>CM067841.1:387929098-392929098 GCA_034509565.1 Triticum monococcum
GGTACACGCTATCCTAGACTACTATACACATGAAACTGCCACACGAGCGTCCGGGCTGTGCTTGGCTCTTCGCCTCTTCGGGAAGTCGAACAATGATGGAATACTACTACACTGGAGGAGTACTATAGTACGCTTCTGGCCATCTAACACCGGTTGAACTGTTGCTTGTCCACCGCGTGCGGGAGGGAGAGCATGTAGCGAAAGCTTCTCCTAGTCCTGCCAGCCACCACGCTCATGGGCGAGGGAGGGACGCTCCTGCCTTTGCGTGTATGACAGGTGGGCCCTACAGGTGTGTGGCCAACTTGTCATATAGCCAAAGGCAGGTGTAGTTAAGTCCGCGAGGGAGAGGATAATCAAACTTCTCGTTGATGTACGAGTTGACGCGACATGTCAAAGCACTGCACTCAATATATTTCAATAATTTGCGTGTGTGACTCCCAGATGCAGAGACCGGGGGTCATCATCCTCCTTTTTGAGAAAAAATAAACGCATGTGTGAGAGGACGAGTGCGTGCGTGCACCTCTTCTCTTCCTGTATAACGTACTACTAAACTCAGAGTACAAGTTTTTTTGGGTGGCACGATGGTGCGTGCGAGAAGTCCCGAGAGATAGGTTTAATGCATTAATTGCAATACATGCATGCATAAAGTACATGCATTGGTTAATTTTCTCTTAATACTTGCATGCAATGATTTAATGCACCTTGGAATCTAAACATGTGTTGGGGACAACCAAATTGAGCCTTATAAAATGGAAAAACTAAAATTTTGAGATAAGCCCTATAAAACCAGAAAGGAGGGAGTAGAAAAAGAAGTACTCCATTTGGGAATAGTGCCGCACTTCGACACTAGAACCGTCAATAAATTTTGAGCTTGCGTCTCCTCACATTCCAAATTACTCCATGCTATATTGAATTGCAAACCTGTTCACACTGATCACAACCTAAACGGTTTCCCACTTAGGAGCGTATTACTACTCGGCTATAAATACTAGTATGCCAAGATGACTGCACATTCCTCCTCAACTCCTCATCCACAAAAACAAACAAGTCATTCAGTATCCTTCCCTTGCGTCTGCCATGGCTAGCGTGAGTTCTGGGTCAAGAGATTGCCACCAGGGAGAGGCGAGCATGGAAGCGGAAGCACGAGAGATGTCCCGCCTCGCTGTGAGAGCAGCCGACATGTCCCGCCGCGCGGAAGTAGCAGCACAGAGGTCCCGCCGCGCCGCTAAAGCAGCACGGAGGTCCCGCCGCACCGTCGATGCAGCAGACTGGTCTGGCCGCGCCGTGGAAGCAGCAGAGATGTCCCGCCGTGCCACAAATGCAGCAGAGATGTCTCGCCGCGCCGCGACGGCCTGGGAAAATTTCTCAAGGGCAGGCAATGACTGTTATAGGCGCATGCATGCGATCGTCCATAGCCAGATGGATCAGATCTCCGGCTCGGCAAGGTTGCAGGACGACATGATAGCCTCGTTTGAATAGGCTACCAGCGTCATCTGGCAACTAAGGGGGGGCAATGAGAAGCTCCGGGCCGAGCGCGACCTGCTGAGGGAGAAGATTGTTCGAAGTGCAGACTTGCAGGAGGAGACCAGTGCCTTGTTGAAGAAACTTATGGACGAGAATGACATGCTCCGCAACGAGCGCCAAAGGCTGGTGGAGGAATCTGTGGATGTTCTCAAGCAGCGTCTTGAGGACACGAAAGAGCTCATCGCCACTCGCCGCGGAGACTAGTTTCCTGGTTTCTTTTGATGTAATAATCGGTTTAGGATGTGGATTGTGTCGTCGGTTGTGAAATGTTGGGTTCTAGCGTGGATGTTTGGCCTTTGTTGGCCTCTTGGGATGTTGCGATTTCAATCTGGTAGCTTTTAGTCCTTCGTGTTAGGCTGGAGTTGTGCTGAACTTCTTGTGAATTGTGGTGGTTTTCAATAATGAAAATCGGAAGGGGCAAGCCCTTCTTTGATAAAAAAAAATAATCGTCCTTATATATTCATCAGTCTTGCTATAAGTCGCAGTAGATGCTATATAGGTTCGTCAGATTTTACATCAAGATCCGTGCTTTCAGATTTTCTTTTTTCTCTCTTAAATCTCAGTCGAGTGAGACATAGCCACGCCATTAAACAGAGGCTCGGGCGCCATTAATGGAGACCTTGGGAGAGAGTTGGATGGCAGATGGAGGTCAAAGGGCTCTCCTCCCGATAAGCACGCGCAGGGGTCTGATCGCACGCCTCTCGTACTCAAATAGCTACCCTGCACGGTGCCTCCTAGCTAATAAAAAATGGGGATGCGTGGCGGCACGTAAATGGTACTAGTAAGTAGAACGCCCACGGTTTCAATAATACTTGTGTTTCCGATTGTAACGTGACATCACTTGTTCCAAAATGACTTTGTTGATTGTTAATGTGTGCGCCTTTGCAAATCGGACTACAAATTTACCAAAGCATGTTGGTGCCATGTTATGGCACCAAGCCAAGTTTCATTATTTTCATGCGTGTTTTGGATTTACAGGAATTAAAAAACTAAGTTTCTCAATGTTTCCAACCCAGCCACGACGCCCAGAATTTTGAATTTCATTCCCATTTCTTGCATGGAACCTAGAAATTTACCCGAGGACACACATGTGATTTTTCAACCAACTTTGGTGCACTGGAACATGTGCTTGTATTTCAAATTTGAATTATGCGCACAAAGGTGACACGTTCCCTCCCAGAACCACGAGCCTTCTTGAGAGAAGCTCCGTTTTGCAAGAAGCTTATAGCAAAATTTGTTCCTATTTGGCCAATTGTTTTACCACGGCATGGTACTACCATGACATGACACCATGCCAAGTTTCATGATTTTAAAACCAAGTTTCTCAATGTTCTCAACCGAGCCACGATGCCCAGATGTTTGAATTTTATTCTCATTTTTCACATGGGACCTACTCCCTCCTTCCATCTATATAGGGCCTAATGTGTTTTTCAAGACAGCCTTTGACTATTGGCAAGATTAATAGCACATGAGATGTATACTATGAAAATTATATTATTGGAAGATCCTTTGACATACAAAATTGAAGGTATGCTTTGTGTAAGTTGCATGTCATATATTATTGCTCTAATGTTTGGTCAAAGTTAGCCTCGAAAAACGCATTAGGACATATATAGATGGAAGGAGGGAGTAGAAATTCACCCGAGGACACAAATGTGATTTTTCAACCAACTTTGCTGCACGGGAGCATGTGCTTGTAGTTCAGATTTGAATTATGCACACTAAATGACCAAAAACTCAATTAATGTGTAAATAAGGCCAAACGAAGCCGGAATAATTCCAAAATTTAACAGGGCACTCATGTAGTTCTATGTTGCCTTTGTAAATAAGCTCAAGGGGGACAATGTATATCGTTTCGCACTCAAAGGTGGCACGTTCCCTCTCAAAACAACGAGCCTTCTTGAGAGAAGCTTCGGTTTGCAAAAGCTTATACCAAAATCTCTTCCTATTCGGCCAATTTTTTTACCACAACATGGTAGTACCATGACATGACATCCATGCCAAGTTTCATGATTTTCAGACGTGTTTTTGATTTATAAGAATTTTAAAACCAAATTTCTCAATGTTCTCGGCCGAGCCACGATGCCCATATGTTTTAATTTTGTTCTCATTTCTTGCATGGGACCTAGAAATTCACCCGAGGACACAAATGTGATTTTTCAACCAACTTTGGTGCACGAGAGCATGTGCTTGTAGTTCAAATTTGACTTATGCACATTAAATGACCAGAAACTCGATTAATGTATAAAAAATGAAAAACGAACCCGGAATAATTCCAAATTTTAACAGGGCACTAATGTAGTTCTATGTTGCCTTTGTTAAGAAACTCAAGGGGGGCAGCGTATATCGTTTCACACTCAAAGGTGGCACGTTCCCTCTTAGAACCACGAGCTTCCAAATCGGCCCAATTTTTTACCACAACATGTTGGTGCCATGACATGACACCATGCCAAGTTTCATGATTTCCAGGCGAGTTTGATTTACATGAATTTAAAATCAAAGTTTCTCGATGTTCTCGGCCAAGTCATCACACCCAGATGTTTGAATTTTCATTCTCATTTCTTCCATGGGATCTAGAAATTCAACCAGGGACACACATGTGAGTTTTCAACCCACTTTGGTGCATCGTAGCATGTGCATGCAATTTAGAGACATTAAAACTGCACATCTTTCCAGCCATCTCAGGCCACTAGCATTCTCAGCCGTTGGATCTACGGTTTTGTGCATTTTCAACTGTCCGATTACCTTCCAGTCCTGCCTGGCTTTCGTTCGCTACCCAGCAAGCGCCACACGTAGTGGGCCGCTGCTCTAGGAACAATTTTGGCCCTCTCATGTTAAATTGGGCCTAATGGGCAATATGGTGTACCACTCTTCGTCCACATGGCAGCCCTCCTCCTGGAAAAAATGGTGCAACCCTCTCTCAGTGGCTGACGTTGGGCGCTGGTAGCTAGCATGGTGACTGTCCCTCTGCTCTGATCGACCACTTCACCTCGCATGCTGAGGCCATGGGGCACTGACGTGGAATGCTAACCATCCTCATTTACAGGCAATTGATTGAGGAAATAAATAGAGTTGGTGATCTCCCCTCACTTCAGCAAAACCTTCTCCGGCAGCCATGGGTGATGCATAGGTCGCTAATTCGTCTTTCTCCCTTTTCATGCTGTTCCTCTACTCTTCCCCTAATTATTCATCTAATGTTAGAATAATGATTGTTTGCATAGAGTTATTTGTACTCACAAACTAATGCATGTGTTCTATCTTAACAGATCTGATCTCAGTTCTGCTGGATTCGAAGATTTAGTGACTAACCATTTGGAAGGTGAGGTACTTATTTCAACTAAAGTGGACCCGCAAAAAAAACTAAAGTAATATCTTGCTTTAGAGTATTATGTTTGAATTCCCACAGTTTCAGATGCTCAAGCTGGTAATGGTATCACTTGCTGGTCTACTGCAGTAATCTTAATTAAACAAAGTGCAGAGTGAGTTATCATGTAAATTTGTGTAATCTGGTGTAATGTATGGCATTTGTGCTTCAAACCTGGTATATCTTCATGTGTTACAATGGGAAATTGCTCAACATACCAGCAGAATATTTCTTTATAAAACTTATCTTTATGTGTTACAGATTTGTTGCTACCATTCAGAGGTGGGCGTTTCCACTAGAGGATTTCACTTCCATTGACAACCCTTGTATTTGATTCAGTATGGTGTCTTCGACAGTTCAATTTCACAGATGTTAGTCTACTGCTAGATCTCATATTGCTCTATATTTGTAAGGACATGATGTTTCCAGCCGAAACATCACCCTGCAGACATCTAATCAGAATATTTCTGAGTAATTAAGGAAGAATACTTATCCTTAGCCCTGAATAACTAATTGCATATTAACGTGTCTGCGAACTACAATCGAGCAGACATCATATAGATGGAGGTACTGTGGTTGTTCCTGGGTTGGCACTGATGCAAGATTCAGGTATTGATGATGCCCGTATTGTTACGGTAACCGACTAAAGATGATGCATGCCTTCTTGGAGGTTGATGAAACACGTAGTGATACTTGGTGAAGTTTTAGTGGGATCAACAATAATTTGTTGTGAATTTACTTCATCTTTTGTGTTTTTATTTCACTAAAGCTTTCCATCAAACAATCGTGGCTTGTTCCGTACTGATGCAAGATTCATGTGTTGATGATGCCCGTAGTGTTACGGGTAACCAACTAAAGATGATGCAGGGCTTCTTGGAGGTTGATGAAACACGTAGTGATACTTGGTGAAGTTTTAGTGGGCTCAACAATAATTTTTGTGAATTTACTTTATCTTTTGTGTTTTTATTTCACTAAAGCAAACAATTGTGGCTTGTTCTATAAATGATATTGATCAGATTTAATGGGCTTTGAAGATTCATTCTGTCCACCTAATACATCAAGTATTGGCCAGCAGGACGACCATGTGAACATGAAGTATCCCATTGAGCAGTCACCCTAAGTATATCATGCACCCTTTCAAAAACAAATGTATATCATGCATTGTTAAAATTTTATGACAAATGTTACAGTACAACTTTTCCCAAATATCTATGTTGTAACTTGAAAATAAAATGAACAAGAGAAGCAATGCCTATTACATCTATATATTTGTGGAATTCTGATCATTAGATATAAAAATAGACGGGCGCGGCAACGCGCGCCTGCATGGTCTAGTTTATATTTAGATTATGCACATTAAAAGTCCAGAAACTCAATTAATGTATAAAAAGGCCAAATGAACCCGAAATAATTCCAAAATTTAACAGGGCACTCATATAGTTCTATGTTGCCTCTGTAAATAAAATCAGGGGGGAGGCAGCGTATATCGTTTCGCACATAAAGGTGACACGTTCCCTCTTGGAACCACGAGGCTTGTTCAGAGAGAATCTCCAGTTTTGTAAGAGGCTTATACCAAAACTTGTCCCAATTCAGCCAAAAATTATATGTATGAAAACAGGGTTTAGATTATCCCAAACATCTTGCTACCTAGACCAATAATGTACTATGATTTGAATTCAACATACAATGGATACAAATATTTGAATTGGAGAGCGTATGGTACATGTAGTTCATAGTGAAATATGATTACTGCTATATGTATGTTTTTTGTTATCAAGATAATATTTAAATTATTGTATAACTTGACAACAATCGTATTCAAGTAAGGAAAATTGATTCAAATTTAGTCCATATGGTAGACAACAATATATATGTTCACATGGTGGAGTAAAATGTTCATATATGATGGAAGATCAAAATGTACGACTACATCAATTATAAACCGCAAGGTCACCTAATGATATATTCGAATTCAACATAACGTGGATTCAAAAATTGAAATTTGAGATCATGGCATTTGTAATCATATAAAAGGGACATTACTCTTTCTTTGGTGGGAATTGATTTGTTTTTTGTTGTTGTTGAGGGAAGTGCGAATCGATTTGGTATTGTGCAAGGTAATCTTGTTCTCCTGACTTTTTTACATTTTTCTTGTAGTTTTTTCAATGGCATCTATAGCAATATAGTAAAAGGGGACATGACTCTCTTGGGTCTTGTATGAATTTTTTTTACGCGTTAAGTTTGTTCTGCCGAACAAGGAATCCGCACCTTGTTATCCCGAAATTTTCAAGCTCGAGTATCTTTTGTCTCACCTACTTTGAAACTCCCGCTTCTTCAACCCGCGCCGCGCCTTGTTATCCCGAAATTTGGACGCGCGCGAGAACTCCCTCCTCATTCAAAATCGCTCTCGCAGCCCATACATGCGAAATCCCCCTTCTACCCCTCAACCGGAAATGAAGTTCCACGTCGCGGTGTCCAAACTGGTGGGGGTACACTGGTAACTTACCCTACATGTTGGACAAGCACGTCCCTATGCTTGGCTCACCCCTCCCCCTTCGCCCCCCATTCGTACACCGAGGCCACCAAAACCCGCGAAACCCCATGCTCCTCCGTCGGCCTCCCGACCGCCGCCCAGGCGGAGACTCTTCCCCGACTACATCATCCACCGCAATAGCTCGATGTCCCTCATCCACCACACCGGATGAGGATCCGTTGTCCATCTCATCGTCCCGCCGGATCAGCCGCCCCGTCCTCCACTTCCAAGAAGTTGCCCCGATGTTCGCCTCGTCTATCGCGCCACCTCAATCCCCACAGCGCCGTCTTGACCTGCCCTGCCGGAACCACAACACCCTCACCAATTCGTCCGATGAAGCCGAGGCCAACTCGGCGCCACCAAGGAGGTTCTGCACTCACCGCTGCATTTTATCTTTTATTCGATCTCACGGGGCTGTCGGTGCTCGATACCGAGCAGACATGGTGTGTCTCCATCGATGGCGCCGTCGCTGGCCACATCATCCATGGTGTCTCTCCCCCATGTCGTTGCTTCCTCGGCGGCAACTTCCACAACGGCACTAGCTGCAGCTGCTCCGGCTCTCACTGGCGCTGCGGCTCTGTTCTTGTTGTCGGTCGCGCTACTGCACTGCTCCTACTTTCATTCGTGCTGCTGCTCTACTCTTGCTCTTGCTTGTGCTGCTGCTACTGTTGCACGACCTCCGGCAGCTACGGGAGTTGCTGCTTTAGCACTCGCTCGCGGTGCTACTGCACAACTTGCTCTCTGCTAGTGCGTTCCCTGCTCAAGCGTGTGCTGATTTAGATCACTGCTTCTCTGCTACTAGTGCTCGAATGCCCTAAACATCTATTGCAATGCTCTGTTACTAGTTCAATCAATTTCAATAGTAAAATTCAGTTTCGATTGTGAAGTTCATTTTCTTCAGTTAAGTTCAGAGTGAACAGTACTTATAGCATCTGTTGGAGCAGCCGTGGCGTGGCTGATGCATTTTACATCTAGCACTTTTTGGTGATGTATTTTACATCATCTATTGCAGATGATATTAGGGTCCCACTTCAGATTAATGTTGTATGTCTTGTCATGCTTCAGCCTTGTCGCCCTACACCTTAGCGGAGCTGCTCCAATGACGGAACCGTCCATCACAATGGAGCAGTACCCTCGGCGCCGTTTCTAGAGGCCTCGGATCTTCTTCCCCGCCTCTAACAGTCACACCAGCATCATCACCATCCTCCATGTCCAACCCAATGATGCTGAGGTCCACAAGGCTATGCCAAAGAGGTTGTACACTCGTCGCATCACTTTGTTTCTCCATTCCTCTGTTCTTCCAATTCATGTGAGCCAAACACCTAGGTTGACTGAAATCCTATGTTTCCAAATGCTCTGTTTTGCACATGCATTCCTATCCTATTCCTGTGTTTTTCCTGTCCCTGCGTTTATAGAATCCTCCTATTCTAAGGAGCCCTTACAGATTTACTTCATTTTCAGATAGGCGTCAAAGAAAACTCTGTGTGTTATGTCCTGCTCCTGTCGTGCCGTCATCCACCCCACCTGAGGTGCACCATCGACAGAAGCGTTCACTGCAGCAGAGATCCCCCCTGCAGACTTCCTTTCGCGGCCTTATATCATCTTCCCCGTTGCCGGCAGCCACGCCAACTACATTACCATCATCAACTGAGCAGATGAACCTGAGGACTACACAGTTCCGGAAGAGAGGTCGCAGTCTTTCGTGTTTGCTTACGTTATACATCGGTTATTATTACCTGCTACTTTATCATTCAATCTTGAGTTTTGAATTGCCCGTGGGTCTCATATCGAGCCAGCAACGAATAGTATATGTCTACTATCTGGTTCATCTGGGTCTTCTATGTGGCTCATGTTGGGTGGGCAACAAACAATAGATGATCCATTGTCTATCTTTTTAAACTGAAGCTATAATCTACCTGCTATCATTAGTTTTGGATCCATCCACTCGTTTGCTACCATCAGTCTTGATTTTTGCATGCACCCCTTAGGCCTTACAAATCTAACTATTTTTTATTATGCATGTCAAATATTGTACACAATCGTACTGAACATGTAGAGAAAAAGAGAAGACTGTTGCCTGCGAATATAATGTCATGCAGACGCCGCTCCATGGTGAGCGAAGTGCCCCCCTCCTACATTTCTAGATTGTATTCCAGAGGAAGATAACTATTCAGATGGAGATTCAGAAGGAGCCGACCACGCCTGTTTACCACCTGAGGTGTTTGCTCTAGCCTGGCATGCTGATGTTGGTCATATCATGCATATGGCGCCTTGCATTGCTTACATTATACATCTTATATGTCATCAGCTTAGTTTAGATTTGCTCTGTGTGAATGCCACCTATTTGGTTTCTATATCATACTCCCACCATTCCTAAATATTTGTCTTTTTAGAGATTTCAACAAGTGACTACATACGGAACAAAATGAGTGAATCTACACTCTAAAATGTGTCTATATACATTCGTATGTGGTAGTCCATTTGAAATCTCTAAAAAAGACAAATATTTAGGAACAGAGGGAGTATATGGGAATTATGCAATGCCATCTTCTTTAGCCAGGCATCATATACGTGAATCATGCAATGCCATCCTGTTTAGCCAGTCATCGTATATGTGAATTGTGTCGTGCCATATTTTTTCCATAATGTATTCCATTTGTCAACAATGTTTATACATTCATCTACTCTTCCTATGCATCAGCCATTTGAGTTGGTCATGGCAAAATCTGGAGTGAAAACAAGGTCTTCTGAGCAGTCAGTGCTACCTGTCGATGTAGATTTCTTGCTGCTTACAGATAGCTCCTCAGAGGAGGATTCAGAGAGAGATGACTAGTTGTATCCCCCCCCCCCCGAGGTGCATGCTCTAACTTGGCTGGGTTATATTGCTCATATCATGCATATGGTGTCTTGCATTGCCATGCCATCTGCTTAGATTAGACATGCTTTGTGTGAATGCCTCCTGTTTGCTTTCTATGTCGGATATGTGAATTATGCAATGCCATCTTTTTCAGCCAGTTATCATATATGTGAATTATGCACCGCCATGGAGCCAGGCATCATATATGTGAATTATCTCATGCCATCTTTTTTTCATTACGTATTCCATTTGTCGACAATTTGTGTATATTGAACTGCTCTTCATGTGTATCAGCCATTTGAGCCGGTTATGGAAAAATCTGGAGTGAAAACAAGGTCGTCAGAGCAGGCACTGGTACCTGTTGAAGCATATATCTCGATGGTTACAGGGAGCTCCTCAGAGGAGGATTCAAAGACAGATGATCAGTCCTATATCCCACCTGAGGTGTATGCTCTAAGTTGCAATGTTTATATTTCTCATATGATGCATATGGTGTCTTGCATTGCTTAGTTTAGACATCATATGCACAATATTGAATTCTATCTGCTTAGTTTAGAGATCATACATGTGAGTGACAGCTGCTTAGTATATGAATCAATTATGTCAATTATATCATGCCATCCTGTATACTTAGACAACATGTATGTGAATTATTTCATCCCAACCTATTTTAGAAAGACATCATATAGTTGTGTCATGTCATCCTGTTTAGGTACTCATCATATGTTGAATTATGCCATTATATCCTATTAAGTTATCCATCATATATCTGAAACGGTGTCATTCTATCATGTTTAGTTAGGCATCATATATGTGAAACTGTGTCATGTTGTCCTGTTTGGTTAGACAACATATGTGTGAATTACCACATCTGTCTATCATACAATGTCTGTATGTTCAATTTCTTTTCTTGTTTATCAGCCATTTGAATTGGAGGGGGTTCTTGAACAGGACAGCGGTACTGGCCAGCTACAAGCGCTTGTGCCAGTGGTACTGGCTAGTAACTCGAATAGCAAGTTACTGTGGCTGATAAACACCAGTCCTTTCTTGTGCAACGGCAAGCGCTAGAGGATTTAAGCGCCAAACAAGAGAAAGTTAATAAGCTTGCTAAGCATCTTGCCAGCATTATGGGTACCCAAGATATTGTTTCTTGAACTCTTCTGAAGTGGTTCAAGTTCTAGACTTGTTTTGCTGCGGCGTTTATATGCTGCTTTGTTCCCTATATTTGCACTGGTGGCGAACTTTGATGCCCAGTGGATGTAATATGTGTAATAGCCGTGATAGCCTAGCATAAGTTGCTTGCTTATTTTTTTCCTTGTTGTCTTGTTTATTTGTTTGCTTGTAGTCAGTGCAGTTCTTTTTCCGCGGTTTGCTAGTGGCTGCAATAACCTATTTTTTTTAAAACTAGGCCACAATAACCATGGGCTAATATTTACTGTAGTGACACTAGGCCTCCTATGGGCCGTAGAAACAGTGGGCCTTCTACGGGTCGTAGAAACAGTAGGCCTTCTACGGGCTGTAGAAACAATGGGCTTTCTACGGGCCGTAGAAACAATGGGCCTTCTACGGGCCGTATCATCAATGGGCCTTATACGGGACGTATGATCGATTGGCCAAACATGGGCCAATAACAAGCCGCATTATGGCCGTAAACGGGCCATCGTTAATAGGCCGTATTTGATGATGCTATGAAAATGGCCCAATGTATTAATGGACCACAAACGGCCCGACTGTAACCACGGGCTGAATTTGGCCCACAAGCAGAAAATGACAGTAACGGGCCGTAGGTAAACGAATGCTGGAAATGAGCCCAAGAATAAATGGGCTCTGAGAAGGCCGAAAGATAACATGGGCTGGAAACGGCCCAACGGAATAACGGGCCGTTAATGGGTATAAAGTGATACACTGTTCATTACGGGCCATTTTCACCAAGGGTCGTTAATGGGTGTAAAGTGATACGTTGTTCATTACGGGCCAGTTTCACCATGTGTTGTTAATAGGCCAAGGGTTACATAGGGCCTCATATGGGCCGAAAGACGTCATGGGCCATACATGGGCCAGAAGTGAAAATGGGCTGGAATCATATTTGATGGCCCAGATGACGCTACTGGGCCTAATTCGGATAGGGCGTAACAGGCCTTGGGTTAGCGGGTTGTAAATGGGCTATATGCGAACAGGCCGTTAACAGGCTTTTCATGGGCCGGCCCGCCACCTTTTGACCAAGTCAAATGGGCCGGCCTTTTCACAGGAATGGGCCTCTGTTGGGCCATGCCACGTGTCGACGTATCATAGGCGCCTTATATCCAATGAGTGGATGACATCTGTCCCAACGATGAGCCGACACGTGTTTCCTCCAGCCAATCATGATTTTACACGTGAAAAATCCCCATTGGTCGGGGCTGTTAACGGGTTATCGGAGCCAAAACCTGACCCGATAGCTTAACGGCGTTCCGTTATGATGTATGCCACGTGTCGGTCACCCTTGAAGAAAGCACTTCTGTGACGCGCGAATTATCGTCATGGAAGTGCACACTTTCGTGATGATAATTTTGGTAATGTCATGGAACACTTCTACGATAGCACATGTATGACTATCTTGATTCTGTCATAAAATTGTCATGGATGTACAAGCATGACAAAAAACGCGACCTACTGTGATAAACACGTATCATCACGGAAGTGTATTTTTTTTGTAGTGCTACCTCGTGGGCCCCCTGTTGCCTCTCCGACTCCAACTCCAACTCCAACTCCATATATTGTGTTTCGGGGAGAAAAAAATCAGAGAGAAGAAATCATCGTGTTTTATGATACAGAGCCGCCGCCAAGCCCTAAAACCTCTCGGGAGGGCTGATCTGGAGTCCGTTCGGGGCTCCAGAGAGGGGAATCCGTCACCATCGTCATCATCAACCATCCTCCATCACCAATTTCATGATGCTCACCGCCGTGCGTGAGTAATTCCATCGTAGGCTTGCTAGACGGTGATGGGTTGGATGGGATCTATCATGTAATCGAGTTAGTTTTGTTAGGGTTTGATCCCTAGTATCCACTATGTTCTGAGATTGATGTTGCTATGACTTTGCTATGCTTAATGCTTGTCACTAGGGCCCGAGTGCCATGATTTCAGATCTGAACCTATTATGTTTTCATCAATATATGAGTGTTCTTGATCCTATCTTGCAAGTCTATAGTCACCTATTATGTGTTATGATCCGTTAACCCCGAAGTGATAATAATCGGGATACTTACCGGTGATGACCGTGGTTTGAGGAGTTCATGTATTCACTATGTGTTAATGCTTTGTTCCGGTACTCTATTAAAAGGAGGCCCTAATATCCCTTAGTCTCCGTAGGGACCCCACTGCCACGGGAGGGTAGGACAAAAGATGGCATGCAAGTTATTTTCCATAAGCACGTATGACTATGTTCGGAATACATGCCTACATTATATCAATGAACTGGAGCTAGTTCTGTGTCACCCTAGGTTATGACTGTTACATGATGAACCGCATCTGGCATAATTCTCTATCACCGATCCATTGCCTACGAGCTTTTCCTTTATTGTTCTTCGCTTATTTACTTTCATGTTGCTATTCCTATCATCACTACAAAATACCAAAAACATTACTTTTACTACTGTTACCTTTTGCTACCGTTACCACCACTATCATATTACTTTGCTACTAAACACTTTGCTGCAGATATTAAGTTTCCAGGTGTGGTTGAATTGGCAACTCAGCTGCTAATACTTGAGAATATTCTTTGGCTCCCCTTGTGTCGAATCAATAAATTTGGGTTGAATACTCTATCCTCGAAAACTGTTGCGATCCCCTATACTTGTGGGTTATCAAGACTATTTTCTGGCACCGTTGTCGGGGAGCATAGCTCTATTCTTCGAGTCACTTGGGATATATATATACATATATATATATATACATATATATATATATACATATATATATATATGCTTATCATTATGAAGAACTTGAGAGATCCAAAAACCAAGATCTATCCCTCCACTACGAGAGGAGGTAAGGAACTGCCATCTAGCTCTGCACTTGATTCACCTTCTGTTTTGAGTAAGCTTGCGACACCTACACCTGCTTCTGCTATTCGTTCTGATACGTCGCATGTTATTCATGATGCCACTTCTGCTATGCATGATACTTATGATGAAACTACCTCTATGCCTGATACTACTATGCCACTTAGTGATTTTCTTGATGAACAACTTGCTAGGGCTAGAGAAATTGAAAATATTGAATCTGATGATACTGATGAAAGTGATGATGAAGAATCACTTGTTATTCCTAAGGGTTATGTTTTTGATCAAGAAGCTTCTTCCGCTATTTTAGCTTGCAAAAATAGAAATGAACTCAAAAGGTTATTAGCTAAATGGAGTAAGCAATCTCTAAATGCTAGAATGAAACCTGGCCCTGCTTTTGCTACTTCACCTATCTTTGTTACTGGTAAGGATTATGAATTCTTTGTTGATCCTGATATAATTACTTTGGTTGAATCTGATCCTTTTCATGGTTATGAATCTGAAACTGTTGTGGCACATTTTACTAAATTAAATGATATAGCCACCCTGTTCGCTAAAGATGAGAGAAGTCGTTACTTTTACATCCTTAAAATATTTCCGTTCTCATTAAAGGGTGATGCTAAGATATGGTTTAATTCTCTTGAACCTAGTTGTGTGCGTAGTCCTCAGGATATGATTTATTACTTCCCTGCTAAATATTTCCCTGCTCATAAGAAACAAGCTCCTTTAAGGGATATATATATATAATTTTGTGCAAATTGAAGAAGAGAGTCTCCCACAAGCTTGGGGGAGGCTTCTCCAATTACTTAATGCTTTGCCTGATCATCCTCTTAAGAAAAATGAAATACTTGATATATTTTATAATGGACTAACCGATGCCTCCAGAGATTACCTAGATAGTTGTGATGGTTCTGTTTTCAGGGAAAGAACACCGGATGAAGCTGAAATTCTATTGAATAATATGTTGACAAATGAAAATAATTGGACACCTCCGGAGCCAATTCCTGAGCCTATTCCTAAACCAACTCCGAAGAAGAGGGGTATTCTATTTCTCAGTCCTGAAGATATGCAAGAGGCAAAGAAATCTATGAAAGAAAAGGTATTAAAGCTGAAGATGTTAAGAATTTACCTCCAATTGAAGAAATACACGGTCTTAATTTACCACCTATTGAAGAAACATATAATCTTAATCCATTACCTATTGAAGAAAATCATGGTCTTGATAACCTGACACAGGTAGTAAAGGTAAATTCTCTCTATAGATATGATAAAGCTGAAATCCCATTTACTAAATTTGCTAGCCCATGCTTAGATGAGTTTGATAAATTTATGGCTAAGCAAAAATACTTTAATGCTTATTTTGGTAGACAATTGAAATACAATTCAAATATGCTTGAACACTTGGGTGATTATATGGCTAATGTCAAAGGTGAACTTAAACTTATTAGTAAACATGCTTCTATGGTTACCACTCAAGTAGAACAAGTACTTAAAGCTCAAAATGGTTTGCTCAATGAATTGAATAGTAAAGATAATGATAATCTATTAGAGTGGCTACTAGAACTGGTAGAATGACTCAGGAACCTTTGTATCCTGAAGGCCACCCTAAGGGAATTGAGCAAGATTCTCAGAGAAATAATACAGATGTACCTAGTTCTTATAAAAAGAAGAAAAAGAAAAATGATAGGACGGTGCATGCTTCTAGTGAACCTATTACTGAAACACCTGAGAATCCAAATGATATTTCTATTTCTGATGCTGAAACTCAATCTAGTAATGAACCTGAAACCAGTGATAATGTTAATGATAATGTTCATGATGATGCTTGTCGGTGTACTAAAGTAGGGGTACCTTAGTATCCCAAACTTGTGCACGGGCAGTCGCAGCAACCCGCGGCAAGGCTTGCCGGGCGACCGCCAAGACCCTCCGTGGTTCCTT
The DNA here is from genome assembly GCA_034509565.1 of Triticum monococcum. Classification (NCBI taxonomy): domain Eukaryota; kingdom Viridiplantae; phylum Streptophyta; class Magnoliopsida; order Poales; family Poaceae; genus Triticum; species Triticum monococcum. The sequence goes on from CM067841.1 coordinate 387,945,356, forward strand.
TGGAGCCATTCAAGAACAAAGTATTCAAGCCAAGGCACAAGACCCCGGCAAGAGGAGCTTGCCGGGAAGGAGACAAGACCCCGGCAAGAGGAGCTTGCCGGGAAGGAGACAAGACCCCGGCAAGAGGAGCTTGCCGGGAAGGAAACAAGGCCCTGGCAAGAGGAGCTTGCCGGGAAGGAAACAAGGCCCCGGCAAGAGGAGCTTGCCGGGAAGACCAACCAAAGCATCTCAAGAAGATCGCTGCGGCGCGCTACGCGCCCCGACAAGACCCGGTGAGCGACAAGCTCCCGGACGCGACAAGGCAACATCCGCGGCAAGGCGCTTGCCGCGGCAAGCTACTACCCCGCAGCCCGCGCTCCAGCTCACCCACCAACGTGTCGCCCTGGGATCATTCCTGGCGTACGTGGCGGGAGGCTGTGCAGCCGGGGGCATGCGGTGGCAAGCAGGCGCTGACAAGGAGCCATCGTGGCAAACGGTGGCGCCCCTGACGGTCCCTTTCCGCCCCGTCTAAGCGACACAGACAGGCATTTAATGCCTTTGTCCCCTGCTGTCAGGGTTAGGTAGGATACGACAGTTGTAGGCGGTGGAGCCAACTACCACCCCTTTTACGTTTTTACCCCCACCTCTGTTGCCACATGTCGGTGACCCCTTAGACATATAAAAGGAGGCCCATGCGCAACAGAGAGGAGGGAGGACAGCCATTCTCACGTTTGGTCTCGCCAGCTGCTTGATTGTACTGTAGCACTCGCCGCTCCCGAGCAAGAACTCAATACAACCACCAAAGCAGGAGTAGGATTTTACGCATCCGTGCGGCCCGAACCTGGGTAAACCGATCGTCTCGCTCGTGCGTTCGCCTCGATCTGCTCTTTGTGCATCCACCGCCCCCTGCCGAACCGAAAGGGGCTCGGCCCACCGATCCCCATAGGTGTGCGGGGGATCAGCAACCCCCGACATCTTTGGCGCGCCAGGTAGGGGGTGCGTCGAGGTTGTGTGAATCTGATCCGGCGTTCGCACGAGCCGAATCTTCATCGTCTTCATCAACATGCCGCCGAAGAAGAAGGTTTCGGAGGCAGCGGCTCCGTCTGCGCCGAGCCCGCCATCGCCGGGGCGAACGGCTGGTGGAGTAGGCGCCGGCGGAAGAGCGGGCGCCGACGGGGAGACTCGTGGCGCTGCCAGGTCCCAGGACCAGGCTGCGCCGCACGTCGGCGGCGGGGTCGCCTCCCACAATGACCGCGCGCACTCCAAGACCTCGGCGTCCGTACACGCACCACGCCCGTCCTAGGAGGCGCGGGACCAGCAGCGTCATGGTACCCACGATACCATACGCCTGCTGGGCCAAGATCAAGCTGGCGGATCCCGGGGTGCTCAAGACCAGCATGCACGCCAACCTGCTGGCGCGAGCGCGACGCGGTCGCTTGGACGAGATGTTGCTCCTTCTAACGCGGTTAGAAGTCCGAGCATATCTCGCTCCTCGCACCGTTCACTGCCGCCGCCCACCACTCCAGCGGAAGCGTTGGCGCGTGCCCAGCTGCTCCTAGACTACCCTCCAGCGCCAGAGAAGATCGATGACTGGAGGGCCACTATTCAGAGTCTCATCAGCTTCGCCAACGGCGACAACCCGCGGCAGCCGAGCGCATCGCTGCTGCGGCAAGTCAGCCAGGCGCGAGCCGGTGGCGACAAGACCGGCGAGGGTGCAACCACTGTGCACTCTCCGCCCCAAGATCGCCGACTCACCGGATCCACCTCGACAGCTACTCCACCGCGTCGTCAGATCCGTGAGCTCGTCGCGATCAACGCCAAGTTCTTCATGAGAGACAGCAAGAAGACGCTCGAACACGCATCGAGTGCCGAAGAGAAGCGCGGCGTCAATCAGACCTGCGCACTGGGCCCTCTGTTGACATGCATGCGCCCGGAGAGCCAGGTAACTTGCCGTACGCAACAGGTTGTCCTGCGTTTACCCGTGAGCTGCAGCAAGTCCAGTGTCCCAACCAGAAGCATTTCAAGCCAGACGTGTCGGAGAAGTACGATGGCAAGTCGCACCTGTTTGAGTTCCTCAGCATCTACACCATTGTGGTGCAAGCTGCCGGGGGCGAGACGACAAGGTCCTTGCCAACTACTTCCCGCTCGTGCTCAAGCCCGAAGTCAGATCCTGGCTCATGCACTTGCCGGACAACTCCATATCCTCTTAGGCGGACTTGTGCCATCAGTTTGTCGGCGCCTTTACGGGTGGCCACAAACCACATGGCCAAGAGAGCGACCTCCACCTGCTTGCCCAGAAGGAAGGAGAACCCCTGCGCAAGTATATACAGAGATTCAGCCGCGTGCAGCGCAACATCCCAGACATCCACCCTGCCGCGGTTATCAGCGCGTTCCATCAGAACGTGCATAATCGCAGGATGCGGGAGGAGATGGCGATGAGCAGGATCAGGGACGTCAGCGAGCTGTACGCCCTGGCCGACAAGTGTGCACGCGCTGAAGAAGGGAGGAAACTCCCCGGAGAAGATGCTGGAGCGGGGGGATCTGACAGCGAGGATGCCGCCCCGGCAAGGAAAAACCGGAGGCGCAACAGGAAGAAGAGCGGCAAAGAGGTACTAGTCGTTGAGCAGTCCGGTGATGACGGCCCCGCCAAGCAAGCCAAAGTTGGCGGCTCCGGCAAGGAGGTTGCCGCATGCACCAACTGCCAGGCTGTGGCGGCCGCCGACAAGCAGGACGGCTCCGGCAAGCAGTACTGCAAGATTCACCGCACCAAAGGCCATGATCTCCAGAACTGCAAGAGAGTCGAGCAGCTTGTCTAGCAACAAAAAGCTGAGTACGAGCAGCGCGACAAGGAGAGAGCCCAAGGAGGCGGTGGAGAAGCCGGCAAGAAGCGCGCTGGCCCGGGAGGAAGCCGCGGCAAGGCCAAGCAGCGGCAAGGAGACAGACCTCCCCGCGGCCGCGACAAGGACGAAGACGAAGACGACGACGAAGACATGGATGATGTTGAGAACAGCGAGCAGGAGTTTCAGAAGGCTACAGAAGTCTTGTGTGTTGACGGTGGCGCTTCTCTGCATACTTCCCACCGCCAACTCAAACAGTGGCTCCGGGAAGTTAATGCGGCAGAGCCACCTGTGGAATCACGCAAGCTTCTGAAGTGGTCCAGCACGCCTATCATCTTTGACATTGAGGACCACCCTGATCGCACAACTGCGGTCGGGTGCTTGCCGTTGTTGGTTTCGCCAACAATCCGCAACCTCAAGGTCACCAAGATGCTAGTCGACGGCGGGGCCGGCCTAAATCTGATCTCCTCCGCTGTGCTCCAGAAACTCCAGATCCCGGACAGCGAGCTCGAAGAAACCGGTACATTCCAAGGAATTAACCCGGGAAGGAGCAAGCCGAAAGGGAAGGTCACGTTGCCCATAACATTCGGCAGCGAGATCAACTTCAGGACTGAGAGGGTCACCTTCGACGTTGCCGATTTCCCATTGCCCTACAATGGGATACTTGGCCGTCCCACACTCGCCAAGTTCATGGCGGCCTCTCACTTTGCATACAACATGCTCAAGATGCCAGGCCCGATAAGCGACATCTCCGTCCCTGGCGACAAGAAGGATGCCCTTATCTGCGCCGACAAGATCTACCGGGAAGCTGCTACCGCGACAGACTGCGAGACACTTGCCGCTGAAGCTACCGGGGAGAAGAAGAAGACTAAGTCCGGCAAGAGCTCCGGTGCCCACTCCGGCAAGCGCGCCTCTTTGGAGTGCCGTGCTGCCCTCGAGGATGCGCCATCGAGCTCCACCGGCAAGAAGACCAAGTCCGGCAAGAGCTCTGATGCCTACTCCGGCAAGCGCGCCTCTTCGGAGTGCTGCGCTGCCGTCGAGGACGCACCATCGAGCCCCACCAACAAGAGTAAGAAGACGATGGCAGCTCCACCACTTACCAAGAAGGTGTCCGCCAAGGAGGACAGCCCTGGTGGTACCTTCACCATCAGTGCCACGCTTGACCCCAAATAGGAAAGCGCGCTCGTTACTTTCCTGCGGGCGAATGTCGACGTGTTTGCATGGCAACCGTCTGACATCCCCGGTGTTCCCAGGAAGGTAATTGAGCACCACATTGCCGTTTGTCCTCATGTGCGGCCTGTCAAGCAGAAGGTCAGGAAACAGGCGGTGGAGCGCCAAGAGTTCATAGCAGAAGAGATCAAGAAGTTGGAAGCAGCAGGCCTTGTCAGAGGGGTGCTCCATCCAACGTGGTTGGCCAATCCGGTTGTAGTGCGCAAGGCAAACGGGAAGTGGAGGCTTTGTATTGACTTCACCGATGTTAATAAAGCTTGTCCCAAAGATCCATTTCCCTTGCCGCGCATTGACCAGATTGTTGACTCCACAGCCGGATGTGAGTTGCTTTCATTTCTTGACGCATATTCAGGATACCATCAGATCTTCATGGCAGAAGTGGATGAGGAGAAAACCGCATTCATTACTCCATGTGGCACGTACTGTTTCGTATGGATGCCTTTCGGATTAAAGAATGCTGGTTCAACATTTGCCAGAGTAGTCCACATCGCTTTGAAGCCACAAATACACAGAAATGTAGAAGCTTACATGGATGATATAGTGGTCAAAAGCAAAGACAGGGCAACTCTGATCCAAGACTTAGAAGAGACTTTTGCAAATCTGCGCAAGGTCAACCTCAAGCTCAACCCCGAGAAGTGTGTGTTTGGAGTCCCTTCCGGCAAACTTCTCGGGTTCTTTGTGTCTCAGCGGTGAATCGAAGCCAACCCCGACAAGATCAGGGCCATTGAGCAGATCGAAGCACCAAAGCGCGTCAAGGATGTACGGAAGCTTGCCGGCTGCATAGGTGCTCTTAGCAGGTTTATCTCTCGGTCTGCTGAGCGCGCCCTACCCTTTTTCAAAATTTTGAAAAGGGCAGGTCCAATGAGATGGACTGCGGAAGCGGAGGCTGTGCTGCAAGACTTGAAGAGATACCTGTACTCCACTCCAACACTTGTCGCACCTAAACCACAAGAGAAGTTGCTGCTGTACATAGCGGCAACCAATCAAGTGGTTAGTGCTGCGTTAGTAGTGGAAAGGGAGGCCGACGACGAGCCAGCGGCCGCGGCAAGCACATCCAGCGACAAGCAGGGGGCTTCCCCGACAAGCTCTGGTCCCGACAAGCAAGGATCTGTGCAGATGCAAGAGGAGATACAGAAGAAAATGGTGCAGCGCCCAGTCTACTTTGTCAGCTCCCTTTTACAGGGGGCTAGGTCACGGTACTCTGGTGTGCAGAAGCTGCTTTTCGGCCTTCTCGTGGCCTCGAGAAAGCTGCGCCATTACTTCCAAGCACACGAGATCACAGTTGTCACTCGCTTTCCGCTGAAGAGGATATTGCAAAATCCAGAAGCAACAGGCAGGATTGTCGAGTGGGCACTGGAACTGTCAAGCTTTGGCCTCAAGTTTGAGAGTACATCAACAATCCAGAGCAGAGCATTGGCAGAGTTCATAGCAGAGTGGACGCCAACTCCAGACGAAGAAATTCCGGAGACGAGCATCCCCGCCAAGGAAGCAAGCAAAGAGTGGCTCATGTACTTTGACAGTGCCTTCTCGCTGCAAGGCGCCGGAGCTGGTGTACTGCTTGTCGCACCCACCGGAGAGCACCTCAAGTACATAGTCCAGATGCACTTTCCCAAGGAGCAAGCGACAAACAATACTGCAGAGTATGAAGGCTTGCTTGCCGGTCTCAGGATCGCGGTAGAACTTGGCATTAAGAAGCTCATTGTCAGGGGTGACTCGCAGCTTGTCGTCCGCCAAGTGAACAAGGATTACCAGAGTCCGTTGATGGAAGATTACGTTGATGAAGTGAGGAAGCTGGAAGAGCGCTTTGACGGCCTGCAAATGGAACATGTTCCAAGAGGTGAGAACGACATTGCCGATGGCCTGTCAAAGTGCGCGGCACTTAAGTTACCTGTGGAACCAGGGATCTTTGTGCTCAAGCTGACTCAGCCATCTGTAACACCATCAACTGGACAGAGCAAGAAGAGGAAGTTGATTTCTGGTGACTATCTTCTGGCAGAGCTTCCCGAAGCCGCCGCCAAGAAGGTCCCCAAGATCGACGCCAAGAGTGCTGAGGAGCAGTCTACTCTGGCAAACCCCAGGGTTTGTTCCGTTGCAACAGACACTCCCGGCAAGTTCTGCTCCGGCAAGCTTGTCGGGGAACGTCAAGCTCCGGCAGAGTCGCAGGCTCTTGCCGTAGAAGCGGACGTTCCCGCAGCAGCAGATGTGCCTTTAGTCCTTGTTGTCGAGCCACATGTCCAACATGGGCGCAGCAGATTGTCCGTTTCCTTCAGACAGGAGAGCTTCCCTAGGAACCAGAAGAAGCGGAAAGAGTAGCCCGGCAGTCTAGTATGTACCAGTTTGTCGACAACACACTGTGCAGAAGAAGACTCAACGGTGTGAAATTGAAGTGTATTCCTCAGGAAGATGGACAGAAGCTGTTGGCAGAGATACATGGAGGCATATGTGGTCACCACATTGGCGCAAGAGCTCTTGTCGGAAAAGCATTCCGGCAAGGCTTCTTCTGGCCGACAGCCCTCCAGGATGCAACTGCACAAGTAACCAAGTGTGAAGCGTGCCAGTTCCATTCCAAGCAGATACACCAGCCAGCTCAAGCTCTCCAGACGATCCCTTTATCCTAGCCATTTTCGGTCTGGGGGCTCGACATCCTCGGCCCCTTCCCCCGAGCAGTCGGGGGCTTTGAGTACTTGTATGTTGCAATCGACAAGTTCACAAAGTGGCCGGTAGTGGAACCAGTGAGGAAGGTGACGGCGCAGTCCGCGGTCAAGTTCTTCAGGTCGATTGTTTGCCGTTTCGGAATCCCTAACAGGATAATCACCGACAATGGTACACAATTTACGAGCCGCACCTTCATGCAGTACGTCCAAGATCTTGGCGCCAAAGTCTGCTTCGCTTCTGTTGCTCACCCGAGAAGCAACGGTCAAGCGGAGAGGGCAAATGCTGAAGTGCTGCACGGGCTCAAGACCAGAACCTTCGACAGGCTGCACAAGCGTGGACGCAGCTGGATCGAGGAGCTGCCAGTGGTTCTTTGGTCGATCAGAACGACGCCAAATCGAGCCACTGGACAGACACCCTTCGCTCTAGTCTATGGAGCGGAGGCAGTTATCCCCACGAAACTCGTATACGGGTCACCTCGAGTGCTCGCTTATGATGAGCTTGAGCAAGAGCAGATGCGGCAAGATGACGCGCTGCTCCTTGAGGAAGATCGTCTTCAGGCTGCTATGCGAGCCGCTCGCTACCAGCAAGCTTTGCGCCGCTATCATAGCCGCAAAGTTAACGCCAGAAGTCTCAAGGAAGGCGACCTTGTTCTTCGGCGCGTTCAGTCCGCCAAGAATTCCAACAAGTTGACGCCAAAGTGGGAAGGCCCTTACCGGGTGAAACGAGTCACCAAGCCTGGCGCTGTCCGCCTGGAGACCGAAGATGGCGTACTAGTGAGCAACTCCTGGAATATCGAGCATCTTCGTAAGTTTTACCCGTAAGGCGCGGTTGTCGGACCCCGTCCGGCAACCACCCTTTTGTACAAGTCTTGCCGCTGTTGCATGTAATCCTTTGTACAAAGCCAGGCGCAGACCCTGAGCACAAGTAAATGAAGCGCTGGCACCCAGAGTTATAGCATGCATGCTAGGTCGAGTCGAGTCCTCGGTTAGGGTTGATAGTGCCTAACAGCAGCTAACCCCTAACTTAGAGGTCGAGTGCGCGTCCCTTTGCCTGTCTTTCGTTTCCTTTGGTTCGCAGGGCTCGCATATCCTTGCCGGACCGCCTGGGGACGAAAAGGAGAAGAAGGACGTGCCGACATCTAGACCCCGGCAAGCCAGTGTTGCCGGGGGCTGCAAGTACCAAGGTTCACCCACGGCAAGCCAGAGTTGCCGGGGGCTGCAATCTCAGATAAGTCTTTCATCCCTCTTCATGCATTCTCTTATGGACTGGGAATACGAAGCCTCGTTTCTTCCCGGAAGCTACCGTGCTCCCTTAGCTCTGGGCCCTGGGGCCCCAGGACCAAGTTTTGGTCGTAGTTGCGGCAGCAAAGGGAGGAAACGAGGGGCTGCACCCGCCTCGTCTCTGCCTCCGCCAAAAGCGTGAGAAAGGTCAAGCGGCATGGGAAGACGGCAGGGCATGTTGCCGGGGAAGGAGTGTCTATCTGAAAGATACCAAGGATTTTCTCCTTGGCGTGGGTTCTACCCGCGAGACAAATGACCCGGCAAACATCCCCTTTTCATTAAAAAAACATTCCACACAGGTACAGTCCATAGAGGATGAAAAACATGAAAGAGAGGATTACAAGTTTTAAATGCAACTAAGGCCCGAGGGCTTACAAATTAAAAAGATAAGATGCACGTAATCCTTTTCCTGTCCCTCTCTTCAGGAGGTAGGTCAAGGAGGCGGAAGGGCAAAAGGAGCGCCTAGGCGAGCTACGGGTGCCAGAAGACACCAAGAGAACATCCCGGGGGCCGTCAAGGCTGGACAGTGATGGCGGTGCCGGAAGCAGGGCTCGAAGACGAGGCGGCAGGACGTCAGCACGCTGTCGAGGGCACCACGCCATCGTACTCCGACCTGACGGCCTTGCCGCCGGCCCTCTTCCTCTTCCGCAGCCTCCCTACGCCAGCCGCCCAAGGAGACGACCCCGGGGAGTTCAAGGAGCCGGCGACACGGATGATGGGGTTGCCGGTGCTGCACGGAGCGGCGCCCGACACCTAGTCGGACCCGCCATCCTGCCGCCCGCTCCCCTCGTCGTCGCTGTCGCTCCCCTCCTCGCCACTCTCGCTCGAGGAGGAGCCTTCGCTGTCGAAGGAGCTCTCCACGCAGCACCGGGCCCGGATGCCGAAGCACCCGAAGACCTTGACGGAGAGGAGATCGCCCTCCACCAACTTAAAGTGGAGGGTGAGCCCCGGCGTCAAGCTGTGGATGCAGGCGAACGTCTTCCACCCTCGACCAAGATACATCACACCAGGGGTTGGGAATTCGGCGCGGACTCACGTGCCGCTGATCCCACAGCCCCTCATGTGTAGTCTCAGCGTCTCGGGCGGGTCCAACTCCACCACTTCCGCAAACGGATCTGGGAGTCGGAGGCGACGACGAGGTGCCCGGCGCAGCCTGACGAAGAACTCGCAAGGGTCGTCCCCAGCATGGGCCACCGCGGGAAGAAGAGCCGCTGGCGGAGGCGAAACCGACGCGCCGCCTCGTCCACCTCTTCCCCGAGCACCACGGCCTCGTCCTCGACCTCGTCCACGACCTCACCCCCTCCCTCTTCCCCTTACGGCTGGCTCCGCCACCACGGCTGCGGGAGAGGGAGGGAGGCGCTTTCTGGCGGCAACCCTCGCCGCCACTGATGAAGGACCGGGGTTACCTTTCTCCATGACAAATGGGAGGAAGGGGAGCAGGAGCTGAAGGAAGGAGAAGATAAGAGAATGCGGGCTTCCGTCCTCCCCTCCCGCTCCTTATAAAGGAGCGAGGTGGGGGCTCGGCCGCCCCGCTCAGCGAATCAAGGCGCGGGAAGGCAGAGAGCTGGGGCCGACCCGCTACCTCAACCCACGACGGCCCCATTTCCCGCCTCCGCCGTCCACGGCCCCAAGTGCATGGGAGCCGCATGGAAGGCGTGCAGAACTGAGGCGACGGATGGGGCGGCCTCTCCCCACCCCGTGATCGTGGGGAGTGGGCACCTCGAAAACTGCCCACGATCTCTCCCACGATGTCGCGTTCGATGCGTGCCGTGCGGGGAGAGCGCGGTGGATGCGGAGTGAGTTATGGCGTGCCCTAGGCCACGCGTGCCCGTGCACTATTTTGGGCCTGGCCCAACAGCGCTCGGCACCGTGTGTGGCCCAGGCCCGGGGGCTCCTGTCGGTGTACTAAAGTAGGGGTACCTTAGTATCCCGAACTTGTGCACGGGCAGTCGCAGCGACCCGCGGCAAGGCTTGCGAGGCGACCGCCAAGACCCTCCGTGGTTCCTTTGGAGCCATTCAAGAACAAAGTATTCAAGCCAAGGCACAAGACCCCGGCAAGAGGAGCTTAACGGGAAGGAGACAAGACCCCGGCAAGAGGAGCTTGCCGGGAAGGAGACAAGACCCCGGCAAGAGGAGCTTGCCGGGAAGGAAACAAGGCCCCGGCAAGAGGAGCTTGCCGGGAAGGAAACAAGGCCCCGGCAAGAGGAGCTTGCCGGGAAGACCAACCAAAGCATCTCAAGAAGATCGCTGCGGCGCGCTACGCGCCCCGACAAGACCCGGTGAGCGACAAGCTCCCGGACGCGACAAGGCAACATCCGCGGCAAGGCGCTTGCCGCGGCAAGCTACTACCCCGCAGCCCGCGCTCCAGCTCACCCACCAACGTGTCGCCCTGGGATCATTCCTGGCGTACGTGGCGGGAGGCTGTGCAGCCGGGGGCATGCGGTGGCAAGCAGGCGCTGACAAGGAGCCATCGTGGCAAACGGTGGCGCCCCTGACGGTCCCTTTCCGCCCCGTCTAAGCGACACAGACAGGCATTTAATGCCTTTGTCCCCTGCTGTCAGGGTTAGGTAGGATACGACAGTTGTAGGCGGTGGAGCCAACTACCACCCCTTTTACGTTTTTACCCCCACCTCTGTTGCCACATGTCGGTGACCCCTTAGACATATAAAAGGAGGCCCATGCGCAACAGAGAGGAGGGAGGACAGCCATTCTCACGTTTGGTCTCGCCAGCTGCTTGATTGTACTGTAGCACTCGCCGCTCCCGAGCAAGAACTCAATACAACCACCAAAGCAGGAGTAGGATTTTACGCATCCGTGCGGCCCGAACCTGGGTAAACCGATCGTCTCGCTCGTGCGTTCGCCTCGATCTGCTCTTTGTGCATCCACCGCCCCCTGCCGAACCGAAAGGGGCTCGGCCCGCCGATCCCCATAGGTGTGCGAGGGATCAGCAACCCCTGACAATGGTCAACCTAGTAATGATAATGACATAGAAATTGAACCTGCTGTTGATCTTGATAACCCACAATCAAAGAATTAACGTTATGATAAGAAAGACTTTGTTGCTAGGAAGCATGGTAAAGAAAGAGAGACTTGGGTTCAAAAACCCATGCCTTTTCCTCCCAAACCATCCAAGAAAAAGGATGATGAGGATTTTGAGCGCTTTGCTGAAATGATTAGACCTATCTCTTTGCGTATGCGATTAACTGATATGCTCAAAACCAATCCTTATGCTGAGTACATGAAAGATATTATTACAAATAAAAGAAAGATACCGGAAGCTGAAATTTCCACCATGCTTGCTAATTATACTTTTAAGGGTGGAATACCAAAGAAACTTGGAGATCCAGGAGTACCCACTATACCATGCTCTATTAAAAGAAACTATGTTAAAACTGCTTTATGTGATCTTGGAGCCGGTGTTAGTGTTATGCCTCTCTCTTTATATCGTAGACTTGATTTGAATAAGTTGACACCTACTGAAATACCTTTGCAAATGGCTGATAAATAAACTGCTATACCTGTCGGTTTTTCTGAGGATGTGCCTGTTGTAGCTGCAAACGTTACTATTTTAACGAACTTTATTATTCTTGATATTCCCAAGGACGATAGTATGTCTATTATTCTTGGAAGACCCTTTTTGAATACTGCAGGGGCTGTTATTGATTGCACTAAAGTCAATGTCACTTTTCATGTTAATGGTAATGAGCATATGGTACACTTTCCGAGGAAACAACCTCAAGTTCATAGTATCAACTCTATTGGAAAAATTCCATCGATTATATTTGGAGGTTTTGAATTTCCTCTTCCTACTGTCAAGAAGAAATATGATATCCTTATTATTGGGGATGTGCATGTCCCCGTTGAGGTAACATAGTGTTATTCAAAATTTCTCCGGTTCCATGTTATTCGGAATGAGTTCGTTAACAAGACTTGATCAACCTTGTTAGTGGATTCCTTCTGATGATCATGAGATGGATGAAACTAGAAGGCACGACCTTCTGTACCCCACTTTTACTTTCTGTTATTTATATTAAATAAAATAAAAATAAATGTTTTTCTGTCTGTTATCTGATTATTCGTGCAATATAAAAATACCTCGAAAATAAAAGTTCTCCAAATGCCCTGAAATTTAAATATGATTTTTTCTAGAATATTTGAGAATATTTGGCACTGAGAACACAACAGGGGGGCCAACCACCTGCCCACGAGGGTGGAGGGCGCGCCCTACCACCCCGGGCGCACCCCCTGCCTCGTGGGCCCATGGTGGCCCTCCTCCACTCATTCCTGCACCCACACACTTCTTCGTCCTCCCACAAACACGAATATCCAGCTCAAGCACGAGTTCTAGCTCATCTTGCTGCCATTTTTGATCTCCTTGTTCAAAGCTCCTCTCACAAAACTGCTTGGGGAGATTGTTCCTTGGTATGTGACTCCTCCATTGGTCCAATTAGTTTTTTGTTCTAGTGCTTTATTCATTGCAAATTTTTGCTGCTTAGGTGACCCTGTTCTTGAGCTTGCATGTCAAATTTATATGGTCAAAAGTAGTTTTGATGCATGATATAGGCCCTAGGCACTTGTGGGAGTAGTTCCTATCAATATTATTGAGTTTGGTTTACTTTTATTTTGAAGTTACTAAAAAATTTCAGAATTTTTCAGAGGAAGAAATATGCTTAGGAAAATGTTCCAAGGTGGTTCTTCAAGGAAGCAAGGACCCAGGTTTGCAATGCGTGATGCTGATGACGAGCCACCAAGAGACGCTCAAGTGCGTCCTTGTGAATGGCCTTCTGAGAACTTTATGGATCGAGCGGGAAATAAGGAAGAATTCAATGCATATTTGCCTAACACTGATCTCGTGATCTTCGAGGAAGAGAAGTGCAGCCAGTATCACTACCTCACCAGTACCTTTGTGAGGAGGTTTGAATTTTCAACTTCACATAATTCTCCAACTGTCCTGTTTGATCTTTATGATAATTCTTACACTATGGACTTAGAGGATTTTACCACTGCATGAAAACTTCCACAATGGGGTAGTATAAGGGATCCTCGCAAATCTGAATTTAGAGATTTTCTTGCTAGCATAACTGTGGGAGAATCTAGAGATATTACACAAGCTACCATAGGGAGCATTCACTTTCCTGCTATACATTACTTTGCTCTCTTCATAGGTAGATGCATAATGGTAAAGATGAGGCATGTCACATGTGTGTCCCTGACCACAGTATTCTTAGGAGTGTTGTGTTAGGAGATAAATCTTATAATTTGGGAGCCATTGTTGCACGTAGGTTGCATCTTAATAGATTTAATGGACATTTCTTTGGAGGAATTTGTGCCACCCGCATAGCTAATTTTCTTGGTATAGCCATACGCGAAGATGATATTGAATTACCTCCTCCTTATCTAGATTTTAATGCTATGCTTCACCACCAGTTTGTCGAGAGGAACGAATCACCTCTCCAGTATCGACTAATATTTGACAGACGCCGTGCTGTCCGTATTACTCTCCCTGCTCCTGCCTTCTTTGATTATCAGGCAAGAGGAAGATATACTATTACCAGAGAGGAAGCAGATGAGTATGAGAGGAGAGAGGAGGCCGCTCGTCGCCACACTGCAGCTCAGTAGGCGATAGCCACTGCATCGCAGTATGACCCCAGCTACTATTATGGATATCCGCCAGGCCAGCCATGGCCATAGACCAACTTAGGCCAAAAGCCTAAGCTTGGGGGAGTACGTATTTCCCATCAACATTACATTTATGTTCACACACTCATTGCTAAATGTCGGTGCTCATACTTTTTCATTGTATCATCCATGCTAGTTTAATTTCCTTTTTATGCTTTCTTCTTGTGTGTTTAATAAACCTTAAGAAAAACCAAAAATATTAGTTGTAGCTTTTAATCAGTTTAATTTCCATGCTTGTAGTAGTAATTAAAAAGAAAACCCAAAAATATTCCTTGTTCTTCTTTTGCTTGTTGGGAGCTTTCCCGTGTAAATAGTTTTATTTCTTTTCTTTTCTTTGGGGTCGATAGGAGAAGACCATAATTAAATTGTTGAAGTGGCTCTTATATGCATTATTTTTGATCTGACAAAAGAGCCCATATTGCCTTGTCTTCTCCTATTTATTGAATGCTTGCAGATTCCAGCTTAGTCCAATGCACGCGCACTATTATTATTATTCACATCGTTCGGTCGTGCAAGTGGAAGGCAATTATGACGATATATAATGGACTGACTGAGATGAGAAAAGTTGGTATGAACTCGACCTCTTTTGTTTTTGTAAATATGATTAGTTCATCGTTCCTGATTCAGCCTATTATGAATAAACATGTTTGCAATGACAACGAGAGATCATAGTTTCTTGTGCCATGCTTGATTAGCTATGAGTTATAATGGTTTACCTTGCGTGCCAACATGTCATTGAGATAGTTATGATGTGGTATGATAGGGTGGTATCCTCCTCTGAATGATTTAAGTGACTGACTTGGCACATGTTCACGCATGTAGTTGAAACAAAATCAACATAGCCTTCACGATATTTATGTTCATGGTGGATTATATCCTACTCATGCTTGCATTCGGTGTTGATTAATTTTAATGCATGTTCATGACTGTTGTCGCTCGCTAGCTGGTCGCTTCCCAGTCTTTTGCTAGCCTTCACCTGTACTAAGCGGGAATACTGCTTGTGCATCCAATCCCTTAAACCCCAAAGTTATTCCACATGAGTCCACTATACCTACCTATATACGGTATCTACCTGCCGTTCCAAGTAAATTTGTATGTGCCAAACTCTAAACCTTCAAATAAATATCCTGTTTTGTATGCTCGAATATCTCATGTATCAACTAGGGTTGTCTGTATCTTCCATGTTAGGCGGGTTATTCTCAAGAGGAGTGGACTCCGCTCCTCACTCACGAGATAAATGGCTGGTCACCGGGATGCCCATCCCATGCTTTATGCAAACTAAATCAAAATAATTGCAAACAAAACTCCCCTTGGAACTCTTGTTAGTTGGAGGCACTCGTTGTTTCGAGCAAGCCATGGATTGATGCTTGTTGGTGGAAGGGGAGTATAAACTTTACCATTCTGTTTGGGAACCGCCTATAATGTGTGTAGCATGGAAGATATCGCCATCTCTTGGTTGTTATGTTGACAATGAAAGTATACCGCTCAAAATATTATTCACCTCCATTTCAAAACCGAGCTCTGGCACCTCTACAAATCCTTACTTCCCTCTGTGAAGGGCCTATCTATTTACTTTTATGTTGAGTCATCCTCCTCTAATTAAAAAGCAACAGTTGGAGAGCACCGCTGTCATTTGCATTCATTACTGTTAGTTTACATTGATTATGAATTGACTGGATCTCTTTTACCATGAATTACAATGTCTAATCAGTCCTTTGTCTTTAAAGGTGCTCTGCATTTATGTTTTGCGGTCTCAGAAAGGGCTAGCGAGATACCACCTTGTTATATCGTATTATGATTGTTTTGAGAAAGTGTTGTATTCCAAGATTTATTATTATGGCTCGCTAGTTGATTATGCTATTGATATAAGTAAACTTGAGACCTATGTGTTATTGTGAATGTGGTTAGTTATAATCTTTGCTGAAAACTTGAATGCTGGCTTTACATATTTACAACAACAAGAGCAAACAGAGTTTGTAAACGTTTTTCTTTATCACTTTCAGTTTGTCAACTGAATTGCTTGAGGACAAGCAAAGGTTTAAGCTTGGGGGAGTTGATACGTCTCCACCGTATCTACTTTTCCAAACACTTTTGCCCTTGTTTTGGACTCTAACTTGCATGATTTGAATGGAACTAACCCGGACTGACATTGTTTTCAGCAGAATTACCATGGTGTTATTTATGTGCAGGAGCAAACGTTCTCGGAATGACCTGAAACTTCACGGAACAACTTTTCAGAAAATATGAAAAATACCTGCAAAAGATGAAGGACAGGGGGCCCACCACCTCTCCACGAGGGTGGGGGCGCGCCCCCCTACCTCGTGGGCCCCCTATTGCCTCTCCGACTCCAACTCCAACTCCATATATTGTGTTTCGAGGAGAAAAAATCAGAGAGGAGAAATCATCGCATTTTACGATACGGAGATGTCGCCAAGCCCTAAAACCTCCCGGGAGGGCTGATCTGGAGTCCGTTCGGGGCTCCGGAGAGGGGAATTCATCGCCATCATCATCATCAACCATCCTCCATCACCAATTTCATGATGCTCGACACCGTGCATGAGTAATTCCATCATAGGCTTGCTGGACGGTGATGGGTTGGATGGGATCTATCATGTAATCGAGTTAGTTTTGTTAGGGTTTGATCCCTAGTATCCACTATGTTCTGAGATTGATGTTGGTATGACTTTGCTATGCTTAATGCTTGTCACTAGGGCCCGAGTGCCATTATTTCAGATCTGAACCTATTATGTTTTCATCAATATATGAGTGTTCTTGATCCTATCTTGCAAGTCTATAGTCACCTATTATGTGTTATGATCCGTTAACCCCGAAGTGACAATAATCAGGATACTCACCTGTGATGACCGTAGTTTGAGGAGTTCATGTATTCACTATGTGTTAATGCTTTGTTCTGGTACTCTATTAAAAGGAGGCCTTAATATCCCATAGTTTCCGTAAGGACCCCGTGATACGTCTCCAACGTATCTATAATTTTTGATTGCTACATGCTATAATATCTACTGTTTTGGACTATATTGGGCTTTATTTTCCACTTTTATATTATTTTTGGGACTAACCTATTAACCGGAGGCCCAGCCCAGAATTGTTGTTTTGTGACTATTTTAGTGTTTCGGAGAAACAGAATATCAAATGGAGTCCAAACGGAATGAAACCTTCGGAAACGTGATTTTCTCATCAGATAAGATCCAGGAGACTTGGACCCTCCGTCAAGAAAGCCACGAGGCGGTCACGAGGGTGGAGGGGCCCCCTGCCTCGTGGGCCCTTCGAAGCTCCACCAATGTACTCCTTCCTCCCATATATATCCACGTATCCCCAAACAATCGGGGACGAAGCCAAAAACCTAACTCGACCGCCGCAACTTTTTGTATCCATGAGATCCCATCTTGGGGCCTGTTCCGGAGCTCCGCCGGAGGGGGCATCAATCACGGAGGGCCTCTACATCATCATCCAAGCCCCTCCGATGAAGTGTGAGTAGTTTACTTCAGACCTACGGGTCCATAGTTAGTAGCTAGATGGCTTCTTCTCTCTTTTTGGATCTCAATACAATGTTCTGCCCCTCTCTTGTGGAGAACTTTTCGATGTAATCTTCTTTTTGCGGTGTGTTTGTTGAGACCGATGAATTGTGGGTTTATGATCAAGTCTATCTATGAATAATATTTGAATCTTCTCTGAATTCTTTTATGTATGATTGGTTATCTTTGCAAGTCTCTTCGAATTATCAGTTTGGTTTGGCCTACTAGATTGATCTTTCTTGCAATGGGAGAAGTTCTTAGCTTTGGGTTCAATGTTGCGGTGTCCTTTCCCGGTGACAGTAAGGGCAGCAAGGCACGTATTGTATCGTTGCCATCGAGGATAACAAGATGGGTTTTTTATTATATTGCATGAAACTATCCCTCTACATCATGTCATCTTTCTTAAGGCGTTACTCTGTTTTTAACTTAATACTCTAGATGCATGCTGGATAGCGGTCGATGAGTGGAGTAATAGTAGTAGATGCAGGCAGGAGTCGGTCTACTTGTCTCGGACGTGATGCCTATATACATGATCATGCCTAGATATTCTCATAACTATGCTCAATTCTGTCAATTGCTCAACAGTAATTTGTTCACCCACCGTAGAATACTTATGCTCTTGAGAGAAGCCACTAGTGAAACCTATGGCCCCTGGGTCTCTTTCTCATCATATCAATCTCCATCACTTTATTATTGCTTTGCTTTTACTTTTTACTTTGCATCTCTATACCAAAAATACCAAAAATATTATTTATCATCTCTATCAGATATCACTTTCGTAAGTTACCGTGAAGGGATTGACAACCCCTAAGCGCGTTGGTTGCATTGATCTGTTGTTTTTGTGTAGGTACGGGGGACTCGCGCGTAGCCTCCTACTGGATTGGTACCTTGGTTCTCAAAAACTGAGGGAAATACTTACGCTACTTTGTTGCATCATCCTCTCCTCTTCGAGGAAATCCAACGCAGTGCTCAAGAGGTAGCACCCTGCTGCCACGGGAGGGTAGGACAAAATATGTCATGCAAGTACTTTTCCATAAGCACGTATGAAAGCACAAGTGCTCCCTAGGTGGTTTTGGTAATTAATGACAACATATCTCTTGTTGGACTAACGTTTCTATCTAGTATGTTTCAGATAAGTTCAACAATGGAGTGGCATGGACTAAAGGTTGTGTGAAGTTCTCCAAGATGCTAAGGACAAAGGATTGGCTAAAGCTTAAAGCTCAAGACTCTTCATTTTACATTTTAGTGATCCAAGATCACATTGAGTCCATAGGAAAAGCCAATACTATCAAGGAGGGATGAGGTGTTGCTTAATGAGCCTCTTGCTCAAGTGCTTAATGATATGCTCCAAAATCCTCAGCTACTTTCCCACTTCTACACATGACCTAAACCCAAAGCCAAACTCGGACCTGCCGATTATTTCTATCCGGCGCCACCGAGTTTCACTTGTCATAGCCACTGCCAGAAACCCTAATCAGTTCGGTCTCACCGATGGGATCTCGGTCTCACCAAGATGGGCTTGCAAACTCTCTGTTACCTATTGCAATACTTTCGGTCCCACCGAGATATGCAATCGGCCCCACCGAGTTTGCTTGGTCAACTCTCTGTTTCACTTATTACCCAAATCGGTCCCACCGAGTTTGAGTAATCGGTCAAATCGAGTTTTGAATTTACCCTAACCCTAGCACATCGGTCCCACCGAGTTGATCCAGTCGGTCCCACCGAAAATCTCTAACGGTCACTAGGTTTACCTTTTCAGTCCGACCGAGTTTGTTGATTCGGTCCCACCGAGATTGGTAAATTGTGTGTAACGGTCGGATTTTGTGTGGAGGCTATATATACCCCTCCACCTCCTCTTCATTCGTGGAGAGAGCCATCAGAACAGATCTACACTTCCAACTCATATGTTCTGAGAAGAGAACTACCTACTCATGTGTTGAGACCAAGATATTCCATTCCTACCATATGAATCTTGATCTCTAGCCTTCCCCAAGTTGCTTTCCACTCAAATCTTCTTTCCACCAGATCCAAATCCTATGAGAGAGAGTTGAGTGTTGGGGAGACTATCATTTGAAGCACAAGAGCAAGGAGTTCTTCATCAACACACCATTTGTTACTTCTTGAAGAGTGGAGTCTCCTAGATTGGCTAGGTGTCACTTAGGAGCCTCCGACAAGATTGTGGAGTTGAACCAAGGAGTTTGTAAGGGCAAGGAGATCGCCTACTTCATGAAGATCTACCACTAGTGAGGCAAGTCCTTCGTGGGCGATGGCCATGGTGGGATAGACAAGGTTGCTTCTTCGTGGACCCTTCGTGAGTGGAGCCCTCCGTGGACTCGCGCAACCGTAACTTCGTGGGTTGAAGTATCCATCAACGTGGATGTAGGATAGCACCACCTATCCGAACCACGGGAAAAACATCCGTGTCTCCAATTGCGTTTGAATTCTCCAAACCCTTCCCTTTACATTCTTGCAAGTAGCATGCTTTACATTCCGCTGCCTATACACTCTTTGCATGCTTGCTTGATATGTATTGTGAATGTTGAAATTATGCCTAAACTCCACTTAAACCAAAAAGGCTTAAAAATTGCAACTTTATCATTAAGTGTCTAATCACCCCCCACTAGACACATCTACTTCAAGGTCCTACATGACTATGTTCGGAATGCATGCCTACATTATATCAATGAACTGGAGCTAGTTCTGTGTCACCCCAGGTTATGATTGTTACATGATGAACCGCATCTGGCATAATTCTCTATCACCGATCCATTGCCTACGAGCTTTTCCTATATTGTTCTTCGCTTATTTACTTTCCCGTTGCTATTGCTATCATCACTACAAAATACCAAAAACATTACTTTTACTACTGTTACCTTTTGCTATCGTTACCACTACTATCATATTACTTTGCTACTAAACACTTTGCTGCAGATATTAAGTTTTCAGGTGTGGTTGAATTGACAACTCAGCTGCTAATACTTGAGAATATTCTTTGGCTCCCCTAGTGTCGAATCAATAAATTTGGGTTGAATACTCTACCCTCAAAAACTGTTGCGATCCCCTATACTTGTGGGTTATCACATAGCACTATGCATTTTTGAGCTTTTTGGTAACTTGTTGCCAAAGGGGGAGAAAGTGTATCGATCATAGGCTGAGAGAGAGAGAGAGAGCTTTGCTTCTTGTTGCTATCTCTTTTGCTACTTATTTGTTTGCTTGCTTGGTTGATACTTTATTGTTCTGTGTGTGAGATACTTGTATGGTCATGTGTTTGATCATATCATACTTTAATGCTTGTGCTTGAATGATGCTATTATCCATCTCTTATGTATGATCATTAACTTTGTCTTGGTGATGAGTGCATATTTCATATTCTATCATTTTGAGCGCTCCACCAAGATGTATGTGACATGGAAGAGTAACCCATGATCCTAATCGATTGTGCATTTGCATTCAAAAGAAAATTTTAAATAATTCACAAATTTAGGGGGGGGGAGCTCTTGCTTATCACATACTTCTCAAAGCGATGATATATTTCATTCTTATTATCATTTGTCGAAGCTTTAATCTATATGTTTTCATCAATTACCAAAAAGGGGGAGATTGAAAATGCAACTAATCCCTAGGTGGTTTTGGTAATTATTAACAACATATAGCTCACTGAACTAATATCCATTCAAGATAATCTTTTTAGAAAGTTCAATCATTGGCATGGCATGGACTAGAGATGTGGACCCCTCAAAATGCTAAGGACACACATTGGCTCAAGCTCAAGACTCTACATTTTCATTTTAGTGATCCAAGATCACATTAGGTCCATAGGAAAAGTCAATAATATTAAAAGGGGATGAGGTCTTGCTTAATGGCTT
This sequence comes from Triticum monococcum, assembly GCA_034509565.1. Lineage (NCBI taxonomy): Eukaryota > Viridiplantae > Streptophyta > Magnoliopsida > Poales > Poaceae > Triticum > Triticum monococcum. The sequence continues at coordinate 387,966,415 of CM067841.1, forward strand.
GCTTGCTCAAAATGCTTAGTGATATCACGGGTACGCGTCGGTGCTAAACAAACGGTTTTTAACCCCTTTCCGCGATGGCATTTGGAACCGTCGCCAAGTCAGTGTGGGCGATAGGGGGGTCCGTATCACACGACCCAGAAAATCATTGGGGATAGACCCTTCTAGGACACAGGCTGGGGTCGTGTGCAATCGGGCGAGGTATCGAAACCAAATCATTTCCGTAGGTATGTACATCCCACACGGTAATCCAAGAAAATCATTTCTGTAGGTATGTACATCCCACACGGTGAATCCCAGAAAATCATTTCTGTAGGTATGTACATCCCACACGGTGAATCCAAGGAATACGTTTCCGTTCTTATGTACTCCCTCCATTCGGAATTACTTGTCTCGGAAATGGATGTATCTAGAACTAAAATACATCTAGATACATCCATTTCCGCGACAAGTAATTCCGAACGGAGGCTCGTTTTCTTTTTGTTTGCTCGTGTATTGGATTGCTTGTTTGTAGCGATGGCTCAAGATAATACTAAATTGTGTGACTTCACCAATACCAACAATAATGATTTCCTTAGCACTCCGATTGCTCCTCTTACCGATGCTGAATCTTGTGAAATTAATGCTGCTTTGCTAAATCTTGTCATGAAAGATCCGTTTTCCGGCCTTCCTAGTGAAGATGACGTTACCCATCTTAATAGCTTCGTTGATTCGTGTGGCATGCAAAAGAAGAAAGATGTCAATAATGATATTGTTAAATTGAAGTTATTTCCTTTTTCGCTTAGAGATCGTGCTAAAGCTTGGTTTTCATCTTTGCCTAAAAATAGTATTGATTCATGGAACAAGTGCAAAGATGCTTTTATCTCTAAGTATTTTCCTTCCGCTAAGATCATCTCTCTTAGAAACGATATTATGAATTTTAAACAACTTGATCATGAACATGTTGCACAAGCTTGGGAGAGAATGAAATCAATGATACGTAATTGCCCTACTCATGGTTTGAATTTGTGGATGATTATACAAAAATTTTATGCCGGATTGAATTTTGCTTCTAGAAATCTTTTAGAATCGGCCGCGGGAGGCACTTTTATGGAAATTACTTTAGGAGATGCTACTAAACTCCTAGATAATATTATGGCTAATTATTCTCAATGGCATACTGAAAGATCTACTAATAAAAACGTGCATGCGATAGAAGAATTTAATATTTTGAGTGGAAAGATGGATGAACTTATGAAATTATTTGCTAATAAGAGTGTTTCTTCTGATCCTAATGATATGCCCTTATCTACTTTGATTGAGAATAATAGTGAGTCTATGGATGTGAATTTTGTTGGTAGGAACAATTTTGGTAACAACGCGTATAGAGGAAATTTCAATCCTAGGCCTTATCCTAGTAATCCCTCTAATAATTATGGTAATTCCTACAACAATTCTTATAGAAATTATAATAATATTCCCTATGATTTTGAATCTAATATTAAATAATTTATTTCTTCGCAAAAGAATTTTAATGCTATGATTGAAGAAAAATTGCTTAAGATTGATGATTTGGCTAGGAACGTTGATAGAATTTCTCTTGATGTTGATTATTTAAAGCTTAGATCTATTCCTCCTAAGCATGATATCAATGAGTCTCTCAAAGCCATGAGAATTTCCATTGATGAGTGCAAGGAAAGAACCGCTAGGACGCATGCTATGAAAGATGCCTTTATTAAAGCATGTTCTTCTAGTTCCTATGAAAATAAAGATGAAGATCTAAAAGTTATAGATGTGGCCCCTATTAAATCTTTGTTTTACAATATTAATCTTGATAATGATGGGACTAAATATGTCGGGGGTTGCTGATCCCACGTACACCTATGGGGGTCGGCGGACCGAGCCCCTTTCGGTTCGGCAGGGGGCGGTTGATGCACAAGGAGCAGATCGAGGCGAACGCACGAGCAACGCGGTCGGTTTACCCAAGTTCGGGCCACACGGATGTGTAAAACCCTACTCCTGCTTTGGTGGTTGTATTGAGTTCTTGCTCGGGAGCGATGAGTGCTACAGTACACTCAAGCAGCTGGCGAGACCGAGCATGAGAATGGCCATCCTCCCCCCCCCCTCTATTGCGCATGGGCCTCCTTTTATATGTCTAAGGGGTCACCGACAGGTGGCAATAGAGGTGGGGGTAAAAATGTAAAAGAGGTGGTAGTTGGCTCCACTGCCTACAATAGTCGTATCATACCTAACCCTGACGGCAGGGGATAAGGGCATTAAATGCCTGTCTGTGTCACCTAGACGGTACCGAGAGGGACCGCTAGGAACGCCACTGTTTGCCACGATGGCTATCTTGTCAGCGCTTGCTTGCCACCGCATGCCCCCGGCCGCACAGCCTCCCACCACATACGCCAGGAGCGGTCCCAGAGCGACACGTTGGTGGGTGAGCTGGAGCGCGGGCTGCGGAGTAGTAGCTTGCCGCGGCAAGCGCCTTGCCGCGGATGTTTCCTTGTCGCGTCCGGGAGCTTGTCGCTCACCGGGTCTTGTCGGGATGCGCAGTGCGCCGCAGCGAGCTTCTTGAGATGCTTTGGTTGGTCTTCCCGGCAAGCTCCTCTTGCCGGGGTCTCGTCTCCTTGCCGGCAAGCTCCTCTTGCCGGGGCCTCGTCTCCTTCCCGGCAAGCTCCTCTTGCCGGGGTCTTGTCTCCTTCCCGGCAAGCTCCTCTTGCCGGGGCCTTGTTTTGCTCTTGGATACTTTGTTCTTGAATGGTCCCAAAGGAACCACAGAGGGTCATGGCGGTCGCCCGGCAAGCCTTGCCGCGGGGTGCTGCGACTGCCCGTGCACAAGTTTGGGATACTAAGGTACCCCTACTTTAGTACACCGACAGAATATGATCCACCTTTACCTAGAAGGCGTTCTAAAAATTTGGAGTATTTAGATCTTGATGGTGAAATTGATAAAAGTGGGATTAAAAGAAATAAAACCTTAGATGTTGCTAAACCCACTATATTGGATTTCAAGGAATTTAATTATGAAAATTGCTCTCTAATTGATTGTATTTCCTTGTTGCAATCCGTGCTAAAATCTCCTCATGCTTATAGTCAAAATAAAGCCTTTACCGAACATATCGTTGATGCCTTGATGCAATCTTATGAAGAAAAACTTGAGTTGAAAGTTTCTATCCCTAGAAAACTTTATGATGAGTGGTAACCTACTACTAAAATTAAAATTAAAGATTATGAGTTTTATGCTTTGTGTGATTTGGGTGCTAGTGTCTCTACTATTCCCAAAACTTTGTGTGATTTGCTAGATTTCCGTGATTTGGATGATTGCTCTCTAAACTTGCATCTTGCGGATTACACTATTAAGAAACCTATCGGAAGAATTAATGATGTTCTTATTGTTGCAAATAGGAATTATGTACCCGTAGATTTTTATCGTTCTTGATATAGATTGCAATCCTTCTTGCCCTATTATTCTCGGTAGATCTTTCCTTAGAACGGTTGGTGCAATTATTGATATGAAGGAAGGAATATTAGATTTCAATTTCCATCAAAAAAGGGCATGAAACACTTCCTTAGAAAGAAAATAAAATTACCATATGAATCTATCATGAGAGCCACTTATGGATTGCCTACCAAAGATGGCAATACCTAGATCTATTCTTGCCTGTTATGCCTAGCTAGGGGCGTTAAACGATAGCGCTTGTTGGAAGGCAACCCAATTTAATTTTTATTCCTTGCTTTTTGCTCCTATTTAGTAATAAATAATTTATCTATCCTCTGTTTTGGTTGTGTTTTTTGTGTTTAATTAGTGTTTGTGCCAAGTAGAACCGTTGGGAAGACTTAGGGAAAGTCTTGTTGAACTTGCTGTAAAAAACAGAAACTTTAGCGCTCACGAGTACTGCTGTCATTTTTATTTGGAAAGTGATATTTAGTTAATTATTTTTGCAGATGATTAATAGATAAATTCCGCACGTCCAGAAATTTATTTTAGAATTTTTTTGGTTCCATATATTGCGCTAGCTACAGATTACTACAGACTGTTCTGTTTTTGACAGATTCTGTTTTTCGTGTGTTGTTTGCTTATTTTGATGAATCTATGGCTAATAAAATAGTTTATAATCATAGAGAAGTTGGAATACAGTAGGTTTAGCACCAATATAAATAAATAATGAGTTCATTACAGTACCTTGAAGTGATCTTTTGTTTTCTTTCGCTAACGGAGCTCACGAGATTTTCTACTTTAAGTTTCGTGTTGTGAAGTTTTCAAGTTTTGGGTAAAGATTTGATGGATTATGGAACAAGGAGTGGCAAGATCCTAAGCTTGGAGATGCCCATGGCACCCCCAAGATAATCTAAGGACACCTAAAAGCCAAAGCTTGGGGATTCCCCGGAAGGCATCCCCTCTTTCGTCTACTTCTATCGGTAACTTTACTTGGAGCTATATTTTTATTCACCAATGATATGTGTTTTGCTTGGAGCGTCTTTTATGATTTGAGTCTTTGCTTGTTAGTCTACCACAATCATCCTTGCTGTACACACCTTTTGTGAGAGCCATACATGATTTGGAATTTGATAGAATACTCTATGTGCTTCACTTATATCTTTTGAGTTTTATAGTTTTGCTCTAGTGTTTCACTTATATCTTTTAGAGCATGGTGGTGGATTTGTTTTATAGAAACTATTGATCGCTCATGCTTCACTTAGATTATTTTTAGAGTCTTAATAGCATGGTAATTTGCTTAAAATCCTAATATGCTTGGTATGCAAGATTAATAATAAAACTTTCTTATGAGTGTGTTGAATACTAAGAAAAGTTTGATGCTTGATGATTGTTTTGAGATATGGAGGTAATAATATCAAAGTCGTGCTAGTTGAGTAATTGTGAAATTGAGAAATACTTGTGTTGAAGTTTGCAAGTCCCGTAGCATGCACGTATGGTAAACGTTATGCAACAAATTTGAAACATGAGGTGTTATTTGATTGTCTTCCTTATGAGTGGCGGTCGGGGACGAACGATGGTTTTTTCCTACCAATCTATCCCCCTAGGAGCATGTGCGTAGTGCCGAGGTTTTTGATGACTTGTAGATTTTTGCAATAATTATGTGATTTCTTTATGACTAATGTTGAGTCCATGGATTACACGCACTGTCACCCTTCCATCCTTGCTAGCCTCTTTGGTACCATGCATTTCCCTTTCTCACATTGAGAGTTGGTGCAAACTTCGCCGGTGCATCCAAACCCCGTGATATGATACACTCTTTCACACATAAACCTCCTTATATCTTCCTCAAAACAGCCACCATACCTACCTATTATGGCATTTCCATATCCATTCCGAGATATATTGCCATGCAACTTTCCATCATTCCGTTCATCATGACACATTCATCATTGTCATATTGCTTAGCATGATCATGTAGTTGACATAGTATTTGTGGCAAAGCCACCATTCATAATTCTTTCATACATGTCACTCTTGGTTCATTGCATATCCGGGTACACCGCCGGAGGCATTCATATAGAGTCTTCTTTGTTCTAGTATCAAGTTGTAATCATTGAGTTGTAAATAAATAGAAGTGTGATGATCATCATTATTAGATCATTGTCCTAAGTGAGGAATAAAAAAAGAGAAAGGTCATAAAAAAGAGAAGGCTCAAAAAATAGAAAGGCCATAAAAAAAGAAAAGGCCCAAAAAATGAGAGAAAAAGAGAGAAGGGACAATGTTACTATCCTTTTACCACACTTGTGCTTCAAAGTAGCACCATGATCTTCATAGTAGAGAGTCTCTCATGTTATCACTTTCATATACTAGTGGGAATTTTTCTTTATAGAACTTGGCTTGTATATTCCAACAATGGGCCTCCTCAAGTGCCCTAGGTCTTCGTGAGCAAGCAAGTTGGATGCACACCCACTAGTTTCTTTTGTTGAGCTTTCATACATTTATAGCTCTAGTGCATCTGTTGCATGGCAATCCCTACTCCTTGCATTAACATCAATCAGTGGGCATCTCCATAGCCCATTGATTAGCCTCGTTGATGTGAGACTTTCTCCTTTTTGTCTTCTCCACATAACCCCCCTCATTATATTCTATTCCACCCATAGTGCTATGTCCATGGCTCGCGCTCATATATTGTGTGAAAGTTTATATGTTTGAGATTACTAAAGTATGAAACAATTGCTTGGCTTGTCATCGGGGTTGTGCATGATGAGAGCATTCTTGTGTGACGAAAATGAAACATGACTAAACTATATGATTTTGTAGGGATGAACTTTCTTTGGCCATGTTATTTTAAGAAGACATAATTGCTTAGTTAGTATGCTTGAAGTATTATCATTTTTATGTCAATATGAACTTTTGTCTTGAATCTTTCAGATCTGAATATTCATTCCACAATTAAGAAGAATTACATTAAAATTATGCCAAGTAGCACTCCGCATCAAAAATTCTCTTTATCATTTACCTACTCGAGGACGAGCAGGAATTAAGCTCGGGGATGCTTGACACGTCTCCAACGTATCTATAATTTTTGATTACTCCATGCTATATTATCTACTGTTTTGGACTATATTGGGCTTTATTTTTCACTTTTATATTATTTTTGGGACTAACCTATTAACCGGAGGCCCAGCCCAGAATTGTTGTTTTTTGCCTATTTCAGTGTTTCGGAGAAACAAAATATCAAACGGAGTCCAAACGGAATGAAACCTTCGGAAACATGATTTTCTCAACAGATAAGATCCAGGAGACTTGGACCCTCCATCAAGAAAGCCACGAGGCGGTCACAAGGGTGGAGTCTGTGCCCCCTCTAGGGCGCGCCCCCCTGCCTCATGGGCCCCTCAAAGCTCAACCGGCGTACTCCTTCCTCCCATATATATCCACGTATCCCCAAACGATCGGGGACAGTGCCAAAAACCTAATTCCACCGCCACAACTTTCTGTATCCACGAGATCCCATCTTGGGGCCTGTTCCGGAGCTCCGCCGGAGGGGGCATCGATCATGGAGGGCTTCTACATCATCATCCAAGCCCCTCCGATGAAGTGTGAGTAGTTTACTTCATACCTACGGGTCCATAGTTAGTACCTAGATGGCTTCTTCTCTCTTTTTGGATCTCAATACAATGTTCTCCCCTCTCTCGTGGAGATCTATTTGATGTAATCTTCTTTTTGCGGTGTGTTTGTTGAGATCGGTGAATTGTGGGTTTATGATCAAGTCTATCTATGAGTAATATTTGAATCTTCTCTGAATTCTTTTATGTATGATTGGTTATCTTTGCAAGTCTCTTCGAATTATTAGTTTGGTTGGGCCTACTAGATTGGTTGTTCTTGCCATGGGAGAAGTGCTTAGCTTTGGGTTCGATCTTGTGGTGTCCTTTCCCAGTGACAGAAGGGGCTGCAAGGCACGTACTGTATCATTGCCATCGAGGATAACAAGATGGTTTTTTTTATCATATTGCATGAAACTATCCCTCTACATCATGTCATCTTGCTTAAGGCGTTACTCTGTTTTTAACTTAATACTCTAGATGCATGCTGGATAGCGGTCGATGAGTGGAGTAATAGTAGTAGATGGAGGCAGGAGTCGGTCTACTTATACATGATCATGCCTAGATATTCTCATAACTATGCTCAATTCTGTCAATTGCTCAACAGTAATTTGTTCACACACCATAGTATACTTATGCTCTTGAGAGAAGCCACTAGTGAAACCTATGGCCCCGGGGTCTCTTTCTCATCATATCAATCTCCATCACTTTATTATTGCTTTGCTTTTACTTTGCTTTTACTTTTTACTTTGCATCTCTATACCAAAAATACCAAAAATATTATTTATCATCTCTATCAGATCTCACTTTCGTAAGTGAGCGTGAAGGGATTGACAACCCCTAAGCGCGTTGGTTGCGTTGAGCTATTGTTTTTGTGTAGGTACGAGGGACTCGCGCGTAGCCTCCTACTGGATTGATACCTTGGTTCTCAAAAACTAAGGGAAATACTTACGCTACTTTGCTGCATCATCCTCTCATCTTCGGGGAAATCCAACGCAATGCTCAAGAGGTAGCACCCCGCTGCCACGGGAGGGTAGGACAAAAGATGTCATGCAAGTTCTTTTCCATAAGCACGTATGACTATGTTCAGAATACATGCCTACATTATATCAATGAACTAGAGCTAGTTCTATGTCACCCTAGGTTATGACTGTTACATGATGAACCGCATCTGGCATAATTCTCTATCACCGATCCATTGCCTACGAGCTTTTCCTATATTGTTCTTTGCTTATTTACTTTCCCGTTGCTATTGCTATCATCACTACAAAATACCAAAAACATTACTTTTACTACTATTACCTTTTGCTACTGTTACCACTACTATCATATTACTTTGCTACTAAACACTTTGCTTTAGATATTAAGTTTCCAGGTGTGGTTGAATTGACAACTCAGCTACTAATACTTGAGAATATTCTTTGGCTCCGCTTGTGTCGAATCAATAAATTTGGGTTGAATACTCTACCCTCGAAAACTGTTGCGATCCCCTATACTTGTGGGTTATCACATAACACTATGCATTTTTGAGCCTTTTGGTAACTTGTTGCCAAAGGGGGAGAAAGCTTTGCTTCTTGTTGCTATCTCTTTTGCTACTTGTTTGCTACTTATTTGTTTGCTTGCTTGGTTGATACTTTATTGTTCTGTGTGTGAGATACTTGTATGGTCATGTGTTTGATCATATCATACTTTAATGCTTGTGCTTGAATGATGCTATTATCCATCTCTTATGTATGATCATTCACTTTGTCTTGGTGATGAGTGCATATTTCATATTCTATCATTTTGAGTGCTCCACCAAGATGTGTGTGACATGGAAGAGTAGCCCATGATCCTAATCGATTGTGCATTTGCAGTCAAAAGCAAATTTTAAATAATGCACAAATTTAGGGGGGGGGGACTCTTGATTATCACATACTTCTCAAAGCGACGATATATTTCATTCTTATTATCATTTGTCGAAGCTTTGATCTATATGTTTTCATCAATTAACAAAAAGGGGGAGATTGAAAATGCAACTAATCCCTAGGTGGTTTTGGTAATTATTAACAACATATAGCTCACTGAACTAATATCCATTCAAGATAATCTTTTTAGAAATTTCAATGATTGGCATGGCATGGACTAGAGATGTGGACCCCTCAAAATGCTAAGGACACACATTGGCTCAAGCTCAAGACTCTACATTTTCATTTTAGTGATCCAAGATCACATTAGGTCCATAGGAAAAGTCAATAATATTAAAAGGGGATGAGGTGTTGCTTAATGGCTTGCTTGCTCAAAATGCTTAGTGATATCACTGGTACGCGTCGGTGCTAAACAAATGGTTTTTAACCCCTTTCCGCGATGGCATTTGGAACCGTCGCCAAGTCAGTGTGGGCGATAGGGGGTCCGTATCACACGACCCAGAAATCATTATGGATAGACCCTTCTAGGACACAGGCTGGGGCCGTGTGCAATCGGGCGAGGCATCGAAACCCAATCATTTCCGTAGGTATGTACATCCGACACGGTAATCCAAGAAAATCATTTCCGTAGGTATGTACATCCCACACGGTGAATCCCAGAAAATCATTTCCGTAGGTATGTACATCCCACATGGTGAATCCAAGGAATACGTTTCCGTTCTTATGTACTCCCTCCGTTTGGAATTACTTGTCTCGGAAATGGATGTATCTAGAACTAAAATACGTCTAGATACATCCATTTCCGTGACAAGTAATTCCGAACGGAGGGAGTACATCCCACACAGTCAATCCAGGGAAAGTGTTTCTGTTCGTATGTACCTCCCACACAATTTTATGTATACGCTCGTGTGTGAAAGGTGTAACTATCACACATGCTTTGCCTTGGTTAACTGTTTGCTTTCATTAACTACATCACACACGATTTGATGATGTAGAAAACTGTGTGGCATTGGGCTATCCATCACGAATGCTTTTACTGCCAGAACCTTTTGCAAAGTTCCATGATCGTTTGTTCTCTTTTTATTTTTGCTTGTAATTTATTATTCGAATTGGAAATTTTGAAATATGAAACGTGCAATTCAAATTCTCAGCACAATGGTTCAACAACGAATCCATAAATAAAATTGTCAGTACAATATGTTCAGTAATTACAGGATTAGGCAGCAATTAACTATGATGAACCATAGTATTTAAAGGCGGTAAAGGTGAAGAGACAAGTGTAAATCATTTTGACTGTCAGCGGTGTTGAAGAAGCGGAATGCCCATAATGTGCCTTCCTGCATGCCATAGGCACGAACCACTTTTTTCCAACCCTTTGTGACGATCGCCCGCCCATCCTTCACCGCCTTCAGGAAGACTTCTAAGCATTATCATGGTAGCATGAATTATATACTTTAACCTTAGTTGCCTCCACTCCGGTCATGTAGTTTGCAAGGTAATCATCAGTAAATAGCTTCGGAAACCACTGAAAAGAGAAAAATATCAGATACTGAGGTCTAAATAGAGTAACTTGTTGTGGGCAGGGGGAAAAGGCAACACATTACTTACCATCCTAAAGTTCACTGTTGTCTTCGACAAAGTGTAAATAAAGAGCTTAATTCCAACCACCCGTTTCTTTGGCCTAACAATCTTCCTTAGTTTCCTCACTTGACGCTTGTTCATGAATATCTCATTGCCCCATACGCAAAACGGATGGAAGCATGGATTAGTACCGCTCATATATGTACCTACAAGCAACCAGTAAATGTTAGAAGCTAAACTGAGATTGCACAAATGATGTAAAATACAACTACCTATGTTCCTAAGTACAAGTATTTTTTTGAGATTTCAATATGAACTACATACGAATGTATAAAGAATTATAGATATAGTTTATATTAGAATCCATATTCACTCATTTTGCTCCTTATGTAGTCTATATTGGAATATCTAAAAATACTTATATTTAGGAATAGATGGTGTATAAGACATGGGAGGCAGCTAACCTCGACGGCAAACAACAACATCGCCCATTGTAGCCCTGTGTAAGTACATGGAAAGCCAATGTTAACTACAATAGGGTTAACATCCACCAAAAATAGCAAATGATAATAAAACGGCAGCATCTATAGTGATATCTTCATTTCAAAAGAGTAGCACGGTAGCAAAGGGACGGGTTAAAAAATGGATACAACTGTTAATTGCAATGGGCTTAACAACATCCTAATTCATGTTTTGTAAGTTTGTAGCCATTGAAATACAACTCTTTAAAAATGGATACAACTGTTAATTGCAACAGGCTTAATGGCCATTGAAACAAGTACTGATAAAAATGCAATTGGCAGAGTTAAACATCACAAGGCAGGTGCTGCCAGAGTAGATAATGGCCCAGTTGTCTATAAAAAGCTAGGGAAAATAGCTAAAACGTGTTAGGCATGTTTACTACAACATGCTTAATACATCGACCGTACAAAACATAGTCATTAATTGCATCTAGTATTGGTAGGATTGAACTGGTGGGTACATACTTGGTAAGTCCTGAGAGGTAGTTGTTGGGCACTTCATCTTGGCCAGAGCCTGCCCTAAGTCAGCGGCAGCGGAGGCGAGTTGTTCCTCCGGGTCGAAGCGTGGATCAGTGCCACTGGCATGTGTACCTACAGGCAACCAGTAAATGGTAGAAGTTAAAATGCAATTGCACAAATGATGTGAAATACTGTAAGACATGGGATGCAGCTAACCTCGATGACAAACAACAGCATCGGCCGTTATGACCCAATGTAAGTACATGGACAAGCATGTTAAGTACAACAGGGTTAGCATCCACCAAAAATGGCAAATGGGCAGCATTTCTAGTATATCTTCATTGCAGAGAGTAGCATGGTAGCAAATGGACAGATTAAAAAATGGATACAACTATTAATTGCAACAGGCTTAACGCATCCTAAGTCATGTTTTGTAAGTTTGTAGCCATTGAAATACAACTGTTTAAAAATGGATTCAACTGTAAATTGCAATAGTCTTAATAGACATTGAAACAGGTACTGATAAAAATGCAATTGGCATAGTTAAACATCACAAGGCAGGTGCTGCCAGAGCAGATAATGGCCCAGATGTCTATAAAAAGGTAGGGAAAGTAGCAAAAACATGTTAGGCATGTTTACTAGAACATGCTTAATATATTGACCATACAAAACATAGCTATTAATTGCAACTGGTATTGGTAAGATTGAACTGGTGAGTACATACTTGGTAAGTCCTGAGAGGTAGTTGCCGGGGCACTTCATCTTGGCCAGAGCTCGCCCAAAGTCAGCGACGGTGGAGGCGAGCTGTTCCTCCGGGTCGAAGCATGGATCAGTGCCACTGACATGTGTACCTACAGGCAACCAGTAAATGGTAGAAGTTAGACTGCAATTGCACAAATTATGTGAAATATTGTAAGACATGGGATGCAACTCACCTCGACGGCAAACAAAAGTATCGGCCATTATGACCCCGCATAAGTACATGGACAGGCATGTTAAGTACAACAGGGTTAGCATCCACTAAAAATAGCAAATGGACAGCATCTCTAGTAATATTCTGAGTCATGTATTGTAAGTTTGTTGCTGGTATTGGTAAAATTGAGTTGGACACGGTAATATTTGAACATCACACAGTGTGTAGTACTGAAATAAACAAGGCATGAACATGCTTAATACATCAACCGTACAAATCATAGTCGTTGCAAGTGGTATTGGTAAGATTTAGCTGGTCAGATCTTACCTGTTAAGTCCTGGGGGTGAGTCGCTGGGGGACTTCATTTGGGCCAGAGCCTGCACCATGTCGTCGGTGGCGGCAGAGGCGAGGTGTTCCTCCAGGTCAACACGCACAGCGGCCATCGCATCATGGACCACCATAAGCTCCTGGCGGGGGGATTTGGAGGCATGAGGATGTTTCGCAGGTGCCATTTAAGCAATCAGGTCGGGGACATGATAGAGATCGGTGGGTTAACTGACTGGATCCGAGAAGAACGTAGATGTGGTTGAACCTGTGGTTGTGGCGGTGGCGGTTTGAGATGCTGGTAGGGGGGAGGCGTGAGGGAGGGGGGATACCGAGGGGAAGGGGATGTGGTTTGAGGAATAAATTCTGAAATCACGCGCCTAATGAAATTTTTGGTGCGGAACTTGAAACTTGGGCGGGGGAAACACACAACACAGAAGAAGCACGTAAAATACTCATGTGCGAGAAAAAAGAAAGTTGGCAGATCCCGTCTCCAAAAAAATGTAAATGTGTACTTGATTTTTTTTCGATCAATGATACGCCTGGTTTATTAGGAAACATCGCACAGGTAACTGACTTACGGGTCATTAACGCAAAAAAACACAGACCGGTACGGCATAGAAACCATGTGTTTCGTGATCTTCTAATGATTAACGCAAAAAAGCACACAGGCGCACATGCTAATCAACGCTCAAAGCCCTCAAAGGATGCTCTTACCGACATTGTACGTTCATATTACAAACTTAAAGTACTACTGGTAATTTGCTCTAATACTACAAACTTAAACTACTTCTCACATGCTGCCATCGGGGCATGCTGGCCAGGCGCCGGAGTTCTCCTTCCCGGCCTTGTAGGTGGCAGCCCACCGTGCTTCGGTCTTCACCAAGCTCTCCTCACCACGGCGTGCGGCCTCTTTTTTCTTGCGGCGGCAGGACTCTCTTTTCTTGACTGCTTTCTGCCTTTTCCGCACCTTATGTGCGGCTTCGGCTGCCTCTAGATCCACCACCCATTCAGTCATGGCAGCCTCAAAGTCCACCCATGTAACTGTCTGGCCGCCGCCGGCGATGAACTCGGCGTGACGAGATGCCATCGCTTCATTACTGATACGTCTCCAATGTATCTATAATTTTTTATTGTTCCATGCTATTATATTATCTGTTTTGGATTTTAATGGGCTTATTTACACACTTTTATATTATTTTTGGGACTAACCTACTAATCCAAGGCCCAGTGCAAATTGCTATTTTTTGCCTATTTCAGTGTTTCATAGAAAAGGAATATCAAACAGAACCCAAACAGAATAAAACCTTCGGGAGAGTTATTTTTGGAACAAACGTGATCCAGGGGACTTGGAGTGGACGTCAAGCAACCAGCGAGGCAGCCACGAGGCAGGGGGCGCGCCTACACCCTGGGTGCGCCCTCCACCCTCGTGGCTCCACCGACCTACTTCTTCCTCCTATATATGTCCACATACCCGAAAACATCTAGGGGCACCATGAAACCCTATTTCCACCGCCGCAACCTTCTGTACCCAAGAGACACCATCGCATATCCGATGATGTGTGAGTAGTTTACCTCAGACCTCCGGGTCCATAGTTATTAGCTAAATGGCTTCTTCTCTCTCTTTGGCTCTCGATACAATGTTCTCCTCGATCTTCTTGGAGATCTATTTGATGTAACTCTTTTTGCGGTGTGTTTGTCGAGATCCGATGAATTGTGGGTTTATGACCAAGTTTATTTATGAACAATATTTGATTCTTCTCTGAAATCTTTTATGTATGATTGGTTATCTTTTCAAGTCTCTTCGAATTATCAGTTTGGTTTGGCCTACTAGATTGATCTTTCTTCTAATGGGAGAAGTGCTTAGCTTTGGGTCCAATCTTGCGGTGTCCTTTCCCAGTGACAGTAGGGGCAGCAAGGCACGTATTGTATTGTCGCTGTCGAGGATAAAAAGATGGGGTTTATATCATATTGCTTGAGTTTATCCCTCTACATCATGTCATCTTGCCTAATGCATTACTCTATTCTTATGAACTTATTACTCTAGATGCATGCTGGATAGCGGTCGATGTGTGGAGTAATAGTAGTAGATGCAGAATCGTTTCGGTCTACTTGTCGTGGACGTGATGCCTATATACATGATCATGCCTAGATATTCTCATAATTATGCACTTTCCTATCAATTGCTCGATAGTAATTTGTTCACCCACTGTAATACTTATGCTATCTTGAGAGAAGCCACTAGTGAAACCTATGGCCCCCGGGGTCTATCTTTTATCTTATAAGTTTCCAGTCTATTTTGTTTTGCAATCTTTACTTTCAATCTATATCATAAAAATACCAAAACAATTATCTTATTATTGTTATCTCTATCAGATCTCACTCTCGTAAGTGACCGTGAAGGGATTGACAACCCCTTTATGGCGTTGGATGCGAGGTTCTTATTTGTTTGTGTAGGTACAAGGGACTTGCGGGTAGTCTCCTACTGGATTGATACTTTGGTTCTAAAAAACTGAGGGAAATACTTACGCTACTTTGCTGCATCACCCTTTCCTCTTCAAGGGAAAACCAACGCAGTGCTCAAGAGGTAGCAAGAAGGATTTTTGGCGCTGTTGCCGGGGAGATCTACCACAAGTCAAGACATACCAAGTACCCATCACAAAATCTTATCCCTCGCATTACATTATTTGCCATTTGCCTCTTGTTTTCCTCTCCCCCACTTCACACTTGTCGTTTTATTCACCCTCTTTTTCCGTTCCCCTTCTCTTTTCAGTTCGTCTCTTCTCGCTTGCTTCTTGTGTGTTTGTGTGTTGGATTGTTTGTCATGATGGCTCAAGATAATACTAAATTGTGTGACTTTTCTAATACCAACAATAATTATTTTATTAGCACTCCGACTGCTCCTCTTACCGATGTTGAATCTTGTGAAATTAATGCTGCTTTGCTGAATCTTGTCATGAAAGATCCGTTTTCCGGCCTTCCTAGTGAAGATGCCGCTACCCATCTAAATAGCTTTGTTGATTTGTGTGATATGCAAAAGAAAAAAGATGTGGATAATGATATTTTTAAATTGAAGCTATTCTCGTTTTCGCTTAGAGATCGTGCTAAGACTTGGTTTTCTTCTTTACCTAAAAATAGTATTGATTCATGGAATAAGTGCAAAGATGCTTTTATCTCTAAGTATTTTCCTCCCGCTAAGATCATCTCTCTTAGAAACGATATTATGAATTTTAAGCAACTTGATCATGAACATGTTGCACAAGCTTGGGAGAGGATGAAATTAATGATACGTAATTGCTCTACTCATGGTTTGAATCTTTGGATGATTATACAAAATTTCTATGCTGGATTGAATTTTGCTTCTAGAAATCTTTTAGATTCGGTTGTGGGAGGCACTTTTATGGAAATCACCTTAGGAGAAGCTACTAAACTCCTAGATAATATTATGATTAATTATTCTCAATGACACACCGAAAGATCTACTAGTAAAAAGGTGCATGCTATAGAAGAAATCAATGTTTTGAGTGGAAAGATGGATGAACTTATGAAATTGTTTGCTAATAAGAGTGTTTCTTCTGATCCTAATTATATGCCTTTATCTACTTTGATTGAGAATAATAATGAATCTATGGATGTGAATTTTGTTGGTAGGAACAATTTCTGTAATAACGCGTATAGAGGTAATTTTAAACCTAGGCCGTTTCCTAGTAATTCCTCTAATAATTATGGTAATTCTGTCGGATTTCGGGTTTCGGCAGACCCTTGAGGTTTGAACACTGGGGTGCGCGCGGAGATTTCGCCTCCTACCTACCTGCACCCCTCTGCCTCGCTAAGATCTAAGCTATGGGAAGAACAACACAAGAGACACAGGATTTATACTGGTTCGGGCCACCGTTGTGGTGTAATACCCTACTCCAGTGTGTGGTGTGGTGGATTGCCTCTTGGGCTGATGATGATGAACAATACAAGGAAGAACAGCCTCGCGAGGGTCCGTTCTTGGCTGGGGCGCTGAACTTCTGGGAGGAGTTCAGTCACCCTTCTCTCTCTCTCTCTAGCTGCTAAAAAACCACTCCCCCACCTCTGTGGGTGGCTGGTCCTATTTATAGAGGCCCTGGTCCTCTTCCCAAATATTGAGCGGGAAGGGAGCCAATAATGGCGGGCTAATTTGAAAGGGGACAGCTAGTACCAGCTATCCTGGCAAAAGTAGTCTTCGTCTGCACAAAGCTCTGGTGGTGACGCCGTCTTGGGCTCCACGGTGACCTCCGTCTTGCAGTCCTCCTGGTCTTGGTCTTGTTGCATCGAAATGGCAACCTTTGCCTGATGCCTCGGTACTCCGCGGCTGCGCTTTCCCCTTTGCACCAAAGAGGAAAGGAGGACGCTGCGCGGGCTGGCACCCGCCTGGCGCCCTTGGTCGTCATGGCTTGCGTCACGGGCACCTCGTGAGGTACCCCCCTTGATCGCTTCGCCTCCTCGCGAGCCAGCCTGGCGAGGCCGTGCCTGAGGAAGCTCCGCGTCGTCTGCCCCACGAGGCTTGGCCCCTCGCGAGGGTCTTGGGTCTGTGTTGGTGAAGATGGGCCGTGCTGGGCCCCCCTTTCGAGCCACACCGCGGGCCGCAGGCAGGCAAGTCTGGGGACCCACATTCCCAGAACACGGACAGTAGCCCCCGGGCCCAAGGCGCGCCCGGACTTGGCCGTGCAGGGAGGCGGAAGGGCAAGAGCGAAGTGCCGCGGGCCCTAACAGCCTGCGGCCTTGGGCGCCGCGTGGCGGTTGACTGGACGTGGGCGCCTCCACTTCCCCATGGCGCCTCGACAACTGCGCGGACTGGACAAGTCCCTGCATGCAAAGTGGGTCATGATTACCTGTGATCGTGGAGGTCGGCGGTTGGCCTTCGCCGGCTATAAGTACGGAACAGCGTGCGCCCTTCCAGTCCATCCCTCCTTGTTTCTCCTTCTTCCTGATCCTTGCTCCGTCTTGCTGCGATGGCTCCGATCCGCCGGTTCTTGACGGCGGAGAAGGGAAAGGCTCCCCGTGAGGAACCAGACCCGCTCCCGCCGAAGAAACGGCTCATCCTCCGTGGCCCGGACGAGGGGGCCCATCAGGTGGTGTCGAGGCCTTGGTTCGAGCAGGCACCGCCGGGGTTCCCGCTTCCCTTGTACGCCCACATCGAGGGCCCTAAAAGAGCTGATGCTGATCACCACGGGCGGAGCCGCCGTCGGCGCCGACGAGTCACGAAGGTGTGGGTCGTCCCCCCTGGGGTCCACACCGAGGGCTCCTCCCGAGAGTTCGTGCCCCACGTTGCCACGCCTCCTCAGTCTTGGATTCGCCTTCCTCCCTTCTTTGCCTCCATCATCCCGTAGGGAGAACTCCTGGAGCTTTGGCTGCAACACGCTGGCTGCCGCACCCTCGCGACCGAGGCAGAGATCGCGGTCGTTGCCCCGGGCGAGGTCTTCATGACTCGGGGCTGGAGCGAAATTGCCCAGGTTTGCAGGACAAGAGGCGCCCTCGCGATCCACCTGGAGTACGACGGTGCTTCGGTGATGTTCTTCAAGGTCTTCGACGTGAGTGGGCGCAGGCTGGAGTGCTGCCCCGGGAGAGGTGGCCAGGACCCTGCTGCGATGAGGACTGGGCCCGCCAACCGCTCCCTTGGCGGCTCCTCAGGCGGCGGAGGCGGCGGAGGTTCCAGCGACTCCGGCGAGCTCTTCGCGACTTCGGAGACGAGCGACGACAGCTACGAGCCCCCGAGCCGGCGCCGCTCCTGGAGCAGGGCGGGCTCGTCAGGCCGCCGTCGACTCTGATCTGGACGGGGTTGGCGCCGGTGCTTGATGGCCCACTGTTGATGATGGCGTCTTTTGCAAGGGCGCGCGTAGTTAGTGTCCCTTTAGGATCTGTTCCCTGCGAGGAATCAAAGATGCATCCCGTGGGGGCTTGTAAGGTGCCTGTGATCCTGTTTTGTTAATATAACCCTTGTCGTAGAATTGTGCGAGTTGCTCATTCCGTCTTAGCTCAGTCCTCCCTTTCAAACCTCACGAGGGCTTGGTGCTCTGCACCGACAGGTCCCAGTCCCAAGGCGGCTTCAGCCGTCGCTGGTATGCCAAGTCGCGATGCCGTGGTCAAGGCCAGGAGGTGAGCGACCCGGAGTCCGGTAAGAGCCCCTAAGTCGCGATGCTCAGGAGGTCCCCTTTGGCACTCAAGCAGCCGTCATTCAGTGAGAAAGGAGAGCAGCGTCGCTAACACAGGATCGCATTAGGTGCGGGGATGATGCCACGGTAGCTCGCACTTCCGGGCGGTGACTTATCTCGAGAATTAGGGGCCGCTCCCTGGCGTGTCGCCGGGTCCGTGCATCAGCAGGCATGAGGTTGCTCGGCGAGGTCCTCGTGTGTCCCTCCCCTCTCGCCCTTTCTCCCCTTTCTGCTCTACATCCTCGGGTCCCGGCCCTCGAGCGAGTCTCAGCCGTCGCTGGTATGCCAGGTCGCGATGCCGTGGACAAGGCCAGAGGGTGAGGGCTGGAGAGCCAGTAGGAGCCCTGAGTCGCGATGCTCAGACGCCCCCCCTTTAATGTGCAAGCGGTTCGCGTGGACGAGAGTGAAGGAGGCACCGCAAGGGCCTCGCCTGACGCAGCTCCTTCAGGAGGTCCTGTAGATCCATCAAAAAAAACAAGGGGGTTGCCATGACCATTGACAGCCAGCCGTTGGTTGCTTCCAAGGGGTAACGAGGCACTGAAGGCTTGACGAGGTGCCGCTATGCGGGGCTGCCGCGGCCAGAGCTCAGCCATTCAGGTTTGTCGGCGTTGCAGGGACGGACCCATGCGCAAGCGTCGTGCCGTTTGGGAGTAGTTCCGTCAGTTGAGCAGGCAACTAGGTCAAGCACATTAGCCGCGGAGGAGTGGATTCATTTAAATAGATGCTAGGAAGGCGGACATCACTGGGTCTGGCCCGAGCGACTCGGGGATGATGCAGCCCGAGGGGCACCCCCAACAAGGTAAGCTAACAACATGAAATGACAGGGATACATGCCGCAGGGACGGACCCACGCGGCCTGGGAATAATGCAGCCCTGGGGGCGCTCCCAGCTAGAAGTAAAACTTGAAAGATGTCACCTGATGACGTTGAGGACGAAGGGGTGTTGGTGTAGCAGACTCGATGGGCCGCGGAAGCCGATCCTCATGAGCCCCCAGAACCAGGGGCCTCGGGAGGCTCCGGAGGCACTGGCGGCTCCTCGCGGACCATCTCCATCTCCGCCAGGGCTGCGGAACGCCTGGCCTCTTGTGCCTCCATGGTGCCCCTCATGAGGCGCTGGTGCGTGGCAGCCGCGTTCGGCAAGCCGTAAGGCATGCGAACGTAGCTGTGGGGTGGACCTCCGCAGTGCCCCACTCGCGAGGGCCAGAGGCGCTCCAGGGAGGTGACTCGGTTCAGCCCTGGTATGTCGATGCAGACGCGTAGCCCACCATCCTCGCCTGGATGGGGAGCCACCGCTGGTAGGCGGCGGCCGCCTTTCATGGCCCTTGACTCATGTAGCTCCTAAATGGCCTTGCTGACGAACTCCTGAGGGTCTGGCTTTCCTTGCCTTGCTCCTTCTTGAGGGAAACGTGCTTTGAAACACGCCTCCATGTGGTGCCCAAGCGCCTCCCTCGTGACCCTAGCTAGGTCGGTGGCCCTCCAGGGGAGAGCCCCCGAGCCCTGCCTGAGGAGGGCGCCGGGCGTGCTTTCCTATGCGATGGAAGGAGGTTCCCCCTGGGCAGGCACGGGCCCAGAGGGGCCTGCCTCCTGAGGGGCCGGGCCGGACGATGTCTTCTTCTTCTTGGGGGCGGTCTCGGGAAGCCTCCTGCTTCCGCGATCCGGGTCTTCCAGTGACGCGTCCTGAAAGGCTCATTCCAGGGAACACACCGCGTCCTTCTCTTCACAGGGCACCGTGATGACTCCGCCACTTCCTGGCATCTTGAGGACGTTGTAGCCGTGGTGAGTTATGGCCATGAACTTGGCCAGCGCTGGGTACCCAAGGATGGCGTTGTATGGCAGGCGAATGTGAGCGACGTCGAAGTCGATGAGCTCGGTGCGGTAGTTGTCGCGTGCCCCAAAGGTGACAGGAAAGCGGACCTGCCCAATCGGGACCGTGGAGCCGTCGGTGATCCCAGAGAAAGGCTTGGTTGGCTGAAGTTGGCTGTAGGGCACTTGGAGGTTGTTGAATGTTTCCACGGACAGGACGTTGAGCCCTGCCCCGCCATCGATGAGGGTCTTGGTGACCACCACGTTGCTGATGATTGGGGAACAAAGCATCGGGAGGACTCCAACCGTAGCCGCACACTTGAGCTGATCTGCTGAGCTGAACGTGATGGCGCACGCCGACCACCTGAGAGGGCGCGTGGCTTCGAGCCTGGGAAGGACTGCATTCACTTCGCGGGCGAACTCCTTGAAGATGCATTGAGAGGCTGGGGCTTGAGCCCCGCCCAGGATGCAGGCGATCGCGCGCGGCTCCTGGAAGCCCCCAGCCCCCTCGTCCTGGTGGCGGTCCTCGTTTCTCCTTGGCTGAGGCGGTAGTGGAGGGAGGCCTGCGTTGCCTTGCGGGCGATCCTCGCGAGGCTGATCCCTCCAGTCTCCCTCGCGAGGCGGGTCTTGCCAGCGATCCTCGCGAGGTTGATCGCGCCACCCTTGGCGCGGGCCACGGTCTTCCCAGCGTCCTGCGTTCCTGCCTCCTCCTCGACCGTAGCCCCGGTCACCGCGGTCGGGGCGACGGCCGATCCTTCCTTCTCGCACGGCTCGGAGTTCTTGACATTCCTTGGTGTTGTGGGTGTGGAGGTCGCGGTGCACACAGTATCGGCTGCCCTTGGAAGGTTCGAGCTGATCTCTGGCCCGCTTGGTGTCTGGTTCTGCCGCGAGCATGGCAGCCCCCTTGCGCTTCACATCCTTGGCCTTGGGCTTCTTCTCTTCTGGGTCTGCGGCAGGCAGCTCGAGGAGGGAGAGACGCCCTTCCTCAGCCCTGGCGCACTTGTTTGCCAAGTTGAATAGCTCCAAGGAAGTGCACAGGTCTTCATGCATCGCCAGCTCCTCCTTCATCTTGACATCGCGCACGCCATCGGAGAAGGCTGAGATGATGGCCTCCTCAGTCACCTTGGGAATCTTGAGGTGCGTGTTGTTGAAGCGCTGGATGTACTTCTGCAGGGTCTCCCCGGGTTGTTGCTTGATGCGGCACATGTCGCTCACGGCGGGTGGCCGGTCGCGAGTACCTTGGAAGTTGGCGATGAAGCGGGTGCGCATCTCGTCCCAGAAGGAGATCGTGCCTGGAGCCAGGTTCAGGAGCCAGGTGCGGGCCCCATCCTTGAGCGCCATGGGAAACCAGTTCGCCATGACCTTCTCGTCTCCGTTGGTAGCTTCGATGCCCAGCTCATAGAGCTGGAGGAACTCCGCAGGGTCGGCCGTGCCATCGTAGCGAGGAGGTAGGTCTGGCTTGAACTTGCCGGGCCACGCGACGCTATGTAGCTCGGTGGTGAAGGCGCGGCTGCCTGATATGGCCACGGGAGGCCTTGGGTGACGGAGAGCTTGGTCTTGCACGTCCCCACGCGCAGCAGCTGAGAGCAGCGCGGGGTCTTGACACGTGGGAGCAGGAGCATGGTCGCGACGCGCTGGAGCAGGGACCGCCCGGGCAGCTTCTTGCGGGCGAGGGACTTCTTGGCAGCTTTGCTCTTGCCGCGCTGGCACCTGACGGAGCGGGTTCCGCCCAGGGGCCACGCGCCTTGGAGCCATGGCGCCTTCCTTAGGAGGAGATGGTCGGGGCGCCGCCGGAGCTTCGTCGCCCGCGCGAGGCGGGGTGCGGTGCAGCGGAGCGGACGGCGCAGGAGAGCCCCCTGCGGCGCGGGCGAGCTCGGCGACGCGGTCGAGCCATTCTTCTTAGACGTCGTCGACGGGACGGTAGCGCAGGAGCTCGTTTGCCGCGATGAGCACAGCTCGAGCCTCCATGGGTGCGCGGAGCGCGCGGGACGAAGAACCAGCCGGGGTGAGCGAGGGAGTTGCGGTGCGGCCGTCTTGCCGCACGGATGGATGCTGAGACGATGCTTGCTGCTCATCCCCCGCCGGGCTGGTGGCGGCGTTGACAGCAGGTGACGGGGAACGGCGAGGACGCCCGCCGACAGGGGCCGTCTGGGCGACACGGGAAGTGAGGGCTGCCCGGCGCTCTGCGCGGGCCCGACGAGTGTCAGACATGGGCGCGATGGTCGGAGGAGAACGGGGTGGTGGAAGACGAATTCCGGCGCACCCCTACCTGGCGCGCCAAATGTCGGATTTCGGGTTCCAGCAGACCCTTGAGGTTCGAACACTGGGGTGCGCGTGGAGATTTCGCCTCCTACCTACCTGCACCCCTCCGCCTCGCTAAGATCTAAGCTATGGGAAGAACAACACAAGAGACACAGGGTTTATACTGGTTCGGGCCACCGTTGTGGTGTAATACCCTACTCCAGTGTGTGGTGTGGTGGATTGCCTCTTGGGCTGATGATGATGAACAATACAAGGAAGGACAGCCTCGCGAGGGTCCGTTCTTGGCTGGGGCGCTGAACTGCTGGGAGGAGTTCAGTCACCCTTCTCTCTCTTTGGCTGCTAAAAAAACCCTCCCCCACCTCTGTGGGTGGCTGGTCCTATTTATAGAGGCCCTGGTCCTCTTCCCAAATATTGAGCAGGAAGGGAGCCAACAATGGTGGGCTAATTTGAAAGGGGACAGCTAGTACCAGCTATGCTGACAAAAGTAGTCTTCGTCTGCACAAAGCTCTGGTGGTGACGCCGTCTTGGGCTCCACGGTGACCTCCGTCTTGCAGTCCTCCTGGTCTTGGTCTTGTTGCACCGAAATGGCAAACTTTGCCTGATGCCTCGGTACTCCGCGGCTGCGCTTGCCCCCTTTGCACCAAATAGGAAAGGAGGATGCTGCGCGGGCTGGTACCTGCCTGGCACCCTTGGTCATCATGGCTTGCGTCATGGGCACCTCGTGAGGTACCCCGCCTTGATCTCTCTGCCTCCTCGCGAGCCAGCCTGACGAGGCCGTGCCTGAGGAAGCTCCGCCTCGTCCGCCCCGCGAGGCTTGGCCCCTCGCGAGGGTCTTGGGTCTGTGTTGGTGAAGATGGGTCGTGCTGGGCCCCCCTTTCAAGCCACGCCGCAGGCCGCAGGCAGGCAAGTCTGGGGACCCCCGTTCCCAGAACGCTGACAAATTCCTACAATATTTTTTATGGAAATTATAATAATATGCCCTCTGATTTTGAATCTAATATTAAAGAATTTATTAGTTCGCAAAAGAGTTTCAATGCCTTGATTGAAGAAAAATTGTCTAAGATTGATGAGTTGGCTAGGAACATGGATAGAATTTCTCTTGATGTTGATTCTTTGAAACTTAGATCTATTTCTCCTAATCATGATATCAATGAGTCTCTCAAAGCTATGAGAATTTCCATTGATGAGTGCAAAGAAAGAACCGCTAGGATGCGTGCTAAAAAAGATTGCTTTGTGAAAGCGTGTTCTTCTAGTTTTGATGATATTAAGGATGAAGATCTAAAAGTGATTGATGTGTCTCCAATTAAATCCTTGTTTTGCAATATGAATCTTGATAATGATGGGACTGGAGATGAGTCAACTTTAGTTAAAAGGCATCCCAAAGATTCGGAGTTTTTAGATCTTGACGCAAAAATTGATAAAAGTGGGATTGGAGAGGTCAAAACTTTACATAGCAATGAACCCACTATTTTGGATTTCAAGGAATTTAATTACGATAATTGCTCTTTGATAGATTGTATTTCCTTGTTGCAATCCATGCTAAATTCTCCGCATGCTTATAATCAAAATAAAGCTTTTACTAAACATATCGTTGATGCTTTAATGCAATCTTATGAAGAAAAGCTTGAATTGGAAGTTTCTATCTCTAGAAAACTTTACGATGAGTGGGAACCCACTATTAAAATTAAAATTAAAGATCATGAATGCTATGCTTTATGTGATTTGAGTGCTAATGTTTCCACGATTCCAAAAACTTTGTGTGATGTGTTAGGTTTCCGTGAATTTGATGATTGTGCTTTGAATTTGCATCTTGCAGATTCCACTATTAAGAACCCTATGGGAAAAATTAATTATGTTCTTATTGTTGCAAATAGGAATTATGTGCCAGTAGATTTCATTGTTCTTGATATTGATTGCAATCATACATGTCCCATTATTCTTGATAGACCTTTCCTTAGAACGATTGGTGCAATTATTGATAGGAAAGAAGGAAACATTAGATTCCAATTTCCGTTAAGGAAAGACATGGAACACTTTCCTAGAAAGAAAATTAAATTACCTTGTAAATCTATTATGAGAGCCGCTTATGGATTGCATACCAAAGATGATAATATATAGATCTATCCTTGCTTTTATGCCTAGCTATGGGCGTTAAACGATAGCGCTTGTTGGGAAACAATCCAATTTTATTTTTGTTCCATGCTTTTTGGTTCTGTTTCTCCGCTACTAATAAACAAGCAAACAAGAACTTTCTTACGTGCACCCAGCAATTAGTCCCAAAAACGCGCGGATCAATTAGCCCCACACGATTAGTCCCACAAGGCAAAATCTAACAGCCATCATTCATTATGGTGTGGACGTAGCAAATTCCAATGACTGACCATACTCCACCGCGAACAAAAACAGCCCCTGCCTCCTCGCACGGGAACTCCCCTCGCACGCCTCCACACGCCTGCAGCCGCCGCCCCCTCCCTAAAAAAACCACGCACCCAGCGGCCCTCGCCCACACGCACAAGGCGGCTGAGGAGGTACTTGCTAACGAGCGGGCTCTGGCGGCCACCTGGCGCTCATAGTTGGATTAGGGCGTGTACAATACATAGCTTCAAGGTGATGCCTCGCATGTCATGTAGGATCAGATATGACGTAAAGTAGGTTTGGATAGAGAAGCGGGATCCTCTCCAAGAGGCGGGTGCTTGAAGAGAAAAAGTGTGGTCCGGTGACAAAAGCTGAAAAGATAGGAATGAAAAGTAGAGATGCATGTGTACTAAAGTCATTATTTTCTATTTCTTAATGAGGTCCACTAGTGGCAGCTTGCATTGGGGAGAAAAAATAAATGTAAATGCCTCAAATTACTTTTTGTCATGGGGCATATGTATCCATATGCCACCATTGTACATGCCCTTGGACGCTAGGGTTTTCCCGGCGTCGCCCCACAGCAGTGAAGTGGTGATGAGGAGATAGCAGTGTGGCGGCGGCGGCAACTTCAAGATCTGGCGCCCTCTTGTCCTCGACGCCCACAAAAAGCAGACACGCTGCTAGCTGGATGGATTTTTCTTTGAGGAGCACATGCACATGTGGAAACTACAGCCGCCGGTTTGCTTGATCGAACACGCATGCGAACACAATCGATTTGATGACCAAGCGTGTGTTGTCCATGGAAGCCGGCGGACCTATACCCAGGCCCTCCTCTACAAGGCCGGTAAGGACAGCTCCAGCCTCGCCACGAGGACCAACTGTGAGGACCACGCTTAGGTACACGCATACATATACCAAGATCCTTATGGTTGCAAGTTCATGTCCACCGATGATGTATTGATGTCATGGTGTGCTATGGGATAATAACTGGGAACTTTTCACTACTCAGTTCTTACCAGATGAATATTTGTAGTAAGCAATCACTTTTCATACCCCTTCTTATACTTACAAGATTAAACCTGGGAAATGTGTAGTTGACCACTTGGGTATGTTTGATTTCTTTAGTAGATGCAACGACAACCACCATTGTTCATGATATATTCTAAAGATAGATTATTACCAGTGCAGCATCTTTGTTGGTTTAATCAAATACTTCAGCCGGGACGGTTCTTACTAATATTTAAGCCAGCTTCAATTTTTAGCCTGCTCAATCATTTTGGATTATTTAGTTTCAGTTTTGGGTGTTGTCTTTAATAGAACAACAAACTGATTTTAGGTGCTAAAATAAACACTAAAGGCTACTTCCTCATGGCGACTATGTGTAGAAAGACGATCCCGGTGGAGGAGATGTAGACTATCTATGTGAAGCCGGGGCGGAAGAAGGGCACGCAGATTCTTCTGGTACAGTTATGTGTTAAAAAGTTATTGGGGTATAATTTTCATATTAACACTATAGTCTATGAAGTTATATTTCCAAATATTTCACTTTTCGCATAAGCTAAGGCAGCATTTTGTTTTAAAATATTTTCGGAAGTAAATTTTGTGAATAAACTCCATGATGTTTCAAGTGTGTGAATTGCACTTTTGCTAAAAAAAATGAGATAACAAGGTGCAGAGGATATGAACGGTTGTGGCTTGGGGGGTCGGACGGGGAGGCGATGATGGCGGGGAGCAGCGACGCATCGGCGGACAGCAACACATGTGTAGCACATAGTGGCAGCGGCTGCACAGCCACGACGGACGAGCAACAACATGAAGCAGGTGCAGGTGGGGCTAAGAGTAAGTATCACTTGTCATGTTTAAGTCATGGCCAACAAAGAGTATCACTTGACACTCACTACAGGAAGAATACTGTTGTATGTGTTCCACTTGGTTGCTCAGTTAGTATTAATTTCTTATGACTTCCTTTTACTTGCAGTCAAGTTTTGAAACTAGGCTTTGATGAAAAGTTCATCCGTCTATTGGAATTCTACCTTGTATACTCTGGCGATGGTTTCAAGTTATGAGCAGTTAGAGATTACCAGGTTCAGATGTATATATGTGTGCTCTTTGTATAGGTTTATGTGCATTGTTCCTAAAATGGAAGTCATATACCCCCTCTGGTCTTAAAAAATCATCTTGCTAGAAATTGTTTGGTGGTTTCCAATGCAGACTAAAATTTGAGTTGATGTTGCTTTCTGCAATTATGTTAATCTCAACAATAAGATTGAGAGAGATCCATAGTCAACATATCTTTGAGTAAAAAGTAGTAAATTAGAAACTTTGGTGAACTGGAGAAAGCAAGGTTTCATCATTGAGATTGTAAATAACCTGATAATGAGACTTGACGGCCACATAATTATTTTACACTGACCTACCGAACCATTAAACAACATTGTTGAGCTTCAACATTTCGGTAAAACGTCACATGGAAAATTAGCTACAACCAACCAACATTTTTAAATCTTGATGTGTTTTATGCTGAACTCAAGAAATGCAAATAAGCAAGAAAGCTTCTGAAGAGATGGGTGCATCATCTCTTAAGCAACTGCTGGTGCAATTAACTCCTCTCCAAGTACTGGTAAGATCTTTCTACAGATCTTAGCGACGTCTCTCTTTTTAAAGGTGAATCAATATATTTATTCAACACATTTTATATCAATTGATAACTTTGAATCTTTTCGTCTTTCATCAGATCATGCTTACTGTTGGATTTGCACATGAATAACTAAAAGCGCCACGACGTTACGCATTTCCATCATTTTAGCCGTTAAACTCATGTATCCAGTGTTAATTTAGTATGATATCTTGTCCTGAGTGTATATTCATCTTAGTTAGGAAGGTCTTTGAGTGATTTTGGTCATCATAAATTTTGTGTAGATTCTTTTTGCAGTCCTGGTTAGCTCTGCAAAACAATAATTATCATAGCCCTTCTCTACATGTACCCAATTTCCTTATATTGTACAGTTTCCCATTCTAGAATAGTAGCCTTTCTGCACTACTAAAATGTTGAAGCATGGCGACATGTTTAACTCATGTTTAGCTTCTACTCCCCCCGTTCATAAATATAAGTCTTTCTAGAGATTCCACTATAGACTACATAAGGAGCAAAATGAGTGAACCTACACTCTAAAATGTACATATACATCCGAATGTAGTCTTTATAGTGGAATCTCTAAAAGGACTTATATTTATGAACGGAGGGAGTAGATGTTCTGCAACTATACAAACAATAGATATTGTTTGTCTGAATTAAAGTTCCACTCCATGAGAAGAAATAAACTGATAAAGGGTAAAAAATCCGACTCTTCTCGCTATGACTCCCATGGGTGACTACCACAGCTGTCGAACCTTCAAATTCTGAAGATAACAAGTAGCACGAATCGAAGAAGAGAACTAATTTAGTTATGCCAAGACTGGTATTTTTTGTGTATCGTTGTTCCAACTTTGCATGACACCATGTCTGCTTGGACAATGTTTATATGTTCCTTTGATTTTCACCCAAGAAAATAAAAACTCAGACATCTTCATAGAGTATTTGATTCCATTTTTACTATATAATAGACTAAATAGGCTATGCCCTTAATATTCTCTGTGGAGAAGTTTAGCCAGTTGATTGCCATTGATTTGTGACATTTTCTATACAGTTATGGTTTCTTTGTGGCTTGCTTGGCATAATCAAAAGATAATTGATGGTTTTGTATGTCTCCTTTTTTATAGAGAATGGTCATCTTATAGTATGAATTCAAAATTTTATACCCGCATGAATTTGACATTGTTTGACTGAGACGTGCGTTGCACGTGCACACTTACTAGTAGTAATAAATAATTCATCTAGCCTCTGTTTAGATGTGGTTTTATGCTTTTAATTAGTGTTCGTGTGATACGTCTCTAACGTATCTATAATTTTTATTATTCCATGCTATTATATTATATGTTTTAGATGATAATGGGCTTTATTTTACACTTTTATATTATTTTTGGGACTAACCTATTAACCGTAGGCCCAGCCCAAATTGCTGGTTTTTTTTGCCTATTTTAGTGTTTCGTAGAAAAGGAATATCAAACGGAGTCCAAACAGAATGAAACCTTCGGGAGCGTGATTTTTGGAACAAACGTGATCCAGAGGACTTGGAGTGGACGTCAAGCAATCAATGAGGCGGCCTTGAGGCAGGGGGCGCGCCCTCCACCCTCGTGGGCCCCTCGTTGCTCCGCCGACCTACTTCTTCCTCCTATATATACTCATATACCCCACAAACATCAAGGAGCACCACGAAACCCTATTTCCACCGCCGCAACCTTCTGTACCCAAGAGATCCCATCTTGGGGCCTTTTCCGAATCTCCGCCGGAGGGGGCATTGATCACCGAGGGCCTCTACATCAACTCCATGCCCTCCCCCCTGATGATGTGTGAGTAGTTTACCTCAGACCTTCGGGTCCATAGGTAGTAGCTAGATGGCTTCTTCTCTCTCTTTGGATCTCAATACAAAGTTCTCCTCGATTCTCTTGGAGATCTATTCGATGTAGTCTTCTTTTGCGGCGTGTTTGTCGAGATCCGATGAATTGTGGGTTTATGATCAAGTCTATCTATGAACAATATTTGAATCTTCTCTGAATTCTTTTATGTATGATTGGTTTATCTTTGCAAGTCTCTTTGAATTATCAGTTTGGTTTGGCCTACTAGATTAATCTTTCTTGCAATGGGAGAAGTGCTTAGCTTTGGGTTCAATCTTGCGGTGCTCGATCCCAGTGACAGAAAGGGAAACGACACGTATTGTATTGTTGCCATCGAGGATAAAAAGATGGGGTTTACATCATATTGCATGAGTTTATCCCTCTACATCATGTTATCTTGCTTAAGGCTACTATGTTCTTATGAACTTAATACTCTAGATGCATGCTGGATAACAGTCGATGTGTGGAGTCATAGTAGTAGATGCATGCAGGAGTCAGTCTACTTGTCATGGGCGTGATGCCTATATACATGATCATACCTAGATATTCTCATCATTATTCACTTTTCTATCAGTTGCTCGACGGTAATTTGTTCACCCACCGTAATACTTATGCTATCTTGAGAGAAGCCACTAGTGAAACCTATGGCCCCCGAGTCTATTTTCCACCATACAAGTTTCCAATCTATTTTCTTTTGCAATTTTTACTTTCAATCTATATCATAAAGATACCAAAAATATTTATCTTACTATCATTATCTCTATCAGATCTCACTCTTTCAAGTGGCCGTGAAGGGATTGACTACCCCTTTATCGCGTTGGTTGCGAGGTTCTTATTTGTTTGTGTAGGTACGAGGTTACTCGCGCGTGGTCTCCTACTGGATTGATACCTTGGTTCTCAAAAACTAAGGGAAATACTTACGTTGCTTTACTGCATCACCCTTTCCTCTTCAAGGGAAAACTAAGGCAATGCTCAAGAGGTAGCAAGAAGGATTTCTCGCACCGTTGCCGGGGAGATCTACGCCAAGTCAAGACATACCAAGTACCCATCACAACTCTTATCCTTCGCATTACACTATTTTCCATTTGCCTCTTGTTTTCCTCTCCCCCACTTCACCCTTTCCGTTTTATTCGCCCTCTTTTCCCGTTCTCCTTCTCTTTTGCAGTTTGCCTCTTTTGCCTGTTTCTTGTTTGCTTGTGTGTTGGATTGCTTGCTTGTCACGATGGCTCAAAATAATACTAAATTGTGTGACTTTGCCAATACCAACAATAATAATTTTATTAGCACTCCGATTGCTCCTCTTACCAATGCTGAATCTTGTGAAATTAATACTACTTTGCTAAATCTTGTCATGAAAGATCCGTTTTCCGGCCTTCCTAGTGAAGATGTCGCTACCCATCTAAACAACTTTGTTGATTTGTGTGATATGCAAAAGAAGAAAGATGTGGATAATGATATTGTTAAGCTTAAGCTATTTCCGTTTTCGCTTAGAGATCGTTCTAAAGTTTGGTTTTCGTCTTTGCCTAAAAATAATATTGATTCATGGAATAAGTGCAAAGATGCTTTTATCTCTAAGGATTTTCCTCCCGCTAAGATCATCTCTCTTAGAAACGATATTATGAATTTTAAGCAACTTGATCATGAGCATGTTGCACAGTCTTGGGAGAGGATGAAATTAATGATACGTAATTGCCCTACACATGGTTTGAATTTATGGATGATTGCACAAAAAAATTATGCCGGATTGAATTTTGCTTCTAGAAATCTTTTAGATTCGGCCGCGGGAGGCACTTTTATGGAAATCCCTTTAGGAGAAGCTACTAAACTCCTAGATAATATTATGGTTAATTATTCTCAATGGCACACGGAAAGATCTACTAGTAAAATAGTTCATGCGATTGAAGAGATTAATGTTTTGAGTGGAAAGATGGATGAACTTATGAAATTGTTTGCTAATAAGAGTGCTCCTACTGATCCTAATGATATTCCTTTGTCTACTTTGATTGATAATAATAATGAATCTATGGATGTGAATTTTGTTGGTATTAACAATTTTGGTAAACGCGTATAGAGGTAATTTTAATCCTAGGCCGTTTCCTAGTAATTCGTCTAATAATTATGGTAATTCCTACAACAATTCTTATGGAAATTATAATAAGATGCCCTCTTATTTTGAATCTAATATTAAAGAATTTATTAGTTCGCAAAAGAGTTTCAATGCTTTGATTGAAGAAAAATTGCTTAAGATTGATGAGTTGGCTAGGAACGTGGATAGAATTTCTCTTAATATTGATTATTTGAAACTTAGATCTATTCCACCTAAGCATGATATCAATGAGTCTCTCAAAGCCATGAGAATTTCCATTAATGAGTGCAAAGAAAGAACCACTAGGATGCATGCTAAAAAAGATTGCTTTGTGAAAGCATGTTCTTCTAGTTTCCATGATAATAATGATGAAGATCTAAAAGTTATTGATGTGTACCCTATTAAATCCTTGTTTTGCAATATGAATATTGATATTTATGGGACTGGAGATTAGTCAACTTTAGTTAGAAGGCGTCCCAAAGATTTGGAGTTTTTAGATCTTGATGCAAAAATTGATAAAAGTGGGATTGAAGAGGTCAAAACTTTATATAGCAGCGAACCCACTATCTTGGATTTCAAGGAATTTAATTATGGTAATTGCTCTTTGATAGATTGTATTTCCTTGTTGCAATCCATGCTAAATTCTCCTCATGCTTGTAGACAAAATAAAGCTTTTACTAAACATATCATTGATGCTTTGATGCAATCTTATGAAGAAAAACTTGAGTTGGAAGTTTCTATCCCTAGAAAACTTTATGATGAGTGGGAATAAAATTAAACATCATGAATGCTATGCTTTGTGTGATTTGGGTGCTTGTGTTTCCATGATCCCAAAAACTTTGTGTGATTTGCTAGGTTTTCGTGAATTTGATGATTGTTCTTTAAATTTGCACCTTGCGGATTCCACTATTACGAAACCTATGGGAAAGATTAATGATGTTTTTATTGTTGCAAATAGGAATTATGTTCTCGTAGATTTCACTGTTCTTGATATAGATTGCAATCCTTCATGCCCTATTATTCTTGGTAGACCTTTCCTTAGAACAATTGGTGCAATTATTGATATGAAGGAAGGGAATATTAGATTCCAATTTCCATTAAGGAAAGGCATGGAACACTTCCCTAGAAAGAAAATTAAGTTAACATATGAATTTATTATGAGAGCCACTTATGGATTGCCTACCAAAGATGGCAATACCTAGATCTATCTTCGCTTTTATGCCTAGCTAGGGGCGTTAAACGATAGCGCTTGTAGGGAGGCAACCCAATTTTATTTTTATTCCTTGCTTTTTGTTCCTTTTTAGTAATAAATAATTATATAGCCTCTGTTTTGGTTGCTTTTTTGGGTTTAATTAGTGTTTGTGCCAAGTAGAACCTTTCGGAAGACTTGGGGAAAGTCTTTTTGATCTTGCTGTAAAAAACAGAAACTTTAGCGCTCACAAGAATTGCTGCCATTTTTTACTGGAGAGTGCTATTTAGTTAATTATTATTGAAGATGATTAATATATAAATTCCTCACGTTCCTGCAATTTATTTTAGAATTTTTTTGGCTCCATAAGTATTCAAAACCAACATATTACTACAGACTGGTCTGTTTTGGACAGATTCTGTTTTTCGTGTGTTGTTTGCTTATTTTGATGAATCTATGGCTAGTAATAGAGTTTATGAACCATAGAAAAGTTGGAATACAATAGGTTTAACACAAATATAAATAAATAATGAGTTCATTACAGTACCTTGAAGTGGTGGTTTGTTTTCTTTTACTAACGGAGCTCACGAAGATTTTCTTTGAAGTTTTGTGTTGTGAAGTTTTCAAGTTTTGGGTAAAGATTTGATGGATTATGGAACAAGGAGTGGCAAGAACCTAAGCTTGGGGATGCCCAAGTCACCCCAAGGTAAAATCCAAGGACAACCAAAATCCTAAGCTTGGGGATGCCCTGGAAGGCATCCCCTCTTTCTTATTCGTCCATCGGTAACTTTACTTAGAGCTGTATTTTTATTCGCCACATGATATGTGTTTTGCTTGGAGCGTCTTGTATGATTTGAGTCTTTGCTTTTTAGTTTACCACAATAAACCTTGCTGTACACACATTTTGGGAGAGACACACATGAATTGGAATTTATTAGAATACTCTATGTGCTTCACTTATATCTTTTGAGTTGGATAATGTTTGCTCTAGTGCTTCGCTTATATCTTTTAGAGCACGGTGGTGGTTCTATTTTATGGAAATAATTGATATCTCATGCTTCACTTATATCATTTTGAGAGTCCTTTAGAACAGCATGGTAATTCACTTTGGCTATAAATTTTAAATGCTAAGAGAAGTTGGATGCTTGATAGATGGTTTTGAGATATAAAGGTGGTAATATTAGAGTTGTGCTAGTTGAGTAACTGTGAAATTTATGAATACTTGTGTTGAAGTTCGCAAGTCCCGTAGCATGCACATATGGTAAACGTTATGTGACAATTTTGAAGCATGGGGTGTTCTTTGATTGCTTTCCTTATGAGTGGCGGTCGGGGACGAGCGATGGTCTTTTCCTACCAATCTATCCCCCTAGGAGCATGCGCGTTGTGCTTGGTTTTGATGACTTGTAGATTTTTGCAATAAGTATGTGAGTTCTTTATGACTAATGTTGAGTCCATGGATTATACGCACTCTCACCCTTCCATCATTGCTAGCCTCTTCGGTACCGTGCATTGCCCTTTCTCACCTTGAGAGTTGGTGCAAACTTTGTCGGTGCATCCAAACCCTGTGATATGATATGCTCTATGACGCATAAGCCTCCTTATATCTTCCTCAAAAAAGCTACCATACCTACCTATTATGACATTTCCATAGCCATTCCGAGATATATTGCCATGCAACTTTCCACCGTTCCATTTATTATGACATGCATCATCGTTGTCATATTGCTTTGCATGATCATGTCGTTGACATCGTATTTGTGGCAAAGCCACCGTTCATATTTTTTCATACATGTCACTCTTGATTCATCGCAATCCCGGTACACCGCCAGAGGCATTCGCAAAGAGTCATATTTTGTTCTAAGTATTGAGTTGTAATTCTTGAGTTGTAAGTAAAAAGAAGTGTGATGATCATCATTATTAGAGCATTGTCCCAGTGAGGAAAGGATGATGGAGACTATGATTCCCCCACAAGTCGGGATGAGACTCTGGAAGAAAAAAAAAAGAAAAGAGGCCAAAAAAGAAGGCCCAAATTAAAAAAAGAGAGAAAAAGAACAAAAAAATGAGAGAAAAAGAGAGAAGGGACAATGTTACTATCCTTTTTCCACACTTGTGCTTCAAAGTAGCACCATGATCTTCATGATAGAGAGTCTCTTATTTTGTCACTTTCATATACTAGTGGGATTTTTTCATTATAGAACTTGGCTTGTATATTCCAATGATGGGCTTCCTCAAATTGCCCTAGGTCTTCGTGAGCAAGCAAGTTGGATGCACACCCACTTAGTTTCTTTGATGAGCTTTCATATATTTATAGCTCTAGTGCATCCGTTGCACGGCAATCCCTACTCCTGCATTGACATCAATCGGTGGGCATATCCATAGCCCATTGATTAGCCATGTCAATGTGAGACTTTCTCCCTTTGTGTCTTCTCACACAACCTAAATCATCATATTCTATTCCACCCACTAGTCAACAACCCGCGCTTCTGCGCGGGCTAGCTACGTTGACGATCAGATTTGAACTTTCATTATAAAAATAATTGCATAATATTTTTACAAATTGCAAAGTGAAAATTTTATGGATAAACATACCAAATATTAGTGTGTGGAATATGTAAGAGTTGGCACTATTATGAGCAGTACAAAATGGTATGTACATATCTTCGATTAATTCAGTTGATTTTATCAACATCATCAGTTAGCATGTATGCGATCTAGGGGTATGAATTACATATAGTGATTTGCACCAAGACAAATATTCTTGTCTTTATTATCGTACAGACTACAAATATTCTAGCAGATGTAGCTATAAATCATAGGTTTTGAAGTAGACTGAATATGCTTATTTAATTTAATTACTGAATATCATTCAAAAACATTTACTGGTTCAATGGTTCTAGACGTATATTATGATAAATAAATTTACACTACTGATTTTCTAGTATTGGGTAAATATATTTATAACATCTTTACGACCATGTATATGAAGTGGGCATCTAAAAAATCAATACATGTACTATGCAAGGATCAGTCTTACTATCTGATCAAAAAATAGCAACACGTTACTAAAGCTTGTAGAAAATAATTTTGTGACATGAACCCACAAATAAAAAACATGCAAGGCATGTTATTATTTGTATGTATCTTTTTCATCGTTCTCCAAAAGTGAGCAGGCACACCTGATATTTTGGAACTTGGACGTATGTGATGATGGCATATTTTTTAAAAACACAATGGCTCTTTTCTACAACATGAGGGTTATTTCTTTTTACTTCATATTTTTATTTTACATTATAAGGCAGTGTCTCCTTTCTGTATGTATTGGTTCTGGATTACTGTAATCTTTTTTCTTTTATTTTAAGAAAGGGGGAACACCCATGTTCATTTGTACGTATAATTTTCCTTTATTTTTTGAAGACCGAGAAGGTACGTGATATTTTGGGACATGGACGTGTGTGATGATGGAATTTTTTAAATCAGGATTGCTCTTTCCTTGTAGCGACAGGACTCTTTTTTTACTTGATGATTTCTTTTATATTATTAGGCAGGTTTTCTTTTTCCTGTACGTGATATTTGGGAACTTGGACGTGTTTGATGCTGGACTTTTTGAGAAGCACGATGGCCCTTTCCTTGTAGTATGAGGACTCTTCTTTTGCGTGATCTTCTTTTTTTAGGATTGTGATCTTTTTTTATTATTATAATAAAGCTATGGTGTCTCTCTTTTTTGTACGTGCTGGTTCAATTCTTTACGTACACTGTTTCTTTATATTAAGTCGGGACTTCTAATAGATCTTGACCATTAAATTTTAAATCTAATGGTTGAATTAATCTTGATGATGTGGATTAACGTAAAGGCTCGAAAGGTGCCTCCAATTAGTAAATATAAGATAGTGCTATGTCCATGGCTCGCGCTCATATATTGCGTAAAAGTTGAAAGAGTTTGAAAAGGCTAAATATGAAACAATTGCTTGGCTTGTCATCGGGGTTGTGCATGATGAGAGCATTTTGTGTGACGAAAATTAAGCATGCCCAAACTATATGACTTTGTAGGGATAAGTTTTCTTTGGCTATGGTATTTTGATAAGACATAATTGCTTGATTTGCATACTTGGAGTATTACTATTTTTATGTCAACAATAAAATTTTATCTTGAATCTTTCGGATCTGAACATTCATACCACAATAGAGAAAAATACATTAAAGATTATTCTAGAAAGCATTCCACATCAAAAGTTCTGTTTTTATCATTTACCTACTCGAGGACGAGCAGGAATTAAGCTTGGGGATGCTTGATACGTCTCCAATGCATCTATAATTTTTTATTGTTCCATGCTATTATATTATCTGTTTTGGATGATAATGGGCTTTATTTTACACTTTTATATTATTTTGGGACTAACCTATTAACCGGAGGCCCGGCCCAAATTGCTGTTTTTTTTGCCTATTTCAGTGTTTCGTAGAAAAGGAATATCAAACAGAGTCCAAACGGAATGAAACCTTCGGGAGCGTGATTTTTGGAACAAACGTGATCCAGAGGACTTGGAGTGGACGTCAAGCAATCAACGAGGCGGCCACGAGGCAGGGGGCGCGCCCACCCCCTGGGCGCGCCCTCCACCCTCGTGGGCCCCTCGTTGCTCCGCCGACCTACTTCTTTCTCCTATATATATTCATATACCCCACAAACATCCAGTAGCACCACGAAACCCTATTTCCAGCACTGCAACCTTCTGTACCCAAGAGATCCCATCTTGGGGCCTTTTTCGGAGCTCCGCCGGAGGGGGCATTGATCACGAAGGGCCTCTACATCAACTCCATGGCCCCTCCGATGATGTGTGAGTAGTTTACCTCAGACCTTCGGGTCCATAGCTAGTAGCTAGATGGCTTCTTCTCTCTCTTTGGATCTCAATACAAAGTTCTCCTCGATTCTCTTGGAGATCTATTCGATGTAGTCTTCTTTTGCGGTGTGTTTGTCGAGATCCGATGAATTGTGGGTTTATCATCAAGTCTATCTATGAACAATATTTGAATCTTCTCTGAATTCTTTTATGTATGATTGGTTTATCTTTGCAAGTCTTTTTGAATTATCAGTTTGGTTTGGCCTACTAGATTGATCTTTCCTGCAATAGGAGAAGTGCTTAGCTTTGGGTTCAATCTCGCGGTGCTCGATCCCAGTGACAGAAAGGGAAACGGCACGTATTGTATTGTTGCCATCGAGGATAAAAAGATGTGGTTTATATCATATTGCATGAGTTTATCCCTCTACATCACGTCATCTTGCTTAAGGCGTTACTCTGTTATTATGAACTTAATACTCTAGATGCATGCTAGATAGAGGTCGATGTGTGGAGTAATAGTAGTAGATGCAGGCAGGAGTCAGTCTACTTGTCATGGACGTGATGCCTATATATATGATCATACCTAGATATTCTCATAATTATTAGATTTTGTATCAATTGCTCGACAGTAATTTGTTCACCCACCGTAATACTTATGCTATCTTGAGAGAAGACACTAGTGAAACCTATGGCCCCGGGTCCATTTTCCATCATACAAGTTTCCAATCTATTTTATTTTGCAATCTTTACTTTCAATCTATATCATAAAAATACCAAAATATTTATCTTACTATCATTATCTCTATCAGATCTCACTCTTGCAAGTGGCCGTGAAGGGATTGACAACCCCTTTATCGCGTTGGTTGCGAGGTTCTTTTTTGTTTGTGTAGGTACGAGGTGACTCGCGCGTGGTCTCCTACTGGATTGATACCTTGGTTCTCGAAAACTAAGGGAAATACTTACGCTGCTTTACTACATCACCCTTTCCTCTTCAAGGGAAAACCAACGCAGTGCTGAAGAGGTAGCATCGTGCCAAGTAGAACCTTTGGGAAGACTTGGGGAAAGTCTTTTTGATCTTGCTGTAAAAAATAGAAACTTTAGCGCTCACGATATTTACTACCATCTTTTGCTGGAGAGTGCGATTAAGTTGATTCTTTTTGCAGATGATTAATAGATAAATTCCTCACGTCCAGAAATTTATTTTAGAATTTTTGGGGTTACATAAGTATTCTAAACCTACAGATTACTACAGACTGTTCTGTTTTTGACAGATTCTGTTTTTCGTGTGTTGTTTGCTTATTTTGATGAATCCATGGCTAGTATCGAAGGTTATGAACCATAGAGAAGTTGGAATACAGTATGTTTAACACCAATACAAATAAAGAATGAGTTCATTATAGTACCTTAAGTGGTGGTTTGTTTTCTTATACTAACGGAGCTCATGAGATTTTCTGTTTAAGTTTTGTGTTGTGAAGTTTTTCAAGTTTTGGGTAAAGATTTGATGGATTATGGAATAAGGAGTGGCAAGAGCCTAAGCTTGTGGATGCCCAAGGCACCCCAAGGTAAAATTCAAGGACAACCAAAATACTAAGCTTGGGGATGCCCCGGAAGGCATCCCCTCTTTCGTCTTCTTCTATCGGTAACTTTACTTGAGGCTATATTTTTATTCACCACATGATATGTGTTTTGCTTGGAGCGTCTTGTATGATTTGAGTATTTGCTTTTTAGCTTACCACAATCATCCTTGCTATACAAACCTTTTGGGAGGGACACACATGAATTGGAATTTATTATAATACTGTATGTGCTTCACTTATATCTTTTGAGCTAGATAATTTCGCTCTACTGCTTCACTTATATCTTTTAGAGCACGGTGGTGGTTTTATTTTATAGAAATTATTGATCTCTCATGCTTCACTTATATTATTTTGAGAGTCCTTTAGAACAGCATGGTAATTTTCGTTGGTTATGAAATTAGTCCTGATATGATAGGCATCCAAGATGGGCATAATAAAAACTATCATAGAAAGTGCATTGAATACTATGAGAAGTTGGATGCTTGATAATTGATTTGAGATATAAAGGTGGTGATATTAGAGTGTGCTAGTTGAGTAATTGTGAATTTGATAAATACTTGTGTTGAAGTTTGCAAGTCTCGTAGCATGCACGTATGGTAACTGTTGTGTAACAAATTTCAAATATGAGGTGTTCTTTGATTGTCTTCCTTATGAGTGGCAGTCGGGGACGAGCGATGGTCTTTTCCTACCAATCTATCCCCCTAGGAGCATGCGCGTAGTGCTTGGTTTTTGATGACTTGTTGATTTTTGCAATAAGTATGTGAGTTCTTTATGACTAATGTTGAGTCCATGGATTATACGTACTTTCACCCTTCCATCATTGCTAGCCTCTTCGGTACCGTGCATTGCCCTTTCTCACCTTGAGAGTTGGTGCAAACTTCGCCGGTGCATCAAAACCCCGTGATATGATATGCTCTGTCACACATAAACCTCCTTATATCTTCCTCAAAACAGCCTCCATACCTACCTATTATGGCATTTCCATGGCCATTCCGAGATATATTGTCATGCAACTTTCCACCATTTCATTTATGACAGGCTTCATCATTGTCAAATTGCTTTGCATGATCATGTAGTTGACATCGTATTTGTGGCAAATCCACCATGCATAATTTATCATACATGTCACTCTTGATTCATTGCACTTCCCAGTACACCGCCGGAGGCATTCATATGGAGTCATATTTTGTTCTAGTATCGAGTTGTAATCATTGAGTTATAAATAAATAGAAGTGTGATGATAATCATTAATAGAGCATTGTCCCAAATAAAAAAAGAAATAAAAAGGGGCAATGCTACTATCCTTTTTCTCCACACTTGTGATTCAAAGTAGCACCATGATCTTTATGATAGAGAGTCTCTTTGTTTTGTCACTTTCATATACTAGTGGGAATCTTTCATTATAGAACTTGGCTTGTATACTCCAACAATGGGCTTCCTCAAATGCCCTAGGTCTTCGTGAGCAAGTAAGTTGGATGCACACCTGCTTAGTTTCTTTTGTTGAGTTTTCATACATTTATAGCTCTAGTGCATCCGTTGCATGGCAATCCCTACTCCTTGCATTGACATCAATTGATGGGCATCTCCCTAGCCTGTTGATTAGCCTCGTCGATGTGAGACTTTCTCTTTTTTGTCTTCTCCACATAACCCCTATCATTATTATATTCCACCCATAGTGCTATATCCATGGCTCACGCTCATGTATTGCGTGAAAGTTGAAAAAAGTTTGAGATTACTAAAGTATGAAACAATTGCTTGGCTTGTCATCGGGGTTGTGCAAGATGAGAGCATTCTTGTGTGACAAAAATGGAGCATGACCAAACTATATGATTTTGTAGGGATGAACTTTCTTTTGCCATGTTATTTTGAGAAGACATGATTGCTTAGTTAGTATGCTTGAAGTATTATTGTTTTTATGTCAATATTAAACTTTTGTCTTGAACCTCTCGGATCTGAACATTCATGCCACAATAAATAAAATTACATTGAGAATTATGCTAGGTCGCATTCCACATCAAAAATTCTGTTTTTATCATTTACCTACTCGAGGACGAGCAAGAATTAAGCTTGGGGATGCTTGATACGTCTCCAACGTATCTATAATTGTTGATTATTCCATGCTATTATATTATCTGGTTTGGATGTTAATGGGCTTATTTATACAATTTTATATTATTTTTGGGACTAACCTACTAACCCAAGGCCCAGTGCAAATTGGTGTTCTTTTGCCTATTTCAGTATTTCGCAGAAAAGGAATATCAAACGGAATCCAAACGGAATAAAACCTTCGGGATAGTTATTTTTGGAACAAACGTGATCCAGGGGACTTGGAGTGGACGTCAAGCAACCTGCGAGGAAGCCATGAGGAAGGGGCGCGCCTACCCCCCCTCCCCCCCTGGGCGCGCCCTCCACACTCATGGGCCCCTCGTGGCTCCACCGACCTACTTCTTCCTCCTATATATGTCCACATACCCCGAAAACATCCAGGAGCACCACGAAACCCTATTTCCACTGCCGCAACCTTCTGTACCCAAGAGATCCCATCTTGGGGCCTTTTCCGGAGCTCTGCCGGAGGGGGCATCGATCAAGAAGGGCTTCTACATTAACACCATAGCCTCTCCAATGATGTGTGGGTAGTTTACCTCAGACCTTTGGGTCCATAGTTATTAGCTAGATGGCTTCTTCTCTCTCTTTGGATCTCAATACAATGTTCTCCTCGATCTTCTTGGAGATCTATTTGATGTAACTCTTTTTGCGGTGTGTTTGTCGAGATCCGATGAATTGTGGGTTTATGATCAAGTTTATCTATGAACAATATTTGATTCTTCTCTGAAATACTTTATGTATGATTGGTTATCTTTCCAAGTCTCTTCGAATTATCAGTTTGGTTTGGCCTACTAGATTGATCTTTCTTGCAATGGGGGAAGTGCTTAGCTTTGGGTTCAATCTTGCGGTGTCCTTTCCCAATGATAGCAGGGGCAGCAAGGCACGTATTGTATTGTTGCCATCGAGGATAAAAAGATGGGGTTTATATCATATTGCTTGAGTTTATCCCTCTACATCATGTCATCTTGCTGATACGTCCATTTTGCATCATGCTTTTATATTGATATTTATTGCATTATGGGTTGTCATTACACGTTATGTCACAATACTTATGCCTATTCTCTCTTATTTTACAAGGTTTACATGAAGAGGGAGAATGTCGGCAGCTGGAATTCTGGGCTGGAAAAGGAGCAA
Organism: Triticum monococcum; assembly: GCA_034509565.1. Lineage (NCBI taxonomy): Eukaryota > Viridiplantae > Streptophyta > Magnoliopsida > Poales > Poaceae > Triticum > Triticum monococcum. Next base: position 388,009,159 of record CM067841.1, read on the forward strand.
ATATTAGAGACCTATTCTGCACAACTCCAAAAGTCATGAAACTTCATGGAAGTCATTTTTGGAATTAATAAAAATTACTGAGCGAAGAAAGTACCAGAGGGGGCCCACACCTTGGCCACGAGGGTGGGGGCGCACCTACCCCCCTGGGCGCGCCCCTGCCTCGTGGGCCCCCTGGTAGGCTTCCGGTGCCCATCTTCTACTGTATGAAGTCTTTCGTCCGAGGAAAAATCATAAGCAAGCTCACGGGATGAAACTCAATCGCCACGAGGCGGAACCTTGGCAAAACCAATCTATGGCTCCGGCGGAGCTGTTCTGCCAGGGAAACTTCCCTCCGGGAGGGGGAAATCATCACCATCGTCATCACCAACGATCCTCTCACTGGGAGGGGGTCAATCTCCATCAACATCTTCACCAGCACCATCTCATCTCAAACCCTAGTTCATCTCTTGTATCCAATCTTTGTATCCAAACCTCAAATTGGTACCTGTGGGTTGCTAGTAGTGTTGATTACTCCTTGTAGTTGATGCTAGTTGGTTTACTTGGTGGAAGATCATATGTTCAGATCCATTATGCATATTAACACCCCTCTGATTATGAACATGAATATGCTTTGTGAGTAGTTACATTTGTTCTTGAGGACATGGGAGAAGTCTTGCTATAAGTAGTCATGTGAATTTGGTATTCGTTCGATATTTTGATGAGATGTATGTTGTCATCCCTCTAGTGGTGTCATGTGAACGTAGACTACATGACACTTCACCATTGTTTGGGCCTAGAGGGAGGCATTGGGAAGTAATAAGTAGATGATGGGTTGCTAGAGTGACAGAAGCTTAAACCCTAGTTTATGCATTGCTTCGTAAGGGGCTTATTTGGATCCATATGTTTCATGCTATGGTTAGGTTTACCTTAATACTTCTATTGTAGTTGCGGATGCTTGCAATAGGGGTTAATCATAAGTGGGATGCTTGTCCAAGTAAGGGCAGTACCCAAGCACCGGTCCACCCACATATCAAATTATCAAAGTACCGAACGTGAATCATATGAATGTGATGAAAACTAGCTTGACAATAATTCCCATGTGTCCTCGGGAGCGCTTTCCTTTATATAAGAGTTTGTCCAGGCTTGTCCTTTGCTACAAAAAGGATTGGGCCATCTTGATGCACCTTATTTACTTTTATTACTTGCTACTCGTTACAAATTACCTTATCGCAAAACTATCTATTACCGATAATTTCAGTGCTTGCAGAGAATACCTTACTGAAAACTGCTTATCATTTCCTTCTGATGCTCGTTGGATTCGACACTCTTACTTATCGAAAAGGCTACGATAGATCCCCTACACTTGTGGGTCATCAAGACTCTTTTCTAGTGCCATTGCCGGGGAGTGAAGTGCCTTTGGTAGGTGGAATTTGGAAAGGAAAAATTTATATAGTGTGCTGAAATTTACTGTCACTTGTTACTATGGAACATAATCCTTTGAGGGGCTTGTTCGGGGTATCTTCACCATGACCAGTAGAGCAAAGAGTTGCTCCTAAACCTACTGAACCTACTGAAAATGTTTACTTTGAAATTCCTTCGGGTATGACAGAGAAACTGCTAGCTAATCCTTTCACAGGTGATGGAACATTGCATCCCGATTTACACTTAATCTATGTGGATGAAGTTTGTGGATTATTTAAGCTTGCAGGTATGTCCGATGATGTTATAAAGAAGAAGGTCTTCCCTTTATCTTTGAAGGGAGAGGCATTTACATGGTATAGGCTATGTGATGATATGGGATCATGGAACTACAAACGATTGAAATTGGAATTTCATCAGAAGTTTTATCCTATGCATCTTGTTCATCATGATCGTAATTATATATATAAGTTTTGGCCTCGCGAAGGAGAAAGCATCGCTCAAGCTTGGGGAGGCTTAAGTCAATGTTATATTCATGCCCCAATCATGAGCTCTCAAAAGAAATGATTATTTAGAATTTTTATGCTCGGCTTTCTCTCAATAATCGCTCCATGCTCGATACTTCTTGTACTGGATCTTTTATGATGAAGACTATTGAATTCAAATGGGATTTATTGGAAAGAGTTAAACGCAACTCTGAAGATTGGGACCTCGACGAAGGTAAGGAGTCAGGTATAACACCTAAGTTTGATTGTGTTAAATCTTTTATGGATACCGATGTTTTCCGTGAATTTTGCACTAAATATGGACTTGACTCTGTGATAGTAGCTTCTTTCTGTGAATCCTTTGCTACTCATGTTGATCTCCCTAAGGATAAGTGGTTTAAATATAATCCTCCCATCGAAGTAAAAGTAGTTGCACCTATTAAAGTTGAAGAAAAGACTATCACTTATAATGATCCTGTTGTTCCTACTGCTTATATTGAGAAACCACCTTTCCCTGTTAGAATAAAGGATCATGATAAAGCTTCAACTTTGGTTAACAAAAGTAATATTAAGACACCCAAACCCCCTGAGAAAATTAAAGTTGAACCTAGTGTTGCTATGGTTAAAGATCTCTTGGCCGATAATATTGATGGGCATGTTATTTACTTCTGCAATGAATCTGCTAGAATTGCTAGACCTGATACTAAAAACAAACATAGACCTGTTGTAGGCATGCATGTTATTTCTGTTAAAATAGGAGACCATTGCTATCATAGCTTATGTGATATGGGTGCTAGTGCAAGTGCAATACCTCATTCCTTATATAAAGAAATTATGCATGATATTGCACCTACTGAGATAGAAGAGATAGATGTTACAATTTAGCTTGCCAGTAGAGATACTATTTCACCAGTTGGGATTGTTAGAGATGTTGAAGTCTTGTGTGGGAAAGTTAAATACCTTGTTGATTTTCTTGTTCACAGTTCCCCACAAGATGACTTTTGTCCCATTATATTTGGTAGACCCTTCTTGAATAATGTTAATGCTAAGATAGACTGCAATAAGGATATTGTTTCTATTGGTTTAGGGGATATGTCTCATGAGTTTAATTTTGCTAAATTTCATAGACAACCCCATTATAAATAATTGCCTGGTAAAGATGAAATTATTGGTCTTGCTTCTATTGCCGTGCCTCTTAGTGATCCTTTAGAACAATATTTGCTAGACCATGAAAATGATATGTTTATGAATGAAAGAAGGGAAATAGATGAAGTATTCTTTAAATAGGGACCTATTTTGAAACACAACTTGCCTGTTGAAATCCTAGGGGATCCTCCTCCACCTAAGGGTGATCCGTGTTTGAGCTTAAACATTTACCCGATACTCGCAAATATGCTTATCTTGATGAGAAAGAGATATATCCTGTTATTATTAGTGCTAACCTTTCAGAGCATGAAGAAAAGAAATTATTGAAAACTCTGAAGAAGCACCGTGCTGCTATTGGATATACTCTTGATGATCTTAAGGGCATTAGTCCCACTCTATGCCAGCACAAAATAAAATTGGAGAAAGACTCGAAACTGGTTGTTGATCACCAATGGCGGTTAAATCCTAAGATGAAAGAAGTGGTAAGAAAAGAAATATTAATGCTTCTGGAGGAAGGTATAATTTATCCCGTTGTTGATAGTCAGTGGGTAAGTCCTGTCCATTGTGCCCCTAAGAAGGGAGGTATTACTGTTGTTCCTAATGATAAAGATGAATTGATCCCACAAAGAATTGTTACAGGTTATAGAATGGTAATTGATTTCCGCAAATTAAATAAAGCTACTGAAAAGGGTCATTACCCATTACCTTTTATTGATCAAATGCTAGAAAGATTATCCAAGCATACACATTTTTTCTTTCTAGATGATTATTCCGGTTTCTCTCAAATATCTGTGTCAAAAGAAGATCAAGAAAAGACAACTTTTACTTGCCCTTTTGGTACCTTTGCTTATAGACGGATGCCTTTTGGTTTATGTAATGCACCTGCTACCTTTCAATGATGTATGACTGCTATATTCTCTGACTTTTGTGAAAAGATTGTTGAGGTATTCATGGATGATTTCTCTGTTTATGGGACTTCTTTTGATGATTGCTTAAGCAACCTTGATCGAGTTTTGCAGAGATGTGAAGAAACTAATCTTTTCTTGAATTGGGAGAAGTGCCACTTTATGGTTAATGAAGGTATTGTCTTGGGGCAAAAAAATTCTGAAAGAGGTATTAAAGTTGATAAAGCTAAAGTTGATGCTATTGAAAAGATGTCGTGTCCTAAGCACATTAAAGGTATAAGAAGTTTCCTTGGTCATGCCGGTTTTTATAGGAGGTTCATTAAGGACTTTTCTAAAATTTCTCAGCCTCTAACTAATCTCATACAAAAAGATGTTCCTTTTGTATTTGATGATCATTGTGTAGAAGCATTTGAAATACTTAAGAAAGCTTTGGTTTCTGCACCTATTGTTCAACCTCCTGATTGGAATTTACCATTTGAAATCATGTGTGATGCTAGTGATTATGCTGTAGGGGATGTTCTAGGACAAAGAGTTGATAAGAAATTAAATGTTATCCAATATGCTAGTAAAACTCTAGACAATGCCCAGAGAAATTGTGCTACTACTGAAAAAGAATTTTTAGCAGTTGTATTTGCATGTGATAAGTTCAGACCTTATATTGTTGATTCTAAAGTAATTGTTCACACTAATCATGCTGCTATTAAATATCTGATGGAAAAGAAAGATGCTAAACCTAGACTTATTAGATGGGTTCTCTTACTACAAGAATTTAATTTGCATATTATTGATAGAAAGGGAGCTGAGAACCCCGTTGCAGACAACTTGTCTAGGTTAGAGAATGTTCTTGATGACCCACTACCTATTGATGACAGCTTTCCTAATGAACAATTATCTGCCATAAATGCTTCTCGTACTGCTCCATGGTATGCTGACTATGCTAATTATATTGTTGCTAAATTTATACCACCTAGTTTCACATACCAACAAAAGAAAAAGTTCTTCTATGATTTAGGACATTACTTCTGGGATGACCCACATCTTTATAAAGAAGGAGTAGATGGTGTTATTAGATGTTGTGTACCTGAGCATGAACAGGAACAGATCCTACGCAAGTGTCACTCCGAGGCTTATGGAGGACACCATGCTGGAGACAGAACTGCACATAAGGTATTGCAATCCGGTTTTTATTGGCCTACTCTCTTCAAGGATGCCCGTAAGTTTGTCTTGTCTTGTGATGAATGTCAAAGAATTGGTAATATTAGTAGACGTCAAGAAATGCCTATGAATTATTCACTTGTTATTGAACCATTTGATGTTTGGGGCTTTGATTATATGGGACCTTTTCCTTCCTCTAATGGGTATACACATATTTTAGTTGTTGTTGATTACGTTACTAAGCGGGTAGAAGCTATTCCAACTAGTAGTGCTGATCATAACACCTCTATTAAGATGCTTAAAGAAGTTATTTTCCAAGGTTTGGAGTCCCTAGATACTTAATGATTGATGGTGGTTCACATTTTATTCATGGTGCTTTCTGTAAAATGCTTGCTAAGTATGATGTTAATCATAGAATTGCATCTCCATATCATCCACAGTCTAGTGGTCAAGTAGAACTTAGCAATAGAGAGCTTAAACTAATTTTGCAAAAGACTGTTAATAGATCTAGAAAGAATTGGTCCAAGAAACTTGATGATGCATTATGGGCTTATAGAACCGCATATACAAATCCCATGGGTATGTCTCCATATAAAATGGTTTATGGTAAAGCATGTCACTTACCTCTTGAACTAGAACATAAGGCATACTGGGATATTAAAGAGCTCAACTATGACTTTAAACTTGCAGGTGAGAAGAGGCTTCTTGACATTAGCTCACTTGATGAATGGAGAACCCAGGCCTATGAGAATGCCAAACTGTTTAAAGAAAAAGTTAAAAGATGGCATGACAAAAGGATACAAAACCATGAGTTTAATGTAGGTGATTATGTATTGTTATACAACTCTCGTTTAAGATTTTTTGCAGGCAAACTCCTCTCTAAATGGGAAGGTCCTTACACCATCGAGGAGGTCTACCGTTCCGGTGCCATAAAAATCAACAACTTCGAAGGCACAAATCCGAAGGTGGTGAACGGTCAAATAATCAAACATTATATCTCAGGTAATCCTATAAATGTTGAAACTAATGTTATTGAAACCGTAACCCCGGAGGAATACATAAGGGACACCTTCCAGAATGTTTCAGACCCCGAAAAGGAATAGGTATGTGGTACGGTAAGTAAACCGACTCCAAAATAGTTTTAATGGCAATTTTTCTCCATTTTGGAATATTTAAGAAAATGAGAAAATAAGAAGCAGACCGGAAAGGACACGAGGCTTCCACGAGGGTGGAGGGCGCGCCCCTACCTCGTGGGCACCTCGTGTGCTCTCCGGACTCCGTTTTCTTGCACGATACTTCTTTTGGTCGGTAAAAATTCATTATATGATCTCCCGAAGGTTTTGACCACCGTATCACGCAAATATCTCTTGTCTTTGTTTCGAGCTGTTTCTGCGGCAGATTAGAGCAATATGTCGTCCCAAGATTCGGAGGGAGAAAGCTATGTGGCCGGTTACCTTGCATATCATAAGGTCTACGGGGACTTGGAGCATTGTGGTTGGACCATGGAGGAAGAAGAAGATTATGAGCCTAGGGGAAAGGAGGAGACGAGCTCAGATGAAGATGAAGTCCTATTACCTCAACCTAGGGACATGCACGTGGAATTCAAAAAGTCAAGCCTCCCCAATAGAGCAAAGAAACCTAAGATCGAGTTTATCCCTTTTCGTCTCTTGCAGGAGAATAAACAAGAACTATGCAAAAAGGCATTAAGCCTTGAGCGGGAGATCGAGGACCTAAGGGAGCAAAATTCTATCCTCAAGCACAAATTAAGGAAGAAGCACACGCCATCAACAACTCCATCATCACCACCCCAGAAGAAGGAAACATAAACACATGGGTATGGGCACTCCCCTTGGCAATTGCCAAGCTTGGGATAGTGCCCCGGTATCGTATCACCATCACTTTTATCTTTACCTTTTTCTTAGTTCGATCCTTTTGGTAATATCTTGATCTAGTAGAATAAAGTTTTAGTATGATCTAGTTTTGAGTTTTGCTCTATGATCCTTCTATGTATTCGAGTCCGTGAGCTTTATATAATAAAGATTAGTGTTGAGTCAAGGGCTTGATTATTTTGCTATGATCTTGAGGAAATAAAATAAAAGATAAATAATAAATAGAAATAAAGAGATCATATGGATATTATGGAGAGTAATGAGCTCACATATAAAGAGTATGATGAATAAAAATTGTTGAGAGTTGACAAACATAGTTTTGGTCATCGTTGCAATTAATAGGAAGTAATTGTTGGGGAACGTAGTAATTTCAAAAAAATTCCTACGCACACGCAAGATCATGGTGATGCATAGCAACGAGGGGGAGAGTCTGATCTACGTACCCTTGTAGATCACAACGGAAGCGTTGACACAACATAGAGGAAGTAGTCGTACGTCTTCTTCCCGATCCGACCGATCCATGCACCGTTACTCCGGCACCTCCGAGTTCTTAGCACACATTCAGCTCGATGACGATCCTCGGGCTCCGATCCAGCAAAGCATCGAGGAAGAGTTCCGTCAGCACGACGGCGTGGTGACGATCTTGATGTTCTACCGACGCAGGGCTTCGCCTAAGCACTACAACGATATGATCGAGGTGGAATTTGGTGGCAGGGGGCACCGCACACGGCTAAGGAACAATCTCAATGATCAACTTGTGTGTCTAGAGGTGCCCCCTGCCCCCGTATATAAAGGTTCCAAGGGGGAGGGGCTGGCCGGCCAAGGAGGAGGCGCAGGAGAGTCCTACTCCCACTGAGAGTAGGATTCCCCCTCCAATCCTAGTCCAACTAGGATTCCTCGAAGGGGAAAAGAGGAGGAGGTGGCCGGCCACCCTTTCCTAGTCCTAATAGGACTAGGGGAAGGGGGAGGCGCGCAGCCCATTTAGGGCAGCCCCTTCTCTTTTCCACTAAGGCCCAATAAGGCCCATATGGCTCCCGGGGGGTTCCGGTAACCCTCCCGGTATTCCGGTAAAATCCCGATTTCACCCGGAACACTTCCGATGTCCAAACATAGGCTTCCAATATATCAATCTTTATGTCTCAACCATTTCGAGACTCCTCGTCATGTCCGTGATCACATCCGGGACTCCAAACAACCTTCGGTACATCAAAATGCATAAACTCATAATAACTGTCATCGTAACGTTAAGCGTGCGGACCCTACGGTTCGAGAACAATGTAGACATGACCGAGACACGTCTCCGGTCAATAACCAATAGCGGGACCTGGATGCCCATATTGGCTCCTACATATTCTACGAAGATCTTTATCGGTCAGACCGCATAACAACATACGTTGTTCCCTTTGTCATCGGTATGTTACTTGCCCGAGATTCGATCGTCGGTATCCAATACCTAGTTCAATCTCATTACCGGCAAGTCTCTTTACTCATTCCGTAATACATCATCTCACAACTAACATCTTAGTTATAATGCTTGCAAGGCTTATGTGATGTGTATTACCAAGAGGGCCCAGAGATACCTCTCCGACAATCGGAGTGACAAATCCTAATCTCGAAATACGCCAACCCAACATATACCATTGGAGACACCTGTAGTACTCCTTTATAATCACCCAGTTACGTTGTGACGTTTGGTAGCACCCAAAGTGTTCCTCCGGCAAACGGGAGTTGCGTAATCTCATAGTCATAGGAACTTGTATAAGTCATGAAGAAAGCAATAGCAACATACTAAACGATTGGGTGCTAAGCTAATGAAATGGGTCATGTCAATCAGATCATTCAACTAATGATGTGACCTCGTTAATCAAATAACAACACATTGTTCATGGTTAGGAAACTTAACCATCTTTGATTAACGAGCTAGTCAAGTAGAGGCATACTAGTGACACTCTGTTTGTCTATGTATTCACACATGTATTATGTTTCCGGTTAATACAATTCTCGCATGAATAATAAACATTTATCATGATATAAGGAAATAAATAATAACTTTATTATTGCCTCTAGGGCATATTTCCTTCAGTCTCCCACTTGCACTAGAGTCAATAATCTAGTTCACATCGCCATGTGATTTAACAGCAATAGTTCACATCACCATGTGATTAACACCCATAGTTCACATCGTCATGTGACCAACACTCAAAGGGTTTACTAGAGTCAGTTATCTAGTTCACATATCTATGTGATTAACACCCAAAGAGTACTAAGGTGTGATCATGTTTTGCTTGTGAGATAATTTCAGTCAACGGGTCTGTCACATTCAGATCCGTAAGTATTTTGCAAGTTCTATGTCTATAATGCTCTACACGGAGCTACTCTAGCTAATTGCTCCCACTTTCAATATGTATCCAGATTGAGACTATAGATTCATCTGGATCAGTGTCAAAAACTTGCATCGACGTAACCCTTTACGACGAACCTTTTTGTCACGTCCATAATCGAGAAACATATCCTTATTTCACTAAGGATAATTCTGACCGCTGTCCAGTGATCTACTCCTAGATCACTATTGTACTCCCTTGCCAAATCAGTGCAGGGTATACAATAGATCTGGTATACAGCATGACATACTTTATAGAACCTATGGCCAAGGCATAGGGAATGACTTTCATTCTCTTTCTATCTTCTGCCGTGGTCGGGCTTTGAGTCTTACTCAACTTCACACCTTATAATACAGGCAAGAACTCTTTCTTTGACTGCTCCATTTTGAACTACTTCAAAATCTTGTCAAGGTATGTACTCATTGAAAAAACTTATCAAGCGTCTTGATCTATCTCTATAGATCTTGAAGCTCAATATGTAAGCAGCTTCACCGAAGTCTTTCTTTGAAAAACTCCTTTCAAACACTCATTTATGCTTTACAGAATAATTCTACATTATTTCCGATCAACAATATGTCATTCACATATACTTATCAGAAATGTTGTAGTGCTCCCACTCACTTTCTTGTAAATACAGGCTTCACCGCAAGTCTGTATAAAACTATATGCTTTGATCAACTCATCAAAGCGTATATTCCAACTCCGAGATGCTTGCACCAGTCCACAGATGGATCGCTGGAGCTTGCACATTTTGTTAGCACCTTTCGGATTGACAAAACCTTCTGTTGCATCATATACAACTCTTCTTTAATAAATCCATTAAGAAATGCAGTTTTGTTTATCCATTTGCCAGATTTCATAAAATGCGGCAATTACTAACATGATTCGGACAGACTCAAGCATAGATACGAGTGAGAAGCTCTCATCGTAGTCAACACCTTGAACTTGTCGAAAACCTTTTTGCGACAATTCTAGCTTTGTAGATAGTAACACTACTATCAGCGTCCGTCTTCCTCTTGAAGATCCATTTATTCTCAATTGCTTGCCGATCATCGGGCAACTTAACCAAAGTCCAAACTTTGTTCTCATACATGGATCATATCTCAGATTTCATGGCCTCAAACCATTTCGCGGAATCTGGGCTCATCATCGCTTCCTCATAGTTCGTAGGTTCATCATGATCTAGTAGCATGACTTCCAGAACTGGATTACCGTACCACTCTGGCGCGGATCTTGCTCTGGTTGATCTACGAGGTTCAGTAGTATCTTGTTCTGAAGTTTCATGATCATTATCATTAACTTCCTCACTTATTGGTGTAGGTGTCGCAGAAACAGTTTTCTATGATGTACTACTTTCTAATAAGGGAGCGGGTATAGTTACCTCGTCAAGTTCTACTTTCCTCCCACTCACTTCTTTCGAGAGAAAACTCCTTCTCTGGAAAGGATCCATTCTCAGCAACGAATATCTTGCCTTCGGATCTGTGATAGAAGGTGTACCCAACATATTCTTTTGGGTATCCTATGAGGACGCACTTCTCCGATTTGAGTTTGAGCTTATCAGGATGAAACTTTTTCATATAAGCATCGCAACCCCAAACTTTAAGAAACGACAACTTTGGTTTCTTGCCAAACCACAGTTCATAAGGCGTCGTCTCGACGGATATAGATGGTGCCCCCTTTTTTAACGTGAATGCAGCTGTCTCTAATGCATGACCCCAAAAACGATAGTGGTAAATTGGTAAGAAACATCATAGATTGCACTATATCCAATAAAGTACGGTTATGACGTTCGGACACACCATTATGCTTTGGTGTTCCAGGTGGCGTGAGTAGTGAAACTATTTCACATTGTTTTAACTGAAGACCAAACTCGTAACTCAAATACTCTTTTCCACGATCAGATCGTAGAAACTTTATTTTCTTGTTACGATGATTTTCCACTTCACTCTGAAATTATATGAACTTTTCAAATGTATCAGACTTCTATTTCATTAAGTAGATATACCCATATCTTCTCAAATCATCTGTGAAGGTCTGAAAATAATGATACCCGCTGCAAGCCTTAAATATTCATCGGACCACATACATCAGTATGTATGATTTCCAACAAATCTGTTGCTTGCTCCATTGTTCCGGAGAACGGTGTTTTAGTCATCTTGCCCAAAAGGCATGGTTCGCAAGCATCAAGTGATTCATAATCAAGTGATTCCGAAAGCCCATCAGCATGGAGTTTCTTCATGCGCTTTATACCAATATGACCTAAACGGCAGTGCCACAAATAAGTTGCACTATCATTATTAACTTTGCATCTTTTGGTTTCAATATTATGAATATGTGTGTCACTATGATCGAGATCCAACGAACTTGTTTCATTGGGTGTATGACCATCGAAGGTTTTATTCATGTAAACAGAACAACAATTATTCTCTGACTTTAATGAATAACCGTATTGCAATAAACATGATCAAATCATATTCATGCTCAACGCAAAAACCAAATAACACTTATTTAAGTTCAACACTAATCCCGAAAGTATAGGGGAGTGTGCGATGATGATCATATCAATCTTGGAACTACTTCCAACACACATCGTCACTTCACCCTTAACTAGTCTCTGTTTATTCTGCAACTCCTGTTTCAAGTTACTACTCTTAGCAACTGAACCAATATCAAATACTGAGGGGTTGCTATAAACACTAGTAAAGCACACATCAATAACATGTATATCAAATATACTTTTGTTCACTTTGCCATCCTTCTTATCCGCCAAATACTTGGGGCAGTTCCGCTTCCAGTGACTAGTCCCTTTGCAGTAGAAGCACTTAGTCTCAAGCTTAGGACCAGACTTGGGCTTCTTCACTTGAGCAGCAACTTGCTTGCCGTTCTTCTTGAAGTTCCCCTTCTTCCCTTTTGCACTTTTCTTCAAACTAGTGGTCTTGTCAACCATCAACACTTGATGTTTTTCTTGATTTCTACCTTCGTCGATTTCAGCATCACGAAGAGCTTGGGAATCGTTTCCGTTATCCCTTGCATATCATAGTTCATCACGAAGTTCTACTAACTTGGTGATGGTGACTAGAGAATTCTGTCAATCACTATCTTATCTGGAAGATTAACTCCCACTTGATTCAAGCGATTGTAGTACCCAGACAATCTGAGCACATGCTCACTAGTTGAGCGATTCTCCTCCATCTTTTAGCTATAGAACTTGTTGGAGACTTCATATCTCTCAACTCGGGTATTTGCTTGAAATATTAACTTCACCTCCTGGAACATCTCATATGGTCCATGACGTTCAAAACGTCTTTGAAGTCCCGATTCTAAGCCATTAAGCATGGTGCACTAAACTATCAAGTAGTCATCATATTGAGCTAGCCAAACGTTCATAACGTCTGTATCTGCTCCTGCAATAGATCTGTCACCTAGCGGTGCATCAAGGACATAATTCTTCTGTCCAGCAATGAGGATAAACCTCTGATCACGGATCCAATCCGCATCATTGCTACTAACATCTTTCAACACAATTTTCTCTAGGAACATATCAAAATAAACACAGGGAAGCAACAACGCGAGCTATTGATCTACAACATAATTTGCAAAATACTACCAGGACTAAGTTCATGATAAATTTAAGTTCAATTTAATCATATTACTTAAGAACTCCCACTTAGATAGACATCCCTCTAATCCTCTAAGTGATCACGTGATCCAAATCAACTAAACCATAACCGATCATCACGTGAGATGGAGTAGTTTTCAATGGTGAACATCGTTATGTTGATCATATCTACTATATGATTCACGCTCGACCTTTCGGTCTCTGTGTTCCGAGGCCATATCTGCATATGCTAGGCTCGTCAAGTTTAACCTGAGTATTCTGCGTGTGCAAAACTGGCTTGCACCCGTTGTAGATGGACGTAGAGCTTATCACACCCGATCATCACGTGGTGTCTGGGCACGACGAACTTTGGCAACGGTGCATACTCAGGGAGAACACTTCTTGATAATTTTAGTGAGAGATCATCTTATAATGCTACCGTCAATCAAAGCAAGATAAGATGCATAAAAAGATAAACATCACATGCAATCAATATAAGTGATATGATATGGCCATCATCATCTTGTGCTTGTGATCTTGTGACGCCTGGATAATCAAGCTACAGTAACCTCTGCTAATAATGCCACATCAGCTCGATTACGGTTGATAATCTCCCGTTAGTTCGAAATCGATTCAAATTCAAAAGAAAAGCAAACAGCAAAAGTTTTCAAAAATTAAAACTATAATGATCAGAGTGAGCCAAATAATACATAAGTAATTATGGCATTGGAACTACACTTTTATAAAATGTTCAAAATACTCTAAAACGATTTAAACAGTAGCAAAAACAATTATTTAAATGCTTTTAAAATGATAAACTATTACAAACTAATATATTACCAATTTAGGGATCATTTTGTACTTTACAAAACTAAAATACGATGAGGAATGAATAAAAACAGAAAAGGATAATAAATAAAAGAAAAGAAAATACAAAACAGAAAACAAAACTAACAAAAAAAAGGAGAAGCAGACCCCCCCCCCCCACCTGGGCCAGCCGGCCCAGCTATTAGCCAGGCCAGGCCCAACCGGCCGCCCCCTCACCCCCTGGCCTATAGGCCTATTCCCCCGCACCCGACCGAAACCCTAACCCCCCACTCCTCTCGATCCCCACTCCTCTCCCCCTCTCCCGATCCGATCTGGGGGCGGGATCGAACTGCCCCCCAGCGCCCGAGGCCGCTGCCCCTGACGCCGCCCCGACGGCCGCGCCCCGCCCCCCGGTGCTGCCCGACGCCGTGGCTCGTCGCCTCCCCGACCCCGTCGCTGGTGCCGTCCCAGGCCGCCGTTGCCGCTCGCCGGAACCACCGCGCGCCACGACTCCGTCGCCGCCCGTCATCCCCGACTCCTCCTCGACCCCCACTGCCCCAGACCCTGCTCCGCGCCGTGAGCCCCCCTTCTCCTCCCCTCCCCTGCTCGACGCGCCACCGCGCGAGCTCGTGCGCCCCAGCGGCCAAGCTCACCATGGCCCCGCGCCCGCTGGCCGCGTCAGGCGCCCCCCCCCTAGCGCCTCGCTCCCCGGTCCTCCTCCCCGTGCCCGCGCGCCGCGCTCGCCCGCGGCTCTGCTGCATCTGCTTCTGCCGCCGCTCGAGCTCCCGCGCACGGCCTCCCTCCTTCCCCTGCGTCGCGAGCCGCCACCGGACCCGCGCGCCCCTGCCATCACCTCCGCCGCGGTCGCCCTGCTCCGACTGCGGCCACGGCAGTCGGCACCCACAGGGCCGCTGCCCTTCGTCCCGACGTCGTCTAGCCGCCGTCCTGGCTCCCCGTGCCGAACCCCGTCGACGCGCGTCGCTGCCCCTGCTCCCCCCCCCCCCGCGCCATGTCTGATGCCCGCTGGCGGCACCCGATAGGCCCATAGGGCCAATGACAATGGGCCCCCTGCCCAGAACGTTTTTTTTTAAAAAAGGAAGAGGAATTTTTTTTAAAAAAATATGTATAATAAATAAATAATTTATAATAAAATTAATTAAATAATTAATTAATTAACTAAATAATTAACTTAATTAATTCTGATTAAAATAACTAATTAAGATTAATTAATCTAATGACTAATTAACCTAGTTAACTATTGTAATTAATCTAACAGATTATGACAGTGGGGCCCACCCCCTAATTAATCCTGATTAGGTTAATAAATATGTTTAATTAAAATGTGTCTCTGACCAGTGGGACCCACTGGTCAGGTTGACCAGTCAACCCTGTTGACTGCTGATGTCAGCATGACCTCATGCTGATGTCATAAATCGATTTTCAAATTAAATTAAATAATCAATTAAATTCCAGAAATTAATAAAATATTTAGAAAGTCATATCTTTTAATCCGTAACTCGAATTAAAATATTTTCAACATGAAAGTTGCTCAGAACGACGAGACGAATCCGGATACACTCCCCGTTCGTCCGCCACACATTCCTAGCATAGCAAACACGCAACTTTCCCCCTCCGGCTACTCTGCCCGAAAACGCGAAACACTGGGAATACTTTCCCGGATGTTTCTCCCCTTCACCGGTATCACCTATCCCTGCGTTAGATCACCTCTAGCACCACGTTTGTCATGTTATGCTTTGATTGCTCTGTTATTTATTGTGTCCCCCCTCCGTTACTTTTCCGGTAGACCCCGAGACTGCCGCTGATGCCCCTGTGATCGACTATGTCGACGACGACCCTCCTTCTTGTCTGAGCAACCAGGCAAGCCCCCCCTTTGATCACCAGATATCACCTACTCTTCTCTATACTGCTTGCATTAGAGTAGTGTAGCATGTTACTGCTTCCCGTTAATCCTATACTGATGCATAGCCTGTCCTTGCTACTACAGTTGTTACCTTTACCTGCAAACCTAATGCTTAGTATAGGATGCTAGTTTATCATCAGTGGCCCTACATTCTTGTCCGTCTGCCATGCTATACTATCGGGCCGTGATCACTCGGGAGGTGATCACTGGTATATACTATATATTTTATACATGATACATGTGGTGACTAAAGACGGGACGGCTCGTAGGAGCACCCGCGAGTGGATCTTTGAGGCGGAGTGACAGGGCAGGTTTCGACCACCTAGGAGAGAGGTGGGCCTGGCCCTGTTCGGCGTTCGCGGGCACTTAACACGCTTAACAAGATCTGGGTATTTGATCTGAGTCTGGCCATTTGGTCTATACGCACTAACCATCTACGCGGGAGTAGTTATGGGTATCCTGGCGTCGTGGTATCAGCCGAAGCCTTCGTGACGTCAGCGACTGAGTGGCGCGCGCCGGATTGGAACGTAAGCCTGCTCTTGTATTAAGGGGGTTAGTTCTGCTTCAGGCCGCGTTCGCAACGTGCAGGTGTGCTAAGGGCGATGGGCCCAGACCCCTGTGCGCTTAGGTTTAGACCGGCGTGCTGACCTCTTTGTTGTGCCTAGGTAGGGTTGCGACGTGTTAATCTTGCGAGGCCGGGCATGACCCAGAAAAGTGTGTCCGGCCAAATGGGATCGAGCGTGTTGGGGTATGTGGTGCACCCCTGCAGGGAAGTTTATCTATTCGAATAGCCGTGTCCCTCGGTAAAAGGACGACCCGGAGTTGTACCTTGACCTTATGATAACTAGAACCGGATACTTAATAAAACACACCCTTCCAAGTGCCAGATACAACCGGTGATCGCTCTCTCACAGGGCGACGAGGGGAGGATCATCGGTTAGGATTATGCTATGCGATGCTACTTGGAGGACTTCAGTCTACTCTCTTCTACATGCTGCAAGACGGAGGTTACCAGAAGCGTAGTCTTCGAAAGGACTAGCTACCCCCCTCTTATTCCGGCATTCTGCAGTTCAGTCCACATATGATACCCTTATTCCATTTGATACCAATGCATACATATGTAGTGTAGCTCCTTGCTTGCGAGTACTTTGGATGAGTACTCACGGTTGCTTTCTCCTTCTTTTCCCTCTATCCCTTCTACCTGGTTGTCGCAACCAGATGTTGGAGCCCAGGAGCCAGACGCCACCGTCGACGACGACTCCTACTACACCGGAGGTGCCTACTACTACGTGCTGCCCGCTGACGATGACCAGGAGTAGTTTAGGAGGATCCCAGGCAGGAGGCTTGCGCCTCTTTCGATCTGTATCCCAGTTTGTGCTAGCCTTCTTAAGGCAAACTTGTTTAACTTATGTCTGTACTCAAATATTATTGCTTCCGCTGACTCGTCTATGATCGAGCTCTTGTATTCGAGCCCTCGAGGCCCCTGGCTTGTAATATGATGCTTCTATGACTTATTTTATTTGTAGAGTTGTGTTGTGATATCTACCCGTGAGTCCTTGACCTTGATCATACACATTTGCGTGCATGATTAGTGTACGGTCAAATCGGGGGCGTCACAAGTTGGTATCAGAGCCAACTGCCTGTAGGAATCCCCCTTCCAACTCCTTGGCCGAAGTTGAGTCTAGGCATTGCAAAACTTTTACTAACTTGGTCGTGTGTCTTACGGGCACACGTCGCCATCGGGTGGTAGTAGGATCTTTTACTCCTTGACCTATACTCTGGGACTCTGACATCTCTTCTATTCGGATTAAATGATTTTGCTAAAATCTAACTCTAGGTTCTCGTTACCACTTCCTGCCGGAGAGCCCTTTAATACGGATGATCGACTGCTTCAACGGAAGATTCTGACAATACACTCGGATGTTCCCTCGATACTTTGTGCCATCCCTCTTGCAATTCCCCTTCCACCGTAAACCCTTAAGAATAACTACTTACAGATGTTATTCTTACTTTCATCCCCAGTTGGTCTTGTTATTACAAGATACCCCGAAACACTCGTCGTTGTTTCGATAATCCTTTGAGCTTACTGCCTAGCAGTTCCTTGCCACATGAATACCCCTTCAATTAAATCCTCGCACTTGTCGAGTATCCACTCATCCCCAGTTGTTCATGTGTTTCACAGTGGTCTTCGAAATACTATTCGATCCTCCAAAAATCCTTAGTAGCTTATTGCTCTGCAATACTTGCCTGCTTGCATTATGGATGCTTTCCATATGTCTGGCGATATTCGTTAGTATCCTTAGGCATCGTCTTTTGATCCTATTGATTCAACTTGAGTGCGAATGCACGCAATCATCAGTTGATCCTTTTAAATTATCCTTCCGGCTCAAACGTTATTTTAAAACATGAGCTGGATCTCGACCAATCAAATTGTTGTCGATTGTACCCTTAAGGCTATTCAACTTATCCATCCCTGATCAGAGCATTGCTTCTGATCCCTTGTCTTGGAATTGATAATTCCTTTGCATTTGAGCCTTGAATTAGTCAGTTGTTTCTAAAGTCTGATCTCCTTGCATTGTTTCTCCCTCTGGTTGAGTACCGATGCCCACACCAGATCCCTTGAGGACCACCAGATCATTTGCTGGATTTTATCCGACAGCGTCCTTCATATTCAATAAGTCTGTGAGCCTTTTCTCGGATACATAATACCTTTGGTAAATTGTATCCTCTGCTTTCTCAAACATGCTCTACTATCGAGCTGGTGTTATTTATTCTTGAAACTTGTGGTATATGTTTCTAAGAAGCCCCTATGGGTTGAACATATGCCTTCTCTAAACTGTGTGAACTCGAAAGCTTTCACGAGTCATACACCTCTGGTATTTTGCCAGATAAAATTTCAAACACTACAACTTCTTCGAAAGTGAGAAGTGAATGAAAGGTTATGCATTGGAGAAGTGGGAGTCGACCTTGAACTTTGTGTTCATGCCCATGGACACGATGTAGATCTTATCATTAAAGCTTCTCTCAAATTAATTATTCCTTGGTATAAGTTCATCTTATATCTCGGATCTGGCCTTTTGCAATCAAGGTCCGACCATGTTCTCCTTTAAATACCATTTCGCGTGCAAGTTTAAGCGCTTGTCTTTTGTAGAGCAATACCCCAGGCCAACCTCTACTTTGACCTGTCATCGTGTATTACCCCCCTCTGGTATCTCGAGATTATCACGGAACTGCATAACTTCTTATGAGTTCTTCTTCACGTATTATTTGACTTTCACTGCATCATCATTTGACTTGATGTCATCGCCAACCGATTACATCTTCATGAAATTTCTCGACAAATGTGTCGTGGTCATCATCAACATCCTGAGCTCTTCCAAGATATATATCGAATTCTTGATGAGAAATCCCATCCTCGCCCCTCAATGGTTTGTATTATCACCGACCACTTTATTGCCTTCCGTTCAACACAAACTTATTCGTGTTTTGTGTTATACCTTGAGATCCTTGCTATCCAGCATTTGTTCTTCTTACCTTGGAATGTTACCACCTTTTATGTCAAGAATGTCGTGGTAATTTTACCACCTCTTGAGAATTCTTGATATAGTAATATCTCTCGCCTTTTGCGTTCATTTCTTGGTCTCCGTGTTGTTTCTAACCGGAATACCGATAAATGATCTGTGATGTGTAAATTCTAAACTTCTAGCAACCCTATTGCTTGAAGTTATTGGTCTACAGTTTCATTATAAGTCTATTGATTATTGAATCATCATTCAAACATTGATCGTGCTACCTAGTCCAGATTCCTGGGTGCACCCTTCTATCATTGTTCAAGTTGTGTATGTTCCCATCGAGCATACATCATTATGACATTTGATCCGACAAATGATATTTCCTTGTTCACATAATTGTGGAAATCAACCCTTTGGAAATCTCGATGATACGTCGCTGAGTCCATCAGCCACCTCCTCATCCACTCCTTGGTTTAATGCCGAACTCTGGTTTCGGGACCTGCTTCCGTAGTCCATTTCTCGGTAATCTTGTAACTCCATCTCGTCAAATTGTGTTTGCCCCTTTTCCTTCTCGGGCATCATGAGTCCAAGGTATCATGCACCAATCAGATCTGGATCTTGGTCAGATATGATGGTTGGAACATATTCCCAAGAATTATAACATTGGTCTTTAACCCGATAAGGTGGTATCATACCTAGCCCACCTGGCCGGAGGCCCTATTGTTATAGTTCCCTTTTAGCAATGTTATCCATTCATCCATGAGGAAACTGTAAGACTTATTCTACAAGTTATTCCTAATGGATCCTTTTTGTTTCCAAAGTCTGATTTTCACCTGTTGACCATGTCAACGCTATCTCGAAGCATGTCTATGGTACTCCGATTTTCAATAAGAACATTGAAGCACCATGCTAAATGTTTCTTGCTGAAATTACCGAAACACCGTTGTATGGGTAATGTCATGAAATTTGTCTCTCCTACCTAAAAGAGTTTTCTACCTTCTATCCGGTCTTGGATATCATACTCTGCTTGTTCTTGGGAAGGATATACCCCTGAAATATGTGTTTAATCACATTTTTCCTTTCCATTCTTCTGTTTAATCTAAGAATCACATTTTCCTTTCCATTGTTTGGTTTAACCTTTCTTGTGATCTATATGATCCAAGCAGAAATATTCTCCTGTTTATGTAAACACCGTGGTGTACAATTCTGTTAGCATGACCCTGTTACTATTGTTGATGACATTCTGGTAACCACCGATGGATGAGAACCTTGCCTATTGGTCCGCCTCGTTCAACGAGCAGGAAGATAGTTCTCTTCATCCCTCGCCCTTAGGTACCGATGTTGTTGCCAACATAACTGACAGGCTACCCTCTGACATGCCTTACTTACTTGATCGTGCAAGACGTCATCGCCCTTCCTACTTTTAACCCACATGGTGGGCCCATAACCCACAGTTCCACAGGATCGAAACCTGACTCTCCTGTACACCACCTGTTCCCAAGGTTGTTCCTCGCGCTTGAATTCGTAGGTAATTCACGGACCACCTGTCTAGTGATCTATTCTAGTATCGGACACAATACTTATTCCCGTTGCTCTGGACCCCATTCACACTCTGTTTCAGGCAATGGACGATTGCCTATCCGCTTGAAACTTCTTATTGCACCTTCATACTTTGCTCTCGATGTGTTTCATTTGTTCAACTCGAGAGATACTCATATTTTCATACTTGGGAAACCCCTAGAAGATTTTTCCTTTATAACATTCAATTGTTGTAAAGCTGCCCCTTACCTATTCGTAAGTACGATGGAGTTCCCGAAGAAAGGAAGACAACTTCATCATGATGACCTGGAACAGTAGAATGAAGACATCAATGTTATGGATCAACCTCTTCAAGAAGGGCAACCAAGACCGAGAAGACACATTAGAATTTCGTAACCAGAACTTCCCCCCTACTCCCCTCTTAAATCTCGGGATGAGATTTCTTGTAGTGGAGGAGAATTGTGACGCCCGGATAATCAAGCTACAGTAACCTCTGCTAATAATGCCACGCCACCTCGATTACGGTTGCTACTCTCCCGTTAGTTCAAAATCGATTCAAATTCAAATTCAAAAGAAAAGCAAACAGCAAAAGTTTTCAAAAATTAAAACTATAATGATCAGAGTGAGCCAAATAATACATAAGTAATTATGGCATTGGAACTACACTTTTATAAAATGTTCAAAATACTCTAAAACGATTTAAACAGTAGCAAAAACAATTATTTAAATGCTTTTAAAATGATAAACTATTACAAACTAATATATTTAGTTGCCAAGTAAATTGTGGCAGTGGTATAATTCCTATTACCAATTTAGGGATCATTTTGTACTTTGCAAAACTAAAATACGATGAGGAACGAATAAAAACAGAAAAGGATAATAAATAAAAGAAAAGAAAATACAAAACAGAAAACAAAACTAACAAAAAAAAGGAGAAGCAGACCCCCCCTGGGCCAGCCGGCCCAGCTATTAGCCAGGCCAGGCCCAACCGGCCGCCCCCTCACCCCCTGGCCTATAGGCCTATTCCCCCGCACCCGACCGAAACCCTAACCCCCCACTCCTCTCGATCCCCACTCCTCTCCCCCTCTCCCGATCCGATCTGGGGGCGGGATCGAACTGCCCCCCAGCGCCCGAGGCCGCTACCCCTGACGCCGCCCCGACGGCCGCGCCCCGCCCCCCGGTGCTGCCCGACGCCGTGGCTCGTCGCCTCCCCGACCCCGTCGCTGGTGCCGTCCCAGGCCGCCGTTGCCGCTCGCCGGAACCACCGCGCGCCACGACTCCGTCGCCGCCCGTCATCCCCGACTCCTCCTCGACCCCCACTGCCCCAGACCCTGCTCCGCGCCGTGAGCCCCCCTTCTCCTCCCCTCCCCTGCTCGACGCGCCACCGCGCGAGCTCGTGCGCCCCAGCGGCCAAGCTCACCATGGCCCCGCGCCCGCTGGCCGCGTCAGGCGCCCCCCCCCTAGCGCCTCGCTCCCCGGTCCTCCTCCCCGTGCCCGCGCGCCGCGCTCGCCCGCGGCTCTGCTGCATCTGCTTCTGCCGCCGCTCGAGCTCCCGCGCACGGCCTCCCTCCTTCCCCTGCGTCGCGAGCCGCCACCGGACCCGCGCGCCCCTGCCATCACCTCCGCCGCGGTCGCCCTGCTCCGACTGCGGCCACGGCAGTCGGCACCCACAGGGCCGCTGCCCTTCGTCCCGACGTCGTCTAGCCGCCGTCCTGGCTCCCCGTGCCGAACCCCGTCGACGCGCGTCGCTGCCCCTGCTCCCCCCCCCCCCCGCGCCATGTCTGATGCCCGCTGGCGGCACCCGATAGGCCCATAGGGCCAATGACAATGGGCCCCCTGCCCAGAACGTTTTTTTTTAAAAAAGGAAGAGGAATTTTTTTTAAAAAAATATGTATAATAAATAAATAATTTATAATAAAATTAATTAAATAATTAATTAATTAACTAAATAATTAACTTAATTAATTCTGATTAAAATAACTAATTAAGATTAATTAATCTAATGACTAATTAACCTAGTTAACTATTGTAATTAATCTAACAGATTATGACAGTGGGGCCCACCCCCTAATTAATCCTGATTAGGTTAATAAATATGTTTAATTAAAATGTGTCTCTGACCAGTGGGACCCACTGGTCAGGTTGACCAGTCAACCCTGTTGACTGCTGATGTCAGCATGACCTCATGCTGATGTCATAAATCGATTTTCAAATTAAATTAAATAATCAATTAAATTCCAGAAATTAATAAAATATTTAGAAAGTCATATCTTTTAATCCGTAACTCGAATTAAAATATTTTCAACATGAAAGTTGCTCAGAACGACGAGACGAATCCGGATACACTCCCCGTTCGTCCGCCACACATTCCTAGCATAGCAAACACGCAACTTTCCCCCTCCGGCTACTCTGCCCGAAAACGCGAAACACTGGGAATACTTTCCCGGATGTTTCTCCCCTTCACCGGTATCACCTATCCCTGCGTTAGATCACCTCTAGCACCACGTTTGTCATGTTATGCTTTGATTGCTCTGTTATTTATTGTGTCCCCCCTCCGTTACTTTTCCGGTAGACCCCGAGACTGCCGCTGATGCCCCTGTGATCGACTATGTCGACGACGACCCTCCTTCTTGTCTGAGCAACCAGGCAAGCCCCCCCTTTGATCACCAGATATCACCTACTCTTCTCTATACTGCTTGCATTAGAGTAGTGTAGCATGTTACTGCTTCCCGTTAATCCTATACTGATGCATAGCCTGTCCTTGCTACTACAGTTGTTACCTTTACCTGCAAACCTAATGCTTAGTATAGGATGCTAGTTTATCATCAGTGGCCCTACATTCTTGTCCGTCTGCCATGCTATACTATCGGGCCGTGATCACTCGGGAGGTGATCACTGGTATATACTATATATTTTATACATGATACATGTGGTGACTAAAGACGGGACGGCTCGTAGGAGCACCCGCGAGTGGATCTTTGAGGCGGAGTGACAGGGCAGGTTTCGACCACCTAGGAGAGAGGTGGGCCTGGCCCTGTTCGGCGTTCGCGGGCACTTAACACGCTTAACAAGATCTGGGTATTTGATCTGAGTCTGGCCATTTGGTCTATACGCACTAACCATCTACGCGGGAGTAGTTATGGGTATCCTGGCGTCGTGGTATCAGCCGAAGCCTTCGTGACGTCAGCGACTGAGTGGCGCGCGCCGGATTGGAACGTAAGCCTGCTCTTGTATTAAGGGGGTTAGTTCTGCTTCAGGCCGCGTTCGCAACGTGCAGGTGTGCTAAGGGCGATGGGCCCAGACCCCTGTGCGCTTAGGTTTAGACCGGCGTGCTGACCTCTTTGTTGTGCCTAGGTAGGGTTGCGACGTGTTAATCTTGCGAGGCCGGGCATGACCCAGAAAAGTGTGTCCGGCCAAATGGGATCGAGCGTGTTGGGGTATGTGGTGCACCCCTGCAGGGAAGTTTATCTATTCGAATAGCCGTGTCCCTCGGTAAAAGGACGACCCGGAGTTGTACCTTGACCTTATGATAACTAGAACCGGATACTTAATAAAACACACCCTTCCAAGTGCCAGATACAACCGGTGATCGCTCTCTCACAGGGCGACGAGGGGAGGATCATCGGTTAGGATTATGCTATGCGATGCTACTTGGAGGACTTCAGTCTACTCTCTTCTACATGCTGCAAGACGGAGGTTACCAGAAGCGTAGTCTTCGAAAGGACTAGCTACCCCCCTCTTATTCCGGCATTCTGCAGTTCAGTCCACATATGATACCCTTATTCCATTTGATACCAATGCATACATATGTAGTGTAGCTCCTTGCTTGCGAGTACTTTGGATGAGTACTCACGGTTGCTTTCTCCTTCTTTTTCCTCTATCCCTTCTACCTGGTTGTCGCAACCAGATGTTGGAGCCCAGGAGCCAGACGCCACCGTCGACGACGACTCCTACTACACCGGAGGTGCCTACTACTACGTGTTGCCCGCTGATGACGACCATGAGTAGTTTAGGAGGATCCCAGGCAGGAGGCCTGCGCCACTTTCGATCTGTATCCCAGTTTGTGCTAGCCTTCTTAAGGCAAACTTGTTTAACTTATGTCTGTACTCAGATATTGTTGCTTCCGCTGACTCGTCTATGATCGAGCTCTTGTATTCGAGCCCTCGAGGCCCCTGTCTTGTAATATGATGCTTGTATGACTTATTTTATTTGTAGAGTTGTGTTGTGATATCTACCCGTGAATCCTTGATCTTGATCGTACACATTTGCGTGCATGATTAGTGTACGGTCAAATCGGGGGCGTCACAGATCTCCATCTCCGAAGCACCGTCATGATCACCATCGTCACCGGCGCGACACCTTGATCTCCATTGTAGCATCGTTGTCGACTCGCCAATCTTATGCTTCCACGACTATCACTACCGCTTAGCAATAAAGTAAAGCATTACATCGCGATTGCATTGCATACAATAAAGCGACAACCATATGGCTCCTGCCAGTTGCCGATAACTTGGTTACAAAACATGATCATCTCATACAATAAAATCAGCATCATGCCTTGACCATATCACATCACAACATGCCCTGCAAAAACAAGTTAGACGTCCTCTAGTTTGTTGTTGCATGTTTTACGTGGCTGCTACGGGCTTAAGCAAGAACTCATCTCACCTATGCATCAAAACCACAACGATAGTTTGTCAAATAGACTCTGTTTTAACCTTCTCAAGGACCGGGCGTAGCCACACTCGGTTCAACTAAAGTTGGAGAGACAGTCGCCCGCAAGCCATCTATGTGCAAAGCACGTCGAGGGAACCGGTCTCGCGTAAGCGTACGCGTAATGTCGGTCCGGGCCGCTTCATCCAACAATACCGCCGAACCAAAGTACGACATACTGGTAGGCAGTATGACTTATATCGCCCATAACTCACTTGTGTTCTACTCGTGCATATAACATCAAACCATAAAACCTAGGCTCGGATACCACTGTTGGGGAACGTAGTAATTTCAAAAAAATTCCTACGAACACGCAAGATCATGGTGATGCATAGCAACGAGGGGGAGAGTCTGATCTACGTACCCTTGTAGATCACAACGGAAGCGTTGACACAACGTAGAGGAAGTAGTCGTACGTCTTCTTCCCGATCCGACCGATCCAAGCACCGTTACTCCGGCACCTCCGAGTTCTTAGCACACGTTCAGCTCGATGACGATCCTCGGGCTCCGATCCAGCAAAGCGTCAAGGAAGAGTTCCGTCAGCACGACGGCGTGGTGACGATCTTGATGTTCTACCGACACAGGGCTTCGCCTAAGCACTACAACGATATGATCGAGGTGGAATTTGGTGGCAGGGGGCACCGCACACGGCTAAGGAACGATCTCAATGATCAACTTGTGTGTCTAGAGGTGCCCCCTGCCCCCGTATATAAAGGTTCCAAGGGGGAGGGGCTGGCCGGCCAAGGAGGAGGCGCAGGAGAGTCCTACTCCCACTGGGAGTAGGATTCCCCCTCCAATCCTAGTCCAACTAGGATTCCTCGGAGGGGAAAAGAGGAGGAGGTGGCCGGCCACCCTTTCCTAGTCCTAATAGGACTAGGGGAAGGGGGAGGCGCGCAGCCCATTTAGGGCAACCCCTTCTCTTTTCCACTAAGGCCCAATAAGGCCCATATGGCTCCCGGGGGGTTCCGGTAACCCTCCCGGTATTCCGGTAAAATCCCGATTTCACCCGGAACACTTCCGATGTCCAAACATAGGCTTCCAATATATCAATCTTTATGTCTCGACCATTTCGAGACTCCTCGTCATGTCCGTGATCACATCCGGGACTCCGAACAACCTTCGGTACATCAAAATGCATAAACTCATAATAACTGTCATCGTAACGCTAAGCGTGCGGACCCTACGGTTCGAGAACAATGTAGACATGACCGAGACACGTCTCCGGTCAATAACCAATAGCGGGACCTGGATGCCCATATTGGCTCCTACATATTCTACAAAGATCTTTATCGGTCAGACCGCATAACAACATACGTTGTTCCCTTTGTCATCGGTATGTTACTTGCCCGAGATTCGATCGTCCGTATCCAATACCTAGTTTAATCTTGTTACCGGCAAGTCTCTTTACTCGTTTCGTAATACATCATCTCACAACTAACATCTTAGTTATAATGCTTGCAAGGCTTATGTGATGTGTATTACTGAGAGGGCCCAGAGATACCTCTCCGACAATCGGAGTGACAAATCCTAATCTCGAAATACGCCAACCCAACATATACCATTGGAGACACCTGTAGTACTCCTTTATAAACACCCAGTTACGTTGTGACGTTTGGTAGCACCCAAAGTGTTCCTCCGGCAAACGGGAGTTGCATAATCTCATAGTCATAGGAACTTGTATAAGTCATGAAGAAAGCAATAGCAACATACTAAATGATCGGGTGCTAAGCTAATGAAATGGGTCATGTCAATCAGATCATTCAACTAATGATGTGACCTCGTTAATCAAATAACAACACATTGTTCATGGTTAGGAAACTTAACCATCTTTGATTAACGAGCTAGTCAAGTAGAGGCATACTAGTGACACTCTGTTTGTCTATGTATTCACACATGTATTATGTTTTCGGTTAATACAATTCTAGCATGAATAATAAACATTTATCATGATATAAGGAAATAAATAATAACTTTATTATTGCCTCTAGGGCATATTTCCTTCAGTAATAAAGAAAGGGAGGTTTTCACATATAAATATACTATCTTGGACATCTTTTATGATTGTGAGCACTCATTAAAATATGACTTGCTAAAGAGTTGATGTTGGACAAGGAAGAAAACGTAATGGGTTATGTTTTCTTACATCTGAGATAAATTATATTGTCATGGATCATCCAACATGTTGAGCTTGCCTTTCCCTCTCTTGCTACCCAATTTCTTTGCACCAAGTAGACATACTACTTGTGCTTCCAAATATCCCTAAAACCAGTCTTGCCATGAGAGTCCACCATATCTACCTATGGATTGAGTAAGATCCTTCAAGTAAGTTGTCATCGGTGCATCAATAAAAAAATTGCTTTCTAAATATGTATGATCTATTAGTGTGGAGAAAATAAACTTTATACGATCTTGTGATATGGAAGCAATAAAAGCGACGAACTGCATAATAAAGGTCCATATCACAAGTGGCAATATAAAGTGATGTTCTTTTGCATTAAGATTTCATGCATCCAACCATAAAAGCACATGACAACCTCTGCTTCCCTCTGTGAAGGGCCTACCTTTTATTCTTGTCTGTTACTTCATATAAGAGTCACGGTGATCTTCACCTTTCCTTTTTACATTTTATCCTTTGGCTGATGTTCTAAGAACGATCATGATGCCCTCATGTCCGTATTTTATTTTATCGACACCTCTACCTCTAAACATGTGGACATATTTATCGTTATCGGCTTCCGCTTGAGGACAAGCAAGGTCTAAGCTTGGGGGAGTTGATACGTCCATTTTTCATCATGCTTTTATATCGATATTTATTGCATTATGGGCTGTCATTACACGTTATGTCATAGTACTTATGCCTATTCTCTCTTATTTTACAAGGTTTACATGAAGAGGGAGAATGCCGGCAGCTGGAATTCTGGGCTGGAAAAGGAGCAAATATTAGAGACCTATTCTGCACAGCTCCAAAAGTCCTGAAACTTCACGGAAGTCATTTTTGGAATTAATAAAAAATACTGAGCGAAGAAAGTACTAGAGAGGACCCACACCCTGGCCATGAGGGTGGGGCGCGCCCCCTGCCTCATGGGCCCCATGGCAGGCTTCCGGTGCCCATCTTCTGCTATATGAAGTCTTTCATCCGAGGAAAAATCATAAGCAAGCTCACGGGATGAAACTCCACCGCAACGAGGCGGAACCTTGGCGGAACCAATCTAGGGCTTCGGCGGAGCTATTCTGCCGGGGAAACTTCCCTCAAGGAGGGGGAAATCATCACCATCGTCATCACCAATGATCCTCTCATCGGGAGGGGGTCAATCTCCATCAACATCTTCACCAACACCATCTCATCTCAAACCCTAGTTCATCTCTTGTATCCAATCTTTGTATCCAAACCTCAGATTGGTGCCTGTGGGTTGCTAGTAGTGTTGATTACTCCTTGTAGTTGATGCTAGTTGGTTTACTTGGTGGAAGATCATATGTTCAGATCCATTATGCATATTAACACCCCTCTGATTATGAACATGAATATGCTTTGTGAGTAGTTATGTTTGTTCCTGCGGACATGGGATAAGTCTTGCTATAAGTAGTCATGTGAATTTGGTATTCGTTCGATATTTTGATGAGATGTATGTTGTCATCCCTCTAGTGGTGTCATGTGAACGTCGACTACATGACACTTCACCATTGTTTGGGCCTAGAGGGAGGCATTGGGAAGTAATAAGTAGATGATTGGTTGCTAGAGTGACAGAAGCTTAAACCCTAGTTTATGCGTTGCTTCGTAAGGGGCTTATTTGGATCCATATGTTTCATGATATGGTAAGGTTTACCTTAATACTTCTGTTGCAGTTGTGGATGCCTGCAATAGGGGTTAGTCATAAGTGGGATGCTTGTCCAAGTAAGGGCAGTACCCAAGAACCGGTCCACCCACAAATCAAATTATCAAAGTACCGAACGCGAATCATATGAATGTGATGAAAACTAGCTTGACGATAATTCCCATGTGTCCTCGGGAGCGCCTTCCTTTATATAAGAGTTTGTCCAGGCTTGTCCTTTCCTACAAAAAGGATTGGGCCATCTTGCTGTAGCGACCCGACCCGAATGGGTCAAGTCTCTATGCTTAAGTGTCATCCCTGGATCGGTATGCTGACACACACAGTACTCGAGGATTTATAGCAGAGGTAAATCACATGTAAAAGTAACGTAAATACTATTACCTCAATCCAAATAGCGGAAGAAACAAAGTTGTGGATTCCCATCAACACCAACGGCAAAGTTGAGTGTAGAAATCGTAACCCTAACTTATCACTTACTCGTCGTAAGAAACCTGCAACATGAGACGTTGCAGCCCGAAACGGGTCAGTACATTGAATGTACTGGCAAATTCACACCATAGAGAAAATGATGAACAATGGCTATCACTACATGCATATATGGCTGGTGGAAAAGCTCTATGGTTATAATGTTTTTGCGAAAAGCCAATTTTTCCCTACTGCAAAGGAATAATTTTATTTAGCTATCATGGTGGTTGTTGAACATTGAGAATGGTTGACAGCATTCTCAATCCCAATTAAGTAACATCATTAAAACACAACAATATTCATTTAAAGTAACGTGATGAGATCAACAGGATAATCCAAGAACTAGATACTCAAGATGTCCATAACCGGGGACACGGCTAATCATGATTAGTTTGTACACTCTGCAGAGGTTTGCGCACTTTTCCCCACAAGACTCGATCGCCTCCGTTTGGTTTCTTGCACTACATGGTGTTTGAGAAGACGGATGATCAAGACATAGTCTTTCAGAAGCGCTAGCACCTTACGATCGGGTAGACCGTACCACCTACATCCCCTACATCTGCTAGTCTACCACTGTAAGAGTTCGCACGACTTAGTCAACTATGCTAGAGCCCATAATAGCTTGTGGCTGCACACGGAAGTTTCTAGTATGAATAGTCTCATGATCCCTTTGAGCCTGGGTGGCGGTCTAAAAGAAAACAGGCAAGTCTTGGATTACCCAGGTGCCTAGACAGGCAATCCTAGAATAACCAGGTGCCTCAATCCACCCAGATGTGTGTTTAAGTTGCCACCTTAAGTAAACCATTAATTAACAATCTCACATCTGTCATGGATACTCTCAAAACCCAATCCATGTCTACGAGCATAGCATGGCACTATAAGCATAACGTAATAGTAACTCCCAAGGTTTGAATGCAAGGAAATAGTTTCCTACCTCATCAACTACTTCCCAATAACCACAATTTAATTAGATCCTAATCATGCAATGCTGGAGGTTTGATCTAATGCAATAAAAACTGGGTATGAAAGAGGTATGATGTAACGCCCTCGATGCGGCTATATCTCCCACGTGTTGAGGCACGACTTAGAGGCATAACCGCATTGAAAGCAATGTCGCAAGTCGGGAAATCATCACACATCCCATGTACATAAATAATATAAAGGGGAGGTACATAGTTGGCTTACACTCGCCACGTCACATCAAAGTACATAAATAACATACATCATCCAAACACTCATGGCCCGACTACGGCGCCAAAATAAAAGACAACCCAACAAGCGACATAGGTCCCGATCACCCCAACTGGGCACCACTACTGATCATCAGGAAAAGACACATAGTAACGCTGAGAGTCCTCGTCGTACTCCCACTTGAGCTCAAGTGCGCCATCTGGAGCTGTATCGTCTGTCCCTGCATCTGGTGTAATAGTAATCTATGAGCCACAGGGACTCAGCAATCTCGCACCCTCGCGATCAAGACTATTTAAGCTTAATAGGTAGGAAAGGGGGGTAATGTATAAGTGGAGCTGCAGCAAGCGACTAGCATATATGGTGGCTAACTTATTCGCAAAAGAGAGCGAGAAGAGGAGGCAAAGCACGAGCGGGAAACTAGAGAGCAACCTGCACAAACATAACTCCAACACCGTGTCCACTTCCCGGACTCCGCCGAGAAGAGGCCATCACGGTAACACACTCAGTTGATTCATTTTAATTAATTAAGGTTCAAGTTATCTACAACTGGACATTAACAAATTCCCATCTGCCCATAACCGCGGGCACGGCTTTCAAAAGATCAATCCTTGTAGGGGGGGGTCCCAACTTAGCCCATAACAAGCTCTCACGGTCAACGAAGGAATAGACCTCCACCCAAGACACATCGATCAGACTCGGTATCTCGGTACAACAAGATGATTCGACAGGTCAAAACAAGTCCAGCAACACCGCCCGAATGTGCCGACAAATCCCGATAGGAGCTGCACATATCTCTTTCTCAGGGCACACTCAGATTGTCTAAACTTCCGGTAGGCCAGCCCAGAGTTGCCCCTGGTAGCCACCGGCGGCTGACGGTTTGGACCAACACTCAGAGGAGCACTGGCCCGGGGGGTTAAAATAAGATGACCCTCGGGCTCCGGAAACCCAAGGGAAAAAGAGGCTAGGTGCCAAATGGTAAAACCAATGTTGGGCATTGCTGGAAAAGCTTTAATCAAGGCGAACTATCAAGGGGTTCCCATTATAGCCCAACCACGTAAGGGACGCAACAATCCAGGAACATAACACCGATATGAAGGAAACTAGGGCGGCAAGAGTGGAACAAAACACTAGGCGAGAGGCCGAGCCTTCCACCCTTTACCAAGTATGTAGATGCATTAAGATAACATGGCAATATAATGATATCCCAACAAGTAAATAAATGTTCCAACAAGGAACGGCTCCAATCTTCACCTGCAACTAGCAACGCTATAAGAAGGGGGCTGAGCAAAGCGGTAACATAGCCAATCAACGGTTTGCTAGGACATGGTGGGTTAGAGGTTCAACATGGCAATTGGGAGGCTGACAAGCAAGTGGTAGGCATCGAAGCATTGGCATAGCAAAAGAGCGAGCAAACTAGCATAGCAAAGATAGTAGTGATTTCGAGGGTATGATCATCTTGCCTGCACAGTTGTCAGAGTTGACTGGATCCTCAAAAGCAAACTCAACGGGCTCCGCGTTAGCGAACTCGTCTCCCGGCTCTACCCAACAACACAAACAAGCAACAAGGATACAATCAACCACGTGCAAGGACAAACAATAAGATGCAATGATGGTATGCTATGCGGGATGCGATACGGGATGCAAAATGCAAGACATGACAGGAAATGCATGAACCTGGCCTCAACTTGGAAAACCAAGTGTCGCACTGGATAGAGGGGATGAAATCACTTGAAAACGATATAAAGATCATCGGAATCGGAGCTACGGTTTGGAAATGGCAAGCGTTTTACTAAATGAACCGGTCTGCGATTTACAGCAAGTAGGCTCCTAAATGCAACGAAATGAACATGCTGCAGCCACCAAACATGACAACAAAAGACATGGCAGGGATGTACACAAGATGCTTATCAAAACACTAACACTGAGTCACGGCCAAATTCATCCATTATGAGGTTCAAACAAGCATGGCAAAAATGAATAAGCAAAACAGATTTCAGACTTAGTGAAATTAACACTAGTCTGAAATTTCGGACCACGATGCTCTCTTCGGAGCAGCAAAACAACATGATACATAACCTGAACATGACAAGTAAGAACATGGCATGGAGCTACTCAACAAGCTTAACAAAACAGCCAAAGTGACCTGGGACCAAAAGGGTTCACAAAAAACTCTAACGAGCACACGAACATAGCTCACGCACAATCAGTTTTCAGACTTAGTGAAAACTGAGACTTGCTGAAATTTAACTCATGAAGGCATGTAAACGAGCTCGATGCACTCACTACGGTGCAAGTCATGGCAAGGCAAGCATATATCCATAAATAAGACACAAAATGCTAGCTAGACATGGCAAGAACAATGGCATAGCATGCATGGATCACTAACAATAGCATCGGCAAAATCGCAAACAAGTTGACGATCTGCCCAGATTTACCACAAAGCAAAAGTAGAGCTCGATTGACTCAAGCTAGAGCACTCCACATATGCAAACAAAGACATGGATGGATAGAGCATAACATGAATATCAAAACTCTCTTACTGATCATCCTCAAAAGAGGCACGGATCACTAGGAAACAAGCTGAACATATGGCATCATGAACTAAAATATCCCAGACTTAGTGAAATTCACTAAGTCCCTGAAAACAGAATTCTCAGGTGCCTCTCTTTGCAAGCTTGCACAAGTCACCACACACATCGTAAAAATGCATGGTTGGCACCTCTGGAAAGAAGACAAAATGCTTAACAATTCATCCCAAAGAGTCACAGGCATATCATGCACACAATAATCATGGCAAAAATGACAAAAGTCTATGATGAACTAACGGATCTACAATTTAACTCACGAAGCCTCCTTCTAGCAGCATTTTGGGCATCAAGATGAACTCAAATGCAAATGATGCAATGGAGTGAAATGATGTACATGTCGAGACGAAGATTTCGATATATCATATGTCCAAAACAGAGCTACGGATGTGGAGATATGATCAGTCAAAGATAGCACAAAAATTAGGGTTACGGGGATAAAAGTCAACCGAGAAATTTTAGATCTGAGATCCAGATCATGCACGCGGATCGAGGCTGCCGGAGTTACTGTAGCTGCACGCCGGATTCGTCGGGGAAGAAGGTCGCCGGAGATGGGAGGAGCCGGCCGGGGCGGATCCAGTGGTCGCCGGGGCGGTCGCGGTGGCGCGCGGCCACCGGAGCTGATGGTGGCGGGGTCGGCGGAGAGGCGGCCCGAGGCGGCGTGCGGCGATGGCGGTGCGGCGGCCCGGCGAGGTCGGCCACCGGCGTCGTGGAAGAAGGCGGCGGGGACGCGCGGCTCGGGCGGCGGAGAGTCCCGGACGGCGGGGCGCGGCGATGGGCTCGGGGGGCCCCGCGTGGGCCTACGGGCCGGCGGGAGCGGCGATGTGGACCGGGCGGCGAGGTCGGACACGTCCGGCACCGGCGGACGTGTCCGTCGGTGGTGGATCTCCTTTTTTGGAACTAGGGTTTCGGGGAGAGGGAGAGATCCGAAAAATGGAGGGGGTATATATAGGCATAAGTGGAGCTAGGAGAGTCCAAATGAGGTGCGGTTTTTGGCCACGCGATCATGATCGAACGCTCTAGGACATGGAGCAGAGTTTGGTGGGTTTTGGGCCAAATTGGAGGGGTGTTGGGCTGCAACACACACGAGGCCTTTTCGGTCCCTCGGTTAACCGTTGGAGTATCAAACGAAGTCCAAATGACCCGAAACTTGACAGGCGGTCTACCGGTAGTAAACCAAGGCCGCATGACAAGTCTCGGTCCAATCCGGAAATGTTTAATCCCCAAACACGAAAGAAAGCTAGAAACGGCCACCGGAGGAGAACGAAGCGCCGGAATGCGAAACGGACAACGGGGAAAATGCTCGAATGCAAGAGATGAACATGTATGCAAATGCAATGCACGTGATGACATGATATGAGATGCACGAAAACGAAAACAACACACGGAGACAAAGACCCGAACCCGAGGAATAAATATAACTTAACGCCGGAAACGGCAAGAGTTGGAGTACAAATTGGGAAAGTTATATCTGGGGCGTTACATATGATCAAAGTGTGAACTTGCCTGCAATGTTGATGAAGATGATTCGCACTCAAAAATCTTGATAGATCTACTCGTCACACTCCGGTCAATCTATCTTAAGCAAGCAATAGTAACCACACATAAGAAATCACTCAAAGATCAGAAAAAACGAGGAAGACGATTCAGAAAACATCAAAACCGAGAAACTAACTCTTGCAACATGAAACAATTTCTAATAGTACCAAAATTAAGTGAATTTGGCCTTATCAGAAAGTTTAGGTCAAGAGCTTCGATATGCAAAAAGAATCAACTCAAACGGAGCTACGAAACTCAAGTTATGATCAAACGAAGTTTGAATTCAAATCTGATCTAATTCAAATTTTAAACTTTTCAAAAACATGTTTAAGTTGTTTTACTGGATAGAGGGGATCATAACGAAGAAGTGGGCATTGGTTTCGTTGGATTTAGACTAACGAGTAAAAAGTAATGCTCGTTTGAAGTTCAGGGACTAAACTGTAAATAAAATACTACAAAGAGGTCCCTGTCTAAAACTAACAGAAAAGAAAAAGGCTAAAAAGTGAACGTTCGCTAACTAGATCTTAAACAGGGAATGTTCTCTAAATAGATCTAAAAAAACTAAACCGGTTTTAATCAAAAGAACCGAATTGAACCGGGCAACGGTTTTACCGGTCGGGGCGGTTTTTCTTAAAAAACCGGCGGCGGCGGCGTTTAACTCCGGCGAGAGCAGCGCGCTCCGGCGCGGCAGCGGCAGCGGCGCAGGAGAGCAGGGCGCGGCGAGGTGGCGGAGGGGCGCGGGGCAAGGGCGGCGCGAGCAGCGGCGCGGTGGCGCAGGCGAGCGGCGAGGGGAGGCGGCGAGCGGCGTGGGTGGCGGCGAGCGGCGTGGGTGGCGGCGAGCGGCGCGCGGCGGCTCCGGCGAGATGCAGGGGCAGGCGGCAGCGGCGGACAGAGAGAAGGGGTCCGGAGCGGCGCCCTTTATAGGAGGGGAGGGGAGGACTTGGAGAAGGGGGCGAGGGGAGTCCGAGGCGGACACGAACGCCGAGGCCGGCGCTCGAGAGGCGTGCGGCGGCCGGTCTCCTGCGCGAGGAAGGAGACGGTGCAGTCGGGCGGGCTGCGCGCTGGGCTGGGCCTCGCGGGAGAGCTGGGCCGGCCCAGTCGGCGGGAGAGTTTTTTTTTAATAAACTTTTTTCAGAGAACTAAAAAAATAAAAAAATAACTAAAAATATTATATAGGCATATAATATATCAAAAAATTTAGAAAAAGATTTTCTACGACATGAACATTTTTCTAGCATTAAATAAAATACACACAAATTCTAATAATTCAAAGAGTGCTACTAGTCTAATAAAATCCAACAAAAATGATTTTAAAAATACCAAAATGATTTCAAATTAATTTTTCTCCAATTTTTATTGTAGGGAATCATTTTACCCTAATTTCTATATATTTTATTTTTGGAGAAAAATAATTTGATTAAAACCCAAATAACTCCAAATTGAAAAAATAAATGCCAAAAGACTTGGAATTTGATCCTTTGAAACTCCCAACTCATATTTCATATAATTTGAAGAAGTCATTTTATCTCCTCTCGTGAAAATCATTGAGTTGCATAAAGTTTCAGAATTGGAAATATTTTCCCAAATGAAATTCAAATATTTTCAAACACCCCATTTCATTTAAATAAATGGAAGAAGTCATGTCATCTTCTCTCCAGGGTTTTGTGATGAAAAGTATTTGAATTCACGGAGATCAGAAAGCAAATATGAAAGTTTGGGAAAGTCCTTTTATTCCCTCTCATTTAACTTTCAAAAAGTTTCGAATTCACTCACTTTCAGACAATTAATCAAACAATCAATAAAATTTATCTATTTATTATAACATTCCAAAATTTAGAATTTTGGGATGTTACACTTGCTGCACCTTATTTACTTTTATTACTTGCTACTCGTTACAAATTACCTTATCACAAAACTATCTGTTACCGATAATTTCAGTGCTTGCACAGAATACCTTACTGAAAACTGCTTATCATTTCCTTCTGCTCCTCGTTGGGTTCGACACTCTTACTTATCGAAAAGGCTACAATAGATCCCCTACACTTGTGGGTCATCACTTGCCTAATGCATTACTCTGTTCTTATGAACTTAATACTCTAGATGCATGCTGGATAGCGGTCAATGTGTGGAGTAATAGTAGTAGATGCAGAATCGTTTCGGTCTACTTGTCGCAGACGTGATGCCTATATACATGATCATGCCTAGATATTCTCATAATTATGCACTTTTCTATCAATTGCTCGATAGTAATTTGTTCACCCACCGTAATACTTATGCTATCTTGAGAGAAGCCACTAGTGAAACCTATGGCCCCGTGGTCAATCTTTTATCATATAAGTTTCCAATCTATTTTATTTTGCAATCTTTACTTTCAATCTATATCATAAAAATACCAAAAATATTTATCTTATTATTATTATCTCTATCAGATCTCACTCTCGTAAGTGATCATGAAGGTATTGACAACCCCTTTATCGCGTTCGTTGTGAGGTTCTTATTTGTTTGTGTAGGTACAAGGGACTTGCGGGTAGTCTCCTACTGGATTGATACCTTGGTTCTCAAAAACTAAGGGAAATACTTACGCTACTTTGCTGCATCACCCTTTCCTCTTCAAGGGAAAACCAACGCAGTGCTCAAGAGGTAGCACTTACCATGTGTGCGGTCGCGGGCAACGAGGAACAAGGCGCGGCGGGATGCCATCGCTTCCTTACCAGTTACTGTGCGTCGCGGTGCCATGGACGACGCCTGGAGAGAGATCTGGGACGGAGGGGCTGGGAAGCCGTACAGTGCGGTGGTATTCAAGAGCTCAACAACAAAGGACAACAGAAATTTGGCTTCCCTTACAATTTTGCTCATTCATTATCGCACATGGTTCATCTCCGTCACTTCCGGAAACAGTGTGCGCTAAGCCTATTGTGTGTTGCATTATGATTGGCCGAAACCCCAGCCATGCGGATCGCGCGTGTGCACCATAGGATGGGCCACGATCGAATGGCAATCCACGTCCCTCACATCACACCCGTGCACCTATAGCTGGATTGGATCTATATGCGCTAAATGCCTAGAAAATGCACATAATCTCCTAAATATGGTAAATGACCCTAAAAAATGCCAAATTTGAACACAGTGATTTGCAGGGTGTATGTTCGTCGTAGAAAAAAACTCCAGGGCAAAGAACGAAGAAAATTTGAATTCCCCTTCAATCTTGGGGATTTCTCTCTTGAAAGCATGGAACTTCCTCGGTGATGGTTCGAATTTATGAAGGGCGTGCATGATGACATAAGCTAAACCTTCTCAAATTTTTACCAATGCATGGTGAGGTCATACCATGGCACCATGCCAGACGTCATGTTTTTAAGCATTTATTTCATTTTTTCTATAGTTGAAAACCCAACAAACAAACATTTGTGGTTGACTATTGCCACACATTTCATCGAAATATCTGTCCATTCCTTGTAAAAGGCATGAGAATTTACTAAATGGCATGAGCATGGTTTTCTAGGCCGTTCTTGTGGAGCCTTTCAAGCACGATTGTTTGAACTTGAATTATGCGCATTAATGCCTAGGAAATGCACATAATCCCCTAAATATGACAAATGAATCCGTAAAAGTGCCAAATTTGAACACGGTGATTTGTAGGTTGTATGTTCATCATAGAAAAAAACTCGTGGACAAAGGACAAAGGAAATTTGGACCCCCTTCAATCTTGATGATTTCCCCCTCGAAACCATGGAACTTCCTCGGTGATGGTTCGATTTATGAAAGGCGCGCATCACGACATAAGGAAAACATTCTCCAAATTTTACCAGGGCATGATGAGGCCATACCATGGCACCACACCAGGCGCCATGTTTTCCAACCATGTGTTTCATTTTTTTGCATAGTTGTTAACCGAGTAAACGACGCGTTTATGGTTGACTATTGCCACACATTTCCTTGAAATATCTGCCCATTCCTTGTAGAAGGCATGAGAATGTACTAAATAACACGAGCATGGTTTTCCAGACCGTTCTTGTGCACCTTTTCATGCACCAATTGTTCGAATTTGAATTATGTCCATTAATGTCTAGAAAATGCACATAATCCCCTAAATATGGTAAATGAGCCCGGGAAAATGTCAAATTTGAACACATTGTATTTGAGACGGTATGTTGATCGTTGGAAAAAACTAAATGACAAACTAGGATGGAAATTTGGATTCCCCTTCAATCTTGGGGATTTCCCTCTCGAAAGCATGGAACTTCCTCGGTGATGGTTCAATTTATGAAGGGCGTGCATGACGACATAAGCCAAACCTTTTGAAATTTTTACCAGGGCATGGTGAGGTCATACCAAGACACCATGCCAGGCGTCATGTTTTTTAAGCATTTATGTCATTTTTCTATAGTTGAAAACCCAACAAACAAACATTTGTGGTTGACTATTGCCACACATTTCATCGAAATATCTATCCATTATTCCTTGTAAAGGGCATAAGAATTTACTAAATGGCACAAGCATGGTTTTCCAGGCCGTTCTTGTGGACCCTGTCATGCACAGATTGTTTGAACTTGAATTATGTGCATTAATGCCTAGGAAATGCACATAATCCCCTAAATATGGCAAATGAACCCGGAAAAGTGCCAAATTTGAACATGGTGATTTGCAGGTTGTATGTTCATCATAGAAAAAAAACTCATGGACAAAGGACAAAGGAAATTTGGACCCCCCTTCAATCTTGGTGATTTCCCCCTCGAAACCATGAAACTTCCTCGGTGATGGTTCGTCTTATGAAAGGCGTGCATGATGACATTTTTACCAGGGCACGGTGAGGTCATACCATGGCACCACACCAGGCGTCATTCAGGGAGTCCTGGACTAAGGCGTCCTCGGGCATCCGGCATGTTGGACATGGGCCGGACTGATGGGCTACAAAGATACAAGACTGAAGACTCTCACCCGTGTCCGTATGGGACTCTCCTTGGTGTGGATGGCAAGCTTGACGTTCGGATATGAAGATTCCTTTCTCTGTAACCGACTTTGTACAAGCCTAGTCCCCTCCGGTGTCTATATAAACCAGAGGGTTTAGTCCATAGGGACAATCATAATCACATAGGCTAGACTTCTAGGGTTTTAGCCATTACGATCTCGTGGTAGATCAACTCTTGTAACCCCTGTACTCATCGATATTAATCAAGCAGGAAGTAGGGTTTTACCTCCATCAAGAGGGCCCGAACCTAGGTAAACATCGTGTCCCCTATCTCCTGTTACCATCAACCTCAGACGCATAGTTTGGGACCCCCTACCCGAGATCCGCCGGTTTTGACACCGACAGTCATGTTTTCCAAGCATGTATTTCATTTTTGTATAGTTGTTAACCCAATAAACGACGTGTTTATGGTTGACTATTGCCACACATTTCCTTGAAATATCTACCCATTCCTTGTAAAAGGCACGAGAATGTACTAAATAGCACGAGCATGGTTTTCCAGACCATTCTTGTGCACCTTTTCATGCACCGATTGTTCGAATTTGAATTATGTGCATAATTAATGCCTAGAAAATGCACATAATCCCCTAAATATGATAAATGAGTTCGGAAAATGTTAAATTTGAACATGTTGCATTTGAGGCGGTATGTTGATCATTGGAAAAAAACTGAATGACAAACTAGGACGGAAATTTGGATTCCCCTTCAATCTTGGCGATTTCCCTCTCGAGAGCATTGAACTTCCTCGGTGATGGTTTGATTTATGAAGGGCATGCATGACAGCATAAATCAAACCTTCTCGGCTTTTAACCAAGGCATGGTGAGGCCATACCATGGCACCATGCCAGCCGTCATGTTTTTCAAGCACATATTTCATTGTTCTATAGTTGATAACCCAGTAAATGACGTGTTTGTGGTTGACTATTGCCACGCATTCCATTGAAATCTCTGCCCATTCCTTGTAAAAGGCTTGAGAAAATACTAAATACCACGAGTATGGTTTTTCCAGACCGTTCTTGTGCACCCTTTCATGCACCGATTGTTTGAATTTGAATTACGTGTATTAATGCCTACAAAATGCACATAATCCCCTAAATATTGTAAATGAACCCAGAAAAGTGTCAAATTTGAACACGGTGATTAGCAGGGTTTATGTTCATCATAGGAAAAAACTCATGGATGAAGGACAAAGGAAATTTGGATTCCCATTCAATCTCGGTGATTTACTATCGCACACGATTCATCTCCGTCGCCTCTGTGAACCGTGTGTGTTCACGCACACATGCAAAAGGAAAAAAGAAAACCCTCACCCACTTCGTCCCCACTCACTCGCCGTGGACTCCTCCGCAACTCTACACCCTAAGCTCGACGGCTATTGGCGGCGGGCGTAGGTCGCGCTCCAAACGGCACCGAATTTTGCCCCTACCGCTTTCCGCCGCCTATCTGCACCGAAATTCTAGACTCTGGTCGACTGGGGTTTTCTGTGGGATTGGGCCAGGGATTTTTCTCATGGAGAAGGTAATCAACTTAATTAGCGAAATATTCACCCATCTCTTATCGCAGTCCGTCCATCGCTGTTAATCAACCAGCGGAAATCGTCATGAAAT
Organism: Triticum monococcum; assembly: GCA_034509565.1. Lineage (NCBI taxonomy): Eukaryota > Viridiplantae > Streptophyta > Magnoliopsida > Poales > Poaceae > Triticum > Triticum monococcum. Next base: position 388,050,794 of record CM067841.1, read on the forward strand.
CATTTTTGTTCTAGCTGATTCGTGGGAGTTCATTCATGTGTCCATAGTGCGAGCACAAATCGGGCAACTGTGGTCATGGCCATTCGGAAACGAAGTTCTATCTGACCATTCCGGATGACTTCAGGGAGCGCTCGGTATGTTCAATCTCAACCTACCACGGTCGGCATGGCCTAAATTTGTGAACATATACCGTCTATTGCTACATTATCTATATATTTGCATCAAATCTTTGTTATGTTATCTATTTTTAATTCTATATTTTTGTACTTTGCTTTCATCTATATATATATGGATCTGTTCTATCAGTTACTCCCATATTTGCATCTTGCTCTGTTATTTCAATATCTCTAATTTACGATCTTAATTTTCATTTCAAGCAGTACATCCCTTGCTTTGAAAGAACAGAACTAGAAGGAAATCTTGGGCTTTACTTTGCTGATGACTCCCAGGATGTCATATTGACAACACAGCATGGATTTACAATGACGGTTAGCGTAAAACTTGATAAAGATAGTCACTCCTATTTTAATGCGGACCTTTAGAGAAAAATGTTTTAAGTGTTCTGAACTGAAAGCTGGCAATAAAATTCTAGTGCGTGCACCACAGCCTGATCTAATTAACATGGATGTTTACTTCCCCAATGTCATCAGCCGATCAAAGTCTGATTGAGGTTAGTGTCCTTTCAACTTTCTCCATGATGTCATATTACTATTTAAGCAACTAATTAATCACTATTTAAGCAACCAATTGTGATATCATATTCTGACTCCATTCCTAGGCAGTAACAAATTATATGTACCAATTTATTGCACTATATATTCATCTACCATGTTTTGAATAAATAATACATTTCCACCTTTTAAGCAGGATATGTTGGATGCATAGTGAACAATCTATATGTTACTAAGCGTACCAAATTTCACCGGAAGGACTTGAAGCATATCATAAACTTTGTTGATAATCTGACAGAGATAGCACAGCATATGAACGCTGGAATTTGGATGGAATTAATTAGACCTATGGTGCACACACTGAACAAGACCAATTGTGTGCACAAAACGCTGGTAAAAAATCTTATTTTAATGTTGATGCTCATAAACTATATATATCTTCAATGATATGTTACAATTATTTTTTATTCTACATGTCAACAGAAATTTCCCCTTGTAGCAGCTCCTGGATCAATTTTCCGGTGTGGTCGAATTACACTTGTGCCTGCTAATAACGCCAAAGTGATTGCAAGGTACTGCATTTCCCACAGAAATGGAACCATTCAAATTAACAAGTTCTCGCTTCTCGTGGCAATGCATCCATATTGGAAAATTGGAGATATTGTTCTACTCATGCTCTACCAAGGCACAGGAGGGCTCTTCCTTTTCATTGAAGAGATGCCGAGTCACCGTGATCAAGCTGCTTCCAGTGGATAGTTGTGGTTGTTGGCCCTCGGCCTCTTAAAATGTGCTAGCTGTTACTATGTATGTTAAGTATGTAGATATGGACCATATGGTTGTTGGCCCTTAGCCTCTTAAAATGTGATAGTTGTTACTATGTTAAGTATGTAGATATGGACCATATGGTTGTCAAAACCGTGTTACGAAGATCCTCCTTTTGTCGAATAGTGTAACCACTATATATATATATATACTCAAATGTTGTTACCCAAGTTCATAAATTTCCATGGAAAGTATTAGTATCGTATACAGTTCATTGACTTTAAGTGTGCGCCTGATGTCCAGAAGGCATTTGTATATTAACTGTCCATATTGCAAATTCACACACATGTTAACATGAGGAAACGTATGTGTAAAATACTAATCATCGCACACGAGTACTCGCAAACGCATCGTGTGCGATACTCCGCCACCGCAAGCAACTAGTTTGCATTTTTCAAAGTTTTTTGTACACACAGAATCACACACGAAATAACTGCAATGACCGTCTGTGTTGTAATTTCTCATCGCAAACAGTTCATCCGAGTCGGCTGTTTGCCACATATCACACACATCTTGTTTACACGTCTCATTTGTGTTCTTTTAGCTCATCGCAAATAGTTCATCCATGTGAACTGTATGCTGCATATCACACTCATCCTGTTAAGTTGGACCGTTTCTATTGTGTTCCCTAATCGAAAACAGTTCGTCCGAGTTAACCGTATGCCGTATATCGCACACACATTGATATGTCTGCCCGTTTCTGTTGTTCTACCTCATCGCAAATAGTTCGAATGGATTAACCGTGTGTCCTGCATCGCACATACATTGTTATGGCTGACCATTTCTGTTGTTCTGCCTCATCATAGACAGTTTGAATGGATTAACCGTGTGTCCTACATCGCACACGCAACTAAAATCTGAATCGTGTTTGATGGCTCCGCCATTGCAAACGTTTTGCACCTTTTTGACTGTTTTTTTACACCATCGTTTGTGATTATTGCATCGCACACAGTTTCGGCAAAGGGTCTCTGATCGTAGTGTCGCGTTAGCAGTATCCTGCAGTAGTGTATGCTCCAAAAGCGCTCAACCACTTTATCATATCCACATATGTCCCAAACCAAAAGTCAAACTCGGCCCCACCGATTTGATCTATCCGGTGCCACCGAGTTCATTTGACATAGCCATAGCCAGAAACCCTAATTAGTTCGGTATCACCGATAGGGATCTCGGTCTCGGTCTCACCGAGATGGGATTGCAAACTCTCTGTTTCCCTTCGTAATGTTTCGGTCTAACCGAGATGAGCGATCGGTCCCACCGAGTTCGCAATGCAAACTCTCTATTTCCTTTTCGTAACGTTTTGGTCTCACCGAAATGAGCGATCGGTCCCATCGAGTTTGCCTGACCAACTCTGATGGGGATATAACTATTAGGCATGACTCGCCCAGGAGGGGTCGGGTCATCCCCATGAAGATTTATCGTTATGAAGCCCAAGATCGCACGACGGTTCATAAATAGGCTTAGTAGCGGGCCTAGACCCGAAGGCGGCTTAAGGCCCATAAGCATAAACCGCCATGTATGTAAAACTTGTAACGAAAGGCATGTAAGATATGTCACCGAGCCGGACAGATTGTATGAGCCGACCAGGACTCTGTAGGCCGCACGGCGTCAACCCGTGTATATAAGGGGACGACCCGGCGGCGGCTTACGACAAGAAACAACAGATTTGAGAGCCGGTCAAGCGTATTCGCTCCCCGCTCATCAAAACCCTAGCAATTCCACATACAACTGGATTAGGCTTTTACCTTCATCGTAAGGGGCCGAACCAGTATAAACTCCTCGTGTCCTTTGTCTTGATTAACCCCTTTAAGCTAACCTCAACGCGATGGCTCCACGACTAAGTCCTCACACTAGGACATCTGTCGTGACAATTCCACGACAGTTGGCGCCCACCGTGGGGCTATCGCAAGATGGTTTCGAGTTCTTGAAGGGCAACTTCAAAGGGATCAAGGGATACGCCGTGGGCCGGATGACCCGCCGCGGCAGGCTCTACATCGATGATGCAAGCTGGGGCCCCGAGGCCGGCTCAATTGAGTACGGGTACCGGGTCCCCTTCGGCGGAATTCACGTCTTCATCGGCAAGATCGGCGAACCGGGCCCTGAGCCGAACATCTGCACCGACATCGTCGAGACGGCTCAGCGTGCGAGACCCGCCCAGATTCGGCCGACCATGAAACGTGCCTTTGTGGGATTTATCCATGGAGAGGGATCTGAGGACAGATCAGCATCTGGTGACGAGACCGTCATCTATTCTGATGGCGGGTCATCTACTGGTGAGACAAAGTCGTTGTACCAACTGCAAGACGGCCGGCTTGGGGGCTGTTCCGATGGCGACAGTATTCCGGATCCCCTATGAGCCGCCGAACCGGGTTGCGATCTTCATGGCCGGTACACAGCCTATACAGCACTCATCAATGGCGGCGGAGCTGGTTTTCGGGTCAGGAGCAGTGGCCGCTGCCGGGGCAGGAGGCCCTGAGCGCCTGCCAGCTCAAGTTTTAACTGACTTATTGGACAAGCTGACTGCGCTGATTATGGCAGCTGTTAATCTGGCGGATCAAGATCAGCATAATGCGGCGATTACAAAGGTGTGTGATGATATAGCACAGGACAGGGAGGCGCTGAATGCTGAAAATACCAGGATGGCTGAGGAGCGGACTTCTTTGGATGCACAGGCACAACGAGTCCAAGCAGAATCTTACCGGCTCATGCTAGATCAGAACGCCTCAAATGAAGTGATGAGGAGGAGGCATCAGAGTCGTCTGCCGGTGACTATTGAAGCAAGGAATCTTTTTAACATGTGATACGTCTCCAACGTATCTATAATTTTTGATTGCTCCATGCTATATTATCTTCTGTTTTGGATGTTTATGGGCTTTATTATACACTTTTATATTATTTTTCGGACTAACCTATTAACCCAGAGCCCAGTGCCAGTTTTCTATTTTTTCCTTCTTTTAGAGTATCGCAGAAAAGGAAAATCAAACGGAGTCAAATTGACCTGAAACTTCACGGAACTTATTTTTGGAAATAAAGCAACCCGGGAGACTTGGAGTCCACGTCAAGGGAGCTTCGAGGAAGCCACGAGGTAGGAGGGCCCACCCACCCCCCTGGGCACGCCCTCCACCCTCGTGGGCCCCTCATGGCTCCCCTGACGTACCTCTTCCTCCTATATATACCCATATACCCTAAAACGATGGGGGAACACAATATATCGGGAGTTCCGCCGCCAGAAGCCTCCGTAGCCACCGAAAACCAATCTAAACCCGTTCCGGCACCCTGCCGGAGGGGGCAATCCCTCTCCGGTGGCCATCTTCATCATCCCGGTGCTCTCCATGACGAGGAGGGAGTAGTTCTCCCTCGAGGCTGAGGGTATGTACCAGTAGCAATGTGTTTGATCTCTCTCTCTCTCTCTCTCTCGTGTTCTTTAGGTGATACGATCTTGATGTATCACGAGCTTTGCTATTATAGTTGGATCATATGATGTTTTCTTCCCCCTCTACTCTCTTGTAATGGATTGAGTTTCCCCTTTGAAGTTATCTTATCGGATTGAGTCTTTAAAGATTTGAGAACACTTGATGTATGTCTTGCCGTGCGTATCTGTGGTGACAATGGGATATCATGTGATTCACTTGATGTATGTTTTGGTGATCAACTTGCGGGTTTCACCCACGAACCTATGCATAGGGGTTGGCACAGGTTTTTGTCGTGATTCTCCAATAGAAACTCTGGGGCACTCTTTGAGGTTCTATATGTTGATTGAATAGATGAATCTGAGATTGTGTGATGCATATCGTATAATCGTACCCACGGATACTTGAGGTGACATTGGAGTATCTAGGTGACATTAGGGTTTTGGTTGATTTGTGTCTTAAGGTGTTATTCTAGTACGAACTCTAGGGTTGTTTGTGACACTTATAGGAATAGCCCAATGAATAGATTGGAAAGAATAACTTTGAGGTGGTTTCGTACCCTACCATAATCTCTTCGTTTGTTCTCCGCTATTAGTTACTTTGGAGTGACTCTTTGTTGCATGTTGAGGGATAGTTATCGATACGTCGCCAGCGTATCTATAATTTTTGATTGCTCCATGCTACATTATCTACTGTTTTGGACATTATTGGGCTTTATTATCCACTTTTATATTATTTTTGGGACTAACCTATTAACCGGAGGCCCAGCCCAGAATTGTTATTTTTTGCCTGTTTTAGGGTTTCAAAGAAAAGGAATATCAAACGGAGTCCAAACGGAATGAAACCTTCCGAAACGTGATTTTCTCAATGAATAAGACCAGGGAGACTTGGACCCTACATCAAGAAACGAAACAGGAGGTCACGAGGTAGGGGGCGCGCCCACCCCCACCAGGCAGGCCCTCCACCCTCGTGGGCCCCCTGTTGCTCCACCAACGTACTCCTTCCTCCTATATATATCCACGTACCCCCAAACAATCAGATACGGAGCCAAAACCCTAATTCCACCGCCCTAACTTTCTGTATCCACGAGATCCCATCTTGGGGCCTGTTTCGGAGCTCCGCCGGAGGGGGCATCGATCACGGAGGGCTTCTACATCAACACCATAGCCTCTCCGATGAAGTGTGAGTAGTTTACCTCAGACCTACGGGTCCGTAGTTAGTAGCTAGATGGCTTCTTCTCTCTTTTTGGATCTCAATACAATGTTGTCCCCCTCTCTTGTGGAGAACTATTTGATGTAATCTTCTTTTTGCGGTGTGTTTGTTGAGACCGATGAATTGTGGGTTTATGATCAAGTCTATCTATGAATAATATTTGAATCTTCTCTAAATTATTTTATGTATGATTGGTTATCTTTGCAAGTCTCTTCAAATTATCAGTTTGGTTTGGCCTACTAGATTGATCTTTCTTGCAATGGGAGAAGTGCTTAGCTTTGGGTTCAATATTGTGGTGTCCTTTCCCGGTGACAGTAAGGGAGGCAAGGCACGTATTGTATTGTTTCCATCGAGGAAAACAAGATGGGGTTTTACATCATGCCATCTTGCTTAAGGCGTTACTCTGTTTTTAACTTAATACTCTAGATGCATGCTGGATAGCGGTCGATGAGTGGAGTAATAGTAGTAGATGCAGGCAGGAGTCGGTCTACTTGTCTCGGACGGGATGCCTATATACATGATCATACCTAGATATTCTCATAACTATGCTCAATTCTGTCAATTGCTCAACAGTAATTTCTTCACCCACCGTAGAATACTTATGCTCTCGAGAGAAGCCACTAGTGAAACCTACGGCCCCGGGTCTATCTTTATCATATTAATCTCCTACTACTTAGTTATTTCCTTTGCTATTTACTTTGTCTTTATTTTACTTTGCATCATTATCATAAAAATACCAAAATATTATCTTATCATATCTATCAGATCTCACTCTCGTAAGTGGCCCTATAGGGATTGACAACCCCTATTTGCGTTGGTTGCGAGGATTTATTTGTTTTGTGCAGGAACGAGGGACTCGCGCGTAGCCTCCTACTAGATCGATACTTTGGTTCTCAAAAACTGAGGGAAATACTTATGCTACTTTGCTGCATCGTCCCTTCCTCTTCGGGGAAAACCAGCGTAGTGCTCAAGAGGTAGCAAGAAGGATTTCTGGCGCCGTTGCCGGGGAGGTTCGCGCAAGTCAAGATTTGACTCCTGACAACGAGCCATTTCTGGCGCCGTTGACGGGGAGGTCTACGCAAAAGTCAACATACCAAGTACCCATCACATACCCTTATCTCCCGCATTACATTATTTGCCATTTGCCTCTCGTTTTCCTCTCCCCCACTTCACCCTTGCTGTTTTATTCGCCCTCTCTCTCTCTCTATCCTCCCTCTCTATTTGCCTCTTTTTGTTCGCTTGCTTTTTGTTTGCTTGTGTGTTACTCTGTTTGCTTGTCGTTATGGCTAGTCCCTTATCTTCTCCATTGTCTCTCGAGAATGAAATTCTAAATTTTAAGCAAAGGGAGGGTGAAAATTTAAAAGATGCTTGGTATAGAATTTGGAATGCTCAAAATAGATCTACAAGGAAGCAATCTACTACCATTCTCCTTCGCAATTTTTATGTAGGCATTACTCCTTGGCACCGTTATGTCCTTGATACTATTATCGGAGGGAACTTTTTGGGTAGCCATACTTTTGATTCTTATAATGCTATGTTAGATTTATTTAGCTCACCCCCTCTCTTGGTTAATGGAACTATATTAACTTTGGAGCATGTAATGCAAAGGCTTGAGATTATTGAAAATAAGGTTGCTACTGTAGAGTTAATTGAAAATTTGGATAAAAAGATCCACAGCCGAATCTCTCAATATGGATCTAAAGTAGGAGTTACTTTGAAAGATATTAAAGAAAAGGAACCCATAGTTAATGAGAAAATAAATCACGATTCCATTAGGATCGATAAACTTGAGAATATTATTACCAACTTGGGAACCGCTTTTTCTTCCATAAAGAATACTCCAAGTCCTTACACTAAAGTTGCCAAGCTTATGTACGTTCCTAAAAATAAGGGTGAATCATCTAGTAAGGAAAATGAGGATCTCAAATCTATAAGTGTTCATCCCAATCTTTTTGCTATCATTAAGGAACCATTTTTTACAAATGAATTTTTCGATCTTATGCCTAAAAGTTTGATAATAAATAAAAAGAAAGAAATTCCTAAAGATGGTAGATGCCTCATTGAAGAATTGCCTACCAAAGATGGCAATACCTAGATCTATTCTTGCTTGTTATGCCTAGCTAGGGGCATTAAACGATAGCGCTTGTTGGGAGGCAACCCAATTTTATTTGTATTCCTTACTTTTTGCTCCTGTTTAGTAATAAATAATTTATCTAGCCTCTGTTTTGTTTGTGTTTTGTTTCTGTTTAATTAGTGTTTGTGCGAAGTAGAACCGTTGGGAAGACTTGGGGAAAGTCTTGTTGAACTTGCTGTAAAAAACAGAAACTTTAGCGCTCACGAGAACTGCTGTCATTTTTATTTGGAGAGTGCTATTTAGTTAATTATTTTTGCAGATGATTAATAGATAAATTCCTCACGTCCAGCAATTTATTTTAGAATTTTTTCGGTTCCAGATATTGCTCTAGCTACAGATTACTACAGACTGTTCTGTTTTTGACAGATTCTGTTTTTCGTGTGTTGTTTGCTTATTTTGATGAATCTATGGCTAGTAAAATAGTTTATAAACCATAGAGAAGTTGGAATACAGTAGGTATAACACCAATATAAATAAATAATGAGTTCATTACAGTACCTTGAAGTGATCTTTTGTTTTCTTTCGCTAACGGAGCTCACGAGATTTTCTACTTTAACTTTTGTGTTGTGAAGTTTTCAAGTTTTGGGTAAAGATTTGATGGATTATGGAACAAGGAGTGGCAAGAGCCTAAGCTTGGGTATGCCCATGGAACCCCCAAGATAATCTAAGGACACCTAAAAGCCAAAGCTTGGGGATGCCCCAGAAGGCATCCCCTCTTTCGTCTACTTCTATCGGTAACTTTACTTGGAGCTATATTTTTATTTACCACATGATATGTGTTTTGCTTGGAGCGTCTTGTATGATTTGAGTCTTTGCTTGTTAGTTTACCACAATAATCCTTGATGTGCACACCTTTTTAGAGAGCCATACATGATTTGGAATTTGTTAGAATACTCTATGTGCTTCGCTTATATCTTTTGAGTTATATAATTTTGCTCTAGTACTTCACTTGTATCCTTTTAGAGCACGGTGGTGGATTTGTTTTATAGAAACTATTGATCTCTCATGCTTCACTTAGATTATTTTGAGAGTATACAAGATTAATAATAAAACTTTCTTATGAGTGTGTTGAATACTATGATAAGTTTGATACTAGATTATTGTTTTGAGGCATAGAGATGGTGATGTTAAAGTCATGCTAGTTGAGTAGTTGTGAATTTGAGAAATACTTGTGTTGAAGTTCGTGATTCCCGTAGCATGCACGTATGGTGAACCGTTATGTGATGAAGTCGTAGCATGATTTATTTATTGATTGTCTTCCTTATGAGTGGCGGTCGGGGACGAGCGATGGTCTTTTCCTACCAATCTTTCCCCCTAGGAGCATGTGCGTAATACTTTGCTTTGATAACTTGTAGATTTTTGCAATAAGTATGTGAGTTCTTTATGACTAATGTTGAGTCCATGGATTATACGCACTCTCACCCTTCCACCTTTGCTAGCCTCTCTAATACCGCGCACCTTTCGCCGGTATCATACACCCACCATATACCTTCCTCAAAACAGCCACCATACCTACCTATTATGGCATTTCCATAGCCATTCTGAGATATATTTCCATGCAACTTTTCACCGTTCCGTTTATTATGACACACTCCATCATTGTCATATTGCTTAGCATGATCATGTAGTCGACATCGTATTTGTGGCAAAGCCACCATTCATAATTCTTTCATACATGTCACTCATGAGTCATTGCATATCCCGGTACACCGCCCGAGGCATTCACATAGAGTCATATTTTGTTCTAAGTATCGAGTTGTAATTGTTGAGTTGTAAGAAAAATAAAAGTGTGATGATCATCATTATTAGAGCATTGTCCCAGTGAGGAAAGGATGATGGAGACTATGATTCCCCCACAAGTAGGGATGAGACTCCAGACGAATAAAAAGAGGCCAAAAAAAGAAAGAGAAAAGGCCCAAATAAAAAAATGAGAGAAAAAGAGAGAAGGGACAATGTTACTATCCTTTTACCACACTTGTGCTTCAAAGTAGCACCATGATCTTCATAGTAGAGAGTCTCTCATGATATCACTTTCATATACTAGTGGGAATCTTTCATTATAGAACTTGGCTTGTATATTCCAATGATGGGCTTCCTCAAATTGCCCTAGGTCTTCATGAGCAAGCAAGTTGGATGCACACCCACTTAGTTTTTTTTTGAGCTTTCATATACTTATAGCTCTAGTGCATCCGTTGCATGGCAATCCCTACTCACTCACATTGATATCTATTGATGGGCATCTCCATAGCCCGTTGATACGCCTAGTTGATGTGAGACTATCTTCCCCTTTTGTCTTCTCCACAACCACCACTCTATTCCACCTATAGTGCTATATTCGTGGCTCATGCTCATGTATTGCGTGAAGATTGAAAAAGTTTTGAGAATTTCAAAAGTATGAAACAATTGCTTGGCTCGTCATCGGGGTTGTGCATGATTTCAATATTTTGTGTGGTGAAGATAGAGCATAGCCAGACTATATGATTTTGTAGGGATAACTTTCTTTAGCCATGTTATTTTGAGAAGACATAATTGCTTTGTTAGTATGCTTGAAGTATTATTATTGTTATGTCAATATGAACTTTTGTCTTGAATCTTTCGGATCTGAATATTCATACCACAATTAAGAAGAATTACATTAAAATTATGCCAAGTAGCACTCCGCATCAAAAATTCTGTTTTTATCATATACCTACTCGAGGACGAGCAGGAATTAAGCTTGGGGATGCTTGATACGTCTCCAACGTATCTATAATTTTTGATTGCTCCATGCCATATTATCTACTGTTTTGGACATTATTGGGCTTTATTATCCACTTTTATATTATTTTTGGGACTAACCTATTAACCGGAGGCCCATCCTAGAATTGTTGTTTTTCGCCTGTTTTAGGGTTTCGAAGAAAAGGAATATCAAACGGAGTCCAAATGGAATGAAACCTTCGGGAACGTGATTTTCTCAATGAATAAGACCAGGGAGATTTGGACCCTACGTCAAGAAACGAAATAGGAGGTCACAAGGTAGGGGGGCGCGCCCTCCACCCTCGTGGGCCCCCTGTTGCTCCACTAACGTACTCCTTCCTCCTATATATATCCACGTACCCCCAAATGATCAGATACAGAGCCAAAACCCTAATTCCACCGCCGTAACTTTCTGTATCCATGAGATCCCATCTTGGGGCCTGTTCTGGAGCTCCGCCGGAGGGGGCATCGATCACGGAGGGATTCTACATCAACACCATAGCCTCTCTGATGAAGTGTGAGTAGTTTACCTCAGACCTACGGGTCCATAGTTAGTAGCTAGATGGCTTCTTCTCTCTTTTTGGATCTCAATACAATGTTCTCCCCCTCTCTTGTGGAGAACTATTCGATGTAATCTTATTTTTGCGGTGTGTTTGTTGAGACCGATGAATTGTGGGTTTATGATCAAGTCTATCTATGAATAATATTTGAATCTTCTCTGAATTCTTTTATGTATGATTGGTTATCTTTGCAAGCCTCTTCGAATTATCAGTTTGGTTTGGCCTACTAGATTGATCTTTCTTGCAATGGGAGAAGTGCTTAGCTTTGAGTTCAATCTTGCGGTGTCCTTTCCCTGTGACAGTAAGGGCAGCAAGGCACGTATTGTATTGTTGCCATCAAGGATAACAAGATGGGGTTTTCTTCATATTGCATGAGTCTATCCCTCTACATCATGTCATCTTGCTTAAGGTGTTACTCTATTTTTAACTTAATACTCTAGATGCATGCTGGATAGCGGTTGATGAGTGGAGTAATAGTAGTAGATGCAGGCAGGAGTCGGTCTACTTGTCTCAGACGTGATGCCTATATACATGATCATACCTAGATATTCTCATAACTATGCTCAATTCTATCAATTGCTCAACAGTAATTTGTTCACCCACCGTAGAATACTTATGCTCTCGAGAGAAGCCACTAGTGAAACCTATGGCCCCCGGGTCTATCTTTATCATACTAATCTCATACTATTTAGTTATTTCCTTTGCTATTTACTTTGCCTTTATTTTACTTTTCATCATTATCATAAAAATACCAAAAATATTATCTTATCATATCTATCAGATCTCACTCTCGTAAGTGGCCCTATAGGGATTGACAACCCATATTTGTATTGGTTGCGAGGATTTATTTGTTTTGTGCGAGTGCGAGGGACTCGCACGTAGCCTCCTACTGGATCGATACCTTGGTTCTTAAAAACTGATGGAAATACTTATGCTACTTTGCTGCATCATCCCTTCCTCTTCGGGGAAAACCAACGCAGTGCTCAAGAGGTAGCAGTTATGTGATCCAATTATGTTATTATTGTTGAGAGGACTTGCACTAGCAAAAGTATGAACCCTAGGCCTTGTTTCAATGCATTGCAATACCGTTTACGCTCACTTTTATCATTAGTTACCTTGCTGTTTTTATAATTTCAGATTACAAAAACCGTTATCTACTATCCATATTGCACTTGTATCACCATCTCTTCATCGAACTAGTGCACCTATACAATCTACCATTGTATTGGGTGTGTTGGGGACACAAGAGACTCTTTGTTATTTGGTTGCAGGGTTGCTTGAGAGAGACCATCTTCATCCTACGCCTCCTACGGATTGATAAACCTTAGGTCATCCACTTGAGGGAAATTTGCTACTGTCCTACAAACCTCTGCACTTGGAGGCCCAACAACGTCTACAAGAAGAAGGTTGTGTAGTAGACATCAAGCTCTTTTCTGGTGCCGTTGCCGGGGAGGTGAGTGCTTGAAGGTATATCTTTAGATCTTGCAATCGAGTCTTTTAGTTTCTTGTTTTATCACTAGTTTAGTTTATAAAAGAAAATTACAAAAAATATGGAATTGAGTCTACCTCATACGCTTCATCTTTTTAATATCTTTCATGAGTATGATGGAAAGGAAAATTGTGCCAAAGTGTTAGAAGAAGAATGCATTAAAATGTTTGGCACTAAATCTTTGAATGATGAGCATGATTGCAATGTTGTTAGTATGAACTCCTTGAATATTCATGGTACTAATGATGATTGCACTAGTTATGATCAAAATGTCTCCTATAAACATGTCATTTTTTGTGGAGTGCATTGGGTTTGTAAGTACACACCGAATAGGGAAGATAGATATTGCATGAGGCATAAGTACTTAGAAACCAAATTGTTGCAAGAAAGGCTAGATGATTGTGCTGAAAATTTAAATTTTCTTGGCCATACTTGTGGACTTTGCAATGAATAGGGTCATTTAGCTATCCGGTGCAAATTGTTTCATGATCTTATCGTGTCCAAAAATTGTGATGACTTGATCTCCCTTGCACATTATAATGAACTCGGGTTGCTTATGGGTTACGAAGAAATGAAACGTATAACTAAGCATCTTCCAGAATTTTCCCGTTATAAACTTCTTGGTTTTGATCTAAAGGAAATTTATATGTATTGTGTGGTGAATTGTATTGAAAATCCTTATATTGCCAACTACATAAAGAAAAGAAAACAAATAGAGAATGAAGAGAATACTAATGAAAGGGAAGAGACTTCCCAATACCCTCCTATTATTTCTTATGATGAATCAGGTAACAAGGAAGAGGCTCCTATTCAAGCAATCTCATTAATAAGGAGCTCCCAAAAGAGGATTGAACCCACACATGATGTGGTGAAGAAGAAGAAAAGAAAAAGGAAGAGAGGTAAAAAGATATCTCTCCCAAATAATGCTACTCCTATTACTATTGTGCCTCATGAAAATATAATTGTGGAAGATAATGATACTTCTTATGATCTTGAAAATCTTTTCGGCACTTGCTTGGAAGAATATGATAATTGCTATACTATTGGTGCTATCCATACTATTAATTATGAGAGTGATTATGCTTATGTTATGAAAAGGCCCAAGCTTGGGGATTCTATGTTTGATGAAGATGATGTTTTTGAGAATATATTTGCTGCAAGTAATGTTTGTCCCAAGCTTGGGGATGCTACGTTTAATGAAGATGATATTTTTTAGTTTCCCAAGTTTTGATATGCAAATTTATAATGATGATAGCATGGCTCCTATTTATGATGAATATATTTATGAAAGTGGATTTGGAGAGGTCATGACTTTATTTAGTAATGATTCCACTATCTTGGAAGAGGTTTCAATTGATTATGATGAGAACAAAGTTGCTACTTATGATGATTATTGTGATGAAACTTATGTTATAAAAATTAGTGATGATTATATTTATGAAACTTGTCATGATTATGAGTACCCTTTCTCTGAACATTACTCTTTTAATGTGGAAACAATTTATAGTATTCAAGTCTCTTATGATACTCCCATTATCCCGAATGAGAAGAATTATGCTTATGTGGAGAGTAATAAAATTTCTGTGCTTGTGGATCATGGAAAGAATGCTTTAGGTGCTGGTTATATTGTTGAACTCATTCATGATGCTACTGAAAATTATTATGAGGGAGTAATATATGCTTGTAGGAATTACAATAATATCAAGTTTCCTCTCTATGTGCTTAAAATTCTGAAGTTATGCTTGTTTTACCTTCCTATGCAAGTTGATTCTTGTTCCCACAAGTTGTTCGATCACAAAATCCCTATGCATAGGAAGTGGGTTAGGCTTAAATGTTTTAGTCATATTCTTCATGATGCTCTCTTTATGTTTTAACTCTTATCCTTTATGTGAGCATCATTGAAATCATCATGCCTAGCTAGGGGCGTTAAATGATAGCGCTTGTTGGGAGGCAACCCAATTTTATTTTTGTTCCTTGCTTTTTGCTCCTGTTTAGTAATAAATAATTCATATAGCCTCTGTTTAGATGTAGTTTTATGTTTTAATTAGTGTTTGTGCCAAGTAGAACCTTTGGGAAGACTTGGGTGAAGTCTTTATGATCATGCTATAAAAAACAGAAACTTTAGCGCTCACGATAATTGCTGCCATTTTTATTTGGAGAGTACTATTTAGTTAATTATTTTTGTAGATGATTAATAGATAAATTCCTCAGGTCCAGAAATTTATTTGAGAATTTTATGAGTTCCATAAGTATACGTTTGATCCATATTACTACAGACTGTTCTGTTTTTGACAGATTCTGTTTTCGATGTGTTGTTCGCTTATTTTGATGAATCTATGAGTAATATCGGAGGGTATGAACCATAGATAAGTTGGAATACAGTAGATATTACACCAATATGAATTTAGAATGAGTTCACAACAGTACCTAAGTGGTGACTTATTTTCTTATACTAACGGAGCTTACGAGTTTTCTGTTAAGTTTTGTGTTGTGAAGTTTTCAAGTTTTGGGTAAAGATTCGATGGACTATGGAATAAGGAGTGGCAAGAGCCTAAGATTGGGGATGCCCAAGGCACCCCAAGGTAATATTCAAGGACAATCAAGAGCCTAAGCTTGGGGATGCCCCGGAAGGCATCCCCTCTTTCGTCTTCGTTCATCGGTAACTTTACTTGGAGCTATATTTTTATTCGCCACATGATATGTGTTTTACTTGGAGCGTCATTTTACTTACTTATGTTTTGCTTGATGTTCGAATAAAATACCAAGATCTGAAATTATTAAATGTTAGAGAGTCTTCACATAGTTGCATAATTATTCGACTACGCATTGATCTTCACTTATATCTTTCAGAGTAGTTTGTCATTTGCTCTAGTGCTTCACTTATATCCTTTTAGAGCACGGTAGTGGTTTTATTTTATAGCAATAGATGAACTCTCATGCTTCACTTATATTATTTTGAGAGTCTTAAATAGCATGGTAATTTTCTTAAATAATCCTAATATGCTAGGTATTCAAGATTAGTAAAAAAATCTTATGAGTGTTTTGAATACTAAGAGAAGTTTGATGCTTGATGATTGTTTTGAGATATGGAGGTAATAATATCAAAGTAATGCTAGTTGAGTAGTTGTGAATTTGGGAAATGCTTGTGTTGAAGTTTGCAACTCCCGTAGCATGCACGTATGGTAAATGTTGTGTAACAAATTTGAAACATGAGGTGTTATTTGATTGTCTTCCTTATGAGTGGCGGTCGGGGACGAGCGATGGTATTTTCCTACCAATCTATCCCCCTAGGAGCATGCGCGTAATTCTTGGTTTTTGATGACTTTTAGATTTTTGCAATAAGTATGTGAGTTCTTTATGACTAATGTTGAGTCCATGGATTATACGCACTCTTACCCTTCCATCATTGCTAGCCTCTTCGATACTGTGCATTGCCCTTTCTCACATTGAGAGTTGGTGCAAACTTCGCCGGTGCATCCAAACCCCGTGATATGATACGCTCTTTCACACATAAACCTCCTTATATCTTCCTCAAAACAGCCACCATACCTACCTATTATGGCATTTCCATAGCCATTCTGAGATATATTGCCATGCAACTTTCCACCGTTCCGTTTATTATGACACGCATCATCATTGTCATATTGCTTTGCATGATCATGTAGTTGACATCGTATTTGTGGCAAAGCCACCATTCATAATTTTTCATACATGTCGCTCTTGATTCATCGCAATCCCGGTACACCGCCGGAGGCATTCATATAGAGTCATATCTTGTTCTAGTATCGAGTTGTAATCTTTGAGTTGTAAATAAATAGAAGTGTGATGATCATCATTAATAGAGCATTGTCCAAAAAAGAAAAAAGGCAAAAGAAAAAAGAAAAAAAGAAAGGCCAAATAAAAAAATTAAAAAGGGACAATGCTACTATCCTTTTTCCACACTCTTGTGCTTCAAAGTAGCACCATGATCTTTATGATAGAGAGTCTCTTGTTTTGTCACTTTCATATACTAGTGGGAATTTTCATTATAGAACTTGGCTTGTATATTCCAACAATGGGCCTTCTCAAGTGCCCTAGGTCTTCGTGAGCAAGCAAGTTGGATGCACACCCACTTAGTTTCTTTTGTTGAGCTTTCATACATTTATAGCTCTAGTGCATCCGTTGCATGGCAATCCCTACTCCTTGCATTGACATCAATTGATGGGCATCTCCCTAGCCCATTGATTAGCCGCGTCGATGTGAGACTTTCTCCTTTTTGTCTTCTCCACATAACCCCCTCATTATATTCTATTCCACCCATAATGCTATATCCATGGCTCACGCTCATGTATTGCGTGAAAGTTGAAAAAAGTTTGAGATTACTAAAGTATGAAACAATTGCTTGGCTTGTCATCGGGGTTGTGCATGATGAGAGCATTCTTGTGTGACGAAAATGGAGCATGACTAAACTATATGATTTTGTAGGGATGAACTTTCTTTGTCCATGTTATTTTGAGAAGACATGATTGCTTAGTTAGTATGCTTGAAGTATTACTATTTTTATGTCAATATGAACTTTTATCTTGAATCTTTCAGATCTGAATATTCATGCCACAATTAAGAAGAATTACATTGAAATTATGCCAAGTAGCACTCTGCATCAAAAATTCTGTTTTTATCATTTACCTACTCGAGGACGAGCAGGAATTAAGCTTGGGTATGCTGATACGTCTCCAACGTATCTATAATTTTTGATTGCTCCATGCTATATTATCTTATGTTTTGGATGTTTATGGGCTTTATTATACACTTTTATATTATTTTTGGGACTAACCTATTAACCCAGAGCCCAGTGCCAGTTTCTGTTTTTTCTTGTTTTAGAGTATCACAGTAAAGGAAAATCAAACGGAGTCCAATTGACCTGAAACTTCACGGGACTTATTTTTGGAAGGAAAGCAACCCGGGAGACTTGGAGTCCACGTCAAGGAAGCTTCGAGGAAGCCACGAGGTAGGGGGCGCGCCCTCAACCCTCGTGGGCCCCTCGTGGCTCCCTTGGCGTACCTCTTCCTCCTATATATACCCATATACCCTAAAACGATGGGGGAACACAATAGATCGGGAGTTCCACCGCCAGAAGCCTCCGTAGCCACCGAAAACCAATCTAGACCCGTTCCGACACCCTGCCGGAGGGGGCAATCCCTCTCCGGTGGCCATCTTCATCATCCCGGTGCTCTCCATGATGAGGAGGGAGTAGTTCTCCCTCGGGGCTGAGGGTATGTACCAGTAGCTATGTGTTTGATCTCTCTCTCTCTCTCGTGTTCTTGAGGTGATACAATCTTGATGTATCGCGAGCTTTGCTATTATAGTTGGATCTTCACTACAAAAAAAAGACACATCTGTGACATTTTGGGCCGAACGAAAAAAAATTCTATCATACATATGACACTTCTATGACGATAATTGTGACAAAACCCGGTATCATCATAGATGTGGTGGGCTTCTACTTCTATGACAAAAAATCATGACAGAAAATGGGCTTTTCGTCCTGGGCGGGCCGGAGACGCAGCTGCATGACATTCTTTGGGCCGTCCATGACGGAAAAAACCCTGGTAGAAGCGAGAGCGAGGAAAATTTCGGGGAGTTCCCGGTTACGGTGGGAGGTCAGGGGCCGAGCGATGCGCGTTTCTCTCGTACACGTACGCGCGTGTGTGCGAGGCGTTGGCTCTAATTGAACCCGAGCGAGGCGTTGGGCTCTAACTGAACCCGAGTGATTGCACTGCAGGCTACGCATTACTGAACCCGAGCGATCGATCGATGGCTATTAACTGCACCCGATCGAGCGATTCCTTCGCTACTGCTGCTAACTAAAGCCGATCGATGTTGCCTCTGGATGAACAGTGAGCGTTGCGGGGGGGTTTGGATGAACAGTTCCCGGTGGGGGTGGATGAACAGGACCCCGTGGTGTTGCCTCTGGATGAACAGGACCCCGATCGATCGAGACGGTTGGGGCTGGATGAACAGGACCCCGTGGAGGGCTGGATGAACAGGACCACCCCGTGGAGGGCGGGATAAACAGTAGACGGTGGAGGGAAGGATGAAAAGTAGCCTGTGAAGGGGTGGTTGAACAGGAGCCCGTGGAGAGGGTTGATTGAACAGTAGCCGGTGGAGTAGCGTGCGGTGGAGGCTGGATGAACAGGAGCCCGTGGATGAACAGTCGCAGGTGGAGGCTGGAGGAGGTCGACGGTGGATGAACAGTAGCTCGTGGAGGCTGGAGGGGGTCGACGGTGGAGATGAACAGTATCCCGTGGAGTCCCGTTTTGCGGTACGCCACACCCCTCCCGATGAATAGGACCCCCATTTCGACCGTAGGAGGTCCGTTTTGTCTGTTTTGCGGTACACCACACCCCTCCCGATGAACAGGACCCCCGTTTCGACCGTAGGAGGTCCGTTTCCTCCATTTTGCGGTACGCCGGACCCCTCCCAATCAACAGGACCCCGTTCCAAACGTAGGAGGTCCGTTTCCTCCGTTGTGCGGTACGCCAGGCCTCGTTTCCATCGCCTGTTCCGTCCAAGCCCTTCCGATGATAACGACCACGCATTCCGTTCTGACCCAGCCGATTGGCTCCCACGCGTTCCGTTGCCTCCCGATGAACACGACGCATTTCATTGCCTCCCCATGAACACGACGCATTCCGTTGCCTCCCCATGAACACGACGCATTCCTTTGCCTCCCCATGAACACGATGACGACGATGTTTCTCCGTTCCGACCCAGCCATGTCAACGAGCCCTCGCCGTACGTATGCGTGAGTAGGCGTTTGAGACCCCGCCCGTATGTACACATACGTGGCCGTATTTTATTTCTTGCACCCTAGCCGCCTCTACTACGACACGTGCGCGCCTCTACATCCACCAGTATATATGTACGTACACGTTCGTGACCAGAATGACAATGCTACGTACGCTTCGACCAGGTGGGTCCCGACTGTCAGGCACTTCCTTGCGTGCGAAGATGTAGCTGGTGGGTCCCAGCAGTCAGGGGGGCGAAATACGGTGGCCCGTCCGGCGGGTCCCCGCTGTCAGGTGGAGGAATAATTA
The DNA here is from genome assembly GCA_034509565.1 of Triticum monococcum. Lineage (NCBI taxonomy): Eukaryota > Viridiplantae > Streptophyta > Magnoliopsida > Poales > Poaceae > Triticum > Triticum monococcum. The sequence continues at coordinate 388,070,901 of CM067841.1, forward strand.
TTTTGCACGTAATAAGGAGGCACTTCCTTGCTGCGGCTGTGGACCCAGCTGTCAGCCTCTCCACGTACAGTCCACGTCTGCTGGAAGTCGTTCCTTGACCATGTTGACCACGCCGCGCCGAGAGCACCAGGGCGGTGGACGACGGCGAGGCCTAGGAAGGGGACGACGCGGAGCCGGGGAAGACGCTACAGTGGATGCCCACGCGTAGAGGAGTATGAGGGCACTGGTTCGCTGCGGTGTGAGGCTGCCGTCGCTGCAGAGTAATAGGGGGTGTGGGTGAGTAGAGGGATGGCCTGGCCAGCGGTGGGAGTAGTAGGGGGCGGTGAGGCCTCCGCCACATCACAGCCGGCCACGGGAGGCAAGAGCACGAGGCACGACCGGCGCTGGTTTGGGCGGCTGGAGCAAGAAGACCAGAGGTTGAAGAAGTACTACGGCCGTTGGATGGACATCATACGGTCACTGGAGCTAGAATTGTGCATATTGACTAAGTTGACAAAGCCCTCCGTCTCCGTCAACTTAGTAGGCCCACAAGTCAGCCTGCCACTATACTGGGTCCCAGCTAACAGGGGGAGAATTCATTTTTTTGTGCGTAATAAGGAGGCACTTCCTTGCGTGCGAAGATATAGCTGGTGGGTCTGAGCTGTCAGCGGCGGTAACGTTTTTTTCATGAAATACAGAGGCCCTTTTGGTGGGTCCCTGATGTCAGGTGGAGGAATCATTATCTTGCGCGTAATAAGGAGGCATTTCCTTGCGTGCGGTCGTGGACCCAGCTGTCGGCCTCTCCACGTACAGTCCACTTCAGATGCATGTCGGTCGTTGACCACATGGACCAGGCCGCGCCGAGAGCACCAAGGCGCTGGACGATGGCAAGGCCTAGGAAGGGAACGACACGGAGGCAGGGAAGACTCGGCAGTTGTTTCCCACGCGGAGGGGAGTACGACTGTACGAGGGTTTACTAGTTCGTCTGCCGTCACCAGAGAATAACAACAGGTGTGGGTGAGTAGAGGGATGGCTAGGCCAGGGATGGGAGTACGGTGGGGCGGTGAGGCCTGCGCGGCAGCACAGCCGGCCGCGGGGAGGAGGGAGCAGGCAGTCCCGCTGGCGCTTGTTTGAGCGGCTGGAGGAGGAAGAGCAGAGATTGAAGAAGCACGATGGTCGTTGGATGGACATCCAACAGTCACTGCTTGTGCGTCAACCTTTTTTTTAGGAAAGCCTCAAATCTGTGGAAAACAGCATACAGCCCATCTGCCATTATTTCTAATAATTTTCAGCCCATTTGCTAATTGTTAAGGGTTTTTTTGGAGCCCATATTCTTTTTGTTAGCATTACAGCCCAAATTGTGTCCACGGTTAAAAAATTATACGAAATTTTGCATATTTCGGTGCGGTCCGAACTGTTTTTAATCCCGAAATTTCAACTCACATTCAAACTGATTTTAAAAATAAATGTATATAAATATAAAATACAACAAATTCTCCACGCATAAAAATTAATGTAATTTAAAATCTTGAACTGAAAAAAAGATATTTGAAACTAATTGCCGGTTTGATGTGTTTTAAAAATGTACAACCCATTTCTCATTACTGATGGGCCATTTTCTCGACCAGCCGAATGAAAGCTCTCCTCGTCTTGAAATATTTGCAGCCCAACAGGCCTGACAAAGCGACTTACTTGGCAAATCACAAAAAAACTGGGTTGTGGCCGTGGACCCAGCTGTCAGCCTCTCCACGTACAGTACTCTTCCGATGGAAGTTGTTCCTTGACCACATTAACCACGCCGCACGGAGAGCACCATGGCAGTGGACGACGGCAAGGCCTAGGAAGGGGACGATGCGGCAGTGGAAGCCCGCAGGAAGAGGAGTACGAGGGTTCACTGGTTCGGCTGCGGTGTGCGACTATCGTTGCCGCAGGGCCTGGCCAGCGGTGGGAATAGTAGGGGCGGTGAGGCCTCTGCGGCAGCACAGCTGGCCACGGGAGGCAGGAGCATGCGGCACGACCGGCGCTGCTTTGGGCGGCTGGAGCAAGAAGACCAGAGGTTGAAGAAGCACTACAGCCATTGGATGGACATCGTGTGGTCACTGGAGCTAGAATCGTTCATATTGACTAAGTTGACAAAGCCCTCCGTCCCCGTCAACTTTGTTGGCCCACAAGTCATCCTCCCACTATGGTGGGTCCCAGCTAGCAGGGGGTATTCATTTTTTTATGCGTAATAAGGAGGCACTTCCTTGCGTGCGAAGATATAGCTGGTGGGTCCGACATGTCAGCGGGGGGAACGTTTTTTTCGCGAAATACAGACGCCCTTCCGGTGGGTCCCAGCTGTCAAGTGGAGGAATCATTATTTTGCGCGTACAGTCCACGGCCAATGGATGCCGTTCGTTGACCAAGTTAACCAGGTCGCGCCGAGAGCACCATTGCGGTGGACGATGGCGAGGCCTAGGAAGGGAACGACACGGAGCTGGGGAAGACTCGGCAATGGTTGCCCACGCGGTGGGGAGTATGAGGGTTTACTGGTCCGGCTGCCACCACCGGAAAATAACAGGAGGTGTGGGTGAGTAGAGGAATGGCTTGGCCAGCAATGAAGTAGGGTGGGGCGGTGCGGCCTGTGCGGCAGCACAGCCGGCCACGGGAGGCGGGAGAAGGCAGTCCCACCGGAGCTAGTTTGGGCAGCTGGAGCAAGAAAATCAGATATTGAAGAAGCAGCACGGCCATTGGATTAACATCCAACGGTCACTGCTGCTAGAATCGTTTGTGGACTAAGTTGACAAAGCCAAAGTACACGTCAACCTAGTAGACCCACAAGTCAGCCTCCAAATCTGAACCAAACAGCATACAGCCTGAAATTTCTATCCAGATTCAAATTAATTTTAAATCTAAATATACCTTAATTTAAATTCAATGAAATTTTACCCGCACAAAAACAATGAAATTTAAAATATCAAAATCCAAAAGAAAACAGTATTTTGGAACTAATTGTCTGGTTGCTGTATTTTTTCATTTTACAGCCCATTTATGATTACTTATAGCCCATTTCTTATTACTTATAGCCCATTTTCTGGGCAAAATGCATCCCTCCTCGTCTTGAAAGATTTCCGGCCCAGCAGGACGTAGAAAAGCAAGTAGGCCTACGTTGGTTATTCTGCAAAAAACAAAATAGCTGGCTAGCAATTTTTAGAAAGGAAAAAAACAAACTGGGCTGGTCATGTGCTAAACATATGAAATAAAAGCCTGGGCTAGATGGGCCACGGGTCCTGCACAACCCAGTTGATACCCTTCCCCGTCCCGAAAAAACAAAATTACTGCGCGCGCTGTTGGGTCCCTACTGTCATCCTCACCATGTACAGTCATCTCCTTATTCCTCTTTGTTGTTGACCATGTTGACAACACCGGAGGGCGGCGCCGCGGCGAGCGAACCAAGGCGGAGGACGATGGTGAGGCCTCGGACGGGAACTAACAGGAGTTGGGGCAAATCACATCCAGCTGTGGGAGGCGGGAGCAGGCGGTCACGCCGGTGCTGGTTTGGCTTTGGCGGCTCGAGGAAGAAGACACTGAAGAAACGCGACAAATGTTGAATGTCAATCCAATGGTCAAGGTTGGCACAATCGTTTGTTGACTGAGCTGACACCAGGTAGCATACTTTTTTATATATAGGAAGAAAACTGCGAGGAAAATGCGTTCGTCTGCCGTCCTCCTCACAGGGAACATTCGCCACATAAGTGACTAGCACCCTTGGTTTTCAACCGAGAGGTCTTGGGTTCGAGTCCCAGGAACTCTCAATTTTTTCCTCCTTCCTTCCTCACAAAAAAGGGAAAGAAAATCAAAGACTTGGGAAGGCGTACAGAACAAGCTAGTGTACCAGTAAAGAGACGTTGCCGAGTTTTAGAAAAAAGAAAGATGTGCTCCTGTAGCTAGTTCGAATCCAAACTTAGACTATGACTATACATGGTGCTATGCTACTCTGCAAGTAATGAAACTGACATATCCAACGTTCACTTCTCCTCTTCTCTACTTACTCTGCCTAGCATCAGAAGCTCTGGCCGCAACAACCATGTCCGCTGGCTGCTCGTCCACCTGCTCTTCAGCAAGAAACAACCAGATATGCGCCAAGTCGCAACCCGTACCATCGCATGTGGGTCTCATCACACCCTCGCCGGCACGCACACCGCAGCCGATTGCTCATCGCAACCCGCTGCCGTTGGTGTTGTGCCACTGCTGCAAATCACGCAGAGTCATCCGTCGCGTCTCAACCACAATCCGCAACCCTGGGCGAGTCTTCTACAAATGCCCGAATCATGGGGTAATAATATGTTTAAGTGTTGTTCTGCTGCTTTCAGCTGCTGATTTTTTTTAATAGTTTGGTTGATGATCTACCAATTTGATTCGTGCAAAAAAGGGAAGATTCATGTGATTTGTATTTCTGGGAAGTTACTAATGTGGGGGAATGCAACTACGCTGATTATTTGGTTAGCCGAGGAATCCCAATACCAGCAGGTTGGGGTGTTGGACAAGTAACTAAAGGAACGGCAGAAGAGGAAGATGCAGAGCAGAAGGTTAAAGATGCAGTTCCTCTGATCATGGCCAAGCAATAGCTGCTGAACGGCCTTGACAGCAATGAGGAGATGAAAGAGCTTGTGAAGATAATGGGCAAAATCTATGTGCTTTGTAGGATGATTGTCTCTTTATTTGCAGTGTATGTAGCACTCGTGATGTATTCAGTGGCTATGACATGAGCACTTTGCTGAAACTAGTAATGAATGAAACCTGTGTAGCAGGCTGGGCGTAGTGTTGTGAACATCTAATGATTTCTATTAACGGAAATCAGGGGGTATCCCCTTTTGCTCATATAAATAAATAAATAGCAGAGGCCCTGTCGGGTCAGCTTTGTTCTCATTCGAAGACATCAAGCAAATTGCAGTCCAACAGCAAACTATGTCATCAAATTCAAGTTTCACAGCCAAATATGAGTACAACTAAACAACAATGTCATCATGTTTTAGTTGTCATACAATCACCAAACACAAATCAGCATACATAACAAGTGATGTTCTCACAACAAAATACTAAACAACATGTTCATCAGGTTTCAGTTGTCATAGCAAACACAATTTCACATAGTAGATAAAAAACGTCTTTTGACAGGAAAATACGACAAAAGCAATGTAATTATCATCCATAGCAGCAGCGTCAACATCTTCGCCATGTGTATCAGTCTGAATCGCAATTCCCCATGGTGTCATCTTCTTCTTCGTCCTCAACGTCCTCGAACGTTGGCTTCTTCTTGATCAACTCTTGTATGTCCACAACACGACAGGCAATCTTTTCGCCGGCGTCATTGACGTGATGGTTTTCAAAGATATTAGGAACATTTGTGTTATCTTGTACATCAGGAGCAGTGTAAGCATCATCTTGTTGTGCAACTTCATTAAACGAATTCCTCTGCTCAAACCTTTGCAATACTCTCCACTCATCCCTACGTGCAAATGTGTCTTCCAAGAAAAATATCTGTGTTGCTTGATTTGCCAAAATAAAAGGCTCGTTGGTCTGGTACGCTGCCTTGACATTGACGGATTTGAAATAATCATCAGCTCTGGGTTTTGCGATCCAGGAAAATAGGTTATATCAACGACAGCACAACAGAACCACACACCGATGATCCTCGAAACTAGAGATATACTGCAACTGAATAATGTTTGTTATGTTAGCATACATTTCAGTTGTCTCTTTGTCATACGTATTCGTGCTCACGATGGCACTGTTTTGTGTCTTCCTGCCTTCGTCTCGTGCAAGGGTGTTGTAGCGCACATCTCCAACAACGCAAGATTCATAATGTCTTACCCGAGTATCAGGACCCATTGCTAGTGAGTATGGGCATCATCAACTGCCTTCCCATCCTCCCGCATCTTCTTAACCTATGGTTAGAAAATAGACAAGATGATCATCTTCTGTACTCAATATATTAAAAAAACTGACAGTGCACTTCAAAAGCTTACATGGTTCTTGAACCATTTCGCAAATCCTGCCATAACCAGTTTGTCAATGTTTCTTGGATTTTGCAGCAGTAACTCCTCTTTGTAGATGCTGCACAACATAGTGATTGCATCAAACATCTAAATATATAAGAATGTGCTGCAAGTTTAGTAGATTACGATGTATAAGCTGCAGTACTGCACTTAATTGATATAAGGTAGTGTCTCATGACAGTTATTCAACACATACCAAACCATTTTGTCCAAATCTTTAGGTTTGTCCTCTTGTCGACTCTTCCCTGTAACTCGAACAGAATAATCGAAAACATTGAGCCCGGGATTGTCTTCACCCACCTCTTTGCTAAGCTGATCAGCTGTTTCATTGTATTTTGAGCAGAATGTCAACGCTTCTGTAGCAATGTAGGCATCTGCAATGGAACCCTCGGGTCTAGCTCTGTTCCTAACATGGCCCTTGAAAGTGCCTAGCCGCCTTTCAATAGGGTACATCCAGCCATACTGTACTGGACCTCTAAGTAGTGCCTCATCAGGTAGATGAACAGCCAAATGCACCATCACATCAAAGAAGGCTGGAGGATATATCTTCTCAAGATCGCATAGGATAGTTGGTATCTTGTCTCTAAGACGCTCCAAAGCATCTATCCTGATATTCCTACTGCAGAGTTCCCTGAAGAATTGTCCCAACTCTGCAACTGCTCTGTATAAGTCAGGGCGGCCCAATCTTCTAAGGATAACAGGTAAAACCCTTTGAAGTAGGACATGGCAGTCATGAGTTTTCAACCCTTGTACCTTGTTTCCATCTGCACTGACTCTCCTTTCAGGGTTGGAAGCAAATCCATGTGGGAATCTCACACGTGACAAGACCTCGCAGAATTCTTTTCTTTTTACCTTGTCCAAGACGTACACAGCTGGTGCCATATCCCGTGGTTTACCTTCATCTTGCACCTGCAAATCCTTTCTGATACCCAGGTGTGTCAAATCAATCCTAGATTTTAAGGTATCTTTCATCTTGCCTTCAATATAAAGAAGTGTGCCGATAATGCCGTCATGTTGGGGAATGTAGCAGAAATTCAAAATTTTCCTACGTATCACCAAGATCTATCGATGGAGAGACCAGCAACGAGGGGAAGGAGAGTGCATCTACATACCCTTGTAGATCGCTAAGAGGAAGCATTCAAGAGAACGGGGTTGATGGAGTCGTACTCGTCGTGATTCAAATCACCGATGATCCTAGTGCCGAACGGACGGCGCCTCCGCGTTCAACACATGTACAGCCCGGTGACGTCTCCCACTCCTTGATCCAGCAAGGAGAGAGGGAGAGGTTGACGAAGACTCCATCCAGCAGCAGCACAACGGCGTGGTGGTGGTGGAGGAGCATGGCAATCCTACAGGGCTTCGCCAAGCACCACGGGAGAGGAGAAGGACTTGGGAGAGGGGAGGGGCTGCGCCAGAACATTGGTAGAGATCAGATCGCGTGTCTTGGGCAGCCCCTAGGCCTCATATATATAGGGGAAGGGGAGGAGGGTGTGCCCCCTCTAGGGTTCCCACCCCTAGAGGGGCGGCAGCCCCAAACCCATCTAAGGGTGGCGGCCACAAGAGGGGAGGAGAGGGAGGCGCAGGGAGTATGGGCCTTAGGGCCCATCTGCCCTTAGGGTTTGCCCCCTCTCCCCTTCTAGGCGCATGGGCCTTAGTGGGAGGCGCCCCAGCCCACCTAGGGGCTGGTGCCTTCTCACACTTGGCCCATGTATGCCTCTGGGGCCCATGCCCCCCCCCCCCCCCCCCGTGGACCCCCGGACCCCTCCGGTGGTCCCGGTACATTACCGATAAACCCCGAAACCTTTCCGGTGACCAAAACAGGACTTCCCATATATAAATCTTTACCTCCGGACCATTCCGGAACTCCTCGTGACGTCCAGGATCTCATCCGGGACTCCGAACAACATTCGATAACCACATACAAACTTCCTTTATAACCCTAGCGTCATCGAACCTTAAGTGTGTAGACCCTACGGGTTCGGGAGACATGCAGACATGACCGAGACGTTCTCCGGTCAATAACCAACAGCGGGATCTGGATACCCATGTTGGCTCCCACATGTTCCACGATGATCTCATTGGATGAACCACGATGTCGAGGATTCGATCAATCCCGTATACAATTCCCTTTGTCTATCGGTACGATACTTGCCCGAGATTCGATCGTCGGTATCCCGATACCTTGTTCAATCTCGTTACCGACAAGTCTCTTTACTCGTTCCGTAACACATCATCCCGTGATCAACTCCTTGATCACATTGTGCACATTACGATGATGTCCTACCGAATGGGCCCAGAGATACCTCTCCGTCACACGGAGTGACAAATCCCAGTCTCGATTCGTGCCAACCCAACAGACACTTTCGGAGATACCCATAGTGCACCTTTATAGCCACCCAGTTACGTTGTGACGTTTGTCACACCCAAAGCACTCCTACGGTATCCGGGAGTTGCACAATCTCATGGTCTAAGGAAATGATACTTGACATTAAAAAAAGCTTTAGCATACGAACTACACGATCTAGTGCTATGCTTAGGATTGGGTCTTGTCCATCGCATCATTCTCCTAATGATGTGATCCCGTTATCAATGACATCCAATGTCCATGGTCAGGAAACCGTAACCATCTATTGATCAACGAGCTAGTCAACTAGAGGCTTACTAGGGACATGGTGTTGTCTATGTATCCACACATGTATCTGAGTTTCCTATCAATACAATTCCAGCATGGATAATAAACGATTATCATGAACAAGGAAATATAATAATAACTTATTTATTATTGCCTCTAGGGCATATTTCCAACAGTCTCCCACTTGCACGAGATTCAATAATCTAGTTCACATCGCCATGTGATTAACACTCACAGGTCACATCGCCATGTGACTAACACCCAAGAGTTTACTAGAGTCAGTAGTCTAGTTCACATCACTATGTGATTACCACTCAATGAGTTCTAGGTTTGATCATGTTGCTTGTGAGAGAGGTTTTAGTCAACGGGTCTGCAACATTCAGATCTGTATGTACTTTGCAAATTTCTATGTCATCTTGTAGATGCAACTACTACGCTACATTTGGAGCCATTTCAAATAACTGTTCTACTTGGAGCTATTCCAAATTGTTGCTCCATTATACGTATCCGGTATCTCTACTCAGAGCTATCCGGATAGGTGTTAAGCTTGCATCGACGTAACTCTTTATGTCGAACTCTTTTACCACCTCCATAATCGAGAAAATTCCTTAGTCCACTAGTTACTAAGGATAACTTTGACCGCTGTCTTGTGATCCATTCTTGGATCACTCTTGTACCCCTTGACTGACTCATGGCAAGGCACATTTCAGGTGCGGTACACAGCATAGCATACTGTAGAGCCTATGTCTTAAGCATAGGGGACGACCTTCGTCCTTTCTCTCTATTCTGCCATGGTCGAGCTTTAAGTCTTAACTTCATACCTTACAACTCAGGCAAGAACTCCTTCTTTGACTGATCCATCTTGAACACCTTCAAGATCATGTCAAGGTATGTGCTCATTTGAAAATACCATTAAGCGTTTTGATCTATCCTTATAGATCTAGATGCTCAATGCTCAAGTAGCTTAATCCAGGCTTTCATTGAAAAACACTTTTCCAAATAACCCTATATGCTTTCCAGAAATTCTACATCATTTCTGATCCATAATATGTCAACAACATATACTCATCAGAAATTCTATAGTGCTCCCACTCACTTCTTTGGAAATACAAGTTTCTCATAAACTTTGTATAAACCCAAAATCTTTGATCATCTCATCAAAGCGTGCATTCCAACTCCGAGATGCTTACTCCAGTCCTTAGAAGGATTGTTGGAGCTTTGCATACTTATTAGCATCTTTCAGGATTGACAAAACCTTCTGGTTGTATCACATACAACTTTTCCTCAAGAAAAACGTCGAGGAAACAATGTTTTGATATCCTATCTGCAAGATTTCATAAATAATGCAGTAATCGCTAATATAATTCCAACAGACTCTTAGCATCGCTACGAGTGAGAAAGTCTCATCGTAGTCAACTCCTTGAACTTGTCGGAAAACACCTTAACGACAAGTCGAGCTTTCTTAATGGTGATACTTACCATCATTGTCCGTCTTCCTTTTAAAATCCATCTGTACTCAACAGCCTTATGACCATCGAGTTGTTCTACCAAAGTCTACACTTTGTTTTCATATATGGATCCTCTCTCGGATTATATGGCCTCGAGCCATTTATCGGAATCCAGGCCCACCACCGCTTCTCCATAGCTCGTAGGTTCATTGTTGTCTGGCAACATGACTTCCAAGACAGGATTACGTACCACTCTGAAGTAGTACACATCCTTGTCGTCCTACGAGGTTTGGGAGTGACTTGATCTAAAGTTTCATGATCACTATCATAAGCTTCCACTTCAATTGGTGTAGGTGCCACAGGAACAACTCTTTGTGCCCTGCTATACACTAGTTGTAGTGACGGTTCAATAACCTCATCAAGTCTCCACCATCCTCCCACTCAATTCTCGAGACAAACCTTTTTCTCGAGAAAGAACCCGATTCTAGAAACAATCCCTTATTGCTTTCGGATCTGAGACAGGAGGTATACCCAACTATTTTGGGTGTCCTATGAAGATGCATTTATCCGCTTTGGGTTCGAGCTTATCAGCCTGAAACTTTTTCACATAAGCGTCGCAGCCCCAAACTTTTAAGAAATGACAGCTCAGATTTCTCTAAACCATAGTTCATACGGTGTCATCTCATCGGAATTACGTGGTGCCCTATTTAAAGTGAATGTGGTTGTCTCTAATGCCTAACCCATAAACTATTGTGGTAATTCGATAAGAGACATCATGGTATGCATCATATTCAATAGGGTGCAATTATGATGTTCAAACACACCATCACACTATGGTGTTCTAGGCTGTATCGGTTGTGAAACAATTTCCATAATGTCTTAATTCTGTGCCAAACTCGTAATTCAGATATTCATCTCTATGATCATATCATAGATCTTTTATCCTCTTGTCACGACGATCTTTCAACTTCACCCTGAAATTACTTGAACCTTTCAATAATTCAGACTCGTGATTTATCAAGTAAATATACTCAACATCTACTCAAATCATCTGTGAAGTAAGAACATAATGATATCCACTACATGCCTCAGCACTCATTGGACTGCACACATCAAAATGTATTACTTCCAACTAGTTGCTTTCCATTTTACTGAAAACGAGGCTTTCAGTCATCTTGCCCATGTGGTACGATTTGCATGTCTCAAGTGATTCAAAAATCAAGTGAGTCCAAACAGTCCATTTGCATGGAGTTTCTTCATGCATATACACCAATAGACATGGTTCGCATGTCTCAAACTTTTCAAAAACGAGTGAGCCCAAAGATACATCAACATGGAGCTTCTTCATGCGTTTTATACCGATATGACTTACGTGGCAGTGCCACAAGTAGGTGGTACTATCATTACTATCCTATATCTTTGGCATGAACATGTGTATCACTACGATCGAGATTCAATAAACCATTCATTTTAGGTGCAAGACCATTGAAGGTATTATTCAAATAAACAGAGTAACCATTATTCTCCTTAAATGAATAACCATATTGCGATAGACATAATCCAATCATGTCTATGCTCAACGCAAACACCAAATAACAATTATTTAGGTTTAACACCAATCTCGATGGCAGAGGGAGCGTGTGATGCTTGATCATATCAACATTGGAAACACTTCCAACACATATTGTCAGGTCACCTTTAGCTAGTCTCCGTAGCTTTTATTTCAAGTTACTAACACTTAGCAACCGAACCGGTATCTAATACCCTGGTGCTACTAGGAGTACTAGTAAAGTACACATCAACACAATGTATATCCAATATACTTCTATCGACCTTGCCAGCCTTCTAATCTACCAAGTATCTAGGGTAATTCTGCTCCAGTGGCTGTTCCCCTTATTACAGAAGCACTTAGTCTCGGGTTTGGGTTCAACCTTGGGTTTCTTCACTAGAGCAGCAGCTGAATTGCCGTTTCATGAAGTATCCCTTCTTGCCCTTGCCCTTCTTGAAACTAGTGGTTTCACCAACCATCAACAATTGATGCTCCTTCTTGATTTCTACTTTTTGTGGTGTCAAACATCGCGAATATCTCAAGGATCATCATATATGTCCCTGATACATTATAGTTCATCACGAAGCTCTAGCAGCTTGGTGGTAATGACTTCGGAGAAACATCACTATCTCATCTGGAAGATCAACTCCCACTTGATTCAAATGATTGTTGTACTCAGACAATCTGAGCACAAGCTCAACAATTGAGCTTTTCTCCTTAGTTGGTAGGCTAAGAAAATCGTCGGAGGTCTTATACCTCTTGACGTGGGCACGAGCCTGAAATCCCAATTTCAGCCCTTGAAACATCTCATATGTTTCGCGATGTTTCAAGACGTCTTCGGTGCCTCAACTCTAAACCGTTTAACTGAACTATCACGTAGTTATCAAAATGTGTGTGTCAGATGTTCGCAACATCCACAGACGACGTTCGAGATTCAGCACACTGAGCAGTGCATTAAGGACATAAGCCTTCTATGAAGCAATGAGGACAATGCTCAGTTTACGGACCTAGTCCGCATAATAGCTACTATCAACTTTCAACTAAATTTTCTCTAGGAACATATCTAAACAGTAGAACTAAAGCGCGAGCTACAACATAATTTGCAAAATCCTTTTGACTATGTTCAGGATAATTAAGTTCATCTTATGAACTCCCACTCAGATAGACATCCCTCTAGTCATCTAAGTGATTACATGATCCGAGTCAACTAGGCCGTGTCCGATCATCACGTGAGACGGACTAGTCAACATCGGTGAACATCTTCATGCTGATCGTATCTACCATACGACTCATGCTCGACCTTTCGGTCTTCTGTGTTCCGAGGCCATGTCTGTACACATGCTAGGCTCGTCAAGTCAACCTAAGTGTTTCGCATGTGTAAATCTGTCTTACACCCGTTGTATGTGAACGTTAGGATCAAACACCCGGTCATCACGTGGTGCTTTGAAACAACGAACAGTCGCAACGGTGCACAGTTAGGGGGAACACTTTCTTGAAATTTTAATGAGGGGTCATCTTATTTACTACCGTCGTTCTAAGCAAATAAGATGTATAAACATGATAAACATCACATGCAATCAAATAGTGACATGATATGGCCAATATCATAGTGCTCCTTTTGATCTCCATCTTCAGGGCTCCATGATCATCATCGTCACCGGCATGACATCATGATCTCCATCATCGTGTCTTCATGAAGTTGTCTCGCCAACTATTACTTCTACTACTACAGCTAATGGTTAGCAATAAAGTAAAGTAATTACATGACGTTTATGTTGACACGCAGGTCATAAATTAAGACAACTCCTATGGCTCCTGCCGGTTGTCATACTCATCGACATGCAAGTCGTGATTCCTATTACAAGAACATGATCAATCTCATACATCACATATATCATTCATCACATCCTTTTGGCCATATCACATCACATGGCATACCCTGCAAAAACAAGTTAGACGTCCTCTAATTGTTGTTTGCATGTTTTACGTGGCTGCTATGGGTTTCTAGCAAGAACGTTTCTTACCTACGCAAAACCACAACATGATATGCCAATTGCTATTTACCCTTCATAAGGACCCTGTTCATCGAATCCGATCCGACTAAAGTGGGAGAGACAGACACCCGCCAGCCACCTTATGCAACTAGTGCATGTTTGTCGGTGGAACCGGTCTCACGTAAGCGTACGTGTAAGGTTGGTCCGGGCCGCTTCATCCCACAATGCCGCCGAATCAAGATTGGACTAGTAACGGTAAGCATATTGAACAAAATCAATGCCCACAACTACTTTGTGTTCTACTCGTGCATAGAATCTACGCAATAGACCTAGCTCATGATGCCACTATTGGGGAACGTAGTAGAAATTCAAAATTTTCCTACGTATCACCAAGATCTATCTATGGAGAGACCAGCAACGAGGGGAAGGAGAGTGCATCTACATACCCTTGTAGATCGCTAAGCGGAAGCGTTCAAGAGAACGGGGTTGATGGAGTCGTACTCGTCGTGATTCAAATCACCGATGATCCTAGTGCCGAACGGACGGCACCTCCGCGTTCAACACATGTACAGCCCGGTGACGTCTCCCGCGCCTTGATCCAGCAAGGAGAGAGGGAGAGGTTGAGGAAGACTCCATCCAGCAGCAGCACAACGGCGTGGTGATGGTGGAGGAGCATGGCAATCCTGCAGGGCTTCGCCAAGCACCACGGGAGAGGAGAAGGACTTGGGAGAGGGGAGGGGCTGCACCAGAACATTGGTAGAGATCAGATCGCGTGTCTTGGGCAGCCCCTAGGCCTCATATATATAGGGGAAGGGGAGGAGGGTGCGCCCCCTCTAGGGTTCCCACCCCTAGAGGGGCGGCAGCCCCAAACCCATCTAAGGGTGGCGGCCACAAGAGGGGAGGAGAGGGAGGCGCAGGGAGTATGGGCCTTAGGGCCCATCTGCCCTTAGGGTTTGCCCCCTCTCCCCTTCTAGGCACATGGGCCTTAGTGGGAGGCGCCCCAGCCCACCTAGGGGCTGGTGCCTTCTCACACTTGGCCCATGTATGCCTCTGGGGACCATGCCCCCCCCCCCCCCGATGGACCCCCGGACACCTCCGGTGGTCCCGGTACATTACCGATAAACCCCGAAACCTTTCCGGTGACCAAAACAGGACTTCCCATATATAAATCTTTACCTCCGGACCATTCCGGAACTCCTCCTGACGTCCAGGATCTCATCTGGGACTCCGAACAACATTCGGTAACCACATACAAACTTCCTTTATAACCCTAGCGTCATCAAACCTTAAGTGTGTAGACCCTACGGGTTCGGGAGACATGCAGACATGACCAAGACGTTCTCCGGTCAATAACCAACAGCAGGATCTGGATACCCATGTTGGCTCCCACATGTTCCACGATGATCTCATCGGGTGAACTATGATGTCGAGGATTCGATCAATCCCGTATACAATTCCCTTTGTCTATCGGTACGATACTTGCCTGAGATTCGATCGTCGGTATCCCGATACCTTGTTCAATCTCGTTACCGGAAAGTCTCTTTACTCGTTCCATAACACATCATCCCGTGATCAACTCCTTGATCACATTGTGCACATTACGATGATGTCCTACCGAGTGGTCCCAGAGATACCTCTCCGTCACACGGAGTGACAAATCCCAGTCTCGATTCGTGCCAACCCAACAGACACTTTCGGAGATACCCGTAGTGCACCTTTATAGCCACCCAGTTACGTTGTGACGTTTGGCACACCCAAAGCACTCCTACGGTATCCGGGAGTTGCACAATCTCATGGTCTAAGGAAATGATACTTGACATTAAAAAAAGCTTTAGCATACGAACTACACGATCTAGTGCTATGCTTAGGATTGGGTCTTGTCCATCACATCATTCTCCTAATGATGTGATCCCGTTATCAACGACATCTAATGTCCATGGTCAGGAAACCGTAACCATCTATTGATCAACGAGCTAGTCAACTAGAGGCTTACTAGGGACATGGTGTTGTCTATGTATCCACACATGTATCTGAGTTTCCTATCAATACAATTCCAGCATGGATAATAAACGATTATCATGAACAAGGAAATATAATAATAACTTATATATTATTGCCTCTAGGGCATATTTCCAACAGTCACATATATTTTTCTCGATGTGCATCACATCAAGATTATGTCGTAGATCCAAATCTTTCCAATACTCCAAGTCCCACAAAGTGGACCTGCCGGTAAACAATAATCTCTCTTCTACCCTGCCATGCTTCCTTTTCCCACTACCATTACCAGGATGGTTTCCTGGTGTAATATGCCTGGCCTTCTCTAATTCCACTTGCAACTCATCGGCGGTGAGCCTCTTTGGCGCATCATGATTTTCATGCTTTGCATTGAACACATGTCTTCGGTATTTTCTAGGATGCGGTTTGTCCTTGGCAAGGAAACGGTGGTGTCCAATGTAACAGATCTTGCTAAGTATTGCGTATGACAGTGGATTCCTGTCACAGCGAACACATGCATTGTAACCATGTGTCGTTCACCCTGATATAGTGCCCAAAGCGGATAATCATGGATGCACCAAATTATAATAGTACGCGGAAAGAAATCAGCTGGTGGGCTGATTTATAGGTCTCGAGTGAGAACACCCTTCCATAGCTGTTGAAGTTCCTCCACAAGAGGCTCCATGAACAAATCAAAATCCTTTCCAGGACTTTTTGGACCTGGGATGAGCAAGGCCATCATGTAGTTTGATTCTTTGGTGCAGACATTTGGAGGCATGTTGTAAGAGATAACAAGCACTGGCCACATGCTATATGTGGCGCTCTGGTGGCCAAATGGGTTAAATCCATCTGAAGCTAAGCCAAGTCTAATGTTTCTCGGCTCAGAAGAAAACTCTTTGTGTTTATCATTGAAGTTTTTTCCACTCACTACCATGAGATGGATGGCTCATTACATTCTGATCTCTGTACTCCTGGTTCCTAGAATGCCACAGTACATCCTCTCTTGTTTCAGCATCATGAAACAACCTCTGCAATCTTGGTGTAATTGGAAAATGTCTCAGAACATTATGAGGAATCCTCTTCACAGCATCGCCATCTTTCCATCTTGATGATTTGCATTTCGGGCATTCACTTAAGTTGGTATAATCCTTCCGGAACAGAACACAATTATTCTTACAAACATGGATCATATCATATCCAATTCCAACTGCACAAAGGAAATTCTTCATTTTACTATAGGTGTGTGGCAGCTCAGACGCATCTGGGAAAGATTCATGGAAAGCAGCCAACATCGCATCGAATGATTTGTTGGTCATCCGCTCAGATGTCTTCACCAGAAGAAAGGTGACCATAGCTGAGAATAATGACAGCTTATTTCCTGGGGTGACAGCAACGTTGCATTGTTCCAACATGCGGGCCCACCGTTTTTCTTCTGCTGGTGAAAGTTCACGGAATGCACGAGCATTTCGTAGCATTGTTTCAATGTTGGTCAAACTCACTGGCTCCGCCACCACCACCTCCTCCTCCTCTTCCACCTGAGCATCAGGCATATCAAGATGGTGATCTGCTGCTTCCACGTAGTCAATAACATTGACGTTCACAGCTTCACCATGATGAACCCGCCTAGTATATGTGACTGACATCCCATACAAGTGTAGATGATTTTGCACAGTTGACTAGGGTCTTGTAACTAAATTCATACAACTGCTACACGGGCAGAGCACATCTGATTTCGGACCACCGTACTCAGCTCTGATAAAGTTCATGAAGTTTTCAACCCCCTCGGCATATGCAGCGGAAAATCTTCGAGCATAAGTTATCCAAGTCATGTTCATCTGTTAGACATACAAATTAGTTCTTCTACTAGATACTACAGGAAAAACATATATGCTTTTTTATGAAGTCCAGAAAAAATACCTAGGTCGATGTCTAAAGCTATGGCAAGATATTTGGATGAGCACATCTAAGTAACGAAATATACGTAAAGCTAATTCAGCAAACAGATTTGAGTGCCAAATTATGGAAGGCTGTTTCAGCAGTCAACGAGGTCGAGCACACAGCCATCAAACTATCGAAGGCCATCGCAGCAACAAAGATCGAGTATAAAACGGTGTAGAGCTATTTCAGCTAACAGATTGGCTACTAGACCATGGCAATCTACGTCACAATAAATATATGGCAGGATATTTTAACAACTAATCGGCCTTGGCATGCCATCTCAGCTAAGAAGATTGAGTGCAGAACAGGGCAAGGAAGCTTCTTAAGCAGAGCATATTAACAGTAAACTACTTCGGCAAACAGTGAGATTAACAGCGTCTATCAGCTAACATTCAGCGCTACACCGACATGAACGGGGCCTCAGTCTAGAATGCGCGTACCGTGGGAGAAGCTGACCACCGTGCATATCCACACGAACATCATCAGCGGTGGCGGCGCTGACCGCCGTGCGCCTCCACAAGAACGTAGCCAGAGGTGGCGGCGCGGCTAGAGGACAGCATTCTATGAGAGCGTACTGTGGAAGCGAGAGGATTGCTGAACCGCGGCACCGATGTATCGGCGCGGCGGGGAGGGCGGCTTTGGCGGAGCGAATGGAGTGGAGGGGGACAGGGGGGAGGGGGGTTTGGGGAATATTATTGGCTAGTTGGCCGAAGGGCGGTTGAATCGGATTTGGGGGGAATTTTTGGGTGTGGGGGGGGAGGATTTTCACGCGGTGGGCGGGGGGAGTGGCGCATGGTCGGTTTCTCCAAGTGCAGTCCCACGTGTCAGTGAAGAAGCAAGCTGAAGCGCGTTCCGTTTGCATGAGCCATGTGCAGGACCAAACGTGTGTGGGGTGCAATGCGACCGTGACAGGAGTGTTGTGAGTGTACCACATTTTTTCCTTTTAAACTAGGTGCTTCGCCCCCTCAAAAAAATAGGTTGCTTCACGCGATCCATCGATACTACTACTAGTAATCCCGACTAACACGGCGCGGCCGGGTCTTTTCCCGCGCGATATGCTAGGAGGTTGGCTTAGTTGGGTTTTTAGGACGAGTAATGCTACACCTACGTAATCCCAGTTACATAATTGTGAAACGTGTGAGCTGTTGATTGTAGATTGGGGGAGGGAGGGGCCCACTACCATGAAAATCAGGGGAGGAGAGAGAGAGGCAATTTACGTTAACCCTTTCGTAGGTTCCCGTAGATGTAGAAAGATGTGTTCGATCCTGCAATATAGGCCGTCCGATCTATATCTAACGGATAGGAAGGAAACTATGACAATTTACCCACACTCCTCTCCACATTTGCAGATAAGGCTTTCCCTCGTTCATCCTTTTCTCCCACAAGATCTTGATCTTCCGTGCAACGCACAGGCATCTTGCTAGTACTCCTACAATATGTATATTATTGTGAAAGTTCATATACACCGGCCGAGATTAATGCAAACACGGCAGATTTTCATTACATTTCGAACTTTTATAGGACAAAAAAATAAAAGAAACCCGACCTTAAACCTATTCTACGGCGGCGACCGACGTCCTCCATCTGTGATCTCCATGTACAAGGGCGGGGTTCAACACCTGTGAAGTGAAGGTGCGGTCTCCGGCGAGGAAAAGTAGAACACGGGAGACGGACCGGCCAGTTGGCACACCATGCCCTGCCGCCTCCCATGCCCTACGCATCCTCGGAGGAGTCCCCGACCTCGGCGGTGCCGGACGTTGGACGGCGGCAAGTAGGACACGTGGCTGACGGTGCTCCCATCGTCGGCCGCCAGCGTGGCCACCGCTTGTGCGGCGACTTGAGCGAGGGCGGTGACCTCGAGCTCCATCCCCGAAGACAAGCTCTCCCGCAGAGCGTTCGCGCTTGCGGTCATGGCGGATGTGGTTGTAGGTAGGAGGACGATGCGCTATGGTGTGGAGGTTAGCTGGGCGTTGTCGCTTTAAGTAGCGCATTCCGGTGAGGCCAAGCGTCCGGGTGCGTCATTAAGTCGCCGGAGTTGGTTCTGTGGGCACCGAGCCTCTTAATGACGACATACGAACGGACGGCATGAATGCGGGCAGCTGGCGCCGGCTGGGAACGCACCACGCGACGGCGTGAGGGATGAGGGTTTTGGTGTGCCAGGGTAGTCAGCTGTGGTCGTGGCAACGTTGGAGATGCCCTTTGCTCACATGTCATCCCCGCATGTCATTGAAAAAGCAAGATGACCTGGCATGGTCTCAAGTCCAGAGGATGCAGTTGGCCGCGCTACACCACTCCGCGGACGCATCGCGGTGCCCCGTGCATCCTCAACGAGCCGGGTGTTGGGGTGTGTTTGGATTGTGGCCAAAGTGCACCTTGCCAAAATTTTGGTCATGACCAAAAGATTGGTCTTTGTTTGGATGGCTGCCATTTTTTTGGCATGCCAATGAACTCTAGCCAACTCTAGTTCATTTTTCTTGCCAATGTCGGCCAAATCATGGGCAACCAATACCTCAACCAAAATTTTGGTCATGACCCAAAGATTGGTCTTTGTTTGGATGGTTGCCATTTCTTTGGCATGCCAATGAACTCTAGCCAACTCAAGTTCATTTTTCTTGCCAATGTCGGCCAAATCATGGGCAACCAATACCTCAACCAAAATTTTGTCTACCCAATGCTTTGATGGGGTAACCTTGGGCACAAACCAAACATACCGTTGGCCGTGCCACAGCACTAACGCCACCCTCGGCAAACTGAAACCGACTGTGTCTAGCGACGATATGAGTGTGTCACTCACCGCGGTCGCCGCGTCCCGAGGCGGTGCTGGAGCTGCACCCCGTTGTTGGCCCCAACGACCCACATGAACGGTTGTCGGTGGCGAGGAGGTCGTGGGCTAGCTCCTCCATTGGACTAGTCTGCGCTACGTCGTCCCGACGGGTGTGCCCCACATGTCTGTTTCCCTGTTTTCCCGGCCATATTCGAGCGTCAGTGCTCCGCGTTGCGCATTAGGCCTTTCACTATGTAGGCCAAGCGAGACAACTTATTGTTTATTTGAGTCATTCAAGTATAATCATGTGGCGTTTGCTTATTTCTCATTCCTCTCCAACCCTCTTCTCCATCGATCATGTCGCCCTCCAGTCGAGTCCATCCTCCCACATGCCTCATTTGAACATTCCACCGAGTATCATTCGCATGTACCCACCCTAGTCCTCTTTCAATAGATCTCTGGACCCCGAGATGAAATCGAGATGGAACGAGTGGGGGCCCGTGATACCTAAGGCGGATTCAAAATTTTGAACCGGTGATCATAGCATCCGCAAATCATATATAAAGGGTATTCAATGTTCTTTTCGTTTTTGAACATACAATATACTCCCTCCTATCCTTTCTAGTTTACATATAAGTTTTATGTGTAGTCAAAGTATATCTACTTTGATCAAAAAGGTATCAACATTCAACAACGCCCAATCAATATTGTTAGATTCATACGTACTCCTAGATTTGTACTCGAGATGGTTTCCAATTTGACTATTGACAAGATTAATAGTACATGAGATGTATAATGTGAAAATTATATCATTGGAAACTCCTTTCACATACGAATTTGACCGTATGCTTTGTGTAAGTTGCATGCCATATATTATTACTCTAACATTTGGTCAAAGTTAGCCTCGAAAAACGCATTAGACCCTGTATGCTTTGTGTAAGTTGCATGTCATATATTATTACTCTAACATTTGTGTAAGTTGCATGTCATATATTATTACTCTAACATTTGGTCAAAGTAGTATAGTGGAAGTGGATCCTCTAACGTAGGCATCCCTGCTTTACCCTCCCTTTCGGTCACTTACTGGCGGACCCCATGCTTGCTAGGCCCCGCATGTCAGTTACTCAATGGGTTCGGCCACGTCAGGGGATCCTCATCCGTAGTATACTCCCTCTATTTTTATTTACTCCGCATAAAACGGAGGGAGTGGTGGTATAATAAATGACGCGGGCGGGGGAGGGGGAGGGACGTCGGTTTGCTCTCAACTGCGGTCCCACAAGCGAGCGAAAACGCAAGACGAAGCGTGTTCCATTCGGTGAGCGACGTGGAGGGTCCAGCGTGCCGGGCTGCATCGCGAACGCGACAAGAGTGATGTACAGTCAAAACCGATTGACCGGTCGTCACCGGAACCACTATTCACACCAGAATCTTCGTTGTTCGGCCTACGCCATCCACTGCCCTAAAACCACACCAAATCTCCAGCCCATTCCCCCACCTTTCAATCCCCTAGCCCGCATCAAGCGTCCCCTAGTTCGCCGGAAAGCCATGGTGCGCTGCAAGATCACTTACTACAAGATGCTGACGCCGGAGCGCCGCGCACAAATCGCGGCGGTGGTCGGCGCCACGGACCTCCGTTCCCAAGCTCGCTTGCGGCGGGCCAATCCCCGAGTTCTCTAGAGCCAAGCTACGAGGAGGAGGAAGCCGATCCAATGTTCATGGCGGAGGTCGCGGTGCAGAAGGCTCCCGATGGGTATGAGACGATGGACGTCGACTTCGTGCCGGCGTCCGAGTCCCCCATGGTGCAGGCGGACCAGCAGTTCAACATGGCGATACTAAAGGAGGACCGGGAGGCAGAGGCTCAACTCATTGCGGAGCGCGCGCATGCCGCTGCCATCGAGGCTCTCCTGCAGGCGGAACTGGATGTCGTGGATGTGAACCGGGCGGTGGAGGCTCAACTTGAGGCAGAGTGCGCGGATGCCGCTGCCATCGAGGCCCTCCTGCAGGCAGAACCAGACGTCCTGGACTTGAACCGGGCGGCAGAGGCTCGACTCGACGCTGAGCGCGCGGATGCCGCTCTCATCGACGCCCTCCTGCAGGCAGAACCGGACGTCCTGGACTTGAACCGGGCGGCGAAGGCTCGACTCGACGCGGAGCGCGCGGATGCCGCTGCCATCGAGGCCCTCCTGCGGGTGGAACCGGACTTCCTCGACTTGAACCGGGCTGTGATCTCGTCCGTGTAGAGCGCCCGCACGCTCCGCTTGAACGAGTAGCTGGAGGCCAAGGACAACCATGGTGCGGAGACACACGTCGGCAGCGACGGTTGGTTCGCGCCGGCAGCCAAAGACGACGAGGTCATGTCTTTCCATGAGCAGTGATAGTTTTTCTTTATGTTGTTGTTTTTATGGATCTTTTGTTGTGTAAAAACATATATTTGTTATGCAAGTCGCCTGACTTGGGTCAGTCTACCATTTCAGGCGGTTGGATGAATATCCTACGTCTCCTAACCCTTCTTTCCTTCTTCCTCACCTATTCTTCTTCCCCAACAGACCACCGCACGGGCCGTACGGATACTCCCCAACATGCAGTTGGATAAACATACTCTATGAACGAAAATTATGTGTCAGCGATAGGATGGCTGAGTTTGGTGTGTTCACATGCGACAGCACGTGTCAGTGAGGGTGCGTTCCCTTGGTTGGGTTTGCGGCGTGCAGGAGCGACTGTGTGAGGGTGCGGTGCGACCGCGGCGTGCAGGAGCGACCGTGTGAGGGTGCGGTGCGACCGCGATAGCCGTGCGCAAGTGTACCTCCTTCTCATTTTGAAAACTTTAGGCAAGCTTGGCAAAAATGTGTGGCGAAGTTTGGCAATGCAAGGCCTAGACCCAAACAGGGTAAGTACGTACGTACTAGGAGTACTAGTGTTAAAAAAGGCTGGGTTTTCCTTCGCGGGATTTAATCGATACAAATCCTCATTTCACGTGTCAATTAATGCGTATTTTTTTCTCCAAAGACCAAAGAGCTAACCATCTCACTCCTCATCGCTTGATTAATGGAGCGCCATGCAAACCAACCTTCTCACTTCCGCATGCATGCAGGGGATATTAATGTCCTTGGTTGCTAACCCCATCAATTTTGCCTCGATTAGTGTTAGTGACCCTTTGCAAATTGTAATTTTGATATACTGGCCTTGTGTACAAAAAAATGGAGGTAGTAACTATATTTGACTTCCTTCCCCATTGCGATGACATCGACGGTATTTTTTTGGTGGTTTGGCGAAGTGCGTTTGACGGAGAACACCATTGAGGGAGACCACGGTAAGTCATTCGCAAGTGCCGCCTGCAAGCCGAGACAGCCGCCTTATTTGCATCCAGGAAGTCCTTTACTAGTACTACTAGGAGTAACTAATGCGGTGAGATGGCTTCTCGAAGAAGACGATGGAGAAGCGGAGTCAGCGAAGAGTGAAATGATGGTTGCTTCGTCCGTGCTTTTGTGATTTGACGCCTCACTGCTTTGTGATTTATGATAGAAGGGACAGGGGAGTAGATTCTGTGCTCTATATTGTACTACATGCGTCCAAGCATGGGAGAAAGAGGAGAGACGTTGCATTTTTCTATTCCTTCAATCAATCAATCAGGGAGCTCTGGTTCCATCTTTTTGGCTTTGGCAACACCGTCCACAATGGTTCCCACGATGCCAAAAGCTATTTTCACATTTGGCTACACATTGTGGATGCCCTTAACCATACCACTTGGTTTTGCTCCTGTGTGCTATCTATACAAATCTCAATTATATTGATCTAAAAATTATATAATCGAGAATAGTAAAAAGGAGGTGATTTTGCCGCGCGGATGGCGGGGGAGGTTTCTTATTTTAGCAATGCTACATCCATGTAATTGTTTACGTAAAGTTACGAAGTGATGTGATGTGGGACTATTTGATTGGATTAAAGGAGAGGATTAGGCCCACCCCACCTGAAAATCAGGGGGGCATATATAGATTAGATGGAAAGTATATGTAGCAGCTACGTAGCCCTTTGTAAGTCTAGGATTAGGCTTCTTATTTTCGGAGGACGTTGTCCTGGCGGTTTGCTAACATGCGGTCCCACGTGCCAATGCTTTACCAAGCCGATCTGCGTCCCACATGAGGCAGAACAACGGCAGAAGCAACACGTGGTTAAGTTGAAGAAGATGAGGGAGAAGTGGATTTAGCAATGAGTGAAATGATGGTTGCTTCGTCCCTCCAACTTAACTGCGGGAAAGGTGCAGCTTTGTGATTTGACGCCTCATTGCTCATTACTACGCCGGCGCCATGACTGGGGTGCTTCACCCCGGCTGCTCTGCACTGTATTCCGGTATGGCACGTGGACCCGGTAGCTTGATGTCCCACATGTCGGTGAAAGGGACTAGAAGATTTATGAAAGCAAGCGCTCCACTCTTACAACGGAGGAGTAGACGACACGACGGCCCAGTGAACTATCACTTGTACTATATAGTACTATAGTTTTGCTGTTTCGCACGATCCATCGATACAAACCCGATTAAACAGGAAAGGGCGGGATTTTTCCCGCGCGGTAGATGATACTAGCCATACATTTCAAAGGCAATTTTAATGTATGCAAACTGAATAATTATATGTAACAATATGATATCTAGTAAAACTAAAAACACATATGATTTATTGTGTTAGAGTGTAGTAGTAGTGCTGTATTGCATAGTTGTTAGATGTAACATGCGAGAACGTGTAGAGATGTAGTTTTGGAGGGCCTACAGAGAGAAAAGCGTAATACGGTCACCGAACTTCAGAATAAGCTGATTACGGTCACTATATACGTTTTGCGGTGATTATACGGTCACTTGCTCACAGCTCAGCATCGGATTGCACTCTGTTGACCGGCCAAATAGTCTGCGTGGCGCCATGTTGACTAGTTAAATTGACCACGTTCGTTGTGGGTCCCACCTGTCAGTTCGCATAGGCAAAAGGTCATATAAACACAAATTTACGCAGGAGCGATAAGGCTCCAACCAGTGCGCGGGAATCACCTGGTTGTGTATGTGTCTGTCAGGGCCTGATGTGTGCGCATGCACGTTTAGGTTGAGCACTTGAGTGTGAGAGTGTGTGTTGGTTGTGTGGTGTACTGGTGTGTGCATGCATGCGTGCGTGTGTGCGTGTGAGTGTTGCGTGTGTGCGTGTGAGTGTTGCGTGCGTGCGTGGCTGCGTGTGTACGTGTGAGTGTTGCGTGTGTGCGTGGGTGCATGTGTTTGTGTGAGTGTTGCGTGGATGCAGTTCGTGTGCATGCGTGCGTGTGTGTGTATAATCACCACACCAGCTTCTGTGTGTTAAAACAGATGGCTCAGCATACCAATACAAGGCCACCTTGTCCGCTATGCCCGCGGTCATGACTTTGAACCACCGTCCAAATATTTTTTTGTCGTTTGTTTTCATTCTTACTAGCAAGATGCCCGTGCGTTGCATGTAACATCAAGATGCATTTGTATGACTTGTTTATCTTGTGAGAGAAAAGGATGAACGAGGGAAGGCCTTATTTGCAAATGTGGAGAGGTGTGTGGGTACCTTTTTGCAAAATTGCCATAGTTTCTTTCCTATCCGTCAGATATAAATCGGAGGCCTATATTGCAGGATGGCAGGCACACCATCATCACCAACTCTGTTTTTTATAAGAGTGTATTTTATGTATTTTATAAGAGTGTAGATGTAGAGTAGATACAAGTCGACAGGTGGGCACGATGGTAGTGAGATAATGTGATGCAACACTAGAGGTGCCACGTGGAGCGTTTAACTGGTCAACTAGTCATGTCATGAGCAAATACAGAGTTGTACGATGAGCCCGTGACTACATAATAACCACTAAACGTAAATGGTGACCGTAATGAGTGGATTCTGAAGTCCAATGTATGTATCGTGCTTTCGCTTCAAATACAATGATCATCATTGCATATATAGCGAGAGAAAGATGAAACATGCATGAATTTTCTGGGGGCTTACTTTTAGAGGACCTGGAGATAGTTTTGTGTGCATATGTGAAAGGGGCGTACAGGGGGGTATGCAATGGAGAGAGAGATGCTCTTCGTTTCTCTTTATTATGACTAACTTTGTATATAGTATAAAAATATACAAATTCACAGTGCAGAATAAATATCATTGTGGGCACCATGCAATGCAAATTAGTGTTTGTACTCCTCCATATAACTTTGTAATGTTGTATATATGTAGAAACTCTAAAATAATTTTTTGGCCACACTTTATTCAAAAGGAATGTTGTATGCGAAATAAATGTGAAGAGAGGGCTTTTTAGATCAATGGGGTACGTGATGTAACATGTGTGAATGTGTAGTTGATGCATTTGGCGGGGCCTAGAGAGGTATGTGTGTGTATTACGTATTCGAGAGAGGCATGGATAGAGGGGCCGACGGGGGGGCGTGGGAGAGATAGCACGAGAAATGAGAGTGGTCTAGAGAGAGAGACGAATATGACACCACGACAAGAGATTCCATTCCCTTGAGTGTGTATATGCAAGGGGGGAGGGAATAGAGGCACCAGGAGAAATTTTCTGTGTGTGTGGTGTTTGTGTTGGTATGTGTGGGTGTGAGAAGATAATGAGACGTGGGGGCAGAGGGTGTATCACCGCATGAGGTCCGGTGAGTTGAGGTGAGGCCCTTCGTTCTGTTCCGTCATGCGCCACATTGGTCGGCCCGTGACGCATTTAGGAAGACCCATGGATGACTAGTCATACAAGACAAAGATAGCAGAATTGTGAAGGACTCTATGTCCACTGACAAAGCCGGCTAGGATTTGTAACCCTAGGTTCTTGGACTAAGGTAACCCCTTTATCTTTGATATTACTATTCATCCAACCTAACTTTAAGGGGCATCCTACAGAATGCTCTACTAGAATCATACTCGTCGATTAGGAAGAGAGGTGTGAGACAATGCTTGAGAGACAAGCGTAAAGATAATGTGCGTACATGAGACACATAGGCAGGTCCATGTATATAGAAAGGGTTGATGAGGATTGTGCGTGTGTATGTTTGTGAGAGGAAGAGTGCTTGTGATAAAGGTTAGTGAAAACAGTTGTAAATGGTTACGAGAGGGAGGGAGGGTTATATCTAGAGCATGTGTGCGAGAAAGACACCTCGAGAGAGAGTGTGTGAGCATGTGTGAGAGACCACCGATGGAGAGTGAAACTACACGTAAAAGATTGCTCTACACATTGATTAAAGATATAAATTGTATCCAAATATTAGGATGGGATCATGATATTTGCAATTCGCGTAAGGAGCGGTCATTGATCCATCAGACATCTAGATTCTATCGAATTTGAGCATGTCTATGTTATTATTCGACACAATTGATCCACATAGTTAGTATTTTGAACTCCAGACAATGCATCGCTTTAGCAATGGAATATAAACATGAGTATAGTTCATGTTGTGTGTGTAAAGCACATTATACATACGAAAGTTACACAATGGACTGTCAGGACCCCAATTCTAAGTCACACTGATCTAGCCTGTAACACCTCATATCACTTCGCGGCCTCACGCACGGTATTCCCACGGGTGTCGCCTTACCATGGCCTGGGACTGTTTGCGCCTTTTGGCTCACGTATATGATAATGTCGCTAGCATCCATATGACAGAGAACCCGGGCCGACATGACTAGTCATGAACCCAAAGTGGCACTAACTTACAGGGACAGGCATACATGAATCAATATCGAGCATGTCGGTCAGCAGCGTGCGAATCCGGGCTGTAGCACTAGGCTAACAGTACTCCGGGAACCCGGGCTGTAGCAGGCTAGGCAGGACTCTGGATGTCACCGCGTGACATTTCCCCGAAGGGACAGACACAGGAACGAAGTGAATCACATGCCGGCCAGTCAAGTATTCCGGAGCAGTAGTGCTGGGCTGGCAGGACTCCGGTGAACCGGGTTGTAGTGGACTACTATGGCTCATGGAATCACAAGACTACATTTCCCCATAAGAGAGGCTACCAAGGATAAACAACTAGGTTGTCGGATCCCACACATACCAAGCATTTCAGTCATACACACAATATGCTCAATATGTGCAAATACAACATGGCATCACAACAAGACTCTACGACTCAGAGTATTTATTCATTAGGCTTCGAAGAACCAAGTATTGCAACATGGGTCTCATGACCCCACATACAGAGCATACAAGCAACAAGCACATGCGGAAGCTTAACTTGTCTGAGTACAGACAAGTACAAATGAAAAAGGCTGAGAAGCCTGACTATCTACAAGATCCTGCCGAGGGCACAAGATCGTAGCTGAGGTAACAAGCTAAACGTCGAAGTCCACGTGGAACTACTAGCGAGACTGACGTCCCTCCGCAAAAACATAAAATAGGCAAACGTGAGTACAAATGTACCCAGCAAGACTTACATCAGAACTAACTACATATGCATCGGTATCAACAAAGGGGGTAGTGGAGTTTAACTGCAGCAAGCCAGCTTTGACTTAGTGGCTAACCTGAACTACGACTGCAAGAAACTCTTTTGAGGTGGCGCACACGAGTCCACATATTCACCAATCAATACACCACTATGGATCCGCTCCCATCTACCTACGAGAACGCCATCCATAGCACTCACGCTTATCTTGTGCATTTTAGAGTATCCACTTCCACTTGTCTATGAACTGTTATAGGCAACCCATAAGTCCTTTACCGGGGACACGGCTATTCGAATAGATCATTTATAACCCTGCAGGGGTGTACTTCTTCACACATGTTTCCACCACTTAGCGTCTGCACACGACATGTGCTCGGCAGACTTCAAGCGAAAGCCGACGTGGGTGTAGACCACGACCTGACTAACCACACAAGTCTCTAGTCCAGGTTTATCGCCTATTCGGGTTCCATCCGCGAGGAGATCCGGCCGAAGTTTCGCTCACAGCCCCAAACAATGTGTGCAGGGTTCCCGAGACACCAAACGGGTGCATGGTACACCGGGCCACGGTGTATCTACCGCATCATAGCCCACCCTTAGGGTCAGCGCTACGCACGGCCGCCAACACATATCCTACAAACACTAGAAACTAGTTGCAACTCCTGGACAGAGGACAAGGGCGGTTAATAAGTCGAGTGGGGTCATATTTCAGGGCCCAACGTGTGGTAGTAGCTGTTTCATGGATCACAAACACATAACTCAGTTCCTAAGGACGGCTTCAATGAGACAACCCACCATGTACTCCTACATGGCCTCTCACCGATACCTTTACCAAATCGTGTTCACATACTTAGCTCTCAACAGTAGGACATGTTCACACACCTCCGATTCATCCCCGATGAATCAGACCCGACACAACTCTAAGCAGTAGCAGGCACGACAAACAAGCATGAATGAGTAGGCACATCAGGGCTCAAACAACTCCTACTCATGCTAGTGGGTTTCATCTATTTACTGTGGCAATGACAGGTCATGCAGAGGATAAGGGGTTCAACTACCGCAACAAGTAACAGATGAATCGTTGTTGTCCTAATGCAGTAAAAGAGAGCAGGAGCGAGAGAGTGGGATTGTGTCGGAATGAGCAAGGGGGTTTTGCTTGCCTGGCACTTCTGAAGATAGTATAGCTCTTCATCTGTGTCATTGATCATGTCGTCGGAACACGTCTATCGAGAGGGAACAACCACCGACAAACAAAGGAGAAACACAATCAATGACTTGCAACAATATGATGCATGAATGTGACATGGCAATATGTTGTTGATTGGCCTAATGCAACTAGCAACAAGTTAAATGGAGTTGGTTTGAACACTAGGTTCAAATTCAAACTCCATATGTGCTTTCTTAAATGCCATTTAATTGAATTGTCCTAAACAGAGGACATAAGTTGCTCTAACATGCATGCAAATGGTACAGATGGATAGATTGGATTTTTCTGATCATTTTTCATATATAAATTATTTCATTCTGAGCTACGGTTGATTTTCTATGATTTTTAGAAGTTTTGGCTATTTTCTGAGATTACCTGAATTAGTTTTAATCCAGAAAATCCTTTACTGCGCTAGCATGACGTCGGTATGACGTCAGCAAGTCAACAAGGGATGGTCCGAGTCAAACCTGACCGGTGGGGTCCACTGGTCAGTGACCCAGTGCATCCTAGGGTCAATGACAGGTGGGTCCGGTCAACAGACACGTCAGCATAGTCAACTCCGACGCGTGGGTCCCGTTGGGGTTTAAACTAACCTAACCAGAAATGAAACTGGGATTAATTAGGGCGTGGGGCCCATCTGTCAGCGGTTGTGGGGGTTAGTTAGCACCTAATCTAAACTAGCCACGTCAGCTAAACGGCGATTAGCCGCCGGTGCTAAACAGGACGCGGCGGCGCTCCTCGTCCAGGCGACTGCGGCGACGAGAGCATGTGCGGCTGGGCTCGTTGGAGAGCCCTTGCCGGCGCGCGTCGTATGGTGGTGGTGGTTGGGCCTGTCGTGGCCGGAGTCATCACCGGCGACGACTTTGGCGGCAGCCGGAGCTCGGGTGAGCTCGGGGCTGGGGCTACGGCGAGCGAGGCGGCGCATGCGAGGCATCAACAAGCTCTACGCGGAGCGGGGATCAAGCGGGGCACGATGGCCGGGCCGTTGAGTGGCCGAGGGCACGTCGGCGGCGATCATAGGCGGCGGCGTGTGCGGGTGGACACGGTGCGGCAGCTACGGCGTGCGAGAGAGGGAGCAGGGGCAGGAGCTCATGGCGGTTGCGACGAGGCGAACGACGAGCTCGGGGAGGTTCTGGAGCGGTCGGGGCAGCGAGGGGGATCTCCGGCGATCCGAGGAGGAAGACGACGGCGGGACAGCGATGCAGAGCTCCCAGTGAAGCGTAGCTCGAGAAGGAGGAAGAGGGCGTTGTGGCGGAGCTTCTTGGCGCGTCGGCGGGGCATGGGGTGGCCGATGGCCGCGGCAGCAGCAAGCGGCGGCGACGAGCTCGCTTGGCTTCGAGGGAGGGAGCGAGAGAGGCAAGGCAGGGAGAGAGGGGAGCGGGCGAGGGGGTCCAGGGGTCTGCGTGGCGATGCCAGAGTCGTCCAGAGCGTCGGGGGGTGCACGCAGGCAGGCAGGGAGGAGCTGGCCTCCTCGGCCGCGCGCGTGCGAGCACGCAGCTGCTCCTACTGGCAGGAGGAAGGCGACAGTAGGCGCCAGGTGGGCTAGGCCAGTGAGCTGGGCCGGCTACAGGTAGGTGGGCCAGGTAATTATTCTCTCTCTCTTATTTCTTGTTTTCTATTATTCTGTAGACTTTAGGGCTTTATTAAAAATGCCAGGGCATTTCAAAAAATCATGAAACTAATCATGGCTACTATTTAGAATAAATCCAACAGTAAACATTTTAGTTTATTATTATTTGAGCATTTAAAATATTTTATATGATTTAAATGCCCAAATGCAAATAGAGTATGATTTAATTCAAATCCCAAATATGTCATGGAAAAATGTGCATCACCTCTGGCTACTGTTTACAGCATTTTCCATAAATGATGAACATTTTTGAAAGCCATTTGGATTTACTGAAAATATTTTAGTTGAACCTAGTGAATTCCTTTGATGCTAGGGGTTTAGGCAATCCCCATTTCAAGTTTCTTAGGAATTTAAACATGATGACATGATGAGCAAGCAAAGTCAAGCAAGGGCTGATCTGGAGCTGTGACATGGACATTATAAATAGATACTACCTATGAACTAGCATACATTTGAATTCAACTTAAGGTGGTTTAAAAATCGAATTCAACATGAAGTCCATTCAATTATTTGAATTTGATATCATGGCATTTGTAAACCATACCTAAATTATGGGGCACCAATCTTTGCTCTGATTTTGTACATAATAGCATATGTAGTCGTGTACAAAATAGATTCAAATTTAGCTCCTCCATTCCAAAATAATCGTAGTTATAGGATTTTCAAGTGTCCAAATTTCAAAAAGAAGCGGATAATTTAATGAGGTTTTCAAACATACAAGGTCAAATATCGTTGTATATTTAGGTCAATCCTCATAGTTCAAGAGTACTCTAAACGTGAATGCTTGTGTTTCAAAATTTCGAACGAAGCGCCAAAAGAGCCTCTACTCGCCCGAAACCGCGTGAGACCAATGTTGGTAGTACAAGGAAATTACTTTTCTAATAACTCCGACCCGTGAAACCTACTGGCCCGACGTCCAAAGGTCTAAACCGGGGTAGGTTTGTAGCTTCATCTAGACGCCACGCAACCGCATCCGAAAAACATTCATACACAATGGCCGCCTAAGCACACATGCGCGCGGCCGAAATCGCTCCCGCCCACTATTTGGGACACCTGGGATTACTATCCTACCCCCAACCCGCAGTAGGTCCGAAATTTAAGAGGGGGGCAAAGTTTGTACTTTCCCCAAATTTCAAACAAGCGCGTCCCATCTTCTGTTCGAAAAAGCCAAAAACAAGCGCGTCCCAGACCGAAACATGGTTCCCCCCCACCCGTCCGATTCCCCATTCGTACTCCGTGGGCACCAAAACTACCTCTCCACCAGCCGCGAAACCCCGGCGTCCTCCGTCCGCCACCCCATCCCACCCATCAACCACCGCCCTCCTCCATCACGCGGGAGCCGATACCCCGACGTCGTCATCCACCACAACCTCAACCGCAACGCCCTCCACGGCTAGTAGTTGAAGCTGAGGACGAGCCGTCCATACCCGAGCCAATTCAACCACGTTGTCCTGCGCCTCACCGCTGCCGCTCCAACTTTGCCACCCTCCACCGCACCGGAGCTGTTCCTGCTACGCCATCCTTCGCCGCCTCGGATCTGCTTCCCCTCCGCCGACATACGGCCACGACAACACAGTCAACAATTTGGCCATGGGTTCGTCCAAGCCTGCACCCTCCAGAACATCGGTTTCCTCGGTAAAAAGAAGAAAATCAGCGCGACGTGTGGAGGTGACCACACCGGCAACCGAAAAAGCTACTCCTCTTCCCTTATTTGTGCAAATCTTACGTCTCTGCTTGCATGGTATTCATCCCACAGAAGACACTAGTTGACCGCTTCTTCTTGATACTAGATGTTCCTAGTAACTCGCGATGCACAAGTTTTCTCCTCATATACTATTTCACCTTAGCTAGAGGTCCGTCACCCCCCTAAATTCCAATTTCTGGCCACTTGATTCCCAATTAATGGAAGCATTCCCCGGCGTAACAGGCGCTAGTACGCCTATTACGCCGGGGAAGCAGCGCCTTGGTGTTTATCTTAGGGGCGTGTGCGGCCTAGAGCTACTGGCGTCTAATCTGGAGATCGACCGGGATTAAAGGGATGGCCTGGGGGAACTACCAAGCACGGCAGTGGTGTGAGGTCGATGGGAGGGCGGGGCGGCGGAGGCAGGGGTCTGGGTCGGTGGTCGCTGGCGGTTCGAGAAAGATCGTCAACAGTGACTAGCGGGAGGTAGATGAAGGCCATCTGTCCGTTCCTTATAGATCGTACGGTTCATTAAAAAAATCGACTGACCTATTTATTTTCAGTCGACTGTTATCTTAGATATGACCACATGTGGTGGTGTGCTGGAGGAGTACCTGCATTTCCTGTGCTCATATATTATAAAATCATACAGATTAGAATCTAATTTTATTTGCCATGCAATGTTGTAGAGCTATCATATGTCTCCTGTCATTTATTTTTCAGCCACCTTCTATCTGCTACTTTTATAGTGCACTAGTTCTGCACACACTTCACCCTTACTCTCACTGTTGTGTTTTTATGCAAGGGTATTTCAGACTCTGCTGCCATGAGAGAAGCCAAAAAGAAAAGAGAGAAGTCGCTCCAGTTTGGTGTGCGGCTAGGCAAGACACATTTCAACGCTTTAAAGGGTGTAGTGTCAGTAGATGGAGACGAGGAACGTAGCTCTGGAGTTGATGACCTCGCTTGCAATGAACCACCATCCAAGGTGCTTGCTTTAACTTCGCGGTGTCATATGTGGTTGCATGTTCCATATGGTGTCTAGCTTGTATTCGAAAGGCCGAAGTCGGTAAGATAAGGAAAGATATATTTTTTACATGAACCACCATCCCGTGAGCACCAGAAGACAAATAGCTAGTCAAGGCACTGGCCGAGCCAGTGACAAGCCCAGCAAAGATAGGCATCACCTGGAAGCCAACTAAAAAGCTGCGATGGTGGCGAAGCAGCCCGCCTCCCACCAGGCTCTCAGGTCCTAGATGATCATGCTTACCACTCCAACCGGATGTCTAGCTTGTATTGCTTCCAATTTGGTTAAATTGCATCTGCTTAGCTTACACATTATACCTTTGAATATGACATGCCTTTCTGTTTTTTGTACATACTAGTGCATATGTGTATTAACCATGTTCTTACATCAAACTAATGTTCTTGTGTATCCCTCATCAATCACTTATGACGAGGCAGGCAGGCAAGGGGACTACTCCTCATTTAAAGAATGCAGCATCAGCCTCCCGACATGATTCTCAAGAAACAGAAATGCTAGATGAAAATAGTGAACGTAGCTCTGTAGTTGATTACAGCATTTCCCCTACACTAGCATCACAGGTGCTTGCTCTAACTTGGCAGCGTGATATGTGGTTGCATGTTGCATATGGTGTCTAGATTGTAATTCTTCCAATCTGGTTAAACTGCATGTGCTAGTCTTCTTAGCTTATACATTATACCTATTAATGTGACATGCCTTCATGTATTCAGTACATAGTACATCTGTCTATTAAGCATGTCCTTACATAAAACTATTTTTTTGTATCTCGCATCAATCAACATGACGATACACCTTTAGTATATGCAGTGCGATATTAGTTGCATCTTTCATATGATTTATAGCATGCGCTGCTTCTAATTTGTTGAAATTCCATTTATGATGGGACACTTTTAACTTGGCAGAGTCATATTGGTTGCATCTTTCATGTGGTGTCTAGCTTGCATTGCTTCTTATTTGCTGGAATGGTTTCTGCTTAGTTTACACAAACAGTTGTGAACATGCCATGATGTCCTGTTTTTCGTACATATTCCATCCTGGTATCATGTGTTTGCCTTACATCAAAGTAGTGATTGTCAGTATCATGCATGAATGAGTTCTAAAGAGAGAATTTTATTGCTTTTTCTTGTCGGTTTTACTTGACAATTCAAAATCAATAAAGCGGAAGGAAGTTAGCAAGGCAGCGGATAAAGGTGCTCCTTCCGAACGGAGGGCCTCTACAGTTTCTACTCCTCCACACCCCCAAGATGATTTCCAAGACAACACATGCATAGACACTCAACAAAGTTGTGTTTATGATGAGCACATCTCCCCTAGTGCAGCATCACTGGTGCTCCCTCTAACTTGGCACTGTTATATGTGGTAGCATGTTATGTGTGATGTCTAGCTTGTATTGCTTCTAATTTTGTTGAATTCCATCTGCTTACTTTACACATTATACTTGAATAAGACACGTGTTCCTGTTTCTAGAACATACAATATCTGTCTATCACACCATGTTCTTACATCAAATTACTACTGTTGTGTAACCTGCAACAATCACTTATCATAAGACACGTTTGACTTTGGAGTGTGATATAGGTTACATCTCACATTCTTTTCTAGCTTGTATTACTAATTTGTTGAAATGGCACTTATGATGAGACAGTTTTAATTTGGTAGAGTGATATTCGTTGCATCTTTCATATGGTGTCTAGCTTTCATTGCTTCTAATTTGTTGAAATGCCTTCTCCTTAGTTTACACATCATAAGCTGTGAATATGCAATGTTATGAATATGCAATGGCACTAATGACGAGAGACCTCTAACATGGTAGTGTGATGTTGTTTGCATCTTGCATATGATTTATTTCTTGTACTACTTCACATTTGTTTAAACGCCATTTATGATGATACATTGTTAACTTGCCAGAGCGATATTTGTAGCATCTTTCATATGGTGTCTACCTTCCATTGCATTGCTTCTAATTTGGTGAAATGTCTTCTTCTTAGTTTACACATCATAGTTCTGGTTATATTTTCCGTCCTGTTTTTCATACATATTACATCCTCCTATCATGTGGTTGTCTAACATCAAAGTTCAGTTCGTCTGCATCACACATCAATTTGTTCTGAAGAACTAAATTGTTATTTGTTTTTCTTGTCGGCTTGACTTAACATGGCACAGAGAAAGAGGAAGAAACACAGAATGGCAGGGAATGAGAAGCGGATGAATCCTGCAGATTCTGCTGGTACTGATGGTGCAATAGAAGGTCAAAGTCCAGCAGAAAATTCTACAAACACGGCATCCCATGCTACACGAGTTGCAAAAAAACAGAAACAAATAGCTGCCACCAAACAAGCAGAGACTGCCCTAGTTCTTGCAACACCTACCGCAGTACTACCAGCTGCACGACGTACTCGTGCGTCAACTGAGCTAGCAGCACGTTCCCAAGCTCCCTTGCCACCTGACACTACTTCCCAAGCACTCTTGACACAAGACGAGTTGGCAATATCAGATGAACCTTGTGAGCTTCAACAGCAAGAAGGTAGTTGCTGGAGTCAAGTTACAGTTGCATGCTTCTTTATATGTAGTCTCACAGTTTGATGTACACTAACACTTCCTATGTTTGTTGTTGGACTAGCACCTATGCGCAAGAGGAAACAAACATCAGGGATAATGCTCGATAGGTTAACTAAATCTAGAGGAGGAAGAATGGAGATCTGTTTTGAGGCAGGTTTAAAAAGGCCACGTGATGCTACAGAGTCAGCCAAGTTAGTATCAGAGGCAGCGATTGCTGTTAGGTGTCATGTACGTATCCTCCCAACATGGATTCAGTACAGGAATGACAAAGACGAAACCCAGTTCAACATCTTCCTCGGCCATTTATCTGTAAGTATGGTTATGTATGGAAACTAGTAATGTCGTCTTGCTCTGTCCAATACTTTCTAGGTTGCTGATAATGAGACTCCCATAATTTTCAACAGATGAGGTTCAAGTTGGATAGCCAAGATGATGCAACCAGACAATCTTGCACCCATGTTTTCAAGTCTGCTCTGCGACAATATCGGTATAACTTGAGGAAAACTCACTTTGAAGGCAAGGCTAACAGTGAACTTGCCCAAACATCTCCAGTGGAAAATATATCTGATGAAGACTGGAGAGGCCTCGTTAAACACTGCTCCCATCCGAAGTATCTGGTACATTATATATATGTCATCAGATCACATGTTGAAGTCCTATTTACGCATGTGCCACACAAATCTATCTTCTTGTAGGTGAACTGTTCAAAGAACAAGGCCAACCGTACGAAAGTGAAATTCCAACAGACGACATGATCTCGTAGCTATATTGCACACTGCGAGGCTATTGTAATTAGATGCTGTTTCACTCTTTTCGCTGTACCATATTATCAGATCTATATTGACTTGTTCCAAATGCATAGGAAAGCCCGCAAGGACCAAAAAGTACCTGAACCAAATGTTGTGGAAATCTTCAAGGACTGTCACACCAGCAAGAAGAAGGGCATGACTACACCAGTCAAAGCCGCTGTTGTAAGTCCTTAATCCTCATGCCTTTTAACTACTACTTACTCTGACTTGTGCCTTGAACTGCATGGTTTGCAGCCAATGTCTATTACTCTTTTCAATTTTATACACAATTGTATTAGCGTATCATTGCACCTTACAAGGTTTAAAAGAGAGGAGTGATGTTCCTTTGATCTTGACCCGTAATCTAGTTTCATGCTGGACTTGCCCACACAACATTACAAATGTCTGTTTGTCTGTTCTTAGTTGTTTTGTGATATGAATGACGTCATACTATGCTTACCGTATTATAAACTTCGTCTCTTTATCCTTAGCCCTCAATACAATGTGAAGAAATAGACAATACATTAGCAATGGTACATGGTCATATGTTTGGAACCTGGTTTTATTATGTACTTTGCAATAAAATACAACTAATATTTTACATGGGTTCACCAGAATAAGTTTTGTATATAGACCAAAGCTATTTTGTTTGGTTTTGTTGCCTCCATAATATCTTCTATTCTGGTACTACTAATGTAAAACCTCAACTTTTCAGCGAGCTATGGAAAAAATGGTGGAACCGCCACCTTCTGAAGGTGGCGAGGCAACTATAACCGTAATGCCAGCTCTTGCTGCAGTGGGTCAGTACCTGTCCACTAACAGTGCCAAAAGCACATTCCTGCGTAATACTGGGTTGGTTGTTAAGGCAATATCGTCCAAACTGCCTCATGATCAAGATATGCAAGCTCAAAGCAATGTTGTATCTGCGCTCCAGACACAAGTCCATTCCCTAACAGAGACCCTTTGTGAAACAAGGAGAAACATTGCTCAATGTCGTCAAGATATGCATGGTTTTGAAACCAGACTATCAGACATTTGCTATGTTGTTCAGGATCCTAGGGGAAATGAAGGCGAGGGTTATGGTGCTCCATCGGACAATACAACATGAAAACGTAACAGTTAGGTCAAATGAACTGAGCTTCTGAACTTCTGGTGGTGCATTTATCTGCTAGACTGTTAAGTTTTATGCCAACCTTCCTTTAGTTATATAGTTGTAATTTGTTTTGGTGCGATACAAAATTTATTCTTAACGTGCAGCCACCGCCTGAAGAAAACAACAAGCCATTTTTGTATAGTGTAGGGTGTTCCCTATATTTGCACTGGTGGCGATCTTTGATGTCAAGTGGATGTAATCTGTGCAATCGCCTTAATAGCCTAGCGTTAGTTTCGGCCTTATTTATTTCCTAGTCTTCTTTGTCCCTGGTTTGCTAGTGGCCGCAACTACCATGGGCCATATACGGGTCGTAGGATCCATGGGTCTCCTACGGGCCGTTGATAAATGGGCCTGTAATCGGTGGGCCTCGGGCCGTCGGATAAATGGGTCTACATGGGCCATAATCGGGCGTAATTGGTATCGGCCCGGCACGGTAACAGGCCGTTAACAGGCCGTAGGACAGCAAAGGCTTAATTATGTTACAGGCATAACGGGTCGTTAATGGGCCAGAATATAGGACGGGCTGGAAACGGCGCAACGGGTTAACAGGCCAGAAATGGGCCGACTCTTGCCATGGGCCGAATTTGGCCCATTAGGGTAACAGGCCAGTAACGGGTCGACTCTTGCCATGGGCTGAATTTGGCCCATTAGGGGAACAGGCCAGTAACGGGCCGGAAGTAATCGAGGGCCGAAAAGGAGCCCAAGAATGTATGGGCCATCAATAGGCCGAAAGCTAACACGGGCTGGAAACGGCCCATGTAAATCACGGGCCGTTAACGGGTATAAAGAAAATTACTGTTCATTATGGGCTAGAGTCACCGTGGGCCTGTAATGGGCCGAAAGATACGAAGACCTCATATGGGCCGAAAGACGTCGTGGGCCATACATGGGCCGAAAGTGAAATGGGTTGGTATTATATTCGACGGCCCACATGACGTTGTTGGGCCGATTTCCTTTAGGGCCTAACGGGCCATGAGTTAATGGGCCGTAAAATGGGCTATTTGTGAAGAGACCATTAACAGGCTTTTCATGGGCCAGCCCGTTAACATTTGACCAATTCAAATGGGCTGGCTTTGTAAGCTAAATGGGCCACTATTGGGCCGTGCGACGTGTCGACATATCATAGGCGCCTATCTGACCCACTGACGAGCTGACACGTGTTTCGTCCGGCCAATAAGAAATTTACACATGGAAATTTCCCATTGGTCGGGGCTGTTAACGGGTTATCGGATCCAAAACCCGACCCGATGGCTTAACGGCGTTCCATTACGGTGGATGCCACGTGTCGGTCACCCTTGACGAAAGCACTTCTGTGACACGCGATTTATCGTCATGGAAGTGGACACTTCCGTGATGATAATTTTGGTAATGTCATGGAACACTTCTATGACAACACAGGTATGACTATCTTGATTCTGTCATAAATTTGTCATGGATGTACATGCATGACAAAAAATGCGACCTACTGTGACAAACACGTATCATCACGGAAGTGTTTTTTTGTAGTGCTTATGATGTTTTCTTCCCCCTCTACTCTCTTGTAATGGATTGAGTTTCCCCTTTGAAGTTATCTTATCGGATTGAGTATTTAAAGATTTGAGAACACTTGATGTATGTCTTGCCGTGCGTATCTGTGGTGACAATGGGATATCACGTGATTCACTTGATGTATGTTTTGGTGATCAACTTGTAGGTTCCGCCCATGAACCTATGCATAGGGGTTGGCACACGTTTTCGTCGTTATTCTCCGGTAGAAACTTTGGGGCACTCTTTGAGGTTCTATGTGTTGGTTGAATAGATGAATCTGAGATTGTGTGATGCATATCGTATAATCATACCCACGGATACTTGAGGTGACATTGGAGTATCTAGGTGACATTAGGTTTTTGGTTGATTTGTGTCTTAAGGTGTTATTCTAGTACGAACTCTAGGGTTGTTTGTGACACTTATAGGAATAGCCCAACAGATTGATTGGAAAGAATAACTTTGAGGTGGTTTCATACCCTACCATAATCTCTTCGTTTGTTCTCCGCTATTAGTTACTTTGGAGTGACTCGTTGTTGCATGTTGAGGGATAGTTATGTGATCCAATTATGTTATTATTGTTGAGAGGACTTGCACTAGCGAAAGTATGAACCCTAGGCCTTGTTTCAACGCATTGCAATACCATTTACGCTCACTTTTATCATTAGTTACATTGTTGTTTTTATAATTTCAGATTACAAAAACCTTTATCTACTATCCATATTGCACTTGTATCACCATCTCTTCGCCGAACTAGTGCACCTATACAATCTACCATTGTATTGGGTGTGTTGGGGACACAAGAGACTCTTTGTTATTTGGTTGCAGGGTTGCTTGAGAGAGACCATCTTCATCCTACGCCTCCTACGGATTGATAAACCTTAGGCCATCCACTTGAGGGAAATTTGCTATTGTCCTACAAACCTCTGCACTTGGAGGCCCAACAATGTCTACAAGAAGAAGGTTGTGTAGTAGAAATCAACACGCCAGGGGCAGGAACCAGTAACCCGACAGCAGTAAACCGGGCCGGAGCGCCTGGGGCAGGAACGCCGGCTCAGCCACATGTAATGGATCCGCCTTGACAGAACAATAACCCGCCACAGCATATATCGACGCCACTGGGTCATTACTCCAACCATTTGGATAACATGGTTGCTGCGGTGTCCTGACTGGCGGCTATCCCTATGGAAGGTGACTCGCCAGCAGCGGTTGAGACACGGAGGGCTAGAGAGTTTCTTCAGACAGCATTGGTGCATCAGTAGGCGTACTCTTACATCCATGATAGGATTCATTCCACACCTCGCCCGAGCCGAAGCTACAATAGACATTTAGATGAGCCGGCAGTGTCAAGTAGTGGACGGAATCATAACCCGCCGCATGGTAATGACCCAGCGGGGCAGTGGTGCTAATGCTCAGAATGTGGTGGATCAAGGAAGAGCCCGTCGAGAGGCCGAGCTGGCGGCTCGTCAACCAACTCTGATTCGTCCAACCACCTCGGTGGATCCAGGTCTGCCCTTTAGAAACTTGGGGGCGCCATGTTTAGTGTTGGATCTGCAGAACGAGCGTCTGCCCAAGGATTTCAAAGGACCTCGTAAGGTGCCCAATTGCACTGCTGATTTAAGTCCCGAAGCGTGGGTTGAGAGTTATGAGATGGCCATGGACTTGTTGGATGTTAGTGAAGCGGCTTGTGCTAAATACTTTTCTTTGATGTTGGAAGGAATGGCCCGTACTTGGTTAAAGGGGCTCCTAGCTAATTCCATCGGGTCATGGGCCAAGTTAAAGGCCCGGTTCATCTAGAATTTTAAGGATACATGTAAACAGCCCATGTCCCTTGTGGATCTGGCCTCCTGTGTCCAATAGGAAGGCGAGTCAACAACCCATTGGGTGCGCCGGGTCTCAACAATCTCACATTCATCAGATCGTATTAATGCCGATTCAGCGGTGTTGATGTTAGAGAACAATTGCTGTTTCCTGCCTATGAAGCAGAAATTAGGGCGGCTCAAGCGTCACTGCAATGACATGGGGACGCTCATGGCGGCTCTGGTTAAATATGCTGACTCTGATAGTACCAAAGATCCCGAGTCTAATGACGAAAAAGCAGGGAAGGGAAAGACGAGCAGCAACGTTAGAGGCCAGCAGTATAACCCGGGAGGCAACGGTAAGCGCAAAGCTGATAATAGTTTCGACTTTGTTGCTAACACCAATGCAGAGGATAATGGACAACGTTGTAAGGGTAGACCGCCGCCAAGAGCCGGCGGATCTAGCATCAATCTTGAGCGAATGTTGAATGAGCCCTGCCCACGACATGGTACGCGGGAAAGATCGTCTGGGCACCCGTGGAAGGATTGTAACATCATGAGGGAGTTCAAGAATTCAAACTTTTTTCATAACAGTCACAGGCCTGGTGGTGGTTCTGGCGGCTCTCACGGTCCGAGTCATGGCGGTGGCGGCTCTAATTCCGGGTTTCAGGGAAATCAGAATAATCATGGCAACCAGGGTGGTTACAACCAGCAAGGTAATCAGGGGGGTCAGCAGCAGCAGCAGTCTGGTTACTAGAGCAACCCAAAACAGTTGAATAGTGGGCAGTATCATGTACTTACCACTAGCTTATGTAAACGTGACCAGAAGCTTCATAAGAGGGCAGTCAATGTTGTTGAGCCAGCGGTTCCCCGTTACTTGCGTTGGTCTGAGCAGCCCATTATATGGAGCCGGGAGGATCACCCACCTCGAGTTGATAATCCGGGTCACTTAGTGTTGGTGGTGGCACCTCAGGTTGGAGGGTATAAGTTCACCAAGGTACTCATGGGCGGAGGAAGCAGCATTAATGTTCTCTATTATGAGACCTTCCGTCGCATGGGGTTGACAGACAAAAACCTTAAGCCATCAAACACCGTTTTTCATGGTGTGGTGCCTGGTAAGTCGGCATATCTAGTGGGTAAGATAGCTCTGGAGGTTGCTTTGGAGATGACCATGATCCCAGGTCGGAGACATTGACCTTTGAAGTGGTGAAAATCAAAAGCACATATCATGCTTTGTTTGGACAGCCGGCTTATGATAA
Organism: Triticum monococcum; assembly: GCA_034509565.1. Classification (NCBI taxonomy): domain Eukaryota; kingdom Viridiplantae; phylum Streptophyta; class Magnoliopsida; order Poales; family Poaceae; genus Triticum; species Triticum monococcum. Next base: position 388,114,311 of record CM067841.1, read on the forward strand.
GTTCATGGCCAGGCCCTGCTATGTTTATCTACAGCTCAAGATGCCGGGTCACAAGGGGACCATCACAGTACATGGAAGCCGGAAGATAGCTTTGGAGTGTGAAGAGGGTGATGCAGCTTACGCCGAGTTAGTTTGTGCGACAGAAGAGTTAAAGTTCTACAAGGACAATGTTGACCCAGCAGATATGACGTCCCTGAAGGAGCCCACAACGGAGCATGACCCGGTTTTGAAGTTTAAATCGGCAGATGATACCAAGATGGTTGATTTTGTTCCTGGCGACTCATCCAGGCAGTTCACAATCAGTGCCAATCTGGATCCAAAATAGGAAAGCACGCTCATCAAGTTCATCTTTAAGAACCGGGACATTTTTGCATGGAAGCCTTCTGACATGCCAAGTGTACCGAGGGAACTTGCTGAGCACACTCTTAATATTGACCCGAAATTTAAACCGGTTAGGCAGTTTCTTCGCCGGTTTAATGAGGAGAGGCGGAAAGCTATTGGAGAAGAGGTAGCCCGGCTTCTGCGGCTGGGTTTATTGTTGAGGTTTTTCATCCTGAGTGGTTGGCTAACCCGGTGCTGGTGCTTAATAAAAATGGCACTTGGCGTATGTGTGTGGATTACACGGATTTAAACAAAGCTTGTCCAGCTGATCATTTTGCTCTCCCTCATATTGATCAGATTATTGATGCTACGGCGGGTTGTGAGCATTTCAGTTTTTTGGATGCTTATTCTGGTTATCATCAGATCAAGATGGCAGTTAAGGACCAGGAGAATACAACATTTATAACTCCCTTTGGAGCCTTCTGCTATGTATCAATGCCTTTTGGGCTCAAGAGTGCCCAGGCGACTTACCAGAGATGTGTCCAGAATTGTTTACATAGCCAGATTGGGCGCAATGTTCATGCTTATGTAGATGACATTGTAGTAAAATCAAGGAAGAAAGAGACCCTGATTGATGATTTGAAGGAGACATTTGACAATCTTCGGGTTTACAAGATGATGCTTAACCCGACCAAGTGTGTTTTTGGTGTGCTAGCAGGCCAGCTCTTGGGTTTTCTGGTTTCAGACAGAGGCATTGAAGCTAACCCAGAGAAGATCAAAGCCATTACCTCTCTGGCTAAACCGACATGTATCAATGATGTTCAGCGACTGGCGGGTCGTATGGCAGCTTTGAGCCGGTTCGTAAGTCGGCTAGGTGAGAAGGCTCTGCCTCTTTATCAGATGATGAAGAAGACAGATCATTTTGTTTGGAGTGACGCTACTAACCAAGCCTTTGAGGATCTGAAAAAGCAGCTGGTTGAGCCGCCTGTACTTGCTGCCCCTATTGATAAGGAGCCATTGCTGTTATATGTGGCTGCTAATGCCTGGGCCGTCAGCGTGGCTATTGTAGTGGAGTGAAAGGAGGCAGGCAAGGAGCATCCGTTTCAAAGGCCGGTTTATTATATCAGTGAGGTTCTTATTGAGTCCAAGCAGAGATATCCACACTGGCAGAAGCTCGTATATGGGGTGTTCTTGGCAAGCCGGAAGCTTAAGCATTATTTTCTGGGTCATCCCATCACTGTGGCCAGTTCTGCTCCTTTGGGAGACATCATCCAAAACAGAGAAGCGACTGGCCGGGTTGGCAAGTGGGCTATTGAGCTTGGACCTCATGGGTTGAAGTATGTGCCTCGCACGGCTATAAAATCTCAGGCGTTGGTGGATTTCATCAATGATTGGACAGAGCTGCAGATGCCTAAGGAAAAGTTGGATAACACATATTGGACGATTCACTTTGATGGGTCCAGGCAATTGGAGGGCTCGGGGGCTGGAGTTATTCTTGCTTCCCCTCGAGGTGATAAATTTTGTTATGTTCTCCGTTTGATGTTTCCTTGTACTAACAATGTAGCTGAGTATGAAGCTTTGCTCCATTGCCTTCAGATGGCTGAGGAGATGAATTTAAGACGGGTTAAATGCTTCGGTGATTCAGACTTGGTGGCTCAACAAGTCTCTGGTACTTGGGATTCTAAGGATCCACTCATGGCGGCTTATCGACGAGAGGTGGATATCATCGCTGGTCACTTTAAGGGTTATCAAGTGGATCACATTGATCGAAGGAAAAATGAAGTGGCGGATGCCTTAAGCCAGTTAGGTTCTCAACGTAAACCGGTGCCGCCTAATGTATTTCTTGACGTCTTGCATAACCCGTCGGTCAAGTTACCTACGGAGGAGGATTTAGCTATTCCTGACCCAGAAGCTCAGTTGGTGGCGGCTCTGCACGTGATCCCGGATTAGACAGTTCCTTATTTGGCTTACATGACCCGAGGCGAGTTACCTGAGGATGAAACTTTAGCCAGGCAGATAGCTCGGCGGTCTAAGTCAATGACAATTGTTAATGGAGAATTGCATCACCGCAGTGTTACAGGGGCATTTCAATGTCGTGTTTCTCCAAAAGAGGGTTGTGAGATCTTACGAGAAATCCATGAAGGGGATTGTGGTCATCATGCCGGTTCAAAATCCCTGGTGGCTAAACTTTCCGTCATGGGTTCTATTGGTTAACAACTCATGCCGATGCGGAGGACCTTGTTAGTAGGTGTGGTGGATGTCAGAAATTTGCAAGATGAGCTCATGTGCCGGCTCAAGAATTGAGGATGATTCCAATTACTTGGCCATTTGCAGTCTGGGGGCTTGATATGGTTGGACCTTTCAAAAGATCCAAGGATAAGAAGACCCACCTATTGGTGGCGGTTGACAAGTTCACTAAATGGGTAGAGGCAGAGCCGGTTAGTAAGTGTGACGCAACAACGGCGGTTCAATTCATGAAGAAGGTGATCTTTCCTTTTGGCTTTCCACACAACATTATAACAGATAATGGCATTAATCTTTCTAAATGTGATATGGAGGAATTTTGTCAGTGAGAGCATATCCAGCTCGATGTCTCATCAGTGGCTCACCCTCAATCCAATGGTCAAGCTGAGAGAGCAAATCAGGAGATCTTGAAGGGTATCATGCCCCGGCTTATGGTTCCCTTGCAAAGGACGCCGGTTTGTTGGGTAGAGGAGTTACCTTCCGTGTTATGGAGCATCAACACCACCCCAAACAGATCTACGGGCTACACACCTTTTTTCATGGTTTATGGAGCAGAGGCAGTTCTTCCTAGTGACATCCGTCATGACTCGCCTCGTGTGGTGGCTTATGTTGAAACTGACAATGAAAAAGCACGTCAAGATGTGTTGGATCTGTTGGATGAGGAACGTGATATAGCAGTAGCTCGTTCGGTGATTTATCAGCAAGACTTACGTCGTTATCACAACCGCCGGGTTAAAACTAGAGCTTTTCAAGAAGGTGACCTATTGCTCCGGCTTATCCAAGACCAAACAGATATGCATAAGTTATCCCCACCTTGGGAAGGACCCTTTGTGGTCAGCAAGAATCTGAACAACGGGTCATACTATCTTGTCGATGTTTGAGACCACAAGGACTCACGCACGTTGGAGGAGGAGACCCGCCGGCCCTGGAATATTACTCAACTTAGGCCTTACTATACCTGAGCCATGGGCTCTTCCAATGTACATATTTTGACAATGTATATACTATGATCAATATAATAAAGCTGGCATCCCTGCTAAAGCAGGGCCTCTGTCGTTTTTTCATTTCTGATTAATAAGTCTTCCATGACTTGGCTTTTGCTTTATACAACACAGTTCTAATGACCCTCTGATCCGGCTTATAAGCCATATACATACATGAAGAAAAAATTTGGGACCAAAGAGGGTCTGTGGCAAAAGCACGGCTCAAACATGGGTACCCCTTGAGCACATCTCACAATATCACCAGGGGGCTCTTTTGTTCTAAAGAACAATGAGTTCATAACCTTGTGATAGGCTATAAAAGCCAGGCTTGGAAGCCAGGTGTATTCACCTAAAAACCCAGGTTATCCTGCCTGTATGCCAGCTGCTTCTCCATCAGGTAATCCTGATTGACCCATCGAACTCTTAACAATCATATTTGAACTTGTTAAGGTTAAAACGATGGATATCATGAGAGAGCACAGTTTTACGGATAGCAAGGAGAAGCTCAGGCTATAAAGCTGCCTTCCTTGGAACTTGGATAAATCGGCCTGTGATGTCTGATAGCGACTCTGACCCCGCGTACTCCTGACAAGCCTATCTTTTAATAAGAACTGAACTTGTCCGGGTTAAAATGTCGATTGGGTATTTCGATTGGGTATTGTGATTGCCGGCTCACGAAAAGCGCGTACCTTCCAGTGGCTAATGCTAGTTTCATTGAAGAAGATATTTTGGCTTGGCGGCCTATGAAAGCCTTGGCTTTTTCTGTTGTTGTTTGATTTGAATATCTTTTTGAAAATTTTCTCTTTTGATAATACCTGGTTGAGAGCCATTAAGGTTTATAAAGCCTTCTGAGTTGTATATGATAATATCCGGTGTTTATTGACCCGGTCTGGTTTTGACTATAAGTCACTAGTATGAGATAAAAATCCGGTGTTTATTGACCCGACCTGATTTTTTCGACTACAAGTCGCCAGTAAGGACTCAAAGTCAATATCCGGTGTTTATTGACCCAGCCCGGTGTTCGTTTGTAAACCGGCAAGGTATGATAGCTACCAGTATCAAAATTCTTGGGTTATGGCCCTTACTACACTGGTTTGATGAAATCAACCATGTGATCAAATATCACAGGTATGAAATATTTTTCAGATATATATGATTATTATTTTAACCGGCTTTGGTTAAAATTCATGATAAAATTTATCTTTGGGTATTATGACCCGTCCGGCGGTAAACCGCCAGGACACATCTTTTATATTGTATGCAGGAGCAAATTTGAAAGTACCCACAAGGGCCGAATCACATACATTCATATCATAGCATAAGTGAGTAGCACAACTATGCACGATGGCATAACAAAACAAGGAGTTTAAGTATTAGCCTATTACAAGGCATATCGAGCCCAAGGAAAGATAAGATGTTTATGATAAACCGGAGCCGGGTTATGCATCTTGGCTTGGCTGATTCGACGTTTCCGCATCACCCCTTGCTGGTTCATCCACAGCTTGGAAACTGGGTTTTGTCCAGTCAAAGCCTTGAAGGGCGACGAATTCAGCCTCATCATCAATTAAACCGAACGGGTTAATCTCAGGGGCGAAGGTGTGCTCCCGAATTGGCGGAATTAAATCCATCACTTTATAACTGGGAGTCGCCATCTTTTTATTATCAGAGTCAAAACCCGGCTGGTGTTTAGTAACATTGGTTTCTTCGTCAAGGATGGTAGCATGGGGATGGATTTCCTTCACACAGGCAGCAAAATCTTCTTAGTCAAAAGGAGTCTCGTCTTCCTTAAAGCTGGGGTACCCTTTGGCTACGTCTGTCGGGTCTAGCTCCGGTACCCAGGCTTTGGAGCGGCTTAGAGAAGTTAAGGCTCCAGCTCCCGCACAAGACCGCTTAATCTCTTGAAACCTAGCGGGGAAGATAGACAACTTCTTTAAAACATCGCTCAATAAGCTTGGCTCCTGGTTTACTGGGGAAATGGTGGCAAGGGTTCGCTGAACTCCAATGTATAGTTGTTCCACGAGTGTATAAACCGCCTTCAGCTTCACCAGAGTATATTGGTTCATATTACGGCTCCAGGGACTTGTGCAATTTACACAATGGGTTAAGTGGCGACTTATGGTATCTCGACAAAAGATTCACTTTCAAGTAATAAGAAGACTTACCAAAGATGGCGGAAACCATCTGAGACACACGGTTCTTTAAACCGGTGAGCTCAGCAGTAAGTTTTTCCAAAGCTGCTTCAGCTTTCTTCGCCTGCCGGGTCAGAGCAGTTTTTTCTTGAGCCCAAGCCTCCTTCTCCGTTACAAAGTTTGCTTTCAGTTTTTCTGTTTCAGAAACACTGAACTAGAATTTAGATTCGGCTTTCCAGGTCTCAGTTTCTTGAGCCGCCAGTCGGTTCTTCGCATCAGTCAGTTGAGAATCCAAGTCAGTCATGGCGGTCTGCAGACAAGCACAAATGTGTCAAAGAATATTCCAATAAAGGTCATAATGATTAAAGTCCCAAGCACTTTGCAAAGCAACACCACTTGGCACTTGGGGGCTAATGTCCGCCAAAACAATTCTTAAATGCAGAAATGACTTCTAAAAAAGTCACAAGTGTTTTACAGGTAACAACGCTTGGCACTTGGGGGACTAATGCATGGTATTCAGAAGGTTTCCCTCTTGAGCCGGATAAAAATATTTGCAGTCTCGACTAGTTCATGAAAGTTATGAAGTTAAGTACTGGCTCATTCACAATGATTAAGCCGGCCCTTGGGGACTACAGGTACTAAATTACGCTATCAGTTAAATCGGGTTAAACATTTTAAACCGGACTTGGGGAAAATCTAGGTCAAAACATCAAGATATATCTCAAGTCTACAGATCATTCAAGTTTATCATAATCAGAAGACTTGGGGGCTGGCAGAGCATATAAACTTACGAAAGCCGGAGAGCATACCTCATATTTTAGTTGCAGCTGTTTGACCATCTCAATTTCACAGTCACGGCTGGAATGCACGTGACTAAGATAGCCAGATAGCACGTCACTAATACTCAAGTGAGCATAGTGAGAGATGTCAAACCTCATTTTTTGCCTCTCCAAGACCTCTTGCTTGGCGGAGTGTCTCGCTAACACAGTTGGATTTCCCAGTTCAACAAATCCAGTCCTAGTGATTAAAAATATCATCGTTATGAGCGTCTGGCGAGTTAGGTGAGCCCGACGGCTCAATAGTGCATGGATTGAGGATAGTCTCATCAACAGATGGCTCAGGGAGATCTGAGTGAACGTTGGCAGCAGGGTTTTCCGGTGCTTCAGGTTGTTTCGAGGCAAGAGTCGACTGCGCCGGTTCAGCGACTTTCGGGTCTTCAGCCGGTTTGGCCACCTTGGCCTTCTTGGGCTTTGCTTGACCGCTAAGGAGAATTTAAAAAGTCAATATAACAATACAAGCATAAAGGTGCGGAAGAAAGGATAGTTATCTTTACTCGGGGCGGCCTTAAAAGCCGGCAGCTGAGTTTGGGAGGAATCACCAAAGGAGGAACGAGCAATCTCCTGTAAATAAAAATTGAATCATGGTTGAGTGATTTATAAAAGAGAGTCGTTCATCAGAGTTAAGAGGTAACAGAACCTCATTCTGGCGTTTCTGAGGAGTTTTTGGTAAGCCGAAGGGCAGCTCATTGTCTTCACTGGTCTGGGCCTGACGGCGACTCTCATGTTGCTTCTTTTTCATAAGAAAATGAGGATCTAAATAAGCCAAGGGGTGTGAAAACCTTACTTTCCGGGTTACCCACCAAGGTTTCTTCCTTGGCAAAGGTTCCGAGTCAAAGAAAGTAATAGTTACCTCTTCTGCTGCTGCCTGGCTGGCCCCCGTGTCATCCTAGTAATAATCAGTGTCAATAAGGTTGTTAAAAAGCAGGCTAAGATAGTCAAGGACTACCTCCGACTCAGAGGCAGTTGGTTTCTTTTTAGATTTTCTTGTTGTCTTCTTGGCGGCTATTGCGGTGGCTCTAGCTTTTTTGGCAACCTCATGATCATATTTGGCCTTCCAAAAGTCAGATTTAGCCTGTAGGAAAATAACAAGTTGAAACTCATGCAAATACTTAAACTACTGAAGAAAAAGGAGTCAAGGGGATTTACCTCTGGTGCCGGGTTAAGTTTGCAGAAAGGATTTAATCCTACTTTGCTGCAGTCTTCATATTTGCTGTTTGCAAGGGTGGTTGACATCTCGACAATGGCTTCTTCAGTCAGATGAAGGGAGCTATGACGTAATGGATCGTCTATTCCTCCGGTGTAGTTGCACATCAAATCAGACCGCCAGCTTAGAGGGATGATCCGCCATGCGATCCAACAGCGGATCAAGTCAACTCCAGTTAAGCCGTTTCCCAGCAAAGCTTGAACCCTCTTGATGGTTGGTTGAAGTTTCTTGCGTTCAGCGGTAGAGAGTTTATCGGGGAGCGAATATTTAGCGTCAAGACACTCAGCACGATAACCCAGCATTGGTTTTTCATCAGCCGATGATGTATCTTTGCAATAGAACCAGGTTTGGTTCCAATCCTTGGGATGGCTTGGCAAGACTACTAAAGGAAAGACAACATCCCGTCTGCGTGAATCGAAATCCCGCCAAGTTCTAAACTGGGGCCGTTGGTATACTCATTCTGGCGGTTCAAGTAAAAGTACTCTCTGAAGAGTTCAACAGTAGGTGCTTCTCGAAGATAAACCTCGTAGAAAACTTGGAAGTTACAAATGTTTGATATGGAATTGGGTCCAAGATCTTGTGGATGAAGCTTGAAAAAATGCAGAACATCTCTGAATAATTTTGAGCCGGGCGGTGAAAAACCACGGTTCATATGATCAGTAAAGACGATGATTTCGCCATCTTTTGGCTGAGGTTTTTCTTCGGCCGGGTCAGGGGCGCGGTAGGACATAACACTCTTTTTTGGCAAGTACCCAATGGTGACAAAATCCTTCAGAGTGTCCTCAGTGATGTGGAAGGGACCCAGTTGCAAACTGTCATCGTCTTTGGAGGCATGGCGAAAGGACAAGCTAAAAAGGAAGTAATTTGCCGGATTAAGTTAATTGGTGGAATTACAGGTTAATGATTGCAATACATATGCGTAATGGCGGCTTAAATAAGGGCTAATGGTATATGAAGGAAAAATAAGCCGGCATGGTAAGCCGCCATAACTAAGGAGATTCAAAAATTGCCAGCGACAAAAAATTGATTAAGTACTGAGGTAAACAAGTTTCACAAACTGCAGATGTTACTTTGGATCAACGGCTATTCAGAAAAGAAAAATAAATCTAGACCTAAAAGTCAGTACAGATGAGTTCATGAGCTTGTACAAGATTTTTCTTCCAAGAAAGGGGATCTACTGGTATTGAAAGTGGAAGTAAAACAACTACCGCATTGGTTTTACGCCATTTTCAGATCAAGAAGTTCACAGCACAGCATGGAGGATGAACTACGATGAACTACGAGAAAATATGAAGAACACATAGGAGCTCGCGAACCCTAATGCGGATATAAGGTATGGAAAGGCCGAAACTTACAGATGCAGATCTACCGCGAAGAGTCGCCGCCGTTCTCTAGATCAACTCAAGCTGATGCAGGGGCCGAGGTTGGGAAGATGAGGTTCTCTGTGACGGCAGCGGAGCTCGAGCGGCAGAAGGGTTGCGAGAGGAAGAAGATGCTGGAAAGGGGGAGAATGAGGAAGACCGGTCGTATCTATTTAGAAGGAGGCAAGCGAACAGGCAGGTGCGAAAAACGAGGGCAAATGAAGGTTATCCAGCTAGATGGATGCCTTGATTTTTGGAAATACATTAAGGCAAAGATCCGTTGAAGATGATGTCATTGCAGTTTCCGAAAATATTGGGAGGTGACGTCATGGCAGGTTATGAGGTTTACATAGGTAAGAAGAGGAAGGATTTTTTCTAAGTCTTGAAGATTGACATGAACAAGTTCAAATCAAACTGGGGCCTAATGTTGGGGATATAACTATTAGGCATGACCTGTCCAGGAGGGGCCGGGTCATCCCCATGAAGATTTATCGTTATGAAGCCCAAGATCGCACGACGGTTCATAAATAGGCTTAGTAGCGGGCCCAGACCCGAAGGTGGCTTAAGGCCCATAAGCATAAACCGCCATGTATGTAAAACTTGTAATGAAAGGCATGTAAGATACGTCATCGAGCCGGACACATTGTATGAGCCGGCCGGGACTCTGTAGGCCGCAGGGCGTCAACCCGTGTATATAAGGGGACGACCCGGCGTCGGCTTAGGACAAGAAACAACAGATTCGAGAGCCGGTCAAGCATATTCGCTCCCCGCTCATCAAAACCCTAGCAATTCCACATACAACTGGATTAGGCTTTTTACCTTCACTGTAAGGGGACGAACCAGTATAAACTCCCCGTGTCCTTTCTCCCGATTAACCCCTTTAAGCTAACCTCAACGCGATGGCTCCATGACTAAGTCCTCACACTAGGACATCTGCCGTGACAATTCCACGACAAACTCTCTGTTTGCCTATTACAGAAATCGGTCTCACTGAGTTCATGTGATCGGTCTCACCGAGATTACGTTATTCCCTAACCCTAATGAAATCAGTCCCACTGAGCTGACATGTCGGTCCCACTGAAAAGCCTAACGTTCACATTTTAAACTAAATCGGTCTGACCGAGTTTCACTATTCGGTCCCACCGAGTTTGGTAAATTGTGTGTAACAGTTAGATTTTGTGTGGAGGCTATATATACCCCTCCACCCATCCTCCAGTCGTGGAGAGAGCCATCAGAACGTGCCTACACTTCCAACATTCATTTTCTGATAGAGAACCACCTACTCATGTGTTGAGACCAAGATATTCCAATCCAACCACAAGAATCTTGATCTCTAGCCTTCCCCAAGTTGCTTTCCACTCAAATCATCTTTCCACCATATCCAAATCTGTGTGAGAGAGAGTTGAGTATTGGGGAGACTATCATTTGAAGCACAAGAGCAAGGAGTTCATCATCAACACACCATATATTACCTTTTGGAGAGTGGTGTCTCCTAGATTGGTTAGGGGTCACTTGGAAGCCTCTGTCAAGATTGTGGAGTTGAACCAAGGAGTTTGTAAGGGCAAGGAGACCGCCTACTTCGTGAAGATCTACCCAAGTGAGGCAAGTCCTTCATGGGCGATGGCCATGATGGGATAGACAAGGTTGCTTCTTCGTGGACCCTTCGTGTGTGGAGCCCTCCATGGACTCGCGCAGCCATTACCCTTTGTGGGTTGAAGTCTCCATCAACGTGGATGTACGATAACACCACCTATCGGTACCACGCCAAAAGTCTCCGTGTCAACATTGCATTTGCTCCCTCCAAACTCCTCCCCTTTACCTTCATATGCAATGATTTACATTCTGGTGCTATACTCTTAGAATTGCATGTGTATATTGATTGCTTGACTTGTGATAAGTTGCTAAAATCTGCTAAGACATAAAATTGGGAAAATGCTAGATTTTTATTTGGTCAAGTAGTCTAATCACCCCTCTAGACATACTTTCGATCCTACATATATGGATGGCTCAATAGATTGATTGGGAATGATAACTTTGAGGTGGTTTCATACCCTACAACAATTTCATCTTATGTTCTCCGCTAGATAAGAACTTTGGAGTGATTCTTTGTCACACATTGAAGGATTGTTATATGATTCAACTATGCTAACATTGTTGAGATTTTGCACTAGTGGAAGTATGAACCCTAGGCCTTGTTTTCAAGCATTGTATTACCGTTTTTGCTCACTTTTGTTACTAGTTACCTTGCTGTTTTTATATTTTCAGATTACAAAATCATATATCTACTATCCATATTACATTTGTATCACTATCTCTTTGCCGAAGTAGTGCACTTATACAATTTACCATCCTATTGGGTGTGTTGGGGACACAAGAGACTCTTTTATTTGGTTGCAGAGTTGTTTGAGAGGCCATCTTCATCCCACGTATCCCATGGATTGATAAATCTTAGGTCATCCACTTAAAGAAAATTTGCCACTGTCCTACAAAACTCCGCGCTTGGAGGTGATTTGCTTTTGTGAAGCAAGCCTTATAGCCTCTTATGGTTTGTCCTAACCCTCTGAAAGCCGACTCTCACGTAACTTAAGCCGATGTTTTAATTTTGATAAGTTCAGGGTCAATATAGGACATGATAGACATCAATATGATTGACTTATCAAAAGTACAGCCGGGTCATCTTTTCGGAGTAACATTTTTCATGTACTTGTTCAATATTTTTAAATACTTATTCAACATTTTTTAAATACTCATTCAACATTTTTAATAGTTATTCAACATTTTATCCAAATACTTGTTCAACATATTTTGAAATGTGTTTTGAAGAGTGTTTTTGTAATATATATATATATATATATATATATATAGAGAGAGAGAGAGAGAGAGAATATTTTAAAGTTTAAAGAATAGTATGGAAATAAAGCAAAAAATAAGAGCAAAAAAGAACAGGTTGCGGCATCCCACGCGGCTGAGCCAGCCCATCCAGGGCTTCCCCCGATGCGAGGGTTCGCCCTGGTCTCGCATAATCCGAGGAATAGGCGAGGAAATCCTATTTGAAGCATTTTTCGTCAAATTGTCTACGCGTCGCACATCCTTTAGGCCTCTTTTGGTTCATAGGATAGGATTATCATAGGAATAGGAATCTTGTAGGAAATGAGATAACATGTATTTCAAATCCTATGAGTAGGAATAGGAAACAAGATGGTTGACACCAAAGGAATTTTTTCATTAAGTCTAGGCTCTTTTTTATTTTCCTATGAAATGTGAAGGATAGGGACCAATCCTATAGAAATAAGGATTCACTCCTATGAATCAAAGGCTCTAAAAAAATCGTATAAAAATCCTATCTTTTAGAATTTCTTCCACATGTACGGCTGACCCTTTTGCAGCGTGACCGGTTCCCCTCCTCGACCACCTTCTGTTTCCTTCTCTTCCTTCCTTTTATGTTTCTCCTCTTCCTCCCGATTCCTTCTCTTCTCCGCCGTTCACTTCTCATCCACTTCGCGTCTTGGGCGGCAGGTGGATGGTTCTTCTTCATCTTCTTCATCTTTCTCACCCCTTTTCCCGCGTTGATTATTTGGGTTTTCCATCCGACATATCTCTCTGATAAAAGCTAGGGATTTTTGATTTCTTCTTTTTGTTGGCAGACGGTGTTGACATGTTATTCCCCAGGATATCACTTCAATTTTGGGCCAGGTTTGTCAGATCTCCACTCCCTCTTCGTAAACTTTGTGGGTTTCCTTTTTTTAAGTTCCCTAACTGTATTTGCCATGTGTTTCATTTTTTGTTGGCAGATTCGGCTCAAATCCAGTAGATCGTCGTTGTTCTACAGGGCCAAGGTAAATCGTTTCATCAAGTAGTAGATGAACTATCATAGTTCTGGTGCTGGCACATTTGGTCATAAGCTATGGGTGGATTTTTGGTTTCGGTCTGGTGCTTGTATAGTGGAATTGTGGCGCCAAGCATATAGTGCTTGTTTTTGTACATATAGTGGTATCAATTTTTCATTCTTTCTTACACAACATTATTTCCATAGAGTTATGGCATTCCACTGGACCTTTTGTGTGAACAATCTGTCTGAAACAATCAATTTCTTAGGTTCATCAAATTTTATCACCCGACAGCAAATCAATAAGATAACATCAAAACTGGTTCGTTTTCCTTTTCCTATTTTCCATTGTATATGCTTTTCTTCTGTAGAATTTTGTGGTAGGTGGCTATCACCTATTAAATAAAGTGTCTAGATAATGCACTGTCTGTTAATATCAACATGGTAGTGTGGTTACAAACTCAAATTTATCTTTTTATTTATATTACTAACCCAACACTCTTTTCAAGTCTTTCTGAATTGAATTTTGAAAAATGTTGAAGATTCTGTTTGTACTTCCCCTGAGAACTGCCCATTGCAGGAAAACACCCGAGTTAACTCATCGTGTATATTCTTCTTGTAATATTATTTTCTAATATCTTTAAGTGGATTTTTCAAGTGATCCATCTATCTTTTTTAGTTGACATGTACAACCACAACTTTGCTCCATATGGATTCATTTACATGGACTTATGGGATGGGAAAATCATGAAGGACTTTGATGTTGTAAGTTTTTCTGATTTACTATCAACAATGCTACTTGTTTTCAATTATTTTCCTTTTTATACTGTACTACTGTTAGTAATGATCTTGACCCCTCCCCCCCCCCCCCCCCCCCCCACACACACACACACATACTCTTTGCCGGAGACAACCACTCTATATATCGCCGGTCATCATCTCCACTCGAGACCTCTGTTTCTCTGCTATATGCATGTACTAGTTGCTACTATAACCTGCTTATTAAGTTAATTTAACCTGAAGGACCTCATGTATGTTTGGTAGCTTAATTAGCATCCACCTCTCTAGTCTGCAAGTTTTGTGAGGTCAATTAAACAATAGCCACTTGCTCCCCTGAAAAAGCACCAGCTAGTTGCTTGTTGATCTGATTTACTTTCCTAGAAAAAGAGTAACTAGTTTGCGAATTATTCATACACCTTCAGTTTTTTGACACAATCTTTTCTTCTTCTTTTCTACTGTTTTAGGAAATCACTCCTCAATTTTGGCCGATTGTTGATTACAAAATGGCAAAGTTTGACCTGAAGGAGATAGACTTGGAGGCATTGGATGATGCTTCAACAAAGAGATGCTACATTGATGATGTGTATTTCCATTTTTGTCTGATCAACGTATACCTCAGAAAGCATGTTGTTGTCTACTTCCTATGGCAGACAAAATTGCTCCCAGTGTGCAAGTGTGCTAAACGATTGCATGTTTGTTTTTCTTGCTATTTTCCTATGTATCTGACACTACAATATCAGAAATATAATTTTGTTCTGAATTTATATTAATGAAGTTTTTTCTGCTCTATTTGGATACATCTTTGATAACTACCTATTTGAGAATGAATAGGTTGTTGATTTAACATCTAATAATTATTTCGTCCAAAATAAATTAAGCACGAATAGAGTGTGAATTAACTAATGTAATTTTATTAGAACTATTTTGTCCAAATGAATTTGTACATGCATATCTGTTTCATGCCTTGTCATATGTGTTAGCATCTTATACATCTTGAATTCCAAGAATATTTTTTGAATCTTAGCACACAGTTTGAATTCCAAGAATGAATTTTCAATGCTGAGAACATTTTCTGAGCACAATAGCATTTTTGGAATCCATGCACAAAGCTTGAATTTCAATAACAATTTTTAATTCGAAAAACATTTTTTAAATCCAAGAACAACTTCTCAATTTCAAAGAACGAGTTTTTAATGCCCTAGAACATTTTTAATCCAAGAACAACTTTTTGAATGAGTCGGATTTTTTTTTTGAATCCATGAACAATTTCTATTGCAAGAACAAATTTTAAATGTATTGGACATTCTTTTAAGACAAGAACAAATTTGAATGTCATGAATTTCTTTTGAATCAACAAACAATTTTTCAGCTTGAAAGAACAATTTTTTCAATGCCTCAATTTTTTTAATCCATGAGCAATGTTTTAATTCGAAGAACAACTTTTGAATGCCTTGAACAATTTTTTAATTCCTTGATCCAAGAACAATTTTTGAATTGAACATTTTTTGAATCCAAGAACAAATTTCAAGTTCAAAGAACAATTTTGGAATCACTAGAACATTTCTCAGTCCAAGAACACTTTTTTAAACATCTGAAACATTTTCTGAATCCATGGACAAATTTTTAATTCCAAGAACATTTTTCATGCCTTGAATATATCTTGAATCCGAGAACAAATTTCAAGTTGGAAGAACAATTTTGGAATCACTAGAACATTCTTCAGTCCAAGAACACTCTTTGAATGTCTGGACATTTTTTGAATCCATGAACAAAATTTTTATTCCAATAACATTTTTAATGCCTTGAACATATCTTGAATCCAAGAATATTTTTGGATGTCTTGAATTTTTTCGAATCCTATAATATTATCTAATTTAAAATATTTGTTTTGAATTTGTGAACAATTTTTGAATGTCTTGAACATTTTTTCAATCCAAGAACAATTTTTTCAATGGTTTGAACATTTTTGAATCCGTGAAAAACTTTGCCAAAAACATTTTTTGAATGCTTTGAACATTTTTTAAATTCAAGAACATTCTATGAATGTCATGAACATTTCTAAATCTGAGAACAATTTGTCAATTTAAATAACACTTTTGAATTGGTGGACAATTTTTACTGCCTTGAACACTTTTTTAATCCAAGAACCAATTTTGTGTTTCTTGTAGCAATGAAACAGCGGCAAGAACTAGATTTATGTTTCTGTGCCTATTTTTTTGTTTTCGTTATTGTCTTTTGGCTGTATTTTTCAAAAGAAAAAAAATTAACTTTTCCGCTAGTGAGTGTTAAAGCAGTCAAAGAAATGGTATACTAGGTGTGCGTCGAATAAAAAACACGAGAAGCTACTAGTCCAACCAGGAAACGGGAACAGAAGCAGCTTTTTTTAGACAAAACAGAAGCAGCTACTAGTCGAACAGAACGAAAAAATGAAGGGAGTACTGTTTAGGCTGGTCGTAATGAGAGTATCATAAACAATATCATACATGTTAACTAGATTTTTTGGATGATATGACACATAATTAAATGAAAAAAAAGATGATGTACTAGTATCACATTATGATACCGTATATCATATTAAATGATGTACTACTTTATTTAATATATGACAATTAATAAAACAACCTAATATACTAACCTATGATACTATGCATTACGAAAGTAGTATTATACACTAATATCATATGCCAGTATATAATACTCTCCATTACGCATTCAGGTTTTGCTATCAAAAGACTAAATTCTCCTCATGCCACAGTTTTTTATTTCATGGAGTGCATATACTACGGAGTTAGTACATTTTTCTGAGGGATTGTCTAGTGTTGTAATTCAACGGCGAAGGTGGGTCCCAGGCAGTCCAGGCCATGGCCTGGGGGCGTGAGGAAATTCCCCAGCCTAGAAAAAGAAGTTGGCTTGGGGCGCAGCCCACTCTCTCTAGCCCTTCTGCTGGGCCTTGGCCAATCAGCCCAATAACAAATAGCGGACGAGGGGACTGAGCAAAAAGACGAAAGAAGAAAGGAGCCGTCTCGTGCCCGTCGAACCCTATCCATCCCGCCGCCCGCCGCCCGCCGCCGCGTCCCGTGTCCGGTGTCTCGTTGACCTGCGCCCCTGCCCATCCGGCGAGCCCCATGCAGCAGCGAGCAGTCCCCTTCCATCTCCTTCTTGGCTGCTTCCCTTGTTGATCTGCAGGCTTGCTTCCCTTGCTGATCTGCAGTCCGGCATCCTTCGGCGTTCCGCCTCAGCAAAAGGTATCCCCTTCTAGCCATCTCAAGTTC
Organism: Triticum monococcum; assembly: GCA_034509565.1. Classification (NCBI taxonomy): domain Eukaryota; kingdom Viridiplantae; phylum Streptophyta; class Magnoliopsida; order Poales; family Poaceae; genus Triticum; species Triticum monococcum. The sequence goes on from CM067841.1 coordinate 388,131,270, forward strand.
TCAACTCAAGCTTAAATTCCACAGAAAATGTGGCCGTGGCCCTCGGCATTAATGCTTTGATAGATTGAAACATGACTTTAATTAATTCTTGTTGCCCTTAGTATTTTTTTGATCTCAATTGCCCTTAGTTTTGTAATTCCACAGAAAGGACCTGAAGGCTAATCTCCATTCGCTTTATCGTGTGATATGCTAGTAATTGCTTTGTGTTTTCTACTTATTAAATGGCTAGTGTAATCAAAATTAGGTAGCTATTCCAGAACTCAGAGACTTGCTGCTACTCATCACTCTTTATCATTATTATTCTAAAACTGACTCCTAATGCAGCATCCATGTTAAGCCACGTCACGTTAAAAAGAATAGTCATTGCACGTGATAAAAAAAAGTGCGACCACTGCATGTGATAAAACCCTGAGCCCCCGCGCCCACCTGTCTGTCCAAACCCCCTCTCAGCGCTTTCACCTCATCGGGCTCCCCCGCCGTTCTTGCTAGGTTACCAGGCTCGCGTATCCCGCCGCCAGCAAGCAACACAGCGCCGCAGCCGCTGCTCGCGATGCCGACAATCAGCGTCGGCCGTGACCGCCTCTTCGCCGCACTGGGCAGGGTCTATAGTAAGCCCCCCCCCCCCCCCCCCCCCCCACCCAAACCCCGCCACATACTCCTTCCCTTAACCCGCCGCAAGAACACCTAACTAATATCGTTTCTTTGCTGTGGATGCTCCAGCGCAAGACGAATTCGAGGCACTCTGCTTCGATTTTGGCATCGAACTCGACGACGTGGTGAGCCGCTCAGATCTGTGCCATTTTTCTCTCCTACTCGCATGCTTTGGTATTTGGGTGTTAATTTTGTTTGATGTGATTTGCTTCATTGGGTTTGTGTAGACAACAGAGAAGGCCATCATCCGGAAGGAGAAGCACCTGGAGGAAGATGTCGAAGCGGACGGTGATGACGAGGTCATCTACAAGATTGAGGTTGCTGCCAATAGGTAAGCGCATTTTGGTTTTGCCAGCTGAACTGCTCTGACTTGAGTTGCTATGGTGTGAGATATCTGTCCGTCTTCGGGTATCACTAGCTCAATTGGTCTGCATTGAGCTGCTAATTGTCAAATCAAATATGTGTGTATGCATTGGTGTCACTGTAGCTGTAGTCATGTAACCCGTTTGCTTTCTTTTATTTGGGTGAGCAAATTTTGTTCTGCTATTCAGTTCAAAGTTTTGGGTGTTTATCGGTATCGTGCATGGCACGTGTCACTTAATTATTGGACTTTGCGGAGATTGACCTTGTTATCCGTACTAATGTCAGCTCAAGTCTAACCTGCATATATGGTGATTCTTTTTGTTTTGGCATCAAATTTGGAACCAACATCTGTAGGTTTTGTTCACTCTGATTTTTATTTAATTTGACATAAACTTTGGCTGCACCATCCCTATATATGATAGTAATTCTTGTTACTGGTAAGGTTTTAATGAGTAGTTTATTTTGTCTTGCTACTTTTGTATTTAATTCTATTCTCTTGTTCATTTTGGGTGTAGTAAGAAATTATTTGGTGCTGTGAGACACTTGTAGTATATTAACTTGCTTTCTTGTACATGTTTGATGTGAGATAATAATACTTCAAATAGTTGAACTTCCACACAGCACATTGTGTTCAACCACGAACTTTTGCTTTCTCAGCAAAAGAGAAAGAACTGCTTTCTTGTATATGTCTGATGTGACATAAGACTTCAAATTGTTGAACCTTCAAATAGTCTACACTGGTTTTATAGATGGGAGTATCACCTTATTAGTATTGCTGGCATCAAGTATGCACTGGAAATGTCTTGGTTAGCCTTATGCTTTAACAATATGTTTTCTTAGTTTACTAAGTTCAATTGGATGACTTGTTGGTTGTTAAAAAAACTACAAAGAATTAGCATAAGATTTCTTATGCAGTGTGATGTCCATTACAATGCATGCAGATATGATTTGTTATGTCTTGAAGGATTAGCAAGATCTCTTCGCATTTTCACGGGGAGTGAAGCAACCCCTATATTTAAAATTGCTTCAATCCCCCGTGGTTCAATGCTTCAGATGCATGTTAGATCGCAGGTAATGAGTTGAAGAAGGTTCATTTTCACCCTCATCTAGCTCTTTATTATACATAAGGTTAATGCATTTTACCCTTATAATTTCTTATGGCCATATTACGGCATATGCCAAGTTTTCAACTAATATACTTGAAAAAATATGAGAAAAAACAGTAAGGCTGAGTATCTTCAGTGTTTTGCTAACTTCTGGGTAACGGTTCTGTATTAGCTGTGGATAAAATCGATAGACAGAGTCTAAGGGTTTGGTGTTCGTCTCAATTGGAAACTCTCTTGAACAACTTCATTGTTAATGCATATTCTGGATTAAAAAAACATTTCAAAAAAGGAGAAATGACTCTGTGAGTTAAATGAATGACAAAAAAGGGATTTGGAAAGAGAAAACAAAGGCGGACTTAACGCACTAGTTTAATTTTCTATACATATGTTTGTCATGCTTAATCCATGTGTGTCATAAATGTTCCGTTGTAGTCCTGACCATTAATATAGCCGAAAGAGGAAATGCAATTCTTAGATGTTAACTTGCCCATGCTTTTGAGATTCTAGACGCTAGCAGCAGATGACATGCCAAGTAATGGATTGCGTCATTTTTAAAATGTTGTCCCTGTTTCTCTAGAAGGTAATGGATTATGTATGCACACATCTACTCCCTCCGTCCGAAAATACTTGTCATCAAAATGGATAAAAAAGGATGTATCTAAAACTAAAATACGTCTAGATACATCTCCTTTTATCCATTTTGATGACAAGTATTTCCGGACGGAGGGAGTATCTATTAAAGGAAAGTCAAAGCCTTGACCAGCTGATATTTATTTCTTTTGCAGACGTCACAAATTAGACCATATGTAGTTTGTGCTGTCCTAAGAGGAGTAACTTTTGATGAAGTCAGATACAACAGCTTCATTGATCTTCAAGACAAACTCCATCAAAATATTTGCCGGTATAACTTGTCTGGCTAGCAGTGGCGTGTTAGTTTGTTTTATGTGAGTTGAAGATCATCACCCTTAGTTAACTCACTGTACTGTGCTGGAGGACAGAAAGAGAACTCTTGTTGCTATTGGTACCCATGATTTGGACACTCTGCAAGGACCCTTCTCATACGAGGTAGATTTTTGACCTTGCTGCAATTAGCTACAGTTTTTTGATGCTCCTTATTAATTCCATCAAACATCCCAGAGAGCTTTGTATTTCCGTCAGGCACATCCTTGCTACTTCATTCTGTGTGTGTTCTGCATTTTTCTGTTCTTCTCTGTGGTTGGTTGGTGGGAGCCCATATTTCTGTTTGAGGATCATTGCTAAAGCATTTTTTTAATGTTAGTTAAGTTTTTTAGGGATAGAGAAACGCAGGACATGTTGTGGTCCATTTAATTAATTTTGCACGCATCATGAAGCTGCGCATGTCAAGGCTATAGCTTATTGGCCCCAAAAGCTCCCTTTGGCTGCCTCAGGCCCTGTTTGGGGGAGATTCAGGTTTGTCTTGAGTTCACCAGAAGCAAAGTATACTTCTAAACAGGCTGTCTTCAAGTTGGAGCTTACTCTCAGCCTCTATTGATAAACTGGAGCTCCTTTTCACCAGCATTTTAGAGAAGCCATAATTTGGGGGAAACGTGGGGCCAAGGTGCCCCTGTTATTTGAACCTATTGCATTATGGTCTGAAGCTTTGTAACACGAGCCCAAGGTGCTCCCCACTGTTTGGTGTTATTCCAGCCTATGAGTTCAATCGGTTCCATTTTTGCGGACTGCTGTTGATTCCGGGGAGGTTAACTGACAGTTGAAAGGTGGGGATTCGGGTCTAGTTAGTAAAATTTGAAGAGTAGCTCTCCCTGACCTGTGTGCAATCTCCTGATGCTATTGACTTCAGATGGAAATTCGGAGAATCGGTGTTAATTTTGGTGTAACTGGTGCATGAACCTTGGAACCATTGTGCATGCTAGGCATGGTTTCGTGTTCATAGTTGTTGTTGATGTACATGTTGAATAGTGGTGTTTGGATGTGACGTCCCCAATTACAGTGCACTATTTATGCTGTCCATATTCTTTGATAGCTTGGCTATTTGAAGTAAATACAAAGAAACACCATAGGTGCTGAGCTTTTCAAGTGTACCATAACTTGATATTATTTTTCTTTATGTTTCGAGATTTTTGCGGGAATTTTCCACCTTGCAAGCAATTCTTGACTATAGTATATATCTTCTTATGTGCCTCTTGCAGATAAGCTTTTTTCATTTTAATCAAAAATCAAAAATATTGTTTTTCCTTTATAGCTGATGATGCGACAATGCAAATGCCCCTGTTGATTCCTATCATCCTTTATTTGACATATTAATTAATCTTTTCAGGCTCTACCACCACAGGAAATCAATTTTATCCCATTAAAACAGGTAAATAACTCACCACTTTCAACCAGGTGATACATTATCCCCACTTTACACGTTACTGTTAGAGCATTTCTGCAGTCTTTTGTGCAGGTTTCTGGGAAAACAGAAGTTTTGACTTGCATTTCTTCTTTTCGTTTGCTTTGTTATATTGGTTCAGGAGCAAACGTTCAGAGCGGATGCATTGATGGATTTCTACAGAGTAAGTAGCCATGCCACAGGTTATAGTGCCTTGCTACACTTAATATTGCTACTTATGACCATGGGAACCAGGATTTTCTGAAGTTCTGCAGTTCTATACCCTTGATGCTTAGTTCTGATTTTCCTTAAATACGCTCTCTGTACATATTGGTCACCGATAGCTTACACTTTCTTTTGGCAGTCTGACATGAAGTTGAAGAAGTTTTTGCATATTATCGAGAATTCTCCAGTTTACCCAGTTATATATGATAGCAACAGGTAAACCAATTTCATGGTATTGTGGTTACATTTCTCAACTTATTTTTGTTACAAGGCGTATAGTCTGGTTATAAAAGGCAAGACACATGTTTGGTTGCCAGTTCAATACTTAGCTTAAATTGTTTGTACCAGGACTGTTCTGGTACTTATTCTGGGTCCTTGGTACAAACAAGCAATTTATCGAATGCACTGTACAAACAAGCAAGCTGACACTCTAATACTTGCAGAACTGTATTATCGTTACCTCCTATCATCAATGGTGCACATTCTGCTATCACCCTGAAGACAAGGAATGTGTTTATCGAATGCACTGCTACAGACCTTACAAAAGCAAATATTGTTCTGAATACAATGGTAGGTGTGATGTAATGCTTGCTATCTTTTAGATTGGAAATGTGCTGTCCTTTTGGATGAAGATTAGATTTATTTTGTTGATGCACCTGCTACCTATGTGTCTAGGTCGCAATGTTTTCGGAGTACTGTGAAAATAAGTTTGAAGTGGAACCAGTTGAAGTGGTATCTCATGATGGAAGCACAGCCATTTATCCTGATCTTTCATGTTATAAAATGGAAGTTTCGCTCTCTGATATTGTTGGACCCATTGGAATCTCCCTAGATGAGACACAGGTATATTTTATTGAAGCCTGAAAAATCATCGAGTTCAGCATATCATTTCGCCGGAAACCATGGACCTCATATCTGGATAAATAGTTCAAATAAGTGATAGATTTTGATCTTTACTGTAGAATAGCTGGTTTTTCTGATGCAAATTGCAATGTTCTACCTGTATGCAAAATTAAATTAAACAAATATTTTTTATAATCAAGTCAATGTTTTCTGCTTGAGTTCTTTGAATTTAAGTTCGCAGCTTTGACTAAGTGTGGTGATACGACTGAGTATTTGAAAGTTCAGGTTATCTCCCTTCTGAACAAAATGCAATTGCAAGCGGAACTTTGTTCATCAAATGGGGAGCCTTGTATTTCGGTGTCTGTCCCTCCTACAAGAAGTGATGTTCTGCATGCTCGTGATCTAGCAGAGGTAACATATGCAATTCCCTACCTATCGAAGGTTCTTTTTTTATAGTTATTATCTAGAATTGGTTGATAGTTTCTGGTTTGATTTTCATTTTCATTCCATACAGGATGTTGCTATAGCTTATGGGTACAACGATGTGCCAAAATCAAAACCAAAGTCTATGACAATTGGTGGAAGGCAACCACTGAACCGTTTCTCTGATAAAATCCGTGCTGAGGTATGTGCTTAAAATATTCAGTACCTTGTAGCAATCCTTCAGTGGTGTTCCATATTCATATGCATATGTTCACTCGATATTTTACTGGGAGAAAAATGTTTGTGGGGCAGGTTGCAAGAGCTGGTTATATGGAGGTGCTCACATTTGTTTTGACTTCACACGAAGAGAACTTTGACATGCTAAACAGGACAGACGATGGAAATAAAGCAGTCATTATTGCAAACCCCCGTACTTCTGAATTTGAGGTGAATTGCTCAAGTACTAAAGGGTGTCTTTATGATTGGTTCTTTCATTTATTTGTTACAGACGTTTGCAGTAGAAAAATGTCTGTCATTCTTTTGTTAATTGCATGTTAATCAGCGAGCAGTGTAAGCGTTCGTTCATTGAGGCCTGGCCTTCTATGCTTGGTATCTTTATTAGCTTCGTTTTTGAGAATAGTTGTAGATAATTACGTATGCGTACAAGTAAAATCAATAATGCATGCACAACTAGTCAACTACCACCAGGTGCTGCATTATCTACTGATTAAAGTTGATGAAATGCTATGGTTCTGTCTTTTTGATTAATTAGTATAATCATGAATGCACGGACAACTACTCTCTAGTGCCGCATTATTTACTGATTGAAGTTGATGAAATGTTATGGTTCTGTCTTTCTGATTAATACCTTTTGGATGCTCTTATAGTTATACATATTGTCATCATACTCCTGGTATATGTGGTCATTCATATTTAGCTGTCTTCACTTACCTACTGCAAAATAAATCAATACGTTTTGTTTCTAATGTAAGATCTTGAAATATAATTATACAATTCACATGTGCTTATTCCAGTACGCAATGTATGTTTTGTTTTGCTTGTGATCTTGCAGGTTGTAAGAAGTAGTCTGATGTCATGTTTGTTGAAAACGCTGAAGCATAATATAGACCATCCAAGACCCATAAAGGTACTTTATGTAAACAAACAATCGTATTCATCAGCTTAGTGTTAGCAGTGTTACTGAGGTACCCTTCATGTGGCTAATGTGCATATACTCCCTTTTTTATATAATAACAACATTCTAATTATTGGCTGACAAGCACACTCCAAGTCTCCAACCCAACCGGGTTCTCTCTTTCCCTAGCTCGTTGAGAGTCGTCTTCTGCTCCCTGGCTCCTTCCCTTTTCTTCTCCACCGGGGGTGCCGGTTGGAGCAAGGTTGGGATTGGATGCGGGGCTTCTTCTGTAGATAGTAGGCTTAGATTTATGTTGTTCGGCCTTGTGCTGTGGTCTGGCTTCATGCCGTTGGGGAGTCTGCCTTCGGATCTCGCGAGCAGAATCCGGTGGCCGCTGTCGTCGTCCTCTGCAGCGTCTTCATCATGGAGGCAAAGGGATGGCGGCGGATCTGGCGAACCCCCTCTCAATAAGCTCGCGGTGGCACTTGGAGACGCCGCTGTGGTGCTCCTCCCCTTCCCTCTTTGCCGTCATGTGGCGGCCGGGGTAGCGGTGGAGAATCGCAGCAAGTTCAGCTCCAACAGTGCCTCTCCTCGTCGGATCTATATCTCTTGCGAGGATGGAGTCCGTCCCTGCTCTCGAGGAGGTTCTCCGGCTTCTCCTTTCTTTGCATGTTCCTTCAGCAGATGAGAAGCGGCGGAGTTGATGCAGATGGGGATGACGCTCGTCACCAACGGTGGTCTTGGAGAGGCTACGGCGCCTACGGTAGCCAGTCGGTCCTGCCAGCAATCCGGTGCATCCTATGGCCGAAGGGCGGCCCTTTTCAATCCTCCCGGCTAAGTTGCCACAAGGGAGGCACTACAACTTCAGTGCAGATTCCATGGCATACAACCTATAGCTCTAATACCATGTTGATGATAATTAAGTTGATATTAGTAGGAGGCCAAAGCCAACATATATACATGTACGAGAGGATGCCAAAAGGCTAGAATACAAAAGGCCAAAGATCATCATCAATATAACTCTAACAGAGGGGTCGTCGGACCAAGTGGTCTCGTCCCCGGCGCGGTTGTTAAGGATCCGATTGCATTTTACTTTCGTCTTCTGGGGTCCTCCTTGCATAAGTCAGGGATCTGGTTGTAATCTGTATTTTTCTTTGGGTCCTGCTGCTAGATGCTCTGTACCACCGCTGAAATATTAATGATGCATCTGGGGCCTTCGAGCCCCTACCAGTGTTCATTTTTTTTATCGGCTGATACATAATATTGGTTTGTAATAATTATGTTTTTTAATACACGTTATCATGATTTTCTAAAAGAAACGCTTTAGAGTTGCTTATGTTGCTAATAACCAATTGGCCATAGTATATTTTTTCAGCATTGTTATGTGTGCAGATTTTTGAAGTTGGTGATGTAGTGTCATTGGATACTTCACGTGATGTTGGTGCCTCTAATAATCGCCGGCTTGCAGCTTTGTACTGTAATAGTAATTCTGGATTTGAGGTAAATAAGCAATTACTTTTGTGAAAGTGCTTTGTTCTTGGCCTTGGCTAATTGTTATCAATTACCCAGGAAATTATGGGTTTGGTGGATAGGATTGTCAAAATCGTGAGAGCTCCACACATAAATTTCGGCCAGACTTACTATGTTCCTTCAAGTGTAAGCATTTGAAATTCTTGATACATTTGGGCACATCCAACGTGCCTTTGGTTTTTTTTTTGTTTTGAAACTGTGCCTTTGGTTGTTATGAACATCTGTACTGATGTCTTGTCTTGTAGGAACCCGAGTTCTTTACTAAAAGACAATGCAAAATTGTTATGAGTGATGGAAAGCAGGTTGGCTACTTAGGAATTGTCCATGCTGAGGTAATTTTCTTTATCATGTGCAAAAAAAAAAGCCATGGAATGATGATCTGTGAACAGTTAATTTGACCTAGTCTGTTATATGCAGGTGCTAAGAAAATTTGGCATTCCGGACCCCTGCACCTTCGTTGAGATTGACATTGAGGCTCTTTTGTAGCTGCCATGTATATGAATCAGGGGATTCGCCCGTTGGTTTTGTTCACCTGAGTACCTGACAGTTTGGCAGGCGTGTGGTATCTCAACACAACAGGACCCCCATTTTAGTTTGGACACTACATGCTCAATTGTAGTAGCTCACATTGGTGCTTGCATGTTTGAGTTGGAAAAGGAAGAAGTATCATGATACTGTAGATGCCTCAGCTTTTTGTGAGTGAAAGATGTGCCTTACTTTGTTTCCGTTTTGATACAATTATACAGCACCATTTTGGCACACATGTTTCTATGAAATATGCCAGTTATTAATATTGTGAAGAGTTTGATGGTGGAAAGGCAACCACTTAGTTCATGAATCCCTTCCGAACCATGTTTGACATGATGCTTAAGTAAATTTAGCGTTCAGCGTCTTTTTCACAAAAACCTGACAATTCAGTTCTGTTAGTCGAACAAACCCTGACCTGCCCACTTCTTTTCCCAGCTTGCGGCTGAACTCTACTGTCTACTTCTGATATCTGTTTGCGTTGTTTTCTGAATGGACCAACTGTAGGCGCTTTGCCTTCAGCTGCAGAGTTTTTCTTTCTTTTTTTCTTATTATTAGCAAAAGAGCCTGTGTGTTGCAACGGGTTATGCATAATTTAGTCACTGATGCTTCACTACGGAGCAAACACCAGACTTCAAGCCCCCTCCTCTTGTGTCGGTCATGGATGTTACTGAGTCAAGCCACTGTGACAAAATAAGACGGTGACTTAAACTGTTCGTTGAGGCCCTTGTGTCATCTTCCTGAAATGTGGGAGGACGACTCTGCTCGTGGCTAGAATTTCCTCCTTTTGATACGTCCATAAATATTACATGTTAATGTCACCAATCTCAGGCTTGCAATGAATCATATATAAGTGCATATATCATGCATTAGTAGTAAATTAAGAAGAAAAATTGATGCCAACATGCAAAAATAGTAATCTAACCTTTCATCTAATGGTTTAGACAGACCTATGTTAGCATGGCGATGCTGGCTTTGATATTAGATAATAGTGTCCAACTCGGACCAGCCCATCCACGTTCTGAATATTTATGCGCATATGGACCAGTATTCAGCGGAAAGCACACTTCATTCCAAAAGCACAGACTGAAAGAAGGATGGATACTCTCCCTTATAAACTGATCATGGCTCTAATAACCTGGATCATGCATAAGACTAGATCCTTGATGGCGCGCGTTGCTGCGCCCGTCTATTTTTAGTGTTTTATGATAGAGATAGGAATTTGTTTAAGTACACATTAGACTGAAACAATGTTTTTCATCACGAATGCTTCCCTTTTTCTTTTGATATGAAAGATACTTCTGTAAGTAGTAAGTAAAAAACTAAAATATACTAAGCTACGATGGAGCAACATCTGCTTTCACTTGGTGAACAGCAACCTTAAGAAAGAATTTGCAGGGAATTTCAAGAATTCATAAGAGATAACATTGATAGGCAGCTATCATTTGCAGTGTTTACCCAGCTACAAAGACAAAGATCTGAAAATGTAACAATTACTGCAAGGATGAGAGTAAAATCTTCATATTATACTCTTAGCTTTGCATATATGATACATCTTTTTCTGAGAAACATGTCCTCTGTTGGACGATCATTAAAATGATAAGAACACATTTTTAGCACAAACAAAGCAAGACAAAATCCTTTACTATTGAGGTCTCAAACATGTCATTTTTTGCAAGAATAAAAAAGTCACTAAGTTACACACAAGAGGGAATCAAATCTGAAGTAGATATTTCCCCTACCTTCTTCACGCTGCAGAATCTGAATGGAAGCCCTATGGGCGCTGGTACCAGCGAATTCCATGGACATCTCTGTTAGATCGGTAGCAATCCAGGCAGCAGCTCAATGGAACACAACAATCCACCACTGCATCCAACACTGATGGGAAAGAAGACAACCAATCATCACATATTTTGTGCGAGAAAAAGATCATGATTTTGCTACGAGTACAACCTTCCGCACACCAGTATACATGAAATGCTCATAAGCCATAATCATCGTCATCTAGCGCTCAGTGCTGTAAAAAAATCATTTGCAGGTACAACATGATAAAAGAAAAGCTATGTACTAAGAGAAGTTGCATAAAGCTTTTGTTCATTTCTTCACAAGGCATTTATGTACATATACATTTCAGGACCATGGACTGTCGGTGAAGATAGATATTTTCCCCCCTCTTGGCAAGTCAGGTCATTGTGTTGTACCCTCGGCTGGATGCTGGCCTCCTCCTGACCAACCAACAGATGCGATGGCTTTATTAAAAGAACAGGGTGGCAAATGCAAGACCAAGGAAAGGAGATCAAGGAACCAAATTAAATTCTGAAAAAAGGACCTCGCAATCAAACCTTGCAAGGGGGCGAGGAGTGCAGGAGGATCAAAGATATGACGCATCCAGATTTTGGCTGATGGTGAAGCTGAGGGACACATGGGGCGTCAAATCCATCACCTGGAAACAGGAGCAAGGCAATTGCCATGGTCATCGCAGTCTATTGCAACCGAGGTGACCAGATGCCCCAGCCGATGAGGCACCGCATCGTCCAGTGGGAGGCTCATCTCGAGGATCTGCTCTCGCCCGTGCTAGAGGAAAACGGGGAAGAGAAGTTTAGAGTAAATGGCACCGGCGATCCGACAACTTGTGCTGTGGGTGCGCTTAAGTCACGGTACTTGCAAACCGAAAAAATCCGTCATAGAACTTGCATTATGGGTGCAGATAGGTCGCACAGGTCATCTGAACCAGCCAGCTGCCTGGTTTTCTCCTTCTAATGGTCAAGCGCGATAAATTTGTTCACGACTTTAAAAATATATGTGATTCGTGACTTTAAAAAAATGTTCGTGAACGATAAATTTGAAAACTATTTGTTCACGACTTTAAAAAAATGTTCGCGAACATTTAAAAAAATATATTCGTGATCCGCGACTTTAAAAAAATGTTCGCGAACGATAAATTAAAAATATTTATGATTAGTGACTTTAAAAAATGTCCAGGAACGAAAAAATAAAAAATGTTTTTGAATGATAAATTTAAAAATGTTTGTGAATGATTAATTTGAAAAGTATTTATTCAAGGCATTAAAAATAAGGTAGAGAACGATAATTTTGAAAAATATTTTTGATTTGTGAACATTTTTTTAAAGTTGTGAACATTAAAAAATTTGTGATTCACGACTTTAAAAAAAAGTTCGCGAACGATAAATTAAAAAATATTTATGATTCGTGACTTTAAAAAAATGTCCACGATTTTTTTTGAAAATGCTTGCAAACAATAAATTTGAAAGTGTGGTGAATGATTAATTTGAAAACTATTTGTCCACGACTTTAAAAAAATTGAGAACGATAAATTTGAAAAATATTTGTGATTCGCGATTTTTTTAAGTTGTGAACATTTAAAAAATATTTGTGATTCGCGACTTTAGAAAAAGTTCACGAACGTTAAATTAAAAGATATTTATTAAAAAATTTTGTGATTCGTGACTTTTAATAAATGTCCACGAATGAAAATTTTGAAAATGTTTGCGAACAATAAATTTGAAAATGTTCATGAACGATTAATTTAAAAAATATTTGTTCATGAGTTTAAAAAATGTTCGCGAATGATAAATTTGAAAAATATTTGTGATTTGCGAACATTTGTTTTAAGTGGCGAACATTTAAAAAAATGTTTGTGATTCACGACTTTAAAAAAATGTTCTCGGATGATAAAATTAAAAAAAATATTATTAGAAATATTTGTGATTCGTGACTTTAAAAAAAATGTCCAGGAACGAAAAATTTGAAATGTGACCTATCTGCACCGGCAACGCAAGTTCTATGATGGGTTTTTCTTAAAAATATGACAGCTGGCCGGTTCAGATGGCATACGTGACCTATCTGCACCCGCAATGCAAGTTCTATGACGGGTTTTTCCAGTTTACAAGTACCGTGACTTAAGTGTATCCGCAGCGCAAGTTCTCGGACCGCCAGTGCCATTTACTCAGAAGTTTAACCCGAACCCAACCGGCGCGCCCTGACTATCAGCGACACCTCCTCGCCCATGCGGATCTGTCGCCCTCTCATCTTCGCCGCTGATCATGGGAGTGCGAGAGGAAACTGAAAAGGTTGTCGATTTTCTAGTGGAGGATGGAGGAGAGGGGCGGCGGTGGTGGCTGAGGAGATGGAAGGCAAGCAGTGCGGATGGCGATGCCGCAACGCCACCTGCGGACCTGAATCAACCAGAGTGTTCCGATTTTGTTACGGGAATAGAGGCCCTCACGGCGTCAGCCCAGTCCGTTGCCCATTCTAGAGCAGAAGATGATTTGTGGCCCATGGACCCATTGACCAAAGCATCTAACGGCAATGAAGGCCTAAAACAGCCGATCCAATGGCCGAAATTGCTAGTGCCCTGAGATGGCTGGATTAGTGCTCGGTGAAAACTATTTGTTCACGACTTTAAAAAAATTGAGAACGATAAATTTGAAAAATATTTGTGATTCGCGAATTTTTTTAAGTTGTGAACATTTAAAAAATATTTGTGATTCGCGACTTTAGAAAAAGTTCACGAACGTTAAATTAAAAGATATTTATTAAAAAAAATTGTGATTCGTGACTTTTAATAAATGTCCACGAATGAAAATTTTGAAAATGTTTGCGAACAATAAATTTGAAAATGTTCATGAACGATTAATTTAAAAAATATTTGTTCACGAGTTTAAAAAATGTTCGCGGATGATAAATTTGAAAAATATTTGTGATTTGCGAACATTTGTTTTAAGTGGCGAACATTTAAAAAAATGTTTGTGATTCACGACTTTAAAAAACTGTTCTCGGACGATAAAATTAAAAAAATATTATTAGAAATATTTGTGATTCATGACTTTAAAAAAATGTCCAGGAACGAAAAATTTGAAATGTGACCTATCTGCACCCGCAACGCAAGTTCTATGACGGGTTTTTCTTAAAAATATGACAGCTGGCCGGTTCAGATGGCATATGTGACCTATCTGCACCCGCAATTCTTAACGTCTTCAGCTTTAATACCTTTTTCTTTCATAGATTGCTTTGCCTCTTGCATATCTTCGAGACTGAGGAATAGAACACCTCTCTTCTTCGGAGTTGGTTTAGGAATAGACTCAGTAATGGGAGCAGGAGCTGGCTCAGGAGGTGCCCAATTATTTTCATTTGTCAACATATTATTCAATAGAATTTCAGCTTCATCCGGTGTACTTTCCCTAAAAAGAGAACCAGCACAACTATCCAGGTAATCTCTGGAAGCATCGGTTAGTCCATTATAAAAGATATCAAGCATTTCAGGTTTCTTTAAGAGGATGATCATGCAAAGCATTAAGTAACTTGAGAAGCCTCCCCCAAGCTTGTGGAAGACTCTATTCTTTAATTTGCACAAAGTTGTATATTTCCCTCAAAGCAGCTTGTTTCTTATGAGCAGGGAAATATTTAGCAGAGAAGTAATAAATTATGTCCTGGGGACTACCCACACAACCAGGATCAAGAGAATTAAACCATATCTTAGCATCACCCTTTAATGAGAACGGAAATATTTTGAGTATATAAAAGTAACGCGATCTCTCATCATTAGTAAACAAGGCGGCTATATCATTTAACTTAGTAAGATGTGCCACAACAGTTTCAGATTCATAGCCATAAAATGAATCAGATTCAACCAAAGTAATTATATCAGGATCAACAGAGAATTCATAATCCTTATCAGGAACACATATAGGTGAAGCAGCAAAAGCAGGGTCAGGTTTCATTTTATCTCTAAGTGATTCTTTGTTCCATTTAACTAATAACCTCTTAAGCTCATATCTATCTTTGCAAGCTAAAATAGCGGTAGAAGATTCCATATCAAAAAGATAACCCTCAGGAATAACAGGCATATTTTCATCATCACTATCATCATCGTATTCAGATTCAATAATTTCTTTTTCTCTAGCCCTAGCAATTTGTTCATCAAGAAATTCACCAAGGGGCACAGTAATATCAGGCATAAAAGCAGTTTCATCATAAGTATCATGCATAATAGAAGTGGCATCATCAATAACATGCGACATATCAGAACGAATAGCAGAAGCAGGTGTAGGTGTCGCAAACTTACTCATAACAGAAGGTGAATCAAGTGCAGAGCTAGATGGCAGTTCCTTACCTCCCCTCGTAGTTGAGGGATAGATCTTGGTTTTTGGATCTCTCAAGTTCTTCATAGTGTCCAGCAGATATAAATCCCAAGTGACTCAAAGAATAGAGCTATGCTCCCCGGCAACGGCGCCAGAAATTTGTCTTGATAACCCACAAGTATAGGGGATCGCAACAGCTTTCGAGGGTAGAGTGTTCAACCCAAATTTATTGATTCGACACAAGGGGAGCCAAAGAATACTCTCAAGTATTAGCAGCTGAGTTGTCAATTCAACCACACCTGGAAACTTAGTATCTGCAGCAAAGTGTTTATTAGCAAAGTAATATGATAGTGGTGGTAGCAGCAACAAAAGTAAAGACGGCAAAAGTAATGTTTTTGGTATTTTGTAGTGATTGTAACAGTAGCAGCGGGAAAGTAAATAAGTGAGAATCAGTATATGGAAAACTCGTAGGCACCGGATCAATGATGGATAATTATGCCGGACACGGTTCATCATGTAACCGTCATAACATAGGGTGACACAGAACTAGCTCCAATTCATCAATGTAATGTAGGCATGTATTCTATATATAGTCATACGTGCTTACGGAAAAGAACTTGCATGACATCTTTTGTCCTACCCTCCGGTGGCAGCGGGGTCCTATTGGAAACTAAGGGATATCAAGGCCTCCTTTTAATAGAGAACCGGAACAAAGCATTAGCACATGGTGAATACATGAACTCCTCAAACTATGGTCATCACCGGGAGTGGTCCCGATTATTATCACTTCGGGGTTGCCGGATCATAAAACATAGTAGGTGACTATAGACTTGCAAGATAGGATCAAGAACTCACATATATTCATGAAAACATAATAGGTTCAGATCTGAAATCATGTCACTCGGGCCCTAGTGACAAGCATTAAGCATAGCAAAGTCATAGCAACATCAATCTCAGAGCATAGTGGATACTAGGGATCAAAACCTAACAAAACTAACTTGATTACATGATAAATCTCATCCAACCCATCACCGTCCAGCAAGCCTACGATGGAATTACTCACGCACGGCGGTGAGCATCATGAAATTGGTGATGGAGGATGGTTGATGATGATGACAACGACGAATCCCCCTCTCCGGAGCCCTGAATGGACTCCAGATCAACCCTCCCGAGAGGTTTTAGGGCTTGGCGGCGGCTCCATATCGTAAAACGCGATGATTTCTTCTCTCTAATTTTTTTCTCTCCGAAAGCAAATATATAGAGTTGGAGTTGGCGTCGGAGGGCATCCAGGAGGGCCACGAGGTAGGGGGGCGTGCCCTAGGGGGGGCGCCCCCCACCCTCGTGAGAAGGGTGTGGGCCCCCTGGTCTTCATCTTTGGCGATGATTTTTTATTATTTTTCTAAGATGTTCCGTGGAGTTTCAGGTCATTCCGAGAACATTTGTTTTCTGCACATAAAACAACACCATGGCAATTCTGCTGAAAACAGCGTCAGTCCAGGTCAGTTCCATTCAAATCATACAAGTTAGAGTCCAAAACAAGGGCAAAAGTGTTTGGAAAAGTAGATATGACGGAGACGTATCAGAGTAGGAGAAGAAGGAAGAGGGAGAGGGAAAGAAGGAAAGGGGGGCCGGCCCCCTTCCTAATTCAGATTGGGCTTCGGGGGCGCGCGCCTCCCACTTGGCCGCCTCTTCCTCTCTCCCACCATGGCCCATTAAGGCCCATTAACTCCCCGGGGGGTTCCGGTAATTCCCCGGTACTCCAGAAAATGCCCGAACCTATTCGAAACCTTTTTGGTGTCCAAACATAGCCTTCAAATATATCGATCTTTATGTCTCGACCATTTCGAGACTCCTCATCATGTCCGTGATCACATCCGGGACTCCGAAATATCTTCGGTACATCAAATCACATAACTCATAATACATATCATCATCGAACTTTAAGCGTGCGGACCCTACGGTTTCGAGGACTGTGTAGACATGACCGAGACTCATCTCCGGTCAATATCCAATAGCGGAACCGGGATGCTCATATTGGTTCCTACATATTCTACGAATATCTTTATCGGTCAAAACGCATAACAACATATGTTTGTTCCCTTTGTCATTGGTATATTACTTGCCCGAGATTCGATCGTCGGTATCCTCATACCTAGTTCAATCTCGTTACCGGCAAGTCTCTTTACTCGTTCCGTAATGCATCATCCCGTAACTAACTCTTTAGTCACATTTCTTGCAAGGCTTATAGTGATGAGCATTACCGAGAGGGCCCATAGATACCTCTCTGACAATCGGAGTGACAAATCCTAATATCGATCTATGCCAACTCAACAAACACCATCGGAGACACATGTAGAGCATCTTTATAATCACCCAGTTATGTTGTAACATTTGATAGCACACTAAGGGTTCCTTCGGTATTCGGGAGTTGCATAATCTCATAGTCATAGGAACATGTATAAGTCATGAAGAAACCAATAGCAACAAAATAAACGATCATAGTGCTAAGCTAACAGATGGATCTTGTCCATCTCACCATTCTCTAATGATGTGATCTTGTTCATCAAATTACAACACATGTCTATGGCTAGGAAACTTAACCATCTTTGATTAACGAGCTAGTCAAGTAGAGGCATACTAGGGACACTCTGTTTGTCGATGTATTCACACATGTATCAAGTTTTCGGTTTAATAAAATTCTAGCATGAATAATAAACCTTTATCATGATATAAGGAAATATAAATAAAAACTTTTATTATTGCCTCTAGGGCATATTTCCTTCAGTCTCCCACTTGCACTAGAGTCAATAATCTAGTTCACATCGTTATGTGATTTAACACCAACAGTTCACATCTTTATGTGATTAGTTCACATCTCCATGTGACTAATACCCAAAGGGTTTACTAGATTCAATAACTTAGTTCACATCGCTATGTGATTAACACCCAAAAAGTGATCATGTTTTGCTTGTGAGAGAAATTTAGTCAACGGGCCTGCCACATTTAGAGTGGTATATATTTTGCAAATTTTTCTATGTCTACAATGCTCTGCACAGAGCTACTCTAGCTAATTGCTCCCACTTTCAATATGTATCCAGATTGAGACTCAGATTCATCCAGATCGGTGTCAAAACTTGCATCGACGTAACTCTTTATGACGAACTTTTTGTCACCTCCATAACCAAGAAACATATCCTTATTCCACTAAGGATAATTTTGACAGATGTTCAGTGATCCACTCGTGGATCACTATTGTACCCTCTTGCTAAACTCTTGGTGAGGTACACAATATGTCTGGTACACAGCATAGCATACTTTATGGAACCTATGGCTGAGGCATAGGGAATGACTTTTCATTCTCTTTCCATTTTCTGCCGTGGTCGGGTTTAGAGTCTTTACTCAACTTTACACCTTGCAACACAGGCAAGAACCCCTTTTTGACTGTTCCATTTTGAACTACTTCAAAATCTTGTCAAGGTATGTACTCATTGAAAAATATATCAAGCATCTTGATCCATCTCTAT
Organism: Triticum monococcum; assembly: GCA_034509565.1. Classification (NCBI taxonomy): domain Eukaryota; kingdom Viridiplantae; phylum Streptophyta; class Magnoliopsida; order Poales; family Poaceae; genus Triticum; species Triticum monococcum. Next base: position 388,150,049 of record CM067841.1, read on the forward strand.
AGATCTTGATGCTCAATATGTAAGTAGGGTCTATGCCAACCCGACGTCTTGCCCTTCCAGTGTGCCTTGAGAACGAGATATGTGTAGCTCCTATCGGGATTTGTCGGCACATTTGGGCGGCTTTGCTGGTCTTGTTTTACCATTGTTGAAATGTCTTTTAACCGGGATTCTGAGACTGATTGGGTCTTTCCGGGAGAAGAAATATCCTTCGTTGACCGTGAGAGCTTGTGATGCGCTAAGTTGGGACACCCCTGCAGGTTATAAACTTTCGAGAGCCGTGCCCGCGGTTATGTGGCAGATGGGAATTTGTTAATGTCCGATTGTAGAGAACTTGACACTTGACTTAATTAAAATGCATCAACCGCGTGTGTAGCCGTGATGGTCTCTTTTCGGCGGAGTCCGGGAAGTGAACATGGTCTTGTGTTATTCTTGAACATCAGTAGTTTCAGGATCACTTGTTGATCACTTATAGCTTTTCGGCCGTTTGTTAAGGCATATCTCTCTCGATGTAGTTTTGGTGATTGATGACAACATATTTGCGGACTAACCTTGTGCTTTGAGCTTTTCAGAGATTCATCCTTTGGCTCGAGATGATTTCTTTTCCCTCAGAGTGTTTTTCAAGACGGTGTAGCTCTTTCGTTTCTTGTTGGTGGACTAGTGTCGTAGGAGTCACCGTACTATCAAGAGGGGTCTGCTTTGGTATGGCTAGGGTGGAATCATCACGTACACTTTCGTTTCTCACACTCTGGGCCTTCCCGCGTCGTTGGAGGTCTTTTTACCTGCAGTTTGGGCAATCTTTAGCCCCAGCGGTAGTACCGAGGTGCCCAGCGGTAGTACCACTTGTGCGTCCTCAGCGGCAGTACCGCCGCGGTACCGGGCCACTACCGCCTCGACTTGAGGGGGGCACTTCTCGTATCGGGTTGAGCGGCACCTGCAGCGGTAGTTGATGCAGTAGTACCACTCAAGAGCGGTAGTACCGCCCTGCCACCGCGGCAGTACCGCGCCGGGCCAGTCCCTCCTCTACCTTCAAGCCATCTGTGTCTGGGCGGTAGTACCGTAAGGGGGAGCGGTAGTACCGCCCTTTGCGGGGCTGTTTAGTGGGGTAACAGTTGGTTTGTTACCCCCACTATAAAAGGGGGTCCCCTTCTTCTTCGCTGACCTACCTCTTCTCCCTCAAGCTCCATTAATGCTCCAAGCTCCATTTTCGCCCGATCTCTCTCTCTAGCCAATCAAACTTGTTGATTTGCTCGGGAGTGGTTGAGAAGGCCCCGATCTACACTTCCACCAAGAGATATTTGATTCCCCCACCTATCCCTAGCGGATCTTGTTACTCTTGGGTGTTTGAGCACCCTAGACGGTTGAGGTCACCATGGAGCCATAGTCCATTGTGGTGAAGCTTTGTGGTGTTGTTGGGAGCCTCCGGTTAAGTTGTGGAGATTGCCCCAACCTTGTTTGTAAAGGTCCGGTTGCCGCCTCCAAGGGCACCAATAGTGGAATCACGGCATCTCGCATTGTGTGAGGGCGTGAGGAGAATACGGTGGCCCTAGTGGCTTCTTGGGGAGCATTGTGCCTCCACACCGCTCTAATGAAGACGTACTTCCCCTCAAAAGGAAGGAACTTCGGTAACACATCCTCATCTTCACTGGGTCCACTCTTGGTTATCTCTTACCTTTGCTTGTGCAAGATTATTAGTGTTACTTCTCTTGCTTGCTTGTATGTTCGTTGTTGTTGCATCATATAGGTTGCTCACCTAGTTGCACATCTAGACAACCTACTTTGATGCAAAGTTTAATTTGGTAAAGAAAAGTTAAAAATTGTTAGTTGCCTATTCACCCCCCTCTAGTCAACCATATCGATCCTTTCAATTGGTATCAGAGCCTCATCTCTTTACTAAGGACTTTGCCGTCCGAAGAGTATGGTTGACACTGTAGACAGTGTGGAGGAGCACTCCGGTGTAAATCTGATCTCGTCTACGGGTGATGGGGGAACCTCGGTCTCCCGTGAGGAATTCAATGTAGCCTTGGAGACATTGAAAACCTCAATGACGACCAAGGTTGAAAGCATGTTTACTAAATTCATTGAAGGGCTTAAACTATCCACCGCACCGTTGAAAGTGGGTGATCCCACTGACAAGGTGACGGATGCTATCTCCGACAAGGGGGAAGCTAGTAGTGAAAAGGATCCTTCTTCTAGTGGTAAAAATGGCACCGGCATCTTTTCCCATGTGGAACCACCACTTGTTTATGGTGGACCGATTCCTTCCACTCATTTGAATCATGCCGGTCCTCCCCCTAAGATTGTGAAAAATGAGGACTTTGATTCTTGGGTTTATCACTTTAAGCGTCATTTAAATCATGTGAACACTAATCTTTGGAGAATTATTGAAGAAGGTTTCCATCTGCATGATCCAAGCAACTTCACTCCTCGAGAAGCCGCGGATAATCAATTCAATGAGAATGCTCTCTTCATCATTCAAGATGCAATTCCACCTGAAGATCTACCTCATCTTCGGCCCTTCGCCTTCGCCAAAGATGCATGGCTTTGTGTTGTCTCTCTCTACCGGGGAAGCGCAAGCATTCAACGCTCCAACTATGAAGTAGTGCAAGATGAAGCTGATGAGTTTGCAATGAAAGAAGATGAAGAACCTCATGAGCTTTATCGGAGAGTAACCAAACTCGCGGTCTCACTCCGAGATCACGGGAGCAAGGACACGGATGACAATTGGATCAAGCACAAATTTCTCAAGGCAATGATGCCTTACCACAAGCACATGTCCTCCGTCATTCGTCAAAGGCCGGACTTTCACACTTTGACCTCAAGTGAAGTGTTGGATGAGTTTGTGGCTATGAACATCTTGGACAAGACCGCCGACAATGCGGTGCTTCGCTCTCAAAGGGCAAAGAAGCCCAACCTTGCATTGAAGGCCAAGGTTTGTGTTGAAGAAGAAGAAGAAGAGGAAGAAGAGGAAAGCAACCCCGAAGATACAAAGTATGCCTGTCATGAACACATGGCACTTGCTTCAAGGCAATTTTGGAGCAAGAAAAACTCAAGGCCAAACTTCAACAAGAACAACTCAAGTGGCACGAAGAGCAAGCAATGTGTAAGGACTTGCTACAATTGTGGCAATGTGAGTCATTTTGTTGCGGAGTGCCCATATGAGAAGAGGGAAGACAATGGTGGCAAGCTCATTCAAAAGGACAAAGCCAAGTCTTTCCCCAACAAGAGAAACTTCACCAAGAAAACCCCTCACAAGGCGTTGGTGGTTCAAGAAGAGTACCATGAAGATGATGATGATGAAGATGGTGAGTCGGTTGCCATGGCCTCCGTTGCCATTGCAAAAACTCCATGAATATCTCTCTTCGACTCACCCAATGAGAACATCACCGCCAAGTGCCTCATGGCTAAAGCCACCAACAAGGTAACTCCCAACATCAAATCTACCATCATTAATAATCCTTCCTTGACGGATTGCATTGATGAATGTGAGGGACCTAATGTGGAGGAAAATGAGTTTGAGTCCTTTATGGGTAAACTCAAGGGTAAAACCAAGAAGCATTTTGTTGCTCTCTTGGAACAACTTGGTGAAGCCAATGACGTGATCGAGGCTCACGAAGATACTATCTCCAAGATGGAGGGGCATAGTCATGACTATGCCGATGAGATTTCGGATCTTTCCAATGCTCTTGAGGAAGAGAGTGGTCTTCGTTTGGCTCTTGAGGAGCCACACAACGTTGATCATGCTAAGTTAAAGAAAGATTTGGATCATGCTCTTGTTGTTTCTCGTGTGCTAAACTCTGAGAAGGCCAAACTTGGGGTTGATCTTGCTAGACTCAAAGAGGAGTTTGATCTACTTGACAAGGCTCACAAGGTCTTGAAGGGTGCTCATGCTAGCCTCAAAGAGTCTCATGATCAACTTCAAGTAAAGCTAACCAAGGAGAAAGCCACTTTTCCTCGTATGGTGTTAATTGATAATGCAAATGCTACTAACCCGTGTTGTGAGCATGTGCATCTTGTTGAGGAGAACGCTAAGTTAAAGGTGCAACTTGAGAAAGGTCTTGTGTCTTGCATACAAGGCGAGAAGAGCCTCAACGACCTCTTGACCAACCAAAAGGGAGTTGTGGGCAAGGAAGGGATTGGGTACGTGCCCAAGTGCAAGAACAAGAAGAAGAATGACAAGGCCAAACGACCTCCTCCTCTCAAGCAAACCTTTGTGAAGGAGGGTGAGGGTGCTACTAAGGAGAAGGAGAAAAACTTCATGAGGGGTAGTGATGCTAAGAAGGGAAATGCTCCCCTTCCCAACAAAGCCGTCGACTTTAACCCTTCCTATGTGTTGTGTCGCGCTAGAGATGGGCATGTTTATGCCAAATTTGTTGGTTCTCCTCATGAGTACATTGAATGGTCTATTTGGGTTCCTAAGACCCTTGTTACTAACATCAAAGGACCCATTACAAAATGGGTACCTAAAACCAAGCATTGATCTCTTGTAGGTGTTTGCTTCCGGTGGGGGATCATGGTTGCTCGATAGTGGAGCTACTAATCATATGACCGGAAGCAAGGACTTGGTGGTGGACGTGCAAAAGATTCCATCCATGCCCACCAATGTCAAGTGGGGTGATGCATCATATTCTAAGGTATTGGGACTCGACAAAGTTGTCATTTCTCATGATCTTACGATCGAGAAGGTCATGCTTGTTGAGTCCCTTGCATACAATTTACTTTCCGTTCGTCAACTATCACTCATGGGCTTTGCCACTTTATTTGATATTGATTCCGTGGCCCTCTTGTGGAGAAAGACTCTTAAAGTAGCCTTTGTTGGGCATGTCGAGAATGGTCTCTATGTGATTAACTTTTCTAAGCGACCCACTAAGACCGCGACATGCCTAATGGCTAAAGTTGACGTGGGATTGCTTTGGCATCGCCGTTTAGCTCACGTCAATATGAGATCTTTGCAAAGTCTTCTCAAGGGGGACCATGTCCGTGGACTAACAAATGTTAGTTTTGCCAAAGATCGTGCGTGCAGTGCTTGCATCGAAGGAAAGCTACATGAGAAGGCTCACCCTCCCACGACTATCATCTACTCGAAGAGGTCTTTGGAGCTCCTTCACTTGGATCTCTTTGGACCTCCATCCTTTGATAGTCTTGGGGGTAGAAAGTATTGCTTGGTGATTGTAGATGACTATTCAAGATACACTTGGGTATATTTCTTCAAGAGGAAGAGCAAGACCCAACAAACCGTCATCGACTTTGCAAATGAAGCTCAATGACAACACAATGAAAAGATCTTGACAATAAGAAGTGACAACGGCTCCGAGTTCAAGAACCACACCTTGGATTAGTTTTTGAGTGATGAGGGAATCAAGCATCAATATTCTGCACCTTATACCCCTCAACAAAATGGTGTAGTGGAGAGGAAGAACCGTACGTTGATGGATGCGGCAAGGACCATGATGGCGGAGTTCAAGTCTCCCTACAACTTTTGGGCCGAAGCCATCAACACCGCGTGCCATGCATCTAATCGGCTCTACCTCCGCAAAGGCTTGAACAAGACTCCATATGAGATACTCACCGGTAACAAGCCAAACCTCAAGTACTTCCAGGTGTCCGGGTGTAAGTGTTTCATTCTCAAGAAAGGTGTCCGTTTGTCTAAATTTGAGGCTAGAGCTTATGAGGGTATATTGGTTGGTTATGCTACAAACTCTCATGCTTACCGTGTTCTCAATAAGTCCACGAGACTTATCGAGGAAACATGTAATGTGGAGTTTGATGAATATAACGGCTCCCAAGTGGAGCAAAGTGGTACTTGTGATGTAGGTGATGAAATTCCTCCCCAAGCCATAAGAAGAATGGGTATTGGTCATATCCTACCATTAAGGAACCCCTTGTGGCCGAGGGAGAAGGACAATGTTCTACTCAAGTGGAACCTTCACCAACCCAAGACCCACACGCTTTCGAAGAACAAAGTGAGGGCCCTCAACCTCAAGAACAAGACCAAGGGCAAGATCAATCTCAAGATGGTGTTGTAACATCAAGTGATGCCCAAGGTCAAGCTCCCTCCTCCGAGCAAGTTCAAGATCAAGAGCTTCCACGAGATCAAGAACAAGCTCAAGACGACGCTCAAGATGATCAAGTGACCACTCCTCGTCTCACCCCCGAGGAGGAATTGGAGCGTCGTGCCGCCAAGGTTGCTTCCAAGCTCTCCACCAAGGATCATCTCATGACGAATGTGCTTGGAAGCTTAAGAAAGGGGGTAAGCACTCGTATACAATTAGCAAACTATTGTGAACATCACGCGTTTGTCTCTTGTGTCGAACCCCACAAGGTCTATGAGGCGCTCGAAGATCCGGATTGGCTCAATGCCATGCATGAGGAACTCAACAACTTCGATCGCAACAAAGTGTGGAGATTGGTGCCAAGGCCAACGGGGAACCACAATGTCATTGGAACCAAGTGGATATTCAAGAACAAGCAAGATGCTCATGGGATTATCATTCACAAGAAGGCTCGTTTGGTAGCACAAGGCTACTCCCAAGTCGAGGGTATCGACTACGGTGAAACCTTTTCTCTTGTTGCTCGTCTTGAATCCATTCGCATGTTGATTGCATATGCTTCTCATCATAACTTTAAGTTGCAACAAATGGATGTGAAGAGTGCTTTTCTTAATGTTCCTATTAATGAATTGGTTTATGTCAAGCAACCCCCCTGGGTTCGAGGATCCCTACTTTCCCGATCACGTGTATCAACTCGATAAGGCACTCTATGGCCTTAAACAAGCCCCACGTGCGTGGTATGACCACCTTACCGAGTTATTACAAGACCGTGGTTTTGGAGTTGGGCTAATCGACCCCACTCTTTTTACCAAGAAGGTCAAAGGGGAGTTGTTTGTGTGCCAATTATATGTTGATGATATTATCTTTGGTTCCCCTAATAATGCTTTCAATGAGGAATTTGCCGCTCTCATGAACTCAAAGTTCAAGATGTCTTCCATGGGAGAGTTGAAGTTCTTTCTCGGGTTCAAAGTGAAGCAAAGGAGAGAAGGAACCTTCATCAACCAAGCCAAATACACTCAAGACATGCTCAAGAGACTCAAGCTAAGTGATGTCAAGCCGGCCTCCACTCCCATGCCCACCAAGTGCCAACTAGAAATTGATCCCAACGGTAAAGCGGTGGATCAAAAGGTATATCATTCCATGATTGGCTCCTTGCTTTACCTTTGTGCATCTAGACCGGATATCATGTTGAGTGTGGGAATTTGTGCATGGTTTCAAGCCGCCCCTAAGGAAAGTCACTTTGTGGCGGTCAAGCGAATCTTTCGATATTTGGCTCATACCCCAAACTTTGGCTTATGGTACCCAAGAGGAGCAAACTTCAAGCTTGTAGGTTATTCGGACTCGGATTGGGCGGGAGACAACGTGGATAGGAAGTCGACTTCTGGAGGGTGCCAATTTCTTGGTTGCTCTTTGGTGAGTTGGTCTTCCAAGAAGCAAAGTTGTGTGTCTCTCTTGTCCACGGAAGCGGAGTATGTGGCTACTGGTAGTTGTTGTGCACAACTTTTATGGATGATGCAAACTTTAAAGGATTACGGTGTCACTTGTGATAAAGTGCCTCTTTGGTGTGACAATGAAAGTGCCATCAAGATTTCTCTCAACCCTGTGCAACACTTCAAGAAAAAACATATTGGGATTAGGTATCATTCCATCCGGGATCACATTAGGCGAGGGGAGATCGAGCTTAACTATGTCAACACTCATGATAACCTTGCAGATAACCTTGAACCCTTGCACACCCCACCACACTCAACTTGTTGTCTAGTTTAGGTGTAGGCATGGACATAAGGGGAGTGTTGTTCTATCAATGAACTCCCCCCCCATAATGCATAAACTAACTAAACTCTTTCACATTAGCCATTTTTTATGGTACTTGTGCTTCAAAGATGAGCGTTGGTCATGGGCCCAAGGTTAAAATCATCGCGGCGCCATACCTCTAAACTCAAACATAGGTGGCCTCAGCCACTGTCCTCTCTTGGAGAGGTGTGTGTCTTCTTTCTTTTTGTCGGTTTTGTGTGTGTGTTCTCGTTTTGTCTCGGTTGCCTCTCGTGTGTTCCGCCCAGTTTGATCGGTCCTTTTTGCAGTAGAGCGGTACTACCGCTGCGTGAGCGGTACTAACACTGAGAAGCATCAAGCGGTACTACCGCCCACCTAGCAGTACTACCGATGCGGGGCGGGCGACGGGGGTTATGTCGGGGCAGGGGGAGTTGCCTCTCCCGCATACCCATTCGCCCTCACTCGTCTTCCTCGTTGCTCCTGTAACCTCTCGCCGCAGGTGGCAAAATTCAGATGTGTTCTCAGCTGAACATTCTCAGAATCATGCAGTTCAACAAGGATTTTGATGCAGATTTGGTGGCAAAATTCTTTGCTACCGTTCATCTTGGAACTGATGCCGACAGGACTCTGACTTGGATGACCAATGGCAAGTTGCTTTCCGCAAGTGGCAGGCCTTCATGGAGTTACTTGAGGTGGAAGATCAAGGGCTTGAGACTCCAGTCAGTTTCCGCCCTCACCACAATGCTACCTCCACTCACAAGCAAGCCCTCTAGCCCTACTGTACTATGAAGGTTCACCCTGTGACTAAGAAGGAAACCAATGAGTTGTCTGCCTTTCTGGACATCCTTCATCGTGTCTTCCAAGAGACTCTCTTCCCTCGCATCGGGAATCTGGATATGGTCTACTCCTATCTCGTGGACATGCTTCTATTCTGCCAGCATGAGAAGGAAGCAAACACTGGAGAGTGCCTAGACCTTTCTCATGTTATGTGGTCTGAACTTCTCTCTGCCGTTTCTGAGCGCAAGTGCCCGATCTATGGTCCATTCATCATGAGGCTCATTGAGAAGGCATGTGCACGTGTATATCCCAAGAAGATGTTCGAAACTAGAGAATTGGTTTCTCATGAGATCAAGCGTCCGAGGAAGAAGGACAATTGGGGCACCCCAGCGCCTAAACCAGGGGGTCCATCTACTGCTGCTGACATGGAGACCGAGGGTGGGCCTGCAGCCGATGATCACGATGAGGACTTTGGGCCTTCTAGTGCAGAACCCTTTTTGGGCAAAGAAGCTTAAACACAAGATAAATAAGCTCTTCTGCATGGAGTCTCATGGTCAGTACATTTCTCATGAGGCTGAGAAGCAGGCCAGGGGGCGTCACAAGGAGCTCATGCGTCAGCTGGGTGTGACCGTTGCTAGCGGTTCTGAGGGCCAGATCATTGAAGAGGAGGAATGGATTCACCAGCATTGCCCTAGGACCGATTCAGACGCCGAGCAGTTTCCCACCGTCGACGGAGGTGTAGATGATCATGCTGAGATGTGATGTTCGAGATCCTCAGCTTGCCATCACCTGGAGCCGTAGCATCGCTCTTTGCCCTTTTGGTGTCTCGCTGCCAAAGGGGGAGAGAGTTTACGGATTTGTGTTGTTGCCGTGTTGCTAGTGTGTCCTTGTGGTTTGTGGTGTCTTGTGTTTTCTCGTTGTTTTTGCTTGGTTTGGTTTGGTGCCAGTGGGACCTAAGTTCTAGACATATGGTGTGAGACATATGCTACCCTATCTTTACCTTATTATCTATGTCTATTCAGTACTGTAGTATCTTATGAGTTGCATGCTTATCCTGTTTTATACCCTGCTCTCATGTATCCCGTGCTTAGAATTTTTGGACTATAAAATATAGGGGGAGTGTTGATCCGAATGTGTGTGTCTTGCATTCCAAAGGCACGACTAACTAGGTGCACACATTCATGGGGAGCCCGCCTATATTTTGTAGTTCTAAGTATCCTTACTTTCATGTCTTTTCCCTGTGCAAATCCCTGGTTGTCATCAGTCCACCAAAGAGGGGGAGATTGTTAAGGCATATGTCTCTCGATGTAGTTTTGGTGATTGATGACAACATATTTGCGGACAAATCTTGTGCTTTGAGCTTTTCAGAGATTCATCCTTTGGCTCGAGACGATTTCTTTTCCTTCGGAGTGTTTTTCAAGACGGTGTAGCTCTTTCGTTTCTTGTTGGTGGACTAGTGTCGTAGGAGTCACCGTACTATCAAGAGGGGGTCCGCTTTGGTATGGCTAGGGTGGAATCATCACGTACACTTTCGTTTCACACCCTCTGGGCCTTCCTGCATCGTTGGAGGTCTTTCTCCCTGCAGTTTGGGCAATCTTTACCCCAGCGGTAGTACCGCGGTGCCCCAACATGTCAGGACCCCGATTCCAAGTCACATCGATCTAGCCGGTAACACCTCATATCACTTTGCGGCCTCACGCACGGTATTCCCACGGGTGTCGCCTTACCATGGCTCGGGACCGTTTGCGCCTTTTGGCTCACGTATATGATAGTGTCGCTAGCATCCATATGATAGAGAACCCGGGCCGACATGGCTAGTCGTGAACCCAAAGTGGCACTAACCTATGGGGACAGACATACATGAATCACATCGAGCATGTCGGTCATCAGCGTGTGAATCCGGGCTGTAGCACTAGGCTAACATGACTCCAGGAACCCGGGCTGTAGCAGGCTAGGCAGGACTCCGGATGTCAGCGCGTGACATTTCCCCGAAGCGACAGACACAGGAACGAAGTGAAACACATGCCGGCCAGTCAAGTGTCCTGAGCAGTAGTGCTGGGCTAGCAAGACTCCGGTGAACCGGGCTATAGCAGACTACTATGGCTCATGGAGGCACTAGACTACATTTCCCCATAAGAGAGGCTGCCAAGGATAAACAACTAGATTGTCGGATCCCACACATACCAAGCATTTCCACCATACACACAATATGCTCGATATGTGTAAATACAACATGGCATCACAACAAAACTCTACAACTCAAAGTACTTTATTTAAAGGCTCCGGAGAGCCATACATAACATGTTCATACAGGTAGGGGTCACATGACCCGACACTCAAGTCATACAAGCATACAAGCACATGCGGAAGCAAATAAGTCTGAGTACAGACACTAGAAAGAAAGAAGGCTTGACGAAGCCTGTCTATCTACATAGGGCCCTCCATGGCCAGAATCACCACCTGGGTGGCAAGTTACTCATTGACGTCAAGGTCTACGTAAAACCCATCGAAGGGGGCGGTGTTGTCATCTGAAAACAGTAATTAAAGCAACATGGGTACAAAGGTACTCAGCAAGACTTACAACAGATCCTACTATACATGCTCATTCTCAAGAAGGTGGTGGAGTTATTGTAGCAAGCCAGCTTTGACTCTTGGCTAAGCTATCCTACGAGACACCACTTGTAAAATAGTTTTCTCACATGAGTCCACTAATCACCAGCACAATAATCCACCGAGGATCCTCCCTCATCATCCTACGAGAGGGCCATCCCCGGTACTCACACTTATCTTGAGTATTTTAGTAGTATCCATTAACTTGTCTATGAACTGTATAGGCAACCAAGTAGTCCTTTACCGCGGACGCGGCTATTTGAATAGATGAAGTTAACCCTGCAGGGGTGTGCTTATTCACACACGCTCTCACCACTTACTGTCCTTTACACGACATGTACTCGGCAGCCTTCAAGCGGAAGCCCAACGAGGGTGTCGGCCACGGCCTACCTAAACACTCAAGTCTCTAGTCCAGGTTTATCACCTATCCAAGTTCCATCCGCAGTTGGATACTCGGAAATATCCTCGGAGGCAGAACCTACCACGAAAGACACCACAGAACACAATCATCACATGGCAATATGCAACAATATGATGCATGCTATGACATAGCAATATGGGGTGTCCTGCCTAATGCAATGTGAAACAAGCTGGTTTGAGTCTATTTGGATCAAGAATTCAAATGAAAGCTTATGTTCTTAAGCCTTATAAGTGCATTAGCTTGTTTCACCTAAACATCAAGGTTAAAGTGTTTTGTCATGCATGAAACCATTACAGATGGAGAGATTTAATTTTTCTGATCAAATTTCATATATAACTCTTTGCATTTGGAGTTACAGATTAAAAGTTATGAATTTTTGAAGTTTGTAATATTTTCTAGAATTTCCTGTATAAAAATAATTCAAGTAATTGAATTATTGCGTCGGCATTACGTCAGGGTGACGTCAGTGGTCAACGGGGCCGGTCCAGGTCAAACCTGACCAATGGGACCCGCGTGTGAGTAGTTAATTAACTAACTAAATTTAGTTAGTGCTAATCAAAGTTAATTAGCAGAGTGGTCCCACTTGTCATAAACTCAGGGGAAGTCAACCTGGGCCCACACGGGGTCAACCAGGGTCAAACAAGGTCAAACTCACTGGCGTTTAGCCATCGGCGAGGCCAGACGCGGCGGGGCAGTGCGGGTTTCGTGCTCCGGCGACCAAATGGACGGCGGAGAGCATCTACGCATAGCTGGGAGCAAGCCGCATCGTTTGGTGGCAGAGGTGGAGCTCGGGGTGGCCGGAAACGTCGCCGGCGACAGTTGTGCGGCTGCCGGAGCTCGGGTGAGGTCGAACCCGAGGCTACGGGGCATGGCGAGGCGCGTGGAGTGGTGGGTTCCTACGAGTGCGGTGAGTGCGTTGGTCACAGTGGTGTGGCCGGTGGGTGGCAGGAGTCTTGTCGGCGACGAGCTCGGCGGCGGCAGGTGCGGGTGATCATGGTGCGGTGCATACAGTGCAGGAGGGAGTTAACGGAGAGGGAGAGGACGGAGCTGAGCTCACGGCGGTTGCAGCAAGCTCGGGGAAGGCCAGAGCTGAGCGGTGCGATGATGGCGATCTTGGCGGCCGAAGTTGGGGGAGACGGGGTCAGGGGCGACTCCAGAGTGGATGAGCGCTCGGGGCTCGGCCTGCTCAAAGTAGTCAACGACGGCAGAGCGAACGGACACGGTGACGCGGCACGGGGATGACGGCGGACGCGGTTATCACGGTGGCGCGGGCGCGGCAGCGTTGGCCATGGTGCGGGAGAGCAAGGGAGAGGAGCTGGGGAGGAAGAGGCGTGTCTGCGAGCTCGGGGGAGGAATGGGTGACCGACCCAGGGCAGCAGAACAATGAGGGGAGGAAGCAGGGCGGCGGGCAGTTGCATGGCACGCACTAGTGCCAGCGTCGAGCACCTGCCTGCCTGTCTGGCCAAGCCAAGCAGCTCGCTGGAGCGGTGGCTGGGCTGGGCCGGCTAGGTGGGCCTGCTAGGTGAGCGCCAGGTAATCCTCTACTCTCTCTACTTTCTGTTTTACTTTTTATTTATTGATGTTTTGTGTTTTGAAATAGTAAAAATACTATTCCATTTAGGAAAAACCTGAAAATATTCAGAGGCACATTTGGGAATATTCTCAACAGCCTAAAAATACTTTCAGGATTATTTGGGCATTTTAAAATATTTATAAGATTTAAATTGCCCAAATGCAAATAGTAATGATTTAATACAATGACCTTATATGTCTTGGAAAAATGTGAACCCATTTTGTCAGAGGTTATAACCCTGAAACAAAAAGGGTGGACTTTTTAGAAGGGCATTTCAGGTTCATTGAAAAAGATTTTAGTAAACCCTAGTTGTTTCTAGGGGGTGCTGGGGGTTCTGTCATCCCCATTTCAGTTTTCTGGAAAAGAAGACATGATGCATCACTCTAATGCATGAACTATCTAGGGTGTGACAACTCACCCCCACTTAAAAGAATCTCATCCCGAGATTTAGGATCCGTTGGAAAGAAGGTGGGGTACTCGAGTCGAAGACGATCCTCCCTTTCCCAAGTGGCTTCTTTCTCAGAATGGTGTGACCATTGAACCTTGAGAAACTTGATGTTATGGCGTCGAGTGGTATGCTCGGCTTGATCAAGGATACGAACAGGATATTCCCGATATGTGAGATTATCTTGGAGATCAAGCGTTTCATGGTCCACTCCACGGACAGGATCCGCGAAGCAACGCCTGAGTTGAGAAACGTGGAAGACATCGTGAACTCTGGAAAGATTCGGAGGTAGTTCCAACTGGTAGGCAACTTCTCCTCATTTGGCAAGAATGCGAAAGGGTCCAATGTAACGAGGAGCCAACTTGCCTTTGATACCGAAACGATGGGTTCCCTTTAAAGGAGTAACCCGAAGGTAAGCCTTCTCGCCGACTTCATAAGTCATGAGCTTATGTTTGCAGTCATATTGGCTCTTTTGACGAGATTGGGCTGTTTTCAATTTCTCACGAATAACGTGAACCTGCTCTTCTGCTTCCTAAATCGTATCCAGGCCAAAGAGTGGTCTTTCCCTGGTTTCTGACCAGTCAAGAGGTGTTCAACATTTTCGTCCATAGAGAACTTCGAAAGGAGCTTTGCCCAAGCTAGCTTGATAACTATTGTTATAAGCGAACTCCGCGAATGGAAGGCATTTCTCCCATTCCATACCGAAAGAGATGACAGAAGCTCAGAGCATATCCTCCAAAATTTGATTGACTCGCTCTACTTGACCACTTGATTGGGGGTGGAAGGCGGTGCTAAAGGAGAGACGAGTTCCCATAGCATTTTGGAAACTTTCCCAAAATCAAGAGGTAAAGAGGCTCCCACGGTCTGAGTTAATTTCCAATGGGATACCATGAAAAGACACTATTCGGGAGATGTACAAGTCAGCTAGCTGGCTAGCGGTTATACTCTCACAAACAGGTAGGAAGTGAGCTACTTTGGAAAGACGATCGACAACGACGAAGATAGCATTATCCCCTTTCTTGGTCCTGGGAAACCCAGTAACGAAATCCATACTGATTTTATCCCATTTCCATTCAGGAATAGCCAAAGGTTGAAGGGTGCCAGCAGGCTGTTGATGCTCTGCTTCAACACGATGACAGACGTCGCAGCTAGCAATGCATTGAGCAATTTCTCTCTTCATCCTAGTCCACCAAAACCTCTGGCGTAGGTCTTGATACATTTTAGTACTACCGGGATGAATGGTGAGAGGGGATTCATGAGCTTCCTTAAGGATCAGTTGCCGTAGTTGTTGTTTCTTGGGAACCACTGGGCGGTTCTCAAAGAAGACAACACCTCGATCGTCCACCGAGAAACACGTAGCAGCTCCGCTAGCAATGTTCTGCTTGATCCGAGATATTCCCTTGTCATACCGCTGGGCGGTTATGATCTGATCCATAAGGGTTGGTTTCACCACCAAGGTAGATAGGAATCCCTGAGGAACAATGTGAAGATTAAGCTTCCGAAATTCCTCATGGAGAAGTGGTTGACCTTGGTGCAACATCAGGTTGTTACAATAGGATTTACGACTTAGTGCTTCAGCCATAACATTGGCTTTTCCCAGGGTGTAAGTTATCCCTAAGTCATCATTCGAGATCAACTCAACCCAACGTCTTTGCCTGAGATTCAAATCCGGTTGGGTGAAGATATATTTCAAACTTTGGTGATCAGTGAAGATCTCGCAATGATTACCGAGAAGGTAATTGTCGGTGTCAAAACCGGCGGATCTCGAGTAGGGGGTCCCGAACTGTGCGTCTAGGACGGATGGTAATAGGAGGCAAGGGACACAAAGTTTTACCCAGGTTCGGGCCCTCTCGATGGAGGTAAAACCCTACGTCCTGCTTGATTAATATTGATGATATGGGTAGTACAAGAGTAGATCTACCACGAGATCGGAGAGGCTAAACCCTAGAGGCTAGCCTATGGTATGATTGTTGTTCTATATGTTGTTCTATGGACTAAAACTCTCCGGTTTATATAGACACCGGAGAGGGTTAGGGTTACACAAAGTCGGTTACAATGGTAGGAGATCTACATATCCGTATCGCCAAGCTTGCCTTCCACGCCAAGGAAAGTCCCTTCCAGACACGGGACGAAGTCTTCAATCTTGTATCTTCATATTCCAGGAGTCCGGCTGAAGGTATAGTCCGGCTATCCGAACACCCCCTAATCCAGGACTCCCTCAGTAGCCCCTGAACCAGGCTTCAATGATGATGAGTCCGGCGCACAGATTGTCTTCGGCATTGCAAGGCGGGTTCCTCCTCCAAGTACTTCATAGAAGATTTTGAACACAAAGATAGTGTCCGGCTCTGCAAAATAAGTTTCCACATATTGCCATAGAGAGAATAATATTTACACAAATCTAATCTGCTAACGTATCCCATAGTGTGACACACCACGACCAAGCCTTTATCCGAGTCGTTTCATTATCCCACCTCAGCGCGTCATGCGAGGCGGTTTCCTTGGCACGTGTTGTTAAAGCAGAGATCGTGTCCCCTTATTCCGGGATTCTCATCAATATGGGCTTGGGTAACCCAACCGCGCCATTGATTACGGCGCTTGGGGATAAGCGAGTTTTACCAGGCTGGTAGGGACACATAGTTGCGTCCACCCATATAAAGGGATAAGGATCCACCTTTTCGCCTACGCCTTCTTCCTCATTTGCCTATCCATTCTTGCGCACCCGAGCTCCAGCGCCCAAGTCCGCACTCCCCACCTCAACCTTCTCCAGCCATGTCCGGAGCGGGAGGCAAGTGGATGGTCTCCTCCGTTATGGAGGGACACATCAAAAGACTAAGGAAGGCTGGATACTTGTCTAACGACATTGCGCACCGGCTTCCTGAAGAGGGGCACCTCGTCCCCACCCCTAGGCCCCATGAGAGGGTGGTGTTCCTCCCCCATTTCCTCCACGGACTGGGCTTCCCTCTCCACCCATTTGTCCGGGGGCTCATGTTCTACTATGGCCTGGATTTCCACGATCTGGCCCCGAACTTTGTCCTCAACATCTCGGTGTTTATCGTCGTGTGCGAGGCTTTCCTCCGCATCTGCCCCCATTTCGGCCTATGGCTCAAGACTTTCAACGTCAAGCCGAAGGTGGTGCGCGGCAACCAGGCGGAGTGCGGAGGCACCATGGTGGGCAAGATGCCCAATGTCTTATGGCTCGAGGGCTCCTTTGTGGAGACCCTGAAGGGGTGGCAATCGGGGTGGTTTTACATCACCGAGCCGCGCGACCCTGAATGGGTTGCAGCCCCCGAGTTCCGATCCGGACCCCCTACGTAGCTCACCTCCTAGAAGGAGACGGGCTGTCGTGGGGTAAAAAAGGAGAGCTGACCGGACTCCAAACATGTGTCCAAACCCTGGTGGACAAGAAGCTCAAACTTGTCAACGTAGTCCAGGTTATGCTCATCCGCCGGATCCTCCCATGTCAACAAAGGGCTTTCAACATGTGGGAGTTCGACCCGGTGCGGCACCGAACTCTGAGCAGGCTCTTCGACACGACGTACGAAGATGCCTGGAAGGTGCCTTTCAAGGGCGCCAAGGCCCTCGCATCCCCTACCGAGGATCGCGGATTCAGTACGCAGCGTCACGCTCATGCGGTAAGCTGTTTTTACCTTTTACATGGTATCAGTTTTTCATAGTTTGACTCCATGCGGGATCTAAGCTCCCTTACCTTTGACAGGATTGGCAGGAGATGTACGGACAGATCAATTGTCCGGCTCCTTTGCCCGAAGGCCCAGCGGACGCTCGTTTGGCGAAGCTGCTGGTTCCGGCACCCCATGTGGTGCCGGAGAAGAAGGCCAAGAAGAAGGCCACGGGGACTCGAAAGATTGCCCGGCGCATGGAGGTGTCGGATCCCTCATTCGACGACTCCAAGACGCACTCCTCCCATGAAGACGAGGAGGAGGAAGAAGAGACCCCTTCCTCCGGACTACTCCACCGACGCCGATGACGGTGGAGAGAAGTGGCTGCCCAGGGCCAAGCCCCTGGCTAAATCGTAAGTATCCGGATACCAGAGTAATTCATAATATTCCTTTATTGCACAGCTTTCCCTTATGTCGAATATGTTTATGCAGCCCACCTAAAGACCGGCGGCTTCTGACGGCTTCCTCCCCCCGCCCTACGGACGACACCGAAGTGTTTTCCCAACAGGTTCCAATCCGGGAGGAGGTGGTCCTGGAGGCGCCGCAAGGTGACCTCCCGGACCCCAGGAGTGAAGGGGATAGAATCCCCCAGGGCTCCAAGTCCGGCCCTAGGCCGGACACCGCTCCGGAACCTTCAAAGGTTCCAGAGTCCGGCGGGGGACCTCCTTCCAAGAGGAGCAAGCCCACTGTGCCGGTGACCCCCGTCCAACCGGAGGTGCCGAACAATCTGTTGGAGGCGCTCCAAGGCGCCTCCATCGACGAGGAGCACCGCACCATTATGAGTGCGGTGGTCCAGAAGGTTCAGTCTGCCAAGAGCGGACTGACTGAAGCTTGTACTAGCCTTTTAACAGGCTTTGAGGTAAGTAAAGAATGTGTAAATAATATTACCGCATAGAAAGTAGCCCATGATGCTCTGTTTGGCGTTCGAGAAGAAAAGCCAAATAGAGGATCAAATAAAATTCACAGGAGTCTAACAAAAAGGAGTCAATATGCGTATGCAGGCTTCTCTGCTTGCGTCTGCCGCACTGACTGCGGAAGTGGACACGCTAAAGCAGAACCTCGAGCGGTACGAGCAAGAGCTCGGGCGTGCCAAGAAGCAGCTCGAGGACAATGAAGGTAAGAAATACCTTGTTTAAATATATATAAAAAGGTGAAATTGCAAAAAATGACAGGATTATCGTGGCTATTGTAGGGGCCACGTTTGAGGTGGCAACCCTTAAGCAAGCACTGGTTGAGCCGAGAAGAGGGCGGCCACGGAGTGCACCGAGCGGGAGAAGTACGAGGCCTAGGTTGGCAAGGTGCAGCAAGAGCTCCAGGTTCTCATGAAAAACATGAGAGTTTAGAGCGTGACTCAAAGACGCGAGCGTCCGAGGTCGCGGCGGCTAATGAAAATGCCAAGTCTGCCAAGGCCGAATCCTAGAAGACCCTCCAGGAGTTGGATGTGGTGAAGAAGATAGCGGTGGGTAAGGCATACTTTATGCAAAGCAAACACATAAACGTGAGTTACTTGTTACTTACCCAAATCCAGAGCTCTCCAGGAGCGTCCGTAGATCTTCCCCAGATTGTGTCCGATGCTGCCGCATTCTATCGAGCCGAGGAGGGCAGCTCAACAGAGAAGGTGTTCTGGTCTCAGTATGCTGAGACCAGACACCCCATGCCCCTGAGCGACCAGCTGAAGCAACTGGTCGAGCTCCACAAGGCGGCCGAACAGGCCATGAAGGGCCTCATAGTTCGGCTGTGGCCTAGAGAGGCTCTGCCTGGGTGCTATTTCGGGCTGGTGCGGCGGCTGGTGGGGGCCTGTCCGAGGCTCGAAGTCTTCGAGCGCTCTGTCTGCATTGAAGGTGCCCGTAGGGCCCTTGCCCGTGCTAAGGTGCACTGGGGCAAGCTGGATGCTGAGAAGCTTGTGAAGGACGGGCCACCGCCGGGGAAAGAGCATCGCAAGCCCGAGAATTACTATAAGGATGTTCTAAAGGGTGCCTACCTTGTGGCAGATGAATGTTCCAAGGATGTATTTTTTGAGTAAAACTCGCTCGTTTTGTCCTGTGCGCTGAAAACTTGTTCATATGTGCTAAGCAATGCTGTTGGAATTTAAAATATTACCTTCTATGCGGCTGTTTATCAATTCTGAGAGATGGCGAGTCGTCGGCTTCTGGCCCCGTGCCGCTAGTGCTGGGGTGTTCGGGGATAAACCTGAGCGCTCTTTTTCCCATGTTTGGGTCCTTCGAGGGAGGCGCTCAGCCCAACGAACAAGGCAATCGGACTATAATGCGTGAACACTCTCACTTAGCCATAGAATTCTATAATTTTAAATTTCGGTGAAGCCCCTGGTATTTGGAAGACCGAGTTCGGGGCGCTATCCACGCCTTGGTCGGACAGAGCCGACTCCTCGATTTAAGCGGCATAAGTCTTTAAGGACTCGAAAAAACTCTCGAACAGCGACCAGCTCTCGCTTCATCATGACAGTCAGTTTTAGCTTTCTCCACTGAGGTGCTCGACCCAGCTCAACTGGGGCACAATCGCAGTGGTTCTCCTAGTTCTACCTTAGCCGATATAGCGGAACGTAAGGCACCAAAACATAGGAGCCGGGCAAACCCAACTATTGACCCAAGACATGATTCGGAGCCGATGCATATAATGCTATAAGTTCGAGGTGCCGCACTTGTTAAAGTGTTCGGACTTCTCACACCATATTGAGGGGTACTAAAGCCCCTGGCGTATTTTGGCCGTACCAACGTGTGCGGGTGCAACATGTCATTAAGGAACATATATTTATAGAAAAAGAGTAATGCAAAAATAAACAGGAGCTATGCATTGTTTATTAAAGAGGGCTGCGATCAAAGCAGAACGATACAAATAATGCGATAAGAAAAAAGTTGGACTATTTAACATGTCCGTTCCAGGGGCAAGCTGTGGAATGGTATGCGAAACACGTATACTGCTCGTGATAGAGACCACCTGGGAGTTCCGTAATGCGGCGTGGCTTGTCTGCTTCCCTGGTTCTTGCATCGTTTGTGCGGCAATTGAACTTTCGAACAGGCCTTTCGAAGAATGGAGTCCTGAAAGTAAGAGAAAATTAAAAAAATCGGCAGCCCCTGGTGTGGTTTAAGCCGTGTTTCGGGCGTGCCATGATGGTGCCCCTCCCCCTGTACCCATGGTATTTTTAGAGCCTAGTTATGTACACGAAGCATTGGCGTGGCCTTTTTGCGAGGGCTGGGGTTGGGGCCACATTGCTACGCCTGCTCGGATCGTGCCAGGTGGTCTTGTTGTAGGTTACTCCGGGCGCGCTTGACGGTGTCCGGTCATTTAATGGTCGGACTGGAGAACTGCCTGGAGAGGCTGCTTTGTACTTCCGTTGCAAGGGCCGCCGTGTAATCCTCCGTTCGGAGGGAGCGTTCGGTGTTTCCATTGACCGTAATTACTCCTCGAGGGCCTGGCATCTTGAGCTTAAGGTATGCGTAGTGCGGTACCGTGTTTAACTTGGCGAATGCGGTTCGCCCAAGCGGTGCGTGATAGCCAATGCGGAATGGGACTATGTCGAAGATTAACTCCTTGCTTCGGAAATTATCCGGAGATCCGAAGACCACTTCAAGTGTGACTAAGCCTGTACAGTTGGCCTCTACACCTGGTATTACGCCTTTAAAGGTCGTTTTGGTGGGCTTGATCCTCGAGGGATCTATGCCCATTTTCCGCACTATATCCTGGTAAAGCAGGTTCAGGCTGCTGCCACCGTCCATAAGGACTCTAGTGAGATGAAATCCGTCAATAATTGGGTCTAGAACCAATGCGGCGAATCCACCATGACGGATGCTAGTGGGGTGGTGCCTTCGATCAAAGGTGATCGGACAGGAGGACCATGTGTTGAACTTTGGGGCGACTGGCTCTACCGCGTATACGTCCCTTAACGCGCGCTTCCGCTCCCTCTTGGGGACGTGGGTTGCGTATATCATGTTCACCGTCCACACTTGTGGGGGAAAACCCTTCTGTCCACTGTTGTTCGGCGGCCGGGGCTCTTCGTCGTCATCGTTATGCAGCCCCTTGTCTTCATTTTCGGCATTTAACTTGTCTGCCTGCTTGAACACCCAACAATCCCTGTTGGTGTGATTGGCCGGCTTTTCGGGGGTGCCATGTATCTGGCACAAGCGTTCGAGTATTCGGTCCAAACTGGACGGGCCCCTAGGATTCCTTTTGAATGGCTTTTTCCGCTGACCGGATTTAGAGCCTCTGAATCTGGCATTAACTGCCGTATCCTCAGCATTGTCGCCGTTAATGCGGCGCTTCTACTTGTTGCGACGCGACCTGCCACTACCGTCCCTGGTATCCGAATTACCAGGGTTCTTGGTCATATTGTTGCTCCGAGCAAGCCAGCTGTCTTCTCCCGCGCAAAAGCGGGTCATGAGTGTCGTGAGTGCTGCCATAGATTTCGGCTTTTCCTGTCCTAGGTGCCGGGCAAGCCACTCATCATGTATATTGTGCTTGAAGGCTGCTAGGGCCTCTGCATCCGGACAGTCGACTATTTGATTTTTCTTTGTTAGGAACCGTGTCCAGAATTGCCTGGCCGATTCCTCTGGCTGCTGAATTACGTGGCTTAGGTCATCGGTGTCTGGTGGCCGCACAAAAGTGCCCTGGAAATTGTCGAGGAATGCGGCTTCCAGGCCCTCCCAACAACTGATTGATCCTGCTGGCAAGCTGTTAAACCAATGCCGAGCTGGTCCTTTAAGCTTGAGTGGGAGGTATTTGATGGCGTGGAGATCATCGCCGCGGGCCATGTGGATATGAAGGAGATAATCCTCGATCCATACCGCAAGATCTGTTGTGCCATCATATGATTCGATGTTTACGGGTTTGAAACCCTCGGGGATTTGATGGTCCATTACTTCGTCTGTGAAGCATGGTGGATGTGCGGTGCCTCTGTACTAGGCTATATCACGACGTAGCTCCAACGAGCTTTGTCTACTGTGTTCGGCCCTACCGGATTTATGTCCGGCGTGACGGTTATTGTCTCGAGTCGTGGGGCGCCCACGCGATCCGTAGATCGATCTTGTTTGCCTTGCCTTGTCCTCCAACATATCTCGCAGGTCTGGCGCATTTTCCCGTGCCTTGGTACGGGGTGCGGCTTGAGTGGAGGGCTGAGAGGCCTCTCTGTTGTGGCCATGAGGTGGCCGGTTGGCCGTATCAAGTGCTTCCTCCTCTAATGGGGGTAGCAACCTGCGCTTTGGGTAGCTCTTGGAGGGGCATTCGAGTTTATGCTCTTCGGCCGCAAGGACTTCAGTCCATCTATCGACTAGCAAATCTTGATCAGCTCTAAGTTGTTGCTGTTTTTTCTTAAGGCTTCTTGCCGTGGCCATAAGCCTGCGTTGAAAATGCTCTTGCTCGACGGGATCCTCTAGCACGACGAATTCGTCATCGTCGAGGCTTGCCTCGTCTTCGGAGGGAGGCATATGATTATCGTCCTCGACCTCTCTATCTGCCGCTCTCTCATGAGGGCTGGTTTCTCCATCCTCCTGTGCTGAATCTTGTTGGAGGGGGTTTTCTTCGACACTCTCCGGAGTATTATTATCTCCCGTGCTAGAATCACCATATTGGTTTTGGCGGGATTTTGAGCGGCGCCGCTGACGCCGGCGCTTAGGCTGTTTCTTGGAGGGGTTATCCTCCGATGTTCCATCGCCATCTCCTTCTTTTGGGATGTCCACCATGTATATGTCATATGACGAGGTGGCTTTCCAGGGCCCGATAGGCGCTGGTTCTTCATCGTCTCCTACATCAGCGTCCATTCCATCGATGTCTTCGGAGTCGAAGTCGAGCATGTCGGTTAAATCGTCGATAGTGGCTACAAAGTGGGTGGTGGGTGGGCTTTGAATTCCTTCATCGTCCGTATCCCAACCTTGCCGACCGTAGTCCGGCCAGGGCTCTCCTGATAAAGAGAGAGACTTTAGTGTCTTCAGAATATCGCCGAAAGGCGAGTGCTGAAAGATGTCTGCGGCAGTAAACTCCATGATCGGCGCCCAATAGGATTCGATCGGCAGGGGCGCGGAGGGTTTGGAGTCCGGAGAGGAGTCCGGCTCCTTGGAGTCACGAGTCTCACAGAGTGCGGGGCTGGTGTTCGGCTCGATCGCCGTTGGGGGCGCAGCCCCCGAGGCGGTGTCCAACCACCCATCCTCGATCGGCGTAGTTGGCTCTGAATTAAGGGTCGAAGTCGATGCGGGTGCGGTCTCTAGGGCACTGTTCAGCGGCAGAGCTAGATCATGCTCGTCGTGACAGTGCGGTGCGCTCGGCAGTGGCTCGAATCCGTCGAAGATCAAGTCCCTGCGGATGTCAGCCGTGTAGTTTAAACTTCCAAATCTGACCTGACGGCCAGGGGCATAGCTTTCGATCTGCTCCAGATGGCCAAGTGAGTTGGCCCGTAGTGCGAAGCCGCCGAAGACGAAGATCTGTCCGGGGAGGAAGGTCTCACCCTGGACTGCATCACTATTGATGATCGTAGGAGCCATCAAGCCTGACAGCGACGACACAGAGGAACTCTCAATGAAAGCACCAATGTCAGTGTCAAAACCGGCGGATCTCGGGTAGGGGGTCCCGAACTGTGCGTCTAGGCCGGATGGTAACAGGAGGCAAGGGACACGAAGTTTTACCCAGGTTTGGGCCCTCTCGATGGAGGTAAAACCCTACGTCCTGCTTGATTAATATTGATGATATGGGTAGTACAAGAGTAGATCTACCACGAGATCGGAGAGGCTAAACCCTAGAGGCTAGCCTATGGTATGATTGCTGTTCTATATGTTGTTCTACGGACTAAAACTCCCCGGTTTATATAGACACCAGAGAGGGTTAGGGTTACACAAAGTCGGTTACAATGGTAGGAGATCTGCATATCCGTATCGCCAAGCTTGCCTTCCACGCCAAGGAAAGTCCCTTCCGGACACGGGACGAAGTCTTCAATCTTGTATCTTCATAGTCCAGGAGTCCGGCTGAAGGTATAGTCCGGCTATCCAAACACCCCCTAATCCAGAACTCCCTCAGTAATGTCACCAAGTTTTAAGTGCATGGACTACAGCTGCAAGCTCTAGATCATGTGTGGGATAGTTTTCCTCATGTGGGTGTAATTGCCGTGAAGCATAGGCAATTACCTAACGATCTTGCATGAGTATGCAACCTAGTCCTTGTCGCGAGGCATCGCAATAGATAATAAAGTCCTTGGAGAAATCTGGTGGTACCAGTACGAGAGCAGATGTCAGGCGTCTTTTCAGTTCCTGAAAGATGAACTCGCACTGTGGGGTCCACTTGAACTTTTTATCTTTCTTGAGGAGTTCAGTTAGAGGTTTAGCAACCTTGGAGAAATTCTCGATGAAGCGGCGACAATAACTCGCTAAGCCAAGGAAGCTCCGAACTTGCTTGACCGTTTCAGGTGGAGTCCAGTCAAGGACGGCTTGAACTCGCTTGGGATTGACAGCAATACCCTTACCAGAGATTACATGGCCTAGATAGGTCACTACTGGCAACCAAAATTCACACTTGGAGAATTTGGCATAAAGGCGATGCTCTTGAAGTTTCGTCAATACCAACCTTAGATGTTCGACATGTTCTTCCTCACTCTTGGAGTAGATGAGTATATCATCGAGGTATACCATGACGAATTTATCCAAATACTCCATGAAGACCGAGTTCATTAATCGAGAGAAGGTGGTCGGGGCATTGGTTAAACCGAAGGACATGACGGTGTACTCGTATTGGCCATAACGAGTAACAAAAGCCATTTTAGGAATGCCCCCGTTCTTGATTTTGATTTGATGGTAGCCCAACCTCAAATCCATTTTGGAGAAGACTGAGGATTCAGCGAGCTGGTCATACAGATCGTTGATCCCGCGGAGCGGATACTTGTTCTTGATAGTGACCAAGTTGACAGGTCGGTAATCTACAACCATTCGATCCGTTCCATCCTTCTTCTTGACAAAGAGGATGGGGCAAGCCCAACGAGAAGAACTAGGACGGATGAAACCCTTTTTCAAGGACTCATCGAGTTGAATCTTAAGCTCGGCTAGTTC
The DNA here is from genome assembly GCA_034509565.1 of Triticum monococcum. NCBI lineage: Eukaryota > Viridiplantae > Streptophyta > Magnoliopsida > Poales > Poaceae > Triticum > Triticum monococcum. Next base: position 388,175,411 of record CM067841.1, read on the forward strand.
TAAGGGTGCCATCTTATAGGGTCTTCTAGAAATTGGGACGGTTCCTGGAACAAGGTCTATCACGAACTCGACATCCCTGTCAGGTGGAACACCTCGCAGATCTTCTGGAAAGACATCCGGGAAGTCTCGAACTACCGGAATATCTTCAAGGTCTGGAAGGGGGTTGGCATTTAGGGAGTAAAGCTGGCGCTTGGCCACTCGAGTTGAGACATTGACTGTCTTGCCTGATGGGTGAGTAAGTTGAACGGTTATAGTGGCACAATCAATCTTAGCATAATGAGCTGACATCCAGTCCATACCCAAGATGATGTTTATGTCCGAGGACTTGAGAGCTATTAAGGATGCAAGGAAGACAAATCTATCAACAAGAATTTCATTCCCATGGCTTACTCTAGAAGTTTGCCATTTGGAACCCGGAGTTTGAATTACCATGGAAGTGGGCATGTCACAGAATGTCGTGTTATGCAATCGAGCATAGCTCTCAGATATGAATGAATGAGATGATCCAGTATTGAAAAGAACAGATGCCGGATGGCAATTAACAAGGAGCGTACCAAGGACGATGTTAGGATCATCATGAGCCTCCTCAGCTGAGACATAGTTGACATGGCCACGTGTGGTGGTGGCTGGCTTGGCGTAGAATGTCTTTCCCGCTGGCTTACCACGGCCAACGGACTTTCCAGACTGGTTGGGGTTGTTGTTCTGGGGACACTCTCGACTGTAGTGACCCGGCTCTCCACACTTGAATCATGTCACAACATTGGGGCGTGGAGCAGCATTAACAGCGGGGCCACCATAGGGCTTAGGCGGTGCAAACTGCTGGTTGGGGCGAGGCGCCTCAAAGGATGGCCTCGGAGTGAACCTGGGTGGCAGCGCTGTGCTTGGAATCCACACCCGACGCTTCTGAGATCTAGAGTCGGATGAAGAACCAAAATCATGGGAGTGCTTGCGTGAAGCGTCATAGTCAGTCTGGCCTGTCTCAGCACTAATGTCCTTATTGACCAGCTTCTGGAAGGAGGTGCACTCGTGTAGAAGAAGATCGTGGTGAAGCTTGGGGCTAAGTCCCTTGCGGAACCTTGCCTGCTTCTTAGCGTCGGTGGATACCTCTTCAGGAGCATAACGTGCTAAATTTCCAAACTCGTGGTTGTATGCATCCATAGTCAGTCTGCCTTGGGTGAAATTGCAGAACTCTTCCCTCTTACAATCCATGAGACCTTCCGGGATGTGATGCTCATGGAAAAGCCTCACTGAATTCAGCCCAAGTAGTGATTTGGCCGACCGGGCGCATAGCCTCAAAGTTTTCCCATCAAAGGCTAGCAAGGCCTTCGAGGTGATAGGAAACATAGGTAACCTTATCAGCTTCGGCTACGTTGGCAGAACGTAGCTTATGGGTGATGTTGCGAAGCCAATCATCCGCGTCGAGGGGCTCGACGGAATGATTAAACTTTGGTGGGTACAACTTGATAAAGTCATTGATTGACACCAGGTCGTTTCGCTGATGACGTGCAGTGTTCTGCTCAATCCGCTCCAGCAAGCGGTTAGTCTCACGCTTGTTTCTTTCTGCCTCCAGCATAACTTTGGCTAGAGAAGGCGGGTGAGGCAGATTCTCATCCCTAGCTGCACTGGCTTCCCCCTGCCCCGGGGCAGCAGGGTTGCTGCGGGTGTTGACCATCCTAGGAAAAACAAAACAATGGTTTAGACAAGGATGGCACAATCTTGGCAAGGAAGTGCAGAATGTAATGGATAACATGGAATGCTGAGATGTTCATTGCACGACATGGTAATATAGAAACTTCCATATATATACCATCGGTCATACACACCGTACATAGTTTAGTACAAGCCGAGGCTAGAGTACAACTATGGTGAAAGGCGTTACATCTCATCGGAGGCATTCCAAGCTCCTATACATTATTTTCTACACCTCTGGAGCGTGATACACACCAAGTCGTATCCCACGGTCATGCAGGACTGTGGAGAATACAACTATTACAGTACTAGTGAAACTACTACTAGCTCAGACAGCTCCGTAGTAATCCTCATAAAAGTCACCACCAAAACCTGGAAGCAGAAGATCATCTGGGAACAGATGGTCCTGTGGAGCTTGCGGGCCATAGGGACTCGGATGTGGCCTTGGTCCCACAAACGGTGGCAGACGGGGACCACGAGGAGGGGTGATGCCTCCTACATCACGCCAGTCCATACAATCTGGCAATCTAGACCGTACGGGGTATAGGTCCCTCATGTCCATGTATCCCACTTGCACATCAGGTGCAAACCGAGTCAAAGTGGCCCAGTGATCAGAACGAGAGTTGAAGAGCTCCATACGCAAGGCCCAATTTTCACGGTCCATGTCCTCGAGCATCTCGGCAGTGGTACGGAGTAGTGACTCCTCATGTGTAGAGTCATAGTACAAAGCCTGATAGTACCCCTGTGCTCCAGGGAGTGAGGCTGGCATGTAGCGAAAATCGGTGTTCTGGAGCAAAGCAGTTCTAGCTCGAATGATAGTCATCATTGAGTAAGCTACGTCCTGCACAGACATCTCGATAGTGACCCCAAGTCCATAAGAGCAGTGGAGGGGTTCAGTGGCTCCAGGATAAGAGGGATATATCCTGACGGTACAAAGGTATTGGCTCTGGTTGAAGTCTCAGAACTGCTCCTCGACGGTATACTCAGGATACCATCAATAGCCTGTCTCGACCATCACCCGGACCAGCATGGCCGTGTGACCGGGTACATCGAGGCATCGGGTCAGACGAACCACTTGGTTCTGGGAACGGGTGGCCATCTGAAAGCACAGAATAATGCAAAGGCATTAGAATTTTCTAGGAGAAATCGGACAGCATAACGACTGTAAATGCTCAGAAAAAGATTTGAGACATTCACAACAGTTTGCAAAACCACTCAACAACATCATATCAAGGTTCTGGTTCAACTGACAACATACTAAAAGTAGTAGAAACTGTACTGAGGCTTGTAACAACAATCCTATAAGCTACTATGGATTAGTAACACGTGAACCTCATAGAGAGAAGAGAGCCTAGTCCTTAACCCACGTAGAATGAGAAGAGAATGACTCAGATCAGAGGGCATAAGGTAAAGGAGTAAAAGAGCCTTACGTTCCCTCCCACAATCAATTCCCCTACATATAACTAAAGCATTTCTAGACTCGACATCGACCAGTTTGGCTCAACAAACCTACAGGCAGTCTGGCTCTGATGCCAACGCTGTCAGGACCCTGATTCCAAGTCACATCAATCTAGCTGGTAACACCTCATATCACTTTGCAGCCTCACGCACGGTATTCCCATGGGTGTCGCCTTACCATGGCCCGGGACCATTTGCGCCTTTTGGCTCACGTATATGATAGTGTCGCTAGCATCCATATGATAGAGAACCTGGACCGACATGGCTAGTCGTGAACCCAAAGCGGCACTAACCTATGGGGACAGGCATACATGAATCACATCGAGCATGTCGGTCATCAGCGTGTGAATCCGGGCTGTAGCACTGGGCTAACAGGACTCTGGGAACCCGGGCTGTAGCAGGCTAGGCAGGACTCCGGATGTCACCGCGTGACATTTCCCCGAAGGGACAGACATAGGAACAAAGTGAAACACATGCCGGCCAGTCAAGTGTCCTGAGCAGTAGTGCTGGGCTAGCAGGACTCCGGTGAACCGGGCTGTAGTGGACTACTATGGCTCATGGAGGCACTAGACTACATTTCCCCATAAGAGAGGCTGCCAAGGATAAACAACTAGATTGTCGGATCCCAGACATACCAAGCATTTCAACCATACACACAATATGCTTGATATGTGTAAATACAACATGGCATCACAACAAACCTCTACAACTCAAAGTACTTTATTTAAAGGCTCCGGAGAGCCATACATAACATGTTCATATAGGTAGGGGTCACATGACCCGACACTCAAGTCATACAAGCATACAAGCACATGCGGAAGCAAATTAGTCTGAGTACAAACACTAGAAAGAAAGAAGGCTTGACGAAGCCTGTCTATCTACATAGGGCCCTCCATGGCCAGAATCACCACTTGGGTGGCAAGTTACTCATCGACGTCAAGGTCTACGTAAAACCCATCGGAGGGGGCGGTGTTGTCGTGTGAAAACAGTAATTAAAGCAACATGGGTACAAAGGTACTCAGCAAGACTTACAACAGATCCTACTATACATGCTCATTCCCAAGAAGGTGGTGGAGTTATTGCAGCAAGCCAGCTTTGACTCTTGGCTAAGCTATCCTACGAGACACCACTTGTAAAATAGTTTTCGCACACGAGTCCACTAATCACCAACACAATACTCCACTGAGGATCCTCCCTCGTCATCCTACGAGAGGGCCATCCCTGGTACTCACACTTATCTTGAGTATTTTAGTAGTATCCATTAACTTGTCTATGAACTGTATAGGCAACCAAGTAGTCCTTTACCGCGGACGCGGCTATTCGAATAGATGATGTTAACCCTGTAGGGGTGTACTTCTTCACACACGCTCTTACCACTTACCGTCGTTTACACGACATGTACTCGGCAACCTTCAAGCGGAAGCCCAACGAGGGTGTCGGCCACGGCCTACCTAAACACTCAAGTCTCTAGTCCAGGTTTATTGCCTATCCAAGTTCCATCCGCAGGGAGTCCGGCCGAGGTTTCCACATACGGCCCCAAACGATGTGAACAGGGTTCCCGAGACACCAAACGGGTGACTCGGTACATCGTGCCACGGTGTATCTACCGCATCATAGCCCACCCCTAGGGTCAGCACTACGCACGGCCGCCAACACATAACCTACAAACACCAGAAACTAGTTGCAACTCCTGGACATAGTACTATGGTGGTTAAGAAGCTGAGAGGGTCAATTAAGGATCCCAATGCATGGTAGTAACTCATTCTTAAATCACACATACAGATCTCAGTTCTTAGGGACGGCCTGAATGAAACAACCCACCATGTACTCCTACATGGCCTCTCATCGATACCTTTACCAAATCATGTTCAACACATCCCTCACATTATCGACGTAATCATTTCACTCTAGCCCATCACCCAGATGAACCAGACCTGACACAACTCTAAGCATAGCAGGCATAGCAAGGTAGGAAACACATACATGGCTCAATCAACTCCTACACATGCTAGTGGGTTTCATCTAGTTACTGTGGCAATGACAGGTCATGCAGAGGATAAGGGTTCAACTACCGCAGAACACATCAGTTTGAAACATTCTTGTCTTAATGCAGTAAATGAGTGCAGGGGCGAGAACATGGGATTGTATCGATATGATCAATGGGGCTACTTGCCTGATGGAGTAGTAGTAGGGTACTGCCCTTCAGTTGGATACTCGGAAATATCCTTAGAGGCAGAACCTACCATGAAAGACACCACAGAACACAATCATCACATGGCAATATGCAACAATATGATGCATGCTATGACATGGCAATATGAGGTGTCCTGCCTAATGCAATGTGAAACAAGCTGGTTTGAGTCTATTTGAATCAAGGATTCAAATGAAAGCTTATGTTCTTAAGCCTTATAAGTGCATTAGCTTGTTTCACCTAAACCACAAGGTTAAAGTGTTTTGTCGTGCATGAAACCATTACAGATGGAGAGATTTAATTTTTCTGATCAAATTTCATATATAACTCTTTGCATTTGGAGTTACAGATTAAAAGTTATGAATTTTTGAAGTTTGTAATATTTTCTGGAATTTCCTGTATAAAAATAATTCCAGTAATTGAATTATTGCGTCAGCATTGCGTCAGGGTGACCTCAGTGGTCAACGAGGCCGGTCCAGGTCAAACCTGACCAGTGGGACCCGTGTGTCAGTAGTTAATTAACTAACTAAATTTAGTTAGTGCTAATCTAAGTTAATTAGCAGAGCAGTCCCACTTGTCATAGACTCATGGAAAGTCAACCTGGGCCCACACGGGGTCAACTAGGGTCAAACAAGGTCAAACTCGCCGGCGTTTCGCCGCCGGCGAGGCCAGACACGGCGGGGCAGTGCGGGTTTCGTGCTCCGGCGACCAAATGGACGGCGGAGAGCATCTACGCGTAGCTGGGAGCAAGCCGCGTCGTTTGGTGGCAGAGGTGGAGCTCGGGGTGGCCGGAAACGTCGCCGGTGACGAGCTGTGCAGCTGCCGGAGCTCGGGTGAGGTCGAACCCGAGGCTACGGGGCATGACGAGGCACGTGGAGTGGTTCTATGGGTTCCTACGAGTGCGGTGAGTGCGTTGGTCACAGTGGTGTGTCCGGTGGGTGGCCGGAGTCACGTCGGCGACGAGCTCGGCGGCGGCCGGTGCAGTGATCATGGTGCAGTGCATACAGTGCAGGAGGGAGTTAACGGAGAGGGGGAGGACGGAGCTGAGTTCACGACGGTTGCAGCAAGCGTCGAAGCGGGCTCGGGGAAGGCCGGAGCTGACCGGGGCAACGATGGCGATCTTGGCGGCCGGAGTTGGGGGAGACGGGGTCAGGGGCGACTCCAGAGCGGGCGAGCGCTCGGGGCTCGGCCTGCTAGACGTAGTCGACAACGGCGGAGCGAACGGACACGGTGACGCGGCACGGGGACAACGGCGGACGCGGTTATCACGATGGCGCAGGCGCGGCAGCATCGGCCATGGTGCGGGAGAGCGAGGGAGAGGAGCTGGGGAGGAAGAGGTGTGTCTACGAGCTCGGGGAGGAATGGGTGACCGACCTAGGGTAGCGGAACGACGAGGGGAGGAAGCAGGGCGGCGGGCAGCTGCGTGGCACGCGCTGGTGCCGGCGTCGAGCACCTGCCTGCCTGCCTGGCCAGGCCAAGCAGCTCGCTGGAGCGGTGGCTGGGCTGGGCCGGCTAGGTGGTCCTGCTAGGTGAGCGCCAGGTAATCCTCTACTCTCTCTGCTTTCTGTTTTACTTTTTATTTATTCCTGTTCTGTGTTTTGAAATAGTAAAAATACTATTCCATTTAGGAAAAACCTAAAAATATTCAGAGGCACATTTGGGAATATTCTCAACAGCCTAAAAATACTTTCAGGATTATTTGGGCATTTTAAAATATTTATAGGATTTAAATTGCCCAAATGCAAATAGTAGTGATTTAATACAATGACCTTATGTGTCCTGGAAAACTGTGAACCCATTTTGTCAGAGGTTCTAACCCCAAAACAAAAAGGGTGGACTTTTTAGAAGGGCATTTCAGGTTCATTGAAAAAGATTTTAGTAAACCCTAGTTGTTTCTAGGGGGTGCTGGGGGTTCTGTCATCCCCATTTCAGTTTTTTGGAAAAGAAGACATGATGCAGCACTCTAATGCATGAACTAGGTAGGTCCCTCCTCTACCTTCAAGCCATCTCTGTCTGGGCGGTAGTACGATAAGGGGGAGCAGTAGTACCGCTGCCCACTGCGGTAGTACCGCCCTCTGCGGGGCTGTTTAGTGGGGTAACGGTTGGTTTGTTACCCCCACTATAAAAGGGGGTCCCCTTCTTCTTCGTTGACTTACCTCTTCTCCCTCAAGCTCCATTAATGCTCCAAGCTCCATTTTCGCCCGATCTCTCTCTCTCTCTAGCCAATCAAACTTGTTGATTTGCTCGGGAGTGGTTGAGAAGGCCCTGATCTACACTTCCACCAAGAGATATTTGATTCCCCCACCTATCCCTAGCGGATCTTGTTACTCTTGGGTGTTTGAGCACCCTTGACGGTTGAGGTCACCACGGACTCATAGTCCATTGTGGTGAAGCTTCGTGGTGTTGTTGGGAGCCTCCGATTAAGTTGTGGAGATTTCCCCAACCTTGTTTGTAAAGGTCCGGTTGCCGCCTCCAAGGGCACTGTCGGTGTCAAAACCGGCGGATCTCGGGTTGGGGGTCCCGAACTGTGCGTCTAGGCCGGATGGTAACAGGAGGCATGGGACACGATGTTTTACCCAGGTTCGGGCCCTCTTGATGGAGGTAAAACCCTACGTCATGCTTGATTAATATTGATGATATGGGTAGTACAAGAGTAGATCTACCACGAGATCAGAGAGGCCAAACCCTAGAAGCTAGCCTATGGTATAATTGTATGTTATGGTTGTTGATGTCCTACGGACTAAAACCCTTCGGTTTATACAGACACCGAAGAGGGTTAGGGTTACACAAGGTAGGTTACAAAGGAGGAGATATCCATATACGTATTGCCTAGCTTGCCTTCCACGCTAAGTAGAGTCCCATCCGGACACGAGACGAAGTCTTCAATCTTGTATCTTCATAGTCTAACAGTCCGGCCAATGGAGATAGTCTGGCTGTCGGGAGACCCCTTAATCCAGGACTCCCTCAGTAGCCCCTGAACCAGGATTTAATGACGATGAGTCCGGCACGCAGTATTGTCTTCGGCATTGCAAGGCGGGTTCCTTCTCCGAATACATCACAAAAGAATTTGAATACGTGGATAGTGTCCGACCCTGCAAAATAAGTTCCACATTCCGCCGTAGAGAGAATAATATTTTCGCAGATATAATTTGCTAGCTTGTTCTGGCAGCATGACGTTATGTCATGGCCCGGTGATTATTCAAACCGTTTCTTTGAACCAGTCCCGCACATAACGCGAGGTAGTTTTTCGACACGTCTTGTCAAAGCAGAGATCATGTCCCCTTATTATGGGATTCTCATCAATACGGGCGTGGGTAACCCAACCGTGCCATCAATTGTGGCACTTGGGGGATAAGCGAGTTTTACTAGGCAAGTGGGGACGCTTAGTTTCGTCCGCCCACATAAAGGGATAAGGATTCACCTTTCTATCCACGCCTTCTTCCCCCTTTGCTCATCCATTCTCGCACACTCGAGCTCCAGCGCCCAAGTCCGCACTTCCCACCTCGACCTTCTCCAATCATGTCCGGAGCGGGAGGCAAGTGGATGGTCTCCTCCGTCATGGAGGGAGACATCAAGAAACTAAGGAGAGCCAGATACCTGCCCAACGACATCGCGCACCGGCTCCCAGATGAGGGGCAGCTCATCCCCACCCCCAGGCCCCATGAGAGGGTAGTATTCCTCACCCATTTCCTCTGTGGACCGGGGTTCCCTCTCCATCCCTTCGTCTGTGGGCTCATGTTTTATTACGGCCTGGATTTCCACGATCTGGCCCCGAACTTCATCCTCAACATCTCGGCGTTTATCGTCGTGTGCGAGGCCTTCCTCCACATCAAGCCTCACTTCGGCTTATGGCTGAAGACCTTCAATGTCAAGCCGAAGGTGGTGGGCGGCCGCCAGGCGGAGTGCGGAGGCGCCATGGTGGGCAAGATGCCCAACATAACATGGCTCGATGGCTCCTTTGTGGAAACCATAAAGGGGTGGCAATCGGGGTGGTTCTATATCAACGAGCCGCGCGACCCTGCATGGGTAGCAGCCCCCGAGTTCCGATCTGGCATCCCCATGCGGCTCACCTCTGGGAAAGAGAAGGGCCTGTCCTGGGGTAATTTGGAAGAGCTGACCAGACTCCAAACATGTATTCAAAACATGGTGGACAAGAAGCTCAAGCTTGTCAACATAGTCCAAGTTATGCTCATCCGCCGGATACTCCCGTGCCAACAACGGGAGTTCAACTTGTGGGAATTCAATCCGGCGCAGCACCGAACTCTGAACAGGCTCTTCAACACAACTCATGAAGGTGCCTGGAGGGTGCTGTTCAAAAGTGCCGAGGTCCCTCCCCCTATTACTGAGGATCGCGGATTCAGCACGAAGCGCCAAGCCAGTGCGGTAAGCTGCTTTACCTTTCACAGGATACTTATTTTTTTATATAGATTGACTCTATGCGGGATCTAAACTCCCATACCTTTGACAGGACTGGTAGAAGATGGCCGGACAGATCGACTGTCCGGCTCCTTTGCCCGAAGGCCCCACAGACGCTCTTCTAGCGAAGATGTTGACTCCGGCCCCTTATAAGGTGCCAGAGAAGACCAAGAAGGCTAAGGGAGCTCGAAAGAGTTCCTGATGCCAGGCATCGTCGGACTCACCGTCCGATGACTCTGCGGCGCACTCTTCCCCCGAAGACGAGGAAGAGGAAGAAGAAGATGCTCCCCCACCGACTGGGGGAGACAAGAAAAGGAAGGCCGCCCCAACCGGGGAGGCCGGAGGGTCCAAGAAGGGAAGGACTCTCCTTCCGGACAGTTCCACCGCCGCTGATGAAGGCGAAGGCAAGTGGTTGCCTAGGGTCAAGCCCCCGGGGAGATCGTAAGTATTCGGGTACCAGAGTAGCTCCTAGGATTCCTTTGTAGCACTGCTTTCCCTAATGCCGAACGCAATTATGCAGGCCGCCACGAGCCAGTATCGATGTATCATCGGACGGCTCCTTGGGCTTGTCGGACATGGATAGCGATCCAGTCCCGACCGCCACCTCCCCTCATCCTGCCGATGATGCCGAGGTGCTGTCTCAAGAGGCACCGGATCGAGGGGAGACAGTCCTGGAGGCGCCTCAAGGCAACCTTTCAGACTCCGGGAGCCGCGGGGACGGGGCCCCCGAGAGCTCCGAGTTCCGGACTCGGGCAGGCGACCTCCTTCTAAGAGGGGCAAAACGCCTGTGCCGGTGACCTCTGTCCATCCAGAGGCACCGGACAATCTGCTGGAAGCGCTTCGCAGCGCTTCCATCGACGAGGAGCATCCCACTATCATGAGTGCGGTGATCCACAAGGTTGAGTCCGCCAAGAGCAGATTGATTGAAGCCTGTGCCAGCCTTCTAACAGGCTTTGAGGTAAGTGTTTTAAAATGTAGTAGAAATATTACCGCATAGACAGTAGCCCCTGATGCTTTGTTCGGTGTTCACAAAGAAAAGCCAAACAGAGGATCAAATAATATCGCATGACTCTAATATAAGTATGTCAATATGCATATGCGGGCTTCGCTGCTAGCGTCCGCCGCACTAACTGCGGAGGTCGCCGTACTGAAGCAGGACCTCGAGGGGTCCCAGAAAGAGCTCGGCCTTCCCAAGAGGCAACTTGAGGAGAACAAGGGTAAGTAATACCCCGTCTATAGATATGTATATATAAAAAGGACGCGATTGCAAAATGATATGATCATTATATGTTTGCCAGGGGCCACGACCGAGGTGGCGACCATGAAGCAAGCGCTAACCAAGGCCAAAGATACAGCGGCCAAGGAGCACACCGAGCGAGAGAAGCACGAGGCTCGGGTGGGCGAGGTGCAGCAAGAGCTCCAGGCTCTCGTGACAAAGCACGAGGCGTTGGAGCTTGACTCGAAGACGCGAGAGTCTGAGCTTGCCGAGGCCCTTGAGAGCGCAAAGAGTGCCAAGCCGAGGCCCAGAAGGCCCTCCAGGAGATCGACGCAATGAAGAAGATAGCGGCGGGTAAGGCTTTCTATATGCAGAGCAAGCATGTAAAAGTAAATTACCGATTACTTACCCGGATCCAGAGCTCTTCAGGAGCATTCGCAGATTTGCCCCACGGTGTGTCCGATGCCGCACATTTTTACCAGGCTGAGGACGGAAGCTCGGCGGAGAAGCTGTTCTGGTCTCAGTATGCTGAGGCCAAACATCCGGTGCCGACGAGCGACCAGCTGAAGCAGATGGTCGAGCTACATAAGGCGGCCGATCAGGCCATGAAGAGCTTTATAGTCCGGTTGTGGCCTGGTGACGCCCTTCCGAACAGCTTCTTCGGCCTGGTGAGGCGGCTTGTGGATGCCTGCCCACGGCTGGAGGTCGTCAAGCGATCTGTCTGCATTGAAGGTGCACGCCGGGCTTTCGCTCGTGTAAAAATGCAGTGGGTCAAGCTAGACGCCGTGAAGCTGATCAAGGAGGGGCCGCAGGAGGGCAAGGAGCACTGCCACCCCGAGATGTACTACGAGGGTGGTCTGCCAGGTGCCCGTCTTATCGCGGATGAGTGTTCAAAAGATGTAATATTTGAATGAGACTTGCTCATTTTATCCTTTATGTATGAAAACTTGTTTCATATGCGCTATGCAATGCTTGTTAGAATTTAAAATATTACCTTCTCTTTGGCTGTTTATCCAATCTGAGAGATGGCTAGTCCTCGGCTTCAGCCCCCATGCCACGAGTGCTGGGGTGTTCGGGATAAACCTGCGCACTCTTGTTCCCATGTTTCGGTCCTTCGAGGGAGGTGCTCAGCACAATGAACAAGGCAACCAGACTAATAATGCTTTATCACTCTCACTTAGCCATAGAATTCTATAATTTTAAATTTCGGCGATGCCCCTGGTATTCGGAAGGCCGAATTCGGGGCGCGATACACGCCTGTAAGCTGGATAGGGCCGGCCCCTCGCCCTAAGCGGCATAAATCTTTAGGGACTCAAAAAACCTCGCCGAACAGCTACCAGTCTCTCGCCTTATCATGACAGTCAGTTTTAGCTTTCTCTACTATGGTGCTCAGCCCGGCAGAACCGGGGCACAATCGCAGTAGTTCTCCTAGCGCTACCTTAGCCGATAGAGCGGAACGTAAGGTACCAAAACATAGGAGCCGGGCAAACCCAACATTTCACCAAAGACATGATTCGGAGCTGATGCATATAATGCTATAAGTTCGGGGTGCCGCACTTGTGAAAGTGTTCGGACTTTTCACACCGCATTGTGGGGTACGTAAGCCCCTGGTGTATTGGCCGTACCAGAGTGTACGGTTGCAAGGCGTCATTAATGAACACACACATATATATATATGTGACAAGAATGCAATAATAGTCGTAATGTCATGCATTGTTTATTGAAAAATTGCGTTAAAGCAGAACGATACAGATAGTGCGATAAGCAAAGAGTAGGACTATGTCCCTCCCAAGGGCAAGCTGAGGAATGATATGAAATCGAATATTTCGCTCGTTACTGTAATCAACCTGGGAATTCCGTGGTATAACGTAGCTGTCTGCCTCCTTGGTTGCTGTATCATGTGTTCGGCAATAGTCCTGCCGGACAGTGTTTCCAGAGATTAAGGTCCTGAAAGAAAAGGAAAAATGACAAAACGGGAAGCCCCTAGTGCGGTTTAGAGCGCATTTTGGGGCATGCCGCAGTTGTGCCCCCCTCCCCACCTGTGCCCATGGTATTTTTAATGCATAATTATGTACGCGCGACACGAATATTGCCGTTGGGCTGGGATTGGGGTGGCCACCGTATTGCTACGCGAGCTCAGATCGCGCCAGGCGGTCTATTTGCCGATTGCCCCGAGCGCGCTTGAAGGTGTCCGGGCTTTGGAACGCCGAACTGGTTGATTGCCTTGAGAGGCAACTTTGCACTTCTGCTGCGAGGGCCGCGGTGTGCTCCTCTGTTCGGAGAGAGCGCTCTGTGTTTCCATTGACTGTAATAACTCCGCGAGGTCCTGGCATCTTGAGCTTGAGGTATGCATAATGCGGTACCGCATTGAATCTAGAGAATGCGGTTCGCCCGAGCAGCACGTGATAACCACTGCGGAACGGGACTATATCGAAGTTTAACTCTTCGCTTCGGAAATTATCCGGGGATCCGAAGACCACCTCCAGTGTAATTGAGCCTGTGCAATGGGCCTCTACGCCTGGAATGACGCCCTTAAAGGTCGTTTTTGTGGGTTTGATCCTTGAGGGGTCTATACCCATTTTGCACACTGTGTCCTGATAAAGCAGGTTCAGGATGCTGCCGCCGTCCATAAGGACTCGAGTGAGGTGAAATCCGTCGATGATTGGGTCTAGGACCAGTGCGGCGAATCCGCCATGACGGATACTAGTGGGGTGGTCCATGTGATCGAAGGTGATCGGACAGGAGGACCAAGGGTTGAACTTTGGGGCGACTGGCTCCAACGCATATACGTCCCTGAGCGCACGCTTCCGCTCCCTCTTGGGGATGTGGGTTGCGAATATCATGTTCACCATCCGCACTTGCGAGGGAAACCTCTTCTGTCCTCCAGTGCGCGGCTGCCGGGGCTCCTCCTCGTCATCGCTCTGCGGCCCCTTGTCCTTGTTTTCGGCAATTAACTTGCCGGCCTGCTTGAACACCCAACAATCCCTATTGGTGTGACTGGCTGGCTTGTCTGAGGTGTCGTGTATTTGACACGAGCGATCGAGTATACGTTCCAAGCTGGACGGGCCCGGCATACTTTGTTTGAATGGCTTTTTCCGCTGACCGGGTTTAGAGCCTTTGAATCCGGCATTGACCGCCATATCCTCATTATTTTCACTGTTAATGCGGCGCTTATGCTTGTTGCGACGTGACCTGCTATTGCCGTCCTTGGTATCTGAGGTACCATGGTTCTTTTATATGTTATTACTGCGAGCCAGCCAGCTGTCTTCTCCCTCACAAAAGCGGGTCATGAGCGTCGTGAGGGCTGCCATAGATTTCGGCTTTTCCTGACCAAGGTGTCGGTCTAGCCACTCGTCTCAGATGTTGTGCTTGAAAGCTGCTAAGGCCTCTGCATTCGGACAGTCGATGATTTGATTTTTCTTTGTAAGGAACCGAATCCAGAATTGCCTGGCCGACTCTTCTGGCTGCTGAATTATGTGGCTCAAGTCATCGGCGTCTGGTGGTCGCACATAAGTGCCCTGAAAGTTGTCGAGGAATCCGGCTTCTAGATCTTCCCAACAGCTAATGGAGTCTGCTGGTAAGCTGTTAAGCCAATGCCGCGCTGGTCCTTTGAGCTTTAGTGGGAGGTATTTGATGGCGTGTAAGTCATCACCGCGGGCCATGTGGATGTGGAGGAGGAAGTCCTCAATCCATACTGCGGGATCTGTTGTGCCGTCATATGATTCAATATTTACAGGTTTGAAACCTTCTGGGAATTGATGCTCCATTACTTCGTCTGTGAAGCATAAGGGGTATGTGGCGCCTCTGTATTGGGCTATATCGCGACGCAGCTCAAATGGGTCTTGCCCGCTATGTTCGGCCCGACCAGATTTGCTTTTACTGTATCCGGCGTGACGTTTGTCGTCTCGCGGAGTGGTGCGCCCTCATGATCCATAGATCGATCTTGAATGCTTTGCCTTGTCCTCCAATATGTCTCGCAGGTCTAGCGTATCTCCCCATGCCTTTTTATTTGAATGGCGTTGGGGTGGAGGCTGAGCTTTTGGCTGGAATGCCTCTCTATCGCGGCCACGAGGTGGCCGATCAGCCGTATCATATGCTTCTTCCTCCAGTCAGGGTAGTAACCTGTGCCTTGGGTAACTCTTAGAGGGGCGCTCGAGTTTATATTCCTCGGCCGCGAGGACTTCAGTCCATTTGTCAGCTAGCAGATCTTGATCAGCTTGAAGCTGCTGCTGCTTTTTCTTCAGGCTATTTGCCATGGCCATAAGCCGACGCTTAAAGCGCTCTTGTTCGACGGGATCCTCTGGTACGGTGAATTCATCATCGCCGAGGCTTGCCTCGTCTTCGGAGGGGGGCATGTGATTCTCATCCTCCTCCTCTCCGTCTACTGCTCTCTCAGGAGAGCTGGCTCCTCCATCCTCCCGCTCTAAATCTTGCTGGACGAGATTGTTGTTGTCTTCGGCACTATCCGGAGTGTTATTATCTCCTATGTCGGTATCACCACTTTTGCTTTGGCGGGACTTAGAGCGGTGCCGCTGACATCGGCGCTTGGGTTGCTTCTTGGAGGGGTCATCCTCCGCTATCTCGTCGATGTTGTCTTCGTTGGGTGCATCCACCATGTATATGTCGTATGACGAGGTGGCTTTCCAGTGCCCTATAGGCACTGGTTCATGTTCGTCTCATACATCATTGTCCATACCGTCGATGTCTTCAGAGTCGAAGTCGAGCATGTCAGTTAAATCATCGACAGTGGCTACAAAGTGGGTGGTGGGTGGGCGTCGAATATCTTCGTCGTCCGCATCCCAATCCCGTTGGCCATAACCCGGCCAGGGCTCTCCTGACAAAGAGAGAGACCTTAGTGAATTCAGAATGTCGCTGAAGGGCGAGTGCTAAAAGATATCCGCGGCGGTGAATTCCATGATCGGCGCCCAATCAGATTCGATTGGTAGGGGCGCGGATGGTTCGGAGTCCGGGAAAGAGTCCGGCACCTTGGATTCACGGGCTGCGCAGAGGGTTAGGCAGGTGTTCGGCTCGATCGCCGTTGAGACTGCAGCCCCTGAGGCGGTGTCTAACCACCCGTCCTCGATTGGCGCAGTTGGCTCCGAACTAAGGGTCGGAGCTGATGCGGGCGCGGCCTCTGGGGTACTGTTCGACGGCAGAGCTAGGTCATACCCATCGCGACAGTGCGGCGCGCCCGACTGTGGCTCGAATCCGTCGAAGATCAAGTCTCCGCGGATGTCGGCCGTGTAGTTCAAACTTCCAAATCTGACCTGATGGCCAGGGGCGTAGCTTTCAATCTGCTCCAGATGGCCAAGCGAATTAGCCCGCAGTGCAAAGCCGCCGAATACGAAGATCTGTCCGGGGAGAAAAGTCTCACCCTGGACCGCATCGCCATCGATGATAGTAGGCGCCATCAGGCCTAACGGCGACGACACAGAGGAACTCTCGATGAAAGCACCAATGTCGGTGTCAAAACCGGCGGATCTCGGGTAGGGGGTCCCGAACTGTGCATCTAGGCCGGATGGTAACAGGAGGCAGGGGACACGATGTTTTACCCAGGTTCGGGCCCTCTTGATGGAGGTAAAACCCTATGTCATGCTTGATTAATATTGATGATATGGGTAGTACAAGAGTAGATATACCACGAGATCGGAGAGGCTAAACCCTAGAAGCTAGCCTATTGTATGATTGTATGTTATGGTTGTTGATGTCCTACGGACTAAAACCCTTCGGTTTATATAGACACCGGAGAGGGTTAGGGTTACACAAGGTCGGTTACAAAGGAGGAGATATCCATATACGTATTTCCTAGCTTGCCTTCCACGCCAAGTAGAGTCCCATCCAGACACGAGACAAAGTCTTCAATCTTGTATCTTCATAGTCTAACAGTCCGGCCAATGGAGATAGTCCGGCTGTCCGGAGACCCCTTAATCCAGGACTCCCTCACGCACCAATAGTGGAATCACGGCATCTCACATTGTGTGAAGGCGTGAGGATATACGGTGGGTGGCTTCTTGGGGAGCATTGTGCCTCCACACCGCTCTAACGGAGACGTACTTCCCCTCAAAAGGAAGGAACTCCGGTAACACATCCTCATCTTTACCGGGTCCACTCTTGGTTATCTCTTACCTTTACTTGTGCAAGCTTATTAGTGTTACTTCTCTTGCTTGCTTGTATGTTCGTTGTTGTTGCATCATATAGGTTGCTCACCTAGTTGCACATCTAGACAACCTACTTTGATGCAAAGTTTAATTTGGTAAAGAAAAGTTAAAAATTGTTAGTTGCCTATTCACCCCCCTCTAGTCAACCATATCGATCCTTTCACAGTTGCATTGCTTATCTTCTCGCTCTTATTTGCGTATGTTAGCCACCATATATGCTTAGTGCTTGCTACATCTCCACCTCATTACCTTTCCCTATCCATAAGCTTAAATAGTCTTGATCTCACGGGTGTGAGATTGTTGAGTCCTCGTGACTCACATATACTTCCAAACAGTTGCAGGTGCTGATGATACCAGTGCAGGTGACGCAATCGAGCTCAAGTGGGAGCTCGATGAAGATCTTGGTCGTTGTTATTTGTCTTTTCTGATTGATCAGTAGTGGAGCCCAGTTGGGACGATCGGGGATCTAGCATTTGGGGTTGTACTCTGGATGATGTATGTTTAACTTGTTATTCGTGTGAAGTGGCGATTGTAAGCCAACTCTTTATCCCTTTCTTATTCAATACATGGGATTGTGTGAAGATTACCCCACTTCTGACTAAACCACCAAGCGGTTATGCCTCTAAGTCGTGCCTCGACACATGGGAGATATAGCCGCATTGTGGGTCTAACAATATCTTTATTCCACTAAGGATAATTTTGACCGATGTTCAGTGATCCACTTGTGGATCACTATTGTACCCTCTTGCCAAACTCTTGGTGAGGTACACAATAGGTTTGGTACACATCATAACATACTTTATGGAACCTATGGCTGAGGCATAGGGAATGACTTTTCATTCTCTATTTTCTACCGTGGTCGGGTTTAGAGTCTTTACTCAACTTTACACCTTGCAACACAGGCAAGAACTCCTTCTTTAACTGTTCCATTTTGAACTACTTCAAAATCTTGTCAAGGTATGTACTCATTGAGAAATATATCAAGCGTCTTGATCCATCTCTATAGATCTTTATGCTCAATATGTAAGTAGCTTCATCGAGGTCTTTCTTTGAAAAACTCCTTTCAAATACTCCTTTATGCTTTCCAGAAAATTCTACATCATTTCCGATCAACAATATGTCATTCACATATACTTATCAGAAAGGCTATAGTGCTCCCACTCACTTTCTTGTTAATACAGGCTTCACCGCAAGTCTGTATAAAACCATATGCTTTGATCACTTTATCAAAGAATATATTCCAACTCCGAGATGCTTGCACCAGTCAATAGATGGATCACTGGAGCTTGCACACTTTGTTAGCACCTTTAGGATTGAAAAAACCTTCTTGTTGCATCATATACAACTCTTCTTTTAGAAATCCATTAAGGAATGCAGTTTTGACATCCATTTTCCTGATTTCATAAAATGTGTCAATTGCTAGCATGATTCAGATAGACTTAAGCATCGCTATGAGTGAGAAGATCTCATCGTAGTCAACATCTTGAACTTGTCGAAGACCTTTTACGACAATTCGAGCTTTGTATATAGTAATACTACTATCAGTGTCTGTCTTTCTCTTGAAGATCCATTTATTCTCAATGGCTTGCTGATCATTGGGCAAGTCAACCAAAGTCCACACTTTGTTCTCATACATGGATCCCATCTTCGATTTCATGGCCTCAATCCATTTTGCGGAATCTAGGCTCGTCATCGCTTCCTCATAGTTCATAGGTTCGTCATGGTCTAGTAACATGACTTCCAGAAAGGATTACCGTACCACTCTGGTGTGGACCATACTTTGGTTGACCTACGAGGTTCGGTAGTAACTTGATCTGAAGTTTCATGATCATCATCATTAGCTTCCTCACTAATTGGTGTAGGAATCACTGGAACTGATTTCTGTGATGACTACTTTCCAATTCAGGAGAAGGTACAACTACCTCATCAAGTTCTACTTTCCTCCCACTCACTTCTTTCGAGAAAAACTCCTTCTCTAGAAAGGATCCACTCTTAGCAACAAAGATCTTGCCTTCGGGTTTGTGATAGAAGGTGTACCCAATAGTTTCTTTTGGGTATCCTATGGAGACGCACTTCTCCGATTTGGGTTTGTGCTTATCAGGCTGAAACTTTTTCACATAAGCATTGCAACCCCAAACTTTAAGAAACGATAGCTTAGGTTTCTTGCCAAACCAGAGTTCATACGGTATCGTCTCAACGGATTTAGATGGTGCCCTATTTAACGTGAATGCAGTTGTCTCTAATGCATAACCCCAAAAACAATAGTGGTAAATTGGTAAGAGACATCATAGATCGCACCATATCTAATAAAGTACGATTACGATGTTCGGACACACCATTACGCTGTGGTGTTCCAGGTGGCGTGAGTTTTGAAACTATTCTGCATTGTTTCAAACGAATACCAAACTCGAAACTCAAGTATTCTCCTCCATGATCAGATCGTAGAAACTTTATTTTCTTGTTACGATGATTTTCCACTTCACTCTGAAATTCTTTGAACTTTTCAAATATTTCAAACTTATGTTTCGTCAAGTAGATATACCCATATCTGCTCAAATCATCTGTGAAGGTCAGAAAATAATGGTACCCGCCGCGAGCATCAACACTCATCGGACCGCATACATCAGTATGTATTATTTCCAACAAGTCTATTGCTTGCTCCATTGTTCCGGACAACGGAGTCTTAGTCATCTTGCCCATGAGGCATGGTTCGCTCTTCATTTTGTAACTCATGTTTCAAGTTACTAATCATAGCAACTGAACCAGTATCAAATACCCAGGGGCTACTATGAATACTAGTAAAGTACACATCAATAACATGTATATCATATATACTTTTGTTCACTTTGCCATCCTTCTTATCCGCCAAGTATTTGGGGTAGTTCCGCTTCCAATGACCATTTCCTTTGCAGTAGAAGCACTCAGTTTCAGGCTTGGTCTAGCTTTGGGATTCTTGATGGGAGTGGCAACTTGCTTGCCATTCTTCTTGAAGTTCCCTTTCTTTCCCTTTCCCTTTTACTTGAAACTAGTGGTCTTGTCAACCATCAACACTTGATGCTTTTCTTGATTTCTACCTTCACTGATTTTAGCATCGCGAAGAGCTCGAGGAATCATTTTCGTCATCCCTTGCATGTTATAGTTCCTCATGAAGTTCCAGTAACTTGGTGATAGTGACTAGAGAACTCTGTCAATCACTATCTTATCTGGAAGATTAACTCCCTACTTGATTCAAGCAATTGTAGTACTCAGACATTCTGAGCACATGCTCACTGGTTGAGCTATTCTCCTGCATCTTGTAGGCAAAGTACTTGTCAGAGGTCTCATACCTCTTGACTCGGGCATGAGTTTGAAATACCAATTTCAGCTCTTGGAACATCATATGCTCCGTGACATTTCAAAACATTTTTGAAGTCCTGGTTCTAAGCCGTAAAGCATGGTGCACTAAACTATCAAGTAGTCATCATACGGAGCTTGTCAAACATTCATAACGCCTGCATCTGCTCCTGCAATAGTTTTGTCACCTAGCGGTGCATCAAGGACATAATTCTTTTGTGCAGAAATGAGGATAATCCTCAGATAACGGACCTAGTCCGCATCATTTCTACTATCAACTTTCAACTTAGTTTTCTCTCGGAACATATCATAAATAAAATGGGGAAGCTATACGCGAGCAATTGATCTACAACATAGATATGCAAATACTATCAGGACTAAGTTCATGATAAATTTAAGTTCAATTAATCATATTACTTAAGAACTCCCACTTAGATAGACATCCCTCTAATCATCTAAGTGATCACGTGATCCATATAAACTAAACCATGTCCGATCATCACGTGAGATGGAGTAGTTTTCAATGGTGAACATCACTATGTTGATCATATCTACTATATGATTCACGCTCGACCTTTCGGTCTCAGTGTTCCGAGGCCATATCTGCATATGCTAGGCTCGTCAAGTTTAACGTGAGTATCCTGCTTGTGCAAAACTGGCTTGCACCCATTGTATGTGAACATAGAGCTTATCACACCCGATCATCACTTGGTGTCTCAACACGATGAACTGTAGCGACGGTGCATACTCAGGGAGAACACTTATACCTTGAAATTTAGTGAGAGATCATCTTATAATGTGTGGCGACCCGACCCGAATGGATCAAGCCTCTGTGCTCCGGTGTCATCCCTGGATCAGTAATGCTGACACCACACAGTACTTCGAAGGATTTATAACAGAGTAGCAATCACACACTTATTACATTGATGTCTCCAAGAGAACTTATTACAATAAATATGGCTTAAGGCCATCTAATAATGATAACAGAGGAAGACTTGGAAGATAAATGGGTCCATCAACTCCAACGGCATCACTGAGTATAGAACCACGACCTAAAAACACCTTACTCGTCGTCTGAAAAGTCTGCAACATGAAGGTTGCAGCCCGAATATGGGTCAGCACATGGAATATGCTGGCAAGGTAACACATAGAGAGTAATGAACAGTAATGAGCTATACTATATGCATGTATGGCTAGTGGAAAGCTCTATGGTTACAGTTTTGCGTAAAGCCAGTTTTTCCCTACTACAAAGGAATGAATTTATTTAACTATCATGGTAGTTGAACATCGAGAATGGTTGACAACATTCCGATCCCAATTAAGTGAACAATTAAAACCCAACAATATTAATTAGAAGTAACATGATGAGATTCACACGATATTCAAGTACTAGATACTCAAGTTGTCCATAACCGGGGACACGGCTAATCATGATTAGTTTATTACACTCTGCAGAGGTTTGCGCACTTTTCCCCACAAGACTCAATCGCCTCCGTTGGATTTCTCGCACTACATGGTGTTTGAGAAACGGATGACCGAGACATAGTCTTTCAGTAGCACTAGCACCTTACGATCGGGTAGACCATACCTCCTACATCCCCTACATCTGCTAGTCTACCACTGTAAGAGTTCGCAGGACTTAGTCATCTATGCCAGAGCCCATAATGGCTTGTGGCTGCACACGGAAGTTACTAGCATGAATGATCTTATGATCCCTTTGAGCCTGGGTGGCGGTCCAAAAGAAAACAGGCAAGTCCTGATAGAAACCAGGTGCCTCAATCCACCCAGATGTGTGTTTAAGTAGCCACCTTAGATAAACCATTAATTAACAATACTCACATCTGTCATGGATATCACTCACCCAATCCACGTCTACTAGCATAGCATGGCATAATAAGCAAACGTAGAAGTAACTCCCAAAGGTTTCATAATAATACAGGTAATAGGTACTACCTCATCTACTTCCCATCCCATAATTTAATTAGATCCTAATCATGCATTGTGTGAGGCTTGATCTAATGCAATAAAACTAGGTTGTAGAAAAGGTATGATCAAAGTGTTACTTGCCTTGCTGATGATCCGCGAGACCTAGAGATTCGAGGTAACAGGCAGCGCACTCCGGGTAATCTATCGCAGACAAACAACAAGCATACAATAACTACTCATCTAATGCACAGGTAAAACTCGAATAAGAGATCGAACCAGAAAGTTCAACTTAAGAACTCCGGTTGCAAAGAGAGAAAGAACCGAACAAAGCAGCGGAAAACAAACGGCGGAAGAAAACAACTCGGCTCTAGCAAGTTGAAACTAAGTCAGATTTTACAGTAGCAAAAACTTGTTTAAGTTGATTAGTCGGAACGGCGGTTTCAAAATGAAACTCCAGGCGCTTGAATCACATGATTCCGATAAACGAGCGAGAGGAAAAACTAGAACTAAGATCGGATCTGAAATCGCGATCAGAAAATTCGCGGAATAAATCCGACGAAAAGAAAACGACGAACGGTTAAACGAATGGACGTTCGTTAACCGAGAATAATCACGTTCGTCAAGACGAACGGTCCGGCGAACGCTCGCTAAACAACTAAACCGAAAAAAACAAAAAGCCGATCTAGGGTTTCAAAAAAAATCGAAACAACGAAAAAGACACCGGAACGGTTTAAAAAAAAACCGGACCAAGGGAAAGGGTGGCGCGGCGCGGGGCTACCTCGATGAGGAGCTCCGGCGGGCGGGGCTAGGCGGCGGGGATGCGGCGAGGCGACGGCGGCAGGCGGCGCGGCGGCGGCTGCTGCTGCTTGCTACGGGGCGGCGGGGTGGTGTGGGGAGGAGAGGGGGGGGGGCTTGGTATATAAGGGGGGGGGAAGGGTGGCTTGGGGGAGGGGGAAAGGCAAGGGGCGGCGGCGGCGGAGTCCGAGCCGGACTCGGAGGCGGCGGCGGCTGCGCGCTGCGCGCTGCGCGCGAGCGCGCGAGGGGGCGGTTGGGCCGGCCTGGCCGGCTGGGCCTTAGCCCAGGCGGGGCGTTGTGATTTTTTTAAATAGATACGCGCGCAGAAAAAACAAAGAAAAGAAAATCTAAACGAACTCCAAAAATCCCAAAGTAAATTTTCCCCGACTCCTAAAATGAGTCGAACAAAATGAACTTTTCTCGGGGCCTAGATGCAAATTTTGAAAACACGCATTTTTCCCTGATCCAAATAAAATGCAACTAAAATCCGGAAAAATCCAAAATTTGATTTATTTATTAAATCTTCTTTTTTCCTAAATTTGGGACAAGTCATATTATTTCCCTCTCTCATATTTTGATGTTGGAAAATAATTGAAGATGAAATAAATAAATCAAATGATCCTCTTTTCAAAATTAGAGAAAACTCAAATATGAAAATGACGAAATCTCCAACTCTCTCCGAGGGTCCTTGAATTGCATGAAATTTCTAGGATCGACCAAAATGCAAGAAAATATGATATGCATGATGAGATCTACTGTATAACATTCCAAATTGAAAATTTGGGATGTTACAAACCTACCCCCCTTAAGACGAATCTCGCCCTCGAGATTCGGGTTGGCTAGAAAATAGGTGAGGGTGGTCCTTGAGCAAATCTTCTTCTCTCTCCCAGGTGGCTTCATCCTCTGAGTGGTGGTTCCACTGAACTTTGCAAAACTTGATAACCTTGCTACGGGTAACTCTGCTGGCAAACTCGAGAATCTTGACTGGTTTCTCCTCATACGTTAAGTCATCCTTCAACTGAATTGCTTCAAGTGGCATTGTATCTCTTAGCGGTACCTCCGCCATGTCGGCGTGACATTTCTTCTTATGAGAAACATGGAATACATCATGAACACCTGACAGTCCCTCTGGTGATTCCAACTTATAAGCGACTTCTCCCATACGTTGCAAGATCTTATATGGTCCAACGAAACGCGATGCTAATTTTCCCTTAACTCCAAAGCGCTTAACTCCTCGAAGTGGGGATACTCGAAGATAAACTCTGTCTCCGGTTTCGTAAACTGTCTCCTTGCGTTTAGAATCTGCGTAACTCTTCTGCCTGGTCTGGGCTACCTCGAGCCTATCCCGAATCAACTTCACCTTCTGTTCAGACTCTTTAATCAAATCGGGTCCAAACAACTGACGGTCTCCAACTTCGTCTCATGACAACGGTGTCCTTCACCTCCTTCCATATAAAGCTTCAAAAGGTGCCATCTTCAAACTGGTTTGGTAGCTGTTGTTATAGGAAAACTCCGCATACGGCAAGTTATCGTCCCAACTAGATCCATAATCTAGTGCACAAGCTCTCAGCATATCTTCCAAAATCTAATTGACTCTCTCCGTCTGTCCATCTGTCTGCGGATGAAAAGCTGTGCTGAACTCTAGCCTCATACCCAAAGTCTCATGCAACTGATTCCAAAATTTTGAGGTAAATTGGGTTCCTCTATCTGATACGATACTCCTCGGAACTCCATGCAAACAAATGATCCTAGTCATGTATATCTTTGCCAACTTAGCACTGGTGTAAGTAGTCTTAACTGGAATGAAATGTGCTACCTTCGTCAAACGGTCAACTACTACCCATATCGAGTCGTAGCCTGCCTTTGTCTTGGGTAGTCCTGTGATAAAATCCATGCCTATCTTATCCCACTTCCATTTGGGTATCGGCAATGGTTGTAACAATCCGGCTGGCTTCTGATGTTCTGCCTTTACTCTATGACACACATCACAAACTGCTACATATGCTGCAATATCCTTCTTCATTCCGGTCCACCAGAATGTTTCCTTCAAATCCAAATACATCTTGGTATTTCCTGGGTGAATCAAATAGGGTGAATCATGTGCCTCTTGCAGAATCAACTTCCTAATTTCCGGGTCATTGGGTATATAAACGTGGTCCTCAAACCCAAGGTTGTCAGAATCGCGATTTTGAATCGGATCGGAGCTCCGATGGTAAGATCGCAAATCGTAGAATCTTCACTATCAGGATCGTAGAAACGTAGATTCTATGAACTAAAATCGTAGAATCATAGGGGTTAGTTTGGATCGTAAAGTCGTAGAATCGTATAACAGAATCGCGATTCTGACAACCTTGCTGAAACCATAGGGTATCGTGCTCATCCTCATGAAATCCCTTTGCTTTTCCTTGGGTCATTTTCTCTTTTATAGAAGTAATCTCTTTGTCAGATTTCTGAGCCTCTCTGATTTTATCCATCAATGTTGACTGAATCTCCAATGCTGCTACATAGCCCCTTGGAACTATCTCCAAACCTAGCTCACGAAGGTTCTCTGCTAATTCCTTGGGTATTTCTCCTGTCATTACCATATTGACATGGCTCTTACGGCACAATGCGTCAGCTACTACATTAGCTTTTCCGGGATGGTAATGCAATCTCATATCATAATCCTTGATGAACTCCAACCATCTCCTTTGTATGAGATTCAACTCCTTCTGCGTGAAAATGTACTTCAAACTCTTGTGATCCGTGTACACCTCACAATGATTTCCAATGAGGAAATGTCTCCACGTCTTCAATGCATGCACTACAGCTGCTAACTCCAAATCATGTGTGGCGTAATTCAACTCATGAGGCTTCAGTTGTCGTGAAGCATACGAAACAATTCTCCCTTCCTGCATAAGCACTGCTCCAAGTCCTCGACGTGAAGCGTCGCAATACACCTCATAACCCTTGGTCTGATCTGGCAAGATCAACACTGGTGAGGTAACCAAACGTTTCTTCAACTCCTGGAAACTAGCCTCGCATTCCTCAGTCCAATTGAACTTGGTATCCTTTTTCAACAATTCAATCATAGGCTTTGCAATCTTTGAAAAGTTCTCAATAAATCTCCGGTAGTATCCTGCGAGTCCAAGAAAACTCCGGATCTCTCCAACTGTCGTTGGGGCTTCCCATTCGGTTACGGTCTCAACCTTTGTGGAGTCAACTGCTATCCCTTCTCCAGATATAACGTGCCCGAGAAATCCTACTTCCTTCAACCGAAACTCACATTTGCTGAACTTGGCATATAATTGATGTTCTCTGAGCTTTCCAAGTACCAAACGCAAATGCTCCTTATGTTCCTCTTCATTCCTTGAATAAACCAGGATATCATCAATGAACACTACGACGAACTTATCCAAAAACTCCATAAATACCTTGTTCATCAGGTTCATAAAATAGGCGGGTGCGTTAGTCAGTCCAAATGACATAACGGTATACTCCTACAATCCGTATCTTGTGGTAAAAGCTGTCTTGGGTATGTCCTGCTCTCAAATCTTCAACTGATGGTACCCTGATCGCAAGTCGATCTTGGAAAACACTTTAGCTCCTTGCAAACGATCAAACAGATCATTAATCATTGGCAGTGGGTACTTGTTTTTGATTGTTACTTCGTTCAATCCACGGTAATCAACAACCATCCTTAATGATCCATCCTTCTTCTCCACTAGAAGTACGGGTGATCCCCAAGGCGAAGAACTTGGGAGAATGTAACCTTTCTCTAGTAATTCCTTAATCTGATTCTTAATTTCTACCAAATCCTTTGCTGGCATCCGGTATGGCCGCTTTGATATTGGGCTTGTACCTGGCAATAACTCAATCAAAAACTCAATGTCTCTATCCGGTGGCATGCCTGGCAACTCTTTTGGAAATACATCAGGAAAATCCTTTACCACTGGTACTTCCTCCTGCACAACTCATGTTAGGCAATTTACTTGTGTCCTTTTTGGCACATGCCGGGATACATACTTGATCTTTCGTCCTTCTGGTGTGGTAAGCAAAATTGACTTACTAGCACACTCAATATTCCCTTCATACCTTGATAACCAATCCATGCCTAATATCACATCCAATCCTTGAGATTCCAATACTATTAGGTCCGAGGGAAAAACATAGTTACCAATCCTTAATGGTAACCGATCACACCATCGTCTAGCCATAAACTGCGCTCCTGGTGGGCTTACTAACATGGGTGGCCTAAGGGCTTGGGTTGGCAGGTTATATTTATCCACAAATCCCCTTGATATGTATGAATGCGATGCACCAGTGTCAAAAAGAACAAGTGCAGTAAATGACTTAACCAGAAACTTACCGATTACTGCATCAGGCTGATCTTCAACCTCCTCCACATTAACGTGGTTCACCTGTCCCCTGTTGAAAGGGTTCGGCTTCTTCCCAGAGCTTCCATTGTCATTTCCATTCTGGCCTTCAGGACATTCATTGGCATAATGTCCGGTCTTGGAACACTTGAAACAGGTGACTTGACTCAGATCTCTCTTGGTTGGGGTTGATGGAATGGTCCGATTCTGGCCGTTGCTTCGTCCATTCCCATTACCATTTTTGTGGCCATTATGGTTGTGCGAACTACCTCCTCCATGGGTATGCTGAAAACGAACTCCCGGTTTAGGGGTAAAACGGGGCTTCTCCTGGGCTCCAGAGTTATACTTCCCCTGTCCATACTTCCTCTTGCGGTTCTCGATCTGCTGTTGCTTCCCTTCAATCATGATGGCACGATCTACCAACTCCTAGTAGTTGTTGAAACTTGCTACCATCAACTACATACTCAACTCATCATTCAGTCCTTCCAGAAACTTCCCCTGCTTAGCTGCATCTGTAGCAACGTCATCTGGGGCATAACGTGCTAGCTTACTAAAATCGTCAACATACTGGCCAACTGTCCTTCCTCCTTGGCATAAGTTGCGAAACTCACGCTTCTTCATGGCCATAGCTCCTGCAGAAACATGGGCAGTGCGGAAAGCTTGCTGAAACTGATCCCATGTGACAGTGTCAACTGGGTAAGTGGCTGTGAAATTCTCCCACCATGCTGCCGCGGGTCCGTCAAGCTGATGTGCGGCAAACTTCACTTTCTCACCATCTGTGCATCCTACAGTGGTCAACTCCCTTCCTATCTTGCGGAGCCAATTGTCTGCTACTATTGGCTCAGTGCTACTGGAAAACACCGGCGGATTCAGCCTAAGAAAATGGGCTAAGTGGTCAACAGGTGGTGGTGGTGGAGGGTTGTTGTTGTTGTTTTGCTGGTTCTGGACTAACATTTGCATCAATTGATTCTGTTGCTGGATCAACTGAGTGAGCTCCGGCGGAAATCCATTGTCACGTCTCGGAGGCATCTGAGGGTTTAGAAAAGACGAGATTTAAGAATAGATTGGGGTCTAAAAGAGAAAATACTACTCCGATGCACATGAGCAAATGCACACAAAATCACTTCATTCAATCAAACAAGGGCATACAAACGGTCTAGATCTATCGCAAAAGTGCTCGAACTATAATGTATACATGGGGAAAATACTACTAATATTTGGTGGTCATCTAGAAATTTGAACCGGTGGAAGACTCCATGATGTCAGCTCCAGCTTCGTCTTCAAAGTCGGGTTCACTTGGATCCGAATCGGTGTCGTCGATGATGATGTAATTGTCCGGACATGCGACGTACTTGTCTTCCTTCTTGGATGCTAACTCCCCCTTGAGTTCTTCAATCATCTGCTTAAGATCGCCATTGTGCCTTGCTAGAGCTACGATCTCGTCCATGTAGTCCTTGCGTGTAGCCTTCAGTTCTCCTTCTAGCTCGATGATCCTTGCCTTCGCATTCTTCAACTCTATCATATCATTGCACATCTGGTTCTCGTGGCGTCGAATGTGCTGGTTTAACTCCTGGATGAAAGCTGCAATGGATCTATCCTTCTTGGTGCTGACTAACTCCCATTGTTCATCTCAGCGTTCGCAAATCTGGTAGATAGTGTCCTTGAGGTCTTCTTGGTAAACTTCTCCAATGCGTCCTATGGTGATATGAGCTGCCATGCTCTTTCCCAGACTCCAGGTTGGTGCATTGAAAACACTATCTATGGGCTTCGTGATTGGCGTGAATGTCCTTCCCGGGACGTGAGCTCGAATCTTCCAGCGCTCCTCTTCAGGCAGAGTGGCGTTGAAGGTACCGGTGAAGCTTGGTAGTCCAATGTTCAGGTACTTGGTGACTTCCTTCAAGTGAAATCCAAAAGGTGTGCTTTCATTCGGTTGAGTGTACTTAATCTTCGCGTTCGACATCCTAAAAGAGTAGAAAAGAGGAGGAGTTAGAAAATGAGAAGAGAATAGTGATCTATGGCTTTAACTTAGTGGTCGTGTACTACAGTCAACGTGTGCTCTGATACCATCTCTGTGGCGACCCGACCCGAATGGATCAAGCCTCTGTGCTCCGGTGTCATCCCTGGATCAGTAATGCTGACACCACACAGTACTTCGAAGGATTCATAACAGAGTAGCAATCACACACTTATTACATTGATGTCTCCAAGAGAACTTATTACAATAAATATGGCTTAAGGCCATCTAATAATGATAACAGCGGAAGGCTGGGAAGATAAATGGGTCCATCAACTCTAACGGCATCACTGAGTATAGAACCATGACCTAAAAACACCTTACTCGTCGTCTGAAAAGTCTGCAACATGAAGGTTGCAGCCCGAAAACGGGTCAGCACATGGAATATGCTGGCAAGGTAACACATAGAGAGTAATGAACAGTAATGAGCTATACTATATGCATGTATGGCTGGTGGAAAGCTCTATGGTTACAGTTTTGCGTAAAGCCAGTTTTTCCCTACTACAAAGGAATGAATTTATTTAACTATCATGGTAGTTGAACATCGAGAATGGTTGACAGCATTCCGATCCCAATTAAGTGAACAATTAAAACCCAACAATATTAATTAGAAGTAACATGATGAGATTCACACGATATTCAAGTACTAGATACTCAAGTTGTCCATAACTGGGGACATGGCTAATCATGATTAGTTTATTACACTCTGCAGAGGTTTGCGCACTTTTCCCCACAAGACTCGATCGCCTCCGTTGGATTTCTCGCACTACATGGTGTTTGAGAAACGGATGACCGAGACATAGTCTTTCAGTAGCACTAGCACCTTACGATCGGGTAGACCGTACCTCCTACATCCCCTACATCTGCTAGTCTACCACTGTAAGAGTTCGCACGACTTAGTCAACTATGCCAGAGCCCATAATGGCTTGTGGCTGCACACGGAAGTTACTAGCATGAATGATCTTATGATCCCTTTGAGCCTGGGTGGCGGTCCAAAAGAAAACAGGCAAGTCCTGATAGAAACCAGGTGCCTCAATCCACCCAGATGTGTGTTTAAGTAGCCACCTTAGATAAACCATTAATTAACAATACTCACATCTGTCATGGATATCACTCACCCAATCCACGTCTACTAGCATAGCATGGCATAATAAGCAAACGTAGAAGTAACTCCCAAAGGTTTTATAATAATACAGGTAATAGGTACTACCTCATCTACTTCCCATCCCACAATTTAATTAGATCCTAATCATGCATTGTGTGAGGCTTGATCTAATGCAATAAAACTAGGTTGTAGAATAGGTATGATCAAAGTGTTACTTGCCTTGCTGATGATCCGCGAGACCTAGAGATTCGAAGTAACAGGCGGCGCACTCCGGGTAATCTATCACAGACAAACAACAAGCATACAATAAGTACGCATCTAATGCACGGGTAAAACTCGAACAAGAGATTGAACCACAAAGTTCAACTTAAGAACTCCAGTTGCAAAGAGAGAAAGAACCGAACAAAGCAGCGGAAAACAAATGGCGGAAGAAAACAACTCGGCTCTAGCAAGTTGAAACTAGGTCAGATTTTACAGTAGCAAAAACTTGTTTAAGTTGATTAGTCGGAACGGCGGTTTCGAAACGAAACTCCAGGCGCTTGAATCACCTGATTCTGATAAACGAGCGAGAGGAAAAACTAGAACGAAGATCGGATCTGAAATCGCGATCAGAAAATTCGCGGAATAAATCCAACGAAAAGAAAACGACGAATGGTTAAACGAATGGACGTTCGTTAACCGAGAATAACCGGTGATCACGTTCGTTAAGACGAACGGTCCGGCGAATGCTCGCTAAACAACTAAACCGAAAAAAACGAAAAGCCGATCTAGGGTTTCGAAAAAAAAATTGAAACAACAAAAAAGACACCGGAACGGTTTTTCGAAAAAACTGGACCAAGGGAAAGGGTAGCGCGGCGCGGAGCTACCTCGACGAGGAGCTCCGGCGAGCGGGGCTAGGCGGCGGGGTTGCGGCGAGGCGGCAGGCGACAGGCGACGGCGCGGGCGGCGCGGCGGCGGCGGCTGCTGCTGCTGCTTGCTGCGGGGCGGCGGGGTGGTGTGGGGAGGAGAGGGGGGGGGGCTTGGTGTATAAAGGGGGGGGGAAAGGGTGGCTTGGGGGAGGGGGCAAGGCAAGGGGCAGCGGCGGCGGAGTCCGAGCCGGACTCGGAGGCGGCGGCGGCTGCGCGCTGCGCGCGAGCGCGCGAGGGGGCGGCTGGGCCGGCCTGGCTGGCTGGGCCTTCGCCCAGGCGGGGCGCTGCAATTTTTTTAAATAGATACGCGCGCAGAAAAAACAAAGAAAAGAAAATCTAAACGAACTCCAAAAATCCCAAAGTAAATTTTCCCCGACTCCTAAAATGAGTCGAACAAAATGAACTTTTCTCGGGGCCTAGATGCAAATTTCGAAAACACGCATTTTTCCCTGATCCAAATAAAATGCAACTAAAATCCGGAAAAATCCAAAATTTGATTTATTTATTAAATCTTCTTTTTTCCTAAATTTGGGAAAAGTCATATTATTTCCCTCTCTCATATTTTGATGTTGGAAAATAATTGAAGATGAAATAAATAAATCAAATGATCCTCTTTTCAAAATTTGAGAAAACTCAAATATGAAAATGGCGAAATCTCCAACTCTCTCTGAGGGTCCTTGAGTTGCGTGAAATTTCTAGGATCGACCAAAATGCAAGAAAATATGATATGCATGATGATCTACTGTATAACATTCCAAACTGAAAATTTGGGATGTTACAAACCTACCCCCCTTAAGATGAATCCCGCCCTCGAGATTCGGGTTGGCTAGAAAATAGGTGAGGGTGGTCCTTGAGCAAGTCTTCTTCTCTCTCCCAGGTGGCTTCATCCTCTGAGTGGTGGTTCCACTAAACTTTGCAAAACTTGATAACCTTGCTGCGGGTAACTCTGCTGGCAAACTCGAGAATCTTGACTGGTTTCTCCTCATACGTTAAGTCATCCTTCAACTGAATTGCTTCAAGTGGCACTGTATCTCTTAGCGGTACCTCCGCCATCTCGGCGTGACATTTCTTCTTCTGAGAAACATGGAATACATCATGAACTCCTGACAGTCCCTCTAGTAATTCCAACTTATAAGCGACTTCTCCCATACGTTGCAAGATCTTATACGGTCCAACGAAACGCGGTGCTAATTTTCCCTTAACTCCAAAGCGTTTAACTCCTCGAAGTGGGGATACTCGAAGATAAACTCTGTCTCCGGTTTCGTAAACTGTCTCCTTGCGTTTAAAATTTGCGTAACTCTTCTGCCTGGTCTGGGCTACCTTGAGCCTATCTCGAATCAACTTCACCTTCTATTCAGACTCTTTAATCAAATCGGGTCCAAACAACTGACAGTCTCCAACTTCGTCCCATGACAACGGTGTCCTGCACCTCCTTCCATATAAAGCTTCGAAAGGTGCCATCTTCAAACTGGTTTGGTAGCTGTTGTTATAGGAAAACTCCGCATACGGCAAGTTATCGTCCCAACTAGATCCATAATCTAGTGCAAAAGCTCTCAACATATCTTCCAAAATCTGATTGACTCTCTCCGTCTGTCCATCTGTCTGCGGATGAAAAGCTGTGCTGAACTCTAGCCTCGTACCCAAAGTCTCATGCAACTGATTCCAAAATTTTGAGGTAAATTGGGTTCCTCTATCTGATACGATACGCCTCGGAACTCCAAGCAAACAAATGATCCTAGTCATGTATATCTTTGCCAACTTAGCACTGGTGTAAGTAGTCTTAACTGGAATGAAATGTGCTACCTTTGTGAAATGGTCAACTACTACCCATATCGAGTCGTAGCCTGCCTTTGTCCTGGGTAGTCCTGTGATAAAATCCATGCCTATCTTATCCCACTTCCATTCGGGTATCGGCAATGGTTGTAACAATCCGGCTGGCTTCTGATGTTCTGCCTTTACTCTATGACACACATCACAAACTGCTACATATGCTGCAATATCCTTCTTCATTCCGGTCCACCAGAATGTTTCCTTCAAATCCAAATACATCTTGGTATTTCCTGGGTGAAACGAATAGGGTGAATCATGTGCCTCTTGCAGAATCAACTTCCTGATTTCCGGGTCATTGGGTATATAAACGCGGTCCTCAAACCATAGGGTATCGTGCTCATCCTCACGAAATCCCTTTGCTTTTCCTTGGCTCATTTTCTCTTTTATAGAAGCAATCTCTTTGTCAAATTTTTGAGCCTCTCTGATTTTATCCATCAATGTTGACTGAATCTCCAATGCTGCTACATAGCCCCTTGGAACTATCTCCAAACCTAGCTCACGAAGGTTCTCTGCTAATTCCTTGGGTATTTCTCCTGTCATTACCATATTGACATGGCTCTTACGGCTCAATGCGTCAGCTACTACATTAGCTTTTCCGGGATGGTAATGCAATCTCATATCATAATCCTTGATGAGCTCCAACCATCTCCTTTGTCTGAGATTCAACTCCTTCTGTGTGAAAATGTACTTCAAACTCTTGTGATCCGTGTACACCTCACAATGATTTCCAATGAGGAAATGTCTCCACGTCTTCAATGCATGCACTACAGCTGCTAACTCCAAATCATGTGTGGCGTAATTCAACTCATGAGGCTTCAGTTGTCGTGAAGCATACGAAACAATTCTCCCTTCCTACATAAGCACTGCTCCAAGTCCTCGACGTGAAGCGTCGCAATACACCTCATAACCCTTGGTCTGATCTGGCAAGATCAACACTGGTGAGGTAACCAAACGTTTCTTCAACTCCTGGAAACTAGCCTCGCATTCCTCAGTCCAATTGAACTTGGTATCCTTTTTCAACAATTCAGTCATAGGCTTTGCAATCTTTGAAAAGTTCTCAATAAATCTCCGGTAGTATCCTGCGAGTCCAAGAAAACTCCGGATCTCTCCAACTGTCGTTGGGGCTTCCCATTCGGTTACGGTCTCAACCTTTGTGGAGTCAATTGCTATCCCTTCTCCAGATATAACGTGCCCGAGAAATCCTACTTCCTTCAACCGAAACTCACATTTGCTGAACTTGGCATATAATTGATGTTCTCTGAGCTTTCCAAGTACCAAACGCAAATGCTCCTTATGTTCCTCTTCATTCCTTGAATAAACCAGGATATCATCAATGAACACTACGACGAACTTATCCAAAAACTCCATAAATACCTTGTTCATCAGGTTCATAAAATAGGCGGGTGCGTTAGTCAGTCCAAATGACATAACGGTATACTCCTACAATCCGTATCTTGTGGTAAAAGCTGTCTTGGGTATGTCCTGCTCTCGAATCTTCAAGTGATGGTACCCTGATCGCAAGTCGATCTTGGAAAACACTTTAGCTCCTTGCAAACGATCAAACAGATCATTAATCATTGGCAGTGGGTACTTGTTTTTGATTGTTACTTCGTTCAATCCACGGTAATCAACAACCATCCTTAATGATCCATCCTTCTTCTCCACTAGAAGTACGGGTGATCCCCAAGGCGAAGAACTTGGGAGAATGTAACCTTTCTCTAGTAATTCCTTAATCTGATTCTTAATTTCTACCAAATCCTTTGCTGGCATCCGATATGGCCGCTTTGATATTGGGCTTGTACCTGGCAATAACTCAATCAAAAACTCAATGTCTCTATCCGGTGGCATGCCTGGCAACTCTTTTGGAAATACATCAGGAAAATCCTTTACCACTGGTACTTCCTCCTGCACAACTCATGTTAGGCAATTTACTTGTGTCCTTTTTGGCACATGCCGGGATACATACTTGATATTTCGTCCTTCTGGTGTGGTAAGCAAAATTGACTTACTAGCACACTCAATATTCCCTCATACCTTGATAACCAATCCATGCCTAATATCACATCCAATCCTTGAGATTCCAATACTATTAGGTCTGAGGGAAAAACATAGTTACCAATAAAAACAAATCCCCTTGATATGTATGAATGCGATGCACCAGTGTCAAAAAGAACAAGTGCAGTAAATGACTTAACCAGAAACTTACCGATTACTGCATCAGGCTGATCTTCAACCTCCTCCACATTAACGTGGTTCACCTGTCCCCTGTTGAAAGGGTTCGGCTTCTTCCCAGAGCTTCCATTGCCATTTCCATTCTGGCCTTCAGGACATTCATTGGCATAATGTCCGGTCTTGGAACACTTGAAACAGGTGACTTGACTCAGATCTCTCTTGGTTGGGGTTGATGGAATGGTCCGATTCTGGCCGTTGCTTCCTCCATTCCCATTACCATTTTTGTGGCCATTATGGTTGAGCGAACTACCTCCTCCATGGGTATGCTGAAAACGAACTCCCGGTTTAGGGGTAAAACGGGGCTTCTGCTGGGCTCCAGAGTTATACTTCCCCTGTCCATACTTCCTCTTGCGGTTCTTGATCTGCTGTTGCTTCCCTTCAATCATGATGGCACAATCTACCAACTCCTGGTAGTTGTTGAAACTTGCTACCATAAACTACATACTCAACTCATCATTCAGTCCTTCCAGAAACTTCCCCTGCTTAGCTGCATCTGTAGCAACGTCATCTGGGGCATAACGTGCTAGCTTACTGAAATCGTCAACATACTGGCCAACTGTCCTTCCTCCTTGGCGTAAGTTGCAAAACTCACACTTCTTCATGGCCATAGGTCGTACTGAAACATGGGCAGTGCGGAAAGCTTGCTAAAACTGATCCCATGTGACAGTGTCAACTGGGTAAGTGGCTGTGAAATTCTCCCACCATGCTGCCGCAGGTCCGTCAAGCTGATGTGCGGAAAACTTCACTTTCTCACCATCTGTGCATCCTGCAGTGGTCAACTCCCTTCCTATCTTGTGGAGCCAATCGTCTGCTACTATTGGCTCAGTGCTACTGGAAAACACCGGCGGATTCAGCCTAAGAAAACGGGCTAAGTGGTCAACAGGTGGTGGTGGTGGAGGGTTGTTGTTGTTGTTGTTGTTGTTTTGCTGGTTCTGGACTAACATCTGCATCAATTGATTCTGTTGCTGGATCAACTAAGTGAGCTCCGGTGGAAATCCATTGTCACGTCTCAGAGGCATCTGAGGGTTTAGAAAGGACGAGATTTAAGAATAGATGTGGGTCTAAAAGAGAAAACACTACCCCGATGCACATGAGCAAATGCACACAAAATCACTTCATTCAATCAAACAAGGGCATACAAACAGTCTAGATCTATCGCAAAAGTGCTCGAACTATAATGTATACATGGGGAAAATACTACTAATATTTGGTGGTCATCTAGAAATTTGAACCGGTGGAAGACTCCATGATGTCAGCTCCAGCTTCGTCTTCAAAGTCGAGTTCACTTGGATCCGAATCGGTGTCGTCGATGATGATGTAATTGTCCGGACATGCGACATACTTGTCTTCCTTCTTGGATGCTAACTCCCCCTTGAGTTCTTCAATCATCTGCTTAAGATCGCCATTGTGCCTTGCTAGAGCTACAATCTCGTCCATGTAGTCCTTGCGTGTAGCCTTCAGTTCTCCTTCTAGCTCGATGATCCTTGCCTTCGCATTCTTCAACTCTATCATATCATTGCACATCTAGTTCTCGTGGCGTCGAATGTGCTGGTTTAACTCCTGGATGAAAGCTGCAATGGATCTATCCTTCTTGGTGCTGACTAACTCCCATTGTTCATCTCGGCGTCCGCAAATCTGGTAGATAGTGTCCTTGAGGTCTTCTTGGTAAACTTCTCCAATGCGTCCTATGGTGATATGAGCTGCCATGCTCTTTCCCAGACTCCAGGTTGGTGCATTGAAAACACTATCTATGGGCTTCGTGATTGGCGCGAATGTCCTTCCCGGAACATGAGCTCGAATCTTCCAGTGCTCCTCTTCAGGCAGAGTGGCGTTGAAGGTCCCGGTTAAGCTTGGTAGTCCAATGTTCAGGTACTTGGTGACTTCCTTCAAGTGAAATCCAAAAGGTGTGCTTTCATCCGGTTGAGTGTACTTAATCTTCGCGTTCGTCATCCTAAAAGAGTAGAAAAGATGAGGAGTTAGAAAATGAGAAGAGAATAGTGATCTATGGCTTTAACTTAGTGGTCATGTCCTACAGTCAGCGTGTGCTCTAATACCATCTCTGTGGCGACCCGACCCGAACGGATCAAGCCTCTGTGCTCCGGTGTCATCCCTGGATCAGTAATGCTGACACCACACAGTACTTCGAAGGATTTATAACAGAGTAGCAATCACACACTTATTACATTGATGTCTCCAAGAGAACTTATTACAATAAATATGCCTTAAGGCCATCTAATAATGATAACAGCGGAAGGCTTGGAAGATAAATGGGTCCATCAACTCCAACGGCATCACTGAGTATAGAACCACGACCTAAAAACACCTTACTCGTCGTCTGAAAAGTCTGCAACATGAAGGTTGCAGCCCGAAAACGGGTCAGCACATGGAATATGCTGGCAAGGTAACACATAGAGAGTAATGAACAGTAATGAGCTATACTATATGCATGTATGGCTGGTGGAAAGCTCTATGGTTACAGTTTTGCGTAAAGCCAGATTTTCCCTACTACAAAGGAATGAATTTATTTAACTATCATGGTAGTTGAACATCGAGAATGGTTGACAGCATTCCGATCCCAATTAAGTGAACAATTAAAACCCAACAATATTAATTAGAAGTAACATGATGAGATTCACACGATATTCAAGTACTAGATACTGAAGTTGTCCATAACCGGGGACACGGCTAATCATGATTAGTTTATTACACTCTGCAGAGGTTTGCGCACTTTTCCCCACAAGACTCGATCGCCTCTGTTGGATTTCTCGCACTACATGGTGTTTGAGAAACGGATGACCGAGACATAGTCTTTCAGTAGCACTAGCACCTTACGATCGGGTAGACCGTACCTCCTACATCCCCTACATCTGCTAGTCTACCACTGTAAGAGTTCGCACGACTTAGTCAACTATGCCAGTGTAACGCCCTCGATGCGGCTATATCTCCCACGTGTCGAGGCACGACTTGGAGGCATAGCCGCATTGAAAGCAATGTCGCAAGTCGGGAAATCATCACACATCCCATGTACATAAATAATATAAAGGGGAAGAACATAGTTGGCTTACACTCGCCACGTCACATCAAAGTGCATAAATAACATCCATCATACAAATCACTCAAGGCCCGACTACGGCGCCAAACTAGAAAAAACAACCCCCAACATGCGATAAGGCCCTGAATCTAACCCCGAATAGGCACCACTACTGATCATCAGGAAAAGACACATAGTAACGCTGAGAGTCCTCGTCGTACTCCCACTTGAGCTCGAGCGCGCCATCTGGAGCTGTATCATCTGTCCCTGCATTTGGTGTAATAGTAATCTGCGAGCCACAGGGACTCAGCAATCTCGCACCCTCGTGATCAAGACTATTTAAGCTTAATACATAGGAAAGGGGTTATGTATAAGTGGAGCTGCAGCAAGTGACTAGCATATATGGTGGCTAACTTATTCGCAAAAGAGAGCGAGAAGAGGAGGCAAAGCACGGGCGAGAAACTAGAGAGCAACTTGCGCAAACATAACTCCAACACCGTGTCCGCCTCCCGGACTCCGCCGAGAAGAGGCCATCATGGCAACACACTCAGTTGATTCATTTTAATTAATTAAGGTTCAAGTTATCTACAACCAGACATTAACAAATTCCCATCTGCCCATAACCGCGGGCACGGCTTTTGAAAGATCAATCCCTGCAGGGGGGTCCCAACTTAGCCCATAACAAGCTCTCACGGTCAACGGAGGAATAGACCTCCACCCAAGACACACCGATCAGACTCGGTATATCGGTACAACAAGACGATTCGACAGGTTAAAACAAGTCCAGCAACACCGCCCGAATGTGCCGACAAATCCCGATAGGAGCTGCACATATCTCTTTCTCAGGGCACACTCAGATGAGCAGTCTGTACAACTAAAACCAGCCCTCGGGTTTCCCCGAGGTGGCGCTGCAAGGGGCTCTAGTTCGGACCAACACTCAGAGGAGCACTGGCCCTGGGGGGGGGGGGCTAAAATAAAGATGACCCTCGGGCTCCGAAAACCCAAGGGAAAAAGGGGCTAGGTGGCAAATGGTAAAACCAATGTTGGGCATTGCTGGAAAAGCTTTAATCAAGGCGAACTATCAAGGGGTTCCCATTATAGCCCAACCCCGTAAGGGACGCAACAATCCGGGAACATAACACCGATATGACGAAAACTAGGGCGGCAAGAGTGGAACAAAGCACTAGGCGAGAGGCCGAGCCTTCCACCCTTTACCAAGTATATAGATGCATTAAGATAACATAGCAATATAATGATATCCCAACAAGTAAATAAATGTTCCAACAAGGAACGGCTCCAATCTTCACCTGCAACTAACAACGCTATAAGAAGGGCTAAGCAAAGCGGTAACATAGCCAATCAACGATTTGCTAGGACGAAGGTGGGTTAGAGGCTCAATCATGGCAATTGTGAGGCTGACAAGGAAGTGGTAGGCATCATAGCATTGGCAAAGCGAAAGAGCGAGCAAACTAGCATAGCAAAGATAGTAGTGATTTCGAGGGTATGATCATCTTGCCTGCACAGTTGTCAAAGTTGACTGGATCCTCAAAAGCAAACTCAACGGGCTCCTCGTTAGCGAACTCATCTCCCGGCTCTACCCAACAAACACAAACAATCAACCACGTGCAAGGGCAACCAATAAGATGCAAAGATGGTATGCTATGCGGGATGCGATGCGGGATGGAAAATGCAAGACGTGACAGGAAATGCATGAACCTGGCCTCAACTTGGATAACCAAGTGTGCCACTGGATAGGTGGGAAGAAATCACCTGAAAACGATATAAAGATCATAGGAATCAGAGCTACGGTTTGGAAATGGCAAGCGTTTTACGAAACGAACCGATCTGCGATTTACAGCAAGTAGCCTCCTAAATGCAATAAAATGAACATGCTACAACCACCAAACATGAAAACAAAATACATTGCAGGGATGTACAAAAGATGCTTAACAAATCACTAGGACTGAGCCATAGGCAAATTCATCCATTAAGGGGTTCAAACAAGCATGGCAAAACTGAATAAGCAAAACATATTTCAGACTTAGCGAAATTAACGCTAGTCTGAAATTTCAGACCACGATGCTCTCTTCGGAGCAGCAAAACAACATGAAACATAACCTGAACATGACAAGTAAGAGCATGACATGGAGCTACTCAACAAGCTTAACAAAACACCCAAAATGACCTGGGGCCAAAAGGGTTCACAAAATACTCTAACAAGCACACGAACATAGATGAAACACAATCAGTTTTCAGACTTGGTGAAAACTGAGACATGCTGAAATTATAACTCACAGAGGCATGTAAACGAGCTCGATGCACTCACTACGGTGCAAGTCATGGCAAGGCAAGCATATATCCTTAAAGAAGGCGCACAATGCTAGCTAGACATGGCAAGAACAATGGCATATCATGCATGGATCACTAGCAATAGCACTGGCAAAATCGCAAAAGAGTTCACGATCTGCCCAAATACCCAACTATGCAAAAGTTGAGCTTGATTGACTCAACTTAGGGCGCTCCAACATAACAAGTAAAGACATGGATGGATTGAGCACAACAAGATTAACAAATCACTCTTACTGATCATCCTCAAAAGAGGCACGGATCACTAGGAAACAAGCTAGACATATGGCATCATGAACTAAAACATCCCAGACTTAGTGAAAATCACTAAGTCCCTGAAATCAGCAATCTCAGGTACCCCTCTTTGCAAGC
Source organism: Triticum monococcum (assembly GCA_034509565.1). NCBI lineage: Eukaryota > Viridiplantae > Streptophyta > Magnoliopsida > Poales > Poaceae > Triticum > Triticum monococcum. The sequence continues at coordinate 388,216,786 of CM067841.1, forward strand.
TTGCACAAGACACCACACACATCCTAAAAATGCATGGGTGGCACCTCTGGAAAGAAGACAAAATGCTAAACAATTCATCCCAAAGGGGCACAGGCATATCATGCACACAATAATCATGGCAAAAATGACAAAAGTCAATGATGAGCTAACAGATCTGCAATTTAACTCACGATGCCTCCTTCTAACAGCATTTTTGGCATCAATATGAACTCAAATGCAATTGATGCAATGGAATGAAATGATGTACTCGTCGAGACGAAGATTTTGATATGTCATATGTCCAAAACAGAGCTACGGATGCGGAGATATGAGCAGTCAAAGTTTGCATAAAAATTAGAGGGAGAGGGGAAAAAGTCAACCGGATCAAGGGTTTGGATCCAGATCTGGATCGGCCCGGGTACTGTTCACGGGCACGGATGCCGAGGTTGGCCGGCGCCGGAGTTGGAGCTCGGGGAGTCCGCCGGTGGGAGGGAGAGACGGCGAGGTTGCCGGAGCTCGGGGGAGAGGCGGAGTCGGCGGTGGCGGCGGTCGGCCGCGGCGCCGGCGTGGTCCGACGGCGCGTCGGGCGACGGGAACGGCTCGCCGGAGTCGGCGCCCTGGAGACGGCGCTCGCCGGCGGCGGTGGTGCAGCGGCTGGGTCGAGCGGACACGGGCGGCACTCGGGGAGGACGAGAGCGGCGCGCGGGAGGCGGGGCGCGGCCCGGTGGCGCGAGTGGAGAGGGCCCGCCCTGGGCAGGGACGGGCCGGCGGCGGCGGTGGGCGGAGCGCGCCATGTGTCGGCCCCTCAGTGGCCGCGGGCGGCGGCGGACGAGGTGTCCGGCGCGGCGGACATGTCCGGTGCACGGAGGAGACGATTTTTTAGGGTTTTGGACGGGGGAAGAAGAGATCCGAATGGAGGGGGTATATATAGGCATAAGTGGAGCTAGGAGAGTCCAAATGAGGTGCGGTTTTCGCCCACGCGATCGTGATCGAACGACCGAGACGATGGATCAGAGTTTGGTGGGTTTTGGGCCAAATTGGAGGGGTGTTGGGCTGCAACACACACGAGGCCTTTTCGGTCCCTCGGTTAACCGTTGGAGTATCAAACGAAGTCCAAATGACCCGAAACTTGACAGGCGGTCTACCGGTAGTAAACCAAGGCCGCATGGCAAGTCTCGGTCCAATCCGGAAATGTTTAATCCCCACACATGAAAGAAAGCTAGAAATGGCCACCGGAGGAGAACGAAGCGCTGGAATGCAAAACGGACAACGGGGAAAATGCTCGAATGCATGAGATGAACATGTATGCAAATGCAATGCACGTGATGACATGATATGAGATGCATGAAAAGAAAAACAACACACGGAGACAAAGACCCGAACCCGAGAAATAAATATAACTTAATGCCGGAAACGGCAAGAGTTGGAGTACAAATTGGGAAAGTTATATCTGGGGCGTTACAACACTCCACCACTACGAAAAGATCTCGTCCCAAGATCTAGGACTGAAAGAACTCCGGGTACTCAGAACGGAGGTGATCCTCGCGTTCCAGGTAGCTTCACGGTCGGAATGGTGTGACCACTTGACTTTGAGAAATTTGATTGACTTGTTGCGAGTTCTGCGTTCAGTCTCTTCAAGGATTGCAGCTGGGTGCTCACGATAGGAAAGATCTTCTTGGAGCTCAATGTCCTCGAAGTTGACTGTGCGTTCAGGCATCTTGAAGCACTTTCGGAGTTGGGAGACATGGAACACATCATGAACATTGGCAAAGTTTGAAGGAAGCTCGAGTTGATAGGCGAGGTCGCCTCTCTTGCTGACAATCTTGAAAGGTCCGACGTATCTAGGGGCAAGCTTCCCTTTGATACCGAAGCAACGAGTCCCTTTCATAGGAGAGACACGGAGGTAAACATGATCTCCGATCTCAAAAGACAAATCACGATGCTTACTGTCATAGTAGCTCTTCTGGCGAGATTGGGCTGCTTTGAGGTTATCACGAATGACCTGGCACATTTCTTCTGCCTCTGTGATTAGGTCATTACCCAGCAGCTAACGTTCACCGGTTTCAGACCAGTTGAGAGGTGTACGGCACTTCCTACCATACAGGATTTCAAAAGGGGCCTTGCCCGAACTTGCTTGAAAACTGTTGTTGTATGAGAATTCAGCATAAGGAAGACAATCCTCCCACTTCATGCCGAAGGAGATAACACAAGCCCTGAGCATATCTTCAAGAATCTGGTTGACACGCTCGACTTGACCGCTTGTTTGAGGATGGAAAGCAGTGCTGAAGCGGATGTTGGTGCCCATGGCCTTCTGAAAAGAATCCCAAAACTTGGAGGTAAAGATGCTGCCACGGTCTGAAGATATCACATGAGGAATACCGTGCAGAGAGACAATTCGAGAGGTATAGAGTTCCGCCAATTGAGCTGCAGCAAGAGCAATTCGAGGCACGACTTAGAGGCATAGCCGCATTGAAAGCAATGTCGCAAGTCGGGAAATCATCACACATCCCATGTACATAAATAATATAAAGGGGAAGAACATAGTTGGCTTACACTCGCCACGTCACATCAAAGTACATAAATAACATCCATCATACAAATCACTCATGGCCCGACTACGGCACCAAAATAGAAAAAACAACCCCCAACATGCGACAAGGCCCTGAATCTAACCCCGAATAGGCACCACTACTGATCATCAGGAAAAGACACATAGTAACGCTAAGAGTCCTCGTCGTACTCCCACTTGAGCTCGAGCGCGCCATCTGGAGCTGTATCATCTCTCCCTGCATCTGGTGTAATAGTAATCTGCAAGCCGCAGGGACTCAGCAATCTCGCACCCTCGCGATCAAGACTATTTAAGCTTAATAGGTAGGAAAGGGGTTATGTATAAGTGGAGCTGCAGCAACCGACTAGCATATATGGTGGCTAACTTATTCGCAAAAGAGAGCGAGAAGAGGAGGCAAAGCACGGGCGAGAAACTAGAGAGCAACCTGCCAAACATAACTCCAACACCGTGTCCGCCTCCCGGACTCCGCCGAGAAGACGCCATCACGGCAACACACTTAGTTGATTCATTTTAATTAATTAAGGTTCAAGTTATCTACAACCGGACATTAACAAATTCCCATCTGCCCATAACCGCGGGCACGGCTTTCGAAAGATCAATCCATGTAGGGGGGTCCCAACTTAGCCCATAACAAGCTCTCACGGTCAACGGAGGAATAGACCTCCACCCAAGACACACCGATCAGACTCGGTATATCGGTACAACAAGACGATTCGACAAGTTAAAACAAGTCCAGCAACACCGCCCGAATGTGCCGACAAATCCCGATAGGAGCTGCACATATCTCTTTCTCAGGGCACACTCAGATGAGCAGTCCATACAACTAAAGCCAGCCCTCGGGTTTCCCTGAGGTGGCGCTGCAAGGGGCTCTAGTTCGGACCAACACTCAGAGGAGCACTGGCCCGGGGGGGGGGGGCTAAAATAAAGATGACCCTCGGGCTCTGAAAACCCAAGGGAAAAAGGGGCTAGGTGGCAAATGGTAAAACCAATTTTGGGCATTGCTGGAAAAGCTTTAATCAAGGCGAACTATCAAGGGGTTCCCATTATAGCCCAACCGCGTAAGGGACGCAACAATCCGGGAACATAACACCGATATGACGAAAACTAGGGCGGCAAGAGTGGAACAAAACACTAGGCGAGAGGCCGAGCCTTCCACCCTTTACCAAGTATATAGATGCATTAAGATAACATAGCAATATAATGATATCCCAACAAGTAAATAAATGTTCCAACAAGGAACGGCTCCAATCTTCACCTGCAACTAACAACGCTATAAGAAGGGCTGAGCAAAGCGGTAACATAGCCAATCAACGGTTTGCTAGGACGAAGGTGGGTTAGAGGCTCAATCATGGCAATTGGGAGGCTGACAAGGAAGTGGTAGGCATCATAGCATTGGCAAAGCGAAAGAGCGAGCAAACTAGCATAGCAAAGATAGTAGTGATTTCGAGGGTATGATCATCTTGCCTGCACAGTTGTCAGAGTTGACTGGATCCTCAAAAGCAAACTCAACGGGCTCCTCGTTAGCGAACTCGTCTCCCGGCTCTACCCAACAAACACAAACAATCAACCACGTGCAAGGGCAACCAATAAGATGCAAAGATGGTATGCTATGCGGGATGCGATGCGGGATGGAAAATGCAAGACGTGACAGGAAATGCATGAACCTGGCCTCAACTTGGATAACCAAGTGTGCCACTGGATAGGTGGGAAGAAATCACCTGAAAACGATATAAAGATCATAGGAATCGGAGCTACGGTTTGGAAATGGCAAGCGTTTTACGAAACGAACCGATCTGCGATTTACAGCAAGTAGCCTCCTAAATGCAATGAAATGAACATGCTACAACCACCAAACATGAAAACAAAATACATTGCAGGGATGTACGCAAGATGCTTAACAAATCACTAGGACTGAGCCATAGGCAAATTCATCCATTAAGGGGTTCAAACAAGCATGGCAAAACTGAATAAGCAAAACATATTTCAGACTTAGCGAAATTAACGCTAGTCTGAAATTTCAGACCACGATGCTCTCTTCGGAGCAGCAAAACAACATGAAACATAACCTGAACATGACAAGTAAGAGCATGACATGGAGCTACTCAACAAGCTTAACAAAACACCCAAAATGACCTGGGGCCAAAAGGGTTCACAAAATACTCTAACAAGCACACGAACATAGATGAAACACAATCAGTTTTCAGACTTGGTGAAAACTGAGACATGCTGAAATTATAACTCACAGAGGCATGTAAACGAGCTCGATGCACTCACTACGGTGCAAGTCATGGCAAGGCAAGCATATATCCTTAAAGAAGGCGCACAATGCTAGCTAGACATGGCAAGAACAATGGCATATCATGCATGGATCACTAGCAATAGCACCGGCAAAATCGCAAGAGTTCACGATCTGCCCAAATACACAACTATGCAAAAGTTGAGCTTGATTGACTCAACCTAGGGCGCTCCAACATAACAAGTAAAGACATGGATGGATTGAGCACAACAAGATTAACAAATCACTCTTACTGATCATCCTCAAAAGAGGCACGGATCACTAGGAAACAAGCTAGACATATGGCATCATTAACTAAAACATCCCAGACTTAGTGAAAATCACTAAGTCCCTGAAATCAGCAATCTCAGGTACCCCTCTTTGCAAGCTTGCACAAGACACCACACACATCCTAAAAATGCATGTGTGGCACCTCTGGAAAGAAGACAAAATGCTAAACAATTCATCCCAAAGGGGCACAGGCATATCATGCACACAATAATCATGGCAAAAATGACAAAAGTCAATGATGAGCTAACGGATCTGCAATTTAACTCACGATGCCTCATTCTAACAGCATTTTGGGCATCAATATGAACTCAAATGCAATTGATGCAATGGAATGAAATGATGTACTCGTCGAGACGAAGATTTTGATATGTCATATGTCCAAAACAGAGCTACGGATGCGGAGATATGAACAGTCAAAGTTTGCATAAAAATTAGAGGGAGAGGGGAAAAAGTCAACCGAATCTAGGGTTTGGATCCAGATCTGGATCGGCCCGGGTACTGTTCACGGGCACGGATACCGTGGTTGGCCGGCGCCGGAGTTGGAGCTCGGGGAGTCCGCCGGTGGGAGGGAGAGACGGCGAGGTCGCCGGAGCTCGGGGGAGAGGCGGAGTCGGCGGTGGTGGCGGTCGGCCGCGGCGCCGGCGTGGTCCGACGGCGCGTCGGGCGACGGGGACGGCTCGCCGGAGTCGGCGCCCTGGAGACGGCGCTCGCCGGCGGTGGTGGTGCGGCGGCTGGGTCGAGCGGACACGGGCGGCGCTCGGGGAGGACGAGGGCGGCGCGCGGGAGGCGGGGCGCGGCCCGGTGGCGCGAGTGGAGAGGGCCCGCCCTGGGCCGGGACGGGCCGGCGGCGGCGGTGGGCGGAGCGCGCCACGTGTCGGCCCCTCAGTGGCCGCGGGCGGCGGTGGACGAGGTGTCCGGCGCGGCGGACATGTCCGGTGCGCGGAGGAGACGATGTTTTAGGGTTTTGGACGGGGGAAGAAGAGATCCGAATGGAGGGGGTATATATAGGCATAAGTGGAGCTAGGAGAGTCCAAATGAGGTGCGGTTTTCGCCCACGCGATCGTGATCGAACGACCGAGACGATGGAGCAGAGTTTGGTGGGTTTTGGGCCAAATTGGAGGGGTGTTGGGCTGCAACACACACGAGGCCTTTTCGGTCCCTCGGTTAACCGTTGGAGTATCAAACGAAGTCCAAATGACCCGAAACTTGACAGGCGGTCTACCGGTAGTAAACCAAGGCCGCATGGCAAGTCTCGGTCCAATCCGGAAATGTTTAATCCCCACACACGAAAGAAAGCTAGAAATGGCCACTGGAGGAGAACGAAGCGCCGGAATGCAAAACGGACAACGGGGAAAATGCTCGAATGCATGAGATGAACATGTATGCAAATGCAATGCACGTGATAGCATGATATGAGATGCATGAAAAGGAAAACAACACATGGAGACAAAGACCCGAACCCGAGAAATAAATATAACTTAATGCCGGAAACGGCAAGAGTTGGAGTACAAATTGGGAAAGTTATATCTGGGGCGTTATAGCCAGAGCCCATAATGGCTTGTGGCTGCACACGGAAGTTACTAGCATGAATGATCTTAAGATCCCTTTGAGCCTGGGTGGCGGTCCAAAAGAAAACAGGCAAGTCCTGATAGAAACCAGGTGCCTCAAGCCACCCAGATGTGTGTTTAAGTAGCCACCTTAGATAAACCATTAATTAACAATACTCACATCTGTCATGGATATCACTCACCCAATCCACGTCTACTAGCATAGCATGGCATAATAAGCAAACGTAGAAGTAACTCCCAAAGGTTTCATAATAATACAGGTAATAGGTACTACCTCATCTACTTCCCATCCCACAATTTAATTAGATCCTAATCATGCATTGTGTGAGGCTTGATCTAATGCAATAAAACTGGGTTGTAGAAAAGGTATGATCAAAGTGTTACTTGCCTTGTTGATGATCCGCGAGACCTAGAGATTCGAAGTAATAGGCGGCGCACTCCGGGTAATCTATCACAGACAAACAACAAGCATACAATAAGTACGCATCTAATGCACAGGTAAAACTCGAATAAGAGATCGAACCAGAAAGTTCAACTTAAGAACTTCGGTTGCAAAGAGAGAAAGAACCGAACAAAGCAGCGGAAAACAGACGGCAGAAGAAAACAACTCAGCTCTAGCAAGTTGAAACTAGGTCAGATTTTACAGTAGCAAAAACTTGTTTAAGTTGATTAGTCGGAACGGCGGTTTCGAAACGAAACTCCAGGCGCTTGAATCACCTGATTCCGATAAACGAGCGAGAGGAAAAACTAGAACGAAGATCGGATCTGAAATCGCAATCAGAAATTTCACGGAATAAATCCGACGAAAAGAAAACGACGAACGGTTAAACGAATGGACGTTCGTTAACCGAGAATAACCGGAGATCACGTTTGTTAAGACGAACGGTCCGGCGAACGCTCGCTAAACAACTAAACCGAAAAAACGAAAAGCCGATCTAGGGTTTCGAAAAAAAATCGAAACAACGAAAAAGACACCGGAACGGTTTTTCAAAAAAACCGGACCAAGGGAAAGGGTGGCGCGGCGCGGGGCTACCTCGACGAGGAGCTCCGGCGAGCGGGGCTAGGCGGCGGGGTTGCGGCGAGGCGGCAGGCGGCAGGCGGCATGGCAGGCGGCGGCGCGGGCAGGCGACGAGGCGGCAGGTGGCGGCGCGGGCAGGCGACGCGGCGTGGTGGCAGCAGCTGCTGCTGCTTGCTGCGGGGCGGCGGGGTGGTGTGGGGAGGAGAAGGGGGGCTTGGTATATAAAGGGGGGGAAAGGGTGGCTTGGGGGAGGGGGCAAGGCAAGGGGCGGCGGCGGCGGAGTCCGAGCCGGACTCGGAGGCGGCGGTGGCTGCGCGCGAGCGCGCGAGGGGGCGGCTGGGCCGGCCTGGCCGGCTGGGCCTTAGTCCAGGCGGGGCGCTGCGATTTTTTCTTAAATAGATACGCGCGCAGAAAAAACAAAGAAAAGAAAATCTAAACGAACTCCAAAAATCCCAAAGTAAATTTTCCCCGACTCCTAAAATGAGTCGAACAAAATGAACTTTTCTCGGGGCCTAGATGCAAATTTTGAAAACACGCATTTTTCCCTGATCCAAATAAAATGCAACTAAAATCTGGAAAAATCCAAAATTTGATTTATTTATTAAATCTTCTTTTTTTTCTAAATTTGGGAAAAGTCATATTATTTCCCTCTCTCATATTTTGATGTTGGAAAATAATTGAAGATGAAATAAATAAATCAAATGATCCTCTTTTCAAAATTTGAGAAAACTCAAATATGAAAATGACGAAATCTCCAACTCTCTCCGAGGGTCCTTGAGTTGCGTGAAATTTCTAGGATCGACCAAAATGCAAGAAAATGTGATATGCATGATGATCTACTGTATAACATTCCAAATTGAAAATTTGGGATGTTACAAACCTACCCCCCTTAAGATGAATCTCGCCCTCGAGATTCGGGTTGGCTAGAAAATAGGTGAGGGTGGTCCTTGAGCAAATCTTCTTCTCTCTCCCAGGTGGCTTCATCCTCTGAGTGGTGGTTCCGCTGAACTTTGCAAAACTTGATAACCTTGCTGCGGGTAACTCTGCTGTCAAACTCGAGAATCTTGACTGGTTTCTCCTCATACGTTAAGTCATCCTTCAACTGAATTGCTTCAAGTGGCACTGTATCTCTTAGCGGTACCTCCGCCATCTCGGCGTGACATTTCTTCTTCTGAGAAACATGGAATACATCATGAACTCCTGACAGTCCCTCTGGTAATTCCAACTTATAAGCGACTTCTCCCATACGTTGCAAGATCTTATACGGTCCAACAAAACGCGGTGCTAATTTTCCCTTAACTCCAAAGCGCTTAACTCCTCGAAGTGGGGATACTCGAAGATAAACTCTGTCTCCGGTTTCATAAACTGTCTCCTTGCGTTTAGAATCTGCGTAACTCTTCTGCCTGGTCTGGGCTACCTTGAGCCTATCTCGAATCAACTTCACCTTCTGTTCAGACTCTTTAATCAAATCGGGTCCAAACAACTGACGGTCTCCAACTTCGTCCCATGACAACGGTGTCCTGCACCTCCTTCCATATAAAGCTTCGAAAGGTGCCATCTTCAAACTGGTTTGGTAGCTGTTGTTATAGGAAAACTCTCCATACGGCAAGTTATCGTCCCAACTAGATCCATAATCTAGTGCACAAGCTCTCAGCATATCTTCCAAAATCTGATTGACTCTCTCCGTCTGTCCATCTGTCTGCGGATGAAAAGCTGTGCTGAACTCTAGCCTTGTACCCAAAGTCTCATGCAACTGATTCCAAAATTTTGAGGTAAATTGGGTTCCTCTATCTGATACGATACTCCTCGGAACTCCATGCAAACAAATGATCCTAGTCATGTATATCTTTGCTACCTTAGCACTGGTGTAAGTAGTCTTAACTGGAATGAAATGTGCTACCTTCGTCAAATGGTCAACTACTACCCATATCGAGTCATAGCCTGCCTTTGTCCTGGGTAGTCCTGTGATAAAATCCATGCCTATCTTATCCCACTTCCATTCGGGTATCGGCAATGGTTGTAACAATCCGGCTGGCTTCTGATGTTCTGCCTTTACTCTATGACACACATCACAAACTGCTACATATGCTGCAATATCCTTCTTCATTCCGGTCCACCAGAATGTTTCCTTCAAATCCAAATACATCTTGGTATTTCCTGGGTGAATCAAATAGGGTGAATCATGTGCCTCTTGCAGAATCAACTTCCTGATTTCCGGGTCATTGGGTATATAAACGTGGTCCTCAAACCCAAGGTTGTCAGAATCGCGATTTTGAATCGGATCGGAGCTCCGATGGTAAGATCGCAAATCGTAGAATCTTCACTATCAGGATCGTAGAAACGTAGATTCTATGAACTAAAATCGTAGAATCATAGGGGTTAGTTTGGATCGTAAAGTCGTAGAATCGTATAACAGAATCGCGATTCTGACAACCTTGCTCAAACCATAGGGTATCATGCTCATCCTCACGAAATCCCTTTGCTTTTCCTTGGCTCATTTTCTCTTTTATAGAAGCAATCTCTTTGTCAGATTTCTGAGCCTCTCTGATTTTATCCATCAATGTTGACTGAATCTCCAATGCTGCTACATAGCCCCTTGGAATTATCTCCAAACCTAGCTCACGAAGGTTCTCTGCTAATTCCTTGGGTATTTCTCCTGTCATTACCATATTGACATGGCTCTTACGGCTCAATGCGTCAGCTACTACATTAGCTTTTCCGGGATGGTAATGCAATCTCATATCATAATCCTTGATGAGCTCCAACCATCTCCTTTGTCTGAGATTCAACTCCTTCTGCGTGAAAATGTACTTCAAACTCTTTTGATCCGTGTACACCTCACAATGATTTCCAATGAGGAAATGTCTCCACGTCTTCAATGCATGCACTACAGCTGCTAACTCCAAATCATGTGTGGCGTAATTCAACTCATGAGGCTTCAGTTGTCGTGAAGCATACGAAACAACTCCCCCTTCCTGCATAAGCACTGATCCAAGTCCTCGACGTGAAGCGTCGCAATACACCTCATAACCCTTGGTCTGATCTGGCAAGATCAACACTGGTGAGGTAACCAAACGTTTCTTCAACTCCTGGAAACTAGCCTTGCATTCCTCAGTCCAATTGAACTTGGTATCCTTTTTCAACAATTCAGTCATAGGCTTTGCAATCTTTGAAAAGTTCTCAATAAATCTCCGGTAGTATCCTGCGAGTCCAAGAAAACTCCGGATCTCTCCAACTGTCATTGGGGCTTCCCATTCGGTTACGGTCTCAACCTTTGTGGGGTCAACTGATATCCCTTCTCCAGATATAACGTGCCCGAGAAATCCTACTTCCTTCAACCAAAACTCACATTTGCTGAACTTGGCATATAATTGATGTTCTCTGAGCTTTCCAAGTACCAAACGCAAATGCTCCTTATGTTCCTCTTCATTCCTTGAATAAACCAGGATATCATCAATGAATACTACGACAAACTTATCCAAAAACTCCATAAATACCTTGTTCATCAGGTTCATAAAATAGGCGGGTGCGTTAGTCAGTCCAAATGACATAATGGTATACTCGTACAATCCGTATCTCGTGGTAAAAGCTGTCTTGGGTATGTCCTGCTCTCGAATCTTCAACTGATGGTACCCTGATGGCAAGTCGATCTTGGAAAACACTTTAGCTCCTTGCAAACGATCAAACAGATCATTAATCATTGGCAGTGGGTACTTGTTTTTGATTGTTACTTCGTTCAATCCACGGTAATCAACAACCATCCTTAATGATCCATCCTTCTTCTCCACTAGAAGTACGGGTGATCCCCAAGGCGAAGAACTTGGGCGAATGTAACCTTTCTCCAGTAATTCCTTAATCTGATTCTTAATTTCTACCAAATCCTTTGCTGGCATCCGGTATGGCCGCTTCGATATTGGGCCTGTACCTGGCAATAACTCAATCAAAAACTCAATGTCTCTATCCGGTGGCATGCCTGGCAACTCTTCTGGAAATACATCAGGAAAATCCTTTACCACTGGTACTTCCTCCTACACAACTCATGTTAGGCAATTTACTTGTGTCCTTTTTGGCACATGCCGGGATACATACTTGATCTTTCGTCCTTCTGGTGTGGTAAGCAAAATTGACTTACTAGCACACTCAATATTCCCTTCATACCTTGATAACCAATCCATGCCTAATATCACATCCAATCCTTGAGATTCCAATACTATTAGGTCTGAGGGAAAAACATAGTTACCAATCCTTAATGGTAACCGATCACACCATCGTCTAGCCATAAACTCCGCTCCTGGTGAGCTTACTAACATGGGTGACCTAAGGGCTTCGGTTGGCAGGTTATATTTATCCACAAATCCCCTTGATATGTATGAATGCGATGCACCAGTGTCAAAAAGAACAAGTGCAGTAAATGACTTAACCAGAAACTTACCGATTACTGCATCAGGCTGATCTTCAACCTCCTCCACATTAACGTGGTTCACCTGTCCCCTGTTGAAAGGGTTCGGCTTCTTCCCAGAGCTTCCATTGCCATTTCCATTCTGGCCTTCAGGACATTCATTGGCATAATGTCCGGTCTTGGAACACTTGAAACAGGTGACTTGACTCAGATCTCTCTTGGTTGGGGTTGATGGAATGGTCCGATTCTGGCCGTTGCTTCCTCCATTCCCATTACCATTTTTGTGGCCATTATGGTTGTGCGAACTACCTCCTCCATGGGTATGCTGAAAACGAACTCCCGGTTTAGGGGTAAAACGGGGCTTCTGCTGGGCTCCAGAGTTATACTTCCCCTGTCCATACTTCCTCTTGCGGTTCTCGATCTGCTGTTGCTTCCCTTCAATCATGATGGCACGATCTACCAACTCCTGGTAGTTGTTGAAACTTGCTACCATCAACTGCATACTCAACTCATCATTCAGTCCTTCCAGAAACTTCCCCTGCTTAGCTACATCTGTAGCAACGTCATCTGGGGCATGACATGCTAGCTTACTGAAATCGTCAACATACTGGCCAACTGTCCTTCCTCCTTGGCGTAAGTTGCGAAACTCACGCTTCTTCATGGCCATAGCTCCTACTGAAACATGGGCAGTGTGGAAAGCTTGCTGAAAATGATCCCATGTGACAGTGTCAACTGGGTAAGTGGCTGTGAAATTCTCCCACCATGCTGCCGCAGGTCCGTCAAGCTGATGTGCGGCAAACTTCACTTTCTCACCATCTGTGCATCCTGCAGTGGTCAACTCCCTTCCTATCTTGCGGAGCCAATCGTCTGCTACTATTGGCTCAGTGCTACTGGAAAACACCGGCGGATTCAGCCTAAGAAAACGGGCTAAGTGGTCAATAGGTGGTGGTGGTGGAGGGTTGTTGTTGTTGTTGTTGTTGTTGTTGTTGTTGTTGTTGTTGTTGTTGTTGTTGTTGTTGTTGTTGTTGTTGTTGTTGTTTTGCTGGTTCTGGACTAACATCTGCATCAATTGGTTCTGTTGCTGGATCAACTGAGTGAGCTCCGGTGGAAATCCATTGTCACGTCTCGGAGGCATCTGAGGGTTTAGAAAAGACGAGATTTAAGAATAGATTGGGGTCTAAAAGAGAAAACACTACCCCGACGCACATGAGCAAATGCACACAAAATCACTTCATTCAATCAAACAAGGGCATACAAACGGTCTAGATCTATCGCAAAAGTGCTCGAACTATAATGTATACATGGGGAAAATACTACTAATATTTGGTGGTCATCTTGAAATTTGAACCGGTGGAAGAGTCCATGATGTCAGCTCCAGCTTCGTCTTCAAAGTCGGGTTCACTTGGATCCGAATCCGTGTCGTCGATGATGATGTAATTGTCCGAACATGCGACGTACTTGTCTTCCTTCTTGGATGCTAACTCCCCCTTGAGTTCTTCAATCATCTGCTTAAGATCGCCATCGTGCCTTGCTAGAGCTACGATCACTTCCATGTAGTCCTTGCGTGTAGCCTTCAGTTCTCCTTCTAGCTCGATGATCCTTGCCTTCGCATTCTTCAACTCTATCATATCATTGCACATCTGGTTCTCGTGGCGTCGAATGTGCTGGTTTAACTCCTGGATGAAAGCTGAAATGGATCTATCCTTCTTGGTGTTGACTAACTCCCATTGTTCATCTCGGCGTCCGCAAATCTGGTAGATAGTGTCCTTGAGGTCTTCTTGGTAAACTTCTCCAATGCGTCCTACGGTGATATGAGCTGCCATGCTCTTTCCCAGACTCCAGGGTGGTGCATTGAAAAGACTATCTATGGGCTTCGTGATTGGCGCGAATGTCCTTCCCGGAACGTGAGCTCGAATCTTCCAGCACTCCTCTTCAGGCAGAGTGGCGTTGAAGGTCCCGGTGAAGCTTGGTAGTCCAATGTTCAGGTACTTGGTGACTTCCTTCAAGTGAAATCCAAAAGGTGTGCTTTCATCTGGTTGAGTGTACTTAATCTTCGCGTTCGTCATCCTAAAAGAGTAGAAAAGATGAGGAGTTAGAAAATGAGAAGAGAATAGTGATCTATGGCTTTAACTTAGTGGTCGTGTCCTACAGTCAACATGTGCTCTGATACCATCTCTGTGGCGACCTGACCCGAATGGATCAAGCTTCTGTGCTCCGGTGTCATCCCTGGATCAGTAATGCTGACACCACACAGTACTTCGAAGGATTTATAACAGAGTAGCAATCACACACTTATTACATTGATGTCTCCAAGAGAACTTATTACAATAAATATGGCTTAAGGCCATCTAATAATGATATCAGCGGAAGGCTTGGAAGATAAATGGGTCCATCAACTCCAACGGCATGTATGGCTGGTGGAAAGCTCTATGGTTACAGTTTTGCGTAAAGCCAGTTTTTCCCTACTACAAAGGAATGAATTTATTTAACTATCATGGTAGTTGAACATCGAGAATGGTTGACAGCATTCCGATCCCAATTAAGTGAACAATTAAAACCCAACAATATTAATTAGAAGTAACATGATGAGATTCACACGATATTCAAGTACTAGATACTCAAGTTGTCCATAACCGGGGACACGGCTAATCATGATTAGTTTATTACACTCTGCAGAGGTTTGCGCACTTTTCCCCACAAGACTCGATCGCCTCCGTTGGATTTCTCGCACTATATGGTGTTTGAGAAACGGATGACCGAGACATAGTCTTTCAGTAGCACTAGCACCTTACGATCGGGTAGACCGTACCTCCTACATCCCCTACATCGGCTAGTCTACCACTGTAAGAGTTTGCACGACTTAGTCAACTATGCCAGAGCCCATAATGGCTTGTGGCTGCACACGAAAGTTACTAGCATGAATGATCTTATGATCCCTTTGAGCCTGGGTGGCGGTCCAAAAGAAAACAGGCAAGTCCTGATAGAAACCAGGTGCCTCATCCACCCAGATGTGTGTTTAAGTAGCCACCTTAGATAAACCATTAATTAACAATACTCACATCTGTCATGGATATCACTCACCCAATCCACGTCTACTAGCATAGCATGGCATAATAAGCAAACGTAGAAGTAACTCCCAAAGGTTTCATAATAATACAGGTAATAGGTACTACCTCATCTACTTCCCATCCCATAATTTAATTAGATCCTAATCATGCATTGTGTGAGGCTTGATCTAATGCAATAAAACTGGTTTGTTGAAAAGGTATGATCAAAGTGTTACTTGCCTTGCTGATGATCCGCGAGACCTAGAGATTCGAAGTAACAGGCGGCGCACTCCGGGTAATCTATCGCAGACAAACAACAAGCATACAATAAGTACTCATCTAATGCACAGGTAAAACTCGAACAAGAGATCGAACCAGAAAGTTCAACTTAAGAACTCCGGTTGCAAAGAGAGAAAGAACCGAACAAAGCAGCAGAAGAAAACAACTCGGCTCTAGCAAGTTGAAACTAGGTCAGATTTTACAGTAGCAAAAACTTGTTTAAGTTGATTAGTCGGAACGGCGGTTTCGAAACGAAACTCCAGGCGCTTGAATCACCTGATTCCGATAAACGAGCGAGAGGAAAAACTAGAACGAAGATCGGATCTGAAAATTCGCGGAATAAATCCGACGAAAAGAAAACGACGAACGGTTCAATGAATGGACGTTCGTTAACCGAGAATAACCGGTGATCACGGTTGTTAAGACGAACGGTCCGGCGAACGCTCGCTAAACAACTAAACCGAAAAAAACAAAAAGCCGATATAGGGTTTCGAAAAAAAATCGAAACAACGAAAAAGACACCGAAACTGTTTTTTTAAAAAAATGGACCAAGGGAATGGGTGGCGCGGCGCGGGGCTACCCCGACGAGGAGCTCCGGCGGGCGGGGCTAGGCGGCGGGGTTGCGGCGAGGCGACGGCGGCAGGCGGCGCGGTAGGCGGCGGCACGGGCAGGCGATGCGGGCGGCGCAGCAGCGGCTGCTGCTGCTGCTTGCTGCGGGGCGGCGGGGTGGTGTGGGGAGGAGAGGGGGGCTTGGTATATAAAGGCGGGGGGGGGGGGGGCAAAGGGTGGCTTGGGGGAGGGGGCAAGGCAAGGGGCGGCGGTGGCTGCGCGCGAGCGCGCGAGGGGGCGGCTGGGCCGGCCTGGCCGGCTGGGCCTTAGCTCAGGCGGGGCGCTCGATTTTTTTTAAATAGATACGCGCGCAGAAAAAACAAAGAAAAGAAAATCTAAACGTACTCCAAAAATCCCAAAGTAAATTTTCCCCGACTCCTAAAATGAGTCGAACAAAATGAACTTTTCTCGGGGCCTATATGCAAATTTTGAAAACACGCATTTTTCCGTGATCCAAATAAAATGCAACTAAAATCCGAAAAAAATCCAAAATTTGATTTATTTATTAAATCTTCTTTTTTCCTAAAATTGGGAAAAGTCATATTATTTCCCTCTCTCATATTTTGATGTTGGAAAATAATTGAAGATAAAATAAATAAATCAAATGATCCTCTTTTCAAAATTTGAGAAAACTCAAATATGAAAATGACGAAATCTCCAACTTTCTCCGAGGGTCCTTGAGTTGCGTGAAATTTCTAGGATCGACCAAAATGCAAGAAAATATGATATGCATGATGATCTACTGTATAACATTCCAAATTGAAAATTTGGGATGTTACATAATGCTACCGCCGTACTAAGCAAAATAAGATGCATAAAGGATAAACATCACATGCAATCAATATAAGTGATATGATATGGTCATCATCATCTTGTGCCTTTGATCTCCATCTCCAAAGAATCGTCATGATCACCATCGTCACCGGCTTGCACTACAAAAAAAAGACACATGCATGACATTTTGGGCCGAACGAAATTTTTTCTGTCATACTTATGACACTTCTATGACAATAATTGTGACAAAACCCGGTATCATCATAGATGTGGTGGGGTCCTACTTCTATGACAAAAAATCCTGACAGAAAATGGGCTTTTCGTACTGGGCCATCCATGATGGAAAAAACCATGGTAGAAGCGAGGGCGAGGAAAATATCAGGGAGTTCCAGGTTACAGTGGGTGGTCGAGGGCCGAGCGATGCGCGTTTCTCTTGTACATACGCGCGTGTGTGCGAGGCTGATACGTCCATTTTGCATCATGCTTTTATATCAATATTTATTGCATTATGGGATGTTATTACACATTACGTCACAATACTTATGCCTATTCTCTCTTATTTTACAAGGTTTACATAAAGAGGGAGAATGCCGGCAGTTGGGATTCTGGGCTGGAAAAGGAGAAAATATTAGAGACCTATTCTGCACAGCTCCAAAAGTCCTGAAACTTCACGGAAGACATTTTCAGAATATATAAAAAATACTCAGTGTAAGAAACTCACCAGGGGGGCACACCCTGCCCACGAGGGTGGGGGCGCGCCCTACCCCTCTGGGCGTGCCCCCTACCTCATGGGCCCCCAGGTGGCCATCTTCTCCTATATGAAGTCTTTCGATGGGAAAAAATCATAAGCCTTCTTCTCAGACGAAACTCCGCCGCCACGAGGCGGAACCTTGGCGGAACCAATCTAGGGCTCTAGGGGAGCTGTTCTGTCGGGGAAACTTCCCTCCCGGAGGGGGAAATCATTGCCATCATCATCACCAACGCTCCTCTCATCGGAAGAGGGCAATCTCCATCAACATCTTCATCAGCACCATCTCCTCTCAAAACCCTAGTTCATCTCTTGTATCCAATTCTTGTCTCCAAGTTTGGGATTGGTGCTAGTAGGTTGCTAGTAGTGTTAATTAATCCTTGTAGTTGATGCTAGTTGGTTTAACTGGTGGAAGATCATATGTTCAGATCCTATATGCCTATTAATACCCCTCTGATAATGAACATGAATATGCTTTGTGAGTAGTTGCGTTTGTTCCTGAGGACATGGGAGAAGTCTTGCTATTAGTAGTCATGTGAATTTGGTATTCATTCGATATTTTGATGAGATGTATGTTGTCTCTCATCTAGCGGTGTTATGTGAACGTCGACTACATGACACTTCAACATTGTTTGGGCCTAGAGGAAGGCATTGGGAAGTAATAAGTAGATGATGGGTTGCTAGAGTGAGAGAAGCTTAAACCCTAGTTTATGTGTTGCTTCGTAAGGGGCTGATTTGGATCCATATGTTTCATGCTATGGTTAGGTTTACCTTAATACTTTTGTTGTAGTTGCGGATGCTTGCAATAGAGGTTAATCATAGGTGGGATGCTTGTCCAAGTAAGGGTTGTACCCAAGCACCGGTCCACCCACATACCATACTATCAAAGTACCGACCGCGAATCATATGAGTGTGATGAAAACTAGCTTGACGATATTCCCATGTGTCCTCGGGAGCGCTTTTCTCTATATAAGAGTTTGTCCAGGCTTGTCCTTTGCTACAAAAAGGATTGGGCCACCTTGCTGCATTTTATTTACTTTTTTTACTTGTTAAAAGTTACAAATTATCCTATCACAAAACTATCTGTTACCACTTATTTCAGTACTTGCAGAGAATACCTTGCTGGAAACCGCTTATCATTTCCTTCTGCTCCTCGTTGGGTTCGACACTCTTACTTATCGGAAGGACTATGATAGATCCCCTATACTTGTGGGTCATCAAGACTCTTTTCTGGCGCCGTTGCCGGGGAGTGAAGCGCCTTTGGTAGGTGGAATTTGGTAAGGAAAAATTTATATAGTGTGCTGAAATTTACTGTCACTTGTTACTATGGAAAGTAATCCTCTGAGGGGCTTGTTCGGGGTATCTTCACCCCGACCAGTAGAGCAAAGAGTTGCTCCTCTACCTACCGAACCTACTAAAAATGAAAATGTTTGCTTTGAAATTCCTTCGGGTATGATAGAAAAACTGCTAGCTAATCCCTTTTTAGGAGATGGAACAAAACATCCTGATGAGCATCTAATATATGTGGATGAAGTTTGTGGATTATTTAAGCTTGCAGGTGTACCCGGAGATGTTGTTAAGAAGAAGGTCTTCCCTTTATCTTTGAAGGGAGATGCATCCACATGGTATAGGCTATGTGATGATATGGGGTCTTGGAAGTACAAACGATTGAAATTGGAATTTCATCAGAAGTTTTATTCTATGCATCTTGTTCATCATGATCGCAATTATATATATAATTTTTGGACTCGCGAAGGAGAAAGCATCGCTCAAGCTTGGGGGAGGCTTAAATGAATGTTATATTCATGCCCCAATCATGAGCTATCAAGAGAAATGATTATTCAAAATTTTTATGCTTGGCTTTCTGATAGCAATCGCACCATGCTTGATACTTCTTGTGCTGGCTCTTTTATGATGAAGACTATTGAATTCAAATGGGATTTATTAGAAAGAATTAAACGCAACTCTGAAGATTGGGACCTCGACAAAGGTAAGGAGTCAGGTATGACACCTAGTTTTGATTGTGTTAAATCTTTTATGGATACCGATGTTTTCCGTAAACTTAGCATTAAATATGGACTTGACTCTGAGATAGTAGCTTCTTTCTGTGAATCTTTTTCTACTTATGTTGATCTCCCCAAGAAGTGGTTTAAATATTGCTACCTCTTGAGCACTGCGTTGGTTTTCCCCGAAGAGGAAGGGAGGATGCAGTAAAGTAGCGTAAGTATTTCCCTCAGTTTTTGAGAACCAAGGTATCAATCCAGTAGGAGGCTAGGCGCGAGTCCCTCGTACCTGGACAAAACAAATAAATCCTCGCAACCAACGCAAATAGGGGTTGTCAATCCCCATAAGGCCACTTACGAGAGTGAGATCTGATAGATATGATAAGATAATATTTTGGTATTTTTGTGATAAAGATGCAAAGTAAAATAAAGGCAAAGTAAATAGCAAAGGAAATAACTAAGTAGTAGGAGATTAATATAATGAAGATAGACCCCGGGGCCATAGGTTTCACTAGTGGCTTCTCTCGAGAGCATAAGTATTCTACGGTGGGTGAACAAATTACTATTGAGCAATTGACAAAATTGAGAATAGTTATGAGAATATCTAGGTATGATCATGTATATAGGCATCACGTCCGAGACAAGTAGACTGACTCCTGCCTGCATCTACTACTATTACTCCACTCATCGACCGCTATCCAGCATGCATCTAGAGTATTAAGTTAAAAACAGAGTAACGCCTTAAGCAAGATGACATGATGTGGAGGGATAGACTCATGCAATATGAAGAAAACCCCGTCTTGTTATCCTCAATGGCAACAATACAATATGTGCCTTGCTGCCCCTACTGTCACTGGGAAAGGACACCGCAAGATTGAACCCAAAGCTAAGCACTTCTCCCATTGCAAGAAAGATCAATCTAGTAGGCCAAACCAAACTGATAATTCAAAGAGACTTGCAAAGATAACCAATCATACATAAAAGAATTCAGAGAAGATTCAAATATTATTCATAGATAGACTTGATCATAAACCCACAATTCATCGGTCTCAACAAACACACCGCAAAAAGAATATTACATCGAATAGATCTCCACAAGAGAGGGGGAGAACATTTTATTGAGATCCAAAAAGAGAGAAGAAGCCATCTAGCTACTAACTATGGACCCGTAGGTCTGAGGTAAACTACTCACACTTCATCGGAGGGGCTATGGTATTGATGTAGAAGCCCTCCGTGATCGATGCCCCCTCCGGCGGAGCTCTGGAACAGGCCCCAAGATGGGATCTCGTGGATACAGAAAGTTACGGCAGTGGAATTAGGGTTTTGGATCTGTATCTGATCATTTGGGGGTACGTAGGTATATATAGGAGGAAGGAGTACGTCGGTGGAGCAACAAGGGGCCCACAAGGGTGGAGGGCACGCCTGGGGGGGTAGGCGCGCCCCCCTACCTCGTGGCCTCCTGTTTTCTTTCTTGACGTAGGGTCCAAGTCTCCCGGATCATAATCTTCCTAAAAATCACGTTCACAAAGGTTTCATTCCGTTTAGACTCCGTTTGATATTCCTTTTCTTCGAAACCCTAAAACAGGCAAAAAACAGCAATTCTAGGCTGGGCCTCCGGTTAACAGGTTAGTCCCAAAAATAATATAAAAGTGGATAATAAAGCCAATAACGTTCAAAACAGTAGATAATATAGCATGGAGCAATAAAAAATTATAGATATGTTGGAGACGTATCAAATATCATCCTCCCATAGAAGTAAAAGTAGTTGCACCTATTAATGTTGAAGAAAAGATTGTCACTTATAATGATCCTATTGTTCCTACTGCGTATGTTGAGAAACCACCTTTCCCTGTTAGGATAAAGGATCATGATAAAGCTTCAACTGTGGTTTGTAAGAGCAATATTAAAACATATACACCTCCTGAGCAAGTTAAAGTTGAACCTAATATTGCTATTGTTAAAGATATCTTGTCTGATAATATTGATGGGCATGTTATTTATTTTTGTGATGAAACTGCTAGAATTGCTAAACCTTGGGCTAAAGATAAACCTAGACCTATGGTAGGCATGCCTGTTATTTCTGTTAAAATAGGAGATCATTGTTATCATGGCTTATGTGATATGGGTGCTAGTGCTAGCACAATACCTCATTCCTTATACAAAGAAATTATGCATGACATTGCACCTACTGAAATAGAAGATATTGATGTCACAATTAAACTTGCCAATAGAGACACTATTTCACCAATGGGAATTGTTAGAGATGTTGAAGTCTTGTGTGGGAAAACTAAATATCCTGCTAATTTTCTTATTCTTGGTTCCCCACAAGATAGCTTTTGTCCCATTATATTTGGTAGACCCTTCTTAAACACTGTTAATGCTACCATAGATTGCAAAAGGGATGTTGTTACTATCAGTTTAGATGATATGACTCATGAATTTAATTTTTATAAATTTAATAGACAACACCGTGAAGAAGAATTACCTAGTAAGGATGAAATTATTGGTCTTGCTTCTATTGCCGTACCTCCTAGTGATCCTTTAGAACATTATTTGCTAGACCATGAAAATGATATGTTTATGAATGAAAGAAGGGAAATAGATGAAGTATTCTTTAAACATGAACCTATTCTGAAAAACAATTTACCTGTTGAAATCCTAGGGGATCCTCCTCCACCCAAGGGTGATCTCGTGTTTGAGCTTAAACCATTACCTGATACTCTTAAATATGCTTATCTTGATGAGAAAAAGATATATCCTGTTATTATTAGTGGTAACCTTTCAGAGCATGAGGAAGAGAGATTATTGAAAACTCTAAAGAAGCACCGTGCTGCTATTGGGTATACTCTTGATGATCTTAAGGGCATTAGTCCCACTCTATGTCAACATAAAATAAATTTGGAAGAAGATGCTAAACCAGTTCATGATCATCAATGACGGCTGAATCCTAAAATGAAAGAAGTGGTAAGAAAGGAAATACTAAAGCTCCTTGAGGCAGGTATAATCTATCACGTTGCTGATAGTCAGTGGGTAAGTCATGTCCATTGTGTCCCTAAGAAGGGAGGTATTACTGTTGTTCCTAATGATAAAGATGAATTGATTCCTCAAAGAATTATTACATATTATAGGATGGTAATTGATTTCCGCAAATTAAATAAGGAAACTAAAAAGGACCATTACCCCTTACCTTTTATCGATCAAATGCTAGAAAGATTATCCAAACATACACATTTTTGCTTTCTAGATGGTTATTCTGGTTTCTCTCAAATACCTGTGTCATCCAAAGATCAATCAAAGACTACTTTTACATGCCCTTTTGGTACTTTTGCTTATAGACGTATGCCTTTTGGTTTATGTAATGCACCTGCTACCTTTCAAAGATGCATGATGGCTATATTCTTTGACTTTTGTGAAAAGGTTTGTGAGGTTTTCATGGACGATTTCTCCATCTATGGATCTTCTTTTGATGATTGCATGAGAAACCTTGATCGAGTTTTGCAGAGATGTGAAGAAACTAATCTTGTCTTTAATTGGGAAAAGTGCCACTTTATGGTTAATGAAGGTATTGTCTTGGGGCACAAAGTTTCTGAAAGAGGTATTGAAGTTGATAAAGCCAAGGTTGATGCTATTGAAAAGATGCCATGTCCCAAGGACATCAAAGGTATAAGAAGTTTCCTTGGTCATGCCGGATTTTATAGGAGGTTCATTAAGGACTTCTCAAAAATTTCTCGGCCTCTGACTAATTTATTATAAAAAGATATACCATTTGTTTTTTATGATGATTGTATAGAAGCATTTGAAATACTTAAGGAAGCATTAATCTCTGCACCTATTTGTTCAGCCACCTGATTGGAATTTACCCTTTGAAATTATGTGTGATGCTAGTGATTCTGCTGTAGGTGCTGTTCTAGGACAAAGAGTTGATAAAAAATTAAATGTTATTCAATATGCTAGTAAAACCCTAGACAATGCTCAGAGAAATTATGCTACCACTGAAAAAGAATTCTTAGCAGTCGTATTTGCTTGTGATAAGTGCAGACATTATATTGTTGATTCTAAAGTAACTACTCACACTGATCATGCTTCTATTAAATATCTCATGGAAAAGAAAGATGCTAAACCTAGACTTATTAGATGGGTTCTCTTGCTACAGGAATTTGATTTTCATATTGTTGATAGAAAGGGAGCTGAGAACCCCGTTGCAGACAACTTGTCTAGGTTAGAAAATGTGCTTGATGACCCACTACCTATTGATGATAGCTTTCCTGGTGAGCAATTAAATGTCATAAATGCTTCTCATGCTGCTCCATGGTATGCTGATTATGCTAATTACATTGTTGCTAAGTTTATACCACCTTGTTTCACATACCAGCAAAAGAAAAGTTCTTCTATGATTTGAGGCATTACTTTTGGGATGACCCACATCTTTATAAAGAAGGAGTAGATGGTGTTATTAGACGTTGTGTACCTGGGCATGAACAAGAACAGATCCTATGTAGGTGTCACTCCGAAGCTTATGGAGGACACCATGCTGGAGATAGAACTACACATAAGGTATTGCAATCTGGTTTTTATTGGCCTACTCTCTTCAAGGATGCCCGTAAGTTTGTCTTATCTTGTGATGAATGTCAAAGAATTGGTAATATTAGTGGACGTCAAGAAATGCCTATGAACTATTCACTCGTTATCGAAGCATTTGATGTTTGGGCCTTTGACTATATGGGACCCTTTCCTTCCTCCAATGGATATACACATATTTTAGTTGCTGTTGATTACGTTACTAAGTGGGTAGAAGCTATTCCAACTAGTAGTGCTGATCATAACACTTCTATTAAAATGCTTAAAGAAGTTATTTTTCCAAGATTTGGAGTCCCTAGATATTTAATGACTAACGATGGTTCACATTTTATTCATGGTGCTTTCCGTAAAATGCTAGCTAAATATGATGTTAATCATAGAATTGCATCTCCTTATCACCCTCAGTCTAGTGGTCAAGTAGAATTGAGTAATAGAGAACTCAAATTAATTTTGCAAAAGACTGTTAATAGATCTAGAAAGAATTGGTCCAAGAAACTTGATGATGCATTATGGGCCTATAGAACTGCATATAAAAATCATATGGGCATGTCTCCGTATAAAATGGTTTATGGAAAAGCATGTCACTTACCTCTCGAACTAGAACACAAGGCATATTGGGCTATTAAAGAACTCAATTATGATTTCAAACTTGCCGGTGAGAAGAAGTTATTTGATATTAGCTCGCTTGATGAATGGACAACCCAAGCCTATGAAAATGCCAAGTTGTTTAAAGAAAAAGTTAAAAGATGGCATGACAAAAGGATACAAAAGCGTGAGTTTAATGTAGGTGATTATGTATTGCTATACAACTATCGTTTAAGATTTTTTGCAGGAAAACTTCTCTCTAAATGGGAAGTTCGTTACGTTATCGAGGAGGTCTATCATTCCGGTGCCATAAAAATCAACAACTTTGAAGGCACAAATCCGAAGGTGGTGAACGGTCAAAGAATCAAACATTATATCTCAGGTCATCCCATAAATGTTGAAACCAATTTTATTGAAACCGTAACCCCGGAGGAATACATAAGGGACACTTTCCGGAACATTTCAGACTCCGAAAAAGAATAGGTATGTGGTACGGTAAGTAAACTGACTCCAAAATAGTTTTTAAGGCAATATTTCTCTGTTTTGGAATATTTAGTAAAATAGAAAAATAAGTAGCAGTCCGGGAAGGACACGAGGGTGGAAGGCGTGCCCTACCCTACTGGGCGCGCCCCCTACCTCGTGGGCACCTCATGTGCTCTCCGGACTCCGTTTTCGTACACGACACGTATTTGGTCGGTAAAACTTCATTATATAATCTCCTGGAGGTTTTGACTCCCGTATCACTCAAAAATCTCCTGTTTTCGTTTCGAGTTGTTTTTTTTGACAGATCCAGGTCGTCATGTCGTCTTCAAGCACCCCCAAGGAGCAGTTCTTCGAGAAGGTCATCAACCCCTACCTCGCAGAAGTGCTGCAACACCCTCAAACCATTGAGATGCGTGAGGGGCTATTGCACATCCACGATGCTGAGGGACCAAGGAAGACCGGAAGCATGGAGGCAAGGCTCGAGGCATTGGAGCAAGAAGTTTTCAAGTGTCAGGAGATGGTGGAGCATGGACTTGATTCCAATCACATCATGATCACGGAGTTCACCAACAACCACAAGCTGGACGTTAAGGATATTGGGGAGGCGATCTTCAAGCTTCATGAGAAAAATGAGCACCTCCAAGCCCAGATCTATGACCTGCAAAATCAAAACTGTGAGTCTGAATATAGATTCAAGAGGATGAGTTTGGCTGCAGATTTGAGGTTCCAGGAGACTCGGTCATCCTTCTATGATGGCGAGCCTATGCCTTGGAAGAAGGACGGCAAGCCTACGCCATCAACAAAATCTCCACCGTCTCCACCAACAAAGAAGAATTGAGTATCTGGTATGGGCTCTCCCCTTGGCAACTGCCAAGCTTGGGGGAGTGCCCCGGTATCGTATCACCATCACTTTTATTTTTACCATTTTTCTTAGTTCGATCCTTTTGGTAATATCTTGATCTAGTAGAATTAAAGTTCTTATTATGATCTAGTTGTGAGTTTTGCTTTATAATTCCTCTATGTAATCGAGTCCGTGAGCTATATAATAAAGATTAGTGTTGAGTCAAGGGCTTGATTCTTTTGCCATGATCCTAAGTGAATGAAAGAAAAAAAAAGAAAGAAATAAAAAAGAAACAAAGAGATCATGTGAATCTTATGGAGAGTAATGAGCTCACATAGAAAAAGTATGATGAATAAAAGTTGTTGAGGGTTGACAAACATAGTTTTGGTCATCGTTGAAATTAATAGGAAGTAATAAAGAAAGAGAGGTCTTCACATATAGACATACTATCTTGGACATCTTTTATGATTGTGAGCACTCATTAAAATATGACATGCTAAAGAGTTGACGTTGGACAAGGAAGACAACATAATGGGTTATGTTTTCTTACATCTGAGATAAATTATATTGTCATGGATCATCCAACATGGTTGAGCTTGCCTTTCCCTCTCATGCTAGCCAAATTCATCGCACCAAATAGAGATACTACTTGTGCTTCTAAAATACCCTTAAACCAGTTTTGCCATGAGAGTCCACCATACCTACCTATGGATTGAGTAAGATCCTCTAAGTAAGTTGTCATCGGTGCAAGCAATAAAAATTGCTCTCTAAATATGTATGACTTATTAGTGTGGGAGAAATAAGCTTTATACGATCGTGTTATATGGAAGAAATAAAAGCGACAGACTGCATAATAAAGGTCCATATTACAAGTGGCAAAATAAAGTGACATTCTTTCGCATTAAGATTTTGTGCATCCAACTATAAAAGCGCATGACAACCTCTGCTTCCCTCTGCGAAGGGCCTATCTTTTACTTTTATCTCCTACCTTGCATAAGAGTCATGGTGATCTTCACTCTTCCTTTTTACATTTTATCCTTTGGCAAGCACAGTATGTTGGAAAGATCCTGTTATATATGGCTAATTGGATGTGAGTTTTCATGAACTATTATTGTTGACATTACCCTTGAGGTAAAATGTTGGGAGGCAAAACTATAAGCCCATATCTTTCTCTGTGTCCGATTAAAACTCCATACCTATAAGTATTGCATGAGTGTCAACAATTGTGAAAGACTATATGATAGTTGAGTATGTGGACTTGCTGAAGAGCTCTTATATATTGACTCTTTCCTATGTTATGATAAATTGCAATTGCTCCAATGACTGAGATTATAGTTTGTTAGTTTTCAATGAAGTTTATGATTCATACTTGAAATTGTGATTGAATTATCACTCTAGAATAAGAAATCATATGAAAAAGAATTATATAAGTTGCTGTTCTAAGAATGATCATGATGCCCTCATGTCCGTATTTTATTTTTATCGACACCTCTATCTCTAAACATCTGGACATATTTTTCGATTTCGGTTTTCGCTTGAGGACAAGCGAGGTCTAAGCTTGGGGGAGTTGATACGTCCATTTTGCATCATGCTTTTATATCGATTATTCTCTCTTATTTTACAAGGTTTCCATAAAGAGGGAGAATGCCGACAGCTGGGATTCTAGGCTAGAAAAGGAGCAAATATTATAGACCTATTCTTCACAGCTCCAAAAGTCCTGAAACTTCACGGAAGACATTTTCAGAATATATAAAAATACTCGGCGGAAGAAACTCACCAGGGGGTCCACACCCTGCCCACGAGGGTGGGGGCGCGCCCCCTACCTCGTGGGCCCCCTGGTGGCCCTCCGGTGGCCATCTTCTTCTATATGAAGTCTTTCGATGGGAAAAAAATCATAAGCCTTCTTCTCGGACGAAAGTCCGCCGCCACGAGGCGGAACCTTGGCGGAACCAATCTAGGGCTCTGGCGGAGCTGTTCTGCCGGGGAAACTTCCCTCCTGGAGGGGGAAATCATCGCCATCGTCATCACCAATGCTCCTCTCATCGGGAGAGGACAATCTCCATCAACATCTTCATCAGCACCATCTCCTCTCAAAACCCTAGTTCATCTCTTGTATCCAATTCTTGTCTCCAAGTTTGGGATTGGTGCTAGTAGGTTGCTAGTAGTGTTAATTAATCCTTGTAGTTGATGCTAGTTGGTTTAATTGGTGGAAGATCATATGTTCAGATCCTATATGCATATTAATACCCCTCTGGTTATGAACATGAATATGCTTCATGAGTAGTTACGTTTTTTCCTGAGGAAATGGGAGAAGTCTTGCTATTATTAGTCATGTGAATTTGGTATTCGTTCGATATTTTGATGAGATGTATGTTGTCTCTCCTCTAGTGGTGTTATGTGAACGTTGACTACATGACACTTCACCATTGTTTGGGCCTAGAGGAAGGCACTGGGAAGTAATAAGTAGATGATGGGTTGCTAGAGTGACAGAAGCTTAAACCCTAGTTTATGCGTTGCTTCATAAGGGGCTGATTTGGATCCATATGCTTCATTCTATGGTTAGGTTTACCTTAATACTTTTGTTGTAGTTGCAGATGCTTGCAATAGAGGTTAATCATAAGTGGGATGCTTGTCCAAGTAAGGGCAGTACCCAAGCACCGGTCCAACCACATACCAAATTATCAAAGTACCGAACGCGAATCATATGAGTATGATGAAAACTAGCTTGACAATATTCCCATGTGTCCTCGGGAGCGCTTTTCTCTATATAAGAGTTTGTCCAGGCTTGTCCTTTGCTACAAAAAGGATTGGGCCAGCTTGCTGCATTTTATTTACTTTTGTTACTTGTTACTCGTTACAAATTATCCTATCACAAAACTATCTATTACCGCTGATTTCAGTACTTGCAGAGAATACCTTGCTGGAAACCGCTTATCATTTCCTTCTGCTCCTCGTTGGGTTCGACACTCTTACTTATCAAAAGGACTATGATAGATCCCCTATACTTGTGGGTCATCAGAGGCGTTGGGCTCTAACTGAACCCGAGCGAGTCGTTGGGCTCTAACTGAACCCGAGCGATTGCACTACAGGCTACGCATTACTGAACCCGAGCGATCGATCGATCCCTTGCTGTTAACTGAATCCAAGTGTGATTCCTTCGCTACTACTGCTAACTAAAGCCGATCGATGGTGCCTCTAGATGAACAGTGAGCGTTGCTAAAGGGGTTTGGATGAACAGTTCTCTGTGGGGGTTGGATGAACAGGACCCCATGGTAGTAGAGTCCATTGCCACTGGATGAACAATACCCCGATTGATCGAGCCAGTGGATGAACAGGACCTCATGGAGGGCTGGATGAACAGCACCCCATGGAGGGCTGGTTGAATAGTAGCCGGTGGAGGGCTGGTTGAACAGTAGCCGGTGGAGGGCTGGATGAACAGTAGCCCGTGGAGGGGTGGTTGAACAGGACCCTCATGGAGAGGGCTGATTGAACAGTAGCCAGTGGAGGAGCGCGTAGTGGAAGTTGGATGAACAGGAGCCCGTGGCAGCACAGCCTGCCACGGGAGGCAGGAGCAGGCGGCACGCCGGCACTGCTTTGGGCGGCTGGAGCAAGAAGATCAGAGGTTAAAGAATCACAACGGCCATTGGATGGACATCATACGGTCACTTCAGCTAGAATCATTTATATTGACTAAGTTGACAAAGCCCTTGGTACCCGTCACCTTAGTAGGCCCATAGGTCAGCCTCCGAAATGGTGCGCCCCAGATGTCAGGGGGAGGAATCATTTTTTGGGCGGCTGGAGCTAGAATATCTGAGATTGAAGAAGAAGCACGTCATCCATTGGATGGACATCCAACAGATACTGCTGCTAGAACCATGTGTTGACTATAAGTTGACAAAGCCTTGCATACGTGTCAACTTAGTAGGCCCACAAGTGTGTGGCAGAGAACTTATAGCCCATTTGCGATTTGTAAGAATGCACGGCCCATTTTTGAATTCTAATGGAATTTACTATAGCCCATTTACAGTTTGTTAAAAGTACAACCCATTTTCTAGCTAGGACAATGATTAATAATTTCAACCAACCGTTCAAAACAGAATTCAATAAAATTTTCCACATTTTGATAGGATCTGAAATATTTTTGTCCTAAAATTTCTAGTCAGATTAAATACAATTTCAATATAAATTTGTATTACGTAAAAATCCAACGAAACATTGCGCACGCAACAATTAATGAAATTAAAAATTTCAAAATCCAAAAGTAATATTTTATAAACTAATTACGTGTTTGGTGCATTTTTTATAGTTACTGCCCAATTTTTATAATTACATCCCATTTATTATTTCTTAAAGCCCATTTTCTTGTTAAGCTTAATGCATCCCTCCAAGGAAAGATTTGCAGCCCAGCGGGGCAGAGAATAACAAGTTGACCCGGATTGTGTACAACTGTCGGCGTAGTTGCATTGTTGATGTTGAAAAAAGCGTGTGTAGTACAATACAACCTTACATGGCTACTCATCCCACATTCAGCAACGTCGGAAAGGCCCAAACAAGGCTTCTATACAACTTTTTGAAGTCACTGAGCTCAATTAATACCTTAAGAAAAATGTTAGAGTATAGTGGAACCTAATTAAAAGCCGTCACGAGCGAAGAAATAATTCAACGGGTCCCACTTGTGCGTGTGTGTGTGCATGTGTGTGTGTGCGTGAGAGAGAGAGATACCCATCGGTCGATGCTCGTAAATACATCTTTCAGCCATATGCATTGATGATGCTCAGTAAAAACTTATATAGTTGACACAATCAGATAGAACATCATAGCACACTGAACTTGCATATAAAAATTTCACGTGGGCGGCACAATCAGGGTGGAAGAAGTGGATCACTACGGGTAGGGCTATGTTGAAACCAACGGACTCGTACATAATGGTTCATCGTCTTTATCAATGACAGGAAAATATCTTGAATGTTGTGCAAAGAAAACGACAGACAACACAATATATAAGTTCTGCTAGAACATTAAGTTGACGTACAACCCTTTCTAAAAAAATTCAGGTAAAAAAATAGAACAGGTCATTTGACAAGATTCAGTTGTTACCTCAAATTAGAGCACATCCAGGCAGCCACCCCTGCCTCTTCTCCCAAAGAAGCAGTGGCCTCCGCCGCGCGATGGAGTAGGCCCTGTGCCATCCATCGTTCCGAGCAACACGGGGAAAGTATGACGTTGACTCTAATGGACGTCATTGACAGACCCGGGCACCAGCGGTGGCGGCAGGACTTCGATTGATGGATTGACCACTTCTTCGACATGCACAAACACTCGATACAGGAACATCCCTAACGTAGTCCGCGGCGTCCTTGGTGGCGACGAATAGTACAACCCCGGTTCCTGCACCGGTATCTCAACACCAATCACCTTCGGTATGGTGGACGGCTTCTTCATCCATGCCATAACCGTCAGAGTCCAGCTGTCTGGGGGAACAAACATACTTATGAGCTCACCTCCAAGGTCGTTGATAAGCTCATTCATGGACTCGCTGTTCCAAGCACGTCGAGGCATGTCATGGAAGGTAAGCTTTGTTAAAAACTCAAGCTCAGATGGCACCGAGCCTCATCCTGGGTGCCACCGATCAAAGATCAGTAGCGCGCCATCGCAGAACAAACGCCGGGAAGATTCGAACACACGACTGCAGTCGAAAGTTGTTCGAAACCTGACGAAGAAATCAGCCGGTGGCGAACAGACTTCAACGAGCAAGTCACTTATTTGGATGCCGTGCCCAATGCCAAGAGCTTTGATAAGGTCGTCCGGCGAGACAGGAGGCCGGTCACCGTTGATGGTTACCATCAGCACTTTGCCGGCAAACTGGTCGTCAAGCGCCGCCATGCCACTGTGGAGCGACAACACGCAGCGCCGGAAGGCAGGATGGACCTCAGGATCTCCGGCTCAGAGATCCACGTTGACCGGCAACATGATGGTCCGCTTGATTATAGGGAGTACAGTAGGGGGATTTGGGGGAATTGGAGTAGGAATCGAGATTCCAAACGTGGGGGAGGGGCGGGTGATTGGGGATGAAAAGGTAGAAAGAATTTCGAACACGCGCCAATATGCTCGCAGCGAGCAAGCGCATGAAAACACCGGTGGTGCCCACATGTCGGCCTAAGAGTCCCTATTCTTTCTTTTTTTGAGAGCCCGGCCTTTTTTGAGGATCTTTTGAGAGCCCGGCCTGAGAGTCATAATTGACCTCTTTGGTATTGCGTTACTACTCGGCCCATATTCAATGAAACCTCACTGGCCCAAACAAGTGTACATCATCGAAAAGACACTGAGCTCAAATTATAACTTGAAAAAAGGATATATACTCTGAACACTGGAGAATGGTGATGCCCTCATTTAGCCCACCAGCAGTTCGAGACAATAAATAGTTCGAAACAACGATATATACAACATTCAGACACTGACTAGTGACTACTACTGACATAAACAACAAGACATGATAGTTCATAAGAAGTCTTGCTACACCACCAAAACGCACCCATCTGTAGCGCTCACACTCTCGTGATCTAGATGAGAATGACATTCTAAATAGAGGCAACTATTACATAGTAAGAGTGACATAGACGAGGATGATCAAATGACAAGGAATATGCATAACAAAAGAGAGAACTACCCATCCAGAACAAGCAGCAAAGACAACAAGTCATTCGAAGAGGGATGATCCAACACCATCATAATTTGCAGCCCCGGTTCAGCCACCAGTGATCCGGAGACACCAGTACTCCACCCTTTCGATGCAACAACCTAATTACCAATTGCTACCTCTTGAGCATGCGTTGGTTTTCCCTTGAAGAGGAAAGGGTGATGAAGCAAAGTAGAGTAAGTATTTCCCTCGGTTTTTTGAGAACCAAGGTATCAATCTAGTAGGAGACTACATGCAAGTCACCTAGTACCTGCACAAACAAACAAGAACCTCGCAACCAACGCGATAAAGGGGTTGTCAATACCTTCACGATCACTTACGAAAGTGAGATCTGATAGAGATAATAAGATAAATATTGGTATTTTTGTGGTATAGATTGGAAAATAAATAGTAAATTAGAATTGTAGATTGGAAACTTATATGATGTAAAGTAGACCCTGGGGCCATAGGTTTCACTAGTGGCTTCTCTCAAGATAGCATGTATTACGGTGGGTGAACAAATTACTGCCGAGTAATTGATAGAAAAGTGCATAGTTATGATGATATCTAAGGCAATGATCATGAATATAGGCATCACGTTAGTGTCAAGTAGACCGAAACGATTCTGCATCTACTACTATTACTCCACACATCGATCGCTATCCAGCATGCATCTAGAGTATTAAGTTCATAATAACGGAGTAACGCATTAGGCAAAATGACATGATGTAGAGGGATAAACTCAAGCATTGTGATATAAACCCCATCTTTTTATCCTCGATGGCAACAATACAATATGTGTTGTTTCCCTTTCTGTCACTGGGATCAAGCACCGCAAGATTGAACCCAAAGCTAAGCACTTCTCCCATTGCAAGAAAGATCAATCTAGTAGGCCAAACTAAACCGATAATTCGAAGAGACTTGCAAAGATATCAAATCATGCATATAAGAATTCAGAGAAGAATCAAATAATATTCATCGGATCTCGGCAAACACACCGCAAAAAGAGTTACATCGAATAGATCTCGAAGAAGATCGAGGAGAACTTTGTATTGAGATCAAAAGAGAGAGAAGGAGCCATCTAGCTAATAACTATGGACCCGAAGGTCTGTGGTAAACTACTCACACATCATCGGAGAGGCTATGGTGTTGATGTAGAAGCCCTCCGTGATCGAATCCCCCTCCGGTAGATCGCCGGAAAAGGCCCCAAGATGGGATCTCACGGGTACAGGAGGTTGCGGCAGTGGAAAAGGTGTTTCGTGGCTCTCCCCAAAGGTTTCAGGGTATAAGCGTATATATAGGCGAAAGAAGTAGGTCGGTGGAGCTGCGAGGGGCCCACGAGGGTGGGGGCGTGCCTGCCCCCCCTGGGCGCGCCCTCCTGCCTTGTGGCTTCCTCACTCCTTTCTTGACGTCCACTCCAAGTCTCCTGGATTGCGTTTGTTCCAAAAACGTTCCTCGCAAAGGTTTCATTCCGTTTGGATTCCTTTCGATATTCCTTTTCTGCGAAACACTGAAATAGGCAAAAAAAATAGCAATTTGCACTGGGCTTTCAGTAAATAGGTTAGTCCCAAAAATAATATAAAAAGGTATAATAAAGCCCATTAAACATCCAAAACAGATAATATAATAGCATGGAACAATCAAAAATTATGGATACGTTGGAGACATATCAAGCATCCCCAAGCTTAATTCATGCTCGTCCTCGAGTAGGTAAATGATAAAAACAGAATTTTTGATGTGGAATGCTCCCAAACATTATTTTCAGTGTAATTCTCTTTATTGTGGTATGAATGTTCAGATCCAAAAGATTCAAGATAAAAGTTTAATATTGACATAAAAATAGTGATACTTCAAGCATGCTAACCAAGCAATTATGTCTTATCAAAATAACACAGCCAAAGAAAGCTTATCCCTACAAAATCATATAGTTTGGCCATGCTTCATTTTTTGTCACACAAAATGCTCCCATCATGCATAACCCTGATGACAAGCCGAGCAATTGGTTCATACTTTTTAACACGCTTCAGCCTTTTCAACTCTTACGCAATACATGAGCGCAAGCCATGGATATAACACTATAGGTGGAATAGCATATGATGATGGGGGTTATGTGAGAAGACAAAAAAGGAGAAAGTCTCACATTGATGCGAAGACCTAGGTCATTTTGAGGAAGCCCATCATTGGAATATACAAGCCAAGTTCTATAATGAAAAATTCCCACTAGTATATGCAAGTGACAAAATAAGAAACTCTCTATCATGAAGACCATGGTGCTATTTTGAAGCACAAGTGTGGAAAAAGGATAGTAACATTGTCCCTTCTCTCTTTTTCTCTCATTTTTTTATTTGGGCTTCTTTGGCCTCTTTTTTTATTTGGGCTTCTTTGGCCTCTTTTTTTATTTGGGCTTCTTTGGCCTCTTTTTTACACTCTACTCACATTGGACAATGCTCTATTAATGATGATCATCACACTTTTATTTACTCATAACTCAATGTTACAACTCGATACTAGAACAAAATATGATGCTATGTGAATGCCTCCGGCGGTGTACTGGGATATGCGATGAATCAAGAGAGACATGTATGAAAGAGTTATGAAAGTGGCTTTGCCACAAATACGATGTAAACTACATGATCATGCAAAGCAATATGACAATGATGGAGCGT
Organism: Triticum monococcum; assembly: GCA_034509565.1. Taxonomy (NCBI): domain Eukaryota; kingdom Viridiplantae; phylum Streptophyta; class Magnoliopsida; order Poales; family Poaceae; genus Triticum; species Triticum monococcum. The sequence goes on from CM067841.1 coordinate 388,252,174, forward strand.
GTCATAATAAACGAAATGGTGGAAAGTTGCATGGCAATATATCTCGGAATGGCTATGGAAATGCCATAATGGGTAGGTATGGTGGCTATTTTGAGGAAGATATAAGGAGGCTTATGTGTAATAGAGTGTATCGTATAACGGGGTTTGGATGCACCGGTGAAGTTTGAACTAACTCTCGAGGTGAGAAAGGGCAATGCACGGCACCGTAGAGGCTAGCAAATTGCGGAAAGGTAAGAGTGTGTATGATCCATGGACTCACATTAGTCATAAAGAACTCATATACTTATTGCAAAAGTTTATTAGCCCTCGAAGCAAAGTACTACTATGCATGCCCCTAGAGGGATAGATTGGTAGGAAAATACCATCGCTCGTCCCCGAAAGCCACTCATAAGGAAAGCACTCAAAGAACACCCCATGCTTCAAATTTGCCACACAACGTTTACCATACGTACATGCTATGGGACTTGCCAACTTTAACACAAGTATTTCTCAATTTCACAATTGCCCAACTAGCATGACTCTAACATTACCACCTTTATATCTCAAAACATCTATCAAGAATCATAGTATTCAATGCACTCTATATGAAATTTTTTTATCATACCCATCTTGAATGCCTATCATATTAGGACTAGTTTTATAGACAAAGCAAATTACCATGCTGTTCTTAAAGACTATCAAAATAATATAAGTAAAGCATGAGAGATCAATAATTTCTACAAAATAAAACCACCACCGTGCTCTAAAAAGTATAAGTGAAGCACTAGAGCAAAATTATCTAGCTCAAAAGATATAAGTGAAGCACATAGAGTATTCTAATAAATTCCGATTCATGCACTACAAAAAAATACACTTCCGTGATGATACGTGTTTGTCACAGTAGGTCACGTTTTTTGTCATGCATGTACATCCATGGCGATGTTATGACAGAATCAAGATAGTCATACCTGTGTTGTCGTAGAAGTGTTCCATGACATTACCAAAATTATCATCACAGAAGTGTCCACTTCCATGACGATAAATCGCATGTCACAGAAGTGCTTTCGTCAAGGGTGACCGACACATGGCATCCACCATAACGGAACACCGTTAAGCTATCGGGTTCGGTTTTGGATCCGATAACCTGTTAACAACCCCAACCAATGGGGATTTTCCACGTGTAAAATCATCATTGGCTGGAGGAAACACGTGTCGGCTCACCGTTGGGACAGATGTCATCCACTCATTGGACCCAAGGCGCCTATGATACGTCGACACGTCGCACGGACCAAGAGGGGCCCATTCCTGTGAAAAGGCCAGCCTTTTTGACTTGGTCAAAAGGTGGCGGGCCGGCCCACGGAAAGCCTATTAATGGTTTGTTCGCATATAGCCCATTTACAGCTCGCTAACCCAGGGCCCGTTACGACCTCTCCGAATTAGGCCCAGTACCGTCATCTGGGTCGTCCAACATGATTTCAGCCCGTTTTAACTTCCGGCCCATGTATGGCTCATGACGTCTTTCGGCCCATATGAGGCCCTTTGTAACTCTTGGCCCATTAACGGCCCGTGGTGAAACTGGCCCGTAATGAATAGTGTATCACTTCATACCCATTAACAACCCATTATTCCATTGGGCCATTTCCAGCCCAGGTTATCTTTCGGCCTTCTCAGGGCCCATTTATTCTTGGGCTCATTTCCATCATTTGGTTACTTACGGCCCGTTACTGTCATTTTCTGCTTGTGGGCCAAATTCAGCCTGTGGTTACAATCAACCTGTTTGTGGCCCGTTAATACGTTGGGCCGTTTTCATGTCAAAAAAACCCGTTGGGCTGATTTCATAGAGTTATCAAATACGGCCTATTAACGGCCCGTTATGGTCCACAAATAGTATTGGCCATAATTGGTGAAATGATGATACGCCCCGTAGAAGGCCCACGGATCCTACGGCCTGTAAAAGGCCCATGGATCGTATGGCCCGTAGAAGGCCCATGGATCCTACGGCCCGTAGAAGGCCCATGGATCCTACGGCCCGTATAGAAGGCCAATGGATCCTACGGCCTGTAGAAGGCCCATCAATCATACGGCCCGCAGGAGGCCCATGGTTACAATAGTCCGTGTGTTGCCATGATTATTTTGGCCTAGTTTCCAAAAATATGTTATTGTGGCCACTAGAAAAACACAGAAAAAGAACTGTAGTGACTACAAGCAAACAACTAAACAAGACAATAAGGAAATAAATAAGCAAGCAATTAATGCTAGCCTATTACCGCTATTACACATATTACATCCACTGGGCATCAAAGTTCTCCACCAGTGCAAATATAGGAACAAAGCAGCATATTACATACACTAGCCGTCAAAATTGGCCACCAGTGCAAGTAAACGCGGCAGCGAAACAAGAGCATAACCGAAACAACTTCAGAAGAGCTCAAGAAACGTTATCCTGGGTATCCACTATGCTGGCAATAAGCTTATCAAGCTTATTAGCTTTGTCCTGTTTGGCGCTAAAATCCTCCAACGTTTGCTATTGCACCACAAAGTATGCATCTGAATGCTCCGGGGACTTCCGTAGTCCTTCCGCTTCTTGTCGTAGCACAGCTGATCGATGTCCTTCAGCTTGTAGTTGAGACTCAAGAAACCGAACTAATTCAGACAGTGAGTTTGAATAGCTTGTGCAAGCGGTAGTGGCCAATAACTCGAACACTAAACCAAGATAGGACTTTGGGGTTGTCTCACTATAGTCTTCCTTAGCTGTTTTATCAGCTTTGTTGGAGACCAACAAGGATGTGTCGCTATCCTGAACCTTATCTGCATTACTTCCTTTACCATTGCTTAATAAGGCACTCTTCCCCAATATTCTGTCAGCATTCTAAAAGAAGAAACAAGCAGACACATAACAGGTTTAGCATGTACTAGTATATGAAACTCATTTCGGTGAACCAGTTCATTAGTAAGGTGGACAAGATTAAACTACCAAGTCTTCTATTGCCAAGTACTAGTACATAATAAAAGCATCAAACAATCATATATCTATGTCCTATGGTCACTGCATTGTCTTGCCAAATCAAAATAGAAGCATGGTTCAAATCATATTAGTTCAAGACAAAGCAGCAGTGAAGGAATACAAAGTGTGGGAAACTACACGGCACAACAAGATTTCAGATGGGTACCACGGGTCTACATGTACAACAACACTATTGGCTCTGTTGTGATGCTAGGAATGTGCATGATATGAGAAGTCAACTGTATACACAATTGAAATTGAAATCAACAGAGTATTGATAAGAACAAACCTGTTAAAGAAACACGTGTGAGCATACCTGTTGTGCCATTGGAGTTTCAATTGGATCCTTCAATTTAAAAATAAGTTTGTATGATTAAATACAGTGATATAATAGCATAGCAGTATGCATGATAGCAATCATAGTTAAAAAAGGCGCGCCTAAGCGAGCGCTTAAGCGCGCCTAGGATCTAGGCATTAGAAAAACGCATTGCGCATAACTATGCTTAATCTGTGCATAATTGTGCATAAGCATGCGCTTCCGTCAGTAAAGCGCAAGGCGGTGGCAAAGCGCACAATTAACGCCTAGCGCTTTTTTGAACTATGATAGCAATGGAATCTTAAATTAGAACAATTGTTCTTCAGGTTTAGGCACTTGTCCTACATGAATAGAGTACAGTAAGACGCAAGAATATAGTACTTAAAAATAGAAAATGAGCTCATAGACCTTACCACGTTCTTGGTTCGGGACCGGTACAGAACAAGGCATTCCCAGTCATTGTCCAGTAAATGTGTCTCAGGAGAACGTAAGGGAATTTGATGAGTTTCTTTGCTGCTGAAGTACGTTTTCTTCAGGTAATTCCGAGACTGCCACCAAGCATTCTTGAAGATAGCAGAGGTATTAGCACAGGTTACCTCATCCTGAGTTTCCAAATCGGTCCTTCTCTATAGAGAAAAATGGGAAAATTTGCGATATTATAACCATCATGGAGGTAGGATGTATGGGACAAAGCAAAGTAATTTCCATGAATAACATTACTTACACATAACTCCTGGACAAACACATGCAACTGGCATTTTCCTTCATCTTCAGTATAATATTTCCAAGATGGGAAGATACGCACATACGATTTTACAACATCAAATGCGATAGATGCTAAACTACGACTAGCTAGTTGTGCTTCCTCCACAGGAATAGGCGTACTAACTGGTGGAGTTGGGGTTCGCCGTGGTAGTACTGGCCCTTTGGGCACTGGAGCTGCCTTACTAAATACTCTTGTTTGTGAGCTCTGTGGTGGAGATGGTGATGTGTCAACAGGAACTAGGTTAATCTCTGCTGGGGTTGGGGTTAGATTGGGTGAAGCTGGTTCTCTGTCCATCGCACTAGGGGTACAATCTGCGAGAGTTTGGCTTATGTGTGGTAGGGCTGGTTCTCATGCATGTACAACAGGGGTGCTATCTCCACCAAGAGGTAGCACTGTTTTATTTGAAGACCATGTTTTTAGTCCGCTAGATACTGGCATCACCCGCTCCAATTCAAATGCCTGATAAACAGGAAACATAGTTGAATGTACAGACATTGTATGAGAGACATATGCAATAGATAGTGTGGAAAAAAGAGGGCATGAAATAGTTGACATGTATATTGTTTAACTAAAATGGATAGCATGACATAATTTCACATATATGATGTCTATCTAAACTGGATAACATAGCATAACATAATTCAAAGATATGATGAATAACTAAACATGATCGCATGACATAATTCACCTGCATGTTATCTAAGTAATCAGGATCGCATCATTTAATTCACGTATGTGATTTATATGCTAAACAGAGGGCATTCGATATGGTGTCTGAACTAAGAACATGGTGTTGAATATTGTGTATATGTTGTACTATGCAATGCAAGACACCATATGCATGATATGAGCAGTATAACCATGCCAAGTTAGAGCATACATCTAAGTGGGGGAATAGGACTGGTCATCTGTCTCTAAATCCATCTCTGAGGAGTTATCGGGACCCAACAAGAGATCTACTTCGACAGGTAGCATTGTCTGCTCTGAAGGCCTTGTTTTCACTCCAGATTTTTCAATCTCCCACCCAAATGGTTGATTCACAGGAAGAGTAGTTTAATGTACAAACATTGTCGACAAATGGAAATGTAATGAAGAAAAGGATGTGCAAGATATCATTCAAATATATGATGCCCGGTTAAATAGGATGGCATTGCACATTTCACATATATTATGGCTGGCTAAAAGACACGAGACTGCATAATTCCCATATATGATATGGAAACTAAACAGGTGGCATTACAGAACATGCCTAAACTAAGCAGATGACATATATGATGTCAAAAGTAGGCATTGCAAGGCAACATATGCATGATATGACTAACATCATCATGCCAAGGTAGAGCAAACACCTTGGGGGTAAATAGGAGTGGTCAGCGGCGTCTGAATCTGTCTCAGAATAGATATCTTCCTCTAGATTACAATCTGGAGAGGGGTGGGGAGGGTTTGCCATTGAACCCACCATGGAGCGATGTCTGCATGACATTGTATTGCCGCACAAAACTCTTCTCTTTTTCTCTACCTGTTCAGCATGACTGTGTACAATATCTGACATGCATACGAAAAAATATGGTGAGATTATGTAAGGAGAGCATGCAGAAATTTAGAGTGATGGTAACAACCAGTGGATGGATCCAAAAATAATGATAGCAGGCTGATGATTGCTTTAATTTGATAAAAAAGATAGATGATGATTGCTTTATTATTTGTTTCCCACCCAAGATGAACAACATAGGCATACCCTAGGTGAACCAGATATTAGACAGAGATACTATTCATTGCTTCCACGATATGTGCCCCAGAACTAATTTAGAACCCAAGTTTGAACATTAATTTGGACCTGACTTGGAGTCCAAGAGGTGAATAGGACATCAAGGCTAAGGTAGCACAAGACAGACATCGTCAATCTCAAGTGGGATTCTAATAGCATCTCCAATAGATGATGTAAAATAGATGTAAAATTTACATCACCAAAAACCACCTGACTACAACAGATGAGGTAAAAACTATTGACTCTGAACTTAACTGTCGAAACTGAAATTTACTGTGGAATCTGAATGTTACTGTCGAACCTGAATGCAATGGTAGCAGAGAGGCACTTGACATGTAGTTTAGGGAGGGCCTGCGGTTCATCTTCAACCTGCACCCCCCTGAGCCGCCAGCCACCACCGGTCGAACCGCCGGCCCCAACGCCGCCTCGCCGCCCCAAAACAACTCTCCACCGCCGGTCCGCCGCCGCCACGACCAGCCCTCTAGGCCCCCCGCCCCCACCCTGAACCCTAAGATAGATAGTGGGGTACCTCTCCGGTGAGCCCCCCTCCCAGCTGTGGGTGGTTCTTCCTTAACTCCGGCGAGCCCCCCCCCCACCCGCTAAAAATCGACTAACCCAAAAGTCGATTTAGTCGACTGAAGTGTAGCTAAATCGGAGTAGAGCAGCAGCACGAGCGAGGGGGAGAGCAGCAGCAGCACGAGCAAGCGAGCAAGAGTCGGAGCAGCAGCAGCTCGGCGACAGAGCGATCGAGCGAGAGCCGGAGCAGCAGCAGCAGATCCGGCTGGTATGGACGCCGCCGCCGAAGGGGCCTCGCACTGGGGGAGAGCCACGGTGGAGATGTCGCTCGCAGCACCGGCTTCAAGGTAGCCGCTCCATGGGGGTGCGGGATGGAGCACCATAGGCGCCGGGAGGTCGAGTTAAGGAGAAGGTGCAATGCCATGAGTGTACAACCTCTTTGGTGGCGCCGAGTAGGCCTCGGCTTCATCCGAGGAGTCGGTGAGGATGATGTGGTTTTGGTGGAGCAGGTTAAGGCCTGTGGGGATGGAGCAGCCGCGATAGACAAGGAGATCATCGGAGTAGCTCCTTGGAGGTGGAGGACGGGGCGGCTGAACCGGCGGGACGATGAGATGGACGACGGATCCTCATCCGGGGAGGTGGACGATGGACGTCGAGCTGTTCGGTGGACGACATCGTCGGGGAAGAGGCTCCAGCTGGGAAGCGGTGAGGTGGCGGACAGAGGAGGGTGGGGTTTCGCGGCTGAAGCGGAGAAGTTATGCCGGCCTGGGATTTTGAATGGCAAAAAGGAGGCGATGGGAGGGGGTGAACCATGACTTAGGGACGCGCTTGTCCAAAATGTAGGGTGTGTTACAAAAGTACCCCCACCGATTTGAACTAGCGGCCCTCTTGGCTCAGGGTTAGAAGGGGGATTTCGCGTGTCGGGATTTGGCAGCTGGAGGGAGTTTTCGCGCGCGTTGTAATTTCAGGATAGCAAGGCGCGGGTTGTGAAGGCACCAGTTTTGGGAGCACGATATCTAAATTTTCGGGATATAACAAGGCGCGGGTTGAATTTTGTGGACAAGCCTAATGTGTAATATTGTACTTGTATGTACCAAATCAATTCGAACTTCCCTCAACCAAAAAGAAAACGAAAAAAATAAAACTATTCACATCACACAAAGAGAGAGTCTTGCCCCGTTTTACTATAAAAATGATATTCAAAGCTACTCCCTCCTTCCATCTATATAGGGCTTAATGCATTTTCGATGCTAACTTTGACCAAATATTAGAGCAATAATATATGGCATGAAACTTACACAAAGCACACCGTTAAATTCATCTGTGAAAGGTTCTTTCAATGATATAATTTTCACATTGTGCATGCCGTGTACTATTAATCTTGTAAATAGTCAAAGGTGGTCTTAAAAAACGCATTACTCCCTATATAGATGGAAGGAGGGAGTATGAATCCATGTTATGTCCAATTAAATCTTTTCGCTTTCTGTATGATGCATGTAACCTACTCATACCAACATTTTAGTGCATTCCAAATGTCTATACTACCGCTGCAATTCGAACTGAATTTGAATTAGTTTCTCTATTTAAATAAGAATATACAATCATGATTGTTGCCAGCTTCAACCATCATTTGTGTATTACCTTAATAACACACCACATTATTACTATAGAGATAGATATGAACTATGTGTACTACATGAACTCGAATTCTATTTTTTGAATATACTTGATGTTGATTCCAAATAATAGTACATTTGATGTACTAACTATATATTCATAATCTAAACCATGTTCCATACGTACACCATGTTTATCACACATAGTATAGTGCCCTGCCCCGTACATTATGACAAGTATTTAGACCTGAGCTGCAAAAGCCATGCATTCCAAATTATGATCAATGTTCTATATATTATACGTAGTACTAGCAAGGTGCCCATGCATTCCGCAGAACATCAGGGGAGGTCTAATTTCCAAATATGGAGAGGGGTGTGGGTATCTTTTTTCAAAATTGCCATAGTTTCCTTCCTATCCGTCAGATATAAGTCAGACAACCTATATTGCAGTATGGCAGGCACACCATCATCAACAACTCCGTTTTTATAAGAGTAGAGATAAAATATATTATATGTAGTATAACATGTTCATAACCACACCATGGGTATCACCGTTATATATATTCACACATGCGTCAGTTTAAAACACTATGATAAATTCTTCAAATATCTGAATTCGCTTTTTATAATGGAGTATGATCTCTATTCGTCTTCTACACCCACACAATCCTCTTATCTTTGTAGCTAGCGCTAACTTTCTCGCGTGCATGCACACGCCCGCATCCCTCTCACCCTCCCTCAACATTCTCTAGCTCCATCGCGCAAATTCGTCTTTTCACTTTAGGTCGTTCACCCACGGTGTGTGTAGGACCAGCTCCTTCTTTATAGCACACATCGATCGATATGCCTATCTAGCCAGGTGTGCCTAGCACAAACACAAGCTTCCCCTCTTCTCTTATCACCGTCCATGCCTCACTCCCACCACTCTTTTCATCGATCTCGTACTTGCACACTCCTTCCCCCTCGATATAGTATGACTGTCGCACCACCTCCTAGATGCATCCCTCTCTCTCTCTCTCTATCCTTCTCCCCGTGCCTCATGTAACGCCCCGAGACCGGTGTGCCAGGTGTCCTCCAGTTATTCGCTATTGTTGCATTGTCATTGCTTGCGTGTCATGCATCTCATATCATGTCATCATGTGCATTTCATTTGCATACGTGTTCGTCTCATACATCCGAGCATTTTCCCCGTTGTCCGTTTTGCAATCCAGCGCTCCTATGTCATTTGGTACTCCTTTCTACCTCTTTTCGTGTGCGGGTGTTAAATGTTTTCGGATTGGACCGAGACTTGTCATGCGGCCTTTGTTCACTACCGGTAGACCGCCTGTCAGTTTTCATGCCATTTGGACTTTGTTTGATACTCCAACGGTTAACCAGGGGACCGAAAAGGCCTTGTATGTGTTGCAGCCCAACACCCCTCCAAAGTGGCCCAAAACCCACCTAAACCCCCTCCATCATCTCGGTCATTCGATCACAATCGTGTGGCCGAAAATCGCACCTCATTTGGACTCTCCTAGCTCCCTCTAACTATAAATATGTGCAACCCTTTCAAATTCGCGGACGAAACCCTAGATCTCACCTCTCTCCGCGCCCCCGGACATGTCCGCCCGCCGGCGGATGCGTCCACCTAGCCGGCCACCTCACCCCGCCCAATGAGGGCGTGCCACCTCAGCGCCGCCGCTCCCGCATCCAACCGCGGCGTGCCACTTGGCGCCCCACCGCCCGTGCCTCCCACCGGCCCGCTCGGCCCAAGGTCGGCCCTCGCTTCCGCGCGTCCGGGCTGCGCGCGGCCCGCAGCGCCCGACGCCGCCCCGCTCTCCTTCGCCTGCGCCGGTGCGAGCTCGCTGTCGCCGACGTCCTGCTCCACCGCGCCGGTAGCCCTTCGCCTCGCCGGACCGCGCCACCGCCCGCCGGCCACCACTGCCGCCTCGGTTGCCGCGCCGCCCGAGGCACCACGACCACCACGCCGACCCGCCGTCCGGCCTCCCCGTCGTCGGCGCACCTCCCCTCGCCGGTCCCTTTTCTCTGGCGAACTCAAGGCGCCGGGAGCCACTGTTCTGGCGAGATCCGCCGCCGTCTCGATCCGCGTGCCCTGGATCTCAGATTTGGAATTCTCCTCCCGGTTGACTTTTTCTCCTCTAACCCTAATCTTTCTGCATTTTTCTACGCATCATAACTTTACATCCGTAGCTCCGTTTCGAGCGTGTAGCATATCAAAATGTTCGTCTCGACGAGTGCATCGTTTCATATCATTGCATCATTTTCATTTGAGCCCATCTTGATGCCCGAAATGCTGTTGGTAGAGGGCTATGTGAGGAATTTGTCCGATATGTTTCAGCAAATAGCCTTTTCTCATTTTTGCCATGATTAATGTGTGCATGATATGACCCTGAGCTCTACATGTGTTTTGTTATATGCCATGCCATCTTTATAGGGGTGTATGCCATGTATTTTTTTGATATTTGTGGTGACTAGCACAAGCTTGCAAACTAGCGTAATCGGTAATGCTGATTTCAGGGACTTAGAATTTCACTAAGTCCTTATCCTGATTTTGTCTTTATGCCATATGTTCACGTTGTTTCCTAGTGATCCATGCCTCTTTTGAGGATGATCAGTAAGGATGTTTTGTTAATATTGTGGTGCTATATCCATCCATGTCTTTGTTTGCATTTATGGAGCAACCTAGCGTGAGTCAATCGAGCTCTACTTTTGCTATAAAATGTTCCTGGCAGATTGTTAACATGTTTAGCGATTTTGCCGAGGATGTTGCTATAGATCCGTGCATGCTATGTTGTTGCCATGTCTAGCTCCTACGCCATGTATTCTTGATGGGTGTATGATTAGTTTGTCACGCCATGCTCTGTAGTGAGTACATCGAGCTCGTAAACATGCCTACTCGTTAATCTGTTTTGGATGCTCCAGTTTTTCACTAAGTCTGAATCTGTTTATGTTTTTGCTATGTTCACATGCTTGCAATTGTATTTTATGATCCCTTTTGGCTCAAGTTCACTAAGGGACTTTTGTTAAGTGCTTTGAGTAGCTTCATGCCATGCCTTGCTTTGCCATGATAAGTTCCTGTAGCATGTAGTTTTCATGCTCTAAAGTTTGCTTCGTGATGATAAATTCCAGACTTGTGTTAATTTCACTAAGTCTTAAACCTGTTATCATTTGCTTTTTTGCCATGCTTGTTTGAACATGTTAATGGATGAATTAGCCATAGCTCAGTGTTCATCTTTTGTCAAGCATCATGAGTGGATCCCTTCCATGTATTTTGTTGCGATGTTTGAGTGTTGTAGCATATTTATCTTGAAGCATTTAGTTGGTCACTTGCTGATTACCGCAGACCGGTGCCATATTTGTTTTGCTTGCCATTTCCAAACCGTGCATCCGATTCCGGTGATCTTTATATCGATTTCAACCGAAATCATCTCATCTTTCCAGTGGCACTCTTGGATTTCCAAGTTGAGGCCAGGTTCAATCATTCCTTGTCAAATCATGCATATGCATCACATACCGCATCTCGCATATCATACCATGTTTGTGTGTGGTTTGTTTACTATGTTGTGTGCTTCTTTTTGGTGTTGCTTCTTCGGGTTGGTTTCGGTAACGTCGCGCTTGTGAGGATCCGTTCGACTACGTCCATTTGTCTTCTTCATGGACTCGTTCTTCTTCCTTGCGGGATTTCAGGCAAGATGACCATACCCTCGAAATCACTTCTATCTTTGCTTGCTAGTTGCTCGCTCTTTTGCTATGCCTATGCTGCGATACCTACCACTTGCTTATCATGCCTCCCATATTGTTAAACCAAGCCTCTAACCCACCTTATCCTAGCAAACCGTTGTTTGGCTATGTTACCGCTTTGCTCAGCCCCTCTTATAGCGTTGTTAGTTGCAGGTGAAGATTGGAGCTTGTTCCATGTTTGGAACATGTATATTTTGTTGGGATATCACAATATCTCTTATTTAATTAATGCATCTATATACTTGGTAAAGGGTGGAAGGCTCGGCCTTATGCCTGGTGTTTTGTTCCACTCTTGCCGCCCTAGTTTCCGTCATATCGGTGTTATGTTCCCGGATTTTGCGTTCCTTACGCGGTTGGGTTATAATGGGAACCCCTTGACAGTTCTCCTTGAATAAAACTCCTCCAGCAATGCCCAACATTGGTTTTACCATTCGCCACCTAGCCTTTTCTTTCCCTTGGGTAGGCCTGCCCAAGGGTCATCTTTATTTTACCCCCCCCCCCGGGGTCAGTGCTCCTCTGAGTGTTGGTCCAAACTAGAGCCCTGTGCAGCGCCCCCTCGGGGAAACTTGAGGTTTGGTTTTAGTTGTATGGAGCGCTCATCTGAGTGTGCCCTGAGAACGAGATATGTGCAGCTCCTATCGGGATTTGTTGGCACATTTGGGCGGTGTTGCTGGACTTGTTTTACCATTGTCGAGGATGTCTTGTAACCTGGATGCCAAGCCTGATCGGATTGTCTTGGGAGAAGGAATATCCTTCGTTAACCGTGAGAGCTTGTGATGGGCTAAGTTGGGACACCCCTGCAGGGATTTGAACTTTCGAAAGCCATGCCCGCGGTTATGGGCAGATGGGAATTTGTTAATGTCCGGTTGTAGAAAACCTGAAGTTGAACTTAATTAAAATGCACCAACCGCGTGTGTAATCGTGATGGTCTCTTCTCGGTGGAGTCCGGGAAGTGAACACGGTGTTGGAGTTATGCTTGACGTAGGTTGTACTAGGATCACTTCTTGATCATAGTTTCTCGACCGTGCTTTTGCCTTCTCTTCTCGCTCTCTTTTGCGTATGTTAGCCACCATATATGCTCGTTGCTTGCTGCAGCTCCACCTCATACCTTTTACCCTTCCTATAAGCTTAAATAGTCTTGATCGCGAGGGTGTTAGATTGTTAAGTCCCCGTGACTCACATATACTTCCAAAACCAGTTTGCAGGTGCCGATGTTACCGTGGAGGTGATGCAACCAAGCTCAAGGAGGAGCTCGATGAAGATCTTGTCCTTTGTATTGTTCCGTTCTATTTGATCAGTAGTGGAGCCCAGTCGGGACGATCGGGGATCTGTGTAGCATTTGGGGTAGTCTTCTTTTATTGTGGTTCCATAGTCGGACCTTGATTGTAACTAGTTGATGTATTGCTTTATTCATGTAATTGTGTGAAGTGGCGATTGTAAGCCAACTATGTATCGCTTTCCCTTATGTATTACATGGGTTGTGTGAAGATTACCTCACTTGCGACATTGCTTTCAATGCGGTTATGCCTCTAAGTCATGCTACAACACATGGGAGATATAGCCGCATCTAGGGCGTTACAAGTTGGTATCAGAGCCTTCCTCGACCTTAGGAGCCCCCTGCTTGATCGAATCACTGGCGTTATTGAGTCTATAAATGTTCTGAGTCTTTTAGGAATTATATATATCGGAGAGTTTAGGAATTCTTGTTACTCCCCAGTCCTTTCGTCGCTCTGGTGAGGCATCCTGACATAGAGTTTTGACTCTTCTCTTCTGTAATTTCACTAAAAAAAATATTAGGATCACGCGGGTATCTTGGAATCTTTCCGATGGTTTTGTGACGAGAACATTGTTCTTGGTGCCTCTTGACATTTAGGGGTTGTGGCAGTGTCCCGGGGAGTTAAGCTCCGAGGTGTTGTCATCACAATTTTATCGTTGCAGTTCTGGAATACCTGAGTTTAGTTTCGCCGACATCGAAAATCTCTTTTATGCAGTTGTTGGTGAGATAACCTCGGCGCCACCCATTACTGGGGCGGGAGTTCGGGAGTATTGCCATAACTCGTATAACGGATGCTTTTCGAAGGTTGAGGTAGACGATTTCCGAAGGTTTCTTGGTTATGTGCTGAAGGATGGATACAGCTGGATGTAGGATTTGTTAGTTTTGGGTGAGATATTATGCTTCCGCTGTATCCCCAACACCTGATTGCATAACCGGAAAATTTCGGTAGTTTATAAGTGGGAATTCAAGTAGCTATTAGGATATGTTTCCGACAGATGTATGATATGAAATTGGGGTTTGACGTCTAGTGGTCCACCTATCCACGGTTGGTTTACAGTGGTCTCGTTGTGTCTTAAAGAGTCCTTGGCTATGCCGACTCGGGGACGCTCCCTATGTCATGTGCACTGCCTTGTACATGATGGTGCTGTATGATCGAGCCCGTGTAGGTCCCACCATGAAAACTTCGGATGAAATCTCTATCATATGTTTGTTCCGGCTTATTCCGCAAGCCAATCCTTTGTTTTGTTTTGAGTTGTGGTATTCGAGTTGCTTCGAAGTCAAATGTTGATTCCATACTATTCCTAAATGGTGTTCTTATACTCTGATGTGAATACCAATCCTTCATGATAATCGAGATTGTCATGTCAATCCTTTTTCAACCGGTGTGTTTCTCTTCAAGTGGATCCGGTCATTTCAATATCAGCAAGATTAATTATGAGTTCTCCTCAACGGTGTTTGTTCCATTCGTTCCAAGTTGCCTTTGTTTTTCCCGCCCACGCACCCTTTTTCTTCAAGGATTCAGATTTCTTAATCAACCATCCTTTTATTCTTGTGAAGTCTCTCCATTCTTTTCCTTCATGTTCTTACCCGATGATTCTCATGAAGATACTAATGGAGCTTCTAGTTCATCACTCTTCACTCGTTTTCTTCTCCGGTGGTTTCAATTCAAGCTTTCTTGATCATATCCTTTTCCTCGTTTCCATGCCGGTGCACCTCTTTATCATTCACTTCTCACTATTCATTTGTTCCGGAGTGTTGAAGATATCTCAGAAAATTCTAGTTTCCATCCTCAATTCGTTCAAGCTTTTGCGAGGATGTTATCTCATTCAAGCCATTTATTTCAACCGGCGCAAGCTATCTTTTAAATCATCAACGGTGTTTCTTTTGAGTGGACCTTAACCCACATGTCTTTTCCCAGGATCTTACCTGACTCTTCTCTTTTCCCAGTGTTACTCTCAAATTCTTTTCCAAGTTTGATGTAAGAATGATTCATCATCAGTCATATGTTTTTCTCCAAGATCTTTCAAATTTTTTCATCATTGACTCAACCTTTTCTATTTTCATTCCGGAGGGCATCAACAATTCATGGTGGTGTTTCTCATCATCATTCTCTGCATTTGAAGACCGAAGAAGAATTTTTTTCCTCCATATCTTGCTCCATTCTCTTCAAGATTCGTCATTCTAGCTTGTTGCCTTCCTCTCATAATTGCTTTCAATTGTGAGAATACTTTTCACCTATCCGGAGCATTTCATGAGATGTTTCCATTTCCTTACTCCGGAGGCCATCATTTCAGAAGTATTCATTCTCCAACCGACCAATGAATCATTCAAATATTCTCTAATCAGTTAAGGATCTATTCGTTCTCATGTATCTAGATTGTCTCAAGTATCTTCATTCATTTCACAATTCTTACTGGTGATTCATTCCTTTATTTTGTTCGTTTTTCAATTCTTACGGTGGTTTGCTCAAGAGTTCTCTTCCTTCTTCATCATATCAATTCAATCGTTGTTTCAATCCTACCGGTGGTCCATTAAGTTTTGCGCTATATCTATCTAAATCCTTCTACGAGAATAAGTCGTATGCGATCCGTTGCTTGTCATCAATTTAAATTGGTGAAGGATAAGCATAATATAATTCTTATTCTTGTTTCATCGAGTAAGTTCAATTCCTTATTCCGGAGGCTCATCAAGCTCTCGGTTTTCAATTGTTTAATCTCCTCTTTTCCTGGAGTTCCAACCTTTTCAATTATTTCACCACGGACATTCATCTAAATCGGTACAAGGATTCACCTTGTGTTTTCAACTTCTCTTTCTTTCTGTTTGATCATTCTTTTGTTTAATGGAGTTCTTCATGGAGGTTCTACATGATGTTTCATCAAGGATTTAATTCCTTCTCGAAGTTTTTCATCGAGGTTCTTTTCTAAGGAGCTCAAGCATTCTTCATCTTGCTATCCGGAGTGCAATTCTTTTTTTTCCATATCATTGTAGGTGGTATTATGTCATTCTTGGTAATTTGATTTCATGTTTCATGATTCACATGTTGTTAAGAATGAGATATTTTAAATCCATCAACCTCGTTGCTGGAGTATCTTGGGTTATTTTTTACCTAAAGCTTTCCCTTAGGATTTTGCTATTGTGAGGCGTGTAATTGACTCAAGATCTTCATTATCCTCCTGGTGAGATGAGCCTCTCGTCTTCTTCTTCATATCAATCCAACCTTTTCCCGTGAGTGGCAAGTTGTCACCTCATATTCCGAGATGTTTTCTATAAGTCCACAACAAGATTATTATTTTTAGTTGTTGGTGTTCCAACAACTCCGTTCGACCCTTCTCCTAAGGATGCCTTCTCAAACTCTTTTGTGCCAGAAGTTGGCATTTTCTTCTCCATTGTTTTATTTCAATTATCTATATTCTATTCTTTTGTTCCGGAGGCATTGTGATGTTGCTCTTCTCAACCCATCATCTCGTTTGTCAAAGATCATGTTCTTTTCATGATTGTCCATTTAACTGCAGTGTCGTGCCCTCTTTTCAAGTTCTATCACCTTACCAAGTTCTTATTCAATTCCTTTCTTTTCAATCGGAGTGCTGCCCGAATTTGTTCTTCCTTGTTACTCTTCTCAAACGGAGTGCTTTCAACTTTGTTCATCTCCGTTGTTTTCTTTCCTTCAATTTGTTCAACTTTTCAAGGTTCTTTGGTTTCACTCATTTGTCAAAGAAGCAACTGAGTTTTACCTCTTCTCTTTTTTTCCGTTGTTCCTCCGGTGCCATTCTAGATCTCGGGACGAGATCCTCTCGTAGTGGTGGAGTGTTGTAACGCCCCGAGACCGATGTGCCAGGTGTCCTCCAGTTATTCGCTGTTGTTGCATTGTCATTGCTTGCGTGTCATGCATCTCATATCATGTCATCATGTGCATTTCATTTGCATACGTGTTCGTCTCATGCATCCGAGCATTTTCCCATTGTCCGTTTTGTAATCCGGCGCTCCTATGTCATCCAGTGCTCCTTTCTACCTCTTTTCGTGTGCGGGTGTTAAACGCTTTCGGATTGGACCGAGACTTGTCATGCGGCCTTGGTTTCACTACCGGTAGACCGCCTGTCAAGTTTCGTGTGATTTGGACTTTGTTTGATACTCCAACGGTTAACCGGGGGACCGAAAAGGCCTCATATGTTTTGCAGCCCAACACCCCTCCAAAGTGGCCCAAAACCCACCTAAATCCCCTCCATCATCTCGGTCGTTCGATCACGATCGCATGGCCGAAAACCGCACCTCATTTGGACTCTCCTAGCTCCCTCTACCTATAAATATGTGCAACCCTTTCAAATTCGAGGATGAAACCCTAGATCTCACCTCTCTCCGCGCCACCGGACATGTCCGCCCGCCGGCGGACGCGTCCACCCAGCCGGCCATCTCACCCCGCCCAATGAGGGCGTGCCACCTCAGCGTCGCCGCTCCCACGTCCAACCGCGGTGTGCCACTTGGCGCCCCGCCGCCCATGCCTCCCACCGGCCCGCTCGACCCAAGGCCGGCCCTCTCCGCCGCGCGTCTGGGCCGCGCGCCGCCCGCAGCGCCCGACGCCGCCCTGCTCTCGTTCGCCTGGGCCGGCGCAAGCTCGCCGCCGCCGACGTCCTGCTCCGCCGTGCCGGTAGCCCTTCACCTCGCCGGACCACGCCACCGCCCGCCGGCCACCACCGCCGCCTCGGTTGCCACGCCGCCCGAGGCACCGCGGCCACCACGCCGACCCGCCGTCCGGCATCCCCGTCGCCGGCGCACCTCCCCTCGCCGGTCCCTCTTCTCCGGTGAACTCAAGGCGCCGGCAACCACTGTTCTGGCGAGATCCGCCGCCGTCTCGATCCGCGTGCCCTGGATCTCAGATCTGGAATTCCACTCCCGGTTGAATTTCTCCTCTAACCCTAATTTTTTTGCATTTTTCAACGCATCATAACTTTGCATCAGTAGCTCCATTTCGCATGTCTAGCATATCAAAATGTTTGTCTCGACGAGTACATCATTTCATATCATTGCATCATTTTCATTTGAGCTCATCTTGATGCCCGAAATGCTGTCGGAAGAGGGCTACGTGAGGAATTTGTCCGATATGTTTCAACAAATAGCCTTTGGTCATTTTGCCATGATTAATGTGTGCATGATATGACCCTGAGCTCTACATGTGTTTTGTTATATGCCATGCCATCTTTACAAGGGTGTATGCCATGTATTTTTTTGATATTTGTGGTGACTAGCACAAGCTTGCAAACTAGCGTAATCGATAATGCTGATTTCAGGGACTTAGAATTTCACTAAGTCCTTATCCTGATTTTGTCTTTATGCCATATGTTCATGTTGTTTCCTAGTGATCCATGCCTCTTTTGAGGATGATCAGTAAGGATGTTTTGTTAATATTGTGGTGCTATATCCATCCATGTCTTTGTTTGCATTTATGGAGCAACCTAGCGTGAGTCAATCGAGCTCTACTTTTGCTATAAAATGTTCCTGGAAGATTGTTAACATGTTTAGCGATTTTGCCGAGGATGTTGCTATTGATCCGTGCATGCTATGTTGTTGTTCTTGCCATGTCTAGCTCCTACGCCATGTATTCTTGATGGGTGTATGCTTAGTTTGTCATGCCATGCTCTGTAGTGAGTGCATCGAGCTCGTAAACATGCCTACTCGTTAATCTGTTTTGCATCCTCCAGTTTTTCACTAAGTCTGAATCTGTTTATGTTTTTGCTATGTTCACATGCTTGCAATTGTATTTTATGATCCCTTTTGGCTCAAGTTCACTAAGGAACTTCTGTTAAGTGCTTTGAGTAGCTTCATGCCATGCCTTGCTTTGCCATGATAAGTTCCTGTCGCATGTAGTTTTCATGCTCTAAAGTTTGCTTCCTGATGATAAATTCCAAACTTGTGTTAATTTCACTAAGTTTGAAACCTGTTATCATTTGCTCTTTTGCCATGCTTGTTTGAACCTGTTAATGGATGAATTAGCCGTAGCTCAGTGTTCATCTTTTGTCAAGCATCATGAGTGGATCCCTTCCATGTATTTTTTTGCCATGTTTGAGTGTTGTAGCATATTTATCTTGAAGCATTTAGTTGGTCACTTGCTGATTATCGCAGACCGGTGCCATATTTGTTTTGCTTGCCATTTCCAAACCGTGCATCCGATTCCGGTGATCTTTATATCGATTTCAATCGAAATCATCTCATATTTCCAATGGCACTCTTGGATTTACAAGTTGAGGCCAGGTTCAATCATTCCTTGTCAAATCATGCATATGCATCACATACCGCATGCCGCATATCATACCATGTTCGTGTGTGGTTTGTTTACTATGTTGTGTGCTTATTTCCGGTGTTGCTTGTTCGGGTTGGTTCCGGTAACGTCGCGCTTGTGAGGATCCGTTTGACTACGTCCGTTTGTCTTCTTCATGGACTCGTTCTTCTTCCTTGCGGGATTTCAGGCAAGATGACCATACCCTCGAAATCACTTCTATCTTTGCTTGCTAGTTGCTCGCTCTTTTGCTATGCCTATGCTGCGATACCTACCACTTGCTTATCATGAATCCCATATTGTTAAACCAAGCCTCTAACCCACCTTATCCTAGCAAACCGTTGTTTGGCTATGTTACCGCTTTGCTCAGCCCCTCTTATAGCATTGTTAGTTGCAGGTGAAGATTGGAGCTTGTTCCATGTTTGGAACATGGATATTTTGTTGGGATATCACAATATCTCTTATTTAATTAATGCATCTATATACTTGGTAAAGGGTGGAAGGCTCGGCCTTATGCCTGGTGTTTTCTTTCACTCTTGCTGCCCTAGTTTCCGTCATATCGGTGTTATGTTCCTGGATTTTGCGTTCCTTACACGGTTGGGTTATAATGGGAACCCCTTGACAGTTCGCCTTGAATAAAACTCCTCCAGCAATGCCCAACATTGGTTTTACCATTCGCCACCTAGCCTTTTCTTTCCCTTGGGTAGGCCTGCCCAAGGGTCATCTTTATTTTAACCCCCCCCCCCCCCGGCCAGTGCTCGTCTGAGTGTTGGTCCAAACTAGAGCCCTGTGCAGCGCCCCCTCGGGGAAACTCGAGGTTTGGTTTTAGTTGTATGGAGCGCTCATCTGAGTGTGCCCTGAGAACAAGATATGTGCAGCTCCTATCGGGGTTTGTCGGCACATTTGGGCGGTGTTGCTGGACTTGTTTTACCATTGTCGAGGATGTCTTGTAACCTGGATGCCGAGCCTGATCGGATTGTCTTGGGAGAAGGAATAACCTTCGTTGACCGTGAGAGCTTGTGATGGGCTATTTTGGGACACCCCTGCAGGGATTTGAACTTTCGAAAGCCATGCCCGCGGTTACGGGCAGATGGGAATTTGTTAATGTCCGGTTGTTGAAAACCTGAAGTTGAACTTAATTAAAATGCACCAACCGCGTGTGTAACCGTGATGGTCTCTTCTCGGCGGAGTCCGGGAAGTGAACACAGTGTTGGAGTTATGCTTGACGTAGGTTGTTCTAGGATCACTTCTTGATCATAGTTTCTCGACCGTGCTTTTGCCTTCTCTTCTCGCTCTCTTTTGCGTATGTTAGCCACCATATATGCTAGTCGCTTGCTGCAGCTCCACCTCATACCTTTTACCCTTCCTATAAGCTTAAATAGTCTTGATCGCGAGGGTGTGAGATTGCTGAGTCCCCATGACTCACAGATACTTCCAAAACCAGTTTGCAGGTGCCGATGTTACTGTGCAGGTGGCGCAACCAAGCTCAAGGAGGAGCTCGATGAAGATCTTGTCCTTTGTGTTGTTCTCTTCTAGTTGATCAGTAGTGGAGCCCAGTCGGGACGATCGGGGATCTGTGTAGCATTTGGGGTAGTCTTCTTTTATTTTGGTTCCGTAGTCGGACCTTGATTGTAACTGATTGATGTATTGCTTTATTCATGTAATTGTGTGAAGTGGCGATTGTAAGCCAACTATGTATCTCTTTCCCTTATGTATTACATGGGTTGTGTGAAGATTACCTCACTTGCGACATTGCTTTCAACGCGGTTATGCCTCTAAGTCGTGCTACGACACGTGGGAGATATAGCCGCATCGAGGGTGTTACACCTCATTTGCTTCTAACACACACATGCATGTATACCGATCGATCTCCCAACATATACCTAGGTTGACTTTAACTATTCCCCCCATCGATCGACGTACCTCACAAGTTATGTCTCTCCTTTCTCTCACAAAGGAAGATTGATCTTCCCATGTAGTTACGTCTGCTTACACAGCCGTATCGTCCCCCCTCATCATTCGTGCATGCCTCCTGACCCGTCTGTCACACGCATGTGCACAGACATGCAGCCATCCCCTCTCTTATTGATATTGCAGGCGTGCCCTCTGGTTGTCTAGCAAGCCTATCCCACCATTTGTTACAAGCAACTCCACTACCACCCCCTCCAACACTCTAGCTCTGTCTCTCTCCCAACCTTATTCCTCTCCTACACATATGCATGGTTGTCGATCGATCTCCCTTAATACATGAGGTAGATCGATCTCCCTTAATACATGAGGTAGGCCTCTCTCCTCCTCCACACATATACCAGCCATTGTACCTCTATAGTTAATTAGGCCTCCCCACCACACACCTATAGTCGAGCGTTGTAGGTAGGTATCCATGCCACAGAGACAAACTGCACCTGTCCCCTCTCACGTTCCAGTAGGCCAGCCACTCTATACCTTTGACGTAGGCACACACAAATTCGATGGCACTCTTTATCGATCGCGCGCGCACACACACACATCATCCCTCTCTTCGATTCTATGGACACCTCAAGCCGATGATACCTCCACTCTCTTCTCATGGATCGCCCCCTCTATATATATGATATATCTAGGACTCTATTTCACACACATTGCATATGTTACATTTTTTGATTGACCCCCCCAAACTCTAACAAACCCACACACTATATCTCTCTACGTTTGTATCTCTCTCGCACAACCCCACGTAGGTGGTGTACGTATACAAGAAGAGAATAGGTGCACCGTGCACATACTCACGCTTCGTGCCTAGCCACACCCACGCGGGTACACGGTAGAGCTCATTTCTATACAAAATGGCAGCCCATGTGCTAATTTGAACGCGTGTAGCGGTTGTTTACCTACGGAGGTCGTGTACCACACGTGCACGAAACAAAGTTCGACTTGATACGTTGGCGCGTTATTTTTAAATAAAGTTATATCACTCAATGGCACGTACATAGAATATAAAACGATTTTTATGGAGAAAAAGGTAGTCCGCTCCACTATATACAATGGAGCCTGCCTGCCTGCCTGGTTTGTCTCTCTTCAGAGTATATCACACAAGGCTGCGGTGGCCTCTCTCTCTCTCACCGTTGGTCACTGATCCGACAGCATCCCGTCCGCCGGCGGAAAGGGAGGACGTGCATTGTTGCTCTATTCGACGGTGCCGAGGCAGCACGTCCCGATCTGCGGTACACTTCGTTCTCTCTGACTAAGCTCCGGCGCGGTTGGTCCTATGCCACCTGCTCGCTGCCACAGTATGGGCAGATTCCGCCCACCGCCGCTCACCTAGTTACATCCCGACAACCTCCAGGTATCCCCTCCGGCCTTGCTCCACTGCTCGTCTTCCCGCCTCGCTGCATGTGGATCTTCCATAGTTCTTTGCCCAAAACGTAGCTCGTCCGTCGTACTTTCCATATTGCAATCTCATCCTCACACCATTTTAGACAAACACAACCGTGTTGTTATCTTCCCTTAGGACAAGGAATATGCTTCTTTTTTGTCGTCGCATGTGTCATCAACTGTTATTGGCCAATAATTGTTTCCTTTCTACCTCTTTCTTGCAAACAGGGCTATCCATTTCACCTTGTTGCTGCTGCGACCTTTTCGTGAACTGCACAAATCACTTTTTTCTTAAGAGTGTTTTGTGCAGTTGTACTAAATTGTCACAGGGGCAACGTCTCTACATTTCAGTGCGACTGCACAAAGGGAGATTGGTTTTGTTCTATCCTCCTCATCCAACTCCGAGCCTAATCTTCTCCAACTAGTTAGTCTTAAGAGAGACTGCAAAGGTGACCGGCTTCTATTTGTGTGTTTATTGTTTCATCAGCAGTCCTCTATTATCGTAATCACATTTAATATCTTTGGAATAGGGACACTCAGCTCTATTTTAGTGGAACTGCACAAAATGATCGAAATGTTGCATGCTCCAGACAGCTACTTTTTTCCCAACATGCCTTGTTGATTTAGATAGAGCTGGGGGGACGTTGCTGCCAATGAAAGCATGGATCAATTTTATTTTAACACCTTCTCACAACTTTGTCTTCAGTTGTGATGTAAATATTAGCTCTGATATGCTAATAATTGAGATGCATTAGCAAGGAAGTTAGTTTTTTATTGTTTCCGAAAGAGCATCGATGGCAACACACATGAAACAAAAGCTGAAAGCTCACACCATTGTACAATTTCATGTCGCTGGAAAATTATTTGTATAGTATGTCAATTATGTAAACAAATGTTGGAAGCTTGATAGCATTGCCAGAAGCCTCTTCGGCATCCGGGTCCATGTGCCATGCACGAAATTATACTCCTTCGTTCCTAAATATTTGTCTTTTTACAAATTTCAAATGGGCATATTTTAGAGTGTAGATTCACTCATTTTGCTTCGTAGGTGTACTCCCTACATTTCTAAATATTTGTCTTTCTAGAGATTTCAACAAGTGACTACATACGGAGCAAAATGAGTGAATCTACACTCTAAAATATATCTATATACATCAGTATGTAGTAGTCCATTTGAATCTCTAAAAAGACAAATATTTGAGTAGTCACTCATTGAAATCTCTAGAAAGACAAATACTCCGGAGTATATTTATGAATCGAGGGGGTAGTGCACAGCCGCATGGGAGACTCAGCTCGGTCGTTGCGCCGCATTAATAGTGAGTAATGAGCAGTCAAATCATAAGCCCCGCCTTTCCCACTGTAAGTTGCTCGGAAGAAGCAACCATCAATACGCTCTTCTTAGAATCCGCTCATACTACTCCATCCGTCACTGTTTATAGAGCGCGCTTCAGAAAAAGAAAAAATCTCTGGGACCAAGGCGACTAGCGATCGGCCTGAAAAATAGCATTGGTAGTTATAGCATGGCGTCTATTACTAGAGGAAATAATGCGTACACACATGCATGCAGTGCTTCCACCCCGGGTACACACATGCATGCACTTACTCCACTCCGTAGTACATCGAGAGAAAATTGTGGACTTGATTGCGGTTACCACGCCCTAATTAATTGAGCATTAAACCAAACGCGTCTAAAGTCTCTCTGGTGGTGGAAATGCATTGAGAGAAATGCATCATAATGAAGCGTGCCCTGTAAACTGTGACAGAGGGAGGAGTAGTATGAAGGTGCAAAACCAAGTACGCGTATGGCCAGTCGGTCAATGCACCTCCTCTTGGTATATCACTGACATGTGGGACCGGAGTGTGAGCAAACCGATCTCAATTGACGGCAAAATGGCCAACCCGCCATTCCTTGAGAGAGACGAGGAGCGAGAACACACAGACGGGCTCGCACGGAGGCCAAGATATATTTGAGCATGGTTGATCGATATCATCATTACATGTTGGGTTGCCGTTTTCCTCCCTTCTCCGGAATAAATGTGTACTTTATCAGAGATTAAAAAAATAAGAGTACAGAAGCTCGACCATGCGGTTCTAGTAGTAGTACTACTCGTACTACTAAACCTTGCGCTTGGCTCTTCGCCTCTTCGTGAAGTCCAACAATGACGGTACTCCATATGTTCGGTACTACAGTGTATGCCTCTAGCAATCTGACACCGAATGAACTGATGCATGTCCATCGCCTGGGCGAGGGTAGGTTGCATTAGTCAAAAGGCTTAAGCGAGCTTCACCTTGTCCTGCAAGCTTCTCCTCATTCTGCGAGTTGACGGGACACACCAAAAAGTAGTGCTAGTCCATACTCCCTCCTTTCCGGTTAATATGGCTTAATCTTTTTTGCGGGTAAATGAGAGAGCTTTATTCATATATAAGAATTCTTAGGACGATCAGCCAAGACACTCGTCACTAGGAAGTGAGGTACCCCGCAAAAAAGAAGTAGGAAGCGAGGTGTTTCATCAAGGCAGCTCTCGGCCACATTCAAAGTGCAGCAAGCATAGTTCGCACAAAGATGCGCCGCAAGGTTTGCTGACCTGTTTACATGCTGAATAACAAAAAAAGAGGAAATATTACCGAGTGCTCCTATTTGTAACAGGATATGAGCCACAATTAAGCGAGGATTGTGGCGAGTGTTCCATGCAATCAACTTCCATTATCACATGCGAGAACCCCCGAAGATAACCAAATGTGTTGAAGATTGCTTTATCACATTTTAAAAATATAATAAGAGTGCAAACGCTCCTCCATCCGGTTCCTAGTACTAGTATAGTACATACCTTTATAGACTATAGTAGTAGTACTAGTACTAGTAAACTTTGCGCTTGGCTATTCACCTCTTCGGGAAGTCGAACAATAATAGTACTAGTATAGTGTATGCTTCTGGCAATCTGACACCAAATTAACTGTTGCACGTTCACCGCCTGAGCGAGGGAGAGCTTGCATTAGTCAAAAGTTTCTCCTTGTCCTGCGAGCCACCGCGCACAAGCTTCTCCCGTCCTGCAAGCCACCACGCGCAAGCTTCTCCCATCCTGCAAGCTTCTCCTCCTTCGGCAAGTTGATGGGACACAACAAAGTAATGCTAGTCCATATTGCCTCCTCTCCGATTAATATGGCTTAATTTCAAACGAGATAAATACACTGTCTATCACTGTATATTTGTAAAAATACGGTCAGTGGACTTAATAATACGCTCACTTCACTCAATATATACATTTTCCGGTGTTTATACGGTCACTAGCTCACCCTGGCTAAGTATGTGTGTGCATGCACGTGTAGGTTGAGCACTTGAGCATGACCGTGTGTGTTCCGTCGTGTGCTCGGACATGCATGCATTAGGGCGCCGCATGGGTTTTTGCGTCCATGTGTACATGTGATTGTTGCATACACGTAGGGGGAGTATGTATAGGGACCACTAAAGGAGCATCCAAATCACACAATAAGTTAGTCGAAATAAGCAACCATCATTTCACTCTTCAATGACACGTACGAAATATAAAATGGTTGATATGAAGAGAAAAAGAAAACCACTGTATATACACTAGCAGGTGCCTAAGCTACAAGCCAGCTTGCTTGGGTTGCTCTCTTCACAAGCATAGAACGACGGTGGCCACACCGCTGGTCACATATCCGGCCTGATCCCGCAGCTGGGGGAAGGGAACAATGTTCTACATAGACGCGGTCGACATCGACGAGGGAGAAAATCCACAGTCGGTGCGTCCCAATCGGGGGTCATCGCGGTATGGGCCGATGCCACGTCCCAACCTCCCTTCTAGCTACAGCTCGACGTCCCAGGTAGTCCATCTTCCTTTTGGAGCCGGCTTGCTCCACTGCCGCAGCTCCCCACGTAGCTCCATCTCCATGTAGATCTTTCTCTACTTCTACTGGCTTCTACTTGTGATGAGTTTATTGAAGGAAATATGCCCTAGAGGCAATAATAAAGTTATTGTTTATTTCCTTATTTCATGATAAATGTTTATTATTCATGCTAGAATTATATTAACCGGAAACATAATACATGTGTGAATACATAGACAAACAGAGTGTCACTAGTATGCCTCTACTTGACTAGCTCGTTGATCAAAGATGGTTAAGTTTCCTAACCATAGACATGAGTTTTCATTTGATTAACGGGATCACATCATTAGGAGAATGATGTGATTGACTTGACCCATTCCGTTAGCTTAGCACTTGATCGTTTAGTTTGTTGCTATTGCTTTCTTCATGACTTATACATGTTCCTATGACTATGAGATTATGCAACTCCCATTTACCGGAGGAACACTTTGTGTGCCACCAAACGTGACAACATAACTGGGTGATTATAAAGGTTCTCTATAGGTGTCTCCAAAGGTACTTGTTGGGTTGGCGTATTTCAAGATTAGGATTTGTCACTTCAATTGTCGGAGAGGTATCTCTGGGCCCACTTGGTAATGAACATCACTATAAGCATTGCAACTAATGAGTTAGTTGCGGGATGATGTATTACAGAACAAGTAAAGAGACTTGCCGGTAACAAGATTGAACTAGGTATTGAGATACCAACGATCGAATCTCGGGCAAGTAACATAC
This sequence comes from Triticum monococcum, assembly GCA_034509565.1. NCBI lineage: Eukaryota > Viridiplantae > Streptophyta > Magnoliopsida > Poales > Poaceae > Triticum > Triticum monococcum. The sequence goes on from CM067841.1 coordinate 388,279,398, forward strand.
CGATGACAAAGGGAACAATGTATGTTGTTATGCGGTCTGACCAATAAAGATCTTCGTAGAATATTTAGGAGCCAATATGGGCATCCAGGTCCCGCTATTGGTTATTGACCAGAGAAGTGTCTCGGTCATGTCTACATAGTTCTCGAACCCGTAGGGTCCGCACGCTTAACGTTCGTTGACGATATAGTACTATATGAGTTGTGTATGTTGATGACCAAATGTTGTTCAGAGTCCGGGATGAGATCACGGACATGACAAGGAACTCCGGAATGGTCTGGAGATAAAGTTTGATATATGGGATAATAGTGTTTGGTCACCGGAAGGGTTCCGGAAATCACCGGAAGGGGTTCCGGATGTTTCCCGAAATGTTTTGGTACGATAACACTTTATTTGGGCCAAAGGGGAAAGCCCACAAGTTTTTTGGAAAGTGCAAAAGGAAGTTTTGTGGAGTCCATGGGCCAGACGCCAGGGACCAGACGCCGAGAACCATGGCGTCTGGCCCTGGAGTCCGAGAAGGACTCTTGCCTTTCGGGTGAAACCGACTTTGTGGAGGCTTTTACTCCAAGTTTCGACCCCAAGGCTCAACATATAAATAGAGGGGTAGGGCTAGCACCCAAGACACATCAAGAAACACCAAGCCGTGTGCCGGCAACCCCGTCCCCTCTAGTTTATCCTCCGTCTTAGTTTTCGTAGTGCTTAGGCGAAGCCCTGCGAAGATTGTTCTTCACCAACACCGTCACCATGCCGTCGTGCTGCCGGAACTCATCTACTACTTCGCCCCTCTTGCTGGATCGAGAAGGCGAGGACGTTACCGAGCTGAACGTGTGCAGAACTCGGAGGTGTCGTGCTTTCGGTACTTGGATCGGTCGGATCATGAAGACGTACGACTACATCAACTGCGTTGATATAACGCTTCCGCGAACGGTCAACGAGGGTACGTAGACAACACGCTCCCCTCTCGTTGCTATGCATCACCATGATCTTGCGTGTGCGTAGGAATTTTTTTTGAAATTACTACGTTCCCCAACATTTATGTCTCATAAACTAGTGTCAGTACTATTATTCTAATCACACTTCTTCAATATCTTTCCCACCAGGGATGCTTAGCTCAATTTTAGTGAAACTGCACAAAAGCATCGTATGATCCGAGGGTGCCATCCTTCTTTCCTTCGATAGGTTCTACCTGGCCAGGAAATTAAATCATGTTTAGGGTTTAGGGTTTAAGTCGTAGTGACCCCATCAGTAGTTTTTATTTCGTACACGCTCTCACAACTTTTGTCTTTAGTTGTGAAGTAAATATTGGCTATGATCTGTGAATCATTGAGATGCATCAGCTTGCGTGTTAGTTTTCCTTTGTATTTGATGGAATGTTGTAACGGGGCAACCTTGGAGTAGGAATGAAAATGGAGTGGAAAGTTTCCGTTTTTTTGGAGAGAAAATGGAAACAGAGAGAAACCAACATTTCGTTTCATTGGATCACGCCATCAAGAAAAACCAACGTTTAAATCATGTCTGTCGCGTTCGTGTCTCACCCTCCTCCACAGCTCGACCCCACACGGTCTCTCGGCATGCCACTCACCGCAAACCGAGTAGACGATAACTTTCCCGCCTGCTTGTCGATGGATCGCGCCATGGAGTACTACTACTACTGGAAGAGATTGATGAGTTGGGGGAGGATAGCTAGCTGTAGCACGGACTCCGAAGAACTTTTTACATGCATTTTGTGGCCGGCTATTGTGACCTTTGAACGCAGAGTAGTCGCGTGCGATAGGAAGCGGCGCGGGCGATGGTCTCTTGGCCGGCGCGCCGCTTCAATGCCGCGCCAGTGAGAGGTCATGTCCACTTTGGCTGGGCATGAATGCAGCACTGACCGTTTTGGGCGGGAAGCACACGCGGGTGATGAAGAGGGTTCGGGTTGGTCAGGAGCGGCCGTGGCAGCGGTCCAGAAGCCCGCAAACAAGAGATGTTGTACATTAATATTGCCGTGTATATAATTAACAACGTAAATAATGTGCCAGTTGGACAAATATGATTGGAGATGGAGATGGAAATGGAATTTTATGTAAACACGGATATGCATGTCTATGTCTATGTGTGTGTGCGCGACGACTCTCGCGACCTGGAAGCGGGGGCGTGTTTTTGATCGAGTTTTCTTTCTTGGTACGTTAAAAAATTATCCGCCAATTTTTGTTTCTTTTTTCTGTGAACGCGCGTATTCTATTTAAAACTACTGCTATGGATAGATTTTTTTACTCCATTATAGCCTCTTGTTTAATAGAGTTTCTCGCGTCTCGCTCTCTCACCCTCTCCATATCAAAACAAGATGACAGTGTCCACACTATCTCTCTCCTCACCGGTGGTCACAGATCCAGCCGAATCCCGTCCGCTGCGGGAGGTGAGGAGGTGCGGCGTTGACATTGTCGCCGTCGGCGATGGAGGAAGCCAATGCGCACCGTCCTCTCGGAGCTGGCGCTGGCGCGAACGAAGGTCCTCCGCGCCCTTGTTGGTTGCCGTCGTGTGGGCAGATCCCGCCCGCCCACCTAAGCGACATCTCGCTCACCTGAGGTATAACTTCTTGTACTGGTCCAGCTCCCTAGGTCGCTGCATGCGGGTTTTCTTCTATGCGACTACTCCCCAGCTCCCCATGTATAGTAGCCAGGGTTCATCGGCTGGTCCAACATCACCTACTATTATAGAGGAAATGCCACTCGAAAAGTTATCCTGACTTATGCCTCGGTGGAGGTATACATGTTGTTTCGACAAAAAGTACATGGTGGTTGTGTGGTCATTGTCCATATGCTCCTATTGCTGCTGCTAATCTAATACTATCACTGGTTAAATGAAGAAAAAAAATTCTTGAGTATCCTGGTTTAGTTCCCATCAAGATAATCATGATGCTTCTGTTTGTTGGTGTACTTTTCATAATTCTTATTGACAATTGAGATGTCGTTGTTAATCTTGTAAAACAAAGTAACAACACTATATCCCTTTTTATATTTTTGGAAACAGTGGTGCATATCTCCATACTTGGGCATGTCTTCCTCAATTTTAGTGGAACTACACAAAATTGGATGGCCATTGTTGTTCCACCTCACTGTCCTCTGCCACGTGATTCTTCCTTCCTCGAGCTTGATTACCGAGAAGAAACAGACCACAGTGAGGATTTGTCGAACTTCATATGTGCCTCACCCAAACTTGATGCCAAATGGATGATGCATCACCACGATGACCTATCGATGCTCATGGTTGCGCCTCATGGTTGCGTGGGCCGGTGAAGCTGATCAATTTTCAATGAAAAACAAGTTGTCTTCCATCAGTGCTCTTTGCTTGTTACCCACAAAGATGATATCCTTCGTCAGTTCACCTTGGTTGTGTTGGAGACGCAGTCGTCTTTCACGTTGGTGCAATTTTATCACACAATTGGCTATGAACCAAATGTTTCCTCGAAGAAGGATCGCCGTTGGTACTAAGAGCACAAGTTTTGTATTGATTTCTAAGCCTTCTCACAACTTTGTCTCCAGCTCCCCTGTAATTTTATTTGTCCAGCTATTAACTTTGATTAAAAATATGGTGTGGACTAAAAACCTGGATGGACGTAGTAGCCCTCCATTTTTATTTACTCCGCATATTAGATTTGACTGGAGTCAAACTTTGTAAAGTTTGAGCAAGTTTAGACCGAACACAACAAACCATAATTATTAGAGGGAAAACTGTACATACTCTCAAACCTTTCAGATAATTGAAATGAAAATTCTTTATTTGTAAACACTCTCACACGTTTCTGATAATTTGGCGCATGTGTGGTTGTTCACTTAAGGGAGGGTAGTGTACCACGCGTGAAGGACAGGAAGTGCGACTAGGACGCATGGATCGTTAGTTCATCGGAAGTACTCCCTCCATTCCTAAATATTTGTCTTTCAAGCGGTTTGAAATGGACTACCACATATGCATGTATATAGACATTATTTACAGTGTAGATTCACTCATTTTGCTCTATATGTAGTCACTTGTTGAAATCTCTAGAAAGACAAATATTTAGGACCAGAGGGAGTAGTAGTTTTCTTCACTGGTATGTTAAATAAAGAGTTTCGTTTCATACTAACACAATTTAAAATGATTGGTATGGAGAGAATAAGAAAACCACTTCACTATATATCAGTCGTATACACGAGTACTATATGGACGCCGCTTCATTGACTTTAGTGCACCTGCCTTTGGGTTTATGATAGGTGGGCCCAAAATGTGGCTAGCCCACCTGTCATATAGCCAAAAGCAAGTGCAGTTAAGGCACCGGAGATCAGTCCGTACGACAGTATATATAAGCTGGAGCCTGAGCGCTTGTTCGCTAGGGTTTGCACTCTCCACACTCTCGCCGCACTACATATATATATACACGCTGGAGGCTCAACATTCCTTTGATAGGGTTTGCTATATTCATAGTCTCCCACCCTCTTCACCAGATGTAAACAAGACTGTGTTGTGGCCTCTGTCTCTCTCACCCCCTCACAGCTGGTGTCGGTGTCAAAACCGGCGGATCTCGGGTAGGGGGTCCCGAACTGTTCGTCTAGGCCGGATGGTAACAGGAGGCAGGAAACACGATGTTTTACCCAGGTTCGGGCCCTCTCGATGGAGGTAAAACCCTACATCCTGCTTGATTAATATTGATGATATGGGTAGTACAAGAGTAGATCTACCACGAGATCGAGGAGGCTAAACCCTAGAAGCTAGCCTATGGTATGATTGTTATCTATGGAGTTGATGTCCTACGGACTACAACCCTCCAGTTTATATAGACACCGAATAGGGTTAGGGTTACATAGAGTCGGTTACAATGGTAGGAGATCTTGAATATCTGCATCGCCAAGCTTGCCTCCCACGCCAAGGAAAGTCCGATCCGGACACGGGACGAAGTCTTCAATCTTGTATCTTCATAGTCCTGGAGTCCGGCTGAAGGTATAGTCCGGCTACCCGAACACCCCCTAATCCAGGACTCCCTCAGCTGGCGAAGGAGGCATCTGGATCCCATCGCACCGGGAAGGGGAGGAGGTGCAGTGTTCACTCTATCGCCTTCGGTGAGGGAGGCAATCCACTACGGGCTACGCTTTTCTCTTTCACCCAGCGCCTGTGCGGGAGGGACACCGACCCCTTTTTCCTCATTGTCGTACGTAGTGTGGGTAGATCTGACCTCCCGCCGCACGCCTTGCCACATCCCGACGACCCTAAGGTGTAGGTTTATTTGAAACCGTCATTGGTCTAGCTGCATGCGGATCTTTTTCGATTCTGTAGTCGAATCTAGGTCTTGGTTCAAAGAGGAAAGAAGGGTGCGGTGGGGTGGAGCATGAATCTAGGACGTGATTCAATGAGGAAAGGAGGGAGGGAAAGTAGTATAGACTAGCTATCCAGCCGCTTTGTTGGTCGAAAAGGGAAAAAGGGGTAACCCAGTACACACATCTATAAGGAACCGAACTCTTTGTCGTAAAGGCAAAGAAACTGGGGGTCGGGTAGTTTGTGCAGGACTAGATTTGCTGCCCTCACATAGGAAAAAGTTTCAAAGAGAACAAATATGGGACCAACGCAAATATGCTGCTTGGCTGCATACTCTACATCACCCATTTATATGTGTAGACGCACATGGTGCTCGCATGTCCCATGTCACATCCACATGATCGTGCAGTGTGTTTTGCGATGTTGTGCTACTTGTATTGGTACTGTTTTAAATAAATGTTGAATTGAAGCTATTGTATTGCTCTCTTTTCCCATTAAGTAGTGAACAAAAATGGTACCAACCCAGACATAATGCTTGTTGCTTTGTTACAACAAGCTCTGCATCACCCCCTTTATAAGTAGATGGAAACACATGGTGTTGTTGCGCCCACTCGCCCCTGGAACTATTTATGCTTTTTCTTAATCTAATGTTGATGGTAAAATTAAGCAATGCCACTCTCAAATCAACTATTGAACTATTTTAAGAGAATTTCTCTATTAATATGAATCAATGCAACTGTTTTAGAAATGCTACTGTCCTATACTTTGTTTTCCATCAAGATAAGGTAGATGCTTCTTTTTGTGGCCGCATGTTTCATCCTCCTTTATTGGCAGTAATTGTTTCCTTTTTTGCCTCTGTTAAATCAGGGATATCTATTCAACTTGTTGCTATAGAAAACTTAAATGTCACACCGGCGACTTTACTTGATTTCAGTGCACTACACAAAATGAGATTGGATTTCCTATTCGTGTTGGCAGATTCGTACGTGATCTTGTGTGCGTCATGACAGGTTGGTACTTGCCTTCATCCACATGATTGTGCAGTGTGTTTTGAGATGATGTGCTAGTTGTATTGGTACCATTTTAAATAAATGTTGAATTGAAGCTATTGTATTGCTGTATTTTCCCATTAAGTAGTGAACAAAAATGGGACCAACCCAGACATTATGATTGTTGCTTTCTTACAACAAACTCTACATCACCCCCTTTATAAGTAGATGGAAGCACATGTTTTTGTTGCGCCCACTCTCCCCTGGAACTGTTTATGCTTTTTGTTAATCTAATGCCGCTGGTAAAATTAAGCAATGCCACTCTTAGAATTAACTACTGAATCTTATTTCAAAACTGCAACACTTGTTAGGGATTGGCGGGATTACCATTTTTGTGGCCGCATGTTTCATCCTCCTTTATTGGCCAGGAATTGATTCCTTTTTCCTCTATTAAAATAGGGATATCTATTCAACTTGTTGCTATTGCGACATTTTGCTCCGCTTAATTTTGGTGGAACTGCACAAAATGAGACCGGATTTCCATGTATGTGTTGAGATCTCTTTTAGATCTTCCTCGGGAGTTGTTTCAAATCTTGGTCTTGAAAGGTCAGTACCTACTTTCCTCAGAATTAACCACCGAATCTTAGTTCAAAACTGCAACACTTGTTAGGGTTCGGTGGGAGTCCCATTTCTGTTAGGGATCGGCCGGAGTACATGTTTAAGAAATGTATTGTTCAGATAATGTCTCTGTTATTATATATCAGTTACAGTGTTTTACAAATGGTATTATCCTGCTTTGTAGTTCTTTCTACATGTTTAACCAAGGTATTGTTAAGATAATGTCTCTATTAAAATGAATCAGTCGCATTGTTTTTGGAATGATACTTTTCTGCTTTGTCGTTCTTTATACATGTTGAAACAAGGCATTGTTAGGATAATGTCTCAGTTAATATGAATGAATCACACTGATTGAGAATTGCTACTCTCCTGCTTTGTTTCCCATTAAGATAAGGTAGATTCATAGATGTTTTTCTTCTGGGAGTACAAGTCATCAACCGTTATTTCTCAATAATTGTTTCCCTTATACCTATTGTTGCTTACAGGGATATCAAAATTAAATCTTGGTTTAATTCTGACTTTGATTTTAGTTGAACTGCACAAAAGGAGCCAATGTGTCTAAGGCAAACTGCTGCATTAGTGGGTCCAGTTGGTCTTACCACTTTGCAGAAAGAAGCAGTCACTGTTTGCGCTACATTACACAAGGAATGATCGAGAAGCTTTACAGAGTATTAGTAGACGCTGGTGACATGACTAGTCTGCAGAGAGCATAGGAAAATCTACAACACGTGGAGTGCATTGGCCAAAAGTGCCCAAACAAGTACAGGAAGCCAGGACAGGAACCCAAATCTGTCAATGTCATTCTAAGCAACAATGATGGGGCATCTGGGTATGGTAATCTGTTTACCATACTTTCAGTTTGTTACTCCACCGATTGGTGGGTTGACACTGGGGCCAATATTCATGTGTGTGTTGTTGTGTCTTTGTTTTCTTGCACCATATAAATACGATAACCACAAGGATGCTCAGCTTGATTTTAGTGGAACTGCACAAAATGTCCAGATGGTTTGTGTAACACCCCGGATATGACTTTCCCAATTTGTAATCCAACTCTTGCCGTTTCCGGCTTTAAGTTATTTTATTTTCTCGGGTTCGGGTTTTTGTCTCCGTGTGTTGTTGTCATTGTCATGCATCTCTTATCATGTCATCATGTGCATTGCATTTGCATACGTGTTCATCTCATGCATTCGAGCATTTTCCCCGTTGTCCATTTTGCATTCCGGTGCTTCGTTCTCCTTCGGTGGTCATTTCTAGCTTTCTTTCGTGTTTGGGGATTAAACATTTCTGCATTGGACCGAGACTTGCCATGCGGCCTTGGTTTACTACCGGTAGACCGCCTGTCAAGTTTTGTACCATTTGGACTTCATTTGATACTCCAACGGTTAACCGAGGGACCGAAAAGGCCTCGTGTGTGTTGCAGCCCAACACCCCTCCAATTTGGCCCAAAACCCACCAAACTCTGCTCCATCATCTAGAGCGTTCGATCACGATCGCGTGGCCGAAAACCACACCTCATTTGGACTCTCCTAGCTCCTTCTATGTATAAATAGACCCCCCCCCCATTCCAAATCCCAGGTCTTCTCCCGCTAACCCTAGATCCAACCCACCGCGCCGCGCCGGACAAAAACGCGCCGACGGACACGTCTGCCGCGCCCGTCCGCCGCCACATGGCGCTCCGCCATTGGCTCGCTCCGCCGTCCCACATCCCCGCCGGCCCGCGGAGCCCGATCCGGGCCCCCGCGGCCCATCTCCTCGTCGTCGCCGCCCGCGGGAGGAGCCGCCCGAGCGCCGCCCGCCTCTCCTCTCGCTGACCGCCGCCTCCGCCCGGCAAGCAGCGCCGCCTCGCCGCTCCGGCGACCGCGCTACCGAGCACCACCACGGCCGACCCGAGCCGGCGCCGCCCCGTACGCGCCCGGCGCCGACCTCGCCGCTCTGGCCGCCCCCTGCCTACTCCTCGCCACCGGCGTGCGCCACCACCGCCAAGTCCCCGCTCCGGCCATCTATAGTGAACTCCGACGAAGATTCCGGCCGTCCTCGGGATCCGTACCCCCGATCTAGATCTGAAAATATCTCCCCGCGATTGACTTTTCCCTCCTAACCCCAGTTCATGTTGCCCTGTTCATCGTGCTATAACTTTGCATCCGTAACTCCGTTTTGGGCATATAGCATATCAAAATGTTTGTCTCAGAGAGTACATCATTTCATCCCATTGCATCATTTTCATCTGAGGTCATCTTGATGCCCGAAATGCTATTAGAAGAGGGCTACTTGAGTTAATTGTCAGATCTGCTACTTAATCTTAGACATTCGTCATTTTTGCCATGATTATTGTGTGCATGATATACCCATGAGTCCTACATATGTTTTGTTAAGGGTTTTTTCATCTTTCCAGAGGTGCAACCCATGTATTTTTGTGATGTGTGTGGTGCCTAGTGCAAGCTTGCAAAGTGAGGCACCCGGTAAATCTGTTTTCAGGGACTTAGTAGTTTCACTAAGTCCTGGGATTACTTAGTTCACGATGCCATATGTTCATGTTGTTTCCTAGTGATCCGTGCCTCTTTTCAGGATGATCAGTAAAGGAGTTTTGTTAATATTGTAGTGCTCTATCCATCCATGTCTTTGTTTGCATATATGGAGCACCCAAGCTTGAGTCAATCGAGATCTACTTTTGCTTCGTGGTGAATCTGGGCAGATCGTCAACTTGTTTGCGATTTTGCCGATGTTATTCTAGTTGATCCGTGCATGCTATGCCATTGTTCTTGCCACGTCTAGCCTGCATTTTGTGCCTTCTTAATGGATGTATGCTTGTCTTGCTATGACTTGCTCCGTAGTGAGTGCGTCGAGCTCTTAAACATGCCTTCGTGAGTTATGTTTCAGCATGTCCCAGTTTTCACTAAGTCTGAAAACTGATTATGTTTTTGCTATGTTCGTGTGCTTGTTAGTATATTTTGTGATCCCTTTTGGCTCAAGGTCACTAAGGGACTTTTGTTAAGCTTGTTGAGTAGCTCCATGCCATGTCTTTCTTTGTCATGTTCAGGTCTTGTAGCATGTTGTTTTGTTGCTCCGAAGAGGGCTATATGATCTGAAATTCCAGACAAGTGTTAATTTCACTAAGTCTGAGATCTGTTTTACCATTTGCGTTTTTGCCATGCTTGTTTGAATCTCTTAATGGATGAATTGGCTGTAGCTCAGTGCTAGACTTTTGTTAAGCATCTTGAATGCTTCCCTGCCGTGTATTTTGATGCCATATTTGGGTGCTGTAGCATGTTCATCTCATTGCATTTAGATGCCTACTTGCTGTAAATCGCAGACCGGTGCCATATTTGAATCGCTTGCCATTTCCAAACCGTAACTCCGATTCCGGTGATCTTTATATCATTTTCAAGCAATTTCATCCCATCTTTCCAGTGGAACACTTGGTTTTCCAAGTTGAGGCCAGGTTCATGCATTTCCTGTCACATCTTGCATATGCATCCCGCATCGCATCCCGCATAGCATATCATCTTTGCATCGTGTTGTTTGAGTTTGCACGTGGTTGATTGTGTTCTTGTTGCTTGCTTGTCTTGTTTGGGTAGAGCCGGGAGACGAGTTCTCTAACGAGGAGACCGTTGAGTTTGCTTTCGAGGATCCAGTCAACTCTGATAACTTTGCAGGCAAGATGATCATACCCTCGAAATCACTACTATCTTTGCTATGCTAGTTTGCTCACTCTTTTGCTATGCCAATGCTACGATGCCTACCACTTGCTTTCAAGCCTCCTAAATTGCCATGTTCAGCTCCTAACCCACCGTTGTCCTAGCAAACCGTTGATTGGCTATGTTACCGCTTTGCTCAGCCCCTCTTATAGCATTGCTAGTTGCAGGTGAAGATTGGAGACCGTTCCTTGGTGGAACATTTATTTACTTGTTGGGATATCATTATATTGCCATGTTATCTTAATGCATCTATATACTTGGTAAAGGGTGGAAGGCTCGGCCTCTCGCCTAGTGTTTTGTTCCACTCTTGCCGCCCTAGTTTCCGTCATATTGGTGTTATGTTCCCGGATTTTGCGTTCCTTACGCGGTTGGGTTATAATGGGAACCCCTTGACAGTCCGCCTTGAATAAAACTCCTCCAGCAATGCCCAACCTTGGTTTTACCATTTGCCACCTAGCCCCTTTTCCCTTGGGTTTCCGGAGCCCGAGGGTCATCTTATTTTAACCCCCCCCCCCCAGGCCAGTGCTCCTCTGAGTGTTGGTCCGATTGAGCTGCCTGCGGGGCCACCTCGGGGAAACTTGAGGGTTGGTTTTACTCGTAGCTAGTCTCATCTAAGTGTGCCCTGAGAACGAGATATGTGCAGCTCCTATCGGGATTTGTCGGCACATTCGAGCGGTGTTGCTGGTCTTGTTTAACCTGTCGAAATGTCTTGTTGTACCGGGATACCGAGTCTGATCGGAATGTCTCGGGTGGAGGTCTATTCCTTCGTTGACCGTGAGAGCTTGTCATGGGCTAAGTTGGGACTCCCCTGCAGGGATTTGAACTTTCGAAAGCCGTGCCCGTGGTTATGGGTAGATGGGAATTTGTTAATGTTCGGTTGTAGATAACTTGAACCTTAATTTAATTAAAATGAATCAACCGTGTGTGTTACCGTGATGGCCTCTTCTCGGCGGAGTCCGCGAAGTGGACACGGTGTTGGAGTAATGTTTGCGCAAGTTGCTCTCTTGTTTCTCGCTCGCGCTTTGCCTCCTCTTCTCGCTCTCTTTTGCGAATAAGTTAGCCACCATATATGCTAGTCGCTTGCTGCAGCTCCACATATATTTACCTTACCCTACCTATTAAGCTTAAATAGTCTTGATCGCGAGGGTGCGAGATTGCTGAGTCCCTGTGGCTCACAGATTACTATTCCACCAGATGCAGGGCCAGATGATACAGCTCTAGATGGCGCGCTTGAGCTCAAATGGGAGTACGACAAGGACTCTTAGCGTTACTATGTTTCTTTTCCTGATGATCAGTAGTGGTGCCCAGTTGGGGTGATCGGGACCATGTCGCTTGTTGGGTTGTCTTTTATTTTTGGCGCCGTAGTCAGGCCATGAGTGTTTGGATGATGTCTGTTATTTATGTACTTGATTGACGTGGCGAGTGTAAGCCAACTATGTTATCCCTTTTCATTATCTATATTACATGGGATGTTTGTGATGATTACCCGACTTGCGACATATGCCTTCAATGCGATTATGCCTCTAAATCGTGCCTCGACACGTGGGAGATATAGTCGTATCGAGGGTGTCACAGTTTGTGTCCTCCATAATACTTCATCATGAACAATACATCGAATGGCTCTCTAATCATTCGTCGTCACCTTGAGCCACCGGACTATATGTTTGAATGGTGCTGCTAGTGTCGACCATTAAGAAGGGTAAGAAGAAAGACAAAAGGAGAGATGGCTGCTTTACTTGTGGTTCGAAGGAACACTGGGCAAACAAGTGCCCAAGCAAGTACCAAGAAGCCAGGACAGGACTCCAAGTTTGTCAATGTCACTCTAAGCAACAATGATGGGGCATCTGGGTATGGTAATCTGTTTACCGTACTTTCAGTTTGTCAGTCCACCGATTGGTGGGTTGACACTGGGGCCAATATTCATGTGTGTGCTGATGTGTCTTTGTTTTCTGGCAGCATATAAATATGAAATCCACAGGGATGCTCAGCTTGATTTTAGTGGAACTGCACAAAATGTTCAGATGGTTCGTGTCCTCCATAATACTTCATCATGCACAATACATCGAACGGTTCTCTAATCATTCGTCGTCACCTTGAGCCACCGGACTATCAGATGACAAACTGATGACAAACCCTGCCTGTTCCACAATCATAGGCATTACATTTTTCGAATGGGAAAAGCTTGTCGAAGTTGAAATTAGTTTAATATATTGGAATTGGAAAACCTTGTCAAGTTTTGCTCATTGATGTTAGCCAGAAGACATGCATTTGATATTTTTGAGTGGGACGCCCTTTGCTGTGAGCAACGTCGATTGTTTTTTCCTATTCATGTCTTTAGTTCAGAAGTAAATATTTACTCTGCTGAGATGCATAGTCACATGCATGTTGACTTATGTAAGATATTTTAAGAGTTTGTTCTAAATATTGTCTATGTAATGCCAGGCCTTGTGTTTGATTGCAAAGTTGAGCTTGGAATGTTGTGGCATGCGGCATCACGAACTGTTCATCGTGCCTCCTGAGAATAATGCTTCGTATTGTTTTGCATGTCGATCTAATGCCAGTGATTTGCTTGTTAAGAAGATCGTCCTCTTCTATTGTTTCCGTGCTTAAGAAGTTCATCGTCTTATGTTTCATTCATAGCCTATACGACAAGTCGGGTAGGTTGGACGTGAAACCATATGATCTTCCGACCAACTCATCATGTTAGGCCAGGATTGGATCATCGTTTTCCAACCAAAACCGCTTGTAAAACTGACGCTTGTAAATAAAAGCAGATGGTCTCGGGCGAAGCACTTGGTTGGTCGATTTTGACTAGTAAAATATACACGGGTTCTCAAATTACACGCGTAACCCGCCAGTTTTACTTACCGACCTCGGGCCCTCGGTTTCATTACGCCTGTATTTTACACATTGTTTCCGATGACGAGTAAATTACACTTATATCTTAATACAGGTGTGAAATAAACCAGAGCTCCCAAGCGCGGCCTTACCGTTTCATGCCGTCTCAGTCTCTCGAAGGTGCTCATATGTGTCCAATGATCCTGGCTTCCTGAATGAGCAGCGGGCGCTATATCTGACCATCCGTAGGGCCCGCGAGGCCCTCTCCATCGTCCTTCGAGTTGTTGCGCTTGCCGTGGCGCCGAGCATTGTTAACATGGTCGATGAACATGAGGATTCAGGAGATGAATTTATTTTGACTGGATGACAGTAGGGACCCACTAGGGCCATAGCCGTACGTACGCAAGTGCCTCCTTATTATGTACAACTATTTTTTTGCTTCCTCCTGGTTTCCTGACATCACGGTCCCACACCATTGTCAACCTATGTGTCAATATAAACGAGAGAACTGCATAAGGTGCGGCCGACAGCTGGGACCAAGCAGCTCGAGCAGTATTTGTGTTTTTGAGACGTGAGCACTGCGGAGTTTTTCTTGGTGATCTTTTCGTTGTTGTTCAGAGGAGAGCAGGGTATTAACTGGGCGGGTTGTGGCCCGTCTAGCCCGGGACAGATATCCAGCCCAGATATTAATTTTTTTCAAGATGAAAATTGATAGCCCAGCTATACGTTTTTTGAGCAATACGCAGGCAAGGTCAACTTGTTATTCTCCGCCCCGCTGGGCTACAAATCTTTCCTAGGAGGGATGCATTAGGCTTAACAGGAAAATGGGCTTTACAAAATAATAAATGGGGTGTAATTATAAAAACTTGGCAGTAACTATAAAAAAATACACCAAACACGAAATTAGTTTATAAAATATTATTTATGGATTTTGAAAATCTTAATTTTTAATTGTTGTGCGCGCAATGTTTCGTTGGATTTTTACATAATACAAATTTATATTTAATCTAACTTGAAATTTCGGGATAAAAATATTTCGGATCCCATCAAAATGTGGGAAATTTTATTGAATTATGTCTTGAACGGTTGGTTGAAATTATTAATCATTGTCCTAGCTAGAAAATGGGTTGTACTTTTAATAAACTGTAAATTGGCTATAGTAAATTCCATTAGAATTCAAAAATGGGTTGTACATTCTTACAAATCCCAAATGGGCTATAAGTTCTCTGCCACACACTTGTGGTCCTACTAAGTTGACGCATCCCCTAAAAAAACAAGTTGACGCGTATGCAAGGCTTTGTCAACTTATTATAGTCAACACACGGTTCTAGCAGCAGTGGCCGTTGGATGTCTATCCAACGGATGTCGTGCTTCTTCTTCAATCTCGGATATTCTAGCTTTGACCGCCCAAAAAATGATTCCTCCCCCTGACATTTGGGGCGCACCGTTTCGGAGGTTGACCTATGGGCCTACTAAGTTCACGCGTACCAAGGGCTTTGTCAACTAAGTCAATATAAACAATTCTAGCTATCGTGACCGTATGATGTCCATCCAACGGCCGTAGTGCTTCTTCAACCGTTGGTCTTCTTGCTCCAACCGCCCAAAGCAGCGCCGGTCGTGCCGCCTGCTCCTTCCTCACGTGGCCGGTTGTGCTCCCGCGGAGGCCTCACCGCCCCTACTACTCCTACCGCTGGCCAGGCCATCCCTCCACTCACCCACACCCCATGTTATTCTGCGGCGACGACAGCCTCACACCGCAGCCGAACCAGTGAACCCTCGTACTCCTCTCCGCGCGGGCTTCCACTATTGTGTCTTCCCCGGATCCGCGTCGTCCCCTTCCTAGGCCTCTCCGTCGTCCACCGCCCTGGTGCTCTCGGCGCGGCGTGGTCAACGTGGTCAAGGAACGACTTCCATCGGAAGAGTAATACACGTGGAGAGGCTGACAGCTGGGTCCACGTGTTGGGGAACGTAGTAATTTCAAAACAAATCCTACACACACGCAAGATCATGGTGATGCATAGCAACGAGAGGGGAGAGTGTGATCTATGTACCCTTGTAGACCGACAGCGGAAGCGTTAGCACAACGAGGTTGGTGTAGTCGTACGTCTTCACGGCCCGACCGATCAAGCACCGAAACTACGGCACCTACGAGTTCTAGCACACGTTCAGCTTGATGACGATCCCCGGTCTCTGATCCAGCAAACTATCGGGGAAGAGTTACGTCAGCACGATGGCGTGGTGACTATCTTGATGTACTACCATCGCAGGGCTTCGCCTAAGCACCGCTACAATATTATCGAGGATTATGGTGGAAGGGGGCACCGCACACGGCTAAGAATATGATCACGTGGATCAACTTGTGTGTCTAGAGGTGCCCCCTGCCCCCGTATATAAAGGATCAGGGGGTGCGGCCGGCCAGGAGGAGGGCGCGCCAGGAGGAGTCCTACTCCCACCGGGAGTAGGATTCCCGCCCCCTTTCCTAGTTGGAATAGGATTCGGGAGGGGGAAAGAGGAGAGAAAGAAGGAAGGGGGGCGCCCCCCTCTCCTTGTCCTATTCGGACTAGGGGTGAGGGGCGCGCGGCCCAGCCCTGGCCACCTCTCCTCTCTTCCACTAAAGCCCACTAAGGCCCATATACCTCCCGGGGGGTTCCGCTAACCTCCCGGTACTCCGGTAAAATCCTGATTTCATTCGGAACACTTCCGATATCCAAATATAGACTTCCAATATATCAATCTTTATGTCTCGACCATTTCAAGACACCTCGTCATGTCCGTGATCACATCCGGGACTCCGAACAAACTTCGGTACATCAAAATGCATAAACTCATAATATAACTGTCATCGAAACCTTAAGCATGCGGACCCTACGGGTTCGAGAACAATGTAGACATGACCGAGACACGTCTCCGGTCAATAACCAATAGAGGAACCTAGATGCTCATATTGGCTCCTACATATTCTACGAAGATCTTTATCGGTCAGACCGCATAACAACATACGTTGTTCCCTTTGTCATCGGTATGTTACTTGCCCAAGATTCGATCGTCGGTATCTCAATACCTAGTTCAATCTCGTTACCGGCAAGTCTCTTTACTCGTTTCGTAATACATCATCTCACAACTAACTCATTAGTTGCAATGCTTGCAAGGCTTATGTGATGTGCATTACCGAGAGGGCCCAGAGATACCTCTCTGACAATCGGAGTGACAAATCCTAATCTCGAAATACGCCAACCCAACATGTACCTTTGGAGACACCTGTAGAGCTCCTTTATAATCACCCAGTTACGGTGTGACGTTTGGTAGCACACAAAGTGTTCCTCCGGTAAATGGGAGTTGCATAATCTCATAGTCATAGGAACATGTATAAGTCATGAAGAAAGCAATAGCAACATACTAAATGATTGGGTGCTAAGCTAATGGAATGGGTCATGTCAATCACATCATTCTCCTAATGATGTGATCCCATTAATCAAATGACAACACATGTCTATGGTTATGAAACATAACCATCTTCGATTAACGAGCTAGTCAAGTAGAGGCATACTAGTGACGTTTGGTTTGTCTATGTATTCACACAAGTATTATGTTTCCGCATAATAAAATTCTAGCATGAATAATAAACATTTATCATGATATAAGGAAATAAAATAATAACAATATTATTGCCTCTAGGGCATATTTCCTTCAGTCTCCCACTTGCACTAGAGTCAATAATCTAGATTACACAGTAATGATTCTAACACCCATGGAGCTTTGGTGTTGATCATGTTTTGCTCGTGGAAGAGGCTTAGTCAACGGGTCTGCTATGTTCAGATCCGTATGTATCTTGCAAATCTCTATGTCTCCCACCTGGACTAGATCCCGGATGGAATTGAAGCGTATCTTGATGTGCTTGGTTCTCTTGTGAAATCTGGATTCCTTTGCCAAGGCAATTGCACCAGTATTGTCACAAAAGATTTTCATTGGATCCGATGCACTAGGTACGACACCTAGATCGGATATGAACTCCTTCATCCAGACTCCTTCGTTTGCTGCTTCCGAAGTAGCTATGTACTCCATCTCACATGTAGATCCCGCCACAACACTTTGTTTAGAACTGCACCAACTGACAGCTCCACCATTTAATGTAAACACGTATACGGTTTGCGATTTAGAATCGTCCGGCTCAGTGTCAAAGCTTGCATCAACGTAACCATTTACGATGAGCTCTTTGTCACCACCATATATGAGAAACATATCCTTAGTCCTTTTCAGGTATTTCAGGATGTTCTTGACTGATGTCCAGTGATCCACTCCTGGATTACTTTGGTACCTCCCTGCTAGACTTATAGCAAGACACACATCAGGTCTGGTACACATCATTGCATACATGATAGAGCCTATGGCTGAAGCATAGGGAACATCTTTCATTTTCTCTCTATCTTCTGCACTGGTCGGGGATTGGGTCTTACTCAATTTCACACCTTGTAACACAGGCAAGAATCCTTTCTTTGCTTGATCCATTTTGAACTTCTTCAAAACTTTGTCAAGGTATGTGCTTTGTGAAAGTCCAATTAAGCGTTTTAATCTATCTCCATAGATCTTAATGCCCAATATGTAAGCAGCTTCACCGAGGTCTTTCATTGAGAAACTCTTATTCAAGTATCCTTTATGCTATCCAGAAATTCTATATCATTTCCGATTAGCAATATGTCATCTACATATAATATCAGAAATGCTACAGAGCTCCCACTCACTTTCTTGTAAATACAGGCTTCTCCAAAAGTCTGTACAAAACCAAATGCTTTGAACACACTATCAAAGCGTTCATTCCAACTCCGAGATGCTTGCACCAGTCCATAAATGGATCGCTGGAGCTTGCACACTTTGTTAGCTCCCTTTGGATCGACAAAACCTTCCGGCTGCATCATATACAACTCTTCTTGCAGAAATCCATTCAGGAATGCAATTTTGACATCCATTTGCCAAATTTCATAATCATAAAATGCGGCAATTGCTAACATGATTCGGACAGACTTAAGCATCGCTACGGGTGAGAAGGTCTCATCGTAGTCAATCCCTTGAACTTGTCGAAAACCTTTTGCGACAAGTCGAGCTTTGTAGATAGTAATATTACCTTCAGCGTCAGTCTTCTTCATGAAGATCCATTTATTCTCAATTGCTTGCCGATCATTGGGCAAGTCAACCAAAGTCCATACTTTGTTCTCATACATGGATCCCATCTCAGATTTCATGGCTTCAAGCCATTTTGCGTTATCTGGGCTCACCATCGCTTCTTCATAGTTCGTAGGTTCATCATGATCTAGTAGCATGACTTCTAGAACAGGATTACCATACCACTCTGGCGCGGATCTTACTCTGGTTGATCTACGAGGCTCAGTAGTATCTTGTTCTGAAGTTTCATGATCATTATCATTAGCTTCCTCACTAATTGGTGTAGGTGTCATAGAAACAGGTTTCTGTGATGTACTACTTTCCAATAAGGGAGCAGGTACAGTTACCTCGTCAAGTTCTACTTTCCTCCCACTCACTTCTTTCGAGAGAAACTCCTTCTCCAGAAAGTTTCCGAATATAGCAACAAAAGTCTTGCCTTCGGATCTATGATAGAAGGTGTATCCAATAGTTTCCTTTGGATATCCTATGAAGAGACATTTCTCCGATTTAGGTTCAAGCTTATCAGGTTGAAGCTTTTTCACATAAGCATCGCAGCCCCAAACTTTCAGAAACGACAACTTTGGTTTCTTGCCAAACCACAGTTCATAAGGCGTCGTCTCAACGGATTTTGATGGTGCCCTATTTAACGTGAATGCGGCCGTCTCTAGAGCATATCCCCAAAACGATAGCGGTAAATCAGTAAGAGACATCATAGATCGCACCATATCTAGTAAAGTACGATTATGACGTTCGGACACACCATTACACTTTGGTGTTCCGGGTGGCGTGAGTTGTGAAACTATTCCACATTGTTTCAAATGTACACCAAACTCGTAACTCAAATACTCTCCTCCACGATCAGATCGTAGGAATTTTATTTTCTTGTTACGATGATTTTCAACTTCACTCTGAAATTCTTTGAACTTTTCAAACGTTTCAGACTTACGTTTCATTAAGTAGATATACCCATATCTGCTTAAGTCATCTGTGAAGGTGAGAAAGTAACGATATCCGTCACGAGCCTCAACATTCATCGGACCACATACATCTATATGTATGATTTCCAATAAATCTGTTGCTCTCTCCATAGTACCGGAGAATGGTGTTTTTGTCATCTTACCCATAAGGCACGGTTCGCAAGTACCAAGTGATTCATAATCAAGTGGTTCCAAAAGCCCATCAGTATGGAGTTTCTTCATGCGCTTTATACCGATATGACCCAAATGGCAGTGCCACAAATAAGTTGCACAATCATTATCAACTCTGCATCTTTTGGCTTCAACACTATGAATATGTGTGTCACTACTATCGAGATTTAATAAGAATAGACCACTCTTTAAGGGTGCATGACCATAAAAGATATTACTCATGTAAATAGAACAACCATTATTCTCTGATTTAAATGAATAACCGTCTCGCATCAAACAAGATCTAGATATAATGTTCATGCTTAACGCTGGCACCAAATAACAATTATTTAGGTCTAATACTAATCCCGGAGGTAGATGTAGAGGTAACGTGCCGACTGCGATCACATCGACTTTGGAACCATTTCCCATGCGCATCGTCACCTTGTCCTTAGCCAATCTTCGCTTAATCCGTAGTCCCTGTTTCGAGTTGCAAATATTAGCAACAGAACCAGTATCAAATACCCAGGTGCTACTGCGAGCATTATTAAGGTACACATCAATAACATGTATATCACATATACCTTTGTTCACCTTGCCATCCTTCTTATCCGCCAAATACTTGGGGCAGTTCCACTTCCAGTGACCAGTCCACTTGCAGTAGAAGCACTCAGTTTCAGGCTTAGGTCCAGGTTTGGGTTTCTTCTCTTGAGTAGCAACTTGCTTGCTGTTCTTTTTGAAGTTCCCCTTCTTCTTCCCTTTGCCCTTTTTCTTGAAACTAGTGGTCTTGTTGACCATCAACACTTGATGCTCCTTCTTGATTTCTACCTCCGCAGCTTTCAACATTGCGAAGAGCTTGGGAATAGTCTTATTCATCCCTTGCATATTACATTTCATCACGAAGCTCTTGTAGCTTGGTGGCAGTGACTGGAGAATTCTGTGAATGACGCAATCATCTGGAAGATTAACTCCCAATTGAATCAAGTGATTATTATACCCAGATATTTTGAGTATATGCTCACTGACAGAACTGTTCTCCTCCATCTTGCATCTATAGAACTTATTGGAGACTTCATATCTCTCAATTCGGGCATTTGCTTGAAATATTAACTTCAACTCCTGGAACATCTCATATGCTCCATCACGTTCAAAACGTCGTTGAAGTCCCGATTCTAAGCCGTAAAGCATGGCACACTGAACTATCGAGTAGTCATCAGCTTTGCTCTGCCAGACGTTCATAACATCTGGTGTTGCTCCAGCAGCAGGCCTGGCACCCAGCGGTGCTTCCAGGACGTAATTCTTCTGTGCAGCAATGAGGATAATCCTCAAGTTACGGACCCAGTCCGTGTAATTGCTACCATCATCTTTCAACTTTGATTTCTCAAGGAACGCATTAAAATTCAACGGAACAACAGCACGCGCCATCTATCTACAATCAAACATAAACAAGAAAGATACTATCAGGTACTAAGTTCATGATAAATTTAGGTTCAATTAATCATATTACTTAAAGAACTCCCACTAGATAGACATCCCTCTAATCCTCTAAGTGATTACGTGATCCAAATCAACTAAACCATGTCCGATCATCACGTGAGATGGAGTAGTTTCATTGGTGAACATCACTATGTTGATCATATCTACTACATGATTCACGCTCGACCTTTCGGTCTCCATGTTCCAAGGCCATATCTGTATATGCTTGGCTCGTCAAGTATAACCTGAGTATTCCGCGTGTGCAACTGTTTTGCACCCATTGTATTTGAACGTAGAGCCTATCACACCCGATCATCACGTGGTGTCTCAGCACGAAGAACTTTCGCAATGGTGCATACTCAGGGAGAACACTTCTTGATAATTAGTGAGAGATCATCTTATAATGCTACCGTCAATCAAAGCAAGATAAGATGCATAAAAGATAAACATCACATGCAATCAATATAAGTGATATGATATGGCCATCATCATCTTGTGCTTGTGATCTCCATCTTCGAAGCACCATCGTGATCACCATCGTCACCGGCGTGACACCTTGATCTCCATCGTAGCATCGTTGTCGTCTCGCCAATCTTATGCTTCCACGACTATCGCTACCGCTTAGTGATAAAGTAAAGCATTACAGCGCAATTGCATTGCATACAATAAAGCGACAACCATATGGCTCCTGCCAGTTGCCGATAACTCGGTTACAAAACATGATCATCTCATACAATAAAATTTAGCATCATGTCTTGACCATATCACATCACAACATGCCCTGCAAAAACAAGTTAGACGTCCTCTACTTTGTTGTTGCAAGTTTTACGTGGCTGCTACGGGCTTAAGCAAGAACCAATCTTACCTACGCATCAAAACCACAACGATAGTTTGTCAAGTTGGTGCTGTTTTAACCTTCGCAAGGACCGGGCGTAGCCACACTCGGTTCAACTAAAGTTGGAGAAACTATCACCCGCTAGCCACCTTTGTGCAAAGCACGTCGTGAGAACCGGTCTCGCGTAAGCGTATGCGTAATGTCGGTCCGGGCGCTTCATCCAACAATACCGCCGAACCAAAGTATGGCATGCTGGTAAGCAGTATGACTTATATCACCCACAACTCACTTGTGTTCTACTCGTGCATATAGCATCAACACATAAAACCAGGCTCGGATGCCACTGTTGGGGAACGTTGTAATTTCAAAAAAATTCCTACGCACACGCAAGATCATGGTGATGCATAGCAACGAGAGGGGAGAGTGTGATCTACGTACCCTTGTAGACCGACAGCGGAAGCGTTAGCACAACGCGGTTGATGTAGTCGTACGTCTTCACGGCCCGACCGATCAAGCACCGAAACTACAGCACCTCCGAGTTCTAGCACACGTTCAGCTCGATGACGATCCCCGGACTCCGATCCAGCAAAGTGTCGGGGAAGAGTTCCGTCAGCACGACGGCGTGGTGACGATCTTGATGTACTACCGTCGCAGGGCTTCGCCTAAGCACCGCTACAATATTATCGAGGATTATGGTGGAAGGGGGCACCGCACACGGCTAAGAATATGATCACGTGGATCAACTTGTGTGTCTAGAGGTGCCCCCTTCCCCAGTATATAAAGGATTAAGGGGGGGTGCGGCCGGCCAGGAGGAGGGCGCGCCAGGAGGAGTCCTACTCCCACCGGGAATAGGATTCCCCCCTTTCCTAGTTGGAATAGGATTCGGGAGGGGGAAAGAGGAGAGAAAGAACGAAGGGGGGAGCCGCCCCCCTCTCCTTGTCCTATTCGGACTAGGGGGGAGGGGCGCGTGGCCTAGCCCTGGCCACCTCTCCTCTCTTCCACTAAAGCCCACTAAGGCCCATATACCTCCCGGGGGGTTCCGGTAACCTCCCGGTACTCCGGTAAAATCCCGATTTCATCTGGAACACTTCCGATATCCAAATATAGGCTTCCAATATATCAATCTTTATGTCTTGACCATTTTGAGACTCCTCGTCATGTCCGTGATCACATCCGGGACTCCGAACAAACTTCGGTACATCAAAATGCATAAACTCATAATATAACTGTCATCGGAACCTTAAGCGTGCGGACCCTACGGGTTCGAGAACAATGTAGACATGACCGAGACACGTCTCCGGTCAATAACCAATAGCGGAACCTAGATGCTCATATTGGCTCCTACATATTCTACGAAGATCTTTATCGGTCAGACCGCATAACAACATACGTTGTTCCCTTTGTCATCGGTATGTTACTTGCCCGAGATTCGATCGTCGGTATCTCAATACCTAGTTCAATCTCGTTACCGGCAAGTCTCTTTACTCGTTTCGTAATACATCATCTCACAACTAACTCATTAGTTGCAATGCTTGCAAGGCTTATGTGATGTGCATTACCGAGAGGGCCCAGAGATACCTCTCTGACAATCGGAGTGACAAATCCTAATCTCGAAATACGCCAACCCAACATGTACCTTTGGAGACACCTGTAGAGCTCCTTTATAATCACCCAGTTACATTGTGACGTTTGGTAGCACACAATGTGTTCCTCCGGTAAACGGGAGTTGCATAATCTCATAGTCATAGGAACATGTATAAGTCATGAAGAAAGCAATAGCAACATACTAAACAATCGGGTGCTAAGCTAATGGAATGGGTCATATCAATCACATCATTCTCCTAATGATGTGATCCCGTTAATCAAATGACAACACATGTCTATGGTTAGGAAACATAACCATCTTCGATTAACGAGCTAGTTAAGTAGAGGCATACTAGTGACGTTTGGTTTGTCTATGTATTCACACAAGTATTATGTTTCCGGATAATACAATTCTAGCATGAATAATAAACATTTATCATGATATAAGGAAATAAAATAATAACAATATTATTGCCTCTAGGGTGTATTTCCTTCGCCATGGCGGCCGCAAGGAAGTGCCTCCTTATTATGCGCTAAATAATTATTCCTCCACCTGACAGTAGGGACCCATCGGACAGGCCACCGTATTTCATGAAAAAATGTTTCCCCTTGACTTCTGGGACCCACCAGCGACATCTTCGCACACAAGGAAGTGCCTCCTTATTACGCACAAAAAAAGAATAGTCCCCCTGCTAGCTGGGACCCAGTATAGTGGCAGGCTGACTTGTGGGCCTACTAACTTGACAGGGATGGAGGGCTTTGTCAACTTAGTCAATATGCACGATTCTAGCTCCAGCGACCATACGATGTCCATACAACGACCGTAGTGCTTCTTCAACCTCTGCTCTTCTTGCTCCAGCCGCCCAAACCAGCGCCGGTCGTGCCTCGTGCTCCTGCCTCCCGTGGCCGGCTGCGATGCGGTGGAGGCCTCACCACCCCCTCCTACTCCCACTGCTGGCCGGGCCATCCCTCTACTCAACCACACCCCCTGTTATTCTGTGGCGACGGCAGCCTCACACCGCAGCAAACCAGTGAACCCTCATACTCCTCTATGCGTGGGCATCCACTGCCGCGTCTTCCCCGGCTCCGCGTCATCCCCTTCCTAGGCCTCGCCGTCGTCCACCGCCCTGGTGCTCTCGGCGCGGCGTGGTCAACATGGTCAAGGAACGGCTTCCATCGGACATGGACTGTACATGGAGAGGCTGACAGCTGGGTCCACGACCGCAGCAAGGAAGTGCCTCCTTATTACGCGCAAAATAATTATTCCTCCACCTGACAATGGGGACCACCCAGACGGACCACCGTATTTCGCGAAAAAACGTTTCCCCCTAACTGCTGGGACCCACCAGCTACATCTTCGCACGCAAGGAAGTGCGTCCGGGCAAAAAAATGATTCGCCCCCTGACTACTGGGACCCACCAGCTACATCTTCGCACGCAAGGAAGTGCCTGACAGACGGGACCCACCTGGTCGAAGCGTACGTAGCGTTGTCATTCTGGTCGCGAACATGTACGTACATACTGGTCGATGTAGAGACATGCACGTGTCGTAGTAGAGGTGCGCACGTAGCATGTACATGTACGGCCAGTGTGCAAGAAAGGAAATACGGCCACGTAGGTACATACGGGCGGGGTCTCGAACGCCTACTCGCGCATATGTACGGCCAGGGCTCGTGTACATGGCTGGGTCAGAACAGAGAAACTGCGTCGTCGTCGTGTTCATGGGGAGCCAACCTGCTAGGTCGGAACGGAATGCGTCGTTGTGTTCATCGGGAGGGCTTGGACGGAACAGCCAATGGAAATGAGGCCTAGCGTACCGCAGAATGTAGGAAACGGCCTTGTGTTCGACCGGCCACGTTCGAAACGGGATCTTGTTCATCAGGAGGGGTCTGGCGTACCGCGAAATGGAGGAAACTGACCTCATATATGATAGTAGTGGTAATGGTAGCAAAAGGTAACAGTAGTAAAAGTAATGTTTTTGGTATTTTGTAGTGATGATAGCAATAGCAACGGGAAAGTAAATAAGTGAAGAACAATATATGGGAAGCTCGTAGGTAATGGATCAGTGATGGAGAATTATGCCGGATGCGGTTCATCATGTAACAATCATAACCTAGGGTGACACAGAACTAGCTCTAGTTCATCAATGTAATGTAGGCATGTATTCCGAATATAGTCATACGTGCTTATGGAAAAGAACTTGCATGACATCTTTTGTCCTACCCTCCCGTGGCAGCGGGGTCCTTACGGAAAGTAAGGGATATTAAGGCCTCCTTTTAATACAGTACTAGAACAAAGCATTAACACATAGTGAATACATGAACTCCTCAAACTACGGTCATCACCGGTAAGTATCCCGATTATTGTCACTTCGGGGTTAACGGATCATAACACATAATAGGTGACTATAGACTTGCAAGATAGGATCTAGAACTCTCATATATTGATGAAAACATAATAGGTTCAGATATGAAATCATGGCACTCGGGCCCTAGTGACAAGCATTAAGCATAGCAAAGTCATAGCAACATCAATCTCAGAACATAGTGGATACTAGGGATCAAACCCTAACAAAACTAACTCAATTACATGATAAATCCCATCCAACCCATCACCGTCTAGCAAGCCTACAATGGAATTACTCACGCACGGCGGTGATGACGATGGCGACGGATTCCCCTCTCCGGAGCCCCGAACGGACTCCAGATCAGCCCTCCCGAGAGGTTTTAGGGCTTGGCGGCGGCTCCGTATCGTAAAACGCGATGAATTCTTCTCTCTGATTTTTTCTCCCGGAAACACAATATATAGAGTTGGAGTTGGAGTCGGAGGAGCTCCAGGGGGCCCACGAGGTAGGGAGCGTGCCCTAGGGGGGCAGGCGCACCCCCACCCTCGTGGACAGGTGGTGGACCCCCTGGCCTTCATCTTTTGCAGGTATTTTTGATATTTTCCAAAAAGTTGCTCCATGAAGTTTCAGGTCATTCCGAGAACGTTTGTTTCTGCACATAAATAACACCATGGTAATTCTGCTGAAAACAGCGTCAGTTCGGGTTAGTTCCATTCAAATCATGCAAGTTAGAGTCCAAAACAAGGGCAAAGGTGTTTGGAAAAGCAGATACGACGGAGACGTATCAACTCCCCCAAGCTTAAACCTTTGCTTGTGCTCAAGTAATTCAGTTGACAAACTGAAAGTGATAAAGAAAAACTTTTACAAACTCTGTTTGCTCTTGTTGTTGTAAATATGTAAAGCCAGCATTCAAGTTTTCAGCAAAGATTATAACTAACCACATTCACAATAACGCTTAGGTCTCAAGTTTAGACATATCAATAGCATAATCTACTAGCGAGCAATAATAGTAAATCTCGGATGACAACACTTTCTCAAAACAATTATAATATGATATAACAAGATGGTATCTCGCTAGCCCTTTCTGAGACCGCAAAACATAAATGCAGAGCACCTTTAAAGACCAAGGACTGACTAGACATTGTAATTCATGGTAAAAGAGATCCAGTCAAGTCATACTCAATGTAAACTAACAGTAATGAATGCAAATGATAGCGGTGCTCTCCAACTGGTGCTTTTTAATAAGAGGATGATGACTCATTATAAAAGTAAATAGATAGGCCCTTCGCAGAGGGAAGCAGGGATTTGTAGAGGTGCCAGAGCTCAGTTTTGAAATAGAGGTGAATAATATTTTGAGCGGTATACTTTCATTGTCAACATAACAACCAAGAGATGGCGATATCTTCCATGCCACACACATTATAGGCGGTTCCCAAACAGAATGGTAAAGTTTATACTCTCCCTTCCACCAACAAGCATCAATCCATGGCTTGCTCGAAACAACGACTGCCTCCAACTAACAAGAGTCCCAGGGGGAGTTTTGTTTGCAATTATTTTGATTTATTTTGCATAAAGCATGGGACTGGGCATCCTGGTGACCAGCCATTTATCTCGTGAGTGAGGAGCGGAGTCCACTCCTCTTGAGAATAACCCGCCTAACATAGAAGATACATACAGCCCTAGTTGATACATGAGCTATTCGAGCATAAAAACAGGATATTTATTTGAAGGTTTAGAGTTTGGCACATACAAATTTACTTGGAACGGCAGGTAGATACCGTATATGGGTAGGTATATTGGACTCATGTGGAATAACTTTGGGGTTTATGGAGTTGGATGCACAAGCAGTATTCCCGATTAGTACAGGTGAAGGCTAGCAAAAGACTGGGAAGCGACCAGCTAGAGAGCGACAATAGTCATGAACATGCATTAAAATTAATCAACGCCAAATGCAAGCATGAGTAGGATATAATCCACCATGAACATAAATATCGTGAAGGCTATGTTGATTTTGTTTCAACTACATGTGTGAACATGTGCAAAGTCAAATCACTTAAATCATTCAGAGGAGGATAACACCCTATCATACCACATCACAACCATTTTAATAGCATGTTGGCACGCAAGGTAAACCATTATAACTCATAGCTAATCAAGCATGGCACAAGAAACTATGATCTCTAGTTGTCATTGCAAACATGTTTATTCATAATAGGCTGAAGCAGGAATGATGAACTAATCATATTTACAAAAACAAAAGAGGTCGAGTTCATACCAGCTTTTCTCATCTCAATCAGTCCATCATATATCATCATAATTGCCTTTCACTTGCACGGCCGAACGATGTGAATAATAATAATAGTGTGCGTGCATTGGACTAAGCTGGAATCTGCAAGCATTCAACAAACAGGAGAAGACAAGGCAATATGGGCTCTTTTGTCAGATCAACATTTATGCATATAAGAGCCACTTCAACAATTTAATCATGGTCTTCTCCTATCGACCCCCAAAGAAAAGAAAAGAAATAAAAATATTTTCACGGGAAAGCTCCCAACAAGTAAAAGAAGAACAAGAAATCTTTTTGGGTTTTCTTTTTAATTACTACTACAAGCATGGAAAGTAAACTAATTAAAAGTTACAACTAATTTTTTTGGTTTTTCTTAAGATTTATTAAACACACAAGAAGAAAGCATAAAAAGGAAATTAAACTAGCATGGATGATACAATGAAAAAGTATGAGCACCGACATCTAGCAACGAGTGTGTGAACATAAATGTAATGTCAGTGAGAAATACGTACTCCCCCAAGCTTAGGCTTTTGGCCTAAGTTGGTCTATGGCCACAGCTGGCCTGGCGGGTATCCATAATAGTAGTTGGAGTCATACTGAGAAGAAGAAGACTCACATTGCCACCGGCTGACGATCATCTCCGGATCCCACTGGTAATTAGACTGTCGTGAAGGATCAACTTGTGGTTCTAGCTCTGGCTCCATGGCTGGTGCAGGGTTCCGGTAGGCGTGAATAGCCTTCAACGGAACAAGGTACTGGCCTGCAGATAAATCAAACAAAGAAGGAGCAGGCAGGGTAATATTCTTAGGATGATGTTTATCAAAGAACAATTTGTATTTAAGCTCTCCTTCCCTATTCTTAACAATAAAATCATGTGCCACCATACTTTTATAATCTAAATAAACACGAGGCAGCACTTTTTCTTCCTTCTCATAATGCCTAATAGGTATGTTAAAATGTGCAGCTAGGCGTGAAGCATAGATGCCTCCAAAGATGGGGCCCTTGGTACGGTTCAGACTTAACCGTTTAGCAATAATGCCGCCCATACTAACAGAGTTATCACCGTATAAACGTGGAGCAAAATAATAATATCAGGGATACTAAGGTTTCCACAATTTCCGTGACCAATTAAACAACGACTAGCAACTAATGCAAAATAGCGTAAAACAGGAAAATGTATGCTAGTGATTCGTGCATCGGAAACCTTCCTTGTTTCCCCTACAGTGATAG
The DNA here is from genome assembly GCA_034509565.1 of Triticum monococcum. Lineage (NCBI taxonomy): Eukaryota > Viridiplantae > Streptophyta > Magnoliopsida > Poales > Poaceae > Triticum > Triticum monococcum. The sequence continues at coordinate 388,308,842 of CM067841.1, forward strand.
TATCAATAAACCCGTCCACATCCTCACGATGTGGTTCCTCTGTCTTGCCCTCGAAAGGGACTAAAGAAACCTGACAAAAATCATAAAGTGACATCTCCTTATGCTCATCATATAAATGAAACTCCACCGTAGGTGGTGAGCTCCTGTAATGGAAATGAAAGTTTTGCACAAAGATATTTGTGAGTAAGAGATACTGATCGCATTGGTCGTGGAGGAAAGCGGCGATGCCTGCATTCTTAGCCAATTCATGAAAATCTTCATAAATCCCGGCTGCTCTCAAGAAATCATCGGAAGGCCATTCACACGCCCGAACCTCCGCAGTGCGAGGCAGATTATACTTAGGCTTCAGTGCCTTTTCCTTCGAGCTTCGGCTCGATGAGCCCCTCAAAAGTCTCTTCATCATTTTCTAAAAAATTCTAAAAATTTTAGTAACTTCAAAATAAAAGTAAACCAAACTCAATAATATTGATAGCAACTACTCCTACAAGTGTCTAGGGCCTATATGATGCATCAAAACTACTTTTGGCCATATAAATTTGACATGCAAGCTCAAGAACAGGGTCACCTAAGCAGAAAAAATTTGCAATGAATAGAGCACTAGAACAAAAACTAATTGGACCAATGGAGGAGTCACATACCAAGGAACAATCACCCCAAGCAGTTTTGTGAGAGGTTCTTTGAGCAAGAAGATCGAAAATGGCAACAAAACGAGCCTAGACTCGGGTTTGAGCTGGATATTCGTGTTTGGGGGAAGAAGCACTGTGTGGGTGAAAGAATAAGTGGAGGAGGACCACCGTGGGCCCACGAGGCAGGGGCGTGCCCTCCACCCTCGTGGGCAGGTGGTTGACCCCCCTGATGTGTTCTCAGTGCCAAATATTCTCAAATATTGCAGAAAAATCATATTTAAATTTCAGGGCATTTGGAGAACTTTTATTTTCGGGGTATTTTTATATTGCACGGATAATCAGATAACAGATAGAAAAATATTTATTTTTATTTTATTTAATGTAAATAACAGAAAGTAAAAGTGGGATACAGAAGGTTGTGCCTTCTAGTTTCATCCATCTCATGCTCATCAAAAGGGATCCACTAACAAGGTTGATCAAGTCTTGTTAACGAACTCATTCCGAATAACATGGAACCGGAGAAATTTCGAATAACACTATGTTACCTCAACGGGGATATGCACATCCCCAATAATAAGAATATCATATTTCTTCTTGACAGTAGGAAGAGGAAATTCAAAACCTCCAAATATAATCGATGGAATTTTTCCAATAGAGTTGATACTATGAACTTGAGGTTGTTTCCTCGGAAAGTGTACCGTATGCTCATTACCATTAACATGAAAAGTGACGTTGCCTTTAGTGCAATCAATAACAGCCCCTGTAGTATTCAAAAAAGGTCTTCCAAGAATAGTAGACATACTATCGTCCTCGGGAATATCAAGAATAACAAAGTCCGTTAAAATAGTAACGTTTGCAACTACAATAGGCACATCCTCACAAATACCGACAGGTATAGCAGTTGATTTCTCAGCCATTTGCAAAGATATTTCAGTAGGTGTCAACTTATTCAAATCAAGTCTACGATATAAAGAGAGAGGCATAACACTAACACCGGCTCCAAGATCACATAAAGCAGTTTTAACATAGTTTCTTTTAATAGAGCATGGTATAGTGGGTACACCGGGATCTCCTAGTTTCTTTGGTATTCCACCCTTAAAAGTATAATTAGCAAGCATGGTGGAAATTTTAGCTTCCGGTATATTTCTTTTATTTGTAACAATTTCTTTCATATACTTAGAATAAGGATTCATTTTGAGCATATTAGTTAATCGCATATACAAAAAGATAGGTCTAATCATTTCAGCAAACCGCTCAAAATCCTCATCATCCTTTTTCTTGGATGGTTTGGGAGGAAAAGGCATGGTTTTCTGAACCCATGGTTCTCTTTCTTTACCATGTTTCCTAGCAACAAAATCTTTCTTATCATAACGTTGATTCTTTGATTGTGGGTTATCAAGATCAACAGCAGGTTCAATTTCTATACCATTATCATTACTAGGTTGAGCATCATCATGAACATTATTATTAACATTATCACTAGTTTCAGGTTCATTACCAGATTGTGTTTCAGCATCAGAAATAGAAATATCATTTGGATTCTCAGGTGTTTCAGTAATAGGTTCACTAGAAGCATGCAAAGTCCTATCATTTTTCTTTTTCATCCTTTTAGAAGGACTAGGTGCATCTATATTATTTCTCTGAGAATCTTGCTCAATTCTCTTAGGGTGGCCTTCAGGATACAAAGGTTCCCGAGTCATTCTACCAGTTCTAGTAGCCACTCTAACATCATTATCATTATTCTTACTATTCAATTCATTGAGCAAATCATTTTGAGCTTCAAGTACTTGTTCTACTTGAGTGGTAACCATAGAAGCCATAGGGTCTATCATGTATGCTATGTTGTGTACCAGACCTGATGTAAACCTTGCCGTAAGTTTGGTAGGAAGGTACCAAAGTAATCCCGGCATGGAACACTGGACAGCGGTCAAGAATATCCTAAAGTACCTAAAAGAGGACTAAGGGTATGTTTCTCGTTTATGGAGGTGACGAAGAGGTCGTCGTAAAGGGTTACGTCGCTGCTAGCTTCGACACAGATCTGGATGACTCTAAGTCAGAGACCGGATACATGTATATTTTGAATGGTGGGGCAGTAAGCTGGTGCAGTTGCAAGCAAAGCATTGTGGCAGGATCTACATGTGAAGCGGAGTACATGGCAGCCTCGGAGGCTGCACAAGAAGCAATCTGGGTGAAGGAGTTCATTACCGACCTAGGAGTCATTCCCAATGCGTCAGGCCCGATGACTCTCTTCTGTGACAACACTCGAGCTATTGCCCTTGCCAAGGAGCCCAGGTTTCATAGGAAGACCAGGCATATCAAGCGTCGCTTCAACTCCATTCGTGAAAGTGTTCAAAATGGAGACATAGATATTTGTAAAGTACATACGGACCTGAATGTGGCAGATCCATTGACAAAACCTCTTCCTAGAGCAAAACATGATCAACACCAGAACTGTATGGGTGTTCGATTCATCACAATGTAACTAGACTATTGACTCTAGTGCAAGTGGGAGACTGTTGGAAATATGCCCTAGAGGCAATAATAAAATGGTTATTATTATATTTCCTTGTTCGTGATAATTGTCTATTGTTCATGCTATAATTGTGTTATCCGGAAATCGTAATACATGTGTGAATACATATACCACAACACGTCCCTAGTGAGCCTCTAGTTGACTAGCTCATTGACCAAAAGATAGTCAAGGTTTCCTAGTGAGCTCACTGGATGTCATTCGTAACGGGATCACATCATTAGGAGAATGATGTGATGGACAAGACCCAATCCTAAGCATAGCTCAAAGATCGTGTAGTTCGTTTGCTATAGCTTTTCCGAATGTCAAGTATCATTTCCTTAGACCATGAGATTGTGCAACTCCCGGATACCGTAGGAGTGCTTTGGGTGTGCCAAACGTCACAACATAACTGGGTGACTATAAAGGTACACTACGGGTATCTCCGAAAGTGTCTGTTGGGTTGGCACGAATCGAGACTGGGATTTGTCACTCCGTATGACGGAGAGGTATCTCTGGGCCCACTCGGTAATGCATCATCATAATGAGCTCAATGTGACCACGTGGTTGATCACGGGATCATGCATTACAGTACGAGTAAACTGACTTGCCGGCAACGAGATTGAACGAGGTATTGGGATACCGACGATCGAGTCTCGGGCAAGTAACGTACCGGTTGACAAAGGGAATTGTATACGGGATTGATTGAATCCTCGACATCGTGATTCATCTGATGAGATCATCGATGAGCATGTGGGAGCCAACATGGGTATCCAGATCCTGTTGTGGGTTATTGACCGGAGAGTCGTCTCGGTCATGTCTGCGTGTCTCCCAAACCCGTAGGGTCTACACACTTAAGGTTCGGTGACGCTAGGGTTGTTGAGATATTAGTATACGGTAACCCGAAAGTTTTTCGGATTCCTGGGTGAGATCCCGGACGTCACGAGGAGTTCTGAAATGGTCCGGAGGTGAAGATTTATATATAGGAAGTCAAGTTTCGACCATCGGGAAAGTTTCGGGGGTAATCGGTATTGTACCGGGACCACCGGAAGGGTCCCGAGGGTCCACCGGGTGGGGCCACCTATCCCGGAGGGCCCCATGGGCTGAAGTGGGAGGGGAACCAGCCCCTAGTGGGCTGGTGCGCCCCCATGGGCCTCCCCTGCGCCTAGGGTTGGAAACCCTAGGGGTGGGGGCACCCCACTTGGCTTGGGGGGCACTCCACCCCCTTGGCCGCCGGCTACCTTGGAGATTGCATCCCCTAGGGCCGGCGCCCCCCCTAGGGGTCCTATATATAGTGGGGGGAGGGAGGGCAGCCGCACCCTAGCCCCTGGCGCCTTCCTCTCCCTCCCGTGACACTTCTCCCTCTCCGTGAGCTTGGCGAAGCCCTGCCGAGATCACCGTTGCTTCAACCACCACGTCGTCGTGCTGCTGGATCTCCATCAACCTCTCCTTCCCCCTTGCCGGATCAAGTTGGAGGAGACGTCTTCCCAACCGTACGTGTGTTGAACGCGGAGGTGCCATCCGTTTGGCGCTAGGTCATTGGTGATTTGGATCACGACGAGTACGACTCCATCAACCCCGTTCTCTTGAACGCTTCCGCTCGCGATCTACAAGGGTATGTAGATGCACTCCCCTCTCCCTCATTGCTAGATGACTCCATAGATTGATCTTGGTGATGAGTAGAAAATTTTAAAATTCTGCTACGTTCCCCAAAGTATTAATATGATGGAAAATAGACCTAGGGGCCATAGGTTTCACTAGAGGCTTCTCTCGAGAGCATAAGTATTATGGTGGGTGAACAAATTACTATTGAGAAATTGACAGAATTGAGCATAGTTATGAGAATATCTAGGTATGATCACGTATACAGGCATCACGTCCGAGACAAGTAGACCGACTCCTGCATGCATCTACTACTATTACTCCACACATCGACCGCTATCCAGCATGCATCTAGAGTATTAAGTTCAAGAGAACAGAGTAACGTTTTAAGCAAGATTACATGATGTAGAGGGATAAACTCATGCAATATGATATAAACCCCATCTTGTTATCCTCGATGGCAACAATACAATACGTGCCTTGCTGCCCCTACTGTCACTGGGAAAGGACACTGCAAGATTGAACCCAAAGCTAAGCACTTCTCCCATTGCAAGAAAGATCAATCTAGTAGGCCAAACCAAACTGATAATTCTAAGAGACTTGAAAAGATAACCAATCATACATAAAAGAATTCGGAGAAGATTCAAATATTGTGGATAAACTTGATCATAAACCCACAATTCATCGGTCTCAACAAACACACCGCAAAAGAGATTACATCGAATAGATCTCCACAAGAGAGGGGGAGAACTTTGTATTGAGATCCAAAACGAGAGAAGAAGCCATCTAGCTAATAACTATAGACCTGTAGGTCTGAAGTAAACTACCCACACTTCATCGGAGAGGCTATGGTGTTGATGTAGAAGCCATCCGTGATCGATACCCCCTCCGGCGGAGCTCCGGAAAAGGCCCCAAGATGGGATCTCATGGATACAGAAATTTACGGTGGTGGAATTAGGGTTTCGGCTCCGTATCTGGTAGTTTGGCGGTACGTAGGTATATATAGGAGGAAGGAGTACGTCGGTGGAGCAACATGGGCCCCATGAGGGTGGAGGGCGCGCCTGGGGGGTAGGCGCGCCCCCCTACCTCGTGCCCTCTTGGTTGCTTTCTTGACATAGGGTCCAAGTCCTCTAGATCATGTTCGTTCCGAAAATCACGTTCCCGAAGGTTTCATTCCGTTTGGACTCCGTTTGATATTCTTTTTTTGCGAAACTCTAAAATAGGCAAAAAAACAGCAATTCTGGGCTGGGCCTCCGGTTAATAGGTTAGTCCCAAAAATAATATAAAAGTGTATAATAAAGCCCAATAATGTCCAAAACAGGATATAATATAGCATGGAACAATCTAAAATTATGGATGCATTGGAGACGTCAAGCATCCCCAAGCTTAATTCCTGCTCGTCCTCGAGTAGGTAAATGATAAAAACAGAATTTTTGATGTGGAATGCTACTTGGCATAATTTCAATGTAATTCTCTTAATTGTGGTATGAATATTCAGATCCGAAAGATTCAAGACAAAAGTTCAATATTGACATAGAAATAATAATACTTCGAGCATACTAACTAAGCAATTATGTTTCTTCAAAATAACATGGCCAAAGAAAGTTATCCCTACAAAATCATATAGTCTGGCTATGCTCCATCTTCACCACACAAAGTATTCAAATCATGCACAACCCCGATGACAAGCCAAGCAATTGTTTCATACTTTTGGTGTTGTCAAACTTTTTCAATCTTCACGCAATACATGGGCCTGAGCCATGGGCATAGCACTATGTGGAATAGAATGGTGGTTGTGGAGAAGGCAAAAAGGGAGAAGATAGTCTCACATCAACTAGGCGTATCAATGGGCTATGGAGATGCCCATTAATAGATATCAATGTGAGTGAGTAGGGATTGCCATGCAACGGATGCACTAGAGCTATAAGTATATGAAAGCTCAACAAAAAGAACTAAGTGGGTGTGCATCCAACTTGCTTGCTCACGAAGACCTAGGGCATTTCGAGGAAGCCCATCATTGGAATATACAAGCCAAGTTCTATAATGAAAAATTCACACTAGTATATGCAAGTGATAACATAGGAGACTCTCTATCATGAAGATCATGGTGCTACTTTGAAGCACAAGTGTGGAAAAAAGGATAGTAGTATTGCCCATTTTTATTTATTTACTCGTTTTTGGCCTTCTTTTTTTGGCCTTTCTTTTTTTATTGGGAGAATACTCTATGAATGATGATCATCACACTTCTATTTGTTTACAACTCAATGATTACAACTCGATACTAGAACAAGATATGACTCTATATGAATGCCTCCGGTGGTATACCGGGATAGCAATGATGCATGAGTGACTTATATGAAAGAATTATGAACGGTGGCTTTGCCACAACTGAAATGTCAACTACATGATCATGCGAAGCAATATGACAATGATGGAGTGTGTCATAGTAAACGGAACGGTGGAAAGTTGCATGGCAATATATCTCGGAATGGCTATGGAAATGCCATGACAGGTAGGTATGGTGGCTGTTTTGAGGAAGGTATATGGTGGGTGTATGATACCGGCGAAAGGTGTGCGGTATTAGAGAAGCTAGCAATGGTGTAAGGGTGAGAGTGCGTATAATCCATGGACTCAACATTAGTCATAAAGAACTCACATACTTATTGCAAAAATCTATTAGTTATCGAAGCAAAGTACTACGCGCATGCTCCTAGGGGGATAGATTGGTAGGAAAAGACCATCGCTCATCCCCGACCGCCACTCATAAGGAGGACAATCAATAAATACATCATTCTCCGACTTCTTAACATAACGGTTCACCATACATGCATGCTACGGGAATCACAAACTTCAACACAAGCATTTCTCTAATTCAAAACTACTCAACTAGCACGACTCTAATATCACCATTTCCATATCTCAAAACAATTATCAAGTTTCAAACTTCTCATAGTATTCAACACACTCATAAGAAAATTTTATTATTAATCTTGAATGCCTAACATAATTAAAGCAAATTACCATGCTGTTTTGTAGGACTCTCAAAATAATCTAAGTGAATCATGAGAGAACAAAAGTTTCTATAAAACAAATCTACCAACGTGCTCTAAAAGATATAAGTGAAGCAATAGAGCAAAAACTATATAACTCAAAAGATATAAGTGAAGCACATAGAGTATTCTAACAATTTCTGAATCATGTGTGTCTATCTAAAAAAGGTGTGTGCAGCAAGGATGACTGTGGAAAACTAACAAAAAAAGATTCAAATAATACAAGACCCTTCAAGCAAAACACATATCATGTGGTAAATAAAAATATAGCTCCAAGTAAAGTTATCGATAGAAGTAGACGAAAGAGGGGATGCCTTCCGGGGCATCCCCAAGCTTTGGCTTTTAGGTGTCCTTAGAATATCTTTGGGTGCCATGGGCATCCCCAAGCTTAGTCTCTTTCCACTCCTTGTTCCATAATCCATCAAATCTTTTACCCCAAACTTGAAAACTTCACAACACAAATTTAAAGTAGAAAATCTCGTGAGCTCCGTTAGCGAAAGAAAACAAAACACCACTTCAAGGTACTGTAATGAACTCATTCTTTATTTCTATTGGTGTTAAACCTACTGTATTCCAACTTCTCTATGTTTTATAAACTATTTTACAAGCCTTTCGCCATGGATTCATCAAAATAAGCAAACAACACACGAAAAACAGAATCTGTCAGAAACAGAACAGTCTGTAGTAATCTGTAGCTAACGCAAGATCTGGGACCCCAAAAATTCTAAAATAAATTTATAGATGTGAGTAATTTATCTATTAATCATATTCAAAAATAATTAACTAAATATCACTTTCCAAATAAAAATGGCAGCAGTTCTTGTGAGCGCTAAAGTTTCTATTTTTTACAGCAAGATTAAAAAGACTTTCCCCAAGTCTTCCCAACGGTTCTACTTGGCACAAACACTAATTAAACACAAAAAACACAACCAAAATATAGACTAGATAAATTATTTATTACTAAACAGGAGCAAAAAGAAAGTAATAAAAATAAAATTGGGTTGCCTCCCAACAAGCGCTATCGTTTAACGCCCCTAGCTAGGCATAAAAGCGAGGATAGATCTAGGTATTGCCATCTTTTGAAGGCAATCCATAAGTGGCTCTCATAATAGATTCATAAGGTAATTTAGTTTTATTTCTAGGGAAGTGTTCCATGACTTTCCTTAACGGAAATTGAAATCTAATATTCCCTTCATATCAATAATTGCACCAATCGTTCTAAGGAAAGGTCTACCAAGAATAATAGGACATGAAGGATTGCAATCTATGTCAAGAACAATAAAATCTACGGGCACATAATTCCTATTTGCAACAATGAGAACATCATTAATTCTTCCCATAGGTTTCTTAATAGTGGAATCCGCAAGGTGCAAGTTTAAAGAGCAATCATCAAAATCACGGAAACCTAGCAAATCACACAAAGTCTTTGGAATCATGGAAACACTAGCACCCAAATCACACAAAGCATAGCACTCATGATCTTTAATCTTAATTTTAATAGTAGGTTCCCACTCATCATAAAGTTTTCTAGGGATAGAAACTTCCAACTCAAGTTTTTCTTCATAAGATTGCATCAAAGCATCAACGATATGTTTGGTAAAGGCTTTATTTTGACTATAAGCATGAGGAGAATTTAGCACGGATTGCAACAAGGAAATACAATCTATCAAAGAGCAATTATCATAATTAAATTCATTGAAATCCAAAATAGTGGGTTCATTAATATTTAAAGTTTTGACTTTTTCAATCCCACTTTTAACAATTTTAACATCAAGATCTAAAGACTCCGAATTTTTGGAACGCCTTCTAGGTAAAGGTGGATCATATTAAGTCCCATCATTATCAGGATTCATATTACAAAACAAAGATTTAATAGGGGACGCGTCAATAACTTTTAGATCATCATCTTTATTATCATGGAAACTTGAAGAACACGCTTTTATAAAGCAATCTTTCTTAGCACGCATCCTAGCGGTTCTTTCTTTGCACTTATCAATAGAAAATTCTCATGGCTTTGAGAGACTCATTGATATCATGTTTAGGAGGAATAGATCTAAGCTTCAAAGAATCAACATCAAGAGAAATTCTATCAACGTTCCTAGCCAACTCATCAATCTCAAGCAATTTTTCTTCAATCAAAGCACTGAAATTCTTTTACAGGGTAATAAATTCTTTAATATTAGATTCAAAATCAGAGGGTCTCTTATTAAAATTTCCATAAGAATTGTTGTAGGAATTACCATAATTACTAGAGTAATTACTAGGATACGGCCTAGGATTAAAGTTTCCTCTATACGTGTTGTTACCAAAATTATTCCTACCAACAAAATTCACATCCAAAGATTCATTATTATTCTCAATCAAAGTAGACAAAGGCATATCATTAGGATCATAAGAAACACTTTTATTAGCAAATAATTTCATAAGTTCATCTATCACATGCACTTTGTTATTAGTAGATTTTTCAGTGTGCCATTGAGAATAATTAACCATAATATTATCTAGGAGTTTAGTATCTTCTCCTAAAGTGATTTCCATAAAAGTGCCTCCCGCGGCCGAATGTAAAATATTTCTAGAAGCAAAATTCAATCCAGCATAAAAAATTTGTATAATCATCCATAAATTCAAACCATGTGTAGGGCAATTACGTATCATTAATTTCATCCTCTCCTAAGCTTGTGCAACATGTTCATGATCAAGTTGCTTAAAATTCATAATATCGTTTCTAAGAGAGATGATCTTAGCCGGAGGAAAATACTTAGAGATAAAAGCATCTTTGCACTTATTCCATGAATCAATACTATTTTTAGGCAAAGACGAAAACCAGGCTTTAGCACAATCTCTAAGCGAAAAAGGAAATAGCTTCAATTTAACAATGTCATTGTCCACATCTTTCTTCTTTTGCATATCACACAAATCAACGAAGTTGTTTAGATGGGTAGCGACATCTTCACTAGGAAGGCCGGAAAACGGATCTTTCATGACAAGATTCAGCAAAGCACCATTTATTTCACAAGATTCAGCATCGGTAAGAGGAGCAATCGGAGTGCTAATAAAATCATTGTTGTTGGTATTGGTAAAGTCACACAATTTGGTATTATCTTGAGCCATCGTGACAAGCAAGCAATCCGACACACAAGCAAACAAGAAACGAGCAAAAAGAGGTGAATAGAGAAAGAGAGGGAGGATGGAGAGAGAGAGGGCGAATAAAACAGCAAGGGTGAAGTGGGGGAGAGGAAAACGAGAGGCAAATGGCAAATAATGTAATGCGGGAGATAAGGGTTTGTGATGGGTACTTGGTATGTTGACTTTTGCGTAGACTCCCCAGCAACGGCGCCAGAAATCCTTCTTGCTGCCTCTTGAGCACTGCGTTGGTTTTCCCTTGAAGAGGAAAGGGTGATGCAGTAGAGCAGCATAAGTATTTCCCTCAGTTTTTGAGAACCAAGGTATCAATCCAGTAGGAGGCCACGCACGAGTCCCTCGCACCTACACAAACAAATAAACTCCTCGCAACCAACGCGAAAAAGGGGTTGTCAATCCCTTCATGGTCACCTACAAGAGTGAGATCTGATAGATATGATAAGATAATATTTTTGGTATTTTATGATAAAGAGAAATAAAGATGCAAGTAAAATAAATGGCAAAGGAAATAACTAAGTATTAATATGATGGAAAATAGACCCGGGGGCCATAGGTTTCACTAGAGGCTTCTCTCAAGAGCATAAGTATTACGGTGGGTGAACAAATTACTGTTGAGCAATTGACATAATTGAGCATAGTTATGAGAATATCTAGGTATGATCATGTATATAGGCATCACGTCCGAGACAAGTAGACCGACTCTTGCCTGCATCCACTACTATTGCTCCACACATCGACCGCTATCCAGCATGCATCTAGAGTATTAAGTTCAAGAGAACAGAGTAACACTTTAAGCAAGATGACATGATGTAGAGGGATAAACTCATGCAATATGATATAAACCTCATCTTGTTATCCTCGATGGCAACAATACAATACGTGCCTTGCTGCCCCTACTGTCACTGGGAAAGGACACCGCAAGATTGAACCCAAAGCTAAGCACTTCTCCCATTGCAAGAAAGATCAATCTAGTAGGCCAAAGCAAACTGATAATTCGAAGAGACTTGCAAAGATAACCAATCATACATAAAATAATTTAGAGAAGATTCAAATATTGTTCATAGATAAACTTGATCGTAAACCCACAATTCATCGGTCTCAACAAACACACCGCAAAAGAAGATTACATCGAATAGATCTCCACAAGAGAGGGGGAGAACTTCGTATTGAGATCCAAAAAGAGAGAAGAAGCCATCTAGCTAATAACTATGGACCCATAGGTCTGAAGTAAACTACTCACACTTCATCAGAGAGGCTATGGTGTTGATGTAGAAGCCTTCGTGATTGATACCCCCTCCGACGGAGCTCCGGAAAAGGCCCCAAGATGGGATCTCGTGGATACAGAAAGTTACGGTGGTGGAATTAGGGTTTTGGCTCTGTATCTGGTAGTCTGGGGGTACATAGGTATATATAGGAGGAAGGAGTGCGTCGGTGGAGCAACATGGGACCCACAAGGGTGGAGGGCGCGCCTGGGTGGGTGGGCGCGCCTGGGAGGGTTGGCGTGCCCCCCTACCTCGTGCCCTCCTGGTTGCTTTCTTGACGTAGGGTCCAAGTCCTCTGGATCATGTTCGTTCCGAAAATCACGTTCCAGAAGGTTTAATTCCGTTTGGACTCCGTTTGATATTCTTTTTCTGCGAAACTCTGAAATAGGCAAAAAACAACAATTCTGGGTTGTGCCTCCGGTTAATAGGTTAGTCCCAAAAATAATATAAAAGTGTATAATAAAGCCCAATAATGTCCAAAACGGGATATAATATAGCATGGAACAATAAAAAATTATAGATACGTTGGAGACGTATCAGGAGGAGTGTGGCGTACCGCAAAACGGGACTCCACGGGATACTGTTCATCTCCACCGTTGACCCCTCCAGCCTCCACGGGCTACTGTTCATCCACCATCGACCTCCTCCAGCCTCCACCTGCGACTGTTCATCCACGGGCTCCTATTCATCCAGCCTACACCACGCGCTACTCCAGCGGCTACTCTTCAACCAGCCCTCTCAACGGGCTCCTGTTCAACCACCCCTCCACGGGCTACTGTTCATCCAGCCCTCCACCGTCTACTGTTCATCCAGCCCTCCATAGGGTGGTCCTGTTCATCCAAACCTCCATGGGGTCCTGTTCATCCAGCCCGAACTGGCTTGATCGATCGGGGTCCTGTTCATCCAGAGGCAACACCACGGGGTCCTGTTCATCCACCCCCACCGGGAACTGTTCATCCACCCCCCTAGCAACGCTCACTGTTCATCCAGAGGCAACATCGATCGGCTTCAGTTAGTAGCAGTAGCAAAGGAATCGCTCGATCGGGTTCAGTTAACAGCCATCGATCGATCGCTCGGGTTCAGTAACGCATAGCCTGCAGTGCAATCGCTCAGGTTCAGTAACGCGAACGCCTCGCTCGGGTTCAGTTAGAGCCCAACGCCTCGCACCCACGCGCGTGCGTGTATGAGAGAAACACGCAAACCTCCGTGCATCGCTCGGCCCCGACCACCCACCATAACCGGGAACGCCCAGATATTTTTCCTCGCCCTCACTTCTACCACGGTTTTTTCTGTCATGGACGGCCCAAAGAATGTCATGCGGCTGCGTCTCCAGCCCGCCCAGGACGATAAGCCCATTTTCTGTCATGATTTCTTTTTTCATAGAAGTAGGAGCCCACCACATCTATGATGATATCGGGTTTTGTCACAATTATCGTCATAGAAGTGCCATAACTATGGCAGAAATTTTTTCGTTCGGCCCAAAATGTCAAGGATGTGTCTTTTTTTGTAGTGATGTGTGTCTCTGCCAAAAGGTGTGTACAGTGAAGATGATTGTGGTAAACTAAAAAGCAAAGACTCAAATCATACAAGACGCTCCAAGCAAAACACATATCATGTGGTGAATAAAAATATAGCCTCAAGAAAAGTTACCGATAGACGAAGACAAAAGAGGGGATGTCTTCCGGGGCATCCCCAAGCTTAGGATTTTGGTTGTCCTTGAATTTTACCTTGGGGTGCCTTGGGCATCCCCAATCTTAGGCTCTTGCCACTCCTTATTCCATAATCCATCAAATCTTTACCCAAAAACTTGAAAACTTCACAACACAAAACTAAACAGAAAATCTCATGAGCTCCATTAGTATAAGAAAACAAACCATCACCTTAAGGTACAGTAATGAACTCATTCTTTATTTATATTGGTGTTAAACCTACTGTATTCCAACTTCTCTATGATTCATACCCCCCGATACTAACCATAGATTCATCAAAATAAGTAAACAACACACGAAAAACAGAATTTGTCAAAAACAGAACAGTCTGTAGTAATCTGTGGGTTTCGAATACTTATGTAACTCCAAAAACTCTACCAAATTAGGAAGACCTAAATAATTTTTATAATGATCTACTGCAGTTGGAATTGGTATTTTATCGCTCTTTGGTAAAAAATGAAAAGTATTCTCGTGAGCACATACTTTCTGTTTTTGTTTGCAAGATCAAATAACAATCATCCAAAAAGATCCTAAAGGCTTTACTTGGCACAAACACTAATCAAAACATAAAAAACAATCATAACAGAGGATAGATGATTTATTTATTACTAAACAGGAACAAAAAGCAAGAAACAAAAAATAAAATTGGGTTGCCTCCCTACAAGCGCTATCGTTTAACGCCCCTAGCTAGGCATTGATAATTTCAATGATGCTCACATAAAAGACAAGAATTAAAGCACAAAGAGAGCATCATGAAACACGTGACAAACACATCTAAGTCTAACATGCTTCCTATGCGTAGGCATCTTATAGGCAAACAAATTATCATAGCAAGCAAAAAGTAGCATATCCAACGAAGCGGAAAGAAACAATAGCAATCTCAACATAACGAGAGGTAATTTAGTAACATGAAAATTTCTACAATCATATTTTCCTCTCTCATAATAATTACATGTGGGATCATAAGAAAATTCAACAAAATAGCTATCACATAAAATATTTTCAACACGATCCACATGCATGCAAAGTTGACACTCTTCCAAAATAGTGGGATTAACATTAACTAAACTCATGACCTCCCCAAACCCACTTTATCAAAAAAATCATAAGATTGAACATTCTCCAAATATGTGGGATCTAAAGTTGACACTCTTCCAAACCCACTTTCAATAATATTGCAAACACTATTATCAATCTCATATTTATCATGGGGCTTAAACAAATTTTCAAGATCAAAAGAAGAATCGCCCCAATCATGATCATTGCAACAAATAGTAGTTATAGCAAAACTAGCATCCCCAACTTTATGGTTTTGCATATTATTAGCACAATTGACGTTAATAGAATTTATAACAACATCATTGCAATCATGTTTTTCATCGAAGCAACTATCAAGTATGGGTGCAATAGCAACTATCTCATGTTTAACATAAGGAACTATAGCAAACTTATCTTCATAAATATTGGCATCATGGCCACAAGAATAGCAAGCATCATGTTCATCAAGGGATATTTCAATCAAATCATCGGAATCATAATTATCTATAGATTCATACATATCATTATTTTCTTCCCAAGCAACGGTCATTCTTTCAATAAACTTTTTGACATAGACATTATGAGCATAGTTTTCATAGCAATATTTAAGTATGTCAAAATTTTCAGATTCGTAGAGAGTAATATCATACTTTTCAATCAAAGAAGCAACTTCATAAGCACCCTTAAAAGCAACACATTCTTCAATTTGTTCGATATCGTAGTAACTAAAAACACCCTTTGCATAAGAAGATAAGATTTCATTATCATTAAAATCACATAGGTAGGGGAGGTGTTTTTTAGGCTTCTTAGAGCAACAAGTAAAATCATAAATTTCACAAAGATTCCAAGCATAACACAGCAATCTGTTTATTTGATCCCATAAGAGTCTCCCTTTTTCAGACAAACGGTGACGCACAAAATGAGCATGCTCATCTAAAGATTTCCCATCAACTAGGATAGTTGGTGTTTCAGCACGAGTGCATAAGGATCGAAGATGATTCAAGTAGAACACTTTAAGTGGATCCATATCAATAGATTTTTAGCAAGCAAAGATGCAAGCAAATAGAAGGCACATGGAAACACAAACAAAGATACATATGGGAAGAAGGCGAAGAAAAGGCAAAGGTGAAGTGAGGGAGAGGAAAACGAGAGGCAAATGGCAAATAATGTAATGCGAGGGATAAGAGTTTGTGATGGGTACTTGGTATGTCTTGACTTGTGCATAGATCTCCCCGGCAACAGCGCCAGAAATCTTTTTTGCTACATCTTGAGCATGCGTTGGTTTTCCCTTGAAGAGGAAAGGGTGATGCAGCAAAGTAGCGTAAGTATTTCCCTCAGTTTTTTGAGAACCAAGGTATCAATCCAGTAGGAGACTACACGCAAGTCACCTAGTACCTGCACAAACAAACAAGAACCTCTCAACCAACATGA
This sequence comes from Triticum monococcum, assembly GCA_034509565.1. NCBI lineage: Eukaryota > Viridiplantae > Streptophyta > Magnoliopsida > Poales > Poaceae > Triticum > Triticum monococcum. The sequence goes on from CM067841.1 coordinate 388,325,210, forward strand.
TAAAGGGGTTGTCAATCCCTTCATGGTCACTTACAAAAGTGAGATCTGATAGAGATAATAAGATAAATATTTTTGGTATTTTTGTGGTATAGATTGGAAATAAAGATTGCAAAATAAATAGTAAACTAGAATTGTAGATTAGAAACTTATATGATGTAAAGTAGACCCCGGGGCCATAGGTTTCACTAGTGGCTTCTCTCAAGATAGCATGTATTACGGTGGGTGAACAAATTACTGCCGAGCAATTGATAGAAAAGTGCATAGTTTTGATGATATCTAAGGCAATGATCATGAATATAGGCATCACATCCGTGTCAAGTAGACCGAAACGATTCTGCATCTACTACTATTACTCCACACATCAACGGCTATCCAGCATGCATCTAGAGTATTAAGTTCATAAGAACGGAGTAACGCATTAGGCAAGATGACATGATGTAGAGGGATAAACTCGAGCAATATGATATAAACCCCATCTTTTTATCCTCGATGGCAACAATACAATATGTGTCGTTTCCCTTTCTATCACTGGGATCGAGCACCGCAAGATTGAACCCAAAGCTAAGCACTTCTCCCATTGCAAGAAATATCAATCTAGTAGGCCAAACTAAACCGATAATTCAAAGAGACTTGCAAAGATATCAAATCATGCATATAAGAATTCAGAGAAGAATCAATTAATATTCATAGATAATCAAGTTCATAAACCCACAATTCATCGGATCTCGGCAAACACACCACAAAAAGACTTACATCGAATAGATCTCCAAGGACATCGAGGAGAACTTTCTATTGAGATCCAAAGAGAGAGAAGAAGCCATCTAGCTAATAACTATGGACCCGAAGGTCTGTGGTAAACTACTCACACATCATCGGAGAGGCTATGGTGTTGATGTAGAAGCCCTCCGTGATCGAATCCCCCTCCGGCAGATCGCCGGAAACGGCCCCAAGATGGGATCTCACGGGTACAGAAGGTTGCGGCAGTGGAAAAGGTGTTTCGTGGCTCTCCCCAAAGGTTTCAGGGTATAAGCGTATATATAGGCGAAAGAAGTAGGTCGGTGGAGCTACGAGGGGCCCACAAGGGTGGGGGCACGCCTGGCCCCCCTGGGCACGCCCTCCTGCCTCGTGGCTTCCTCGCTGCTTTCTTGGTGTCCACTCCAAGTCTCCTGGATTGCGTTTGTTCCAAAAACGATCCTCGCGAAGGTTTCATTCCGTTTGGACTCCATTTGATATTCCTTTTCTGCAAAACACTGAAATAGGAAAAAAAACAGCAATTTGCACCGGGCTTTTGGTTAATAGGTTAGTCCCAAAAATAATATAAAAAAGGTATAATAAAGCCCATTAAACATCCAAAATAGATAATATAATAGCATGGAACAATCAAAAATTATAGATACGTTGGAGACGTATCACCTATCAACCTGAAGGCTTGAACCACATCACTGCCTTTCGGACTCGACACATCCAAGGATCAAAGTTAATCCAGATGCTTTTCTCATTCTCACCTTCTTTTGGCTACAGGTTGTATCATTGACAATCAGGGGAGTTTGCTCCCGAACTCCTAGGGCTCGCCGTGTACACACAGTTTTCCATGGCAAACAGAGCCTCTCTGCCATCAAGGTCCTTGCCAACGGTGATCTCCTGGTTAATCGGATAATTGAGTCCGAGAAACAGAGAGTATGAACCAAGGTTGTTTACCCACCTCCAACTCAAAAATCTTGCAGGCCCCAACAAGCTGGTATCCTGCCCATAGACGTAACAGGCTAACAGCCACTGTCCAGATACTCACGTATTTCACGGCGCTTGCATACAATGGTTTTTTGCAATATAACTTTTCCAGCTCATGTGTCCGAATGATCACCAGTCTTCTGTCGTCCTCTGATCGAGCGAGGAACCAGTTGTGCTTCCCTGTTTTTGGCAAAGGTGGTGTGATTACAAAGGGCAGTAACTGTAGGGACACTACATCATATCAAAAAGGATAGGCATTGTTAATGTAAGATCAACATTGTTTAGAGTATGAGTAGATAATGCAAGAAACAGCATTGATGTTGGAACTGGGAGGAAAATACAGGGAAATGTATACTGGGTTCGAAAATATAGAAGTGCCATGCATGGTTATACTCATGTTATCTCACAATCGATTCTTCACAGGAAACCACCATGTCATGCATGTTATGTAATCATGTTCTGTCCTCACAAACAAATTCTTCAAGGAAACTAACAGACCATACATTGTTATATACTCATGTTCTGTGGCCAAAAATTTTGTGAGCATATTATTCTAGCTATTGATTGCTGAAGGGCGAACATAGGTATGTACACATGGTAAGCATTACAGGATTTCACAACTTCAAAATATAGAGTTCTCCATATGCACATTTACTTCCCTAATGTATGGTTAGATGAAATCAACAGTGTGATGCATGTTTCTACATCATGAAAATGAGGAAACTAACATGGCCATTGATACACACTCATATTTAGTAGTATATAGATTACTATAAAATAAGGATAATATCAATATCTGATGTCTACTACACAACCTTCTTCTTGTAGACGTTGTTGGGCCTCCAAGTGCAGAGGTTTGTAGGACAGTAGCAAATTTCCCTCAAGTGGATGACCTAAGGTTTAACAATCCGTGGGAGGCGTAGGATGAAGATGGTCTCTCTCAAACAACCCTGCAACCAAATAACAAAGAGTCTCTTGTGTCCCCAACACACCCAATACAATGGTAAATTGTATAGGTGCACTACTTCGGCAAAGAGATGGTGATACAAGTGCAATATGGATGGTAGATAAAGGTTTTTGAAATTTGTAAATATAAAAACAGCAAGGTAACTAATGATAAAAGTGAACACAAACGGTATTGCAATGCTAGGAAACAAGGCCTAGGGTTCACACTTTCACTAGTGCAAGTTCTCTCAACAATAATAACATAATTGGATCATATAACTATCCCTCAACATGCAACAAAAAGTCACTCCAAAGTCACCAATAGCGGAGAACAAACGAAAATATTATGGTAGGGTACGAAACCAGCTCAAAGTTATCCTTTCTGATCGATCTATTCAAGAGTCCGTAGTAAAATAACATGAAGCTATTCTTTCTTTTCAATCTATCATAGAGTTCGTACTAGAGTAACACCTTAAGACACAAATCAACCAAAGCCCTAATGTCACCTCAAGTATCCGTGTGTATGATTATACGATATGCATCACACAATCTCAGATTCATCTATTCAACCAATACAAAGAACTTCAAAGAGTGCCCCAAAGTTTCTACTGGAGAGTCAAGATGAAAACGTGTGCCAAGTCCTATGCATAAGTTCACGAGGTCACGGAACTCACAAGTTGATCACCAAAACATACAGCAAGTGGATCACGTGATATCCCATTGTCACCACAGATAAGTGATACGTATCCGTCGTATCTACTTTTCCAAACACTTTTGCCCTTGTTTTGGACTCTAACTTGCATGATTTGAATGGAACTAACCCGGGCTAATGTTGTTTTTAGCAGAATTGCCATGGTGTTATTTTTGTGTAGAAATAAAAGTTCTCGGAATGACCTGAAAATCAACGGAGAATTATTTTGGAATATATAAAAAATACTGGAAGAAAGATCCACGGCAGGGTGCCCACACCCTGTCCACGAGGGTGGGGGCGTGCCCTACCCCTCCTAGGCGCGCCCCCTGCCTCGTGGCCCCCCTGCAGCTCCACCGACCTCAACTCCAACTCTATATATTCATGTTCAGGGAGAAAAAATCAGAGAGAAGGATTCATCACATTTTACGATACGGAGTCACTGCCAAGCCCTAAACTCTCTCGGGAGGGCTGATCTAGAGTTTGTTCGGGGCTTCGGAGAGGGGAATCCGTCACCATCGTCAATTCTTGATCATATCTTGCAAGTCTATAGTCACCTATTATGTGTCATGATCTGTTAACCCCGAAGTGACAATAATAGGGATACTTACCGGTGATGACCGTAGTTTGAGGAGTTCATGTATTCACTATGTGTTAATGCGTTGGTATGGTACTCTATTAAAGGGAGGCCTTAATATCCCTTAGTTTCCGTAAGGACCCCGCTGCCACGGGAGGGTAGGACAAAAGATGTCATGCAAGTTCTTTTCCATAAGCACGTATGACTATATTCGGAATACATGCCTACATTACATTGATGAACTAGAGCTAGTTTTGTGTCACCCTATGTTATGACTGTTACATGATCGATCGCATCCAGCATAATTCTCTATCACCGATCCAATGCCTACGAGCTTTCTATATATTGTTCTTCGCTTATTTACTTTTCCGCTGCTACTGTTACAATCACTACAAAACCCAAAAATATTACTTTTGCTACCGTTACCTTTTGCCAACGTTACCACTACTATCATATTACTTTGCTAATAAACACTTTGCTACAGATATTAAGTTTCCAGGTGTGGTTGAATTGACAACTCAACTGCTAATACTTGAGAATATTCTTTGGCTCCCCTTTTGTCGAATCGATAAATTTGGGTTGAATACTCTACACTCGAAAACTGTTGCGATCCCCTATACTTGTGGGTTATCAAGACTATTTTCTGGCGCTGTTGCCGGGAGCATAGCTCTATTCTTTGAGTCACTTGGGATTTATATCTGCTTATCACTATGAAAAACTTGAAAGATCAAAGAACCAAGATTTTTCCCTCAACTACGAGGGGAGGTAAGGAACTGCCATCTAGCTCTGCACTTGATTCACCTTCTGTTTTGAGTAAACTTGCGACACCTAAAGCTGCTTCTGCTATTAATTCTGATATGTCGCATGCTATTGATGATGCCACTTCTGCTATGCATGATACTTATGATGAAACTACTTCTATGCTTGATACTACTGTGCCACTTGGTGAATTTCTTGATGAACAACTTGCTAGGGCTAGAGAGAATGAAATTATTGAAACTTATAATATTGATGAAAGTGATGATGAAGATTCTCCCCCTAGATATGAATTACCTGTTGTTCCTGAAGGTTATGTTATGGATGAAGAAACTTCTAGAGACTTTTTTGCTTGCAATGATAGGAGTGATCTTAAGAAACTATTAGCTAAGCTGAAACAAAAATCTCTGAATGCTGGAATGAAATATGATCCCGCTTATGCTACTTCACCTATCTTTGTTACTTATAAGGATTATGATTTCTCTATCGACCCTGATATAATTACTTTGGTTGAATCTGATCCTTTCTATGGCTATGAATCTGAAACTGTTGTGGCACATCTTACTAAATTAAATGATATAGCTACCCTGTTCACTAATGATGAGAAAACTCGCTACTATTATATCCTTAAATTATTTCCGTTCTCATTAAAGGGCGATGCTAAGATATGGTTTAATTCTCTCGATCCTGGTTGTGTGCGTAGTCCCCAGGATATGATTTATTACTTCTCTGCTAAATATTTCCCCGCTCATAAGAAACAAGCTGCTTTAAGGGAAATATATAATTTTGTGCAAATTGAAGAAGAGAGTCTCCCACAAGCTTGGGGGAGGCTTCTCCAATTACTTAATGCTTTGCCTGATCATCCTCTCAAGAAAAATGAAATACTTGATATCTTTTATAATGGACTAACCGATGCTTCCAGAGATTACCTGGATAGTTGTGCTAGTTGTGTTTTCAGGGAAAGAACAGTAGATCAAGCTGAAATTTTATTGAATAATATGTTGACTAATGAAATTAATTGGACACTTCCTGAACCAACTCCTAAGCCAACTCTGAAGAAAAGGGGTATTCTATTTCTCAGTCCTGAAGAAATGCAAGAGGCAAAGAAATCTATGAAAGAAAAAGGTATAAAAGCTGAAGATGTTAAGAATTTACCGCCTGTTGAAGAAATACATGGTCTTAATTCATCGCCTATTGAAGAAACACATGGTCTTGATAACCCGACACAGGTAGTGTCGGGGGTTTGGTGCGACATATGCCAACGGATGGCTTATCATGGTGGGGGCGAGTAGAACGTCGCCGGTGCCTGGAAACAGGATGAGGCGAAGACATGCACGCCGGTGAATCTTACCTAGCTTCGGGGCTCTCCGGGGATATAATACCCCTACTGCTGCTCTGCGGGGTCTCCGCATGATCACTATGGCAAAGTGCTTACACGGTTGCTCCTTGAGCTGTTTTCTGGTGGTGGGAGAGGGCAAGGCTAGCTCTCTTTCTCTTATATGATCTGGTCTAGAGCTAATGGGTTCCAACCCTTTGCATGGGTGCCCTGGGGGGTTTATATAGGCCTACCCCACAGGCGTACAATGGTAATCCGGCTGGGTGCGGGCCCAGCCGTCAGTGTCTCCGGCCTCCGTATTCTCTGCTGACCGCTGGGGCCCGCCGACTGGCCGGGTACGGAGCCGACAGGCCGCGTCCGTCGCAGGCGGGTCTTGCCGGCTGCTGATTACTGTAGCCGTACTTCTGACGACGCGGGCTTGATCATGAGGTCGTGGCAACAGCCCCGCCGCCTGGCGGGCGATCACTGTTGCCACTCCCCATCTCATCTTGATTAATGGCACGTGGGCCCCGGGGGAGGGCTCGACCGACTCCCCCGGGCCGACTCCCGTCGGGTCCGACTGGTGGTTCTCCTGCCGTCTCTCAAGGTCTCACTGACTGGTGGGCCTTGCTACCTCCAGGCCGTACAGACAAGCCGTCATGGGAGAAGGATTCGGCCCTGCGGTGCTGACGTCAGGGCCGGCATGGCAACAGTGCCACGCCGCACGGAGATCTTCCGGGGTACGGCGTGCTGTGGCCATGCCTGCCCTTGGTGAGGGGCGGGGGTGGGCTTTGCTATAGCCACGCCCCTGCCTCGCCCCCATTGATGAGGTCATGGGGTTTATTGGAGTCGCAGGCCGACTCCCCAAAGTCGGCTTCTCTGGAAGTCGTCCATGGGACTCGGCCGTGAGCGGGCAGTCGGCCGCCTTGCCGTCGACTCCTCAGGAGGCGGCTCTTTGTCCTGGGGTCTTGAGGGGCGCAGCTTGCCCCGATGTCTTGAAAGATTATGGGACTCGGGTTGGCCTACCCGTGGCCCATTACTCCGACAGTAGTCCCTGAAGCTGGTGAGGCGCCGCGGACGATCGGTCGAGAAGCCTCAGCAGTTTCTCTTTCCGGGTGCTCAACACATGGTCTTTGATTGACTTCTGCTGGGCCGACTAGAAGGAGTCGGACTTGCTCAACTCGGGCTCACTCAATTGCGACTCGCTCAGTATTTCGAACGTCGCGGCGGGATTTAAGTGGCGTGCTAGCTAAGCCTCTAGGCCGCCGCCCGTTCTAGGCCTGTCACGCGAGGGCATGTGGCTAGGCCGTCCTGCCAGCCTACGCGCGCGACGGGATAGACCCATAGGCGGGGCCCGCCACTACCGCGTGTCGGCGCCCGAGCGGATCCGCTGCGGCCCCGGTGGACGGTTAGGATTCCCGTGGAGTTACTGTGTGCAGTAACTTTATCGTGGATCGGGGTGGTCGTGGGGTTGTGGGCGCAGTAAATCCCCACGTCCGCCCCCTCGGCTTCATAGCCCACGAGGCTATAAGTAGGGGGAAGAGGGGGGCACGCGCGCCCCTCCTTCCCACTACTCCTCGTTCTCTTCCTCCTTGCTGCTCCTCGCTCTCCTCCTTCCTCTTCTCTTCTTCGCCCCGCTGCACGCCCAAGCTCCGGCGAACGCTGCAGTGACAGCTCGCGATGAGTTCTTCCTCCGCCGCCGTGCCTCCCCCGGTGCGCTCCGGCACCTGGGACGGCTCCGAAGTTCATGAAGACCACATCGAGTTCCTCCGCCGGACCCGTCGGCTTCCCGGCGAGGATCGCGTCCAGGTGCGTGTTGTGCCGAAGGGGGAGATTTCCCCCGCACTGCAGGAGGGCGAGCGGGTCATCTTCCGCTCGCACTGCCTGCGCGGGCTGGGGCTGCCGGCGAGCAGTTTCTTCCGGTCCTTCCTGGAGTTCTACGGCCTCCAGCGGCACCACCTCACCCCCAACGCAGTGGTGCTGCTGTCCGCCTTCGTGGCCCTGTGCCTAGGCTTCCTTGGAGTCCTCCCCACCCTCGAGCTCTAGGGGGAGTTCTTCTTCTCCAAGCTCGGCACCCTGGCTGCGGGCGTGCCGGCTCAGTGCAGTGCTTTCATCGTCGTGCGAAGGTCGGGGGCCGACAATCCCTTACCCTACATCTCGCTGATCAAGTCGGTGAAGATGTGGTAGAGATCCTACTTCTACGTCAAGAACGCCTCCGCGAGGGGAGACTGGGTCAACTTGCCGGCTTTCGAAGCCGGCCCGCCGGCTGGGCGACTGCCCAACTGGTCATACCGGGCCAAGTCGCTGACGCCTGTGGGAGCCGGCGCCATCACGCGACTCTGAGTGCTGACGCAGTCGGAGGGTCTGACTGGTACGGACCTGCTGGCCACCTTCGTTTCTCGCCGAGTTCTCCCACTCCAAGGCCGCCCTCATATGATATGCCAGATGAGCGGGCACCGCGACCCGAGTCGGATGTGCACGAAGGACATGCCTCACAAAGAGGTGGCCTTCATGGTGAAGTACCTCTCTGACAGCAGGCTCCTGGAGGACTGGCGATCCGGCAAGGAGCCGTACTCCCGCGCCAACCCCCCGCCCGTGGTGAGTCGCCTTTCTTTTCTTTCTTTGGATTGTCTTCTTCTTGCCGAGTTTTGTTTTGACCAGTCGGCTTTGCTTAGAATCCCCTCCTTCACCCACCAGTCGGCACCTCGGGGCCGGCCCACGAGTTCCTCGCCGACCGGGCGGAGAGCGACGTCGACGACCCCGATCTAGGGGCGGTGGATTTGGAAGATGACACCGAGGGAGGAGGAGGAACGGCGGGTGACTTTAGGCCTTCGGCCACTTTCGTCGACTGGCCTGACAACGACGCCGAGGGAGAAGTCGCCCCTCGCCATCGGCAGGAGCCAGCCAGCCTGGCGCGGGTTCTTCTGCCGCGCCGGGCGCTCCAGGCGGTGGGAAGAAGCGCAGGGCCGTGCCGACCTTGTTCGGCAGTCGGCCGAAGAAGCCCAAGGGTTCGGCTGCGGCGACCCGGCGGGACGAGGCGGCCGCGAAGGCCATCCGCTTCCGTAAGGAAGTGAAGAAGCCGCCGTTGGTCTCCGCGTAAGTATTCCGTCTTCAAAGTTTTATTCTTTCTTCATGATTTGTCTGAGTCTCTGCTTGCCCTCCTTGCTTCAGGGATCCCCTCTCTCTTGAGAGGGTCACCGCCGCCTCCGTCATGGGGTCAGCGGAGACGTCCGCCACTACTCGGCGGGTTGACACCGCTGCTGACCTCCGGGAGGCGACGGAGCGGAATGCGCAGGAGAAGCGCAACGAAGACGAGGCCCTCCGCCTGGAGAAGGCGAAGGCCGACATGGCAGAGGCCTCCGCTAAGAAAAAACTAGCGGAGGCCGACGCCGCCGACGCGGCGAAGCAGCAGGCTGAGGAAGCCGCCGCCGTGGCGAAGCAGCAGGCTGAGGAAGCCGCACGCCGCCAGTCGGCAGTGCTCGTCACCCCGTTGAACTCTGCGCCGCCGCCTCTAGAGTTCACGAGGCAGACTGGAGAAGCCGGCAGGGAGAAACCCGTCGCGGAGGGGGAGGGCGGCGACCCCCGTACGCCGGATGCGAACGTTCCGCCGCCGCCTCCGCCGCCGTCTGAAGGTGCGCAGGGTGAGCAGCCGGCGGGCCATCCGGTGCTGCCGACCGAAGACGAGGCCGTGGCGAGGCTACTCCTCCAAGTCGGCTCGCCATTGCGCCGCCGCCTGGAGAAGGCGACTTCGGCGCCCCGTCCCCTGGAAACCGGCGTTGCCAGCTCGGCGATCCCAGACGCCGAGGCGACGAGCGCCGCGCCCATTGGGTGGGTGCGAGGAGGCGGCACAGGGCCGCTGAACCAGGATCTTCTGGACGTCCAGGCGAAGCTTCGTGCCGAGGGCGACGCTCTCCAGAATTGCACCAAGGCGTACCTGGCGTCGCGGGCAGCCGTCTGGGTATGTTTTTCCTTTTGGCCTTTATTTTTCTTGTTCCTCTCTGTGGGGGCGCGCCAGCGCACCCACTAGGTGTAGTCCCCGAGTTTCGGGCTGGCTGCCGAGCAGGCAGCCCGAAACTCCAATTGATGAAATTTGGGTATTAACTTTTTGTCTGAAACGTTCGTCGCAGGATTACCACAACCTCCGCGTCACTGCCGTCAACCGTAACGTTGAAGAGCTGGGCAAGTGGACCACCGATTTGTCGGAGAGCCGGAGTAAGTCCTTTTCCTTCTTCACAAGGGCGCGCTGGCGCACCCGCGGGCTGTAGTCCCCGAGATTCGGGCCGACTGCTGATGTCGGTGTTCTGGGAACGGGGGTCCCCAGACTTGCCTGCCTGCGGCCTGCGGCGTGGCTCAAAGGGGGGCCCAGCACGGCCCATCTTTGCCAACACAGACCCAAGACCCTCGCGAGGGGTCAAGCCTCGCGGGGCGGATGACGCGGAGCTTCCTCAGGCATGGCCTCATCAGGCTGTCTCGCGAGGAGGCGGAGAGATCAAGGCAGGGTACCTCACGAGGTGCCCGTGACGCAAGCCATGACGGCCAAGGGCGCCAGGCGGGTGCCAGCCCGCGCAGTGTCCTCCTTTCCTCTTTGGTGCAAAGGGGGCAAGCGCAGCCGCGGAGTACCAAGGCATCAGGCAAAGGTTGCCATTTCGGTGCAACGAGACCAAGACCAGGAGGACTGCAAGACGGAGGTCATTGTGGAGCCCAAGACGGCGTCACCACCAGAGCTTTGTGTAGGCAAAGACTACTTTTGTCAGGATAGCTGGTACTAGCTGTTCCCTTTCAAATTGACCCGCCATTGTTGGCTCCCTTCCTGCTCGATATTTGGGAAGAGGACCAGGGCCTTTATAAATAGGACTAGCCACCATAGTAGGAGGGGGATCGAGATCCGAGAGAGAGAGAGAGAAGGGTGACTGAACTCCTCCCAGCAGTTCATCGCCCCAGCCAAGAACAGACCCTCGCGAGGCTGTTCTTCCTTGTATTGTTCATCATCATCAGCCCAAGAGGCAATCCACCACACCACACACTAGAGTAGGGTATTACACCACAACGGTGGCCTGAACCAGTATAAACCCTGTCTCTCTTGTGTTGTTCTTTCCATAGCTTAGATCTTAGCAAGGCGGAGGGGTGAAGGTAGGTAGGAGGCGAAATCTCCGCGCGCACCCTAGTGTTCGAACCTCAAGGGTCTACCGGAACCCGGAATCCGACATTTGGCGCGCCAGATAGGGGTGCACCGGGATCCACCTTCTACCGCTTCATGCCCCGTCGCGTCGTCATCACCATGGCCGGCGACTAGGCGGGCAACCCAGATCCACGGGCGGCGTGGCCCGCCCGCGCAGAGCCGCTCGCCTCGGGCGACCCTGTGCCCCAAGCAGCTCGCTGTCCGCAGGGCACTGCGGGCCTCGGGCGACGCGGACAGGCTTCGATAGCTCTCACACCGCGGAAGGCACGGTTGGTAGCAAGGGCCTCCAATCACGCCGCGACCACGACACCGTACACCCGCCGGGAGCAGGCGAACTCGAGGGCCGCGCTCACGATGGCCCGAGAGCTACTGCAGTGCAGACTGCTAGAGGGCGGTCGCAACGTGCTGCTAGAATGGGTGGCAGAGCTCCTGGGCTTCGATTCCTCGGGGGCTCACCCCTTCTTCACCCGCGGGCTCCAAGGCTACTCCAACGCCAGCGAGGCTATCAGCACCGGTCCGGCGGCGGCGCTGCCCCCACTCCCGGTCCGCGAAGAAGAAGGACTCGACGCGACCCGCGGCCCCAGTGGACAGCCACGCTGCCACCCCACGGTAGGCGTGTCAGGCAGGACCGCGTGGCACGTGGAGCACTACGGCGTGGCCTTCGGGATGACGGCGCCAGAGGAATACGTGCCTCTCATGACGGACCAAGGACACCCTCACGAGGAGGAACAAGGCTCGCTCCTCAGCCGAAGCTGGGGGGATGAGGCGCCAGAAGCTGAGCCCTTCCAGGAATCCCGGGACGGTCCCACTGGGCACGCTGGAGGCAATGATTATCGGGTACCGCTAATTCTTCAGCAGGCATACGCTAACCATGGATCGCAGGAGGTGCAGGTCGCCACAGCGAGCAGCTGCCTCGCTCCCACAGTCTCCTACCCCTCGGGAGGAGGGCGCAGGGGCTGTAGGAGGGGGGCCGGGATCCAACATCACCACCGCGGCTTTCGGAGCAATGTGTCCTCAGGAGGTAGGCCCTCCTCTGGGAAGGTGCCTCAGGGCCTACCCCCGGCGGAGGACCCGTGGTCGTCGGGGGAACCGCTGGGGACTGCTCTCCCCCATCGGCGGCGTCCTGGTTTCCGGTCGTCGTTGATGGCACTAGAGTGTGGCGCAAGGTGGGCCCCTCGTATTGCGATATGAAGCAAGGCCGGTACCTGTGAAGAAGGCCCAGTGCCTGTGAAGCTCGCCGCCCCGTGACACTCTCACGTAATAATGAGTGGGGCTGTACATGCCCCGGAGTCTCAGGGGTGCCAGCCTCAGGCTCTGGGGCTCCCTCCCACGCCCAGTGGCAGCACTTAGCTCAGCGCTGGTGAGAAGACGTCCAAGACTAGATTAGGTGCCGGACGTGGCCTTTTGTCTGCTTTCATTGCTTTTCCCTGTGATTTTCTCTTTCCCCCGCTGGATTCAAGTTGGATTCGAATTTGAGATTTGCATGTGTTCGGGGAAGGGGTGCTTAGTCTCGTTCGAGCAATTTCTCGCGTTTTTGTTACCACTTCGCCTCAGCTGCCTCCCCTCGTGAGCCCCTCGCGAGCCGGGTCAGGCCTAGCTTGCGCGCAGCCCAGACCGCCGCCGCCGCGTCCTCTCAGGAGGGTGTTTTATTGCAGATCCTACGGATTCAATCAGGGGACACTCAGGACACCACGGCCTCCCACGGGCTACCTCGGGGCCAGCACGAGACCAAGGTAAACTAGCCAACCAGCGCGTCGCTTAAGCCAACCACTTGGCCCGGGCGCATGGGCAATGTAGCGTCTACCGATACGATGAACACAAGTTTTACATGAGGCCCCCCCCCCCCTCCAAAATGCTATCACAGCCATCAGGCCAAAACCTGAGTTCTATTCATGCAGGGTAAGGAAGCAAGAACGATGCACAATCAGTCGGATGAATCCCCCAATGCGTCCTCAGGAGCACCACCCGAGCCGTTGCTGGCGTCGCTGAACTCGCCATCGCCGCCCGCGTTGCCGTCAGCGGCGTCAGGGCCGTTCACCACGCCGCCCCCATCGGCAGCCACGATCACACCGTCATTGTCCGAAGCGAAGGCCCTGATAAGAGCATCCACATTGTCTTCCACCCAGTGCGCCAGATCGCCTCGGACGGCCTGGGGGACTGGGGCGATGGCGACGTCGAAATCGAAGTGGGGATCCATGTTCCGGAGATGGCTGAAGACGCGAGAAAAGGCGCGCCCGAGCAGGGCGCGGCTCCTCTCCTCCACCAACCTATCAGCCCTGACCGACCGCGCCTCCAGCTGCATCACCACATCAGTGAAGAACTGAAGATTGCCGGCATAGTTGACTACGTGCGGCTCGCCAACGGCCGCCTCGTAGATGTTGCCCAAGGCTGCATTGGCCCTCTCCCGGAGCGTAGTGAGCATGGGGCCGTGCTCATGCTCCAGGATCCGCCGCTGACGTATCTCGTCCGCATTCTGGCACGCGACGACCTCAGCCTCCTCCACCCGCTGGCAAAGAAGGAGCACCTCGGCCTGGGAGGTGGTTAACTCACCTTGCGCCACCTCAAGGGTGGCCCGGAAAGCGTCGGCCCGCCGCGTCGCCTCCTCCAGCTTGGCCCTCAAGGCAGTACTCCTGCCTTGTAACACCCTCGATGCGACTATATCTCCTACGTGTCGAGGCACGACTTAGAGGCATAATCGCATTGAAGGCATATGTCGCAAGTGAGGCAATCTTCACACAACCCATGTACATATAATTATAAAGGGGGAAAGATAGTAATAGTTGGCTTACACTCGCCACGTCACATCAAGGTACATAAATAGCATTCATCATACAAACACTCATGGCCCGACTACGGCGCCAAAATAGAAAAGACTCCCCAACATGCGACTAAACCCTGAATCGAACCCCGAGCAGGCACCACTACTGATCATCAGGAAAAGAAACATAGTATCGCTGAGAGTCCTCGTCGTACTCCCACTTCAGCTCGAACGCGCCATCCGGAGGAGTATCATCGGTCCCTGCATCTGGTGATATAGTAATCTGTGAGCCACAAGGACTCAGCAATCTCGCACCCTCGCGATCAAGACTATTTAAGCTAAATAGGTAAGGAAGGGGTAATGTGAGTGGAGCTGCAGCAAGCGACTAGCATATATGGTGGCTAACTTATTCGCAAAAGAGAGCGAGAAGAGAAGGCAAAGCACGAGCGATAACTAAATAGAGCAGACTACGCAAACATAACTCCAATGCCGTGTCCACTTCCCGGACTCCGCCGAGAAGAGGCCATCACGGCAACACACGCAGTTGATTCATTTTAATTAATTAAGTTCAAGTTATCTACAACCGGACATTAACAAATTCCCATCTGCCCATAACCGCGGGCACGGCTTTCGAAAGATCAATCCCTGCAGGGGGGGTCCCAACTTAGCTCATAACAAGCTCTCACGGTCAACGAAGGAATAGACCTCCACCCAGGACCCACCGATCAGACTCGGTATCCCGGTACAACAAGATGATTCGACAGGTCAAAACTAGTCCAGCAACACCGCTCGAATGCGCCGACAAATCCCGATAGGAGCTGCACATATCTCTTTCTCAGGGCACACTCAGATTGTCCAAACTTCCGGTAGGCCAGCCCAGAGTTGCCCCTGGTGGCCACCGGCGGCTGACGTTCCGGACCAACACTCAGAGGAGCACTGGCCCGTGGGGGGGCTAAAATAAAGATGACCCTCGGGCTCCGGAAACCCAAGGGAAAGAAAAGGGTAGGTGGCAAATGGTAAAACCAATGTTGGGCATTGCTGGAAAAGCTTTAATCAAGGCGAACTATCAAGGGGTTCCCATTATAGCCCAACCGCGTAAGGGACGCAACAAACCGGGAACATAACACCGATATGACGGAAACTAGGCGGCAAGAGTGGAACAAAACACTAGGCGAGAGGCCGAGCCTTCCACCCTTTACCAAGTATATAGATGAGTAAAGATAACATAGTAATAGAATGATATCCCAACAAGTAAATAAATGTTCCAACAAGGAACGGCTCCAATCTTCACCTGCAACTAACAATGCTATAAGAAGGGCTGAGCAAAGCGGTAACATAGCCAATCAATGGTTTGCTAGGACAAAGGTGGGTTAGAGGCTCAATCATGGCAATTGGGAGGCTGACAAGCAAGTGGTAGGCATCGTAGCATTGGCAAAGCAAAAGAGCGAGCAAACTAGCATAGCAAAGATAGTAGTGATTTCAAGGGTGTGATCATCTTGCCTGCACAGTTGTCAGAATTGACTGGATCCTCAAAAGCAAACTCAACGGGCTCCTCGTTAGCGAACTCGTCTCCCGGCTCTACCCAACAACACAAACAAGCAACAAGGATACAATCAACCACGTGCAAGGGTAACCAATAAGATGCAAGGATGATATGCTATGCGGGATGCGATGCGGGATGCAAGAATGCAACACGTAACAGGAAATGCATGAACCTGGCCTCAACTTGGAAATCCAAGTGTTCCACTGGATAGAGGGGAAGAAATCCCCTGAAAACGATATAAAGATCATGGCAATCGGAGCTACGGTTAAGAAATGGCAAGCGTTTTACTAAACGAACCGATCTGCGATTTACAGCAACATGCCTCCTAAACGCAACAAAATGAACATGCTACAGCCACCCAACATGAAAACAAATTACATGGCAGTGATGTACTCATCAAGCTTAACAAATCATCATGACTGAGGCATAGGCAAATTCATCCACTAAGGGCTTCAAACAAGCATGGCAAAACTGAATAAGCAAAACAGATTTCAGACTTAGCGAAATTAACGCTAGTCTGAAATTTCATACCACGATGCCCTCTTCGGAGCAGCAAAACAACATGAAGGAAAACCTGAACATGGCAACTAAGAGCATGGCATGGAGCTACTCAACAAGCTTAACAAAACACCCAACATGACCTGTGGCCAAAAGGGTTCACAAAATATTCTACCGAGCACACGAACATTGATGAAACACAATCAGTTTTCAGACTTAGTGAAAACTGGGACATGCTGAAATAATAACTCATGGAGGCATATAAACGATCTCGATGCTCTCACTACGGTGCTAGTCATGGCAAGGTAAGCATATATCCATAAAGAAGGCACAAAATTCTAGCTAGATATGGCAAGAACAATGGCATAGCAGGCATGGATCACTAGCAATCACTCCGGCAAAATCGCAAAAGAGTTAACGATCTGCCCAAAACAGCAACTATCCAAAAGTTGAGCTCGATTGAGTCAACCTAGAGTGCTCCAACATAACAAGTAAAGACATGGATGGATTAAGCAAAACAAGCATAACAAATCACTCTTACTGATCATCCTCAAAAGAGGCACGGATCACTAGGAAACAAGCCGGACATATAGCGTCGTGAACTAAAACGGCTCAGACTTAGTGAAAATCACTAAGTCCCTGAAATCTGTAATCTCAGGTAGCCCTCTTCGCAAGCTTGCACAAGACAACACACACATCCTAAAAATACATGGAAGGCACCTCTGGAAAGAAGACAACATGCTTAACAATTCATCCCAAAGGGGCACAGGCATATCATGCACGGATTAAATATGGCAAAAATGACAAAAATGCATGTTGGATTAACGGATCTGCAATTTAACTCAACATGCCTCCTTCCAACAGCATTTTGGGCACCAAGATGACCTCAAATGCAAATGATGCAATGGAATGAAATGATGTACTCGTCGAGGCGAAGATTTTGACATATCATACGCCCAAATCGGAGCTACGGATGCAAAGTTACGGGACCCCGAACAGAGGCATATGGACCAAAATTTCTGGGAGTTAGACGAATTTTACCCTCGCGGAGAAAGTCAACGGCGCGGAAAACGAGGTCCGCCGGAGTTTTGGCCGGAGCCGAGGATGGAGGCGCCGGTGCGGTGCGGGACTTGCCGGATCGGAGCCGGGGACGCACGGGTCCGGCGCGGCGGGCGGCTCCGGCGGCTCCGGCGCCCGGATCTGGACGGAGGCGAGCAAGGGCCGGCGGGGCGCTTACTCCGGCGAGCCCCGGCGTAGGCGGCGCGGCGGCGATGGGTCTCCGGCGCGGGCAACCTGCAGGGCGCAGGCGCGCCATAGCGGCGGTCAGCGGCGGAGGCGAGGCGAAGGGAGAAGGAGGCGGGGCCGCGGATCGGGCTCACCGGAGCGGTCGGCTACGGCGGCGGCGTCCGGCAGCTCCGGCGCGGCGGGGAGTCGCCGGGCGCGGGGAAGAAGGGGGCGCTGCGGCGGCGGACCTGACCGGGCCGGGGGGGCCCCGCACAGGCCTCGCGGGCCCGCGGGCGGCGGCGAACTGGGGACCGGCGGCGGCCACTAGGAGGCCGACACGTGGCGGCGGACGGGGAGGCCGGACATGTCCGTCGGCGGGGCAGGTGTCCGGCGCGCCGCGGAGGTTTTTTTTTTAGGGTTTCGGAGGGGGAGAGATCCGAATTTGGGGGGGGGGTCTATTTATAGACCTAGAGGGAGCTAGGAGAGTCCAAATGAGGTGCGGTTTTCGCCCACACGATCGTGATTGAACGACCGAGACGATGGAGCTGAGTTTGGTGGGTTTTGGGCCAAATTGGAGGGGTGTTTGGCTGCACACACACGAGGCCTTTTCGGTCCCTCGATTAACCGTTGGAGTATCAAACGAAGTCCAAATGACCCGAAACTTGACAGGCGGTCTACCGGTAGTAAACCAAGGCCGCATGGCAAGTCTCGGCCCAATCCAGAAATGTTTAATCCCCACACACGAAAGAAAGCTAGAAATGGCCACCGGAGGAGAACGAAGCGCCGGAATGCAAAACGGACAACGGGGAAAATGCTCGGATGCATGAGATGAACATGTATGCGAATGCAATGCACGTGATGACATGATATGAGATGCACGAAAACAAAAACAACACACGGAGACAAAGACCCGAACCCGAGAATTAAATATAACTTAATGTCGGAAACGGCAAGAGTCGGAGTACATTAGGGGAAGGTTACATGTGGGGCGTTACAACACTCCACCACTACGAAAAGATCTCGTCCCGAGATCTAGGACTGAAATAACTCCGGGTACTCGGAACGGAGGTGATCCTCGCGTTCCCAGGTAGCTTCACGGTCGGAATGGTGTGACCACTTAACTTTGAGAAACTTGATTGACTTGTTGCGAGTTTTGCGTTCAGTCTCTTCAAGGATTGCAACTGGGTGCTCACGGTAGGAGAGATCTTCTTGGAGCTCAATGTCCTCGAAGTTGACGGTGCGCTCAGGCGTCTTGAAGCACTTTCGGAGTTGCGAGACGTGGAACACATCATGAACATTGGCAAAGGTTGCAGGAAGCTCGAGTTGATAGGCGAGGTCGCCTCTCTTGCTGACGATCTTGAAAGGCCCGACGTATCTTGGGGCAAGCTTCCCTTTGATACCGAAGCGACGAGTCCCTTTCATAGGAGAGACGCGGAGGTAGACATGATCCCCGATCTCGAAAACCAAATCACGGTGCTTGCTGTCGTAGTAGCTCTTCTGACGAGACTGGGCTGCTTTGAGGTTATCACGAATGACCTTGCACATATCTTCTGCCTCTGTGACCAGGTCATTACCCAGCAGCTGACGTTCACCGGTTTCAGACCAGTTGAGAGGTGTACGGCACTTCCTACCATACAGAATTTCAAACGGGGCCTTGCCGGAACTTGCTTGGAAACTGTTGTTGTACGAGAATTCAGCATAAGGAAGGCAATCCTCCCACTTCATGCCGAAGGAGATAACACAAGCCCTGAGCATATCTTCAAGAATCTGGTTGACACGCTCGACTTGACCGCTTGTTTGAGGGTGGAAAGCAGTGCTGAAGCGAATGTTCGTGCCCATGGCCTTCTGAAAAGAATCCCAGAACTTGGAGGTAAAGATGCTGCCACGGTCTGAAGATATCACTTGAGGAATACCGTGCAGAGAGACAATGCGAGAGGTGTAGAGCTCCACCAATTGAGCTGCAGTGATTGACTCTTTGATAGGCAAGAAATGAGCCACTTTGGTCAGCTTATCGATGACAACGAATATAGCATCATTGCCACGCTTGGACTTAGGAAACCCAGTCACGAAGTCCATTTCAATGTGGTCAAACTTCCATTCTGGAATGGCGAGAGGTTGGAGGAGACCTGCTGGCCTTTGGTGTTCTGCTTTCACTCTTCTGCAGACATCACATTCATTCACGAATTGAGCGATCTCGCGCTTCATTCGAGTCCACCAATAAGTTTGCTTCAGGTCTTGATACATCTTCGTGCTCCCAGGGTGGATGGAGAGGAGAGAGTTGTGAGCCTCATTGATGATCACTTTACGAAGTTCTCCTTTGGGCACAACAATTCGATCCTCGAAGAAGAGAGTGTCCTTGTCATCAAGTCGGTAGCACTTGTACTTGGACTGACTCTTTGCAATACCGATCTTCACCTTTTTCACCATAGCATCAAGAAGCTGGGCTTGGCAAATCTGGTCTTCCAAGGTAGGAGAAACTTGAAGGTTGGCAAGGAAACCTTGAGGAACAACTTGCAGATTAAGTTTGCGGAAGGCTTCACACAGCTCGGGTTGATAAGGCTTGAGAATCAGACTGTTGCAATATGCTTTTCTGCTCAAAGCGTCAGCAATCACATTAGCCTTGCCTGGGGTATACTCGATACTCGGATTGTACTCTTGAATCATTTCGACCCATCGAGTCTGCCTGAGGTTGAGATTAGGCTGAGTGAAGATGTACTTGAGACTTTTGTGATCAGTGAAAATGTCCACTTTCCTTCCCAAGAGAAGATGTCTCCAAGTCAACAATGCGTGCACAACTGCCGCCAACTCGAGATCATGAGTGGGGTAGTTCTTCTCATTTGGCTTCAACTGGCGAGAGATATAAGCAACAACTTTCTTCTCTTGCATCAGTACTGCACCGAGACCTTGGAGAGAGGCATCACAAAAGACCTCGTACGGCTTGGTTTCATCAGGCGGAGTTAGCACTGGAGCAGTGATCAATTTCTCTTTCAAAGCGTTGAAAGCAACATCACACTCCGGAGACCAAACGTACTTGACGTGCTTCTGGAGAAGATTTGAGAGAGGCTTCGCGATCTTGGAGAAGTTTTCAACGAATCTTCGGCAATAACTTGCAAGACCGAGGAAGCTACGGAGTTGCTTCACATTCTGAGGAGGTTCCCAATTAACAATTGCAGACACCTTCTCAGGATCCACGGAAATGCCCTTGGCAGAGATAATATGCCCAAGATAAAGAACCTCATCGAGCCAAAACTCACACTTGGAGAACTTGGCATAGAATTGATGTTCCCTTAGCTTGTCAAGAACCAAACGCAAGTGTTTGGCATGATCTTCCTTGTTCTTCGAGAAAACCAGGATATCATCGAGATAGACCAAAACAAAGTCGTTGGTGTAGGGGTTGAAGATGAAGTTCATCATGCGAGAGAACGTCGGAGGAGCATTAGCGAGGCCAAAAGACATAACAGTGTATTCATATGACCCATAGCTTGTTCTGAACGCCGTCTTTGGAATATCTTGTTCACGAATGCGAATTTGATGATAACCCATACGGAGATCAAGCTTGGAGAATACTTGGGCACCCGTGAGTTGTTCGAATAGCTCATTAATGTTGGGAAGTGGATACTTGTTCTTGATGGTCTTCTTGTTCAATGGACGATAATCAACACAAAGTTGGTCCGTTCCATCCTTCTTCTTCACAAAAAGAACACCACAACCCCACGGAGAAGTACTAGGCCGAATGAGACCCATTCTTTCTTGCTTATCGAGCTGTTTCTTCAACTCCTTCAACTCTTCGGGGCCGAGCTTGTAAGGCCGTTTGCACACCGGTTCCGTACCGGGCTCAAGTTCAATAACGAATTCCACGGGCCGATTTGGAGGCATGCCTGGGAGTTCTTCAGGGAAGACATCTTGATACTCACAAACAACCGGAATCTGCGAAATAGCATCCAATTCACCCTTTTCATTGAGAGAGAATAACCGGATGGTATTATCCCGAGCAGCAAAGACAATTACTTCCTCAGACGAATGAGTCAGTTGAATCTGCTTGGCTGCACAATCCAGCTGAGCTTTATGTTTAGAGAGCCAGTCCATCCCAAGAATGAGGTCGATATCAGAATTGCCAAGAACCATAGGAGAAGCCAAGAACTTGAATTCACCCAACATGATGGAAATATCCGGAATCTCCTGATTGGCGAGCAAACATTTTCCCGGAGATATCACTGCTAACGGACTATGCATCGCTTGGGAAAAGAACTCATGCTTAGATGCAAAAGGCTTCGAGATGAAACAATGCGATGCACCTGTGTCAAAAGAACTTTTGCAGGAATATCGTTAACAGGAAGGTTACCCATGATCACATCTGACGAATCCTCTGCCTGAGTTGCGTTCACCATATTGACCTTGGCGTGCTTGGGATTGTGCTTGACCACAGCTGTACTTGCCGATCTGACAGGAGGAGGAGGAGGAAGACGCCTCTGGTTGAAACACTTGTTGGCGTAGTGACCCTTCTGTTGGCACTTGTTGCACGTAACCTCTGAGAGCGGACGGTGGTACGGAGCACTCGATCTTGGAGCTTGAGACGAAGTCTTGTTCTGGAAGCGTGGGTTGGGTGGGTGGGACGAACCACTTCCACCTTTGCTCTTCTGCTGATACGGCTGACGGAACGGAGGAGGAGGAAGCCAATACTTCTGCTGCTTGGTCACTTGAGTAGAGGACGAAGACGAAGTGTCTCTGACTCGCTTCTTGGAAGCATCACACCTGAGCTGAGCAGCCTCTTGCTTCAGTGCCATGTTGTAGAACTCATCGTATCTCAGCGGCTCGAAGAGGACAAGAGCGAGCTGAATTTCTTCACGAAGACCACCCCTGAACTGATAGATCATGCTCTTCTCATCAGGAACATCCTGCTTGGCAAAACGGGCGAGCTTCTGGAACAACTTGTTGTAGTCATAGACAGACAAAGAGCCTTGCTTCAGATTGCGGAATTCTTCACGTTTGCTTTCAGTCACACTTTGAGGAATGTGATGAGCGCGGAAATCACGACGGAAATCATCCCAAGTGATCAAACGTCCACCTCTGGAATCCCGGTACTGCTGAAACCACTCTGCGGCCTGATCCTTGAGCTGGAAAGACGCGAACTTGACGAAATCTTCAGGTCTGACGTTGCTACATTCAAAATGCTTGCCCAGATCGACTAACCAATCATTAGCATCGGTAGCCTCAACGCAGTTACTGAACGTCTTTGGACCATTTGCGAGGAACTGATGCAGAGTTGCAAACTGGTTCTGGTTGTTGCCTTGATTCGCTTGACTGCTTTGATTCCGCTCTTGGATGATTTGCATGATCAGCTGAGTATTTGCATTAGTAGCAGCCATCACAGCCTGCCATGCTTCCGGAGGAGGCGGAGGTGGCGGAGGATCTGGGTTCGGAGTCGTGCGCGTTGGAGGAGCCATCCTGAAGAGGTTGACCACCATTAGCACACAAATAGACAAATATAGAAGGTGAATCCAACGGAATGAAAAATTGCAACATAAGTCTTCACATCCGAACAAAATGAACGAATGCACTTCTCTTGAAGTGGTCACATGTTCCTAAATTGCGAAGCCACGAAGAATCATGTAGAAGAGGTACATCAACGAGGGATGGAATCAATATATGACGTCGGAGAAGAACGAATACCACAATTCGAAATAAAAACAAGGGTTGGCTTGCGGAATAAGCCGGAACAAACACATGATAGAAATTTCGTCCGAAGTGTTCGTGGTAGGACCTACACGGGCTCGACCGTACAGCACCATCATGTACAAGGCAGTGCACATGACATACGAAGCGTCCCCGAGTCAGCATAGCCAAGGACTCTTTAAGACACAACGAGGCCACTGTAAAATCGACCGTGAATAGGCGAACCACTAGACGTCGAACCCCAATTTCATATCACACATCTGTTGAAAAGATATCCTAAGGCTACTTGAATTCCCACCTATGGAACTCCCGAAACTTTCCGGTTATGCAATCAGGTGTTGAGGATACAGGGGAAGCATAATATCTCACCCAAGCTAGCAAATCCTACATCCAGCTGCATCCATCCTTCAACACATAACCAAGAAACCTTCGGAAACCATCTATCTCAACCTTCGAAAAGCATCCGTTATACAAGTTATGGCGATACTCCCGAACTCCCGCCCCAGTACTGGGTGGCGTCGAGGTTATCTCACCAACGAACTGCATAAAGGAGATTTTCGATGTCGCGCACATATCTCAAGTATGCCAGAATTGTAACGATAGAATTATGATGACAACACCTCAGAGCTCAACTCCCCGGGACACTTCCACTAAACCCCTGACAGGAGGCACCAAGACAGTATTCTCATCATAAGCCATCGGAACAAAACTAAGATACTCGCGTGATCCTAAAAAAAATTAGTGAAATTTGAGAAGAGAAGAGTCAAAACTCTACGTCAGGATGCCTTACCAGAGCGATGAGGAGACTGGGAAGTAAAAAGAATTCCTAAGCTCTCCGATATATAATTCCTAAGGACTCAAAACATTTTTCTAGACACAACTCGGCTGCTAGAAACGATCAAGCAATGGGGCTCCTAAGGTCGGGGAAGGCTCTGATTACCAACTTGTAACACCCTCGATGCGACTATATCTCCTACGTGTCGAGGCACGACTTAGAGGCATAATCGCATTGAAGGCATATGTCGCAAGTGAGGCAATCTTCACACAACCCATGTACATATAATTATAAAGGGGGAAAGATAGTAATAGTTGGCTTACACTCGCCACGTCACATCAAGGTACATAAATAGCATTCATCATACAAACACTCATGGCCCGACTACGGCGCCAAAATAGAAAAGACTCCCCAACATGCGACTAAACCCTGAATCGAACCCCGAGCAGGCACCACTACTGATCATCAGGAAAAGAAACATAGTATCGCTGAGAGTCCTCGTCGTACTCCCACTTCAGCTCGAACGCGCCATCCGGAGGAGTATCATCGGTCCCTGCATCTGGTGATATAGTAATCTGTGAGCCACAAGGACTCAGCAATCTCGCACCCTCGCGATCAAGACTATTTAAGCTAAATAGGTAAGGAAGGGGTAATGTGAGTGGAGCTGCAGCAAGCGACTAGCATATATGGTGGCTAACTTATTCGCAAAAGAGAGCGAGAAGAGAAGGCAAAGCACGAGCGATAACTAAATAGAGCAGACTACGCAAACATAACTCCAATGCCGTGTCCACTTCCCGGACTCCGCCGAGAAGAGGCCATCACGGCAACACACGCAGTTGATTCATTTTAATTAATTAAGTTCAAGTTATCTACAACCGGACATTAACAAATTCCCATCTGCCCATAACCGCGGGCACGGCTTTCGAAAGATCAATCCCTGCAGGGGGGTCCCAACTTAGCCCATAACAAGCTCTCACGGTCAATGAAGGAATAGACCTCCACCCAGGACCCACCGATCAGACTCGGTATCCCGGTACAACAAGATGATTCGACAGGTCAAAACTAGTCCAGCAACACCGCCCGAATGCGCCGACAAATCCCGATAGGAGCTGCACATATCTCTTTCTCAGGGCACACTCTGATTGTCCAAACTTCCGGTAGGCCAGCCCAGAGTAGCCCCTGGTGGCCACCGGCGGCTGACGTTCCGGACCAACACTCAGAGGAGCACTGGCCCGTGGGGGGGCTAAAATAAAGATGACCCTCGGGCTCCGGAAACCCAAGGGAAAGAAAAGGGTAGGTGGCAAATGGTAAAACCAATGTTGGGCATTGCTGGAAAAGCTTTAATCAAGGCGAACTATCAAGGGGTTCCCATTATAGCCCAACCGCGTAAGGGACGCAACAAACCGGGAACATAACACCG
This sequence comes from Triticum monococcum, assembly GCA_034509565.1. Classification (NCBI taxonomy): domain Eukaryota; kingdom Viridiplantae; phylum Streptophyta; class Magnoliopsida; order Poales; family Poaceae; genus Triticum; species Triticum monococcum. Next base: position 388,350,289 of record CM067841.1, read on the forward strand.
ATATGACGGAAACTAGGCGGCAAGAGTGGAACAAAACACTAGGCGAGAGGCCGAGCCTTCCACCCTTTACCAAGTATATAGATGAGTAAAGATAACATAGTAATAGAATGATATCCCAACAAGTAAATAAATGTTCCAACAAGGAACGGCTCCAATCTTCACCTGCAACCAACAATGCTATAAGAACGGCTGAGCAAAGCGGTAACATAGCCAATCAATGGTTTGCTAGGACAAAGGTGGGTTAGAGGCTCAATCATGGCAATTGGGAGGCTGACAAGCAAGTGGTAGGCATCGTAGCATTGGCAAAGCAAAAGAGCGAGCAAACTAGCATAGCAAAGATAGTAGTGATTTCAAGGGTGTGATCATCTTGCCTGCACAGTTGTCAGAATTGACTGGATCCTCAAAAGCAAACTCAACGGGCTCCTCGTTAGCGAAATCGTCTCCCGGCTCTACCCAACAACACAAACAAGCAACAAGGATACAATCAACCACGTGCAAGGGCAACCAATAAGATGCAAGGATGATATGCTATGCGGGATGCGATGCGGGATGCAAGAATGTAACACGTAACAGGAAATGCATGAACCTGGCCTCAACTTGGAAATCCAAGTGTGCCACTGGATAGAGGGGAAGAAATCCCCTGAAAACGATATAAAGATCATGGCAATCGGAGCTACGGTTAAGAAATGGCAAGCGTTTTACTAAACGAACCGATCTGCGATTTACAGCAACATGCCTCATAAACGTAACAAAATGAACATGCTACAGCCACCCAACATGAAAACAAATTGCATGGCAGTGATGTACTCATCAAGCTTAACAAATCATCATGACTGAGGCATAGGCAAATTCATCCATTAAGGGCTTCAAACAAGCATGGCAAAACTGAATAAGCAAAACAGATTTCAGACTTAGCGAAATTAACGCTAGTCTGAAATTTCATACCACGATGCCCTCTTCGGAGCAGCAAAACAACATGAAGGAAAACCTGAACATGGCAAGTAAGAGCATGGCATGGAGCTACTCAACAACCTTAACAAAACACCCTACATGACCTGGGGCCAAAAGGGTTCACAAAATATTCTACCGAGCACACGAACATTGATGAAACACAATCAGTTTTCAGACTTGGTGAAAACTGGGACATGCTGAAATAATAACTCATGGAGGCATATAAACGATCTCGATGCTCTCACTACGGTGCTAGTCATGGCAAGGTAAGCATATATCCATAAAGAAGGCACAAAATGCTAGCTAGACATGGCAAGAACAATGGCATAGCATGCATGGATCACTAGCAATCACTCCGGCAAAATCGCAAAAGAGTTAACGATCTGCCCAAAACAGCAACTATCCAAAAGTTGAGCTCGATTGAGTCAACCTAGAGTGCTCCAACATAACAAGTAAAGACATGGATGGATTAAGCACAACAAGCATAACAAATCACTCTTACTGATCATCCTCAAAAGAGGCACGGATCACTAGGAAACAAGCCGGACATATAGCATCGTGAACTAAAACGGCTCAGACTTGGTGAAAATCACTAAGTCCCTGAAATCTGTAATCTTAGGTCGCCCTCTTCGCAAGCTTGCACAAGACAACACACACATCCTAAAAATACATGGAAGGCACCTCTGGAAAGAAGACAACATGCTTAACAATTCATCCCAAAGGGGCACAGGCATATCATGCACGGAGTAAATATGGCAAAAATGACAAAAGTGCATGTTGGATTAACGGATCTGCAATTTAACTCAACATGCCTCATTCCAACAGCATTTTGGGCACCAAGATGACCTCAAATGCAAATGATGCAATGGAATGAAATGATATACTCGTCGAGGCGAAGATTTTGACATATCATACGCCCAAATCGGAGCTACGGATGCAAAGTTACGGGACCCCGAACAGAGGCATATGGACCAAAATTTCTGGGAGTTAGACGAATTTTACCCTCGCGGAGAAAGTCAACGGCGCGGAAAACGAGGTCCGCTGGAGTTTTGGCCGGAGCCGAGGATGGAGGCGCCGGTGCGGTGCGGGACTTGCCGGATCGGAGCCGGGGACGCACGGGTCCGGCGCGGCGGGCGGCTCCGGCGGCTCCAGCGCCCGGATCTGGACGGAGGCGAGCAAGGGCCGGCGGGGCGCTTACTCCGGCGAGCCCCGGCGTAGGCGGCGCGGCGGCGATGGGTCTCCGGCGCGGGCAACCTGCAGGGCGCGGGCGCGCCATAGCGGCGGTCAGCGGCGGAGGCGAGGCGAAGGGAGAAGGAGGCGGGGCCGCGGATCGGGCTCACCAGAGCGGTCGGCTACGGCGGCGGCGTCCGACAGCTCCGGCGCGGCGGGGAGTCGCCGGGCGCGGGGAAGAAGGGGGCGCTGCGGCGGCGGACCTGACCGGGCCGCGGGGGCCCCGCACGGGCCTCGCGGGCCCGCGGGCGGCGGCGAACTGGGGACCGGCGGCGGCCACTAGGAGGCCGACACGTGGCGGCGGACGGGGAGGCCGGACATGTCCGTCGGCGGGGCAGGTGTCCGGCGCGCCGCGGAGGGTTTTTTTTTAGGGTTTCGGAGGGGGAGAGATCCGAATTTGGGGGGGGTCTATTTATAGACCTAGAGGGAGCTAGGAGAGTCCAAATGAGGTGTGGTTTTCGCCCACACGATCGTGATCGAACGATCGAGACGATGGAGCTGAGTTTGGTTGGTTTTGGGCCAAATTGGAGGGGTGTTGGGCTGCACACACACGAGGCCTTTTCGGTCCCTCGGTTAACCGTTGGAGTATCAAACGAAGTCCAAATGACCCGAAACTTGATAGGCGGTCTACCGGTAGTAAACCAAGGCCGCATGGCAAGTCTCGGCCCAATCCGGAAATGTTTAATCCCCACACACGAAAGAAAGCTAGAAATGGCCACCGGAGGAGAACGAAGCGCCGGAATGCAAAACGGACAACGGGGAAAATGCTCGGATGCATGAGATGAACATGTATGCGAATGCAATGCACGTGATGACATGATATGAGATGCACGAAAACAAAAACAACACACGGAGACAAAGACCCGAACCCGAGAATTAAATATAACTTAATGCCGGAAACGGCAAGAGTCGGAGTACATTAGGGGAAGGTTACATGTGGGGCGTTACATGCCTTCAGCCTCGGCCTAGATCAACCCTAGCTTCTCTTCGAACTCGTGCTCGAGGTTCAAATGCGCCATCGCCACCCGACGTCCGACCTCCTCCAGGACACGGGCTTCCTGTGCAGCGACATCATCCTCCGCCTGCGTCACCAAGCGCTCCCTCGTCTCCAGACGCTCGTACTCGCGGGTACGTTCGGCGGCTTCTAGCATCAGTGCCTCCTCACGCTTCTGGAGCTTGGCTGAGTCGCCAGAGGCCACCTTCATCGACGCGAGGGCTGCCTCGCGCAGCTCCACCTGCTCCTCCAATGAGTGGCACCAGGCCAGGAGCTCCCGAGCCCGCTCCTCCAACGCCTTTCGCCACCGGTCGGCTTCCCGGGCCTCCTCAGCGGCCCAAGATCGGGCCTCCCGAGAGGCCACCAGCGACGCCTTGGCCTCTGCGACGTCAAGATCGCGCTGACGGCGCGCAAGGGCAATGGTGCCCTCTAGCTCGCGCCTCTCTGCAGCCAGGCGCAGGCCCTCGGCCTCAAGGCGCGCGTCTTCATCAGCAAGCTCCTCACCAAGCAGGCTCACCGCGTTAGCCGCCCTTTGAAGGAATCCTTGGCGGAGAGCACGACGCTCCCGAGCACGCTCGAGCACGTCTTCCACACCATCATCTGCCCCAAGCAAGCGCCGGGAGCCACGAATCAGCACTCCCCCTCTAGGCTGGGGGCTAGGGGCTGGCACCCTTGCGACGGCCGGGCACGCCGCGCTAGAAGCCCGACCTGGAGCAAGCCCATCCCTAGGTGAAGAGCGCAGGGAGCACCTCAGCCAATCGCAGTCCACGACCAGGCGAGAAGCCCACGGCAGGCTGGCTATGCCACGAGAAGGCCCGCGAAGGAGGACCGCTAGGCGCGCAGGGCCACGATACGCCTCGGGACGGTTCGCCTCTTCGATCGCCCTCACCACAAGGGCTCCGCTGCTCGGAGCGCTTGAGGACGGTGGAGGGGGCGAAGCCAAGGGGGACGGCTCCTCAGCTGTCTCCGCGAGCTCGGCTGGAAGGGGCCTGCGGAGCAAGGGTCAGTAAAAGTAACAGAAGGATCGGGAGCTGGGAAAGGAGAAGGCTTACTCATCAGTGGCGAAGTACTTCCTACGCTTCAATAGGCGACAAGGGTAATCATCGCCCAGGGCCTCCCTTCTCTTCCGGAGAGCCTCAAAGTCCATGCGGAAGCAGCCCAAGAGTTGGGCGCAGGGATCAACCTGCGACGAAGATGGAGCGTCAAGGCGATCTGCATTAGGGGCGCCTACATGATGTGCGCCGCCAATCGCCTCGCCGAGAGAAGCAGCAGAAGCCTTAGGGGCCTCAGTCGCAGGCGCTAAGGGTAGCTGCTCATCACCTTCAGCCTCAGCGGCATGGGCCCCAAGAGTTTCTCCCTCATGAGCATTGCCCGGTGCTGTCACCCTGCCGGGAGCCCTATCGGCCTCTGGCGCCTCATGCCTCCCCGCTCCGCCACTTGAGGGAGAGTCGCCTTAGCCGACTGGAAGGGCAGTCACCATCACTGGGTTCTCGCGAGGCCCCTGGAGGCCAGCGGGGCGCGGCCCCCACTCATCAAAGATAGGCATCTGCTTCACAAAATCGCCCTTGCTCTGGCAGAGGTACAGCAAGGCCCCTCCCTGCTGGATGCTGCCGGGGTTGGGGTCTCTAGTCAGGGTCAAGAGCGCCGTCCTCAGCACCTCAGGAGCCAAGTCCTCTTCCTGGAGCCTCATATGATCATCGCGCCCGCTGAAGGCCCACATCCGGCGGGAGTGGCGTTGGAGAGGAGCAACGCGGCGTAGCAGGAACTCCTTCACCACCTTGGGCGCTGTCACGCCAAGCGACCTCAAGAGCGCGAAGCGGTGCCAGACGAAGATGAGGCGGGGGCTCTCAAGCGTCTGCTGGCCCCAGCCCGAATTGGGGACAGCAGGCGAGGTTGGCTCCGATAGCAGGGGGCTGGGCACCCCTGCGTCCATATACAGCCACCGCTCACGGAACCCAGCCGCGGGCAGGGGGAGCTTGAAGTCAATCCCAGAGGCCGCTGTCGCAGACGCGGCAACGAAGCTCACACACGCCCAGCATTGGGTAGGGTCGACAAGGCGCAGCAAGAAGAAGTGGCGTAGCAAGGCAACCGAAGGAAGGATGCCCACCATAGCCTCGCAAACAAAGGTGAAGACCGAAAGGAGGGTGATGGATTCAGGACCGATGCATCATGTGGATCCGGTAGTGGGAAAGCACGGCATTAAAGAAATCAGAAAAGGGAGGAACCAGACCCGCCCACAGGGCATCAGCAAAATACGGGACCTCGGTGACTATCCTGTCGATGGAGAAGTGGGACGCGGGCCAGGCCGTCGTCCTCCCGCATTCGTTGAAGATAGTTGCCAGAGCCGAGCTGACCTTGCCCAAGCCCTCGGCGGGGGCCGCCAATGGCGGCGGGCAAGGCGGAGACACGGGTTTCTTCCCTCTTCCCTTCTTCGTCGGAGCCACGGCGATGGGAAGGGGGGAAGGTTCGAGATTGGGTTGAAAACAAAAGCCGGAGTTCGAGCGAAGGAAGGACAGAGGGCGCTTGAGCAACAGAAAGGGGAACGGCTGTGTACGACTACGAGTCCGCCTAGCGTGGCGCAAAATAAGGAGGGCGTGGGGGAACAGTGCCGCCCACGTCCAATCAACCGCCATGCGGCGCCCAAGGCCGCAGGCTATTAGGGCCCGCGGCGCTTCGCTCTTGCCCTTCTGCCTCCCTGCACGGCCCAGCCCGGGCGCGCCTTGGGCCCGGGGGCTACTGTCAGCGTTCTGGGAACGGGGGTCCCCAGACATGCCTGCCTGCGGCCTACGGCGTGGCTCAAAGGGGGGCCCAGCACGGCCCATCTTCGCCAACACAGACCCAAGACCCTCGCGAGGGGCCAAGCCTCGCGGGGCGGATGACGCGGAGCTTCCTCAGGCACGGCCTCATCAGGCTGGCTCGCGAGGAGGCGGAGAGATCAAGGCGGGGTAACTCACGAGGTGCCGGTGACGCAAGCCATGACGCCCAAGGGCGCCAGGCGGGTGCCAGCCCGCGCAGTGTCCTCCTTTCCTCTTTGGTGCAAAGGGTGCAAGCGCAGCCGCGGAGTACCGAGGCATCAGGCAAAGGTTGCCATTTCGGTGCAACGAGACCAAGACCAGGAGGACTCCAAGACGGAGGTCATCGTGGAGCCCAAGATGGCGTCACCACCAGAGTTTTGTGCAGGCGAAGACTACTTTTGTCAGGATAGCTGGTACTAGCTGTCCCCTTTCAAATTGACCCACCATTGTTGGCTCCCTTCCCACTCGATATTTGGGAAGAGGACCAGGGCCTTTATAAATAGGACTAGCCACCATAGTAGGAGGGGGATCGAGATCCGAGAGAGAGAGAGAGAGAAGGGTGACTGAACTCCTCCCAGCAGTTCATCGCCCCAGCCAAGAATAGACCCTCGCGAGGCTGTTCTTCCTTGTATTGTTCATCATCATCAGCCCAAGAGGCAATCCACCACACCACACACTGGAGTAGGGTATTACACCACAACAGTGGCCCGAACCAGTATAAACCCTGTGTCTCTTGTGTTGTTCTTTCCATAGCTTAGATCTTAGCAAGGCGGAGGGGTGCAGGTAGGTAGGAGGCGAAATCTTCGCGCGAACCCCAGTGTTCGAACCTCAAGGGTCTGCCGGAACCCGGAATCCGACAGCTAAGCAGTCGGGCCGGATCTCCCCGGCAACCTTCTTTACTGGTGGCTTGACACCTTCTTTCTTTCTTCTTCTCAGGGGCCAACGCTGCTCTTCAACAACAGCTGAGCGACACCAACTCCGCTTTGCACGCCAAAGAGGAGGAGTGCAGCAAGCTCATCACGGAGCGCGACCTGCTGGCCACTCAATTGTCAGAGCAGAAGGAGCTGCTTGTGAAGTCGCAGAGGGAGGCGGATGAGACAGAAACCGCCCTCTTGGCCGAGTTCGTGAGCGAGCGCTCCTCCTGGTCTGACAAGGAGGCTCTGCTATCCTCCGGCTTCCACGAGATTGAAGACATCGTTGATGGTGAGCCTCTTTATTTTCTTTCTTCGAGCTGCCGATTTAAGTCGTGCCGACTCCTGGTTTTTGAATAGCTTCTTCGTTTCTTCGCGTCTTTGCAGACTTCTTCCCTGGGCAATCGTAGGCCGCCATCCAAGCCATCGAGGCTGACCATGAAGGTCGGGGGGCGGAGGGCGCAGAGATTGCCGCCGATGCCCCCCGAACTCTTGACGAGCACATCCTGAGCATCGAGGCTCGCCTCCGGCCGGCTCACCGGATGCTGCGCCGGCCTCAGCGTGTCGGTGCCCAGGCGATTGCTCCTTTGGCTTTTTTCCTTTGTCGCTTTGTCTTAGTTGCCTGCCTTGCCAATCGGACAGCCGCTCTGCGGACTGTCGCTGGATCAAGTGCTAGGCTACTTTGGGAAAGCGAGTACTTAGCCATTTTCAAGATTTTTTTAGCAAGTTAGATAGAAGACGGCAATCCGACTATCCAAGAGTCGGTTTGCGAGAAAGGCTGAAAGCTGTCTTGAGCTATGTTTTATGCTTTGAGTCCTTAGCCATTTTTCATGCGAATGCCCATTCTACCTTACTACTGCCCACCGTACAGTCGCTCTAGGAGCTGCGGCTTCTGACAGGAGATGGTTTATGCGTTTACACACTACTTGTCCGACTGTAGGAAGCATTTCATAGTGCAAGGCGGCAAGTCCCCGGGCCGACTTGTCAAGCCCGGTGCCAAACGACATAAAAAGGAGTAACATACTCGCAGTCATAATTTTTATCATACATACAAAAGAGGGCAGTCCCCAAGCTTGCCTCGGGGTGCCCGAATTCTTGGTACTTTAATACAAAAGGTAGCGTGGTACATACTGCATCAACTGTAAAATCTTCGGAGGAGATTTGCATTCCATGGCCGCTCTGTCTCCTTGCCGGAGTCGTCCCTCTTGCGTGCTCGGGGCTTCTGAGCATCGATCAGGTAGTAGGAATCATTTCCCAGTACTTTGCTGATGATGAACGGGCCTTCCCAAGGCGCCAACAGCTTGTGCTGGCCGGTTGTTCACTGGATCAGCCGGAGCACAAGGTCGCCTTCTTGGAAAGATCTTGGCCTCACCTTCCTGTTGTGGTATCGGCGCAGGCTCTGCTGGTAGATGCTGGACCGGCTGAGTGCCAACAGCCGGCCCTCTTCCAGCAGATCGACGCCCTCTTGTCATGCTTCTTCCGCTTCCTCCTCGGTGTACATGGTGACTCGTGGGGAGTCGAACTCTATGTCCGTTGGGATGACGGCTTCAGCACCGTAGACGAGGAAGAAGGGCATGAAGCCGGTTGACTTGTTTGGAGTCGTGCGCAGACTCCAGAGGACGGCTGGCAGCTCGTCGAGCCAGCAGCCAGCCGAGCGCTCCAGAGGCTCGATCAACCGAGGCTTGATGCCAGACAGGATGAGGCCGTTTGCTTGCTCCACTTGGCCGTTTGACTGTGGATGGGCGACGGACGCTAGGTCCAGTCGGATGCCATGTGTTGCGCAGAAACGGGCCAAGGCGCCATTGGCAAAATTTGTGCCGTTGTCGGTGATGATGCTATGTGGTATGCCATACCGAATTGTGATATCGGAGATGAAAGTTACGGCAGTCGGACCGTTCAGCTTCTTGATTGGCTTCGCTTCTATCCACTTGGTGAACTTGTCCACTACGACAAGTGAGTTAAATCTCCTCGTGCTGTTTTGAATGGTCCCACCATGTCTAGACCCCAAACTGCGAAAGGCCAGGCAATGGGGATGGTCTTGAGTGCAGAAGCTGGCTGATGCGGCTTGGAGCTGAACTTCTGACACCCTTTGCATTTTTGGACCAGCTCCTTGGCCTCTTCCAAGGCAGTTGGCTAGACGAAACCGTGCCGAAAGGCTTTGGCGACGAGTGCTCTTGAAGCCGCATGGTGGTCGCACTCGCCTTGATGGATGTCATTGAGAATCGCTTGGCCTTGCTCTGGCTCTACGCAGCGCTGGTAGACACTAGTGACGCTGCCCCTGACCAGTTCTCTGTTGACTATGGTGTAGGCTGCCACCCGGTGTTGTATTTGCCGAGCTAAGGTCTCATTAGTCGGCAGCTCTTTGTTCACCAGGAATTTGAGGATGGGCTGGGCCCATGAGGGTGCTGCTATTTCTTCGACTGCCAGAACTGCGATTTGGACGAGGGCGGTTGGGCTGGGAGGCGGTGGGTTGGAGTCAACAGCCGCTTGCTGGCTTGATGAAGTCCCCAGGCCGACTGGCACGGTCCTTGGGCCGAGTTTTGGAGTCTTCGAGTCCGCCACTGCAGTCCCCGGGCCGGGTTTGACTATGGCATCTTTGGGGTCTTCCGCCAAAATCCCCGTTCTGACTGCCGGAGCCCTGGAGTTGGATCCGCCATCTTCGGGAGGAGCCGGCACAAAAATGGAGTCTAATTCTGGTGAAGGCCTGACTGTCGGCGTTCTGGGAACGGGGGTCCCCAGACATGCCTGCCTGCGGCGTGGCTCGAATGGGGGCCCAACATGGCCCATCTTCATCAAGCACAAGACACAAGACCCTCGCGAGGGGCCAAGCCTCGCGAGGCGGACGACACGGCGCATCCTCAGGCGCAGCCTCCTCAGGATGGCTCGCGAGAAGACGGAGATATCAAGGCGGGGTGCCTCATGAGGTGCCCGTGACGTAAGCCATGACGATCGAGGGCGCCAGCGCGCGCAGCGTCCTCCTTTCCTCTTTGGTGCAAAGGGGGCAAGCGCAGCCGCGGAGTACCGAGGCATCAGGCAAAGGTTGCCGTTTTGGTGCAACAAGACCAGGACCAAGCGGACTACAAGACGGAGGTCACCATGGAGCCCAGCACGGCGTCACCGCAGAGTCTTTTGCAGGTGAAGACCACCTTTAGTCAGGATAAGAGTACTTGTTGTCCCCCTTCAAATTAGCCCGCCATTGTTGGCTCCCTTCCCGCTCGATATTTGGGAAGAGGACCGCGTCGCCGAGCTTGTCCGCGCCGCAGGGGGCTCTTCCGCGCCGTCCGTCCCTCTGCGCCACACTCCGCCCCGCGCGGGCAATGAAGCTCCAGAGGCGCACCAGCCGCCTCCCCTCCAGGAAGATGCCATGGCTCCAAGGCGCTTGGCCCCTGGGCGGAACCCGCTCCGTCAGGCGCCAGCGCAGCAAGAGCGGAGCTGCCAAGAAGTTCCTCGCCCGCAAGGGGCTGCCAGGGCGCTCCCTGCTCCGGCGCGCCAAGACTCCGCCCTGCTCCTAGCTGCAGCGCGTGGGGACCCTCAAGACCAAGCTCTCCACCAACCGAGGCCTTTCGTGGCCACCGTGGGCTGCCACGCCTACACCACTGAGCTGCGCAGCGTCGCGTGGCCCAGCAAGTTCAAGCCCGACCTGCCTCCTCGCTACGACGACACAACCGATCCCGCAGAGTGCCTCCAGCTCTATGAGCTGGGCATCGAGGCTGCCGGCGGGGATGAAGAGGTCATGGCGAACTTCTTCCCCATGTCGCTCAAGGAAGGAGCTTGAAGCTGGCTCCTGAATCTGGATCCAGGCACGATCTCCTCCTGGGACCAGATGCGCGCTCGCTTCATCGCCAACTTCCAAGGTACTCGCGACCGGCCGCCCGCCGTGAGCGACATGCGCCGCATCAAGCAACAACTCGGAGAGACCCTGCAAAAGTACATCCAGCGCTTCAACAGCGCGCGCCTCAAGATCCCCAAGGTGTCTGAGGAGGCCATCATCTCTGCCTTCTCCGACAGCATGCGCGACGTCAAGATGAAGGAGGAGCTGGCGATGCATGAAGACCTCTGCACCTCCCTTGAGCTGTTCAACTTGGCGAACAAGTGGGCCAGGGCTGAGGAGGGACGTCTCTCCCTCCTCGAGCTGCCTGCCGTGGACCCAGAAGAGAAGAAGCCCAAAGCCAAGGACGCGAAGCACGAGGGGGCTGCCGTACTCGCGGCAGAACCAGACACCAAGCGGGGCAAGGATCTGCCCGAACCCTCCAGAGGTAGCCGGTACTGTGTGTACCATGACCTCCACACCCACAACACCAACGAATGTCAAGAGCTCCGCGCCGTGCGAGAAGGAAGGATCGGCCGTCGCCCTGACCGTGCTGACCGAGGCTATGGCCGGGGAGGAGGAAGAAACCTAGGACGCTGGGAAGATCGCGGCCCGTGCCCGGGGTGGCGCGACCAGCCTCGCGAGGACCGCTGGCAGGACCTGCCTCGCGAGGGAGACTGGAGAGATCAGCCTCGCGAGGATCGCCCTCATGGCAATGCAGGCCTACCTCCGCTGCCGCCTCCACCAAGAAGGAACGAAGCCCGCCACCAAGACAAGGGGGCTGGGGGCTTCCAGGAGCCGCGCGCGATCGCCTACATCCTGGGCGGAGCTCAAGCCCCAGCCTCCCAACGTATCTTCAAGCAGTTTGCCCGCGAAGTGAATGCAGTTCTCCCGAAGCTCGAAGCAACGCGCCCCCTCAGGTGGTCGGCGTGCCACATCACGTTCAGCTCGGCAGACCAGCTCAAGTGCGCGGCCACTGCAGGGGTCCTCCCGATGCTCTGCTCCCCAGTCATCAGCAATGTGCTGGTCACCAAGACCCTCATCGATGGCGGGGCAGGGCTCAACGTCCTGTCCGTGGAAACATTCAACAACCTCCAAGTGCCCTACGACCAGCTTCAGCCCACCAGGCCTTTCTCCGGGATCACCGACGGTTCCATAGTCCCGATCGGGCAGGTCCGCCACCCTGTCACCTTCGGGGCTCGTAGCAACTACCGCACCGAGCTCATCGACTTCGACGTCGCCCACATCCGCCTGCCGTACAACGCCATCCTCGGGTACCCAGCGCTGGCCAAGTTTATGGCTGCGACTCACCACGGCTACAACGTCCTCAAGATGCCGGGAAGTGGCGGCGTCATCACGGTGCCCTGTGAAGAGAAGGATGTAGTGTGTTCCCTGGAGCGGGCCTATCAGGCCGCGTTGCTAGAAGACCCAGATCGCGGAAGCAGGAGGCTTCCTGAGACCACCCCCAAGAAGAAGAAGACATCGTCAGGCTCGCCCCTCAGGAGGCAGGCCCCTCAGGGCCCATGTCTGCCCAGGGGGACCCTCCTTCCATCGTGTAGGAAAGCGCGCCCAGCGCCCTCCTCAGGCAGGGCTCGGGGGCTCTCACCTGGAGGGCCACCGACCTAGCCAGGGTCACGAGGGAGGCGCTTGGGCACCGTGTGGAGGCGTGCTTCGTAGCACGTTTCCCTCGAGAGGGAGCCAGGCGAGGAAGATCAGACCAGCAAGAGTTCGTTGACGAGGCCATTCAAGAGCTACAGGAGACAAGGATCATGAGAGGTTGTCGTCGCCTACCAGCTGTGGCCCCACATCTAGGCGAGGATGGTGGGCTGCGCGTCTGCGTCGACGTACCAAGACTCAATCAGATCGCCACAATGGAGCGCCTCTGGCCCTCGCAAGTGGGGCGCTGTTGAGGTCCACCCCACAGCTATGTTCCCATGCCTTACGGCCAGCCGAGCATGGCTGCGGCATACCAGCGCCTCATGAGGGGCATCGTGGAGGCTCAGGAAGACAGGCATTCCGCGGCCTTGGCGGAGATGAAGGTAGCTCACGAGGAATCACCGGCGCCTCCGGAGCCTCCCGAGGCCCCGGGGCCTGGGGGCTCGTGAGGATCGGCTTCTGCAGCCCATCAAGTCTGCTGCACCAATGCCACTACGCCGACGACATCCTCAGGTGACATCTTTCAAGTTCCGTTCTCAGCTTGGAGCACCCTCCCAGGGTTGCATCACTCCCAGGCCGCGTGGGTCCGTTCCCGCGGCATGTATCTGCATTTACCTTTCCGTCATTAGTTTGCCTTGTTGGGGGCGCCCCTCGGGCTGCATCATCCCCGAGCCGTTCGGGCAAGACCCAGCGGCGTGTATACCCCTAGCGTTTATTTCCAACTATGCATTGCCTATCACACTTAGCTGCATGGTGCCCGTCCGCGGCATCTTTTCTTCCCATGTCGGCCACTTGCACGTTAAAGGGGGGGTGCCTGAGCATCGCGACTCAGGGCTCTTGCTGGCTCTCCAGCCCTCACCCTCTGGCCTTTTCCATGGCATCGTGATCTGGCATACCAGCGACGGCTGAGACAAGCTCGAGGGCCGGGACCCGAGGACGTAGAGTACCGGCATCTAACCAAATTTTGCAGGGACACATCTCAAGTTACGGCCTAATGTCGGGCGCAACCCGCCCAGAGGTAGGGCCTCGCGAGTCCCGCGCTGGCTCACGGGTGCCCAGATACACCTCACCTACTCCCACCAGCAAGCTCTTGAGTGACTAACGATCGACTAATGGCCGCCATGGCAGAACCATCTTCTTTCTGTGATGAACCTGCAGGATCCTTGGAGGGGACTGCGCTAGCCAAGGCCCTAACGAGGTTCCCTTCACCCTCGCCTACGCAAACCGCTTGCACGTTAAAGGGGGTGCCTGAGCATCGCGACTCAGGGCTCCTACCGGCTCTCCAGCCCTCACCCTTTGGCCTTGTCCACGGCATCGCGACCTGGCATACCAGCGACGGCTGGGACAAGCTCGAGGGCCGGGACCCGAGGACGTAGAGCAGAAAGGGGAGCAGAGGCGAGGGGGAAGAGGCTCGCAAGGACCTTGCCGAGTGACTCCGCTCCTACCGACGCGCGAACCCGACGGCGCACCAGGGATAATCCCCGACTTCCGAGATAAGTCACCTCCTGCAACATTGGCTATCGTGGCACTACCCCCGCACCTAAGGCAATTCCGTACTAGCGACGTCGCTTCCCTTTCTCACCGAGCAACGGCTGCTTGGGCGCCAAAGGGGACCTCCTGAGCATCGCGACTCAGGGGCTCTTACCGGACCTCGGGTCGCTCACCTCCTGGCCTTGACCACGGCATTGCGACCTGGCATACCAGTGACGGCTGATGCCGCCTTGCGACTGGGACCTGTCGGCGTAGAGCACCAAGCCCTCGCGAGGTTCGAAAGGGAGAACTAAGCTATGACGGAATCAGCAACTCACGCAAATCCATAGCGAAGGCCATGTATTAACAAACATGACTACAGACACCTTACAAGCCCCCATGGGGCGCATTGTGATTCCTCGCAGGGAACGGATCCTAAGGAGTGCTAACTACATGGGCCCCTGCAGAAGATGCCATCATCAACAGTGGGCCTTCAGGCACCGGCGCCAACCACATCCAGATCAGGGTCGGCGATGGCCTGACGAGCCCGCCCTGCTCCGGGAGCGGCGCCGGCTCGGGGGCTCGTAGCTGTCGTCGCTCGTCTCCGGAGTCACGAAGATCTCGCTAGAGTCGCTGGACCCCCCGGCGCCTTCGCCAAGGGAGCGGTCGACGGCCCTAGCCCTCACCTGGGCAGGGTCCTGGCCACCTCTCCCGCGGCAACACTCCAGCCGGCGCCCGATCTTGTCGAAGACCTTGACAAACATCACCCCGGCGCCATCATACTCCAGGTGGACCGCAAAGACGCCCCTCTCCTTGCAAACCCGGGCAATTTCTCTCCAGCCGCGGGACAAGTAGACCTCGCCCGGGGCAACGACCACGACCTCAGCCTCAGTCGCGAGGGCGCTGCAGCCGGCGTACTGCAGCCAGAGCTCCAGAGGCCCTCCTGGAGGGATGATGGAGGCGAAGAAAGGAGGCAGACAGATCCAGGACTGAAGAGGAATGACGACATGGAGCATGAACTCGTGGGAGGAGCCCTCGGCATGGACTCGGGAGGAACAACCCACGCCTTCGTGACCCGGCGGCGCCTACGACGACGCCGGCCGCAAAGATCAGCATTGGCACCCTAAGGGCCCTCGGCGGGGGCGTATAAAGGAAGCAGAAACCCCGGCGGAGCCCGCTCGCACCGGGGCCTCGGCTCCACCTGCCGGTCTTCCTCGCCCCGGCTGCAAAGGGCGAGCCGCTTCTTTGGCGGGAGCGGGTCTAGCCCCTCTCGAGGAGCTTTTCCCTTCTCTGCTGCAGAGAACCGGCGGATCGGAGCCATCACACCAAGACGGAGCAAGGATCGGGAAGAAGGAGAAGCCAGGAGGAATGGACTGGAAGGGCACACGCCGTACAGTACTTATAGTCGGCGGAGGCCAACCGCCGGCCTCCACGATCACAGGTAATCATGACACGATTTGCATGCAGGACTTGTCCACCTCGCGCGGACACCAAGGCGTCATGGGGAAGTGGAGTCACCCATGTCCCGTCAACCGCCACGCGGCGGCCAAGGCCGCAGGCTGTTAGGGCCCGCGACGCTTCGCCCTTGCCCTTTCGCCTCTCAGCACGGCCAAGCCCATGCGCGCAACGGGCTCGGGGGCTACTGTCGGTGTTCTGGGAATGGGGGTCCCCAGACTTGCCTGCCTGTGGCCTGCGGCGTGGCTCGAATGGGGGCCCAACATGGCCCATCTTCATCAAGCACAAGACTCAAGACCCTCGTGAGGGGCCAAGCCTCGCGAGGCGGACGACACGGCGCATCCTCAGGCGCAGCCTCCTCAGGCTGGCTCGCGAGAAGACGGAGATATCAAGGCGGGGTGCCTCGTGAGGTGCCCATGACGTAAGCCATGACGATCGAGGGCGCCAGGCGGGCGCCAGCGCGCGCAGCGTCCTCCTTTCCTCTTTGGTGCAAAGGGGGCAAGCGCAGCCGCGGAGTACCGAGGCATCAGGCAAAGGTTGCCGTTTTGGTGCAACAAGACCAGGACCAAGCGGACTACGAGACGGAGGTCACCATGGAGCCCAGCACGGCGTCACCGCAGAGTCTTTTGCAGGCGAAGACCACCTTTAGTCAGGATAAGAGTACTTGTTGTCCCCCTTCAAATTAGCCCGCCATTGTTGGCTCCCTTCCCGCTCGATATTTGGGAAGAGGACCAGGGCCTCTATAAATAGGGACGGCCACCCACGTAGCAAAGGGTTCGGTTTTCGTAGAGAAGCACATAGAGTAGGCGATCCGACTAGCAAGTAGAGAGAGAGAGAGAAGGTGACCGAACTCCTCCTAGCAGTTCATCACCCCTGCCAAGAACAGACCCTCGCGAGGCTGTTCTTCCTTGTATTGTTCATCATCACCAGGCCCCAAGAGGCAATCCATCCACCACACACTGGAGTAGGGTATTACACCACAATGGTGGCCCGAACCAGTATAAACCTTGTGTCTCTTGTGTGATTCCCTTAGTAGTTTAGATCTTTGCGAGACGGGGAGGTTGAGGACGTGATTTCCGCGTGCACCCAGTGTTCGAACCTTAAGGGTCTGCCAGAACCCGAAATCCGACACTGACAGACGGCTTGAGGAGGTGTTGAAGGGCGACACCAGATGGTATTGCTTGGTGGGTGGAGCCGATTCGTGCCAATGCATCTGCTTGGTCGTTGTCATTCCTTGGCACATGGAGGAACTCGCACCCTTTGAAATACCCGCTGAGTTGCTGCACGAGGAAGCGGTAGCTCGCCATGTTTGCATCTTTCGCGTCCCAGTCGCCAGATGATTGCTGGACGACTAGGTCCGAGTCACCATAACACAAGATCCGGCGGATGCCAAGTTCTTTGGCAAGCCGGAGCCCGTGAATGAGCGCCTCGTACTCGGCAACGTTATTGGAGGTGGCAAAGTGGATTTCCAGCGCGTATTTGAGCTTATCGCCTTTGGGGGAGGTGAGGACGACGCCGGCTCCCAAGCCGGTGCGCATCTTGGAGACGTCGAAATGCATCCTCCAATGGGTGGAATCAGGCGCTGGAGGTAGGTACTGGGTCTCGGCCCAGTCAACGAGGAAGTCGGCCAGTGCTTGTGCCTTGATGGCGGTGCGGGGCTGGTAGTGGATGGTGTAAGGAGCCAGCTCTATGGCCCACTTGGCCACTCGGCTAGAAGCATCTCGGCTACCAATGATCTCGGCAAGTGGGGCCGTGCAGACCACCGTGATTGGATGCTCTTGAGAGTAAGGCTTCAATTTCTTGGCAGCAAAGTGTACGCCATAGCACATCTTCTGGTAGTGGGGGTATTTCTGCTTGGAGGTCGACAGTACCTCGCTCAGGTAATATACCGGTCTCTGGACAGGCAGCGCCTTGCCTTCCTCCTTGCGTTCCACTACAATGACTGTGCTGACTACTCGGCTGGTGGCGGCGATGTACAGGAGCATAGGTTCCTTGGGAGTCGGAGCTGCCAGGACAGGTGGAGTAGTCAACATCTTCTTCAACTGGTGAAAAGCTTCGTCCGCCTTATGGTTCCACTCAAAAAAAGTGGTCTTCTTCATGAGTTGGTACAAGGGGAGAGCTTTCTCGCCCAGCCGACTGATGAATCGGCTGATGGACGCCAAGCAGCCGGTGAACTTCTGCACGTCCAGCAGTCAGCTGGGTACCTCCATTCTCTCAATGGCCTTGATCTTTACTGGGTTGCATTCTATGCCGCGTTTAGAGACCAGCAAGCCAAGGAGCTGGCCGGCTGGTACTCTGAAGACGCACTTCTTGGGGTTGAGCTTGATCTGGAACCGGCGTAGGTTCTCAAAGGTCTCCTTGAGGTCTTCCAGCTGTGTCCCACGCTTTTCCATCTTCACCACCACGTCGTCCACGTAAACGTGGGCGTTCCTGCCTAGTTGCTTGAGGAGGCACTTCTGCATGCAACGCTGAAAGGTGGCGCTGGTGTTCCTTAAGCCGAACGTCATGGTGAGGTAGCAGAAGGCTCCAAACGGCGTGATGAAGGCGGTTTTCATTCCGTCAGCCTGGTTTAGCTTGATCTGGTGATATCCTGAATATGCATCCAAAAAACTCAATAGCTCGCATCCGGCTATGGAGTCTATCACCTGATCGATTCTTGGCAAAGCGAATGGATCCTTAGGGCAGGCCTTGTTGAGGCTCGTGTAGTCAATACACATTCTCCACTGCTTGTTCTTCTTTAGTACCAGGACCGGATTTGCTAGCCATTCTGGAAAGAACACTTCCATAATGAAACTAGCTGCTAGGAGTCGGGCTATCTCTTCTCCGACAACTCTTCTCTTCTCTTCTGATAAGCGGCGTAGGGGCTGTCTGACCGGCTTTGCATCAGATCGGACATGTAACTTGTGCTCGGCGAATTCCGTCGGTACACCTGGCATGTCTTTGGGGGACCATGCGAAGATGTCCCGATTCTCATGGAGGAAATCGACGAGCTCGCCTTCCTATTTGCTGTCGAGGTTTGCACCTACCATGGCGTACCTCTCTGGGCGCTCCGGGTCCAAGGGTATCTTCTTTGTCTCTTTGGCTGGCTTGAACGAACCCTCAGCCTCCGACTCTTTTGGGTTGTGTCGGCGTTCTGGGAACGGGGGTCCCCAGACTTGCCTGCCTGCGGCCTGCGGCGTGGCTCAAAGGGGGGCCCAGCATGGCCCATCTTCACCAACACAAACTCAAGACCCTCGCGAGGGGCCAAGCCTCGCGGGGCAGACGACGTGGAGCCTCCTCAGGCATGGCCTCGTCAGGCTGGCTCATGAGGAGGTGGAGAGATCAAGGCGGGGTACCTCACGAGGTGCCCGTGACGCAAGCCATGACGACTCAGGGCGCCAGGCGGGTGCCAGCTCGCGCAGCGTCCTCCTTTCCTATTTGGTGCAAAGGAGGCAAGCGCAGCCGCGGAGTACCGAGGCATCAGGCAAAGGTTGCCGTTCCGATGCAACGAGACCAAGACCAGGAGGACTACGAGACGGAGGTCACCATGGAGCCCAAGACGGTGTCATCACCAGAGCTTTGCGCAGGCGAAGACTACTTTTGTCAGGATAGCTGATACTTGTTGTCCCCCTTCAAATTAGCCCGCCATTGTTGGCTCCCTTCCCGCTCAATATTTGGGAAGAGGACCAAGGCCTCTATAAATAGGACTAGCCACCCACATAGCGGGGGGTCGAAGGGTCTCTGGGCTGAGAGGCAGGAAGGAAGGTGCTCGTTAGAGAGGTTGGAAACAGAGAGAGGTAGAGAGGTGGCTGAACTCCTCCCGGCAGTTCATCGCCCCAGCCTAGAACAGACCCTCGTGAGGCTGTTCTTCCTTGTATTGTTCATCATCATCAGCCCAAGAGGCAATCCACCCACCACAAACTGGAGTAGGGTATTACACCACAACGCTGGCCCGAACCAGTATAAACCCCGCGTCTCTTGTGTTGTTCTTTCGATAGTTTTGATCCTAGCGTGGCGGAGGTGTGCAGGTAGGTAGGAGGCGAAATCTCTGCGCGCACCCAAGTGTTCGAACCTCAAGGGTCTGCCGGAACATGAAATCCGACATTTGGCCCGCCAGGTAGGGGTGCGCGGGAATTCGTCTTCCACCGCTCCGTTCTCCTCCGACCATCACACTCATGTCTGACGCTCGTCGGGCCCGCGCGGAGCGCCGGGCCGCCCTCGCTTCCCGCGTAGCCCAGACGGCCCCTGTCGGCGGGCGTCCTCGCCGTTCCCTGTCACCTGCCGTCAACGCCGCCACCGTCCCGGCGGGGGACGAGCAGCAAGCATCGTATCAGCATCCGTCCGTGCGGCAAGACGGCCGCACCGCAACTCCCTCGGTCGCCCCAGCTGGATCTTCGTCCCGCGCGCTCCGCGCGCCCATGGAGGCTCGGGCTGCACTCATCGCGGCGAACGAGCTCCTGCACTACCGCCCCGTCGACGACGTCTACGAAGAATGACTCGGCCGCATCGCCAAGCTCGTCCGTGCCGCAGGGGGCTCTTCCGCGCCGTCCGTTCCGCTTCACCGCATCCCGCCCCGCGCGGGCGACGAGGCTCCGGCGGCGCCCCGGCCGCCTCCTCCTCAAGAAGACGCCATGGCTCCAAGGCGCGTGGCCCCTGGGCGGAACCCGCTCCGTCAGGTGCCAGCGTAGCAAGAACAGAGCTGCCAAGAAGTCCCTCGCCCGCCAGAAGCTGCCCGGGCGCTCCCTGCGCCGGCACGCCGCGACCATCCTCCTGCTCCGGCGCGTGGGGACATGCAAGACCAGGCTCTCCATCACCCAAGGCCTCCCGTGGCCACAGCAGGTTGGCGCGCCTACACCACCGAACTGCGCAGCATCGCGTGTCCAGGCAAGTTCAAGCCGGACCTGCCTCCTTGCTACGACGGCACGGCCGACCCTGCGGAGTTCCTCCAGCTCTACGAGCTGGGCATCAAAGCTGCCAACGGAGGCGAGAAGGTCATGGCGAACTGGTTTCCCATGGCGCTCAAGGACGGGGCCCGCACCTGGCTCCTGAACCTAGCTCCAGGCACAATCTCCTCCTGGGAAGAGATGTGCACCCGCTTCATCGCCAACTTCCAAGGTACTCGCGACCGGCCACCCGGCATGAGCGACATGCGCCGCATCAAGCAACAACCCGGGGAGACCCTGCGGAAGTACATCCAACGCTTCAACAACGCACGCCTCAAGATTCTCAAGGTGACTGAGGAGGCCATCATCTCAGCCTTCTCCGACGGCGTGCGCGACGTCAAGATGAAGGAGGAGCTGGCGATGCATGAAGACCTGTGCACTTCCTTGGAGCTGTTCAACTTGGCGAACAAGTGCGCCAGGGCTGAGGAAGGGCGTCTCTCCCTCCTCGAGCTGTCTGCCGTAGACCCAGAAGATAAGAAGCTCAAGGCCAAGGAAGTGAAGTGCAAGGGGGCTGCCATGCTAACGGCAGAACCGGACACCAAGCGGGGCAGAGATTAGCCCGAACCTCCCAAGGGCAGCCGCTACTACGTGTACCACGACCTCCACACCCACAACACCAGCGAATGCCATGAACTCCGAGCCGTGTGAGAAGGAAGGATCGGCCGTCGCCCTGACCGCGGTGACCGGGCCTACGGTCGAGGAGGAGGAAGGAACGCAGGGCGCTGGGAAGACCATGGCCCGCGCCAGGGGTGGCGCGACCAACCTCGCGAGGGAGGCTGGAGGGATCAGCCTCGCGAGGATCGCCCGCAAGGCAACGCAGGCCTCCCGCCGCTGCCGCCGCAGCGAAGGAGAAACGAGGACCGCCGCCAAGACGAGGAGGCTGGGGGCTTCCAGGAGCCGCGCGCGATCGCCTGCATCCTGGGCGGAGCTCAATCCCCAACCTCTCAACGCATCTTCAAGCACTTCGCCCGCGAAGTGAATGCAGCCCTCCCCAGGCACAAAGCCACGCGCCCTCTCAGGTGGTCGGCATGCGCCATCACCTTCAGCTCGGCAGATCAGCTCAAGTGTGCAGCTACAGCCGGAGTCCTCCCGATGCTTTGTTCCCCAATCATCAGCAACGTGGTGGTCACCAAGACCCTCATCGATGGTGGGGCAGGGCTCAATGTCCTGTCCGTAGAGACATTCAACAACCTCCAAGTGCCCTACAGCCAGCTCCAGCCAACCAAGCCTTTCTCCGGTATCACCGACGGCTCCACGGTCCCGATTGGGCAGGTCTGCCTCCCTGTCACCTTCGGGGCACGCGACAACTACCGCACCGAGATCATCGACTTCGACGTCGCTCACATCCGCCTGCCGTACAACGCCATCCTTGGGTACCCGACGCTGGCCAAGTTCATGGCCGTGACTCACCACGGCTACAACGTCCTCAAGATGCCAGGAAGCGGCGGAGTCATCACGGTGCCCTGTGAAGAGAAGGACGCGATGTGTTCCCTGGAGCGAGCCTTTCAGGCTGCATCACTGGAAGACCCGGATCGCGGAAGCAGGAGGCTTCCCGAGGCCGCCCCCAAGAAGAAGAAGACATCGTCCGGCCTGGCCCCTCAGGAGGCAGGCCCCTCTGGGCCCGTGCCTGCCCAGGGGGAACCTCCTTCCATTGCATAGGAAAGCGCGCCCGGCGCCCTCCTATGGCAGGGCTCGGGGGCTCTCCCCTGGAGGGCCACCGACCTAGCTAGGGTCACGAGGGAGGCGCTTGGGCACCACATGGAGGCGTGTTTCGAAGCACATTTCCCTCAAGAAGGAGCAAGGCAAGGAGATCCAGACCCACAGGAGTTCGTCAGCAAGACCATTCGGGAGTTACAGGAGTCAGGAGTCATGAGAGGCGCCCGCCGCCTACCAGCAGTGGCTCCCCATCCAGGCGAGGATGGCGGGCTGCGCGTCTGCGTCGACGTACCAGGGCTCAACCGAGTCGCCTCCCTGGAGCGCCTATGGCCCTCGCGAGTGGGGCGCTGCGGAGGTCCGCCCCACAGCTACGTTCGCATGCCTTACGGCTTGCCGAGCGCGGCTGACACGCACAATCGCCTCATGAGGGGCATCGCGGAGGCACAAGAGGCCAGGCGCTCCGTAGCCTTGGCGGAGATGGAGATGGTCCGCGAGGAACCGCCAGCGCCTCTGGAGCCTCCCGAGGCCCCTGGGCCTGGGGGCTCATAAGGATCGGCTTCCGTAGCCCACCGAGCCGGCTACACCAACACCCCTTCGTCTTCAGCATCATCAGGTGATATCTTTCAAGTTTCACTTCCAGCTAGGAGCGCCCCGAGGGCTGCATTATTCTCAGGACGCGTGGGTCTGTCCCTGCGGTGTGTATCCCTTTCATTTCACGTCGTTAGCTTACCTTGTTGGGGGCGCCCCTCGGGCAGCGTGACCCCCAAGTCGCTCGGGCCTGACCCAGTGATTTCCGCATTCCCAGCATCGATTTGAACGAATCCACTCCTTCGCGGCTAATGTGCTTTACCTAGTTGCCTGCTCAGCTGACGCCAACTAATGGAGCTGCTCCCAAACGGCACGACGCTTGCGCATGGGTCCGTCCCTGCAACACCGACAAACCTGGATGGCTGAGCTCTGGCCACGGCAGCTCCGCATAGCGTCACCTCGTCAGCCTTCAGTGCCTCACTACCCTTCGAAAGCAACCAACGGCTGACCATCAATTGTTATGGCAAACCCTTGCTTTTTCTATGATGGACCTGCAGGACCTCCTGGAGGAGCTGCGTCAGGCGAGGCTCTTGCTGTGTCTCCTTCGCTCTCATCCGCGCGAACCGCTTGCACGTTAAAGGGGGGGTGCCTAAGCATCACGACTCAGGGCTCCTACTAGCTGTAACACCCACGATGCGACTATATCTCCCACGTGTCGAGGCACGACTTAGAGGCATAATCGCATTGAAGGCATATGTCGCAAGTGAGGTAATCTTCACACAACCCATGTAATATAATAAGGAAAAAGATACATAGTTGGCTTACAATCGCCACTTCACACAATTACATGAATAAAGCATTACATCATCCAGATACAATCAAGGTCCGACTACAGAACCAAAATAAAAGAAGAACCCCAAATGCGATAAAGGTCCCCGATCGACCCCAACTGGGCTCCACTACTGATCAACTAGAATGGAACAACACAAAGGACAAGATCTTTATCGAGCTCCTCCTGAGCTTGGTTGCGTCATCTGCATGGACTCATCGGCACCTGCAAGCTGGTTTTGGAAGTATCTGTGAGCCACGGGGACTCAGCAATCTCGCACCCTCGCGATCAAGACTATTTAAGCTTATGGGTAAGGTAAAAGGTATGAGGTGGAGCTGCAGCAAGCGACTAGCATATATGGTGGCTAACATACGCAAATGAGAGCGAGAAGAGAAGGCAAAGCACGGTCAATAAAAGTATGATCAAGAAGTGATCCTGGACTACCTACGTCAAGCATAACTCCAACAACCATGTTCACTTCCCGGACTCCGCCAGAAAGAGACCATCACAGTTACACACGCGGTTGATGTATTTTAATTAAGGTCAACTTCAGGTTTTCTACAACCGGACGTTAACAAATTCCCATCTTCCCATAACCGCGGGCACGGCTTTCGAAAGTTCAAATCCCTGCAGGGGTGTCCCAACTTAGCCCATCACAAGCTCTCACGGTCAATGAAGGAATAGACCTCCACCCGAGACATTCCGATCAGACTCGGTATCCCGGTACAACAAGACATTTCGACAGGGTAAAACTAAACCAGCAACACCGCCTGAATGTGCCGACAAATCCCGATAGGAGCTGCACATATCTCCTTCTCAGGGCACACTCAGATGAGCCAGACGTCGGGTAAGCCAGCCCAGAGTTGCCCCTGGTAGCCTCGGACATCGCTTAGTTGGACCAACACTTAGAGAAGCACTGGCCCGGGGGGGTTAAAATAATGATGACCCTTGGGCGCGCGACCCCCAAGGGAAAAGAAAAGGTTAGGTGGCAAATGGTAAAACTAATGTTGGGCATTGCTGGAAGAGCTTTACTTAAGGCGGACTGTCAAGGGGTTCCCATAATAGCCCAACCGCGTAAGGAACGCAAAATCCGGGAACATAACACCGATATGACAGAAACTAGGGCGGCAAGAGTGGAACAAAACACTAGGCATAAGGCCGAGCCTTCCACCCTTTACCAAGTATATAGATGCATTAATTAAATAAGATATATTGTGATATCCCAACAAGTAAATAAGTATTCCAACAAGGAACGACCTCCAATCTTCACCTGCAACTAGCAACACTATAAGAGGGGCTGAGCAAAGCGGTAACATAGCCAATCAACGGTTTGCTAGGGCATGGTGGGTTAGAGGTTTGACATGGCAATTGGGAGGCTGACAAGCAAAAGGTAGGCATCGTAGCATTGGCATAGCAAAGAGCGAGCATCTAGCAAGCAAAGATAGTAGTGATTTCGAGGGTATGATCATCTTGCCTGAAATCCCGCAAGGAAGAAGAACGAGTCCATGAAGAAGACAAACGGACGTAGTCGAACGGATCCTCACAAATGCAACGTTAACGGAACCAACCCGAAGAAGCAACACCGGACAGGAAGCAAACAACATAGTAAACAACCACCACATAAACATGGCATGATGCACAACCAAGTATGATGCATGTCCGGTTTAATGAGGCATGGCATGGCAAAGTGCACAAACAACACTACAAGTTAAGTGGAGCTCAATATGCGACGGGGTTGCATATTGAAGAAAACACCACATGACTTATTTAGTTCTCTCTCGTTTATGTACCCAACAATATTAAATGTTGATTAACATGGCAAGGGGTGAAGCAAATGAAAACTACCTATCTAGTCAAGGTTAAATGAGGCCGGAAGCAACGAACAACAATTCCGGAAACTCCTCATGAGCATAAATTAGGTTTGGTACTTTTCTGCCCTAAACATAATTTTGGAGTTGTTTAACATGCAAAGTAAGGTCACCATGATCAACTAGGCAAAATTCTACCCCATTTACATATAAATATTATTAAAATCAGAGTTACGGTTATTTAGTTATGAATTAAACTGTTTTAGCATGGCATAGGGGCAAATTAATGCAAACAACATTTTAAACATTTTAAACATAGATGAAAGTTGGATATTATTAATCTACACAAAATTCTGAGCAAGAGCTGGGCCTGGCGCTGCCCTGGGCCGGGGAAGAGGCCCACGCGGAGGGTCAACGAAGCCGGGGAGGGAGCAGCTGGATCGGGCTCCTCCCGATCCATGGCGGCGGCGGCGCTGGAAGGCTCCGGCGAGGAGAGCGGGGTCCGGCGAGGCAGCAGGAACGGGCGGATCCGGTCGACTAACCGCCGGATCCGGTGACGGCGGGGGTCGACGAGGCTCTTCCGGCGCGGGCGGCGAGGAACTCCGTGCTCGGGCGACGAGATCCGGCGAGGTAGGTGGTGGAGCCATGCGGCGGCGCAGTGTGCTCCTGCGAGGCGCGGTCATCGGAGATGGCCGGCGAGGACAGCAGCGAGGCGGCGGAGCGCTCGGGCTCCCAGCGCGCGGCGGCGAAGAGAGGGCCCCGGAGTGGCCCGGTCCAGCCCCGGGGCGGGCCGGATCTAGGCCCCGGGAGGATGGCGGCGAAGTGGGCGCAGAGGAGGTGAGGTGGCGGCTCGGGATAGGCTGGCGGCGGTGGCTGGGTGACGTGGTATGCTCTGATTGGGCGGAGTGAGGTGGCCGGCGGACGGACATGTCCGGCGGCGCGAGGAAAAGGAAGGCTAGGGTTCATCCGCGAATTGATCCGAAATTTCGGGGAGGGGCACATATTTATAGGTAGAGGGAGCTAGGAGAGTCCAAATGAGGTGCGGTTTTTGGCCACGCGATCGTGATCAAACGCTCTAGATGATGGAGCAGAGTTTGGTGGGTTTTGGGCCAAATTGGAGGGGTGTTGGGCTGCAACACACACGAGGCCTTTTCGGTCCCTCGGTTAACCGTTGGAGTATCAAACGAAGTCCAAAAGGTACGAAACTTGATAGGCGGTCTACCGGTAGTAAACCAAGGCCGCTTGACAAGTCTCGGTCCAATCCAGAAATGTTTAATCCCCACACATGAAAGAAAGGTAGAAATGACCACCGGAGGAGAACGAAGCGCCGAAATGCAAAACGGACAACGGGGAAAAAGCTCGGATGCATGAGACAAACACGTATGCAAATGAAATGCACATGATGACATGATATGCAATGCATGACATGCAAGCAATGACAAGGCAACAACAGCGAATAACTGAACGACACCTGGCACATCGGTCTCGGGGCGTTACAACACTCCACCACTACGAGAGGATCTCGTCCCGAGATCTAGGATGGCACCAGAGGGAAAGCGGAAGAGAAAGAGGAGAGGTAAAACTAAGTTGCTTCTTTGACAACCGAGTGAAACCAAAGAACCTTGCGAGGTTGAACAAATGACAGACAGAAAGCAACGGAGATGAACGAAGTTGAAAACACTCTGTTAGGGAAAGAACAAGGAAGAACAACTTCGGGCAGTACTCCAGTTGGAAATAACAGACATTGAATAAGAACTTGATAAGGTGATAGATCTTGAAAAGAGGGCACGACACTCCAGTTAAAACAAGATAGAGAAGGATTAAGAATGATATAATTTGGACAGCACTCCGGTTGAGAAGGGATGCAAAATTTGATAAGATGAGAGAGCTCGAAAAAAAACATGACACTCCGATTGAATGGATAAGCAAAGAAAAGAACACTATCATGACAAAACAAGAAGATGTGTAGAAGAGAGCAACATCACAATGCCTCCGGAACAAAAGAATAGAAGATAGATAATTGAGATAGGGGAATGGAGAAGAAAATGCCAACTTCTGCCACAAAAGAGCTTGAAAAGGCATTCTTTAGGAGAAAGGTCGAACGGAGTTGTTGGAAATCCAACAACGAAAAGAATAAGTTTGATATGGTCGTATGGAATACATCTCGAATTATGAGGTGGCAAGCTGCCACTCATGGGAAAAGAATTGGATTGACAAGAACAAGGAGACGAGAAGGCTATATCACCGGGAGGATAAAAGAAGAACTTGGATCATTTATAAACACTATAGATAGCAATAGTCCTTAGGAAAGGCTTTGGTGAAATATAACCCAAGACAACTCCAAAGAAGAGATTGGTGGATTTAAAATACCTCATTCTTAATAACATGTGAATCATGAACTCAAATTATCAAGAATGATGTAAAACCACCTCCAAAGATACGGTAGGAAGAAATAGTACTCCGGATAGCAAGATGAAGAAAGCTTGAGCTCCTTAGAAAAGAATCTCGATGAACACTTCGAGAAGAAATATATATCCTTGATGAACCATCATGTAGAACTTCCATGAAGAACTCCGGTAACGAAAAGATAACGAGAAGAAAGAGAAGTTGAAAACACAAGGTGAAACCTTGTAATGATTTAGATGGATCTTCATGACGATATAATTGAGAGAGCTTGGAACTATGGGAAAGAAAGATGAGCACTTGAAACCAAGAATAAGTATGATGAACCACTCCGGAAAACAGGAATTAATCACTTGGATGAAACGAAAAATAAGAATTATGTTATGCTTATCCTTCACCAATTAAATTGATGACAATGAACGGATTTGGCATATTACTTATTCTCATATCAAGGATTAAGAGAGATATATCATAAATTTGAGAACGTCTTCAACGAACCACCGTAAGAATTGTAAAAGAACGAATAAAACATGAAGAACACCGGGAAGAATTAGCAAATGAACGAAGAAGCTTGAGGGGATTTAGTTACATGAGAACGAAGAGATCAAGAACTTATTAGAGGATAATTGATCAATGCACCGGTAATATTAGGAGAGCGATAACTGAAATCTGAGAATGAATAATATTTGAAAAGATGGATTCCGGATAAGAAATTGAGAAGACTCTTGAATTGCTCCGGATAGGTGAAAAGAATTCTCACAGTCAAAACACTTATGAGAGGATGGCAGCAAGCTAGAATCACGAAACTTGAAGAGAACGGAGCAAGATTAAAGAGAAACTCTTCTTCGGTCTTCCGATGACAACGAGAAACACCACCAAGAATTATTGAGGCGCACCGGAATGAAGAATGGAAAAGTTGAGCCAGCGATGAAAACAATTTAACCGATCTTGGAGAAAGACATTTGACTGATGATGAACCATTCTTACGTCAAACTTTTAAAAGAATTTGTGAATACCTCCGGGAAAATAAGAAGAGTCATGTAAGATCCTGGGAAAAGACCTGTGGGCTAGGGCCCACTAAAAAGAAACACCATAGAACGATTACTTGAGAAAGGAGATTGCACCGGTTGAATTAAATGGCTTGAATAAGATAGGACCTCGAAATAGCTTGAATTAAAGAAGAGTGGATACACGAATCTTCAAGATATCTTCATCACTCCGGAACAATAGAATAGCAAGCGGGGAATGATTATGAATTGCACCGGCATGAGAAAACATTGAAACGAGGAAAGGATATGATCAACAAAGCTTGACTTGCAACCACCAGAGAAGAGAAGAAACAAAGAATGATGAACTAGAAGCTCCGTTAGAATCTTCATGAGAATCACCGGATAAGAACATTGATGGAAAAGGAATGAAGAGACTTCACAAAAGGATACTTGATAAAGAAATCCGAGTCCTTGAAGAAAAAGGGTGGGTGGGCGGGAAAACAAAGGCAGCTTGAGACGAATGAAACAAACACCGTTGAGAAGAACTGGTAATTGATCTTGCTGATGTAGAAATGATCGGATCCACTTGAAGAGAAGCACACCGGTTGAACAAGATTGGCATAACAATCTCGATTATCAAGGAGGATTGGTATCCACATCGGAGTATGAGAACACCATTTGGGGTAGGTATGGAATCAACATTTGACTTCGAAGCAACTCGAATAGCACAACTCCAAACAAAAACAAAGGGTTGGCTTGCAGAATAAGCCGGAACAAACATATGATAGACATTTCGTCCGAAGTTTTCGTGGTGGGGCCTACATGGGCTCGATCGTACAACACCATCATGTACAAGGCACTGCACATGACATACGAAGCGTCCCCGAGTCGGCGTAGCCAAGGGCTCTTTAAGACACAACGAGACCACTGTAAAACCGACCATGAATAGGCGGACCACTAGACGTCGAACCCCAATTTCATATCATACATCTGTCGGAAAGATATCCAAAGCGCTACTTGAATTCCCACTTATAAACTCCCGAAACTTTCCGGTTATGCAATCAGGTGTTGGGGATACAGGGGAAGCATAATGTCTCACCCAAACTAGCAAATCCTACATCCAGCTGTATCCATCCTTCAACACATAACCAAGAAACCTTCGGAAATCGTCTACCTCAACCTTTGAAAAGCATCTGTTATACAAGTTATGGCGATACTCCCGAACTCCCGCCCCAGTACTAGGTGGCGTCGAGGTTATCTCACCAACGAACTGCATAAAAGAGATTTTCTATGTCGGCGTACTAAACTCAGGTATTCCAGAACTGCAACGATAAAATTATGACGACAACACCTCAGAGCTCAACTCCCCGGGACACTTCCACAAAACCCCTGACAGGAGGCACCAAGACAATGTTCTCATCATAAAACCATCGGAACGATTCCAAGATACCCGCGTGATCCTAAAAAAACATTTTAGTGAAATTTCAGAAGAGAAGAGTCAAAACTCAATGTCAGGATGCCTTACCAGAGCGATGAGGAGACTGGGAAGTAAAAAGAATTCCTAAACTCTCTGATATATAATTCATAATTGACTCAAAACATTTTTCTAGACACAACTCGGCCACTAAAAACGATCAATCAGTGGGGGATCCTAAGGTCGGGGAAGGCTCTGATTACCAACTTGTAACACCCTCGATGCGACTATATCTCCCACGTGTCGAGGCGCGACTTAGAGGCATAATCGCATTGAAGGCATATGTCGCAAGTGAGGTAATCTTCACACAACCCATGTAATATAATAAGGAAAGAGATACATAGTTGGCTTACAATCGCCACTTCACACAATTTCATGAATAAAGCATTACATCATCCAGATACAATCAAGGTCCGACTACGGAACCAAAATAAAAGAAGAACCCCAAATGCGACAAAGGTCCCCGATCGACCCCAACTGGGCTCCACTACTGATCAACTAGAACGGAACAACACAAAGGACAAGATCTTCATCGAGCTCCTCCTGAGCTTGGTTGCGTCATCTGCATGGACTCATCGGCACCTGCAAGCTGGTTTTGGAAGTATCTGTGAGCCACGGGGACTCAGCAATCTCGCACCCTCGTGATCAAGACTATTTAAGCTTATGGGTAAGGTAAAAGGTATGAGGTGGAGCTGCAGCAAGCGACTAGCATATATGGTGTCTAACATAAGCAAATGAGAGCGAGAAGAGAAGGCAAAGCACGGTCGATAAAAGTATGATCAAGAAGTGATCCTGGACTACCTACGTCAAGCATAACTCCAACAACCGTGTTCACTTCCCAGACTCCACCAGAAAGAGACCATCACGGTTACACATGCGGTTGATGTATTTTAATTAAGGTCAACTTCAGGTTTTCTACAACCGGACGTTAACAAATTCCCATCTGCCCATAACCACGGGCACGGCTTTCGAAAGTTCAAATCCCTGCAGGGGTGTCCCAACTTAGCCCATCACAAGCTCTCATGTTCAACGAAGGAATAGACCTCCACCCGAGACATTCCGATCAGACTCGGTATCCCGGTACAACAAGACATTTCGACAGGGTAAAACTAAACCAGCAACACCGCCCGAATGTGTCGACAAATCCCGATAGGAGCTGCACATATCTCTTTCTCAAGGCACACTCAGATGAGCCAGACGTCGGGTAAGCCAGCCCAGAGTTTCCCCTGGTAGCCTCGGACATCGCTCAGTTGGACCAACACTTAGAGAAGCACTGGCCCGGGGGGGTTAAAATAATGATGACCCTTGGGCGCGCGACCCCCAAGGGAAAAGAAAAGGCTAGGTGGCAATTGGTAAAACCAATGTTGGGCATTGCTGGAAGAGCTTTACTTAAGGTGAACTGTCAAGGGGTTCCCATAATAGCCCAACCACGTAAGGAACTCAAAATCTGGGAACATAACACCGATATGACGGAAACTAGGGTGGCAAGAGTGGAACAATACACTAGGCATAAGGCCGAGCCTTCCACCCTTTACCAAGTATATAGATGCATTAATTAAATAAGATATATTGTGATATCCCAACAAGTAAATAAGTATTCCAACAAGGAACGGCCTCCAATCTTCACCTGCAACTAGCAATGCTATAAGAGGGGCTGAGCAAAGCGGTAACATAGCCAATCAACGGTTTTCTATGACATGGTGGGTTAGAGGTTTGACATGGCAATTGGGAGGCTGACAAGCAAAAGGTAGGCATCATAGCATTGGCATAGCAAAGAGCAAGCATCTAGCAAGCAAAGATAGTAGTGATTTCGAGGGTATGATCATCTTGCCTGAAATCCCGCAAGGAAGAAGAACGAGTCCATGAAGAAGACAAACGGACGTAGTCGAACGGATCCTCACAAACACAATGTTAACGGGACCAACCCGAAGAAGCAACACCGGAAAGGAAGCAAACAACATAGTAAACAACCACCACATAAACATGGCATGATGCACAACCAAGTATGATGCATGTCCGGTTTAATGAGGCATGGCATGGCAAAGTGCACAAACAACACTACAAGTTAAGTGGAGCTCAATATGCGACGGGGTTGCATATTGAAGAAAACACCACATGACTTATTTAGTTCTCTCTCGTTTATGTACCCAACAATATTAAATGTTGATTAACATGGCAAGGGGTGAAGCAAATGAAAACTACCTATCTGGTCAAGGTTAAATGAGGCCGGAAGCAACGAACAACAATTCCGGAAACTCCTCATGAGCATAAATTAGGTTTGGTACTGTTCTGCCCTAAAAATAATTTTAGAGTTGTTTAACATGCAAAGTAAGGTCACCATCATAAACTAGGCAAAATTCTACCCCATTTACATATAAAGATTATTAAAATCGGAGTTACGGTCATTTAGTTATGAATTAAACCGTTTTAGCATGGCATAGGGGCAAATTAATGCAAACAACATTTTTAACATTTTTAACATAGATGAAAGTTGGATATTATTAATCTACACAAAATTCTGAGCAAGTTTCATATATAAATCATTTTAATCCGATGCACAGTTAGTGAGTTTTTAAATGCATGAACATGAGGGTCTAATCTACAAATCTAGCAATCTCTGGATAATTAGCTAAAATCGCAGATGCTGAAAAAAACACTGCTGGGCTGAAACTGAGACAAGCCCAACAGAAAAAAAACAAAAAGGTGGGGCGTTGGGGCGGCTCACCCATGGGCTTGGCCTGATCGAAGGGAGGAGGCTGGCCCGCAGGGGCGATGCGGATCTGGCCTGGCTGGAGCTGGGCCTGGCGCTGCGCTGGGCCGGGGAAGAGGCCCACACGGAGGGTCAGCGAAGCCGGGGAGGGAGCGGCTGGATCGGGCTCCTCCCGATCCATGGCGGCGGCGGCGCTGGAAGGCTCCGGCGAGGAGAGCAGGGTCCGGCGAGGCGGCAGGAACGGGCGGATCCGGTCGACTAACCGCCGGATCCGGTGACGGCGGGGGTCGACGAGGCTCTTCCGGCGCGGGCGGTGAGGAACACCATGCTCGGGCGATGAGATCCGGCGAGGTAGGTGGTGGATCCATGCGGCGGCGCAGTGTGCTCCCGCGAGGCGCGGTCGCCGGAGACGGCCGGCGAGGACAGCAGCGAGGTGGCGGAGCGCTCGGGCTCCCAGCGCGCGGCAGTGAAGAGAGGGCCCCGGAGTGGCCCGGTTCGGCCCCGGGGCGGGCCCGATCTGGGCCCCGGGAGGATGGCGGCGAAGTGGGCGCAGGGGAGGTGAGGTGGCGGCTCGGGATAGGCTGGCGGCGGTGGCTGGGTGACGTGGCATGCTCTGATTGGGCGGAGTGAGGTGGCCGGCGGACGGACATGTCCGGCGGCGCGAGGAAAAGGAAGGCTAGGGTTCATCCGCGAATTGATCCGAAATTTCGGGGAGGGGCACATATTTATAGGTAGAGGGAGCTAGGAGAGTCCAAATGAGGTGCGGTTTTCGGCCACGCGATCGTGATCGAACGCTCTAGATGATGGAGCAGAGTTTGGTGGGTTTTGGGCCAAATTGGAGGGGTGTTGGGCTGCAACACACACGAGGCCTTTTCGGTCCCTCGGTTAACCGTTGGGGTATCAAACGAAGTCCAAAAGGTATGAAACTTGACAGGCGGTCTACCGGTAGTAAACCAAGGCCGCTTGACAAGTCTCGGTCCAATCTAGAAATGTTTAATCCGCACACATGAAAGAAAGGTAGAAATGACCACCGGAGGAGAACGAAGCGCCGGAATGCAAAAGGGACAACGGGGAAAAAGCTCGGATGCATGAGACGAACACGTATGCAAATGAAATGCACATGATGACATGATATGCAATGCATGACACGCAAGCAATGACAAGGCAACAACAGCAAATAACTGAACGACACCTGGCACATCGGTCTTGGGGCGTTACACTGGCTCTCCAGCCCTCACCCTCTGGCCTTGCCCACGGCATCGCGACCTGGCATACCAGCGACGGCTGAGACTCGCTCGAGGGCCGGGACCCGAGGATGTAGAGCACAAAGGGGAGCAAAGGCGAGAGGGGAGAGACACACGAGGACCTCGCCGAGCAACCTCGCGCCTGCCGATGCATGGACCCAGCCACACACCAAAGGGCGGCCCCTGATCCTCGAGATAAGTTATCGCCCGGAAGCGCCAGCTACCATGGCATCATCCCTGCACCTAATGCTGTCCCCATGTTAGCGACGTCGCTCCCTTTTCTCACCGAACGACGGCTGCTTGGGCGCCAAAGGGGACCTCTTGAGCATCGCGACTCAGGGGCTCTTACCGGACTCGGGGTTGCTCACCTCCTGGCCTTGACCACGGCATCGCGACCTGGCATACCAGTGACGGTTGAAGCCGCCTTGGGACTGGGACCTGTCGGCGCAGAGCACCAAGCCCTCGTGAGGTTCGAAACGGAGGACCGAGCTAAGACGGGATGAGCAACTCGTGCAAATCTACGACAAGGGTTATATTAACAAAACAGGATCACAGGCACCTTACAAGCCCCCACGGGGCGCGTTTTTGGTTTCTCGCAGGGAACAGATCCTAAAGAGACGCAAACTACGTGCATCACTACAAGAGACGCCATCATCAACAGTGGGCCGTCAAGCACCAACGCCAACCCCATCCAGATCAGAGTCGGCGGCGGCCTGACAAGCTCGCCCTGCTCCGGGAGCGGCGCCGGCTCGGGGGCTCGTAGCTGTCGTCGCTCGTCTCCGGAGTCGCGAAGGGCTCGCCGGAGTCGCTGGAGCCTCCGACGTCTCCACCGCCTGAGGAGCCGCCAAGGGAATGGTTGGCGAGCCCCGTCCTCGTCACAGCTGGGCCCTGGCCGCCTTCATCGGGGCAGCACTCCACCCGGCGCCCGTTCGCGTCGAAGACCTTGAGGAGCATCACCGCAGCACCGTCATAGTCCAAGTGGACCGCGAAGATGCCCCTCGTCCTGCAAACCCGGGCGATCTCTCTCCAGCCCCCGGTCATGTAGACCTCGCCCGGGGCGACGACCGCGACCTCTGCCTCGGTCGCAAGGGTGCCGCAGCCGGCGTGCTGCAGCCAGAGCTCCAAGGGCTCCCCCTGCGAGATGACGGAGGCGAAGAAGGGAGGAAGACGGATCCAAGACTGAAGAGGAATGGCGACGTGGAGCACGAACTCTTGGGAGGAGCCCTCGGTGTGGACCCCAGGGGGGACGACCCACACCTTCATGCCCCGTCGGCGCCGACGGCGGCGCCGCTCGTGGCGGTCAGCATCAGCTCCTTTGGGGCCCTCGACGTGGGCGTACAATGGAAGCGGGAACCCCGGCGGCGCCCGCTCGCCCCAAGGCCTCGACACCACCTGAAGGGCCCCCTCGTCCGGGCCACGGGGGGTGAGCCATTTCTTTGGTGGAAGTGGGTCTGGTCCCTCTTGGGGAGCCTTTCCCTTCTATATTGTCGAGAACCGGTGGATCGGAGCCATCGCGGCAAGACGGAGCAAGAATCGGGTAGAAGGAGAAGCAAGGAGGGATGGACTGGAAGGGCGTGCCACGTTCCGTACTTATAGCCGGTGGAGGCCAACCGCCGACCTCCACGATCAAAGGTAGGGAAGTGGAGGCGCCCACGTCCAGTCAACCGCCACGCAGCGCCCAAGGTCGCAGGCTGTTAGGGCCCGCGGCGCTTCGCTCTTGCCCTTCCGCCTCCCTGCACGGCCAAGTCCGGGGGCGCCTTGGGCCCGAGGGCTACTGTCGGCGTTCTGGGAACGGGGTTCCCCAGACTTGCCTGCCTGCGGCCTGCGGCGTGGCTCAAAGGGGGGCCCAGCACGGCCCATCTTCACCAACACAAACTCAAGACCCTCGCGAGGGGCCAAGCCTCGCGGAGCAGAAGACGTGGAGCCTCCTCAGGCACGGCCTCGTCAGGCTGGCTCACGAGG
This sequence comes from Triticum monococcum, assembly GCA_034509565.1. Classification (NCBI taxonomy): domain Eukaryota; kingdom Viridiplantae; phylum Streptophyta; class Magnoliopsida; order Poales; family Poaceae; genus Triticum; species Triticum monococcum. Next base: position 388,386,084 of record CM067841.1, read on the forward strand.
AGGCGAAGATATCAAGGCAGGGTACCTCACGAGGTGCCCGTGATGCAAGCCATGACGACTCAGGGCGCCAGGCGAGTGCCAGCCCGCGCAGCGTCCTCCTTTCCTCTTTGGTGCAAAGGAGGCAAGCGCGGCCGCGGAGTACCGAGGCATCAGGCAAAGGTTGTCGTTTCGGTGCAACGAGACCAAGACCAGGAGGACTACGAGATGGAGGTCACCGTGGAGCCCAAGACGGCGTCATCACCAAAGCTTTGCGCAGGCGAAGACTACTTTTGTAAGGATAGCTGATACTTGATGTCCCCCTTCAAATTAGCCCATCATTGTTGGCTCCCTTCATGCTCAATATTTGGGAAGAGGACCAGGGCCTCTATAAATAGGACCAGCCACCCACATAGCGGGGGGTTGAAGGGTCTCTGGGCTGAGAGGCAGGAAGGGGTGCTCGTTAGAGAGGTTGGAAACAGAGAGAGAGAGAGAGGTGGCTGAACTCCTCCCGGCAGTTCATCGCCCCAGCCTAGAACAGACCCTCGCGAGGCTGTTCTTCCTTGTATTTTTCATCATCATCAGCCCAAGAGGCAATCCACCCACCACAAACTGGAGTAGGGTATTACACCACAACGATGGCCCGAACCAGTATAAACCCCGCGTCTCTTGTGTTGTTCTTTCGATAGTTTTGATCCTAGCGTGGCGGAGGGGTGCAGGTAGGTAGGAGGTGAAATCTCCGCGCGCACCCCAGTGTTCGAACCTCAAGGGTCTGCCGGAACCCGAAATCCGACAGGCTGGGCGATACCTCCGGCTGCTTGCCGGCCATTGCCACAACTCGCTCGAGGAGCCGCTTCTCAGCCGCGATTACCAGGGACTCAGCCAGCCGACTGCTCTCAGCTGCGCAAGCAGACGACTTCCGGTAGTCGCCAGCCACAGTCAGAATTCCTTTGGAACTGGGCATCTTCATCTTGAGGTAGGCGTAGTGGGGGACCGCCATGAACTTGGCCAAGGCAGGTCGGCCAAGCAGCGCATGGTATGGGCTCTCAAGATCCACCACCTCAAACCAAAGGGCTCTCTACAGAAGTGATCTTTGTCCCCAAAGAGGACGTCCATCAGGATCTTGCCGATTGGCGAGTAGGAAAGCCCAGGAACAATGCCATGAAGAACAGTTCGGCTGTTCTGAAGCTGTCTTTGTTTGATCCCTAACTTCTCCATGGTGTCCTTGTACAGGATATTGATGTTGCTGCCCCCGTCTATCAGAAATCACAAGAAACGCGCGGCTCGTCTGTCCGTGGCAAAGGTGGCGTCCAGGACCAAGGCGTAGGAGCCCGGACTCGGCATCACCTCTGGGTGGTCAGTCCTGCTCTAGCTGATGGGCTTCTCAGACCAGTGCATGAACTCTGGCGTCTCTGACGCTACTGCATTCACCTCTTGTCGCTGCAGCTGCCTGCTGCGTCGATCATCAGCCACACTGGTGAACACCACATAGGCTCCATGCTCTTCAGGGTATTCGTCTTGTACTGCGCCGACTGGCCTGACTGCCGGCTGCTAGGGTGGCGGCGGAGGCGGCTGCCCAGCAGGCGGGGGATGCAGGAGGCTGTCTCCCTTGGCGATCCTGGTGAGCCAGTGGCACTTCCGGGAGGTGTGATTCGACGGCTTTGCGCCGTTGTGGAACTTGCAAGGTCCATCCAAGGTCTACTCATAGGAGAAGGCCGGCAACCTGTTTGGCTTGCCGCCTTTCTGTCGCTTGGGCAGGGGCTGCTCTTCTGGCTGCTGGGCTTCAACGGCCGCGACCTGCCGGCTGCTGGGAGCCAGCTGCGGGGCCTTGCGCTTGTTGTTACCCTGCTGTTGTCGCCGGCCGACGTCTGCCGCCGGAGTTCTTGGAGCTTGAGGAGCCACTTTGCTAGTTGTGCTAATTTGAATTTCCGCCTTCATGGAGGAGTCGGCCGTGGCGTACTTGTCCGCTATGATCAGCAGCTCGTCGAGGGTTTCTGGCTCGTCGCAGAGGAGCTTGTGCTTGAGGAGGGTGCCTTCCCTGCACCCGGCTGTAAAGTACTCGATAGCCTGCACCTCGTGCACGCCCTCGCAGGAGTTCTGGAGCTCGGCCCAACGCGTGAGGTAATCACGAGTAGACTTGTCGGGGCCTTGCACGCACAAGGAGAGCTGACGAGGCTTGGGAGGACACTTGTACGTGCTAGTGAAGTTGCGGACGAACGCTTCGGTGAAGTCGACCCAGCTGTTGATGCTGCGGGGCTTTAGGCTGTTCAGCCATGTCCGGGCCGTGCCCTGGAGCATGAGCGGAACATACTTTACGGCGACACGCTTGTTGCCGTTTGCTATGCTGACAGCCGTGGAGTAGTCGACTAGCCAGTCTTCCGGCTTCACGGAGCCGGTATACTTGGGCGTGTCTCTTGGGAGCGTGAACCCTCTGGGAAAGGGCTCGTCCCGAATGCGGGGCCCGAAGCAAGGCGGACCCAGCTCGTCTTCTTCTTCCAGTGCTAAGGATTGGTGGAGTCGGTCGATCCAATGGCGGGCGTCATTCTCTCCAACTCCCTCTCGGTGGCCGAGGCGGTCATCGAGAGTCGGATGGTCAACAGGCGGCAGGGAGACTCGCCTCTCCTTGCAGGGAGGGGGAGGCGGACAGTCGTCCCGTCGTTCCACTGCCCTTGGCGGCCGTCTCGGTCGTGCTCTATGGTAATGCGAGTCCGACTATGGCTGACAGTCGGCTCCTTGTCTCTTCTTCCTCGGCCGCCGCCAGTCGGCGTCTGAGACGTTGCGCCTTGGTCTAGGTGAAGGTCGTCGTTGGGCCGTTGAGGCGCCTCCGCGCGGCAGCCGGCCTCGTTCTGCGCGGCGGCCGCATCGAGAAGCCGTTGGACTCGCTCCATCATGAGGCGGCGTTCTTCGCCCTCGAAGTTGTCCAGCTCGTCCGCCGCTGCCTGGGTGGCTCAGATGTTCTCTGCTGGTGTAGCGTACACAGGACGGCTTGCCCCAAATAGGTTGGTGATGGCTACGCCACGCTGCCGGACCGCGCCAAGGTGGCTGGGCTCCGCCAGGGCCGGCGAGCCGCCGACGGTGCGATCCATCTCCTGCTGGTAGGCTTCTGACAAGCGCCTCATGCTGGCCAGCTTCTTCGCACCTTCAACGAGCTGAAGGCGGCGCGCCTCCAACGTCTCTGCGTCAGCGTCTTCCGGAATGGGCGCAGTTAGGTCTTGCAGCGCCGCACCGAGTGAGTCGAGCGCTCCTCCGCTGGGGAACTCGTCATGACTGATGACTAGCACCTCAGTGACGGTGCTTCCGTCGCTCTCTGCGTGTGGGAGAGGTTCGTCATAGACCACCACGTTGGTGGGGAACGCGTCGAGCGACGCGGTGTCGGAGTCGACCAGCATCGGGTCGATGGAGCCTACGGACTCCAAGTCTATGACAGGCTTGCCAGAAACATGGAGTTGATCGAGGAGGCCCATGAGGAGGTTCTCGGGGCCGCCCGTGCCTGCGTTGGATGCAGGTTCGTCGGAGAGGCGGACCTCGCTGACGAGTTCGGCCAAGGAGCTGACCGCGCAGGCGATCTCGACGCTGCTTAGTGCGTTGGCGCAAACTCCATCTGGCGTGCCTGGCTGGCTGCGCTCGCCAGGGAGAAAAAAGGTTCCCGTCTAGAACAGATCTCCGGACGGTGGTGCACAAGGCCCCACGGTGGGCGCCAAATGTCGGGGGTTTGGTGCGACATATGCCAATGGATGGCTTATCATGGTGGGGGCGAGTAGAACGTCGCCGGTGCCTGGAAACGGGATGAGGCGAAGACATGCACGCCGGCGAATCTTACCCAGCTTCGGGGCTCTCCAGGGAGATAATACCCCTACTGCTGCTCTGCGGGGTCTCCGCATTATCACTATGGCAAAGTGCTTACATGATTTCTCCTTGAGCTGTTTTCTGGTGGTGGGAGAGAGCAAGGCTAGCTCTCTTTCTATTATATGATCTGGTCTAGAGCTAATGGGTTCCAACCCTTTGCATGGGTGCCCTGGGGGGTTTATATAGGTCTACCCCCCAGGGGTACATTGGTAATCCGGCTGGGCGCGGGCCCAGCCGTCAGTGTCTCCGGCCTCCGTCTTCTATGCTGACTGCTGGAGCCCGCCGACTGGCCGGGTACGGAGCCGACAGGCCACGTCCGCCGCGGGCGGGTCTTGCCGGTTGCTGATTACTGTAGCCATACTTCTGATGACGCGGGCTTGATCATGAGGTCGTGGCAACAACCCCGCCGCCTGGCGGGCGATCACTGTTGCCACTCCCCATCTCATCTTGATCAATGGCGCATGGGCCCCGAGGGAGGGCTTGGCCGAACTCCCCCGGGCCGACTCCCATCGGGTCCAACTGGTGGTTCTCCCGCCGTCTCCCAAGGTCTCACTGACTGGTGAGCCCTTCTGCCTCCAGGCCGTACAGACAAGCCGTCGTGGGTGCAGGATTCGTCCCTGCGGTGCTGACGTCAGGGCCGACATGGCATAAGTGCCACGCCGCACGGAGATCTTCCGGGGTACGGCGTGCTGTGGCCATACCTGCCCTTGGTGAGGGGCGGGGGTGGGCTTTGCTGTAGCCATGCCCCTGCCTTGCCCCCTTTGATGAGGTCATGGGGTTTATTGGAGTCGCAGGCTGACTCCCCAAAACCGGCTTCTCTGGAAGTCGTCCCTGGGACTCGGCCGTGAGCGGGCAGTCGGCCGCCTTGCCGTCAACTCCTCAGGAGGCGGCTCTTTGTCCTGTGGTCTTAAGGGGCGCAGCCTGCCCCGATGCCTTGAAAGGTTATGGGACTCGGGTTGGCCTACCCGTGGCCCATTACTCCGACAGGTAGTAAAGGTAAATTCTCTCTATAGATATGATAAAGCTGAAATCCCTCCTGCTAAGGTTTGCTAGCCAATGTTTGGATGAATTTGATAATTTTATGGTTAAGCAAGAAGATTTTAATGCTTATGTTGGTAGATAATTGAAACATAATGCTTATATGATCGAACACTTGAGTGATTATATGGCTAGTGTTAAAGGTGAACTTAAACTTATTAGTAAACATGCTTCTATGGTTACCACTCAAGTAGAACAAGTACTTAAAGCTCAGAATGATTTGCTCGATGAATTGAATAGTAAAAATAATGACTTTGCTGTTAGAGTTGCAACTAGAGGAGGTAAAGTGACTCAGGAACCTTTGTATCCTGAGGGCCACCCTAAGAGAATTGAGCAAGATTCTCAAAGAGCTGATGCAGATGCACCTAGTCCTTCTAAAAGGAAGAAAAAGAAAAATGATAGGACTTTGCATGCTTCTAGTTAACCTGTTGTAGACACACCTAAGAATCCCAATGATATTTCTATTTATGATGCTGAAACACAAGCTGGTAATGAACATGAACCTAGTGATAATGTTAATGATGATGTTCATATTGATGCTCAACCTAGTAATGACAATGACGTAGAGATTGAACCTGATGTTGATCTTGATAACCCATAATCAAAGAATCAATGTTACGATAAGAGAGACTTTGTTGCTAGGAAGCACGGTAAAGAAAGAGAACCATGGGTTCAGAAACCCATGCTCTTTCCTCCTAAACCATCCAAGAAAAAGGATGATGAGGATTTTGAGTGCTTTGCTGAAATGATTAGACCTATCTTTTTGCGTATGTGTTTGACTGATATGCTTAAAATGAATCCTTATGCTAAGTACATGAAGGATATTGTTACTAATAAAAGAAAGATACCGGGAGCTGAAATTTCCACCATGCTTGCTAATTATACTTTTAAGGGTGGAATACCAAAGAAACTTGGAGATCCAGGGGTACCCACTATACCATGCTCCATTAAAAGAAACTATGTTAAAACTGCTTTATGTGATCTTGGAGCTGGTGTTAGTGTTATGCCTCTCTCTTTATATCGTAGACTTGATTTGAATAAGTTCACACCTACTGAAATATCCTTGCAAATGGCTGATAAATCAACTGCTATACATGTCGGTATTTGTGAGGATGTGCCTGTTGTGATTGCAAATGTTACTATTTTAACGGACTTTGTTATTCTTGATATTCCCGAAGACGATACTATGTCTATTATTCTTGGAAGACCCTTTTTGAATACTGTAGGAGCTGTTATTGACTACACCAAAGGCAATGTCACTTTTCATGTTAATGGTAATGAGCATACGGTACACTTTCCGAGGAAACAACCTCAAGTCCACAGTATCAATTCTATTGGAAAAATTTCAACAATTACTATTGGAGGTTTTGAATTTCCTCTTCCTACTGTCAAGAATAAATATGATATTCTTATTGTTGGGGACATGCATATCCCCGTTGAGGTAACCTAGTGTTATTCAAAAATTCTCCGGTTTCATGGTATTCGAAATGAGTTTGTTAACAAGACCTGATCAACCTTGTTAGTGGATTCCTTTTGATGAGCATGAGATGGATGAATTTAGAAAACACAACTCTTTGTACTCTCTTTTTACTCTCTGTTATTTGTATTAAATAAAGCAAAAAGAGTATTTTCTGTCTGTTTTCTGAATTATCCATGCAATAAAAAATACCCCGAAAATGAAAGTTCTCCAAATGCCCTAAAAATTAAATATGATTTTTTCTAGAATATTTGAGAATATCTGGCACTGAGAATATGGCAGGGGGAGCAAGCACCTGGCCACGAGGGTCCAGGGCACACCCACCCCCTGCCTCGTGGGCCCATGGTGGCCCCCCTCCACTTATTCCAGCTACCACACACTCCTTCTTCCTCCCAAAAAAATCACTAGCCAGCTCAAACCCGAGTCCAAGCTCATCTTGCTGCCATTTTCGATCTCCTTGCTCAAAGCTCCATTCACAAAATTGCTTTGGGGGATTGTTCTTTGGTATGTGACCCCTCCAATGGTCCAATTAGTTTTTGTTCTAGTGCTTTATTAATTGCAAATTTTTGTTGCTTAGGTGACCCTGTTCTTGAGCTTGCATGTCAAATTTATATGGTCAAAAGTAGTTTTAATGCATGATATAGTCTCTAGGCACTTGTAGGAGTAGTTGCTAACAATTTTCCTGAGCTTGGTTCACTTTTATTTGAAGTTACTAAAATTTTCAGAAATTTTTCAGAGGAAGAAATATGTTTAGGAAAATATATCAAGGTGGTCCTTCAAGGAAGCAAGGACCCAGGCTCGCAATACGCGATGCGGACGATGAGCCACCGAGGGACGCTCAAGTGTGGCCTTGTGAATGGCCATCAGAGGACTTCATGGTTCGAGCAGGAATCAAGGAGGAATTTGACGCATATGTGCGTAGTGCTAATCTGAAAAGATACGAGGCAGATAAGTGTCGTCAATACCTCTATTTAACTGATTCATTTGTGAGAAGGTTTAAATTTTCATCATCACGCAATTCTCAAACTGTCATGTTTGATCTTTATGATAAATCTTATACCATGGACTTAGAAGACTTTAACACTGCTTGTAAACTTCCACAATGGGGTAGCACTGGTGAGCCTCGCAAATCTAAGTTTAGAGATTTTCTTGCTAGTATAACTGTGGGGTAGTCTAGAGATATAACACAAGCTACCATAGGGAGCATTCATTTTCCTACTATACATTATTTTTCTCTCTTCATAGGTAGGTGCATCAATGGTAAGGATGAAGCATGTCACATGTGTGTCCCTGATCTCAGTGTTCTCAAGAGTGCTGTATTAGGAGATAAACATTATAATTTGGGAGCCATTGTTGCACGTAGGTTGCATAATAATCGTATTCATGGAGATTTCTTTGGTGGAATTATGCAACTCGTATAGCTAAATTTCTTGAGATACCCATACGTGGAGATGATATTGAGTTGCCTCCTTCTTATCTAGATTATGATGCTATGGTCCATCATTAGTTTGTTGAGAGGAACGATCAGTTCCTCCAGTATCAACTAACCTTTGACAGACGACGAACCTATCACGTCGCTCTCCCTGCTCCTACTTTCTTTGACTTTCAGGCAAAGGGGAGGTATGTTATAACCAGGGAGGAGGCGACCGAGTACAAGAGGAGGGCGGAGACAGCTTGCCTCCAAGCTGCAGCTCATCAGGAAATTGCCGCTGCATCTTAGTACGACCCCAACTACAACTTTGGATATCCGCCAGGCCAGCCGTGGCCATAGACCAACTTAGGCCAAAAGCCTAAGCTTGGGGGAGTACGTATTTCTCACCGACATTACATTTATGTTCACACACTCATGCTAGTTGTCGGTGCTCATACTTTTTCATTGTATCATCCATTCTAGTTTATTTTCCTTTTTATGTTTTCTTCTTCTGTGTTTGAAAAAAACCTTAAGAAAAAACAAAAAAAATTAGTTGTAGCTTTTAGCTAGTTTACTTGCTTGCTTGTAGTAGTAGTTAAAAGGAAACCCAAAAAGATCTCCTGATCTTCTTTTGCTTGTTGGGAGCTTTCCCGTGTAAATAGTTTTATTTCTTTCTTGTTCCTCAGGAGCTGAGAGGAGAAGACCATAATGAAAATGTTAAAGTGGCTCTCATATGCATTATTGTGGATCTAACAAAGAGCCCATATTACCTTGTCTTCTCTCTTGAATTGAATGCTTGCAGATTCCAACTTAGTCCGATGCACGTGCACTATTATTATTATCCACACTATTCGGTCATGCAAGTGAAAGGCAATAATGACGATATATGATGAACTTATTGAGATGACAAAAGCTGGTATGAACTCGACCTCTCTTGTTTTTGTAAATATGATTAGTTCATCATTCCTGATTCAGCCTATTATGAATAAACATGTTTGCAATGACAATTAGAGATTATAGTTGCTTATCCCATGCTTAATTAGCTAGGAGTTTACAATGGTTTACCTTGCGTGCCAACATGCTATTAAAATGGTTGTGATGTGGTATGATAGGGTGTATCCTCTTTTGAATGATTCGAGAGGCTTGACTTGGCACATGTTCACGCATGTAGTTGAAACAAAATCAACATAACCTCTACGATATTTATGTTCATGGTGCATTATATCCTACTCATGCATGCATTCGGTGTTGATTAATTTAAATGCATGTTCATGACTGTTGTCGCTCTCTAGTTGGTCGCTTCCCAGTCTTTTTCTAGCCTTCACCTGTACTAAGCGGGAATATTGCTTGTGCATCCAACTCCATAAACCCCAAAGTTATTCCATATGAGTCCACCATACCTACCTATATACGGTATCTACCTGCCGTTCCAAGTAAATTTGTATGTGCCAAACTCTAAATTTTCAAATAAACATTCTATTTTGTATGCTCGAATAGCTCATGTATCAACTAGGGATGCATGTATCTTCCATGCTAGGCGGGTTATTCTCAAGAGGAGTGGACTCCGCTCCTCACTCACGAGAAAATGGCTGGTCACCGGGATGCCCAGTCCCATGCTTTATGCAAATCAAATCAAAATAACTGCAAACAAAACTCCCCCGGGACTCCTGTTAGTTGGAGGCACTCGTTGTTTCGAGCAAGCCATGGATTGATGTTTGTTGGTGGAGAGGGAGTATAAACTTTACCATTCTATTTGGGAACCGCCTATAATGTGTGTAGCACGGAAGATATCGAGATCTCTCGGTTGTTATGTTGACAATGAAAGTATACCGCTCAAAATATTATTCATATCTTTTTCAAAACCGAGCTCTGGCACCTCTAAAATCCCAGCTTCCCTCTGTGAAGGGCCTATCCATTTACTTTTATGTTGAGTCATCATCCTCTTATTAAAAAAAGCACTAGTTGAAGAGCACCGCTGTCATTTGCATTCGTTACTGTTAGTTTACATTGATTATGACTTGACTGGATCTCTTTTACCATGAATTACAATGTCTAGTCAGTCCTTGATCTTTAAAGCTGCTCTGCATTTAGGTTTTGCGGTCTCAGAAAGGGCTAGCGAGATACCATCTTGTTATATCATATCATGATTGTTTTGAGAATGTGTTGTCATTTGAGATTTATTATTATTTCTCTCTAGTTGATTATGCCATTGATATGAGTAAACATGATATCTAAGTGTTATTGTGAATGTGGTTAGCTCATAATCTTTGCTAAAAACTTGAATGTTGGCTTTACATATTTACAACAACAAGAGCAAACAGAGTTTGTAAAAGTTTTTCTTTATGACTTTTAGTTTATCAAGTGAATTGCTTGAGGACAAGCAAAGGTTTAAGCTTGGGGGAGTTGATACGTCTCCGTCGTATCTACTTTTCCAAACACTTTTGCCCTTGTTTTGGACTCGAACTTGCATGATTTGAATGGAACTAACCCGGACTGACGCTGTTTTTAGCAAAATTGCCATGGTGTTATTTTTCTGCAGCAATAAAAGTTCTCGGAATAACCTGAAAATCAACGGAGAATTATTTTGGAATATATAAAAAATACTGGAAGAAAGGTCCACGCCAGGGGGCCCACACCCTGTCCACGAGGGTGGGGGGCGCGCCCCCTGCCTCATGGGCCCCCTGGAGCTCCACCGACCTCAACTCCAACTCTATATATTCACGTTCGGGGAGAAAAAAATCAAAGAGAAGGATACATCGCGTTTTACGATACGGAGCCGCCGCCAAGCCCTAAACTCTCTCGGGAGGGCTGATCTGGGGTCTGTTCGGGGCTCCGGAGAGGGGAATCCGTTGCCATCATTATCATCAACCTTCCTCCATCACCAATTTCATGATGCTCTAAGTAAGTCCATCGTAGGCTTGCTGGACGGTGATGGGTTGGATGAGATTTGTCATGTAATCGAGTTATATTTGTTAGGGTTTGATCCATAGTATCCACTATGTTCTGAGATCGATGTTGCTATGACATTGCTATGCTTAATGCTTGTCCCTAGGGCCCGAGTGCCATGATTTCAGATCTGAACCTATTATGTTTTCATCAATATATGAGAGTTCTAGATCCTATCTTGCAAGTCTATAGTCACCTATTATGTGTTATGATCCGTTAACCCCGAAGTGACAATAATCAGGATAGTTACCGGTGATGATCGTAGTTTTAGGAGTTCATGTATTCACTATGTGTTAATGCTTTGGTCTGGTACTCTATTAAAAGGAGGCCTTAATATCCCTTAGTTTCCAATAGGACCCCGCTGCCACGAGAGGGTAGGACAAAAGATGTCATGCAAGTTATTTTCCATAAGCACGTATGACTATATTCGGAATACATGCCTACATTACATTGATGAACTGGAGCTAGTTCTGTGTCACCCTATGTTATGACTGTTACATGATCGATCGCATCCGGCATAATTCTCTATCACCCGATCCAATGCCTACGAGCTTTCGATATATTGTTCTTCGCTTATTTACTTTTTCTCTTCTACGGTTACAATCACTACAAAACACAAAATATTACTTTTGCTACCGTTACCTTTTGCCACCGTTACCACTACTATCATATTACTTTGCTACTAAACACTTTGCTACAGATATTAAGTTTCCAGGTGTGGTTGAATTGACAACTGAGCTGCTAATACTTGAGAATATTCTTTGGCTCCTCTTGTGTCGAATCAATAAATTTGGGTTGAATACTCTACCCTCGAAAACTGTTGCGATCCCCTATACATGTGGGTTATCAATAAGCACATGCAAGACATACATCAAGTGTTCTCAAATCCTTAAAGACTCAATCCGATAAGACAACTTCAAAGGGAAAACTCAATCCATTACAAGAGAGTAGAGGGGGAGAAACATCATAAGATCCAATTATAATAGCAAAGCTCGCGATACATCAAGATCGTGCCAACTCAAGAACGTGAGAGAGAGAGAGAGATCAAACACATAGCTACTGGTACATACCCTCAGCCCCGAGGGAGAACTACTCCCTCCTCGTCATGGAGAGCGTCGGGATGATGAAGATGGCCACCGAAGAGGGATTCCCCCCTCCGGCAGGGTGCCGGAACGGGTCTAGATTGGTTTTCGGTGGCTACGGAGGCTTCTGGTAGCGGAACTCCCGATCTAGGTTATTTTCTGGAGGTTTCTGTATTTATAGGAATTTTGGCGTAGGTCTCATGTCAAGAAGGTGCCCGAGTCGTCCACGAGGTAGGCCCACGCACCCGGGGGGTGGGCGCACCCCCCACCCTCGTGGACGGCCCGGGACTCTTCTAGCCCAACTCTTTTACTCCGGGGTCTTCTTTTGGTCCATAAAAATTGTCAAAAATTGGCACGTCAATTGGACTCCTTTTGGTATTCCTTTTCTGTAAAACTCAAAAACAAGGAAAAAACAGAAACTGGCACTGGGCTCTAGGTTAATAGGTTAGTCCCAAAAATCATATAAAATAGCATATAAATGCATATAAAACATCCAAGGTTGATAATATAATAGCATGGAACAATCAAAAAATATAGATACATTGGAGACGTATCAAGCATCCCCAAGCTTAATTCCTGCTCGTCCTCGAATAGGTAAATGATAAAAACAGATTTTTTGATGTGGAATGCTACCTAACATATTTATCAATGTAATCTTCTTTATTGTGCCAAGAATATTCAGATCCATAAGATTCAAGACAAAAGTTTAATATTGACATAAAAATAATAATACTTCAAGCATACTAACAAAGCAATCATGTCTTCTCAAAATAACATGGCCAAAGAAAGTTATTCCTACAAAATCATATAGTCTGGCTATGCAATATGTTCATCACACAAAGTATTTAAATCATGCACAACCCCAATGACAAGCCAAGCAATTGTTTCATACTTATGATGTTCTCAAACTTTTTCAATCTTCACACAATACGTGAGCGTGAGCCATGGACATAGCACTATAGGTGGAATAGAATGGTGGTTGTGGAGAAGACAAAAAGGAGAAGATGTCTCACATCAACTAGGCTTATCAACGGGCTATGGAGATGCCCATCAAAAGATATCAATGTGAGTGAGTAGGGATTGCCATGCAACGGATGCAGTAGAGCTATAAGTGTATGAAAGCTAAAAAAGAAACTAGGTGGGTGTGCATCCAACTCGCTTGCTCACGAAGACCTAGGGCATTTTGAGGAAGCCCATCATTGGAATATACAAGCCAAGTTCTATAATGAAAGATTCCCACTAGTATAACATAGGAGACTCTCTATCGTGAAGATCATGGTGCTACTTTGAAGCACAAGTGTGGTAAAAGTATAGTAGCATTGCTCCTTCTCTCTTTTTCTCTCATTTTTTTGGGGCCTTATCATTTTTTCATGGCCTCTTTTTCTCTTTCTTTATTTTCCATCCGGAGTCTCATCCGACTTGTGGGGGAATCATAGTCTCCATCATCCTTTCCTCACATGGGACAATGCTCTAATAATGATGACCATCACACTTTTATTTACTTACAACTCAAGAATTACAACTCGATGCTTAGAACAAAATATGACTCTATATGAATGCCTTCGGCGGTGTACCGGGATGTGCAATGACTCATGAGTGACATGTATGAAAAAATTATGAACGGTGGCTTTGCCACAAATACGATGTCAGCTACATGATCATGCAAAGCAATATGACAATGATGAAGCGTGTCATAATAAATGGAACGGTGGAAAGTTGCATGGCAATATATCTCGGAATGGCTATGGAAATGCCATAATAGGTAGGTATGGTGGCTGTTTTGAGGAAGGTATATGGTGGGTGATATGGTACCGGCGAAAGTTGCGCGGCACAAGAGAGGCTAGCAATGGTGGAAGGGTGAGAGTGCGTATAATCCATGGACTCAACATTAGTCATAAAGAACTCACATACTTATTGCAAAAATCTATTAGTTATTGAAACAAAGTACTACGTGCATGCTCCTAGGGGGATAGATTGGTAGGAAAAGACCATCGCTCGTCCCCAACCGCCACTCATAAGGAAGACAACCAATAAATAAATCAAGCTCCGACTTCATCACATAACGGTTCACCATACGTGCATGCTACGGGAATCACAAACTTCAACACAAGTATCTCTAAAATCCACAACTACTCAACTATAATGACTCTAATATCACCATCTTCATATCTCAAAACAATCATCAAGTATCAAACTTCTCATAGTATTCAATGCACTCTATATGAAAGTTTTTATTATACCCATCTTGGATGCCCATCATATTAGGACAAGTTTCATAACCAAAGAAAAATACCATTCTGTTCTAAAGACTCTCAAAATAATATAAGTGAAGCATGAGAGTTCATCTATTTCTTCAAAATAAAACAACCATCGTGCTCTAAAAAGATATAAGTGAAGCACTAGAGCAAATGACAAACTACTCCAAAAGATATAAGTGAAGATCAATGAGTAGTCAAATAATTATGCAACTATGTGAAGACTCTCTAACATTTAATAATTTCATATCTTGGTATTTTATTCAAACAGCAAGCAAAACAAAATAAAATAAAATGACGCTCCAAGAAAAACACATATCATGTGGTGAATAAAAATATAGCTCCAAGTAAAGTTACCGATGAACGAAGACGAAAGAGGGGATGCCTTCCGGGGCATCCCCAAGCTTAGGCTCTTGGTTATCCTTGATTATTACCTTGGGGTGCCTTGGGAATCCCCAATCTTAGGCTCTTTCCACTCCTTATTCCATAGTCCATCGAATCTTTATCCAAAACTTGAAAACTTCACAACACTAAACTTAACAGAAAACTTGTAAGCTCTGTTAGTATAAGAAAATAAATCGCCACTTAGCTACTGTTGTGAACTCATTCTTTATTTATATTGGTTTAATATCTACTGTATTCCAACTTCTCTATGGTTCATACCCTCCAATACTGCTCACAGATTCATCAAAATAAGCAAACAACACATAGAAAACAGAATCTGTCAAAAACAGAACAGTCTGTAGTAATCTGTATGAAACGTACACTTGTGGAACTCATAAAATTCTGAAATAAATTGCTGGAGCGGAGGAATTTGTCTATTAATCATCTTCTAAAAGAATCAACCTAATCGCACTCTCCAGTAAAAAATGGAAGCAAATCTCGTGAGCGCTAAAGTTTCTGTTTTTTACAGCAAGATCGCAAAGACTTCACCCAAGTCTTCCCAAAGGTTCTACTCTGCACAAACACTAATTAAAACATAAAACCACATCTAAACAGAGGCTAGATGAAATATTTATTACTAAACAGGAGCAAAAAGCAAGGAAAAAAATTGGGTTGCCTCCCAACAAGCGCTATCGTTTAACGCCCCTAGCTAGGCATGATGATTTCAATGGTGCTCACATAAAAGATAAGAATTGAAACATAAAGAGAGCATCATGAAGAATATGACTGTCACATTTAAGCCTAACCCACTTCCTATGCATAGGGATTTTGTGAGCAAACAACTTGTGGGAACAAGAATCAACTTGCATAGGAAGGTAAAGCAAGCAAAACTTCAAAACTTTAAGCACATAGAGAGAAAACTTGATATTATTGCAATTCCTACAAGCATATATTCCTCCCTCATAATAATTTTCAGTATCATCATGTATGAATTCAACAATATAACCATCACATAAAGCATTCTTAACATGATCCACATGTATGCAAAGTTGACACTCTTCCAAAATAGTGGGATTAACTTTAACTAAAGTTATGACCTCTCCAAACCCACTTTGATAATTATCACAATAAGATTCAACACCCTCCAAAATAGTGGGATCATTACTTCCTAAAGTTGACACTCTTCCGAACCCACTTTCATCAATATAATCATCATAAATAGGAGGCATGCTATCATCAAAATAAATTTGCTCATCAAAACTTGGGGTACAAAAGATATCATCTTCATCAAACATAGCATCACCAAGCTCGTGGCTTTGCATATCATTAGCATCATAGATATCCAAGGAATTCATACTAACAACATTGCAATCATGCTCATCATACAAAGATTTAGTGCCAAACATTCTAATGCATTCTTCTTCTAACACTTTGGCACAATTATCGGAATCCTTATTTTCACGAAAGACATTAAAAAGATAAAGCATATGAGGCAACCTTAATTCCATTTTTTGTAGTTTTCTTGTATAGACTAAACTAGTGATAAAAAAATAAACAAAAAGATTCAATTGCAAGATCTAAAGATATACCTTCAAGCGCTAACCTCCCCAGCAACGGCGCCAGAAAAGAGCTTGATATCTACTACACAACCTTCTTCTTGTAGACGTTGTTGGGCCTCCAAGTGCAGAGGTTTGTAGGATAGTAGCAAATTTCCCTCAAGTGGATGACCTAAGGTTTATCAATCCGTGGGAGGCGTAGGATGAAGATGGTCTCTCTCAAACAACCCTGCAACCAAATAACAAAGAGTCTCTTGTGTCCCCAACACACCCAATACAATGGTAAATTGTATAGGTGCACTACTTCGGCGAAGAGATGGTGATACAAGTGCAATATGGATGGTAGATAAAGGCTTTTGTAATCTGAAAATATAAAAATAGCAAGCTAACTAATTATAAAAGTGAACACAAATGGTATTGCAATGCTAGGAAACAAGGCCTAGGGTTCATACTTTCACTAGTGCAAGTTCTCTCAACAATAATAACATAATTGGATCATATAACTATCCCTCAACATGCAACAAAGAGTCACTCCAAAGTCACTAATAGCGGAGAACAAATGAAGAGATTATGGTAGGGTACGAAACCACCTCAAAGTTATCCTTTCTGATCGATCTATTCAAGAGTCCGTAGTAAAATAACACAAAGCTATTCTTTCTGTTCAATCTATCATAGAGTTCATACTAGAATAACACATTAAGACACAAATCAACCAAAACCCTAATGGCACCTAGATACTCCAATGTCACCTCAAGTATCCGGGGGTATGATTATATGATATGCATCCCACAATCTCAGATTCATCTATTCAACCAACACAAAGAACTTCAAAGAGTTCCCCAAAGTTTCTACCAGAGAGTCAAGGCGAAAACGTGTGCCAACTCCTATGCATAAGTTCACGAGGTCACGGAACTCGCAAGTTGATCAAAAACATACATCAAGTGGATCACGCGATATCCCATTGTCGCCATAGATAAGCACATGCAAGACATACATCAAGTGTTCTCAAATCCTTAAAGACTCAGTCTGATAAGATAACTTCAAAGGGAAAACTCAATCCATTACAAGAGAGTAGAGGGGGAGAAACATCATAAGATCCAATTATAATAGCAAAGCTCGCGATACATCAAGATCGTGCCAACTCAAGAACACGAGAGAGAGAGAGAGAGATCAAACACATAGCTACTGGTACATACCCTCAGCCCCGAGGGAGAACTACTCCCTCCTCGTCGTGGAGAGCGCCGAGATGATGAAGATGGCTACCGGAGAGGGATTGCCCCCTTTGGCAGGGTGCCGAAACAGGTCTAGATTGGTTTTCAGTGGCTACGAAGGCTTTTGGCGGCGGAACTCCCGATCTAGGTTATTTTCTAGAGGTTTATGTATTTATAGGAATTTTTGGCATAGGTCTCACGTCAAGAAGGTGCCCGAGTCATCCACGAGGTAGGCCCACGCGCCCGGGGGGGTGGGCGCGCCCCCCATCCTCGTGGACAGTCCGGGACTCTTCTGGCCCAACTCTTTTACTCCGGGGTCTTCTTTTGGTCCATAAAAAATCGTCAAAAATTGGCACATCAATTGGACTCAGTTTGGCATTCCTTTTCTGTAAAACTAAAAACAAGGAAAAACAGAAACTCGCATTGGGCTCTGGGTTAATAGGTTAGTCCCGAAAATCATATAAAATAGCATATAAATGCGTATAAAACATCCAAGGTTGATAATATAATAGCATGGAACAATAAAAAAAATTATTGATACATTGGAGACGTATCAATATCTTCCTAACAGTTTGATTATTCAGGGGTACAAATTGGCTGTAATGAATGGTCACAATCGCATGAATTAATGCATTCCAAATATAGCTGATTTATGGCATCTCTAATACATTGCCATGGTTCTAGTCAAATTCTGCTCAAACAGGGATATGTCAATCATCACAAAAAGTTCAAACAGTGTCATGGCGTCATCATTAACATCAGAAGGAAACAACTTACACGCATCATCCCAGCAATACGTGGTGCCATCTTCTTTGTCAATCGCGTAGATGATGCCATTGTGTTCAATAGCATCACAGAAGTGTGTATCAGCTTTGACGACGATCCACTGCGAGCTGAGCAGTGTCCAGCTAAAGAAGGACCGGCGGAAAGATAGACGAGTCCCTTGTCGAACAACGCAATTAGCTTGAAGTCTGCATAATCCGCATGTCGTGTGGGCACTTGGCAGATTACAATCTTCTACAAAACAAGGTGCGTCCAACTGACGACGTAATCTAGATGACTTGGACCGCGAAGGTAAAACTCTATATCATCCAACGGAGGAAGGATAATCTCATGGGAGGTCTGGAAGTTCACGGGCACCAACTTTTCCCTGTCTTCTCTGACGGCAGCCATCCAGTGGGAGTTCTTGCCGACCCAGTACATACCTGCAAGAAGTTTTGGGCGATGGTGATCGGATCTAAGTCGAGGGAAATGATGTACGGCGACCCACTACATACCTGCAAAGAAGTTTCGACTAATGGAGGTCGGATTGAAGTCGAGGGGCATCATGTGCGCCTCCGTATCATGGTGAGCAAATCTCGCAAGACCAGATAGCAGCAAGCAGGGTGTCTTGAAAAGCTTAGGCCTCGCTTCGACGATGGCCATGTGCATGCCCCTCGAGCATGCAGCCAGCCGCATGGCGCTCAACATACACGAACAACAGAGGTCGAGGACGTCACTGGGGAGATTGCTCCAATTGCGGATCATATGGATGTTGCGTGGTTCGCGTTCGGCCATGGTGGAGTTTGGAAGGTGGGGTTGGGGGCTTGATTTACGGGGGAGAAGGCTTTCGGTGCTAGAGCGGCTAGCGAGGGAATAGTGGTACTAGGGAAGGCGAGCGAGGCGAGGGTACGCGGGGGCACAGTGAGATGATGAAGAGTGACCCCAGGATCTCCGGCGAGACGGGGATGGAGATGGAGTGGTGCTAGGGGATAGGGAGACGAGGCGAGGCATGCTATACAGCGGCGGTGACAGTGACTGCACAGTGCACAAGGTGAGGCTGACTTTGGTAACCCGGACACACCGCCTGGACTGGTGTCACCTCGGGCGTAGGGTCTTCTCACTTCACTGTGAGGACCGGATGAATAATAGTATTTTGACCATCAAGTGTACCACAGTTGTACAACTACTAGTAGTAGGAGCAGTAGGAACATGAGTAGTACTCCCTCTGGTCCTCTTTTGTTTGTGCATAACTTTTTTCAGTATTTCTCTAATTAGTCTGCGTATATACCCTTTTGCATGCACCCATTTCCCACCATGCCCCGCATTCACAGCATTAATTAGCATACGCATGAGCAGTTGTAGCCAGACTCCAGCTAATAAACTGCAACATGCAAGTGGGCCATTATGTGCGCGTGGGAGAGAGAAAAGGCAACCGAAGAGCTTGTACAATCCATTGCATGCAGCAGTCAAACCACCGCAGCTCTCCTCATGCATGCGCATAACTTCTCCCATTTACTTCTCCATCGGGAACCGATTTTCCTCGGCTTCTTCACTACTCCTTGATCTTCATTTGCATCCAAACCACACTGCATTCACATTATTTTAACCTCTTCACATCCTCCTGGAGTAATTCCGAAGCCCCTATAAATAATCATCTTCTTCAATTAGACTAGCCATCTAATCGTAATTCTTCAAACCATAGCCCTCCGGTCCAGCGGTTCCAAATGGCGAAAGAGATCGAGATGCAAGTTTTTAGCGTCCAACATGTCCTCGTCGAAGGCTCCTTAAGCATAGTTGCCACAGTCACCGACCACCCAAGGGTTGTTCATAAGTAGATCAACAATGTATCCAACTCCCTCCAAAAGGTGGAGATGAAGGTCATCGGTCTCGACGCAGAGTACATGGAGCGGGCCACTGGGAAGATCCAATGCGCCGTCGTCCTTCAGCTGTGCCTCAAAGATGGTGTTTTGGTGTACCACGTCATAAACGCGCCCTCCATACCAGGTGAACTTCACGATTTCTTGTCTCGGGAGGACATACACTTCTGTGGGGCAGCCATCGTAGGGGACAAACAAAAGTTGGAGCCGTACGACCTTGATTTGAAAAGCATCGCTGACCTACAAACCAAAATAAAAATTCCTGTCGAAGATTGTGATAAACCGACACCATCCCTATTCGACATAACAAATTTTGTGCTTGGAACAAATCTTCAGAAGGGTGACGAGACGCTGGCATTAAGGTCGTCTGGATGGGAGAATTATCCCTTGATGTACGAGTGGATAAAATATGCTGCCCTCGATGCCTGTGTGAGTTTCAAGATAGATGCAAGGTCCAGAGAGCTTGTTGCGAAGCCATCTCCCACAGAAGAAGAAGAAGAAGAAGAAGAAGAAGAAGAAGAAGACGAATAAGAAGAAGAAGAAGAAGAAGAAGAAGAAGAAGAAGAAGAAGAAGAAGAAGAAGAAGAAGAAGAAGAAGAAGAAGAAGAAGAAGAAGAAGAAGAAGAAGAAGAAGAAGAAGAAGAAGAAGAAGAAGAAGAAGAAGAAGAAGATGTTGCACCAGCAGTAGGGCATTATGGATGGATGAACTATTTCCTCTCTTGTAAAAAAAATATCCCCTCTCTATGTATATTGATATAGATGGACTATTTCGATGGTGTGCATGTCTTTGGAACAAGTAGTAGCGTGGGTCCGCTTGACTATAAGGAACTATTTATCCGCCTAGCTTTCTCTACTACTCCTTCCAGTGATCGACATGCAATGCATGTGTCTGTAGACATGACAGCTTGCCATGGAAGTTCAACTAAGGCGACCATCACGTTTCATCCACTGCCACTCGTGATTCCCACGACGCTGCTCCAACCCACGGCACCACGTCCCCCAATGTGCGCCTCACCCCTCTTGGCCGCACCGCCCCTCTGCCATTGTGTGCATGACATGTGGGCCAACTGAAATGCAGCGAGCATCAAGTTTCTACCACAGCCACATGTGATTCCCACAATGCCGCTCGAACCCATGACACCACACGTCCCCCGACCTATGGCTCACCCCTCTCGGCCCACTGCCCCTCTACCTTCAGGAGCATTACATGTGGACCAGCCACCTATCGGATCCACATGTTATTGACTCAAAGGCAGGTGTCATAAGGCGCTGAAGCTTAGACCCGAGGGCCCTGAGAGGTAAATGTAACTCCTGCGCCAGGCCTTGTGGTGCTACCGCTGCACGAAGTCATGGCAAGCTCAAGATTTGTTTCTTTACTATACATGCACGCAACGATTTAATCGACATTGTAATCTCAACATGTGATGGGGAGCTCTAAATTTGAATTTGAAACTTATAAAACGAAAAAATTCAAAACAAATAAATTGGGAGAGAGGGAGTATACCGTTGGATGTGTCCCATACGAAACAAGTCCCCTGGTTTGTCACCGTGAAGATGCGGTTAGAAAGGAGCACAGCGTCTTCGTACTCGTACGGCAACAAATCGGGCGCAGACAGCATCGTCCACCTTTGACCGCCATGTGCAAGGTTCGAGCTATCTTCTTCAATCTCACCATGGTTCCATGATACCAATTCAGGCGGTGGCCCATTGCATGGCTGATCCCAATGTTGGACAAAGGTTCTACGGGAATGGTGTCACCGTTGTAAATGTTGCGCAAATTGATGTTGGTACCCTCCCGTACATATGTACAGTGGGCAGGGGGAGAATTAGGAAATGGACACGGAAGTAGTCTTTAGAATGCATTTACTACATGATCAAACTCATCTTACCTGCTCATCGGACAAAATCGGAGTGCCCCTAAACGTTGGCATCTCAAGGGGCGTCAACTTGCAACTCTGGCCATGCCGCGCTGGAGAGACCCCCAAGGAAACATCCTCATGCATTGCAAGGAACATCAAGAAGCATTTGTATGAGTAGTTTATCTTGTGAGAGAAAAGGATGAATGAGGGAAGGCCTTATTTGCAAATGTGGAGAGGGGTGTAGGTTTCTTTTTGCAAAATTGCCACAGTTTTCTTCCTAACCATCAGATATAAATCGGACGGCCTATAAAAAAGCAGAGTTGGTGATGATGGTGTGCCTGCCATCCTGCAATATGGGTCGTCCGATCTATATCTAACGGATAGGAAGGAAACTATGACAATTTACCTGCGCTCCTCTCCACATTTGCAGATAAGGCCTTCCTTTGTTCATCCTTTTCTCCCACAAGATCTTGATGTTCCGTGCAATGCACGGGCATCTTGCTAGTATAAGAGGGGTGTGGGTATTTTTTGCAAAATTGCGATAGTTTCCTTCCTATCCGTCAAATATAAATCGGACGGCCTATACTGCAGGATGGCAGGCACACCATCATCAACAACTCTATTTTTTTATAAGAGTAGAGTAGAGATAGAGATAGAGACTACTACTACCAATGTGTTGGCCCGTGCGTTGCAATGGATCCAAAGTAGTAGAATAATACTTGTTCACGGGCTTGAAATATAAACACTCTAGTTTTCATATACATATATCAGTAAAAGTAAATCATGCTTCACTCAAAATATATTCCTCGGGGTGTTTTGATTGTTTGACGATAATAGGTTTCAAAAAATTTGGAGCTGTTTTTTTTTGAACATTTTGTAGTGTGGCACGGCATCTGGTGCACCTAGTCTTCTGAAAAAAAAATTGAGTTTGGTTCGGTGGCACACCCTGCGGCAAGATGCCCGTGTGGCCTTCTTCTATAACTAGCAAGATGCCCGTGCATTGCAGGGAACATCAAGATGCATATTTTTTACAAAACAACTGTTGTGATTGACCCTTGTAGGAGTAATCCCATGTGTAAAAACTAATGATATCTCAAGAATTTTACCGGAAAATGGTATCTTTGGAACAAGTTTTCTCTACTACTGCTCCTTGCAGTGAGCGGTATGCAATGCATGTTTCAGGAGACATGACAGCTTGTCCATGGAAGTTGAACCACGGCGACCATCCCGTTTCTTGTTTCTACCACTGCCACACCCACACGTGATTCCCACAACACCGCTCCAACCCACGGCACGACGTCCCCCGACGTGCGCCTCATCCCTCTCGGCCCCACCGCTCCTCTGCCTTTGTGTGCATGACATGCGGGCCAACTGAACTGTAGCGACCATCAACTTTCTACCACAGCCACACCCGATTGGACGCGGTTTGCCTGGTCCGATCCGTACTCCCGCACCATCGAACTTTCATCCATCAGTTATGACACATTTTGTCTCGGGCATCAATCCTCAGCTGGAGTACTTCTGTACTACAGGTACTACCCGCCGGTGTGGCCATCTACGCCTCATAACGCCTCGACGCCCAGCTATGGCACCCTCGCCACGGCCACGCCACCACCAGCCAGTTCATCTCGAACAAGTGAGTCACGAACCACGCCACCACCATGAGAATGACATGTGGGCCAGCCACATTTAAGGTCTGCATGTCATTGACTCATAGGCTGGTGTAGTAAGCCACTGAAGCTCGGTCCCGTGGGCCCCGAGAGGGAAATGTAACTCCTACGGCAGGCCTTGTGGTGCTCCCGCGGTACGAGCTCTTGCCAAACCCGGATGAGATTTGGTAACCAACTAGTAAGCTGCACGTGCATTGCACGCATGAGATTTGGTAACCAAATCTCTACTCTCTATATCTACATCTATATCTATATCTATACTCTTATAAAAACAGAGTTGGTGATGATGGTGTGCCTGACATCTTGCAATATAGGTCGCCTGATTTATATCTGACGGATAGGAAGGAAACTATGGCAATTTTGCAAAAAGATGCCCACACACCTCTCCACATTTGCAAATAAGGCCTTCTCTTGTTCATCCTTTTCTCCCACAACATAAACTACTCATATAAATGTGAAGGAAATATGCCCTAGAGGCAATAATAAAGTTATTGTTTATTTCCTTATATCATGCTAAATGTTTATTATTCATGCTAGAATTGTATTAACCGGAAACATAATACATGTGTGAATACATAGACAAACAGAGTGTCACTAGTATGCCTCTACTTGACTAGCTCGTTAATCAAAGATGGTGATGTTTCCTAACCATGAACAAAGAGTTGTTATTTGATTAACGAGGTCACATCATTAGTTGAATGATCTGATTGACATGACCCATTCCATTAGCTTAGCACCCGATCGTTTAGTATGTTGCTATTGCTTTCTTCATGACTTATACATGTTCCTATAACTATGAGATTATGCAACTCCCATTTACCGGAGGAACACTTTGGGTACTACCAAACGTCACAACGTAACTGGGTGATTATAAAGGAGTACTACAGGTGTCTCCAATGGTAGATGTTGGGTTGGTGTATTTCGAGATTAGGGTTTGTCACTCCGATTGTCGGAGAGGTATCTCTGGGCCCTCTCGGTAATACACATCACATAAGCCTTGCAAGCATTATAACTAAGATGTTAGTTGTGAGATGATGTATTACGGAACGAGTAAAGAGACTTGCCAGTAACGAGATTGAACTAGGTATTGGATACCGACGATCGAATCTCGGGCAAGTAACATACCGATGACAAAGGGAACAACGTATGTTGTTATGCGGTCTGACCGATAAAGATCTTCGTAGAATATGTAGGAGCCAATATGGGCATCCAGGTCCCTCTATTGGTTATTGACCGGAGACGTGTCTCGGTCATGTCTACATTGTTCTCAAACCGTAGGGTCCGCACGCTTAAGGTTTCGATGACAGTTATATTATGAGTTTATGAGTTTTGATGTACCGAAGGAGTTCGCAGTCCCGGATGAGATCGGGGCCATGACGAGGAGTCTCGAAATGGTCGAGACGTAAAGATCGATATATTGGACGACTATATTCGGACTTCGGAAAGGTACCACATGATTCGGGTATTTTTCAGAGTACCGGAGAGTTACGGGAATTCGCCGGGGAGTATATGGGCCTTATTGGGCCATACGGGAATAGAGGAGAGAGGCCAAAAGGAAGTAGGCCTGCGCCCCCCCCCTCTGGTCCGAATTGGACAAGGGGCGCAGCCCCCTTTTCCTTATTCCTCTCCCCCTCTTTCCCCTTCTCCTACTCCAACAAGGAAGGAGGGAGTCCTACTCCCAGTGGGAGTAGGACTCCCCTTGGCACACCTCCTCCTAGGCCGGCCGCCCCCTCCCCCTTGCTCCTTTATATACGGACGCAGGGGGCACCCCATGACACACAAGTTGATCATTGAGATCGTTCCTTAGCCGTGTGCGGTGCCCCCTGCCACCAAATTCCACCTCGATCATATTGTTGCAGTGCTTAGGCGAAGCCCTGCGTCAGTAGTACATCAAGATCGTCACCACGCCGTCGTGCTGACGAAACTCTTCCTCGACGCTTTGCTGGATCGGAACCCGAGGATCGTCATTGAGCTGAACGTGTGCTAAGAACTCGGAGGTGCCGAAGTAACGGTGCTTGGATCGTTCGGATCGGGAAGACGTACGACTACTTCCTCTACGCTGTGTGATCGCTTCCGCAGTTGGTCTGCGTTGGTACGTAGACAACACTCTCCCCTCTCGTTGCTATGCATCACCATGATCTTGCGTGTGCGTAGGAAATTTTTTGAAATTACTACGTTCGCCAACAATATGGCCTCGGAACAAAGAGACCGAAAGGTCGAGCGTGAATCATATAGTAGATATGATCAACATGACGATGTTCACCATTGAAAACTACTCCATCTCACGTGATGATCGGACATGGTTTAGTTGATTTGGATCACGTGATCACTTAGAGGATTAGAGGGATGTCTATCTAAGTGGGAGTTCTTAAGTAATATGATTAATTGAACTTAAATTTATCATGAACTGAGTCCTGGTAGTATTTTGCAAATTATGTTGTAGATCAATAGCTCGCGTTGTTGCTTCCCTGTGTTTATTTTGATATGTTCCTAGAGAAAATTGTGTTGAAAAATGTTAGTAGCAATGATGCAGATTGGATCCATGATCTGAGGTTTATCCTCATTGCTGCACAGAAAAATTATGTCCTTGATGCACCGCTAGGTGACAGACCTATTGCAGGAGCAGATGCAGACGTTATGAACGTTTGGCTAGCTCAATATGATGACTACTTGATAGTTTAGTGCACCATGCTTAATGGCTTAGAATCGGGACTTCAAAGACGTTTTGAACGTCATGGACCATATGAGATGTTCCAGGAGTTGAAGATAATATTTCAAGCAAATACCCGAGTTGAGAGATATGAAGTCTCCAACAAGTTCTATAGCTAAAAGATGTAGGAGAATCGCTCAACTAGTGAGCATGTGCTCAGATTGTCTGGGTACTACAATCGCTTGAATCAAGTGGGAGTTAATCTTCCAGATAAGATAGTGATTGACAGAATTCTCTAGTCACCATGACCAAGTTAGTAGAACTTTGTGATGAACTATAGTATGCAAGGGATTACGAAAATGACTCCCGAGCTTTTCATGATGATGAAATCGATGAAGGTAGAAATCAAGAAAAACATCAAGTGTTGATGGTAGACAAGACCACTAGTTTCAAGAAAAGGGCAGAGGGAAGAAGGGGAACTTCAAAAAGAACAGCAAGCAAGTTGCTGCTCAAGTGAAGAAGCCCAAGTCTGGACCTAAGCCTGAGACTGAGTGCTTCTACTGCAAAGGGACTGGTCACTGGAAGCGGAACTATCCCAAGTGATTGGCGGATAAGAAGGACGGCAAAGTGAACATAAGTATATTTGATATACATGTTATTGATGTGTACTTTACTAGTGTTTATAGCAACCCCTCAGTATTTGATATTGGTTCAGTTGCTAAGAGTAGTAACTCGAAACAGGAGTTGTAGAATAAACAGAGACTAGTTAAGGGTGAAGTGACGATGTGTGTTGGAAGTAGTTCCAAGATTGATATGATCATCATCGCACACTCCCCTATACTTTCGGGATTAGTGTTGAACTTAAATAAGTGTTATTTGGTTTTTGCGTTGAGCATGAATATGATTTGATCATGTTTATTGCAATACGGTTATTCATTAAAGTCAGAGAATAATTGTTGTTCGGTTTACATGAATAAAACCTCCGATGGTCATACACCCAATGAAACAAGTTCATTGGATCTCGATCGTAGTGATACACATATTCATAATATTGAAACCAAAAGATGCAAAGTTAATAATGATAGTGCAACTTATTTGTGGCACTGCCGTTTAGGTCATATTGGTATAAAGTGCATGAAGAAACTCCATGCTGATGGGCTTTCGGAATCACTTGATTATGAATCACTTGATGCTTGCGAACCATGCCTTTTGGGCAAGATGACTAAAACGCCGTTCTCCGGAACAATGGAGCAAGCAACAGATTTGTTGGAAATCATACATACTGATGTATGTGGTCCGATGAATATTTAAGGCTTGCATCGGGTATCATTATTTTTTGACCTTCACAGATGATTTGAGCAGATATGGGTATATCTACTTAATGAAATAGAAGTCTGATACATTTGAAAAGTTCATATAATTTCAGAGTGAAGTGGAAAATCATCGTAACAAGAAAATAAAGTTTCTATGATCTGATCGTGGAAAAGAGTATTTGAGTTACGAGTTTGGTCTTCAGTTAAAACAATGTGAAATAGTTTCACTACTCACGCCACCTGGAACACCACATCATAATGGTGTGTCCGAACGTCATAACCGTACTTTATTGGATATAGTGCAATCTATGATGTTTCTTACCGATTTACCACTATCGTTTTTGGGGTCATGCATTAGAGATAGCTGCATTCACGTTAAATAGGGCACCATCAAAATCCGTTGAGACGACGCCTTATGAACTATGGTTTGGCAAGAAACCAAAGTTGTCGTTTCTTGAAGTTTGGGGTTGCGATGCTTATGAGAAAAAGTTTCATCCTAATAAGCTCAAACCCAAATCAGAGAAATATGTCTTCATAGGATACC
The DNA here is from genome assembly GCA_034509565.1 of Triticum monococcum. NCBI lineage: Eukaryota > Viridiplantae > Streptophyta > Magnoliopsida > Poales > Poaceae > Triticum > Triticum monococcum. The sequence continues at coordinate 388,413,941 of CM067841.1, forward strand.
CAAAGGAGACTGTTGAGCACACCTTCTATCACAGATCCTAAGGCAAGACATTCGTTGCTTATAATGGATCCTTTCTAGAGAAGGAGTTTCTCTTGAAAGAAGTGAGTGGGAGGAAAGTAGAAAACTTGATAAGGTAATTGTACCTTCTACCTTATTGGAAAGTAGTTCATCACAAAATCTGTTCTTGTGACTACTACACCAATTAGTGAGGAAGCTAATGATGATGATCATGTAACTTCAGATCAAGTTACTACCGAATCTCGTAGGTAAACCAGAGTGAGATCCGCACCAGAGTGGTACGGTAATCCTGTTCTGGAGGTCAAGTTACTTGACCATGATGAACCTACGAACTATGAGGAAGCGATGATGAGCCCGGATTCCGCGAAATGGTTTGAGGCCATGAAATCTGAGATATGATCCATGTATGAGAACAAAGTTTGGACTTTGGTTGACTTGCCCGATGATCGGCAAGCAATTGAGAATAAATGGATCTTCAAGAGGAAGACGGACACTGATAGTAGTGTTACTATCTACAAAGCTAGAATTGTCGCAAAAGGTTTTCGACAAGTTCAAGGTGTTGACTACGATGAGAGCTTCTCACTCGTATCTATGCTTGAGTCTGTCCGAATCATGTTAGTAATTGCCGCATTTTATGAAATCTGGCAAACGGATAAACAAAACTGCATTCCTTAATGGATTTATTAAAGAAGAGTTGTATATGATGCAACCAGAAGGTTTTGTCAATCCGAAAGGTGCTAACAAAATGTGCAAGCTCCAGCGATCCATCTATGGACTGGTGCAAGCATCTCGGAGTTGGAATATACGCTTTGATAAGTTGATCAAAGCATATAATTTTATACAGACTTGCGGTGAAGTCTGTATTTACGAGAAAGTGAGTGGGAGCACTACAGCATTTCTGATAAGTATATGTGAATGACATATTGTTGATCAGAAATAATGTAGAATTATTCTGTAAAGCATAAAGGAGTGTTTGAAAGGAGTTTTTCGAAGAAAGACTTCGGTGAAGCTGCTTACATATTGAGCTTCAAGATCTATAGAGATAGATCAAGACGCTTGATAAGTTTTTTCAATGAGTACATACCTTGACAAGATTTTGAAATAGTTCAAAATGGAGCAGTCAAAGAAAGAGTTCTTGCCTGTATTACAAGGTGTGAAGTTGAGTAAGACTCAAAGCCCGACCATGGCAGAAGATAGAAAGAGAATGAAAGTCATTCCCTATGCCTTGGCCATAGGTTCTATAAAGTATGTCATGTTGTATACCAGATCTATTGTATACCCTACATTGATTTGGCAAGGGAGTACAATAGTGATCTAGGAGTAGATCACTGGACAGCGGTCAGAATTATCCTTAGTGAAATAACGATATGTTTCTCGATTATGGACGTGACAAAAAGGTTCGTCGTAAAGGGTTACGTCGATGCAAGTTTTTGACACTGATCCAGATGAATCTAAAGTCTCAATCTGGATACATATTGAAAGTGGGAGCAATTAGCTAGAGTAGCTCCGTGTAGAGCATTGTAGACATAGAACTTGCAAAATACTTACGGATCTGAATGTGACAGACCCGTTGACTAAAATTATCTCACAAGCAAAACATGATCACACCTTAGTACTCTTTGGGTGTTAATCACATAGATATGTGAACTAGATTACTGACTCTAGTAAACCCTTTGAGTGTTGGTCACATGACGATGTGAACTATGGGTGTTAATCACATGGTGATGTAAACTATTGCTGTTAAATCACATGGCGATGTGAACTAGATTATTGACTCTAGTGCAAGTGGGAGACTGAAGGAAATATGCCCTAGAGGCAATAATAAAGTTATTATTTATTTCCTTATATCATGCTAAATGTTTATTATTCATGCTAGAATTGTATTAACCGGAAACATAATACATGTGTGAATACATAGACAAATAGAGTGTCACTAGTATGCCTCTACTTGACTAGCTCGTTAATCAAAGATGGTTATGTTTCCTAACCATGAACAAAGAGTTGTTATTTGATTAACGAGGTCACATCATTAGTTGAATGATCTGATTGACATGACCCATTCCATTAGCTTAGCACCCGATCGTTTAGTATGTTGCTATTGCTTTCTTCATGACTTATACATGTTCCTATAACTATGAGATTATGCAACTCCCGTTTACCGGAGGAACACTTTGGGTACTACCAAACGTCACAACGTAACTGGGTGATTATAAAGGAGTACTACAGGTGTCTCCAATGGTAGATGTTGGGTTGGTGTATTTCGAGATTAGGGTTTGTCACTCCGATTGTCGGAGAGGTATCTCTGGGCCCTCTCGGTAATACACATCACATAAGCCTTGCAAGCATTATAACTAAGATGTTAGTTGTGAGATGATGTATTACGGAACGAGTAAAGAGACTTGCCAGTAACGAGATTGAACTAGGTATTGGATACCGACGATCAAATCTCCGGCAAGTAACATACCGATGACAAAGGGAACAACGTAGGTTGTTATGCGGTCTGACCGATAAAGATCTTCGTAGAATATGTAGGAGCCAATATGGGCATCCAGGTCCCGCTATTGGTTATTGACCGGAGACGTGTCTCGGTCATGTCTACATTGTTCTCGAACCGTAGGGTCCGCACGCTTAAACGTTACGATGACAGTTATTATGAGTTTATGCATTTTGATGTACCGAAGGTTGTTCAGAGTCCCGGATGTGATCACGGACATGACGAGGAGTCTTGAAATGGTCGAGACATAAAGATTGATATATTGGAAGCCTATGTTTGGACATCGGAAGTGTTCCGGGTGAAATCGGGATTTTACCGGATTACCGGGAGGGTTACCGGAACCCCCCGGGAGCCAAATGGGCCTACATGGGCCTTAGTGGAAAGGTGAAAGGGGCTGCCATGGAGGGCTGCGTGCCTCCCCACTCCCCTAGTCCTATTAGGACTAGGAGAGGTGGCCGGCCACCTCTCTCTCTTTTTCCCCCTTGGAGTCCTAGTTGGAATAGGATTGGAGGGGGGAGTCCTACTCCCGGTAGGAGTAGGACTCCTCCTGCGCCTCCCTTGCTTGGCCGGCCAGCCCTCCCCCTCTCATCCTTTATATACAGGGGCAGGGGGCACCTCTAGATACACAAGTTGATCCTTGAGATCGTTCCTTAGCCGTGTGCGGTGCCCCCTGCCACCAAATTCCACCTCGATCATACCGTTGTAGTGCTTAGGCGAAGCCCTGCGTCGGTAGTACATCAAGATCGTCACCACGCCGTCGTGCTGACGGAACTCTTCCTCGACGCTTTGCTGGATCGGAGCCCGAGGATCGTCATCGAGCTGAACGTGTGCTAAGAACTCGGAGGTGCCGGAGTAACGGTGCTTGGATCGGTCGGATCGGGAAGACGTACGACTACTTCCTCTATGTTGTGTGATCGCTTCCACAGTCGGTCTGCGTTGGTACGTAGACAACACTCTCCCCTCTCGTTGCTATGCATCACCATGATCTTGCGTGTGCGTAGGAAATTTTTTGAAATTACTACGTTCCCCAACAAAATGCATCTTGATTTTCCATGCAACGCATGGGCATCTTGCTAGTTATGAATAAATAACACACTATCAACGAGCCCCATCAGACACCAAATTTCTTGGCTTCCGTGCTACAGCTAGATCTTCCCCTCGTTTCTGTTTTCCAACCCGCGGCGGGCGGGGTGCAGTTTGCCAATGGTCAGTTTGCTTAATGGCGGTCCCACATAAAGTGAAAATGCTAGGCAACACGCCTTCCCTAGCTATGTGGCGTGCCGAACGGGCCGTGGAGTACTCCCGATTCCCGAGCATGTGGGGGTGCGACGCGAACGCGGCAGGCCTTTTCCTTTTACTCGCAACGTGCCCGTGTGTTGCGACGGATCCAAAGTAGTAGAATAGTAGTACTTGTTCACAAACTTGAAAGAAATCACTCTTGTTTTGATATACTCCTAATATATTAGTTTTCACTCAAAATATATTTCTCAGACTGTTTTGGTGAGGTGAGGGAGGGATGTGGTTGCTTTCAAGATAATAAGGGGTTTTCTGCAAATTGGAGCAGAGAAGTGGGCTATTGTTACAAAAATGCCACAACTTACCTCACAGCCGTTAGATGCAGATCTAATGGTCAGAAACGACGGATGGCAGACACACCACCATCACCAACTGAGTCTTTTATAGGAGTAGGAGTAGAGAAAAATGTATAAATTGTAACATTTAGTTCTGCTCCTTGGCACGATCGATAGATAGAAATAACGATTGGAAATGCTAGGGTGGGGCGGGGCTATTTCCGTGAGATAAGCAGGGTACATGGTAGCTAGGTTGGCGCATCGTCGGTTTGGTCACATGCGGTCCGACATGTTCTATTGTTTGTAGCAAGATGCCCATGTGTTGCACGAAGTTGATGGAAAAGGTAAGCACAACTTATAAATTGATGGATGGAGTACTAGTTACAGTGATGCGTATAATTAAGCAAAGGGATCGCACATGTCGGTATTGACTGGAACGAGAATGCAATAGCACAATAAGAATTAAGGCCACGATGATGCGATCGCAGTGGTGGTTACATGAGGCAAGAAGAAAGATGCATCCATCAACGTACGACCTCCTCCTCCTCAACTTAGTGTGTCGGGCCACCGACCAGTGGCTAAGGAGCGGCGGCTTTTATGGAGAGGTCAAGGTGCTTCTCAGCAAAGGCATCCAAGGCTTCCAGCCGGTTGAGGAAGGACAACGTCGTAGCGTCCTCAATGGTCTTGTAGATACCTATGTACATGATTTGATCGTACATGTGGATGTGGAGGTCGAAGAATTCTTGCAGGGCGAGGCGCCTCGCGGCGAGCGCAACCTCCAGGTGGACATTCTTTGTGGCATCGGCGGGCAGTCACAAGGCCACCCATGCTTGAAAGAGGTTCCGGCCATGGAGGCTGATTAGGGTGGCAGGCAATGATGAGCCCGGGCACGCAGGCTGGAGGGGTACAGCGATGTCTTCCCCGAGCTTCTTGAGGACGGTGAACTTGTTGGTGGTGGCAACGATCATCTGGTCCAACTAAGAGTCGTAGTTGGCGTCGACGGCGGCCATCCACCAGCTGGTCGCGAACCCCATCTGGAGATGATTCTCGGCGCCATGCCATAGGCCGGTGTCGTGGACTATCAGGCACAGCCGCTTGCCACTCGCGTGCATCGCCGCCATGGGTCTGGAGTGAGCACTTTTGCACTTAGTGTAGGTGCTTAGGCAAATGCTTAGGTGTGTATGATGTGGTAGACGCATTGGAATGGAGGGGCACCTTTATATGAGTGCAAACTCGATGCATTCACATTGTGCAGCCTCTTTTCCCGGTCCTCCTCCCATTACTTCCCTCATGCATGCACGATGCTAATTGAAAGAGGATGCATCATTGGTCGTTCAACATTTCGGGAACCGCTACCCCTCCCTCGTATGCATTAAAGCCATATCAGGAACTGCGCCGCCTGCTGTCAAATTGAATAGTACTGCGCCGCCTGCTACACGCCCGGCTGAACACGCCTCCTTGCCTCCATCAAACCCCTCCGTTAAACCTGCATGCAAACCGAGAAACCTACTCCGGCCACACGTCCGTTCATGAGCGCGCAGGAATTAAATGCAACACCGACCGAGCTCCTACCGTCTGCCCTCAGTTTAAACTAGGCCAGACGTCGGCCAAGCTCCTACCGTCCGCCCTCTATTTAAACGAGGCAAGAAAGACATCGGGCAAGAATCGCACCCCTCCGCTGCTCCCCCATCTCCTCCTTCACCATTTTCTTCACTCTTCCGATGGCTTCCTAGGAGCCATTCTCCGGCATAATACCCGGCTGGGTGGCCCGCCGAGCCATCCGGATATGGGCGAGGCCGCTCGGTGCTTCATCAACCTCGCTTGTCCCGACGGAGCCAGTTGCCACCCCAATCCAGCGCGTGGTTCAGCAACTCGCCACTCCAGTTCAGCTCGATGAGGAGTGGCGAGTTGCTCCACACCGGCACGGCGGCGAACACGCCGGTACGGGCGTCATCGTTGCCGCGTCGTACCGTGCCACCAGTGTCTGCGGTGGCCGCGCCTCCCGTGTCTTTGGGCACGCCTCCCGCGCCTGCGGCCGCACCTCCCATGCCTGCGCCAACGCCATGCAGGCAGAGACAGAAGTTGGGTGTGTGGAGAGCGACGGGTCGCACTACAAAAAAAGACACATCTGTGACATTTTGAGCCGAACGAAAAAATATTCTGTCATACATATGACACTTCTATGATGATAATTGTGACAAAACCCGGTATCATCATAGATGTGGTGGGCTCCTACTTCTATGACAAAAAATCAATATAGAAAATGGGCTTTTCGTCCTGGGTGGGCCGGAGACGCAGCTGCATGACATTCTTTGGGCCGTCCACGACGGAAAAAACTATTGTAGAAGCGAGGGGGAGAAAAATTTCGGGGAGTTCACGGTTATGGTGGGAGGTCGGGGGCCGAGCGATGCGCGCTTCTCTCGTACACGTACGCGCGTGTGTGCGAGGCGTTGGCTCTAACTGAACCCGAGCGAGGCGTTGGGCTCTAACGGAACCCGAGCGATTGCACTGAAGGTACGCGTTACTGAACCCGAGCGATCGATCGATGGCTGTTAACTGAACCCGATCGAGCGATTCCTTCGCTACTGCTGCTAACTGAAGCCAATCGATGTTGCCTCTGGATGAACAGTGAGCATTGCGGGGGGGGGTGGATGAACAGTTCCCGGTGGGGGTGGATGAACAGGACCCCATGGTGTTGCCTCTGGATGAACAGGACCCCGATCGATCGAGCCGGTTGGGGTTGGATGAACAGGACCCTGTGAAGGGCTGGATGAACAGGACCAGCCCGTGGAGGGCAGGATGAACATTAGATGGTGGAGGGCAGGATGAACAGTAGCCCGTGGAGGGCTGGTTGAACAGGAGCCCGTGGAGAGGGCTGGTTGAACAGTAGCCGGTGGAGTAGCACGCGGTGGAGGCTGGATGAACAGGAGCCCATGGATGAACAGTCGCTGGTGGAGGCTGGAGGAGGTACAGCGATGTCTTCCCCGAGCTTCTTGAGGACGGTGAACTTGTTGGTGGTGGCAACGATCATCTGGTCCAACTGAGAGTCGTAGTTGGCGTCGACGGCGGCCATCCACCAGCCGGTCGCGAACACCATCTGGAGAAGATCCTCGGTGCCATGCAGCAGGCCGGCGTCATGGACTATCTGGCACAGTCGCTTGCCACTCGCGTGCATCGCCGCCATGGGTCTGGAGTGAGCACTTTTGCACTTAGTGTAGGTGCTTAGGCAAATGCTTAGGTGCGTATGATGTGGTAGACGCATTGGAATGGAGGGGCGCCTTTATATGAGTGCAAACTCGTTGCATTCACATCGTGCAGCCTCTTTTCCCGGTCCTCCTCCCATTACTTCCCTCATGCATGCACGATGCTAATTGAAGGAGGATGCATCATTGGTCGTTCAACATTTCGGGAACCGCTACCCCTCCCTCGTATGCATTAAAGCCATATCAGGAACTGCCCCGCCTGCTGTCAAATCGAATAGTACTGCGCCGCCTCCTGCACGCCCGGCTGAACACGCCTCCTCGCCTCCATCAAACCCCTCCGTTAAACCTGCATGCAAATCGAGAAACCTACTCCGGCCACATGTCCGTTCATGAGCGGGCAGGAATTAAATGCCACACCGATCGATCTCCTATCGTCCGCCCTTAGTTTAAACTAGGCCAGACGTCGGCCAAGCTCCTACCGTCTGCCCTGAAAGCACAAGTGCTCCCTAGGTGGTTTTGGTAATTAATGACAACATATCTCTTGTTGGACTAACGTTTCTATCTAGTATGTTTCAGATAAGTTCAACAATGGAGTGGCATGGACTAAAGGTTGTGGGAAGTTCTCCAAGATGCTAAGGACAAAGGATTGGCTAAAGCTTAAAGCTCAAGACTCTTCATTTTCATTTTAGTGATCCAAGATCACATTGAGTCCATAGGAAAAGCCAATACTATCAAGGAGGGATGAGGTGTTGCTTAATGAGCCTCTTGCTCAAGTGCTTAATGATATGCTCCAAAATCCTCAGCTACTTTCCCACTTCCACATATGACCTAAGCCCAAAGCCAAACTCGGCCCTACCGATTATTTCTATCCGGCGCCACCGAGTTTCACTTGTCATAGCCACTACCAGAAACCCTAATCAGTTCGGTCTCACCGATGGGATCTCGGTCTCACCGAGATGGGCTTGCAAACTCTCTGTTACCTATTGCATTATCCTCGGTCCCATCGAGATATGCAATCGGTCCCACCGAGTTTGCTTGGCCAACTCTCTGTTTTGCTTATTACCCAAGTCGGTCCCACCGAGTTTGAGTAATCGGTCAAACCGAGTTTTGGATTTACCCTAACCCTAGCACATCGGTCCCACCGAGTTGATCTAGTCGGTCCCACCGAAATCTCTAACGGTCACTAGGTTTACCTTTTCGGTCCGACCGAGTTTGTTGATTCGGTCCCACCGAGATTGGAAAACTGTGTGTAACGGTTGGATTTTGTGTGGAGGCTATATATACCCCTCCACCTCCTCTTCATTCGAGAGAGAGCCATCAGACTAAGCCTACACTTCCAGCATCCTATTTCTGAGAGAGAACTACCTACTCATGTGTTGAGGCCAAGATATTCCATTCCTACCATATGAATCTTGATCTCTAGCCTTCCCCAAGTTGCTTTCCACTCAAATCTTCTTTCCACCAGATCCAAATCCTATGAGAGAGAGTTGAGTGTTGGGGAGACTATCACTTGAAGCACAAGAGCAAGGAGTTCATCATCAACACACCATTTGTTACTTCTTGGAGAGTGGTGTCTCCTAGATTGGCTAGGTGTCACTTGGGAGCCTCTGACAAGATTGTGGAGTTCAACCAAGGAGTTTGTAAGGGCTAGGAGATCGCCTACTTCGTGAAGATCTACTGCTAGTGAGGCAAGTCCTTCGTGGGCGATGGCCATGGTGGGATAGACAAGGTTGCTACTTCGTGGACCCTTCGTGGGTGGAGCCCTCCGTGGACTCGCGCAACTGTTACCCCTTGTGGGTTGAAGTCTCCATCAACGTGGATGTAGGATAGCACCACCTATCCGAACCACGGGAAAAACATCCGTGTCTCCGATTGCGTTTGAATTCACCAAACCCTTCCCTTTACATTCTTGCAAGTTGCATGCTTTACTTTTCGCTGCCTATATACCCTTTGCATACTTGCTTGATATGTATTGTGATTGTTGAAACTATGCTTAAACTCCACTTAAACCGAAAAAGCTTAAAAATTGAAACTTTAGCATTATGTGTCTAATCACCCCCCTCTAGACACATCTATTTCAAGGTCCTACAAGTGGTATCAGAGCTTTGGTCTCCATTGCCTTGGTTTAATCACTATTGGAGAAAGATGGATGTGTCTAATTTAGGGAGTCTTAGACATAGAGTGCCTATTCTTGATGGAGAGTATTTTCATGAGTGGAAAATGAGATGCTTGTAATTTTCAATCAATATCACTTAAACAAGTACATTGCTAGCCCTTGTGCACCTCACATTGATCCTTTGCATCCTACCCTAGATGAAGATATTGACATGATTCGCAATCTTAGAACTATTGAGCTCATCATTCGAGGATTGCCCAAAAATTTGATTGCTAGTTTGCATACTCTTAATTGTGCCTATACTATATGGAAATTTCTTGAGGAACGATTTCCCGACCATTCCTTGAAAAATTTGGATGAAATTCTCCATAAATCTATTGCCTTGAGTAAGATGAACTCTAGTGATCCCAGTTTTGGTGATTGTCTATTTGAGCTTGCCAATCTCAAGCGAGCTAAAGGAGATGTTGGAATCATTAGTGATATTATATTCGAAGCTATAAGAATTCATGAAAGTGACCACTTTGATGATCATTTATCTAATGAATTACCCTCTCTAGGAAATGATGAGTCACAAGATCATGGTGAACATAGATACTATGATGATGATGATGATGATGATGATGATGATAGTGACTTCGATCTTGATGATGCAATGAGACACTTTGGTCTTATGGCAAATCTTCGGGGATATGCGTTAGGAGGAAAGGAATGGGTTCTTGATAGTGGATGTACTGATCATATGACCGGAGATGAAGAGATGTTTCGTGAGCTTGCTGAAAATGACGGACCTCGAAAATATGTCACTTTTGGTGATAACTCAAAGGGTAAAGTGGTTGGCCTTGGTAAGGTGGCCATCTCACATGATAGTTCCATTCAAAATGTCATGCTCGTTGAATCACTCGGCTACAACTTACTTTAAGTATCTAGACTTGCTGATTTTGGTTTGAATGTCCTATTTACTGAGGTAGATTGCCAAGTTTTTTGTCGAGACAATCATTAAATGGTCTTTACCGGTATGCATAGAGGTGATCTTTACATTGTCAATTTCTCTAAAAAGGCACAACCTAAAACTTGCTTTATTGCTAAATCATCAAAAGGTTGGTTGTGGCATAGACGACTAGGACACATTGGCATGAGAAACCTTGACAAGCTTATTAAAGGAAATCATATCCTTGGAGTTAACGATGTCATATTTGATAAGGATAGACTTTGAAGTGCTTGTCAAGCAGGTAAACAACTTGGAGGAAGGCATCCCGTGAAGAACATCATGACCACAAGGAGGCCACTCGAGCTACTTCATATGGATCTTTTTGGTCCCAACGCCTACAAGAGTCTCGGTGGAAATTCTTTTGGTCTAGTTATAGTTGATGAATTTTCAAGGTTTACATGGGTGTTCTTTCTTAATGACAAGTCGCAGGTCCAGAAGATCTTCAAAAACTTCGCTAGGAAGGCCCAAAATCAGTTTGACGTGAAGATCAAGAAGGTTCGGAGTGACAATGGAACGGAGTTCAAGAACGCAAATGTGGACACCTTTCTTGATGAAGAAGGGATTTCACACGAGTTCTCGGCTACGTACACACCTCAACAAAATGGAGTTGTTGAGAGGAAGAACCGGACGCTCATCGAAATGGCAAGAACGATGCTTGATGAACACAAGACGCCGAAGCACTTTTGGGCAGAAGCGGTTGAGATAGCTTGTCACGCAACAAATCGCTTGTATCTTCACAAGCTACTCGGCAAGACAGCATACGAGCTCCTCACCGGTAACAAACCCCAAGTTGGATACTTTCGAGTATTCGGCTCAAAGTGCTACATTCTTGATAAGCATCGTCGTTCAAAGTTTGCTCCTAAATCTCATGAAGGTTTCCTACTCGGTTACGGCTCAAACTCTCACACTTACCGTGTCTACAACAATTTCACCCAAAAGGTTGAAGAGACGGTAGATGTGAAGTTTGATGAATCTAATGGCTCGCAAGTAGAGCAATTGGCAATTGATGTAGGAGACAAAGACCCTTCAGAAGCAATCCAAGACTTGTCCATAGGCAAAGTTCGTCCAACGGAGGTGAAGGAGAGTACTTCATCCGTCCAAGTGGAAGCTTCTACTTCACAACAAGGTGAACCAAGAATTGATACAGAAGCATCCACAAGTGGGACACACCAAGATGAAGAAGACAAGGAAATGCATCAAGACGAACATCAACAACCTCCTTCTCCACCACGACAAGAGAACGACAACATCAACAATGAAGAAGGCCAAGAAGAAGAACAAGATGAAGAAGATGTTCAACGAAGACCCAAGAAAAAGCTCTAACGAGTTCGAACAAGAATCGCCAGAGATCATCCCGTCGAGCAAATCTTCAATGACATACAAACCGGGAGAATCACTCGCTCAAAAACTCTCTTAGCCAACTTTTGTGAAAACTACTCATTCATCTCTAGCATTGAACCTATGAAGGTCGAAGAAGCATTGGAAGATCCGGATTGGATAAACGCTATGCATGAAGAGCTACACAACTTTCAGAGGAACCAAGTTTGGACATTAGTTAAGAAGCCCGACAACAATCACAACATCATTGGAACCAAATGGGTGTTTCGCAACAAGCAAGATGAAGATGGACAAGTGGTTCGCAACAAAGCACGTCTCGTCGCCCAAGGGTACACACAAGTCGAAGGTATGGACTATGGTGAGACATATGCTCCCGTTGCTAGACTTGAGTCCATCCGCATCTTACTTGCCTATGCTAATCACCATAACATCACCTTGTACCAAATGGACATTAAAAGTGCTTTTCTAAATGGTGAAATAGAGGAGGAGGTTTATGTCAAACAACCTCCCGGCTTTGTCAATCCTAAGAAACCTAATCATGTTTACAAACTTCACAAAGCCCTTTATGGTCTGAAACAAGCTCCTAGAGCATGGTATAAATGCTTGACCAAGTTCCTTATTGCAAGTGGTTTTGAAATTGGTAAAATTGATTCTACTCTTTTTACTAAAAGGGTTAATAGAGAACTATTTGTATGCCAAATTTATGTTGATGATATCATATTTGGTTCAACTAACCCTCTCTTTAGTGAAAAGTTTGGAAAGCTAATGTCAGAGAAGTTTGAGATGTCTATGATGAGTGAACTCAAATTCTTTCTCGGTTTGCAAATCAAGCAAACTAAGGAAGGTACATTTGTCTCTCAAACGAAGTACACCAAGGAATTATTCAAGAAGTTCAATATGCAAGAATGCAAAGTTATGTCTACACCCATGCCTACTAGTGGACATAATGATTTGACCAAAGATGGTGAACCGGTTGATCAAAAGGTTTATCGTTCTATGATCGGTTCATTGTTATACCTATGTGCTTCACGTCCCGATATTATGCTAAGTGTGTGCATGTGTGCACGATATCAAGCTGCTCCCAAAGAATGTCATCTTAAGGCCGTGAAAAGGATAGTTAGATACTTAATTCATACACCAAATTTTGGCATTTGGTATCCTAAGAGGTCCTCTTTTGATCTTGTTGGCTATTGCGACTCGGATTATGCCGGAGACAAGGTTGATAGAAAGTCAACTTCGGGTACTTGTCAATTTCTTGGTAGATCTCTCGTGTCTTGGTCTTCCAAGAAACAAAACTCCGTATCCTTATCCACCGCCGAAGCGGAATACATCGCCGCTGGTTCATGTTGTGCTCAATTACTTTGGATGACCCAAACTCTTAAAGATTATGGAATCTATGTTAAACATGTTCCACTGCTTTATGACAATGAAAGTGCTATCAAAATTGGTCATAATCCTGTACAACATTCTCGAACTAAGCATATTGAAGTTCGTCATCATTTCATTCGAGATCATGTTGCTAAGGATGACATTAATCTTAAGCATGTTCGCACCGATAAGCAATTAGCGGATATATTTACTAAGCCACTTGATGAGAAAGTGTTTTGCAGGTTGAGAGGAGAATTGAACATCATTGATGCTTCAAACTTGGAGTAGAAACTCCATTGGATACATGCAAGACATGAGCTTATGACTAATCCACGATATATCTCTTATGATGACTATCTTATGTCTTGGATATATTTGTACCTTGCATGTTGTCTAACCCATGTAGGTGCTTGGTTGAATCTAATGTCATGAGATTGCGACTCACTCACATCTTGAGCAATCTTTACATCACCAAGTCTCTACACAATGATGGTTGAAGACAAGGAAGCACAGAACCATTCAAACATATCCTTTGACAAATTCTATGTTGAGCTTTATGATTGTCATTTTTGGATACACAAGTGCTCTTCCTTGCAAGAACTAATCCATGTAGGTAGGTGAACTCACACTCCAAGTGGTGCTCCCAACTCTTGATGAGCTACATCAACCTTGAGCACCCACACAAGTTCAACTACATGAGCAAGAACCACACCACCACCCAAGGTATGTTATTCCATCTTAGAGAAGCTTTACTCCAAGACATGAGTCAAAGCAACTCAACAAGATGTAAATACATCAAGATGCTTAAACGAAAAATGGTAACCCCATTTTGAGCTTAAACGATGAGTATGACCTATGATCAAGTGTTCTCACTTGACTCCTAAGTCAATATACTCTAACATAGGTGACTATGTCACCGCCCAACTCTAGATGAAGTTCTCTTGTGTTATGTGTTTTTGTATTTGTCTCATGCATGTTTTCTTTTTCTTTTTTCAACTTCATCTAGATCTTTCAGTTTCCTCTCTTTTCTTTTTGTTTTTGTTCTGCATTTTCTGCATTTAATTCCTTGCAAATCCTTCAGGTAATTCATTGCAAATCTTTGTGAGATCCTACATGTCTAGTGAGCTGAGGTGACAAGTGTTTTTCTCTGTGTAAACTCGGTTTCACCGACTTGCAATTTTCGGTCCAACCGAATCCTTTCGGTACCACCAAAATATGCCACTCGGTGCCACCGACTTTGCAATCAGAAAAATAGTTTGCCACTTATTCTACATCTCTTCTGATCCAGCTCCACTCAATGAATCTTTTCTTCTACAAGCATCACAATTTTATCCATTGCTTTGTGCTGAGTCTCAAGGACCAAACCTATATGATGGATTCCAGAAAGCCCTTCTTGGAAATTGATGTCAAAGGGGGAGAGAGAGATCACATCAAAGCTTGTAGGAGAGAGAGATCACATCAAGGGAGAGAAAGTCTCAAGGATCCTAGATGTTATTAAGGGGGAGAGAGAGATTTCCAGGGGGAGAGAAAATACTCAAGGATCTCAGATGCTTGATGATTCAAGAGGAGAGATGTCACATGTCTTTTTGGGGGAAAGACATGTTCATATACGCTTATTTGCATTAAGTTCTATCCAGTTGTATCTTTCAGCTCTGATTTTCTGTTTTCTATCTTCTCCCAATATCCCATGTAAGATTCAGGGGGAGCAAGACACCTAAGGGAAAGAAATCAGTCAAATTCCTTGCTTATCTTTACTCTTGGGGACATGTTGAATTCAACGTAGTACCTAGTACTTACTCTCTACATGTCATCCCAGTCTTGGTACTCTTGTGGTTCTCTTTTGTTTGCCCTGGCTAGTGGATGTACCTGTGTTATCTAACTTTGTTTGTGCAGGTTCATTCTATCCTAAGCCAACTCAAAAACTACAAGGTAAGTGTATGCATCAAAATCATGAGTATGAGGAGTTCTTGCTTATGTACATACTGTTTGCAAGAAGGACTCATGAGCATGAAGGTATTTTCCTTGATAATCTTTTGCTCTGATGCATATGGCCAAGATACATGTAACACATTGCCTACTCTGTCATGGTTATGCTCTCACATGCCTCTATATTTCACATTCACATGAGTGCATACATGTAGGGGGAGCCTATGCTTGTTACATGTCCTTCCAAAGCTTTACTTGTTGTTCTTTATATCTTTATCTAAAGCTTTGATGTATGTTGCCATCAATTACCAAAAAGGGGGAGATTGAAAGCACAAGTGCTCCCTAGGTGGTTTTGGTAATTAATGACAACATATCTCTTGTTGGACTAACGTTTCTATCTAGTATGTTTCAGATAAGTTCAACAATGGAGTGGCATGGACTAAAGGTTGTGGGAAGTTCTCCAAGATGCTAAGGACAAAGGATTGGCTAAAGCTTAAAGCTCAAGACTCTTCATTTTCATTTTAGTGATCCAAGATCACATTGAGTCCATAGGAAAAGCCAATACTATCAAGGAGGGATGAGGTGTTGCTTAATGAGCCTCTTGCTCAAGTGCTTAATGATATGCTCCAAAATCCTCAGCTACTTTCCCACTTCCACATATGACCTAAGCCCAAAGCCAAACTCGGCCCTACCGATTATTTCTATTCGGTGCCACCGAGTTTCACTTGTCATAGCCACTACCAGAAACCCTAATCAGTTCGGTCTCACCGATGGGATCTCGGTCTCACCGAGATGGGCTTGCAAACTCTCTGTTACCTATTGCATTATCCTCGGTCCCACCGAGATATGCAATCGGTCCCACCGAGTTTGCTTGGCCAACTCTCTGTTTCGCTTATTACCCAAGTTGGTCCCACCGAGTTTGAGTAATCGGTCAAACCGAGTTTTGGATTTACCCTAACCCTAGCACATCGGTCCCACCGAGTTGATCCAGTCGGTCCCACCGAAATCTCTAACGGTCACTAGGTTTACCTTTTCGGTCCGACTGAGTTTGTTGATTCGGTCCCACCGAGATTGGAAAACTGTGTGTAACGGTTGGATTTTGTGTGGAGGCTATATATACCCCTCCACCTCCTCTTCATTCGAGAGAGAGCCATCAGACTAAGCCTACACTTCCAGCATCCTATTTCTGAGAGAGAACTACCTACTCATGTGTTGAGGCCAAGATATTCCATTCCTACCATATGAATCTTGATCTCTAGCCTTCCCCAAGTTGCTTTCCACTCAAATCTTCTTTCCACCAGATCCAAATCCTATGAGAGAGAGTTGAGTGTTGGGGAGACTATCATTTGAAGCACAAGAGCAAGGAGTTCATCATCAACACACCATTTGTTACTTCTTGGAGAGTGGTGTCTCCTAGATTGGCTAGGTGTCACTTGGGAGCCTCCGACAAGATTGTGGAGTTGAACCAAGGAGTTTTTAAGGGCTAGGAGATCGCCTACTTCGTGAAGATCTACCGCTAGTGAGGCAAGTCCTTCGTGGGCGATGGCCATGGTGGGATAGACAAGGTTGCTACTTCGTGGACCCTTCGTGGGTGGAGCCCTCCGTGGACTCGCGCAACCGTTACCCCTTGTGGGTTGAAGTCTCCATCAATGTGGATGTAGGATAGCACCACCTATCCGAACCACGGGAAAAACATCCGTGTCTCCGATTGCGTTTGAATTCACCAAACCCTTCCCTTTACATTCTTGCAAGTTGCATGCTTTACTTTCCGCTGCCTATATACCCTTTGCATACTTGCTTGATATGTATTGTGATTGTTGAAACTATGCTTAAACTCCACTTAAACCGAAAAAGCTTAAAATTGCAACTTTAGCATTATGTGTCTAATCACCCCCCTCTAGACACATCTACTTCAAGGTCCTACACGCCCTCTATTTAAACGAGGCAAGACAGACAGCGGGCAAGAATCGCACCCCTCTGCCGCTCCCCCATCTCCTCCTTCACCATTTTCTCCACTCTTCCGATGGCTTCCTAGGAGCCATTCTCCGGCATACTACCCGGCTGGGTGGCCCGCCGAGCCATCCGGATACGGGCGAGGCCGCTCGGTGCTTCATCAACCTCGCTTGGCCCGGCGGAGCCAGTTGCCGCCACAATCCGGCGCGTGGTTCAGCAACTCGCCGCTCCAGTTCAGCTCGATGAGGAGTGGCGAGTTGCTCCACACCGGCACGGCGGCGAACACACCGGTACGGGCGTTATCGCTGCCGCGTCATACCGTGCCACCAGTGTCTGCGGTGGCCGCGCCTCCCGTGTCTTTGGGCGCGCCTCCCGCGCCTGCGGCCGCACCTCCCGTGCCTGTGCCAACGCCATGCAGGCAGAGACAGAAGTCGGGTGTCTGGAGAGCGACGAGTCGCACTACAAAAAAAGACACATCTGCGACATTTTGGGCCGAACGAAAAAAAATTCTATCATACATATGACACTTCTATGATGATAATTGTGACAAAACCCGGTATCATCATAGATGTGGTGGGCTCCTACTTCTATGACAAAAGTCAATACAAAAAATGGGCTTTTCGTCCTGGGCGGGCCGGAGACGTAGCTGCATGACATTCTTTGGGCCGTCCACGACAGAAAAAACCATGGTAGAAGCGAGGGGGAGGAAAATTTCGGGGAGTTCCCGGTTACGGTGGGAGGTCGGGGGCCGAGCGATGCGCGCTTCTCTCATACACGTATGCGCATGTGTGCGAGGCGTTGGCTCTAACTGAACCCGAGCGAGGCGTTGGGCTCTAACGGAACCCGAGCGATTGCACTGCAGGCTACGCGTTACTGAACCCGAGCGATCGATCGATGGCTGTTAACTGAACCCGATCGAGCGATTCCTTCGCTACTGCTGCTAACTAAAGCCGATCGATGCTGCCTCTGGATGAACAGTGAGCATTGCGGGGGGGTGGGGTGGATGAACAGTTCCCGGTGGGGGTGGATGAACAGGACCCCATGGTGTTGCCTCTGGATGAACAGGACCCCGATCGATCGAGCCGGTTGGGGCTGGATGAACAGGACCCCGTGGAGGGATGGATGAACAGGACCACCCCGTGGAGGGCAGGATGAACATTAGATGGTGGAGGGCAGGATGAACAGTAGCCCGTGGAGGGTTTGTTGAACAGGAGCCTGTGGAGAGGGCTGGTTGAACAGTAGCCGGTGGAGTAGCGCGCAGTGGAGGCTGGATGAACAGGAGCCCGTGGATGAACAGTCGCTGGTGGAGGCTGGAGGAGGTCGACGGTGGATGAACAGTATCTCGTGGAGGTTGGAGGGGGTCGACGGTGGAGATGAACAGTATCCCGTGGAGTCCTGTTTTGCGGTACGCCACACCCCTCTCGATGAACAGGACCCCCGTTTCGACCGTAGCACTCCAACACAAGTCCGTTTCCTCCGTTTTGCGGTACGCCACACCCCTCCCGATGAACAGGGCCCCCGTTTCGACCATAGGAGGTCCGTTTCCTCCGTTTTGCAGTACGCCAAACCCCTCCCGATCAACAGGATCTCATTTCGAACGTGGCCGGTCGAACACAAGGCCGTTTCCTCCATTCTGTGGTACGGCATGCCTCGTTTCCATCGCCTGTTCCGTCCAAGCCCTCCCGATGAACACGACGCATTCCGTTGCCTCCCCATGAACACGACGCATTCCGTTGCCTCCCCATGAACACGACGACGATGTTGTTTCTCCATTCTGACCCAGCCATGTACACGAGCCCTCGCCGTACGTATGCGCGAGTAGGCATTCGAGACCTCGCCCGTATGTACACGTACATGGCCGTATTTTCTTTCTTGCACCCTGGCCGCTGTACGTACGTGTACATGCTACGTGCGCGCCTCTACTACGACACGTGTGTGCCTCTACATCCACCAGTATATATGTACGTACACGTTCGCGACCAGAATGACAATGCTACGTACGCTTCGACCAGGTGGGTCCCGACTGTCAGGCACTTCCTTGCGTGCGAAGATGTAGCTGGTGGGTCCCAGCAGTCAGGGGCAAACGTTTTTTTCGTGAAATACGGTGGCCCGTGCGGTGGGTCCCCGCTGTCATGTGGAGGAATAATTATTTTGCACGTAATAAGAAGGCACTTCCTTGCTGCGGTCGTGGACCGAGCTGTCAGCCTCTCCACGTACAGTCCACGTCCGATGGAAGTTATTCCTTGACCACGCCGCGCCGAGAGCACCAGGGCGGTGGACGACGGCGAGGCCTAGGAAGGGGACGACGCGGAGTCGGGGAAGACGCGGCAGTGGATGCCCACGCGTAGAGGAGTACGAGGGTTCACTAGTTCGCTGCGGTGTGAGGCTGCCATCGCCGCAGAATAACAGGGGTTGTGGGTGAGTAGAGGGATGGCCTGGCCAGCTGTGGGAGTAGTAGGGGGCGGTGAGGCCTCCGCCGCATCGCAACCGGCCACGGGAGGCAGGAGCACGAGGCACGACCGACGCTGGTTTGGGCGGCTGGAGCAAGAAGACCAGAGGTTGAAGAAGCACTACGGCCGTTGGATGGACATCGTACGGTCACTGGAGCTAGAATCGTGCATATTGACTAAGTTGACAAATCCTTCCATCCCCGTCAACTTAGTAGGCCCACAAGGCAGCCTCCCACCAAGGTGGGTCCCAGCTAGCAGGGGGTATTCATTTTTTCGTGCATAGTAAGGAGGCACTTCCGGTGGGTCCGAGCTGATAGCAGGGGGAACATTTTTTCATGAAATACGGTGGCCCGTCGGGTGGGTCCCAGCAGTCAGGGGCAAACGTGTTTTCGTGATATACAGGTGGGTGTCCGGTGGGTCCCTGCTGTCAGGTGGAGGAATAATTATTTTCCGTGTAATAAAGAGGCACTTCCTTGCGGCTGCCGTTGACCCAGTTGTCAGCCTCTCCACGTACAATATTCTTCCTATGGAATTCGGTCGTTGACCACGCCGCGCCGACAGCACCATGGCGGTGGATGACGGCGAGGCCTTGGAAGGGGACGATGCGGAGCCGGCGAAGACGCGGCAGTGGATGCCCACGCGGAGAGGAGTACAAGGGTTCACTGGTTCGGCTGCCCTGCCGTCGCCGCAGAATAACAGGGGGTGTGGTGAGTGGAGTGGAGGGATGGCCTGGCCAGCGGTGGGAGTAGTATGGGGGCGGTGAGGCCTCCGCGGCAGCACAGCCGGCCACGGGAGGCGGGAGCAGGCGGCACGACCGGCGCTACTTTGGGCGGCTGGAGCAAGAAGACTAGAGGTTGAACAAGCACTACGGCCGTTGGATGGACATTGTATGGTCAGTCGAGCTAGAATCGTGCATATTGACTAAGTTGACAAAGCCCTTCATCCCCGTCAACTTAGTAGGCCCACTATACTGGGTCCCAGCTAGCAGGGGGTATTCATTCTTTGTGCGTAATAAGGAGGCACTTCCTTGCGTGCGAAGATATAGCTGGTGGGTCCGAGCTGTCAATGGCGGTAACGTTTTTTTCGCGAAATACAGAGGCCATTTTGGTGGGTCCCAGATGTCAGGTGGAGGAAATCATTATTTTGCGCGTAATAAGGAGGCATTTCCTTGCGTGCGGCCGTGGACCTAGCTGTCAGCCTCTCCACGTATAGTCCACTTCAGATGCATGTCGGTCATTGACCACGCTGACCAGGCCACGCCGAGAGCACCAGGGCGGTGGACGACGGCGAGGCCTAGGAAGGGAATGACATGGAGGTAGGGAAGACTCGGCCGTTGTTTTTATTTCCCACGCAGAGGGAGTACGACTGTACGAGGGTTTACTGCTTCGTCTGCCGTCGTCGGAGAATAACAGCAGGTGTGGGTGAGTAGAGGGATGGCTAGGCCAGCGATGGGAGTACGGTGGGGCGGTGAGGCCTACGCGGTAGCACAGCCGGCCGCGGGGAGGAGGGAGCAGGCAGTCCCGCCGGCGCTTGTTTGAGCGGCTGGAGCAGGAAGAGCAGAGATTGAAGAAGCACGACGGCCGTTGGATGGACATCGTACGGTCACTGGAGCTAGAATTGTTCATATTGACTAAGGTGACAGGCCTGATAAAGCGACTTACTTGACAAATCACAAAAGAACTGGGCTAGCCATTTTCAGAAAGAAAAAAAACTACTGGGCTGGTCTGTGGTAAACATAAAAGAAAAGGCTGTCTAGACAGGCCAGAGTGTCCCGCACAGCCCAGTTGACACCTTGCTTCCGTCTCAAAAACAAATTAGATAGATGCCACTCCAATTATGGCGATTCATAAAAATGCCACTGCAATTTCCAAACTTTGAAAAATGGCACTGCAATTTTTGCAAACTTTGAAAAACGCCACTGCAGTTTGCAAACTTTGAAAAACGCCACTCCAGACTTCGAAAAATGCCACTAGAAATGGCATGAAATGGCATTTTTCAAAGTTTGGAAATTGCAGTGGCATTTCTCGGATACACCAGATTTGGAGTGGCATTTATCAAATTAACCCAAAACAAAAATAACTAGGCGAGCTGCTGGGTCCCTGGTGTCAGCAGCTCGTTGTGCAATTCTCTCATTTATTAACTACGTTGACAATGGCATGGGACCCAGATGTCAGAAATCCACTAGGAGGAGCCATTTTTATTGGCTTGAAATAAGGAGGCACTTGCTAGCGTACTGCCATGACCTTGGCGGGTCCCTGCTGTCATCCTCTCCACGTGCAGTACCAGTTAGTCGTGCTTCAAGACTGATCGGCACGCCATTAAAAAAATAAAGGTCAATAACTAATGCGGCACCTCAGGCCAACGCGGCCAGATCGCATTTTGCGCGAGAAATTACACACCATGTTTCGTTGACATGTGGTCCCGTTCCAACATATCAGTGAGACAACGGCGAGTAGTAGGAGTATTTTTGAACGGACGTGTAGGCCGGGGCGCCTCTTCGTGAACCGTGGCAAACTCGCAACCGTCCACCGACTCTTCGCCTTTCCCTCTCGATTTGGAACTGCTGTCGCACGCTCTTCCTCTCCCTCCTCCATTTTCCTTCAGCCCTTCACCATTTCTTCTGCCATTGTTCGATTGTCTTCTCCATGGAGGGAACAGGCCGGAAACGACCCTGTTATTCTTGCCCCGATCTGAAAGATGACGTGGTGGAGGAACTCATTGATCGGTGCGACATCATCACCTCGGCTAGCATGGCAGGTTCGTTCAAGCCCATTCTCAACTCAACAAATAACATCATTACAAAGAACCCAAGAGTCAAGGAGCGGTTTGATCTCCCCTATCTTCTTCACCGTGACCTTGATGACTGGCGCCGGCACGACGGAGGCCTCGCCCTATGCCAGTTGATGCCGCTTGATAATGATACGTATGATGTTAAGATGCCATCGCTTGAGGGCAAGGCTTGGGCGGGCGCAAATGGAGATTGGGTTGTTTACATTGGGTCCAACTGCGAGTGGGAAATTGTGAATGTGTACACTCGTCACCGGGTTCCACTTCCAAAAATCTCAGCACACTGCCCAGAGGTTGAGCACACCGGTAATGTACGCACGTTCAAATACAATCATGGTGACTCTCTTCTACGAAAGATAGCAATTTGTCGATTTCCCAACCGCTCTTGGAATTACAACAACTATCAAGTTGTTGCTATCTTCGACAAGCTTGTTGCCGTCCTTCGTGGTTCGACTCGATGGATATTGCTCAAAAATCAGTTTCTGTACACGGATGAGTACTGTGATGCAATTCAATACGAGGGCCCTATGTTTGCTGCCACCACTTGTGGCACTGTTTTTGCATGGCATCCTAGTAGTTTTGGTACTTTTGTCTTCCACCGTAATTATAATTGTTTCATCCACATGCATGCGGGTTAGCAAGTTTCCCTTTACTAATTAACCTTCTTCTTGTGTTTCCAAGGTCCTGTGAACATCCCACCACCTATACTTGAAAAATTTTATAACCAAGGGGGAGATGCCGATGGTGATGATCACGAGCAGCGCCCATATACTCTGTGGCGCCTGGCAACTAATTCCGATGGATCACCTCTTTTTGTGTGTATACAGCCCATTGATGATGTTACTGCTAAGGAAGCAGGTGTCTCCCATGGTCGCACTCTCCGAACCTATTCCAACACCCGTTGCATGGTATTCGGGATGGATACTAGTGTGGTAGCGCCAACTCCTTCTCCCTGGCACAGAATTGATAGTCTTGGAGAAAACTCGCTCTTCCTTGGACAAAACTATCCGATGATGGTGAAAGGCGATCCAACTGCTGTTGACACATTTATGAGAAGCAACTGTGTCTATACCTCAGACATTTGGGTGGTTCCCTACCCTGGTACTGATATAGTAGGCCGCTTTAGCCTGGATGATCGGTCCTCCGTTGGTCTCCAGATCGACAACGGATGGCCTGTACCAGAGAATCACTTGTGGTTCAAAGCAAGTGTTTCCAACACCGCGGAACGGTTGAGTTGAAGTTCATTTCATGGCTTGTTATTTGTTGTGTGGTGAAAACTTTAGTATTTATAATGTATCCTCCTTGTCGATGTGGGTTGATGACCTGTTGTATGTAATAAAATGATATGCCTGTGATGAACTTACTAAATTTATGAATGGCTTTCGAGTCGCTTCTCTAAGTGAGTGGTGCGACGAGGCAAAAAATATTTTCCGAATACAAATTGTACGTGCATTGCAACAGGTTATCGGATGAGGCCAATCAACAATAGTAGTACACTATTTGTACTAGCTTCACATGCTTCGCGCGTCGGGCGGGTGTTTTTACTGTAGCCATATGTTAATGTGTTCGCTGTACGTAACCAGCACCTCGAATCCTCGATACTAGTACTATATAGTAGGAGTAAGTAGTAGGAGTAGTAGGGTGGCATGGGCCAGAACAAGCATTCACGTCCAGGAGTACGGCACACGCCACCACCACGACATCCATTTGACACCATATTATTTCTTGGAGTCCGTGCTAGAGCAATCTCTTCAACCCCGTCGTTTCTCTAACTTCAGCCATCGCGCGGCGGGCGAGGTGGGGGTTTGCCGATAGTCGGTTTCCTTAACTGCGGTCCCACTTGTAAGGCTAACTCCAACGCACGACCCCAAACGCACCTCCGTTTTGCACGAACTCCAACAATAATTTTGACTAGAAAAGCAAGACCAAAGAAAACAAGAACCACAAGAATACATTTTACTACTCCTGTAAGTTGGATTAGTGCCTTCTTGATGCATTCATTGTTGATCTGCGGAGGCTCGATCTTGCGTCTGTGCTAGCTAAAAGTGATAGAACATCTACTAAATTGCGCTCTATCAATATATGGATGTACTCTTCTTCCCAATACAAAAACTTGCATCCATTCTACTCCCTCCGTTGCACAATACATGCCTTCTATTTGTCAAAATATATATGTATCTAGACATGTCTTAGTATATGGGTACATCCATTTTTGGACAAATGGAAGTCAAGTATTTTGGAACGGAGGGGGTACACAATAAAAACTTTAAGTTAGCACAACTAGTCTAATCCGAGAGCAGAATCGAAGATTTGGTCGGGTTCTTCCTCCTTTTGCCGACACGTGGGACATCCAGCATCCAGGTCGTGTCATGAAAGAAAATAGAGTGGTGGTTGAAGCCACGAGATGTGCATCTTGGGTTAAACTATAAATAGAATCTTACTACTCTTGAGTAGCTCCAAAAGCGGCCACCGAAGATCTTTATTGGATTTGTTATTCATCACCAGCACGTCGAGGTGAAAGATGTGCAGGTTCAGTGGGTCCTCTTGCGTTTTCACTGACATGTGGGGTCGCATGTGAGCAAACAGACGATGGGCTCCGCGCGTCCGCTGGCTGGCTGAGAAGAGAGATAGTGGAGGGTTGAGCACGGACTGTAGGAAATTTGTTCTACGTACCTCCATATAGGCTCGATATAGTGGGGTGGCATGGGCCATAACTAGCATTCACGTCTAGCAGTACGGCACACGCCACCCACACGAGTCCCATCCGACACCAATTTTCTTGGAGTCCATGCTACAGCCATCTCTCCTCCCTCCTGTTTTCTCAGCCATCGCGCGGTGGGCGGGGTGGGGGTTTGCCGATAGTCAGTTTGCTCAACTATGGTCCCACTTGTAAGTGAAAATGCAACACCGCATGCATTCCCGCTTGAGCGGCGTGCCGGACCAACCGTGTGGGGGTGCGATGCGAACACGGCAGGCTTTTCCTTTTGAAATCGTAACTTGTAAAATTTAGTTCTGCTCCATAGCGCGACCGATAGATAGAAAATAACGATTTTGCCTAGAGTAATGAGAAGTTTGGTTCTGGCGCCGTTCATGCATGGAGTACGTACGAAAATTATGAAGTTGATGCGAAAGGTAAGATAATTACTGTAGTATCATATACTACTACATGGGTTTGACGGAAAGATAAAAATACATACGGATCCATCAACGTTCAACGACATCCTCACGCCCTAGTGCGTCGGGTCACAAACCGACGTGTGAGGAGCAGCGGCGTTGGCGGCGAGCTCAACGTGCTTCTGAACAGTGCCGTCCGAGGTTGCCCTGCGCTCCAAGAAGGCCAGCGTCCTATCGTCCTCCTCTTGCATGTAGTAGTCCTTGTGGACGATTTGCGCGTAGAAGTGGGTGATTATGTCGATGGTGTCTTGCTGCGCCAGGCGCTGCGCGGCGAGCGCGACCTCAAGGTGGACATTCTCCGGCGCGACGGCGGGCAGTCGCAGGGCCACCAGTGCGTCGAAGAGGTTGTTACCATAGTGGCCATTGAGGGTGGCAGGCATCACAGAGCCTGGGCGCGTCGGCTGGAGGCTTACGTCAAAGTCGTCCGCAAGCTTCTTGACGACGGTGAACTTGTCGAGGAAACCGACGAGGACCTCGTCGAACAAGGAGACAAAGTTGTCACCCAAGCGGCCCCTCGCCCTGGCGGCCTCAAGCAATACTACCTAGAGACGTTCCTCGATGCCAGGCCGTAGGCCGGCGTCGTGGACCATCTAGCACAGCCGGCTGGTGCTCGCGCTCATCGCCTCCATGGGTCTAGCGTAGCTTCTAGTCAACTGATCTTGTGATTCGAGTGATCACTCAGCCCTTGGTTAGCGTGTGTAGGATTTCGTACTACTCCTCGGCCCTCTACTGCACCTGCCTTTGGCTGTATGATAGGTGGGCCAGCCACCCCCTGGGGCCACGTGTCATTCACCCAAAGGCAGTTGTCGTAAGTCAATGAAGCTGCGTCCCCCTCCGTGCCGGTGCAGTATAGTCATCTCACCGGACCTCTAGTTGGGGCCAAACAAGAGAAGTTGATGTTTACTGGTTTATTGGTCCCCTTTGCATTTTGCGCCAAGTTTTGACCTTTGATTTAACTAATAAAATGTTAATGCATGTAAACAAAAATGTTGTGTAAGTCACCTTACGAAAACAAAATAATCCCAAAATACTTAGGCACGGTGCATTAACTCCCTCCTTGTTTCTTATTTCATGACATATCAACCAATGAGAGATGTGGGCCGTGCATGCTTTCAATAACTTGAGACTACCAAACATGACATGCAGTGTTTAGTTCATTGCATGTAATCCTATTAGTACTCTAGTTAGGAGTAGCAAAAAAACATTAAGTTCTCTCGCCGATAGGAATAAAACACCATGTATTTATTTACAGAGGGAGTAGTACATTTTTGGTGACATGCATTACTAGATATTGCTAGTCAAATAATAAAATCCAGATGGACGTGGTAGTACTCCTAAATCCAGACGGTGGTGCTACTAGTACTAGTAGTAGTACTACCAATGTAGTAGTAGGAGTACTAGCACTGTACTACCTGTTGGTCAAATTATTACGTGCTGCTCCTCACAGTGAAGTGACAAGACCCTGTGTCGGAGATGACACCTGAGTATAGGCGTCGTGTTCGGCATACCATAGTCAGCCTCACCGTCTGCAGTCACTATCATCATGGCTGTAGAGGTAGCCTTCTTACAACTAGCCATGTTCGACATAATTTCCCGTGCGTAGATGCATGTGCATTGGACGGAACACCAAGATTGGGGGTGGACGGCTCCGGGAGTGGCCATCGCGCCAGATTTTTCCATGGCCTTCTACTCCTAGATGTGGTGGGGAGGAGATGAGGCTGATTGTGAGAGACAAGGAGTTGTTTGTAAATAGGGAACAAGTGTGGGCATCTTTTTGCAAAAATGGAGAAGCTTGGTTTGTATGCGTCAGATCTAGATCCGACGGCTATTGGTGAAAGATGGGAGGCACAACATCATCACCAACTCAGGACCTGTTTGATTCGCAGGATTTTGAAAACGCAGGAATAGGACACGGCAATATTACAAGTTTCAAACTGATATTACAAATGTTAGGAGTAATGCTGCACCTACGAAGAGGGAATTACTAGGAAGTTTACATAAGAACTCTCGTTACTTTAGGTGGATGCAGCATTATCGTACAAACTAAAATCCCCCGCCCCGACAACTCACTAATGGGCAAATAAGTTTTCGAGTCTCTGGCCACTTGATGTTTCAAAAACAAATTCATCTTCTACGGAGAAATGAGCTCCACCATGTACCCGCGCGGGTGTGGCTGGGCACGAAGCGTGAGTACGTGCACGGTGCACCTATTCTCTTCTTGTATCGTACACCACCTACGTGGGGTTGTGTGAGAGAGATACAAACCTAGAGAGATATAGTGTGTGGGTTCTTGAGAGTTTTTGGGGGGGGGTCAATCAAAATATTTAACATATGCAATGTGTGTGAAATAGAGTCCTGGATATAACATATATATAGAGGTGGCGATCCACGAG
Organism: Triticum monococcum; assembly: GCA_034509565.1. Lineage (NCBI taxonomy): Eukaryota > Viridiplantae > Streptophyta > Magnoliopsida > Poales > Poaceae > Triticum > Triticum monococcum. The sequence continues at coordinate 388,441,720 of CM067841.1, forward strand.
AAGAGAGTGGAGGTATCATCAGCTTGAGGTGTCCATAGAATCGAAGAGAGGGATGATGTGTGTGTGTGTGTGCGTGCGCGATCGATAAAGAGTGCATCGAATTTGTGTGTGCCCACGTCAAAGATATAGAGTGGCTGGCCTACTGGAACGTGAGATGGGACATGTGCAGTTTGTCTCTGTGGCATGGATACCTACCTGCATCGCTCGACTATCGATGTGTGGTGGGGGAAGAGGGAGGCCCAATTAACTATAGAGGTACAATGGCTGGTATATGTGTGGAGGAGGAGAGAGGCCTACCTCATGTATTAAGGAGATCGATCTGCCTCATGTATTAAGGGAGATCGATTGGCATCCATGCATATGTGCAGGAGATGAATAAGGTTGGGAGAGAGACAGAGCTAGAGTGTTGGAGGGGGTGGTAGTGGAGTTGCTTCTAACAAATGGTGGGATAGGCTTGCTAGACAAACGGAGGGCACGCCCGCAATATCAATAAGAGAGGAGATGGCTGCTTGTTGTCTCTGCACGTGCGTGTGAGAGACGGGTCAGGAGGCATGCACGAATGATGAGGGGGGACGATGTGGCTGTGGTAAGCAGACGTAACTACATAGGAAGATCAATCGCCCTTTGTAAGAGAAAGGAGAGACATAACTTGTGAGCTACGTCGATCAATGGGGGGGTAGTTAAAGTTGATCTAGGTATATGTTGGGAAATCGATCGGTATACATGCATGTGTGTGTTAGAAGCAAATGAGGCATGAGGAGAAGGATAGAGAGAGAGGGATGCATGTAGGAGGTGGTACGAGAGGCATACTATATCGAGGGGGAGGAGTGTGCGAGTACGAGAACGATGAAAAGAGTGGTGGGAGTGAGGCATGGACGGTGACAAGAGAAGAGGGGAAGCTTGTGTTTGTGCAAAGCACACCTGGCTAGAGAGGCATATCGATCGATGTGTGCTGTAAATAAGGAGCTGGGCCTACACACACCATGGGTGAACGACCTAAAGTGAAAAGACGAATTTGCGCGATGGATCTAGAGAATGCTGAGGGAGGGTGAGAGGGATGCGGGCATGTGCATGCACAAGAGAAAGTTAGCGCTAGCTACAAAGATAAGAGGGTTGTGTGGGTGTAAAAGACGAATAGAGATCATATATACTTCATTATAAAAAGCGAATTCGGATATTTTAAGAATTTATCATAGTGTTTCAAACCGATGGATGTGTGAATATATATAACGGTGATACACATGGTGTGGTTATGAACATGGTATACTACATTTAATATATTTTATCTCTACTCTTATAAAAAACGGAGTTGTTGATGATGGTGTGCCTACCATCCTGCATTATAGGTTGTCTGATTTATATCTGGCGGATAGCAAGGAAACTATGATGGTTGAAGTTGGCAACAATCATGATTGTAGATTCTTATTGAAATAGAGAAACGAATTCAAATTTAGTTCGAAATGCAGCGGTAGTATAGACATTTGGAATGCACTAAAATGTTGGTATGAGTAGGTTACATGCATTATACAGCAAGCAAAAAAAATTAATCAGACATAACATGGATTCATACTCCCTCCTTCCATCTATATAGGGCGTAATGAGATTTTTAAGACCGCCTTTGACTATTGACAAGATTAATAGTACATGACATGCACAATGTGAAAATTATATCATTGAAAGAACCTTTCACAAACGAATTTAACGGTGTGCTTTGTGTAAGTTGCATGTCATATATCATTGCTCTAATATTTGGTTAAAGTTAGCATCGAAAAATGCATTAGGCCCTATATAGATGGAAGGAGGGAGTAGCTTTGAATAGCATTTGTATAGTAAAACGGGGCAAGACTCTCTCTTTGTGTGGAGTGAATAGTTTTATTTTTTTCGTTTTCTTTTTGGTTGAGGGAAGTGTGAATTGATTTGGTACGTACAAGTATAATATTACTACACGTTAGGCTTGTCCCTAAAATTCAACCCGCGTCTTGTTATATCCCGAAAATTCAAATATCGTGCTCCCAAAACTGGCGGCTTCACAACCCGCGACTTGCTATCCCGAAATTACAACGCGCGCGAAAACTCCCTCCAGCTGCCAAATCCCGACACGCAAAATCCCCCTTCTAACCCTGAGCCAAAAGGGCCGCTAGTTCAAATCGGTGGGGGGTACTTTTGTAAAACACCGTACATTTTGGACAAGCGCGTTCCTAAGTCATGCTTCACCCCCTCCCTTCGCCCCCTTTTCGCCATTCGAAATCCCAGGCCGCCATAACCTCTCCGCTCCGGCCGCGAAACCCCACCCTCCTCTGTCCGCCATGTCACCGCTGCCCAGCCGGAGCCTCTTCCCCAATGACGTCGTCCACTGCAACAGCTCGACGTCCCTTGTCCACCTCCCCGGATGAGGATCCGTCGTCCATCTCGCCATCCCGCTGATTCAGCCGCCCCGTCCTCCACCTCCAAGGAGCTGCTCCGACAATCGCCTCGTCTATCGCGGCTGCTCCATGCCCACAGCGCCACCTTAACCTGCTCCACTGGAACCGCAGCATCCTCACCGACTCCTCGGACGAAGCCGAGGCCTACTCGGCACCACCAAAGAGGTTGTACACTCATCGCATCGCACCTTCTCCTTAATCGACCTCCCGGCACCGACGGTGCTCCATCCCGCACCCCGTGGAGCAGCTACCTTGAAGCCGGCGCCGCGGGCGACATCTCCACGGCGGCTCTCCCCCAGTGTGAGGCCCCTTTGGCGGCGGCGTCCATACCAGCCGGATCTGCTGCTGCTGCTCTAGCTCTCGCTCGATCGCTCGCTCGCCCAGCTGATGCTGCTGCTCTTCCCCTCGCTCGTGCTGCTGCTCTGCTCCGATTAAGCCACACTTCAGTTGACTGAATTGACTTTTGGGTCAGTCAATTTTCAGGGGTTGGGGGGCTCGCCGGAGTTAAGGAATAACCACCCGCAGCGGGGACGGGGGCTCGCCGGAGAGGTACCCCACTATCTATCTTAGGGTTTAGGGTGGGGGCGGGGGGCCTAGAGGGCTGGCCGGGGCGGCGGTGGCGAGTTGTTTCGGGGCGGCGAGGCGGCGCTGGGGCCGGCGGCGAGGCCGGTGGTGGCTGGCGGCTCAGGGGGTGCGGGTTGAAGATGAACTGCAGGCCCTCCCTAAACTACATGTCAAGTGCCTCTCTGCTACCATTGCGTTCAGTTTCGACAGTAGCATTCAGATTCCACAGTAAATTTCATTTTCGACAGTTAAGTTCAGAGTCAACAGTTTTTACCTCATCTATTGTAGTCAGGTGGTTTTTGGTGATGTCAATTTTACATCCATTTTACATCATCTATTGGAGATGCTATTAGAATCCCACTTGAGATTGACGATGTCTGTCTTGTGCTGCTTCAGCCTTGACGTCTTACGGCTCACCGGAGCTGCTCCAACGACAGAAGGATCCATCACAATAGAGCAGTGCCCTGGACGCTGTCTACAGATTCCTCAGATCTGCCTCCACACCTCCGACAGCCACCTCTGCCTCAACTGCTTCAGCGACCAACCCAATGATGCTGAGGTCGACACGGCTACGGCAAAGAGGTTGTACACTTGTTGCATCACTTATTACTATACATTCACGCCGATCCATTAGGGCTATTTTGGTTCAATGGAAAAACATCGATCCACTGGTTGTTACCATCACTCTAAATTTCTGCATGCTCTCCTTACATAATCTCACCATATTTTTTCGTATGCATGTCAGATATTGTACACAGTCATGACGAACATGTAGAGAAAAAGAGAAGAGTTTTGCGCGGCAATACAATGTCATGCAGACATCGCTCCATGGTAGGTTCAATGGCAAACCATCCCCACCCCTCTCCAGATTGTAATCTAGAGGAAGATATCTGTTTTGAGGCGGATTCGGACGCCGCTGACCACTCCTATTTACCCCCCAAGGTGTTTGCTCTACCTTGGCATGATGATGTTAGTCATATCATGCATATGTTGCCTTGTAGTGCCTACTTTTGACATCATATATGTCATCTGCTTAGTTTAGACATGTTCTATAATGCCACCTGTTTAGTTTCTATATCATATATGGGAATTATGCAGTCTCGTGTCTTTTAGCCAGCCATAATATATGTGAAATGTGCAATGCCATCCTGTTTAACCAGGCATCATATATTTGAATGATATCTTGCCCATCCTTTTCTTCATTACATTTCCATTTGTCGACAATGTTTGTACATTAAACTACTCTTCCTGTGAATCAGACATTTGGGTGGGAGAGGGAAAAATCTGGAGTGAAAACAAGGCCTTCAGAGCAGACAGTGCTACCTATCGAAGCAGATCTCTTGTTGGGTTCTGATAGCTCCTCATAGATGGATTCAGAGACAGATGACCAGTCCTATTCCCCCACTGAGGTGTATGCTCTAACTTGACACGGTTATACTGCTCATATCATGCATGCGGTGTCTTGCATTGCATAGTTTAGACATCATATACACAATATTCAACACCATGTTCTTAGTTCAGACATCATATCGAATGCCCTCTGTTTAGCATATAAATCACATATGTGAATTAAATGATGCGATCCTGATTACTTAGATAACATGTAGGTGAATTATGTCATCGATCCTGTTTAGTTATTCATCATATCTTTGAATTATGTTATGCTATGCTATCTAGTTTAGATAGACATCATATATGTGAAATTATGTCATGCTATCCATTTTAGTTAAACAATATACATGTCAACTATTTCATGCCCTCTTTTTCCACACTATCTATTGCATCTGTCTCTCATACAATGTCTGTACATTCAACTATGTTTCCTGTTTATCAGCCATTTGAATTGGAGCGGGTGATGCCAGTATCTAGTGGAATAAAAACACGGTCTTCAAATAAAACAGTGCTACCTCTTGGTGGAGATAGCACCCCGGTTGTACATGCACAAGAACCAGCCCTACCACACATAACCCAAACTCTCGCAGATTGTACCCCTACTACGATGGACAGAGAACCAGCTTCACCCAATCTAACCCCAACCCCAGCCGATAGTAACCCAGTTCATGTTGACACAGCACCATCTCCACCACAGAGCTCCCAAACAAGAGCAGTTAGTAAGGCAGCTCGAGTGCCCAAAGGGCTAGTACTATCACGGTGAACCCCAACTGCACCAGTTAGTACGCCTATTCCTGTGGAGGAAGCACAACCAGCTAGTCGTAGTTTAGCATCTATCACATTTGATGTTGTTAAATCGTATGTGTGTATCTTCCCATCTTGGAAATATTATACTGAAGATGAAGGAAAATGCCAGTTGCATGTGTTTATCCAGGAGTTATGTGTAAGTAATGTTATTCATGGCAATTACTTTGCTTCGTCCCATACATCCTACCTCCATGATGGTTATAATACAGCAAATTTTCCCATTTTTCTCTATAGAGAAGGACCGATTTGGAAACTCAGGATGAGGTAACCTGTGCTAATACCTCTGCTATCTTCAAGAATGCTTGGTGGCAGTATCGGAATTACCTGAAGAAAACGTACTTCACCGGCAAAGAAACTCATCAAATTCCCTTACGTTCTCCTGAGACACATTTACTGGATGATGACTGGGAACGCCTTGTTCTGTACTGGTCCCGAACCAAGAATGTGGTAAGGTCCATGAGCTCATTTTCTATTTTAAGTATTATATTCTTGCATCTTACTATACTCTGTTCATGTAGAACAACTGCCTAAACCTGAAGAACAACTGTTCTAATTTAAGATCCCATTGCTACCATAGGACATAGATATATGTTTGTTTGATGCTTTGATTATGTATTAGTACTTGGCAATAGAAGACTTGGTAGTTTAATCCTGTCCACCTTACTAATGAACTGGTTCACCGAAATGAGTTTCATATACTAGTACATGCTAAACTTGTTATGTGTCTGCTTATTTCTTCTTTTAGAATGCTGACAGAATATTGGGGAAGAGTGCCTTATTAAGCAACGGTAAAGGAAGTAATGCAGATAAGGTTCAGGATAGTGACACGTCCTGTCTTGGTTTAGTGTTGGAGTTACTGGCCACTACTGCTTGCACAAGCTATTCAAACTCACTGTCTGAATCAGTTCAGTTTCTTGAGTCTCAACTACAAGCTGAAAGACATCGTTTAGCTGTGTCGCGACAAGAAGCGGAAGGACTGCGGAAGTCCCTGGAGCATTCAGATGCATACTTTCTGGTGCAACAGCAAGCGTTGGAGGATTTTAGCGCCAAACAAGACAAAGCTAATCAGCTTGCTAAGCTTATTGCCAGCATGGTGGATACCCAGGATAACGTTTCTTGAGCTCTTCTGAAGTTGTTTCAGTTATGCTCTTGTTTTGTTGCCGCGTTTATTTGCACTGGTGGCCAATTTCGACGGCCAGTGTATATGATATGCTGCTTTGTTCCCTATATTTGCACTGGTGGCGAACTTTGATGCCCAGTGGATGTAATATGTGTAATAGCCGTGATAGCCTAGCATTAGTTGCTTGCTTATTTATTTCCTTGTTGTCTTGTTTATTTGTTTGCTTGTAGTCATTGCAGTTCTTTTTCCGTGGTTAACTAGTGGTTGCAATAACCTATTTTTTAAAACTAGGCCACAATAACCATGGGCTAATATTTAGTGTAGTGACACTGGGCCTCCTACGGGCCGTAGAAACAGTGGGCCTTCTACGAGCCGTAGAAATAGTAGGCCTTCTACAGGCCGTAGAAACAATGGGCCTTCTACGGGTCGTATCATCAATGGGCCTTATACGGGCCGTATGATCGATTGGCCAAACATGGGCCAATAACAGGCCGCATTATGGCCGTAAACAGGCTAGAGTTGGAATCGTCCATTCATGGGCCGACCATAACAGGCCATCGTTAATAGGCTGTATTTGATGATGCTATGACAATGGCCCAACGTATTAACGAACCACGAACGGGCTGACTGTAACCACGGGCTGAATTTGGCCCACAAGCAGAAAATGACAGTAATGGGCCGTAAGTAAACGAATGTTGGAAATGAGCCCAAGAATAAATGGGCTCTGAGAAGGCCGAAAGATAACATGGGCTAGAAATGGCCCAACGGAATAACGGGTCGTTAATGGATATAAAGTGATACATTGTTCATTACGGGCCAGTTTCACCATGGGCCGTTAATAGGCCAAGAGTTACATAGGGCCTCATATGGGCCGAAAGACGTCATGGGCCATACATGGGCCAGAAGTGAAAACAGGCAAGAATCATATTTGATGGCCCAGATGATGCTACTGGGCCTAATTCGGATAGGGCATAACGGGCCTTGGGTTAGCGGGCTGTAAATGGGCTATATGCGAACATGCCGTTAACAGGCTTTCCATGGGCCGGCCCGCCACCTTTTAACCAAGTCAAACGGGTCGGCCTTTTCACAGGAATGGGCCTCTGTTGGGCCGTGCCACGTGTCGACGTATCATAGGCACCTATCTGATCCACTGACGAGCTGACACGTGTTTCGTCCGGCCAATAAGAATTTTACACATGGAAATTCCCCATTGGTCGGGGCTGTTAACGGGTTATCAGATCCAAAACCCGACCCAATAGCTTAACGGCATTCCGTTACAGTGGATGCCACGTGTCGGTCACCCTTGATGAAAGCACTTCTGTGACGCGCGATTTATCGTTATGGAAGTGGACACTTCCGTGATGATAATTTTGGTAATGTCATGGAACACTTCTACGACAGCACAGGTATGACTATCTTGATTCTGTCATAAATTTGTCATGGATTTACATGCATGACAAAAAAAGCGACCTACTGTGACAAACACGTATCATCACGGAAGTGTATTTTTTTGTAGTGTCGGTGGCCAGCTTCTCCGCGTCCGCCGCCATCATCGAGGAGAAGTAGAATACGGGAGGCCGCCGCCACTTGGGTCCCATGAAGGGCACCGCTGAGGTGAGGACTGCGCATTCAGGTGGTTTCTTTGCTGCTTCGTCTCTTCCGAGGACCTTCGTCGACCCCGCAAGTGTCTGCCGGACATGAGGAAGACAATGGGATTCGTGGGCGGCCATTTAGATTAGGTACTCCCTCTCCTGCTGGCGGGAAATATTTGTTCTAAGAATGGATAAATTGGATGTGTCTATAACTAAAATAAGTCTAGATACATCCATTTCTAGGACAAGTATTTCCGGACAGAGGGAGTATTAATTATACCAAGAGAGTCGGATTAGCACCGCTTAATTCATGTAAATGTAATGAAATCCATCATGTTTATATGAAGATCCGGCTTTTTATACGAAATCATGCATGCTTATATGAAAATAGTCCGTGTTTGCACGAATTTCATCTGGTTGATTAGAGTTGTGAAAATATGCCGTTGGCGTTTGATGTCGTCCTCCGCGGAAGGAAGCGAGAGGAAATTTGCCGGCTGTCGTTGGAGATGCTCTTATGCTGGAAATAATATAATCACATCCAATCCATTTGAGTTAATTGTGTGTATGATTCTCCCTCTATAAAAAGTTCATTGCATGTACAGTGTACACATGACTTGCAGGGTGGCTACAGCTTTGTACAGAAAGTTAAAAAGAAACAAGTCCATCCTTAATCTTGTATTCTAAGTACTCTGTGGGTTCCACTGTCAGTACAGTAGTGAAAGAGGTATATATTAAATCAGTAATATATAATATAAAACTCTAAAGTTAAAGACTACCATGCTGGAGATATATTTCCATGTCTACTCTTATACTCCATTTGTTCCTAAATATTTGTCTTTTTCAGATTTCAAATGGAGTACCACATACGGATGTGTATGTAGACATATTTTAGAGTGTAGATTCACTCATTTTGCACCGTATGTAGTCACTTGTTGAAATCTCTAAAAAGACAAATATTTAGGAACGAAGGGAGTAGAAAACAGACTTGGTGATGATGGTGTGCGTGCCATCCTGCAATATAGGCCGTCGGATTTATATCTAACGGATAGGAAGGAAACTATCGCAATTTTGCAAAAAGATACTCAGACCCCTCTCCACGTTTGCAAATAAGGCCTTCCCTCATTCATCCTTTTCTCTACTCTTACTAGAAATGTGCCCATGCGTTGCAATGGATCCAAAATAGAATGATACATGTTCACAAACTTGAAAGGAAAACACTCTAGTTTGGTGTATGTATCACTAAAAATATACTCGTGTTAGGTTTCTCTCAAAATATATTCCTTATGGCTGTTTTTATGAGGTGGGGGGATGTGGTTGGTTTCAAGATACTAAGGGGTTTCTGCAAATTGGAGCAGAGAAGTGGGGTCTTGTTGCAGAAATGCCACGACTTACAGCATAGTCGTTAGATGCAGATCTGATGGTCAGAAATGACGGATGGCCGACACACCATCCTCACCAAGTGAGTCTTTTATAGAATTTAGAGATAAAAAATAGAGTTGGTGATGATGGTGTGCCTGCCATCCTGCAATATAGGTCGTCCGATTTATATCTAACGGATAGGAAGGAAACTATGGCAATTTTGCAAAAATATACCCACACCCCTCTCCACATCTGCAAATAAGGCCTTCCCTCATTCATCCTTTTCTCTCACAAGATAAACTACTCATATAAATGCATCTTGACGTTCCATGCAATGCATGGGCATCTTGCTAGTCTCTCACAAGTTAACCGACCTCAATAAATGGCAAAAATGCCAGCCCGTCACACTTTGAGAGAGACGAGGAGCGAGAAGCGATACGGGTGCTGGATTACTAGAGCTAGGTGTTGCACGGAGGCCAAGAAAAATGGTGATAGCGTGGGTTAGCCATGTAGTATGATGTAACTACACTGGGCTACCGTGTTTCGTACTCTTCCAGTCCACTGTGGAGATGATTGGTTGATTTTATATCGCTGAATAATATAAAATATTATGAGTGCACATGTTCCACCACGAGGTTCCTTGCTCCTTCTCGGTCATCGGGAATCTATGATCTTCCACTCTTTTTTATTGACGTGAGCTTTGTTCATCCTTTTGCCAACATGCGGCAACTCGTAGAACAACGAGAAGCTTGTTTACTATGCCTTCTCCCTCACCAACGCGTGCGTGGTGGCTCGCAGCACGAGGAGAAACTTTTGCTGCAGTTGACATGCAGCAGTTCATAGTGGGAGTAACATACTCCTAGGTACTCCCTCCTTCCATCTATATAGGGCCTAATGCATTTTTCAAGACCGCTCTTGACTATTGACAAGATTAATAGTGCATGGCATGCATAATGTGAAAATTATATCATTGAAAGCTCCTTTCACATACGAATTTGATGGCGTGCTTTGTTTAAGTTGAATGTCATATATTATTGCTCTAATATTTGGTCAAAGTTAGTCTCGAAAAATGCATTAGGCCCCATATAGATGAAAGGAGGGAGTAGTAACGTAGCGCAGCCCAAGACAAGTTTTCTTATGTGGCATGTATTTAATGAGGAGAGATGTGTTTAGAGTAACATAATATGTAGTGTGGGGCACAAGCGAGTAGTCCATTGTACTCCCTCCATACCATAATATAAGATCGTTTTTTACACTAGTGTAGTGTCAAAAACGCTCTTATATTACGGGACAGAGGGAGTAGAAACTAGGGTGGTGCCGATTAATTCCGCATGTAAATAAGCTTCTAACTATGGATTAGGGGCTCTTTCCCCTCTCTTCTTTAATGAATGATACGCACACCCGTGCATATTCGAGAAAAATATATGTTACTGTAACACAGCGCTTTCCAAGCGAGGATGAGTCTACAAGGTAATAAATGAAGCCAACTAGTATGACACTACTACTATGTTACTTTGCATTATGGATGTAGTAACTTAGACTAGTGTCATATGCATGCCACTAGTCTAAGTTACTCTACACTATGACCAGCCTAAGAGCATGGTTAATAGTATAGCCAGCTGATGGCTATAAGAAACTGCCATGTCATGTATAGCCATCATTTATCTCTACTCCTATATTTAATCCTATAAAAGACTCAATTGGTGATGATCGTGTGTCTACCATCCGTCATTTCTGACCATCAGATCTGCATCTAACGACTATGATGTAAGTCGTGGCATTTTTGCAACAAGACCCCACTTCTCTGCTCCAATTTGCAAAAACCCCTTAGTATCTTGAAACCAACCACTTTCTCCCCCACCTCATCAAAATAGCCACAAGGAATTTATTTTGAGTGAAACCTAATACGAGTATATTTTTAGTGATATATACACCAAACTAGAGTGTTTTTCTTTCAAGTTTGTGAACATGTATTATTCTATTTTGGATCCATTGCAATGCACGGGCACATTGCTAGTAGTCACTCATATAGTAGTGTGGGCTACAAGGTTAGCTATAACATCACTTAGTACCTTTTTCAACCTTCTCTCTTTCTCTTTCTTCACATTTATTTTATTTGTCTAGGAATCCGCATATAACTAGGCTCTTGCATGAGAGCCCACTCCCCATAATTTTCCTCGTCATCATCTGAGTCCTAGAAAATCTCACCCACATCATCATTAGGCATGCAGTCGCCTTGATAGACAACGTGCGCAGAAGGAGTAGAGGCGACTGGGGACGCACCACGTCGTGGGCACTCCATACGTGCTCGTGTGCATGCAGCGTGCGTGCTTTTCCACTGGTGCTAGCTCTAAAGCCGAGGCTGCGGTCGTCTTCATCCCCGACTAGTCGTTGAGCAACGACGGCAAAGAGGTGTTGCAAGAGATGTGTAGGCGTTGTTGTGTGCAAGCTTCGCCGTAGCACGACAAATCGGACGTCGCCGCAGATGGCGCACGCCTCCATGCAGCCGAGTGTGTGTGCATGCATGTGTTATTCACGTGTGTTCTGCGGCCAAGTGTGTGTGCAGGCATGTGTTGTGTACGTGCGTTGTGTGCTCCATGATGTGCATGCATGTGCATGATTTGGATCGGCATGAGTTAGTGCGTTGGCGTGTGTACACGCGTGGCTGCATGCATCCTGTACATGCGCGGCTTCTTGTGTGGTTATCAATATAAACTATAAAACATCTTCAACTTAGCATCCTGCTGTATCATCTCTAGTGTTTAGCGAAGAGTTCATGTTCTTTTATTTGTTTATAGGTGGGCATGCGGCAAGAAACAGGGGAAAACATGCAAGGTTCCTTGCTCCTTCTCGGTCGTCGGGAATCTATGTTCTTCAACTCATTTTTTACGTGAGCTTTGTTCATCCTTTTGCCAACACACGAGACATCTAGCATCAAGATCACATGTCATGCAAGAAAATGGAGATAATCAGATAAGCAGTGTGTAAGTGAGTCGTGCACTTCGATGGCACCTACTACACAATATTTTTTCTCCTTGATGGCACGTGAATAGTGCACATACTCAACGTCGGAGCACGGGATGGGGGTGGCCATGACATGGTCAGCCCTTTTTTGGAGAGAGTATGTACTAAATAACTTTGATGTGTCCCATCAACTCGCAGAATGACGAGAAGCTTGCTTACTACGCCTTCTCCCTCGCCAACGCATGCGTGGTGGCTCGCAGCACGAGGAGAAACTTTTGCTTACAAGCAGTGGGCGTGCAGCGGTTCATTTGGTGTCAGATTGCTAGAAGTACTACTATAGTACCATCATTATTGTTCGACTTTCGGAAGAGGCGAAGAGCCAACTGCAAGGTCACCTACTAACCTTAGGCTAGGCATAGTGGGAGTAACATGGGTAGGGGTACCTCCTTTTTTATTCTAGAAACAACCACACATGAATATTGGACGGTAGCAGCACAACAAGTGAATCAAAAAATCGAAACCAACCAATGAACTACTACTAATTGTGAGCATTTGCTAGTATCATGTACTCCGTCTGTCCATGTATATAGGGCTTAATGCGTTTTCTGATACTAACTTTGGCCCAGTTTGGATCCATGGGTTAGAGTTAGTTTGAGCTAGTTGGGGCTCAAATAGCCCTAAAGTATCCAACATGAGGGTTAAATTGGAGCAAGTTGCCCCAAACCCACCAAAAAAACTATCCCACCCAAGAGTTGGTTACATGTGATGAGCTAACCGACCTCAATAGACGGCGAAAACACCAGCCCGCCGCACTTTGTTCATCCTTTTTCCAACATGGGGGACATCTAGCATCAAGGTGCACATGTCATGCAAGAAAATGGAGATAAGCAGTGCGTAAGTGAGTCGTGCACTAAGATGGCACCTAGTGCTACGCAATATTTTTCCTCCTCGATGGCATGTGAATAATGCTCGTACTCAATGACCGAGCACGGGATGGTAGCCATGGACATGGTCGGCCCGTTTTGGAGATAGTACTAAATACTACTACATATTAACTTTGATGTGTCCCGTCAACTCGCAGAACGACAAGAAGCACACACTGAGACTACCCACAGTGGGAGTAACATCTACACTCTTATAAAAACGTAGTTGGTGATGATGGTGTGCCTGCCATCGTGCAATATAGGCCGTCCAATTTATATCTAACGGATAGGAAGGAAACTATGGCAATTTTGCAAAAAGATACCCACACACCTCTCCACATTTGCAAATAAGGCCTTCCCTCGTCCATCCTTTTCTCTCACAAGATAAACTATTCATATAAATGCATCTTGATGTTTCGTGCAACGCATGGGCATCTTGCTAGTCTCTCACAAGATAAACTACTCATACAAATGCATCTTGATGTTCAGTGCAACGCACGGGCATCTAGCTAGTTTCTTTTAAAATAGTTACTGTGATAATTGGGTTGAAGTGATATATTATATGTCTGCCCCGAATGATTTCAGATTCACTAGTAGTAACAAAGAAAAGGTTGTCTTGTTAATTAATAGAAAACAGGGTGAAAACTATCACATCAGGCCGGTGAAAACAAGGCACATTGGGTTCAGCATCATCGTCACTACAGCTGTGCGCGTGCGAGAAGTCTACATATCGAGGGGGCTACAAAGAAAAAGACATATCTCGCTTGTTTGAGTGAAGCACAAAGACACAATGTTTGAGAGAGAAACCGATTGACAGATTAAGATCAGATCGAGTTGTCACCCTTCTACTATCATTGTTGGGGTTGGGTAGGGAAGGGGAGGGAGAGAAAGACGTATCGAGAGTGTGTGCGGTAGGCACAGAGGCACAACTAGCAAGTGTGGGTATGTGTGTATCTATGTGTGTTTGAAAGAGGAGTAGATAGATTACTATCAAGATCGAGGTGCCACCCTACTCCTTCGGTGTCGGGTAGTGTGTGTGTGTGTGTGTGTGTGTGTGTGTGTGTGTGTGAGAGAGAGAGAGAGAGATCTCAAAACAAAAGGTGCGCTGCTGGAATCCCATTGTATGTCTTCATATGGTTCCGGAACTTGAGTTAACCTTAGGCATATGTGTGAGAGACATAATTATCCTTTGAGACATTAGTGGTTGTGGGTGGGCGGAATTAAAGGGGTGGGCATGTTCGACAGAGAGAGCGTGTGTGTTTCTGTGTGAGAGACTTGTAATACGGGGTAGAAAGACGAATTCTAACCTTGACGGAGGGAGAGAAATGCATGAAGTGCGCGTGTGTGACTCCGATGCCCACGGGGAAATGAGATATGTATACGTGTGAGAGAGATTGCACAATTCATTCACGTATCACTATCTAGCGATCGTGGACATGCATAGCTTGAACATAAATCAATATCTACTTCGTATCATGGCCAAAGGTACAATATCGATTCAACACTATAAAGATTGGACACTCACATATCACATTTTTTCTATCTAAATAAACCTTTTCAATTGTGCATGCCAAAGTTATAGTGATGTTTCTTCAAACAACCAATGTAGCTATCATGTACATGCGCCATTGTTACTCTTGCATTCAAATTCATTATTCTTGGATGATTTAAGGTTCTATTATGAAGTAATATATGTAATATTAATATATGAATTCAACAGGTATGCAATTTATGAAATGGAGGCTATGTAATCATACGAGGTAACACTTTTAAGTAGCGGACTACAATATCCATTTCTTTTGTGGGACTACAATATCCATTTCTTTTTGTGCGCCTCTACACTAACACGTCAATGCATTATGTTTAAAGTAAATAACTGATGTCTACTACACAACCTTCTTCTTGTAGACGTTGTTGGGCCTCCAAGTGCAGAGGTTTGTAGGACAGTAGCAAATTTCCCTCAAGTGGATGACCTAAGGTTTATCAATCCGTAGGAGGCGTAGGATGAAGATGGTCTCTCTCAAGCAACCCTGCAACCAAATAACAAAGAGTCTCTTGTGTCCCCAACACACCCAATACAACGGTAAATTGTATAGGTGCACTAGTTCGGCGAAGAGATGGTGACACAAGTGGTATATGGATAGTAGATAAAGGTATTTGTAATCTGAAAATATAAAAACAGCAAGGTAACAAATGATAAAGGTGAGTGTAAACGGTATTGCAATGTGTTCAAACAAGGCCTAGGGTTCATACTTTCGCTAGTGCAAGTTCCCTCGACAATAATAACATAATTGGATCACATAACTATCCCTCAACATGCAACAAAGAGTCACTCCAAAGTCACTAATAGCGGAGAACGAACGAAGAGATTATGGTAGGGTGCGAAACCACCTCAAAGTTATTCTTTCCAATCAATCCGTTGGGCTATTCCTATAAGTGTCACAAACAGCCCTAGAGTTCGTACTAGAATAACACCTTAAGACACAAATCAACCAAAACCCTAATGTCACCTAGATACTCCAATGTCACCTCAAGTATCCATGGGTATGATTATACGATATGCATCACACAATCTCAGATTCATCTATTCAACCAACACATAGAACATCAAAGAGTGCCCCAAAGTTTCTACCGGAGAATCACGACGAAAACGTGTGCCAACCCCTATGCATAGGTTCATGGGTGAAACCCGCAAGTTGGTCACCAAAACATACATCAAGTGAATCACGTGGTATCCCATTGTCACCACAGATACGCACGGCAAGACATACATCAAGTGTTCTCAAATCTTTAAAGACTCAACCCGATAAGATAACTTCAAAGGGAAAACTCAATCCATTACAAGAGAGTAGAGGGGGGAAGAAACATCATTGGATCCAAATATAATAGCAAAGCTCGTGATACATCAAGATCGTATCACCTCAAGAACACGCGCGAGAGAGAGAGAGAGGGAGAGATCAAACACATAGCTACTGGTACATACCCTCAGCCCCGAGGGAGAACTACTCCCTCCTTGTCATGGAGAGCACCGGGATGATGAAGATGGACACCGGAGAAGGATTGCCCCCTCCGGCAGGGTGCCGGAACGGGTCTAGATTGGTTTTCGGTGGCTACGGAGGCTTCTGGCGGTGGAACTCCCAATATATTATGCTCCTGGATGTTTTTAGTGTATATGGAGCTATATAGGCAGAAGAAGTACGTCAGGGGGGGCAAGAGGGGCTCACGAGGGTGGAGGGCGCGCCCAGGGGGTGGGCACGCCCCCCTGCCTCGTGACCTCCTCGCAGATCCCCCGACGTGCACTCCAAGTCTTCTGGGCTTCTTTCCTTCCAAAAATGAGTTCCATGAAGTTTCAGGTCAATTGGACTCTGTTTGATTTTCCTTTTCTTCGAAACCCTAAAACAGGGTAAAAACAGAAACTGGCACCGGGCTCTGGGTTAATAGGTTAGTCCCAAAAATGATACAAAAGTGTATAATAAAGCCCATAAGCATTCAAAACAGTAGATAATATAGCATCGAGCAATCAAAAATTATAGATATGTTGGAGACATATCAGCATCCCCAAGCTTAATTCCTGCTCGTCCTTGAGTAGGTAAATGATAAAAACAGAATTTTTGATGCGGAGTGCTATTTGGCATAATTTCAATGTGATTCTTCTTAATTGTGGTATGAATATTCAGATCCATAAGATTCAAGACAAAAGTTCATATTGACATAAAAATGATAGTACTTCAAGCATACTAACTAAGCAATTATGTCTTCTCAAAATAACATGGCCAAAGAAAGCTATCCCTACAAAATCATATAGTCTGGCTATGCTCTATCTTCACCACACAAAATACTTAAATCATGCACAACCCTGATGACAAGCCAAGCAATTGTTTCATACTTTTGATGTTCTCAAACTTTTTCAATCTTCACGTAATACATGAGTGTGAGCCATGGACATAGCACTATAGGTGGAATAGAATGGTGGTTGTGGAGAAGACGAAAAGGGAGAAGATAGTCTCACATCGACTAGGCGTATCAACGGGCTATGGAGATGCCCATCAATAGATATCAATGTGAGTGAGTAGGGATTGCCATGCAACGGATGCACTAGAGCTATAAGTATATGAAAGCTCAACAAAAGAAACTAGTGGGTGTGCATCCAACTCGCTTGCTCACGAAGACTTAGGGCATTTTGAGGAAGCCCATCATTGGAATATACAAGCCAAGTTCTATAATGAAAGATTCCCACTAGTATATGAAAGTGACAACATAGGAGACTCTCTATCATGAAGATCATGGTGCTACTTTGAAGAACAAGTGTGGTAAAAGGATAGTAGCATTGTCCCTTCTCTCTTTTTCTCTCATTTTTTTATGTTTTTATTTTTTTATTTGGGCCTTCTCTTTTTTATGGCCCCTTTTTTTTGGGCTTCTTTGGCCTCTTTTTTTCGTCCGGAGTCTCATCCCGACTTGTGGGGAAATCATAGTCTCCA
Source organism: Triticum monococcum (assembly GCA_034509565.1). Lineage (NCBI taxonomy): Eukaryota > Viridiplantae > Streptophyta > Magnoliopsida > Poales > Poaceae > Triticum > Triticum monococcum. The sequence goes on from CM067841.1 coordinate 388,459,342, forward strand.
TCATCCTTTCCTCACTCGGACAATGCTCTAGTAATGATAATCATCACACTTTTATTTTCTTACAACTCAAGATTTACAACTCGATACTTAAGACAAGATATGACTCTATATGAATGCCTCTGGCGGTGTACCGGGATGTGCAATGATGCATGAGTGACATGTATGAATAATTATGAATGGTGGCTTTGCCACAAATACGATGTCAACTACATGATCATGCAAAGCAATATGACAATGATGAAGCATGTCATAATAAACGGAACGGTGGAAAGTTGCATGGCAATATATCTCGGAATGGCTATGGAAATGCCATAATAGGTAGGTATGGTGGCTGTTTTGAGTATGGTAAATGCTGGGTTTATGGTACCGGCGAAAGGTGCGCGGTACTAGAGAGGCTAGCAAGGGTGGAAGGGTGAGAGTGCGTATAATCCACGGACTCAACATTAGTCATAAAGAACTCACATACTTATTGCAAAAATCTATTAGTTATCAAAACAAAGTACTACGCGCATGCTCCTAGGGGGATAGATTGGTAGGAAAAGACCATCGCTCGTCCCCGACCACCACTCATAAGGAAGACAATCAATAAATAAATCATGCTCCGACTTCATCACATAACGGTTCACCATACGTGCATGCTACGGGAATCACAAACTTCAACACAAGTATTTCTCAAATTCATAACCACCCAACTAGCATGACTCTAATATCACCATCCTCATATCTCAAAACAATTATCAAGCATCAAACTTCTCATAGTATTCAACACACTCATAAGAAAGTTTTATTATTAATCTTGTATACCTAGCATATTAGGATTTTAAGCAAATTACCATGATATTTAAGACTCTCAAAATAATACAAGTGAAGCATGAGAGTTCATCTATTTCTTCAAAATAAAACTACCACCATGCTCTAAAAGATATAAGTGAAGCACTAGAGCATCGACAAACTACCCCGAAAGATATAAGTGAAGATCAATGAGTAGTTGAATAATTATGCAACCATGTGAAGACTCTCTAACATTTAATAATTTCAGATCTTGGTATTTTATTCAAACAGCAAGCAAAGCAAAACAAAATGGCATCTACGAATAGAAAATATTATGTGAAGAAGCAAAAAACTTAGGATCAACCGATACTAAGCGATAGTTGTTGAAGAAGAAAGGTGGGATGCCAACCGGGGCATCCCCAAGCTTATACGCTTGGGACTTCTTGAAATATTATCTTGGGGTTCCTTGGGCAACCCCAAGCTTGAGCTTTTGTGTCTCCTTAATTCCTCTCATATCACGGTCTCCCTAAATCTCAAAAGCTTCATCCACACAAAACTCAACAAGGACTCGTGAGATAGGTTAGTATAAACCATTGCAAAAACCTTATCATACTCTACTGTAGCAAATCACTAGAATTATTATTCAACATTGCATACTAAATGCCTCTGCATATTTAATAGTCATATCCTCAAATAGAATCATTAAAGAAGCAAACATACGCAAACAATGCAAACATAACAGCAATCTGCCTAAACAGGACAGTCTTTCAAGAATGCAGCAACATCCATACTTCCCTAGCTCCAAAAATTATGAAAGAAAATTCCCACTGTAGTAAATTTATCAGAGCTTAATATGCAAAAGGTTTCAACATTTTATCACAGTCTGACTTTTCTAGGGAATTATTGCAACAGCGGTAAACTTTCTGTTTTCAAACCGCAACATGAAGACTTCTAACATAGGCATAGTGAAGACTATTAATGCCACTTTATTGAAATAAAAGATGCCAAACATTGTTATAAATAACAGCAAGAAAATCCTAACAAAATAAATTGACGCTCCAAGCAAAACACATATCATGTGGTGAATAAAAATATAGCTCCAAGTAAAGTTTCCGATGAACGAAGACGAAAGAGGGGATGCCTTCCGGGGCATCCCCAAGCTTAGGCTCTTGGTTGTCCTTGAATATTACCTTTGGATGCTTTGGGAATCCCCAAGCTTAGGCTCTTACCACTCCTTGTTCCATAGTCCATCGAATCCTTACCCAAAACTTGAAAACTTCACAACACAAAACCTAACAGAAAACTCGTAAGCTTCGTTAGCGGAAGAAAAGAAAAGACTACTTCAAGGTACTGTAATGAACTCATTCTTTATTTATATTGGTGTTAAACCTACTGTATTCCAACTTCTCTATGGTATATAAACTATTTTACTAGCCATAGATTCATCAAAATAAGTAAACAACACATGAAAAACAGAATCTGTCAAAAACAGAACAGTCTGTAGTAATCTGGATCAAACGTATACTTCTGGAACTCATAAAATTATCAAATAAATTTATGGACCTTCGAAATTTATCTATTAATCATCTTCAAAAAGAATTAACTAAATATCACTCTCCAAATAAAAATGGCAGCAATTCTCGTCAGCGCTAAAGTTTCTGTTTTTTACAGCATGACCAACAAGACTTTCCCAAAGTCTTCCCAAAGGTTCTACTTCGCACAAACATTAATTAAAACAATAAAACCACATATAAACAGAGGCTAGATGATTTATTTATTACTAAACAGGAGCAAAAAGTATGGAACAAAAATAAAGTTGGGTTGCCTCCCAACAAGCACTATCATTTAACGCCCCTAGCTAGGCATGATGATTTCAATGATGCTCACATAAAGGATAAGAATTGTAACATAAAGAGAGCATCATGAAGAATATGACTAGCACATTTAAGTCTAACCCACTTCCTATGCATAGGGATTTTGTGAGAAAACAACTTATGGGAACAATAATCAACTAGCATAGGAGGGCAAAACAAGCATAACTTCAAGATTCTAAGCACATAGAGAGGAAACTTGATATTATTGCAATTCCTACAAGCATATGTTCATCCCTCATAATAATTTTCAGTAGCATCATGAATGAATTCAACAATATAACCAGCACCTAAAGCATTATTTTCATGATCTACAAGCATAGAAAATTTACTACTCTCCACACAAGCAAAATTCTTCTCATGAATAATAGTGGGAGCAAACTCAACAAAATAACTATCATGTGATTGAAAATTAAGATCAAGATGACAAGTTTCATGGTTACCATTATTCTTTAAAGCATACGTGTCATCACAATAATCATCATAGATAGGAGGCATGCTTTCATCATAATAAATTTGCTCATCAAAACTTGGGGGACAAAAAATATCACCTTCATCAAACATAGCTTCCCCAAGCTTGTGGCTTTGCATATCATTAGCATCATGGATATTCAAGGAGTTCATACTAACAACATTGCAATCATGCTCATCATTCAAAGATTTAGTGCTAAACATTTTATAGATTTCTTCTTCTAGCACTTGACCACAATTATCCTTTCCATCATACTCACGAAAGATATTAAAAAGGTGAAGCGTATGAGACAAACTCAATTCCATTTTTTTATAGTTTTCTATTATAAACTAAACTAGTGATAAAACAAGAAACTAAAAGACTCGATTGCAAGATCTAAAGATATACCTTCAAGCACTCACCTCCCCGGCAACGGCGCCAGAAAAGAGCTTGATGTCTACTACACAACCTTCTTCATGTAGATGTTGTTGGGCCTCCAAGTGCAGAGGTTTGTAGGACAGTAGCAAATTTCCCTCAAGTGGATGACCTAAGGTTTATCAATCCGTAGGAGGCGTAGGATGAAGATGGTCTCTCTCAAGCAACCCTGCAACCAAATAACAAAGAGTCTCTTGTGTCCCCAACACACCCAATACAACGGTAAATTGTATAGGTGCACTAGTTTGGCGAAGAGATGGTGATACAAGTGGTATATGGATAGTAGATAAAGGTATTTGTAATCTGAAAATATCAAAACAGCAAGGTAACAAATGATAAAAGTGAGTGTAAATGGTATTACAATGTGTTGAAACAAGGCCTAGGGTTCATACTTTCGCTAGTGCAAGTTCCCTCAACAATAATAACATAATTGGATCACATAACTATCCCTCAACATGCAACAAAGAGTCACTCCAAAGTCACTAATACTGGAGAACGAACGAAGAAATTATGGTAGGGTACGAAACCACCTCAAAGTTATTCTTTCCAATCAATCCGTTGGGCTATTCCTATAAGTGTCACAAACAGCCCTAGAGTTCGTACTAGAATAACACCTTAAGACACAAATCAACCAAAACCCTAATGTCACCTAGATACTCCAATGTCACCTCAAGTATCCGTGGGTATGATTATACGATATGCATCACACAATCTCAGATTCATCTATTCAACCAACACATAGAACCTCAAAGAGTGCCCCAAAGTTTCTACCGGAGAATCACGACGAAAACGTGTGCCAACCCCTATGCATAGGTTCATGGGCGGAACCCGCAAGTTGATCACCAAAACATACATCAAGTGAATCACGTGGTATCCCATTGTCACCACAGATACGCACAGCAAGACATACATCAAGTGTTCTCAAATCTTTAAAGACTCAATCCGATAAGATAACTTCAAAGGGAAAACTCAATCCATTACAAGAGAGTAGAGGGGGGAAGAAACATCATAGGATCCAAATATAATAGGAAAGCTCGCGATACATCAAGATCGTATCACCTCAAGAACACGAGAGAGAGAGAGAGAGAGAGAGATCAAACACATAGCTACTGGTACATACCCTCAGCCCCGAGGGAGAACTACTCCCTCCTCGTCATGGAGAGCACCGGGATGATGAAGATGGACACTGGAGAAGGATTGCCCCTCCGGCAGGGTGCCAGAACGGGTCTAGATTGGTTTGTTGGAGAACGTTGCAGAAAACAAAAATTTTCCTACTCGTTTCACCAAGATCCATCTAGGAGTTCATCTAGCAACGAGTCATCAGATGCATCTACATACCTTTGTAGATCGCGTGCGGAAGCATTCAAAGAACGGGGATGATGTAGTCGAACACGACGTGATCCAAATCACCGATGACCAAGTGCCAAACGGACGGCACCTCCGCGTTCAACACACGTACGGGACGGGAGACGTCTCCTCCTTCTTAATCCAGCAAGGGGGAGGAGAGGTTGATGATGATCCAGCAGCACGACGGCGTGGTGGTGGATGCAGGGCGTCACAGTAGCAGGGCTTCGCCTATACTGCGCGAGAGAGAGACGTAACAGGGAGAGAGGGATGCACCAAAAGCCGTAGCATCAAGTCCCTCCTCTCCCCCACTATATATAGGGGTGCCAAGGGGGGGGGGGCGGCCCTAGGAGATGGATCTCCTAGGGGGGCGGCGGCCAAGGGGTGGGGGGCTTGCCCCCCAAGCAAGGGGGCGCCCCCCTTTAGGGTTTCCCCTAAACCCTAGGCGCATGGGCCCTTAGGGGTGGCGCCCCAGACCACTAAGGGCTGGGTCCCTTCCCACTTCAGCCCATGGGGCCCTCCGGGATAGGTGGCCCCACCCGGTGGACCCCCGGGACCCTTCCGGTGGTCCCGGTACAATACCGGTGACCCCGAAACTTGTCCCGATGGCCGAAACAGCACTTCCTATATATAATTCTTTACCTCCGGACCATTCCGGAACTCCTCGTGACGTCCGGGATCTCATCCGGGACTCCGAACAACATTCGGGTTACTGCATATACATATCTTCACAACCCTAGCGTCACCGAACCTTAAGTGTGTAAACCCTACGGGTTCGGGAGACATGCAGACATGACCGAGACGACTCTCCGGTCAATAACCAACAGCAGGATATGGATACCCATGTTGGCTCCCACATGCTCCACGGTGATCTCATCGGATGAACCACGATGTCGAGGATTCAATCAACCCCGTATGCAATTCCCTTTGTCAATCGATATATTACTTGCCCGAGATTCGATCGTCGGTATCCCAATACCTCGTTCAATCTCGTTACCGGCAAGTCACTTTACTCGTACCGTAATGCATGATCCCGTGACCAGACACTTGGTCACTTTGAGCTCATTATGATGATGCATTACCGAGTGGGCCCAGTGATACCTCTCCGTCATACGGAGCGACAAATCCCAGTCTTGATCCGTGTCAACCCAACAGACACTTTCGGAGATACCCGTAGTATACCTTTATAGTCACCCAGTTACGTTGTGACGTTTGGTACACCCAAAGCACTCTTACGGTATCCGGGAGTTACACGATCTCATGGTCTAAGGAAAAAATACTTGGTCACTCGGTTGGAACACCATTGGGGACTTGTTTGCGTTGCTCTTGGTCGCGAGTCGTTGTACTTGGCACTCTATGGTGTGCCTTGTATCTTCATGCATCTTCTTGAGGTGGTTCACTCGGTCGCTCACGTCCATGTTGATGCTCTCTTGTAGTGGTAGAGGAAGAATGTCCATTGGGGACAATGGGTTGAATCCGTAGACGACCTCGAAGGGGGACTTGCCGGTAGTCGAATGTCTTGCACGGTTGTAGGTGAACTCGGCGATTGGGAGACACTCCTCCCACTCCTTGATGTTCTTCTTGATCAAGACTCGTAGTAGAGTGTAGAGTGTACGGTTCGTCACCTCTGTTTGGCCGTCCGTTTGAGGGTGGTATGCCGTGGAGAAGAGTAACTTGATTCCGAGCTTGGCGCATAAGGTCTTCCACAAGTAACTCAATAACTTGACGTCGCAGTCCGAGACAATTGTCCTTGGCATTCCATGAAGACGTAATATTTCCCTACAAAACAAATTTGCAACATGTGAAGCATCGTCTATCTTGTTGCAAGGAATGAAATGAGCCATTTTGGAGAAACAATCCACAACAACAAACACGGAGTCCTTGCCATTTTGAGTTCTAGGCAAACCAAGTACAAAGTCCATGCTAATGTCTTCCCAAGGTTGGTATGTAATTGGTAAAGGCATATAGAGACCATGAGATTGAGCTTTGGACTTAGCTTTGCGACATGTAGAACACCGGTTGGTGAAATGATTGACATCCCGAAACATCTTTGGCCAAAAGTAGCTCTTCGAGAGCGTGGCGAACGTCTTGTCGCATCCGAAGTGTCCCATTAAGCCTCATCCATGAGATTCCTACAAAAGCAACAAACGAAGAGAGGACTCAGGAATGCAAAGTTTGTTAGCTCTCATAAGATATCTGTCTTTTAGGTAATAGCGTTCCCAAGATGTATGCGACAAACACTTGGCATAAGGAGTAGCAAAAGTTGCATCATGCTCATACAAGTCTTTGATATGCTCGAAGCCAATGACATCTAACTCAAATTGCGTGACAAGCATGCATATGCGAGAAAGAGCATCCGCTACGATGTTTTATTTACCCTTGATGTACTTTATGACATAGGTAAAAGACTCAATAAATTCACTCCATTTAGCATGACGCTTGTTCAACTTTGTTTGTCCCTTAAGGTACTTGAGAGTCTCATGATCGGTATGAATGATAAACTCATGAGGACGAAGGTAATGTTCCCATTCATGCAAAACGCGGACTAAAGCATAGCTCTTTGTCGTAGATAGGGTAACTGAGTTGAGCTCTGGAAAGTTTCTCACTAAAGTAATCTATGGGGCACTTCTCTTGCGTTAACACACCTCCTATGCCGTTACCACTAGCATCGCAATGAATTTCAAAAGGTTTGTCGAAGTTGGGTAAAGCAAGCACGGGAGCATGAGTAAGCAAATTCTTAAGCTCATTGGATGCGATATCTTGGGATGGTCCCCAAATAAAAGGCGCATTTTTCTTGCTCAAAGCATGCAAAGGCGAAGCAATGGTGCTAAAATCCTTCACAAAGCGACGATAGAAACCCGCAAGACCAAGGAAACTACGCACTTGATGCAAGTTGGTTGGTTGCGGCCAAGTCTTAATAGCATTGATCTTGTACTCATCTACATGAACACCCTTAGAAGAAATAACAAAACCCAAGAAAACGAGCTTATCAACACCAAAAATGCATTTGTCCATATTAGCATAGAGGCGCTCTTTTCTAAGAGTTTGCAAAACGGTGTGGACATGGGTGACATGCTCTTTGATGGATTTACTAAACACAAGAATGTCATCGAAGTAAACCACAACAAATATACCAATGTAAGGGCGAAAGACATGATTCATAAGGCGCATAAAAGTGCCCGGTGCTTCCGAGAGACCCATAGGCATGACTAACCACTCATACAAACCAAACTTGGTTTTGAATGCGGTTTTCCATTCATCACCTTCTTGTATGCGGATTTGATAGTAACCACTCTTAAGATCAATTTTGGAAAATATAGTGGCACCACTAAGTTCATCTAGCATATCATCTAGGCGTGGAATGGGATATCGATAGCGAACAGTGATAGCATTGATAGGTGTACAATCGGAGCACATGTGAAAGCTACCGTCACGTTTCGGCACAAGAATGACCGGTACGGCACAAGGGCTCAAACTTTCACGCACATGTCCATGGTCTATGAGATTCTTTACTTGCCTTTGAATTTCTTTGGTTTCTTCGGGGTTGACGCGGTAGGGAGCTTTGTTCGGAAGTGGTGCTCCGGGGATGAGGTCGATGCGGTGCTCAATGCCTCGTAGTGGAGGTAGTCCCGGAGGTAGCTCATCGGGGAAAACATCTTGAAATTCCTGCAATAGAGAAGATAACACCAAAGGTAGATTGTGAGAGGTGTTAGTTTTTGGTGCCTCGTCCTTGCACAATAGGACATAGTGTAGGACACTTGATGGGTTCTCACACACTTCTCTCATCTCACATTTGGTGGCAAATAGGACTAAGTTTTTCTTGTCGCTCATCGTGGAGGCACTCAATTTGGGCTTGTGGCGCTCACTCTCTTTTTGGTGGCTCATGCTCTCACTATTCTCTCCATGATGGGTGTTTTGCTTGTCGGCGAGCACTTGTCTTGGAGACATAGGACGTAGTACAAACTCTTTCCCTTTCATTTTGAAGCTATAGTGATTGGTACGCCCATTGTGAATGACACCTCGGTCAAATTGCCATGGCCGCCCAAGAAGGAGGTGGCAAACGGTCATCGGAAGGACATCACACTCCAAAGTGTCTTCATAGGCGCCGATCTTGAAAGAGACTTGTACTCGATGCTCGACTTGTATGGTGCCGGTGTCACTTAGCCATTGAACCTTGTAGGGGTGAGGGTGCTTCATCTTGACCAATTGGAGTTTGGAGCATAATTCTTCACTTGCTAAGTTGTGGCACCTACCTCCATCGATGATGACCTTGACGGACCGTCCGTTGATGCCGGCCTTTGTGTGGAAGATATGGCATCTTTGATCTTCGTCTTGTTGATGCTGAAGAGTCAAGACCTTGGAGACAACAAGAGCGGGGCTTGAATCTTCATCACAAAAGACTTGATCATCTTCGTCTTCGTTGTTCACTTGTTGGTGCATGGCCACTTGCTCAAGGGCTTCAATTTCTCCTTCACTCATGGAGTCATAGGTTCCGTCGTCGTTGAGGATCATGGTGCGCTTGTTTGTGCACTCGAAGGACTTGGGCCTCGGCCTCCGCATGTGAAACATTTGATGGAACTTGTCTTGATGGTCTCATCGGTTGGAGTAGATGATGATGAAGCTTTCGGCTTGAAGTTGCTTGTAGTAGGAGGAGGACTTGCGCTTGTCGAAGTCTTCTTGTAACTTGACTTGTCGCTGGTACTTGGTGATGCTCTAGTTGAGGTAGGAGTTGCCGAAGTCGCGGGAGGTTGATAAGAGGAGCCGTAGGTCTTGGACGAGTACTTGGCATATTTGAAGTCATCTTGCACATGGTGTTCCGCTTTGGTGGCTTGGTGCACTAGCTCGATGAGATTTGAGTATGGTTGGAAGTCGGCGATCTTCTTGATGGGATGGTTGAGGCCATTCAAGAAGCGTGCCATTGTTTCCTCATCACCTTCCGTGACATTGGCTCTTATCATTGCAATCTCCATCTCCTTGTAGTATTCTTCAACGCTCTTGGTTCCTTGCTTGAGTTGTTGGAGTTTCTTGAAGAGATCGCGGTTGTAGTAGGTAGGTACGAAGCGTGCTCTCATGACATCCTTCATTTGCGCCCAAGTAGTGATGGGTGGATCACCTCTTGCCACTCGGCGCTCAATGACTTGTTCCCACCAAATAAGGACATAGTCTTGGAACTCAAGGGATGCCATCACGATCTTCTTCTCTTCTTCATAATTGTGCAAACGGAAGATCTTGTCAACTTTCAATGCCCATGAAAGGTACTCTTCGGGATCATTGCTTCCGTTGAACTTGGGCATGGTGAACTTGAGCTTGCCGTAGCGTTGCTCTTCATTGTATTGGGGTCGGGGATGATGACGCCCATGTTGTAGATGATTGTTCAACTCGTGGTGCTCTTGAAGCGGAGGGTTGTCAACCTCATGTTGCTCTTGTCGTGGAAGAGTTCCATTGTCTTCATGCTCTCGATGAACTTGATGGTGTTGGCGAGCTTGTGGGGGAGCTTCACAAGCTCGAGGAGGAACTTGATGATGCACGCGAGCTTGAAATCTTTGTTCTTGAATTTCTTCGCGAAATGCTTCCTCTTGTTCACGGGCTTGACGGCCTCGGTCGGCAATGGCTCGACTCGAATCACGTGGAGCTTGTTGTGCCACAAGTGCTTGCTCGTCACGGAGTTGTTGTTCTTGATGTTGTGTCTCGACATCTTTGCATGTTGGTGTAGACACGCGCGTTCTTCCTCTTCATGTTGGCGTTGACGTTGCCGTTCTCGTGCTAGCGCAAAGGCTTCTTGGGTTTGACGTCATCGATGCTCTTGCGAGTCGGTGTCGCGTAGAGGATTGAGGTTTGCATGATGCTCGTTGCGCGCAGCACGTCGAAAAGTGTTCGAAGACGGTGTACTTGAACCGAAGATGTTGTCGTCGGAGTGTCGACTTGAGTGGTTCTGTCTTGAAGAGGACAAAGTTGTAGAAGAGCGATTGACCATCATGGTTCGGATATCGTCTTTGAGGGAACTCAATGATGTGTCGAAGTAGTCCCTTGTACGTTGCTCGGATTGTCATAGGCCGGTGGCGAGATTGTCGATGTGGTCACCCAAAGCAAGTTGTTCTTGATGCAAAGCTCGATGTGCGCCAAAGAGTTGCGACTTGGTGACGAAGTTTGTCATGTTGCCATCTTGTTCGAGGAAGAGTGGGTTGGTATAAGTACTTGGCCTATCCATCATGAGAAAGTGGTGGTGAGTAGGAAAAATGAGAGAACAAAACCAAGTTACCTTTTCCGAAGATTGTGGATGTAACAAGTACGATCTCACGATGCTATAATAGGGGAATTGGTACCGGGAATTGTTTCTCACACCTACAAGTAAAAGGCTTATGGAGGAGCTTGGTTAGGATGGTGGCAAAAATTTCAAGCAAATGTTAGTCAAGATATCAATAAGGTTGAGAAGATTCACAAAAATGCAAGTAAAAACAAATAGATCAAACCCAATGATATCACTAGGAACACACACACGGAAGATAGATGGGATCCGCACAACCAAGGGGTGAGCTCAAAATGTGCAACCATGGAAAATGCTCTTGTTGTGCGAATACTAGAGAGACGCTAGCTCGATTGCTCAAATGGGCTAGATACGCGTGTGCACCAACCTATAAGAGAAACGTGCCGTCTTAAATCCCAACTATGCTACGTATGAGGTGTCAAAGATGATATGCAAAAATGACTCGATGCTATTGCTTACAAGCTTTTTGTTGCTCCTCTTTTGCTTAAAAGCTTTTCTTTTTTTTTGAAGCTAGAGCCAAGTATGATATGAGACAAGTATGTAAGATATGCACGGGAGAGACTTATGGCACTAAGATGGTAACAAGATGACTATGATGCACAATAGCGTGGCCCGGCAATTCTCAACTTGCTAGTCTCGATGGGTAAGCGACGTGAAATGGCTCGGGTTATCAATGCAAAAGAAAAATGAGATGTCGTCGAGGTTACCGTCCGATCTTACGGTAAGAATGAAGTTGTTTAATCCGGTGTGGTGTCCGAGTTGATGATCGAGTGGTGGCGATGATGATGTCCAAATGCGCCTAAGTAGCCGAAACACCTTAGGACACAAGAGAAACCGCAGTCCGAAACTCAAACAACCACGAGAAATAGTGCGGAAGAACACGAGTGTTGGTATGGAAGCAAAATGGTGCAAACAAAAGATGGACGAAAGTTCCTGGATGGTCCGTGCGCACGGGGTAAGTGAGGCCCGTGTGCACGGGGTCCCGTGTGCACGGGGTCTCGAGGGCCCGTGTGCACGGGGTGTGCTGGGAGCGGATGACAAGCTTCGGATTCATGGGGATTTTCCAAGATAAGGACAATTTCGAGGATTTAGAAGGTGGGGAAGCAGGAAGATGGGTAGATCCACTTGCCAAACTCCAAATTCGTGCATCAAAACAACCAAATCTCACAAGATCCAACAAATTGCAAGAAACTTTTTTTGGGGCTATTTTTGTGTAGATTTTTGAATTTGGACGAAAAACAACAAAATCAAGCTAGCAAATGGGGGGATGGGACTCCAAGATGTGAATCAACCTTACTCATGATACCAAAATGATATAGGATGAAATCCTAGAGGGGGATCTTTTCACACTTGGAGGGGGAAAAGGGCAAACTCTCTAGAACACAAAGAGGAAATCACTCAAACAATTCCCCAATTACACATCCACTAGGATAGCAACATAAGATCCACAAGTCACAAACACAATCAAAGGAAAGATACAATGGAAAAGTTATTCCCACTCCTAGGAGATGAGGTCTTGAAGATAGTCTTCTCCTAGAGGAGGTCTTGAAATCCACTAGGATTCTTCCCAAAGGGCCTTGATTCCACAAGTGGGAAGGTAGAAGGAGCAAAGCTCACAAATATCTCATCTCATACTTTGCTAACCCTAAACATAGCCCTAGGTACGGTTTATATAGTCTTGGGGTCGAAGTAGATGAAGAGGGGCTCGGATTGGGGATCACAGCCGTCCATCCTGGGAGGCCCGTGCGCACAGGGTAAGTTGGGCCCGTGCACACGGGGTGCTCCAGCGTCAACTTCCTGGATAGTCTGTGGGCACGGGGTCTCGGGGGCCCGTGCGCATGGGGTCACCTGAGACTTCCAGTTTTGATGTTGTTGCACTCCGTCTTGGTCCGCGTGGCCTTGGGATGGTTCCTCTTCTCCTTGGGGGTGCTCCTGAGCCTCTTGGTGGTGTTCCTCTTCGTACCTAATGAGACATAGCGTATCTTGGTGAGGTAGCAACAATGTTCCATTCGTATCCATATGCAAGCTAAGTAGGAAGGAGTTCACCTTGGTTTCCAAAGCACGTGCTCTAGCTCTTGTCATAGGTCCACGTGGGGCTTGATGTGTCGGTGTAGAGTCCATGGGGATGATGGAAGGATGCTCCGCATCACCCGTCCAGCATCACCTGCCCGATGTACTTCAAATATACTAACAGGTCACTATTACCTTTATGCAGCTGGGAAAAACTACAAGGACGATGTTTCTTCTGGATCTAACAGCTTGGCCAACCAAGATCCTGGACTGAGGCATTGCTATGATCTTGTAAGTGCGTCTCTCTCTCTCTTGTATTGTTGTGTGCCTGCCAGCGTGCTTTGCTAGGATTTTCGAACAGTAATCCCTTTGTGCAGACAATGATTTCTACTACTGGCTGCTAAATTAGATATGTAGATGTCATACATGATACTACCTCGTACCTCCGTTCCTAAATATAAGTCTTTCTAGAGATCCCACTAAAGGCTACATACGGAGCAAAATGAGTGAATCTACACTAAAAAATGCATCTATATACATCTGTATGTGGTCCATACTGGAATCTCTACAAAGACATATATTTAGGAATAGAGGCAATCCATTACACAAAATCGTAGGTGGCACGTAGGAATTCCAGTGCACTACATTAGGCTCCCTTAGAGTGCTTGCTAGTCCAGCACACAGAGTCATGGCTAGTTTATGCTACGCACACAATCATTAATAGGTGGTTTAAATATGCACAAGGGATATGCAATGTATTATCATGTAGAGATGTCTGAAATTAGCCGTGTCAACTTGCAGATAGGGTTACACAATGAAAAAGTACAGGATGTATGTGGCAATTTCATGGAACATCGCAAAAAAAGGAGAGGCGGCGGTGAGCCTATACAATGTGCTATGGTAGGTCACTCCTCCATTGCAATCGTCATGACATGTTATTTGTATGTCAGTTCTATTGGCCAAGTTTCTTAGGGGCAGTTATTACGAGTTATCCTAAGAAAATAAGCACTTGTGAATATAAGCTCCAGGTAATAAGCCAACCAGTTCTTTTCATTGCCTTCCTTTTTAGCTTATCTTTGGTATGATCACTGAAAAGTCTAGATTGCATTATATTTTTTTCATTTTGCTGCCCATATAGAAAATAATTTGACTTGCAAGCATCACAAATTGAACCCAGTGCAGTAATTAATATGATAGGAAAACAAACCATCACTATTTGTTCAAAATGCAAATACAAAGATACCATCTACTTGGCACAATCTACTTTGGTTAATTTCTTCCATAGAGACCCCATTGCCTAATTTAAACGAAGAACACATGACCCACATTTAAATGAAGAACAATTATTTATTGAAATTCGATGCTCCAAGTGGTTGGTTATTGTCATATAGAAGCAGCACTTGAAAGCATCATATAGCAGCAGCAACACCTCATAGCAACTCATCATACAGCAGCAGCAGCAGCAGTGTGCAATTCATCATATACTAGCAGCAGCTCATAGCAATTCATCATATAGCAGCAGCAGGAGCAGCTCATAGCAATTCATCATATAGCAGTAGCAGGAGCAGCTCATAGCAATTCATTATACAGCAGCAGCAGGAGCAGCTTATAGCAACTCATCATATAGCAGCAGCAGCTCATAGCAATTCATCATATAGTAGCAGCAGCAGCTCATAGCAATACATCATATAGTAGCAGCAGCAGCTCATAGCAATACATCATATAGCGGCAGGAGGAGCAGCTCATAGCAATGCATCATATAGCAGCAGGAGAAGCCTCTCATAGCAATTCATCGTATAGTGGATCAGAATGAAAATTTGGCAAAAAATCAGAGGAGATCCTCACCTTGTTGGATGAGCTCATCCTTCAACAGCACCTCAAGGCCACGGTCTAGGAGGAGGGGAGAGGGAATAAGGTGCCTTCTGATGTAGTGTGGCATCAGCCGTAGTTGTGTGGCATCAGCCGTAGTTGTGTGGCATCAGCCGTAGTTGTGTGGCGCCCGCCGGAGTAGTGCATTGGACAGACCATAGTGGAGCAGCTGCTGGAGACCATGAGAATGAGGGGCGGCGCCAGAGGGAGGAGCAGCCAGGGAGATTTGCCCCTACTTGCCGGCCATGTAGCCTAGCTGGACAAAGCATCGTCGAGGACCAGGCCAGATGGGACCAGAGGCGACGGATCGATGGAGGAACCCTAGGGCTGCAGGCAAGGGATCGAGGTAGAGGGAAAGGGGAGAGGAGATGCAAGCGGGCAGGGCAATGAACACTTGTGTGTTTGTTTTTACTTGAGGGTTAGGTGTGACGCAGGCGTGAGCAGTTGCATTTTAAGTGTAATATAGGCAGACAACAGAGTCATTTCACTATTCCCCTCACCTTGAATTTTTTGTTGAGCTTCTATCCGGAACACCCCCCTCCAAAGAGAAATAAGTTAAGCCCAAGCCCATAACTCAAAATGACTTCTTTACATATTTTATGGCTTATTTTCATAATAAGCCCTGAAAAGGCGGAATCGAACTGGCCCTTAACCTGCAATTCAATTGTGCATGCAATGATGAATCACTCCTGCCTGCTATAGTGTAGATTTAGGCATCATCATACATGACATAACCTAATACATGTGCATTCCATTATAGAATCTGGAATATGCAATGTTTATGTTAGTTCATACGTTGCACATGATGTTTAAATGCCCCTTAAATCTAGTCAGTCAAGTGATGTTCTTTAAGCCTCCTTCTTTGCTTCTTTTCTTGATATGTAAGATTTGCTCACACATTTGTTCAATTGTTGTTTGCATCAGCCATCCATACTAGGACTGTTTGCTTTGATTACTTGATGTTCTTGACCTAACACTCTAACAGAACTTGTCAACGATTTAAACACTAAGGGCTGCTGTAGTGGGGCCTTGTCTAACTCATAGGTGACATAAAGGTTTGGCTGTACACTAAAGTAGGCTCTCCAAAAGTACCTGGAGATCCAGTTCGAAGGTATGCCTAGTTTTTACATAGTGTAGACATAGTAAATGCTCATTTCATTGTGTGCAAGTGCAAGAGATGTGGCATGTTTCATTATGTGGTATTGTTTTGTTATAATCTCATCCTTTTGTGTTGTTCACGGACTGGAAAGTATGCGTATTTATCTTCCAAGGAGCTGAGTAACTAGTTTGTGTCACCTTGCAGAGGGGGTGCAATGAAGATAAGATTGAGGATTTCCAAGTACAAGATGTTAGAAGGAGCCTTGCAAGAGAAGTAGGAGCTGCGCTGAGCCTGTTCAACCAGTTAAGATAAGTCACTGTATCCAACTCAACAGTTCAACTCCTTGTTTGTTTCAGGCATAGTTAATTTGCTATTTTCAATTGCTTTATTTATCCTCGGTTAATGAGATGCCCAAACAATGATGCCTCATGTTGGGTACCTGTATAACTATTAGTTGACATAATTAAAGGCCTTACCATTTAATTACTCTAGCAAAGTGTGCCTGAAGCTTTGAAGTCTATTAACCAACTATTATTGCATGAGGCTCACAATCTAGTTTATACTAGGCTAATGATTGCATAGTTTTGCTTGCTGTAGTAGGTTTGTATGAATCCCTATGCTGTTCATTATGCTCACTAAGACTTTAATTGAGCTACAGAATGGCCAACTGCTTGCTTACTTATACGCAACATGCTGTCTAAATTTGTAACTTGTCTGTGTTTTGGATTGGGCCCCAACATCGTGCTCCTCTGGTGAGCTAAGAGAGATTTCTGTATGTAGGCTGCACAAACTACCTTTTTTATAATTTTTAAAATATCACCTACTTATGCTTCATGACGTGTAACATTATTGTTAGTCCTGTTTTGCCATGTACAAAATAGTCTGTCTTGCTCGCTTCACGGTTGTAACTATATTTTTGCCCTAGTCATGTGTACTTATAGAAACATTTCAGGATGAAGTAACATCAACACAAATATTTGTGAGCAGTGCTGCATGGCCGTTACCAAATGATTATGGATTAGAATTGGAATGTGTTGATGTTTTCAAGCATCAGCTAGAGGTGGCAAAACAACGTGTACATGATTCTCAACATATAGTCAACAAGTTGAGCCTGGACATGCAGGTATTAGATGCAGGAGTCAAAAAATGAAACAAGACACTGAGGTAACCACGAAGGAATTGGAGATTTTGCAGACTGAATTTTGTGCTATCTGAATCCGACCAATCCTTTTTTCTGAAGAGATTATAGTTCAAATGGTAAGTTCTGTTGATGTGTGCCCATGATGTATGAGCTTTATTTGTCCGGTGTATGTAATTTGATGTTTGTGTACGCTTTATAATCACTGGTGCCGAACTATAATGCCCAGTGGGTATATTCCGCTATAATTTCTTTATTGTATAGTGTAGGATTATTCTACGTTTCTATGCTTTTTATTGTATAGTGTATGTTTTTAGAGGCGATAGTATAGAGTAGGATAATTCTTGAATATGCTATATTGTTGTAACAGGGGCCAACACGCCCAAACATTTCCTGGACGCCATACAAATGAACAAACATGTGCAGTCAAAGCGGGCCTTAATTGGCATGGTCAAAATAAT
Organism: Triticum monococcum; assembly: GCA_034509565.1. Classification (NCBI taxonomy): domain Eukaryota; kingdom Viridiplantae; phylum Streptophyta; class Magnoliopsida; order Poales; family Poaceae; genus Triticum; species Triticum monococcum. Next base: position 388,477,056 of record CM067841.1, read on the forward strand.
ATTAAGTGGATCCCAAATGGGCCCACCGTAACAACGGCTGTTTGCAGGCCGTCAACAGGCCTAAAGCTCGATAGGGCCGTATAAATGGAAATGGCCTATGGGCATTTAGCAGGCCCAAATAAATGTCATTTTTGTCTCGGCCCTTTTACTTTACGGGCCAGTAAGAGGCCGAAAGTGTTATGGGCCAGAGGAGGCCCAATTTACAAACTAGGCTTTTAACAGGCAGAAAGTCGCGTTGGGCTGAAATGATGCCCTGCGGAATGTGGGCCCTAATGGACATAAAGTCAAAGGCCCAACTGTTGTGTGGGCCCTTAACATGCCGAGAGACAAAATGGGCTAAGAGTTGGCCCATTTACCGAATGGGCCGAGGACAGGCCTAAAGTCACAGTGGGCTAGAATTGGCCCAACTGCAGAATGGGCCGAGAAAAGGCCAAAAGACGTTCCAGGCCGTTAACGGGCTGGAACTGACGATGGGCTGCTAACAGGCCGAAATAAGCTCGGGCCGCAATTGGGCCCAAAAACGTAGCGGGCCGTTAACGGGCTTAAACTGACGATGGGATGGAAATTGTTGAATCTAGAATGGGCCTTTGATGGGCCAATTCTATGCAACTTGTATGGTCGTACATGTAAATGGGCCTGACTCAAGTAGGCCACTAATGGACCGGCCCTCTTATTTTGACAGGCCCGGCCTTTTCCCCAGAATGGGCCTCTATTGGCCCGTGCCACGTGTCGACGTACCACAGGCAGGCGCCTCCTGTCCAATGAGTGGATGACATCTGTCCCAGCGGTGAGCCAACATGTGTTTCCTCCGGCCAATGAGAATTTTACACATGGAAAATCCCCATTGGTCCGGTCTGTTAACGGGTTATCGGATCCAAAACCAGACCCGATAGCTTAACTGTGAGCCGTTATGGTCGATGCCATGTGTTGGTCACCCTTGACGAAAGCACTTCTATGACGCGCGTTTTATCGTCATGGAAGTGGACACTTCCGTGATGATAATTTTCATAATGTCATGGAACACATCTACGACAGCACATGTATGACTATCTTGATTCTATCATAAAATTATCATGGGTGTACATGCATGACAGAAAACGTGACCTACTGTGACAAACACGTATCATCATGGAAGTGTCTTGTTTTTGTAGTGTTGACACCTTGATCTTCATCGAAGCATCGTTGTCATCTCGCCAACTATTGCTTCTATGACTATCGATACCGCTTAGTGATAAAGTAAAGCAATTACATGGCGAATGCATTTCACGCAATAAAGCGACAACCATATGGCTCCTGCCAGTTGCCGATAACTATGTAACAAAACATGATCATCTCATACAACAATTTATATAATCACGTCTTGACCATATCACATCACAACATGCCCTGCAAAAACAAGTTAGATGTCCTCTACTTTGTTGTTGCAAGTTTTACGTGGCTGCTACGGGCTTAGCAAGAACCGTTCTTACCTACGCATCAAAAACCACAACGCGGTATAGTGGTTGCTTTTTGATCTTCAGAAAGAACCCTGTTCATTGAATCCGATTCAACTAAAGTTGGAGAAACTGACACCCACTATCCACCTGTGTGCAAAGCACGTCGGTAGAACCAGTCTCATGAACGCAGTCATGTAATGTCGGTCCAGGCCGCTTCATCCAACAATACCGCCGAATCAAGAAACAACTAGTGACGGCAAGCAATATGTATATACCCACGCCCACAACTCCTTTGTGTTCTACTCGTGCATATAACATCTACGCATAGACCTGACTCGGATGCCAATGTTGGGGAACGCAGTATTTCAAAAAAATTCCTACGATCATGCAAGATCTATCTAGGGATGCATAGCAATGAGAGGGGAGAGTGTGTCTACATACCCTCTTAGACCGAAAGCGGAAGCGTTAAGTAACGCGGTTGATGTAGTTGAACGTCTTTGCGATCCAACCGATCAAGTACCGAACACACGGCACCTCCGCAATATGCACACGTTTAGCTCGGTGATGTCCCTCGAACTCTAGATCTAGCTGAGGCCGAGGGAGAGTTTCGTCAGCACGACGGCATGTTGACGGTGATGATGAAGTTACCGACGCATGGCTTTGCCTAAGTACTATGGCAATATGACCGAGGTGGAAATCTATGGAGGGGGGCACCGCACACGGCTAAGAGATCAACTTGTGTGTCTATGGGGTGCCCCCTCCCCCTATATAAAGGACTGGAGGAGGGGAGGGGAGGCCCTCTATGGCGCGCCCCAAGGGGGGATTCCTACTCCTAGTAGGAGTAGGTTTCCCCCCTTCCCTAGTTGGAGTAGGAGAAGAAGGAAGAGGGAGAGCGAAAGAAGGAAAGGGGGACGACCCCCTTCCCAATTCGGATAGGGCTTGGGGCACGCGCCTCCCACTTGGCCGCCTCTTCCTCTCTCCCACCATGGCCCATTAAGGCCCATTAACTCCCCGGGGGGTTCCGGTAACCCCCCCGGTACTCCAGAAAATGCCCGAACCTATCCGAAACCTTTCCGGTGTCCAAACATAGCCTTCCAATATATCAATCTTTATGTATCGACCATTTCAAGACTCCTCGTCATGTCTGTGATCACATCCGAGACTTCGAACTATCTTTGGTACATCAAATCACATAACTCATAATACATATCATCATCGAACGTTAAACGTGTGGACCCTACGGGTTCGAGAACTATGTAGACATAACCGAGACTCATCTCCAGTCAATAACCAATAGCAAAACCTAGATGCTCATATTGGTTCCTACATATTCTACGAAGATCTTTACTGGTCAAATCGCATAACAACATACGTTTGTTCCCTATGTCATCGGTATGTTACTTGCCTGAGATTCGATCGTCGGTATCTTCATGCCTAGTTCAATCTCGTTACCATCAAGTATCTTTACTCGTTCCGTAATGCATCATCCTATAACTAACTCTTTAGTCATATTTCTTGCAAGGCTTATAGTGATGAGCATTACCGAGAGGGCCCAGAGATACCTCTCCGGCAATCAGAGTGAAAAATCCTAATCTCGATCTATGCCAACTCAACAAACACCATCGGAGACACCTGTAGTGCATCTTTATAATCACCCAGTTACATTGTGACATTTGATAGCACACTAAGTGTTCCTCCGGTATTCGGGAGTTGCATAATCTCATAGTCATAGTAACATGTATAAGTCATGAAGAAAGCAATAGCAACAAACTAAACGATCATAGTACTAAGCTAACAGATGGGTCTTGTACAGCACATCATTCTCTAATGATGTGATCTCGTTCATCAAATGACAACACATGTCTATGGCTAGGAAACTTAACCATCTTTGATTAACGAGCTAGTCAAGTAGAGGCATACTAGGGACACTTTGTTTGTCTATGTATTCACACATGTATAAAGTTTCCACTTTAATACAATTCTAGCATGAATAATAAACATTTATCATGATATAAGGAAATATAAATAACAACTTTTATTATTGCCTCTAGGGCATATTTCCTTCATATATATATAAACATCTTCAGAAATCTTTTCCACCTATATATAATTTATCGGTAATACCCAGTATAACCCGATACTCACCGAAACCCTTCCGATGACTCTGAAACGCTTCCGGATCCTTTCAGAACTATTCTAAATATTCATGCAATAATTGCACAAATGTATTCTCATGACTCCTTAAGCTTGTGACCCTGTAGGTTCGATAACTCATAGACATGAACAAAACCGTTCGTTCAATGACCGACAGCGGGACCATGGACGTCCATATTGGTCCCTGTAAGTACACGAATGATATTCGAGTGAACCTTTGGTTATTATGTGATGTTCCCTTTTCTTCGCAATACTTCACAAAACCTGGGATGGATCGGTATCCTGTTGATTCATCACCATGCTCACTATACCAAAATCCTTGTTACCGGTTTTATTCTTCTTTCTTGTTATTGTGATCCGGTATCCCCGTGACAAAGTCACATGTGTTTGGCCATATGATGAATGATGTCTTCACACCGAGGTCCCTAAGAATATCTCTCCATCGTCGGAGGAGCAAATCCCCACTCTCGAGCTATCTGTGCACTTGTCAAACTTTTCGCTGAACTTGTAAGTTTTCGCTATGATCATCGTGTCACAGGTGACGTTTGAGCAACCCCAAAGCCCACCGTACGGAAAGAAGTGACCACGATACTCTCATGGTCTAAGGAGCAAAATCACACATTAATACTCCATGTTATTACAAATGATATTATCACAATTCATATCAAACAAGTTTGGGTCTATTCAATATGACCGTTCTTCCAACGTCATTATCTCAATGTTGGACTATCGTTACACTTAACAATATCGTAAGATCTCGAAAACGTGATCACCAACAACACCTGAGCTAGTCTTAAAGGAGAGACTAGGAACATTTTTTGTGTTTTATCATTTCACACATGCATATGAGTTTTTCAATGAATCGCATATTTTAGGATCATAGCAGTTATAACATGAAACATAAACACTTAATTATGAATATGGAAATATAGAGCCTGTTTGGGACTGCTCCACTCCTTAAAATTCAGCTCCGCTCCAGAAAACACAAGCCAAACGGGATAGCTCCACGATGTGCCGCTCCACAAAAAAACTAGAATCTGGGGTACAACTCCTAATTTTTTATGAAGCTCTTTAGGGGGTGCTCCAAAAAACTCGAGAAGCTGGAGTTGGGTGGAAATTACCCACCACTGCCACCAGTAAGTGGATACCCCTTCGTTTCTCCCCCCTCAACCAATCAAATAGATCATTTCTACCAAATTTTTCATTCTTGAAACTGGAGCTAGATGGAAGCCAAACATTCTCTTCGGTAGCGCTACAACTTCTGGATGAAACTGCTCCAAAGTGAATTTAGTGAAGCAAAACTGATTTTCGTGAAGCGGAGCGGTCCCAAAGAAGCCCATAATAATACAATATTATATCCTCTAGGGCATATTTCTGCGTTGCAACGGTTGGATTTGGGGACCCTATATAAGAGGTGGTTCTTCCATCTCTCCACTTACCTCTAGGGTTGCAAGCGAGTCGAGTTTGAGCGAGTTGAAGTTGGCTCGGCTCAACTCATATTAAAATTCGAGCGAGCTCAAACTGAGTGAAGCTCAAGGTCGAGCTGCAGAACATGACTCGTGCTCAACTTGTAATGATCTCGAATCGGTCTCGGGAAAGTTTCGAGCTAAATGAGACGGTAAAAAATATAAATCTAAGGTGATTATTCCAACTTGATATATACGGCACAACGTGACATAAGAAAGCATTGTAACTCAGATGTAGAGAATGAACAACCAACATATTGAGAGATCATTCATTTATTTATAAACTATAGTACCAACTAGGTGAAGGACATATGCCCTAGAGGCAATAATAAAGTTGTTATTTTATATTTCCTTATTCATGATAATGGTTTATTATTCATGCTAGAATTGTATTGATTGAAAACCTTGATACATGTGTCAATACATAAACAAACAATGTGTCTCTAGTGAGCCTCTACTAGACTAGCTCATTGATCAAAGATAGTTAAGTTTCCTAACCATGGACATGAGTTGTCATTTGATAATGGGATCACATCATTAGGAGAATGATGTGATGGACAAGACCATCCGTTATCTTAGCATAATGATCATTCAGTTTTATTGCTATTGCTTTCTTCTTGTCAAATACATATTCCTTCGACTATGAGATTATGCAACTCCCGGATACCGCAGGAATACCTTGTGTGCTATCAAACGTCACAACATAACTGGGTGATTGTAAAGATGCTCTACAGGTATCTCTGAAGGTGTTTGTTGACTTGGCATAGACGGAGATTAGGATTTGTCAATCCGAGTTTCGGAGAGGTATCTCTGGGCCCTCTCAGTAATACACATCATAAGCTTGCAAGTGAACGACTAAGTAGTTGGTCATGAGGTGATGTATTACGGAACAAGTAAATAAACTTGCCAGTAACGAGATTGAACTAGGTATGAAGATACTGACGATCGAATCTCACGCAAGTAACATACCGACGGACAAAGGGAATTATGTATGTTATCATAACGGTTCAACCGATAAAGATCTTTGTAGAATATGTAGGAGCTAATATGGGTATCCAGGTTCCGCTATTGGTTATTGACCGGAGAAGTGTCTCGGTCATGTCTACATAGTTCTCGAACCCGTAGGGTCCGCACGCTTAACGTTCGATGATGATATAGTATTATATGAGTTATGTGATTTGGTGATCGAATGTTGTTTGGAGTCCCAGATGAGATCACATAAATGGTAGTGAGGTAAATATTGATATATAGGACGATGGTATTTGGACACCAGAAGTGTTTCAGGAGTTACCGGGTACTTATCGGGCCATCGATAGGGGTTCCGGGCACCCCCGACAAAAGATATGGGCCTTATGGGCCAAGAGGGGAAACGCACCAGCCACAAGGGGCTGGTGCGCCCCCCATATGGGCCGGCCTAGGAGGATAAGGAAAGAGAGGAAAGGGAAAGGAAAGAGAGGAATAGGATTCCCCCTTCCTTCCCTCTCCCCCCTCCCATCTTTCCTTCCCCCTCCGATATATATGACAGGGGGCGGCTTGGGAGGAGATCAAGTAGGATTCGGTCCTACTTGGGGCGCCTCCTGGCCTCTCCCCTCCCCCTCCCACCTATATATATGTGGGGGCGCCTAGCACAACCCAGATCAATCGTTAACCATGTGCGGCACCCCCCTCCATCGTTTACACCCCGACATATTTTTGTAGTGCTTAGGCGAAGCCCTGCGGAGATCACTTCACCATAACCGTCACCACGTCGTCGTGCTGACGGAAATCATCTACTACCTCGACATCTTGCTAGATCAAGAAGGCGTGGAACATCGCCGAGCTGAATGTGGAGGTGTCGTGTGTTCGGTACTTGATCAGTTGACCTGAGAAGAAGTTCGACTACATCAACTGTGTTGTGAAACAATTCCGCTTACGGTCTACGAGGGTAAGTAAACACACTCTCCCCCTCGTTTCTATGCATCTCCATGGATAGATCATTGCGTGTGCATAGAATTTTTTTGTTTTCCATGCAACGATTCCCAACACTAGGTGGCGTGAAAATGTAAAAGGGTTGACTTCAATCGAAGTTACGACCATCTCGTCATGCTCGGGAGAGCTCATCCTGGTCTCTTTGGATAACTAGCAATAGATGGTGGTCTTCATGGACCAAAAACAAGAAAATGAAGGTGCATATGATGGGTACTTTTACCGAAAACAATAGGATATTTAACGCATAGTCAACCACATACAATAGTTAGGCCTAAATCTTCTCTGCACTTAAATTAAACTTCCATCTTTGCTCATAAATAAAATGGAGAACAATCATGGACAGTATATATGGTAAAAATTATCTTGCATTGTGCGAGGGCGTGAGGAGAATAAGGTGGTCCTAATGACTTCTTGGGGAGCACTGTGCCTCCACACCTCTCCAATGGAGGCGTACCTCCCCCAAAGGGGGGACTTCAGCAACACATCCTCGTCTTCATCGACTCCACTTACGGTTACTTCGTGCCTTTGTTGGGGAACGTAGTAATTTCAAAAAAAAATCCTATGCACACACAGGATCATGGTGATGCATATCAACGAGAGGGGAGAGTGTGTCCACTTACCCTCGTAGACCAAAAGCGGAAGCGTTAGCACAACGCGGTTGATGTAGTCGTACGTCTTCACGATCCGACCGATCCAAGTACCGAACGCACGACACCTCCGAGTTAAGCACACGCTCAGCTCGATGACGTCCCACAAACTCCGATCCAGCATAGCTTCGAGGGAGAGTTTCGTCATCATGACGGCGTGATGATGGTGATGATGATGCTACCAACGCAGGGCTTCGCCTAAGCACCGCTATGATATGACCGAGGTGGATTATGGTGGAGGGGGGCACCACACACGACTAAAAGATCAATGATCAATTGTTGTGTCTCCAAGGGGTGCCCCCTCCCCGTATATAAAGGAGTGGAGGAGGGGGAGGGCCGGCCCTCTCTATGGCGCGTCCTAGGGGAGTCCTACTCCCACCGGGAGTAGGATTCCCCCTTTCTAGTAGAACTAGGAGCCCTTCCAAGTAGTAGGAGTAGGAGAGAAGGAAAGGAAAAAGAGAAAAGAAGGAAGGAGGGGGCGCCGCCCCTCCCCTTAGTCCAATTCGGACTAAGCATTGGGGCACACAGCCTCTCCTCTCGCTTCCCCCTAAAGCCCAATAAGGCCCATATACTCCCCGGCGAATTCCCGTAACTCTCCGGTACTCTGAAAAATACCCGAATCACTCGGAACCTTTCCGATGTCCGAATATAGTCGTCCAATATATCGATCTTTACGTCTCGACCATTTCAAGACTCCTCATCATGTCCCCGATCTCATATGGGACTCCGAACTACCTTCGGTACATCAAAACACATAAACTCATAATACAAATCCTCACCGAACGTTAAGCGTGCGGACCCTACAGGTTCGAGAACTATGTAGACATGACCTAGACACGTCTCCGGTCAATAACCAATAGCGGAACCTGGATGCTCATACTGGCTCCTACATATTCTACGAAGATCTTTATCGGTCAAACTGCATAACAACATACGTTGTTCCCTTTGTCATCGGTATGTTACTTGCCCGAGATTCGATCGTCGGTATCTCAATACCTAGTTCAATCTCGTTACCGGCAAGTCTCTTTACTCATTCCGTAATACATCATCCTGCAATTAACTCATTAGTTACAATGCTTGCAAGGCTTATAGTGATGTGTATTACCGAGTGGGCCTAGAGATACCTCTCCGACGATCAGAGTGACAAATCCTAATCTCTAAATACGCCAACTCAACAAGTACCTTCGGAGACACCTGTAGAGCACCTTTATAATCACCCAGTTACGTTGTGACATTTGGTAGCACAGAAAGTGTTCCTCTGGTAAACGGGAGTTGCATAATCTCATAGTCATAGCAACATGTATAAGTCATGAAGAAAGCAATAGCAACATACTAAACGATCAAGTGCTAAGCTAATGGAATGGGTCAAGTCAATCACATCATTCTCCTAATGATGTGATCCCGTTAATCAAATGACAACTCATGTCTATGGTTAGGAAACTTAACCATCTTTGATTAACGAGCTAGTCAAGTAGAGGCATACTAGTGACACGATGTTTGTCTACGTATTCACACATGTATTATGTTTCCGGTTAATACAATTCTAGCATGAATAATAAACATTTATCATGAAATAAGGAAATAAATAATAACTTTATTATTGCCTCTAGGGCATATTTCCTTCAGTCTCCCAGTTGCACCAGAGTCAATAATTTAGTTCACATCACCATGTGATTTAACACCAATAGTTCATGAAAGTGCGTTATATGGACTAGAGGGGGGTGAATAGGCGATTTTTATGAAATTCTTCACTGAGGAATTTGCAGGTGAGGAAATTCCTTAGCGAAGAACTACCAGCAGCGGAATGAGTACTCAAAAGTAAGCATAACAGAATACAAGCATAGTCATCATGATGAAATGAAGACAGGAACAGAGTACAGGAAGCGTAATCACGGGATAACACAAGATGAAGACAAACAGACTGAAGAAATTGAACTGAGGAAATTGAGGAAGTCTTCATTCAAAGTCTTCAAACATAGATATGAACAAACACACAACACAGTTATGAGGAAATGAAAGAGTTGAGGAAATAGAACCAGTAAGCTTGGTGAAGACAATGATTTGGTAGACCAGTTCCAACTGCTATCTCAGCTGTACGTCTGGTTGGAGCGGCTGAGTATTTAAACTTGAGGACACACAGTCCCGGACACCCAGTCCTGAACACGCAGCTCAGGACACCCAGTCCTCACCGTATTCTCCTTGAACTAAGGTCACACAAACCTCGTCCAATCACTCGTGGTAAGTCTTCAGGCGACTTCCAAACCTTTACAAACTTGGTCACTCAGCAATCCACAATTCCTCTTGGATGCTCTAGACCATGACGCCTAACCGTCTGGAAGAAGCACAATCTTCAAAGGTAACAAGCGTAGGATCCATGCAGGATCAATCTCTTCAGTGATGCTCAATCACTTGGGGTTTGTAGGTGTTTGGGTTTTGGGTTTTTGGTTTTTCCTCACTTGATGATTTTCGCTCAAAGTCCTCAGAGGATGGGTTGCTCTCAAATGACAAGTGTCAGTTTCTCTCGGAGCAGCCAACCAGCTAGTGGTTGTAGGGGGCGGCTATTTATAGCCTAGGGAGCAACCCGACATGATAAGACATAAATGCCCTTCAATGATATGACTGTTAGGTGGGTAGATATTTTGGGACAGCTGGCGCATAGCAAAGCAACGGTCGGAATTTTGAGTAGCAACATCCTCAGGGCTATCATGTTCCTCACTATGTAGGCAATCCGCACTGGCGAATTCCTAACTCCTCGGTCAGGACAAATTCCTCAGAGACCAGAAGAACTTCGTCTCTGTCACTGAAGAAATTGACTGAACTGTATGAGATTTCCAATGGCTTCATTCGAAGGGATTGGTAGGTGTAGGATTTTGAGTTGAGCATCACATGGAAATTTTTCCTTAGTATTTCCTCGACCCCCTTTAACAGTACGGTGTTTCCTATGACTCAAGAAAGAGAAAAACAAAACTATGAAAACGAAAGTCTTCAAGCTTCATATTCCTCGCATGAATATCAAGTCTTCACAGACACACCAATTTCTTCAGTTTCAAAGTCTTCATGAAAGTCTTCAGAAATACCAAAATCTTCAGTCGAAGATATTCATTTTTAGGGGTCGACTTTTCTTGTAAATATAAAACTCCTCATAGACTTATAGACCTGTGTACACTCACAAACGCATTAGTCCCTTAACCTATAAGTCTTCAATACACCAAAATCACTAAGGGGCACTATATGCACTTACAATCTCCCCATTTTTGGTGATTGATGACAATATAGGTTAAGTTTTCAACGGGGATAAACATATGAAGTGTAACTATTGATATTGAGGAATTTGATTGCAAGATATAGAAGAACTCCCCCTAAAGATGTGCATAGTGAGGAATTTGCTTTTGAAGCAATGCACACTTGAAGAGTTGAATCATGGAGAATAGTGCATGCGTGCAATAATATTAACGAGGAATAAGCATGCAAAATAGTGCATCAAAAGTATCAGAGCACAGTGCATCAAAAGTATCAGAGCACCATTGGGTTTAAGATTACAACTCGATCCAATAAAGTTTCAGAAGAACGAGAGTTGTAACTTAGCAAAAAAACGCCCATATAGTAGACCCGCTTGAAGACTAACTCATATTTCTCCCCCTTTGTCATCGAATGACCAAAAGGATCAAAAATGAGGACTAACGCCCCTGAAGATAATCATGTTGAAGAAGGAGCGCCAGCGTTGTTGGGGTCGTTTGTTGATGTAGGGCCTACCGCAGTGTCGTCCAAATCTTCATGTTCATCAGTGTCGCGTGATGAAGAATATGAGCTGGCCACCAGAGAAGGAACCTTGACCTTCTTGAATTTCTTCGGTGGAGGTGCAGACCAGTTAAAATCTTCTTTGAGACCCATGTTCTTCAGATCTTCTTCACCATATAGATGTGACAGGATTGCCCAGGTGCGACCGAAGACTTGATGGAGGTAGTAGTGGTTTTTCTTCACTGCATTGTGTGTGGCAGTCATGTTGTGAAGAAGTGAACCAAACTGATGCTTAACCCATTTGTGATTTTGATCCACCTTCTGGTGAAGACTAAGCAGAAGTTCACAGTTAGTCATCACGGGCGGAGCAGTGGCTTGAGGAGTGGACTTAGGTGCATTAGCAGAGTCATGTGTGGCAGAGTAATCATTGGTGGAATAAGATGCAGCTTTGTGAAACTGACCATCCAATGGCGAATGCCTTCATCTATTACAGCTGGTGCCTTTCCCTTTCCATCAACTGAGGAATATGTCTGCTTGAGGACTTCAATTGGGGGCAAGTAGCTGAGGTGATTCTGGAAATCAGCTTTGTAGTTGAGTGAAGACCTTGTCCTGAGGAATCTCATAATCCAAGGTGCATAAGGCTTCAGCTCAAACAAAGACAGCGCAACATTGGCCATAGTCCTCATGAAGAAATCGTGATAATTGACAGGAATGCCATGAACGATGTTCAATACCAGATTCTTCATGATGCCAACAATTTCCTCATCAGATGAGTCATGGCCTTTGATGGGACTGATTGTCCTCGTAAGAATACGATAGATAGTTATGGGCATGTACAACAATTCCTTCACGAGGAATTTGGTTCTTGGTGCTTGACCTGGCTTCTTCATCAGCACCTTCATGTAATGATGTGTGAGCTCAGGTTCACTGTAGATGTAGCGAGCTTCTTCAAGGGGAGGACTGAGTGGTAGAGCACGAAGCAATTTAGAGGTTGGTGCAGTGTAGTGAGTGTTTTCAGACATCCAGTCCAGCACCCATGAATTCACATCTTCAGCATCTTCGGTGATGTGCAGCGTTGCATAGAATTGAAGAATCAGTTCTTCATTCCAATCGCAGATGTCAGAGCAACAGTTTAGCAGTCTAGCGTCGTGAAGAACACTGAGGACTGGTGCGAAGCACGGCAGAGATTCCATATCCACGTGAGGAATATGCTCATGGTATAAGATCTTCTCCTTGTTGAACAGCACTGAGGAATAGAAATTGGCTTGACTAGCAGTCCAGAAAAGCCTCTTCCTAATGCGAGCAGAGTCATATGGGTTGTAATCTTCGAAGAATATGTGCTCACCGAAGAAATCATCAGCCTTGAACTTTTGCTTGCGTGAGAATGGATCCTTTGGCTTCGGTAGAGGAGTGTCAGTGAGTTGCATCACGACCTCAGGAATCTCAATCGTAGGTTCTTCAGGCTGAGGAATTTCTGGTTCCTCCTCAGTGGCAGTCTGCGTCGTTGGTTGTTCAGCAGCAGCAGTTTCTTCAGCGCTAGTGGCTGGATTTTCCTCATGGACAGATGCAGTGGGATGAGTTTCTTCAGAGCCCATGTGAACAGTTTGTGTGGGGGACTGAGGAATTTGCTGTAGAGGGGTGAACATTGGAGAGTTTGGATGCTGACTTTCCCAGAATTCATCACTGATTACGGGTGTGGAGCAGCCAATGTCCACATCTTCATCTTCCATTTCTTCAACGTCAGCCTCTTCAGCTGTGAACTAAGGCATAGGCGAGGAGATGATAGGTGTTGAAGGGATCGCATCCACTTCAATTTCTTCATCCAACGGTTTAGACAAAGTAGCAGAAGGAGTTTCTTCATCAGATCCGCTGGGGATCACATATTCTTCATCAAAAGGAACAAGGTCCTTTGATGGCCTGGTTGAGATGGGAACAACATCAATCAGATTTGCAAATGAACTTGTCATATGCTTCATTTTCTTCGGAGCTGAAGAATCTGAAGCAACTGATGCTTTCCTTTTCTTCACTGCAGCACGCTCTGCAGCCTTGGTCTTCTTCTCATCTGATGCAGATGGAAGGATTGGAGTTGAAGTTGCTGTAGGAGCAGCTGAGGAATCTGGTTGATTTTCTTCAGGCACAACTGATGCAGTTGCTCTGAGTTCTTCATTTTCTTCAAGCGCACCACTAGTGGGTGCCCTGGCAATTTCTTCAGCGGCTAGAATGCAGTCATCAGCCCTGGAACTCACATTTTCTTCAGCAGTCTGGTTGTCATCAGCGGTGCTAGCATTTTCTTCAGTAGGCTGAGCAGATGCTTCAGCCTGAGGAATTTCCTATTGCGTTGGGGCTGCAACATTGGAAGTGAAGTTATCCGCAAGTTTCACAAAACGAACCTTGGCTCCAAGCCAATCAGCGTGATATGTGTCAAAGTCATCACTGAGTTCTTAATCTCAGTCTAAATAGTGACAAGTTCTTCAGTTGTCATAGAGACAATGTTTTTCTTCAGATAGCGCTCTTTCTTGTACTGCGCTTTCTTAATCTGCCTGGCCTTCTCAAATTTCCACTTTTCTTCTTGAATGAAGTGGGTCAGCACGTGACTCTGGCCAGGAGTCAGCTAGAAGTCAGGCAAGGGAGTGTTGGGGTCCTTGTGCCAATCATCAATGTAGTCGAGGATCAGCTTAGGATCCAAAAGCAGTGGCACCTCTGATCCCTTGGCTCTAGCGGCCCTGACTTGCCTGTCTCTGATGATTTCTGCAAGTTCATCATCATCAGCTTCGTCTTCATCAGACGACACTTGGAAAGCGACTTGCTTCTTTTGAGGACTTGGGCGAGGACCTCGTCCAGCAGTGGCCTTTGTCTTCAGCAGTGAGGGGCCAGCTGAGGAACTTGGTGCGGCTAAGGAACTAGCTGAGACACCTGAGGCAATGGAGATTCCGGCAGTCCTTTGGCACGAGGCGAGATGCACAGGTGCTGAGGATTTAGTTGGAACAGTTGAAGGCTTTAGCGGAGGAGCTGAGGACTTTGGAGGAACAGGAGCAGCATGAGTAATTTGCCGTGAGGGCTTTGAGGATTCTGGCCGTGAGGGCATTGCTGAGGAACTTGGCCTTGAGGGCATTGTTGGTGAAGCACTTGGCTTGCGCGCAGGCTTCTTTGACATAGCCTTCTTTGGCTTGACAGCAAAGGCCTCAGCAGAGGCAGCAGCAGCAGAGTCTTCATTAAATTTCCTCACTGCTTCTCTGGCTTGCTTAGCCAGCTTGGCTTGGCGCTTGGCCCATTCATTAGGATAGTCCTCGCCGCGCTTGAGGCTGGTGGGATCAGCGGTTTGGCCAGGTGCCAATGGAGCTCTTGGGCATGGAGGATTGAGTGTGAATTTCTTCATGTACTTAGGAGTGACATATCTGTACTCCCTCCATTCTCTTGCCCATCTCCTCTCTATCTTCTGAATGCGCACTTTGTGCTCATTCTTGGTTTCCTCAGTAGGTGTGCAGTACCCAGCATATATGTCATCAGGGATCTCAAACATTGTATTTACCTCAGGCCTCTTTCCTCCCTTCTGTGGCTTCTTACCGTCAGCCATTTTCTTCAGTTGAGGAATTTGAACAATTGAATTCTCTGAAGAAATATGCAACTTTTCTTCGAGGAACGCTGCAAATGAGTTAAGTTGATTAGAACCTAGTGATTCAGCAGCTGACATGTGTACCTGTGAACAGAGTATAGTTGCGAGGAATTTGGAGAGGTCTTATGCGTTCTCAGAGGGTTTTTCAAAAGAACAAGTTAGAGGAATTTGACTAGATGAGTCTTGAAGAATTTCACTAAGCGTTCTTTGTCTTAGGTTCCAGAGATGTGTAGATTAAAAATCCACACATTTGAGGAATCTTGAAGAAACAACATGGCTTAGAGAAACGAGTCAAGAACAGATGACTTGTGAGGTGTTTAGTGTGTGAATCTATGAAGAAAAACACCTTTGAAGATTTTGAAGATAATCATTCGAATCAATGAGGGTAGTAAAAGTAACTTTTAATTACCCTGGACGAAGAACACGACGAACTGGAGTGAGGAGATGTGAAGTTCGTCTGTGCAGATCTTCCACGCCCTAACTTGGCGGAGGAAGACAGCTACGGCGACGGCAGAGTGAAGATTTCCGCGGTCGGCGCGAGTACGTTGGCGACGAGGTCGAGGCAGTGAAGCTCTTCCTCACCGGTGGCGATGAAGTAGCAGCGGCGCTAGGGTTTGAGAAGCTCGAGCTGGAGAGAGAGGTCGAGCGGAGTAAAAGAAGTGAGGAAGGGAAGGAGGGGTATTTATAGCCACGGTGAAAAACTGCTCGCCCGAAGAAATTGAACAAACGTGCCCCTGACCCTTCTCATTCGCATGACATGTGTCACCCACGTAGTGAGAGGTGGAGATCGTGTTAGATCGTGGGTGAGTGGATAAGTGTATCGTGGGATGCGGAACGGTTTGAGCGGCAAAGCCGAAAATTTCGATAAGATAGGTTTTAAAGTTCTGTTCGCAATTTCTTCAGCTGACAAGGACACAGTGAAGATTTTGAACGAGTTTCAAATAGAACGCACATGAAGAATTTGTGAACAGATTGGGTTGAGTATAGCATAGAGGGGAAGGGTCCGATCACATTCACTTAGCAGAGAACCAACTTGAAGAAATAGCAATAAGTGAATGATGTAGAGGACATAAACTCATATATATATAGCCAATGAAGAAAAACGTTTCTTCATGTGTTGCACATCTAAGTCATCAATTTTGCATAAGTGCTAGGATGAGTGTCCTTTTCAAAGAACATTCGAAGATTCTAGGATATTTAGCTCAAACCGCAACTTGCTAAATCTCTTCTCATCCAAGGGCTTTGTGAAGATATCGGCTAGCTGTTCTTCAGTATTCACATGCTCAATAGAAATGTTGCCCTTCAACACATGATCACGAAGAAAATGATGACGAATCTGAATGTGCTTTGTCTTCAAGTGCTGAACTAGGTTGTGAGCAATCTTGATGGCACTCTCATTGTCACAGAAGAGAGGCACATTCTTCATGTTGACGCCGTAGTCCTTGAGAGTTTGCTTCATCCATAGCAATTGGGCACAGCAAGAACCCGCGGCAATGTACTCAGCTTCACCGGTAGATAGTGATACGCAGTTCTGTTTCTTCGAGGACCAACAGACCAAAGATCGTCTGAGGAAATGACATGTACCAGATGTTGACTTGAGGTCCATATGATCACCAGCATAGTCAGAGTCAGAATATCCAATGAGATCAAAAGCCGAGCCCTTTGGGTACCATAATCCAAGTGTTGGTGTGTGAGCTAGATATCGAAGAATATGCTTCACAGCCTTATGGTGTGATTCCTTCGGTGTAGCTTGAAATCGGGAACACATGCAAACACTAAGCATTATATCTGGCCTAGATGCACATAAGTACAATAAGGAACCTATCATGGAGCGGTATACCTTATGATCGAAGTCAATACCATTTTCATCAGTGCACAGGTGGCCATTTGTGGGTATAGGAATTTTGACGCCTTTGCAATCTTGCATGCCGAATTTCCTCAGTACATCCTTGAGGTATTTCTCCTGAGATATGAATATGCCATTGCGTTGTTGACGAATTTGAAGACCTAAGAAGAATTTCAACTCTCCCATCCTAGACATTTAATATTCTTCACTCGTCATATATGAAAATTCATCACTATAACGTTGGTCAGTACAGCCAAAGAATATCATCAACATATATTTGGCACACAAAAAATTCACCATCATAAGATTTAGTGAAAAGAGTAGGGTCGAGTGAACCGGGTTTGAAGCCTTTCTTCATGAGGAGTTCCTTCAAGGTATCATACCAAGCCCATGGGGCCTGCTTGAGGCCATAGAGGGCCTTGTTGAGTCTGAAGACTTTATCAGGATTCTTTGGATCTTCAAAACCCGGGGGTTGAGCAACATATACTTCTTCCTCAAGCTTACCATTGAGGAATGCACTTTTCACATCCATTTGATATAAAGTGATATCATGATGGTTAGCATAAGCAAGTAATATGCGAATAGCCTCAAGTCTAGCAACAGGTGCAAAAGTTTCATCAAAATCAATTCCTTCAACCTGTGTAGCCTTGAGCTACAAGCCGTGCCTTATTCCTCACCATAAGGCCATTTTCATCTTGCTTGTTGCGGTAGATCCACTTTGTGCCGATGATATTGTGCTTGCGAGGATCTGGACGTTTGACCAGTTCCCAGACATTGTTGAGCTCGAACTGATGTAATTCTTCTTGCATGGCCTGAATCCACTCGGGCTCCAGAAATGCTTCACTACCTTAGTGGGCTCTGTAATAGAGACAAAAGCATAGTGCCCACAAAAGTTAGACAAATGTGAAGCTTTTGAGCGTGTGAGAGGACCTGGCGCTTTGATGTCATTGATGATCTTTTCAACTTGCACTTCTTTTGCAATGCGAGGATGAGCTGGTTGTCGTTGAAGAATTTGATCAACGTTTTCTTCAGCACCATTTTCTTCAGCATTTTCTCCAGGTGCATTAGCCCGACGTTCTTCATGTTCTGGAATGAATTCTTCAGCAGATTCTTTAGTAGGAATGACATCCTCAGTAGCCTTGAACTTGATAGTTTCCTTAGGTGCTGGTTCATCTATCATAGTAGGTAGGTGCTCTCTTTGTGAGCCATTAGTTTCATCGAACCGCACATCTACAGTTTCAACAACTTTGTGAAGAACATTGTTGAACACTCTGTAGGTGTGCGAGTCCTTTCCGTAACCAAGCATAAAACCTTCATGTGCTTTCGGTGCAAATTTTGAGTTGTGATGAGGATCTCTAATCCAACATTTAGCACCGAAGACTTTGAAATAACTTACATTGGGTTTCTTATCAGTGAGGAGTTCATAGGCAGTCTTTTTGAAGAATTTGTGAAGATATACTCTGTTGATGATGTGGCACGCAGTATCAATTGCCTCAGTCCAGAAACGACGAGGTGTTTTGTATTCATCAAGCATAGTACGAGCCATCTCAGCAAGAGTCTTGTTCTTGCGCTCCACGACGCCATTCTGCTAAGGAGTGTAAGGAGCAAATAACTCATGAGTAATACCAAGTTCATCAAGATAGTCATCGAGACTAGAATTCTTGAACTCAGTGCCATTGTCACTTCTGATGTGCTTGATCTTCACACCAAAGTTGGTTGAAGCCCTCGAGGAAAAACGTTTGAAGACTTCCTGCACTTCATGTTTGTAAGTAACAAGGTGTACCCATGTGTAGCGAGAATAATCATCAACAATAACAAAGCCATATTAAGATGCTTCATTTGAAATAGCAGAATAATGATTAGGACCAAAGAGATCCATGTGAAGCAATTCAAACGGGCGAGTGGTGGTCATGATAGTCTTTGTTGGATGCTTGGCCTTTGTCATCTTCCCAACTTCACAGGCTCCGCATAGGTGATCCTTGAGGAATTTGACATTCTTGATGCCAATGACATGCTTCTTCTTCGCAAGCGTGTCCAAATTCCTCATGTCTGCATGACCAAGTCGTCGATGCCAGAGCCAGCCTTCTGAAGCTTTTGCAAGTAAGCACACGGCTGGTTGTGGTCCTATAGAGAAATCAACAATATACAGGTCTCCTCTCCTAAAGCCTTCGAAGACTTTGGAATTGTTAGCTTCCATAACCACAACACAACGGTAGTTGCCAAAGACAACAACCATATCAAGATCACAAAGCATTGAGACAGACATAAGGTTGTATCCTAAGGACTCAACAAGCATGACTTTGTCCATGTGTCGATCCATGGTAATCGCAACCTTACCTAGACCCAATACCTGACTTTTGCCTTTGTTAGCAAAGATGATATGCTTCAGATGCGACGGAGATAATGGAGCATCCACCAATAGATTCTTGTCACCAGTCATGTGGTTTGTACATCCACTATCGAGGACCCACTCAGTGGCCTTGGGTTGATCATCCTGCAGACAAATTAGTGCAGCTTACAAACTCATATACTTCATTAGTGAAGAATATGACATCAATTCATCAGATCAATTTCATCAAGTAAAAGAACTGATAAAGCAATATGAGGACGTGAGAAATGAAAGTTCATTTCTTCATGATTAGCCTGCATCCTATCAGGCATGCTCAGGTCTCCAGCAAATTCTTAAGACGATTACGTGCGTCTGGAGACCTGACCCTGCAGAAGAGATTAGTTCTTTTTCTTCACCACCCACATCTGAAGGGGTGGCAAAGAGTTCATCATTCTATGAGCTCCATATGAGAAGGATGGCATAGAAGTCAATCCATTTCGTTTCACATAAGAGGGGTTAGAGTAAGCATAAGAGTATGCAGAGAAATTCTTCGGGGACTTATGGACATAATGATTTGAAGAATAATGCACATATCCATAATCCTTAGATCTTCCTTGCGAAACAGACGGGTTAGCACGATGATTTTCATATGAGGACTTTGATCCATATGAGGAATTTGGTCCGTATGAGGACTTGAATCCATATGAAGAATTTGGTCCATATGAGGAATTTGATCTGGGGTTCCTATTCTTCACAGGTGGCGTCATGATGACATTCACCTGAAGATTTTCAAGGCATCTTTTGGGAACCCAGATTTTCTTCATGGGGGAGCCGTTCCTGCAGTTAGTGCCAATATATCTAGCAAATACTTCACCATTCTGATTTTTGAACAGTTTATAGTTGGAGTCAATTGACTCATCATCAGAATGAGGAGATTCACATGCAAATCCAGATAAGTTAGATGGATCAACTGGAGGTCCCTTTGCAGCAACCCATGTAGTTTTGGGGTACTGCTCAGGCTTCCAATATGTACCATCAGCATTGAGTTTCCTCTCAAAGGCGATACCCTCTTTCCTAGGGTTCCTGTTGAGGATCTGCTTTTTAGGCACATCACAAAGAGCCTGATGCCCTTTGAGGCTTTTGTACATGCCTGTCGTGTACAATTCCTTCAGCCCTGCATCGTCAGTGATACTAGCAATGTCCTCAGATGAGGAATTAGTGATAGCAGAGGCATGTGAAGAATTTGAAACATTAGCAGCATTTGAACATTCAGGTGAAGAATTAGCAGATTCACGTTCAATGCACTTCAAGCATGGAGGAACAAATTCTTCCTGAGAAGCGCTGATTTGTTGAGCAAGTAATGAATCACGCTCCTTTTGAAGATCTTCATAACTCACTCTTAGCTTCTCAAGGTCTTGCTTTCTTTGAAGAAATTCATAAGAAAGCTTCTCATGGTCGGATAAGAGAGTGTTATGATGACTTTGAAGATTGTCAAACCTAGTCTGAAATCTCTAAAGACTTTCAGTCAGGGCTTTAGTGCGATCCATTTCTTCACCCAACATATCATCACTTTTGTCTAGCATGTTTTGAACCTTTTCTAAAGCCCTTTGTTGTTTTACAGCAATCTTAGCAAGTTTAGAATAGCTGAGCTTAAGATTTTCATCAGATTCATTCTCACTTGATTCAGATGAGGTATATTTGAGTACCTTGGCACCCTTTGCCATGAAGCAGTAGGTGGGAGCGTAGTCATCATCCCCTTCATCAGCTTTGTTGGTGAGGTTATTTTCTTCAGTGTTGAAGATAGACTTGCTGACGAATGCAGTAGCGAGAGCTAGGCTCGCCACTCCGGATTCGGACTCCTCAGATGACTCCTTTTCCTCATTTTCTTCAGATTCAGCCTCAGAGTCCATTTCCTTGCCAATGAATGCCCTGGCCTTCTTGGAGCTTCTCTTCTTGTGATATGAAGGCTTTGAGGATTTTGATGATGAGGATTTTGAGGATATCTTCTTTTTCTTTGCATCATCAGAACTGTAAGCCTTGTATTTCTTCTTCTTTGATTCCTTTTCCCATTGAGGACAGTCTTGAATGTAATGTCCAGGCTTCTTGCATTTGTGGCAGAGCCTCCTCTTGTAGTCACTGGATGAGGAATCATTGCTCCTTGAGGGTCTTCCAAGGCGACCACGCTTTGGGAACTTTTGGAACTTCTTCATGAGCAAAGCCAGATCATGGCTCAGTTCTTCAGGATCACCAAGGCTGCTATCAGAGTCTTCATCTTCGGACTCAGATACTGCCTTGGCCTTTAGTGCACGTGATCTGCCATAGCTTGAACCATAGAGATCTCTCTTTTCAGCAAGTTGGAACTCATGAGTATTTAGCCTCTCGAGAATATCAGCGGGATCAAGTGACTTGTAATCAGCACATTCTTGTATCATCAATGCCAGATTGTCAAATGAGGAATCAAGCGACCTCGGCAATTTCTTCACCACCTCATGGTCGGTGATGTCAGTGGCACCAAGTGCTTGAAGCTCATTTGAGATGTCAGTGAGGCGATCGAAGGTTTGTTGAACGTTTTCATTGTCGAGTCTTTTGAAGCGGTTGAAGAGATTGCGAAGAACATCAACTCAAGAGTCACGCTGAGTTGAGACTCCTTCATTCACTTTGGACAACCTGTCCCAGATAAGCTTCGCTGTCTCCAAAGCACTCACTCTGCCATACTGTCCTTTGCTCAGATGGCCACATATGATATTCTTCGCTTGAGAGTCGAGTTGCTTGAATCTCTTCACATCAGCAGCATTCAGAGAAGGTGTGACTGAGGGAACACCATTTTCCACAACATACCAGAGATCGTTATCAATTGCTTCAAGATGCATTCGCATCTTATTCTTCCAGTAGGGGTAGTCCGTCCCATCGAAGGTAGGACACCTAGCAGAGACCTTGATCATACCTGCGGTCGACATAACTAAAACTCCAGGCGGTTAAACCAAAATCACACAGAACAAGGGAGTACCTTGCTCTGATACCAAATGAAAGTGCGTTATATCGACTAGAGGGGGTGAATAGGCGATTTTTATGAAATTCTTCACTGAGGAATTTGCTGGTGAGGAAATTCCTTGGCGAAGAACTACCAGCAGCGGAATGAGTACTCAAAAGTAAGCATAACAGAATACAAGCATAGTCATCATGATGAAATGAAGACAGGCACAGAGTACAGGAAGCGTAATCACAGGATAACACAGGATGAAGACAAACAGACTGAAGAAATTGAACTGAGGAAATTGAGAAAGTCTTCAGTCAAAGTCTTCAAACACAGATATGAACAAACACACAACACAGTTATGAGGAAATGAAAGAGTTGAGGAAATAGAACCAGTAAGCTTGGTGAAGACAATGATTTGGTAGAACAGTTCCAACTGTTGTCTCAGTTGTACATCTGGTTGGAGCGGCTGAGTATTTAAACTCGAGGACACACAGTCCTGGACACCCAGTCCTGAACACGCAGCTCAGGACACCCAGTCCTCACCGTATTCTCCTTGAACTAAGGCCACACAGACCTCATCCAATCACTCGTGGTAAGTCTTCAGGCGACTTCCAAACCTTCACAAACTTGGTCACTCGGTGATCCACAATTCCTCTTGGATGCTCTAGATGATGACGCCTAACCGTCTGGAAGAAGCACAGTCTTCAAAGGTAACAAGCGTCGGATCCACGCAGGATCAATCTCTTCAGTTATGCTCAATCACTTGGGGTTTGTAGGTGTTTGGGTTTTGGGTTTTTGGTTTTTCCTCACTTGATGATTTTCGCTCAAAGTCCTCAGAGGATGGGTTGCTCTCAAATGACAAGTGTCAGTTTCTCTCGGAGCATCCAACCAGCTAGTGGTTGTAGGGGGCGGCTATTTATAGCCTAGGGAGCAGCCCGACATGACAAGACATAAATGCCCTTCAATGATAAGACCGTTAGGTGGATAGATATTTTGGGACAGCTGGCGCATAGCACAGCAACGGTCGGAATTTCGAGTAGCAAAATCCTCAGGGCTATCATGTTCCTCACTGTGTAGGCAATCCGCACTGGCGAATTCCTAACTCCTCAGTCAGGACAAATTCCTCGGAGACCAGAAGAACTTTGTCTCTGTCACTGAAGAAATTGACTGAACTGTATGAGATTTCCAATGGCTTCACTCGAAGGGATTGGTAGGTGTAGGATTTTGAGTTGAGCATCACATGGAAATTTTTCCTTAGTATTTCCTCGACCCCCTTTAACAGTACGGTGTTTCCTATGACTCAAGAAAGAGAAAAACAAAACTATGAAAACAAAAGTCTTCAAGCTTCATATTCCTCGCATGAATATCAAGTCTTCATGGACACACCAATTTCTTCACTTTCAAAGTCTTCATGAAAGTCTTCAGAAATACCAAAATTTTCAGTCAAAGATATTCATTTTTAGGGGTCGACTTTTCCTGTAAATATCAAGCTCCTCATAGACTTACAGACCTGTGTACACTCACAAACGCATTAGTCCCTTAACCTATAAGTCTTCAATACACCAAAATCACTAAGGGGCACTAGATGCACTTACAGTTCACATCACCATGTGATCAACACCCAAAGGTTTTACTAGAGTCAATAATCTAGTTCACATTGCTATGTGATTAACACGCAAAGAGTATAAGGTGTGATCATGTTTTGCTTGTGAGAGAAGTTTAGTCTACGGGTCTACCACATTCAGATCCGTATGTATTTTGCAAATTTCTATGTCAACAATGCTCTGCATGGAGCTACTCTAGCTAATTGCTCCCACTTTCAAAATGTATCAAGATTGAGACATAGAGTCATCTGGATCAGTGTCAAAACTTGCATCGATGTAACCCTTTACGGCAAACCTTTTGTCACCTCCATAATCGAGAAACATATCCTTATTCCACTAAGGATAATTTTGACCCTTGTCCAGTGATCTACTCCTAGATCACTATTGTACTCCCTTGCTATACCCAGTGTAGGGTATACAATAGATCTGGTACATAGCATGGCATACTTTATAGTAACTATGGCTGAGGCATAGGGAATGACTTTCATTCTCTTCCTATCTTCTGTCGTGGTCGGGCTTTGAGTCTTACTCAATTTCACACCTTGTAACACAGGTAATAACTCTTTCTTTGACTGTTCCATTTTGAACTACATCAAAATCTTGTCAAGGTATGTACTCATTGAAAAAACTTATCAAGCGTCTTGATCTATCTCTATAGATCTTGATGCTCAATATGTAAGTAGCTTCACCGAGGTCTTTATTTGAAAAACTCCTTTCAAAAACTCCTTTATGCTTTCCAAAAAATTCTACATTATTTTCGATCGACAATATGTCATTCACATATATTTATCAGAAATGTTGTAGTGCTCCCACTCACTTTATTGTAAATACAGGCTTCACCACAAGTCTGTATAAAACTATATGCTTTGATTACTCATCAAAGCCTATATTCCAACTCTGAGATGCTTGCACCAGTCCATAGATGGATCGCTAGAGCTTGCACATTTTGTTAGCACCTTTAGGATCGACAAAACCTTCTGGTTGCATCATATACAACTCTTCTTTAAGAAATCCATTAAGGAATGTAGTTTTGACATCCATTTGCTAGATTTCATAAAATGTGGTAATTTGCTAACATTATTCGGACAGACTCAAGCATCGCTATGAGTGAGGAAATCTCATCGTAGTCAACACCTTGAACTTTGTCAAAACCTTTTTCGACAAGTCTAGCTTTGTAGATAGTAACACTACTATTAGCGTCCGTCTTCCTCTTGAAGATCCATTTATTTTCTATGGCTTGCCGATCATCGGGCAAGTCAACCAAAGTCCACACTTTGTTCTCATACATGGATCCCATCTCAGATTTCATGGCCTCAAGCCATTTCGCGGAATCTGGGCTCATCATCGCTTCCTCATAGTTCGTAGGTTCGTCATGGTCAATTAATATGACCTCCAGAACAGGATTACCGTACCACTCTGGTGTGGATCTCACTCTAGTTGACCTACGAGGTTCGGTAATAACTTGATCTGAAGTTACATGATCATCATCATTAGCTTCCTCACTAATTGGTGTATGAGTCATAGAAACATGTTTCTGTGATGAACTACTTTCCAATAGGGGAGCATGTACAGTTACCTCATCAAGTTCTACTTTCCTCCCACTCACTTCTTTCGAGAGAAACTCCTTCTCTAGAAAGGATCCATTCTCAGCAACAAATATCTTGCCTTCGGATCTGTGATAGAAGGTGTACCCAACAGTTATTTTTGGGTATCCTATGAAGACACACTTCTCCGACTTGGGTTTGAGCTTATCAAGATGAAACTTTTTCACATAAGCATCGCAACCCCAAACTTTAAGAAACGACAACTTTGGTTTCATGCCAAACCATAGCTCATATGGCATCGTCTCAATAGATTTAGATGGTGACCTATTTAACGTGAATGCAGCTGTCTCTAATGCATAACCCCAAAACGATAGTGGTAAATCGGTAAGAGACATCATAGATTGCACCATATCTAATATAGTACGGTTACGATGTTCGGACACACCATTACGCTGTGGTGTTCCAGGTGGCGTGAGTTGCGAAACTATTCCGCACTGTTTCGAATGAAGACCAAACTCGTAACTCAAATATTCTCCTCCATGATCAGATCGTAGATACTTTATTTTCTTGTTACGATGATTTTCCACTTCACTCTGAAATTATTTGAACTTTTCAAATGTTTCAGATTTATGTTTCATCAAGAAGATATACCCATATCTTACTCAAATCATCTGTGAAGGTCAGAAAATAACGATACCTGCCGCGAGCCTCAACACTCATCGGACTGCATACATCAATATGTATTATTCCCAACAAGTTTGTTGCTCGCTCCATTGTTCCGGTGAACGGAGTCTTAGTCATCTTGCCCATGAGGCATGGTTCCCAAGCATCAACTAATTCATAATCAAGTGATTCCAGAAGCCCATCAGCATGGATTTTCTTCACGCGCTTTACACCAATATGACCTAAACGGCAGAGCCACAAATAAGTTGCACTATCATTATTAACTTTGCATCTTTTGGCTTCAATATTATGAATATGTGTATCACTACAATCGATATTCAATAAACCATTCACCTTGGGTGTAAAACCATTGAAGGTTTTATTCATGTAAACAGAACAACAATTATTCTCTGACTTTAAATGGATAACGGTATTGCAATAAACATGATCAAATCATATTCAAGCTTAATGCAAACACCAAATAAAATTTATTTAGGTTCAACACTAATCCCGAAAGTATAGGGAGTGTGCGATGATGATCATATTAATCTTGGAACCACTTCCAACACACATCGTCACTTCACCCTTAACTAGTCTCTCTTCATTCTGCAACTCCCGTTTCGAGTTACTAATCTCAGCAACTAAACTAGTATCAAATACTGAGGGGTTGCTATAAACACTAGTAAAGTACACATCAATAACATGTATATCAAATATACCTTTGTTCACTTTGCCATCCTTCTTATCCACCAAATACTTGGGGCAGTTCTGCTTCCAGTGACCAGTCCCTTTGCAGTAAAAGCACTTAGTCTCATGCTTAGGTCTAGACTTGGGCTTCTTCACATGAGCAGCAATTTGCTTGCCATTCTTCTTAAAGTTCCCCTTCTTCCCTTTGCCCTTTCCATGAAACTAGTGGTCTTGTCAACCATCAACACTTGATGCTTTTCTTGATTTCTACCTTGGTCGATTTCAGCATCACGAAGAGCTTGGGAATAGTTTTCGTTATCCCTTGCATATTATAGTTCATCATGAAGTTCCAGTAACTTGGTGATAGTGACTAGAGAACTCTGTCAATCAGTATCTTATCTGGAAGATTAACTCCCACTTGATTCAAGTGATTGTAGTACTCAGACATTCTGAGCACATGCTCACTAGCTGAGCTATTCTCCTCCATCTTGTAGGCAAAGTACTTGTCAAAGGTCTCATACCTTTTGACATGGGCATGAGTCTGAAATACTAATTTCAACTCTTGGAACATCTCATATTCTCCGTGGCATTCAAAATGTCTTTGAAGCCCCAATTCTAAGCCATAAAGCATGGTGCAGAAAACTATCAAGTAGTCATCATGTCGAGCTCGCCAAACGTTCATATTGTGTGCATCTGCTCCTGCAATCGGTTTGTCAACTAGCGGTGCATAAAGGACAAAATTCTTCTGTGCAGCAATGAGGATAATCCTCAGATCACGGATCCAATCCGCATCATTGCTACTAACATCTTTCAACTTAGTTTTTCTCTAGGAACATATAAAAATAAACGGGGAGCTACAACACGAGCTGTTGATCTACAACATAGTTATGCAAATACTATCAGGACTAAGTTCATGATAAATTAAGGTTCAGTTAATCAAATTATTAAAGAACTCCCACTTAGATAGACATTCCTCTAATCATCTAAGTGATCACGTGATCCATATCAACTAAACCATGTCCGATCATCACGGGAGATGGAGTAGTTTTCAATGGTGAACATCACTATGTTGATCATATCTACTATATGATTCATGCTCGACCTTTCGGTCTCAGTGTTCTGAGGCCATATCTGCATATGCTAGGCTCGTCAAGTTGTAATGCCCTCGATGCGGCTATATCTCCCACGTGTCGAAGCACGAGTTAGAGGCATAACCGCATTGAAAGCAATGTCGCAAGTGAGGCAATCTTCACACGACCCTTGTAATACATAAGGGAAAGAGATACATAGTTGGCTTACAATCGCCACTTCACACAATTACATGAATAAAGCATTACATCATCCAGATACAATCAAGGTCCGACTACGGAACCAAAATAAAAGAAGACTACCCCAAATGCTACACAGATCCCCGATCGTCCCAACTGGGCTCCACTACTGATCGACTGAAACGAAACAAACACAAAGGACAAGATCCTCATCGAGCTCCTCCTTGAGCTTGGTTGCGTCATCTGCACGGTATCATCGGCACCTGCAAGCTGGTTTTGGAAGTATCTGTGAGTCATGAAGACTCAGCAATCTCACACCCTCGCGATCAAGACTATTTAAGCTTATAGGAAGGGTAAAAGGTATAATATGGAGCTGCAGCAAGCGACTAGCATATATGGTGGCTAAACATACGCAAATGAGAGCGAGAAGAGAAGGCAAAGCACGATCGAGAAACTATGATCAAGAAGTGATCCTAGAAGAACCTACATCAAGCATAACTCCAACATCGTGTTCACTTCCCGAACTCCGCCAAAAAGAGACCATCACGGCTACACATGCGGTTGATGTATTTTAATTAAGATAAACTTCAGGTTTTCTACAACCGGACATTAACAAATTCCCATCTGCCCATAACCGCGGGCACGGCTTTCGAAAGTTCAATCCCTGCAGGGGTGTCCCAACTTAGCCCATCACAAGCTCTCACGGTCAATAAAGGATATTCCTTCTCCCAAGACAATCCGATCAGACTCGGCGTCCCGGTTACAAGACATCCTCGACAATGGTAAAACAAGTCCAGCAAAGCCGCCCGAATGTGCCGACAAATCCCGATAGGAGCTGCACATATCTCGTTCTCAGGGCACACTCAGATTGTCCAAACTTCCAGTAGGCCAACCCAGAGTTGCCCCTGGTGGCCACCGGCGGCTGACAGGTTGGACCAACACTCAAAGGAGCACTGGCCCGGGGGGGTTAAAATAATGATGACCCTCGGGAGCGCGACTCCCAAGGGAAAAGTAGGTGGTGGTGAGGCAAATGGTAAAACCAAGGTTGGGCCTTGCTAGAGGAGTTTTATTCAAAGCGAACTGTCAAGGGGTTCCCATTATAACCCAACCGTGTAAGGAACGCAAAATCTGGGAACTTAACACCGATATGATGGAAACTAGGGGCGGCAAGAGTGGAACAAAACACCAGGCATAAGGCCGAGCCTTCCACCCTTTACCAAGTATATAGATGCATTAATTAAATAAGAGATATTGTGATATCCCAACAAAATATCCATGTTCCAACAAGGAACAAACTCCAATCTTCACCTGCAACTAACAACGCTATAAGAGGAGCTGAGCAAAGCGGTAACATAGCCACACAACGGTTTGCTAGGACAAGGTGGGTTAGAGGCTTGGCTTAACAATATGGGAAGCATGATAAGCAAGTGGTAGGTATCGCAACATAGGCATAGCAAAAGAGCGAGCAACTAGCAAGCAAAGATAGAAGTGATTTCGAGGGTATGGTCATCTTGCCTGAGATCTCGCAAGGAAGAAGAACGAGTCCATGAAGAAGACAAACGGACGTAGTCGAACGGTCCTCACAAACACGACATTATCGGAACCAACCCGAAGAAGCAACATCGGAAAGAAGCACACAACATAGTAAAACAACCACCACATAAACATGGCATGATGCACAACCAAGTATGATGCATGTCCGGTTTAATGAAGCATGGCATGGCAAAGTGCACAAACAACTCTACAAATTAAGTGGAGTTCAATATGGAACTCCGTTGCATATTGACGAAACACCACATTCAAGTTATTTAGTTCGATCTCGTTTATGTACCCCAACAATATTAAATGTTGTTAAGCATGGCAAGAGGTGAGGCATAACAAAACTACACCATCTGAACAATTTGAATGGGGCCGGATATAACAAATAACGAATCCGGTAAAACCCCATATGCCTTAGTAATTTAATGCAACAACAGCTTTAAATATTTTAATTGATGTTAACATGATGCGTATGACATGAGCAAGTTTTAAAGAAAATGTTGATAAGAGCATTATATGGAGCATATGTCATCGTGGCGGAAAGAAAGGATGCCACGGCGACGATAACGGAAACGGTGCCATGGCAACATTCCGGTTCCGGAAACTCGATTGAGATGCCGGTGGAAAAGAACAAGTGTGACGGGAGTGTGTCATGCGAAGAATGGTGGGGTGCTCCCGGTTACCGGGTTCCCACATGTCGACGGCATGGCAACGAGGAGAAACAACTAAGGTTCACGAGCCAATACAACAACCAACCATGCATCTCATACAACACAAGCATTCGGTCCGCGGGCGTCATCTCGGGGTTATACCTTCGGAGCGTGCAAAGGAACGTTTCTCGTTCGTAGAGGGAAGTAGGCGTTCTCGCGACGGCGGTAGTGGAAGTAGTCGATATCGCATGCTTTAGGGTCGACGGTAGAGGTTCTCGCGATCTCGGCAACGGTAGGGGTACATGTTTATCGTTGCACGAGTTCCCGTAGACGTTCATGCCATCGATGTCGTGGTACTTGGGGTCTTCAGACTTTCCGGTCCCATTCTTGCGATGGTAGTTGTACACGGTCCACGAGACGTCGATCGTTCGGGGTCCGATTTGCGAGTCTTGCCGACATGAAGGGATACTTGGCATTTTCATAGAGGTACTCTCGATCTTGGCGACGGTACGCGTTCCCATTCATACGGAGAGCTGCTTGGCGACTCCAAGTCCTTCGGGGTCATCGCGTAGACGCTTATGTCGCAGTAGTCGTTTGGGTCTTCGAGTGATGGTATTCGTTCACTTGACGCCGGTAGACGAACTTGGCGGTCCTTGTCGTCATGGTACTTGGCATCCTCTCGGCCTTGGCAGTGAAGAAACAGAACGCGATGGTCGTGGTACTTGGCGCGGTATAGGACGAAACAAAGGTTTGGCGTTGGTCTTGGCGCGGTTCACGGTCCACGGGCGTTGCTGGAGGTGGACTCCGTGCGAGGCAGAGGAGGGTTCAACATGCGGCAGCGCGCCTCCTCGTTCGAAGCAGGGGAAAACAGGGCAACGGCGTGAGAGGAACCAGGCGGAGGCGACCCGATCCGGCGGCGGGCAGCTCCTGGTAGTTGACGAAGAGGGGATGGAGGAGACCGGCCGATCTAGACGAGGGGAGGTCGATCCCAGCGAGGTTCAACGGGTCCGGCTGGTTCCACGCAGCAGCGGCGTGCTTGTTCCTGCTGGGTTCACTAACGATGATCACTGGAGGCGACGGGGTCGTGGGGCAAGGAGGGGTCGAAGAAGCAGGAGGGAGCAGTCAGACGAAGGGGGCGTGCGCTAGGAGAGCGAGAGGGTGAGGAGGATATCGGACGGAGGGAGATGGGGACCGGTGCTCCTGGCGTGTGAGGAAAGGAGCGAGAGGAGGGAGAGATCGATGGGGATCGGGTCGAGGGGAGAGGGAGTCGGGTTGCGGGTCTCTCTCTAGCGGCGCGAGGGGACAGATGGAGCGATAGGGAATCGGGCTAGGGTTAGCGCTAGGGTTGGTGGGTGCGGCTGGGCCTTGGGCCAGCGCTGGAGTTGGCCTAGGAAGGCTGGCGGCTGGATGGGCCTATAGGCCACTGGTGGGAGGTGGCTGCTGGAGGCCCTAGTGGCCGGCTAGGCTGGGCCTCTCTCTTCCCTCTCCAACTCTCTTTTTTTCTTTTAACTAAATAATAGAAAAGAAACTTGGAAGAAAAGCCGAGTGGGTTTGCAGTGGAGTTTGGACATGAAGTAAATTTTCTCAGAGTCACAAAAATGAGCCTGATCCACGAAAAATGGAAATGATCACGTGGGTGAAGTTTGAAACGAAATCATTTGAATTTAATTCAAATGGTTTTGCATAGGAAGTAGGTGATAGGGAGGTCCAAAAATGTTGAGGTTTTTGGTGGAGCTCCGAAATATGATGAAAGAAATATATGGCCATGTTGGAGACCAAGAATTAAGATAACAAAGGCATTGGGATATTTTGCAAGTGTGTTTGCGGTAAATCCAAATAATTGGAAATATTTACTATAGCTCTCTAAATAACGAGAGGATATGTTGTAAAGAGAATCACCATGTGAATTCCCTCGGTTTAAATGGATCGAAGATCCATACGGTTTATTTAGTTGAGATGCAAAAGACTTATGACATGATGACATGATGCAAAGCAGATGATGCAACGAACCAAAACGAATCACCCGACAACACTCGGAAACATGGAAGGCATCTGAAACTCTGGTCTTGGGGCGTCACAACACTCCACCACTACGAGAGGATCTCGTCCCGAGATCTAGAATGGCACCGGAGGGAAAACGGAAGAGAAAGAGAAGAGGTAAAACTAAGTTGCTTTTTTGACAAACGAGTGAAACCAAAGAACCTTGAAAGGTTGAACAAATCGAAAATAAGAATAAAATGGAGATGAACGAAGTTGACAATCTTCGCCAGAAAAGAGGAACAAGGAAGAACAAATTCGGGCAACACTCCGGTGGAGAAGGGTGGTAAAACTTTATAAGATGAAAAGAACTAGAAGAGATGACACACACTCTGGTTAGATGGATAAGCACATGAAAGAACATGATCTTTGACGAAACGAGATGATGGTTGAAGAAAGCAATATCACAATGCCTCCGGAATGAAAGAATAGAAGTTGGATCGTCGGGACAAAAGAACGGAGAAGAAAACAACATCTTCTAACTCCGATGAGCTTGAAAAGCATCTTAAAGAGAAGGGTCGCACGGAGTTGTTGGAAAACCAACAACAAAAAGAACAATGTTGTAGTGGACTTATGGAAAACATCTCGAAATTATGAGGTGAAATTCTGCCACTACTGGAAGCAATAGATTGGATTGAAAGAACAAGTAGACGAGAAAACCTATCTCACCGGGAGGATAAACGAAGAACTTGGGTCATTTATAAGCACCATAGATAGCAACAATCCTTAGGGAAGGCTTTAGGTGAAATATAACCCAAGATACTCAAGCGATGAGGTTGATGGATTTAAAATATCTCATTCTTAACAACATGTGAATCATGGAACATGAACTCAAATTATCAAGAATGATATAATACCACCTCCAATGATACGGTAGAAAGAATTGCACTCCGGATTGCAAGATGACGAATGCTTGAGCTCCTCTGAAAAGAATGTTGATGAACACTTCGAGAAGGAATTAAATCCCTGATGAACCATCATGTAGAACATCCATGAAGAACTCCGGTAAACAAAAGAATGATCAAATGAAAGGAAAGGGAAGTTAAAAACACAAGGTGAATCCTTGTAATGATTAGATGGATCTTCATGACGTGAAAATTGAGAGAGCTTGGAACTCCGGGAAAGAAAAGATGAACAAACTCTGAAGGAAGGAATTTATCACTTGGATGAAACAAGAATAAGAATTATGTTATGCGTATTCTTCACCAATTTAAATTGATGACAAGCAGCGAATTTGACATACTACTTATTCTCGTAGAAAGGATTAAGATAGATATAGCACAAACTTGAGAAGGTCTTCCACGAACCACCGGTATGATTGAAGCAACGAATAAATTGATATGATAACAGCGGAAGAGAATCCTGGAAGAGCCACCCTAAGAATAGAACAACGAACGAAGTAAAAGGATGAATCACCGGTAAGGATTAGCAAATGAACGAACATGCTTGAGTGAATTTAGATCCATGAGAATGAAGAGATCACAAGCTGATTAGAGATCACTTGAACGAAGCACCGGTAAGATTGGAGAATGATAACTGAAAGCTGACATGAATAATTCTAAGATGATGGGCTCCGAAGAAACAAACTGAGAAGACTCTTGAATTGCTCCGGATAGATGAAAAGAATTCTCACAATCAAAACAATTATGAGAGGATGGCCTCGAACTAGAACCACGAATCTCTGAGAGAACGGATAAGATACGGAGGTAAAACTCTTCTTCGGTCTTCAAATGTTGAGAAAGACGACGAGAAACACCATCAAAAATTGTTGGGACACTCCGGAAGAATCAAAAGCGAAGAGGTTGAGCCAACGATGAAAAGATTTTGACATATCTTGGAGAAGACATTTGACAGATGATGAATCATTCTTACGTCAAATTTTGAAATGAATTTGAGAATAACTCCGGGAAAGGAAAAGAGTCAGGTAAGATCCTGGAAAAAGACCTGTGGGTTAGGACCCACTCAAAAGATACACCATTGAACCATTTAAAAGAGAGAATGCACCGGTTGAATTAAATGGCTTGAATGAGATAACATCCTCGAGATAGGTTGAACGGATCTTAAATGATTAGACTGAACAAAATATGCCCTAGAGGCAATAATAAAGTTATTATTTATTTCCTTATTTCATGATAAATGTTTATTATTCATGCTAGAATTGTATTAACCGGAAACATAATACATGTGTGAATAGATAGATAAATAGAGTGTCACTAGTATGCCTCTACTTGACTAGCTCGTTGATCAAAGATGGTTAAGTTTCCTAACCATATACATGAGTTGTCATTTGATTAACGGTATCACATCATTAGGAGAATGATGTGATTGACTTGACCCATTCTGTTAGCTTAGCACTTGATCGTTTAGTTTGTTGCTATTGCTTTCTTCATGACTTATACATGTTCCTATGACTATGATATTATGCAACTCCCGTTTGCCGGAGGAACACTTTGTGTGCCACCAATCGTCACAACGTAACTGGGTGATTATAAAGGTGCTCTACAAATGTCTCCAAAGGTACTTGTTGGGTTGGCGTATTTCGAGATTAGGATTTGTCACCCCGATTGTGGGAGAGGTATCTCTGGGCCCACTCGGTAATGCACATCACTATAAGCCTTGCAAGCATTGCAACTAATGAGTTAGTTGCGGGATGATGTATTACGGAACGAGTAAAGAGACTTGCCGGTAACGAGATTGAACTAGGTATTGAGATACCGACGATTGAATCTCGGGCAAGTAACATACTGATGACAAAGGGAACAACGTATGTTGTTATGCAGTCTGACCGATAAAGATCTTCATAGAATATGTAGGAGCCAATATGGGCATCTAGGTCCCGCTATTGGTTATTGACCAGAGAGGTGTCTCGGTCATGTCTACATAGTTCTCAAACCCGTAGGGTCCGCACGCTTAACATTCATTGAGTATATAGTACTATATGAGTTATGTATGTTGATGACTGAATGTTGTTCGGAGTCCGGGATGAGATCACGGACATGAAGAGGAACTCCGGAATGGTTTGGAGATAAAGTTTGATATATGGGATAGTAGTGTTTGATCTCCGGAAGGGTTCCGGAATTCACCGGAAGGGGTTCCGGATGTTTCCCGAAATGTTTGGGCACGAGAACACTTTATCTGGGCCAAAGGGGAAAGCCCACGAGGCTTTTGGAAAGTGCAAAAGGAAGTTTTCGGAGACCAGAGGCTAGACGCCAGGAACCCTAGCGTCTAGGGGGGTAGACGCCGGGAGCCCTAGAGTCCGAGAAGGACTCTTGCCTTTCGGGTGAAACGGACTTTGAGGAGGCTTTTACTCCAAGTTTCGACCCCAGGGCTCAACATATAAATAGAGGGGTAGGGCTAGCACCAAAGAGAGATCAAGAAACACCAAGCCGTGTGTCGGCAACCCCGTCCCCTCTAGCTTATCCTCCGTCATAGTTTTCGTAGTGCTTAGGCGAAGCCCTGCGGAGATTGTTCTTCACCAACACCGTCACCACGCCGTTGTGCTGTCGGAACTCATCTACTACTTCGCCCCTCTTGCTGGATCGAGAAGGCGAGGACGTCACCGAGCCGAACGTGTGCAGAACTCGGAGGTGTCGTGCTTTCGGTACTTGGATCGGTCGGACGTGAAGACGTACGACTACATCAGCTGCATTGATATAACGCTTTCGCGAACGGTCTACGAGGGTACGTAGACAACACTCTCCCCTCTCGTTGCTATGCAACACCATGATCTTGCGTGTGCGTAGGAAATTTTTTGAAATTACTACATTCCCCAACAGTGGCATCTGAGCCTAGGTTTTATGCGTTGATGTTGTGCACGAGTAGAACACAAGTGAGTTGTGGGCGATATAAGTCATACTGCTTACCAGCATGTCATACTTTGGTTCGGCGGTATTGTTGGATGAAGCGGCCCAGACCGACATTACGCGTACGCTTACGCGAGACTGGTTCTACCAACGTGCTTTGCACACAGGTGGCTGGCGGGTGTCAGTTTCTCCAACTTTAGTTGAACCAAGTGTGGCTACGCCGGTCCTTGCGAAGGTTAAAACAACACCAACTTGACAAACTATCGTTATGGTTTTGATGCGTAGGTAAGAACGGTTCTTGCTTAAGCCCGTAGCAGCCACGTAAAACTTGCAACAACAAAGTAGAGGACGTCTAACTTGTTTTTGCAGGGCATGTTGTGATGTGATATGGTCAAGACGTGATGCTAAATTTTATTGTATGAGATGATCATGTTTTGTAACCGAGTTATCGGCAACTGGCAGGAGCCATATGGTTGTCGCTTTATTGTATGCAATGCAATTGCGCTGTAATGCTTTACTTTATCACTAAGCAGTAGCGATGGTCGTGGAAGCATAAGATTGGCGAGACGGCAACGATGCTACGATGGTGATCAAGGTGTCGCGCCGGTGACGATGGTGATCATGACGGTGCTTCGGAGATGGAGATCACAAGCACAAGATGATGATGGCCATATCATATCACTTATATTGATTGCCGTGATGTTTATCTTTTATGCATCTTATCTTGCTTTGATTGACGGTAGCATTATAAGATGATCTCTCACTAAATTTCAAGATAAAAGTGTTCTCCCTGAGTATGCACCGTTGCCAAAGTTCGTCGTGCCCAGACACCACGTGATGATCGGGTGTGATAAGCTCTACGTCCATCTACAACGGGTGCAAGCCAGTTTTTGCACACATAGAATACTCAGGTTAAACTTGATGAGCCTAGCATATGCAGATATGGCCTCGGAACACTAAGACCGAAAGGTCGAGCGTGAATCATATAGTAGATATGATCAACATATTGATGTTCACCATTGAAAGCTACTCCATTTCACGTGATGATTGGTTATGGTTTAGTTGATTTGTATCACGTGATCACTTAGAAGATTAGAGGGATGTCTTTCTAAGTGGGAGTTCTTAAGTAATATGATTAATTGAACTTAAATTTATCATGAACTTAGTACATGATAGTATTTTGCTTGTCTATGTTGATTGTAGATAGATGGCCCGTGTTGTTGTTCCGTTGAATTTTAATGCGTTCCTTGAGAAAGCAAAGTTGAAAGATGATGGTAGCAATTACACGGACTGGGTCCGTAACTTGAGGATTATCCTCATTGCTGCACAGAAGAATTACATCCTGGAAGCACCGCTAAGTGCCAAGCCTGCTGCAGGAGCAACACCAGATGTTATGAACATCTGGCAGAGCAAAGCTGATGACTACTCGATAGTTCAGTGTGCCATGCTTTACGGCTTAGAACCGGGTCTTCAACGACGTTTTGAACGTCATGGAGCATATGAGATGTTTCAGGAGTTGAAGTTAATATTTCAAGCAAATGCCCGGATTGAGAGATATGAAGTCTCCAATAAGTTCTGTAGCTGCAAGATGGAGGAGAATAGTTCTGTTAGTGAACATATACTCAAAATGTCTGGGTATCATAATCACTTGACTCAACTGGGAGTTAATCTTCCTGTTCATAGTGTCATTGACAAAGTTCTTCAATCACTACCACCAAGCTACAAGAGCTTCGTGATGAACTATAACATGCAAGGGATGGATAAGATGATTCCCGAGCTCTTCTCAATGCTAAAGGTTGCGGAGGTAGAAACCAAGAAGGAGCATCAAGTGTTGATGGTCAATAAGACCGCCAGTCTCAAAAAAAAGGGCAAAGGGAAGAAGAAGGGGAACTACAAGAAGAACAACAAACAAGTTGCTTCTCAAGAGAAGAAACCCAAATCTGGACCTAAGCCTGAAACTGAGTGCTTCTACTGCAAGCAGACTGGACACTGGAAGCGAACCTGCCCCAAGTATTTGGCGGATAAGAAGGATGGCAAGGTGAACAAAGGTATATGTGATATACATGTTATTGATGTGTACCTTACTAGAGCTCGCAGTAGCACCTGGGTATTTGATACTGGTTCTGTTGCTAATATTTGCAACTCGAAACAGGGACTACGGATTAAGCAAACACTGGCAAAGGACGAGGTGATGATGCGCGTGGGAAATGGTTCCAAAGTCGATGTGATCGCGGTCGGCACGCTACCTCTACATCTACCTTCAAGATTAGTTTTAGACCTAAATAATTGTTATTTGGTGCCAGCGTTGAGCATGAACATTATATCTGGATCTTGTTTGATGCGAAACGGTTATTCATTTAAATCAAAGAATAATGTTTGTTCTATTTATATGAGTAATATCTTTTATGGTCATGCACCCTTGAAGAGTGGTCTATTTTTGATGAATCTCGATAGTAGTGATACACATATTCATAATGTTGAAACCAAAAGATGCAGAGTTGATAATGATAGTGCAACTTATTTGTGGCACTGCCATTTAGGTCATATCGGTGTAAAGCGCATGAAGAAACTCCATATTGATGGACTTTTGGAATCACTTGATTATGAATCACTTGGTACTTGCGAACCGTGCCTCATGGGCAAGATGACCAAAATGCCGTTCTCCAGTACTATAGAGAGAGCAACGGATTTGTTGGAAATCATACATACAGATGTATGTGGTCCGATGAATGTTGAGGCTCGTGGCGGACATCGTTATTTTCTCACCTTCACAGATGATTTAAGCAGATATGGGTATATCTACTTAATGAAACATAAATCTGAAACATTTGAAAATTTCAAAGAATTTCAGAATGAAGTTGAAAATCATCGTAACAAGAAAATAAAATTTCTATGATCTGATCGTGGAGGAGAATATTTTGAGTTACGAGTTTGGTCTACATTTGAAACAAAGCGGAATAGTTTCGCAACTCACGCCATCCGGAACACCACAGCGTAATGGTGTGTCCGAACGTCGTAATCGTACCTTACTAGAAATGGTGCGATCTATGATGTCTCTTACTGATTTACCGCTACCGTTTTGGGGTTATGCTTTAGAGACGGCAGCATTCACGTTAAATAGGGCACCATCGAAATCCGTTGAGACGACGCCTTATGAACTGTGGTTTGGCAAGAAACCAAAGTTGTCGTTTCTTAAAGTTTGGGGCTGCGATGCTTATGTGAAAAAACTTCAACCTGATAAGCTCGAACCCAAATCGGAGAAATGTGTCTTCATAGGATACCCAAAGGAGACTGTTGGGTACACCTTCTATCACAGATCCGAAGGCAAGACATTCGTTGCCAAGAATGGATCCTTTCTAGAGAAGGAGTTTCTCTCGAAAGAAGTGAGTGGGAGGAAAGTAGAACTTGATGAGGTAACTGTACCTGCTCCCTTATTAGAAAGTAGTTCATCACAGAAACCGGTTTCTATGACACCTACACTAATTAGTGAGGAAGTTAATGATGATGATCATGGAACTTTAGATCAAGTTATTACTGAACCTCGTAGATCAACCAGGGTAAGATCCGCACCAGAGTGGTACGGTAATCCTATTCTGGAAGTCATGCTACTAGATCATGATGAACCTACGAACTATGAAGAAGCGATGGTGAGCCCAGATTCCGCAAAATGGCTAGAAGCCATGAAATCTGAGATGGGATCCATGTATGAGAACAAAGTGTGGACTTTGGTTGACTTGCCAGTTGATCGGCAAGCAATTGAGAATAAATGGATCTTCAAGAAGAAGACCGACACTGACGGTGATGTTACTGCCTACAAAGCTCGACTTGTTGCAAAAGGTTTTCGACAAGTTCAAGGGATTGACTACGATGAGACCTTCTCACCCGTAGCGATGCTTAAGTCTGTCCGAATCATGTTAGCGATTACCGCATTTCATGATTATGAAATTTGGCAGATGGATGTCAAAACTGCATTCCTGAATGGATTTCTGGAAGAAGAGTTGTATATGATGCAACCGGAAGGTTTTGTCAATCCAAAGGGAGCTAACAAAGTGTGCAAGCTCCAGCGATCCATTTATGGACTGGTGCAAGCCTCTCGGAGTTGGAATAAACGCTTTGATAGTGTGATCAAAGCATTTGGTTTTGTATAGACTTTTGGAGAAGCCTGTATTTACAAGAAAGTGAGTGGGAGCTCTATAGCATTTCTGATATTATATGTAGATGACATATTACAAATTGGAAATGATATAGAATTTCTAGATAGCATAAAGGGATACTTGAACAAAAGTTTTTCTATGAAAGACCTCGGTGAAGCTGCTTACATATTGGGCATCAAGATCTATAGAGATAGATCAAGACGCTTAATTGGACTTTCACAAAGCACATACCTTGACAAAGTTTTGAAAAGGTTCAAAATGGATCAAGCAAAAAAAGGGTTCTTGCCTGTGTTACAAGGTGTGAAGTTGAGTAAGACTCAATGCCCGACCACTGCAGAAGATAGAGAGAAGATGAAAGATGTTCCCTATGCTTCAGCCATAGGCTCTATCATGTATGCAATGCTGTGTAGCAGACCTGATGTGTGCCTTGCTATAAGTCTAGCAGGGAGGTACCAAAGTAATCCGGGAGTGGATCACTGGACAGCGGTCAAGAACATCCTGAAATACCTGAAAAGGACTAAGGATATGTTTCTCGTTTATGGAGGTGACAAAGAGCTCATCGTAAATGGTTACGTTGACGCAAGCTTTGACACTGATCCGGACGATTCTAAATTGCAAACCGGATACGTGTTTATATTAAACGGTGGAGCTCTCAGTTGGTGCAGTTCTAAACAAAGCGTCGTGGCAGGATCTACGTGTGAAGCGGAGTACATAGCTGCTTCGGAAGCATCAAATGAAGGAGTCTGGATGAAGGAGTTCATATCTGATCTAGGTGTCATACCTAGTGCATCGGGTCCAATGAAAATCTTTTCTGACAATACTGGTGCAATTGCCTTGGCAAAGGAATCCAGATTTCACAAGAGAACCAAGCACATCAAGAGATGCTTCAATTCCATCCGGGATTTAGTCCAGGTGGGAGACATAGAAATTTGCAAGATACATACGGATCTGAATGTTGCAGACCCGTTGACTAAGCCTCTTCCACGAGCAAAACATGATCAGCACCAAGGCTCCATGGGTGTTAGAATCATTACTGTGTAATCTAGATTATTGACTCTAGTGCAAGTGGGAGACTAAAGGAAATATGCCCTAGAGGCAATAATAATGTTATTATTTATTTCCTTATTTCATGATAAATGTTTATTATTCAAACTAGAATTGTATTAACCAGAAACATAATACATGTGTGAATACATAGACAAACAGAGTGTCACTAGTATGCCTCTACTTGACTAGCTCGTTGATCAAAGATGGTTAAGTTTCCTAAGCATATACATGAGTTGTCATTTGATTAACGGGATCACATCATTAGGAGAATGATGTGATTGACTTGACCCATTCCGTTAGCTTAGCACTTGATCGTTTAGTTTGTTGCTATTGCTTTCTTCATGACCTATACATGTTCCTATGACTATGAGATTATGCAACTCCCATTTACCGGAGGAACACTTTGTGTGCCACCAAACATCACAACGTAACTGGATGATTATAAAGGTGCTCTACAGGTGTCTCCAAAGGTACTTGTTGGGTTGGCGTATTTCGAGATTAGGATCTGTCACTCCGATTGTCGGAGAGGTATCTCTGGGCCCACTCGGTAATGCACATCACTATAAGCCTTGCAAGCATTGCAACTAATGAGTTAGTTGCGGGATGATGTATTACGGAACGAGTAAAGAGACTTGCCGGTAACGAGATTGAACTAGGTATTGAGATACCGACGATCGAATCTCGGGCAAGTAACATACCGATGACAAAGGGAACAACGTATGTTGTTATGCGGTCTGACCGATAAAGATCTTCGTAGAATATGTAGGAGCCAGTATGGGCATCCAGGTCCCGCTATTGGTTATTGACAGAGAGGTGTCTTGGTCATGTCTACATAATTCTCGAACCCGTAGGGTCCGCACGCTTAACGTTCGTTGACGATATAGTACTATATGAGTTATGTATGTTGATGACCGAATGTTGTTCGGAGTCCGGGATGAGATCACAGACATGACGAGGAACTCCGGAGTGGTCCGGAGATAAAGTTTGATATATGGGATAGTAGTGTTTGATCTTCGGAAGGGTTCCGGAATTCACCGGAAGGGGTTTCGGATGTTTCCCGAAATGTTTGGGCACGAGAACACTTTATCTGGGCCAAAGGGGAAAGCCCACAAGGCTTTTGGAAAGTGCAAAAGGAAGTTTTGCGGAGACCAGAGGCTAGACGCCAGGAACCCTGGCGTCTAGGGGGAAGACACCGGGAACCCTGGCGTCTAGCCCTGGAGTCCGAGAACGACTCTTGCCTTTTGGGTGAAACCGATTTTGAGGAGGCTTTTAATCCAAGTTTCGACCCAGGGCTCAACATATAAATAGAGGGGTAGGGCTAGCACCAAAAAGAGATCAAGA
Source organism: Triticum monococcum (assembly GCA_034509565.1). Lineage (NCBI taxonomy): Eukaryota > Viridiplantae > Streptophyta > Magnoliopsida > Poales > Poaceae > Triticum > Triticum monococcum. The sequence goes on from CM067841.1 coordinate 388,519,567, forward strand.
AACACCAAGCCGTGTGCCGGCAACCCCGTCCCCTCTAGTTTATCCTCCGTCATAGTTTTTGTAGTGCTTAGGCGAAGCCCTGCGGAGATTGTTCTTCACCAACACCATCACCACGCCGTCGTGCTATCGGAACTCATCTACTACTTCGCCCCTCTTGCTGGATCGAGAAGGCGAGGACGTCACCGAGCCGAATGTGTGCAGAACTCGGAGGTGCCGTGCTTTCGATACTTGGATCGGTCAGACGTGAAGACATACGACTACATCGACCGCGTTGATATAACGCTTCCGCGAACGGTCTACGAGGGTACGTAGACAACACTCTCCGCTCTCGTTGCTATGCATCACCATGATCTTGCGTGTGCGTAGGATTTTTTTTGAAATTACTATGTTCCCCAACATAGACGAGCCTTTTGAGATATCTTGAGCACTCCGGAACAAATGAATAGTGAGAAATGAATGAATATGAGGAGCACCGTCATGAGAAGGTATTGAAACAAGGAAAGGATATGATCAACAAAGCTAGACTTGAATCCACTGGAGAAGAAAATGAGTGAAGAGTGACGAAATTGAAGAGCATCTTCATGTGAAAAACTGGGTAAGAACATTGAAAGAAAAGAATGAAGAGACTTCACAAGAATAAAAGGATACTTGATTAAGACATCGGATTCCTTGAAGAAAAAGGGTGGGAGGGCGGGTAGAAACAAAAGCAATTTGGAACGGATGAAGCAAACAATGTTGAGAATACTTAGAGTTGGATCTTGCAAATGTTGAAATGATCGGATCCACTTGACGAGAAGCACGCCGGTTGAAAAGGATTGACATGACAATCTCGATTATCATGAAGGATTGGTATTCACGTAGGAGTATGAGAACGCCATTTAGGAAAAGTATGGAATCAACATTTGACTTCGAATCAGCTCGAATACCACAACTGAAAAACAAAACAAAGGATTGGCTTGCAGAATAAGCCAGAACAAACATATGATAGAGATTTCGTCCGAAGTTTTTGTGGTGGGGCCTACACGGGCTCGATCGTACAGCATCGTCATGTACAAGGTAGTGCACATGACATACGAAGCGTCCCCGAGTCGGCATAGCCAAGGACTCTTTAAGACACAATGAGACCACTGTAAAATCAACCGTGGATAGGCGGACCACTAGACGTCGAACCCCAATTTCATATCATACATCTGTCGGAAAGATATCCTAAGAGCTACTTGAATTCCCACTTATAAACTCCCAAAACTTTCCGATTATGCAATCAGGTGTTGGGGATACAGGGGAAGCATAATATCTCACCCAAAACTAGCAAATCCTACATCCAGCTGTATCCATCCTTAAACACATAACCAAGAAACCTTCGGAAATCGTTTACCTCAACCTTCGAAAAGCATTCGTTATACGAGTTATGGCAATACTCCCGAACTCCCACCCCAGTACTGGGTGGCGTCGAGGTTATCTCACCAACAACTGCATAAAAGAGATTTTCGATGTCGGCGAAACTCAGGTATTCCAGAATCTCAACGATAAAATTGTGACGACAACACCTCGGAGCTCAACTCCCCAGGACACTGTCACAACCCCTAAATGTCGGGAGGCACCAAGAACAATGTTCTTGTCACAAAACCATCGGAACGATTCCAAGATACCCGCGTGATCCTAAATTTTTTTTAGTGGGAGAGAAGAGTCAAAACTCTATGTCAAGATGCCTCACCAGAGCGACGAAGGGACTGAGGAGTAAAAAGAATACTACTCTCTGATATATATAATCCTAAATGACTCAAAACATTTTTCTAGACTCAACAATGTTAGCGATTCGATCAAGCAGGGGGCTCCTAAGGTCAGGGAAGGCTCTGATACCAACTTGTAACACCCTCGATGCGGCTATATCTCCCACATGTCGAAGCACGACTTAGAGGCATAACCGCATTGAAAGCAATGTCGCAAGTGAGGTAATCTTCACACAACCCATGTAATACATAAGGGAAAGAGATACATAGTTGGCTTACAATCGCCACTTCACACAATTACATGAATAAAGCATTACATCATCCAGATACAATCAAGGTCCGACTACGAAACCAAAATAAAAGAAGACTACCCCAAATGCTACACAAATCCCCGATCGTCCCAACTGGGCTCCACTACTGATCGACTGAAACGAAACAAACACAAAGGACAAGATCCTCATCGAGCTCCTCCTTGAGCTCAGTTGCGTCATCTGCACAGTATCATCGGTACCTGCAAGCTGGTTTTGGAAGTATCTGTGAGTCACGGGGACTCAGCAATCTCACACCCTCGCGATCAAGACTATTTAAGCTTATAGGAAGGGTAAAAGGTATAATGTGGAGCTGCAGCAAGCGACTAGCATATATGGTGGCTAAACATACGCAAATGAGAGCAAGAAGAGAAGGCAAAGCACGATCGAGAAACTATGATCAAGAAGTGATCCTAGAACAACCTACGTCAAGCATAACTCCAACACCGTGTTCACTTCCCGAACTCCGCCAGAAAGAGACCATCACGGCTACACACGGGGTTGGTGTATTTTAGTTAAGATAAACTTCAGGTTTTCTACAACCGGACATTAATAAATTCCCATCTGCCCATAACCGCGGGCACGGCTTTCGAAAGTTCAATCCCTGCAGGGGTGTCCCAACTTAGCCCATCACAAGCTCTCACGGTCAACGAAGGATATTCCTTCTCCCAAGACAATCCGATCAGACTCGGCGTCCCGGTTACAAGACATCCTCGACAATGGTAAAACAAGCCCAGCAAAGCCGCCCGAATGTGCCGACAAATCTCGATAGGAGCTGCACATATCTCGTTCTCAGGGCACACTCAGATTGTCCAAACTTCCGGTAGGCCAACCCAGAGTTGCCCCTGGTGGCCACCGACGGCTGACAGGTTGGACCAACACTCAGAGGAGCACTGGCCCGGGGGGGTTAAAATAATGATGACCCTCGGGAGCGCGACTCCCAAGGGAAAAGTAGGTGGTGGAGAGGCAAATGGTAAAACCAAGGTTGGGCCTTGCTGGAGGAGTTTTATTCAAAGCGAACTATCAAGGGGTTCCCATTATAATCCAACCGTGTAAGGAACACAAAATCCGGGAACATAACACCGATATGACGGAAACTAGGGGCGGCAAGAGTGGAACAAGACACCAGGCATAAGGCCGAGCCTTCCACCCTTTACCAAGTATATAGATGCATTAATTAAATAAGAGATATTGTGATATCCCAACAAAATATCCATGTTCCAACAAGGAACAAACTCCAATCTTCACCTGCAACTAACAACGCTATAAGAGGGGCTGAGCAAAGCGGTAACATAGCCAAACAACGGTTTGCTAGGACAAGGTGGGTTAGAGGCTTGGCTTAACAATATGGGAGGCATGATAAGCAAGTGGTAGGTATCGCAGCATAGGCATAGCAAAAGAGCGAGCAACTAGCAAGCAAAGATAGAAGTCATTTCGAGGGTATGGTCATCTTGCCTGAGATCTCGCAAGGAAGAAGAACGAGTCCATGAAGAAGACAAACGGACATAGTCGAAAGGTCCTCACAAATGCGACGTTGTCAGAACCAACCCGAAGAACCAACACCGAAAAGAAGCACACAAATAGTAAAACAACCACCACATAAACATGGCATGATGCACAACCAAGTACGATGCATGTCCGGTTTAATGAAGCATGGCATGGCAAAGTGCACAGACAACCCTACAAATTAAGTGGAGCTCAATATGCAACTCCGTTGCATATTAACGAAACACCACATTCAAGTTATTTAGTTCGATCTCGTTTATGTACCCAACAATATTAAATGTTGTTAAGCATGGCAAGAGGTGAGGCATAACAAAACTACACCATCTAAACAATTTAAATGGGGCCGGATATAACAAATAATGAATCCGGTAAAACCCCATATGCCTTAGTAATTTGATGCAACAACAGTTTTAAATATTTTAATTGATGTTAATATGATGCGGATGACATGAGCAAGTTTTATGCAAGTTTTAAACAAAATGTTGATAAGAGCATTATATGGAGCATATGTCATCGTGGCGGAAAGAAAGGATGCCACGGCGACGATAACGGAAACGGTGCCACGGAAACGTTCCGGTTCCGGAAACTCGATTGAGATGCCGGTGGAAAAGAACAAGTGTGATGGGAGCGTGTCATGCGAAGAACAGTGGGGTGCTCCCGGTTACCGGGTTCCCACGTGTCGACGGCATGGCAACAAGGAGGAATAACTAAGGTTCACGAGCGAATACAACAACCAACCATGCATCTCATACAACACAAGCATTCGGTCCACGGGCGTCGTCTCGGGGTTATACCTTCCGAGCGTGCAAACGGAACGTTTCTCGTTCATAGAGGGAAGTAGGCGTTCTCACGACGGCGGTAGTGGAAGTAGTCGATCTCGCATGCTCTAGGGTCGGCGGTAGAGGTTCTTGCGATCTCGACGACGGTAGGGGTACATTTTTATCGTTGCACGAGTTCCCGTAGTCGTTCATGCCATCGGTGTCGTGGTACTTGGGGTCTTCGGACTTTCCGGTCCCGTTCTTGCGATGGTAGTTGTACACGGTCCACGAGACGTTGATCGTTCGGGGTCCGATTTGCGGGTCTTGCCGACATGAAGGGATACTTGGCGTTTTCATAGAGGTACTCTCGATCTTGGCGACGGTAGGCGTTCCCATTCATACGAAGAGCTGCTTGGTGACTCCAAGTCCTTCGGGGTCATCGCATAGACATTTATGTCGTAGTAGTCGTTTGGGTCTTGGAGTGATGGTAGTCGTTCACTTGACGCCGGTAGACGAACTTGGCGGTCCTCGTCGTCGTGGTACTTGGCATCCTCTCGGCCTTGGCAGTGAAGAAACGGAACGCGATGGTCGTGGTACTTGGCGCGGTATAGGACGAAGCAGAGGTTTGGCGCTGGTCTTGGCGCGGTTCACGGTCCACGGGTGTTGCTGGAGCTGGACTCCGTGCTAGGCAGAGGAGGGTTCAACGCGCGGCAGCGCGCCTCCTTGTTCGAAGCAGGGGAAAATAGGGTGACGACGTGAGAGGAACCGGGCGGAGGCGACCCGATCCGGCGGCGGGGAGCTCCTGGCAGTTGACGAAGAGGGGATGGAGGAGACCGGCCGATCTGGATGAGGGGAGGTGGATCCCAGCGAGGTTCAACGGGTCCGGCTGGTTCCAGGCAGCAGCGGCGTGCTTGTTCTTGCTGGGTTCACTGGCGATGATCACTGGAGGCGGCGGGGTCGCGGGGCGAGGCGGGGTCGAAGAAGCATGAGGGAGCAGTCAGGCGAAGGGGGCGTGCGCTAGGAGAGCGAGAGGGTGAGGAGGAGATCGGGCGGAGGGAGATGGGGACCGGGGCTCCTGGCGCATGAGGAAAGGAGCGAGAGGAGGGAGAGATCGATGGGGATTGGGTCGAGGGGAGAGGGAGTCGGGCTGCGGGTCTCTCTCTGGCGGCACGAGGAGAGAGATGGAGCGATAGGGAATCGGGCTAGGGTTAGCGCTAGGGTCGGTGGGTGCGGCTGGGCCTTGGGCCAGCGTTGGAGTTGGCCTAGGAAGGCCGGCGGCTGGATGGGCCTATAGGCCACTGGTGGGAGGTGGCTGCTGGAGGCCCTAGTGGCCGGCTAGGCTGGGCCTCTCTCTTCCCTCTCCAACTCTCTTTTTTTCTTTTAAATAAATAAAAGAAAAGAAACTTGGAAGAAAAGCCGAGAGGGATTGCAGTGGAGTTTGGACATGGAGTAAATTTTCTCAGATCACAAAAATGAGCCTGATCCACGAAAAATGGAAATGATCACGTGGGTGAAGTTTGAAACGAAATCATTTGAATTTAATTCAAATGGTTTTGCAAAGGAAGTAGGTGATAGGGAGGTCCAAAAATGTTGAGGTTTTTGGTGGAGCTCCGGAATATGATGAAAGAAATATATGGCCATGTTGGAGACCAAGAATTAAGATAACAAAGGCATTGGGATATTTTGCAAGTGTGTTTGCGGTAAATCCAAATAATTGGAAATATTTACTATAGCTCTCTAAATAACGAGAGGATATGTTGTAAAGCGAATCACCATGTGAATTCCCTCGGTTTAAATGGATCAAAGATCCATACGGTTTATTTAGTTGAGATGCAAAAGACTTATGACATGATGACATGATGCAATGAACCAAAACGAATCACCCGACAACACTCGGAAACATGGAAGGCATTTGAAGCTCCGGTCTTGGGGCGTCACACAAGTTTAACCTGAGTATTCCGTGTGTGCAAAACTGTCTTGCACCTGTTGTATTTGAACGTAGAGCTTATCACACCCGTTCATCACGTGGTGTCTCAGCACGAAGAACTCTCGCAATGGTGCATACTCAAGGAGAACACTTATACCTTGAAATTTAGTGAGAGATCATCTTATAATGCTACCGTCGATCTGAGCAAAATAAGATGTATAAAAGATAAGCATCACATGCAATCATAATATGTGACATGATATGGCCATCATCATCTTGTGCTTTTGATCTCCATCTCCAAAGTACTATCATGATCTCCATTGTTACCGACATGACACTACGATCTCCATCATCTTGATCTTTTATCAACGTGTCGTCACATGGTCGTCTCACCAGCTATTGCTTATGCAACTATTGTTATCGCGTAGCGATAAAGTAAAGCAATTACATAGCACTTGCATCTTATGCAAATAAAGAGACAACCATAAGGCTCCTGCCAGTAGCCGATAACTTTAACAAAACATGATCATCTCATACAACAATTTATATTTCATCGTGTCTTGACCATATGACATCACAACATGCCCTGCAAAAACAAGTTAGACGTCCTCTACTTTGTTGTTGCAAATTTTACGTGGCTGCTACGGGCTGAGCAAGAACCGTTCTTACCTACGCATCAAAACCACAACGATAGTTCGTCAAGTTAGTGTTGTTTTAACCTTCACAAGGACCGGGCATATCCACACTCGGTTCAACTAAAGTTGGAGAAACTGACAACCGCCAGCCACCTGTGTGCAAAGCACGTCAGTAGAACCAGTCTCGCGTAAGCGTACGCGTAATGTCGGTCTGGGCCACTTCATCCAACAATACCGCCGAACCAAAGTATGACATGATGGTAAGCACTATGACTTGTATCGCCCAAAACTCACTTGTGTTCTACTCATGCATATAACATCTACGCATAAACCTGGCTCGGATGCCACTATTGGGGAACGTAGTAATTAAAAAAAATCCTACGCACACACAGGATCATGGTGATGCATAGCAACGAGAGGGGAAAGTGTGTCCACGTACCCTCGTAGACCGAAAGCGGAAGCGTTAGCACAACGCCGTTGATGTAGTCGTACGTCTTCACGATCCGACCGATCCAAGTACCGAACGCACGACACCTCCGAGTTCAGCACACGTTCAGCTCGATGACGTCCCACGAACTCCGATCCAGCAGAGCTTCGAGGGAGAGTTCCGTCAGCACGACGGCGTGATGACAGTGATGATGATGCTACCGACGCAGGGCTTCGCCTAAGCACCGCTACGATATGACCGAGGTGGATTATGGTGGAGGGGGGCACCGCACACGGCTAAAAGATCAATGATCAATTGTTGTGTCTCCAAGGGGTGCCCCCCTCCCGTATAAAAAGGAGTGGAGGAGGGGGAGGGCCGGCCCTCTCTATGCGCGCCCTAGGGGAGTCCTACTCCCATCGGGAGTAGGATTCCCCCTTTCCTAGTAGAACTAGGAGCCCTTCCAAGCAGTAGGAGTAGGAGAGAAGGAAAGGGGAAAGAGAAGAGAAGAAAGGAGGGGCCGCCGCCCCTCCCCTTAGTCCAATTCAGACTAAGCATTGGGGGCGTGCAACTGTTGGGGAATGTAGTAATTTCAAAAAAATTCCTACGCACACGCAAGATCATGGTGATGCATAGCAACGAGAGGGGAGAGTGTTGTCTACATACCATCGTAGACCGACAGCGGAAGCGTTATGACAACGCGGTTGATGTAGTCGTACGTCTTCACGGCCCGACCGATCAAGCACCGAAACTACGGCACCTCCGAGTTTTAGCACACGTTCAGCTCGATGACGATCCCCGGACTCCGATCCAGCAAAGTGTCGGGGAAGACTTCCGTCAGCACGATGGCGTGGTGACGATCTTGATGTTCTACCGTCGCAGGGCTTCGCCTAAGCACCGCTATAATATTATCGAGGAGTATGGTGGAAGGGGGCACCGCACACGGCTAAGAAAACGATCACGAGGATCAACTTGTGTGTCCATGGGGTGCCCCCCTGCCCCCACATATAAAGGAGCAAGGGGGGAGGAGGCCGGCCCTAGGAGGGGCGCGCCAGGGGAGTAGGATTCCTACTCCTAGTTGGAGTAGGTTTCCTCCTTTCCTAGTCCAACTAGGAGAAGGGGGGAAAGGGAGGAAGAGGGGAAGGAAGGGAGAGAGGGGCCGCGCCCCAAACCCCTTGTCCAATTCGGACTGGGCTTGGGAGGGGCGCGCGCCACCTCCTGGTCCTTCCCACTAAGGCCCATTGCTTTTTCCTCATATTCCCGTAACTTCCCGGTACCTCCGAAAATACCCGAATCACTCGGAACCTTTCCGATGTCCGAATATAGTCGTCCAATATATCGATCTTTATGTCTCGACAATTTCGAGACTCCTCGTCATGTCCCCGATCTCATCCGGGACTCCGAACTCCTTAGGTACATCAAAACATATAAACTCATAATGAAACTGTCATCGAAACCTTAAGCGTGTGGACCCTACGGGTTCGAGAACAATGTAGACATGACCGAGACACGTCTCCGGTCAATAACCAATAGTGGAACCTGGATGCTCATATTGGCTCCTACAAATTCTACGAAGATCTTTATCGGTCAGACTGCATAACAACATACGTTGTTCCCTTTGTCATCGGTATGTTACTTGCCCGAGATTCGATCGTCGGTATCTTAATACCTAGTTCAATCTCGTTACCGGCAAGTCTCTTTACTCGTTCCGTAATACATCATCTCACAACTAACTCATTAGTTGCAATGCTTGCAAGGCTTATGTGATGTGCATTACCGAGAGGGCCCAGAGATACCTCTTCGACAATCAGAGTGACAAATCCTAATCTCGAAATACGCCAACCCAACATGTACCTTCGGAGACACCTGTAGAGCTCCTTTATAATCACCCATTTACGTTGTGACGTTTGGTAGCACACAAAGTGTTCCTCCGGCAAACGGGAGTTGCATAATCTCATAGTCATATGAACATGTATAAGTAATGAAGAAAGCAATAGCAACATACTAAACGATCGGGTACTAAGCTAACGGAATGGGTCAAGTCAATCACATCATTCTCCTAATGATGTGATCCCGTTAATCAAATGACAACTCATGTCTATGGTTAGGAAATATAACCATCTTTGATCAACGAGCTAGTCAAGTAGAGGCATACTAGTGACCTCTGTTGGTCTATGTATTCACACATGTATTATGTTTCCGGTTAATACAATTCTAGCATGAATAATAAACATTTATCATGATATAAGGAAATAAATAATAACTTTATTATTGCCTCTAGGGCATATTTCCTTTAGCAGCCTCTCCTCTCTCTTTCCCCTAAAGCCCAATAAGGCCCATATACTCCCAGGCGAATTCCCGTAACTCCCCGGTACTCCGAAAAATACCCGAATCACTCGGAACCTTTCCTATGTCCGAATATAGTCGTCCAATATATCAATCTTTACGTCTCGACCATTTCGAGACTCCTCGTCATGTCCCCAATCTCATCTGGGACTCCGAACTACCTTCGGTGCATTGAAACACATAAACTCATAATACAAATCGTCACCAAACGTTAAGCGTGCGGATCCTACAGGTTCGAAAACTATGTAGACATGACCGATACAAGTCTCCGGTGAATAACCAAGAGTGGAACCTGGATGCTCATATTGGCTCCTACATATTCTACGAAGATCTTTATCGGTCAAACCGCATAACAACATACGTTGTTCCCTTTGTCATCGGTATGTTACTTGCCCGAGATTCGATCGTCGGTATCTCAATACCTAGTTCAATCTCATTACCGGAAAGTCTCTTTACTCGTTCCGTAATACATCATCCTGCAACTAACTCATTAGTTACAATGTTTGCAAGGCTTATAGTGATGTGTATTATCGAGTGGGCCCAGAGATACCTCTCCGACGATCGGAGTGACAAATCCTAATCGCGAAATACGCCAACTCAACAAGTACCTTTGGAGACACCTGTAGAGCTCCTTTATAATCACCCAGTTACGCTGTGACATTTGGTAGCACACAAAGTGTTTCTCCGGTAAACGGGAGTTGCATAATCTCATAGTCATAGCGACATGTATAAGTCATGAAGAAAGCAATAGCAACATACTAAACGATCAAGTGCTAAGCTAACGGAATGGGTAAAGTCAATCACATCATTCTCCTAATGATGTGATCCCGTTAATCAAATGACAACTCATGTCTATGGTTAGGAAACTAAACCATCTTTGATTAACGAGCTAGTCAAGTAGAGGCATACTAGTGACACTATGTTTGTCTATGTATTCACACATGTATTGTGTTTCCGATTAATACAATTCTAGCATGAATAATAAACATTTATCATGATATAAGGAAATAAATAATAACTTTATTATTGCCTCTAGGGCATATTTCCTTCAGTCTCCCACTTGCACTAGAGTCAATAATCTAGTTCTCATCGCCATGTGATTTAACATCAATAGTTCACATCACCATGTGATTAACACCCATAGTTCACATTGACATGTGACCAACACCCAAAGGGTTTACTAGAGTCAATAATCTAGTTCACATCGCTATGTGATTAACACCCAAAGAGTACTAAGGTGTGATCATGTTTTGCTTGTGAGAGAAGTTTAGTCAACGGGTCTGCCACATTCAGATCCGTAAGTATTTTGCAAATTTCTATGTCAACAATGCTCTGCATGGAGCTACTCTAGCTAATTGCTCCCACTTTCAATATGTATCCAGATTGAGACTTAGAGTCATCTGGATCAGTGTCAAAACTTGCATTGACGTAACCCTTTATGACGAAACTTTTGTCACCTCCATAATCGAGAAATATATCCTTATTCCACTAAGGATAATTTTGACCAGTATCCAGTGATCTACTCCTAGATCACTATTATACTCCCTTGCCAAACACAGGGCAGGGTATACAATAGGTCTGGCACACAGCATGGCATACTTTATAGAACCTATGGCTGAGGCATAGGGAATGACTTTCATTCTCTCTCTATCTTATGCCGTGGTCAGGTTTTGAGTCTTACTCAGTTTCACACCTTGTAACACAGGCAAGAACTCTTTCTTTGACTGTTCCATTTTGAACTACTTCAAAATCTTGTCAAGGTATGTACTCATTGAAAAACTTATCAAGCGCCTTGATCTATCTCTATAGATCTTGATGCTCAATATGTAAGCCACTTCACCGAGGTCTTTCTTTGAAAAACTCCTTTCAAACATTCCTTTATGCTTTGCAGAATAATTCTACATTATCTCCGATCAACAATATGTTATTCACATATACTTATTAGAAATGTTGTAGTGCTCCCACTCACTTTCTTGTAAATACAGGCTTCACCGCAAGTCTGTATAAAACTATATGCTTTGATCAACTCATCAAAGCGTATATTCCAACTCTGAGATGCTTGCACCAGTCCATAGATGGATCGCTGGAGCTTGCACAATTTGTTAGCACCTTTAGGATTGACAAAACCTTCTGGTTGCATCATATACAATAAATCCATTAAGGAATGCAGTTTTGTTTATCCATTTGCTAGATTTCATAAAATGCAGCAATTGCTAACATTATTCAGACAGACTTAAGCATAGATACGAGTGAGAAACTCTCATCATAGTCAACACCTTGAACTTGTCGAAAACCTTTTGCGACAATTCTAGCTTTGTAGTTAGTAACACTACTATCAATGTCCGTCTTCTTCTTCAAGATCCATTTAATCTCAATGGCTTGCCAAACATCGGGCAAGTCAACCAAAGTCCATACTTTGTTCTCATACATGGATCCTATCTCAGATTTCATGGCCTCAAGCCATTTTGCGGAATCTGGGCTCATCAACACTTCCTCATAGTTCGTAGGTTCGTCATGGTCAAGTAGAATGACCTCCAGAACAAGATTACCGTACTACTCTGGTGCGGATCTCACTCTGGTTAACCTGCGAGATTCGGTAGTAACTTGATCTGAAGTTACATGATCATCATCATTAGCTTCCTCACTAATTGGTGTAGTAGTCACAGGAACATATTTCTGTGATGAACTACTTTCCAATAAGGGAGAAGGTACAATTACCTTATCAAGTTCTACTTTCCTCCCACTCACTTCTTTCAAGAGAAACTCCTTCTCTAGAAAGGATCCATTCTTTGCAACGAATGTCTTGCCTTTGGATCTGTGATAGAAGGTGTACCCAACAGTCTCCTTTGGGTATCCTATGAAGACATATTTCTCCGATTTGGGTTTGAGCTTATCAGGATGAAACTTTTTCATATAAGCATCATAATCCCAAACTTTAAGAAACGACAACTTTGGTTTCTTGCCAAACCACAGTTCAGAATGTGTCGTCTCAACGGACTTAGATGGTGCCCCTTTTTAACGTGAATGCAGCTGTCTCTAATGCATGATCCCAAAACGATATTGGTAAATCGGTAAGAAACATCATAGATTGTACTATATCCAATAAAGTACGGTTATGACATTCGGACACACCATTATGATGTGGTGTTCCAGGTGGCATGAGTTTGTGAAACTATTCCACATTGTTTTAATTGAAGACCAAACTCATACCTCAAATATTCGTCTCTGCGATCAGATCGTAGAAACTTTATTTTCTTGTCACGGTGATTTTCCACTTCACTCTGAAATACTTTGAACTTTTCAGACTCATGTTTCATCAAGTAGATATACCCATATCTGCTTAAATTATCTATGAAGGTCAGAAAATAATGATACTTGTCGCGAGCTTTAATATTCATTGGAGCACATACATCAGTATGTATGATTTCCAAAAAATCTGTTGCTCGCTCCATTGTTCCAGAGAACGGAGTCTTTAGTCATCTTGCCCATAAGGCATGGTTCGCAATCACCAAGTGATTCATAATCAAGTGATTCCAAAATCCCATCAGCATGGAGTTTCTTCATGCGCTTTACACCAATATGACCTAAATGGCAGTGCCACAAATAAGTTTCACTATCATTATTAACTTTGCATCTTTTGGTTTCAATATTATGAATATGTGTATCACTACGATCGAGATCCAATGAACCATTTTCATTGGGTGTGTAACCATATAAGGTTTTATTCATGGAAACAGAACAACAATTTATTCTCTTACTTAAATGAATAACCGTATTACAATAAACATGATCAAATCATATTCATGCTCAACGCAAACACCAAATAACACTTATTTAGGTTCAACACTAATCCCGAAAGTATAGGAGTGTGCGATGATGATCATATCAATCTTGGAACCAGTTCCAACACACATCGTCACTTCACCCTTAACTAGTATCTGTTTATTCTGCAACTCCCGTTTCGAGTTACTAATCTTAGCAACTGAACTAGTATCCAATACTGAGGGGTTGCGATAAACACTAGTAAAGTACACATCAATAACATGTATATCAAATATACTTATGTTCACTTTGCCATCCTTCTTATCCGCCAATCACTTGTGGTAGTTCCGCTTCCAGTGACCAGTCCCTTTGCAGTAGAAGCACTTAGTCTCAGGCTTAGGACCAGACTTGGGCTTCTTCACTTGAGCAGCAAATTGCTTGCTGTTTTTCTTGAAGTTCCCCCTTTTCCCTTTGCCCTTTTCTTGAAACTAGTGATCTTGTCAACCATCAACACTTGATGTTTTTCTCGATTTCTACCTTCATCGATTTCATCATCATGAAAAGTTCGGGAGTCGTTTTCGTCATCCCTTGCATACTATAGTTCATCACGAAGTTCTACTAACTTGGTGATGGTGACTAGAGAATTCTGGCAATCACTATTTTATCTGGAAAATTAACTCCCACTTGATTCAAGCGATTGTAGTACCCAGACAATCTGCGCACATGCTCACTAGTTGAGCGATTCTCCTCCATCTTTTAGCTATAGAACTTGTTGGAGACTTCATATCTCTCAACTCGGGTATTTGCTTGAAATATTAACTTCAACTCCTGGAACATCTCATATGGTCCATGACGTTCAAAATGTCTTTTAAGTCCCGATTCTAAGCCGTTAAGCATGGTGCACTAAACTATCAAGTAGTCATCATATTGAGCTAGCCAAACGTTCATAACGTCTGCATCTGCTCCTGCAATAGGTCTGTCACCTAGCGGTGCATCAAGGACATAATTCTTCTGTGCAGCAATGAGGATAAACCTCAGATCACGGATCCAATCCGCATCATTGCTACTAACATCTTTCAACTTAGTTTTCTCTAGGAACATATCAAAATAAAACACAAGGAAGCAACAAGGCGAGCTATTGATCTACAACATGATTTGCAAAATACTACCAGGACTAAGTTCATGATAAATTTAAGTTCAATTAATCATATTACTTAAGAACTCCCACTTAGACAGACATCTCTCTAGTCATCTAAGTGATCACGTGATCCAAATCAACTAAACCATGTCCGATCATCACGTGAGATGGAGTAGTTTTCAATGGTGAACATCACTATGTTGATCATATCTACTATATGATTCACGTTCGACCTTTCGGTCTCCGTGTTCCGAGGCCATATCTGTATATGCTAGGCTCGTCAAGTTTAACCTGAGTATTCCGCGTGTGCAACTGTTTTGCACCCGTTGTATTTGAACGTAGAGCCTATCACACCCGATCATCACGTGGTGTCTCAGCACGAAGAACTTTCGCAACGGTGCATACTCGGGGAGAACACTTCTTGATAATTAGTGAGAGATCATCTTAAAATGCTACCGTCAAACTAAGCAAAAATAAGATGTATAAAAGATAAACATCATATGCAATCAAAATATGTGACATGATATGGCCATCATCATTTTGCGCCTTTGATTTCCATCTCCAAAGTACTGTCATGATCTCTATCGTCACCGGCATGACACCATGATCTCCATCATCTTGATCTATATCAATGTGTCGTCACGTGGTCGTCTCGCCAACAATTGCTCTTGCAACTATTGCTATCGCATAGCGATAAAGTAAAGCAATTATTGGGCGCTTGCATCTTATGCAATAGAGAGACAACCATAAGGATTTTGCCAGTTGTCGATAACTTCAACAAAACATGATCATCTCATACAACAACTTATATCTCATCACGTCTTCACCATGTCACATCACAACATGCCCTGCAAAAACAAGTTAGACATCCTCTACTTTGTTGTTGCAAGTTTTACGTGGCTGCTACGGGCTTAGCAAGAACCGTTCTTACCTACGCATCAAAAACCACAACAATAGTTTGTCAAGTTGGTGCTGTTTTAACCTTCGCAAGTACCGGGCGTAGCCACACTCGGTTCAACTAAAGTTGGAGAAACTGACACCCGCCAGCCACCTGTGTGCAGAGCACGTCGGTAGAACCAGTCTCGCGTAAGCATACGTGTAATGTTGGTCTGGGCCGCTTCATCCAACAATACCGCCGAATCAAAGTATGACATGCTGGTAAGCAGTATGACTTATATCGTCCACAACTCACTTGTGTTCTACTCGTGCATATAACATCAACACATAAAACCTAGGCTCGGATGCCACTGTTGGGGAACGTAGTAATTTCAAAAAAATTCCTACGCACACGCAAGATCATGGTGATGCATAGCAACGAGAGGGGAGAGTGTTGTCTATGTGCCCTTGTAGACCGACAGCGGAAGCGTTATGACAACGCGGTTGATGTAGTCGTACGTCTTCACGGCCCGACAGATCAAGCACCGAAACTACGGCACCTTCGAGTTTTAGCACACGTTCAGCTCGATGACGATCCCCGGACTCCGATCCAGCAAAGTGTCGGGGAAGAGTTCCGTCAGCATGATGGCGTGGTGACGATCTTGATGTTCTACCGTCGCAGGGCTTTGCCTAAGCACCGCTACAATATTATCGAGGAGTATGGTGGAAGGGGGCACCGCACACGGCTAAGAAAATGATCACGAGGATCAACTTGTGTGTCCATGGGGTGCCCCCTGCCCCCGTATATAAAGGAGCAAGGGGGGAGGAGGCCGGCCCTAGGAGGGGCGCGCCAGGGGAGTAAGATTCCTACTCCTAGTTGGAGTAGGTTTCCTCCTTTCCTAGTCCAACTAGGAGAAGGGGGGAAAGGGGGGAAGAGGGGAAGGAAGGGAGAGAGGGGCCGCGCCCCAAACCCTTGTCCAATTCGGACTGGGCTTGGGAGGGGCGCGCGCCACCTCCTGGTCCTTCCCACTAAGGCCCATTGCTTCTTCCTCATATTCCCGTAACTTCCTGGTACCTCCGAAAACACCCGAATCACTCGGAACCTTTCCGATGTCCGAATATAGTCGTCCAATATATCGATTTTTACGTCTCGACCATTTCGAGACTCCTCGTCATGTCTCCGATCTCATTCGGGACTCCGAACTCCTTAGGTACATCAAAACATATAAACTCATAATGAAACTATCATCGAAACCTTAAGCGTGCGGACCCTACGGGTTCGAGAACAATGTAGACATGACCGAGACACGTCTCCGGTCAATAACCAATAGCGGAACTTGGATGCTCATATTGGCTCCTACATATTCTACGAAGATCTTTATCGGTCAGACCGCATAACAACATACGTTGTTCCCTTTGTCATCGGTATGTTACTTGCCCGAGATTCGATCGTCGGTATCTTAATACCTAGTTCAATCTCGTTACCGGCAAGTCTCTTTACTCATTCCGTAATACATCATCTCACAACTAACTCATTAGTTGCAATGCTTGCAAGTCTTATGTGATGTGCATTACCGAGAGGGCCTAGAGATACCTCTCCGACAATCGGAGTGACAAATCCTAATCTCGAAATACGCCAACCCAACATGTACCTTCGGAGACACCTGTAGAGCTCCTTTATAATCACCCATTTACGTTGTGACGTTTGGTAGCACACAAAGTGTTCCTCCGGCAAACGGGAGTTGCATAATCTCATAGTCATAGGAAAATGTATAAGTCATGAAGAAAGCAATAGCAACATACTAAATGATCGGGTGCTAAGCTAACGGAATGGGTCAAGTCAATCACATCATTCTCCTAATGATGTGATCCCGTTAATCAAATGATAACTCATGTCTATGGTTAGGAAACATAATCATCTTTGATCAACGAGCTAGTCAAGTAGAGGCATACTAGTGACACTTTGTTTGTCTATGTATTCACACATGTATTATGTTTCCGGTTAATACAATTCTAGCATGAATAATAAACATATCATGATATAAGGAAATAAATAATAACTTTATTATTGCCTATAGGGCATATTTCCTTCAGCAGCCTCTCCTCTCTCTTTCCCCTAAAGCCCAATAAGGCCCATATACTCCCAGGCGAATTCCCGTAACTCCCCGGCACTCCGAAAAATACCCGAATCACTCGGAACCTTTCCGATGTCCGAATATAGTCGTCCAATATATCGATCTTTACGTCTCGACCATTTCGACACTCCTCGTCATGTCCCCGATCTCATCTGGGACTCCAAACTACCTTTGGCACATCAAAACACATAAACTCATAATACAAATCGTCACCAAACATTAAGCGTGCGGACCCTACAGGTTCGAGAACTATGTAGACATGACCGATACAAGTCTCCGGTCAATAACCAATAGCGGAACCTGGATGCTCATATTGGCTCGTACATATTCTACGAAGATCTTTATCGGTCAAACCACATAACAACATACGTTGTTCCCTTTGTCATCGGTATGTTACTTGCCCGAGATTCGATCGTCGGTATCTCAATACCTAGTTCAATCTCGTTACCGGAAAGTCTCTTTACTCGTTCCGTAATACATCATACTGCAACTAACTCATTAGTTACAATGTTTGCAAGGCTTATAGTGATGTGTATTACCGAGTGGGCTAGAGATACCTCTCTGACGATCGGAGTGACAAATCCTAATCTCGAAATACGCCAACTCAACAAGTACCGTCGGAGACACCTGCAGAGCACCTTTATAATCACCTAGTTACGTTGTGACGTTTGGTAGCACACAAAGTGTTCCTCCGGTAAACGGGAGTTGCATAATCTCATAGTCATAGCAACATGTATAAGTCATGAAGAAAGCAACAACAACATACTAAACGATCAAGTGCTAAGATAACGGAATGGGTCAAGTCAATCACATCATTCTCCTAATGATGTGATCCCGTTAATCAAATGACAACTCATGTCTATGGTTAGGAAACTAAACCATTTTTGATTAACGAGCTAGTCAAGTAGAGGCATACTAGTGACACTATGTTTGTCTATGTATTCACACATGTATTATGTTTCCGGTCAATACAATTCTAGCATGAATAATAAATATTTATCATGAAATAAGAAAATAAATAATAACTTTTTTATTGCCTCTAGGGCATATTTCCTTCAGCCTTTACTTTGTGCAAGTTTTTATTGTTCTTACTTTGTGCTTCACTCATTTTGTGTTACTTGTCATATAGGCTGTCCAGCTGGTTCCATATCTCGATAACCTATCTTCTTTGTTGAACCTAAATTTTGATAAACATGATAAAAATAGTCGGCTATTCACCCCCTCTAGTCGACCATATCGATCATTTCACCTTAACTTAACGATACAAGGAGAACTCGGTCGGAATGGTAGCATGTGTTTGTGGAGACAGAGGGAGAGAGATATAGGATGGAGGGAGACCCACAAGCACATAAATAGAGCCACACGCGCGTGCACATGGCGCGCGCACACACATAGTGTGCACGTACATGTACACAAATGGAAATCAACTAATACATCATCGTAAATTATGCACATAGGTGCATGTCGAGAAGCTTGTGGCAGTTTGGCACGCAAAAACTATAGAGGCTCGAAAGGATGAACACATGTGTGTATGAGGGGGGCGAGAGAGGGGAGAGAATCGGTAGAATAATATAAGATATATTCGTGACATTGTCGGGAATCAATACTTTCACGCGCATGTTTGATTGTGTAAGTCGGAGGCCACCTATAAATTAGCAACATAGTTGAGTGCACATAATGAGTCTAAACAAATTGAGCCTGTTTTGCAATCATCTCCTTAAGGATATCCCATAAAAAGTACTCGGACCCATTCATTTTTTACTTTAGAAAATCTGAGAGGTTCATGCGATTACACTTCAAGAGAATTGTCCTCATACTGAACATCACACTAATCTATTCTATCTAGTCATACAAGATGTTTGAAAGGAGTGGAAAGCTAGGATTTCAATAATAAACCCGACTGCACCACCAATCCTTTTTTGCAAAGATCCTGAAGTTAAACACTCAATGTAAATCATGACTTAATGTAACCCATGCCTTCGGTTTTGACCCTCGTGTTTAAATCTTTTCATATACTTTGAGGCATGATAAATGGGTAGATTATAAGGTAGAGACTCAGAGCGAGCAATGTTAATAATAGAGCCAAAACTGGCTATAACTTGTTGCCATGTCATCTATAGCCAACTTATAGCCAATAGTATAATAGTTAGCTATAAACATGTATCACTTGTCCCACGTCACAATCTCACGGGGTTTCTTCGAGGTCATGCTACATGTAGCTCTTAATCGAGATCAACTTCTCTTCTCTCTCATTTTCTCTTTATCTAACTCAACATAAATATAGTATTTAAAATCTTATATCCTGCATACGTCACCTTATATAGTTGCTCTAACAAGCACAACCATTCGACGTCTTCGTAATGAACTTCCCCTTCATCCACTCAATGTTCGCCTATGATTTATCTCAACTGAGATTCACGTAGGAACAAGTTTCCCATGGTTGCCATCGTTGAGGGCGTCGAATATGTAGCCCACAATGATGATAGCCATCACATAACAAAGTATGGATTATACCCCCCGGGTTAATATAATACAAGGAAAACTCAATCAGAATGGCCAAACACGTCGACAAACTTGGAAATCAAAAACCGAAATGGCCGAGAGGTTGTTGCATATGCGGATTTCATGTGGAAGAAAAGGGCACCACAATAGTGTAGTTCCTTCTAGTGTCTTGTAGTGAGGAACCATTGATGGACTTCCGACAGACTCACATGAGAGTCCTACCACACCAATACTTATGCCCACTATGCAATCAACATGATGAGACTATTGATCACCTATTGTTGAGTTGTGCCTTTGTGAGACAGTTGTGGTTCTGGATTTGGAGGGCTTTGGTATGCTCGAATCAAATATCGACCATTGATGATACTCTCGTGGAATGGTGTGGCACGAGGACCTCTCAAAGTCGTCCATTGCTATATATTTTTGGCAAATTTGGCCCCTTTAAGTGACTTGAGGCACATCTATCCCCTGGGAAAAACTAATTTGAAATCTGGCCCTTGGGGTCGGTGCCACATAGCATGGCGTCAAAGTTGTACATTTGGGCGCCATACTAAACGATGCCGAGATGTACATGTGGACGCCACACTAAACGACGCCGAGATGTACATGTTCGGTGCCATGCTTCATGGAGCCAAGCAAATCTGGCTCCTAGGGTTTCCATGGGCCCATCTGGGGTCGACGCTCAAATGTGGCCAAGGAGGGTAGAACTTGGAGTTTGGATGATCGGCGTCGACGGGAACGTCTTATCCCACTGAAAGCGCATCGCCGGAAATTCTGAAATAAATCCAGGAATAATGCGAACACCAGGATTTGAACCCTGGTGGGTTGGGGATACCACTGTCCACCTAACCAACTCAATCACAGGTTGATTCGCTCCTTCCCATATTATTAGGCATATTAGTTTTAGCACCAAAAATAACGCAGCAATCATCGTTAGTTGAGCCATCTTAGCGGGAAGCGTCCATGACTCAAAAAAAGAGGAGGAAGGCATGCACGATTTCTTGGGACCATCTCCAGAAAATTAGCGATACTCTATAACAACTCCAGAGAGGAAATCGACTGTATGTGTTTTACATATTGAGACTGCATGTAAAAGCTAATACGCCTAACAAAATGGGAAGGAGGGAGTATCAATTTATGACACACACTCGTGTGTATTCTAGAAAGAAAAAAAATCATACAAGACGAAGAAGAAGCAACACTTTGAATTCGAAGCAGTTCATGCGCCCAAGGCAACTAGAGCTCAACATAGTCAAGTATACTGACTCGATTAAGGTCTTATTGACCAACTAATTGTGTGAAAACTGCACCTCCAACGACGACGAGCTATAAGAAAATGACTCCAACATCTATATGCCACAACTTAGAGTCGCGAGTAAATTAAGGGTTAGCCTTTTCAAACGAGCTTCGTTTTCCCTTGTATGGCTGCCGATGACTGGGACGGAAATAGTCTTAGAAAGTACGCAGCCTCGACGAGAGCATATATTGTACTTAATTACATGTGGTTTATTATATACGAGTATATGTACGTGTATACATACGTCGGTTGATAGATAGGTTCGTGAAACATGCAGTGCAATTCCGGTGTGCCCAAGCCATAAGAAAATCAAATCGGAGGCCAACACGAAGTTCCATCAGGAGCACGTCACCCCGTACTACACACGAACGAACCTCAATAATGCACGCAACCGGTCCGGACGTCAAAAAAACTAGTGCCAGACGGCGAATATCCGGCATCACGGACGGACGGACGGCTGCGGGCGGGGCAGGGAACGTTGACCGCGGGTGTGAACCGTCCGATCGCTGGATGTCGGCATCACGGCGTCCCCATTTTGCTTACGGCCCAAGCAAAATCGTTCCGGCCACGCAACTTGGCATCCAAGTTTAGCGCGCCCAGCGCCACGGCCAGGCGGGCCCGACCCGCGCCGGGGCCCCGCGTTTCGGCCGCGGAGGCGGTGGGTGGAGCACAATAAGGGTCGCAAGTGGGCACGACAAAGGCGTGGACCCGCGTTATTTCTCCGCCCAATAATATTTCCCCCACCGCCGCACGGCTCCTCCACCCCGACCTTCCTCTCGCCTTCGCCCCCTCCCCCGCCCCCGCCCCCGCCCCCTTGCCGCCGCCGCCGCAGCGATTCTCCGAGAGTCCTTGCTTTGACCAGCCGAGTCTCGCCGCCGGCCGGGGGAGCGTCTTCGGCGTGGTAGCTCCGGCAATCGATCGTAGCCGGGGGATAAAGTGGGCTCCGTAGGGGAGTCCTAGGGGGGGGTGACAGGGGGGTTAGATCGGGCAAGATGAACCGCTCAATATCCTCCGCCGTGACCCCTGCTGATGCTGCCGCTAACCCTAGGTAAGCGTCGGTCGGTGAATCCATCGATTCGGCTCGCCCCTTGCATGGATCTACGCGACCCGCCCGATTGTTAGGCCGTGTGTGATGATTTCATATCTCTATATGTTCGATCTGGTGAATATTCTTTTGTGAGAGTTAGGTAGGCTTTTTTGTTCGGTTTCGATCATCTGTGACACCGGGAAGCTGGTTGTTGACTGCTAAAGTTGTAGATTTAGGATTTACCAAGTGGATTCCGTGCACCCTTGACTCGCTAAATATTAAAAATTCCATCTTTGCTATGAATTTCGCGTTAGCTTATCTCCATCTTGTTTGTGTGGTGAGGAACTAGTTATTTTCATCACAACTTTGCTTGATTCAACTTGAGACATCATTTGCCTTTTACTTCATGTAATTTCCTGATTAGGCCAGCGCTTTCAAATAATATTTGGCTTACAAAGCATATTTGCGCGCGCAGGTGAATACTCCCTCTGTAAACTAATATAAGAGCGTTTAGATCACTGTTATTATCTAAACGCTCTTATATTAGTTTACAGAGGGAGTACATGATAGTTCTGCGTCATAATCGTAATTTCTGAGCCCTGTTATTAACGCAATAGATTTTTTTCAAGCCATATATCCTATGATTTTCTCATTAGGCCAGCTGTTTCAAATGTTTGGTCAACGAAGCGTTTTTCGCGCGCAGATGAATATATGTTTGTTTGGGGTGATAATTATAAATTTTGAGCCCAATTAATGCAGTAGGTTTTTTAAAGCCCTGCATCACGTGTTCTCCTGATTAGGCAAGCTGTTTCAAATATTTGGTTTACGAAGCATAATTTTCGCGCGCAAATGAATACATGATAGTTCCGGGTGATAATTGTAATTTCTGAGCCCAATTAATGCAATAGCTGTCTCAAGCGCGCTATATATGGCTGAACTCTTGTGCTCACACCCTTTAACAAATGGCGGTTTCTGCATGAGGACTATGGGTGCAAATCAATAGATAATTCCATATTGAAGTATTTTGCTTTTTATTTTATTTTATCTAGTTCGTCGTTCGTCGTGCTAATGTAACATGATAGTTTTGGGGAATTTACTCGTATGTTTAGCTGCCGACAGAGTACTGAGATCTTTGATTTGCATATATTCTGTTTGCTTGATTTAAGATATTCTAGTTTTTTGTCCTTTTTCTTACAAGACCTATCTTCCCTTTTCAGGTTTCCTACTCTTTTGCCCTTATCTCACCCGACCGATATTCTTTTTCTCCTCGTTGATATTGAAGTAGTCTATGCTCAGAGGTTCCTCCATTAGCTTAGTGTAAATATTAGACTTGTTGGGGTTTAGTTTGCTAGAAGGAATTAGTCTCTGCTTGGTGTTCATTACTGCTTGCTACAATGGCTGCGATGAACGAAAAGGTGTTGGCTAAATGTGGGCAGAATATAGTTAGCCTCAAGAGGAAGCGGGACAGCCCCGCTGCATATCATGCTGATGCCTGCCACACCTCTCAATCGCATCAGCATCCTACTGGAAACTCTGATATCAGGTTGTATGTTGGTGAAGATCGCAAGGCGAACATCGCGTGCCACTTTAACAAGCAGATTTTACAGAGCTATCAGAACTACATGACCAGTGCATCACCTAAGCGTATTCTGCTCCGCCAAAGTGGCAACTGGAAAGAATTTCCAGAAAAAATTGTCAAGCTGGCTCAAGTTGATTTCCGGACAAAGAAGACCATCACAGAAGTAGGATACCAGAACCAGCTATTTTTGCTGGACTTTGTCCACATGACATTCATTGACTCAAAGTCAGGTCTTCAGAGGCCAATCGCCTGGATTGATGACAATGGAAGGCGTTACTTCCCAGAAGTTCTTATTGAAGATCAGATAGTATATAGGAGGAAAGATTTTGGCAATGGAGATCATGTCTATGTTATAGCTGAGCCTAATGGGGCATGTCAAATAAATGACCAGTATGGAGCATCAGAGAGTTCCGCAGAAAGCTCAAACTTTGAGTCCAGTACTGAAGAGGTTTCCAGTGCTAAGAGAGTTAGAGCTGAGAAGAGTATCATCAGGAAAATAAATTGTGATCGTGGAGAAACTGTGGGAGAGAATGAACCACACACTTCGCTGCCTGCAGTCTTTAGTTGTCAACCACAGCAAGATAAGCTGGGCGGGCAATCACGTGCTCAAGGAACTACCTCTGTTGTGCAGAAGATGTTGCTGCAGGGAATGGGTACTGCTATTGGTTCCAAGGATATTATTGGAATCCACCGAACGCCATTCTTGAATAATTATAGAGAAGACCGCTATGATCTCTTCCAAAAGCAGGTAGAGATTACTAAATCTCAGCATGGTAATGCAAATGTGCGTTATGCTTGGCTTCCTTGCTCGAAAGCTGCTGTGGATGAAATGATGCTGAATGGCACCTTGCAAGTTAAAAAGCCCACTAGGTGTCCACCCTATGGAACTGGCGTACTCCTTGCACCAGCTAACTGCTCCATTAACTGGTATGTGCTCCTGTCTCGTATCATCTGCTGGCAAAAAACTTACTCTGAATGTTCTGAACATCTACTCCCCTCCATCTTTGAGAAGTATATTCACATCTGTCTTATTCTTGCCATATGTGTTTCCTTATTTGTAGATAAATAGTTTCTGGCACCATTTATTTACTTCCACTTACATGTTCACATGTTTTTCGTTGTCAACTTACCATTGTATTTTTTTGTCTATTATTTGTTTCTATTCTTTGACACTTCCTGTCCCTAACAATTGCAAAAATTCAATATTTTGTATTACTTTCTGCAGTGTGAATTACTCTGATGTTGATGAAAATGGCATCATCTATATGATGTTGTGCCGGGTTGTAATGGGGAACGTAGAAATAGTTCACCATGGATCTAAGCAGCACCAGCCTAGTAACGAGTATTTTGATAGCGGTGTAGATGACCTAAAAAACCCGCAGCATTACATTGTATGGGATATGAATCTGAATAGTCACATCTATTCTGAATTTGTAGTCACCATCAAATTGCCATCTAAAGCCAAAGGTAATTAATCGCAACTACTGTGTCATCATTTTATAGAAATTTAATTTAATTTAGCTTTGTGCAGTTCATAACAAATGTCAATCTAAGTTTTCTTACAAGTCAGCCTTCTCATTTTGTTTCAGATTCCCTCTTCTCACAAGAAGATTGTCACGATTCATCTGATGCTTCACTGGTCTTGAGTCCAAGTTCGGCCGACAGTGTATCAGAGGTGAGGTTCTTTACATTGGGAGTTGATAAAGATGGTACTGTCATACTAGAGTCAACTTCTGTTCTCATACAGACAAGTTCCACTGTTGGAGCAGCAGGAGCATTCAGTTATTCAGATTGCGTGTCTGACTCAACAATTGACCTGTGCTTCCATTATGAGATTATAACTTCGAGCTGATTGTAGTCTTAATGTTTGATAGAAATCTCCAAATATGATAAGTTTCCTGTTATTACCAATGTCATGTCAGTTATGTTGGGTGAGTCACAAAACACCAGTTGACACCGTTCTTCTGTGTGGAAACAGGACATGAATCTTGAGGCATCTCCAGCATTGGGTGGTCAGTATGAAGCCCCCATGTTAGGAGGATCAATGGCAAAAGCTCCAAGTACACCTTGGATGCCTTTTTCCATGTTATTTGCAGCTATTTCAACCAAACTTCCTCGCGAGAAAATGGACATGATCAATAACTGTTATGAAGAATTCAAGGTCTGCTATTAATCAGTTCTTGGTTGTTGTTTTCTCAATTGAAAACTGGCCTTCACCTTCTTGTTGGAGCCTGAGTTGACTTGTGTTTGTGTTCATACCAGGCCAAGAAAATAAGCAGAATTGACCTAGTGAAGAGGCTGCGTCTCATAGTTGGTGACAGAATGCTGGTCTCCACAATAATTCGGCTCCAAGATAAGGTGCGGGCCTTCTCTTTTGAGGCGCTGTTAGCTCCTGATTCATTGTCTGCCTGTTTTAACACACAACTTTGTGCTCCTAGGGCACTATAGTATAGCAACATGTTGTTAATCTAAGTATAAGCTTGTGTTTTTCTTTTAACAGTTGCCTCCGATGGTGAAGCGGGAAGCAGCAAATGCTCCAGCCAAGGCACGAGGTCAGTGACCATGGTGGATTGGAGGAAGGAACTGGTCGGCTTGTTATCATGAGTTGGAAGGAATGTAGTCTTCTGAGTTTATTTGCGGCTGTCTGTGAATCTGCCGCTCTGTCTGTCTGTCTGTTTTAGTAGCTGCAAAGAGGAAACTGTCCGAGTATACTTGTGAACCTAAGATGGTTTCAAGGGAGAAGGCTCCTTGTTTACCCTCCTAGTTTGGTTTTTGTCCAATCAACATTGAGTTTAGTCAATAAATCGTCATTTTCTGTTAACTTTCTTACTTCTGTGTTTATTCACGCCTTTCTGTCGTCTTCATCTCCGGTATGACGCAAAGGGATGACTGCTCGACGGCCTATTAAGGAGGCCCGCATGATGGGGCGCTCTCTCAGTGGTAGAGAGGGTGCTCCTGATTATGGCGTCTGTTGGCAAGTGAAATAGAGAATGTTGGCATTTCAGCCTTTCTTCTCTAAAAGAGAATCCAGTAGAGAATAAGAGTACGGCTGTATGAGGCTATGTTCTGTGTACATCCCCTAAGCAATGAATGGAGTCTTGAAAAAGAAAAGAAAAATGCTTGAAGCTGGACTAGATGTTGGTGGGCGGGGCATCTGATTGGGGATCCCAGCCGGGTGGCTCGATGTTGGGCCAGTCCCCTCGACAGCCTAGCCTGATGTAAAGGCTCTTCTTCCCTGCCATTCCAACACTGATGTCAATTTTCTTGCAGATTGAAATGGGATGTAAGGCGCTGTTCGGTATCGCTCTGCTCCACAACTCCGGGAGCAGAGTTGGCGAAGTTGCAGTTCAAAATGGTGGAGTTGCAGTTTCCCTGCTCTGTAGATTCCGGGAGTGGGTGATTACCGAACAGGGCCTGCTAAATGTAGCACGAGGCGGCTGGTGTTTACCTGCTAGCTTCTTGTCTGCCAAGGTGAGCTGCTTCAAGGCAACAAGGCAGCCCTGTGCCACAGCTCGCGTGTACTCCGGGTCCCAACCACCCAGCTTCACCACCACATCCGCCTTGGCATAAGCCACGCTCCCAGTGCTAACGCTTCTCCGGGCTTCCTCTTTGGCAGAGGCTTCATCTGCACGCACCCCAGCACAGCATAGCAGCAGGTCAGCACGGAAGAACCAAACAATCATCAACCAAGCGAAAGGCTTCCTTACTCACCACCGGCATCTGACACCGACAACCACACCGTGAACCCAGAATGAAGATACTGCCATTTGTCGAACCTGCTCGCCGCTCCTTGCTTGCCACCTAGAGTTGCTACCACGGTACGGACATGGCTGCAACACACAATTTTAGCATGGCAAGTGATCAACCAAAGCAAGCAAAGAAGCTCCAAAGAAAAAGGAAACCCGACCTGCTGAGGCTTTCTAGGACAACACACTCCGCTTCAGCTACGGAGTCCGCTCCTTCTGAGGCCGCCCCTACAGGTAACTACATGTAGTTAACTCACTGCGGTGGCAATGATCTATGCTCTATTGCACGAATATGTATTTTAGCACCGAAATGACGTACAGGTATCAACAGACTTTTGAGTGGCACTCTCTAGCAGCTCACTTGTGCAAACTGGAAGATACCTGCAAACGCGCAGCAAAACACATTTCAGGGGCCTTATCTGCCATAGAATTAACAACCTATCAATCTATATATTGGTTAAAACAGCGCAGCAGAAACAAGGATGCAATTGGTTAAGTAGTTTCTATAACAGGACGGCAATGCACTCACCCGATGCCCTCAGCAATCTCTTTAGCGACCGCCTCGTTGATGTCCGTGGAGTCGCCAACTATGTGGACGCTAATCCCTGTCAACAACTGCGTGATCCCAGCAGTGAGAGATTTCCAGGATTCATCAATGTCGGGCCATTTCAGCTCTTGCTCGACTTTCTTCAGATTCACCACCAACTGATCCTCATCGATGAACCTGTAAAAGTGCAACGAGTCAACAGATGAATCCTCACAGGCAAGAGTCCGCTACTGAGCTAGCAATACATACCATATCGTCTCAGAAGACTTAACCCTGTCGAACAGCGTGCCGACATTCATCAAAGTCCTCAGTGTTCCGTCAGACTTCGCTCTGATGAGCAGGGACATGTCATCGACGTCAACAAAAACATCTCTTGAACTCTCAATGCCAAGCTTTCCAATGTCCAGCCTCAGCTCCACCTCTCCGTTTGTATCGGTAAACTATATAGATACAGATAACCTCAGCTGATTATTTCAACGACGTGAGAAGCTGCATATTTTCCAACATCGTGTCTAAAAGATGGAGCGGATTCACAGAAGGTAAGTTTTCAGCACATTAACAAAAAAAATATCCATCTGTGATGCGGCTCATAGGCGCTTCCAGAGAACTAGACACACATATATGGTTCAGGAATATTTAATTAGCTACTGAACCACGCTACATGAAGCATGAAAGACATCTCATAGCATGTCATCTCCCGGACAAGATTTTTTTTTTTGAAAAAAGTGTGTATTATATTAATTAATCAACATAGGTTCATTACAATCATCATTGACCAGTCGCAACACGCAGGCCGGGACTGAGTCGATCAACACACCCTTACTCACACCACTCCTACCATATCTAGCGAGAGCATGGGCAACCCTAATGCCATTTATAGGAATCTTAGCAATAGTAAAATCAGGGAGTTGGGCCAGCAAACTCGGAATTTCCCTGATCAAGATGCCAATGGGAGATCTATTAAATTCCTTAGAAGAAAGTTGTTGAATGACATTCTCAATAACTACTGGGCGGTCTATGAGCTGCATGGTCCCAATGGAAGTATTATAGTGGCGTTCTGTTCATGATTAACATATCAGCACAGACAGAGAATGTAAAATGTAATAGGGTCTGTCTAGGGCACATAAAAAATGTGTTATTTGTTTATTTGGAATTGCCTTGTGTAGACGCGTTTCATGGGGTATGCAGGACTGCATAATGGGGGAACCAGCAAACTGGAAGATGATACTACCGCAGATCGAAGAACAGCTTAGAAACCAAATGCATATGCTTTGGGTTTTCTGAATAATCCCCTCGCGTTCTTCTTTTATACTATGAAGAATAACATGGTTGATTGTGAAATCATGTGCACACTGAAGTAGTAGTAGTAGCAAGGTGTTGCCAAGGTAGGAATTCCAAGATTTCTATCGTGTGTCGGTAATGGTATGGTACCGTGAGATGACAGAATTGGGGAAAAGGGATAAGTAAGCTCTATGAGCAGCGGGCGTCTGTGCACAAGCAGATAAGGTAAGAAAAATGAAGTGCACAAGCAGAAGCAGGAACAAAGGAAAGACAGCGGCGGTAGCTTGCCTCGTAGTCGTGCGCTGCGGTCGGGGACGCCGACAGGGAGGTCCGGGGGAGGAGGCGGAGGCGGCTCGCCGGCGGGGAGGTGGCAAGGAGAGAGCGACGCCAAGCTGGCCGAGGAAGAGGAAGGCCTGGAGCACGGGAGTAGGTTGCGATGTGCCGGCTGGGGTTTGCAGGGAAGGAGGAGGAGCAGCAGGTGGCGGTGGCTGCAATGGACATGGCCGCCATTATTCTAGCATGAGCGCACACTTGTGTGTGTCCGTGTTTGTGAGGCGAGGACTGCCTTAGCTATATTCATTTTTGACTTAGGATCTCCAGTCATTTGGCCCTCAGCGCACCCGCTAAAGGGCT
Organism: Triticum monococcum; assembly: GCA_034509565.1. Taxonomy (NCBI): domain Eukaryota; kingdom Viridiplantae; phylum Streptophyta; class Magnoliopsida; order Poales; family Poaceae; genus Triticum; species Triticum monococcum. Next base: position 388,549,724 of record CM067841.1, read on the forward strand.
TTGCGCGTTTGCGCCGGCTGTTTTTGGGGTATGGGGAATCAATTTTTAGCCGCGTCCCCAGATTTCGGCCCCCAAACGCACAGAAATTCAGAGTTTTTTTTTCCACTACCAAAAAAGACACAAGTTCGGCGATCATCATGCCACAGGTCGACAATCATCGTGTCATAGGTCGGCGATCGAACATAGCCAAAGTCCGGCGATCAAAAGAATAGGAACCATAGACATGGAACTCAAACAACGGGCTCCTCTATCGTAGGGCTAGGGCTGGAAGAGGTCCGTGGCGTCGGCGTTGTGGGCACAGCTACAGTGCTCGGCGTTGACGTAGGCGTGGGCGTAGTGGCAGTGGTTGTCGGTGTTAAAACCGGCAGATCTCGGGTAGAGGGTCTCGAACTGTGCGTATAAGGATCGAAAGTAACAAGAGACATGGGACACGATGTTTACCCAGGTTCGGGCCCTCTTAATGGAGGTAATACCCTACGTTCTGCTTGATTGACTTTGATGAGTATAAGGGTTACAGGAGTTGATCCACCACGAGATCGTAATGGCTAAACCCTAGATGTCTAGTCTATATGATTATGATTGTGACTGCCTTTACGGACTAAACCCTTCGGTTTATATAGACACCGGAGCGGACTAGGGTTTGTACAAAGTCGGTTTACAGAGAAAGGAATCTTCATATTCGCACGCTAAGCTTGCCTTCCACGCCAAGAAGAGTCTCATCCGGACACGGGGAAAGCCTTCCGTCTTGTATCTCCATGGCCCATTAGTCCGGCCCATATCACATAGCCCGGACGCCCGAGAACCCCATAATTCTGGACTCCCTCAGTAGCACCTGAACCAGTCTTCAATGACGATGTGTTCGGCGCGCAGATTGTCTTCGGCATTGCAAGGCGGGTTCCTCATCTGAATACTTCAAAGTAGTTGATCGTCAGTACTATATCCGGCTCTGTGCAACAGCCATACCTCTGAATTACAAGGTCAGAATACGAATAAGTCCTGTCCTCCGAAGATTTTACTGGCGAGATGTTACGTCCGGCCATTATTTCAAACCGCTTTTAGGCCTCCCGTTTCGCGCTTCGAGACATAATCACCGACGACACGTCTTGTCAAAACAGAGATCGTGCCCCCTTATTACGGGATTCTCATCAATACGGGTTTGGAAAACCCAACCGTGTCGTTTCGCACGCCCCCTTGGAAATAGGTGAGCTTTAAGGCTCGTGGGGGACGCATGATATTCACTGCCTTTATAAGGAGATAAGATTCCCCCCTTTTACCCCACGCCTTCCCCTTCCTCAACCCATCCGCCCTCAAGCTCCGGCGCCCAAACTTCAATCATTTCCGTTCCCAGAAAGTACTCCAGCCATATCCGGATTCGGAGCGCAGGGTAAGTGGATGGCTTCCTCTGTCACGGAGAAAAATATCAAGGAACTGAAGCGGGGTATCTGGCTAAGGAGATCGCCCACCGGCTCCCAGCCAAAACCAGATCATCCCCACTCCAAAGCCCGACGAGAGGGTAGTGTTTATCCCTCATTTTCTTCGCGGACTAGGGTTTCCCCTTCATCCTTTCGTCCGCGGCCTCATGTTTTACTACGGGCTAGATTTTCATGATCTAGCCTCAAATTCTTTCCTCAACATTTTGGCGTTTATCGTCGTATGCGAGGCATTCCTCCGCATTTCCCCCCACTTCGGCCTGTGGCTCAAGGTTTCAATGTAAAGCCGAAAGTGATGGATGGCCAGCACGCGGATTGCGATGGCGCTATGGTGAGCAAACTGCCCAACGTCACTTGTCCCCAGGGCACCTTCGTGGAGACCGTGAAGGGATGGCAGCAGGGGTGGTTCTATGTCACAGAGCCTCGTGACTCCACATGGGCTGCTCTTGCAGAGTTCAAGTCTGGACCCTCAATGCGGCTGGCATCCTGGCTCAACAAGGGCCTGGATCGAGCGTCGTCTGACGAGGTAACGGTGCTGCAGAAACGAGTCAAGAGCATGGTAGATAAAAATACCAGCCTCGCCAGCGTGATCCAAGTGATGCTCTTCCGTCGGATTCTCCCCTGTCAGGCGCATCAAGAGCCCATGTGGAAGTTCAAGCCGGCCGGTCCCCGGACCCTGCATCGGTTCTTCAGCACGAAGCACGAAGACATGTGGAAGCTGCTCTTCAAGAACCAGAAATCATGGCCGGAGACAACTGAAGACCTCGGCTACGACAACATCCATGCTGCGACCCCCGTAAGTTCTTTGATAACCTTACTTTTGTGAGTCCAAGGAGCACGCTAAACTTCCCGTTTTCTTTCACAGGGCTGGACGAAGAAAGTGGAATGGATTCACTGTCCGGCTCCGCTGCTCGAAGACTCAGCTATTCCTCTATTGACGAGGATGCTGGTCCCGGCGCCGTACCAGGCGCCGGAAAAGAAGGCCAAGGAGGCCAAGAGTGGCCTCCGCCGTAAAGGTACCTCGGACGTAGTGTCCGAGGACATCGGAACCCTCTCCTCCCTTGACGAAGAGGAAGAGCAGGAGGAAGAGAGCAACTCCCCCCTAAGGGGGAGAAGAAGAAAAGGGCAGCCCCCGCCGATCTAGAGGCGGAGGCGTCCAAGAAAGGGAGGATGTCCCTTACGGATGACTCCGAATTGGACGCCGACGAGTGGCGCCCCTGGCCGGATCGTAAGTACTCAAAGGTATATATATGTCCGGCTTCTCTGGCTTGTGGTTGTAATGCATTTAAATTGTATGCTGCAGTCCGGTTAAGGTCCTCCCCCAGCGATCCTCCTCTTCCGGGAATTCGCTGGGTCCGAAGAGCGATTCGCCTCCACCAGCTTCCTCCTCCACTGCTGTGGATAACACCGAGGTGTCCTCCCAAAGAACCCTTCCGGAACAGGGAAAGGTGCCGGAGGCTGCGAAGACGGTGCCAAAGGGTGATACTTCGGCTGTCGAGAACATGGGGGAGCCGACCCCCATGAAGACTGGAGACGGGGGCCATGTCTAGTTTGGCCCCCAACCAAATGTCATTCCGGAAACCCACACGGTTTCGGAGACAGAGGAGCAACCCTCTTTACCGAAAGGGGGCACGCCTACAACACCGGCGTCCTCTGTCAATGCGGAGGCGCCGGCCACTCTGATGAGAGCGCTTCAAGGCGCCTTCATTGTGGAAGAACATCGTACCCTTATGGGTACGGTGACTGAAAAGGTTCAGTCCGTAAAAAGCGGACTGAGCGAAGCCTACACTAGCCTTTTAAGAAGCTTTGAGGTATGTGCTTTGTAGTATCTTTTAACTGTATAAAAGAATGCCTGTGTATAGATAGTAGTGTTGACACCGATTTTGGCTGAAGGAAATATAGTGCGATTAAAACAAATGAATTACTTTAAATGGTGAAAATGATAAAATACACCATTGAGTATAAACGACCATGGTGAATTTCCATCGCTTAATACAAAAAAGCGGGCACACAAAATAAATTAATAAAAGAGCTGATGTTTGGGAAATTGGCAAAGTGAATAAAAATCTCCATGAAAAATTTGTCCCGACTAAAATCATACATAATCTTCATACATGCACACCACCACCTACGGCGGGTGCCAGATACCAACATAAAATCATAATATTTTTGAAATATCGACCGTATGGTAAATGGAGTCCTTCTTCCACCGCCAATGAGATATATCGATGCGACACATAAAATTATATATCGCGCAAACAAAATATATGCGCAGTATATGAAAATAAATAAATGATGCTTCTAATGGGGCATCGACACATACGTATTCAGTCAGGAAATATTTGCTCGACGCATATATTCATCTTATATATATGACATTGAACTTTGAATTGCATAGAAAATAATTAAGCGTGCACACCCTCATTATAAACCTGAATGCATCATTAATAGCTAACCAGGTTTAGCCTTTAAAGAAAAATATAGCCACATATGCATGATTGTGGCTCCAAAAAGCTACTGTGCATGCACGCAAGTGGTGGAGCTAAGGCCCACATGCCAACTAAAATAATCCAAGCCCATCCTCTAATTAGAGGCAAGTGACCAATTCAAATCTCAGTCAACTAGCAATTAATCAAAGGAATAGATTAAAGAAAGGAGCCAGCCGGCCGCTCCCACGATCTCATGCATGACCCCATGATCAGGAACGTGGGCGCGCTCTCCAGAGGAATCCGCTGTTCTCCCGCCCCTATAAATACTTCCATATCTTCATGTACAAGAGATTGGTTTCATTTCATCTCTCGGTTCCTGATCTGTTTTTCCCGCTGCTAAAATCACACACATACAGTATATTGGAGCATAGAAGAAGAGAAGAGGAAGCAAGCGTCTTGCTTGCAGGAGGTGAGAAGGTGAGGTTCATGGCTCTCTCTTAGCCCCTGATTTGGCCATTGCGGTATAGATTAGGGAGCTTTCTTCTTCTTCCTCTCCTAAAATTTTCGCCCTTGGTTCGGCCATCGCGGTATAAATCAAGGAGCATGTTTCGTCTTTTCAAAGTTCTTGTCTTTAGTTCGGCCATTGCGGTATAAACCAAGGTTCATGTTTAATCTACATCAAGATTTTGTCTTTGGTTCGACCATTGTGATACAAGTCAAGGAGCATATTTCATCTCCTCAAATTGTGTCTTTGGTTCGGCCATCATGGTACAAACCAAGAGTGTATTACATCCATCCCAAAATTTGTCCTTGGTTCGGCCATTGCGGTACGAGCCAAGGAGCATGCATGTTCCTTCTGCATGTTGCACATGCTTCGTCCGAACGGTCTCCTTGGTTCGGTCCCCTTAGCGATACAAGCCAGGATGAACGCCTCGTTCCTTGGTTTGGTCCCTATACGCGGATACAAATCAATAGAGTATCATAGGCACGAAAACATCATAAAAAATGCCTTAATTTGGTCATTATAAAAAAATGGATATGACTAAGTTGGAATGAAATTACGAACGTGCTAAGCTGACTCATGATAAATTCTTGTTTGGTTGCGCTACGGGCATTATGTGTCACGCTAGTTGTAATACAAGCAAGAGCATAAAATATATTCCCTCACTTGGTTACGCTGCACACGGGTATTATCTTAATGCCACGCGGTGTTACTTGTAATACGAGCAGGGCAAGACTTAATTAAAAAAATGTGTTTACGATACACACCTAGAAACCAAAATCATGCAAGATGAATTATAAAACATGTTGCATCATAAAAACCAATCTTACTTGGTTACGCTACACGCGGGCATTATCTTAATGCTATGCGGTGTTAGCAGTAATACAGGTGAGAGGGAACTAAATAGAATATTCAGGCCACACATTTGGTCCAAAGTCAAATAAAATATGGCATGAAATGCTCCAATGCTATAAGAGCTTAAACTATTAGCATCATCACAAATGGATATCACAAACTCACTTTACTTGGGTTATGCTACACACAAGCGCCGATGAAATGACGCTATATGGAGTTAGTGGTAATACCATGTAAGGTACAAATATAAACAAAAATAATAGATGTCATATGACTCATGCAATACCGTAATTGCTCCACAAACCCTTTGCTTGGTTACACTGCACACGGGAATTATCTTAGTGCCACGCGGTGTTAGTAGTAATAGGAGTAAAACAGAACTTAATAAAAATAGGGTTACTCCACATTCACATATGCATAGAAAATTCATGCAAAATACATGATAAGGCATATTCCGTGTAGCCCACATAGGCTTTAAACAAACAAAAATATCATGAGCAAATTTCACGCAGGTCAGGCTTGATATTGTCTTGGCTCAGAGTCAACAAAATATGCACCATAAAAATCATCAAGATTGTATCAGAAAGCTTCAGTCCATTACGCTACACGCGGGCACCACATCTGTGCTACACGATGATAATAGTAATGTGATGACGCAAAACTTATTAAAGTTAGCATGTCACATACATTCGTGCTACCAAAACCAAATATATCACAAAAGATGCTCAAAAGAAAACATACACGTATCCTATGTGCCAAACTTAGGATAAAATCATGCCTAGTCAAGATGAACCTTCATTCTACATATAAATGAGGTTGAACACGAACAAATTGTTGCATGCTAGGAAAATATATTCCCAAACATCACACATGAAATCATGGAGGAGTATTTGCATGAAACCAAACATCAAGTTCACCAAGAAGGAGTTCATCGACGATTGCGAGGAGGATTTTTCTTGTAGCATATTGTAATAGGAATGTGTTGCAATCTTATGTAATAGATATGTTGGAATTCTTAATCAGGGGTTTTCTCTTCGGAGATGTGATTAACAGAATTTTTATGTAAATGTAAGAGTTCTGGAAATAAAGTACTTGCAATGTTTGATTCTATTTTTATTTTATGCATTTAAATTTCACTCTGTATCAATGACGTGGACGCGTGTCTCACGCCCGCCATTTTCCCGTCATCAGATTCTGGCACGCCCAGTGGGACATATTTCTCCGCTCATCTTCGAATTCCAACATAGAATTGCAACACATGAATTTCCATAGTACATGAAACATAAAGTATTACTCCATCCATTCCCTTATACAAGGCCACTATCAAAAATACATTTTGCATCAATACAAGGCCACCAATAGTAATCGAAACAAAAATTAATGATGTTTCCTCGTATTAGCAACTTTTTAATACTTATGTGCATGTAGTCATAATGACACTCAACCACTTCCTTTCCATTCATTCGTTGCATGCTTGTGGTTATTAATGATCCCGGTTAACAAAAAGAAAAGTTGACTTGCAAAGGAGTCATTAAATTTTATCTTGGTACCTATAATATGAGTTTGTGGCCTTGTATAAGAGAATGGAGGGAGTATGTACGTATACACGAAAAAAGGATGAAGAAAACTAATATATGGTTTTCTTTAGTTTGAAGGTATGGAAGGTCGGGTGCCACAGTCAATGAGACTCCGCATTGGAGACATTTGGCTTGATGTGCCAGTTGGTCCACGTGAGACTTCAACAAATCAACATCTAGATAATATGACTGCATCACCGACTGAACATAACCAAGGAATGGAAGTCTTCTATCCACTCAAGTTTGGGGGAAGTATGAGGGTAGACAAAGAAGGAAAAGGGAAGACAATGGACAAACTCCACTATGAGCAACCTATGAATGGGGGCAATACCGTGATTATATTTCCCTCCTCATCGTTTCTTCATGGAAGGACATCAAAGGTTCATAATAAAGGTCAAGTTGATGCTTCAGAGCCTATTCTTCCGCTGGCTGATAAATCCATTGGAGAATGCTCTGAGACGATTCTCAAGTTTCCCCTTGAATGCAAGAAAAAGCACTCCAATTCCCATGGCTATGAAACATGTCATATGAACCCAACGTCAACATTGCATATGACTCCTCTCAGACTTCGTTGGAGGCGGTGTGCCATCAACCTCAGCAAAGAAATGTTCGCCATGTCAACCTTCACAATATTAAGGTCGGCAAAGTCCATATCCAATTCCCTAAGAGTGTCGACAACAATCATCCAGATTGCCTTTTTCATATCAGCAAGGGCGGTATAAGAATTCATACTACGGTGACTAGCAACCCTTCAACATTTGTTGCCTTCATCAGGTTCATCTGGAAAAAGTATCTTAATCACGCCAAGTGGCGTGTTGTTGGCCTTGACTGTGAATACACTAGATATGTCCACAGCAAAGAGCATAAGAAGCTTCCACTTGAGCAACAAGTTGCTCTCTCCAATCAAAAGCCACAATGCGCTGTTGTCTTGCAGCTTTATGTGGGCAAGCATTGTCTAATTTACCAGCTATACCAGGCTCAGGCCAGGAGTTTTATCCCTCCACTTCTCCATCACTTCCTTGACAATGACACAGTTGAATTTGCGGGTGCCTCTATTGGCAATGACATTGGAAAACTCAAGTTCTATAACTTGGGTATCAAAAAGCCTGTCGATGTGCAGGGACTGGGTATCAAGGTTCATAATCAAAAAGTTGGCAACTTGGCTTCATTGGAGAAACTAGCAAAGAAGGTTGCAAACATAAGTCTTAACAAGGACAAAAGCATCACTGTCAGTCAGTGGGAGAAGTCCAACCTAGACCATGACCAGATCAAGTATGCATGCTTGGATGCCTATGCGAGCTTCGAGGTTTATAGGCGACATTCAACATAACCGGTTATCTTAGAACCCACTGAAATGTTTGTTTCTGGGTGAAGTATGTAACTGGTTATCTTAGAGCATGTTGAAATGTTTCTTCCCAAGTGAAGTACGTAAGAAAAGGTTGTTGAGTCTTGATCAAGGAAAATATGTACACGACCATTGTTTCTTTATATTATGGTTATGCCTATTTTGCAAGGTGCATTTTTAATATGACGACGCAGGGAAGCAAATGTTCTTGTATCATCATCATATTTTTCTCATAGAAGACAAGTGAATCTGAATAGAAATTACCTATATTTTGTATAAATGCTCGCAATACAAATGTTGCAACATTATGTGCACTTAATTTAAAGAAAATTGTGACACACAAAAAAAATACTCCAACGACGAGTATAAACTGTGATGAAAAAAAAGAAAATCAAATCATCATAATTACTCCATACCCTCATGAGTCTAAACTGGGCACAAAAAACTACTCCAACAACTTACGAGTATAAACTGTGATGCAAAGAAAAGAAATCATCAAGCGTACTCCACACCTTCAAGAGTATAAACTGGGGCACACCACAAAAAAATAATTACTCCAACAACTTACAAGTATAAACTGTGATGCAAAGAAAAGAAATCATCAAGCGTACTCCATACCCTTAAGAGTATAAACTGGGGCACATAAAGAAAAAAAAATACTCCACACCCTCATGAGTATAAACTGAGGCGCAATTTTTTTTACTCCAATGACTTATGAGTATAAACTGTGATGCAAAAAAAAAATCAAACATACTCCATACTCTCATGAGTATAAACTGGGGCACAAAAAAAACTCCAACTACTTACAAGTATAAACTGTGATGAAAACAATCACCAAAAGAAATATATATAAAACTCCATACCCTTATGAGTATAAACTGGGGAACACAAAAAACATATACTCCAATAAACTTATGAGACTAAACTATGGCATCTAAAAAAACATATTCTCCAATAAACTTACGAGTCTAAACTATGATAGAAAAAAATATTACTCCAAACCCTCATGAGTATAAACTCGGGCACACAGAAAAATACACTCCACACCCTCATGAGTCTAAACTGGGGCACCTAAAAAAATATACTCCAATAACTTACGAGTCTAAACTGTGCCTTATAACAAAAAAAATACTCCAACGACTTACGAGTATAAACTGAGATGCAAAAAAAATCATCTAAACTACTCCATACCCCCAGGAGTGTAAACTGGGGCACAAAAAAATTACTCCAACGACTTACGAGTATAAACTGTGATGAGGAAAAAAAATCAAATCATCATAATTACTCCACACCCTTATGAGTATAAACTGGGGCAAAAAATAAAATATACTCCAATGACTTACGAGTATAAACTGTGACATAAAAATAAAAATAAACCACACCCATATGAATATAAACTGGGGCACCCAAAAAAACATATTCTCCAATAAACTTACGAGTCTAAACTGTGATGCAGAAAAAATATTAAACAAACTCCGAAATAACGTGAGAATAGACTGTGTCATATAAATAATTTTACTCCAAAAGATCACGAGTTTAAACCATGAGATAAAAATATAGCAATTTTACTCCAATAATTTATGAGTATAAATTACGCCATAAAAATACAATATCTTACGAGTCTAAACTATGGCACTACAAATACAAATAAACTGATGGTTTACATACCTTAAGAGCTAACTATGGTCAACTTGAGCAAATTTATGTTGATGAGTGTAAGGTGTGGTGCACTAAGAAAGTACGGACCATGCTTAAACTACTCAAGACATAAAAAACATTTTTAATGGTTATAACAACGGGTTGAACATAAAGAATGACATAGTTGCCCATCGCGAAGTAAAATGCTATTTAAAAAAAGGCAAAACAAAATGAAACACAAATATGAGAATAAGTCATTCGTATCAATTTTGAGGAAGGAATGTGTGCTCCATGATGTTCTCTATGCTTGAATATTGTTGGTTACTTCCATGATGGGCCCAAAGGGGATAGTAGTGCCAAGAAGGTGGTGTCATAAAAGAGCACCACCATGCTCAAAAAGTTTTCAACAACCCCAAATGGATGCAACTCCACTGAGAGTAAATAAATATGCAAGTTTATGGGAGAATATTCAAAAGAGTGCAGGGGAAAGTTTTATCCTAAATCTCCTATAGTACTTATCATGTCTTCAGAAAAATATTCTCCATAGATGTTGGGAGAATATTCGACCCAAACATCTCCTAATATGTAGGACTTGTGAGACATGGAAATGGAATTTTTTTCTGGATACCCCGTGGCGCGCGGCAGGGACGTTCATCTACATCACTCCCATATATAACTTTATGCAAGCACATGAAGATCCTACCACAGGAGGTTGGGGGAAAATCAACCTTACCTTATCCAATATGCTAAGGACAAGTTCATCCAAAGATGTCCAAGGCTAGCAAAATGAAGGAAATATGCCCTAGAGACAATAATAAAGTTGTTATTTATATTTCCTTATATCATGATGAATGATTATTATTCATGCTAGAATTGTATTAACTGGAAACTTAGTACATGTGTGAATATATAGACAAACTAAGTGTCACTAGTATGCCTCTACTTGACTAGCTTGTTGAATCAAAGATGGTTAAGTTTCCTAGCCATAGACATGAGTTGTCATTTGATTAACGGGACCACATCATTAGAGAATGATGTGATTGACTTGACCTATTCCGTTAGCTTAGCATTCATTCGTTTAGTATATTGCTATTTCTTTCTTCATGACTTATACATGTTCCTATGACTATGAGATTATGCAACTCCTGAATACCAGAGGAACACTTTGTGTGCTACCAAACGTCACGACGTAACTGGGTGATTATAAAGGTGTTCTACAGGTGTCTTCGATGGTACTTGTTGAGTTGGCATAGATCGAGATTAGGATTTGTCACTCTGATCGTCGGAGAGGTATCTCTGGGCCCACTCGGTAATACACATCACTATAAGCCTTGCAAGCATTGTGACTAATGAGTTAGTTGCGGGATGATGTATTACGGAACGAGTAAAGATACTTGCCTGTAATGAGATTGAACTAGGTATTGAGATTCCGATGATCGAATCTCGAGCAAGTAACATACCGATGACAAAGGGAACAACGTATGTTGTTATGCGGTTTGACCGATAAAGATCTTCGTAGAATATGTAGGAGCCAATATGAACATCCTGGTTCTGCTATTGGTTATTGACCGGAGACGTGTCTCGGTCATGTCTACGGGCCTCTTTGATTCATAGGATTTTGAAAACGCAGGAATAGGAAAAGTGTAGGGTTGGAGTGGCATGCCCATTTGAATCCTATAGAATTAGCAATGATTGTTTGATGCCACGGGAAAAACAAAGGAATTGTAAAAAGAGGTTGGAGTGGATGTTAAATTTCCTATAAAATGTAGTATGAAAGATTCCATAGGAAAAATTCCTATGGAATCCAATCCTATGAATCAAAGGACCAACATAGGAAAAAATCCTAAAGATTTCAATCCTCCAGAAATCCTATAAAATTCCTTTGAATCAAAGAAGCCCTACATAGTTCTCGAACCCGTAGGGTCCGCACGCTTAACGTTAGGTGATGATTGGTATTATGAGTTTATGTGATTTGATGTACCGAAGGTAGTTCGGAGTCCCATATGAGATCGGGGACATGATTAGGAGTCTCGAAATGGTCGAGACGTAAAGATCGATATATTGGACGACTATATTCGGACATCGGAAAGGTTCGGAGTGATTCGGGTATTTTTCGGAGTACCAGGGAGTTACGGGAATATGGGGAAGAAGTATTGGGCCTCATGGGCCAAGTGGTGGAAGAGAGGAGGCAGGGCGCGTGCCCTCCTAGCCCAAACCGAATTGGACTAAGGGGTCGGCCCCCCTTTCTTCTTTTCCTCCCTCTCCTTCCTTCTCCCCTTCCCCCTTCCTTTCCTCCTCCTAGTAGGAGTAGGAAAGGGGAGTCCTACTCCTACTAGGAGGAGGACACCTCCTCCTGGCGCGCGCCCTAGGAGGGCCGGCCGGCCTCCTCCCTTGCTCCTATATATATGGGGGCAAGGGGCATCCTAGAACACACAAGTTGATCTGTTGATCTATTCCAGCCATGTGCGGTGCCCCGCTCCACCATATTCCACCTCGGTCATATCGTAGCAGTGCTTAGGCGAAGCCCTGCATCGGTAGCAACACCATCACCGTCATCACACCGTCATGCTGACGGAACTCTTCCGTGAAGCTCTGCTAGATCGGAATTCGCAGGACGTCATCGAGCTGAACATGTGGTGAACTCGGAGGTGCCGTACGTTCGGTACTTGGATCAGTCGGATCGTGAAGACGTACGACTATATCAACCGCGTTGTGCTAACGCTTGCGCTTTCGGTCTACGGGGGTACGTGGACAACACTCTCCCCTCTCGTTGCTATGCATCACCACGATCTTGCGTGTGCGTAGGATTTTTTTTGAAATTACTACGTTCCCCAACTGTGGTATTAGAGCCAGGTTTTATGCGTAGATGTTATATGCACGAGTAGAACACAAGTGATTTGTGGGCGATACAAGTCGTACTGCTTACCATCATGTCATACTTTGGTTCGGCGGTATTGTTGGATGAAGCAGCCCGGACCGACATTACGCGTCCGCTTACGTGAGACTGGTTCTACCGACGTGCTTTGCACATAGGTGGCTGGCGGGTGTCAGTTTCTCCAACTTTAGTTGAACCGAGTGTGGTTACGCCCGGTCGTTGAGAAGGTTAAAACAGCACCAACTTGACAAACTATCGTTGTGGTTTTGATGCGTAGGTAAGAACGGTTCTTGCTCAGCCCGTAGCAGCCACGTAAAACTTGCAACAACAAAGTAGAGGACGTCTAACTTGTTTTTGCAGGGCTTGTTGTGATGTGATATGGTCAAGACGTGATGAGATATAAGTTGTTGTATGAGATGATCATGTTTTTGTTGAAGTTATCGGCAACTGGCAGAATCCTTATGGTTGTCTCTGTATTGCATAAGATGCAAGCACCAAATAATTGCTTTACTTTATCGCTATGCAATAGCAATAGTTGGCTATACGACCATGTGATGACACGTTGATAGAGATCAAGATGATGGAGATCATGGTGTCATGCCGGTGACAATAGAGATCATGACAGTACTTTGGAGATGGAGATCAAAGGTGCAAGATGATCATGGCCATATCATGTCACATATATTGATTGCATGTGATGGTTATCCTTTATGCATCTTATTTTTCTTTGTTTGACGGTAGAATTATAAGATGATCTCTCACTAAATTTCAAGGTAAAAGTGTTCTCCCTGAGTATGCACCGTTGCCAAAGTTCGTCGTGCCGAGACACCACGTGATGATAGGGTGTGATAAGCTTAACGTTCATCTACAACGGGTGTAAGACAGTTTTGCACACGCAGAATACTCAAGTTAAACTTGACCGGCCTAGCATATACAGATATGGCCTCGGAACACTGGAGATCGAAAGGTCGAGCGTGAATCATATAGTAGATATGATCAACATAGTGGTAAGAAGTACGACTTGTATCGCCCACAAATCACTTGATCCAAATCAACTAAACCATGTCCGATCATCACGTGAAGAATTATGTCCTTGATGCACCGCTAGGTGAAGGACCTATTGCAGGAGCATATGCAACGTTATGAATGTTTAGCAAAGCTCGGTATGATGACTACTTGGTAGTTTAGTGCACCATGCTTTATGGCTTAGAACCGGGACTTCAAAAATGTTTTGAACGCCACGGAGAATATAAGATGTTCAAAGAGTTGAAATTGGTATTTAAGACTCATGTCCATGTTGAAAGGTATGAGATCTTTGACAAGTACTTTGCCTACAAAATGGAGGAGAATAGCTCAGCTAGTGAGCATGTGCTCAGAATGTCTGAGTGCTACAATCACTTGAATCAAGTGGGAGTTAATCTTCCAGATAAGATAGTGATAGACGGAATTCTCTAGTCACTATCACCAAGTTACTAGAACTTCGTGATGAACTATAATATGCAAGGGATAACGGAAATGATTACCAAGCTCTTCGTGATACGGAAATCAACGAAGGTAGAAATCAAGAAAAACATCAAGTGTTGATGGTTGACAAGACCACTAGTTTCAAGAAAAGGGCAAAGGGAAGAAGGGAACTTCAAGAAGAACGAAAAGCAAGTTGCTGTTCAAGTGAAGAAGCCCAATTCTAGACCCAAGCCTGAGATAAGTGCTTCTATTGCAAAGGGGCTGGTCACTGGAAGCAGAAATGCCCCAAGTATTTTGCGGATAAGAAGGATGGCAAAGTGAACAAAGGTATATTTGATATACATGTTATTGATGTGTACTTTACTAGTGTTTATAGAAACCCCTCAGTATTTGATACTAGTTCAGTTGATGAGATTAGTAACTCGAAACAGGAGTTGCAGAATGAACATAGACTAGTTAAGGGTGAAGTGACGATGTGTGTTGGAAGTGGTTCCAAGATTGATATGATCATCATCGCACACTCCCTATACTTTCGGGATTAGTGTTGAACCTAAATAAATGTTATTTGGTGTTTGCGTTAAGCATGAATATGATTTGATCATGTTTATTGCAATACGATTATTCGTTTAAAGTCAGAGAATAATTGTTGTTCTGTCTGCATGAATTAAACCTTCAATGGTCATACACCCAAGGTGAATGGTTTATTGAATCTCGATCGTAGTAATACACATATACATAATATTGAAGCCAAAAGATGCAAAGTTAATAATGGTAGTGCAACTTTTTTGTGGCACTGCCGTTTAGGTCATATTGGTGTAAAGCGCATGAAGAAAATCCATGCTGATGGGCTTTTGGAATCACTTGATTATGAATCAGTTGATGCTTGCGAACCATGCCTCATGGGCAAGATGACTAAGACTCCGTTCTCCGGAACAATGGAGCAAGCAACAGACTTGTTGGAAAGAATACATACTGATGTATGCAGTCCGATGAGTATTGAGGCTCGCAACAGGTATCGTTATTTTCTGACCTTCACAGATGATTTGAGTAAGATATGGGTATATCTTCTTGATGAAACATAAATCTGAAACATTTGAAAAGTTCAAATAATTTCAGAGTGAAGTGGAAAATCATCGTAACAAGAAAATTAAGCTTCTACGATCTGGTCATGGAGGAGAATATTTGAGTTACGAGTTTTGTCTTCATTTGAAACAATGTGGAATACTTTCGCAACTCACGCCACCTGGAACACCACAATGTAATGGTGTGTCCGAACATCGTAACTGTACTATATTAGATATGGTGCAATCTATGATATCTCTTACCGATTTACCACTATCGTTTTGGGGTTATGCATTAGAGACAGCTGCATTCACGTTAAATAGGGCACCATCTAAATCCGTTGAGATGACGCCATATGAACTATGGTTTGGCAAGAAACCAAAGTTTCCGTTTCTTAAAGTTTGGGGTTGCGATGCTTATGTGAAAAAGTTTCATCCTGATAAGCTCAAACCCAGATCGGAGAAACGTGTCTTCATAGGATACCCAAAGGAGACAGTTGGGTACACCTTCTATCACAGATCCGAAGGCAAGACATTCGTTGCTAAGAATGGATCCTTTCTAGAGAAGGAGTTTCTCTCGAAAGAAGTGAGTGGGAGGAAAGTAGAACTTGATGAGGTAACTGTACCTGCTCCCTTATTGGAAAGTAGTTCATCACATAAATCTGTTCCTGTGACTCCTACATCAATTAGCGAGGAAGCTAATGATGATGATCATGTAACTTCAAATCAAGTTACTACCGAACCTCGTAGGTCAACCAGAGTGAGATCCGCACCAATGTGGTATGGTAATCCTGTTCTGGATGTCATGTTACTTGACCATGACGAACCTACGAACTATGAGGAAGCGATGATGAGCCCAGATTCCGCGAAATGGTTTGAGACCATGAAATCTGAGATGGGATCCATGTATGAGAACAAAGTATGGACTTTGATTGACTTGTCCGATGATCGGTGTATCATTAAGAACAAATGGATCTTCAAAGAGGAAGACGAACGCTGATAGTAGTGTTACTATCTTTTTTTTCGAGAGTACGCCAATAGAGTACCTTATCTTTATAGAAGAAGAGCAACAAGTTTACAAGAGATGCCTAGAGGAGGATGCGAACATCACACCTAGGTCCACACCCGAATACACCCCACTCAAGAACCAAAGCCTACTCTCTAACAAATCGAGACAACCCGCCTACTCCTAGACCCGCCTCCCTCCACTCTTGGATCTCCCGCAGGATCGCACCACCACCTGAAGAGGTGATTTTTGTTGGGCGGTTCTATTGAAGACCCGTGCATTACGTTGCTTCCACAATGCCCAGGTGAACGCAATCACAAAATTGTGTCGAACCCATGTTTGTGCTCTTTCCTGAAACCCCTCCTAGCCTGCAACCACCAATCTAGCAAAGTATCCTCCATCGTTGGCCGCCCCATGTTCAAGTTGAGCTCTTGTAGGCATTCATTCCACACTTCCCTAGCGAAAACACATTGGATCAATATGTGCTCCGCATTGTCTTCTTCCTGCAAACAAGTGAAGCAGCTAGAAGAGCGCTCTTGCAACCCGTGCTTTGCTCTCCTGTCCGAGGTCCAAATGCGGTGCTGTATCGCCAATCAGACAAATATATTGCACTTGAGAAGCGCCCAACTCTTCTAGATGCAAGAAGCATAGGCAACCCCTTGGATCCCTTGGCACAGACGATGATATGTGGATCTGGCCGTGTACTGCCTGGACGGGTCCGCCGGCCAAGAGAAACAATCCGTCCTATCTAGATCCCGAGGCACAGTGCTAATAGCTAGATTAAGGTGAAATAGCTGCATATGATTGATGACCCACAATTATAGGGGATCTATTGTAGTCCTTTCGATAAGTAAGAGTGTCGAACCCAACGAGGAGCAGAAGGAAATGATAAGCAGTTTTCAGCAAGGTATTCTCTGCAAGTACTGAAATAAGTGGTAATAGATAGTTTTGTGACAAGATAAATTGTAACGAGCAACAAGTAACAAAAGTAAAGTGCAACAAGGTGGCCCAATCCTTTTTCTAGCAAAGGACAAGCCGGAACAAACTCTTACAATAGGAAAAGCGCTCCTGAGGACACATGGGAATATCGTCAAGCTAGTTTTCATCACGTTCATATGATTCACGTTCGATACTTTGATAATTTGATATGTGGGTGGACCGGTGCTTGGGTGCTGTTCTTACTTGAACAAGCATCCCACTTATGATTAACCTCTATTGCAAGCATCCGCAACTACAGCAAAAGTATTAAGGTAAACCTAACCATAGCATGAAACATGTGGATCCAAATCAGCCCCTTACGAAGCAACACATAAACTAGGGTTTAAGCTTCTTTCACTCTAGCAACCCATCATCTACTTATTACTTCCCAATGCCTTCCTCTAGGCCCAAATAATGGTGAAGTGTTGTGTAGTCAACATTCACATAACACCACTAGAGGCTAGACAACATACATCTTATCAAAATATCAAACGAATACCAAATTCACATGACTACTAATAGCAAGACTTCTCCCTTGTCTTCAGGAACAAACATAATTACTCACAAAGCATATTCATGTTCATAATCAGAGGGGTAATAATATGCATATAGGATCTAAACATATGATCTTCCACCAAATAAACCAACTAGCATCAACTACAAGGAGTAATCAACACTACTAGCAACCTACTAGCACCAATCCCGGACTTTGAGACAAGAATTGGATACAAGAGATGAATTAGGGTTTGGAGATGAGATGGTGCTGGTGAAGATGTTGATGGAGATTGCCCTCTCCCGATGAGAGGAGCGTTGGTGATGATTTCCCCCTCCCGGAGGGAAGTATCCCCGGCAGAACAGCTCTGCCGGAGCTCTAGATTGGTTCCGCCAAGGTTCCGCCTCGTGGCGGCGGAGTCTCATCCCAAAAAGTTCCTTTTTCTTCTTTTCTCATCGAAAGACTTCATATAGGAGAAGATGGATGTCGGAGAGCCACCAGGGGGCCCACGAGGTAGGGGGGCGTGCCCTAGGGCCCCCCCTCGTGAGCAGGGTGTGGGCCCCCTGGCCTTCATCTTTGGCGAGGATTTTTCTTTATTTATTTTAAGATGTTCCATGGAGTTTCATGACTTTTGGAGTTGCGCAGAATAGGTCTCTAATATTTGCTCATTTTCCAGCCCTGAATTCGAGCTGCCGGCATTCTCCCTCCTTATGTAAACCTTGTAAAATAAGAGAGAATAGCCATAAGTATTGTGGCATAAAGTGAAATAGCAACCCATAATGCAATAAATATCGATATAAAAGCATGATGCAAAATGGACGTATCAACTCCCCCAAGCTTAGACCTCGCTTGTCCTCAAGCGAAAAGCCGATAACAATAAATATGTCCTCATGTTGAGAGGTAGAGGCGTCGATAAAAATAAAATATGGACATGAAGGCATCATGATTATTCTCGTAACGTCAACATATATAGCTTTTGTCATATGATTACTTATGTTCAAGTGATGATCTATTCACAATGCAAAAGTATAAATCATAAACCTTATTGGGCTCCAACAAACTATAATCTTAGTCATTGAAGCAATTGCAATTTATCATAACATCGGAAAGAGTCTATGTCAGAGCTAAAAAGCAAGTCCACATACTCAACTATCATTTTGTCCTCCATAATTGCTAACACTCACGCAATACTTGTGGTTACGGAGTTTTAATCGGACACAGAGAAAGATAGGGGCTTATAGTTTTGCCCCACAACCTTTTACCTCAAGGGTAATGTCAACAATAATGGTTCATGCTCCCCTACATCCAATTATATATATATATATATATATATATATATATATATTCTTTCCAACATGCCGAGCTTGCCAAAGGATAAAATGAAAAGGAAAAGGTGAAGATCACCATGACTCTTGCATAAGGTAGAAGATAATAATAAAGGATAGGCCCTTCGCTGAGGGAAGCAGAGGTTGCCATGCACTTTTATGGTTGGATGCACAAAATCTCAATGCAAAAGAACATCACTTTATATTGCCCCTTGTGATATGAACCTTTATTATGCAGTCCGTCGCTTTTATTACTTCCACATCACAAGATCGTATAAAGCTTATTTCTCCCACACCAATCAATCATACATGTTTAGAGCAATTTTTATTGCTTTGCACCGATGACAATTTACTTGAAGGATCTTACTCAATCCATAGGTAGATATGGTGGACTCTCATGGCAAAACTGGTTTAGGGATTTTGGAAGCACAAGTAGTATTTCTACTTAGTGCTGAGAATTTGGCTAGCATGAGGGGGAAAGGCAAGCTCAACAAGTTAGAGGATCCATGACAACATACTTTATCTCAGATATAAGAAAGGCATAACTCATTACGTTGTCTTCCTTGTCCAACATCAACTCTCTAGCATGTCATATTTTAATGAGTGCTCCCAATCATAAAAGATGTCAATGATAATATATCTATATGTGAAAACCTCTCTTTCCTTATTACTTCCTATTAATTGCAACAATGACCAAAGCTATGTCTGCCAACTCCCAACAACTTTTAATCATCATACTCTTTCTATGTGAAGTCGTTACTCTCAATAAGATCAATATGAACTCTTTGTTTCTTTTTATTCTTTTTCTCTTTTCTTTTATTCACCCAAGATCATGGCAAAATAATCAAGCCCTTGACTCAACACTAATCTTTATTATATATAACTCACGGACTCTATTACATAGAGGGATCAAAAAGCAAAACTCAAAACTAGATCATGCCATAAACTTTATTCCACTAGATCAAGGTACTACTAATAGGATCGAACTAAGAAAAACGATAAAGATAGGAGTTGTGATTGTGATACGATACCGGGGCACCTCCCCCAAGCTTGGCAGTTGCCAAGGGGAGTGCCCATACCCATGTGATTATGCCTCCTTCTTTGTTGTCGGTGTAATATTCTTGGCGATGATTCCCCTCAGGATGCGGTTTTCCTCCTCGAGCTTATTGACTTGCTGTTTGAGGTCCATTATTTCCTTACGAAGCTTTCCTGTGACAGCTAAAGCTCCTTGCACCCAAGGGTGTTGCATAGCTGCGGGAGAACAAGTGACACTCCTCTTTATATTTTCATAAGAAAGAAATCTAACTTTAGAAGGGATAACTGAGTTTGGAATAGCTGAGCTCTGTAGTTCCCCCATCGTGAACCCAGCTCGGAGGCGAGAGGTGACTTCTTGATCTTCCATGGCATCTACTCTCATCAAGTCAGCCTCCATCTCTTCCTCCATTGCTGGCCCAAAGTGGTCAGCGTCGCTGTTTGCCCTTGGTTCCGGTGCCGGATTAGATACCCGGCTCTCCCCGATTGACTCTTGAGAAGACATCTTGCTCTAATCTGCAGCAGCAACAGCTCGAAAACAAAAACAGAGGAGATTTGTGTGATACGGGAGTCAAAACCTTCGGGAGAATATATAATGAATTTTTACCGACCAAAATACGTAACGTGTAAGAAAACGGAGTCCGGAAGGCACACGAGGTGCTCACGAGGTAGGGGGCACGCCCAGAGGGGTAGGGCGTGCCCACCACCCTCGTGGGGCCCTCGTGTCCTTCCCGAACTACTACTTATTTTTCTAAATATTCCAAAACGGAGAAACATTGCCTTAAAAATTGTTTTGGAGTCGGTTTACTTACCGTACCACATACCTATTCCTTTTCGGAGTCTGAAACGCTCCGAAAAGTGTCCCTTATGTATTCCTCTGGGGTTAAGGTTTCAATAATATTGGTTTCAACATTTATGGGATTACCTGAGATATAATGTTTGATTCTTTGACCGTTTACCACCTTCGGATTTGTGCCCTCGAAGTTGTTGATCTTTATGGCACCGGAACGATAGACCTCTTCGATAACATAGGGGCCTTCCCATTTAGAGAGAAGTTTTCCTGCAAAAAATCTTAAACGAGAGTTGTATAGCAATACATAATCACCTACATTAAACTCACGCTTTTGTATCCTTTTGTCATGCCATCTTTTAACTTTTTCTTTAAACAACTTGGCATTTTCATAAGCTTGGGTTCTCCATTCATTAAGTGAGCTAATATCAAATAACCTCTTCTCACCGGCAAGTTTAAAATCATAGTTGAGCTCTTTAATAGCCCAATACGCCTTGTGTTCTAGTTCGAGAGGTAAGTGACATGCTTTTCCATAAACCATTTTATACGGAGACATACCCATAGGATTTTTGTATGCAGTTCTATAAGCCCATAATGCATCATCAAGTTTCTTGGACCAATTCTTTCTAGACCTATTAATAGTCTTTTGCGAAATTAATTTGAGCTCTATATTGCTCAACTCTACTTGACCACTAGACTGAGGGTGATAAGGAGATGCAATTCCATGATTAACATCATATTTAGCAAGCATTTTACGGAAAGCACCATGAATAAAGTGTGAAACATCGCCAGTCATTAAATATCTAGGGACTCCAAACCTCGGGAAAATAACTTCTTTAAGCATTTTAATAGAAGTGTTATGATCAACAGTACTAGTTGGAATAGCTTCTACCCACTTAGTAACGTAATCAACAGCAACTAGAATATGTGTGTATCCATTAGAGGCAGGAAAAGGTCCCATATAATCAAAGCCCCAAACATCAAACGGTTCAATAACAAGAGAATAATTCATAGGCATTTCTTGACGTCTACTAATATTACCAATTCTTTGACATTCATCACAAGACAAGACAAACTTACCGGCATCCTTTAAGAGAGTAGGCCAATAAAAAACCAGATTGCAATACCTTATGTGCAGTTCTGTCTCCAGCGTGGTGTCCTCCATAAGACTCGGAATGACACTTGCGTAGGATATGTTCCTGTTCATGCTCAGGTACACAACGTCTAATAACACCATCTACTCCTTTATAAAGATGTGGGTCATCCCAAAAGTAATGTCTCAAGTCATAGAAAAACTTTTTCTTTTGCTGGTATGTGAAGCTAGGTGGTATAAACTTAGCAACAATATAATTAGCATAATCAGCATACCATGGAGTACTACGAGAAGTACTTATTGATGAAGCTACGTACCTAGGGTGGGGACACAGACCTGTCCAAAGAGCCCTACCCAAGGACGTCCCTAGAAGAAGCTACCTTCCAATCGACTTGAAGGTATCTCACTCGACTAAGAAGCTATCACTCGACCAAGAAGCAATCACTCGACTGCCAGAAGACCTGAAGTCACTCCGCAGGCAAATGGTCGGCTGTTAGGCAGTCTTTATGGTCATTATAGCACTTTATTAGGGGCGTTACCAATAATGCCCACCTTAAATGTACCTTAAACCCTGCATTACTGAGGGCAGGAGAGGGCCGACGAACTCTATATAAGCCACCCCCCTCCTCAGTATGAAGGGTTCGCACCCCTGTCATTTTACACACGCATAATCCAGTCGACCGCCTCCGGGCACCGAGACGTAGGGCTGTTACTTCCTCCGAGAAGGGCCTAAACTCGTAAACCTTGCGTGCTTACAACTTCCCAATAGCTAAGGTCTAGCCTCTTCATACACACCCCCTACCTCACTGTCAGACTTAGAACCACGACAGTTGGCGCCCACCGTGGGGCATTAGTCTTAGCGCCTAATTGGAGAAGTTGCGATTTTTCCGATCCACTTGATCATGTTTTCCTGCGGAGCTTTGGCAGAGGGCCGCGAGATCCGTCTCGTCGGACTCACTTTCATCGCCGACGACTCCGCCTGGCTCCAGGAGGCGCCGCTTGACGTCGACGCGCTCCCCGTCCGCGGTGCGACGCACTTCTGCGCGTGCGTCCGTGGCGCCCTCCTGCGGCAGCCGTCGACCCCATATCGGTCGACTCCCGTGTCATCTCCCCGCCCTGTCTCCCGCCAGCGCAAGCGCTCGGGTCGGTCGAGGCTCCAGCGGTGGATGAAGCACGCCGCGGCCCGCCAGTCGGCGACCCCGCAAGTCGCGGCAATCGAGCCCGACGAATCCCTCTGCGGCCTGTTCGATCTGTCGACTGGCTCCACGGAGACCGCATCCGAGTGCGATAGCAGCGACCCTTTGGCGGAGGTTCTGGCGGTCGAGGGAACACGCAGTCCTCCTGGATTCCATCGCGCTGATAATGGTGCCGATAGAGGCGATCCGTCGCACCCTCACGACGAATACCTCCCCGAACCTCTTACGTCATTACAGCGGGAGGAGCTTCGTCGCTGGAACATGGACGCGCTCTACACCCCTATTGTTGGAGAAACCCCCGAGGCCCGGGCCTTGGAGGACGTGCGCTTGGCTAATCTAGCCGAGTGCACTCGACTGGAGAATCTACAGCGAGCTCTCGACGAGCGGGCGCGTCAGCGGGCTCCCGAGTCCAGTCGACACCAGCGGGCTCCTGAGTCCAGTCGACGCCAGCAAGCTCCCGAATCCAGTCGACGTCAGCTCTTCCCACCGCCGCAGGTGTACCGAACTCCAGTTCAGAACCTGGCTGCCGCGGCCCGCATAGCAGAGTCAATCCAGCCCTCTCAGTCAAAGGCTGGCAGAGGATTGCTGCAGATCAGAGCATTGCTCCGAGCGGCAGGAAATCAGAATTCCGCCGTCTCTCAGTCGCGGGACAAGATCCACAGTCGATCCGTTGCAACGGAAACCGTCCAGTCGGCTCACAGCCCGAGATCGCCCCCGAGGCGTGACGGACGTGGAGACCGGCACGATCAGTATAGGAGAAATGAACAATATGATCACCGACCCGACCGTGATGATAGACATCGGGTGCCGTCCCCTCCCCCGAGGAGTGGATCATATGCACCTCGACATCGAGACGACAGGCGCCCCCATAACGTTGGGCAGAGGATCCCAGTCGACCCCAGAGACCTAGGCTTTGACGCGAGATCCATCCTCGTTCAAGGTCTGGTGGACAGGAACAGGGCTCATCGAGAGGGCCACAACAGAGATACGCCCACCGGCAGCAGGACACACGCCTCGGGGCCTAAATGTTTCAGTCGAGCCATCAGGGCTGCGGTGATCCCTCCCAACTTCAGGCTGGCGACTGGAGTCAGCAAGTTCACCGGTGAGTCCAAGCCTGACACGTGGCTCGAGGATTACCGAGTGGCTGTGCAGATTGGCGGCGGCAATGATGAGGTGGCCATGAAGCATTTACCCCTCATGTTGGAAGGCTCAGCTAGGGCGTGGCTGAACCAGTTGGCGCCCAGCAGCATTTACACTTGGGAGGATCTCTCCCGAGTGTTTATCACAACCTTCGAAGGTACATGCAAGCGCCCTGCAGGCCTTACGGAGCTGCGGTCTTGCGTGCAGAAGCCAAATGAAACTCTGAGAGAATACATCCAGAGGTGGATCACACTGCACCACTCGGTCGAGAACGTGCCAGACCATCAAGCAGTTTGCGCTTTCAAGGAAGGCGTCAAGTACAGGGGATTGAATATGAAGTTTGGCCGAACTGGAGAGATGTCCATTAATCGGATGATGGAGATTGCCACCAAGTACGCTAATGGAGAAGACGAGGACCGACTCCGAAGTGGCAAACTCAAATCAGTCGCCCAAGAAACCGGAGGAAACTCCAGTCGGAAGCAGAAGCGGAAGGCCGAGCCAGCCGCCCCTGGGGAGGCCCTGGCTGTGGCCCAGGGAAATTTCAAGGGAAAGCCCAAGGGCACATGGAAGCCCAAGAAGGTTAAAGATCAGGATGGGAATGATGTTCTGGACCTGCCATGTCACATCCATACCAAGAAAGATGAAGAAGGAAATTTTATTTTCCCGAAGCATACCACTCGACAGTGTCGGCTTCTGATTCAGCAGTTCCAGGGCAAGCAGCCCAAGGATAAGGAAAAAGAGCCGGACAGAGTTGAGGACAAGGAGGATAGTGACGATGGATACCCCCAAGTCAATTCCACCTTGATGGTTTTTGCTGATGTCGAAAGGAAAAGTCGACTGAAAGTCATTAACCGTGAGGTGAACATGGTTGCCCCGGCGACTCCCAGTTACCTGAAGTGGTCTCAGACTGCCATCACATTCGACCAGTCCGACCACCCGACGCACATTGCCACCCCTAGGAGGCAAGCTTTGGTGGTCGACCCAGTTGTCGAAGGCACTCGACCGACCAAAGTCCTGATGGACGGCGGCAGTGGCCTGAACATACTATACGCTGAAACCTTGAAAGGAATGGACATTCCGATGTCCAGACTCAGCACCAGTAACATGAGCTTCCACGGAGTCATTCCTGGGAAGAAAGCCGAGTCACTCGGCCAGATTGCTCTTGATGTGGTTTTCGGTGATTCAAAGAATTACCGCAAGGAAAAGTTGACGTTTGAAGTTGTGGACTTCCAGAGTGCTTATCACGCCATCTTGGGCAGGCCAGCTTACGCACGCTTCATGGCTCGACCATGTTACGTGTATCTTAAATTAAAGATGCCTGGCCCCAAAGGTGTGATCACTGTTACGGGCAATCGGAAGAAAGCAGAAGAATGTTTTCAGAAGGGATCAAAGATCGCCGACGCTCAGATGGCAGTGGTCGAGCTGAAAGAGTACCAAAAGGCTGCCGACCCGAGTGAATTGCTGCGAGCTAAGAAGCCTGCCTCCGAGTCAGCTTTTCAGTCGGCTGGCGAAACGAAGACAGTCCACATTCACCCGACCGATCCCGATGCTGCTCCGACTCACATCTCGACGACGCTCGACTCCAAATAGGAAGAAGCGCTCATCCAGCTCCTCCGTGAGAACTGGGACATCTTCGCATGGAAACCCTCTGACATGCCTGGAGTTCCCAGGGGGCTGGCTGAGCACCATCTGCGAGTCGACCCAAAGTTCAAGCCCGTGAAGGAACATCTTCGACGGTCCGCCGTCCAGAAAAAACAAGCCATTGGCGAGGAAGTGGCTCGGCTCTTAGCAGCTGAGTTCATCCGAGAGATCTACCACTCCGAGTGGCTCGCCAATGTCGTCATGGTCCCCAAGAAGGACAAGTCACTCCGTATGTGCATTGATTTCAAGCATATCAATCGGGCCTGCCCGAAAGATCATTTTCCTCTCCCTCGCATCGACCAGATTGTCGACTCAACTGCGGGATGCGAGAGATTGTCTTTTCTAGATGCCTACTCCGGGTACCATCAGATCCGTCTGTATGGGCCCGACAAAATCAAAACAGCTTTCATCACTCCATTCGGATGCTTCTGTTACGTCACCATGCCATTCGGCCTCAAGAACGCCGGAGCCACATTCATGAGAATGATCCAGAAGTGTTTACTCACTCAAATCAGTCGGAATGTGGAGGCGTACAAGGACGATATCGTAGTCAAGTCCCGGAAAGGTTCCGACCTGCGGGCTGACCTTGCTGAAACCTTCGCGAACCTTAGGAGGTACGATATCAAGCTCAATCCGTCAAAGTGCACTTTCGGAGTTCCAGGAGGAAAGCTACTCGGTTTTCTCGTTTCTGAACGGGGAATCGACGCCAATCCTGAAAAAATTGGCACCATACTCCGGATGAAGCGTCCTGTACGTGTGCACGATGTCCAAAAGCTTACAGGCTGCTTGGCCGCCTTAAGTCGATTCATTTCTCGACTCGGTGAAAAAGCGTTGCCTCTTTACCGACTGATGAAGAAGTCTGACAAGTTCGAGTGGACTCCAGAAGCTGATGCAGCGTTTGCAGAGCTCAAAGCTCTGCTCTCCACCCAGCCGGTGCTAGCTGCCCCAATTAGCAAAGAGCCTCTGTTGCTTTACATTGCGGCCACGTGACAAGTTGTCAGTACAGTACTTACGGTCGAGCGGGAAGAGGAAGGGAAGGCCTTCAAAGTTCAACGCCCTGTATATTATGTGTCTGAAGTTTTGACCCCTTCAAAACAAAGATACCCCCACTACCAGAAGCTTGTATATGGGATTTATATGACCACGGAGAAAGTTGCACATTATTTCTCTGACCACTCCATTACAGTCGTCAGCGACGCCCCGTTATCGGAGATCCTGCATAACAGAGATGCAACTGGTCGAGTGGCCAAGTGGGCGATTGAACTCCTTCCTTTAGATATCAAGTTTGAAGCAAAGAAAGCCATCAAGTCCCAAGCAATCGCGGATTTCATCGCCGAGTGGATTGAACAGCAACTTCCGACTCAAGTTCACTCGGAACACTGGACTATGTTCTTCGATGGATCCAAGATGCTGAATGGTTTAGGCGCGGGGGTAGTTTTGGTCTCCCCTCGAGGAGATAAGCTCAGATACATTCTCTAGATTCACTTCGATTCCTCCAATAACGAAGGAGAGTATGAAGCACTTTTGTATGGGTTGCGCATGGCCATTTCACTCGGCGTCCGTCGCCTCATGGTCTATGGCGACTCAGATCTGGTGGTTAATCAAGTGATGAAGGAGTGGGACGTCAGGAGTCCGGCAATGACTGGATACTGCAATGCAGTGCGGAAGCTAGAGAAGAAGTTCGAGGGGTTGGAACTCCACCACATCCCCCGACTGAAAAACCAGGCAGCTGACGACTTGGCAAAGATAGGCTCCAAGAGAGAAGCCATTCCAAGCAACGTGTTCTTGGAACACATTCACTCACCGTCAGTCCAAGAGGATCCTTTCACAGAAGAAGCCCCGCAGCCGAAAAGTGCCATAGATCCGACTGAAGTTGAAGTGCCTGCAGTAGTCGACCTAATCATGGAAGTCTTGGCAATCACCCCTGACTGGACAATACCGTACATTGCATATATCCTAAGGAAAGAACTTCCGGAGGACAAGGAGGAAGCTGAGTGGATCAACAGAAACCTCACACGCTCGCTCCCACTTGGGAAGGCCCCTTCATCGTCACCAGAGTCCTCCACAACGGAGCATATCACCTTTACAATGTTGATCGACAGATCGACGAACCTCGAGCTTGGAACGCGGAGCTTCTCCGCGCCTTTTACACTTGAGTCCGCCCTCAAACCAGATGTAATAAGAAAAACTCCTGAAGTTCATTTTTATCAGAAATAAGAGTGTTCCAATAATTGCTGTCACTTTTGTTTGTATCCGAAATCCTCCAGTGGGTGACTTAGCTGCGAATCCGATTCGCCTAAGTTTGAAAAATCCTACCGAGTGGAGAGCAAACCTCCCACTCGGGGGCTTAGCTGTGAATCCGATTCGCCTAAGTTTGAAAAATCCTACCGAGTGGAGAGCAAACCTCCCACTCGGGGGCTTAGCTGCGAATCCGATTCGCCTAAGTTTGAAAAACCCTACTGAGTGGAGAGCAAACCTCCCACTCGGGGGCTTAGCTGCGAATCGGATTCGCCTAAGTTTGAAAAATCCTACCGAGTGAAGAGCAAACCTCCCACTCGGGGGCTTAGCTGCAGTTCAGCACTCGCCTAAGTTCTCCACGAAGAGACTTAGCTGCAGTCAGACACTCGCCTAAGTTTGAAAAATCCTACCGAGTGGAGAGCAAACCTCCCACTCGGGGGCTTAGCTGCGGTTCAGCACTCGCCTAAGTTCTCCACGAAGAGACTTAGCTGCAGTCAGACACTCGCCTAAGTTTGAAAAATCCTACCGAGTGAAGAGCAAACCTCCCACTCGGGGGCTTAGCTGCAGTTCAGCACTCGCCTAAGTTCTCCATGAAGAGACATAGCTGCAGTCAGACACTCGCCTAAGTTTGAAAAATCCTACCGAGTGGAGAGCAAACCTCCCACTCGGGGGCTTAGCTGCAGTTCAGCACTCGCCTAAGTTCTCCACGAAGGGATTTAGCTGCGGTCAGACACTCGCCTAAGTTTGAAAAATCCTACCGAGTGGAGAGCAAACCTCCCACTCGGGGGCTTAGCTGCAGTTCGGCACTCGCCTAAGTTCTCCACGAAGAGACTTAGCTGCGGTCAGAAACTCGCCTAAGTTTGAAAAATCCTACCGAGTGGAGAGCAAACCTCCCACTCGGGGGCTTAGCTACAGTTCGGCACTCGCCTAAGTTCTCCACGAAGAGACTTAGCTGCGGTCAGACACTTGCCTAAGTTTGAAAAATCCTACCGAATGGAGAGCAAACCTCCCACTCGGGGGCTTAGGTACAGTTTAGTGCTCGCTTAAGTATGAAACCCACCTTCTCCTGGAGAGCTCCGCCACAAATACAATGTGAGCTTCGTCCCACTCTACAGTAACAGGGCGTGGGTCGACTGCCACCTTTTCCTGGAGAGCTCCGCCACAAATACAATGTGCGCTCCACCCCACTCTACAGCAACAGGGTGTGGGTCGGTCGTCACCTTTTCCTTCGAACGGAGATCAAGTTCCACTCGACGAATCATCCACGAAGACGTTCAACAAAAATCAAGCTCAGATAAAGCATAAAAGGTCCCGGACCTCAGATCAAAGTATTCGAGCCCTTGGCTCGGCAAGAGTTTAACTATTACACTTCCACTCGGCATTCCGAGGCAAATTCAAAGCGAAGCATAGAAGTTTTTTTTCACTCCTCAGGAGGAGGAGGACTGGAAGGGGCGACGAATTCGTCTAGATCAATCCCGTCTGCAATACGGGTGGCTGCAGCAATGAAGGTCTCCATGAAGTCCTGGAATTTGTGCTTCCTCGTGTTGGCAACTTGGATGGCGGCCAGCTTCTCCTCCCGTGCCTCCTTACAATGGACGCGGACCAGGGACAGATCCACATCAGCACCGCACCGAGCCGAAGACTTCTTCCACTCCTGCACTCGGTCAGGGATTCCGTTGAGTCGAGTCATCAGGAGCGTAGATCCTGGCCAAAGTGCTGGGTCGATCCGCGACATGGCAGTCTTCAGTTGAGCCAAGTAGTCCACGGCGCCATCGATACGGGATTCCAGTCGGAGCAGATTCATGGCAGCCTCGTCTTTCACAGGAGAGTTGATCGGATCCAAACCTATCTCAATCCGCCCGGTCTCCTCTTCAAAGTTTTGGCACAACTCTACATATACGATCCAAGGATAAGTCAATTTGCATAGGCTGAGTCGACAAAAAGTAAAAAACAGTCGAAACTGGGTGTGCACCTTCAAGTTTGATGTACAGCTTCTTGGCGAGGCTCCTCAAGTAGCTCTCTAGGTCGTCCCTCCTACGAGCGATGCCTTCCATCTTCTCGCCCAAGAGGAGGTTCTCCTTCTTCCAATTTGCAGTCAGCCTGTTGGCTTCAGTCAGAGCGGTCTGCAACCTGGTGTTCTCTTTTTCTAACTGGTCGACCGAAGCCAGCTTCTGTGCGGCCAGAGCTGTCTTGTCATCAGCCTCCTTGCGGGCAGCAGCCAGGTCCTGGTCCTTCTTCGCCAAAGCTTTTTCCAATTCTCCTACAAAGAAATGGTGATCGAATCGGAAACAGCAGAGGAATGCTCAAGCCTAAAAACAAAATCAGTCGACAAAGTCGCTTTACCTGCGGCGCCCTCCCTGACCTTCTGCAGCTCCGTCCTGGCCAGCTCTAGATCAAGGTCCAGTTGAATCTTCTGTTTCTCCAATTCAGTATAGTGAGCGGCAAGTTCGCAGGATTTCTGCAAAAAGAAAAACCAGTCGACAGACGTTCGAGATAAGTTGCTTCCGAGTAACCAAGGAACAATGGTGACGTTTCTAAGACCACAGCCGAATCAAAAACATTCGACAGTAGTCTCGGGGACTACACCCAGTGGGTGCACTCAGCGTGCCCCCACTGGTTCGACCAAAAAAAATCGACTGCCCGCAGTCGACAGGACACGGTCCCACTCGACCTAGCCAGACCAAACCGAGTGAAGAAACACAGGTTCAGCAACACAATATAAAGACTACAGTCGACTGCCAGCAGTCCACCGTAGTCTCGGGGACTACACCCAGTGGGTGCACTTAGCGTGCCCCCACTCTTCCAAGAATTGGCAAACACACCCAGTGGGTGTACAGATGCAAAGATATTCGGAAAAGAAATTCTTCAAACAACATATCATAACAGACCAAGTGTTGAGTCGACTAACCTGGACATTGCTCTGAAGAGCCGAGCTCGCGTCATAGGCGGCTTGGCTGGCCTCCCGAGCCACCTTCACTTGCTCCATCATAATCCCCGCCTGGCGTATAGCCTCCTTCGCAGCAGACGCTTGGTCCTCAGGGGCGGAGTACGCAGCAAAAAGCAAAGATGGGTCCGCAGTCGACGCCGAAGGCTGCGCACTCGACAGGGGGTTGGCGAAAGTCACAAAAGCCCGAGCGGGCTCGCCATCGCCCCGAGCCGCGGCCTCAGGTGTCGGAGTGGACCGTGGGGTCTTGACAGCCGGCATGTTCTTTGTCCTCTTCACCCTCAGTGGCTCGTTGTCATCATCGTCCGGGAGATCAATAACATGAGGAGGGGCTGCAAGAGAAACATTCAATCGACCAAAACTACAAGGGCCAGTCGACTCAAAGCAAAATGTCATTAATCGTACCAGGGTTGGAGGTGACAGCGTCCTCCATCTCTTGGTTGTCGTTCCTGGCGGAAACCTCAGAAGTGGCACCGCTGCAAATCTCAAAAGTCAGCCAGTTGGCAGAGTGAATCGACCAAGGATCCGTCCACGGTCGACAAAGGAAAACAAAGTTTCTATCATTTACCCGGAAATGGTAGGAACAGCTATCTTCATCTTGGGCAGAACTTTGGGCGGCTTGGATGGCGTCGCTCGTGGGTGCTTGGGAGCCTTCTCAGTCGGTGGAGGAGGAGAACTCCGAGGGCGCTTCGACGTCTGCCCAGCAGGTGTGGTGGCCTTGCCATGTCCCCGCGCTGGGTCATGTGTGAGCTTGGATCGCCCCTTCGGGCGGGGGGGTTCAGCTTCTTCCTCCTCCTCCTCGCTGGAGAAGACGTCGTCGTCTCCCTCCCCTTCACCGTCAGACTCCCACTCGCCTTGGTCATCCCCGCTCTCGCCTCCACTCGCCTCACCTTCCTCAGTCGACCCCTGTGCCCCGTTGGGTGTTGAGTACATCTCGGTGGTCGCCTGGGAACAGCGGACAAGACAAAAATCAGTCGACCAACTCAAAGAAGACCAATGCAAGAAACAAGATTTCAGTCAAAAACATAAAGATGTACCTGATCCACTTCGTACGAGCTGTCGAGTGGAATTACCCTTCTGGCTCCTCGGGGGTTGTCTTTATTCCTTGTGATGCTTGACAGCCACCCCTCCAGCATCTCGTCGGTGACCTCCTCCGGGTGGATCCGAGTGGTGTCGTCGAGGCCCGAGTACAACCACATCGAATGGTCCCGGGCCTGGAGCGGTTGAATGCGTCTCTGAAGAAAGACCTCTAGCAAGTCCATCCCAGTCACACCCTCACGAACGAGTTCAACCACTCGGCCGGCCAGCACTTTGACTTGGGCCTTTTCCTCTGGCGCAATTTTCAGAGAGACTGGCTTCGCGGCTCGGTCGAGGGAAAAAGGAGGGAGACCAGTCGACTGACCTGGGGTCACTTGGTCCTGGCAGTAGAACCAAGTTGCCTGCCAACCACGGACTGACTCTGGGAAAGTGATGGATGGAAAACAGCTCTTTCCCCTCGTTTGAATCGCCAGGCCCCCGCACAGCTGGATCACTTGCGTCTTCTCATCACTTGACTTGGCCTTTTTAACCGACTGAGAGCGGCAAGTAAAAATATGCTTGAAAAGCCCCCAATGCGGACGGCAACCCAGGAAGGCCTCGCACATGGAAATGAACGCGGCAAGATATACTATGGAGTTGGGGGTAAAGTGATGGAGTTGCGCCCCGAAGAAATTTAAGAAGCTCCGGAAGAATGGATGAGGAGGCAGAGAAAACCCTCGGTCGATGTGAGTGGCTAGGAGCACGCACCCACCGTCGCGGGGCTGAGGTTCGACCTCCCTCCCCGAAAGACGCGCATCTTCGTGGGGAATGGCTCCCCCTCAACCATGTCGTCGAGATCTTCCTGCCGGAGCACCGATGGCATCCAGTCGCCCTGTATCCAACCCTTGGGCAGGGCAGTCTGGGAGGAAGATCCGCCCCGCGTAGACCTCTTTCCTTTCCCCGCCGCCGCCACCTTCTTCGCGCACTCCAAAGCAGTGGTCTTGCCCTTCACCATCGTCGCCGGAGAGATCTCGCACGGACTTGCGGCGCTAGGGGTGAGAACGAAGGTTGCCGGAGAGCTGGCGAAGGGAGAGAGGAAGCAGGAAGGAGAAGAGAGCGCGCGGCTTGGAAACCCCGAGCCGGCAACTTATAAGGGGCTGCTCCCGAGTGGATGACTGGTAGGCTCGGGCCATCCAGTCAAATCCCGCAGCAGACGCGCGCGCAGTATGTGGCGAAAAAGGCGACGCGGAGATCGAGGAACTTCCACTTTATCGCTTCCGATTACTGCGGCTGCTCCCGTCCCGTGTGCTTCCCAAAAACCGAATCCCACGAGATCCGTGGGCCGCGGGACAACTTGCCAAAAACAGAAGATCCCGCTCGCGTCAACACTCGGTATACCACAAGCAAAGAAATTCATTCGACGAAAAACCTGGAATGGGTCAAGGCGACTGAAAAAAGTTGACTACGTCATCCATGACGATTGACCCAAAGAAGCTCTCACGTAGCCCGGAAAGCCAGTCGGAAAGGTTCGCCAACTCTTTCTCCACTCAAACCTCGACCCATTCGGGGGCTAATGATGAAGCTACGTACCTAGGGTGGGGACACGGACCTGTCCAAAGAGCCCTACCCAAGGACGTCCCTAGAAGAAGCTACCTTCCAATCGACTCGAAGGTATCTCACTCGACTAAGAAGCTATCACTCGATCAAGAAGCAATCACTCGACTGCCAGAAGACCTGAAGTCACTCCGCAGGCAAATGGTCGGCTGTTAGGCAGTCTTTATGGTCATTATAGCACTTTATTAGGGGCGTTACCAGTAACGCCCACCTTAAATGTACCTTAAACCCTGCATTACTGAGGGCAGGAGAGGGCCGGCGAACTCTATATAAGCCACCCCCCTCCTCAGTATGAAGGGTTCGCACCCCTGTCATTTTACACACGCATAATCCAGTCGACCGCCTCCGGGCACCGAGACGTAGGGCTGTTACTTCCTCCGAGAAGGGCCTGAACTCGTAAACCTTGCGTGCTTACAACTTCCCAATAGCTAAGGTCTAGTCTCTTCATACACCCCCCCTACCTCACTGTCAGACTTAGAACCACGACACTTATAACATTTAATTGTCCATCAGGAAAGCTATCATTAATAGGTAGTGGGTCATCAAGAACATTCTCTAACCTAGACAAGTTGTCTGTAACGGGGTTCTCAGCTCGCTTTCTATCAACAATATGCAAATCAAATTCTTGTAGCAAGAGAACCCATCTAATAAGTCTAGGTTTAGCATCTTTCTTTTCCATAAGGTATTTAATAGCAGCATGATCAGTTTGAATAGTTACTTTAGAATCAACAATATAAGGTCTGAACTTATCATAAGCAAATACAACTGCTAAAAGCTCTTTTTCAGTAGTAGCATAATTTCTTTGAGCATTGTCTAGAGTCTTACTAGCATAATGAATAACATTTAATTTCTTATCAACTCTTTGCCCTAGAACAGCACCTACAACATAATCACTGGCATCACACATAATTTCAATGGGTAAATTCCAATCAGGTGGCTAAACAACAGGTGCAGAGACTAATGCTTTCTTAAGTGTTTCAAATGCTTCTACACAATCATCATCAAAGACAAATGGTATATCTTTTTGCAATAAATTAGTCAGAGGCCGAGAAATTTTTGGGAAGTCCTTAATGAACCTCCTGTAAAATCCGGCGTGGCCAAGGAAACTTCTTATACCTTTGATATCCTTGGGACATGGCATCTTTTCAATAGCATCAACCTTGGCTTTATCAACTTCAATACCTCTTTCAGAAACTTTGTGCCCCAAGGCAATACCTTCATTAACCATAAAGTGGCACTTTTCCCAATTCAAGACAAGATTAGTTTCTTCACATCTCTGCAAAACTCGATCAAGATTGCTCAAGCAATCATCAAAAGAGGAACCATAGATGGAAAAATCGTCCATGAAAACCTCACAAATCTTTTCACAAAAGTTAGAGAATATAGCCATCATGCACCTTTGAATGGTAGCAGGTGCATTACATAAACCAAAAGGCATACGTCTATAAGCAAAAGTACCAAAAGGGCATGTAAAAGTAGTCTTTGATTGATCTCTAGCCGACACAGGTATTTGAGAGAAACCAGAATAACCATCTAGAAAGCAATAGTGTGTATGTTTGCATAATGTTTCTAGCATTTTATCAATAAAAGGTAAGGGGTAACGATCTTTCTTAGTAGCTTTATTTAATTTGCGGAAATCAATTACCATCCTATAACCTGTGATAATTCTTTGTGGAATCAATTCATCTTTATCATTAGGAACAACAGTAATACCTCCCTTCTTAGGGACACAATGGACATGACTTACCCACTCACTATCAGCAACGGGATAGATTATACCCGCCTCCAGAAGCTTGAGTATTTCTTTTCTTACCACTTCTTTCATTTTAGGATTCAGACGTCGTTGAGGATCACGAACTGGTTTGGCATCTGCTTCCAAATTTATTTTATGTTGACATAGAGTGGGACTAATGCCCTTAAGATCATCAAGAGTATATCCAATAACAGCACGATGCTTCTTTAGAGTTTTCAATAATCTTTCTTCTTCATGCTCTGAAAGGTTAGCACTAATAATAACAGGATATATCTTCTTTTCATCAAGATAAGCATATTTAGGATTATCAGGCAAAGGTTTAAGCTCAAACACGGGATCACCCTTGGGTGGAGGAGGATCCCCTAAAATTTCAACAGGCAAATTGTGTTGCAGAATAGGTTCCTGTTTAAAGAATACTTCATCTATTTCCCTTCTTTCATTCATGAACATATCATTTTCATGGTCTAGCAAATAGTGTTCTAAAGGATCACTAGGAGGTACGGCAATAGAAGCAAGACCAATAATTTCATCCTTACTAGGTAATTCTTCCTCACGATGTTGTTTACTAAATTTAGATAAATTAAACTCATGAACCATATCATCCAAGCCAATAGTAACAACATTCTTTTCGCAATCTATCCTAGCATTAACAGTGTTCAAGAAGGGTCTACCAAATATAATGGGACAAAAGCTATCTTGCGGAGAAGTAAGAACAAGAAAATCAGTAGGATATTTAGTTTTCCCACATAAGACTTCAACATCTCTAACAATTCCAATTGGTGAAATAGTATCTCTATTGGCAAGTTTAATTGTGACATCAATACCTTCTAACTCGGTAGGTGCAATTTCATTCTTAATTTCTTCATATAAAGTATGCGGTATAACACTAGCACTCGCACCCATATCACATAAGCCATGATAACAATGATCTCCTATTTTAACAGAAATAACAGGCACACCTACCACAGGTCTATGTTTATCTTTAGCACAAGGTTTAGCAATTCTAGCAGTTTCACCTTCGAACTGAATAACATGCCCATCAATATTATCAGACAAGAGATCTTTAACAATAACAATATTAGGTTCTACTTTAACTTGCTCAGGAGGTGTATAAGTTCTAATATTGCTTTTACGAACAACAGTTGAAGCTTTAGCATGATCCTTTACTCTAACAGGGAAAGGTGGTTTCTCAACATAAGAAGTAGGAACAATAGGATCATTATAAGTGACAGTCTTTTCTTCAACTTTAATAGGTGCAGCTACTTTCACTTCTATGGGAGGATGATATTTAAACCACTTCTCCTTAGGGAGATCAACATAAGTAGCAAAAGATTCACAGAAACAAGCTACTATCTCAGAGTCAAGTCCATATTTAGTGCTAAACTTACGGAAAATATCGGTGTCCATAAAAGATTTAACACAATCAAACTTAGGTGTCATACCTGACTCCTTACCTTCGTCGAGGTCCCAATCTTCAGAGTTGCGTTTAATTCTATCCAATAAATTCCATCTGAATTCAATAGTCTTCATCATAAAAGAGCCAGAACAAGAAGTATCGAGCATGGTTTGATTATTATGAGAAAGCCGAGCATAAAAACTTTGCATAATTATTTCTCTCGAGAGCTCATGATTGGGGCATGAATATAACATTGATTTAAGCCTCCCCCAAGCTTGAGCGATGCTTTCTCTTGTAACATCCCAAATTTTCAATTTGGAATATTATACATTAGATCATCAATGCATATCATACTTTATTTGCTTTTGGTTTTGATCCTAGAAATTCTACGCAACTCAAGGACCCACGGAGAGAGTTGGGGATTTCGTTATTTTCATATTTGAGTTTTCTCAAATTTTGAGAATAGGATCATGTGATTTTAATTATTTTATCATCAGTTATTTCTATTACAAAAATATGAGAGAGGGAATAAAATGACTTTCCCAAAATAAAGAAATATTGAGGATTTAATAATAAAACCAAATAAGATTTTATTTCAGAGTTTTTCGATATTTTATTTGAATTTAGGAAAAATATGCGTTTTCAAAATTTGCATTTAGGCCCCAAATAAATGTTCACTTTGCCCGGCTTGATTTTAGAAGTAGGGGAAAATTTATTTTGGGATTTTTGGAGTCCGTTTAGTATTTCTTTTATTTGTTTTTCTGCGCGGAATTATTAAAAAAACGCGAACCGACTTCGGGCCGTACCCAAGCGGGACTCCGCCCGGGGGCAACCTTTAAATAGCACCGCCCCGAGCCACCCCAGCCCATCAGCGCCGCCGCCAGCCCACCCGCGCTTGAAACCCTAACCCTACCCGCGCGCCGCCCGCCGGAGCCGCCGCCCGAGGTCAACCTTGTTTTTGCCGCCAGGTTTTTTCTTTTAAAAAAACCGTGGTTTTTTTAGTTTCGTTTTTTTATAGATCGGTTTTTTCGGTTTATTTATTTAGCGAGCGTTCGCTCGTTCGTTCGTTTTAACGAACGTTCGTCATTTTTCTTTTCTCGGATTAAATCCGTGATTTTTCTGATCGCGATTTCTGATCCGATTTTCATTTAGTATAACTTTTCGCTCATTTATCGGAATCAGGCGATTCAAGCGCGTGGAGTTTCGTATCGAAACCCTCTATCCGTTTAACCAACTTAAACAAGTTTTTGCTTTTGTAAAATTTGACTTAGATTCAGATTAGTAGAACGAAGTTTTTTTCTTTCGCCGTTTGACTTTCGTTGCATCGTTTGATTTGATTCTTTTTGCAAACCGGAGTTCTTAAGTTGAACTTTCTGGTTAGATCTCTTATTTTAGTTTTACCTGTGCATTAGATGAATACATATTGTATGCTTGTTTGTTTGTCTGTGATAAAATACTCGGAGTGCGCCTCCTGTTAATTTGAATCTCTAGGTTTCGCGAATCATCAGCAAGGCAAGTAACACTTTGATCATACCTCTTTACTACCCAGTTTTATTGCATTAGATCAATCCTCAAACATTGCATGATTATGATCTAATTAAAACGTGGGATGGGAAGTAGTTGAGGTAGTATCTATTACCTGTTGT
The DNA here is from genome assembly GCA_034509565.1 of Triticum monococcum. NCBI lineage: Eukaryota > Viridiplantae > Streptophyta > Magnoliopsida > Poales > Poaceae > Triticum > Triticum monococcum. The sequence continues at coordinate 388,588,202 of CM067841.1, forward strand.
ATTATCAAACCTTTGGGAGTTACTTCTATGTTTGCCTATTATGCCATGCTATGCTAGTAGACGTGGATTGGGTGAGTGATATCCATGACAGATGTGAGTTTGTTAATTAATGGTTTATCTAAGGTGGCAACTTAAACACACATCTAGGTGGATTGAGGTACCTGGGTATTCCAGGATTGCCTGTTGTTTTTCTTTATGGACCGCCACCCAGGACCAAAGGGATCATGAGATTTTTCATACTAGAAACTTCCGTGTGCAGCCACAAGCTATTATGGGCTCTAGCATAGTTGATTAAGTCGTGCGAACTCTTACAGGGTAGACTAGTAGATGTAGGGGAAAGTAGGTGTAACGGTCTATCCATCGTAAGGTGCTAGCGCTTCTGAAAGACCGTGTCTCGGTTATGCGTCTTCTCAAACACCATGTAGTGCGAGAAACCAAACGGAGGCGATCCAGTCTTGTGGGGAAAAGTGCGCAAACCTCTACAGAGTGTATAAACTAATCATGATTAGCCGTGTCCCCGGTTATGGACATCTTGAGTATCTAGTACCTGGATTATCATGTGAATCTCAACATGTTACTCTAAAATTTAATTTTGTGGGGTTTTGTTTAATGATGATGCTTAATTGGGATTGAGAATGCTGTCAACTATTCTCAATGTTTAACAACTACCATGATAGTTAAATAAAATTTATTCCTTTGCAGTAGGGAAAAATTGGCTTTACGCAAAACTGTAACCATAGAGCTTCCACCAGCCAAATATGCATATATAATAGCCTGTTTCATTCCAGTACTCTCTTTGTGTTACTCTGCCAGCATATTCCATGTGCTGACCCGTTTCGGGCTGCAACGTTAATGTTGCAGACTTTTCAGACGACGATTAAGGAGTTTTTAGGTCGTGGTTCTATACTTAGTGATGCCGTTGGAGTTGATGGACTCACTTATCTTCCAAGCCTTCCGCTGTTATCGTTATTAGATGGCCTTAAGCCATATTTATTGTAATAAGTTCTCTTTTGAGACACTCGATGTAATAAGTGTGTGATTGCTACTCTGTATAAATCCCTCCAGTACTGTGTGGTGTCAGCATTACTAATCCAGGGATGACACCTGAGCACAGAGATCAGACTGTTTGAGGTCTGGTCGCTACAAAGATGGTATCAGAGCACACGCTGACTGTAGGACACGACCACTAAGCTAAAGTCCTAGATCACTACTCACTCTCTTCTCTTCTGACCTCTCATCTTTTCTACTCTTTAGGATGGCGGATGCAAGGAACAAGTTCACGCAACCGGATGAAGATACACCCTTTGGACGTCACCTGAAGGAAGTCACTAGATACCTGAACATAGGAGTATCAAGCTTCACCGGAACCTACAACGCCACTTTACCTGAAGAAGAGCGCTGGATGATTCAAGTTGAAGTTCCAGGAAGGACGTTCATGCCAGTCACTGAGCCCATAGAGTTTTCTTTCGATGTACCAACTTGGAGTCTAGGAAAGAGCATGGCAGCTCACATCACCATGGGACACATTGGAGAAGTCTACCGCAATGATCTCAAGGATACTATCTACCAGATTTGTGGACGCCGAGATGAGCACTGGGAGATGATCAGCACCAGAAAGGATAGATCAATTGCGGCTTTTATCCAGGAATTAAACCAGTACATTCGATGTCAGGAGAACCAGATATTCGCCGACATGATAGACCTGAAGAAGGCAAGGACAAGAATCAAGGAACTGGAGGAAGAACTCAAGGCTACACATGAAGATTTTGAAGAAGAAATCGAAGTATTAGTGGATAAGAATGCCGACCTAACAATGAAGATCGGGATATTTATGGGAGGCCCTACACTAGTAGATGAAGACGAAGAACCCAAGGAGATTCGCCCGGAAGACTACATCATCATCGACGACACCGACTTGGACCCAGATGATAGCGATGATGGCTATGTTGATGAAGCCGGAGCAGATATCATGGAGTCTGCAACCGAAGAATATTTCTAGTAGACCACCTCATCAGTAGTAGTAGTCCACCATGTAAATACAGTAGTCCGAGCAGTTTTGCGATAGTTAGATCGATTGTATGCCCTTGTTTGATTGAATGAAGTGAATTGTTTGCTTTTGCCTCATGTGCATATGGGTAGTGTTTTCTCTTTAGACCCCCCCTATTCTTAAATCTCATCTTTTCTAAACCCTCAGATGCCTCCGAGACGTGATCCCGGATTTACCTTTCCACCGGAGCTCACTCAGTTGATCCAGTAGCAGAACACATTGATGCAGTTGCTAGTCCAGAATCAGAATTAGGGGAACAACAACAACAACCCACCACCACCACCACCTGTTGATCACTTAGCCCGTTTTATTAGGCTGAATCCGCCGGTGTTTTCCAGTAGCACCGAGCCGATAGTAGCAGATGATTGGCTCCGCAAGACAGCTAGAGATTTGACCACAATAGGATGCACAGATGTAGAGAAGGTGAAGTTTGCCGCACATCAGCTTGAAGGACCTGCAGCATCATGGTGGGAGAATTTCACGGCCACTTTCCCTGTCGACACTGTCACATGGGACCAGTTTCAGCAGGCTTTTCGAACTGCCCATGTTTCAGTAGGAGCTATGGCCATGAAGAAGCGTGAGTTTCGCAACTTGCGCCAAGGAGGACGGACAGTTGGCCAGTATGTGGATGACTTTAGTAAGCTAGCACGTTATGCCCCAGATGACGTTGCTACGGATGCAACTAAGTAGGAGAAGTTTCTGGAAGGACTCAATAATGAGTTGAGCATGCAGTTGATGGTAGCAACCTTCAACAACTACCAGGAGTTGGTAGATCGTGCTCTTATGATTGAAGGGAAGCAACAACAAATTGAAAATCGCAAGAGGAAGTATGCACAAGGAAAGTACAATCCAGGAGCTCAGCAGAAGCCACGATTTACCCCTAGACCGGGAGGACATTTTCAGCATACCCATGGAGGAGGTACCTCACACAATCACAATGGCGCCAAGAATGGTAATGGTAATGGAGGAAGCAACGGCCAGAACCGTACCAACCCATCAACCCCAGCCAAGAAAGACCTGAGCCAAGTCACTTGCTTTAAGTGTCAGAAGACCGGACATTATGCCAATGAATGTCCTGAAGGCCAGAATGGCAATGGAAGCTCTGGGAAGAAGCCGAACCCTTTCAACAGGGGACAGGTGAACCACATTAACGTGGAGGAGGTTGAAGAGCAGCCAGATGCAGTAATCGGTAAGTTTTTGGTTAAGTCATTTACTGCACTCGTTCTTTTTGATACTAGTGCATCGCATTCATACATATCAAGGGGATTTGTGGATAAGTATAACCTGCCCACTAAGGTTCTTAGAACACCTATGCTAGTAAGCTCACCAGGAGCGGAGTATATGGCCAGTCAAGGATGTTTCCAAGTGCCATTAAGTATAAGAAGGCATATTTTCCCACCGGATTTAATTATTCTGGAATCCCAAGGTCTGGATGTAATTCTCAGTATGGATTGGCTGTCGATGTATGGGGGAAAAATCGATTGCGCCAGTAAGACAATTTTGCTTACGACGCCAGAAGGAAGAAGGATCAAGTATGTATCCCGACATGCGCCAAATAGGACACAAGTAAATTCCTTATCAGGAGTTGTGCAGGAGGAAGTACCAGCGGTAAGGGATTTCCCTGACGTATTTCCAGAAGAGTTGCCAGGCATGCCACCGGATAGAGATATTGAGTTTTTGATTGAGCTTTTGCCAGGCACAGGGCCAATATCGAAGAGACCATATAGGATGACCGCAAAGGATTTGGTGGAGATTAAGAAGCAGATTAAGGTGTTACTGGATAAAGGTTACATTCGCCCAAGTTCGTCGCCTTGGGGATCACCAGTACTTCTAGTGGAGAAAAAGGATGGATCGTTAAGGATGGTTGTTGATTATCATGGGTTGAATGAAGTAATGATCAAGAACAAGTACCCACTACCAATGATCAATCATCTGTTTGATCGATTGCAAGGAGCTAAAGTGTTTTCCAAGATCGATTTGCGATCAGGGTACCATCAGTTGAAGATTCGAGAGCAAGACATACCTAAAACAACATTCACCACAAGATATGGGCTGTATGAGTACACCGTTATGCCATTTGGTCTGACTAACACACCTGCCTATTTTATGAACATGATGAACAAAGTGTTTATGGAGTTTTTGGATAAGTTCGTTGTGGTGTTCATTGATGATATTCTGGTTTACTCGAAGAATGAAGAGGAACATAAGGAACATTTGCGATTGGTACTTGAGAAGCTCAGAGAACATCAGTTGTATGCCAAGTTCAGCAAATGTGAGTTTTGGTTGAAGAAAGTAGGATTCCTCGGACACGTTATATCCGGAGAAGTAATAGCAGTTGATCCCACAAAGGTTATCACTGTGACCAATTGGGAAGCACCAACAACAGTTGGAGAGATCCAAAGTTTCCTTGGACTCGCAGGATACTACCGGAGATTTATTGAGAATTTCTCCAAGATTGCAAAACCTATGACGGAGTTGTTAAAGAAGGATACCAAGTTCATATGGACTGAGGAGTGTGAGGCTAGTTTCTAGGAGTTGAAGAAACGCTTGGTTACTTCACCAGTGTTGATTTTGCCAGACCAGACCAAGGATTATGAGGTGTATTGCGACGCTTCATGACGAGGACTTGGAGCAGTGCTTATGCAGGAAGGGAGAGTTGTTTCATATGCCTCATGGCAACTGAAACCTCATGAATTGAATTATTCCACGCATGATTTGGAGTTAGCAGTCGTAGTGCATGCATTGAAAACATGGAGACATTTCCTCATTGGAAATCATTGTGAGGTGTACACGGATCACAAGAGTTTGAAATACATTTTCACGCAGAAGGAGTTAAACCTCAGACAAAGGAGATGGTTGGAGCTCATCAAGGATTATGATATGAGATTGCATTACCATCCCGGAAAGGCTAATGTAGTAGCTGACGCATTGAGCCATAAGAGCCATGTCAATACATTAATGACGGGAGAAATACCAAAGGAGTTAGCCAAGGATCTTCGTGAGCTATGTTTGGAAATAGTTTCGAGAGGCTATGTAGCAGCATTGGAGATTCAGTCAACTTTGATGGATAGAATCAGAGAAGCTCAGAAGACTGACAAGGAGATTGCCTCTATAAAGGAGAAAATGAGCGAAGGAAAGGCTAAAGGATTTCGTGAGGATGAGCACGACACCCTATGGTTTGAAGACCATGTTTATGTGCCCAATGACCCGGAGATCAGGAAGTTTGCAAGAGGCACACGATTCACCATATTCGATTCACCCAGAAAATACCAAGATGTATTTGGATTTGAAGGATACCTTCTGGTGGACCGGAATGACGAAAGATATTGCGGAGTATGTAGCAGTTTGTGATGTATGTCAGAAAGTAAAGGCAGAGCATCAGAAGCCAGCAGGATTGTTACAGCTATTGCCGATACCCGAATGGAAGTGGGATAAGCTAGGGATGGATTTTATCACGGGATTACCCAGGACTCGTTCAGGCTATGACTCGATTTGGGTTGTAGTTGATCGGTTGACGAAAGTAGCTCATTTCATCCCGGTAAAGACCACTTACACCAGTGCTAAGTTGGCAAAGATATACATGACCAAGATTGTATGCTTACATGGAGTTCCGAGGAGTATAGTATCAGATAGAGGAACCCAGTTTACCTCAAAGTTCTGGAATCAGTTGCACGAAACTTTGGGTACCAGGCTAGAGTTCAGCACAGCTTTTCATCCACAGACAGATGGACAGACCGAGAGAGTCAATCAGATTTTGGAGGATATGCTGAGAGCTTGTGCGCTAGATTATGGATCTAGTTGGGACGACAATTTGCCATATGCAGAATTTTCTTACAACAACAACTATCAATCCAGTTTAAAGATGGCCCCTTTCGAAGCCTTGTATGGAAGGAGGTGCAGGACACCGTTGTCGTGGGATGAAGCTGGAGACCGCCAGTTGTTTGGACCTGATTTGATTAAGGAGTCTGAACAGAAGGTGAAGTTGATTCGTGATAGGCTTAAGGTAGCCCAGTCTAGGCAGAAAAGCTATGCAGATTCTAAACGCAAGGAGACAGTCTACAAAGTCAGAGACCGAGTTTATCTTCGAGTATCCCCACTTCGGGGAATAAAGCGCTTTGGTGTTAAGGGAAAGTTAGCGCCACGATTTGTAGGACCATACCGAGTATTGGAACGTATGGGAGAAGTGGCCTACAAGTTGGAACTGCCCGAAGGATTGTCAGGAGTTCATGATGTGTTCCACGTTTCTCAGTTGAAGAAGTGCCCCGCGGAGATGGTTGACATACCCTTGAGAGACACAGTGCCATTGGAAGCAATTCAGTTGGATAACAATTTGACCTATGAGGAGAAACCAGTTAAGATTCTCGAGTTTGCCAGCCGAGCCACCCGCAGCAAGGTTATCAAGTTTTGTAAGGTTCAGTGGAGCCACCACACGGAGGATGAAGCCACCTGGGAGCGAGAGGAAGATTTGCTCAAGGACCACCCTCACCTATTTTCTAGCCAACCCGAATCTCGAGAGCGAGATTCATCTTAAGAGGGGTAGGTTTGTAACATCCCAAATTTTCAATTTGGAATGTTATACATTAGATCATCAATGCATATCATACTTTATTTGCTTTTGGTTTTGATCCTAGAAATTCTACGCAACTCAAGGACCCACAGAGAGAGTTGGGGATTTCGTTATTTTCATATTTGAGTTTTCTCAAATTTTGAGAATAGGATCATGTGATTTTAATTATTTTATCATCAATTATTTCTATTACAAAAATATGAGAGAGGGAATAAAATGACTTTCCCAAAATAAAGAAATATTGAGGATTTAATAATAAAATCAAATAAGATTTTATTTCGGAGTTTTTCGATATTTTATTTGAATTTAGGAAAAATATGCGTTTTTCAAAATTTGCATTCAGGCCCCAAATAAATGTTCACTTTGTCCGGCTTGATTTTAGAAGTCGGGGAAAATTTATTTCGGGATTCTTGGAGTCCGTTTAGTATTTCTTTTAGTTGTTTTTCTGTGTGGAATTATTAAAAAAAACGCGAACCGACTTTGGGCCATACCCGAGCGGGACTCCGCCCGGGGGCAGCCTTTAAATAGCGCCGCCCCGAGCCGCCCCAGCCCATCAGCGCCGCCGCCAGCCCACCCGCGCGCGAAACCCTTACCCTAGCCGCGCGCCGCCCGCTGCCTGCCGAAGCCGTCGCCGCCGCCGGACCCACCACCCGAGGTCAACCTCGTTTTTGCCGCCCATTTTTTTAAAAACCGCGGTTTATTTTTTTTAGTTTCGTTTTTTATAGATTGGTTTTTTTTCGGTTTATTTATTTAGTGAGCGTTCGCTCGTTCGTTCGTTTTAACGAACGTTTGTCATTTTTCTTGTCTTGGATTAAATCCGCGATTTTTCTGATCGCGATTTCTGATCCGATTTTCGTTTTAGTATAACTTTTCGCTCGTTTATCGGAATCAGGCGATTCAAGCGCCTGGAGTTTCGTCTCGCAACCCTCTATCCATTTAACCAACTTAAACAAGTTTTTGCTTCTGTAAAATTTGACTTAGATTCAGATTAGTAGAACGAAGTTTGTTTCTTTCGCCGTTTGACTTTCGTTGCTTCGTTTGATTTGATTCTTTTTGCAAAACGGAGTTCTTAAGTTGAACTTTCTGGTTAGATCTCTTATTTGAGTTTTACCTGTGCATTAGATGAATACTTATTGTATGCTTGTTTGTTTGTCTGTGATAGAATACCCGGAGTGCGCCGCCTGTTACTTCGAATCTCTAGGTTTCGTGGATCATCAGCAAGGCAAGTAACACTTTGATCATACCTCTTTACTATCCAGTTTTATTGCATTAGATCAATCCTCAAACATTGCATGATTAGGATCTAATTAAAACGTGGGATGAGAAGTAGTAGAGGTAGTACCTATTACCTGTTGTATTATCAAACCTTTGGGAGTTACTTCTACGTTTGCCTATTATGCCATGCTATGCTAGTGGACGTGGATTGGGTGAGTGATATCCATGATAGATGTGAGTTTGTTAATTAATGGTTTATCTAAGGTGTCAACTTAAACACACATCTGGGTGGATTGAGGTACTTGGGTATTCCAGGATTGCATATTGTTTTTCTTTATGGACCGCCACCCAGGCCCAAAGGGATCATGAGATTTTTCATACTAGAAACTTCCGTGTGCAGCCACAAGCTATTATGGGCCCTAGCATAGTTGATTAAGTCGTGCGAACTCTTACAGGGTAGACTAGCAGATGTAGGGGAAAGTAGGTGTAACGGTCTATCCATCATAAGGTGCTAGTGCTTCTAAAAGACTATGTCTCGGTCATCCGTCTTCTCAAACACCATGTAGTGCGAGAAACCAAACGGAGGCGATCGAGTCTTGTGGGGAAAAGTGCGCAAACCTCTGCAGAGTGTATGAACTAATCATGATTAGCCGTGTCCCCGGTTATGGACATCTTGAGTAGCTAGTACCTGGATTATCATGTGAATCTCAACATGTTACTCTAAAATTTAATTTTGTGGGGTTTTGTTTAATGATGATGTTTAATTGGGATTGAGAATGCTGTCAACCATTCTCAATGTTTAACAACTACCATGATAGTTAAATAAAATTTATTCCTTTGTAGTAGGGAAAAATTGGCTTTACGCAAAACTGTAACCATAGAGCTTTCCACCAGCCAAATATGCATATAGAATAGTCTGTTTCATTCCATTACTCTCTTTATGTTACTCTGCCAGCATATTCCATGTGCTGACCCGTTTCGGGCTACAACGTTAATGTTGCAGACTTTTCAGACGACGATTAAGGAGTTTTTAGGTCGTGGTTCTATACTCAGTGATGCCGTTGGAGTTGATGGACTCACTTATCTTCCAAGCCTTCCGCTGTTATCGTTATTAGATGGCCTTAAGCCATATTTATTGTAATAAGTTCTCTTTTGAGACACTCGATGTAATAAGTGTGTGATTGCTACTCTGTTATAAATCCTTCCAGTACTGTGTGGTATCAGAATTACTGATCCAGGGATGACACCTGAGCACAGAGATCAGACTGTTTGAGGTCTGGTCGCTACACCCTCGCGAGGCCAGAAATTATATATATAATTGCGATCACGATGAACAAGATGCATAGGGTAATACTTTTGATGAAATTCCAACTTCAATCTTTTATAGTCCCATGATCTCATATCATCACATAGCCTATACCATATCAATGCGTCTCCCTTCAAAGATAAAGGGAAGACCTTCTTCTTAGCAACATCATCGGGTATACCTGCAAGCTTAAATAATCCACAAACTTCATCCACATATATTAAGTGCTCATCAGGATGCTTTGTTCCATCTCCTGTAAAAGGGTTAGGTAGTAGTTTTTCCATCATACCCGAAGGAAATTCAAAAGGAGTTTCATTTTCAATAGATTCAGTAGGTTGAGGAGCAACTCTTTGCTCTACTAGACGGGGTGAAGATACCCCGAACAAGCCCCTCAGAGAATTACTTTCCATAGTAACAAGTGACAGTAAATTTCAGCACACTATATAAATTTTTCCTTACCAAATTCCACCTACCAAAGGCGCTACACTCCCCGGCAACGGCGCCAGAAAAGAGTCTTGATGAACCACAAGTATAGGGGATCTATCATAGTCCTTTCGATAAGTAAGAGTGTCAAACCCAACGAGGAGCAGAAGGAAATGATAAGCGGTTTTCAGCAAGGTATTCTCTGCAAGTACTGAAATAAGTGGTAACATATAGTTTTGTGATAAGATAAATTGTAACTTGTAACAAGTAACAAAAGTAAATAAAATGCAGCAAGGTGGCCCAATCCTTTTTGTAGCAAAGGACAGCTAGAAGAGCGCTCTTGCAACCCGTGCTTTGCTCTCCTGTCCGAGGTCCAAATGCGGTGCTGTATCGCCAATCAAACAAATATATTGCACTTGAGAAGCGCCCAACTCTTCTAGATGCAAGAAGCATAGGCAACCCCTTGGATCCCTTGGCACAGACGATGATATGTGGATCTGGCGATGTACTGCCTGGACGGGTCCGCTGGCCAAGAGAAACAATCCGTCCTATCTGGATCCCGAGGCACGGTGCTAATAGCTAGATTAAGGTGAACTAGCGGCATATGACTGATGACCCACAAGTATAGGGGATCTATTGTAGTCCTTTCGATAAGTAAGAGTGTCGAACCCAACGAGGAGCAGAAGGAAATGATAAGCGGTTTTCAACAAGGTATTCTTTGCAAGTACTGAAATAAGTGGTAACAGATAGTTTGGTGATAAGATAAATTGTAACGAGCAACAAGTAACAAAAGTAAATAAAGTGCAGCAAGGTGGCCCAATCCTTTTTGTAGCAAAGGACAAGCCGGAACAAACTCTTATAATAGGAAAAGCGCTCCCGAGGACACATGGGAATATCGTCAAGCTAGCTTTCATCACGTTCATATGATTCACGTTCGATACTTTGATAAATTGATATGTGGGTGGACCGGTGCTTGGGTGCTGTTCTTACTTGAACAAGCATCCCACTTATGATTAACCTCTATTGCAAGCATCCGCAACTACAACAAAAGTATTAAGGTAAACCTAACCATAGCATGAAACATGTGGATCCAAATCAGCCCCTTACAAAGCAACGCATAAACTAGGGTTTAAGCTTCTGTCACTCTAGCAACCCATCATCTACTTATTACTTCCCAATGCCTTCCTCTAGGCCCAAATAATGGTGAAGTGTTATGTAGTAGACGTTCACATAACACCACTAGAGTCTAGAGAACATACATCTTATCAAAATATCAAACGAATACCAAATTCACATGACTACTAATAGCAAGGCTTCTCGCTTGTCCTCAGGAACAAACGTAATTACTCACAAAGCATATTCGTGTTCATAATCAGAGGGGTAATAATATGCATATAGGATCTGAACATATGATCTTCCACCAAATAAACCAACTAGCATCAACTACAAGGAGTAATCAACACTACTAGCAACCTACTAGCACCAATCCCGGACTTTGAGACAAGAATTGGATACAAGAGATGAACTAGGGTTTGGAGATGAGATGGTGCTGGTGAAGATGTTGATGGAGATTGCCCTCTCCCGATGAGAGGAGCGTTGGTGATGGCGATGGTGATGATTTCCCCCTCCCGGAGGGAAGTATCCCCGGCAGAACAGCTCTGCCGGAGCTCTAGATTGGTTCCGCCAAGGTTCCGCCTCGTGGCGGCGGAGTCTCGTCCCGAAAAGTTCCTTCTTATTTTTTTCTCATCGAAAGACTTCATATAGGAGAAGATGGACGTCGGAGAGCCACCAGGGGGCCCACGAGGTAGGGGGCGCGCCCTGGGGGGGCACCCTCGTGAGCAGGGTGTGGGCCCCCTGGCCTTCATCTTTGGCGAGGATTTTTCTTTATTTATTGAAAAAAGTCCAGTTTACTACCCTGAACAAAGTTGGTGGTTTACATTACCCCTTGATCTATTTTTCGGTTCCCTTACCCCCCCCTAAACAATCCCATACCGGATAAAACAACCCCCTGGGTGGTTTTTCTGGACTTGGCAGCTGACGTGGTGCTGGTCAATGGTGGTTTTGACTTGTGGGTGGATCCCACTTGTCAGTTTTTTTATAAAAAAACTAAGAAATATAAAAGAAGTACTATACCTGGGCCTTACCTCTTGTAAATTTTGGCCCAACCCAACCCAGCGAGGGGCAGGGTCGTCTTCAACCGCTGGCGCAACTCGTTGAAAGCACGCTGCCAGGGGTAGCCGTTTGCTTCTATGCGGCCAACATCCACTCCTCGTTAGCAAAGCTTGTCTACGAGGGACTCCTTGCCCTAGAAAGCTCAAATGTTGACTCAATCGATCGATGACGCCCAAAATCGACTGAATCGAGCTCATCTTCCTCACTTCCGACCATCAGTCGCCATCGTCGATCTGTTACCTCTCGAGTCTCCCTGACCTTTGTGACCTTGCCGTGAGCTCCATGCAGTGCTGCCAATCTTCCATTCACATCGTTGATGAGCGCCTCTTCGTCCAACCCCCTCCCCATGATGCCTCACTCCGGCGACCTCGGGCGAGGTCCATGCCCTCGCCATGGGCCCTCACCAGCCCATTCTACCGCTTTGGCATGCTCACGGTGAGCGCCTAATGCCGGTGCACCCCTCTCCCCTCTTCCATGTGCCTTGTAGTCCCCTGCCACCTAGCTTCGATCGGCTCCACGCTGGCCTCGGCCATGCCTGAGGGTCTGACCATCCCTGCTCGCGCTACCACCTCCGTTCTACGTGTAGCGAGCCCAAGAGCATGCAGGACGAATCCACCAGCCATTTGGTCGCCGGGATAGAGCTCCCACGCCCTCTGCTGTGACGTGTGCTCGTCGGCGGCCTTAACACCGATGGTTAGATTAGGATTAGTGTTAGGTTATGTTAGTCTTGGGTCATTGACCACAACCCCCATCTAATTAACTCTTGTGTTTAACCACCAAGCCAATGACGTGTGGCCCCCTGGCCGGTTTGACTAGTCAGTGCTAGCTGGGCTGACTTTTTTAATAGGTGGGCCCCTCTCTCACTGGTCAAATACCGCTTTGACCTTGGGTAAAACCATCCAGGGTCTGATTTTGCCCGGTATGAGATTGTTTAGGGGGTGAAAGGAGCAGAAAAAAAGATTAGGGGGTTATGTGAACCACCAACTTTGTTCAGGGTAGTAAAATGGACTTTTTTCTTATTTATTTTAAGATGTTCCGTGGAGTTTTAGGACTTTTGGAGTTGCGCAAAATAGGTATATAATATTTGCTCCTTTTCCAGCCCAGAATTCCAGCTGCCGGCATTCTCCCTCCTTATGTAAACCTTGTAAAATAAGATAGAATAGCCATAAGTATTGTGGCATAAAGTGAAATAACAGCCCATAATGCAATAAATATCGATATAAAAGCATGATGCAAAATGGACGTATCAATGACCCGTGAAGGTGAGCTCTCCATCCATATCCTGCAGCCACCTTCCCTGCTCGAGGGCATCTCTCACTGTGCGTCGGTTCCTGGTACGAGTATCCACCAGCTTGTGTAGCAGAGGTGCTATATCCAGCACAAGAAATCCATGTATCCATCTGTCTCTCCAGAACAGCACCTTGGTGCCATCTCCCACCTCAATCTTTACTAGACTGTCAAAGACCGCTGTTGCATCTTTATCATTCAACATAGCAAGCCCTTGCCATGGCCTCGTAGGATCCGTCCTTTTTAACCACTCCCATCTCACCCTAAGTGCAAGGCCATGGAGCTCTAGATCCCTCACCCCCAGGCCACCCAAGTAAGTGGGTCTACATATCGTGCTCCAAGCCATAAGACACTGCCCGCCGTTCACTTTATCTTTGCTAGCCCAGAAGAACGCACGCATCCATTGGTTGATTTCCTCCAACACCCACACCGGGGCCTCTGCTATCATAAAGTGATGGATGGGTTTTGTCGCAATGACAGATTTAGCAAGCACCAACCGACCAGACCTCTGGATCATACCCCGCTGCCACGCAGGAGCAGCTTTCTTTGCTTGATCCAACATGGGCTGCCACTCTGCTCTACTAAGTTGGTGGATTGCCAAATGCAGCCCCATGTATCTACACGGGAAGCTTTGCACATTGCATTGCGGAATGGACTCCACCCGCTCCTTAACAACCACTTCACCATTGATCATGACGGCCAAGGATTTCTGGTAATTGATCTTCAATCCCGAAGCCTCCCCAAACATCCACAACGCTTCCTTTACAAATCTTAGATCCATCAACGTGGGCTTAACAAACAACACCACGTCATCGACATATAAAGACACACTTTGCTCTGCCGAGATCCCAGTGAATTTATCGACACCCCCAAAGCCACTACTTTAGCCATAATCTTTGACAACACATCCATTGCAATGGCGAACAACAACGGAGACACTGGGTCCCCTTGCCTTAGTCCTTGCACATGCTGGAAGCTTCTTCCCGGACATCCATTCACCAAGACTTTCGTGGTGGTTGTCTTGAGGAGAATGGATACCCAGCACTACCATTTAGCACCAAAACCTTTGTGCACCATCACCTTAAACAGAAAAGGCCAAGCGAGCGAGTTAAATGCCCTGGATATGTCTAGCTTAAGGAAAGCTCCTGCCTCTCTCCGAGCATGAATCTTTCTAGCCACTTGCCACACTAAGATGAAGTTATTATGCAAATGTCTCCCACATATGAAAGCCGATTGATTAGCCGCCACTATCTCCTTCATCCTCCTCCTAACTCGATTCACCAAAAGCTTAGCAAAAATTTTAGCCACACTATGAGTCAAACTAATCGGACGAAATTCGCCCACCACCTCTGCATCCGGCTTCTTCGGGATGAGGACAATCTGTGCATGGTTAAGTTTGTTGAAACCCCGACCATCTCCTATGTACAGCTTCATGAAAACTGCCACCACATCATCTTTTATAATGTGCCACACCTTCTGATAGAAAGCAGCGATAAACCCATCCGGCCCCGACGCACGATCTGGAGGCAGGTCCTTGATCGTGCTCCAAACTTCCTCCTCCGAAAAAATCTCGTCGAGCTCCAACAGATTATGAGAGTCCATATCCAGAAACTCGAGGTCCGCGTCCACCTCCCTCGAGTGAGTTCTACCCAAGAGTTCTTCATATGCCTCCGAAAAAATCTCTTCCTTCTGATGCTGATCAGTGATCAACTCGCCATTGTGTCTCACGTGCGGGATGAAATTCTTTGATCGACAACCGTTTGCCATAGCCTGGAATAGTTTTGTGTTGGCATCACCCTCTCTAATCCATCTTAAGCGCGATCTCTGCCTCTCAATCATCGTAGTGTTACTATCTACAAAGCTCGAATTGTCGCAAAATGTTTTCGACAAGTTCAAGGTGTTGACTACGATGAGATTTTCTCACTCGTATCGATGCTTAAAAGTCTGTTCGAATCATGTTAGCAGTTGCCGCATTTTATGAAATATGGCAAATGGATGTCAAAACTGTATTCCTTAATGGATTTCTTAAAGAAGAGTTGTATATGATGCAACCAAAAGGTTTTGTCAATCCTGAAGGTGCTAACAAAGTGAGCAAGCTCCAGCGATCCATCTATGGACTGGTGCAAGCATCTCGGAGTTGGAATATATGCTTTGATAAAGTGATCAAAGCATATGGTTTTACACATACTTGCGATGAAGTCTGTATTTACAAGAAAGTGAGTGGGAGCACTACAACATTTCTGATAAGTATATGTGAATGACATATTGTTGATTAGAAATAATGTAGA
Source organism: Triticum monococcum (assembly GCA_034509565.1). Lineage (NCBI taxonomy): Eukaryota > Viridiplantae > Streptophyta > Magnoliopsida > Poales > Poaceae > Triticum > Triticum monococcum. The sequence continues at coordinate 388,603,507 of CM067841.1, forward strand.
ATTTTCTAGAAAGCATAAAGGAAAGTTTGAAAAGAGTTTTTCAAAGAAAGACCTCGATGACGCTGCTTACACATTGAGCATCAAGATATATAGAGATAGATCAAGACGCTTGATATGTTTTTTCAATGAGTACATACCTTGACAAGATTTTGAAGTAGTTCAAAATGGAACAGTCAAAGAAGGAGTTCTTGCCTGTGTTGCAAGGTGTGAAGTTGAGTAAAGACTCAAAACCCGACCACGGCAGAAAATAGAAAGAGAATGAAAAGTCATTCCCTATGCCTCAGTCATAGATTCTATAAAATATGCTATGCTGTTTACCAGTCCTATTGTATACCTTAGCATTTTTCTGGCAAGGGAGTACAACGGTGATCTAGGAGTAGATCACTGGACAGCGGTCAAAATTATCCTTAGAGGACTAAGGAAATATTTCTCGGTTATGGAGGTGATAAAAGAGTTCGTCGTAAAGAGTTACGTCGATGCAAGCTTTTTACATCGTTCTAGATGACTCTAAGTCTCGATCTGGATACATATTGAAAGTGGGAGCAATTAGCTAGAGTAGCTCCGTGCAGAGCATTATGGACATAGAAATTTGTAAAATACATACGGATCTGAATGTTGCAAACCCGTAGACTAAACTTCTCTCACAAGCAAAACATGATCACTCTTGGGTATTAATCACATAACGATGTGAACTAGATTATTGACTCTAGTAAACCCTTTGAGTATTAGTCACATGGAGATGTGAACTAATCACATAAAGATGTGAACTAGATTATTGACTCTAGTGCAAGTGGGAGACTGAAGGAAATATGCCCTAGAGGCAATAATAAAGTTGTTATTTATATTTCCTTATATCATGATAAATCTTTATTATTCATGCTAGAATTGTATTAATCGGAAACTTAGTACATTTGTGAATATATAGACAAACTAAGTGTCACTAGTATGCCTCTACTTGACTAGCTCGTTGAATCAAAGATGGTTAAGTTTCCTAGCAATAGACATGAGTTGTCATTTGTTTAACGGGATCACATCATTAGAGAATGATGTGATTGACTTGACCTATTCCGTTAGCTTAGCATTTGATTGTTTAGTATATTGCTATTGCTTTCTTCATGACTTATACATGTTCCTGTGACTATGAGATTATGCAACTCCCGAATACCAGAGGAACACTTTGTGTGCTACCAAACGTTACAACATAACTAGATGATTATAAAGGTGCTCTATAGGTGTCTCCGATGGTACTTGTTGAGTTGGCATAGATCGAGATTAGGATTTGTCACTTCGATTGTCGAAGAGGTATCTCTAGGCCCTCTCGGTAATACACATCACTATAAGCCATGCAAGCATTGTGACTAATGAGTTAGTTGCGGGATGATGTATTACGGAATGAGTAAAGAGACTTTCCAGTAATGAGATTGAACTAGGTATTGAGATACCAATGATCGAATCTCAGGCAAGTGACATACCGATGACAAAGGGAACAACGTATGTTGTTATGCGGTTTGACCAATAAAGATCTTGTAGAATATGTAGGAGCCAATATGAACATCTAGGTTCCGCTATTGGTTATTGACCGGAGACGTGTCTCGGTCATGTCTACATAGTTCTCGAACCCATAGGGTCCGCATGCTTAACGTTTGGTGACGATCGGTATTATGAGTTTATGCGATTTGATGTACCGAAGGTAGTTCAGAGTACCAGATGAGATCGGGAACATGACGAGGAGTCTCGAAATTGTCGAGACATTAAGATTGATATATTGGACGACTATATTCGGACATCGGAAAGGTTCTGAGTGATTCGGGTATTTTTCGTAGTACCGGGGAGTTACGGCAATACGGGGAAGAAGTATTGGGCCTCATGGGAGAAATGGTGGAAGAGAGGAGGCAGGGCATGTGCCCCCCCTAGCCCAAACCGAATTGGACTAGGGGGCCGGCCCCCCTTCCCTCTTTTCCTCCCTCTCCTTCCTTCTCCCCTTCTCCCCTTCCTTTCCTCCTCCTAGTAGGAGTAGGACTCCCCTTTCCTACTCCTACTAGGAGGAGGACACCTCCTCCTGGCGCGCCCTAGGAGGGCCGGCCGGCCTCCTCCCTTGCTCCTTTATATACGGGGGCAGGGGGGCACCCTAGAACACACAAGTTGATCTGTTGATCTATTCCAGCCGTGTGCGGTGCCCCCCTTCACCATATTCCACCTCGGTCATATCGTAGCGGTGCTTAGGCAAAGCCCTGCGTCGGTAGCAACATCATCATCGTCATCACGCCGTTGTGCTGACGGAACTCTCCCGTGAAGCTCTGCTGGATCGGAGTTCGCAGGACGTCATCGAGTTGAACATGTGCTGAACTCGGAGATGCCGTACGTTTGGTACTTGGATCTATCGGATCGTGAAGACGTACGACTATATGAACCGCGTTGTGCTAACGCTTCTGCTTTCGGTCTACGAGGGTACGTGGACAACACTCTCCCCTCTCGTTGCTACGCATCACCATGATCTTGCATGTGCGTAGGATTTTTAAAAAAATTACTACGTTCCCCAACACAAAACGCAATAGCTTTGAAGGTTGAAGGCATCCACAAAAGTCACATACATATCACCTTTATATTTAGGGTGAATGCCAAAACCTCTATCGAGGAATACATGGGTAAAGTTCATCTCGCCTTCAACAAAAGTGGGAAGAGATTGTTGACTTTTGAAATCATTTGGCCACTAACATATATAACAAAACGAAATACATCATCGAGTTGAGGCGACCATCCATCTCGAGGCTCATTGTGCATATAAACATGCATACTGCATCATGAGGCCAGCGTACATCAAACCCTACAACATAAGCAATGTAAAACAAAATTCTCCGAATCACATGAGTATAGTTAGATGTTCAAGGCAACATGAGTATGGATTGTTAGCCAAATGTACAATATATATATATATATATATATACTCCAACATCTTAAGAGTAAAACCGTGCTGCAAGAAATCAACAGAAATTAAATATTCATAAAAAATTTGAAGTTCAAACGTGTGCATCTAGGAGTAAATACTCCTAACACCAAATTAAATAAGAGAGAATCCCTTATTTAACATCGTGTCTAAATTTTATGTCCTATTTGACATCGACAAATAATTTCTTCCCTATTTAACAATGAGTCTAAACTTTATACCTTTTATAACATTTATGTTCATTTTAAGCCGAAATGACACCTGAAATGACCCTTTTGCCCTCATACGGTATGTTTGTGTGCGCGTGTGATGTTGCGGGTGTTTATGTGCGCGCACGAGTGTACTACTGCTGCGTGTGTGCTGCATGTGTGTTTGCTGTTGTGTGTGTACGTGCGTGCTGTTGTGTGCATGCGTGGTGCCTGCAGTGGCGGAGGCAGGAATACTTTTCTGGTGTGGCGAAGTTTATGAAGAGGAAAATCATGTATAATATAACTTTGGAAGAACTTACTAGTGCCTTAGTGCCCTGCCTGCTTCCGTCTCCGCCATGCAGATCACGGTCCATGAACGAGTGCATACCCTCATGCGCAAAAGGGTGGTACGTTTACCGGACGTACGTTTCTTTCAAAAAAATCTGTCGAACTAATTACTGGACGTATGTTTCTTAAAATAATAATTGTACGTACGTATTTGCACCAGAGTTTAGGTATGTCATGCGCCAAACCTTGCCAAATAGCTGGCTTCGTGTGTGTGTGTGTGTTGTGTGCACGTGTGTTGCTGATGCGTGCGTGTGCTGCTGCTCCCTATGAGTGTGCTGTGTGTGTGCGCGTTGTTGCATGTTAGTGTGCTACGTGCGTGCGTGATGTTGTGTGTGTTGATGTGCTGATGCGTATGTTATTGCCTTTGCACTAATGTTGCATGCGTGTGCTATTGCCTTTCACACACACACACACACACACACACACACACACACACACACACACACACACACACACACATATCATATGAGGGGCAAAAGAGTCTTTTCAAGTGTCATTTAGGCTCAAAATGGACGAAAGTGTTATAAAAGGCATAAAATTTAGACTAGTTGTTAGATAGGGAAGAAGAAAATGCAATGTCAAATAAGGAAACGAAACTTAAAATAGTGTTAAATAAAGAATTATTTCATTAAATAACCATATGTCTAAAAGTGCTCAAATGCTTTAAGACAAAACTGCAAGCATACATTACTCTCTCGAGCAAAAGGTGCAAGAGCAATCATATTTCGCCAAAACTTGCCTCACTGGCTCAAATTGGAAATGCGAGTATGCATAAAAATCACTGTCTTGTTAGCCTACATAATGATTGATCTAAATTTCAAAAGTGTTTCTGGAAAATAGCAAAGTCACTCATAATCAAGTGGCTAAAGCCCACCCGGGAGTGCCACCGAAACAGAAAAAGGATCAATTACGCTCCTTTGTTTCTTTTGAACGGAAATATGTTAACAACAAAGCATATCTTCTATGAAATCATAGAAAGTCAAAGAACAATCAATTTCAAACATATGACCCAATGTCATATCAACATAAGCCAGGTCATTGAAATAACTCTCTAATGCTTAACAAGATAAAAGTATAAGCATGGATATTCTATGTATAAAAAAGCCTACTCTTTCATGAGTCTAGCGAGAAACGAAACTAATAGCATCATCATTTCAAAAAATGGTCACATGAATTAACAAAAATAATAGTCAATAAATATGATCAACTTGACAAATACATACAAAAGGTATACCATTAAAATATGGTGGTAAATCAAGAGAATTGGGACAAGTATTCTTGTTGGACGTAGTTATATGGCAGCCACCCCGTAATAACATCATGAGATTTAGTCCTTATCCGATTAAAAGATCCAAACAAACTTTCAAAGCAGCGTACCACATGTACGTGAGGCTAATATCTGGCCGATGATTTTTTGAATAAAATAACAGTAAATGCGTACGCCTCCGATGCTATGTCAAGTATTGGAAATACGCTAAAAATATATATGCATATTTTCGAGCTCTGAATCCAAATATTAATTAAAAAAAATACTCGCATTCAGACCTCGAGGGGCATCTGTTGACATCGATTTTGGCCGAAGGGAATATAGTGTGATTAAAACAAATAAATTACTTTAAATGGTGAAAATGATAAAATACACCATTGAGTGTAAACGACCATGATGAATTTCCATCGCTTAATACAAAACAGCGGGCACACAAAATAAATTAATAAAAGAGCTGATGTTTGGGAAATTTGCAAAGTGAATAAAAATCTTCATGAAAAATTTGTCCCGACTAAAATCATACGTAATCTTCATACATGCACGCCACCACCTACGGCGGGTGCGAGATACCAACATAAAATCATAATATTTCCAAAATATCGATCGTATGGTAAATGAAGTCCTTCTTCCACCGCGGATGATAAATATCGATGTGACACATAAAAATATATATATCGCGCAAACAAAATATATGTGCAGTATATGGAAATAAATAAATGATGCTTCTAATGGGGCATCGACACATGCGTATTCAGTCAGAAAATATTTGGTCGACGGATATATTCATCTTATATATATGACATTGAACTTTGGATTGCATAGAAAATAATTAAGCATGCACACCCTCATTATAAACCTTAATGCATAATTAATAGCTAACCAGGTTTAGCCTTTAAAGAAAAATATAGCCACATATGCATGGCTGTGGCTCCCAAAAAGCTGATGTGCTTGCACGCAAGTGGTGGAGCCAAGGCCCAGTTGCCAACTAAAATAATCCAAGCCCTTCAGCTAATTAGAGACAAGTCTCGGTTATTCACAAGCTTAACATGGATGAACAACCAGCATCTGAGAGTAGTAGGGGTGGCGCATTGGATGCATCCATGCCAAGGACTATGATTGTTCCTCCTCCACCACCATGGTACGTTACCCCGAGGGACAGGAAGAAGCACAAGAATGGGAATTCTCCAAACAAAAGCAACTTGGACAGTGAGGCGGGCTCCTCTGAGGAGCGCCGCCGGGTCCAATGAGTCTCTCATGTTGGAACTGTCGCGGGGCGGGCAAACCCGCGATAGTTCGAGAGCTTCGCGAGTTCGCGAGACAGTTTGCTCCGATGGTGCTTTGTATAGTTGAAACTCAACTCCCTAGAGATAGAGTGGAAAACTTGGCAAGCACCCTAGGTTATGATAATGCTTATGCTGTTAGTAGCTCTGGTAGAAGTGGAGGCCTTGGTATTTTCTGGAATAATGAAATAAAGATCGAAAATTTTGGTTACTCCGCTTATCATATAGATGCTCATGTCACTCTTCCTGGTACTATACCATGGCGGCTCACAGTGATGTACGGTGAATCACAAGTTAGTGAAAGAGGCAAGACTTGGGATGTGTTGAGATCTCTCGCTGAAGATAATGACCTGCCATGGTTATGCTTCGGTGATTTCAATGAGGTACTCAGTTTGAATGGACATGATGGGGTTGGTCACCGTTGCATGACACAGGTGAATGGGTTTAGGGACGCTGTTGATACATGCTGCCTTATAGATCTAGGCTACTCGGGAACCAGCTGGACTTTTGAGAAAAGAGTCGCCGGAGGTACATACACGCGAGTCTGCCTCGATAGGGCACTTGCTACTGCATCATGGTCCCGTATGTATCCAGGGGCCGAGTTATCCCATAAGTCTGCCACCACATCGGATCATATACCGATTTTGCTACAACTCTCACCGGGAGAAGATGAGCCGCGCCAAGCTAGACCTTTCAGATATGAAATGATGTGGGAATCTCATGATGATTTTCAGGCAACCATTGAACAACACTGGCAAGGCCCAGGAGCAACCACGGCTGCAGAATTGTGTGCAAAAATAAAAACACTGTCAACAAACCTGAAACGTTGGGACCGAACTATGTTTGGCAGTGTCAAGGAGGAGATCAGAACTCTCAAGATTCAGCTAGAGAGCATGCATGCAGATCCATCTAGGACTGCACCTACTCGTCAGGAGGAGAAAGTGAAAGACCGCTTGATCGAGCTCTATCATAAAGAGGAAGTCATGTGGCGTCAGAGATCGCGAATAACATGGCTGGCGGTGGGTGATAAGAACACCAAATTCTTTCACCTACGGGCCAGCAGACGGCACCTTAAAAATAAGATAAAGAGTTTACTCAGACAGGACGGAACTATAGCAGATGATGCTGTAGAGATGGAGAGTATGGTTACGGCTTTCTACAAAAAATTGTTCACATCTGAGGGGACAACGAACATGCATCAAGTGATTGACGTTGTGCCACGTAAAGTCACAAACGAGATGAATCAGCGGCTGACGGGCGAGTACAGCAAAGAGGAGATTAAAACGGCGCTGTTTCAGATGGCTCCTACAAAAGCACCAGGATCGGATGGTTTTCCGGCTCATTTTTTCCAGAGACATTGGGAGCTCTGTGGAGATGAGGTGTCCACTATCATTCTAAAAATCTTAAGGGGTGAAGACGAAGTTGAGGAGTTGAATGATACTGTCCTAGTTCTCATTCCTAAGGTAACCAATCCCACACTTTTGTCGCAATTCCGTCCCATAAGTCTATGCAATGTACTCTATAAGATTGCGTCGAAAGTTATGGCAAACATGCTGAAGTCCATTCTTCCTATGATCATATCGGAGGAGCAATCGGCCTTTGTGGCGAGACGGTTGATCACAGATAACATCATCTCCGCGTATGAATGTTTAAATTTTATGAAGAGGAACAGGTCAAAGAGGAATGAGTTTTGTGCTCTTAAACTTGACATGATGAAGGCTTATGACCGTTTGGAATGGGACTACCTTCGTGCTATCATGACTAAACTGGGTTTTGCACCGGCTTGGGTCAACTCAGTTATGAGGATGGTATGTTCGGTCAAGTTTTCGGTCATGTTCAATGGAAAGAAACTTGAGAAATTTACACCTTCGCGAGGAATCCGACAGGGGGATCCGATATCACCTTACCTTTTCTTTCTGGCAGCAGAGGGCCTTTCGTGCCTTTTAAAAACCCAGACAGAGTCATCTCCAGTGCATGGGATCAAAGTGTGGAAGGATCGATATGGTTGACTAGAGAGGGGGGGGGGGGGTGAATAGGCAACTAACAATTTTAGCTTTTCTTTAGCAATTTAAACTTTGCATCAAAATAGGTTGTCTAGATATGCAACTAGATGAGCAACCTATATGATGCAACATGAATAGGAACACAAGCAAGCAAGATATATGAAACAAATAAGCTACACAAGTAAAGGCACGAGATAACCAAAAGTGGAGACGAGGATGTGTTGTCGAAGTTCCTTCCCTTTGAGAGGAAGTACGCCTCCGTTGGAGCGGTGTGGAGGCACAATGCTCCCCAAGAAGCCACTAGGGCCACCGTAATCTCCTCACGCCCTCACACAATGCGAGATGCCGTGATTCCACTATTGGTGCCCTTGGAGGCGGCGGCCGAACCTTTACAAACGAGGTTGGGGCAATCTCCACAACTCAATTGGAGGCTCCCAACGACACCACGAAGCTTCACCACAATGGACTATGGCTTCGCGGTGACCTCAACTGTCTAGGATGCTCAAACACCCAAGAGTAACAAGATCCGCAAGGGATTAGTAGGGGGGATCAAATATCTCTCGGTGGAAGTGTAGATCGTGGCCTTCTCAACCACTCCCGAGCAAATCAACAAGTTTGGTTGGCTAGGGAGTGAGATCGGGCGAAAATGGAGCTTGGAGCAATAATGGTGGAAGATGTGAGTCAACTGGGAAGAAGGAGACCCTTTATATAGGGTGTGGAAAAGATCCAACCGTTACCCACCAACCAGCCTGCTGCCAGCGGTACTACCGCGCCTGGCCAGCGGTACTACCGCAAGGCCGCGCGGTAGTACTGCTCGCAACCAAGCAGTACTACCGCACGGCAGTGCGGTACTACCATACCACCCCACGGTAGTGCCGCGACCCCAGCCAAGGAAACATACGCAAGCTGGGGCGGTACTTCTGCACGCGCGGTACTACCGCGCCCCCAGAGCGGTACTACCGTAAGGCAAAAAGTCCCGACAGGGGGAAGGGGAACTTCCGTGCATACTTCCGCAAAAGAACGAAAGTAGCAAAAACTCGACACAGTAGTACTGCCGAGGGGCGGTACTACTACCTGACCGCCTAGCGCGGTACTACCGCACAGCGAAAGCGGTACTACCGCGGCAGGTGCGGATGTAAAAAATTACATCCGCTCCTACTACCGCAACCGGGCGGCACTAGCCTGGTGGGCAGCGGTAGTACGGCTCTAGGGGAGCGGTACCCGTGAGCACCTGCGGTACTACCGCGCCACTGCGCGGTATTACCGTGGATGCCCATGGTACTACCGTTGATCCTGGGGCGGTACTACCGCAACCACACAAGCAGCCAGTCAACTGTGGCAGGAAAACGGAGGAAGCTCCAAGGAAGAAAGGAGGGGATAAAAGGAGACGTGTACGTGATGATTCCACCCAAACCTTTCCAACGCGGACCCCCTCTTAATAGTACGGCTTTCCTACGACTCAAATCCACCAAAAAGAAACGTAGAAAAGATGCCGTCTTCGTCAGTCTTCGAGGGGCACCCAATCGTCTTGTGCCTAGCAGAGAAGAGTTTGGAAAGCTCATGGCACACGATTAGTCCGCAAATGCATTGTCATCAATCACCAAAACACTTAGGGATAAATATGACCTTACAATCTCCCCCTTTTTGGTGGATTGATGACAAAACGGGATTTGCACAAGGAAAAATACTATTGAGTAAAAGCAAACCCCTCCTCTCTATAATATAGACGGGCTCTTCTAAATGTGTGCCACCTAGATGAGCACGAATGCTAGGAACCGAGCTCCCCCTATATTATAGAGACAAGGCAAATTTATCACTAGACAAGATAGTACAAACATAAGATAACTAAGATAGATAGAGTGCATATGTCTTACACCATATGGAGGAAAGGTCTCGGAAGCACAAACCGAACTAAAGCAAACGAGGTCCAAACGACAAAGCAAACAAACATAAGATAACTAAGATAGATAGAGTGCATATGTCTTACACCATATGGAGGAAAGGTCTCGGAAGCACAAACCGAACTAAAGCAAACGAGGTCCAAATGACAAAGCAAACAAAGCAAACAAACACACCAAACACAACGCAAATCCCTACACTCTCTCCCCCTTTGGCATCGAGACGCCAAAAAGGCAGAGAGGACACCTACAGACACGGGGTGCCTCAGGCAAAGAAGTCGTCCCACTGCTCCTCGTGCTCCTCGTCAGACTCAGCGGCGGGGATAGTCTCCTCCATGTCATCCTCTGAACTGGTCCACTTGTAGCCCTGCTTAGACATCCAGGCAGCCTCAGGAGTGATGACGTCCTCAGACCCGCCAGACACATCCTCTCCAAAGAGCCTCATCACCTTCTTGTCACGGCGGCGACTCTCCTTGTCAGACACGTGAGCCCTGTACCGTCCCTTCGCCTGCATGCAGAAGAGAGTCTTCATCTTGTCCTTCAGCTTCTTGGCCCATGATGGCTCAGAGGAAGAAGTGGTGGACCTGGCAGCACGGTCCTCAGCAGCCTCCCCCTGACCAGCAGCCCTCCTAGCAGAAGATGCCTCAGCACGAGTAGTGGTGTTGGCCCAGTTGGGCTTAACGCGGAGGCAGATGGACTCATGGCGGATCCAGTCTGGAGCAAGGAACTCATCACCTGGATACGTCTTCTCCCAAGTGGTAGAGAGCAGCAGAAACAGGTACAGTCCATAGATAGGAACCTTACGAGTGAACACCGCAAACCGAAGCTCACACCACATGATGTGAGATACATCAAGTGGCTGAGTCTGAGAAGTACGTGCCTCTGCACACAAGAGCAACATGTCCACTAGATATGCATGAACCTTGTCCTTGTCGCCAATGCGTGGGAACAGAGTGTTGCGGAATATGCGATGCATGATATCCAGAAAAGAGTTCAACACCCAAGTAGACTTTCCATTGGGGAGTACCTTCTCAACAAGGAAGGGCTGAAGCAGGTTCTTGTTGGCAGACTCAGAGTTGGCATGGGGGCGGACGCCAACGGGGGTGTGAAGCCCATCATCAGGAATGTGCAGCAGATCCATGAACTCCTTCCATGTAGCAGACAGCTGACGACCATTGGTCATCCAAGTCATCCTCCGCTCCTCCCCGGGATGAAAGTACATTGAGGCAAAGAATTGACAGGTAAGCTCAGGGTCATAGTCAAGGTGAAAGGAGATCACCGGCTCAATAGCAAACTGCTCCACCAAGTCCAGAGCCTCTCCAAAATAGTCATGAAACTTGTCTTTCCGCAGGTGATGCATATCTATCCACTTGACATCCACGTAGGTGTTCTGCTTGTTCTTGATCACATCCAGATAGATGAGAACCTGTTGCTTGGTCCAGAACATCTCGGTGCCTTTGAGGGTAGCCCGAGGATTCACATAGGGATTGATCCTCCGGCGCTCGATATACTCAGTGGCGGAGATCTCGTCCATGGCCTTAGCCGGTTCCTTTTGCTTGCTTGCAACGGACTTGACATTGCGCTTGGGGGCATTGGAGCCCTCTGGGGCTTCATCTTGGGGGTTGCGCAGACGCTTGGAGCCAGTGTCTTGACTGGGATTGGAACGGCGAGAGCCACCACCTGAGACACAGAACGCAAAAACACCCACAACAGCCAAGAGAGATTAATGCAAAGATCACAACAATGTCAAGTGAAACAAGTAGAAAGCACACATGATACATGCCTAGAGAGAGATTTGATCCCTACGGTAGTACTGCCAAGAGGTACGGAGCTAAGAGAGTAGTACGTCTCTTAGACACGGTAGTACCGTGCAAGATCACGATAGTACCGGGTGTAGGAGCAGTAGTACGATCTTAGCACCGCGGCCGGTGCGGTAGTACCACACGGTACGGTAGTACTGCGCCTGATGGGCGGTAGTACCGCACATCGGGCACGGTAGTACCGCACCGCATCAGATCTGAACTGGTTCAAATCTGAGAAAGCCCGCGAAACCACGGCGGTACTATGGTAGGACAAAGCTACCACAAGACAACATATCAAGTATGTTTCCTACGCATCACGATTCTCCTACATCCTACTCTTGGATAGATTTGGCCTAAAATCTCAAGAACAACAAGTTTCTCCCCAAAAGCCTAGAAGCAAGAAAACAGCCAAGAAAGAGAGGGATTTGGGGAAAAACCTTGGTCCATGGCAAGAGAAAGTGGTGGGGAACGATCCCACCGGTCGAAATCCGAGGAGAGTGGCCGGAGACGGAGATCCAGCGAGGGCCTCCGGCGCCGTTCTTGAGAGGGAGAGACGTGGAGAGAGAGACAATGAATGGGTATGGGGAGTTGTAACTCCCCTGCCCGAGTCATAACCCCCACGCGTCCTTGACGACGCGGTAGTACCATGCCCATACACGGTAGTACCGCATGGTGCGGTAGTATCGTGCTGTGGCGCGGTAGTACCATGCCTCCCAAGCGGTAGTACCGCGCCCAGACGCGGTAGTACCGTGGGCTCAAGAAGATGCACGTTTCGAGACCGAAAAACTGGATCTTTGCACAAACTACTCCGAGCCAACACAACACCACAAAACCACGCAACACACAAAACCAGAAAGGCACACGAAAAACGAACCAACCACGAGACACCACCTCTCCAAAAGAGAGGGCGGTGGCCGTAGCCACCTATGTTTGAGTCAATTGGTATGGCACCGTGAAGAATTATCCTTGGGTCCATGACCAAAACTCGCCTTTGAAGCACAAGAACCATCAAAAATGGCTAATGTGAAAGACTTGATTGATTTATGCATAATGGGGGGAGGGAGAGTTCATTGAGAGAACATCACTCCCCCTATGTCCATGCCTACATCTAAATAGGACAACCCGTTGAGTATGGTGGGGAGTGCAAGGGTTCAAGCAACATTGCTCGAATCGATGATATTTAGCTCATGCCTTAACTCGCGGAATCTTGCTTCATCCAAGGGCTTCGTGAAGATATCTGCAAGGTTATCATGACTGTTGACGTAGTTGAGCTCGATCTCTCCTCGTCTAATGTGATCCCGGATGAAGTGATACCGGATCTCAATATGCTTCGCCTTGAAGTGTTGCACCGGGTTGAGAGAGATCTTGATGGCACTTTCATTGTCACACCAAAGAGGCACTTTGTCACAAGTGACACCATAATCCTTTAAAGTTTGCCTCATCCATAAGAGTTGTGCACAACAACTACCGGCCGCAACATACTCCGCTTCGGTGGACGAGAGAGACACACAACTTTGCTTTTTGGAAGACCAACTTACCAAAGAGCAACCAAGGAATTGGCACCCTCCGGAAGTGGACTTCCTATCCACTTTGTCTCCCGCCCAATCGGAATCCGAGTACCCTACAAGCTTGAAGTTGGATCCTCTTGGGTACCATAAGCCAAAGTTTGGGGAATGAGCCAAATATCGAAAGATTCGTTTGACCGCCACATAGTGACTTTCCTTAGGTGCGGCTTGAAACTGTGCACAAATTCCCACACTCAACATGATGTCCGGTCTAGATGCACAAAGGTAAAGCAAGGATCCAATCATGGAACGATATACCTTTTGATCCACCACTTTACCATTGGGATCTAAGTCAAGTTGGCACTTGGTGGGCATTGGAGTGGAAGCCGGCTTGACGTCACTTAGCTTGAATCTCTTGAGCATGTCTTGAGTGTATTTGGATTGATTGATGAAGGTTCCTTCTCTTCTTTGCTTCACTTCGAACCCTAGAAAGAGCTTCAACTCTCCCATGGAGGACATCTCGAACTTTGAGGTCATGAGAGCGGCAAATTCCTCATTGAAAGCTTTGTTAGGAGAACCAAAGATAATATCATCAACATATAATTGGCACACAAACAACTCCCCTTTGACCTTCTTAGTAAAAAGAGTGGGGTCGATTATGCCAACTTCAAAACCACGGTCTTGTAACAACTCGGTAAGGTGGTCATACCACGCACGTGGGGCTTGTTTAAGGCCATAGAGTGCCTTATCGAGTTGATACACATGATCGGGAAAGTAGGGATCCTCGAACCCGGGGGGTTGCTTGACGTACACCAGTTCATTAATGGGACCATTAAGAAAAGCACTCTTCACATCCATTTGATGTAACTTAAAGTTATGATGAGAAGCATATGCAATCAACATGCGAATGGATTCAAGACGAGCAACGGGAGCAAAGGTTTCACCGTAGTCAATACCCTCGACTTGGGAGTAGCCTTGTGCTACCAAACGAGCCTTGTTGCGAATGATAATCCCATGGGCATCTTGCTTGTTCTTGAATATCCACTTGGTTCCAATGACATTGTGGTTCCCCGTTGGCCTTGGCACTAATCTCCACACTTTGTTGCGCTCGAAGTTGTTGAGTTCTTCGTGCATGGCATTGAGCCAATCCGGATCTTCTAGCGCCTCATAGACCTTGTGGGGTTCCACACAAGAGACAAACGCGTGATGCTCACAATAATTTGCTAATTGTCTACGAGTGCTTACCCCCTTTCTCAAGCTTCCAAGAACATTCGTCATGAGATGATCCTTGGTGGAGAGCTTGGAAGCAACCTTGGTGGCACGACGCTCTAATTCCTCCTCGGTGGTGAGTTGAGGAGCGGTTACTTGATCATCTTGAGTGCCGTCATGAACTTGTTCTTGATCTTGAACTTGCTCGGGGGAGAGAACTTGACCTTGGGTATCACTTGGTGTGTCCACACCGTCTTGAGTATGATCTAGCCCTTGGTCTTGTTCTTGAGGTTGAGGGCCTTCACTTTGTTCTTCGGAAGCGTGTGGGCCTTGAGTTGGTGATGGCTCCACTTGAGTGGAGCATTGTCCTTCTCCTTCGGCCACAAGGGGTTCCTCAATGGGTAGGATGAAACCAACACCCATTCTTCTTATGGCTTGAGGAGGAATTTCATCACCTACATCACAAGTGCCACTTTCCTCCACTTGGGAGCTGTTATTCTCATCAAACTCCACGTTACATGTCTCCTCAATAAGTCCCGTGGATTTATTGAGGACACGGTAAGCATGAGAGTTTGTAGCATAACCAACAAATATGCCCTCATAAGCTCTAGACTCAAATTTAGACAACCGAACACCTTTCTTGAGAATGAAACACTTACACCCGAATACCCGGAAGTACTTGAGGTTGGGCTTGTTACCGGTGAGTATCTCATATGGAGTCTTGTTCAAGCCCTTGCGGAGGTAGAGCCGATTGGATGCATGACACGCGGTGTTGATGGCTTCGGCCCAAAAGTTGTACGGAGACTTGAACTCCGCCATCATGGTCCTTGCCGCATCCATCAACGTTCGGTTCTTCCTCTCCGCAACACCGTTTTGTTGAGGGGTGTATAGTGCCGAATATTGATGCTTGATTCCCTCATCACTAAGAAATTCATCCAAGATGTAGTTCTTGAACTCGGTGCCGTTGTCACTTCTTATTGTCAAGATCTTTGCATTGTGTTGACGTTGAGCTTCATTTGCAAAGTCAATGACGGTTTGTTGGGTCTCGCTCTTCCTCTTGAAGAAATACACCCACGTGTACCTTGAGTAGTCATCCACAATCACCAAGCAATACTTCCTACCTCCAAGACTATCGAAGGATGGAGGCCCAAAGAGATCCATGTGAAGGAGCTCCAAAGGCCTCTTTGAATAAATGATAGTTGTGGGAGGGTGAGCCTTCTCATGTAGCTTTCCTTCGATACAGGCACTGCAAGCACGATCTTTAGCAAAACTAACATTCGTTAGTCCACGGACATGGTCCCCCTTTAGGAGACTTTGCAAAGATCTCATATTGACATGGGCTAAACGGTGATGCCAAAGCCATCCCACATCAACTTTAGCCATTAGGCATGTCGCGGTCTTAGTGGGTCGCTCTAAAAAGTTAATCACATATAGACCGTTCTCGACATGCCCAACAAAGGCTACTTTAAGAGTCTTGCTCCACAAGAGGGCCACGGTATCGATATCAAAGAAAGTGGCAAAGCCCATGATTGCAAGTTGACGAACGGAAAGTAAATTGTATGCAAGGGACTCAACAAGCATGACCTTCTCGATCGTGAGATCATGAGAGATGACAACCTTGCCAAGTCCCAATACCTTAGAAGATGAGGCGTCACCCCACTCGACATTGGTGGGCATAGATGGAACCTTGTGCACGTCCACCACCAAGTCCTTGCTTCCGGTCATATGATTTGTAGCTCCGCTATCGAGCAACCATGATCCACCACCGGAAGCAAACACCTACAAGAGATCAATGCTTGGTTTTAGGTACCCATTTTGTAATGGGTCCTTTGATGTTAGTAACAAGGGTCTTAGGAACCCAAATAGACCATTCAATGTACTCATGAAGAGAACCAACAAATTTGGCATAAACATGCCCATCACTAGCATGACACAACACATAAGAAGGATTAAAATCGCCGGCTTTGTTGGGAGAGGTGACATTGCCCTTCTTGACTTTGTTCTTCTTCTTATCCTCGGGGACACTCTCTCCCGCCCTCACAAAGGTTTGCATGAGGGGAGGAGGTCGTTTGGTCTTGTCATTCTTCTTCTTGTTCTTGGAGTCGGGGACGTACCCAACCCCTTCCTTCGCCACACCTCCCTTTTGGTTGATCAAGAGATCGTTGAGGTTCTTCTTGCCTTGTATGCAAGTCGCAAGGCCTCTCTCAAGTTGCTCCTTCAACTTAGCATTTTCCTCAACAAGATGTATATGCTCACAACACGGGTTAGTAGCATTTGCATTATCAATTAAAACCATATGAGGAAAAGTTGCTTTCTCCTTAGTTAGCTTCACTTGGAGTTGATCATGAGACTCCTTGAGACTAGCGTGAATACCCTTCAAGGCCTTGTGGGCCTTGTCAAGTATATCAAACTCCTCTTTGAGTCTAGCAAGATCAACCCCGAGTTTGGCCTTCTCGGAATTTAGCACACGAGAAACAACGAGGGCATGATCATAATCTTTCTCTAACTTAGCATGATCAACGTTGTGTGACTCCTCAAGAGCCAAACGAAGACCACGCTCTTCCTCAAGAGCATTGGAGAGATCTGAAATCTCATCGGCATAGTCACGACTATGCCCTTCCATCTTCGAGATGGTGTCTTCGTGAGCCTCGATCATGTCATTGGCCTCACCAAGTTGTTCCAAGAGAGCAACAAAGTGCTTCTTGGATTTTCCCTTGAGTTTGCCCATAAAGGCCTCAAACTCATTAGCCTCCACATTAGCTCCCTCAACTTCATTAATGCTATCCGATGGGGAAGGATGATTAATGATGGTAGTTTTGATGTTGGAGGTTACCTTGTTGGTGGCTTTATCCATGAGGCACTTGGCGGTGATGCTCTCGTTGGGTGAGTCGAAGAGAGACACTCGTGACGTTGTTGCAATGGAAACGGAGGCCATGGCAACCGACTCATCATCTTCATCATCGTCATCATCCTCATTGTACTCTTCTTGCACAACCAAGGCCTTGGGAGGAGTCTTCTTGGTGAAGTTGTTCTTGTTGGGGAACGACTTGGCCTTGTCCTTTCGGATGAGTTTTCCACCATTGTCTTCCCTCTTCTCATACGGGCATTCCGCAACGAAATGACTTACGTTGCCGCAATTGTAGCAAGTCCTTACACATTGCTTGCCCCTTGTGCCACTCGAGTTGTTTTTGCTAAAGTTGGGCGTCGAGTTTTTCTTGCTCCAAAATTGCCTTGAAGCAAGTGCCATATGTTCATGATATGCATACTTCGTATCTTCGGGGTTGCTCTCCTCTTCTTCTTCTTCCAGGTGAGCTTGGCCTTCAATGCAAGGTTAGGCTTCTTTGCCCGTTGAGAACGGAGCACCGCATTGTCGGCGGTCTTGTCCAAAATGTTCATGGCCACAAACTCATCCAACACTTTGCTTGAGGTCAAAGTGTGGAAGTATGGTCTTTGGCGAATGACGGAGGACATGGCCTTGTGGTAGGGCATCATTGCCTTGAGGAATTTGCGCTTGATCCAATTGTCATCCATGTCCTTGCTCCCGTTATCTCGTAGTGAGACCGCGAGTTTGGTGACTCTCCGATAAAGCTCACGAGGTTCTTCATCTTCCTTCATTGCAAACTCATCGGCCTCATCTTGTACCACTTCATAGTTGGAGCGTTGAATGCTTGCGCTTCCGCGGTAGAGAGACACGACACAATGCCATGCATCTTTGGCCAAGGCGAAGGGACGAAGATGAGGTAGGTCTTCAGGTGGAATTGCATCTTGAATGATGAAGAGAGCATTCTCATTGAATTGATTGTCCGCGGCTTCTCGAGGAGTGAAGTTGCTTGGATCATGTGGATAGAAACCTTCTTCAATGATTCTCCAAAGGTTAGTGTTCACATGATTTAAATGACGTTTAAAGCGGTAAACCCAAGAATCAAAATCCTCATTTTTCACAATCTTAGGGGGAGGACCGGCATGATTCAAATGAGTGGAAGGAACCGGTCCACCATAAACAAGTGGTGGTTCCACATGGGAAAAGATGCCGGTGCCATTCTTGCCACTAGAAAAAGTAGCCTTTTCACTACTAGCTTCCCCCTTGTCGGGGATAGCATCCGCCACCTTGTTGGCGGGCTCCCCCACTTTCAATGGTGCGGTTGATAGTTTAAGCCCCTCAAGAAATTTAGTAAACATGCTTTCAACTTCGGTCGTCATGGAGGTTTTCAATGTCTCCAAGGCTACATTGAATTCCTCACGAGAGACCGAAGTTCCCCCATCGCCCGTAGACGAGATAGGATTCACACTAGAGTGTTCCTCTGCTCCGTCTACGGTATCAACCATACTCTTCGGATGGTAAAGTCCTTAATAAAGAGACGAGGCTCTGATACCAATTGAAAGGATCGATATGGTTGACTAGAGGGGGGGGGGGGTGAATAGGCAACTAACAATTTTAGCTTTTCTTTAGCAATTTAAACTTTGCATCAAAATAGGTTGTCTAGATATGCAACTAGATGAGCAACCTATATGATGCAACACGAATAGGAACACACGCAAGAAAGATATATGAAACAAATAAGCTACACAAGTAAAGGCACGAGATAACCAAAAGTGGAGACGATGGAGACGAGGATGTGTTGTCGAAGTTCCTTCCCTTTGAGAGGAAGTACGCCTCCGTTGGAGCGGTGTGGAGGCACAATGCTCCCCAAGAAGCCACTAGGGCCACCGTAATCTCCTCACGCCCTCACACAATGCGAGATGCCGTGATTCCACTATTGGTGCCCTTGGAGGTGGCGACCGAACCTTTACAAACGAGGTTGGGGCAATCTCCACAACTCAATTAGAGGCTCCCAACGACACCACGAAGCTTCACCACAATGGACTATGGCTTCGCGGTGACCTCAACCGTCTAGGATGCTCAAACACCCAAGAGTAACAAGATCCGCAAGGGATTAGTAGGGGGAATCAAATATCTCTCGGTGGAAGTGTAGATCGGGGCCTTCTCAACCACTCCCGAGCAAATCAACAAGTTTGGTTGGCTAGGGAGTGAGATTGGGCGAAAATGGAGCTTGGAGCAATAATGGAGCTTTAATGGTGGAAGAGGTGAGTCAACGGGGAAGAAGGAGACCCTTTATATAGTGTGTGGAAAAGATCCAACCGTTACCCACCAACCAGCCCGCGGCCAGCGGTACTACCGCGCCTGGCCAGCAGTACTACCGCAAGGCCACGCGGTAGTACTGCTCGCAACCAAGCGGTACTACCGCACGGCAGTGCGGTACTACCGTACCACCCCACGGTAGTGCCGCGACCCCATCCAGGGAAACAGACGCAAGCTGGGGCGGTACTTCCGCACGCGCGGTACTACCGCGCCCCCAGAGCGGTACTACCGTAAGGCAAAAAGTCCCGACAGGGGGAAGGGGAACTTCCGTGCATACTTCCGCAAAAGAACGGAAGTAGCAAAAACTCGACACAGTAGTACTGCCGAGGGGCGGTACTACTGCCTGACCGCCTAGCGCGGTACTACCGCACGGCGAAAGCGGTACTACCGCGGTAGGTGCGGATGTAAAAAATTACATCCGCTCCTACTACCGCAACCGGGCGGCACTATCCTGGTGGGCAGCGGAAGTACGGATCCAGGGGAGCGGTACTACCGTGAGCACCAGCGGTACTACCGCGCCACTGCGGTGTACTACCGTGGATGCCCACGGTACTACCGTTGATCCTGGGGCAGTACTACCGCAACCACACAAGCAGCCAGTCAACTATGGCAGGAAAACGGATGAAGCTCCAAGGAAGAAAGGAGGGGATAAAAGGAGACGTGTACGTGATGATTCCACCCGCAAGTTGATCACCAAAACATACATCAAGTGAATCACGTGGTATCCCATTGTCACCACAGATACGCATGACAAGACATACATCAAGTGTTCTCAAATTTTTAAAGACTCAATCCGATAAGACAACTCAAAAGGGGAAACTCAATCCATTACAAGAGAGTAGAGGGGGGGAGAAAACATCATAAAATCCAACTATAATAGCAAAGCTCGCGATACATCAAGATCGTACCACCTCAAGAACACGAGAGAGAGAGAGAGATCAAACACATAGCTACTGGTACATACCCTCAGCCCCGAGGGAGAACTACTCCCTCCTCGTCATGGAGAGCACCGGGATGATGAAGATGGCCACCGGAGAAGGATTCCCCCTCCGGCAGGGTGCCGGAACGGGTCTAGATTGGTTTTCGGTGGCTACGGAGGCTTCTGGCGGCGGAACTCCCGATCTATTGTGCTCCCCGATCATTTTAGGGTATATGGAGATATATAGGCGGAAGAAGTACGTCAGGGGGGCCATGAGGGGCCCACGAGGGTGGAGGGCGCGCCCCCTGCCTTGTGGCTTCCTCGTTGCTTCCCTCACGTGGACTCCAAGTCTCCCGGGTTGCTTTCCTTCCAAAAATGAGTTCCGTGAAGTTTCAGGTCAATTGGACTCCGTTTGATTTTCCTTTTCTGCGATACTCTAAAACAAGGAAAAAAACAGAAACTGGCACTGGGCTCTGGGTTAATAGGTTAGTCCCAAAAATCATATAAAATAGCATATAAATGCATATAAAACACCCAAGGTTGGTAATATAGTAGCATGGATCAATCAAAAATTATAGATACGTTGGAGACGTATCAGCATCCCCAAGCTTAATTCCTGCTTGTCCTCGAGTAGGTAAATGATAAAAACAGAATTTTTGATGTGGAATGCTACCTAACATATTTCTCTAAGTAATTCTTCTTTATTTTGGCATAAATGTTCAGATCCATAAGATTCAAGACAAAAGTTTAATATTGACATAGAAACAATAATACTTCAAGCATACTAACTAAGCAATCATGTCTTCTCAAAATAACATGGCCAAAGAAAGTTCATCCCTACAAAATCATATAGTCTGGCTATGCTCCATCTTCACCACACAACGTGTTTAAATCATGCACAACCCCGATGACAAGCCAAGCAATTGTTTCATACTTTTGATGTTCTCAAACTTTTTCAATCTTCACGCAATACATGAGCGTGAGCCATGGATATAGCACTATAGGTGGAATAGAATGGTGGTTGTGGAGAAGACAAAAAGGGAGAAGATAGTCTCACACAATCTCAGATTCATCTATTCAACCAACACATAGAACCTCAAAGAGTGCCCCAAAGTTTCTACCGGAGAATCACGACGAAAACGTGTGCCAACCCCTATGCATTGGTTCATGGGCGGAACCCGCAAGTTGGTCACCAATACATACATCAAGTGGCACGTGGTATCCCATTGTCACCACAGATATCCACGGCAAGACATACATCAAGTGTTCTCAAATCTTTAAAGACTCAATCCGATAAGATAACTTCAAAGGGGAAACTCAATTCATTACAAGAGAGAAGAGGGGGAGGAGAAACATAGGATCCAACTATAATAGCAAAGCTCGCGATACATCAAGATCGTGCCAAATCAAGAACACGAGAGAGAGAGATCAAACACATAGCTACTGGTACATACCCTCAGCCCCGAGGGAGAACTACTCCCTCCTCGTCATGGAGAGCACCGGGATGATGAAGATGGCCACCGGGGAAGGATTGCCCCCTTTGGCAGGGTGCCGGAACGGGTCTAGATTGGTTTTTGGTGGCTACGGAGGCTTCTGGCGGCGGAACTCCCGATCTATTGTGCTCCCGGATGTTTTTAGGGTATATGGAGATATATAAGCGGAAGAAGTACGTCAGGGGGGCCACGAGGGGCTCACGATGGTGGAGGGCGCGCCCCCCTGCCTCGTGACCTCCTCGCAGATCCCCCGACGTGCACTCCAAGTCTTCTGGGCTTATTTCCTTCCAAAAATGAGTTCCGTGAAGTTTCTGGTCAATTGGACTCCGTTTGATTTTCCTTTTCTTCGAAACCCTAAAACAAGGTAAAAACAGAAACTGGCACTGGGCTCTGGATTAATAGGTTAGTCCCAAAAATGATATAAAAGTGTATAATAAAGCCCATAAACATTCAAAACAGTAGATAATATAGCATGGAGCAATCAAAAATTATAGATACATTGGAGACGTATCACCTATCCACTTTGTCTCCCGCCCAATCCGAGGCCGAATAGCCTACAAGCTTGAAGTTTTCTCTTCTTGGGTACCATAAGCCAAAGTTTGGGGTATGAGCCAAATATCGAAAGATTCGCTTGACCGCCACAAAGTGGCTTTCCTTAGGTGTGGCTTGAAACCGTGCACAAATTTCCACACTCAACATGATATCCGGTCTAGATGCACAAAGGTAAAGCAAGGAGCCAATCATGGAGCGATATACCTTTTGATCCACCGCTTTACCATTGGGATCTATGTCAAGTTGGCATTTGACGGGCATTGGAGTGGAAGCCGGCTTGACATCACTTAGCTTGAATCTCTTGAGCATGTCTTGAGTGTATTTGGCTTCATTGATGAAGGTCCCTTCTCTTCTTTGCTTGACTTCGAACCTGAGAAAGAACTTCAACTCTCCCATCATGGACATCTTAAACTTTGAGGTTATGAGAGCGGCAAATTCCTCATTGAAAGCTTTGTTAGGGGAACCAAAGATAATATCATCAACATATAGTTGGCATACAAACAACTCCCCTTTGACCTTCTTAGTAAAAAGAGTGGGGTCGATTTTCCCAATTTCAAACCCACGATCTTGCAACAACTCGGTAAGGTGGTCATACCACACACGTGGGGCTTGTTTAAGGCCATAGAGTGCCTTATTGAGTTGGTACACATGATCAGGGAAATAGGGATCCTCGAACCCGGGGGGTTGTTTGACATAAACCAACTCATTAATAGGACCATTAAGAAAAGCACTTTTCACATCCATTTGTTGCAGCTTGAAATTATGATGAGAAGCATAAGCAATCAACAAACAAATAGATTCAAGGCGAGCAATGGGAGCAAATGTTTCACCATAATCGATACCCTCGACTTGGGAGTAGCCTTGTGCTACCAAACGAGCCTTCTTGTGGACTATAATCCCATGAGAATCTTGCTTGTTCTTGAATATCCACTTGGTTCCAATGACATTATGGTTCCCCTTTGGCCTTGGCACCAATCTCCACACCTTGTTGTGCTCGAAGTTGCTGAGTTCTTCATGCATGGCATTAAGCCAATCCGGATCTTCGAGCGCCTCATAGACCTTTTGGGGTTCAACACAAGAGACAAACACATGATGTTCACAATAGTTTGCCAATTGTCTATGAGTGCTTACCCCCTTTCAAATGCTTCCAATCACATTTGTCATGAGATGGCCCTTGGTAGAGAGCTTGGATGCAATCTTGGCGGCACGACACTCCAATTCCTCCTCAGGAGTGAGATGAGGAGTGGTTACTTGATCATCTTGAGCGTCGTCTTGAGCTTGTTCTTGATCTTGAGCTTGCTCTTGATCTTAAACTTGCTCGGAGGAGAGAACTTGACCTTGGGCATCACTTGGTGGTTCAACACCATCTTGAGGTTGATCTTGCCCTTGGTCTTGTTCATGAGGTTAAGGGCCTTCACTTTGTTCTTCGAAAGCGTGTGGGCCTTGGGTTGGTGATGGTTCCACTTGAGTGGAACATTGTCCTTCTCCTTCGGCCACAAGGGGTTCCTCAATGGGTAGGATAAAACCAACACCCATTCTTCTTATAGCTTGGGGAGGAATTTCCTCACCTACGTCACAAGTGCCACTTTGCTCCACATGGGAGCCGCTATTCTCATCAAACTCCATGTTACACGTCTCCTCAATAAGTCCCGTGGACTTATTGAGGACACAGTAAGCATGAGAGTTTGTAGCATAACCAAAAAATATGCCCTTATAAGCTCTAGCCTCAAATTTGGACAAACGAACACGTTTCTTGAGAATGAAACACTTACACCTGAACACCCGGAAGTACTTGAGGTTGGGCTTGTTACCGGTGAGTATCTCATATGGAGTCTTGTTCAAGCCTTCTTAATGGCCGACGCTGGCAGCACCATTCAAACATATAGTCCGGTGGCTCAAGGTGACGGCGAATGATTAGAGAACCATTCGATGTATTGTGCATGATGAAGTATTATGGTGGACACAAACCATCTGGAAATTTTGTGCAGTTCCACTAAAATCAAGCTGAGCATCCTTGTGGATATCGTATTTATATGCTGCAAGAAAACAAAGACACAGCAGCACACACATGAATATTGGCCCCAGTGTCAACCCACCAATCGGTGGACTAACAAACTGAAAGTACGGTAAACAGATTACCATACCCATATGCCCCATCATTGTTGCTTAGAATGACATTGACAGATTTGGAGTCCTGTCCTAGCTTCCTGTACTTGTTTGGGAACTTCTTGCCTAGTGCACTCCATGTGTTGTAGAGTTTCCTATGCTCTGTGCAGACTAGTCATGTCACCGACGTCTACTAATACTCTGTAAAGCTTCTCGATCATTCCTTGTGTAATGTAGCACAAACAGTGATTGCTTCTTTCTGCAAAGTGATAAGACCAACTGCACCCACTAATGCAGCAGTTTGCCTTAGACACATTGGCTCCTTTTATGCAGTTCAACTAAAATCAAAGTCGGAATAAAACCGAGCTTTAATTTTGATATCCCTGTAAGCAACAAAAGGTATAAGGGAAACAATTACTGAGAAATGACGGTTGATGACTTGTACTCCCAGAAGAAAAACATCTACTGATCTACCTTATCTTAATGGGAAACAAAGCAGGAGAGTAGCAATTCTCAATCAGTGTGATTCATTCATACTAACTGAGACATTATCTTAACAATGCCTTGTTTCAACATGTATAAAGAACGACAAAGCAGAAAAGTATCATTCCTAAAACAATGCGACTGATTCATTTGAATAGAGACATTATCTTAACAATACCTTGGTTAAACATGTAGAAAGAACTACAAAGCAGGATAGTACCATTTGTAAAACAATGTAAATGATATATAATAACAGAGACATTATCTGAACAATACATTTCTTAAACATGTACTCCGGCCGATCCCTAACAGAAATGGTACTTCCGCCGATCCCTAACAAGTGTTGCAGTTTTGAAATAAGATTCAGTAGTTAATTCTGAGGAAAGTAGGTACTGACCTTTCAATACCAAGATTTGAAACAACTCATGAGGAAGATCTAAAAGAGATCTCAACACATATATGGAAATCCGGTCTCATTTTGTGCAGTTCCACCAAAATTAAGCGAAGCAAAATGTTGCAATAGCAACAAGTTGCATAGATATCCCTGTTTTAACAGAGGCAAACAAGGAATCAATTACTGGCCAATAAAGGAGGATGAAACATGCAGCCACAAAAATGGTAATCCCACCAATCCCTAACAAGTGTTGCAGTTTTGAAATAAGATTCAGTAGTTAATTCTGAGAGTGGCATTGCTTAATTTTACCAGCGACATTTGATTAACAAAAAGCATAAACAGTTCCAGGGGAGAGTGGGAGCAAAAAAACATGTGCTTCCATCTACTTATAAAGGGGGTGATGTAGAGTTTGTTGTAACAAAGCAACACGCATAATGTCTGGGTTGGTCCCATTTTTGTTCACTACTTAATGGGAAAAGACATCCATACAATAGCTTCAATTCAACATTTATTTAAAACAGTACCAATACAAGTAGAGCAACATCTCAAAACACACTGCACGATCATGTGGATGAAGGCAATTAGCAACCTGTCATGACGCACACAAGATCACGTACGAATCTGCCAACACGAATAGGAAATCCAATCTCGTTTTGTGCAGTTGCACTGAAATTAAGTAAAGTCACCGGTGTGACATTTAAGTTTGCTATAGCAACAAGTTGAATAGATATCGCTGATTTAACAGAGGCAAAAAAGAAACAATTACTGCCAATAAAGGAGGATGAAACATGCGGCCACAAAAAGAAGCATCTACCTTATCTTGATGGAAAACAAAGTATAGGACAGTAGCATTTCTAAAACGGTTGCATTGATTCATATTAACAGAGAAATTCTCTTAAAATAGTTCAGTAGTTAATTCTGAGAGTGGCATTGCTTAAAATACAATACCTTCAATTCAACATTTATTTAAAACAATACCAATACAAGTAGCACAACATCTCAAAACACACTGCACGATCATTTGGATGGGACATGCGACATGCCAGCACCATGTGCGTCCACACGTATAAATGGGTGGTGCAGAGTATGTAGCCAAGCAACATATCTGCGTTGGTCTCATATTTGTTCTCTTTGAAACTTTTTCTGATGTGAGGGCAGCAAATCTAGTCCTGCACAAACTACCCGACCCCACAGTTTCTTTCCATTTTCAACAAAGAGTTCAGTTCCTTACATATGTGTGTACTGGGTTACCCCCTTTTTCCCTTTTCGACCAACAAAGCGGCTGGATAGCTAGTCTATACTACTTTCCCTCCCTCCTTTCCTCATTAAACCACGTCCTAGATTCATGCTCCACCCCACCGCACCCTTCTTTCCTCTTTGAACCAAGACCTAGATTCGACTACAGAATCGAAAAAGATCAGCATGCAGCTAGACCAATGACGGTTTCAAGGAAACTTATACCTTAGGGTCGTCGGGATGTGGCAAGGCGTGCGGCAGGAGGTCGGATCTTCCCACACTACGTATGGCAGCGAGGAAGAAGGGGGCGGTGGCCCTCCCGCACAGGCACTGGGTGAAAGAGAAAAGCGCAGCCGGCAGTGGATTGCCTCCCTCGCCGAAGGCGATAGAGTGAACGCTGGACCTCCCCGCATTCCCGATGCAACATGATCCGGACGCCTCCTTCGCCAGCTGTGAGGGGGTGTGAGAGAAAGAGACCACAACATAGTCTTGTTTAGATCTGGTGAAGAGGGTGAGAGACAGTGAGAGACAGTGAATATAGCAAACCCTAGCAAAGGAACGCCGAGCCTCCAGCGTATATATATATAGTGCAGAGAGAGTGTGGAGAGTGCAAACCCTTGCGAACAAGCACTGAGGCTCCAGCTTATATATATAATGTAGTACGGACTGAGCTCCGGTGCCTTAACTGCACCTGCTTTTGGTTGTATGACAGGTGGGCCAGCCACATTTTGGGCCCACCTATCATAAACCCAAAGGCAGGTGCACTAAAGTCAATGAAGTTGCGTCCATATAGTACTCGTGTATACGACTAATATATAGTGGAGTGGTTTTCTTATTCTCTCCATAACAATCGTTTTAAATTGTGCAAGTATGAAATGAAACTCTTTATTTAACGTACAAGTGAAGAAAACTATTGTCCACGCATCCTGGTCGCACTTCCTGTCCTTCATGTGCGGTACACTACCCTCCCTTAAGTGCACAACCACACATGCGCCAAATTATTGGAAACATGTGAGAGTGTGTACAAATGAAGAATTTTAATTTCAATTATCGGAAAGGTTTGAGAGTATGTACAGTTTGCCCTCTCTAATAATTATGGTTTGTTGTGTTCGGTCTAAACTTGGTCAAAGTTTACAAAGTTTGACTTCAGTCAAATCTAATATGCGGAGTAAATAAAAATGGAGGGCTACTACGTCCATCCGGGTTTTTAGTCCACACCATTTTTTAATCAAAGTTAATAGCTGGACAAATAAAATCACAGGGGAGCTGGAGACAAAGTTGTGAGAAGGCTTAGAAATCAATACAAAACTTATGCTCTTAGTACCAATGTCGATCCTTCTTCGAGGAAACATTTGGTTCATAGCCAATTGTGTGATAAAATTGCACCAACGTGAAAGACGACTACGTCTCCAACACAACCAAGGTGAACTGACGAAGGATATCATCTTTGTGGGTAACAAGCAAAGAGCA
The DNA here is from genome assembly GCA_034509565.1 of Triticum monococcum. Classification (NCBI taxonomy): domain Eukaryota; kingdom Viridiplantae; phylum Streptophyta; class Magnoliopsida; order Poales; family Poaceae; genus Triticum; species Triticum monococcum. The sequence continues at coordinate 388,631,744 of CM067841.1, forward strand.
CCGATGGAAGACAACTTGTTTTTCATTGAAAATCGATCAGCTTCACCAGCCGATGCAACCATGAGGCGCAACCATGAGCGTCGATAGGTCATCGTGGTGATGCATCATCCATTTGGCATCAAGTTTGGATGAGGCACCTATGAAGTTCGACAAATCCTCACTGTGGTCTGTTTCTTCTTAGTAGTCAAGCTCGAGGAAGGAAGCACCACGTGGCAGAGGACAATGAGGCGGAACAACAATGGCCATCCAATGTTGTGCAGTTCCACTAAAATTGAGGAAGACATGCCCGGTCCAAAAATATAAATATAAAAAGGGATATAGTGTTGTTACTTTGTTTTATAAGATTAACAACAACATCTCAATTGTCAATAAGAATTATGAAAAGTACACCAACAAACAGAAGCATCATGATTATCTTGATGGGAACTAAACCATGATACCCGAGAAAAAAACATTTCTTCATTTAACCAGTGGTAGTATTAGATTAGCAGCAGCAATAGGAGCATATGGACAATGACCCCACAACCACTATGTACTTTTTGTCGAAACAACATGTATACTTCCACCGAGGCATAAATCAGGACAACTTTTCGAGTGGCATTTCCTCTATAATAGTAGTTGATGTTGGACCGGCCGACGAACCCTAGCTACTATACATGGGGAGCTGGGGAGTAGTCGCATAGAAGAAAACCCGCATGCAGCGACCTGGGGAGCTGGACCAGTACAAGAAGTTATACCTCAGGTGGGCGAGATGTCGCTTAGGCGGGCAGGCGGGATCTGCCCACACGACGGCAGCGAACAAGGGCGCGGAGGACCTTCGTCCGCGCCAGCGCCGGCTCCGAGAGGACAGTGCGCATCGGCTTCCTCCATTGCCAACGGCGACAACGTTAACGCTGCACCTCCTCACCTCCCGCAGCGGATGGGATTCGGCCGGATCTGTGACCACCAGTGAGGAGAGAGATAGTGTGGACACTGTCATCTTGTTTTGATATGGAGAGGGTGAGAGAGCGAGATGTGAGAAACTCTATCAAACAAGAGGCTATAATGGAGTAAACCAATCTCTCAATAGTAGTGGTTTTAAATAGAATACGCGCGTTCCCGGAAAAAAGAAATGAAAACTGGCGGACAATTTTTTAATGTACCAAGAAAAAAAACTCGATTAAAAAGACGCCCCCGCTTCCAGGTCGCTAGAGTCATCGCGCACAGACACATAGACATAGACATGCATATCTGTGTTTACGTAAAATTCCATTTCCATCTCCATCTCCAATCATATTTGTCCAACTGGCACATTATTGATGTTGTTAATTATATACTGGCAATATTAACGTACATCATCTCTTGTTTATGGGCGTCCGGACCACTGCCACGGCCGCTCCTGACCAACCCGAACCCTCTTCATCACCCGTGCGTGCTTCCCGCCCGAAACGGTCAGTGCCGCATTCATGCCCAGCCAGAGCGGACGCAACCTCTCACTAGCGCCGGCATTGAAGCGGCGCGCCAGCTGAGAGAGCGTTGCCCGCGTCGCTTCCTGGTGCACGCGACTGCTCTGCGTTCAAAGGACGCAATAGCCGGCCACAACATGCATGTAAAAAGTTCTTGGGAGTCCATGCTACAGCTAGCTGTCCTCCCCCAACTCGTCAATCTCTTCCAGTAGTACTAGTACTCCATGGCGCGATCCATCGACAAGCAGACATGAAAGTTATCGTATACTTGGTTTGCGGTGAGTGGCGTGCCGAGCGACCATGTGGGGTCGAGCCGTGGAGGAGGGTGAGACACGAACGCGGCAGACGTAATTTAAACGTTGGTTTTTCTCGATGGCACGATCCAATGAAACGAAACATTGGTTTCTCTCCGTTTCCATTTTTTCTCCGGAAAAACGGAAACTTTCCACACCCTTTTCATTGCAACTCCAAGGTTGCCCCGTTACAACATTCCATCAAATACAAAGGAAAACTAACACGCATGCTGATGCATCTCAATGATTCACATATCATAGCCAATATTTACTTCACAACTAAAGACAAAAGTTATGAGAGCGTGTACGAAAGAAAAACTACTGATGTGGTCACTAAGACTTAAACCCTAAACCCTAAATAGGATTTAATTTCCTGGCCAGGTAGAACCTGTCGAAGGAAAGATGGCTGGCACCCTCAGATCATACGATGCTTTTGTGCAGTTCCACTAAAATCGAGCTAAGCATCCCTGATGGCAATGATATTGAAGAAGTGTGATTAGAATAATAGTACTGGCACTAGTTCATGAGACATAAACTCATCACAAGTAGAAGCCAGTAGAAGTAGAGGAAGATCGACATGGAGATGGAGCTACGTGGGGAGCTGCGGCAGTGGAGCAAGCCGGCTCCAAAAGGAAGATGGACTACCTGGGATGTCGGGCTGTAGCTAGAAGGGCGGTTGGGACGCGACATCGGCCCATACCGCTGTAACGCCCCAGATATACCTTTCCCAATTTGTACTCCAACTCTTGCCGTTTCCGGCATTAAGTTATAATTATTCCTCGGGTTCGGGTCTTTGTCTCCGTGTGTTGTTTTCGTTTTCGTGCATCTCATATCATGTCATCACGTGCATTGCATTTGCATACATGTTCATCTCATGCATTCAAGCATTTTCCCCGTTGTCCGTTTTGAATCCGGCGCTCGGTTCTCCTCTGGTGGCCATTTCTAGCTTTCTTTCATGTGTGGGGATTAAACATTTCCGGATTGGACCGAGACTTGCCATGCGGCCTTGGTTTACTACCGGTAGACCGCCTGTCAAGTTTCGGGTCATTTGGACTTCGTTTGATACTCCAACGGTTAACCGAGGGACCGAAAAGGCCTCGTGTGTGTTGCAGCCCAACACCCCTCCAATTTGGCCCAAAACCCACCAAACTCTGCTCCATCGTCTCGGTCATTCGATCACAATAGCGTGGGCGAAAACCACACGTCATTTGGACTCTCCTAGCTCCACATATGCCTATATATAGCCCCCCCATTCCTAATCTCGGATCTCTCCCCGAAACCCTAGTTCCAAAAAAAACCTTCCGCGCCGACGGACACGTCCGCCCCGGCCGGACGCGTCCGCCGCCGCCCGCCGCAGCCAACCGGGAGCCGCCACGTGGGCGCCTCGGACCACTTCGCCGCCGCCACCCGCCAGGGCCCGCAGGGCCCATCGTCGGCCCTCCCGGCCCGTAGCGCCGCCCCCGTGCCCGCTCGACCCCGCCGCCCATCTTCTCCGGCTCCGGCCGCCGGAGTTCGCCGCCCCGCCGACCGGGTCGACAAGCCGGAGCCACGCCACCGCCTCGGCCATCGCCCTCGCCCGCGCGCCACGCCCGGTGGCCGCCGCCTCCATCCCCGCCATCAACCTCGCCGGCCGGCGAGCTCCGCCGGCCTTCACGTCGTCCCCGGCCGCCGCGCTCCGCTTCCGGCGAAGATCCGGCCGCCGCTGCTACAGTGCAATGAACAGTGCCCGATCCGCGCTACAGTAATTCCAGATCTAGGGTTGACTTTCTCCTTCTCCTCCCTGATTTTTATGCCTACTTTGACTGCTCATATCTCCGCATCCGTAGCTCCGTTTTGGACATATGATATATCAAAATCTTCGTATCGACGAGTACATCATTTCATTCCATTGCATCATTTGCATTTGAGTTCATCTTGATGCCCAAAATGCTTTTAGAAAGAGGCATCGTGAGTTAAATTGCAGATCCGTTAGCTCATCATTAACTTTTGTCATTTTTGCCATGATTATTGTGTGCATCATATGCCTGTGACCCTTTGGGATGAATTGTTAAGCATTTTATTTTCTTTCCAGAGGTGCCACCCATGCATTTTTAGGATGTGTGTGTTGACTTGTGAAAGCTTGCAAAGAGGGGTACCTGAGATTGCTGATTTCAGGGACTTAGTGATTTTCACTAAGTCTGGGATGTTTTAGTTCATGGTGCTATATGTCCAGCTTGTTTCCTAGTGATCCGTGCCTCTTTTGAGGATGATCAGTAAGAGTAGTTTGTTATGCTTGTTGTGCTCTATCCATCCATGTCTTTACTTGTTATGTTGGAGCACCCTAGGTTGAGTCAATCGAGCTCAACTTTTGCATCGTTGTTAATTTGGGCAGATCGTGAACTCTTTTGTGATTTTGCCGGTGCTATTGCTAGTGATCCGTGCATGTTATGCCATTGTTCTTGCCATGTCTAGCTAGCATTTTGTGCCTTCTTTATGGATATATGCTTGCCTTGCCATAACTTGCACCGTAGTGAGTGCATCGAGCTCGTTTACATGCCTCTGTGAGTTATAATTTCAGCATGTCTCAGTTTTCACTAGTCTGAAAACTGATTGTGTTTCATCTATGTTCGTGTGCTCGTTATAGTATTTTGTGAACCCTTTTGGCCCCAGGTCACTTTGGGTGTTTTGTTAAGCTTGTTGAGTAGCTCCATGCCATGCTCTTACTTGCCATGTTCAGGTTATGTTTCATGCAGTTTTTTGCTCCGAAGAGAGCATCGTGGTCTGAAATTCCAGACTAGCGTTAATTTTGCTAAGTCTGAAATCTGTTTTGCTTATTCAGTTTTGCCATGCTTGTTTGAACCCCTTAATGGATGAATTTGCCTATGGCTCAGTCCTAGTGATTTGTTAAGCATCTTGTGTACATCCCTGCCATGTATTTTGTTTTCATGTTTGGTGGCTGTAGCATGTTCATTTTGATGCATTTAGGAGCTTACTTGCTGTGAATCGCAGATCGGTTCGTTTCGTAAAACACTTGCCATTTCCAAACCGTAGCTCCGATTCCTATGATCTTTATATCGTTTTCAGGTGATTTCTTCCCCTCTATCCAGTGGCACACTTGGTTTTCCAAGTTGAGGCCAGGTTCATGCATTACCTGTCACGTCTTGCATTTTGCATCCCGCATCGCATCCCGCATAGCATACCTTCTTTGCATATTATTGGTTGCCCTTGCACGTGGTTGATTGTATCCTTGTTGCTTGTTTGTGTTGTTGGGTAGAGCCGGGAGACGAGTTTGCTAACGAGGAGCCCGTTGAGTTTGCTTTTGAGGATCCAGTCAACTCTGAGAACTGTGCAGGCAAGATGATCATACCCTCGAAATCACTACTATCTTTGCTATGCTAGTTTGCTCGCTCTTTTGCTATGCCAATGCTATGATGCCTACCACTTGCTTGTCAGCCTCCCAATTGCCATGATTGAGCCTCTAACCCACCTTTGTCCTAGCAAACCGTTGATTGGCTATGTTACCGCTTTGCTCAGCCCTTCTTATAGCATTGCTAGTTGCAGGTGAAGATTGGAGCCGTTCCTTGTTGGAACATTTATTTACTTGTTGGGATATCATTATATTGCCATGTTATCTTAATGCATCTATATACTTGGTAAAGGGTGGAAGGCTCGGCCTCTCGCCTAGTGTTTTGTTCCACTCTTGCCGCCCTAATTTCCGTCATATCGGTGTTATGTTCCCGGATTGTTGCGTCCCTTACGCGGTTGGGCTATAATGGGAACCCCTTGATAGTTCACCTTGATTAAAGCTTTTCCAGCAATGCCCAACATTGGTTTTACCATTTGCCACCTACCCCTTTTTCCCTTGGGTTTCCGGAGCCCGAGGGTCATCTTTATTTTAGCCCCCACGGGCCAGTGCTCCTCTGAGTGTTGGTCCGGAACGTCAGCCGCCGGTGGCCACCAGGGGCAACTCTGGGCTGGCCTACCGGAAGTTTGGACAATCTGAGTGTGCCCTGAGAAAGAGATATGTGCAGCTCCTATCGGGATTTGTTGGCACATTCGGGCGGTGTTGCTGGACTTGTTTTAACCTGTCCAATCATCTTGTTGTACCGGGATACTGAGTCTGATCGGTGTGTCTTGGGTGGAGGTCTATTCCTTCGTTGACCGTGAGAGCTTGTTATGGGCTAAGTTGGGACCCCCCTGCAGGGTTTGATCTTTCGAAAGCCGTGCCCGCGGTTATGGGCAGATGGGAATTTGTTAATGTCCGGTTGTAGATAACTTGAACCCTAATTAATTAAAATGAGTCAACTGAGTGTGTTGCCGTGATGGCCTCTTCTCGGTGGGGTCTGGGAAGTTGACACGGTGTTGGAGTTATGTTTGCGCAGGTTGCTCTCTAGCTTCTCGCTCGTGCTTTGCCTTCTCTTCCCGCTCTCTTTTGCGAATAAGTTAGCCACCATATATGCTAGTCGCTTGCTGCAACTCCACTTATACCTTACCCCCTTTCCTACCTATTAAGCTTAAATAGTCTTGATCGCGAGGGTGCGAGATTGCTGAGTCCCTGTGGCTCACAGATTACTATTACACCAGATGCAGGGACAGATGATACAGCTCCAGATGGCGCGCTCGAGCTCAAGTGGGAGTACGACGAGGACTCTCAGTGTTACTATGTGTCTTTTCCTGATGATCAGTAGTGGTGCCTATTCGGGGTTAGATTCAGGGCCTTGTCGCATGTTGGAGGTCTTTTCTATTTTGGCGCCGTAGTCGGGCCATGAGTGAATTGTATGATGGATGTTATTTATGTACTTTGATGTGACGTGGCGAGTGTAAGCCAACTATGTTATTCCCCTTTATATTATTTATGTACATGGGATGTGTAATGATTTCCCGACTTGCTACATATGCCTTCAATGCGATTATGCCTCTAAGTCGTGCCTCGACACGTGGGAGATATAGTCGCATCGAGGGTGTTACAAGTTGGTAATCAGAGCCTTCCCCGACCTTAGGAGCCCCCATTGCTTGATCGTTTTAGCAGCCAAGTTGTGTCTAGAAAAATGTTTTGAGTCCTTAGGAATTATATATCGGAGAGCTTAGGAATTTTTTTACTTCCCAGTCTCCTCATCGCTCTGGTAAGGCATCCTGACGTAGAGTTTTGACTCTTCTCTTCTCAAATTTCACTAAATTTTTTTAGGATCACGCGAGTATCTTGGTTTTGTTCCGATGGCTTATGATGAGAATACTGTCTTGGTGCCTCCTGTCAGGGGTTTAGTGAAAGTGTCCCGGGGAGTTGAGCTCTGAGGTGTTGTCATCATAATTCTATCGTTGCAATTCTGGTATACTTGAGATATGTGCGCGACATCGAAAATCTCCCTTATGCAGTTCGTTGGTGAGATAACCTCGACGCCACCCAGTACTGGGGCGGGAGTTCGGGAGTATCGCCATAACTTGTATAACGGATGCTTTTCGAAGGTTGAGGTAGATGGTTTCCGAAGGTTTCTTGGTTATGTGTTGAAGGATGGATACAGTTGGATGTAGGATTTGCTAGCTTGGGTGAGATATTATGCTTCCCCTGTATCCCCAACACCTGATTGCATAGCCGGAAAGTTTTGGGAGTTTCATAGGTGGGAATTCAAGTAGCTCTTAGGATATCTTTCCAACAGATGTATGATATGAAATTGGGGTTGGACGTCTAGTGGTTCGCCTATTCACGGTCGATTTTACAGTGGTCTCGTTGTGTCTTAAAGAGTCCTTGGCTATGCTGACTCGGGGATGCTTCGTATGTCATGTGCACTGCCTTGTACATGATGGTGCTGTACGATCGAGCCCGTGTAGGTCCCTCCATGAAAACTCCGGCCGAAATTTCTATCATATGTTTGTTCTGGCTTATTCCGCAAGCCAACCCTTGGTTTTATTTTCAGTTGTGGTATTCCAGTTCCTTCGACGTCATATGTTGATTCCACCCCTCGTTGATGTACCTCTTCTACCTGATTCTTCGTGGCTTCGCAATTTAGGAATATGTGACCACTTCAAGAGAAGTGCATTCGTTCATTTTGTTCGGATGTGAAGACTTTATGTTGCAATTTTCATTCCGTTGGATTCACCTTCAATATTTGTCTATTTGTGTGCTAATGGTGGTCAACCTCTTCAGGATGGCTCCTCCAACGCGCACGACTCCGAACCCTGATCCGCCACCTCCTCCGCCTCCTTCGGAAGCTTGGCAAGCTGTGATGGCTGCTACTAATGCAAATACACAGTTGATCATGCAAATCCTCCAAGAGCGGAATCAAGGCAGTCAAGGGAATCAAGGCAACAATCAGAACCATTATGCTACTCTGAACCAGTTCCTCGCAAATGGTCCAAAGACGTTCAGCAACTGTGTTGAGGCTACCGATGCTGACGATTGGCTAGTCGATCTGGGCAAGCATTTTGAATGCAGCAACGTCAGGCCTGAAGATTTCGTCAAGTTCGCTTCTTTCCAGCTCAAAGATCAGGCCGCAGAGTGGTTCCAGCAGTACCAGGATTCTAGAGGTGGACGTTTGATCACTTGGGATGATTTCCGTCATGATTTCCGAGCTCATCACATCCCTCTGAGTGTGACTGAAAGCAAACGTGAGGAATTCCGCAATCTGAAGCAAGGCTCTTTGTCTGTCTATGACTACAACAAGTTGTTCCAGAAGCTCGCCCATTTTGCCAAGCAGGATGTTCCTGATGAGAAGAGTATGATCTATCAGTTCAGGGGTGGTCTGCGTGAAGAAATTCAGCTCGCTCTTGTCCTCTTTGAGCCGTTGAGATACGATGAGTTCTACAACATGGCACTAAAGCAAGAGGCTGCTCAGTTGAGGTGTGATGCTTCCAGGAAGCGAGTCAGAGACACTACGCCTGCTTCCTCTACTCAAGTGGCCAAGTAGCAGAAGTATTGGCTTCCTCCTCCTCCGTTCCGTCAGCCGTATCAGCAGAAGAGCAAAGGTGGCAGTGGTTCATCCCACCCACCCAACCCAGGCTTTCAGAACAAGACTTCGTCTCAAGCTCCAAGATCGAGTGCTCCGTACCACCGTCCGCTCTTAGTGGTCACGTGCAACAAGTGCCAACAGAAGGGTCACTACGCCAACAAGTGTTTCAACCAGAGGCGTCTTCCTCCTCCTCCTGTCAGATCGGCAAGTACAGCTGTGGTCAAGCATAATTCCAAGCATGCCAAGGTCAATATGGTGAATGCAGCTCAGGCAGAGGATTCGTCAGATGTCATCATGGGTAACCTTCCTGTTAGTGATATTCCTGCAAAAGTTCTTTTTGATACGGGTGCATCGCATTGTTTCATCTCGAAGGCTTTTGCATCTAAGCATGAGTTGATTTCCCAAGCTATGCATAGTCCGTTAGCAGTGGTCTCTCCTGGCAAATGTTTGCTCGCCAACCAAGTGATTCTGGATATTTCTATCATGATGGGTGATTTCAAGTTTATGGCTTCTCCAATGGTTCTTGGTAATTCTGATATCGATCTTATTCTTGGGATGGACTGGCTCTCTAAACACAAGGCTCACCTCGATTGTGCAGCCAGGCAGATTCAACTGACTCATTCGTCTGAGGATGTCATTGTCTTTGCCGCTCGGGATAATACCATCCGGTTGTTTTCTCTCAATGAGAAGGGTGAATTGGATGCTATTTCGCAGATTCCGGTTGTTTGTGAGTATCAAGACGTCTTCCCAGAAGAACTCCCAGGCATGCCTCCGCACCGGCCGGTTGAATTTGTTATTGAACTTGAGCCCGGTACGGAACCTGTGTGCAAACGTCCCTACAAGCTCGGCCTCGAAGAGTTGAAGGAGTTGAAGAAACAACTCGATGTTCAAGAAAGAATGGGTCTCATTCGGCCTAGTACTTCTCCGTGGGGTTGTGGTGTTCTTTTTGTGAAGAAGAAGGATGGAACGGACCGACTTTGTGTTGATTATCGTCCATTGAACAAGAAGACCATCAAAAACAAATACCCACTTCCCAACATCAATGAGCTGTTCGAACAACTCAAGGGTGCCCAAGTGTTCTCCAAGCTGGATCTCCGTATGGGTTATCATCAAATTCGCATTCGTGAGCAAGATATTCCCAAGACGGCGTTCAGGACAAGCTATGGGTCATATGAATACACTGTCATGTCTTTTGGCCTTGCTAACGCTCCTCCGATGTTCTCTCGCATGATGAACTTCATCTTCAATCCCTACACCAATGACTTCGTTTTGGTCTATCTCAACGACATTCTGGTTTTCTCGAAGAACAAGGAAGATCATGCCAAGCACTTGCGTTTGGTTCTTAACAAGCTCAGGGAACATCAGTTCTACGCCAAGTTCTCCAAGTGTGAATTTTGGCTCGATGAGGTGCCTTATCTTGGTCATATCATCTCTGCCAAGGGCATTTCCGTGGATCCTGAGAAGGTGTCTGCAATTGTTAATTGGGAACCTCCTCAGAACGTGAAGCAACTCCGTAGCTTCCTCGGTCTCGCAAGCTACTGTCGAAGATTCGTTGAAAACTTTTCCAAGATCACGAAGCCTCTCTCAAATCTTCTTCAGAAGCACGTCAAGTACGTTTGGTCTCCGGAGTGTGATATTGCTTTCAATGCTTTGAAAGATAAATTGGTCACTGCTCCAGTTCTAACTCCGCCTGATGAAACCAAGCCGTACGAGGTCTTTTGTGATGCCTCTCTCCAAGGTCTAGGTGCTGTACTGATGCAAGAGAAGAAAGTTATTGCTTATACCTCTCGCCAGTTGAAGCCTAATGAGAAGAACTACCCCACTCATGATCTCGAGTTGGCGGCAGTTGTGCACGCGTTGTTGACTTGGAGACATCTTCTATTGGGAAGAACAGTGGACATTTTCACTGATCACAAGAGTCTCAAGTACATCTTTACTCAGCCTAATCTCAACCTCAGGCAGACTCGATGGGTCAAAATGATTCAAGAGTACAATCCGAGTATTGAGTATACTCCAGTCAAGGCCAATGTGATTGCTGACGCTTTGAGCAGAAAAGCATATTGCAGCAGTCTGATTCTCAAGCCTTATCAACCCGAGCTTTGTCAAGCTTTCCGCAAACTTAATCTGCAAATTGTTCCTCAAGGTTTCCTCGCCAACCTTCAAGTCTCTCCTACCTTGGAAGACCAGATTCGCCAAGCCCAGCTTCTTGATGCTATGGTGAAAAAGGTGAAGATTGGTATTGCAAAGAGTCAGTCCAAGTACAAGTGCTACCGACTTGATGACAAGGACACTCTCCTCTTCGAGGATCAAATTGTTGTGCCCAAAGGTGAACTTCGTAAGGTGATCATGAACGAGGCTCACAACTCTCTCCTCTCCATCCACCCTGGGAGCACGAAGATGTATCAAGACCTGAAGCAAACTTATTGGTGGACTCGAATGAAGCGCGAGATCGCTCAATTCGTGAATGAATGTGATGTCTGTAGAAGAGTGAAGGCAGAACACCAAAGGCCAGCAGGTCTCCTCCAACCTCTTGCCATTCCAGAATGGAAGTTTGACCACATTGAAATGGACTTCATGACTGGGTTTCCAAAGTCCAAGCGTGGCAATGATGCTATATTCGTTGTCATCGACAAGCTCACCGAAGTGGCTCACTTTCTGCCTATCAAAGAGTCAATCACTGCAGCTCAATTGACGGAACTATATACCTCTCAAATTGTCTCTCTGCACGGTATTCCTCAAGTGATATCTTCAGACCGTGGCAACATCTTTACCTCCAAATTTTGGGATTCTTTTCAGAAGGCCATGGGCACCAACATCCGCTTCAGCACTGCTTTCCATCCTCAAACAAGCGGCCAAGTCGAGCGTGTCAACCAGATTCTTGAAGATATGCTCAGGGCTTGTGTTATCTCCTTTGGCATGAAGTGGGAGGATTGTCTTCCTTATGCTGAATTCTCATACAACAACAGTTTTCAAGCAAGTTCGGGCAAGGCCCCATTTGAAATTCTGTATGGTAGGAAATGCCATACCCCTCTCAACTGGTCTGAAACCGGTGAACGTCAGCTGCTGGGTAATGACCTAATCATAGAGGCAGAAGAAATGTGCAAGGTCATTCGTGATAACCTCAAAGCAGCCCAATCCCGCTAGAAGAGCTACTATGATAGTAAGCACCGTGATTTGGCTTTCGAGATCGGAGATCATGTTTACCTCCGCATCTCTCCTATGAAAGGGACTCGTCGCTTCGGTATCAAAGGGAAGCTTGCCCTCAGATACGTCGGGCCTTTCAAGATTGTCAGCAAGAGAGGCGACCTCGCCTATCAACTCGAGCTTCCTTCAAACTTTGCTAATGTTCATGATGTGTTCCATGTCTCCCAACTCCGAAAGTGCTTCAAGGCGCCTGAACGCACAGTCAACTTCGAGGACATTGAGCTCCAAGAAGATCTCTCCTATCGTGAGCACCCAGTTGCAATCCTGGAAGAGACTGAACGCAGGACTCGCAACAAGTCAATCAAATTTCTCAAAGTCAAGTGGTCACACCATTCCGACCATGAAGCTACCTGGTAACGCGAGGATCACCTCCGTTCTGAGTACCCGGATTTCTTTCAGTCCTAGATCTCGGGACGAGATCTTTTCGTAGTGGTGGAGTGTTGTAACGCCCCAGATATACCTTTCCCAATTTGTACTCCAACTCTTGCCGTTTCCGGCATTAAGTTATAATTATTCCTCGGGTTCGGGTCTTTGTCTCCGTGTGTTGTTTTCGTTTTCGTGCATCTCATATCATGTCATCACGTGCATTGCATTTGCATACATGTTCATCTCATGCATTCGAGCATTTTCCCCGTTGTCCGTTTTGCATTCCGGCGCTCCGTTCTCCTCCGGTGGCCATTTCTAGCTTTCTTTCGTGTGTGGGGATTAAACATTTCCGGATTGGACCGAGACTTGCCATGCGGCCTTGGTTTACTACCGGTAGACCACCTGTCATGTTTCGGGTCATTTGGACTTCGTTTGATACTCCAACGGTTAACCGAGGGACCGAAAAGGCCTCGTGTGTGTTGCAGCCCAACACCCCTCCAATTTGGCCCAAAACCCACCAAACTCTGCTCCATCGTCTCGGTCGTTCGATCACAATCGCGTGGGCGAAAACCGCACCTCATTTGGACTCTCCTAGCTCCACTTATGCCTATATATAGCCCCCCATTCCTAATCTCGGATCTCTCCGCAAAACCCTAGTTCCAAAAAAAAACCCTTCCGCGCTGACGGACACGTCCGCCCCGGCCGGACGCGTCCGCCGCCGCCCGCCGCAGCCAACCGGGAGCCGCCACGTGGGCGCCCCGGACCACTTCACCGCCGCCACCCGCCAGGGCCCGCAGGGCCCATCGTCGGCCCTCCCGGCCCGTAGCGCCGCCCCCGTGCCCGCTCGACCCCGCCGCCCATCTTCTCCGGCTCCGGCCGCCGGAGTTCGCCGCCCCGCCGACCGGGTCGACAAGTCGGAGCCACGCCGCCGCCTCGGCTATCGCCCTTGCCCGCGCGCCGCGCCCGGTGGCCGCCGCCTCCATCCCCGCCATCAACCTCGCCGGCTGGCGAGCTCCGCCGGCCTCCACGTCATCCCCGGCCGCCGCGCTCTGCTTCCGGTGAAGATCCGACCGCCGCTGCTACAGTGCTATGAACAGTGCCCGATCCGCGCTACAGTAATTCCAGATCTAGGGTTGACTTTCTCCTTCTCCTCCCTGATTTTTATGCCTACTTTGACTGCTCATATCTCCGCATCCGTAGCTCCGTTTTGGACATATGGTATATCAAAATCTTCGTCTCGACGAGTACATCATTTCATTCCATTGCATAATTTGCATTTGATTTCATCTTGATGCCCAAAATGCTGTTAGAAGGAGGCATCGTGAGTTAAATTGCAGATCCGTTAGCTCATCATTGACTTTTGTCATTTTTGCCATGATTATTGTGTGCATGATATGCCTGTGACCCTTTGGGATGAATTGTTAAGCATTTTGTTTTCTTTCCAGAGGTGCCACCCATGCATTTTTAGAATGTGTGTGGTGACTTGTGAAAGCTTGCAAAGAGGGGTACCTGAGATTGCTTATTTCAGGGACTTAGTGATTTTCACTAAGTCTGGGATGTTTTAGTTCATGATGCTATATGTCCAGCTTGTTTCCTAGTGATCCGTGCCTCTTTTGAGGATGATCAGTAAGAGTGGTTTGTTATGCTTGTTGTGCTCTATCCATCCATGTCTTTACTTGTTATGTTGGAGCACCCTAGGTTGAGTCAATCGAGCTCAACTTTTGCATTGTTGTTAATTTTGGCAGATCGTGAACTCTTTTGCGATTTTGCCGGTGCTATTGCTAGTGATCCGTGCATCTTATGCCATTGTTCTTGCCATGTCTAGCTAGCATTTTGTGCCTTATTTATGGATACATGCTTTCCTTGCCATGACTTGCACCGTAGTGAGTGCATCGAGCTTGTTTTCATGCCTCCGTGAGTTATAATTTCAGCATGTCTCAGTTTTCACTAGTCTGAAAACTGATTGTGTTTCATCTATGTTCGTGTGCTCGTTAGAGTATTTTGTGAACCCTTTTGGCCCCAGGTCACTTTGGGTGTTTTGTTAAGCTTGTTGAGTAGATCCATGCCATGCTTTTACTTGCCATGTTCAGGTTATGTTTCATGTAGTTTTTCTGCTCCGAAGAGAGCATCGTGGTCTGAAATTCCAGACTAGCGTTAATTTCGCCAAGTCTGAAATCTGTTTTGCTTATTCAGTTTTGCCATGCTTGTTTGAACCCCTTAATGGATGAATTTGCCTATGGCTCAGTCCTAGTGATTTGTTAAGCATCTTGTGTACATCCCTGCCATGTATTTTCTTTTCATGTTTGGTGGCTGTAGCATGTTCATTTCGATGCATTTAGGAGCTTACTTGCTGTGAATCGCAGATCGGTTCGTTTCGTAAAACGCTTGCCATTTCCAAACCGTAGCTCCGATTCCTATGATCTTTATATCGTTTTCAGGTGATTTCTTCCCCTCTATCCAGTGGAACACTTGGTTTTCCATGTAGAGACCAAGTTCATGCATTTCCTGTCACGTCTTGCATTTTGCATTCCGCATAGCATACCTTCTTTGCATATTATTGGTTGCCCTTGCACGTGGTCGATTGTATCCTTGTTGCTTGTTTGTGTTGTTGGGTAGAGCCGAGAGACGAGTTCGCTAACGAGGAGCCCGTTGAGTTTGCTTTTGAGGATCCAGTCAACTCTGACAACTGTGCAGGCAAGATGATCATACCCTCGAAATCACTACTATCTTTGCTATGCTAGTTTGCTCGCTCTTTTGCTATGCCAATGCTACGATGCCTACCACTTGCTTGTCAGCCTCCCAATTGCCATGATTGAGCCTCTAACCCACCTTTGTCCTAGCAAACCATTGATTGGCTATGTTACCGCTTTGCTCAGCCCTTCTTATAGCGTTGCTAGTTGCAGGTGAAGATTGGAGCCGTTCCTTGTTGGAACATTTATTTACTTGTTGGGATATCATTATATTGCCATGTTATCTTAATGCATCTATATACTTGGTAAAGGGTGGAAGGCTCGGCCTCTCGCCTAGTGTTTTGTTCCACTCTTGCCGCCCTAGTTTCCGTCATATCGGTGTTATGTTCCCGGATTGTTGCGTCCCTTACGCGGTTGGGCTATAATGGGAACCCCTTGATAGTTCGCCTTGATTAAAGCTTTTCCAGCAATGCCCAACATTGGTTTTACCATTTGCCACCTACCCCTTTTTCCCTTGGGTTTCCGGAGCCCGAGGGTCATCTTTATTTTAGCCCCCACGGGCCAGTGCTCCTCTAAGTGTTGGTCCGGAACGTCAGCCGCCGGTGGCCACCAGGGGCAACTCTGGGCTGGCCTACCGGAAGTTTGGACAATCTGAGTGTGCCCTGGGAAAGAGATATGTGCAGCTCCTATCAGGATTTGTCGGCACATTCGGGCGGTGTTGCTGGACTTGTTTTAACCTGTCGAATCATCTTGTTGTACCGGGATACCGAGTCTGATCGGTGTGTCTTGGGTGGAGGTCTATTCCTTCGTTGACCGTGAGAGCTTGTTATGGGCTAAGTTGGGACCCCCCTGCAGGGTTTGATCTTTCGAAAGCCGTGCCCGCGGTTATGGGCAGATGGGAATTTGTTAATGTCTGGTTGTAGATAACTTGAACCCTAATTAATTAAAATGAGTCAACTGAGTGTGTTGCCGTGATGGCCTCTTCTCGGCGGGGTCCGGGAAGTGGACACGATGTTGGAGTTATGTTTGTGCAGGTTGCTCTCTAGCTTCCCGCTCGTGCTTTGCCTTCTCTTCCCGCTCTCTTTTGCGAATAAGTTAGCCACCATATATGCTAGTCGCTTGCTGCAGCTCCACTTATACCTTACCCCCTTTCCTACCTATTAAGCTTAAATAGTCTTGATCGCGAGGGTGCGAGATTGCTGAGTCCCTGTGGCTCACATATTACTATTACACCAGATGCAGGGACAGATGATACAGCTCCAGATGGCGCGCTCGAGCTCAAGTGGGAGTACGACGAGGACTCTCAGTGTTACTATGTGTCTTTTCCTGATGATCAGTAGTGGTGCCTATTCGGGGTTAGATTCAGGGCCTTGTCGCATGTTGGGGGTCTTTTCTATTTTGGCGCCGTAGTCGGGCCATGAGTAAATTGTATGATGGATGTTATTTATGTACTTTGATGTGACGTGGCGAGTGTAAGCCAACTATGTTATTCCTCTTTATATTATTTATGTACATGGGATGTGTAATGATTTCCCGACTTGCGACATATGCCTTCAATGCGATTATGCCTCTAAGTCGTGCCTCGACACGTGGGAGATATAGTCGCATCGAGGGTGTTACAACCGCAGTGACCCCCGAATGGGACGCACCGACTATGGATTTTCTCCCTCTCCGATGTCGACCGCGTATACACAGAACATTGTTCCCTTCGCCCAGCTGCGGGATCAGGCCGGATATGTGACCAGCGGTGTGGCCATCGTTGTTCTATGCTTGTGAAGAGATCAAGCCAAGCAACCAGGCTTGTAGCTTAGGCTCCTGCTAGTGTATATAGTGGTTTTCTTTTTCTCTCCATATCAACCATTTTATATTGCGGACGTGTCATTGAAGAGTGAAATGATGGTTGCTTCTTCTGCCTAACTTACTGTGTGATTTGACTGCTCCTTTAGTGGCCCCTACATGTACTCCCCCTACGTGTATGTAACAGTCACACATACACATGGACGCAAAAACACACGCGACGCCCTAATGCATGCATGTCCGAGCACACGACGGAACACACACGGTCACACTCAAGTCCTCAACCTACACGTGCATGCACACACATACTCAGCCAGGGTGAGCTAGTGACCGTATAAACACTGTAAAATGTATATATCGAGTGCAATGAGCGTATTATGAAGTCCACTGGCCATATTTTTACAAATATATAGTGACAAACAGTGTATTTATCTCGTTTGAAATTAAGCCATATTAACCAGAGAGGAGGCAATATGGACTAGCATTACTTTGTTGTGTCTCGTCAACTTGCCGAACGAGGAGAAGCTTGCAGGACGGGAGAAGCTTGCGCGCGGTGGCCCGCAGGACAAGGAGAAACTTTTGACTAATGCAAGCTCTCCTTCACTCAGGCGGTGGACGTGCAACAGTTAATTCGGTGTCAGATTGCCAGAAGCATACACTGTACTAGTACTATTATTGTTGCACTTCCCGAAGAGGCGAACAGCCAAGCGCAGAGTTTACTAGTACTAGTACTACTACTATAGTCTATAGAGGTATGTACTATACTAGTACTAGGAACCGGATGGAGGAGCGTCTGCACTCTTATTATATTTTTAAAATGTGATAAAGCAATCTTCAACACATTTGGTTCTCTTCGAGGGTTCTCGCATGTGATAATGGAAGTTGATTGCATGGAACACTCGCCACAATTCTCGCTTAATTCTGGCTCATATCCTTTTAAAAATAGGAGCTCTCGGTAATATTTCCTCTTTTTTTGTTATTCAGCATGTAAACAGGCCAGCAAACCTTGCGGCGCATCTTTGTGCGAACCGTGCTTGCTGCACTTTGAATGTGGCCGAGAGCTGGCTTGATGAAACACCTCGCTTCCTACTTCTTTTTTTGTGGGGTACCTCACTTCCTAGTGACCAATGTCTTGGCTGATCGTCCTAAGAATACTTATATATATGAATAAAGCTCTCTCATTTACCCACAAAAAAGATTAAGCCATGTTAACCGGAAAGGAGGGAGTATGGACTAGCACCACTTCTTGGTGTGTCCCGTCAACTCGCAGAACGAGGAGAAGCTTGCAGGACAAGGTGAAGCTCGCTTACGCCTTTTGACTAATGCAACGTACCCTCGCCCAGGCAGTGGACATGCATCAGTTCATTCGGTGTCAGCTTGCTAGAGGCATACACTATACTAGTACCGAACATGCGGAGTACCATCATTGTTCGACTTCACGAAGAGGCGAAGAGCCAAGCACAAGGTTTAGTAGTACGAGTAGTACTACTACTAGAACCGCATGGTGGAGCCTCTGTACTCTTATTTTTTAATCTCTAATAAAGTACACATTTATTCCGGAGAAGGGCGGAAAATGGCAGCCCAACATGTAATGATGATATCGATCAACCATGCTCGAATATATCTTGGCCTCTGTGCGAGCCCGTCTGTGTGTTCTACCTCCTCGTCTCTCTCAAGGAACGGTGGGTTGGCCATTTTGCCGTCAATTGAGATCGGTTTGCTCACACTCCGGTCCCACATGTCAGTGATATGCCAAGAGGAGGTGTGTTGACCGACTGGCCATACACATACTTGGTTTTGCACCTTCATACTCCTCCTCCCTCCGTCACAGTTTACAAGGCGCGCTTCATTATGATGCATTTCTCTCAATGAATTTCCACCACCAGAGAGACTTTAGACGCATTTGGTTTAATGCTCAACTAATTAGGGCGTGGTAACCGCAATTTTCTCTCGATGTAGTACTATGGAGTGGAGTAAGTGCATGCATGTGTGTACTCGGGGTGGAAGCACTGCATGCATGTGTGTACGCATTATTTCCTCTAGTAATAGACGCCGTGCTATAACTACCAATGCTATTTTTCAGGCCGATCGCTAGTCGCCTTGGTCCCAAAGATTTTCTCTTTTTCTGAAGCGCGCTCCATAAACAGTGACAGATGGAGTAGTATGAGCGGATTCAAAGAAGAGCGTATTGATGGTTGCTTGTTCCGAGCAACTTACAATGGGAAAGGTGGGGCTTATGATTTTACTGCTCATTACTCACTATTAATGCGGCACAATGACCAGTCTGAGTCTCCCATGCGGCTGTGCACTACCCCCTCGGTTCTTAAATATACCCCGGGGTATTTGTCTTTCTAGAGATTTCAACGAGTGACTACTCAAATATTTGTCTTTTTAGAGATTCAAATGGACTACTACATATGGATGTATATAGACATATTTTAGAGTGTAGATTCACTCATTTTGCTCTGTATGTAGTCACTTGTTGAAATCTCTAGAAAGACAAATATTTAGCAATGGAGGGAGTACACATACGAAGCAAAATGAGTGTATCTACACTCTAAGATATGCCCATTTGAAATTTGTAAAAAGACAAATATTTAGGAACGAAGGAGTATAATTTTGTGCATGGCACATGGACCCGGATGCCGAAGAGGCTTCTGGCAATGCTATCGAGCTTCCAGCATTTGTTTACATAATTGACGTACTATACAAATAATTTTTCAGCGACATGAAATTGTACAATGGTGTGAGCTTTCAGCTTTTGGGGTTGTTTGGTTTGTGACTAACTTTGCCAAAGATTGCCACACCTAAGGTTAGGAAAGTTTGACCAACTTACATGAGTGTTTGGTTCAAGCCACACCTTAGACAAGCCACACTTGGGCCCCACATGGCATACACACAAAAAGTGTGGCAAGATTCCCTTAGGCTTGCCAACTTGTGGCTTTCATTTCAATGAACTAACCTTAGGCAAGTTGGGCAAAATGTGTGGCAAAGTGTGGCAATGCTAGTCCTAGAACCAAACAGCCCCTTTGTTTCGTGTGTCTTGCCATCGATGCTCTTCCGGAAACAATAAAAAAATAACTTCCTTGCTAATCAGAGCTAATATTTACATCACAACTGAAGACAAAGTTGTGAGGAGGTGTTAAATTAAAATTGATCCATGCTTTCATTGGGAGCAGCGTCCCCCCAGCTCTGTCTAAATCAACAAGACATGTTGGGAAAAAAGTAGCTATCTGGAACATGCAACATTCCGATCATTTTGTGTAGTTCCACTAAAATAGAGCTAAGCGTCCCTGTTCCAAAGATATTAAGTGTGATTACGATAATAGAGGACTACTGATGAAACAATAAACACACAAATAGAAGCCGGTCACCTTTGCAGTCTTTCTTAAGACTAACTAGTTGGAGAAGATTAGGCTCGGAGTTGGATGAGGAGCATAGAGCAAAACCAATCTCCCTTTGTGGAGTCGCACTAAAATGTAGAGACGTTGCCCGTGTGACATTTTGGTAGAACTGCACAAAACACTCTTAAGAAAAAAGTGATTTGTGTAGTTCGCCAAAAGGTCGCAATAACAACGAGGTGAAATGGATAGCCCTGTTTGCAAAAAAGAGGTAGAAAGGAAACAATTACTGGCCAATAACAGTTGATGACACATGCGACGACAAAAAAGAAGCATATTCCTTGTCCTAAGGGAAGATAACAACACAGTTGTGTTTGTCTAAAATGGTGTGAGGACGAGATGGCAATATGGAAAGTATGCCGGATGAGCTACATTTTGGGCAAAGAACTATGGAAGATCCACATGCAATGACGTGGGAAGACACGTAGTGGAGCAAGGCCGGAGGGGAAACCTGGAGGTCATCGGGATGTAACTAGGTGAGCGGCGGTGGGCGGAATCTGCCCATACTGCGACAGCGAGCAGGTGGCGTAGGCCCTACCACGCCGGAGCTTGGTTAGAGAGAATGACGTGTACCGCAGATCGGGACGTGCTGCCTCGGCGCCGTCGAACGGAGAAACGATGCACGTCCTCCCTTTCCGCCGGCGGAAGGGATGCGGTCGGATCAGTGACCAACGGTGAGAGAGAGAGGCCACCGCAGCCTTTTGTGAGATAATCTGAAGAAGGACAAACCAGGCAGGCAGGCTCCATTGTATATAGTGGAGCGGACTACCTTTTTCTCCATAAAAATCGTTTTATATTCTGTGTACGTGCCATTGAGCGATATAACTTTGTTTAAAAATAACGCGCCAACGCATCAAGTCGGACTTTGTTTCGTGCACGCGTGGTACACGACCTCCGTAGGTAAACAACCTCTACATGCGTTCAAATTAGCACATGGGCTGCCATTTCGTACATAAATGAGCTCCACCGTGTACCCGCGCGGGTGTGGCTGGGCACGAAGCGTGAGTACATGCACGGTGCACCTATTCTCTTCTTGTATACGTACACCACCTACGTGGGGTTGTGTGAGAGAGATACAAACGTAGAGAGATAATATTATGTGTGGGTTCGTGAGAGTTTTGGGGGGGGGGTCAATCAAAAAATGTAACATATGCAATGTGTGTGAAATAGAGTCCTTGATATATCATATATATAGAGGGGGCTATCACGAGAAGAGAGTGGAGGTATCATCGGCTTGAGGTGTCCATAGAATCGAAGAGAGGGATGATGGGTGTGTGTGCATGCGCGATCGATAAAGAGTGCCATCGAATTTGTGTGTGCCCACGTCAAAGATATAGAGTGGCTGGCCTACTGGAACATGAGAGGGGACATGTGCAGTTTGTCTCTGTGGCATGGATACCTACCTACAGCGCTCGAATATCGGTGTGTGGTGGGGGGGGGGGGGAAGGAGGCCTAATTAACTATAGAGGTACAATGGCTGGTATATGTGTGGAGGAGGAGAGAGGCCTACCTCATGTATTAAGGGAGATTGATCTACCTCATGTATTAAGGGAGATCGATCGGCATCCATGCATATGTGTAGGAGAGGAATAAGGTTGGGAGTGAGACAGAGCTAGAGTGCTGGAGGGGGTGGTAGTGGAGTTGCTTCTAACAAATGGTGGGATAGGCTTGCTAGACAACCGGAGGGCATGCCTGCAATATCAATAAGAGAGGGGATGGCTGCCTGTCTGTGCCTGTGCGTGTGAGAGACAGGTCAGGAGGCATGCATGAATGATGGGGGGGTGATATGGCTGTGGTAAGCAGACATAACTACATAGGAAGATCAATCGTCCTTTGTCAGAGAAAGGAGATACATAACTTGTGAGGTACGTCGATCGATGGGGGGGAATAGTTAAAGTCGACCTAGGTATATGTTGGGAGATCGATCGGTATACATGCATGTGTGTGTTAGAAGCAAATGAGGCACGGGGAGAAGGATAAGGAGAGCGAGAGGGGGATGCATCTAGGGGGCGGTGCGAGAGTCATACTATATCAAGGGGGAAGGAGTGTGCGAGTACGAGATCGATGAAAAGAGTGGTGGGAGTGAGGCATGGACGGTGATAAGAGAAGAGGGGAAGCTTGTGTTTTGTGCTAGGCACACCTGGCTAGAGAGGCATATCGATTGATGTGTGCTGTAAATAAGGAGCTGGGGGGCCTACACATACCATGGGTGAACGACCTAAAGTGAAAAGACAAATTTGCGCGATGGAGCTAGAGAATGCTGAGGGAGGGTGAGAGGGATGCATGCGTGTGCATGCACGAGAGAAAGTTAGCGCTAGCTAGCTACAAAGATAAGAGGATTGTGTGGGTCTAAAAGACAAATGGAGATCATACTTCATTATAAAAAGAAAATTCGGATATTTGAAGAATTTATCATAGTGTTTTAAACCGATGCATGTGTGAATATATATAACGGTGATACACATGGTGTGGTTATGAACATGTTATACAACATGTAATATATTTTATCTATACTTTTATTAAAAAAACGGGGTTGTTGATGATGGTGTGCCTGCCATCCTGCAATATAGGTCGTCCGATTTATATCTGACGGATAGGAAGGAAACTATGGCAATTTTGAAAAAAGATACCCACACCCTCTCCATATTTGCAAATTAGGCCTCCCCTTGATCATGTTGGTGTTCTGTGGAACGCATGGGCATCTTGCTAGTACTACGTATAATATATAGAACATTGATCATAATTCGGGCTAATGTGTGGCTTTTGCAGCTCAGGTCTAAATACTTGTCATAATGTAGGGGGAGAGGCACTATACTATGTGTGATAAACACAATGTACATGTATGGAACATGGTTTAGATTATGAATATATAGTTAGTACATCAAATGTACTATTATTTGGAATCAACATCAAGTGTATTCAAAAAATAGAACTCGAGTTCATGTAGTACACATAGTTCATATCTATCTCTATAGTAATCATGTGGTGTGTTATTAAGGTAATACACGAATGATGGTTGAAGTTGGCAACAATCATGATTGTAGATTCTTATTGAAATAGAGAAACGAATTCAAATTCAGTTTGAATTGCAGCGGTAGTATAGACATTTGGAATGCACTCAAATGTTGGTATGAGTAGGTTACATGCATTATACAGCAAGCGAAAAAATTTAATTGGATATAACATGGATTCATACTCCCTCCTTCCATCTATATAGGGCGTAATGCGTTTTTAAGACCGCCTTTGACTATTGACTAGATTAATAGTACATGACAAGCACAATATGAAAATTATATCATTGAAAGAACCTTTCACAGACGAATTTAACGGTGTGCTTTGTGTAAGTTGCATGTCATATGTTATTGCTCTAATATTTGGTCAAAGTTAGCATCGAAAAACGCATTAGGCCCTATATAGATGGAAGGAGGGAGTAGCTTTGAATAGCATTTTTATAGTAAAACGGGGCAAGACTCTCTCTTTTTCTGGTGTGAATATTTTTATTTTTTTTGTTTTCTTTTTGGCTGAGGGAAGTGCGAATTGATTTGGTATGTACAAGTACAATATTACACGTTAGGATTGTCCCTAAAATTCAACCCGTGCCTTGTTATATCCCAAAAATTCAGATATCATGCTCCCAAAACTGGGGCCTTCACAACCCGCGCCTTGCTATCCCGAGATTACAACGCGCGCGAAAACTCCCTCCAGCTGCCAAATCCCGACACGCGAAACCCCCTTCTAAACCTGAGCCGAAAGGGCCACTAGTTCAAATCGGTGTGGGGGAGGGGGTACTTTTGTAACACACCCTACATTTTGGACAAGCGCGTCCCTAAGTCATGGTTCACCCCCTCCAATCGCCTCCTTTTTGCCATTCAAAATCCCAGGCCTGTCGGATTTCGGGTTTCGGCAGACCCTTGAGGTTCGAACACTGGGGTGCGCGCAGAGATTTCGCCCCCTACCTACCTGCACCCCTCCGCCTCGCTAGGATCTAAACTATGGAAAGAACAACACAAGAGACACGGGGTTTATACTGGTTCGGGCCACCGTTGTGGTGTAATACCCTACTCCAGTGTGTGGTGTGGTGGATTGCCTCTTGGGCTGATGATGATGAACAATACAAGGAAGAACAGCCTCGCGAAGGTCTGTTCTTGGCTAGGGCGATGAACTGCTGGGAGGAGTTTAGTCACCTTTCCCTCTCTCTCTCTCTCTCTCTCTCTCTCTCTCTCTCTCTTTCTGATCTAAACCCTCTCTAAAGAGCCTCTTTCTTCAACCCATCTTTCCTTCCAACCCCCTTGCTCTGTGGGTGGCTGGTCCTATTTATAGTGGCCCTGGTCCTCTTCCCAAAGATCGAGCGGGAAGGGAGCCAACAATGGCGGGCTAATTTGAAGGGGGACGGCAAGTATCAGCTATCGTGACAAAAGTAGTCTTCGCCTGCACAAAGCTCTGGTGATGACGCCGTCTTGGGCTCCACGGTGACCTCCGTCTCGTAGTCCTCTTGGTCTTGGTCTCGTTGCACCGAAATGGCAACCTTTGCCTGATGCCTCGGTACTCCACGGCTGCGCTTGCCCCCTTTGCACCAAAGAGGAAAGGAGGACACTACGCGGGCTGGCACCCGCCTGGCGCCCTCGGTCGTCATGGCTTGCGTCACGGGCACCACGTGAGGTATCCCGCCTTGGTCTCTCCGCCTCCTCGTGAGCCAGCCTGACGAGGCCGTGCCTGAGGAAGCTCCGCGTCATCCGCCCCGCGAGGCTGGGCCCCTCGTGAGGGTCTTGGGTTTGTGTTGGTGAAGATGGGCCGCGCTGGGCCCCCTTTTGAGCCACGCCGTAGGCCGCAGGCAGGCAAGTCTGGGGACCCCCGTTCCCAGAACACCGGCAGTAGCCCCCGGGCCGAAGGCGCGCCCGGACTTGGCCGTGCAGGGAGGCGGAAGGGCAAGAGCGAAGCGCTGCGGGCCTAACAGCCTGCGGCCTTAGGCGCCGCGTGGTGGTTGATTGGACGTGGGCGGCACTGTTCCCCCACGCCCTCCTTATTTCGCGCCATGCTAGGCGGACCCGTAGTCGTACACAGCCGTTCCCCCTTCTGTTGCTTGAGCGCCCTCTGTCCTTCCTCCGTTCGAACTCCGGTTTCTGTTTTCAACCCAATCTTGAAGCTTCCCCCCTTCCCATCGCCATGGCTCCGACGAAAAAGGGAAGAGGGAAGAAACCCGTGTCTCCGCCTTGCCCGCCGCCGTTGGCGGCCCCAGCCGTGGGCTTGGGCAAGGTCAGTTTAGCTCTGGCCACCATCTTCAATGAATGCGGGTGGACGACGGCCTGGCCCGCGTCCCACTTCTCCATCGACAGGATAGCCACCGAGGTCCCGTATTTTGCCGACGCCCTATGGGCGGGTCTGGTTCCTCCCTTTTCTGATTTCTTCAATGCCGTGCTTTCCCACTATCAGATCCACATGATGCATCTGGGTCCTGAATCCATCACTCTCCTTTCGGTCTTCGCCTTTGTTTGCGAGGTTATGATGGGCATCCTTCCTTCGGTCGCCTTGCTGCGCCACTTCTTCTCGCTGCGCCTTGTTGACCCTACCCAATGCTGGGCGTGTGTGAGCTTCGTTGCCGCGTCTGAGACGGCGGCCTCTAGGATTGACTTCAAGCTCCCTCCGCCTGCGGCTGGGTTCCGCGAGCGGTGGCTATATGTGGATGCTGGGGTGCCCAGCCCCCTGCTGTCGGAGCCAACTTGGCCTGCTGTCCCCAATTTGGGCTGGGGCCAGGAGATGCTTGAGAGCCCTCGGCTCGTCTTCGTCTGGCACCGCTTCGCATTCTTGAGGTCGCTTGGCGTGACAGCGCCCAAGGTGGTGAAGGAGTTCCTGCTATGCCGCGTTGCTCCTTTCCAGCGCCACTCCCGCCGGATGTGGGCCTTTAGCGGGCGCGATGATCGTATGAGGCTCCAGGAAGAGGACCTGACGCCTGAAGTGCTGAGGACGGCGCTCTTGACCCTGACGGGGGACCCCAACCCTGGCAGTATCCAACAGGGAGGGGCCTTGCTGTACCTCTACCGGAGCGGGGGCGATTTTGTGAGGCAGATGCCTATCTTCGATGAGTGGGGGCTGCGCCCCGCCGGCCTCCAGGGGCCTCGCAAGAACCCAGTGGTGGTGACTGCCCTTCCAGTCGGCCAAGGCGGCTCTTCCTCAAGTGGCGGAGCAGGGAGGCACGAGGCGCCAGAGGCCGAGGGGGCTCCCGGCGGGGTGACAGTGCCAGGCGAGGCTCATGAGGAAGCAGTTATCGGGGCCTGTGCCGCTGAGGCTGAGGGCAACAAGCAGCAGCCCTCTACGCCTGCGACCGAGGCCAATGAGGCTCCGACGGCTTCTCTTGGCGAGGCGATTGGCGGCGCACATCAGGCAGGCGCCCCTGACGCAGTTCGCCTTGACGCTCCATCTTCGTGGCAGGTTGATCCCTGCGCCCGACTCTTAGGCCGCTTCCGCGTGGACTTTGAGGCCCTCCGGAAGAGGAGGGAGGCCCTGGGCGACGATTACCCTTGTCGCCTACTGAAGCGTAGGAAGTACTTCTCCACTGATCACCTCGCGATCCTCGCGGGCCTTCTCGTGGCGTAGCCAGCCTGCCGTGGGCTTCTCACCTGGTCGTGGACTGCGATTGGCTGAGGCGCTTCCTGTGCTCTTCACCTGGGGACGGGCTGGCCCCAGGCTGGGCTTCTGACATGGCGTGCCCGGCCGTCGCGAGGGTGCCAGCCCCCAGCCCCCAGCCCGGAGGGGGAGTGCTGACTCGCGGCCCCCGGCGCTTGCTTGGGGCAGATGATGGTGTGGAAGACGTGCTCGAGTGCGCTCGGGAGCGTCGCGCTCTCCGCCAAGGATTCCTTCGAATGGCGGCTGACGCGGTAAGCCTGCTTGGAGAGGAGCATGCCGATGAAGACGCACGCCTTGAGGCCGAGGGCCTGCGCCTGGCTGCAGAGAGGCGCGAGCTGGAGGGCACCATCGCCCTTGCGCGCCGTCAGCGCGATCTTGACGACGCAGAGGCCAAGGCGTCGCTGGTGGCCTCTCAGGAGGCCTGATCTTGGGCCGCTGAGGAGGCTCGGGAAGCTGACCGGCGGTGAATGGCGACCGAAGAGCGGGCTCGGGAGCTCCTGGCCTGGTGCCACTCACTGGAGGAGCAGGTGGAGCTGCGCGAGGCAGCCCTCGCGTCGATGAAGGTGGCCTCCGGCGATTCAGCGGAGCTCCAGAAGCGTGAGGAGGCGCTGACGCTGGAAGCCGCCGAACGTACCCGAGAGTACAAGCGTTTGGAGATGAGGGAGCGCTTGGTGACGCAGGCGGAGGATGATGTTGCTGCACAGGAAGCCCGCGTCCTGGAGGAGGTCGGGCGTCGAGTGGCGATGGTGCATTTGAACCTCGAGCGCGAGTTTGAAGAGAAGCTGGGGTTGATCCGGGCCGAAGCTGAAGGCAGGACTGCTGCCTTGAGGGCCAAGCTGGAGGAGGCGACGCGGTGGGCCGACGCTTTCCGGGCCGCTGTCGAGGTGGCGCAAGGTGAGCTAACCGCCTCCCAGGCCGAGGTGCTCCTTCTCCGCCAGCGGGTGGAGGAGGCCGAGGTCGTCGCGGGCCAGAACGCGGGCGAGATACGTCAGCGGCGGATCCTGGAGCATGAGCACGGCCCCATGCTCACCATGCGCCGGGAGAGAGCCAACGCAGCCTTGGGTAACATCTGCGAGGCGGCTGTTGGCGAGCCGCATGCAGTCAACTATGCTGTCAATATTCAGTTCTTCACTGACGTGGTGACGCAGCTGGAGGCGCGGTCGGTCAGGGCTGACAGATTGGTGGAGGAGAGGAGCCGCGCCTTGCTCAGGCGCGCCTTTTCTCGCGTCTTCAGCCACCTCCGGAACATGGATCCCCACTTTGATTTTGATGCCGCCATCGCCCCAGTCCCCCAGGCCGTCCGAGGCGATCTGGCGCACTGGGTGGAAGACAATGTGGATGCTCTTATCAGGGCCTTCGCCTCAGACAACGACGACGTGACCGTGGCGGCCGACGAGGGCGGCGTGGTGAACGGCCTTGCCGCCGCTGGCGGCGACGCGGACAGCGATGGCGAGTTCAGCGATGCCAGCAACGGCTCGGGTGGTGCTCCTGAGAACGCATTGGGGGATTCGTCCGACTGATCGTGCATCGCTCCTACTCCCTTACCCTGCATGAATAGAACTCATGTTTTGGCCTGATACAGTGAGAGCGTTTTGGAGGGGGGGCCCCTCATGCTAAACTTGCGTTCATCGTATTAGTAGACGCTACATTGCCCATGCGCCCGCGCCAAGTGGTTGGCCCAAGCGACGCGCCGGTCGGCTAGTTTACCTTTGTCCCGTGCTGGCCCTGAGGCAGCCCGTGGGAGGTTGTGGTGTCTCGAGTGTTCCCTGATTGGCTTCATAGGATCTGCAGTAAAACACCCTCCTGAGAGGTCATGTCTGCGGCAGTCTAGGCTGTGCGCAAGCTAGGCCCGACCCGGCTCGCGAGGGGCTCGCGAGGGGAGGCAGCTGAGGCGAAGTGGTAACCAAAACGCGAGAAATTGCTCGAACGAGACTAAGCACCCCTTCCCCGAACACACGCAAATCTCAAATTCGAATCCAACTTGAATCCAGCGGGGGAAAGCGACAACCAAAGGGAAGAGCAATGAAAGCAAACAAAAGGCCGCGTCCGGCACCTAGTCTAGTCTTGGACGTCTTCTCACTAGCGCGGAGCTAAGTGCTGCCACTGGGCGTGGGAGGGAGCCCCAGGGCCTGAGGCCGGCACCCCTGAGACTCTGGGGCATGTACAGCCCCACTCATTATTACGTGAGAGTGTCACGGGGCGGCGAGCTTCACAGGCATTGGGCCTTCTTCACAGGTACTGGCCTTGCTTCATATCGCCAGATGAGGGCCCCGCCTTGCGCCACACTCTAGTGCCATCAACGACGACCGGTAACCAGGACGCCGCTGATGGGGTAGAGCGGTCGCCAGCAGTTCCCTCGACGACCATGGGTCCTCTGTCGGGGGCAGGCCCTGGGGCACCTCCCCAGCGGAGGGCCTACCTCCTGAGAACACCTTGCTCCGAACGCCGCGGTGGTGATGTCGGATCCCGGCCCCTCTCCTGCAGCCCCCTGCGCCCTCCTCCCGAGGGGCAGGAGACTGTGGGAGCGGGGCAGCTGCTCGCTGTGGCGACCTGCACCTCCTGTGATCCATGGCTAGCGTATGCCTGCTCCTAAAGAATTAGCGGTACCCGATAATCGTTGCCCCCAGTGTGGCCAGTGGGACTGTCCTGGGGCTCCCAGAAAGGCTCAGCTTCTAGCGCCTCGTCCCCCCAGCTTGGGCTGAGGAGCGAGCCTTGTTCGCTCTCGTGTGGGTGTCCTTGGTCCATCATGAGGGGCACGTATTCCTCCGGTGCCGTCATCCCGAATGCCATGCCATAATGCCCCGCATGCCACGCGGTCCTGCCTGACGCGCCCACCGTGGGGTGGCAGCGCGGCTGTCCACTAGGGCCACGGGTCGTGTCGAGTCCTTCTTCTTCGCGGACCGGGAGCGGGGGCAGCGCCGCCGCCGGTCCGACGCTGACAGATTCGCTGGCATTGGAGTAGCCTTGGAGTCCGCGGGCGCGCGCGGAGCCCCCGCGCGGGCCGCCCTGGGCTTGAGATGGGAGCTGGGTGGAGAAGGGGTGAGCCCCCGAGGCGGCGAAGCCCAGGTGCTCTGCCACTCGCTCTAGCAGCACATCACGGCTGCCCTCCAGCAGCCTGCACTGCAGCAGCTCTCGTGCCACTGTGAGCGCGGCCCTCGAGTTCGCCTGCTCCCTGCAGGTGTACAACGTCGTGGTCGCGGCGTGATTGGAGGCCCTTGCTACCGACCGCGCCTGCCGCGGTGTGAGAGCTGTTGATGCCTGCTGCCTGGGGCACGGGGTCGCCCGAGGCGAGCGGCTCTGCACAGGCGGGTCATGCTGCCCACGGATCTGGGTTGCCTGCCTGGTCGCCAGACATGGTGATGACGACGCGACGGGGCGCGAAGCGGTAGAAGGTGGATTCCGGCGCACCCCTACCTGGCACGCCAAATGTCGGATTTCCGGTTCCGGCAGACCCTTGAGGTTCGAACACTGGGGTGCACACGGAGATTTCGCCCCCTACCTACCTGCACCCCTCCGCCTCGCTAGGATCTAAACTATGGAAAGAACAACACAAGAGACATAGGTTTATACTGGTTCGGGCAACCGTCGTGGTGTAATACCCTACTCCAGTGTGTGGTGTGGTGGATTGCCTCTTGGGCTGATGATGATGAACAATACAAGGAAGAACAGCCTCGCGAGGGTCTGTTCTTGGCTAGGGCGATGAACTGCTGGGAGGAGTTCAGTCACCTTTCCCTCTCTCTCTTTCTGATCTAAACCCTCTCTAAAGAGCCTCTTTCTTCAACCCGTCTTTCCTTCAAACCCCCTTGCTCTTTGGGTAGCTGGTCCTATTTATAGTGGCCCAGGTCCTCTTCCCAAATATCGAGCGGGAAGGGAGCCAACAATGGCGGGCTAATTTGAAGGGGGACAGGAAGTATCAGCTATCCTGATAAAAGTAGTCTTCGCCTGCACAAAGCTCTGGTGATGATGCCGTCTTGGGCTCCACGGTGACCTCCATCTCGTAGTCCTCCTGGTCTTGGTCTTGTTTCACCGAAATGGCAACCTTTGCCTGATGCCTCGGTACTCCGTGGCTGTGCTTGCCCCCTTTGCACCAAAGAGGAAAGGAGGACACTGCGCGGGCTGGCACCCGCCTGGCGCCCTCGGTCGTCATGGCTCGCGTCACGGGCACCTCGTGAGGTATCCCACCTTGGTCTCTCCGCCTCCTCGTGAGCCAGCCTGACGAGGCCGTGCCTGAGGAAGCTCCGCGTCGTCTGCCCCGCGAGGCTTGGCCCCTCGCGAGGGTCTTGGGTTTGTGTTGGTGAAGATGGGCCACGCTGGGCCCCCTTTTGAGCCACGCCGCAGGCCGCAGGCAGGCAAGTCTGGGGACCGCCGTTCCCAGAACGCCGACAAGGCCGCCATAACCTCTCTGCTCCAGCCGCGAAACCCCACCCTCCTCCATCCGCCTCCTCACCGTTGCCCAGCCGGAGCCTCTTCCCCGACGACGTCGTCCACCGCAACATCTCGACGTCCCTCATCCACCTCCCTGGATGAGGATCCGTCGTCCATCTCTTCGTCCCGCCAGTTCAGCTGCCCCGTCCTCCACCTCGAAGGAGCTGCTGCGATGATTGCCTCGTTTATCGCGGCTGCTCCATCCCCACAGCGCCACCTTAACCTGCTCCACCGGAACCGCACCATCCTCACCGACTCCTCGGACAAAGCCGAGGCCTACTCGGCGCCACCAAAGAGTTGTACACTCATCGCATCGCACCTTCTCCTTAGCTCGACCTCCCGGCGTCGACGGAGCTCTGTCCCGCACCCCCATGGAGCGGCTACCTTGAAGCTGGCGCCACGGACGACATCTCCATGGCGGCTCTCCCCCAGTGCGAGGCCCCTTTGGCAGCGACGTCCATACCAGCCGGATCTGCTGCTACTGCTCTAGCTCTCGCTCGCGCTGCTGCTGCTGCTTCGGCTCTCGCTCGATCGCTCGCTCGCCTAGCTGCTGCTGCTCCCGCTCTCGCTCGAGTAGCTGCTGCTGCTCTCCCCCTCGCTCGTGCTGCTGCTCTGCTCTGATTTAGCTACACTTCAATTGACCGAATCAACTTTTGGGTCAGTCGATTTTCAGGGGGTGGGGGTCGCCGGAGTTAAGGAAGAACCACCCGCAGTAGGGACGGGGGCTCGCCGGAGAGGTACCCCACTATCTATCCTACGGTTCAGGGTGGGGGCGGGGGGCCTATAGGGCTGGCGGGGGCGGCGGCGAACCGGCGGTGGGGAGTTGTTTCGGGGCCGCGAGGCAGCGCTGGAGCCGGCGGTTTGGCCGGTGGTGGCTGGCGGCTCACGGGGGTGCAGGTTGAAGATGAACTGCAGGACCTCCCTAAACTACATGTCAAGTGCCTCTTTGCTACCATTGCGTTCAGTTTCGATAGTAACATTCAGATTCCACAGTAAATTTCAGTTTCAACAGTGAAGTTCAGAGTCAACAGTTTTTACCTCATCTGTTCTAGTCAGGTGGTTTTTGTTGATGTAAATTTTATATCTATTTTACATCATCTATTGGAGATGCTATTAGAATCCCACTTGAGATTGACGATGTATGTCCTGTGCTGCTTCAGCCTTGACGTCTGCTCCAATGACAGAATGATCTATCACAACAGAGCAGTGCCCTGGACGCCGTCTACAGATTCCTCAGATCTTCCTTCGCACATCCGACAGCCACATCTGCCTCAATTGCTTCAGCGACCAACCCAATGATGCTGAGGTCGACACGGCTACGGCAAAGAGGTTGTACACTTGTTGCATCACTTATTACTATACATTCATGTCGATCCATTAGGGCTATTTTGGTTCGACGGAAAAACATAACAATAGGGAATTTTCCAATGGCACTCTACTATTCAATTATTCATGCATTTTGTTGAAAGGAATGAGGCAAAACATCCACCTAGACCTGCTTTTCAAAATCCTATGCATGAAAACAAGACCAAGTGCATTAGTGGTAGAATAACATTCTAACTGTACACACTTTCATATGGTTTCACTTTATTTTGGCCATGTTTCTTTGCATTCCTCTGCTCTTCCAATTCCTATAAACCAAACACTCAAGTTGACAGAAATCGTGTGTTTACAAATGCTTTGTTTACCATGTGCATTCCTATACTATTCCGGTGTTTTTCCTATCCCTGTGTTTTTAGAATCATGCAAGCCAAATGATCCCTTACAGAATTACTTCAGTTACAGGTAGGTGTCGAAGGGGACTTTGTGTGGTTTGTCCTACTCCTGCCGCGACGTCGTCCACCTCAACTGAGCTGCTCCATCGACAGAAACATCCACCAAACCAGACATCATGACTCCTGACCATCTTTCGCCGCCTCAGATCTCCGTCCCTACCACCGGCACCCACCGCAACGACATTGCCATCATCAACTTAGCAGATGAACCTGAGGAGTACACGGGTCCACAAGAGAGGTCGCACTCTTTTGTTTCTGCTTATGTTATGCATTGCTTAAAATTACCTGCTACTTTATCATCCTGTTCACCTCTTGGACTCCAAGTCATGTCCAAATTAATGTTCAAACTTGAGTTCTAAATTAGTTGTGGGGCACATATCAAGGAAGCAATGAATAGTATCTCTGTCTAATATCTGGTTCACCTAGGGTATGCCTATGTTGTTCATCTTGGGTGGGAAACAAATAGTAAAGCAATCATCATCTGTCTTTTTATTAAATTAAATCAATCATCAGCCTGCTATCATTATTTTTGGATCTATCCACTGGTTGTTACCATCACTCTAAATTTTTGCATGCTCTCCTTACATAATCTCACCATATTTATTTTCGTATGCATGTTGGATATTGTACACAATCATGTTGAACATGTAGAGAAAAAGAGAAGAGTCTTGCGCGGCAATACAATGTCATGCAGACATCGCTCCATGGTGGGTTCAATGGCAAGCCCTCCCCACCCCTCTCCAGATTGTAATCCAGAGGAAGATATCTGTTCTGAGGCAGATTCAGACGCCGCTGACCACTCCTATTTACCCCCCAAGGTGTTTGCTCTACCTTGGCACGATGATGTTAGTCATATCATGCATATGTTGCCTTGCAGTGCCTACTTTTGACATCATATATGTCATCTGCTTAGTTTAGACATGTTTTGTAATGCCACTTGTTTAGTTTCTATATCATATATGGGAATTATGTAGTCTCATGTCTTTTAGCCAGCCATAATATACGTGAAATGTGCAATGCCATCCTGTTTAACCAGGCATCATATATTTGAATGATATCTTGCCCATCCTTTTCTTCATTACGTTTCCATTTGTCGACAATGTTTGTACATTAAACTACTCTTCCTTTGAATCAGCCATTTAGGTGGGAGATTGAAAAATCTGGAGTGAAAACAAGGCCTTCAGAGTAGACAGTGCTACCTATCGAAGCAGATCTCTTGTTGGGTCCCGATAGCTCCTCAGAGATGGATTTAGAGACAGATGACCAGTCCTATTCCCCCACCAAGGTGTATGCTCTAACTTGGCATGGTTATACTGCTCATATCATGCATATGGTGTCTTACGTTGCATAGTTTAGACATTATATACACAATATTCAACACCATGTTCTTAGTTTAGATATCATATCTAATGCCCTTTGTTTAGCATATAAATCACATATGTGAATTAAATGATGCGATCCTAATTACTTAGATAACATGTAGGTGAATTATGCCATGCGATCATGTTTAGTTATTCATCATATCTTTGAATTATGTTATGCTATGCTATCCAGTTTAGATAGACATCATATATGTGAAATTATGTCATGCTATCCGTTTTAGTTAAACAATATACATGTCAACTATTTCATGCCCTGTTTTTTCCATACTATCTATTGCATCTGTCTCTCATACAATGTATGTACATTCAACTATGTTTCCTGTTTATCAGCCATTTGAATTGGAGCGGGTGATGCCAGCATCTAGCAGACTAAAAACACGATCTACAAATAAAACAGTTCTACCTCTTGGTGGAGATAGCACCCCGATTGTACATACACAAGAACCAGCCCTACCACACATAACCCAAACTCTCGCAGATTGTAACCCTACTGCGATGGACAGAGAACCAGCTAAAACAGTGCTACCTCTTGGTGGAGATAGTACCCCGATTGTACATGCACGAGAACCAGCCCTACCACACATAACCCAAACTCTCACAGATTGTACCCCTACTGCGATGCACAGAGAACCAGCTTCACCCAATCTAACCCCAACCCCAGCAGATAGTAACCCAGTTCCTGTTGACACAACACCATCTCCACCATAGAGCTCCCAAACAAGAGCAGTTAGTAAGGCAGCTCCAGTGCCCAAAGGGCCAGTACTACCACGGCGAACCCCAACTCCACCAGTTAGTACGCCTATTCCTGTGGAGGAAGCACAACTAGCTAGTCGTAGTTTAGCATCTATCGCATTTGATGTTGTTAAATCGTATGTGCGTATCTTCCCATCTTGGAAATATTATACTCAAGATGAAGGAAAATGCTATTTGCAAGTGTTTGTCCAGGAGTTATGTGTAAGTAATGTTATTCATGGCAATTACTTTGCTTTGTCCCATACATCCTACCTCCATGATGGTTAGAATACAACAAATTTTCCAATTTTTCTCTATAGAGAAGGACCAATTTGGAAACTCGGGATGAGGTAACCTGTGCTAATACCTCTGCTATCTTCAAGAATGCTTGGTGGCAGTATCGGAATTAACTGAAGAAAATGTACTTCACTGGCAAAGAAACTCATCAAATCCCCTTACGTTCTCCCGAGACACATTTACTGGACGATGACTGGGAACGCCTTGTTCTATACTGGTCCCGAACCAAGAATGTGGTAAGGTCTATGAGCTCATTTTCTATTTTTAAGTACTATATTCTTGCGTATTATTGTACTCTGTTCATGTAGACAAGTGCCTAAACCTGAAGAACAACTGTTCTAATTTAAGATTCTATTTCTATCATAGTTCAAAAAAGTGCTAGGCGTTAATTGTGCATTTTGCCACCGCCTTGCGCTTTACTGACCAAAGCGCATGCTTATGCATAGTTATGCACAGATTAAGCGTAGTTATGCGCAATGCGTTTCGCCAACGCCTAGAGCCTAGGCGCGCTTAAGCGCTCGCTTAGGCGCGCCTTTTTTAACTATGATTGCTATCGTGCATACTGCTTTGCTCTTGTATCACTGTATTTACTCATACAAACTTATTTTTAAAATGAAGGATCCAATCAAAACTCCAGTGGCACAGCAGGTATGTTCACGCATGTTTCTTTAACAGGCTTGCTCCTATCAATAGCTCTGTTGATTTCAATTTCAATTGTGTATACAGTTGACTTCTCATATCATGCACATCACTAGCATCGCAACAGAGCCAATAGTGTTGTTGTACATGTAGACCCATGGTACCCATCTGAAATCTTGTTGTGCCATGTAGTTTCCCATGATTTTTATTCTTTCACTGTTGCTTTGTCTTGAACTGATATGATTTCAATCGTGTCTCTATTTTGATTTGGCAAGACAATGCAGTGACCATAGGACATAGATATATGTTTGTTTGATGCTTTTATTATGTACGAGTACTTGGCAATGGAAGACTTGGTAGTTTAATCCTGTCCACCTTACTAATGAACTGGTTCACCAAAATGAGTTTCATATACTAGTACATGCTAAACCTGTTATGTGTCTGCTTGTTTCTTCTTTTAGAATGCTGATAGAATATTAGGGAAGAGGGCCTTATTAAGCAATGGTAAAGGAAGTAATGCATATAAGGTTCAGGATAGTGACACATCCTTGTTGGTGCCAACAAAGATGGTAAAACAACTAAGGAAGACTATATCAAAGATAGTGAGACAACCCCAAAGTCCTGTCTTGGTTTAGTGTTCAAGTTACTAGCCACTACCGCTTGCACAAGCTATTCAAACTCACTGTATGAATCAGTTCGGTTTCTTGAGTCTCAACTACAAGCTGAAAGAGATCGATCAGCTGTGCTGCCCAAGAAGCGGAAGGACTGCGGAAGTCCCTGGAGCATTCAGATGCATACTTTCTGGTGCAACAGCAAGCGTTGGAGGATTTTAGCGCCAAATAGGACAAAGCTAATAAGCTTGCTAAGCTTATTGCCAGCATGGTGGATACCATGTTTCTTGAGCTCTTCTGAAGTTGTTTCAGTTATGCTCTTGTTTTGCTACCGCATTTATTTGCACTGGTGGCCAATTTTGACGGCCAGTGTATGTAATATGCTGCTTTGTTCCCAATATTTGCACTGGTGGCAAACTTTGATGCCTAGTGGATGTAATATGTGTAATAGCGGTAATAGGCTAGCGTTAATTGCTTGCTTATTTATTTCCTTATTGTCTTGTTTAGTTGTTTGCTTGTAGTCACTGCAGTTCTTTTTCTATGTTTTTCTAGTGGCCCCAATAACCTATTTTTGGAAACTAGGCCAAAATAATCATGGCAACACACAGACTGTTGTAACCATGGGCCTCCTACAGGCTGTATGATCCATGGGCCTTCTACGGGCCATAGGATCCATTGGCCTTCTATACAGGCCGTAGGATCCATTAGCCTTCTACGGCCCGTACGATCCATGGGCCTTTCACCGGCCGTAGGATCCATGGGCCTTCTACGGGGCGTATCATCATTTCGCTAATCATGGGCCGTACCATTCATGGACAATAACGGGCCGTTAATAGGCCGTATTTGATAACTCTATGAAAACAGCCCAACGGGTTTTTTTGACATGAAAACGGCCCAATGTATTAATGGGCCACAAACGGGCCGACTGTAACCACGGGCTGAATTTGGCCCACAAGCAGAAAATGACAGTAATGGGCCATAAGTAACTGAATGCTGGAAATGAGCCCAAGAATAAATGGGCCCTAAGAAGGCCGAAACATAACATGGGCTGGAAATGGCTCAACGGAATAATGGGCCGTTAATGGGTATAAAGTGATACACTATTCATTACGGGCCAGTTTTACCACGGGCCATTAAGGGGCCGAGGGTTACTAAGGGCCTCATATGGGCTAAAAGACGTCATGGGCCATACATGGGCTGGAAGTTAAAATGGACTGGAATTATATTGGACGGCCCAGATGACGCTACTGGGCCTAATTCGGATAGGCAGTAAACGGGCCCTCGGGCTGTAAATGGGCTATACGCGAACATGTCGTTAACAGGCTTGCCGTGGGCCGGCCTTTTCACGGGAATGGACCTCTGTTGGGCCGTGCCACGTGTTGACGTATCATAGGCGCTTTGGGTCCAATCAGTGGATGACATCTGTCCCAACGGTGAGCCGACACGTGTTTCCTCCAGCCAATTATGATTTTATATGTGGAAAATCCCCATTGGTCGGGGCTGTTAACGGGTTATCGGATCCAAAACTGGACCCGATAGCTTAACAGTGTTCCGTTATGAAGGATGCCACGTGTCGGTCACCCTTGACGAAAGCACTTTTGTGACACGCGATTTATCATCACGGAAGTGGACACTTCCGTGATGATAATTTTGGTAATGTCATGGAACACTTCTACGACAGCATAGGTATGACTATCGTGATTTTGTCATAAATTTATCATGGATGTACATGCATGATAGAAAACGTGACCTACTGTGACAAACACGTATCATCACGGAAGTGCATTTTTTTGTAGTGATAGTCATGACTATGCGCCTCCATCTTAGAGATGGTGTCGTCATGAGCCTCGATCTTTTCATTGGCTTCACCAAGTTGTTCCAAGAGAGCAATGAAGTGCTTCTTGGATTTACCCTTGAGTTTACTCATAAAAGACTCAAACTCATTTTCCTCCATGTTGGACCCCCCCACTTTCATCAATGCAATCCGTCAAAGAAGCATGAGTAATGATGGTAGTTTTGATGTTGGGGGTTACCTTGTTGGTGGCTTTAGCCATGAGGCACTTGGCGGTGATGTTGTCATTGGGTGAGTCAAAGAGGGACGCCCGTGGGGTTGTTGCAATGGCCATGGAGGCCATGGCAACCGTCTCACCGTATTCATCCTCATCATCCTCATTGTACTGTTCTTGTGCCACCAATCCCTTGGGATGAGTCTTCTTGGTGAAGTGGTTTTTGTTGGGAAAAGACTTGGCCTTGTCCTTCCGGATGAGCTTGCCACCATTGTCTTCCCTCTTCTCATAGGGGCACTCCGCAACAAAATGGCTCACATTGCCACAATTGAGGCAAGTCCTCAAACGTTGCTTGCCCTTGTCGCCACTTGAGTTGCTCTTGATGAAGTTGGGCCTTGAGTTCTTCTTGCTCCAAAATTGTCTTGAAGCGAGAGCCATGTGCTCATGATACTCATATTTTGTATCCTCGGGGTTGCTCTCCTCTTCTTCCTCTTCCTCCTCTTCTTCCACACTAGCCTTGGCTTTCAAGGCAATGTTGGGCTTCTTTGCTCTTTGAGAATGCAACACCGCATTCTCGGCGGTCTTGTCCAAGATACTCATTGCCACAAACTCATCCAACACTTCACTTGAGGACAAGGTGTGGAAGTCCGGCCTTTGACGGATTATGGAGGACATGGACTTATGGTACGACATCTTGGCTTTAAGAACCTTGTGTTTGATCCAATTGTCATTTGTATCCTTTCTCCCATGATCTCGAAGTGAGACCGCGAGTGTGGCTAGTGTCGGAGTAATGGGCCACGGGTAGCCTAACCCGAGTCCCAGAACCTTTCAAGACATCGGGCCAGCTGAGCCCCTCAAGGCGTCGAGGTGAAGCGCCGCCTTCTGGAGGTCGGCTGGCCGGACGGCCGACTGCTAGAAGGCGGCCATGCACAGGAAGGCGGCTCCAAGATAGGCCGACTCCTGGCAGGCGGCCTCCAGAGAGGTCGGGTCCCAGTAGTTGGCCCACGGTGCCCTCAAAGTCTGCACCCCCATTAAAGAAGACAGGACAGGGTGATGCAATAGTGTAGCCCATCCCCCCCACGAATCTAGGAGCGGGCATGGCCACAGTGCCTCGTACCAGCGGAGATCTCCGCCCGACGCGGCACTGTTGCCACTTCGCCCTTGACGTCACTCTGACAGGCCAAGTCCTGCTCCCACGACCACCTGTCGGTACGGCCCAAGGATGGCGGGCCCTATCGGTCAGCGAGAGCCCGGAGGGCAGCGGGAGCCGCACCAGCCGGACCCGAGGGAGGCCGGCTCCCAGCAGCCGGCCCGATCCTTCCTCAGGGCCCCACGCACCATTAACCGGATAAGATGCAGAGTGGCTACAGTGATCTCCCACCATGCAACGGGACTGTGGCCACACCTCCCTGACCGAGCACGCAACATTAGCAACACGGCTACAGTAATCCACAGCCGGCAGGACCCGCGAGCGGCGGAGGCGGCCTGTCGGCTCCGTACCAGACCAGCCGGCGGGGCCCACCAGGCGGCGGGCCCCAGCAGTCGGCGGAGAGGCTGGCGACCAGAGAGACTGACAACCGGGCCCTACGCCCGGCCGGATTACCATTGTACCCATGGGGGGTAGGCCTATATAAACTCCCAGGGCACCCATGCAAAGGGTTCCCGCCCGGTTAGGACTAGATTCATACCTAGGGGTGGAGAGAGCAAGCCTTGCCTTCTCCCACCTCTAGCATACAGCTCGAGGAGCACCAATGTACTCACTTGTGCCTTAGTGATCATGTGGGGACCCCGCAGAGCAAGACTAGGGGTGTTATCTCCTAGGAGAGCCCCGAACCTGGGTAAAGTTCGCCGGTGTACGTGTCTACACCTCATCCCGCTTCCGGGCACCGGCGACGTTCTACTCGCTCCCACCATGATAAACCATCCATTGGCATATGTCGCACCCAACCCCCGACATTTGGCGCCCACCGTGGGGCGAGGTGCACCGTCGTCCGGAGACCTGTTCTAGACGGGAACCCTTTCCCTCCCTGGCGAGCATAGCCAGCCCGGCACGCCAGATGGAGTCTGTGCCAACGCGCTGCGTGGCGCAGAGCTCGCCTGTGCGGTGAGCTGCCTCGCTGACCTTGTTGGCGAGGTTCGCCTCTCTGACGAGCCGGCCTCCGATGCAGGCAATGACAGCCCCGAGAGCCGCCTCGTCAGCCTCCTCGATCAGCTCCACATCGCCAGCAAGCCCGCTGCGGATTTGGAATCCGTTGGCTCCACCGACCCGATGCTTGTCGACTCCGACACTACGTCGCTTGATGCGTTCCCCACCAATGTGGTGGTCTACGACGAGCCGCCTCCTCACGAGGAGAGCGGCGAAAGCGCCGTCACAGAGGTGCTTGTCATTAGCCACAGTGAGCACTCTGGCGGAGATGCTCATGACCCGCTCAGCACGGCACTACAAGACCTGACGGCGCCCATCCCAGAAGACGCCGATGCCGAGATGCTGGAAGCACGCCGCCTCTAGCTTGTCGAGGGAGCCAAGAAGCTGGCTAGCATGAGACGCCTGTCGGAAGCCTACCGGCGTGAGATGGACCGCGCTGTGGGCGGCACGCTGGCTCACGCTGGGCCCAGCCGCCTTGGCGCGGTCCAGC
This sequence comes from Triticum monococcum, assembly GCA_034509565.1. NCBI lineage: Eukaryota > Viridiplantae > Streptophyta > Magnoliopsida > Poales > Poaceae > Triticum > Triticum monococcum. Next base: position 388,672,987 of record CM067841.1, read on the forward strand.
AGCGCGGCGTGGCCATCACCAGCCTGCTCGGGGTAGATCGCCCCATGTACGCACGCCTGCAGAGAATATCCGAGCTGCCCAGGCGACAACAAAAGAACTAGACAAGTTTGAGGGCGAAGAGCGTCGCTAGATGGCGGAGCGCGTCCAGCGGCTCCTCGATGTGGCTGCTGAGCAGCACGAGGCCGGTTGCCGCACTGAGGTGCCACACCGGCAAAACGATGATCCGCCTCCCCACCGAGACCAAGGCGCGACATCTCGGACACCGACTGGTGATGCCCGCGGGAGAAGAAACAAGGAGCCGGCTGCCAGCCGTAGCCGGACTCGCATCACCATTGAGCGCGACCAAGACGGCCGCCCAAGAGGAGTGGAACGACGGGATGACTGTCCGCCTCCTCCCCCTTGAATTGAAAGGCGCGTCACCCCGCCGCCTGTTGATCACCCGACACTTGGCGACCGCCTTGGCCGCCGAGAGGGAGTCAGAGAGAATGATGCCCGCCACCGGATCGACCGTCTCCACCGGTCCCTGGTGCTAGAAGAGGAAGATGAATTGGGCCCGCCCTGTTTCGGCCCCCACATTCGAGACGAGCCTTTCCCCAAAGGGTTCACGCTCCCAAGAGACACACCCAAATACACCGGCTCCGTGAAGCCGGAGGACTGGCTGGTCGACTACTCCACAGCTGTCAGCATAGCCAATGGCAACAAGCGCGTTGCCGTGAAGTATGTTCCGCTCATGCTCTAGGGCACAGGCCGGACATGGCTGAACAGTCTGAAGCCCTGCAGCATCAACAGTTGGGTTGACTTCACCGAAGCCTTCATTCGCAACTTCACCAGCACGTACAAGTGGCCGCCCAAGCCTCGCCAGCTCTCCTTGTGCGTGCAAGGCCCCAACGAGTCGACTCGCGACTACCTCACGCGCTGGGCCGAGCTCCGCAACTCCTGCGAAGGTGTGCATGAGATGCAGGCTATCGAGTACTTCACCGCTGAGTGCCGAGAGGGCACCCTCCTCAAGCACCGACTCCTCTACGATGAGCCGGCGACCCTCGACGAGCTGCTGATCATAGAAGATAAATATGCCACGGCCAACTCCTCCATGAAGGCAGAAATCCAGGTTGATGCGCCTGGCAAAGTAGCCCCTCAGGCTCCTCGAACCCCGGCTGGTGACACCAGCCGCCGCCAGCAACCAAGCGACAACAAGCGCAAGGCCATGCCGCCGGCTCCCACAAGCCGGCATGTGGCGACAGTCGAAGACCAGCAGCCAGAGGGGCAGCATCCGTCCAAGCGCCAGAAGGGCGGCAAGCCCAATTGGCTGCTGGCCTTCTCATATGAGCAGACTCTTGACGCACCCTGCAAATTCCACAGTGGTGCGAAGCCATCCAACCATACCACTCGGAAATGCCATTGGCTCACTAGGATCGCCAAAGGAGACGGCCTTCCGCCTCCTCCGCCTGCTGGGCAGCAGCCTACCCCTCCCCCTCAGTAGCCGGCCGTTCGACCAGTCAGATCCATACAAGACGAGTACCTTGAAGAGCACGGAGCTTATGTTGTGTTCACCAGCATGGTCGACGATAAGCTCAGCAGACGGCAACGATAGCAAGAAGTGAATGCAGTAGCATCAGAGACCCTCGAGTTCATGCATTGGTCCGAGAAGCCCATCAACTGGAGCAAAGCCGACTACCCAGATGTGATACCCAATCCCGGCTCCTACGCCTGGTTCTGGATGCCACCTTTGCCACTGATAGGCGAGCTGCTCGGTTTTCCCGAGTTCTGATAGATGGAGGCAGTAGCATCAACATTCTATACAAAGATACCATGGAGAAGTTGGGAATCAGACAGAGGTAGCTTCAGCTCAGTCGTACTGTATTTCATGGCATAGTTCCTGGCCATTCCTGCTCACCAATCGGCAAGATCCAGATAGATGTCCTCTTCAGAGACAAGGATCATTTCTGTCGGGAGCCAGTCTGGTTCGAGGTGGTGGACCTCGAGAGCCCGTACCATGCACTACTTGGCCAACCTGCACTGGCCAAGTTCATGGCCGTCCCCCATTACACTTACCTCAAGATGAAAATGCTGAGTTCTAAGGGAACTTTGACCATAGCTGGCGACTACAAGAAGTCGTCCGCTTGTGCGGCTGAGAGCAGTCGGTTGGCTGAGTCCCTTGTGATCACGGCCGAGAAGCGGATCCTTGATTGAGTTGTGGCAATGGCAGGCAAGCAGCCGGACATGCCACCCCACCGCAAGGATTCGGAAGCCGAGGGCTTGTTCAAGTCGGCTAAAGAGACAAAGAAGATACCCTTGGACCCGGAGCACCCGGAGAGGTATGCTGTCGTAGGTGCAAACCTCGACAGCAAATAGGAAGGCGAGCTCGTCGATTTCCTCCGTGAGAATCGGGACATCTTTGCATGGTCACCGAAAGACATGCCGGGTGTTCCAACGGATTTCCCCGAGCACAAGTTACATGTCCGATCTGATGCCAAGCCGGCCAGGAAGCCCTTGCGCCGCCTGTCAGAAGAGAAGAGAAGAGTTGTTGAAGAAGAGATAACCCGGCTGCTAGTAGCGGCTTCATCATGGAAGTATTCTTCCGAGAGTGGCTGGCCAACCCAGTCCTTGTGCTGAAGAAAAATAAGCAATGGCGCATGTGTATTGATTACACCAGCCTAAACAAAGCCTGCCCCAAAGACCCGTTTGCTTTGCCAAGAATTGACCAAGTGCTAGACTCCACAGCCAGATGCGAGCTATTGAGTTCCTTGGATGCATACTCAGGGTATCACCAGATCAAGATGAACCCGGCCGACCGACTGAAGACCACCTTCATCATGCCACTTGGAGCCTTCTGCTACTTAACCATGACGTTTGGCTTGAGAAATGCCGGAGTCACATTTCAATGTTCCATGCAGAAGTGTCTCCTCAAGCTACTTAGTAGAAACGCCCACGTTTACGTGGACGATGTCGTGGTGAAGACGGAGAAACATCGAACGCTGCTAGAAGACCTCAAAGAGACCTTTGAGAACCTGGGCCGATTTCAAATCAAGCTCAACCCGGAGAAATGCGTCTTCGGAGTGCCAGCCGGCCAGCTCCTTGGCTTCTTGGTCTTGGAACGCTGCATAGAGTGCAACCCCATGAAGATCAAGGCCATCGAAAGGATGGAAGTGCCCACCCGACTGCTCGACGAACAAAAGTTCACCGGCTACTTGGCGTCCATCAGCGATTCCATTAGTCGGCTGGAAGAGAAGGCTCTCCCCCTGTACCAGCTCATGAAGAAGACCACTTTTTTCGAGTGGAACGACAAGGCGGATGAAGCTTTTCTCCAGCTCAAGAAGATGTTGACTACTCCACCTGTCCTGGCGGCTCCGACTCCTAAGGAGCCCATGCTCCTCTACATCGCCGCCACCAGCTGGGTGGTCAGCACAGTCATAGTGGTAGAACGCAAGGTGGAAGGCAAGGAACTACCAGTCCAGAGACCGGTGTATTACCTTAGTTTAGTGCTGTCAACCTCCAAGCAAAACTACCCCCACTATTAGAAGATGTGCTATAGCGTGCATTTTGCCACCAAAAAATTGAAGCCATACTTTCAAGAGCACCCAATCACTGTTATCTGCACTGCTCCGCTCGCCGAGATCATTGGTAGCCGAGATGCCTCCGGCCGAGTGGCCAAATGGGCCATAGATTTGGCCCCCTACACCATCTACTACCAGCCTCGCACCACCATCAAGTCACAGGCGCTGGCCAACTTCCTCGTTGACTGGGCCGAGACCCAGTACCTGCCACCGGCGCCGGACTCCACCCATTGGCGGATGCACTTTGATGGTTCCAAGATGCGCAGCGGTTTGGGAGCCGGCATCGTCCTCACCTCTCCCAAAGGCGACAAGCTCAGATATGCGCTGCAAATCCATTTTGCTGCTTCCAACGACGTCGCTGAATATGAAGCATTCATTCACGGGCTCTTGCTTGCCAAAGAACTCGGCATTCGCCGGATCCTGTGCTATGGTGACTCCGACTTGGTGGTCCAGCAGTCGTCAGGCGACTGGGACGCCAATGATGCAAACATGGCGAGCTATTGTTTCCTTGTACAACAACTCAGTGGGTATTTTGATGGGTGCGAGTTTCTCCATGTGCCAAGAAACGACAATGAGCAAGCAGACGCCTTGGCGCGAATCGGCTCCACCCGTCAAGCAATACCAACAGGCATCGCCCTACAACGCCTCCTCAAGCCGTCTGTCAAGCCATTGCCAGAGTCGAATCCTATCTTCGTGCCGGCTCCTCCCGAAGCAGTCGGAGCTCCAGTAGTCGGCACGGGAATTCTGGCAGGCGGCGTAGAGACCGTGGCAGTCGCACCCGGCCCAGGGATTTGAGAGCCCGGCCCGGGGACTGCAGCGGTCAGCCCAGGGACTTCAGAAGCCAGCCCGGGGACTGCGGCAGTCGGTCCAGAGACTTCATCGATCCAGCAAGCGGTAGCCGACGCCGACCCGCCGCCTCCCGGCCCAATCGCCCTCATCCAAGTTGCAGTCCTGACAGTCGAAGAAATTGCAGCACCTTCATGGGCCCAGCCCATCCTCAACTTCCTGGTAAACAAAAAGTTGCCGACTGATGAGATCTCGGCCAGGCAAGTGCAACGCCGGGCAGCAGCATACACCATAGTTAACAGAGAGCTGGTGAGGGACAGTGTCACCGGTGTCTACCAGCGCTGCGTCGAGCCGGATCAAGGCCAAGCAATCCTCAAAGACATCCATCAAGGCGAATGCGGCCACCATGCAGCTTCAAGAGCACTTGTCGCCAAGGCTTTCCGCCATGGTTTTTTCTGGCCAACTGCCCTGGAAGACGCTAAGAGCTTGGTCCAGAAATGCAAAGGATGCCAGAAGTTTTGTTCAAAGCCTCATCAGCCGGCTTCTGCACTCAAGACTATTCCCATAGCCTGGCCCTTTGCCGTCTGGGTCCTGGATATGGTGGGACCATTCAAGATGGCGAGAGGTGGCTTAACTCATCTGCTTGTCGCGGTGGACAAGTTCACCAAGTGGATAGAAGCAAAACCGATCAAGAAGTTGAATGGTCCGACTGCTGTGACCTTCATCTCCAACATCACCGTCCGATACGGCATGCCACACAGTATCATAACCGACAATGGCACGAATTTTGCCAAAGGTGCCTTGGCCCGTTTCTACGCGACGCATGGCATCCGACTGGACCTAGCGTCCATTGCCCACCCGCAGTCAAACGGCCAGGTGGAGCGGGCAAACGGCCTTATTTTGTTCAGCATCAAGCCGTGACTGGTTGAGCCTTTGGAATGGTCGGCCAGCTGCTGGCTCGACAAGCTGCCGGCTGTCCTCTGGAGTCTGCGCACAACTCCGAACAAGTCAACTTGCTTCATGCCTTTCTTTCTCATCTATGGTGCCGAAGCCGTCATCCCAATGGACATAGAATTCGACTCCCCTTGAGTCACCATGTACACCGAAGAGGAGGCAGAAGAAGCACGTCAAGACGGTGTCGATCTGCTGGAAGAGGGCCGGCTGCTGGCACTCAGCCGGTCCAGCATCTACCAGCAGAGCCTACGCCGATACTACAACCGGAAGGTCAAGCCGAGATCTTTCCAAGAAGGAGACCTTGTGCTCCGGCTGATCCAGCGAACAGCCGGCCAGCACAAGCTCTCGGTGCTTTGGGAAGGCCCTTCGTCATCAGCAGGGTGTTGGGCAATGACTCCTACTACATGATCGATGCTCAGAAGCCTCGAGCACGCAAGAGGGACGACTCCGGCAAGGAGAAGGAGCGGCCATGGAATGCAAATCTCCTTCGAAGATTTAAAGTTGATGCAGTATGTACCATGCTACCTTTTGTATTAAAGTATGACGACTCCGGGTCCCCCGAGAAGAGCTCGGGGACCGCCCTCTTTTATCTATATGATAAGAATTATGCCTATGAGTATGTCATTTTCTTTATACCGCTTGGCGCCGGGTCCGACTAGTCGGCCCGGGGACTTGCCGTCTTGTACTATGAAGTGCTTCCTGCAGCCGGACAAGTAATGTGTTGGCACTTAAGCCGTCTCCTGCCAGAAGCCACAACTCTCAGAGCGACTGTCTAGTGGGCAGGAGCAAGGCAGAAAGGGTGTCCACATGAAAAATGACTAAGGACACAAAGCACACGCATAGTTCGAGCCGGTTTCCCGCCTCCTACGATCGACTGTTGAGCAGTCGGCCTGCCGACTTCTACTTAACTTGCTAGAATGTTCTAAAAGACTAAGTACTTTCCTTCCCAGAAGTAGCTAAGTACTTGACCCAGCCACAGTCCGCAGAGCGGCTGTTCAGCTGGCAAGACGGCAACCAAGGGAAGAAGGCAAAGGAAAAAGCCAAAGAACAGCAAGCAAGAAAAGATAGAACTCGGAATAATATTTACATAACAAAGGCCCTTGGCCGATCTTCAAAACACAAGTTTAAGATACACCCCGCGGGTGGAATTGTGCAAAATTAACAAGTTCATCGAGACTGATAGACAGGTGAAACAAAGATAAACTAGCGGCCTAGGAAGTGGCAGAAGGGTTCGGTGGAGCGGAGGAATTGGCGGCGCCGGCTGGTGGAGCGGCCAGATGGTCAGTGTCCGCCTGGTCGCCCCCGGCAACAGCCGGCTCGGTTGGGCGTGGCTCGTTGCTTGAAGCACGGTCAGGCTGGGGCTGGCCGCCCGCTCCGACCTCTGGCGCCTCTTCTTCGCCATCCTCCTCTGTCTCGCCCTCTTGCTCGCCGCTGGAGTCAATCACCTCCGCCGAGTCCTCGCCGTCTTCCGGGTTCAGCCCGAACCATTCCGATGGCACCTCGGTGCCGTCCTCAACCCGCTCCGGGACAAAGATGCTGGTGTCAGTGTACTCGACGATTGACACCACGCGCTTGACGAGTTCATATTCCACACCTGCCAAATCCTCCTCAGCCTCCAGCCGAAACGTGGCTAGCTGGGCTAGACTCAGCCCAGGGTACCACGCCTTGACAAACTCCAAGGCCCGGCGTGCTCCAGCCTGTGCCGAGGAGCCCTTCCAGGCCTTAAGACGGCCGGCTACCACCTCCAGCCAGTCGGTAGTATGGACTGGGGGTGTGCGGTGCCGGCATGTCGGGCCACAGGGCGGCGATCGCCTGGGCGCCGACACACTGAAGCCGGCGCAGCATCCGGTGGGCCGGCCGAAGACGGGCCTCGATGCTCAGGATCTGCTCGTTAAGGGTCCAAGGGGTGTTGGCAGCGATCTGCGCACCGCCCGCCCTCCGTCCTTTGCGATCAGCTTCGATGGCATGGTTGGCGGTATCCGAGTGGCCAGGGAAGAAGCCTGCCAAAACAGAAAGCAAAAAATCAAAGTTAAAAACGAGAAGCCAGCTCAACCAACAAGCCGGCAGTTCAAAGAAGGAAAAAGAGGGAAGCTCACCATCGACTATGTCCTCGATCACGTGAAAGCCAGAAGTCAGCTCCATTTCCTTGTCAGTCCAGGCGGAGTGCTCGACCGCAAATTCAGCGAGGAGTCTGGTCTCCCCGGCCTCCGCCTCCTCCTGGGCTTTCTTGAGGAGCTCCTTCTGTTCTGCTAGCTGCGTGACAAGACGGTCGCGCTCTTTAGCCAGCTTGCCATAGTCCACCTCCTTGGCTCGAAGCGCGGCGTTGGCTTTGCCCAGTTGCCATTGAAGAACAACGTTGGCTTCTGCAAAAAGTGAAAAGAGAAACAGACGACAATAGTCAGCAAAGAAAGATGAAGTTGCCAGGAAGATCCGGCCCGACTGCTTAGTAGTCGGCCCGAATCTTAGGGACTACAGCCCGCGGGTGCGCTAGCGCGCCCCACAGAGGAAGAAGGAGACTTACTCCGTCTCTCCGACAAGTCGGCAGCACGTTGATCTGACTCCAGGACCTTGGAGTTGAAGGCGGCCACACGGAGGTTATGATAATCCTGCAAGCAAAGCTATTTAGTACTCGGAGCTCGCCAATTAGAGTTCCGAGCCGCCTGCTTAGCAGCCGGCTCGAAACTCGGGGACTACACCTAGTGGGTGCACCAGCGCGCTCCCATGAAGAAGTACGAGAACCAAGAGAAAAGAAGCAAGAAGTGTACCCAGATGGCCTCTCGTGAATCCAAGAAAGTCTTGTTGCAGAGCTTGAGAGCGTCAGCCTCGGTGCGGAGTTTTGCTTGAACGTCCAGAATCGCCTGGTTCAGAGGGCCCGTTCCACCTCCCCACACCCACCCAGCGGGCGCGGCGTTGGTCGCCTCGGTGTCCGGAATCGAGGAGCTTGCGGTGCCGGCCTCCAGCGGGCGCGGCGCTGATGCCGCCTTCACGAGCCGGCGGCGTAGGGGTGTGCGGACCCCGGGGGTCGGGCTTGTCACCATCTCGTTCCCGGCTGGTGGTGCTGGCGGGTCGACCGGCTGCTTGTCTTGCGCCTCCTTAGAAGGAGGTGGCGGGGGCACGATGGCATCCGACATGGCGACGTCGCCACCGTCCCTTTCCATAGTAGGGTGCTCGCCGCCGGCTTCCCCAGTCTGCTCCATGAACTCTGGTGGTGGCGGCGCAGAGTTCAGAGGAACAACAAACACCGCCGACTGGTGATGCGCGGCTTCTTCACCACGCTTCTTCGCCGCGTCGGCAGCCTCGGCCTCCGCCAGCTTCTTTAGGGCGGTGGCCTCCGCCTTGTAAGCTTCCGCCTTCTTTAGGCGGGCTGCTTCCTGCTCCTCGTGCCCCTCCTGCGTGTTCCGCTCCATCGCCTCCCGGAGGTCGGCGGCCGGATCGATCTGCCGGGTGGTGGTGGAGGTCTCCGCCGACCTCACGATGGAGCCGGCAGCTGACTTCTTGAGAGAGAGCGGAGCCCTAAAATCAAGAAAGTAAAGCAAAGGAAGTTTAGAAATAGTCAATGAGAAAGGAAAGCACAAAGGAAAGAAACTTACGCCGACACCATAGGGGGCACCTTGGGGAGCTTCTGGTAGTTGGCCGCCTTCGCTGCGGCCTCCTTCCGCTTGGTCGTGGCGTTCGGATTCTTGGGCTTCTTCGGCGCGCTGCCGAACAAGGCGGCGCCTTGCTTACGCTTGCGCACGCCGCCTCGGGCAGTCGGCTCGCCGGAGGGGCCCGCGTTCGCCTTGCCAGCGCCTCGAGCGGGGCGCGGCTCTTCTTTGTCTTCATCATCAGGCCAGGACTCGATGCCGACTTCTTCGGAGCCGCGTGCTTTGTAGACACCGCCCGTCGCGGTGTCCTCCAAGGCGGCCGCCCCCAAGTCGGGGTCATCCACATCGCTCGCTGCCCGGTCCGGCTGGTAGTCACCACCCGTCCCTATGAGGGCGGCCGTCGTGTTCGACATGTAGATCTATTTCAGAGAACGGAAGGCCGGCTGATCAAGATCAAAATCAAGACTAGGGCAAGTATCAGAGAGAGAGAATCGGCAAACTTACCACAGGTGGCGGGTCGGCGCGGGAGTATGGCCGTTGCCGAAACTCCAACACCCCTCCAGCCTGAGGCCGGAGATCTCGTTCACCAAGTTTGCGACTTCGGCAGCCGACATCTCCTTGATGCTCAGCTGGCACGGGTCGCGGTGCCCGCTCATCCGGCTGATCAGGTGCGGCCGGCGTTGGAGCGGAAGAACCCAGCGCTCGACGAAGGCAACCAGCAAGTCAGACGCCCTGAGGCCTTCGATGTCGATCAGCTCCTGGAGTCGTTGGATGGCGGCGGCGCCGTCTGCCGAGACCGGCTTCGGCTTGTAGCCCCAGCTAGCCCGAGTCTCGGAAGGCGGGACGGCTTCGTATGCCGGCAGGTTGAGGAAGTCGGCAGTCGGGTCTACGTTCTCCACGTAGAAGTAGGATTGCTGCCACATCTTGACCAACTGTGGCAGCTTGATGATGGGGAAGACATTTTGCGGCGACGGCCGGCGGACTGCAACAAAGGCACCGCACTGGGCAGCCACCTCCCGAACGGAGGTGCCTAGTTTGGTGTAGAAGAAGGCTCACCACAGCTTGATGGTGGGGAGAACACCGAGGTATCCTTCGCACATCGTGACGAAGGTGGCCAGGAGCATCACGGTGTTGGGCGTGTTGTGATGAGGCTGAAGGTGGTAGAACTCGAGGAATGAGCGAAGGAAGTCGCTCACCGGCAGGCCGAAGCCCCGGATGAAGTGCAAGTGGAAGACAACCCGCTCGCCCTCACCCGGGCCGGCGTGATCTCTCCCTCTGACGGCAGGCGCGCCTTCACCTGATCTGCGCCGGGGAGACGCTGCGTCTTGCAGAGGAAGGTGATATGATCCTTGTTGACATTGGATCCATCCCAGTCCCCTCCTTGCTCGCGTGCCATGGAGAGCTTGACAGAGAGAGGCGCGGCAAGGAAGCTGAGAGTGGGGCGGAGTGAGAAAGCTCGGGCGTGCGGGCTCGACGGAGACGAACTGCAACAGCACTCCGGCATGGCTCGAGGGGTGCTGCGGCGAAAGGAAGAAGAAGGAGGCAGGGCGGGGTAGAGGGGCGCGCGAGCTCTGCCGCTCCCTCTCCTACCCTACTTATAGCCTGCGGGCTATGAAGCCGAGTGGGTGGGCGTGGGCTCACAGGATGGCCCGACCGGCTGGCACCACGTGGCGTGCCCATGACAGGCGGCTGATCGAGAAGCTTAGCCAGTAGGCCATCTGGACGATGCATTCGAAATTCCAGGAAGATCCGACTGGACGTATCCGACGCCCGCCAACCGGCTACCCGGGGTCGGACGAGGTTTCTTTCAGAGCACCCGGAGGAGGAAACTGTTGAGGCACCTTGGCGCGTCGACCACGGCGCCTCACCAGCTTCGGGGACTACTGTCGGAGTAATGGGCCACGGGTAGCCTAACCCGAGTCCCAGAACCTTTCAATACATCAGGCCGGCTGCGCCCCTCAAGGCAAAGAGGTGAAGCGCCGCCTTCTCGTGGCCGGCTGGCCGGACGGCCGACTGCTAGAAGGCGGCCATGCACATGAAGGCGGCTCCTAGATAGGCCGACTCCTGGCAGGTGGCCTCCAGAGTGGCCGGCTCCCAGCAGGCGACCCATGGTGCCATCAAAGTCTGCACCCCCATTAAAGAAGACAGGACAGGGTGAGGCAATAGTGTAGCCCATCCCCCCATGAATCCAGGAGCGGGCGTGGCCACAGTGCCTCGTACCAGCGGAGATCTCTGCCTGGTGTGGCACTATTGCCACTTCGCCCTTGACGTGACTCCTTACAGGCCAAGTCCTGCTCCCACGACCGCCTGTCGGGACGGCCCAGGGACGGTGGGCCCTACCGGTCAGCGAGAGCCCGGAGGGCAGCGGGAGCCGCACCAGTCGGACCCGAGGGAGGCCGACTCCCAGCAGCCGACCCGATCCTTCCTCAGGGCCCCGTGCACCATCAACCAGATAAGATGAAGAGTGGCTACAGTGATCTCCCACCTGGCGGCGGGACTGTAGCCACGCCTCCCCGATCGAGCACGTGTCATTAGCAACACGGCTACAGTAATCCACAGCCAGCAGGACCCGCGAGCGGCGGAGGCGGCCTGTTGGCTCCGTACAAGACCAGCCGGTGGGGCCCACCAGGTGGCGGGCCCGAGCAGTCGGCGGAGAGGCCGGCGACCAGAGAGACTAACAACCGGGCCCTATGCCCGGCCGGATTACCATTGTACCCCTAGTGGGTAGGCCTATATAAACCCACCAGGGCACCCATGCAAAGGGTTCCCACCCGGTTAGGACTAGATTCATACCTAGGGGAGGAGAGAGCAAGCCTTGCCTTCTCCCACCTCTAGCATACAGCTCGAGGAGCACCATTGTACTCACTTGTGCCTTAGTGGTCATAAGGAGACCCCGCAGAGCAGGACTAGGGGTGTTATCTCCTAGGAGAGCCCCAAACCTGGGTAAAGTTCGCCGGCATACGTGTCCACGCCTCATCCCGCTTCCGGGCATCGGCGACGTTCTACTCGCTCCCACCATGATAAGCCATCCATTGGCATATGTCGCACCCAACCCCTGACAGTTAGTCTCCGATAGAGCTCACGACGTTCTTCACCTTCATTCATAGCAAATTCATCGGCTTCATCTTGCACCACTTCATAGTTGGAGCGTTGAATGCTTGCGCTTCCCTTGTAAAGGGAAACAACATGATGCCATGCTTCCTTTGCCATGGTGAAAGGTCGGAGATGCGCAATGCCTTCAGGAGGGATTGCATCTTGGATGATGAAGAGAGCATTCTTGTTGAATTGATTATCCGCAGCTTCTCTCGGGGTGAAGTTGCTTGGGTCATGCGGATAGAAACCTTGCTCAATGATTCTCGAAAGGTTAGTATTAACATGATTTAAATGACGTTTAAAGCAATAGACCCAAGCGTCAAAATCCTCATTTTTCACAATCTTAGTGGACAACCGGCATGATTTAAATGAGTGGAAGGAATCGGTCTACCATAAGTAAGCGGAGGTTCCACATGGGCAAACATGCCATTTCCACTTCTACCACTAGATAAAGGAAATTTGTCATTAGTAGCTTCCTCCTTGTCGGAGTTAGCATCTGTCACCTTGTTAGTGGGATCAACCACTTCCAACGGTGCGGTGGATCATTGAAGACCATCAAGAAAGTTATTAAGCATGCCTTTAACCTCGGCCATCATGGAGGTTTTGAATGTGTCCAAAGCCACATTGAACTCCTCGCGTCAGACCGAGGTTCCCCAATCGGCCGTAGATGAGGATAGAATCACATCGGGGTGCTCCTCCTCACCATCTACGGAGTCAACCATACTCTTCGGACTGCAAAGTCCTTAATAAAGAGACGAGGCTCTAATACCAATTGAAAGGATCGATATAGTTGACTAGAGGGGGGTGAATAGGCAACTAACAATTTTTATCTTTTCTTTATCAATTTAAACTTTGCATCAAAGTAGGTTGCCTAGATATGCAACTAGGTGAGCAACCTATATAATGCAACAACAATAAGTACACAAGCAAGCAAGGGATGTAACACAAGATAAGCTTGCACGAGTAAAGGGACAAGATAACCAAGAGTTGAGCCGGTGAAGAAGAGGATGTGTTACCGAAGTTCCTTCCCTTTTAGAGGAAGTACGTCTCCGTTGGAGCGGTGTGGAGGCATAATGCTCACCAAGAAGCCACTTGGGCCACCATATTCTCCTCACGCCCTCACACAATGCGAGATGCCGTGATTCCACTATTGGTGCCTTTGAAGGCGGCGACTGAACCTTCAAAAAAAGGTTGGGGCTATCTCCACAACTCAATTGGAGGCTCCCAACGATACGACGGTGCTTCACCACAATGGAATATGGCTCCGAGGTGACCTCAACCATCTAGGGTGGTCAAACACCCAAGAGTAACAATATTCGCAAGGGATTAGTGGGGGGAATCAAATTTCTCTTGGTGGAAGTGTAGATCCGGGCCTTCTCAAGCAATCCCCAAAGAATGAACAAGTTTGATTGGCTAGGGAGAGATATCGGGTGAAAATGAGCTTTGGAGCAACAATGGACCTTAAGAGAAAAGAGGCAAGTCAACTTGGAGAAGAAGACCTCCTTTTTTAAGGGGGGAAGCAATCCAACCGTTACCCCTGCTCAGCCCCGTACTGAGCGGTACTACCGCTGGGGCAATGGTACTACTGCTGTGGGCAGCGGTACTACCGCTCCCATCGCGGTACTGTCGCGCAGACTGACGAATGCCAGAGACAGAGCGGGATCTTGACCCAGGGCGGTACTACAGCGGTGGTAGGGGCGGTACTACCGCTTACGAGCGGTACTATCGCCTCTAGTGCCGCTGCCAATGCCGCAAAACCTGACACGAGAGGCGACACCCTCGAGTTGAGGCGGTAGGAGTGCAGAACAGCAGCGGTACTACAGCCGAGAGCTCCAAGCGGTACTACCGCTGGGGTCCGCGGTACTACCGCTGGGACCAGATTTCATAGAGAAAGCAACGAGGGACCCACCAGCGAAGCGGGAAGGCGGAGAGGGTGCAAAGGAGATGTGTACGTGATGATTCCACCCTAGCCTATCCAATGCGGACCCACTCTGGATAGTACGGTGACCCCTACAAAACAAGTCCACTAAAACTAAAACGAGAGAGCTAAACCGTCTTTGCATTAAACTCTGAGGGGAAGAAATCGTCTCATGCCAAAGGATGAATCTCTCAAATACTCAATGCACACGATTAGTCCGCAAATGCATTGTCATCAATCACCAAAACTACTTAGAGAGAGACATGCCTTAACATCTAGTCGCCTCCTCCAACCTACTCAAGCGTTGATTTAGCCAAAAATCAAGAAATGCAACAACTATTGCCCCTAAAACACTAGATCTAAAATCTAGGCAAGAAGATAAAGGGAACGGGTGCAATACCGGCATCCATGGCAAGAGGACGGGGTGGGGATCAATTCCACTGAAGGGAATGGAGAGGGACGACCCGAAGACGGCGGCGAGTCAGCGCTGGAGAGACGAGGGGGAACGGGAGGGTTGTGCGAATGGGTATGGCGGAGAAGAAACTCCCCCCTGCCCCAACATAACCCCCAGCCCCACCCCGCAGCGGTAGTACCGCTCGGGTGAGTGGTAGTAGAACTTGTCATTATAAGCGGTAGTACCGCGGACCACCAGCGGTAGTACCGCTCAGCCAAGACCCCAAAGACTAGACACAAAGGCTTAGCTCAAAAGGAAGAACAAACGGCAAGAATAGGGAGCAAACTCAAAGTGACAAAAACACCATCTAGAGTACAAGAAACACACACGCCTCTTCAAGAGAGGGCGGTGGCCGAGGCCACCTATGTTTGAGTCAAGATGGTATGGCGCCGCGAAAATTTTAACCTTGGGCCCATGACCAAAACTCATCTTTGAAGCACAAGTGCCATCAAAAATGGCTAATGTGAAAGACTTGATCAATTTATGCATAATGGGGGGAGGGAGAGTTCATTGAGAGAACAACACTCCCCCTATGTCCATGCCTACACCTAAACAAGATAACAAGTTGAGTGTGGTGGGGTATGCAAGGCTTCAAGCAACATTGCTCGAATCAATGATATTTTGCTCATGCCTTAACTCGCAAAATCTTGCTTCATCCAAAGGCTTCGTGAAGATATCTACAAGGTTATCATGAGTGTTGACATAGTTGAGCTCGATCTCCCCTTGCCTAATATGATCCCGGATGAAGTGATATCGAATCTCAATATGCTTCGTCTTGAAGTGTTGCACCGGGTTAAGAGAAATCTTGATGGCACTTTCATTGTCACACCAAAGAGGCACTTTGTCAAAAAAGACACCGTAATCCTTAAAGTTTTCCTCATCCATAGAAGTTGTGCACAACAACTACCGGTGACCACATACTCCGCTTCGGTGGACGAGAGAGACACACAACTTTTCTTCTTAGAAGACCAACTCACCAAAGAGCAACCAAGGAATTGGCACCCTCTGGAAGTTTACTTCCTATCCAATTTGTCTCCCGCCCAATCGGAGTCCAAATAGCCTACAAGGTTGAAGCTCACTCCTCTTGGGTACCATAAGCCAAAGTTTGGGGTATGAGCCTGCTACCTCTAGAGCATGCGTTGATTTTCCCTTGAAGAGGAAAGGGTGATGCAGTAAAGCAGCGTAAGTATTTCCCTCAGTTTTTGAGAACCAAGGAATCAATCCAGTAGACTACGTACGAGTGACCTCGTACCTACACAAACAAATAATAACCTCGCAACCAACGCGATAAAGGGGTTGTCAATCCATTCACGACCACTTGCAAGAGGGAGATCTGATAGAGATAATAATAATAAGATAAATATTATTGGTATTTTTATGATATAGATTGAAAGTGAATATTGCAAAATAAAATAGATTGGAAACTTGTATGATGGAGAATAGACCTGGGGACCATAGGTTTCACTAGTGGCTTCTCTCAAGATAGCATAAGTATTACGGTGGGTGAACAAATTACTATCGAGCAATTTATAGAATTGAGCATAGTTATGACAATATCTAGGTATGATCATGTATATAGGCATCACGTCCGTGACAAGTAGACCGACTCCTGCCTGCATCTACTACTATTACTCCACACATCAATCGCTATCCAGCATGCATCTAGAGTATTAAGTTCATAAGAACAGAGTAACGCTTTAAGCAAGATGACATGATGTAGAGGGATAAACTCATGCAATGTGATATAAACCCCATCTTTTTATCCTCGATGGCAACAATACAATACGTGTCGTTTCCCTTTCTGTCACTGGGATCGAGCACCACAAGATTGAACCCAAAGCTAAGCACTTCTCCCATTGCAAGAAAGATCAATCTAGTAGGCCAAACCAAACTAATAATTCAAAGAGACTTTCAAAGATAACCAATCATACATAAAAGAATCCATAGAATATTCAAATATTGTTCATAGATAATCTTGATCATAAACCCACAATTCATCGGATCTCAACAAACACACCGCAAAAGAAGATTACATTGAATAGATCTCCAAGAGAATCACGGAGAACTTTGTATTGAGATCCAAAGAAAGAGAAGAAGCCATCTAGCTAATAACTATGGACCCGAAGGTCTGAGGTAAACTACTCACACGTCATCGGAGGGGCCATGGAGTTGATGTAGAGGCCCTCCGTGATCAGTGCCCCCTCTGGCGGAGCTCCGGAAAAGCCCCCAAGATGGGATCTCTTGGGTACAGAAGGTTGCGGCGGTGGAAATAGAGTTTCGTGGTGCTCCTGGATGTTTTCGGGGTATGTGAACATATATAGGAGGAAGCAGTAGGTCGGTTGAGCCACGAGGGGCCCACGAGGGGGGAGGGCGCATCCCTGCCTCGTGGCCGCCTCGTTGATTGCTTGACGCCCACCCCAAGTCCTCTGGATCACGTTTATTCCAAAAATCACGCTCCTGAAGGTTTCATTCCGGTTGGACTCCGTTTGATATTCCTTTTCTGTGAAACACTGAAATGGGAAAAAAAACAGCAATTTGGGCTGGGCCTCTAGTTAATAGGTTAGTCCCAAAAATAATATAAAATTGTAAAATAAAGCCCATTAAGATCCAAAACAGATAATATAATAGTATGGAACAATCAAAAACTATAGATATGTTGGAGATGTATCAGAGCCAAATATCGAAAGATTCTCTTGACCGCCACAAAGTGGCTTTCCTTAGGTACGGCTTGAAACCATGCACAAATTCCCACACTCAACATGATATCCGGTCTAGATGCAAAAAGGTAAAGCAAGGAGCCAATCATGGAGCGATATACCTTTTGATCCACCACTTTACCATTGGGATCTATGTCAAGTTGGCATTTGACGGGCATTGGAGTGGAAGCCGGCTTGACATCACTTAACTTGAATCTCTTGAGCATGTCTTGAGTGTATTTGGCTCGGTTGATGAAGGTTCCTTCTCTTCGTTTCTTGACTTCGAACCCGAGAAAGAACTTCAACTCTCCCATCATGGACATCTTGAACTTTGAGGTCATGAGAGCGGCAAATTCCTCATTGAAAGCTTTGTTAGGAGAACCAAAGATATTGTCATCAACATATAGTTGGCACATAAACAACTCCCCTTTGACCTTCTTAGTAAAAAGAGTGGGGTCGATTTTCCCAATTTCAAACCCACGATCTTGCAACAACTCGGTAAGGTGGTCATACCACGCACATGGGGCATGTTTAAGGCCATAGAGTGCCTTATCGAGTTGGTACACATGATAGGGGAAATAGGGATCCTCGAACCCGGGGGGTTGTTTGACATACACCAACTCATTAATAGGACCATTAAGAAAATCACTCTTCACATCCATTTGTTGCAACTTGAAGTTATGATGAGAAGCATAAGCAATCAACAAACGAATAGATTCAAGGCGAGCAACGGGACCAAAGGTTTCACCATAGTCGATACCCCCGACTTGGGAGTAGCCTTGAGCTACCAAGCGAGCCTTGTTGCGGACAATAATTCCATGAGCATCTTGCTTGTTCTTGAATATCCACTTTGTTCAAATGACATTATGGTTCCCCGTTGGCCTAGGCACAAATCTCCACACCTTGTTGTGCTCGAAGTTGTTGAGCTCTTCATGCATGTCATTAAGCCAATCCAGATCTTCGAGCGCCTCATAGACCTTTTGGGTTTCAATACAAGAGAGAAACGCGTGATTTTCACAATAGTTTGCCAATTGTCTATGAGTGCTTACCCCTTTTGTATGCTTCCAAGCACATTTGTCATGAGATGGCCCTTGGTAGATAGCTTGGATGCAATCTTGGCGGCAAGACACTCCAATTCCTCCTCGGGAGTGAGTTGACGAGCGGTTACTTGATCATCTTGAGCTTGTTCTTGATCTTGATCTTGATCTTGATCTTGAACTTGCTCGGAGGAGAGAACTTGATCTTGGGCATCACTCGGTGGTTTAATACCATCTTGAGGTTGATCTTGCCCTTGGTCTTGTTCATGCGGTTGAGGGCCTTGACCTTGTTCTTTGGAAGTGTGTGGGCCTTGGGTTGGTGATGGTTCCACTTGAGTGGAACATTGTCCTTCTCCTTCGGCCACATGGGTTCCTCAATGGGTAGGATAAAACCAACACCCATTCTTCATATGGCTTGGGGAGGAATTTCATCACATCACAAGTTCCACTTTGCTTCACTTGGGAGCCGTTATTCTCATCAAACACCACAGTAAGCATGAGAGTTTGTAGCATAGCCAACAAGTATGCCCTCTTGAGCTCTAGCCTCAAATTTGGACAAACGAACACCTTTCTTGAGAATGAAACACTTACACCGGAACACCCGAAAGTACTTGAGGTTTGGCTTGTTATCGGTGAATATCTCATATGGAGTCTTGTTCAAGCCTTTGCGGAGATAGAGCCGATTGGATGCATGACACGCGGTGTTGATGGCTTCGGCCCAAAAGTTGTATGGAGACTTGAACTCCGCCATCATGGTCCTTGCCACATCCATCAATGTCCGGTTCTTCCTCTCCGCTACACCATTTTGTTGAGGGGTGTATGGTGCGGAATATTGATGCTTGATCCCCTCATCACTAAGAAACTCATCCAAGGTGTAGTTGTTGAACTCGATGCCGTTGTCACTTCTTATCGTCAAGATATTTTCATTGTGTTGGCGTTGATCTTCATTTGCAAAGTCAATGACAGTTTATTGGGTCTCACTCTTCCTATTGAAGAAGTATACCCGAGTGTATATTGAATAATCATCCACAATCACCAAGCAATACTTTCTACCCCAAGACTATCAAAGGATGGAGGCCCAAAGAGATCCAAGTGAAGGAGCTCCAAAGGCCTCTTCGAGTAAATGATAGTTGGGGAGGGTGGGCCTTCTCATGTAGCTTTCCTTCAATACAAGCACTGCCAGCATGATCCTTGGCAAAACTAACATGTGTTAGTCCACAGACTAGTCCCCCTTGAGAAGACTTTGCAAAGATCTCACATTGACATGGGCTAAATGGCGATACCAAAGCCATCCCACGTCAACTTTAGCCATTAGGCATGTCGCGGTCATAGTGGGTTGCTCCGAAAAGTTAATCACATAGAGACCGTTCTCGACATGCCCACAAAGGCTACTTTAAGAGTCTTGCTCCACAAGAGGGCCACGGTATCAATATCAAAGAAAGTGGAAAACCCCATGTGTGCAAGTTGACGAACTAAAGTAAGTTGTATGCAAGGGACTCAACAAGCATGACTTTCTCGATCGTGAGATCATGAGAAATGACAACCTTGCCAAGTCCCAATACCTTAGAGGACGAGGCATCACCCCACTCGACATTGGTGGGCATAGATGGAATCTTGTGCACGTCCACCACCAAGTCCTTGCTTCTGGTCATATGATTAGCGGCTCCACTATCGAGCAACCATGATCCCCCACCGGAAGCAAACACCAACAAGAGATCAATGCTTGGTTGTAGGTACCCATTTTGTAATGGGTCCTTTGATGTTAGTGACAAGGGTCTTAGGAACCAAAATAGACCATTCAATGTACTCATAACGAGAACCAACAAATTTAGCATAAACATGCCCATCACTAGCACGACATAACACATATGAAGGGTTAAAGTCGCCGGCTTTGTTGAAAGGCATGGCATTGCCCTTCTTGGCACCACCAGCCTTCACATTGTTCTTATTCTCCTTGGGAGCACCCTCTCCCTCTTTCACAAAAGTTTTCTTGAGAGGAGGAGGTCATTTGGCCTTGTCATTCTTCTTCTTGATCTTGGACTTGGGTACGAACCCAATCCCTTCCTTGGCCACAACTTCCTTTTGATTGCTCAAAAGGTCGTTGAGGTTCTTCTCACCTTGTATGCATGACACAAGGCCTTTCTCAAGTTGCTCCTTCAACTTTGCATTCTCCTCAACAAGATGCACATGCTCACAACAAGGGTTAGTAGCATTTGCATTATCAGTTAAAACCATATGAGGAAAAGTGGCTTTCTCCTTGGTTAGCTCTACTTGGAGTTGATCATGAGACTCTTTGAGGCTAGCATGAGCACCCTTCAAGACCTTGTGAGCCTTGTCAAGTAAATCAAACTCCTCTTTGAGTATGGCAAGATCAACCCCAAGCTTTTACTTCTCGGAATTTAGCACATGATATACAACAAGAGCATGATCAAGATCTTTCTTCAATTTAGCATGGTCATCGTTGTGTGACTCCTCAAGAGCCAAAGGATGATCGCGCTCTTCCTCAAGCGCATTAGAGAGATCCGATATCTCATCGGCATAGTCACGACTATGCCCCTCCATCTTAGAGATGGTCTCTTCGTGAGCCTCGATCATGTCATTGGCTTCACCGAGTTGTTCCAAGAGAGCAACAAAGTGCTTCTTGGATTTACCCTTGAGCTTACTCATAAAACACTCAAATTAATTTTCCTCCTCATTAGACCCCTCACTTTCATCAATGCAATCTGTCAAAGAAGGATTAGTAATGATGGTAGTTTTGATGTTGGAGGTTACCTTGTTTGTGGCTTTCGCCATGAGGCACTTGGCGGTGATGTTCTCATTGGGTGAGTCGAAGAGGGACACCCATGGGGTCGTCGCAATGGCAACGGAGACCATAGCTACCGACTCACTTTCTTCATCATCATCATCCTCATTGTATTCTTCTTGTGCCACCAACCCCTTGGGATGAGTCTTCTTGGTGAAGTTGTTCTTGTTGGGCAAGGACTTGGACTTGTCTTTTCGGATGAGCTTTCCACCGTTGTCTTCCCTCTTCTCATATGGGCATTCCGTGACAAAGTGGCTCACATTGCCACAATTATAGCAAGTCCTCACTCGTGACATGCCCTTCGCGCCACTTGTGTTGTTCTTGTTGAAGTTGGGCCTCGTGGTCTTCTTGTTCCAAAATTTCCTTGAAGCAAGAGCCATGTGCTCATGATAAGCATATTTTGTATCTTCAGGGTTGTTCTCCTCTTCTTCCTCTTCATCCTCTTCTTCCACACTAGCCTTGGCCTTCAAGTCAAGGTTGGGCTTCTTTGCTCTTTGAGAATGCAACACCGTATTGTTGGTGGTCTTGTCCAAGATACTCATTGCCACAAACTCATCCAACACTTCACTTGAGGACAAGGTGTGGAAGTCCGGCCTTTGACGGACGACGGAGGACATGGCCTTATGGTAAGGCATCATGGGTTTGAGAAACTTGCGCTTGATCCAATTGTCATTTGTATCCTTACTCCCATGATCTTGGAGTGAGACTGCGAGAGTGGTTAATCTCCGGTAAAGCTCACGAGGTTCTTCACCCTCATTAATTGCAAATTCATCGGCTTCATCTTGCACCACTTCATAGTTGGAGCGTTGAATGCTTGCGCTTCCCTTGTAAAGAGATACAACATGGTTCCATGCTTCCTTTGCCATGGTGAATGGTCGGAGATGCGCAATATCTTCGGGAGGAATTGCATCTTGGATGATAAAGAGAGCATTCTCATTGAATTGATGATCCGCGGCTTCTCGAGAGGTGAAGTTGTTTGGGTCATGCAAATAGAAATAGTGCTCAATGATTCTCCAAAGGTTAGTATTAACATGATTTAAATGACGTTTAAAGTGATAAACCCAAGCGTCAAAATCCTCATTTTTCACAATCTTAGGAGGAGATCCAGCATGATTTAAATGGGTGGAGGGAATAGGTCCTCCATAAGCAATAGGAGGTTCCACATGGGCAAAGATGCCGTTACCACTTTTACCAATAGACAAAGGAACTTTATCACTAGAAGCTTCCCCTTTGTCAAAGTTAGCATCCGTCACCTTGTTAGTGGGATTAACAATTTCCAAAGGTGCGGTGGACAATTTAAGACCATCAAGAAAGTTCTTAAGCATGCCTTTGACCTCAACCGTCATGGAGGTTTTCAATGTGTCCAAAGCCACATTGAACTCCTCGCGTGAGGCCGAGGTTCCCCCATCAGCCGAAGACGAGGATGGAATCACACCGGGGTGCTCCTCCTCACCGTCTACGGTGCCAACCATACTCTTCGGATGGCAAAGTCCTTCATAAAGAGACGAGGCTCTGATACCAATTGAAAGGATCGAGATAGTTGACTAGAGGGGGGTGAATAGGCAACTAACAATTTTTAGGTTTTCTTTACCAATTTAAACTTTGCATCAAAGTAGGTTGTCTAGATATCCTACTAGGTGAGCAACCTATATGATGCAACAACAACAAGCACACAAGCAGTCAAGGAAAACAACACAAAATGAGCTAGCACAAGTAAAGGTGAGAGATAACCAAAAGTAGAGTCGGTGGAGACGAGGATGTGTTACCCAAGTTCCTTCACTTTGAGGGGAAGTATGTCTCCATTGGAGCGGTGCGGAGGCACAATGCTCCCCGAGAAGCCACTAGGGCCATCGTATTCTCCTCACACCCTCACACAATGCGAGATGCCGTGATTCGACTATTGGTGCCTTTGAAGGCGGCGACCGAACCTTTACAAACAAGGTTGGGGATATCTCCACAACTCAATTGGAGGCTCCCAACGATACCACGGAGCTTCACCACAATTGAATATGGCTCCGAGGTGACGTCAACCGTCTAGGGTGCTCAAACACCCAAGAGTAACAAGATCCGCAAGGGATTAGTGGGGGGAATCAAATTTCTCTTGGTGGAAGTGTAGATCCGGGCCTTCTCAAGCAATCCCCAAAGAATCAACAAGTTTGATTGGCTAGGGAGAGAGATCGGGTGAAAAAGAGCTTTGGAGCAACAATGGAGCTTGGGGGAAAAGAGGTAAGTCAACTTGGAGAAGAAGACCTCCTTTTATAAGGGGGAAACAATCCAACCGTTACCCCCGCTCAGCCCCGCACAGAGCGGTACTACCGCTGGGGGCAGCGGTACTATTGTTGTGACCAACGGTACTACCATTCCCCCTCGCGGTACTGCCACGCAGACAGAGGAAAGCAAGAGGCGGAGCAGGACCTGGAACCAGGGCGGTACTAACAGCGCTTATGAGCGGTACTACCACTTACGAGTGGTACTATTGCTTACGAGCGGTACTACCGCCTCTACGGCCGCTGCCAGTGCCGCAAAACCCGACACAAGAGGCGACAACCTCGAGTCGAGGTGGTAGGAGCACGGAACAACAGTGGTACAACGGCTAAGACCTCCAGGTGGTACTACCGCAGAGGAGCAGTACTGCTGCTTGTAGTTCATGAGCGGTACTACCGCTGAGGTCCGCGGTACAACTGCTGGTACTAGACTTGATAGAGAAGGTAATGAGTTAGCCTCCATCGCAGCGAGAAGGCTCAGAGGGTGCAAAGGGGATGTGTACGTGTTGATTCCACCCTAGCCTAACCAATGCATACCCCCTCTTGATAGTACAGTGACTCCTACAATACAAGACCACCAGAATTTAATCGAAAGAGCTACACCGTCTTCGCTTAAAACTCCGAGGGGAAGGAATCGTCTCGTGCCAAGGATGAAACTCTGAAATACTCACCGCACACAATTATTCCGCAAAGGCGTTGTCATCAATAACCAAAACTACTTAGCGAGAGACATGCCTTAACACCAATATATAAGCAGCTTCACCGAGGTCTTTCATTGAAAAATTCTTATTCAAGTATCCTTTTATGCTATTCAGAAATTCAGTATCATTTCTGATCAACAATATGTCATCTACGTATAATATCAGAAATGGTACAGAGCTCTGACTCACTTTCTTGTAAATATAGGCTTCTCCAAAAGTCTGTATGAAACCATATGCTTTGATCACACTATCAAAACATGCATTCCAACTCCGAGAGGCTTGCACCAGTCCATAAATGGATCGCTGGAGCTTGCACACTTTGTTAGCACCTTTCAGATCGACAAAACCTTCTGGTTGCATCATATACAACTCTTCTTTAAGATATCCATTAAGGAATGCAGTTTTTGACATCCATTTTCCAAACTTCATAATCATAAAATGTGGTAATTGCTAACATGATTCGAACGGACTTAAGCATCGCTATGGGTGAGAAGGTCTCATCATACTCAACTCCTTGAACTTGTCAAAACCTTTCGCAACAAGTCGAGCTTTGTAGACAGTAATATTATCATCAGCATCAGTCTTCTTCTTGAAGATCCATTTATTCTCCATGGCTTGCCGATCATCGGGCAAGTCAACCAAAGTCCACACTTTGTTCTCATACATGGATCAAATCTCAGATTTCATGGCCTCAAGCCATTTTGCATAATCTGGGCTCATCATCTTTTCCTCATAGTTCATAGGTTCGTCATGGTCAAGTAACATGACGTCCAGAACAGGATTACCGTACCACTCTAGTGCGGATCTTACTCTGGTTGACCTACGAGGTTCGGTAGTAACTTGATCAGAAGTTTCATGATCATCATCATTAGCTTCCTCACTTACTGGTGTAGGAAATTTCTGTGATGAACTACTTTCCAATAAGGGAGCAGGTATAGTTACCTCATCATGTTCTACTTTCCTCCCACTCACTTAATTTTGAGTTCACTCCTTCTCTAGAAAGGATCCATTCTTAGCAACGAATATCTTGCCTTCGGATCTGTGATAGAAGGTATACCCAATAATCTCCTTTGGGTATCCTATGAAGACACATTTCTCCGATTTGGGTTCGAGCTTATCAGGTTGAAGCTTTTTCACATAAGCATCGCAGCCCCAAACTTTAAAAAACGACAACTTGGGTTTCTTGCCGAACCACAGTTCATAAGGTGTCATCTCAACGGATTTTGATGGTGCCCTATTTAACGTGAATGCAGCCGTCTCTAAAGCATAACCCCAAAACGATAGCAGTAAATCAATAAGAGACATCATAGATCGCACCATATCTAATAAAGTGCGGTTACGACGTTCGTACACACCATTACGCTGTGGTATTCTAGTGGCGTGAGTTGTGAAACTATTCCGCATTGTTTCAAATGAATACCAAACTCGTAACTCAGATATTCACCTCCACGATCAGATCATAGAAACTTAATTTTCTTGTTACGATGATTTTCCACTTCACTCTGAAATTCTTTGAACTTTTCAAATTTTTCAGACTTATGTTTCATCAAGTAGATATACCCATATCTGCTCAAATCATCAGTGAAGGTCAGAAAATAACGATACCCGCCACGAGCATCAACACTCATTGCACCGCATACATCAGTATGTATTATTTCCAATAAGTCTGTTGCTCGTTCCATTGTTCCGAAGGACGGAGTCTTAGTCATCTTGCCCATGAGGCATGGTTCGCAAGCATCAAGTGATTCACAATCAAGTGATTCTAAAAGTCCATCTGCATGGAGTTTCTTCATGCGTTTTACACCAATATGACCTAAACGGTAGTGCCACAAATAAGTTGCACTATCATTATTAATTGATATGCTATTGATGTGTACCAATATCTTTTGGCTTCAATACTATGAATATGTGTATCACTACTATCAAGATTTAGTAAAAATAGACCACTCATCAAGGGTGCATGACCATAAAAAATATTACTCATATCAATAGAACAACCATTATTCCCTGATTTAAATGAATAACCATCTCACATCAAACAAGATCCAGATATAATGTTCATGCTTAATGTTGGTACCAAATAACAATTATTCAGGTCTAATACTAATCCCGAAGGTAGATGTAGAGGTAGCGTGCCGACGACGATCACATCGACTTTGGAACCATTTCCCACTCGCATCGTCACCTCGTCCTTAGCCAATCTTCGCTTAATCCGTAGCCCCTATTTCGAGTTGCAAATATTAGCAACAGAACCTGTATCAAATACCCAGGCGCTACTGCGAGCGTTAGTAAGGTACACATCAATAACATGTATATCAAATATACCTTTTACTTTGCGATCCTTCTTATCCGCCAAATACTTGGGATAGTTCCGCTTCCAGTGACCAGTCCCTTTGCAGTAGAAGCAGTCAGTCTCAGGCTTAGGTCCATTCTTGGGTTTCTTCACTTGAGCAACAACTTGCTTGCTATTCTTCTTGAAGTTCTCCTTCTTCCCTTTGCCCTTCTTCTTGAAACTGGTGGTCTTGTTGACCATCAACACTTGATGCTCCTTCTTGATTTCTACCTCCGCAGCCTTTAGCATTGTGAAGAGCTCGGGAATTGTCTTATCCATCCCTTGCATATTATAGTTCATCACGACACTCTTGTAGCTTGGTGGAAGTGATTGAAGAACTCTGTCAATGACACTATCATCAGGAAGATTAACTCCCAGCTGAGTCAAGTGGTTGTGGTACCCAGACATTCTGAGTATATGTTCACTGACAGAACTATTTGACGACGACATGTACCTAGGGTAGGGTCATAGGCCTAACCTAGACACCCTCCCCAAGGACATTAGCCTAAAGTCAAAAGCATTCGAGGGATACCATCATTCACTCAACCATAAATATTCCACTCGACCAAGGAGTACTCACTCGACCGTAACAAGAATCACTCGACGGATAGAAGATCCAAAGTCACTCTGTATGGAAACGGTCAAGCGTTACCCTATAGACTTAATAGTCATTCATGTATCTTTATTGCTGGCATTATCAGTAACGCCCCATCTTTATTTACATTAAACCCTGTGTAACTAAGGGATGGAGGGGTCCGACGCACTCTATATAAGCCACCCCCTCCTCTGGCACAAGGGTTCTCACCTCCTGTAACTTCACGCATAATCCAATCAACCGAGCCTCTAGGCACCGAGACGTAGGGCTATTACTTCCACCGTGAAGAGCCTGAACTCGTACATCTTGCGTGCACAATCTCAGCGTAGCTAGGATCTTGCCTCTACATTCCTACCCCCCTACTTTACTGTCAGACTTAGAACCACGAGACTTGGCGCCCACCTTGGGGCAGGTGTCTTAGCGACTTTCCGGTGAGGTTGCAATTTTCTCCGACTCTTTTCATCATGGTTTCCGGCGGAGGTTTGGCTGAGGGCCGTGAGATCCGTCTCAGCGCGCTCGTCTTCATCGCCGGCGACTCCGCTTGGCTTCAGGAAGCTCCTCTCGATGTCGAGGCGCTCCCCATCCATGGAGCAACGCACTTTCGTGCGTGCATTCACGGCATCCTACCGCGGCAGCCATCGACCCTGTATCGGTCGGCTCCCGTAGTACCTTCTCTCCTCGCTGCTCGCTGTTGCAAGCGATCCGGTCGGTCGCGGCTTCAGTGGTGGGTGAAGCACACAGTGGCACGTCAGTCGGCCACCCCTCAAGTCACGGCAGTTGAGCCCGATGAATCTCTCTATGGCCTGTTCGACCTGTCGACTGGCTCCGTCTAGACCTTGTCCGAGTGCGATAGCAGTGACCCCGCGGCAGAAGTCCTGATGGTCGACACGCCCCGCAACCCGCCTGGCATGCGTCGCAACGGCGGCAATGATGGCGGCGGCGAGCCGTCACGTATTCATGAAGAGTATCATCTCAAAACTCCCTCTTCTCAGTAGAGGGGGGGAACTTCAGCACCGCAATATGGAGGCCCTACACACGCCCATTGTTGGAGAGACCTATGAGGCTCGGGCCTTGGAGGCAGTGCATGTAGCCACTTTGGCTGAGCGCACTCGACTGGAGAATCTTCAACGTTCACTCGACGAACGTGCTCGGCGGCAGATCCCCGAGTCCAGTCGACGACAACGGCAATTATTTCCATCGGAACCACAGGTATACCGCACTCCAATTCAAAATCGCACCACTGCAGCCCGTATAGCGGAGTCTATTCAGTCGTCCCAGTCGGAGGCTGGAAGGGGTTTGATGCAGATCAAAGCGGTACTCCAGGAGGCAGGAGAGCAGAACACAGCAGTATATCAGTCGCGTAACAGAATTCATAGCAGATCCGTGGTAGCTGACACCGTTCAGTCGGCTCATAGCCCAAGATTGCCTTTGCGGCATGAAGGGCGAGGGTATCGCCAAGCGGAGTACTCGGGTCAAAACCGCGAGCAGTATGATCATCGGCTTGACCGTGATGACCGCCGCCGAGTGCCTTCGCCCCCTCCGAGGGGTGAATCATATGTGCCCCGGCATTATGATCATAGGCGCCCGAACAGCGAAGAGCGTAGGAGGCCAGTCGACCCAAGAGAACCAGGGTTTGATGCAAGGTCAATTATGGTGCAAGTTTGGTAGACAGGAATCGGGCTCATAGAGAAGGGCAAGACTGAGATCACCCGACTGGAAGTAGAGTTCATGTTTCAGGTCCCGAGTGCTTTAGCAGGGCCATCAGGGCAGCGGAAATCCCTCCCAACTTCAGGTTGGCGACTGGGGTTAGTAAGTTCACTGGTGAGTCGAAGCCTGACACCTGGCTCGAGGATTACCGAGTGGCTGTACAGATCGGTGGAGGAAACGACGAGGTGGCCATGAAGCACCTTCCCCTGATGCTTGAAGGGTCAGCTCGAGCTTGGTTGAATTAGTTGACTCCGGGCAGTATATTCAGCTGGAAGGAGTTGGCTCGAGTGTTTGTCAGAACATTCGAGGGCACATGCAAGCGGCCAGCAGGATTGACGGAATTGCAACATTGTGTGCAAAACTGAAAGAGACTTTGAGGGATTATATTCAGAGGTGGTCCACTTTGCATCACACTATGGAGAATGTGTCTCAGCATCAAGCAGTTTGCGCCTTCAAGGAGGGCGTTTGCTATCGAGAGCTCAATCTAAAATTCGGTCGGACAGGAGATATGTCTCTGACCCGAATGATGGAGATAGCCACTCGGTAAGCAAACGGTGAAGAAGAAGACCGACTCCGTAGTGGAAAAAGTAAACCAGTCAGTCAGGACACTGGTGGAGGTAATTCCAATCGGAAGCAGAAGTGCAAGGCAGAACCTGCGACTCCTGGGGAAGTTGTGGTCGCAACTCAAGGAAAATTCAAAGGAAAACCTAAAGGGCCCTGGACCCCCAAGAAGGTGAAAGATGCAGCCAGAAATGACGTAATGGATTTGCCATGTCACATTCACATCAAGAAGGATGAAGAGGGTAATCTGATTTATCCCAAGCATACCACTCGACAGTGCTGAGTGCTTATACATCAGTTCCGAGAGAAACAACTCAGTGAGGAAGAGAGAGAATCTGATAAGGATGAGGACAAAGAAGAGGATGATGATGGATTTCCCAATATCAATTCCACCCTGGTAATTTTTGCTGACATCGAAAGAAAAATTCGACTGAAAGTGATCAACAGGGAAGTGAATATGGTTGCTCCGGCAATGACAACGTATCTAAAATGGTCAAAAACTCCAATCACATTCGACAAGTCAGACCACCCGCCACACATTGCCATCCCGGGGAGGCAAGCGTTGGTGGTCGACCCGGTCGTAGGGGGCACCCGATTAAACAAAGTCTTGATGGATGGTGGTAGCGGGTTGATCATCTTGTATGCTGAGACCCTTAAAGGGACGGGCATTCCGATGTCCAAGCTCAGCGAGAGCAACATGCGGTTCCTTGGAGTTATTCCTGGAAAGAAAGCTGATTCACTCGGCCAGATCACTCTCGACGTGGCCTTCGGCGATTCAAAGAATTACCATAAGGAAAAGTTGACATTTGAAGTCGCGGATTTTCACAGTGCCTATCACGCTATCCTGGGCAGGACTGCATATGCTCATTTCATGGCTCGACCATGCTATGTGTACCTCAAGCTCAAAATGCCTGGCCCTAGGGGCATGATTACAGTCACCGGTAATCGGCAGCGAGCAGAAGAGTGCTTCCAAAAGGGCTCAAAGATTGCCGATGAACAGATGGCAGCAATTGAAATGGAAGAATACAAGAAGATAGCAGATCCGAGTGATTTGTTGAGAGCCAAGAAGCCTGCTTCAGAGTCTGCATTTAAGTCGACTAGTGAAACAAAGTCAGTTCATATTCACCCGACTGATCCCAATGCTGCTCCGACTCATATATCAACAACACTCGACAGCAAATAGGAAGAAGCGCTCATCCAGTTCCTCCGTGAGAACTGGGACATCTTTGCATGGAAACCTTCTGACATGCCAGGTGTACCCAGCAAGCTGGCTGAGCACCGTTTGCGAGTCAACCCAAAAGTTAAACCTGTGAAAGAGTATCTTCGATGATCCGCCGTGGAGAAATGAAAGGTGATTGGCGAGGAAGTGGCTCGTCTTCTGGCAGCCGAGTTCATCCGAGAGATTTACCACTCCGAGTGGCTCGCCAATGTCGTCATGGTTCCCAAGAAGGATGATTCACTTCGTATGTGTATTGACTTCAAGCATATCAATCAGGCCTGTCCGAAGGATCATTTTCCTCTACCCCGCATCGATCAAATAGTCGACTCGACTGCGGGATGTGAGCGACTATCCTTTCTGGACGCATATTCTGGGTATCATCAGATCCGACTATATGGGCCCGATGAAATAAAGACATCCTTTATCACCCCATTCGGGTGCTTTTGCTATGTTACCATGCCCTTTGGTCTCAAGAATGTTGGCGCCACATTCATGCGCATGATACAGAAGTGCTTGCTCACTCAAATCAGTCGGAATGTGGAGGCGTACATGGATGACATCGTGGTTAAGTCACGTAAAGGTTCCGACCTATTGACTGACCTCGCTAAAACCTTTGCCAATCTGAGAAGATATGATATCAAGCTTACCTGTCGAAGTGTACATTTGGAGTTTCAGGTGGCAAGTTACTCGGTTTCCTTGTTTCCGAACGAGGTATTGATGCGAACCCAGAGAAAGTCAGTGCAATACTTCGAATGAAGCGCCCTATGCGCATACACGACGTTCACAAGCTTACTGGTTGTTTGGCCGCCTTAAGTCAGTTCATCTCTCGTCTTGGTGAAAAGGCATTACCTCTTTACCGATTGATAAAGAAATATGATAAGTTCGAGTGGACTCCTGAAGCTGACGCAGCATTTGCAGAGCTCAAAACCTTGCTTTCCACCTAGCCAGTGCTCGCTGCTCCAGTTAGCAAGGAGCCTTTGCTGCTTTATATTGCAGTCACTGGACAAGTTGCCGGTATAGTACTCATGGTCGAGCGGGAAGAAGAAGGTAAAACCTATAAAGTTAAGCGCCCAATGTACTATATTTCTGAAATCTTAACTCCGTCCAAGCAGAGGTATCCGCATTACCAGAAGTTGGTCTATGGAATTTACTTGACTACAAAGAAGGTGGCACATTATTTCTCAGATCACTCCATCACAGTCGTGAGCGACGCTCCATTGTCAGAAATTCTGATCAACAGAGATGCAACTGGTCGAGTGGCAAAGTGGGCGATTGAACTCCTTCCATAGGATATCAAGTCTGAGGCAAAGAAAGCAATCAAATCCCAAGCAATAGCAGATTTCCTCGTCGAGTGGATTGAACAGCAACAACCGACCCAAGTCCAGTCAGAACATTGGACTATGTTCTTTGATGGATCCAAAATGTTGAGTGGTTTTGGTGCTGGAGTTGTTCTGGTATCCCCGCGAGGCGACAAACTTAGTTATGTCCTTCAAATTCACTTTGATTCCTCTGATACGTCTCTGTCGTATCTACTTTTCCAAACACTTTTGCCCTTGTTTTGGACTCTAACAGGCATGATTTGAATGGAACTAACCCGGACTGACAATGTTTTCAACAGAATTACCATGGTGTTATTTATGTGCAGAAACAAAAGTTCTCGGAATGACCTGAAACATCACGGAACATCTTTTCGGAAATAATAAAAAATCCTTGCAAAAGATGAAGACCAGGGGGCCCACACCCTAGCCACGAGGGTGGGGGCGCGCCTGCCCCCCTAGGGCGCGCCCCCTACCTCGTGGGCCCCCTGGAGCTCCTCCGACCTCAACTCCAACTCTATATATTTGGTTTTGGGGAGAAAAAAAATAAGAGAGAAGGATTCATCGTGTTTTACGATACGGAGCCGCCGCCAAGACCTAAAACCTCTCAGGAGGGCGGATCTGGAGTCCGTTCGGGGCTCCGGAGAGGGGAATCCATCGCCGTCGTCATCATCAACCTTCCCCCATCACCAATTTCATGATGCTCACCACCGTGTGTGAGTAATTCCATCGTAGGCTGGCTGGACGATGATGGGTTGGATGAGATTTATCATGTAATCGAGTTAGTTTTGTTAGGGTTTGATCACTAGTATCCACTATGTTCTGAGATCGATGTTGCTATGAATTTGCTATGCTTAATGCTTGTCACTAGGGCCTGAGTGCCATGATTTCAGATCTGAACCTATTAAGTTTTCATCAATATATGAGAGTTCTTGATCCTATCTTGAAAGTCTATAGTCACCTATTATGTGTTATGATCCGTTAACCCCTAATTGACAATAATCGGGATACTTACCGGTGATGACCTTAGTTTGAGGAGTTCATATATTGACTATGTGTTAATGCTTTGGTCCGGTACTCTATGTAACACCCTAGTCGTCCAGTTCGCCCACCTCACGCCTCTCTGTTCAGATTTAGAGCTCGCCCGGGTCATGGTCGACGTCGTCACCACGGCCACCGTCCACCTCAGCGCCTGAGAAGACGTCTAGGAACTCCGCCATCGCCGTCTCCTTCACCCTCGCCGAAGGGCTCGAGCTAGGACGCTCAGTACGCTTGGCATCGGGCACACCTTCATCGGTAAATTGCCGGCGTCCGACGTCATTTGCCACGGCTCCGGTCCACCCCGGCCTTCGTCGACCGTGCCCACGAGCTCTATATGAGCTCCTCCTCTTTTCCCCCTGCTTGCCCCCTCGATTCATTGCGATAGCCTCCGTCCCCGAGCTCGCGCGTACGCGTACGTGTGTACTGCTACTGCTCCTGCGCTGTTGCTGCCGCTGCTGTGCGCGCGCGCCCGCACACATCCTCGCCGCGGTTGCTCACCAACCGATGTGGCTGCGCTGCTTGCTGCTGCCTCTGCTCTTGCACTACCATTGTGCTGCCGCCATTGCTCCTTTGCTCTGCTGTTGCGTGCTGCTGTTATTGTTGCCTGGCTGCGCCCGCCTCCGTTGCCTACTGCTCGCCCGACGCCGCGCCCATCACTCCCGGCCGCGCCCGGCCCTGCTTGCCGTCCCGCGCGCGCCCCTGCGCCTACCCGCACTGTTTCTGCTGAAGCTCTTGCTCTGCTGCTGCGCTAACTGATGCTGGTTACTGTACTACTAGTTAGCTTTTCAATATCTACATTGACTAACCCTCTAGGCAGCCTCTAATCAGTAGTTAAACAACTACTAACAAGCCAAAAAATATGAGTAGAATGTACACTTGACAAACTTCATATTACTCCACTGGACCAAATTCATTTGATGCATGGTTTAAATCCTGCAAAAATCACAAAATGCTATATTTTCTCAACCCTAGCATTGTGTGTACGTGTGTGTTCTATGTGTGGTGGCCGGCCGGCTCTCCGTTAGCTAACTAGTACTCCTACTAGTTAGTCTAATCAGTGGTTGGGTATAGTGCAAATGACAGGTGGACCCCCCCCCCCTCTAAATATCCATTTAAAAGAAAATGCAAGATATGTGTGAATGACACCTGGGCCCCATCTACAGTTTTGACCAGTCAACAGTTGACTGTTGACTACACTATTGACTGAGTCAACAGGGACCCCTAGACCCACTGTCAGCCTCCGGTGGCCCTGTTGTGTGCACTCTGCTGGGTGCACATAGCAATTTCCCCTTTTATTTCGAATTAATAATAATTTGGGAATATTGTTAAAACTTTGAAATATCATAGAAAATAATCTGTAACTCCGATGAAAAAGTTTTATACATGAAAGTTGCTCAGAACGACGAGATGAATCCGATCACGTGGCCCGTTTACCTGTCGGATGCCTCTAACTATCTGAACATGGAACTTTCCCCCTCCGGTCATTTGTCTGACACAGGTGCGAAACCGGGAAAACATTCTCGGTTAAATTCCCCCTTCACCTATATCGTATATGTAGGACCTTGAAGTAGATGTGTCTAGAGGGGGGTGATTAGACACTTCATGCCAAAGTTGCAATTTTTAAGCTTTTTTGGTTTGAGTGGAGTTTATGCATAATTTCAACACTCACAATACATATCAAGCAAGTATGCAAAGTGTATATAGGCAGCGGAAAGTAAAGCATGCAACTTGCAAGAATGTAAAGGGAAGGGTTTGGAGAATTCAAACGCAATCGGAGACACGGATGTTTTTCCCGTGGTTCGGATAGGTGGTGCTATCCTACATCCACGTTGATGGATACTTCAACCCACGAAGGGTAACGGTTGCGCGAGTCCACGGAGGGCTCCACCCACGATGGGTCCACGAAGAAGCAACCTTGTCTATCCCACCAAGGCCATCGCCCACGAAGGACTTGCCTCACTAGCAGTAGATCTTCATGAAGTAGGCGATCTCCTTGCCCTTACAAACTCCTTGGTTCAACTCCACAATCTTGTCGGAGGCTCCCAAGTGACACCTAGCCAATCTAGGAGACACCACTCTCCAAGAAGTAACAAATGGTGTGTTGATGATTAACTCCTTGCTCTTGTGCTTCAAATGATAGTCTCCCCAACACTCAACTCTCTTTCATAGGATTTGGATCTGGTGGAAAGAACATTTGAGTGGAAAGCAACTTGGGAAAGGCTAGAGATCAAGATTCATATGGTAGGAATGGAATGTCTTGGCCTCAACACATGAGTAGGTAGTTCTCTCTCAGAAATAGGATGCTGGAAGTGTAGGCTTAGTCTGATGGCTCTCTCCACGAGTGAAGAGGAGGTGGAGGAGTATTTATAGCCTCCACACAAAACCCAACCGTTACACACAATTTATCAATCTCGGTGGGACCGAATCAGAAAACTCGGTCGGACCGAAATAGTAAACCTAGTGACCATTAGGAATTTCGGTGGGACCGATTGGAACAACTCGGTGGGACCGATGTGCTAGGGTTAGGGAAAATCCAAAACTCGGTTTGACCGATTACTCAAACTCGGTGGGACCGATTTGGGTAATAAGCAAAACAGAGAGTTGGCCAAGCAAACTCGGTGGGACCGATTGCATATCTCGGTGGGACCGAGAGTAATGCAGTAGGTAATAGAGAGTTTGCAAGCCCATCTCGGTGAGACCGAGATCCCATCGGTGCGACCGAACTGATTAGGGTTTGGCAGTGGCTATGACATGTGAAACTCGGTGGCGCCGGGTTGAAAGAATCGGTATGACCGAGTTTGAATTAGGGTTTAGGTCATTTGTGGATATGGGAAAGTAGCTGAGGGTTTTGGAGCATATCATTAAGCACTTGAGCAAGAGGCTCATTAAACAACCTCATCCCTCCTTGATAGTATTGGCTTTTCCTATGGACTCAATGTGATCTTGGATACCTAAAATGTGAAATGAAGAGTCTTGAACTTCAATCTTTAGCCAATCCTTTGTCCTTAGTGTCTTGGAGACCTTCCCACACCCTTTAGTCCATGCCACTCCATTGTTGAACTTATCTGAAACATACTAGGTGAAAACATTAGTCCAACAAGAGATATGTTGTCATCAATTATCAAAACCAACTAGGGAGCACTTGTGCTTTCAGTATAGCCATACGTTAGGTCACCCCTAGCACAACGTTTGCTGCATCTTGCTTTGTGTTACATTTGATTGCTCTATTATTTATTTTGTTCCCCCTCCATTATTTATTTTCGATAGACTCCGAGACCGCTGACGATGCCTGTGTGTTCGACTACGCTGTTGACGACCCCTCTTTCTTGCCAGAGCAACCAGGCAAGCCCCCCCCCTTGATCACCAGATATCGCCTACTCTTCTCTCTACTGCTTGCATTAGAGTAGTGTAGCATGTTACTGCTTTTCCTTAATCCTATTCTGATGCATATCCTGTCATTGTTGCTACAACTTTTGATACCTTACCCGCAATCCTAAATGCTTAGTATAGGATGCTAGTTTATCATCAGTGGCCCTACATTCTTGTCCGTCTGCCTTGCTATACTATCGGGACGTGATCACTCGGGAAGTGATCACGAGTATATACTTATACATATTATATGATACCTATGGTGATTGAACTCGGGTCGGCTCGTTGAGTACCCGCAAGTGATTCCCATGTTGGGGGCTGGAGGGGCAGGTGGTTCCACCAAGGTAGTGGTGGGCCTAGGTTACCAACGACCCCCGACTGTTACTTTGAGGCGGAGCGACAGGGCAGGCGGAGACCACCTAGGAGAGAGGTGGGCCTCGCCCTGGTCGGCGTTCGCGGTTACATAA
Source organism: Triticum monococcum (assembly GCA_034509565.1). Lineage (NCBI taxonomy): Eukaryota > Viridiplantae > Streptophyta > Magnoliopsida > Poales > Poaceae > Triticum > Triticum monococcum. Next base: position 388,709,438 of record CM067841.1, read on the forward strand.
AAAACACGCTTAACGAGATCTGGGTATTTGATCCGAGTCTGGCTACTGGCCGATACGCACTAACCAACTACGCGGGAACAGTTATGGGCACTCGACGTCGTGGTATCAGCCGAAGCCTTCATGACATCAGCGACTGAGCGGCGCGCACCGGGTTGGACTGGAACGCTTGCTCTTGTATAAGGGAGGCCAGGTCTGCTCATCGGCCGCGTACGCAACATGCAGGTGTGCAATGGGCAATGGGCCCAGACCCCTGCATCATAGGATTTAGACCGGCGTGCTGACCTCTCTGTTGTGCCTAGGTAGGGTTGCGACGTGTTGATCTTTCGAGGCCGGGCATGACCCAGGAAAGTGTGTATGGACAAAGGGGAACGAGCGTGTTGGGAAATATGGTACACCCTTGCAGGGAAGTTAATCTATTCGAATAGCCGTGATCTTCGGTAACAGGACAACTTGGAGTTGTACCTTGATCTTATGACAACTAGAACGGGATACTTAATAAAACACACCCTTCCAAGTGCCAGATACAACCGGTGATCGCTCTCTCACAGGGCGACGAAGGGAGGATCATCGATTAGGATTATGCTATGCGATGTTACTTGGTGAACTTACCATCTACTCTCTTCTACATGCTGCAAGGTGGAGGCGGCCAGAAGCATAGTCTTCGACAGGACTAGCTATCCCCCTCTTATTCCGGCATTCTGCAGTTCATTCCACATATACTACCACCTTTCATTGATACCAATGCATATGTAGTGTAGCTCCTTGCTTGCGAGTACTTTGGATGAGTACTCACGGGTTGCTTTGCTCCCCCCTTTTCCCCCTTTCTATACTCGATTGCTGCGACCAGACGTTGGAGTCCAGGAGCCAGACGCCACTATCGATGACGATTGCTACTACTCGGGAGATGCCTACTACTACGTGTAGGCCGCTGACGACGACCAGGAGTAGTTTAGGAGGATCCCAGGCAGGAGGCCTGCGCCTCTTTCGATCTGTACCCCAGTTTGTGCTAACCTTCTTAAGGAAAACTTGTTTACTTATGCCTGTACTCAGATATTGTTGCTTCCACTGACTCGTCTATGATCGAGCTCTTGTATTCGAGCCCTCGAGGCCCCTGGCTTGTAATATGATGCTTGTATGACTTATTTTATTTGTAGAGTTGTGTTGTGATATCTTCCCGTGAGTCCCTGATCTTGATCGTACACGTTTGCGTGTATGATTAGTGTACGATCGAATCGGGGGCGTCACACTCTATTAAAAGGAGGCCTTAATATCCCTGAGTTTCCGCTATGATCCTGCTGCCACGGGAGGGTAGGACAAAAGATGTCATGCAAGTTCTTTTCCATAAGCACGTATGACTATATTCGGAATACATGCCTACATTACATTGATGAATTGGAGCTAGTTCTGTGTCACCCTAGGTCATGGCTATTACATGATGAACCGCATCCGGCATAATTCTCTACCACCGATCCATTGCCTACGAGCTTTCCATATATTGTTCTTCGCTTATTTACTTTTCGGTTTCTATTGCTATCATCACTACAAAATACCAAAAACACTACTTTTGCTACCATTACCTTTTGCTACTGTTACCACTACTATCATATTACTTTGCTACTAAACACTTTACTACAGATATTAAGTTTCCAGGTGTGGTTGAATTGACAACTCAGCTGCTAATACTTGAGAATATTCTTTGGCTCCCCTTGTGTCGAATCAATAAATTTGGGTTGAATACTCTACGCTCGAAAACTGTTGTGATCCCCTATACTTGTGGGTTATCATCCTCCAACAATGAAGCTGAGTAGGAAGCTCTTTTGTATGGGTTGCGAATGGCCATTTCACTCGGCGTCCGTCGCCTAATGGTTTTCGGCGACTCGGACTTGGTGGTTAATCAAGTGATGAAAGAGTGGGATGTTAGAAGCCCGGCTATGACTGGCTATTGCAATGCAGTTAGAAAGTTAGAAAAGAAGTTTGAAGGGTTAGAACTTCACCATATACCCCGACTGAAGAATCAGGCAGCAGAAGAACTAGCAAAGATAGGTTCCAAGCGAGAGCCTATTCCCAGCAATGTATTTTTGGAGTATCTTCACACGCCATCAGTCCAGGAGGATCCCTTCACAGAAGAGCCCCCACAGCCTAAGATTTCTAGTGATCCGACTGAAGTTGAAGTCCCAGCCGTGGTCGACTTAGTCATGGAGGTTTTAGTCGTCATTCCTCACTGAATAGTGCCATATATCGTGTATATTCTCAGGAAAGAGCTTCCGGAAGATGAAGATGAGGCAAGACAGATTGTCCGTCGGTCCAAAGCCTTCACTTTGATAAGTGGTCGACTGTATAGGGAAAGTGTGACTGGAGTTGCTCAGCGATGCATTACCCCAGAAGAAGGTCGACTGATCCTCAATGATATCCACTCGGGGACCTGTGGTCACCATGCGTCCTCTCGGACAATCGTGGTCAAAGCATACCGAGCCGGTTTTTTCTGGCCATGGGCCAATGAGATGGCAAAAGAAATAGTTGACAAGTGTGAGGGCTACCAGTTCTACTCTAACATGTCCCACAAGCCCGCTTCAGCTTTGAAGAGTATTCCACTTGTCTGGTCGTTTGCTATTTGGGGGCTAGATATGGTTGGACCCTTAAGGCCTGGCAGAAGTGGTTTCACCCACTTACTTGTTGCAGTCGACAAGTTCACTAAATGGATTGAAGCCAAGCAGATCAAGAGCCTCGATTCAGGCACCACCGTCAGTTTCATCAGAGGGCTAACATTCAGGTTCGGAGTTCCGCACAACATCATCATAGACAATGGTTCAAACTTTGATTCTGATGAGTTCAGAGCTTTTTGTGCTTCCCAAGGCACTTGAGTCGACTACGCTTCAGTCACTCACCCTCAGTCGAATGGGCAAGCAGAAAGAGCAAATGTTTTGATCCTCCAAGGGTTGAAGCCTAGGTTGATGCGGGACCTCAAGCATGCTATTGATGATGCCACTTCTGCTATGCATGATACTTATGATGAAACTACTTCTATGCTTGATACTACTGCGCCACTTGGTAAATTTCTTGATGAACAACTTGCTAGGGTTAGAATGAGTGAAAATATTGAATCTGATAATATTGATGAATGTGATGATGAAGATTCTTCCCCTAATAATGAATCAGCTGTTATTCCTGAGGGTTATGTTTTTGAAACAGAAGCTGCCTTAGCTATTTTAGCTTGCAAAGATAGAGACGAACTCAAGAGGTTATTAGCTAAATGGAAGCAGCAATCTCTTAATGCTAGAATGAAACCTGACCCTGCTTTTGCTACTTCACATATCTGTGTTACTAATAAGGATTCTGAATTCTTTGTTGATCCTCATATAATTACTTTGGTTGTAGATCTTCTGGAAGAGGAAAGAGAGATGGCCCTGATTATGTCGACCATCTATCAACAAGACCTTCGTCGATGCCACGCCAGAAACGTAAGGGGTTGAGCATTTCAGGAAGGAGACCTGGTTCTCCAAGTGGATCAACCACGACCGCACAAGCTGGCTCCCGCTTGGGAGGGACCTTTCATCATCACCAACGTGCTTCACAATGGAGCATACCACATGTATGATGTAGAGCACAAGAAGGATGAGCCACGCGTTTGGAATCCAGAGCTTCTCCACCACTTTAATACTTGAACAGTCAGACTGTCGAGATGTAATAAGAAGTACCTTTCAGTTTGTTTATCAAAGATGTGATTTTGCAGTCACCTAAATGATTGTTACTTATACATGTGTACAAAATCCCCCAGTGGGTGGCTTAGCTGTGAACCCAATTCACCTAAGTTACAAAAACAAAATCCTAGCGAGTGGAGAGAAACCCTCCCACCCGGGGTGAGGGAGTCCTGGATTAGGGGGTGTTCGGGTAGCTGAACTATACCTTCAGCCGGACTCCAGGACTATGAAGATACAAGATTGAAGACTTCGTCCCGTGTCCGGATGGGACTTTCCTTGGCGTGGAAGGCAAGCTTGGCGATGCGGATATTCAAGATCTCCTACCATTGTAACCGACTTTGTGTAACCCTAACCCTCTCCGGTGTCTATATAAACCGGAGGGTTTTAGTCCGTAGGACAACTTCATCATACAACAATCATACCATAGGCTAGCTTCTAGGGTTTAGCCTCCTTGATCTCGTGGTAGATCTACTCTTGAACTACCCATATCATCAATATTAATCAAGCAGGACGTAGGGTTTTACCTCCATCAAGAGGGCCCGAACCTGGGTAAAACATCGTGTTCCTTGCCTCCTGTTACCATCCGGCCTAGATGCACAGTTCGGGACCCCCTACCCGAGATCCGCCGGTTTTCACACTGACATTGGTGCTTTCATTGAGAGTTCCTCTGTGTCGTCGCTTTTAGGCCCGATGGCTCCTTCGATCATCAACAACGATGCAGTGCAGGGTGAGACTTTTCTCCCCGGACAGATCTTCGTCTTCGGCGGCTTCGCACTGCGGGCCAATTCGCTTGGCCACCTTGAGCAGATCGAAAGCTACGCCCCTGGCCATCAGGTCAGGTTTGGAAGCCTAAACTACACGGCTGACATCCGCGGGGACTTGATCTTCGACGGATTCAAGCCACAGCCAAGCGCGCCGCACTGTCTTGATGGGCATGATATAGCTCTGCCGCCGAACAGCGCCTTGGAGGCCGCACACGCATCGGTTCCGACCATTGATTCGGAGCCTACGGCGCCGATCGAGCCGAACTCCAGCCCCGCACTCCGCATGGCCCGTGACTCCGAGGAGCCGGATTCCTCTCCGAACTCCGAGCCCCCCGCGCCCCTGCCAATCGAATCCGATTGGGCGCCGATAATGGAGTTCACTGCCATGGACATCTTTCAGCACTCGCCCTTCGGCGACAGCTTGAATTCTCTAAAGTCTCTCTCTTTATCAAGAGAGCCCTGGCCGGACTATGGTCAGCAAGGTTGGGATACGGACGATGAGGAAATTCAAAACCCACCCACCACCCACTTCGTAGCCACTGTCGACGACTTAACCGACATGCTTGACTTCGACTCCGAAGACATCGACGGCATGGACGATGATGCAGGAGACGAACAAGAACCAGCACCTGTAGGGCGCTGGAAGGCCACCTCGTCATATGACATATATATGGTGGACACTCCAAAGGATGGAGATGGCAATGGAACAGCAGGGGACGATACCTCTAAGAAACAGCCCAAGCGCCGGCGTCAGCGGCGCCGCTCTAAATCCCGCCAGAGCAAAAACGGTGATTCCGGCACTGGAGATAATACTACTCCAGATAGCGCCGAAGAACACCCCCTCCAGCAAGATTCAGCACAGGAGGACAGAGAAGCCAGCCCTCACGAGAGGGCGGCGGACCAAGAGGTTGAGGATGATAATTATACGCCTCCCTCCGAAGACGAGGCAAGCTTCGATGATGACGAGTTCGTCGTGCCAGAGGATCTCGCCGAACAAGAGCGTTTTAAACGCAGGCTTATGGCCATGGCAAGCAGCCTCAAGAAAAAGCAGCAACAGCTTAGAGCTGATCAGGATTTGCTAGCTGACAGATGGACTGAAGTCCTTGCGGCCGAAGAGTATGAACTCGAACGCCCCTCCAAGAGTTACCCAAAGCGAAGGCTGCTACCCCGACTAGAGGAGGAAGCACCTACATCACCAGCGCATGACATGGCCGACCGGCCACCTCGTGGCCGCGACAGAGAGGCCTCTTGGCCCTCCACTCAAGCCATGCCCCGACGCCGTGTCAAGCATACTAAGGCACGGGAAAATGCGCCCGACCTGCGCGACGTACTGGAGGACAAGGCAAGGTAAACAAGATCGATCTACGGATCGTGCAGGCGCCCCACAGAACGTGACGGTGATCGTCACTCCGGATGCAATAAATCCGACCGGGCCGAACTCAACAGACAAAGCTCCTTCGAGCTGCGTCATGATATAGCCCAATACAGAGGCGCCGCACACCCACTATGCTTCACAGATGAAGTAATGGATCATAAAATCCCTGAGGGCTTCAAACCCATAAACATTGAATCGTACGATGGCACAACAGATCCTGTGGTATGGATCGAGGATTATCTCCTTCATATCCACATGGCCCGCGGTGATGATCTACACGCCATCAAATACCTCCCACTCAAACTTAAGGGACCGGCCCGACATTGGCTTAACAGCTTGCCAGCTGACTCAATCGGTTCTTGGGAGGACCTGGAAGCCGCATTCCTTGATAACTTCCTGGGCACTTATGTGCGACCACGGGATGCTGATGACCAAAGCCACATAATTCAGCAGCCAGAGGAATCGGTGAGGCAATTCTGGACACGGTTCCTAACAAAGAAAAACCAGATAGTCGACTATCTGGACGCAGAGGCCTTAGCGGCCTTCAAGCATAATATCCGTGATGAGTGGCTTGCTCGGCACCTGGGACAGGAAAAGCCAAAATCTATGGCAGCCCTCACGACACTCATGACCCGCTTTTGCGCGGGAGAAGACAGCTGGCTAGCCGGCAGCAACAATTTAACCAAGAACCCTGGTAATTCGAATACCAAGGACAAAAGCGACAGGTCGCGTCGGAACAAACAAAAGCGCCACGTTAACAGCGACAGCAACAAGGATACGACAGTTAATGCCGGATTCCGAGGCTATAAATCCTGTCAGCGGAAAAAGCCATTCAAAAGAAATACTCAGGGCCCGTCTAGTTTGGACCGAATACTCGACCGCTTGTGCCAGATACATGGGACCCCCGAAAAGCCAGCCAATCACACCAACAAGGATTGTTGGGTGTTCAAGCAGGCAGGCAAGTTAAGAGCCGAAAACAAAGACAAGGGGCTGCATAGCGACAACGAGGAGGAGCCCAGGCCACCGAACAACAGTGGACAGAAGGGATTTCCCCCGCAAGTGCGGACGGTGAACATGATATACGCAACCCACATCCCCAAGAGGGAGCGGAAGCGTGCGTTACGGGACGTATATGCGATGGAGCCACTCGCCCCAAAGTTCAACCCATGGTCCTCCTGCCCGATCACCTTTGATCGAAGGGACCACCCCACTAGCATCCGTCACGACGGCTTCCCTGCATTGGTTCTAGACCCAATCATTGACGGATTCCATCTCACAAGAGTCCTCATGGACGGCGGCAGCAGCCTGAACCTGCTTTACCAGGATACAGTGCGAAAAATGGGCATAGATCCCTCGAGGATCAAGCCCACCAAAACGACCTTTAAAGGCGTCATACCAGGTGTAGAAGCCAATTGTACAGGCTCAGTCACACTGGAAGTGGTCTTCGGATCTCCAGATAACTTCCGAAGCGAGGAGTTAATCTTCGACATAGTCCCATTCCGTAGTGGCTATCACGCACTGCTCGGGCGAACCGCATTTACAAAATTCAACGCGGTACCGCACTATGCATACCTCAAGCTCAAGATGCCAGGCTCTAGAGGAGTAATCACGGTCAATGGGAACACTGAACGCTCCCTCCGAACGGAGGAGCACACGGCAGCACTCATAGCAGAAGTACAAAGCAGCCTCTCCAGGCAGTTCTCCAGCTCGGCCTTCAAAAAGCCGGACACTGTCAAGCGCGCCTGGAGTACCCTACAACAAGACCGCCTGGCACGTTTTGAGCTAGCGTAGCAATGCGGCCCCAACCCTAGCCCTCGCGATATAGCAAAACCAGTGCTTCGCATACATAACTACGCTCTTGAAATACCATGGGCACAGGGGAAGGGGCACTATCACGGCACGCCCGAAATACGGCTTAAACCGCACCACGGGCTGCCGGATTCCTTTTTTTTTTCTTTTTTCTCTTACTCTCAGGACTCCATACTTCGGATGACCCGTTCGGCAATTCAACTGCCGCACAAACGATGCAAGATCCAGGAAAGCAGACAAGCCACGCCGCATTATGGAACTCCCAGGTGGTCTCTATTGCGAGGAGTACACCTGTTTTTTAATACAATTCCGCGGCCTGCCCCTGGCCAGGACATGTTAAATAGTCCAATTTCTTTTGCTTATCGCACCATTTGTATCGTTCCACTTTCATAGCAGCCTTTCTATAAACAATGCATAGCTTTTTGTCTATTTTTTGCATTATCCTCTTTTTATATATATGTTTATTAATAACATGTTGCATCCGTACACTGTGGTACGACAAAAATACGCCAGGGGCTTCAGTACCCATCAATATGGCGTGAGAAGTCCGTACACTTTCACAAGCGCGGCACCCCGAACTTATAGCACTATATGCATCGGCTCCGAATCATGATTTGGGTCAATAGTTGGGTTTGCCCGGCTCCTATGTTTTGGTGCCTTACGTTCCGCTCTATCGGCTAAGGTAGCACTAGGAGAACTACTGCGATTGTGCCCTAGTTGAGCTGGGCTGAGCACCTCAGTAGAGAAAGCTAAAACTGACTGTCATGATGAGGCGAGAGACCGGTCATTGTTCAAGAGGTTTTTCGAGTCCTTAAATACTTATGCCGCTTCGAGCGAGGAACCGGCTTTGTCCGGCCAAGGCGTGGATAGCGCCCCGAACTCGGTCTTCCAAATACTAGGGGCTTTGCCGAAATTTAAAATTATAGAGTTCTATGGCTAAGTGAGAGTGTTCAAGCATTATAGTCCGATTGCCTTGTTTGTTATGCTGAGCGCCTCCCTCGACAGACCCAATCATGGGAAAAAGAGCGCTCAGGTTTATCCCGAACACCCCAGCACTAGTGGCATGGGGGTAGAAGCCGGCGACTGGCCATCTCTCAATTTTTTGATAAACGGCCGCGCAGAAAGTAATATTTTAAATTCAACAAGCATTGCTTAGCGCATATGAACAAGTTTTCAGCGCACAGGATAACACGAGCGAGTTCATTCAAAAATTAGATCCTTGGTACATTCATCCGCCATAAGGAGGGCACCAGCCAGAACATCCTTGTAATAGTTCTCGGGCTTGCGATGCTCCTTCCCAGGCGGCGGCCCGTCCCTCACAAGCTTCTCACCGTCCAGCTTACCCCAGTGCACCTTTGCACGGGCAAGGGCCCTACGGGCACCTTCGATGCAGACGAAGCGCTTGATGACCTCGAGCCTTGGACAAGCCTCCACCTGCCGCCGCACCAGTCCGAAGTAGCTCCCAGGTAGGGCCTCTCTAGGCCACAGCCGAACTATGAAGCCCTTCAGGGCTTGTTCGGCCGCCTTGTGGAGCTCGACCAGTTGCTTCATCTGGTCGCTCAAGGGCACAGGGTGTCCGGCCTCAGCATACTGAGACCAGAACACCTTCTCTATTGAGCTGCCTTCCTCGGCTCGGTAGAATGCGGCGGCATCGGATACGCTGCGGGGAAGATCTGCGAACGCCCCTGGAGAGCTCCGGATTCGGGTAAGTAACAAGTAGCTTACTTTTATATGTCTGCTTTGCATAGAGAATGCCTTACCCGCCGCTATCTTTTTCACCGCATCCAATTCCTGGAGGGCCTTCTGGGCTTCGGCCTTGGCAGATTCGGCAGTTTTAAGGGCCGCAGCAAGCTCGGACGCTCGCGTCTTCGAGTCGAGCTCCAAACTCTCATGTTTTTTCATGAGAGCCTGAAGCTCTCGCAGCACCCCGCCGACCTGCGCCTCAAATTTCTCCCGCTCGGTGCGCTCCGTGGCTGCTTTCTTCTCGGCCTCGGATATCGCCTGCTTGAGGGTCACCACCTCAGTTGTGGCCCCTACAATAAGCAGTGTACTCCTGTCATTTTTTGCAATTGCGTCTTCTTATAGGCATTTTTTTCTATAAGGTATCTCTTACCTTCTTTCTCCTCGAGCTGCCGTTTGGCAAGGCCGAGCTCTTCCTCGGTCCGCTCGAGGCCCTGCTTCAGGGCACCCACCTCCGCAGTCAGTGCGACGGTGGCCAGCAGCGAAGCCTTCATATGTATATTGACTCCTTTTTAGTTAGACTCCTGCGATATTTAATAGATCCTCTATTCGGCTTTTCTTTCCGAATGCCAAACAGAGCATCAGGGGCTACTGTCTATGCGGTAATATTTTTATATATTTTTTACTTACCTCGAAGCCTGTTAGAAGGCTAGCACAAGCTTCAGTCAGTCCGATTTTGGCGGACTGAACCTTCTGGACCACCGTACTCATGATGGTACGGTGCTCCTCGTCGATGGAGGTGCCCTTAAGCACCTCCAGCAGATTGTCCAGTGCCTCCGGTTGGATGGAGGACGCCGGCTCAATAGGCTTGCTCCTCTTGACAGGAGTTCACCTACCGCGGTCCGGAATCGTTGCTGATTCCGGCGCGGTGTCCGGCTTAAAGCCGGACTTGGAGCCCTGGGGGGTCTTGTCCCCTTTACTCCTGGAGTCCGAGAGGTCGCCTCTCGGTTCCTCCTGGACCACCTCCTCTTGCCTCCGAGCTTGTTGCGACGCCACTTCGGCGTCATCCGCAGCACAGGGGGAGGCAGCGGGCGGAACTGACTTCACGTCTGAGGAATCCAGGGAGCCGCTCGACGACTCGTCGAGCCCGTCCTTGGGCGGGCTGCATGATTATATTCGACGTTAGGGAAGCTGCGCAACAAAAGGAATATCATGAGTTACTCTGGTATCCGAACACTTACGATTTCGCCTGACGCTTGGCCCTGTCCGGCCACTCCTCTTCGCCCTCGTCGGCGTCGGAGGCGTAGTCCGGCGGAGGGGTTTTCCTCTTCTTGGACCCTTTGGCCTCCCCTACTGGGGCGGCCTTCCTCTTCTTTCCTCCCCCCGCTGGAGGGGGAGAGGTCTCTTCTTCCTCCTCGTCGTCTTCACGGGAGGAGTGCGTCTCGGAGTCGTCGGACGATGAGTCCGACACCACCATATGCCGGGAACTCTTTCGAGTCCCCATGGCCTTCTTCTTCTTGGCCTTTTTCTCTGGCACCACACAAGGTGCCGGAACCAGCAGCTTCACTAGGAGAGCAGGGGCTGGGTCTTCAAGCAAGGGATCCGGACAGTTAATCAGTCCGGACTTCGCCTGCCAATCCTGTCAAAGGTAAGGGAGTTTAGATCCCGCATAGAGTCAAACTATGAAGAAACTTAACATCCTGTAAAAGATGAAAATATTTTACCTCGCCAGTAGGATGCTGCGAGCTGAATCCGCGGTCTTTGTAGGCGGATGCGGGAGCCTCGACGCCTTTGGTTAGCCCCTTCCAGACATCTTCGTACATCATGTCGAAGAGCCTGCTCAGAGTTCGGTGCTACGCCGGGTTGAACTCCCACAGATTGAAGTCCCGTTCTTGACATGGAAGGATCCGGTGGACGAGCATGACCTGGACTACGTTGACAAGCTTGAGCTGCTTGTTCACCAGGGACTGGATGCATTTTTGCAGTCCGGTCACCTCTTGTTCGTCGCCCCATGACAAGCCCATCTCCTTCCAGGACGTGAGCCGCGTAGGGGGTCCGGATCAGAATTCAGGGGCTGCGATCCACTTCGGATCGCGTGGCTCGGTGATGTAAAACCACCCTGACTGCCACCCCTTCAAGGTCTCCACAAAGGAGCCCTCGAGCCATAGGACGTTGGCTATTTTGCCCGCCATGGCACCTCCGCACTCCGCCTAGTTGCCGCGCACCACCTTTGGCTTGACGTTGAAGGTCTTGAGCCAGAGGCCGAAATGGGGGCGGATGCAGAGGAAAGCCTCACACACGATGATAAACGCCGAGATATTGAGGATGAAGTTCAGGGCCAGATCATGGAAATCTAGGCCATAGTAGAACATGAGCCCGCAGACGAATGGGTGGAGAGGAAAACCCAATCCGCGGAGGAAGTGGGGAAGAAATACTACCCTCTCATGGGGACTTGGGGTGGGGAGAAGCTGCCCCTCCTCAGGAAGCCGGTGCGCGATGTCTTTGGACAGGTATCCAGCCTTCCTTAGCTTTTTGACATGGCCCTCCATAACGGAGGAGACCATCCACTTGCCTCCCACTCCGGACATTGTTGGAGAAGGTTGAGGTAGGAAGTGCGGGCTTGGGCGCTGGAGCTCGGGGGCGCAGAAGATGGATAGGCAAAGGAGGAAGAAGGCGTAGGTAAAAAGGTGGATCCTTATCCCCTTATATGGGCGGATGCGACTGTGCGTCCCCACCAGCCTAGTAAAACTCGCTTACCCAGCGCCATGATAAATGGCGCGATTGGGTTACCCACGTCCATATTGATGAGAATCCCGTAAATGGGGGACACTATCTCTGCTTTGACAAGACGTGCCAAGGAAACCGCCTCACAAAACCCGCTGAGGTGGAAAAGTGAAAACGATTCGAATAAAGGCTTGGCCATAGTGTGATGTCACGCTGCGGAATACGTCAGCGGATTAGATTTGTGTTAATATTATTCTCTCTGTGGCAATAAGTGGAAACTTATTTTGCAGAGTCGAACACTACTCTTGGTGTTTACAAACTTTTATGAAGAATTTGGAGGAGGAACCCGCCTTGCAATGCTGAAGACAATCTACGCGCCGGACTCGTCATCATCGAAGCCTGGTTCAGGGGCTACTGAGGGAGTCCTGGATTAGGGGGTGTTCGGGTAGCCGGACTATACCTTCAGCCGGACTCCAGGACTATGAAGATACAAGATTGAAGACTTCGTCCCGTGTCCGGATGGACTTTCCTTGGCGTGGAAGGCAAGCTTGGCGATGCGGATATTCAAGATCTCCTACCATTATAACCGACTTTGTGTAACCCGAACCCTCTCCGGTGTCTATATAAACCGGAGGGTTTTAGTCCGTAGGACAACTTCATCATACAACAATCATACCATAGGCTAGCTTCTAGGGTTTAGCCTCCTTGATCTCGTGGTAGATCTACTCTTGTACTACCCATATCATCAATATTAATCAAGCAGGACGTAGGGTTTTACCTGCATCAAGAGGGCCCGAACCTGGGTGAAACATCGTGTTCCTTGCCTCCTGTTACCATCTGGCCTAGACGCACAGTTCGGGACCCCCTACCCGAGATCCGCCGGTTTTGACACCGACACGGGGGCTTAGCTGCAGCCTAGTGCTCGCCCAAGTTTATGAAATCCTACCGAGTGGAGAGCAATTCTCCCACTCGGAGGCTTAGCCGCAGCCCAGTGCTCGCCTAAGTTTAAAAAAAATCCTACCGAGTGGAGGGCAACCCTCCCACTCGGGGGCTTAGCTGCAGTACAGTACTCGCCTAAGTTTAAAAAATCCTACCGAGTGGAGGGCAACCCTCCCACTCAGAGGCTTAGCTGCAGTCCAGTATTCGCCTAAGTTTAAAAAATCCTACCGAGTGGAGAACAACCCTCCCACTCGGGGGCTTAGATGCAGTCCAGTACTCGCCTAAGTTTAAAAAATCCTGCCGAGTGGAGGGCAACCCTCCCACTCGGAGGTTTAGCTGCTGTCTGGTACTCCCCTAAGTTTAAAAAAATCCTACCGAGTGGAGGGCAACCCTCCCACTTGGGGGCTTAGCTGCGACCCAGTGTTTGCCTAAGTTTAAGAAATCTTACCAAGTGGAGAGCAATCCTCCCACTCGGAGGCTTAGCTGTCGCCCAGTGCTCGCCTAAGTTTATAAAATCATACCAAGTGGAGGGCAACCCTCCCACTCGTGGGCTTAGCTGCAGTCCAGTACTCACCTAAGTTTCAAACACGCCCAGAGCTGTGACACAAATACAACATTCGCTCCATCCCGATCCGCAAGGACAAAGAGGTGCAGGTCGACTGCGACCTCATCCTCGGAGCTGCGACACAAGTACAACATCCGCTCCATCCCGATCCGCAAGGATGACGAGGTGTAGGCCATGGGCAACACTAAGTACCTTTTTCCATTGTTCACTCGACTGAGCTGCATCACAAAGTCAGTAGCAACTCAAACTGAAGAAACAAGTTCTACTCAAAGAGTCAAAAGATCCAAAAGCAACCAAGTTCAGATAAATCCTACGAGGTTCCAGATCATAGTTTAAGGTACTCAGACATCAGGCCTGAAGGAGTTTAAATGGTTACAAAAACCACTCGACATACCGAGGCAAATTTAATCGGATCATAAAAAGTTTGTTCACTCCGCGGGAGGAGGACTGGCAGGCTCGACGAATTCGTCCAGGTCGATCCCATCTGCAATTCTAGAGGCGGCGGCAATAAAGGTTTCCATGAAGGACTGGAAGTAGTGTTTTCTGGTATTGGCAACCTTGATCGCTGCTAGCTTTTCCTCCTTCGCTTCCTTGCAGTGGACTCGAACTAGCGACAGAGCTACGCCAGCACCGCAACGAACAGATGACTTCTTCCACTCCTGCACTCGGCCAGGGATCTCACTGAGTCGAGTCATCAAAGACTCGAGGTCATTCTGGAGCGTCTCCCGTGGCCAGAGCGTTGAATCAATCCGCGACACCGCAACCTTCAGGCGAGCAAGGTAGTCCGTAACAGTGGCAACACGGGATTCCAGTCGGAGCACGTTCATGGCAGACTCATCACCAACAGGGGAAAGGACGGGGTCCAGGCCTGTCACGATCCATCCGGTTTCTTCCTCAAAGTTTTGGCAGAATTCTACAAACGCAAAAAAATAATGAGTCGACGGTTGCATGGTGAATCGATGATAGCTTAACAGTCGGACATGGAAGAATACCTTCGAGCATAAGGAATAGCTTCTTGGCGAGTGCCCCCAGATAAGCTTCCAGGTCATTTGTCTTACGAGAAATGCCTTCAATCTTCTCATTCAAAGCCACTTTGTCTTTCTTCAGACAGGTCACTTCTCGGTTGGATTCATTAAGAGATGCCTTCAGCTTGGCGTTTCCTTGCTCCAGCGCCCCGACTGAGGCCAACTTCTTGTCAGCAAGCGCAGTCTTCTCCTGAGCCTCCTATTGCGCAGCAGCAAGATCGATGTCCTTTTTCGCCAGAGCCTGCTTCATTTTCTCTGAAAGATATGCACTCGGGTCAGACAGAATAACGAGGAGATGACTTGTGAGTCGGCCAAGTTAAACAGTCGACCGATTGTTACCTTCCATACCACTCGTCTCATGTTTGGCCTTCTGCAAGTTCTGCTTAGTCAGCTCCAAGTCAAGATTGAGCCGTCTCTGCTTCTCCTTGAATTCGGAAAATTTAGAGATGAACTCATAGGATTTCTAAAGTCAACAAATGTTACATCAGTGGACAGAGTCAAAAGTTATTCACTCCCGAGTGAAAAGAATTCTCAGACTACTGCTGAATCAGACATTCAACAGTAGTCTCAGGGACTACACCCAGTGGGTGCACTTAGCATTCCCCCACTGGTTCAAGATACACTCGACATGATCCCTTTAGACCGAGTAAGAAAGTTCTGATTCTCAGACCATAGCCAAATGCCCGTAGTTAACTATGGTCTCGGGAACTACACCCAGTGGGTGCACTCAGCGTGCCCCCACTGGTTCAAAGACTCAATCGACACAACCTAGTCGACTCAAGAAGCAAAACTATTCAGCAGTACTATTCATCAATAAATTAAACATCTAGTGGGTGTACAAATGCAAAATGCAGACTGGCGAAAAGATGCACAAGGAAAATTTTCGGGTAGCATATCCTAACAGAACAAGCGACAAGTTAAGGGATCAGTCGGTAATCAACCAACCTGGACATTGCTCCGGAGAGCTGAGCTGGCGTCATGATACGTCTCCAATGTATCTATAATTTTTTATTGCTCCATGCTATTATATTATCTATTTTGGACGTTAATGGGCTTTATTTTACACTTTTATATCATGTTTGGGACTAACCTATTAACCGGAGGCCCAGCCCAAATTGCTGTTTTTTTGTCTATTTCAGTGTTTCACAGAAAAGGAATATCAAACAAAGTCCAAATGGAATGAAACCTTCGGGGACGTGATTTTCTTAACAAACGTGATCCAGGAGACTTGGAGTGGGCGTCAAGAAACAATCGAGGAGGCCACGATGCAGAAGGCGCGCCCTCCGCCCTCGTGGGCCCCTCGTTGCTCCACCGACATACTTCTTCCTCCTATATAAGTCCACGTACCCTGCAAACATCCAGGAGCACCACGAAAACCTAATTCCACCGCCGCAACCTTCTGTACCCAAGAGATCCCATCTTGGGGCCTTTTCCGGATGTAGCGACCAGACCTCAAACAGTCTGATCTCTGCGCTCCGGTGTCATCCCTAGATCAGTAATGCTGACACCACACAGTACTCGGAGGATTTATAGCAGAGTAGCAATCACACACTTATTACATCGAGTGTCTCTAAAAGAGAACTTATTACAATAAATATGGCTTAAGGCCATCTAATAACGATAACAACGGAAGGCTTGGAACATAAGTGAATCCATCAACTCCAACGGCATCACTGAGTATAGAACCACGTCCTAAAAACTCCTTGATCGTCATCTGAAAAGTCTGCAACATTAACGTTGCAGCCCGAAAACGGGTCAGCACATGGAATATGCTGGCAAGGTAACACATAGAGGGTAATGGGATGAAACAGCTATACTATATGCATATTTGGCTGGTGGAAAGCTCTATGGTTACAGTTTTGTGTAAAGCCAATTTTCCCTACTTCAAAGGAATAAATTTTATTTAACTATCATGGTGGTTGTTAAACATTGAGAATGGTTGACAGCATTCTCAATCCCAATTAAGCATCATCATTAAACAAAAACCCAACAAAATTAATTTAGAGTAACATGTCGAGATTCAAATGATAATCCAGGTACTAGATACTCAAGATGTCCATAACCGGGGACACGGCTAACCATGATTAGTTTATTACACTCTACAGAGGTTTGTGCACTTTTCCCCACAAGACTCAATCGCCTCTGTTTGTTTTCTCGCACTACATGGTGTTTGAGAAGAAGGATGACCGAGACATAGTGTTTCAGAAGCGCTAGCACCTTACGATCGGGTAGACCGTACCACCTACATCCCCTACATCTGCTAGTCTACCACTATAAGAGTTCGCACAACTTAGTCAACTATGCTAGAGCCCATAATAGCTTGTGGCTGCACACGGAAGTTTCTAGTATGAATAGTCTCATGATCCCTTTGAGCCTGGGTGGCGGTCCAAAAGAAAACAGGCAAGTCCTGGAATACCCAGGTGCCTCAATCCACCCAGATGTGTGTTTAAGTTGCCACCTTAGATAAACCATTAATTAATAAACTCACATCTGTCATGGATTTCACTCACCCAATCCACGTCTACTAGCATAGCATGGCATAATAAGCAAACGTAGAAGTAAATCCCAAAGGTTTGATAATAAACAGGTAATAGGTACTACCTCATCTACTTCCCATCCCACAGTTTAATTAGATCCTAATCATGCAATGTGTGAGGATTGATCTAATGCAATAAAATTGGGTAGTAGAAAAGGTATGATCAAAGTGTTACTTGCCTTGCTGATGATCCGAGAAACCTAACGATTCGAAGTAACAGGCGGCGCACTCCGGGTACTCTATCGCGGACAAACAAACAAGCAGACAATAAGTACTCATCTAATGCACAGGTAAACCTCAAATAAGAGATCTAACCAGAAGGTTCAACTTAAGAACTCCGGTTGGCAAAAAAATCAAATCGAACGAAGGAAAGAAAGTCAAACGGCGAAAGAAAACAACTCCGTTCTAGTAATCTGGATCTAAGTCAAATTTTACAGTAGCAAAAACTTGTTTAAGTTGATTATTCGGTTAGAGGGTTTCGAGACGAAACTCCAGGCGCTTCAATCGCCTGATTCCGATAAACCAGCGAAAAATTATACTAAAACGAAAATCGGATCAGAAATCGCGATCAGAAAATAACCGCGGAAAATTCGACGAAAAAGGTAAAATGGCGAACGGATTAATTCGCTAATTAACCAAATCCGAAAATAATAAAATAATTAAAATAAAAAAATAAAAAAACCGAAAATAAAACCGACAAAAACCAATCGGTTTTTAAAAAAACGGCACGGATTTCGAGGCGGCGGCGAACCTTGGACAACGCGCGTCGCGGCGGCGGCGGCGGCTCCGGCGGACGGGTGGGCTGGCGGCGGCGGTTATGGGCTGGGGGCTCGGGTGTGGCGCTATTTAAAGGCGTCCCCCGGGCGGAGTCCCGCTCGGGCACGGCCCAAGGTCGGTTTCGTTTTTTTTTAATTACGCTCGGAAGAAAAATAAAAAATACTAAACGGACTCCAAAAATCCCGAAATAAATTTTCCCGGGCTTCTAAAATCAAGCCCGACAAAGTGAACATTTATTTGGGCCCTAAATGCAATTTGGAAAATGCGTATTTTCCCTAAATTCAAATAAAGATATCGAAAAACTCCGAAATAAATCTTATTTGATTTTATTATTAAATCCTCAATATTTCTATATTTTGGGAAAGTCATTTTATTCCCTCTGTCATATTTTTGTAATATAAATAAGTGATGATAAAATAAATAAAATCAAATGATCCTATTCTCAAAATTTGAGAAAACTCAAATATGAAAATAACGAAATCCCCAACTCTCTCCGTGGGTCCTTGAGTTGCGTAGAATTTTCCAGGATCAAAACCCAAAAGCAAATAAAATATGATATGCATGATGATCTAATGTATAACATTCCAAATTGAAAATTTGGGATGTTACAAACCTACCCCCCTTAAGATGAATCTCGCCCTCGAGATTCGGGTTGGCTATAAAATAGGTGAGGGTGGTCCTTGAGCAAATCTTCCTCTCGCTCCCAGGAGGCTTCATCCTCCGTGTGGTGGCTCCACTAAACCTTGCAAAATTTGATAACTTTGCTGCAGGTAACTCGGCTGGCAAACTCGAGGATCTTAACTGGTTTCTCCTCATAGGTCAAATCATTATCCAACTGAATAGTTTCCAAAGGCACTGTGTCTCTCAATGGTATGTCAGCTATCTCCACGTGACACTTCTTTAACTGAGAA
Source organism: Triticum monococcum (assembly GCA_034509565.1). Classification (NCBI taxonomy): domain Eukaryota; kingdom Viridiplantae; phylum Streptophyta; class Magnoliopsida; order Poales; family Poaceae; genus Triticum; species Triticum monococcum. The sequence goes on from CM067841.1 coordinate 388,728,241, forward strand.
ATGTGGAACACATCATGAACTCCTGACAATCCTTCAGGCAATTCCAACTTGTAGGCCACTTCTCCCATACGCTCCAAAATTTGATATGGTCCTACAAATCGTGGCGCTAACTTCTCTTTAACTCCAAAACGCTTTGTTCCCTGTAGTGGAGATACTCGAAGATCAGCTCTGTCTCCAACTTCGTAAACTGTCTCCTTGCGTTTAGAATCTGCATAACTCTTCTGTCTGGACTGGGCTACCTTGAGCCTATCGCGAATCAATTTCACCTTCTGTTCAGACTCCTTAATCAAGTCAGGACCAAACAACTGACGGTCTCCAACTTCGTCCCACGACAACGGTGTCCTGCACCTCCTTCCGTACAAGGCTTCAAAAGGGGCCATCTTTAAACTGGTTTGGTAACTGTTGTTGTAAGACAACTCTGCATATGGCAAATTATCGTCCCAACTAGATCCATAATCTAGCGCACAAGCTCTCAGCATATCCTCCAAAATCTGATTAACTCTCTCGGTCTGCCCATCTGTTTGTGGATGAAAAGTTGTACTGAATTCTAGCCTAGTTCCCAAAGTTTTGTGCAAGTGCTTCCAGAACTTTGAGGTAAACTGGGTTCCTCTATCTGATACGATACTTCTCGGAACTCCATGCAGACATACTATTCTGGTCATGTATATCTTTGCCAACTTAGCACTGGTGTAAGTGGTCTTTACTGGGATGAAATGAGCTACTTTCGTCAATCGATCGACTACAACCCAAATCGAGTCATAGCCTGAACGAGTCCTGGGCAATCCTGTGATAAAATCCATGCCTAACTTATCCCACTTCCATTCGGGTATCGGCAATGGTTGTAACAATCCTGCTGGCTTCTGATGCTCTGCCTTTACTCTCTGACATACATCGCAAACTGCTACATACTCCCGCAATATACGTCTTCATTCCGGTCCACCAGAAAATATCCTTCAAATCCAGATACATCTTGGTATTTCCTGGGTGAATTGAATACGGTGACTCGTGTGCCTCTTGCAGTATCAACTTCCTAATCTCCGGGTCATTGGGCACATAAACACGGTCTTCAAACCATAGGGTGTCGTGCTCATCCTCACGAAATCCTTTAGCTTTTCCTTTGCTCAGTTTCTCCTTTATAGCGGCAATCTCTTTGTCAGTCTTCTGAGCTTCCCTGATTCTGTCCATCAAAGTTGACTGAATCTCCAATGCTGCTACATAGCCTCTCGGAACTATTTCCAAACATTGTTCACGAAGATTTTCTGCTAACTCCTTGGGTATTTCTCCCGTCATTAACGTATTGACATGGCTCTTACGGCTTAATGCGTTTGCTACTACATTAGCCTTTCTGGGGTGATAATGCAATTTCATATCATAATCCTTGATAAGCTCCAACCATCTCCTTTGTCTGAGATTCAACTCCTTCTGTGTGAAAATGTACTTCAAACTCTTATGATCCCTCTACACCTCACAATGATTTCCAATGAGGAAATGTCTCCATGTTTTCAAAGCATGCACTACAGCTGCTAACTCCAAATCATGCGTAGCATAATTCAACTCATGAGGCTTCAGTTGTCTTGAGGCATATGAAACAACTCTCCCTTCCTGCATAAGCACTGCTCCAAGTCCTCGACGTGATGCATCACAATACACCTCATAATCTTTGGTCTGGTCTGGCAAAATCAACACTGGTGAGGTAACTAAGCGTTTCTTCAACTCCTGAAAACTAGCCTCACACTCCTCCGTTCATATGAACTTGGTATCTTTCTTCAACAACTCCGTCATAGGCTTCGCAATCTTTGAGAAATTCTCAATAAACCTCCGGTTGTATCCTGCGAGTCCAAGAAAACTCCGGGTCTCTCCAACTGTTGTTGGGGCTTCCCACTTGGTCACAGTTTCAACTTTAGCGGGATCTACTGCTATACCTTCTCCTGATATAACGTGTCCGAGGAATCCTACTTCCTTCAACCAAAACTCACATTTGCTGAACTTGGCATATAATTGATGTTCTCTGAGCTTTCCAAGTACCAAACGCAAATGCTCCTTATGCTCCTTTTCATTCTTTGAATAAACCAGGATATCATCAATGAACACTACGACGAACTTATCCAAAAACTCCATAAATACTTTGTTCATCATGTTCATAAAATAGGCAGGCGCGTTAGTCAGACCAAATGACATAACGATATACTTATACAAACCATACCTGGTGGTAAAAGCTGTCTTTGGAATATCCTGTTCTCGAATCTTCAACTGGTGGTATCCTCATCGCAGATCAATCTTGGAAAATACCTTAGCTCCTTGCAATCGATCAAACAGATCGTTGATCATTGGTAGTGGGTACTTGTTCTTGATTGTTACTTCATTCAATCCTCGATAATCAACAACCATCCTTAACGATCCATCCTTCTTCTCCACTAGTAGTACTGGCGATCCCCAAGGTGAAGAACTTGGGCGAATATATCCCTTATCCAGTAATTCTTTAATCTGTTTATTAATTTCCACCAAATCCTTTGCTGGCATCCTATATGGTCTTTTTGATATTGGACCTGTGCCTGGCAATAGTTCAATCAAAAACTTAATATCTCTATCCGGTGGCATGCCTGGCAACTCCTCTGGAAATACATCAGGGAAATCCCTTACCACTGGTACTTCCTCCTGCATGACTCCTGTTAGGCAATTTACTTGGGTCCTCTTTGGCACATGCCGGGATACATACTTGATCCTTCTCCCTTCTGGTGTGGTAAGCAAAATTTACTTACTAGCACATTCAATATTCCCTTCATACTTTGATAACCAATCCATGCCTAATATCACATCCAATCCTTGAGATTCCAATACTATTAGGTCTGAGGGAAAGACATAGTTACCAATCCTTAATGGTAACCGATCACACCATAGACTAGCCACATACTCTGCTCCAGGCGAGGTTACTAACATGGGTGACCTAAGGGCTTGGGTTGGTAGGTTATACTTATCCACAAATCCCCTTGAGATGTATGAATGCGATGCACCAGTATCAAAAAGAACGAGTGCAGTAAATGACTTAACCAAAAACTTACCTATTACTGCATCGGGCTGAGCTTCAACCTCCTCCACGCTAATGTGGTTCACCTGTCCCCTGTTAAAAGGGTTCGGCTTCTTCCCAGAACTTCCATTGCCATTTTGGCCTTCAGGACATTCATTGGCATAATGTCCTGGCTTCGAACACTTATAGCAAGTGACTTGGCTCAAGTCCTTGGCTGGGGTTGAGGGGTTGGTGCGGTTCTGGCCGTTGCTTCCTCCATTACCATTACCATTCTTAGTGCCATTGTGATTGTGCGAGCTACCTCCTCCATGGGTATGCTGAAAATGTCCTCCCGGTCTAGGGGTAAAACGTGGCTTCTGCTGAGCTCCTGAATTATACTTTCCTTGTCCATACTTCCTCTTGCGATTCTCAATTTGCTACTGCTTCCCTTCAAGCATAAGAGCACGATCTACCAACTCCTGGTAGTTGCTGAAGGTGGCTACCATCAACTGCATGCTCAACTCATCATTCAGTCCTTCCAGAAACTTCTCCTGCTTGGCTGCATCCGTAGCAACGTCATCTGGGGCATAACGTGCTAGCTTACTAAACTCCTCCACATATTGGCCAACTGTCTGTCCTCCTTGGCGCAAGTTATGAAACTCACGCTTCTTCATGGCCATAGCTCCTACTGAAACATGGGCAGTACGGAAAGCCTGCTGAAATTGGTCCCATGTGATAGTGTCGACTGGGAAGGTGGTTGTGAAATTCTCCCACCATGATGCTGTGGGTCCTTCTAACTGATGTGCGGCAAACTTCACCTTCTCCGCATCTGTGCATCCTACTGTGGTCAACTCCCTAGCTGTCTTGCGGAGCCAATCATCTGCTACTATCGGCTTGGTGCTACTGGAAAACACCGGCGGATTCAGCCTAAGAAAACGGGCTAAGTGGTCAACAGGTGGTGGTGGTGGTGGTGGGTTGTTGTTGTTGTTGTTCCCCTGATTCTGATTCTGAACTAGCAACTGCATCAATGTGTTCTGCTGCTGGATCAACTGGGTGAGCTCCGGCGGAAAGGCAAATCCGGGGTCACGTCTCAGAGGCATCTGAGGGTTTAGAAAAGATGAGATATAAGAATAGAGAGGGTTTGAAGAGAAAACACTACCCATATGCACATGAGGCAAAAGCAAACAATTCACTTCATTCAAACAAACAAAGGCATACAATCGATCTAACTATCGCAAAGTTCTCGGACTACTGTATTTACATGGTGGACTACTACTACTGATGAGGTGGTCTACTAGAAATATTCTACGGTTGTTGACTCCATGATATCTGCTCCTGCTTCATCAACATAGTCATCATCGCTACTGTCTGCTTCCGAGTCGGTGCCGTCGATGATGATGTAGTCTTCCGGGCTAATCTCCTTGGGTTCTTCGTCTTCATCTACTGGTGTCGGGCCTCCCATAAATATTCCAATCTTCTTGATCAGGTCGTCATTCTTCTCCACCAATACTTCAATTTCTTCTTCATAATCTTCATGTGTAGCCTTGAGTTCTTCCTCCAGTTCCTTGATTCTAGTCTTAGCCTTGTTCAGGTCTATCATGTCGGCGCACCTCTGGTTCTCCTGTCATCGAATGTGCTGGTTTAGCTCCTGGATAAAAGCTGTGATTGATCTATCCTTCCTGGTGCTGATCATCTCCTAGTGTTCATCTCGGCGCCCACAAATCTGGTAGATAGTATCCTTGAGATCCTTGCGGTAGACTTCTCCAATGCGTCCCATGGCGATGTGAGCTGCCATGCTCTTTCCTAGACTCCAAGTTGGTGCATCAAAAGAAAACTCTATGGGCTCAGTGACTGGCATGAACGTCCTTCCTGGAACTTGAACTTGAATCATCCAGCGCTCTTCTTCAGGTAAAGTGGCGTTGTAGGTTCCCGTGAAGCTTGGTACTCCTATGTTCAGGTATCTAGTGATTTCCTTCAAGTGGCATCCAAAGGGTGTATCTTCGTACGGTTGTGTGAACTTGTTCCTTGCATCCGCCATCCTAAAGAGTAGAAAAGATGAGAGGTCAGAAGAGAAGAGAGTGAATAGTGATCTATCTTTTAGCTTAGTGGTCATGTCCTACAGTCAGCGTGTGCTCTGATACCATCTCTGTAGCGAGCAGACCTCAAACAGTCTAATCTCTGTGCTCCGGTGTCATCCCTGGATCAGTAATGCTAACACCACACAGTACTCGGAGTATGTATAGCAGAGTAGCAATCACACACTTATTACATCGAGTGTCTCTAAAAGAGAACTTATTACAATAAATATGGCTTAAGGCCATCTAATAACGATAACAGCGGAAGGCTTGGAAGATAAGTAGGTCCATCAACTCCGACGGCATCACTGAGTATAGAACCATGACCTAAAAACTCCTTAATCATCGTCTGAAAAGTCTGCAACATTAGCGTTGCAGCCCGAAAACGGGTCAGCACATGGAATATGCTGGCAAGGTAACACATAGAGGGTAATGGAATGAAACAGCTATACTATATGCATATTTGGCTGGTGGAAAGTTCTATGGTTACAGTTTTGTGTAAAGCCAATTTTCCCTACTTTAAAGGAATAAATTTTATTTAACTATCATGGTGGTTGTTAAACATTGAGAATGGTTGATAGCATTCTCAATTCCAATTAAGCATCATCATTAAACAAAAACCCAACAAAATTAATTTAGAGTAACATGTTGAGATTCACATGATAATCCAGGTACTAGATACTCAAGATGTCCATAACCAGGGACACGGCTAACCATGATTAGTTTATTACACTCTGCAGAGGTTTGCGCACTTTTCCCCACAAGACTCGATCGCCTCCGTTTGTTTTCTCGCACTACATGGTGTTTGAGAAGACAGATGACCGAGACATAGTCTTTCAGAAGCGCTAGCACCTTACGATCGGGTAGACCGTACCACCTACATCCCCTACATCTGCTAGTCTACCACTATAAGAGTTCGCACAACTTAGTCAACTATGCTAGAGCCCATAATAGCTTGTGGCTGCACACAGAAGTTTCTACTATGAATAGTCTCATGATCCCTTTGAGCCTGGGTGGCGGTCCAAAAGAAAACAGGCAAGTCCTGGAATACCCAGGTGCCTCAATCCACCTAGATGTGTGTTTAAGTTGCCACCTTAGATAAACCATTAATTAACAAACTCACATTTGTCATGGATTTCACTCACCCAATCCACGTCTACTAGCATAGCATGGCATAATAAGCAAACGTAGAAGTAACTCCCAAAGGTTTGATAATAAACAGGTAATAGGTACTACCTCATCTACTTCCCATCCCACAGTTTAATTAGATCCTAATCATGCAATGTGTGAGGATTGATCTAATGCAATAAAACTGGGTAGTAGAAAAGGTATGATCAAAGTGTTACTTGCCTTGCTGATGATCCGAGAAACCTAACGATTCGAAGTAACAGGCGGCGCACTCCGAGTACTCTATCGCGGACAAACAAACAAGCATACAATAAGTACTCATCTAATGCACAGGTAAAACTCAAATAAGAGATCTAACCAGAAGGTTCAAGTTAAGAACTCCGGTTGGCAAAAAAATCAAATCGAACGAAGCAAGAAAGTCAAACGGCGAAAGAAAACAACTCCGTTCTAGTAATCTGGATCTAAGTCAAATTTTACAGTAGCAAAAACTTGTTTAAGTTGATTATTCGGTTAGAGGGTTTCGAGGCAAAACTCCAGGCGCTTGAATCGCCTGATTCCGATAAACGAGCGAAAAGTTATACTAAAACGAAAATCAGATCAGAAATCGCGATCAAAAAATAACCGCAGAAAATCCGACGAAAAAAGAAAAACGACGAACGGATTAATTCGCTAATTAACCTAATCCGAAAATAATAAAATAATTAAAATAATAAAATAAATAGAACCGAAAATAAAACCGACGAAAACCAATCGGTTTTTTTAAAACGGCACGGATTTCGAGGCGGCGGCGAACCTCGGGCGACGCGTGTCATGGCGGCGGCGGCGGCTCCGGCGGGCGGGTGGGCTGGGGGCGGCGGTTATGGGCTGGGGGCTCGGGTGCGGCGCTATTGAAAGGCGTCCCCCGGGCGGAATCCCGCTCGGGCACGGCCCAAGGTCGGTTTCGTTTTTTTAATTATGCTCGGAGGAAAAATAAAAAAATACTAAACAGACTCCAAAAATCCCGAAAGAAATTTTCCCGGGATTCTAAAATCAAGCCCGACAAAGTGAACATTTATTTGGGCCCTAAATGCAATTTTGAAAAAACGCGTATTTTTCCTAAATTCAAATAAAAATATCAAAAAACTCCGAAATAAATCTTATTTGATTTTGTTATTAAATCCTCAATATTTCTATATTTTGGGAATGTCATTTTATTCCCTCTCTCATATTTTTGTAATAGAAATAATTGATGATAAAATAAATAAAATCAAATGATCCTATTCTCAAAATTTGAGAAAACTCAAATATGAAAATAACGAAATCCCCAACTCTCTCCGTGGGTCCTTGAGTTGCGTAGAATTTTCTAGGATCAAAACCCAAAAGCAAATAAAATATGATATGCATGATGATCTAATGTATAACATTCCAAATTGAAAATTTGGGATGTTACACCGGAGCTCCGCCGGAGGGGGCATTGATCACGGAGGGCCTCTACATCAACTCCATGGCCTCTCCAGTGATGTGTGAGTAGTTTACTTCAGACATTCGGGTCCATACCTAGTAGCTAGATGACTTCTTCTCTCTCTTTGGATCTCAATATAAAGTTCTCCTTGATTCTCTTGGAGATCTATTCGATGTAATCTTCTTTTGCGGTGTGTTTGTCAAGATCTGATGAATTGTGGGTTTATGATCCAGATTATCTATGAACAATATTTCATTCTTCTCTGAATTCTTTTTTGTATGATTGGTTTATCTATGCAAGTCTCTTCGAATTATCAGTTTGGTTTGGCCTACTAGATTGATCTTTCTTGCAATGGGAGAAGTGCTTAGCTTTGGGTTCAATCTTGCGATGCTCGATCCCAGTGACAGTAGGGGAAACGACACATATTGTATTATTGCCATCGAGGATAAAAAGATGGGGTTTATATCATATTGCATCAGTTTATCCCTTGACATCATGTCAGCTTGCTTAAGGCGTTACTCTGTTCTTATGAACTTAATACTCTAGATGCATGCTGGATAGCGGTCGATGTGTGGAGTAATAGTAGTAGATGCATGCAGGAGTCGGTCTACTTGTCACGGACGTGATGCCTATATACATGATCATGCCTAGATATTCTCATAATTATTCGCTTTTCTATCAATTGCTTGACAGGAATTTGTTCACCCACCGTAATACTTATGCTATCTTGAGAGAAGCCACTAGTGAAACCTACGGCCCACGGGTCTATTTTCCATTATACAAGCTTCCAATATATTTTATTTTTCAATCTATATCATAAAAATACCAAAAATATTTATCTTATTATTATCTGTATCAGATCTCATTCTTGCAATTGGCCGTGAAGGGATTGACAACCCCTTTTATTGCGTTGGTTGCGAGGTTCTTATTTGTTTGTGTAGGTACGAGGTGACTCGCGCGGGGTCTGCTACTGGATTGATACCTTGGTTCTCAAAAACTGAGGGAAATACTTACGTTGCTTTACTGCATCACCCTTTCCTCTTCAAGGGAAAACCAACGCAGTGCTCAAGAGGTAGCAAGAAGGATTTCTGGCGCCGTTGCCGGGGAGATCTACGTAAGTCAAGACATACCAAGTACCCATCACAACGCTTATCCTCCGCATTACATTATTTGTCATTTGCCTCTCGATTTCCTCTCCCCCACTTCACCCTTGCTGTTTTATTCGCCCTCTTTTTCTGTTCCCTTCTCTTTTTCTATTTTCCTTTTTTGCATGTTTCTTGTTTGCTTGTGTGTTAGATTGCTCACTTGTCACAATGGCTCAAGATAATACTAAATTATGTGACTTTGCCAATACCAACAATAATGATTTTATTAGCACTCCGATTGCCCCTCTTACCGATGCCAAATCTTGTGAAATTAATACTGCTTTGCTGAATCTTGTCATGAAAGATCCGTTCTCTGGCCTTCCTAGTGAAGATGCCGCTACCCATCTAAACAACTTTGTTGATTTGTGTGATATGCAAAAGAAGAAAGATGTGGATAATGATATTGTTAAAGTTAAGCTATTTCCGTTTTCGCTTAGATATTGTGCTAAGGCTTGGTTTTCGTCTTTGCCTAAAAATAGTATTGATTCATGGAATAAGTGCAAAGATGCTTTTATCTCTAAGTATTTTCCTCCCGCTAAGATCATCTCTCTTAGAAATGATATTATGAATTTTAAGCAACTTGATCATGAACATGTTGCACAATCTTGGGAGAGGATGAAATTAATGATACGTAATTGCCCTACACATGGTTTGAATTTATGGATGATTATACAGAATTTTTATTCCGGATTGAATTTTGCTTCTAGAAATCTTTTAGATTCAGCCGCGGGAGGCACTTTTATGGAAATCACTTTAGGAGAAGCTACCAAACTCCTAGATAATATTATGGTTAATTATTCTCAATGGCACACTAAAAGATCTACTAGTAAAAAAGTGTATGCAATTGAAGAGATTAATGTTTTGAGTGGAAAGATGGATGAACTTATGAAATAGTTTGCTAATAAGAGTGCTCCTACTGATCCTAATGATATGCCTTTGTCTACTTTGATTGAGAATAATAATGAATCTATGGATGTGAATTTTGTTGGTAGGAACAATTTTGGTAATAACGCGTATAGAGGCCATTTCCTAGTAATTCCTCTAATAATTATGGTAATTCCTACAACAATTCTTATGTAAATTATAATAAGATGACCTATGATTTTGAATCTAGTATTAAAGACTTTATTATTTAGCAAAAGAGTTTCGATGCTTTGATTGAAGAAAAATTGCTTAAGATTGATCAGTTGGCTAGGAACGTGGATTGAATTTCTCTTGATGTTCATTCTTTGAAACTTAGATCTATTCCACCTAAGCATGATATCAATGAGTCGCTCAAAGCCATGGGATTTCCATTGATGCGTGCAATCGCTAGGATGCGTGCTAAGAAAGATTGCTTTGTGAAAGCGTGTTCTTCTAGTTTTCATGATAATAAGGATGAAGATCTAAAAGTTATTGATGTGTCCCCTATTAAATCTTTGTTTTGCAATATGAATCTTGATAATGATGGGACTGAAGATGAGTCAACTTTAGTTAGAAGGCGCCCAAAAAATTCGGAGTTTTTAGATCTTGATGCAAAAATTGTTAAAAGTGGGATTGAAGAGGTTAAAACTTTAAATAGCAATGAACCCACTATCTTGGATTTGAAGGAATTTAATTACGATAATTGCTCTTTGACATATTGTATTTCCTTGTTGCAATCCGTGCTAAATTCTCCTCATGCTTATAGTCAAAATAAATCATTTACTAAACATATCGTTGATGCTTTGATGCAATCTTATGAAGAAAAACTTGAGTTGGAAGTTTGTATCCCTAGGAAACTTGATGATGAGTGGGAACCTACAATTAAAATTAAAATTAAAGATCATGAGTGTTGAGCTTTGTGTGATTTGGGTGCTAGTGTCTCCACGATTCCAAAAACTTTGTGCGATTTGCTAGGTTTCCGTGATTTTGATGATTGTTCTTTAAACTTGCATCTTGCGGATTCCAATATTAAGAAACCTATGGGAAGGATTAATGATGTTATTATTGTTGCAAATAGGAATTATGTGGCCGTAGATTTCGTTGTTCTTGATATAGATTGCAATCCTTCATCTCCTATTATTCCTGGTAGACCTTTCCTTAGAACGATTGGTGAAATTATTGATATGAAGGAAGGGAATATTAAATTCGAATTTCCATTAAGGAAAGGCATTGAACACTTGCCTATAAATAAAGTTAAATTACCATATGAATCTATTATGAGAGCCACTTATGGATTGCCTACCAAAGATGGCAATACCTAGATCTATCTTCGCTTTTATGCCTAGCTAGGGGCGTTAAACGATAGTGCTTGTTGGGAGGCAACCCAATTTTATTTTTATTTCTTGCTTTTTGCTCCTGTTTAGTAATAAAAAATTTATCTAGCCTCTGTTCTTGTTGTGTTTTTTGTGCTTAATTAGTGTGTGTTCCAAGTAGAACCGTTGGGAAGACTTGGGGGAGTCTTTTTGATCTTGCTGTAAAAAACAGAAACTTTAGCGCTCACGAGAATTGCTTCCATTGTTATTTGGAAGGTGATATTTAGTTAATTATTTTTGAGGATGATTAATAGATAAATTCCTTACGTCCATAAATTTATTTTAGAATTTTTGGGGTTCCAGAAGTTTGCGTCAGCTACAGATTACTACAGACAGTTCTGTTTTTGACAGATTCTGTTTTTCTTGTGTTGTTTGCTTATTTTGATGAATCTATGGCTAGTAAAAGAGTTTATAAACCATAGAGAAGTTGGAATACAGTAGGTTTAACACCAATATAAATCAAGAATGAGTTCATTATAGTACCTTGAAGTGGTGTTTTGTTTTCTTTCGCTAACGGAGCTCACGAGATTTTCTATTTTGAGTTTTGTGTTGTGAAGTTTTCAAGTTTTGGGTAAAGATTTGATGGATTATGGAACAAGGAGTGGAAAGAGCCTAAGCTTGGGGATGCCCATGGCACCCCAAGTTAAAATTCAAGGACACCAAAAAGCCTAAGCTTGGGGATGCCCCGGAAGGCATCCCCTTTTTTGTCTTCGTCTATCGGTAACTTTACTTGGAGCTATATTTTTATTCACCACATGATATGTGTTTTGCTTGGAGCGTCTTGTATGATTTGAGTCTTTAATTTTTAGTTTACCACAATCATCCTTGCTGTACACACCTTTTTAGATAGACTCACATGATTTTAAATTTATTAGAATACTCTATGTGCTTCACTTATATCTTTTGAGCCATATAGTTTTTGCTCTAGTGCTTCACTTACATATTTTAGAGAACGGCGGTGGTTTTATTTTATATAAATAATTGATCTCTCATGCTTCACTTATATTATTTTGAGAGTCCTTTAGAACAACATGGAAATTTTCTTTTAGGATTTATATAAAAACTTTTATAGAAGTGCATTGAATACTATGAGAAGTTTGGTACTTGATAATTGTTTTGAGATATGGAGATGGTGATATTAGAGTCATGCTAGTTGAGTAGTTGTGAATTTAAGAAATAATTGTGTTGAAGTTTGTGATTCCCGTAGCATGCACGTACGGTGAACTGTTATGTGATGAAGTCGGAGCATGATTTATTTATTGATTGTCTTCCTTATGAGTGGCGGTTGGGGACGAGCGATGGTCTTTTCCTACCAATCTATCCCCCTAGGAGCATGCGTGTAATACTTTGTTTCGATAACTAATAGATTTTTGCAATAAGTATGTGAGTTATTTATGACTAATGTTGAGTCCATGGATTATACGCACTCTCACCCTTCCACCATTGCTAGCCTCTCTAGTATCGCACAACTTTCGCCGGTACCATAAACCCACCATATACCTTCCTCAAAACAGCCACCATACCTACCTATTATGGCATTTCCATAGCCATTCCAAGATATATTGCCATGCAACTTTCCACCGTTCCATTATTATGACACGCTTCATCATTGTCATATTGCTTGTATGATCATGCAGTTGACATCGTATTTGTGGCAAAGCCACCGTTCATAATTTCATACATGTCACTCATGCATCATTGCACATCCCAGTACACCGCTGGAGGCATTCACATAGAGTCATATTTTTTTCTAAGTATTGAGTTCTAATTCTTGAGTTGTAAGTAAATTGAAGTGTGATGATCATCATTATTAGAGCATTGTCCCAATGAGGAAAGGATGATGTAGACTATGATTCTCCCACAAGTCGGGATGAGACTCCGGACGAAAAAAAGGCCAAAAAAAGCCCAAACAAATTAAAAAATGAGAGAAAAAGAGAGAAGGGACAATGTTAATATCCTTTTTCCACACGTGTGCTTCAAAGTAGCACCAAGATCTTCATGATAGAGAGTCTCCTATGTTATCACTTTTATATACTAGTGGGAATTTTACATTATAGAACTTGGCTTGTATATTCCAATGATGGGCTTCCTCAAAATTGCCCTAGGTCTTCATGAGCAAGCAAGTTGGATGCACACCCACTTAGTTCTTTTGTTGAGCTTCCATACACTTATAGCTCTAGTGCATCCGTTGCATGGCAATCCCTACACACTCACATTGATATCTATTGATGGGCATCTCCATAGCCCGTTGATACGCCTAGTTGATGTGAGACTATCTTCTCCTTTTTGTCTTCTCCACAACGACCATTCTATTCCACATATAGTGTTATATCCATGGCTCACGCACATATATTGCGTGAAAATTGAAAAAGTTTGAGAACATCAAAAGTATGAAACAATTGCTTTGCTTGTCATCGGGGTTGTGCATGATTTAAATATTTTGTGTGGTGAAGATAGAGCATAGCCAGACTATATGATTTTGTAGGGATAACTTTCTTTGGCCATGTTATTTTGAGAAGACATGATTGCCTAGTTAGTATACTTGAAGTATTATTATTTTTATGTCAATATTAAACTTTTATCTTGAATCTTTCGGATCTGAACATTCATGTCACAATAAATAAAAATTACATTGAGAAATATGTTAGAAAGCATTCCACATCAAAAATTCTTTTTTTATCATTTACCTACTCAAGGACGAGCAGGAATTAAGCTTGGGGATGCTTGATACGTCTTCAATGTATCTATAATTTTTGATTGCTCCATGCTATTATATTATCTGTTTTGGATGTTAATGGGCTTTATTTTACACTTCTATATCATTTTTGGGACTAACCTATTAACCGAAGGCCCAGCCCAAATTGCTGTTTTTTTGCCTGTTTTAGTGTTTCGCAGAAAAGGAATATCAAACGAAGTCCAAACGGAATGAAACCTTCGGGAACATGATTTTCTCAACAAACGTGATCCAGGAGACTTGGAGTGGGCGTCAAGAAACAATCGAGGAGGCCACGAGGTAGCGGGGCGCACCCTCCAACCTCGTGGGCCCCTCATTGATCCACCGACCAACTTCTTCCTCCTATATAAGTCCACGTACCCCGCAAACATCCAGGAACACCACGAAAACCTAATTCTACCGCCGCAACCTTCTGTACCCAAGAGATCCCATCTTGGGGCCTTTTCCGGAGCTCCATCGGAGGGGGCACTGATCACGGAGGGCCTCTACATCAACTCCATGGCCTCTTCGGTGATGTGTGAGTAGTTTACTTGAGACCTTCGTATCCATAGCTAGTAGCTAGATGGCTTCTTCTCTCTCTTTGGATCTCAATACAAAGTTCTCCTCAATTCTCTTGGAGATCTATTTGATGTAATCTTCTTTTGCGGTGTGTTTGTCGAGATCCGATGAATTCTGGGTTTATGATCCAGATTATCGATGAACAATATTTGATTCTTCTCTGAATTCTTTTATGTATGATTGGTTTATCTTTGCAAGTCTCTTTGAATTATCAGTTTGGTTTGGCCTACTAGATTGATCTTTCTTGCAAATGGAGAAGTGCTTAGCTTTGGGTTCAATCTTGCGGTGCTCGATCCCAGTGACAGTAGGGGAAACGACACGTATTGTATTGTTGCCATCGAGGATAAAAAGATGGGTTTATATCATATTGCATGAGTTTATCCCTCTACATCATGTCATCTTGCTTAAGGATTACTCTGTTCTTATGAACTTAATACTCTAGATGCATGTTGGATACCGGTCGATGTGTGGAGTTATAGTAGTAGATGCAGGCGGGAGTCGGTCTACTTGTCATGGACGTGATGCCTATATACATGATCATGCCTAGATATTCTCATAATTATTCTCTTTTCTATAAATTGCTTGATGGTAATTTGTTCACCCATCGTAATACTTATGCTATCTTGAGAGAAGCCACTAGTGAAACCTATGGCCCTTTCCATTATACAAGTTTCCAATATATTTTATTTTGCAATCTTTACTTTCAATCTATATCATAAAAATACCAAAAATATTTATCTTATTATTATTATCTCTATCAGATCTCATTCTTGCAAGTGGTCGTGAAGGATTGACAACCCCTTTACTGCATTGGTTGCGAGGTTCTTATTTGTTTGTGTAGGTACGAGGTGACTCGCGCGTGGTCTCCTACTGGATTGATACCTTGGTTCTCAAAAATTGAGGGAAATACTTGCGCTGCTTTACTGCATCACCCTTTCCTCTTCAAGGGAAAACCAATGCAGTGCTCAAGAGGTAGCACGTCATAAGCAGCTTGACTGCCCCCCGAACTACCTTCATCTGCTCCATCATGATGCCTGCCTGGCGTATAGCTTCCTTGGCAGCACCCACTTGGTCCTCCGGGACGTGATGCGCAGTGAAGAGTGAAGACGGTGTATCGGCTGGAATCTGTGCAGTAGACACCGAAGGCTGAGCACTTAACAATGGTACAGCAAAAGTCACAGAAGCCCGGTTGGCATCGCCGGTCTCCTGGATCACCGGCTCCGTCACTGGCGTCGACTGGGGCACCTTGCCAGTTGATGTCTTCTTACTTCTCCCTCCCATGGGCCTCAGTGGCACATCCTCGCCGTTGTCTGGAAGATCAATGACATTGTGAGGAGCTGCAAAAAGAATTAACCGCCGGAATTCAGTCGGCCAACAAAATGGCTGAGAAAGCAAAGACAAGTTTGCAAAAGTCATACCCGGGTTAGAAGTGATCGAGTCTTCCGCATCCTCGTCATCATCCCTGTAAGCAGAAGTCCCAGAAGTAGCAGCTCTGCAAGTTTCAATATTCACTCGGTTAAATGAGGAAGAGAGTCGACAGCACAAGTTCTTGATGAAAAAGTGAGGACAAGACACTTACACAGAAGCGACGGGGACATCGATCTTGATCTTGGGCAGGGTCTTTCGAGACTTCGGTGCTGCAACTTTGGGCTGCTTGGGAGCCTTCTCAGTCGGCATAGTGGAAGAGGTCCAAGTGCGCTTGGAAGTCTGTCCGGTCGGCTTAGCTACTTGGCCATGGATACTTGCTGGGCCGTGCTTATGCTTGGAACGCTTTTTGTTGTGAGCACTACAAAAAAAAGACACATCCGTGACATTTTGGGACGAACGGATTTTTTTCTGTCATACATATGACACTTCTATGACGATAATTGTGACAAAACCCGGTATCATCATAGATGTGGTGGGCTCCTACTTCTATGACAGAAAATGGGCTTTTCGTCCTGGGCGGGCCGGAGACGCAGCTGCATGCCATTCTTTGGGCCGTCCATGATGGAAAAAACCGTGGTAGAAGCGAGGGCGAGGAAAATTTTGGGGAGTTCCCAGTTACGGTGGGAGGTCGGGGGCCGAGCGATGCACGTTTCTCTCGTACACGTACGCGCGTGTGTGCGAGGCGTTGGCTCTAACTGAACCCGAGCGAGGCGTTGGGCTCTAACTGAACCCAAGCGATTGCACTATAGGCTGCACGTTACTAAACCCGAGCGATCGATCGATGGCTGTTAATTGAACCCGATCGAGCAATTCCTTTGCTACTGCTGCTAACTGAAACCGATCGATACTGCCTCTGGGATGAACAGTGAGTGTTGCAGGGGGTTTTGGATAAACAGTGAGCGGTGGCGTTGCCTCTGGATGAACAGGACCCCGTGGTGTGGAGGGCTGGATGAACAGTAGACAATGGAGGGGTGCCCGTGGAGGGGTGGTTGAACAGGACCCCGTGGTGTGGAGGGTTGGATGAACAGTAGACGGTGGAGGGCTGGTTGAACGGTAGTCGGTGGAGTAGTGCGCGGTGGAGGCTGGATGAACAGGAGCCCGTGGAGGCTGGAGGAGGTCAACGGTAGCCCGTGGAGGCTGGAGGAGGTCGACGGTGGAGATGAACAGTATCCCGTGGAGTCCCGTTTTGCGGTACGCCACACCCCTCCCGATGAACAGGACCCCCGTTTCGACTGTAGGAGGTCCGTTTCGTCCGTTTTGCGGTACGCCACACCCCTCCCAATCAACAGGACCCCCGTTTCGACTGTAGGAGGTCAGTTTCCTCCGTTCTGCGGTACGCCAGGCCTCGTTTCCATCGCCTGTTCCGTCCAAGCCCTCCCGATGAACACGACCACGCATTCCGTTCCGACCCAGCCGGTTGGCTCCCATGCGTTCCGTTGCCTCCCGGTGAACACGACGCATTCCATTGCCTCCCCATGAACATGACGCATTCCGTTGCCTCCCCATGAACACGACACATTCTGTTGCCTCCCCATTAACACGACGACGACGTTGTTTCTCCGTTCCGACCCAGCCATCTACACGAGCCCTGGTCGTACGTATGCGCGAGTAGGCATTCGAGACCCCGCCCGTATGTACACATACGTGGCCGTATTTTCTTTCTTGCACCCTGGCCACTGTACGTACGTGTACATGCTATGTGCGCGCCTCTACTATGACACGTGCACGCCTCTACATCGACCAGTATGTACGTACACGTTCGCGACTAGAATGACAATGCTACGTACACTTCGACCAGGTGGGTCCCGACTGTCAGGCACTTGCTTGCGTGCGAAGATGTAGCTGGTGGGTCCTAGCAGTCAGGGGGGCGAATCCTTTTTTTGCCCGGACGCACTTCCTTGCATGCGAAGGTGTAGCTGGTGGGTCCCAGCAGTCAGGGGGAAACGTTTTTTTTCATGAAATACGGTGGCCTGTCCCGTGGATCCCCGCTGTCAGGTGGAGGAATAATTATTTTGCACGTAATAAGGAGGCAGTTCCTTGCTGCAGCCGTGGACCCAGCTGCCAGCCTCTCCACGTACAGTCCACGTCCGATGGAAGCCGTTCCTTGACCACATTGACCACGCCGCGCCAAGAGCACCAGGGCGGTGGACGACGGCGAGGCCTAGGAAGGGGACGACGCGGAGCCGGGGAAGACGCGGAAGTGGATGCCCATGCGTAGAGGAGTACGAGGGTTCACTGGTTCACTGCGGTGTGAGGCCGCCATCGCCACAGAATAATAGGGGGTGTGGGTGAGTAGAGGGATGGCCTGGCCAGCGGTGGGAGTAGTAGGGGGCGGTGAGGCCTCCGCCGCATCATAGCCGGCCACGGGAGGCAGGAGCACGAGGCATGACCGGCGCTGGTTTGGGCGGCTGGAGCAAGAAGACCAGAGGTTGAAGAAGCACTAGGACCGTTGGATGGACATCGTACGATCACTGGAGCTAGAATCGTGCATATTGACTAAGTTGACAAAGCCCTCCGTCCCTGTCAACTTAGTAGACCCACAAGTCAGCCTACCACTATACTGGGTCCCAGCTAACAGGGGGAGTATTCATTTTTTTGTGCGTAATAAGGAGGCACTTACGTGCGAAGATATAGCTGGTGGGTCCGAGCTGTCAGCGGCGGTAATGTTTTTTTCGCGAAATACAAAGGCCCTTTCGGTGGGTCCCTGATGTCAGGTGGAGGAATCATTATTTTGCACGTAATCAGGAGGCATTTCCTTGCGTATGGCCGTGGACCCAGCTGTCGACCTCTTCACGTACAGTCCACTACAGATGCATGTCGGTCGTTGACCATGTTGACCAGGCCACGCCGAGGGCACCAGGGTAGTGGACGATAGCGAGGCCTAGGAAGGGAACGACATGGAGGCAGGGAAGACTCGACAGTTGTTTCCCACGCGGAGGGGAGTACGACTGTACGAGGGTTTACTAGTTCGTCTGCCGTCGTCGGAGAATAACAGCAGGTCTGGGTGAGTAGAGGGATGGCTAGGCCAGCGATGGGAGTACAGTGGGGCAGTGAGGCCTGCGTGGCAGCAGAGCCGGTCGTGGGGAGGAGGGAGCAGGCAGTCCCGCCGGCGCTTGTTTGAGTGGCTAGAGCAGGAAGAGCAGAGATTGAAGAAGCACGACGGCCGTTGGATGGACATCGTACGGTCACTGGAGCTAGAATTGTTCATATTGACTAAGTTGACAAAGCCCTCCGTCCCCGTCAACTTAGTAGGCCCACAAGTCAGCCTCCCACCATGGTGGGTCCCAGCTAGCAGGGGGTATTCATTTTTCTGTGCGTAATAAGGAGGCACTTCCGGTGGGTCCGAGCTGACAGCGGGGGGAACGTTTTTTCACGAAATACAGTGGTCCGTCCGGTGGGTCCCAGAAGTCAGGGGCAAACTTTTTTTCGTGAAATACGGTGGCCCGTCCGGTGGGTCCCAGCAGTCAGGGGGGAAACGTTTTTTCCGTGAAATACTAGTGGCCCGTCCGGTGGGTCCCTGCTGTCAGGTGGAGGAATAATTATTTTGCGCGTAATAAGGAGGCACTTCCTTGTGGCTGTCGTGGACCCAGCTGTCAGCCTCTCCACGTACAGTACTCTTCCAATGGAAGTCGATCGTTGACCACATTGACCATGCCGTGCCGAGAGCACCACGGAGGTGGACGACAGCGAGGCCTAGGAAGGGGATGACGCGGAGCCGGGGAAGACGCGATAGTGGATGCCCATGCGGAGAGGAGTACGAGGGTTCACTGGTCCGGCTGCGGTGTGAGGCTGCCGTCGCCGCAGAATAACAGGGGGAGTGGGTGAGTGGAGGGATGGCCTGGCCAGCGGTGGGAGTAGTATGGGGACGGTGAGGCCTCCGCGGCAGCACAGCCAGCCACGGGAGGAAGGAGCATGCGGCAGAACCGGCGCTGCTTTGGGCGGCTGGGGCAAGAAGACCAGAGGTTGAAGAAGCCCTACGGCCGTTGGATGGACATCGTTGACCACGCCACGCCGAGAGCACCAGGGCGGTGGACGACGGCGAGGCCTACGAAGGGAACGACATGGAGCCGGGGAAGACACGGCAATGGCTGCCCACGCGGTGGAGAGTACGAGGGTTGACTGGTTCGGCTGCCGTCGCCAGAAAATAATAGGAGGTGTGGGTGAGTAGAGGGATAGACAGGCCAGGGATGCGAGTATGATGGGGCCGTGAGGCCTGCCTGGCAGTACTACCGGCCACGGGAGGCGGGAGCAGGCGGTTCCGACGGCGCTGGTTTGGGCGGCTGGGGAAGGAAGATCAGAGACGGAATAAGCACGATTGCTGTTAGATTGACATCTAACGGTGTGACGCTGGTAGAGTCGATTGTTGACTAAGTTTCTTTTCTGAGAAACCTTGCATACGCATGAACTTAGTAGGCCCACAAGTCAGCCTCCAAACCTGTGGCAGACAACATAAAGCCCATTTACTATTTTTTATAATTTTCAGCCCATTTGCTAATTCTTAAGTAATTTATTATAGCCCATTTTCTGCCCAGGAGCACGGCCAAAAAGTTCAACCTTATATTGCATATTTCGGTGGAGTCCGAACTGTTGTAATCCCGAAATGATAAACATTTTTTAAGAACTTATTGATTTGCCAAAAAATCATTTTGTTTTTGTAAGCAAATAAGATGTGGGACAATTGAGTTGGTTTAAGGGAAAACCAGTGGTAAAAAAATCAGCGATGGGTGGGAAAAAACAACAAAAATAAGGATGTAAATATGAAAAGGGAATTTTATGTGTTTTCAATATAATGATACGTGTATACGAACTAGTAAAACTATAGGTAGAGATTAGAAAACGGATGTAGGACATGTGTTTCAAGAGGAAAATAGAACTGGGCTGTGTGTTTGATTCAGTAAAAAAATTGCATGTGGATGTTGTAAGACAAAATATAACTAACGCCGGCGGGCCATAGGCCAGTAGATACCTGCTGGATCTTTGTGCCCCGTTGTCGTCATGGGTTGGGGCTGTTAAAAACAAAACCAACCCTGGGCAGTCTATAGCCCAGTTGAAACTTGCTCGACCTGAAAAAACAATATACATGCTCAATAAACGAGAGAATTCTACAAGTACAGACTGATAACTGGGATGCAGCATGGATATTTTTTTTATCGTGATAATAAGTGCATGCACTTGTTTCGAAAAAATTGGAGAATTGGGAATTCGAACGGCGGGTGCTTATGCTACCCATCAAATAAAAATCAGGTGCCTGAAAATTCATTTTGAAACAAATGATTCGGCTTTATATCCACGTCGACCCTCGGCATGATGGTTGGAAGCAAATGCAAGTTCATACCAAAAGATCGTTAACAACAATACCAACTTGCGGACGACAAGGTAGTACAACTACCACTACCAAACTAACTTATAATCTTTTTACTCCTGGCCCTAGTGTTCGTCTGGTAGAAAATCTTGCAGAGGACCAGCTCCCGCTCCTTCTCTTGCTCCAGGTCCCCGAGGTGGTACTGGTGCATCACCCAGTTGGTCCTCTGCTGGTCTAAGTTCTTGTTGGTGTGTAGCACCAGAACCTTTTTTGCTGCCCGCCTGCCGGCCGTTGACCATCACCAACAAGGTATTGCTAGTCTTGTGCCACATCGCGTGCATGCCGCACTCCGACTGTATCTTGCGACGCGTCCACGTGCCCCTTTTGAATGCCCTGGAATTGCGCTGGAAGAAATGCTTCCTTAGGCCACTCAGTGTGACACCTGTAGTATTGTGGAATACAGGTTTTAGTGTACCTAGTTGGCATTTTCATAACATCTTTGGCATGTTGCAGTCACTTGTTTCACTTTTTATTAATTGTCAAATTGTAATTGCTTCACCAGGTGTGCGTCTAAAAAGAAAAATATAGCTATAAACAGAGGAATATGTTTGTGCAAGTAGACGGCCGATCGGTGTCTTACCTGGAAGTTTCTCAGGTTGGGTGTAGTATATGCAGTGCTCGTTGTCGATGGTTGGTATGAACAAATCGAAGAGAGACTGAAATCTCGTGCTGTCAGCACTCACTTTGGCCTCAAGGTGCTCGATCAGCTCCTGATCCGTGGGATCAAACTTGACGCTAGCCGGCAGCACCGGCCAATCCATCTTCGACTTGCATCAGTAATTCCAGTTATATGGTACTCAATGTATGATCAATCGACTGTTTTAAGTGAATGATGAAAGATTCCGATAGATAAGTGGTAATCCAAATCTGAAGACTAGAATACCCGAACACGTTGCCGGGATTCTTGTGTCACCTCACGCGCAGCATGTTGTCACGTCAATTCAATGTGTGGACATGATGAATAATTTGACCAACATATACTAGTACTGCTACTGTACTACTTACTAGTCATATTTAGTGTCACAATTTATACATAGGTTTAACTAACAAGTACGCACTTGAAGCCTAAATGATATATATATATGGCTTCTACACAGCATCTCCATCATCATTATCAGTACATCCTACGTAGGTGAGTTAGGATGCACTTGATCCCAGGAAGGTATCTATCCTTCAAACCAGTGGAGTGCTTCAAACTAACAACAGTACATAATATCCAACAAAAGAGGGTCGTGCTACAGTAGCAGAATACATGGCTCAGTCTAGATATCAGCACGAATCAAGTTGTGCATATTTGCTATTGGCATGAACCACATCGCATGGAAGCTTGATGCCTGTCACACACTGAAGATTATCTAGCAACAAGTTGTGTCGATGAATCTCTGGATATGGTGATTCATGAAACCCATGGTATCATGTGTAAACACAGCCCCCCTCGCGAATGGAAGTTGCATAGCACAATAATCATCGCCGGTAATATGATCGATGATTGGTTGGATGATCGGATAATTGAGCCCGAGGAACAAGGAGTGGTTGCCGAGGTTGTAAACCTGCCTCCAGTTGAATACACCTGGCCCAACGGAGCTGGGATCTTTCTCGAACATGAAGCAGCCATAGCCATCAATGTCACGAACACCCCACGCATTGTACTGCATGTGGTTTGATGTAATGGTTTGGTCAATTTGGTACGTGCGAATGAGCATCAAATGACCGCCGTCAGCTAAACGAGCGATAATCCACCACCCATCAGCTGGTATGATTCCAGGTCCTGGAATCATGAAGGCCAGCGCATTTGTGTCTGCTGCAACAATTCAAATTGGAGACCAAAAGGATAAAAATAAACAACCATGTTCAGTGTATGTGTGGAATTAAGATTATTATAACAGTGACACATATCATAGACAGAGAATTGCAATGTCGTGGTCATAATCATACCCCAAGTTAAAAAATAATCCAATGGCTTTCATATTCTAGATATATGTCATGGTTTGATATGTCTCTGTCGTATCTATAATTTTTGATTGTTCCATGCCAATATTCTACAACTTCCATATACTTTTTGGCAACTTTTTATACTATTTTGGGACTAACATATTGATCCAGTGCCCAGTGCCAGTTCCTATTTGTTGCATGTTTTTTGTTTCGCGGAAAATCCATATCAAACGGAGTCCAAACGGGATAAAAATGGACGGAGATTTTTTTTTTGCTATATATGTGATTTTTGGGAAGTGAAATCAATGCGAGACGATGCTCGAGGGGCCCACCAGGCAGGGGGGCGCGCACCTGACCCTCGTGGCCACCCCGTAAGGCGGTTGATGCCCTTCTTTCGCTGCAAGAAAGCTTATATCCGGATAGAGATCGTGTTCAAATTTCAGCCCAATCGGAGTTACGGATCTCTGGGAATATAAGAAATGGTGAAAGGGTAGAATCTGAGAACGCAGAAACAGAGAGACACAGAGAGACAGATCCAATCTCGGAGGGGCTCTCGCCCCTCCCACGCCATGGAGACCATGGACCAGAGGGGAAACCCTTCTACCATCTAGGGAGAAGGTCAAGGAATAAGAAGAAGGAGGGGCTCTCTCCCCCTCGCTTCCAGTGGTGCCGGAATGCCACCGGGGGCCATCATCGTCACCGCGATCTACACCAACACCTCCGCCAACTTCACCAACATCTCCATCACCTTCCCCCCTCTATCTACAGTGGTCCACTCTCCCGCAACCCGTTGTACCCTCTACTTGAACATGGTGCTTTATGCTTCATATTATTATCCAATGATGTGTTGCCATCCTATGATGTCTGAGTAGATTTCCGTTGTCCTATCGGTGGTTGATGAATTGCTATGATTGATTTAATTTGCTTGTGGTTATGTTGCTGTCCTTTCGTGCCCATCATATGAGAGCGCGCGTGGATCACACCATAGGGTTAGTTGTATGTTGATAGGACTATGTATTGGAGGGCAAGAGTGACAGAAGCTTCAACCTAGCATAGAAATTGATGCATATGGGATTGAAGGGGGACCAATATATCTTAATGATATGGTTGGGTTTTACCTTAATGAACGTTAGTAGTTGCGGATGCTTGCTAATAGTTTCAATCATAAGTGCATAGAATTCCAAGTAAGGGATGACATGCTAGCAGTGGCCTCTCCCACATGATACTTGCTATCGGTCTAGTAAAGTAGTCAATTGCTTAAGGGACAATTTCGCAACTACTACCACCACTTTTCCACACTCGTTATATTTACTTTACTGTTTCTTTATCTAAACAGCCCCTACTTTTTATTTACGTAACCTTTATTATCTTGCAAACATATCCAACAACACCTACAAAGTAATTCTAGTTTCATACTTGTTCTAGGTAAAGCGAACGCCAAGCGTGCGTAGAGTTGTATCGGTGGTCGATAGAACTTGAGGGAATATTTGTTCTACCTTTAGCTCCTCATTGGGTTCAACACTCTTACTTATCGAAAATTGATGCGATCCCCTATACTTGTGGGTTATCATGGTTCAAACATCATGTAACAATGAGAGGAAAACAGCTATGACAACGCCTACAAATATTCTACCATAGCACTTACTACTACTATTCTCATATCAACTCTAAGCAATAACATGCGTTGTTATAAAAAATCTTGTAATCGAGAGTAACATATAGCAATCATGATGTTATGCTCATAATATGTATTCTAACAATCATTAGATGCCAATTGTTCTCATATCAACTCTAACAATAACATGTGTGGTCATAAAAATCTAGGAAATGAGAGGAACATATAGCAATGATGTGGTTATAGACATGCTATGCATTCTAAATTTGTAACAAATGAACAGGCAGTCGTATTCATAAGGTAAAGATGAGATGATATAGAACAATTACACGACGATAGATTCCACCAGTATAGGCAGCCAATCTGTGCGTCGACCGCGTAAACGATGCCATCGTGCACTATAGCATCAGACAGAAATGTTGCCGCACAGGATTGATGATGAGCCATAACCATGTATGGCAACCAGATTCCAAATAGACTAATCCCATGTTGAACAAGGCAATGAGCTTGTAATCCATGTAGTCTTCTGATGGTGTGGGCACTTCGCAGATTACAACTTTCTCCAAACAGAGGTCGAGCCAAAAAGCTTGACGCGTCTCATGCGTAGTAGGCAGGAGTGTCCGGCGGGCCGCGAGGCTCGATGGCGGCGGTATCCAATGATGGAAGGGTGATCTCTCACTGGGTGTAGATATCCATGAGACGCCACGGACTACCGGTGTGGTGGATGAGGACGATCCAGTTGGCCTTCATGCCCGCCCAGTAGTGGCCGCGCATGAAGGACAGGTGGACGGGTAGTGGTAGCATGTCGAGGGGCACCACGGCAACCTCCGTAGGATCGTCAAGTCGGTGTCTGGGCCACCTGTGAGGATCGGGCATTAGCAAGCAGGGTGTCTTGAAAAGAGTTGGGCGGTTGCAGACGAGTAGACGGTACAAAGACACCGAGCATGCGGCCAGACGGACGATGCCGAGCAGGTCCATACGACTACAGATCTGCTCCAAGAGAACATCGGGGAGGGAATTCCAATTGCGGCTCTGCGTGTCAGTCGGTTCTGCCATTGGGGTTTTCGGTGCCTACGAGCGAGCGGTGAAGTGGATTCGGGCGGGCGAGCAAAGAAGCTTCTCCTCGTGTGGCCGAGCAGTGAGCGGGGGGATATGGTACGCGCGAGCTATCAAGGAAGATGGCGCGGGCGGGCGAGCAGTGAGCGGAGGTAAATGGTGTGCGGCCGATGATGGGGAAGAGAGGAGGAAGAAGAAGAGATGGCAGTACTGGGTAAGGCTGATTTAGTAACACCAACACGCTGGTTCAGCTTATTAATTATGTGTCCCATCTACTGCAGCGTGTATTGTCACTTCACTGCGAAGACTAGTTGAATAGTTCTCTCTGACCGAGATGGGGAATAATGGATCACGAGGACTTCCTTTCTACAGTATCCCTATGCCTCTATGCTCACTTCACTTATTTTGCTCCGTACCTAGTCACTTGTTGAAATCTGCAGAAAGACAAATACTCCGTATTTGGGAACAGAGGGAGGCTTTTACTCCGTACTATTTGGGAACAGAGGGAGTATCACCATATGGAGGGAACAGAGGAAGCTTGAAATATGAACATGTCAATGGGAGGGAGTAAGCCCCATGCATGCATGCATGCATGCAATATGCAACACTCACACGTACACATGGACGCATGCAACACTCACGCACCCATGCGGCACACACACTCACGCTCAATTGCTCAACCTACTCCCTACGTCCGTGAAAGACTGTACATTTAGAGATTTACACATTGACTAGGGCATATTTAACACCCAAAAGTAGCAGACTTATGTGTGCATGCGACCATTGAGATAAGAAGATTAAATGAAGGCCGTTGCATGCTGTAATTAAGGATAGACATGTAGCCTATACCTACAGCACAAGTTGGTGCATTAGTCAATCAATATCGATTTAGATTAAAGGCTAAATGCATTGGAAGTGTAGGTGTACATCATGTACTACACTCTTTGTTTTATAGCGGATGTACACTCTTTGTTGGAAGACCGAGGGAGGACACGTGCATGCACTCACATACACAGCCAGGGCGGTTCGCGCGCAAGGGTTGGACTCGTGTCGCGCCTACGTAAAGTTTTGTTTAACTGATTTCTTTGCTCTGCCAACTGATAGGTGGGACCCAGAAACCAGGTGACAATTTAACCAGTCAACAAAGTGCCACGTCGACTATGTGGCCGGTTAGTAGGGTGCAATACGGTGCTCTAGATGAGCTAGTGATCGTATAATCGCCGCAAAACTATATATAGTGATCGTAAAGAGCGTATTGTTACATACGTTGACCACCAGTGTATTTTTCTCATTTCAAATTAAGCCATATTAATCGGAAAGGACGCAGTATGGACTACTACTCGTAGTACTAGTACTGCTTTGATGTGTCCCGTCAACTCGCCGAACGAGGAGAAGCTTGCTTACTACGCCTCTCCCTCGCCCACGCGCGCGGTGGTTCGCAGGACGAGGAGAGGGTTTTGACTACAGCGCCCTCTCCCTCTCCCTCTCCCTCGCCCTCGCCCTCGCGGTGGACGTGCAGCAGTTCAATTGGTGTTAGATTGCCAGAAGCATATTGTACTGTAGTATCATCATTGTTGGACCTTTCGAAGAGGCGAAGAGCCAAGTGCAAGGTTCACACGAGTACGAACTGTTGAACCTCCCGAAGAGGCAAAGAGCCAAGCGCAAGGTTTTATAGGAGTTGTCGTCCTAGTAGGGGTGTACTACAACTATAGCGAATGATGCTACTGTATGATGCCGCCACGTCACGTATATACAAAGCCGTGCCACCTTTTTTTTCTCAAAGAGCGTGTTGGAGCCCATGCAACAACCACACAAGTTGCACGTACACATAACACACTTACTAGTAATAAATTCTAAAGGACAAATGCCAGTATGCCACAAAAGTTCATCTCCAATTCATGTGATAAATTTGTGCACGACTAGTCTACATATATTCACAGCACTACCGTTCACAATTACCGTACTCGACTTACACGTTATAGATGGGCTACATGTCCTCCTCCAGGTTCCAGTCCCAGGTGTTCTTCATGGATGGCACGATCCATAGCGGTGGGCAACGGGAATCATTGTCGCAGCTTTCTAGTCTGGTTCCACACGATGGAGACTCATCCAAGCTGAAGCAGCATAAATCAGGGATAGCGTGTCCCAGCATGTCGTTCATCTGGCGGTGCGCACTGAAGACACAACCATGCTTCATGAACGGCAGGCCTTCCGTGTCGTGCACGGAAGGTGGCATCTGCTTCACAATGGGGTAGATGTCCCCGATGAAAAGCGAGTACTCTCCAAGAGTGTTCCTTGGCACCCACGTAGCATCAAGGGGGTCGAACTCGGCGCCGTTCATCTGGTACACGCGGCATCCCAGATCTGGACACATGGTGACGTACATAGTCAAGGTCCATGCATAATAATGTTGTGCTCAAATATGCCGGCCAGTAATACTATGTAGCAAATAGTACTACTCCGATATAGAGGAAGTAAAATAACCGGCTTATTATATATAGCCACTCTTGGCTACATGGATGAGATAGTAAGACATGGAAAAACAAAAACGGTGGCAGCTAGTGGGTTCAAGTCTTCAAGGGCCTAGCTAGCTATACGCGTCCTCCAAGGTAAAAAGTACTCCTACTAGTACTACAAAGTATACTACTAGTACAACAATGAAAGAGAAGGCGAGAGGGTTAAAAAATGGAATACCTGGGTAGATGGTGACGGTCTGATCGTGGTAGATTGTGTGACCATGTTGCACATCAGTGGTACCATGGGTAACGACTGCTAAGATATTTGATCCCAATATGCCAAAGTCAGCTAAAAGGTTCCAGGTTAGACCGAATCGCGGATGGAAATGCACATCCAGGATCGGCGATCTTATTTTGATCGGGGGATGACTGGTCCCTGCAAAATAATGGAGTACTATTAGGGATGCAAATGATGGTTTGTGCATTCCGTTTGTAATCTCCCGTACCGTAGGATGGCAACCAGATGAAACAAGTCCCCTGGCTTGTCACCGTGAAGATGTGGCCTAGATGGGGCACGGCGTCTTCGAACGTGTAGGGGTACAAATCTGCTGCTGCCAACATGCGCTAGCCTCTGCCGTTGCTGCCTCTTGCATTGATGGCAATCCTTATGTCGAACACCGTGATGAGATAGTAATCGTCGTAGCCGCGTCGCTTTGTCGGTGGGTCCGCAATTGCTATCTTCTTCAATCTCATGTAGGCATCATCATATGTATTCAAGCCTAGCCAGTCCGGAAGGCCGATCCCAATGGTGGAGAAGGGGTCTACCGGAACAGTCGCACTGCTGTGGATGTTGTGCAAAATGATGGTGGTATCCGGCCAGAGGTATGCAAGCTAATCTTCATTGGCACCAACCCAGACCTATATATAAGACGGTGGGCAGTGGAAAAATTACGGGATGGAAATGGAGTAACTAAGTACTACATGATCAAACTCCATTACTGACCTGCTCATCGGACAAAATCCGACTACCTCTCAACGTCGGCAACTCTAGCGGAGTCAACGTGCAACCATGGCCAGGGAGCGGTGGACTGTTCGAAGGATTGTCCCATAGAAGAACCTTCTCCTCGAGGACGCATGGAAGACCCTTTTCCCAAGCCTGTTTAAGCAGCGTCTTGAAAAAGTTGGTGCAGGAAGCGCTGAGTCTTGCGACGGTGAGGACGTCGGAGCGGCGTGCGATTTCTCCCAGAGGATCATCGTCCAAGGTCTCCCAGCCCCGACGAGGAGGAGAACCGCCTGGCGAATCCAAGGGAGCAGCGACGAACTGCCTTCTCTTTGGGGGGAGGGGAACTGGCGAGGAGGAGATAAGAGCGTAGTTACCGCAGGGCCTTGTCCCTTCCAACTGTAGATTGTTCCTCAGCGAAGGGGTGAGGCTATTATTTACTACCAATACTCCCTCCATCCAGGTGCATAGGGCACCTAAGAAATGGCACCGTGAAGTAGGCATATGTTGATTGGACGCTCATCACATTTTCCTCTCCCTCTAGTTAATCCCGCATTAAGTGTAATGATGGTAGGACTAACCATGCATAGGCTAATGGATTGTTTCACACAATTCTTTAGGTCTAGCTTGCATTCATGCAAAGAAAAAGTAAATGGTAGAGGCGGCTGATTGGTTTGCATATGGAAGGGAGATAAATGTGAAGCTGAAAACGCTAAGTGCATTGGGGTAGGCATACGAGTCATTAGTGCTAACTAATGAAGGGCGACTAATATACTTGAAAATCCTAAATTCTCTTAGGTGCCTTATGCACCTGGACAGAGGGAGTACTAGCATTATGGAACATTATGGGATTGCATTATACTGTAAAAATAATAGCACTAGTAAGAAGTTTTTGGCACTAGGTAGTAGTTTTTGGCGTGGATTAAGAAATTTTGGGTATGTTTTTGCCATTTTTTGTACACGCAAACTAGTGTCAAAAAACGTCTTACATTATGTGACGGAGAAGTACATACTCGTAATGTAGCAGTACTAGTACTACTTTTCTCAACTAGTAGTGCGATGTACTGTACTTCTAGTCTAGTCTAGTATAGTGCACCAGTTTTGAACTCTTGAATCTCAGGGCCAAGGAGCTACAGTTGGAAGTGGAGGGTACTACTGTTCTCTAGAACCATCGTTGTACTATCAATGCAGGGGAAGTACACCTGCGTAGTGGCCTAGTGGGTACTCTCGGTGCTCTATTCAGCCGCTCCTCTCACGTAGCTGGCCTACTCAGCCGCTCCTATCATGCACACACTAGCAGCCTGTTTATCAGCGATGATTACTGTGGGGGCAGAACATTTGAGTTATTTGATACAGCGAGACTAGGCTTTTCGCTTCCATTTGTGGAGGTGTAATGGGTCTCGTCGAAATTTGTTAGTAGTTCCTTCTTTATGAATGAGATGAAGCAAAGCTTTTGCCTCCATTTCAAAAAAAACACGTAAAGAGGAATTTCTTTTATAGTAGAGCCGATAATGGAGTGAAGTCCATGCGTGCAACGCCACAAGCTACAGAGTAGTAGTAGTAGAGCACTTTACGTACAGAGCCATATTGCACAGTTCCCAATGCCCTGCCAGGCTTTTCCGGCTCCTCGGGCTTAATTGGGAGGCGCTAGTTTAAATATGCTACTAGCTGATGAGGAAGCTGCAAGCAAGGTGCGGCTAGGGCGAGCACGTGAGCTACGGGATGCCGGGAAGGAAAACCCGTTCACGTGGCTAGGTTGTCCAGTGCACCCAGATTGTGGGGCCGCATGTCCGTTTGACTTCAAAACTCAAACTACCCGTGTAAAATATTGGCTCGCGGCGAAGTGTAGTAGTACTATTTTTTTTTAAAAAGACCGCCGTGCGTTCGGCCGGGATCGAACCCATAAAACGAGGTATACACTCCCGCGACCACTAGTAGTACTCGTTGGAGTACAACGCAACCTAGAATCGCCTTTTGTCGCTAGTAGTACGTACATTGTTCCTTACAAGAAACCCCTAAGAGCATGGTTAATAGTATAGCCAGCTGCTGGCTATAATCCAGTGCCATGTCATCTACCCGCGTCGCCCAGACGATGCCCGTCGGCAGACGCGCTCATCGTTCCCCGTCGCCTGCCGCCAACGCCGCCACCGGCCCGGTGGGGAACGAGCAGCAGGCCTCGTCCCAGCATCCTTTGGTACGGCGGGAAGGCCGCACCGCCACACCGTCGCTGACTCTAGCCGCTTCATCTTCCCACGCCCGTCGCGCCCCCACGGACGCGCACGCCGCGCTGCTCCTGGCAAGAGAACTCTTGCACTAATGCCCCATCGACGACCTCTACGAGGACTGGCTCGCCCGCATCACCGAGCTCGTCAGCGCCGCAGGGGGCTCCCCTTGCCGTCCTTCTCGCTGCCTCACCCTCCATTCCGCGCAGGAGGCGGGGATCAGGAGGCGCCTCTACCACCTCCTCCCATAGAAGGCGCTCCAAGGCGCGCAGCCCCAGGGCGAGACCCTCCGCGTCCGGTGCCTGCGCAGCAAGAAAGGAGCTGCCGGGAGATCCCTCGTCCCCAAGAAGGTGCTCGCGCGCTCCCAGCGTCGGCGCGCCAAGATCGCGTCCCTACACCTTCACGCCAAGACCCCATGCTGCTCCAAGCAGCGCCGCACGGTAACCCCTAGGAGAAAGCCCAGTACCAGCAAAAGGCACCGGTGGCCACAGCAGGCTGCCGTGCTCTCACCCCTGTGCTGCGCGGCGTCGCATGGCTAGGCAAGTTCAAGCCTGACCTGCCCCCTCGCTACGATGGCACGACGGACCCCGCGGAGTTCCTACAGCTCTACGAGCTATGCATCGAAGCCGCCAACAGAGATGAAAGGGTCATGGCAAACAGGTTTCCCATGGAGCTCAAGGATGGGGCCCGCACCTGGCTCCTGAACCTGGCTCCTGGGACGAGATGCGCACTCGCTTCATCGCTAGCTTCCAGGGCACTCGTGGCCGGCCCCGGGCCATGAGCGATCTGTGCCGCATCAAGCAGCAGCAAGGGGAAACCCTGCAAAAATACATCCAATGCTTCAACAACGCTCGCCTGAAGATCCCCAAGGTGACTGAAGAAGCCATCATCTCGGCCTTCTCCGATGGCGTACGTGACGTCAAGATGAAGGAGGAGCTAGCAACCCATGAAGACATGTGCACATCCCTGGAGCTGTTCAACTTGGCGACCAAGTGCGCCAGGACTGAGGAAGGGCGCCTTTCCCTCCTCGAACTCCCGGCTGCCGACCCAGAAGAGAAGAAGCCCAAGGCCAAGGACGTGAAGCGCATGGGGGCTGTCGTGCTTGCAGCGGAGCCAGACACCAAGCGAGGCAGGGATCAGCCTGAGTCATCCAAGGGCAGCCGGTACTGCGTGTACCACGACCTCCACACCCACAACACCAACGAATGTCAAGAGCTCAGGGCCGTGAGAGATGGGCGTGTCGGTCGATGCCCCGAGCGCAACGACCGGGGCTATGGCCGAGGAGGAGGAAGAGGTGGCGGACGATGGGAAGACCGTGGCCCTCACCAAGGGTGGCATGACCGACCTCGCGAGGATCACTGGCAGGACCAGCCTCGCGAGGGAGGCTGGAGAGGTCAGCCTCATGAGGATCGCCCGCATGGCAACGCAGGCCTTCCTCCTCTGCCGCCACCGCCAAGGAGGAACAAAGACCAACATCAAGACGAGGGGGCTGGGGGCTTCCAGCAGCCGCGTGCAATCGCTTGCATCTTGGGTGGCGCGTAGGCCCCAGCCTCACAGCGCATCTTCAAGCAGTTTGCTCGCTGGGTGAATGCAGTCCTCCACGCGCCCTCTCAGGTGGTCTGCATGCGCTATCATGCTCAGCTCAGCGGATCAGCTCAAGTGCGCGGCAACGGCCGGAGTCCTCCCGATGCTTTGCTCCCCAGTCATCAGCAACGTGCAGGTCACCAGGACCCTCATTGACGGCGGAGCAGGACTCAACGTCCTATCCGTCGAGACGTTCGACAATCTCCAAGTGCCATACGATCAGCTTCAGCCAACCAAGCCCTTCTCAGGATTCACTGATGGTTCCACTGTTTCGATAGGGTAGGTTCACCTTGTAGTCACCTTCGGGCAGCTCAACAACTACCGCACCGAGCTCATCGACTTCGACGTCGCCCACATCCGTCTGCCATACAACGCCATCCTCGGGTACCCTGCCCTGGCTAAGTTCATGGCAGTGACTCACCATGGATACAATGTCCTTAAGATGCCAGGAAGCGGTGAAGTCACCACCGTACCCTGTGAAGAAAGGGACGCAGTGTGTTCACTTGAGCACGTGTTCCAAGCCGCAGCAATCGAAGACCCGGACCGCAGAAACAGAAGGCTTCCCGCGGCGACCCTCAAGAAGAAGAAGGTTTCGCCTGACCCAAGCCATAAGGAGGCAGGCGCCTCCGAAGGTGTTGCGTCAGGATCTGCGCCCAATCAGGGAGCGCCACCCTTTCTCGCATAGGAAGGCGCGCCCGGCGCCCTCCTCAGGCAGGGCTTGGGGTCCTTTCTTGGAGAGCCACCGACTTTGCCAAGGTCGCGAGGGAGAAGCTCGGGCACCACTTGGAGGGGTGCTTCCAGGTATGTTTCCCTCAGGAAGATACAAGGCAAGGAAGACCAAACCATCAGGAGTTCATCGCAAGAAACACCCAGGAGCTACATGAGTCGAGAGTCATGCACGGCAGCCGCCGCTTGCCCACCGTAGCCCCATATCCAGGCGAGGATGGTGGGCTGCGCGTCTGCATCGATGTGCCAGGGCTCAACCGAGCCGCGTCTCAGGAGCGCCTCTGGCCTTCACGCGTGGGGCGTTGCGAGGGTCCACCTCACAGCTACGTTCGCATGCCTTTCGGCCTGCCGAATGCGGTCGCCGCTCATCAGCGCCTACTGAGGAGCATTCTGGAGGCTCAGGAGGTCGGGCATCGTGCGGTCCTGGCGGAGATGGAGATGGCTCTCGGAGACCCACTTGTGCCCCCGGAGCCTCCCGAGGCTCCTCGGCCTGGGGGCTCATGAGGATCGACGTCTTCATCGCGCATTGCCCGCTTCTTCAACATCACTCCATCTTCCACGGCACCAGGTGACATCTTTCTAAGTTCCATTTTTAGCTGGGAGCGCCCATAGGGCCGCATCATTCCCAGGCCGCGTGGGTCCGTCCCTGTGGCATGTATCTATTTTGCTTATGCTCTTTACTTACCTTGTTGGGTGCGCCCCTCGGGCTGCATCATCCCCGAGCTGCTCGGGCCTGGCCCAGCGGTACTTGCTTTTCCTGCGTTTACTTAAAAAGAATTTCCTCCTGCGTGCTTAACATACCCGACCTAATCGCTTGCTCGATTGACGCCTACCTATGGAGATGCTTGCTCTGGCACGGCATTTGCGCACGGGTCCGTCCTTGCAACGCCGATAAACCTGAGTGGTCGAGCTCTAGCCGTGGTAGCCCCGCAAGGTGCCACCTCACCAGGCCCTCAGTGCCCCAATCACTTCCCCGGAGCGACAAAGGTTGGCTGGCAACCGTAACAACAAGTCTTGTTTCTCTTCATGATTGGTGTGCAGGATCTACTCCAGGAGCAATGTCAGGGACGTCGCGAGCCGCCTCACCCTCTCTCCGGCACAGACCACTTGAACGTTAAAAGGGGGTACCTGAGCATCACAACTCATGGGCTCCTACTGGCTCTCCAGCCCTCACCCCCTGGCCTTGACCCACGGCATCGCGACCTGTCATACCAGCGGCCGCTGAGCTCGCTCGAGGGCCGGCACGTGAGGATGTAGAGCATTAAGGAAAGTGTGGGGGAGTGGGAAGAAGCTCGTGAGGACCTAACCCAGCAGCGCCTCAGCTGCCACCACTCGGGCCGGGCGCTTCATCGAGGAACTACACCAAACTCAAGAGATAAGTCACGCCCTTACAGGAGTTGAACCAACGCAGCACAAAAACCCTCTCCCAGTGCAGCTCTGTCACGGCGATGTTGCCTTCCTTTCTCGCCCAGCGACGGCTGCTTGAGTGCTAAAGGGGACCTCCGAGCATCGCGACTCGGGGGCTCTTACCGGACCTCGGGCCGCTCACCTCCTAGCCTTGACCACGGCATCGCGACCTGGCATACCAGCGACGGCTGAAGCCTGCCTGGGGACTAGGACCTGTCAGCGTACAGCGCCAAGTCCTCGTGAGGATAGAAAGGGGGAGCCGAGCCGAGACAGGACAAGCACCTCGCATTGATTCATATTAAGGATATAATATTCATAAAAGACATGACAGACGCCTTACATGCCCCCGCGGGGTGTTGCTTTGATTCCTCGCAGGGAACAAGAGTACCAATCCTAAGGAGCCCTAATCACCTGCACCGCCGCAAGGGACGCCATCATCAACAGTGGGCTGCCCAACGTCGACGCCGACCCCACCCAGATCAGTGGCGTCGGCGGCTGGACGCAGCTGCCCCGCTCCGAGCACGGCGCGAGCTCGGGGGCTCGTAGTTGTCGTCGCTCGTCTCCGGAGTAGCGAGGATCTCGGGGGAGCCGCTAGATTCCCAGCTCCTCCGCTGCTGCCTGAGGAGCTGTTGGGGGGCGATGGGCGGGCCAGGTCCTCGCCAGTTCGTTGCCCCTACCGCTCTCCCTGGGGCAGCACTCCAGCCGGCGACCTTCAGCATCGAAGACCTTGAGAACATCAGGGAGGCACCATCATATTCAAGATGAATTACGAGGGAACCTACCGTCCGGCAGACCCGGACGATTTCGCCCCAGCCCCGGGTCATGAAGACCTTGCCCGGAGCGACGACCGCGACCTCCGCCCCGGTCGCAAGGGTGCTGCGGTCAGCATGCTGCAGCTAGAGCTCCAGAGCCCCGCTCGGCGGCATCTCGAAGGCGAAGGAGGGAGGAAGGCGAATCCAAGAGCTCGGAGGCATGGCAGCGTGGAGCACGAGCTCGCGGGAGGAGCGTTTGGCGTGGACTCTAGGAGGAACGACGCGCACCACCGTGACTCGCCGACGTCGACGGTGGCACCGTCGATGTTGCTCGACGCTTTCTCCCCCAGGACCTACGACGCGGGTGTACAAGGGTAGCGATACCCAGGCGGCGGCTGCTCATACCAGGGCCTCGGTGCCTCCTGCGGAGCACCCTCTTCTCGGTGGCAGAGGACCAGCCGTTTCTTCGGCGGAAGTGGGTCAGGACCCTCTCGGGGGGCCTTTCCCTTCTCTTCTGCAGAAAACAGGCGGATTGGTGCCATTGATGTAAGGAGAAGCAAGAACGAAGAAGAAGGAAAGGAGCAGCAGGAAGGGATGGACTGAAGGGGCTCGCCCAGCCCCGTACTTATAGCCGGAGGAGGCCAACCGCCAAGCACCATGATCACAGGTAATCATGACCGGTTTCTCTGCATGCAGGGACTTGTCAAGTCATGCGGTCGCCGAGGCATCGTGGGGAAGCGCAGACGCCCACGTCCAATCAATCGCCACGCGGCGCCCAAGGCCGCAGACTGTTAGGGCCCGCGGCGCTTCGCACTTGCCCCTTCGCTTCCCTGCTAGGCCAAGCCCAGGCGCGCCTTGGGCCCGGGGGCTACTGTCGGTGTTCTGGGAATGGGGGTCCCCAGACTTGCCTGCCTGCGGCGTGGCTCAAGTGGGGGCCCAGCGCGGCCCATCTTCATCAGCTCAAGCTCAAGACCCTCGTGAGGGGCCAAGCCTCGCGGGGCGGACAACCGGAAGCTTCCTCAGAAGCAGCCTCATCAGGCAGGATCGCGAGGAGGCGGAGAGATTAATGCGGGGATACCTCATGAGGAGCCCGTGACGTAAGCCATGACGATCGAGACCAGGCGGGCGCCGGCCTGCGCAGTGTCCTTATTTCCCCTTTGGTGCAAAGGGGGCAAGCACAGGCATGGAGCCCAAGACAGTGCGTGTGGCAAAGGATACCATTCCAGTGCAACAAGACCAAGACCAACAAAGCGGCAGGAGGGAGGTCACCATGGAGCCCAAGACAACGTCATCACCGGTACTTTTGGCAGCCGAAGACCACCTTTGGTCAGGATAACTTGTACTAGATATTCCCCTTCAAAATGGCCAATTGTTGGCGCCCTTCCCGCTCATTATTTGGGGAGAGGCCCATGGCCTCTATAAATAGAGCTAGCCACCACAGAGTAAAAAGAAGGCAAGGGGGGACATCGATCGAGAAATAGAGATAGACAACCCAAGGAGAGACCGAAAGAGAGAGAGAGAGAGAGAGAGAGAGAGAGAGAGAGGCGACTGAACTCACCCCAGCAGTTCATCGCACCAGCTCAAGAACACCTCTCGCGAGACTGTTCTTCCCTTGTACTAATCATCATCAGTCCCAGAGGCAATCCACCACACCACACACTGGAGTAGGGTATTACACCACAATGGTGGCCCGAACCAGTATAAACCTTGTGTCCCTTGTGTTGTTCGTTGTTTCCAGCTCAAATCACGCGAGGAGATTGGACGTAGATCAGTATGGGAGAGATCTCCGCGCGCACCCCAGTGTTCGAACCTCAAAGGTCTGCCGGAACCCGAAATCCGATAGTGTATGTGGAGTAGAGAGACCATTGATGATGTAAGCCTAGTACAAGGGAAGGGGGAATGGTGTGACATGTGTAGTAGCGAGATAGCACGGGTGCGAGCGGGGGGGAGCAGACTATTTGGAAGAGACATCGAGTGTGTGTGTGGGAGAGGGGTGTGAGAGCGAGAGAAAGAGAGAGCTAGCAATGGAGAGAGAGAGAGAGGAAGAGAGGGGCGAGAGGGGTCATTTGTGTCCATAAATGGCGTATAGATAGGGAGACAATGTTGATGTTGTCCGAAATTGGCCTATGAACGGAGACGCAAGGGAAGCGAGTCATCATGTGTGTGATAGGGACTTCATGAGAGATCTAGAATAGATGGTGTAGAGAACAATGTGCAAAATCGAGAACGATTATACATTAGGGAGCTATGCAAAGAGTCAAGACATATATGTATACAGGGAAGGAGCTGGGGCGGATCCGCATGTGGGAGAGATAGAAAGAGGAGAGTGGTGCACAAGGAGACAAAGTGTGCTTGTTTGCAGTGGGGTGGTGTGTGAGGTGAGTGCGTGAGAACCACATAACTAGGGAGATAGACGTTTGGGGGCGATGTTTTGTGTGTATGGGAAATATACACTCTACATAGTGAGGGTGCTTGGGTAAGAGAGATAGCGGGAGACCTAGAGAGTGAGGGAAGAGATGTGTGCATGCCCGAGAGACAAAGTGATAGAGACCTATGTTGGGGTCCGGACTTTACAAGAGAGAGGGGTGTTAATGTGCTCGTGTGTTGGTGTTTGGGGGAGAGAACGACTTCTCTATGTGTGTGTATGTGTGGTGGTGGTGGGGGGTGACTTCAGATAAAGAGTGAGGTGTCTATATTTGAGGGACTTTAGCGTAATTGAGATATTGTGCACTCATGGTTGATCAATTTGTTTCACAGTTTGTACTATGAGATAACGATACATTTGAACATGCGTGATATACCTTGATGTACTAGAATTACAAACCTAAGATTGGAATTTTGGAATTCGACTCCATCATTAGCTTTTGTAATGCATTTAAACGGAGGTACATATTTTAAGCCGGGATTTCATGACTTCAAATTCATATATCAAACCTAGATATATATACATACACATTTTTTCTTTTGTCATCATATTTTAAGCATGTTCAAACTTTATAATCATCGACTTTATTCATACACATACACATTTTGCTTTTGTCATCATATTTAGGATAAACATATTTGGAATTTCATTTGAATTGGACCGTATGATGGTATTTCCTTGTAGTAGCTCAATGATCCATATTTGAATTGAATGGACAATCTAAGTTTCGAGTTGGAGACATTGATTTTCAAAACTTGCACATTTTTTGCGTGCAAAACAAAAAAATTGTCGGCCATGATATCATAGTCGGCCGTATGAGAGCAGAATACTTATAATTTTAGGCATCAAAAGCTTTCAAACTTCCTGCTCACATCGAAATATCACGCACCCGAAAGTTTAGCCCTGCGATATTCCTGTTTTACCCCTGCCACATGAACGGAAAAGGGCTGCTTTGGTAACTCCATTGGTTTCCCCTCTTTGCCCCCAACATTCTTCCCCAGAGCCCCTCCCCTTCCCCTCCCCGACCCCCCCCAACCACGGCAAGCCGCCGAATCTAGTCCTCTGCCACAGCGGTGGACCTCACACCCCGCCGGATCTACCTTTCGCACCTTGGAACCCCCAACTGCCAACTCATCACTTCACCGGAGCCGCTTCAGCGACTGGCTTGTCCATCGCTCCAGATCTCCTTGACCACCATCATGGTCCACCACACCGGATCTGCTTAACCGGCGCCCACGTCCACCACAGCGTAGGCCCTTCACTGACTCCCTCGTCCGCCCCATCGTTGGCCCTTCATACAAGCCCTCGTCCGCCGCAACAGATCTACCTCATCGAAAGCACTGTACAGCGCGCCCGCCGAAGCCTTCGTCCACTGCACCGGACCCGCTCCACGGACGCCATATTCAACTCCACCGGCCCTGCTTTACCGACGCCGCAGCCTCATCAGGTTATTTCGATTTGTACTCCTTCGGTTTTTCTCTTCATCGTGCAACTGTTCACTTACCACAGATGAGCTTTCTTGTATGTCGACAGGCACCGCAACCATAGCGCCGAAGCCGCTTCAGCAACGGCGA
The DNA here is from genome assembly GCA_034509565.1 of Triticum monococcum. Taxonomy (NCBI): domain Eukaryota; kingdom Viridiplantae; phylum Streptophyta; class Magnoliopsida; order Poales; family Poaceae; genus Triticum; species Triticum monococcum. The sequence goes on from CM067841.1 coordinate 388,768,141, forward strand.
CAGCCGGCCCAAACTCAACCGCAACACGAGCACCATCAACGATCCTTAGCTATCAAGTTTGACAACGATACCCATACGCCACCGAGAATCAGGTACTATTATCCAACGGCCGGCGCCTACGTTCACTTTCCTAGCATAAGCACCGCACATTTGAATTTCTTCAGGGCATCATTCAGTTTTTCATGAGACGCATTATTCTGCTTGCACCTGTAGGGCCATACTTCTGGTAGTGAACATGTTACATGTGCTAAATTACATACCAGTGCACATATAGTTAATATGCTTTAGTTTTGTTCTGATGCAACCTATTGGTTCCATCAGACTGCTTAATGTTCTCTATGCTTAATTACACATCAGCAAACTAGCATGTGGTCCCGCTGCTTTTTGTTTGTTTTACCCTACATTTTCTGATGCTAGCTATTACATCACTGCTCCGAGCCTCTGTTCATTACTTGTTTGTGTGTTCTTGATCTTCCCAAGTTGCATGACTAATTTGATGCTTCTATTAATTATGGAGCTGCCAACCCCATCAAGCAAAATATTTGTTCTTTTGGGGCTGGCACCTCGAACAAGCATAAAAATAGAGGGAAGCAGATATATTGTCGTGTATGCGCACACCCTTCTTTAATTAGTTTAGATGAACCATTGATGATCAATTCGGACCAGTGCATGCGATTAAAATTAATTTTACCTAAATAGATGGTGCAGAATAAACTACAACAACTAGATTTGCAACCATGGGATGCTGACGATATCTTCAAAGAACATTGCAACAGCAGCTAGGCTTCATGGCAACATATGGTAAGACAATATGTTTTAGTACATGTGAAATGTAATGCGAGTGGGCTGCTTTCTTGGCTTGTGCCCTCAACGTGTAATCCTACCGAATTACAAATAGTTCAGTTGTCTGCTTTGTTGTATTGCTTGATTCGAATGCTTATTTGTTGTTACGCTATACCTGAGTTGGCCAATATGTCAGCAGTGCTTGTTGTACTATCATAAAGAAATGCATGCCTATTTCATTTGAGTCCTTAACTTTTCCTCTCAACTTCATCACAAGACTGTCTTCGTAGTTTATATGAGGCCACACTGTTAAGTGCTTTCTCAGATGATTTCAACTGCTTAGATGCCTTGGCAACTTAAATATAGCGGTTGTACACTCCCTTTCAACTAGGGATGTCAACTAGGTCCCGTTTAATCCCGATTAAAGTCCAGTAGTGGTATGATAGTTCAAAAGAGTTTTTTGTTTTTTTGAGGAAAATGAACTAGGGAGGTAGCAAAAACTAACTAGATGGGACTGGCGGATGTCGTTTATTTGCCACTTACATCCCTAGTTTCATCTTACCATTTTAATTTCTTTTCCACTGATGCTGCTTCGAACCATTTAAATATAGTTTGCCATGCTCGGCAATAATTCGTCTGTCGTTTACCATGTAAGCTTACTACGTGGATCATATGATAACTATCTCTTACTGATGTCCAGCGGAAACCTTTCAGGATGCCGTTCACACTAGGACACAATGTACAACCCCAGAATCTATTTGTGGAAGCAGTGCGCCATCCATCTTACCAGATGGTAGCAGTTCAGAGGCAACACCGCCGGAGAGCAGTCTGAGCACAGATATTATAGTGCTTGAGGCTCTACTAGAGGCAGAAAGAGATGGTGTGGCTGCCATGAATGAGGTAATCTTTATCTTGAGGCTGGAAATTACGGAATTAGTGGCACGCACTATGCAAGCAACCCAAGAATTGGAGGAAGTAAGAATGTTGCATTTGAAGACGGAGGAGGTCCTGCTGTTTCTGCTATCTGAAGCCCAAGGTAATCTCGGTTCTTCTTTAGATACCAGTTGAAATTGTCATTAGATTATTGTACTTGCATGTTGTGTCATGTCTCTGAATGGATTATGTTGCAAGACCCCTTATGTTGTCCATGTGTTGTAATGATCCGAAATTTTTAGGCGAGGTAATCCTCAGTACTTGTATGATTGACATAAGGTGAACTATTTTTCGTGTGAGCATATTGTATTGGATGTAATAACTATTTGACTTAGAGTGTATCCAACCTACTAAATTCGAAGATCACTGCATTTCTAAATCATAATCATATATAAAGGTGGAATGAATCTTTGTTGTGGTTTTGAAAAATAAATAACAAAACGTATAATTATGTGTGGATATTCGTACTCGAATACAAATTGGATTTGAATTTAGTTTGCTAGGTCCCAGGGAAAACCTGAATGCTAATTCTCCCAAGTTTTGAACGAAGCGGCTAAACACCCACTATAATTTGTGGGCTGCCCGAAGCAAGTGTTTGCGAGATGGAAATTACTGTCTACCCCTAACACTTGACATCCTTATCGACCGGATTTACACTGCTGTCGATAGGGGTAGACTAGTAACTTCAATCAGACGTGACACGACGGCCTCTGAGCCCATTCAGACACGCTGGGCGCCAAACGTGGGCGGCAAAACACATTTGTTTCAAGCTCGTCCGAAAGACATGTGTCTCTTCCTCCATTTCCCCATTCATACATGGTGAGCGGCAAAACAAACTCTCCTCGTCCAAAATCGATGTAGGCTAATATTTTAAATAGGGGCAGATGTGTAACTTCCATCAGACATGGCACAACCGCCCTACCTGTCAGCCCCGTTCATACACCATGGGCGCCAACCGTTGGCGGCAAAACACCCTCTCCTCGCCTGCAATAGTTACCGGCAAATATTTGGGAGATGCGAGATTACCGTCCTATCCCCAACCGACGCGATGTCTGGAATTTTAAACGGGGGATAAGTTCATAACTTTCCCCCATATCAGAGAAGCACGTCCCAAAGTTTGAGATCCCCCCTCCCCTCCATTTCCCCATTCATACACCGTTGACGGCACGACAACCTCCACACTGCGGCCAGCCTCCTCCGTCCGCCACCCCATCCTCCACCTTGCCGGAGCCCCTACCCCTACCCCGTCATCTACTGCAAGAGATGGACGTCTCTCATCCACGACGCTAGACCAGGATCCTTTCATTGCCTCCTCTTGCTTCATCGGCATTGTCGTCCACCTTGTCGTTGCCGCTCCTACCACCACCTCGTCCACGGCAACAGGATATATCCCCCGACCCGGCCGTCTGCCGTCAAAAGTCTTCTTCCCTGCCGCTGACAGCCATCGCACACGCAGCACCCTCAACGTATCCGCATAGGCCTACACGGCGTCGCAAGAGAGGTGGTACTCTTCCATATGTGCTTAAGTTGTTGATCTCACCCGGAAAATAGATCATAATTTGTTTACTGTACTTTTCTTGTCTGTACCAAATTGTAGTGGCTAGTTGAAAGCAAACATTGGTTGCGAAGTAGCTTTGTCCAGTTTGCACCTTCAGATCCGCCATGGCACGGGCACTATACTCGCAAAGCTTATGGTTTACCCCTTTATATTCACTACCATCATCGTAGGTGCTTCGTGTCGTGCTAGCACTGCTGCTCAAGACCTCAACCCAAAGCTTACGTGTTGAACTACGAATCTGATATGATGCTCATATCACTAAAACAGAGAACATTTAATTGGTCACCTAATGTTCCTATATTCGTTTTGAAAAGCACGTGCGCCACCCACTGGTCCAGCTAGTTCCACTTTCCTGATTTTTCTCTTGATGCTTAGGGTTTTCCCCTTTTATCTACTCTACTATGATCTGCGTAGGTGCTTTCTGTCATACTAGCATTACTCCACCCTTCAAGCTAAACAACACAACACTCAGAATTCGAAAGCTTAGTTGTTGAAATATGATTGTGATATGATACTGATATTAGTTAACCGGCACGTTTAATTGGTTAGCTAAAGGTCCCACTTGAGTTTCCAAATGCATGTCGCGACATATAGAGAGACAGCATAATTGCATTTCTTTGTCACTTGTTGACCGTACTTTCTTGTCCATACCAAATCTTAGTTGTTATTTCAAAGCAAACATCGGTTGCTAACTACCCTTTGTGCGGTTTACAGCTTCAGATCTTCCATCCCACTGCCACGGTCAACACTGTACTCATCATGCTTATGTTTTCCCCATTTTATGATGACCACAATCAGCCTACGTGGTTCGTGTCGTAATAGCACTGCTCCACCCATCGAGCTAAACAATCTTAGTTGTAAAAATTCATATCTGATATTATTGCTGATATTAGTAAAACTAAGAGATGTTTAATTGGTTAGCTAAATGTTCATACTTTAGTTTCGAAATGCATGTGAGCCACATACGGAGAGGCCGGAAAGAATAGTATTTCTCTATGCGCTCTGGTTCATCATGGGTGGCCAACCGACATTGTATTTAAAGACTTGTAATATCTTCAATCTGCTTGCTCTTCTGCTCTTCTTTAAGATGATACTCTTCTCTTGCAGTCGACTGGTCGGGTCGAGTTGTTCTCCCTTAGTATATTTTGAATCTGTCTGGTCAGGTCGACTTGTTCTTCTTTACTATATGTTGAAGCTATCATCTGCGAAGTGTCATCACTTCTGGAGCTCTCATATTTTGAGTCGTAGGCCACATTATATTAATGCAAACAACAAATTACAGCATGCATGGCATCTTTTAAAAGAATTGCAGAGATAGCACAAAGGGGTTTACAGGGAGGCAGTATTGGATTAGAATCACTTCTGCATTACAAAGAAAATCTCACTTCTTTTTATGTTTTCATGCATGTTAGATATTGAACATTATCAAAATGAATATGAGAATGGGCGCACGAGAGTAATATTGCGGAACGATCCACTGGCTAACAAACTTGGCATGGTGGAGGATGGCCTATCTTATTCACCCATCAAGGTTCTTGCTCTAACTTTGCAAAGTTGTATTGGTCGCACATATTTTGCATCTGACCTCTTGCATTACTTCTACTTTGTTACACCATCTGCTTAGTTTAAGCATCATATATGAGTATATGCCATACCTATCCATTTTCTGTACCTATTCCATGGGTCGTCACACTATGTTTTTCCAGTCAAATGTTGTTCTTTCGTAATAGATGTCCAGAAGGAAGAGGGTGAGTGCAGATCCTCAAGGAGTACAAACTAGGTATTTGGAAAAGGTAGTGATACCTTTTAAATCAGATAGATCAGCAGCCACAGAAAACACTGGCCCAACTGTACCACACTTTACCCCTACTCCAGTGGCCAAACCCCTATTAGAACTGCTGGGAGCCCAGCGTCAGGTACTGTCTATGATATCAATTCAAAATTTGAACTCCTAAATTTCTGCTTGTGCCTTACCTTCTCTCTTGTATGAAAACTAATTTCAGATGAATCTCCTTGCTCAAAGGATCATACGAACTCAAAACAATAATCGGCTTTGCATTGCTCTTGTCAGTACCTCTCTCCCTTTTGCCTTGTAACGCTGTACTTAATTAATTGCTATTTGATTATGTATCATCAGTCTGCACCTGAGCTTCATTATCCTCTGTTTCTTCCAATATTATTTGATCTATATTTACTCTTTGTAAAATGTAGAATAATGGCAACGCTTATAAAGAATCTTCTTTAGGGAATTTATTGAATTATCCTTCCATCAACATGGAGAAGGGATTTGTCCAGTCCGTGTTAACATGTAATGTAAGTTCATCCTTCTCCAGCCTTCAAACTTTGTTCTAGTATAGATTTGGATAGGCATCATTTCCTCCACTCCTATTTGCTTTCATGTTTACATCTGACTGGATGTTTGCAACAACTACCAGTTTCAAATTGTAGTTGTAAAAACATGTTCCTTATGCAGAACAGATCCATTTATTTGCTTATATAATTATGAAACCTGTTACATGTCTCCTTGTTTCTCTTTCAGACTCGTATCTCTTATGCCAGGCAGAACTTTAGGGAAGATAGTGAGCCAAACCATCTTGAGGACAGCGAGATGACCCCAAGGTCCTGTCTTGATGAAAACAGTGAGTTGAAGCTACTCACCAGCAGGTGTGAGACAACCTCTGTGCAGTCGCTGCCTCAATCCGTTCGACTTCTTCAGTCTCAACTTAAAGCGGAAAGGCTTGCTTCAGCTCAGCTCCGACTTGAAGTCAAAGATGCAATGAAGATGTTAGAGGACTGTCGTGCGCACCATCATGCCTTAAATCTAGTGTTGATGCATCTATCGTTGACACAACTGAGGTCTACTCAGCTTCTTCAGCTGTTTGGGGGGGCGACCTGGCCATGCCTAGTGCCTTCTGAAGTGCTCTTAATTTTGTATATTCTTTTGTCGGCGCGTTTATTTGCACTGGTGGCGAACTTTGATGCCCGGTGGATGTAATTTGTGTGATAGCCTAGCGTAAGTTGCTTGCTTATTTATTTCCTTGTTGTCTTGTTTATTTGTTTGCTTGTAGTCATTGCAGTTCTTTTTCCGCGGTTTGCTAGTGGCTGCAATAACCTATTTTTTAAAACTAGGCCATAATAACCATGGGCTAATCTTTACTGTAGTGACACCGGGCCTCCTACGGGTCGTAGAAACAGTGGGCCTTCTACGGGCCATAGAAACAATGGCCTTCTATAGGCCGTAGAAACAATGGGCCTTCTATGGGCCGTATCATCAATGGGCCTTATACGGGTAATATGATCGATTGGCCAAACATGGGCCAATAACAGGCCGCATTATGGTCGTAAACGGGCTAGAGTTGGAATCGTCCGTTCATGGGCCGACCATAACGGGCCATCGTTAATAGGCCGTGAGGGAGTCCTGGATTAGGGGGTGTCCGGGTAGCCGGACTATACCTTCAGCCGGACTCCAGGACTATGAAGATACAAGATTGAAGACTTCGTCCCGTGACCGGATGGGACTTTCCTTGGCGTGGAAGGCAAGCTTGGCGATGCGGATATTCAAGATCTCCTACCATTGTAACCGACTTTGTGTAACCCTAACCCTCTCCGTTGTCTATATAAACCGGAGGGTTTTAGTCCGTAGGACAACTTCATCATACAACAATCATACCGTAGGCTAGCTTCTAGGGTTTAGCCTCCTTGATCTCGTGGTAGATCTACTCTTGTACTACCCATATCATCAATATTAATCAAGCAGGACGTAGGGTTTTATCTCCATCAAGAGGGCCCGAACCTGGGTAAAACATCGTGTTCCTTGCCTCCTGTTACCATCCGGCCTAGACGCATAGTTTGGGACCCCCTACCCGAGATCCGCCGGTTTTGACACCGACATTGGTGCTTTCATTGAGAGTTCCTCTGTGCCATCGCAATCAGGAAGGATGCCTCTTCCCGTCTTTAAAGACGGCGCCGTTACTAAGGGAGCCTTGGCTCTCAGCCAAACTCTCCGGCTAGGAGGTTTTCTCATGACCGCCTGTTCGGTCGTTGCGCCGACGGTGACCTCTCGGGTCATCAAAAGCAATCTTCACGTCAGCTCGGAACTCATCGAGCAGTTAGATCCAATGGAGCTCTCTTCCGTAAACAAGCTCTTGGATCGCATCGCCGCCTTGGGGTCACTACGGATTATGACTAGGTTGGGCTTAAACCCGATCTAAGAGAAATTAATTCTCCCCAAGTCACCCATCACGTTGCCGTGGTAGAGGCACAGTGCGGCGACTCTTCATCTATCTTAAGGACTAGCTACGTCCGGATTCCCGATTCCTCCAAGCCGGACACCCATGGAGGGGAGGATGTAACTCAAGACCTGAACTTAGAATCAGGCAACGGGCTAGGTTCACTGGATAACATCCAAGAATCCAAACTTCAGAGTTCGGAAACTCCTTGGCCTCTAAGTCTTAGATTGGGTGAAGTTCCGGATTTAATTCCACCCACCCACCCGAACATAAGTGATCTATCCCAAATCAGGCAAAAGCCCGAAGAAACAGTACATCATTACTGGGCGAGGTTCCTCCTGGTTATGAACAGGATATAGGACTGCCGCGAGGAAGACGCAATCTCAATCTTTTGCAATAATTGCACGGACAAGGGAATCCTCAACGCCATAGGTCGTCATGATCTTACATGCTTCGCTGACTTGGCGTCCATAGTACAAAAGTACTGTGCGATGGAAAGCGCCCCGAAAACCGAAACTAAATTTTGGGACAATCCGGCCCTGAATAGAAACCTCGTTCGAAATAAAAGGGTGCATCGTCATCAGACACCCGGGTTAAAAACCAAAAAACCAAAAACCCCTACAGGGCATGGAACCGTACTGGAGGGATGGCTTAATGGACCCTGTAAAATTCATATACAGAGGACGCCACACCAACTCATAGCCTTAGAGCATGTTGGATACTCTGGCAGGTGGCCAAAAGGGGCAAAGATCTCCTAATTCCGGAGGCCGCAAAAAGCCACCTTAGGGACTCCAGTACAGTCTTAACAGTCTTCGAGACTTTCGCATCAAATAATATGCGAAAAAGAACACTCCGCAGCCTCGCTGAAGTCTATCAAGTAGCAACAATAAACCCATGGAGTGACACGGCTATTACTTTTAATGCCAGTGATGAACCTAAATTCCGAACAGCTCGAGCGCCAGCTGCATTGGTACTCAGTCCTATAGTGGACGGCTTTCGCCTCACCAAGGTACTCATGGACGGAGGCAGCGGATTGAACCTCATTTATGAGGAAACCCTTCAAAAAATGGGAATAGACTGGAACCACATTGAGAGAAGCAGCACAACCTTTAGAGGAATAATCCCCAGTCGAGAAGCGCGTTGTGCAGGAAAAATCACACTAGATGTGGTGTTCGGCATGCCGGATAATTATAGGTCCAAAGAGGTCACATTCCAAGTGTCCCCGTTCAGTAGCGGATACCACGCTCTGCTGGGGCGGGAAGCATTTACAATCTTCCAAGCGATACCCCATTACGGGTACATGAAGCTCAAGATGCCCTGGCCGAACGGAATCATCACTCTCGCTAGTGATCCGGACATAGCACTCCGCGCTAAAAACAAGACAGCCGCATTGGCCCTTGAGGCACTGTCCGAAGCCCTAGTGGCTGAGGAACTGACTACGCTGCGCTCCATGGTAAACAGGGACGATGTGATACTCGACAAAAGATCCAAGTCCACCTCCTTTAAACCAGCGGATGAAATAGTCAAATTCCAGGTCCATCCAACGGACCCCAATAAAACAGCTTCCATCGGGGCACAATTAAACCCCGATGTAGACGCCGCACTGCGAGAATTCCTATGGGAGAACTGGGACATTTTTGCCTGGCACCCTTCAGACATGCCAGGAATCCCACGCAGGCTGGCCGAACACAGCTTAAATATGCTAAAAGGATTCAAACCTGTCAAACAAGCCCTTCGGCGTTTTTCTGAGCCTAAGAGACAGGCAATGGGAGAGGAGCTAGCCAAACTATTGGAGGCCAGATTCATCAGAGATATAAAACATCCGGACTGGCTAGCAAACTTGGTGATGGTACCCAAGAAGGACAAATCCTGGCACCTGTGCGTTGACTTCAAAGACCTTAACAAGGCTTGCCCAAAGGATCCCTTCCCCCTCCCCCGCATCGATCAAATTATTGATGCCACTGCAGGACACGATTCGTTGTGCTTCCTCGATGCATACTCCGGTTACCATCAAATCAAGATGGCCGAGCCAGACCAAGCCGCAACGGCATTCATCACCCCATACAGCCCATTCTGCTTCAACACAATGCCTTTTGGGCTCAAAAACGTCGGTGCAACATATCAGCGCATGATTCAGACATGTCTGGCAAACCAGATCGGCAAAACAGTAGAGGCATACGTGGATGATGTGGTCGTAAAAACAAGACATGTCGAATCTCTGGTAGATGACTTGAGGCTTACATTTGACAACCTCTGAGCATATGACATCAAGCTAAATCCGGAAAAATGCGTTTTCGGCGTTCCAGCCGGAAAGCTCTTGGGCTTCATCGTATCCGGTAGAGGAATCGAAGCAAATCCAGCCAAGATCCGAGCTTTGTCACAATTGGATATCCCAAAGGACCTCAAACAAATACAAAAATTAACCGGATGCGTGGCGGCTCTAAGCCGCTTTATCTCCCGTTTGGGAGAAAAGGCGCTACCCCTCTACCGCCTCCTTCGGTGCACCAACCACTTCGAGTGGACGAATGCCGCCATGGCCGGACTCGAGGAAATAAAAGCCATATTGGCAACAAACCCTGTCCTGGCCGCGCCAAACATCGGCGAACCAATGCTATTGTACATTGCAGCAACCCATCAAGTTGTCAGCGCAGTACTCGTCATCGAGCGGGAAACGGACGGGCAGAAATTCCCCTTTCAAAAGCCGGTTTACTATGTGTCCACTGTCCTCACCCCATGCAAATCACGGTACCCACATTATCAAAAGATTGCATATGCGGTATTCATGGCATCCCGGAAGCTACGACACTACTTTCAAGAGTGTTCAATCACAGTAGCATCGGAAGTACCACTCAACAATATTATAAACAACCGTGATGCAATGGGCTGGATTGCAAAATGGGCCATCGAGATCCTCCCGTTTGACATAACTTATAGGCCACGGCGAGCTATCAAGTCGCAAGTTTTGGCTGACTTCGTCGCAGAATGGACGGAGGCCGAACTCCCTAAAGAGTACGGCACATATTCAAACTGGATCATGCACTTCGATGGTTCCAAAATGTTGGCCGGACTAGGGGCCGGCGTCGTTTTGACGTCCCCCACAGGAGACACAGTTCAATATGTACTCCAGATTATGTACACGGACTCCAACAATGCAGCCGAATATGAGGCCCTTTTACATGGTCTCCGGATAGCAGTATCCATGGGCATTCAACGACTAGAGGTGCACGGGGATTCGAACCTCGCGATATCCCAAATAAATGGAGACTTCGATGCCAAGGATCCAAAAATGGCAGCTTACCGCAATGCCGTCCTCAAAATGTCAGCTCGGTTTGAGGGGCTCGAATTTCACCATATAGCTCGAGAAAACAATCAGGTGGCGGACGTCCTGGCACGCATCGGCGCAAAACGCGATGCGGTCCCCCCCCCCCAACATCTTCCTGGAAAGGCTGTTCAAGCCATCCGTAGTATGGGAAGGGGAACATGGCAATACTAGCTCGGACCCAACTACACTGTCCGACGCCGAACAATCTGACATAATCAGAGGCTCTGCCAATGAAATCACAACGTCAGCCCACGTACTAATGGCCGTTATCGCCCCGTGGACAGAACCATTCCTAGCCTACCTTACTAGGCAGGAACTCCCAGAGGACCAAAACGAGGCACGCTGTATAGTGCGGCGATCTAAAGCCTATAAAGTCCATGAGGGAGAACTTTATAAGAAAAGCACTACCGGAGTCCTTCAAAGGTGCATCTCCGAACACCTGCTGGCTGAAATTCATGCCGGACTCGGTGGCCATCACGCCGCAGCCCGGTCCCTGGTAAGCAAGGCTTTCCATACAGGCTTTTATTGGCCGACGGCCCGGGCGGACGCTCAGGACTTGGTCCAACGATGCGTCGGTTGCCAGCTTTTTGCAAACCAAAGCCATATGCCACCCACCGCCCTCCAAACTATCCCCATCACTTGGCCTTTCGCGGTCTGGGGGCTCGACATGGTGGGACCCCTTAAAGGCGGAACCCACAAGAAAAAATACTTACTGGTCATGGTGGATAAGTTCACCAAATGGATAGAAGCCAAGCCTGTTAAGACGGCCGAATCCGAACCTGTGATAGACTTTATACCCGGGGTCGTACACCGTTATGTCATCCCCCACAGCATCGTCACCGATAATGGCACGAACTTTATGGCCGATGAGGTAAAACTCTGGTGCAAAAACATGGGCATCAAGCTCGATTATGCTTTCGTCTATCACCCACAAACTAACGGTCAGGTCGAACGTGCAAATGGTCTCATCATGAGCGGCATCAAACCCAGATTAGTGCGGTCCCTCAAGGAATCTAACACGCACTGGGTAGAGGAGCTCGACTCCGTACTCTGGGGGCTGCGGACCACGCCGAATTGCACCACCGGATACACACCATTTTTTATGGTGTTCGGCGCAGAGGCAGTCTTGCCCTGCGACATAATTCATGACTCACCTCGAGTGCGCATGTACGAAGAAAGGGAAGCCGAGCTCGATCGGCAGGACAGTTTGGACGCCTTAGAGGAGGAGCGCGACGTGGCAAAAGCCCGTTCCGCATTCTATCAACAGCGGGCTCGAAGATATCAAAGTAGAGAAGTGCGGGCCAAAAACTACAACGTTGGCGAATTAGTTCTATGCCTGCCGGACAAGAAAAAGGACAAGCTGAAGCCCAAGTGGGAAGGTCCCTTCATAATCGACCAAGTCCTGACTGGTGGAGCATACCGCCTGCAAGATGCGTCGGATAACCGACTCGAGCCGAACCCATGGAACGCAGCCAATCTGCGAAGATTCTATGCCTAGCGCCGGACTCTGTGTTTGTCTCCTTCCTGTGTCCATTTTTTACATTTTCTGTCTTACATTTCACTCCTTCCCCTCTTTTCTTTTATAGCCCTTAAAGGCTCCTCAAGTGACGTGCTACTCGCGCTCATTAAACCTGGGGGCTTCTTTAACAGAAGCTTATTTATACGGGCTTCACGCCCACCACATGTGTCAAACTTCCGCATGTACCTTTTCTTCACCATTATATGCATCGATATGACTTAAGTTTTGGCCAAGCTGGGTTTCCTGGCTCCTGTGCTAACCCCTACATTCCCGATTGTTCGGCTAGGTGGTAAAGGGAGCACCTCTGCGATTGTTACTGCCGGATCAGCCGGATGTGTACCTCAGACTGGGTGAAGCCGAAAGCTAGCGTTCTTAAGGGAATATTCGGTCGGTGAACTAAAAGATGACCTTTTTTACTTATTTATATATATGCCCCCAGATGATTTTCCTGCGTTTGCAGTCCGGACATGCACTTTAGGGCATGCCTCCCAGAGAAAGGAACCCCTAACGGAACTATTCTCTCTGGAAGATGTTTCTTACTAACCATGTAATATAACATAACTAGTTGGGCACTTGTCTGATAAAGCACTAATGACCCCTACGCCTGGTCTCCATGCATACCTCGGTTCTTACATAACCGGTAGGGTATTTGGACACACTCCGGACCGTCGGGTCCTGAGATTGAAGCGAAAAGGTCGGCAACGACAAACGATCTACAATCCGGCTAGAAGGCATTACACATGTCAATTAAAAATTACATAGTCACTCTGACTGATTGTATTCCTCTTCAATACCATCTAACAGGCTGTCTAACTTACAGTCCTGCTAGGAATACTTTGCGGCCAATTCTACTTGGCCGTACACTAAGCTTACAGGGATCTCCTTCCCGTCAGGCCCCATAGGTCCGACTTCGGCCATGTGGTTTGGGTCAGACTTCGTGTACCGCGTCTTCACCATGGCCCAGGCCTCCCTAGCGCCTTGTCGGCGGGCCGATATCTTCCACAACCGGAAGCACCGCCGAGCTCCCTTGAGCTTCTTCGAAAGCTCTCCAAGGCCCTCGATCATGGAGTGGGAAGGCCATAAGGCTTGGGCAACGCCTCGCATCGCCTGCCGAACTCGCTCGTGCAGTTGCGAGAGCTCGGGAAGAAGGTCACCCGTAGAACCGGGCATCTCCTCTGCAGGATGACCCATTAGCATACCTACAGAGATTACTCTGTTAGTCGACTTGCTCGCCGAACTCTTTTCTTTCAAAGATTCGCTTAAGCACTTACTAAATATGCCGCGTCGAAGCCGCTGATTCTCCTTAGTGGAGTCCGACAGCTGGCCACGAACATCTTTAAGTTCAACATCCAGCTTGGTGTTGGCATCCTGAAGATCATTCTTCTCCCGCCTCACCCTTGTCAGCATACTCTCACGGGCCTTTAGCCGGCGTAAGAGTTGTTGCCTCTCCGGATCTAGTCCGGCGCCATCTGCAATATGATTTGTCAGATGTACACCCACGCCGCACTTCGCAAGATACTAATCTTTCGAAGTGTATCTTACCAGAGGGGGTCTCTTTGGGCTCCCCTGCCGCAGCTAGTGCGGCCTCCAGTTGGGCTTTGCACTCTTCCAGCTCCTGGGACAGTACGGTATTCTTCTCTGTAAGAACCTGCATAACAAGTGATCCTTAAATCAGTTACTCTAACTGTTTCAAGTCTAGGGGGCTACTGGTATATATATATATATACCATAATTTTCTTACCCGTATGTCTTTTACATATTGCTCCGTGGCTCTGGCTAAACCATTTTGAGCGGCACGGAGGTACGCATCTCCCGAATTGAAGGCATCTAATGCCTCTTGGGAGAAACAAGCGTCGCGAAGAACTGTCCGGCGACGCCTGTGGTTCATGGCACTCTCCACCTCGGAATTGGTGGCAGACAGCCTGTCCGCATCCTCTGTCGGAGGAGCGTCTGGTGCGCGCCTTGTGTTCGCTTCCGCTTCTGGGCCAGGCGTTGGAGCCTGGCTGGTGGAGGCACGATTGGCAACCTCTCCGGATATAGTCCGGCGAGGTCTCTTTGTCCTGAAGGTAGCACGAACGTTAATATGCCCTGAAGGAATAACACCAGGGAAAAAGAGGGTGCGCTATACCTTTGCGCCGGCGTCTCCGTCCGGACTACACTCCTCTTTACCCCACGGGGCCCTGTGGCCCCTCGTTGGCTAGCCGCCGCAGGTTCGGCCTCCCGCCTCGGAAACCTCCCCTGCAAAGCACGGTTGTTGTCAGGAAAACTGAAATGCGTCAGAATGGATTCCTTCTCAAGGGAATGAGACACCGCTCTCTGTTACCTGGGAGGCCGGGATTAACCCTGGGTAATCAGCCGTAATGGCCACCAATGTATTGTCCTTGCTTAGCTGATGAAACACCCCGTCAATCAGCTCCACCGATATGTCCGGATCCTCTTCGGAGTCCGGATCGAGGGACCGTTCTGGATCCTCGAGCTGTGGGGGACGGCTGTTTATATCCTTTACTTCCTGACGCAGTTCCTGCGTTGAAATCGTTAGACTACATATTTAATCATGGGAATATAAAACGGATGGGTAAGCACAATTGTCCACTTACCCAACTCGGAGGGTTGTACATAGTAAATCCGCCCTGCGGGTTGACGCGGAGGAATTCCTCCTCTTCTCCCTTGTACAAAGGGGATAAGATCTTTACTAGAGCGGCAGCTGAGGCTGGCCCCTTACAACCATAACGGGTGGCGTCATCCTCCCCGTTAAAATCCCACATGGGGTGGCCTCTATATTGAAGCGGCTGCACCCCCCGCATAATGCATGCGGCCATGACTCAAATCATGGTTAGTCCGGAATGAGCCAATAGTCTTATCCGACCCATTAGGTGAAGGACGTCCCTGTCGCCTTCTCTCTGAGAGCTTCGCGGACGCCAGCTTAGGCATTTCTTTAAGGGAGCACTGTTGAATTCGGTGAGACCGACCCGGATAGGATCTGGCAGCGGGACATCATTTATATAAAACCATTCCGAAGGCCAGTCCTCGGACGCCTTCTTTGGGGTTCCGGATAGATATCCGGTCCCGGCGATACGCCACACTTCGGCTCCACCCACTTGATATATAGACCCCTCTTGAGAGCGGGGCACCAAGCAGAATAACCTCTTCCACAGCGCGAAATGAGCCTCAACACCCAAGAATAGCTCTCAAAGGGCGACGAAGCCCGCGATATACAATATAGAAGTGGGCGTGAGATTGTGCAGCTGGAGGCCGTAGAACTCCAGAAGCCCACGGAGAAATGGATGAATTGGAAATCCAAGTCCTCTCATTAGATAAGGGATGAGGCACACCCGCTCTCCTTTGGAGGGATTGGGGGTGCTCTCCGCTTGCTCTCCACCATTATAGGTGGCGAGTCCGGCTCGGACCGGGACCATATAGGCCTGAGGGAGAAATCCCTTGGCCTGAAGCGACACTAGCTCGTTGTGCGGGATGGAGCACCTCTCCCAGTCTCCAGGTTTAGGACTGGAAGGGCGAGAGGAGGGGCTGCGACGGCTGGCCATGTTGGAATGGACCTTTGCTGGAGGCGATCTGATGATTACTCGCGGGGAGAAGAAGGTGTGGTTTGGATCTAAATCCCCATCCCAATAAATAGGCGGCTCGTCTATGCGGCTAGGGGTGTGAATGTAAAAACACCTCGACTTTTCGCATTCGTCTGACATGTGGAAGACGGCAATTATTGGGCATGGAAGCCAAGGTGCGCTACATTACGAAAGTCGGACATTATTTAGTAGGTACACGGAATTTGGAGAAGAACCCGCCTTGCAATGCCGAAGACAATCTGCGCGCCGGACTCGTCGTCATTGAAGCCTGGTTCGGGGGCTACTGAGGGAGTCCTGGATTAGGGGGTGTCCGGGTAGCCGGACTATACCTTCAGCCGGACTCCAGGACTATGAAGATACAAGATTGAAGACTTCGTCCCGTGACCGGATGGGACTTTCCTTGACGTGGAAGGCAAGCTTGGCGATGCGGATATTCAAGATCTCCTACCATTGTAACCGACTTTGTGTAACCCTAACCCTCTCCGGTGTCTATATAAACCAGAGGGTTTTAGTCCGTAGGACAACTTCATCATACAACAATCATACCATAGGCTAGCTTCTAGGGTTTAGCCTCCTTGATCTCGTGGTAGATCTACTCTTGTACTACCCATATAATCAATATTAATCAAGCAGGACGTAGGGTTTTACCTCCATCAAGAGGGCCCGAACCTGGGTAAGACATCGTGTGCCTTGCCTCCTGTTACCATCCGGCCTAGACGCACGGTTCGGGACCCCCTACCCGAGATCCGCCGGTTTTGACACTGATAGGCCGTATTTGATGACGCTATGAAAATGGCCCAACGTATTAACGGACCACAAACGGGCCGACTGTAACCATGGGCTGAATTTGGCCCACAAGCAGAAAATGATAGTAAGGGTCGTAAGTAAACGAATGCTGGAAATGAGCCCAAGAATAAATGGGCTCTGAGAAGGCCAAAAGATAACATGGGCTGGAAACGGCCCAACGGAATAACGGGCCGTTAATGGGTATAAAGTGATACATTGTTCATTACGAGCCAGTTTCACCACGGACCGTTAATGGGTGTAAAGTGATACACTGTTCATTACGGGCCAGTTTCACCACGGGCCGTTAATAGGCCAAGAGTTACATAGGGCCTCATATGGGCCGAAAGACGTCATGGGTCATACGTGGGCCAGAAGTGAAAACAGGCTGGAATCATACTGGGTGGCCCAGATGACGCTACTGGGCCTAATTCAGATAGGGCATAACGGGCCTTGGGTTAGCGGGCTGTAAATGGGCTATATGCGAACAGGCCGTTAACAGGCTTTACAAGGGCTGGCCCGCCACCTTTTGACCAAGTCAAACAGGCCGGCCTTTTCACAGGAATGGGCCTCTGTTGGGCCGTGCCACATGTCGACGTATCATAGGTGCCTTCTGTCCAATGAGTGGATGACATCTGTCCCAACGATGAGCCGACACGTGTTTCCTCCAGCCAATGATGATTTTACACGTGGAAAATCCCCATTGGTCGGGGCTGTTAACGGGTTATCGGATCCAAAACCCGACCTGATAGCTTAACGGCGTTCCATTACGGTGGATGCCACGTGTCGGTCACCCTTGACGAAAGCACTTCTGTGACGCGGGATTTATCGTCATGGAAGTGGACACTTCCATGATGATAATTTTGGTAATGTCATGGAACACTTCTACGACAGCACAGGTATGACTATCTTGATTCTGTCATAAAATCATCATGGATGTACATGCATGAAAGAAAATGCGACCTACTGTGACAAACACGTATCATCACGGAAGTGTATTTTTTTGTAGTGGAGGTGGTGACTCGACTTCTTCACCATTGCTCGAGTCCTCGCTTTCCTCCCCCTCTTCTCCTCCATCAGACTGCCAATCCATGCTTTCGCCTCCACTTTCTTCTCCTTCCTGGTACTGCTCTTGCTCCCTGTTCGGCATTGAGTACGTCTCCGTATAAATCTGCGAAGCAAAAGAGGTGACCAAAGGATGGTCGACTCAATAAACAACTACAAGTCAGAATGAAAAACACTTGGAAATAAAGAATAGACCTGGTCTGGTTGGTTGTTGGTATCGAATGGTAAAACTCTTCGGGACCCCCTGGGGTTATCCTTGTTTCATGTGATGCCTTGCACCCACTATGCCATCGTATTCTCATCAACGTCCTCCGGGTGGATCCGAGTGGAATTTTCAATCCCCAAGTACATCCACATGGAGTGATCGCGAGCCTGGAGGGGCTGGATACGTCGACTGAGGAATACCTCAAGCAGATCCATACCCGTCACACCCTCATGGATCCGTTGAACTACTCGCTCCACCAACATGGTCACCTCCACCTTCTCTGCTGGAGTCACTCTCAAGGAAGTAGGTTTCTGGACTCGCTCCAAGGAAAAGGGAGGGGGACCAGTCGAATGACCAGGGGTCGAATTGTCTTTGCAATAAAACCAAGTCGACTGCCACCCTCTAACCGAGTCAGGGAGAGTCATCGCGGGTGTCGGTGTCAAAACCGGCGGATCTCGGGTAGGGGGTCCCGAACTGTGCGTCTAGGCCAGATGGTAACAGGAGGCAAGGAACACGATGTTTTACCCAGGTTCGGGCCCTATTGATGGAGGTAAAACCCTACGTCCTGCTTGATTAATATTGATGATATGGGTAGTACAAGAGTAGATCTACCACGAGATCAAGGAGGCTAAACCCTAGAAGCTAGCCTATGGTATGATTGTTGTATGATGAAGTTGTCCTACGGACTAAAACCCTCCGGTTTATATAGACACCGGAGAGGGTTAGGGTTACACAAAGTCGGTTACAATGGTAGGAGATCTTGAATATCCGCATCGCCAAGCTTGCCTTCCACGCCAAGGAAAGTCCCATCCGGACACGGGACGAAGTCTTCAATCTTGTATCTTCATAGTCCTGGAGTCCGGCTGAAGGTATAGTCCGGCTACCCGAACACCCCCTAATCCAGGACTCCCTCAGTAGCCCCTGAACCAGGCTTCAATGACGACGAGTCCGGCGCGTAGATTGTCTTCGGCATTGCAAGGCGGGTTCCTCCTCCAAATTCTTCATAAAAGTTTGTAAACACCAAGAGTAGTGTCCGGCTCTGCAAAATAAGTTTCCACGTATTGCCACAGAGAGAATAATATTAACACAAATCTAATCCGCTGATGTATTCCATAGCGTGACATCACACTACGGCCAAGCCTTTATTCGAATCGTTTTCACTTTTCCACCTCAGCATGTTTTGTGAGGCGATTTCCTTGGCACGTCTTGTCAAAGCAGAGATTGTGTCCCCCATTTACGGGATTCTCATCAATACGGACGTGGGTAACCCAACCGCGCCATTTATCACGGCGCTGGGCAAGCGAGTTTTACTAGGCTGGTGGGGACGCACAGTCGCATCCGCCCATATAAGGGGATAAGGATCCACCTTTTTACCTACGCCTTCTTCCTCCTTTGCCTATCCATCTTCTGCGCATCCAGGCTCCAGCGCCCAAGCCCGCACTTCCTACCTCAACCTTCTCCAACAATGTCCGGAGTGGGAGGCAAGTGGATGGTCTCCTCCGTTACGGAGGGCCATGTCAAAAAGCTAAGGAAGGCCGGATACCTGTCCAAAGACATCGCGCACCAGCTTCCTGAGGAGGGGTAGCTTCTCCCCACCCCAAGGCCCCATGAGAGGGTAGTATTTCTTCCCCATTTCCTCCGCGGACTGGGTTTTCCTCTCCACCCATTCGTCCGCGGGCTCATGTTCTACTATGGCCTAGATTTCCACGATCTGGCCCCAAACATCATCCTCAATATCTCGGCGTTTATCATCGTGTGCAAGGCTTTCCTCTGCATCCGCCCCCATTTCGGCCTCTAGCTCAAGACCTTCAACGTCAAGCCAAAGGTGGTGCGCGGCAACCAGGCGAAGTGCGGAGGTGCCATGGCGGGCAAAATAGCCAACGTCCTATGGCTCGAGGGCTCCTTTGTGGAGACCTCGAAGGGGTGGCAGTCGGGGTGGTTTTACATCACCGAGCCACGCGATCCGAAGTGGATCGCAGCCCCTGAATTCCGATCCGGCCCCCCTACGCGGCTCACGTCCTGGAAGGAGACGGGCTTGTCGTGGGGCGACGAAGAATAGGTGACCGGACTCCAAAAATGCATCCAGTCCCTGGTGAACAAGCAGCTCAAGCTTGTCAACATAGTCCAGGTCATGCTCGTCCACCGGATCCTTCCGTGTCAAGAACGGGACTTCAATCTGTGGGAGTTCAACCCGGCGCAGCACCGAACTCTGAGCAGGCTCTTCGACACAACGTACGAAGATGTCTGGAAGGGGCTAACCAAAGGCGCCGAGGCTCCCGCATCCGCCTCCGAAGACCGCGGATTCAGCTCGCAGCGTCCTGCTGGCAAGGTAAAATATTTTCATCTTTTACGGGATGTTAAGTTTCTTCATAGTTTGACTCTATGCGGGATCTAAACTCCCTCACCTTTGACAGGATTGGCAGGCAAAGTCCGGACTGATTAACTGTCCGGCTCCCTTGCCCGAAGACCCAGCCCCTTCTCTCCTAGTGAAGCTGCTGGTTCCGGCACCTTATGTGGTGCCGGAGAAGAAGGCCAAGAAGAAGAAGGCCACGGGGACTCGAAAGAGTTCCCGGCATATGGTGGTGTCGGACTCGTCGTCCGACGAGTCTGAGATGTACTCCTCCCGTGAAGACGAGGAGGAGGAAGAAGAGACCTCTCCCCCTCCAGCGGGGGGAGGAAAGAAGAGGAAGGCCGCCCCAATAGGGGAGGCCGAAGGGTCCAAGAAGAGGAAAACCCCTCCGCCGGACTACGCCCCCGACGCCAACAAGGACGAAGAGGAGTGGCCAGACAAGGCCAAGCGTCCGGCGAAATCGTAAGTGTTCGGATACCAGAGTAACTCATGATATTCCTTTTGTTGCGCAGCTTTCCCAAACGTCGAATATAATCATGCAGCCCGCCCAAGGACGGGCTCGACGAGTCGTCGAGCGGCTCCCTGGATTCCTCAGACATGAATTAAGTTCCGCCCGCTGCCTCCCCCTGTGCTGCGGATGACGCCGAAGTGGCGTCGAAACAAGCTCCGGGGCAAGAGGAGGCGGTCCAGGAGGAACCGCGAGGCGACCTCCCGGACTCCAGGAATAAAGGGGACAAGACCCCCCAGGGCTCCAAGTCCGGCTTTAAGCCGGACACCGCGCCGGAATCATCAACGGTTTCGGACCGCGGCAGGCGAACTCCTGCCAAGAGGAGCAAGCCTATTGAGCCGGCGTCCTCCGTCCAACCGGAGGCGCCGGACAATCTGTTGGAGGTGCTTAAGGGCGCCTCCATCGACGAGGAGCACCGTACCATCATGAGTACGGTGGTCTAGAAGGTTCGGTCCGCCAAAAGCGGACTGATTGAAGCTTGTGCTAGCCTTCTAACAGGCTTCGAGGTAAGTAAAAAAATATATAAAAATATTACCGCATAGACAGTAGCCCCTGATGCTCTGTTTGGCGTTCAGAAAGAAAAGCCGAATAGAGGATCTATTAAATATCGCAGGAGTCTAACTAAAAAGGAGTCAATATACGTATGCAGGCTTCACTGCTGGCCACCGCCGCACTGACTGCGGAGGTGGGTGCCCTGAAGCAAGGCCTCGAGCGGACCGAGCAAGAGCTCGGCCTTGCCAAACGGCAGCTCGAGGAGAAAGAAGGTAGGAGATACCTTATATAAAAAATGCCTATAACAAGACGTAATTGCAAAAAATGACAGGAGTACACTGCTTATTGTAGGGGCCACAACTGAGGTGGCGACCCTCAGGCAGCCGATGTCCGAGGCCGAGAAGAAAGCGGCCAGGGAGCGCACCGAGCGGGAGAAATTTGAGGCGCAGGTCGGCGGGGTGCAGCGAGAGCTTCAGGCTCTCATGAAAAAACATGAGAGTTTGGAGCTCGACTCGAAGACGCGAGCGTCTGAGCTTGCGGCGGCCCTTAAAACTGCCGAATCTGCCAAGGCCGAAGCCCAGAAGGCCCTCCAGGAATTGGATGCGGTGAAAAAGATAGCGGCGGGTAAGGCATTCTCTATGCAAAGCAGACATATAAAAGTAAGCTACTTGTTACTTACCCGAATCCGGAGCTCTCCAGAAGCATTCACAGATCTTCCCCGCAGCGTATCCAATGCCGCCGCATTCAACCGAGCCGAGGAAGGCAGCTCGACGGAGAAGGTGTTCTAATCTCAGTACGCTGAGGCCGGACACCCTGTGCCCTTGAGCGACCAGATGAAGCAGCTGGTCGAGCTCCACAAGGCGGCCGAACAAGCCGTGAAGGGCTTCATAGTTCGGCTGTGGCCTGGAGAGGCCCTGCCTGGGAGCTACTTCGGACTGCTGCGGCGGCTGGTGGAGGCTTGTCCAAGGCTCGAGGTCATCAAGCGCTCCATCCGCATCGAAGGTGCCTGTAGGGCCCTTGCCCGTGCAAAGGTGCATTGGGGTAAGCTGGACGGCGAGAAGCTTGTGAGGGACGGGCCGCTGCCGGGGAAGGAGCATCGCAAGCCCGAGAACTATTACAAGGATGTTCTGGCTGGTGCCCGCCTTATGGCGGATGAATGTACCAAGGATGTAATTTTTGAATGAACTCGCTCGTGTTTCCTGTGCGCTGAAAACTTGTTCATATGCGCTAAGCAATGCTTGTTGAATTTAAAATATTACTTTCTGTGCGGCCGTTTACCAAAAAATTGAGAGATGGCCAGTCGTCGGCTTCTGCCCCCATGCCACTAGTGCTGGGGTGTTCGGGATAAACCTGAGTGCTCTTTTTCCCATGATTGGGTCCGTCGAGGGAGGCGCTCAGCACAACGAACAAGGCAATCGGACTATAATGCTTGAACACTCTCACTTAGCCATAGAACTCTATAATTTTAAACTTCGGCGAAGCCCCTAGTATTCGGAAGACCGAGTTCGGGGCGCTATCCACGCCTTGGCCGGACAAAGCCGGTTCCTCGCTCGAAGCGGCATAAGTCTTTGAGGACTCGAAAAACCTCTCAAACAGCGACCGGTCTCTCGCCTCATCATGACAGTCAGTTTTAGCTTTCTCTACAGAGGTGCTCAACCCAGCTCAACTGGGGCACAATCGCAGTAGTTCTCCTAGTGCTACCTTAGCCGATAGAGCGGAACGTAAGGCACCAAAACATCGGAGCCGGGCAAACCCAACTATTGACCCAAATCATGATTCGGAGCCGATGCATATAGTGCTATAAGTTCGGGGTGCCGCACTTGTGAAAGTGTACGGACTTCTCACGCCATATTGATGGGTACTGAAGCCCCTGGCGTATTTTTGCCGTACCACAGTGTACGGATGCAACATGTTATTAATAAACATATATATATATATAAAGAGGATAATGCAAAAAATAGACAAAAAGCTATGCATTGTTTATAGAAAGGCTGCTATGAAAGCGGAACGATACAAATAGTGTGATAAGCAAAAGAAATTGGACTATTTAACATGTCCTGGCCAGGGGCAGGCCGCGGAATTGTATTAAAAAAACAGGTATATTGCTCGCAATAGAGACCACCTGGGAGTTCCATAATGCGGCGTGGCTTGTCTGCTTTCCTGGATCTTGCATCGTTTGTGCGGCAGTTGAATTGCCGAACGGGTCATCCGAAGTATGGAGTCCTGAGAGTAAGAGAAAAAAAGAAAAAAAAGGAATCCGACAGCCCCTAGTGCGGTTTAAGCCGTATTTCAGGCGTGCCGTGATAGTGCCACTTCCCCTGTGCCCATGGTATTTCAAGAGCGTAGTTATGTACGAGAAGCACTGGTTTCGCTATATCGCGAGGGCTAGGGTTGGGGCCGCATTGCTATGCTAGCTCAGAACATGCTAGGCGGTCTTGTTATAGGGTACTCCGGGCGCGCTTGACAGTGTCCGGCTTTTTGAAGGCCGAGCTGGAGAACTACCTGGAGAGGCTGCTTTGTACTTCTGCTGCGAGCGCTGCGGTGTGCTCCTCCGTTCGGAGGGAGCGTTCAGTGTTCCCATTGATCGTGATTACTCCTCTAGGGCCTGGCATCTTGAGCTTGAGGTATGCATAGTGCGGTACCGCGTTGAAATTTGCGAATGCGGTTCGCCCGAGCAGTGCGTGATAGCCACTACGGAACGAGACTATGTCGAAGATTAACTCCTCGCTTCGGAAGTTATCCGGAGATCCAAAGACCACTTCCAGTGTGACTGAGCCTATACAGTTGGCTTCTACACCTGGTATGACGCCTTTAAAGGTCGTTTTGGTGGGCTTGATCCTCGAGGGATCTATGCCCATTTTTCGCACTGTATCCTGGTAAAGCAGGTTCAGGCTGCTGCCGCCATCCATGAGGACTCTTGTGAGATGAAATCCGTCAATGATTGGGTCTAGAACCAATGCAGGGAAGCCGTCGTGACGGATGCTAGTGGGGTGGTCCCTTCGATCAAAGGTGATCGGGCAGGAGGACCATGGGTTGAACTTTGGGGCGACTGGCTCCATCGCATATACGTCCCGTAACGCATGCTTCTGCTCCCTCTTGGGGCTGTGGGTTGCGTATATCATGTTCACCATCCGCACTTGCGGGGGAAATCCCTTCTGTCCACTTTTGTTCGGCAGCCTGGGCTCCTCCTCGTTGTCGCTATGCAGCCCCTTGTCTTTGTTTTCGGCTCTTAACTTGCCTGCCTGCTTGAACACCCTACAATCCCTGTTGGTGTGATTGGCTGGCTTTTCGGGAGTGCCATGTATCTGGCACAAGCGGTCGAGTATTTGGTCCAAACTGGACGGGCCCTGAGTATTTCCTTTGAATGGCTTTTTTGTTGACCAGATTTATTGCCTTGGAATTCGGCATTAACTGCCCTATCCTCGTTGTTGTCGCTGTTAACGCGGCGCTTTTGTTTGTTCTGACGCGACCTGTCGCTTTTGTCCTTGGTATTCGAATTACCAAGGTTCTTGGTTAAATTGTTGTTGCGAGCTAGCCAGCTGTCTTCTCCCGCGCAAAAGCGGGTCATGAGTGTCGTGAGGGCTGCCATAGGTTTCGGCTTTTCCTGTCCCAGGTGTCGGGCAAGCCACTCGTCACGGATATTATGCTTGAAGGCCGCTAAGGCCTCTGCGTCTAGACAGTCGACTATGTGGTTTTTCTTTGTTAGGAACTGTGTCCAGAATTACCTGGCCGATTCCTCTGGCTGCTGAATTATGTGGCTTAGGTCATCGGCGTCCGGTGGTCGCACATAAGTGCCCTGGAAGTTATCAAGGAATGCGGCTTCCAGGTCCTCCCTAGAACCGATTGAGTCTGCTGGCAAGCTGTTAAGCCAACGTCGGGCCGGTCCCTTAAGCTTGAATGGGAGGTATTTGATGGCGTGTAGATCATCACCGCGGGCCATGTGGATATAAAGGAGATAATCCTCGATCCATACCGCAGGATCTGTTATGCCATCGTACGATTCAATGTTTACGGGTTTGAAGCCCTCAGGGATTTTATGATCCATTACTTCATCTATGAAGCATAGTGGGTGTGCGGCGCCTCTGTATTGGGCTATATCACGACGCAGCTCGAAGGAGCTTTGTCTGTTGAGTTCGGCCCGGCCGGATTTATTGCATCTGGAGTGATGATCACTGTCACGTGCCGTGGGGCGCCTGCGCGATCCGTAGATCGATCTTATTTGCCTTGCCTTGTCTTCTAGTAGGTCGCGCAGGTCGGGCACATTTTCCTGTGCCTTAGTATGCTTGACGCGGTGTCGGGGCATGGCTTGAGTGGAGGGCCAAGAGGCCTCTCTGTCGCATCCATGAGGTGGTCGGTCGGCCATGTCATGCGCTGGTGATGTAGGTTCTTCCTCCTCTAGTCGGGGTAGTAGCCTGCGCTTTGGGTAACTCTTGGAGGGGCGTTCGAGTTCATACTCTTCGGCCGCAAGGACTTCAGTCCATCTGTCAGCTAGCAAATCCTGATCAGCTCTAAGACGTTGTTGCTTTTTCTTGAGGCTGTTTGCCGTGGCCATAAGCCTGCGTTCAAAACGCTCTTGTTCGGCGAGATCCTCTGGCACGACGAACTCGTCATCATCGAGGCTTGCCTCGTCTTCGGAGGGAGGCATATAATTATCGTCCTCAACCTCTTGGGCCGCCGCCCTCTCATGAGGGTTGGCTTCTCTGTCCTCCTGTGCTGAATCTTGCTGGAGGGGGTGTTCTTCGGCGCTATCCGGAGTAGTATTATCTCCCGTGCCGGAATCACCGTTTTTGCTTTTGCAGGATTTAGAGCGGCGCCGCTGACGCCGGCGCTTGGGCTGTTTCTTAGAGGTATCGTCCCCTGCTGTTCCATCGCCATCCCCATCCTTTGGAGTGTCCACCATATATATGTCATATGACGAGGTGGCCTTCCAGCGCCCTACAGGTGCTGGTTCTTGTTCGTCTCCTGCATCGTCGGCCATGCCGTCGATGTCTTCGGAGTCGAAGTCAAGCATGTCGGTTAAGTCGTCGACAGTGGCTACGAAGTGGGTGGTGGGTGGGTTTTGAATTTCCTCATTGTTCGTATCCCAACCTTGCTGACCATAGTCCGGCCAGGGCTCTCCTGATAAAGAGAGAGACTTTAGAGAATTCAGGATGTCGCCGAAGGGCGAGTGCTGGAAGATGTCCTCGGCAGTGAACTCCATTATCGGCGCCCAGTCGGATTCGATTGGCAGGGGCGCGGGGGGCTCGGAGTTCGGAGAGGAATCCAGCTCCTCGGAGTCACGGGCCATGCGGAGTGCGGGGCTGAAGTTCGGCTCGATCGCCTCTGAGATTGCAGCCCCTGAGGCAGCGTCTAACCGCTGATCCTTGATCGGCGCCGTAGGCTCCGAATCAATGGTCGGAACTAATGCGTGTGCGGCCTCCAAGGCGCTATTCGGTGGCAGAGCTATATCATGCCCATCGAGACAGTGCGGCGCGCTTGGCTATGGCTTGAATCCGTCGAAGATCAAGTCCCCGCGGATGTCAGCCGTGTAGTTTAGGCTTCCAAACCTGACCTGATGGCCAGGGGCATAGCTTTCGATCTGCTCAAGGTGGCCAAGCGAATTGGCCCGCAGTGCGAAGCCACCGAAGACGAAGATCTGTCCGGGGAGAAAAATCTCACCCTGGACTGCATCGTTGTTGATGATCGAAGGAGCCATCGGGCCTAAAAGCGACGACACAGAGGAACTCTCAATGAAAGCACCAATGTCGGTGTCAAAACCGGCGGATCTCGGGTAGGGGATCCCGAACTGTGCGTCTAGGCCGGATGGTAACAGGAGGCAAGGAACACGATGTTTTACCCAGGTTCGAGCCCTCTTGATGGAGGTAAAACCCTACGTCCTGGTTGATTAATATTGATGATATGGGTAGTACAAGAGTAGATCTACCACGAGATCAAGGAGGCTAAACCCTAGAAGCTAGCCTCTGGTATGATTGTTGTATGATGAAGTTGTCCTATGGACTAAAACCCTCCGGTTTATATAGACACCGGAGCGGGTTAGGGTTACACAAAGTCGGTTACAATGGTAGGAGATCTCGAATATCCGCATCGCCAAGCTTGCCTTCCACGCCAAGGAAAGTCCCATCTGGACACGGGACGAAGTCTTCAATCTTGTATCTTCATAGTCCTGGAGTCCGGCTGAAGGTATAGTCCGGCTACCCGAACACCCCCTAATCCAGGACAACTTCCACAGCGAAGACTTGATCTTCGATATCGTCCCCTTCGGTAGTGGCTACCACGCACTGCTCGGACGAACTGCGTTCGCTCGTTTCAATGCAGTCTCGCACTACGCCTATCTCAAACTCAAGATGCCAGGACCACGCAGTGTTATAACAGTGAATGGAAACATGGAACGCTCCCTCTACACTGAGGAGCACACCGCAGCCCTGGCAGCGGAAGTACAGGGTGGCCTCATCAAGCCAGCTATTACTTCGGCAGCCAAGTCCTCGGACACTGTCAAACGAGTCCGAACTACCTCACCATACGACAGTCCAACTCGTCAAGAGCTCGATTAGCAATTTTGCCTCCATCTCATCCCCTACCGAATTGTGGCATATGTACGACGCGTACATAATTACGCACTAAAAATACCATGGGAAAGGATGGAGGCATAATAAGGACAACGTCTGCAATACGGCTAGACCCTATCAGGACACTTACATTTCCTTTTTCTTTTCTTTTTATTTTTCCAGGTTCCTTACAACCCAGACCACCCTTTCGACGGTGCCAAAGCCTCTTTCCGTGGCCTATTATGAAAACACCGGTCGATGTTCCTCTTGAAGGACAATATACGAAGGAGAAAAGAAGCATAGACGCGTGCCATAGTACCTAAAGATCTTTAAAGATCACCTCGTCCGCTTTCAAGATGCATGCACAGCTTCCCCTTGTGTTCGGCATGTAAAATAGCCTTGTTTCTTATTGCACTGTTTGTATCAATACGTTTTGACGTATCAATCAGACTACAATGGAAACAGTTTTTAGCCCAAAACCTACGTGGCGTTGGCTTATCTCTTAACGTATGTTTCCCTATTTTGTCCGATTGTCATGTACGCCTTGGTATGACCTAAATTGCCAGGGGCTTTATTAAGCCGCGTACATCTTTTAAATACTAAGACAAAGTCCGAACACTTTCACAGTGCAATTCGGCATCCCGAATATAGCATTATATGCATTGGCTCTGAATCATGTCTTTGGTCAATAGTTGGGTTGCCAGGCTCTTGTGCTTGCTGAAGGAAATATGCTCTAGATGCAATAATAAAGTTGTTATTTATATTTCCTTATATCATGATAAATGTTTATTATTCATGCTAGAATTGTATTAACCGGAAACTTAGTACATGTGTGAATACATAGACAAACTGAGTGTCACTAGTATGCCTCTACTTGACTAGCTCGTTAATAAAAGATGGTTAAGTTTCCTAACCATTGACATGAGTTGTCATTTGATTAACGGGATCACATCATTAGAGAATGATGTGATTGACTTGACCCATCTGTTAGCTTAGCACGATGATCGTTTAGTTTGTTGCTATTGCTTTGTTCATAACTTATATATGTTCCTATGACTATGAGATTATGCAACTTACGAATACCGGAGGAACACTTAGTGTGCTATCAAACGTCACAACATAACTAGGTGACTATAAAGATGCTCTACTGGTGTCTCTAATGGTGTTTGTTGAGTTCGCATAGATCGATATTAGGATTTGTCACTCCGTGTATCGGAGAGGTATCTTTGGGCCCTCTCGGTAATGGACATCACTATAAGCCTTGCAAGCAATGTGACTAATGAGTTAGTTACGGGATATTGCATTACAGAACGAGTAAAGAGACTTGCCGGTAACGAGATTGAACTAGGTATTGAGATACCGACGATCGAATCTCGGGAAAGTAACATATCGATGACAAAGGGAACAACGTATGTTGTTATGCGGTTTGACCAATAAAGATCTTCGTAGAATATGTAGGAACCAATATGAGAATCTAGGTTCCGCTGTTGGTTATTGACCTGAGATGAGTCTCGGTCATGTCTACATAGTTCTCGAACCCGTAGGGTCTGCACGCTTAATGTTCGATGACGATCGGTATTATGTGTTTATGTGTTTTGATGTACCGAAGGTGGTGCGGAGTCCCGGATATGATCACGGAGATGACGAGGAGTCTCGAAATGGTCGAGACATAAATATCGATATATTGGAAGGCTATGTTTGGACAGCGGAATGGTTTCGGATGAGTTCGGGCATTTACCGGAGTACCGGGGGGCCAATGGGCCTTATTGGGACTTAGTGGGAGAGAGGAGGAGGAGGCCAAGGTGGAGGGTGCGCACTCAAGCCCAATCCGAATTGGGTGGGGGTCGGCCCCCTCTTTCCTTCCCTCTCTCCCCCTTTCTTCCTCTCCTACTCCAACTAGGGAAGGGGGAATCCTACTCCCACCGGGAGTAGGATTCCCCCCTTGGGCGCGCCATGAGAGGGCCGTCCCTCCCCTCCTCCACTCCTTTATATACGGGGAAGGGGGCACCCCATAGACACACAAGTTGATTGTTTAGCCGTGTGCGGTACCCCCTCCACAGATTTCCACCTTGGTCATATCGTTGTAGAGCTTAGGCGAATCCCTGCGTCGGTAACTTCATCATGACCCTCATCACGCCGTTGTGCTGACGAAACTCTCCCTCGACCTCAGCTGGATCTAGAGTTCGTCGGACGTCACCGAGCTGAACGTGTGCAGATCGCGGAGGTGCCGTACCTTCGGTGCTAGGATCGGTCGGATCGTGAAGACGTACAACTACATCAACCGCGTTGTCATAATGCTTCCGCTTATAGTCTACGAGGGTACATGGACAACACTCTCCTCTCTCATTGCTATGCATCACCTAGATGGATCTTGCATGTGTGTAGGATTATTTTTGAAATTACTGTGTTCCCCAACAGTGGTATCTGAGCCAAGTCTATGCGTAGATGTTATATGCATGAGTAGAACACAAAGGAGTTGTGGGCGTGAGTATATACATATTGCTTGCCGTCACTAGTTGATTCTTGATTCAGCGGTATTGTTGGATGAAGCGGCTTAGACCGACATTACGCGTACGCTTATGCAAGACTAGTTCTACTGACGTGATTCGCATACAGGTGGCTAGTGGGTGTCTGTTTCTCTAACTTTAGTTGAATCGGTTTCAATGAACAGGGTTCTTTCTGAAGATCAAAAAGCAATCACTATACTACGTTGTGGTTTTTGATGCGTAGGTAAGAACGGTTCTTGCTAGAAGCCCGTAGCAGCCATGTAAAACTTGCAACAACAAAGTAGAGGACGTCTAACTTGTTTTTGCAGGGCATGTTGTGATGTGATATGGTGAACACGTGATTATATAAATTGTTGTATGAGATGATCATGTTTTGTAACACAGTTATGGCAACTGGGAGGAGCCATATGGTTGTCGCTTTATTGTATGAAATGCAATCACCATGTAATTGCTTTACTTTATCACTAAGCGGTAGCGATTGTCGTAGAAGCAATAGTTGGCGAGACGACAATGATGCTTTGATGGAGATCGAGGTGTCAAGCCGGTGACGATGGTGATCATGACGGTGCTTTGGAGATGGAGATCAAAGGCACAAGATGATGATGGCCATATCATATCACTTATATTTGATTGCATGTGATGTTTATCCTTTATGAATCTTATTTTGCTTAGTT
The DNA here is from genome assembly GCA_034509565.1 of Triticum monococcum. Lineage (NCBI taxonomy): Eukaryota > Viridiplantae > Streptophyta > Magnoliopsida > Poales > Poaceae > Triticum > Triticum monococcum. Next base: position 388,799,195 of record CM067841.1, read on the forward strand.
CGGCGGTAGCATTATAAGATGATCTCTCACTAAATTTCAAGGTACAAGTGTTTTCCCTGAGTATGCACTGTTGCTACAGTTCGTCGTGCCGAGACACCACACGATGATCGGGTGTAATAAGCTCTACGTTCACATACAACGGGTGCAAGCCAGTTTTGCACACGCAGAATACTTGAGTAAAACTTGACGAGCCTAGCATATGTAGATATGGCCTCGGAACACGGAGACCGAAAGGTCGAGCGTGAATCATATAGTAGATATGATCAACATAGTGATGTTCACCATTGAAAACTACTCCATCTCACGTGATGATCGGTCATGGTTTAGTTGATATGGATCACGTGATCACTTAGATGATTATAGGGATGTCTATCTAAGTGGGAGTTCTTAAGTAATATGATTAATTGAACTTTAATTTAGCATGAACTTAGTACCTGATAGTATTTTGCATGTCTATGTTGTTGTATATAGATGGCCCATGTTGTTGTTCCATTGAATTTTAATGCGTTCCTAGAGAAAGATAAGTTGAAAGATGATGGTAGCAACTATACGGAATGGGTCCGTAACTTGAGGATTATCCTCATTGCTGCATAGAAGAATTATGTCCTGGAAGCACCGCTGGGAGACAAGCCTACTGCAGATCCTGCTGACAACATTAAAAACGTGTGGCAGAGCAAAGCTGATGACTACTCAATAGTTCAGTGTGCCATGCTTTACGGCTTAGAACCGGGACTTCAACGATGTTTTGAACGTCATGGAGCATATGAGATGTTCCAGGAGTTGAAGTTAATATTTCAAGCAAATGCCCGGGTTGAGAGATATGAAGTCTCCAATAAGTTCTATAGCTGCAAAATGGAGGAGAATAGTGTCGTGGTTCTAAGTCTGATAGTAAAGTAGGGGGGTAGGAATGTAGAGGCAAGATCCTAGCTACAGTGAGATTGTGCACGCAAGATGTACGAGTTCAGGCCCTTCGCGGTGGAATTAATAGCCCTATGTCTCGATGCCCGAAGGATCGGTCGATTGGATTATGCCTGAAGTTACAGGAGGTGCGAACCCTTGTGCCAGAGGAGGGGTGGATTATATAGAGTCCGTCAGACCCCTCCAGCCCTCAGTTACACATGGTTTAAGGTACATAAAGATGGGGCGTTACTTATAACGCCAGCAATACAGATACATGAATGACTATTAAGTCTATAGGGTAACACCTGACCGTTGCCATACAGAGTGACATTAGATCTTCTATCCGTCGAGTGATTCTTGTTACGGTCGAGTGAGTACTCCCTGGTTGAGTGGAATGTTTATGGTCGAGTGAATGATGGTATCCCTCGAATGCTTCTGACTTTAGGTTAATGTCCTTGGGGAGGGTGTCTAGGTCAGGCCTATGACCCTACCCTAGGTACATGTCATCGTCATTAGCCCCCAAATGGTTCAGGGTTCGAGTGGAAAAAGGAGTGGAAGTTGGTTCCGACTCTATTACACGCTGCGGAAGCATTTTCCTTAGACTGATGAGTCATGCGACAACTTTGACTTCATTTTCAGTCACCTTGATCCATTCTAAAGTAGCCGAGTGAACTTTTGCTGATAAGCTTCGAGTATTGATATGGAAGAAATCTTCAGTCGGACAGGTTTCTCTGCTGCTCCCGGATCTTGCGGGATTCGAAATTTTGGGCAGCGCGCGGGACAGAGGAGGCCGCAGGGGATGGGTTAGGCAGGGTGTCGGTGTCAAAACCGGCGGATCTCGGGTAGGGGGTCCCGGACTGTGCGTCTAGGCCGGATGGTAACAGGAGGCAAGGAACACGATGTTTTACCCAGGTTCGGGCCCTCTTGATGGAGGTAAAACCCTACGTCCTGCTTGATTAATATTGATGATATGGGTAGTACAAGAGTAGATCTACCATGAGATCAAGGAGGCTAAACCCTAGAAGCTAGCCTATGGTATGATTGTTGTATGATGAAGTTGTCCTACAGACTAAAACCCTCCGGTTTATATAGACACCGGAGAGGGTTAGGGTTACACAAAGTCGGTTACAATGGTAGGAGATCTTGAATATCCGCATCGCCAAGCTTGCCTTCCACGCCAAGGAAAGTCCCATCCGGACACGGGATGAAGTCTTCAATCTTGTATCTTCATAGTCCTGGAGTCCGGCTGAAGGTATAGTCCGGCTACCCGAACACCCCCTAATCCAGGACTCCCTCAGCGGGAAAAGCACTCTTCCCCTCTTCTGGATACCTAAGCCCCCACACATCTGGATCACCTGAGTTTTCTCGTCACTCGAGCTAGCTTTTTTCACAATCTGCGAGCGGCACGTCAAGATGTGCTTAAACAGACCCCAGTGCAGCCGGCAGCCCAGGAAATTCTCACACAGGGAGACATAGGCAGCAAGGTAAGTGATAGTGTTGGGAGAGAAATGGTGGAGTTGAGCTGCGAAGAAGTTCAGGAATGCACGGAAAAAGGGATGTGGGGGCAAAGAAAAACCGTGGTCGACGTGAGTGGCGAGTAAGACACACTCACCCTCCTGAGGCTGCGGCTCAGTTTCATCCCCTGGGAGACTCTAGGAGCCATGCTCAATCAGCCCGCTCTCGGCCAGATCTTTCAAGTCATCCAGCTGGATTGTGGACTGGATCCAGTCGGCCTAAACCCAGCCGCGTGGCAAGGAGGATCTCGATGACGACCCGCTCCTTCCAGTCTTCTTGCCCTTCCCCTTCGCCGTCCCCTTCTTTGCGCGCTCTAGCGCCGCCGTCTTGTCCTTCGCCATCGCGGCAAGAGGCGCACGGGCGGGAGGCGGCGTCGAGAGCGGAAGCGGTAGAGGTGGAGAAGCATAGGAGGAGGAAGGAGAAATTGGGGCGCAATGTGCAAAATTCCCCAACCCAACGCCTTATATGGAGTCATTTCCGAGTGACTGATGACTGGGCCCAACAAATCATGTCAAATCCAACAACTGTCGCTCGCTTGGTATGTGGCAAAAAGTTGGCGCGGTGATCGAGGTACCCCTGTGAGGGAGTCCTGGATTAGGGGGTGTTCGGGTAGCCGGACTGTACCTTTAGCCGGACTCCAGGACTATGAAGATACAAGATTGAAGACTTCGTCCCGTGTCCGGATGGGACTTTCCTTGGCGTGGAAGGCAAGCTTGGCGATGCGGATATTCAAGATCTCCTACCATTGTAACCGACTTTGTGTAACCCTAACCCTCTCCGGTGTCTATATAAACCGGAGGGTTTTAGTCCGTAGGACAACTTCATCATACAACAATCATACCATAGGCTAGCTTCTAGGGTTTAGCCTCCTTGATCTTGTGGTAGATCTACTCTTGTACTACCCATATCATCAATATTAATCAAGCAGGACGTAGGGTTTTACCTCCATCAAGAGGGCCCGAACCTGGGTAAAACATCATGTTCCTTGCCTCCTGTTACCATCCGGCCTAGACGCACGGTTCGGGACCCCCTACCCGAGATCCGCCGGTTTTGACACCGACATTGGTGCTTTCATTGAGAGTTCCTCTGTGTCGTCGCTTTTAGGCCTGATGGCTCCTTCGATCATCAACAACGATGCAGTCCAGGGTGAGACTTTTCTCCCCAGACAGATCTTCGTCTTCGGCGGCTTCGCACTGCGGGTGTAGGATCGAAAGTATGTCTAGAGGGGGGGTGATTAGACTACTTGACCAATTAAAAACTTAGCCTTTTCCCAATTTTAGTTCTTGGCAGATTTTAGCTATCTTAGAGCAAGTCAAGCAATCATCACACAATTCAAGCAAGCATGCAAAGAGTTTATTGGCAGCGGAAAGTAAAGCATGCAACTTGCAAGAATGTAAAGGTAAGGGTTTGGAGGATTCAAACGCAATTGGAGACACGGATGTTTTCCCGTATTTCGGATAGGTGGTGCTATCCTACATCCACGTTGATGGAGACTTCAACCCACGGAGGGTAAGGGTTGCGCGAGTCCACGGAGGGCTCCACCCACGAAGGGTCCACGAAGAAGCAACCTTGTCTATTCCACCATGGCCATCGCCCACGAAGGACTTGCCTCACTAGCGGTAGATCTTCATGAACTAGGCGATCTCCTTGCCCTTACAAACTCCTTGGTTCAACTCCACAATCTTGTCGGAGGCTCCCAAGTGACACCTAGCCAATCTAGGAGACACCACTCTCCAAGAAGTAACAAATGGTGTGTTGATGATGAACTCCTTGCTCTTGTGCTTCAAATGATAGTCTCCCCAACACTCAACTCTCTCTCATAGGATTTGGATCTGATAGAAAGAAGATTTGAGTGGAAAGCAACTTGGGGAAGGCTAGAGATCAAGATTCATACGGTAGGAATGGAATATCTTGGTCTCAACGCATGAGCAGGTGGTTCTTTCTCAGAACATATGAGTAGGAATGATGTATGTGTTCTGATGGCTCTCTCTTCGAATGAGGAGGTGGTGGAGGGGTATATATAGCCTCCACACAAAATCCAATCGTTACACACAATCTACCAATCTCGGTGGGACCGAATCAGAAAACTCGGTCTGACCGAAATAGTAAACCTAGTGACCGTTAGGAATCTCAGTGGGACTGAGATGCAACTCGGTAGGACCGATTTGGTTAGGGTTTGGGCATAACTTAATCTCGGTGAGACCGATCGCACAAACTCGGTGAGACCGAGTTCGGCAATTAGCTAACCAGAGAGTTAGTCAGGCAAACTCGGTGGGACCGACTTGCTCTTTCGGTGAGACCGAAAAGTTACAAGAAGGAAACATAGAGTTTACCTTGCATTCTCGGTGGGACCGATTCGCTCTTTCGGTGAGACCAAGAAGTTATGAAAGGGAAACAGAGAGTTTGCAAGCCCATCTCGGTGAGACCGAGAACCTTATCGGTAGGACCGAATTTCTAGGGTTTGGCAGTGGCAAATGAAAAGTGAAACTCGGTGGCGCCGGATTGACAGAATCGGTATGACCGAGTTTGGCTTAGGGTTTAGGTCATTTGTGGATATGGGAAAGTAGCTGAGGATTTTGGAGCATATCATTAAGCACATAAAGCAAGAGGCTCATTAAGAAACACCTCATCCCAACTTAATAGTATTGGCTTTTCCTAAAGACTCAATGTGATCTTGGATCACTAAAATATAAAATGAAGATTCTTGAACTTTTGAGCTTGAGCCAATTCTTTGTCCTTAGCATTTTGAGGGTTCCACTTTCACATCCATGCCATGCCAATCATTGAGCTTTCCTGAAATAATCATCTTGGAATAGCATTAGCTCAATGAGCTATATGTTGTTATGAATTACCAAAACCACCTAGGGATAGTTGCACTTTCAATCTCCCCCTTTTTGGTAATTGATGACAACATATAGATCAAAGCTTCGACAAATGATAATAAGCATGAAATATATCGTCGCTTTGAGAAGTATGTGACAAATAAGAGCTCCCCCTAAATTTGTGCATATTTAAAATTTTCTTTGGACTGCAAATGCACAAGTAGTTAGAATCATGGGTTACTCTTCCATGTCACATACATCTTGGTGGAGCGCTCAAAAATGATAAGATTGAAATACATGCACTCATCACCAAGAATAGTGAATGATCACAGACAATAGATAGAATGATAACATATAGCAAGCATTAAGCAACCATTAAGTGTAGCTTATGATCAAACACATGATCATCGATGTCTCACAAGCATAAGGACGTAGTATCTTACACACAAGCAAACAAAGTTCGAAAAACCACCAAATAAAAACAAGAGAGAAAAGCAACACTCTCTCTCTCTCTCTCTCTCGAAGCCTATGATCTATACATCTTCTCCCCCTTTGGCAACAAGTTACCAAAAAGTTCCTAGAAAATGCATAGTGCTAAATCGACGCTCAGGCTTGATCTTCAGGTGGTGGTGGAGTCCGGAGCACGCCAAGGACGAAGCCTTCAGTTGAAGTGGTCGGAGTCAAGGCTGAAGTGGATGCTGGAGCTGGTGGAACGGAGGCTGTAGCTGGTGCAGACGTCGTAGCTCTAGTGTCAGCAACTGGCAGTGCAGACGACCTCGGACCTCGTGGCACCCTCGCAAACGCATCAGTTGTGGTCCTGCCTCTCCTCTCGTTCATGTCCTCCTGAAGCTGCTCCACGGCGGTCTGTATTTCTGTCACCTTGATGTCCATGTCATAGAACCTCTGTTCCATGATCCTCTCTAGGCTCGCCTGGTTCTGAGTCAGGGTGGCAAGTCCTTGCTCAATACGCAGGGTGGATGCTATCAGGTAACCGAGCTGCTCTTGTTTGGTCTTCAAGAAGTATTCAGATGCCTCCGCTTGAGTAGGCATCCTGGCAGCTTTTTCCTTCCTCGCCTTCTCCTTCTGAGCTTGTGCATGTGCAGATGAGGGTTCATTTTCAGTCATAACCACTTGGTTATCCTCAAAATCTGGACGGATGGGCAGGTGTTCCTTATCCAATAAATACACGCCCGTGCCCATCTTGGAGTTGATAAGCTCCTGAATCTGTGGGGCATACCCACAACTCCTCTTCTGGTCTGCAGCTGTCCTCTTGATTGTTTCCACAATGAGACTCATGACCTTATATCATCTCCCATGAATTTGGCTGCCTTGGGTGCTGGTGCAGCAACCTCTTCTTCTTCCTCCTCCTCATCTACCATGATGGAGGCCTTCCCAAGCACTCTTGCTATAGTCTTCTTGACCCTCTCTTTCCTCTTCTTGCCCTCAGCAGCAATGGGCTCAGTGGGAGCAGGCTTCACAGTTGAAGCCCTAGCCTTTGACATGGGCTGCCTGCCTGCTGGCCTTTTGATTTTTAGCCCTGGCTTTGTGCCTGCTGCTGGCTCAGCTCTCTTTGATGTGGCCTCTTCCTCTGCCACATAGTCTTCATCCTCAGAATCAGACGTTCTCTTCTTCCTTTGACGTGTGGCCACCTTAGGCAGATTGTTGGGGCTGCTCCTGCTGCCATCATCAGAAGAACTTGAGGGGCTAGTGCCCTCACTCATCACAACTTGCTGCTCAGACACAATCTGGCTGTCACTTTGATCAGACATGTTGCACACTGACTGCTAACCCTGTGAATAGATTATGGATAAGATAGAGTGGATGAGCATCACAAAAAGCAGAGATTTTTGCAAAAGATTAATTCAAAAACTTAGTTTTAGTTTTCCATAGAAAGCATCTCGGATCTACCGATTTTCAAACTCGGTGACACCGAAGCAGTTTTGGCACCAGAACTGGTGAACTCGGTCAGACCGAGTCATAGTTCGGTGGCACCGAGACTGCTAGGATTTCACAGAATTCCAAAATCGGTCGCACCGATAAGTTATGCTCGGTCAGACCGAGTTTTACTTGTGCAATGGCAAAAGCCAGATCGGTGGGACCGAGTTTTTCAACTCGGTGGGTCCGAGATGGTTTCGGCGAAAACCTAACCCTAAAATTTTCGAATTAAACCTATTCTACGAGATCATTGACTGGATAGGAGTGTTTCAATCGTGGCAAGAATCATAATGATCACAATGTGCTAGGAATCGGAGTGGAGAATAGCACAAAGATCGAGTCCATACCCTAGTTCAGCGGAGACTCGCTACGGCGGCAACGGCGGGGCAGAATTCCGTTGACGGCGGCGGAGACCAGCGACTGGAGGCTGCTGGCGGCGAGAAGACGATCCGGAGACCACGAAGGCAGAGCAGGCTATCGCGCGGGCGAAGAGGTTTCGGAGAAATTTCCAAAAATTTGCCCGTCACTATATATAGCCCGACCCTGTCGGTGTGACCGAGTGGAACAGCTCGGTGGCACCGAGATGCAAAACTGTGTGCAGTTATTGCGACTCGGTGTGACTGAAAAGTTCAAATCGGTTGCACCGAGATCGAAAACCTAGATCAACTTAATGAACTCAGTAGGACCGAAAATTGAGTATCGGCCAGACCGAGATTCATAAAGAGGTTTTGGAAGTTTAAGTCTATGATGAATCGGGGACTCTGAGCGCTCCTCACACAGAGTGGTTCGAATCTGACTTGATCAAGTTTTGTGATGCAGCATGAATAGAGTTTGAGACGAGAAAAGCATAGATAGCTAGAGGAGGTTCTTAGGCATTCTTGTCCATCCACTTGGCCAAAGAAGAAAGCCAAACAATCAAAACAACAAGTGGATGTCCTCGAATGAGTAAAATATGCAACCAGCATGCTCACACAATAAGATGGCAAATGAAATATGTGGCAAAGCATGCACAACCAATTCTAGCATCTATCAAGCAATTTGCGATGACTAGGTCATCTATATATGAGTATATTGACTTAGGAGTCAAGTGAGAACACTTGGTCATAGGTCATACTCATCGTTTAAACTCAAGTGGGGTTACCACTTTTACATAAAGCATTGTTGTATTCACATCTTTAGAGTTGCTTTAGCTCAAGTCTTAGAGTAAAGCTCCCCCTAGATGTGATATTCCCCCCTAAGAGGGATGAACTAACCTTGGGTTTTGTCGATGATGACTTCATGTAGATGTTGAAGATGTGGATGCTCAATGTTGATGTAGATCACTTGGAGCTATCCATTTGAGTGAATTGCACTTTCAATACCTACATGGGTTAGTCCCACAAGGAACAAACAAGGATATCCATAGACATAGAGTGATGCACACACAAGATGATGTCCATGAAAACTTTAGGTTACCTTGTCCCTTGTCTTACCAACAAGAGGGTTTGTGACTCCTTGAACTAGTGCAAGATGTGGAAGTTGATTGCACTTGTTCTTGCCAAAATGATAAGAGTGAAGTATGTTGGCGGAGTCACCCTCAAGAACTCTCTAGTTCTTCTTCTTTTGGATCCACACCATCTTGATGGGAATCCTTGGAGTTGTAGTCGTACTTGATGAAGTGGAACTTGAAGTAGTCTTGGGAATCCACTTTACTAAGGTCTTAGGAGCTTCTTCAAATGCATCAATCTCCTCTTGAAGCTTGTCCTTCCCTTTTTGCTTGTAGTCTTGTGGTGGAAGATCATCTTGAGCTTGTGTCCCCTTGAAAGAAGTGTCATACTTCTCTTGTTGAGGAACAAACTTTGTCTTGGGGTATTGATCTTCTTCCCATTCAACTCCATTGGCATTGAACTTTCTTTCAAAACCAACACCTTGATTCTTCCGGTGCATTCCTTTCTTGCGCACTATTTCCTCGAATTGCTTACTTTTGGCAAGGCTCTTATAAACACCTTTCTCTATAATTCCCTTTAATAAGCTATTTTCTTGCTCAAGAGTAACTTGGCTAAGAGAATCATTAGTGGAATCAAGAGAACTACTAGAAGCAACAATATTGGATTTAGCATGATCATTGTTACTACTAGAGGAAGAATCTTTCTTATTCTTGTTACTAGTCTTGACTTGAGGCATGTAAGTGGATAATAGTAAACGCTTGGCAATGTAAGAAGAACTATTATTGCGGAGATCATCATTGATTGCTTTTAAGAACTCATGCTCTTGCTCAAGATTGAGCTTTTCAAAGCATAATTTCTCATGAGCTCTTAAAAGTTCTCGATGATCTTTGAAGATAGTTTCATGAGCTAACTTAAGAGTGTTTAGTTCTTTAGTTAGAGCCTCAATCTTCTCCTTATCATTGTCATTCGTTTTAGCATGATTAATTGATGTTTCATCATAGTACTCATCACTAGAGTTGTCAACAAGCAAATCATCATCACCTAACAAGTCATCTTCATCACTATTAAAGTCAACGTACTCGGGGTGTGTTACCTTAGGACCTTTGGCCATGAAGCATCTTCCAATTCCTTCATTTGGGGAGTCAAATATGTCGTAGGAGTTGGTTGACACAAGTGCCAGACCGGCAACACCTTCATCTTGAGTATCTTCGGAGTCGGAGTGATAACTTCTCTCGAAGTGGCTGTCGGAGTCGGAGCCGGATACCCATTCACCAACATGAGCTTGATGTCTTCGTTTTGTATAGCTCCTTGATGATTTTTCCTTCCTTTCCGAGTCCTTGCTTCTCCGTGAGTATCTTCGTTCATAACGATCATCTCTACTCCTTCTCTCTCTTGGTGGAGATTCTTTGCTTCTTCTTTTTGGAGAATCTTCTCTTCTCTTGTAGGGAGCCGTACACTCATTGGAATAGTGTCCGGGCCTTCCACAATTATAGCAGTTTTGCTCTCAACTAGAAGATCTTTTGTCATTGTAGGACCTTGACTTGAAGCTTCTATCTTTGTTTCTACTCTTGTAGAACTTGTTGAAGTTCTTCACCATTAAGCTCAATTCTTCATTGAAGTTTTGCTTCTCACTTGATGATGTGGGGACTTCACATGACGCTTTGTAGGCACCACTTGATTTATTGTGAAGTTCCTCTTTATCCTTGAGTGACATCTCATGAGCAACAATCCTTCCAATTACTTCTGTTGGCTTGAGATCTTTGTAGTTGGGCATCATTTGGATTAATGTGCACACGGTATCATATTTCCCATCCAAGGCTCTTAGGATCTTCTTGATGATGAATCTATCGGTCATCTCTTCACTTCCTAAGCCGGCAATCTCATTTGTGATGAGAGCAAGCCTAGAGTACATTTCAGCGACACCTTCACCATCCTTCATCTTGAACTTGTCAAGTTGACTTTGGAGCACATCCAACTTGGATTCCTTGACGGAGTCGGTACCTTCGCGCATATCAATCAAAGTATCCCAAATTTCCTTTGCATTCTCAAGGCGGCTGATTTTGTTGAATTCTTCGGGGCACAATCCGTTGAAGAGAATATCACAAGCTTGAGCATTGTATTGCAACATCTTCAACTCATCCGTGGTAGCTTCACGGTTTGGTTCTCTCCCATCAAAGAACTCACCTTGCAAACCAACACAAACAATAGCCCATACGGCGGGGTTATGTCCAAGAATGTGCATTTTCATTTTATGCTTCCAACTAGCAAAATTAGTGCCATCGAAATAAGGACCTCTACGGTGATAATTTCCCTCACTAGATGCCATACTCTCCTAGGTTGTGAAACCAAGGCTATGATCACCAAAAGCTATGGAGATCAAGCCAAATGGAGACCAAAGCTCTGATACCACTTGTAGGATCGAAAGTATGTCTAGAGGGGGGGTGATTAGACTACTTGACCAATTAAAAACTTAGCATTTTCCCAATTTTAGTTCTTGGCAGATTTTAGCTATCTTAGAGCAAGTCAAGCAATCATCACACAATTCAAGCAAGCATGCAAAGAGTTTATTGGCAGCGGAAAGTAAAGCATGCAACTTGCAAGAATGTAAAGGTAAGGGTTTGGAGGATTCAAACGCAATTGGAGACACGGATGTTTTCATGTGGTTCTGATAGGTGGTGCTATCCTACAACCACGTTGATGGAGACTTCAACCCACGGAGGGTAACGGTTGCGCGAGTCCACGGAGGGCTCCACCCACGAAGGGTCCACGAAGAAGCAACCTTGTCTATTCCACCATGGCCATCGCCCATGAAGGACTTGCCTCACTAGCGGTAGATCTTCACGAAGTAGGCGATCTCATTGCCCTTAAAAACTCCTTGGTTCAACTCCACAATCTTGTCGGAGGCTCCCAAGTGACACCTAGCCAATCTAGGAGACACCACTCTCCAAGAAGTAACAAATGGTGTGTTGATGATGAACTCCTTGCTCTTGTGCTTCAAATGATAGTCTCCCCAACACTCAACTCTCTCTCATAGGATTTGGATCTGATGGAAAGAAGATTTGAGTGGAAAGCAACTTGGGGAAGGCTAGAGATCAAGATTCATATGGTAGGAATGGAATATCTTGGTCTCAACACATGAGCAGGTGGTTCTTTCTCAGAACATATGAGTAGGAATGATGTATGTGTTCTGATGGCTCTCTCTTCGAATGAAGAGGTGGTGGAGGGGTATATATAGCCTCCACACAAAATCCAACCGTTACACACTATCTACCAAACTCGGTGGGACCAAATCAGAAAACTCGGTCTGACCGAAATAGTAAACCTAGTGACCGTTAGGAATCTCGGTGGGACTGAGATGCAACTCGGTAGGACGGATTCGGTTAGGGTTTGGGCATAACGTAATCTCGCTGAGACCGATCGCACAAACTCGGTGAGACCGAGTTCGGCAATTAGCTAACCAGAGAGTTGGTCAGGCAAACTCGGTGGGACCGACTTGCTCTTTCGGTGAGACCGAAAAGTTACAAGAAGGAAACATAGAGTTTACCTTGCATTCTCGGTGGGACCGATTCGCTCTTTCGGTGAGACCGAGAAGTTACGAAAGGGAAACAGAGAGTTTGCAAGCCCATCTCGGTGAGACTGAGAACCTTATCGGTAGGACCGAATTGCTAGGGTTTGGCAGTGGCAAATGACAAGTGAAACTCGGTGGCGCCGGATTGACAGAATCGGTATGACCGAGTTTGGCTTAGGGTTTAGGTCATTTGTGGATATGGGAAAGTAGCTGAGGATTTTGGAGTATATCATTAAGCACATAAAGCAAGAGGCTCATTAAGCAACACCTCATCCCTCCTTAATAGTATTGGCTTTTCCTAAAGACTCAATGTGATCTTGGATCACTAAAATATAAAATGAAGAGTCTTGAACTTTTGAGCTTGAGCCAATTCTTTGTCCTTAGCATTTTGAGGGTTCCACTTTCACATCCATGCCATGCCAATCATTGAGCTTTCCTGAAATAATCATCTTGGAATAGCATTAGCTCAATGAGCTATATGTTGTTATGAATTACCAAAACCACCTAGGGATAGTTGCACTTTCAGCGGGCCAATTCGCTTGGCCACCTTGAGCAGATTGAAAGCTACGCCCCTGGCCATCAGGTCAGATTTGGAAGCCTAAACTACACGGCTAACATCCGCGGGGACTTGATCTTCGACGGATTCAAGCCACAGCCAAGCGCGCCGCACTGTCTCAATGAGCATGATATAGCTCTGCCGCCGAACAGCGCCTTGGAGGCCGCACATGCATCGGTTCCGACCATTGATTCGGAGCCTACGGCGCCGATCGAGGATCAGCGGTTGGACGCTGCCTCAGGGGCTGCAATCTCAGAGGCGATCGAGCCGAACTCCAGCCCCACACTCCGCATGGCCCGTGACTCCGAGGAGCCGGATTCCTCTCCGAACTCCGAGCCCCCGCGCCCCTGCCAATCAAATCCGATTGGGTGCCGATAATGGAGTTCACTGTCGCGGACATCTTTCAGCACTCGCCCTTCGGCGACATCCTGAATTCTCTAAAGCCTCTCTCTTTATTAGGAGAGCCTTGGCCGGACTATGGTCAGCAAGGTTGGGATACGGACGATGAGGAAATTCAAAACCCACCCACCACCCACTTCGTAGCCACTGTCGACGACTTAACCGACATGCTTGACTTCGACTCCGAAGACATCGACGGCATGGACGACGATGCAGGAGACGAACAAGAACCAGCACCTGTAGGGCACTGGAAGGCCACCTCGTCATATGACATATATATGGTGGACACTCCAAAGGATGGAGATGGCGATGGAACAGCAGGGGACGATACATCTAAGAAACAGCCCAAGTGCCGGCGTCAGCGGCGCCGCTCTAAATCCCGCGAAAGCAAAAATGGTGATTCCGGCACGGGAGATAATACTACTCCGGATAGCGCCGAAGAACACCCCCTCCAGCAAGATTCAGCATAGGAGGACAGAGAAGCCAGCCCTCACGAGAGGGCGGCGGACCAAGAGGTTGAGGACGATAATTATACGCCTCCCTCCGAAGATGAGGCAAGCCTCGATGACGATGAGTTTGTTGTGCCAGAGGATCTCGCCAAACAAGAGCGTTTTAAACGCAGGCTTATGGCCACGGCAAGCAGCCTCAAGAAATAGTAGCAACAGCTTAGAGCTGATCAGGATTTGCTAGCTGACAGATGGACTGAAGTCCTTGCGGCCGAAGAGTATGAACTCGAACGCCCCTCCAAGAGTTACCCAAAGCGCAGTCTGCTACCCCGACTAGAGGAGGAAGCACCTACATCACCAGCGCACGACATGGCCGACCGGCCACCTCGTGGCCGCGACAGAGAGGCCTCTTGGCCCTCCACTCAAGCCATGCCCCGATGCCGCGTCAAGCATACTAAGGCACAGGAAAATGCGCCCGACCTGCGCGACATACTGGAGGACAAGGCAAGGAAAACAAGATCGATCTACGAATCGCGCAGGCGCCCCCCGGCACGTGACGATGATCGTCACTCCGGATGCAATAAATCCGGCCGGGTCGAACTCAACAGACAAAGCTCCTTCGAGCTGCGTCGTGATATAGCCCAATATAGAGGCGCCGCACACCCACTATGCTTCATAGATGAAGTAATGGATCATAAAATCCCTGAGGGCTTCAAACCCGTAAACATCGAATCATACGATGGCACAACAGATCCTGCGGTATGGATCGAGGATTATCTCCTTCATATCCACATGGACCGCGGTGATGATCTACACGCCATCAAATACCTCCCACTCAAACTTAAGGGACCGGCCCGACATTGGCTTAACAGCTTGCCAGCAGACTCAATCGGTTCTTGGGAGGACCTGGAAGCCGCATTCCTTGATAACTTCCAGGGCACTTATGTGCGACCACCGGACGCCGATGACCTAAGCCACATAATTCAGCAGCCAGAGGAATCGGCCAGGCAATTCTAGACATGGTTCCTAACAAAGAAAAACAAGATAGTCGACTGTCCGGACGTAGAGGCCTTAGCGGCCTTCAAGCATAATATCCGTGACGAGTGGCTTGCCCGGCACCTGGGACAGGAAAAGCCGAAATCTATGGCAGCCCTCACGACACTCATGACCCGCTTTTGCGCGGGAGAAGATAGCTGGCTAGCTCGCAGCAACAATTTAACCAAGAACCCTGGTAATTCGAATACCAAGGACAAAAGCGACAGGTCGCGTCGGAACAAACAAAAGCGCCGCATTAACAGCGACAGCAATGAGGATACGGCAGTTAATGCCGGATTCCGAGGCTATAAATCCAGTCAGTGGAAAAAGCCATTCAAAAGAAATACTCAGGGCCCATCCAGTTTGGACCGAATACTCGACCGCTTGTGCCAGATACATGGCACCCCCGAAAAGCCAGCCAATCACACCAACAGGGATTGTTGGGTGTTCAAGCAGGCATGCAAGTTAAGAGCCGAAAACAAAGACAAGGGGCTGCATAGCGACAACTAGGAGGAGCCCAGGCCGCCGAACAACAGTGGACAGAAGGGATTTCCCCCGCAAGTGCGGACGGTGAACATGATATACACAACCCACAGCCCCAAGAGGGAGCGGAAGCGTGCGTTACGGGATGTATATGCGATGGAGCCAGTCGCCCCAAAGTTCAACCCATGGTCCTCCTGCCCGATCACCTTTGATCGAAGGGACCACCCCACTAGCATCCATCACGGCGGCTTCGCCGCATTGGTTCTAGACCCAATCATTGACGGATTTCATCTCACAAGAGTCCTCATGGACGGCGGCAGCAGCCTGAACCTGCTTTACCAGGATACAGTGCGAAAAATGGGCATAGATCCCTCGAGGATCAAGCCCACCAAAACGACCTTTAAAGGCGTCATACCAGGTGTAGAAGCCAACTGTACAGGCTCAGTCACACTGGAAGTGGTCTTCGGATTTCCGGATAACTTCCGAAGCGAGGAGTTAATCTTCGACATAGTCCCGTTCCGTAGTGGCTATCACGCACTGCTCGGGCGAACCGCATTCGCAAAATTCAACGCGGTACCGCACTATGCATACCTCAAGCTCAAGATGCCAGGCCCTAGAGGAGTAATCACGGTCAATGGGAACACTGAACGCTCCCTCCGAATAGAGGAGCACACGGCAGCGCTCGTAGCAGAAGTACAAAGCAGCCTCTCCAGGCAGTTCTCCAGCTCGGCCTTCAAAAAGCCGGACACTGTCAAAGCGCGCCCAGAGTACCCTACAACAAGACCGCCTGGCACGTTCTGAGCTAGCGTAGCAATGCGTCCCCAACCCTAGCCCTCGCGATATAGCGAAACCAGTGCTTCGCGTACATAACTACGCTCTTGAAATACCATGGGCACAGGGGAAGGGGCACTATCACGGCACGCCCGAAATACGGCTTAAACCGCACCACGGGCTGCCAGATTCCTTTTTTTCTTTTTTTTCTCTTACTCTCAGGACTCCATACTTCTAGGTGGTCTCTATTGCCGCACAAACGATGCAAGATCCAGGAAAGCAAACAAGCCACGCCGCATTATGGAACTCCCAGGTGGTCTCTATAGCAAGCAGTATACCTGTTTTTTAATACAATTCCGCGGCCTGCCCCTGGCCAAGACATGTTAAATAGTCCAATTTCTTTTGCTTATTGCACTATTTGTATCGTTCCGCTTTCATAGCAGCCTTTTTATAAACAATGCATAGCTTTTTTGTCTATTTTTTGCATTATCCTCTTTTTATATATATGTTTATTAATAACATGTTGCATCCGTACACTGTGGTACGGCAAAAATACGCCAGGGGCTTCAGTACCCATCAATATGGCATGAGAAGTCCATACACTTTCACAAGTGCGGCACCCCGAACTTATAGCACTATATGCATCGGCTCCGAATCATGATTTGGGTCAATAGTTGGGTTTGCCCGGCTCCTATGCTTTGGTGCCTTACGTTCCGCTCTATCGGCTAAGGTAGCACTAGGAGAACTACTGCGATTGTGCCCCAGTTGAGCTGGGCTGAGCACCTCAGTAGAGAAAGCTAAAACTGACTGTCATGATGAGGCGAGAGACCGGTCGCTGTTCGAGAGGTTTTTCGAGTCCTTAAAGACTTATGCCGCTTCGAGCGAGGAACCGGCTTTGTCCGGCCAAGGCGTGGATAGCGCCCCAAACTCGGTCTTCCGAATACTAGGGGCTTCGCCGAAATTTAAAATTATAGAGTTCTATGGCTAAGTGAGAGTGTTCAAGCATTATAGTCCGATTGCCTTGTTCGTTGTGCTAAGCGCCTCCCTCGACGGACCCAATCATGGGAAAAAAGAGCACTCAGGTTTATCCCGAACACCCCAGCACTAGTGGCATGGGGGCAGAAGCCGACGACTGGCCATCTCTCAATTTTTTGATAAACGGCCGCACAGAAAGTAATATTTTAAATTCAATAAGCATTGCTTAGCACATATGAACAAGTTTTCAGCACACAGGATAACACAAGCGAGTTCATTCAAAAATTACATCCTTGGTACATTCATCCGCCATAAGGCAGGCACCAGCCAGAACATCCTTGTAATAGTTCTCGGGCTTGCGATGCTCCATCCCCGGCGGCGGCCCGTCCCTCACAAGCTTCTCACCGTCCAGCTTACCCCAGTGCACCTTTGCACGGGCAAGGGCCCTACGGGCACCTTCGATGCAGACGGAGCGCTTGATGACCTCGAGCCTTGGACAAGCCACCACCAGCCGCCACACCAGTCCGAAGTAGCTCCCAGGCAGGGCCTCTCCAGGCCACAGCCGAACTATGAAGCCCTTCAGGGCTTGTTCGGCCGCCTTGTGGAGCTCGACCAGCTGCTTCATCTGGTCGCTCAAGGGCACAGGGTGTCCGGCCTCAGCGTACTGAGACCAGAACACCTTCTCCGTCGAGTTGCCTTCCTCGGCTCGGTAGAATGCGGCAGCATCGGATACGCTGCGGGGAAGATCTGCGAATGCCCCTGGAGAGCTCCGGATTTGGGTAAGTAACAAGTAGCTTACTTTTATATGTCTGATTAGCATATAGAATGCCTTACCCGCCGCTATCTTTTTCACCACATCCAATTCCTGGAGGGCCTTCTGGGCTTCGGCCTTGGCAGATTCGGCAGTTTTAAGGGCCGCAGCAAGCTCGGACGCTTGCGTCTTCGAGTCGAGCTCCAAACTCTCATGTTTTTTCATGAGAGCCTGAAGCTCTTGCTGCACCTCGCCGACCTGCGCCTCAAATTTCTCCCGCTCGGTGCGCTCCGTGGCCGCTTTCTTCTTGGCCTCGGACAGCGCCTGCTTGAGGGTCGCCACCTCAGTTGTGGCCCCTACAATAAGCAGTGTACTCCTGTCATTTTTTGCAATTGCGTCTTCTTATAGGCATTTTTCTATAAGGTATCCCTTACCTTCTTTCTCTTCGAGCTGCCGTTTGGCAAGGCCGAGCTCTTGTTTGGTCCGCTTGAGGCCCTGCTTCAGGGCACCCACCTCCGCAGTCAGTGCGGCGGTGCAAGCAGCGAAGCCTGCATACATATATTGACTCCTTTTTAGTTAGACTCCTGCGATATTTAATAGATCCTCTATTCGGCTTTTCTTTCCGAACACTAAACAAAGCATCAGGGGCTACTGTCTATGCGGTAATATTTTTATATATTTTTTACTTACCTCGAAGCCTGTTAGAAGGATAGCACAAGCTTCAGTCAGTCCGCTTTTGGCGCACCGAACCTTCTGGACCACCGTACTCATGATGGTACGATGCTCCTCGTCGATGGAGGCGCCCTTAAGCACCTCCAGCAGATTGCCCGACGCCTCCGGTTGGACGGAGGACACCGGCTCAATAGGCTTGCTCCTCTTGGCAGGAGTTCGCCTGCGGCGGTCCGGAACCGTTGTTGATTCCGGCACGGTGTCCGGCTTAAAGCCGGACTTGGAGCCCTGGGGGGGTCTTGTCCCCTTTACTCCTGGAGTCCGGGAGGTCGCCTCTCTGTTCCTCCTGGACCACCTCCTCTTGCCCCGGAGCTTGTCGCGACGCCACTTCGGCGTCATCCGCAGCACAGGGGGAGGCAGCGGGCGAAACTGAATTCACGTCCAAGGAATCTAGGGAGCCGCTCGACGACTCGTCGAGCCCGTCCTTGGGCGGGCTACATGATTATATTCGACATTAGGGAAAGCTGCGCAACAAAAGGAATATCATGAGTTACTCTGGTATCTGAACACTTACAATTTCACCGGACGCTTGGCCCTGTCCGGCCACTCCTCTTCGTCCTCATCGGCGTCGGGGGCGTAGTCCGGCGGAGGGGTTTTCCTCTTCTTGGACCCTTCGGCCTCCCCTACTGGGGCGGACTTCCTCTTCTTTCCTCCCCCCGCTGGAGGGGGAGAGGTCTCTTCTTCCTCCTCCTCGTCTTCACGGGAGGGGTGCGTCTCGGACTCGTCGGATGACGAGTCCGACACCACCATATGTCGGGAACTCTTTCAAGTCCTCGTGGCCTTATTCTTCTTGGCCTTCTTCTCCGGCACCACATAAGGTGCCGGAACCAGCAGCTTCACTAGGAGAGCAGGGGCTGGGTCTTCGGGCAAGGGAGCCGGACAGTTAATCGGTCCGGACTTCGCCTACCAATCCTGTCAAAGGTGAGGGAGTTTAGATCCCGCATAGAGTCAAACTATGAAGAAACTTAACATCCTGTAAAAGATGGAAACATTTTACCTCGCCAGCAGGACGCTGTGAGCTGAATCCGCGGTCTTCGGAGGCGGATGCGGGAGCCTCGGCACCTTTGGTTAGCCCCTTCCAGACATCTTCATACGTCATGACGAAGAGCCTGCTCAGAGTTCGGTGCTGCAACGGGTTGAACTCCCACAGATTGAAGTCCCGTTCTTGACACGGAAGGATCCGGCGGACGAGCATGACCTGGACTACGTTGACAAGCCTGAGCAACTTGTTCACCAGGGACTGGATGCATTTTTGCAGTCCGGTCACCTCTTCTTCGTCGCCCCACAACAAGCTCGTCTCCTTCCAGGACGTAAGCCGTGTAGGGGGTCCGGATCGGAATTCAGGGGCTGCGATCCACTTCGGATCGCGTGGCTCGATGACATAAAACCACCCTGACTGCCACCCCCTCAAGGTCTCCACAAAGGAGCCCTCGAGCCATAGGACGTTGGCTATTTTGCCCGCCATGGCACCTCCGCACTCCGCCTGGTTGCCGCGCACCACCTTTGGCTTGACGTTGAAGGTCTTGAGCCAGAGGCCGAAATGGGGGCGGATGCAGAGGAAAGCCTCGCACAGGACGATAAACGCTGAGATATTGAGGATGAAGTTCGGGGCCAGATCATGGAAATATAGGCCATAGTAGAACATGAGCCCGCGGACGAATGCGTGGAGAGGAAAACCAGTCCGCGGAGGAAGTGGGGAAGAAATACTACCCTCTCATGGGGCCTTGGGGTGGGGAGAAGCTGCCCCTCCTCAGGAAGCCGGTGCACGATGTCTTTGGACAGGTATCCGACCTTCCTTAGCTTTTTGACATGGCCCTCCGTAACGGAGGAGACCATCCACTTGCCTCCCGCTCCGGACATTGTTGGAGAAGGTTGAGGTAGGAAGTGCGGGCTTGGGCGCTGGAGCCCGGGTGCGCAGAAGATGGATAGGCAAAGGAGGAAGAAGGCATAGGTAAAAAGGTGGATCCTTATCCCCTTATATGGGCGGATGCGACTGTGCGTCCCCACCAGCCTAGTAAAACTCGCTTGCCCAGCACCGTGATAAATGGCGCGGTTGGGTTACCCACGTCCGTATTGATGAGAATCCCATAAATGGGAGACACGATCTCTGCTTCGACAAGACGTACCAAGGAAATCGCCTCGCAAAACACGCTGAGGTGGAAAAGTGAAAACGATTCGAATAAAGGCTTGGCCGTAGTGTGATGTCACGCTACGGAATACGTCAGTGGATTAGATTTGTGTTAATATTATTCTCTCTGTGGCAATACGTGGAAACTTATTTTGCAGAGCCGGACCCTACTCTTGGTGTTTACAAACTTTTATGAAGAATTTGGAGGAGGAACCTGCCTTGCAATGCCGAAGATAATCTACGCGCCGGACTCATCGTCATTGAAGCCTGGTTCAGGGGCTACTGAGGGAGTCCTGGATTAGGGGGTGTTCGGGTAGCCGGACTATACCTTTAGTCGGACTCCAGGACTATGAAGATACAAGATTGAAGACTTCGTCCCGTGTCCGGATGGGACTTTCCTTGGCGTGGAAGGCAAGCTTGGCGATGCGGATATTCAAGATCTCCTACCATTGTAACCGACTTTGTGTAACCCTAACCCTCTTCGGTGTCTATATAAACCGGAGGGTTTTAGTCTGTAGGACAACTTCATCATACAACAATCATACCATAGGCTAGCTTCTAGGGTTTAGCCTCCTTGATCTCGTGGTAGATCTACTCTTGTACTGCCCATATCATCAATATTAATCAAGCAGGACGTAGGGTTTTACCTCCATCAAGAGGGCCCGAACCTGGGTAAAACATCGTGTTCCTTGCCTCCTATTACCATCTGGCCTAGACGCATAGTTCGGGACCCCCTACCCGAGATCCGCCGGTTTTGACACCGACACCCTGCCTAATCCATCCCGATTACTGCGGCCTCCTCTGTCCCGCGTGCTGCCCAAAATTTAAAATCCTGCAAGATCCGGGAGCAGCAGAGCAACCTGTCCGACTGACTTCCATATCAACACTCGAAGCTTATCAGCAAAAGTTCACTCGGCTACTTTAGAATGGATCAAGGTGGCTGAAAATGATGTCAAAGTTGTTGCATGACTCATTAGTCTAAGGAAAATGCTTCCACAGCGTGTAACAGAGTCGGAACCAACTTCCACTCCTTTTTCCACTCGAACCCTGAACCATTTGGGGGCTAATGACGATGACATGTACCTAGGGTAGGGTCATGGGCCTGACCTAGACACCCTCCCCAAGGACATTAACCTAAAGTCAGAAGCATTCGAGGGATACCATCATTCACTCGACCATATACATTCCACTCAACCAGGGAGTACTCACTCGACCATAACAAGAATCACTCGACGGATAGAAGATCTAATGTCACTCTGTATGGCAACGGTCAGGTGTTACCCTGTAGACTTAATAGTCATTCATGTATCTTTATTGTTGGCGTTATAAGTAACGCCCCATCTTTATGTACCTTGAACCATGTGTAACTGAGGGCTGGAGGGGTCCGACGGACTCTATATAATCCACCCCTCCTCTAGCACAAGGGTTCGCACCTCCTGTAACTTCAGGCATAATCCAATCGACCAATCCTCCAGGCACCGAGACATAGGGCTATTACTTCCACCGTGAAGGGCCTGAACTCGTACATCTTGCGTGCACAATCTCACTGTAGCTAGGATCTTGCCTCTACATTCCTACCCCCCTACTTTACTATCAGACTTAGAACCACGACACTATTCTCCTCCATTTCGTAGCTATAGAACTTATTGGAGACTTCATATCTCTCAACCCGGGCATTTGCTTGAAATATTAACTTCAACTCCTGGAACATCTCATATGCTCCATGACGTTCAAAACGTCGTTGAAGTCTCGGTTCTAAGCCGTAAAGCATGGCACACTGAACTATTGAGTAGTCATCAGCTTTGCTCTGCCACACGTTCTTAATGTTGTCAGCAGCATCTGCAGCAGGCTTGTCTCCCAGCGGTGCTTCCAGGACATAATTCTTCTATACAGCAATGAGGATAATCCTCAAGTTACGGACCCAGTCCGTATAGTTGCTACCATCATCTTTCAACTTATCTTTCTCTAGGAACGCATTAAAATTCAATGGAACAACAACACGGACCATCTATATACAACAACATAGACATGCAAAATACTATCAGGTACTAAGCTCATGCTAAATTAAAGTTCAATTAATCATATTACTTAAGAACTCCCACTTAGATAGACATCCCTATAATCATCTAAGTGATCACGTGATCCATATCAACTAAACCATGTCCGATCATCACGTGAGATGGAGTAGTTTTCAATGGTGAACATCACTATGTTGATCATATCTACTATATGATTCATGCTCGACCTTTCGGTCTCAGTGTTCCGAGGCCATATCTACATATGCTAGGCTCGTCAAGTTTTACTCAAGTATTCTGCGTGTGCAAAACTGGCTTGCACCCATTGTATGTGAACGTAGAGCTTATTACACCCGATCATCGCGTGGTGTCTCGGCACGACGAACTGTAGCAACGATGCATACTCAGGGAAAACACTTGTACCTTGAAATTTAGTGAGAGATCATCTTATAATGCTACCGCTGAACTAAGCAAAATAAGATTCATAAAGGATAAACATCACATGCAATCAAATATAAGTGATATGATATGGCCATCATCATCTTGTGCCTTTGATCTCCATCTCCAAAGCACCGTCATGATCACCATCGTCACCGGCTTGACACCTCGATCTCCATCGAAGCATCGTTGTCGTCTCTCCAACTATTGCTTCTACGACAATCGCTACTGCTTAGTGATAAAGTAAAGCAATTACATGGTGATTGCATTTCATACAATAAAGCGACAACCATATGGCTCCTCCCAGTTGCCATAACTGTGTTACAAAACATGATCATCTCATACAACAATTTATATAATCACGTGTTCACCATATCACATCACAACATGCCCTGCAAAAACAAGTTAGGCGTCCTCTACTTTGTTGTTGCAAGTTTTACATGGCTGCTACGGGCTTCTAGCAAGAACCGTTCTTACCTACGCATCAAAAACCACAACGTAGTATAGTGATTGCTTTTTGATCTTTAGAAAGAACCCTGTTCATTGAAACCGATTCAACTAAAGTTAGAGAAACAGACACCCACTAGCCACCTGTGTGCGAATCACGTCAGTAGAACTAGTCATGCATAAGCGTACGCATAATGTCGGTCTAAGACGCTTCATCCAACAATACCGCTGAATCAAGAATCAACTAGTGACGGCAAGCAATATGTATATACTCACGCCCACAACTCCTTTGTGTTCTACTCATGCATATAACATCTACGCATAGACCTGGCTCGGATACCACTGTTGGGGAACGCAGTAATTTCAAAAAAAATCCTACACACATGCAAGATCCATCTAGGTGATGCATAGCAACGAGAGGGGAGAGTGTTGTCCATGTACCCTCGTAGACCATAGGCGGAAGCATTATGACAACGCGGTTGATGTAGTTGTACGTCTTCACAATCCGACCGATCCTAGCACCGAAGGTACGGCACCTCCGCGATCTGCACACGTTCAGCTCGGTGACGTCCGACGAACTCTAGATCCAGCTGAGGCCGAGGGAGAGTTTCGTCAGCACAACGGCGTGATGACGGTGATGATGAAGTTACCGACGCAGGGATTCGCCTAAGCTCTACAATGATATGACCAAGGTGGAAATCTGTGGAGGGGGTACCGCACATGGCTAAACAATCAACTTGTATGTCTATGGGGTGCCCCCTTCCCCGTATATAAAGGAGTGGAGGAGGGAAGGGACGGCCCTCTCATGGCGCGCCCAAGGGGGGAATCCTACTCCCGGTGGGCGGGAGTAGGATTCCCCCTTCCCTAGTTGGAGTAGGAGAGGAAGGAAGGGGGAGAGAGGGAAGGAAAGAGGGGGCCGGCCCCCACCCAATTCGGATTGGGCTTGAGTGCGCAACCTCCACCTTGGCTGCCTCCTCCTCTCTCCCACTAAGTCCCAATAAGGCCCATTGACCCCCCGGTACTCCGGTAAATGCCCGAACTCATCCGGAACCATTCCGATATCCAAACATAGCCTTCCAATATATCGATATTTATGTCTCGACCATTTCGAGACTCCTCGTCATGTCCGTGATCATATCCGGGACTCCGCACCACCTTCGGTACATCAAAACACATAAACACATAATACCGATCGTCATCGAACGTTAAGCGTGCGGACCCTACGGGTTCAAGAACTATGTAGACATGACCGAGACTCATCTCAGGTCAATAACCAATAGCGGAACCTAGATGCTCATATTGGTTCCTACATATTCTACGAAGATCTTTATCGGTCAAACCGCATAACAACATACGTTGTTCCCTTTGTCATCGATATGTTACTTTCCCGAGATTCGATCGTTGGTATCTCAATACCTAGTTCAATCTCGTTACCGGCAAGTCTCTTTACTCGTTATGTAATGCAATATCCCGTAACTAACACATTAGTCACATTGCTTGCAAGGCTTATACTGATGTCCATTACCGAGAGGGCCCAAAGATACCTCTCCGATACACGGAGTGACAAATCCTAATCTCGATCTATGCCAACTCAACAAACACCATCAGAGACACAAGTAGAGCATCTTGATAGTCACCCAGTTATGTTGTGACGTTTGATAGCACACTAAGTGTTCCTCCGGTATTCGTAAGTTGCATAATCTCATAGTCATAGGAACATATATAAGTTATGAACAAAGCAATAGCAACAAACTAAACGATCATCTTGCTAAGCTAACGGATGGGTCAAGTCAATCACATCATTCTCTAATGATGTGATTCCGTTAATCAAATGACAACTCATGTCAATGGTTAGGAAACTTAACCATCTTTTATTAACGAGCTAGTCAAGTAGAGGCATACTAGTGACACTCAGTTTGTCTATGTATTCACACATGTACTAAGTTTCCGGTTAATACAATTCTAGCATGAATAATAAACATTTATCATGATATAAGGAAATATAAATAACAACTTTATTATTGCATCTAGGGCATATTTCCTTTGGCAAGCACAAGAGCCGGGCAACCCAACTATTGACCAAAGACATGATTCGGAGCCAATGCATATAATGTTATATTCGGGACGCCGAATTGCACTGTGAAAGTGTTCGGACTTTGTTTTAGTATTTAAAAGATGTACGTGGCTTAATAAAGCCCCTGGCAATTTAGGTCATACCAAGGCGTACGTGACAATCGGACAAAAATAGGGAAACATACGTTAAGAGATAAGCCAACGCCACATAGGTTTTGCGCTAAAAACTGTTTCCATTGTAGTCTGATTGATACGTCAAAACGTAGTGATACAAACAGTGCAATAAGAAACAAGGCTATTTTACATGCCGAACACAAGGGGAAGCTGTGCATGCGTCTTGAAAGCGGACGAGGTGATCTTTAAAGATCTTTAGGTACTATGGCACGCGTCTATGCTTCTTTTCTCCTTCGTATATTGTCCTTCGAGAGGAACATCGACCGGTGTTTTCATAATAGGCCATGGAAAGAGGCTTTGGCACCGTCGAAAGGGTGGTGTGGGTTGTAAGGAACCTGGAAAAATAAAAAGAAAAGAAAAAGGAAATGTAAGTGTCCTGATAGGGTCTAGCCATATTGCAGACGTTGTCCTTATTATGCCTCCATCCTTTCCCATGGTATTTTTAGTGCGTAATTATGTACGCGTCGTACATATGCCACAATTCGGTAGGGGATGAGATGGAGGCCAAATTGCTAATCGAGCTCCTGACGAGTTGGATTGTCGTACGGTGAGGTAGTCCGGACTCGTTTGACAGTGTCTGAGGACTTGGCTGCCGACGTAATAGCTGGCTTGATGAGGCCACCATGTACTTCCGCTGCTAGGGCCGCGGTGTGCTCCTCGGTGCGGAGGGAGCGTTCCATGTTTCCATTCACTGTTATAACACTGTGTGGTCCTGGAATCTTGAGTTTGAGATAGGCGTAGTGCGAGACTGCATTGAAACGAGCGAACGCAGTTCATCCGAGCAGTGTGTGGTAGCCACTACGGAAGGGGACGATATCGAAGATCAAGTCTTCGCTGTGGAAGTTGTCCAGCGAGCCGAAGACCACTTCCAATGTGATTGAGCCCGTGCAGCGGGCCTCTACACTGGGTATCACTCCTTTAAAGGTAGTTTTAGTGGGCTTGATTCTTGACGGATCAATACCCATCTTGTGAACTGTGTCCTGATAGAGCAGGTTAAGGCTGTTGCCGCCATCCATGAGGACTCGTGTAAGGTGGAATCCATCGATGATTGGATCAAGGACTAATGTGGCCGAACCTCCGCGACGGATATTGGTCGGATGGTCCCTGCGATCGAAGGTGATCGGACATGCCGACCATGGGTTGAATTTTGGGGCGACTGGCTCTATCGCATAGATGTCCCTTAGCGCGCACTTGCACTCCCTCTTGGGGATATCGGTGATGTGTATCATGTTCACCGTTTTTACTTTGGGGGGGAATTTCTTCTGACCCCCTGTATTCGGTGCGCGAGGTTCCTCGTTGTCATCCTCACTTGGCGACCCTTTCTCCTTATGTTCGGCATTTAATTTACCGGCATGTTTGAAGACCCAAAAGCTTCTGTTGGTATGGTTGGCAGGCTTATCAGGAGTGCCATGGATCTGGCAGGGTCGATCAAGTATTCAATCTAGGCTTGATGATTCGCCTTTGTTTCGTTTGAATGGCTTCTTCCGTTGACCAGATTTGGAGCCACTAAATTCGACGTTGACTTCCGTATTCTCAGTATCGTCATTGTTGCTCTGACGCTTATGTTTGTCGCGCCGGGGCCTTCCGTTGCCGTTTCGGGCTTCGGAAGTGCCGGGGTCGCTAGTACTGTTACCGCTACGGGCTAGCCAGTTATCCTCGCCCGCGCAGAAGCGGGTCATTAGTGTTGTAAGAGCTGCCATGGACTTCGGCTTTTCTTGGCCGACGTGTCGGGCGAGCCATTCATCGCGGATGCTGTGTTTGAAGGCCGCTAGGGCTTCGGCGTCCAGACAGTCGACAATCTGGTTCTTTTTAATTAGGAACTTGGTCCATAATTTCTTGGCCGACTCTCCGGTCTGTTGGACTATATGACTGAGGTCATCGGCATCCAGAGGCCGGACATAAGTGCCTTGGAAGTTGTCTCTAAAGGCATCTTCCAAGTCTTCCAATTTCCAATAGAGTTTTCTGGGATGTTGTTTAACCACTACCTAGCTGGCCCCTTAAGTTTTAGGGGAAGGTATTTGATGGCGTGTAGATCATCACCGCGAGCCATGTGAATGTGGAGAAGAAAATCTTCAATCCATACTG
The DNA here is from genome assembly GCA_034509565.1 of Triticum monococcum. Lineage (NCBI taxonomy): Eukaryota > Viridiplantae > Streptophyta > Magnoliopsida > Poales > Poaceae > Triticum > Triticum monococcum. The sequence continues at coordinate 388,826,867 of CM067841.1, forward strand.
CGGGATCTGTTGTGCCGTTGTATGATTCAATGTTCACGGGTATAAACCCTTCAGGGAACTCGTGCTCCATTACCTCATCGGTGAAGCATAGGGGGTGTGCGGCACCTCTGTATCGGGCCATGTCACGACGTAGTTCGGATGGAGTCCGTATGCGGTTTTCAGCCCAGGGTTGGTTGTGTTTATTGCACCATGCTTGATAGCCCGCCTCTCGTGCCGGAGCACGCACCCGCGATCCATAGATTGACCTGGTCTGACCTGCCCTATTTTTGTTGGGGAACGTAGTAATTTCAAAGAAATTCCTACGCACACGCAAGATCATGGTGATGCATAGCAACGAGAGGGGAGAGTGTTGTCTACGTACCCTCGTAGACTGTTCGCGGAAGTGTTATATCAACGCGGTTGATGTAGTCATACCTCTTCACGTCCGACCGATCCAAGTACCGAAAGCACGGCACCTCCGAGTTCTGCATACGTTCGGCTCGGTGACGTCCTCGCCTTCTCGATCCAGCAAGAGGGGCGAAGTAGTAGATGAGTTCCGGCAGCACGACGGCATGGTGACAGTGTTGGTGAAGAACAATCTCCGCAGGGCTTCGCCTAACCATTACGAAAACTATGACGGAGGATAAACTAGAGGGGACGGGGTTGCCGGCACATGGCTTGGTGTTTCTTGATGTGTCTTTGGTGCTAGCCCTACCCCTCTATTTATATGTTGAGCCCTGGGGTCGAAACTTGGAGTAAAAGCCTCCTCAAAGTCGGTTTCACCCGAAAGGCAAGAGTCCTTCTCGGACTCCAGGGCTAGACGCCAGGGTTCCCGGCGTCTACCCCCTAGACGCCAGGGTTCTTGGCGTCTAGCCTCTGGTCTCTGCAAAACTTCCTTTTGCACTTTCCAAAAGCCTCGTGGGCTTTCCCCTTTGGCCCAGATAAAGTGTTCTCGTGCCCAAACATTTCGGGAAACATCCGGAACCCCTTCCGGTGAATTCTGGAACCCTTCCGGAGATCAAACACTACTATCCACATATCAACCTTTACTTCCGGACCATTCCGGAGTTCCTCGTCATATCTGTGATGTCATCCAAAACTCCGAACAACATTCGGTCACCAACATACATAACTCATAGTATTATATCGTCAACGAACGTTAAGCGTGCGGACCCTACGGGTTCAAGAACTATGTAGACATGACCGAGACACCTCTCTTGTCAATAACCAATAGCGGGACCTGGATGCCCATATTGGCTCCTACATACTCTACGAAGATCTTTATCGGTCAGACCGCATAACAACATACATTGTTCCCTTTGTCATCGGTATGTTACTTGCCCGAGATTCGATCGTCGGTATCTCAATACCTAGTTCAATCTCATTATCGGCAAGTCTCTATACTCGTTTGGTAATACATCATCCCACAACTAACTCATTAGTTGCAATGCTTGCAAGGCTTATAGTGATGTGCATTACCGAGTGGGCCCCGATATACCTCTCCGACAATCGGAGTGACAAATCCTAATCTCGAAATACGCCAACCCAACAAGTACCTTTGGAGACACCTGTAGAGCACCTTTATAATCACCCAGTTACATTGTGACGTTTGGTGGCACACAAAGTGTTCCTCCGGTAAACGGGAGTTGCATAATCTCGTAGTCATAGGAACATGTATAAGTCATGAAGAAAGCAATAGCAACAAACTAAACGATCAAGTGCTAAGCTAACGGAATGGGTCAAGTCAATCACATCATTCTCCTAATGATGTGATCCCGTTAATCAAATGAAAACTCATGTCTATGGTTAGGAAACTTAACCATCTTCGATCAACGGGCTAGTCAAGTAGAGGCATACTAGTGACACTCTATTTGTCTATGTATTCACACATGTATTATGTTTCCAGTTAATACAATTCTAGCATGAATAATAAACATTTATCATGAAATAAGGAAATAAATAATAACTTTATTATTGACTCTAGGGCATATTTCCTTCAGTCTCCCACTTGCACTAGAGTCAATAATCTAGATCACATCGCCATGTGATTTAACATCAATAGTTCACATCACCATGTGATTAACACCCATAGTTCACATCGTCATGTGACCAACATCCAAAGGGTTTACTAGAGTCAATAATCTAGTTCACATCGCTATGTGATTAACACCCAAAGAGTACTAAGGTGTGATCATGTTTTGCTTGTGAGAGAAGTTTAGTCAACGGGTCTGCAACATTCAGATCCGTATGTATTTTGCAAATTTCTATGTCAACAATGCTCTGCACGGAGCTACTCTAGCTAATTGCTCCCACTTTCAATATGTATCCATATTGAGGCTTAGAGTCATCTGGATCAGTGACAAAACTTGCATCGATGTAACCCTTTATGACGAACCTTTTGTCACCTCCATAATCGAGAAACATATCCTTACTCCACTAAGGATAATTTTGACCAATGTCCAGTGATCTACTCCTAGATCACTATTGTACTCCCTTGCCAAACTCAGGGCAGGGTATACAATAGGTCTGGTACACAGCATGGCATACTTTATAGAACCTATGGCTGAGGCATAGGGAATGACTTTCATTCTCTCTCTATCTTCTGCCGTGGTCGGGTTTTGAGTCTTGCTCAACTTCACACCTTTGTAACACAGGCAAGAACTCCTTCTTTGACTGTTCCATTTTGAACTACTTCAAAATCTTGTCAAGGTATGTACTCATTGAAAAACTTATCAAGCGTCTTGATCTATCTCTATAGATCTTGATGCTCAATATGTAAGCAGCTTCACTGAGGTCTTTCTTTGAAAAACTCCTTTCAAACATTCCTTTATGCTTTGCAGAATAATTCTACATTATCTCTGATCAACAATATGTCTTTCACATATACTTATCAGAAATGTTGTAGTGCTCCCACTCACTTTCTTGTAAATACAGGCTTCACCGCAAGTCTGTATAAAACTATATGCTTTGATCAACTTATCAAAGTGTAGATTCCAACTCCGAGATGCTTGCACCAGTCCATAGATGGATCGTTGGAGCTTGCATATTTTGTTAGTACCTTTAGGATTGACAAAACCTTCTGGTTGCATCATATACAACTCTTCTTTAATAAATCCATTAAGGAATGCAGTTTTGTTTATCCATTTGCTAGATTTCATAAAATGCGGCAATTGCTAACATGATTCGGACAGACTTAAGCATATATACGAGTGAGAAACTCTCATCGTAGTCAACACCTTGAACTTGTCGAAAACCTTTTTGTGACAATTCTAGCTTTGTAGATAGTAACACTACTATCAGCGTCCGTCTTCCTCTTGAAGATCCATTTAATCTCAATGGCTCGCCGATCATTGGGCAAGTCAATCAAAGTCCATACTTTGTTCTCATACATGGATCTCATCTCAGATTTCATGGCCTCAAGCCATTTCGCGGAATCTGGGCTCATCATCACTTCCTCATAGTTCGTAGGCTCGTCATGGTCAAGTAACATGACCTCCAGAACAGGATTACCATACCACTCTGGTGCGGATCTTACTCTGGTTTACCTACGAGGTTCGGTAGTAACTTGATCTGAAGTTACATGATCATCATCATTAGCTTCCTCACTAATCGGTGTAGTAGTCACAGGAACAGATTTCTGTGATGAACTACTTTCCAATAAGGGAGCAGGTACAGTTACCTCATCAAGTTCTACTTTCCTCCCACTCACTTCTTTCAAGAGAAACTCCTTTTCTAGAAAGGATCCATTCAAAGCAACGAATATATTGCCTTCGGATCTGTGATAGAAGGTGTACCCGACATTTTCTTTTGGGTATCCTATGAAGACGCACTTCTCCGATTTGGGTTAGGGCTTATCAGGTTGAAACTTTTTCACATAAGCATTGCAACCTCAAACTTTAAGAAATGACAGCTTAGGTTTCTTGCAAAACCATAGTTCATACGGTGTCGTCTCAACGGATTTAGATGGTGCCCTATTTAACGTGAATGCAGCTGTCTCTAATGCATAACCCCAAAACGATAGTGGTAGATCGGTAAGAGACATCATAGATCGCACCATATCTTAATAAAGTACGGTTATGACGTTCGGACACACCATTACACTGTGGTGTTCCAGGTGGCGTGAGTAGTGAAACTATTTCACATTGTTTTAACTGAAGGCCAAACTCTTAACTCAAATATTTTACCTCTGTGATCATATCGTAGAAACTTTTATTTTCTTGTTACGATGATTCTCCACTTCACTCTGAAATTCTTTGAACTTTTCAAATGTTTCAGACTTGTGTTTCATTAAGTAGATATACCCATATCCGCTCAAATCATCTGTGAAGGTCAGAAAATAACGATACTTGCCGTGAGCCTTAACACTCATCGGACCGCATACATCAGTATGTATTATTTCCAATAAGTCAGTCGCTCACTCCATTGTTCCGGAGAACGGAGTCTTAGTCATCTTGCCCATGAGGCATGCTTCGCAAGCATCAACTGATTCATAATCAAGTGATTCCAAAAGCCCATCAGCATGGATTTTCTTCATGCGTTTTACACCAATATGACCTAAACGGCAGTGCCACAAATAAATTGCACCATCATTATTAACTTTGCATCTTTTGGTTTCAATATTATGAATATGTGTATCACCACGATCGAGATCCAACAAACCATTTTCATTGGGCGTGTAACCATATAAGGTTTATTCATGTAAATAGAACAACAATTTATTCTCTTACTTAAATGAATAACCGTATTGCAATAAACATGATCAAATCATATTCATGCTCAACGCAAACACCAAATAACACTTATTTAGGTTCAACACTAATCCCGGAAGTATAGGGAGTGTGCGATGATGATCATATCAATCTTGGAACCACTTCCAACACACATCGTCAATTCACCCTTAACTAGTCTCTGTTCATTCTGCAACTCCCGTTTCGAGTTACTACTCTTAGCAACTGAACCAGTATCAAATACCGAGGGGTTGCTACGAACACTAGTAAAGTACACATCAGTAATCTGTATATCAAATATACCTTTGTTTATTTTGCCATCCTTCTTATCCGCCAAATACTTGGGGCAGTTCTCCTTCCAGTGACCAGTCCCTTTGCAGTAGAAGCACTTAGTCTCAGGCTTAGGACCAGACTTGGGCTTCTTCACTTGAGCAGCAACTTGCTTGCCATTCTTCTTGAAGTTCCCCATTCTTCCCTTTGCCCTTTTCTTGAAACTAGTGGTTTCGTCAACCATCAGCACTTGATGTTTTTCTTGATTTCTACCTTCATCGATTTCAGCATTACGAAGAGTTTGGGAATCGTTTCCATTATCCCTTGCATATCATAGTTCATCACGAAGTTCTACTAACTTGGTGATGGTGACTAGAGAATTCTGTCAATCACTATTTTATCTGGAAGATTAACTCCCACTTGATTCAAGCGATTGTAGTACCCAGACAATCTGAGCACATGCTCACTGCTTGAGCTATTCTCCTCCATCTTTTAGCTATAGAACTTGTTGGAGACTTCATATCTCTCAACTCGGGTATTTGCTTGAAATATTAACTTCAACTCCTGGAACATCTCATATGGTCCATGACGTTCAAAATGTCTTTGAAGTCTCGATTCTAAGCCATTTAAGCATGGTGCACTAAACTATCAAGTAGTCATCATATTGAGCTAGCCAAATGTTCATAACATCTGCATCTGCTCCTGCAATAGGTTTGTCACCTAGCGGTGCATCAAAAGACATATTTCTTCTGTGCATCAATGAGGATAAACCTCAGATCACGGATCCAATTCGCATCATTGCTACTAACATCTTTCAACTTAGTTTTCTCTAGGAACATATCAAAAATAAAATAGGGGAGCTAAACGCGAGCTATTGATCTACAACATAGATATGCTAATACTACCAGGAGTAAGTTCATGATAAATTAAAGTTCAATTAATCATATTACTTAAGAACTCCCACTTAGAAAGACATCCCTCTAATCTTCTAAGTGATCACGTGATCCAAATCAACTAAACCATAACCGATCATCACGTGAAATGGAGTAGCTTTCAATGGTGAACATCAATATGTTGATCATATCTACTATATGATTCACGATCGACCTTTCGGTCTTAGTGTTCCGAGGCCATATCTACATATGCTAGGCTCGTCAAGTTTAACCTGAGTATTCTGCATGTGCAAAAAATGGCTTGCACCCGTTGTAGATGGACGTAGAGCTTATCACACCCGATCATCACGTGGTGTCTGGGCACGACGAACTTTGGCAACGGTGCATACTCAAGGAGAACACTTTTATCTTGAAATTTAGTGAGAGGTCATCTTATAATGCTATCGTCAATCAAAGCAAGATAAGATGCATAAAAGATAAACATCACATGCAATCAATATAAGTGATATGATATGGCCATCATCTTCTTGTGCTTGTGATCTCCATCTCTGAAGCACCGTCATGATCACCATCGTCACCGGCGCGACACCTTGATCACCATCGTAGCATCGTTGTCGTCTCGCCAATCTTATGCTTCCACGACTATCGCTACCGCTTAGTGATAAAGTAAAGCATTACAGCACAATTGCATTGCATACAATAAAGCGACAACCATATGGCTCCTGCCAGTTGCCGATAACTCGGTTACAAAACATGATCATCTCATACAATAAAATTTAGCATCATGTCTTGACCACATCACATCACAACATGCCCTGCAAAAACAAGTTAGACGTCCTCTACTTTGTTGTTGCAAGTTTTACGTGGCTGCTACGGGCTTAGCAAGAACCGTTCTTACCTACGCATCAAAACCACAACGATAGTTTGTCAAGTTGGTGCTGTTTTAACATTCGCAAGGACCAGGCGCAGCCACACTTGGTTCAACTAAAGTTGGAGAAACTGACACCCGCTAGCCACCTGTGTGCAAAGCACGTCGGTAGAACCAGTCTCGCGTAAGCGTACGCGTAATGTCGGCCCGGGCCGCTTCATCCAACAATACAGCCGAACCAAAGTATGACATGCTGGTAAGCAGTATGAGTTATATCGCCCACAACTCACTTGTGTTCTACTCGTGCACAACATCAACGCATAAAACCTGGCTCGGATGCTACTGTTGGGGAACGTAGTAATTTCAAAAAAATTCCTACGCACATGCAAGATCATGGTGATGCATAGCAACGAGAGGGGAGAGTGTTGTGTACGTACCCTCGTAGACCGTTCGCGGAAGCGTTATATCAACGCGGTTGATGTAGTCATACGTCTTCACGTCCAACCGATCCAAGTACCGAAAGCACGGCACCTCCGAGTTCTGCACACGTTCAGCTCGGTGACGTCCTCGCCTTCTTGATCCAGCAAGAGGGGCGAAGTAGTAGATGAGTTCCGGCAGCACGACGGCGTGGTGAAGGTGTTGGTGAAGAACAATCTCTGCAGGGCTTCGCCTAAGCACTACGAAAACTATGACGGAGGATAAACTAGAGGGGACGGGGTTGCCGGCACACGGCTTGGTGTTTCTTGATGTGTCTTTGGTGCTAGCCCTACCCCTCTATTTATATGTTGAGCCCTGGGGTCGAAACTTGGAGTAAAAGCCTCCTCAAAGTCGGTTTCACCCGAAAGGCAAGAGTCCTTCTCGGACTCCAGGGCTAGACGCCAGGGTTCCCGGCATCTACCCCCTAGACGCGAGGGTTCCTGGCGTCTAGCCTCTGGTCTCTGCAAAACTTCCTTTTGCACTTTCCAAAAGCCTCATGGGCTTTCCCCTTTGGCCCAGATAAAGTGTTCTTGTGCCCAAACATTTCGGGAAACATCCGGAACCCCTTCCGGTGAATTCCGGAACCCTTCCGGAGATCAAACACTACTATTCACATATCAATCTTTACTTCCGGACCATTCCGGAGTTCCTCGTCATATTTGTGATCTCATCCAAAACTCCGAACAACATTCGGTCACCAACAAACATAACTCATAGTACTATATCGTCAATGAACGTTAAGCGTGCGGACCCTACGGGTTCGAGAACTATGTAGACATGACCGAGACACCTCTCTTGTCAATAACCAATAGCGGGACCTGGATGCCCATATTGGCTCCTACATACTCTACGAAGATCTTTATCGGTCAGACCGCATAACAACATACGTTGTTCCCTTTGTCATCGGTATGTTACTTGCCCGAGATTCGATCATCGGTATCTCAATACCTAGTTCAATCTCGTTACTGGCAAGTCTCTTTACTTGTTCCGTAATACATCATCCCGCAACTAACTCATTAGTTGCAATGCTTGCAAGGCTTATAGTGATGTGCATTACCGAGTGGGCCCAGAGATACCTCTCTGACAATTGGACTGAAAAATCCTAATCTCGAAATACGCCAACCCAACAAGTACCTTTGGAGACACCCGTAGAGCACCTTTATAATCACCCAGTTATGTTGTGACGTTTGGTGGCACACAAAGTGTTCCTCCGGTAAACGGGAGTTGCATAATCTCATAGTCATAGGTACATGTATAAGTCATGAAGAAAGCAATAGCAACAAACTAAACGATCAAGTGCTAAGCTAACGGAATGGGTCAAGTCAATCACATCATTCTCCTAATGATGTGATCCCGTTAATCAAATGACAACTCATGTCTATGGTTAGGAAACTTAACCATCTTCGATCAACGAGCTAGTCAAGTAGAGGCATACTAGTGACACTCTGTTTTTCTATGTATTCACACATGTATTATGTTTCCGGTTAATACAATTCTAGCATGAATAATAAACATTTATCATGAAATAAGGAAATAAATAATAACTTTATTATTGCCTCTAGGGCATATTTCCTTCAATTTTCCAGGTCCTGTTGTAGGTCGTATGTGTATCCCCGAGCTGTTGTTTCTCTGCTTTTACGACGAGGTGGTGCGGGCTGGTGTTCAGCTTGAGTTGTCGCTCTGCCTCGGCCACCTGGTGGTCTATCAGGTCCGTCAGCCGCATTACGCACGGGTGGTATGGGCTCCAACACCTCATCATCGAATTGGGGTAGCAGCTTACGCTTTGGGTAACTCTTTGTTGGGCGTTCAAGGCCGTATTCTTCGGCTGCCAGGACGTTAGTCCATCTGTTGTTGAGCAGGTCTTGGTCGGCTTGAAGCTTCTGCTATTTCTTTTTTAGGCTTCTAGTCGTGGCTATTAGCCGGTTCTTGAAAAGCTCTTATTCGAGGGGTTCCTCTGGCACGATAAAATCTTCGTCGCCAAGCCTTACGTCGTCCTTGGAGAGTGGCAGATAGTTGTTGTCCTCCGAGTCGTTGTTCCCTGTTTGTTCGTCAGGGTCAACTTGCTCGTCCTCCCGATCATCCTGTTCGCATGTTGGTTCGATGGGGTCTTCTTGGTATTCGGCGTTCTCCGGAGTATCATTGTCTTTGGTGCCGGTATTGCTGTTCTTACCGCGACGCGATTTAGAGCGACGCCGCTGACGTCGACATTTCGGCGATATCTCAGGAGGTTCGTCCTCGGCTGGGTTTTTCTCATCATCGTCGTCGCCGTTTTTAGTTGTATCCACCATGTATACGTCATACGAGGAGGTGCTCGTCCAACGTCCGGTGACCGACAGGTTTTGGGCCTGCTCCTCTCCGGCATCGTCGTCCATACCGTCGATGTCTTCGGAGGCGTAATCAAGCATGTCCGTTAGGTCCTCGACAGTGGCTATGAAGTGGATGGTGGGTGGGAAGTAAAATTCCCTATTTCCAGCCCCTAGTCCGGGCTCGGCGTGATTCAGAAGTGGTTCCTCTATGATGACAAGGGATCGCATTAAGTACAAAGCCTCGTTTAAGAGCGGGGTTTGGACGGGGTCGGAAGTTTCTAGGCCGAGCTCGCATGACGCGGGCCTCTAGGGTTTGGAAGTAGTATCCAGATAAGAGTCCGTCCTTGCAATGATTGTCGGAAACGCTATTCTCTCGGTGTTGAGCTCTAAGGCCGCAGAGAGTCTGGCAGGCTCTAGACTCCCGTCTTCGAACCTGATGACGCGCTCCAAATCCAAGGTCGGAGCGGTGGTTGAGGCCGCGAACCCTTGGAAGATCAAGTCTCCTCGGATATCAGCGACATAGTTCAGATTTCCAAAACTAATCTGGTGACTAGGGGCGTAGCTGTCGATCTGCTCCAGGTGGCCAACCCAGTTGGCACGCAGTGCGAAGCCGCCGAATACAAAGATGGCCGGGGAGAAAAATCTCCTTCGCGACAGCATTGTTGTAGATGATTGATGGAGCCATCGAGCCTTTCAACGACGACACAGTGGAACTCTCAATGAAAGCACCAATGTCGGTATCAAAATCGGCATATCTCGGGTAGGGGGTCCCGAACTGTGCGTCTAAGGATCGAAGGTAAGAGGAGACAGGGGACACGATGTTTACCCAGGTTCGGGCCCTCTTAATGGAGGTAATACCCTATGTCCTGCTTGATTGACTTTGATGAGTATAGGGGTTACAAGAGTTGATCTACCACGAGATCGTAATGGCTAAACCCTAGATGTCTAGCCTATATGATTATGATTGTAACTGCCTCTATGGACTAAACCCTCTGGTTTATATAGACATCGGAGGGGACTAGGGTTTGTACAGAGTCGGTTTACACAGAAAGGAATCTTCATATTCGCACGCTAAGCTTGCCTTCCACGCCAAGTAGAGTCCCATCCGGACATGGGGAAAGCCTTCCGTCTTGTATCTCCATGGCCCATTAGTCTGGCCCATATCACATAGCCCGGACGCCCGAGGACCCCATAATCCTAGACTCCCTCAGTGGTCGCCATCGGTCCCGGCATCTGGTTCAAGATGAGGTCGCACTTCGTCAGGTACCACACCTTCACCTGCTAGTCCAACGTCGTCATGTCTGCTCCCATCGGAAATGCCAGGTCCGTGTTCCTCTTCTTCGCGGTGACGTTGGTCCTGAGAAGGTCGAGCTTGACGTCCTGCTTCGTCATCAACGCCGACCACCTCGCCTCAGATTTCTCCCCCTCTTGGTGGCGTGGATCTTGGCGTCGGTGACGCACTGTTCTATCGACGATTACAGCCGTTCAGCGGCGGGTTGCCATCAGGACGCCCTGCCACCGCCGAGGCATGCGCGTACGGGTTGTGGACACCGTCCTTGGTCATGGCGAGAGCGAGCTGACACTCTGTCCATTTCTCGCATGACTCGATCCTGGTGAACACATGAAGGAACTTGAACTCCTGGTCGTTGTTGTCCTGGCGAAACATGTCGAACATTCGAACCATCTGCACAGACGAAGAACAAGTGTTGGCGAAGCACACGGTGAAGAGCTAGGCCGGCAAGCGATGGACATACCTAACGCTTGACATTGGTGCATCTCTCCGGGTGAGCCATGACTTCCTCCTGAATATCATGCCACTTGTTGCAGGCCTGCTGGATGGTCGCCCAATGGTTGGCCATGGCCTTCTCGCCGTGATACATGTGGATGCTGGCGAAGTCGGGGTCGACCAACTTGCGCTCGTCGAACACCGTCTTGACCCTTCTCTAGTAGGTGTCGGCGTTCTAATTCGCGTCGTTGACCGGTTCGATGCTGACAGTCTTCCATGCTTCGGCGAGGCACTCATCTTCCTTTGGTGTCTATTTGGCACAAGGCTCGCTCGTCCTGGCGGTGGACGGTCGCTTCTTCTTTCTCGCTTTGGTCGTTGGCTTTGTTGGTTCTTCCTCTTCCACCTCCTCCTCAGCATTGTCGTGCTCGATGTCCTCCATGTCGACGGAGGTGTCTAGTGTCTCGTCTTGCATGCGGAACCCGAGGCACGAAGCGGCGGCGACTGAGCCATTCGTGATGATCTCGTCCATGTTTGGCGTCGGTGCTGCTGAACTATGGTGCCGAGCCAGGTGCGAAGGATAAGGATCTATGGCGCACAGTCGGCGCAGGCGAGCCCAAGTACGTCGACGGTGAGTAGTCGTACTGGGTGTTGAGGCCGACGGTGAATGCGGGGGAGGGCGTGCACCATGTCGGGGTTGAAGACGGGGGAGGGGGGCGTAGAGCCATGCGGGAAGGTGATGATGGGGTTGAAGCCGCCAAGCGCGTCGTTGTCAGTGTCGTAAGGCGAGGGCGCGTACCCCCACCCTGATGACGAGAAGTTGGCGGGTGACGCGACGCTCTGCTGGCTACCCCACGCGCCGTGTGGGTACTGGTCGGCCTGTTGAGCCGGAAGGAGCTGTCGCTCGTTCGCCATGCGCACACGAGACGTCTCCTCCTGCTCCGTTGTCGCGTCCCTGGCCTTCTTCATGTTCAGCCTGTTCCGCCGATCGGTGGTGACCGCCGCCCGGCGATCAACGTCGGCCTTCCACTAGGCGTTCGTCAAGCCGGGGGGCTTTGCCATCGGTGCCCTCGGCTTCCTCTGTTTTGGCTGGCTGGAATCGGTGGCTAGGCGAGGGGGTGCATACTTCTTCGGCGGCATGGCGGGCGGATCTGAAGAGAATGGCGGTAGCTGCGGGGGAGACGGGGGTTGGTAGGGGGGAAATGGAGGGAAAGAGGAAAACGGCGGGAAAATCGGTTGGTGTCGCCGATAGTGCTGGCCCACGCGCCTTTTCGCTTCAGCCAATGCCCCTGATGCGCTGGGTTCCGTTTGGGTTCGCCGGTTGTAATTTGAGCCCAAAACGGCGGAAAACAAGGATCTGAGGGCTCGGTTGGGCGATTTTTTCTGCTCCGGCGGTAAAAAAAGACGCCCCATGGGGCTGTTGGAGATGGTCTTACTCTTTTTTGCTTATGATGTAGTACTTTCTAGTGCTTCGCTGTGTAAATTTAAAAAAGCCTCATACTCCATAGGCCTCAATTGCAACGCATGCATTTCACATGAAGATGGGTTAGATTCCACACTGATTAGTTCAATTGCTGCGGCTCTCAGGACAATTTCCAAATTTCTCACACACCATCCCGTCAACATCCGAAAAGAATGATTGATCGATTGAATATTTCATCAGGAGCAGGTAAGCGTACGAAAGAATACAGTTAGCAGCAGCTAGCGCTGCCCTTGTTTTCAACGATAAAAACAAGAAAGAGATATACAGCTGCTAAGCAAAAGAAAACACTTGCAGAATGGAGGCCCAATTCCGTCACGGGCAATGCAGGAGGCATCAAAGAGCAGCCAGCAAGCGGTGACCCAGAGGAAGCCTCTAAACAACGTGATGAACAATCGTCTTGTCTTCTAATAACCGTGTGCCTACCCTAGGCCGGCCTCAAATTGGAGGCACAAAGAATGGATTAACCAAGCAATCAATCAGCCCTACCCTCCTCTCCTTTCTAAACCCAGTCAGTCAGCATCTGTGCTAACCAAAATGCAAGCGCCCTCGTGTAGTTAACAATGCATCTAAACAAAGAATTGAGTCCTATCTGTCGAGGTTGTTAGCACCTGAGCGTCGGCTACCCTAAACCGTATGCCAAAACCCAGGCGGCTTGTCATCCACTGCATATCTCTGGCCTGAACTGCCCTGCTGCTGCTGCTCGACCAGCCTGTTCGCGCTACGAGGCAACCGGATCTTCACCCGCTTCGGCCGGACCTCTGAGGCGGCTGCGTCTTTAGTTGCCTCCGCAAACTGCTGCCGGGAACAGCTGCTGGTAGATGGATACACATTCGACTGCTGCGCCGCATAACTGGTATCGCCTTGTTGAGCTTCCAGCTGCCGCCGCTTCATCCTCCAGGCAATGGGAACCATATCCTCTCTATCTTCCTCAGAAGAGGCAGAATTTGACTTATTGTGCCTCATACTAACTGAGGGAACTGAAGTACGCTCAGAGTCTTCTTCAGGTCGCTTATTGTCATGTTGTGTTTCTGGGGATGCCTTCTTCAGCCGCTTCAGAACCTGAGTAAACAGTATTTATATAATATCAGAAACAAAACATGCGGCGTAACAAACCTACACAAACTCCATGGATTCTCAGTTGTTTCTCAATTACCAACCACGCGTTCAGTAACCTATAATATGATACACGCCTAAGCCTAAAAATTTATCAGCACATGAGGTGGGCAAGGAAGCAGCAGTTCACCAGGATGGTAGTGACAAAAATAATCAAAATTGTGGCTACAGGGTCAGATGCGTGAATAAAAATAGATTGGCTTCCTCTTTGACAATCTGTTCTCAAATTTCGAGGATCAAACTGGAGCATACCTTCTGTTCAGACATGTTTGTTGTCTTCATGTCAGGAGCAGATCTTCCTAATATGCTGGATCTGCGCTTGACTCGGAAGATTTCAGTATCAGAATCAGAATTGCCACTGTATTCCATGGGTGAAGCATTGCAGGAACTAATTTCATTGCAAGCATCAGCCATGCAGGATGAATTGCCATCCAGCGGACCATTCCCTTCCACTGATGATGTTTTTATGAACTGCTTACTAATTGGCCAAATTTGGTCAGTTCGAGCTGCATGGAACTGAAAAACAACAATATTATTACCTCAAACTGAAAGACAGCAGTTGGAAACAAGATTTGATACGAGTGCGGTAAACTGACCTTTGGTTCTGCAGGCAAAGACCCGTCACGATGTGCAAAAGACGTCAACGATGAAGTCGCAGGAGAACACTTTCCACCGTCAGCAGCATTTGCTTCTAGCAAGTTTGCTTCACTGTTGCTGATGTCCTGGTTAGCCCCAACTGATCGACCATGATCATCACCAATATCAGAAATCACAGCTTGCTTATAAGAGACATTAGCACTTGTTTCCTTATCCAGGCGAATATCCTGCTCGAATTTTCTATATAGAGCCTCTAACTCCAGTATGTCCTCTCTGACGTAGACAATCCGGTCAGATTTACAAGAGCAGCTCCGCAGTTCTTGTTCTGTACTCCAATCAATAAATATAGTCAGGTAAAATACAAACTTGAGGGGAAGGCTAGAGAAACAGCAATGTCAGGATTTCTTACCATGATGAAGGCAGATAGGATCAAAGGTGCATCCGCATGACACATGTGTAACGTAGCAATCACGCCGGCACATGCTACAGGATAGGTTCGAATACATTTTTGGCTTGTAGTATATGTGAGAACCCATTTTAGTGAGTAAGCTGCGTGTGCGCCGCTGCAGTCGCATCAACCTCACAAAGGAAGACTTCACACAATATTGAGTGTATGGATGTTCAGAATTAATTGTTTCTGGATCACTCAGTTTGTGGGACAGAAGCATTGCAGAACGGCAGAGTAGCTCCTCGTGTGCAAGAAAGGGTGTTCTGTTCAGAAGTGCGTAGCGTTTGCTAGCCAGAGAGCCCAGAGGAAACCAGTCGCCAATAGCAAAATTGACAGCCTCTCCACAATTGAAGCCTGGGTAATTCAAACATTGCTTAGAATATATAGTATGCATATATGCGGAAATTACCAAGCAGAAGATAGAAGAAACTATACATACCGTGGCTGAAACCTGAATGGTACGAACGAGGGAATGTTATAACAAACTCTCCAGGCTTCTGCACAGCTTTATAAACAGGAACATTGTGGTCTAACAAGATATTTGGGGGGAACATTGTTGTCTTCCCTAACAGAACATCAAAAGCTGCATCCTCTCCATCACCAGTCAAAATATCCTTGTTGTACACATACTGGCTTGCCACCCTTTCAAATCCAGGAGCAGCGTCGCCTGGTATCCCATACCATGTCTTAAATGCCCCACAATGATGATAATTGATGCTGGTTATGTGATAAAAATGTTAGAAAATTGTCCATAAAAAAGGAACGAGGAATAACCATGATCAATAATAAGAATCAGGATGAGTACCTGTACAAATAGTGATCTTCGACATGCCATGCAAACATGCTAAAGAGCATACCGATATAAAGCATTGGATCTGTTACTCCCTGTTTTGGATCAGAGTAATTACAATCACGACGAATCCATATTAAGAATATACTAAAACATAAAGAAGCAAGGAATAGATTACATACCGGAATTGGCGTCTGCAGAAGTCTCAGCACAGAACTGGGGAGCCGTGAAAAATTCTACAAGCATAGAGAAGAAAATCATGAATAAGACTGTAAAGTAGCCAACATCACACACAGGGAGAAAGGGACAGAGGGGAGCATATTTTACCTTGAGGTTCCAGTTGCTTTTCCCAAGCTGATCGTGAGAAGAAGAAGAGAAGGCACTCCCATCAACATCACAAGCATATTCAACAAAATCCATCTTTCCAGAAGAGATTTCACGCCAGAACTCCTCCTCCACGTACCTAGCAGGGAGACAACTAGCACTGGAATACTTCTTAGAGAACACTTTGTTGGCCATTCTCTCGTAGTCTCTGAAAGTGTACTTTCTGCAGAGTCGTGAAAAATGTGATGAGACTTTGAAGGCAAACTAAATAGGGTACTGAAATAGACAGAGAGTAGCGCACCGTCCACTCATAAAGAAAGTGACTGTATCGTCTTCAGCCCATTCAGCAAGACGAAGCGGCTGAACCCTGGTCATGAACTTAAAACCAGGTTGTTCCTTCATCAGCACGACACCAGCAGGCACAGAAGCGCTTACAGGTGCCACGATTTTGCAAATGCCTGGAGAGAAAGATGCCATTGTCATTATTTATTCATCCATTCGGTAATACATTGGCAAGAGAAATGGGTCTGAGGTAAAAGGAAGGTGTACCGTATTTTGAAGCCACCGGGGAAATTTTCTGTATATACACAATGGGATCCTCGAATTCCTCCTTGGTGGGACAATACACAGGGCACTCTGGTATGTTGTCTATCCACTCTAGGTTAGACATATCGAACTTGTCCACCTTGCGCTTTGCAAATGGATTATTGTTCTGGGCACTGCTAGTGCTAGGTAAACCCGCAGTAACATTGTTGGCATGCAATCTCACCCCACAGTTTGCAGGAGTCCGCAGTGAGTCCCCGCCGCTCCTTGCAGCCATGGCAGGATTGTCACCGGCGTCTTTCTGAGCACTCAAACGCATCCTCTCAAGTCTCCTCTTCTTCAGTGTCTCGAGCCCATTCCTGACCTCTGCGGGGAGACAGCTCCTTCCCTCCACCTAAGACATAGCTAGATACATCAGAGAGTGAAGAAGCACATGCAGCATTGCAATTTATAATGTGCAAGCCGGCATTGACCAACAAAGACAGCAGGGTCAATTAGCACCAATAGTTTGGATGCCACGAATTGGTCATAGGTGGAACCGAAAGAGCGGCAACTCCCAGCCAAGTCAAGAAAGCAATAGTCATGGAATCAAACACGGCACATTGATGTCCTCCACGCGGGTGCTTCCCTGCCACGACCATCCGTCGCAATCAGTCTGCCACTGAATTTATCCAGAGCCGTTCTATATTCGAGGAACTATAAAAAGTCCTACTGTATCTCGTGGCAGCAATTTATATAGAAACGCTCGCTGCTTTAAGAATAACGGTCTCTTTAGTAAGAACGAATCCATAAATTTCGAATCCACGGCCATTAAATCGCAAGCACAACGGTTGATTGACTGATTGAGCGAGGTTCTGCATACTGTAGAAAAATCGGCGGCAAGAAAGGAAGAGGAAAAAGGGTACTAATTTGCAGACTTGGTCAAAGGTAGAATTACGCACATGCGGTACGACCATTGGAGTAGAAACTTGTGGAAAAAGGGAGGAAGATGCCATTGCCTGCTTGGCGCTCGCCGAACAATGGAATGCAACCCCACACGGCAAGGAATAGGACAGCCTAAACTTAACTTGGAGTACTAGTAGCAGTGATTTAGCACGAGCATCTTAATTAGCCCAAAGGAGAGGGAAAAGCAAAGAAAAATAAATACTGGTAGAAGCCCAGCTGGTGTGTTTGACTTCTCACGCAGCGAATCTATCTACTACTACTAATCCTAACGGGCGAGGACGAGCGCGAGGCCAAATTAATACAGCTCATGCGGTGATGATGATACTACCTATGAACAAATCCAAAAACAAAGAGATGGCATAAATGAATGGTTCCTCCTGGTTTTCCAACATTGACGGCCTCGGAATTCACGGGGACGCAGAAACAGAGGGCGTACGAGCAATTCGCCGGACGCGGATTCGTGCGTAATTCGGAACAATTCTCCCAATTGGCGCGGCTCGTGGCGGAATCCATGAATTGCTCGGCGAGGGGGAACGAAATTTACAGGGAAAACGACGCGGTAATTCGAATACTAGGCCTACGAGAGAGGAATCGAACAGTGACCGGCCACGAACACGCATTAATTGAGGCAGCGGCGGAAGAGGAAGGAGAAGGAGAAAAGGCGCGAAGGAAGAGGGAGCGAGCGACGGAAGCGGAAATTGAAGGGGGAGGCAGATCTCGCGACTCACCATGACTCCGGCGGGGCGCGGCGCGGTTGCGGAGGCCCGTCTAGAGAAT
The DNA here is from genome assembly GCA_034509565.1 of Triticum monococcum. NCBI lineage: Eukaryota > Viridiplantae > Streptophyta > Magnoliopsida > Poales > Poaceae > Triticum > Triticum monococcum. Next base: position 388,845,130 of record CM067841.1, read on the forward strand.
TCCCCGGCGGCACGGGTCCCGCATTCCCCTCCGGGCGAGCGGGCGGCGGCGGGGGTCCCTCCCGGCCCAACCGAAGCCGGCACGCGCGGCGCGGTCCTCCTTCCTCCTCCTTCCGTCGGTTATTTTCCCGCGCGAGCTACGCGGGAGCGGGAGGTGGAGGCGGGGGCACTGGCGCAATTGAGGGCCAGCAATGGGGGCCCCACCGCGGGGGTTGCCGGCGAGGGAGCGGGTCGCCGGAAGAGGAAGGGAACGGGACGGGACGGAACGGGTCTCTGGCTGTGGGGGAGGGGAGGGGAGGGGGGGAGGGTGATATGGGGAAACCGCGGAGAAGGGAGACGAGAGAGCCCCACTTGTACCCGTCGCCCACGCTTTTCTCTATCCCCCCCTCCCTTTTTTTTCGCTTTCCTTTTTTTGCGTCGGGCCGGAGGAGGAGAGGGAGGCGACGGGGTCATGGGAGCGGCGTTGGCGTTGGAGTTGGTTCCACCAGAACTGACGCTAACGGAACCGCGTCCCCCGCGCTCTCTCCCCGTTCTGCCCCTGGGCTTCCCACCCCTCCGCCGATTGTCTTTCTTTCTTTCTGGTGGGACTTTTCCTCCTCCTCTCGTCCGCCTGTGTGACACGAGGGAGGGTGGGGGTGGAGGTGGGGTTAGTTGCTCACCTCACCTCACCTGCATGTGACATTTACTGTCCTACCACCTGGGACGGACGGACGGACAGTTGGCCCAAAAGGTGCTTGCGAAAACACACAAGTAAATTCCACCTCTTGCTTTTTCTTGATTGAATGAACTACTCCTAGGTTAGCTCGCCACGTGTCGCGCCTGCGTGAGATGAGAGAGACCGCGGTGTGGCTGGAGAGGGATCCGGCTTGCTTGCTTCCTTCCCATGCTCGCATCCTGCTTTCACCTCATCCTACGGCTGTCTTTTTTTTATTTTCTAATTTAATCATCTCCCTTCTGATTTTAAAAGGATGAGGCCGAATTTTATTTTGTTTCAATCAAATCAAGCCATGTAGCCCAAAGCACAGATGGACGCACGCTTAAGGAACAGGCAAGTCTCGTCCGCCGGAGAGAGACCAATGTTGGCTTGACTCGGATTTAGTTACTTGTGCAGGTATATTCGCCTCTGGATAGATAGAGTAGACAGGTCGCATTTTTTCACCATTCTAACCACTAACCTTTTGGTGGTTTTGATTTGATTGAAAGATGAAGTGATTTAACTAACCCTGGATTAGGGATACTAGGTGTAGGAGCGGTGGACGTGTTCCACGGTAGGTGGCTGGTCCCGAACCAACCCCCTCCCTGGCCAAGGAAGGAGAGCCAACCCCCGGGAAAGAAAGGACGGGCGCGGGCATATATGATGGGTATCCTATTCCCATAGGGGCTGTGCTGTGGCTGTGTGCGCTGTTGGGCTCACGGCACCACCTGGAACAGTGCAACCACCACGCCACCCACGTCCATTACTCCATCCAGAGAAGAAAGCGGAGGGGCAGTCCCGTCATCCCGCCCCCTGCGCGCGACGTCGCCGTCGTCGCCGCTCCGTTGCGTTGTGTTGCGTCGTAATGAATGCCACGGAACGGAACCCACTTGGCCAGCCCAACCTCCCCGGGCCACGGGATGCCGAAACGTGTCCGGGGCGGACGGCCGCGATCGGTCGGGCTCGCGGCTGACGCGTGGCCGGTTGCGCGGTTGGAGATTAGGCGCCATCCGATCCCTCGTGTTGTTCCTTTCTTTGTTGCCGCATCAACGGCCAGGCTCGCCTCTCGACCGCCTGCCGGCTTCGCTCGCTCGCGGGTTCCGGGCTCCCCCTCTTTCGGCCGCGTGCTGTTTTGTGCCCCAGTTTAATCGCATCGAATGAGAAGACCGTAGCAGCATCTCCCCTCTCAAGCAGGATTCTCACCGACCAAAACCAAACTTAATAACCGAGACGAAACAGAATCCACCTGCCTGCCTGAGATGCACGGCAAAATTACTCCGCTCCACTCAGGCAGTGGCATCGCAGCAGCGGCGGCCTGGGTGTGAAGCTCGTGAGCCGAAAGCGGAAAGGGAAAAAGGCGAGGCGAGGCAAAGCAAAGGTGGGGTGTGCTGTGCTGGGCTGTGTTGTGTGGCTCAGCCTCGTCCATGTGACGACCTTTTTAGGCTTTTTACTGCTGATGCCATGCTGCTGTCGTTGCCTCTAAATCTAAACTGAATCCCCTCCCGTCAGTCAGATCTGTGCTGCTAGTACCGTCATCACGACACCCAGTCACTAGCTGCTACTCTCGCTTCACCTCACTTCCGTCCACGCCAGCACCAGCTCCTGCGTACGCGTGGCCCACCTCCTTCCTTCCACGTGTCAGCCCGCCTCATGCACATCACTTGCTTGTCATTTCCTTCCGAACATTTTTTTTGAAAGGACGACAAAAGCTTTACCACATCTCATTAATAAAGAAGAAGAGAATTGCCCGGTTAATTACGAAAAACCAGGCAAAAACCGCTACATCCCATGAAGGGGCACACTGGCCAATCTGGCTACCTACAAAAGACTCACACACGCCTCCGAGAGAGGAGCACCACCTAGGCGGACTACAGGCGTCATCGTCATCTCTCCTCCGCGAGCCAGCGACTCCGACTTCACCCGCAAATCCCCATCGGTGAGGCACACACCGCAGCAACCTGCACCAAGCCCACATCGACCTCTGCCAAACAGTTGACCATCAGGAGCATCGACGAGACAGCTCCGACTTTGGTGAAGACCAAAAGCAAAAGAATTATGCAGGGCTCGCGCCGACGAAGACCTCCTCAAAGATCACCGGGCATCTGTCATCGTTGCCGCCTAGGCTCTTCCAAGGCAGCTCCGACTCTGCGACGCCATAGCGAGACCAAGAGAAAACTAGTCGGGCACGCCGGAAAGAGCCGACTATCAGAGCCCTGCCGCGACTCTGCACTGCTCACCACCAGCATCGTTGCCAAACATGTCATCACCTACGACCTCCATATCGCCAATTGACCGCTGCCAATCACGATAATGTGTATGTCCAGCCTTGAGAAAGCACGCAAGGAGTCACCATCTTCAAGACAACGCCCTCAGGAGGGGAAGCGACGTGGATCGACGCCGTCGTCCGACCCTGCACAACAGGGCCAAGGTCTTCACCCGAAGATGGCATCCGAGGCCGGGAGAGAGGAGAGCTCCACGACAACCCTCCAAGGGGGTAAGCGACGTCCACGGACGCCGCGTCATCAGGCTTTCGCCCGAAGCAACCCAGATCCCGCACCCCACGCAATCCGACAGCAGCGCCGTCGACCTGCAAACCCGCTGGCCCAAACACCTCCAACGTGACCGGCGGCGCCACCACCATGCCAGAGCCACCTTCCTCGCCGCCAACTGAAGCCGGCGGGCCAGATCGGGCGCGGACCAAATCTGGCGCCCAAGCACCCGCACGCCGACACCGCAGCCACGGCCGGCCAAGCTCCAGGCCACGCCACGCCACCTACCACCAGAAGCAGGAGGGGGGCTGCCACCCCACCTCGACGCGCCGAAAGTACAGGAGACTCGCCGGCGCCGCCGCACCGGCCGGACGGCCGAAAAAAACCGCCAGCCAAGGAGGCGCTGCAGGGGCTGACGGGGGAGGAGCGCGAGACGGAGCAGAGGGCCGCCGGGGAGCGCCGCGACGACCGTAGCGCCGGAGGCCGAGCCTCCCCCACATGGAGCCCTCGCCATCGGGAACGATGCCGCGCGCGCGAGCGGGAAGCCCCGCCGCCGCCGTCCGCCGCGCGGGCTTCGCCCGGCAGTTTCCTTCAGCGGTGACGCGGCAAGAGGAGCCAGGGAAAAGGGGTGGCAGCGCGGCGGGCTAGGGTTCCCCCGAGTCGCCTGCCAGGCGACGCGGGGGTTATGTCTTGTGAAGCTGCGATGAGCATGCGTTGCATGATGCTTGATGAGCTGCTGCTGCTGATGACTGTGTATGGATAGTGGTACTAGTACTAATTGCCTATTTAGCTGCTTGTCTCAAAGTGTCTGCAGCCCCCGCGACAGGGGATTAATTGGAGCACTGGCTAATGGTGGTAGTACATCATCCGTTTGTCTGTCCCTTTTACCTGATTATTAAGGGTAAGAAAAGGTCGTGTGAGTCGTCTACTTCCGGTGGTTTTGCTGAATTGGGAAAATTAACAAGAGTGACGGGTGCCAGCACGCACCCGTGGCGGCCTGCTGGCCCATCTGATCAACCAGGCACCATGTGACTGACAAGGTGGGCTGCGTTCGCATTTCTTTTTTCTTCCGGCATTGTTTTGTTGATTGGAAAGGCAGGGCGTGGTGAGGACCACCACCACCACTCCACCACTCTCCACTGCATATTTGCATGTGGGTCTACCACAAAATCCATCTCCCTGCTGCGGATTAGGTTGATGCTACTAGTACTCCTACTCATAGTTTTAAATAGCCCGCTATAGCCCGCTTTTCAGCATGGTGCTGCTAAATAATCACCTTCAGAAATACTTTCTCCGTCCAGAAATACTTGTCTTAGAAATGATTGTATCTGGACATATTTTAGTTATAAATACATCCATTTTATTCATTTTTAGGACAAGTATTACCGGACGGAGGGAGTAGCTCGCTATAGCTCCGCTATAGCTGTTGAAGACTCGTCGCTATTTTCCATAGCCCGCTATTTAAAACAATGATACTACTAGTGATCAGCTGTAGTACTACCTAGCAGGTTGGAGTACAATTAGTAGAGCTAATTGCATGTTACGCACAGTGTATTTTACTTGTTTTGGCTGGCGGCTGTAGGACCAGCCACACACCCGATAATCCCCCTCTTGATAAAAACACGGTAGCTAATTAAAGGAATGACTATTATTGTTCCGGAAGCAAAAGTGAGTGAGAAAGATGAGTGGCCAGGGGCATGGATTGGGTCAGACGCTGAATGCTTCAACCAGAGAGGAAGGAAGACCGGAGCAGAAGCGTTGACCGCGACGTGGCGATACACCGAGCACGCGCGCATTAGGAGGGCGGTCAATCATCTCAAGAGACGATCGAGATGCAGTAGTAGTATGTTTTGTTGACCACTTTTTTAGATGGTGGGAAAAGCGCGGCTCTGCTCACATACCGTACGCACGCCAAAACCGTGGTCTTGATCTGCCTTTTTTCCTGGTTCCATCTTACTACTAATTGGACACTCCACTTTTGTGCTTACTAGTGGTATATGGATGTAGTACTATGTATCTGTCTGGCTAATTAAACTATGTGCGCACCCGCGAAAAAAGAAAAAGTAAACTATGTGCGGCTGCTTGATGTGGCCATGCCACACATGTCTCGCGTGCACCTTATCCACCTAACACTCCAACTACGCGCTCGACGGTGCAGCTGTTGTTGTGAGGGAGGATGAAGAAGATGTTGACCTGGGAAGTACACAAGTGTACAACTGCTGATGAAAACCGAGGCCGCGCTGCTAGTTTAGCCACAGTAGGAGTAGTAGCCAGTAGCTATAGTAGCGGTACTTGACTGTATATTTTATTCGAATTTAGGGCAGCTAGCTGGGAGGGATCAAGGTCAGCCCCTGATTTGATGTGCGTGACGCGATGTGGCGACGGAATGGAGGCCGGCCGGCATGGGCGTGTCCGAGATGCCGGGGCCGGCTCTTAAAACCAGGCCAAAGCGGGCCTTTTTATTGATTCCGGTCCTTTCCGGTGCGGCGCAGGACTGCTCACCGGTGGCGATGCAGGGCAAGGCGACAGCGGATGGGCGCGACGCGCGGCGCACTGCACAGTAGGTGAACAGTAGGAGGGATCCCAGGCGGATCCGTGGGCGGGCGGGAGGCGACGAGAAGCCTCGGCCTCGTGTCTCGCGGCCGGAGCGAATTCCGCGGACGTGCCCCCCACGCGTCCGCCCGCCCGTCCGTGCAAAGCTGAGGCCGAGGGCGCGACGTCAAGCGCATGACCTACTGCTGCTGCTACCTCGGCTAGCTCAGGATTCAGAGCTGTAGCTAGCATGTGTCCACGCCACCTCTTCCTCCTGCTGCGCGCGTGCAGCGGTGGTCAGGGACGGACCCGGGGGCCGAGGCGTGCAGGTGCAGGCAGGGGCGTCAGGTTGTGCTGCACTTGGCAAGTTGCCATGATTCCCCCCATCGCCCCTCTGTCTTTATCTCGGTTTTCTTTTTCGCCCGGGCTGCGCCACCATCCCCTATTGTTTGCTTCAGCTTCTAGTGCTACTAGGAGTACTACTATATCACCTAGCCATAGGTAGCTGTTGGCATGTCCGGCCGTCCTTGTCCAATTGGAGGCAAGGCAACGAAACCGAGCAATGCGATCCACATGACATGCGACGTCCGCGGCCCAGGGCAGCGCAGGGCCAGCGGGGAGGGAGATTCCCCGGGCATTTCGTTGTGAGCCATTTCTTTCTTTGCCCGGGACCGTGATGCCGCCGCCCGCGCATGACGGCCCGTGGTTTGGTTTTGGTCCTGGTTCTGGTTCTGGTTCTGGTTCGGTCACGGCAGTGATGCAGGGGCAAAGGCGCTTCAACCTCCCCGACGGGGCGTGACGAGGCGCTTTCCGGTTTCCCTGGCCCTGGAAGCGACGGATCTCTCGCGCATCCGTGTGGATGGAGTGGTCGCCGTCGATGTGGACGCGCCCGTGTCCTTTTGGTCATCGCCACGGGCCTGCCCTTTTACCTGCGTACGTGTACGAGAAAAGTCCCACCTTTTGCGTCCAGGCTCGGCCCAGAAGGTACTACGCGGACGTGGTGAGATTCTCTGGCTCCCACGTCCCGTGTGGCTTGTGAGGCTGCCTGCATATCAACGGCGTCCACGGCTTTGGCTGCTGGCTCGACCCGTCGCGGTGTGGGGCACCTACCTACCTTGCTCCAGCTGCACCGGGCAATGTCGAGATGAGCAAGGGTAGACTTCACCATTTCCCATGGTATTACGGCCCTTCGCCAGCGTGCTGGTATTAGTATCAGTTGCCGGTCAATGGCAGGTAAACGGATGCGAACACGCGTTGAAGTGTTCTATGCTGACAGCTGACTTATAAAAGTCAGTCAGGTGGGAAATCCCTCCCTGCGAAAAACAGTGACAGTTTGGGAAAAGGAATTTTGCTTCACACTTCCGTGCCGAGTGAGGCGAATTCAAAATTCGAACTTTTCAGTTTTGGAAAAGCTGATTTTTCTTTTTACAAGTAAACAAAGATATTATACGTATGTGTGTAAAATTTTCGGATGAAATTCCTTGAAATGCGATCTGTACTAAAATGACAAATTAGTGACCTGGAAACATGAATAGTATCATGAATTAAAAAGGCCCAGAGCTGTCTTGTTTGCACAACCCTAATTTTAACGTATTTCATTGTAAAAAATTACACACTTATGATGTATGCCTCCATGTATAAGTATATTTTTTCAGAATCTTTTGAAATATAAAAATATAACCTTTGTTGAATTTTGATTTTCTTTAGAAACCGGCCTCATTCGGCCTCGGGCTTCAAAAGGAATTTTCGTTTCCGTGCCCCGCTATGTTTTTTATAGAGATCTAGTTCAATTTTCATTATAGTCACTGTGATAGACTATACTTTTTGTACACTATGGAGAGCGCTTCCTACTACAGGAAAAATGAGCTGGGTTTTACCATGTTTACTTTTGTTTTCCGGTTTTTGCTTTATTTTCTGTTCTTTTTTTCTTCATTTTTACTTGCCTAACTCAACATGCTTTTTCTGTATTTTTTTACTCGGTTTTCCCATGCTTTTCTCAAAATAGTATCGGTTAACAAATATAGAAAAATGTTGAATACATATTTAAAATATTAAACGAATATTGAAAAAATGTTGAACAAGTACTAAAAATGACAAACGAGTATTTTAAAAAACATTGAACAAGTATTTGAAACTGTTGAATAAGTATTAAAAATGTTGAACAAGTATTTGAGAAAATGTTGGATAAGTAATAAAAATTTATGAATGAGTATTTAAAAAATGTTGAACAAGTATTTAAAAATGTTGAATAAGTATTAAGAATGTAGAACAAGTATTTGGCAAATGTTGAATAAGTATTAAAAATTTTTGAATGAGCATTTGAAAATGTTGAACAAGTATTTCAAAATGTTGAATAAGTATTAAAAATGTTGAACAACTATTTGAAAATGTTGAATAAACATGAAAAAAATGTTGAACGAGTATTTGAAAAATATAGAGCATGTATTTAAAAAATGTTGAATAAGTATTAAGATGTTGAACAGGTATTTAAAAAATACTGAATAAGCGTTCGGACAATGTTGAACGTCTATAAGAAGATGTTTATCACTTATTAAAAGAATGTTTTTGACATATACGAAAATGTAAAGAAAAAGAAAACCAAACAAAAAATGGAGATAGAAAAGAAAACCAAGCAAAAATGGAGAAGAAAAAAAACAAAACAAGTAAAAACCAGTAAAACTTGTATTTGAAAACAGAGAAAAAGTTGAGAAGGGGAAAATGAAAAAAACAGTGGAGAAAACGGGACCATGTCGCCTCAAGTAAGGTACGGTGCACGTTATATTACGCCGCTACAGTCGGCACTGGAAGGGAGCTCCTAAGCGGTGATGTTGGCGCCGGTTCGCCCGCTGGCGCGCACGTGCATTGCCAGCTGGGCCGGGCCATTAATCCTGAATGCCTGCTTGAACGATTTTGAACTTTTTCCCTGCCTCGTTCGATTGTTAACTCATTGACAACTAAGAATAAAACACGATTTTGAAAAAGAAGTTCATGAATTTGGGAAAAAAATATGGAAAAACAGTTCACGAAATTGAAAAAAGTCAACACTCTTTAAAAAATATATTCGTATTTGAAAAAAGTTCAATGAATTTGGAAAATGTTCATCGAATTTGGAAAAAGTTCATTGATTTTAAATTTTTTTACCAATTTTGAAAAAATGTAGAAAATTCTGAAAATTGTTCATCAATTTTTGAAAAAGTTCATTGAATTCTAAAAAATGTTCATCCAATTCGTGAAAAATTGGTTGATTTTGAAAAAAGTTCATCGATTTTTTTAAAAAATTCATTAATTTTGAGAAAAAAAATCATCAATTTGAAGAAAACATCACGCATTTGAGAATGAATCATCGAACCAGAAAGAAGAAAAAAGGGAAAAGAAAACAAATAAAAGATGTGAAAAGTTAACCGTTACCAGATCCACTTTGGTGGCGTGGTAGTTGGACCCTCATCCATCGATACAGACGATCGCTGGTTCGATTCACATATGGAGCATCTTTTTTGCAAATTAAGACACAGAAAAGAAAATAGATGGGTCGGCCCAGCGCGGTGCCGCTTCGGGCGCCTGTTTGCGAAAATACTACTAACGGGGGCCTACATCGCCAAATAGGGATTGCCGCACTAGAGTCCATGAAAAAAAGAGTAGGCACCAGAGTCACTAATGGGTCGGTCAAGTTGGGTCACCCTATGCGTCCCACTACTTTTGGACCCACCGAGCGGCATATATGGGTTCCCCGTACCGACTCAAGTTTTTTTTGAGACAACCGTACCGGCTCAAGTTATTCTGTATATCGTTAACTGGGCTTCGGTTTTGCCCATAGTTTTTCTGGTTTGGGGGATGTACTCATTTTCTATCACAGTACTATTTTTTGGATTTTTTATTAAAAGCTATTACTATTCTAGTTTTAATCTCCCAACTGACATGGAGAGGTAATAAAGTGATTAGGAAGACATGTGTTATGGCCAGACATGATTTCCAAGTTATGGAGCATTTTAAGCAAGCCTTGCGGAGATGACGAATTTTGAAAAGCCAATAATGCTCTAGTTGCAAAATATAACGAAGTCGGTTTATTTCTGAGTGATGACTTCTTGATTGTGATTTTGGGCTTCAGCCATGGAAAATGTAGCGGTCTAACTTGATGGAAAAGATGTTTTGTGACAAGGTTAGATACATAGTATTTACACTTGATCAATAAAGGACGCCCTATCATGCGTTTTAGTGTAAATAACAAGTAATTAGGATACAAATGTTATTTAGAAATGTATGAACAAGTATTAGTCGCATGTGCACGAGATAGAGTGGTCGGGGACCCCTAGGAAAAATGATAAAAGAACACACATTTCAACTATGTGTTTTATTTCTTCTCCTGGAGACATAGGAAAGTTGTGCTATTAAGAGGGAATTCGTGATAAAGAAGTGTGTGGGAATCTATGTCATACCAAATCCACAGACAACCTTCTGTGGTTTTTGTGGTTACCTAGGGCATGGTCAACGTGATTGTAAGTTGCCGGAGGACCTCCAAGAGATAAGGTTCACGGCAACAATGCGTGCCTCCCCTTATAAGAAAAGTAACAGTAGAGGAGGCTATGTGGCCCCGGTAGCGTCTAGTGCTCGCTGCTTTCTCAGTTTCGGGAAGGAGATGCTGCAGGAGAAGGCTCCAAGCCTAGCCAAGCCAGATCACGAGAGAATTCCTGAGGAAATCCTGGCAAACCCTCTTGTGGAGGCAGCAATTGCTGCTGTCAGTGCACTAAAGGTGTCAGACAAGGGCGACAAGGCCACGGCTCAAAAGACCACATCATCAGCCCAGCCTTTAGAGGAGGACATGGCTGTCGAGGCAGGTGTGCAGCTGTCTCTGGCCTTGGCCCCCTCTGCCCAAGGTGTCCAGCTGAAAGCAGGTCTGATTGATCAAGCTACTCCGGGAGCGACAGACGGGAGCACCCCCTGGTTAGTCTTGACCTTGGGTTGGCTCGGGCTGATTCGGGACTGGCAAGGGTGGATGATCTGGCTGCTAATGGAGCAGGCAATGGTCTAAAGAATAACAGAGAGGATGCTGCGGAGGAAAGCGACCCACTGTACCCCCTGGTTTTGGCCCGATCCCGAGGTTCACTTTGCAAGAGAGGGCGTGGACTATGGAAGAGCACTTCAACCGCAGGGCGATTAAGGATGGAAGGGTCAGCAAGATCAAGGCCGGACAGTGGGTTTTGGTACTGGGAAAAAGAGGTGGCCGTGAGAAGGACACGTCAGAAGCATCAAAGGAAGCTAGAACTGAGGGAGGACCTGACAAGACCAAGAAGGTTTGTGCTGCAGGTTTTGTGCTGCAGGTTTTGTGCAGGAGGGCAAGGTGGAAGAAAAGGAAGCAACCGGGCCAGGGGCTCCCGGTGAACTGGTGGGTGCCGATGAGGGCGCCCGCCAGGAGCCATGATGATCATAAGCTGGAACTGTTGAGGCCTCGGGCAACCTTGAACAGTTCAATATCTAGTGCGCTTAGTGCACACATACAAGCCCAAGCTCGTCTTCCTTACTGAAACTCGCCAGAACAATAAGTATGTCTCAAATCTTAAGTGGAGGCTAGGTCTCTGTCATTGTATCATGCATCTCGGTACTGGAAAAGGTGTCGGCATTGCCCTCTTTTATGATGAGAGTGGAAATAAAAAAGATTGGCGTGGGGACGATGTATATCGATGTGTTGATCCGCTTGAACCCTAAATCTTTTATGATGAGAGTGGAAATAAAAGTACCGCTTGAACTGATTGGCAAAGGGGCCTGCATGCCTGGGCCAAACATGATTTTGGGTCAGTGATAGGGAAAACAATGGGCATTAGGAAAAAGCTGAGCAGAATCTGGAGCTTACCGCCTACAACCGGATTAATAGAGGAGGCAGCAAAACTATCAAAGGAGCTGGACGAGCTACTATTGAGAGAGAAAATTATGTGGAGACAAAGATCAAGAGCTACCTATCTACGTGAGGGCGACAGAAACACCAAGTGGTTTCAGCGTAAAGCCACATGGAGGCAGAAGAAGAACGCCATTCACGAATTGAAGGATGAGAACGGAAACTGGGTTGAGGATACTGATACGTCTCCGTCGTATCTACTTTTCCAAACACTTTTACCCTTGTTTTGGACTCTAACTTGTATGATTTGAATGGAACTAACCCGGACTGACGCTGTTTTCAGCAGAATTGCCATGGTGTTGTTTTATGTGCAGAAAACAAAAGTTCTCGGAATGACCTGAAACTCCACGGAATATCTTAGAATAAATAATAAAAATATCCTCGCCAAAGATAAAGACCAGGGGGCCCACACCCTGTCCACGAGGGTGGGGGGCGCGCCCCTTCCCCCTGGGCACGCCCCCTACCTCGTGGGCCCCTTGGTGGCCCTCCGACGCCAACTCCAACTCCATATATTGGCTTTCGAGGAGAAAAAAAATCAGAGAGAAAGTTTCATCACGTTTTACGATACGGAGGCGCCGCCATGCCCTAATCTCTCTCGGGAGGGCTGATCTGGAGTTCGTTCGGGGCTCCGGAGAGGGGGATTCGTCGCCGTCGTCATCATCAACCATCCTCCATCACCAATTTCATGATGCTCACCGCCGTGCGTGAGTAATTGCATCGTAGGCTTGCTGGACGGTGATGGGTTGGATGAGATTTATCATGTAATCGAGTTAGTTTTGTTAGGGTTTGATCCCTAGTATCCACTATGTTCTGAGATTGATGTTGCTATGACTTTGCTATGCTTAATGCTTGTCACTAGGGCCCGAGTGCCATGATTTGAGATCTGAACCTATTATGTTTTCATGAATATATGTGAGTTCTAGATCCTATCTTGCAAGTCTATAGTCACCTACTATGTGTTATGATCCGGCAACCCCGAAGTGACAATAATCGGGACCACTCCCGGTGATCACCATAGTTTGAGGAGTTCATGTATTCACTATGTGTTAATGCTTTGTTCCGGTTCTCTATTAAAAGGAGGCCTTAATATCCCTTAGTTTCCAATAGGACCCTGCTGCCACGGGAGGGTAGGACAAAAGATGTCATGCAAGTTCTTTTCCATAAGCACGTATGACTATTTACGGAATACATGCCTACATTATATTGATGAACTGGAGCTAGTTCTGTGTCACCCTATGTTATGACTGTTACATGATGAACCACATCCGGCATAATTATCCATCATTGATCCGGTGCCTATGAGTTTTCCATATACTGGTTTACGCTTATTTACTTTTCCGCTGCTACTATTACAATCACTACAAAAATACCAAAAACATTACTTTTGCTGTCTTTACTTTGTTACTGTTATCACCACTATCATATTACTTTGCTACTAAACACTTTGCTGCAGATACTAAGTTTCCAGGTGTGGTTGAATTGACAACTCAGCTGCTAATACTTGAGAATATTCTTTGGCTCCCCTTGTGTCGAATCAACAAATTTGGGCTGAATACTCTACCCTCGAAAACTGTTGCGATCCCCTATACTTGTGGGTTATCAAGACCTTTTCTGGCGCCGTTGCCGGGGAGCTTAGCTCTATTCTTTGAGTCACTTGGGATTTATATCTGCTGGACACTATGAAGAACTTGAAAGATGCTAAGACAAAAATTTATCCCTCAACTACGAGGGGAGGTAAGGAACTGCCATCTAGCTCTGCACTTGATTCACCTTTTGTTATGAGTAAGCTAGCGACACCTAAACCTACTACTGCTATGAATTCTGATATGTCGCATGTTATTGATGATGCCACTTCTGCTATGCATGATACTTATGATAAAACTACTTCTATGCTTGATACTACTGTGCCACTTGGTGAATTTCTAGATGAGCAAATTTCTAAGTCTAGAGAAAGAGAAATTAGTGAACCTGAACACAATGATGTTAGTGATGATGAACCTATGCCTGTTATTCCTGAGGGTTATCTTTTTAATAATGAATCTTATGAAGCTATTCTTGCTTGTCCGGATAAACCTGAACGTAAGAGGTTACTAATTAAGTGGAGTAAGGAATCTTTTAGAGGTACGATGAGACCCGACCCTGCTTTTGCTACTTCACCTATCTGTGTTCCCGATCAGGATTATTATGATATTACTATTGATCCAGATATAATTACTTTGGTTGAATCTGATCCTTTTTATGGCTATGAATCTGAAACTGTTGTGGCACATCTTCGTAAGTTAGATGAAATAGCTGCCCTGTTTACTAATAATCCGAGATCGCGCCACTTTTATATACTCAAAATATTTCCGTTCTCATTAAAGGGTGATGCTAAGAAATGGTTTAATTCTCTTGATCTTGCCTGTGTGCAAAGTCCCCAGGATATGATTTATTACTTCTCTGCTAAATATTTCCCTGCTCATAAGAAACAAGCTGCTTTGAGGGAAATATACAATTTTGTGCAAATTGAAGAAGAGAGTCTCCCACAAGCTTGGGGGAGGCTTCTCAAGTTACTTAATGCTTTGCCTGATCATCCTCTTAAGAAACCTGAAATATTTGATATCTTTTATAATGGACTAACTGATGCTTCCAGAGATTACCTGGATAGTTGTGCTGGTTCTCTTTTCAGGGAAAGAACACCGGATGACGCTGAAATTTTATTGAATAATATGTTGGCAAATGAAAATAATTGGGCACCTCCTGAGCCACCTCCCGAGCCAACTCCTAAGCCAGCTCCTGAGCCAATTACTGAGCCTATTCCTAAACCAACTCCGAAGAAGAGAGGTGTTCTATTTCTCAGTCCCGAAGATATGCAAGAGGCAAAGAAATCTATGAAAGAAAAAGGTATTAAGTTGAAGATGTTAAGAATTTACCTCCTATTGAAGAAATACATGGTCTTAATTTACCGCCTGTTGAAGAAGTATATGATCTCAATTACTTATTTACTGAAGAACCTCCCGATATCCCGACACAGGTAGTAAAGGTAAATTCTCTCTATAGATATGATAAAGTTGAAGTCCCTCCTACTAAAATTGCTAGTCAGTGCTTGGATGAGTTTGATGACTTTATGTTTAAGCAAGATGACTTTAATGCTTATTTTGGTAGACAATTAAAGCAGAATACCTTTATGATTAAACGCTTGAGTGATTATATGGATAATATTAGAGGTAAACTTAAACTTGTTAGCAAACATGCTTCTATGGTTACCACTCAAGTAGAACAAGTACTTAAAGCTCAGAAAGAAATGCTTGATGAAATGAATAGTAAGAAAAATGATTATGCTGTTAGAGTGGCTACTAGAACTGGTAGAATGACTCAGGAACCTTTGTATCCTGAAGGCCACCCTAAGAGAATCGAGCAAGATTCTCAAAGAAATAATATTGATACACCTAGTTCTTCTAAAAGGAAGAAAAAGAAAAATGATAGAACTGTGCAAACTTCTAGTGAACCTATTGCTGAACCACCTGATAATCCAAATGATATCTCTATGTCTGATGCCGAAACACAATCTGGTAATGAACATGAACCTAGTGAAAATGTTAATGATGATGTTCATGATGATGCTCAACCTAGTAATGATAATGATGTAGAAGTTGAACCTGAAGGAAATATGCCCTAGAGGCAATAATAAAGTTATTATTTATTTCCTTATATCATGATAAATGTTTATTATTCATGCTAGAATTGTATTAACCGGAAACATAATACATGTGTGAATACATAGACCAACAGAGTGTCACTAGTATGCCTCTACTTGACTAGCTCGTTAATCAAAGATGGTTATGTTTCCTAACCATGAACAAGGAGTTGTTATTTGATTAACGAGGTCACATCATTAGTAGAATGATCTGATTGACATGACCCATTCCATTAGCTTAGCACCCGATCGTTTAGTATGTTGCTATTGCTTTCTTCATGACTTATACATGTTCCTATAACTATGAGATTATGCAACTCCCGTTTACCGGAGGAACACTTTGGGTACTACCAAACGTCACAACGTAACTGGGTGATTATAAAGGAGTACTACAGGTGTCTCCAATGGTAGATGTTGGGTTGGCATATTTCGAGATTAGGGTTTGTCACTCCGATCGTCGGAGAGGTATCTCTGGGCCCTCTCGGTAATGCACATCACATAAGCCTTGCAAGCACTGCAACTAATATGTTAGTTGTGAGATGATGTATTACGGAACGAGTAAAGAGACTTGCCGGTAACGAGATTGAACTAGGTATTGGATACCGACGATCGAATCTCGGGCAAGTAACATACCGATGACAAAGGGAACAACGTATGTTGTTATACGGTCTGACCGATAAAGATCTTCGTAGAATATGTAGGAGCCAATATGGGCATCCAGGTCCCGCTATTGGTTATTGACCGGAGACGTGTCTCGGTCATGTCTACATTGTTCTCGAACCGTAGGGTCCGCACGCTTAACGTTACGATGACAGTTATTATGAGTTTATGCATTTTGATGTACCGAAGGTTGTTCGGAGTCCCGGATGAGATCACGGACATGACGAGGAGTCTCGAAATGGTCGAGACGTAAAGATTGGTATATTGGAAGCCTACGTTTGGACATCGGAAGTGTTCCGGGTGAAATCGGGATTTTACCGGAATACCGGGAGGGTTACCGGAACCCCCCGGGAGACTAATGGGCCTATTGGGCCTTAGTGGAAAAGGAAAAAAAGGGAAAGCCCACAAGCTGGCCGGCGCCCCCCTTCCCAAAGTCCTAGTAGGACTAGGATAGGGGCCGGCCCCCCTTCTCTCTCCTTTCCCCCCCCGGGAGTCCTAATTGGATTAGGATTGGGGGGAGGAGTCCTACTCCCGGTGGGAGTAGGACTCCCCTGCGCCTCCTCTCCCTTGGCCGGCCGGCTCCCCTCCTCCAACCTTTATATACGGGGGCAGGGGGCACCCCAAGACACACAAGTTGATCCTTGAGATCGTTCCTTAGCCGTGTGCGGTGCCCCCTGCCACCAAATTCCACCTCGGTCATATCGTTGTAGAGCTTAGGCGAAGCCTTGCGTCGGTAGTACATCAAGATCGTCACCATGCCGTCGTGCTGACGGAACTCTTCCTCGACGCTTTGCTGGATCAGAGCCCGAGGATCGTCATCGAGCTGAACGTGTGCTAAGAACTCGGAGGTGCCGGAGTAACGGTGCTTGGATCGGTCGGATCGAGAAGAAGACGTACGACTACTTCCTCTACGTTGTGTGATCGCTTCCGCAGTCGGTCTGCGTTGGTACGTAGACAACACTCTCCCCTCTCGTTGCTATGCATCACCATGATCTTGCGTGTGCGTAGGAAAATTTTCGAAATTACTACGTTCCCCAACAGTGGCATCTGAGCCTAGGTTTTATGGTTTGATGTTATTTGCACGAGTAGAACACAAGTGAGTTGTGGGCGATACAAGTCATACTGCCTACCAGCATGTCATACTTTGGTTCGGCGGTATTGTTGGTTGAGACGATCCGGACCAACCTTACGCGTACTCTTACGCGAGACCGGTTCCCTCGACGTGCTTTGCACATAGATGGCTTGCGGAAGACTGTCTCTCCAACTTTAGTTGAACCAAGTGTGACTACGCCCGGTCCTTGAGAAGGTTAAAACGGAGTCTATTTGACGAACTATCGTTGTGGTTTTGATGCGTAGGTGAGATGAGTTCTTACTTAAGCCCGTAGCAGCCACGTAAAACTTGCAACAACAAAGTAGAGGACGTCTAACTTGTTTTTGCAGGGTATGTTGTGATGTGATATGGTCAAGGCATGATGCTGATTTTATTGTATGAGATGATCATGTTTTGTAACCGAGTTATCGGCAACTGGCAGGAGCCATATGGTTGTCGCTTTATTGTATGCAATGCAATCGCGATGTAATGCTTTACTTTATTAGTAAGCGGTAGTGATAGTCGGGAAGCATAAGATTGGCGAGACGACAACATTGCTACGATGGAGATCAAGGTGGCGCGCCGGTGACGATGGTGATCATGACGGTGCTTCGGAGATGGAGATCACAAGCACAAGATGATGATGGCCATATCATATCACTTATATTGATTGCATGTGATGTTTATCCTTTTATGCATCTTATCTTGCTTTGATTGACGGTAGCATTATAAGATGATCTCTCACTAAATTATCAAGAAGTGTTCTCCCTGAGTATGCACCGTTGCCAAAGTTCGTCGTGCCCAGACACCACGTGATGATCGGGTGTGATAAGCTCTACGTCCATCTACAACGGGTGCAAGCCAGTTTTGCACACGCAGAATACTCAGGTTAAACTTGACGAGCCTAGCATATGCAGATATGGCCTCGGAACACAGAGACCGAAAGGTCGAGCGTGAATCATATAGTAGATATGATCAACATGACGATGTTCACCATTGAAAACTACTCCATCTCACGTGATGATCGGTTATGGTTTAGTTGATTTGGATCACGTGATCACTTAGAGGATTAGAGGGATGTCTATCTAAGTGGGAGTTCCTAAGTAATTTGATTAACTGAACTTAAACTTATCATGAACTTAGTACCTGATAGTATCTTGCTTGTTTATGTTGATTGTAGATAGATGGCTCGTGCTGTTGTTCCGTTGAATTTTAATGCGTTCCTCGAGAAAGCAAAGTTGAAAGATGATGGTAGCAATTACACGGACTGGGTCGTAACCTGAGGATTATCCTCATTGCTGCATAGAAGAATTACGTCCTGGAAGCACCGCTGGGTGCCAGGCCTGCTGCTGGAGCAACGCCAGATGTTATGAACGTCTGGCAGAGCAAAGCTGATGACTACTCGATAGTTCAGTGTGCCATGCTTTACGGCTTAGAATCGGGACTTCAACGACGTTTTGAACGTCATGGAGCATATGAGATGTTCCAGGAGTTGAAGTTAATATTTCAAGCAAATGCCCGAATTGAGAGATATGAAGTCTCCAATAAGTTCTATAGCTGCAAGATGGAGGAGAACAGTTCTGTCAGTGAGCATATACTCAAAATGTCTGGGTATAATAATCACTTGATTCAGATGGGAGTTAATCTTCCAGATGATTGCGTCATTGACAGAATTCTCCAATCACTGCCACCAAGCTACAAGAGCTTCGTGATGAACTATAATATGCAAGGGATGAACAAGACTATTCCCGAGCTCTTCGCAATGCTGAAAGCTGCGGAGGTAGAAATCAAGAAGGAGCATCAAGTGTTGATGGTCAACAAAACCACTGGTTTCAAGAAAAAGGGCAAAGGAAAGAAGAAGGGGAACTTCAAGAAGAACAGCAAGCAAGTTGCTGCTCAAGAGAAGAAACCCAAGTCTGGACCTAAGCCTGAAACTGAGTGCTTCTACTGCAAGCAGACTGGACACTGGAAGCGGAACTGCCCCAAGTATTTGGCGGATAAGAAGGATGGCAAAGTGAGCAAAGGTATATGTGATATACATGTTATTGATGTGTACCTTACTAGAGCTCGCAGTAGCACCTGGGTATTTGATACTGGTTCTGTTGCTAATATTTGCAACTCGAAACAGGGACTATAGAATAAGCGGACGCTAGCAAAGGACGAGGTGACGATGCACGTGGGAAACGGTTCCAAAGTCGATGTGATCGCGGTCGGCACGCTACCTCTACATCTACCTTCGGGATTAATATTAGACCTGAATAATTGTTATTTGGTGCCAGCGTTGAGCATGAACATTATATCTGGATCTTGTTTAATGCGAGACGGTTATTCATTTAAATCAGAGAATAATGGTTGTTCTATTTATATGAATAATATCTTTTATGGTCATGCACCTTTGAAGAGTGGTCTATTCTTGTTGAATCTCGAAGATAGTAATACACATATTCATAATGTAGAAGCCAAAAGATGCAAAGTTAATAATGATAGTGCAACTTATTTGTGGCACTGCCGTTTAGGTCATATCGGTGTAAAGCGCATGAAGAAACTCCATACTGATGGGCTTTTGGAACCACTTGATTATGAATCACTTGGTACTTGCGAACCGTGCCTCATAGGCAAGATGACTAAAACACCGTTCTCCGGTACTATGGAGAGAGCAACAGATTTGTTGGAAATCATACATACCGATGTATGTGGTCCGATGAATATTGAGGCTCGTGGCGGATATCGTTATTTTCTCACCTTCACAGATGATTTAAGCAGATATGGGTATATCTACTTAATGAAACATAAGTCTGAAACATTTGAAAAGTTCAAGGAATTTCAGAGTGAAGTTGAAAATCATCGTAACAAGAAAATAAAATTTCTACGATCTGATCGTGGAGGAGAATATTTGAGTTACGAGTTTGGTGTACATTTGAAAAATTGTGGAATAGTTTCGCAACTCACGCCACCCGGAACACCACAGCGTAATGGTGTGTCCGAACGTCGTAATCGTACTTTACTAGATATGGTGCGATCTATGATGTCTCTTACTGATTTACCGCTATCGTTTTAGGGGTTATGCTTTAGAGACGGCTGCATTCACGTTAAATAGGGCACCATCAAAATCCATTGAGACGACGCCTTATGAACTATGGTTTGGCAAGAAACCAAAGTTGTCGTTTCTTAAAGTTTGGGGCTGCGATGCTTATGTGAAAAAGCTTCAACCTGATAAGCTCGAACCCAAAGCGGAGAAATGTGTCTTCATAGGATACCCAAAAGAAACTGTTGGGTATACCTTCTATCACAGATCCAAAGGCAAGACATTCGTTGCTAAGAATGGATCATTTCTAGAGAAGGAGTTTCTCTCGAAAGAAGTGAGTGGGAGGAAAGTAGAACTTGACGAGGTAACTGTACCTGCTCCCTTATTGGAAAATAGTACATCACAGAAAACTGTTTCTGCGACACCTATACCAATCAGTGCGGAAGCTAATGATGATGATCATGAAACTTCAGGGCAAGATGCTACTGAACCACGTAGATCAACCAGAGTGAGATCCGCACCAGAGTGGTACGATAATCCAGTTCTGGAAGTCATGCTACTAGATCATGATGAACCTACGAACTATGAAGAAGCGATGGTGAGCCCAGATTCCGCAAAGTGGCTTGAGGCCATGAAATCTGAGATGGGATCCATGTATGAGAACAAAGTATGGACTTTGGTTGACTTGCCCGATGATCGGCAAGCAATTGAGAATAAATGGATCTTCAAGAAAAAGACTGACGCTGACGGTAATGTTACTGTCTATAAAGCTCGACTTGTCGCAAAAGGTTTTCGACAAGTTCAAGGGGTTGACTATGATGAGACTTTCTCACCCGTAGCGATGCTTAAGTCCGTCAGAATTATGTTAGCAATTGCCGCATTTTATGATTATGAAATATGGCAGATGGATGTCAAAACTGCATTCCTGAATGGATTTCTGGAAGAAGAGTTGTATATGATACAACCAGAAGGTTTTGTCGATCCAAAAGGAGCTAACAAAGTATGCAAACTCCAGCGATCCATTTATGGACTGGTGCAAGCATCTCGGAGTTGGAATAAACGCTTTGATAGTGTGATCAAAGCATTTGGCTTTATACAGACTTTTGGAGAAGCCTGTATTTACAAGAAAGTGAGTGGGAGCTCTGTAGCATTTCTGATATTATATGTGGATGACATATTGCTGATTGGAAATGATATAGAATTTCTGGATAGCATAAAGGGATACTTGAATAAAAGTTTTTCGATGAAAGACCTCGGGGAAGCTGCTTTCATATTAGGCATAAAGATCTATAGAGATAGATCAAAACGCTTAATTGGACTTTCACAGAGCACATACCTTGACAAGATTTTGAAGAAGTTCAAAATGGATCAAGCAAAGAAAGGGTTCTTGCCTGTGTTACAAGGTGTGAAGTTGAGTAAGACTCAATGCCCGACCACTGCAGAAGATAGAGAGAAAATGAAAGATGTTCCCTATGCTTCAGCCATAGGCTCTATCATGTATGCAATGCTGTGTACCAGACCTGATGTGTGCCTTGCTATAAGTTTAGCAGGGAGGTACCAAAGTAATCCAGGAGTGGATCACTGGACAGCGGTCAAGGACATCCTGAAATACCTGAAAAGGACTAAGGATATGTTTCTCGTATATGGAGGTGACAAAGAGCTCACCGTAAGAGGTTACGTTGATGCAAGCTTTGACACTGATCCGGACGATTCTAAATCGCAAACCGGATACGTGTTTACTTTAAACGGTGGAGCTGTCAGTTGGTGCAGTTCTAAACAAAGCGTCGTAGCGGGATCTACATGTGAAGCGGAGTACATAGCTGCTTCGGAAGCAGCAAACGAAGGAGTCTGGATGAAGGAGTTCATATCCGATCTAGGTGTCATACCTAGTGCATCGGGTCCAATGAAAATCTTCTGTGACAATACTGGTGCAATTGCCTTGGCAAAGGAATCCAGATTTCACAAAAGAACCAAACACATCAAGAGACGCTTCAACTCCATCCGGGATTTAGTCCAGGTGGGAGACATAGAGATTTGCAAGATACATACGGATCTGAATGTTGCAGACCCGTTGACTAAGCCTCTTCCACGAGCAAAACATGATCAGCACCAAGGCTCCATGGGTGTTAGAATCATTACTGTGTAATCTAGATTATTGACTCTAGTGCAAGTGGGAGACTGAAGGAAATATGCCCTAGAGGCAATAATAAAGTTATTATTTATTTCCTTATATCATGATAAATGTTTATTATTCATGCTAGAATTGTATTAACCGGAAACATAATACATGTGTGAATACATAGACCAACAGAGTGTCACTAGTATGCCTCTACTTGACTAGCTCGTTAATCAAAGATGGTTATGTTTCCTAACCATGAACAAGGAGTTGTTATTTGATTAACGAGGTCACATCATTAGTAGAATGATCTGATTGACATGACCCATTCCATTAGCTTAGCACCCGATCGTTTAGTATGTTGCTATTGCTTTCTTCATGACTTATACATGTTCCTATAACTATGAGATTATGCAACTCCCGTTTACCGGAGGAACACTTTGGGTACTACCAAACGTCACAACGTAACTGGGTGATTATAAAGGAGTACTACAGGTGTCTCCAATGGTAGATGTTGGGTTGGCATATTTCGAGATTAGGGTTTGTCACTCTGATCGTCGGAGAGGTATCTCTGGGCCCTCTCGGTAATGCACATCACATAAGCCTTGCAAGCACTGCAACTAATATGTTAGTTGTGAGATGATGTATTACGGAACGAGTAAAGAGACTTGCCGGTAACGAGATTGAACTAGGTATTGGATACCGACGATCGAATCTCGGGCAAGTAACATACCGATGACAAAGGGAACAACGTATGTTGTTATACGGTCTGACCGATAAAGATCTTCGTAGAATATGTAGGAGCCAATATGGGCATCCAGGTCCCGCTATTGGTTATTGACCGGAGACGTGTCTCGGTCATGTCTACATTGTTCTCGAACCGTAGGGTCCGCACACTTAACGTTACGATGACAGTTATTATGAGTTTATGCATTTTGATGTACTGAAGGTTGTTCGGAGTCCCGGATGAGATCACGGACATGACGAGGAGTCTCGAAATGGTCGAGACGTAAAGATTGGTATATTGGAAGCCTATGTTTGGACATCGGAAGTGTTCCGGGTGAAATCGGGATTTTACCGGAATACCGGGAGGGTTACCGGAACCCCCCGGGAGACTAATGGGCCTATTGGGCCTTAGTGGAAAAGGAAAAAAAGGGAAAGCCCACAAGCTGGCCGGCGCCCCCCTTCCCAAAGTCCTAGTAGGACTAGGATAGGGGCCGGCCCCCCTTCTCTCTCCTTTTCCCCCCGGGAGTCCTAGTTGGATTAGGATTGGGGGGAGGAGTCCTACTCCCGGTGGGAGTAGGACTCCCCTGCGCCTCCTCTCCCTTGGCCGGCCGGCTCCCCTCCTCCAACCTTTATATACGGGGGCAGGGGGCACCCCAAGACACACAAGTTGATCCTTGAGATCGTTCCTTAGCCGTGTGCGGTGCCCCCTGCCACCAAATTCCACCTCGGTCATATCGTTGTAGAGCTTAGGCGAAGCCCTGCGTCGGTAGTACATCAAGATCGTCACCACGCCGTCGTGCTGACGGAACTCTTCCTCGACGCTTTGCTGGATCAGAGCCCGAGGATCGTCATTGAGCTGAACGTGTGCTAAGAACTCGGAGGTGCCGGAGTAACGGTGCTTGGATCGGTCGGATCGGGAAGAAGACGTACAACTACTTCCTCTACGTTGTGTGATCGCTTCCGCAGTCGGTCTGCGTTGGTACGTAGACAACACTCTCCCCTCTCGTTGCTATGCATCACCATGATCTTGCGTGTGCGTAGGAAAATTTTCGAAATTACTACGTTCCCCAACAGAACCTGCTATTGATCTTGATAACCCACAATCAAAGAATCAACGTTATGATAAAAGAGACTTCGTTGCTAGGAAACATGGTAAAGAAAGAGAACCATGGGTTCAGAAACCCATGCCTTTTCCTCCGAAACCATCCAAGAAAAAGGATGATGAGGATTTTGAGCGCTTTGCTGAAATGATTAGACCTATCTTTTTGCGTATGCGATTGACTGATGTGCTCAAAACAAATCCTTATGCTAAGTATATGAAGGATATCATTACTAATAAAAGAAAGATACCGGAGGCTGAAATTTCCACCATGCTTGCTAATTACACTTTTAAGGGTGGAATACCAAAGAAACTTGGAGATCCAGGAGTACCTACTATACCATGCTCCATTAAAAGAAATTATGTTAAAACTGCTTTATGTGATCTTGGAGCCGGTGTTAGTGTTATGCCTCTCTCTTTATATCGTAGACTTGACTTGAATAAGTTGACACCTACTGAAATATCTTTGCAAATGGCTGATAAATCAACTGCTATACCTGTCGGTATTTGTGAGGATGTACCTGTTGTGGTTGCAAACGTTACTATTTTAACGGACTTTGTTATTCTTGATATTCCCGAGGATGATAGTATGTCTATTATTCTTGGAAGACCTTTCCTTAATACTGTAGGGGCTGTTATTGATTGCAACAAAGGCAATGTCACTTTTCATGTTAATGGTAATGAGCGTACGGTGCACTTTCCGAGGAAACAACCTCAAGTTTATAGTGTCAACTATGATATACTTATTGTTGGGGATGTCCATATCCCCGTTGAGGTAACATAGTGTTATTCGAAATTTATCCGGTTCCATGATTATCGGAATGAGTTTGTTAACAAGACTTGATCAACCTTGTTAGTGGATTCTTTTTGATGAGCATGAGATGGATGAAACTAGAAGCACAACCTTCTGTACCCTCTTTATATTTTCTGTTCTTTAGTAGAAATAAAGTAAAATAGTATTTTTTTTGTCTGTTTCCTGACTTATCCGTGCAATATAAAAATATCCCAAAAATAAAAGTCCTCAGAATGCCATGCCAATTTAATATGATTTTTTCGGGAATATTTAAGGATTTTTAGTGCAAAAATTACCGCGGGGGGGGGGGGGGGGGGGCTGCCACCTGGTCACGAGGGTGGAGGGCGCGCCCTACCTCGTGGGCCCATGGTGGCCCTCCTCCACTTATTCCTGCACCCATCTTCTTCCTCTGTCTCACACAAACCCGAAAAACCAACTCAAGCTTGTGTTCCAGCAACTTTTGCTGCGATTTTCGATCTCCTTGCTCAAAGCACCTCTCGCAAAACTGCTTGGGGAGATTGTTCCTTGGTATGTGACTCCTCCATTGGTCCAATTAATTTTTGTTCTAGTGCTTTATTCATTGCAAATTTGTGCTGCATAGGTGACCATGTTCTTGAGCTTGCATGTCAAATATATATGGTTCCAAGTAGTTCTAATGCTTGATATATGCTCTAGGCACTTGTATGAGTAGTTGCTATCAATCTTATTGAAGTTGGTTCACTTTGTTTGAAGTTACTAAAAATTTCAGATTGTTTCAGAAATAATGAAGAGACTTTTGAGGGGCTCGTCGAGCCGAAGTTCTAAGGAGAAACAAAAGGAAGAAGAACAGAAGCCCAAATTTAATCTGCCTCGTATCAC
The DNA here is from genome assembly GCA_034509565.1 of Triticum monococcum. Taxonomy (NCBI): domain Eukaryota; kingdom Viridiplantae; phylum Streptophyta; class Magnoliopsida; order Poales; family Poaceae; genus Triticum; species Triticum monococcum. The sequence goes on from CM067841.1 coordinate 388,870,774, forward strand.
GGAGGTCCGGCCGTGTGAATGGCCTTCCGATGACTTCTTGAGGAGTGCCGAGATTTATGAAGATTTCTATCTATTGATTGAGAATGCCGGCCTCACCAACTTCTTGAGAACGCTGGCCTCACCAACTTCCTCCGCGACCAACGTCATCAGTATCTCTTACTCACAAATACTTTTGTGCAGAACTTCTACTTTTTCCCAAAGAAATCACCTCCAACAGTAGAGTTCCATTTATATGATGTTGCTAGGGAGATGACATTAGCTGCATTTTGTGAGGTTTGCAAAATACCTTTCGAGGGTTCTTTAGATGAACAACACCGTAATGAAGTGGAAGCTTATATTGACACTATCACTATGGGAGAAACCAGGAAGGTTTCTGATGCAAGAATTACTAGCATACATTTCCCTGTTTTACGCTACTTTGCCTTATTTGCTAGTCGTTGCTTGATTAGTCGCGGGAACTGTGGGAACCTTAGTATTCCTGATATTATTATTTTGCTCCATGGTTTATACCGCAATAACTCTGTTAGTATGGGTGGAATTGTTGCTAGACGGTTGAGTATGAACCGTACTAAGGGCCCCATCTTTGGAGGCATTTATGCTTCACGCCTAGCTGAACATTTTGAAATACCTATTAGGCATGAGGAGAAAGAAGAAGCAGCGCTGCCCCGTGCTTATTTAGATTATAAGAGTATGGTAGCGCATGATTTTCTTGTTAAGAATCGCGAAAGGGCGCTTAAATATAAATTGTACTTTGATAAACATCACCCTGAGACTATTACTTTGCCTGCTCCCTCTTTGTTTAACTTGTCTGCAGGTACTTACATTGTTCCATGGGCGGCTGTTCAAGCCTATCGGAATCCTGCACCAGCCTCGGAACCGGAGCCTCCACGAATGTCTGTTTATTCTTGGGATCCTGAGGCGGTTGCCAGCCAGTGGCAGTCAGAGTCCTCTTCATCATATTATGATCCCAGCTATTCTTCATCGCAGTACGACCCCAGCTTCACCTACGGATATCAGCCAGTTTATCCCTGGCAATAGACAAACTTAGGCCAAAAGCCTAAGCTTGGGGGAGTACGTATTTCCCACCGACATTACATTCATGTTCACACTCATTGCTAGATGTCGGTGCTCATACTCTTTCATTGTAATATCCATGTTAGTTTAAATTTATTTTTCTAGCTTTCTTCTTATGTGTTTGATAAACCTTAAGAAAAAAACAAAAAAATTTAGTTAGTCTACTTTCCATGCTTGTAGTAGAATTAAAAAGAAAACCCAAAAATATTTCCCGTCCTTCTTTTGCTTGTTGGGAGCTTTCCCGTGTAAATAGTTTTTATTTTTCTTTTCCTTTCTTTGGGGGACGAGAAGACTATATTGAAAATGCTTAGTGGCTCTTATATGCATGATTGTTTATTTAACTTAGAGCCCATATTACTTGTCTTCTCTCTTGAGTTGAATGCTTGCAGATTCCAGCTTAGTCCAATGCACGTGCACTCCTATTATTATACACACCGTTCGGTCGTGCAAGTGAAAGGCAATAATGATGATATATGATGGACTCATTGGGATGAGAAAAGCTGGTATGAACTCGACCTCTCTTGTTTTTGTAAATATGATGATTCATCATTCCTGATTCAGCTATTATGAAGTAAACATATTTGCAATGACATTTAGAGATTATAGTTGCTTGTGCCATGCTTGATTAGCCATGAGTTATAATGGTTAACCTTGCATGCCAACATGCTATTGAGATGATTATGATGTGGTATGATAGGATGGTATCCTCCTTTAAATGAATTGAGTGACTCGACTTGGCACATGTTCACGCATGTAGTTGAATCAAATCAACATAGCCTTCATGATATTTATGTTCATGGTGGATTATATCCTACTCATGCTTATATTCGGTGTGAATTAATTTTAATGCATGTTTACGACTGTTGTCGCTCTCTCAGTTGGTCGCTTCCCAGTCTTTTGCTAGCCTTCACCTGTACTAAGCGGGAATACTGCTTGTGCATCCAAACTCCTTAAACCCCAAAGTTGTTCCATATGAGTCCACTATACCTTCCTATATGCGGTATCTACCTGCCGTTCCAAGTAAATTTGTATGTGCCTAACTCCAAACCTTCCAATGAAATTCTGCTTTGTATGCTCGAGCAGCTCATGTGCAACTATGGCTGCCTATATCTTCCATGCTAGGTGGGTTATTCTCAAGAGGAGTGGACTCCGCTCCTCATTCATGAGAAAGGGCCGGTAATCGGGATGCCCAGTCCCATGGTCCAAAAAGATCAAAGCAAATCAAAATAATTAAACAAAACTCCCCCTGGGACCCATTGAATGTTGGAGGCACTCGTTGTTTCGAGCAAGCCATGGATTGATGCTTGTGGAGGAGGGGGAGTATAAACCTTTACCATTATGTTTGGGAACTGCCTATAATGCATGTAGTATGGAAGATACAGCCATCTCATAGTTGTTACGTTGACAGTGAAAGTATGCCGCTCAAAATATTATTTATCTCTATTTCAAAAATCGAGCTCTGACACCTCTATAAATCCCTGCTTCCCTCTGCAAAGGGCCTATCTATTTACTTTTATGTTGAGTCATCACCCTTCTTATTAAAAAGCACCCGCTGGAGAGCACACTGTCGTTTGCATTCATTATGATTGGTTTATATTGGGTATGACTTGACTAGATCTCTTTTACCATGAATTACAATGTTTAGTCAGTCCTTGATCTTTAAAGGTGCTCTGCATTTATGTTTTGCGGTCTCAGAAAGGGCTAGCGAGATACCATTTTGTTATATCATGTTATGATTATTTTGAGTAAGTGTTGTCATCCGAGTTTTATTATTATGGCTCGCTAGCTGATTATGCTATTGATATGAGTAATTGTGAGACCTACGTGTTATTGTGAGTATGGTTAGTTCATAATAATTGCTGAAACTTGAATGCTGGCTTTTCATGTTCACAACAACAAGAGCAAACAGAGTTTGTAAAAGTTTTTCTTTTTCTCTTTCAGTTTGTCAACTGAATTGCTTGAGGACAAGCAAGGGTTTAAGCTTGGGGGAGTTGATACGTCTCCGTCGTATCTACTTTTCCAAACACTTTTGCCCTTGTTTTGGACTCTAACTTGTATGATTTGAATGGAACTAACCCGGACTGACGCTGTTTTCAACAGAATTACCATGGTGTTGTTTTATGTGCAGAAAACAAAAGTTCTCGGAATGACCTGAAACTCCACGGAATATCTTAGAATAAATAATAAAAAATCCTTGCCAAAGATGAAGACCAGGGGGCCCACACCCTGTCCACAAGGGTGGGGGGCGCGCCCCTCCCCCTGGGCGCGCCCCCTACCTCGTGGGCCCCTGGTGGCCCTCCGACGCCAACTCCAACTCCATATATTGGCTTTCAAGGAGAAAAAAATCAGAGAGAAAGTTTCATCACGTTTTACAATACGGAGCCGCCGCCAAGCCCTAATCTCTCTCAGGAGGGCTGATCTGGAGTCCGTTCAGGGCTTCGGAGAGGGGGATTCGTCGCTGTCGTCATCATCAACCATCCTCCATCACCAATTTCATGATGCTCACCGCCGTGCGTGAGTAATTGCATCATAGGCTTGCTGGACGGTGATGGGTTGGATGAGATTTATCACGTAATCGAGTTAGTTTTGTTAGGGTTTGATCCCTAGTATCCACTATGTTCTGAGATTGATGTTGCTATGACTTTGCTATGCTTAATGCTTGTCACTAGGGCCCGAGTGCCATGATTTCAGATCTGAACCTATTATGTTTTCATGAATATATGTGAGTTCTAGATCCTATCTTGCAAGTCTATAGTCACCTACTATGTGTTATGATCCGGCAACCCCGAAGTGACAATAATCGGGACAACTCCCAGTGATGACCATAGTTTGAGGAGTTCATGTATTCACTATGTGTTAATGCTTTGTTCCGGTTCTCTATTAAAAGGAGGCCTTAATATCCCTTAGTTTCCAATAGGACCCCGCTGCCACGGGAGGGTAGGACAAAGATGTCATGCAAGTTCTTTTCCATAAGCATGTATGACTATTTACGGAATACATGCCTACATTATATTGATGAACTGGAGCTAGTTCTGTGTCACCCTATGTTATGACTGTTACATGATGAACCACATCCGGCATAATTATCCATCATTGATCCGGTGCCTACGAGTTTTCCATATACTGGTTTACGCTTATTTACTTTTCCGCTGCTACTGTTACAATCACTACAAAAATACCAAAAACATTACTTTTGCTGTCTTTACTTTGTTACCGTTATCACCACTATCATATTACTTTGCTACTAAACACTTTGCTGCATATACTAAGTTTCCAGGTGTGGTTGAATTGACAACTCAGCTGCTAATACTTGAGAATATTCTTTGGCTCCCCTTGTGTCGAATCAACAAATTTGGGTTGAATACTCTACCCTCGAAAACTATTGCGATCCCCTATACTTGTGGGTACCCAAGGCATACATGCAATCATAAACTCCTTGTTCAAGAGCTTATATAAGAGGGAGGAAGGGATTGACCCTTCAGACATCTTGGAGCTGGTGTCTGAATGGGTAGATGAGGATATGAACAAAGCCCTAATAAAACCATTCTCAGATGTGGAAATTGGTGACGCACTCTTTCAAATAGGCCCCCTAGAAGCATCCGGCCTGGACGGTTTCCTGGCCAGTTTCTTCCAAAGAAACTAGAGTGAGCTAAAAGATGAAGTTGTGGTAAGTGTGCAGAATTACTTTGCGGATGGGGTAATGCCGGACGGAATAAATGACATGGTGATCGTACTCAAACCAAAAGGAAAAGAGCCCCAATCCCTCAAAGATTATAGGCCAATCAGCCTCTGTAATATCATCTATAAGGTGATTTCTAAATGCCTGGTGAACCGGTTGCGACCTATCCTTAATGAGATCATATCGGAAACGCAAAGTGCATTCATCCCAGGAAGAATGATTACGGACAATGCAATCATTGCATTTGAATGCTTCCACAAGATTCAGCATTGCAGAAATGAGAGGGATAGCTATTGTGCTTACAAGTTGGATCTGACAAAGGCACATGATAGAGTGGACTGGTGTTTGTTTGTAACATCCCAAATTTTCAATTTGGAATGTTATACATAGTCATCCTTGCATATCATATTTTATTCACATCTCGTCTCGCGATCCTCAAAATCCTAAGCAACTCAAGGACCTTCGGAGAGAGTTGGGTATTTCCCGGTTTTCAAATTTGATCTTTATTAAATTTTGAAACGAGGATTTTTGGTTTTAATTATTTTCTCTCCAAAAATATTTCATACTAAAATATATGAGAGGAGATAATATGACTTCTCCAAGATATTGAAATATTGGAGGAAAAATATTAAAATCAAATATTTGTTTTGTTTGGATTTTATTGCAATTTTGTTTGCATTAGAAAAATTGCACGTTTTTCAAAATTGCATTTTAGGGCCAAGAAAATGTTCATCTCGTTCTAAATATTTTATTTTGGCATTTTTAGATTTTTATTTATTTTTCTAGGATTTTATTTCGGTCGGCGAGATTATTTAAAAAAAAGGGTTCCCGCGCCCGACTGGGCCTAAGGCCCAGCCGAGCCAGGCCGCCGCCGCCGCCGCCTTCCCCGCGCGCGCCGCCGCCGCCGACTCGGACTAGGAGTCCGAGCCGGACTCCTCTCCGCCGCCGCGCCTTGCCCCCTCCTCCAAGCCGCCTCGCCCTTATATACCGCCGCCCCAACACCCCACCGCACCGCCGCCGCCCGTGCCGCCTAGCCGCCGCCGCCGCCTGCCACCGCCACCCCCGCAAGCCGCGCCGCTGCCCCGCAAGCCCTCCGTCCCGCCGCTGCCTCTCCTCGCCGGACCTCTCGCCGGAGGTAGCCGCCGCGCCCCGCCGCCGGTTTTTTTTATAAAGACCGTTCGGTTTTTTAGAAACCCTAGATCCGTTTTTTTCGGATTCGCCGGTTTTTCTCGGTTCTTCTAGTTTGCAGACATTCGTCCAAACGTTCATTTTAACGAACGGTTCTTCACCCGTTAGATACAGCTAACGAACGCTCGTTCGTTAGTCTGTTCGTCAGTTTTCTTTTATCGGATTTATTCCGCGATTTTCTCTGATCGCGATTTCTGATCCGATCTTAGTTTCTGTTTATCTTTTCGCCCGTTAGTCGGAATCAGGCGATTCAAGGGCCTAGAGTTTCGTCTCGAAGCCCTCTTTCCGGTTAACCAACTCAAACAAGTTTTCTCTACTGTAAATTTGACCTAGTTTCATATTAGTAAACGAAGCTTCTTTCTTTCGCCGTTTGAGTTTCGTTGCTCCGTTTGAGTTGATTCTTTTTGCGAACCGGAGTTCTTAATTTGAAATTTTTGGTCAACCTCTTTCATTTGAGTTTTGCTTGTGCATATTTGCTTGTTGCTTATGTATGTTATTGTTTGCTCGCGATAGAACACCCGGAGTGCGAAGCATGCTACTACGAGTCCCTAGTGAAAGGATCGATATGGTTGACTAGAGGGGGGGGGGGTGAATAGGCAACTACCAATTTTTAGCTTTTCTTTACCAAATTAATCTTTGCATCAAAGTAGGTTGTCTAGATGTGCAACTAGGTGAGTAACCTATATGATGCAACAACAACAAGCACACAAGCAAGCAAGGGAATAATCACTAAAGAGCTTGCACAAGTAAAGGTAAGAGATAACCAAGAGTGGATCCGGTGAAGACGAGGATGTGTTACCGAAGTTCCTTCCTTTTGAGGGAAGTACGTCTCCGTTGGAGCAGTGTGGAGGCACGATGCTCCCCAAGAAGCCACTAGGGCCACCGTATTCTCCTCACGCCCTCACACGATGCGAGATGCCGTGATTCCACTATTGGTGCCCTTGAAGGCGGCGACCGAACCTTTACACACAAGGTTGGGGCAAACTCCACAACTTAATCGGAGGCTCCCAACAAGACCACGAAGCTTCACCACAATGGAATATGGCTCCGAGGTGACCTCAACCGTCTAGGGTGCACGAACACCCAAGAGTAACAAGATCCGCTAAGGATGAATGGGGGAATCAAAAATCCCTTGGTGGAAGTGTGGATCGGAGCCTTCTCAACCACTCCCGAGCAAATCAACGAGTTTGATTGGCTAGGGAGATAGATCGGGCAAGAGGAAGCTTGGGGTATGCAATGGAGCTTGAGCAATAAATGGTGCTTGGGCAATAATGAGGGTTGGTGGAAGAGGTAAGGTAAAGAGGGAGAAGAAGGAGCCCTTATATAGTGGGGGAAACAAGAGAACCGTTACCCCCCACTCAGCCCCGCAGAGGGCGGTACTGCCGCTGAGCCAGAGCGGTACTGCCGCCCAAGAGCGGTACTACCGCTCCTCCTCAGCGGTACTACCGCGCCAACAGAAAAGGCCTAGGGCAGGGGCCCAGGGCGGTACTACTGCCCTCGAGCGGTACTACCGCTCCCACCCAGCGGTACTACCGTGGAGGTAGAGCGGTACTACCGCTCTCGAGCAGTACTACCGCCACTACTGCCGCGCCTAGTACCGCAAAACCCGACACGAGAAAATGTGCGCAAGAATCGAAGCGGAAGGAGCACCATTCCACCACGGTACTGCGGCTGAGCCCCAGCAAGCGGTACTACCGCTCCGAGGAGCGGTACTACCGCTGCTGACGCAGTGGCAGGGCGGCAGTAGCACGGTACCGCAGAGGTGCTGCCGCTGAGGCCACCCAGCGGTACTACCGCTCCAAGAGCGGTACTACCGCTTAGGAGGTCTCAGCCGCACTACCGCTGTGGACCGCGGTACTACCGCTGGGTCCAGGACAAACAGAGAAAGGAGGGAAAGAAAGGCCCCAAGGTGCGGAAAAGATTGGAGGGAGAGAAGAGAACGTGTACGTGTTGATTCCACCCAAGTCATACCGAAACGGACCCCCTCTTGATAGTACGGTGACTACTACGAAACCTAGTTCACCAACAAGGTCACGGAATAGACTACACCGTCTTGAGTAGAGCGCCAAAGGGAAGTAATCATTCCGTGCTGAAGGATGAATATCTGAAAGCACTCAAAGCACATGATTAGTCCGCAAAATGCATTGTCATCAATCACCAAAACACCATAGGGATAAATAGACCCTTACAATCTCCCCCTTTTTGGTGGATTGATGACAATACGGGATTTGCACAAAAAAAGTAATGACAAAGAATACAAGAGTGCTCACGCCTCTAAAATATAGATAGGCTCCCCCTGGATGTGTGCAAACTAGATGAATACTAGGGACTGAAAGGCACACACACTAGGATCACAGCTCCCGCTATATTTTAGAGACCAAATAACCTAAGAAAGATACATGCAAACAACATATATGATAGGATAAGCAAGCTATAAGATACCGAGGTGCATGCATGATCATAGATAAGATAGCTAAGGTAGCATATGTCTTACACCATATGACGGGAACTTAAGTCTCACAACAAACCAAACCAAGAGAAACGCACAAGACTAAAAGCAAAGCACGACACAAGAAGCGACAACGAGCAAATCAAATCCCTACACTCTCTCCCCCTTTGGCAGCGAGACACCAAAAAGGTCAAGAGAGACACTACGACTCCAGGTGATCATCACATCTCTGCATCTGCGCCGTGGGGAGAGAACTGCTCGGCATCGGAGTCGGTCCAGTGGCAGTTCTAATGTATCCAGTCTTCCTCTTCAGTGATCTGTCCCTCGGATCCACTGACAACTGTGGCGCCCAGCTGGCGCATGAGCTCCTTGTGGCGCGACCTGGCATTCTTCTCCGCCACATGAGTCATATACTGACCATGGGACTCCAGACAGAAGAGCTTCTTCATCTTGCGCTTGAGTTTCTGAGCCCATGATGGTTCGGTACTGGAGTGGCCAAGGTCCGCATCATGGCCAGGAGGAGCATCCCCACCCTCAGTGTCCATGGCAGTAGCAGCGGCAGATGGGCCCCCGGTGGCAGCAGTAGAAGGACCCCCTGTGTGAGGTGCAGATCAGTTGTCCTTCTTCCTCAGACGCTTGACCTCATGGGAAACTAAATCTCCAGTCTCAAGCAACACTTTGGGGTAGGTCTGTGCCCAGGCCCGCTCAATGAGCCTCATGATGAAGGGGCCATAGATAGGACACTTGCGCTCAGACACGGCGGAGACAAGTTCAGACCACATGACATGAGAGATATCCAGGCTCTCTCCAGTGTTGGCATCCTTCTCATGCTGACAGAAAAGAAGCATGTCCACGAGATAAGAGTGGACCATATCCAGATTCCCAATGCGAGGGAAGAGAGTCTCACGGAAGATACGATGAAGAATGTCCAGATACGGAGACAGCTCGTAGGTCTTCTTCTCAGTGACAGGGTGGGTCTTGACAGTGCAGTAGGGCCAAAGGGCTTGCTTATGGGTGGAGGTATCATGGCGGTGAGGACGGAAACCGACTGGAGTCTCAAGCCCGTCATCCACCACATCAAGCAACTCCATGAACGCCCGCCACTTGACAGAAAGCAGCTTGCCATTGGTCATCCAGGTCAGGGTCCCGTCACTATCTGTTCCAAGGTGAACGGTGGCAAAGAACTGAGCCAACAGATCCGCATCGAAATCCTTGTTGAACTGCATGATGTTGAGAATGTTCAGCTGGGTGCACATCTGAAGGGCTTCCCCAAAGTACTCTGGATCCTTCTCCATGGCATCAACGTCAATAGAGCGAACATCAACAAACATATTCTTCTTGGCCTTGATCACATCAAAGAAGATGGCAAACTGAAAACGGTTCCAGAACGGGCGGTTGACCAAAGTGGAATCTTGATCCTCTGTATAGGGGTTGCGACGACGCTTCTCCCAGAACTCCTTGTTGGTCATCTCAGTCACAGTCTTCCCTTTTGGCTTGTTGGCGGGTCGCTTCTGGTGCTGAGGAGGAGGAGGAACACTTGCTGAAGCCCGCGCTGGAGGCGGCTGAGTGCTGGAAGACACACCGGCAGGCTCTGAGGTCCGGTAACGCTTGGAGGTGGCACGTCCAGGGTTGATACGGCGACCATGCTGCTCAGTAGTGTCATCACCTGGAGCCAAAACACACAAAGGACGCAAAACAAACAGAGGAGACGAGCATAAGCCAACAAACAAATCAAAAGCAATGTAGGAGAATGATGGAAGTGGGCATGCAGCGGTAGTACCGTGCCCTAACCGCGGTAGTACCGCCCCTAGCGGTAGTACCGCCCCAGAGGGAGCGGTAGTACCGCACGAGGTCAAGCGGTAGTACCGCTCCAGGGGGAGCGGTAGTACCGCTTGAGGCGGATGCACAGCAGTTTCAAAGAATGGGGCGGAACCTCCACCATGAAACAGTGGCCTGCTACTACCGTGGACAGATCCGGCACTACCGGCCTACCAAATTCAAACATAATCCTACCAAACAACAATCTCAATGATCTAGTTGCTTACTCCAACTAACTCAAGCCTAGATTTAGCCAAAAATCTAGAGATGCAACCAACATTGCCCCTAAAACACAAGATCTAAACACAAGACCAAAAGAGAGAAGGAACGGGGGCAATACCGGCATCCATTGCAAGAGGACGAGGTGGGGATCGACTCCACCGAAGGAAATGGAGAGGGATGCCCCGGAGGAGGAGATCCACCGGAGCCCTTCCGCGCCGGAACAGTGCTGGAGAGAGAGAGAGGCACGAGGGGGTAATGGGTATGGGGAGGAAGAAACCTCCCCTGCCCCTATAAATACCCCTGACCCCCGCCCCACCGCGGTAGTACCGCGCTGGGAGCGGTAGTACCGCTTCCAGCGGTAGTACCGCTCGCCAGCAGCGGCAGTACCGCCCCAGCACACAACGACAACTAAATCACAAGGCCTTGCTAAAAAAAAAGACACCGCAACGAAGAAGAAAAAGAAAGAAGCACCCCAGCAAGAGGCCAAGAGAGGGCGGTGGCCGAAGCCACCTATGTTTGAGTCAAGAGGTATGGCACCGCGAAGATTTTAACCTTGGGCCCATGACCAAAACTCGTCTTTTAAGCACACGTGCCATCAATAATGGCAAAAAGTGAAAGACTTAATCAATTTATGCATAATGGGGGAAGGGAGAGTTCATTGAGAGAACAACACTCCCCCTATGTCCATGCCTACACCTAAACTAGACAACAAATTGAATGAGGTAGGGTGTGCACGGGTTCAAGCAACATTGCTCGAATCAATGATATTTAGCTCATGCCTTAACTCGCGAAATCTTGCTTCATCCAAGGGCTTCGTGAAAATATCTGCAAGGTTGTCATGAGTGTTGACATAGTTGAGCTCGATTTCTCCTCGCCTGATGTGATCTCGGATGAAGTGATACCGAATCTCAATATGCTTCGTCTTGAAGTGTTGCACCGGGTTGAGAGAAATCTTGATGGCACTTTCGTTGTCACACCAAAGAGGCACTTTGTCACAAGTGACCCCGTAATCCTTCAAAGTTTGCCTCATCCACAAGAGTTGTGCACAACAACTACCGGCCGCAACATACTCCGCTTCGGTGGACGAGAGAGACACACAACTTTGCTTTTTGGAAGACCAACTTACCAGAGAGCAACCAAGGAATTGGCATCCTCTGGAGGTGGACTTCCTATCCACTTTGTCTCCCGCCCAATCGGAATCCGAGAACCCTACAAGCTTGAAGTTTGATCCTCTTGGGTACCATAAGCCAAAGTTTGGGGTATGAGCCAAATATCGAAAGATTCGTTTGACCGCCACATAGTGACTTTCCTTAGGTGCGGCTTGAAACCGTGCACAAATACCCACACTCAACATGATGTCCGGTCTAGATGCACAAAGGTAAAGCAAGGAACCAATCATGGAACGATATACCTTTTGATCCACCACTTTACCATTTGGATCAAGGTCGAGTTGGCACTTGGTGGGCATTGGGGTGGAAGCCGGCTTGACGTCACTTAGCTTGAATCTCTTGAGCATGTCTTGAGTGTATTTGGATTGATTGATGAAGGTTCCTTCTCTTCTTTGCTTCACTTCGAACCCTAGAAAGAACTTCAACTCCCCCATGGAGGACATCTCGAACTTTGAGGTCATGAGAGCGGCAAATTCCTCATTGAAAGCATTGTTAGGAGAACCAAAGATAATATCATCAACATATAGTTGGCACACAAACAACTCCCCTTTGACCTTCTTAGTAAAAAGAGTGGGGTCGATTACCCCAACTTCAAACCCACGGTCTTGTAACAACTCGGTAAGGTGATCATACCACGCACGTGGGGCTTGTTTAAGGCCATAGAGTGCCTTATCGAGTTGATACACATGATCGGGAAAGTAGGGATCCTCGAACCCGGGGGGTTGCTTGACGTACACCAATTCATTAATGGGACCATTAAGAAAAGCACTCTTCACATCCATTTGATGTAACTTAAAGTTATGATGAGAAGCATATGCAATCAACATGCGAATGGATTCAAGACGAGCAACGGGAGCAAAGGTTTCACCGTAGTCGATACCCTCGACTTGGGAGTAGCCTTGTGCTACCAAACGAGCCTTGTTGCGAATGATAATCCCATGGGCATCTTGCTTGTTCTTGAATATCCACTTGGTTCCAATAACATTGTGGGTCCCCGTTGGCCTTGGCACCAATCTCCACACTTTGTTGCGCTCGAAGTTGTTGAGTTCTTCATGCATGGCATTAAGCCAATCCGGATCTTCTAGCGCCTCATAAACCTTGTGGGGTTCCACACAAGAGACAAACGCATGATGCTCACAATAATTTGCTAATTGTCTACGAGTGCTTACCCCCTTTCTTAAGCTTCCAAGCACATTCGTCATGAGATGGTCTTTGGTGGAGAGCTTGGAAGCAACCTTGGCGGCCCGACGCTCTAATTCCTCCTCGGCAGTGAGTTGAGGAGCGGCTACTTGATCATCTTGAGTGTCGTCATGAGCTTGTTCTTGGTCTTGAACTTGCTCGGGGGCATCACTTGGTGTGTCAACACCGTCTTGAGCATAATGTTGCCCTTGGTCTTGTTCATGAGGTTGAGGGCCTTCACTTTGTTCTTCGGAAGCGTGTGGGCCTTGGGTTGGTGATGGCTCCACTTGAGTGGAGCATTGTCCTTCTCCTTCGACCACAAGGGGTTCCTCAATGGGTAGGATGAAACCAACACCCATTCTTCTTATGGCTTGAGGAGGAATTTCATCACCTACATCACAAGTGCCACTTTGCTCCACTTGGGAGCCGTTATTTTCATCAAACTCCACGTTACACGTTTCCTCAATAAGTCCCGTGGATTTATTGAGGACACGGTAAGCATGAGAGTTTGTAGCATAACCAACAAATATGCCCTCATAAGCTCTAGCCTCGAATTTAGACAAACGAACACCCTTTTTGAGAATGAAGCACTTACACCCGAACACTCGGAAATACTTGAGGTTGGGCTTGTTACCGGTGAGTATCTCATAAGGAGTCTTGTTCAAGCCTTTGCGGAGGTAGAGCCGATTTGATGCATGACACGCAGTGTTGATGGCTTCGGCCCAAAAGTTGTATGGGGACTTGAACTCCGCCATCATGGTCCTTGCCGCATCCATCAACGTCCGGTTCTTCCTCTCTGCAACACCGTTTTGTTGAGGGGTGTACGGTGCGGAATATTGATGCTTGATTCCCTCATCACTAAGAAATTCATCCAAGGTGTAGTTCTTGAACTCGGTGCCGTTGTCACTTCTTATCGTCAAAATCTTTGCATTGTGTTGACGTTGTGCTTCATTTGCAAAGTCAATGACGGTTTGTTGGGTCTCACTCTTCCTCTTGAAGAAGTACACCCACGTGTACCTTGAGTAGTCATCCACAATCACCAAGCAATACTTTCTTCCTCCAAGACTATCGAAGGATGGAGGCCCAAAGAGATCCATGTGAAGGAGCTCCAAAGGCCTTTTTGAATAAATGATAGTCGTGGGAGGGTGAGCCTTCTCATGTAGCTTCCCTTCGATACAGGCACTGCAAGCACGATCTTTAGCAAAACTAACATTTGTTAGTCCACGGACATGGTCCCCCTTTAGGAGACTTTGCAAAGATCTCATATTGACATGGGCTAAACGGCGATGCCAAAGCCATCCCACATCAACTTTAGCCATTAGGCATGTCGCGGTCTTAGTGGGTCGCTCCGAAAAGTTAATCACATATAGACCGTTCTCGACATGCCCAACAAAGGCTACTTTAAGAGTCTTGCTCCACAAGAGGGCCACGGTATCGATATCAAAGAAAGTGGCAAAGCCCATGATTGCAAGTTGACGAACGGAAAGTAAATTGTATGCAAGGGACTCAACAAGCATGACCTTCTCGATCGTGAGATCATGAGAGATGACCACCTTGCCAAGTCCCAATACCTTAGACGATGAGGCGTCACCCCATTCGACATTGGTGGGCATAGATGGAACCGTGTGCACGTCCACCACCAAGTCCTTGCTTCCGGTCATATGATTTGTAGCTCCGCTGTCGAGCAACCATGATCCACCACCGGAAGCAAACACCTACAAGAGATCAATGCTTGGTTTTAGGTACCCATTTTGTAATGGGTCCTTTGATGTTAGTAACAAGGGTCTTAGGAACCCAAATAGACCATTCAATGTACTCATGAAGAGGGCCAACAAATTTGGCATAAACATGCCCATCACTAGCACGGCACAACACATAAGAAGGATTAAAATCGCCGGCCTTGTTGGGTGAGGTGACATTGCCCTTCTTGACTTTGTTCTTCTTCTTCTCCACGGGAACACTCTCCCCCGCCTTCACAAAAGTTTGCATGAGGGGAGGAGGTCGTTTGGTCTTGTCATCCTTCTTCTTGTTCTTGGAGTTGGGGACGTACCCAACCCCTTCCTTCGCCACACCTCCCTTTTGGTTGATCAAGAGATCATTGAGGTTCTTCTTGCCTTGTATGCACGTCACAAGGCCTCTCTCAAGTTGCGCCTTCAATGATGCATTTTCCTCAACAAGATGCATATGCTCACAACACGGGTTAGTAGCATTTGCATTATCAAGTAAAACCATATGAGGAAAAGTTGCTTTCTCTTTAGTTAGCTTCACTTGGAGTTGATCATGAGACTCCTTGAGGCTCGCGTGAATACCCTTCAAGGCCTTGTGGGCCTTGTCGAGTATATCAAACTCCTCTTTGAGTCTAGCAAGATCAACCCCAAGTTTGGCCTTCTCGGAGTTTAGTACACGAGACACAACTAGGACATGATCATAATCTTTCTCTAACTTAGCATGATCAACGTTGTGTGACTCCTCAAGAGCCAAACGAAGACCACGCTCTTCCTCAAGAGCATTGGAAAGATCCGAAATCTCATCGGCATAGTCACGACTATGCCCTTCCATCTTCGAGATGGTGTCTTCGTGAGCCTCGATCATGTCATTGGCCTCACCAAGTTGTTCCAAGAGAGCAACAAAGTGCTTCTTGGATTTTCCCTTGAGTTTACCCATAAAGGCCTCAAACTCGTTAGCCTCCACATTGGCTCCCTCAACTTCATTCATGCAATCCAATGGGGAAGGATGATTAATGATGGTAGTTTTGATGTTGGGGGTTACCTTGTTGGTGGCTTTAGCCATGAGGCACTTGGCGTTGGTGCTCTCGTTGGGTGAGTCGAAGAGAGACACTTGTGACGTTGTTGCAATGGCAACGGAGGCCATGGCAATCATCTCATCATCTTCATCATCGTCATCATCCTCATTGTACTCTTCTTGCACAACCAAGGCCTTGGGAGGAGTCTTCTTGATGAAGTTGTTCTTGTTGGGGAACGACTTGGCCTTGTCCTTTCGGATGAGTTTGCCACCATTATCTTCCCTCTTCTCATATGGGCATTCCGCCACGAAATGACTCACATTGCCGCAATTGTAGCAAGTCCTCACACGTTGCTTGCCCCTTGTCCCACTTGAGTTGTTGTTGCTAAAGTTGGGCCTCGAGTTTTTCTTGCTCCAAAATTGCCTTGAAGCAAGAGCCATGTGTTCATGATATGCATACTTTGTATCTTCGGGGTTGCTCTCCTCTTCTTCCTCTTCTTCTTCTTCCATGGTGAGCTTGGCCTTCAAAGCAAGGTTGGGCTTCTTTGCCCGTTGAGACCGGAGCACCGCATTGTCGGCGGTCTTGTCCAAGATGTTCATGGCCACAAACTCATCCAACACCTCGCTTGAGGTCAAAGTGTGGAAGTCCGGTCTTTGGCGGATGACGGAGGACATGGCCTTGTGGTAGGGCATCATAGCCTTGAGGAATTTGCGCTTGATCCAATTATCATCCGTGTCCTTGCTCCCGTGATCTCGTAGTGAGACCGCGAGTTTGGTGACTCTCCGAAAGAGCTCACGAGGCTCTTCATCTTCCTTCATTGCAAACTCATCGGCCTCATCTTGTACCACTTCATAGTTGGAGCGTTGAATGCTTGCGCTTCCCCGGTAGAGAGACACGACACAATGCCATGCATCTTTGGCCAAGGAGTAAGGGCGAAGATGAGGTAGGTCTTCGGGTGGAATTGCATCTTGAATGATGAAGAGAGCATTCTCATTGAATTGATTGTCCGCGGCTTCTCGAGGAGTGAGGTTGCTTGGATCATGTGGATAAAAACCTTCTTCAATGATTCTCCAAAGGTTAGTGTTCACATGATTTAAATGACGTTTAAAGCGGTAAACCCAAGAATCAAAATCCTCATTTTTCACAATCTTAGGAGGAGGACCGGCATGATTCAAATGAGTAGAAGGAACCGGTCCACCATAAACAAGTGGTGGTTCCACGTGGGCAAAGATGCCGGTGCCATTCTTGCCACTCAAAGAAGGAGCCTTTTCACTACTAGCTTCCCCTTTATCGGGGGTAGCATCCGACACCTTGTTGGCGGGATCCCCCACTTTCAACGGTGCGGTGGAAAGTTTAAGCCCCTCAAGGAATTTAGTAAACATGTTTTCAACTTCGGTCGTCATGGAGGTTTTCAATGTCTCCAAGGCTACATTGAACTCCTCACGAGAGACCGAAGTTCCCCCATCGCCCGTAGACGAGATAGGATTCACACCGGAGTGTTCCTCCGCACCGTCTACGGTATCAACCATACTCTTTGGACGGTAAAGTCCTTAATAAAGAGACGAGGCTCTGATACCAATTGAAAGGATCGATATGGTTGACTAGAGGGGGGGGGTGAATAGGCAACTACCAATTTTTAGCTTTTCTTTACCAAATTGATCTTTGCATCAAAGTAGGTTGTCTAGATGTGCAACTAGGTGAGTAACCTATATGATGCAACAACAACAAGCACACAAGCAAGCAAGGGAATAATCACTAAAGAGCTTGCACAAGTAAAGGTAAGAGATAACCAAGAGTGGATCCGGTGAAGACGAGGATGTGTTACCGAAGTTCCTTCCTTTTGAGGGAAGTACGTCTCCGTTGGAGCGGTGTGGAGGCACGATGCTCCCCAAGAAGCCACTAGGGCCACCGTATTCTCCTCACGCCCTCACACGATGCGAGATGCCGTGATTCCACTATTGGTGCCCTTGAAGGCGGCGACCGAACCTTTACACACAAGGTTGGGGCAAACTCCACAACTTAATCGGAGGCTCCCAACAAGACCACGAAGCTTCACCACAATGGAATATGGCTCCAAGGTGACCTCAACCGTCTAGGGTGCACGAACACCCAAGAGTAACAAGATCCGCTAAGGATGAATGGGGGAATCAAAAATCCCTTGGTGGAAGTGTGGATCGGAGCCTTCTCAACCACTCCCGAGCAAATCAACGAGTTTGATTGGCTAGGGAGATAGATCGGGCAAGAGGAAGCTTGGGGTATGCAATGGAGCTTGAGCAATAAATGGTGCTTGGGCAATAATGAGGGTTGGTGGAAGAGGTAAGGTAAAGAGGGAGAAGAAGGAGCCCTTATATAGTGGGGGAAACAAGAGAACCGTTACCCCCCCACTCAGCCCCGCAGAGGGCGGTACTGCCGCTGAGCCAGAGCGGTACTGCCGCCCAAGAGCGGTACTACCGCTCCCCCTCAGCGGTACTACCGCGCCAACAGAAAAGGCCTAGGGCAGGGGCCCAGGGCGGTACTGCTGCCCTCGAGCGGTACTACCGCTCCCACCCAGCGGTACTACCGCGGAGGTAGAGCGGTACTACCGCTCTCGAGCAGTACTACCGCCACTACTGCCGCGCCTAGTACCGCAAAACCCGACACGAGAAAATGTGCGCAAGAATCGAAGCGGAAGGAGCACCATGCCACCACGGTACTGCGGCTGAGCCCCAGCAAGCGGTACTACTGCTCCGAGGAGCGGTACTACCGCTGCTGACGCAGTGGCAGGGCGGCAGTAGCACGGTACCGCAGAGGTGCTGCCGCTGAGGCCACCCAGCGGTACTACCGCTCGGGGAGCGGTACTACCGCTCCAAGAGCGGTACTACCGCTTAGGAGGTCTCAGCCGCACTACCGCTGTGGACCGCGGTACTACCGCTGGGTCCAGGACAAACAGAGAAAGGAGGGAAAGAAAGGCCCCAAGGTGCGGAAAAGATTGGAGGGAGAGAAGAGAACGTGTACGTGTTGATTCCACCCAAGTCATACCGAAACGGACCCCCTCTTGATAGTACGGTGACTACTACGAAACCTAGTTCACCAACAAGGTCACGGAATAGACTACACCGTCTTGAGTAGAGCGCCAAAGGGAAGTAATCATTCCATGCTGAAGGATGAATATCTGAAAGCACTCAAAGCACATGATTAGTCCGCAAAATGCATTGTCATCAATCACCAAAACACCGTAGGGATAAATAGACCCTTACACCTAGGTTTCGCAGATCATCAGTAAGGCAAGTAACACTTTGATCATACCCTTTTATCACCCAGTTTTTATGCATTAGTTCCAATCCTCAAACATTGCATGATTAGGATGTCATTAACTTGTCAGTTTGGAAGTAGTTGATGAGGTAGAACCTATTGCCCTGTTACATTCAAACCCTTGGGAGTTACTCTATGCGTTGCTTATATACTATGCTATGCTATGCTCGTAGACGTGGTTTGGGTTTGAGTGAAATACATGACAGATGTGAGCTTGTTAATTAATGGTTCAACTTAAGGTGGCAACTTAATCAAACAACTGGGTGGATTGAGGCACCTGGAGTACCCAGTGTTGCCTGTATTTTTGGAAATCCCGGAGTACCCGTGTGATCTTCCTATGGACCGCCACCCAGGCTCAAAGGGAACTAAGATGATTCATGCTAGAAACTTCCGTGTGCAGCCACAAGCTATTATGGGCTCTAGCATAGTTGAGTAAGTTACGTGAAGCTTTTGAAGAGGCAGATCAGCAGGTAGTGGGATGTAGGTTTGGTATGGTCTGTCCGGAGTAGAGAGTTAATGTTTCTGAAAGACTGTGTCTCCGTCATCCATTTCTCAAACATCCTGTAGAGCAAGAAATCCAATGGAGGAGATCGAGTCTTGTGGGGAAAAGTGCGCAAACCTCTGCAGAGTGTACAATCTAATCATGGTTAGCCGTGTCCCCGGTTATGGACAATTCTTGAGTATCTAGTACTTGGGTTATCAAAAGTATCTCATCATGTTTAACTAATATTGTTGGATTGTTAATCACTTTAATTGGGATTGATTTGGAGGAACCTTCTCAATGATGTTTCAACTACCATGATAGTTAAAATAAAATCTATTCCTTTGATGTAGGGAAAAATTGGCTTTTCGCAAAACTGTAACCATAGAGCTTTCCACCAGCCAAATATGCATGTAGTGATAGCATTATTCTGTTCTTGCTCTATTGTGTTACTTTGCCAGCATATTCCATGTGCTAATCCGTTTTCGGGCTGCAACGTATTATGTTGCAGACTTTTCAAACGAGGAGTAAGGTTCGTCAGGTCGTTGCCGTTCAGCTCAGCTATGCCGTTGGAGTTGATGGACTCACTTTATCTTCCAAGCCTTCCGCTGTTATCGTATTAGATGGCCTTAAGCCATATTATTGTAATAAGTTCTCTCTTGAGACGTTCGATGTAATAAGTGTGTGATTGCTACTCTGTTATAAATCCTTCGAGTACTGTGTGTGTCAGCATTACCGATCCAGGGATGACACTGAAGCATAGAGACTTGACCATCTAAGGTTGGGTCGCTACAAGATGGTATCAGAGCACACGTTGAGTGTAGGACACGACCACTAAGATAAACCCTAGGTCACACTTCTCTTCTCATTTCTGACTCCTCTCCATTTTCTACTCTTTAGGATGACGGAGATGAAGAACAAGTTTGCACAACTGGATGAATACACACCTTTTGGACGCCACTTGAAGGAAGTCACTAGGTACTTGAACATTGGGATACCAAGCTTCACCGGGATGTACAACGCCACTTTACCTGAAGAGGACCGCTGGAGGATTCAAGTACAAGTTCCAGGAAGGACGTTCTCGCCAACTTCTAAACCCATAGAGTTTTCTTTCGAAGCACCCACCTGGAGTCTAGGCAAGAGCATGGCAGCCCACATTACCATTGGACGCATTGGAGAAGTTTACAACAGGGAGCTTAAGGACACTATTTACCAAATATGTGGGCGCCGAGATGAGCAATGGGAAGTAATCAACACCAGGAGGGATAGATCCATTGCAGCTTTCATCCAGGAGTTAAACCAGCATATCCGACGTCAGGAAAACCAGATGTGCGCAGACATGATGGACTTAAAGAAGGCGAAGACTAGAATCCTCGAGCTGGAGGAAGAACTCAAGTTTGTACGCGATGGATGTGAGGAGGAAATCAAGACCCTACTGGAGAAGAATGACGACCTAGTCAAGAAGATCGGAGTATTCATGGGAGGACCAGCACCAATAGAAGAAGAAGAATAACCCAAGGATATACGCCCCGAGGACTACATCATCATTGACGACACCGATTCCGATCCTAGTGATGATGACTATGAAGACGAAGCTGGAGCAGACATCATGGAGTCTTCCACCGATCAAAATTTCTAGATGACTACCATATATCACTAGTATTCCCCCATGTATTTAGTAGTAGTTGAGCACTTGTGCGATAGTTCTAGATCGTTTGTATGCCCTTGCTTGATTGATTGAGTGAAATGATTGTGTTTGTCTCATGTGCATATGGGTAGTGTTCTCTCATTAGACCCCTTCTCTATTCTAATCTCTTCCATCTAAACCCTCAGATGCCTCCGAGACGTGACACCGGTTTTGCCTTCCCACCGGAGCTCACCCAGTTGATCCAACAGTAGAATACGTTGATGCAATTGCTAGTTCAGAATCAGGGCAACAACAACAATAACAACAACAACAACAACCCGCCGCCCGTGGACAACCTAGCCCATTTTCTAAGGTTACAGCCACCGGTGTTTTCCAGTAGTACCGAGCCCATAGTTGCGGACGATTGGCTACGCCATATTGGAAGGGAGTTGACCACCACAGGTTGCACAGATGCTGAGAGAGTGCGCTTTGCCTCACATCAATTGGATGGACCAGCAGCCTCATGGTGGGAGAATTACACAACACTTTTCCTATAGCCAATGTCACTTGGGACCAGTTTCAGCAAGCTTTCCGCACAGCCCATGTCTCCACTGGAGCTATACAAATGAAGAAGCGGGAGTTCCGCAACCTACGCCAGGGGAACCGTGCTGTGGCTCAGTACGTGGATGAGTTTAGCAAGTTATCTCACTACGCCCCTGATGATGTGGCCACAGATGTCGCAAAGCAGGAGAAGTTTATGGAAGGGCTGAATGATGAGATGAGTATGCAGTTGATGGTAGCAACCTTCAACAACTACCAGGAGTTGGTAGATAAGGCTCTTATGATTGAAGGGAAGCAGCAGCAGATTGAGAGCCGCAAGAGGAAGTATGGACAAGGAAAGTATACCTCAGGAGCTCAGCAGAAACCTCGCCTAACCCCGAACTCGGGAGGACTTGTTCATAACCATGGAGGTCACAACCACACTGGAGGAGGATCGCATAACCATAATGGATCTACGAATGGGAATGGGAACGGAACCTACAATAGTCATAACCGCCCCAACCCAGCCACACCCGCCAAAAGGGACTTAAGTCATGTTACTTGTTTCAAGTGCGGGAAGACTAGACACTACGCCACGGAGTGCCCTGAAGGAAAGAATGGAAATGGAAATGGGAGCGCTGGGAAGAAGCCAAATCCATTCAACAAAGGACAAGTGAACCACGTTAACGTGGAGGAGGTTGAAGAGCAGCCGGACGTGGTAATAGGTAAGTTTTTGGTTAAGTCATTTACCGCTCTTGTTCTTTTCGATACTGGTGCATCGCATTCATACATATCAAGGGGATTTGTGGATAAGTTTAAACTACCAACCCAAACCCTCAGGACCCCTCTTTTAGTGAGTTCACCTGGAGCAGAGTATATGGCTAGTCGATGATGTGACCAGATACCCTTAGCCATTGGTACACATGTTTTTCCGTCTGACCTAATTATCTTGCAGTCACAAGGATTGGATGTGATATTGGGTATGGACTGGATGTCAAAATTTGGAGGAAGCATTGACTGTGCCAGTAAGTCGATTTATCTCACCACCCCGGAAGGAAAAATGATTAAATATGTATCTAGGCATGTGCCTAGGAGGAGTCAAGTGAATGCCCTTACGGGAGTTGTTCAGGAGGAAGTGCCTGTAGTGAAGGATTACCCGGATGTTTTTCCAGAGGAGTTACCAGGCATGCCACCGGATAGAGACATCGAGTTTTTGATAGAGCTGTTGCTAGGTACAGGACCAATATCCAAGAGACCCTATCGGATGCCCGCAAATGATCTGGAAGAAATTAAGAAACAGATCAAGGAATTATTGGAGAAAGGATACATCCGAAGAAGTTCATCACCTTTGGGGAGCCCCAGTACTTTTGGTTGAGAAGAAGGATAAATCCCTGAGGATGGTTGTTGATTATCGAGCACTAAGTGAAGTGACGATTAAGAACAAGTACCCACTGCCGATGATCAATGATCTGTTTGATCAGTTGCAAGGAGCTAAAGTGTTTTCGAAGATCGATTTGCGATCGGGGTATCATTAGTTGAAGATACGAGAGAAGGATATACCAAAGACAGCATTCACAACATGATATGGATTATACGAGTACACGGTCATGTCATTTGGACTGACTAACGCCCCTGCCTATTTCATGAGCATGATGAACAAGGTGTTCATGGAGTATTTGGACAAGTTTGTGGTGGTGTTTATTGATGATATTATGGTATACTCGAAGAACGAGGAGGAGCACAAGGAGCATTTGCGCTTAGTTCTCGAGAAACTCAAGGAACACCAGTTGTATGCTAACTTTAGCAAATGCGAATTTTGGTTGAAGGAAGTTGGGTTCCTCGGACATGTTATATCAGGAGAAGGTATAGCAGTAGACCCCAGCAAAATTCAGTCAGTCACTGAATGGTTGGCACCCACTTCAGTTAGCGAGATCCGCAGTTTTCTTGGACTCGCAGGATACTACCGGAGGTTCATTGAGAATTTCTCCAAGATTGTAAAGCCAATGACTGAATTATTGAAGAAGGATACTAAGTTTAAATGGACAGAGGATTGCGAGGCAAGTTTCCAGGAATTGAAGAAACATTTGACTACAGCGCCCGTGCTAACACTGCCAGATATACATAAGGAGTTCCAAGTGTACTGCGACGCCTCACGCTTAGGACTTGGATGTGTGCTTATGCAGGACGGGAGAGTTGTTTCGTATGCCTCACGACAACTAAAACCTCATGAGTTAAACTATGCCACGCATGATTTGGAGTTAGCAGCCGTAGTGCATGCATTGAAGACATGGAGGCATTACCTTATTGGAAACCGTTGTGATGTGTACACGGACCATAAGAGTTTGAAGTACATTTTCACCTAGAAGGAGCTGAACCTTAGACAGAGGAGATGGTTGGAACTTATAAAGGATTATGACATGAAGCTACACTATCATCTAGGAAAGGCCAATGTCGTAGCAGATGCTTTGAGCCAGAAGAGTTATGCTAATATCCTTGAAAGCAAGGGACTGCCGAAGGAATTAGCAGAGGACATCATGGAACTTCGATTGGAGATTGTTCCTAGAGGATTTATTGCAACAATGGAGGTCCAGTCGACATTGCTGGACAAAATTCAGGAAGCTCAGAAGGATGACAAAGAGATTGCCTAGATAAAGTAGAAGATGGGCAAAGGAAAGGCCAAAGGTTTTCATGAGGATGAGCACGATACCCTATGGTTTGAGGACCGAGTTTATGTGCCCAATAACCAGGAGATCAGGAAGTTAATACTTCAAGAGGCCCATGACTCACCATACTCGATACATCGTTGAAACACCAAGATGTATTTGGATTTGAAGGAACGTTTCTGGTGGACCGGTATGAAGAAGGATATTGCCGAGTATGTAGCCGTATGTGATATATGTCAGCGCGTGAAGGCAGAGCATCAGAAGCCAGTAGGACTGTTACAACCTATGCCGATACCCGAATGGAAGTGGGATAAACTAGGCATGGACTTTATCACCGGATTGCCCGGTACCAAAGCAGGATATGATTCCATATGGGTAGTAGTTGATCGCTTGAACAAAGTAGCTCACTTCATCCCAGTGAAAACCACCTATACAAGTGCAAAGTTGGCCAATATATATATGTCCAGGATAGTATGTCTGCATGGAGTTCCGAGGACCATCATATCAGATCGAGGAACACAGTTTACCTCAAAGTTTTGGCACCAGTTGCACCAGACCTTGGGAACGAGATTGGAGTTTAGTACAATATTTCACCCGCAGACGGATGGACAAACAGAGAGAGTCAACCAAATTTTGGAGGACATGTTGAGAGCCTCTGCGCTAGATTATGGATCTAGTTGGGATGACAATTTGCCGTACGCAGAGTTTTCATACAACAATAGCTATCAAGCCAGTTTGAAGATGGCACCGTTTGAAGCCCTGTATGGACGAAGGTGCAGAACACCGTTGATGTGGGACGAGGTAGGATACCGACAGTTGTTTGGACGAGACTTGATCAAGGAGTCTGAGGAGAAGGTTAAATTGATTCACGACAGACTGAAGATTGCTCAGCCCAGGCAGAAGAGTTACGTTGACTCAAAACGCAAGGAGGTAACCTATGAAATTGGAGACCGAGCATATCTGCGAGTATCACCCTTGCGAGGAGTGAAACGTTTTGGAGTTAAGGGAAAGTTAGCCCCGAGATTTGTAGGACCGTATCGTATTTTGGAATGGATGGGAGAAGTTGCCTACAAGTTGGAGTTACCCGAGGGATTGTTAGGAGTTCATGACGTGTTTCACGTTTCACAGCTGAAGAAGTGTCATGCTGAGATGGCAGATATACCGCTAAGAGATACAGTACCCCTGGAGGCGATTCAGTTGGACAATGATTTGACCTACGAGGAAAAACCAGTTAAGATTCTTGAGTTTGCCAGCAGAGTCACCCGCAGTAAGGTTATCAAGTTTTGTAAAGTTCAGTGGAGCCACCATACCGAGGATGAAGCCACATGGGAACGAGAGGATGATCTTCGCAAGGACCACCCACACCTATTTTCTAGCCAACCCGAATCTCGAGGGCGAGATTCATCTTAAGGGGGGGTAGGTTTGTAACATCCCAAATTTTCAATTTGGACTGTTATACATAGTCATCCATGCATATTATATTTTATTCGCATCTCGTCTCGCGATCCTCAAAATCCTAAGCAACTCAAGGACCTTCAGAGAGAGTTGGGGATTTCCCGGTTTTCAAATTTGATCTTTATCAAATTTTGAAACGAGGATTTTTGGTTTTAATTATTTTCTCTCCAAAAATATTTCATACTAAAATATATGAGATAATATGACTTCTCCAAGATATTGAAATATTGGAGGAAAAATATTAAAATCAAATATTTTTTGTTTGGATTTTATTGCAATTTTGTTTGCATTAGAAAATTTGCACGTTTTTCAAAATTGCATTTTAGGGCCAAGAAAATGTTCATCTCGTTCTAAATATTTTATTTAGACGGTGAAAATTTATTTTGGCATTTTTAGATTTTTATTTATTTTTCTAGGATTTTATTTTGGTCCACGAAATTATTTAAAAAAAGGGTTCCTCCGCCCGACTGGGCCTAAGGCCCAGCCGAGCTAAGCCGCCACCGCCGCATTCCCCGCGCGCGCCGCCTCCTTCCCCGCGCGCGTCGCCGCCGCCGACTCGGACTAGGAGTCCGAGCCGGACTCCTCTCCGCCGCCGCGCCTTGCCCCCTCCTCCAAGCCGCCCCGCCCCGCCCTTAAATACCGCCGCCCCGCCGCCCCAACACCCCACCGCACCACCGCCGCCCGCGCCGCCTAGCCGCCGCCGCCGCTTGTCGCCGCCACCCCTGCAAGCCGCGCCGCCGCCCCGCCGCTGCCTCGCCTCTCCGGACCTCTCGCCGGAGGTAGCCGCCGCGCCCCGCCGCCGGTTTTTTTATAAAGACTGTTCGGATTTTTAGAAACACTAGATCCGTTTTTTTCAGATTCACCGGTTTTTCTTGGTTCTTCTAGTTAGCGGACGTTCGTCCGAACGTTCGTTTTAACGAACGGTTCTTCGCCCGTTAGATACAGCTAACGAATGCTCGTTCGTTAGTCTGTTCGTCAGTTTTCTTTTATCGGATTTATTCCGCGATTTTCTCTGATCGCGATTTCTGATCCGATCTTAGTTTCTATTTATCTTTTCGCTTGTTAGTCGGAATCAGGCGATTCAAGCGCCTAGAGTTTTGTCTCGAAGTTAACCAACTCAAACAAGTTTTCTCTACTGTAAAATTTGACCTAGTTTCATATTAGTAAGCGAAGCTTCTTTCTTTCGCCGTTTGAGTTTCGTTGCTCTGTTTGATTTGATTCTTTTTGCGAACCGGAGTTCTTAATTTGAACTTTCTGGTCAACCTCTTTTATTTGAGTTTTGCTTGCGCATCTTTGCTTGTTGCTTATGTATGTTATTATTTGCTTGCGATAGAACACCCGGAGTGCGAAGCGTGCTACTACGAGTCCCTAGGTTTTGCAGATCATCAGCAAAGCAAGTAACACTTTGATCATACCCTTTTATCACCCAGTTTTTATGCATTAGTTCCAATCCTCAAACATTGCATGATTAGGATGTCATTAACTTGTCGGTTGGGAAGTAGTTGATGAGGTAGAACCTATTGCCCTGTTACATTCAAACCCTTGGGAGTTAATCTACGTGTTGCTTATATACTATGCTATGCTATGCTCGTAGATGTGGTTTGGGTTTGAGTGAAATACATGACAGATGTGAGCTTGTTAATTAATGGTTCAACTTAAGGTGGCAACTTAATCAAACAACTGGGTGGATTGAGGCACCTGGAGTACCCAGTGTTGCCTGTATTTTTGGAAATCCCGGAGTACCCGTGTGATCTTCCTATGGACCGCCACCCAGGCTCAAAGGGAACTGAGATGATTCATGCTAGAAACTTCCGTGTGCAGCCACAAGCTATTATGGGCTCTAGCATAGTTGAGTAAGTTACGTGAAGCTCTTGAAGAGGCAGATCAGCAGGTAGTGGGATGTAGGTTTGGTATGGTCTATCCGGAGTAGAGAGTTAATGTTTCTGAAAGACTGTGTCTCGGTCATCCGTTTCTCAAACACCCTGTAGTGCGAGAAATCCAACGGAGGAGATCGAGTCTTGTGGGGAAAAGTGCGCAAACCTCTGTAGAGTGTACAATCTAATCATGGTTAGCCATGTCCCCGGTTATGGACAATTCTTGAGTATCTAGTACTTGGGTTATCAAAAGTATCTCATCATGTTTAACTAATATTGTTGGGTTGTTAATAACTTTAATTGGGATTGAGTTGGAGGAACCTTCTCAATGATGTTTCAACTACCATGATAGTTAAAATAAAATCTATTCCTTTGATGTAGGGAAAAATTGGCTTTTCGCAAAACTGTAACCATAGAGCTTTCCACCAGCCAAATATGCATGTAGTGATAGCATTATTCTGTTCTTGCTCTATTGTGTTACTTTGCCAGCATATTCCATATGCTGACCCATTTTCGAGCTGCAACGTATTATGTTGCAGACTTTTCAGACGAGGAGTAAGGTTCATTAGGTCATTGCCGTGCAGCTCAGCTATGCCGTTGGAGTTGATGGACTCACTTTATCTTCCAAGCCTTCCGCTGTTATCGTATTAGATGGCCTTAAGCCATATTATTGTAATAAGCTCTCTCTTGAGACGTTCGATGTAATAAGTGTGTGATTGTTACTCTGTTATAAATCCTTTGAGTACTGTGTGTGTCAGCATTACCGATCCAGGGATGACACTGAAGCACAGAGACTTGACCATCTGAGGTCGGGTCGCTACATTCTTGGAGGGAGTCCTCCAAAAATTTGGCTTTTGCAACAAGTGGACCAATTGGGTGATGCAATGCGTCAAATCAGTGAGGTACTCAGTGAAATGTAATGGAGAGCTCCTGGAGCCTTTCATCCCCTCACATGGATTACGGCAAGGTGACCCATTGAGTCCATAACTCTTTCTTTTTGTGGATGATGGTCTGGTGCACTTATTGACAAAGGAACTAGCAGAAAACAATCTCAACCCAATAAAGATTGCTAGAAACAGCCCAGATATCTCTAATCTCCTATTTGCAGATGATAGTTTGATTTTCTTCAAAGCGGTGCCTGAACAAGCTAAAATGGTCAAAAAGGTGCTTGAGACTTTCCAGAAGTGCACAGACCAGTTACTAAGTTTGAGCAAGTGTTCCCTCCTGTTCAGTGAAGTTTGCCCTACGAAAACGAGAGAGAATTAAAGCCACCCTAGGAGTGATCTCATAATCTTTTGAGAGCAAATACCTAGGCCTGCCGACCCCAGAGGGTAGGATGAAAGATGTACAATTCCAACCAATCATGGAAAGATTCGGGAAGAGGTGTAATGACTGGTCAGAGAAGTTCATGTCCTTTGTTGCGAAGGAGGTCCATGTCAAATCTATTGTACAAGCCCTGCCAACCTTCACCATGAGTGTCTTCATGCTCTCACAGGGTTTTTGTGATAAGTACGAGAAAATGATACATGATTTCTAGTGGGGTGAAAGAGAGGGGTAAAGGAAGGTTCACTGGATGTCCTGGGAGCGTATGACAGGGCCAAAGAGAACGGGTGGTATAGGTTTTAGAGATATGCGCTTGTTTAACCAAGCGCTTCTTGCTAAACAGGGATGGAGGCTTATCCAGAACCCGGATAGCCTATGTGCGAGAGTGTTGAAATCTAAGTACTATCCCAACGGAAACCTTCTGGACACGGTGTTTGCGAAGGATGCATCCCCAGTTTGGAGAGCTATTGAATTTGGGCTTGAACTATTGAAGAAGGGGTTGATCTGGTGAGTGGGGGATGGAAAAAGCATCCAGATCCAAAGAGACTAGTGGATCCCGAGGCGGGAAGGCCTCATGACAGCAGCCTTCATCAGGAGATCTTGTATTAGATGGGTTAGCCAACTCATGCTGCCGGACCAAAAGGAGTGGGACGTAGCTCTCATTAGGCAAATATTCCAACCTTTTGATGCTTACGAGATTTGCAAGCTCAGAATTCCAACCGCGACGGTGGGTGACTACATAGCATGGCATTACGAGAAAAATGGCATTTTTTAGTCAAGTCTGCCTACAAGCTCGCCACAACATCCTCCGGTCAGTTGTCTCAAAGCCCATCGAGCTCTACCAGTATTCCAAACGATCGCAACATTTGGGATCTCATTTGGAAAGCTAAGGTTCCCGGAAAGGTCCGTATTTTTGCTTGGAGGATTTCCACCAATACCCTTGCCACAAACAAGAACAAATGGAGGCGTACTCTTGAACTGGACGCCACCTGCAACATATGTGGTAAGGGAGTGGAGGACGAACACCATGCGGTTATTATGTGCACTAGGAGTAGAGCATTACGTGCAACAATGAGAGAATTTTGGTCCCTCCCAGGGGAGAACAAGTTGTGGTAGACTAGGGATGATTGGCTACAACTTGCCCTGGGTACAGAAAATGAGGAGATGCGCACAAAGTTTTTGCTCCTCCTCTGGTGCTGCTGGCATCTGCGTGAGGACTGCTTACGAAATAACGGGAGAGAAACAATCAGAAGCTCTGTGCTATTTTTAAAGCAGTATGAGGAGGACCTGCGCATCGCGACAACACCTGAGGAAGGAACAGTAGGCCTAACCATCTCTAATCAAAGGGGGAGGAAGTACGTGCATGGGCTTGCTTCCCAAGATGACAAGTGGTCGCCACCTGCTCGTGGATTGGCAAAAATTAATATGGACGCAGCTTTTCAGGCAGATTCTGGTGAGAGTGCGACAGGTGTAGTTGCATGCGATTTTAGAGGCTTTGTCTTCCTGTCGGTCTCCAGGAAGCTACCAGTGAGCGCTGAGGAGGCCGAGGCCCGTGCGGCACTAGTGGGGCTCTAGACTATGGCCAGGTACTATAACAGTGAGGTGGTGCTAGAGGTGGATAATCAAAACTTCTCTACAGAGCTCGCCACCCAGCATCCAACCAGATCCTCTTGCTATGGGCTGATCATGGACATTAAAGATGCAATGGCGGGCTTCTCTGCTTGCAGTGTTCGGTGGGTGAACCGTAAGAAGAATGCTTTGGCGCATGAGCTAGCTGCACTGAACAGGAGTATTGGTGATCAATTGGTGATTGCAGATGTCCTGCTGAGTTTATGATCCCGGATGCTTGCTGAATGTATTACTCCTCCTGAGTAGTTTTCTTACTACCCTCTTCCAAAAAAAATCCACAAACAACCCATAAGAGAAACCCTAGGAGCATCCTATAACCCATATTATTTGTAACATTCCAATATTCTAAATTTTGGAATGTTATATTAAATTAATAATTATGGTTATTTGTTTGATTGTTTTCTGATTGATTGTGTGAAATTAAGTGAAATTTGAAACCTTTTGAAAGTTGAATAAGAGGGAACAAAATGACTTTTCCAAAACTTTTCGTCTTGCATTTGGATCTGCGTGGATTCGAATTCATTTCATCACAAAACCCTAGAGTGAAGATAATATGACGTCTTCCATTTAAAGAAATGAAAATGGATTTGAATTCCATTTGAAAATATTTCAAAATCAGAAACTTTATGCCACTCAATGATTTTCATGAGGGAAGATAACATGACTTCTTCAATTATTTGAAATAGAGTGGGAAGTGATGAGGACCACCTTCAAGCTATGGGAAAGCTCTTTCAACTTTTTCCATATGAAGCCTTTCGACTTTTCCATTTGAATCCCTATTCAATTTTGAGTTCGAATATTTTCAAAATTCTCTTATAAAGGAAATAGAGAGTGAAGGAATATGATGCTTGAAAAGTCAGAGGAAAAACTAAAAAGTATTTGAAGAAAGAAAACAGAAAAATATGTGCAAAAGATTTGAAAATCAAATTCAAATCCAATTTTGAAGCTATTGCAAAAATAATTTTTATAAAGTATTTTATTTGCTTCTGAAAAATAGTTCATTTTCCTTGTAAAATTTTAAGAATTTTGATATATAACTTGTTTTCTACAATTTTACTTTTAATGTTTCTTTTGTACCTTTTCTTCTCTGGTTTTTATTAAAAAACTAACTAAAGCTTTTGTTTTAAAACAACGCATAGGCCGAGCGCAAACCACCAGCCCGCCACTCATTTCCGGCCCATGGCTCATTTCACGACTGAGGCAGACGCCCGTGTTTTTCCCCCTCTCGCTCCCACCTCCCTCTCCCCGCCGTCGCTAACCACTGGGCCCGCTCATCATCCCCCACCTCTGTCTCTTTCGTGTTCAACACGGACACAGGGCCCTGATCCAAATCCCGCTTCATTCGATCGGATTCTTTGCCCCTCGCGAATGCCCGCCTCCCTATAAATAATGCCCTCTCTTTTCTCATCTGATTTTCACGAACACATGAGGACCAGAGGATTAGTCTATCTCTAATTAGTCAACTAGGACCAACTAGAACTACAACTAGAAAAGCTAGAGGAGGCTCCAAAACTTGTATATTCAAAAGAGCAAAATCCTCATGTATATATAGGTTAGAGGGGAGAGGGAGGGATGCCACCAAGGAGGAAGGAGTCCCCCTTGGTGCGCCAACCTAGGGAAGGAGGAGTCTGACTCCTCCCCTTCCCCAATTCGACCTCCTTCCATAGGGGGGATGTGAGCACTTTCCCACTTGGGCCTTTTTTGGCCCAAATTGCCTTCCATCTCTTGGCCTTTTAGCACCGTCGATATTTAAATTAAATACAAAATTTTCTAAATACTTCTAGACCATTATATATCTTTCCCTAATACTTCTGGTGTTACGTCATAGAAATTGCCCCCAGAATTATCAATATTTACCCACCACGCCACTGGTGAGTGAAAAAACGATTCGTTTTTCCTTCACAAATCACCGTCGGATTTCCGTTATTTATAAATGTGAGCTCTTCTTAAACGACAAACATGCCAGTAGCGCAATGGCTTGAGCATCCTCCCTCCATCCGAAGAGATGTTGGATGGAATCCCACCTCTCCTCCTTTTTGCTGCTGTATTTCCTTACCAATTTATATTGGCATAGGATACAATTGCCTCGCCCAAGCGTGGCTTAGCTCATGGTTGCAATGTTGCAATTTTGGCCCAGCTACTCTATTTTAATTTTTCTTTTCTTTTTTAACAGATTCAAATGCTTTAAAAAAATATCTTTTAAACCATAACTTCAAAATAAACATGCTATATATGGAAATCCCTAAAAAATGTGTAGATTTCAAATATGCTATTATGTTGCATGTTAATTATTTCTAAAATTATTTTTAAGATGCGTCATTAACTAATACTTTTCTTTACATGGTGTATTTTGAGAATGCCTATTATATATATACCTACTTTAAGTATTAAAGTAAAAAGTGTTTCTCCCCATGATTTTTTCTAAACATTCTATGTATTAAAAATGTTAATGAAATTGTATAAAATTTTACCAATTAAAAAAATGTTCATGTATGGAAAAATATCCAAAAAAAAATTAAAAACTGTTCATGAGTTACAAAATAGTTTACTCATGAATGCTCGCTGATTCAAAAAATAATCATGCACTTCGAAAAATGTCCGTTAAATCAAGAAAATGTTTGTGAATTTTAAAAGTTGTTCCACCAATTTTAAAAAAAATGTTTGTCCACTCTAGAAATGTTCGCCGATTCAAGAAAATAAAAAAATGTTCACAATTTTAAAAAATGTTTGGAAATAGTATAAAATGTTCACCGATTCAAAAAAGTTCTTGATTTTAGAAATGTTCAAAAATTTATAAAAGTGTCCATTGATTTGAAAAATGTTCATGATTTCAAATACGTTCATGAGTTTAAAAAATATATTCATAATTTCACGAAATTGAGAGTGATAGTGTATCTCAGTGATGCAGTAATATGTGATCATGGCTATTGAAGATTATGATTTTTTTTCACCTGTTGCAACGCATGAGCCCTTTTGCTAGTATATTTTAACATCTCCTGAAACATTTTCCACCTATATATGATTTATCGGTAATACCTGATATTCACCGAAACCCTTCCGCTGACCCGAAACGCTTCGGATCCTCTCGGAACTATTCTGAATATTCATGAAATAATTCCAGAAATATATTCTCATGACTCCCGTCCTACTAACACTCAGCAGATTGTGACTACATTAAGCTTGTGACCCCGTAGGTTGGGTAACTCGCGGACATGGATGAAACCGTCCGTTCAATTACCGACAACGGACCGTGGACGTCCATATTGGTCCCCGTGAGTACACGAATGATATTCGAATGAACCTTTGGTTATCATGTGATGTTACCTTGGCTTCGCAATACTTCACAAAACCTGGGATGCATCGGTATCCTCCTGAGTCACCACCATGCTCACTATACCAAAATCCTTGCTACCAGATTTGTTCTTCTTTCTCGTTATTGTGTTCCGGCATCCCCGTGACGAAGTCACCTATGTCCAGCCAGACGATGATTGTCATAGCTTTCAGTTTAGCATCAGAGAGACATAAGTTTCATACACTATAGCCCTCTTAATAGTACGATGGTCCTATGACTCAAGAAAGAGAATAAGAACAACGAAAGGAAATGCTACGTCTTTTCTCCGTATTCAAACTTCTCGGATGCAGTCAATTTCTTCAGACATGCAGCGAACAAATTGCTTTTCGTCAACAATTTTAGGGGTCACTTTCGATAGGCATAATCTTCGATGATAATCATCGCTGCCTCGTAGGAGATTATCTTTGGAGTTTGTCCCAAAATCACATGACTTCAGAGATTTATTACTCTGTGTGCACTAGCAACCACATTAGCCCCATACTGTTTATGACAACAATCTCCAAAACTCAAGGGAGCAAATTATTGCACCAACACCGATAGACAATTGTCGAGCATGGGTGGGGTCACGGCCACCGCCGCCCAATGACGGTGGCCCCATGCACGCCCATCCGTCCAACCGTCATGGACCCTCCAGCCGGGTCGCCAGGGCGCCAGCCGTCCAAGTAGAACGTACGACCCGCATTGCCCCCGAGAGGCCCTCGCGCGGAGCCACTAGGAAATAGACGGCTCAGAGGGCCTCTTTGCCCATGAGGCCAATGACTGTGGTCCTAGACGCGTACAGGTGATCCAGCCGTCATGGACCGCAGACTCTAGTCCCTCCCGGCGTACCACCGCGAAAAAGGCTGCTCACGGGGGTGACCGAAGCCGCCCAATGACGGTGGCCATGTGTGCATTGGGCTACCCACCCATCATGGACAGTCAAGCCGCGTCACCCGGTGATTGCTTGTAATCTGCGTTGGTATTTCCCCGAAGAGGAGAGCATGATGCAGCACGACAAAGGTAAGTATTTCCCTCAGTTATGAAACCAAGGTTATCAATCCAGTAGAAGAATCAAGCAACACTATGTAAACAACACCTGCACACAAATAACAAATACTTGCGACCCAACGCGTGAAGGGGTTGTCAATCCCTCAACGGTATTGAGATGGATTAAATTGTATGAGATTTGATAAATAGATTTAACTAAAACACATAAAAATAAAGAAAAATTGCAACAAGGTATTTTTGGTTTTAACATGATAGGAAATAGACCTGGGGGCCATAGTTTTCACTAGAGGCTTCTCTCGAGAAAATAACATACGATGGGTAAACAAATCACTGTTGGGCAATTGGTAGAAAAGAAAATAATTATGATAATATCCAAGACAATGATCATGTATATAGGCATCATGTTCAAGATTAGTATACCGAAACGATCCTGCATCTACTACTATTACTCCCCACATCGACCGCTATCTAGCATGCATATAGTGTACTAAGTGAAGGAAATATGCCTGATACGTCTCCAACGTATCTATAATTTTTGATTGCTCCATGCTATTATATTATCTATTTTGGATGTCAATGGGCTTTATTTTACACTTTTATATCATTTTTGGGACTAACCTACTAACCGGAGGCCCAACCCAAATTGCTGTTTTTTTGCCTATTTTAGGGTTTCGCCGAAAAGGAATATCAAAAGGAGTCCAAACGGAATGAAACCTTTGGGAACGTGA
The DNA here is from genome assembly GCA_034509565.1 of Triticum monococcum. NCBI lineage: Eukaryota > Viridiplantae > Streptophyta > Magnoliopsida > Poales > Poaceae > Triticum > Triticum monococcum. Next base: position 388,906,245 of record CM067841.1, read on the forward strand.
TTTTCTCAACAAACGTCATCTAGGAGACTTGGAGTGGGCGTCAAGAAACAACGGAGGAAGCCACGAGGTAGGGGGGCACGCCCTCCACCCTCGTGGGCCCTCCGTTGCTCCACCGATGTACTTCTTCCTCCTATATATATCCACATACCCCCCCCTGATACATCTCCAACGTATCTATAATTTTTGATTGCTCCATGCTATATTATCTACTGTTTTGGACTATATTGGGCTTTATTTTCCACTTTTATATTATTTTTGGGACTAACCTATTAACCGGAGGCCCAGCCAAGAATTGCTGTTTTTTTGCCTATTTCAGTGTTTCGGATAAACAGAATATCAAACGGAGTCCAAACGGAATAAAATCATCGGAAACGTGATTTTCTCACCGAACGTGATCCAGGAGACTTGGACCCTACTGCAAGGGATCAAAGAGGTGGTCACGAGGGTGGGGGGGTGCCCCCTGCCTCGTGGGCCCCTTGGTGCTCCACCGACGTACTCCTTCCTCCTATATATACACATGTACCCCAAAACGATCAGAACAGGAGCCAAAAACCTAATTCCACCGCCGCAACTTTCTGTATCCACGAGATCCCATCTTGGGGCCTATTCCGGAGCTCCGCCGGAAGAGGGTCGTCATCATGGAGGGCTTCTACATCATCCTAGCCCCTCCGATGAAATGTGAGTAGTTTACCTAAGACCTTTGGGTCCATAGTTAGTAGCTAGATGGCTTCTTCTCTCTCTTTGAATCTCAATACAAAGTTCTCCCCCTCTCTTGTGGAGATCTATTCGATGTAATCTTCTTTTTGCGGTGTGTTTGTTGAGACCGATGAATTGTGGGTTTATGATCAAGTCTATCTATGAATAATATTTGAATCTTCTCTGAATTCTTTTATGCATGATTGGTTATCTTTGCAAGTCTCTTCGAATTATCCGTTTGGTTTGGCCAACTAGATTGGTAGTTCTTGCCATGGGAGAAGTGCTTAGCTTTGGGTTCGATCTTGCGGTGTCCTTACCCAGTGACAGAAGGGGCAGTAAGGCACGTATTGTATCGTTGCCATCGAGGATAACAAGATGGGGTTTATTTCATATTGCATGAATCTATCTCTCTACATCATGTCATCTTGCTTAAGGCGTTACTCTGTTTTTAACTTAATACTCTAGATGCACGCTGGATAGCGGTCGATGAGTGGAGTAATAGTAGTAGATGCAGAATCGTTTCGATCTACTTGTCACGGACATGATGCCTATATACATGAACATGCCTAGATATTCTCATAATTATGCACAATTCTATCAATTGCTCAATAGTAATTTGTTCACCCACCGTAGAATACTTATGCTCTTGAGAGAAGCCACTAGTGAAACCTATGGCCCCCGGGTCTATTCTCATCATATCAATCTCCATTACTTTTATATTGTTTTGCTATTTACTTTTTACTTTGCATCTTTATATCAAAAATACCAAAAATATTCTATCTATCAGATCTCACTCTCGTAAGTGACCGTGAAGGGCTTGACAACCCCTAATCGCGTTGGTTGCGAGTAGCTATCGCTTTGTGCAGGTACAAGGGACTTGAGCGTGGGCTCCTACTGGATTGATACCTTGGTTCTCAAAACTGAGGGAAATACTTACGCTACTCTGCTGCATCATCCCTTCCTCTTCGGGGAAAACCAATGCAAGCTCAAGACATAGCAAGAAGGATTTCTGGCTCCGTCGCCGGGGAGTCTACGCAAAAAGTCAATATACCAAGTACCCATCACAATCCCTATCTCTCGCATTACATTATTTGCCATTTGCCTCTCGTTTTCCTCTCCCCCCAATTCACCCATGCCGTTTTATTTGCCCTCTCTCTCTATCCTCCCTCTCTGTTTGCCTCTTTTGTCCGCTTGCTTTTTGTTTGCTCGTGTGCTGGTTTGTTTGCTTGTCGTCATGGCTAGTCTCATATCTTCTCCGTTGTGTCCCGAGAGTGAAGTTCTAAATTTTAAACAAAGGGAGGGAGAAAATCTAAAAGATGCTTGGTATAGAATTTGCAATGCTCAAAATAGATCTACCAGGAAACAATCTACCTTAGTTCTTCTTCGCAATTTTTATGTGGGTGTTAATCCTTGGTATAGATATATCCTCGATACCATTACCAGAGGGAACTTCTTGGGTAGCCATACTTTTGATTCTTATAATGCTATGATAGATTTATTTGGCTCACCACCTCTTTTGGTTAATGGAACCATGTTAACTTTGGAGCATGTTATGCAAAGACAATTATTGAAAATAAAGTTGCTACTGTTGAATCAATTGAAAATCTAGATAAAAAGATCCACAATCAAATTACTCAATATGGATCTAAGGTAGGAATGACCTTGAAAAATATTAAGGAAAAGGAACCCATAGTTAATGAGAAGATGAACTTAGATTCTACTAGAATTGATAAACTTGAGAGTATCATTACAAATTTGGGAACCGCTTTTTCTTCCATAAAGAATAATCCTAGTCCTCCTACTAAAATTGCCAAGCTTATGTATGTTCCTAAAAATAAGGTTGAATCATCTAGTAAGGAAACTGCTGATCTTAAATCTATAAGTATTCATCCCAATCTTTTTGCTATCATTAAAGAACCATTTATTACAAATGAATTTTTTGATCTTGTGCCTAAAAGTTTGATAATTAATAAAAATAAAGAAATTCCTAAAGATGGTATATGCCTAATTGAAGAATTGCCTACCAAAGATGGCAATACCTAGATCTATTCTTGCTCGTTATGCCTAGCTAGGGGCGTTAAACGATAGCGCTTGTTGGGAGGCAACCCAATTTTTTTTGTTCCTTGCTTTTTGCTCCTGTTTAGTAAGACTTGGGGAAAGTCTTGTTGAACTTGCTGTAAAAACAGAAACTTTAGTGCTCACGAGAACTGCTTTCATTTTTATTTGGAGAGTGATATTTAGTTAATTCTTTTTGAATATGATTAATACATAAATTCCTCACGTCCAGAAATTTATTTTAGAATTTTTGGGGTTCCATATTTTGTGCTAGCTACAGATTACTACAGACTGTTCTGTTTTTGACAGATTCTGTTTTTCGTGTGTTGTTTGCTTATTTTGATGAATCTATGGATAGTAAAATAGTTTATAATCCATAGATAAGTTGGAATACAGTAGGTTTAACACCAATATAAATAAATAATGAGTTCATTACAGTACCTTGAAGTGGTCTTTTGTTTTCTTTCGCTAACGGAGCTCACGAATTTTCTATTTTGAGTTTTGTGTTGTGAAGTTTTCAAGTTTTGGGTGAATTCTTTTGATGGATCATGGAACAAGGAGTGGAAAGAGACTAAGCTTGGGGATGCCCATGGCACCCCCAATATAATCCAAGGACACCAAAAAGTCAAAGCTTGGGGATGCCCCGGAAGGCATCCCCTCTTTTCGTCCACTTCCATCGGTAATTTACTTGGAGCTTTATTTTTATTCACCAACATGATATGTGTTTTGCTTCGAGCGTCTTGTATTATTTGTGTCTTTGCTTGTTAGTATGCCACAATCATCCTTGCTGTACACACCTTTTGAGAGAGCCATACATGAATTAAAATTTGATAGAATACTCTATGTGCTTCACTTATATCCTTTGAGCTAGATAGTTTTGCTCTATGTGCTTCACTTATATCCTTTGAGCTAGATAGTTTTGCTCTATGTGCTTTACTTATATCCTTTGAGCTAGATAGTTTTGCTCTTTGTGCTTCACTTATATCCTTTGAGCTAGATAGTTTTTCTCTATGTGCTTCACTTATATCTTTTGAGCTAGATAATTTTGCTCTATGTGCTTCACTTAGATCTTTTAGAGCACGGTGGTGGATTCGTTTTAAAGAAACTATTGATCTCTCATGCTTCACTTAAATTAATTTGAGAGTCTCTTAATAGCATGGTAATTTGCCTAATAATAATATGCTTGGTATTGAAGATTTGTGAAACTTTCTTTTGAGTGTGTCGAATACTAAGAAAAGATTGAAGCATGATAATTGTTTTGAGATATGGAGGTGATAATATTAAAGTCATGCTAGTTGAGTAGTTGTGAATTTAAAGAATACTTGTGTTGAAGTTTGTGATTCCCGTAGCATGCACGTATGGTGACCGTTATGTGATGAAGTCGGAGCATGATTTATTTATTGATTGTCTTCCTTATGAGTGGCGGTCGGGGACGAACGATGGTCTTTTCCTACCAATCTACCCCCCTAGGAGCATGCGCGTAATACGTTGCTTTGATAACTTCTAAATGTTTGCAATAAGTATATGAGTTCTTTATGACTAATGTTGAGTCCATGGATTATACGCACTCTCACCCTTCCACCCTTGCTAGCCTCTCTAATACCACGCACCTTTCGCCGGTATCATACACCTACCATATACCTTCCTCAAAACAGCCACCATACCTACCTATTATGGCATTTCCATAGCCATTCCGAGATATATTGCCATGCAACTTTCCACCATCTAGTTCATCATGACACATCCATCATTGTCATATTGCTTAGCATGATCATGTAGTTGACATAGTATTTGTGGCAAAGCCACCATTCATAATTCTTTCATACTTGTCACTCTTGATCCATTGCATATCCCGGTACACCGCCGGAGGCATTCATATAGAGTCATACTTTGTTTCACTATCGAGTTGTAATCATTGAGTTGTTAATAAATAGAAATGTGATGATCATCATTCAATAGAGCATTGTCCCAAAAAAAAGAAAGGCCAAAGAAAAAAAGAAGGCCCCAAAAAATAAATAAATAAAAAGGGGCAATGCTACTATCCTTTTTTCCACACTTGTGCTTCAAAGTAGCACCATGATATAGTAAGTATCATATATTGTGCTTCAAAGTAGCACCATGTTGTTCATATAGAGAGTCTCATATGTTGTCACTTTCATATACTAGTGGGAATTTTACGTTATAGAACTTGGCTTGTATATTCCAATGATGGGCTTCCTCAAATTGCCCTAGGTCTTCGTGAGCAAGCAAGTTGGATGCACACCCACTAGTTTCTTTTGTTGAGCTTTCCTACATTTATAGCTCTAGTGTATCCGTTGCATGGAAATCCCTACTCACTCACATTGATATCTATTGATGGGCATCTCCATAGCCCGTTGATACGCCTAGTCGATGTGAGACTATCTTCTCCTTTTTGTCTTCTCCACAACCACCATTCTATTCCACCTATTGTGCTATATCTATGGCTCACGCTCATGTATTGCGTTAAGATTGAAAAAGTTAGAGTATGAAACAATTGCTTGGCTTGTCATCGGGGTTGTGCATGATTTAAATACTTTGTGTGGGGAAGATGGAGCATAGCCAGACTATATGATTTTGTAGGGATAACTTTCTTTGGCCATGTTATTTTGAGAAGACATAATTGCTTTGTTAGTATGCTTGAAGTATTATTATTTTCTATGTCAATATAAACTTTTGTCTTGAATCTTTCTAATCTGAATATTCATACCACAATTAAGAAGATTTGCATTGAAATTATGCCAAGTAGCACTCCGCATCAAAAATTCTCTTTTTATCATTTACCTACTCGAGGACGAGCATGAATTAAGCTTGGGGGTGCCTGATACGTCTCCAACGTATCTATAATTTTTGATTGCTCCATGCTATATTATCTACTGTTTTGGACTATATTGGGCTTTATTTTCCACTTTAATATTATTTTTGGGACTAACCTATTAACCGGAGGCCCAGCCCAGAATTGCTGTTTTTTTCCCTATTTCAGTGTTTCGGATAAACAGAATATCAAACGGAGTCCAAACGGAATAAAATCTTCGGAAACGTGATTTTCTCACCGAACGTGATGCAGGAGACTTGGACCCTACAGCAAGGGATCAAAGAGGTGGTCACGAGGGTGGGCGGCGTGCCCCCCCTAGGGCGTGCCCCTGCCTCGTGGGCCCCTCGGTGCTCCACCGACGTACTCCTTCCTCCTATATATACACACGTACCCCCAAACAATTAGAACAGGAGCCAAAAACCTAATTCCACCGCCGCAACTTTCTGTATCCATGAGATCCCATCTTGGGGCCTGTTTCGGAGCTCCGCCGGAAGAGGGCCGTCATCACGGAGGGCTTCTACATCATCCTAGCCCCTCCGGTGAAATGTGAGTAGTTTACCTCAGACCTTCGGGTCCATAGTTAGTAGCTAGATGGCTTCTTCTCTCTCTTTGAATCTCAATACAAAGTTCCCCCCTCTCTTGTGGAGATCTATTCGATGTAATCTTCTTTTTGCGGTGTGTTTGTTGAGACCGATGAATTGTGGGTTTATGATCAAGTCTATCTATGAATAATATTTGAATCTTCTCTGAATTCTTTTATGCATGATTGGTTATCTTTGCAAGTCTCTTCGAATTATCCGTTTGGTTTGGCCAACTAGATTGGTAGTTCTTGCCATGGGAGAAGTGCTTAGCTTTGGGTTCGATCTTGCGGTGTCCTTACCCAGTGACAGAAGGGGCAGCAAGGCACGTATTGTATCGTTGCCATCGAGGATAACAAGATGGGGTTTATTTCATATTGCATGAATCTATCTCTCTACATCATGTCATCTTGCTTAAGGCGTTACTCTGTTTTTAACTTAATACTCTAGATGCATGCTGGATAGCGGTCGATGAGTGGAGTAATAGTAGTAGATGCAGAATCGTTTCGGTCTACTTGTCACGGACATGATGCCTATATACATGATCATGCCTAGATATTCTCATAATTATGCACAATTCTATCAATTGCTCAACAGTAATTTGTTCACCCACCATAGAATACTTATGCTCTTGAGAGAAGCCACTAGTGAAACCTATGGCCCCCAGGTCTATTCTCATCATATCAATCTCCATTACTTTATATTGTTTTGCTATTTACTTTTCTTTTACATTTTACTTTGCATCTTTATATCAAAAATACCAAAAAATTCTATCTATCAGATCTCACTCTCGTAAGTGACCGTGAAGGGCTTGACAACCCCTAACCGCGTTGGTTGCGAGTAGTTATCGCTTTGTGCAGGTACGAGGGACTTGAGCGTGGGCTCCTACTGGATTGATACCTTGGTTCTCAAAAACTGAGGGAAATACTTACGCTACTCTGCTACATCATCCCTTCCTCTTTGGGGAAAACCAACGCAAGCTCAAGACGTAGCACCCCCAAACATCTAGGAGCACCACGAAAACCTAATTCCACCGCCGCAACCTTCTGTATCCGAGAGATCCCATCTCGGGGCCTTTTCCAGAGCTCCACCAGAGGGGGCATTGATCACAGAGGCCTCTACATCAACTCCATGGCCTCTCCAGTGATGTGTGAGTAGTTTACTTCAGACCTATGGATCCATAGTTATTAGCTAGATGACTTCTTCTCTCTCTTTGGATCTCAATACAAAGTTCTCCTCGATCTTCTTGGAGATCTATTCGATGTAATCTTCTTTTGCGGTGTGTTTGTCGAGATCAGGTGAATTGTGAGTTTATGATCCATATTATCTATGAACAATATTTGATTCTCCTCTGAATTCTTTTATGTATGATTGGTCTATCTTGGCAAGTCTCTTCGAATTATCAGTTTGTTTTGGCCTAGTGGATTGATCTTTCTTGCAATGGGAGAAGTGCTTAACTTTGGGTTCAATCTTGCGGTGCTCGATCCCAGTGACAAAAAGGGAACCGACATGTATAGTATTGTTGCCATCGAGGATAAAAATATGGGGTTTATATCATATTGCATGAGTTTATCCCTCCACATCATGTCATCTTCCTTATAGCATTACTCTGTTCTTATGAATTTAATACTCTAGATGCATGCTGGATAGCGGTCGATGTGTGGAGTAATAGTAGTAGATGCAGAATCGTTTCGGTCTACTTGTCTCGGACGTGATGCCTATATACATGATCATACCTAGATATTCTCGTAAATATGCTCAATTCTATCAATTACTCGACAGTAATTCGTTTACCCACCATAATACTTATGCTCTTAAGAGAAGCCACTAGTGAAACCTACGGCCCCCGGGTCTATCTTCCATCATATTAATCTTCCAACACTTAGTTATTTCCTTTGCCGGTAATTTTCCTTTGCATCTTTATTTCTCTTTTTCATGAAAATACCAAAAATATTATCTTATCATATCTAGCAGATCTCACTCTTGTAAGTGACCGTGAAGGGCTTGACAACCCCTTTATCGCTTCGGTTGCGAGGTTATTATTTGTTTGTGTAGGTGCGTGGGACTTGAGCGTGATCTCCTACTGAATTGATACCTTGGTTCTCAAAAACTGAGGGAAATACTTATGCTACTTTGTTGCATCACCCTTTCCTCTTCAAGGGAAAACCAACGCAGTGCTCAAGAGGTAGCAATGCCCTAGAGGCAATAATAAAGTTATTATTTATTTCCTTATATCATGATAAGTGTTTATTATTCATGCTAGAATTCTATTAACCGGAAACTTAGTACATGTGGGAATACATAGAGAAACGGAGTGTCACTAGTATGCCTCTACTTGACTAGCTCGTTAATCAAAGATGGTTAAGTTTCCTAGCCATGGACATGTGTTGTCATTTGATAAACGGGATCACATCATTAGAGAATGATGTGATTGACTTGACCCATCCGTTAGCTTAGCACTTTGATCGTTTAGTTCACTGCTATTGCTTTCTCCACAACTTATACATGTTCCTATGACTATGGGATTATGCAACTCCCGAATACCGGAGGAACACTTAGTGTGCTATCAAATGTCACAATGTAACTGGGTGACTATAAAGATGCTCTACATGTGTCTCCAATGGTGTTTGTTGAGTTGGCATTGACTGAGATTAGGATTTGTCACTCCGTGTATCGGAGAGGTATCTTTGGGCCCTCTCGGTAATGCACATCACTATAAGCCTTGCAAGCAATGTGACTAATGAGTTAGTTATGGGATGTTACATTACGGAAACGAGTAAAGAGACTTACCGGTAACGATATTGAACTAGGTATTGAGATACCGACGATCGAATCTCGGGCAAGTAACATACCGATGACAAAGGGAACAACGTATGTTGTTATGTGGTTTGACCAATAAAGATCTTCGTAGAATATGTGGGAACCAATATGAGCATCCTGGTTCCACAATTGTTTATTGACCAGAGATGAGTCTCGGTCATGTCTACATAGTTCTCGAACCCGTAGGGTCCTCACGCTTAACATTCGATAACGATCGGTATTATGAGTTTATGTGTTTTGATGTATCGAAGGTTGTTCGGAGTCCCGTATGAGATCATGTACATGACGAGGAGTCTCGAAATGGTTGAGACATAAAGATTGATATATTGGAAGGTTATATTCGGACAGTGGAAATGTTCCGGGGGTCATCGGATAAATACCAGAGTACCGGGGAGTTACTGGAACCCCCCGGGGGGTCAATGGGCCTTCATGGGCCTTAGTGGAAATAGAGGGCAGCAAGGGAGCTGTGGGGCGCGCCCCCTAGGCCCAAACCGAATTGGTTTAGGGCTTGGGGGCGGCCCCTGATAACCCACAAGTATAGGGGATCGCAACAGTTTTCGTGGGTAGAGTATTCAACCCAAATTTATTGACTCGACACGAGGGGAGCCAACGAATATTCTCAAGTATTAGCAGCTGAGTTGTCAATTCAACCACACCCGGAAACTTAATATCTGCAGCAAAGTATTTAGTAGCAAAGTAATGTGATAGTAGTGGTAATGGTAGCAAAAGGTAATGATAACAAAAGTAATTTTTTTGGTATTTTGTAGTGATTGTAGCAATAGCAACGGAAAAGTAAATAAGTGGAGAACAATATATGGAAAGCTCGTAGGCAATGGATCGGTGATAGAGAATTATGCCGGATGTGGTTCATCATGTAACAGTCATAACCTAGGGTGACATAGAACTAGCTCCAATTCATCAATGTAATGTAGGCATGTATTCTGAATATAGTCATACGTGCTTATGGAAAAGAACTTGCATGACACCTTTTGTCCTACCCTCCCGTGGCAGCGGGGTCCTAGCGGAAACTAAGGGATATTAAGGCCTCCTTTTAATAGAGTACCGGACCAAAGCATTAACACATAGTGAATACATGAACTCCTCAAACTACGGTCATCACCAGGAGTGGTCCCGATTATTGTCACTTCGGGGTTGCCGGATCATAACACATAGTAGGTGACTATAGACTTGCAAGATAGGATCAAGAACTCACATATATTCATGAAAACATAATAGGTTCAGATCTAAAATCATGGCACTCGGGCCCTAGTGACAAGCATTAAGCATAGCAAAGTCATAGCAACATCAATCTCAGAACATAGTGGATACTAGGGATCAAACCCTAACAAAACTAACTTGATTACATGATAAATCTCATCCAATCCATCACCGTCAAGCAAGCCTATGATGGAATTACTCACGCACGGCGGCGAGCATCATGAAATTGGTGATGGAGGAAGGTTGATGATGATGATGGCGACGGATTCCCCTCCAAAGCCCCGAACAGACTCCAGATCAGCCCTCCCGAGAGGTTTTAGGGCTTGTCGGCGGCTCCATATCGTAAAATGCGATGAATCCTTCTCCTTTATTGTTTTCTCCCCGAAAGTAAATATATAGAGTTGGAGTTGAGGTCGGAGGACCTTCAGGGGGCCCATGAGGTAGGGCGCGCGCCCAGGGGGGCAGGCGCGCCCCCACCCTCGTGGCTAGGGTGTGGGGCCCCTGGCCTTGATCTTTTGCTAGTATTTTTTATTATTTCCAAAAATACGCTCGGCGGAGTTTTTGGTCATTCCGAGAGCTTTTGTTTCTGCACATAAATAACACCATGGCAATTCTGCTGAAAACAGCGCCAGTCCGGGTTAGTTCCATTCAAATCATGCAAGTTAGAGTCCAAAACAAGGGCAAAAGAGTTTGGAAAAGTAGATACGACGGAGACGTATCAACTCCCCCAAGCTTAAACCTTTGCTTGTCCTCAAGCAATTCAGTTGATAAACTGAAAGTGATAAAGAAAAACTTTTACAAACTCTGTTTGCTCTTGTTGTTGTAAATATGTAAAGCCAGCATTCAAGTTTTTAGCAAAGATTATAAACTAACCATATTCACAATAACGCTTAGGTCTCATGTTTACTCATGTCAATGGCATAATCAACTAGCTAGCGATAATAATAAATCTCGTATGACAACACTTTCTCAAAACAATCATAATATGATATAACAAGATGGTATCTCACTAGCCCTTTCTGAGACCGCAAAACATAAATGCAGAGAACCTTTAAAGATCAAGGACTGACTAGACATTGTAATTCATGGTAAAAGAGATCCAGTCAAGTCATACTCAATGTAGAGTAATAGTAATGAATGCAAATGACAGTTGTCGTGGAATTTTCACGGCAGATGTCCTCTTGCAAGGACTTGATCGTGGAGCCATCGCAACTAGGAAGCTTAAAGGGGTTAATCGGGACAAAGGACACGCGAGGGTTATACTAGTTCAGCCCCTTACGGTGAAGGAAGGCCTACGTCTAGTTGGGTTGGAATTGCTTGAGGTTTTGATGACCGGGAGCGAGATACGCTATGCCCGGTTCTCGATCTGTTGTTTTCTTACCCTAAGCCGCCAGTGGGTCGTTCCCTTATATACACGGGTCGACGCCCTACGGCTTACAGAGTCCCGGCCGGCTCATAAACAGTGTCCGGCTCGGTGACTAGTTATTTCTACCTTACAATACAAGTCGCGCCCTCATGGTGGTTTATCACCATGGGCCATAAATCGTCTGTGGGCCTTTAGATCCTTTACTGAACCGCCATCTTCACGTCTTGGTCTTGGGCTTCAGATGGGCTTCTCTTTGCGTTACCCGGCCCCTCCTGGGCGGCTTACGTAAATAGTTATATCCCCAACATTAGGCCCCAGATTGATTTGAACCGGTTCATGTCAATCTTTAAAAACCCTATGAACTGGCCCTTAGTCTTCTGTTTTGTGCGGAAATTTTAACCTGTCGTGACGTCATCATCTGGATCCGGGTTAAATCTCCATGACGTCATCTTCGATAAAACTCATATTTTATTCCGTCATATCCTCCAACGGATCTTTGCCTTTACTGACCATCCCGAAAACTGAGGCATCGGGGCCGCTGGAAAATGATGCTTTGGTCTCCTTGTTTCTCGCGCTGTCTTGGTCGGCCCCTCCTTATAAATAGATGCGACCTAGGCCTTCTCCATTTCCGTCAGTCCTCTTCCTCCTCGCACTTCTTTCTTTGCTGCTCAGGCTCCGCCGCCGCCGCCGCCGTCGACCCCCTCGTCTTCACCGACTCAGGCCGCTGCATCACCCTGATCTTGACCAGAAAACAACGGCGACCCTCCGCAGTTCTTTCGCATCTATGAGTTCCTCTTTTCCCCCTTCTCAGATCTGCATGGAAACCGTCTTGAGTTCATCATCGTTCATCGCCGCCCGACGCAAACCTCCATTAGCTCTCACCTCCAATGCCTTGTTTAGATTATAAAAACAACTTAGAACTGCTGCGGAAAATGTTTATGCTTATCTTGTATGAGAACAGATCTCATTTCCCTTGTTTTTGGAAGCCTTTCGCGAGTATATGAACTTTTCTGTACTGTTTTAGATCTAGAAATATTTTCCTTTTCAGAGCATCATTTGATCTAAAATAATGTTTGCAACTTGTGAAACCTGTTTGTTCCACACTTAGCCAAAAAACTGCGTCTGTTGACTCTGTTTCAGCCATAGTAGTCCGCGTAGCCGGTTTAAGATAATACCGGCTGTCAGCACCGCTTGCCTCTGGCAACTTAAGAAAACCTTAATCATCTTTAGTACCTGTAGCTGTTAACCATTATCACATAGTTACCTGTATGTCATTAGGCCCCTTCTTAAGCCGCCATCTCAGATAACCCAATAATGCTTATTTTCTGGTTTATTATAAACCGGAAAATTTCCTTTATCTTGTTGTAGGCTTCAATTTACCCAATGGCACCCAAAGCTGTTAAGCCACCGATTACCTGCAACTGGGTCCCATCCATTGTTACACAAAGCAAACTGTCCGAGTTTATAAAGTCTGGCCATCTGCCCAAGAAGGATGTCATGTCTTATCGCGCTCCTGACCCGTCTGAAGAGAAACCTCAACCCAAGGAAGGGGAGGTGATCATTTTCACCGATCACATGAGCCGGGGATTTGCTCCTCCCGGTTCAAAATTCTTTAGAGATATTTTGCACTTCTTTGACTTAAGACCTCAAGACATCGGGCCCAATTCCGTGTCAAATATCTGCAACTTTCAAGTTTTCTGTGAGGTCTACCTTGGAGAAGAACCCAGCCTACTTTTGTTCAGGGAGTTGTTCTATTTGAACCGGCAGAATGAACACGCCAACGGACCCAGTCTAGAACTTGGTGGCATCTCGATTCAGCGACGGAGAGACTGCCTTTTCCCTTATGCTGAACTGCCAAGTCATCCAAAGGATTGGAACCAAACGTGGTTCTACTGCTAGGACACTTCTCCGGCTGGTGAAAACCCGCTGCCCGGTTTCCGTGCATTGCGCCTTGAACCTACTCACCTGCTGCCGGATAAGTTGACAGCTACTGAACGTCTGCCACTCACCCCCAAAATCAAGAAGATAAAAGCTCTTTTAGGGAACGGCTTAGATGGCATTGACCTGGTCCGAGTCTGGGTTGCTTGGAGAATAATTCCGTTAAGCCGCCGCCCCGGCTTAATGTGTAATTATTCAGGCGAGAAAGATGACCCTCAGCGTCATAGCCCTGATGACTTACCAGATGACATAGTGGAAGCTACAACTCAGTCCTTGTTGAAGGAGGGCACAGTGAATAGTAACGCCTTCGGCTTACTACCTTTTTTGCTAGAAGAACCCGGCCCCTGCAGTAAGTTTCTAGCCGTCGGGTTATTTTTTTATCATGTTAGGCTGTATTCTTATGCATAACCCGTTATAACCTTTTACACGCAAATGATAACTTCTGGAAAACCCAATATGATCATGAGGCGGCCAAGAAAGCCAGGGCGGCCAAGAGAGCCGAAAAGAAAACCACCAAGCCCACCACCTCACGGAAAAGGAAGCCAAGCGCCTCTGAGCTGTTTCAGCTTGATGATACTGATGATAATGAGGAAGAGGTAACCTTTGAATTTCCCTTTCTCCTTTATCGCTACCTTACTGATACTAACCTTCTTTCAGGAAGACACGGGCAACAACCAACCCGTCGAGGAAGAGGTAATTATAATCTCCTCCGACTCCGAGCTTTAGCCGCGTCAGAAAATTCGAAGAGTAACCCAGAAAGTAAGATTTTCACATCCTTTGGCTTACCAAGATCCTGACTTTCTTTTGAAGCGACAGATTTATGAGAGCCGGAGGAAGACCCGGACTAGCAAAGATGCGGAACTCTCCTCCGGCTTACCTGATGTGACCAGGAAACGCCAGGCTGAGGTTACCTCCGATTTACACCTTCTTTTTCCTTTGGCGGGTTTCATTCGTTATCCTCTCAATTCTTCTGACTCCAACTATCAGGATATTTCACCTTCCTCCAGTGAGTCTATGCAGTCCAACATGCCAGCCTTCAAAACTGCTCCCGGGTAATATAAACTTGTTGTACCTTATGCCTTTATTTTACTCATACTTTTTGTATTTAACCTGTCTACCTTTTCCGCAGTGTGCAAGTAAAGCCCAGCAAAAGGGCAAAAAAGAATAAGCCGCCCCAAGAGCCGGTTGTGACTGAACCAGAGCTGGGCACAGCTGCTCCTGATGCCCCTGCTCACGAGCCGCCGCCTCAACCATCTCATGATGCTCCTATATCTTCCTCTGACCCGCCTACTGAGCAAACCTTCAACAAGTCTGGTAACCCGGAGGCTCCTAGCCCCGCCAAAGCAAGTGATCTAGAAGTTGAGATTCTCAAAACTCAGTTTGTTGAACCGGCACAACCATCTGTACTTGCCAAGTGTTCTAAAGAGGAGTTGGTAGAACGCTGAAAGGCCAAGCTGGACGTCACTGACTATACTCATTTGAGTATTGGAGAGATCGTCTCCGGCTATATCAATCAAGTACATAGCAGCCATGACCTGGAAATTGACATGGTGAAGCAGATACAGCAGAAATCTGAGGTATGACTTATGCTAGCTTTCTTTAACCATACTTACTGTACCAGCCCCCAAGTCTATTGCTTATAAGTAAATATGCTATAGACTTTAGAAAATTGCCTAGCACTGCTTATCCGACTTAGGAAAAAGAGTTTTAACCCGGTAACACTTGCGATACACATTAGCCCCCAAGTGCCAAACATCTTTGCTCGCAAAGTGTTTGGGACTTTAATTTCCATGAACCGGAGTAGTAATTGAAAATTCTTCAGGATACATTAGCCCCCAAGTGCCAAATACCTTTGCTTGCAAAGTGCTTGGGACTTAACACTATTTACTGTAATCTTGAGTATTATCCTGTGCAATGCAGGTCATGATAAGTCAATTTGAATCGGAGATTGTTGATCTGAAGAACCGCGTGGCAGCCCAGGAGACTGAAACTCAAAAGGCTAACTCCAAATTTGAATTTAGCGTCTTTGAACAAGAGAAGCTAAAGCAAAATTTTGAATCGGAGAAGAAAATTTGGGCTGATGAAAAGGCCGCACTGGTGACCCGGGCCGAGACAGCAGAGGCATCGCTGGCGGAAGGAATGGCTGAACTGTCCGACTTAAAGCGCCAGATATCTCGAATGGTCTCAACAATCTTTGGTGAGTGACTTACTCAAACCTTAAACACTGCAAAACTCCTTGAATGACCATTTTAGTTGTTTCCTCTGACTCACTTTATGCTTAATAACGCAGGCCCCAGGAGCACAAATCTCAAGCAGAACATGGTGATCAAGCTGAAGGCGGTTTATACTCTGGTGGAACAGCTCTACACCGGGTCACAACGTGCCCTGGCCGTTGTGGCTTTATCAAATGATGTTCCCTATCTCCTGCAAGATGTGCTGAAATGGCTTACTGTGCTACCTCAGCGAATCCAAGAGTTAAGACGAGCATCTGCCAGAGCCGGAGCTATAGCCACATCGAGCCGGGCCAAGGCGTGGCTTCCAGAACTAGACCCTGCTGATATTGCTCTTGGGTAACCAAGTTTAAAGGAAGATGGCACCGTGTTTAATGATAAGGATTTCACCGTCTGTGTGAAAGATATATGTCCGGTGGCTACTCTTATTGGGAACGACACTGACCTCACCAAGTGTCAGCCGGGTTATGACAAGGAGAATCGGAGAATCCCCATGCCGCATTATGACGATGTCAGCTTGATCCCTCCAACCCGTACGCACACCTTTGCTCCTGAAGTCGACCCAACCGGTTTAATAGATGATGAAGCTGAGTTTGAGGCCTTGAGTGGCATTGACTGGGCTTCATCATCCTTCTAGGACAAAGCAGCCGGCAGAGAGACGGAGAAGGATAACCCGGAGGCTTCAAATCAACCCCAAGAGTAGATTATCAGGCGCCACCTGCTTATGTAGTTGTAGAAAAACAATGCCGCATCATTCAGACTCGGGGAGTCTTGTAACAGAGTAAAAAATACCTTGAGTTTTGCTATGCCTTTGCGCACGCTTATGGCCCTTAATACTTGCATACGCCGCCGTCACTATGCACTTTGTAGTTTATATAAATCTGTTATGTCCTTTGCAGAAATACCTTGCATTGCCATGTGATGCTTACGGCTGCTTTTCTGGCTTATATAAACCAACCCCGAGGGTAAGTTTAACTCCCGAAAATTGGCACATACAGGTTCACCTGGTACTTAACAACCTGATGTAACCAATATTAATCCTGGAGGATTGTAATGTATTCCATTGTATTTTCAAGAGGGTCACAAGATATCCAATATTGACACTTGTAAAATATGATGAACAAAATTCAAGGGTTTCTGATTCGAATACGATCAGTGAACCGTTCCAAAGGGGTTGAGCTAAGATTCGGATACGATCTATTAGCCCCCAGTGGCTGTGACGATGCCGATCAAATGGGTATCGACAGCTATGTTCTCTTTGGTTTGAATACGACCTATGTTTGAACAGGAAGCCCCCAAGTGACCATAAGAGTTGTTTAATGACGCTGATTCGAATACGATCCACGTCAGAACCCAAAGGGGTTAAGCTATGATTCAAATATGATCAAGAAGCCCCCAAGTGGGTTTGGCAGTATGCTGATCAAGTGGGTATCGACAACTATGTTCTCTTTGGTTCGAATACGACCTATGTTTGAACAGGAAGCCCCCAAGTGATCACGGCTAGATTCAGATATGATCATAAACCGGACCGAAGGAAAGCCAGATTCAGATATGATCCACTTATCCTTGGTTATCTCCACCACCTGACAAAGAAAACACATAAACCTTTTTTGGGAGTGGAAAAAAGGACAGAGGTCCTGCTTTATTGCTTTATGTAATATACATAGTATAAGTATATACACATTAGAGCCAATGGCTCAAGTATAATAAGGCCGAAGATGAGCGATATTCCACGGCCGACGGGTCTCCTCCTCCGACTTACGTGAGTCTTTGTGTTCCCGAACGTTGATAAGGTAGTATGATCCGTTGTTCAAATTCTTGCTGACCACAAAGGGTCCTTCCCAAGGAGGGGATAGCTTGTGCATGTCAAATTGATCCTGGATGAGTCGGAGTACTAAGTCGCCTTCCTGAAAGGTTCTGGACTTAACCCGGCGGCTGTTGTAGCGGCGCAGGTCTTGCTGGTAAATCGCCGAGCGGGCTATTGCCAAGTCTCGCTCTTCATCCAACAGGTCAAGTGCATCCTGCTGAGCTTTTTCATTGTCTTCCTCAACATAAGCAGCCACACGGGGTGAGTCGTGACGTATGTCACTTGGCAGGACCGCCTCTGCTCCATACACCATAAAGAAAGGCGTGTAACCCGTAGATCTGTTAGGTATAGTATTGATGCTCCAGAGCACAGAAGGTAACTCCTCCACCCAACAACCCGGCGTCCGCTGCAAGGGGACCAAGAGCAAGCGCTTGATACCCTTCAAGATTTCTTGATTAGCTCGTTCCGCTTGACCATTTGATTGAGGGTGAGCCATAGCTGAAACATCAAGCCGGATATGCTCTCGTTGACAAAACTCTTCCATAGCTCCTTTGGAAAGGTTAGTGCCATTATCAGTTATAATGCTGTGTGGAAAACCAAAGCGAAAAATCACCTTTTTCATAAACCGGACCGCCGTGGCTGCATCACACTTATTGACTGGCTCCGCCTCCACCCACTTTGTGAACTTGTCAACCGCCACCAAGAGGTGAGTCTTTTTATCCTTAGACCTTTTGAAAGGCCCGGCCATATCAAGCCCCCATACTGCAAATGGCCAGGTAATTGGAATCATCCTCAATTCTTGAGCCGGCACATGGGCTCGTCGTGAGAATTTCTAACATCCGTCACATTTACTGACCAGGTCTTCCGCATCAGTATGAGCCGTCAGCCAATAAAACCCATGACGGAAAGCTTTGGCCACAAGAGATTTTGAGCCGGCGTGATGACCACAATCGCCTTCATGAATCTCACGAAGGATCTCCTGACCCTCTGTAGGTGACACACAACGTTGAATCGCTCTAGTGACGCTGTAATGATGTAACTCGCCATTGACAATTGTCATGGACTTGGACCGCCGGACGATTTGTCTTGCCAAGGTCTCATCTTCAGGCAATTCTCCCCGGGTCATGTAAGCCAAATAAGGCACTGTCCAATCCGGGATAACATAGAGAGCCGCCACCAGCTGTGCCTCCGGATCTGGTATTGCCAGATCTTCCTCTGTAGGTAACTTAACAGAAGGATTATGCAAAACATCAAGAAAGGTGTTAGGCGCCACCGGCTTACGCTGAGACCCGAGCTGGCTTAAGGCATCAGCCACCTCATTCTTCCTTTGATCAATGTGTTCCACTATGTAACCCTTGAAATGTCCAGCCACAGCATCGACTTCACGACGGTAAGCCGCCATGAGGGGATCTTTAGAGTCCCACTTGCCCGACACCTGTTGAGCCACAAGGTCTGAGTCTCCTAAGCATCTTACCCAGCTCAAGTTCATCTCTTTGGCCATCCGAAGACCATGGAGCAGGGCCTCATACTCAGCTGCATTGTTAGTGCAAGGAAACATAAGCCGGAGCACATAACAAAATTTGTCACCTCGACGGGAAGTTAACACAACTCTAGCCCCCGAGCCTTCCAACTGTCTGGACCCATCAAAGTGAATAATCCAATAAGTGTTATCGGGCTTCTCCTCAGGTGCCTGTAGCTCTGTCCAGTCGTTGATGAAATCCACCAAAGCTTGAGACTTAATGGCAGTGCGCGGTACGTAGTTCAGACCATGAGGCCCGAGCTCGATGGCCCATTTGGCGACTCGTCCTGTAGCCTCTCTGTTTTGAATAATGTCTCCCAAGGGGGCAGAACTTACCACAGTGATAGGGTGACCTTGGAAGTATTGCTTCAGCTTCCGGCTTGCCATGAACACCCCGTAAACAAGTTTTTGCCAATGAGGATATCTTTGTTTTGACTCGATGAGTACCTCACTGACAATAAACCGGCCGTTGAACCGGATGTTCCTTACCATCCTCCTTGCACTCTACCACAATTGCCACACTGACGGCTCGTGAATTAGCAGCCACATATAACAGCAAAGGCTCTTTGTCAATGGGAGCCACAAGAACTGGCGGCTCAGATAACTGCCTCTTCAAATCCTCAAAAGCAGCATTAGCAGCATCACTCCAGACAAAGGTGTCTGCCTTCTTCATCAATTGGTACAACAGTAGGGCCTTCTCACCTAACCGGCTTATGAACCGGCTTAAAGCGGCAACACGACCCGCCAATCGCTGAACATCATTAATATATGCCGGTTTAGCCAAAGAAGTGATTGCCTTAATCTTCTCTGGATTAGCCTCGATGCCCCTGTTTGAGACCAAGAATCCCAAAAGCTTGCCTGCAGGCACACCAAATACTCACTTCTCTGGGTTAAGCATCATTTTGTAGACCCGGAGATTGTCAAAGGTCTCTTTGAGATCAGATATCAAGGTTTCCGCCTCTCTGGATTTCACTACTATGCCATCCACATAAGCATGAACATTGCGCCCAATCTGATTGTGGAGACAATTCTGTACACACCGTTGATAAGTTGCCTGGGCACTCTTGAGCCCAAAAGGCATAGACACATAGCAGAAGGCTCCAAGCGGGGTGATGAAAGCCGTCTTCTCCTGGTCCTTAACTGCCATCTTGATCTGATGATAACCAGAATAAGCATCCAAAAAGCTCAAAGTCGCACAACCTGCCGTAGCATCAATGATTTGATCAATACGGGGGAGAGCAAAAGGATCAGCCGGACAAGCCTTATTTAAGTCCGTGTAATCCACACACATCCGCCAGGTGCCATTTTTCTTGAGTACGAGCACCGGGTTAGCCAACCACTCCGGGTGAAAAACTTCGACAATAAACCCAGCCGCCAAGAGCCGGGCGACCTCTTCTCCTATAGCTTTTTGTCGCTCTTCATTGAATCGCCGCAGAAACTGCCTGACCGGCTTATACTTCGGATCAATATTAAGAGTGTGCACAGCGTGTCCTCTCGGTACACCCGGCATGTCAGAAGGTTTCCATGCAAAGATGTCCCGGTTCTCACGGATGAACTCGATGAGCACGCTTTCCTATTTAGGATCCAAGTTGGCGCTGATGCTGAATTGCTTAGATAAATCGCTCGGAGTAAAATCAACAAGCTTAGTCTCTGCAGCCGATTTAAACTTCATGGCCGGGTCATGCTCCGTAGTCGGCTTCTTGAGAGAAGTCATATCTGTCGGGTCAATGTTATCTTGATAAAATTTGAGCTCCTCTGCTGCACAGACAGACTCGGCGTAAGCCGCATCGCCTTCTTCACACTCCAGGGCCACCTTTCGGCTTCCATGCACAGTGATGGTACCCTTGTAACCCGGCATCTTGAGCTGTAGATAAACATAACACGGCTGTGCCATGAACTTGGCATAGGCCGGCCGCCCGAACAAAGCGTGATATGGACTCTTGATTTTGACCACTTCAAAAGTTAACTTTTCCGCCCTAGAATCATGCTCGTCTCCGAAGGCCACCTCTAGCTCAATCTTACCCACAGGATACGCCGACTTACCGGGCACCACTCCATGGAAGACGGTGTTGGAAGTCTTTAAATTCTTGTCAGTTAAGCCCATGCGCCGAAAGGTCTCATAATAGAGGATGTTGATGCTGCTACCTCCATGCATGAGCACCTTAGTAAATTTATAACCACCAACCTACGGTGCCACCACTAGGGCCAGTTGACCCGGATTATCAACCCAGGGAGGGTGATCCTCCCTGCTCCAGACAATAGGCTGTTCCGACCACCTCAAGTAACGAGGGACAGCCGGTTCAACAGAATTCACAGCCCTCTTATGAACTTTCTGATCACTTTTACACAAACTTGTGGTGAACACGTGATACTGCCCATTGTTTAACTGTTTTGGATGGCTCTGATAACCCGACTGCTGCTGCTACTGCTGACCTCCTTGACCAGACTACTGTTGATTATAACCACCCTGGTTTCCCTGAAAACCGGATCCTGAACCACCGCCCGGGCCATGAAAGCCACCGGCTCCTGAGCCGCCGCCTAGGCCTTGATTGCCATCAAACGTATTAGAATTCTTGAAAGCTTTCATGATTGCGCAATCCTTCCATAAATGAGTCGCTGGTCGTTCCCGGGTGCCGTGTTTCGGGCAGGGCTCATTGAGTAGTTGCTCAAGAGACGGACCTGACCCACCAAACCGGGGTGGCTTCCCTTTGCGCTTCTGATTGTTACCCTGTGCATTGGCCACAAATTCCGGGTTACCGTCCGCCTTACGCTTATTGCCTCCTTGACTCGCCGGGTTATGCTGCTGACCCTTTCCATTACCGTTCTTCTTTCCCTTCCTATCTTTTCCTCATCAGACGCGGGATCCTTGGTACTATCAGAATCGGCATACTTGACTAAAGCCGCCATCAATGTCCCCATATCGTTGCAATCACGCTTAAGGCGCCCCAGCTTCTGTCTTAGAGGCTCAAAGCGGCAATTCTTCTCCAGCATGAGAACTGCTGAGCCGGCATCCATCTTGTCAGACGAATGTATTATATCCTTGACCCGGCGCACCCAATGAGTCGTAGATTCACCTTCTTCCTTCTTACAATTTGTTAGACCCATAATTGACATAGACTACTTGCAAGTATCCTTGAAGTTCTGGATGAAACGGGCCTTTAGCTCCGCCCATGAACTAATGGAGTTGGGTGGCAAACCCTTTAACCAAGAACGGGCCGTTCCGTCCAACATCATGGTGAAATATTTTGCCATCGCTTCATCACTAACCTCCAGCAGCTCCATAGCCATCTCGTAACTTTCAATCCACGCCCCAGGCTGTAAATCGGCCGTATAATTCGGCACCTTCCGAGGTCCCTTGAAATCCTTGGGCAGACGTACATTACGTAGAGCCGGTACCAGACAAGGAACTCCTCCGGTTCTAGTAGCAACTCCCGCCTCAACGGAAGTCGTCGGGTAAGCCGGTGAGTTCTGTTGGGCTGCTAGCTGAGCCGCTAGCTGAGCCGCCCGCTCGTCCTCCTGACGTATCCGATCCTGAACTGGGTTATACCCGCCGGGCTGGTTCCGGCGCTGAGCGTTACTTGACAAGGCCTCAGACTCCATGTGTCTACTATAACTTGGGCTCTGGTTTTGACGAGGCGGAGCTAACCAGGGTGGAGGAGTCGAGTGAATCCTATCCCGGCTGTAGGAGTAGGCTTCTTGCTGAGCCAGGGCTGTTTGGACAAGTTCTCTGATCTTCCGGGTTTCCACCGCTATCGGATCATCCCCATCTACTGGGAGAGCCGCCAAACGTGCTGATGCTGCGATTAAATACTCCATGGGGTTGGAGAAGTGACCCTGTGGTATTGGTACGTAATTGGGTGGTGCCATATTGCCATGAGGTGGTGCCATCCCCTGAGGCTGGACTGGACCTCCCGCTCCGGATGTAATGAGCTGATTCGCACCTGGCGGGTTACTTGGGCTGGCCCCGGGTGTAGCAAAGAGATTCCGGGGATCATAATTCTGAGGTAAACGGGACTGAGTTTTCTGATGTCTCCTCCTCATTACCTTATTAGATGCGTTTAAGCTCAACGTGAGCTGCAAGGCCTCTGCTTGAAGTTGCTGCGCCCGTACGTCCAAAGCCGCCCGCTCTGTTGCTAATCTAGCG
This sequence comes from Triticum monococcum, assembly GCA_034509565.1. Classification (NCBI taxonomy): domain Eukaryota; kingdom Viridiplantae; phylum Streptophyta; class Magnoliopsida; order Poales; family Poaceae; genus Triticum; species Triticum monococcum. The sequence goes on from CM067841.1 coordinate 388,929,450, forward strand.
TCCTCAGTTGCTAAGGTTTCCTTGACCCGGGCGATCTCGTCGTGAACCTGTGCCACCTCTGCCTCATGCTCAGATTGGTTTGCAGGGATGACTGTAACAGTTAACAAAGCCGTAAGCTTATCCATGAGATCCATCAGCAGCTGAGCCGGTGAGCGCACAGGGCCTCCTGCCCCGACTGCTCCTAACCCGGACGTTATCGCCACTGAGGCCGTAGAATTTTGGCCGGGTTGAGTACCAGCCATGAAGACTCCTACCCAGTTTGGCGACTCTGAGGGGTCCGAAATAGTGCTGCCATCGGAACAGCCCCCAAGCACACCATCTTGAACTTGATACAATGAATCTATTGAGCCGGTGGACGAATCACCGTCAGAGAGGACGGCCGGCTCACCATCACCTTTAGATCCTTCAGGAAGTTCACCTCCGTGGATGCAACCCACAAAGGCACGCTTCACGACAGGTTGAGCTCGGGCGGGTTTCGCACGCTGAGCTGTCTCGACGAGGTCGGTGCAGCTGTCCGGCTCAGGGCCCGGCTCACCAATCCGGCCGATGAAGACGTGAATTCCGCCAAAGGGGACCTGGTAGCCGTACTCAATTGAGCTGGCGTCAGGGCCCCAACCTTCGTTGTTGATGTAGATCTTGCCGCGATGACTCTTGGTCATCCGGCCAACTGCGTATCCCTTGAGCCCTTCGACGTTGCCCTTCAAGAACTCAAATCCACTGTGCCCTGGCCCCATGGTGGGCGCCAACTGTCGTGGAATTGTCACGGCAGATGTCCTCTTGCAAGGACTTGATCATGGAGCCATCACAACTAGGAAGCTTAAAGGGGTTAATCGGGACAAAGGACATGCGAGGGCTATACTAGTTCAGCCCCTTACGATGAAGGAAGGCCTACGTCTAGTTGGGTTGGAATTGCTTGAGGTTTCGATGACCGGGAGCGAGATACGCTATGCCCGGTTCTCGATCTGTTGTTTTCTTACCCTAAGCCGCCAGCGGGTCGTTCCCTTATATACACGGGTCGAGGCCCTACGGCTTACAGAGTCCCGGCCGGCTCATAAACAGTGTCCGGCCCAGTGACTAGTTATTTCTACCTTACAATACAAGTCGCGCCCTCATGGCGATTTATCGCCATGGGCCATAAATCGTCTGTGGGCCTTTAGATCCTTTACTGAACCACCATCTTCACGTCTTGGTCTTGGGCTTCAGATGGGCTTCTCTTTGCGTAGCCCGGCCCCTCCTGGGCGGCTTACGTAAATAGTTATATCCCCAACAACAGTGGTGCTCTCCAACTGGTGCTTTTTAATAAGAGGAGGATGACTCAACATAAAAGTAAATAGATAGGCCCTTCACAGAGGGAAGCAGGGATTTGTAGAGGTGCCAGTGCTCGGTTTTGAAATAGAGATGAATAATATTTTGAGCGGTATACTTTCATTGTCAACATAACAACCAAGAGATGGCGATATCTTCCATGCTACACACATTATAGGCGGTTCCCAAACAGAATGGTAAAGTTTATACTCCCCCTCCACCAACAAGCATCAATCCATGGCTTGCTCGAAACAACGAGTGCCTCCAACTAACAACAGTCCCGGGGGAGTTTTGTTTGCAATTATTTTGATTTGATTTGCATAAAGCATGGGACTGGGCATCCTAGTGACCAGCCACTTTCTCATGAGTGAGGGGCGGAGTCCACTCCTCTTGAGAATAACCCGCCTAACATGGAAGATACGGACAACCCTAGTTGATACATGAGCTATTCGAGTATACAAAACAGAATGTTTATTTGAAGGCTTAGAGTTTGGCACATACAAATTTACTTGGAACGACAGGTAGATACCGTATATAGGTAGGTATGGTGGACTCATATGGAATAACTTTGGGGTTTATGGAGTTGGATGCACAAGCAGTATTCCCGCTTAGTACAAGTGAAGGCTATCAAAAGACTGGGAAGCGACCAGCTAGAGAGCGATGATACATCTCTATCGTATCTATAATTTTTTATTGTTCCATGCCAATATTCTACAACTTTTATATACTTTTGGCAACTTTTTATACTATTTTTGGGACTAACATATTGATCCAGTGCCCAATGCCAGTTCTTGTTTGTTGCATGTTTTTTGTTTCGCAGAATATCCATATCAAACGGAGTCCAAACGGGATAAAAACTGACGGAGATTATTTTGGAATATGTATGATTTTTGGGAAGAAAAATCCACGCGAGACGATGCCCGAGGGGGGGACAAGGCAGGGGGCGCGCCCGAGGGGGGCAAGCGCACCCCTGACCCTCGTGGCCACCCCGTAAGGCGGCTGATGCCCTTCTTTCGCCGCAAGAAAGCTAATATTCGGATAGAGATCGTGTTAAAATTTCAGCCCAATCGGAGTTACAGATCTCCGGGAATATAAGAAACGGTGAAAGGGTAGAATTTGAGAACGCAGAAACAGAGAGATATAGAGAGACATATCCAATCTCGGAGGGGCTCTCGCCCCTCCCACACCATGGAGTCCATGGACCAGAGGGGAAACCCTTCTCCCATCTAGGGAGGAGGTCAAGGAAGAAGAAGAAGGAGGGGGGCTCTCTCCCCCGTGCTTTCGATGGCACCGGAGTGCCACCGGGGGCCATCATCATCACCTCAATCTTCACCAACAACTTCACCGCCATCATCACCAACTCTAGTAGATGCTTGCTAGTAGTTGCAGATGCTTGCTAGAGTTCCAATCATAAGTGCATATGATCCAAGTAGAGAAAGTATGTTAGCTTATGCCTCTACCTCAAATAAAATTGCAATAATGATTACCGGTCTAGTTATTGATTGCCTAGGGACAAATAACTTTCTCGTAACAAAAAGCTCTCTACTAAAACTAATTTAGTTGTGTCTTTATCTAAACAGTCCCTACTTTTTATTTACATGCTCTTTAGTATCTTGCAAACCTATCCAAATGTTGGGAACGTAGTAATTTCAAAATTTTCCTATGCACACGCAAGATCATGGTGATGCATAGCAACGAGAGGGGAGAGTGTTGTCTACGTACCCTCGTAGACCGACAGCGGAAGCGTTATGACAATGCGGTTGATGTAGTCGCACGTCTTCACGGTCCGACCGATCAGGCACCAAAACTACGGCACCTCCGAGTTCTAGCACACGTTCAGCTCGATGATGATCCCCGGACTCCGATCCAGCAAAGTGTCGGGGAAGAGTTCCGTCAGCACGATGGCGTGGTGACGATCTTGATGTTCTACCGTCGCAGGGCTTCGCCTAAGCACCGCTACAATATTATCGAGGAGTATGGTCGAGGGGGGCACCGCACACAGCTAAGAGAACGATCACGAAGATCAACTTGTGTGTCTAGAGGTGCCCCCTGCCCCCGTATATAAAGGAGCAAGGGGGGAGGAGGCTGGCCCTAGGAGGGGCATGCCAGGGGAGTAGGATTCCTAATCCTAGTTGGAGTAGGTTTCCTCCTTTCCTAGTCCAACTAGGAGAAGGGGGAAATGGGGGAAGAGGGGAAGGAAGGGAGAGAGGGGCCGCGCCCCAAACCCCTTGTCCAATTCGGACTGGGTTTGGGAGGGGCACGCGCCACCTCCTGGTCCTTCCCACTAAGGCCCATTAAGGCCCATTGCTTCTTCCTCATATTCCCGTAACTCCCCGGTACCTCCGAAAATACTCGAATCACTCGGAACGTTTCCGATGTCCGAATATAGTCGTCCAATATATCGATCTTTACGTCTCGACCATTTAGAGACTCCTCGTCATGTCCCCGATCTCATCCGGGACTCCGAACTCCTTCGGTACATCAAAACATATAAACTCATAATGAAACTGTCATCGAAACCTTAAGCGTGCGGACCCTACAGGTTCGAGAACAATGTAGACATGACCGAGACACGTCTCCGGTCAAAAACCAATAGCGGAACCTGGATGCTCATATTGGCTCCCACATATTCTATGATGATCTTTATCGGTCAGACCGCATAACAACATACGTTGTTCCCTTTGTCATCGGTATGTTACTTGCTCGAGATTTGATCGTCGGTATCTCAATACCTAGTTCAATCTCGTTACCGGCAAGTCTCTTTACTCGTTCGTAATACATCATCTCGCAACTAACTCCTCCGACAATCGGAGTGACAAATCCAAATATCGAAATACGCCAACCCAACATGTACCTTTGGAGACACCTATAGAGCTCCTTTATAATCACCCAGTTACGTTGTGACGTTTGGTAGCACACAAAGTGTTCCTCCAGTAAATGGGAGTTGCATAATCTCATAGTCATAGGAACATGTATAAGTCATGAAGAAAGCAATAGCAACATACTAAACGATCGAGTGCTAAGCTAACGGAATGGGTCAAGTCAATCACATCATTCTCCTAATGATGTGATCCCGTTAATCAAATAACAACTCTTTGTCTATGGTTAGGAAACATAACCATCTTTGATTAACGAGCTAGTTAAGTAGAGGCATACTAGTGACACTCTGTTTATCTATGTATTCACACATGTATTATGTTTCCGGTTAATACAATTCTAGCATGAATAATAAACATTTATCATGAAATAAGGAAATAAATAATAACTTTATTATTGCCTCTAGGGCATATTTCCTTCAGTCTCCCACTTGCACTAGAGTCAATAATCTAGTTCACATTGCCATGTGATTTAACACCAATAGTTCATATCATCATGTGATTAACACCCATAGTTCACATCGTTATGTGACCAACACTCAAAAGGTTTACTAGAGTCAATAATCTAGTTCACATCGCTATGTGATTAACACCCAAAGAGTACTAAGGTGTGATCATGTTTTGCTTGTGAGAGAAGTTTAGCCAACGGGTCTGCCACATTCAGATCCGTATGTATTTTGTAAATTTCTATGTCAACAATGCTCTGCACGGAGCTACTCTAGCTAAGTGCTCCCACTTTCAATATGTATCCATATTAAGACTTAGAGTCATCTGGATCAGTGTCAAAACTTGCATCGACGTAACCCTTTACGACGAACCTTTTTGTCACCTCCATAATCGAGAAACATATCCTTATTCCACTAAGGATAATTTTGAACGCTGTCTAGTGATCTACTCCTAGATCACTATTGTACTCCCTTGCCAAAAACTATGTAGGGTATACAATAGATCTAGTACACAGCATGTCATACTTTATAGAACCTATGGTTGAGGCATAGGGAATGACTTTCATTCTCTTTCTATCTTCTGCCGTGGTCGGGCTTTGAGTCTTGCTCAACTTCACACCTTGTAACACAGGCAAGAATCATTTCTTTGCTTGATCCATTTTGAACTTCTTCAAAACTTTGTCAACGTATGTGCTTTGTGAAAGTCCAATTAAGCGTCTTGATCTATCTCTATAGATCTTAATGCCAATATGTAATCAGCTTCACCGAGGTCTTTCATTGAAAAACTCTTATTCAAGTATCCCTTTATGCTATCCAGAAATTCTATATCATTTCCGATTAGTAATATGGCATCTACATAGAATATCAGAAATGCTACAGAGCTCCCACTCACTTTCTTGTAAATACAGGCTTCTCCAAAAGTCTGTACAAAACTAAATGCTTTGATCACACTATCAAAGCGTTCATTCCAACTCCGAGAGGCTTGCACCAGTCCATAAATGGATCGCTGGAGCTTGCACATTTTGTTAACACCTTTAGGATTGACAAAACCGTCTGGTTGCATCATATACAATAAATCCATTAAGGAATGCAGTTTTGTTTATCCATTTGCCAGATTTCATAAAATGCGGCAATTGCTAACATGATTCGGACAGACTTAAGCATAGATATGAATAAGAAACTCTCATCGTAGTCAACACCTTGAACTTGTCAAAAACCTTTTGCGACAATTCTAGCTTTGTAGATAGTAACACTACTATCAGCGTCCGTCTTCCTCTTGAAGATCCATTTAATCTCAATGGCTTGCCGAACATCGGGCAAGTCAACCAAAGTCCATACTTTGTTCTTATACATGGATCCTATCTCAGATTTCATGGCCTCAAGCCATTTTGCGGAATCTGGGCTCATCATCGCTTCCTCATAGTTCGTAGGTTCGTCATGGTCAAGTAGAATGACCTCCAGAACAAGATTACCGTACCACTCTGGTGCGGATCTCACTCTGGTTAACCTACGAGATTCGGTAGTAACTTGATCTGAAGTTACATGATCATTATCATTAGCTTCCTCACTAATTGGTGTAGTAGTCACAGGAACAGATTTCTGTGATGAACTACTTTCCAATAAGGGAGAAGGTACAATTACCTTATCAAGTTCTACTTTCCTCCCACTCACTTCTTTCAAGAGAAACTCCTTCTCTAGAAAGGATCCATTCTTAGCAACGAATGTCTTGCCTTTGGATCTGTGATAGAAGGTGTACCCAACAGTCTCCTTTGGGTATCCTATGAAGACATATTTCTCCGATTTGGGTTTGAGCTTATCAGTATGAAACTTTTTTCATATAAGCATCACAATCCCAAACTTTAAGAAACGACAACTTCGGTTTCTTGCCAAACCATAGTTCAGATTGTGTTGTCTCAACGGACTTAGATGGTGCCCCTTTTTAATGTGAATGCAGCAGTCTCTAATGCATGATCCCAAAACGATATTGGTAAATTGGTAAGAAACATCATAGATTGTACTATATCCAATAAAGTACGGTTATGGCGTTCGGACACACCATTATGTTGTGGTGTTCCAGGTGGCATGAGTTTGTGAAATTATTCCACATTGTCTATTGAAGACCAAACTCGTAACTCAAATATTCGTCTCTGTGATCAGATCGTAGAAACTTTATTTTCTTGTCACGATGATTTTCCACTTCACTCTAAAATACTTTGAACTTTTCAGACTTATGTTTCATCAAGTAGATATACTCATATCTGCTTAAATCATCTGTGACGGTCAAAAAATAATGATACTTGTTGTGAGCTTTAATATTCATCGGACCACATACATCAATATGTATGATTTCCAACAAATCTGTTGCTCGCTCTATTGTTCCAGAGAACGGAGTCTTTAGTCATCTTGCCCATAAGGCATGGTTCGCAAGCACCAAGTGATTCATAATCAAGTGATTCCAAAATCCCATCAGCATGGAGTTTCTTCATGCGCTTTACACCAATATGACCTAAACGGAAGTGTCACAAATAAGTTGCACTATCATTATTAACTTTGCATCTTTTGGCTTCAATATTATGAATATGTGTATCACTACGATCGAGATCCAATGAACCATTTTCATTGGGTGTGTAACCATATAAGGTTTTATTCATGTAAACAGAACAACAATTTATTCTCTTACTTAAATGAATAACCGTATTAAAATAAACATGATCAAATCATATTCATGCTCAACGCAAACACAAAATAACACTTATTTAGTTTCAACACTAATCCCGAAAGTATAGGGAGTGTGTGATGATGATCATATCAATCTTGGAACCACTTCCAACACACATCATCACTTCACCCTTAACTAATCTCTGTTCATTCTGCAACTCCCGTTTCGAGTTACTACTCTTAGCAACTGAACCAGTATCAAATACCGAGGGGTTGCTACGAACACTAGTAAAGTACACATCAATAACATGTATATCAAATATACTTATGTTCACTTTGCCATCCTTCTTATCCGCCAATCACTTGGGGTAGTTCTGCTTCCAGTGACCAGTCCCTTTGCAGTAGAAGCACTTAGTCTCAGGCTTAGGACCAGACTTGGGCTTCTTCACTTGAGCAGCAACTTGCTTGCTGTTTTTCTTGAAGTTCCCCTTTTTCCCTTTGCCCTTTTCTTGAAACTAGTGATCTTGTCAACCATCAACACTTGATGCTCTTTCTTGATTTCTACCTTCATCGATTTCATCATCATGAAAAGCTCGGGAGTCGTTTTCGTCATCCCTTGCATACTATAGTTCATCACAAAGTTCTACTAACTTGGTGATGGTGACTAGAGAATTCTATCAATCACTATCTTATTTGGAAGATTAACTCCCACTTGATTCAAGCGATTGTAGTACCCAGACAATCTGAGCACATGCTCACTAGTTGAGCGATTATCCTCCATCTTTTAGCTATAGAACTTGTTGGAGACTTCATATCTCTCAACTCAGGTATTTGCTTGAAATATTAACTTCAACTCCTGGAACATCTCATATGGTCCATGACGTTCAAAACGTCTTTGAAGTCCCGATTCTAAGCCATTAAACATGGTGCACTAAACTATCAAGTAGTCATCATATTTAGCTAGCCAAACGTTCATAAAGTCTGCATCTGCTCCTGCAATAGGTCTGTCACCTAGCGGTGCATCAAGGACATAATTCTTCTGTGCAGCAATGAGTATAAACCTCAGATCACAGATCCAATCCGCATCATTGCTACTAACATCTTTCAACACAATTTTCTCTAGGAACATATCAAAATAAACACAGGGAAGCAACAACGCGAGCTATTGATCTACAACATGATTTGCAAAATACTACCAGGACTAAGTTCATGATAAATTTAAGTTCAATTAATCATATTACTTAAGAACCCCCACTTAGATAGACATCCCTCTAATCCTCTAAGTGATCATGTGATCCAAATCAACTAAACGATGCCCGATCATCACGTGAGATGGAGTAGTTTCATTGGTGAACATCACTATGTTGATCATATCTACTATATGATTCACGCTCGACCTTCCGGTCTCCGTGTTCTGAGGCCATATCTGTATATGCTTGGCTCGTCAAGTATAACCTGAGTATTCCGTGCGTGCAACTGTTTTGCACCCGTTGTATTTGAACATAGAGCCTATCACACCCGATCATCACGTGGTGTCTTAGCACGAAGAACTTTCGCAACGGTGCATACTCAGGGAGAACACTTCTTGATAATTAGTGAGAGATCATCTTAAAATGCTACTGTCAATCAAAGCAAGATAAGATGTATAAAAGATAAACATCATATGCAATCAAAATATGTGACATGATATGGCCATCATCATCTTGCGCCTTTGATTTCCATCTCCAAAGTACTGTCATAATCTCTATCGTCACCGGCATGACACCATGATCTCCATCATCTTGATCTATATCAATGTGTCGTCACATGGTCATCTTGCCAACAATTGCTCTTGCAACTATTGCTATCGCATAGCGATAAAGTAAAGCAATTATTGGGCACTTGCATCTTATGCAATAGAGAGACAACCATAATGATTTTGCCAGTTGCCAATAACTTCAACAAAACATGATCATCTCATACAACAACTTATATCTCATCACGTCTTGACCATATCACATCACAACATGCCCTGCAAAAACAAGTTAGACATCCTCTACTTTGTTGTTGCAAGTTTTACGTGGCTACTACTGGGCTTAGCAAGAATCATTCTTACCTACGCATCAAAACCACAACGATAGTTTGTCAAGTTGGTGCTATTTTAACATTCGCAAGGACTGGGCATAGCCACACTCGGTTCAACTAAAGTTGGAGAAACTGACACCCGCCAGCCACCTGTGTGCAAAGCACGTCGGTAGAACCAGTCTCGCGTAAGCGTACGCGTAATGTCGGTCCGGGCCGCTTCATCCAACAATACCACCGAACCAAAGTATGACATGCTGGTAAGCAGTATGACTTATATCGCCCACAACTCACTTGTGTTCTACTCGTGCATATAACATCAACACATAAAACCTAGGCTCGGATGCCACTGTTGGGAATGTAGTAATTTCAAAATTTTCCTACGCACACGCAAGATCATGGTGATGCATAGCAACGAGAGGGGAGAGTGTTGTCTACGTACCCTCGTAGACCGACAGCGGAAGCGTTATGACAACGCGGTTGATGTAGTTGTACGTCTTCACGGTCCGACCGATCAAGCACCGAAACTACGGCACCTCCGAGTTCTAGCACACGTTTAGCTCGATGACAATCCCCGAACTCCGATCCCCGAACTCTGATCCAACAAAGTGTCGGGGAAGAGTTCCATCAGCACGACGGCGTGGTGACGATCTTGATGTTCTACCGTCGCAGGGCTTCGCCTAAGCACCGCTACAATATTATCGAGGAGTATGGTGGAGGGGGGCACCGCACAGGGCTAAGAGAACGATCACGAAGATCAACTTGTGTGTCTAGAGGTGCCCCCTGCCCCCGTATATAAAGGAGCAAGGGGGGAGGAGGCCGGCCCTAGGAGGGGCGCGCCAGGGGAGTAGGATTCCTACTCCTAGTTGGAGTAGGTTTCCTCCTTTCCTAGTCCAACTAGGAGAAGGGGGGAAAGGGGGGAAGAGGGGAAGGAAGGGAGAGAGGGGACGCGCCCCAAACCCCTTGTCCAATTCGGACTGGGCTTGGGAGGGGCGCGCGCCACCTCCTGGTCCTTCCCACTAAGGCCCATTAAGGCCCATTGCTTCTTCCTCATATTCCCGTAACTCCCCGGTACCTCCGAAAATACCCGAATCACTCGGAACCTTTCCGATGTCCGAATATAGTCGTCCAATATATCGATCTTTACGTCTCGACCATTTCGAGACTCCTCATCATGTCCCCGATCTCATCCGGGACTCTGAACTCCTTCGGTACATCAAAACATATAAACTCATAATGAAATTGTCATCGAAACCTTAAGCGTGCGGACCCTACGGGTTCGAGAACAATGTAGACATGACCGAGACACGTCTTCGGTCAATAACCAATAGCGGAACCTGGATGCTCATATTGGTTCCCACATATTCTATGAAGATCTTTATCGGTCAGACCGCATAACAACATACGTTGTTCCCTTTGTCATCGGTATGTTACTTGCCCGAGATTCGATCGTCGGTATCTCAATACCTAGTTCAATCTCGTTACCGGCAAGTCTCTTTACTTCTTCCATAATACATCATCTCGCAACTAACTCATTAGTTGCAATGCTTGCAAGGCTTATGTGATGTGCATTACCGAGAGGGCCCAGAGATACCTCTCCGACAATCGAAGTGACAAATCCTAATCTCGAAATACGCCAACCCAACATGTACCTTTGGAGACACCTGTAGATCTCCTTTATAATCACCCAGTTACGTTGTGACGTTTGGTAGCACACAAAGTGTTCCTCCGGTAAACAGGAGTTGCATAATCTCATAGTCATAGGAACATGTATAAGTCATGAAGAAAGCAATAGCAACATACTAAACGATCGAGTGCTAAGCTAACGGAATGGGTCAACTCAATCACATCATTCTCATAATGATGTGATCCCGTTAATCAAATAACAACTCTTTGCCTATGGTTAGGAAACATAACCATCTTTGATTAACGAGCTAGTCAAGTAGAGGCATACTAGTGACACTCTGTTTATCTATGTATTCACACATGTATTATGTTTCCGGTTAATACAATTCTAGAATGAATAATAAACATTTATCATGAAATAAGGAAATAAATAATAACTTTATTATTGCCTCTAGGGCATATTTCCTTCACCAAAAACACATACATAATACTTCTAGTTTCATACTTGTTCTAGGTAAAGTGAACTTCAAGCGTGCGTAGAGTTGTATCGGTGGTCGATAGAACTTGAGGGAATATTTGTTAGGCCTTTAGCTCCTCGTTGGGTTCGACACTCTTATCGAAAACTGTTGTGATCCCCTATACTTGTGGGTTATCAAGATCTTTTTCTGGCGCCGTTGCTGGGGAGTCATAGCGTGGGGTGAATATTCTCGTGTGTGCTTGTTTGCTTTATCACTACGTAGTTTTTATTATGTGCTCTTGTTTTCAATCTTTAGTTATGGGTAGGAAACGCAAAATACCAAAAAAATTAGTTGTACCTACTGAACCAATGGTTGAAGAACCACTCAAAATCTATCACACTCCTGAAGCTTTTTATTTGGATCATCTTCGATCCCTTTGTGCTCGTGCTGAAACCCCAACTAGCTTAGTTGAGGGAAAATCTTTAGATGAGCATGCTTGTTATGTGCGACACCGTATATCTTAAAAAGGGAAACTTTTACTGGGTCAAATTCATCGTTTGCAATGCTATGCTTGGAATTTATGTGAAATATATGGTTTTACTTGTTGTTCTGAAAACCCTAAGAAACATCTTCCCTATCAATGTGAGTTTAGTGATAATTGAATCATATCTTCGTATGGTAAAGGTGTTTATAGTTACTATGATGTTCAACAAATTGAATAATTTGTTGCTTTTAAGGGTGCTTACAAAATTGCTTCTTTGATTGAAAAGTATGATGCTACTCTTTACGAATCTGAAAATTTTGCCATACTTAAATATTGCTATGATAATTATGCTTCTAATGCCTATGTTGAACCATATATTGAGGACTACTCCGCTGTCCAAGAAGAGACTAATATTTTGCAGGAGTCTATGGAAGAAGAAATTGATGAAACTATGAGCTCATTGGATGAAAAAGATGATGAGGAGAGCGAAGAACAAAAGGAGGTAGAGCGGATTAGCTACCCGAACCCACCTTCTAATGAGAGTAACTCTTCCACTCATACATTGTTTAATTTCCCTTCATGCTTACCGAAGGATGAATGCTATGATAATTTCTATGATCCCGTTGATTCTTTTGAAATATCGCTTTTTGATGATGCTTGCTATGCTTGTGGCCAAGATGCCAATATGAATTATGCTTATGAAGATGAACTTGCTATAGTTCCTTATGTTAAACATGAAATTGTTGCTATTGCACCCACGCATGATAGTCCTATTATCTTTTTGCATTCTCCCGACTACACTATATCAAAGAAGTTTGCACTTATTAAGGATTATATTGATGGGTTGCGTTTTACTATTACACATGATGATTTTGATGAATATAATATGCATGTTCTTGCTGCTCCTACTTGCAATTATTATGAGAGAAGAACTACATCTCCACCTCTCTATGTTTCCCACACGATAAAATTGTAAGAAACTGTTTATACTATGCATTGACCTTTACTATGTGTGCAAGAATTGTTCTTTTATGACATGCCGATGCATAGGAAGAGAGTTAGACTTCGTCATTACATGATATATGTTGCTTTGTGCTCACTACTAAATTACAAATCATTGCTAATTAAAATTGGCTTTGATATACCTTGGGATCCGGATGGATTCACTACTTGAGCACTATATGCCTAGCTTAATGGCTTTAAAGAAAGCGCTGGCAGGGAGACAACCCGGAAGTTTTAGAGACTCATTTATTTCCGTTGAGTGCTTTCATATAGTTTAAAAACAACAAAAATAAAGAGGGGAACCCAAAACTTTTTCAAAAAGGAAAGTGAAAGTGAGAAAGACAAGCATTGTTGAAATGGGAGAGCTCCTTGAACTTTGTTCATGCTCACGGCAACTTTGTGAATCTTGATTACAGAAACTTTTCAACAAAAATAATTATCCCCTTGTACAATTCCATTGTATTATAAAAATAATGTGCCAAGGTTTGCCTTTAGGATGTTTTAGATGCTTGTTGGTTTGTACGGTGCAGGACAGAAACTTTGGCTGTAGAGCGCTATTTACATTTTTAGTTGGAACGTCAAATGGTTCTGATTCTTTTTGCACACTCTTTCTATACAAATTTTTTATTTTTCCTAATTTTGGAAGAATGTTCAAGTATCAGAAGTATGGTGAATGTTCAGATTATTACAGACTGTTCTGTTTTAGATAGATTCTGTTTTTGATGCATAGGTTGCTTGTTTTGATGAAACTAACGATTTATATCACTGGATTAAGCCATGTAAAAGTTATATTACAGTAGAAACAATGCAAAAACAAAATATGAATTGGTTTGCAATAGTAATTAGAGTAGTGATTTGCTTTATTATACTAACGGATCTTACCAAGTTTTCCATTGAAGTTTTGTGTGGATGAAGTGTTCGATGATCGGGAAGGTCTCGATGTGAGAAGAAGGAAGAGAGGCAAGAGCTCAAGCTTGGGCATGCCCGAGGTACCCCAAGTAAATATTCAAGGAGACTCAACCGTCTAAGCTTGGGGATGCCCCGGAAGGCATCCCCTCTTTCTTCAACAAATATCAGTATGTTTTCGGATTCGTTTCGTTCATGCGATATGTGCAAATCTTGGAGCGTTTTTTGCATCTAGTTTTCATTTTTCTTTTATGCACCATGCTGGTATGAGATAGTCCTTGGTTTATTTATAGAATGCTCTTTGCACTTCACTTATATCTTTTGAGTACGGCTTTATAGAATGCTTCATGTGCTTCACTTATATCATTTGAAGTTTGGATTGCCTGTTTCTCTTTACATAGAAAACCGCCATTTTTAGAATGCTCTTTTGCTTCACTTATATTTGTTAGAGCGTGGGCATATCTTTTTTAGAAAGAATTAAACTCTCTTGCTTCACTTATATCTATTTAGAGAGATGACAGGAACTGGTCATTCACATGGTTAGTCATAAAACCCTACATAAAACTTGTAGATCACTGAATATGATATGTTTGATTCCTTGCAATAGTTTTGCGATATAATGATGGTGATATTAGAGTCATGCTAGTGGGTAGTTGTGGATTGTAGAAATACTTGTGTTGAGGTTTGTGATTCCTGTAGCATGCACGTATGGTGAACCGTTATGTAACGAAGTCGGAGCATGATTTATTTATTGATTGTCTTCCTTATGAGTGGCGGTCGGGGACGAGCGATGGTCTTTTCCTACCAATCTATCCCCCTAGGAGCATGCGCATAGTACTTTGTTTCGATAGCTAATAGACTTTTGCAATAAGTATGTGAGTTCTTTATGACTAATGTTGAGTCCATGGATTATACGCACTCTCACCCTTCCACCATTGCTAGCCTCTCTAGTACCGCGCAACTTTCGCCGGTACCATAAACCCACCATATACCTTCCTCAAAACAGCCACCATACCTACCTATCATGGCATTTCCATAGCCATTCCGAGATATATTGCCATGCAACTTCCATCATCATCATATACATGACTAGAGCATTCATTGTCATATTGCTTTGCATGCTCGTAAGATAGCTAGCATGATGTTTTCATGGCTTGTCTGTTTTTCGATGTCATTGCTACGCTAGATCATTGCACATCCCGGTACACCGCCGGAGGCATTCATATAGAGTCATATCTTTGTTCTAGATATCGAGTTGTAATATTGAGTTGTAAGTAAATAAAAGTGTGATGAACATCATTATTCGAGCATTGCCCCAGTGAGGAAAGGGTGATGGAGACTATGATTCCCCTACAAATTGGGATGAGACTCCGGACTTTAAAAATAAATAAAAGAGGCCAAAGAAGCCCAAATAAAAAAATAGGCCAAAGAAGCCCACCAAAAAAATAAAAAAAATAAAAAATCAGAGAAAAAGAGAGAAGGGGCAATGTTACTATCCTTTTACCACACTTGTGCTTCAAAGTAGCACCATGTTCTTCATATAGAGAGTCTCTTGAGTTATCACTTTCATATACTAGTGGGAATTTTCATTATAGAACTTGGCTTGTATATTCCGATGATGGGCTTCCTCAAACGCCCGAGGTCTTCTTGAGCAAGAAAGTTGGATGCACACCCACTTAGTTTCTGTTTGTGCTTTCATACACTTATAGCTCTAGTGCATCTGTTGCATGGCAATCCCTACTCACTCACATTGATATCTATTGATGGGCATCTCCATAGCCCGTTGATACGCCTAGTTGATGTGAGACTATCTTCTCCTTTTTGTCTTCTCCACATCCACCATTCTATTCCACCTATAGTGCTATGTCCATGGCTCACGCTCATGTATTGCGTGAAAGTTGAAAAGGTTTGAGAACGTGAAAAGCATTAAACAATTACTTGGCTTGTCATCGGGGTTGTGCATGATGTGAATATTTTGTGTGGTGAAGATGGAGCATAGCCAGACTATATGATTTTGTAGGGATAACTTTCTTTGGCCATGTTATTTTGAAAAGACATGATTGCTTTATTAGTAGGCTGGAAGTATTATTGTTTTTATGTCAAATGATAGACTATTGCTTTGAACCACTCGTGTCTTAATATTCATGCCATGATTAGATATGTGATCAAGATTATGCTAGGTAGCATTCCACATCAAAAATTATCTTTTTTTATCATTTACCTACTCGAGGACGAGCAAGAATTAAGCTTGGGGATGCTGATACGTCTCCGTCGTATCTATAATTTTTGATTGTTCCATGCCAATATTCTACAACTTTTATATACTTTTGGCAACTTTTTATACTATTTTTGGGACTAACATATTGATCCAGTGCCCAGTGCGAGTTCTTGTTTGTTGCATGTTTTTGTTTCGCAGAATATCCATATCAAACGGAGTCCAAACGGAGTCCAAACGGGATAAAAACTGTCAGATAATTTTTTTGGAATATATATGATTTTTAGGAAGAAAAATCCACGCGAGACGATGCCCGAGGGGGCCACGAGGCAGGGGGCGCGCCCCTAATCCTCGTGACCACCCCGTAAGGTGGTTGATGCCCTTCTTTCGCTGCAAGAAATCTAATATCCGGATAGAGTTCATGTTAAAATTTCAGCCCAATCGGAGTTACGGATCTCCGGGAATATAAGAAACGGTGAAAAGGTAGAATCTGAGAACGCAGAAACAGAGAGAGACAAAGAGACAGATCCAATCTCGGAGGGGCTCTCGCCCCTCCCACGCCATGGAGGACATGGACCAGAGGGGAAACCCTTCTCCTATCTAGGGAGGAGGTCAAGGAAGAAGAAGAAGAAGGAGGGGGGGGGCTCTCTCCCCCTCGCTTCCGGTCGCACCGGAGTGCCACTGGGGGCCATTATCATCACCGCAATCTTCACCAACAACTTCACCGCCATCATCACCAACTCTTCCCCCCTCTACGCAGCGGTGTAACCTCTCTCTTACCCGCTATAATCTCTACTTAAACATGGTGCTCAACTCTATATATTATTTCCCAATGATGTATGGCTATCGTATGATGTTTGAGTAGATCCGTTTTGTCCTATGGGCTATTTGATGATCAAGATTGGTTTGAGTTGCATGTTTTATTATTGGTGCTGTGTTATGGTGCTCTCCGTGTCGCACAAGCGTGAGGGATCCCTGCTGTAGGGTATTGCAATACATTCATGATTCGCTTATAGTGGGTTGCGTGAGTGACTAAAACAGAAACCCGAGTAAGGGAGTTGTTGCGTATGGGATAAAGAGGACTTGATACTTTAATGCTATGGTTGGGTTTTACCTTAATGATCTTTAGTAGTTGTGGATGCTTGCTAGAGTTCCAATCATAAGTGCATATGATCCAAGTAGAGAAAGTATGTTAGCTTATGCCTCTCCCTCAAATAAAATTGCAATAATGATTACCGGTCTAGTTATCGGTTGCCTAGGGACAAATAACTTTCTCGTAACGAAAAGCTCTCTACTAAAACTAATTTAGTTGTGTCTTTATCTAAACAGCCCCTACTTTTTATTTACATGCTCTTTATTATCTTGCAAACCTATCCAAAAACACCTACATAATACTTCTAGTTTCATACTTGTTCTAGGTAAAGTGAACGTCAAGCGTGCGTAGAGTTGTATCGGTGGTCGATAGAACTTGAGGGAATATTTGTTCTGCCTTTAGCTCCTCGTTGGGTTCGACACTCTTACTTATCAAAAACTGTTGTGATCCCCTATACTTGCGGGTTATGAAGAAGTGACAACAGCCATGAACATGCATTAAAATTAATCAACACCGAATGCAAGCATGAGTAGGATATAATCCACCATGAACATAAATATCGTAGAGGCTATGTTGATTTTGTTTCAACTACATGCGTGAACATGTGCCAAGTCAAGCCACTCGAATCGTTCAAAAGAGGATACCACCCTATCATACCATATCACAACCATTTTAATAGCATGTTGGCACGCAAGGTAAACCATTATAAGCTCCTAACTAATTAAGCATGGCACAAGAAACTATGGTCTCTAGTTGTCATTGCAAACATGTTTATTCATAATAGGCTGAATCAGGAACGATGAACTAATCATATTTACAAAAACAAGAGAGGTCGAGTTCATACCAGCTTTTCTCATCTCAGTCAGTCCATCATATATCGTCATAATTGCCTTTCACTTGCACGACTGAACGATGTGGATAATAATAATAGTGCACGTGCATTGTACTAAGCTGGAATCTGCAAGCATTCAATAAACATGAGGAGACAAGGCAATATGGGCTCTTCTGTCAGGTCAACAATAATGCATATAAGAGCCACTTCAACAATTTAATCATGATCTTCTCCTATCGACCCCCAAAGAAAAGAAAAGAAATAAAACTATTTACACGGGAAAGCTCCCAGCAAGCAAAAGAAGAACATGAAATCTTTTTGGGTTTTCTTTTTAATTACTACTACAAGCATGGAAATTAAAACTAGCTAAAAGCTACAACTATTTTTTTGGTTTTTCTTAAGGTTTGTTAAACACACATGAAGAAAGCATAAAAAGAGAAAATAAACTAGCATGGATGATACAATGAAAAAGTATGAGCACCGACATCTAGCAATGAGTGTGTGAGTAAGAGATAATATTTCTTGCTGGTCGTGGAGGAAGGCGGTGAGGCCTACATTCTTAGCCAATTCATAAAAATCATCATAAATCCCGGCTGCTCTCAAGAAATCATCACAAGGCCATTCACACGGCCGAACCTCCGTGATGCGAGGCAGATTATATTTGGGCTTCTTTGCTTCTTCATTTTGCTTTTCCTTCGAGCTTCGGCTCGATGAGCCCCTCAAAAATCTCTTCATTATTTTCTGAAAAATTATGAAATTTTTAGTAACTTCAAACAAAAGTGAGCCAAACTCAACAAAATTGATAGCAACTACTCCTACAAGTGCCTAGAGCATATATCATGCATCAAAACTACATGGAACCATATAAATTTGACATGCAAGCTCAAGAACATGGTCACCTAGGCAGCACAAATTTGCAATGAATAAAGCACTAGAACAAAAACTAATTGGACCAATGGAGGAGTCACATACCAAGGAACAATCCCCCAAAGCAGTTTTGTGAGAGGTGCTTTGAGCAAGGAGATCGAAAATGGCAGCAAAATGAGCTTGGACTCGGGCTTGAGCTGGATAATGGTGTTTGTGGGAGGAAGCAGGAGTGTGTGGGTGCAGGAATAAGTGGAGGAGGGCCACCCTGGGCCCACGAGGTAGGGGGCGCGCCCTCCACCCTCGTGGCCAGGTGGATGCCCCGTGCTGTGTTCTCAGTGCCAAATATTCTCAAATATTCCAGAAAAAAAATCATATTTAAATTTCAGGGCATTTGGAGAACTTTTATTTTTGGGGTATTTTTATATTGCACGGATAATTCAAATAACAGACAGAAAATACTATTTTTATTTTATTTAATATAAATAACAGAAAGTAGAAAGAGGGTACAGAGAGTTGTGTTTTCTAACTTCATCCATCTCATGATCATCAAAAGAAATCCATTAACAAGGTTGATCAAGTCTTGTTAACAAACTAATTCCGAATAACATGGAACCGAAGAATTTTCGAATAACACTAGGTTACCTCAACGGGGATATGCACATCCCCAACAATAAAAATATCATATTTCTTCTTGACAGTAGGAAGAGGAAATTCAAAACCTCCAAAAATAATCGATGGAATTTTTCCAATAGAATTGATATTGTGGACTTGAGGTTGTTTCCTCGGAAAGTGTACCGTATGCTCATTACGATTAACATGAAAAGTGACATTGCCATTGGTGCAATCAATAACAGCCCCTGCAGTATTCAAAAAGGGTCTTCCAAGAATAATAGACATACTATCGTCCTCGGGAATATCAAGAATAACAAAGTCCGTTAAAATAGTAACGTTTGTAACCACAACAGGCACATCCTCACAAATACCGACAGGTATAGCAGTTGATTTATCAGCCATTTGCAAAGATATTTCAGTAGGTGTCAACTTATTCAAATCAAGTCTACAATATAAAGAGAGAGGCATAACACTAACACCGGCTCCAAGGTCACATAAAGCAGTTTTAACATAGTTTCTTTTAATGGAGCATGGTATTGTGGGTACTCCTGGATCTCCAAGTTCCTTTGGTATTCCACCCTTAAAAGTATAATTAGCAAGCATGGTGGAAATTTCAGCTTCCGGTATCTTTCTTTTATTAGTAACAATTTCTTTCATGTACTTAGCATAAGGATTCATTTTGAGCATATCAGTTAATCGCATATGCAAAAAGATAGGTCTAATCATTTCAGCAAAGCGCTCAAAATCCTCATCATCCTTTTTCTTGGATGGTCTGGGAGGAAAATGCATGGGTTTCTGAACCCAAGGTTCTCTTTCTTTACCATGTTTCCTAGCAACAAAGTCTCTCTTATCATAATGTTGATTCTTTGATTGTGGGTTATCAAGATCAACAGCAGGTTCAATTTCTATATCATTATCATTGCTAGGTTGGGCATCAACATGAACATTATCATTAACATTATCACTAGTTTCAGGTTCATTACCAGATTGTGTTTCAGCATCAGAAATAGAAATATCATTTGGATTCTAAAGTGTTTCAGCAATAGGTTCACTAGAAGCATGCAAAGTCCTATCATTTTTCTTTTTCTTTCTTTTAGACGGACTAGGTGCATCTATATTATTTCTCCGAGAATATTGCTCAATTCTCATAGGGTGGCCTTCAGGATACAAAGGTTCATGAGTCATTCTACCAGTTCTAGTAGCCACTCTAACATCATAATCATTATTCTTACTATTCAATTCATTGAGCAAATCATTTTGAGCTTTAAGTACTTGTTCTACTTGAGTGGTAACCATAGAAGCATGTTTACTAATAAGTTTAAGTTCACCTTTGACATTAGCCATATAGTCACCCAAGTGTTCAAGCATATCAGCACTGCGTTTTAATTCTCTACCAAAATAAGCATTGAAGTCTTCTTGCTTAACCATAAATTTATGGGACAATTGCATTTTTATCCCTAGTTGGTTCCTACCCACGGGTTTTGCCCTTACTTTTTGAGCTTGCTCAGTTTTTCCCTTACTTTTTCCGTCGTGGTCCCTCGAATGCCCTTTGACCGTTTGACCAAAACTTTGAAAATTCATCACTAATTCATATGAACTCAGAAAAATGCAAATAAGATATCAAAATGTTCAAATAAACATTAACTTTATGTGCATATCATTTGCATTCAGGACAAAAGGCCACTTTAAACTACCTGAGGTAATTAATGTTATTAACATTATTAAAAATAAAAAGGTATAAACAATATTTTTTTTCATGAATAAAAATTACATGCAAATGTAGGTGATGTTTTTTTGAACATCTAGATATCTTATTTGCATTTTTCTGAGTTCGTGTCATCTTGTTAGGAATGTTCTAACGACTTTGACCATTATTTTGAAACTTCATAACAAGTTGATACGAACACAGAAAAATGCAAATAAGATATCAGGATGTTCAGAAAACATCACCTACATTTGCATGTAATTTTTATTCATGAAAAAAATATTGTTTATAACTTTTTATTTTTAAAAATGTTAATTACATTAATCACCACATGTAGTTTAAACAATGCTTTCGTCCTGAATGTAAATGATATGCACATAAAGGTAATGTTTATCTAAAATTTTGATATCTTATTTACATTTTTCCGAGTTCATATGAATTAGTTATGAATTTTCAATGTTTTGGTCAAACGGTCAAAGGGCATTCGAGGGACCTCGATGGAAAAAGTAAGGGCAAAACTGAGCAAGCTCGAAAAGTAAGGGCAAAACCCGTGGGTAGGAACCAACTAGGGGTAAAAATGCAATTGTCCCTAAATTTATCAAACTCATCTAAGCATGAGCTAGCAAACTTAGTAAATGGGATTTCAGCTTTACCATATCTATAGAGAGAATTTACCTTTACTACCTGTGTCGGGTTATCAAGACCATGTATTTCTTCAATAGGAAATGGATTAAAATTATGCATTTCTTCAACAGGCGGTAAATTAAGACCATGTATTTCTTCAATAGGAGGTAAATTCTTAACATCTTCAGCTTTAATACCCTTTTCTTTCATGGATTTCTTTGCCTCTTGCATATCTCCAAGACTGAGAAATAGAACACCTCTCTTCTTTGGAGTTGATTTAGGAATAGGCTCAGGAAGTGTCCAATTATTTTCATTAGTCAACATATTATTCAATAGAATTTCAGCTTCATCCAGTGTTCTTTCCCTGAAAACAGAACCAACACAACTATCCAGGTAGTCTTTGGAAGCATCAGTTAGTCCATTACAAAAGATATCAAGTATTTCATTTTTCTTAAGAGGATGATTAGGCAAAGCATTAAGTAATTCGAGAAGCCTCCCCCAAGCTTGTGGGAGACTCTCTTCTTCAGTTTGCACAAAATTATATATATCCCTAAAGCATCTTGTTTCTAATGAGGAGGGAAATATTTAGCATAGAAGTAAAAAAATCATATCCTAGGGACTACGCACACAACCAAGATCAAGAGAATTAAACCATATCTTAGCATCACCCTTTAATGAGAATGGAAATATTTTAAGGATATAAAAGTAGCGAGTTCTCTCATCATTAGTGAATAGGGTGGCTATATCATTTAATTTAGTAAGATGTGCCACAACAGTTTCAGATTCATAGCCATAAAAAGGATCAGATTCAACCAAAGTAATTATATCAGGATCAACAGAGAATTCATAATCCTTATCAGTAACACAGATAGGTGAAGTAGCAAAAGCAGGGTCAGGTTTCATTCTAGCATTAAGGGATTGCTGCTTCCATTTAGCTAATAACCTCTTTAGATCATATATGTCCTTGCAAGCTAAAATAGCTCTAGTAGCTTCTTCATCCATAACACAACCCTCAGGAACAATAGACAATTCATATTTATTAGGGGGAGAGTCTTCATCATCACTTTTATCAATATTATCAGTTTCAATAATTCCATTCTCTCCAGCCCTAGCAAGTTGTTCATCAAGAAATTCACCAAGTGGCATAGTAGTATCAAGCATAGAAGTAGTTTCATCATAAGTATCATGCATAGCAGAAGTGGCATCATCAATAACACGCGACATATCAGAATCAATAGCAGATGCAGGTTTAGGTGTCGCAAGCTTACTCAAAACAGAAGGTGAATCAAGTGCAAAGCTAGATGACAGTTCCTTACCTCCCCTCATAGTTGAGGGATAAATCTTTGTTCTTGGATCTTTCAAGTTCTTCATAATGATAAACAGATATAAGTCCCAAGTGACTCAAAGAATAGAGCTATGCTCCCCGGCAACAGTGCCAGAAAATAGTCTTGATAACCCATAAGTATAGGGGATTGCAACAGTTTTCGAGGGTAGAGTATTCAACCCAAATTTATTGATTCGACACAAGGGGAGCCAAAGAATATTCTCAAGTATTAGCAGCTGAGTTGTCAATTCAACCACACCTGGAAACTTAATATCTGCAGCAATGTATTTAGTAGCAAAGTAATATGATAGTAGTGGTAACGGTAGCAAAAGGTAATGATAACAAAAGTAATGTTTTTGGTATTTTGTAGTGATTGTAGCAATAACAACGGAAAAGTAAATAAGTGGAGAACAATATATGGAAAGCTCGTAGGCAATGGATCGGTGATAGAGAATTATGCCGGATGTGGTTCATCATGTAACAGTCATAACCTAGGGTGACACAGAACTAGCTCCAATTCATCAATGTAATATAGGCATGTATTCCGAATATAGTCATACATGCTTATGTAAAAGAACTTGCATGACATCTTTTGTCCTACCCTCCCATGGTAGCGGGGTCCTAGCGGAAACTAAGGGATATTAAGGCCTCCTTTTAATAGAGTACCGGACCAAAGCATTAACACATAGTGAATACATGAACTCCTCAAACTACGGTCATCACCGGGAGTGATCTCGATTATTGTCACTTCGGGGTTGCCGGATCATAACACATAGTAGGTGACTATAGACTTGCAAGATAGGATCAAGAACTCACATATATTGATGAAAACATAATAGGTTCAGATCTGAAATCATGGCACTCGGGCCCTAGTGACAAGCATCAAGCATAGCAAAGTCATAGCAACATCAATCTCAGAACATAGTGGATACTAGGGATCAAACTCTAACAAAACTAACTCGATTACATGAAAAATCTCATCCAACCCATCACCGTCCAGCAAGCCTACGATGGAATTACTCACGCACGGCGGTGAGCATCATGAAATTGGTGATGGAGGAAGGTTGCTCATGATGATGGCGACGGATTCCCCTCTCCGGAGCCCCGAACGGACTCCAGATCAGCCCTCCCGAGAGGTTTTAGGGCTTGGCGGCGGCTCCGTATCATAAAATGCGATGGATCCTTCTCCTTTATTTTTTCTCCCTGAAAGCAAATATACAGAGTTGGAGTTGTGGTCGGAGGAGCTTCAAGGGGCCGACGAGGTAGGGGGGCGCGCCCAGGGGGGCAGGCACGCCCCCACCCTCGTGGCTAGGGAGTGGGCCCCTGGCCTTGATCTTTTGCTAGTATTTTTCTATTATTTCCAAAAATATGCTCTGTGGAGTTTCAGGTCATTCCGAGAACTTTTGTTTCTGCACATAAATAACACCATGGCAATTCTGCTAAAAACAGCGTCTGTCCGGGTTAGTTCCATTCAAATCATGCAAGTTAGAGTCCAAAACAAGGGAAAATGTGTTTGGAAAAGTAGATATGACGGAGACATATCAGCCCCCTCTTTCCTTCTCCCCTCCTCCTCTTTCCTTCCCCTCATAGTTGGACTAGGAAAGGGGGAACCTACTCCTAGTAGGAGTAGGATTCCCCCCCTTGGGGCGCACCCTATGAGGCCGCCGACCCGCTCCCCTTGCTCCTTTATATACGGGGGCAGGGGGACACCCTAGAACACACAAGTTGACAGTTGTCTTAGCTGTGTGTGGTGCCTCCCTCCACCATATTCCACCTCGGTCATATCGTCGTTGAAGGAAATATGCCCTAGAGGCAATAATAAAGTTATTATTTATTTCCTTATATCGTGATAATTGTTTATTATTCATGCTAGAATTGTATTAACCGGAAACTTAGTACATGTGTGAATACATAGACAAACAGAGTGTCACTAGTATGCCTCTACTTGACTAGCTCGTTGAATCAAAGATGGTTAAGTTTCCTAGCCATAGACATGAGTTGTCATTTGATTAATGGTATCACATCATTAGAGAATGATGTGATTGACTTGACCCATTCCATTAGCTTAGCACTTGATCGTTTTATTTTACTGCTATTGCTTTCTTCATGACTTATACATTTTCCTATGACTATGAGATTATGCAACTCCCGATTACCGGAGGAACACTTTGTGTGCTACCAAATGTCACAACGTAACTGGGTGATTATAAAGGTGCTCTACAGGTGCCTCCGATGGTACTTGTTGAGTTGGCATAGATCGAGATTAGGATGTGTCACTCTGATTGTCGGAGAGGTATCTCTGGGCCCTCTTGGTAATGCACATCACTATAAGCCTTGCAAGCATTGTAACTAATGAGTTAGTTGCGGGATGATGTATTACGAAACGAGTAAAGAGACTTGCCGGTAATGATACTGAACTAGGTATTGAGATACCAACAATCGAATCTCGGGAAGTAACATACCGATGACAAAGGGAACAACGTATGTTATTACGCGGTTTGACTGATAAAAATCTTCGTAGAATATGTAGGAACCAATATGAGCATCCAGGTTCCGCTATTGGTTATTGACCGGAGAAGTGTCTCGGTCATGTCTACATAGTTCTCCAACCCGTAGGGTCCGCACGCTTAAAGTTCTGTGATGATCGGTATTATGAGTTTATGTGTTTTGATGTACCGAAGGTAGTTCGGAGTCCCGGATGAGATCGGGTACATGACGAGGAGTCTCGAAATGGTCGAGATGTAAAGATCGATATATTGGACGACTATATTCAGACATCGGAAAGGTTCTGAGTGATTCGGGTATTTTTGGGAGTATCGGGGAGTTACGGGAATACGGGGAAGAAGTATTGGGCCTCATGGGCCAAGTGGTGGAAGAGAGGAGGCAGGACAAGGCAGGGCGCGCGGCCCCCCTATCCCAAACCGAATTGGACTAGGGGGTCGGCCCCCCTTTCCTCCTTTCCTCCCTCTCCTTCCTTCTC
This sequence comes from Triticum monococcum, assembly GCA_034509565.1. Lineage (NCBI taxonomy): Eukaryota > Viridiplantae > Streptophyta > Magnoliopsida > Poales > Poaceae > Triticum > Triticum monococcum. The sequence goes on from CM067841.1 coordinate 388,955,524, forward strand.
CCTCTCCTCATCCCTTCCCCCCTCCTAGTAGGAGTAGGAAAGGGGAGTCCTACTCCTTCTAGGAGGAATCCTCCTCCTAGCGCGCCCTGCAAGGGCCGGCCGTCCTCCCCCTTGCTCCTTTATATACGGGGGCTGGGGGGCACCCCAGGACACACAAGTTGATCATTGATCTCTCTTAGCCGTGTGCGGTACCCCCCCCCTCCACCATAATCCACCTCGGTCATATCGTAGCGGTGCTTAGGCGAAGCCCTGCGTCGGTAGCATCATCATCACCGTCATCACGCCGTCGTGCTGACGAAACTCTCCCTCAAAGCTCTGCTGGATCGGAGTTCGTGGGACGTCGCTGAGCTGAATGTGTGCTGAACTCGGAGGTGTCGTACGTTCGGTACTTGGATCGGTCGGATCGTGAAGACGTACAACTACATCAACCGTGTTCTCATAATGCTTCCACTTACAGTCTACAAGGCTACGTGGACAAAACTCTCCCCTCTCGTTGCTATGCATCACCATGATCTTGCGTGTGCGTAGATTTTTTTTGAAACTACTACATTCTCCAACAGTGGCATCCAAGCCAGGTTTATGCGTAGATGTTATATGCACATGTAGAACACAAAGGAGTTGTGGGCGTGGGTATATACATATTGCTTGCCGTCACTAGTTGATTCTTGATTCAGCGGCATTTTTGGATGAAGCGGCCCAGATTGACATTACGCGTACACTTACGTGAGACTGGTTCTACTGACGTGCTTCGCACACAGGTGGCTAGTGGGTGTCCGTTTCTCCAGCTTTAGTTGAATTGGATTCAATGAACAGGGTTCTTTCTGAAAATCAAAAAGCAATCACTATACCGCGTTGTGGTTTTTGATGCGTAGGTAAGAACGGTTCTTGCTCAGCCCGTAGCAGCCACGTAAAACTTGCAACAACAAAGTAGAGGATGTCTAACTTGTTTTTGCAGGGCTTGTTGTGATGTGATATGGTCAAGACGTGATGAGATATAAGTTGTTGTATGAGATGATCATGTTTTGTTGAAGTTATCGGCAATTGGCAGAAGCCTTATGGTTGTCTCTTTATTGCATAAGATGCAAGCACCAAATAATTGTTTTACTTTATCGCTATGCGATAGCAATAGTTGCAAGAGCAATAGTTGGCGAGATGACCATGTGATGACACGTTGATAGAGATCAAGATGATGGAGATCATGGTGTTGTTGGGGAACGTAGTAATTTCAAAAAAAATTCCTACGCACACGCAGGATCATGGTGATGCATAGCAACGAGAGGGGAGAGTGTGTCCATGTACCCTCATAAACCGAAAGCGGAAGCGTTAGCACAACGCGGTTGATGTAGTCGTACGTCTTCACGATCCGACCGATCCAAGTACCGAACGCACGGCACCTCCGAGTTCAGCACACGTTCATCTCGATGACGTCCCACGAACTCCGATCCAGCAGAGCTTTGAGGGAGAGTTCCAACAGCACGACAGCGTGATGACAGTGATGATGTTGCTACCGACACAGGGCGTCGCCTAAGCACCGCTACGGTATAACCAAGGTGGAATATGGTGGAGGGGGCACCACACACGGCTGGAATAGATCAACAGATCAACTTGTTGTGTCTATGGGGTGCCCCCTACCCCTGTATATAAAGGAGGGGAGGAGGAGAGGGCCGGCCAAGGGGAGATGCGCGCCCAAGGGGGGCAATCCTACTCCAAGTAGTTTTGCCCCCTCTTTCCTAGTCCTCGTAGGAGAGGGGAAGGAAAGGGAGAGGAGGAGAAGGAAAGAGGGGGCCGGCCCCCTTGCCCTAAACAAATTCGGTTTGGGCCTTGGGGGGGGGGCGTCCCGCACTCCCCTTGCTGCCCTATATTTCCACTTAGGCCCATGTAGGCCCATTAAGCCCCCCCCCCCGGGGGGGGGGGGGGTCCGGTAACCCCCGATACACTAGTATATGTCTGAAACCTTTTCGATGTCCGAACATAGTCGTCCAATATATCGATCTTTAAGTATCGACTATTTCTAGACTCCCCGTCATGTCCATGATCATATCCGGGACTCCAAACTACCTTCGGTACATCAAAACACAAAAACTCATAATACTGATCGTCACCAAACTTTAAGCGTGCGGACCCTACGGGTTCGAGAACTATGTAGACATGATCGAGACACATCTCTGGTCAATAACCAATAGCGGAACCTGGATGTTCATATTGGCTCCCACATATTCTACGAAGATCTTTATCGGTCAAACTGCATAACAACATACGTTGTTCGCTTTGTCATCGGTATGTTACTTGCCCAAGATTCGATCGTCGGTATCTCAATGTGACGCCCGGGTAATTAAGCTACAATGATCCTCTGCTAATGATGCCACGTCACCTCGTTTATAGTTGCTAATCTCCAGTTAGTTCGAAACCGATTCATATTCAAATTCAAAATTAGGCAAACAATAAAAGTTTTCAAATACTAAAACTAAAATGTTCGGAGTGAACCAAATAATGCGTAGGTAATTATGGTGGAGAAACCACATTTTTATAAAAGTTCTAAATGCATTTAAATAATTAAAACTATAGGAAAAACAAATAAATAGATGTGTTGGTATTTTATAAAATACTAAACTATATTATTTGGGTGTTAAACCTTTTTGTGGCAGAGGTATAATTAGTGTTACTATTTAAGATACAACTTTTATGTTTTATAAAACTAGAATAAAATAAAAACAGTAAAAGAAAAAGAACAAAGAAAAAAAAGGAAAAGAAAACAGTACCCCTCCCCTTTCCGACTGGGCCTTGGCCCAGTTGGTCGTGTGGCCGAGTGGCCTGCCGGCCCACCCCCTGGCCTACTTAGGCCACCCCCACTCCCTCTCCTTATCCCTCCACCCGGTGAGACCCACTCCGCCACCGACACCACTCCCCCGAAAATATCTCCCCCTCCCTCTTCCCCCGATTGGATCGGGATCAAGAGGAGGAGGTCGCCCGACGCCGCCCCGCGCCCGGAGCTCGCCTCGCCGGACCTCCCTCACTGGTCTGCTTCCATGCCATCGCCAGACCCCGCCGCCCTGCCTCGTCCCCGCAGCCCCTTCCTCGACTCCTCGCTCGACTCGATCTGGACGGCGCTCCGCTCCCAGCGCCGCCACGCGCTGCAGCCCGACGACCCCGCCGCCTGGATCGACGCCGCCTCGACCTCATCTCGTCCCCGCCGGCCTGCCTCCCCAACGCCGTCGTCGCCGTCTTCCTCCTCAACCCCCCGCTGCCCAGACCCTACCGGCCCCGTGAGCATCCCCGCGCCGGTCCTCCTCTCTTCCTCCCCGCGCACGCGCTCGAACCCGTGCCGCGCATCGCACCCCCTCGCCGCGGTGAGCGCCTCGTGCCCCTGTTGTCGTCCTACCGCGCGCCCGCCCACGCGGGGCCGTGCTTGCTGCCGCTCGCGGCTCCGGCCGGCCCATGCTGGCCTCGCCTCCGCTCCTCTGCTTCCGCCGCGCGTGCGTCGTCCCGCTCGTTCGTTGCCGCCTACTCCCCTGAGCCGCAGGCGCCCGCGCTTGCTTTCCCGCTTCGCTCCGCCCCACCACTCGCGTCGGCCGCGCCTCGAACCTCCCCAGCTTGCGGCTGCTCCGCGCCACGCGTGCGCCATGTGCGCACTCGCGCCTCCCCTCCCCTGCATATGCCCGCGCGCCGGCCCCGCAAGCCGCGCTCGGCCCGCCGCACGGCCCCCTCCGTCTCCGCGCCGTTCCGGCCGCCTGCCGGTGCCGTGGCCGCCGGCGCCCCGTGGCGCTGGGCCGCACCCGTTACGGCTGCGTCCAGGTGACCCGACGCCCGCACCCGCAACGCCCACACGCCCGCTAAGGCCCCTTCGGGCCACTGACCAGAGGGGCCCAGCCCACAGAACGTTTTAAAAGAAAATGAAAAATAAAATAAAATAAAATGAATTAATTAATTTAATAATTAATTAAATTAATTAATTAGTGAATTAATTAATTTAATTAATCTAATTAATTAGTTAAGTTTAATTAAACTGTAATTAGATTAACCTAAACCCTAATTAACCTAATTAGAGGATGACAGGTGGGTCCCCACTGGACCCACTGGTCAGGTTGACCAAGTCAACCCTGTTGACTGCTGATGTCAGCATGACATCATGCTGATGTCATTAATCTGTTTTTTTGAATTAATTTAAACAATTAATTAAATTTCAGAAATTAATAAAATCTTTAGAAAATCATATCTTTTAATCCGTAACTCAGATTAAAATATTTTCAACATGAAAGTTGCTCAGAACGACGAGACGAACCCGGATACGCAGCCCGTTCGTCCGTCACGCATCCCTAGCATAGCAAACTCGCAACTTTCCCCCTCCGGTCCTCTGCCCGAAAACGCAAAACACCGGGGATACTTTCCCGGATGTCATCCCCCTTCCCCGGTATCACCTATTACCGCGTTAGGGCACCTCTAACGCCGTTACTTGTCAAGTCATGCATCACTATGCATATGCTTGCTTAAATATTTATTGTTTCTCCCCCCTCTTCTCTCGATAGACACCGAGACCGACGCCGCTGCTACCCAGTACGACTACGGAGTTGACGACCCCTCTCTCTTGCCAGAGCAACCAGGCAAGCCCCCCCCCCTTTGATCACCAGATATCGCCTACTCTCCTCTATACTGCTTGCATTAGAGTAGTGTAGCATGTTACTGTTTTCCGTTCATCCTATCTTGATGCATAGCCTGTCCTTGCTACTACTGTTGTTACCTTTACCTGCAATCCTAATGCTTAGTATAGGATGCTAGCTTATCATCAGTGGCCCTACATTCTTGTCCGTCTGCCATGCTATACTACTGAGCCGTGATCACTTCGGGAGGTGATCACGGGCATATACTATATACTTTACACAGTTACATTACCTGTGATACTGTTCGGAGATGGGGGCTGAAGGGGCAGGTGGCTCCATCCCGGTAGAGGTGGGCCTGGGTTCCCGACGGCCCCCGACTGTTACTTGAGGTGGAGCGACAGGGCAGGTTGAGACCACCTAGGAGAGGGGTGGGCCTGGCCCTGGTCGGCGTTCGCGGATACTTAACACGCTTAACGAGATCTGGGTATTTGATCTGAGTCTGGCCATTTGGTCTATACGCACTAACCATCTACGTGGGAGTAGTTATGGGTATCCCGGCGTCGTGGTATCAGCCGAAGCCTTCTTGACGTCAGCGACGGAGCGGCGCGCGCTGGATTGGACTGGAACGCCACTAGGCTAGGTCTGCTTCCGGCCGCCCTCGCAACGTGCAGGTGTGCTAAGGGCGATGGGCCCAGACCCCTGGGCGCTTAGGTTTAGACCGGCGTGCTGACCTCTCTGTTGGTCTAGGTGGGGCTACGACGTGTTGATCTTCCGAGGCCGGGCATGACCCAGGAAAGTGTGTCCGGCCAAATGGGATCGAGCGTGTTGGGGTATGTGGTGCACCCCTGCAGGGAAGTTTATCTATTCGAATAGCCGTGTCCCTCGGTAAAAGGACGACCCGGAGTTGTACCTTGACCTTATGACAACTAGAACCGGATACTTAATAAAACACACCCTTCCAAGTGCCAGATACAACCGGTGATCGCTCTCTCACAGGGCGACGAGGGGAGGATCATCGGTTAGGTTTATGCTATGCGATGCTACTTGGAGGACTTTAGTCTACTCTCTTCTACATGTTGCAAGACGGAGGCTGCCAGAAGCGTAGTCTTCGAAAGGATTAGTTATCCCCCTCTTATTCTGGCTTTCTGCAGTTCAGTCCACATATGATACCCTTACTCCATTTGATACCCATGCATATGTAGTGTAGCTCCTTGCTTGCGAGTACTTTGGATGAGTACTCACGGTTGCTTTCTCCCCCTTTTCCCCCCCTTTCCTTTCTTTCTGGTTGTCGCAACCAGATGTTGGGGCCCAGGAGCCAGACGCCACCGTCGACGACGACCCCTACACCGGAGGTGCCTACTACTACGTGATGCCCGCTGGCGACGACCAGGAGTAGTTAGGAGGATCCCAGGCAGGAGGCCTGCGCCTCTTTCGATCTGTATCCCAGTTTGTGCTAGCCTTCTTAAGGCAACTTGTTTAACTTATGTCTGTACTCAGATATTGTTGCTTCCGCTGACTCGTCTATGATCGAGCTCTTCTATTCGAGCCTTCGAGGCCCCTGGCTTGTAATATGATGCTTGTATGACTATTTTTTTATTTGTAGAGTTGTGTTGTGATATCTTCCCGTGAGTCCCTGATCTTGATCGTACACATTTGCGTGTATGATTAGTGTACGATTAAATCGGGGGCGTCACACTCAATACCTAGTTCAATCTCGTTACTGGCAAGTCTCTTTACTTGTTCCATAATACATCATCCCGCAACTAACTCATTAGTTACAATGCTTGCAAGGCTTATAGTGATGTGTATTACCAAGTGGGCCCAGAGATACCTCTCCGACGATCGGAGTGACAAATCCTAATATCGAAATACGCCAACTCAACAAGTACCTTCGGAGACACGTGTAGAGCACCTTTATAATCACCCAGTTACATTGTGACGTTTGGTAGCACACAAACTGTTCCTCCGGTAAACGGGAGTTGCATAATCTCATAGTCATAGGAACATGTATAAGTCATGAAGAAAGCAATAGCAACATACTAAAGGATCAAGTGCTAATCTAATGGAATGGGTCAAGCCAATCACATATTCTCCTAATGATGTGATCCCATTAATCAAATGACAACTCATGTCTATGGTTAGGAAACTTAACCATCTTTGATTAACGAGCTAGTCAAGTAGAGGCATACTAGTGACACTATGTTTGTCTATGTATTCACACATGCATTATGTTTCTGATTAATACAATTCTAGCTTGAATAATAAACATTTATCATGAAATAAGGACATAAATAATAAATTTATTATTGCCTCTAGGGCATATTTCCTTCAGTCTCCCACTTGCACTAGAGTCAATAATCTAGTTCACATCGCCATGTAATTTAACACCAATAGTTCACATCACCATGTGATTAACACCCATAGTTTACATCGTCATGTGACCAACACCCAAAGGGTTTACAAGAGTCAATAATCTAGTTCACATCGCTATGTGATTAATACCCAAAGAGTACTAAGGTGTGATCATGTTTTGCTTGTGAGAGAAGTTTAGTCTACGGGTCTGCCACATTCAGATCCGTATGTATTTTGCAAATTTCTATGTCAACAATGCTCTGCATGGAGCTACTCTAGCTAATTGCTCACACTTTCAAAATGTATCCAGATTGATACTTAGAGTTATCTTGATCAGTGTCAAAATTTTCATCGACGTAACCCTTTACGACGAACCTTTTGTCGCCTCCATAATCGAGAAATATATCCTTATTCCACTAAGGATAATTTTGACTGTTGTCCAGTGATCTACTCTTATATCACTATTGTACACCCTTGCTAAAATCAGTGTAGGGTATACAATAGATCTGGTACACAGCATGGCATACTTTATAGAAACTATGGCTGAGGCATTGGGAATGACTTTCATTCTCTTTCTATCTTCTGCCGTGGTCGGGCTTTGAGTCTTACTCAATTTCACACCTTGTAACACATGTAAGAACTCTTTCTTTGGCTGTTCCATTTTGAACTACTTCAAAATCTTGTCAAGGTATGTACTCATTGGAAAAACTTATCAAGCGTTTTGATCTATCTCTATAGATCTTGATGCTCAATATGTAAGTAGCTTCACCGAGGTCTTTATTTGAAAAATTCCTTTCAAACACTCCTTTATGCTTTCCAAAAAATTCTACATTATTTCTGATCAACAATACGTCATTCACATATATTTATCAGAAATGCTATAGTGCTCCCACCCACTTTCTTGTAAATACAGGCTTCACCACAAGTCTGTATAAAACTATATGCTTTGATCAACTCATCAAAGTGTATATTCCAACTCCGAGATGCTTGCACCAATCCATAGATGGATCGCTGGAGCTTGCACATTTTGTTAGCACCTTTAGGATCGACAAAACCTTCTGGTTGCATCATATACAACTCTTCTTTAAGAAATCCATTAAGGAATGTAGGTTTGACATCCATTTGCCAGATTTCATAAAATGTGGCAATTTGCTAACATGATTCAGACAGACTCAAGCATCGCTACGAGTGAGAAAATCTCATCGTAGTCAACACCTTGAACTTTGTCAAAACCTTTTTCGACAAGTCTAGCTTTGTAGATAGTAACACTACTATCAGCGTTCGTCTTCCTCTTGAATATCCATTTATTTTCTATGCCTTGCCGATCATCGGGCAAGTCAACCAAAGTCCACACTTTGTTCTCATACATGGATCCCATTTCAGATTTCATGGCCTTAAGCCATTTCGCGGAATCTGGGCTCATCATCGCTTCCTCATAGTTCGTTGATACGTCTCCAACGTATCTATAATTTTTGATTGCTCCATGCTATATTATCTAGTGTTTTGGACATTATTAGGCTTTATTATCTACTTTTATATTATTTTTGGGACTAACCTATTAACCGGAGGCCCAGCCCAGAATTGCTGTTTTTTGCCTGTTTTAGGGTTTCGAAGAAAAGGAATATCAAACGGAGTCCAAACAGAATGAAACCTTCGGGAACATGATTTTCTCAACGAACAAGACCCAGGAGACTTGGACCCTACGTCAAGACACAAAAGAGGAGGCCACGAGGTAGGGGGCGCACCTACCCCCCTAGGCGCGCCATCCACCCTCATGGGCCCCCCTGTTGCTCCACCGACGTACTCCTTCCTCCTATATATACCTACGTACCCTCAAACGATCAGATACAGAGCCAAAACCCTAATTCCACTGCCGCAACTTTCTGTATCCACGAGATCCCATCTTGGGCCCTGTTCCGGAGCTCCACCGGAGGGGGCATTGATCACGGAGGGCTTCTACATCAACACCATAGCCCCTCCGATGAATTGTGAGTAGTTCACCTCAGACCTTCGGGTCCATAGTTATTAGCTAGATGACTTCTTCTCTCTTTTTGGATATCAATACAATGTTCTCCCCTCTCTTGTGGAGAACTATTCGATGTAATCTTCTTTTTGCGGGGTGTTTGTTGAGACCGATGAATTGTGGGTTTATGATCAAGTCTATCTATGAGCAATATTTTTAATCTTCTCTGAATTCTTTTATGTATGATTGGTTATCTTTGCAAGTCTCTTCGAATTATCAGTTTGGTTTGGCCTACTAGATTAATCTTTCTTGCAACGGGAGAAGTGCTTAGCTTTGGGTTCAATCTTGCGGTGTCCTTTCCCAGTGATAGTAGGGGCAGCAAGGCACGTATTGTTTTGTTGCCATCGAGGATAACAAGATGGGGTTTTCATCATATTGCATGAGTTTATCCCTCTACATCATGTCATCTTGCTTAAGGCGTTACTCTGTTTTTTAACTTAATACTCTAGATGCATGCTGGATAGCGGTCGATGAGTGGAGTAATAGTAGTAGATGCAGGCAGGAGTCGGTCTACTTGTCTCGGACGTGATGCCTATATACATGATCATGCCTAGATATTCTCATAACTATGCTCAATTCTGTCAATTGCTCAACAGTAATTTGTTCACCCACCGTAGAATACTTATGCTCTCGAGATAAGCCACTAGTGAAACCTATGGCCCCTGGGTCTATCTTCATCATATTAATCTCCTACTACTTAGTTATTTCCTTTGCTTTTTACTTTGCTTTTACTTTACTTTGCATCTTTATCACAAAAATACCAAAAATATTATATTATCATATCTATTAGATCTCACTCTTGTAAGTGGCCATGTAGGGATTGACAACCCCTTATCGCGTTGGTTGCGAGGATTTATTTGTTTTGTGCAGGTGCGAGGGACTCGCACGTAGCCTCCTACTGGATTGATACCTTGGTTCTCAAAACTGAGGGAAATACTTACGCTACTTTGCTGCATCATCCCTTCCTCTTCAAGGAAAACCAACGCAGTGCTCAAGAGGTAGCAAGAAGGATTTCTGGCGCCGTTGCCGGGGAGGTCTACGCAAAATTCAACATACCAAGTACCCATCACATACCCTTATCTCCCGCATTACATTATTTGCCATTTGCCTCTCGTTTTCCTCTCCCCCACTTCACCTTTGCCGTTTTATTCGCCCTCTCTCTCTATCCTCCCTCTCTTTCCTATTTGCCTCTTTTTGCCCGCTTGCTTTTTGTTTGCTTGTGTGTTAGTTTTCTTGCTTGTCTCGATGGCTCTACCTAAATTTGGTGATCTTCACCTTAAAATATTAGAAGAGATTGAAAGCAATGTCATGAGCTTTCTGGTTTTGTAATTTGAACATAATAGTTTCTTTAGAAATGAGGTTAAGGAACAGAAAAGTTTTATGAGTTTTATGAATAAAGAGCTTGATGATATGTCTAAAGAATTTGATGGTTTGAGATCCCAAATTGCTCATCTTGAGAAGTTGACCGCTGAAATTTCGGATAAGCAAGCCACCTTAGTTAATAGGATGGCCGCTAAACCGGATTGCTATGAAAATAAAGATGAAGATATAAAATTTATTGACGTATCCCCTATTCAATCTTTGTTTTGCAATATGAATCTTGATAATGATGGGATTGAATATGATCCACCTTTACCTAGAAGGCGTTCCAAGAATTCAGAATTTTTTGATCTTGATGCTAAAATTGATTAAAGTGGTATGGAAGAAATTAAAACCCTAGATGTTGCTAAACCCACTATTATGGATTTCAAGGAATTTAACTATGAAAATTGCTCTTTGATTGATTGTATTTCCTTGTTGCAATCCGTGCTAAATTCTCCTCACGCTTGTAGTCAAAATAAAGCATTTACTAAACATATCGTTGATACCTTGATGCAATCTTATGAATAAAAACTTGAATTGGAAGTTTCTATCCCTAGAAAACTTTATGATGAGTGGGAACCAACTATTAAAATGAAAATTAAAGATCATGAATGCTATGCTTTATGTGATTTGGGTGCTAGTGTTTCCACGATTCCAAAGACTTTGTGTGATTTCTTAGGTTTCCGTGATTTTGATAATTGCTCTCTAAACTTGCACCTTGCGGATTCCACTATTAAGAAACCTATGGGAAGAATTAATGATGTTCTTACTATTGCAAATAGGAATTATGTGCCCGTAGATTTTATTGTTCTTGACATAGATTTCAATCCTTCATGTCCTATTATTCTTGGTAGACCTTTCCTTAGAACGATTGGTGCAATTATTGATATGAAGGAAGGAAATATTAGATTCCAATTTCCATTAAGGAAAGGCATGGAACACTTTCCTAGAAAGAAAATTAAATTACCTTATGAATCTATTATGAGAGCTACTTATGGATTGCCTACCAAAGATGGCAATACCTAGATCTATCCTTGCTTGTTATGCCTAGCTAGGGGCATTTAACGATAGCGCTTGTTGGGAGGCAACCCAATTTTATTTTTATTCCTTGCTTTTTCCTCCTGTTTAGTAATAAATAATTTATTTAGCCTCTGTTTTGGTTGTGCTTTTTGTGTTTAATTAGTGTTTGTGCCAAGTAGAACCGTTGGGAAGACTTGGGGAAAGTCTTGTTACACTTGCTGTAAAAAACAGAAACTTTAGCACTCAGGAGAACTACTGCCATTTTTATTTGGAAAGTGATATTTAGTTAATTATTTTTTAATATGATTAATAGATAAATTCCTCACGTCCAGCAATTTATTTTAGAATTTTTGGGGTTCCATATCTTGCGCTAGCTACAGCTTACTACAGACTGTTGTGTTTTTGACAGATTCTGTTTTTCGTGTGTTGTTTGCTTATTTTGATGAATCTATGGCTACTAAAATAGTTTATAAACCATAGAGAAGTTGGAATACAGTAGGTTTAACACCAATATAAATAAAGAATGAGTTCATTACAGTACCTTGAGGTGGTCTTTTGTTTTCTTTCGCTAACGGAGCTCACGAGATTTTCTACTTTGAGTTTTGTGTTGTGAAGTTTTCAAGTTTTGGGTAAAGATTTGATGGATTATGGAACAAGGAGTGGCAAGAGCCTAAGCTTGGGGATGCCCATGGCACCCCCAAGATAATCTAAGGACACCTAAAAGCCAAAGCTTTGGGATGCCCCGGAAGGCATCCCCTCTTTCGTCTACTTCTATCGGTAACTTTACTTGGAGCTATATTTTTATTCGCCACATGATATGTGTTTTGCTTGGAGCATCTTGTATGATTTGAGTCTTTACTTTTTAGTTTACCACAATCATCCTTGCTGTACACACCATTTGAGAGAGCCATACATGATTTGGAATTTGTTAGAATACTCTATGTGCTTCACTTATATCTTTTGAGTTATATAGTTTTGCTCTAGTACTTCACTTATATCTTTTAGAGCACGGTGGTGGATTTGTTTTATAGAAACCATTGATCTCTCATGCTTCACTTAGATTATTTTGAGAGTCTTAAATAGAATGGTAATTTGCTTAAAATCCTAATATGCTTGGTATACAAGATTAATGATAAAACTTTCTTATGAGTGTGTTGAATGCTATGAGAAGTTTCATGCTTGATAATTGTTTTGAGATATGAAGATGGTGGTATTAAAGTTGTGCTAGTTGATTAGTTGTGAATTTGAAGAATACTTGTGTTAAAGTTTGTGATTCCCGTAGCATGCACGTATGGTGAACCGTTATGTGATGAAGTCGGAGCATGATTTATTTATTGATTGTCTTCCTTATGAGTGGCGGTCGGGGACGAGCGATGGTCTTTTCCTACCAATCTATCCCCCTGGGAGAATGCGCATAATACTTTGCTTTGATGACTTGTAGATTTTTGCAAGAAGTATATGAGTTCTTTATGACTAATGTTGAGTCCATGGATTATACGGACTCTCACCCTTCCACCATTGCTAGCCTCTCTAATACCGCGCACCTTTCGCCGGTATCATACACCCACCATATACCTTCCTCAAAACAGCCACCATACCTACCTATTATGGCATTTCCATAGCCATTCCGTGATATATTGCCATGCAACTTTCCACCATTTTGTTTATTATGACACACTCCATCATTGTCATATTGCTTAGCATGATCATGTAGTTGACATAGTATTTGTGGCAAAGCCACTGTTCATAGTTCTTTCATACATGTCACTCATGAGTCATTGCATATCCCGGTATACCGCCGAAGGCATTCATATAGAGTCATATTTTGTTCTAAGTATTGATTTGTAATTTTTGAGTTGTAAGAAAATAAAAGTGTGATGATCATCATTATTAGAGAATTTTCCAGTGAGGAAAGGATGATGGAGACTATGATTCCCCCACAAGTCGGGATGAGACTCCGGACAAAAAAAGAGGCCATAAAAAAGGCCCAAATAAAAAAAGAAAAAATGAGAGAAAAAGAGAGAAGGGGCAATGCTACTATCCTTTTACCACACTTGTGTTTCAAAGTAGCACCATGATATTCATAGTAGAGAGTCTCTCATTTCGTCACTTTCATATACTAGTGGGAATTTTTCGTTATAGAACTTGGCTTGTATATTCCAATGATGGGCTTCCTCAAATTGCCCTAGGTCTTCGTGAGCAAGCGAGTTGGATGCACACCCACTTAGTTTCTTTTTGAGCTTTCATATACTTATAGCTCTAGTGCATCCGCTGCATGGCAATCCCTACTCACTCACATTGATATCTATTGATGGGCATCTCCATAGCCCGTTGATACGCCTAGTTGATGTGAGACTATCTTCTCCCTTTTTGTCTTCTACACAACCACCATTCTATTCCAGCTATAGTACTATATCCATGGCTCACGCTCATGTATTGCGTGAAGATTGAAAAAGTTTTGAGAATGTCAAAAGTATGAAACAATTGCTTGGCTTGTCATCGGGGTTGTGCATGACTTAAATATTTTGTGTGGTGAAGATAGAGCATAGCCAGACTATATGATTTTGTAGGGATAACTTTCTTTGGCCATGTTATTTTGAGAAGACATAATTGCTTTCTTAGTATGCTTGAAGTATTATTATTTTTATGTCAATATGAACTTTTGTCTTGAATCTTTTGGATCTAAATATTCATACCACAATTAAGAAGAATTACATTAAAATTATGCCAAGTAGCACTCTGCATCAAAAAATTTGTTTTTATCATTTACCTACTCGAGGACGAGCAGGAGTTAAGCTTGGGGATGCTTGATACGTCTCCAGCATCTATAATTTTTGATTGCTCCATGCTATATTATCTACTGTTTTGGACATTAATGGGCTTTATTATCCACTTTTATATTATTTTTGGGACTAACCTATTAACCGGAGGCCCAGCCCAGAATTGCTGTTTTTTTGCCTGTTTTAGGGTTTTGAAGAAAAGGAATATCAAACGGAGTCCAAACGGAATGAAACCTTCGGGAATGTGACTTTCTCAACGAACACGACCCATGAGACTTGCACCATAGTCAAGACACAAAAGAGGAGGCCACTGGGTAGGGGGCGCGCCTACCCCCCAAGCGCGCCCTCCACCCTCGTGGGCCCCTTGTTGCTCCACCGACATACTCCTTCCTCCTATATATACCTACGTACCCCCAAACGATCAGATACGGAGGCAAAACTCTAATTCCACCGCCGCAACTTTCTGTATCCACGAGATCCCATCTTGGGGCCTGTTCCGGAGCTCCACCGGAGGGGGCATCTATCACGAAGGGCTTCTACATCAACACCATAGCCCCTCCGATGAAGTGTGAGTAGTTCACCTCAGACCTACGGTTCCATAGTTATTAGCTAGATGGCTTCTTCTTTCTTTTTGGATCTCAATACAATGTTCTCCCCCTCTCTTGTGGAGAACTATTCAATGTAATCTTCTTTTTGCGGTGTGTTTGTTGAGACCGATGAATTGTGGGTTTATGATCAAGTCTATCTATGAACAATATTTGAATCTTCTCTGAATTCTTTTATGTATGATTGGTTATCTTTGCAAGTCTCTTTGAATTATCAGTTGGGTTTGGCCTACAAGATTGATCTTTCTTGCAACGGGAGAAGTGCTTAGCTTTGGGTTCAATCTTGCGGTGTCCTTTCCAGTGACAGTAGGGGAAGCAAGGCACATATTGTATTGTTGCCATCGAGGATAACAAGATGGGGTTTTCATCATATTGCATGAGTTTATCCCTCTACATCATGTAATCTTGCTTAAGGCGTTACTCTCTTTTTAACTTAATACTCTGGATGCATGCTGGATAGCGGTCGATGAGTGGAGTAATAGTAGTAGATGCAGGCAGGAGTCAGTCTACTTGTCTCGGACATGATGCCTATATACATGATCAAGCCTAGATATTCTCATAACTATGCTCAATTCTGTCAATTGCTCAACAGTAATTTGTTCACCCACCGTAGAATACTTATGCTCTCGAGAGAAGCCACAAGTGAAACCTATGGCCCCCGGGTCTATCTTCATCATATTAATCTCCTACTACTTAGTTATTTCCTTTGCTTTTACTTTACTTTGCATCTTTATCACAAATACCAAAAATATTATCTTATCATATCTATCAGATCTCACTCTCGTAAGTGGCCGTGTAGGGATTGACAACCCCTTATCGCGTTGGTTGCGAAGATTTATTTGTTTTGTGCAGGTGCGAGGGACTGGCACGTAGCCTCCTACTGGATTGATACCTTGGTTTCTCAAAACTGAGGGAAATACTTACGCTACTTTGCTGCATCATCCCTTCCTCTTCGGGGAAAACCAACACAGTGCTCAAGAGGTAGCATTCGTAGGTTCGTCATGGTCAATATACATGACCTCAAGAACAGGATTACCGTACCACTCTGGCGCGGATCTCACTCTGGTTGACCTACAAGGTTCAGTAGTAACTTGATCTGAAGTTACATGATCATCATCATTAGCTTCCTCACTAATTGGTGCAGGAGTCACAGAAAGAGATTTCTATGATGAACTATTTTCCAATAAGGGAGTAGGTATAGTTACCTCATCAAATTCTGCTTTCCTCCCACTCACTTCTTTCGAGAGAAACTCCTTCTCTAGAAAGGATCCATTCTCAGCAACAAATATCTTGCCTTCGGATCTGTGATAGAAGGTGTACCCAACAATTACTTTTGGGTATCCTATGAAGACGCACTTCTCCGACTTGGGTTTGAGCTTATCAAGATGAAACTTTGTCACATAAGCATTGCAACCCCAAACTTTAAGAAATGACAGTTTAGGTTTCTTGCTAAACCACAGTTCATACGGTGTCGTCTCAATGGTTTTAGATGGTTCCTTTCCTAATGTGAATGCAGCTGTCTCTAATGCATAACCCCAAAACGATAGTGGTAAATCGGTAAGAGACATCATGAATTGCACTATATCAAATAAAGTACGGTTATGACGTTCAGACACACCGTTACGCTGTGGTGTTCCAGGTGGCATGAGTTTGTGAAACTATTCCACATTGTTTTAATTGAAGACCAAACTCGTAACTCAAATATTCGCCTCTGCGATCAGATCGTAGAAACTTTATTTTCCTGTTACGATGATTTTCCACTTCACTCTGAAACTCTTTGAACTTTTCAAATGTTTCAGACTTATGTTTCTTCAAGTAGATATACCCATATTTACTCAAATCATCCGCGAAGGTCAGAAAATAACGATACCCGCCGCGAGGCTCAACACTCATCGGTCCTCATACATCAGTATGTATTATATCCAATAAGTCAGTTGCTCGCTCCATTGTTCTGGAGAACGGAGTCTTAGTCATCTTTGCCCATGAGGCATGGTTCGCAAGCATCAACTGATTCATAATCAAGTGATTCCAAAAGCCGATCAGCATGGATTTTCTTCATGCGCTTTACACCAATATGACCTAAATGATAGACAAATAAGTTGCACTATCATTATTAACTTTGCATATTTTGGCTTCAATATTATGAATATGTGTATCACTACGATCGAGATTCAACCAACCATTTTCATTGGGTGTATAACCATAGAAGGTTTTATTCATGTAAACAGAATAACAATTATTCTCTAATTTAAATGAATAACCATATTGCAATAAACATGATCAAATCATATTCATGCTCAACGCAAACACCAAATAACACTTATTTAGGTTCAACACTAATCCCGAAAGTATAGGGAGTGTGCGATGATGATCATATTATTCTTGGAACTACTTCCAACACACATCGTTACTTCACCCTTAACTAGTCTTTGTTCATTCTGCAACTCCTGTTTCAAGTTACTACTCTTAGCAACTGAACTAGTATCAAATACCGAGGGGTTGCTATAAACACTAGTAAAGTACACATCAATAACATGTATATACAATATACCTTTGTTCACTTTGCCATCCTTCTTATCCGCCAAATACTTGGGGAAGTTCTGCTTCTAGTGACTAGTCCCTTTGCAGTATAAGCACTTAGTCTCAGGCTTAGGTCCAGACTTGGGCTTCTTCACTGGACCAGCAACTTGCTTGCCATTCTTCTTGAAGTTCCCCTTCTCCCCTTTGCCCTTTTCTTGAAACTAGCTGAGGGAGTTCTAGATTAGGGGGTCTCCGGACAGCCGGACTATATCCTTTGGCCAGACTATTGGACTATGAAGATACAAGATTGAAGACTTCGTCCCGTGTCCGGATGGGACTCTCCTTAGCATGGAAGGCAAGCTAGGCAATACGGATATGTAGATCTCCTCCCTTGTAACTGACTCTGTGTAACCCTAGCCCCCTCCGGTGTCTATATAAACCGGAGGGTTTAGTCCATAGGACATCATACAATCATACCATAGGCTAGCTTTTAGGGTATAGCCTCTACGATCTCGTGGTAGATCAACTCTTGTAATACTCATATCATCAAGAACAATCAAGCAGGACATAGGGTATTACCTCCATCAAGAGGGCCCGAACTTGGGTAAACATCGTGTCCCCTGCTTCCTGTTACCATCCATCTTAAACGCATAGTTCGGGACCCCCTACCCGAGATCCACCGGTTTTGACACCGACATTGGTGCTTTCATTGAGAGTTCCACTGTGTCGTCACCATAAGGCTTGATGGCTCCTTCGATCATCGATAGCGATGCGGTCCAGGGTGAGGTTTCCCTCCTCGGATAGATCTTTGTATTCGGCGGCTTCGCACTGCGGGCCAATTCACTTGGCCATCTGGAGCAGGTCGAGAGCTACGCCCCTAGCCATCAGGTCAGATTCGGAAACTTAAACTATATTGCCGACATCCGCAAAGACTTGATCTTCGACGGATTCGAGCCCGTGTCAGGTGCGTCGCACAGTCACGATGTAACTCTGCCGTGACTCTGCTGTCGGACAGTGTTCGGGAGATCGCATCTGCAACTACTCCGGCCTTCAATCCGGAGCAAATTGCGCCATCCAAGGACGGGGGGATAGACCCCGCCATGGAGGCCGCACTCTTAGTGGCGATGGAGCCGGATACTGACTTCACCCCTTATGAGAGCCGTGTCGCCGAACCACTGGATTCATCTCCGGCCACGGGCTCCGAGCCGCCTGCATTCGTGCCCATCGAATCCGACTGGGCGCCGATCATGGAGTTCACCTCTGCGGATATCTTTCAGCACTCGCCTTTCGGCGATGTGCTAAATTCATTAAAGTCTCTCTTCTTGTCAGGAGAACCTTGGCCGAACTATGTCCGGCTAGAATGGGATACGGACGACGAATAAATTCGCTGCCCTCCCACCACGCACTTTGTAGCCACTGTCGACGACTTAACCGACATGCTCAACTTCAACTCCAAAGACATCGACGGCATGGACGCAGATGCAGGAGACGAACAGGATCCAGCGCCCACAGGGCGCCGGACAACCACTTCATCACATGACATATACATGGTGGATATACCAAAAGAAGGCAATGGCGAAGAGACAGCGGAGGATGGCCCCTCCAAGAAGCAACCCAAGTGCCGACGTCAGCGACACCGCTCTAAGTCCCGCCATAGCAAAAACAGCGATAACAACGCAAGAGAAAATAACACTCCAGTCGACTCCAGAGGAAACGATGACCACCTTGCCCCGACAGCAGAGCACGATGAAGCTGGAAGCGGCAAACATAGTACGGATCCGACATCCGAGCACGGCGACGCCGAGGATAACCCTCATCAAACCCCATGTGGGGAGGAAAATAGTCCGGACGAAGATGCACACATCATCCCGGAAATGCACTTGGAGCACGAGAACCTCTGCAGAAGGCTTATTGCCACGGCAAGGAGTCTAAAGAAGCAGAAGCAAAGGCTTAAAGCCGCACAAAACACACTCAACAGCAGGTGGAACAAAGTGCTCGACAGCGAAGCAAATTATGGTGGAAGTTACCACACAAAGAGCTATCCAAAGCGCAAGTTTTACCTGAATTCGACGACGAGGCCTTAGAGACCACACAGCCAAATAATGAAACGACCAACCAGCCGGATCCACCACTTTGTGACCGTGATAGAGCAGATAACAAATATGCACATAAGTCAACACACGATGTACGTGAGGACTTGCGCCAAAAATCCGGTACGACTAGATCCATCTGTGGATCCAGGAAGCGTGCTCCGGCACAAAATCAAAACCAAATACCACAACCGTCCGAACACCATGGTGCATCCAAGTACAGGGGTGCCGCACACCCCCTATGTTTCACCGATGAGGTGCTGGACCACGAATTCCCAGAAGGATTCAAACCAGTGAACATAGAAGCGTATGACGGGATCACAGACCCTAGGGTCTGGGTTGAGGACTTTATCCTCCATATCCATATGGCTCGCGGAGACGATCTCCATGCCATTAAATACTTGCCCCTCAAGCTTAAAGGACCAGCTCGACACTGGCGGAAAAGCCTCCCCGAAAATTCAATTAGAAGTTCGGAGGAGCTTGAGGATGCTTTTCGGGTTAATTTTCAAGGGACATACGTCCGACCTCCGGATGCAGATGATTTAAGTCATATAATTCAACAGTACGGAGAGTCCGCCTGAAAGCTTTGGAACATGTTTCTCACCAAAAAGAACCAAATCGTTGACTGTCCGGACGCCGAAGCCTTAGCAGCTTTCAAACACAGTGTCCGAGACGAATGGCTCGCCAGACACCTTGGCCAAGAAAAACCGAGAACAATGGCAGCTCTAGCAAGTCTCATGACTCGCTTTTGGGCGAGCGAAGACAGCTGGTTAGCCCGCAGTAGCACCAGCGACCCAAGCACATCCGAAGTTAGGGATGGCAATGGAAAACCACGACGCAACAAAAGCAAGCATCGAAATAAAGAAGATAGACCAGATAATACGGCGGTAAACACTAGATTCAGGGGGCTCTTGACCAGGTCAGCGGGAAAAGCCTTCCAAAGGTAGCAGAGATGGACCGTCCGGCCTAAATAAGATTCTTGACAAACTATGTCAGATTCATGGCACCCTCGATAAACCTGCAAATCACACCCACAGAGAATGCTGGGTCTTCAAGCAGACCGGTAAGCTAAACGCCCAACACAAGGGGGGGGAGACACCAAGCGAAGACGAGGACGAGCCTCGCCAGCAAAGCACTGGAGGACAGAAAAATTCCCACTAGAGGTTAAAACAGTCAACATGATCCATGTGACGAAAAGGAGAAGCGAACATGCACTCCGAGACACACGTGCCATAGAGCCCGTCACCCCTAGGTTCAACCCCTGGTTGGCCTGCCCGATCACTTTTGATCGCGGGGATCACGCGACAAGCATCCGACATGAAGGATTGGTTGCCTTGGTGTTAGACCCAATAATAAATGGATACCATCTCACACGAGTCCTCATGGACGGCGGCAGTGGTCTAAACCCGCGTGATCCTAAATTTTTTTTAGTGAAATTTGAGAAGAGAAGAGTCAAAACTCTATGTCAGGATGCCTTACCAGAGCGATGAAGGGACTAGGGAGTAAAAATAATTCCTAACTCTCCGATATATATAAATCCTAAATGACTCAAAACATTTTTTTCTAGACTCAACTCGTCAGCTAATTCGATCAAGCAGTGGGGGCTCCTAAGGTCAGGGAAGGCTCTGATTACCAACTTGTAACGCCCTCGATGCGGCTATATCTCCCACGTGTCGAAGCACGACTTAGAGGCATAACCGCATTGAAAGCAATGTTGCAAGTGAGGTAATCTTCAGACAACCCATGTAATACATAAGCGAAAGAGATACATAGTTGGCTTACAATCGCCACTTCACACAAATACATGAATAAAGCATTACATCAACCAAATACATACAAGGTCCGACTACGGAACCAAAATAAAAGAAGACTACCCCAAATGCTACACAGATCCCTGATCGACCCCAACTGGGCTCCACTACTGATCAACTAGAACGAAACAACACAAAGGACAAGATCTTCATCGAGCTCCTCCTTGAGCTTGGTTGCGTCATCTGCACGGTAACATCGACACCTGCAAACTGGTTTTGGAAGTATCTGTGAGTCACGGGGACTCAGCAATCTCGCACCCTCGCGATCAAGACTATTTAAGCTTATAGGAAGGGCAAAAGGTATGAGGTGGAGCTGCAGCAAGCGACTAGCATATATGGTGGCTAAC
This sequence comes from Triticum monococcum, assembly GCA_034509565.1. Taxonomy (NCBI): domain Eukaryota; kingdom Viridiplantae; phylum Streptophyta; class Magnoliopsida; order Poales; family Poaceae; genus Triticum; species Triticum monococcum. The sequence goes on from CM067841.1 coordinate 388,977,029, forward strand.
ATACGCAAATGAGAGCGAGAAGAGAAGGCAAAGCACGATCGAGAAAAACTATGATAAAGAAGTGATCCTAGAACAACCTACGTCAAGCATAACTCCAACACCGTGTTCACTTCCCGGACTCCGCCGAAAAGAGACCATCACGGTTACACACGCGGTTGATGTATTTTAATTAAGGTCAACTTCAGGTTTTCTACAACCGGACGTTAACAAATTCCCATCTGCCCATAACCGCGGGCACGGCTTTCGAAAGTTCAAAACCCTGCAGGGGTGTCCCAACTTAGCCCATGACAAGCTCTCACGGTCAACGAAGGATATACCTTCTCCCGAGACATTCCGATCAGACTCGGTATCCCAGTTCTACAAGACACTTCGATAAGTTAAAACAAATCCAGCAACACCGCTCAAATGTGCCGACAAATCCCGATAGGAGCTACACATATCTCGTTCTCAGGGCACACTCAGATGAGACTAGCTACGAGTAAAACCAACCCTCAAGTTTCCCCGAGGTGGCCCCGCAGGCAGCTTGGTTCGGACCAACACTTAGAGAAGCACTGCCCGGGGGTTAAAATAAGGATGACCCTTGAGTTTGCAGAACCCAAGGGAAGGTGGTAGGCTGTTAGTGCAAATGGTAAAACCAAGGTTGGGCATTGCTGGAGGAGTTTTATTCAAGGCGAACTGTCAAGGGGTTCCCATTATAGCCCAACCGCGTAAGGAACGCAAAATCCAGGAACATAACACTGATATGACGGAAACTAGGGCGGCAAGAGTGGAACAAAACACCAAGTATAAGGCCGAGCCTTCCACCCTTTACCAAGTATATAGATGCATTAATTAAATAAGATATATTGTGATATCCCAACAAGTAAACATGTTCCAACAAGGAACAACATCTCCATGTTCCAACAAGGAACAAACTTCAATCTTCACCTACAAACTAACAACGCTATAAGAGGGGCTCAGCAAAGCGGTAACATAACCAAACAACGTTTTGCTAGGATAAGGTGGGTTAGAGGCTTGGCTCAACAATATAGGAGGCATGATAAGCAAGTGGTAGGTATCGCAGCATAGGCATAGCAAAAGAGCGAGCATCTAGCAAGCAAAGATAGAAGTGATTTCGAGGGTATGATCATCTTGCCTGAAATCCCACAAGGAACAAGAACGAGTCCATGAAGAAGACAAACGGACGTAGTCGAACGGGTCCTCACAATCACGACGTAATCGGAACCAACCCGAAGAAGCAACACCGGAAAGAAAGCAAACAATATAGTAAACAACCACGACATGAACATGGCATGATGCACAATCAAGTATGATGAATGTCCAGGTTAATGAAGCATGGCATGGCAAAGTGCACAAGAAACTCTACAAATTAAGTGGAGCTCAATATGCAACGAGTTGCATATTGACGAAACACCACGACAAGTTATTTAGTTCGATCTCGTTTATGTACCCAACAATATTAAATGTTGTTAAACATGGCAAGAGGGTGAAGCAAAGTAAAACTACCTATCTAGTCAAGGTTAAATGAGGCCGGAAGCAACGAACAACAATTCCGGTAAATCCCCATATGCATATATTAGGTTTGGTACTGTTCTGTCCTAAACACAATTTTAGAGTTGTTAAACATGCAAAGATGAATGCACCATGTTAAATTAGGCATTTTTCTACCCCATTTACATATAAAGTTTATTAAAATCTAAGTTACGGTTATTTAGTTATGAAGTAAATCATTTTACCATGGCATTTATGCAAATTAAATGCAAGCAACATTTTAAACATGGATGCAAGCAGCATATTATGAAACTAGATGAAATTCTAAGCATTTCACATGTATGGTTCGTTTAGTTTGGATGCATGTATATTTAACTATAGACAATGTAAAACAGTGGCAATTCTGTAAATATGCAATGCACTGGAAATTAAACAAATCCACAGGCAGAAAAAAAACATGCACGAGCCCGAAGCATCAAGCTGCAGCGGCCTGGATGAGGATTCGGCCCAAGTGGCTGGCTGTGTGGTGTGCAAAAGATAAATAAGAGGAAACAGGGGCAAAAATTAGGGTGCATGGGAATTGAACGCAGCACATCACCGTTGAAAACAGAGCGGGCTGACCAGCTAGCCTGGAAGATGTTTCTGATGGATACTAGGCTTGGCCAAACAGGAACAAGAACAAAGCTTGATCTGGTAAGGCAAAAATTAATGAAAAAGAATGTGGCCTTGGGGATTTGATCTCTGGTTGCCTGGGTGCAAACCTGCTAGCCTAACCAGTAGAAAGTGCACCTGAGATAAATCGCAGGCAAAATATAACTGAGCCAACAGTTCGAGCGAGCCTGACAGAAACAAGGCAAAAATTGGGGCACTTAGGAATCGAACCCCAGACCCCTCGGATGCATACCGGCTGCGCTAGCCACTGGGCTAGCTATGTGTTGGTGATGCATATGGAGATCGACAGAAGATAACTGGCATCGCGACCAGGACCAAAACTGAAGCGCTAACCACTGCAATGGATGAGTGTTTATGTCACAAGGAGGGCTCGGACCAAGATGAAATAGTTGTGCGTGTGAGCGAATTAACAGAAACAACACAAAAAGAAAAAAAAGGGGGGCGCTGGGCTTGAACCTAGGTCCCTTTGGATGCATGCATCGCTACTAGCCACTGCACTAACTGCTCTGTTTATGACTAAACAAGGAGATCACTTCTTCTGAATAAACAAAAGGCAGGAGCCTTCTTCATGGATCACGGGAGAACTAGGTGACGACGCCGGCGAGCAAGACGGCGACCGTCATGACCACAGGCTGACAGTGGGGGTGCGGAAAAGGCTTGCGGTGGCCATGGTGGGATGTGCGCATGTGTGGGTGCAGCAAGGGGCGGCCGTGTGCATGCAAAGACTTGCGCTCGACTCGGGCGCGGCCATGGCGGGAGACGGCGATATGCGCTAGGTGGGTATGGGGAGACTTGGGACCGAGCTGCGGTGCTGCAGCGCGGTGGGTGGCGTGTGTGAAACAACAAGCAGAGCAACGGCATGAACACAAGCACGAACTCGAGGCCGTCCATGGCGGATTTGGAATAGGCGGGCTCGGGAAGACGACTACGGCGACATAATTGAACCGGGGAGAGGCTGGGAGGAGCGACTGCTCACTAAGGGGGTGCTGCTGGAGTTGAGCACGGTCGCGGGTGGCCGGAGACGGCGGCAGGACGTGTGATCGACGGAGCCGCTCGGGTCCGTGAAGCAGAGGAAGACGACGAAGATGACGTCGAGGAACTTGGCGATCCGGGCTCGGGGAGTCGCGGGGAGACGTTGCCGGAGTCGTGGGACTTGCTGTAGAGGAAGACGACGCCCGGGAGATGCTGGCTACGCCGGGCTCGAGCTCAGCTCGGCTGGTCATGGCGATGGAGACGGCAGGGCGTGGGGAACTTACCTCCGCGGCGGGAGCAGGCAGAAGAGGGAAAAACGGAGCAAGGAGGAAACCCTAGGGTTGGGACAGGATTATATAGGAGGAAGGGAGCAGCTCCGGCCGTCAAATCAACTGGACTGCCGACGTGGATGCGCTGGATGTCCTGCCGTACAGTACAGGGAGAAGACGATGAACAGAGGAGGTGCTGGTGGGCTTGGCTGGACTAAAAGGTGAATGCAGGTGGGCTGGGGACCCGGAGGAACAGAGGGATATGGCTCTCTCCTCCTGATATGAAATTCTTTCTCTTCCTTATTTCTTCAATCAGAATTTAGGAGAAAAGAAAGAGGTGCTAGAGGTGTAATATTTCAGAAAATAAAAAAATATCCTTGGAGTCTTGAGAATATGCAAAATTTGAATAAATTGGTTTGGCAATTTTTAGAGGAAGAAAAATAATTCAAGTTTGAATTGACTTCAAACTTGAGCCATTTTTGAACCCAACCAAAACATATTTATATGAGCCGAAAATTGGCAGAGAGCGTGTAGGCAATGAGCAGGATTTAAAGGAAAAAATGAACATTTATGGAGGACAGAAAAATGGCACTAGCAAAAATGAAAGGAATAAGAAGGAAGGAGGTGTTGATGCATGGGTAGATTTGAGAGACATAGCAAGGGGTTTGGTCACATGCAACATGCATAGAGCAAGCCAACATCATGAAGAATGTGATGCGCACGGTGATTAAGATGAAATGCAAAAAGACAAAAGGCACAATGCAATGAAACCAATGGTGTTGATGAAGCAAGAGGCAAATATGTCAAGGCACTCAACATGATCATGGCATAAACATATATGAATGAAATATGCAGAACAATTATGATAATGCAACAAACATAATAAACACACGTCAACAACTAAAATAAAAGGAAGGCATCTGGAGTATCGGCCTCGGGGCGTTGCAACACTCCACCACTACGAGAGGATCTCGTCCCGAGATCTAGAATGGCACCGGAGGGACAATGGAAGAGAAAGAGAAGAGGTAAAACTAAGTTGCTTCTTTGACAAACGAGTGAAACCAAAGAACCTTGAGAGGTTGAACACATTGAAAGAAAGAATACAACGGAGAAGAACAAAGTTGAAAGCACTTCGTTAAGAAAGAGAAATAAGAAAGAACCGATTCGGGTAGCACTTCGGTTGAAAAGAGATGAAGACTTGATGAAATGAATGAACTTGAGCAAAGGGGCAGAATACTCCGGTTAAATGGATAAGCACGAGTCAAACATGATCTTGACAAGACCAAAAGATGGGTTGAAGAGAGCAACAACACAATGGCTCCGGAACAAAAGTAAGAATGGAATGGAGTGAACGAAGGGAAGCATGGTCTTGAGGGAGCACGCTGACACCAAAAGCTAGAACGGAATTGTTGGAAAAACCAACAACGAAAAGGATAAACTTGATATGGTCTTATGGAATACATCTCAAATTATGAGGTGACAACCTGCCACTCACGGGAAGAAGAATTGGATTGATATGAACAAGGAGACAAGAAACTATTTCACCGGGAGGATAAATGAAGAACTTGGGTCAATTATACGCCTCACAATAGCAAGATCCTTAGGGAAAGCTTTAGGTGAAACATAACCCAAGATAACTCCAATGACGAGATTGATGGATTTAAAATACCTCATTCTTAACAACATGTGAATCATGAAACATGAACTCAAATTATCAAGAATGACATAATACCACCTCCAAAGATACGGTAGAAAGAATTGCACTCCGGATTGCAAGATGAAGAATGCTTGAGCTCCTCTGAAAAGAATCTCAATGAACGCTTCGAGAAGGAAATAATCCTTGATGAACCCTCATGTATAGCCTCCATGAAGAAACTCCGGTAACAAAAGAATAAAAAGAAAGAGAAAATGAAAACACAAGGTGAATCCTTGCAATGATTTAGATGGATCTCCGTGATAATTAGAGCTTGGAACTCCGAAAAAAGAGAAGATGAAACAATTGAAATCAGGAATTTGATGAGCCTCCGGAATAGGGAATTAATCACTTGGTTGAAACAAGAATAAGTATTACATTATGCTTATCCGTCATCAAGTGAATTGATGACAATCAACAGATTTGGCATACTACTTATTCTCGTGGAAAGGATTAAAGAGAGGTATAACTTAAGCTTGAGAAGGTCTTCAACGAACCACCGGTAGGATTGAAACAATGAATAAATTGATAAAGAAGACAAATCTTGAACGAACCACCGTAAGAATTAAAAATGAACGAAGAGAAGATAAAGAAAACACTGGGAAGAATTAGCAAATGAATGAAGATGCTTGAGAGAATTTAGATAAAAGTGAATATAATAGATCATGGACCGATTAGAGATCACTTGAATGATGCACCGGTAAGATCAGAGAATGATAACTGCAAACTGAGAATGAATAAACCTGAATTGATGGACTCCGGATAATCAATCTGAAAAGACTCCTGGATTTGCACCAGATGGGTGAAAAGAATAGTCACAAAGAAAACAATTATGAGAGGAAGACATCAAGCTAGAACCACGAATCTTTGATAGAATGAAACAACATTCAAGGGAAAACTCTTCTTCGGTCTTCAAATGCGGGGAATGACGATGAGAAACACCACCATGAATTATTTAGGCACTCCGGAAGAATCAAAACGAAGAGGTTGAGCCAACGATGAAAATAATTTGGAAGATCTTGGAGAAACCCTCTGACTGATGAAAATTCATTCTTACGTCACACTTCGAAAAGAAATTTGGATAGCTCCGGGAAAATAAGAAGAGTCAGGTAAGATCCTGGAAAAAGACTTGTGGGTTAGGGCTCACTCAAAAGAAACACCGTTGAAATGATTAAAAAAGAGAGGTTGCATCGGTTGTTTTAAATGGCTTGAATGAGATAACAACCTCGAAAGATCTTGAATGAATGCAGAGTGGAAAACACGAATCTTCGAGATATCTTGAGCACTCCGGAACAATTGAATAGCGAGAAATGAATATTAGGAGCACCGGTATGAGAAGACATTTGAAGCAAGGAAAAGAATATGATCAACACAGATGAAAGTGCGTTATATCGACTAGAGGGGGGGGTGAATAGGCAACTTTTATGAAAGTCTTCAAAACGTGGAAGTTTCGAAGACAAACGATAGAATTAAACCTATTACCATGCAGCGGAAGGTAGACTACACTAGGTAAACCATAGTCATGTATTCAATGAAGTGAAAGCACAATGACTAATAGCAGCTAGGTAGTAAGGATTAGGTAGGAAGATATTAAGAAGCCAAACCGATCACACAGTCACTCAGTGAAGACAAAAGATAGTGCAAACATACAATGACTTCACAAGGAGTAACAGTAAGTAAAGAGAAGGGAAGGAAGAAACCAGTGACTCGTTGAAGACAATGATTTGTTGGACCAGTTCCAGTTGCTGTGACAACTGTACGTCTGGTTAGGGTGGCTACGTATTTAAACCTGAGGACACACAGTCCCGGACACCCAGTCCTGAACACGCAGCTCAGGACACCCAGTCCTCACCGTATTCCCCTTGAGCTAAGGTCACACAGACCTTACCCAATCACTCTGGTAAGTCTTCAAGGTAGACTCCCAAACCTTCACAGACTTCGTTCACCGGCGATCCACAATGTCTCTTGGATGCTCAGAACGCGACGCCTAACCGGCTGGAGGATTCACAGTCCTCAAGTGTAATAAGTCTTCAGATCACACAGACAAGAAGACTTAAGTGATGCCTAATTCTCTTTGGCTCTGGGTGGTTAGGGCTTTATCCTCCCAAGGAATTCTCTCTCAAAGGCTTCGAGGTGGGTTGCTCTCAAACGACAAAAGCCGTACTCTGAATTTGAGCAGCCAACCATTTATGGTTGTAGGGGGTGGGCTATTTATAGCCACTAGGCAACCCGACCTGATTTGTCCGAAATGACCCTGGGTCACTAAGGAACTGACACGTGTTCCAACAGTCAGATTTCAAACTCACACGACAACTTTACTTGGGCTACAAGCAAAGCTGACTCGTCCGACTCTGGACAAGATTCGCTCTCATAGTCTTCACTCGAAAACATGGGTTTTGTTTAAGCATCACTTCAGTCATTCTAACTGGTTCTCTTGGACCCCACTTAACAGTGCAGTGGTTCCTATGACTCAACAAAGACGAAAAAGAACTACGAAAGACCTAAGTCTTCGAGCTCCATAGGCTTCATGCGATGTCTTCTTTTGTCATAGTCTTCAATGTGAATATCTTCATATACCACCTTTGACATCAATGTCTTCATACATTTTTAGGGGTCATCTCTGGTAGGAAAACCGAATCAATGAGGGACTTCTACCTGTGTTATCCTGCAATTCTCACAAACACATTAGTCCCTCAACTAGGTTTGTCGTCAATACTCCAAAACCAACTAGGGGTGGCACTAGATGCACTTACAATCTCCCCCTTTTTGGTGATTGATGACAAACTAGTTGAAGTTTTCAACGGGGAATATAATATGTGAAATTGTAAAGGATAAGGAATTGTCTTCATAATCTGCAAGGGCTCCCCTTGAAGATGTGCATATAAGTAATTTGCTTTTGGAATGCAAATGCACATGGCAGGTCGTGCTTGTGGAGATCCTCTTCAACTTATGATGGCAATCCACTATGCATGTGAAGTTATGTGAAGATAATGACATGCATAATGGAAAATGGACGTCTGCAAAATGATCTGAGTGCGGAATTTATCATCGCATCACAAGGTGGCAAATAAGTAGCAGACGACCATCGAGTTTAACTGTTACAACTCAAAGAACCAAATGTATCAAAACGAGAGTTGTAAACACAAAGCAAAATATAAAGCACCCGCACATATGGACCCGCTTGAAGACTATCAAACTCATATGCTTCTTCCCCTTTTGTCAGTAAGGACCAAAAAGGTTCGAAGACATAGAGCATCTACTCGTTCCCATGAAGAGTAGGTGAAGCAGCAGGGTCGTCGGTGGTGTTCGGCGGTGCAGAAGAGCTTGGAGCAATGTCGAAGCGGGCTGAAGGAGGTGGCGGTGAAGTAGCATCGTCTTCATCCTCGATCACTCTAGCATTCACCTTGCAGCAGAGGAAGAGAACTCAGAGTCTTCAAGAGATGGAGTTCGTTGCAGCACTGCCCTTCAAGGAGGTGTGGAGTCAAATTTGAATCGTTCAGAGAAGCCACCCTCTTGAAGATCATCTTCAGAGCACATTAGCGTCAGCCCTTTCCAGGTGCGTCAAGAGGTTTTGTGTGCAACAAAGGCATTCTTGGTGGCAAGATTGCGAATGCGATTAACATCCACCAAGAGGCTTTGCATTTGACGCTTCAGCCAATCATGATGCCTATCTTGTTTCTGATGAAGAGCCACAAGAAGCTCTCGGTCATTGAGAACACGAGTGCGCTTCTTGGGTCGTTGGGCAATTATGCTATCAGTGGCTTCAGTGAGAGCAGGATGCGGTGCACGTGTAGTGCCAGCCAAAGGATACACACGAGTGACTGCTTCAACTCCTTCAATGTTCTGAGAAAAACTTTGATGCTCTGCATTCTGAAGACTTAGAGGTTCCTTGGCAGGCTCAGGATAGATGGCTTCAATAGACATATCCACATCAGGCAGAAAGATCTGATGATTGCGAGCAGACGGCTGATATGAGATGGCGGAGTGGAGTTTAATCAGCTGCATTATCCATGGAGTGTAGAACTTCAAGCCAAAAAGATCAGAGCCTGATGCAGCAAGCTGGCAAATGAAGAAGTCCTGTGCATTAAAGCATTTGCCATGAAGAATATAGAAGACCAAAGTCTTCATTGCACCTTCCAGCTTGGCATGTGGAGAATGTCCTTTGATTGGCCAGAGAGTTCGCCTTATGATGTGATAAATAGTCCTTGGCAGATACTCAAGGTCTTCAACGAAGAACTCCGTGGGATATGCAGCATCTTGGGGCAATGGCTTCATCATACTGAGCATCTGACTCATGTTAGGTTCAGGCTTCTGAAAGATGCTCTCAACATCTTCACTATGAAGCTGACAGCCATGTTCGTAGAGATCGCCAGGAGTGGGCAAACCAGTGAGCTCAATGATGTCAAAGGCTTTGGCTTCATGATGAACATTTCCTGTCATCCACTCCAGGACCCAAGTCTTCGGATCTCTGTTGTACCCACGGATGTGAAGTGTGGCATAAAATTGGAGCAGCAACTCTTCATTCCAATGCTCTTGGTCGGTGATGAACGACAGCAATCCAACCTATTTGAAGCAATCCAGAGCTTCTTCCAGACAGGGCAAACCAGCTATTGCTTCAATGTCAAGACGCTTATGTGGAAATATGCGACCTTGATTGTATAGAATGCAGGAGTAATAGCTTCGCTGCGGATAGCTCCAGAACCGATCAGATGATATCCTTTCCCTTGAGTAGGGTTTCCTGGAGCTATTGAAGAAGGTGTTGTCTACTTTGAAGCCATTTACATTGAAGGATCCAGGTGCTGATGCAGGACCTGGAAACCTGGGCAATCTGGGAATTGGCTTCTGGACCTGAGGCCTGTGCTCAACAGGATAGTCGAACTGAGGACCAGCAGCAGGCAGGAACAGAGGCAGTGGGATCAGTGGCTTCGCTGACTTCTGGTGCTTGAGTTGGTGAAGGCTCCACATTAGCTTCAGCCATGACAGCGTCATTGGCTTCATTGGTGTTAGTGGTGGCAGCCTGGAGATTCTCAACCTCCACTTGATGAGCTGGAGGGTTGGTCACAGTCATGTTCTCCTCGAGAACAACTTCTTGGTGAGACGGGGGTGTAGCAGCGCTTGGTGTTTCTTCCTCATCGGCTGATGCAGCCAGAATGTCTTCAGCAGCTTTAGCTTCAGACTCAGAGACTGGAGGCCTTGGTCCTTTGCGAAGCCTGCGTAATGCTGGCCACGCCTGTGGAGTTGGAGTTGGCTGGGCCTCAAAGTCTTCTTCCTCTTGTGCTTGTGGGCGATCAGCCCATGATGCATCCTGAGCAATTGGCGTCAGAGGACGACCAATGCTGATGAGCTCACTATGCGTGAGCACAGGCGATGATACCTGTTGGTGCTCGAGCTGAGGAAGAACTGCATCATCGTCAACATGGTCATGGTGACCAATGTCTTCAGCAGCGATGGGATCAACTGCTGGAATGTCTTCAGCTTCATGAGCCCCTGTGAAAGCAGGCTCATGGACAGTCAGTTGGCGCTCTTGAGGTTCAGCTTCAGGGTGAATCATGGAGATAGGTTCAACAATCAAGGGCTCTGTGGGAGCAGCCCGTTCCTTCTTGGTCTTTCTCTTCTTCTTGGAGTGGGCAGTAGCAGAGGCTTCAGGATATTTCCTCTTCCTTGCTTCAGCCTCAGCAGTCCTCGTCTTCTTCAGTTCTGAAGCAGTAGACCTGGCTTTTGGCTTCGAGCCAGTCATGCTAGTTGGGAAGACAATGGGAACTCCTTCCTGCCTTGGTGCATCGGGTTCAGCCATAGCGGGCTTCTTCTTCTTTGCAGCCATCCTGGGGTTGATGCCAGGACGCCCAAGGGCCTTGCGCTTCTCAGCCTCATTGTAGGCTTGCACAAACCTGTCATCCAGGACCTTCATGCGCTCACGAGAACCCTGAGCTTCTGCACGTTTCTTGAGAAAGGCTTCCTTGAGCTCGTGCAGCATAATCTTGAAGTTCTTCACCTCTTGCACGCTGAGCTTGGCCATATGCTTCTTGAACTGAGATTTCTCAAAGTCAATCTTCTGCTTCAGTTCAACAATGCGTTGGGCGATAGCTAACTCTGAAGCAATGGCGCCATGGAAGGCGACACTGAGGCCAATGGGAAGTTGCAGATCTTCGAAGCTGATGTTGGGCGTGTCAAACCATTCATCAATGAAGCTGTGGATGATTGCCACGTCAAAGAGAGGCAGATTATTGAAGATTTCTGCTTCTTCTTTGCTCTTGATCAGTTGCTCAAGAGCGTCATCTGCAAGATCTTCATCACTTGACAAATCAATGGCATCATTACGCAGAACAGCAGCAGCTGTCAGTTCTTGGCCGGTGTGTGGCAGAGGCATCTTGACCTTCTAGGGCTTGGAGATGCGTGACAAATCTTCAGACTGCACACTGTCTTCAGGAGGTGCAGTTGCCAGTGGCTTCGCCTGTGAGATTTTTGGAGCAGAGGCAGGCTTTGAAGCTTTAGGCTGCTTCTTTGGCTTCGGTGCTGCAGGCGCTTCATCTGATTCAGCGTCATCTGCAGGCTCATTCACGGCCGTCCCTTGAACCAAGATATGGGTGATGAGACCTTCAAGGTTGTAGAAAGGACCGACGACATTGGGTTCTGCATCTCGTGTACCGTCAGCCCTTGGAGCAGAAGGACCAGGGTTGAAGTCTAGTCCCAATGACTTCTTGTTCTGCTTTGCTGAGTTCTGGGCAAACTGGAAGTTGCGCTTGAACAGAATGTCGTCACGACACCATAGTAGTGACGATGAGTGTGCATCTGCAGGCTGTGGCCCACGGACCATGCAGGGATAGAAGCCTTGTTCAATGGCTTCATCTCTGGTCCTGGGTTGAAGATTTTTGTAGAGGATGTCACCCCATGGTCACTTGATGGCATTCTTTTCAGCATATTCCTTTGTCACAAATCTGTACTTGAACCACTGTTCTGCCCAGTAGCGTCGAATCCATTGGATTCGTGTCTTGCGCTGATTGTAATCCTCTTCAGGATCTGTCTTGTACAGTCCTGAGAGGTCGTCCGACAGATCTCTTGATGTTTCTCCACGACGCTTTCTGCCACCCTTCCTTGCTGATTTCTCTGAAGCCATGAACTTTAAACTGAAAGGCTCCAATACGTTCAAAGGCTTCAAAGGCTTTCGCTTGCTGGACAGACAGGAACAGGCTTCGGGAGAATTTATGTGATACTATAAGAATTCTGCAAATGAATGCAGACTATGAGAACCAAGGGATTCTCCCACGGACATGTACCTGTGAAAGCATTAAGGTGCGAGGGAAGGGGAAGAGGTCATATGCATTCTCAGAAGATTTTGAAGATAAATCAGTTTAGAAGACATTGACTGTTGGGGAACGTAGCAGAAATTCAAAATTTTCCTACGTGTCACCAAGATCTATCTATGGAGAAACTAGCAACAAGGGGAAAGGAGAGTGCATCTACATACCCTTGTAGATCGCTAAGCGGGAGCGTTCAAGTGAACGGGGTTGATGGAGTCGTACTCGTCGTGATTCAAATCACCGATGACCGAGTGCCGAACGGACGGCACCTCCGCGTTCAACACACGTACAGCCCGGTGACGTCTCCCACGCCTTGATCCAGCAAGGAGAGAGGGAGAGGTTGAGGAAGACTTCATCCAACAGCAGCACAACGGCGTGGTGGTGATGGAGGAGCGTGGCAATCCTGCAGGGCTTCGCCAAGCACCACAGAAGAGGAGGGAGAGAGAGACGCAGGGCTGCACCAAGAGAGATCTAATCGCGTTGTGTTTTGGGGCAGCCCTAGGCCTCATATATATAGGGGAAGGGGAGGGCTGCGCCCCCCTCTAGGGTTCCCACCCCTAGGGGGGCGGCAGCCCTAGATGGGGAAGCAAGGGGGCGGCCAAGAGGGGATGGGAGAGGGAGGCGCACCAATATGGGCCCTAAGGCCCATATCCCATTAGGGTTTGCCCCCTTCTCTCTCTTAGGCGCATGGGCCTTAGTGGGGCTGGTGCCCTTGGCCCATGTAGGCCAAGGAACACTCCCTACAGCCCATGTGGCCCCCCAGGGCTGGTGGCCCCACTTGGTGGACCCCCGGGACCCTCCCGGTGGTCCCGGTACGTTACCGATAAACCCCGAAACTCTTCCGGTGACCAAAACAGGACTTCCCATACATAAATCTTTACCTCCGGACCATTACGGAACTCCTCGTGACGTCCGGGATCTCATCCGGGACTCCGAACAACATTCGGTAACCACATACTAACTTCCTTTATAACCCTAGCGTCATCGAACCTTAAGTGTGTAGACCCTACGGGTTTGGGAGACATGCAGACATGACCGAGACGTTCTCCGGTCAATAACCAACAGCGGGATCTGGATACCCATGTTGGCTCCCACATGTTCCACGATGATCTCATCGGATGAACCACGATGTCAAGGACTTAATCAATCCCGTATACAATTCCCTTTGTCTATCGGTACGATACTTGCCCGAGATTCGATCGTCGGTATCCCGATACCTTGTTCAATCTCGTTACCGGCAAGTCTCTTTACTCGTTCCGTAACACATCATCCCGTGATCAACTCCTTGATCACATTGTGCACATTATGATGATGTCCTACCGAGTGGGCCCAGAGATACCTCTCCGCTTACACGGAGTGACAAATCCCAGTCTCGATTCGTGCCAACCCAACAGACACTTTCGGAGATACCCGTAGTGTACCTTTATAGTCACCCAGTTACGTTGTGACGTTTGGCACACCCAAAGTATTCCTACGGCATCCGGGAGCTGCACAATCTCATGGTCTAAGGAAATGATACTTGACATTAGCAAAGCTTTAGCATACGAACTACACGATCTAGTGCTATGCTTAGGATTGGGTCTTGTCCATCACATCATTCTCCTAATGATGTGATCCCGTTATCAACGACATCCAATGTCCATGGTCAGGAAACCGTAACCATCTATTGATCAACGAGCTAGTCAACTAGAGGCTTACTAGGGACATGGTGTTGTCTATGTATCCACACATGTATCTGAGTTTCCTATCAATACAATTCTAGCATGGATAATAAACGATTATCATGAACAAGGAAATATAATAATAATCAATTTATTATTGCCTCTAGGGCATATTTCCAACAGTCTCCCACTTGCACTAGAGTCAATAATCCAGTTCACATCGCTATGTGATTAACACTCAAGGTCACATCACCATGTGACTAACACCCAAAGAGTTTTACTAGAGTCAATAATCTAGTTCACATTTACCATGTGATCAACACTCGATGAGTTTCTGGTTTGATCATGTTGCTTGTGAGAGAGGTTTTAGTCAACGGGTCTGAATCTTTCAGATCCGTGTGTGATTTACAAATCTCTATGTCATCTCCTAGATGTAGCTACCACGTTCTATTTGGAGCTATTCCAAATAACTGTTCTACTTGGAGCTATTCTAAACTATTGCTCCCTTATACGTATCCGGTATCTCTACTCAGAGCTATCCGGATAGGTGTTAAGCTTGCATTGACGTAACCCTTTACGGCGAACTCTTTACCACCTCCATAATCGAGAAAAATTCCTTAGTCCACTAGTTACTAAGGATAACTTTGACCGCTGTCCTGTGATCCATTCTTGGATCACTCTTGTACCCCTTGACTGACTCATGGCAAGGCACACTTCAGGTGCGGTACATAGCATAGCATACTGTAGAGCCTATGTCTTAAGTATAGGGGACGACCTTCGTCCTTTCTCTCTATTCTGCCGTGGTCGAGCTTTAAGTCTTAACTTCATACCTTACAACTCAGGCAAGAACTTCTTCTTTGACTGATCCATCTTGAACACCTTCAAGATCATGTCAAGGTATGTGCTCATTTGAAAGTACCATTAAGCGTTTTGATCTATCCTTATAGATCTTGATGCTCAATGTTCAAGTAGCTTAATCCAGGCTTTCATTGAAAAACACTTTTCAAATAACCCTATATGCTTTCCAGAAATTCTATGTCACTTCTGATCAACAATATGTCAACAACATATACTCATCAGAAATTCTATAGTGCTCCCACTCACTTCTTTGGAAATACAAGTTTCTCATAAACTTTGTATACACCAAAATCTTTGATCATCTCATCAAAGCATACATTCCAACTCCGAGATGCTTACTCCAGTCCTTAGAAGGATTGCTGGAGCTTTGCATACTTATTAGCATATTTCAGGATAGACAAAAAACTTTCCGGTTGTATCACATACAACCTTTCCTCAAAAAATCGTCGAGGAAACAATGTTTTGACATCCTATCTGCAAGATTTCATAAATGATGCAGTAATTGCTAATATAATTCCAACAGACTCTTAGCATCGCTACGAGTGAGAAAGTCTCACCGTAGTCAACTCCTTGAACTTGTCGGAAAACATCTTAACGACAAGTCGAGCTTTCTTAATGGTGACACTTACCATCATTGTCCGTCTTCCTTTTAAAATCCATCTATACTCAACAGCTTTACGACCATCGAGCCATTCTGCCAAAGTCTACACTTTGTTTTCATACATGGATTCTCTCTCGGATTTTATGGCCTCGAGCCATTTATCGGAATCCGGGCCCACCATCGCTTCTTCATAGCTCGTAGGTTCATTGTTGTCTCGCAACATGACTTCCAAGACAGGATTACGTATCCTTGTCATCCTACGAGGTTTGGGAGTGACTTGATCCGAAGTCTCGTGATCAATATCATAAGCTTCCACTTCAATTGGTGTAGGTGCCACAGGAACAATTTCCTGTGCCCTGCCACACACTAGTTGAAGAGACGGTTCAATAACCTCATCAAGTTTCCACCATCCTCCCACTCAATTCTTTCGAGAGAAACTTTTCCTCGAGAAAGGACCCGATTCTAGAAACAATCCCTTATTGCTTTCGGATCTGAGACAGGAGGTATACCCAACTGTTTTGGGTGTCCTATGAAGATGCATTTATCCGCTTTGGGTTCGAGCTTATCGGCCTGAAACTTTTCCACATAAGCGTCACAGCCCCAAACTTTTAAGAAATGACAGCCATAGTTCATGCGGTGTCATCTCATCGGAATTACATGGTGCCCTATTTAAAGTGAATGTGGTTGTCTCTAATGCCTAACCCATAAACTATCATGGTAATTCGATAAGAGACATCATGGTATGCATCATATCCAATAGGGTGCAGTTATGATGTTCGGACACACCATCACACTATGGTGTTCCAGGCTGTATCAGTTGTGAAACAATTTCCACAATGTCTTAATTCTGTGCCAAACTCGTAATTCAGATATTCATCTCTATGATCATATCATAGATATTTTATCCTCTTGTCACGACGATCTTTCAACTTCACCCTGAAATTACTTGAACCTTTCAATAATTCAGACTCGTGATTCATCAAGTAAATATTCTCAACATCTACTCAAATCATCTGTGAAGTAAAACATAACGATATCCACTACATGCCTCAGCACTTATTGGACTGCACACATCAAAATGTATTACTTCCAGCAAGTTGCTTTCTGGTTTACTGAAACCGAGGCTTTCAGTCATCTTGCCCATGTGGTATGATTTGCATGTCTCAAGTGATTCAAAATCAAGTGAGTTCAAACGGTCCATTTGCATGGAGTTTCTTCATGCATATACACCAATAGACATGGTTCGCATGTCTCAAACTTTTCAAAAACGAGTGAGCCCAAAGATCCATCAACATGGAGCTTCTTCATGCGTTTTATACCGATATGACTTATATGGCAGTGCCACAAGTAGGTGGTACTATCATTATTATCTTTTGGCATGAACATGTGTATCACTACGATCGAGATTCAATAAACCATTCATTTTAGATGTAAGACCATTGAAGGTAATATTCAAATAAACAGAGTAACCATTATTCTCCTTAAATGAATAACCGTATTGCTATAAACATAATCCAATCATGTCTATGCTCAACGCAAACACCAATCTCGATGGTAGAGGGAGCGTACGATATTTGATCATATCAACATTGGAAACACTTCCAACACATATCGTTAGCTTACCTTTAGCTAGTCTCCGTTTATTCCGTAGCTTTTATTTCGAGTTACTAACACTTAGCAACCGAACCGGTATCTAATACCCTGGTGCTACTAGGAGTACTAGTAAAGTACACATCAACACAATGTATATCCAATATACTTCTATCGACCTTTGCCAGCCTTCTCATCTACCAAGTATCTGGGGTAATTCTGCTCTAGTGGCTGTTCCCCTTATTACAGAAGCACTTAGTCTCGGGTTTGGGTTTAACCTTGGGTTTCTTCACTAGAGCAGCAACTGAATTGCCGTTTCATGAAGTATCCCTTCTTGCCCTTGCCCTTCTTGAAACTAGTGGTTTCACTAACCATCAACAATTGATGCTCCTTCTTGATTTCTACTTTCGTGGTGTCAAACATCGCGAATATCTCAAGGATCATCATTTATGTCCCTGATATATCATAGTTCATCACGAAGCTCTAGCAGCTTGGTGGTAATGACTTCGGAGAAACATCACTATCTCATCTGGAAGATCAACTCCCACTCGATTCAAATGATTGTTGTACTCAGACAATCTAAGCACAAGCTCAACAATTGAGCTTTTTCTCCTTTAGTATGTAGGCTAGAAGAACTGTTGGAGGTCTTATACCTCTTGACATGGGCATGAGCCTGAAATCTCAATTTCAGCCCTCAAAACATCTCATATGTTTCGCGACGTTTCAAAAACGTCTTTGGTGCCTCAATTCTAAACCGTTTAACTGAACTATCATGTAGTTATCAAAACGTGTATGTCAGATGTTCGCAACATCCACAGACCACGTTCGAGGTTCAGCACACTGAGCGGTGCATTAAGGACATAAGCCTTCTAAGAAGCAATGAGGACAATCCTCAGTCTACAGACCTAGTCCGCATAATTGCTACTATCAACTTTCAACTAATTTTTCTCTAGGAACATATCTAAACAGCAGAACTATAGCGTGAGCTACGACATAATTTGCAAAATCCTTTTGACTATGTTCAGGATAATTTAGTTCATCTTATGAACTCCCACTTAGATAGACATCCCTCTAGTCATCTAAGTGATTACATGATCCGAGTCAACTAGGCCGTGTCCGATCATCACGTGAGACGGACTAGTCAACGTCGGTGAACATCTTCATGTTGATCGTATCTACCATACGACTCATGCTCGACCTTTCGGTCTTCTGTGTTCCGAGGCCATGTCTATGCACATGCTAGGCTCGTCAAGTTAACCCTAAGTGTTTTGCATGTGTAAAACTGTCTTACACCCGTTGTATGTGAACGTAAGGATCTATCACACCCGATCATCACGTGGTGCTTCGAAACGACGAACTTTAGCAACGGTGCACAGTTAGGGGAGAACACTTCTTGAAATTTTTATGAGGGATCATCTTATTTACTACCGTCGTTCTAAGAAAATAAGATGTATAAACATGATAAACATCACATGCAATCAAATAGTGACATGATATGGCCAATATCACTTTGCTCCTTTTGATCTCCATCTTCGGGGCTCCATGATCATCATCGTCACCGGCATGACACCATGATCTCCATCATCATGATCTCCATCATCGTGTCTTCTTGAAGTTGTCACGTCATCTATTACTTCTACTACTACAGCTAACGGTTAGCAATAAAGTATAGTAATTACATGACGTTTATGTTGACACGCAGGTCATAAATAAATTAAGACAACTCCTATGGCTCCTGCCGGTTGTCATATTCATCGACATGCAAGTCGTGATTCCTATTACAAGAACATGATCAATCTCATACATCACATATATCATCCATCACATCCTTTGGGCCATATCACATCACATAGCATACCCTGCAAAAACAAGTTAGACGTCCTCTAATTGTTGTTTGCATGTTTTACGTGGCTGCTATGGGTTTCTAGCAAGAACGTGTCTTACCTACGCAAAGACCACAACGTGATATGCCAATTGCTATTTACCCTTCATAAGGACCCTTTTCATCGAATCCGATCCGACTAAAGTGGGAGAGACAGACACCCGCTAGCCACCTTATGCAACTAGTGCATGTCAGTCGGTGGAACCAGTCTCACGTAAGAGTACGTGTAAGGTCGGTCCGGGCCGCTTCATCCCACGATGCCGCCGAATCAAGATAAGACTAGTAATGTCAAGCATATTGAACAAAATCGACGCCCACAACTACTTTGTGTTCTACTCGTGCATAGAATCTACGCGATAGACCTAGCTCATGATGCCACTGTTGGGGAACGTAGCAGAAATTCAAAATTTTCCTACGTGTCACCAAGATCTATCTATGGAGAAACTAGCAACGAGGGGAAAGGAGAGTGCATCTACATACCCTTGTAGATCGCTAAGCGGAAGCGTTCAAGTGAACGGGGTTGATGGAGTCGTACTCGTCGTGATTCAAATCACCGATGACCGAGTGCCGAACGGACGGCACCTCCGCGTTCAACACACGTACAGCCCGGTGACGTCTCCCACGCCTTGATCCAGCAAGGAGAGAGGGAGAGGTTGAGGAAGACTTCATCCAACAGCAGCACAACGGCGTGGTGGTGATGGAGGAGCGTGGCAATCCTGCAGGGCTTCGCCAAGCACCATAGAAGAGGAGGGAGAGAGAGACGCAGGGCTGCACCAAGAGAGATCTAATCGCGTTGTGTTTTGGGGCAGCCCTAGGCCTCATATATATAGGGGAAGGGGAGGGCTGCGCCCCCCTCTAGGGTTCCCACCCCTAGGGGGGGCGGCAGCCCTAGATGGGGAAGCAAGGGGGTGGCCAAGAGGGGATGGGAGAGGGAGGCGCACCAATATGGGCCCTAAGGCCCATATCCCATTAGGGTTTGCCCCCTTCTCTCTCTTAGGCGCATGGGCCTTAGTGGGGCTGGTGCCCTTGGCCCATGTAGGCCAAGGAACACTCCCTACAGCCCATGTGGCCCCCCGGGGCTGGTGGCCCCACTTGGTGGACCCCCGGGACCCTCCCGGTGGTCCCGGTACGTTACCGAGAAACCCCGAAACTCTTCCGGTGACCAAAACAGGACTTCCCATACATAAATCTTTACCTCCGGACCATTCCGGAACTCCTCGTGACGTCCGGGATCTCATCCGGGACTCCGAACAACATTCGGTAACCACATACTAACTTCCTTTATAACCCTAGCGTCATCGAACCTTAAGTGTGTAGACCCTACGGGTTCGGGAGACATGCAGACATGACCGAGACGTTCTCCGGTCAATAACCAACAGCGGGATCTGGATACCCATGTTGGCTCCCACATGTTCCACGATGATCTCATCGGATGAACCACGATGTCAAGGACTTAATCAATCCCGTATACAATTCCCTTTGTCTATCGGTACGATACTTGCCCGAGATTCGATCGTCGGTATCCCGATACCTTGTTCAATCTCATTACCGGCAAGTCTCTTTACTCGTTCCGTAACACATCATCCCGTGATCAACTCCTTGATCACATTGTGCACATTATGATGATGTCCTATCGAGTGGGCCCAGAGATACCTCTCCGCTTACACGGAGTGACAAATCCTAGTCTCGATTCGTGCCAACCCAACAGACACTTTCGGAGATACCCGTAGTGTACCTTTATAGTCACCCAGTTACGTTGTGACGTTTGGCACACCCAAAGTATTCCTACGGCATCCGGGAGCTGCACAATCTCATGGTCTAAGGAAATGATACTTGACATTAGCAAAGCTTTAGCATACGAACTACACGATCTAGTGCTATGCTTAGGATTGGGTCTTGTCCATCACATCATTCTCCTAATGATGTGATCCCGTTATCAACGACATCCAATGTCCATGGTCAGGAAACCGTAACCATCTATTGATCAACGAGCTAGTCAACTAGAGGCTTACTAGGGACATGGTGTTGTCTATGTATCCACACATGTATCTGAGTTTCCTATCAATACAATTCTAGCATGGATAATAAACGATTATCATGAACAAGGAAATATAATAATAATCAATTTATTATTGCCTCTAGGGCATATTTCCAACATTGACCTCATCGTGCGAAGACATTCACTCATAGATAAGGAGTTGGTTCCAGATTTGTACAAATCCACAGATCAGTACAAGTGAGGAATCTAACTACTTTGTGAAGCATAAGTGAATATACTAGGCATGTTATGAGATGCAGTATGAAAGAGATCCAACTTGTGTGAATAGAAACTGCTTGTGGTAGAAAGTGATAAAGCTATAGGATCAAAGGGGCCGTAAAAAGAAAGTTTTATTTACCACACGAAGAACTGCTAGACGGAGTGCAAGAGGAGGCCGAGCAGTTCGATCTTCCATGCCCTAACTTGGCGACAGAGGACACCTATAGCGACGGCAGAGAGGACGATGTCCGCGGTCGGCGTGAAGACGGCGTCGGAGAGGTTGCGGCAGTGAAGTGCTTCATCGCCGGCGTTGTCGAGGGCTAGCGGTGGCGCTAGGGTTCGTGCGAGAGTGGAAGAAGAGATAATGACTGTGGTGAGGCGTGTATTTATAGGTACAGTGGCGGCACTGCGTTATTACACAGGTGCCCCTGGCGATTCACATCTGAGGGACACGTGGCCGTCATGCAGCATATCGGGGGTTGTTCCACGTCCCACGCACGCCTGGATTGTCGGGTGGTCGTTCCCACTTCTCCGGGTTTCAGGTGAAGGAATGAGCATTGAAAACGGATTTAATGTTTGTCTCTGTATCTTCTGCTGACAAGGACGCAGAGAAGACATTCAATAGTTTCAATAGAATGCATATGATTTGGAGAGATAGAGTTTGAGATAGAAAGCATAGAGAGGTTAGGGTCTGATCACATTCACTTAGTTCAAAAGATTCAACAAGAAGACATAGCTATAAGTGAATGCTGTAGAGGACAGAACACTAGTATATATATATAATCAACATAGTGAAGATAATCATGAAGACATGTTGAGATTGAAGCCAAACCAAATGTGAAGACATAGCAAATGTAACGCCATGAGTGAAACACTTCAAACAGAACATTTGGTGGTGGCGTTACTCACCGTATAGGAAGTATTAGACCCAGACACGGCGCACAATTATCGTGGCGCTCTGAAGTCAAATTCCACATTAATGTATTCACACTTAGAATGTATGTCTTCATTTATGGAAGATATACTTTACTTCGTGTGTTGCACATCTAAGTCGTCAATATGCATAAGTGTTAGGATGTGTGCCTGATCACAGGACATTTGAGGATTCCAAGATATTTAGCTCACACCGTAACTTGCAAAATCTCTTCTCATCCAAGGGCTTGGTGAAGATATCTGCCAATTGCTCTTCAGTGTTGACGTGTATGATATCAATATCTTCCTTCACAACATGATCTCTAAGAAAGTGATGACGAATTTCAATATGCTTTGTCTTTGAGTGCTGAACTGGGTTGTTGGCAATCTTGATGGCGCTTTCGTTGTCGCAGTAGAGTGGCACTTGCTTCAGATGAATGCCATAGTCCTTGAGTGTTTGCTTCATCCACAGAAGCTGAGCGCAGCAAGATCCAGTAGCAATGTATTCAGATTCAGCAGTGGAGAGAGATACACAGTTCTGTTTCTTTGAAGACCAACATACAAGTGATCGTCCCAGAAAATGACATGTGCCTGATGTAGACTTGCGATCCACTTTGTCACCAACATAATCAGCATCCGAGAATCCAACCAGATCAAACTCTGAGCCCTTTGGATACCATAATCCGAGAGTTGGGGTGTGAGCCAAATATCGAAGAATTCGCTTCACAGCTAAGTGATGCGACTCCTTTGGTGCCGCTTGAAATCGAGCACACATGCAAACACTAAGCATAATATCTGGCCTTGATGCACATAGATAAAGCAAAGAACCAATCATGGAGCGGTATACCATTTGATCGAACTCTTTACCATTGTCGTCAGGACCCAGATGATGCTTGGCTGGCATTGGCGTCGTGAAGCCTTTGTAGTCTTGCATACCGAACTTCTTCAGGCAATCTTTGAGATACTTCTCTTGAGATATGAAGATGCCGTTGCATTGCCATCGTATTTGAAGACCGAGGAAGAACTTCAACTCTCCCATCATGGACATCTGATATTGCTCTTGCATCATATATCCAAACTCTTCATTGTACTTCTGATTGGTGCAGCCAAAGATAATGTCATCCACATATATTTGGCACACAAACAGTTCACCATCATATGTCTTCGTGAAGAGAGTGGGGTCGAGGGAACCAGGTATGAAGCCTTTGCTCTTCAGGAAGTATTTGAGTGTGTCGTACCAGGCCCGAGGGGCTTATTTTAGGCCATACAGTGCCTTGTTGAGCTTGTATACCATGTCAGGATGTTTTGGATCTTCAAAGCCAGGCGGTTGTGCAACATACACTTCTTCTTCAATCTTGCCATTGAGAAAGGCACTCTTCACATCCATTTGATATAGAAGTATGTTATGATGATTTGCATAGGCCAGCAGTATGCGTATGGCTTCAAGTCTAGCCACAGGAGCAAATGTTTCATCGAAGTCAATTCCTTCCACTTGAGTATATCCTTGAGCAACGAGACGAGCTTTGTTTCTGACAACTTGACCATGCTAATCTTGCTTGTTGCGGTATATCCATTTGGTGCCTATTATGTTGTGCTTCCGAGGATCAGGACGCTTAACCAGTTCCCATACGTTATTCAGCTCAAATTGTTGAAGCTCTTCTTGCATAGCTTGAATCCATTCAGGTTCCTTGAAGGCTTCTTCAACTTTTTTGGGTTCTATTATTGAGACGAATGCGAAGTGCCCACAGAAATTTGCTAGCTGAGTTGCCCTTGAACGAGTGAGCGGACCGGTTGCATTGATGCTATCAATTATTCTCTCAATCTGCACTTCATTGGCAACACGAGGATGTACAGGGCGAAGATTTTGCTCTTGCTGATCATTGTCGTTGTTAGAGGGAATGTCTTCAGGCTGAGCATTGTCTTCAGGTTGATCATGTGCGGAGATGATAAGTTCTTCTTTAGGTTGAGCTTCAGAAGGTATGATTTCTCCAGTTCCCATTAGCTTGATTGATTCACTGGATGGAACTTCATCTAGCACATTTGGCAGGTGCTCTCTTTGTGAACCGTTAGTCTCATCAAACTGCACATCCACTATTTCAACCATTTTATAATGGAAGAGATTGAAGACTCTGTAGGAGTGCGAATCCTTTCCATATCCAAGCATAAAACCCTCATGTGCTTTTGGTGCAAATTTTGAAGTGTGATGTGGATCCTTGATCCAGCACCTGGCGCCAAATACTCTGAAGTAACTGACATTTGGCTTCTTGCCAGTAAGGAGCTCATAAGATGTCTTGTTCAGAAGCTTGTGAAGATAAACATGATTGATTGTATGGCATGCAGTATCAATGGCTTCTGGCCAAAATTTTCTTGGAGTCTTGTATTCATCAAGCATCGTCCGGGCCATCTCAATGAGTGTTCTGTTCTTGCATTCGACTACGCCATTCTGCTGTGGCGTGTACGGGGCTGAGAATTTATGTGTGATGCCGAAGGTATCAAGATATGTATCAAGGCCAGTGTTCTTGAATTCAGTTCCATTGTCACTTCTGATGTGCTTTATCTTGGCGCCATAGTTGTTCATTGCTCGATTGGCGAAGCGTCTGAAGACATCCTGCACCTCAGTCTTGTAGAGGATTATGTGCACCCAAGTATATCTAGAATAATCATCAACAATGACAAAGCCATAGAGACAAGCAGTAGTAGTAAGAGTTGAGTACTGAGTGGGACCGAAAAGATCCATGTGGAGCAGTTCGAAGGGTCGAGTAGTAGTCATGATTGTCTTCGAGGGATGTTTGGCCCTCGTCATCTTTCCTGCTTCACAGGCACCGCATAAGTGATCTTTCTTGAACTTGACGCCCTCGATGCCTATGACATGCTTCTTCTTTGCAAGGGTGTGGAGGTTCCTCATGCCAGCATGCCCTAGCCTTCCATGCCAGAGCCAGCATTCTGAAGCTTTTGCTAGAAGACATACGGCAAGCTGTGGTCCTGCTGAGAAATCTACCACGTACAAATCATCTTTCCGATACCCTTCAAACACTAGAGACTTGTTAGATTCCATTAGAACAAGGCAATGATATTTTCCAAATATTACGATCATGTTCAAATCGCAAAGCATTGAGACAGACATTAAGTTGAAGCCAAGGGATTCAATAAGCATGACTTTATCCATGTATTGATCCTTTGAGATTGCAACTCTACCTAGACCCAATACCTTACTTTTACCAGTGTCTGCAAATGTGATGTGACTCTTGTCGGATGGACGTAAGGTTGAGTCCATAAGAAGGCTTCTTTTGCCAGTCATGTGGTTGGTACACCGACTATCAATAATCCATTCTGAAGACGCTGGTGTCTTACCCTACAATGCAGTTAGGGGATAGGCTTCACGAAGAGAATTGTGAAGCAAAAACATTTGACGAACCAGTGGGTTATGAAAGCTTAGATCCAGATTAGGAATGATAGGGAAAGTAGCAAGCGATTCAGGAACGAAGTACATAGTAAGACCATTCGGGCATTTGATCTTGCGCCCTACAAGCTGTTTAAGGTCCCCAGCAACAGCGTCAGAAAATTTTGGTTTTCTGCTGGAGACCTTTCCCTGCAAAAGAGAGTTAAGCCTTCTTAGCCACCCACATCTTCAAGGGTGGCTTAGAAGCGATAAGTCTAAGTGCAGCGTCTGAGAACTTTGGCTTTGGAGCCCTAGCAAAAAGTCTTGCAGGCGGACAACAATACTCATAAGAATAAGCAGAATAGTTTTTGGCCTTATGAACATGGCGGTTCGATGAACCGCGCTCATATTCATAGGCCTGAGTATGGTTTCCCTGCAAAACATTTGCGTTAGTGTGACTCAGGTGAGTCCTCTGTCTATATGAAGCCTTTGGACCATATGAAGCTTGTGTTCTGGGGTTTGTCTTCTTCAACTGTGGTGTCATGATGACATTCACAGGAAGATTTTCCAAACACTTTTTCGGCACCCAGATCTTCTTCATGGGCGGCCCATTCCTGCAGTTAGTACCAATATACCTGGCAAACACTTCACCATTCTGATTCTTAAATAGTTTATAGTTTGCATCAAAGGATTCATCAATGACAATGGGGTTAGCACAAGTGAAGCCAGATAGATTGGATGGATCTGCTGACGGTTCCTTTGCAGCAACCCATGTGGTTTTGGGATACTGCTCAGGTTTCCAGTAAGAGCCATCAACATTCATTTTCCTTACGAACCCAACACCCTCTTTCCTCGGGTTTTGGTTCAGAATCTGCCTTTTGAGGACATCACATAGTGTCTGATGCCCTTTAAGACTTTTGTACATCCCTGTTTCAAGCAATGCCTTCAACCTAGCATTCTCATCAGTAATAGCAGTGGTATCCTCAGCAGAGGGGTTAGTTACCACATCAACAGTTGAAGATATTGCAACAGTAGCAGCAGTAGAACATTCAGCAACAGAAGTAGCATTATCACGCTCAATGCATTTAAGACATGGTGGTTCAAATCCTTCCTAAGCGGAACTGATCTGTTTGGCGCGAAGTGACTCATTTTCTTTTTGAAGATCTTCATGAGATGCTCTCAATTTCTCAAGATCTTGCTTCCTTTGAAGATAATCATAGGAAAGCTTTTCATGAGTTGTTGAGAGCGTTTCATGACGACTTTCAAGCTCCTCATACTTAACGTGAAGATTTTTTATGTCTTCAATTAAGGACTCAGATCGAGTCATTTCAGCGCCCAACAGATCATCACTTTTGTCTAACCGTTTTTGAATATGTTCCATGGCTTTCTGTTGTTCAGTTGCAATTTTAGCAAGTGTTTTGTAGCTGGGTCTTGAACCACAATCAAAGTTATCGTCACTAGATGTTTGATAGTGAGTAGTGCATGTGTTTACCTTGGCACCGCGTGCCATGAAGCAGTAGGTAGGAGCAGAGTAGTCCTTGTCATTTGCATCGGTGTCGGTGGTGAAGTCATTGTCTTCAGTGTTGAAGATGGACTTGGCAACGTATGCTGTAGCCAGACTTGCAACGCCAGAATCGGACTCCTCCTCAGACTCCACCCCCGCCTCCTCAGAAGCGGACTCCTCCTCTGAATCCATTTCCTTGCCAACAAATGCACGTGCCTTGCCAGATGAGCTTTTCTTGTGTGATGAAGACTTTGAGGAAGACTTGGAAGAAGACTTTGAGTATTTCTTCTTCTTCTTGTCGTCAGAGTCATATTCCTTGCTCTTCTTCTTCTTTCTGTTCTCATTGTCCCACTGTGGACACTGAGAGATGAAGTGGCCAGTTTTCTTGCACTTGTGGCATGTTTTCTTATTGTAGTCATGAGCAGAAACTTCTTCACAAGCATAGCAAGTTCCTTTCCAATGTCTTCAGGATCATCAGAACTGTTGTCAGATTCTTCTTCAGATGAGGAGATAGCTTTTGCCTTCAAAGCACGAGTTCGCCCATAGTTTGGACCGTAGATATCTCTTTTCTCAGAAAGCTGAAACTCATGTGTGTTGAGCCTCTCAAGTATGTCGGACGGATCGAGTGTCTTAAAATCAGGTCGTTCTTGAATCATCAGGGCTAGGGTGTCAAACGAACTGTCAAGTGATCTCAGTAGTGTCTTGACGACTTCATGCTTGGTGATCTTAGTAGCGCCGAGGGCTTGAAGCTCATTTGTGATGTCAGTGAGTCAATCAAATGTGAGCTGGACATTCTCATTGTCATTTCGCTTGAAGCGGTTGAAGAGGTTGCGAAGGACACTGATTCTATGATCTCTCTGGGTTGAGACACCTTCGTCGACCTTGGAGAGCCAGTCCCAGACCAGCTTAGATGTTTCCAAAGCACTCACACGGCCATACTGTCCTTTGGTCAGATGACCACAGATGATATTCTTGGCAGTAGAGTCCAGTTGAACGAACTTCTTGACATCAGTAGCAGTGACACCTTCTCCAGCCTTGGGAACGCCGTTTTTGACGACATACCATAGGTTGACGTCAATGGCTTCAAGATGCATGCGCATCTTATTCTTCCAGTAGGGATATTCAGTTCCATCAAAGACGGGGCACGCAGCGGAGACTTTAATTATCCCTGCAGTCGACATAGCTAAAACTCCAGGTGGTTAAACCAAATCACACAGAATAAGGGAGCACCTTGCTCTGATACCAATTTAAAGTGCGTTATATCGACTAGAAGGGGGGTGAATAGGCGATTTTTATGAAAGTCTTCAAAACATGGAAGTTTCGAAGACAAACGATAGAATTAAACCTATTACCATGCAGCGGAAGGTAGACTACACTAGGTAAACCATAGTCATGTATTCAATGAAGTGAAAGCACAATGACTAATAGCAGCTAGGTAGTAAGGATCAAGTAGGAAGATATTAAGAAGCCAAACAGATCACACAGTCACTCAGTGAAGACAAAAGATAGTGCAAACATACAATGACTTCACAAGGAGTAACAGTAAGTAAAGAGAAGGGAAGGAAGAAACCAGTGACTCGTTGAAGACAATGATTTGTTGGACCAGTTCCAGTTGCTGTGACAACTGTACGTCTGGTTAGAGCGGCTAGGTATTTAAACTTGAGGACACACAGTCCTGGACACCCAGTCCTGAACACGCAGCTCAGGACACCCAGTCCTCACCGTATTCCCCTTGAGCTAAGGTCACACAGACCTTGCCCAATCACTCTGGTAAGTCTTCAAGGTAGACTCCCAAACCTTCACAGACTTCGTTCACCGGCGATCCACAATGTCTCTTGGATGCTCAGAACGCGACGCCTAACCGGCTAGAGGATTCATAGTCCTCAAGTGTAATAAGTCTTTAGATCACACAGACAAGAAGACTTAAGTGATGCCTAATTCTCTTTGGCTCTGGGTGGTTAGGGCTTTATCCTCGCAAGGAATTCTCTCTCAAAGGCTTCGAGGTGGGTTGCTCTCAAACGACAAAAGCCGTACTCTGAATCTGAGCAGCCAACCATTTATGGTTGTAGGGGGTGGGCTATTTATAGCCACTAGGCAACCCGACCTCATTTGTCCGAAATGACCCTGGGTCACTACGGAACTGACACGTGTTCCAACGGTCAGATTTCAAACTCACACATCAACTTTACTTGGGCTATAAGCAAAGCTAACTCATCCGACTCTGGACAGGATTCGCTCCCATAGTCTTCACTCGAAGACATGGGTTTTGTTTAAGCATAACTTCAGTCATTCTGACTGGTTCTCTTGGACCCCACTTAACAGTGCGGTGGTTCCTATGACTAAACAAATAAGAAAAAGAACTACGAAAGACCTAAGTCTTCGAGCTCCATAGGCTTCATGCGATGTCTTCTTTTGTCATAGTCTTCAACGTGAATATCTTGATATACCACCTTTGACATCAATGTCTTCATACATTTTTAGGGGTCATCTCTAGTAGGAAAACCGAATCAATGAGGGACTTCTACCTGTGTTATCCTGCAATTCTCACAAACACATTAGTCCCTCAACTAGGTTTGTCGTCAGTACTCCAAAACCAACTAGGGGTGGCACTAGATGCACTTACAACAGAAAAAACTAGAACTGAAACCACCGGAGAAGAAAAGAATTAAGGATGATGACCTTGAGGCTCCGTTAAAATCTTCATGAGAATCACCGGATAAGAACATTAACGGAAAAGGGAATGGACAGGCTTCCCATCAATAAAAGGATACTTGAATAAGAAATCTGAGTCCTTGAAGAAACAAGGGTGGGAGGGCGGAAAAAACAAAGGCAACTTGGAGACGGATGAAACAAACACCGTTGAGAAGACTTGAGTTGATCTTGCGAATGTTGAAATGATCAGATCCAATTGAAAAGAAACAACACCGGTTGAAAAGGATTTACATGACAATCCCGATTATCAAGAAGGATTAGTATTCACATAGGAGTATGAGAACACCACTTAAACAAGGGATGGAATCAACATTTGACTTTGAAGCAACTCGAATACCACAACTCAAAACAAACAAAGGATTGGCTTGTAGAATAAGCTGGAACAAACATATGATAGAGATTTCGTCCGAAGTTTTCGTGGTGGGGCCTACACGGGCTCGATCGTACATCACCATCATGTACAAGGCAGTGCACATGACATATGAAGCGTCCCCGAGTCGGCATAGCCAAGGACTCTTTAAGACACAACGAGACCACTGTAAAACTGACCGTTAATAGGCGGACCACTAGACGTCGAACCCCAATTTCATATCATACATCTGTCGAAAAGATATCCTAAGAGCTACTTGAATTCCCACTTATAAACTCCCGAAATTTTCCGGTTATGCAATCAGGTGTTGGGGATACAGGGGAAGCATAATATCTCACCCAAATCTAGCAAATCCTACATCCAGCTGTATCCATCCTTCAACACATAACCAAGAAACCTTCGGAAATCGTGTACCTCAACCTTCGAAAAGCATCCGTTATACGAGTTATGGCAATACTCTCGAACTCCCGCCCCAGTACTGGGTGGCGTCGAGGTTATCTCACCAACAACTGCATAAAAGAGATTTTCGATGTCGGCGAAACTAATCTCAGGTATTCCAGAACTACAACGATAAAATTGTGACGACAACACCTCGGAGCTCAACTCCCCGGGACACTGCCACAACCCCTAAATGACAGGAGGCACCAAGAACAATGTTCTCGTCACAAAACCATCGGAACGATTCCAAGATACCCACGTGATCCTAATTTTTTTTAGTGAAATTTGAGAAGAGAAGAGTCAAAACTCTATGTCACGACGCCTTACCAGAGCGATGAAGGGACTAGGGAGTAAAAATAATTCCTAACTCTCCGATATATATAAATCCTAAATGACTCAAAACATTTTTTTTTCTAGACTCAACTCGTCAGCTAATTCGATCAAGCAATGGGGGCTCCTAAGGTTGGGGAAGGCTCAGATTACCAACTTGTAACGCCCTCGGTGCGGCTATATCTCCCACGTGTCGAAGCACGACTTAGAGGCATAACCGCATTGAAAGCAATGTCGCAAGTGAGGTAATCTTCACACAACCCATGTAATACATTAGGGAAAGAGATACATAGTTGGCTTACAATCGCCACTTCACACAAATACATGAATAAAGCATTACATCAACCAAATACATACAAGGTCCGACTACGGAACCAAAATAAAAGAAGACTACCCCAAATGCTACACAGATCCCTGATCGACCCCAACTGGGCTCCACTACTGATCAACTAGAATGAAACAACACAAAGGACAAGATCTTCATCGAGCTCCTCCTTGAGCTTGGTTGCGTCATATGCACGGTAACATCGACACCTGCAAACTGGTTTTGGAAGTATCTGTGAGTCACGGGGACTCAGCAATCTCGCACCCTCGCGATCAAGACTATTTAAGCTTATAGGAAGGGCAAAAGGTATGAGGTGGAGCTGCAGCAAGCGACTAGCATATATGGTGGCTAACATACGCAAATGAGAGCGAGAAGAGAAGGCAAAGCACGATCGAGAAAAACTATGATAAAGAAGTGATCCTAGAACAACCTACGTCAAGCATAACTCCAACACCGTGTTCACTTCCCGGACTCCGCCGAAAAGAGACCATCACGGTTACACACGCGGTTGATGTATTTTAATTAAGGTCAAATTTAGGTTTTCTACAACCGGACGTTAACAAATTCCCATCTGCCCATAACCGCGGGCACGGCTTTCGAAAGTTCAAAACCCTGCAGGGGTGTCCCAACTTAGCCCATGACAAGCTCTCACGGTCAACGAAGGATATACCTTCTCCCGAGACATTCCGATCAGACTCGGTATCCCAGTTCTACAAGACACTTCGGCAAGTTAAAACAAATCCAGCAACACCGCCCGAATGTGCCGACAAATCCCGATAGGAGCTGCACATATCTCGTTCTCAGGGCACACTCAGATGAGACTAGCTACGAGTAAAACCAACCCTCAAGTTTCCCCGAGGTGGCCCCGCAGGCAGCTCGGTTCGGACCAACACTTAGAGAAGCACTGGCCCGGGGGGTTAAAATAAGGATGACCCTTGAGTCTGCAGAACCCATGGGAAGGTGGTAGGCTGTTAGTGCAAATGGTAAAACCAAGATTGGGCATTGCTGGAGGAGTTTTATTCAAGGTGAACTGTCAAGGGGTTCCCATTATAGCCCAACCGCGTAAGGAACACAAAATCCAGGAACATAACACCGATACGACGGAAACTAGGGCGGCAAGAGTGGAACAAAACACCAGGCATAAGGCCGAGCCTTCCATCCTTTACCAAGTATATAGATGCATTAATTAAATAAGATATATTGTGATATACCAACAAGTAAACATGTTCCAACAAGGAACAACATCTCCATGTTCCAACAAGGAACAGACTTCAATCTTCACCTGCAACTAACAACGCTATAAGAGGGGCTGAGCAAAGCGGTAACATAGCCAAACAACGATTTGCTAGGACAAGGTGGGTTAGAGGCTTGGCTCAACAATATAGGAGGCATGATAAGCAAGTGGCAGGTATCGCAGCATAGGCATAGCAAAAGAGCGAGCATCTAGCAAGCAAAGATAGAAGTGATTTCGAGGGTATGATCATCTTGCCTGAAATCCCGAAGGAAGAAGAACGAGTCCATGAAGAAGACGAACGGACGTAGTCGAACGGGTCCTCACAATCACGACGTAATCGGAACCAACCCGGAGAAGCAACACCGGAAAGAAAGCAAACAATATAGTAAACAACCACGACATGAACATGGCATGATGCACAATCAAGTATGATGCATGTCCGGTTTAATGAAGCATGGCATGGCAAAGTGTACAAGCAACCCTACAAATTAAGTGGAGCTCAATGTGCAACGAGTTGCATATTGACGAAACACCACGACAAGTTATTTAGTTCGATATCGTTTATGTACCCAACAATATTAAATGTTGTTAAACATGGCAAGAGGGTGAAGCAAAGTAAAACTACCTATCTAGTCAAGGTTAAATGGGGCCAGAAGCAACGAACAACAATTCCGGTAAATCCCCACATGCATATATTAGGTTTGGTACTGTTCTGCCCTAAACACAATTTTAGAGTTGTTAAACATGCAAAGATGAGTGTACCATGTTAAACTAGGCATTTTTCTACCCCATTTACATATAAAGTTTATTAAAATCCGAGTTACGGTTATTTAGTTATGAAATAAATCATTTTACCATGGCATTTATGCAAATTAAATGCAAGCAACATTTTAAACATGGATGCAAGCAGCATATTATGAAACTAGATCAAATTCTAAGCATTTTATATATATGGTTCGTTTAGTTTGGATGCATGTATATTTAATTATAGACAATGTAAAACAATGGCAATTCTGTAAATATGCAATACACTAGAAATTAAACAAATCCACAGGCAAAAAAAAAACATGCACGAGCCCGAAGCATCAAGCTGCAGCGGCCCGGATGAGGATTCGGCCCAAGTGGCTGGCTGTGTGGTGTGCAAAAGATAAATAAGAGGAAACAGGGGCAAAAATTAGGGTGCCTGGGAATTGAACCCAGCACATCACCGTTGAAAACATAGCGGGCTGACCAGCTCGCCTGGAAGATGTTTGTGATGGATACTGGGCTTGGCCAAACAGGAACAAGAACAAAGCTTAATCTGGTCAGGCAAAAATTGATGAAGAAAGCGGCCGTGGGGATTTGATCTCTGGTTGCTTGGGTGCAAACCTGCTAGCCTAACCAGTAGAACCAAGAGTGCACCTAATATAATTCGCAGGCAAAATATAACTGAACCAACAGTTCGAGCGAGCCTGACAGAAACAAGGCAAAATTGGGGCACCTGGGAATCGAACCCCAGACCCCTTGGATGGATACCGGCTGCGCTAGCCGCTGGGCCAGCTATGTGATGGTGATGCATGTGGAGATCGACAGAAGATAACTGGAATCGCGACCAGGACCAAAACTGAAGCGCTAACCACTGCAATGGATGAGTGTTTATGGCACAAGGATGGCTCGGACCAAGATGAAACAGTTGTGCGTGTGAGCGAATTAACAGAAACAACACAAAACGATAAAAAAAAGGGCGCGATGGGCTTGAACCCAGGTCCTTTTGGATGGATGATTCGCTACTAGCCACTGCACTAACTGCTTTGTTTATGACTAAACAGGGAGATCATTTCTTCTGAATAAACAAAAGGCAGGAGCCTTCTTCATGGATCACGGGAGAACTGGGTGACGACGCCGGTGAGCAAAACGGCGACCGTCGCGACCACAGGCCGACGGCAGGGGTGCGGAAAAGGCTTGCGGTGGCCATGGTGGGATGTGCGCATGTGTGGGTGCAGCAAGGGGCGGCCGTGTGCATGCAAAGACTCGTGCTCGACTCGGCATGGCGGATTTGGAATAGGCGGGCTCGGGAAGACGACTACGGCGACAGAATTGAACCCGGGAGAGGCTGGGAGGAGTGACTGCTCACCGATGGGGTGCTGCTGGAGTTGAACACGGTCGCGGGTGGCCGGAGACGGCAGGAGGACGTGATGATCGACGGAGCCGCTCGAGTCCGTGAAGCAGAGGAAGACGACGAAGATGACGTCAAGGAACTTGGCGATCCGGGCTCGGGGAGTCGCGGGGAGACGTTGCCGGAGTCATGGGACTTGCTGCGGAGGAAGACGACGCCCGGGAGATGCTGGCTACGCCGGGCTCGAGCTCAGCTCGGCTAGTCATGGCGATGGAGACGGCAGGGCGTGGGGAACTTACCTCGGCGGCGTGAGGAGGCAGAAGAGGGGAAAACGGAGCGAGGAGGAAACCCTAGGGTTGGGACAGGATTATATAGGAGGAAGGGAGCAGCTCCGGCCGTCAAATCACCCGGACTGCCGACGTGGATGCGCTGGATGTCCTGCCGTACAGTACAGGGAGAAGACGATGAACAGAGGAGGTGCTGGTGGTCTTGGCTGGACTGAGAGGTGAGTGCAGGTGGGCTGGGGGCTGGGAGGAACAGAGGGATATGGCTCTCTCCTCCTGATATGAAATTCTTTCTCTTCCTTATTTCTTCAACCAGAATTTAGGAGAAAAGAAAGAGGTGCTAGAGGTGGAATATTTCAGAAAAGAAAAAATATCCTTGGAGTCTTGAGAATATGCAAAATTTGAATAAATTGGTTTGGCAATTTTTAGAGGAAGAAAAATAATTCAAGTTTGAATTGACTTCAAACTTGAGCCATTTTTGAACCCAACCGAAACATATTTATATGAGCCGAAAATTGGCAGAGAGCATGTAGGCAATGAGCAGGATTTATAGGAAAAAAATGAACATTTATGGAGGACAGAAAAATGGCACTAGCAAAAATGAAAGGAATAAGAAGGAAGAAGGAGGTGTCGATGCATGGGTAGATTTGAGAGACATAGCAAGGGGTTTGGTCACATGCAACATGCATAGAGCAAGACAACATCATGAAGAATGTGATGCGCATGGTGATTAAGATGAAATGCAAAAAGACAAAAGGCACAATGCAATGAAACCAATGGTGTTCATGAAGCAAGAGGCAAATATGTCAAGGCACTCAACATGATCATGGCATAAACATATATGAATGAAATATGCAGAACAATTATGATAATGCAACAAACATAATAAACACACGTCAACAACTAAAATAAAAGGAAGGCATCTGGAGTATCGGCCTCGGGGCGTTACAACACTCCACCACTACGAGAGGATCTCGTCCCGAGATCTAGAATGGCACCGGAGGGACAACGGAAGAGAAAGAGAATATGTTAAACTAAGTTGCTTCTTTGACATACGAGTGAAACCAAAGAACCTTGAGAGGTTGAACACATTGAAAGAAAGAATACAACAGAGAAGAACAAAGTTGAAAGCACTCCGTTAAGAAAGAGAAATAAGAAAGAACCGATTCGGGTAGCACTTCGGTTGAAAAGAGATGAAGACTTGATGAAATGAAAGAACTTGAGCAAAGGGGCACAATACTCCGGTTAAATGGATAAGCATGAGTCAAACATGATCTTGACAAGACCAGAAGATGGGTTGAAGAGAGCAACAATGCAATGGCTCCGGAACAAAAGTAAGAATGGAATGGAGTGAACGAAGGGAAGCACGATCTTGAGGGAGCACGCTGACACCAAAAGCTAGAACGGAATTGTTGGAAAAACCAACAACGAAAAGGATAAACTTGATATGGTCTTATGGAATACATCTCAAATTATAAGGTGACAACCTGCCACTCACGGGAAGAAGAATTGGATTGATATGAACAAGGAGACAAGAAACTATTTCACCGGGAGCATAAATGAAGAACTTGGGTCAATTATACGCCTCACAATAGGAAGATCCTTAGGGAAAGCTTTAGGTGAAACATAACCCAAGATAACTCCAATGACGAGATTGATGGATTTAAAATACCTCATTCTTAACAACATGTGAATCACGAAACATGAACTCAAATTATCAAGAATGACATAATACCACCTCCAAAGATACGGTAGAAAGAATTGCACTCCGGATTGCAAGATGAAGAATGCTTGAGCTCCTTTGAAAAGAATCTCAATGAACGCTTCGAGAAGGAAATAATCCTTGATGAACCCTCATGTATAGCCTCCATGAAGAAACTCCGGTAACAAAAGAAGAAAAAGAAAGAGAAAATGAAAACACAAGGTGAATCCTTGCAATGATTTAGATGGATCTCCGTGATAATTAGAGCTTGGAACTCCGAGAAAAAGAGAAGATG
This sequence comes from Triticum monococcum, assembly GCA_034509565.1. Lineage (NCBI taxonomy): Eukaryota > Viridiplantae > Streptophyta > Magnoliopsida > Poales > Poaceae > Triticum > Triticum monococcum. The sequence continues at coordinate 389,013,853 of CM067841.1, forward strand.
AAACAATTGAAATCAGGAATTTGATGAGCCTCCGGAATAGGGAATTAATCACTTGGTTGAAACAAGAATAAGTATTACATTATGCTTATCCTTCATCAATTAAATTGATGACAATCAACTGATTTGGCGTACTACTTATTCTCGTGGAAAGGATTAAAGAGAGGTATAACTTAAGCTTGAGAAGGTCTTCAACGAACCACCGGTAGGATTGAAACAACGAATAAATTGATAAAGAAGACAAATCTTGAACGAACCACCATAAGATTTAAAAATGAACGAAGAGAAGATAAAGAAAACACCGGGAAGAATTAGCAAATGAATGAAGATGCTTGAGAGAATTTAGATAAAAGTGAATATAATAGATCATGGACCGATTAGAGATCACTTGAATGATGCACCGGTAAGATCGGAGAATGATAACTGCAAACTGAGAATTAATAAACCTGAATTGATGGACTCCGGATAATCAATCTGAAAAGACTCCTGGATTTGCACCGGATGGGTGAAAAGAATAGTCACAAAGAAAACAATTATGAGAGGAAGACATCAAGCTAGAACCACGAATCTTTGATAGAATGAAACAACATTCAAGGGAAAACTCTTCTTCGGTCTTCAAATGCAGGGAATGACGATGAGAAACACCACCATGAATTATTTAGGCACTCCGGAAGAATCAAAACGGAGAGGTTGAGCCAACGATGAAAATAATTTGAAAGATCTTGGAGAAACCCTCTGACTGATGAAAATTCATTCTTACGTCACACTTCGAAAAGAAATTTGGATAGCTCCAGGAAAATAAGAAGAGTCAGGTAAGATCCTGGAAAAAGACCTGTGAGTTAGGGCTCACTCAAAAGAAACACCGTTGAAATGATTAAAAAAGAGAGGTTGCACCGGTTGATTTAAATGGCTTGAATGAGATAACAACCTCGAAAGATCTTGAATGAATGCAGAGTGGAAAACACGAATCTTCGAGATATCTTGAGCACTCCGAAACAATTGAATAGCGAGAAATGAATATTAGGAGCACCGGTGTGAGAAGACATTTGAAGCAAGGAAAATAATATGATCAACACAGAAAAAACTAGAATTGAAACCACCGGAGAAGAAAAGAATTAAGGATGATGACCTTGAGGCTCCGTTAAAATCTTCGTGAGAATCACCGGATAAGAACATTAAAGGAAAAGGGAATGGAGAAGCTTCCCATCAATAGAAGGATACTTGAATAAGAAATCTGAGTCCTTGAAGAAACAAGGGTGGGAGGGCGGGAAAAACAAAGGCAACTTGGAGACGGATGAAACAAACACCGTTGAGAAGACTTGAGTTGATCTTGCGAATGTTGAAATGATCGGATCCAATTGAAAAGAAGCAACACCGGTTGAAAAGGATTTACATGACAATCTCGATTATCAAGAAGGATTAGTATTCACATAGGAGTATGAGAACACCACTTAAACAAGGGATGGAATCAACATTTGACTCCGAAGCAACTCGAATACCACAACTCAAAACAAACAAAGGATTGGCTTGTAGAATAAGCCGGAACAAACATATGATAGAGATTTCGTCCGAAGTTTTCATGGTGGGGCCTACAGGGGCTCGATCATACAACACCATCATGTACAAGGCAGTGCACATGACATACGAAGCGTCCCCGAGTCGGCATAGCCAAGGACTCTTTAAGACACAATGAGACCACTGTAAAACCGACTGTGAATAGGCGGACCACTAGACGTCGAACCCCAATTTCATATCATACATCTGTCGGAAAGATATCCTAAGAGCTACTTGAATTCCCACTTATAAACTCCCGAAATTTTCCGGTTATGCAATCAGGTGTTGGGGATACAGGGGAAGCATAATATCTCACCCAAATCTAGCAAATCCTACATCCAGCTGTATCCATCCTTCAACACATAACCAAGAAACCTTCGGAAATCGTCTACCTCAACCTTCGAAAAGCATCCGTTATACGAGTTATGGCAATACTCCCGAACTCCCGCCCCAGTACTAGGTGGCGTCGAGGTTATCTCACCAACAACTGCATAAAAGAGATTTTCGATGTCGGCGAAACTAATCTCAGGTATTCCAGAACTGCAACGATAAAATTGTGACGACAACACCTCAGAGCTCAACTCCCCAGGACACTGCCACAACCCCTAAATGACAGGAGGCACCAAGAACAATGTTCTCGTCACAAAACCATCAGAACGATTCCAAGATACCCGCGTGATCCTAAATTTTTTTAAGTGAAATTTGAGAAGAGAAGAGTCAAAACTCTACGTGAGGATGCCTTACCAAAGCGATGAAGGGACTGGGGAGTAAAAATAATTCCTAACTCTCCGATATATATAAATCCTAAATGACTCAAAACATTTTTTTCTAGACTCAACTCGTCAGCTCATTCGATCAAGCAGTGGGGGCTCCTAAGGTCGAGAAAGGCTCTGATTACCAACTTGTAACACCCTCGATGCGGCTATATCTCCCACGTGTCGAAGCACAACTTACAGGCATAACCGCATTGAAAGCAATGTCGCAAGTGAGGTAATCTTCACTCAACCCATGTAATACATAAGGGAAAGAGATACATAGTTGGCTTACAATTGCCACTTCACACAAATACATGAATAAAGCATTACATCAACCAAATACATACAAGGTCCGACTACGGAACCAAAATAAAAGAAGGCTACCCCCAAATGCTACACAGATCCCTGGTCGACCCCAACTGGGCTCCACTACTGATCAACTAGAACGAAACAACACAAAGGACAAGATCTTCATCGAGCTCCTCCTTGAGCTTGGTTACGTCATCTGCACGGTAACATCGACACCTTCAAACTGGTTTTGGAAGTATCTGTGAGTCACGGGGACTCAGCAATCTCGCACCCTCGCGATCAAGACCATTTATGCTTATAGGAAGGGTAAAAGGTATGAGGTGGAGTTGCAGCAAGCGACTAGCATATATAGTGGCTAACATACGCAAATGAGAGCGAGAAGAGAAGGCAAAGCACGATCGAGAAAAACTATGATTAAGAAGTGATCCTACAACAACCTACGTCAAGCATAACTCCAACACCGTGTTCACTTCCTGGACTCTGCCGGAAAGAGACCATCACGGTTACACACGTGGTTGATGTATTTTAATTAAGGTCAACTTCAGGTTTTCTACAACCGGACGTTAACAAATTCCCATCTGCCCATAACCGCGGGCATGGCTTTCGAAAGTTCATAACCCTGTAGGGGTGTCCCAACTTAGCCCATGACAAGCTCTCACGGTCAATGAAGGATATACCTTCTCCCGAGACATTCCGATCAGACTCGGTATCCCCAGTTCTACAAGACACTTCGACAAGTTAAAACAAATCCAGCAACACCGCCCGAATGTGCCGACAAATCCCGATAGGAGCTGCACATATCTCGTTCTCAGGGCACACTTAGATGAGACTAGCTACGAGTAAAACCAACCCTCAAGTTTCCCCAAGGTGGCCCCGCAGGCAGCTACGTTCGGACCAACACTTAGAGAAGCACTGGCCCGGGGGGTTAAAATAAGGATGACCCTTGAGTCTGCAGAACCCAAGGGAAGGTGGTAGGCTGTTAGTGCAAATCGTAAAACCAAGGTTGGGCATTGCTAGAGGAGTTTTAGTCAAGGCGAACTGTCGAGGGGTTCCCATTATAGCCCAACCGCGTAAGGAACGCAAAATCCAGGAACATAACACCGATATGATGGAAACTAGGGCGGCAAGAGTGGAACAAAACACCAGGCATAAGGCCGAGCCTTCCACCCTTTACCAAGTATATAGATGCATTAATTAAATAAGATATATTGTGATATCCGAACAAGTAAACATGTTCCAACAAGGAACAATATCTCCATGTTCCAACAAGGAACAGACTTCAATCTTCACCTACAACTAACAACGCTATAAGAGGGGCTGAGCAAAGCGGTAACATAGCCAAACAACGGTTTGCTAGGACAAGGTGGGTTAGAGGCTTGACTCAACAATATAGGAGGTATGATAAGCAAGTGGCAGGTATCGCAGCATAGGTATAGCAAAAGAGCGAGCATCTAGCAAGCAAAGATAGAAGTGATTTCGAGGGTATGATCATCTTGCCTGAAATCCCGTAGGAAGAAGAACGAGTCCATGAAGAAGACGAACGGACGTAGTCGAACGGGTCCTCACAATCACGACGTAATCGAAACCAACCCGGAGAAGCAACACCAGAAAGAAAGCAAACAATATAGTAAACAACTACGACATGAACATGGCATGATGCACAATCAAGTATGATGCATGTCCGGTTTAATGAAGCATGGCATGGCAAAGTGCACAAGCAACCCTACAAATTAAGTGGAGCTCAATATGCAACGAGTTGCATATTGACGAAACACCACGACAAGTTATTTAGTTCAATCTCGTTTATGTACCCAATAATATTAAATGTTGTTAAACATGGCAAGAGGGTGAAGCAAAGTAAAACTACCTATCTATTCAAGGTTAAATGAGGCTGGAAGCAACGAACAACAATTCCGGTAAATCCCCATATGCATATATTAGGTTTGGTATTGTTCTGCCCTAAACACAATTTTAGAGTTGTTAAACATGCAAAGATGAGTGCACCATGTTAAACTAGGCATTTTTCTACCCCATTTAAATATAAAGTTTATTAAAATCCGAGTTCCGGTTATTTAATTATGAAATAAATCATTTTACCATGGCATTTATGCAGATTAAATGCAAGCAACATTTTAAACATGGATGCAAGCAACATATTATGAAACTAGATGAAATTCTAAGCATTTTACATATATGATTCGTTTAGTTCGGATGCATGTATATTTAACTATAGACAATGTAAAACAGTGGCAATTCTGTAAATATGCAATGCACTGGAAATTAAACAAATCCATAGGCAGAAAAAAACATGCACGGGCCCGAAGCATCAAGGTGCAGCGATTCGGCCCAAGTGGCTGGCTGTGTGGTGTGCAAAAGATAAATAAGATTGTCTCAAAAAAAAGATAAATAAGAGGAAACAAGGGCAAAAATTAGGGTGCCTGGGAATTGAACCCAGCACATCACCGTTGAAAACAGAGCGAGCTGACCAGCTCGCTTGGAAGATGTTTGAGATGGATACTGGGCTTGGCCAAACAGGAACAAGAACAAAGCTTGATCTGGTAAGGCAAAATTTGATGAGAAATAATGCGGCCGTGGGGATTTGATCTCTGGTTTCCTGGGTCAAACCTGCTAGCCTAACCAGTAGAACCAAGAGTACACCTGAGATAATTCGTAGGCAAAATATAACTGAACCAACAGTTCGAGTGAGCCTGACAGAAACAAGGCAAAAATTGGGCCACCTCGGAATCGAACCCCAGAACCCCCGCGGATGGATACCGTCTGCGCTAGCCACTGGGCTAGCTATGTGTTGGTGATGCATATGGAGATCGACAGAAGATAACTGGCATTGCAACTAGGACCAAAACTGAAGCGCTATCCAGTGCAATGGATGAGTGTTTATGGCAAAAGGAGGGCTCGGACCAAGATGAAACAGTTGTGCGTGTGAGCGAATTAACAGAAAAAACATAAAAAGAAAAAAAAGGGGGGCGCTGGGCTTGAACCCAGGTCCTTTTGGATGGATGCATCGCTACTAGCCACTGCACTAACTGCTCTCTTTATGACTAAACAGGGAGATCATTTCTTCTGAATAAACCAAAGGTAGGAGCCTTCTTCATGGATCACGGGAGAACTGGGTGACGACGCAGGCGAGCAAGACGGCGACCGTCGCGACCACAGGCCGACGGCGGGGGTGTGGAAAAGGCTTGCGGTGGCCATGGTGGGATGTGCGCATGTGTGGGTGCAGCAAGGGGCGGCCGTGTGCATGCAAAGACTCGCGCTCGACTCGGGCGCGGCCATGGCGGGAGACGGCGACATGCGCTAGGTGGGTATGGGGAGACTTGGGGCCGAGCTGCGGTGCTGCAGCGCGGCGGGTGGCGTGTGTGAAACAACGAGCACAGCAACGGCATGAACACAAGCACGAACTCGAGGCCGTCCATGGCGGATTTGGAATAGGCGGGCTCAGGAAGACGACTACGGCGACAGAATTGAACCGGGGAGAGGCTGGGAGGAGCGACTGCTCACCGAGGGGGTGCTGCTCGAGTTGAACACGGTCGCGGGTGGCCGGAGACGGCGGGAGGACGTGATGATCAACGGAGCCGCTCGGGTCCGTGAAGCAGAGGAAGACGACGAAGATGACGTCAAGGAACTTGGCGATCCGGGCTCGGGGAGTCGCGGGGAGACGTTGCCGGAGTCGTGGGACTTGCTGCGAAGGAAGACGACGCCCGGGAGATACTGGCTACGCCGGGCTCGAGCTCAGCTCGGCTGGCATGGCGATGGAGATGGCAGGGCGTGGGGAACTTACCTCGGCGGCGTGAGGAGGCAGAAGAGGGGAAAACGGAGCGAGGAGGAAACCCTAGGGTTGGGACAAGATTATATAGGAGGAAGGGAGCAGCTCCAACTGTCAAATCAACCGGACTGCCGACGTGGATGCGCTGGATGTCCTGCCGTACAGTACAGGGAGAAGACGATGAACAGAGGAGGTGCTGGTGGGCTTGGCTGGGCTGAAAGGTGAGTGCAGGTGGGCTGGGGGCGGGAGGAATAGAGGGATATGGCTCTCTCCTCCTGATATGAAATTCTTTCTCTTCCTTATTTCTTCAACCAGAATTTAGGAGAAAAGAAAGAGGCGCTAGAGGTGGAATATTATAGAAAAGAAAAAAAATATCCTTGGAATCTCGTGAATATGCAAAATTAGAATAAATTGGTTTGGCAATTTTTAGAGGAAGAAAAATAATTCAAGTTTGAATTGACTTCAAACTTGAGCCATTTTTGAACCCAACCAAAACATATTTATATGAGCCGAAAATTGGCAGAGAGCGTGTAGACAATAAGCAGGATTTATAGGAAAAAATGAACATTTATGGAGGACAGAAAAATGGCACTAGCAAAAATGAAAGGAATAAGAAGGAAGAAGGAGGTGTTGATGCATGGGTAGATTTGAGAGACATAGCAAGGGGTTTGGTCACATGCAACATGCATAGAGCAAGAACAACATCATGAAGAATGTGATGCGCATGGTAATTAAGATGAAATGCAAAAAGACAAAAGGCACAATGCAATGAAACCAATGGTGTTCATGAAGCAAGAGGCAAATATGTCAAGGCACTCAACATGATCATGCCATAAACATATATGAATGAAATATGTAGAACAATTATGATAATGCAACAAACATAATAAACATATGTCAACAACTAAAATAAAAGGAAGGCATCTGGAGTATCGGCCTCGGGGCGTTACACCTATGCTACCACCTCCTTAATCGACCAAGACGTTGGATCAAGTGTGAATACGCGTTTTTTGCGAACACCCCCACATTATATGCGTGGAGGCGGAAGCTGACGACTGCAAACTTTTAGGTTATATACATATATACATAAATGGCCGCACAGGAGGCATCATAATATTTTCAGGAAAAAGTATAAATACAGCCTTGACAACTCAATAAAATATTGTTCTTACAATGGGAGTACATGTCACTAGAACATAATATTCTTCGAGCACTGAGCCTCTATTGAACGAGCGCCTTCAAGAACTTCTTCAAAGTAGTGCTCGGCAGCCACTCGGCCCACATCCGATCCCTATGTTGCAACAGTGGTGGCCTCCATCTCTGCCCAGTATGTCTTGACGTGGGCAAGGCCATCCGTGCATCCACTATGCACGCCGACCTCTTCATAGCGTCGATGTGCGGCACAACACCAAGGAATTGTTGCACTAAACTAAAATAACTATTCGGCCTTGGCCCTCTCGGCCACAGATGATCCACAATAGACCTCATGGTGAGTCCGGACAACCTATGGAGCTCGGTCCACTTGGCCATTCGCTCATTCAACAGCAGCGGACGCACTGGAGCATGGAACTGTGACCAGAACAACTTTTCCACTTCGCGATCTTTTTGATCCTTGAAGTACTCGGCCGCATCAGTAGCACTTGCCGCTGAATCAACGTAGGCGTCCGCCGAACTCCATAGTTGGTCAAGAGGAGCATACTCCGGATCTCCGAACTTAGTCCGCAACAAGAAGGGCTTCCCAGCCATGATATCCGCAGCTTGATGCAACTCCTCCTTTGTCGCTCTGATTTTAGAGCGAGCTTCCTTGGCTGCTACCATGGCCTTTTTCAGGTCCGTCGCCCTCGTCCGGCTTTCTTTATCAAGAAGCTGGTAACGGTCAGCGGCATCTTTCAACTCAATGGCCATCTTGGCTATCCTTTCCTTGCTCTGGCGATGCGCAGACTGTTCGGCCCTCAGCTCTTCGACCGCGTTTAGAGCGGCCGCATCGCTATTCCTTGCTTGTTCCTTGGCTCGGGCAAGCTCTGCCCGAAGGGTCTTCATGGTGGCAGCTCCATCTGCAGTCACAACATATTGAAGATACTGGCATCATGCTCCTCTTACTTTGCACTGATCACCGGAGAAATCACTTACCCTGTGCCTCATCAAGCCGCTTGTTGACAAGCACGATGTCGGCATCTGCCGCATCAAGTTGCCGCTTTAGCTTGGCAAACCCATCAGTCCAGCTAGCCACCGGTGCTCCAGCCACCGGCACATAAAGGCGGTCTGGTTTTTACCTGGGACTATGATCCTCTGTTTGCCGCCGTTTTCGATGACAACCAGAGTCTCAGGGGCTACTATCTGCATAGGGCACACCTAATGTGTGCGATACTGTCCAAAACATACACTATGTCACGTACCTCAAAGCCTTTCAGCAGACTCATAAAAGCTTCATGCAATCCGCTTTCAGCGGATGAAATCCTTTCAACTAACGTACTCATAAGAGTACGACGTGCTTCTGAAATGGCCGCTTGCTCCAGAAGATCCTTCAGTGCATCCGACCGCACACTATACGGTTCCGGGCTCTTTCTGTTGCTCTCTTTAGGAGCCGAATACTGAGGACTCCGGGTGGCCAAGGGATTACCTCCTGGCCTTGGTGGATCTAGAGAAACCCTCCGCGACGACACTTCTGGGTCGCCCGCCTCATAGGGTGGGGTGGCAGGGGGAGGTGTTTCGCTCTCCATCATCTCCGGAAGAAGATCCCCCGAAGACGAACTCTGTCGAGAAGGGCTACGATCCGAACTACAAGATATAAGCTTCGGCTATTGTCTTCAGAAGTAAGGTAGGATATTTTCACTACTAAGTACTTTTTGATTACCTATAGCTCGGTAGAGGGCTGAATCCCTTGCGGACACTGTGCGGCAAGGGTACCCCCTGGGGCAGGACCCTCTGGCGAAGATGTCTTCCCTCGTTTGGAAACCTTTGTTTCCGGATCTTTAGAGGTGGTCCTCTTCCTTCCCCGGGGAGAGGCGATGTCGGATTCTTCTTCCTGGTTGTCCTCCTTCACGGAGGCGCTCGTTCCCCCGGTTGGGATGAGTAGTGAGTGAGGCTCGCTTCCGGCCTCTTTATTCCCCCCCCCCTTCATCTTCCTTCGAGGGCACCTGATAAGGCGCCGACTCTAGCATTCTGTCTAGTACTAGATTGGCCAAGCCCTCGGGAAGGGGGGCCGAATACCTGATCATCTTCGCCTTTGTTATCTAGTCCTAGTCAAAGAGCGACTTTTCAGCATGATACTGTGATAAATAAGAGAAACAGTGTGTTCGGCCATGGGATTACTTACTTGGGTATCCGGGCGATTACAGCTCAGACCCGCATCCTCGATGGTGTCCGGACACTTTATTTATGATCCGAAGAACAACTTGTACATCTCCTCGAGCGTCATGCCGAGGAAGTGCTGAATGATTCGCGGTCCCTCCGGGTTGAACTCCCATAAACGGAGAGGTCTACGTTTTCAAAGCGGGACCTGGTGAACTAGCATGACCTGCTTCACCGTGACCAGGTGGACGTATCTCTCAATGAGATCTCGGATGCGACTCTGCAATATCGACACATCCTTTACTGGACCTCAGTTTAGCCCCTCGCTGATCCATGATGTCAGTTGTGGTGGGGGCCCGAGCGAGAGGCATGGATGGCTGCCCACTTGGCACTTCAGGGAGCTGTGATATAAAACCACTCCCGCTGCCACAAACTGGATACCTCTGGGAAGGAACCCTCTGGCCGTGGAGCATTAGCGCCTTTGCTTATTATGGCACCTCCGCACTCTACGTGCCGCCCCTCGATCATCTTCGGCTTCACGTTGAAGGTCTTGAGCCACAGGCCGAAGTGAGGGGTAATACGGAGGAAGGCCTCACATACGACGATGAACGACGAGATGTGAAGGAGGGAATCCGGGGCCAGATCGTGGAAATCCAGCCCATAGTAGAACATGAGTCCCCTAACAAAGGGATCCAGAGCGAGGCCTAGTCCTCGAAGGAAGTGAGAGACGAACACAACACTCTCGTTGGGTTCGGGAGTGGGGATGACCTGCCCTCGGGCAGGCAGCCTATGCGAAATTTCGGCGGTCAGATATCCCTCTCTCAGATTCTTGATGTCCTCCTCTGTGACAGAGGAAGGCATCCACCGACCTTGGAGGTTGGATCCGGACATGGTTGAAGGTCTGAAGCGCCTGACCTGAGCCTGTGGTGTTGGAAGTCGAGGTAGGGGAGGATTCGATTGTAGCGACCCGACCCGAATGGATCAAGTCTTTGTGCTTAAGTGTCATCCCTGGATCGGTATGCTGACACACACAGTACTCGAAGGATTTATAACAGAGGTAAATCACATGTATAAAGTAACGTAAATACTATTACCTCAATCCATATAGCGGAAGCAACAAGGTTCTGGATTCCCATCAACACCAACGGCAAAGTTGAGTGTAGAAATCGTAACCCTAACGTATCACTTACTCGTCGTAAGAAACCTGCAACATGAGACGTTGCAGCCCGAAATGGGTCAGTACATTGAATGTACTGGCAAATTCACACTGTAGAGCAATGCTGAAATATGGCTATCACTACATGCATATATGGCTGGTGGAAAAGCTCTATGGTTATAAGGTTTTTGCGAAAAGCCAATTTTTCCCTACTACAAAGGAATAAATTTTATTTAACTATCATGGTTGTTGTTGAACATTGAGAATGGTTGACAGCATTCTCAATCCCAATTAAGTAACATCATTAAACCCAACAAAATTATTTAAAGTAATGTGATGAGATCAACAGGATAATCCAAGTACTAGATACTCAAAACGTCCATAACCGGGGACACAGCTAATCATGATTAGTTTGTACACTCTGAAGAGGTTTGCGCACTATTCCCCACAAGACTTGATCGCCTCCGTTTGGTTTCTCGCACTTCATGGTGTTTGAGAAGACGGATGACCGAGACATAGTCTTTCAGAAGCGCTAGCACCTTACGATCGGGTAGACCGTACCACCTATATCCCCTACATCTGCTAGTCTACCACTGTAAGAGTTCGCACGACTTAGTCATCTATGCTAGAGCCCATAATAGCTTGTGGCTGCACATGGAAGTTTCTAGCATGAATAATCTTATGATCCCTTTGAGCCTGGGTGGCGGTCCAAAAAAAAACAGGCAATCCTGGTCTACCCAGGTGCCTAGACAGGCAATCCTGGAATAACCCGGTGCCTCAATCAACCCAGATGTGTGTTTTGTTGGGGAACGCAGTAATTTCGAAAATTTTCCTACGCACACGCAAGATCATGGTGATGCACAGCAACGAGAGGGGAGAGTGTTGTCTACGTACCAACGCAGACCGACTGCGGAAGCGATCACACAACGTAGAGGAAGTAGTCGTACGTCTTCTTTCCGATCCGACCGATCCAAGCACCGTTACTCCGGCACCTCCGAGTTCTTAGCACATGTTCAGCTCGATGACGTTCCTCGGGCTCTGATCCAGCAAAGCATCGAGGAAGAGTTCCGTCAGCACGACGGCGTGGTGACGATCTTGATGTACTACCGACGCAGGGCTTCGCCTAAGCACTGTAACGGTATGATCGAGGTGGAATTTGGTGGCAGGGGGCACCGCACACGGCTAAGGAACGATCTCAAGGATCAACTTGTGTGTCTTGGGGTGTCCCCTGCCCCCGTATATAAAGGTTGGAGGGAGGGGGGCTGGCCGGCCAAGTGGAGGGAGGCGCAGGAGGAGTCCTACTCCTACCGGGAGTAGGACTCCCCCCTCCAATCCTAGTCCAACTAGGAATCCTTAAAGGGGAGAGAAAGAGAGGTGGCCGGCCCCTCTCCTAGTCCTAATAGGACTAGGGAGAGGGGGGGAGGCGCAGCCCTATGTGGGCTGCCCTCTCACCTTTCCACTAAGGCCCATGTTGGCCCATTTGGCTCCCGGGGGGTTCCGGTAACCCTCCCGGTAGTCCGGTAAAATCCCGATTTCACCCGGAACACTTCCGATGTCCAAACATAGGCTTCCAATATATCAATCTTTACATCTCGACCATTTTCAGACTCCTCGTCATGTCCGTGATCACATCCGGGACTCCGAACAACCTTTGGTACATCAAAATGTGTAAACTCATAATAACTGTCATCGTAACGTTAAGCGTGCGGACCCTACGGTTCGAGAACAATGTAGACATGACCGAGACACGTCTCCGGTCAATAACCAATAGCGGGACCTGGATGCCCATATTGGCTCCTACATATTCTACGAAGATATTTATCGGTCAGACCGCATAACAACATACGTTGTTCCCTTTGTTATCGGTATGTTACTTGCCCGAGATTCGATCGTCGGTATCCAATACCTAGTTCAATCTCGTTACTGGCAAGTCTCTTTACTCGTTCCGTAATACATCATCTCATAACTAACATCTTAGTTATTATGCTTGCAAGGCTTATGTGATGTGTATTACCGAGAGGGCCCAGAGATACCTCTCCGATAATCGGAGTGACAAACCCTAATCTCAAAATACGCCAACCCAACATCTACCATTGGAGACACCTGTAGTACTCCTTTATAATCACCCAGTTACGTTGTGATGTTTGGTAGTACCCAAAGTGTTCCTCCGGTAAACGGGAGTTGCATAATCTCATAGTTATAGGAACATGTATAAGTCATGAAGAAAGCAATAGCAACATACTAAACGATCGGGTGCTAAGCTAATGGAATGGGTCATGTCAATCAGATCATTCAACTAATGATGTGACCTCGTTAATCAAATAACAACTCTTTGTTCATGGTTAGGAAACATAACCATCTTTGATTAACGAGCTAGTCAAGTAGAGGCATACTAGTGACACTCTGTTGGTCTATGTATTCACATATGTATTATGTTTCCGGTTAATACAATTCTAGCATGAATAATAAACATTTATCATGATATAAGGAAATAAATAATAACTTTATTATTGCCTCTAGGGCATATTTCCTTCAGTCTCCCACTTGCACTAGAGTCAATAATCTAGTTCACATCGCCATGTGATTTAACAGCAATAGTTCACATCACCATGTGATTAACACCCATAGTTCACATCGTCATGTGACCAACACTCAAAAGGTTTACTAGATTCAGTAATCTAGTTCACATATCTATGTGATTAACACCCAAAGAGTACTAAGGTGTGATCATGTTTTGCTTGTGAGATAATTTTAGTCAACGGGTCTGTCACATTCAGATCCGTAAGTATTTTGCAAATTTCTATGTCAACAATGCTCTGCATGGAGCTACTCTAGCTAATTGCTTCCACTTTCAATATGTATCCAGATTGAGACTTAGAGTCATCTAGATTAGTGTCAAAACTTGCATCGGCGTAACCCTTTACGACGAACCTTTTGTCACGTCCATAATCGAGAAACATATCCTTATTTCACTAAGGATAATTCTGACCGCTGTCCAGTGATCTACTCCTAGATCACTATTGTACTCCCTTGCCAAATCAGTGCAGGGTATACAATAGATCTGGTAAACAGCATGGCATACTTTATAGAACCTATGAATGAGGCATAGGGAATGACTTTCATTCTCTTTCTATCTTCTGCCGTGGTCGGGCTTTGAGTCTTTACTCAACTTCACACCTTGTAACACAGGCAAGAAACCTTTTCTTTGGCTGTTCCATTTTGAACTACTTCAAAATCTTGTCAAGGTATGTACTTATTGAAAAACTTATCAAGCGTCTTGATCTATCTCTATAGATCTTGAAGCTCAATATGTAAGTAGCTTTACCGAAGTCTTTCTTTGAAAAAACTCCTTTCAAACACTCCTTTATGCTTTACAGAATAATTCTACATTATTTCCGATCAACTTTATCAAAACCTTCTAGTTGCATCGTATACAACTCTTCTTTAGCAAATCCATTAAGGAATGCAGTTTTGTTTATCCATTTGCCAGATTTCATAAAATGCGGCAATTGCTAACATGATTTGGACAGATTTAAGCATAGATACGAGTGAGAAAATCTCATCGTAGTCAACACCTTGAACTTGTCGAAAACCTTTTGCGACAATTCTAGCTTTGTAGATAGTAACACTACTATCAGCGTCCGTCTTCCTCTTGAAGATCCATTTATTTTCTATGTCTTGCCGATCATCGGGCAAGTCAATCAAAGTCCATACTTTGTTCTCATACATGGATCATATCTCAGATTTCATGGCTTCAAGCCACTTTGCGGAATCTGGGCTCACCATCGCTTCTTCATAGTTCGTAGGATCATCATGATCTAGTAGCATGACTTCCAGAACAGGATTACCGTACCACTCTGGCGCGGATCTTACTCTGGTTTACCTACGAGATTTGGTAGTAACTTGATCTGAAGTTACATGATCATCATCATTAGCTTCCTCACTAATTGGTGTAGTAGTCACAGGAACAGATTTCTGTGATGAACTACTTTCCAATAAGGGAGCAGGTACAGTTACCTCATCAAGTTCTACTTTCCTCCCACTCACTTCTTTCGAGAGAAACTCCTTCTCCAGAAAGTTTCCGAATTTTAGCAACAAAAAGTCTTGCCTTCGGATCTGTGATAGAAGGTGTATCCAATAGTTTCCTTTGGATATCCTATGAAGACGCACTTCTCCGATTTGAGTTTGAGCTTATCAGGATGAAACTTTTTCATATAAGCATCGCAACCCCAAACTTTAAGAAACGACAGCTTAGGTTTCTTGCCAAACCATAGTTCACACGGTGTCGTCTCAACGGATTTAGATGGTGCCCTATTTAACGTGAATGCAGCTGTCTCTAATGTATAACCCCAAAACGATAGTGGTAGATCGGTAAGATACATCATAGATTGCACTATATCCAATAAAGTACGGTTATGACGTTAGGACACACTATTATGCTGTGGTGTTCCATATGGCATGATTTTGTGAAACTATTCCACATTGTTTTAACTCAAATATTTTACCTCTGCGATCATATCGTAGAAACTTTTATTTTCTTGTCACGATGATTTTCCACTTAACTCTGAAGTTCTTTGAACTTTTCAAATGTTTCAGACTTATGTTTCATCAAGTAGATATACTCATATCTGCTCAAATCATCTGTGAAGATCAGAAAATAATGATACCTGTCGCGAGCCTCAATATTCATCGGACCACATACATCAGTATGTATGATTTCCAACAAATCTGTTGCTCGCTCCATTGTTCCGAAGAACAGAGTCTTAGTCATCTTGCCCATGAGGCATGGTTCGCAAGCATCAACTGATTCATAATCAAGTGATTCCAAAAACCCATCAGCATGGAGTTTCTTCATGTGCTTTACACCAATATGACCTAAACAGCAGTGCCACAAACAAGTTGCACTATCATTATTAACTTTGCATCTTTTGGTTTCAATATTATGATTATGTGTATTACTACGATCGAGATCCAACGAACTATTTTCATTGGGTGTGTAACCATATAAGGTTTTATTCATGTAAGCAGAACAACAATTTATTCTCTTACTTAAATGAATAACTGTATTACAATAAAAATGATCAAATCATATTCATGCTCAACGCAAACACCAAATAACACTTATTTAAGTTCAACACTAATCCCGAAAGTATAGGGAGTGTGCGATGATGATCATATCAATCTTGGAACCACTTCCAACACACATCGCCACTTCACCCTTAACTAGTCTCTGTTTATTCTGCAACTCCCGTTTCGAGTTACTACTCTTAGCAACTGAACTAGTATCAAATACTGAGGGTTTGCTAAAAACACTAGTAAAGTACACATCAATAACATGTATATCAAATATACTTATGTTCACTTTGCCATCCTTCTTATCCGCCAATCACTTGGGGTAGTTCCGCTTCCAGTAACCAGTCCCTTTGCAGTAGAAGCACTTTTGTCTCAGGCTTAGGACCAGACTTGGGCTTCTTCACATGAGTAGCAACTTGCTTGCCGTTCTTTTGAAGTTCCCCTTCTTTCCTTTGCCCTTTTCTTGAAACTAGTGATCTTGTCAACCATCAACACTTGATGTTTTTCTTGATTTCTACCTTCGTTGATTTCAGCATCACGAAGAGCTTGGGAGTTGTTTCCGTTATCCCTTGCATATTATAGTTCATCACGAAGTTCTACTAACTTGGTGATGGTGACTAGAGAATTCTGTCAATCACTATTTTATCTGGAAGATTAACTCCCACTTGATTCAAGCGATTGAAGTACTCAGACAATCTGGGCACATGCTCACTAGTTGAGCGATTCTCCTCCATCTTTCAGCTATAGAACTTGTTGGAGACTTCATATCTCTCAACTCGGGTATTTACTTGAAATATTAACTTCAACTCCTGGAACATCTCATATGGTCCATGACGTTCAAAACATCTTTGAAGTCCCGATTTTAAGCCATTAAGCATGGTGCACTAAACTATCAAGTAGTCATCATATTGAGCTAGCCAAACGTTTCATAACGTCTGCATCTGCTCCTGCAATAGGTCTGTCACCTAGCGGTGCATCAAGGACATAATTCTTCTGTGCAGCAATGAGGATAAACCTCAGATCACGGATCCAATCCGCATCATTGCTACTAACATCTTTCAACACAATTTTCTCTAGGAACATATCAAAATAAACACAGGGAAGCAACAACGCGAGCTATTGATCTACAACATGATTTGCAAAATACTACCAGGACTAAGTTCATGATAAATTTAAGTTCAATTAATCATATTACTTAAGAACTCCCACTTAGATAGACATCCCTCTAATCCTCTAAGTGATCACGTGATCCAAATCAACTAAACCATAACCGATCATCACGTGAGATGGAGTAGTTTTCAATGGTGAACATCGTCATGTTGATCATATCTACTATATGATTCACGCTCGACCTTTCGGTCTCTGTGTTCCGAGGCCATATCTGCATATGCTAGGCTCGTCAAGTATAACCTGAGTATTCTGCGTGTGCAAAACTGGCTTGCACCCGTTGTAGATGGACGTAGAGCTTATCACACCCGATCATCAAGTGGTGTCTGGGCACGACGAACTTTGGCAACGGTGCATACTCAGGGAGAACACTTCTTGATAATTTAGTGAGAGATCATCTTATAATGCTACCGTCAATCAAAGCAAGATAAGATGCATAAAAGGATAAACATCACATGCAATCAATATAAGTGATATGATATGGCCATCATCATCTTGTGCTTGTGATCTCCATCTCCGAAGCACCGTCATGATCACCATCGTCACCGGCGCGCCACCTTGATCTCCATCGTAGCAACGTTGTCGTCTCGCCAATCTTATGCTTCCACGACTATCACTACCGTTTAGTAATAAAGTAAAGCATTACATCGCGATTGCATTGCATACAATAAAGCGACAACCATATGGCTCCTGCCGGTTGCCGATAACTCGGTTACAAAACATGATCATCTCATACAATAAAATCAGCATCATGCCTTGACCATATCACATCACAACATACCCTGCAAAAACAAGTTAGACGTCCTCTACTTTGTTTGTTGCAAGTTTTACGTGGCTGCTACGGGCTTAAGTAAGAACTCATCTCACCTACGCATCAAAACCACAACGATAGTTCGTCAAATAGACTCCGTTTTAACCTTCTCAAGGACCGGGCGTAGTCACACTTGGTTCAACTAAAGTTGGAGAGGCAGTCTTCCGCAAGCCATCTGTGTGCAAAGCACGTCGAGGGAACCGGTCTCGCGTAAGAGTACGCGTAAGGTTGGTCCAGATCGTCTCACCCAACAATACCGCCGAACCAAAGTATGACATGCTGGTAGGCAGTATGACTTGTATCGCCCACAACTCACTTGTGTTCTACTCGTGCATATAACATCAAACCATAAAACCTAGGTTCGGATGCCACTGTTGGGGAACGCAGTAATTTCGAAAATTTTCCTACGCACACGCAAGATCATGGTGATGCACAGCAACGAGAGGGGAGAGTGTTGTCTACGTACCAACGCAGACCGACTGCGGAAGCGATCACACAACGTAGAGGAAGTAGTCGTACGTCTTCTTTCCGATCCGACCGATCCAAGCACCGTTACTCCGGCACCTCCGAGTTCTTAGCACACGTTCAGCTCGATGACGTTCCTCGGGCTCCGATCCAGCAAAGCATCGAGGAAGAGTTCCGTCAGCACGACGGCGTGGTGACGATCTTGATGTACTACCGACGTAGGGCTTCACCTAAGCACTGTAACTGTATGATCGAGGTGGAATTTGGTGGCAGGGGGCACCGCACACGGCTAAGGAACGATCTCAAGGATCAACTTGTGTGTCTTGGGGTGTCCCCTGCCCCCGTATATAAAGGTTGGAGGGAGGGGGGCTGGCCGGCCAAGTGGAGGGAGGCGCAGGAGGAGTCCTACTCCTACCGGGAGTAGGACTCCCCCCCTCCAATCCTAGTCCAACTAGGAATCCTTAAAGGGGAGAGAAAGAGAGGTGGCCGGCCCCTCTCCTAGTCCTAATAGGACTAGGGAGAGGGGGGGAGGCGCAGCCCTATGTGGGCTGCCCTCTCACCTTTCCACTAAGGCCCATGTTGGCCCATTTGGCTCCCGGGGGGTTCCGGTAACCCTCCCGGTAGTCCGGTAAAATCCCGATTTCACCCGGAACACTTCCGATGTCCAAACATAGGCTTCCAATATATCAATCTTTACATCTCGACCATTTCGAGACTCCTCGTCATGTCCGTGATCACATCCTGGACTCCGAACAACCTTCGGTACATCAAAATGTATAAACTCATAATAACTATCATCGTAACGTTAAGCGTGCGGACCCTACGGTTCGAGAACAATGTAGACATGACCGAGACACGTCTCCGGTCAATAACCAATAGCGGGACTTGGATGCCCATATTGGCTCCTACATATTCTACGAAGATCTTTATCGGCCAGACCGCATAACAACATACGTTGTTCCCTTTGTTATCGGTATGTTACTTGCCCGAGATTCGATCGTCGGTATCCAATACCTAGTTCAATCTCGTTACTGGCAAGTCTCTTTACTCGTTCCGTAATACATCGTCTCATAACTAACATCTTAGTTATTATGCTTGCAAGGCTTATGTGATGTGTATTACCGAGAGGGCCCAGAGATACCTCTCCGATAATCGGAGTGACAAATCCTAATCTCGAAATACGCCAACCCAACATCTACCATTGGAGACACCTGTAGTACTCCTTTATAATCACCCAGTTACGTTGTGACGTTTGGTTGTACCCAAAGTGTTCCTCCGGTAAACGGGAGTTGCATAATCTCATAGTTATAGGAACATGTATAAGTCATGAAGAAAGCAATAGCAACATACTAAACGATCGGGTGCTAAGCTAATGGAATGGGTCATGTCAATCAGATCATTCAACTAATGATGTGACCTCGTTAATCAAATAACAACTCTTTGTTCATGGTTAGGAAACATAACCATCTTTGATTAACGAGCTAGTCAAGTAGAGGCATACTAGTGACACTCTGTTGGTCTATGTATTCACATATGTATTATGTTTCCGGTTAATACAATTCTAGCATGAATAATAAACATTTATCATGATATAAGGAAATAAATAATAACTTTATTATTGCCTCTAGGGCATATTTTCTTCATGTTTAAGTTGCCACCTTAAGCAAACCATTAATTAACAATCTCACATCTCTCATGAATACTCTCAAAAACCCAATCCACGTCTATGAGCATAGCATGGCAATGTAAGCATAACGTAATAGTAACTCTCAAGGGTTTTGGTAATAAACAGGTAATAGGTACTACCTCAACTACTTCCCATCCCACAATTTAATTAGATCCTAATCATGCAATGTTTGAGGATTGATCTAATGCAATAAAACTGGGTAGTAGGAGGTATGATCAAAGTGTGAACTTGCCTGCAATGTTGATGAAGATGATTCGCACTCAAAAATCTTGATAGCTCTACTCGTCACACTCCGGTCAATCTATCGTAATCAAGCAATAGTAACCACACATAAGCAATCACTCAAAAGATCAGAAAGATCGAAACAGTCGGAAAACATCAAAACCAAGAAAATAGCTCTGGCGACAAAAAACAATTTCTAACAGTACCAAAATTAAGTGAATTTGGCCTTATCAGAAAGTTTAGGTCAAGAACTTCGACTGGCAAAAAGAATCAACTCAAACGGAGTTACGGATAAAAAGATATGATCAAAGGAAGTTTGAATATGAATCTGAACAAAATTCGAAATTTGAAAATTTCAAAAAGTTGATGTGACAGGTTCACTAGATAGGTGTAAACAAGACGAAGCTATAGGCGCTGGTTTCATCTAATTTGGATAAACGAGTGAAAAGTTATGGCTATTTGAAAAATCAGGGCCAAGCTGTTTTACGGAAGAAAAAATAGCTACGGGCTAGGGTCTAATGTATAAATACATAGACTAATTGATAATCTAATTATTTTATCGTATTAGTCTAAAAATAATAAACTATGGAAGTATAAGAAGAAAAAAAACAAAGAAAGATACCTTTATAAGGCAGAAAAAAGACGATTTTGGAGAGAAGAGACAATTTCCAGAAGTCGCGCCGGAGAGGAAAAAATATGTTTCTTAAATGAATCTAGTCAAACCAAAATATTGATTTAACCCAAATCGGATGATTTTTGGAGGCTCTATGGGTTTCTATTTATTGGTGGAAAAGAGGCTTAGGGGTCAAAGGCTAGGCAATGTGGGACTAAACGTAGACGAAAATATACGAAACAGAGAAGAAAAGAGGCGATGGGCCTAAAGGCCTTCGGCCGGCCGCGCGGTGCAGGTTTTTTTTTTGCCTTCGGCCGGCCGCGCGGTGCAGTTTTTTTTACAGAATGCGATAAACTGAAAAACGAAAATAAAATAAAACTTTATATAGGCATATTATATATCAAAATTTTCAGAAAAGGATTTTCTACAAGACGAACATTTTCCTAGCATTAAATAAAATTCACACAAATTCAGATAATTCAAAGAGTGCTACTGGTTTAATAAAATCCAATAAAAATCATTTTAAAAATACCAAAATTAATTCAAATTTATTTCTCTCCAATTTTCTGATGTAGGGAATCATGTTACCCTATTTTCTGTATATTTTATTTTTGAAGAAAAATAATTTGAATAAAATCCGGATAACTCCAAATTGAAAAATAATTCCAAAAGACTTGGGTTTGATCCTTTGAAACTCCCAACTCATATTTCATATAATTTGAAGAAGTCATTTTATCTCCTCTCGTGAAAATCATTGAGTTGCATAAAGTTTCAGAATTGGAAATATTTTCCAAATGAAATTCAAATATTTTCAACACCCCTTGTCATTTAAATAAATGGAAGAAGTCATGTCATCTTCTCTCCAGGGTTTCGTGGTGAAAAGATTTTGAATTCACGGAGATCACGAATGCAAAATGAAAGTTTGGGAAAGTCCTTTTATTCCCTCTCATTTAACTTTCAAAAAGGTTTCAAATTTCACTCAATTTCACACAATCAATCAAACAATCAATCAAATCTATCTATTTATTATAACATTCCAAAATTTGGAATTTTGGGATGTTACAAACCTACCACCCTTAAAATGAATCTCGTCCTCGAGATTCGGAGAGGCTAGCAAGAAATAGGTTGGGCTTGGGGTCTTCTCCGAATCCATCGATCGTCACCGGGAGTCTGGGGTGCTACCACCCTTAGAAGCATCGTTACAGTTCCATCAAAACTCATATACGCCATCCTTATTCTTGACAGTGCCGTCTTCTCAGATCTTCTGTATAATTCCTTCTCTGGCTCTTTCGGTAGTGGCATAACCTTTTCCTCAATTCTTCTGTTCTTTCTTCTTGGTAAGGTTATTCCGAGATTGGGTCTTCTTAGCTGACGGGTCTGGCGCCAAAACTAAAAAACTATCGATATCTCATGGTGGTCAACAATTTATGGTTTCTCCTGCAAGAAATGGGTCTAGGTTGATCCTCACCGTATAACCTACGCTTGGCAAAGCTGCCTTGTACAAGGAAAAAATACCTATACCATTCTAAGGCTTAAACAAGGTTTCGATCGACGTCGCTCTACTATAGGTAAGTCACTCAGATTTACCATCCCATATATCAAGGCGAACAATAAGATAAGTCGGTATGGTGATCAATCCATCCCGCACCCAAATCATTACCTTGTATACGGTTTAGCGAATCTCGCATTCTAACACTCGGTCATCCTCACAAGCATTGCAGAATTTCTCTTGTCGACGAACCAAGTTCGGATATATCCATAGATTCTGCAAGCCAGACAAACATTTATCGTTCCTTCACAACTCTCAGGTTTTGCGTTACTCCTATAAAATTGTCTGTCGACAAAGGTATATCCTCTTCCAGGGTTTTTCCTTCAGCAAGAATGTGCTTGCTCCTTGGTAGGTCCTGGGGCCTGTGGGTTATGGCCCATCTCATTACTTGAAATCCTTGAACTCATCATCGGGCAACTGATCATTATTCCAACATCCAACTTCCAGCTTCCTAGCATACTTAAAATCCATCCAATTGTATTATCTTCCTTCCTTCTATTGGCACCAAACTAGGACATGATTACTCAGACTCATCATGGAATTTTCATTGATCCATATTTCCAACATCATACCTCCTTTATATCCAATAGTAATTCATCTCTTCATCCTCGTGGAATATCCCACATACCAAGATAAAAACTTATACTTATGAAGTCCATATTATACTTCGTGGAACATCATTATCCTTTCCAGGGTCAAGCGTCCTTACAGGGGAATATTGGCCATCTCTGCATGGCACTTCTTCAACTGGGAAACGTGAAACACATGTTGAACTCCTGACAGTCCTTCGGGTGACTCCAACTTGTTGGCCACTTCTCCCATATGCTCCAAAACTCGGTATGGTCCTACAAATCTCGGGGCTAACTGTCCCTTAACTCCAATCCGTTTAACTCCTCGCAGAGGGGACACACGAAGACATGCTTGTCTCCAATTTCATAGACTACCTCCTTGAGTTTTTGAGTCTACATAACTCTTCTGCCTGGACCGAGCTACCTTCAGTCTATCTTGAATAAACTTAACATTCTCTTCTGACTACTTGATCACATTTGGTCCAAACAACTAACGGTCTCCAACTTCATCCCACACACTCTTGGGGTATCAACATATCGAGACAAAACTCGTATTCATTTTGTTCGAAATCCACTCAATGGAATATCCTTACCTTTTTCCAAGGTCAACGGTTATTACAGGGTACTACCACCCTTAAAATGCACAAATATTCCATAGACCATATTTCTCATATCCTCAGAATGACCAAAATTCTTCTTCATAGAGTAACAACTCATAAAATCCATATCAGTACCAATGATGCTAACTTTAGTCATTCTCAAGTGATTACAATCTCTCGCTTTTTCATTACATGTCTCAACTCAACACCTCAATAGAAAAGAAAATGTTCTCACTTCTACTACTCCATTTCTTTTGTTGCAAACTCAACTATCTAGCACAAGTTTCCTTTTCCTTGGGGCATTCTCTGTCAAAGTGCCCTGCTCCATTACAACTAAAACATATTACTTCTAACAAGTATCGAGGTTTCCTTTTTGGGCAACTGTTGAGGTAGTGCCCTGACTCCTTGCACCTGTAACATGTAATATGACTCAGGTCCTTCCTGGAATCCAATCTACCTCTCTTCCTAGACCTTTCCATGCCAATCATGGCTTCTATTTCTTGTGGGTCATACTCTACTTCCTCCGTCGGGAATTCTACTAGATCCCTATTCATACAATTTTGGGAGATGTGTCCTTCTTTCCACATGAATAGCAAGACTTAGTGCAGGGTTTACTCGGGCCCTCTTTAGGTGTGTCCTCCATCTCTTCCTTCATCACAGTTTCTTCTAAAATTTCCATAAGGGCTCCTTTCTTTACTTCTTTCTTCAGCTGTACGGTTCGTTGTACCATGGGGTAAATATGACACTGAGCAGGATAGTGGGTAGTCCCTTCACACAAGAAACAAGTAATCTGCCTAGTTGGGCATTCTTCAACTGGGTGACTTCCTTCACAATTAGGGCATTCATCCTTGTGTACTTTATGGGTGTGTCCTATTTCTCCACAAATCTTGCATGAACCAGGTTTCTTCATATCCTTTCCATAAGGCTTCAACTTCTAGGACACAAGGTGAGATCTTTGCAGAGTCAACTTTAATTCTCTCCAAGTGGTTACTCCTTGCCATCCATTCATGGTTTGGTACATCCTCCACCAAGTAGCAGCACCTCTTTCACAGCACTGAAGAGCATGTTGGGTCATATCCTTTCCGACTACAGGGTTATTCTTCATGTGATCCTCCATGTTCTGAATCCATCGGTCCGTCTCCAACTGACTCATCGGTCCAGAAAATACAGCTCATCTTCATTCATCCTCTATTGGGTCCATGGTTTTGGGGTGAGATAAGAGAGATAGAGAGGGATGCACACAATACAAACAAAAAGTTTTGAAAAGGCAAATTTTATTTGTGGCTGTCGGGAAAAAAACATCAAACAAATGACAGCTCACAAACGTCGCATCTAACGTAGGTAGATAACAAGGGTTGGGTCTTCTAAAGGTTAATAAATCTTCAAAGTCATCAAATTCTTCAAGTCTTGTTCATGTCTCCAATGGCTTCTTCCGGTCATACTTGTCTTTCTCAAGTCCTTTTGCCAGCTCATCTTTGCTGTAGCAAAGTCTCTGGTGACATCCTTGAATATTCTGGAGTTGCATTCCAAACTTCTGGGTTTCAACATCCTTGGCATGAGCCATGGTCATACTGTCCTTCAGTTCCTGTCAAATCTCCGGTATCTCGAGGTTGTAGCTCCTCTAGCTTGGCTACTTTCATCTTCAGGGTCCTGAGTTCTTCACGAAATGCTTCCTTTCAAATACGGCTTCTTGTGGCTCCATTTTAACTTCTTGATGTAATACTCCAGATCCTGGTGATACACCAGCTAAAGTTAAAACTTCATATTGCTGATGGGTGCTCCATCAGCCTTCTTCCATCAAATCCATTCTGAAGAAATGCATCATTAACTCAGCACGGTGACAATAGCATAAGCGGGTGATAACATCATGGATAGCCGTGTTTCTGCTCCTATCATTTCCATGAGCTATCATTCCATAGTTGATATCTCCTGCCTTAGGGTTTTCTTTGACAAATCCTTGAGTTCTCAACTCTACATGCTCCGGTCTTTCTCCGATACACCTTGATCTCGGGTATTGACAACTTCCATAGTCTGCCAAGTTCCATGAGGGTAGCCTTCCTAGGTCATACAAAGCTGGGAATTCTTCAGAGCCTTCAAATTCTACTTGTCTTCGGTCTTCAACCGTTGTAGTTTCCATTATTCAGATGCACGGAATATACTCTTCATTCCGAAGTGTTCTTAGTTGTCCGATATCTTGTACTTCTTGGAGTGGTCTCATCGGTCGAATCTTCGAGTGGTCAAAAGAGGAAAGGGGTATGGTCTCACTAAAAGGGAATATTTGAATAAGCTCAGAAGAGAAGAGAGGTAAAAGATCCTTTTGAAAGGGAAAGTTTTAGAGAAAATCCTTTCTATGAGCTTGCCAGTTTCTAGGGTCACATCCTACAGTCAACATGTGCTCTGATACCATCTTGTAGCGACCTGACCCAAATGGATCAAGTCTCTGTGCTTAAGTGTCATCCCTGGATCGGTATGCTGACACACACAGTACTCGAAGGATTTATAACAGAGGTAAATCACATGTATAAAGTAACGTAAATACTATTACCTCAATCCATATAGCGGAAGCAACAAGGTTGTGGATTCCCATCAACACCAACGGCAAAGTTGAGTGTAGAAATCGTAACCCTAACGTATCACTTACTCGTCGTAAGAAACCTGCAACATGAGACGTTGCAGCCCGAAACGGGTCAGTACATTGAATGTACTGGAAAATTCACACTGTAGAGCAATGCTGAAATATGGCTATCACTACATGCATATATGGCTGGTGGAAAATCTCTATGGTTATAAGGTTTTTGCGAAAAGCCAATTTTTCCCTACTGCAAAGGAATAAATTTTATTTAACTATCATGCTGGTTGTTGAACATTGAGAATGGTTGACAGCATTCTCAATCCCAATTAAGTAACGTCAAATGGTTCTGATTCTTTTTGCACTGTCTTTATATACAAATTTTCTATTTTTCATAATTTTGACAGAATTTTTAAAGTAACAGAAGTATGTTCAATGTTCAGATTATTACAAACTGTTCTGTTTTAGACAGATTCTGTTTTTGATGCATAGTTTGCTTGTTTTGATGAAACTATCAATTTATATCAGTGGATTAAGCCATGAAAAAGTTATATTACAGTAGACACAATGCAAAAACAAAATATTAATTGGTATGCAACAGTACTTAGAGTAGTGATTTCCTTTATTATACTAACGGATCTTACCGAGTTTTCGGTTGAAGTTTTGTGTGGATGAAGTGTTTGATGATCGAGAATGTCTCGATGTGAGAAGAAGGGAGAGAGGCAAGAGCTCAAGCTTGGGGATGCCCGAGGCACCCCAAGTAAATATTCAAGAAGACTCAAGCGTCTAAGCTTGGGGATGCCCTGGAAGGCATCCCCTCTTTCTTCAACAAATATCAGTACGTTTTCGGATTCGTTTCGTTCATGTGATATGTGCAAATCTTGGAGCGTATTTTGCTTTAGTTTTCATTTTTATTTTATGCACCATGCTGGTATGAGATAGTCCTTGGTTGATTTATAGAATGCTCATTGCACTTCACTTATATCTTTTGAGTACAGCTTTATAGAATGCTTGATGTGCTTCACTTATACCATTTGAAGTTTGGATTGCTTGTTTCTCTTCACTTAGACAACCACCATTTGTAGAAGGCTCTTTTGCTTCACTTATATTTGTTAGAGCGTGGGCATATCTTTTGTAGAAATAAGTAAACTCTCTTGCTTCACTTATATCTATTTAGAGAGATGACAGGAATTGGTCATTCACATGGTTAGTCATAAAATGCTACATAAAACTTGTAGATCATTGAATATGATATGTTTGATTCCTTGCAATAGTTTTGCGATATAAAGATGGTGATATTAGAGTCATGCTAGTGGGTAGTTGTGGATTAGTGGAAATACTTATGTTGAGGTTTGTGATTCCCGTAGCGTGCACGTATGGTGAACCGTTATGTAACGAAGTCGGAGCATGATTTATTTATTGATTGTCTTCCTTATGAGTGGCGGTCGGGGACGAGCGATGGTCTTTTCCTACGAATCTACCCCCTAGGAGCATGCGTGTAGTACTTTGTTTTGATGACTAATAGATTTTTGCAATAAGTGTGTGAGTTCTTTATGACTAATGTTGAGTCCATGGATTATACGCACTCTCACCCTTCCATCATTGCTAGCCTCTCCAGTACCGCGCAACTTTTGCCGGTACCGTAAACCCACCATATACCTTCCTCAAAACAGCCACCATACCTACCTATCATGGCATTTCCATAGCCATTCCGAGATATATTGCCATGCAACTTCCATCATCATCATATACATGACTTGAGCATTCATTGTCATATTGCTTTGCATGATCGTAAGATAGATGGCATGATGTTTTCATGCACTACAAAAAAAACCACTTCCGTGATGATACATGTTTGTCACAGTAGGTCACGTTTTTTGTCATGCATGTACATCCATGATGATTTTATGACAGAATCAAGATAGTCATACCTGTGCTATCGTAGAAGTGTTCCATGACATTACCAAAATTATCATCATGGAAGTGTCCACTTCCATGACAATAAATCGCGCGTCACAGAAGTGCTTTCGTCAAGGGTGACCGACATGTGTCATCCACCGTAATGGAACGCCGTTAAGCTATCGGGTCCGGTTTTGGATCCGGTAACCCGTTAACATCCCAGACCAATGGGGATTTTCCACATGTAAAATCATCATTGGCCACAGGAAACACGTGTTGCCTCACCGTTGGGATAGATGTCATCCACTCATTGGACAGGAGGTGCCTATGATAGGTCGACACGTGGCATGGCCCAACAGTGGCCCATTCTGTTGAAAAAGGCCGGCCCAGTAAAAATTAGCAGGTCGGCCCAAATAAGGCCTACTTGTGTTAGGTCCATTTAAGCCCACGGCCCATACGAGATGTGCCAATTCGGCCCGTCAATGGCCCGTTAAATATTTGACACCATTGCAGCCCATTGTCAGTTCGAGCCCGTTAACAACCCGCTATATATTTGGGCTCAATATCGGCCCGATGAGATTTCGGCCTGTTAACGGCCCATTTAATGGATGGGCCAATTTTCAGGATGTACATCTTTCGGCCCTTTAGCGACCCATTTAAATGTTGGGCTAATTTTCGGCCCGGTGTGTCTTTCAGCCTGTTGACGGCCCATAAATCTGATGGGCCATTTGTAGTCGGACCTGAGTTTTGGCCTTTTAGCGGCCCATTTAAGTGTTGGGCCAATTTCTGGCCCGGTGTCACTTTCAGCCTGTTGACGGCCCATAAATCAGTTGGGCCATTTGTAGTCGAACCTGAGTTTTGGTCTTCTAGCGGCCCATTTAAGTGTTGGGCCAATTCCCGGCCTTGTGTGCCTTTCGGCCTGTTCACGGACCATAAATGAGTTGGGCCATTTGTAGTCGGACCTTAGTTTTGGCCTTTTAACGGCCCATGCCCTTCATGGTCCAATACCAGCTCGGTTTCTCTTTCGGCCTGCTAAAGGCCCACAACACAGTTGGGCCGTTTACAATACGACCTGACTTTCGGCCTCTTAGCGGCCCATGCTCTTCATGGCCCAGTACAAGCCCGCTGTCTCTTTCGCCCTGCTAAAGGCCTACAGTTTAGTTGGGCCATATGTAGCCCAAACTTAGTAACAGCCTGTTAACAGCCCGTGAAATAAATTGGGGCCACCTGTTGCCCGCTTCGATGTCGGCCTGTTAACAACCCGGGAGGTAAGAGGGCCGACCATTAACTTTCGTCCTAGTAACATCCCATTAACTTAATGGGACCACTAAAGTTCTTTCATGTCTTTAGGCCAAATTAGATAATTTGAGCCCATTACGACGAGCAATTATGCACAGGACCAAAACCGATCAAGCAAAGGTACGACATACAAGGAATAACGTTGCACATCCAGCATATATTATAGGAAATTACATCCACTAGGCAATCAAAGATTGATGCCAGTGCAAATAAATGAGCAAAACCTAACCATCTACAACGTCACAATCTGCAACCTCAGCACAGATGACGCCCATAAGCATGTGGGCAAGTTCTTGCTGCTTTGCTACACTGTCTCTGAAAACATTGATCAGTTGTTGTGTCGCACGACTCTGCACCTCTGATTCATCCACCATTTCCATCAATGCTTCAGCCATTAATTGGTTCACAAAACATATATTTATTCCGTTGCATTGGAGACAGAGGATACTGAACAGATTCAGATGGCGATTTTGCCACGATTGTATTATTGATAGTGGAGAGTGTCTCGACCACTGCATCATAACATAAATTAGGATGGGAACCAAACAGATTAATCATGAGTTATTGTCATATTACCTGGCCTAGATTTACTGGAAAGAAACAATGGGGTTGCCTTGCTGTTTTCAGAGTTTGTCTTCTTATCTTCAGCAGCCTGCACAAAATTAACACACTAGCAGTGCTATCATTGGCCAAGTCAGATAATAGGAAAGTAACATTGACACAACGAACGTTTGGGCAACTAGCCTACACCAAATTAAAACAATATGGCACAGCTATCATCAGCCAGGTAAGGTAATATGAAAGCAACATTGACACAATGAATGAATGGGCAACCAGAGAAGCACTACAATTTAGTAATGTGCGTGATATGAGATAGTACATTCATGCAGCTCAGTATGCAAAACTACCAGGCAGTTTTCCTAACAAAAATCAACATTGGTGCCTTTAACAATTTGCTACAACTAATTTTAGATTCGATAAAGGTTAGATTCATGCCGATTAACAAAATACATGCTGATTTAAAAATATAGTGATATACAACAGGTACTTACATCAGCATTGGAGCACAGAGAATTCCCGCAAGATATTTTTCTCGAATACGATCCAAATGGAGGAAGTCTTGTATCGTTTAACCTTATTTTCTAAAAGAGATATGGGTAAGAAACATGTAAAAAATATGATCAGAATGCTATAAAATTTCATGATGCGAGGATACGCACACGCTTCTTAGAATGGAGTTGACATTCTTTTGCTGGACTGGAGCAGACTAGTTGTTTGGCCACTGGAATCTGCTTATTATCAGTGGGAGTTGGGTTTCTCTGTGCTGGAGCAGTATCTATGAAAAATGGAGTTGGTTTATTATCTCCTGGCGTTTGGATCTTTTGCAAAGACCTGGTTTGTAACCCTTCAGATTCTAACATAGCCGTCTTCCCCTTGCATGCCTTATATAGAAGAATGGTGATTCAGTTATAAAACATGCTATAGCAGAGATGGAATAGGTACTGAAGAGTAGAAAGGCATGACATATTGACATGTATTCCCTCCATCCGAAAATAAATGGATGGGTCTAGGCGTATTTCAGTTCTAGATAGATCCAGTTTTATCCATTTTTGCGACATTTAATCCGTACGGAGGGAGTATGATGTAAGAGCTAGGGATACGACAGGACAACACAGTAAAAAACACTGAAAAACCCAATGCAGAACCAAAGTATTCAAACCCACTGATATGAGATAGTACACTCATGCAGCTCAGGATGCAAAACTACCAGGCAGTTTTCCTTGCAAAAATCAACGTTGTGGCTTTTAATCATACATTTTGCTACAACTAAATTTAGATCAGATAAAGGTTGGATTCACGCCGATTAACAGAATACATGCTGATGTAAAAATATAGTGATATACAATAGGTACTTACATCTACATTGGAGCACAGAGAATTCCTGCAAGAATCTTTCGTCATAAACGATACCATTGCAGAAATTCTCCTATCTGTTAAGCTTATTTTCTAAAAGAGAGATGGGTAAGAAACATGTAGAAAATATGACCAGCATGCTATAAAATTTCATGATGAAGGATACGCACACGCTTCTTAGAATTGAGTTGACATATTTTTGCTGGACTGGAGCGAACTAGTTCTTTGGCCACTGGAATCTGCTTATTATCAGTAGGAGTTGGGTTTCTCTGTGCTGGAGCAGTATCTATAAAAATCGGAGTTAGTTTATTATCTCTTGGCGTTTGGATCTTTTGCAAAGGCCTTGTTTGTAACCCTTCAGATTCTAACATAGTCGTCTTCCCCTTGCATGCCTTGTATAGAAGAATGGTGCTTTAATTATAAAACATGCGACATCACAAAGATGGAATAGGTACTGAAGAATAGAAAGGCATGACATATTGACATGTATTACCTCCATCCGGAAAAAAACGGATGGGTCTAGGCGTATTTCAGTTCTAGATACATCCTTTTTTATCCAATTTGGCAACATGTAATCCGGACGGAGGGAGTATGGTGTAAGAGCTAGGGAGACAACAGGACAACACAGCAAAAAAACACTAGTTGAATGTAAAACTGTATGCTAGCGGAATACATACAGAAATAACTAAGGCAACATACATGTGTATGATTGGGAAAATAAGATGGCATTGCAACAGAGCACTAGAATAGCACTTCAATGTAAAAAACATGGTATGGTAGACAGATGAAGTACATACTGATGAATAACAATGCATAAGATATTCAGAAGCATGATGTCCAAATTAAGCAGACGGCATTGCGATAGAGTAGAATGACAATACTTGAATTTGAAAACATGTTATCATGAATGGAATAGGTACTGAAAAACAGGAAGGCATGACATATTTACATGCATGATCAGCATGCTAAGCACATGGCATTGCAATAGAGTAGATACACTCCAGGACATTATATGCATGTTGTACCCATATCACAGGCCAATTTATTGCAAGGACCTTGTCGGGTGAAGAGGATTCATCATCTTTCTGCAAGTCTTCTGAAGAACTGCCTTTACATGTTCCATCATATTGGGTATCATTGACATCAAGTTTATTGGCCTTTACATTGCTCCGTGAGGTTCTTGTGGATATATTAGTGTGTGTAATTATATCTGACATGCATGGAAGACAACTAGTAGTTAGATTTATGTAATGAGTGCCTGTAGGAGACGACATAAATAGTAGGACTGGGGTTAACTAGCAGCAATAGGTCTCATAATCTAAAGGGAGAACACAGATGAAAGCTACAGAATATGTATCGTTTGTACTCGAGATAAACTAGATGGCACCCAAAATTATTAAAGAACAAGATAGGTAATACTAGAAGTGGTATAATACTATAATCACCAGCCTGTGGGATAGCATTGGCTGATGGATGATAACTATGGAACATCATTACCTAAAGAACAAGTATCTTAGTTGAACTATGGAACAACGTTAACTCCTGAACAAGACCCGTAAGTGATCAGCATGAATATACAGTGAAATGTGATGATCTATTTTCCATGCTTAGATGAATAACAAAGCCATAAATGTTGCACAAAAGTAAGATGAGGGTACAACCTATCTGGCTGCCATCCATAGGAGTGAGCATCGTGTGCTGACTTGTCGATGGCCCTACAGTTGTTGTGGCTGTCCATGTCGGGCACGCGCATTCGATGCAGGGAACTGTTGAGTGGGGACTATAGCTCCCTTCTGGTGTATGCTTCCCTTGTTGGATCAGCTGCGGTGAGTCGGAAGACGGTGTGTCTGAAGATGCAGATAACACATAATTTTAAGAACGACATATCTCTTTGATCTGAAGAAATACACTAAGAGATCAACAACAAGGTACGAGAGTGGTCACACGTTTGTTGACTGAAGACTAAATTGGGGTCACACAATTTTATTTTATTTTGGTACTATCCGATCTACGCCGGATGGCTGACCGTATTATGCCTCCCAGCTGACACTGTTCGGAATCTTCCGCGAAGAGCCAGCGACCAAGGACAGAGCAGCCTGCCTCCGCCGTCCATGGCCCCGGCCAAAACCCCGCTCCCCGCCCCACCACACTGCCGTGGTTGCGCCGCCCTCGGGCCAATCCACAAAGACTCCCCGTCATCCAGATCAGGCGGCGGTAGTACTTTCAACCCACGCAACTCTAAAAGATAGCCATCTAAGCGCTGCTTCCGCGGCGAACTTGTGGCCCCGCACCCTTACGTTAGACACCAGCCAACCGGCAGCCTAGGAGCTCTGTCGCCTCGAGGGGTGCTGCTTCCCATTGGGAATCGATTGGCCTAGAATAAAAATTCAGACAACTGACGCCTAAATAAAGTGATTTGAGATGAGGGTGCGACCTATCTGGCGGCATGGTGAAGTAGGCAGGTCCAGCTGCCGAGTTGGTGAGGCCGACGTGGTTGCGGTGGCGACCAGCGGCAGGGAAAGAGCGATGTCACGATGGTCGACGGCAACGCGGAAGCAGCGCCAGGACTCTGGACGGATCCGAAGTTGGAGCCACTCCAGCGTCGTGAACAACGGCGGGGTGAATCAGCTCCGGTACAGTTCACGCGGCCGTCGTCGAGGCAACACCAGCAGCATCGAGTAAGAGGCACACGACCCAGTGCATGACGGCAAATGGACAACGTCTCTGGCATTGGGGAGGAGGGCGGCTGTGAAATTGGTGCGGTGGGGGCTCCATGGAGGTGGAGCTGAGGTTTCACGGCTCGAGAGAAGGGAGCTTCCCAGGGAGAAGGTGATTTGGCACCCACGAGGTATGAATGGGGGCGGGCGGGGGGGGGGATTGGGAGGGGAGTGGAACCATGTCTTACGGACGCATTTGTCTGAAATGTGAGGGGGAGTTACAGTTCTACCCTTGCCTATAGGCTTCTCGGCTTGGGTCTGTGTACTGAGGTTTGGGGATAGTAGAGTAACTTTGCTTCTCCCCAAATAGTGGGCGGGAGCGATTTCGGGCGAGGAGGGCGCGTTTTGAACTATAGTGGGCGCGAGCGATTTCGGGCGAGGAGAGCGTGTTTTGAAATAGTGGGCGCGAGCTATTTTGGGCGAGGAGAGCGTGTTTTGCCGACCATGGTTTATGAATTATTCGGCACATGTCATTTCGGCCGAGGATAAGGCGCGCTTGGATGAAGTTACGAACCTACCCTCGATGTACAACGGGCCAATTGATGCGTGTCCCACATATGACGGTAATTTCGCGTCTCCCATTTATTTGCTCGGGCGAATTCCACCGAGCAGAGAGGATGTTTGACGGTTCGTTCAAATTTTGGGAGAACGAGCATCCATGTCTACCTTACCAAGTCAATTCAGATAAAATTTTGAAATATTAGCTTGCCACTTCTTTTTTAGATGGAGAGATGATGCTCGGGAGTAATGTGTTTTTACATGCTCGTTGCTAGCAATTTACTATATGACAAATAGTTGACCCACTAAAAAATGTGAATCAAACCCAAAATGAAATATCTCGATTCAATGAAATAGCTCGTTCAGTAGGTCAAAATAGTGAACTAAATCCAAAATTGAACACCTCAATCGAGTAGCATGTTGTACAGTATTATAGTACTCCATGAACATGTTGAAAGTCAAATTAATGAACTTGTTTGATATACGAATATATCCGTTCATGTGTGGATTGCAGACTACATGTTCTCCAATTTAAATAGTTGAATGCAAGTTTATATCGAAACATGGTTTATATCAGTCTTTGATGCGTAAAATGCGTCCTCCCCCTCTCTTGGACTCATGTTCTCTCTCTCTCTCTCTCTCTCTCTCTCTCTCTCTCTCTCGCCGACAATCTTTAATTCTGTCGCACGCATCCGACACAAAAACCTTGTTGGTCCCTCTCCCTTTCTCTCCATCTCTCTCTTTGTGTGTGTGTGGGGGGGGGGGGGGTCTTTCTAGTTCGCATGCATATATACACCATCTATAGGTCTCTCTCGCACACTATGTATGATACTCTAGCTAGTCCAAGCTAGATATCTTCGGTGCACTCATCGTACGCACACAAATTCCTGGCTCTTTGCCCATAACTCTCTCACGCACCACTATGTCGTCTCGGAGCTCTCCCCCCTCTCTTGAACTCTCCATCCACCTGGGTCACACATACACATGCATATCTCACTCACACTCGATAGGCCCATCTAAAACTCTATCTCTCCCCCTCGTTCTCTCTCCATCTCACACGCGCACACACACAATCTCATGCCCAGATAGCCAAGTATGATGGTCTCTCACTCAATTGTAGGCACACGCAGTCCCCCCTATATGTATATGACTAGCTAATCTTAGTCTCCATCACAAACATGTGCATGGTCTATCTCGATTTCTCTCGGGGCATCTTTCTATCGCGCACGCACTCCCTTGATCTCCCACCCATATAGCCCCCTCACGATCTCGACGGGACCTCTCTATCACAAACACACCCTCTCTCATTCCCCATGCATGCATCCATGCCATCCATGTGTCCCTCTCGACCTTTGTTCCTTGTTGGCCAGACCTCTATTGGACATGTGCTACAGGGGTGTGTCTCTCCGTTGCAAACAATCACACACTAGCTATCTTCGTGTATCTCCTCGCCTCGCTTTTCCATCTCAGAGATGCATGCGTGATATGTTCGCATAAGAAACGAAAAAACACACTCTCCTCTCTAATTTATCGTCTGTTGTCACTTTCTCTTTCACACACATACTCTTTTTGCACACTTACTCATTCTCCTTCACACACACTTGATCTGTCTCGACTGAGGCACTCTCCTCGGTCCATAGCATATAGATCTATTGAAAAGTCAAACATCACAAAGTTTGACCATGTACGTGGAGAAAAAGAATTACATCTAGTACGGCAAACATATACCATTAGATTCAGCATGAGATGTAGTTTTGTATGATGTATCTTTGGTATTGTAGATATAAATAACATTTGCGTAAACCTGATCAAAGTTTCCAAAGTTTGACTTCTAAATTTTTTACATGCACTGCATTATCGAGCGGATGGAATATCTCTTCCCCCCTCTCAGCTATCTGACGCACCACTCAGCCTTATCGGGGCTCCTCAATCTCTCTCAAACTTTATTGGTCAGTTTGGTTCGTGACCTGACCCTCATGCCTTGATGGCCAGTACTGCCTGGTGTGGACGTGAGATGTAAAATATTTCTGCCTGGCCAGGCTTGTGTGGTGCTGAAGCGTTTGGTTCATGCCTGGGCCAGGCAAAGCATCAACGTCCCATCAATCAATCCATGCATCAATTATCTAATGCTAATATCCATCCATGTTGCTATTAGCCTTGTGACCACACGACCAGGCATGGCCAGGCGTTCGAAATCGGTCGCCTGGGCCAGGCTACTTGCAGTGTCTAGAGTTTAGCCAGGCTAATTAAAGTGCAAGGGAACCCAGGCCAAGCGGGCTTCCTTTTTCACAGGGTAGCAACCAAACAAGCATGCATGAAATCTAGCCACAACCCCAGGCCAGGCAAAAGATGCTCAGGACGCAAGCCAAACTGGCCTTATATCTCCCTGGTTCACACATACACATGTCTCGCTCGTGCTATACATATAGACCCATCCAACACTCTTCGCCCTTGTTCTCTCTCCATGTGACACGCACCCCCCTAAGTACCATAATCCCTCACTCCATCATAGGCGCAAGCACTCCCCCTCCTAAGTATGATTATCTCTTACTAGCCATCAGGAACACACGTATTGTCACCTTCCATCCATACGTCTATCTCGATATCTCCCGGGGCATCTTCTATCGTGCACACACCTTGTCACTCAATCTCCCACCCATGTAGTCCCATCACGATCTCCAAGGGATCTCTCTATGACAAACATACACTCTCTCCTCCCCATGTCTGCATTTTCTCCGTACGTCTCTCTCGACCTCTCTCCCTTGTGTGTCAGACCCCTCTTGGCCACGTGCTAGGGGTCTTGCTCTCTCAGTTCTAAACAACCACACACTATCTCCTCACCTTGCCTCTGTTGTCAAAGATGCATGTGTGATATGTTTGCATAAGACACACACGCTTTTTCTCTACTTTTATCGTGTCTTGTCCATGTCTCTTTCACACATGCACACACACTTTTTTCACTCACTCACTCACTCTCTGTCTGTCTCTCTCTCTAGTGAGGGACTCTGTCACATCCATAAGCATATGGATGTTTTGAAAAGTCAAACCTCAAAAAAGTTTGACTAGGTATATGTGGAGAAAAACATTTACATCTAGAACGATCATTAGATTCATCACAACATGTACTTACTTCATACTATCATTTATCTTTGGTATTGTAGATGTAAGTAATTTCTTTGTAAACTTGGTCAAAGTTTCAAAAGTTTGACTTAAAAAATGTTGGAACTACATTATCGAACTGAGGGAGTAGCTCTTTCTCTCTCTCTCTGCTATCTCTCATGGGCCTCCCCTCTCACTCGAACTCTCTATACCGACAGATTATACGCTCACTGTGTCAGCGTATAGCTCCGTATATTGTTTAATTGACCGGTCAACCAATCCACATGTTGCCTTGTCATCTCGTGTTCAGTATCTTTGTGTGCTGGCCCATGTGGCATTGGGTGAAAATAAGTAAACTAGAGGCCCATCTGACACGTGGTGAAGTAAACAAAGTTGAAACCACTTGCGGTAGCACCCCACACACTAGTAAATTGAGGGCGCATTAAGGACTAACTTCTTGCGCGTGAAGGACGCACTCGCGCACAATTCACCACTGCGGCCGGCATGCACAGAAGGACGCACTTGCGCACACCCAGCACACAACACACACCAGCACACGGGTACACCGGCGTCGCCGCCGGTTGAGATGGACAGTGAGGCAGCCAACGAGAGGAGGCGACTCCAACCAAAACCACATCCGGCGAGCCTGGACTTCATTAGCAGCCTCCCCGACGACATGCTGCTCGTCATCATCGGCCTCCTCCCCACCAAATCTGCCGTGCGGACCGCCCTGCTCTCCCGGCGGTGGCGCCCCCTCTGGCGCTGCGTCCCCATCAACCTCACCGTCGACAGCTGCCTCTGCAATGGGGATTACAAACGCATGGCCGCAGTCTCCAAGATCCTTTCATCGCACCCTAGGCCAGCCAGATGCCTTGACATCCGCATGTTCAGTACCAACTGCAAGGTCAACCCAATTTCGACGAGTGGTTCTTATCCCCCGCCCTAGATCAGCTCGAGGAGCTCAGCTTTGAAGCTGGATGATATCGCTCTACCACCATCCGTGCTTCACCTCACGCCAATGCTGCGCCGCGCCAGCTTCAGCTCCTGCTATCTTCCACAGATTAATGCCGCGCCCGCCCTTCTTCTCGCTCAACTCAAGCAGCTCGACCTCTTCGATGTTGTGATCTCGAAGAAGGCTATGGAGCACCTGCTCCGCAGCTGTACTGCGCTCGAGTACCTTCGTCTTGAGCAGATCCACGGGTTCATTAGCCTCCACATCGCCTCGACGAATCTCTGATGGATTTATGTGTCTTGCTGGCCCTGCAACAAGACGTCAATTGGGAAGAGATCACTCCAGCTGTTCCATGTTATGGTCATTGAGAATGTGCCTTTCCTTGAGAGATTGCTTGTATCGAATCTAGAAGGTCCAACAAAAATCAGGGTCATTGACGCGCTGAAATTGACAGCGTTGGTGTGCTCGTCTGCCAAATTCTCCGAACTCTTTATTGGATCTGTAATTGTCCAGGTACATCACTCATCTTCTTCTCCGTCTTCTTGAAATTCACATTTTTAAATTTCTTCTTGATGTATTTATGACCGTCTTCCAGAAAATGATTCCCACAAGCTTGACCCAGTCCATGCGCACAGTGAAGATCTTAGCACTAAAATCTATTGACCCCAATTTGGATCAAGTTGTTGGATTCCTTACATGCTTTCCGTGCACGGAGAAGCTACTCATCGAGGTGAAACTTCTTTCCTATAAGTAAACGGTAATCACAACGTAGCTCAATTTTTTTCCGTAATTTTCCCAAATTACGATGACAAGTGTAGTGTTCAAAACTGCATCTACGCACTGCACCGAAAGAAATGTTTTTAGTATTTTTTCTCACGTGATCACCTACATCGTTTTTATGCTGTACTACTATAGTAGCCTGGTCTAGTCATAGTGGAAAGTAACTTAGACTACTCCAGTAACTCTATGGTTACCCTAAGAGCAAGTACTACCTCCGTCCTGGTTTACTCTTCCAATTTTGTAGTATCAAAATTTGACCATGGATTTAACTGACAAAATGTTAATGCATGTCATTAAGAACTATATCGTTGCATTCGTATTTGAACATAATTTCAAATGGTGTAATTTTTAGTGACATGCATTGGCATTTTCTTAAGTAAATCTATGGTCAAAATTTTATACTAAATACGAGGTAGTATTCCCTCCGTCCCGAAATTCTTGTCTTACATTTGTTTAGATACGGATGTATCTAACACTAAAATGTAACTAGATACATCCGTATTTAGACAAATTTAAGACAAGAATTTTGGGACGGAGGGATTACAAAAGTGGGCTATGTAGGCCAAAACTTGTGCCAAATTCACTTGTGATGCATTTGGCATCGATGCCCCTCCATTGCTCACATGGTTCCCCAATCTGGATCACCTACTTTGCTCCGGTGCCAAATTAACTCACTCAATGAAAAAACACTGCATGGGAGAGAGAGAGAGGACTGAGGCAACAAAAAAACACTTGTTTGGGAGAGTGAGAGGCTGGTGTAGTTGGTTTGATTGATTTGTTTATACATGTGGGTCTGTGTGCACAGCGGTGCCAACTCTCTCACATCGCGAGAGCGGTGCCAAAATCTTTTGATTTGACATCATTGCGTATTATGTGGCATACTTTTGCGAAATATGGCATCGGCCACATAGTGGAAGGCAACAAATGTCCAAGCTCTTCACGCGCTCCTAGTTAAATGAGAGGAAACACACACACACACACACACACACACACAGAGAGAATGAAAAAATATCACTAGCCAGCCAACCCTATCGTATGAGCGAATGGTATTGGTACCTCTTGATGACACGGCAATCTTATGCAGCTAGCTACTCTAATATGTTCTCTTCTTTTGCAGATAAAAAAAGACCCGAAAGTGAAAAATGTGCTGCACTATAACAATCTCATCGAATGCCTTGATCTCCATCTTATAGAAATTGATTTGATCGACTACCGAGGCAGCACATCTGAGATTAAATTGGCCAGGTTCTTTGTTCTGGAGGCAAGTGTGCTCAAGGTAATGAGGTTTGGCGTTCTCTGGCGCAACAATGAATGGCGTGCTGATCACCGCAAGCGTCTAAGCCTTAATGACAAAGTCTCCGCAGAAGCTGAATTTGTTTTTGAAACATCAAGTGGCCAGAGACTCGAAAACTTATTTGCCCATTAGTGACTTGTCAGGGCGGTGGATTTTAGTTTGTACAATAATGCTACATCCACCTAAAGTAATGAAAGTTCTTACGTAAACTTCCTAGTAATTCCCTCTTCGTAGGTGCAACATTACTCCTAACATTTGTAATATCAATGTGAAACTTGTAATATTGCCGTGTCCTATTCCTGCGTTTTCAAAATCCTGCGAATCAAACAGGTCCTGAGTTGGTGATGATGTTGTGCCTCCCATCTTTCACCAATAGGCGTCGGATCTAGATCTGACGCATACAAACCAAGCTTCTCCATTTTTGCAAAAAGATGCCCGCACTTGTTCCCTATTTACAAACAACTCCTTGTCTCTCACAATCAGCCTTATCTCCTCCCACCACATCTAGAAGGCCGTGGAAAAATCTGGCGCGATGGCCGCTGCCGGAGCCGTCCACCCCCAATCTTGGTGTTCCGTGCAATGCACGGGCATCTACGCATGGGAAATTATGTCGAACAGGGCTAGTTGTAAGCATGCTAGCTCTACAGCCATGATGATAGTGACTGCAGACAGTGAGGCTGACTATGGTATGCCGAACACGGCGCCTATACTCAGGTGTCATCTCCGGCGCAGGGTCTTGTCACTTCACTCTGAGGAGCAGCACGTAATAATTTGACCAATAGGTAGTATAGTGCTAGTACTCCTACTACTACATTGGTAGTACTACTACTAGTACTAGTAGGACCACCGTCTGCATTTAGGAGTACTACCACGTCCATCTGGATTTTAGTATTTGACTAGCAATATCTAGTAATGCATGTCACAAAAAATGTACTACTCCCTCTCTAAATAAATACATGGTGTTTTATTCCTATCGGCGAGAGAACTTAATGTTTTTTTGCTAACTAGAGTACTAATAGGATTACATGCAATGAACTAAACACTGCATGTCATGTTTGGTAGTCTCAAGTCATTGAAAGCATGCACGGCCCACATCTCTCATTGGTTGATATGTCACGAAATAAGAAACAAGGAGGGAGTTAATGCACCGTGCCTAAGTATTTTGGGATTATTTGGTTTTTCGTAAGGTGACTTAAACAACATTTTTGTTTACATGCATTAACATTTTATTAGTTAAATCAAAGGTCAAAACTTGGCACAAAATGCAAAGGGGACCAATAAACTAGTAAACATCAAACTTCTCTCGTTTGGCCCCAACTAGAGGTCCGGTGAGATGACTATACTGCATCGGCACGGAGGGGGACACAGCTTCATTGACTTACGGCAACTGCCTTTGGGTGAATGACACGTGGGCCCAGGGGATGGCTGGTCCACCTATCATACAGCGAAAGGCAGGTGCAGTAGAGGGCCGAGGGGTAGTACGAAATCCTACGCACCTACGCACGCTAACCAAGGGCAAGAGTGATCACTCGAATCACAAGATCAGTTGACTAGAAGCTAAGCTAGACCCATGGAGGCGATGAGAGCAAGCATCAGCCGGCTATGCCAAATGGTCCACGACGCCGGCCTGCGGCCCGACACCGAGGAACATCTCCAGGTAGTATTGCTTGAGGTCGCCAGGGCGAGGGGCCGCTTGGACGACAGCTTCGTCTCCTTGTTCGACGAGGTCCTCGTCGGTTTCCTCGACAAGTTCACCGTCGTCAAGAAGCTTGCGGACGACTTTGACGTAAGCTTCCAGCCAACGCGCCCAGGCTCTGCGATGCCTGCCACCCTCAACGGCCACTATGGTGACAACCTCTTCGACGCACTGGTGGCCCTGCGACTACCCGCCGTCGTGTCGGAGAATGTCCACCTCGAGGTCACGCTCACCGCACAGCGCCTGGCGCAGCAAGACACCATCGACATAATCACCCACGTCTACGCGCAAATCGTCCACAAGGACTACTACATGCAAGAGTAGGACAATAGGACGCTGGCCTTCTTGGACTGCAGGGCAACCTTGGACGACACTGTTCAGAAGCACGTTGAGCTCGCCACCAACGCCGCTGATCCTCACATGTCGGTTGGTGACCCGGCGCACTAGGGCGTGAGGATGTCGTTGATGGATCCGTATGTATTTTTATCTTTCCGTCAAATCCATGTAGTAGTATATGATACTACAGTAATTATCTTACCTTTCGCATCAACTTCATAATTTTCGTACGTACTCCATGCATGAACGGCGCCAGAACCAAACTTCTCATTACTCTAGGAAAAATCGTTATTTTCTATCTACCTGTCGCGCCATGGAGTAGAACCAAATTTTACAAGTTACGTGTTCAAAAGGAAAAGCCTGCCGTGTTCGCGTCGCACCCCCACACGGTTGGTCCGGCACGCCGCTCAAGTGGGAATGCGTGCGGTGTTGCATTTTCACTTAAAAGTGGGACCGCAGTTGAGCAAACCGACTATCGGCAAACCCCCACCCCACCCACCGCGCGATGGCCGAGAAAACAGGAGGGAGAAGAGATGGCTGTAGCACGGACTCCAAGAAAATTGGTGTCGGATGGGACTCGTGCGGGTGGCGTGTGCTGTACTGCTTGACGTGAATGCTAGTTATGGCCCATGCCACCCCACTATATCGAGCCTATATCGAGGTACGTAGAACAAATTTCCCGCAGTCCGTGCTCAGCCCTCCTCTATCTCTCTCCTCACCCAGCCAGCGAACGTGCGGAGCCCATCGTCTGTTTGCTCACATGCGGCCCCACATGTCAGTGAAAACACAAGAGGACCCACTGAACTTGCACATCTTTCACCTCGACGTGTTGGTGATGAAAAACAAATCCAATAAAGATCTTCGGTGGCTGCTTTTGGAGTTACTCAAGAGTAGTAAGATTCTATTTACAGTTTAACCCAAGATGCACATCTCGTGGATTCAATGACCACTCTATTTTCTTTCATGACACGACCTAGATGCTGGATGTCCCACGTGTTAGCAAAAGGAGGAAGAACCTGACCAAATCTTCGGTTGTGCTCTCGGATTAGACTAGTTGTGCTAACTTAAAATTTTTATTGTGTACTCCCTCCGTTCCAAAATACTTGACTTCCATTTGTCCAAAAATGGATGTACCTATATACTAAAACATGTCTAGATACATATATATTTTGACAAATAGAAGGCATGTATTGTGCAAGGGAGGGAGTAGAATGGATGCAAGTTTTTGTATTGGGAAGAAGAGTACATCCATATATTGATAGAGCGCAATTTAGTAGATGTTCTATCACTTTTAGCTAGCACAGAGGCTAGAGATGAGATTAGTGCACTTGTTGATACTCCTACTAGAATAGAGGCTAGACATGAGACTAGATGCGAGGAAGCAACGTCTACTTCTTTACACTCGAAGAAGAAAGAAGCACGCAAGATCGAGCCTCCGCAGATCAACAATGAATGCATCGAGAAGGCACTAATCCAACTTACAGGAGTAGTAAAATGTATTCTTGTGGTTCTTGTTTCCTTTGTTCCTGCTTTTCTAGTCAAAATTATCGTTGGAGTTCGTGCAAAACGGAGGTCCATTTGGGGTCGTCCGTTGGAGTTGGCCTTACAAGTGGGACCATAGTTAAGGAAACCGACTATCAGCAAACCCCCACCTCACCCGCCGTGCGATGGCTAAAGTTAGAGAAACGACGAGGTTGAAGAGATTGCTCTAGCATAGATTCTAAGAAATAATATGGTGTCAGATGGATGTCGTGGTGGTGGCGTGTGTCGTACTCCTGGACGTGCATGCTTGTTCTGGCCCATGCCACCCTACTACTCCTACTACTTGCTCCTACTATATAGTACTAGTATCGAGGATTCGAGGTGCTGGTTACGTACAGCGAACACATTAACATATGGCTACAGTAAAAACACCTGCCCGGCGCGCGAAGCATGTCAAGCTAGTACAAGTAGTGTACTACTATTGTTCATTGGCCTCATCCGATAACCTGTAGCAATGCGCGTACAATTATGTATTCAGAAAATATTTTTTTGCCTCGTCGCACCCCTCACTCAGAGAAGCGACTCGAAAGCCATTCATAAATTTAGTAAGTTTATCACAGGCATATCATTTTATTACATACAACAGGTCATCAACCCACATCGACAACGAGGATACATTATAAATACTAAAGTTTTCACCACACAACAAATAACAAGCAATGAAATGAATTTCAACTCAACCATTCCTCAGCGTTGGAAACACTTGCTTTGAAGCACAAGTGAGTCTCTGGGATGGGCCATCGATTGTCGATCTGGAAACCAACGTAGGACTGATCATCCAGGCTGAAGTGGCCTACTATAT
Organism: Triticum monococcum; assembly: GCA_034509565.1. NCBI lineage: Eukaryota > Viridiplantae > Streptophyta > Magnoliopsida > Poales > Poaceae > Triticum > Triticum monococcum. The sequence goes on from CM067841.1 coordinate 389,058,851, forward strand.
CAGTACCAGGGTAGGGAACCACCAAAATGTCTGAGGTATAGACACAGTTGCTTCTCATAAATGGTAGTAACGTTGTGTCAATAGCAGTTGGATCGCCTTTCACCATCATCAGATAGTTTTGTCCAAGGAAGAGCGAGTTTTCTCCAAGACTATCGATTCTGTACCAGGGAGAAGGAGTTGGCGCTAGCACACTAGTATCCATCCCGAATACCATGCAACGGGTGTTGGAATAGGTCCGGAGAGTGTGACCATGGGAGACTACACCTGCTTCCTTAGCAGTAACATCATCAGTGGGCTATATACACACAAGAAGAGGTGATCCATCAGAATTAGTTGCCAGGCGCCACAGAGTATATGGGCACTGCTCGTCCTCACGCTCGTGGTCATCACCAACGTCATCTCCCCCTTGGTTATAAAAATTTTCAAGTATAGCTGGTGGGATGTTCACAGGACCTTGGAAACACAAGAAGAAGGTTAATTAGTAAAGGGAAACTTGCTAACCCGCATGCATGTGGATGAAAGAATTATAATTACGGAGGAAGGCAAACGTACCGAAACTACGAGGATCCCATGCAAAAACAGTGCCACGAGTGGTGGCAGCAAACACAAGGCCCTCGTATTGAATTGCATCATAGTACTCATCCGTGTACAGAAACTGATTTTTGAGCAATATCCATCGAGCCAAACCACCAAGGACGGCGACAAGCTTGTTGAAGATAGCAACAACTTGATAGTTGTTGTAATTCCAAGAGCGGTTGGGAACTCGACAAATTGCTATCTTTCGTAGAAGACACTGACCATGATCGTATTTGAACGTGCGTACAATACCGGTGTGCTCAACCTCTGGGCAGTCTACTGAGATTTTTGGAAGTGGAACCCGGTCACGAGTGTACACATTCACAAGTTCCCACTCGCAGTTGGACCCAATGTAAACAGCCCAATCTCCATTTGCGCCCGCCCAAGCCTTGCCCTCAAGCGATGGCATCTTAACATCATATGTATCATTATCAAGCGGCATCAACTTGCACAGGGCGAGGCCTCCGTCGTGCCGGCGCCAATCATCAGGGTCACGACGAAGAAGATAGGGGAGATGAAACCGCTCCTTGACTCTTGGGTTCTTTGTAATGATGTTATTAGTTGAGTCGAGAATGGGCTTGAACAAACCTGCCATGCTAGCCGGGGTGATGACGTCGCACCGATCAATGAGTTCCTCCACCACGTCATCTTTTAGATCGGGGCAAGAATAACGGGGTCGTTTCTGGCCCGTTTCCTCCATGGAGAAGACGATCGAACAATGGCAGAAGAAAGGGTGAAGGGCTGAAGGAAAATGGAGGAGCGAGAGGAAGAGCGTGCGACAACAGTTCCAAATCGAGAGGGAAAGGCGAAGAGTCAGTGGATGGTTGCGAGTTTTCCACGGTTCACGAAGAGGCGCCTTGGCCTACACGTCCATTCGGAAATACTCCTACTACTCGCCGTCGTCTCACTGATATGTTGGAACGGGACCACATGTCAACGAAACATGGTGTGTAATTTCTCGTGCAAAATGCGATCTGGCTGCGTTGGCCCGAGGTGCCGCATTAGTTATCAACCTTTATTTTTTAATGGCATGTCGATCAGTTTTGAAGCACATCTAACTGGTACTGTACGCAGAGAAAATATAAACTACTCTAACACTACTCCACCTCTAGTACTAGTAGTATAAAAAGATATATAGGCTAGAGCTTCAGCGCTTTCTTGCTGAGGGCTGCCCACTTGCTTCTCACACTACCACCCTCTCTCCAGATCTAAAAAAGATGGCCCCTCTCTCCCTCCTCACCAGTGGTCACAGATCCGCCGGGGAAGAAAAGGACGTGCAACATTGATGCACTCGTTGTCGGCGAGCGAGGTCACGCACTGACGACAAGGCTGTCCTCTCAGACCTAGTGCCCGCGCGGGATGGCCTCCGTCCCCAAGCTTGTTGCCGTAGTGTGTGCGGAGGACGACGACCACGAGCGAAGCCACTTCCCGCCGACCCTCAGGTATGCTACCTCTTTTCGAACCATAACCTTGTTCTATTGCCTCATCTGCCACATCGTTGCATGTGGATATTTTTTCACTCCACCATCTTCCCAATTTTCTATCCTCTGCTCGAAAACCATAATTTGCACTATTGAAGGAAACCCTACTTCATGCAGACTAATCCATGTCTGGGTTGAATAAGGAAAGGAAGGGGGACTGTACTGTCCAAGAGAGTAGGCATCGAACTCGCATCTAGGTTGAAAAGGGGAAAATCAGTAGCTAAGGAACGAGTCTCGTGTCTCTTGGTTGAAGAAGGGTAGAAAGGCATGACAACACAATAGAGAATGACCAGGTCGGTCGGTTTGTTGTCCTCGCATAGGAAAAAGGTGGCTAAAGAGAACAAAAATGGGACATAATCCACATATGCTGCCTGGATATTTGTTGCTCTGGGCAACCATACCTCCCTCACCACTCTACGTCCTTGCAGGTACATCGTACTGGTGCGCCCACTGTCCGAATGGGCCTCCCATGCTCTTATTGCCATTTTTTTTGCTGTTAGTATAACGCCAACAGTCAAGTCAAGCAATGCTACTACTAAAGTGATGCCACATTTAACTAATACCGCTCTCAGTCTAATTCCATCAATAAATTTAAGCAATGCCATTTAATGTCACTGGATTATTTCAGGGTTAGTTGTTGATTGTGGATGTATTAAAGATTTTTCAGCTAAGGCATTCTAAAGATGTTGCACAACCAGTATACCAACGATGAAACTTGTTACTACCTTTAGATTTTTTCACTGTTAATGCTTATAGATTACATACCTCACTTTCATGAGATAAATAATTTTTTGTACAGTGTCACCAAAATGCCAAGGCGCTGATGTCATTTTATTTTGGTTAAACTGCACAGACAATTATGAAGACAAGAGGAAAGGTCAAGAGTGGGCACCTCCTCCTCCGGTTGTTCTCTTGATTCGTTCGATCAAGTTTTTATGTTTGATCGATTATCAAGATTGGGATAGCAATTTTTAAGGTCCCCCCGAGTTCGAAATGATATTTACCTTGGAGGTACATGATTTGCAGTTTTTTATACTATCATTAGTTAATAATGCTAGTTACCTTCAGACTTTTGTATTTGGTTTAATGCTCATGCACAACTAGTATACCAATGCTGAAACTTGTTACCTTTACATCTTGTATGGTTAATTCTTATAGAAACCTTCCAATGCTAGAGTTTATTGAAATCTGTTTAGTAAAACCATTGTATTGTACCCGGTAATAAACTAACTACTCTAATGTTGCACTAGCCACTGGATTAGTGTATATTTGTAGTATTCGAATGGTGTTGCATTAGCGTATGGACATAAATAAAGTGTGGCTAGCTTTCCCAGATATGTGCTCAAGAAAACTACTACCTGTTTTTCTAAATACTAGACGTTTGGGTACTTTAAATTGAACCGCGAAAACATCTTATATTAAGGAACAAAGGGTGTAGAGTTCACACAAATTATCCCGGTAAAGCTAGTCACACCTTTATTAAAATTAATGTTCATTATGTTATTGGAGGAGGTCTGTATGTTTGTCTCTAATGCCTGTCGACTACATACCTGACATCATGATGTAATGTTAAGTCATTTCCTTTTATACAGTGTCACTGAATTGTCAAGGCGGTGATGGCATTTTATTTTAGTAGAACTGCACAAAATTTGCTTAAAAGAAGAGGAAAGGTCAGCAATGGCTCAGTTTTTCAGAAAAAAAACTATGTATGCCTTCCTGACATCAGCCGATGTTGCTTTATTGTCACATCCCTAGTTCTGGTATGATCCTAGGCTTGCTTTGTGCATCATGTTTAAATTTCAAATGAATTTGAATTGGGGAAAGTTGCAAACCCTAGCACCAAAGTTTTTCCAATAGGTTCAACTTTAAAATGGATTTTCAATGAACCCAAAATGCTCTCCAAAAATGTTCATGCTCTTTGGGTAATGTTGGGAACAACAACCATAGGTGATGCACATTTTTGCTACACATTTTGGATATTTGAATCAATGCATAAATATTTGATTTGGAGCTCTTTAAATTATATAAATATTTTAATGGCTCCAAAAATGTTGGGAATTGGTGAGGGCCTCTAGAATGTTATATCTAGATGCCACAAATATTTTCAGCATTTATGGAAATGTTTTAACATTTCTTTTAGATACAAAACAAATGTCAGAAATAGAAAAAAGAAAACAAAAGATAAGATAACACTTACCTGGCGCTTACCTGGTGGCCCAACAAGACTGGCCCAGCTAGGCCCAACCCACCACCGCACCTCGCTGTCATCTTCCTCCCCGGACAGAAGGACGAGCGCGTGCTCTGTGCGTGCTGGCCACGCGCCTCGCCAGCTCCTGCTTGCCGCTCCCCGTCAACGCCCTGGCCTTCTACGGAGACGCCACGCAGGCCCCGACCCCCTCTCACTCCCTCTCGCTCCTTCCCCTCCTCTGATCTCTCTACACAGCACCACCGAGCGCAGCCGACGCCACCGCTTGCCGTTGCCGCGGCCACTGCCTCCCCCTCGCCCCCTAGACATGCCCAGGAGCTCCACGACATCGTCTTGATCATCTTCACCGAGCCAAGCGAGTCGGGGCACGCCATAGCGATGTCATCATCATCATCTTCAACCTCGGCTGCCGCCATTCTTTGTCGTCGATCCATCGCCATCAAGTCACCCCCGAGCCCGATGACCACCTGCTGCGACTACCAGTGAGCACCTGCTCCAACTCCCTCTCCTCCCCGCATCGATTTCAAGCTCTAACTAGCCCCGCCACCAAGCCTGAGAAGTCATCACCGCCGGCCATGGCGCCGTCGCGGCCACAGCTGCAGTCGCTCGCGTCCGAGCTCATCAGCGTGCTCAGCGCACCCATAGGAGCACGATGCACTCACCATCCCCTCCCCTAGTGCTCCGTAGCTCCGTTTTCATTGATGGCCGAACCACGGCCGCCACAAACCTCGTCGGTGTCGATTTCGGTGACCATCTGGTCCAGCTCCACCACCCACACATGCGGCTCAGCCCCAACTCTCCATAGGACCCAACCACGCTCCAAACCGTGGTCTGTAGCGCGATCCCGACGTGCTCCGCCGCGTCTGGACTCGCTGACGGCAAAACACCGGCGACCGCTGACCTTTGACCGGCGTGGGTTGACCCCCACAGCCCAGTTGACCTCCCCCCTCTCTCTCGCTGACTTGTGGGCGCCGCCCGACTAATTACCTTAGTTACCACTAATTAACTAACTAGGTTAGCTGCTACGGTCGCTGACTAGTGGGACCCACTGGTCAGGTTTGACCTGGTCAGCCCCGTTGACTCGCTTACTATAGCGACCCGAACCGAATGGATCAAGTCTCTCTGCTCCGGTGTCATCCCTGGATCAGTAATGCTGACACCACACAGTACTTCGAAGGATTTATAGCAGAGTAGCAATCACACACTTATTACATCAGTGTCTCAAAAGAGAACTTATTACAATAAATATGGCTTAAGGCCATCTAATATCGATAACAGCGGAAGACTTGGAAGGTAAATGGGTCCATCAACTCCAACGGCATCACTGAGTATAGAACCATGACCTAAAAGCACCTTACTCGTCGTCTGAAAAGTCTGCAACATGAACGTTGCAGCCCGAAAACGGGTCAGCACATGGAATATGCTGGCAAGGTAACACATAGAGAGTAATAGAATGAAACAGCTATACTATATGCATATTTGGCTGGTGGAAAGCTCTATGGTTACTGTTTTGCGTAAAGCCAGTTTTTCCCTACTGCAAAGGAATAAATTTTATTTAACTATCATGGTGGTTGAACATCGAGAATGGTTGACAGCATTCCGATCCCAATTAAGTGAACAATTAGAACCCAACAATATTAATTAGAAGTAACATGATGAGATTCACATGATATTCAAGTACTAGATACTCAAGATGTCCATAACCGGGGACACGGCTAATCATGATTAGTTTATTACACTCTGCAGAGGTTTGCGCACTTTTCCCCACAAGACTCGATCGCCTCCGTTGGATTTCTCGCACTACTGGTGTTTGAGAAACGGATGACCGAGACACGGTCTTTCAGAAGCGCTAGCACCTTACAATGGATAGACCGGTACACCTACTTTCCCCTACATCTGCTAGTCTTCCCTGTAAGAGTTCGCACGACTTAGTCAACTATGCCAGAGCCCATATTGGCTTGTGGCTGCACACGGAAGTTTCTAGCATGAAAGATCTTATGATCCCTTTGAGCCTGGGTGGCGGTCCAAAGAAAAACAGGCAAGTCCTGATAGACATCAGGTGCCTCAATCCACCCAGATGTGTGTTTAAGTTGCCACCTTAGATAAAACCCTTAAAATTATCACACTCACATCTGTCATGAATATCACTCACCCAATCCACGTCTACTAGCATAGCATGGCATAATAAGCAAACATAGAAGTAACTCCCAAAGGTTTCATAATAAACAGGAAATAGGTACTACCTCATCTACTTCCCATCCCACAATTTAATTAGATCCTAATCATGCAATGTGTGAGGATTGATCTAATGCAATAAAACTGGGTTGTAGAAAAGGTATGATCAAAGTGTTACTTGCCTTGCTGATGATCCGCGAGTCCTAGAGATTCGAAGTAACAGGCGGCGCAATCCGGGTAATCTATCGCAGACAAACAACAAGCATACAATAAGTACTCATCTAGTGCATAGGTAAAACTCGAACAAGAGATCGAACCAGAAAGTTCAACTTAAGAACTCCGGTTGCAAAGAAAGAAAGAACCGAACAAAGCAACGGAAAACAAACGGCGGAAGAAAACAACTCGGTTCTAGCAAGTTGAAACTAGGTCAAAATTTTACCGTAGCAAAAACTTGTTTAAGTTGATTAGTCGGAACGGCGGTTTCGAAACGAAACTCCAGGCGCTTGAATCACCTGATTCCGATAAACGGGCGAGAAGATAAACTAGAACGAAGATCGGATCTGAGATCGCGATCGCGGAATAAATCCGACGAAAAGAAAAAGAAGAACGGTTAAACGAACGGACGTTCGTTAACCTAGAATAATCCGGTGATCGCGTTCATTAGGACGAACGGTCCGGCGAATGGTCTCTAGGCAACTAAACTGGAAACAAAAAGGGAAAACCGATCTAGGGTTTCGGAAAAAAAAACCGAAACAAACGAAAGAAAACCGGAAAGAAAAGAAAGAGAACCGGAACGGTTTAAGAAAAACCGAACCAAGGAAAAGAAAAGGTGGCGTGGCGCGGGTACCTCGGCGAGGCTCCGGCGAGAGGGGGCTCCGGCGACGGCGCTAGGGCGGCGGAGGCGGCACAAGGCGGCGGCGGCGCTAGAGGGCTGCGCGGGCAAGGGGCGCGGGTGGCGGCGGCGCTAGGGGCGGCGGCGGTGCTAGGGGCGCGGGGTGGGGCGCGGCTTGGTGTGGGGTTTAGGGGGGGGGGTGTGGGGGTATATAAAGAGGGGAAGGGAGAGGAGACTTGGGGGAGGGGGCAAGAAAGAGGAGGGGGGGAGCTAGAGTCCTACTAGGACTCGGCTTCGGCGGCGGCTTGGGCGCATGGCGCGCGCGCGCGGGAGAGGATGGCCCGGCCGGCGCTGGGCCTTGGCCCGGGCGCTGTGAATTTTTTTTAAAAGATTTCGCGCGCAGAAAAACCCAGAAAAGAAAAATCTAAACGAACTCCAAACTTCCCAAAGTAAATTTTCCCCGACTCCTAAAAATGAGTCGAACAAAATGAACTTTTCTCGGGACCTAGATGCAAATTTTTGAAAACACGCATTTTTCCCTATCCAAATAAAATGCAAATAAACTCCAACAAATCCAATGATCCTCTTTTCAAAATTTGAGAAAGCTCAAATATGAAAATGGCGAAATCTCCAACTCTCTCTTCGAGGGTCCTTGAGTTGCATGAAATTTCTAGGATCGACCAAAATGCAAGAAAATATGATATGCATGATGATCTATGTATAACATTCCAAATTGAAAATTTGGGATGTTACAAACCTACCCCCCTTAAGGTGAATCTCGTCCTCGAGATTCGGGTTGGCTAGAAAATAGGTGAGGGTGGTCCTGGAGCAAATCTTCTTCTCTTTCCCAGGTGGCTTCATCCTCTGAGTGGTGGTTCCACTGAACTTTACAAAACTTGATAACCTTGCTGCGGGTAACTCTGCTGGCATAGTCGAGAATCTTGACTGGTTTCTCCTCATACGTCAAGTCGTCCTTCAACTGAATCGCTTCAAGCGGCACTGTATCTCTTAGTGGTACCTCCGCCATCTCGGCGTGACATTTCTTCAGCTGAGAAACATGGAATACGTCATGAACTCCTGGCAGTCCCTCTGGTAATTCCAACTTATAAGCGACTTCTCCCATACGTTGCAAGATCTTATATGGTCCAACGAAATGTGGTGCTAATTTTCCCTTAACTCCAAAGCGCTTAACTCCTCGAAGTGGGGATACTCGGAGATATACCCTGTCTCCGATTTCGTAAACTGTCTCCTTGCGTTTAGAATCTGCGTAGCTCTTCTGCCTGGACTAGGCTACCTTGAGCCTATCACGTATCAACTTAACTTTCCGTTCAGACTCCTTAATCAAATCGGGTCCAAACAACTGTCGGTCTCCAACTTCGTCCCATGACAACGGTGTCCTGCACCTCCTTCCGTATAAAGCTTCGGAAGGTGCCATCTTCAAACTGGTTTGGTAACTGTTGTTATAAGAAAACTCCGCATACGGCAAGTTATCATCCCAACTAGATCCATAATCTAGTGCACAAGCTCTCAACATATCTTCCAAAATCTGATTGACTCTCTAGTTCTGTCCATCTATCTGCAGATGAAAAGCGGTGCTGAACTCTAGCCTGGTTCCCAAAGTTTCATGCAACTGATTCCAAAACCTTGAGGTAAATTGGGTTCCTCTATCTGATACAATACTCCTCGTAACTCCATGCAAACAAATGATCCTAGTCATGTATATCTTTGCCAACTTAGCACTGGTGTAAGTGGTCTTAACTGGAATGAAATGTGCTACCTTCATCAAACGATCAACTACTACCCATATCGAGTCGTATCCTGCCTTCGTCCTGGGTAGCCCTGTGATAAAATCCATGCCTATCTTATCCCACTCTATGACATACGTCACAAACTGCTACATATGCTGCAATATCCTTCTTCATTCCGGTCCACCAGGATGTCTCCTTCAAATCCAAATACATCTTGGTATTTCCTGGGTGAATCGAATATGGTGAATCATGTGCCTCTTGTAGAATCAACTTCCTGATCTTCGGGTCATTTGGCACATAAACACGGTCTTCAAACCATAGGGTATCGTGCTCATCCTCACGAAATCCCTTTGCTTTTCCTTTGCTTAGTTTCTCCTTTATAGCAGCAATTTCCTTGTCAGATTTCTGAGCTTCTATGATTTTATCCATCAATGTTGACTGAATCTCCAATGCTGCTACATAGCCTTTCGGAACTATCTCCAAACATAGCTCACGAAGGTTTTCTGATAACTCCTTGGGTATTTCTCCCGTCGTTAATGTATTGACATGGCTCTTACGGCTCAATGCGTCAGCTACTACATTAGCTTTACCGGGATGGTAATGCAATCTCATATCATAATCCTTGATGAGCTCCAACCATCTCCTTTGTCTGAGGTTCAACTCCTTCTGTGTGAAAATGTACTTTAAACTCTTGTGATCCATGTACACCTCACAATGATTTCCAATGAGGAAATGTCTCCATGTCTTCAGTGCATGCACTATGGCTGCTAACTCCAAATCATGTGTGGCGTAATTCAACTCATGAGGTTTCAGTTGTCGTGAAGTATACAAAACAACTCTCCCTTCCTACATAAGCACTGCTCCAAGTCCTCGACGTGAAGCGTCACAATACACCTCATAATCCTTGGTCTGATCTGGCAAAATCAACACTGGTGAGGTAACCAATCGTTTCTTCAACTCCTGAAAACTAGCCTCACACTCCTCAGTCCAATTGAACTTGGTATCCTTCTTCAATAACTCTGTCATAGGCTTCACAATCTTTGAAAAGTTCTCAATGAATCTCCGGTAGTATCCTGCGAGTCCAAGAAAACTCCGGATCTCTCCAACCGTCGTTGGTGCTTCCCATTTGGTTACGGTCTCACCCTTTGTGGGGACCACCGACTATCCCTTCTCCAGATATAACGTGTCCGAGGAATCCTACTTCTTTCAACCAAAACTCACATTTGCTAAATTTGGCCTATAACTGATGTTCCCTTAGTTTCTCCAAAACCAAACGCAAATGTTCTTTATGCTCTTCTTCATTCTTCGAATAAACCAGGATATCATCAATGAACACTACGATGAACTTATCCAAAAACTCCATAAACACTTTGTTCATCAGGTTCATAAAATAGGCAGGCACGTTAGTCAATCCAAATGACATAACGGTATACTCATACAGTCCATATCTTGTGGTAAAAGCTGTCTTGGGTATGTCCTGCTCTCGAATCTTCAACTGGTGGTACCCTGATCGCAAATCGATCTTGGAAAACACTTTAGCTCCTTGCAAACGATCAAACAGATCATTAATCATTGGCAGTGGGTACTTGTTCTTGATGGTTACTTCGTTCAATCCACGGTAATCAACAACCATCCGTAATGATCCATCCTTCTTCTCCAATAGAAGTATGGGTGATCCCCAAGGCGAAGAACTTGGGCATATGTAACCTTTCTCCAATAACTCCTTAATCTGATTCTTAATTTCTACCAAATCCTTTGCAGGCATCCTGTATGGTCTCTTTGATATTGGGCCTGTACCTGGCAATAACTCAATCAAGCACTCAATGTCTCTATCCGGTGGCATGCCTGGCAACTCTTCAGGAAATACATCAGGAAAATCCTTTACCACTGGTACTTCTTCCTGCACAACTCCTGTTAGGCAATTTACTTGAGTCCTATTTGGCACATGCCGGGATACATACTTGATCCTTCTTCTTTCTGGCGTTGTAAGCAAAATTGACTTACTAGCACAATCGATGTTTCCTCCATACATTGATAGCCAATTCATACCAAGAATTACATCCAAACCTTGGGATTCTAGAATAATCAAATCTGTTGGGAAAACATGCCTTCCTATGCTTAATGGCACTTGAAAGCATCCTTGACTGGCCATGTATTCTGCTCCTGGCGAGCTTACTAGCATAGGTGTTTTAAGAGTCCTAGTGGGCAGGCTATATTTTTTCACAAATCCCCTTGATATGTATGAATGTGATGCACTAGTATCGAAAAGAACGAGTGCGGTAAATGACTTAACCAAAAACTTACCGATTACTACATCAGGCTGATCTTCAACCTCCTCCATGTTAACGTGGTTCACCTGTCCCCTATTGAAAGGGTTCGGCTTCTTCCCTGAGCTCCCATTGCCATTTCCATTCTGGCCTTCAGGACATTCATTGGCATAATGTCCGGTCTTGGAACACTTGAAACAGGTGACTTGACTCAGATCTCTGTTGGATGGGGTTGATGGGGTGGTACGGTTCTGGCCGTTGCTTCCTCCATTCCCATTACCATTCTTGTGGCTATTATGGTTGTGCGAACTACCTCCTCCATGGGTATGCTGAAACTGAAATACCGATTTAGGGGTAAAACGGGGCTTCTGCTGGGCTCCAGAGTTATACTTCCCCTGTCCATACTTCCTCTTGCGGTTCTCAGTCTGCTGTTGCTTCCCTTCAATCATGATGGCACGATCTACCAACTCCTGGTAGTTGTTGAAACTTGCCACCATCAACTGCATGCTTAACTCATCACTCAATCCTTCCAGAAACTTCTCCTGCTTAGTTGCATTCGTAGCAACGTCATCCGGGGCATAACGTGCTAACTTGCTGAAGTCGTCAATGTACTAGCCAACTGTCCTTCCTCCTTGGCGTAAGTTGCGAAACTCACGCTTCTTCATGGCCATAGCTCCTGCTGAAACATGTGCAGTGCGGAAAGCTTGCTGGAACTGATCCCATGTGACAGTGTCAACTGGGAAGGTGGCTGTGAAATTCTCCCACCATGCTGCCGCGGGTCCGTCAAGCTGATGTGCGGCAAACTTCACTTTCTCACCATCTATGCATCCTGCAGTGGTCAACTCCCTTCCTATCTTGCGGAGCCAATCGTCTGCTACTATCAGCTCGGTGCTACTAGAATACACCGGCGGATTCAGCCTAAGGAAACGGGCTAAGTGGTCAACAGGTGTCGGTGGTGGTGGTGAGTTGTTGTTGTTGTTGTTCTGCTGGTTCTGGACTAACATCTGCATCAATTGATTCTGCTGTTGGATCAACTGAGTGAGCTCTGGTGGAAATCCATTGTCACGTCTCGGAGGCATCTGAGGGTTTAGAAAAGATGAGATATAAGAATAGAGTGAGGTCTAAAGAGAAAACACTACCCCAATGCACATGAGCAAAAGCACACAAAATCACTTCATTCAATCAAACAAGGGCTTACAATCGATCTAGCTATCGCAAAAGTGCTCGAACTATAAGGTATACATGGGGAAGATACTACTAACATTTGGTGGTCATCTAGAAATTTGAACCGGTGGAAGACTCCATGATGTTCGCTCCAGCTTCGTCTGCAAAGTCGGGTTCACTTGGATCCGAATCGGTGTCGTCTATGATGATGTAATTGTCCGGACATGCGACGTACATGTCTTCCTTCCTGGATGCTAACTCCCTCTTGAGTTCTTCAATCTCTTGCTTAAGATCGCCGTTGTGTCTTGCTAGAGCTACGATTTCGTCCATGTAGTCCTTGCGTGTAGCCTTCAGTTCTCCTTCTAGCTCGATGATCCTAGCCTTCGCATTCTTCAACTCTATCATATCATTGCACATCTGGTTCTCGTGGCGTCGAATGTGCTGGTTTAACTCCTGGATGAATGCTGCAATGGATCTATCCTTCTTGGTGCTGACTAACTCCCATTGTTCATCTCGGCATCCGCAAATCTGGTAGATAGTGTCCTTGAGGTCTTCTTGATAAACTTCTCCAATGCATCCTATGGTGATATGGGCTGCCATGCTCTTTCCCAGACTCCAGGTTGGTGCATTGAAAACACTATCTATGGGCTTTGTGATTGGCACGAATGTCCTTCCCGGAACGTGAGCTTGAATCTTCCAGCGCTCCTCTTCAGGCAGAGTGGCGTTGAAGGTTCCCGTGAAACTTGGTAATCCAATGTTTAGGTACTTGGTGACTTCCTTCAAGTGAAATCCAAAAGGTGTGCCTTCATCCGGTTGAGCGTACTTAATCTTCGCGTCCTTCATCCTAAAGAGTAGAAAAGATGAGGAGTTAGAAAATGAGGAGAGAATAGTGATCTATGGCTTTAACTTAGTGGTCGTGTCCTACAGTCAGCGTGTGCTCTGATACCATCTCTGTAGCGACCCGACCCGAATGGATCAAGTCTCTGTGCTCCGGTGTCATCCCTGGATCAGTAATGCTGATACCACACAGTACTTCGAAGGATTTATAGCAGAGTAGCAATCACACACTTATTACATCGGTGTCTCAAAAGAGAACTTATTACAATAAATATGGCTTAAGGCCATCTAATATCGATAACAGCGGAAGACTTGGAAGGTAAATGGGTCCATCAACTCCAACGGCATCACTGAGTATAGAACCATGACCTAAAAGCACCTTACTCGTCGTCTGAAAAGTCTGCAACATGAACGTTGCAGCCCAAAAACGGGTCAGCACATGGAATATGCTGGCAAGGTAACACATAGAGAGTAATAGAATGAAACAGCTATACTATATGCATATTTGGCTGGTGGAAAGCTCTATGGTTACTGTTTTGCGTAAAGCCCGTTTTTCCCTACTGCAAAGGAATAAATTTTATTTAACTATCATGGTGGTTGAACATCGAGAATGGTTGACAGCATTCCGATCCCAATTAAGTGAACAATTAGAACCCAACAATATTAATTAGAAGTAACATGATGAGATTCACATGATATTCAAGTACTAGATACTCAAGATGTCCATAACCGGGGACACGGCTAATCATGATTAGTTTATTACACTCTGCAGAGGTTTGCGCATTTTTCCCCACAAGACTCGATCGCCTCCGTTGGATTTCTCGCACTACTGGTGTTTGAGAAACGGATGACCGAGACACGGTCTTTCAGAAGCGCTAGCACCTTACAATGGATAGACCGGTACACCTACTTTCCCCTACATCTGCTAGTCTTCCCTGTAAGAGTTCGCACGACTTAGTCAACTATGCCAGAGCCCATATTGGCTTGTGGCTGCACACGGAAGTTTCTAGCATGAAAGATCTTATGATCCCTTTGAGCCTGGGTGGCGGTCCAAAGAAAAACAGGCAAGTCCTGATAGACATCAGGTGCCTCAATCCACCCAGATGTGTGTTTAAGTTGCCACCTTAGATAAAACCCTTAAAATTATCACACTCACATCTGTCATGAATATCACTCACCCAATCCACGTCTACTAGCATAGCATGGCATAATAAGCAAACGTAGAAGTAACTCCCAAAGGTTTCATAATAAACAGGAAATAGGTACTACCTCATCTACTTCCCATCCCACAATTTAATTAGATCCTAATCATGCAATGTGTGAGGATTGATCTAATGCAATAAAACTGGGTTGTAGAAAAGGTATGATCAAAGTGTTACTTGCCTTGCTGATGATCCGCGAGTCCTAGAGATTCGAAGTAACAGGCGGCGCAATCCGGGTAATCTATCACAGACAAACAACAAGCATACAATAAGTACTCATCTAGTGCATAGGTAAAACTCGAACAAGAGATCGAACCAGAAAGTTCAACTTAAGAACTCCGGTTGCAAAGAAAGAAAGAACCGAACAAAGCAACGGAAAACAAACGGCGGAAGAAAACAACTCGGTTCTAGCAAGTTGAAACTAGGTCAAAATTTTATCGTAGCAAAAACTTGTTTAAGTTGATTAGTCGGAACGGCGGTTTCGAAACGAAACTCCAGGCGCTTGAATCACCTGATTCCGATAAACGGGCGAGAAGATAAACTAGAACGAAGATCGGATCTGAGATCGCGATCGCGGAATAAATCCGACGAAAAGAAAAAGAAGAACGGTTAAACGAATGGACGTTCGTTAACCTAGAATAATCCAATGATCGCGTTCGTTAGTACGAACGGTCTGGCGAACGGTCTCTAGGCAACTAAACCGGAAACAAAACGGAAAACCGATCTAGGGTTTCGGAAAAGAAAATCGAAACAAACAAAAGAAAACCGGAAAGAAAAGAAAGAGAACCGGAACGGTTTAAGAAAAACCGAACCGAGGAAAAGAAAAGGTGGCGTGGCGCGGGTACCTCGGCGAGGCTCCGGCGGCGGCGCTAGGGCGGCGGCGGCGGCACAAGGCGGCGGCGGCGCTAGAGGGCGGCGCGGGCGAGGGGCGCGGGTGGCGGCGGCGCTAGGGGCGGCGGCGGTGCTAGGGGCGCGGGGTGGGGCGCGGCTTGGTGTGGGGTTTAGGGGGGGGTGTGGGGGTATTTAAAGAGGGGAAGGGAGAGGAGACTTGGGGGAGGGGGCAAGAAAGAGGAGGGGGGGGGAGCTAGAGTCCTACTAGGACTCGGCTTCGGCGGCGGCTTGGGCGCACGGCGCGCGCGCGCGGGAGAGGCCGGCCCGGCCGGCGCTGGGCCTTGGCCCAGGCGCTGCGAATTTTTTTCTTTAAAGATTTCGCGCGGAGAAAAACCCAGAAAAGAAAAATCTAAACGAACTCCAAACTTCCCAAAGTAAATTTTCCCCGACTCCTAAAAATGAGTCGAACAAAATGAACTTTTCTCGGGACCTAGATGCAAATTTTTGAAAACACGCATTTTTCCCTATCCAAATAAAATGCAAATAAACTCCAAAAAATCCAATGATCCTCTTTTCAAAATTTGAGAAAGCTCAAATATGAAAATGACGAAATCTCCAACTCTCTCTCCGAGGGTCCTTGTGTTGCATGAAATTTCTAGGATCGACCAAAATGCAAGAAAATATGATATGCATGATGATCTATGTATAACATTCCAAATTGAAAATTTGGGATGTTCCACTTACGTCATGCTCACGTAGAGCTGATGTAATAATTGATTTCTGGAATTAATTTAACTCAGGAAATTCCAGAATTTTGCCTAAACTTCAAAAAATCATAAAAATTAAACCGTAGCTCAGAATGAAATAATTTATATATGAAAAATTATCAGAAAAATTCAAGGAATCTGTCTATGGCATTTTCATGCATGTTTGAACAATGTTTGTCCTCTGTTTTGGACAAAAAAAATAAATGGCATTTAACTAATCATATATGGAGTTTGAATTTGAATCTTGTATTCAAACCAACTTCATTTAATTGTGTTGCTAGTTGCATTAGCTCAAACAACATCACATACTCATGCCATGTTCATGCATCATAATGTTGCATATGCTTGTGTTTGATTTCCGACACCGTTCCTTCCCGATAGGTCCTGCTCCGGAAAGTGTTCGAGAGTACCTATCAGTGGAGCAGTGCACCCTGTTGATCTACGAGGCAAGCAACCCCCCTTGTTCATTCTGATACAATCCCACTCTCTCGCTCCTGCTCTCTTTTATTGCATTAGAACAACAACGAATCAACTGCTACTTTATGCTGCGGTAGTTGAACCCATTCCTCTGCATGACCTGTCATTGCCACAGTAAATACTTGAAACCCACTAGCATGTGTAGGAGTTGATTGAGCCATGTGGTGTTCCTACCATGCCATGCCTGCTATTGCTTAGAGTTGTGTCAGGTCTGATTCATCGGGAATGAATTGGAGTGGTACGATATGTTCTGGGGCTGAGAGGTAAGCGTGTGAACACGATTTGGTAAAGGTAGCGGTGAGAGGCCATGTAGGAGTACATGGTGGGTTGTCTCACTGGAACCGTCCTTAAGCACTGAGTTTCGTGTATGTTGTCCAATGACTAGCTACTCCCACACATTGGAATGCTTAAGTGCCCCTCTCGACTTATTAGCGAACTTGATCTCTGTCCAGGAGTCGCAAATAGTTTCTGGTGTTTGTAGGTAGTGTTAGTAGTCTACCAAGTGGCACCCGACCAGGTGGGCTTGGGACAGACTAGGCACAAGTGGCACGGTGTACCAAGCGTAGATCCATCCGGCGAGGTGGGCTTGGGAACCCTGCACATATCGTTTGGGGCCGTGAGTGACACCCCGGCCGGATCTCCTTGCGGATGGAACCCGAATAGGCGATAAACCTAGACTAGAGTCTTGTGTGGTTAGTCAGGTCATGGCCGACACCCTCGCCAGGCTTCCGCTTGAAGGTTGCCGAGGTACATGACGTGTACATGGTGATAAGTGGTGAGAGCGTGTGTGAAGAGTACACCCCTGCAGGGTTATCATGATCTATTCGAATAGCCGTGTCCTCGGTTATGGACTTCTTGGTTGCTTACGTGGTACATAGACAACTTAAAGTGGATACTCTAAAATGCTCAAGACAAGTGTGAGTGCTATGGATGGCCTTCTCGTCAGGAGACGAGGATGAATCCATAGTAGTGTATTGATGTGGTGCTTAGTGGACTCGTGTGCGCTGCCTCATCTCAAAGAAGTTTCTCGTTGTCGTAGCACAGGATAGCCACTGAGTCAAAGCTGGCTTGCTGCAACTAAACCCCACTTCACCTTCTTGATACAAATGCATGTATGATAAGATCTGATGTAAGTCTTGTTGAGTACCTTTGTACTCATGTTTGGTTTATTTATGTTTTGCAGATGAGACATCTGTCTCACTAGTAGTACCACTTGCACTTCGACAAGTAGCTTGTACCTCAGCTACGATCCTGGTCCCTTGGGAGGGACTTGTGGATAGTCAGGCTCCTCGGCCCTTTTCTTTTGTAGTTGTCTGTACTCAGACATGTAATGCTTCCATTGCTTGTATGCTTTGAATGATGGGTCATGTGACCCCTGTTTGTATTTAAGGCTATGTGGCTCTTCTGAGCCTTTATCTATATGAGTTTGTGTTATGTTGTGATGCCTTGTTGTACAACACATACTTGCATGTTATGCGTACGTGTGACGTGTACTGCTATGTGTGGGATCCGAAAATCTAGTTGTTTATCCTTGGCAGCCTATCTAATGGGGAAATGTAGTTTAGTGCTTCCTTGAGCCATAGTAATCCGCTACAGCTCGGTTCACCGGAGTCCTACTAGCCCAGCACTACTGCTCTAGAATACTTGACTGGCCGGCATGTGATTCACTTCGTTCCTGTGTCTGTCCCTACAGGGAAATGTCACGCGGTGACATCCGGAGTCCTGTTAGGCCAGTGCTATAGCCCAGATTCATATGCTGTTGACCGACATGCTCGAGGTTGATTCATGTGTGCATGTCCCTGTAAGATAGTGCCACTTTGGGTTCACGACTAGTCATGTCGGCCCTGGTTCTCTGTCATATGGATGCTAGCGACACTATCATATACATGAGCCAAAAGGCGCAAACGGTCCCGAGCCAGGTAAGGTGGCACCCGTGGGAATACCGTGCGTGAGGCCGCAAAGTGATATGAAGTGTTACATGCTAGATCGGTGTGACTTAGGATCGGGGTCCCGATAGCTTTGGTATCAGAGCCTGACTGCCTGTAGGATTTCCAAGCCAACCTGGTCGAAGTTGAGTCTAGAAATTCTTTAGTTATGTAAGGGAATTGATTGTGGAAGGGAACGTAAGGCTTTTTTACTCCTTATACCTTATGCCTTCTGATCTGAGTCATCCTATCTTTCCTACGGGGTTAAGGAGCTAGGCTTCCTCTTCTGTCTATCAGGATCACGTGTTACTACTCCGAAGTTTCTTAGGGTTGGTTGATCTGAGTCATATCCCAGTTCGAGTATCTTCGGTGTAGCCTGTTTAGTAATATTTTTGAACCTTGAGTGATGATGTTGAGGTTGGTGCTACCCGTCTTCGCAGAATGTTTCATTTTGAGCATTCTACTGCCGTTATGCTGCCGAAATTGTTCCAGGAGTTTGAGAGATACTAAATTCTTGTGCTACCCTCTGCAACCTATAGTTGATGCTGAATCCATCCTTGTCCTCCTTGGTTTCGTTCTTCAGGATGTTGCCGGTTAACCGAAGTTCTATTGCTCGTAGCCAGAACCAGGGAGATGGTAGGGATGAGGATCCTCCCGATCAGTCTTCGTTGGCAGAGTTCATGCTAGAGATGGAGAGGAACAAGCGTGAGTCTAACCGCTTGCAAGCACGTAGTGAGGAGAACACCTCCCAGCTGCACAAAGAGTTTGTGTCCATTCATGACTTCATTGGCCTGAAACCACCTACCTTCCATCATTCCATTGAACCACTTGATGCAGATGACTGGCTCCGTAGTATCACACACAAGCTGCATTCTGCGAACGTAGCTGAAGGTGACAAGGTCACCTATGCTGCTTATCACCTGGAAGGTCCTGCTAGTATTTGGTGGCAGAACTATGAGGCTATGCTTCCAGCTGGCCAGATACCCACCTGGAGAGATTTTGTTAAGGCTTTTCGCGAGCATCACATCCCTCAGGCTCTCATTGACTGCAAGAGGGAAGAGTTCTGTAGTTTTACCCAGCGTAAGCTGCCTGTTGATGCTTACAGTAGAGCATTTGAGAACCTTGCCCACTATGCTACAGAAGAAGTGTCCACAGATGCCAAGAAGCAGGCTAGGTTCCGGAAGGGTCTCAACCCCAAGTTGCGTCGTGATCTCCACTTGCATCATTGCAATACATTCCACGCTCTTGTGAACAAGGCCATTAATGCAGAGACAGCTCAACTCACCTACGAGGAATCTCGTAAGCACACCCGTGATTTGGGTTCTTCCTCCGGTTCTAGTTCTCAGAAGCGCCGGATTTGGGTTCCGAACTACGCTCTTCCACCCAGTTATACACCAAGGCCTTCTTGTGTGGCACCTCACCCAGTTCAACCATATGCTACACCCATGCCTATTGGTAGACCACTTGTCAATGCGGGTCGTTGTCCTACCTCCAAGATTTGTTACAAGTGCGGAGAGCCAGGCCACATTCCCCGTATTTGCACTCAGACCCGTGTTGCTCCACCCCAGCCCGAGAAGTCTGTTGGCCGTGGTAGTAAGCCTTCACACCAGATGATCAGTGCCAAGTCAGCTCCCACTGAACTTGGACGTGTGCATCACGTCTTAGCTAAAGACGCTCATGATGATCCAGATGTCATTCTTGGTACACTCCTTGTCAACTGTCACCCAGTTCGGTTCTATTCGATACCGGGGCATCTCACTCCTTCATTTCCGAAAGTTATGCCCATTTGCACGACATGTAATTTTGTGATATGCCCTCCCCACTACTCATTCAAACTCCTGGATCCAAGTGGCAAACTTCTAGGATAAGTTATGGCAATGAAATACATGTTGACAGACTTGTATTTCTAGCTTCCTTGATATCCCTCAAGTCTTCAGATATTAACATCATCTTGGGTATGGACTAGATGAAAGCTCATTATGCCAAGATTAACTGTTACACCAGGTCTGTTCAGCTCACACACCCCTCTGGCAAGATAGTCACTGTCTCCACCAAAATTGCAAGGCGTCAACTATATTCTCTAAATGCCAGCCCTCTTCCTGACCTTGAAGATATCCCGGTAGTTCGCGACTTTCCGGATGTCTTTCCAAAGGAACTGCCAGGTATTCCACCTGACAGAGATGTAGAGTTTGTTATAGATCTTATCCCCGGAACCGCCCCAATTTCTAGGAGACCTTACATGATGGCACCCTTAGAGCTAGCCGAGCTTAAGAAACAACTTGATGAGTCCTTACAAAAGGGTTTCATCTGTCCTAGTTCTTCTCCCTGGGATTGCCCCGTTCTCTTCGTCAAGAAGAAGGATGGTACGGACCAAATGGTTGTAGATTATCGTCCCATCAATTTGGTCACGATAAAGAACAAGTATCCGCTCCCCAGGATCAACGATCTGTATGATCAGCTCGCTGGATCCTCAGTCTTCTCCAAGATGGATTTGAGGTTAGGCTACCACCAAATCAAGATCAGAAACGGGGACATTCCTAAGACGGCTTTCGTCACTCGTTATGGCCAGTACGAGTACACCGTCATGTCCTTCGGTCTAACCAATGCTCCAGCTACATTCTCCCGCTTGATGAACTTGATCTTCATGGAGTACCTAGATAAGTTTGTCGTGGTTTACCTCGATGATATCCTTATTTACTCGAAGAACGAGGAAGAGCATGCCGAACATCTTAGACTTGTGTTAGAAAAACTCAGAGAACACCGCCTTTATGCCAAGTTCTCCAAGTGCGAAATTTGGTTGCCAGAAGTGACCTATCTCGGCCACGTAATCTCTGGTAAGGGCATTGCAGTAAATCCCGAGAGAGTTCAGGCCGTTCTTGATTGGACTCCGCCTGAAACAGTTAAGCAAGTTATGAGTTTCCTTGGCCTAGCCAGTTATTGTCGCCGCTTCGTTGAGAACTTCTCCAAAGTGGCCAAACCTCTCACGGAACTTCTCAAGAAAGATAAAAAGTTTGAGTGGTCCCCACAGTGTGAGCACAGTTTTCAGGAATTGAAAAGACGTCTGACTTCTGCTCCCATACTTGTGCCACCAGACTTCACTAAGGACTTTGTTATCTATTGTGATGCCTCACCATAGGGACTAGGTTGCATTCTTGTGCAAGATCACCATGTGATTGCCTATGCATCTCGACAGTTGCATCCACATGAGGAGAATTATCCTACACATGATCTAGAGCTTGCAGCCGTAGTCTATGCACTTAAGACATGGCGACATTACCTTCTCGGTAAACGTTGCGAGATTTACACCAACCACCAGAGTCTCAAGTATATCTTCACCCAACCAGATTTGAACCTTAGGCAAAGACGTTGGTTGGAGTTGATCTCATATTACGACTTAGGGATTACCTACACCCCGGGCAAGGGGAATGTCATGGCTGATGCGCTAAGTCGTAAGTCCTATTGCAACAATCTCATGTTGCAACAGGGCCAGCCATTTCTCCATGAGGAATTATGTAAGCTTAACCTTCACATTGCTCCTCACGGATTCCTTTATACCTTGGTGGCGAAACCTACCCTTGAGGATTAGATCATTACTGATCAGAAGTTTGATAGGGGTGTTATCCGCATCAAGAGAAACATTAAGAAGGGAGTTGGTGGATGTTTCTCTATGGATGATCGAGGTGTTGTTTTCTTTGAGAATTGCTTGGTGATTCCCAAGAATCAACATCTGCGACAACTGATTCTTAAGGAGGCACATGAATCCCCTCTCACGATTCATCCCGGTAGTACTAAGATGTATCAGGACCTACGTGAGAGGTTCTGGTGGACTAGGATGAAGAGAGAAATTGCTCAGTTCATTGCTAACTGTGACGTTTGTCGTCGCGTTAAGGCAGAGCATCAAAGGCCTGCTAGCGCCCTTCAACCTTTAGCTATTCCTGAGTGGAAATGGGATAAAGTTGGTATGGACTTCATCACCGGTTTTCCCAGGACCAAGAGAGGGAATAATGCTATCTTCGTAGTCATTGATCGTCTTTCCAAAGTGGCTCACTTCCTACCCGTTCGAGAGAGTATCACTGCTAGTCAGCTCGCTGACTTATATATTTCTCGAATAATATCACTTGATGGTGTTCCACTAGAGATCAATTCAGACCGTGGTAGTCTTTTCACTTCTCATTTCTGGGAGAGTTTCCAAACTGCCATGGGCACCCATCTTTCCTTCAGTACCGCTTTCCACCCTCAATCCAGTGGTCAGTTGGAAAGGGTCAACCAAATTCTCGAAGACATGCTTAGAGCTTGTGTTATCTCCTTCGGTATGGATTGGGAGAAGTGTCTTCCCTTCGCCGAGTTTGCTTATAACAATAGCTACCAGTCCAGCCTCAAGAAAGCTCCTTTTGAGGTTCTGTATGGACAAAGATGTCGAACACCTTTGAACTGGTTAGAAACCGGTGAAAGACAATTCTTTGGACCGGATATGATCCAGGAGGCAGAAGAGCAAGTTCGCATCATTCGTGAGAATTTGAAAACAGCCCAATCTCGTCAAAAGAGCCAGTATTACCGCCGTCATAAGGAAGTGGCTTATGAAGTTGGCGACAAGGCTTACCTTAGGGTTACTCCTTTGAAGGGTACCCATCGTTTCGGTATCAAGGGAAAGTTGGCTCCTTGCTACATTGGTCCTTTTTGCATTCTTGCTAAACGAGGAGAGGTTGCCTACTAGTTGGAACTACCCCCACATCTTTCTCAAGTTCATGATGTCTTCCATGTCTCTCAACTCAGGCGTTGCTTCTCGGATCCCATCCGCGGAGTGGACCACGAAATGCTTGATCTCCAAGATAACCTCACTTATCGAGAGTACCCTGTTCACATTCTGGATCAAGCAGAGCGGGTCACTCGACGTCATAACATCAAGTTTCTCAAGGTTCAGTGGTCTCATCATGCCGAGAGAGAAGCTATTTGGGAGCGAGAAGATCGTCTTCGACTTGAGTACCCCGCTTTCTTTCTGCCAATTCCTGAATCTCGGGATGAGATTTTTTCGAGTGGGGGCGAGTTGTCACATCCCTAGTTCTGGTATGATCCTAGGCTTGCTTTGTGCATCATGTTTAAATTTCAAATGAATTTGAATTGGGGAAAGTTGCAAACCCTAGCACCAAAGGTTTTCCAATAGGTTCAACTTTAAAATGGATTTTCAATGAACCCAAAATGCTCTCCAAAAATGTTCATGCTCTTTGGATAATGTTGGGAACAACAACCAGAGGTGATGCACATTCTTGCTACACATTTTGGATTTTTGAATCAATGCATAAATATTTGATTTGGAGCTGTTTAAATTATATAAATATTTTAATGGCTCCAAAAATGTTGAGAATTGGTGAGGGCCTCTGGAATATTATATCTAGATGCCACAAATATTTTCAGCATTTATGGAAATGTTTTAACATTTCTTTTAGATACAAAACAAATGTCAGAAATAGAAAAAAGAAAACAAGAGATAAGATAACACTTACCTGGCGCTTACCTGGTGGCCCAACAGGACCGGCCCAGCTAGGCCCAACCCACCACCGCACCTCGCTGTCGTCTTCCTCCCCGGACAGAAGGACGAGCGCGTGCTCGCCGCGCGCTGGCCACACGCCTCGCCAGCTCCTGCTTGCCACTCTCCGTTGACGCCCTGGCCTTCTATGGAGACACCACGCAAGCTCCGACCCCCTTTCACTCCCTCTCGCTCCTTCCCCTCCTCTGATCTCTCTACAGAGCACCACCGAGCGCAGCCGATGCCACCGCTCGCTGTTGCCGTGGCCATTGCCTCCCCCTCGCCCCCTGGACATGCCCAGGAGCTCCACGACATCGTCTTCGTCATCTCCACCGAGCGAAGCGAGCCGGGGCATGCCATAGCGACGTCATCATCATCATCTTCAACCTTGGTTGTCGCCATTCTTTGTCGTCGATCCGTCGCCGTCAAGTCACCCCCGAGCCCGACGACCAGCTGCTGCGACTCCCAGTGAGCACCTGCTCCAAATCCCTCTCCTCCCCGCATCGATTTCAAGCTCTAACTAGCCCCGTCGCTGAGCCCGAGAACTCATCACCACCGGCCATGGCACCGCCGCGGCCACAGCTGCAGTCGCTCGCGTCCGAGCTCATCAGCGCGCTCAGCGCACCCATAGGAGCACAATGCACTCACCATCCCCTCCCCTAGTGCTCCGTAGCTCCGTTTTCATCGATGGTCGAACCACGACCGCCGCAAACCTCGTCGCCGGCGTTGATTCCGGCGACCATCTAATCCAGCTCCACCACCCACATGTCGGAGTAAATAGCCATGGGTAGCCTAGCCGGCTTCCCCTGGCCCTTTTGAAAAAATTACGAGCCCGTCCGGCTCTCAAAAGAATTTAGGACCTGGGGCCGCCTTCCCCCTGCCGGCTATCCTCTAGGCCGGCTTCGGGGGGCGGCCCGCCTTTAAGCCCTCATGAAGGAGGCTGTGGGAGGGCCGACTTCGAGAAGTCGGCAACAAGTAGGCCGACTCCAAGAAGCCGGCTCCCATAAAGCAGTCAAGATTGTACCCGCGAAGTCCGCGTCCACCCAGCTATGATGAAGCGGGGCGTGGCTACAGTAAAGCCTGCCACCCCCAAAACCCGGAGCACGCCCAGCACAGTGCGCCGTACGGGTGGCCACGACCCGTCCGGCACGGCACTATTGCCACGGCGGCCTTGACGCCGTCCACGACAGGCCACCAGCATGGCCCCCAAGGCGGTGGGCCCCTTCGGGCAGAGAGATACCGAAGGCGGCCGCACCTCCTCCCAAGTCGGCCCAATGGAGAGTCGGCCCCCCATAGTCGGCCTGCCATCCTCCTCGAAGGAGACGCCCATTAAGGAGACAAGATATGGCAGGGCTACAGTAATCGCCTGCCAGGGCGGCGGTACTGTAGCCACGCTTACCCCGACCAAGCCCGCGTCATCAGCCCAGAGCAACAGTAACCAGCCACCGACCTGGCCCTAGACAGTGGGGCCTGCCTGTCGACCAGGGTGCTGGCAGCCGGCGGGACCCACCAGTCGGCGGGCCCCAGCAGCCGGCGGAGAAGCCGGCGAGCATAGTCACAGACGGCTGGGCCCCGCGCCCAGCCGGATTACCATTGTACCCCCGGGGGGTAGGCCTATATAAACCCCCCGGTGCACCCATGCAAAGGGTTGGATTCTCAAGCTAGACTTAGACACCATACAAGGAGAGGAAGCAGGCTAGCCGTGCCCTTCTTCCTCCTTCCACCAAAACAGCTCAAGGAGCATCGTGTAGCTACTTGTTCATCTAGTGATCATGCGGAGACCCCGCAGAGCAGCAGTAGGGGTGTTATCTCCACGGAGAGCCCTGAAGCTGGGTAAAGTACGCCGGCGAGCTTGTCTTCGCCTCATCCCGTTTCCAGGCACTGGTGACATCTTATTGGCTCCCACAATGATAAGCCATCCGCTGGCATATGTCGCACCTACCACCCGACATTTGGCGCCCACCGTGGGGCCAGGTGCACCGTCGTCCGGAGACCTGTTCTGGACGGGAACCCTCTTCCTCCCTAGCGAGCGTAGCCAGCCCGGCACGCCCGATGGCACTTGCCACGACGCGCTACAAGGCGTCACCAACATCTGCGCGGCAAGCAGCCTCGCTGATCTCCTCGACGAGGCCCGCATCTCCGACGAGCTCGCCTCCGATGCGGGCACCGACCACCTCGCCAACCTCCTTAGCCAACTCCATGTCTCCAGCGAGCCAGCTGCGGATCTGGAGTCGGTTGGCTCCACCGACCCGATACCTGTCGACTCTGTCGACTCCGACACGGCCTCCTACGACACCTTCCCCACCAACGTCACGATCTACAACGACCCGCTCCCTCGGGCCAACGATCGCGATACTGTCACCACTGAGGTGATGGTTATCGGCCATGGCGATCCGGCCGACGATAGCGCCCACAACGCCCCGCGCGCAGCGGCCCACTACTTGTCCGTCCCCCTCCCGGCTGACGCCGACGACGAAGCACTAGAGGCACGCCGCCTCGCCCTCCTCACGGAGGGCCGGAGGCTGGCTTCCATGAGACGCCTCACTGAGGCTTACCAGCGCGAAGCTGACCGCGCCGCCTTCGGCATGCCGGCCCCGGCTGGCCCAAGCCGGGCTAGTGCGGTCAGGCAATGCGGCGCCGTCATCGCCGATGCGCTGGGAGTCGACCGCCCGGTCTATGCCACTCCGCTCGAGAATCTGCGCGCCGCCCAGGCGGCCGTGGACGAATTGGACGGCTTGGAGGCCGAAAACCTCCCCCACATGACCCGGTGCATACAGCAACTGATTGACGCGACCGCTCAGCGGCACGAGGCCGACGCCCGCGCGGGAAGCCCACCCCCGCATCGGGATCACGGCGCGACGTCCCGGACGCCGACTAAGAGTAACACCCGCGCGCGGCGCGAGAAAGAGCCGGCTTCCAGCCGAAGCCGGACACGAATCTCCATCGAGCGCGATGCAGACGGCCGTCCCTGAGCCAGGGAATGGCGGGGCAGCCCGCCTCCGCCTCGGGCTCGTGGAGAAAGATACCCCACCCCACCGCCAGTGGCGCACCCGACTCTCAGCGGCCGACTAGGTCACCGTGAAGGAGTCGGCGAGAACGACGCCCGCCATCGGATCGACCGCCTGGCCAGATCCCTGGCGCTGGAAGAAGAAGACGATGTCGGCCCGCCCTGCTTCGGCCCCCGCATCCGCGACGAGCCCTTCCCCAAAGGTTTCTCGCTCCCAAGAGACACGCCCAAGTACAACGGCTCCGTGAAGCCGGAAGACTGGCTGATCGACTACTCCACGGCAGTCAGCATAGCCAATGGCAACCGGCGGGTTGCCGTAAAGTACGTGCCCCTCATGCTGCAAGGCACGACACGGACTTGGCTTAACAGCCTCAAGCCTCTCAGCATCAACAACTGGGTAGATTTCACCGAAGCCTTCGTTCGCAACTTCACCAGCACCTACAAGCGGGCTCCCAAGCCCAGGCAGCTCTCCCTGTGCGTACAGGGCCCAGCCAAGTCCACTCGCGACTACCTCACACGTTGGGCCGAGCTTCGCAACTCTTGTGAAGGGGTGCACGAGGTGCAGGCCATTGAATACTTCACTGCCGGGTGCCGAGAAGGCACCCTCCTCAAGCACAAGCTTCTCTACGACGAGCTGACTACCCTTGACGAGCTTCTGAACATCGCCAACAGATACGCCATCGCCGATTCTTCGATGAAGACCGAGGTCCGGGTGGACGCGTCCGGGAAAGTTCTTAACCCGGCGCCCAAGACGCCAGCAGGAGATTCCGGCCGACGCCAACACCCGAACGACCAGAAGCGTAAAGGCCCTGCGCCGCCTCCCGTTAACCGGCAGGTGGCCACGGTCGAAGACACGCCGCCTGAAGGGCGGCCCGCTCCCAAGAAGCCCAAGGGCGGCCGGCCGTCTTGGCAGTCGGCTTTCTCCTACGAGCAAGCTCTTGACGCCCCGTGCAAGTTCCATAGCAGCGCGAAGCCGTCCAACCACACAACCCGGAAGTGCAATTGGCTCGCCCGGATCTCCAAGGGTGAAGGGCTCACGCCGACTCCTCCTGCCGGTCCGCCGCCTCCGGCTCCGCCGCCTCAGGCCGCCCGGCCCGCAGTCGGCGCCGTGCAGGACGAGTTCCCCGACGAGCGGGCATCCTACGTCATCTTTACGAGCCAGCCCGAAGACCAGCGCAGCAAGCGCCGAGAGCATTAGGAAGTCAGTGTGGTCGCTGCTAACCCAGCCGGACACATGCATTGGTCAGAGAAACCCATTAGCTGGAGCCGGGCCGATCACCCAGAGGTGATGCCGTCTCCCGGCTCCTATGCTTTGGTCCTGGAGGCCACCCTCGCGACGGACAGACGCGCCGCCCGCTTCTCCCGCGTGCTGATAGATGGCGGAAGCAGCATCAACATCCTGTACCGCGACACCCTGGAGAAGTTAAGTGTCAAGACGAAGCAACTTGTGCCGACTCGGACGGTGTTTCACGGCATCGTGCCCGGTTTGTCCTGCGCCCCCATTGGCAAGATCAAGATCGACGTACTCTTTGGGGACAAGGAGCATTTCCGCCGGGAAGCGATCTGGTTCGAAGTGGTGGACCTGGAGAGCCCTTACCATGCATTACTTGGCCGACCCGCCTTGGCCAAGTTCATGGCGGTCCCCCACTACGCATACCTCAAGATGAAGATACCAAGCTCCAAGGGCATCATCACCATAGCCGGCGATTACAAGAAGTCTGCCGAGTGTGCTGCAGCCAGCAGCCGACTGGCCGAGTCCCTTGTGATTGCCGAAGAAAAGAAGACGCTGGACCGGGTCGTGGCCCTGGCCAGCAAGTAGCTGAGCCAGCCCACCGACTCCAAGGAGCATGATGCCCAAGGATCTTTCCAGCCGGCCAAGGAGACCAAGAAGATACCTCTTGACCCGGAGCACCCCGAGAGGTTTGCCGTCATTGGGGCAAGCCTGAACAGCAAATAGGAAGGCGAGCTCGCTGATTTCCTCCGTGAGAATCGGGATATCTTTGCATGGTCCCCCAAGGACATGCCGGGTGTTCCGAAGGATTTCGCCGAGCACAAGCTACACGTGCGAGAAGATGCAAAACCAGTCAAGCAGCCTCTCCGCCGACTGTCAGAGGAGAAGAGAAGGATTGTAGGGGAGGAGATAGTCCGGCTTCTTGCAGCCGGCTTCATCATGGAAGTTTTCTTCCAGGAGTGGCTTGCCAACCCGGTTCTCGTGCTGAAGAAGAATAACAAGTGGCGCATGTGTATAGACTACACAAGCCTCAACAAAGCCTGCCCCAAAGATCCCTTCGCCCTGCCAAGAATTGACCAAGTGATAGACTCCACAGCCGGATGCGAGCTGTTGAGTTTTTTGGATGCTTATTCAGGATACCACCAGATAAAACTGAACCCAGATGACCGCCTGAAGACCGCCTTCATCACGCCATTTGGAGCCTTCTGCTACCTGACTATGACATTCGGCTTGAGGAATGCCGGTGCCACTTTTCAGCGTTGCATGCAGAAGTGCCTCCTCACGCAACTCGGCAAAAACGCTCACGTCTACATGGACGATATCATGGTGAAGACGGAGAAGTGCGGCACCTTGCTGGAAGACCTGAAAGAAACGTTCGAGAACCTGCGCCGGTTCCGAATCAAGCTCAACCCCGAGAAATGCGTGTTCGGAGTGCCAGCCGGCCAGCTCCTAGGCTTCTAGGTCTCCAAACGCGGCATCGAGTGCAACCCGGTGAAGATCAAGGCCATCGAGAGAATGGTGATCCCCACCAAGCTTCGAGAAATCTAGAAGTTCACCGGGTGCTTGGCCTCCTTAAACCGCTTCATCAGCCGGCTCGGAGAGAAAGCCCTCTCTCTCTACCGCCTCATGAAGAAGAGCACTCACTTCGAGTGGGACGACCAGGCCGATCAAGCCTTTCACGAGCTGAAAAAGATGCTGGCCACGCCGCCTGTCCTGGCTGCGCCGACTGAGAAAGAGCCCATGCTCCTTTACATTGCCGCAACCAGCCGGGTGGTCAGCACCGTCATCGTGGTCCAACGCCCAGAAGAAGGCCGAGCCCAGCCGGTCCAGAGGCCGGTGTATTACTTGAGCGAGGTGTTGTCCGCCTCAAAGCAGAACTACCCGCACTACCAGAAGATGTGCTACGGCGTGTATTTTACCGCCAAGAAGCTGAAGCCCTACTTTCAAGAGCATCCCATCACGGTTGTATGCACTGCCCCGCTGGCCGAGATCATAGGCAGCCGGGATGCATCCGGCCAGGTGGCAAAGTGGGCCATCGAGCTGGCCCCCTACACAATCTTCTACCAGCCCCACACCGCCATCAAGTCCCAAGCATTGGCCGACTTCCTCGTCGACTGGGCCGAGACCCAGTACCTGCCACCGGCTCCTGACTCCACCCATTGGCGCATGCACTTCGACGGGTCCAAGATGCACACCGGCTTGGGAGCCGGCGTCATCCTTACCTCTCCCAAGGATGAAAAGCTTAGATACACACTGCAGATCCACTTTGCCGCCTCCAACAATGTAGCCGAATACGAAGTGCTCATACATGGGCTCCGGCTTGTCAAGGAACTCGGCATCCGCCAGATCCTATGTTATGGCGACTCGGATTTGGTGGTTCAACAATCATCCGGCGACTGGGATGCCAAGGACACAAACATGGCAAGCTACCGCTTCCTGGTGCAGCAAATCAGTGGATACTTTGAAGGATGCGAGTTCCTCCACGTGCCGCGAGCCGACAACGAGCCAGCCGATGCCCTGGCCTGAATAGGCTCCACTCGGCAAGCAATACCAACCGGCATCGCTCTACAACGCCTCCTCAAGCCGTCCATCAAGCCGTCTCCAGAATCCGACTCCATCTTTGTGCCGCCCAACCCCGACGGGGCCGGGTCCGGCTCGAAGAACCAAGCAGGCGACCCAGGGACTGCAGTAACCGGCCCGGGGACTACCGCACCTGGCCCGGGGACTGCGGTAGCTGGCCCGGGGACTGCGTCAGCGCAGCAGTCGGCGGCCGACTCCAGCACTTCAGCACCCAACCCGCCCACCCTGGTGGAAGTAGCCACATTGGCGGTAGAGGAAGTCGCAGCCCCGTCATGGGCCCAATCCATCCTCAACTTCCTAGTAAACCAAGATCTACCGACTGACGAAACAGAAGCAAGACAAGTCCAGCGTCGAGCCGGAGCATACACGATCATCAACAGAGAGCTGGTCAAGCGCAGTGTCACTGGAGTCCTCCAACGATGCGTCGAGCAAGAGAAGGGCATTGCAATCCTCAGAGATATACACCAAGGAGAATGCGGCCACCATGCCGCCTCAAGATCACTTGTCGCCAAAGCTTTCCGCCACGGCTTTTTCTGGCCGACTGCTTTGGATGACGCCAAGGAATTAGTTAAGCACTGCAAAGGCTGCCAACTTTTCAGCCCCAAGCAACACATGCCGGCTTCGGCACTCAAGACCATCCCCATCACTTGGCCCTTCGCCGTTTGGGGATTAGACATGGTGGGCCCATTCAAGACGGCGCGCGGCGGCATGACACATTTGCTCGTCGTCGTAGATAAATTCACCAAGTGGATCGAAGCAAAGCCGATCAAGAAGCTGAATGGGCCGACTGCCGTGACATTCATCGCAGACATAACAACTCGGTACGGCGTGCCACACAGCATCATCACCGATAATGGCACAAACTTTGCCAAAGGAGCCTTGGCACGTTTCTGCGCTGCACAAGGTATCCGGCTCGACTTAGCGTCCGTCGCCCACCCGCAGTCAAACGGCCAGGTCGAGCGAGCCAACGGCCTCATCCTCTCCGGCATCAAGCCCCGACTGGTCGTACCTCTGGAGCGTTCAGCCGGCTGTTGGCTCGATGAGCTGCCGGCTGTCCTCTGGAGTCTGCGCACCACCCCAAACAAGTCAACCGGCTTCACTCCTTTTTTCCTCATATACGGTGCCGAAGCAATCATCCCAACCGACATCGAGTTCGGCTCACCCCGGGTGGCCATGTACACGGAGGCGGAGGCCAAGGAAGCACGAGAAGACGGCGTCGACCTGCTGGAAGAAGGCCGGCTGTTAGCCCTCAGCCAGTCTGCCATCTACCAGCAGGGATTGCGCCGCTACCACAGCCGGAAGGTCAGGCCAAGATCCTTCCAGGAGGGTGACCTTGTGCTCCGGCTGATCCAGCGAACAGCCAGCCAGCACAAGCTCTCGGCCCCTTGGGAAGGCCCCTTCGTCATCAACAGAGCTCTAGGCAACGACTCCTACTACTTGATCGACGCACAGAAACCCAAGGCACGCAAGAAAGATGACTCAGGCAAGGAGTCGGAACGACCATGGAATGCCAATCTCCTTCGAAGATTTTACAGTTGAAATGCAGTATGTATCACGTTAACTTTTGTATTAAGTACGAGACAATAGGCTCCCCGAGGAGGACTAGGGGACTGCCATCTTTTATTTGTGAAGGAACAATATCATGCTTATGACCTTGTCATTTCATTTACTTATTCTGTCCGGCACCGGGTTCGACCAGTCGGCCCGGGGACTGACCGACTAAAGTTATATTAGAAGTCTTACCCGTAGTCACGCAAGTAGTGTGCCCGCACCCAAGCTTAGCTCTTGCCAAAGCCACAGTTCAAAGAACCGGCTGTTCGGCTGGCAAGAGTCAAAAGCAAGAAAAGGTGCGCACACGAAAAATGGCTAGGGACCAGCGGACTAATATAACAGGAGCCGGTTTGCCGCCTGTCGCCGACCGACTACCAGAGTAGCCGGCCGGCCGGTTTCCATTCACTTCACTTCAATCTAAGAAAGCTTGAGTACTTGCCTCCCCAAAGCGGGAATGCGGCAAAGAAAAAGCCTAAGGATAAAAAGCGTACGTGCATGGAAACCAAACATACATACCATAATGTTTACATAAAAAGGCCTCTAAGAGGCCGACATCCAACATAGTTCGATACACCCCCAGCGGGTGGAATTGCAAAAGCTTAAAAGATTGTTCCAAAAGACGACAAGCAGGAACAATAAAGACGGAAAGTCAAGCTGGCGGAGCGGTTGACGAGCTCGGCTGGTCGGTGGAGACGGTTGCGTCGGCTGAGGGAGCGGCTGGCTGGTGAACTTCGGCTCGATCACTGCCTCTTGCTGAGGGCGCGGTTCCACACGCCTCGTTGCTGGAGGCACGATCAGCTGGAGGCTGGCCGATTGTTCCTCTAGCCGGCTCAATGTCTTCGCCGTCTTTGTCCTTGTCATCCTCGCCCTCATCGCTGGAGGCGATCTCCTCGGCCGAGTCCTCGCCCGCCGCCGGGTCCAGGCCGAACCAGTCCTCCGGCTGTGCCACGCCATCGTCATTAAGCTCGGGCGCGAAGACACTGATGTCGTTGCACTCGGCGATCGTCGAGACGCGCTGGGTAATTGCCGGCCGCACTTCCTCCAGCTCCGCATCGGCTTCCAGCCTCCAAGTACGCAGCTGGTCTAGGCTTAGCCCTGGGTACCAGGCGCGGACGAAGTCCAATGCCCGCACGGCTCTGAGACGGGCCGCCGACGCCTTCCATGCTTCGAATCGGCTGACTGCGACCTCTAGCCAGTCGGCGGTCCGGCTTGGAGTGCAGGGGATCATCTGGCCGGGCCAGAGGGCGGCCAGCACCTGCGCCCCGGCACGTTGAAGCCGGCGAAGCATCCGGTGAGCCGGCTGCAGCCGTGCTTGGATGGCCACGAGCTGCTCCTCCAGCGTCCGATTGGCGTCCGGCGCGACATTGACGCCCGCCTGACGGCGCGCCTCGCGATGAGCCTCGATCGCTTGGGCGGCAAGGGTGGAGTGGCCCGGAAAGTAATCTACACAAGAAAATGGGCGGCAACACAAGTCAGCTGACGACCCCAGGCGTCCAGTAGGCAAAAGAAGGGCGAGAAAAGCAACTTAGCATCGATCAAGTCTTCGATGCGGCCGAAGGCCGCATCCAGTGGTTGACGAGTCTCGGTCCAGCTCGCCGCCTCGGTCTCAAACTCCGCCTTCAGGGCGGCCTCACTCTCCTGCGCCTTCTGCAGGGCCGCCTTGTGGCTTTCTTCCTGATCAGCCAGCTTCTTGGCCAGGCGGTCGCGCTCCTGGCCCAAGGTGGCGTACTCGGTGTCCCTGGTGCGAAGGGCGGTCTGTGCCTCGCCAAGCTCTCTCCGCAAGTCGGCGTTGGCTCCTGCAAAGAACAAAGGACAAAAAGAAAAAAAACCAATAAGGGAAAGGTCGTCAAGGAAGATCCGACCCGACTGCTCAGCAGTCGGCCCGAATCTCGGGGACTACACCCAGTGGGTGCGCTGACGCGCCCCCACAAGAAACAGATAAAAACAAACACTTACTTTGGCTGTTGGCCAGGTCTTCGATCTTCCGACCCAACTCCTGAGCCTGGGAGTTGAAGGCGGCAGCACGGGAATTATGATATTCCTGGAAGTTAAGATTGAAAGCAAACATGAGACGGTCGCCAAGAAAGATCCGACCCGACTGCGCAGCAGTCGACCCGAATCTCGGGGACTACACCCAGTGGGTGCGCTGACGCGCCCCCACGGAAGAAATCAAGGAACCAGAGCGGTCAAGAGCAAAAAAAAAACTTACCCGGATGGCGGCTCGTGTCGACAGGAACTCCTGCGTGTATTGCTGCAGGAGGCCGGCCTAAGCTCGCAGCCGATTCCGGACCTCTTGGGCCGCCACATTCAGCTCGCCGGTCCCCGCGCTGGGAGTCCACCCGGACGTACTGGAGCTGGCCGCCTCCAAGGCCTCCGCCGACTGGCCGGCGCCTGCGGCTCGGCGTGAATCCGGCGGGGCGGCACTTCCCCCTGCGCGCTGGCGCGTCACCGGCTAAATTTCAAGGCCGGCTCCGACTTCAGGCGCGTCCGTGGCCGGCTCCATTGGCGCCGTCGACGACTGGCCGCCTTCGCCCGCGCCGACTGGCGCGGCCGGCGGCGTCCTCCCAGCAAAGACCTCGAAGAGCTCCTCCCTTTGCATCGACGGCGGGTCCTGGATGATCTCCTCCGCCAGGGGCAATGGGATGTCCGGGTCTACGGATCGGAGTGGGATGGCGAGCAGCGGGGGTTGGTCGCACGAGCCCTCCGCCTCTGCCCCCCGCAGTCGCCCGCTCCACCTGAGTCCTGGCCGCTTCCTCCGCGTGCTCCTTCGCCGCCTGAGCTGCCTCCCGATCCGCCGCTTCCCTCTCCTCCCACGCCTCACGAGCGTTCCGCTCTATGGCTTCCATGAGGTCGGTGCGGGGATCCACGCGGCGGGAGCCCGAAGACCCTCCAGCCGGCCCGACAACGGAGCCGCCTGGGCCCCGCTCTAGAGAAAGCGGCGCCCTGCTCAGAAAATGGAGAAAAGTTAGGAAGAATGATTCAAATGGAAGAACACAGCAGAACAAGCATACAAGCGACTGGATGCTTACGCCGAGACCGCCTGGGGCTGCTTCACCGCTTTCCGGAAGCGGGCCACCTTCGCTGCCGCCTCGTCTCGCTTCGTCGCTGCGGCGGAGGTTTTTGGCTTCTTCGACCGATTGCCGAAGAGAGCTGACGCGGCCCGGCACTTCGGAGCACCGCCGCCTGCAGCCGGCGTGGCAGACGGGCCCGCGTTGTGGCGGTCGGGCACCGGCTGGCGACGTGGGACTTCTTCGGCGTCGGCGTTGTCCGGCCAGTCCTCGAAGCTGGCGGAAAGCCCGGTGCCTCTGGGTTCAATGTTGTCACCTACGACGGCCTCCTCCATGGCGGCTGCCCCCAAGTCCGGATCGTCAACATCGTCCACCGTGCGATCGGGGGCGTACTGACGCTCGATCCCCGCCGCCCCAGCCGGCGGCGGTAGAAGGGGATTCTGCAAACAAGAGCCGGCTGATTAGAGGCCGGCCATCATGGAGTCGGCTGACAACAAAAAGAAGAGAGAAGAGAGAAGCTTACCACAGGCGGTGGGTTGGCGCTAGAGTACGGCGCCTTGCCATATCGCCAGTCCCCGGCGAGCTTGCACTTGGTGATGTAGTTGACCATGAGCGCCACTTCCGCGTGCGGCATTTCCCGCGTGCTCAGCCGGCTTGGGTCAAAGCGGCCGCTCATCTGGCACATCATGTGGGGCCGACTTTGGAGAGGGAGGATCCGGCGCTCCACGAAGGCGGCCACCAAGTCGGCTCCGCGCAGACCCTCCGACTGGATCAGCGCTCGAAGCCGGGAGATGGCGGCGTTCCCAGCCGGCGACAGAGACTTGGACCGATAACTCCACGACGGCTGCCTCCCTGCCGGCAGGCCGGCTACGTAGGCCGGCAGATTGACGTGATCTCCTCTCGGGGGCGAGCCGGCGTTCTTCATGTAAAAATATGACTTCTGCCAGATCTTCACCGACTGGATTAGAGGGATGGAGGGGAACGGGTTGTTGTCACCTAACCTCCTCATGGCGATGTAGGCTCCACAGGGAGCCAGCACGCCGGCGGTGACGGTGCCGAGCTTGCTTTGGAAGAGCTCCACCCAGAGCTCCAGCGTGGGGAGCACGCCCAAGAAGCCTTCGCCGAGGGAGACGAAGGCCGACACGAGCATCACCGCGTTGGGTGTGAGGTGATGCGGCTGCAGATTATAGAAATCCAAGAAGGAGCGCAGAAACTCGCTCGCCGGTAGGCCAAAGCCCCGGAGGAAATGCGAGCGGAAGACGACCCGCTCGCCTTCCTCCGGCTCCGGCGAGACCTCCGTCGCGGGTGCCAGACGAACTTGCACGAGATTGGCGCCGGGCAGGCGCCACGTCTGGCGGAGGAACTCCACTTGCTCGTTGTCGACGTTGGAGCCGTCCCATGAGCTCGATAACGCCATGGGGCGGAGCGCGGTGAGCGTGCTGCGGTGAGAAGCTGCGACGGCAGCGAGAGGAAGAAGAAGAAGAAGCAAGAAGACGAGGAGGGATGGAGCATGGGAGAGTGAGCGAACCTCAGTCTCTCCCCCTCCTCCCCCTACTTGTAGGCTCGAGCGGCGGAACCGAGGAGGCGCGGCGTGGGGAAACGTGGGATTGATCATGCCCACTTCCCCCACGACCCACGTTTATTGCGCCCTAATGGCGAATTCAAGGTGCCACAGGAAGACGAGCCGTCTCCCTGGGCCGCAGAAGATCAGCGCTTGGGCCGAGGCCAGGGAGTGGTGGGCCCGGGCCTGCGGCGGCGTCCCGTCGCGCGCGTGCGTGGGCAGGATTCCGCCGCCATGTGGCCCACGGGGGCCCACCATCAGCATGCAAGTCGGCCACCGTCCTAGCCGCAAGATACGAGAATTCTCTGAAGACGACCTAAGCCAGCGAAGCCGGCTCCTCGGGGTAAGAAGCTGATCAAGCTTCTCGTCCGTCTGTCCACCTCGAAGCTCGCCCAGCTTCGGGGACTACAGTCGGAGTAAATAGCCATGGGTAGCCTAGCCGGCTTCCCCTGGCCCTTCTGAAAAAATTACGAGCCCGTCCGGCTCTCAAAAGAATTCAGGACCTGGGGCCGCCTTCCCCCTGCCGGCTATCCTCTAGGCCGGCTTCGGGGGGGCGGCCCGCCTTTAAGCCGTCATGAAGGAGGCTGTGGGAGGGCCGACTTCGAGAAGTCGGCAACAAGTAGGCCGACTCCAAGAAGCCGGCTCCCATAAAGCAGTCAAGATCGTACCCGCGAAGTCCACGTCCACCCAGCAATGATGAAGCGGGGCGTGGCTACAGTAAAGCCTACCACCCAAAAACCAGGAGCACGCCCTGCACAGTGCGCCGTACGGGTGGCCACGACCCGTCCGGCGTGGCACTGTTCCCACGGCGGCCTTGACGCCGTCCACGACGGGCCACTAGCGTGGCCCCCGAGGCGGTGGGCTCCTTCGGGCAGAGAGATACCGAAGGCGGCCGCACCTCCTCCCAAGTCGGCCCGATGGAGAGTCGCCCCCCCATAGCCGGCCTGCCATCCTCCTCAAAGGAGACGCCCATTAAGGAGACAAGATACGACAGGGCTACAGTAATCGCCCGCCAGGGCGGCGGTACTGTAGCCACGCTTACCCCGACCAAGCCCGCGTCATCAGCACAGAGCAACAGTAACCAGCCACCGACCAGGCCCTGGACAGTGGGGCCTGCCTATCGACCAGGGTGCCGGCAGCCGGCGGGACCCACCAGTCGGCGGGCCCCAGCAGCCGGCGGAGAAGCCGGCGAGCATAGTCACAGACGGCTGGGCCCCGCGCCCAGCCAGATTACCATTGTACCCCCGGGGGGTAGGCCTATATAAACCCCCCGGTGCACCCATGCAAAGGGTTGGATTCTCAAGCTAGACTTAGACACCATACAAGGAGAGGAAGCAGGCTAGCCGTGCCCTTCTTCCTCCTTCCACCAAAACAGCTCAAGGAGCATCATGTAGCTACTTGTTCATCTAGTGATCATGCGGAGACCCCGTAGAGCAGTAGTAGGGGTGTTATCTCCACGGAGAGCCCTGAAGCTGGGTAAAGTACGCCGGCGAGCTTGTCTTTGCCTCATCCCGTTTCCAGGCACCGGCGACGTCTTATTGGCTCCCGCAATGATAAGCCACCCGCTGGCATATGTCGCACCTACCACCCGACACCACACATGCGGCCTAGCCCCAGCTCTCCATAGGGCCCAACCAGGCTCCAAACTGTGGTCTGTAGCACGATCCCGACGCGCTCCGCCACGTCTGGACTCGCCGGCGGCTAAACGCCGGCGACCGCTGACCTTTGACCAGCGTGGGTTGACGCCCACAGCCTAGTTGACCTCCCCCCTCTCTCTCGCTGACTTGTGGGCCCCGCCCGACTAATTACCTTAGTTACCACTAATTAACTAACTAGGTTAGCTGCTACGGTCGCTGACTAGTGGGACCCACTGGTCAGGTTTGACCTGGTCAGCCCCGTTGACTCGCTTACGTCATGCTGACGTAGAGCTGATGTAATAATTGATTTTTGGAATTAATTTAACTCGGCAAATTCCAGAATTTTTCCTAAACTTCAAAAATCATAGAAATTAAACCGTAGCTCAGAATGAAATAATTTATATATGAAAAATTATCAGAAAAATTCAAGGAATCTGTTTATGGCATTTTCATGCATGTTTGAACAATGTTTGTCCTCTGTTTTGGACAAAACAAATAAATGGCATTTAACTAATCATATATGGAGTTTGAATTTGAATCTTGTATTCAAGCCAACTTCATTTAATTGTGTTGCTAGTTGCATTAGCTCAAACAACATCACATACTCATGCCATGTTCATGCATCATAATGTTGCATATGCTTGTGTTTGATTTCCGACACCGTTCCTTCTCGATAGGTCCTGCTCCAGAAAATGTTCGAGAGTACCTATCAGTGGAGCTGTGCCCCCTATTGATCTACCAGGCAAGCAACCCCCCTTGTTCATTCTGATACAATCCCACTCTCTCGCTCCTGCTCTCTTTTATTGCATTAGAACAACAACCAATCAACTGCTACTTTATGCTGCGGTAGTTGAACCCATTCCTCTGCATGACCTGTCATTGCCACAGTAAATAGTTGAAACCCACTAGCATGTGTAGGAGTTGATTGAGCCATGTGGTGTTCCTACCATGCCATGCCTGCTATTGCTTAGAGTTGTGTCAGGTCTGATTCATCAGGAATGAATTGGAGTGGTACGATATGTTCTGGTGCTGAGAGTTAAGCGTGTGAACACGATTTGGTAAAGGTAGCGGTGAG
Source organism: Triticum monococcum (assembly GCA_034509565.1). Taxonomy (NCBI): domain Eukaryota; kingdom Viridiplantae; phylum Streptophyta; class Magnoliopsida; order Poales; family Poaceae; genus Triticum; species Triticum monococcum. Next base: position 389,098,513 of record CM067841.1, read on the forward strand.
AGGCCATGTAGGAGTACATGGTGGGTTGTCTCACTGGAACCGTCCTTAAGCACTGAGTTCCGTGTATGTTGTCCAATGACTAGCTACTCCCACACATTGGAATGCTTAAGTGCCCCTCTCGACTTATTAGCCAACTTGATCTCTGTCCAGGAGTCGCAAATAGTTTCTGGTGTTTGTAGGTAGTGTTAGTAGTCTACCAAGTGGCACCCGACCTGGTGGGCTTGGGACGGACTAGGCACAAGTGTCACGGTGTACCAAACGTAGATCCATCCGGCGAGGTGGGCTTGGGAACCCTGCACATATCGTTTGGGGCCGTGAGCGACACCCCGGCCGGATCTCCTTGCGGATGGAACCCGAATAGGCGATAAACCTGGACTTGAGTCTTGTGTGGTTAGTCAGGTCGTGGCCGACACCCTTGCCAGGCTTCCGCTTGAAGGTTGCCGAGGTACATGACGTGTACATGGTGATAAGTGGTGAGAGCATGTGTGAAGAAGTACACCCCTGCAGGGTTATCATGATCTATTCGAATAGCCGTGTCCTCGGTTATGGACTTCTTGGATGCTTACGTGGTACATAGACAACTTAAAGTGGATACTCTAAAATGCTCAAGACAAGTGTGAGTGCTATGGATGGCCTTCTCGTCAGGAGACGAGGATGAATCCATAGTAGTGTATTGATGTGGTCCTTAGTGGACTCGTGTGCGCTGCCTCATCTCAAAGAAGTTTCTCGTTGTCATAGAACAGGATAGCCACTGAGTCAAAGCTGGCTTGCTGCAACTAAACCCCATTTCACCTTCTTGATACAAATGCATGTATGATAAGATCTGATGTAAGTCTTGCTGAGTACCTTTGTACTCACGTTTGCTTTATTTATGTTTTGCAGATGAGACATCTGTCTCACTAGTAGTACCACTTGGACTTCGACGAGTAGCTTGTACCTCAGCTACGATCCTGGTCCCTTGGGAGGGACTTGTGGATAGTCAGGCTCCTCGACCCTTTTCTTTTGTTGTTGTCTATACTCAGACATGTAATGCTTCCATTGCTTGTATGCTCTGAATGATGGGTCATGTGACCCCTGTTTGTATTTAATGCTATGTGGCTCTTCTGAGCCTTTATCTATATGAGTTTGCTTTATGTTGTGATGCCATGTTGTACAGCACATACTTGCATGTTATGCGTACGTGTGACGTGTACTGCTATGTGTGGGATCCGACAATCTAGTTGTTTATCCTTGGCAGCCTCTCTTATGGGGAAATGTAGTTTAGTACTTCCTTGAGCCATAGTAGTCCGCTATAGCCCGGTTCACCGGAGTCCTGCTAGCCCAGCACTACTGCTCCGGAACACTTGACTGGCCGACATGTGATTCACTTCGTACCTGTGTCTGTCCCTATGGGGAAATGTCACGCGGTGACATCCAGAGTCCTGTTAGCCCAGTGCTACAGCCCAGATTCATATGTTGTTGACCGACATGCTCGAGGTTGATTCATGTATGCCTGTCCCTGTAAGATAGTGCCACTTAGGGTTCATGACTAGTCATGTCGGCCCTGGTTCTCTGTCATATGGATGCTAGCGACACTATCATATACGTGAGCCAAAAGGCGCAAACGGTCCCGGGCCAGATAAGGTGGCACCCGTGGGAATACCGTGCGTGAGGCCGCAAAGTGATATGAAGTGTTACATGCTAGATCGGTGTGACTTAGGATCGGGGTCCCGGCATTTATTTATTCCTTCAAACAGGTGGTTAGAAACAGTCTTGCTACCTTTTCCCATTATGAAATTGGAATGCTTATATTTGTGAGTCTATGCTTCAGCTAGTGCCACTTTTAGAGTAATCACACTTTAAATATCTATGCAAACAGGGATGCTCGATTTTAGTGGAACTGCACAAAAAGTCCAACTGGTTCAACATTAGGAGCATGTTTTTTCCAAACCTTTATATCCAATTGGTGGCACTATGAGCTGTTCATTACGAAGGTACATGGTTTGCTACTATCTTGCTACTCTTTTTGTACTGTCATTAGATAGTAATACTAGTGGTTTGCATGTGAATTTATTGGCAGGGTGGACCTACATTGGAGGTGCAGGACATGATTCAATGATTGGATGCTCAATTTCGGTTGTATCTATTTCACCTCTTCCATCACTGCGAACATGGATATGCTTGGTCTGATGAAGAATAGGCTCTATATTTCTGCTCTGAACCTGCAAATCAATTCAGTATGAAATTGTCCAGGGCAAAAGATAACTGTATCAGATTGTCGAGTGCAGAACATGACAGATGCTAAGCGGAAGAGACATGTTTAAACCGAGAATACAAGGTGTGGTATATGTTTACTAGCTGCTTGATATTTGTGTAGATAGAGATGTCTGCCTATTGATATTTGGCAAACAAACAAAGCGTCTGCAATTTTGGTTGAACTGCACAAGAGAATAGTATAGTCACTGCATGCAGTGCCATTTGAAAATAGACACAGAAAGATTGGATAGTCACTTCATGGACTGTAGAAAAGTAGTACTGTACTATTTATTGGCCAACACTAGGTGCTTCATTGCTTTGGTCTGATTATACAATGGGCATCATTTTGCCTAAGTTGAAGTTTGTATTCCGAAAATAGTCTCGCGGTGTGATCGAGAGAAGACCAAATCATATTGCAGTGATGTTCCTCCATCATGTGTGGTTCATTCTCATGGTTCCAGCTGTTGGTGAAATCACTTATGTTTGTAAGAGGAATTGTAGACTTCACAAACAAATTTGTCTTTCAGTCTGTACTGAATGTTGGCCAAGAGAAGCATCCATGTTAGTAGGAAGAACATATGTTTTTTCTAGATCTTTGCTTTTGGAGCTACATATTTGTATATGATCTCTGAATCATTGAGATGCATTAACATGTTGATCTTATGTATGGGAATCGTACTAGTTAGTTTTAGTTGCGACGCAAGATCCAAAGTGGCTGATATTTTCTTTTGGAGCTACATATTTGTATATGATCTGTGAATCATTGAGATGCATTAACAGTTACTTATTTCTGTTCGCTCAGTGTTTACAAGTTACTGATCGATCACTAGCTAGCCTACAAATGCGCTCCTGGCAGTTTTATTTGCGACGCAAGATGCGAAGTGGCAGTTTTTTGAGTAAAAATGCCTACTGCTATGTCTCGAGCTAGCGTTGGTTTTCCCCGAAGAGGAGGGGGTGATGCAGCACAGTAGCATAAGTATTTCCCTCAGTTTTTGAGAACCAAGGTATCAATCCAGTAGGAGGTCACGCGCAAGTCCCTCGTACCTGCACAAAATGGTAGCAACTCGCAACCAACGCTTAGGGGTTGTCAATCCCTTCACGGTCACTTACGAGAGTGAGATCTGATAGAGATAATATTTTTGGTATTTTTGGTATAAAGATGCAAAGTGAAAAGTAAAAGCAAAATAAGTAAAATAAAGTAATGGAGATTGATATGATGAGAATAGACCCGGGGGCCATAGGTTTCACTAGTGGCTTCTCTCAAGAGCATAGATATTCTACGGTGGGTGAACAAATTACTGTTGAGCAATTAATAGAATTGAGCATAGTTATGAGGTTATCTAGTTATGATCATGTATATACGCATCACATCCGTGACAAGTAGACCGACTCCTGCCTGCATCTACTACTATTACTCCACTCATCGACCGCTATCCAGCATGCAACTAGAGTATTAAGTTAAAAACAGAGTAACGCCTTAAGCAAGGTGACATGATGTAGAGGAATAAATTCATGCAATATGATAAATACCCCATCTTGTTATCCTCGATGGCAACAATACAATACGTGCCTTGCAACTCTTTCCGTCACTAAGTAAGGACACCGCACGATTGAACCCAAAGCTAAGCACTTCTCCCATTGCAAGAACTACCAATCTAGTTGGCCAAACCAAACGGATAATTCGAAGAGACTTGCAAAGATAACTCAATCATACATAAAAGAATTCAGAGAAGATTCAAATATTATTCATAGATAAGTTGGATCATAAACCCACAATTCATCGGTCTCAACAAACACAACGCAAAAAGAAGATTACATCGAATAGATCTCCACGAGAGAGGGGGAGAACATTGTATTGAGATCCAAAAAGAGAGAAGAAGCCATCTAGCTACTAGCTATGGACCCGAAGGTCTGAGGTAAACTACTCACACTTCATCGGAAGGGCTATGGTGTTGATGTAGAAGCCCTCCGTGATGGATGCCCTCTCCGGTGGAGCTCCGGAACAGGCCCCAAGATGGGATCTCGTGGATACAGGAACTTGCGGCGGTGGAATTAGGTTTTTGGCTCCGTCTCTGGTCTAATGGGGGTACGTAGGTATATATAGGAGGAAGGAGCACGTCGGTGGAGCTCCGAGGGGCCCATGAGGCAGGGGGCGCGCCCAGGGGGGGCGCCCTCCACCCTCGTGACCTCCCCAGAAACTTCTTGGAGCAGGGTCCAAGTCTCCTAGATCACGTTCGGTGAGAAGATCACGTTCCCGAAGGTTTCATTCCGTTTGGACCTCGTTTGATATTCTGTTTCCTCGAAATACTGAAATAGGCAAAAAACAGCAATTCTGGGCTGGGCCTCTGGTTAATAGGTTAGTCCCAAAAATAATATAAAAGTGGAAAATAAAGCCCAATATAGTCCAAAACAGTAGATAAAGTAGCATGGAGCAATCAAAAATATAGCTACATTGGAGACGTATCACCTACCTCTAAAGAAACTGACAAGCTACACTATCGACCCTACACGGATAAAAATGCCTACCTCTGAAGAAGTTTAAGCCTAATTAATTCCGTGAGCAAAGCAGCAAGACCAAGGCATGGCAATAATTAATGGCATGCAGAAGTTTAAGCCTAATTAATTCCAGCGATTTAAGTGGCTGCATGCGTGCCCTCGGCTGCGACTCGTTGCATGCTGCTTCGCGTACTGCCTGCGAGCGATTCTGAGTGCCTGCATGCAACCGGCCGTAATTAAGGCAGCTAACTGATGCGAAAAAGATACGCTTTAATTGTTGCAGGCTTTTTAAATCCGTGGAATCATTGTTGACAAGGAGGGAGATGATTCGAGTGCACTCATTTGACCGCCATGCCGGCGTGCGACCTAAACGGAACGACACAGTCATAATTTCAGTTTCTCTAGTTTTCCACGGCAAGCTGGCGCGCTAAGCCATTATGCATTGAATTCCAATGACCGTCGTGCTACCTTTCACATATAAGTACTGTTTCCCGGCCTTCTCCAGTGCCACCGTGACCCAACTCGCCATATCCTCATAAGCCCCCACCGGCCCGTCGTCGCTCGCCATGTCCGCCATGCCCCCGCCCGTCCGAGGTAGGCGATGTCGGAGGCGATCACCGCCAGAACTAGTGTTCAGGTTTTCACCGAAAGGCAGACGGAGGGAGGAGGCATTCTATCTGTCTTTAGATGGCAATGCGGAGATCGAGGAGTTGTTGGAGCGTGACCGCATGGCGGAGGAGCAGGAGTAGTTGGAGCACGACCGCCTGGCGGAGGAGCAGCGTATCGCTGATTTGCGCCGCCAGCGGGACATGGAGCAGCAGCGCACCGACGCTTTGAGTCACGAGCATAGCGCCCGCAACTGGGCCGACTACGTGGAGGCCGGCACCCGACAGATAGCCCTAGAGGCTGTCAGGCACGCACGCGTTCGCGACGCCGATTTTTACTACCAGCTCGTCAAGTGGGTTTCCCGCTTGGAAGCCGAAGCTTCGGTGGACCACACCGGCATGGAAAGGGCCAACGCGCGCGAGCAACGTGCCCTATTGCGCCTCTTGCAAGTCCGAGGCGAGGCGCACGACCCTGGTGCCGGCGTTTAGCGTGTACCACAGATGGCGGCCGGCATTGGCTAGTTAGCTAAGAGTAAGTTAGTACTTGTAGGCTACTAGAGTATTAGTGGGAGTAGATAGTTAACTTGGCTATGATGGTTGTCAACGTGGAAGTTCAATACTCTATATGTGGATCAGACCTGTTACTTTGCTTTGAATGCTGATCTTTCCGTTTGAACGTATGGAATGGGCTGTTATTTTTTTAAATGGGTTGTATTTGTCCTCCACGGGTTTAGAGGCTCACTTTAGGGCCTAGCAAGTTGACGCGTACACAATCAGGAGTTGATTGTACGTGGAGAGGATGACAGCAGGGACCCGCCAAGGTCATGGCAGTACGCAAGCAAGTGCCTCCTTATTTCAAGCCAATTAAAAAATGGCTCCTCCTAGTGGATTTCTTGTGACGCTTAGATAATCAAGCTACAGTAATCCCCTACTAATGATGACACGTCACCTCTGTCACTGTAGTTATCTCAGGTTAATTCGAAACCGTTTCAAATTTAAATCCTAAATAAGTCAAACGACAAAAGTTTTCAAAATATTAAACTAAAATGTTCGGGCTGTGCCAAAAATGGCATAGGTAATTATAGTGCAGCAAACACATAAAATGCCTACATGATTTAAAATGAAATAAAATAGAAAATAAATAAATAAAAAGAAATAAAAACAGAAAACAAACAAATACAAAAAAAGGAACACCCCCCCACTGGGCCATCTGAGGCCCAGCTGGCCTGCCCAATTGGGCAAAGGCCCAGCCGGCCAGCCCACCCCGCACCCCACTCCCTTAACCCCTTGGACACCCAAACCCTAACCGACACCTACCCACTAACCCCCCTCTCGGTCCACTCCCCCCACACCCCCCACGAACGGATCTGGATCGGGGGGGCAACCGATGCCCCCGACCCCCCACTGTCGTTGCGATTCCCCGACCCCGCCGACCGATGCCGCCTCGCCGTTGGACGCCGCCTCGCCGGAGCGGCCAGCTTCCCCTCCGGCGCCATCGTCTCCGACCACCACCTCGACACCCGCTGCACCGTTCCCTACACCACACCGTGAGGTGCCCCCTTTTCCCCCTTTGTCCCCGCGGTCACCGCGCCCTGCTACCACTTCGCCCGCGCCCAAAGAACGTCATCGTCGTGCTCCGGCACCTCCGCGCGCCCCAGCACGCACCCGCCTCGCCATGTGTGCTCGTCGCGCACCCACTGCATCCCTCGCCGCGGCATGCTGCCGTCACGCTCCCCCGCGCTGCCTCGCCCCTGGCCAGGTTCCTCGCTGCCGCGGCCGTCCCCTACGAGCACCGCCGCTCCCCAAGGCCCCTTCTTGTTGGCCCGCGCATGCCGCCGTGGCCGCTTCGACCACCGCACTCCGCCCTGCCTCGTCGGACCTCTCCCCCTCGCCTAGGCTCGTCGCCGCGCGCCCCTGCCCTGCACGGCCGCGCCGAGCTGCACCTGTGCTGCTCCCACGCCGCTGGTCGCCCCGCTTGCCTCCCATTGCTGCTCGCCGCTGCGAGCTGCTGCTGCCACTCGCCGCCGCCCTCTGCTCGCCTCCATCGCTCTCTGCCGCCCGCCTAGCGCCGCCACCCGCCTACCGCGCTGTCCCGCTTGGCCACCGGCACCGCGCCATGTGGCTGGCCTGGGCGAGTGCCGTGTTGGGTTCCGCCTGCACCCGCACGCCCCAGTGCCCGTTAACACGCGCCTGCGCCCGTTTGGCCCATGGGGCCTATGACATATGGGCCCCGCCCACAGAACGTGTAAAAAAAGTAGAATTAAAAGAATAAAAAAATATTAATAATAAAAATAAAATTAATTAAGTTAATTAATCCTACTTAGTTAATCTAATTAACCTGTTAGTTTAAATAAACAGTAATTAGTTTAACCTAAACCCTAATCGACCTAACAGTGTATGACAGGTGGGTCCCATTGGGCCCACATGTCAGTTTGACCAGTCAACACCTCTGTTGACTGCTGACATCATGCTGACGTCAACAAACACTATTTTGGATAATATTGAATTAAATTAATTAAATAAATTCTAAATATGATTTAAAACTTTAGAAAATCATATAAAATAAACCGTAGCTCAGATGAAAAAACTTTCTACATGAAAGTTGCTCAGAACGGTGAGACGAATCCGGATATGCAGCCCGTTCGTCCGCCACACATCCCTAACCTATCGAACTCGCAACTTTTCCCCCTCCAGTTCCTTTGTCCGAATACGTGAAACACCGGGAATACTTTCCCGGATGTTTCCCCCCTTCGCCGGTATCACCTACTACCGCGTTTGGGCACACCTAGCATCACGCTTTGTCCTGTCATGCATCGTTATGCATCTGTTTGCATTATATTCATTGTTTCTTCCCCCTCTTCTCTCCGGTAGACTACAAGACCGATGCCACTACTGGTGCCCCGACCGACTACGCTGTTGACGACCCCTCTCTCTTGCCAGAGCAACCAGGCAAGCCTCCCCCCCTTGATCACCAGATATCGCCTACTCTCCTCTATACTACTTGCATTAGAGTAGTGTAGCATGTTACTGCTTTCCGTTAATCCTATCCTGATGCATAGCCTGTCATTGTTGCTACAACTGTTGATACCTTACCTCCAATCCAAAATGCTTAGTATAGGATGCTAGTTTATCATCGGTGGCCATACATTCTTGTCCGTCTGCCATGCTATACTATCGGGCCGTGATCACTCGGGAGTTGATCACGGGTATATACCTGTACTTTATACATGATACATGTGATGACTAAAGTCGGGTTGGCTTGAGGAGTACCCACAAGTGATTCACGGATTGGGGGCTGAAAGGACCTTTGTCCCAACGGCCCTCTGGGTGGATCTTTGTGGCGGAGCGACAGGGCAGCTTGAGACCACCTAGGAGAGAGGTGGGCCTGGCCCTGGTCGGCGTTCGCGGTGTCTTCAAGATAACACGTTTAACGAGATCTTGGTATTTGATCTGAGTCTGGCTACTGGCCTATACTCACTAACCATCTACATGGGGACAGTTATGGGCACTCGACGTCGTGGTATCAGCCAAAGCCTTCTTGACGTCAGCGACTGAGCGGCGGGCGCAGGGTTGGACCGCGTACCGCAACTTCCTTTGTAATGGAGGTTGCTAGGTCTGCTCACCGGCCGCGTTCGCAACGTGTAGGTGTGCAATGGGCGATGGGCCCAGACCCCTGCGCCATAGGATTTAGACCGGCGTGCTGACCTCTCTGTTGTGCCTAGGTAGGGCTGTGACGTGTTGATCTTCCGAGGGCGGGCATGACCCAGGAAAGTGTGTCCGGCCAAATGGGATCGAGCGTGTTGGGTTATGTGGTGCACCCCTCCAGGGAAGTTAAACTATTCGAATAGCCGTGATCTTCGGTAACAGGATGACTTGGAGTTGTACCTTGACCTTATGACAACTAGAACCGGATACTTAATAAAATACACCCTTCCAAGTGCCAGATACAACCGGTGGTCACTCTCTCATAGGGCGACGAGGGGAGGATCATCGGTTAGGATTATGCTATGCGATGTTACTTGGTGAACTTACCATCTACTCTCTTCTCCTGCTGCAAGATGGAGGTTACCAGAAGCGTAGTCTTCGAAAGGACTAGCTATCCCCCTCTTATTCCGGCATTCTGCAGTTCAGTCCACATATGATACCCTTACTCCATTTGCTACCAATCCATACATATGTAGTGTAGCTCCTTGCTTGCGAGTACTTTGGATGAGTACTCATGGTTGCTTTTCTTCCCCTTTTCCCCTTTCCTATATCTGATTGCTGCAACCAGACGATGGAGCCCAGGAGCCAGGTGCCACTATCGATGACGACTACTACTACTTGGGAGGTGCCTACTACTATGTGCTGCCCGCTGACGACAACCAGGAGTAGTTTAGGAGGTTCCCAGGCAGGAGGCCTACGCCTCTTTCGATATGTATCCCCGTTTGTGCTAGCTTTCTTAAGGCAAACTTGTTTAACTTATGTTTGTACTTAGATATTGTCGCTTCCGCTGACTCATCTATGATCGAGCTCTTGTATTCGAGCCTTCGAGGCCCCTGGCTTGTAATATGATGCTTGTATGACTTATTTTATTTGTAGAGTTGTGTTGTGATATCTTCCCGTGAGTCCCTGATCTTGATCGTACATGTTTGCGTGTATGATTAGTGTACGGTCAAATTGGGGGCGTCACAAGTTGGTATCAGAGCCAACTGCCTGTAGGAATCCCCTTGCAAACTCCTTGGCCGAAGTTGAGTCTAGTCGATGAAAACTGTTTTACTAACATGGCTGTGCGGCCCATGGCCCACGTCGCCATTGGGTGGTATTAGGATCTTTTATTCCTCGACCTATACTCTGGGACTCTGATCTCTCTTCTATTCAGGTTAAATGATTTTGCTAAAATCTAACTCTAGGTTCTCATTATCACTTCCTGCCGGAGAGCCCCTTCATTACAGATGATCGACTGCTTCACCAGAAGATTCCAAAGATACTCCCCAATATTCTCTTGAGACCTTGTGCCTGTTGCCTTTGCAATTTCCTACCACCGAAATATCCCTATGGATAAATACTTAACACCTGTCGTTCTTACTTTTATTCCCAGTCAATCTTGTTATTACATGATACCCCGAGAATACTTTGTGCCTACTGCCTTGCAGTTCTTCTCCACCTGAATAGCCCTATGAATAATTTCTCGCACTTAGCGAGTATTCGCTCATCCCCAGTTGATTCAAGTAATTCACAAAAATCTTCGAAATACTATTTGAACTTCCGAAAATCCCGAGCAGCCTATTGCTCTTGAAACTCTTGCTTGCTTGCATTATGGTTAATACCATAAGTATAGTAATCTTATTGGCATCCTTTGCCACTATCATTTTGAGCCCGTTGATTCAATAAGTGTGAATGCTTGCAATCTTCAATCAGATCCTAGAATTCATCCTTTCGTCTCAGACGTTATTTTAAACATGAGCTAGATCTCGACCAGTCAAAGTGCCATCGATTGTACCCCTAAGGCTATTCAACTTATCCATCCCTAATCAGAGCATTGCTTCTGATCCCTTGTCTTGGAATTCATAATTCCTTTGCGATTGAGCTTTGAATTAGTCAGTTGTTTCTATCATATGATCTCCTTGCATTCTTTCTTCTTCTGGTTGAGTACCGATGCTCACATCAGATCCCTTATGGACCACTAGATCCTTTGTTGGATTTTATCTGACAACGCCCTTCATATTCAATAACCTTGTGAGCCTTTCCATGGGTATATAATGCCTTTGGTAAATTGTATCATCTGCTTTTGAACAATGCTCTACTTTCGAGCTGGTGATGTTTACTATTGAAGCTTGTGGAATATGTTTCCACGATAACCCGATGGGTTGAACCTATGCCTTCCTTATTATGTGTGAACGCGAAAGTTTTCACAAGTCATACTTTTCTGGTATTTTGCCAGATAAAATTTCAACACTACAACTTCTTCGAAAGTGAGAAGTGGATGAAAGGTTATGCATTGAAGAAGTGGGAGTCGACCTTGAACTTTGTGTTCATGCCCATGTACATGATGTAGATCTTATCATTAAAGCTTCTCTTAAATTAATTATTCCTTTGGTATAAGTTCATCTTATATCTGGGACCTGGCCTTTTGCAATCGTGGTTCCGACCATGTTCTCCTTTAAATACCATTTCTCGTGCAAGTTTAAGCAATTGTCTTTTGCAGAGCAATACCCCAGTCCAACCTCTACTTTGATTCGTCGTCGAGTATTACCCCCTGGTATCTCGAGATTATCTTGGAACTGCATAACTTCTTATGAGTTCTTCATCAAGTACTACATTCTCACTGATTACAGTTTTTCACGGGCTTCGATTTATTAAGCACTCAAGCATCGATAACTGAATCGAGTCCGTGTCGCGATTAAACAACTCTTAGTAATCTTCTTTACTTGAGAGTTTGTACTCGATCACGTCATTCCTAGCCTGATTGGCTATATCATTATCGTGCTAAATTTTAACTGTGCTACCGGTTCCTTCTTCCCGGAGCACAAATTTCGACGATGAGCTAATCTTACAATCGATCTTCCTCATCATATCGTTTGTCCTTTAACAGCAAGCCTGATTTCGAGTTTGTGTCGTACCCATGGTTCCAATAACTTATTGCTTCATCATTCCGTTGACTTGATGTCATCGCCGATCAGTTACATCTTCTCGAAACCTCTCAACAAATGTGTCATGATCATCATCAACATTCTGAGATCTTCCAAGATATCTATCGAATTCTTGATGAGAAGTAGCATCCTTTGCCCTCGATGATTTGGGTTATCATCGACAACATTATTGCATTCCCTCCAACAAAAAACTTGTTCCTGTTTTGTGTTGTACCTTGAGTTCCTTACTATCCAACTTATGTTATGTTCTACCGTGGAGTATTACCGTCTTTGATGTCAATAATGTTGTGAGGATTGCTCCACCTCTTAAGGATTCTTGCTATAATGATACTTCTCACAATCACCATTCTTTCTTGGTCCTTGTGTTGATTCCAACCAGGGTACCCACAAGTGAACGGTGTTGTTTGGATTCTGCACTTCTAGCAACCCTATTGCTTTGAAGTTAATGATCGATAATTCATTCTTAGCCTATCGATGGCTGAACCACCATTCTAACATTGATCATGCTACTTAACCCCATATTTCGGGTGCACCTTTCAACCAATGTTTAATTGTGTATGTTTTCCTCGAGCATAACTCATTATGTCATCTGATCTGACAAATGTTATCTCCTTATTCACATAGTTGTGGAAATCCATCCTTTTGGAAATCTTGAGGAATTGACGCTGAGTCCATTAGCCAACTCCTTGTCCTCTCCTTGGTTAAATGATGAACTCTTGTTTTGGAACTCGCTTCCATCGTTCATTTCCAGGAATCTTACATTATCATCTCGCCAATGTGTGTTACACCTTTTCTGCTCAGGCACCCTGAGTCTGAGGTATCCTAACACCGACCAGATATGAATCCCGGTAAGATATGATGGTTGGAATATATTTCCAAGGGTAATAACAATGTTCTTTTATGACCCGGTAAGGTGATGTCATGTCCATCACACCTGGCCGGAGGACCTACTGTTATAGTTTCCTTTTTAGCAAGGTTATCCATTCTTCCATGAGGAAATTGAAAGACTTATTCTATGAGTTGTTCCTGATGGATCCTTTTGTGTATCCAAATCTGACCTTTTCTTGAATACCATGTCAATGCTATCTCGAAGCATGTCTATGGTACCCCGATTTTCAACAGGAATATTTAAACCCGATGCTAAGTGTTTCCTGCTCAATTATCCAAACATCGTTGTATGGGTAATGTCATGAAATTTCTTTCCCCTTACCTAAATGGTTTTCTACTTCTATCATGTCATGGATATCTTGCTCTGTTTGTCCTTGGGAAGGAAATACCCCTAAAATATGTGTTTTAACACATTTTCCTTTCCATTGTTCTGTTTAATCTGATAATCATATTTTCCTTTCCATTGTTTGGTTTAACCTTCCTAGTGATCTATTTTCGTAACAGACGCAATACTTAATCTCCTTGCTCTGGACCCTTTCCACACTTGGTTTCAGACGTCGAACCACTGCCTATCCGTTTGAAACTTCTCATGGTACCTTCTTACTTTGCTCTTGATATCTTCTTAAGTTTCAATTCGGGAGATACTTCTACTTCTTCCCTCGAGTTAACCGTCTGATGCTCAATCCTGTTAGAATCCGTCCTTATAGAGTTTTCCCTCTTAACCTTTCGTAGTACGGCGAAGATCCTGAAGAAAGGACGTCGACTTCATCATGATGACCTGCAGCAGAGAAATGAAGACATCAACGTAGTGGATCTACCTCTTCAAGAAGAGTAACCAAGACCAAGAAGGATCGTTAGAATTTCGTAACCTAGCCTTTCCCCATACTCCCCTCTTAAATCTCGGGACGAGATTTCTTGTAGTGGAGGAGAATTGTGACGCCCGGATAATCAAGCTACAGTAATCCCCTACTAATGATGACACGTCACCTCTGTCACTGTAGTTAATCTCGGGTTAATTCGAAACCGTTTCAAACTTAAATCCTAAATAAGTCAAACGACAAAAGTTTTCAAAATATTAAACTAAAATGTTCGGGCTGTGCCAAAAATGGCATAGGTAATTATAGTGCAGCAAACACATTTTTATAAAATGCCTAAATGATTTAATATGAAATAAAATAGAAAAAAATAAAAAGAAATAAAAATAGAAAACAAATAAATACAAAAAAGGGAACACCCCCCCACTGGGCCATCCGAGGCCCAGCCGGCCAGCCCACCCCGCACCCCACTCCCTTAACCCCTTGGACACCCAACCCTAACCGACACCTACCCACTAACCCCCCTCTCGGTCCACTCCTCCCCCACCCCCCCCCCCCCCACGAACGGATCTGGATCGTGGGGGGGGCAACCGACGACCCCGACCCCCCGCTGTCGCCGCGACGCCCCGACCCCGCCGCCCGACGCTGCCTCGCCGTTGGACGCCGCCTCGCCGGAGCGGCCTGCTTCCCCTCCGGCGCCATCGTCTCCGACCACCACCTCGACACCCACTGCCCCGTTCCCTACACCACACCGTGAGCTGCCCCCTTTTTTCCACTCTGTCCCCGCGGTCATCGCACCCTGCTACCACTTTGCCCGCGCCCAAAGAACGTCGTCGCCGTGCTCGGGCACCTCCGCGCGCCCCAGCACAAGCCCGCCTCGCCATGCGTGCTTGTCGCGCACCCACTGCGTCCCTCGTCGCGGCATGCTGCCGTCACGCTGCACCGCACTGCCTCGTCCCTGCCCAGGTTGCTCGCCGCCGCGGCCGTCCCCTACGGGCACCGCCGCTCCCCAAGGCCCCTTGTTGCTGGCCCGCGCACGCCGCCGTGGCCACTTCGACCACCGCACTCTGCCCCGCCTCGTCGGACCTCTCCCCCTCGCCTAGGCTCGTCGCCGCGCGCCCCTGCCCTGCACGGCCGCACCGAGCCGCACCAGCGCTGCTCCCGCGCCGCTGCTCGCCCCGCTTGCCTCCCATTGCTGCTCGCCGCTGCGAGCTGCTGCTGCCACCTGCCGCCGCCCTCTGCTCGCCTCCGTCACTCTCTGCTGCCCGCCTAGCGCCGCCACCCGCCTACCGCGCCGTCCCGCTTGGCCACCGGCGCAGCGCCCTGCGGCTGGCCTGGGCGAGTGTCGTGTCGGGTTCCGCCCGCACCTGCATGCCCCGGTGCCCGTTAACGCGCGCCCGCGCCCGTTTGGCCCATGGGGCCTATGACATATGGGTCCCACCCACAGAACGTGTAAAAAAACTATAATTAAAAGAATAAAAAATATTAATAATAAAAATAAAATTAATTAAATAACTAAATTAATTAAGTTAATTAATCCTACTTAATTAATCTAATTAACCTGTTAGTTTAAATAAACAGTAATTAGTTTAACCTAAACCGCAATCAACCTAACAGTGTATGACAGGTGGGTCCCACTAGGCCCACATGTTAGTTTGAGCAGCCAACACCTCTATTGACTGCTGACATCATGCTGATGTCATGATAATGTCAGCAAACACTATTTTGGATAATGTTGAATTAAATTAAATAAATAAATTCTAAATATGATTTAACACTTTAGAAAATCATATAAAATAAACCGTAGCTCAGATGAAAAAACTTTCTACATGAAAGTTGCTCAGAACGATGAGACGAATCCGGATACGCAGCCCGTTCGGCCGCCACACATCCCTAACCTATCGAACTCACAACTTTCCCCTTCCGGTTCCTCTGCGAAACACCGGGAATACTTTCCCGGATGTTTCCCCCTTCGCCGGTATCACCTACTACCGCGTTTGGGCACACCTAGCATCACGCTTTGTCATGTCATGCATCGTTATGCATCTTTTTGCATTATATTCATTGTTTCTTCCCCCTCTTCTCTCCGGTAGACTACGAGACTGACGCCGCTGCAGGTGCCCCGACCGACTACGCTGTTGACTACCCCTCTCTCTTGCCAGAGCAACCACGCAAGCCCCCCCCCCCCCTTGATCACCAGATATCGCCTACTCTCCTCTATACTGCTTGCATTAGAGTAGTGTAGCATGTTACTGCTTTCCATTAATCCTGTCCTGATGCATAGCCTGTCATTGTTGCTACAACTGTTGATACCTTACCTGCAATCCTCAATGCTTAGTATAGGATGCTAGTTTATCATCAGTGGCCATACATTCTTGTCCGTCTGCCATGCTATACTATCGGGCCGTGATCACTCCGGAGTTGATCATGGGTATATACCTTTACTTTATATATGATACATGTGATGACTAAAGTCGGGTTGGCTTCAGGAGTACCCGCGAGTGATTCATGGATTTGGGGCTGAAAGGACCTTTGTCCCGACGGCCCTCTGGGTGGATCTTTGCGGCGGAGTGACATGGCAGGTTGAGACTTCCTAGGAGAGAGGTGGGCCTGGCCCTGGTCGGCGTTCGCGGTGTCTTCAAGATAACACATTTAACGAGATCTTGGTATTTGATCTGAGTCTGGCTACTGGCTTATACGCACTAACCATCTACGCGGGGACAGTTATGGGCACTCGACGTCGTGGTATCAGCCGAAGCCTTCGTGACGTCAGCGACTGAGCGGCGCGCGCCGGGTTGGACCGCGTAACGCAACTTCCTTTGTAATGGAGGTTGCTAGGTCTGCTCACCGGCCGCGTTCGCAACGTGCAGGTGTGCAATGGGCGATGGGCCCAGACCCCTGCGCCATAGGATTTAGACCGGCGTGCTGACCTCTCTGTTGTGCCTAGGTAGGGCTGCGACGTGTTGATCTCCCGAGGCCGGGCATGACCCAGGAAAGTGTGTCCGGCCAAATGGGATTGAGCGTGTTGGGTTATGTGGTGCACCCCTGCAGGGAAGTTAAACTATTCGAATAGCCATGATCTTCGGTAACAGGACGACTTGGAGTTGTACCTTGACCTTATGACAACTAGAACCGGATACTTAATAAAACACACCCTTCCAAGTGCCAGATACAACCGGTGGTCGCTCTCTCACAGGGCGACGAGGGGAGGATCATCGGTTAGGATTATGCTATGCGATGTTACTTGGTGAACTTACCATCTACTCTCTTCTCCTGCTGCAAGATGGAGGTTACCAGAAGCGAAGTCTTCGAAAGGACTAGCTATCCCCCTCTTATTCTGGCATTCTGCAGTTCAGTCCACATATGATACCCTTACTCCATTTGATACCAATCCATACATATGTAGTGTAGCTCCTTGCTTGCGAGTACTTTGGATGAGTACTCACGGTTGCTTTTCTTCCCCTTTACCCCTTTCCTATATCCGATTGCTGCAACCAGACGATGGAGCCCAGGAGCCAGGTGCCACTGTCGATGATGACTACTACTACTCGGGAGGTGCCTACTACTACGTGCAGCCCGCTGATGACGACCAGGAGTAGTTTAGGAGGTTCCCAGGCAGGAGGCCTACGCCTCTTTCGATCTGTATCCCTGTTTGTGCTAGCCTTCTTAAGGCAAACTTGTTTAACTTATGTCTGTACTCAGATAATGTCGCTTCCGCTGACTCATCTATGATCGAGCTCTTGTATTCGAGCCTTCGAGGCCCCTGGCTTGTAATATGATGCTTGTATGACTTATTTTATTTGTAGAGTTGTCTTGTGATATCTTCCCGTGAGTCCCTGATCTTGATCGTACACGTTTGCGTGTATGATTAGTGTATGGTCAAATTGGGGGCGTCACATATCTGACATTTGGGTCCCATGCCATTATCAACGTAGTCAATAAATGAGAGAATTGCACAACGAGCGGCTGACACCAGGGACCCAGCAGCTCGCCCAGTTATTTTTGTTTTGGGTTAATTTGATAAATGCCACTCCAAATCTGGTGTACCCGAGAAATGCCACTGCATTTTCCAAACTTTGAAAAATGCCATTTCATGCCATTTCTAGTGGCATTTTTCGATGTCTAGAGTGGCGTTTTTCAAATCTAGCACACTGCGGTGGCGTTTTTCAAAGTTTGCAAAAATTGCAGTGGCATTTTTCAAAGTTTGGAAATCGCAGTGGCATTTTTATGAATCGCCATAATTGGAGTGGCATTTATCTAATTTGTTTTTGAGACGGAAGCAGGGTGTCAACTGGGTTGTGCGGGACACTCTGGCCTATCTAGACAGTCTTTTCTTTTATGTTTACCACAGACCAGCCCAGTAGTTTTTTTTTCTTTCTGAAAATGGCTAGCCTAGTTTTTTGTGATTTGTCAAGTAAGTCGCTTTCTCAGGCCTGTTGGGCTGCAAATCTTTCAAGACGAGGAGAGCTTCATTCGGCTGGCCGAGAAAATGGCCTATCAGTAATGAGAAATGGGTTGTACATTTTTAAAACACATCAAACCGGCAATTAGTTTCAAATATCGTTTTTTAATTTTGAGATTTTAAATTGCATTGATTTTTATGTGTGGACAATTTATTGGATTTTATATTGATATACATTTATTTTTAAAATCAGTCTGAATGTGACTCGAAATTTCGGGATTAAAAACAGTTTAGACCGCACCGACATATGCAAACTTTCGTATAATTTTTTAACCATGGCCACAACATGGGCTGTAATGCTAACAAAAAGAATATGGGCTCCAAAAAACCCATAGGAATTAGCAAATGGGCTGTAAATTATTTGAAATAATGGCAGATGGGTTGTATGCTATTTTCCACAGATTTGAGGCTTTCCACAGATGGCCTGTATACTGTTGGATGTCCATCCAACGGCCGTCGTGCTTCTTCAATCTCTGCTCTTCCTGCTCCAGCCGCTCAAACAAGCGCCGGCGGGACTGCCTGCTCCCTCCTCCCTGCGGCTGGCTGTGCTGCCGCGCAGGCCTCACCACCCCACCATACTCCCATCGCTGGCCTATCCATCCCTCTACTCACCCACACCTACTATTATTCTCTGGCGACAGCAGAGGAACCGGTAAACCCTCATACAGTCATACTCCCCTCTGCTTGGGAAACAAAAACAACTGCCGAGTCTTCCCTGCCTCCGTGTTGTTCCCTTCCTAGGCCTCACCGTCGTCCACCCCCCTGGTGCTCTCGGCATGGCATGGTCAATGTGGTCAACGACCGACATGCATCTGAAGTGGACTGTACATGGAGAGGCTGACAGATGGGTCCATGGCCGCACGCAAGGAAATGCCTCCTTATTATGCGCAAAATAATGATTCCTCCACCTGACATCTGGGACCCACCGAATGGGCCTCTGTATTTCGCGAAAAAAACATTACCGCCGCTGACAGCTCGGACCCACCAGCTATATCTTCGCACGCAAGGAAGTGCCTCCCTATTACACATAAAAAAAATGAATACTCCCCCTGCTAGCTGGGACCCAGTATAGTGGGCCTACTAAGTTGACGGGGACGAAGGGCTTTGTCAACATAGTCAATATGCACGATTCTATCTCGACTGACCGTACGATGTCCATCCAACGACCGTAGTGCTTCTTCAACCTTTGGTCTTCTTGCTCCAGCCGTCCAAAGCAGCGCCGGTCGTGCCGCCTGCTCCTGCCTCCCATGGCTGGCTATGCTGCCGCGAAGGCCTCACCGCCCCCATACTACTCCCACCGCAGGCCGGGCCATCCCTCCACTCCACTCACCCACACCCCCTGTTATTTTGCGGCGACGGCAGCGCAGCCGAACCAGTGAACCCTCATACTCCTCTCCGCGTGGGCATCCACTGCCGCGTCTTCCCCGGCTCCGCGTCGTCCCCTTCCTAGGCCTCACTGTTGTCCACCGCCGTGGTGCTCTCGGCGCGGCGTGGTCAATGTGGTCAACGGCCGAATTCCATCAGAAGAATATTGCATGTGGAGAGGCTGACAGCTGGGTCGACGGCAACTGCAAGGAAGTGCCTCCTTATTACGCGGAAAATTGTTATTCCTCCACCTGACAGCAGGGACCCACAAGACGGGGCACCAGTATTTTGTGAAAAAAATCGTTTCCCCCTGACTGCTGGGACCCACCGAACAGGCCACCGTACTTCGCAAAAAAAAACGTTCCCCCCGTTTTCAGCTCGGACCCACCGGAAGTGCCTCCTTATTACGGACAAAAACATGAATACTCCCCCGGCTAGCTGGGACCCACCTTGGTGGGAGTCTGACTTGTGGGCCTACTAAGTTCACGGGGACAAAGGGCTTTGTCAACTTAGTCAATATGAACGATTCTAGCTCCAGTGACCGTACGATGTCCATCCAACGGCCGTAGTGCTTCTTCAACATCTGGTCTTCTTGCTCCAGCCGCCCAAAGCAGCGCCAGCCGTGCCGCATGCTCCTGCCTCCCGTGACCGGCTATGGTACCGTAGAGGCCTCACCACCCCCTACTATTCCCACTGCTCGCCAGGCCCTGCGGTGACGGCAGCCTCACACCGCAGCCGAACCAGTGAACCCTCGTACTCCTCCCCACGCGGGCTTCCACTGCCGCGTCTTCCCCGGCTCCGCGTTGTCCCCTTCCTAGGCCTCGTCGTCGTCCACCGCCACGGTGCTCTCCACGCGGCATGGTCAACATGGTCAAGGAACGACTTCCATCGGAAGAGTACTGTACGTGGAGAGGCTGACAGCTGGGTCCACGGCCACAGCCCAGTTTTTTTGTGATTTGCATGTAAGTCGCTTTGTCAGCCTGTTGGGCTGCAAATCTTTCAAGATGAGGAGAGCTTTCATTCGGCTGGCTGACAAAATGGCCAATCAGTAATGAGAAATGGGTTGTACATTTTTAAAACACATCAAACCAGCAATTAGTTTCAAATATCTTTTTTTCATTTCAAGATTTTAAATTACTTTAATTTTTATGCGTGGACAATTTGTTGGGTTTGATATTGATATACATTTATTTTTAAAATTAGTTTGAATGCGAGTCGAAATTTCGGGATTAAAAACAGTTCAGACCGCACCAAAATATGCAAAATTTCGTATAATTTTTTAACCGTGGCCACAATATGGGCTGTAATGCTAACAAAAAGAATATGGGCTCCAAAAAAACCTTAAGAATTAGCAAATGGGTTGTAAATTATTAGAAATAATGGCAGATGGGTTGTATGCTGTTTTCCACAGATTTGAGGCTTTCCTAAAAAAAGGTTGACGCACAAGCGCTGACTATTGGATGTCCATCCAACGGCCGTCGTGCTTCTTCAATCTCTGCTCTTCCTGCTCCAGTCGCTCAAACAAGCGCCGGCGGGACTGCCTGTTCCCTCCTCCCCCCGGCCGGCTGTGCTGCCGCGCAGGCCTCACCGCCTCATCGTACTCCCATCGCTGGCCTAGCCATCCCTCTACTCACCCACACCTACTGTTATTCTCCGGCGACGGCAGACGAACCAGTAAACCCTCGTAAAGTCGTACTCCCCTCCGCATGGGAAACAACTGCCGAGTCTTCCCTGCCTTCGTGTCGTCCCCTTCCTAGGCCTCGCCGTCGTCCACCGCCGTGGTGCTCTCGGCGCGGCGTGGTCAATGTGGTCAACGACCGACTTACATCGGGAGAGTATTGTGCGTGGAGACGCTGACAGCTGGGTCCACGGCCGCAGCAAGGAAGTGCCTCCTTATAACGCGCAAAATATTTATTCCTCCACCTGACAGCGGGGACTCACCCGATGGGCCACCGTATTTTGCAAAAAAAAAGTTTCCCCCCAGACTGCTGGGACCCACAAGCTACACCTTCGCACGCAAGGAAGTGCATCCGGGCAAAAAACGATTCGCCCCCCTGACTGCTGGGACCCACCAGCTACATCTTCGCACGCAAGGAAGTGCCTGACAGTCGGGACCCACCTGGTCGAAGCATACGTAGTGTTGTCATTCTGGTCGCGAACGTGTACGTACATATATACTAGTGGATGTAGATGCGCGCACGTGTCGTAGTAGAGGCGCGTACTTGTCGTAGTAGAGGCGCACACGTAACATGTACACGTATGTACATCGGCCAGGGTGCAAGAAAGAAAATACGGCCACGTATGTGTACATACGGGCCGGGTCTCGAACGCCTACTCGCGCATACGTACGGCCAGGGCTCGTGTACATGGCTGGGTCGGAACGGAGAAACAGCATCGTCGTCGTGTTCATGGGGAGGCAACGGAATGCGTCGTGTTCATGGGGAGGCAACGGAATGCGTCGTGTTCATCGGGAGGCAACGGAACGTGTGGGAGCCAACCGGCTAGGTCGGAACAGAATGCGTGGCCATGTTCACCGGGAGGGCTTGGACGGAACAGGCGATGGAAACGAGGCCTGGCGTACCGCACAATGGAGGAAACGGACCTCCTATGTTTGAAACGGGGTCCTGTTGATTGGCATGGGTCTGGCGTACCGCAAAATGGAGGAAACGGACCTCCTATGGTCAAAACGAGGGTCCTGTTGATCGGGAGGGGTGTGGCGTACCGCAAAACAGACAAAACGGACCTTCTACGGTCGAAACGGGGGTCCTGTTCACCGGGAGGGGTGTGGCGTACCGCAAAATAGACGGAACGGACTTGTGTTGGAGCGCTACGGTCGAAACGGCGGTCCTGTTCATCGGGAGGGGTCTGGCGTACTGCAAAATGGGACTCCACGGGATACTGTTCATCTCCACCGTCGACCTCCTCCAGCCTCCATGGGCTACCGTTGACCTTCTCCAGCCTCCACGGGCTCATGTTCATCTAGCCTCCACCGCGCGCTACTCCACCGGCTACTGTTCAACCACCCCTCCACGGGCACCCCTCCACCATCTACAGTTCATCCATCCCTCCACACCACGGGGGCCTGTTCAACCACCCCTCCACGGGCACCCCTCCACCGTCTACTGTTCATCCAGCCCTCCACCACACCACGGGGTCCTGTTCATCCAGAGGCAACGCCACCGCTCACTGTTCATCCACCCCCCCCCCCCCCCCGCAACGCTTACTATTCATCCCAGAGGCAGCATCGATCGGCTTCAGTTAGCAGCAGTAGAGAAGGAATCGCTCGATCGGGTTCAGTTAACAGCCATCGATCGATCGCTCGGGTTCGGTAACGCGTAGTCTGCAGTGCTATCGCTCGGTTCAGTTAGTACCCAATGCCTCACTAGGGTTCAGTTAGAGCCAACGCCTCGCACACATTCGCGTACGTGTACGAGAGAAAAGTGCATCGCTCGGCCCCCGACCTCCCACCGTAACTGGAAATCCCCGAAATATTCCTCCCCCTCGCTTCTCCCACGGATTTTTCCATCATGGACGGCCCAAAGAACTTTTTATATTATTTTTGGCACTAACATATTGATCCAGTGCCCAGTGCCAGTTCCTATTTGTTGCATGTTTTTGGTTTCGTAGAATATCCATATCAAACGGAATCCAAACGGGATAAAAATGGACAGAGAATATTTTTGGAATATTTTGAGAATTCTGGAAGAAAAATCCACGCGAGACAGTGCCTAAGGTGGCCACGAGGCAGGGGGCGCACCCCTGACCCTCGTGGTCCACCCGTAAGGCGGTTGATGCCCTTCTTCGGCCGCAAGAAAGCGATTTTTTGGTAAAAAATCACGGCAAAGGTTTCGGTCCAATTGGAGTTACGGATCTCCATATATATGTACGAAACGGTGAAAGGGCAGTAGAGGAGAACGCAGAAACAAAGAGAGACAGAGAGACAGATCCAATCTCGGAGGGGCTCTCGCCCCTCCCATGCCATGGAGGCCAAGGACCAGCGGGGAAACCCTTCTCCCATCTGGGGAGAAGGTCAAGGAAGAAGAAGACGAAGGGGCCCCCTCTCCCCTTCTCTCCGGGTGGCGCCGGAATTCTGCCGTGGCCATCATCATCATCATCACCGTGATCTACAACAACACCTCCGCCATCTTCACCAACATCTCCATCACCTTCCCCCTCTATTTACAGCGGTCCACTCTCTCGCAACCCGTTGTACCCTCTACTTGAACATGGTGCTTTATGCTTCATATTATTATCCAATGATGTGTTGCCATCCTATGATGTCTGAGTAGATTTTCGTTGTCCTGTCGGTGGTTGATGAATTGCTATGATTGATTTAATTTGCTTGTGGTTATGTTGCTGTCCTCTGGTGCCCATCATATGAGCGTGCGCGTGGATCACACCATAGGGTTAGTTGTATGTTGATAGGACTACATATTGGAGGGCAAGAGTGACAGAAGCTTCAACCTAGCATAGAAATTGATGCATACGGGATTGAAGGGGGACCAATATATCTTAACGCTATGGTTGGGTTTTACCTTAATGAACATTAGTAGTTGCGGATGCTTGCTAATAGTTCCAATCATAAGTGCATAGAATTCCAAGTCAGGGATGACATGCTAGCAGTGGCCTCTCCCACATAATACTTGCTATCGGTCTAGTAAAGTAGCCAATTGCTTAGGGGCAATTTCGCAACTCCTACCACCACTTTTCCACACTCGCTATATTTACTTTATTGCTTCTTTACTTACAACAACCCCTACTTTTTATTTACTTGCTCTTTATTATCTTGCAAACCTATCCAACAACACCTACAAAGTACTTCTAGTTTCATACTTGTTCTAGGTAAAGCGAACATCAAGCATGCATAGAACTTGAGGGAATATTTGTTCTGCCTTTAGCTCCTCGTTGGGTTCGACACTCTTACTTATCGAAAACTGTTGCGATCCCCTATACTTGTGGGTTATCAGCGTTCAAAACATTTTTGAAGTCCCGCATCTAAGCCATAAAGCATGGTGAACTAAAATATCAAGTAGTTATCATACCGAGCTTTTGTCAAAATGTTCAAAACATCTGCGTCTGCTCCTGCAATAGTTCTGTCACCTAGCGGTGCATCAAGGACATAACACTTCTATGCAGCAAATGAGGATAATCCTCAGATCACGGAGCTAGTCTGCATCTTTGCTACTAACATCTTTCAAATTATTTTTCTCTAGGAACATATCAAAAAATAAACGGGGAAGCTGTGTGCGAGCTATTAATCTACAACATAGATATGCAAAAACTATCAGGACTACGTTCATGATAAATTTAAGTTCAATTAATCATATTACTTAAGAACTCCCACTTAGATAGACATCCCTCTAATCATCTAAGTGATCACGTGATCCATATCAACTAAACCATAACCGATCATCACGTGAGATGGAGTAGTTTTCAATGGTGAACATCTCTATGTTGATCATATCTACTATATGATTCATGCTCGACCTTTCGATCTCAGTGTTCTGAGGCCATATCTGCATATGCTAGGCTCGTCAAGTTTAACCCGAGTGTTCTGCGTGTGCAAAACTGGCTTGCAACCGTTGTAGATGAACGTAGAGCTTATCACACCCGATCATCACGTGGTGTCTCGGCACGACAAACTTTTGCAACGGTGCATACTCAGGGAGAACACTTTTATCTTGAAATTTAGTGAGAGATCATCTTATAATGCTACCGTCAATCAACGCAAAATAAGATGCATAAAAGAAAACATCACATGCAATCAATATAAGTGATATGATATGGCCATCATCATCTTGTGCTTGTGATCTCCATCTCTGAAGCACCGTCATGATCACCATTGTCACCGGTGTGACACCTTGATCTCCATCATAGCATCGTTGTTGTCTCGCCAACTATTGCTTCTACGACTATCGCTATCGCTTAGTGATAAAGTGAAGAAATTACAGGGCGATTGCATTGCATACAATAAAGCGACAACCATATGGCTCCTGCCAGTTGCCAATAACTCGGTTACAAAACATGATCATCTCATACAATATAGCATCATGCCTTGACCATATCACATCACAACATGCCCTGCAAAAACAAGTTAGACGTCCTCTACTTTGTTGTTGCAAGTTTTATGTGGCTGCTACGGGCTTAGCAAGAACTGTTCTTGCCTACACATCAAAACCACAATGATAGTTCATCAAGTTACTGCTGTTTTAACCTTCAAAAAGGACCGGGCGTAGTCACACTCGGTTCAACTAAAGTTGGAGAAACTGACACCCGCAAGCCACCTGTGTGCAAAGCATGTTAGTAGAACCAGTCTCGCGTAAGCGTACGCGTAATGTCGGTCCGGGCCGCTTCATCCAACAATACCGCTGAACCAAAGTATGACATGCCGGTAAGCAGTATGACTTGTATCACCCACAACTCACTTGTGTTCTACTCGTGCATATAACATCTACACATAAAACTTGGCTCGGATGCCACTGTTGGGGAACGTAATAATTTCAAAAAAATCCTACACACACGCAAGATCATGGTGATGCATAGCAATGAGAGTGTCGGGGGTTGCTGGTCCCTCGCACACCTATGGGGATCAGCGGACCGAGCCCCTTTCGGTTCGGCAGGGGGCGGTGGATGCACAAAGAGCAGATCGAGGCGAAACACACGAGCGAGACGATTGGTTTACCCAGGTTCGGGCCGCACGGATGCGCAAAACCCTACTCCTGCTTTGGTGGTTGTATTGAGTTCTTGCTCGGGAGCGGCGAGTGCTACAGTACACTCAAGCAGCTGGCGAGACCGAGCGTGAGACTGGATGTGCCCCCCCTCTGTTGCGCATGGGCCTCCTTTTATATGTCTAAGGGGTCACCGACACGTGGTAACAGAGGTGAGGGTAAAAATGTAAAAGGGGTGGTAGTTGGATCCACCGCCTACACGTCGTGTCCTACCTAACCCTGACGGCAGGGGACAAAGGCATTAAATGCCTGTCTGCGTCGCTTAGACGGGGCAGAAAGGGACCGTCAGGGGCGCCACCGTTTGCCACGATGGCTCCTTGTCAACGCCTGCTCGCCACCGCATGCCCCCGGCTGCACAGCCTCCCGCCACGTACGCTAGGAATGGTCCCAGGGCGACACGTTGGTGGGCGAGCTGGAGCGCGGGCTGCGGGGTAGTAGCTTGCCGTGGCAAGCGCCTTGCCGCGGATGTTGTCTTGTCGCGTCCGGGAGCTTGCCGCTCACCGGGTCTTGTCGGGGCGCGAGGTGCGCCGAGCGAGTTTCTTGAGATGCTTTGGTTGGTCCTCCCGGCAAGCTCCTCTTGCCGGGGTCTCGTCTCCTTCCTGGCAAGCTCTTCTTGCCGGGGCCTTGTCCCCTTCCCGGCAAGATCCTCTTGTCGGGGCCTTGGATACTTTGTTCTTGAATGGTCCCAAAGGAACCATGGAGGGTCTTGGCGGTCGCCTGGCAAGCCTTGCCGCGGGTCGCTGCGGCTGCCCGTGCACAAGTTCGGGATACTAAGGTACCCCTACTTTAGTATACCGACAGGAGCCCCCGGGCCTGGGCCATACACGGTGCCGAGCGCTGTTGGGCCAGGCCCAAAACAGTGCACGGGCACGCGCGGCCTAGGTCACGCCATAACTCACTCCGCACCCACCGCGCTCTCCCTAAACGGCACGCGTCAAATGCGGCATCGTGGGAGAGATCGCAGGTGGTTTTCGAGGTGCCCACTCCCCACGATCACGGGGTGGGGAGAGGCCGCCCCATTCGTCGCCTCGGTTCTGCACGCCTGCCATGCGGCTCCCATGCACTTGGGGTCGCGGGCGGCGGAGGCGGGAAACGGGGCCGTCGTGGGTCGAGGCAGCGGGTCGGCCCCAGCTCCCTGCCTTCCCGCGCCTTGATTCGCTGAGCGGGGCGGCCGAGCCCCCACCTCGCTCCTTTATAAGGAGCGGGAGGGGAGGACGGAAGCCTGCATTCTCCCATCTTCTCCTTCCTTCAGCTTCTGCTCCCCTTCCTCTCATTCGCCATGGAGAAAGGGAACCCCGGTCCTTCATCAGTGGCGGCAAGGGTTGCCGCCAAGCAGCGCATCCCTCCCTCTCCTGCACCCGTGGTGGCGGAGCCAGCCGTAAGGGGAAGAGGGAGGGGGCGAGGTCGTGGACGAGGTCGAGGACGAGGCCGTGGCGCTCGGGGGAGAGGTGGACGAGGCGGCGCGTCGGCCTCGCCTCCGCCGGTGGCTCTTCTTCCCGCAGCGGTCCATGCCGGGGACGACCCTTGCGAGTTCGTCGTCAGGCTGCGCCGGGCGCCTCGTCGTCGCCTCCGACTCCCAGCTCCGTTTGCGGAGGTGGTGGAGTTGGACCCGCCCGAGATGCTGAGACTACACATGAGGGGCTGTGGGATCAGAGGCACGCGAGTCCGTGCCGAATTCCCAGCCCCTGGTGTGATGTATCTTGGTCGAGGGTGGAAGACGTTCGCCCGCATCCACAGCTTGACGCCGGGGCTCACCCTCCACTTCAAGTTGGTGGAGGGCGATCTCCTCTCTGTCAAGGTCTTCGGGTGCTTCGGCGTCCGGGCCCGGTGCTGCGTGGAAAGCTCCTCCGATAGCGAAGGCTCCTCCTCGAGCGAGAGTGACAAGGAGGGGAGTGACAGCGACGACGAGGGGAGCGGGCGGCAGGGTGGCGGGTCCGACTAGGTGTCGGGCGCCACTCCGTGTGGCACCGGCGACCCCATCATCCGTGTCACCGGCTCCTTTAACTCCCCGGGGTTGTCTCCTTGGGCGGCTGGCGTAGGGAGGCTGCGGAAGAGGAAGAGGGCTGGCGGCAAGGCCGTCAAGCCGGAGTACGAGGGCGTGGTGCCCTCGACAGCGTGCTGACGTCCTACCGCCTCGTCTTCGAGCCCCGCTTCCGGCGCTGCCATCACCGTCCAGCCTTGACGGCCCCTGGGGTGTTCTCTTGGTGTCTTCTGGCACCCGTAGTTCGCCTAGGCACTCCTTTTGCCCTTCTCGCCTCCTTGACCTACCTCCTGAAGAGAGGGACAAGAAAGGAATTACGGGCATCTTATCTTTTTAATTTGTAAGCCTTCGGGGTATGTGTTGAGCACATAATCTTTATGCACGGGGTCTACGCCCGGCTTTGTACAAAGGATTACATGCAACAGCGGCAAGACTTGTACAAATGGGTGGCTGCCGGACGGGGTCCGACAACCGCGCCTCACGGGCAAAGCTTGCGAAGATGCGCAATACTCCAGGAGTGGCTCACTGGTACGCCATCTTCGGTCCCAAGGCAGACAGCGCCAAGCCTGGTGACTCGCTTCACCCGGTAAGGGCCTTCCCACTTCGGCGTCAACTTGTTGGAAATCTTGGCGGACTGATCACGCCAAAGAAACAAGGTCGCCTTCCTCGAAACTTCGGGCCGTTAACTTTGCGGCTATGGTAGCGGCGCAAAGCTTGCTGGTAGCGAGCAGCTCGTACAGCAGCCCGAAGACGATCTTCCTCAAGGAGCAGCGCGCCATCTTGCCGCAGCCGCTCTTGCTCAAGCTCATCATAGGCGAGCACTCGAGGTGACCCGTATACGAGTTCCGCGGGGATAACTGCCTCCGCTCCATAGACTAGAGCGAAGGGTGTCTGGCCGGTGGCTCGATTTGGCATCATTCTGATCAACCAAAGAACCACCGGCAGCTCCACGCCAAAGCTTCTGCTGGAGAGGCGGGCGGCGGCAGCGAACGGTGCGATGAGCGAGATATGCTCGGACTTCTAACTGCGTTAGAAGGAGCAACATCTCGTCCAAGCGATCGCGCCACGCTCGCGCCAGCATGCCGGCGTGCATGCTGGTCCTGAGCTCTCCGGGATTCGCCGGCTTGATCTTGGCCCAACAGACGTATGGTACCATGGGTACCATGACGCTGCTGGTCCCGAGCCTCCTGGGGCGGACGCGGTGCGTGAATGGACGCCGAGGTCTTGGAGTGCGCGCGGTCATTGTGGGAGGCGACCGCGCCGCTGACGCGCGGCGCAACCTGGTCCTTGGACCTGGCAGCGCCATGGGTCTCCCCGTCGGCGCCCGCTCTTCCGCCGGCGCCTACCCCGCCAGCCGTTCGCTCTGGCGACAGCGGACTCGGCGCAGACGGAGCTGCTACCTCCGAAATCTTCTTCTTCGGTGGCATGTTGATGAAGACGATGAAGATTCGTCTCGTGCGAACACCGGATCAGGTTCGCACAACCTCGACGCACCCCCTACCTGGCGCGCCAAAGATGTCGGGGGTTGCTGGTCCCTCGCACACCTATGGGGATCGGCGGACCGAGCCCCTTTCGGTTCGGCAGGGGGCGGTGGATGCACAAAGAGCAGATCGAGGCGAAACACACGAGCGAGACGATTGGTTTACCCAGGTTCGGGCCGCACGGATGCGCAAAACCCTACTCCTGCTTTGGTGGTTGTATTGAGTTCTTGCTCGGGAGCGGCGAGTGCTATAGTACACTCAAGCAGCTGGCGAGACCGAGCGTGAGAATGGCTGTGCCCCCCCTCTATTGCGCATGGGCCTCCTTTTATATGTCTAAGGGGTCACCGACACGTGGTAACAGAGGTGAGGGTAAAAATGTAAAAGGGGTGGTAGTTGGATCCACCGCCTACACGTCGTGTCCTACCTAACCCTGACGGCAGGGGACAAAGGCATTAAATGCCTGTCTGTGTCGCTTAGACGGGGCGGAAAGGGACCGTCAGGGGCGCCACCGTTTGCCACGATGGCTCCTTGTCAGCGCCTACTCGCCACCGCATGCCCCCGGCTGCACAGCCTCCCGCCACGTACGCTAGGAATGGTCCCAGGGCGACACGTTGGTGGGTGAGCTGGAGTGCGGGCTGCGGGGTAGTAGCTTGCTGCGGCAAGCGCCTTGCCGCGGATGTTGTCTTGTCGCGTCCGGGAGCTTGCCGCTCACCGGGTCTTGTCGGGGTGCGAGGTGCACCAGAGCGAGTTTCTTGAGATGCTTTGGTTGGTCCTCCCGGCAAGCTCCTCTTGCCGGGGTCTCGTCTCCTTCCCGGCAAGCTCCTCTTGCCGGGGCCTTGTCTCCTTCTCGGCAAGCTCCTCTTGCCGGGGCCTTGTCCCCTTCCCGGCAAGCTCCTCTTGCCGGGGCCTTGGATACTTTGTTCTTGAATGGTCCCAAAGGAACCACGGAGGGTCTTGGCGGTCGCCTGGCAAGCCTTGCCGCGGGTCGCTGCGACTGCCCGTGCACAAGTTCGGGATACTAAGGTACCCCTACTTTAGTACACCGACAGAGAGGGGAGAGTGTGTCCACGTACCCTCGTAGACTGAAAGCGGAAGCGTTAGCACAACGCGGTTGATGTAGTCGTACGTCTTCACGATCCGACCGATCCAAGTATTGAACACACGGCACCTCCGAGTTCAGCACATGTTCAGCTCGATGACGTCCCACAAACTCTGATCCAACAGAGCTTTGAGGGAGAGTTCCGTCAGCACAACGGCGTGATGATGGTGATGATGTTGCTACTGACAGAGGGCTTCGCCTAAGCACCGCTACGATATAACCAAGGAGGAATGTAGTGGAGGGGGGCACCGCACACGGCTGGAATAGATCAACAAATCAACTTGTTGTGTCTATGGGGTGCCCCCTACCCCTGTATATAAAGGAGGGGAGGAGGAGACGTCCGGCCAAGGGGAGAGGCGCGCCCAAGGGGGGGGGCAATCCTACTCCAAGTAGGTTTGCCCCCTCTTTCCTAGTGCTAGTAAGAGAGGGGAAGGAAAGGGAGAGGAGGAGAAGGAAAGAGGGGGCCGGCCCCCCTTGCCCTAAACCAATTCGGTTTGGGCCTTGGGGACGCGCCCCAAACTCCCCTTGCTGCCCTCAATTTCCACTAAGGCCCATGTAGGCCCATTAACCCCCTGGGGGGGGTCCGCTAACCCCCGGTACTCCAGTATATGTCTGAAACCTTCCGAAACCTTTCCAATGTCCGAACATAGTCGTCCAATATATCGATATTTGCATCTTGACCATTTCGAGACTCCTCGTCATGTCCGTGATCATACCCGGGACATACTGTTTGTCTATGTATTCACACATGTATTATGTTTCCGGTTAATACAATTCTAGCATGAATAATAAACATTTATCATGAGCTAAGGAAATAAATAATAACTTTATTATTGCCTCTAGGGCATATTTCCTTCAGGTGTCATGCCGGTGACGATAGAGATCATTACGACACTTTGGAGATGGAGGTCAAAGGCGCAAGATGATCATGGCCAAATCATGTCACATATCATGATTACATGTGATGTTTATCTTTTATACATCTTATTTTTGCTTAGTTCGGTGGTAGCATTATAAGATGATCTCTCACTAAATTTGAAGGTACAAGTGTTCTCCCTGAGTATGCTCCGTTGCCAAAGTTCGTCGTGCCGAGACACCACGTGATGATCGAGTGTGATAAGCTCTACGTTCATATACAATAGGTGCAAGACAGTTTTGCACACGCAGAAATACTTGGGTTAAACTTAACGAGCCTAGCATATGCAGATATGGCCTTGGAACACTGGAGACCAAAAGGTCGAGCGTGAATCATATAGTAGATATGATCAACATAGTGATCTTCACCATTGAAAACTACTCCATCTCACATGATGATCGGACATGGTTTAGTTGATTTGGATCACGTGATCATTTAGATGACTAGAGGGATGTCTATCTAAGTGGGAGTTCTTAAGTAATATGATTAATTGAACTTTAATTTATCATGAAATTAGTCCTGATAGTATTTGCATATCTATGTTGTAGATCAATTGCTCGCATATAGCTTCCCCGTTTTACTTATGATATGTTCCTAGAGAAAACTATATTGAAAGATGATTGTAGCAATGATGTGGATTGGATCCGTGATCTAAGGATTATCCTCGTTGCCGCACAGAAGAATTATGTCCTTGATGCACCGCTAGGTGATGGACCTATTGTAGGAGCAGATGCACACGTTATGAACGTTTGGCAAAGCTCGGTATGATGACTACTTGATAGTTTAGTGCACCATGCTTTATGGCTTAGAACCGGGACTTCAAAAACATTTTGAACGCCACGGAACATATAAGATGTTCCAAGAGTTGAAATTACTATTTCAGACTCATGCACATGTCGAAAGGTATGAGACCTTTGACAAGCACTTTGCCTACAAGATGGAGGAGAATAGCTCAGCTAGTGCGCATGTGCTCAAAATGTCTGAGTACTACAATCACTTGAATCAAGTGGGAGTTAATCTTCCAGATAAGATAGTGATTGACAGAGTTCTCTAGTCACTATCACCAAGTTACTGGAACTTCGTGATGAACTATGATATGCAAGGGATAGCAGAAACGATTCCCTAGCTCTTCGTGATGCTGAAATCGACGAAGGTAGAAATCAAGAAAAGCATCAAGTGTTGATGGTTGACAATACCACTAGTTTCAAGAAAAGGGCAAAGGGAAGAAGGTGAACTTTAAGAAGAACGGCAAGCAAGTTTCTGCTCAAGTGAAGAAGCCCAAGTCTACACCTAAGCCTGAGACTAAGTGCTTCTACTGCAAAGAGACTGGTCACTGGAAGCAGAACTGCCCCAAGTATTTGGTGGATAAGAAGGATGGCAAAGTGAACAAAAGTACAATAGATATACATGTTATTGATGTGTACTTTACTAGTGTTTATAGCAAACCCTCAGTATTTGATACTAGTTCAGTTGCTGAGATTAGTAAACTCGAAACGGGAGTTACAGAATGAACAAAGACTAGTTAAGGGTGAAGTGACGATGTGTGTTGGAAGTGGTTCCAAGATTGATATGATAATCATCGCACACAACCTATACTTTCGGGATTAGTGTTAAACCTAAATAAATGTTATTTGGTGTTTGCGTTAAGCATGAATATGATTTGATCATGTTTATTGCAATACAGTTATTCATTTAAAGTCAGGGAATAATTGTTCTTCTGTTTACATGAATAAAACCTTCAATGGTCATACACCCAAGGTGAATGGTTTATTGAATCTCAATGGTAGTGATACACATATTCATAATATTGAAGCCAAAAGCTGCAAAGTTAATAACGATAGTGCAATTTATTTGTGGCACAGCTGTTTAGGTCATATTGGTGTAAAGCGCATGAAGAAAATCCATGCTGATGGGCTTTTGGAATCACTTGATTATGAATCAGTTGATGCTTGTGAACCATGCCTCATGGGCAAGATGACTAAGACTCTGTTCTCCGGAACAATGGAGCGAGCAACAGACTTGTTGGAAATAATACATACTGATGTATGCAGTCCGATGTGTGTTGAGGCTCGTGGCAGGTATCGTTATTTTCTGACCTTCACAGAAGATTTGAGTAAGATATGGGTATATCTTCTTAATGAAAAATAAATCTGAAACATTTGAAAAGTTCAAATAATTTCAGAGTGAAGTGGAAAATCATCGTAACAAGAAAATAAAGTTTCTACGATCTGATCGCGGAGATGAATATTTGAGTTACGAGTTTAGTCTTCAATTAAAACAATGTGGAATAGTTTCACAAATTCATGCCACCTGGAACACCACAACATAATGGTGTGTCTGAACCTCATAACCGTACTTTATTGGATATAGTGCAATCTATGATGTCTCTTACCGATTTACCACTATCATTTTTGGGGTTATGCATTAGAGACAGCTACATTCACGTTAAAAGGGGCACCATCTAAATCTGTTGAGACGACACCGTATGAACTATGGTTTCGCAAAGAAACCTAAACTGTCGTTTCTTAAAGTTTAGGGTTGTGATGCTTATGTGAAAAAGTTTCAGCCTGATAAGCTCAAACCCAAATCGGAAAAGTGCGTCTTCATAGGATACCGAAAAGAAACTGCTGGGTACACCTTCTATCATAGATCCGAAAGGCGAGATCTTTGTTGCTAAGAGTGGATCCTTTCTAGAGAAGAAGTTTCTCTTGAAACAAGTGAGTGGGAGGAATGTAGAACTTGATGAGGCAATTGTACCTTCTCCCCAATTGGAAAGTAGTTCATCAAAGAAATCAGTTCTAGTGATTTCTATGCCAATTAGTGAGGAAGCTAATGATGATGATCATGAAACTTCAGATCAAGTTACTACCGAACCTCATAGGACAACCAGAGTATGGTACACACCAGAGTGGTACGTTAATCCTTTCTGGAAGTCATATTACTAGACCATGACGAACCTACGAACTATGAGGAAGCGATGATGAGCCCAGATTCCGCAAAATGGCTTGAGGCCATGAAATCTGAGATGGGATCCATGTATGAGAACAAAGTATGGACTTTGATTGACTTGCCTGATGATCGGTGAGTCGTTGAGAATAAATGGATCTTCAAGAGGAAGACGGACACTGATAGTAGTGTTACTATCTACAAAGCTTGAACTGTCGCAACATGTTTTCACCAAGATCAAGGTGTTGACTACAATGAGATTTTCTCACTCGTATCGATGCTTAAAAGTCTGTCCGAATCATGTTAGCAGTTGCCGCATTTTATGAAATCTGGAAAATGGATGTCAAAACTGCATTCCCTAATGGATTTTTTTAAAAAAAAGAGTTGTATATGGTGCAACCAGAAGGTTTTGTCAAATCCTAGAGGTGCTAACAAAGTGAGCAAGCTCCAGCGATCCATCTATGGACTGGTGCAAGCATCTCGGAGTTGGAATATATGCTTTGAAAAAGTGATCAAACAATATGGTCTTATATAGACTTGCGGTGAAGCCCATATTTACAAGAAAGTGAGTGGGAGCACTACAACATTTCTGATAAGTATATGTGAATGACATATTGTTGATCGGAAATAATGTAGAATTTTCAGGAAAGCATAAAGGAGTGTTTGAAAAGAGTTTTTCAAAGAAAAACCTCGATGAAGCTGCTTACACATTGAGCATCAAGATCTATAGAGATAGATCAAGACGCTTGATAAGTTTTTTCAATGAGTACATACCTTGACAAGATTTTGAAGTAGTTCAAAATGGAACAGTCAAAGAAGGAGTTCTTGCCTGTGTTGCAAGGTGTGAAGATGAGTAAATACTCAAAACCCGACCACAGCAGAAAATAGAAAGAGAATGAAAAGTCATTCCCTATGCCTCAGTCATAGGTTCTATAAAGTATGCTATGTTGTTTACCAGTCCTATTGTATACCTTAGCATATTTCTGGCAAGGGAGTACAATAGTGATCTAGGAGTAGATCACTGGACAGTGGTCAAAATTATCCTTAGAGGACTAAGGAAATATTTCTCGGTTATGGAGGTGATAAAAGAGTTCATCGTAAAGAGTTACGTCGATGCAAGCTTTTTACATCGATCTAGATGACTCTAAGTCTCGATCTGGATACATATTGAAAGTGGGAGCAATTAGCTAGAGTAGCTCCGTGCAGAGCATTGTAGACATAGAAATTTGCGAAATACATACGGATCTGAATGTTGCAGACCCATAGGCTATACTTCTCTCACAAGCAAAACATGATCACTCTTTGGGTGTTAATCACATAGTGATGTGAACTAGATTATTGACTCTAGTAAACCCTTTCGGTATTAGTCACATGGAGATGTGAACTGATCACATAATGATGTGAACTAGATTATTGACTCTAGTGCAAGTGGGAGACTGAAAGAAATATGCCCTAGAGGCAATAATAAAGTTATTATTTATTTACTTATATCATGATAATTGTTTATTATTCATGCTAGAATTGTATTAACCGGAAACTTAGTACATGTGTGAATACATAGACAAAGTGTCACTAGTATGCCTCTACTTGACTAGCTCGTTGAATCAAAGATGGTTAAGTTTCCTAGCCATAGACATGAGTTGTAATTTGATTAACGGGATCACATCATTAGAGAATGATTTGATTGACTTGACCCATTCCGTTAGCTTAGCACTTGATTGTTTTAGTTTACTGTTATTGCTTTCTTCATGACTTATACATGTTCCTATGACTATGAGATTATGCAACTCCCGATTACCGGAGGAACACTTTGTGTGCTACCAAATGTCACAACGTAACTGGGTGATTATAAAGGTGCTCTACAGGTGTCTCCGGTGGTACTTGTTGAGTTGGCATAGATCGAGATTAGGATTTGTCAATCCGGTTGTCGGAGAGGTATCTCTAGGCCCTCTCGGTAATGCACATCACTATAAGCCTTGCAAGCATTGTAACTAATGAGTTAGTTGTGGGATGATGTATTAGGAAACGAGTAAAGAGACTTGCCGGTAATGAGATTGTACTAGGTATTGAGATACCGACGATCAAATCTCAGGCAAGTAACATACCAATGACAAAGGGAACAACGTATGTTGTTATGCGGTTTGACCGATAAAGATCTTTGTAGAATATGTAGGAACCAATATGAGCATCCAGGTTCCACTATTGGTTATTGACCGGAGACGTGTCTCGGTCATGTCTACATAGTTCTCGAACCCGTAGGGTCCGCACGCTTAAAGTTCTGTTCTGTGACGATTGGTATTATGAGTTTATGTGTTTTGATGTACCGAAGGTATTTCGGAGTCCCGGATGAGATCGGGTACATGACGAGGAGTCTCGAAATGGTCGAGATGTAAAGATCGATATATTGGACGACTATATACGGACATCGGAAAGGTTCCGAGTGACTCGGGTATTTTTCAGAGTACCGGGGAGTTACGAGAATATGGGGAAGAAGTATTGGGCCTCATGGGCCAAGTGGTGGAAGAGAGGAGGCAGGACAAGGGAGGGCACATGGCCCCCCTATCCCAAACTGAATTGGACTAGGGGGCGGCCCCCTTTCCTTCTTTCCTCCCTCTCCTTCCTTCTCCCTCTCCTCCTTCCTTTCCCCTTCCTAGTAGGAGTGGGAAAGGGGGGTCCTACTCCTACTAGGAGGAGGAATCCTCTTCCTAGCGCGCCCTGCAAGGGCCGGCCGGCCTCCCCCTTGCTCCATTATATACGGGGGCAGGGCGACACCCCAAGACACACAAGTCAATCATTGATCTCTCTTAGCCGTGTGCGGTGCCCCCCTCCACCATAATCCACCTCGGTCCTATCGTAGTGGTGCTTAGGCGAAGACCTGCGTTGGTAGCATCATCATCACCGTCATCACGCCGTCGTGCAGACGGAACTCTACCTCGAAGCTCTGCTGGATCGGAGTTCGTGGGACATCACCGAGCTGAACGTGTGTTGAACGTGTGTTGTAACGCCCCGAGACCGATGTGCCAGGTGTCTTCCAGTTATTCGCTGTTGTTGCCTTGTCATTTGTTTGTGTGTCGTGCATTTCATATCATGTCATCATGTGCATCGCATTCGCATACATGTCCGTCTCATGCATCCGAGCTTTTTTCCCGTTGTCCGTTTTGCAATCCGGCGCTCCTATGTCCTCCGGCGTCCCCTTTTGTCTCTTTTCGTGTGCGGGTGTTAAACGTTCTCGGTTGGACCGAGACTTTCCAAGCGGCCTTGGTATACTACCGGCAGACCGCCTGTCAAGTTTCGTGCCATTTGGAGCTTGTTTATACTCCAACGGTTAACCGAGGAACCGTAAAGGCCTTGTGTGTTGCAGCCCAACAGCCCTCCAAAGTGGCCCAAAACCCATATGAACCCCCTCCATCCTCTCGATCGTTCTATCACGATCGCGTGGCCGAAAACTGCACCTCATTTGGACTCTCCTAGCTCCCTTTACCTATAAATATGTGCCTTCCCCCGAAATTTCGCGGATGAACCCTAGTCTTCCTCCTCCTCGTGCCGCCGGACATGTCCGCCCCCATGTCGGACATGTCCACACCACCGCCCTCGCCGAACCGGACGCCGCCACGTCATCGCCCCGCGCCCACTTCCCCGCTGGGCCCGCAAAGCCCATCGAGGGCCCGCACAGACCCGGATCTCCGCCGCCGACAGGCCCGCCTGGGCTGGATCTGGGCCCGAGCGCGCCGCCGCCTGCACCCGCTTGCCGGACCACGCACGCCGCGCCGCCGCCTCGGCTTCCGCGCTCGGCTTCCCGCGCCCGAGCTCCGCCGCCTTTGTCCCCGACCTCACGACGCCGCGCCTCGCCTTTCCCTCCGCCCTTCCTCACATTTCTCTCCCTCGCCGTGCAGGATCCGCCATGGCCACCCAACCCCGAAGCCCAAACGACGACGCCGGTCACCTCTTCGGCGGCGCCTCCACCGGATCCGGAACCCCGTCCCCGGAGCCACTCCGCCCCGGCGTCCTCTCCCCGTCCCGCCGTGCGCCATCCCCAGCGCCGCCGCAGGCGTCTTCAACCTCCGGCCTAGACCAGATC
This sequence comes from Triticum monococcum, assembly GCA_034509565.1. Lineage (NCBI taxonomy): Eukaryota > Viridiplantae > Streptophyta > Magnoliopsida > Poales > Poaceae > Triticum > Triticum monococcum. The sequence continues at coordinate 389,137,240 of CM067841.1, forward strand.
CACCCGGATTTGATCCAAACACCACCGCGCCCTGGATCTAATCGTCCCGGATCCCTCTGTCCAGTTTCCCGCGAGGTCTATTTTATTCTAAGTCCTAGATCTGTGTTATTTTTATGCCTCCTTCATCGCATCATAACTTCGTGCTCGTTGCTCCGTTTTGCGTGCATGAGACATCGAAATGTTCATCTGGATGTGCTCTTCATTTTGTTCCATTGTGCCATGTTTGTTTGAGTCCATCTTGATGCTCTAAATGCTGTTGCAAGAGTGCTATAGAATGTTAGGTGCTGATTCTTATCAGATTATGGACATTTGTCATTTTTGCCATGATTATTGTGTGCCTCCTATGAACATGAGCTCCACATGTGTTTTGTTATATGCCATGCCATCTTTACAGGGGTGTATGCCATGTATTTTTTTGATCAATGTGGTGACTAGCACAAGCATGCAAAGTAGCTCTCGTGATGTTGCTGATTTCAGAGACTTAGATTTTCACTAAGTCTTTGTGTGCTGTTATTTTTATGCCATGTATTCATGTTGCTATAGTGTGATCCATGCCTCTTTTGAGCATGTTCAGTAAGGATGATTTTGAGATATTGTTATGCTCTATCCATTCATGTCTTTGTTTGCATTTATGGAGTGCCCTAGCATGACTCAATCTTGCTCTAGTTTTGCTATAAAATGTTCCTGGCAGATTGTTTACATGTTAATCAATTTTGCCAAGGTTGTTGTAGTTGATCCATGCATGCTATGAGATTGTTCTTGCCATGTTTAGCTTCTTCATCATGTCTTCTTGCTGGTAGTATGCTTAGCTTTTCATGAAATGCTTAGTGTTGAGTGCATCGAGCTCGTAAACATGCCTACGCAATTCTGTTTTTGCCTTGTCTAGTTTTCTACTAAGTCTGAATCTGTTATCGAAACTTGCTATGTTTACATAGGTGCCATCATATCTTATGATCCTTTTTGACTTATGGTCAGTAAGGGACTTTTGTTATATGCTTTGAGTAGTTTCATGCCATGCCTTGCTTTGCCATGATATGTTCCTGTAGCATGTTATTATCTTGCTCTAAACATTGCTTCCTGATGTTAATTCTTGGCATGTTGTTATTTTCACTAAGTCTATGAACCTGATATCTTTTGCACTTTTGCCATGGTTGTTTGAACCTGCTATTGTGTGAATTAGCCGTAGATCAGTGTTCATCTATTGTCAAGCATCTTGAGTGGATCACTGCCCTGTGCTTTGTTGCTATGTTAGAGTGCGTTAGCTTATTTTCTTGATGCATTCTAGATGGCATCGTGTTGTTAATCGCAGCATAGTGTCATTATTGTTTTGCTTGCCATTTGCAAACCGTGCATCCGATTCCGGTGACCTTTATATCGATTTCGACCGAAATCAACTCATCTTTCCTGCGACACACTTGGTTTGCAAAGTTGAGGCCTGGTTCAATCTTTCCCTTCCGAAGCACGCATATGCATTGCATATCACATCCCGCATATCATGCCATGTTTTGCATCATGTTGCTTGCGCATTGCATCGTGGTTGACTGTGGTTTCCTTTGCTTGTGTTCTTGCTTTGGGTAGAGCCGGGAGACGAGTACGTGATATAGGTACCCATTGAGTACGTTTTCGAGGATCAAGCTTTCGTCAACTCAGAGAACTTTGCAGGCAAGATGACCATACCCTCAAAATCACTTCTATCTTTGTTTGCTAGTTGATCGCTCTATTGCTATGCCTATGTTGCGATACCTACCACATGCTCTATCATGCCTCCCATATTGCCATGTCAAACTTATAACCCACCTTGTCCTAGCAAACCGTTGTTTGGCTATGTTACCGCTTTGCTCAGCCCCTCTTATAGCGTTGTTAGTTGCAAGTGAAGTTTGGAGTTTGTTCCATGTTGGAACATGGATATTTGTTGGGATATCACAATATCTATTATTTTAATTAACGCATCTATATACTTGGTAAAGGGTGGAAGGCTCGGCCTTATGCCTGGTGTTTTGTTCCACGCTTGCCGCCCTAGTTTCCGTCATACCGGTGTTATGTTCCTTGCTTTTGCATTCCTTACGCGGCTGGGTTACAATGGGAACCCCTTGACAGTTCGCCTTGAATAAAACTACTCCAGCAAGGCCCAACCTCGGTTTTACATTTGCACTAACAACCTAGCCTTTTCCCTTGGGTTTCCGGAGCCCGAGGGTCATCTTTATTTTAACACCCCCCCCCCCCCCCCCGCCCTCTCGGGGGCCAGTGCCTCTCTGAGTTGTTGGTTCGAACTGAGCTGCCTGCGGGGCCACCTCGGGGAAACTTGAGGGTTGGTTTTACTCGTAGCTAGTCTCATCCGGTGTTGCCCTGAGAACGAGGTACGTGCGACTCCTATCGGGATTTGTTGGCACATCGGGTGGCTTTGCTGGTCTTGTTTTACCTTTGTCGAAATGTCTTGTAACCGGGATTCCGAGCCTGATCAGGTCTTCCTGGGAGAAGGAATATCCTTCGTTGACCGTGAGAGCTTGTGATGGGCTAAGTTGGGACATCCCTATAGGGTTTTGAACTTTCGAAAGCCGTGGCCGCGGTTATGGGCATATGGGAATTTGTTAATGTTTGGTTGTAGAGAACTTGACACTTAACTTAATTAAAATGCATCAACCGCGTGTGTAACCGTGATGGTCTATTCTCGGCGGGGTCCGGGAAGTGAACACGGTGTTGGAGTTATGCTTGAAGGTAAGTAGTTTCAGGATCACTTCTTGATCACTTCTAGTTCACGACCGTGCTTCGCCTTCTCTTCTCGCTCTCATTTGTGTAAGGTAGCCACCATATATGCTAGTGCTTGCTGCAGCTCCACCTCATACCTTTTCCTACCCATAAGCTTGAATAGTCTTGATCGCGAGGGTGTGAGATTGCTGAGTCCCCGTGACTCACAGATTACATCCAAAACCAGTTGCAGGTGCCGATGATACCGTGCAGGTGACGCAACCGAGCTCAAGGAGGAGCTCGATGAAGATCGTGTTCATTGTGTTGTTTCGTTTCCAGTTGATCAGTAGTGGAGCCAAGTCGGGGTGATCGAGGATCTTTTGCATTAAGGGTGGTCTTATTTTATTTTGGTTCTGTAGTCGGACCTTGATTGTATCTGGATGATTGTATCGTTATATTCATGTATTGTGTGAAGTGGCAATTTTAAGCCATCTCTGTACCTCTTTCTTATTCAGTACATGGGATGTGTAAAGATTACCCCTCTTGCGACATGCCCACAATGAGTTTATGCCTCTAAGTCGTGCTCCGACACGTGGGAGATATAGCCGCATCGTGGGTGTTTCAAGTTGGTAATCAGAGCCTTCCCCGACTTAGGAGCCCCCTGCTTGATCGAATTGCTGGCGTTGTTGAGTCTAGAAAAAAAGTTATGAGTCTTTTAGGATTATATATATCGGAGAGTAGGATTCTTTTTACTCTTCAGTCCCTTCGTCGCTCTGGTGAGGCATCCTGACGTAGAGTTTTGACTCTTCTCTTCTCAAATTTCACTAAAAAATTTTGGATCACGCGGGTATCTTGGAATTGTTCCGATGGTTTTGTGACGAGAACATTGTTCTTGGTGCCTCCTGACATTTAGGGGTTGTTCAGTGTCCCGGGAAGTTGAGCTCCAAGGTGTTGTCGTCACAATTTTATCGTTGCAGTTCTGGAATACCTGAGTTTCGCCGACATCGAAAATCTCTTTTATGCAGTTGTTGGTGAGATAACCTCGACGCCACCCAGTACTGGGGCGGGTGTTTGGGATTATTGCCATAACTCGTATAACAGGTCCTTTTTGAAGGTTGAGGTAAATGATTTCCGAAGGTTTCTTGGTTATGTGTTGAAGGATGGATACAGCTGGATGTAGGATTTGCTAGTTTTGGGTGAGATATTATGCTTCCCCTGTATCCCCAACACCTGATTGCATAACCAGAAAGTTTCGGGTGTTTATAAGTGGGAATTCAAGTAGCTCCTAGAATATCTTTCAACAGACACATGATACGACACGGGATCTATCATATGTTTGTTTCTGGCTGATTCTGCAAGCCTATCCTTTGTTTTGTTTTGTTGTGGTATTCGAGTTGCTTCAAAGTCAAATGTGGATTCCATACCTTTCCTAAGCGGTGTTCTCATATTCCTATGTGAATGCAAATCCTTCTTGATCATCGAGTTCGTCATCTCAATTTCTTCTCAACCGACGTGCTTCTCTTCAAGATGATCCTATCATTTTTCACATCCGCAAGATCACCTCTCGGTTTTCCCAACGTTGTTCGTTTCATCTCTCCCCAAGTTGCTTTTGTTTTCCCGCCCTCCCACCCGTGTTTCCTCAAGGACTCGGATTTCTTTATCAAGTATCCATCTTATGGATGTGAAGTTTCTTCATTCTTTCTGTCAATATTTTTATCCGGTGATTCTCAGGAAGATTCTAATGGAGCTTCAAGATCATCATTCATCATTCTTTTTTCTTCTCTGGTGGATCCAATTCAAGCTTTGTTGATCATATCCTTTTCCTCATTTCAAATACCTTCTCATGCCGGTGCACCTCTTAATCATCCACTCTTGCCGTTCTATTGTTCCGGAGTGCTGAAGATATCTCAGAAGGCTCTTCTTGTTATTCAAGATCCGTTCAACCTATTTCGAGGTTGTTATCTCGGTCAAGCCGTTTAATTCAACCGGTGCAATCTCTCTTTTAAATCTCTTCAACGGTGTTTCTTTTGAGTGGGCCCTAACCCACAGGTCTTTTCCCAGGATCTTACCTGACACTTCTTATTTTACCGGAGCTATTCTCAACTCTTTCAAAGTTTGACGTAAGAATGAATTATCATCAGTCATATGTATTTCTCCAAGATAGGTCAAATTCTTGTCATTGTTGGCTCAATCTCTTCGCTTTTGATTCTCCCGGAGTGTCTAAACAATTCATGGTGATGTTTCTCGTCGTCATTCTCGGATTTGAATACCGAAGAAGATTTTATCTTTAATCTTAATCCATTCTCTTCAAGATTCATGGTTCTAGCTTCATGCCATCCGATCATAATTGTTTTCGATTGTGAGAATTCTTTTCACCCATCCGGATGATTCCATGAGTTGTTTCCATTTCTTTCCTCTGAAGACCATCTTTTCAAATATTATTCATTCCAGCTTTCAGCTCTCGTTCTCCAAATCTTACCGGTGAATCATTCAAATATTCTCTAATCAGCTCGCGATCTATTCGTTCTCTTGTATCAAATCCCCTCAAGTATCGTCATTCGTTTTCCAATTCTTCCCGGTGAATTTGTGCTTTTGCTATTTTCATGTTCAATTCTTACGGTGGTTCTTCCAAGATTCCTCTTCCTTCGTGTATGATATCAATGCATTCGTGCTTTTCAAATTCTACCGGTGGTTCGTTGAAGACCTTCCCAAGTTGGCGCGATATCTATCTTAATCCTTTCTACAAGAATAAGTAGTATGCCAAATCCGTTGCTTGTCATCAATTTAAATTGATGAAGGATAATCATAATGTAATTCTTATTCTTGTTTCATCGAGTAAACTCAATTCCTTCTTCCGGAGGCTCATCAAATTCTCGGTTTCACTTGATTGATCTTTCTTTCCCGGAGTTCCAAGCTCTCTCAATTTTCTCGTCATGAAGCTTCATCTGATCATTGCAAGGCTTCAATCTTATTCTTTGCATCCTTCTTTTCGGTTGGTCATCCTTTTGTTACCAGAGTTCTTCATGGATGTTCTACACGATGGTTCACCAAGGATTTAATTCCTTCTCGAAGTGCTCATCAAGATTCTTTTCAGAGGAGTTCAAGCATTCTCCATCCTGCATTCCAAAGTGCAATTCTTTCATATCTCATCTTTTGAGGTGGTTTTATGTCATTGTTGACAATTTCCCTTCGTGTTTCATGATTCACAAGTTGTCCGGAATGACATATTTTAAATCCATCATTTTCTCTTCATTCGAGACATCTTTTCAACCAATCAACCTCTTCATTGGAGTTATCTTGGGTTATATTTCACCTAAAGCCTTCCCTAAGGATTGTTGCTAATTATGGTACTTATAAATGATCCAAGTTCTTCATTCATCCTCCCGATGAAATAAGTTTCTTATTTCCTTGTTGATATCAAGCCAATCTATCTTTCCCGTTAGTGGCAGAATTTCACCTCAAGATTTCGAGATGTTTTCCATAAGCCCACTTAAAGCTTATCCTTTCGTTGTTGGTGTTCCAACAACTCCGTTCGACCCTTCTCCTAAAGATGCTTTGGAAGCTCATTTGAGGTAGAAGATGTTGTTTTCTACTCCGTTCATTCCTTTTCATTCTCTCATTTCTTCCGGAGGCATTGTGATGTTGCTCTCTTCAACCCATCATCTTGTTTTGTCAAGATCATGTTTCTTTCTTTTGCTTATCCATTTAACTAGAGTGTTGTGTCCTCTGCACAAGTTCTTTTCATCCTATCTAGTCTTGCATCTCTTTTCAACCGGAGTGCTGCCCGAATTTGTTCTTCCTTGTTCCTCGTTCCTAATGGGGTGTTTTTCAACTTCGATCACCTTATTATTCATTTCAAGTTGTTCAACCTCTCAAGGTTCTTTGGTTTCACTCGTTTGTCAAAGAAGCAACTTAGTTTTACCGCTTATCTTCCTCTTCCGTTTTTCCCTCCGGTGCCATTCTAGATCTCGGGACGAGATCCTCTCGTAGTGGTGGAGTGTTGTAACGCCCCGAGACTGATGTGCCAGGTGTCTTCCAGTTATTTGCTGTTGTTGCCTTGTCATTTGTTTGTGTGTCATGCATTTCATATCATGTCATCATGTGCATCGCATTTGCATACATGTTCGTCTCATGCATCCGAGCTTTTTCCCCGTTGTCCGTTTTGCAATCCGGCGCTCCTATGTCCTCCAGCGTCACCTTTTGTCTCTTTTCATGTGCGGGTGTTAAATGTTCTCGAATTGGACCGAGACTTTCCAAGCGGCCTTGGTATACTACTGGCAGACCGTGTGTCAAGTTTCGTGCCATTTGGAGTTCGTTTGATACTCCAACGGTTAATCGAGGAACCGTAAAGGCCTTGTGTGTTGCAGCCCAACACCCCTCCAAAGTGGCCCAAACCCCACCAAAACCCCCTCCATCCTCTCGGTCGTTCGATCACGATCGCGTGGCCGAAAACCGCACCTCATTTGGACTCTCCTAGCTCCCTTTACCTATAAATATGTGCCTTCCCCCGAAATTTCGCGGATGAACCCTAGTCTTCCTCCTACTCACGCCGTCGGACACGTCCGCCCCCATGACGGACATGTCCGCACCACCGCCCTCGCCCAACCGGAGGCCGCCATGTCATCGCCCCGCGCCCACTTCGCCGTCGGGCCAGCGAAGCCCATCGAGGGCCCGCGCAGACCCGGATCTCCGCCGCCGATAGGCCCGCCCGGGCTGGATCTGGGCCCGAGCGCGCCGCCGCCCGTGCCCGCTTGCCGGACCACGCACGCCGCACCGCTGCCTCGGCTTCTGCGCTCAGCTTCCCACGCCTGAACTCCGCCGCCTTCATCCCCGACCTCACGACGCCGCCGTCGAACGCCGCCGCGGCTCCTGGTCCTCGCCGGCGCCGCGCCTCCCTTTCCCTCCATCCTTCCTCACACCTCTTTCCCTCGCCCTACAGGATCCGCCATGGCCGCCCGACCCTGAAGCCCAAATGACGACGCCGGTCACCTCTTGGGCCGCGCCTCCACTGGATCCAGAACCCCGTCCCCGGAGCCACTCCGCCCCGGCGTCCTCTCCCCGCCCCGCCGTCCGCCATCGCTGGCGCCGCCGTGGGCATCTTCAACCTCCGGCCTGGACCAGATCCACCCGGATTTGATCCAAACACCACCGCGCCCTGGATCTAATCGTCTCGGATCCTTCTGTCCAGTTTCCTCCGAGGTCTATTTTCTTCGTGCTCGTTGCTCCGTTTTGCATGCATGAGATATCAAAATGTTCATCTGGATGTGCTCTTCATTTTGTTCCATTGTGCCATGTTTGTTTGAGTCCATCTTGATGCCCTAAATGCTGTCGCAAGAGTGCTATAGAATGTTAGGTGATGATTCTTATCAGATTATGGACATTTGTCATTTTTGCCATGATTATTGTGTGCCTCCTATGAACATGAGCTCCACATGTGTTTTGTTATATGCCATGCCATCTTTACAGGGGTGTATGCCATGTATTTTTGTGATCAATGTGGTGACTAGCACAAGCATGCAAAGTAGCTCTCGTGATGTTGCTGATTTCAGAGACTTAGATTTTCACTAAGTCTTTGTGTGCTGTTATTTTTATGCCATGTATTCATGTTGCTACAGTGTGATTCATGCCTCTTTTGAGCATGTTTAGTAAGGATGATTTTGAGATATTGTTATGCTCTATCCATCCATGTCTTTGTTTGAATTTATGGAGTGCCCTAGCATGACTCAATCTTGCTCTAGGTTTGCTATAAAATGTTCCTGGCAGATTGTTTACATGTTAATCAATTTTGCCAATGTTGTTGTAGTTGATCCATGCATGCTATGAGATTGTTCTTGCCATGTTTAGCTTCTTCATCATGTCTTGTTGCTGGTAGTATGCTTAGCTTGTCATGCAATGCTTTGTGTTGAGTACATCGAGCTCGTAAACATGCCTACGTAATTCTGTTTTTGCCATGTCCAGTTTTCTACTAAGTCTGAATCTGTTATCGAAACTTGCTATGTTTACATGGGTGCCATCATATCTTATGATCCTTTTTGGCTTATGGCCAGTAAGGGACTTTTGTTATATGCTTTGAGTAGTTTCATGCCATGCCTTGATTTGCCATGATATGTTCCTGTAGCATGTTGTTATCTTGCTTTAAACATTGCTTCCTGATGTTAATTCCTGTCATGTTGTTATTTTCACTAAGTATGTGAACCTGATATGTTTTGTACTTTTGGCATGCTTGTTTGAACCTGCTATTGTGTGAATTAGCCATAGATCAGTGTTCATCTTTTGTCAAGCATCTTGAGTGGATCACTGCCCTGTGCTTTGTTGCTATGTTAGAGTGCGTTAGCTTATTTTCTTGATGCATTCTAGATGGCATCGTGCTGTTAATCGCAGCTTAGTGCCATTATTGTTTTGCTTGCCATTTGCAAACCGTGCATCCGATTCCGGTGATCTTTATATCGATTTCGACCGAAATCAACTCATCTTTCTAGCGGCACACTTGGTTTGCCAAGTTGAGGCCTAGTTCAATCTTTCCCTTCCAAAGCACGAATATGCATTGCATATCACATCACGCATATCATGCCATGTTTTGCATCATGTTGCTTGCGCATTGCACCGTGGTTGATTATGGTTTCCTTTGATTGTGTTCTTGCTTTGGGTAGAGCCGAGAGACGAGTTCATGATAGAGGTACCCGTTGAGTATGTTTTCGAGGATCAAGCTTTCGTCAACTCGAAGAACTTTGCAGGCAGGATGACCATACCCTCGAAATCACTTCTATCTTTGCTTGCTAGTTGCTCGCTCTATTGCTATGCCTATGCTGCGATACCTACCACATGCTTTATCATGCCTCCCATATTTCCATGTCAAACCTATAACCCACCTTGTCCTAGCAAACTGTTGTTTGGCTATGTTACCGCTTTGCTCAGCCCCTCTTATAGCGTTGTTAGTTGCAGGTGAAGATTGGAGTTTGTTCCATGTTGGAACATGGATATTTGTTGGGATATCACAATATCTATTATTTTAATTAACGCATCTATATACTTGGTAAAGGGTGGAAGGCTCGGCCTTATGCCTGGTGTTTTGTTCCACTCTTGCCACCCTAGTTTCCGTCATACCGGTGTTGTTGAAGGAAATATGCCCTAGAGGCAATAATAAAGTTATTATTTATTCCTTATTTCATGATAAATGTTTATTATTCATGCTAGAATTGTATTAACCGGAAACATAATACATGTGTGAATACATAGACAAACAGAGTGTCACTACTATGCCTCTACTTGACTAGCTCGTTAATCAAAGATGGTTATGTTTCCTAACCATGGACAAAGAGTTGTTATTTGATTAACGGGATCACATCATTAGGTGAATGATCTGATTAACATGACCCATTCCATTAGCTTAGCACCCGATCGTTTAGTATGTTGCTATTGCTTTCTTCATGACTTATACATGTTCCTATGACTATGAGATTATGCAACTCCCGTGTGCCGGAGGTGTTGGGGAACGCAGTAATTTCAAAAAAATTCCTACGCACACGCAAGATCATGGTGATGCACAGCAACGAGAGGGGAGAGTGTTGTCTACGTACCAATGCAGACCGACTGCGGAAGCAATCACACAACGTAGAGGAAGTAGTCGTACGTCTTCTTCCCGATCCGACCGATCCAAGTACCGTTACTCCGGCACCTCCGAGTTCTTAGCACACGTTCAGCTCGATGACGTTCCTCGGGCTCCGATCCAGCAAAGCATCGAGGAAGAGTTCCGTCAGCACGACGGCGTGATGACGATCTTGATGTACTACCGACGCAGGGCTTCGCCTAAGCACTACAACGGTACGATCGAGGTGGAATTTGGTGGCAGGGGGCACCGCACACGGCTAAGGAAAGATCTCAAGGATCAAGTTGTGTGTCTTGGGGTGCCCCCTGCCCCCGTATATAAAGGACCAGGGGAGGGGGTTCGGCCGGCTAGGGGGAGAGGGCGCAGGAGGGGTCCTACTCCCACCGGGAGTAGGACTCCCCCCCTCAATCCTATTCCAATTAGGACTCAAGGGGGGAAAGAGAAGAGAGGGGGCCGGCCCACTTCTCCTAGTCCTACTAGGACTTGGGAAAAGGGGGGGCGCCGGCCAGCTTGTGGGCTGCCTCTTTTCTCTTTTCCACTAAGGCCCAATAGGCCCATTAGCCTCCCGGGGGGTTCCGGTAACCCTCCCGGTATTCCGGTAAAATCCCGATTTCACCCGGAACACTTCCGGTGTCCAAACATAGGCTTCCAATATATCAATCTTTACGTCTCGACCATTTCGAGACTCCTCGTCATGTCCGTGATCTCATCCGGGACTCCGAACAACCTTCGGTACATCAAAATGCATAAACTCATAATAACTGTCATCGTAACGTTAAGCGTGCGGACCCTACGGTTCGAGAACAATGTAGACATGACCGAGACACGTCTCCGGTCAATAACCAATAGCGGGACCTGGATGCCCATATTGGCTCCTACATATTCTACGAAGATCTTTATCGGTCAGACCGCATAACAACATACGTTGTTCCCTTTGTCATCGGTATGTTACTTGCCCGAGATTCGATCATCGGTATCCAATACCTAGTTCAATCTCGTTACCGGCAAGTCTCTTTACTCGTTCCGTAATACATCATCTCACAACTAACTTATTAGTTGCAGTGCTTGCAAGGCTTATGTGATGTGCATTACCGAGAGGGCCCAGAGATACCTCTCCGACAATCGGAGTGACAAACCCTAATCTCGAAATACGCCAACCCAACATTTACCATTGGAGACACCTGTAGTACTCCTTTATAATCACCCAGTTACGTTGTGACGTTTGGTAGTACCCAAAGTGTTCCTCCGGTAAACGGGAGTTGCATAATCTCATAGTTATAGGAACATGTATAAGTCATGAAGAAAGCAATGGCAACATACTAAACGATCGGGTGCTAAGCTAATGGAATGGGTCATGTCAATCAGATCATTCTACTAATGATGTGACCTCGTTAATCAAATAACAACTCCTTGTTCATGGTTAGGAAACATAACCATCTTCGATTAACGAGCTAGTCAAGTAGAGGCATACTAGTGACACTCTGTTGGTCTATGTATTCACACATGTATTATGTTTCCGGTTAATACAATTCTAGCATGAATAATAAACATTTATCATGAAGTAAGGAAATAAATAATAACTTTATTATTGCCTCTAGGGCATATTTCCTTCAGTCTCCCACTTGCACTAGAGTCAATAATCTAGATTACACAGTAATGATTCTAACACCCATGGAGCCTTGGTGCTGATCATGTTTTGCTCGTGGAAGAGGCTTAGTCAACGGGTCTGCAACATTCAGATCCGTATGTATCTTGCAAATCTCTATGTCTCCCACCTGGACTAAATCCCGGATGGAGTTGAAGCGTCTCTTGATGTGTTTGGTTCTTTTGTGAAACCTGGATTCCTTTGCCAAGGCAATTGCACCAGTATTGTCGCAGAAGATTTTCATTGGACCCGATGCACTAGGTATGACACCTAGATCGGATATGAACTCCTTCATCCAGACTCCTTCGTTTGCTGCTTCCGAAGCAGCAATGTACTCCGCTTCACATGTAGATCCCGCTACGACGCTTTGTTTAGAACTGCACCAACTGACAGCTCCACCGTTTAAAGTAAACACGTATCCGGTTTGCGATTTAGAATCGTCCGGATCAGTGTCAAAGCTTGCATCAATGTAACCTCTTACGGTGAGCTCTTTGTCACCTCCATATACGAGAAAAATATCCTTAGTCCTTTTCAGGTATTTCAGGATATTCTTGACCGCTGTCCAGTGATCCACTCCTGGATTACTTTGGTACCTCCCTGCTAAACTTATAGCAAGGCACACATCAGGTCTGGTACACAGCATTGCATACATGATAGAGCCTATGGCTGAAGCATAGGGAACATCTTTCATTTTCTCTCTATCTTCTGCAGTGGTCGGGCATTGAGTTTGACTCAACTTCACACCTTGTAACACAGGCAAGAACCCTTTCTTTGCTTGATCCATTTTGAACTTCTTCAAAATCTTGTCAAGGTATGTGCTCTGTGAAAGTCCAATTAAGCGTTTTGATCTATCTCTATAGATCTTTATGCCTAATATGTAAGCAGCTTCCCCGAGGTCTTTCATCGAGAAACTTTTATTCAAGTATCCCTTTATGCTATCCAGAAATTCTATATCATTTCCAATCAGCAATATGTCATCCACATATAATATCAGAAATGCTACAGAGCTCCCACTCACTTTCTTGTAAATACAGGCTTCTCCAAAAGTCTGTATAAAGCCAAATGCTTTGATCACACTATCAAAGCGTTTATTCCAACTCCGAGATGCTTGCACCAGTCCATAAATGGATCGCTGGAGTTTGCATACTTTTTTAGCTCCTTTTGGATCGACAAAACCTTCTGGTTGTATCATATACAACTCTTCTTGCAGGAATCCATTCAGGAATGCAGTTTTGACATCCATCTGCCATATTTCATAATCATAAAATGCGGCAATTGCTAACATAATTCTGACGGACTTAAGCATCGCTACGGGTGAGAAAGTCTCATCGTAGTCAACCCCTTGAACTTGTCGAAAACCTTTTGCGACAAGTCGAGCTTTATAGACAGTAACATTACCGTCAGCGTCAGTCTTTTTCTTGAAGATCCATTTATTCTCAATTGCTTGCCGATCATCGGGCAAGTCAACCAAAGTCCATACTTTGTTCTCATACATGGATCCCATCTCAGATTTCATGGCCTCAAGCCACTTTGCGGAATCTGGGCTCACCATCGCTTCTTCATAGTTCGTAGGTTCATCATGATCTAGTAGCATGACTTCCAGAACTGGATTACCGTACCACTCCGGTGCAGATCTCACTCTGGTTGATCTACGTGGTTCAGTAGAATCTTGCTCTGAAGTTTCATGATCTTCATCATTAGCTTCCTCACTGATTGGTATAGGTGTCGCAGAAACAGTTTTCTGTGATGTACTATTTTCCAATAAGGGAGCAGGTACAGCTACCTCGTCAAGTTCTACTTTCCTCCCACTCACTTCTTTCGAGAGAAACTCCTTCTCTAGAAATGATCCATTCTTAGCAACGAATATCTTGCCTTCGGATCTGTGATAGAAGGTATACCCAACAGTTTCATTTGGGTATCCTATGAAGACACATTTCTCCGCTTTGGGTTCGAGCTTATCAGGTTGAAGCTTTTTCACATAAGCATCGCAGCCCCAAACTTTAAGAAACGACAACTTTGGTTTCTTGCCAAACCATAGTTCATAAGGCGTCGTCTCAACGGATTTTGATGGTGCCCTATTTAACGTGAATACGGCCGTCTCTAAAGCATAACCCCAAAACGATAGCGGTAAATCAGTAAGATACATCATAGATCGCACCATATCTAGTAAAGTACGATTACGACATTCGGACACACCATTACGCTATGGTGTTCCGGGTGGCGTGAGTTGCGAAACTATTCCACAATTTTTCAAATGTACACCAAACTCGTAACTCAAATATTCTCCTCCACGATCAGATCGTAGAAATTTTATTTTCTTGTTACGATGATTTTCAACTTCACTCTGAAATTCCTTGAACTTTTCAAATGTTTCAGACTTATGTTTCATTAAGTAGATATACCCATATCTGCTTAAATCATCTGTGAAGGTGAGAAAATAACGATATCCGCCACGAGCTTCAATATTCATCGGACCACATACATCGGTATGTATGATTTCCAACAAATCTGTTGCTCTCTCCATAGTACCGGAGAACGGTGTTTTAGTCATCTTGCCTATGAGGCACGGTTCGCAAGTACCAAGTGATTCATAATCAAGTGATTCCAAAAGCCCATCAGTATGGAGTTTCTTCATGCGCTTTACACCGATATGACCTAAACGGCAGTGCCACAAATAAGTTGCACTATCATTATTAACTTTGCATCTTTTGGCTTCTACATTATGAATATGTGTATTACTATCTTCGAGATTCAACAAGAATAGACCACTCTTCAAAGGTGCATGACCATAAAAGATATTATTCATATAAATAGAACAACCATTATTCTCTGATTTAAATGAATAACCGTCTCGCATTAAACAAGATCCAGATATAATGTTCATGCTCAACGCTGGCACCAAATAACAATTATTTAGGTCTAATATTAATCCCGAAGGTAGATGTAGAGGTAGCGTGCCGACCGCGATCACATCGACTTTGGAACCGTTTCCCACGCGCATCGTCACCTCGTCCTTTGCTAGTGTCCGCTTATTCCGTAGTCCCTGTTTCGAGTTGCAAATATTAGCAACAGAACCAGTATCAAATACCCAGGTGCTACTACGAGCTCTAGTAAGGTACACATCAATAACATGTATATCACATATACCTTCGCTCACTTTGCCATCCTTCTTATCCGCCAAATACTTGGGGCAGTTCCGCTTCCAGTGACCAGTCTGCTTGCAGTAGAAGCACTCAGTTTCAGGCTTAGGTCCAGACTTGGGTTTCTTCTCTTGAGCAGCAACTTGCTTACTGTTCTTTTTGAAGTTTCCCTTCTTCTTCCCTTTGCCCTTCTTCTTGAAACTAGTGGTTTTGTTAACCATCAACACTTGATGCTCCTTCTTGATTTCTACCTCCGCAGCTTTTAGCATTGCGAAGAGCTCGGGAATAGTCTTGTTCATCCCTTGCATATTATAGTTCATCACGAAGCTCTTGTAGCTTGGTGGCAGTGATTGGAGAATTCTGTCAATGATGCAGTCATCTGGAAGATTAACTTCCATCTGAATTAAGTGATTATTATACCCAGACATCTTGAGTATATGCTCACTGACAGAACTGTTCTCCTCCATCTTACAGCTATAGAACTTATTGGAGACTTCATATCTCTCAATTCGGGCATTTGCTTGAAATATTAACTTCAACTCCTGGAACATCTCATATGCTCCATGACGTTCAAAACGTCGTTGAAGTCCCGATTCTAAGCCGTAAAGCATGGCACACTGAACTATCGAGTAGTCATCAGCTTTGCTCTGCCAGACGTTCATAACATCTGGCATTGCTCCAGCAGCAGGCCTGTCACCCAGCGGTGCTTCCAGGACGTAATTCTTCTGTGCAGCAATGAGGATAATCCTCAGGTTACGGACCCAGTCCGTGTAATTGCTACCATCATCTTTCAACTTTGCTTTCTCAAGGAACGCATTAAAATTCAACGGAACAATAGCACGAGCCATCTATCTACAAGCAACATAAACAAGCAAGATACTATCAGGTACTAAGTTCATGATAAGTTTAAGTTCAGTTAATCAAATTACTTAGGAACTCCCACTTAGATAGACATCCCTCTAATCCTCTAAGTGATTACGTGATCCAAATCAACTAAACCATAACCGATCATCACGTGAGATGGAGTAGTTTTCAATGGTGAACATCGTCATGTTGATCATATCTACTATATGATTCACGCTCGACCTTTCGGTCTCTGTGTTCCGAGGCCATATCTGCATATGCTAGGCTCGTCAAGTATAACCTGAGTATTCTGCGTGTGCAAAACTGGCTTGCACCCGTTGTAGATGGACGTAGAGCTTATCACACCCGATCATCACGTGGTGTCTGGGCACGACGAACTTTGGCAACGGTGCATACTCAGGGAGAACACTTCTTGATAATTTAGTGAGAGATCATCTTATAATGCTACCGTCAATCAAAGAAAGATAAGATGCATAAAAGGATAAACATCACATGCAATCAATATAAGTGATATGATATGGCCATCATCATCTTGTGCTTGTGATCTCCATCTCCGAAGCACCGTCATGATCACCATCGTCACCGGCGTGACACCTTGATCTCCATCGTAGCATCGTTGTCGTTTCGCCAATCTTATGCTTCCACGACTATTACTACCGTTTAGTAATCTAGTAAAGCATTACATCGCGATTGCATTGCATACAATAAAGCGACAACCATATGGCTCCTGCCAGTTGCCGATAACTTAGTTACAAAACATGATCATCTCATACAATAAAATCAGCATCATGCCTTGACCATATCACATCACAACATACCCTGCAAAAACAAGTTAGACGTCCTCTACTTTGTTGTTGCAAGTTTTACGTGGCTGCTACGGGCTTAAGTAAGAACTCATCTCACCTACGCATCAAAACCACAACGATAGTTCGTCAAATAGACTCCGTTTTAACCTTCTCAAGGACCGGGCGTAGTCACACTTGGTTCAACTAAAGTTGGAGAGACAGTCTTCCCCAAGCCATCTATGTGCAAAGCACGTCGAGGGAACCGGTCTCGCGTAAGAGTACGCGTAATGTTGGTCCGGATCGTCTCAACCAACAATACCGCCGAACCAAAGTATGACATGCTGGTAGGCAGTATGACTTGTATCGCCCACAACTCACTTGTGTTCTACTCGTGCATATAACATCAAACCATAAAACCTAGGCTCTGATGCCACTGTTGGGGAACGCAGTAATTTCAAAAAAAATCCTACGCACACGCAAGATCATGGTGATGCACAGCAACGAGAGGGGAGAGTGTTGTCTACGTACCAACGCAGACCGACTGCGGAAGCGATCACACAATGTAGAGGAAGTAGTCGTACGTCTTCTTCCCGATCCGACCGATCCAAGTACCGTTACTCCGGCACCTCCGAGTTCTTAGCACACGTTCAGCTCGATGACGTTCCTCGGGCTCCGATCCAGCAAAGCGTCGAGGAAGAGTTCTGTCAGCACGATGGCGTGATGACGATCTTGATGTACTACCGACGCAGGGCTTCGCCTAAGCACTACAACGATACGATCGAGGTGGAATTTGGTGGCAGGGGGCACCGCACACGGCTAAGGAAAGATCTCAAGGATCAAGTTGTGTGTCTTGGGGTGCCCCCTGCCCCCGTATATAAAGGACCAGGGGAGGGGGTTCGGCCGGCTAGGGGGAGAGGGCGCAGGAGGAGTCCTACTCCCACCGGGAGTAGGACTCCCCCCCTCAATCCTATTCCAATTAGGACTCAAGGGGGGAAAGAGAAGAGAGGGGGCCGGCCCACTTCTCCTAGTCCTACTAGGACTTGGGAAAAGGGGGGGCGCCGGCCAGCTTGTGGGCTGCCTCTTTTCTCTTTTCCACTAAGGCCCAATAGGCCCATTAGCCTCCCGGGGGGTTCCGGTAACCCTCCCGGTATTCCAGTAAAATCCTGATTTCACCCGGAACACTTCCGGTGTCCAAACATAGGCTTCCAATATATCAATCTTTACGTCTCGACCATTTCGAGACTCCTCGTCATGTCCGTGATCTCATCCGGGACTCCGAACAACCTTCGGTACATCAAAATGCATAAACTCATAATAACTATCATCGTAACGTTAAGCGTGCGGACCCTACGGTTCGAGAACAATGTAGACATGACCGAGACACGTCTCCGGTCAATAACCAATAGCGGGACCTGGATGACCATATTGGCTCCTACATATTCTACGAAGATCTTTATCGGTCAGACCGCATAACAACATACGTTGTTCCCTTTGTCATCGGTATGTTACTTGCCCGAGATTCGATCGTCGGTATCCAATACCTAGTTCAATCTCGTTACCGGCAAGTCTCTTTACTCGTTCCGTAATACATCATCTCACAACTAACTTATTAGTTGCAGTGCTTGCAAGGCTTATGTGATGTGCATTACCGAGAGGGCCCAGAGATACCTCTCCGACAATCGGAGTGACAAACCCTAATCTCGAAATACGCCAACCCAACATTTACCATTGGAGACACCTGTAGTACTCCTTTATAATCACCCAGTTACGTTGTGACGTTTGGTAGTACCCAAAGTGTTCCTCCGGTAAACGGGAGTTGCATAATCTCATAGTTATAGGAACATGTATAAGTCATGAAGAAAGCAATAGCAACATACTAAACGATCGGGTTCTAAGCTAATGGAATGGGTCATGTCATTCAGATCATTCTACTAATGATGTGACCTCGTTAATCAAATAACAACTCCTTGTTCATGGTTAGGAAACATAACCATCTTCGATTAACGAGCTAGTCAAGTAGAGGCATACTAGTGACACTCTGTTGGTCTATGTATTCACACATGTATTATGTTTCCGGTTAATACAATTCTAGCATGAATAATAAACATTTATCATGAAGTAAGGAAATAAATAATAACTTTATTATTGCCTCTAGGGCATATTTCCTTCAGGAGGAACACTTTGTGTGCTACCAAACGTCACAATGTAACTGGGTGATTATAAAGGTGCTCTACAGGTGTCTCCAAAGGGACATGTTGGGTTGGCGTATTTCGAGATTAGGATTTGTCACTCCGATCGTCGGAGAGGTATCTCTGGGCCCTCTCGGTAATGCACATCACTTAAGCCTTGCAAGCATTGCAACTAATGAGTTAGTTGCGGTATGATGTATTACGGAACGAGTAAAGAGACTTGCCGGTAACGAGATTGAACTAGGTATTGGATACCGACGATCGAATCTCGGGCAAGTAACATACCGATGACAAAGGGAACAACGTATGTTGTTATGCGGTCTGACCAATAAAGATCTTCATAGAATATGTAGGAGCCAATATGAGCATCCAGGTTCCGCTATTGGTTATTGATCGGAGACGAGTCTCGGTCATGTCTACATTATTCTCGAACCCGTAGGGTCCGCACGCTTAAGGTTTCGATGATAGTTATATTATGAGTTTAGATTTACCGAAGGAGTTCGGAGTCCCGGATGTGATCACGGACATGACGTGGAGTCTCGAAATGGTCGAGACATAAAGATTGATATATTGGAATCCTATGTTTGGATATCGGAAGTGTTCCGGGTGAAATCGGGATTTTACCGGAGTACCGGGAGGTTACCGGAACCCCCCGGTAGGTATATGGGCCTTAGTGGGCCTTAGTGGAAGAGAGGAGAGGTGGCCAGAGATGGGCCGCGCGCCTCTCCCCCCTTGGTCCGAATAGGACAAGGAGAGGGGGCCGGCCCCCTTCCTCCTCTCTCTCTCCTCTTTCCCCCCTCCACGAATCCTATTCCAACTAGGAAAGGGGGGAGTCCTACTCCCGGAGGGAGTAGGACTCCTCCTGGCGCGCCTCCTCTTGGACGGCCGGCTCCCCCCTTTGAGCCTTTATATACGGAGGCAGGGGCACCCCCTAGAGACACAAGTTGATCCACATGATCATATTCTTAGCCGTGTGCGGTGCCCCCTTCCACCATAGTCCTCGATAATATTGTAGCAGTGCTTAGGCGAAGCCCTGCGACATTAGTACATCAAGATCGTCACCATGTCGTCGTGCTGACGGAACTCTTCCCCGACACTTTGCTGGATCGGAGTCCGGGGATCGTCATCGAGCTGAACGTGTGCTAGAACTCGGAGGTGTCGTAGTTTCGGTGCTTGATCGGTCGGGCCATGAAGACGTTCGACTACATCAACCGCGTTGTCATAACGCTTCCGCTATCGGTCTATGAGGGTACGTAGACAACACTCTCCCCTCTCGTTGCTATGCATCACCATGATCTTGCGTGTGCGTAGGAAATTTTTTGAAATTACTACGTTCCCCAACAGTGGCATCCGAGCCTAGGTTTTATGTGTTGATGTTATATGCACGAGTAGAACACAAGTGAGTTGTGGGCGATATAAGTCATACTGCTTTCCAGCATGTCATACTTTGGTTCGGCGGTATTGTTGGACGAAGCGGCCCGGACCGACATTATGCGTACGCTTACGCGAGACCGGTTCTCCCGACGTGCTTTGCACATAGGTGGCTTGCGGGTGACAGTTTCTCCAATTTTAGTTGAACTGAGTATGGCTACGCCCGGTCCTTGTGAAGGTTAAAACAGCACCAACTTGACAAACTATCGTTGTGGTTTTGATGCGTAGGTAAGATTGGTTCTTGCTTAAGCCCGTAGCAGCCACGTAAAACTTGCAACAACAAAGTAGAGGACGTCTAACTTGTTTTTGCAGGGCATGTTGTGATGTGATATGGTCAAGACATGATGCTAAATTTTATTGTATGAGATGATCATGTTTTGTAACCAAGTTATCGGCAACTGGCAGGAGCCATATGGTTGTCGCTTTATTGTATGCAATGCAATCGAGTTGTAATGCTTTACTTTATCACTAAGCGATAGTGATAGTCGTGGAAGCATAAGATTGGCGAGACGACAACGATACTACGATGGAGATCAAGGTGTCGCGCCGGTGACGATGGTGATCACGACGGTGCTTCGGAGATGGAGATCACAAGCACAAGCACAAGATGATGATGGCCATATCATATCACTTATATTGATTGCATGTGATGTTTATCTTTTACGCATCTTCTCTTGCTTTGATTGACGGTAGCATTATAAGATGATCTCTCACTAAATTATCAAGAAGAGTTCTCCCTGAGTATGCACCATTGCGAAAGTTCTTCGTGCTCAGACACGACGTGATGATTGGGTGTGATAGGCTCTACGTTCAAATACAACGGGTGCAAAACAGTTGCACACGCGGAATACTCAGGTTATACTTGACGAGCCAAGCATATACAGATATGGCCTCGGAACACGGAGACCGAAAGATCAAGCGTGAATCATATAGTAGATATGATCAACATAGTGATGTTCACCATTGAAACTACTCCATCTCACGTGATGATCCGACATGGTTTAGTTGATTTGGATGGCGTGATCACTTAGAGGATTAGAGGAATGTCTATCTAAGTGGGAGTTCTTAAGTAATATGATTAATTGAACTTTAATTTATCATGAACTTAGTCCTGGTAGTATTTTGCAAATTATGTTGTAGATCAATAGCTCGCGTTGTTGCTTCCCTGTGTTTATTTTGATATGTTCCTAGAGAAAATTGTGTTGAAAGATGTCAGTAGCAATGATGCGGATTGGATCCGTGATATGAGGTTTATCCTCATTGCTGCACAGAAAAATTATGTCCTTGATGCACCGCTAGGTGACAGACCTATTGCAGGAGCAGATGCAGATGTTATGAACGTTTGGCTAGCTCAATATGATGACTACTTGATAGTTTAGTGCACCATGCTTAACGGCTTAGAATCGGGACTTCAAAGACATTTTGAACGTCATGGACCATATGAGATGTTCCAGGAGTTGAAGTTAATATTTCAAGCAAATACCCAAGTTGAGAGATATGAAGTCTCCAACAAGTTCTATAGCTAAAAAGATGGAGGAGAATCGCTCAACTAGTGAGCATGTGCTCAGATTGTCTGGGTACTACAATCGCTCGAATCAAGTGGGAGTTAATCTTCCAGATAAGATAGTGATTGACAGAATTCTCTAGTCACCATCACCAAGTTAGTAGAATTTCGTGATGAACTATAGTGTGCAAGGGATAACGGAAACGATTCCCAAGCTCTTCGTGATGCTAAAATCGACGAAGGTAGAAATCAAGAAAAACATCAAGTGTTGATGGTAGACAAGACCACTAGTTTCAAGAAAAGGGCAAAAGGAAGAAGGGGAACTTCAAGAAGAATGGCAAGCAAGTTGCTGCTCAAGTGAAGAAACCCAAGTCTGGTCCTAAGCCTGAGACAAAGTGCTTCTACTGCAAAGGGATTGGTCACTAGAAGCGGAACTACCCCAAGTATTTGGTGGATAAGAAAGGATGGCAAAGTAAACAAAGGTATATTTGATATACATGTTATTGATGTGTACTTTACTAGTGTTCATAGCAACCCCTCAGTATTTGGTACTAGTTCAGTTGCTAAGATTAGTAACTCGAAATGGGAGTTGTAGAATAAACAGAGACTAGTTAAGGGTGAAGTGACGATGTGTATTGGAAGTGGTTCCAAGATTGATATGATCATCATCGCACACTCCCTATACTTTCGGGATTAATGTTGAACCTAAATAAGTGTTATTTGGTGTTTGCGTTGAGCATAAATATGATTTGATCATGTTTATTGCAATACGGTTATTCATTTAAGTTAGAGAACAATTGTTGTTCTGTTTACATGAATAAAACCTTCTATGGTCATACACACCAATGAAAATGGTTTGTCGGATCTCGATTGTAATGATACACATATTCATAATATTGAAGCCAAAAGCTGCAAAGTTAATAATGATAGTGCAACTTGTTTGTGGCACTGCCGTTTAGGTCATATTAGTGTAAAGCACATGAAGAAACTCCATGCTGATGGGATTTTAGAATCACTTGATTATGAATCACCTGATGCTTGTGAACCATGTCTCTTGGGCAAGATGACTAAAACGCCGTTCTCCGGAACAATGGAGCAAGCAACAGATTTGTTGGAAATCATACATACTGATGTATGTGGTCTGATGAATATCAAGGCTTGTAGCGGGTATCATTATTTTCTGACCTTCACAGATGATTTGAGTAGATATGGGTATATCTACTTGATGAAACATAAGCCTGAAACATTTGAAAAGTTCAAAGAATTTCAGAGTGAAGTGGAAAATCATCGTGACAAGAAAATAAGGTTTCTACAAACTGATCGCGGAGACAAATATTTGAGTTACGAGTTTGGTCTTCAATTAAAACAATGTGGAATAGTTTCACAAATTCGTGCCACCTGGAACACCACAGCATAATGGTGTGTCCGAACGTCATAGCCGTACTTTATTAGATATAGTGCAAATCTATGATGTTTCTTACCAATTTACCACTATCGTTTTTGAGGTTATGCATTAAAGACAGCTGCATTCACGTTAAAAAGGGGCACCATCTAAGTCCGTTGAGATGACACAATCTGAACTGTGGTTTGGCAAGAAACCAAAGTTGTCGTTTCTTAAAGTTGGGGGTTGTGATGCTTATATGAAAAGGTTTCATCCTGATAAGCTCAAACCCAAATCGGAGAAATATGTCTTCATAGGATACCCAAAGGAGACTGTTGGGTACACCTTCTATCACAGATCCAAAGGCAAGACATTCGTTGCTGAGAATGGATACTTTCTAGAGAAGGAGTTTCTCTCGAAAGAAGTGAGTGGGAGGAAAGTAGAAAACTTGATAAGGTAATTGTATCATCTCCCTTATTGGAAAGTAGTTCATCACAGAAATCTGTTCTTGTGACTACTACAACAATTAGTGAGGAAGCTAATGATGATGATCATTTAACTTCAGATCAAGTTACTACCGAATCTCGTAGGTAAACCAGAGTGAGATCCGCACCAGAGTGGTACGGTAATCCTGTTCTGGAAGTCATGTCACTAGACCATGATGAACTTGCGAACTATGAGGAAGCGATGATGAGCCCAGATTCCGCAAAATGGCTTGAGGCCATGAAATCTGAGATGGGATCCATGTATGAGAACAAAGACTTTGGTTGACTTGCCCGATGATCGGCAAGCCATAGAAAATAAATGGATCTTCAAGAGGAAGACGGACGCTGATAGTAGTGTTACTATCTACAAAGCTAGAATTGTCACAAATTTTTTTCGACAAGTTTAAAGGTGTTGACTACGATGAGAGTTTCTCACTCGTATCTATGCTTAAGTCTGTCCGAATCATGTTAGCAATTGCCGCATTTTATGAAATCTGGCAAATGGATAAACAAAATTGCATTCCTTAATGGATTTATTAAAGAAGAGTTGTATATGATGCAACCAGAAGGTTTTGTCAATCCTAAAGGTGCTAACAAAATATGCAAGCTCCAGCGATTCATCTATGGACTGGGGCAAGCATCTCGGAGTTGGAATACACGCTTTGATAAGTTGATCAAAGCATATAGTTTTATACAGACTTGCGGTGAAGCCTGTATTTACAAGAAAGTGAGTGGGAGCACTGCAGCATTTCTGATAAGTATATGTGAATGACATATTGTTGATCGGAAATAATGTAGAATTATTCTGCAAAGCATAAAGGAGTATTTGAAAGGATTTTTTCAAAGAAAGACCTCGGTGAAGCTACTTACATATTGAGCATAAAGATCTATAGAGATAGATCAAAACGCTTGATAAGTTTTTTCAATGAGTACATACCTTGACAAGATTTTGAAGTAGTTCAAAATGGAACAGTCAAAGAAAGAGTTCTTGCCTGTGTTACAAGGTGTGAAATAGAGTAAGACTCAAAACACGACCACGACAGAAGATAGAAAGAGAATGAAAGTCATTCCCTATGCCTTGGCCATAGGTTCTATAAAGTATGCCATGCTATGTACCAGATCTATTGTATACCCTACACTGATTTTGGCAAGGGAGTACAATAGTGATCTAGGAGTAGATCACTGGATAGCGGTCAAAATTATCCTTAGTGGAATAAGGATATGTTTCTCAATTATGGACGTGACAAAAAGGGTTCGTCGTAAAGGGTTACGTCGATGCAAATTTTGACACTGATCTAGATGACTCCAAGTCTCAATCTTGATACGTATTGAAAGTGGGAGCAATTAGCTAAGAGTAGCTCCATGCAGAGAATCGTTGACATAGAAATTTGCAAAATACATACGGATCTGAATATGGCAGACCCGTTGACTAAACTTCTCTCACAAGCAAAACATGATCACACCTTAGTACTCTTTGGGTGTTAATCACATAAGCGATGTGAACTAGATTACTGAATCTAGTAAACCCTTTGGGTGTTGGTCACATGGCGATGTGAACTATGGGTGTTAATCACATGATGATGTGAACTATCGATGTTAATCACATGGTGATGTGATCTAGATTATTGACTCTAGTGCAAGTGGGAGACTGAAGGAAATATGCCATAGAGGCAGTAATAAAGTTATTATTTATTCCTTATTTCATGATAAATGTTTATTATTCATGCTAGAATTGTATTAACCGGAAACATAATACATGTGTGAATACATAGACAAACAGAGTGTCACTAGTATGCCTCTACTTGACTAGCTCGTTAATCAAAGATGGTTATGTTTCCTAACCATGGACAAAGAGTTGTTATTTGATTAACGGGATCACATCATTAGGTGAATGATCTGATTAACATGACCCATTCCATTAGCTTAGCACCCGAACGTTTAGTATGTTGCTATTGCTTTCTTCATGACTTATACATGTTCCTATGACTATGAGATTATGAAACTCCCGTGTGCCGGAGGAACACTTTGTGTTCTACCAAACGTCACAACGTAACTGGATGATTATAAAGGTGCTCTACAGGTGTCTCCAAAGGGACATGTTGGGTTGGCGTATTTCGAGATTTGGATTTGTCACTCCGATCGTCGGAGAGGTATCTCTGGGCCCTCTCGGTAATGCACATCACTTAAGCCTTGCAAGCATTGCAACTAATAAGTTAGTTGCGGTATGATGTATTACGAAACGAGCAAAGAGACTTGCCGGTAACGAGATTGAACTAGGTATTGGATACCGACAATCGAATCTCGGGCAAGTAACATACCGATGACAAAGGGAACAACGTATGTTGTTATGTGGTCTGACCGATAAAGATCTTCGTAGAATATGTAGGAGCCAATATGAGCATCCAGGTTCCGCTATTGGTTATTGACCGGAGACGAGTCTCGGTCATGTCTACATTGTTCTCGAACCCATAGGGTCCGCACACTTAAGGTTTCGATGACAGTTATATTATGAGTTTGTGAGTTTTGATGTACCGAAGGAGTTCGGAATCCCGGATGTGATCATGGACATGACGAGGAGTCTCAAAATGGTCGAGACATAAATATTGATATATTGGAAGCCTATGTTTGGATATCGGAAGTGTTCCGGGTGAAATCGGGATTTTACCGGAGTACCGGGAGGTTACCGGAACCCCCGGGTGGTATATGCGCCTTAGTGGGCCTTAGTGGAAGAGAGGAGAGGTGGCCAGAGATGGGCCGTGCGCCTCTCCCCCCTTGGTCCGAATAGGAAAAGGAGAGGGGGCCGGCCCCCCTTCCTCCTCTCTCTCCTCTTTCCCCCCTCCACGAATCCTATTCCAACTAGGAAAGGGGGGAGTCCTACTCCCTGAGGGAGTAGGACTCCTCCTGGCGCGCCTCCTCTTGGCCGGCCGGCTCCCCCCTTTGAGCCTTTATATACGGAGGCAGGGGCACCCCCTAGAGTCACAAGTTGATCCACGTGATCATATTCTTAGCCGTGTGCGGTGCCCCCTTCCACCATAGTCCTCGATAATATTGTAGCAGTGCTTAGGCGAAGCCCTGCGACATTAGTACATCAAGATCGTCACCACGCCGTCGTGCTGACGGAACTCTTCCCCGACACTTTGCTAGATCGGAGTCCGGGGATCGTCATCGAGCTGAACATGTGCTAGAACTCGGAGGTGTCGTAGTTTCGGTGCTTGATCGGTCGGGCCGTGAAGACGTTCGACTACATCAACCGCGTTGTCATAATACTTCCGCTATCGGTCTACAAGGGTACGTAGACAACACTCTCCCCTCTCATTGCTATGCATCACCATGATCTTGCGTGTGCGTAGGAAATTTTTTGAAATTACTACGGTCCCCAATAGTTATGTTCCTTGATTTTGCGTTCCTTACGCGGTTGGGTTATAATGGGAACCCCTTGACAGTTCGCCTTGAATAAAACTCCTCCAACAAGTACATGCAACTCCTATCGGGATTTGTCGGCACATCGGGTGGCTTTGCTGGTCTTGTTTTACCATTGTCGAAATGTCTTGTAACCGGGATTCCGAGCCTGATTAGGTCTTCCCGGGAGAATGAATATCCTTCGTTGACCGTGAGAGCTTGTGATGGGCTAAGTTGGGACAGCCCTGCAGGGTTTTGAACTTTCGAAAGCCGTGCCCGCGGTTATGGGCAGATGGGAATTTGTTAATGTCCGGCTGTAGAGAACTTGACACTTAACTTAATTAAAATGCATCAACCACGTGTGTAGCCATGATGGTCTCTTCTCGGCGGGGTCCAGGAAGTGAACACGGTGTTGGAGTTATGCTTGAACGTAAGTAGTTTCAGGATCACTTCTTGATCACTTCTAGTTCAAGACCGTGCTTCGCCTTCTCTTCTCGCTCTCACTTGCGTAAGGTAGCCACCATATATGCTAGTGCTTGCTGCAGCTCCACCTCATACCTTTTCCTACCCATAAGCTTAAATAGTCTTGATCGCGAGGGTGTGAGATTGCTGAGTCCCTGTGACTCACAGATTACTTCCCAAACCAGTTGCAGGTGCCGATGATACTGTGCAGGTGACGCAACGGAGCTCAAGGAGGAGCTCGATGAAGATCGTGTTCATTGTGTTGTTTCGTTTCCAGTTGATCAGTAGTGGAGCCCAGTCGGCGCGATCGGGGATCTTTTGCATTAGGGGTAGTCTTATTTTATTTTGGTTCCATAGTCGGACCTTGATTGTATCTGGATGATTGTATTGTTATATTCATGTACTGTGTGAAGTGGCAATTGTAAGCCATCTCTGTACCTCTTTCTTATTCAGTACATGGGATGTGTAAAGATTACCCCTCTTGCGACATGGCCACAATGCGGTTATGCCTCTAAGTTGTCCTCCGACACGTGGGAGATATAGCCGCATCGTGGGTGTTACATTATAGTACCTTGAAGTGGTGGTTTGTTTTCTTTTACTAACGGAGCTCACGAGATTTTCTTATAAGTTTTGTGTTGTGAAGTTTTCAAGTTTTGGGTAAAGATTTGATGGATTATGGAACAAGGAGTGACAAGAGCCTAAGCTTGGGGATGCCCAAGGCACCCCAAGGTAAAATCCAAGGATACCCAAAAGCCTAAGGTTGGGGATACCCCGGAAGGCATCCCCTCTTTCGTCTTCGTCCATCGTTAACTTTACTTGGAGCTATATTTTTATTCACCACATGATATGTGTTTTTCTTGGAGCGTCTTGTATGATTTGAGTCTTTGCTTTTTAGTTTACCACAATCATCCTTGCTGGACACACCTTTTGGGAGAGACATACATGAATCGGAATTTACTAGAATACTCTATGTGCTTCACTTATACCTTTTGAGCTAGATAATTTTGCTCTAGTGCTTCGCTTATATCTTTTACAACACGGTGGTGGTTTTATTTTATAGAAATTATTGATCTCTCATGCTTCACTCATATTATTTTGAGAGTCCTTTAAAACATCATGGTAATTTGCTTTGGTTATGAATTTAGTCCTAATATGATAGGCATCCAATATCGGTATAATAAAAACTATCATAAAAAGTGCATTGAATACTATGAGAAGTTTGATACTTGATGATTGTTTTGAGATATCAAGGTGGTAATATTAGAGTATGCTAGTTGAGTAGTTGTGAATTTGAGAAATACTTGTTCTAAAGTTTGTGATTCCCGTAGCATGCACGTATGGTGAACCGTTATGTGATGAAGTCGGAGCATGATTTATTTATTGATTGTCTTCCTTATGAGTGGTGGTCGGGGACGAGCGATGGTCTTTTCCTATCAATCTATCCCCCTAGGAGCATGCGCGTAGTACTTTGTTTCGATAATTAATAGATTTTTGCAATAAGTATGTGAGTTCTTTATGACTAATGTTGAGTCAATGGATTATATGCACTCTCACCCTTCCACCATTGCTAGCCTCTCTAGTACCGCGCAACTTTCGCCGGTACCATAAACCCACCATATACCTTCCTCAAAACAGCCACCATACCTACCTAGTATGGAATTTCCATAGCCATTCCGAGATATATTGCCATGCTACTTTCCATCGTTCCATTATTATGACACGCATCATTATTGTCATATTGCTTCGCATGATCATGTAGTTGACATCGTATTTGTGGCAAAGCCACCATTCATAATTTTTCATACATGTCACTCTTGATTCATCGCAATCCCGGTACACCACCGGAGGCATTCACATAGAGTCATATTTTGTTCTAAGTATCGAGTTGTAATTCTTGAGTTGTAAGTAAATAAAGTGTGATGATCATCATTATTAGAGCATTGTCCCAAGTGAGGAAAGGATGATGGAGACTATGATTTCCCCACAAGTCGGGATGAGACTCCAGATGAAAAAAAATAAAAAAAAATAAAAAATGAGGCCATAAAATAAGAGAGAAGAAGGCCCAAATAAAAAAATGTGAGAAAAAGAGAGAAGGGACAATGTTACTATCCTTTTTCCACACTTGTGCTTCAAAGTAGCACCATGTTCTTCATGATAGAGAGTCTCATATGTTATCACTTTCATATACTAGTGGGAATTTTACATTATAGAACTTGGCTTGTATATTCCAATGATGGGCTTCCTCAAATGCCCTAGGTCTTCGTGAGCGAGCAAGTTGGATGGACACCCACTTAGTTTCTTTTTGAGCTTTCATACACTTATAGCTCTAGTGCATTCGTTGCCTGGCAATTCCTACTCACTCACATTGATATCTATTGATGGGCATATCCATAGCCCATTGATACGCCTAGTTGATGTGAGACTATCTTCTCCTTTTTTGTCTTCTCCACAACCACCATTCTATTCCACATATAGTGCTAAGTCCATGGCTCACGCTCATGTATTGCGTGAAGATTGAAAACGTTTGAGAACATCAAAAGTATGAAACGATTGCTTGGCTTGTCATAGGGGTTGTGCATGATTTAAATACTTTATGTGGTGAAGATAGAACATAGCCAGACTATATGATTTTGTAGGGGTAATTATCTTTGGCCATGTTATTTTGAGAAGACATAATTGCTTACTTAGTATGCTTGAACTATTATTATTTTTATGTCAATATTAAACTTTTATCTTGAATCTTTCGGATCTGAACATTCATGCCACAATAGAGAAAATTACATTGAATATGCTAGAAAGAATTCCACATCAAAAATTCTGTTTTTATCATTTACCTACTCGAGGACGAGCAGGAATTAAGCTTGGGGATGATTGATACGTATCCAACGTAGCTATTATCTATATATACACTCTATTTTGGATGTTTAATGGGCTTTATTATACACTTTTATAATATTTTTGGGACTAACCTACTAATCCAAGGCCCGGTGCAAATTGCTGTTTTTTGCCTATTTCAGTGTTCCGCAAAAAAGGAATATCAAACGGAATCCAAACGGAATGAAACCTTCAGGAGAGTTATTTTTGGAACAAACGTGATCCAGAGGACTTGTAGTGGAGGTCAAGCAATCAACGAGGAGTCCACGAGACAGGGGGCACGCCTTCCCCCTGGGCGCGCCCTCCCCCCTCGTGGGCCCCTCGTGGCTCAACCGACCTACTTCTTCCTCCAATATATACTCATATACCCTGAAAACATCCAGGAGCACCACGAAACCCTATTTCCACTGCCGCAACCTTCTGTACCCAAGAGATCCCATCTTGGGGCCTTTTCCGGAGCTCTGTCGGAGGGGGCATCGAACATGGAGGGCCTCTACATCAACTCCATGGCCCCTCCGATGATGTGTGAGTAGTTTACTTCAGACCTTCGGGTCCATAGTTATTAGCTAGATGGCTTCTTCTCTCTCTTTGGATCTCAATACAAAGTTCTCCTCGATTTTCTTGGAGATCTATTCGATGTAACTCTTTTTGTGGTGTGTTTGTCGAGATCCAATGAATTGTAGGTTTATGATCAAGTGTATCTATGAACAATATTTGGTTCTTATCTGAAATCTTTTATGTATGATTGGTTATCTTTGCAAGTCTCTTTGAATTATCAGTTTGGTTTGGCCTACTAGATTGATCTTTCTTGCAATGGGAGAAGTGCTTAGCTTTGGGTTCAATCTTGCGGTGCTCGATCCTAGTGATAGAAAGGGAAATGACACGTATTGTATTGTTGCCATCGAGGATAAAAAGATGGGGTTTATATCATATTTCTTGAGTTTATCCCTCTACATCATGTCATCTTACCTAATGCGTTACTCTATTCTTATGAACTTAATACTCTAGATGCATCCTGGATAGCGGTTGGTGTGTGGAGTAATAATAGTAGATGCAGGCAGGAGTCCGTCTACTTGTCACAGAAGGGATACCTATATACATGATCATACCTAGATATTCTCATAATTATTCGCTTTTCTATCAACTAGATGACCCGTAGCGCCAATGGCGCAAAGGGCGAGAGCTAACCATGCCTTCAAACCGTGGAAATAAGAATATTTAGAGACCAATCATAAAACTCTTAAGTTTTTGGTAGAACGTCCTCTGATTTTAAAGTTGTATCATCAAGGTGATCTGCAACATATTTTATTTGCGAGAGAATATGTTTCAGATTGTTTTCTTCAAGTGTTGATCATGATGTATGTAAAACATAAATCTGCGAGATGCAGAACATAGGCAACAGTTTTTTGTTTTCTGTCAATGAATCACAATAAGATTTCAAAGCAAAACTGAAATTACATTAGCATTTGAACTGTTACAAAAAATGTTCAGAAATAACATGGAAAAAACATTTGATGGCGTGTCATTTTGAGCACATATAACTCACTTGCCTTCTTGCACTTCTCTGCTCCACAAATAAAGGGAGCTTTTACAATTGAAATTCTGGAATGTCGCAGTCATTATACACTATCTGCAGTTTTTGTTTAGGTTAATCTAGGATTTCCTCTTCCATGCATCTCACCACTGAGATCCGGTTTCAGAGCATCTTTCTTATATCATTCGTCATGCAGCCTGCATACTTTTGGAATGAGCATACCGGTACTCAAAATCCTCTTAGCTGACATGTTCAACGTGCAACAAAACAACCATTGATGTAATGATGTCATTATTTTGTAGGACCTCAAAAAAATAACTTTCAATGTTATCTATTTCTTGAAACTAAAATGCATGTGTCATGCGGACTCTAAGAGGCACTGTGATGGAAGTTTCAGCGTCAGCTTCTTTTCAGTTTGGACATGACCTTTTAATTCACTGCCATGTTATTCCAAATGCATAAGGATGGTTCCTCATTTGTTCGTCATTCAAAGAAGTATCAAATATAATTAAAAGTCTATAGAAAAGAAGCAAGCATTAATTAATGGGGACATAATTAAAAGAACACAAATGGTACACATCATATTCCAGTGAAACATGACCATATATATACATCCCTGCAAAATCTGTACAAATTGTAGTTAGTGGCGAGTGGCACTATGTACTGTGTGAACAAATAAAGAATCAACATGTTCCAATGTTGCATGAAACGTGTTTCGATTTGTAGTTTATGAAAAAGGGTAAGCAAACATAGTTGCATCCCGTCAAAGAAAATATGTGTAGCCCACACCATATACATTAAAACACACACTTGTAAGTCGTAACCTAAAACTGCCGAGAGAGACGATCATACAAGAAGACGAACTGATCTTTCTCTCCTCTTATAGAATCTGTATAAACTTAGTGGAGAGCAAAACATTTATAAATAGCATCATCTAGCTTCTCACCCTCTTGGAGGCATGCCTTTGATATAAGTAGCATTAAAAAATAAATGAAACTATAAAAAGCGAGGCCTTATTCTATTTTTGTATTTTTGGTTTCTGAAGCTAACTACAAAAGATGCAAATGGCGGAAGAAGCAAACGGAAAGAATACTTAGCTTTTCTTATTATACTTGTTCCTTGTTGGTTAGTCATTTCATTGGTAAATGATGTGATTGCCAATGTTTAATACCTCTATATGGAGTTGTCAAGTTGTACCAACAGCAGCCACACATATAAGCATATACATACTATAAACGCACTGGACCCGTGGTCTACATATGAGTTATCTTACACCCATGGACCATGGTATCCCGCCTAGTTCAAAAACTCACTACAGAGAAAGATGTTCAGCTTCTTAAGACTGCGCAGGCATCATTCAAAGTAACCTATATGTATTTCTGGATGAGAAGAAAAAAAAGAGAGAGATCAATTAGCTTTAATCATGGAGCAACCAAACTGAAAAGTATCGGCAGGACACCTTCATATTAATGATTCGTTCTTCAAGAGACTGGAAATACACAACATCTCCAGCTCCATCACCTTGTAGAGCTTTGTATTCCTCCTCTGAGGACTTCGTATCCATCTCATGTAATGCAGCCTGCAGGCACTAGAATGAAACATCACACATTGAGAATGACTTGATAACAGAATGATATTTTCAGTTAAGAAACATACTGAACTTACAGGGAAGCTAGCAGTCATGTTGCTCTCTTGCTCAAGGGTCTACTTACACTTCAAAGCTAATATTTTTTTAGTTTGACTAAAATAGCAATTGCGACTGCTTGGCATATCTAGGGCCATAAGAGTCCAGAATTAGAATAGTTCACTGATTTGTAAGAGGAGCCGTGATCCTTTTGCTTTGATATCCAATTACTTATTTCCAGATTCCTGTTTATTACTTAGTGATCGACACATGCCAGGTTGGATGTTCCTTTGCTACATGAGGAGAATGGGAAGCCTGGAATACCTTGTGTATGCCCCCTCTAAGTTGAGAATTTCATACCTCTTCCCTAAAATAACACAACAGATCAATATTCAGGTGAACCTATTAATTACAGTTTCACAATTTGACAAAAAAAATCCTATTTATGTTATCCAATGTTGCATTTGGAGAGGTTAAAAGTCAAGATGATATCTAGAATGGTGCAGACCCGATAGTAAGCTAATAGTTTAATCTCAAATTTTCAAGCAAAGTAACATCATTCAAACGGAAAATGGGTAATGTAAACTGAGCCTGGTAAGTGCACCCATGTAGTCTGCTAACTGTGTCGATCGTTTTTTTAAAAAAATTGCAGAAACCCACCTAATGTAGATTGTTCAGATACTCCACTCCATACAGCAGCACTGCTTTCATTCATCAAGAGAAGCTAGTACAGAGCACATGAGATGGGACTATTATGCCTCCATGAAGTTTGCTCCGGGCAGCACCCAAGATTGGAAGTCACGCTGACATTGACCGAGAAGCATTCAAGATTATAAAAGGAGTTGGGATATATATTTTTGTTGAAGTTCTTGGCTGCTGAGATATGTGTATCTTAAAGGAGGGTACCACTCAATCCACATGTTCATCCAGACAATACTGCAGCAAAAAGACAAAATTAAAAACTACTACGTACATCTCATTGGCTACTCTCCAAATTTGAGCCTCTCCTTTTTGCATTCGGATCAAAGAAGAGAAGAGGATGAGCTAGCATACATGCAGATGGGTCAGTGACAGTGAGGTCGCCTGCAAGAACACCCAACTCTGGACGAGGTCCGATGATGCCGGCTCCTCCGCGCTGTTGAGATATGGCAAACCACCACGAGCACGAGGGCGCATGTCAGCTCAATCTCCACTGATGCCTGCCTTCCCTGATAGCCGAGGGATCTGCAGCGAGGTCCGAGGTCATGGCAGTCACGACTGGAGAGGAGAGAGGAGTCGGCCGCTCAAGTCGCCATCGGCAACAACGGCGATGCCCCTCTCGAGCGCACGGGCAGGAGGCTGCAGCGGGGAACCAAAGGCGAAGTGGAGGTGGTGTGACAGCCTGGCGGCGCAGAGGATGCGGCAAGGCGAGGGCGCAGTCCTGATGTGGTCGTGCTACTCAGGTGCCGAGATAGGAGAGAAGGAGGTGGCGGAGGCGGAGGAGACAAGGCGGCCGAGAGGGAGGGAGGAAGCGGAGGCGGAGGCGGAGGCGGCCCGGACAAGAGGAGATATTTTCACGGGAGAGAGAAGAGGGATGCCCAGTCCTGTTCGCTCTGTAGTCCACCCAATCCCGCGCTCGCTGCAATCCACCTCTCTCACCGAGGCACTCCCAAGGCACACACTACAGAATTAGACCTGCCAGAAAAGAGCCCACCCTTCATCGGCTGTAGAGCGAAATAGTAACGTCCAAAGAAACAACCGGTTGGATCTTTGACAGCACCGTAAAAAACTGCCAGACAGGTAGATCGCTCGATCCAGACTCTTCGCGCGCGCAGATGCCCCAGGATGGCGGGTAACACAGTGTGGTTTATATGTTCCATTGCTCGATAGTATTTTGTTTACCCACCGAAATACTTATGCTATCTTTAGAGAAGCCACTAATGAAACCTATGGCCCCCGGGTCTATTTTTTATCATATAAATTTCCAATCTATTTTATTTTGCAATCTTTACTTTTAATGTTTATCATAAAAATACCAAAAATATTATATTATCTTCTCTATCATATCTCACTCTCGTAAGTGACCGCGAAGGGATTGACAACCCCTTTATCGCGTTCGTTGCGAGGTTCTTATTTGTTTGTGCATGTACGAGGGACTTGTGTGTAGCCTTCTACTGGATTGATACCTTGGTTCTCAAAAATTAAGGGAAATACTTATGCTACTTTGCTCCATCACCCTTTCCTCTTCAAGGGAAAACCAACGCGGTGCTCAAGAGGTAGCATTGTGCATCACCTAGATGGATCTTGCGTGTGCGTAGGAATTTTTTTGAAATTACTGCGTTCCCCAACAGTGGCATCCGAGTCAGGTTTATGCGTAGATTTTATATGCATGAGTAGAACACAAAGGAGTTCTGGGCGTGGGTATATACATATTGCTTGCTGTCACTAGTTGATTCTTGATTCATTGGTATTGTTGGATGAAGCGGCTCATACCGACATTACGCGTATGCTTACGTGAGACTGGTTCTACCGACGTGCTTCGCACACAGGTGGCTAGTGGGTGTCAGTTTCTCCAACTTTAGTTGAATCAGATTCAATGAACATGGTTCTTTCTAAAAATCAAAAGGCAATCACTATACCACATTGTGGTTTTTGATGCGTAGGTAAGAACGGTTCTTGCTAAGCCCGTAGCAGCCACGTAAAACTTGCAACAACAAAGCAGAGGACATCTAACTTTTTTTGCAGGGCATGTTGTCATGTGATATGGTCAAGACATGCTGAGATATAAATTGTTGTATAATATTATCATTTTTGTTGAAGTTATCGGCAACTGGCAGGAGCCTTATGGTTGTCTCATTATTGCATAAGATGCAAGCGCCATGTAATTGCTTTACTTTATCGCTATGGGATAGCAATAGTTGCAAAAGCAATAGTTGGCGAGACGACCATGTGACGACACATTGATAAAGATCAAGATGATGGAGATCATAGTGTCATGCCGGTGACGACGGAGATCATGACGATACTTTGGAGGTGGAGATCAAAGGCACAAAATGATAATGGCCATATCATGTCACATATTTTGATTACATGTGATGTTTATATTTTATGCTTCTTATTTTGCTTAGTACGGCGGTAGCATTATAAGATGGTATCTCACTAAATTTCAAGGTATAATTGTTCTCCTTGAGTATGCACCGTTGCGACAGTTCGCCGTGCCGAGACACCACGTGATGATCGGGTGTGATAAGCTAAACGTTCACATACAACAGATGCAAGCCAGTTTTGCACACGCAGAATACTCGGGTTAAACATGACGAGCCTAGCATATACAGATATGGCCTCGGATCACTAAGACCGAAAGGTCGAGCGTGAATCATATAGTAGATATGATCAACATAGTGATGTTCACCATTGAAAACTACTCCATCTCACGTGATGATCGAACATGGTTTAGTTGATATGGATCACGTGATCACTTAGATGATTAGAAGGATGTCTATCTAAGTGGGAGTTATTAAGTAATATGATTAATTGGACTTCAATTTATCATGAACTTAGTCCTGGTAGTATTTGCATAACTATGTTGTAGATCAATAGCTCGCGATGTAGCTCCCCGTTTATTTTTGATATGTTCCTAGAGAAAAACTATGTTGAAAGATGACAGTACCAATGATGCGGACTGGGTCCGTGATCTGAGCATTATCCTCATTGCTGCACAGAAGAATTATGTCCTTGATGCACCGCTAGGTCACGGACCTATTGCAGGAGCAGATGCAGACGTTATGAACGTTTGTCAAGCTCGGTATGATAACTACTTGATAGTTTAGTGCGTCGTGCTTTACGACTTGGAACTGGTACTTCAAAAATGTTTTGAACACCATAGAGCATATAATATGTTCTAAGAGCTGAAATTGGTATTTCAGATTCATGCCCGAGTCGAGAGGTATGAGACCTCTGACAAGTACTTTGCCTACAAGATGGAGGAGAATAGCTCAACTAGTGAGCATGTACTTAGATTGTCTGAGTATTACAATCACTTGAATCAATCGTGAGTTTATCTTCCATATAAAATAGTGATTGACAGAGTTCTCTAGTCACTATCAC
The DNA here is from genome assembly GCA_034509565.1 of Triticum monococcum. NCBI lineage: Eukaryota > Viridiplantae > Streptophyta > Magnoliopsida > Poales > Poaceae > Triticum > Triticum monococcum. The sequence goes on from CM067841.1 coordinate 389,174,934, forward strand.
CAAGTTACTGTTGGGGAATGTAGCAGAAATTCAAAATTTTCCTACGTGTCACCAAGATCTGTCTATGGAGAAACCAGCAACGAGGGGAAGAAGAGTGCATCTACATACCCTTGTTGATCGCTAAGCGGAAGCGTTCAAGTGAACAGGGTTGAAGGAGTCGTACTCGTCGTGATCCAAATCACCGGAGATCCTAGTGCCGAACGGACGGCACCTCCGCGTTCAACACACGTACAGCCCGGTGACGTCTCCCATGCCTTGATCCAGCAAGGAGAGAGGGAGAGGTTGAGGAACACTCCATCCAGCAGCAGCACAACGGCGTGGTGGTGGTGGAGGAGCGTGGTACCCCAGCAGGGCTTCGCCAAGCACCGCAAGAGACGAGGAGGAGAGAGGTAGGGCTGCGCCAGGGAGAGATCAAATCGTCTTGTGTTGGGCAGCCCCAGAACTCAACTATTTATAGGACAAGGGGAGGAGGGTGCGCCCCCTCTAGGGTTCCCACCCCTAGAGGGGCGGCAGCCCTAGATGGAGGGGGCGGCCAAGAGGGGGAGAGGGGGGCGCGCCCTAGGGTGGGCCTTAGGCCCATCTGCGCCTAGGGTTTCCCCTTTCTCCTCCTAGCTGCGCTTTGGGCTTTGTGGGAGGCGCACCAGCCCACTCAGGGGCTGGTCCCTTCCCACTCTTGGCCCATGCAAGCCTCCGGGGCTGGTGGCCCCACTTGGTGGACCCCCGGGACCCTCCCGGTGGTCCCGGTACGTTACCGATAAAACCTGAAACTTTTCCGGTGACCAAAACAGGACTTCCCATATATAAATCTTTACCTCCGGACCATTCCGGAACTCCTCGTGATGTCCGGGATCTCATCCGAGACTCCGAACAACATTCGGTAACCACATACAAACTTCCTTTATAACCCTAGCGTCATCGAACCTTAAGTGTGTAGACCCTACGAGTTCGGGAACCATGTAGACATGACCGAGACATTCTCCGGTCAATAACCAACAGCGGGATCTAGATACCCATGTTGGCTCCCACATGCTCCACGATGATCTCATCGGATGAACCGCGATGTCAAGGACTTAATCAATCCCATATACAATTCCCTTTGTCTATCGATACGATACTTGCCCGAGATTCGATCGTCGGTATCCCGATACCTTGTTCAATCTCGTTACCGGCAAGTCTCTTTACTCGTTCCGTAACAGATCATCCGATGATCAACTCCTTGGTCACATTGTGCACATTATAATGATGTCCTACCGAGTGGGCCCAGAGATACCTCTCCGTTTACACGGAGTGACAAATCCCAGTCTCGATTCGTGCCAACCCAACAGACACTTTCGGAGATACCTGTAGTGTACCTTTATAGCCACCCAGTTACGTTGTGACGTTTGGCACACCCAAAGCACTCCTACAGTATCTGGGAGTTGCACAATCTCATGGTCTAAGGAAATGATACTTGACATTAGAAAAGCTTTATCATACGGAACTACATGATCTTGTGCTAGGCTTAGGATTGGGTCTTGTCCATCACATCATTCTCCTAATGATGTGATCCCGTTATCAATGACATCCAATGTCCATGGTCAGGAAACCGTAACCATCTATTGATCAACGAGCTAGTCAACTAGAGGCTTACTAGGGACATGGTGTTGTCTATGTATCCACACATGTATCTGAGTTTCCTATCAATACAATTCTAGCATGGATAATAAACGATTATCATGAACAAGGAAATATATAATAATAATCAATTTATTATTGCATCTAGGGCATATTTCCAACAGTCTCCCACTTGCACTAGAGTCAATAATCCAGTTCACATCGATATGTGATTAACACTCAAGGTCACATCCCCATGTGACTAACACCCAAAGAGTTTACTAGAGTCAATAATCTAGTTCACATTACCATGTGATTAACACTCAATGAGTTCTGGGTTTGATCATGTTATGCTTGTGAGAGATGTTATAGTCAACGGGTCTGAATCTTTCAGATCCGTGTGTGCTTTACAAATCTCTATGTCATCTCCTAGATGCAGCTACCACGTTCTATTTGGAGCTATTCCAAATAACTGTTCTACTATACGAATCTAGTTTACTACTCAGAATAATCTGGATTAGTGTCAAAGTTTGCATCGGCGTAACCCTTTACGACGAACTCTTTTACCACCTCCATAATCGAGAAAATTCCTTAGTCCAGTTACTAAGGATAACTTTGACCGCTGTCCTATGATCCATTCTTGGATCACTCTTGTACCCCTTGACTGACTCATGGCAAGGCACACTTCAGGTGCGGTACACAGCATAGCATACTGTATAGAGCCTATGACAAAATCATAGGGGATGACCTTTGTCCTTCCTCTTTCTTCTGTCGTGGTCGAGCTTTAAGTCTTAACTTCATACCTTACAACTCAGGCAAGAACTCCTTCTTTGACTGATCCATCTTGATCACCTTCAAGATCATGTCAAGGTATGTGCTCATTTGAAAGTACCATTAAGCGTTTTGATCTATCCTTATAGATCTTGATGCTCAATGTTCAAGTAGCTTAATCCAGGCTTTCCATTGAAAAACACTTTCCAAATAACCCTATATGCTTTCCAGAAATTCTACGTCATTTCTGATCAACAACATATATTCATCAAAAATTCTATAGTGCTCCCACTCACTTCTTTGGAAATACAAGTTTCTCATAAACTTTGTATAAACCCAAAAATCTTTGATCATCATCAAAGCATACATTCCAACTCCGAGATGCTCACTCCAGTCCTTAGAAGGATTGCTGGAGCTTTGCATACTTATTAGCATCTTTCAGGATTGACAAAACCTTCCGGTTGTATCACATACAACCTTTCCTCAAGAAAATCGTTGAGGAAACAATGTTTTGACATCCTATCTGCAAGATTTCATAAATAATGCAGTAATCGCTAATATAATTCCAACAGACTCTAAGCATCGCTACGAGTGAGAAAGTCTCATCATAGTCAACTCCTTGAACTTGTCGGAAAACATCTTAACGACAAGTCGAGCTTTCTTAATGGTGATACTTACCATCATTGTCCGTCTTCCTTTTAAAATCCATATGTACCTAACAGCCTTACAACCATCAAGTAGTTCTTCCAAAGTCTACACTTTGTTTTCATATATGGATCCTCTCTCGGATTATATGGCATCGAGCCATTTTGGAATCCAGGCCCACCATCGCTTCTCCATAGCTCGTAGGTTCATTATTGTCTAGCAACATGACTTCCAAGACAGGATTACGTACCACTCTGAAGTAGTAAGCATCCTTGTCATCCCACGAGGTTTGGTAGTGACTTGATCTGAAGTTTCATGATCACTATCATAAGCTTCCACTTCAATTGGTGTAGGTGCCACAGGAACAACTCCCTGTGCTCTGCCACACACTAGTGGAAGAGACGGTTCAATAACCTCATCAAGTCTCCACCATCCTCCCACTCAATTATTTCGAGAGAAACTTTTCCTCGAGAAAGGACCCGATTCTAGAAACAATCCCTTATTGCTTTCGAATCTAAGACAGGAGGTATACCCAACTGTTTTGGGTGTCCTATGAAGATGCATTTATCCGCTTTGGGTTCAAGCTTATCAGCCTGAAACTTTTTCACATAAGCGTCGCAGCCCCAAACTTTTAAGAAATGACAGCTTAGGTTTCTCTAAACCATAGTTCATATGGTGTCATCTCATCGGAATTACGTGGTGCCCTATTTAAAGTGAATGTGGTTGTCTCTAATGCCTAACCCATAAACTATCGTGGTAATTCGATAAGAGACATCATGGTATGCATCGTATCCAATAGGGTGCAGTTATGATGTTCGGATACACCATCACACTATGGTGTTCCAGGCTGTATTAGTTGTGAAACAATTTCCACAATGTCTTAATACTATGCCAAACTCGTAATTCATATATTCATCTCTATGATCATATCATAGATATTTTATCCTCTTGTCACGACGATCTTTCAACTTCACCCTGAAATTACTTGAACCTTTCAATAATTCAGACTCGTGATTCATCAAGTAAATATACTCAACATATACTCAAAACATCTGTGAAGTAAGAACATAACGATATCCACTACACGCCTCAGCACTCATTGGACTGCACACATCAAAATGTATTACTTCCAACAAGTTGCTTTCTAGTTCCATTTTACTGAAAACGAGGCTTTCAGTCATCTTGCCCATGTGGTATGATTTGCATGTCTCAAGTGATTCAAAATCAAGTGAGTCCAAACGGTCCATTTGCATGGAGTTTCTTCATGCATATACACCAATAGACATGGTTCGCATGTCTCAAACTTTTCAAAAACGAGTGAGCCCAAAGATCCATCAACATGGAGCTTCTTCATGCGTTTTATACCGATATGACTTACGTGGCAGTGCCACAAGTAGGTGGTACTATCATTACTATCTTATATCTTTTGGCATGAATATGTGTATCACTACGATCGAGATTCAATAAACCATTCATTTTAGGTGCAAGACCATTGAAGGTATTATTCAAGTAAACAGAGTAACCATTATTCTCCTTAAATGAATAACCGTATTGCGATAGACATAATCCAGTCATGTCTATGCTCAACGCAAACACCAATCTCGATGGTAGAGGGAGCGTACGATATTTGATCAACCTTGGAAATACTTCCAACACATATCGTCATCTCACCTTTTAGCTAGTCTCCGTAGCCTTTTGTTTCGAGTTACTAACACTTAGCAACCGAACCAGTATCTAATACCATGGTGCTACTAGGAGTATGAGTAAAGTACACATTAACACAATGTATATCCAATATACTTCTATCGACTTTGCCAGCCTTCTCATCTACCAAGTATCTAGGGTGGTTCTACTCCAGTGGCTGTTCCTCTTATTACAGAAGCACTTAGTCTCGGGTTTGGGTTCAACCTTGGGTTTCTTCACTAGAGTAGCAGCTGAATTGCCGTTTCATGAAGTATCCCTTCTTGCCCTTGCCCTTCTTGAAACTAGTGGTTTCACCAACCATCAACAATTGATGCTCCTTCTTGATTTCTACTTTTGTGGTGTCAAACATCGCGAATATCTCAAGGATCATCATATATATCCCTGATATATTATAGTTTATCACGAAGCTCTAGTATCTTGGTGGTAATGACTTCGGAGAACCATCACTATTTCATCTTGAAGATCAACTCCCACTCGATTCAAGCGATTGTTGTGCTCAGACAATCTGAGCACAAGCTCAACAATTGAGCTTTTCTCCCTTAGTTTGCTGGCTAAGAAAATCGTCGGAGGTCTTATACCTCTTGACGTGGGCACGAGCCTGAAATTCCAATTTCAGCCCTCGAAACATCTCATATGTTTCGCGACGTTTCAAAACCGTCTTCGGTGCCTCAACTCTAAACCGTTTAACTGAACTATCATGTAGTTATCAAAACGTGTATGTCAGATGTTCACAACATCCACAAACGATGTTCGAGGTTCAGCGCATCGAGCGGTGCATTAAGGACATAAGCCTTCTATGAAGCAATGAGGACAATCCTCAGTTTACGGACCTAGTCCGCATAATTGCTACTATCAACTTTCAACTAAATTTTCTTTAGGAACATATCTAAATAGTAAAACTAAAGCGCGAGCTACGACATAATTTGCAAAATCCTTTTGACTATGTTCAGGATAAACAAGTTCATCTTATGAACTCCCACTCAGATAGACATCCCTCTAGTCATCTAAGTGATTACATGATCCGAGTCAACTAGGCCGTGTCCGATCATCACGTGAGACAGACTAGTCAACATCAGCGAACATCTTCATGTTGATCGTATCTTCTATACGACTCATGCTCAACCTTTCGGTCTCTTGTGTTCCGAGGCCATGTCTGTACATGCTAGGCTCGTCAAGTCAACCTAAGTGTTTCGCGTGTGTAAATCTGGCTTACACCCGTTGTATGTGAACGTAAGAATCTATCACACCCGATCATCACGTGGTGCTTCGAAACGACGAACTTTCGCAACGGTGCACAGTTAGGGGGAACACTTTCTTGAAATTTTAATGAGGGATCATCTTATTTACTACCGTCATTCTAAGCAAATAAGATGTATAAACATGATAAACATCACATGCAATCAAATAGTGACATGATATGGCCAATATCATATTGCTCCTTTTGATCTCCATCTTCGGGGCTCCATGATCATCATCGTCACCGGCATGACACCATGATCTCCATCATCGTGTCTTTATGAAGTTGTCTCGCCAACTATTACTTCTACTACTACAGCTAACGGTTAGCAATAAAGTAAAGTAATTACATGGCGTTGTTCAATGACACGTAGGTCATACAATAAATAAAGACAACTCCTATGGCTCCTGCCGGTTGTCATACTCATCGACATGCAAGTCGTGATTCCTATTACAAGAACATGATCAATCTCATACATCACATATCATTCATCACATTCTTTTTGGCCATATCACATCACATAGCATACCCTGCAAAAACAAGTTAGACGTCCTCTAATTGTTGTTTGCATGTTTTACGTGGCTGCTATGGGTTTCTAGCAAGAACGTTTCTACCTACGCAAAAACCACAACGTGATATGCCAATTGCTATTTACCCTTCATAAGGACCCTTTTCATCGAATCCGATCTGACTAAAGTGGGAGAGACAGACACCCGCTAGCCACCTTATGCAACTAGTGCATGTCAGTCGGTGGAACCAGTCTCACGTAAGAGTACATGTAAGGTCGGTCCGGGCCGCTTCATCCCACAATGGCGCCGAATCAAGATTGGACTAGTAACGGTAAGCATATTGAACAAAATCAATGCCCACAACTACTTTGTGTTCTACACATGCATAGAATCTACGCAATAGACCTGGCTCTGATACCACTGTTGGGGAACGTAGCAGAAATTCAAAATTTTCCTACGTGTCACCAAGATCTGTCTATGGAGAAACCAGCAATGAGGGGAAGAAGAGTGCATCTACATACCCTTGTAGATCGCTAAGCAGAAGCGTTCAAGTGAACGGGGTTGAAGGAGTCGTACTCGTCGTGATCCAAATCACCGGAGATCCTAGTGCCGAACGGACGGCACCTCCGCGTTCAACACACGTACAGCCCGGTGATGTCTCCGATGCCTTGATCCAGCAAGGAGAGAGGGAGAGGTTGAGGAAGACTCCATCCAGCAGCAGCACAACGGCGTGGTGGTGGTGGAGGAGCGTGGTACTCCAGCAGGGCTTCGCCAAGCACCGCAAGAGACGAGGAGGAGAGAGGTAGGGCTGCGCCAGGGAGAGATCAAATCGTCTTGTGTTGGGCAGCCCCAGAACTCAACTATTTATAGGAGGAGGGGAGGAGGGTGCGCCCCCTCTAGGGTTCCCACCCCTAGAGGGGCGGCAGCCCTAGATGGAGGGGGCGGCCAAGAGGGGGAGAGGGGGGCGCGCCCTAGGGTGGGCCTTAGGCCCATCTGCGCCTAGGGTTTCCCCTTTCTCCTCCTAGCTGCGCCTTGGGCTTTGTGGGAGGCGCACCAGCCCACTCAGGGGCTGGTCCCTTCCCACTCTTAGCCCATGCAAGCCTCCAGGGCTGGTGGCCCCACTTGGTGGACCCCCGGGACCCTCCCGGTGATCCCGGTACGTTACCAATAAAACCCGAAACTTTTCCGGTGACCAAAACAGGACTTCCCATATATAAATCTTTACCTCCGGACCATTCCGGAACTCCTCGTGACGTTCGGGATCTCATCCGAGACTCTGAACAACATTCGGTAACCACATACAAACTTCCTTTATAACCCTAGCGTCATCGAACCTTAAGTGTGTAGACCCTACGGGTTCGGGAACCATGCAGACATGACCGAGACGTTCTCCGGTCAATAACCAACAGCGGGATCTGGATACCCATGTTGGCTCCCACATGCTCCACGATGATCTCATTGAATGAACCATGATGTCAAGGACTTAATCAATCCCGTATACAATTCCCTTTGTCTATCGGTACGATACTTGCCCGAGATTCGATCGTCGGTATCCCGATACCTTGTTCAATCTCGTTACCGGAAAGTCTCTTTACTCGTTCCATAACAGATCATCCCGTGATCAACTCCTTGGTCACATTGTGCACATTATAATGATGTCCTACCAAGTGGGCCTAGAGATACCTCTCCGTTTACACGGAGTGACAAATCCCAGTCTCGATTCGTGCCAACCCAACAGACACTTTCGGAGATACCTATAGTGTACCTTTATAGCCACCCAGTTACGTTGTGACGTTTGGCACACCCAAAGCACTCCTACGGTATCCGGGAGTTTCACAATCTCATGGTCTAAGGAAATGATACTTGACATTAGAAAAGCTTTAGCATACGAACTACATGATCTTGTGCTAGGCTTAGGATTGGGTCTTGTCCATCACATCATTCTCCTAATGATGTGATCCCGTTATCAATGACATCCAATTTCCATGGTCAGGCAACCGTAACCATCTATTGATCAACGAGCTAGTCAACTAGAGGCTTACTAGGGACATGGTGTTGTCTATGTATCCACACATGTATCTGAGTTTCCTATCAATACAATTCTAGCATGGATAATAAACGATCATCATGAACAAGGAAATATATAATAATAATCAATTTATTATTGCCTCTAGGGCATATTTCCAATAGTTACTGGAACTTCATGATGAACTATAATATGCAATAGATGACGAAAACGATTCCCGAGATCTTCGTGATGCTGAAATCGATGAAGGTAGAAATCAAGAAAAGCATCAAATGTTGATGGTTGACAAGACCACTAGTTTCAACTAAAAAGACAAGGGAAAGAAAGGGAACTTCAATAAGAATGGCAAGCAAGTTGCCACTCCCATGAAGAAGCCCAAAGCTAGACCCAAGCCTGGAACTAAGCGCTTCTACTTCAAAGGAAATGGTCACTCGAAGTGGACCTGCCCTACATACTTGGCGGATAAGAAGAATGGAAAAGTGAAAAAAAGTACATTTGATACACATGTTATTGATGTGTACTTTACTAGTGTTTATAGCAACCCCTCAGTGTTTGATGCTGGTTCAGTTGCTAAGAGTAGTAACTCGAAACGGGAGTTGCAAAATAAACAGAGACTAGTTAAGGGCGAGGTGATGATGTGAGTTGGAAGTGATTCCAAGGTTGATAAGATCACCATCGCACACTCCCTTTACCTTCGGGATTAGTGTTGAACCTAAAATAAATATTATTTGGTGTTTGCATTGAGCATAAATATGATTGGATCATGTTTATTGCAATACGGTTATTTGTTGAAGTCAAAGAATAATTGTTGTTCTATTTACATGAATAAAACCTTCTATGGTCATACACTCACTATAAATGGTTTATTGAATCTCGATCCTAGTGATACACATATTCATAATATTGATGCCAAAAGATGCAAAGTTGATAATGATAGTGCAACATACTTGTGGCACTACCGTTTAGGTTATATTGGTGTAAAGCGCATGAAGAAACTCCATGCGGATGGACTTTTGGAATCACTTGATTATGAATCATTTGATGCTTGCAAACCATGCCTCATGGGCAAGATGACTAAGACTCCGTTATCCGGAACAATGGAGCGAGCACTGACTTATTGGAAATAATACATACCGATGTATGCGGTCCGATGACTGTTGAGGCTCGCGGCGGGTATCATTATTTTCTGACCTTCATAGATGGTTTGAGCAGATATGAGTATATATACTTAATGAAACACAAGTTTAAAATGTTTGAAAAGTTCAAAGAATTTCAGAGTGAAGTGGAGAATCATTGTAACAAGAAAATAAAGTTTCTACAATCTGATCGCGGAGATAAAATATTTGAATTACGAGTTTGGCCTTCAGTTGAAACAATGTCAAATAGTTTCACAACTCACACCACCTGGAACACCACAGCGTAATGGTGTGTCCGAATGTCATAACTGTACTTTATTAGATCTGGTGCAATCTATGATGTCTCTTACCGATTTACCACTATCGTTTTGGGGTTATGCATTAGAGACAGCTGCATTCACGTTAAATAGGGAACCGTCTAAAAATCCATTGAGATGACACCGTATGAATTGTGGTTTAGAAAGAAACCTAAGCTGTCATTCCTTAAAGTTTGGGGTTGCGATGCTTATGTGAAAAAGTTTCAGCCTGATAAGCTTAAACCCAAATCGGAGAAGTGCGTCTTCATAGGATACCCAAAAGAAACTGTTGGGTACACCTTCTATCACAGATCCGAAGGCAAGATCTTTGTTGCTAAAAATGGATCCTTTCTAGAGAAGGAGTTCCTCTCGAAAGAAATGAGTGGGAGGAAAGTACAACTTGATGAGGTAATTGTACCTTCTCCCGAATTGGAAAGTAGTTCATCACAAGAATTAGTTCCAGTGATGCCTACACCAATTAGTGAGGAAGTTAATGATAATGATCATGAAACTTTAGGTCAAGTTATTACCGAAGCTCATAGGTCAACCAGAGTACGTTCCGCACCAGACTAGTACGGTCATCCTGTTCTGGAAGTCATGTTACTAGACCATGACGAACCTACAAATAATGAGGAAGCGATGATGAGCCCAGATTCCGTCATATGGCTTGAGGCCATGAAATCTGAGATGGGATCCATGTATGAGAACAAAGTGTGGACTTTGGTTGACTTGCCCGATGATCGGCAAGCCATAGAGAATAAATGGATCTTCAAGAGGAAGACAGACACTGATAGTAGTGTTACTATCTACAAAGCTCAAATTGTCGCAAAAAGGTTTTCGACAAGTTCAAGATGTTAACTACGATGAGATTTTCGCACTCGTATCGATGCTTAAAGTATGTCTGAATCATGTTAGCAATTGCCACATTTTATGAAATCTGGCAAATGGATGTCAAAACTACATTCCTTAATGGATTTCTTAAAATAAGAGTTGTATATGATGCAACAAGAAGGTTTTGACAATCCTAAAGGTGCTAACAAAGTGTGCAAGCTCGAGTGATCCATCTATGGACTGGTGCAAACATCTTGGACTTGGAATATACGCTTTAATGAGTTGTTCAAAGCATATAGTTTTATACAGATTTGCGGTGAAGCTTGTATTTACAAGAAAGTGAGTGAGAGCACTACAGTATTTGTGATAAGTATATGTGAATGGCATATTGTTGATCGGAAATAATGTAGAATTTTCTAGAAAGCATAAAGGAGTGTTTGAAAGGATTTTTTCAAAGAAAGGCCTTGGTGAAGCTACTTACATATTGGGCATCAAGATCTATAGAGATAGATCAAGTTGCTTGACAAATTTTTCAATGAGTACATACCTTGACAAGTTTTTGAAGTAGTTCAAAATGGAATAGTCAAAGAAGGAGTTCTTGACTATGTTGCAAGGTGTGAAGTTGAGTAATGACTCAAAACCCGACCATGGCAAAAAATAGAAAGAGAATGAAAAAGTCATTTCCTATGGCTCAGTCATAGGTTCTATAAAGTATGCTATCCTGTCTACCAGACCTATTGTATACCTTAGCATGATTTTGGCAAGGGAGTACAATAGTGATCTAGGAGTAGATCACTGGACAGCGGTCAAAATTATCCTTAGAGGACTAAGGAAATATTTCTCGGTTATGGAGGTGATAAAAGAGTTCGTCGTAAAGAGTTACGTCAATGCAAGATTTTTGACACCAATCTAGATGACTCTAAGTCTGGATCTAGATACATATTGAAAGTGGGAGCAATTAGCTAGAGTAGCTCTGTGCAGATTATTGTAGACATAGAAATTTGCAAAATACATATGGATCTGAATGTTGCAGACCCGTAGACTAAACTTCTCTCACAAACAAAATATGATCACTCTTTGGGTGTTAATCACATAGCGATGTGAACTAGATTATTGAATCTAGTAAACCCTTTGGGTATTAGTCACATGGAGATGTGAACTAATCACATAAAGATGCGAACTATTGGTGTTAAATCACATGATGATGTGAACTAGATTATTAACTCTAGTGCAAGTGGGAGACTGAAGGAAATATGCCCTATAGGCAATAATAAAGTTATTATTTATTTCCTTATATCATGATAAATGTTTATTATTCATGCTAGAATTGTATTAACCAGAAAATTAGTACATGTGTGAATACATAGACAAACTGAGTGTCACTAGTATGCCTCTACTTGTCTGGCTCGTTAATCAAAGATGGTTAAGTTTCCTAGCCATGGACAAGAGTTATTATTTGATGAACGGGATCACTGATACGTCTTCGTCGTATCTACTTTTCCAAACACTTTTGCCCTTGTTTTGGACTCTAACTTGCATGATTTGCATGGAACTAACCCGGACTAACGTTGTTTTCAGCGGAATTTGCCATGGTGTTATTTATGTGGAGAAACAAAAGTTCTCGGAATGACCTGAAACTTCACGGAACGTCTTTTTGGAAATAATAAAAAATCCTTGTAAAAGATGAAGACCAGGGAGGCCACACCCTAGCCACGAGGGTGGGGGGCGTGCCTGCCCCCTGGGCGCGCCCCCTACCTCGTGGGCCCCCTGGAGCTCCTCCGACCTCAACTCCAACTCTATATATTCGTGTTCGGAGAGAAAAAAATCAGAGAGAAGGATTCATCGCGTTTTATGATACGGAGCCGCCGCCAAGCCCTAAAACCTCTCGGGAGGGCTGATCTGGAGTCCGTTCGGGGCTCCGGAGAGGGGAATCAGTCACCATCATCATCATCAACCTTCCTCCAGCACCAATTTCATGATGCTCACCACCGTGCGTGAGTAATTCCATCGTAGGCTTGCTGGACAGTGATGGGTTGGATGAGATTTATCATGTAATCGAGTTAGTTTTGTTAGGGTTTGATCCCTAGTATCCACTATGTTCTGAGATTGATGTTGCTATGACTTTGCTATGCTTAATGCTTGTCACTAGGGCCCGAGTGCCATGATTTCAGATCTGAACCTATTATGTTTTCATCAATATATGAGAGTTCTTGATCCTATCTTGCAAGTCTATAGTCACCTACTATGTGTTATGATCCGGCAACCCTGAAGTGACAATAATCGGGACCACTTCCGGTGATGACCGTAGTTTGAGGAGTTCATGTATTCACTATGTGTTAATGCTTTGGTCCGGTACTCTATTAAAAGGAGGCCTTAATATCCCTTAGTTTCCGCTAGGACCCCGCTGCCACGAGAGGGTAGGACAAAAGATATCATGCAAGTTCTTTTCCATAAGCACGTATGACTATATTTGGAATACATGCCTACATTACATTGATGAATTGGAGCTAGTTCTGTGTCACCCTAGGTTATGACTGTTACATGATGAACCGCATCAGGCATAATTCTCTATCACCGATTCATTGCTACGAGCTTTCCATATATTGTTCTTTGCTTATTTACTTTTCCGTTGCTATTGTTACAATCACTACAAAATACCAAAAACATTACTTTTGCTATCATTACCTTTTGCTACCATTACCACTACTATCATATTACTTTGCTACTATTTGCGAGAGATATTAAGTTTCCAGGTGTGGTTGAATTGACAACTCAGCTACTAATACTTGAGCATATTCTTTGGCTCCCCTTGTGTCGAATCAATAAATTTGGGTTGAATACTCTACCCTCGAAAATTGTTGCGATCCCCTATACTTGTGGGTTATCAAGACTATTTTCTGGCGCCGTTGCCGGGGAGCATAGCTCTATTCCTTGAGTCACTTGGGATTTATATCTGCTTATCATTATGAATAACTTGAGAGATCCAAAAACCAAGATTTATCCCTCAACTACAAGGGGAGGTAAGGAACTGCCATCTAGCTCTGCACTTGATTCACCTTATGTTTTGAGTAAGCTTGCGACACCAAAACCTGCTTCTGCTATTGATTCTGATATGTCGCATGTTATTGATGATGCCACTTCTGCTATGCATGATACTTATGATGAAACTGCTTCTATGCTAGATACTACTGTGCCACTTGGTGAATTTTTTGATGAACAACTTACTAGGGTTAGAGAGAATGAAATTATTGAAACTAATAATATTGATGAAAGTGATGATGAAGACTCTCCCCCTAATAAATATGAGTTGCCTGTTGTTCCAGAGGGTTATGTTCTGGATGAAGAATCTGCTAGAGCTATTTTAGCTTGCAATGATAGATATGATCTAAAGAGGTGATTAGCTAAATGGAAGAAGCAATCCCTTAATGCTAGAATGAAACCTGACCCTGCTTTTGCTACTTCACCTATCTGTGTTACTGATAAGGATTATGAATTCTCTGTTGATCCTGATATAATTACTTTGGTCAAATCTGATCCTTTTTATGGCTATGAATCTGAAACTGTTGTGGTACATCTTACTAAATTAAATGATATAGGCACCCTGTTCACTAATGATGAGAGAACTCGCTACTTTTATATCCTTAAAATATTCCCGTTCTCATTAAAGGGTGATGCTAAGATATGGTTTAATTCTCTTGATCCTGGTTGTGTGTGTAGTCCTAGGATATGATTTATTACTTCTCTGCTAAATATTTCCCTGCTCATAAGAAACAAGTTGCTTTGAGGGATATATATAATTTTGTGCAACTTGAAGAAGAGAGTCTCCCACAAGCTTGGGGGAGGCTTCTCCAATTACTTAATGCTTTGCCTGATCATCCTCTTAAGAAAAATGAAATACTTGATATCTTTTATAATGGACTAACCGATGCTTCCAGAGATTACCTGGATAGTTGTACTGGTTCTGTTTTCTGGGAAAGAACACCGGATGAAGCTGAAATTATATTGAATAATCTGTTGACTAATGAAAATAATTGGACACTTCCTGAGCCTATTCCTAAACCAACTCCAAAGAAGAGAGGTGTTCTATTTCTAAGTCCTGAAGATATTCAAGAGGCAAAGAAATCCATGAAAGTAAAATGTATTAAAGCTGAAGATGTTAAGAATTTACCTCATATTGAAGAAATACATGGTATTAATTTACCGCCTATCGAAGAAATGCATAATTTTTATCCATCTCCTATGGAAGAAACACACGGTCTTGATAACCCGACACAGGCAGTAAAGGTAAATTCTCTCTATAGATATGATAAAGCTGAAATCCCATTTACTAAGTTTGCTAGCCCATGCTTAGATGAGTTTGATAAATTTATGGTTAAGCAAGAAGACTTCAATGCTTATTTTGGTAGAGAATTAAAACGTAGTGCTGATATGCTTAAACACTTGGGTGATTATATGGCTAATGTCAAAGGTGAACTTAAACTTATTAGTAAACATGCTTCTATGGTTACTACTCAAGTAGAACAAATACTTAAAGCTCAAAATGATTTGCTCAATGAAGAATAGTAAGAATAATGATTATGATGTTAGAGTGGCTACTAGAACTGGTAGAATGACTCCGGAACCTTTGTATCCTGAAGGCCACCCTAAGAGAATTGAGCTAGATTCTTAGAGAAATAATATAGATGCAACTAGTCCTTCTAAAAGGAAGAAACAGAAAAATGATAGGACTTTGCATGCTTCTAGTGAACCTATTGCTGAAACACCTGAGAATCCAAATGATATTTCTATTTCTGATGCTGAAACACAATCTGGTAATGAACATGAAACTAGTGAAAATGTTAATGACAATGTTCATGATGATGCTCAACCTAGCAATGATAATGATATAGAAATTGAACCTGCTGTTGATCTTGATAACCCACAATCAAAGAATCAACGTTATGATAAGAAAGACTTTGTTTCTAGGAAACATGGTAAAGAAAGAGAGCCTTGGGTTCAGAAACCCATGCCTTTTCCTCCCAAACCATCCAAGAAAAAGGATGATGAGGATTTTGAGCGCTTTGCTGAAATGATTAGACCTATCTTTTTGCGTATGCGATTAACTGATATGCTCAAAATGAATCCTTATGCTAAGTATATGAAAGATATTGTTACTAATAAAAGAAACATACCGGAAGCTGAAATTTCCACCATGCTTGCTAATTATACTTTTAAGGGTGGAATACCAAAGTAGTTAGGAGATCCAGGAGTACCCACTATACCATGCTCCATTAAAAGAAACTATGTTAAAACTGATTTATGTGATCTTGGAGCCGGTGTTAGTGTTATGTCTCTCTCTTTATATCGTAGACTTGATTTGAATAAGTTGACACCTACTGAAATATCTTTGCAAATGGCTGATAAATCAATTGCTATACCTGTCGGTATTTGTGAGGATGTGCCTGTTGTGGTTGCAAACGTTACTATTTTAACAGACTTTGTTATTCTTGGTATACCCCAGGACGGTAGTATGTCTATTATTCTTGGAAGACCCTTTTTGAACACTGAAGGGGCTGTTATTGATTGCACCAAAGGCAATGTCACTTTTCATGTTAATGGTAATGAGCATACGGTACACTTTCCGAGGAAACAACCTCAAGTCCATAGTATCAATTCTATTGGAAAAATTCCATCGATTATTTTTGGAGGTTTTGAATTTCCTCTTGCTACTGCCAAGAAGAAATATGATATTCTTATTGTTGGGGATGTGCATATCCCCGTTGAGGTAACCTCGCAGCACCAGGATAAAGACCTTCTTTTTACCCATAACCTTTCTCTGCAGCATTGGAACCAAGATCGGGCTTGGCATAGTTACGAGGTTCCCGTTCTATTTAACTAACACGCCAATGGCGCGCGAAGCACATGCGAAAGGGGCACGGAGAAATAAAGAAGTGTGGGGGAGAAGCAGCCGAGCTCATTCCCTTCGCCTCGTTCATTCACTTGCTCATGAACTCGCTGCTTCGCCAGAAGCGACTAGTCGCCTCCTTTCCTCTGCCGAAAGATGCTTGGCCAGAAGCGACGAAGGAGAGGAGCTGGGGAAGGTGTTATTCGAAAATTCTCCAGTTCCATGTTATTCAGAATGAGTTTGTTAACAAGACCTGATCAACCTTGTTAGTGGATTCCTTTTGATGAGCATGAGATGGATGAAACTAGAAAACACAACTCTCTGTACCCTCTTTTTACTTTCTGCTATTGATATTAAATAAAATAAAAATAAGTATTTTCCGTCTGTTTTTTGAATTATCCGTGCAATATAAAAATACCCCGAAAATAAAAGTTCTCCAAATGCCCTGAAATTTAAATATGATTTTTTCTGGAATATTTGAGAATATCTGGCACTGAGAACACAGCAGAGGGAGCATCCACCTGGCCGCGAGGGTGGAGGGCACGCCCCTGCCTCGTGGGCCCACGGTGGCTCCCCTCCACTTATTCCTGCACCCACACACTCCTTATTCCTCCCACAAACACGATTATCCAGTTCAAACCCGAGTCCAAGCTCATTTTGCTGCCATTTTTGATCTCCTTGCTCAAAGCACCTCTCACAAAACTACTTGGGGGATTGTTCCTTGGTATGTGACTCCTCCAATGGTCCAATTAGTTTTTGTTCTAGTGCTTTATTCATTGCATATTTTTGCTGCTTAGGTGACCATGTTCTTGAGCTTGCATGTCAAATTTATATGGTTCCAAGTAGTTTTGATGCATGATATAGGTTCTAGGCACTTGTAGGAGTGGTTGCTATCAATATTGTTGAGTTTGGCTCACTTTTATTTGAAGTTACTAAAAATTTCAGAAATTTTCCAGAGGGAGAAATATGCTTAGGAAAATGTACCAAGGTGGTTCTTCAAGGAAGTAAGGACCCAGGCTTGCAATGCGTGATGCTGACGATGAGCCACCAGGGGACGCTCTAGTGCGGCCTTGTGAATGGCCTCCGGAAAACTTTATGGATCGAGCGGGAATTAAGGAAGAATTTAACGCATATTTGCGTAACGCTGATCTTGTGAGCTTCGAGGAAGAAAAGTGCCGCCAGTACTACTATCTCACTAGTTTCTTTGTGAGGAGGTTTGAATTTTCATCTTCATGTAATTCTCCAACTATCCTGTTTGATCTTTATGAGAAAGCTTATACGATGCACTTAGAGGATTTTACTACTGCTTGCAAACTTGCACAATGGGGTAGTGCTAGTGAACCTTGCAAATCTGAATTTAGAAATTTTCTTGCTAGTATAACTGTGGGGGAATCTAGAGACATAGCACAAGCTACCATAGGGAGCATTCATTTTCCTGCTATACATTATTTTGCTCTCTTCATAGGTAGGTGCATAAATGGTAAAGATGAAGCATGTCATATGTGTGTCCCTGACCTCAGTATTCTTAGGAGTCCTATGTTCGGAGACAAATCTTATAATTTGGGAGCCATTGTTGCACGTAGGTTGCATAATAATAGATTTAATGGAGATTTCTTCGGTGGAATTTATGCAACCCGCTTAGCTGATTTTCTTGGTGTAACCATACGTAATGATGATATTGAATTGCCTCTTGCTTACCTAGACTTTAATGCTATGGTTCACCACCAGTTTGTTGAGAGGAGTGAATCACCTCTCCAGTATCGACTAATCTTTGACAGACGGCGTGCTGTTCGTATTACTCTCCCTGCTCCTGCCTTCTTTGATTATTAGGCAAGAGGAAGATATGTTATTACCAGAGAGGAGGCAGATGAGTACGAGAGGAGGGCGGAGGCAGCTCGCCGCCACGCTGCAGCTTAGGAGGCAATAGCTGCTGCATCGCAGTACAACCCCAACTATTACTATGGATATCCGACAGGCCAGCCGTGGCCATAGACCAACTTAGGCCAAAAGCCTAAGCTTGGGGGAGTACGTATTTCTCACCGACATTACATTTATGTTCACACACTCATTGCTAGATGTCGGTGGTCATACTTTTCATTGTATCATCCATGCTAGTTTATTTCCTTTTTATGCTTTCTTCTTGTGTGTCTAATAAACCTTAAGAAAAACAAAAAAAATAGTTATAGCTTTTAGCTAGTTTTAATTTCCATGCTTGTATTACTAATTAAAAAAACCCAAAAAGATTTCATGTTCTTCTTTTGCTTGTTGGGAGCTTTCCCGTGTAAATAGCTTTATTTCTTTTCTTTTCTTTGGGGGTCGATAGGAGAAGACCATGATTAAATTGTTGAAGTGGCTATTACATGCATTATTGTTGATCTAACAAAAGAGCCCATATTGCCTTGTCTTCTCCTGTTTATTGAATGCTTGCAGATTCCAGCTTAGTCCAATGCACGTGCACTATTATTATTATCCACATCGTTCTGTCGTGCACGTGAAAGGCAATTATGACGATATATGATGGACCGACTGAGATGAGAAAAGATAGTATGAACTCGATCTCTCTTGTTTTTGTAAATATGATTAGTTCATCATTCCTGATTCAGCCTATTATGAATAAACATGTTTGCAATGACAACTAGAGATCATAGTTTCTTGTGCCATGCTTAATTAGCTAGGAGTTTATAATGGTTTATCTTGCGTGCCAACATGCTATTAAAATGGTTGTGATGTGGTATGATAGGGTGGTATCCTCCTCTGAATGATTTAAGTGACTTGACTTGGCACATGTTCACGCATATAGTTGAAACAAAATCAACATAGCCTTCACGATATTTATGTTCATGGTGGATTATATCCTACTCATGCTTGCATTCGGTGTTGATTAATTTTAATGCATGTTATTGACTGTTGTCACTCTCTAGCTGGTCGCTTCCCAGTCTTTTTCTAGCCTTCACCTGTACTAAGCGGGAATACTGCTTGTGCATCCAATCCCATAAACCCCAAAGTTATGCCATATGAGTCCACCATACCTACCTATATACGGTATCTACCTGCCGTTCCAAGTAAATTTGTATGTGCCAAACTCTAAACCTTCAAATAAATATCCTATTTTGTATGCTCGAATAGTTCATGTATCAACTAGGGTTGTCCGTATCTTCCATGTTAGGCGGGTTATTATCAAGAGGAGTGGACTCCGCTCCTCACTCACGAGAAAATGGCTGGTCACCAGGATGCCCAGTCCCATGCTTTATGCAAACTAAATCAAAATAATTGCAAACAAAACTCCCCCTGGGACTCTTGTTAGTGGGAGGCACTCGTTGTTTCGAGCAAGCCATGGATTGATGCTTGTTGGCGGAGGGGGAGTATAAACTTTACCATTCTGTTTGGGAACTGCCTATAATGTGTGTAGCATGGAAGATATTGCCATCTCTTAGTTGTTATGTTGACAATGAAAGTATACCTCTCAAAATATTATTCACCTCTATTTCAAAATTGAGCTCTGGCACCTCTACAAATCCTTGCTTCCCTCTGCGAAGGGCCTATCTATTTACTTTTATGTTGAGTCATCATCCTCTTATTAAAAAACACAAGTTGGAGAGCACCGCTGTCATTTGCATTCATTATTGTTAGTTTACATTGAGTATGACTTGACTGGATCTCTTTTACCATGAATTACAATGTCTAGTCAGTCATTGATCTTTAAAGGTGCTCTGCATTTATATTTTGCGGTCTCAGAAAGGGCTAGCGAGATACCATCTTGTTATATCATATTATGATAGTTTTGAGAAAGTGTTGTCATCTGAGATTTATTATTATTGCTCGCTAGTTGATTATGCCATTGATATGAGTAAACCTGAGACCTATGTGTTATTGTGAATATAGTTAGTTCATAATCTTTGCTGAAAACTTGAATGATGGCTTTACATATTTACAACAACAAGAGCAAACAGAGTTTGTAAAAGTTTTTCTTCATCACTTTCAGTTTGTCAACTGAATTGCTTGAGGACAACAAAGGTTTAAGCTTGGGGGAGTTGATACGTCTCCATCGTATCTACTTTTCCAAACACGTTTGCCCTTGTTTTGGACTCTAACTTGCATGATTTGAATGGAACTAACCCGGACTGACGCTGTTTTCAGCAGAATTGCCATGGTGTTATTTATGTGCAGAAACAAAAGTTCTCGGAATGACCTGAAACTTCACAGAACGTCTTTTTGGAAATAATAAAAAATCCTTGCAAAAGATGAAGACCAAGGGGCCCACACCCTAGCCACGAGGGTGGGGGGCACGCCTGCCCCCTTGGGCCCGCCCCCCTACCTCGTGGGCCCCCTGGAGCTCCTCCAACCTCAACTCCAACTCTATATATTCGTGTTCGGAGAGAAAAAAATTAGAGAGAAGGATTCATCGCGTTTTACGATACGGAGCCACCACCAAGCCCTAAAACCTCTCGGGAGGGCTGATCTGGAGTCTGTTTGGGGCTCCGAAGAGGGGAATCCGTCACCACCATCATCATCAACCTTCCTCCATCACCAATTTCATGATGCTCACCGCCGTGCGTGAGTAATTCCATCGTAGGCTTGCTGGACGATGATGGGTTGGATGAGATTTATCATGTAATTGAGTTAGTTTTGTTAGGGTTTGATTCCTAGTATCCACTATGTTCTGAGATTGATGTTCCTATGACTTTGCTATGCTTAATGCTTGTCACTTGGGCCCGAGTACCATGATTTCAGATCTGAACCTATTATGTTTTCATCAATATATGAGAGTTCTTGATCCTATCTTGCAAGTCTATAGTCACCTACTATGTGTTATGATCCGGCAACCCCAAAGTGACAATAATCGGGACCACTTCCGGTGATGACCGTAGTTTGAGGAGTTCATGTATTCACTATGTGTTAATGCTTTGGTTTGATACTCTATTAAAGGAGGCCTTAATATCCCTTAGTTTCTGCTAGGACCCCGCTGCCATGGGAGGGTAGGTCAAAAGATGTCATGCAAGTTCTTTTCCATAAGCACGTATGACTATATTCGGAATACATGCCTACATTACATTGATGAATTGTAGCTAGTTCTGTGTCACCCTAGGTTATGACTGTTACATGATGAACCGCATCCGGCATAATTCTCTATCACCGATCCATTGCCTACGAGCTTTTCATATATCGTTCTTCGCTTATTTACTTTTCCGTTGCTATTGTTAAAATCACTACAAAATGCCAAAAACATTACTTTTGCTATCATTACCTTTTTCTACCGTTACCACTACTATCATATTACTTTGCTACTAAACACTTTGCTGCAGATATTAAGTTTCCAGGTGTGGTTGAATTGGCAACTCAGCTCCTAATACTTGAGAATATTATTTGGCTCCCCTTGTGTCGAATCAATAAATTTGGGTTGAATACTCTACCCTCGAAAACTGTTGCGATCCCCTATACTTGTGGGTTATCAATCACATCATTAGAGAATGATGTGATTGACTTGACCCATTCATTAGCTTAGCACTTTGATCGTTTAATTTAATGCTATTGCTTTCTCCATAACTTATACATGTTCCTATGACTATGAGATTATGCAACTCCCGAATACTGGAGGAACAGTTAGTGTGCTATCAAATGTCACAACGTAACTGGGTGACTATGAAGATGCTCTACAGGTGTCTCTGATGGTGTTTGTTCCGTTATTGGTTATTGACCGGAGATGAGTCTCAGTCATGTCTACATAGTTCTCGAACCCGTAGGGTCCGCATGCTTAATGCTCGATGATGATCGGTATTATGAGTTTATGTGTTTTGATGTACCGAAGGTTGTTCGGAGTCCCAGATGAGATCACAAACATGACGAGGAGTCTCGAAATGGTTGAGACAAAAGATTGATATATTGGAAGGTTATATTCAGACACCGGAAAGGTTCTGGGGGTCATCGGATAAATACCGAAGTACCGGGGAGTTACCGAAACCCCCCGGGGGGTCAATGGGCCTTCATGGGCCTTAGTGGAAATAGAGGGCAGCAAAGGAGCTGTGGGGCGCGCCCCCCTAGGCCCAAACCGAATTGGTTTAGGGCTTGGGGGCGGCCCCCTCTTTCCTTCTCCCCTCCTCCTCTTTCCTTCCCCTCCTAGTTGGACTAGGAAAGAGGGAACCTACTCCTAGTAGGAATAGGATTCCCCCCTTGGGGCGCACCCTATGAGGCCGCCGGCCCCCTCCCCTTGCTCCTTTATATACGGGGGCAGGGGCACCCTAGAACACACAAGTTGACAGTTGTCTTAGCCGTGTGCGGTGCCCCCTCCATCATATTCAACCTCGGTCATATCGTCATAGTGCTTAGGCGAAACCCTGCATCGGTAACTTCATCATCACCGTCATCACGTCGTCGTGCTGACAAATCTCTCCCCCGACGCTCAGCTGGATCTACAGTTCGTGGGACGTCACCGAGCTGAACGTGTGCCGATCGCGGAGGTGTCGTACATTCGGTGCTAGGATCGGTTGGATCGTGAAGACGTACGACTACATCAACCGCGTTGTCATAATGCTTCCGCTTACGGTCTACAAGGGTACGTGGACAACACTCTCCCCTCTCGTTGTTGTGCATCATCTAGATGGATCTTGTGTGTGCGTAGGAACTTTTTGAAATTACTGCCTTCCCCAACATTAAGTTCATGAAAAAACAGAGTAATGCAATAAGAACAATGACATGATGTAAGCAAGATAAACTCACATTTGAATAAACCCCATCTTGTTACCCTTAATATCAATGATACATGCGTGTCATGTCTCATTCTGTCACTGGGAATGAGCACCGCAAGATCGAACACATCACAAAGCACCTCTTTCCATGGCAAGATAAAGCAATCTAGTTGGCCAAACCAAACCAATAAATCTGAGAAGAAACAAGAGGCTATAACAATCATGCATAAAAGAGTTTAGCAAAGACTCAAATAATATTCATGGATAGAACTGATCATAAACTCACAATTCATCGAATCCTAACAAACACAACGCAAAAAAGAGTTACATCAAGTAGATCTCCACGAACATCATGAAGAACATTGTATTGAAGATCAAAAAGAGAGAAGAAGCCATCTAGCTACTAACTACGGATCTGTGGGTCTGTGATAGACTACTCACGCATCATCGAGGGGCAGTAAGGATGATGAAGAACTCCTCCATGAGCGTTGCCCCCTCCGGCAGAGTGCCAGAAAAGGCCTCTAGATTGGATCTCGTGGTTCTAGAACTTGCAGCGACGGAAAAGTATTTTGTCGAATCCCCTAGGGTTTGTTGGATTTTAGAGTATTTATAGAGGTGGAGTTAGGTAAAAGGGGTGCCTGTGGGCCCACAACCCACCAGGGCGCGCCTGAGGCCCCTGGCGTGCCCTGGTGTCTAGTGGGCCACACAAGCGTCCCTTGATGCCCTCAGAAGCTTCCTGGGTGTCTTCCCGCCAGAAAAAATTCCAAAAAGTTTCGTTGCATTTGGACTTTGTTTGGTATTGATATCCTGCAAAGTAAAAAAACGGCAACTGACACTGGGCACTATGTCAATAGGTTAGTCCCAAAAAATGATATAAAGTTGCTAGTAAATGTATAAAACATCCAAGATTGATCATATAAGAGCATGGAACAATAAAAAAATATAGATGCATAGGAGACGTATCACCCGGGTTGGAGCCGTCCTGGCAGATCGAACGGCTCGGAGCCACCTCACGAGGCTCCTGCGGGACGCCCCCGGCCAACAGATGACCAGGAAGCTCGCTTCCCCTGCGGAGAGCCCAGGGAGGCGGGTATTCCGACATCCTTTATATATAGGAGTAATGATACGCAGGGCTCCGAGTGAAGACCTTCGTACTATGTGGACTCGATAGAGGCGATGCTCTGCGCCATTCTTCCTCTTGGGGGCATTGTCGTGGAGCTTAGCCGTTCTCGGTCGTAGCACAAGGTGTTTAGTCCTTTGGTGCTCGTTGCTGGTAGCGTAGTCGCGTGCGCTCTGCGTGTGCCGGATATCTCAAGATCGGCTTTGTAAGTGGGCTACGTCATCATCTTATATCGTTTGTCCGTGTACCTTTTCTAGTGTTGCTTTATTTATAAAGCGGGGCGATAGCTGTTTTGAGAAGTAATGATACGCACACTCGTCCGTATTTAAGAAAAAAAAGTCATCCACATCAGTTTATTTATCTCAACATGAAAGCATTGCCACCTCACTATACAACTATGAATATGAATAGGATAAGGACCACCTCAATATGCAATCATGAATGAAAAGAGACCCACCACAACATTCAACCATACATGGAAGAATGTTTTTCATTCAATTATTCTACTTATATTCAATAAGTTTGTTACAACCATACATAATCAAATTAAATAGTCATATGATTTGTAAGTGCATCTAGTGCCACCCCTAGTTGGTTTTGAAGTATTGACCACAAACCTGGTTGAGGGACTAATGTGTTTGTGAGAATTGCAGGATAACACAGGTAGAAGTCCCTCATTGATTCAGTTTTCCTACCAAAGATGACCCCTAAAAATGTATGAAGACATTGAAGTCAAAGGTGGTATGTGAAGACATTCACATTGAAGACTATGACAAGAGAAGACATCGCGTGAAGACTATGGAGCGTGAAGACTTAGTAGTTTCATCGTTCTTTTTCTTCTTTGTTGAGTCATAGGAACCACCGTACTGTTAAGTGGGGTCTAAGAGAACCAGTCAGAATGACTGAAGTGATGCTTAACCAAAATCCTATGTCTTCGAGTGAAGACTATGAGAGCAAATCTTATTCAGAGTTGGATAAGTCAGCTTTGCTTGTAGCCCAAGTAAAGTTGTCGTGTGTGTTTGAAATCTGACCGTTGGAACACGTGTCAGTTCCTTAGTGACCCAGGGTCATTTCAGACAAATCAGGTCGGGTTGCCTAGTGGCTATAAATAGCCCACCCCCTACAACCATAAACGATTGGCTGCTCAGAGTTAGTGTACGGCTTTTGTCGTTTGAGAGCAACCCACCTCGAAGCATTTGAGAGAGAATTCCTTGCGAGGATAAAGCCCTAAACACCCAAAGCCAAAGAGTGTTAGGCATCACTTAAGTCTTCCTGTCTGTGTGATCTAAAGACTTATTACACTTAAGGACTATGAATCCTCCACCCTGTTAGGCATCGCGTTCTGAGCATCCAAGAGTCATTGTGGATCGCCGGTGAACGAAGTCTGTGAAGGTTCGGAAGTGTACCTTGAATACTTACCAGAGTGATTGGGCGAGGACTGGGTGTCCTTAGCTCAAGGGGAATAAGGTGAAGACATGCTCTTCTGAGTTGAATCTCAGCCTCCCTAACCAGACGTATAGTTGTCACAGCAATTGGAACTGATCCAATAAATCATTGTCTTCAACGAGTCACTGGTTCTATCCTTCCCATCTCTCTATTTATAGTTGGTCCTTGTGAAGTCATTGCCTGTTTGCATTGTCCTTTGTCTTCACGGAGTGACTGCTTGTTCTGATTGGCTTCATACTATCTTCCTACCTGATCTATACTGCCTAGCTGCTATTAGTCGTTGTGCTTTCACTTCATTGAATACTTGACTATGGCTTGCTTAGTGTAGTCTACCTTCCGCTGCATGGTAATAGGTTTATTTCTATCGTTTGCCTTCAAAACTTCCATGTTTTGAAAACTTTCATAAAAATCGCCTATTCACCCCCTCTAGTTGATCACTAGCACTTTCAATTGGTATCAGAGTAAGCTACTCCCTTGTTCTGTGTGATTCGGTTTAACCACCTGGAGTTTTAGCTATGTTGACTGTAGGGATAATCAAAGTCTCCGCTGTGTGCATAGTCTTCAATGCAACTGAATATCCCGACTAGAAGAATAAGATGCGCATGCATCTTGAAGCCATTGATGTCGACCTATGGTATGTCGTCAAGAATGGCATTCCCAAGGTGGGTGAAGGTGTCACCACTGCGGATGTCAAGAAGTTCATTCAACTGGACTCCACTGCCAAGAACATCATCTATGGTCATCTGACCAAAGGACAGTATGGCCGTGTGAGTGCTTTGGAAACAACTAAGCTAGTCTGGGACTGGCTCTCCAAGGTCAACGAAGGTGTCTCAACCCAGAAAGATCAAAGAATCAGTGTCCTTCATAACCTCTTCAACCGCTTTAAGAGAAACGACAATGAGAATGTCCAGCTCACGTTTGATTGACTCACTAACATCACAAATGAGCTTCAAGCCCTCGGCGCTACTGAGATCACCAAGCATGAAGTCGTCAAGACACTCCTGAGATCACTTGACAGCTTGTTTGACACCCTAGCCCTGATGATTCAAGAACGTCCTGACTTCAAGACACTCGATCTGTCTGACATACTTGAAAGGCTCAACACACATGAGTTTCAGCTTTCTGAGAAAAGAGATATCTACGGTCCCAACTATGGGCAAACTCGTGCCTTGAAGGCAAAAGTTTTCTCCTCATCTGAAGAAGAATCTGACAGCAGTTCTGATGATCCTGAAGACATTGGAAAGGAGCTTGCTATGCTTGTGAAGAAGTTCCAAAAATTCACCAAGAAGAAAGGCTTTAGAAAGTCTTCATGGTCAAGCTCAAGGAATGATGAAGCTTCTTCTCATGACTACAAGACGAGAACATGCCACAAGTGCAAGAAACCTGGCCACTACATCTTTGAGTGTCCGCAGTGGGACAATGAGAAGAAGAAGAAGAAGAAGAAGAAGAAGAAGAAGAAGAAGAAGAAGAAGAAGAAGAAGAAGAAGAAGAGCAAGGAGTATGATTCTGACGACAAGAAGAAGAAGAAATACTCAAAGTCTTCTTCCAAGTCTTCCTCAAAGTCTTCGTCACACAAGAAGAGCTCATCTGGCAAGGCTCGTGTGTTTGTTGGCAAGGAAATGGATTCAGAGGAGGAGTCCGCTTCTGAGGAGGCGGAGGTGGAGTCTGAGGAGGAGTCCGATTCGGGCGTTGCAAGTCTGGCTACATCATACGTTGCCAAGTCCATCTTCAACACTGAAGACAATGACTTCATCACAGACACCGATGCAAATGACAAGGATTGCTCTTCTCCCACCTACTGCTTCATGGCACGCAGTGCCAAGGTAAACACACGCACTACTCACTATCAAACATCCAGTGAAGATGACTCTGATTGTGGTTCCAAACCCAGCTACAAAACACTTGCTAAAATTGCAACTGAACAACAGAAAGCTATGGAACATATTCAAAAACTGTTAGACAGAAGCGATGACCTGTTAGACGCTGAAATGACTCGATCTCAGTCCTCAATTGAAGACATAAAAAATCTTCATGTTAAGTATGAGGAACTTGAAATTCGTCATGAAACGCTCTCAACAACTCATGAAAAGCTTTCCTATGATTATCTTCAAAGGAAGCAAGATCTTGAGAAATTGAGAGCGACTCATGAAGATCTTCAAAAGGAAAACGAGTCACTTCGTGCCAAACAGATCAGTTCCGCTCAGGAAGGATTTGAACCACCATGTCTTAAATGCATTGAGCGTGACAACGCTACTTCTGTTGCTGGATGTTCTACTACTACTACTACTACTGCAATATCTTCAACTGTTGATGTGGTAACTAACCCCTCTGCTGAGGATACCACTGCTATTGCTGATGAAAATCCTAGGTTGAAGACATTGCTTGAAACAGGGATGTACAAAAGTCTCAAAGGGCATCAGACACTATGTGATGTCCTCAAAAGGCATATCCTGAACCGAAACCCTAGGAAAGAGGGTCTTGGGTTCGAAAGGAAAATGAATGCTAATGGCTCTTACTGGAAACCTGAGCAGTACCCCAAGACCACATGGGTTGCTGCAAAGGAACCTTCAGTAGATCCATCCACCCTGTCTGGCTTTACTTGTGCTAATCCCATTGGTATTGATGAATCCTTTGATGCAAACTATAAACTGTTTAAGAATCAGAATGGTGAAGTGTTTGCCAAGTATATTGGTACTAACTGCAGGAATGGGCCACCTATGAAGAAAGTCTGGGTGCCGAAAAGGTTGTTGGAGAATCTTCCTGTGAATGTCGCCATGACACCACAAGTGAAGAAGACAAACCCCAGACCACAGGCTTCATATGGTCCAAAGGCTTCATACAGACAAAGAACTCACCTGAGTCGCACTAATGCAAATGTTTTGCAGGGAAGCCATACTCAGGCCTATGAATATGAGCGTGTTTCATCAAACCTCCATATTCATAAGACCAAGAACTACTCTGCTTATTCTTATGAGTACTATTGTCCACCTGCAAGACTTTTTGCTAGGGCTCCAAAGCCAAAGTTCTCAGATGCTGCACTTAGACTCATTGCTTCAAAGCCACCCTTAAAGATGTGGGTGGCTAAGAAAGCTTAACTCTCTTTTGCAGGGAAAGGTCTCCAGCCGAAAATCAAATTCGTCTGAAGCTATTGTTGGGGACCTTAAACATCTTGTAGGGTGCAAGATCAAATGCCCAAATGGTCTTATTATGTATTTTGTTCCTGAGTCGCTTGTTACTTGCCCTATCAGTCCTAACCTCGATCTAAGCTTTCATAATCCACTTGCTCGTCAAATGTTTATGCTTCACAATTCTCTTCATGAAGCCTATCCCCCTAACTGCACTGTAGGGTATGACACCAGCTACTTCAGAATGGATTATTGATAGTGGGTGTACTAATCACATGACTGGCAAGCGAAGTCTTCTCATGGACTCAACTTTACGTCCATCTGACAAGAGTCACATCACATTCGCTGATACTGGTAAAAGCAAGGTATTGGGTCTAGGTAGAGTTGCAATCTCAAGGGATCAACACATGGATAACGTGATGCTTGTTAAATCCCTTGGTTTCAACTTAATGTCTGTCTCAATGCTTTGCGATTTAAACATGATTGTGATATTTGGAAAATATCGTTGCCTTGTTCTAAAGGAATCTGACAAGTCTCTAGTCTTTGAAGGGTATCGGAAAGATGATTTGTATGTGGTAGATTTCTCAGCAGGACCATAGCTTGCCGTATGTCTTCTAGCAAAAGCTTCTGAATGCTGGCTCTATCATCGGAGGCTAGGGCATGCTGGCATGAGGAACTTACACACTCTTGCAAAGAAGAAGCATGTCATAGGCATCGAGGGCGTCAAGTTCAAGAAGGATCACTTATGCGGTGCCTGTGAAGCAAGAAATATGACGAGGGCCAAGCATCCCTCGAAGACAATCATGACAACGACTCAGCCCTTCGAACTGCCCCACATGGACCTCTTCGGTCCCACTCATTACTCAACTCTTACTACTACTGCTTGTCTCTATGGCTTTGTCATTGTTGATGATTATTCAAGATATACTTGGGTGCATATAATCCTCTACAAGACTGAAGTGCAGGATGTCTTCAGACGCTTCGCCAATCGAGCCATGAACAACTATGGTGTCAAGATCAAGCACATCAGAAGTGACAATGGCACTGAATTCAAGAACACTGGCCTAGACACTTATATTGATACCTTGGGCATCACTCATGAATTCTCAGCTCCATACACGCCGCAGCAGAATGGCATTGTGGAACGCAAGAACAAAACACTTATTGAGATGGCCCAGACGATGCTCGATGAATACAAGACTCCAAGAAAGTTCTGGCCTGAAGCCATTGATACTGCATGTCATATCATCAACCGTGTTTATCTTCACAAGCTTTTGAACAAGACATCCTATGAGCTCCTTACTGGCAAGAAGCCAAATGTCAGTTACTTCAGAGTATTTGGTGCCAAGTGCTGGATCAAGGATCCACATCACACTTCAAAATTTGCACCGAAAGCACATGAAGGTTTTATGCTTGGATATGGAAAGGATTCGCACTCCTACAGAGTCTTCAACCTCTTTCACTATAAAGTGGTTGAAACTGTGGATGTGCGGTTCGATGAGACTAACGGCTCGCAAAGAGAGCACCTGCCAAATGTGCTAGATGAAGCACCATCCAGTGAAACCATCAAACTCATGGGAACTGGAGAAATCATACTGTATGAACCTCAGCTTGAAGAGGAACTCATCATCTCTGCACATGATCAACCTGAAGAAAATGCTCAGCCTGAAGACAATCCCTCTAATAATGACAATGATCAGCAAGAGCAAAATCTTCGTCCTGTTCATCCTCATGTTGCAAATGAAGTACAGATTGAGAGAATAATTGATAGCATCAATGCACCAGGTCCACTCACTTGTTCAAGGGCAACACCGCTAGCAAATTTCTATGGGCACTTCGCATTCGTCTCAATATCTGAACCCAAGAAAGTTGATGAAGCCTTCATGGAACCTGAATGGATTCAAGCTATGCAAGAAGAGCTTCAACAGTTTGAGTTGAATAATGTATGGGAACTGGTTAAGCGTCCTGATCCTCGTAAGTACAATATAATAGGCATGAAATGGATATATCGCAACAAGAAAGATGAGCATGTTCAAGTTGTCAGAAACAAAGCTCGTCTCGCTGCTCAAGGATACACTCAAGTTGAAGGAATTGACTTCGATGAAACATTTGCTCCTGTGGCTAGGCTTGAAGTTATACGCATACTGTTGGCCTATGCAAATCATCACAACATTATTCTGTATCAAATGGATGTGAAGAGCGCTTTTCTCAATGGCAAGATTGAAGAAGAAGTGTATGTTGCACAACCGCCTGGCTTTGAAGATCCAAAACATCCTGACATGGTCTACAAACTCAACAAGGCACTGTATGGCCTTAAACAAGCCCCTCGAGCTTGGTATGACACACTCAAAGACTTCCTGAAGAGCAAAGGCTTCAAACCTGGTTCCCTGGATCCCACTCTCTTCATGAAGACATATGATGGTGAACTGTTTGTGTGCCAAATATATGTGGATGACATTATCTTCAGCTGCACTAACCAGAAATACAGTGAAGAGTTTGGATACATGATGCAAGAGCAATATCAGATGTCCATGATGGGTGAACTGAAGTTCTTCCTTGGCCTTCAAATACGTCAGCAATGCAACGACATCTCATATCTTAAGAGAAATACCTCAAAGATTGCCTGAAGAAATTTGGAATGCAAGACTGCAAAGGCTACAGGACGCCAATGCCAGCCAAACGCCATCTGGGTCCCGACGGCAATGGTAAAGAGTTCGATCAAAAGGTATACCGCTCCATGATTGGTTCTTTGCTTTATTTATGTGCATCTAGGCCAGATATCATGCTTAGTGTTTGCATGTGTGCCCGATTCCATGCGGTACCAAAGGAATCACATCACTTAGCTGTGAAGCGAATTCTTAGATATTTGGCTCATACCCCAACACTAGGATTATGGTATCCAAAGGGCTCAGAGTTTGATCTAGTTGGATTCCTGGATGCTGATTATGCTGGTGACAAGGTGGATCGCAAGTCTACATCAGGGACATGTCATTTTCTGGGACGATCACTTGTATGTTGGTCTTCAAAGAAGTAGAACTGTGTATCTCTCTCCACTGCTGAATCTGAATACATTGCTGCTGGATCTTGCTGCGCTCAGCTTCTATGGATGAAGCAAACACTCAAAGATTATGGCATCCATCTGAAGCAAGTGCCACTCTATTGCGACAACGAGAGCGCCATCAAGATTGCCAACAACCCAGTTCAGCACTCGAAGATAAAGCACATTGAAGTTCATCATCACTTTCTTAGAGATCATGTTATGAAGGAAGATATTGATATCATACACGTCAACACTGAAGAGCAATTGGCAGATATCTTCACAAATCCCTTGGATGAGAAGAGGTTTTGCAAGTTACGGTGTGAGCTAAATATCTTGGAATCCTCAAATGTCCTGTGACCAGGCACACATCCTAACACTTATGTGTGTTGATGACTTAGATGTGCAACACACAAAGTAAAGTATATCTTCAATCAATGAAGACTTACATTCTGAGTGTGAATACATTAACGTGGAATTTGGCTTCGGAGCGCCACGATAATTGTGCGTCGTGTCCGGGTCTAATATTTCCTATACGGTGGGTAACACCACCACCAAACTCCTATTTGGAATAATTTCTGTTGGTGTTACATTGCAAAGTCTTCGCATTTCGTTTGTCTTCAATGATAACATGGTTTCATGTTTATCTTCAATGTACTGATTTGGCTTCTATCCTCTACATCATTCACTTATAGCTATGTTTTCTTGTTGAATCTTTTGAACTAAGTGAATGTGATCGGACCCTAACCCCTCTATGCTTATTTCCTTAGTCTATCTATCCAAATCATATGCATTCTATTGACACTGTCAAAATGTCTTCTCTGCATCCTTGTCAGCAGAAGACACAGAGACAAACATTAATCCATTTTCAATACTAAATCCTTTCAACTGAAACCCAGAGAAGTGGGAACTACCACCCGACAATCCAGGCATGCGTGGGAACGTGGAACAACCTCCGATGTGTTACATGATAGCCACGTGTCCTTCAGATGTGAACCACCAGGGGCACCTATGTAATAACACTGTGCCATCCCTGTCCCTATATATACACGCCTCACCCTAGTCATTATCCTTTCTTCCACTCCCCCACAAACCCTAGCGCCACTGCTAGCCCTCGAACGACGCCGGCGAAGAAGCGCTTAGCTGCCACGACCTCACCGACGCCGTCTTCACGCCGGCCGCGGACATCGTCTTCTCCGCCGTCGCCATAGGTGTACTCCGTCGCCAAGTTAGGGCATGGAAGATCGAACTGCTCGGCCTCCTCTCCAACTCTGTCTAGCAGTTCTTCATGTGGTAAATAAAACCTCCTTTTTACGGCCCCTTTGATCCTATAGATTCATCATTTTCTACCACAAGCAGTTTCTATTCACACAAGTTGGATCTATTTCATACTGCATCTCATAATATGCCTAGTATGTTCACTTATGCTTCACAAAGTAGTTAGATTCCTCACTTGTACTTATTCGTGGATTCATACAAATCTGGAACCAACTCTCTATCTATGAGTAAATGTCTTCGCACTATGAGGTCAATGTCTTCTAAACTGATTTATCTTCAAAATCTTCTAAGAATGCATATGACCTCTTCCCCTTCCCTCACACCTTAATGCTGTCACAGGTACATGTCCGTGGGAGAATCCCTTGGTTCTCATAGTCTGCATTCATTTGCAGAATTCTTACAACATCATATAAATTCCCCTGAAACCAGTTCTTGTCTGACCAGTAGACGGAAGACTCTGACAGTTTTGAAGCCTTTCAGTTTAAACTTCATGGCACCAGAAAAATCTACAAGGAAGGGTGGCAGACAGCGTCGTGGCAACACCTCAAGAGATTTGCCTCCTGAACTCTATGAGTTGTACAAGACAGATCCAGAGGAGGACTACAATCAGCAAAAAACTCAAATCCAATGGATTCGAAGATATTGGGCAGAACAGTGGTTCAAGTACAGGTTCGTGACCCAAGAGTATGCTGAGAAGAATGCCATCAACCGACCGTGGGGAGACATCCTATACAAAAATCTTCAACCCAGGTCCAGAGCTGAAGCCATTGAACAAGGCTTCTATCCTTGTATGGTCCGTGGACCACAGCCCGCAGATGCAGACCCATCGTCATTGCTATGGTGTCGTGGCGAAAATCTGTTCAAGCGCAACCTTCAGTTTGCCAGGAACTCGTCCAAAGAAAACAAGAAGTCGTGGGGCTTAGACTTCAACCCAGGTCCCTCTGCTCCTCGTGCCGATGGCTCACGCGAAGCTGAACCCAATCTTGTTGGGCCCTTCTACAACCTGGAAGGTCTCATCACTCATATTATGATTCAAGGGGCAGTCGTGGATCAACCTGCAGACGATGCTGAATCTGACGAAGCGCCTGCACCATTGAAGCCTAAGAAGCTGAAGAAGCCTAAAGCTTCAAAGCCTGCCCCTGGACCAAAGGTCTCACGGGCGAAGCCTCTGGCCACTGCACCTCCTGAACACAGTGTGCATTCTGAAGATTTGTCACGCATCTCCAAGCCCTCCAAAGTGAAGCTGCCCATGCAACCCACCAGCCAAGCACTAACCCTTGTTGTTGTTCTGCAAAATGAGAATGACGCCATTGATCTGTCCAGCAACGACGATCTTGGCGATGACGCTCTTGAGCAGTTAATCAAGAGCAAGAAAGAGGCAGCAATCTTCAATGACATTCCTCTCTTTGACGTTGAAATCATCAACACATTCATTGATGAGTGGTTTGATAGCCCAAATGTTAGCTTCAATGATCTTCAGCTTCCCGTTGGCCTCAGCGTCGCCTTCCACGGAGCCATTGCTGCTGAGCTAGCTCTAGCTCAGAAGTTTGTTGAGTTGAAGCATAAGATAGATTATGAAAAGGCTCAGTTCAAGAAGCACATGGCCAAGCTCAATGTTGAATACATTCAGAACTTTCAGACCATGATGCATGAGCTTAAGGAAGTATTCCGAACCAAACGCGAAGAAGCCAAAGGTTCTCGTGAGCGCATGAAGGATCTTGCTGCTAAATGTGTCCAAGGATACAATGATGCTGACAAGCGCAAGGCCTTGGGGCGACCAGGAATCGACCCTCGAATGGTGGCCATGAAGAAGAAGAAGCCAGCTGTGGCAGAACCCGAAGCACTAAGGCAGGAAGTACATCTAATTGTCTTCCCAGCCAGTATGACAGGCTCAAAGCCTAAGGTCCCCACAGTGGCTTCAGAACTAAAGAAAACAAGGGCAGCTGAAGCTGAAGCCAGAAAGCGCAAAACCAAGGGCACCACTGATGATGCTCCTCCAACTAAGAAACGCGAAACCAAGGAGAGAGATCGGGCTGCTCCCACAGAGCCCCTTGAGGTCGAGCCAATCTCAATGGCTCGTCCTGCGTCTGAAAATCAAGAACGACAAGTGCTAGTTCACGAGCCTGCTTCTCCAGAGGCTCCTAAAGCTGAAGACAATCCAGCCGTTGACCCCACCGCAGCTGAAGACATTGGTCCTCACGACAATGTTGAAGATGATGAAGTCCTTTCTCAGATTGAGCACCAATTGGTATCATCTCCTATGCTCACGCACAGCGAACTCATCAGCATTGGTCGTCCTCTGACGCCAACTGCTCAGGATGCATCGTGGGCTGATCACCAACAACGACAAGACACCCCAAGTTCTCCCCAACCGCAAGCTACCTCGCCAGTGCAAGATGACGATGACTTTGAGGCCTAGCACACTCCATCTCCGCAAGCGTCGCCAGTATTACGCAGACTTCGCAAAGGACCAATGCCCCAAGTCACTCCCACTCTGCACGTATCTGAGTCCGAAACCAAAATGGCTGAAGATATTCCAGCTACATCAGCTGATGAAGAACAAGAACCAAGTGTTGAAGCAGAAAGAGTTGCTACACCCCTGTCCCACCAAAATGTTGTTCTCGAGGAGAAAATGTCTGACCCTCCAGCTTCTGAAGTGGAGGTTAACAACCCTGAGGCGGCCACCAACATCACCGCTGAAGCCAATGACGTTGTCATGGCTGAAGCTAATGCGGCGCCTGAAGCCACTGCAGTGCCCGAAGCCATAGCTGAAGCACCTGCAGTGCAAGCACCTGAAACCAATGTGGCCCCTGAAGCCCATGACGACAATGCCAATGCTCATGTTCCCCCTCCAAGACCTCATACAATTCAGCTGGCATTTGATCGTGGTCAGCCTGTTATGGTCCGCTGGCCCGTTCTGGTTCCTCCACCTGCTGCAGGTCCACAATTTGAATATCATGTCGAGCACAGACCTGAAGTCCAAAAGCCCAAGCCAAGACTTCCACGATTCCTAGGCACTGCAACTTCACCTGGGGTCTTCAATGTGAATGGCTTCATGGCACATAACACCTTCTTCAACAGCGCCAAGAACCCTTATACCAGACCTCGCATTTCATCATATCAGCTCTGGAGCTATCAGCAGCGCAGCTACTATTCCTGCGTCCTATATAATCAAGGGCGCATATTTCCACATATGCGCCTCGACTCTGAAGCTATAGCTGGCCCGCCCTGCCTTGAAGAAGCGTTGAATTGCTTCAGAGATGCTGGACTGCTGCAGTTTGTCACGGATAAGGAACATTGGAATGAAGAGCTTCTGCTACAGTTCTATGCAACTCTTCACATTAGAGGCTACAACAGGGATCCCAAGACTTGGGTCCTTGAGTGGATGACAGGCAATGTCCATCATGAAGCCAAAGCTCTTAATATCATTGAGCTCACAGGCCTGCCCACTCCTGGTGAATACTATGAACCAGGTTGTCAACAACACCAGAATGCCTTGGAAAGCATTTTTCAGAAGCCAGAACCCAATATGAGTCAAATGCCGAGCATGATGAAGCCTCTTCCTCACGACGCTGAATATCCATCTGAGTTCTTTGTTGAAGACCTAGAGTACCTGCCTCGCACCATTTACCATATCATTAGGAAGACTCTATGGCCTGTCAAAGGACACTCATCTGCAGCGAAGCTTGAAGGAGCAATGAAGACTTTGGTTTTCTATATCTTCAATGGCATCAGCTTCAATGCTCAAGACTTCTTCATCAGGTAGTTGGCTGCATCTGGCTCTGACATTTTTGGGTTGAAATTCTATGCTCCATGGGTCATGCGTCTTATCAAGTGTCACTCTGCCTTCAACTATCAGCCGTCTGCGCGCAATCATCTTATATTTTTGCCAGAGGTTGATCTGTCAGTTGAAGCTATTTACCCAGAGCCTGCTAAGGATCCCATTTATCTTCATAATGTTGATCACCAAAGCTTCACCCAACCTATTGAAGGAGTTCAAGCAGTTTCTCGTGTTTATCCTTTTGCTGGCAACACACGTGCCCCTTGCGCTCAAACTGACGCCACTGGTAGAACCATTGCGCAAAGGCCTCGAAGGCGATCTCGTGTCCTAAATGACCGAGAGCTTCTCGTCGCGCTACACCAGAAACAAGACAAACATCACGACTGGCTTAAGCGTTAGATGCAAAGCCTCTTGGTGGATGTCAACCGCATTCGCAATCTTGCCACCAAGAATGCCTTTGTCACTCATGAAACCTGTCGGAGGTCATGGAAGAGTTTGACATTACTGAGTGCTGAAGCTGATCTGCAAGACGATGGCTTCACCGAACGGTTCAAGTTTGACTCAACTCCTCCCAGGAATGCTCACTTGCGTCGGACTCCCTCACTTGAAGACTCTGACTATTCGTCCTCAGCTGCGACAATGAAAGCCAGAGTCATTGATGACCAAGATGATGCAACTTCACCTCCTCCAACTTCCAGCGCGTGTCGACACTGCACCAAGTTCCTCTGCACCACCGGACCTCAACGACGACCCTGCTGCCTCGCCTGCACCTCATGGGAACGAGTAGGCGCTCTATGTCTTCAAACCTTTTTGGTCCTTACTGACAAAAGGGGAAGAAGCATATGAGTTGATAGTCTTCAAGCGGGTCCATATGGGTGGTTGCTTTACTTTTTGCTACTTTTGCCAAGTGATTACAACTCTCATTTTTCGATACATTTGGTTCTTTGAGTTGTAACAATTAAACTCGATGGTCGTCTGCTACTTATTTGCTATTCTGTGATGCGATGATAAATTCCGCATGTGCGATGGTAACTTCCGCACTTAGGTCATTTTGCAGACGTCCATTTTTCATTATGCATGTCATTATCTTCGTTATATCAAATCATGCATGATGAATTGTCATCATAAGTTGAAGAGGATCTCCACAAGTACAACCTGCCATGTGCATTTGCATTTCAAGAGCAAAGTACTTATATGCACATATTTAGGGGGAGCCTTTGCAACTTAGGAAGACAATAGTCTATCCTTTACAATTTCACATATTTTATTCCCTGTTGAAAACTTCAACCAGTTTGTCATCAATGACCAAAAAGGGGGAGATGTAAGTGCATCTAGTGCCACCCCTATTTGGTTTTGGAGTATTGACGACAAACCTGGTTGAGGGACTAATGTGTTTGTGAGAATTGCAGGATAACACAGGTAGAAGTCCCTCATTGATTCGGTTTTCCTACCAGAGATGACCCCTAAAAATGTATGAAGACATTGAAGTCAAAGGTGGTATGTGAAGATATTCACATTGAAGACTATCACAAGAGAAGACATCGCGTGAAGACTATGGAGTGCGAAGACTTAGTAGTTTCGTCATTCTTTTTCTTCTTTGTTGAGTCATAGGAACCACCGTACTGTTAAGTGGGGTCCAAGAGAACCAGTCAGAATGACTGAAGTGATACTTAACCAAAATCCTATGTCTTCGAGTGAAGACTATGAGAGCAAATCTTATTCAGAGTTGGATAAGTCAGCTTTGCTTGTAGCCCAAGTAAAGTTGCCGTGTGTGTTTGAAATCTGACCGTTGGAACACGTGTCAGTTCCTTAGTGACGCACGGTCATTTCGAACAAATCAGGTTGGGTTGCCTAGTGGCTATAAATAGCCCACCCCCTACAACCACAAACGGTTGGCTGCTCAGAGTTAGTGTACGGCTTTTGTCGTTTGAGAGCAACCCACCTCAAAGCCTTTGAGAGAGAATTCCTTGCAAGGATAAAGCTCTAAACACCCAGAGCCAAAGAGTGTTAGACATCACTTAAGTCTTCCTGTCTGTGTGATCTGAAGACTTATTACACTTGAGGACTATGAATCCTCCAGCCGGTTAGGCGTCGCGTTCTGAGCATCCAAGAGTCATTGTGGATCGCCGGTGAACGAAGTCTGTGAAGGTTCGGAAGTCTACCTTGAAGACTTACCAGAGTGATTGGGCGAGGACTGGGTGTCCTTAGCTCAAGGGGAATAAGGTGAAGACACGGTCTTCTGAGTTGAATCTCAGCCTCCCTAACCAGACGTACAGTTGTCACAGCAACTGGAACTGGTCCAACAAATCATTGTCTTCAACGAGTCACTGGTTCTATCCTTCCCATCTCTCTATTTACAGTTGGTCCTTGTGAAGTCATTGCATGTTTGCATTGTCCTTTGTCTTCACTGAGTGACTGCTTGTTCTGATTGGCTTCATACTATCTTCCTACCTGATCTATACTGCCTAGTTTCTATTAGTCGTTGTGCATTCACTTCATTGAATACTTGACTATGGCTTGCTTAGTATAGTCTACCTTCCGCTGCATGGTAATAGGTTTATTTCTATCGTTTGCCTTCGAAACATCCATGTTTTGAAGACTTTCATAAAAATCGCCTATTCACCCCCCCCCCTCTAGTTGATCACTAGCACTTTCAGTATTTTAAATTTTGATTCTAATGTTATCAATACAAAATTTCATCACCTAGCTTTCACAACATTGTGTGTTGTATCCTCTTAGTTGTTAGGCTTGATCGGAAAGACTGTACCCGGCTAAACCAGAAATCTACTCCCTTAAAAAAGGCTAAACCAGAAATCAAACAACCAAGTGGACTACTCAAAATGTTGAAGTCCCAATAAATTATATATATAAAGGCTTTGTTTTCTCTCTCTATTATGTGCTTTTTTTAAATATAGTACATCATATGCTCATAGTCAGACACATAAGCTAACCCTATGAACGCATGAACACACATCTTATTCCTATGAGCATCTCCGAGTTACTGAGCTAGCACAACATTTTTAAATTGATGAAGTCACCACAAACAACTTCGTAATTGACTTGCTCCAACTAGATGCACATCACCAAAAGGCCTATACAAATCCAGGAAAATACAACCACCGGTGTCAAGTCTATGACTAGAGCCCTAGTGGACGAGGAACTTAACCATGTAATTATGCTCAGTTTGCCTATTAATATGCTTTTATTTCAATACTAAGTAGTACTCCTATATTGCATAGATTCGTGTCAAAAAAAGGAAAAAACTAGCACCCACACGTGTGGCATCTTGCACATCGCCCACACGCCTTCATCAGCACTCATCTTGCCACGTATGAACAGATGACATCAGCAGGAATATTTTTGGTTTAAAAATGTTTTATCTCCTAATTAAAAATCGAATTAAAAATCCATTTTCACCATTAAATCCGCCTCGACGAGATCTTCAAAATTAGACCCTATGTTGATATGTTTCGCCGGGAGTTTTTTTTACCCAAAAGTTGACATGATGTTTATACTGTAGTTGTCATAGTGCTTAAATTAAAGTTGCCATGTGGCAATTTAGTTTGTAGAGCATGCCAATTTTAGTTTTTTTATGATGGCAATTCCAGTACTTTGACCATGAAATTTATTTTTTGTATGAACCATGGCAATTTTAAGTGCATGTACCATGACAATTTTAGTTTATGGTTCATGGCAAGTCTAGTTTCTTAATTTCCCGTTTTATAATGTGTCAAAATTTACTTTTAAATGTAGAAGAAAATAGCTGAAACATATCATGGCAATTTCGATGTAAACATCATGGCAATTCATGTGCAATAGACATGTCAACTTTTAACCCCCAAAAAATCGTCAAAATATATTGATATGAGATCTAGTTTCAAATATCTCGTCACAAATGATTTAATGGTGAAAACGGATCTTCAATCGGATTTTCCATTTAAGAGATAAAACATTTTAAAAACAAAAATCCAAAAAGATTTCTACGTACATGCATGCGATGATGTGGCGCGGTCTGTGTGTTATAGGGCGTGTGGAGGAGTTTAGCTCTCACCACACGTGTGGGCGTTAGCGTTGTTCTAAAAAAAAGATGTAATGTATTACATAGGTTGACAGATGATGCAACACCACCTTGCCACACAGCACAAACAGAACCGTCTGGATGACGCAAACAGCCAGCATATCTACATATCTACACGCCAGAGTGGCCACATACACACAACAGTGAAGCCAAAGAGGATGACGATGATATATACAGGCGAATGCCCTCCCTTCACCCACCACACATGTGGATCCGTGGCCACGGCCGGTTATATCAAGGGAGACGGACAAATACACACAGCTTTCGCACGCGAGGAGGGCCGATCAACAATCAAGGCGCGCGCGTAGCCAGCGTAGGACAGCAGGAGGGGGAAGAGGACACCAGGTACAGCTGACATTCTTATCGATCGGCCGACAGACACACAACTTTTTGGCCGATTTCCTCCGTCTCTTCATTGCCCCTGCTCTGCAGGCTGGCCGGTACGAAAATGGGTATTGTAGGCCGCCCGCAATCCAAGCGAGCTACGCGCCGGAGATGCAAAGCACTTTGGTTGGTGGTCTGTTCACGTCCATCCACCCCGCATCATCACGTCTCGCCATCGGCCACTGCTTTTCTAGTTTATAAGTTTCCTTCCTACGCAACTAATCCACTACCGGTCTGAGATGATCTGTTCGTCTAATGTGTTCCTGTCACCGTCACTGTCAGGGGCACGGGCGATGACCTGATGTTAGTGCTCGTGCGATGACACCACGCGTGGCTCATGATCATCGGCACTTGTTAATCGAGGGATAGATTTTCTAAGCAGGGGATGCAGATGGCGCCGGGCACTGAAGTTTCAAGTGGCGCGGGCAGGTGGTGGAGGAGAGCCCATGCTGTGGCATTTTAGGATCGTAGGTCATGCATGTCACATCCTCGTTTCCAGTATATTGGGACAGATATGATCAGTGCATGAATAATATAGTAAGAGTCAAGAAATGTCTTATATTATGAGATGGAAGGAGTACGATTTTATTAACTGAAAAGCTTACAAGTCAATCTTTTCCTCTCTCCCGCCAAAAAAGAAAAAAGAACTCAATCCTTTTATGTGCTTGCTTAATGTACGTAACAGTTGGGCCAGTCATTTACAGTCAAATGAACGTTTTCGTTGCGTATGTACAGTACAGAGCAGATGAATAAATGGATCCTCTAGATTAGGCCGTCCGCTTTTGCTCACTCCGGGATAGATGTCACATGATTTGTTGCGGAATAGAACGATAGAGATGCATGAGAATAGGTTCCAAAAAAGAAAAGATGTATGAGAATTAAGTGCATTTTTTTTAGCATCAGTACAAACACAAGCGCTCATATAAACGCGCATACACTCATCCCTATGAACGCGCACACGCACACCCTACCCCTATGAGCACCGAGCACCAGGATTTGAACCTTGATGGGTTGGAGATACCACTGTCCACCTAACCAACTAAACCATAGGTTGATTCGCAATTAAGTGCATTTTTGTTTGGTCAAATATAAGCATGATTAGAGATAGTAATACTCCGGGCCCACAAGTCAGCGTAGCTTAGCCCCGCCGGCGGCTCCGCCAAAATGGAACTGAACCCAATCGCATCGTCTCGACAAAGGAAACATGAGATGACATGCATATATATCGACGCGCGCGGCACAGGCACGGCACACGGACACAGAAATACATACACGCATAGAGCCGCGGCTGCCTCCTGCGTGCAGGATCGAGTTCCGTCGATCCATCGGACTGGCGAGTTGCCATGGCAGCGGCCGGTGCTCTTCTCATGGCGGCTCTCGCGGTCTTCGCCGCGGCCGCCGCCGTGGCGCTGGACACGTCGCCGGTGCCGTTCGACGCCGGGTACGCGCCGCTCTTCGGCGGCGACAACCTCGTGCGGTCGGCGGACGGCCGGAGCGTCACGCTCAAGCTGGACCGATACACCGGTAAGTAATTCAATCAATGGAACAGTACGTATTTCCGAACCCGTTAACGTACCCCGATCGCGATCCAAATCAATTTGGTTTCGACAGTTATTTGATCGCTCCATCGATCGAGAACTAAGTGAGAGTATGACGATGCAGGGTCTGGGTTCATATCCAAGTCGGCCTACCGCCATGGCTTCTTCGGCGCTTCCATTAAGCTGCCGGCCGACTACACCGCCGGCGTCGTCGTCGCCTTCTACGTACGTGCCCCAGCCTAGCCCCCTGTGGCCCTGTTCCAGTTTGATCCTTTTACTTGCTTCGTTCGATCGATTAATCTCCTGGGTCACTTGATATTTCGACATGACTAAGCCTAGAAATCAACTCTACTTAAGCTGGTGACTGGTCTAGGTAGATCGATTGACCATGCATATGCTACGAATTAGTCAGTGATCCACACCACACTTTGATCATGACCAATTCTCCGCTGGCTTGTCCGCGAACAGCACGACA
Organism: Triticum monococcum; assembly: GCA_034509565.1. NCBI lineage: Eukaryota > Viridiplantae > Streptophyta > Magnoliopsida > Poales > Poaceae > Triticum > Triticum monococcum. Next base: position 389,218,511 of record CM067841.1, read on the forward strand.
ATCCACCGGGTGGAACCGTGTAGAGTGCTGCTCGTTCTTGTCCGTCGAAACGGCTGAGCAAGTGTGTGTAGCGACCAAGCGGCGGGAAGGGAGGAGAAATTCCATCTACTTTCCCTCCGAGCTGGTGCAGTGCACACCGGTCAGCATCATGTCGATCGCTTTCGCTTTAGCACCGCCCTAACACCGGTCTCGCTAGGTAGGCGTACACGAAACGCCCATCCGCCATCAGCCCGAGAAAAAGAAGATACGCGCGATATATACTAAGCTATTGGCGTAGAAAGAAATGGACGTCCATCATCTTGGCGTGCGTGCGTCGACCAGTTGCCCGGCAGTATGGGTAATCTATCGGTCTAAGCTAGCTCGATCCATCTCGGGTGGTTGCATTGCATTGGTGGGATGTGTCGACATCGATGGCTGGCTAGCTAGCTTTTCTGGCCTGGAAATTGTTGCTGATTTTATTGCCCTACTCGGCCCGAACAACGCTAGTGAGGCTGAGTGATGGTTTGTTAATTCCATCTCTTTTTGTTCACTTCAAGAAAGAAATTTATGCTCGGCGCTGGTGCACCTTCACATACATGCTGGGTGATGTCGACATCGATGGCTTGCTTTCACGGCCTAGAAAAAATCTTGGCCATCGATTGCCCTATCTGGCCCAAACAACCCAACATTACAGATTCATATCTTAGTTATGATCATTATTATTTCTCAAAAAAAGTTATGATCATTATAAAATTATGACAGAAATGAAGAAAGCAAACACGTATACGGGAGAAAAAAAATGTTACTGAGGATGCACGCATGCACCCTTTGATTGGCATGCATGATTAGTTCTTTGGTAACTGTTTGATTGGTTCAAAATTTCTTCTTCCTCCGATCGAAATATTTATCTCTACGAGAAATTTTGCTGCTGCTGTTGCTGTGAGACAGCTGACTTGTTCATGCCATCGAAAACTTTACATTCGTGCTGGTGTGAGACTGACTTGTGCATGTGCGTGTGCGTGCAGCTGTCGAACTGGGACGAATACCCCAAGAACCACGACGAGCTGGACTTCGAGCTGCTGGGCAACCGGCGTGGCCACGGCTGGCGTGTCCAGACCAACATGTACGGCAACGGCAGCACCGCGCGCGGCCGAGAGGACCGTTACCATCTCCCCGTCGAACCTACCGTCGCCGGCGTCCACCGCTATGCCATAGCCTGGACCCCCAACAACATCGTCTTCTACCTCGACGGCGTCCCCATCCGCGAGGTGGTCCGCGTCCCCTCCATGGGCGGCGACTTCCCCTCCAAGCCCATGTCCGTCTACGCCACCATCTGGGATGGCTCCGCCTGGGCAACCGACGGCGGCAAGTACAAGGTCGACTACGCCTACGCGCCGTTCGCCGCCGAGTTCTCCGACCTCGTCCTGAGCGGCTGCGACGCCAGCAGCGTCGCCGACCCCGAGGGGTGCCAGGTCGACCTGCTCACGCACGACGTCGCCGTCATGGCCCCTGCCAAGCGCGCCGCCATGAGGGGGTTCCGCGAGCAGTACCTGACCTACACGGCGTGCCGCGACAGGGTGCGATACAAGACCACCGTCTTCCCCGAGTGTGATGACCTCGCCGACGGCGACTCCAGCTTCCACCTCTGGGGGGAGTCCAAGAAGAGGCGCCGCCGGTCGTCGTCGCCGCTGCAGTACTCTTCCAGCATGCAGTAGGTTATGGGATCCAATGGAATGAGTCCAGTCGATCGATGCATGGCATCCTCAAGATAGTTTTCTCGGTCGAGGTTGGTGCGTGCATCTGTCGGAAAACAGGAGGATTACAGATAGGCAAACGTAAAAAAACCTAATTTTATCAATAGTACATACAACAGTACGTCCACTTGCTTATATATAGTTTAAATTTTCCAAACCATTTTCCGGCCGGATTCCATGAACAAAACACGAGCCAACGTCTAGGTGTAAACAAAAGGCTCCCAAACATGAACAGCATGATCCGAGTCCCAACAACCAAACCACCAAAAGCTTTCCATGTTCTAAAACATCACGACTCGCTTCTTCTGTCTTTTTTGACACCGGAACAACCCGAAAATTCACACGGGCACACAAACTGGTTGAAAAATGGATGCAAATTCTTAACCCTTTGAATACAAGACAATATACGTGTTTATTCTATATAAATACTTCAATGCGTCATTTTTATACGTCTTATTTGCTGTGCTTATGCTGCATCCCCGTTCTATTATATAGCCTGTTCCACCAGTGCACTACACAGTTCACCTTCTTCTTCCTTGGTTCGTGCCCTGTTCCGCTACGTGGTTCTAATACTCTTTCATCATGTTCTTTCTCTATTTTTTTATGTGCAATTGCTTTCCTTTACCTGATGTGGACTCATCAGTTCTGTCATGTCCTGCCGCGTCGCCAGGGGCGGGCCCAGGTTTTGAAAAGTGTGTATTCAAAGTTTTAAACATTAAGTTTTTTGTACATCCTAAATCCTTGATTTTGGCATGTACTACAAATGAATGTATCACCACATTGTACTTAAATGTACAGGATATGACACAGAAGTGAGGATTTTTTTATAGATTCATAAAAGTTCTCATATTGAAATTGTTCACAAATAGAAGTACCGTTTTTATTGGTAATACTCACTTTCACATTCTCATAACTTCATAAATATTCTCACATTTCAAATTCAAAATCATTCACGAATTGCAAACCAGATTAATGTACTATTATACTACTCAATAACTCTGAATAATTGTCAGGTTTGAATTCGCTAAAAATGATTCTTAAATTTCAATATACTAACACACGAAGCCAAGTTAACTTACATAGAGTTCGACGCTTGATTTCGCTGCAGCCTGCAAAAGTGCCAATAAGAGCATCTTTAGCCGCGCCTTGAACCTCCGTCCCCAAGGGCCATTTTTTTTGCGCCAGCGCCCAAAAAGCCGGTCCAGTCACGCCCCCAAGAGCTCATTTTACGTCGGTTTGGCCCGAAACTAGCGCCGGCGTACCCAGGCCAAACCCGGCGCGCTGGGGGCGCCGCGGCAATCGGTTTTGGCGCGAACGAACGGCAGGCACGCCGAGTCAGCGACCCCCGCCTCGTTGTCCTCACAACGCCTCGTTTCCCTCGAGGAATCAACGCCAAGGCTGCCGCCGGTTAGCCTTTCATGGATTCCTCACGGGCGGCGTGGTGCTGCGACGCGCCCCCTCTCCCCATGCATACACACAACGCCGCCCCCCGACCACTATATAAAGCAGCACCTCCCTCGCCGGGGACGCACCCGCCCGCAGCCCCCCTCTCTCCCCATGCACAGCCGCCGCCGACAAACTCTTTCCGCCGCCGCAGACGATGGGTGAGAGGTTCCCCGACGACGGGGCGGCGGCCAATGGCTTCGGCCACCGCTCGCTGTAGGAGTGGGATGCCCACCTCCTGCATGAAGCAAACATCCCGGCGCCTCCCGACATGCGCGCGCCGGGGCAGTGGAGGTCAGCACCGGGGACATCCCCGTGCCCCTGCTGCCCGACATTACATGCCTCGACTACTTCAACGCCGATGTCGAGCGTGCACGAGCGTCGCTGACGGAGGAGCAGCGGGCCTGCCCGAAGTACGCCGCCGCCACCCACGAGGCGTGGGTGGCCTACTTCGAAGGCCAGCAGGCGGAACGGCTGGCCTCCACCAACAACGCACCATTGGTGCGGGGGGCCAAGAACATCGACGGCCACCGCCTGTGGTGGGGCGCCCCCGGCCGCACACTCCACGCCGTCCTCGAACACCTCGAGGGCGGCAACGAGCCGCCATTCACGTACACTGCCGCTGCGGCCCCTCGCAGGAGCGGCGACCAATGGATGCCGAGGAGGACTGGCTCCTCTTCCTCCTCCTCCCACTCCTCCGGGTCGCCGACGCTCTACAACATCAAGGCCGAGCCCACGGAGACGCCGCTCGGCCGACGCAGCCGCAACGCCAGCATCGTCATCAACGAGGGCGGGTGCGCCTCCTCGACTCCTCCCCGCCTCGTCAAGCCGAAGATGGAGCCCGGGCTCGCCGCCGTGAAGACGGAGCTCGACGACGCAGCGGCCATGAAGTGGGCGTAGGAGGACTAGCCGCGGCTGGAGTTAGAGCGCCAGCACCGCGCCCTAGAGGAGATCGCCGCTTGGCACCGTGGCCGTGTAGAGGGAGGCGTCGTCGTTCTCTACAATAGCGACGGCGATGCGCCGCCACCGGTCCGCCAGGGCGACTTCGGGCAGGGGTCCAGCAGGGGCGACCGCGTGAAGGAGGAGAAGGACAACAACGACGGCGGCGACATCGCCGAGTTCATCGAGTTATTCCTGTAGTCGCGGCCTTTGTTTTTGTGACGCCCCGAGACCGATGTGCCAGGTGTCGTCCAGTTATTCGATGTTGTTGCCTTGTCATTGCTTGCGTGTCATGCATTGCATATCATGTCATCATGTACATTTCATTTGCATACATGTTTGTCTCATGCATCCGAGCATTTTCCCCGTTTTCCGTTTTGCAATCCGGTGCTCCGTTCTCCTCCAGTGATCATTTCTAACTTTCTTTCATGTGTGGGGATTAAACATTTTCGGATTGGACCGAGACTTGCCAAGCGGCCTTGGTTTACTACCGGTAGACCGCCTGTCAAGTTTCGTATTATTTGGACTTCGTTTGATGCTCCAACGGTTAACCGAGGGACCGAAAAGACCTCGTTTGTGTTGCAGCCCAACACCCCTCCAATTTGGCCAAAACCCACCTAACTCTGCTCCATCAACTAGAGCGTTCGATCACGATCGCGTGGCCGAAAACCGCACCTCATTTGGACTCTCCTAACTCTCTCTAAGCCTATAAATAGACCCCCCATTCCATATCCCGGATCCCCTCTCCCCTAACCCTAGTCTCCCTCCACCGCGCCGCGCCGGACACGTCCGTGCCGGCCGGACACCGTCCGCCGCCCGCCCGCACCAGTGGCAGATCGCCACGTGGCACGCCGACTCGCCTCCCACCGCCGGCCCGCGAAGCCCGTGCGGGGCCCCCGCGGCCCAGCCGCCTCGCCCCGCCGCCCAGCTCCTCCCGCCGCCCGCACCTACCGAGCGCCGCCGCGCCGGCCTTCCGCTCCGCCGCCGCCGCGCCATCAACTTCGGCGCGTCCGCGCTGCCACGTCCGCGCCCGCCGCCACCAACCGCCGCCGTCGACGCCGTCCGCCGCTGCGGATCCGGCCACCTCACCGGCGAGCGTCCTCCCCCACGCCAAGCTCCTCTCCGGTGAACTACTCCGGTGACCTCGGGATCCGTGCCGCCGGATCTCAGATCTAAAACTCCCCCTCGGGTTGACTTTTCCCTCTAAACCCTAACTATTTTGCTATCTTTGACCTGCTATATCTCCGCATCCGTAGCTCCGATTTGGGCATATAGCATATCAAAATGTTCGCCTCAGAGAGTACATCATTTCATTCCATTGCATCATTTTCATTTGAGTTCATCTTGATGCCCGAAATGCTGTTAGAAGAGGGCTACTTGAGTTAATTGTCAGATCTGCTAGTTCATCTTAGACATTTGTCATTTTTGCCATGATTATTGTGTGCATGATATGCCCATGGGTCCTGCATATGTTTTGTTAAGGGTTTTGTCATCTTTCCAGAGGTGCAACCTATGTATTTTTGTGATGTGTGTGGTGCTTAGTGCAAGCTTGCAAAGTGAGGCAACCGGTAAATCTGTTTTCAGGGACTTAGTAGTTTCACTAAGTCCTGGGATTGTTTAGTTCATGATGCTATATGTTCCTGTTGTTTCCTAGTGATCCGTGCCTCTTTTGAGGATGATCAGTAAAGGAGTTTTGTTAATATTGTAGTGCTCTATCCATTCATGTCTTTGTTTGCATATATGGAGCACCCTAGCTTGAGTCAATCGAGCTCTACTTTTGCTTCGTTGTGAATCTGGGCAGATCGTCAACTTGTTTGCGATTTTTCCGATGTTATTGTAGTTGATCCGTGCATGCTATGCCATTGTTCTTGCCATGTATAGCTTGCATTTTGTGCCTTCTTAATGGATGTATGCTTGTCTTGCCATGACTTGCTCTGTAGTGAATGCATTGAGCTCGTAAACATGCCTTCGTGAGTTATGTTTCAGCATGTCCCAGTTTTCACTAAGTCTGAAAACTGATTATGTTTTTGCTATGTTCGTGGGCTTGTTAATATATTTTGTGATCCCTTTTGGCTCAAGGTCACTAATGGACTTTTGTTAAGCTTGTTGAGTAGCTCCATGCCATGTCTTTCTTTGTCATGTTCAGGTCCTGTAACATGTTGTTTTGTTGCTCCGAAGAGGGCTATATGATCCGAAATTTCAGACAAGTGTTAATTTCACTAAGTCTGAGATCTGTTTACCATTTGCGTTTTTGCCATGCTTTTTTGAACCTCCTAATGGATGAATTGGCCGTGGCTCAGTGCTAGACTTTTGTTAAGCATCTTGAATGCTTCCCTGCCATGTTTTTTGATGCCATGTTTGGGTGCTGTAGCATGTTCATATCATTGCATTTAGATGCCTACTTGCTGTAAATCGCAGACCGGTGCCATATTTGAATCGCTTGCCATTTCCAAACCGTAACTCCGATTCCGGTGATCTTTATATCATTTTCAAGCGATTTCATCCCATCTTTCCAGTGGCACACTTGGTTTTCCAAGTTGAGGCCAGGTTCATGCATTTCCTGTCATATCTTGCATATGCATCCCGCATTGCATCCCGCATAGCATACCATGTTTGCATCTTCTTGTTTGACCCTTGCACGTGGTTGATTGTGTTCTTGTTGCTTGTTTGTCTTGTTTGGGTAGAGCCGGGAGACGAGTTCGCTAACGAGGAGCCCGTTGAGTTTGCTTTCGAGGATCCAGTCAACTCTGACAACTTTGCAGGCAAGATGATCATACCCTCGAAATCACTACTATCTTTGCTATGCTAGTTTTGCTCGCTCTTTTTCTATGCCATTGCTACGATGCCTACCACTTGCTTTCAAGCCTCCCAAATTGCCATGTTCAGCCTCTAACCCACCATTGTCCTAGCAAACGGTTGATTGGCTATGTTACCGCTTTGCTCAGCCCCTCTTATAGCGTTGCTAGCTGCAGGTGATGATTGGAGACCGTTCCTTGGTGGAACATTTATTTACTTGTTGGGATATCATTATATTGCCATGTTATCTTAATGCATCTATATACTTGGTAAAGGGTGGAAGGGTCGGCCCCTCGCCTAGTGTTTTGTTCCACTCTTGCCGCCCTAGTTTTCCGTCATATCGGTGTTATGTTCCCAGATTTTGCGTTCCTTACGTGGTTGGGTTATAATGGGAACCCCTTGATAGTTCGCCTTGATTAAAGCTTTTCCAGCAATGCCCAACATTGGTTTTACCATTTGCCACCTAGCCTCTTTTTCCCTTGGGTTTCCGGAGCCCGAGGGTCATCTTATTTTGAACCCCCCCGGGCCAGTGCTCCTCTGAGTGTTGGTCCGAACTAGAGTCCTGTGCAGCGCCCCCTCGGGGAAACTCGAGGTTTGGTTTTAGTTGTATGGAGAACTCATCTGAGTGTGCCCTGAGAACGAGATATGTGCAGCTCCTATCGGGATTTGTCGGCACATTCGGGCGGTGTTGCTGGTCTTGTTTTAACCTGTCGAAATGTCTTGTTGTACCGGGATACCGAGTCTGATCGGAATGTCTCGGGTGGAGGTCTATTCGTTCGTTGACCGTGAGAGCTTGTCATGGGCTAAGTTGGGACTCCCCTGCAGGGATTGAACTTTCGAAAGCCGTGCCCGCGGTTATGGGCAGATGGGAATTTGTTAATGTCTGGTTGTAGATAACTTGAACCTTAATTAAATTCAAATGAATCAACCGTGTGTGTTACCGTGATGGCCTCTTCTCGGCGGAGTCCGGGAAGTGGACACGGTGTTGGAGTAATGCTTGCGCAGGTTGTCCTCTAGTTTCTCGCTCGTGCTTTGCCTCCTCTTCTCGCTCTCTTTTGCGAATAAGTTAGCCACCATATATGCTAGTCGCTTGCTGCAGCTCCACATATATTTACCTTACCCTACCTATTAAGCTTAAATAGTCTTGATCGCGAGGGTGCGAGATTGCTGAGTCCCTGTGGCTCATAGATTACTATTACACCAGATGCAGGGCCAGATGACACAGCTCCAGATGGCGCGCTTGAGCTCAAGTGGGAGTACGACGAGGACTCTCAGCGTTATTATGTTTCTTTTCCTGATGATCAGTAGTGGTGCCCAGTTGGGGTGATCGGGACCATGTCGCTTGTTGGGTTATCTTTTATTTTGGCGCCGTAGTCGGGCCATGAGTGTTTGGATGATGTATGTTATTTATGTACTTGATTGACGTGGCGAGTGTAAGCCAACTATGTTATCCCTTTTATTCATCTATATTACATGAGATGTTTGTGATGATTGCCTGACTTGCGACATATGCCTTAAATGCAATTATGCCTCTAAGTCGTGCCTCGACACGTGGGAGATATAGTCGCATCGAGGGTGTTACAAGTTGGTATCAGAGCCTTCCCCGACCTTAGGAGCCCCCACTGATTGATCGTTTTTAGCGGCCGAGTTGTGTCTAGAAAAATGTTTTGAGTCAGTTAGGAATTATATATCGGAGAGTTTAGGAATTCTTTTTACTTCCCAGTCTCCTCATCGCTCTGGTAAGGCATCCTGACATAGAGTTTTGACTCTTCTCTTCCCAAATTTCACTAAATTTTTTTTACAATCACGCGGGTATCTTGGAGTCGTTCCGATGGTTTTATGATGAGAGCATTGTCTTGGTGCCTCCTGTCAGGGGTTTAGTGGAAGTGTCCCGGGGAGTTGAGCTCTGAGGTGTTGTCATCATAATTTTATCGTTGCAGTTCTGGAATACCCGAGTTTAGTACGCCAACATCGAAAATCTCTTTTATGCAGTTCGTTGGTGAGATAACCTCGACGCCACCCAGTACTGGGGCGGGAGTTCGGGAGTATCGCCATAACTTGTATAACGGATGCTTTTCGAAGGTTGAGGTAGATGGTTTCCGAAGGTTTCTCGGTTATGTGTTGAAGGATGGATACAGCTGGATGTAGGATTTGCTAGTTTGGGTGAGATATTATGCTTCCCCTATATCCCCAACACGTGATTGCATAACAGGAAAGGTTCGGGAGTTTCATAGGTGGGAATTCAAGTAGCTCTAAGGATATCTTTCCGACAGATGTATGATATGAAATTGGGGTTCGACGTCTAGTGGTCCGCCTATTCACGGTCGGTTTTATAGTGGTCTCGTTGTGTCTTAAAGAGTCCTTGGCTATGCCGACTCGGGGACGCTTTGTATGTCATGTGCACTGTCTTGTACATGATGGTGCTGTACGATCGAGCCCGTGTAGGCCCCACCACGAAAACTTCGGATGAAATCTCTATCATATGTTTGTTCCGGCTTATTCTGCAAGCCAATCCTTTGTTTTTGTTTTGAGTTGTGGTATTCGAGTTGCTTCGAAGTCAAATGTTGATTCCATACCTTCCCCAAATGGTGTTCTCATACTCCGATGTGAATACTAATCCTTCTCGATCATCGAGTCTGTCATGTCAATCCTTTTCAACCGGTGTGTCTCTCTTCAAGTGGATGTGATCACTTCAACATTCGTAGGATCAATTATCAGTTCTTCTCAATGGTGTTTGTTTCATCCATCCCAAGTTGCCTTTGTTTTTCCCGCCCACCCACCCTTTTCCTTCAAGAACTCAGATTTCTGAATCAAGTATCCATTTTATTCATGAGAAGTCTCTCCATTCTTTTCCGTCAATATTCTTACCCGGTGGTTCTCAAGAAGATGTTCTACTAGTTCGTCATTCCTCATTCCTTTTCTTCTCCGGTGGTTTTAAGTCAAGCTTTGTTGATCATACCCTTTTCTCATGTCAATGCTTTCTCATACCGGTGCAATTCTTAATCATTCACCTCTCGCTATTCATTTGTTCCGGAGTGCTGAAGATATTTCGAAGATTTGTGTTTTCACTTTGCATCCATTCAAGCTATTTCGAGGTCCTATCTTATTCAAGCCATTTAATTCAACCGGTGCAATCTCGCTCTTTAAATCCTTTCAACGGTGTTTCTTTTGAGTGGGCCCTAACCCACAGGTCTTTTCCCAGGATCTTACCTGACTCTTCTAATTCTCCCAGAGATATCCTTAAAAAAATTCTTTTTAAAGTTTGACATAAGAATGAATCATCATCAGTCAAATGTTTTTCTCTAAGATCTTTCACATTCTTTGCATCGTTGGCTCAACTTTTCCATTCTTCATTCGGTGTGCCTCAATAATTCTTGGTGATGTTTCACGTCGTCATCTGAGAACCGAAGAAGAGTTTTACCTCCATATCTTATCCGTTCTCTCAGAGAATCGTGGTTCTAATTCGAGGTCATCCTCCCATAATTGTTTGATTGTGAGAATTCCTTTTATCCATCCGGAGCAATTCAGGAGCCTTTTTTTCAGTTTGTTCATCCGGAGCCCATCATGTAAGATTTATTCATTCTCAGCTTTCAGCTATCATTCTCCAAATTTTACCGGTGCTTCGTTCAGGTGATCTTTAATCGGCTCGTGATCTCTTCGTTCACTTGTATCTAAATTCTCTCAAGTATCTTCGTTCATTTCATAATTCTTCCCGGTGTCTTCCTTTATCTTTTCTTTGTTCATTTTTAATTCTTACGGTGGTTCGTTCAAGATTTCTCTTCTTTATCAATTTAGTCGATGTTCCAATCCTACCGGTGGTTCGTCGAAGACATTCTCAAGTTTATGTTATATCTCTCTTAATCTTTTCTACGAGAATAAGTAATATGTCAAATCCGTTGGTTGTCATCAATTTAATTGGTGAAGGATACGCATAACATAATTCTTATTCTTGTTTCATCCAAGTGATCTATTCTTTATTCCGGACGTTCATCAAAATTCCTGATTTCAATTGTTTCATCTTCTTTTTTTTCCCGGAGTTCCAACTTCTTCCAACTATTTCACCGCGGAGATCCATCTAATCATTGCAAGTCCTCACCTTGTCTTTTCAATTTCTCTTTTCCTTTCGTGTGATTATTCTTTTGTTACCGAAGTTCTTCACGAAGGTTCTACATGATGGTTCTTCAAGGATTTAATTCCTTCTTGAAGTTTTCATCGAGATCCCTTTTAAGGAGCTCAAGCATTCTTCATCTTGCAATCCGGGGTGCAATTCTTTTCTTCCGCATCATTGGAGGTGGTATTATGTCATTCTTGATAATTTGAGTTCATGTTTCATGATTCACATGTTGTCTTGAATGGGGTATTTTAAATCCATCAATCTCGTCATTGGAGTTATCTTGGGTTATACTTCACCTAAAGCCCTCCCTAAGGATTGTTGCTATAATTGTGCTCATATATGATCCAAGTTCTTCATATATCCTCCCGGTGGAAATAAGTTTCCTGTCTCCTCGTTCATATCAATTCAATTCTTTTCCCCGTGAGTGGCAGGTTGTCACCTCATAATTTGAGATGTATTCCATAAGACCATATCAAGATTATTCTTTTCTTTGTTGGTTTTCCAACAACTCCGTTCTAGCCTTTGTTGTAAGCGTGCTCTGCCAAGACCTTGTTTCACTTCGTTCATTCCATTCCATTCTTACTTTTGTTCTGGAGGCATTGTGATGTTGCTCTCTTCAACCCATCTTCGTGTTTTGTCAGGATCATGTTCTTTTCTTGGTTTATCCATTTAACCGGAGTGTAGTGTCCTTTGCTCAAGTCCTTTTTTTCATCCTATCAAGTCTTGGATCTCTGTTCTACCGGAGTGCTTTCAACTTCATTCATCGTCGTTGCTTTCTTTCTTTCAAGTTGTTCAACTTTGCAAGGTTCTCTGGTTTCACTCGTTTGTTAAAGGAGCAACTTAGTTTTACCTCTTCTCTTTCTCTTCCGTTGTTCCTCCAGTGTCATTCTAGATCTCGGGACGAGATCCTCTCGTAGTGGTGGAGTGTTGTGACGCCCCGAGACCGATGTGCCAGGTGTCGTCCAGTTATTTGATGCTGTTGCCTTGTCATTGCTTGCGTGTCATGCATTGCATATCATGTCATCATGTGCATTTCATTCGCATACATGTTCGTCTCATGCATCCGAGCATTTTCCCCGTTGTCCGTTTTGCAATCCGGTGCTTCGTTCTCCTCCAGTGGTCATTTCTACCTTTCTTTCATGTGTGGGGATTAAACATTTTTGGATTGGACCGAGACTTGCCAAGCGGCCTTGGTTTACTACCGGTAGACCGTCTGTCAAGTTTCGTATTATTTGGACTTCGTTTGATGCTCCAACGGTTAACCGAGGGACCGAAAAGACCTCGTGTGTGTTGCAGCCCAACACCCCTCCAATTTGGCCAAAACCCACCTAACTCTGCTCCATCACCTAGAGCGTTCGATCACGATCGCGTGGCCGAAAACCGCACCTCATTTGGACTCTCCTAGCTCCCTCTATGCCTATAAATAGACCCCCCATTCCATATCCCGGATCCCCTCTCCCCTAACACTAGTCTCCCTCCACCGCGCCGCGCCGGACACATCCGTGCCGGCCGGACACCGTCCGCCGCCCGCCCGCACCAGTGGCAGATCTCCACGTGGCGCGCCGTCCCGCCTCCCGCCGCCGGCCCGCGAAGCCCGTGCGGGGCCCCCGCGGCCCAGCCGCCTCGCCCCGCCGCCCAGCTCCTCCCGCCGCCCGCACCTACCGAGCGCCGCCGCGCCGGCCTTCCGCTCCGCCGCCGCCGCGCCATCAACTCCGGCGCGTCCGCGCCCGCCGCCACCAACCGCCGCCGTCGACGCCGTCCGCCGCTGCGGATCCGGCCACCTCGCCGGCGAGCGTCCTCCCCCACACCAAGCTCCTCTCCGGCCACCTCGGCTTCCTCTCCGGCGAGCTACTCCGGCGACCTCGGGATCCGTGCCACCGGATCTCAGTTCTGAAACCCCCCCTCGGGTTGACTTTTTCCTCCGAACCCTAACTATTTTGCTATCTTTGACCTGCTATATCTCCGCATCCGTAGCTCCGATTTGGGCATATAGCATATCAAAATGTTCGCCTCCGAGAGTACATCATTCCATTCCATTGCATCATTTTCATTTGAGTTCATCTTGATGCCCGAAATGCTGTTAGAAGAGGGCTACTTGAGTTAATTGTCAGATCTGGTAGTTCATCTTAGACATTTGTCATTTTTGCCATGATTATTGTGTGCATGATATGCCCATGAGTCCTACATATGTTTTATTAAGGGTTTTGTCATCTTTCCAGAGGTGCAACCCATGTATTTTTGTGATGTGTGCGGTGCTTAGTGCAAGCTTGCAAAGTGAGGCACCCGGTAAATCTGTTTTCAGGGACTTAGTAGTTTCACTAAGTCCTGGGATTGTTTAGTTCATGATGCTATATGTTCCTGTTGTTTCCTAGTGATCCATGCCTCTTTTGAGGATGATCAATAAAGGAGTTTTATTAATATTGTAGTGCTCTATTCATCCATATCTTTGTTTGCATATATGGAGCACCCTAGCTTGAGTCAATCGAGCTCTACTTTTGCTTCATTGCGAATCTGGGCAGATCGTCAACTTGTTTGTGATTTTGCCGATGTTATTGTAGTTGATCCGTGCATGCTATGCCATTGTTCTTGCCATGCCTAGATTGCATTTTGTGCCTTCTTAATGGATGTATGCTTGTCTTGCCATTACTTACTTTGTAGTGAATGCATCGAGCTCGTAAACATGCCTTCGTGAGTTATGTTTCAGCATGTCCTAGTTTTCACTAAGTCTGAAAACTGATTATGTTTTTGCTATGTTCGTGGGCTTGTTAATATATTTTGTGATCCCTTTTGGCTCAAGGTCACTAAGGGACTTTTGTTAAGCTTGTTGAGTAGCTCCATGCCATGTCTTTCTTTGTCATGTTCAGGTCCTGTAACATGTTGTTTTGTTGCTCCGAAGAGGGCTATATGATCCGAAATTCCACACAAGTGTTAATTTCACTAAGTCTGAGATCTGTTTACCATTTGCGTTTTTGCCATGCTTTTTTGAACCTCCTAATGGATGAATTGGCCGTGGCTCAGTGCTAGACTTTTGTTAAGCATCTTGAATGCTTCCCTGCCATGTATATTGATGCCATGTTTGGGTGCTGTAGCATGTTCATCTCATTGCATTTAGATGCCTACTTCCTGTAAATCGCAGACCGGTGCCATATTTGAATCGCTTGCCATTTCCAAACCGTAACTCCGATTCCGGTGATCTTTATATCGTTTTCAAGAGATTTCATCCCATCTTTCCAGTGGCACACTTGGTTTTCCAAGTTGAGGCCAGGTTCATGCATTTCCTGTTATATCTCGCATATGCATCCCGCATAGCATACCATGTTTGCATCTTCTTGTTTGACCCTTGCACGTGGTTGATTGTGTTCTTGTTGATTGTTTGTCTTGTTTGGGTAGAGCCGGGAGACAAGTTTGCTAACGAGGAGCCCGTTGAGTTTGCTTTAGAGGATCCAGTCAACTCTGACAACTTTGCAGGCAAGATGATCATACCCTCGAAATCACTACTATCTTTGCTATGCTAGTTTTGCTTGCTCTTTTGCTATGCCATTGCTACGATGCCTACCACTTGCTTTCAAGCCTCCCAAATTGCCATGTTCAGCCTCTAACCCACCATTGTCCTAGAAAACCGTTGATTGGCTATGTTACCGCTTTGCTCAGCCCCTCTTATAGCGTTGCTAGCTGCAGGTGAAGATTGGAGACCGTTCCTTGGTGGAACATTTATTTACTTGTTGGGATATCATTATATTGCCATGTTATCTTAATGCATCTATATACTTGGTAAAGGGTGGAAGGCTCGGCCTCTCGCCTAGTGTTTTGTTCCACTCTTGCCGCCCTAGTTTTCCGTCATATCGGTGTTATGTTCCCGGATTTTGCGTTCCTTACGCGGTTGGGTTATAATGGGAACCCCTTGATAGTTTGCCTTGATTAAAGCTTTTCCAGCAATGCCCAACATTGGTTTTACCATTTGCCACCTAGTCTCTTTTTCCCTTGGGTTTCCGGACCCCGAGGGTCATCTTATTTTGAACCCCCCCCCGGGCCAGTGCTCCTCTGAGTGTTGGTCCGAACTAGAGTCCTGTGCAGCGCCCCCTCGGGGAAATTCGAGGTTTGGTTTTAGTTGTATGGAGAGCTTATCTGAGTGTGCCCTGAGAACGAGATATGTGCAGCTCCTATCGGGATTTGTCGGCACATTCGGGCGGTGTTGCTGGTCTTGTTTTAACTTGTCGAAATGTCTTGTTGTACCGGGATACCGAGTCTGATCGGAATGTCTCGGGTGGAGGTCTATTCCTTCGTTGACCGTGAGAGCTTGTCATGGGCTAAGTTGGGACTCCCCTGCAGGGATTGAACTTTCGAAAGCCGTGCCCGCGGTTATGGGCAGATGGGAATTTGTTAATGTCCGGTTGTAGATAACTTGAACCTTAATTAAATTCAAATGAATCAACCGTGTGTGTTACCGTGATGGCCTCTTCTCGGCGGAGTCCGGGAAGTGGACACGGTGTTGGAGTAATGCTTGCGCAGGTTATCCTCTAGTTTCTCGCTCGTGCTTTGCCTCCTCTTCTCGCTCTCTTTTGCGAATAAGTTAGCCACCATATATGCTAGTCGCTTGCTGCAGCTCCACATATATTTACCTTACCCTACCTATTAAGCTGAAATAGTCTTGATCGCCAGGGTGCGAGATTGCTGAGTCCCTGTGGCTCACAGATTACTATTACACCAGATGCAGGGCCAGATGACACAGCTCCAGATGGCGCGCTTGAGCTCAAGTGGGAGTACGACGAGGACTCTCAGCGTTATTATGTTTCTTTTCCTGATGATCAGTAGTGGTGCCCAGTTGGGGTGATCGGGACCATGTCGCTTGTTGGGTTATCTTTTATTTTGGCGCCGTAGTCGGGCCATGAGTGTTTGGATGATGTATGTTATTTATGTACTTGATTGACGTGGCGAGTGTAAGCCAACTATGTTATCCCTTTTATTCATCTATATTACATGGGATGTTTGTGATGATTGCCTGACTTGCGACATATGCCTTCAATGCGATTATGCCTCTAAGTCGTGCCTCGACACGTGGGAGATATAGTCGCATCGAGGGTGTTACAAGTTTTTTTAAAATAAATTTTAAGTTTGCTATGTAAAAAACTGTTTAAGTCGTCGAAGTTTATGCCCGTTTGCTGAATTATAGCGAGATTTCTTTTTAAAAAGTTAAAAAAACCTTTGGGGGCGAGCCTGGGCCAGCGACTAGGAACCCAATCAGTCCCAAACCGATTTTAGCACTGGGTCACCTTTAGGCGATGATTTTTTTGAGTCCCTGAGAGGCCAACGGCTGGAGATGCTCTAAGAACGAGAGAAGACGTGTGTTGCCTGCTGCGGCTTGCGGTGTGGATGCCACCATGCAGCATATAGGAGGCGAGGGATGGACGCAGGGCGTCGCTGGTTGCCTGCCGCAGCCGCTCCCACCCCTGCTCAGTTAGATTGGATTTGGGAGAGCGGTTCGTGAATCATGAGCCCTAACTTCGTGCGATAGAGACATGTCATGCACACTATGCGCTGCCGCCTCTTCAAATTTCTGAAATGGGCTGGAAGAGGAGAGATTGGCCTATGGGCCATGTGGGAGTAGGGAGGGAGAGAGAAGCAAGGTGGGGCTAGCTAGTCGCTGGATGCTTCGATTGTCTGCTACTTTGTGCCAAATTCGTTCTTTTTTTGCGGGGTAAAAAAGGAATTTCATTACTCAAGGAGGCCGTTCAGCCATACAAATATTTACAATGTCGTGCAAGCCAGATCCCAACCACACGGCGGTGCGAGGGGTACTACAACCATAAGCGGCAAGAGCATGACTAACAGTGTTTTGAGAGCGACTAATATGGCTAATAGAAATCTTCCGAGGATCAGCTGCAATTAACACAAGAATCTCTTGCACTAGTACACGATGGTTCGAACGATCCATGGATGGCGAGTTAAGCATCGACACCGCCTCCAAACTATCCATCTCAATGACAATCGGCAACTCTGTACGGTGGAGGGCGAGAGCCAGTCCTTCACTGCACGCAGCTAGTTCCGCCTCTAAACCATTAGCACATGTACGTAATTGCATGCAAGCAGTATAAATAATCTCTCCGGCAGCGCCACGCCGCCAGCAGCTCCTGTAGCCGGGATGTAGCTCCCATCCGTGTTCAGTTTGGCCAAGCCAACTGCTGGTGGCATCCATCGCTTCTCCTCACCACTATGTTTAATTTGTGTAGCAGCCGACCTTCCCAAACGCACCACCATTTTTCCTTTAACAATATCAGCTCTAGGATGTTGCCGGATACATAGTAGGGAATTAATATACCCATGGAGAAATCTGTAGGAGGCCTCTGTAGGGGGCGGATTCTTCTGATGAGTTATCTCGTTACGGACGTGCCAAATACGCCACATGGTCATCAACACCACCAGCCGTGGCGTATCTGCAAGTGGCTCGAGCAGCGAGAACAACCATTCAGGGCCATTGTTGCGGACAAAATCCACATCAGGGATAGGCCAATCCTTCGCCATTGTATGCCACAGGTTCTTCGCGAGGGGGTATCTACACATAGCATGGAAGGTATCCTCTCGTTCCACACCACAAATGGGACAAACATCAGTAAGCTCAAGATGTCGAGAGAATTCATTAACCCATGTTGCGAGCGTGTTGGTAACAATCCTCCAGGCGAAGACGCGTACCTTCGGGGGAGCAGGGCACCCTCCATATGGTCTTCCAGATGGCGCGACGACCTTCCGGTGCCCTGCTCGTGGCTGTCGCCGATGGACGCTCGCACTCGTCCATGGCAAGGCGGTAGGCGGAGCGGACGGTGAAGACACCGTTCCTCTCAGGCGCCCAAGCAATGATGTCCTCGGTGATGCACAATGAAGTGCGGATGCTCGTGATGGTGCTGCTGTCCACCGGAAGAAAGTATCGCCGTAGAACGTCGAGGCGCCAAGTGCCGGAGTCATCAAGGAGATCCGCCACCCGCCGTAATCTGCAAGTGTCCTGTTGCGTGATAGGCCGCCCCATCGGCTCCGTGGGCAGCCAACAATCCCTCCAAATACGGATGCTTTGTCCGTTGCCGACGCGCCACACCAAGCCCTTTTTCAAGAGCTCGAGGCCATACTGGATAGCCTGCCATGTAGGGAGGCATTCCCCAAGAATACTGTGTCCTCGAGACGCCCCTCCGGATAGTATCAGGCTTTTAGTACCTGCGCACATAGACTGTTTGGGTTAATTAAAAGTCTCCATGCCTGCCTCGCGAGAAGGGCTTGGTTAAAGAGGCGGAAGTCTCTGAACCCAAGCCCACCCTTCATTTTATGAGCCTGAATTTGTGGCCACACCATCCAATGAGTTTTCCTTTTGCCTTCCGCTGAACCCCACCAAAAGTTCCTTACCATCCTGTTCAAATCATCACAAACTGACATTGGCAGCTTGAACACACCCATAATATAAGTAGGGATGGCCTGCACCACAGCTTTGATCATGATTTCCTTGCCAACAAGTGAAACGGTGTCACCCCAAGCGATAATCCTTTTCAGAAGTCTTGATTGCAAGTTCTGAAATTTACCTCTATTCATACGCCCATCCAGTGTAGGTAGCCCCAAGTATTTCTCTTCAAAAGTGACCAAGTCAACATGCAAAATAGTACGCACCTTTTCCTGGCTGTCAACGGTACAGGAACTTCCAAATAGTGCACTACACTTGGCCGGATTGATGCATTGGCCTGTCGCTCTCTCATACGCGAGTAGCACCTCATGTACCTTCTTAGCATGTTCCTCTGTTGCTTTAAAAAACAACATAGTGTCGTCTGCGAACAACAAATGAGACACACCCGACGCTCTACGACAAACCTTCAGGGGAGTATAATCACCCTTTTCTTCTTCATCCTTCAACAAAGCCGAGAGACCATCAGCCACAAATAGGAACAAAAAAGGGGAGAGAGGATCACCTTGCCGAAGCCCGCACGTTGGTGCAAACGAATCCAAGAGGGTCCCATTAAATTTAACTTTATATCTCAGCAAGGTGACGCACGTCATAATCCGGTTGACCCAACAGCGAGCAAAACCCATCTTTTGCATCATTCGCTCCAAGAAGATCCAATCAACCCTGTCATAAGCTTTAGACAGATCCAATTTATATGCACAAAAACTTTTGTTCGGGTCTTTTTCCTGTTGAATATAGTGAATGCACTCAAAAGCAAGTAACGCATTATGAGTAATCATCCGACCAGGGACAAAGGCACTCTATGCGGGTGAGATAATGTCATCCAATATGGGACGCAACCGGTTAACCAAACACTTCGCCACTACCTTGTAGATGACGTTGCATAAACTGATAGGTCGGAACTCCGTGAGCCGCTCTGGGTTGTCTACCTTTGGGATGAAAACGATGGAGGTGTCATTTTGTAACGCCCTCGATGCAGCTATATCTCCCACGTGTTAAAGCACGACTTAGAGGCATAATTGCATTGAAAGTAATGCCACAAGTGAGGTAATCTTCACACAACCCATGTAATACATAAGGGAAAGAGATACATAGTTGGCTTACAATCGCCACTTCACACAATACATGAATAAAGCATTACATCATCCAGATACAATCAAGGTCCGACTACGGAACCAAAATAAAAGAAGACTACCCCAAATGCTACACAGATCCCCGATCGACCCCAACTGGGCTCCACTACTGATCAAGTGGAAACGGAAACAACATAACGAACATGATCTTCATCGAGCTTCTCCTTGAGCTCGGTTGCGTCACCTGCACGATATCATCGGCACCTGCAAACTGGTTTTGGAAGTATCTGTGAGTCACGGGGACTCAGCAATCTCACACCCTCGCGATCAAGACTATTTAAGCTTATAGGTAAGGTAAAGGTATGAGGTGGAGCTGCAGCAAGCGACTAGCATATTTGGTGGCTAACATACGCAAATGAGAGCGAGAAGAGAAGGCAAAGCACGTTCGAGAAACTATGATCAAGAAGTGATCCTAGAACAACCTACGTCAAGCATTACTCCAACACCGTGTTCACTTCCCGGACTCCGCCGAGAAGAGACCATCATGGTTACACACGCGGTTGATGTATTTTAAATAAGATCAACTTCAAGTTTTCTACAACCGGACATTAACAAATTCCCATCTGCCCATAACCGCGGGCACGGCTTTCGAAAGTTCAAATCCCTGCAGGGGTCTCCCAACTTAGCCCATCACAAGCTCTCACAGTCAAAGAAGGATATTCCTTCTCCCAAGACAATCCGATCAAACTCGGCATCCTGATTACAAGATATCCTCGATAATGGTAAAACAAGTCCAGCAACATCGCCTGAATGTGCCGACAAATCCCGATAGGAGCTGCACATATCTCGTTCTTAGGGCACACTCAGATGAGACATCCTACGAGTAAAACCAACCCTCAAGTTACCCCGAGGTGGCCTCGCAGTCTACTCGATCGGACCAACACACAGAGAAGCACTGGCCCAGGGGGGTTTAAATAAAGATGACCCTTGAGTCTGCAGAACCCAAGGGAAAGAAAAAGGCTAGGTGGCTAATGGTAAAACCAATGTTGGGCATTGCTGGAGGAGTTTTATTCAAGGCGAACTGTCAAGGGGTTCCCATTATGACCCAACCGTGTAAGGAACGCAAAATCCAGGAACATAACACCGATATGACGGAAATTAGGGGCGGCAAGAGTGGAACAAAACACCAGGCATAAGGCCGAGCCTTCCACCCTTTACCAAGTATATAGATGCATTAATTTAATAAGAGATATTGTGATATCCCAACAAAATATTCATGTTCCAACATGGAACAAGCTCCAATCTTCACCTGCAACTAAAAACGCTATAAGAAGGGCTGAGCAAAGCGGTAACATAGCCAACAACGGTTTGCTAGGACAAGGTGGGTTAGAGGCTTGGTTTAACAATATGGGAGGCATGATAATCAAGTGGTAGGTATCGTAGCATAGGCATAGCGAAAGAGCAAGCAACTAGCAAGCAAAGATAGAAGTGATTTCGAGGGTATGGTCATCTTGCCTGAGATCCCGCAAGGAAGAAGAACGAGTCCATGAAGAAGACAAACGGACGTAGTCGAACGGGTCCTCACAAATGCGACGTTATCGGAACCAACCCGAAGAAGCAACACCGGAAATAAGCACACAACATAGTAAACAACCAACACATGAACATGGTATGATATGCGGGATGCGGTATGTGATGCATATGCAAGATTTGAAAAGGAATGATTGAACCTGGCCTCAACTTGGAAATCCAAGAGTGCCACTGGAAAGGGGAGGTGATTTCGGTTGAAATTGATATAAAGATCACCGGAATCGGATGCACGGTTTGGAAATGGCAATCAAAACAAATATGGCACCGGTCTGCGATTAACAGCAAGTAGCCATCTAAATGCATCAAGATAAATATGCTGGAGCACTCAAACATGGCAACAAAATACATGGCAGGGATCCAATCATGATGCTTGACAAAAGATGAACACTGAGCTACGGCTAAATCATCCATTAACAGGTTCAAACAAGCATGGCAAAAGTGCAAATGATAACAGGTTTCAGACTTCGTGAAATAAATAACATGTCAGGAATTTATCATCAGGAAGCAATCTTTAGAGCATTATAACTACATGCTACAGGAACATATCATGGCAAAGCAAGGCACGGAATGAAGCTACTAAAAGCATGTAACAAAAGTTCCTTAGTGACCATGAGTCAAAAGGGATCAGAGAATACAATTGCAAGCATGTGAACATAGCAAAAACATAAACAGATTCAAACTTAGTGAAAAACTGGAGCATGCAAAACAGATAACAAGTAGACATGTTTACGAGCTCGATACACTCACTACGAGGCATTGCATGACAAACTAAGCATACACCCAGCAAATAGACATGGCATAGAAGCCAGACATGGCAAGAACAACAACATAGCATGCACGGATCAACAACAATAAGCTCGGCAAAATTGCTAAACATGTTAACAATCTGGCAGGAACATTTTATAGCAAAAGTAGAGCTCGATTGACTCAAGCTAGGGTGCTCCATAATTGCAAACAAATACATGAATGGATAGAGCACCACAATGTTAACAAAACATCCTTACTGATCATCCTCAAAAGAGGCACGGATCACTAGGAAACAACATGAACATATAGCATAAAACAAAAACAGGACAAGGACTTAGTGAAATTCTAAATCTCTGAAATCAGCATCAACGATTACGCTACTTTGCATGCTTGTGCTAGTCACCACAAAGATCACCAAAATACATGGTAAGCACCTCTGTAAAGATAACATGGCATATAACAAAACACATGTAGAGCTCAGGATCATAGCATGCACACATTAATCATGGCAAAAATGACAAAAGGTCATTTGCTGAAATAGATCTGACAAATTCCTCACATAACCCTCTTCCAACAGCATTTCAAACATCAATATGAGCTCAAATGAAAATGATGCAATGAGATGAAATGATGTACTCGTCGAGACGAACATTTTGATATGCTACACGCACGAATCGGAGCAACGGTGATGAAGTTAGGATGCGATGAAGATGTCAATATAATTAGGGTTTGGAGAGAAAGTCAACCCGATCTGGATCTGGATCCAGATCCGGTATTGTAGCGGCACGCAAAACGAGGACGGCCGGAAGTCGTCGCCGGAGATGAAGACGCGGTGGAGGCGGTCGCCGCGGGCGGAGAAGGGCGCGATGGCGGGCACGGATGCCGGGGTGTCGGCGGCGCTCGCCGGCGCAGGAGAAGCGCGGCGGGCTCCCATCGAGAGGCGCGACGATGGCGACGCGGCAGCGCTGGAGAGGCGACGAGCGAGCGGGGCGGTGCCGGCGGGGTCGGGCGACGAGGTCGCCGGCGTCGAGGTGCGGTGGCGGTGGCTCGCCGGCGCGGCCAGCCGGCGACAGCGAGGCATGGGACAGCGGCTCGGGCGGAGCTAGGCGCGGCGCGGACGCGCGAGTGCGGCGGCGGCGGCTCCGGGCCTGGGCGGGCCTGCCTCGGGCCCCGCGGGCCGCGGCGACGCGGGAGGAGAGAGAATGGAGCGGCGCGCTGAGGTGGCGGGCGCTGGTTGGTTCGGGCGGCGGAGGAGGCGACGTGGCGGCGTCTGATTCGCCGGAGTGACGCGTCCGGCGGACATGTCCGGTGTGGGATGGACGTGTCCGGCGGCGCGAGAAGGGAGATGGCTAGGGTTTTGGGGAGAAGATCCGAAAACGAAAATGAAGGGGTCTATTTATAGAGGTAGAGGGAGCTAGGAAGCTCCAAATGAGGTGCGGTTTGCGGCCACGCGATCGTGATCGAACGACCGAGAGGATGGAGGAGGTTTAAGTGGGTTTTTGGGCCACTTTGGAGGGGTGTTGGGCTGCAACACACACGAGGCCTTTTCGGTCCCTCGGTTAACCGTTGGAGTATCAAACGAAGTCCGAATGGCACGAAACTTGACAAGCGGTCTACCGGTAGTAAACCAAGGCCGCATGACAAGTCTCGGTCCAATCCAGAAATGTTTAACACCCGCACACAAAAAGAGGTAAAAAGGAACGCCGGAGGACATAGGAGCGCCGGAATGCAAAACGGACAACGGAGAAAATGCTCGGATGCATGAGACGAACATGTATGCAAAAGAAATGCACATGATGACATGATATGACATGCATGACACGCAAGCAATGACAAGGCAACAATAGCGAATAACTAGAGGACACCTGGCACATCGGTCTCGGGGCGTTACACATTTACCCCTTCAAGCATGATCCCAGTCCGAAAAAATTCCTTCACCCCAGCGATAACCTGCTCTTTCATGACACCCCAGTTCCTCTGAAAGAAGCGAGCAGGGAATCCATCAGGCCCCGGTGCTTTGAGAGGACCGATTTGAAACAGTGCATCAGCAATTTCCTTGTCCGTAAAATCTGCACACAGTCCATCATTCATGGCATCAGTAACATAGGAATTAATTAAGTTAATCACAGGATCCGCACATAAGGAGGCATCAGCAGAAAGCAAATTAGAAAAATAGGACGTTGCCATCGCAGCCATGGACTCATGATCCTTATGCACCACTCCTGCATCATCAACAAGTGACTTGATGCGATTTTTTCGCGCACGCCAAACCGCTTTCCGATGAAAGAAACGCGTGTTGCGGTCTCCCTCCCGCAACCACGCAACCCAAGATCTCTGCATCCAAAGCATCTCCTCTCTGTATAGGAGTTCATTCATCCTGTCAATGGCCTCTCTGATCTCCTTTCTATCTGCATTCATAGACATAAGCTCTTCCAGGCGAGAGCGTGACTTGTTAATTTCTTTTATAACATTACCAAATTTTTTGCAGCTCCAATCCTGTAACATGTCATCATATTACCTAGCCCGGAGGCAATATCACCCAGATTTATCATCGAACCCATTTCAGTCCAAGTGTTCATGATTATCTCCGGGAGAGTTGGGTCTCTCTCCCACATGACCTCATACTGACGACATCTTCTGCCGGTCGATGGTGAGATCTCCTCCCTCACACTCCGTAGCAGAATGGCCAGGTGATCCGAGCTCGGTGCTACAAGGTGCTCCACCTTAGCCTCCGAGAACATATCCCGCCAAGAGTTTTTAGCAACAGAACGATCAAGCCGGACTTTAACGTTTGCCCGGCCAGCACGACGATTATCATAAGTATACGGTAGGCCTACAAAACCAAGATCTCCCAAACCACAATCCTCAAGCACATCACGAAAGTCAATCATCTGACCTACCGATCGTGGCATTTCAGAGATATGTTCAAAGCTTCACATTGCTTCATTGAAGTCGCTAACCACAGCCCATGGCATGTCGGCCTGTTGGTGAAGATCACGGAGGAGGGACCACATGTGATGATGGTCCTCCGTCCGTGGCTCGCCGTAGACACAAGTAAGCCTCCAAGGTGGCTCACCGCCGCAGCAGTCACGTACACATCAATGTATCTTTCATTTATAGCTTTTACATCAAGATTCAAAGACTCATGCCAATACAAGGCAAGGCCACCACTTAGACCAACACTATCAAAAGCATCAAAACCACTTAAACCTAGCCGAGCACGATATCTCTTCATTTTATTTTTTGATTGCCTAGTCTCACAAAGAAAGACGATACTAGGGGAGTGAACTTGCACAAGGCTCACGAGGTCACGAACTGTCCGGGGGTTCCCCCCCACCTCGGCAATTCCAGCTTAGGATATTCATTGCTCCAGACGGGGCTTCATCGTCCCCGTCAGTTCGCCGGCGGCCCCTGGGCCGGCTACCTCCTGAGTGTTGGTTTCCTCCTGCATCTCCTGGTCAGCAGTAGTCCCTCCTCCCACTGTCTGCTGCTCCATCTGGCCTCCTTCCATCCTGTGCTTTTTTGGTGTGCCTGTAAACAGAGGATCAGCCGAGGTTGATGTATTATAGTACACCACCATCGCCTGGTTGCCATCCACCTCCACCGAGTCGATCACATGGTTATCACCAGCACTGCACTTCCCCAAAGTAGATGGGTCATCCGATAGCTCATCTTCTGCCATCCTAACTTCATGTGATAAATTTTGCATGGCCGGTATGATGTCGAGCTTCTGGGTAGTGAATGACCCCGTTGCTGTACATTCTTGCTGGAAATGTGGCTGTGTGTAGCTGCAGCTCTTATTTCCTTCTCAATCGCTACGGCCGCACCGCCGGACATCTGGCGGATCTGTTCTGTAGGCGTCTCCACCTCTGGACTTGGTACCGGCTCTCTCACCGCAGCCATGTTTTTCATCTGTCCCCAACCAGCGAGCGACCGCATACTCGGGTTCTGCGCCACATGCGCCTCAGTTTCCCCGACGGAAGGCTTCGGGCGGGCAGGATCCACAAAGGGAGCCCCATGATCACCCCCACCGACCACCGGGTTCACGTCGGACACACAGGGCTTGGTTCCCGCCAGCTGCGTAGCCGTCGACATCGCAGACGAGCGGATCTTGCACAGCGGCGGCTCACCCTCGCGGAGAAGACGATCTGGTGGTTGACTCGGTTCCTCGTGATTCTCTGGTTTGTCGCTAGGCTGCTTTCTGTAGGCAGGGATGTCAGGTTCCTTGCACAAGGGGTCAGGGAACCCTAACCCAACCGGACGCCCTGGCTCACCCTTACTCCTCATGGCTTCGGTCTTCAGATCTGACACGGCGGGAACGCTGCAGTGAAGTGTGCCGCGCGAACGGTGTGCGGACAGGGCCGCGACGAGTCCGACGTCCTACCGTAGCGGAGACACGGAGGCAGGGCCACCCGCGACCGGAGCGGCGCCCGGCAGCGGTGGCGGCGTGGCGATCGCCACCTCATTGCCTAGGGCGTGAAACCCTAGCATCCTACCTGGAACTAATAGTTCATCATGTAGATGCCAAATTCGTTCTTATGCATACATCTACATAATATATGATATAAGTATACATAATGTTTTGTCAAAAATAAAGGGTATTCAACTGAATACCCATGAATTGACCTGGGCCCACCCTTGCGCTTCGCAAGTTCATGTCCTCGTTCTTCCCATGAAAAGTTGTCACACTCTTTTTGCCAAATTTTGATTTTCTCTTCCTTCAGATATCCATCCTTCTATTCAACAGCTGCATGCTTGTACTGTAAAATCTCAATTTGTCAAAAGACTCCAGTGTCTTCCTTATGAATTCTCTCATACCAGATACCATTACGATTTCGTTCTTCGAAGCGCACTACTTTTTGTATGAATTGATTTCATTTTCAGTCGTAATATTTTATTTCATATTCTACCAAGTTAAGTTCGATGAAACTGACTTTCTTTTTTACCAAACTTACCGCCCATTCTTTTTGACCAAAATCGGCATTACAAGATCTATTTTAACTCAATTTATAGCTTTGCTTGAGACAAAATAAGGGTTCACTTTCGTTGTGGGTGTCACCTATAAACACGAAAAAAACCATTTCACTGACAAGTCTCGGAAAGAATTCTGAAAACTGTATCACCCGGGAGTTGATAACGAGAAGCGCTCCATATCCGGTGATCCGCCTCATCCGGGCCTCAAAGGTATTGTTTTCTAGTCGGAGAGGAGAAGTCATCTCGAGGCCTCCCCCCCCCCCCTGAGTACATCCACATCCCCTGGCCATGCTCCTGGAGAGACTGGATCTGCCGACTATTGACTTGTTGTTTGAGATCCATTATTTCCTTCCAAAGTTTGCCTGTGACAGCTAGAGCTCCGATCACCCATGGACACTTCCTGGCTGCGGGGGAAAAGCAACACTCTTTTTCATGTTATCATAAGAGAGATATCTAGCATTAGGAGGTATGACCGAATTTGGTGTGGCTGAGCTCTGGAGTTCCTCAAGCATGGCTCCAGGTTGAGGGCGAGAGGTAACTTCTTGATCCTCCTCCATGTCATCCACTCTTTTCAGGCCAGCCTCCATCTCTTCCTCCGTTGACCACCCAAAGTGGTCAGCTTCGCTGTATGCTCTTGGGTCCGGTATCGGGTGAGAGACACGACTCTCCCCGTGTGACTCTTGCTCCAAATCTGCTGCAGAATTTGCTAAACACAAGAACATAGCATTTTGTCATGATAGGGTGGTCAAAACCTTCGGGAGATTATATAATGAATTTTTACCGACCAAAAGGAGTGTACTGCAAGAAAACGGAGTCCGGAGGGCACACGAGGTGGCCACAAGCCCGGGAGGCGCGCCCATGGGGTAGGGCGCGCCCCCAGGGCTTGTCGCCTCCTCATGGACTTTTTGGACAACTTTTTATTTTCCTAATTTTTTAAATATTCCAAAACAGAGTAAAATTGCTTTTGGGAAATTTTTGGAGTCGATTTACTTACCGTATCACATACCTATTCCTTTTCGGAGTCCGGAGCATTCTGGTAGATATCCCTTATGTACTCCTCCGGTGTTATGGTATTAATAATATTGGTTTCAACATTTATGGGAGTACCTGATATATAATGTTTGATTCTTTGCCCGCTTACCACCTTCGGGTTAGTGCCTTCGGTGTTGTTGATCTTGATGGCACCGGAATGATAAACTTCCTCGATACTGTAAGGCCCATCCCATTTAGAGAGAAGGTTTCCTACAAAAAATCTTAAACGAGAATTTTATAGCAAGACATGGTCTCCTACATTAATTCACGCTTTTGTATCCTTTTATCATTCCATCTTTTAACTTTCTGTTTAAACAATTTGGCATTCTCATAGGCTTGGGTTCTCCATTCATCAAGTGAGCTAATGTCAAATAACCTCTTCTCACCGACAAGTTTGAAATCATAGTTAAGCCCAATAAGCTTTATGTTCTAGTTCAAGAGGTAAGTGACATACTTTTCCATGAACCATTTTATACGGAGACATACCCATAGGGTTTTTATAAGCAGTTCTATAAGCACAAAATGCATCATCAAGTTTCTTAGAAGAATTCTTTCAGGATCTATTGACAGTCTTTTGCAAAATCAACTTTATTTCTTGGTTACTCAATTCTACCTAGACTGAAGATGATATGGAGATGCAATTCTATGGTTAACATTATATTTAGCGAGCAATTTATGGAAAGCACCATGAATAAAGTGTGAACCATCATCAGTCATTAAATATCTAGGGACTCCAAACCTCGAGAAAATAACTTCTTTAAGCATTTTAATGGAGGTGTTATGATTAGCACTACTAGTTGGAATAGCTTCTACCCACTTAGTAACATAATCAACAACAACCAAAAATATGTGTATACCGATTAGAGGAAGGAAAGGGTCCCATATAATCAAATCCCCAAACATCAAATGGTTCAATAACGAGTGAATAATTCATAGGCATTTCCCGACGTCTACTAATATTACCGATTCTTTGACATTCATCAGAAGCCAAGACAAACTTACGAGCATCCTTGAAAAGAGTAGGCCAATAAAAACCAGATTGTAATACCTTATGTGCAGTTCTATCTCCAGCATGGTGTCCTCTGTAGGCCTCGGAGTGACACTTGCGCAAGATCTATTCATGTTCATACTCAGGTACACAACGTCTAATAACACCATCTACTCCTTCTTTATAAAGGTGTGGGCCATCCCAAAAGTAATGTCTTAAATCATAGAAAAACCTTTTATTTTGTTGGTACATGAAACTAGGTGGTATAAATTTAGCAACAATATAATTGGCATAATCAGCATATGAAGGAGTACTACGAGAAGCATTTATTACAGCTAATTGTTCATCAGGAAAGCTACCATATCAATAGGTAGTGGGTCATCAAGAATATTTTCTAACCTAGACAAGTTGTCTGCTACGGGGTTCTCAGCTCCCTTTCTATCAATAATATGCAAATCAAATTCTTGTAGCGAGAGAACCCACCTAATAAGTCTAGGTTTAGCATATTTCTTTTCCATAAGATATTTAATAGAGCATGATCAGTGTGAACAATTTCTTTGGAGTCAACAATATAAGATCTGAACTTATCACAAGCAAACACAATTGCTATAAATTCCTTTTCAGTAGTAGCATAGTTTCTTTGAGCATTGTCTAGAGTTTTACTAGCATAATGGATAACATTTAATTTCTTATCAACTCTTTATCCTAGAACAACACCAACAACATAATCACTAGCATCACACATAATTTCAAAGGGTAGGTTCGAATCAGGTGGTTGAACAATATGTGCAGAAATTAAGGCTTTCTTAAGTATTTCAAATGCTTCTACACAATCATCATAAAAAACAAATGGAACATCCTTTTGCAAGAGATTAGTAAGAGGCCTAGAAATTTTAGAGAAGTCTTTAATAAACCTCCTATAGAAACCAACATCACCAAGGAAACTTCTTATACCTTTGATATCTTTAGGACACATCATTTTTTCAATAGAATCAACTTTAGCTTTATCAACTTCAATACCTCTTTCGGAGATTTTATGCCCCAAGACAATACCTTCATTAACCATAAAGTGGCACTTCTCCCAATTCAAGACAAGATTAGTTTCTTCACATCTCTGCAAAACTCGATCAAGGTTGCTTGATCAATCATTAAAAGAAGATTCGTAAACAGAGAAATCATCCATGAAAACCTCAACAATCTTTACACAGAAGTGACAGAATATAGCAGTCACATCTTTGAAAAGTAGCAGGTGTATTGCATAAACCAAAAGGCATACGTCTATAAGCAAAGGTACCGAAAGGGCAAGTAAAAGTAGTTTTTTCTTGATCGTCGTGTGACACAGGTATTTGGGAAAAAACAGAATAACCATCTAGAAAGCAAAAGTGTGTATGTTTTGATAGTCTTTCTAGCATTTGATCAATAAAAGGTAGAGGATAATGATCTTTCCTAGTAGATTTGTTTAATTTTCTAAAATCAATAACCATTTTATAACCTATGACAATTCTTTGCGGAATCAATTCATTTTTATCATTAGGAACAATGGTAATACCTCCCTTCCTAGGGACACAATGAACATGACTTACCCATCTACTATCAGCAATAGGATAAATTATACCCGCTTCCAGGAGCTTTAGTATTTCATTTCTTACCATTTCTTTCATTTTTCGATTCAAACGTCACTGGTGATCAACGACTGGTTTAGCATGAGGTTCCATATTAATTTTGTGCTAACATAGTTGGACTAATGCCCTTACAATCATCCAGAGTATATCCAATAGCTGCATGGTGCTTCTTCAGAGTTTTCAATAATTTCTTTTCCTCATGTCCTGAAAGGTTAGCACTAATAATAACAGGACATATCTTTTTCTCATCAAGATAAGTATATTTTAGAGTATCAGGTAATTGTTTAAGATCGAATACAGGATCGCTCTTGGATGGTAGAGGATCTCCAAGAGTTTCAACACGCAAATTGTGTTTCAAAACAGGCATTTATTTAAAGAAAATGTTGTCTAATTCCTTTCTTTCATTTATGAACATATCGTTTTCATGGTTTAGCAAATATTATTCTAAAGGATCAGTAGGAGGCACGACAATAGAAGCAAGACCAATAATTTCATCTTCATTACGCAATTCTTTATCATGGGGTTGTCTATGATATTTGGAGAAATTAAAATCATAAGACACATCCCCAAAACTTACACTATTAGTTTCTTTCTCACAATCTATTTTAGCATTAACACTATTCAAGAAAGGTCTACCAAATATGATAGGAGAAAAATCATCTTGTGGGGAACCAAGAACTAGAAAATCAGTAGGGTATTTTATTTTTCCACACAAGACTTCAACATCTCTAACAATCCCAATTGGTGAGATAATATCTCTATTGGCAAGCTTAATAGTCACATCAATATCTTCTATTTCAGCAGGTGCAATATCATTCACAATTTCTTGGTATAAGTAATGGGAATTGCACTCACACTAGCACCCAAATCACATAATCCATGATAACAATTATCTCATATTTTAGCAGAAACAATAGGCATACCAACAATAGATCCATGTTTATATTTTTCTTCGGGTTTAGCAATTCTAGCAGCTTCATCGCAGAAGTAAATAACACGCCCATCAATATTATCGACCAAGATATCTTTAACCATAGCAATGCTAGGTTCAACTTTAATTTGTTCAGGGGGTGTAGGTGTTCTAGTATAACTCTTATGAACCACAATTGAAGCTTTAGCATGTTCCTTTATCCTAACAGGGAAAGGTGGTTTCTCAATATAAGCAGTAGGAATAATAGGATCAACATTATAAGTAATAGCTTCCTCTTCAGCTTTAATAGGTTCTACTACTTTTACCTCAATGGGAGGATGATATTTAAACCACTTCTCCTTGGGGAGATCAACATGAGTAGCAAATGATTCACAGAAAGAAGCTACTATCTCAGAGTCCAGTCCATACTTAGTGCTAAATTCATGAAAAGCATCGGTATCCGTAAAAGATTTAACACAATCAAACTTTATGTTTATACCTGACTCCTTATCTTTTTCGAGCTCCCAATCTTCAGAGTTGCGTTTAATTCTTTCCAAGAGACCCCATATGAATTCAATAGTTTTCTTCATAAAAGAACGAGTACAAGAAGTATCGAGCATGCATTTATCATTATGAGAAAGCCGAGCATAAAAGTTCTGAATAATAATTTCTCTTAAGAGCTCATGATTGGGGCATGAATATAACATTGACTTAAGCCTCCCCCAAGCTTGGGCGATACGTTCTCCTTCACGAGGCCAAAAATTATATATATATATAATTCCGATCGTGATGAACCAGATGCATAGGATAAAACTTGTGATGAAATTCCAATTTCAATCAGTAATTTGATATCTACTACGCAACATTTCTTCTTGTAGACTCGTGTTGTGCCTCGAAGCGCATAGTTTTGTAGGACAGTAGCAAATTTCCCTCAAGTGGATGACCTAAGGTTTATCAATCCATGGGAGGCATAGGATGAAGATGGTCTCTCTGAAACAACCTTGCAACCAAATAACAAAGAGTCTCTTGTGTCCCCAACACACCCAATACAATGGTAGAGTGTATAGGTGCACTACACTACTGCAGGATGCTGCTGACGCAACACTACGATCAGAGACCCTTCGACGA
Organism: Triticum monococcum; assembly: GCA_034509565.1. Classification (NCBI taxonomy): domain Eukaryota; kingdom Viridiplantae; phylum Streptophyta; class Magnoliopsida; order Poales; family Poaceae; genus Triticum; species Triticum monococcum. Next base: position 389,251,035 of record CM067841.1, read on the forward strand.
AACTGTGTGCGATGCAATAATTGCAAATGGTGGTGTAAAAGAACTGTCAAAAAAGGTGTAAAACATTTGCGATGGCGGAGCCATCAAACACGGTTTAGATTTTAGTTGCGTGTGCGATGCAGGGCATACGGTTCAGTTCAATGAACTATTTGCGATGAGAAGGAACAAAAGAAATGGGCAGCTAGATGAAGGTGTGTGCGATATACAGCATACGGTTCACTCGGATGAACTGTTTGTGCTGAGGGGGAACAATAGAAATGGGCAGCTAGATAAAGGTGTGTGCAATTGAGGGCATACTCTTCAGAAGGATTAACTGTTTGCGATGAGGCAACATAACAGAAACGGGCCAGCCAGATCAAAGTGTCTGTGATTGATGGCATACACTTCACACGGATGAACTATTTGCAATTAGCCACAACAAACTGAAATAGTTAGATAGATCAAGGTGTGTGCGCTAGATGGTCACACACATTCTAATTAAAAGAAGCGTGCGCGATGGTAATAACGAGCGCGCACGGTTGTTGGAACAAGACGTGTGCTGACATTGCCTATTGCGGTGCATCGTATGGTGCAAACATCACATACGCGGCCGAGAAGGCATACGTGCCCATGTTACACCTTCCGGGAATAGTGCCGCATTTATAATCGTCATTAAATTTTGAGCATGGGTCCCATCACATTCCAAATTGCAAACCTGTTCACACCGATCAAAACCTAAAAGGTTCCCACTTAGGAGGGTATTAGTACTCAGTTATAAATACTACTACTCCAAGATGACTGCACATTCCTCCTCAACTCCTCATCCACAAAAATGAACAAGTCATTCATCATCGTTCCTTTGCGTCATCCATGGCCAGCGTGAGTTCTGGATCAAGAGATTTCCACCAGGGAGATGCGAGCATGGAAGCGAAAGCACGAGAGATGTCCCGCCTCGCCGCGAACGCAGCCGGCATGTCCCGCAATGTGGCTGTAGCAGCACAGAGGTCCCATCGCGCCGCCAAAGCAGCACGCAGGTGCTGCCGCGCTGTCGATGCGGCATACTGGTCCGGCCACGCCGCGGAAGCATAAGAGATGTCTCACCGCGCCGTGAATGCAGCAAAGATGTCCTCCCGCATCGTGGCATCCTGGGAAAATGTCTTGCGGGCAGGCGAAGACTCTTACAAGCGCATGCATGCGATCGTCCATAGCTAGATGGATCAGATCTCCGGCTGGGTGAGGTTGCATGACGACATGAAAGCCTCTTTTGCTGGCGTCATCCGGTAACTAAATGAGAGCAATGTGAAGCTCTGGGCCGAGCGCGACCTGCTGAGGGTGAAGATCGTCGGAAGCGCGGAGCAATAGGAGGAGACCACTGCCTTGTTGAAGAGAACCGATGTCATCGTCGAGAACCTTATGGACGAGAATGCCATCCTGCGCATCGAGCGCAAAAGGCTGGTGGAGGAATCCGTGGATGCTCTCAAGAAGCATCTTGAGGACAAGAAAGAGCTCATCGCCACTCGCCACGAAGACTAGTTCCCGCGGCCTGCAGCAACGCATCAAGAAAGTAGAGATCAGCGAGCCAAATCGTTGTCTTCCTTCAACTTTTGCCCTTGTGTATTTCGGGCGTTGCCGCATGTGGCTTTTTTTAGTTATGTTCCTTTTTGGCGGGGATTTTAATTATGTTCCTAAATATGTAAGATAATTATTATCCACAGTCATCGTCCTTATATTCATCATGCTTGCTATAAGTGACAGTCGATGCTATATAGGTCCGTCGGATCTTACATCAAGAACCGTGCAAAACTTTCTTTTCAGATTTTCATTTTTCTTTCTTAAATATCAGTCCAGTGAGACATATAGGCACGCCGTAGAACAGGGGCTCGGGCGCCATTAATGGAGAAGTCGGGAGGGAGGTGTGCGGCGGGTAGAGGTCAAAGGGCTCTCCTCCCGATGAGCACGCGCAGGGGTCTGATCGCACGCCTCCCGTACTCAAATAGCTACCCCGCACAACACCTCCTAGCCAATAAAAAAATTGGACGCGTGGCGACGCGTAATTGGTAAGTAGAACACACACGGTTTCAATAATACTTGTGTTTCCGATTTGTAACGTGACAACACTTGTTCTAAAATGACTTTATTGATTTTCATGCGTGTTTTGGATTGATAGGAATTAAAAAACCAAGTTTCTCAATCTTTCCGGCCGAGCCACGATGCCCAGACGTTTGAATTTCATTCCCATTTCTTGCATGGGACCTAGAAATTCACCCAAGGACACACATGTGATTTTCCAACCAACTTTGGTGCACTGGAGCATGTGCTTGTAGTTCAAATTTGAATTATGCACATTAAATGCGCATAAACTCAATTAATGTATAAAAAGGTCAAACAAACCCGGAATAATTCCAAATTTTAGCACGATACTTCTATTTGGTCTAATCTACCTGTGTAAAAAAATTAAGGCGGGAGAAGACATTGTACGTATGTCGTATCGCACACGGAGATGACACGTTCCCTCTTGGAACCACGATCCTTCTTGAGGGAAGCTCTGGTTTGCAAGAAGCTTACACCAAAGCTTGTTCCAATTCGGCCAAAAAAATTACCGCAACATGTTGGTGCCATGTCATGACACCATGCCAAGTTTCATGATTTTCACGCGTGTTTTGGATTTACAGGAATTAAAAAACCAAGTTTCTCAATATTTTCGGCCGAGCCACGACGCCCAGATGTTTGAATTTCATTCCCATTTCTTGCATGGGAACTAGAAATTCACCCAAGGACACACATGTGATTTTTCAACCAACTTTGGTGCAGTGGAGCATCTGCTTGTAGTTCAAATTTGAATTATGCACATTAAATGTGCAGAAACTCAGTTAATGTATAAAAAGGCCAAACGAACCCGGAATAATTCCAAAATTTAGCACAATACTTCTAATTGGTTTAATATGCCTGTGTAAAAAAATTAAGGCAGGAGAAGGCAGTGTACGTATGTCATTTCACACACGGAGGTGACACGTTCCATCTCGGAACCACGAGCCTTATTGAGGGAAGCTCCGGTTTGCAAGAAGCTTACACGAAAGCTTGTCCCAATTCGGCCAAAAATAATTACCGCAACATGTTGGTGCCATGTCATGACACCATGCCAAGTTTCATGATTTTCGGGCGTGTTTTGTATTTAAATGAATTAAAAAACCAAGTTTCTCAATCTTTCCGGCCGAGCCACAATTGCCAAATGTTTGAATTTCATTCCCATTTCTTGCATGGGACCTAGAAATGCACCCAAGGACACACATGTGATTTTTCAACCAACTTTGGTGCACTGGAGCATGTGCTTGTAGTTCAAATTTGAATTATGCACATTAAATGCGTAGAAACTCAATTAATGTATAAAAAAGGACAAACGAACCCGGAATAATTCCAAAATTTAGCATGATACTTCTATTTGGTCTGATCTGCCTGTGTAAAAAAATTAAGGCGGGAGAAGGTAGTGTATGTATGTCGTTTCACACATGGAGGTGACACGTTCCCTCTCGGAACCACGAGCCTTCTTGAGGGAAGCTCCGGTTTGCAAGAAGCTTACCCCAAAACTTGTCCCAATTGGGCCACAAAAATTACCAAAGCATGTTGGTGCCATGTCATGACACCATGCCAAGTTTCATGATTTTCAAACGTGTTTTGGATTTACAGGAATTAAAAACCAAGTTTCTCAACCTTTTCCAGCTGAGCCACAACGCCCAGATGTTTGAATTTCATTCTCATTTCTTGCATAGGACCTAGAAATTCACCCAAGGACACACATGTGATTTTTCAACCAACTTTGGTGCACTGGAGCATGTGCTTGTAGTTCAAATTTGAATTATGCACATTAAATATGCAGAAACCCAATTAATGTATAAAAAGGCCAAACGAACTCAAATAATTCCAAATTTTAGCACGATACTTCTATTTGGTCTAATCTGCCTCTGTAAAAAAATTAAGGCAGGAGAAGGCAGTGTACGTATGTCATTTCGCACACGGAGGTGACACGTTCCCTTTCGGAACCATGAGCCTTCTTGAGGGAAGCTCCGGTTTGCAAGAAGTTTACACCAAAGCTTGTCCCAATTCAGCCAAAAAAATTACCGCAGCATGTTGGTGCCATGTCATGACACCATGCCAAGTTTCATGATTTTCCGGCATGTTTTGGATTTACAGGAATTAAAAAACCAAGTTTCTCAATCTTTCCAACCGAGCCACGACGCCCACATGTTTGAATTTCATTCCCATTTCTTGCATGGGGCCTATAAATTCACCCAAAGACACATATGTGATTTTTCAACAAAGTTTGGTGCATTGGAGCATGTGCTTGTAGTTCAAATTTGAATTATGCACATTAAATGCCCAGAAACACAATTAATGCATAAAAATGTCAAATGAACCCGGAATAATTCCAAATTTAAACACGACACTCATGTACTAGTTGCATGTTCATTGTACGTAAATGTTCTAGCAATTCAAACACCATCCTTTCCCTCTATAACACCATTTTGTCTTTCAAAACATAATGAAAAAATCAGGTATACCACAAACAGTTTACTAGAAAGAATCATGTGGGATGCGATATAAAATATCTTGGCGCACCGTCTTGTCTGGCTTACGCAGGAAGCTTCGTCGTCTACCGGTCACCGCCCCCGCTTGAACCACACTTGCGCGCCAGTTTCTCGCGGCACCGAGCGAAATTTTTTTGCCACCGTGGAAATATCTATCTCGCCGCCCCCTCCCTCCCACCAAAAGCCACATTTCCACTATTCCTCCTTGTTTTCCAAGTTCAAACCTTCACTACTGCTTACTAGCAGCTCGGCCTCCTTGCCATCGATCCTTCTTCTTGCAGCGCTGCCTCCTCGCCAACTACCCTTCTTCTTGCAGCGCCGCCTCCTTGTCGGCGACCCTTCTTCTTCAAGCGTCGCCTCCTCGCCGGCGACCCTTCTTCTTGTAGCGCGGCCTCCTCATTGCCGACCCTTCTTCTTGCTGCGTGGCCTCGTCGATATGGTCAGGTAATCCACACCCCACCCACACCATCCTTCTCCTTTCCCGTCCCACATGCCTCCACCAACGGTGCGACACCTTCTACCGAAATCACTACCCCCCTCCTCCAATTAAGCGCCGCCCACGGCCATTTTGCACGAAGTATAACTGGAGCTCAGTAGCATGAGGCCGCATCTGCACACGAGGTCGCTATGACTGCCATGTGTGTCGACCGCCAGATATTTGAGGAGCACCTCGTCCTTGAGGCCACCATCGACACCGCCACACAGTTGTCTACTTTAAAATACAGTTCGTGCTATTTTCTCAAGGCCACCGCCAGTGCCTTCTAGTGATTTGTCCTCTGTAAATTTAATATGCAATATGATGTTCAGTTAACAGTTTGGTCCTCTGAAATGTAATGTTCAGTTAACACTTTGGTCCAACAATTGCTACATTTCGTAGTATTGTTCTCAAGCATTCTTTGTTTTGTTAATTGTCTTATCTTCTAGTACATGTTTCTATTCTGCAATGTCGTGCTCAGTTAACAATTTTGGTTCATTTGGTCTGCTATCCATTTAACTATTTAGTTCAGTTCTGCAATTTGATTTCCATTTGCTGTGGGCACAATTTTGTATTGTTATGCATGTGACACCAATCGAATTTGGCTGTACTCAATACATATTCTACTGATAGTATGGCAACTCTCAGTTAACCTGATCAAGATCATCCTTATGTGTGTTGCAGGGAAACAATGGGAGACACTGCGGTTTACCATCGAGGTTAGTTCAAGCAGGGTCCTTTGGCTAATAGCACATTATTGTGCAGTTGTAGGAATCATTCTAATATTTAGGTTTCTTACAATTTGGTCTTGCACATGTAGGTCCTGCTGTCAGAGGCTTAGACCCACTGTTCGACCCATTTTGCATATCGGGAAATGAGATGTCCATGAATATCAGTCAAGTCAAGAAACTCAGAAAGATTGTTAGGATGAAGAAACTTGCGACAAATAACAACAAGATCTTTGTTTGCACAATGAAGAAGACATCAGTCAACTATAGGATGGTACTAACTCTTTTACCTTGTTTTTACCCCTTGTGCCATTTCAAAATTTATAACAACGATTTATGCATAGCTTTGTTTTTAGTACTTTTCAAAGCAGTTCACCGATGATTACCTCTCAAACCACCTGCATGGTCAAGAGGCGAGGAAGGTATTCATTCAACACCCATGGTACAATATTGAAGTCTTTCTGAAGAGGACGAAGGTTGGGCTGGCAATTATCCATAGCCACTGTCCTAAATTTGCAAGGACATTCAACATCACCGAAGGCTCAATATTTGCCTTCCGCTTTTGCAGTTTTCAAGATGAGATTCATCTGTCTATTTACCATGTATGATGCTACTTTCGAAAGGTTTTTGATGCTGCATGTGAAACTTGGTGATGTTGTGTAATGGCATAACTGAGTGCCGAAGCTATCTGATGTAATTCGATTATGAAATCCTGGTTGCTATTATATAGATATGAAATATCTGGTGTGTTTTATAAGAAATATCAATTTGATTAGTACATGGATTATCAATAATGTGATAATTACCCTGTTTATTGGGGTTTTCCATTACAGACGGTTACTCAGACAACACCGTGGGCGATGAACTCAAACAACCTGCAGGGTTTCTAGAAAGTAGGTTGTTCGATCAACTAACAATCACAGACGACTTCTGGCAGCGAACTGTTTGCGTTAGGCCACCTTGCACAAATGTTTACACACAAAGAACTGTGTGGGATTCATCGTGTGGGATGTACCGTGTGGGATTCACCGTGTGGGATGTACATACCTATGGAAATTATTGGATTTCGATGCCTTGCCTGATCGCACACGAGCTCATTTGGTGTCCCAGGAGGGCCTATCCCTGATGGTTTCTGGGTCGTGTGGGAAGGACCCCCCTATCGCCCACACTCACTTGGCGACGGTTCCAAATGCCATCGCGGAAAGGGGTTAAAAACCGATTGTATAGAACGTTGTTGTACCAGTGCTAGTTCGGCAAAGAGATGGTGATACAAGTGTAATATGGATAGTAGATATAGGTTTTTGTAATCTGAAAAATGTAAAAACAGCAAGGTAACTACTCCCTCCGTTCCAAATTACTCGTCGTGGTTTTAGTTCAAATATGGATAGTAGATATAGGTTTTTGTAATTTGAACTAAAACCAGAATGAGTAATTTGGAACGGAGGGAGTAGTAACAAAAGTGAGCAAAAACGGTATTGCAATGCTTGAAAACAAGGCCTAGGGTTCATACTTTCACTAGTGCAAAATCTCTCAACAATGATAACATAATTAAATCATATAGCAATCCCTAAATGTGCAATAAAGAATCACTCCAAAGTTTCTATCGAAGAACGTAGGATGAAAACATGCAGGAACCCCTATGCATAGATTACCCCAATGTCACCTTGGGAATCTGCGAGTTGAGTACCAAAACATACATGAAGTGAATCAATAGAACATCCCATTGTCACCACAGATATTCCATCGCAAGACATACATCAAGTGTTCTCAAATCCAATACTCAATCCAATGTAATGAAACCTCAAAGAGCAAGACTCAATTCATCACAAGAAGGTAGAGAGGGAAGAACGCCATATAATCCAACTATAATAACAAAGCTCGTGGTACATCAAGATCATGCAAAATCAAGAACACGAGAGGGAAAGATCAAACGCATAGCTACTAGTACATGCCCTCAGCCCCGAGGGTGAACTACTCCCTCCTCATCATGGTGGCCGCCGGGATGATGAATATGGCCACTGGCAGGGTGCCGGAATGGGCTCCCAATTGATTTTTTGTGGCTACAGAGGCTTGTGGCGGCGAACTTCCGATCAAGGGTTCTTTTCGGGGGTTCCGTATTTGTAAGAATTTTTGGCGTTGGAAACAAGTCAGGGGGGTGCCCGAGGGGCCCACAAACTCGGGATGTGCACCCTAGGGGGGTGGGCGCGCCCCCCGGGCTTGTGGGCTCGTCGGTCACTTCCTAGCCCAGCTCCGGTGCTTCGGGGGTCTCTTTTGGTCCATAAAAAATCACCGCGAAAGTTTTATTCTGTTTGGACTCCGTTTGATATTCCTTTTCTGTAAAACTCAAAAACAAGGAAAAACAGAAACTGGCACTAGGCTCTAAGTTAATAGGTTAGTCCCAAAAATAATATAAAATAGCATACTACCGCATATAAAACATCCAAAATAGATAATATAATAGCATCGAACAATCAAAAATTATAGATAAGTTGGAGACGTATCATAATTCCAAGTCACAATATCATCGTATAGCCTATACCATGTCAATGCCTTTACCTTCAAAGATAAAGGAAAGAGCTTTTTCTTGACTTCATCCTCGGGCAAACCTGCAAGCTTAAATAATCCACAAAATTAATCCACATAGATTAGGTGCATATCAGGGTGTAATGTTCCATCTCCTGTATAGGGATTACCTAGCATTTTCTCTATCATACCCAAAGGAATCTCATAATAAATATCTTTAGTAGGTTGAGTAGGTTGAGGAGCAACTCTTTGCTCTTCCAGTCGAGGAGAAGATACCCCGAACAAATCCCCTCAAAGGATGATTTTCCATAGTCACAAGTGACAATAAAGTTTAGCACACTATATAATTTTTTTCTTACCAAAGGTACTTCACTCCCCGGCAATGGCGTGAGAAAAGAGTCTTGATGACCCACAAGTATAGGGGATCTATCGTAGTCCTTTCGATAAGTGAGAGTGTCGAACCCAACGAGGAGCAGAAGGAAATGACAAGCGGTTTTTGGCAAGGTATTTTCTGCAAGCACTGAAATTATCGATAACGAATAGTTTTGTGATAAGATAATCCGTAATGGGTAACAAGTAACAAGTGTAACAAAGGTTCAGCAAGGTGGACCAATGCCTTTTGTAGCAAAGGACAAGCCTGGAGGAACTCTTATATAAAGCAAAACGCTCCCGAGGACACATGGGAATTGTTGTCAAGTTAGTTTTCATCATGCTCATGTGATTCGCGTTCGTTACTTTGATAATTTGATATGTGGGTGGACCGGTGCTTGGGTGCTGTCCTTACTTGGACAAGCCTCCCACTTATGATTAACCACTCTCGCAAGCATCTGCAACTATGAAAGAAGAATTAAGATAAATCTAACCATAGCATGAAACATGTGGGTCCAAATCAGCCCCTTACGAAGCAACGCATAAACTAGGGTTTAAGCTTCTGTCACACTAGCAACCGCTCATCTACTTATTACTTCACAATGCCTTCCCCTAGGCCCAAATCATGGTGAAGTGTCATGTAGTTGACGTTCACAAAACACCACTAGAGGAAAGACAACATACATCTCATCAAAATATTGAACGAATACCAAATTCACATGATTACTTATAACAAGACTTCTCCCATGTCCTCAGGAACAAATGTAACTACTCATAAAGCATATTCATGTTCATAATCACAGGGGAATTAAATATCATTAAGGATCTCAACATATGATCTTCCACCGAATAAACCAACTAGCATCAACTACAAGGAGTAATCAACACTACTAGCAACCCATAGGTACCAATCTGAGGTTCTAAGGCAAATATTGAATACAAGAGATGAACTAGGGTTTGGGAGTAGATGGTGCTGGTGAATGTTGATGGTGATTGAACCCCTCTCGATGAGAGGATCGTTGGTGATGATGATGGCTTCGATTTCCCCCTCCCGGAGGGAAGTTTCCCCGACAGAACAGCTCCACAGGAGCCCTAGATTGGTTCTGCCCAGGTTCCGCCTCGAGACGGTGGCGCTTCATCCCGAAATCTTCCTTCTAATTTTTTCCAGGTAAAAACACTTCATATAGCATAATATGTACGTCGGGGACTGATGTCCATTGCGCAACTTTATTCTTGTAGACACGTGTTGGGCCTCCAAGCGTAGAGTTTTGTAGGACAGTAGCAATTTTCCCTCAAGTGGATGACCCAAGGTTTATCAATCCGTGGGATTTCTAGGATGAATATGGTCTATCTCAAACAACCCTGCAACCAAATAATAAAAAGTCTCTTGTGTCCCCAACACACCAAATACAATGGTAACTTGTATACGTGAGGGAGTCCTAGATTAAGGGGTCCTCGGGAGTCCGAGCTGTGTAATATGGGCCGGACTGATAGGCCGTGAAGATATGAAGTGGAAGGCCTTCCCCCATGTCCGGATGGGAATCTCCTTTGCATGGATGGCAGGATTGGCGTCCGGATGTATAATTTCCTTCCTCCGTAAACAGACTCTGTACAACCCTAGGCCCCTCTAGTGTCTATATAAACCGGAGGGTTTAGTCCGTAGAGGCTATCAGAATTTACATAGGCTAGACATCTAGGGTTTGGCCATTACGATCTCGAGGTAGATCAACTCTTGTTACCCCTGTACTCACCGAAGCTTATTATTATTCCGAGCCTGGAGCTCACAATATAAGTGTTGTTTGCTTATATACATCCTTTTTGCCATTATATGCACCTCTATGACTTAAGTTTTTGCCAAGCTGGGTCGCCTGGCTCCTGTGTTTAAGCCCTACGTTCCTGATTGTTTGGCTAGGGCATAAAGGGAGCACCTCTGCGATTGTTACAACCGGGTCACCGGACATGTACCTCAGACGGGTGAAGCCGAAAGCTAGCATTCTTAAGAGAATAAATAAGTGGTTGGCAATCAACCGACAGATGGTTACATTATTGTAACCACTCCAACACCGCGGCATGTCTAATTTACAGTCCTCCCGCGAGTACTTCGCAGCTACCATTACTTGGTCATAAACCAACTTCATTGGAATTTCTTCCTTGTCTGGTCCCCGTGGTCCCACCCGGGCCATGTGATCTGGATATAGCTTGGTGAAGCGTGTTTTTACCATGGCCTAGGCTTCTTGTGCACCTTCCCGACAAGCGGATGTCTTCCATAGTTCGAACCGGCGCCGGGCACCCTTGAACAAGTTTGCCAAGCCCTCCATACTTTCTGGAGTGGTATCAGAGGGCCATAATGCCTTCACCATACTCTTCATGGATTTTCGGGCCCGAGCATGTACCATAGACAGTTCCTTCAGCACATCACCTTGAAATCTAGATACTTCCTCTTCCGGACGGCCAGTTAACAGACCTGCAGCAACAAAATCATAATATTATGAACTATGGACTACACATGAATATGAAGGGTGGTTTTTACATAAGAGAGGAAGACATACTGAACATGCCGCCTTTTAGCTTCTCATTTTCCTTATGAGCGGCCGATAACTGAGCCCTTCATCTCTCTACCTCTGTGGATTGTTTGTCTTTTTCCCCCTCATGTTCATTCTTCCCGGATGCACTTTTTGCAGCCTTATTCGCTTCCGCCAATTCGGTGGTGGCAGCATTAAGCTGTGCCTAATTTACTTCTAGCTCCTGGGATAATGCGGCATTTCTCTCTTTGAGAACCTGCGGGTAATATCAATCCTTAAATCGGTTACCTTCCACTTCAAGTCTCGGGGGCTACCGACACATGGCTTTTATCCTTCAAAAACAGTTGAATGACTCCGACAAGTCCATCTCGAGTGGCCCGGATATACGCGTTCACCGAACTGAGTGCGGTAAACTCTTGTTCGGAAAAGGCCGGAGCACATATAGCCTCTTTTAATTGACAGAGATTCATCATGATCTCCACTTTCAGAATTAATGATTGCTACGGCATCCGAACCCTCTTGAGGAGGCGGAACTAGCATTGCATCGGCTCACGTCTTGGTGGGTGAGTCTGGCACCGGATCAGTAGACATTCGGCTAATCGGGCATTTTCCCACCGTCTGCTGCGTGCTCCTCCTAGTGTCAAGGACAAAAAGAGACTTTTAACAGTCCGGACTCACGCCTAGGCATGTCTTAAGCAAGCTTACCTCTTGGAAGACCACGAGGTCTCTGCGGCATTCCTGGACCCTTTTCATTTTGAACGACGGCCTTGCGTAGGGGCTGCCCTTGAGGAGATATAAACAGATAAAAATGAAGATAAGGATTTCCTTTTAAGAACCCTCCAAATACTCACGATACAGAAGGGATAGAGGCGGGGGTAGTCGGCGGTGATAGCCACTTCTGGGCCGTCAAGGCTCGCTTGATAAAATACCCTGTCATCAAACTCTCTATATATGTCCGGATCCTCGCAAAAGCTGGGGTCTTTATCATGGTTATGATCCTCTGGCTGGGGAGCGGGACAGTGGACGTCCTCGGTCATCTTCCTCCATGACTATTTGTGGCAACAAAGGGCAAGTTTGATTAGTGTCTGTAACATCAATAAAATAAACACAGACAATCGAAATCTTACCCATTCAATAGGGTTGTACATGGAATAGCCCTCCCGACAGTTTAACTAGAGGAAATCTTCTTTCTCCCCTTATACAGATCGGCCAATATGGCGGCCAGTTCGGCTGGGGTATCTGGACCCTTCCATCTATAACGGGACGCGCCGTCTTCTCTGTTGTAACACCATAATGGGGTTACTTTGGATTGGAGAGGCTGAACGCACCTCTTTATTGCAATCGCCATGACCTCAACTATCGAGAGTTCAGTATAGGCTAGCAACCTGACCTTGCTAACCAACCTCTTTATCTCCGCATTGTCCTCTTCTTTGGGACTTCGGGGACGCTAGTTGAGGTGCTTCTTTAGAGGGGCACTGGAAAATTCAGGGAGGCCGCGCCGAACTGGGTCCGGCAACGGGACCTCTTCCATATAGAACCATTCCTAAGACCACTGCAGGTGTACCTCTTTGGGTGTTCCTATGAGGTATCCGGATCCAGCTATACGCCATACTTCGGCACCACCCACTTCAAATATGGAACCTCCTCGATGGTGGGAAACGAGGCAAAGAACTTCCTCCATAATTCAAAATGGGCCTCGATGCCTAAGAATAGCTCGCAGAGGGCAATGATACGTCTCCGTCGTATCTATATTTTTTGATTGTTCCATGCCAATATTCTACAACTTTCATATACTTTTGGCAACTTTTTATACTATTTTTGGGACTAACATATTGATCCAGTGCCCAGTGCCAGTTCCTGTTTGTTGCATGTTTTTTGTTTCGCAGAATATCCATATAAAATGGAGTCCAAACGAGATAAAAATTGACGGAGATTTTTTTTGGAATATATATGATTTTTGGGAAGAAGAATCCACGCGAGACGATGCTCGAGGGGCCCATGAGGTAGGGGGCGCGCCCTGGGGAGGCAGGCGCGCCCCTGACCCTCGTGGCCACCCCGTAAGGCGGTTGATGCCCTTCTTTTGCCGCAAGAAAGCTAATTTCTAGATAGAGATCGTGTCAAAATTTCAGCCCAATCGGAGTTACGGATCTCCAGGAATATAAGAAACGGTGAAAGGGAAGAATCTGAGAACGCAGAAATAGAGAGACACAGAGAGACAAATCCAATCTCGGAGGGGATCTCGCCCCTCCCATGCCATGGAGGCCATGGACCAGAGGGGAAACCCTTCTCCCATCTAGGGAGGAGGTCAAGGAAGAAGAAGAAGGAGGGGGCTGTAACGCCCTCGATGCGGCTATATCTCCTATGTGTTGAAGCACGACTTAGAGGCATAACCGCATTGAAAGCAATGTCGCAAGTAAGGTAATCTTCACAACAACCCATGTAAATAGATAATAAAGGGAAATGTACATAGTTGGCTTACACTCGCCACGTCAAACAAAGTACATAAATAGCATTACATCATCCAATCACTCATGGTCCGACTACGGTACCAAAATAAAAGATCAACCCCAACATGCGACACGGTCCCGATCGCCCCAATTGGGCACCACTACTGATCATCAGGGAAAGACACATAGTAACGACATGAGGCTTCATCGAACTCCCACTTGAGCTCAAGCGCATCATCTAGAACGGAGTCATCAGGCCCTGCATCTGGTTTGGAAGTAATCTGTAAGCCACGGGGACTCAGCAATCTCGCACCCTCGCGATCAAGACTATTTAAGCTTATAGGTAAGACAAGGTAATATGTGGAGCTGCAGCAAGCGAGTAGCATATATGGTGGCTAACCTGTTCGCAAAAGAGAGCGAGAAGAGAAGGCAAAGCACGAACGAAGAACTAGAGAACCAACTACGACAAACATTACTGCAACACCGTGTTCACTTCCTGGACTCCGCCGAGAAGAGACCATCACGGTAACACACACAGTTGATTCATTTTAATTGAGTTAAGGTTCAAGTTATCTACAACCGGACATTAACAAATTCCCATCTGCCCATAACCGCGGGCACGGCTATCGAAAGTTCAAATCCCTGCAGGGGAGTCCCAACTTAGCCCATCACAAGCTCTCACGGTCAACGAAGGATAAACCTTCTCCCAAGACATTCCGATCAGACTCGGTATCCCGGTTCTACAAGACACTTCGACAAAGACAAAACAAGTCCAGCAACACCGCCCGAATGTGCCGACAAATCCTGATAGGAGCTGCGCATATCTCGTTCTCAGGGCACACTCAGATGAGCCAGACGTCGGGTAGGCCAGCCCAGAGTTGCCCCTGGTAGCCCCGGACATCGCTCGGTTGGACCAACACTCAGAGGAGCACTGGCCTGGGGGGGGGGGGGTTAAATAAGATGACCCTCGGGCTCCGGAAACCCAAGGGAAAAAGAGGCTAGGTGGCAAATGGTAAAACCAAGGTTGGGCATTGCTGGAGGAGTTTTATTCAAGGCGAACTATCAAGGGGTTCCCATTATTACCCAACCGCATAAGGAACGCAAAATTCGGGAACATAACACCGATATGACGGAAACTAGGGCGGTAAGAGTGGAACAAAACACTAGGCAAAAGGCCAAGCCTTCCACCCTTTACCAAGTATATAGATGCATTAAGATAACAAGATAATATAGTAATATCCCAACAAGAAAATAATGTTCCAACAAGGAACGATCTCCAATCCTCACCTGCAACTAGCAACACTATAAGAGGGGCTGACCAAAGCGGTAACATAGCGAATCAATGGTTTGCTAGGACATGGTGGGTTAGGAGTTTGACATGGCAATTTGGGAGGCATGATAAGCAAGTGGTAGGCATCGTAGCATAGGCATAGCAAAAGAGCGAGCATCTAGCAAGCAAAGATAGAAGTGATTTCGAGGGTATGATCATCTTGCCTGCAAAGTTGTCAGAGTTGACTGGGTCCTCGAAAGCAAACTCAACGGGCTCCTCATTAGCGAACTCGTCTCCCGGCTCTACCCAAACAAGACAAAAAAGCAAGACGAACACAATCAACCACGTGCGAAGCTCAAACAACATGATACAAACATGGTATGCTATGCGGGATGCGATATGTGATGCATATGCAAGATTTGACAAGGAATGATTGAAACTGGCCTCAACTTGGAAATCCAAGAGTTCCACTGGAAAGGTGAGGTGATTTCGGTTGAAATCGATATAAAGATCACCGGAATCGGACGCACGGTTTGGAAATGGCAAGCACAACAAATATGGCACCGGTCTGCGATAAACAGCAAGTAGCCATCTAAATGCATCAAGATAATTATGCTACAGCACTCAAACATGGCAACAAAATACATGGCAGGGATCCACTCATAATGCTTGACAAAAGATGAACACTGAGCTACGGCCAATTCATCCATTAACAGGTTCAAACAAGCATGGCAAAAGTGCAATTGGTAAACAGATTTCAGACTTAGTGAAATTAACACAAGCCTGGAATTTCAGATCAGGTAGCACACTTTGAAGCAAGACAACTATATGCTATAGGAACTTACCATGGCAAAGCAAAGCATGGCATGGAGCTACTCAAAGAGCTTAACAAAAGTCCCTTAGTGACCTTGAGACAAAAGGGATCAGAAAATACAATTGCAAGCATGTGAACATGGCAAAAACATAATCAGATCTCAGACTTAGTGAAAAACTGGAGCATGCAAATCTGTTAACAAGTAGGCATGTTCACGAGCTCGATGCACTCACTAGAGAGCAAGGCATAACAAACTAAGCATACACCCATCAAGAATACACATTATATAAGCTAGACATGGCAAGAACAACAACATAGCATGCACAGATCAACAACAACATCCTCGGCAAAATCGCTAACTAGTAGACAATCTGCCAGGAATTACGAAATAGCAAAAGTAGAGCTCGATTGACTCAAGCTAGGGTGCTCCATAATTGCAAACAAAGACATGGATGGATAGAGCACCACAAGATTAACAAATCATCCTTACTGATCATCCTCAAAAGAGGCACGGATCACTAGGAAACAACATGAACATATGGCATATTGATAAAAACAGATCAAGGACTTAGAGAAATTCTATGTCCCTGAAATCAGCATTAACGAATGCACCACTTTGCAAGCTCGTGCTAGTCACCACACATATCACAAAAATACATGGATAGCACCTCTGCAAAGATGGCAAAGCATATAACAAAACACATGTAGAGCTCAGGAGCATATCATGCACACATTAATCATGGCAAAAATGACAAATAGCTATTTGGTGCAGCAGATCTGACAATTAACTCAAATAGCACTCTTCCAACAGCATTTCGGGCATCAAAATGAGCTCAAATGAAAATGAAGCAATGATATGAAATGATGTGCTCTCTGAGGCGAACATTTTGATATGCTACATGCCCAAAACGGAGCTACGGATGTGGAGTTACGGCACGATGAAGATGGCAAAATAATTAGGGTTAGGGACGAAAAAGTCAACCCCTCGATCTAGATCTGGCCGACACTGTAGCACGAGCGGACTTCGAGGTTCAACGTCGCCGGAGTCGAGGTCGTCGGAGGAAGGAGGCCGGCCGGACTTGCTGAGGAGAGGAGGGACTTCGCCGGGGCGTCGGGCGGCGAGGTAGAATGGCGGCGAGGGCGGCGGAGCTCGGGGAAGCCGGAGTGGGGCGGCGCCGTCCGGTGAGGAGGAGGCAGCCGCGGTCGTCGATGCCGGTGAGGGACGCGGCGGCCGGCGCGGTGGCCTACGGCGGAGGAGAGAGGCGCGGGGTGGCGCGGCTCTCCCAGGCGGCGGGGCGCGTTCGATGGGCCTCGGGGGCCCGGGCGGGCTCCGCGGGCCGGCGGGACTCGCGACGAAGTGGGGCGCGTAGGCGATGACGTGGCATGTCAGGAGTGGTCGGCGGCGGGGGCAGACATGTCCGTCCGATGAGGTTTCGTCCGGCGGCGGTGGGGTAGATGGATCTAGGGTTTCGAGGGGAGAAGAACCCGTGGATTTTAGGAGGGGGTTCTATTTATAGGCATAGAGGGAGCTAGGAGTGTCCAAATGAGTTGCGGTTTTCGGCCACGCGGTCGTGATCGAATGCTCTAGATGATGGAGAGGGTTTTGGTGGGTTTTGGGCCAAATTGGAGGGGTGTTGGGCTGCAACACACACGAGGCCTTCTCGGTCCCTCGGTTAACCGTTGGAGCATCAAACGAAGTCCAAATGGTACGAAACTTGACAGGCAGTCTGCCGGTAGTAAACCAAGGCCGCTTGGCAAGTCTCGGTCCAATGCGGAAATGTTTAACCCCCACACACGAAAGGAAGGTAGAAAGGACCACCGGAGGAGATAGGAGCGCCGGAAAGCAAAACGGACAACGGGGAAAATGCTCGGATGCATGATACGAGCACGTATGCAAATGCAATGCACATGATGACATGATATGAGATGCATGACGACGACAACAACACACGGAGACAAAATCCCGAACCCGAGAAAATAAAATAACTTAATGTCGGAAACAGCAAGAGTTGGAGTACATATTAGGTAAATTACATCCGGGGTGTTACAACACTCCACCACTACGAAAGGATCTCGTCCCGAGATCTAGGACAGGAAGAACGTCGGGTACTCGGAACGGAGGTGATCCTCGCGTTCCCAGGTGGCTTCACGGTCGGAATGGTGTGACCACTTGACTTTGAGGAATTTGATTGACTTATTGCGAGTCTTGCGTTCAGTCTCTTCAAGAATCACAACGGGGTGCTCACGATAAGAGAGATCTTCTTGGAGATCAATGTCTTCGAAGTTGATGGTGCGGTCAGGAGTCTTGAAGAACTTGTGGAGCTGAGAGACATGGAATACGTCGTGCACATTTGCAAAGTTTGAAGGAAGCTCGAATTGATAGGCGAGATCGCCTCTCTTGCTGACGATCTTGAAAGGACCCACGTATCTAGGGGCAAGCTTCCCTTTGATACCGAAGCGACGAGTGCCTTTCGTTGGAGAGACGCGGAGGTAAACATGATCTCCGATCTCGAAAGCCAAATCACGGTGCTTACTATCATAGTAGCTCTTCTAGCGCGCTTGCGCTGCTTTGAGGTTATCACGAATGACTTTACACATCTCCTCTACCTCTGTGATTAAGTCATTTCCCAAAAGTTGACGTTCACTGGTTTCAGACCAGTTGAGAGGCGTACGGCACTTCCTGCCATACAGAATTTCGAATGGGGCCTTGCCCGAACTTGCTTGAAAACTGTTGTTGTAGGAGAATTCAGCATATGGAAGAAAATCCTCCCACTTCATACCGAAGGAGATCACGCAAGCCCTGAGCATATCTTAAAGAATCTAATTGACACACTCGACTTGACCGCTAGTTTGAGGATGGAAAGCTGTGCTGAAGCGGATGTTGGTGCCCATGGCCTTCTGAAAAGACTCCCAAAACTTGGAGGTAAAGATGCTGCCACGGTCTGAAGAGATCACCTATGGAATACCGTGCAGAGAGACAATCCGAAAGGTATACAGCTCCGCCAATTGAGCTGCGGTGATAGACTCTTTGATAGGCAGAAAGTGAGCCACTTTAGTGAGTTTGTGGATGACAACGAATATAGCATCATTGTCACGCTTGGACTTTGAAAACCCAGTCACGAAGTCCATCTCAATGTGGTCAAACTTCCATTTGAAATGGCAAGAGGTTGGAGGAGACCAGCTAGCCTTTGGTGTTCTGCCTTCACTCTTCTGCAGACATCACACTCATTCACGAACTGAGAAATCTCGCGCTTCATTCAAGTCCACCAATAAGCCTGTTTGAGGTCCTGATACATCTTTGTACTCCCATGGTGGATGGAGAGGAGAGAATTGTGAGCCTCGTTCATGATCACTTTACGAAGGTCACCTTTGGGCACAACAATATGATCCTCGAAGAAGAGAGTATCCTTGTCATCAAGGTGGTAGCACTTGTACTTGGGTTGACTCTTGGCAATCCCAATCTTCACCTTCTTCACCATAGCATCAAGAAGTTGAGCCTCGCGAATCTGGTCTTCCAAGGTAGGAGAGACTTGAAGGTTGGTGAGGAAACCTTGAGGAACAACTTGCAGATTGAGTTTGCGGAGAGCTTCACAAAGCTCGGGTTGATAAGGGTTGAGAATCAGACTGTTGCAATAAGCCTTCCTGCTCAATGCGTCAGGAGTATACTCGATAAGGCTTGAGAATCACATTGGCCTTGCCTGGAGTATACTCGATACTTGGATTATACTCTTGAATCATTTCGACCCAACGAGTCTGCTTGAGGTTGAGATTAGGCTGAGTGAAGATGTACTTGAGACTCTTGTGGTCAGTGAAAATGTCCACTTTTCTTCCCAATAAGAGATGTCTCCAAGTCAAAAGAGCATGCACAACTGCCGCCAACTCGAGGTCATGAGTGGGGTAGTTCTTCTCGTTGGCCTTCAACTGGCGAGAGGTATAAGCCACAACTTTCTTTTCTTGCATCAACACTGCACCAAGACCTTGAAGAGAGGCATCGCAGAATACCTCGAACGGTTTGGATTCATCAGGAGGAGTCAGAACTGGAGCAGTGACCAATTTCTCTTTCAAAGTGTTGAAAGCGAAGTCACATTCCGGAGACCAAACATACTTGACGTGCTTCTGGAGAAGGTTTGAAAGAGGCTTCGCGGTTTTTGAAAAGTTCTCAACGAACCTTCGACAGTAGCTCGCGAGACCGAGGAAGCTACGGAGTTGCTTCACGTTCTGAGGTGGTTCCCAATTCACAATTGCAGACACCTTCTCAGGATTCACCGCAATGCCCTTGGCAGAGATGATATGCCCAAGATATAGAACCTCATCGAGCCAAAACTCGCACTTTGAGAACTTGGCGTAGAATTGATGTTCCCTGAGCTTATCGAGCACCAAACGCAAGTGCTTGGCATGATCTTCCTTGTTCTTCGAAAAGACCAGAATGTCGTCGAGATAGACCAAAACGAAGTCATTTGTGTAGGCGTTGAAGATGAAGTTCATCATGCGAGAGAAAGTCGGAGGAGCGTTGACGAGGCCAAAAGACATGACAGTGTATTCATATGAACCATAGCTTGTTCTGAAAGCCGTCTTGGGAATATCTTGCTCACGGATTCGAATCTGATGATAGCCAATACGGAGATCAAGCTTGGAGAATACTTGGGCACCTTTGAGTTGTTCGAACAGCTCGTTGATGTTGGGAAGTGGGTATTTGTTCTTGATAGTCTTCTTGTTCAATGGACGGTAGTCAACACAAAGTTGGTCCATTCCATCCTTCTTCTTCACAAAAAGTACTCCACAACCCCACGGAGAGGAGCTAGGTCGGATGAGACCCATTCGCTCTTGAATATCGAGTTGCTTCTTCAGCTCCTTCAACTCTTCAGGTCCGAGCTTGTAAGGACGCTTGCAAACCGGTTCCGTGCCAGGCTCATGATCGATGACGAATTCAACTGGCCGATGCGGAGGCATTCCTGGAAGCTCTTCTGGAAAGACGTCTTGATATTCGCAAACGACTGGAATTTGCGAGATGGCATCTAGTTCACCCTTCTCATTGAGAGAAAACAGACGGATTGTATCATCGCGAGCGGCAAAGACAATTACATCCTCAGACGAATGAGTCAATTGAATCTGCCTGGCAGCACAATCAAGGTGCGCCTTGTGCTTAGAAAGCCAATCCATTCTGAGAATAAGATCAATATCTGAGTTACCAAGAACCACCGGAGAAGAAAGAAACTTGTAGTCGCCCAACGTGATAGTAACATCCAGGGCCATAGCGCTTGCATTCATGAATTTACCCAGAGAAACAACGGATAACTGACTAGGCAAATCTTGTAAAGGCAACTCATGCTTAGAAACAAATGGTCTCGAGATGAAACAATGCGATGCAACAGTGTCAAAAAGAACTTTTGCAGGAATATCGTTAACAGGAAGATTACCCATGATGACATCTGACGAGTCCTCTGCCTGAGCTGCATTCATCAAGTTGACCTTGGCGGACTTGGGGTTATGCTTGACCACAGCTGTACTTGCCGATCGCACAGGAGGAGGAGGAGGAGGGAGACGCCTCTGGTTGAAGCATTTGTTGGCATAGTGACCCTTCTGTTGGCACTTGTTGCACGTGACCTCTGAAAGTGGACGGTGATACGGAGCACTCGATCTTGGAGCTTGAGACGAAGTCTTGTTCTGAAAGCTAGGGTTGGGTGGGTGGGAAGATCCACTGCCACCTTTGCTCTTCTGTTGATAAGGCTGACGGAACGGGGGAGGAGGAAGCCAATACTTCTGCTGCTTGGCCACTTGAGTAGAGGAAGAAGG
Source organism: Triticum monococcum (assembly GCA_034509565.1). Classification (NCBI taxonomy): domain Eukaryota; kingdom Viridiplantae; phylum Streptophyta; class Magnoliopsida; order Poales; family Poaceae; genus Triticum; species Triticum monococcum. The sequence goes on from CM067841.1 coordinate 389,272,538, forward strand.
AGTAGCATCTCTGACTCGCTTCTTGGAAGCATCACACTTCAGTTGAGCAGCCTCTTGCTTCAATGCCATGTTGTAGAACTCATCGTACCTCCTGGGCTCAAAGAGAACAAGAGCTAGCTGGATTTCTTCTTTGAGACCACCCCTGAACTGGTATATCATGCTCTTCTCGTCAGGGACGTCCTGCTTAGCAAAGCGGGCGAGCTTCTGAAACAACTTGTTGTAGTCATAGACAGACAAAGAGCCTTGCTTCAGGTTGCGCAATTCCTCATGCTTGCTTTCAACCACGCTCTGAGGAATATGATGAGCTTTGAAGTCTTGACGGAATTCATCCCAGGTAATCACACGGCCTCCTCTGGAATCCTTGTACTGCTGGAACCATTCTGCAGCTTGGTCTTTGAGTTGGAAGGAAGCGAACTTGACAAAGTCCTCAGGCCTGACGTTACTGCACTCGAAATGCTTGCACAAGTCCACAAGCCAATCGTCAGCATCAGTTGCCTCAACACAATTGCTGAAGGTCTTTGGCTGGTTAGCAAGGAACTGGTTGAGTGTAGCAAAGTGATTCTGATTGTTGCCCTGGTTGCCTTGGTTGCCTTGGTTCGCTTGGTTGCGCTCTTGAAGAATTTGCATGATCAACTGCGTGTTTGCATTGGTAGCGGCCATCACAGCTTGACATGCCTCCGGAGGAGGAGGTGGTGGTGGCGGATCATGATTTGGAGTCGTGCGCGTTGGAGGAGCCATCCTGAAGAGGTTGACATCCATTAGCACATTGACAGATAAAATTGAAGTTGAATCAAGCGGGTTGAAATTGCAACATATAGTCTTCACATCCGAACAAAATGAACGAATGCATTCCAATTGAAATGGTCACATATCCATAAATTGAGAAGCCACTTAGAATTTAGGTAGAGAAATAAATCAACAAGGTACGGAGCAAGAACAAATACTCGGTAAGGATCACCCGATCTCAAACCAAATATCTGGGAAAGAAGAACTAGAGCTACAAGAATTCCCACCTATGAAACTCCCGAACCTTTTCGGTTATGCAATCAGGTGTTGGGGATACAGGGGAAGCATAATATCTCACCCAAATCTAGCAAATCCTACATCCAGCTGTATCCATCCTTCAACACATAACCAAGAAAAACTTCTAAAATCGTCTACCTCAACCTTCGAAAAGCATTCGTTATACAAGTCATGGCAATACTCCCGAACTCCCGCCCCAGTACTGGGTGGCGTCGAGGTTATCTCACCAACAACTGCATAAAAGAGATTTTCGATGTCGGCGAACTAAACTCAGGTATTCCAGAACTGCAACGATAAAATTGTGACGACAACACCTCGGAGCTCAACTCCCCGGGACATTGCCACAACCCCTAAATGACAGGAGGCACCAAGAACAATGTTCTCGTCACAAATCGATCGGAACGGTTCCTAAAAAAATTAGTGAAATTTGAGAAGAGAAGAGTCAAAACCCTACGTCAGGAAGCCTTACCAGAGCGATGAAGGGACTGGGGAGTAAAAAGGATTCCTAAACTCTCCGATATATAATTCCTAAATGACTCAAAACATTTTTCTAGACTCAACAACGGTTGCTAATTCGATCAAGCAGTGGGGGCTCCTAAGGTCAGGGAAGGCTCTGATTACCAACTTGTAACGCCCTTGATGCGACTATATCTCCTACGTGTCGAAGCACGACTTAGAGGCATAACCGCATTGAAAGCAATGTCGCAAGTAAGGTAATCTTCACAACAACCCATGTAAATAGATAATAAAGGGAAAGGTACATACTTGGCTTACACTCGCCACATCAAACAAAGTACATAAATAGCATTACATCATCCAATCACTCATGGTCCGACTACGGTACCAAAATAAAAGATCAACCCCAACATGCGACATGGTCCCGATCGCCCCAACTGGGCACCACTACTGATCATTAGGGAAAGACACATAGTAATGACAGGAGGCTTCATCGAACTCCCACTTGAGCTCAAGCGCATCATCTGGAACAGAGTCATCAGGCCCTGCATCTGGTTTGGAAGTAATCTGTGAGCCACGGGGACTCAGCAATCTCGCACCCTCGCGATCAAGACTATTTAAGCTTATAGGTAAGATAAGGTAATATGTGGAGCTGCAGCAAGCGACTAGCATATATGGTGGCTAACCTGTTCGCAAAAGAGAGCGAGAAGAGAGGAAAAGCACGAACAAAGAACTAGAGAACCAACTATGGCAAACATTACTCCAACACCGTGTTCACTTCCCGGACTCCGCCGAGAAGAGACCATCACGGTAACACACACAGTTGATTCATTTTAATTAAGTTAAGGTTCAAGTTATCTACAACCGGACATTAACTAATTCCCATCTGCCCATAACCGCGGGCACGGCTTTCGAAAGTTCAAATCCCTGTAGGGGAGTCCCAACTTAGCCCATCACAAGCTCTCACGGTCAACAAAGGATAAACCTTCTCCCGAGACATTCCGATCAGACTCGGTATCCCGGTTCTACAAGGCACTTCGACAAAGACAAAACAAGTCCAGCAACACCGCCCGAATGTGCCGACAAATCCCAATAGGAGCTGCACATATCTCGTTCTCAGGGCACACTCAGATGAGCCAGACGTCGGGTAGGCCAGCCCAGAGTTGCCCATGGTAGCCCCGAACATCGCTCGGTTGGACCAACCCTCAGAGGAGCACTGGCTCGGGGGGGGGGGGTTAAATAAGATGACCCTCGGGCTCCGGAAACCCAAGGGAAAAAGAGGCTAGGTGGCAAATGGTAAAACCAAGGTTGGGCATTGCTGGAGGAGTTTTATTCAAGGCGAACTGTCAAGGGGTTCCCATTGTTACCCAACCACGTAAGGAACACAAAATCCAGGAACATAACACCAATATGACGGAAACTAGGGCGGCAAGAGTGGAACAAAACACTAGGCAAAAGTCCGAGCCTTCCACCCTTTACCAAGTATATAGATGCATTAAGATAACAAGATAATATAGTGATATCCCAACAAGAAAATAATGTTCCAACAAGGAACGATCTCCAATCTTCACCTGCAACTAGCAACGCTATAAGAGGGGCTGAGCAAAGCGGTAACATAGCCAATCAACGGTTTGCTAGGACATGGTGGGTTAGGGGTTTGACATGGCAATTTGGGAGGCATGATAAGCAAGTGGTAGGCATCGTAGCATAGGCATAGCAAAAGAGCGAGCATCTAGCAAGCAAAGATAGAAGTGATTTTGAGGGTATGATCATCTTGCCTGCAAAGTTGTCAGAGTTGACTGGATCCTCGAAAGCAAACTCAACGGGCTCCTTGTTAGCAAACTCATCTCCCGGCTCTACCCAAACAAGACAAACAAGAAAGAGGAACACAATCAACCACGTGCGAAGCTCAAACAACATGATGCAAACATGGTATGCTATGCGGGATGCGATATGTGATGCATATGCAAGATTTGACAAGGAATGATTGAAACTGGCCTCAACTTGGAAATCCAAGAGTGCCACTCGGAAGGTGAGGTGATTTCGGTTGAAATCGATATAAAGACCACCGGAATCGGACGCACGGTTTGGAAATGGAAAGCAAAACAAATATGGCACCGGTCTGCGATAAACAGCAAGTAGCCATCTAAATGCATCAAGATAATTATGCTACAGCACTCAAACATGGCAACAAAATACATAGCAGGGATCCACTCATAATGCTTGACAAAAGATGAACACTGAGCTACGGCCAATTCATCCATTAACAGGTTCAAACAAGCATGGCAAAAGTGCAATTGGTAAACAGATTTCAGACTTAGTGAAATTAACACAAGCCTGGAATTTCAGATCAGGTAGCACACTTTGAAGCAATAAAACTATATTCTACAGGAACTTAACATGGCAAAGCAAAGCATGGCATGCAGCTACTCAAAGAGCTTAACAAAAGTCCCTTAGTGACCTTGAGCCAAAAGGGATCAGAAAATACAATTGCAAGCATGTGAACATGGCAAAAACATAATCAGATCTCAGACTTAGTGAAAAACTGGAGCATGCAAATCTGTTAACGAGTAGGCATGTTCACGAGCTCGATGCACTCACTAGAGAGCAAGGCATGAAAAACTAAGCATACACCCATCAAGAATACACATTATATAAGCTAGACATGGCAAGAACAACAACATAGAATGCACGGATCAACAACAACATCCTCGGCAAAATCGCTAACTAGTAGACAATCTGCCAGGAATTACGAAATAGCAAAAGTAGAGCTCGATTGACTCAAGCTAGGGTGCTCCATAATTGCAAACAAAGACATGGATGGATAGAGCACCACAAGATTAACAAATCATCCTTAATGATCATCCTCAAAAGAGGCACGGATCACTAGGAAACAACATGAACATATGGCATATTGATAAAAACAGATCAAGGACTTAGAGAAATTCTAAGTCCCTGAAATCAGCATTAACGAATGCACCACTTTGCAAGCTTGTGCTAGTCACCACACATATCACAAAAATACATGGATAGCACCTCTGCAAAGATGGCAAAGCATATAACAAAACACATGTAGAGCTCAGGAGCATATCATGCACACACTAATCATGGCAAAAATGACAAATAGCTATTTGGTGCAGCAGATCTGACAATTAACTCAAATAGCACTCTTCCAACAGCATTTCGGGCATCAAAATGAGCTCAAATGAAAATGAAGCAATGAGATGAAATGATGTGCTCTCTGAGACGAACATTTTGATATGCTACACGCCCAAAACGGAGCTACAGATGCGGAGTTACGGCATGAAGAAGATAGCAAAATAATTAGGGTTAGGGACGAAAAAGTCAACCCCTCGATCTAGATCTGGCCGACACTGTAGCACGCGCGGACTTCGAGGTTCAACATCGCCGGAGTCGAGGTCGTCGGAGGAAGCAGGCCGGCCGGACTTGCCGAGGAGAGGAGGGGCTTCGCCGGGGCGTCGGGCGGCAAGGGCGACGGAGCTCGGGGAAGCCGGAATGGGGCGGCGCCGGCCGGTGAGGAGGAGGCAGACGCGGTCGTCGACGCCGGTGAGGGACGTTGTGGCTTGTGGCGGAGGAGAGAGGCGCGGGGCGGGCCGGCTCTCCCAGGCGGCGGGGCGCGGTCGATGGGCCTCGGGGGCCCGGGGCGGGCTCCGCGGGCCGGCGGGACTCGCGGCGAAGTGGGGCGTGCGGGCGATGACGTGGCGCATCAGGAGTGGTCGGCAGCGGGGGCGGATGTTTGGGAACGTAGTAATTTCAAAAAATTTCCTACGCACACGCAAGATCATGGTGATGCATAGCAACGAGGGGAGAGCATGATCTACGTACCCTTGTAGATCGCAACGGAAGCGTTGACACAACGTAGAGGAAGTAGTCGTACGTCTTCTTCCCGATCCGACCGATCCAAGCACCGTTACTCCGGGACCTCCGAGTTCTTAGCACACGTACAGCTCGATGACGATCCCCGGGCTCTGATCCAGCAAAGCTTCGGGGAGGAGTTCCGTCAGCACGACGGCGTGGTGACGATCTTGATGTTCTACCGACGCAGGGCTTCGCCTAAGCACTACAACGATATGATCGAGGTGGAATATGGTGGCAGGGGGCACCGCACACGGCTAAGGAACGATCTCAAAGATCAACTTGTGTGTTCATGGGGTGCCCCCTGCCCCCGTATATAAAGGAGCAAGGGGGAGGGGGCGGCCGGCCTAGGAGGGGGCGCGCCAAGGGGAGTCCTACTCCCACCGGGAGTAGGACTCCCTCCTTCCTTGTTGGAGTAGGAGAAGGGGAAAGAGGGGGAGAGGAAGAAGGAAAAGGGGGCTGCGGCCCTTGTCCAATTCGGACCAGAGGGGGGGGCGCAAGCCTCCTTCCTTTTGGCCTCTCTCCTCTATTCCCGTATGGCCCAATAAGGCCCATATACTCTCCGGCGAATTCCCGTAACTCTCCGGTACTCCGAAAAATACCCGAATCACTCGAAACCTTTCCGAAGTCCGAATATAGTCGTCCAATATATCGATCTTTATGTCTTGACCATTTCGAGACTCCTCGTCATATCCCTGATCTCATCCGGGACTCCAAACTCCTTCGGTACATCAAAACTCATAAACTCATTATATAACTGTCATCGAAACCTTAAGCGTGCGGACCCTACGGTTCGAGAACAATGTAGACATGACCGAGACACGTCTCCGGTCAATAACCAACAGCGGACCTGGATGCCCATATTGGCTCGTACATATTCTACGAAGATCTTTATCGGTCAGACCGCATAACAACATACGTTGTTCCCTTTGTCATCGGTATGTTACTTGCCCGAGATTCGATCGTCGGTATCCAATACCTAGTTCAATCTCGTTACCGGCAAGTCTCTTTACTCGTTCCGTAATACATCATCTCGCAACTAACTCATTAGTTGTAATGCTTGCAAGGCTTATGTGATGTGCATTACCGAGAGGGCCCAGAGATACCTCTCCGACAATCGGAGTGACAAATCCTAATCTCGAAATACGCCAACCCAACATCTACCTTTGGAGACACCTGTAGAGCTCCTTTATAATCACCCAGTTACGTTGTGACGTTTGGTAGCACACAAAGTGTTCCTCCGGTAAATGGGACTTGCATAATCTCATAGTCATAGGAACATGTATAAGTCATGAAGAAAGCAATAGCAACATACTAAATGATCGGGTGCTAAGCTAATGAAATGGGTCATGTCAATCAGATCATTCAACTAATGATGTGACCTCGTTAATCAAATAAAAACACCTTGTTCATGGTTAGGAAACATAACCATCTTTGATTAACGAGCTAGTCAAGTAGAGGCATACTAGTGACACTAAGTTTGTCTATGTATTTACACATGTATTATGTTTCCGGTTAATACAATTCTAGCATGAATAATAAACATTTATCATGATATAAGGAAATAAATAATAACTTTATTATTGCCTCTAGGGCATATTTCCTTCAGCGGACATGTCCGTGTGATGAGGTTTCGTACGGCGGCGGGGGGGGGGGGGGGGGGTAGATGGATCTAGGGTTTCCGGGGGAGAAGAACCCGTGGATTTTAGGAGGGGGTTCTATTTATAGGCATAGAGGGAGCTAGGAGTGTCCAAATGAGGTACGGTTTTCGGCCACGCGATCGCGATTGAACGCTCTAGATGATGGAGAGGGTTTTGGGAAAAATTGGAGGGGTGTTGGGCTGCAACACACACGAGGCCTTCTCGGTCCCTCGGTTACCCGTTGGAGCATTAAACGAAGTCTAAATGGTACGAAACTTGACAGGCGGTCTGCCAGTAGTAAACCAAAGCCGCTTGGCAAGTCTCGGTCCAATCCGGAAATGTTTAACCCCCACACACGAAAGGAAGGTAGAAAGGACCACCGGAGGTGATAGGAGCGCCGGAAAGCAAAACGGATAACGGGGAAAATGCTCGGATGCATGAGACGAGCACGTATGCAAATGCAATGCACATGATGACATGATATGAGATGCATGACAACGACAACAACACACGGAGACAGAATCCCAAACCCTAGAAAATAAAATAACTTAATGCCGGAAATGGCAAGAGTTGGAGTACATATTAGGTAAATTACATCCTGGGTGTTACAGGGGCTCTCTGCCCCTCGCTTCCGGTGGCACCGGAGTGCCACCGGGGGCCATCATCATCACCACGATCTACACCAACATCTCCATCACCTTCCCCCCTATCTACAGCGGTCCACTCTCCCCCAACCTGCTGTACCCTCTACTTGAACATAATACTTGCTATCGGTCTAGTAAAGTAGTCAATTGCTTAGGGGCAATTTCGCAACTCCTACCACCACTTTTCCACACTCGCTATATTTACTTTATTGTTTCTTTATCTAAACAGCCCCTACTTTTTATTTACGTACTCTTTATTATCTTGCAAATCTATCCAACAACACCTACAAAGTACTTCTAGTTTCATACTTGTTCTAGGTAAAGCGAATGCCAAGCGTGCGTAGAGTTGTATCGGTGGTCGATATAACTTGAGGGAATATTTGTTCTACCTTTAGCTCCTCGTTGGGTTCGACACTCTTACTTATCGAAAATTGTTGCGATCCCCTATACTTGTGGGTTATCAAGACCTTTTTCTGGCACCGTTGCCGGGAAGCAATAGCGTGGGGTGAATATTCTCGTGTGTGCTTGTTTGCTTTTTCACTAAGTAATTTTTATTTGCTGTTCTTAGTTGTTCTTTATCTTTAGTTATGGATATGGAACACGAAATACCAAAAAAATTAGGTGTACTTGCTACTCATGGAGATGGGGAACCTCCTAAAACCCTCGATGCTGGTTATGTGAAAAATATTATGTACTACTTTACTAATCCTGAGAAAACCCCATTCAATTATGTAATGGGAGTAACGTTGGATCAACGTGAATACTTTAGGGATTACCGCTTGACACAAAAAGGGAAACTATTATGGGATCAAATTCATATATTGAATTGGTATGCTAGGCAACTATGGTTGAGATATGATTATACTTGTTGCTCTAGGATGAAGGCTCCACACCTTCCCTTTTCATGCAAATTTAATGATAATAAGACCTTAGCTTCTTATGCTAATGGTATATATGATTACTATGATGTGGAACAAATAGAAGAATTTGTTGCTTTTATGGGTGCTTATGAAATTGAATCTATGTTTAAAGAGTTTGAAGATTTTGATGATTCGGTTTATAGACCTGAAAATTTAGCTATGCTTAAATATTGTTATGAGAATTATGAATAAAATTACGATATTAATGCACTTATTGAGAAAGTCTCCGCTATCCAAGAAGAGACTAATATTTTGCAGGAATCTATGGAAGAAGAAGTTGATGAAACTGTGAGCTCATTGGATGAAAAAGATGAGGAGGAGAGCGAAGAACAAAGGTAGGAAGAGCGGATTGATCACCCGTGCCCAACTTCTAATGAGAGTAACTCTTCAACTCATACATTGTTTAATTCCCCTTCATGCTTACCGAAGGATGAATATTATGATAATTGCTATGATCCCGTCGATTCTTTTGAAATATCCCTTTTTGATGATGCTTGCTATGCTTGTGGCCGAGATGCCAATATGGATTATGCTTATGGAGATGAACTTGCTATAGTTCCTTATGTTAAACATGAAATTGTTGCTATTGCACCCACACATGGTAGTCCTATTATCCTTTTGAATTCTCCCGACTACACTATATCGGAGAAGTTTGCACTTATTAAGGATTATATTGATGGGTTGCCTTTTACCATTGCACATGACAATTTTGATGAATATAATATGCATGTGCTTGCTGCTCCTACTTGCAATTATTATGAGAGAGGAACTATATCTCCACCTCTCTATGTTTCCAATACGATAAAATTGCAAGAAACTATTTATACTATGCATTGGCCTTTACTATGTGTGCATGAATTGTTCTTTTGTGACATGCCGATGCATAGGAAGATAGTTAGACTTTGTAGTTACATGATATATGTTACTTTGTGCTCACTACTAAATTATAAATCATTGTTAATTAAAATTGGCTTTGATATACCTTGGTATCCGGGTGGATCCATTACTTGAGCACTATTTGCCTAGCTTAATGGCTTTAAAGAAAGCGCTGCCAGGGAGACAACCCGGAAGTTTTAGAGAGTCATTTATTTCTATTGAGTGCTTTTATATAGTTTAAAAACAACAAAAATAAAGAGGGGAACCCAAAACTTTTTCAAAAAGGAAAGCGAAAGTGAGAAAGACAAGCATTGTTGAAGTGGGAGCTAGCCTTGAACTTTGTTCATGCTCACAGAAACTTTGTGAATCTTGATTACAGAAACTTTTCAATAAAAATAATTATCCCCTTGTACAATTCCATTGTATTATAAAAATAATATGCCAAGGTTTTCCTTTAGGATGTTTACATTTGCTTGATGGTTTGTCCGGTGCAGGACAGAAACTTTGGTTGTAGTGCGCGATTTTACATTTTTAGTTGGAACGTCAAATGGTTCTGATTCTTTTTGCATTGTCTTCCTATACAAATTCTTTATAGTAAGAAGAGGCAGGGGAGGTATGCCAACAAATAGAGGAGAGAAACCTCCAACCGAGAAGAACCGGCATAACCTCCAACATCGAAAACATCATAGAAGATGCATGTGAACTCCGTTTCGATGAAAACGAGCTTGTCACCAAGATGACCATAAGCTCCAAAACTCACAAAGAGAAGAACCAAACAAGAGCCAATAAATATGATGCAAGGATGCAATGGTTTGAGCTCTCTACGAACAATACGATAAAGCTACTCATCAAGAGCCCCCCCTTGATAGTACGGCAATCGATCCTATAGCCCGGTCTCCCAACTACCATCACGAGACCGGTAAAAAAGAAAACCTATCAAGGGCAAACCTTTGCCTTGCGCATGGTCAACTTGAGCTAGATGATGACGATCTTGACTCCCTCAAGTTGGACCACCTTTCTTGATTGTGTTGGCTCGATGAAGACTAGTTGATTGCTCCCCATACTCCACTATGGGCGAGCCACTCTTCCACACATCTTCACAAGTCCATTGTCACCACAATGGAAGGCATGCTTCAAGTATTTGATCTCTTCGTGATGCTTCACTTGAATTTGCACACCACAACCTAACCCCACAAAGAACTCTCACGAAGATCATGTGTTAGTACACAAAGCGTAATTGATACTGCTTACCATACCATGGGATCGCTTGATCCCTCTCGGTACATCCTCTATGCTTTGTGTGTTGATCAACTTGATTCACTCTTTTACTTAGTCTTGATCAACCTCTCACAAGACCAATCTTTAGGTAATTCCTTGAATAGCACCTTGGTCATCACAAACTCTCCTTGAAGCCAACAAATGAACTCCAAGAAAAGCCTATGGACAAAACCTTCAAATATAACTCAATGCAAACATTAGTCCATAGAGATTGTCATCAATTACCAAAACCAAACATGGGGGCACCACATGTTCTTTCACCGGGCCAGGCCAAGCCCAGCCCAGCCGGGCCGTCCCCGACATCGCGCTGGAGGCCGGATCCCGCACGACTCCGTCGCCGCCTCGACGTCCGTGCCGAGGCCGGACATCCCTGCCTCCTCGTGCAAGGCGCCGCACCGCAGGCCCTTTAAAAGGAGCCGGACCCCCCCCCCCTCTCTCCTCGCGCCGCCCCTCTCTTCCCCGCATCGCGCCACCGCCTACTGCCACCGCCACCCACACTTTGCCCGCTGCCGCGTGAAGCCGCCGCCGCCGAGCACCATCGCCGGAGCCCCGCGCCGCCCGCCGGAGCTCGCTGATCCGCCGCTGCCGCCGAAAAAACCACCACCGTTGGTTTACGTCGGAAAACACCAAACCGGTAATAAAACCGCCCCGGTCCGGTTTAGTTTTTTTGGTTTTGCTTTTAAAGTCGGTTTTCTTTTAGTTAGGTTAATCAGTAAACATTCACTAGTTTATCTTCTTTAGCAAACAGTTTTCGTTCGTTAGCGATCGGTAACGAACGTTCGCTATTTAGTCTTTTTCTTTTTCTGTTAGTTTTAGAAAGGGACCCATCCGTGAATATTTTATTTACAGATTAGTCCCTGTCTTCAAACCTTCGTCACTTCTTGCTCGTTTATCCAAATCCAATGAAACCAACGCCCACTTCTTCGTTACGATCCCCTCTATCCAGTAAAACAACTTAAACATGTTTTTGAAAGTTTAAATCTGATTTCAAACAATTTTGAATTAAACTTCGTTTGATCATAACTTGAGTTTTATAACTCCGATTTAATTGATTCTTTTTGCAAATCGAAGCTCTTGACCTAAACTTTCTGATAAGGCCAAACTCACATAATTTTGGTACTGTTAGAAATTGTTTTATGTTGCAAGAGTCATTTGCTTGGTTTTGATGTTTTCTGAATTGTCTTCTTCATTCTTTCCGATCTTTTGAGTGATTTCTTATGTGTGGTTGCAATTGCTTGCTTGCGATAGATTGATAGGAGTGTGACGAGTAGAACTATCAGGAGTTATGAGTGCGAATCATCTTCATCGACAGTACAGGCAAGTTCACACTTTGATCATACTTTTCATACCCAGTTTTTATGCATTAGTTTCAACCCTCAAACATTGCATGATTAGGATTGATAACATGTGGGTATTGGGAAGTAGTTGATGAGGTAGAACCTATTGCCCTTTATATAAAACCTTGGGAGTTACTTCTACATTATGCTTATACTGTTACGCTATGCTCATAGACGTGGATTGGTTTGAGTGTATTGATACGTCTGCAACATATCTATAATTTTTGATTGTTCCTTACTATTATATTATCAACCTTGGATGTTTTATATGCATTAATATGCTATTTTATATGATTTTTGGGACTAACCTATTAACCTAGAGCCTAGTGCCAGTTTCTGTTTTGTTGTTGTTTTTTAGTATCGCAGAAAAGGAAAACCAAACGGAGTCCAATTGACCTACAATTTCACTAAGATCATTTTTGGACCAAAAGAAGCCCACGGAGTACCGGAGGCGGGCCAGAAGAGTCCCGAGGCCACCACGAGGGTGGGGGGCACGCCCTACCCCCCTAGGCGTGCCCCTGCCTCGTGGCCGCCTTGGGAAACCCCCTGACTTGTCCACAACTCCAACACCTCTTATATAACCCAAAACTTCCAGAAAGAAACCTAGATCAGGAGTTCCGCCACTAAAAGCCTTTGTAGCCACCGAAAACCAATCTAGACTAGTTCTGGCACCCTATCGGAGGGGGGAATTCCTTTCCGGTGGCCATCTTGATCATCCCGGCGCTCTCCATGGCGAGTAGGGAGTAGTTCACCCTCGGTACTGAGGGTATGTACCAGTAGCTATGTGTTTGATCTCTCTCTCTCATGTTCTTGAGGTGGCATGATCTTGATGTATCGCGAGCTTTGCTATTATAGTTGGATCTTATGATGTTTCTCCCCCTCTACTCTCTTGTGATGAATTGAGTTTTCCCTTTGAAGTTATCTTATCGGATTGAGTCTTTAAGGATTTGAGAACACTTGATGTATGTCTTGCATGTGCTTATCTGTGGTGACAATGGGATATCACGTGATCCACGTGATGTATGTTTTGGTGATCAACTTGCGAGTTTTGTGACCTCGTGAATTATGCATAGGGGTTGGCACACATTTTCGTCTTGACTCTTCGGTAGAAACTTTGGGGTACTCTTTGAAGTTCTTTGTGTTGGTTGAATAGATGAATCTGAGATTGTGTGATGCATATCGTATAATCATACCCACGGATACTTGAGGTGACATTGGAGTACCTAGGTGACATTAGGGTTTTGATTGATTTGTGTCTTAAGGTGTTATTCTAGTACGAACTCTAGGATAGATTGAACGGAAAGAATAGCTTCATGTTATTTTACTACGGACTCTCGAATAGATCGATCAGAAAGGATAACTTTGAGGTGCTTTCGTACCCTACCATAATCTCTTCGTTTGTTCTCCGCTATTAGTGACTTTGGAGTGACTTTTTGTTGCATGTTGAGGGATAGTTATATGATCCAATTATGTTATTATTGTTGAGAGAACTTGCACTAGTGAAAGTATGAACCCTAGGCCTTGTTTCCTAGCATTGCAATACCGTTTACACTCACTTTTATTACTTGTTACCTTGCTGTTTTTATAATTTCAGATTACAAAAACCTATATCTACCATCCATATTGCACTTGTATCACCATCTCTTCGCCGAACTAGTGCACCTATACAATTTACCATTGTATTGGGTGTGTTGGGGACACAAGAGACTCTTTGTTATTTGGTTGCAGGGTTGCTTGAGAGAGACCATCTTCATCCTACGCCTCCCACGGATTGATAAACCTTAGGTCATCCACTTGAGGGAAATTTGCTACTGTCCTACAAACCTCTGCACTTGGAGGCCCAACAACGTCTACAAGAATAAGGTTGTGTAGTAGACATCAAGCTCTTTTCTGGCGCCGTTGCCAGGGAGGTGAGTGATTGAAGGTATATCTTTAGATCTTGCAATCGAATCTTTTAGTTTCTTGTTTTATCACTAATTTAGTTTATAAAAAAAATTACAAAAAATGGAATTGAGTTTGCCTCATACGCTTCATCTTTTTAATATCTATCGTGAGAATGATGGAAAGGAAAATTGTGCTCAAGTGCTAGAAGAAAAAGTCTATAAAATGTTTGGCACTAAATCTATGAATGATGAGCATGATTGCAATGTTGTTAGTATGAACTCCTTGAATATCCATAGTCTAATGATGATTGCACTAATCATGATGAAAATGTCTCTTATAAGCATGTCAACTTTTGTGGAATACATAGAGCTTGCAAGTGCACACCAATTAGGGAAAATAGATTTTGCAAGAGGCATAAGTATTTGTAAACTAAATGGTTGCAAGAGAGGCTAAATGTTTGTGCTGAAAATTTAAAATATCTTTTCCATACTTGTGAAGTTTGCAATGAACATGCTCATTTAAATCTCCGATGCAAATTGTTCCATGATCGTATCGTGTCCAAAAATTGTGATGATTTGATTTCCCTTACACATCATAATGAACTTAGTTTGCTTTTGGGTTATGAAGAAATGAAACGTATAACTAAGCATATTCCAGAATATAACCTTGAGAAATTCCTCGATATTGATGTAGAAGAAATTTTTATGTATTGTGTGGTGAATTGCATTGAAAATCCTTATATTGCCAATTACATAAAGAAATAAAACAAATAGAGGAAGGACAGAATACTAATGAAAGGGAAGAGGCTTCCCAATATCCTCCTATTATTTCTTATGATGAATTAGGTAACGAGGAGGATCCTTCTAATCGACCAATCTCATCAATAAGGAGCTCCAAAAAGAGGATTAAACCCACACATGATGTGAAGAAGAAAAAGAAAAGACGGAGAAGCAAAGGTAAAAATGTATCCCTCCCAAATGATGTTGCTCCTATTACTCATTGTGATGATGATAATTGTTATACTATTGGTGCTATCCATACTATTAATGATGAGAGTGATTATGCTTATGATATGAAAAGGCCCAAGCTTGGGGATGCTATGTTTGATGAGAATGACATGTTTGAAAATGTATTTGCCGCAATTAATGTTAGACCCAAGCTTGGGGATGCTATGTTTAATGAAGATGATATTTGTAGTCTCCCAAGTTTTGATATGCAAATTTATTATGATGATAGCATGCCTCCTACTTATGATGATTATATTGATGAAAGTGGGTTTGGAAGAGTGTAAACTTTAGGAAGTAATGATCCCACTATTTTGGATGATGTTGAATCTTATTGTGATAATTATGAAAGTGGATTTGGGGAGGTCATGACTTTATTTAGTAATGATTCCACTATCTGGGAAGAGGTTTCAATCAATTATGATGAGAACAAAGTTGCTACTTATGATGATTATTGTGATGATAGTTATGCTATAAAAAGTAGTGATGATTATATTAAAACTTGTCATGATTATGATTACCCTTTTCTGAACCTTACTCTTTTAATGTGGAAACAATTTATAGTATTCGAGTTTCTTATGATACTCCCACTATTCCGAATGAGAAGAATCTTGCTTATGTGGAGAGTAGTAAATTTTCTATGCTTGTAGATCATGAAAAGAATGTTTTATGTGCTGGTTATATTGTTGAATTCATTCATGATGCTACTGAAAATTACTATGAGGGAGGAACATATGCTTGGAGGAATTGCAATAATATCAAGTTTCCTCTCTATGTGCTTAAAGTTTTGAAGTTATGCTTGTTTTGCCCTCCTATGCTAGTTGATTATGGTTCCCACAAGTGTTTGCTCACAAAATCCCTATGCATAGGAAGTGGGTTAGACTTCAATGTGATAGTCATATTCTTCATGATGCTCTCTTTATGTTACAATTCTTATCTTTTATGTGAGCATCATTGAAATCATCATGCCTAGCTAGGGGCGTTAAACGATAGCGCTTGTTGGGGGGCAACCCAATTTTATTTTTGTTCCTTGCTTTTTGCTCCTGTTTAGTAATAAATAATTCATCTATCCTATGTTTAGATGTGGTTTTATGCTATTAATTAGTGTTTGTGCCAAGTAGAACCTTTGGGAAGACTTGGGGAAAGTCTTTGCGATCTTGGTCTAAAAAACAAAAACTTTAGCGCTCACGAGATTTTCTGCCATTTTTTATGGAGAGTGCTATTTAGTTAATTATTTTTGAAGATGATTAATAGATAAATTCCTCAGGTCCACCAATTTATTTGAGAATTTTATGAGATCCATAAGTATACTTTTGATACAGATTACTACAGACTGTTCTGTTTCTGACAGATTCTGTTTTCTATGTGTTGTATGCTTATGTTGATGAATCTATGAGTAGTATCGGATGGTATGAACCATAGATAAGTTGGAATACAGTAGATATTACACCAATATAAATAAATAATGAGTTCACAACAGTACCTAAGTGGTGATTTATTTTCTTATACTAACGGAGTTACGAGTTTTCTGTTAAGTTTTGTGTTGTGAAGTTTTCAAGTTTTGGGTAAAGATTCGATGGACTATGGAATAAGGAGTGGCAAGAGCCTGAGCTTGGGGAAGCCCAAGGCACACCAAGGTAATATTAAAGGACAACCAAGAGCCTAAGCTTGGGATGCCCCGGATGGCATCCCCTCTTTCGTCTTCGTTCATCGATAACTTTACTTGGAGCTATATTTTTATTCACCACATGATATGTGTTTTGCTTGGTGTTTGAATAAAATACCAAGATCTGAATTATTAAATGTTAGAGAGTCTTCACATAGTTGCATAATTATTCGACTACTCATTGATCTTCACTTATATCTTTTGGAGTAGTTTGGCATTTGCTCTAGTGCTTCACTTATATCTTTTTAGAGCACGGCGGTGGTTTTATTTTGAAGAAATTGTTGAAATCTCATGCTTCACTTATATTATTTTGAGAGTCTTTTAGAACAGCATGGTAGTTTGCTTTGGTTATGAATTTAGTCCTAATATGATAGGCATCCAAGAGGGATATAATAAAAACTTTCATATAAAGTGCATTGAATACTATGAGAAGTTTGATACTTGATGATTATTTTGAGATATGAAGATGGTGATATTAGAGTCATGATAGTTGAGTAGTTGTGAATTTGAGAGATACTTGTGTTAAAGTTTGTGATTCCCATAGCATACACGTATGGTGAACCGTTATGTGATGAAGTCGGAGCATGATTTATTTATTGATTGTCTTCCTTATGAGTGGCGGTCGGGGACGAGCGATGGTCTTTTCCTACCAATATATCCCCCTAGGAGCATGCGCCTAGTACTTTGTTTTGATAACTAATAGATTTTTGCAATAAGTATGTGAGTTCTTTATGACTAATGTTGAGTCCATGGATTATACACACTCTCAACCTTCCACCATTGCTAGCCTCTCTAATACCGCACACCTTTCGCCGATATTGATGTCTACTACACAACCTTCTTATTGTAGACGTTGTTGGGCCTCCAAGTGCAGAGGCTTGTAGGAAAGTAGCAATTTTCCCTTAAGTGGATGACCTAAGGTTTATCAATCCGTAGGAGGCATAGGATGAAGATGGTCTCTCTCAAGCAACCCTGCAACCAAATAACAAAGAGTCTCTTGTCTCCCCAACACACCCAATACAATGGTAAATTGTATAGGTGCACTAGTTCGGCGAAGAGATGGTGATACAAGTGGTATATGGATAGTAGATAAAGGTATTTGTAATCTGAAATTATAAAAACAGCAAGGTAGCAAGTGATAAAAGTGAGCGTAAACGGTATTGCAATGATAGGAAATAAGTCCTAGGGTTCATACTTTCACTACTGCAGGTTCTCTCAAGAATACTAACATAATTGGATCACATAACTATCCCTCAACATGCAACAAAGAGTCACTCCAAAGTCACTAATAGCAGAGAACGAACGAACAGATTATGGTAGGGTACGAAACCACCTCAAAGTTATTCTTTCCAATCAATCCGTTGGGCTATTCCTATAAGTGTCACAAACAGCCCTAGAGTTCATACTAGAATAACACCTTAAGACACAAATCAACCAAAACCCTAATGTCACATAGATACTCGAATGTCACCTCAAGTATCCGTGGGTATGATTATACGATATGCATCACACAATCTCAGATTCATCTATTCAACCAACACAAAGGACCTCAAAGAGTGCCCCAAAGTTCTATCGGAGAATCACGACGAAAACGTGTGCCAACCCCTATGCATAGGTTCATGGGCAGAACCCGCAAGTTGATCACCAAAACATACATCAAGTGAATCACGTGATATCCCATTGTCACCATAGATATCCACGGCAAGACATACATCAAGTGTTCTCAAATCTTTAAAGACTCAATCCGATAAGATAACTCCAAAGGGGAAACTCAATTCATTACAAGAGAGTAGAGGAGGGGAGAAACATAAGATCCAACTATAATAGCAAAGCTCGCGATACATCAAGATCGTATCATCTCAAGAACACGAGAGAGAGAGAGAGAGAGAGAGAGATCAAACACATAGCTACTGGTACATACCCTCAGCCCCGAGGGAGAACTACTCCCTCCTCATCATGGAGAGCACCGAGATGATGAAGATGGCCACCGGAGAAGGATTCCCCCTCCGGCAGGGTGCCGGAACGGGTCTAGATTGGTTTTTGGTGGCTACGGAGGCTTCTGGCGGCGGAACTCCCACTCTAATCTCCATTCTGGAAGTTTTCGGGTACGTGGAGTTATATAGGCGGAAGAAGTACGTCAGGGGAGCCACGAGGGCCCCACGAGGTAGGGGGCGCTCCCTAGGGGGGTGGGCGCGCTCCCCACCCTCGTGGCTTCCTCATTCCTTCCTTGACATGGGGTCCAAGTCTATCGGGTGGCTTTCGTTCCAAAAATAACTTCTCCAGTTGATTTCGTTCCGTTTAGACTCCGTCTGATATTCCTTTTCTTCAAAACACTGAAATAGGCATAAAACAACAAATCTGGGCTGGGCCTCCGGTTAATAGGTTAGTCCCAAAAATAATATAAAAGTGTATAATAAAGCCCAATATTGCCCAAAACCGTAGATAATATAGCATGGAGCAATCAAAAATTATAGATACGTTGGAGACGTATCAAGCATCCCCAAGCTTAATTCCTGCTCATTCTCGAGTAGGTAAATGATAAAAAAGATAATTTTTTGATGTGGAATGCTAGTTGGCATAATTTCAATGTAATTCTTCTTACTTGTGATATGAATATTCAGATCCGAAAGACTCAAGACGAAAGTTCATATTGACATAAAAATAATAGTACTTCAAGCATACTAACTAAGCAATTATGTCTTCTCAAAATAACATGGCCAAAGAAAGTTCATCCCTACAAAATCATATAGTTTAGTCATGTTTCATTTTCGTCACACAAGAATGCTATCATCATGCACAACCCCGATGACGAGCCAAGCAATTGTTTCATACTTTAGTAATCTCAAACCTATAAACTTTCACGCAATACATGAGCGCGAGCCATGGATATAGCACTATGGGTGGAATAGAATATAATGAGGGGGGTTATGTGGAGAAGACAAAAAGAAGAAAGTCTCACATCAACGTGGCTAATCAATGGGCTATGGAGATGCCCATCGATTGATGTTAATGCAAGGAGTAGGGATTGCCATGCAACGGATGCACTAGAGCTATAAATGTATGAAAGCTCAACAAAAGAAACTAGTAGGTGTGCATCCAACTTGCTTGCTCACGAAGACCTAGGGCACTTGAGGAGGCCCATTGTTTGAATATACAAGCCAAGTTCTGTAATGAAAATTCCCACTAGTATATGAAAGTGATAACATATGATACTCTCTACATGAAAAGCATGGTGCTACTTTGAAGCACAATATATGAGACTCGCTATAAGAAGAACATGGTGCTACTTTGAAGCACAAGTGTGGAAAAAGGATAGTAGCATTTTCCCCTTTTTGGCCTTTCTCTTTTTTTTTATTTTTTTATTTGGCCTTTTTCGGACAATGCTCTATTAATTATGATCATCACACTTCTATTTATTTACAACTCAATAATTACAACTCGATACTAGAACAAAGATGACTCTATATGAATGCCTCCGGCGGTGTACCGGGATATGTAATGAATCAAGAGTGACATGTATGAAAGAATTATGAATGGTTGCTTTGCCACAAATACTATGTCAACTACATGATCATGCTAAGCAATATGACAATGATGAATGTGTCATGATGAACGGAATGGTGGAAAGTTGCATGGCAATATATCTCGGAGTGGCTATGGAAATGCCATAATAGGTAGGTATGGTGGCTGTTTTGAGGAAGATATAAGGAGGTATATGTGTGATAGACCGTATCATATCACGGGGTTTCGATGCACCGGCAAAGTTTGCGCCTACTCTCAATGTGAGAAAGGGCAATGCACGGTACCGAAGAGGCTAGCAAGGATGGAAGGGTGAGAGTGCGTATAATCCATGGACTCAACATTAGTCATAAAGACCTCACATACTTATTGCAAAAATCTACAAGTCATCGAAAACCTCGGCACTACGCGCATGCTCCTAGGGGGATAGATTGGTAGGAAAATACCATCGCTCGTCCCCGACCGCCACTCATAAGGAGGGCAATCAAATAACACCTCATGTTTCAAATTTGTTACACAACGTTTACCATACGTGCATGCTACAGGACTTGCAAACTTCAACACAAGAATTTCTCAAATTCACAACTACTCAACTAGCACAACTTTGATATCACTACCTCCATATCTCAAAACAATCATCAATCATCAAACTTCTCTTAGTATTCAACACACTCATAAGAATTCTTACAAATCTTTTATGCTTAGCATATTAGAATTTTAAGCAAATTACCATGCTATTTAAGACTCTCAAAATAATATAAGTGAAACATGAGAGTTCATCTATTTCTTCAAAATAAAACTACCACCATGCTCTAAAAGATATAAGTGAAGCACTAGAGAAAACGACAAACTACTCTGAAAGATATAAGCGAAGATCAGTGAGTAGTCGAATAATTATGCAACTATGTGAAGACTCTCTAACATTTAATAATTTCAGATCTTTATACTTTATTAAAACAGAAAGCAAAGCAAAATAAAATGACACTCTAAGAATAGCAATCATCATGTGAAGAAGCAAAAACTTAGGATCAACCGAAACTAACCGATAGTTGTTGAAGAAGAAAGGTGGGATGCCAACCGGGGCATCCCCAAGCTTATATGCTTGAGACTTCTTGAAATATTATCTTGGGATGCCTTGGGCATCCCCAAGCTTGAGCTTTTGTGCCTCCTTAATTCCTCTCATATCACGGTCTCCCTAAATCTCAAAAGCTTCATCCACACAAAACTCAACAAGGACTCGTGAGATAAGTTAGTATAAACCATTGCAAAAACCTTATCATAATCTAATGTAGCAAATCACTAAGATTATTATTTAACATTGCATACTAAATGCCTCTTCATATTTAATAGTCATATCCTCAAATAGAATCATTAAAGAAGCAAACATATGCAAACAATGCAAACATAACAGCAATCTGCCTAAACAGGATAGTCTGTAAAGAATGCTGCAACATCCATACTTCCCTAGATCGAAAAATTATGAAAGAAAATTCCCACTGTATTAAATTTATCAGATCTTAATATGCAAAATGTTTCAACATTTTGTCACGTTCTGACTTTTCTAGGGAATTATTGCAACAGCGGTAAACTTCCTGTTTTCAAACAGCAACATGTATACTTGTAACATAGGCATAGTAAAGGCTATCAATGCCACTTTTATTTAAATAAAAGAGGCAAAACATTTTTATAAATAACCGCAAGAAAATCCTAACAAAATAAATTTACGCTCCAAGCAAAACACATATCATGTGGCGAATAAAAATATAGCTCCAAGTAAAGTTACCGATGAACGAAGACGAAAGAGGGGATGCCTTCCGGGGCATCCCCAAGCTTAGGCTCTTGGATATCCTTGAATATTACCTTGGGGTGCCTTGGGAATCCCCAAGATTAGGCTCTTGCCACTCCTTATTCCATAGTCCATCGAATCCTTACCCAAAACTTGAAAACTTCACAACACAAAACTTAACAGAAAACTCGTAAGCTCCGTTAGCGAAAGAAAACAAAACACCACTTAAAGGTACTGTAATGAAATCATTAGTTATTTATATTGGTGTTAAACCTAATGTATTCCAACTTCTCTATGGTTTATAAACTATTTTACTAGCCATAGATTCATCAAAATAAGCAAACAACACACGAAAAACAGAATCTGTCAAAAACAGAACAGTATGTAGTAATCTGTAACTATCGCAAACTTATGGAACCCCCAAAATTCTAAAATAAATTGCTGGACCTGAGTAATTTATCTATTAATCATCTTCAAAAATAAGTAACTAAATATCACTCTCCAATAAAAAATGGCAGCAATTCTCGTGAGCGCTAGAGTTTCTGTTTTTACAGCATGATCAACAAGACTTTCCTCAAGTCTTCCCAAAGGTTCTACTTGGCACAAACACTAATTAAAAGCATAAACCCACATCTAAACAGAGGATAGATGAATTATTTATTACTAAACAGGAGCAAAAAGCAAGGAATACAAATAAAATTGGGTTGCCTCCCAACAAGCGCTATCGTTTAACGCCCCTAGCTAGGCATGATGATTTCAATGATGCTCACATAAGAGATAAGAATTGAAACATAAAGAGAGCACCATGAAGAATATGACTAGAACATTTAAGTCTAACATACTTCCTATGCATAGGGATTTTGTGAGCAAACAACTTGTGAGAACAATAATCAACTAACATAGGAGAGCAAAACAAGCATAACTTCAAAACTTTAAGCACATAGAGAGGAAACTTGATATTATTGCAATTCCTACAAGCATATATTCCTCCCTCATAATAATTTTCAGTAGCATCATGAATGAATTCAACAATATAACCAGCACCTAAAGCATTCTTTTCATGATCTACAAGCACAGAATTTTTATTACCCTCCACATAAGCAAAATTCTTCTCAATTGGAATAATAGTAGGAGCAAACTCAACAAAGTAACTATCATGGGATTGAAAATTGAAATAAAGATGACAGGTTTCATTGTTATCATTATTCTTTAAAGCATACGTGTCATCACAATAATCATCATAGATAGCGGGCATGCTCTCATCATAATAAATTTGCACATCAAAACTTGGGGGACTAAAAGTATCATCTCCATCAAACGTAGCTTCCCCAAGCTTGTGGCTTTGCATATCATTAGCATCATAGATATTCAAGGAATTCATACTAACAACATTGCAATCATGCTCATCATTCAAATATTTAGTGCCAAACATTTTATAGATTTCTTCTTCTAGCACTTGAGCACAATTATCCTTTCCATCATACTCACGAAAGATATTAAAAAGGTGAAGCGTATGAGACAAACTTAATTCCATTTTTTATAGTTTTATTTTATAAACTAAACTAGTGATAAAACAAGAAACTAAAAGACTTGATTGCAAGATCTAAAGATATACCTTCAAGCACTCACCTCCCCGGCAACGGCGCCAGAAAAGAGCTTGATGTCTACTACACAACCTTCTTCTTGTAGACGTTGTTGGGCCTCCAAGTGCAGAGGTTTGTAGGACAGTAGCACATTTCCTTAAGTGGATGACCTAAAGTTTATCAATCCATAGGAGGCATAGGATGAAGATGGTCTCTCTCAAGCAACCCTGCAACCAAATAACAAAGAGTCTCTTGTGTCCCCGACACACCCAATACAATGGTAAATTGTATAGGTGCAGTAGTTCGGCGAAGAGATGGTGATACAAGTGGTATATGGATAGTAGATAAAGGTATTTGTAATCTGAAATTATAAAAACAGCAAGGTAGCAAGTGATAAAAGTGAGCGTAAACGGTATTGCAATGATAGGAAATAAGGCCTAGGGTTCATACTTTCACTAGTGCAAGTTCTCTCAACAATACTAACATAATTGGATCACATAACTGTCCCTCAACATGCAACAAAGAGTCACTCCGAAGTCACTAATAGCGGAGAACGAACAAAGAGATTATGGTAGGGTACGAAACCACCTCAAAGTTATTCTTTCCAATCAATCCGTTGGGTTATTCCTATAAGTGTCACAAACAGCCCTAGAGTTCGTACTAGAATAACACCTTAAGACACAAATCAACCAAAACCCTAATGTCACCTTGATACTCCAATGTCACCTCAAGTATCCGTGGGTATGATTATATGATATGCATCAAACAATCTCAGATTCATCTATTCAACCAAAACAAAGGACCTCAAAGAGTGCCCCAAAGTTCTACCGGAGAATCACGACGAAAACGTGTGCCAACCCCTATGCATAGGTTCATGGGCGGAACACGCAAGTTGATCACCAAAACATACATCAAGTGAATCACGTGATATCCCATTGTCACCACAGATATCCACGACAATACATACATCAAGTGTTCTCAAATCTTTAAAGACTCAATCCGATAAGATAACTCCAAAGGGGAAACTCAATTCATTACAAGAGAGTAGAGGGGGAGGAGAAACATAAGATCCAACTATAATAGCAAAGCTCGCGATACATCAAGATCGTATCATCTCAAGAACACGAGAGAGAGAGAGATAGATAGATAGAGAGAGATATCAAACACATAGCTACTGGTACATACCCTCAGCCCCGAGGGAGAACTACTCCCTCCTCGTCATGGAGAGCATTGAGATGATGAAGATGGCCACCGGAGAAGGATTCCCCCTCCGGCAGGGTGCCGGAATGGGTCTAGATTGGTTTTTGGTGGCTACGGAGGCTTCTGGCGGCGGAACTCCCGATCTAATCTCTGTTCTGGAAGTTTTAGGGTACGTGGAGTTATATAGGCGGAAGAAGTACGTCAGGGGAGCCACAAGGGCCCCACAAGGCAGGGGGCGCGCCCTAGGGGGGTGGGTGCGCCCCCCACCCTCGTGGCTTCCTTGTTCCTTCCTTGACGTGGGGTCCAAGTCTATCAGGTGGCTTTCGTTCCAAAAATAACTTCTCCACTTGATTTCGTTCCGTTTCGACTCCGTCTGATATACCTTTTCTTCAAAACACTGAAATAGGCATAAAACAGCAAATCTGGGCTGGGCCTCCGGTTAATAGGTTAGTCCCAAAAATAATATGAAAGTGGATAATAAAGCCCAATATTTCCCAAAACAGTAGATAATATAGCATGGAGCAATCAAAAATTATAGATACGTTGGAGACGTATCAGGTATCATACACCCACCATCTACCTTCCTCAAAACAGCCACCATACCTACCTATTATGGCATTTCCACAGCCATTCCGAGATATATTGCCATGCAACTTTCCACCGTTCCGTTTATTATGACACGTTCCATCAGTGTCATATTGCTTTGCATGATCATGTAGTTGACATCGTATGTGTGGCAAAGCCACCGTTCATAATTCTTTCATACATGTCACTCTTGGTTCATTGTACATCCCGGTACACCGCCGGAGGCATTCATATAGAGTCATATCTTATTCTAAGTATCTAGTTGTAATTCTTGAGTTGTAAGTAAATAAAAGTGTGATGGCCATCATTATTAGAGCATTGTCCCATGTGAGGAAAGGGTGATGGACACTATGATTCCCCTACAAGTCGGGATGAGATTCCGGACGAAAAATAAAAAAAAGAGGAAAAAAGAGGCCAAAAAAGAGAGAAAAGGCCCAAATAAAAAAATAAAAAAATGAGAGAAAAAGAGAGAAGGGGCAATGCTACTATCCTTTTACCACACTTGTGCTTCAAAGTAGCACCATGATCTTCATGATAGAGAGTCTCCTATGTTTTCACTTTCATACTAGTGGGAATTTTTCATTATAGAACTTGGCTTGTATATTCCAATGACGGGCTTCCTCAAAATGCCCTAGGTCTTCGTGAGCAAGCGAGTTGGATGCACCCCCACTTAGTTTATTTTTGAGATTTCATACACTTATAGCTCTAGTGCATCCGTTGTATGGCAATCTCTACTCACTCACATTGATATCTATTGACGGGCATCTCCATAGCCCGTTGATACGCCTAGTTGATGTGAGACTATCTTCTCCTTTTTGTCTTCTCCACAACCACCATTCTATTCCACCTATAGTGTTATGTCCATAGCTCACGCTCATGTATTGCGTGAAGATTGAAAAAGTTTGAGAACATCAGAAGTATGAAATAATTGCTTGGCTTGTCATTGGGGTTGTGCATGATTTAAATATTTTATGTGATGAAGATAGAGCATAGCCAGGCTATATGATTTTGTAGGGATAGCTTTCTTTGGCCATGTTATTTTGAGAAGAGATGATTACTTTGTTATTATGCTTGAAGTATTATTATTTTTATATCAATATTAAACTTTTGTCTTGAATCTGATGGATCTGAATATTCTTGCCACAATAGAGAAGATTACATTGATAAATATGTTAGGTAGCATTCCACATCAAAAATTCTGTTTTTATCATTTACCTACTCGAGGACAAGCAGGAATTAAGCTTGGGGATGCTTGATACGTCTCCAACGTATCTATAATTTTTGATTGTTCCATGCTATTATATTATCCTGGATGTTTTATATGCATTAATATGCTATTTTATATGATTTTTGGGACTAACCTTTTAACCTAGAGCCCAGTGCCAGTTTCTGTTTTTTCATTGTTTTTGAGTATCGCAGAAAAGGAAAACCAAACGGAGTCCAAGCGGCCTCGGGAACCCTCCTGACTTGTCCCCGACTCCAACACCTCTTATATAACCCAAAACTTTCAGAAAGAAACCTAGATCGGGAGTTCCGCTGCCAGAAGCCTCCGTAGCCACCGAAAACCAATCTAGACCCGTTCCGGCACCCTGCCGGAGGGGGGAATCCCTCTCCGGTGGCCATCTTCATCATCCCGGTGCTCTCCATGACGAGGAGGGAGTAGTTCACCCTCGGGGCTGAGGGTCTGTACCGGTAGCTATGTGTTTGATCTCTCTCTCTCTCTCTCTCTCTCTCTCTCGTGTTCTTGAGGTGGCATGATCTTGATGTATCACGAGCTTTGCTATTATAGTTGGATCTTATGATGTTTCTCCCCCTCTACTCTCTTCTGATGAATTGAGTTTTCTCTTTGAAGTTATCTTATCGGATTGAGTCTTTAAGGATTTGAGAACACTTGATGTATGTCTTGCATGTGCTTATCTGTGGTGACAATGGGATATCACGTGATCCACTTGATGTATGTTTTGGTGATCAACTTGCGAGTTCTGTGACCTTGTGAATTATGCATAGGGGCTGGAACACATTTTCGTCTTGACTCTCCGGTAGAAACTTTGGGGCACTCTTTGAAGTTCTTTGTGTTGGTTGAATAGATGAATCTGAGATTGTGTGATGCATATTGTATAATCATACCCACGGATACTTGAGGTGACATTGGAGTGTCTAGGTGACATTAGGGTTTTGATTGATTTGTGTCTTAAGGTGTTATTCTAGTACGAACTCTAGGATAGATTGAACGGAAAGAATAGCTTCATGTTATTTTACTACGGGCTCTTGAATAGATCAATCAGAAAGGATAACTTTGAGGTGGTTTCGTACCCTACCATAATCTCTTCGTTTGTTCTCCTCTATTAGTGACTTTGGAGTGACTCTTTGTTGCATGTTGAGGGATATTTATATGATCCAATTATGTTATTATTGTTGAGAGAACTTGCACTAGTGAAAGTATGAACCCTAGGCCTTGTTTCCTAGCATTGCAATACCGTTTACGCTCACTTTTATTACTTGTTACCTTGCTGTTTTTATAATTTCAGATTGCAAAAACCTATATCTACCATCCATATTGCACTTGTATCACCATCTCTTCGCGGAACTAGTGCACCTATACAATTTACCATTGTATTGGGTGTGTTGGGGACACAAGAGACTCTTTGTTATTTGGTCGTAGGGTTGCTTGAGAGAGACCATCTTCATCCTATGCCTCCCACGGATTGATAAACCTTAGGTCATCCACTTGAGAGAAATTTGCTACTGTCCTACAAACCTCTGCACTTGGAGGCCCAACAACGTCTACAAGCAGAAGGTTGTGTAGTAGACCTCATGTATCCATGATAGATGTGAGATTGTTAATGAAAGTTTAACTTAAGGTGGCTACTTTAATACACATCTGGGTGGATTGGTTGGGGCACCCTGGAGTACCCAGTGGTTTGCCCGGGCACCTAGAGAACCTAGTGCTTGCCCAAGGGGATCCCGGAGTACCCGTGTGATCACCCTATGGAATGCCACCCAGGCTCAAAGGGATCATGAGATTATTCATGCTAGAAACTTCCGTGTGCAGCCACAAGCTATTATAGGCTCTAGCATAGTGGAGTAAGTTGCATGACCTCTTAAGTGGTAGGCTAGCAGATGTAGGGGATGTAGGTTGGTACGGTCTACCCGGGGTTAGAGTTAATGCTTCTGAAAGACTGTGTCTTGGTCATCCGTTTCTCAAACACCATGTAGTGCAAGAAATCCAATGGAGGAGATCGAGTCTTGTGGGGAAAAGTGCGCAAACCTCTGCAGAGTGTACAAACTAATCATGGTTAGCCGTGTCCCAGGTTATGGACATCTTGAGTATCTGGATCTTGGATTATCATGTTGATCTCATCACTTTACTTAATTAATTTGTTGGGTTGTTAAATTTTAATTGGGATTGAGTTGGAGGAACCTTCTCAATAATTTTCAACCAACTTTGTAGTTAAATAAAATATATTCCTTTGATGTAGGAAAAATTGGCTTTTTGCAGAAACTTTATAACCATAAAGCCTCCACCAGCCAAATATGCATGTAGTGATAGCTATTATTCATCATTAACCTATGTTGTGAATTTGCCAGTACATTCAATGTACTGACCCTTTGTGGCTGCAACGTCTCATGTTGTAGGATTATCTTACGACGAGTAAGTGATATGTTAGGGTTACGATTTCTACACTCAACTTGCCGTTGGTGTTGATGGGAATCCACAACCTTGTTGTTACTTCCGCTATTTGGACTGAGGTAATAGTATTTACGTTACTTTATACATGTGATTTACCTCTATTATAAATCCTCGAGTACTGTGTGTGTCAGCATACCAATCCAGGGATGACACTTAAGCACAGAGACTTGATCCATTCAAGTCGGGTCGCTACACTGATACACAAAGACTTGACCGATTTCAGGTCGGGTCGCTACATTTCTCTTGAGAGCTCATGATTGGGGCATGAATATAACACTAACTTAAGCCTCCCCCAAGCTTGAGCGATACTTTCTCCTTCATGAGGCCAAAAATTATATATATAATTCCGATCATGATGAACCACATGCATAGGATAAAACTTCTGATGAAATTCCAATTTCAACCGGTTGTAGTTCCATGATACAATATCATCACATAGCCTATACCATGTCAATGCCTTTACCTTCAAAGATAAAGGGAAGACCTTCTTCTTTACAACATCCTCGGGCATACCTGCAAGCTTTAATAATCCACAAACTTCATCCACATAGATTAAGTGCATATCAGGATGTAATGTTCCATCTCTTGCATAAGGATTAGCTAGCAGTTTCTCTATTATACCCGAAGGAATTTCATAATAAATATTTTCAGTAGGTGAAGTAGGTTGACGAGCAACTCTTTGCTCTCCGGTCGAGGTGAAGATACCCCAAACAAACCCCTCAAAGGATTATTTTTCATAGTAACAAGTGACAGTAAATTTCAGCACACTATATAAATGTTTCCTTACCAAATTCCACTTACCAAAGGCGCTTCACTCCCCGGCAACGGTGCCAAAAAAGAGTCTTGATGACCCACAAGTATAGGGGATCTATCATAGTCCTTTCGATAAGTAAGAGTGTCGAACCCAATGAGGAGCAGAAGGAAATGACAAGCGGTTTTCAGTAAGGTATTCTCTGCAAGCACTAAAATTATCGCTAACAGATAGTTGTGTGACAAGATAATGCATAACGGGTAACAAGTAACAAAAGTAAACAAGGTGCAACAAGGTGGCCCAATCCTTTTTTATAGCAAAGGACAATCCTGGACGAACTCTTATATAAAGTAAAGCGCTCCCGAGTTCACATGGGAATAGTTGTCAAGTTAGTTTTCATCATGCTCATATGATTCGTGTTCATTACTTTGATAATTTGATATGTGGGTGGACCGGTGCTTGGGTGCTGCCCTTCCTTGGACAAGCCTCGCACTTATGATTAACCCCTCTCGCAAGCATCCGCAACTACGAAAGAAAATTAAGGTAAACCTAACCATAGCATGAAACATATGGATCCAAATCAGCCCCCTGACGAAGCAACACATAAATTAGGGTTTAAGCTTTTGTCACTCTAGCAACCCATAATCTACTTATTACTTCCCAATGACTTCCCCTAGGCCAAAATAATGGTGAAGTGTCATGTAGTCGACGTTCACATAATACCATTAGAGGAGAGACAACATACATCTCATCAAAATATCGAACGAATACCAAATTCACATGATTACTTATAACAAGACTTCTCCCATGTCCTCAGGAACAAGCGTAACTACTCAAAAACATATTTATGATCAAGATCAGAGGAGTATTAATTATAATTAAGGATCTAAAAATATAATCTTCCACCGAATAAACCAACTAGCATCAACTACAAGGAGTAATCAACACTACTAGCA
The DNA here is from genome assembly GCA_034509565.1 of Triticum monococcum. Taxonomy (NCBI): domain Eukaryota; kingdom Viridiplantae; phylum Streptophyta; class Magnoliopsida; order Poales; family Poaceae; genus Triticum; species Triticum monococcum. The sequence continues at coordinate 389,303,213 of CM067841.1, forward strand.
ACCCACAGGTACCACTCTGAGGTTTTGAGACAGAGATTGGATACAAGAGATGAACTAGGGTTTGGAGAGGAGATGGTTCTGGTGAAGATGTTGATGGAGATTGACCCCCTCTCGATGAGAGGATCATTGGTGATGACGATGGCTTCAAGTTTCCCCTCTCGTAGGGAAGTTTCCCTGGCAGAATAGCTCCGCCGGAGCCCTAGATTTATTCTGCCTAGGTTCCGCCTCGAGATGGCGGTGCTTCATCCCGAAAGCTTCCTTGTGATTTTTTCCAGGTCGAAACACACCATATAGCAGAAGATGGGCGTCGGGGGCCTGCCAGGGGGCCCATAAGGACGGGGCGCGCCCTCCACCCTTGTGGATGGCTGGTGGCCCCCTCTGGTACTTTCTTCGCCCAGTATTTTTTATATATTCCAAAAATATTCTCCGTGAAGTTTCAGGACTTTTGGAGTTGTGCAGAATAGGTCTCTAATATTTGCTCCTTTTCCAGTCTAGAATTCCAGCTGTCGGCATTCTCCCTCTTCATGTAAACCTTATAAAATAAGAGAGAGAAAAGGCATAAGGATTGTGATATAATGTGTAATAACGGCCCATAATGCAATAAATATTGACATAAAAGCATGATGCAAAATGGACGTGTCAGGGACCTGCCAGGGGGGCCACAAGTCCTAGGGGCGCGCCCCCAGGCTTGTGGCCACCTAGTGGCCCCCCCTCTAGTATTTCTTCTCCCAACATTTTTTATATATTCCAAAAAAATTCTCCGTAAATTTTCAGGACTTTTGGAGTTGTGCAGAATAGGTCTCTCAGATTTGCTCCTTTCCGGTCTAGAATTCTAGTTGCCGGCATTCTCCCTCTTTGTGTAAACCTTTAAAAATAAGAGAGAAAAGGCATGAGTATTGAACCATAATGTGTAATAACAGCCCATAATGCAATAAATATCATCATAAAAGCGTGATGCAAAATGGACGTATCATGTTGCATGTAAAATTCCATTTTGGGGTTCGCTAGACGAGCCACCAAAATATGAGTATGAGTCATTTTTGACTAGTCTTTGTTATGGAGAGAATAGAGGAGTGACACAAGGTAGAATAAAAAGTATTCATTTTTCATCCATTCATTACTTTGCACTCTTTAATGGCAAATGCATCATGGGCAAGCAAGATTGAAGTAAACTTTGTGCCTCGGATTTGAGTCTCATGCACACAGCCCTGATAGGAATTAAATGTTATAATCTTCTAGCGATCGTTGCACGGAGATTGCAACATAAGGCTGTTAGCGGTCACTTTTATGGTGGGATTTATGCTTCCCGTGTAGCTAAGGAGCTGGGTGTGTTACCTTGGCCCAACGACCCCATTCTACCTACCCTGTACTTAGACTTTAAGGCCATGAAGCACCATAAGTTCCTTAAGGGCACAACCACTAATTATACTTACAACTTGAGGTTCAATAAAAACCCCATTGTACCCATTGCTTTGCTTGCATTTTCTCTCTTTGATTATCATAGTAAAAGAAGATATTGCGTTCTTGAGAGCGAGGCCCGCGAGTACAATGCGGCGATTGAGGCTACTCAACGGGCTGCGGAGGCCACACCAAGAGCTTCCGTGGGTTATCACTCTGACTATTATCCAGGCTACGGATGATGATTACCAAGCTAGGCCAAAAGCCAAAGCTTGGGGGAGTACGTGTTTCCACCGACATTATATTCATGTTCACACATCCCATTCTAGTTGTCGGTGTCCACACTTTTTCATTGTATTATCCATGCTAGATTTATTTTCTCGCTTTCTTCTTGTGTGTTTGAGAAACTTTGAGAAAACCCAAAAATATTTCTCGCTTCTTTTTGGTTTTTCTTTCTAGTTTAAATTAGTTGTAGTATTAAAAGAAAACCCAAAAAGATCTCTCGTTTGCTCTTTTCCTTGTTGGGAGCTTTCCCGTGTAAATACTTTTTCTCTTTTTTGTTTTTCCTTCTTTAATTTGCTTTCTTCAAGCAAAACTGAAAACTCTAAAAATATTTCAGTGTGTTTCTCTGAAATTCTTTCTTTTTTACTGAGTCATACCAAGGAGAAGACCATGATGAAAATGTTGAGTGGCTCTCATATGCATTACTCTTGATCTAACAAAGAACCCACATTACCTTGTCTTCTCCTTTTAAATAAAATGCTTGCAGATTTTAGCTTAGTCCACATCACTCTTGCACTATTATCATTTTCATATCATTCGGTCATGCAAGTGAAAGACAATAATGACGATATTTGATGAAGTGACGGTGGCAGAGAGAAGCAGGTATGAACTCAACTTGGTTTTGTTTTTGTAAATATGTTTAACTCAGTATCCATGATTCAACATATTATGGTCAAACATGTTTGCAATGACAATTAGAGATTATAGTTGCTCATGCCATGCTTAATGATTTATCTTGGGTGTCAACATGCACTAAAATGATTGTGATGTAGTATGATGATATGGTATCCTCCTCTGAATGTTTCAAGTGTCTTAACTTGGCACATGTTCACGCATGTAGTTGAATCAAAACCAACATAGCATCCACGATATTTATGTTCATGGTATTCATATCCTAATCATGCTAGTATTCAATGTTGATTATTCATAATGCATGTTCATGACCGTTTTCACTCTCTAGCTAGCCGCTTCTCAACCTATTTGCTAGCCTTCGCCTATACTAAGCGGAATACTGCTTGTGCATCAAAATCATTAAACCAAAGTTATTCCATATGAGTCCACTATATCTATCTATATACAGTATTACCCTGCCATTCAAAGTAAATTTGCATGTACCACCTCTAAAATTTCAAATGAGCATATGTTTTTGTGTGCCTGGATAGCTCACGGAGTGACATGGGGTGGTCAGTATCTTCCATGCTAAGCAGGTTATTCTCATGATGGGTGTTTATTCACTTGTCCTTGCACGAGAGGGGCGGTATAGGGATGCCCAGTCCTAAAATAAAATTTGTAAATAATTAAACAAAAATCCCCCAGGATTGTTGTTGGTATGGACGATACCCGTGGATTTGGCTAGCCGTGGGGTGTGTTTGTTGGTGGAGCGGGAGTAAACTTTACTTTTATCGCTTGGGAACTGCCGCTAATTTGTTTAGCATGGAAGATATTGAAAACTCTTGGTCGTAACATTGACAGGAAGGGTGCACCTCCCAAAATTATATTTATCTCTATTTTAAGCTTTGAGGTCTGACACCTCTGCAGATCCCTGCTTCCCTCTGCGAAGGGTCTATCTATTTACTTTTATGTTAAGTCATCATCTTCTCAAACAAGTGCCAGATCTAAGAGCACTATTGTCATCCTCATGCATTGTATTTAGTTAATGTTGAATGCATCATGACTGGATCTCTTCTACCATGAATTACAATGTTTAGTCTCTGGTTGAACTTTGTAGGTGCTCTGCATTTATGTTTTGCAGGGCTAGAGACATACCAATATTGTCATATTATATCATGATTGTTTTGACAAAGTGTTGGCATTTGAGACATTTAATTATTGCTTGCTAGTTGATTATGTCATTGATATGAGTTAATATATTTTTTAAGAGTTATTGTTGATATAGTTAGTCATGATCTTTGCTGAAAACTTGGGTGCTATTTAAGCATATATATGTAAACAAGAACAAAAGAGTTTGTAAAATTTTTTCTTTATCACTTTTAGTTTGTCAACTGAATTGCTTGAGGACAACCAATGGGTTAAGCTTGGGGGAGTTGATACATATCCATTGTATCTACTTTTCCTAACGCTTTTGCTCTTGTTTTGGACTCTGATATGCATGATTTGAATGAAACTAACCCGTAGTGATGCTGTTTTCAGCAGAACTACCATGGTGTTGTTTTTGTGCAGAAATAAAAGTTCTCAGAATTGGAGAAAACTTTTTGAAGATTTATTTCAGAATATATAAAAAATACTGGGACCAAGAGCCACCAGAGGGGGTGCCCTGGCTGCCCACAAGACACCAGGGCGCGCCCTGGTGGGTGGTGGGGCCCTCGCGGCTCCGATGACCCTAATTCCAACGCTATAAAATCCTATTTTTCCAGAAAAAATAGGGGAGGAAGTTTCACCGTGTTTTATGATACGGAGCCACCCCCGCCTCCTGTTCTTCAACGGGAGGCTAGATCTGGAGCCCGTTAGGGGCTCCGGAGGGGGAATCTTCAGTCTTCATCATCACCAACCATCCTTCATCACCAATTCCATGATGCTCCCCACCGGGAGTGAGCAATTCTTTCGTAGGCTCACTGGTCGGTGAGGAGTTGTATGAGATTCATCATGTAATTGAGTTAGTTTTGTTAGGTCTTGATCCCTAGTATCCACTATGTTCTGAGATTGATGTTGCTATGACTTTGCTATGCTTAATGCTTGTTACTAGGGCCCGAGTGCCATGATTTCACATCTGAACCGTTTATGTTTTCACCATTATATCTATGTTCTAATCTTGGAAATCATATGAACCTATTACGTGTTATGCTCCATAAACCCCAAGGTGACAGTAATTGGGATACTTTCCGGTGATGACCGTAGTTTGAGGAGTTCATGTTTTCACTATGTGTTAATGCTTTGTTCTGGTTCTCTATTAAAAGGAGGCCTTAATATCCATTAGTTTCCTTATGGACCCCGATGCCACTGGAGGGTAGGACAAAAGATGTCATGCAAGTTCTTTTCCATAAGCACGTATGACTATTTACGGAATACATGCCTACATTATATTTATGAACTGGAGCTAGTTTTATGTCGCCCTAGGTTATGACTGTTATATGATGAATATCATCCAATGAATTCACCGGTCCAATGTCTACAAGTTTTCCACATATTGTTCTTGCTAAGTTACCATTGCTATTGCTACTGTTACAATGCTACAAAATTACTGCTGCCACTGCTACGGTTACTACTGCTATCACTATTACTGTTACTATTGATGTTACCACTACTATGAAAACTATCAAACTATTGTGCTACTGATCACTTTGTTGTAGATATTTAATCTCCAGGTGTGGTTGAATTGACAACTCAACTGCTAATACTTAAAAATATTCTTTTGCTCCCCTTGTGTCGAATCAATAAATTTGGGTTGAATACTCTACCCACGAAAACTATTGCGATCCCCTATACTTGTGGGTTATCAGAGCTCTCTATGAGCGATACGATCAAGCTACTCACTCGAGAGCCCCCTTGATAGTACGACAATCAATCCTATAACCCGGTCTCCCAACTAACACCACGAGACCAGTAAAATAGAAAACCTATCAAGGACAAACCTTTGCCTTGCGCATAGTCCACTTAAGCTAGATGGTGACGATCTTCTACTTCTCAAGTTGGACCACCTTTCTTGATTTTGCGGGCTTGATGAAGACTAGTAGATTGCTCCCCCATACTCCACTATGGGTGAGCCACTCTTCGACATATCTTCACAAGTCCATTGTCACCACAATGGACGGCAAGCTTCAAGCACGTGATCTCTTCGTGATGCTCCACTTGAACTTGCACGCCGCAACCTTGATTATGATCACCACTTGATGTCATCCTCCATGAGTTCTATGATATCTTCATTTTGATGCACGCTCATGGAAACATGCCAAACCCCACAAGGAATACTCACATGGATCACGGGTTAGTACACAAAGCATAATGGACAATGCTCACCATACCACGGGATCACTTGATCCCACTCGGTACATCTTCTACGCTTTGTGTGTTATCTTCTCTCTTCATAAAGATGATGTCTTGAAGGTAAACACGAATGTTCACACAATCTTATTCTTCAAGACATGCTTGCAATAAGCTCAACTCTCACATGACCAATCTTTGGATAAATCCTTGAATACCACCTATGGACAAACCCTTCAAATGTAACTCAAGGCAACCATTAGTCCATATGGATTGTCATCAATTACCAAAACCAAACATGGGGGCACCATGCTCTTTCATAAGCCCCTACACTCAGTTCCCGAGTCGCCTGGCAGGCAAGACCTAGCAGTCAGCCGAGAAGATGATGGCAGCAGTCGGCGGCTACCAAGGATACCTCACAACCATGATGTCTTAAAGGCATCAGTTACCCAATGGTGGAGTAATCTAGTTAAATATGGTAGTTATTAGCAGTAAATGCTAGGAAATAGTCATCCACACCTGAGGCCATGAACCACATTAACACCAACCCATTATGTGACCCCTCCTAGTGCACTCTATATAAGTTGGGAGGGGAGCACCGGGCTGAGGGTTGAACATTCACGTCTTGTACCTTACGCAAGAGCTAAGAACACCGCATGAGAACGGTATTACCTCTACCAAAGAGGTCTCGAACCTGTATAAATCGTTGTGCGTACTCCCACTTGCACTGTTCAGTGGATACAATTTCCTCTACATTCCTACTCCTATAGATTTTTAAGGAATATACCCATGACCACCACTGCGCCTAGAGTCGGAGGAGGGAGAGTGCCTCCTTATGACATCTAGGCCAGGAGGAATAACAGGAGTGACATGTCCCCGAAAAGCTTCCCTCCGCCAGTAGGATACATAGGAGAAGTCTTCATGACTGATAGTTGACCATTGTGGGGCATCGGGGACATCGGTGTGGGAAGTGTAACCCATCCCTTATTGGCAATGTTAAGTCGTCATAACGTCATAACCCAATCACATGGATCAGGACCTCAGCTTCACTCTTTCACTATCTTCGCCACCATGGTGGCCGTGAGGGAGAGAAAGAAGATGGGATCTCCCTCTAAATCAGGGTCCAACTATCGAGCTTATTACAGGAGTCATCATCTGGTCGCTCTCTAGCAGCCATCATCCACCATGGAGGACAAGTGGGCGAAGGGGCAGGGGACAATAAGGACAACTCATGAGCGCCATGGCATGATTCCAGTATGGCATCAAGCCAAATGTCCTTAAGGCAAGTATGATTGGACACTTAGCTCCACACTGATTGTACACAGTGGCGGTCTGACTTCCTCTCCAATCCCTACTTTGCCTGAATGGGAGAGGAGCCTCTATTGAAACAAAAAAATCCCATGGCTAAAACTGCAATTAAGATGGCTTAAATGGAAGAGTATCTAAAATATAAATTCTTTGTCTCGTCGATGCAAACGATTTTGCTTTTGAATCATCTTAATCTAAGGTTGTATGCAAAAATTACAGTCAAAACAGTGGATTGCACTGAAAGTTCCTCGAACTCTCGAGACTGGTCCAGAGCCTTTGGGGAGTCTCCGGGCACCCTCCGGACATAACAGAGTCATTTTAAAGATGTGCGTGAAAAACTAGATATGCAAAAAAAACTATTTTGCTCGCACAAATACACCTTAAGATGTCTTGTCGAGAAGAGCAAGTTTGTTGTTGGAGTCATCTTGGTTCAAGGTCGTATGCGATCTCCATGACCAGCGCAAGGGAGCTATCTGGTACATTTGGCAACCCGGATCCTCCGAACCTATGCGTCCGAGTTAGGGTGAATTTGATATTTTGGACGGTAATTCAAATCTTTTTATTGTAAGGAAAGTTCATTCATCTCATTCTTTATAACACTAAACTCCATAGTTTTAAAGAGCCCACATTCAATTAAGGTCTCTAATTAAGATTGGGTCATCCTATTTTGACTGGGTAAACAATTTCTCAAAACTATCTCATTCAATACTTCCATACTATATACTATGCTTCCTAATTTGTAAGGCCTCACAATTAATTGAAATCTTCAATTTAGAACTGGGTCGGCACGGTTTTGACCGGGTCAATAATTTCTCAAGGGCTCACCCATTCAATTCTTTTAGTTTAGTATGTTCCCATTTTAAAGCTCTTTCATTCAATTAAGGTATTCAATTTTGGATTTGGTTTACGACTTTGATCAGACCACCGATTTTTCAAATCAATCAGCAGCAAGCGGCTTATAAAAATGTATCCCTCCCGTGCATCCTTCCATCACCTAGAGAAAAGGAGCGTCACCATATGATACTGTAGCACCAATATAATAAATGCAGCCACGACGCAAAAATTTCTCACATAAATATACGTTGGTTAGCAGATGACATAGAACCACACCAGAAAGGCCTATCAAATCACCACATTATAAATAAAAATAAAACACATTCTATAATCTCCCCCACCCGCCAAACGAAATATTTCAGCAGTTCCAAAATATAAGGGGTATTAGTTTTTCGGAAAATCAAATTTCTTTAACGTTGACCGAGTTCAGAGCAGAAAATATTGACATCTGCAATATTAAAGAAAAAGGTATGGAAATTCATCTCATGATGAATTACCGATTTGATATTATAAATTTTGATATATTTCTCTACAAGTTTGATGAAACTTAAAAGGTTTGACTTTCATAAAAGTTATACACTTATAGTTTAAAATACAGTAAGTAATTTTTTTTAAGAAATCCAAAAACCCAACGGCACGGCAAAGCGCATCCAACCCAGTATATAGATGAAAGGCGATGGCCTATTGAACTACACACAATCAATTAATAGATCTACCACTTTTTACTTTTTATTGACATGTCCGTGTGCAAACAAACAAACAAGCCTCAATGCAGCGACGATTCCCAAGAGCGAGTAAGATATGTGGGACCATGTGTCCAACGTGGCCCGTACGTACCGAACAAGCACATCCGTCCGTAGACGAAACCGTACTCGCTCCCACAAGCGAGCTGGGCCTGTAGTAGGTTACAGGCCCACGTAGCGCGCGTGCGACTTCCTCAACGGCAAAACCAACGGCTACTATAGTCTCGTTCTCTCCGGACGCGTGAGACAACGGTCATATTACCGTTGTACTCTCCTCCTAGTCCAACCCCCGACTCCCAGCGTCGTTCAAATCCTTTAAAGCCGCCTCCCATCTCTCTCCTCCCCCACCCCCGATTGCTGCCGCCGCCGCCTTCCCTCCTCTCCTCGCGTCTCTCAGCCTCACCGACGTGAAGCGCGCCCCCATCTCGTCGTCTCCGCGCGCAAGAACCACCCAGCGATGGAGACGCCGCTGTCCTCCAGGCGGATCACCCGCTCGCTCGCCGCCGCATCCGCCCGTGAGTTCCCCCTCCCCTCCTCGATCGACCGCAATTCCCTCGCTCCCTCCAAGATCGCCTATGGATCCCGTCGTGATACTTCTACTCGGAAATCCGTTTGCTGACTATAGTTCTTGGAAATCCGTTTGCTGATCGCAGTTCTTGGATCCGATTCTTCCCCTGCAGAGAAGAGCGCCGCCGCCGCCACCGCGGATGTGACCTGCAGCAGATCCAAGAAGGCCGCCGCCAAGGGAGGAGACGCTCCGCGCGCCGCGCTGCACGACATCACCAACGACTCCCCCATCGTCGGCCTCGCCGCGGGGGGCCTCGTCCACGCCGCCGACAGGACGCCGCAGGCCTCCACCGCTGGCGCCAAGAACCGCCCCAGGCCCCGCTGCACGCCCGGCTCTGGCGAGGCGCTGCTGCGTGGCCAGGTCAAGACGCTCCTGCAGAAGGTCGACGAGGAGGGCGCGGCCGCCGCCGTCATCAGGCCGGTCCGCATCCACGCTCTGCTCGGCGTCACCAGGTCCCCGGCGCAGCTCCTCGCCCCCACGCCGTTCAACACGCCGCAGCTCTGGGCCATGTCTGCCGGCCGTGAGGAGTCCGCGCTGCCTGATGGCCGGACCGTGCTGCCCTGCGTCCTGGAGCAGGAGGAACTGATTCCTAAGCTGCAGGTACTGATCTCCGTCCTAACTCCGTGAACAACTCAAAGATCGATTTTGTCAATTTCTGTTTTCCTTCTTTTTTGAGTTGTCTCCGTGCAACAACTCAAAGATCAAACCTTGCATTGTACTTATTGATCATCACTTGTTGAGCTGCGCATGATATAGCAATTCTGTAAAATTAACCAATTTTTTGCGTAGCCTAATCCCTTGTGTTTTATTTCTGAGTAGCACAGCCTGCTGTGAATGATACCCAACGATAGGCAGACCAAAGATGTTTACTGTGTCCTACAGTACTTTATAAACTTTGATGCAGACTCTTGCTGCGTTAGTAATCTGCACAATTTGCAGCATCTGGCCTGCTGTGAATGTTCGATGCCTCTAATTTCTGCCGTCAGTTTTATTGTTGCATCTGGGCCTGAGCTTCGTTGCCACTCCTGTTTTTGTGCAGGCCATTGCTGATCCCCCGCCCAACCGTGCGCTGGTGTTCGACGACTCCCCAGGGAAATCGGACCAGTCCACCGATGGATCATCCCTGACATTCCACGTGAGCAGCAGCGACAGATCAGCTGACGACGACAGCTCGTCGGTTTGGTCCATCCAGGTCAATGTCAGCTCCGAGGAGAAGGAGGAGATGGGTGTTGACACCGTGGGAGAGCTGGAAGAAGAGTATAATACCGAGGAGGAGCCGGAAGGAGAGTACTACACCGAGGAGGAGGACTGGGAAGACGATGATGATGATAGCGAGTGCTTTGATGATCTGTGCGAGGGGATGAGCAAGATGTCGGTGTTGGAGGCGGAGGAGAAGAAGAAGGTTGGGCTGCCGGCGTTCGAGGGCAGGCACACCCGGTTCGTCTACAACAGCGACGACGAGATCGTGGAGAGGAAGGAGGTGGAGAACGCGGCAGCGGAGCACGGCGCACTGCTGAGGGGCCTGCCGGTGCCGGAGGGGAAGCATCTCCGGTTCCACGACGATGATGACGAGGAGGAGTAAGCAGGCCTGCATGAGTTGATGGTGATGGGTATGGGTTTACGTTGATGGGATACAGTAGTGCGGTTGTCGCTCCCTGACACCAACCAACCAACACATTCTTTTATGCTTTTTTTGGATTTGATTTGTTATTGCTGGTTCCAGTTATTCTGAGGGCATCGATGTTATTGCTGGTTCAGTTAGTGCAACATATCTCAAGTTGTACTGAATAATTCAATGCTCTCATTGTAGTTTTCATGCTCATTCTGGGTGATATTCAGTTTTCAGTTCATGCTCATTCTGTGTATTCAGTTTTCACTTTATTCTTTTGATAAATCAGCTAAGATCCAATACATACAGGCATGCTTCAGTTCTGTTGGTAATTCTTTGGGGCATTTGCCATCTCAAATTCTCAATCATTGACACTGAATATGCAACATGACGATCTCATTTTGAGCTTTTCCGGTTACTTGTTCGATCCCAATCTCAAATGGACTGCCTCGATCCCAATCGCACACACCATATGTGAAAATTACCGATTACAAATTGTGGACATGAAAAATACAAGAAGCAAGTGAAGTCCGAGTAGAAAACTTTCACCACCGAGGACATAAAAATATACCTCCACGCACAATAGTTCGAGAATATCCAGAAAATTAGGGTTGGGTTTATTGGTATCATCACGTTTTCTTTTGTGAAAATAGTCCCCGATCTAAAGTGCAAAAGATCCCTAAAAGTAACAAAAATCATGGTGGAGTTTGTGGAGCGAGTCAAAGGCGCGTCATCATCATCGTCCCTCGCTCATTAGAGTCCGACAAACCATATTATATTAAAAACAGAGTGTGATGCATGTCCAACTCCTCCCCCATGTCATGCATTCAAATCAAGTCTTACCAAAACCTTAACTAAAAATCAAATCAAACTTTACCAGATCAAATCAAAACTTTCCTTATCTTTCCAACTCATATTCAAATAAAATCTTACAAAATCTAGAATATGATGGGTGTAAGATTTATGTTAAACACGATTGGTATTGAACCACTAGAATATGTATGTCCCGTTGCAACGCACAGATAATTAGCTAGTCGTTGACGATCGGGAAGTAGTCATGCTTACAGTGGCGTAGCCAGCCCAATTTGCCAGGGTGGTCCAGTAATAAAAATATTTACACAAGTTTTGTTTATTTTAAAAGAATTTTTTTACTACACTATACACAAAAGCTATGGGGGAATTCCAGGGTGGTCCATGGACCACCCTGGCCACCCCCTAGCTACGCCACTGCATGCTTAGACGCTAAAGGATCAACACACCATAGCAACAAAATATCATTGATGAAGAGAAACACAGATTAAAATGACAATACCTACAAACACACACCACGAGCCTTGGCTGAATCCATACGAATTCGTTGTAGACCAACACTAATCGGACCCAAGCAAATCCGCTAGAAAAACACCTGCATGCACCCTCTACTGACTCTAGGGCGCATCACCGGAGCACGAAATGGCGCGAAGGACATCATTCCGCCACCTTGCCACCCCGATCATGACACGAACACTACCTAAAGAAAATATGGGAACCCTCCTGCATGCGAGGGGCCGAGGTCTACCACACCTCCTTGGCTCATAGGGTCACCTAGGAAGGGACGAACCGGCGACGGACGCCAACGAGAGAGTGGTGGATACTCTCATCACCTCTAGATCACTTGTGGAGGGTGAGAACCTAAACCTGAAGTTGTATCTTTTCTTCAGTTAGGTGTAGCACTTCTAGCAATACTGCTTCAATCTGATCCAATGACTCACAAGGGTCCTCTTCTGGTCTCGTCGTTGAGCCCTCAGATCCCTTTTACCGTTATACAATAGTTATGCCTGTTTATACCTTCATCATTGTAGTGGGTAATGAGCCACCTATTTAAGTAGGGTTATATGGCTGGTGTGGAGCATATTGAATTGTCCGTTGCCTAATGGCTAGAACTCAATACCTTATAGCTATAGTAATATAGAATGGACCCCTCGATCCAGCCTTATACTATAGCTCATTCCCTTGATTACTCAATTTATTGTCCCAATTCCCCTCGATCATATATGGGTCCTCGCAAATTGGTATTCAGAGCTCAAGTTCCTTGGCGACGTTTTTGATGGTGATCCTCTTTGTCTGGTCGGTCAAATCCCACCCTCTTGTTGCATCTATGTTGAGTGATTAGTCAGTGTTGGTGGCAACAATTATTCAGGTTTAGATCAGTCGAGCGGAGTGGTTGTTCGGGAACATCTCTTGTTTGGTAAAATTCCACGCCTAGCACTGATTTCTGCACTAGGGGGTGAGGATTGTTGGCGACGACATGATTTGAACACGGGGACGGCTGATGACCCACAAGTGTAGGGGATCTATTGCAGCCTTTATGATAAATGAGAGTATCAGACCCAACAAGGAGTAGAAGGAATTGGTTGTTGAAAATTAGCAAGAGTTCATTGAGAAGGTAGAAAGAGTGTTTGATGGTTTGTTTGAAAGCAAGAGCAATTGCAAGAAATTAAATAGTAACAAGAGTGCAATGGTGCAGTAAGTGGCTCATTTCTTAAATATGCTAAGGACAAGCCAGTTGTTTTACTTGTAGGGATCAAGGCGTTGACACATAGGAGTTACACCAAGTTACTTTCATCAAGATTCATTGAGTTACATTTCATAGTTTTGATAGTTTGTTGTGCGGTGGAGCCTATGATAATGTGTTGTTCTTACTTTAGAAAACAACCCATTTATGATTACACCTCTTATCCGCAAATACGAGAGACTAATTAAGATTGGAATCTGATAACGCCCGAACGTCAGGTATGTTAGCCCTAATCTTGTTATTTTTGTATCACCATGTTTAGTTTGATTTTTTGCATGTAGTTTAGATGGTATAGGAAAGTGTACATAGGCCAATGAAGCTTTGGTTGTGTGCGCAGAGAAGGTGAGATGTCTGACTACCGTGCGATGCGACGCGCACATCAAGATGCCGACGGTGTTGTGAGATACGGCATGGTCGCAAGAAGCGGCAAGACGCGCTAGATACTGGAGCATGACGGGTTATACGAACATGCATATTGGTTGGGTTGAGTATTGTGGCTATTGAGGAAGTTGCTGGACTTGGTCGTGCAAGTAGTCAGCGGTAGTTAACTACAAGAGAGTTAGTTAGTTACATGCAGCGTATGTTGGAGGCCAAGTCATGGCTCCTAGAGAGATTCTAAGAGGATGGGTTGGTTATGTTAATAGTGCATGGATATGAGTGGATGGCATCACGTGCATGTGTGATATGTCTCCAATATATTTACTTTTTCAAATATTTTTACTTTTGTTTTGGACTCTAATTTCTATGATTTGAATGAAGCTAATCTGGACTAGCGTTGTTTTCAGTAAAACTATCTTGGTGTTGTTGTTATTTTTTATAGGAATAAAATTTCTAGTAATTGGACAAAACTTGGCGGAGATTTTTTATATATAATACTGGTGCAAACATCTACTAGAGGGGGGCCATCACCTGCCCACAAGGCTGGGGGCGCGCCAACCCCCCCCCCCCCCCCCCCCCCCCCTGCACGCCCTAGTGCCTTGTGGGGCCCGCCTAATTCCAACTCCATATATTCGATCTTCCCAAGAAAAAAAATAGGAGAGAAAGTTTCATCACGTTTTATGATATGGAGCCGCTGCCACCTCATGTTCTTCATCGGGATGCCTAATTTGGAGTCCGTTCGGGGCTCCGGAGGGGGCAATTCGCCGTCATCATCAACAACCTCATGATGCTCACCACCGGGAGTGAGTAATTTCATCGTAGGCATACTGGAGGTAGATGGAGATGGATGAGATTCATCATGTAGTCGAGTCAATTTGTTAGGGCTTGATCCCTTGTATCCACTATGTTATGAGATTAATGTTGTTGTGACTTTGCTATGCTTAATTCTTGTCACTAGGACTCGAGTGCCATGATTTCATATCTGGACCTATTATATTTTCATGAATATATTTGAGTTCTTGATCCAATCTGCAAGTTATATGCACCTCTTATTGTTCTGAACCGTAGACCCCAAGGTGACAATAATTGGGATACACTCCAGGGATGATTGTAATTTGAGGAGTTCATGTATCCCTGTGTGTTAATCCTTTGTTCCGGTTCTCTATTAAAAGGAGCGCCTTCATTACTATTAGTTTTCCATTAGGACCCTGCTGCCATGGGAGGGTAGGACAAAACAAGGCATCCAAGTTCTTATTGCAAGCACATACGACTATATACGGAGTACATGCCTACATATAATTGATGAATATAGTTATTGTGTATCGCTCTAGGTTCTGACTTTATATGATGAATGTCAACCAAATATCCATCGCTACTCCATGCCTACCCTTTCTCATAATATTGTCTTGCTTGAATCACTACCATTGCTATTGTTTCAGTTACTACAAAACTGCTACAGCTACCACTACTATTACAATTGCTATAAAAACTATCATATTACTGTGCTACTAATATCTTGCTGCAAGGAAATAACTTCTGAGGCTTATAAATATTCTTTGGCTCCCCTTGTTTCGAATCAATAAATTTGGATGAAATACTGCCCTCGAAAACTGTTGTGATCCCCTATACTTGTGGGTCATCAACGTGTGGGTTAGTTAGTTGAGTAGTGGAGCACTTCATGTGGTAGGTGGCCTAAGTGGCGGATCAGCTAGTTGTTGAGCTGCATGTATATATAGTTATTGCATTGATAATGAAAGAGCCCATGAGGGCAAAGAAAAGATGTTGCCTCTCGTGTGAGCAAGGAGAAAGGACTCTTGACAAAGCTATTAGGATTTCTTACTTGGGTAAATGTGTGTGTGTGTGTCCTGGACTCCTAGTCGTATGTGTTCATGAGAGTGTTCTTTGTGTGGAGAGACAAAGTGTGAAGAGAGTTGTGTGAGGTAACTGAAAGGAAGAAGAAGAGGTGCCGAGGTGGCGCCAACAAGGTACGAGCACATGGCGAATCAAACGTTTTTGATGGCAAGTTTAGTGACGCGAGTATGGCAACTTTAGTTGGCAAGCATGGCAACTTCGTGCTTCATTTCATTTTTTGACAAAAAATTGCCATGTGTGTCAAATAACTTGCCATCCTTGCGTCACTAGACTTTCCATAAAAAAGGCCCAATTTGCTATGTGCTCATACATGACGTCAGATACTTATAATTTGGGTTAAGATAACATCTGTTGGGGAACGCAGTAATTTCAAAAAAAAAATCCTAGGCACACGCAAGATCCATCTAGGTAATGCATAGCAACGAGAGGGGAGAGTGTTGTCTACGTACCCTCGTAGACCGTAAGCAGAAGCGTTATGACAACGCGGTTGATGTAGTCGTACATCTTCACGATCCGACCGATCCTAGCACTGAAGGTACGCCACCTCCGCGATCTGCACACGTTCAGCTCGATGACGTCCCACGAACTCTAGATCCAGCTGAGTGTCGGGGAAGAGATTCGTTAGCACGACGGCATGATGACGGTGATGACGAAGTTACCGACGCAGGGCTTCGCCTAAGCACTACAACGATATGACCGAGGTGGAAATCTGTGGAGGGGGGCACCGCACACGGTTAAGAGATCAACTTGTGTGTCTATGGGGTGCCTTCCTCCCCCGTATATAAAGGAGTGGGGGAGGGAAGGGCCGGCCCTCTCTACACTACAAAAAAAGACACATCCGTGACATTTTGGGTCGAACGAAAAAAAATATGTCATACATATGACACTTCTATGACGATAATTGTGACAAAACCCGGTATCATCATAGATGCGGTGGGCTCCTACTTCTATGACAAAAAATGGGCATTTCGTCCTGGGCGGGCCGGAGACGCAGCTGCATGACATTCTTTAGGCCGTCCATGACGGAAAAAGCCGTGGTAGAAGCGAGGGGGAGGAAAATTTCGGGGAGTTCCCGGTTACGGTGGGAGGTCGGGGGCCGAGCGATGCACATTTCTCTCGTACACGTACGCGCGTGTGTGCGAGGCGTTGGCTCTAACTGAACCTGAGCGAGGCGTTGAGCTCTAACTGAACCCGAGTGATTGCATTGCAGGCTACGCATTACTGAACCCGAGCGATCGATCGATGGCTGTTAACTGAACCCGATCGAGCGATTCCTTCGCTACTGCTGCTAACTGAAGCCGATCGATTGGATGAACAGTGAGCGTTGCGCGGGGGGGGGGGGGGTGGATGAACAGTGGGTGGTGGCGTTGCCTCTGGATGAACAGGACCCCGTGGTGTGGAGGGCTGGATGAACAGTGGATGATGGAGGGGTGCCCATGGAGGGGTGGTTGAACAGGACCCCGTGGTGTGGAGGGCTGGATGAACAGTAGACGGTGGAGGGGTGGTTGAATAGTAGCCGGTGGAGTAGCGCGCTGCAGGCTGGATGAACAGGAGCCCATGGAGGATGGAGGAGGTCGACGGTAGCCCGTGGAGGCTGGAGGAGGTCGACGGTGGAGATGAACAGTATCCCGTGGAGTCCCATTTTGCGGTATGCCACACCCCTCCTGTCTGATTTTGGGTTCCGGCAGACCCTTAAGGTTCAAACTCTGGGGTGCGCACGGAGATCTTTCCCCTACCGACACACGCTTCTATGGCTCGCAAGAAATCTAGGCTAGAAAGAAGAACGCACAAGGGACACGAGGTTTATACTGGTTCGGGCCACCGATGTGGTGTAATACCCTACTCCAGTGTGTGGTGTAGTGGATTGCCTCAGGGGCTGATGATGAATAATACAGGGGAAGAACGGCCTCGCGAGAGGCATTCTTGACCTGGTGCAGTGTGTTCTACTTGGTCCGAACCTTTCTCCCTTTCTTTCTCTTCTCTCTTTCTTTCTCTCCAGACCTCTCTCTTCTCCTTTTGCCCCTCTCCCCTTCTTTTCTTCCTTCGACCTCTTTTCTTCCTTCGGGGGCTAGTCCTATTTATAGAGGCCCTGGTCCTCTTCCCAAAAAATTAGCGGGAAGGGCGCCAACAATTGGCCATTTTGAAGGGGAACATCTAGTACAAGTTATCCTGACCAAAGGTGGTCTTCGGCTGCCAAAAGCACTGGTGATGATGCCGTCTTGGGCTCCACGGTGACCTCCGTCCTGCCGCTCTACTGGTCTTGGTCTCGTTGCACCGGAATGGTAACCTTTGCCTAATGCCTTGGCCTGTGCTTGCTCCCTTTGCACCGAAGGGGAAACAAGGACACTGCGCAGGCCGGCGCCTGCCTGGCGCCCGCCTAATCTCGATCGTCATGGCTTGCGTCACGGGCTCCTCGCGAGGCACCCTTGCCATGATCTCTCCGCCTCCTCGCGAGCCTTCCTGATGAGGCAGCTCCTGAGGAAGCCTCCTGTCATCCGCCTCGCAAGGCTTGGCCCCTTGCGAGGGTCTTGAGCTTGAGCTGATGAGGCTGGGCCGCACTAGGCCCCCACTCGAGCCACGTTGCAGGCCGCAGGCAGGCAAGTCTGGGGACCCCCGTTCCCAGAACGCTGACAATAGCCCCCAGGCCCAAGGCGCGCCCGGGCTTGCTTAGCAGAGAAGCTAAGGGGCAAGCGCGAAGCGCCGTGTGCCCCAATAGCCTACGGCCTTGTGCGCCGCGTGGCGATTGATTAGACGTGGGCGTCTGCGCTTCCCCATGGCGCCTCGGCAACCGCTCGACTTGTCAAGTCCTTGCATGCAGAGAAATGGGTCATGATTACCTGCGATCGTGGTGGCCGGTGTTTGGCCTTCTCCGTCTATAAGTACGGGGCCGCGTGAGCCTCGTTAGCTTATCCCTTCCTGCTACTCCTTTCCTTCTCCTTCCCCGTCCTTGCTTCTCCTTACGCCAATGGCACCAATCCGCCGGTTTTCTGCAGAAGAGAAAGGAAAGGCCCCCCGAGAAGGTCCTGACCCTCTTCTGCCGAAGAAACGACTAGTCCCCTGCTGCCGAGATGAGGGTGCTTGGCAGGACGCGCCGAGGCCGTGGTACGAGCGGCGGTCGCCTGGGTTTCCACTGCCCTTGTATGCCCTAATCGAGGGCCCTGGGGAAGAGGGCGTCGAGCGACACCGACGGTGCCGCCGCCGACGCTGGCGAGTCACGGCGGTGCGCGTAGTTCCTCCTGCAGTCCACGCCGAGGGCTCCTCCTGTGAGCTCGTGCTTCATGCCGCCATGACCCCAAGCTCTTGGATCCGCCTTCCTCCCTCCTTCACCTTCGAGATGCCGCCGAGCGGGTCTCTGAAGCTCTGGCTGCAGCACCCTCGCGACCGGAGTGGAGGTCGCGGTCGTCGCTCCGGGCAAGGTCTATATGACCCGGGGCTGGGGTGAGATCGCCCGGGTCTACCGCACGGAGGGTGCCCTCGTAATTCATCTTGAATACGACGGCGCCTCCCTGATGTTCTTCAAGGTCTTCGATGCTGAAGGACGCCGGTTGGAGTGCTGCCCCAAGGAAAGCGGCAGGGGCATCAGACTGGCGAGGACCTGGCCTGCCCATCGGCCCTCCAGCAGCTCTTCAGGCGGCAACGGAGGAGCTGGGGGATCCAACGGCTCCCCCAAGCTTCTCGTGACTCTGGAGACAAGCGGCGACAGCTACGAGCCTCTGAGCTCGCGCCGTGCTCGGAGTAGGGCAGCTGCATTGGGCCGTCGACACCACTGATCTGGGTGGGGTTGGCGCGGGCGCCGGGCAGTCCACTGTTGATGATGGCGTCGCTTGCGGAGGCGCGGGCAATTGTCATTCCTTAGGATTAGCACCTCTTGTTCCCTGTGAGGAATCGAAGCAACACCCCGCGGGGGTATGTATGGCACCTGCCATGTATTTTGCGAACATTATATCCCTAATATGAATCGATGCGAGATGCTTGTCCTGTCCTGGCTCGGCTCCCCCTTCCTATCCTCGCGAGGACTTAGCGCTCTACGCTGACAGGTCCCAGTCCCCAGGCAGGCTTCAGCCGTCACTGGTATGCCAGGTCGCGATGCCGTGGTCAAGGCCAGGAGGTGAGCGGCCCGAGGTCTGGTAAGAGCCCCCGAGTCACGATGCTCGGGAGGTCCCCTTTAGCGCTCGAGCAGCCCTCGCTGGCGAGAAAGGAAGGCAACGTCGCCGTGACAGAGCTGCACTAGGCGAGGGTTTGGTGTTGCGTTGGTCCAACTCCTGTAAGGGCGTGACTTATCTTTCGAGTTTGGGGCAGTCCTTCGACGGGGCGCCCAGCCCGAGCGGCGGTAGCTAAGGTGCTGCTGGGGAGGTTCCGCGCCTTCAGTACCTTGCCCGAGCACGGTGCCGCCAGCTCCGCGGCCTCAGGAGGCGGAGTCGCCCAGCGTGACTCCACCATAGGCGGCGGCGCCACTGGAGAGTGATCCCTTCGCGGCTTCTGTCTTGTTTTTACCCCTGCAACATGCGCCATGCCTCACGGAGGTGTTTAAACTTGTGTTTGGCATCGTGAAAAAAATCTATGGCTTGTAATATTTGCTTAAAATCCCTGGAATTTGCATTTTCCCTCCTATTTGTTTGCGCTCTACGTCGGCATGGCCCGGCCCCGCGCATACCTCAACCGCCGTTAGCCCCGACCGGAAACCAGGACGTGACTAAGGAGTGAGGGGCTACGTGGCAAGTTAGGCTCCTGAGTCGCGTTGCTCAGGAGTCCCCCTTGACGCGCGAGCAACAAGTACGGAAGGGGGGAGCAAAGGAGTGGATTGGTCGTTCTGCGTCGGCAGGGCCCGGCCCCGCGCATACCTCAACTGCCATTAGCCCCGACCGGAAACCAGGACAGGACTAAGGAGTGAGGGGCTACGTGGCAAGTTAGGCTCCTGAGTCGCGATGCTCAGGAGTCCGCCTTGACATTCGAACGGGTTTTCATACCTTGGCTCCGCTCGGGGAGGGGCGTGCAATGACCAGGTCCAAGGGACCTGGCTGGGTGGAGTGCGCTCGGGCATGGCCCGGGCGCAGCCCCCGTGTCTGGCCCGCTCACGCGGCACTCCTGAGGGGAGGCATTGCGATGGTGCCTGACACTGAGCTCTGGGCTCCCTGAGGTTGGTACGGCCATGGGCCGCCCTCAGTTGTTTATCACCAGCACAGAGCATAGCGCTTCCGTATGTGTACGGGCATAGCCGCTCCTCGGCAGTGTCGTTAGCCAGCGCGGAGCATGGTGCTTCCACTGGTACGTGGGAGGGGGCTCCCCTCCGGGAGGAGCCCCCGGGGCATGTACATCCCCGCCCTGACACGTGGCCGGCACGGTAGGGCTAGGAGAGGTGTATCTGGGCACTCGTGAGCCAGTGCGGGACTCACGAGGCCCAACCTCGAGGCGGGTTGCGCCTGGCTCTGGGCCTTTTGATCTCTACTACACAACCTTCTTCTTGTAGACGTTGTTGGGCCTCCAAGTGCAGAGGTTTGTAGGACAATAGCAAATTTCCCTCAAGTGGATGACCTAAGGTTTATCAATCCGTAGGAGGTGTAGGATGAAGATGGTCTCTCTCAAGCAACCCTGCAACCAAATAACAAAGAGTCTCTTGTGTCCCCAACACACCCAATACAATGGTAAATTGTATAGGTGCACTAGTTCGGCGAAGAGATGGTGATACAAGTGGTATATGGATGGTAGATAAAGGTATTTGTAATCTGAAATTATAAAACAGCAAGGTAACTAATGATAAAAGTGAGTGTAAATGGTGTTGCAATGTGTTGAAACAAGGCCTAAGGTTCATACTTTCGCTAGTGCAAGTTCTCTCAACAATAATAACATAATTGGATCATATAACTATCCCTCAACATGCAACAAAGAGTCACTCCAAAGTCACTAAGAACGGAGAACAAATGAAGAGATTATGGTAGGGTACGAAACCACCTCAAAGTTATTCTTTCCAATCAATCCGTTGGGCTATTCCTATAAGTGTCACAAACAGCCCTAGAGTTCGTACTAGAATAACACCTTAAGATACAAATCAACCAAAACCCTAATGTCACCTAGATACTCCAATGTCACCTCAAGTATCCATGGGCACGATTATATGATATGCATCAAACAATCTCAGATTCATCTATTCAACCAACACAAAGGATGTCGGCATTCTGGGAACGGGGGTCCCCAGACTTGCCTGCCTGCGGCCTGTGGCGTGGCTCAAAAGGGGGCCCAGCACGGCCCATCTTCACCAACACAAACCCAAGACCCTCGCGAGGGGCCAAGCCTCGCGGGGCGGACGACGCGGAGCTTCCTCAGGCACGGCCTCGTCAGGCTGGCTCACGAGGAGGCAGAGAGATCAAGGCGGGGTACCTCACGAGGTGCCCGTGACGCATGCCATGACGACTCAGGGCGCCAGGCGGGTGCCAGCCCGTGCAGCGTCCTCCTTTCCTCTTTGGTGCAAAGGGGGCAAGCGCAGCCACGGAGTACCGAGGCATCAGGCAAAGGTTGCCATTTCGGTGCAATGAGACCAAGACCAGGAGGACTACGAGACGGAGGTCATCGTGGAGCCCAAGATGGTGTCATCACTAGAGCTTTGCGCAGGCGAAGACTACTTGTGTCAGGGTAGCTAGTACTTGTTGTCTCCCTTCAAATTAGCCCGCCATTGTTGGCTCCCTTCCCGCTCGATATTTGGGAAGAGGACCAGGGCCTCTATAAATAGGACCAGCCACCCACATAGCAAAGGGGGGAGAAGAGAGAGTGTTAGCCGAGAAGCAGCCAGAGAGACAAAGAGAAGGGTGACTGAACTCTTCTCAGTAGTTCATCCCCCCAGCCAAGAACAGACCCTCACGAGGCTGTTCTTCCTTGTATTGTTCATCATCATCATCAGCCCAAGAGGCAATCCACCACACCACACACTAGAGTAGGGTATTACACCACAACGGTGGCCCGAACCAGTATAAACCCTGTGTCTCTTGTGTCGTTCTTTCCATAGTTTAGATCCTAGCGTGGCGGAGGGGTGCAGGTAGGTAGGAGGTGAAATCTCCGCGCGCACCCCAGTGTTCGAACCTCAAGGGTTTGCCGGAACCCGAAATCCGACATTTGGCGCGCCAGGTAGGGATGCGCCGGAATCCACCTTCTACCGCTTCGTGCTCCGTCGCGTCGTCATCACCATGTCCGGCGACCAGGCGGGCAACCCAGATCCATGGGCGGCGTGGCCCGCCCGCGCAGATCCGCTTGCCTCGGGTGACCCCGTGCCCCAGGCAGCTCGCGGTCCGCAGGGCGCTGCGGGCTGTGGGCGACGCGAACAGGCTTCGATAGCTCTCACACCGCGGCAGGCGCGGTCGGCAGAAAGGGCCTCCAATCACGCCGCGACCACGACACCATACACCCGCAGGGAGCAGGCGAACTCGAGGGCCACGCTCACAGTGGCCCGAGAGCTGCTGCAGTGCAGGCTGCTGGAGGGCGGCCGCGACGTGCTGCTGGAGCGAGTGGCAGAGCTCCTGGGCTTCGCCGCCTCGGGGGCTCACCCCTTCTCCACCCAGCTCCCATCTCAAGCCCAGGGCGGCCCGCGCGGGGGCTCCGTACGCGCCCGCGGGCTCCAAGGCTACTCCAACGCCAGCGAAGTTGTCAGCGCCGGACCGGTGGCGGCGCTGCCCCCGCTCCCGGTCTGCGAAGAGGAAGGACTCGACGCGACCCGCGGCTCCAGTGGACAGCCGCGCTGCCACCCTACGGTGGGCACGTCAGGTAGGACCGCGTGGCATGCAGAGCACTACGACGTGGCCTTCGGGATGACAGCGCCAGAGGAATACGTGCCCCTCATGATGGACCAAGGGCACCCACACGAGGGCGAACAAGGCTCGCTCCTCAGCCCAAGCTGGGGGGACGAGGCGCCAGAAGCTGAGCTCTTCCAGGAGTCCCGGGACAGTCCCACTAGGCACGCTGGATGCAACGATTATCGGGTACCACTAATTCTTCAGCAGGCATACGCTAACCATGGATCGCAGGAGGTGCAGGTAGCCACAGCGAGCAGTTGCCCCGCTCCCACAGTCTCCTACCCCTCGGGAGGAGGGCGCAGGGGGCTGCAGGAGAGGGGCAGGGATCCGACATCACCACTGCGGCATTCGGAGCAAGGTGTCCTCAGGAGGTAGGCCCTCCACTGGGGAGGTGCCTCAGGGCTTGCCCCCGGCGGAGGACCCGTGGTCGTCGGGGGAACCGCTGGCAACCGCTCTACCCCATCAGCGGCGTCCTGGTTTCCGGTCGTCGTTGATGGCACTAGAGTGTGGCGCAAGGCGGGGCCCTCATCTGGTGATATGAAGCAAGGCCAGTACTTGTGAAGAAGGCCCAGTGCCTATGAAGCTCACCGCCCCGTGACACTCTCACGTAATAATGAGTGGGGCTGTACACGCCCCGGAGTCTCAGGGGTGCCGGCCTCAGGCCCTGGGGCTCCCTCCCACGCCCAGTGGCAGCACTTAGCTCCGCGCTGGTGAGAAGACATCCAAGACTAGACTAGGTGCCGGACACGGCCTTTTGTTTGCTTTCGTTGCTCTTCCCTTTGGTTGTCGCTTTCCCCCGCTGGATTCAAGTTGGATTCGAATTTGAGATTTGCGTGTGTTCGGGGAAGGGGTGCTTAGTCTCGTTTGAGCAATTTCTCGCGTTTTGGTTACCACTTCGCCTCAGCTGCCTCCCCTTGCGAGCCCCTCGCGAGCCGGGTCAGGCCTAGCTTGCGCGCAGCCCAGACTGCCGCCGCCGCGTCCTCTCAGGAGGGTTTTTTACTGCAGATCCTACGGATTCAATCAGGGAACACTCAGGAGACCACAACCTCCTGCGGGCTACCCCAGGGCCAGCACGGGACAAAGGTAAACTAGCCGACCAGCGCGTCGCTTAAGCCAACCACTTGGCATGGGCGCATGGGCAATGTAGCCTCTGCTGATACGATAAACACAAGTTTTACATGAGGGGCTCCCCCTCCAAAATGCTCTCATAGCTATCAGGCCAAAACCTGAGTTCTATTCATGCAGGGTAAGGAAGCAGGAACGATGCACAATCAGTCGGATGAATCCCCCAATGCTTCCTCAGGAGCACCACCAGAGCCATTGCTGGCGTCGCTGAACTCGCCATCGCTGTCCGCGTTGCCGCCAGCGGCGTCAGGGCCGTCCATCACGCCGCCCGCGTCGGCCGCCACGATCACGTCGTTGTTGTCCGAGGCGAAGGCCCTGATAAGAGCATCCACATTGTCTTCCACCCAGTGCGCCAGCTCGCCTCGGACGGCCTGGGGGACTGGGGCAATGGCGGCGTCAAAATTAAAGTGGGGATCCATGTTCCGGAGGTGGCTGAAGACGCGAAAAAAGGCGCGCCCGAGCAGGACGCGGCTCCTCTCCTCCACCAACCTGTCAGCCCTGACCGACTGCGCCTCCAGCTGAGTCACCATGTCAGTGAAGAACTGAAGATTGCCAGCATAGTTGACCGCGTGCGGCTCGCCAACAGCTGCCTCGCAGATGTTGCCCAAGGCCGCGTTGGCTCTCTTCCAGAGCGTGGTGAGCATGGGGCCGTGCTCATGCTCCAGGATCTGCCGCTGACGTATCCGCATTCTGGCACGCGACGGCCTTAGCCTCCTCCACCCGCTGGCGAAGAAGGAGCACCTCGGCCTGGGAGGTGGTTAACTCACCTTGCGCCACCTCAAGGGCGGCCCGGGATGCATCGGCCCGCCGCGTCGGCTCCTCCAGTTTGGCCCTCAAGGCAGCAGTCCTGCCTTCGCTTCGGCCCGGATCAACCCCAGCTTCTCTTCGAACTCGTGCTCGAGGTTCAAATACGCCATCGCCACTCGACGTCTGACCTCCTCCAGGACACGGGCTTCCTGTGCAGCGACATCATCCTCCGCCTGCATCACCAAGCGCTCCCTCGTCTCCAAACGCTCGTACTCGCGGCTACGTTCGGCGGCTTCCAGCGTCAGCGCCTCCTCACGCTTCTGGAGGTCTGCTGAGTCGCCAGAGGCCACCTTCATCGACGTGAGGGCTGCCTCGCGCAGCTCCACCTGCTCCTCCAATGAGTGGCACCAGGCCAGGAGCTCCCGAGCCCGCTCTTCCGCCACCTTTCGCCGCTGATCGGCTTCCCGGGCCTCCTCAGCGGCACGAGATCGGGCCTCCCGAGAGGCCACCAGCGACGCATTGGCCTCTGCTTCGTCAAGATCGCGCTGACGGCGCGCAAGGGCAATGGCGCCCTCCAGCTCGCGCCTCTCTGCAGCCAGGCGCAGGACCTCGGCCTCAAGGCATGCGTCTTCATCGGCAAGCTCCTCTCCAAGAAGGCTTATCGCGTCAGCCGCCCTTCGCAGGAATCCTTGGCGGAGAGCGCGACGCTCCCGAGCGCGCTCGAGCACGTCTTCCACACCATCATCTTCCCCAAGCAAGCGCCGGGGGCCGTGAGTCAGCACTCCCCCTCCGGGCTAGGGGCTGGCACCCTCGCGACGGTCGGGCACGCCGCGTCAAAAGCCCGGCCTGGGGCCAGCCCGTCCCCAGGAGAAGAGCGCAGGAAGCGCCTCAGCCAACCGCAGTCCACGACCAGGCGAGAAGCCCACGGCAGGCTGGCTATGCCACGAGAAGGCCCGCGAAGGATCGCGAGGTGCGCGGGGCCATGATACGCCTCGGGACGGCTCGCCTCGTCAATCGCCCTCACCACAAGGGCTCCACTGCTTGGAGCGCTTGAAGACGATGGAGGGGGCGAAGCCAAGGGGGACGGCTCCTTAGCCGTCTCCGCAAGCTCGGCTGGAAGGGGCCTGCAGAGCAAGGGTCGGTAAGAGCAACAGAAGGATCGGGAGCTAGGAAAGGAGAAGGCTTACTCATCAGTGGCGAAGTACTTCCTACGCTTCAGCAGGCGACAAGGGTAACCGTCGCCTAGGGCCTCCCTTCTCTTCCGGAGAGCCTCGAAGTCCACGCAGAAGCGGCCCAAGAGTTGGGCGCATGGATCAACCTGCGACGAAGACGGAGCGTCAAGGTGATCTGCGGCAGGGGCGCC
Source organism: Triticum monococcum (assembly GCA_034509565.1). Lineage (NCBI taxonomy): Eukaryota > Viridiplantae > Streptophyta > Magnoliopsida > Poales > Poaceae > Triticum > Triticum monococcum. The sequence continues at coordinate 389,329,711 of CM067841.1, forward strand.
TGCCTGTTGTGCACTGCCAATCGCCTCCCCAAGAGAAGCAGCTGAAGCCTCAGGGGCCCCAGTCACAGGCACTGAGGGCCGCTGCTCGTCACCCTCAGCCTCAGCGGCACGGGCCCCGATAACTGCTTCCTCATGAGCCTCGCCCGACGCTGTCACCCCGCCGGGAGCCCCCTCGGCCTCTGGTGCCTCGTGCCTCCCTACTCCGCCACTTGAGGAAGAGTCGCCTTGGCCGACTGGAAGGGCAGTCACCACCACTGGGTTCTCGCAAGGCCGCTGAAGGCCGGCGGGGCGCGGCCCCCACTCATCGAAGATAGGCATCTGCCTCACAAAATCGCCCCCGCTCTGGCAGAGGTACAACAAGGCCCCTCCCTGCTGGATACTGCCAGGGTTGGGGTCCCCCGTCAGGGTCAAGAGCGCCATCCTCAGCACTTCAGGTGTCAGGTCCTCTTCCTGGAGCCTCATTCGATCATCGCGCCCGCTGAAGGCCCACATCCGGCAGGAGTGGCGCTGGAGAGGAGCAACGCGGCGTAGCAGGAACTCCTTCACCACCTTGGGCGCTGTCACGCCAAGCGACCTCAAGAACGCGAAGCGGTGCCAGACGAAGACGAGCCGGGGCTCTCAAGCGTCTCCTGGCCCCAGCCCGAATTGGGGACAGCAGACGAAGTTGGCTCCGACAGCAGGGGGCTGGGCACCCTAGCATCCACATACAGCCACCGCTCGCGGAACCCAGCCGCGGGCGGAGGGAGCTTGAAGTCAATCCCAGAGGCTGCCGTCTCCGGCGCGGCAACGAAGCTCACACACGCCCAGCATTGGGTAGGGTCAACAAGGCGCAACGAGAAGAAGTGGCACAACAAGGCAACCGAAGGAAGGATGCCCATCATAGCCTCGCAAACAAAGACGAAGACCGAAAGGAGAGTGATGGATTCAGGACCCAGATGCATCATGTGGATCTGATAGTGGGAAAGCACGACATTGAAGAAATCAGAAAAGGGAGGAACCAGACCCACCCATAGGGCGTCGGCAAAATACGGGACCTCGGTGGCTGTCCTGTCGATGGAGAAGTGGGACGCGGGCCAGGCCGTCGTCCTCCCACATTCATTGAAGATGGTGGCCAGAGCCAAGCTGGCCTTGCCCAAGCCCTCGGCGGGGGCCGCCAGCGGCGGCGGGCAAGGCGGAGACACGAGTTCCCTCCCTCTTCCCTTCTTCGTCGGAGCCATGGCGATGGGAAGGGGGGAGGTTCGAGATTGAGTTGAAAACAGAGTTCGAGCGGAGGAAGGACAGAGGGCGCACGAGCAATAAAAAGAGGAACGGCTGTGTACGACTACGGGTCCGCCTAGCATGGCGCAAAATAAGGAGGGCGTGGGGGAACAGTCCCGCCCACATCCAATCAACCGCACGCGACGCCTAAGGCCGCAGGCTGTTAGGGCCCGCGGCGCTTCGCTCTTGCCCTTCCGCCTCCCTGCACGACCAAGTCTGGGCGCGCCTTGGGCCCGGGGGCTACTGTCGGCGTTCTGGGAATGGGGGTCCCCAGACTTGCCTGCCTGCGGCCTACGGCGTGGCTCAAAAGGGGACCCAGCACCGCCCATCTTCACCAACACAAACCCAAGACCCTCGCGAGGGGCCAAGCCTCACGGGGCGGACGACGCGGAGCTTCCTCAGGCACGGCCTCGTCAGGCTGGCTCACGAGGAGGTGGAGAGATCAAGGCGGGGTACCTCACGAGGTGCCCGTGACGCATGCCATGACGACTCAGGGTGCCAGGCGGGTGCCAGCCCGCGCAGCGTCCTCCTTTCCTCTTTGGTGCAAAGGGGGCAAGCGCAGCCGCGGAGTACCGAGGCATCAGGCAAAGGTTGCCATTTCGGTGCAACGAGACCAAGACCAGGAGGACTACGAGACGGAGGTCATCGTGGAGCCCAAGACGACGTCATCACCAGAGCTTTGCGCAGGCGAAGACTACTTTTGTCAGGGTAGCTAGTACTTGATGTCTCCCTTCAAATTAGCCCGCCATTGTTGGCTCCCTTCCCTCTCGATATTTGGGAAGAGGACCAGGGCCTCTATAAATAGGACCAGCCACCCACATAGCAAAGGGGGGAGAAGAGAGAGTGTTAGCCGAGAAGCAGCCCGAGAGAGAGAGAGAGAAGGGTGACTGAACTCTTCTCAGTAGTTCATCCCCCCAGCCAAGAACAGACCCTCGCGAGGCTGTTCTTCCTTGTATTGTTCATCATCATCAGCCCAAGAGGCAATCCACCACACCACACACTAGAGTAGGGTATTACACCACAACGGTGGCCCGAACCATTATAAACCATGTGTCTCTTGTGTTGTTCTTTCCATAGTTTAGATCCTAGCGTGGCGGAGGGGTGCAGGTAGGTAGGAGGCGGAATCTCCGCGCGCACCCCACTGTTCGAACCTCAAAGGTCTGCCGGAACCCGAAATCCGACAAAGGACCTCAAAGAGTGCCCCAAAGTTTCTATCGGATAATCACGACGAAAACGTGTGCCAGCCCCTATGCATAGGTTCATGAACCCGCCAGTTGGTCACCAAAACGTACATCAAGTGGCACGTGATATCCCATTGTCACCAGAGATACGCACGGCAAGACATACATCAAGTGTTCTCAAATCTTTAAAGACTCAATCAGATAAGATTACTTCAAGGGGAAACTCAATTCATTACAAGAGAGAAGAGGGGAGGAGAAACATAGGATCCAACTATAATAGCAAAGCTCGCGATACATCAAGATCGTGCCAAATCAAGAACACGAGAGAGAGAGAGAGAGAGAGAGAGAGAGAGAGAGAGAGAGATCAAACACATAGCTACTGGTACATACCCTCAGCCCCGAGGGAGAACTACTCCCTCCTCGTCATGGAGAGCACCGGGATGATGAAGATGGCCACCGGAGAAGGATTGCCCCCTCCGGCAGGGTGCCGGAACGGGTCTAGATTGGTTTTCGGTGGCTACGGAGGCTTATGGCGGCAGAACACCCAATCTAATATCTATTCTGGAAGTTTTAGGGTACGACGATATATATGGGTGCAGGAAGTACGTCAGAGGAGCTATGGGGGCCCCACGAGGCAGGGGGCGCGCCCTAGGGGGGCGCCCCCCACCCTCGTGAGCACCTCCCGTTTCTCCTGACATGGAGTCCAAGTCTATCAGGTGGCTTTCGTTCCAAAGATAACTTCTCCAGTTGATTTCGTTCCGTTTCGACTCCGTTTGATATTCCTTTTCTTCAAAACACTGAAATAGGCATAAAACAACAAATCTGGGCTGGGCCTCCGGTTAATAGGTTAGTCCAAAAAATAATATAAAAGTGGAAAGTAAAGCCCAATATTGCCCAAAACAGTAGATAATATAGCATGGAGCAATCAAAAATTATAGATACGTTGGAGACGTATCAAGCATCCCCAAGCTTAATTCCTGCTCGTCCTCGAGTAGGTAAATGATAAAAAAGATAATTTTTGATGTGAAATGCTAGTTGGCATAATTTCAGTGTAATTTTTCTTACTTGTGATATGAATATTCAGATCCGAAAGATTCAAGACAAAAGTTCATATTTACATAAAAATAATAATACTTCAAGCATACTAACTAAGCAATTATGTCTTTTCAAAATAACATGGCTAAAGAAAGTTATCCCTACAAAATCATATAGTCTAGCTATGCTCCATCTTCACCACACAAAATATTTAAATCATGCACAACCCCGATGACAAGCCAAGCAATTGTTTCATACTTTTGATGTTCTCAAACTTTTTCAATCTTCACACAATACATGAGCGTGAGCCATGGACATAGCACTATAGGTGTAATAGAATGGTGGTTGTGGAGAAGACAAAAAGGGAGAAGATAGTCTCACATCAACTAGGCGTATCAACGGGCTATGGAGATGCCCATTAATAGATATCAATGTGAGTGAGTAGGGATTGCCATGCAACGGATGCACTAGAGCTATAAGTATGTGAAAGCTCAAAAAGAAACTAAGTGGGTGTGCATCCAACTCGCTTGCTCACGAAGACCTAGGGAATTTTGAGGAAGCCCATCATTGGAATATACAAGCCAAGTTCTATAATGAAAGATTCCCACTAGTATATAAAAGTGACAACATAGGAGACTCTCTATCATGAAGATCATGGTGCTACTTTGAAGCACAAGTGTGGTAAAAGGATAGTAGCATTGCCCCTTCTCTCTTTTTCTCTCATTTTTTTATTTTTTTATTTGGGCTTCTTTGGCCTCTTTTATTTATTTATTTTCGTCCGGATTCTCATCCCGACTTGTGGGGGAATCATAGTCTCCATCATCCTTTCCTCACTGGGACAATGCTCTAATAATGATGATCATCACACTTTTATTTACTTACAACTCGATACTTAGAACAAGATATGACTCTATATGAATGCCTCCGGCGGTGTACCGGGATTTGCAATGATGCATGAGTGACATGTATGAAAGAATTATGAACGGTGGCTTTGCCACAAATACGATGTCAACTACATGATCATGCAAAGCAGTATGACAATGATGGAGCGTGTCATAATAAACGGAACGGTGGAAAGTTGCATGGCAATATATCTCGGAATGGCTATGGAAATGCCATGATAGGTAGGTATGGTGGTTGTTTTGAGGAAGGTCTATGGTGGGTTTATGGTACCGGTGAAAGTTGCGAGGTACTAGAGAGGCTAGCAATGGTGGAAGGGTGAGAGTGCGTATAATCCATGGACTCAACATTAGTCATAAAGAACTCACATACTTATTGCGAAAATCTATTAGTTATCAAAACAAAGTACTATGTGCATGCTCCTAGGGGGATAGATTGGTAGGAAAAGACCATCGCTCGTCCCCGACCGCCACTCATAAGGAGGACAATCAATAAATAAATCATGCTCCGACTTCATCACATAACGGTTCACCATACGTGCATGCTACGGGAATCGCAAACTTCAACACAAGTATCTCTCAAATTCACAACTACTCAACTAGCATGACTCTAATATCACCATCTCCATATCTCAAAACAATTATCAATTATCAAACTTCTCATAGTATTCAACACACTCATAAGAGAATTTTATTATTCTTGAATACCTAGCATATTAGGATTTTAAGCAAATTACCGTGCTATTTAAGACTCTCAAAATAATATAAGTGAAGCATGAGAGTTCATCTATTTCTTCAAAATAAAACTACCATCATGCTCTAAAAGATATAAGTGAAGCACTAGAGCAAATGACAAACTACTCCGAAAGATATAAGTGAAGATCAATGAGTAGTCGAATAATTATGCAACCATGTGAAGACTCTCTAACATTTAATAATTTCAGATATTGGTATTCTACAGCAAGCAAAGCAAAATAAAATGACACTCTAAGAATGGCAAACATCATGTGAAGAAGCAAAAACTTAGGATCAACCGAAACTAACCGATAATTGTTGAAGAAAGGTGGGATGCCAACCGGGGCATCCCCAAGCTTAGACGCTTGAGACTTCTTGAAATATTATCTTGGGGTGTCTTGGGAATCCCCAAGCTTGAGCTTTTGTGTCTTCTTAATTCCTCTCATATCACGGTCTCCCTAAATCTCAAGAGCTTCATCCACACAAAACTCAACAAGGACTCGTGAGATAAGTTAGTATAAACCATTGCAAAAACCTTATCATACTATACTGTAGCAAATCACTAAAATTATTATTCAACATTGCATACTAAATGCCTCTGCATATTTAATAGTCCTATCCTCAAATAGAATCATTAAAGAAGCAAACATATGCAAACAATGCAAACATAACAGCAATCTGCCTAAACAGGATAGTCTGTAAAGAATGCTGCAACATCCATACTTTCCTAGCTCCAAAAATTATGAAAGAAAATTCCCACTGTAGTAAATTTATCAGAGCTTAAATATCAAAAGGTTTCAACATTTTATCACATTCTGACTTTTCTAGGGAATTATTGCAATGGCGGTAAACTTTCTGTTTTTAAACAGCAACATGTGGACTTCTAAAATAGGCATAGTAAAGGCTATCAATGCCACTTTTATTGAAATAAAATATGCAAAACATTGTTCTAAATAACAGCAAGCAAATTCTAACAAAATAAATTGACGCTCCAAGCAAAACACATATCATGTGGTAAATAAAAATATAGCTCCAAGTAAAATTACCGATGATTGAAGACGAAAGAGGGGATGCCTTCCGGGGCATCCCAAAGCTTAGGCTCTTGGTTGTCCTTGAATATTTCCTTGGGGTGCCTTGGGCATCCCAAAGCTTAGGCTCTTGCAACTCCTTATTCCATAGTCCATCGAATCTTTACCCAAAACTTGAAAACTTCACAACACAAAACTTAAAGTAGAAAACTCGTGAGCTCTGTTAGTATAAGAAAATAAATCACCACTTCAAGGTACTGTAATTAACTCATTATTTATTTATATTGGTGTTAAACCTACTGTATTCCAACTTCTCTATGGTTTATAAATTCTTTTACTAGCCATAGATTCATCAAAATAAGTAAACAACACATGAAAAACAGAATCTGTCAAAAACAGAACAGTCTGAAGTAATCTGAATCAAACGTATACTTATGGAACTCATAAAATTCTAAAATAAATATCTTCACCTGATGAATTTACCTATTAATCATCTGCCAAAATAATTAACTAAATATCACTCTCCAAATAAAAATGGTAGCAATTCTCGTGAGCGCTAAAGTTTCTGTTTTTTACAGTATGATCAACAAGACTCTCCCCAAGTCTTCCCAAAGGTTCTACTTGGCACAAACACTAATTAAAAGCATAAAACCACATATAAACAGAGTCTAGATGAATTATTTATTACTAAACAGGAGCAAAAAGCAAGGAACAAAAATAAAATTGGGTTGCCTCCTAACAAGTGCTATCGTTTAACGCCCCTAGCTAGGCATGATGATTTCAATGATGCTCACATAAAGGATAGGAATTGTAACATAAAGAGAGCATCATGAAGAATATGACTAGCACATTTAAGTCTAACCCACTTCCTATGCATAGGGATTTTTTGAGCAAACAACTTATGGGGACAAGAATCAACTTGCATAGGAAGGTAAGACAAGCATAGCGTCAAAATTTTAAGCACACAAGGAGGAAACTTGATATTATTGCACTTCCTACAAGCATATATTCCTCCCTCATAATAATTTTCAGTAGCATCATGAATGAATTCAACAATATAACCAGCACCTAAAGCATTCTTTTCATGATCTAGAAGCATAGAAAATTCACTACTCACCACATAAGCAAAATTCTTCTCATGAATAATAGTGGGAGCAAACTCAACAAAATAACTATCATGTGATTGGAAATTAAGACCAAGATGACAAGTTTCATGGTTATCATTATTATTTAAAGCATACGTGTCATCACAATAATCATCATAGATAGGAGGCATGCTTCCATCATAATAAATTTGCTCATCAAAACTTGGGGGACAAAATATATCATCTTCATCAAACATAGCTTCCCCAAGCTTATGGCTTTGCATACCATTAGCATCATGGATATTCAAGTTGAATTCATACTAACAACATTGCAATCATGCTCATCATTCAAATATTTAGTGCCAAACATTTTATAGATTTCTTCTTCTAGCACTTGAGCACAATTATCCTTTCCATCATACTCACGAAAGATATTAAAAAGGTGAAGCGTATGAGACAAACTCAATTCCATTTTTTTATAGTTTTATTTTATAAACTAAACTAGTGATAAAACAAGAAACTAAAAGACTCGATTGCAAGATCTAAAGATATACCTTCAAGCACTCACCTCCCCAGTAACGGCGCCAGAAAAGAGCTTGATGTCTACTACACAACCTTCTTCTTGTAGACGTTGTTGGGCCTCCAAGTGCAGAGGTTTGTAGGACAGTAGCAAATTTCCCTCAAGTGGATGACCTAAGGTTTATCAATCCGTAGGAGGCGTAGGATAAAGATGGTCTCTCTCAAGCAACCCTGCAACCAAATAACAAAGAGTCTCTTGTGTCCCCAACACACCCAATACAATGGTAAATTGTATAGGTGCACTAGTTCAGCGAGGAGATGGTGATACAAGTGGTATATGGATGGTAGATAAAGGTATTTGTAATCTGAAATAACAAAAACAGCAAGGTAACTAATGATAAAAGTGAGCGTAAACGGTATTGCAATGTGTTGAAACAAGGCCTAGTGTTCATACTTTCGCTAGTGCAAGTTCTCTCAACAATAATAACATAATTGGATCATATGACTATCCCTCAACATGCAACAAAGAGTCACGCCAAAGTCACTAAGAGCGGAGAACAAACGAAGAGATTATGGTAGGGTACGAAACCACCTCAAAGTTATTCTTTCCAATCAATCCGTTGGGCTATTCCTATAAGTGTCACAAACAACCCTAGAGTTCGTACCAGAATAACACCTTAAGATACAAATAAACCAAAACCCTAATGTCACCTAGATACTCCAATGTCAAATCAAGTATCCGTGGGCATGATTATACGATATGCATCACACAATCTCAGATTCATCTATTCAACCAACACAAATGACCTTAAAGAGTGCCCCACAGTTTCTACTGGAGAATCACGACGAAAACGTGTGCCAACCCCTATGCATAGGTTCATGAACCTGCAAGTTGGTCACCAAAACATACATCAAGTGGCACATGATATCCCATTATCACCACAGATATGCACGGCAAGACATACATCAAGTGTTCTGAAATCTTTAAAGACTCAATCCGATAAGATTACTTCAAGGGGAAACTCAATTCATTACAAGAGAGAAGAGGGGGAGGAGAAACATAGGATCCAACTATAATAGCAAAGCTCGCGATACATCAAGATCGTGCCAAATCAAGAACACGAGAGAGAGAGAGAGATCAAACACATAGCTACTGGTACATACCCTCAGCCCCGAGGGAGAACTACTCCCTCCTCGTCATGGAGAGCACCGGGATGATGAAGATGGCCACCGGAGAAGGATTGCCCCCACCGGCAGGGTGCCGGAACGGGTCTAGATTGGTTTTCGGTGGCTACGGAGGCTTCTGGCGGCGGAACTCCCGATCTAATCTCTATTCTGGAAGTTTTAGGGTACGACGATATATATGGGTGCAGGAAGTACGTCAGAGGAGCTACGGGGGCCCCACGAGGCAGGGGGCGCGCCCTAGGGGGAGCGCCCCCCACCCTCGTGAGCACCTCCCGTTTCTCGTGACTTGGAGTCCAAGTCTATCAGGTGGCTTTCGTTCCAAAAATAACTTCTCCTCCTGATTTCGTTCTGTTTCGACTCCGTTTGATATTCCTTTTCTTCGAAACACTGAAATAGGCATAAAACAGCAAATCTGGGCTGGGCCTCCGGTTAATAGGTTAGTCCCAAAAATAATATAAAAGTGGAAAATAAAGCCCAATATTGCCCAAAACAGTAGATAATATAGCATGGAGCAATCAAAAATTATAGATACATTGGAGACGTATCACCTTTATCAATGGTGTGTTCCTGCAGGGTGGTTAGAATGCAAATGCTCTACGTCCTCAGGTCCCGGCCCTCGAGCGAGCTCAGCCGCCGCTGGTATGACAGGTCGCGATGCCGTGGGTCAAGGCCTAGGGGTGAGGGCTGGAGAGCCAGTAGGAGCCCATGAGTCGCGATGCTCAGGTGCCCTCCTTTTAACATGCAAGCGCTTTGCATGAGAGTGGAGAAGTCCGCGATAAGCAATAGATGACGATCATGGGAACCAGATTAAGCACGGAGGACCAAATTCATTTCAAGTAGATGCGGGAAAAGCAAACGCCGCTGGGCCAGGCCCGAGCAGTTTGGGGATGATGCAGCCCGAGGGGCGCCCCCAACATGGTAAGTAAAGTGTGTAAGTAAAACGGATTCGTGCCGCAGGGACAGACCCACGTGACCTGGGAACGACGCGGCCCTGTGGGCTCTCCCAGGTAAAAATGGAACTTGAAAGATGTCACATGATGCCGTTGAAGATGAAGCGATGCCGCAGAAGTGGGCGACGCGCGTTGAAGACGTTGACCCTCACGAGCCCCCAGGCCCAGGAGCCTCGGGAGGCTCCGGGGGCACGGGTAGGTATTCGAGGGCCATCTCCACCTCCGCCAAGACCGCACAATGCCTGACCTCCTTAGTCTCCAGAATGCTCCTCAGCAAGCGCTGATGAGCGGCGACCGCATTCGGCAGGCCGAAAGGCATGCAAACGTAGCTGTGAGGTGGACCCTCGCAACGCCCCACGCGCGAAGGCCAAAGGTGCTCCTGAGACGCGGCTCGGTTGAGCCCTGGCATGTCGATGCAGACGCACAGCCCACCATCCTCGCATGGATGTGGGGCCACGGCGGGCAAGCGGCGGTTGCCGCGCATGACTCTCGACTCCTGTAGCTCCTGGGTGTTTCCTGTGATGAACTCCTGAGGGTTTGTTCTTCCTTGCCTCGTACCTTCCTGAGGGAAACGTGCCTGGAAGCACCCCTCCAAGTGGTGCCCGAGCGCCTCCCTCGTGAGCTTGGCAAAGTCGGTGGCTCTCCAAGAAAGAGCCCCCGAGCCCTGCCTGAGGAGGGCACCGGGCGCGCTTTCCTATGCGACAGAGGGTGGCGCTCCCTGAACGGGCTTGAATCCTGACGCAACGCCTCTGGAGGTGCCTGCCTCCTTATGGCTTAGTGTAGGACCTTGAAGTAGATGTGTCTAGAGGGGGGTGATTAGACACTTCATGCCAAAGTTGCAATTTTTCAGCCTTTTCGGTTTGAGTGGAGTTTAAGCATAATTTTAGCACTCACAATACATATCAAGCAAGTATGCAAAGTGTATATAGGCAGCGGAAAGTAAAGCATGCAACTTGCAAGAATGTAAAGGGAAGGGTTTGGAGAATTCAAACGCAATAGGAGACACAGATGTTTTTCCCATGGTTCGGATAGGTGGTGCTATCCTACATCCACGTTGATGGAGACTTCAACCCACGAAGGGTAACGGTTGCGCGAGTCCACGGAGGGCTCCACCCACGAAGGGTCCACGAAGAAGCAACCTTGTCTATCCCACCATGGCCATCGCCCACGAAGGACTTGCCTCACTAGCGGTAGATCTTCATGAAGTAGGCGATCTCCTTGCCCTTACAAACTCCTTGGTTCAACTCCACAATCTTGTCGGAGGCTCCCAAGTGACACCTAGCCAATCTAGGAGACACCACTCTCCAAGAAGTAACAAATGGTGTGTTGATGATGAACTCCTTGCTCTTGTGCTTCAAATGATAGTCTCCCCAACACTCAACTCTCTCTCATATGATTTGGATCTGGTGGAAAGAAGATTTGAGTGGAAAGCAACTTGGGGAAGGCTAGAGATCAAGATTCATATGGTAGAAATGGAATGTCTTGGCCTCAACACATGAGTAGGTAGTTCTCTCTCAGAAATAGGATGCTGGAAGTGTAGGTTTAGTCTGATGGCTCTCTCCACGAGTGAAGAGGAGGTGGAGGGGTATTTATAGCCTCCACACAAAATCCAACTATTACACACAATTTACCAATCTCGGTGGGACCGAATCAGAAAACTCGGTTGGACCGAAATGGTAAACCTAGTGACCGTTATGAATTTCGGTGGGACCGATTGGAACTACTCGGTGGGACCGATGTGCTAGGGTTAGGGAAAATCCAAAACTCGGTTTGACCGATTACTCAAACTCGGTGGGACCGATTTGGGTAATAAGCAGAACAGAGAGTTGGCCAAGCAAACTCGGTGGGACCGATTGCATATCTCGGTGGGACCGAGAGTAATGCAGTAGGTAACAGAGAGTTTGCAAGCCCATCTCGGTGAGACCGAGATCCCATCGGTGAGACCGAACTGATTAGGGTTTGGCAGTGGCTATGACATGTGAAACTCGGTGGCGCTGGGTTGAGAGAATCGGTATGACCGAGTTTGAATTAGGGTTTAGGTCATTTGTGGATATGGGAAAGTAGCTGAGGATTTTGGAGCATATCATTAAGCACTTGAGCAAGAGGCTCATTAAACAACACCTCATCCCTCCTTGATAGTATTGGCTTTTCCTATGAACTCAATGTGATCTTGGATCACTAAAATGTAAAATGAAGAGTCTTTAACTTCAAGCTTTAGCCAATCCTTTGTTCTTGGTGTCTTGGAGACCTTCCCACACCCTTTAGTCCATGCCACTCCATTGTTGAACTTATCTGAAACATACTAGGTGAAAACATTAGTTCAACAAGAGATATGTTGTCATCAATTATCAAAACCACCTAGGGAGCACTTGTGCTTTCAATCTCCCCCTTTTTGGTAATTGATGGCAACATACATCAAAGCTTTAGATAAAGATACAAAGAATAGTGAGTAAAGCTTTGTAAGGACATGTAACAAACATAGGCTCCCCCTACATGTATGCAATCATGTGAATATAAAATATAGAAGCATGTGAGAGCATAATCATGACAGAGTAGGCAATGTGTTACATGTATCTTGGCCATATGCAATGGAGCAAAAGATTATTAAGGAAAATACCTTCATGCTCATGAGTCCTTCTTGCAAACAGTATGTACATAGGCAAGAATTCCTCATACTCATGATTTGATGCATACACTTACCTTGTAGTCTTAAGTTGGCTTAGGATGGAATGAACCTGCACAAACAAGGTTAGATAACACAGGTACATCCACTAGCCATAGCAAGCAAAAGAAACCATAAGAATACCAAGACTGGGATGACATGTAGAAAGTAAGTACTAGGTACTACATTGAATTCAACATGTCCCCAAGAGTAAAGATATGCATTGAATTTGACTGATTTCTTTCCCATGGGTGTCTTGCTCCCCCTGAATCTTTCATGGGATATTGGGAGAAGATAGGGAACAGAAAATCAAAGCTGAAAGATACAAATGAATATGTCTTTCCCCCTAAAAAGACATGTGACATCTCTCCTCTTGAACATCAAGCATCTGGGATCCTTGAGTATTGTCTCTCCCCCTAGAGATCTCTTTCTCCCCCTTAATACATTATCTGGGACGTCTGGGATCCTTGAGACTTTCTCTCCCCCTTTAGTATTGTGATGTGATCTTTCTCTCCCCGAAGATAGGCTTTGATGTGATCTCTCTCCCCCTTTGACATCAATTTCCAAGAAGGGATCTTCTAGAGTGTGAGTCAAGAGGTTTGGTCCTTGAGATTCAGAATAAAGCAAAGAATAAAATTGTGATGCTTGTAGAGGACAAGATTCATTGAGTGGAGCTGGAGAGTAGAAATGTAGAGCAAGTGGCAAACTGTTTTTCTGACTGCAAAGTCGGTGGCACAGAGTGGCATATTTCGGTGGTACCGAAAAGATTCGGTTGGACCGAAGATTGCAAGTCGGTGAAACCGAGTTTACACAGAGAAAAACACTTGTCACCTCAGCTCACTAGACATGTAAGATCTCACAAAGATTTGCAATGAATTAAATGCAGAAAATGTAGAACAAAAACAAAAGGAAAGAAAAAATACTGAAAGATCTAGATGAAGTGAAAAAGAGAAAGGGAACAACTACACAAGCATGAGACAAATGCAATAACACAAAGAAGGAACACAAGAGAACTTCATCTAGAGTTGGGCGGTGACATAGTCACCTATGTTAGAGTATATTGACTTAGGAGTCAAGTGAGAACACTTGATCATAGGTCATACTCATCGTTTAAGCTCAAAATGGGGTTACCATTTTTCGTTTAAGCATCTTGATGTATTCACATCTTGTTGAGTTGCTTTGACTCATGTCTCGGAGTAAAGCTTCTCTAAGATGGAACAACATACCTTGGGTGGTGGTGTGGTTCTTTCTCATGTAGTTGACCTTGTGTGGGTGCTCGTGGTTGATGTAGCCCATCAAGAGTTTGGAGCACCACTTGGAGTTTGAGTTCATCTACCTACATGGATTAGTTCTAGCAAGGAAAAGCACTTGTGTATCAAAAAATGACATTCATGAAGCTCAACATAGGATTTGTCAAAGGATATGTTTGAATGATTTTGTGCTTCCTTGTCTTCAACCATCATTATGTAGAGTCTTGGTGATGTAAAGATTGCTCAAGATGTGAGTGAATCGCAATCTCATGGAATTAGATTCAACCAAGCACCTACATGGGTTAGACAACATGCAAGGCACAAATATATCCAAGACATAAGATAGTCATCATAAGAGATATATCATGGATTAGTCATAAGCTCATGTCTTGCATGTATCCAATGGAGTTCCTACTCCAAGTTCGAAGCATCAATGATGTTCAATTCTCCTCTCAACCTGCAAAACACTTTCTCATCAAGTGGTTTAGTGAATATATCCACTAATTGCTTATCAGTGCGAACATGCTTAAGATCTATGTCACCCTTAGCAACATGATCTCGAATGAAATGATGACGAACTTCAATATGCTTAGTTCGAGAATGTTGTACAGGATTATGACCAATTTTGATAGCACTTTCATTGTCACAAAGCAGTGGAACATGTTTCACATAGATCCCATAATCTTTAAGGGTTTGGGTCCTCCAAAGTAATTGAGCACAACATGAACCAGCGGCAATGTATTCCGCTTCGGCGGTGGATAAGGATACTGAGTTTTGTTTCTTGGAGGACCAAGACACAGGGGATCTACCAAGAAATTGACAAGTACCCGAAGTTGACTTTCTATCAACCTTGTCTCCGGCATAATCTGAGTCGGAATAGCCAACAAGATCAAAAGAAGACCTCTTAGGGTACCAAATGCCAAAATTTGGTGTATGAATTAAGTATCTAACTATCCTTTTCACAGCCTTAAGATGGCATTCTTTAGGGGCAGCTTGATATCTTGCACACATGCACACACACTTAGCATAATATCGGGACGTGAAGCACATAGGTATAACAATGAACCAATCATAGAGCGATAAACCTTTTGATCAACCGGTTCACCATCTTTGGTCAGATCATTATGTCCACTAGTAGGCATGGGTGTAGACATACCTTTGCATTCTTGCATATTGAACTTCTTGAATAAGTCCTTGGTGTACTTTGTTTGAGAGACAAATGTACCTTCCTTAGTTTTCTTGATTTGCAAACCGAGAAAGAATTTGAGTTCACTCATCATAGACATCTCAAACTTTTCTGACATTAGCTTTCCAAACTTTTCACTAAAGAGAGGGTTAGTTGAACCAAATATGATATCATCAACATAAATTTGGCATACAAATAGTTCTCCATTAACCCTTTTAGTAAAAAGAGTAGAATCAATTTTACCAATTTCGAAACCACTTGTAATAAGGAACTTGGTCAAGCATTTATACCATGCTCTAGGAGCTTGTTTAAGACCATAAAGAGCTTTGTGAAGTTTGTAAACATGATTAGGTTTCTTAGGATTGACAAAGCCGGGAGGTTGTTTGACATAAACTTCCTCCTCTATTTCACCATTTAGAAAAGCACTTTTAATGTCCATTTGGTACAAGGTGATGTTATGGTGATTAGCATAGGCAAGTAAGATGCGAATGGACTCAAGTCTAGCAACGGGAGCATATGTCTCACCATAGTCCATACCTTCGACTTGTGTGTACCCTTGGGCGACGAGACGTGCTTTGTTGCGAACCACTTGTCCATCTTCATCTTGCTTGTTGCGAAACACCCATTTGGTACCAATGATGTTGTGGTTGTCGTCGGGCTTCTCAACCAATGTCCAAACTTGGTTTCTCTCAAAGTTGTGTAGTTCTTCATGCATGGCGTTTATCCAATCCGGATCTTCCAATGCTTCTTCAACCTTCGTAGGTTCAATGCTAGAGATGAATGAATAGTTTTCACAAAAGTTAGCTAAACGAGTTTTTGAGCGAGTGATTCTCCCAGTTTGTATATCATTGAAGATTTGCTCGACGGGATGATCTTTGGCAATTCTTGCTCGAACTCGTGAGAGCTTTTGCTTGGGTCTTCGTTGAACATTTTCTTCATCTTGTTCTTCTTCTTGGCCTTCTTCATTGTTAACGTTGTCATTGTCTTGTCGTGGTGGAGAAGGAGGTTGTTGATGTTCGTCTTGATGCATTTCCTTGTCTTCTTCATCTTGGTGTGTCCCACTAGTGGATGCTTCCGTATCAATTCTTGGTTCACCTTGTTGTGAAGTAGAAGCCTCCACTTGGACGGATGAAGTACTCTCCTTGACCTCCGTTGGACGAACTTTGCCTATGGGCAAGTCTTGGATTGCTTCTGAAGGGTCTTTGTCTCCTACATCAATTGGCAATTGCTCTACCTGCGAGCCATTAGATTCATCAAACTTCACATCTACCGTCTCCTCGACCTTTCGGGTGAAATTGTTGTAGACACGGTAAGTGTGAGAGTTTGAGCCATAACCAAGTAGGAAACCTTCATGAGATTTAGGAGCAAACTTTGAACGGCGATGTTTATCAAGAATGTAGCACTTTGAGCCGAATACTCGAAAGTATCCAACTTGGGGTTTGTTACCGGTGAGGAGCTCGTATGCCGTCTTGCCGAGTAGCTTGTGAAGATACAAGCGATTTTGCATGACAAGCTGTCTCAACCGCTTCTGCCCAAAAATGCTTTGGCATCTTGTATTCATCAAGCATTGTTCTTGCCATTTCGATGAGCGTCCGGTTCTTCCTCTCAACAACTCCATTTTGTTGAGGTGTGTACGTAGCCGAGAACTCGTGTGAAATCCCTTCTTCGTCAAGAAAGGTGTCCACATTTACGTTCTTGAACTCTGTTCCGTTGTCACTCCGAACCTTCTTGATCTTCACGTCAAACTGGTTTTGGGCCTTCCTAGCAAAGTTTTTGAAGATCTTCTGGACCTGCGACTTGTCATTAAGAAAGAACACCCACGTAAATCTTGAAAAATCATCAACTATAACTAAACCAAAAGAATTTCCACCAAGACTCTTGTAGGCGTTGGGACCAAAAAGATCCATATGAAGTAGCTCGAGTGGCCTCCTTGTGGTCATGATGTTCTTCACGGGATGTCTTCCTCCAACCTGTTTACCTACTTGACAAGCGGTGCAAAGTCTGTCCTTGTCAAATATGACATCGTTAACTCCAAGGATATGATTTCCTTTAATAAGCTTGTCAAGATTTCTCATGCCAACGTGACCTAGTCGTCTATGCCACAACCAACCTTTTGAGGATTTCGCAATAAAGCAAGTTTTGGGTTGTGCCTTTTTAGAGAAGTCGACAATGTAAAGGTCACCTTTACGCCTACCGGTAAAGACCATTTTATGATTGTCTCGACGAAACACTTGGCAATCTACCTCAGTAAATAGGACATTTAAATCGAAATCAGCAAGTCTAGATACTGAAAGTAAGTTGTAGCCGAGAGATTCAACGAGCATGACATTTTGAATGGAACTA
Source organism: Triticum monococcum (assembly GCA_034509565.1). Taxonomy (NCBI): domain Eukaryota; kingdom Viridiplantae; phylum Streptophyta; class Magnoliopsida; order Poales; family Poaceae; genus Triticum; species Triticum monococcum. Next base: position 389,347,026 of record CM067841.1, read on the forward strand.
TCATGTGAGATGGCCACCTTACCAAGGCCAACTACTTTACCCTTTGAATTATCACCAAAGGTGACATATTTTCGAGGGCCGTCATTTTCAGCAAGCTCACGGAACATCTCCTCATCCCCGGTCATATGATCAGTACATCCACTATCAAGAACCCATTCCTTTCCTCCTGATTCATATCCCCGAAGATTTGCCGTAAGACCAAAGTGTCTCATTGCATCATCAAGATTGAAGTCACTATCATCATCATCATCATCATCATAGTATTCATGTTCACCATGATCTTGTGACTCATCATTTCCTAGAGAGGGTAATTCATTAGATAAATGATCATCAAAATGGTCACTTTTATGAATTCTTATAGCTTCGAATATAATATCACTAATGATTCCATCCCTCCTTAGCTCGCTTGAGATTGGCAAGCTCAAGTAGACAATCACCAAGGTTAGGATCACTAGAGTTCATCTTACTTGAGGCAATAGATTTATGAAGAATTCTATCCAAAATTTTTAAGGAATGGTCAGGAAATCGTTCCACAAGAAATTTCCATATAGTATAAGCACAATTAAGAGTAGGCAAACTAGCAATCAAGTTTTTGGGCAATCCTCTAATGATGAGCTCAATAGTTCTAAGATTGCGAATCATGTCAATATCTTCATCTAGGGTAGGATGCAAAGGATCAATGTTTGGTGCACAAGGGCTAGCAATATACTTGTTCAAATGATATTGGTTGAAGATTACAAGCATCTCATTTTTCCACTCATGAAAATATTCTCCATCAGGAATAGGCACTCTATGTCTAAGACTCCCTAAAGTAGACACATCCATCTTCCTCCAATGGTGATTAAACCAAGGCAATGGAGACCAAAGCTCTGATACCACTTGTAGGACCTTGAAGTAGATGTGTCTAGAGGGGGGTGATTAGACACTTCATGCCAAAGTTGCAATTTTTAAGCTTTTTTGGTTTGAGTGGAGTTTAAGCATAATTTCAGCACTCACAATACATATCAAGCAAGTATGCAAAGTGTATATAGGCAGCGGAAAGTAAAGCATGCAACTTGCAAGAATGTAAAGGGAAGGGTTTGGAGAATTCAAACGCAATCGGAGACATGGATGTTTTTCCCGTGGTTCGGATAGGTGGTGCTATCCTACATCCACGTTGATGGAGACTTCAACCCACGAAGGGTAACGGTTGCGCGAGTCCATGGGCTCCACCCACGAAGGGTCCACGAAGAAGCAACCTTGTCTATCCCACCATGGCCATCGCCCATGAAGGACTTGCCTCACTAGCGGTAGATCTTCACAAAGTAGGCGATCTCCTTGCCCTTACAAACTCCTTGGTTCAACTCCACAATCTTGTTGGAGGCTCCCAAGTGACACCTAGCCAATCTAGGAGACACCACTCTCCAAGAAGTAACAAATGGTGTGTTGATGATGAACTCCTTGCTCTTGTGCTTCAAATGATAGTCTCCCCAACACTCAACTCTCTCTCATATGATTTGGATCTGGTGGAAAGAAGATTTGAGTGGAAAGCAACTTGGGAAAGGCTAGAGATCAAGATTCATATGGTAGAAATGGAATGTCTTGGCCTCAACACATGAGTAGGTAGTTCTCTCTCAGAAATAGGATGTTGGAAGTGTAGGTTTAGTCTGATGGCTCTCTCCACGAGTGAAGAGGAGGTGGAGGGGTATTTATAGCCTCCACACAAAATCCAACCGTTACACACAATTTACCAATCTCGGTGGGACCGAATTAGAAAACTCGGTCGGACCGAAATGGTAAACCTAGTGACCGTTATGAATTTCGGTGGGACCGATTGGAACTACTCGGTGGGACCGATGTGCTAGGGTTAGGGAAAATCCAAAACTCGGTTTGACCGATTACTCAAACTCGGTGGGACCGATTTGGGTAATAAGCAGAACAGAGAGTTGGCCAAGCAAACTCGGTGGGACCGATTGCATATCTCGGTGGGACCGAGAGTAATGCAGTAGGTAACAGAGAGTTTGCAAGCCCATCTCGATGAGACCGAGATCCCATCGGTGAGACCGAACTGATTAGGGTTTGGCAGTGGCTATGACATGTGAAACTCGGTGGCGCCGGGTTGAAAGAATCGGTATGACCGAGTTTGAATTAGGGTTTAGGTCATTTGTGGATATGGGAAAGTAGCTGAGGATTTTGGAGCATATCATTTAGCACTTGAGCAAGAGGCTCATTAAATAACACCTCATCCCTCCTTGATAGTATTGGCTTTTCCTATGGACTCAATGTGATCTTGGATCACTAAAATGTAAAATGAAGAGTCTTGAACTTCAAGCTTTAGCCAATCCTTTGTTCTTAGTGTCTTGGAGACCTTCCCACACCCTTTAGTCCATGCCACTCCATTGTTGAACTTATCTGAAACATACTAGGTGAAAACATTAGTTCAACAAGAGATATGTTGTCATCAATTATCAAAACCACCTAGGGAGCACTTGTGCTTTCACTTAGGCCAGGCAAAGCCTTCTTCTTCTTAAGGGTCGCCTCGGGAAGTCTTCCGCTCCTGTGATCTGGGTCTTCGATTGCTGCGGCTTGGAACGCATGCTCAAGTGAACACACCGCATCCCTTTCCTCACAGGGTACGGTGATGACTCCACCGCTTCCTGGTATCTTGAGGACATTGTAGCCATGGTGAGTCACTTCCATGAACTTGGCTAGGGCTGGGTACCCGAGGATGGCGTTGTATGGCAGGCCAATGTGGGTGACGTCGAAGTCAATGAGCTCGGTGTGGTAGTTGTTGCGCTGCCCGAAGGTGACTGGCAGGCGAACTCGCCCTATCGGAATGGTGGAGCCATCAGTGACTGCTGAGAAAGGCCTGGTCGGCTGGAGCTGATCATACGGCACTTGGAGATTGTCGAACGTCTCGACGAACAGAACGTTGAGTCCTGCTCCGCCATCCACGAGGGTCCTGGTGACCTGCACATTGCTGATGACTGGGGAGCAAAGCATCGGGAGAACTCCGGCTGTTGCCGCGCACTTGAGCTGATCCGCTGAGCTGAACGTGATGGCGCACGTAGACCACCTCAGAGGGCGCGTGGCCTCAAGCTTGGGGAGGACTGCATTCACCTCGCGAGCAAACTGCTTGAAGATGCGCTGTGATGCTGCGGCCTGGGCGCCACCCAAGATGCAAGCGATTGCGCGCGGCTCCTGGAAGCTCCCAACCCCTTCGTCTTGATGTTGGTCTTCGTTCCTTCTTGGTGGTGGCGGTAGAGGAGGGAGGCCTGCATTGCCGTGCGGGCAATCCTCACGAGGCTAATCCCTCCAGCCTCCCTCGCGAGGCTGGTCCTGCCAGCGATCCTCGCGAGGTCGGTCATGCCACCCTTGGCGAGGGCCACGGTCTTCCCATCGTCCTCCACATCTTCCTCCTCCTCGGCCATAGCCCCTTGTCGTTATGCTTGGGGCGTCGGCCGATACGCCCATCTCGCACGGCCCTGAGCTCTTGGCATTCGTTGGTGTTGTGGGTGTGGAGGTCATGGTACACGCAGTATCGGCTGCCCTTGGATGACTCAGGCTGATCCCTGCCTCGCTTGGTGTCTGGCTCCGCTGCGAGCACGGCAGCTCCCTTACGCTTCACGTCCTTGGCCTTGGGCTTTTTCTCTTCTGGGTTGGCAGTCGGGAGCTCGAGGAGGGAGAGGTGTCCTTCCTCAGCCCTGGTGCACTTGGTCGCCAAGTTGAACAGCTCCAGGGATGTGCACAGGTCTTCATGGATTGCCAGCTCCTCCTTCATCTTGATGTCGCGCACGCCGTCGGAGAAGGCTGAGATAATGGCTTCCTTAGTCACCCTGGGGATCCTGAGGCGAGCGTTGTTGAAGCACTGGATGTATTTCTGCAGGGTTTCCCCTGGCTGTTGCTTGATGCGGCGCAGGTCGCTTATGGCCGGGGGCCGGTCGCGAGTGCCCTGGAAGTTGGCGATGAAGCGAGTGCGCATCTCGTCCCAGGAGGAGATCGTGCTGGGAGCCAGGTTTAGGAGCCATGTGCGGGCGCCATCCTTGAGCGCCATGGGAAACCAGTTCTCCATGACCTTTTCGTCTCCGTTGGTGGCTTCGATGCCCAGCTCGTAGAGATGCAGGAATTCCGCGGGGTCCGCCGTGCCATCATAGCGAGGGGGAAGATCAGGCTTGAACTTGCCTGGCCATGTGACGCCGCGTAGCTCGGGGGTGAAGGCGCGGCAGCCTGCTGTGGCCACCGGCGCCCTTTGCTGGTGCTGGGCCTGCTCCTGGTGATTACCACGCGCCGCCGCTTGGAGCAGCGTGGGGTCTCGGCGTGGAGGCGTAGGGACGCGATCTTGGCGCGCCGGTGCTAGGAGCGTGCGAGCACCTTCTTGGGGACAAGGGATCTCTTGGCAGCTCCCTTCTTGCCGCGTAGGCGCCGGACATGGAGGGTCTCGCCCTGGGGCTGTGCGCCTTGGAACCAGGGCGCCTTCTTGGGGAGGAGGTGGCGGAGGCGCCTCCTGATCCTCGCCCCCTGCGCGGAATGGAGGGCGAGGCAGCGAGAGGGACGGCAAAGCAGAGCCCCCTGCGGCGCTGACAAGCTCGGTGATGCGGGCGAGTCATTCCTTGTAGAGGTCGTCGACGGGGTGATAGTACATGAGCTCTCTTGCCAGGAGCAGCGCAGCGTGCGCGTCCGTGGGGGCACGACGGGCGTGGGACGATGAACCGGCTGGAGTCAGTGACGGGGTTGCGGTGCGGCCCTCCCGCCACACCGAAGGATGCTGGGACGAGGCCTGCTGCTCGTTCCCTGCCGGGCCGGTGGCGGCGTTGGCGGCAGGTGACGGGGAATGACGAGGCCGTCCGTCGGCGGGTGCCATCTGGGCAACGCGGGTGGTGAGAGCAGCCCGGCTCTCGGCGCGAGCCCGACGAGCGTCAGCCATGGTCACGACGGAAGATCACACGCGAACAACGGAAGAAAGATTCTGGCGCACCCCTACCTGGTGCACCAAATGTCGGATTTCGGGTTCCGGCAGACCCCTAAGGTTCGAACTCTGGGGTGCGCACGGAGATCTTTCCCCTACCGACACGTGCTTCTATGGCTCGCAAGAAATCTAGGCTAGAAAGAAGAACGCACAAGGGACACGAGGTTTATATTGGTTCGGGCCACCGATGTGGTGTAATACCCTACTCCAGTGTGTGGTGTAGTGGATTGCCTCAGGGGCTGATGATGAATAATACAGGGGAAGAACGGCCTTGCGAGAGGCATTCTTGAGCTAGTGCAGTGTGTTCTACTTGGTCCGGACCTTTCTCCCTTTCTTTCTGTTCTCTCTTTCTTTCTCTCCGGACCTCTCTCTTCTCCTTTTTCCTCTCTCCCCTTCTTTTCTTCCTTCGACCTCTTTTCTTCCTTCGGGGGCTAGTCCTATTTATAGAGGCCCTGGTCCTCTTCCCAAAAAATGAGCGGGAAGGGCGCCAACAATTGACCATTTTGACGGGGAACATCTAGTACAAGTTATCCTGACCAAAGGCGGTCTTCGGCTGCCAAAAGCACTGGTGATGACGCCATCTTGGGCTCCACGGTGACCTCCGTCCTGCCACTCTGCTGGTCTTGGTCTCGTTGCACCAGAATGGTAACCTTTGCCCGATGCCTTGGCATGTGCTTGATCCCTTTGCACCGAAGGGGAAATAAGGACACTGCGCAGGCTGGCGCCCGCCTGGCGCCCACCTAATCTCGATCATCATGGCTTGCGTCACGGGCTCCTCGTGAGGCACCCCTGCCTTGATCTCTCCGCCTCCTCGCGATCCTGCCTGATGAGGCTGCTCCTGAGGAAGCCTCCTGTCGTCCACCCCGCAAGGCTTGGCCCCTTGCGAGGGTCTTGAGCTTGAGCTGATGAGGCTGGGCCGCACTGGGCCCCCACTCGAGCCACGCCGCAGGCCGCAGGCAGGCAAGTCTGGGGACCCCCGTTCCCAGAACACCGACACCTCTCGATCAACAGGACCCCCGTTTCGACCGTAGCGCTCCAGCACAAGTCCGTTTCCTCCGTTTTGCGGTACGCCACACCCCTCCCAATCAACAGGACCCGCGTTTCAACCGTAGGTGGTCAGTTTCCTCCGTTTTGTGGTATGCCAGACCCCTCCCGATGAACAGGATCATGTTTTGATCGTGGCCGGTCGAACACAAGGCCGTTTCCTACGTTTTGTGGTACGCCAGGCCTCGTTTCCGTCACATGTTCCGTCCAATCCCTCCCAAAGAACACGACCACGCATTCCATTTCGACCCAGCCAGTTGGCTCCCACGCGTTCCGTTGCCTCCCGATGAACACGATGCATTCCGTTGCCTCCCCATGAACACGACACATTCCGTTGCCTCCCCATGAACACGATGCATTCCGTTGCCTCCCCATGAACACGGCGCATTCCGGTGCCTCCCCATGAACACGACGCATTCTGTTGCCTCCCCATGAACACGACGACGACACTGTTTCTCCGTTCTGACCCAGCCATGTACATGAGCCCTGGCCGTACGTATGCGCGAGTAGGTGTTCGAGACCCTGCCCGTATGTACCTACGTGGCCGTATTTTCTTTCTTGCACCCTGGCCGCTGTACGTACGTGTACATGCTACATGCGCGCCTCTACTACGACACGTACGCGCCTCCACTATGACACGTGCGCACCTCTACATCGACCAGTATATATGTACGTACACGTTCGCGACCAGAATGACAACGCTACATACGCTTCGACCAGGTGGGTCCCGACTGTCAGGCACTTCCTTGCCTGCAAAGATGTAGCTGGTGGGTCCCAGCAGTCACGGGGGCGAATCGTTTTTTTTGCTCGGACGCACTTCCTTGCGTGCGAAGGTGTAGCTGCTGGGTCCCAGCAGTCAGGGAGAAATCGTTTTTTTGCTCGGACGCACTTCCTTGCGTGCGAAGGTGTAGCTGCTGGGTCCCAGCAGTTAGGGAGGAATCGTTTTGTTTTTTTTTGCCCGGATGCACTTCCTTGCTTGCGAAGATGTAGCTGGTGGGTCCCAGCAGTTAGGGGGCGAATCATTTTTTACGCACTTCGTTGCGTGCGAAGATGTAGCTGGTGGGTCCCAGCAGTCAGGGGGAAACGTTTTTTCATGAAATACTATGGCCCGTCCGGTGGGTCCCCGCTGTCAGATGGAGGAATAATTATTTTGCGCATAATAAGGAGGCACTTCCTTGCTGCGGCCGTGGACCCAGCTGTCAGCCTCTCCACGTACAGTCCATGTCCGATGGAAGCCATTCCTTGACCATGTTGACCACGCCGCGCCGAGAGCTCCAGGGCGGTGGACGACGGCGAGGCCTAGGAAGGGGATGACACGGAGCCGGGGAAGACGCGGCAGTGGATGCCCACGCGTAGAGGAGTATGAGGGTTCACTCGTTCGGCTACGGTGTGAGGCTGCCGTCGCCGCAGAATAACAGGGGGTGTGGGTGCGTAGAGGGATGGCCTGGCCAGCGGTGGGAGTAGTAGGGGCGGTGAGGCCTCCACTGCATCACAGCCGGCCACGGGCGGCAGGAGCAGGCGGCACGACCGGCGCTGCTTTGGGCGGCTGTTGCAAGAAGACCAGAGGTTGAAGAAGCACTACGGCCATTGGATGGACATTGTACGGTCACTGGAGTTAGAATCGTTCATATATTGACTAAAGTTGACAAAGGCCTCCGTACCAGTCAACTTAGTAGGCCGACAAGTCAGCCTCCCACCAAGGTGGGTCCCAGCTACCAGGGGGTATTCTTTTTTTGTGCGTAATAAGGAGGCACTTCTGGTGGGTCCGAGCTGACAGCGGGGGGAACGTTTTTTTCGTGAAATACGGTGGCACGTCCTGTGGGTCCCAGCAGTCAAGGGAAAACATTTTTTCGCGAAATACTGGTGGCCCGTCCGGTGGGTCCCTGCTATCAGGTGGAGGAATAATTATTTTCCGCGTAATAAGGAGGCACTTCCTTGTGGCTGCCGTGGACCCAGCTGTCAGCCTCTCCACGTACAGTACTCTTTCAATGGAAGTTGGTCGTTGACCACATTGACCACGCCGCGCCGAGAGCACCACGGCGGTGGACGACGGCGAGGCCTAGGAAGGGGATGATGCGGAGTCTGGAAAGACGCGGCAGTGGAAGCCCGCGCGGAGAGGAGTACGAGGGTTCACCGGTTCGGCTGCGGTGTGAGGCTGCCGTCGCCGTAGAATAATAGGAGGTGTGGGTGAGTAGAGGGATGCCCTGGCCAGCGGTGGGAGTAGTAGGGGCGTTGAGGCATGCGCGGCAGCACAGTCGGCTACGGGAGGCGGGAGTAGGCGGTCCCGCCGGCGCTGCTTTGGCGGCCGGAGCAAGAAGATCAGAGATTGAAGAAACACGACGGCCGTTGGATTGACATCCAACGGTTACGTCTGCTAGAATCGTTTGTTGACGTATATAATAACTAAAAAAATCTTGCATATGCGTCAACTAAACAGACCCACAAGTCAGACCACTCCCTCTTTTTTTAATAATTTATATATAGCTCATGCCAACTTCTTATGAAATTTATTGCAGTCGTTTTTTTGGTTGGCCAGGGCCAATTTCGCATATTTCTCTGGGTTTCAAATTATTTTTAATGCCGAAATGTCAAGCCAGATTTAAAGTACTTTGAAGATATATTTAAATTAGGTTAATGCCCAGTGAAATAGGAATCTAAAAATGTAAAAAAAATCAGAAATTATAAAGTAATTGCCAATTTGTCATCTGTTTTTATATTTACAACCCATTTCATATTACTTTCAAGATTTGCAGGCATCTTGAAAGAGTTGCAACCCATCAGGGCGTAGAAAAATAAGTAGGCCTGGATTGGGTATTCTTCAGAAAAAATAAAATGGGCTAATTTTCACAAAGAAAAGATAGCTGGGCTGGTCACATGGTGAACATAAAATATAAGCCTGGGCTAGACGGGCCACAGCCCAGTTCAAACCCTGCTCTGTCTCAACAATACCAAACAAAAAAATACTGTTCGAGTAGCTACGTCCGAGGTGTTAGCCGGTCTTGTGCTATTCTCTTGTCTGTTGACTATATACGCTCACAATGTTGTGGATCCCAGGTGTCAGGAAAACACTAGGAGGAAGCATTTTATTTTTCCATACGCTAACGTGGTGGGCCCCTACTGTCATCCTCTCCACGTACTTCTGCCGATTCCTGTTGTTTGTTGACCATGTTGACAACGCGAGAGGGCGGCGCCGCGGCGAGCGCACCAAAGCGCACGGAGGACGTTGGCGTTAACGATTTAGGAGACGGTGGGGTGGCGATGCGTGCGCTGAGGCGCAGCCAGCCGTGGGACGCGGAAGTAGGCAGCCCCGCTGGTGCTGGTTTGGTTTTGGCGGCTAGAGGAAGACATGACTGAAGAAACACGACAGATTGTAAAAGCAGTAGGAGTACTTAACAACCTTAACTGAAACCAGCAGGGGCACTTAACAACCAAAGCTGAAAGCAGTATGAGTACTTATACAGGTTCAACCGTACAAAGCACGCCTCAAACAGTGCTACTTTGCCTACAGTTAACCAAGGGTGAGGCCGCCAATCCCCAGGACAAGGCCTAGGTGCCACCCCGCGCATCCACAACCTTCTGAAAGCGGCTTCATCTCGCAACGTGGTCAATAAACAGGATATTCGCTTTAGAGCCATGGAAAAGCATGAACATAATCTTCTGTCCTATTCTCCAAGATGGACGGGCCTTCATTATTTGAGACCACCCATGAATAAGTATCTTTTCACCTCCAAGGGGAATTGAGTAGGTCGACATAAACATCATGTTGTGACCAAGCGCAAGTCTGACCCGACCATGGTCAGGCATCTATATAGGAACAATAGAACTCGGCAGTTCCTGTTTCAAGAAGATCACAGCTGTAAAACTGTGTATAAGCAATAATTTATGAACAACATATATAACAGAAAACATCTCATACCATAAGTTTCTCGAGACATTTGGACCTGTTCAACTAGTACAACAGTGGCACACATATCCCACGTGGCCTTCCACCATTGAAACGCCCCACAAGGACCTCAAGACGATCAATAAAGTGTAGGAACTTGTGGATGTCGATCCAGTCAACTTCAGTGCCATTAGTAACAGCCGAGTTATTACAGAGTAACAAACGAGCAGACTGCTTAACTCTGAAAAAACCTACACATGCCACCAATTATAAGAAAATATTAGTTAGAAGTAGCATCTTCGTGAGAGATTCGTTGCTACTTCTAAAGTTAAATTGTGATTAGTTAGACAGAATAGGTGGATTAAGAAGTAATCGAGGCAACAAGCAAGAACCAGATACAAAACTAACATGGATGAACAATTGGAACGACGTCGGGGTGGAAGATCGTAGTGAAAATGAGACCAGGTTCTACTATTTCCATCAACATTCATGTGCCAACTTTCAATCCGTAACACTTGAGAAAGTTTATCCAAGTTCAGCCATAAAAAAGTAGCGATCTTCTTGCTTCATGAACCCAACTCGGAACTTATATCCATGGCTTGTCTTCACTGTGACCATTAAACTAGTGTATTCAGTTATGGCAATGCCGAGCATCTTAAGTACATGTGTTCTGGCAGAGCAAATAATACACTGCAGGAAAAATAATATGAGAACACAACATGTTCAAAAAAACCCACCCTCCCGGATAGAAAAGATGATTCTAGGAACATACTGTGCGCGTTTCAAAATGCTGTGTTGGGATGAGAAGGAACAAGTGTGGCGTCTCGCCGAGGGCGCAGAAACCTGTAGGGTACTCTCACTTTAGGCACTGCAAATGAAACACACTAGATTCAGTAGGAAGAAAAATGCATCAACGGCGGCGGCTGCCATCCTAGGATTACCTGCGACCAAGGGACTTGGATTTATCGGGGATGGATGAAGAATTCGTACTTGGTTCTCCATGAGAAAACCCTATGCAATCGCCGAGAGGGGGTTTTCTCTGAACAAGCAGACAAGGGAGAAGGGGATTCAGGTCCAGTGAAATATTGCCGCTTCGTCCGTCCAGCTTACTGCTAAAGCTAGAAAGGGGGGGTTGTGATTTGACGGCTCATTGGGCATTACTGAGGCGCTACGACCGGGGTGTGTCTACCGTGAAGTTGTGCACTCTAATTTGTGCATATGGCACGTGGACCCCGTTGCCGGTTGCCCCACATATCAGCGAAAGGAAGTAGAAAGACATGAGTAACTAGTTACACATAAATATATTTTTTGACAGAGAGATACTCCCTCTGTAAAGAAATATACAAATCTTTTATATCACAGGCTCACCTTGCCGAGAAATATACTCCCTCTGCAACGCACGGGCATTATGGGGGTTCAGCTTTTTTATGGGGGTTCAGCTGAGAATATAATACTCAGATAGGCTCACGGTTCTGGACTTTGAGCCGCAGGCCGACCCTGCATGTCTATCACTGTACTTACATTAACAGCTATTCCCTCCGTCCCATAATATAAGAATGTTTTATACAGTACACCAATGTTCAAAACACTCTTGTATTATGGGAAGAGGGATTGGTTCATTTTGTAGCATTCTGCATCTTATCTCCCTCACCCACCATTTACTAAAAAAGATCAGATCTATATTTAATCTTACCAACAAGTAGAATACACAGACAATGCCAGTGTAGAAGTGTAGCCCATTGCTCTTGTCAGTACATTTTGTCATGTAACGCTTGTACTTACAGGGATTGGTAGTTGATTATGTAGCATCAATCTGCATCTTATCTTCATTATCCTCTATCCCTTCCAGTATTATCATATCTATAATTACTCTCTACAAAATGTAGAGTACATGCAATGCTTATGAAGAAGATTCTATGCTGAAATTCTTGAGTTATCCTTCCCTTGACATGGAGAAGGGCATTATAAAGCCGGTGTTAACTGTTAATGTAAGTCAGTCCTTCTAAAGCCTTTATCCTCAACTGTTGTTTAATTTGCTCATACTCCCTACTGTTTACTGCTGTTTAGTTTGCTGTTTCTACCAAAATGCATGTTCGTAAGAACCGTAAGTTCTAAGTTTTACTTGTAAAACCAAATTCCTTATTCATGCCATGCACATTACTTAATACTCCCTATATGTATGCTTGTTTTTGTGGATCTATAATCCAGTGTGTGGTGAAGCAGCCCACGTTTGCACCTTGTCATCTCCTATTTTATCTTACTGATGTGGCTAATGATATGAACAACATGCCATGCACATTATCCAAAATAGATATAATGATTTTCTTTGCCCTTCATATGTGCTTGTTATGTTGACATGGTAATCCAGTAGTGTGGTGAAGCTCCCCGCATTATGAACAATGCCAAATTATGTTATTGATATTTTGAACTTAATCTTTATTTTCTAATTTGAAATTGGATAGAATTGACAGAACAGTTATCATCTTTGTTTATACACGTGCAAAACCTATCATCTCTCTGCTTTGTTTTAGGGTGATATGCCTGATGGCATGCACAAGTCTGTTGAAGGCTGTGAGACAAACCCAACATATATTGCAACAAAGAAGGCAAAACATCTTGAAGATAGCGAGACAACCCCAAAGTCTTGTCTTGATGCAGTGTTCAAGTTACTTGAGACTAACAGTTAGACAAGCTCACAGAATTCGTTGTCTGAATCAGTTCGACTTCTTCAGTCCCAAGTTCTAGCATAAAGGCATTCTGCAACTCAACTTCGACTTGAAGTCCTATCTCTAAGAAAGATTGCGGAGAACACCAATGAGTACCTCATCGCTAAATAGCTACACCTGGAAGCTATGACCGACATGCTAGGCCGGTCTCACAGCCTTGCTCAGCAGCTTGCGCAGTAGTTCCCCCGCATGGCTAACCTTTCTTGAACTGTCTTGGAAGTGGTCTCGGTTCAGTATTATTTTGTTATGCTGCAATGGTGCCCAGTTTTTGTAATCTGCTTCTTCGTTGCGCTTTATGATCACTGGTGGCGAACTTCGATGCCAAGTGGATGTAATATACCTTAAATCCTTTATTGTATAGTGTAGGTTTATTCTTAGTTACTATGCCGTAATTTCTTTATTGTATAGAGTAGGTTTGTTCTTAATTCCTACTAGTTACTGCCATCATTCGCTATCTGAAAAAAATTAGATGTAGTCGACCAGACCGAAACATTCCACTCTAACGGGCCAGATTTATAGCGGGCCACAATTGGGCCAGCCTGCGTCTTTCTTGGGCTCGAATGATTGGGGCCTTCACACATTGCGCCAGGCCCAAACTTACACCGGCCTATATTTTAATTGGGCCTTTTGTTGACCCGGCGCTTAGTTTGGCCCAGGTAGCGTTGGGCCATTAACAGGCTGAATATTGTACTGGCCTGTTACGGCCGAGATGAAACCACGGGCCTTTAGCAGGCCAAAGTGCATGTTGGGCCTCAATTTTCACTAGTCGTCGACGGGCCTACAGCTGGCCGAAATGTAGACCGGGCCGTTTTGGGCCCAGTTAGCTCACGGGCCATTACCAGGCCGAAACATATCTCGGGCCTTAGTTGGCCCACTGATATCATGGGCCTTTAAGAGGCCGAAAGCTTTGCACATGCATCAACGGGCCAGATTATGCGACAGGCCTTTAACAGGCCCAAAGTCATGTTGGGCTTAACTGTTGCCACCTTTAGCACGTGCCGTTAGTGGGCCCGATGTCCCGTCGGACCATATATGGCTCATGGGCAGCACGGGCCATTCCTAGGCCGAAAGTCACACCGGGCTGAAATGGGCCCATGTCTACATCAGGCCTCTAACAGGCCAAAAGTCACTGGTGTGTAGTTGCGCCCAAATATTCGGCAAACAATTAACGGGCCAGATCTGGCTTCGGGCCGCAAATGGGCCCAAATATTGGGCGAACAATTAACGGGCCAGATCTAGGTTCGGGCCGTAAATGGGCCCAAATATTGGGCGAATAATTAACGGGCCAGATCTGGCTTCGGGCCATAAATGGGCCTTTATTAAGCATGCCGTTATTGGGCTGGCCCACTAGTACCTGATTAAGTTCTACATGCCTTTGACTGGGCCGGCCTTTTTAACCTATATGGGCCTCTATTGGGCCCAGCCACGTGTCGACGTATCATAGGCATGTCTCCTCCAATGGACGGGCAACATCTGGCCCACTGACGAGCTGACAGGTGTTCCCTTCGGCCAATCAGAATTTTACACGTGGAAATTTCCCATTGGTCAGGGCTGTTAACGAGTTATCGGATCCAAAATCCGACCCGATAGCTTAACGGCGTTTCGTTACGGTGGATGCCACGTGTCGGTCACCCTTCACGAAAGCACTTCTGTGATGCGCGATTTATTGTCATGGAAGTGGACACTTCCGTGATGATAATTTTGGTAATGTCATGGAACACTTCTACGACAACACAGGTATGACTATCTTGATTCTGTCATAAAATCGTCATGGATGTACATGCATGACAAAAACGTGACCTACTGTGACAAACACGTATCATCACGGAAGTGTATTTTTTTTGTAGTGCTATGGCGCACACTAGGGGGAGTCCTACTCCCACTGGGAGTAGGATTCACTACTGCAGGATGCTGCTAACGTGACACTTCGATCAGAGACCCTTCGAGAAACTATGTGTGATGCCATAATCGCAAACGGTGTTGTATGAAAACCGTCAGAAATGTATAAAACATTTGCGATGACGGATGCATCAAACACGGTTCGGGTTTTAGTTGCGTGTGCGATGAAGGGCATACGGTTTAGTTCAATTAACTGTTTGCGATGAGGAGGAACAAAAGAAACGGGCAGCCAGATGAAGGCGTGTGTGATACACAGCATACGGTTCACTTAGATGAATTGTTTGTGATTAGGCAACAGAAAAGAAACGAGCAGCCAGATGAAGGTGTGTGCGATATACAGCATACGGTTGACTCGGATAAACTATTTGTGATTAGGCAACACAAAAGAAACTGTCGGCCAGATCAAGGTGTGTGGGATATACATCATGCGGTTCACTCGGATGAACTGTTTGCGTTGACACAAGAGTACAAAAACGGTTCAACTTAACAAGATGTGTGTGTTGTGCGATGGGATTGCATGCGGTTCACTCGGCCCTTGTCGTCAGTGTGTGACCTCTGTGGCAACCGTTCGCTCCCCAAGCGCCTCTTCGTGTACCGTGGCAACCGTCCACCGACTCTTCGCCTTTCCCTCTCAATTTGGGACTGCTGTCGCATGCTAGCTCTTCCTTCCTCCTCCATTTGCCTTCACCATTCCTTCTGCCATTGTTTGATCGTCTTCTCCATGGAGGGAACAAGCCGGAAACGACCCCGTTATTCTTGCCCCGATCTGAATGATGACGCGGTGGAGGAACTCATTGATCGGTGTGACCTCATCACCTCAGCTAGCATGGCAGGTTCGTTCAAGACCATTCTCGACTCAACTAATAACATCATTACAAGGAACCCAAGGGTCCAGGAGCGGTTTGATCTCCCCTATCTTATTCGCAGTGATCCTGCTGACTGGCGAGGGGACGAGGGAAGCCTCGCCTTGTGTAAGTTGATGCCGCTTGATAATGATACGTATGATGTTAATATGCCATCGCTTGAGGGCAAGGCTTGGGCAGGCGCAAATGGAGATTGGGTTGTTTATATTGGGTACAACTGTGAGTGGGAACTTGTGAATGTGTACACTCGTCACCGGGTTCCACTTCCAAAAATCTCAGACTGCCCAGAGGTTGAGCACACAGATGGTCTACGTGAGTTCAAATATGATCATGGTAACTGTCGTCTACGAAAGATAGCAATTTGTCGAGTTCCCAACCGCTCTTGGGATTACACAAACTATGAAGTTGTTGCTATCTTCGACAAGCTTGTTGCCTTCCTTACTTCCACGCCTCGATGGATATTGCTCAAAAATTAGTTTCTATACACGGATGAGTACTATGATGCAATTCAATACGAGGATCTTGTGTTTGCTGCCACCACTCATGGCACTGTTTTTGCATGGAATCCTCATGATTTCGGTACGTTTGTCTTCCATTGTAATTATAATTGTTTCATCCACATGCATGCGGGTTAGCTAGTTTCCCTTTACTAATTAACCTTCTTGTGTTTCCAAGGTCCCGTGGACATTCCACTGCCTATACTTGAAAATTTTATTCACGAGCATGAGGACGAGCAGGACCCATATACTCAGTGGCGCCTGGCAATTTATTCCGATGGATCACCTCTTCTTGTCTGTATACGGGGCACTGCTGATGTTACTAAGGAAGCAGGTGTTGTCTCGTATGGTCGCACTCTCTAGACCTATTCCAACATCCGTTGCAGGTTATTCGGGATGAATACTGGTGTACTAGCGCCAACACCTTCTCCCTGGTTCAGTATTGAAAGTCTTGGAGGAAACTCGCTCTTCCTTGGACAAAACTATCCAATGATGCTGGAAGGCGATCCAGCTGCTATTGACACAACATTACTACCATTTATTAGAAGCAACTGTATCTATAGCTCGGACATTACAATGCTTCCCTACCATCCCAATATGGGTATTGAAATAGGCCGCTTCAGCCTAGATGATCAGTCCTGCGTTGGTCTCGAGATTGAAAGTAGCTGGCCCTTCCCAGAGAAACACTTCTTGTTCAAAGCAAGCGTTTCCAACGCCGACGAGTGGTTGAGCTGAAGTTCATTTCATCGCATTGTTATTTGTTGTGTGAGAAAAACTTTACTAGAATGTTTTGTTGGAAATGATCTATAATCCAACGTGTATCCTCATTGTCATTGTGGGTTGATGACTTGTTGTATGTAATCAATGGTACATTTGCATATGCGTCCATGAACTCACGCCTTCTAGTGGTGTCCATATGAATAGTGCTAGTGATTTTAGTTGCAAAAATTAGATAGTGCTAGTGATTTGTAGCTGCATATTTTGACAAATTGCAGTGTTATAAGGTTGACAAATGGCAATGTTATTACTAGATAAACAAATGCCAATCTTTCCAGTTTGAGAAATGGCAACATACCCAAAATGACAGATATGCAAATCTTACCCAATTGTTTGTATGTGGTTGCACACAGGTCATGCAAAATGCTACGTCTTGAGCTTGCGTTGGTTTTCCCCGAAGAGGAAGGGATGATGCAGCAGAGTAGCGTAAGTATTTCCCTTAGTTTTTGAGAACCAAGGTATCAATCCAGTAGGAGGCCACGGTCAAGTCCCTCGTACCTGCACAAAACAATAGCTACTCTCAAGAGCATAAGTGATGGAGATTGCGAGTATCTATTGTTTTGTGCAGGTACGAGGGACTTGACCGTGGCTTCACTAGTGGCTTCTCTCAAGAGCATAAGTATTCACTAGTGGCTTCTCTCAAGAGCATAAGTATTCTACGGTGGGTGAACAAATTACTGTTGAGCAATTGACAGAATTGAGCATAGTTATGAGAATATCTAGGCATGATCATGTATATAGGCATCACGTCCCTGACAAGTAGACTGAAACGATTCTGCATCTACTACTATTACTCCACTCATCGACCACTATCCAGCATGCATCTAGAGTATTAAGTTAAAAACAAAGTAACGCCTTAAGCAAGATGACATGATGTAGAGAGATAAATTCATGCAATATGAAATAAATCCCATCTTGTTATCCTCGATGGCAACGATGCAATACGTGCCTTGCTGCCCCTTCTATCACTAGGAAAGGACACCGCAAGATCAAACCCAAAGCTAAGCACTTCTCCCATGGCAAGAACTACCAATCTAGTTGGCCAAACCAAACGGATAATTCGAAGAGACTTGCAAAGATAACCAATCATACATAAAAGAATTCAGAGAAGATTCAAATATTATTCATAGATAGACTTGATCATAAACCCACAATTCATCGGTCTCAACAAACATACCGCAAAAAGAAGATTACATCGAATAGATCTCCACAAGAGAGGGGGAGAACTTTGTATTGAGATTCAAAGAGAGAGAATAAGCCATCTAGCTACTAACTATGGACCCGAAGGTCTGAGGTAAACTACTCACACTTCATCGGAGAGGCTATGATGATGTAGAAGCCCTCCATGATGACGGTCCTCTTCCGGCAGAGCTCCGGAACAGGCCCCAAGATGGGATCTCGTGGATACAGAAAGTTGTGGCGGTGGAATTAGGTTTTTGGCTCCTGTTCTGATCGTTTGGGGGTACGTAGGTATATATAGGAGGAAGGAGTACGTCGGTCGAGCACCGAGGGGCCCACGAGGCAGGGGGCACGCCCTAGGGGGCGCCCCCCCACCCTCGTGACCTCCTCTTTGACTCCCTGGAGTAGGGTCCAAGTCTCCTGGATCACGTTCGGTGAGAAAATCATGTTCCCAAAGATTTTATTCCGTTTGGACTCTGTTTGATATTCTGTTTCTCCGAAACACTGAAATAGGCAAAAAACAGCAATTCTGGGTTGGGCCTCCGGTTAATAGGTTAGTCCCAAAAATAATATAAAAGTGGAAAATAAAGCCCATATAGTCCAAAACTATAGATAATATAGCATGGAGCAATGAAAAATTATAGATACGTTGGAGACGTATCAGGCGTCCCCAAGCTTAATTCTTGCTCGTCCTCGAGTAGGTAAATGATAAAAAGAGAATTTTTGATGCGGAGTGCTACTTGGCATAATTTCAATGCAAATCTTCTTAATTGTGATATGAATATTCAGATTAGAAAGATTCAAGACAAAAGTTTATATTGACATAAAAATAATAATACTTCAAGCATACTAACAAAGCAATTATGTCTTCTCAAAATAACATGGCCAAAGAAAGTTATCCCTACAAAATCATATAGTCTGGCTATGCTCCATCTTCACCACACAAAGTATTTAAATCATGCACAACCCCGATGACAAGCCAAGCAATTGTTTCATACTCTAACTTTTTCAAAACTCTTTCAATCTTCACGCAATACATGAGCGTGAGCCATGGATATATCACTATAGGTGGAATAGAATGGTGGTTGTGGAGAAGACAAAAAGAAGGGGAAGATAGTCTCACATCAACTAGGCGTATCAACGGGCTATGGAGATGCCCATCAATAGATATCAATGTGAGTGAGTAGGGATTGCCATGCAACGGATGCACTAGAGCTATAAATGTATGAAAGCTCAACAAAAGAAACTAGTGGGTGTGCATCCAACTTGCTTGCTCACGAAGACCTAGGGCAATTTGAGGAAGCCCATCATTGGAATATACAAGCTAAGTTCTATAATGTAAAATTCCCACTAGTATATGAAAGTGATAACATGAGAGACTCTCTACTATGAAGATAGTGGTGCTACTTTGAAGAACAAGTGTGGTAAAAGGATAGTAGCATTGCCCCTTTTTATTTATTTTGTTTTTTGGGCCTTCTTTTTTTATTGGGACAATGCTCTATTAAATGATGATCATCACACTTTTATTTATTTACAACTCAATGATTACAACTCGATTCTAAAACAAAGTATGACTCTATATGGATGCCTCCGGCGGTGTACCGGGATATGGAATGAATCAAGAGTGACAAGTATGAAAAAATTATGAACGGTGGCTTTGCCACAAATACTATGTCAACTACATGATCATGCTAAGCAATATGACAATGATGAATGTGTCATGATGAACTAGATGGTGGAAAGTTGCATGGCAATATATCTCGGAATGGCTATGGAAATGACATAATAGGTAGGTATGGTGGCTGTTTTGAGGAAGGTATATGGTAGGTGTATGATACCGGCGAAAGGTGCGCGGTACTAGAGGGGCTAGCAAAGGTGGAAGGGTGAGAGTGCGTATAATCCATGGACTCAACATTAGTCATAAAGAACTCATATACTTATTGCAAAAATCTAGAAGTTATCAAAGCAAAGTATTACGCACATGCTCCTAGGGGGATAGATTGGTAGGAAAAGACCATCGCTCGTCCCCGACCGCCACTCATAAGGAAGACAATCAATAAATAAATCATGCTCCGACTTCGTCACATAACGGTTCACCATACGTGCATGCTACGGGAATCGCAAACTTTAACACAAGTATTCTTTAAATTCACAACTACTCAACTAGCATAACTTTAATATTATCACCTCCATATCTCAAAACAATTATCATGCTTCAATCTTTTCTTAGTATTCAACACACTCAAAAGAAAGTTTCACAAATCTTGAATACCAAGCATATTATTATTAAGGAAACTACCATGCTATTAAGACTCTCAAAATAATTTAAGTGAAGGATGAGAGATCAAAAGTTTCTTTAAACAAATCCACCACCGTGCTCTAAAAGATCTAAGTGAAGCACATAGAGCAAAATTCTAACGCTCAAAAGATATAAGTGAAGCACATAGAGCAAAATTACTTAGCTCAAAAGATATAAGTGAAGCACATAGAGCAAAACTACTTAGCTCAAAAGATGTAAGTGAAGCACGTAGAGCAAAACTACTTAGCTCAAAAGATATAAGTGAAGCACATAGAGCAAAACTACTTAGCTCAAAAGATATAAGTGAAGCACATAGAGTATTCTATCAAATTTTAATCCATGTATGGCTCTCTCAAAAGGTGTGTACATAAAGGATGATTGTGGAATACTAAGACACAAAGATACAAATAATACAAAACGCTCCAAGCAAAACACATATCATGTTGGTGAATAAAAATATAGCTCCAAGTAAATTACCGATGGAAGTGGACGAAAAGAGGGGATGCCTTCCGGGGCATCCCCAAGCTTTGACTTTTTGGTGTACTTGGATTATCTTGGGGGTGCCATGGGCATCCCCAATCTTAGGCTCTTGCCACTCCTTGTTCCATAATCCATCACAAGAATTCACCCAAAACTTGAAAACTTCACAACACAAAACTCAAAATAGAAAACTCGTGAGCTCCGTTAGCGAAAGAAAACAAAAGACCACTTCAAGGTACTGTAATGAACTCATTATTTATTTATATTGGTGTTAAACCTACTGTATTCCAACTTCTCTATGGATTATAAACTATTTTACTAGCCATAGATTCATCAAAATAAGCAAACAACACACGAAAAACAGAATCTGTCAAAAACAGAACAGTCTGTAGTAATCTGTAGCTAGCGCAAGATCTGGAACCTCAAAAATTCTAAAATAAATTTCTGGACGAGAGGAATTTATCTATTAATCATATGAAAAAATAATTAACTAAATAGCACTCTTCAAATAAAAATTACAGCAGTTCTCGTGAGTGCTAAAGTTTCTATTTTTTACAGCAAGTTCAACAAGACTTTCCCCAAGTCTTCCCAACGGTTCTACTTGGGACAAACACTAATTAAACACAAAAAACACAACAAAAACACAGGCTAAATAATTTATTTATTACTAAGAAGGAGCAAAAAGCAAGGAATAAAAATAAAATTGGGTTGCCTCCCAACAAGCGCTATCGTTTAACGCCCCTAGCTAGGCATAAAAGCGAGGATAGATCTAGGTATTGCCATCTTTGGTAGGCAAGCCATAAGTGGCTCTCATGATAGTTTCATATGGAAATTTTATTTTATTTCTTTGAAATTGTTCCATGCTCTTTTTTAATGGAAATTGAAATCTAATATTCCCTTCCTTCATATCAATAATCGCACCAACCGTTCTAAGGAAAGGTCTACCAAGAATAATAGGGCAAGAAGGATTGCAATCTATATCAAGAACAATGAAATCTACGGGCACATAATTCCTATTTGTGACAATAAGAACATCAATAATCCTTCCCATAGGTTTCTTAATAGTGGAATCCGCAAGATGCGGGTTTAGAGAGCAATCATCAAAATTACGGAAATCTAGCAAATCACACAAAGTTTTGGGAATAGTGGAGACACTAGCAACCAAATCACACAAAGAATAAAACTCATGATCTTTAATTTTAATTTTAATAGTTGGTTCCCACTCATCATAGAGTTTTCTAGGGATAGAAACTTTCAACTCAAGTTTTTCTTCATAAGATTGCATCAAGGCATCAACAATATGTTCGGTGAAGGCTTTATTTTGACTATAAGCATGTGGAGAATTTAGCACGGATTGCAACAAGGAAATACAATCAATTAAAGAGCAACTTTCATAATTAAATTCCTTGAAATCCAATATAGTGGGTTTAGAAACATCTAGATTTTTATTTCTTTCAATCCCACTTTCATCAATTTCATCATTAAGATCTAAATACTCCGAATTTTTAGAACGCCTTCTAGGTGAAGGAAGATCATATTCAGTTTCATCAAGATTCATATTGCAAAACGAAGATTTAATAGGGGACACATCAATAACTTTTAGATCTTCATCTTGATTTTCATAGGCATTCGGTTTAGCGGCCATCTTATTAACTAAGGTGGCTTGCATATCCAAAATTTCAGCAGTCATCTTTTCTAGACGAGCAATTTGGGATCTTATATCATCAAATTCTTTAGACATATCATCTAGCTCTTTATTCATATAACTCATAAAACTTTTTTGTTCCTTAAGCTCGTTTCTAAAGAAATTATTATGCTCAAATTGCAAAACCATAAACTTCCTAACGTTGGTTTCGATCTCCTCTAACCTTTTGAGGTGGAGATCACCAAATCTCGGTTGAGCCATCGCGACAAACAAGCAATCCAACATACGAGCAAACAAGAGCAAACGGGCAAAAGAGGCAAATAGAGAGAGAGGATAGAGAGAGAGGGCGATTAAAACGACAAGGGTGAATTGGGGGGAGAGGAAAACGAGAGGCAAATGGCAAATAATGTAATACGAGAGATAGGGATTGTGATGGGTACTTGGTATGTTGACTTTTTGCGTAGACTCCCTGGCAACGACGCCAGAAATCCTCCTTGCTATGTCTTGAGCTTGCGTTGGTTTTCACCGAAGAGGAAGGGATGATGCAGTAGAGTAGCGTAAGTATTTCCCTCAGTTTTTGAGAACCAAGGTATCAATCCAGTAGGAGGCCACGCTCAAGTCCCTCGTACCTGCACAAAACGATAGCTACTCGCAACCAACGCGATTAGGGGTTGTCAATCCCTTCACGGTCACTTACGAGAGTGAGATCGGATAGATATAATATTTTTGGTATTTTTGGTATAAAGATGCAAAGTAAAAAGTAAAGGCAAAGTAAAAAAGCAAAGCAAGATTAAAGTGATGGAGATTGATATGATGAGAATAGACCTAGGGGCCATAGGTTTCACTAGTGGCTTCTCTCAAGAGCATAAGTATTCTACGGTGGGTGAACAAATTACTGTTGAGCAATTGACAAAATTGACCATAGTTATGAGAATATCTAGGCATGATCATGTATATAGGCATCACGTCCGTGACAAGTAGACCGAAACGATTCTGCATCTACTACTATTACTCCACTCATCGACCACTATCCAGCATGCATCTAGAGTATTAAGTTAAAAACAGAGTAACGCCTTAAGCAAGATGACATGATGTAGAGAGATAAATTCATGCAATATGAAATAAACCCCATCTTGTTATCCTCGATGGCAACGATGCAATACGTGCCTTGCCGCCCCTTCTGTCACTGGGAAAGGACACCGCAAGATCGAACCCAAAGCTAAGCACTTCTCCCATGGCAAAAACAACCAATCTACTAGGCCAAACCAAATGGATAATTCGAAGAGACTTGCAAAGATAACCAATCATGCATAAAAGAATTCGGAGAAGATTCAAATATTATTCATAGATAGACTTGATCATAAACCCACAATTCATCGGTCTCAACAAACACACCACAAAAAGAAGATTACATTGAATAGATCTCCACAAGAGAGGGGGATAACTTTGTATTGAGATTCAAAGAGAGAGAAGAAGCCATCTAGCTACTAACTATGGACCCGAAGGTCTGAGGTAAACTACTCACACTTCATCGGAGAGGCTATGATGATGTAGAAACCCTCCGTGATGACGACCCTCTTCCGGCGGAGCTCCGGAACAGGCCCCAAGATGGGATCTCGTGGATACAGAAAGTTGCGGCGGTGGAATTAGGTTTTTGGCTCCTGTTCTGATCGTTTGGGGGTACGTAGGTATATATAGGAGGAAGGAGTACGTTGGTGGAGCACCAAGGGGCCCACGAGGCAGGGGCGCGTCCTAGGGGGGGCGCCCCCCACCCTCGTGACCTCCTCTTTGACTCCCTGGAGTAGGGTCCAAGTCTCCTGGATCACGTTCGGTGAGAAAATCATGTTCCCGAAGATTTTATTCCGTTTGGACTTCGTTTGATATTCTGTTTCTTTGAAACACTCAAATAGGCAAAAAGCAGCAATTCTGGGCTGGGCCTCCGGTTAATAGGTTAGTCCCAAAAATAATATAAAAGTGGAAAATAAAGCCCAATATAGTCCAAAATAGTAGATAATATAGCATGGAGCAATCAAAAATTATAGATACATTGGAGACGTATCACAAAACAACCGTTTGCGTTGAAGGGATGCAGAAATCCTGCTCGGCACATTTTCCCTTGGCTTCATGGGGAAGCTGTCGGTTTGCATACGGATGTTCTAACTAAAACGTTTGCGATGAGTGTTTTACATGTAAAAACCGTTGACGTTTTTTTCAAAAGAAAATCGTTTGATAAGTCTGTACATTAAGAGAGAAAAACGCAAGTTCGTTCAAACCATATCTTTCATTCAGTCACACTGCGAATTTATATTCATATGATCGAGAATTCGAGATACAGTATTAAACCCCAAAAAAACTATTTTTGGCGGGGCGGAGGAGGAGTGCCGCACCATCATTTTTGTTGTCGTCCTCTGGGACGCCGTTGTTGAAATCTTCAAGGCAGCACAAAATGTTCTTCACTTGTAAATCAAACATCATGTCGTCGCGCGATTGACGGGCGAGGCGCGGGAGGACGGCAACTGTCGCCGCTGAGAGGTAGCGGTCGATGGCAGCGTCCCATGCCGCTGACGGGGGGGGGGGGCGCACGGGCACAGGCACAGCTGGTGCAGCGAAACGCACGGGGACCGGCCCTGCGGTGGGTGGAGGGGCGCGCACGGGCGCGGCGGATGCAGCCAAACGCACGAGGGCCGGCGGCACGGTGGGTGGAGGGGCGCGCACGGGCACGGGCACGGGCGCTGGTACTGGCATGTACATGAGCTCGCGCGGGTCCGCGGAGACCTCGCTGACACCCGCGGCTTCCAGCTTTGTGATAGTGCTCGGTGACCAACCCGTCAATGCTACGGGGATGGTCGCTGGCGCGGGTGCATGGATGGGAGCTGGGACGGGAGCGGGGGCAGCAACCGCCACGGCCAGCTCGTTCTAGGCCATGTCCACGATGCCCCATTCCTCCTTATTTTCTATCTCCTCCGGCTCGGAGTCGACTTCACCAAACTTGAAGACTAGTGGTAGATGATCATTCTGCGCCATGCCGGTGGAGGTCTGTGGGGGGAGGGGAATGGGAGGCGAACAGTAAGGCCGTCCGTATTAAACAGTGGCTCGGGTGCCATTAGTGGAGAGGAAGGCGGGTGGCCATGGAAGTCAAAGGGTTTGCTTCCCAATGAGCCTGCGCAGTGTAAAGCTCACACGCTTCCCGGTGAGCCTGCGCATTGGAGGACAGCTTGCACGCCTCTCGGTCGGCCTGCGCACCGGACTGCGCTCGCACGCCTCCCGTTTAGTCAAGGTCAAGCAGCTGTCCGCACGACACCTCCTACAACCATTAAAACCAAGACACATGGCGTCACGTGAATGGTTAACAGAACGCATACGTTTTGAATTATACAAACGTTTGAGATATTATGTGGCAGCTATTTTTTCAAAATGCCTTTGTTGGTTGTCATTATTCGAGTGCACCTTCTCTCAAAATGGACACGAAAAATACCACATCATGTCCGGCGCCATTCCATGATAGCATGACAAGTTTCATGAATTTTAGACGAGTTTTAGATTTACTAGAATTTAAAAACCAGGCATCTCAATGTTTTGTCGGCAATCAACGGTGCCCCGGTGTTTGAAATTTATTCCCATTTATTGCATGGGACCTAAGCATGCACCCAAGGCAGATTTGATTTTTCAACCAATTTATATGCACTGGAGTATGTGCATGTAGTTCAAATTTGAATTATGCACATAAATGCATTGAAAACTCAGTTAATGCATAAAAATGTCCAAAAGAACCCCGAAAAATCACAAAAATTGACACAGCGCTCCTGTTGTTCTATGTTGACACAAGAAAATTTTTGGAAGCAATAAGAGGCAGTGGATATCGTTTTGTCCCCAAAGGTGGGACGTTCCCTACTGAAACCATGATGCTTGTTGTGAGAAGCTCTGGTTTGTGAGAAGCATATACCCAAACCTGCCCCAAACGGGACAAAAATTTTACCACGGCATGTTGATGCCGCTCCATGAAAGCATGCCAATTTTCATGAATTTCAGATGAGTTTTGGATTTACTAGAATTTAGAAATGAGGCATCTCAATGTTTTGCCGCAATCAACGGTGCCCTCGTGTTTGAAGTTCATTCTCATTTCTTACATGGGACCTAAGCATGCACCCAAGGACACATATTTGATTTTTCAACCAATTTATATGCACTGGAGCATGTGCATGTAGTTCAAATTTGAATTATGCACATAAATGCATTGAAAACTCAATTAATGCATAAAAATGTCCAAACAAACCCCCAAAATCCCAAAAATTGACACAACACTCCTGTTGTTCTATGTTGACACGAGAAATTTTTTGAAACCAATAAGAGGCAATGGATATCGTTTCGTCCCCAAAGGTGGGACATTCCCAACCGAAACCATCATGCTTGTTGTGAGAAGCTCTGGTTTGTGAGAAGCATATACACGAACCTGCCCCAAATGGGACAAAAATTTTAAGACGGCATGTTGATGCCGCTCCATGATAGCATGCCAAGTTTCATCAATTTCAGACGAGTTTTGGATTTACTAGAATTTAGAAACCAATCATCTCAATGTTTTGTCAGCAATCAACAGTGCCCTGGTGTTTGAATTTCATTCCCATCTCTTGCATGGGACCTAGAAATTCACGCAAGGACACATATTAGATTTTTCAACCAACCTTAGTGCATTGGAGCATGTGCTTGTAGTTCAAATTTTAATTATGCACCTAAAATGCCTAGGAAACCCAGTTAATGCATAAAAATGTCCAAACGAACCCCGAAAAATCACAAACATTGACACAACACTCCTGTTGTTCTATGTTGACACTAGAAAATATTTGAAAGCAATAGGAGTCAACAGATATCGTTTCGTCCCCAAAGGTGGGACATTCCCTATCGAAACCATCATGCTTGTTGTGAGAAGCCCTAGTTTGTGAGAAGCTTATACCCGAACTTTCCCCAAATGGGACAAGTTTTCTACCATGGTATGTTGATGCTGCTCCATGATAGCATGCCAAGTTTCATGAATTTCAGACAAGTTTTGAATTTACTAGAATTTAAAAACTAGGCATCTCAATATTTTGCCGGCAATCAACAGTGCCCTGGTGTTTGAATTTCATTCCCATCTCTTGCATGGGACCAAGGAATTCACCCAAGGACACACATGTGATTTTTCAACCAACTTTAGTGCATTGGAACATGTGCTTGTAGTTCAAATTTTAATTATTGCTACCTCTTGAGCACTGCGTTGGTTTTCCCTTGAAGAGGAAAGGGTGATGCAGCAAAGTAGAGTAAGTATTTCCCTTAGTTTTTGAGAACCAAGGTATCAATCCAGTAGGAGACTACACGCAAGTCCCTCCTACCTACACAAACAGATAAGAACCACGCAACCAACATGATAAAGGAGTTATCAATCCCTTCACGGTCACTTACGAGAGTGAGATCTGATAGAGATAATAATAATAAGATGAATATTTTTGGTATTTTTATGATATAGATTGAAATTAAAGATTGCAAAATAAACGGTAATAAAAATAGCTTGTTGACAGTAGATTAATATAATGGAGAATAGACCCGGGGGCCATAGGTTTCACTAGTAGCTTCTCTCAAGATAGCATAAGTATTGCGGTGGGTGAACAAATTACTGTCGAGCAATTGATAGAAAAGTGCATAATTATGAGAATATCTTGGCATGATCATGTATATAGGCATCGCGTCCACGACAAGTAGACCGCAACGATTCTGCATCTACTACTATTACTCCACACATCGACCGCTATCCTGCATGCATCTAGAGTATTAAGTTCATAAGAATAGGGTAATGCATTAGGCAAGATGACATGATGTAGAGGGATAAACTCAAGCAATATGATATAAACCCCATCCTTTTATCCTCGATGGCAACAATACAATACGTGCCTTGCTGCCCCTGTTGTCACTAGGAAAGGACAGCGCAAGATTGAACCCAAAGCTAAGCACTTCTCCCATTGCAAGAAATATCAATCTAGTAGGCCAAACCAAACTGATAATTCGAATAGACTTGCAAAGATAACCAATCATACATAAAAGATTTCATAGAAGAATCAAATATTGTTCATAGATAAACTTGATCATAAACCCACAATTCATCGGATCTTGACAAACACACTGAAAAAAGAGTTACATCGAATAGATCTCCAAGAAGATCGAGGAGAACATTGTATTGAGATCCAAAGAGAGAGAAGAAGTCATCTAGCTAATAACTATGGACCCTAAGGTCTGGAGTAAACTACTCACACATCATCGAAGAGGCCATGGAGTTGATGTAGAGGCCCTTCGTGATCGATTCCCCCTCCGGCGGAGCTCCGGAAAAGGCCCCAAGATGGGATCTCTTGGGTACAGAAGGTTGCGGCTGTGGAAATAGGGTTTCGTGGTGCTCCTGGATGTTTTCGGGGTATATGAATATATATATATATAGGAGGAGGGCGCGCCCAGGGGGTAGGCGTGCCCCCCTGCCTTGTGGCCTCCTCGTTGGTTTCTTGACGTCCACTCCAAGTCCCCTGGATCACATTTGTTCCAAAAATAACTCTCCTGAAGGTTTTATTCTGTTTGGATTCTATTTGATATTCATTTTCTGTGAAACACTGAAATAGGCAAAAAACCAGCAATTTGCACTGGGCCTTGGGTTAGTAGGTTAGTCCCAAAAATAATATAAAAGTGTATAAATAAGTGCATTAACATCCAAAATAGATAATATAATAGCATGGAACAATCAAAAATTATAGATACGTTGCAGAAGTATCAAGCATCCCCAAGCTTAATTCCTGCTCGTCCTCGAGTAGGTAAATGATAAAAATAGAATTTTTGATGTGGAATGCTACTAGCATAATTCTCAATGTAATTTTCTTTATTGTGGCATGAATGTTCAAATCCGAAAAATTCAAGACAAAACTTTAATATTGACATAAAAATAATAATACTTCAAGCGTACTAACTAAGCAATCATATCTTCTCAAAATAACATGGCAAAAGAAAGTTCATCCCTACAAAATCATATAGTTTGGTCATGCTCCATTTCCGTCACACAAGAATGCTCTCATCATGCACAACCCCGATGACAAGCCAAGCAATTGTTTCATACCTTAGTAATCTCAAACTTTTTTCAACTTTCACGCAATACATGAGTGTGAGCCATGGATATAGCACTTGAAGGAAATATGCCCTAGAGGCAATAATAAAGTTATTATTTATTTCCTTATATCATGATAAATGTTTATTATTCATGCTAGAATTGTATTAACCGGAAACATAATACATGTGTGAATACATAGGCCAACAGAGTGTCACTAGTATGCCTCTACTTGACTAGCTCGTTAATCAAAGATGGTTATGTTTCCTAACCATGAACAAAGAGTTGTTATTTGATTAACGAGGTCACATCATTAGTTGAATGATCTGATTGACATGACCCATTCCATTAGCTTAGCACCCGATCGTTTAGTATGTTGCTATTGCTTTCTTCATGACTTATACATGTTCCTATAACTATGAGATTATGCAACTCCCGTTTACCGGAGGAACACTTTGGGTACTACCAAACGTCACAACATAACTGGGTGATTATAAAGGAGTACTATAGGTGTCTCCAATGGTAGATGTTGGGTTGGCGTATTTCGAGATTAGGGTTTGTCACTCCGATTGTCGGAGAGGTATCTCTGGGCCCTCTCGGTAATGCACATCACATAAGCCTTGCAAGCACTGCAACTAATATGTTAGTTGTGAGATGATGTATTACGGAACGAGTAAAGAGACTTGCCGGTAACGAGATTGAACTAGGTATTGGATACCGACGATCGAATCTCGGGCAAGTAACATACCAATGACAAAGGGAACAACGTATGTTGTTATGCGGTCTGACCGATAAAGATCGTCGTAGAATATGTAGGAGCCAATATGGGCATCCAGGTCCCGCTATTGGTTATTGACCGGAGACGTGTCTCGATCATGTCTACATTGTTCTCGAACCGTAGGGTCCGCACGCTTAACGTTACGATGACAGTTATTATGAGTTTATGCATTTTGATGTACCAAAGGTTGTTCGGAGTCCCGGATGAGGTCACGGACATGACGAGGAGTCTCGAAATGGTCGAGACGTAAAGATTGATATATTGGAAGCCTATGTTTGGACATAGGAAGTGTTCCGGGTGAAATCGGGATTTTACCGGAATACCGGGAGGGTTACCGGAACCCCCCGGGAGACTAATGGGCCTATTGGGCCTTAGTGGAATAAGAGAAAAGGGAAGCCCATAGCTGGCCGGCGCCCCCCCCCCCCTTTCCCCAAGTCCTAGTAGGACTAGGATAAGGGGCCGGCCCCTCCTTCTCTCTCCTTTTCCCCGAGAGTCCTAATTGGAATAGGATTGGAGGGGGGAGTCCTACTCCCGGTAGGAGTAGGACTCCCCCTGCGCCTCCCTCTCCCTGGCCGGCCGGCCCCCCTCCTCCAACCTTTATATACGGGGGCAGGGGACACCCCAAGACACACAAGTTGATCCTTGAGATCGTTCCTTAGCCGTGTGCGGTGCCCCATGCCACCAAATTCCACCTCGATCATACCGTTGTAGTGCTTAGGCGAAGCCCTGCGTCGGTAGTACATCAAGATCGTCATCACGCCGTCGTGCTGACGGAACTCCTCCTCGACGCTTTGCTGGATCGGAGCCCGAGGATCGTCATCGAGCTGAACGTGTGCTAAGAACTCGGAGGTGCCGGAGTAACGGTGCTTGGATCGGTCGGATCGGGAAGAAGATGTACGACTACTTCCTCTATGTTGTGTGATCGCTTCCGCGGTCGGTCTGCGTTGGTACGTAGACAACACTCTCCCCTCTTGTTGCTGTGCATCACCATGATCTTGCGTGTGCGTAGGAAAATTTTCGAAATTACTGCGTTCCCCAACAGTGGCATCCGAGCCTAGGTTTTATGGTTTGATATTATTTGCACGAGTAGAACACAAGTGAGTTGTGGGCGATAGAAGTCATACTGCCTACCAGCATGTCATACTTTGGTTCGGCGGTATTGTTGGGTGAGACGATCCGGACCAACCTTACGCGTACTCTTACGCGAGACCGGTTCCCTCGACGTGCTTTGCACATAGATGGCTTGCGGAAGACTGTCTCTCCAACTTTAGTTGAACCAAGTGTGACTACGCCCGGTCCTTAAGAAGGTTAAAACGGAGTCTATTTGACGAACTATCGTTGTGGTTTTGATGCGTAGGTGAGATGAGTTCTTACTTAAGCCCGTAGCAGCCACGTAAAACTTGCAACAACAAAGTAGAGGACGTCTAACTTGTTTTTGCAGGGTATGTTGTGATGTGATATGGTCAAGGCATGATGCTAATTTTATTGTATGAGATGATCATGTTTTGTAACCGAGTTATCGGCAACTGGCAGGAGCCATATGGTTGTCGCTTTATTGTATGCAATGCAATCGCGATGTAATGCTTTACTTTATTACTAAACGGTAGTGATAGTCGTGGAAGCATAAGATTGGCGAGACGACAACGATGCTACGATGGAGATCAAGGTGTCGCGCCGGTGACGATGGTGATCATGACGGTGCTTCGGAGATGGAGATCACAAGCACAAGATGATGATGGCCATATCAAATCACTTATATTGATTGCATGTGATGTTTATCCTTTTATGCATCTTATCTTGCTTTGATTGACGGTAGCATTATAAGATGATCTCTCACTAAATTATCAAGAAGTGTTCTCCCTGAGTATGCACCGTTGCCAAAGTTCGTCGTGCCCAGACACCACGTGATGATCGGGTGTGATAAGCTCTACGTCCAAATACAACGGGTGCAAAACAGTTGCACACGCAGAATACTCAGGTTATACTTGACGAGCCAAGCATATACAGATATGGCCTCGGAACACGGAGACCGAAAGGTCGAGCGTGAATCATATAGTAGATATGATCAACATAACGATGTTCACCATTGAAAACTACTCCATCTCACGTGATGATCGGTTATGGTTTAGTTGATTTGGATCACGTGATCACTTAGAGGATTAGAGGGATGTCTATCTAAGTGGGAGTTCTTAAGTAATTTGATTAACTGAACTTAAACTTATCATGAACTTAGTACCTGATAGTATCTTGCTTGTTTATGTTGATTGTAGATAGATGGCTCGTGCTGTTGTTCCGTTAAATTTTAATACGTTCCTTGAGAAAGCAAAGTTGAAAGATGATGGTAGCAATTACACGGACTGGGTCCGTAACCTGAGGATTATCCTCATTGCTGCACAGAAGAATTACGTCCTGGAAGCACCGCTGGGTGACAGGCCTGCTACTGGAGCAACGCCAGATGTTATGAACGTCTGGCAGAGCAAAGCTGATGACTACTCGATAGTTCAGTGTGCCATGCTTTACGGCTTAGAATCGGGACTTCAACGACGTTTTGAACGTCATGGAGCATATGAGATGTTCCAGGAGTTGAAGTTAATATTTCAAGCAAATGCCCGAATTGAGAGATATGAAGTCTCCAATAAGTTCTATAGCTGCAAGATGGAGGAGAATAGTTCTGTCAGTGAGCATATACTCAAAATGTCTGGGTATAATAATCACTTGATTCAGATGGGAGTTAATCTTCCAGATGACTGCGTCATTGACAGAATTCTCCAATCACTGCCACCAAGCTACAAGAGCTTTGTGATGAACTATAATATGCAAGGGATGAACAAGACTATTCCCGAGCTCTTCGCAATGCTGAAAGCTGCGGAGGTAGAAATCAAGAAGGAGCATCAAGTGTTGATGGTTAGCAAAACCACCAGTTTCAAGAAAAAGGGCAAAGGGAAGAAGAAGGGAAACTTCAAGAAGAACAGCAAGCAAGTTGCTGCTCAGGAGAAGAAACCCAAGTCTGGACCTAAGCCTGAAACTGAGTGCTTCTACTGCAAGCAGACTGGTCACTGGAAGCGGAACTGCCCCAAGTATTTGGCGGATAAGAAGGATGGCAAAGTGAGCAAAGGTATATGTGATATACATGTTATTGATGTGTACCTTACTAGAGCTCGCAGTAGCACCTGGGTATTTGATACTGGTTCTGTTGCTAATATTTGCAACTCGAAACAGGGACTACGGAATAAGCGGACGCTAGCAAAGGACGAGGTGACGATGCGCGTGGGAAACGGTTCCAAAGTCGATGTGATCGCGGTCGGCACGCTACCTCTATATCTACCTTCGGGATTAATATTAGACCTAAATAATTGTTATTTGGTGCCAGCGTTGAGCATGAACATTATATCTGGATCTTGTTTAATGCGAGACGGTTATTCATTTAAATCAGAGAATAATGCTTGTTCTATTTATATGAGTAATATATTTTATGGTCATGCACCTTTGAAGAGTGGTCTATTCTTGTTGAATCTCGAAGATAGTGATACACATATTCATAATGTAGAAGCCAAAAGATGCAAAGTTAATAATGATAGTGCAACTTATTTGTGGCACTACCGTTTAGGTCATATCGGTGTAAAGCGCATGAAGAAACTCCATACTGATGGGCTTTTGGAACCACTTGATTATGAATCACTTGGTACTTGCGAACCGTGCCTCATAGGCAAGATGACTAAAACACCGTTCTCCGGTACTATGGAGAGAGCAACAGATTTATTGGAAATCATACATACCGATGTATGTGGTCCGATGAATATTGAGGCTCGTGGCGGATATCGTTATTTTCTCACCTTCACAAATGATTTAAGCAGATATGGGTATATCTACTTAATGAAACATAAGTCTGAAACATTTGAAAAGTTCAAAGAATTTCAGAGTGAGGTTGAAAATCATCGTAACAAGAAAATAAAGTTTCTACGATCTGATTGTGGAGGAGAATATTTGAGTTACGAGTTTGGTGTACATTTGAAAAATTGTGGAATAGTTTCGCAACTCATGCCACCCGGAACACCACAACGTAATGGTGTGTCCGAACGTCGTAATCGTACTTTACTAGATATGGTGCGATCTATGATGTCTCTTACTGATTTACCGCTATCGTTTTGGGGTTATGCTTTAGAGACGGCCGCATTCACGTTAAACAGGGCACCATCAAAATCCGTTGAGACGACACCTTATGAACTATGGTTTGGCAAGAAACCAAAGTTGTCATTTCTTAAAGTTTGGGGCTGCGATGCTTATGTGAAAAAGCTTCAACCTGATAAGCTCGAACCCAAATCGGAGAAATGTGTCTTCATAGGATATCCAAAGGAAACTATTGGATACACCTTCTATCACAGATCCGAAGGCAAGACTTTTGTTGCTAAATTCGGAAACTTTCTAGAGAAGGAGTTTCTCTCGAAAGAAGTGAGTGGGAGGAAAGTAGAACTTGACGAGGTAACTGTACCTGCTCCCTTATTGGAAAATAGTACATCACAGAAAACTGTTTCTGCGACACCTATACCAATCAGTGAGGAAGCTAATGATGATGATCATGAAGCTTCAGAACAAGATACTACTGAACCACGTAGATCAACCAGAGTGAGATCCGCACCAGAGTGGTACGGTAATCCTGTTCTGGAAGTCATGCTACTAGATCATGATGAACCTACGAACTATGAAGAAGCGATGGTGAGCCCAGATTCCGCAAAGTGGCTTGAGGCCATGAAATCTGAGATGGGATCCATGTATGAAAACAAAGTATGGACTTTGGTTGACTTGCCCGATGATCGGCAAGCAATTGAGAATAAATGGATCTTCAAGAAAAGACTGACGCTGACCGTAATGTTACTGTCTATAAAGCTCGACTTGTCGCGAAAGGTTTTCGACAAGTTCAAGGGGTTGACTACGATGAGACCTTCTCACCCGTAGCGATGCTTAAGTCCGTCAGAATTATGTTAGCAATTGCCGCATTTTATGATTATGAAATATGGCAGATGGATGTCAAAACTGCATTCCTGAATGGATTTCTGGAAGAAGAGTTGTATATGATACAACCAGAAGGTTTTGTCGATCCAAAGGGAGCTAACAAAGTATGCAAACTCCAGCGATCCATTTATGGACTGGTGCAAGCATCTCGGAGTTGGAATAAATGCTTTGATAGTGTGATCAAAGCATTTGGCTTTATACAGACTTTTGGAGAAGCCTGTATCTACAAGAAAGTGAGTGGGAGCTCTGTAGCATTTCTAATATTATATGTGGATGACATATTGCTGATTGGAAATATGCCCTAGAGGCAATAATAAAGTTATTATTTATTTCCTTATATCATGATAAATGTTTATTATTCATGCTAGAATTGTATTAACCGGAAACATAATACATGTGTGAATACATAGACCAACAGAGTGTCACTAGTATGCCTCTACTTGACTAGCTCGTTAATCAAAGATGGTTATGTTTCCTAACCATGAACAAAGAGTTGTTATTTGATTAACGAGGTCACATCATTAGTTGAATGATCTGATTGACATGACCCATTCCATTAGCTTAGCACCCGATCGTTTAGTATGTTGCTATTGCTTTCTTCATGACTTATACATGTTCCTATAACTATGAGATTATGCAACTCCCGTTTACCGGAGGAACACTTTGGGTACTACCAAACGTCACAACGTAACTGGGTGATTATAAAGGAGTACTACAGGTGTCTCCAATGGTAGATGTTGGGTTGGCGTATTTCGAGATTAGGGTTTGTCACTCCGATTGTCGGAGAGGTATCTCTGGGCCCTCTCGGTAATGCACATCACATAAGCCTTGCAAGCACTGCAGCTAATATGTTAGTTGTGAGATGATGTATTACGGAACGAGTAAAGAGACTTGCCGGTAACGAGATTGAACTAGGTATTGGATACCGACGATCGAATCTCGGGCAAGTAACATACTGATGACAAAGGGAACAACGTATGTTGTTATGCGGTCTGACCGATAAAGATCTTCGTAGAATATGTAGGAGCCAATATGGGCATCCAGGTCCCGCTATTGGTTATTGACCGGAGACGTGTCTCGGTCATGTCTACATTGTTCTCGAACCGTAGGGTCCGCACGCTTAACGTTACGATGACAGTTATTATGAGTTTATGCATTTTGATGTACCGAAGGTTGTTCGGAGTCCCGGATGAGATCACGAACATGACGAGGAGTCTCAAAATGGTCGAGACGTAAAGATTGATATATTGGAAGCCTATGTTTGGACATAGGAAGTGTTCCGGGTGAAATCGGGATTTTACCGGAATACCGGGAGGGTTACCGGAACCCCCCGGGAGACTAATGGGCCTATTGGGCCTTAGTGGAATAAGAGAAAAGGGAAGC
Organism: Triticum monococcum; assembly: GCA_034509565.1. Classification (NCBI taxonomy): domain Eukaryota; kingdom Viridiplantae; phylum Streptophyta; class Magnoliopsida; order Poales; family Poaceae; genus Triticum; species Triticum monococcum. The sequence goes on from CM067841.1 coordinate 389,383,542, forward strand.
CCATAGCTGGCCGGCGCCCCCCCCCCCCCCCCCCCCCCCCCCGTTTCCCCAAGTCCTAGTAGGACTAGGATAAGGGGCCGGCCCCCCCTTCTCTCTCCTTTTCCCCGAGAGTCCTAATTGGAATAGGATTGGAGGGGGGAGTCCTACTCCCGGTAGGAGTAGGACTCCCCCTGCGCCTCCCTCTCCCTGGCCGGCCGGCCCCCCTCCTCCAACCTTTATATACGGGGGCAGGGGACACCCCAAGACACACAAGTTGATCCTTGAGATCGTTCCTTAGCCGTGTGCGGTGCCCCCTGCCACCAAATTCCACCTCGATCATACCGTTGTAGTGCTTAGGTGAAGCCCTGCGTCGGTAGTACATCAAGATCGTCATCACGCCGTCGTGCTGACGGAACTCCTCCTCGACGCTTTGCTGGATCGGAGCCCGAGGATCGTCATCGAGCTGAACGTGTGCTAAGAACTCGGAGGTGCCGGAGTAACGGTGCTTGGATCGGTCGGATCGGGAAGAAGACATACGACTACTTCCTCTACGTTGTGTGATTGCTTCCGCAGTCGGTCTGCGTTGGTACGTAGACAACACTCTCCCCTCTCGTTGCTGTGCATCACCATGATCTTGCGTGTGCGTAGGAAAATTTTCGAAATTACTGCGTTCCCCAACAGCACTATGGGTGGAATAGAATAATTATAGGGGGTTATGTGGAGAAGACAAAAAAGGAGAAAGTCTCACATCGACGAGGCTAATCAACAGGCTAGGGAGATGCCCATCAATTGATGTCAATGCAAGGAGTAGGGATTGCCATGCAACAGATGTACTAGAGCTATAAATGTATGAAAGCTCAACAAAAGAAACTAAGTGGGTGTGCATCCAACTTGCTTGCTCACGAAGACCTAGGGCATTTGAGGAAGCCCATTGTTGGAATATACAAGCCAAGTTCTATAATGAAAATTTCCCACTAGTATATGAAAGTGACAAAACAAGAGACTCTCTATCATAAAGATCATGGTGGTACTTTGAAGCACAAGTGTGGAAAAAAGGATAGTAGCATTGTCCCTTTCTTTCTTTTTTTGGGGCCTTCCTTTTTTATTTGGCCTTTCTTTTTTGGGACAATGCTCTATTAATGATGATCATCACACTTCTATTTATTTACAACTCAATGATTACAACTCAATACTAGAACAAAATATGACTCTATATGAATGCCTCCGGCGGTGTACCGGGAAGGGAAATGAATCAAGAGTGACATGTATGATAAATTATGCATGGTGGCTTTGCCACAAATACGATGTCAACTACATGTTCATGCAAATCAATATGACAATGATGAAGCGTGTCACAAATGAAACGGTAGAAAGTTGCATGGCAATATATCTCGGAATGGCTATGGAAATGCCATAATAGGTAGGTATGGTGGCTGTTTTGAGGAAGATATAAGGAGGTTTATGTGTGATAGAGCATATCATATCACGGGGTTTCGATGCACCGGCGAAGTTTGCACCAATTCTCAAGGTGAGAAAGGGCAATGCACGGTACCGAAGAGGCTAGCAATGATGGAAGGTGTGAGTGCGTATAATCCATGGACTCAACATTAGTCATAAAGAACTCACATATTTATTGCAAAAATATACAAGTCATCAAAAACCAAGCACTATGTGCATGCTCCTAGGGGGATAGATTGGTAGGAAAAGACCATCGCTCGTCCCCGACCGCCACTCATAAGGAAGACAGTCAAAGAACACCTCATGTTTCAAATTTGTTACACAACGGTTACCATACGTGCATGCTATGGGACTTGCAATCTTCAACACAAGTATTTCTCAAATTCACAATTACTCAACTAGCACACTCTAATATCACCACCTTTATATCTCAAAACAATTATCAAGTATCAAACTTCTGATAGTATTCAATGCACTTTCTATGATAGTTCTTACTATACCCGTCTTGGATGCCTATCATATTAGGACTATTTTCATAACCAAAGAAAATTACCATGCTGTTCTAAAGGACTCTCAAAATAATATAAGTGAAGCATGAGAGATCAATAATTTCTATAAAATAAAACCACCAACGTGCTCTAAAAGATATAAGTGAAGCACTAGAGCAAAATTATCTAGCTCAAAAGATATAAGTGAAGCACATAGAGTATTCTAAAAAATTCCAATTATTGTGTGTCTCTCTCAAAAGGTGTGTACAGCAAGGATGATTGTCGTAAACTAAAAAGAAAATACTCAAATCATACAAGACTCTCCAAGCAAAACACATATCATGTGGTGAATAAAAATATAGCCTCAAGTAAAGTTACCGATAGAAGAAGACGAAAGATGGGATGCCTTCCGGGCATCCCCAAGCTTAGGCTTTTGGTTGTCCTTGAATTTTACCTTGGGGTGCCTTGGGAATCCCCAATATTAGGCTCTTTCCACTCATTGTTCCATAATCCATCAAATCTTACCCAAAACTTGAAAACTTCACAACACAAAACTTAAACAGAAAATCTCATGAGCTCCAAAAGCATAAGAAAACAAACCAACACTTAAGGTACTTTAATGAACTCATTATTTATTTATTTTGGTGTTAAACCTACTGTATTCCAACTTCTCTATGGTTCATAACCTCCGATACTAGCAATAGATTCATCAAAATAAGCAAATAACACACGAAAAACAGAATCTGTCAAAAACAGAACAGCCTGTAGGAATCTGTAGGTTTCGAATACTTCTGTAACCCCAAAAATTGTAAAATAAATTTCTGGACGTGAGAAATTTATCTATTAATCATCTTCAAAAAGAATCAACTTAATATCACTCTCTAGTAAAACATGGCATCAAATCTTGTGAGCGTTAAAGTTTCTATTTTTTACAGCAAGATCGCAAAGACTTTCCCAAGTCTTCCCAAAGGTTATACTTGGCACAAACACTAATTAAAAGCATAAAACCACATCTAAACAGAGGCTAGATGAATTATTTATTACTAAACATAACCAAAAAGTAAGAAAAAATAAAATTGGGTTGCCTTCCAACAAGCACTATCGTTTAACGCCCCTAGCTAGGCATAAAAGCAATAATAGATCTAGGTGTTATCATCTTTGGTATGCAATCCATAAGTGGCTCTCATAATAGATTCATAAGGTAATTTAATTTTCCTTCTAGGAAAGTGTTCCATGCCTTTCCTTAATGGAAATTGGAATCTAATACTCCCTTCCTTTATATCGATAATTGCACCAATCGTTCTAAGGAAAGGCCTACCAAGAATAATAGGACATGTAGGATTGCAATCAATATCAAGAACAATGAAATATACGGGCACATAATTCCTATTTGCAATAATAATAATATCATTAATCCTTCCCATAGGTTTGCTAATAGTGGAATCCGCAAGGTGCAAATTTAAAAAACAATCATCAAATTCACGGAAACCTAACACATCACACAAAGTTTTTGGAATCGTGGAAACGCTAGCACCCAAACCACATAAAGCATAGCATTCATGATCTTTAATTTTAATTTTAATAGTGGGTTCCCACTCATCATAAAGTTTTCTAGGGATAGAAACTTCCAATTCAAGCTTTTCTTCATAAGATTGCATTAAAGCATCAATGATATGTTTAGTAAAATCTTTATTTTGATTATAAGCATGCGGAGAATTTAGCATGGATTGCAACAAGGAAATACAATATATTAAAGAAAAAGTATCATAATTAAATTCCTTGAAATCCAAAATAGTGGGTTCATTGCTATGTAAAGTTTTGACCTCCCCAATCCCACTTTTATTAATTTTTCACCAAGATCTAAAAACTCCGAATCATTGGGACGCCTTTTAACTAAAGTTGACTCATTTCTAGTCCCATCATTATGAAGATTCATATTGCAAAACAAAGATTTAATAGGAGACACATCAATCACTTTTAGATATTCATCCTTATTATCATCAAAACCATAAGAACACGCTTTCAGAAAGCAATCTTTTTTAGCACGCATCCTAGCGGTTCTTTCTTTGCACTCATCAATGGAAATTCCCATAGCTTTGGGAGACTCATTGATATCATGCTTAGGTGGATTATATCTAAGTTTCAAAGAATCAACATCAAGAGAAATTCTATCCACGTTCCTAGCCAACTCATCAATCTTAGACAGTTTTTCTTCAATCAAAGCATTGAAACTATTTTGCGGACTAATAAATTCTTTAATATTAGATTCAAAATCAGAGGGAATATTATTATAATTTCCATAAGAATTGTTGTAGGAATTGCCATAATTATTAGAGGAATTACTAGGAAACGGCCTAGGATTAAAATTACCTCTATACGCGTTATTACCAAAATTGTTCCTACCAACAAAATTCACATCCATAGATTCATTATTATTCTCAATCAAAGTAGACAAAGCATATCATTAGGATCAGAAGAAACACTCTTATTAGCAAACAATTTCATAAGTTCATCCATATTTCCACTCAAAACATTGATTTCTTCTATAGCATGCACCTTTTTACTAGTAGATCTTTCAGTGTGCCATTGAGAATAATTAACCATAATATTATCTAGGAGTTTACTAGCTTCTCCTAAGGTGATATCCACAAAAGTGCCTCCCGCGGCCGAATCTAAAAGATTTCGAGAAGCAAAATTCAATCCGGCATAAAAAATTTGTATAATCATCCAAATATTCAAACCATGAGTAGGGCACTTACGTATCATTAATTTCATCCTCTCCCAAGCTTGTGCAATGATACGTCTCCAACGTATCTATAATTTTGATTCCTCCATGCTATATTATCTACTGTTTTGTACTATATTGGGCTTTATTTTCCACTTTTATATAATTTTTGGGACTAACCTATTAACCGGAGGCCCAGCCCAGAATTGTTGTTTTTTGCCTATTTCAGTGTTTCGGAGAAACAGAATATCAAACGGAGTCCAAACGAAATGAAACCTTCAGAAACGTGATTTTCTCATCAGATAAGATCCAGGAGACTTGGACCCTCCGTCATGAAAGCCATGAGGCGGTCACGAGGGTGGAGGGCGCCCCCCTAGGGCGCACCCCCTTGCCTCGTGGGCCCCTCGAAGGTCAACTGACGTACTTCTTCCTCCTATATATACCTACGTACCCCCAAACGATCGGGGACGGAGCCAAAAACCTAATTCCACTGCCGCAACTTTTTGTATCCACGAGATCCCATCTTGGGGCCTGTTCCAGAGCTCCACCGGAATGGGCACTGATCACGGAGGACTTCTACATCATCATCCAAGCCCCTCCGATGAAGTGTGAGTAGTTTACTTCAGACCTACGATTCCATAGTTAGTAGCTAGATGGCTTCTTCTCTCTTTTTGGATCTCAATACAATGTTCTCCCCCTCTCTCATGGAGATCTATTCGATGTAATCTTCTTTTTGCGGTGTGTTTGTTGAAACCGATGAATTGTGGGTTTATGATCAAGTCTATCTATGAATAATATTTGAATCTTCTCTGAATTCTTTTATGTATGATTGGTTATCTTTGCAAGTCTCTTCGAATTATCAGTTTGGTTTGGCCTACTAGATTGGTTGTTCTTGCCATGGGAGAAGTGCTTAGCTTTGGATTCAATCTTGCGGTGTCCTTTCCTAGTGACAGAAGGGGCAACAAGGCACGTATTGTATTGTTGCCATCGAGGATAACAAGATGGGGGTTTTATCATATTGCATGAAACTATCCCTCTACATCATGTCATCTTGATTAAGGCGTTACTCTGTTTTTAACTTAATACTCTAGATGCATGCTGGATAGCGGTCGATGAGTGGAGTAATAATAGTAGATGCAGGCATGAGTCGGTCTACTTGTCTCGGACGTGATGCCTATATACATGATCATACCTAGATATTCTCATAACTATGCCCAATTCTGTCAATTGCTCAACAGTAATTTGTTCACCCACCATAGAATACTTATGCTCTTGAGAGAAGCCACTAGTGAAACCTATGGCCCCCGGGTCTCTTTCTCATCATATCAATCTCCATCACTTGATTATTGCTTTGCTTTTACTTTCTACTTTGCATCTCTATAACAAAAATACCAAAAATATTATTTATCATCTCTATCAGATCTCACTTTCGTAAGTGATCGTGAAGGGATTGACAACCCCTAAGCGCGTTGGTTGCATTGAGCTATTGTTTTTGTGTAGGTACGAGGGACTCGCGCGTAGCCTCCTACTGGATTGATACCTTGGTTCTCAAAAACTGAGGGAAATACTTACACTACCTTGCTGCATCATACTCTCTTCTTCGGGGAAATCCAACGCGATGCTCAAGAGGTATCGTGCAACATGTTCATGATCAAGTTGCTTAAAATTCATAATATCGTTTCTAAGAGAGATGATCTTAGCGGGAGGAAAATACTTAGAGATAAAAGCATCTTTGCACTTATTCCATGAATAGATACTATTTTTAGGCAAAGACGAAAACCAAGTTTTAGCACAATTTCTAAGCGAAAACGGAAATAGCTTCAATTTAACAATATCGTTATCCACATCTTTCTTCTTTTGCATATCACACAAATCAACAAAGTTGTTTAGATGGGTAGCAGCATCTTCACTAGGAAGGCCGGAAAACAGATATTTCATGATAAGATTCAGCAAAGTAGCATTAATTTCACAAAATTCAGCATCGGTAAGAGGAGCAATCGGAGTGATAATAAAATCATTATTGTTGGTATTGAAAAAATCACACAATTTAGTATTATCTTGAGCCATCGTGACAAACAATCTAACACACAAGCAAGCAAGAGGCAAACAAAAAGAGGCGAACGAAAAAGAGGTGAGCGGAAAAGAGGGTGAATAAAACGGCAAGGGTGAAGTGGGGGAGAGGAAAACGAGAGGCAAATGGCAAATAATGTAATGCAAGGGATAAGAGTTTGTGCTGGGTACTTGGTATGTCTTGACTTGTGAGTAGATCTCCCCGGCAACGGCGGCAGAAATCCTTCTTGCTACCTCTTGAGCACTGCGTTGGTTTTCCCTTGAAGAGGAAGGGTGATGCAACAAAGTAGCATAAGTATTTCCCTCAGTTTTTGAGAACCAAGGTATCAATCCAGTAGGAGACTACACGTAAGTCCCTCGTACCTACACAAACAAATAAGAACCTCACAACCAACGCGGTAAGGGGTTGTCAATCCCTTCATGGTCACTTACGAGAGTGAGATATGATAGAGATAATAACAATAAGATAAGTATTTTTGGTATTTTTATGATATAGATTAAAAGTAAAGATTGCAAAATAAACGCTAATAAAAATAGCTTGTTGACTGTAGATTAATATAAAGGAGAATAGACCCAAGGGCCATAGGTTTCACTAGTGGCTTCTCTCAAGATAGCATAAGTATTGCGGTGGGTGAACAAATTATTGTCGAGCAATTGATAGAAAAGTGCATAATTATGAGAATATCTAGGCATGATCATGTATAGAGGCATCATGTCTGCGACAAGTAGACCGAAACGATTCTGCATCTACTACTATTACTCCACACATCGACCGGTATCCAGCATGCATCTAGAGTATTAAGTTCATAAGAACAGAGTAACGCATTAGGCAAGATGACATGATGTAGAGGGATAAACTCAAGCAATATGATATAAACCCCATCTTTTTATCCTCGATGGCAACAATACAATGCGTGCCTTGCTGCCCCTGCTGTCACTGGGAAAGGACACCGCAAGATTGAATCCAAAGCTAAGCACTTCTCCCATTGCAAGAAGGATCAATCTAGTAGGCCAAACCAAACTGATAATTCAAAGAGACTTGCAAAGATAACCAATCATACATAAAAGATTTCAGACAAGAACCAAATATTGTTCATAGATAAACTTGATCATAAACCCACAATTCATTGGATCTCGACAAACACACCGCAAAAAGAGTTACATCAAATAGATCTCCAAGAAGATCAAGGAGAACATTGTATTGAGATCCAAAGAGAGAGAAGAAGCCATCTAGCTAATAACTATGGACCCGAAGGTCTGAAGTAAACTACTCACACATCATCGGAGAGGCCATGGAGTTGATGTAGAGGCCCTCCGTGATCAATTCCCTCTCCGGCGGAGCTCCGGAAAAGGCCCCAAGATGGGATCTCTTGAGTACAGAAGGTTGCGGCGGTGGAAATAGGGTTTTGTGGTGCTCCTGGATGTTTTCGGGGTATATGAATATATATGGGAGGAACAAGTAGGTCGGTGGAGCCACGAGGTGCCCACGAGGGTGGAGGGCGCGCCCAGGGGGGTAGGTGCGCCCCCTGCCTTGTGGCCTCCTCGTTGGTTTCTTGATGTCCACTCCAAGTCCCCTGGATCACGTTTGTTCCAAAAATTAACTCTCCCGAAGGTTTTATTCTGTTTGGATTCCGTTTGATATTCCTTTTCTGCGAAACACTGGAATGGGCAAAAAAACAGCAATTTGCACTGGGCCTTGGGTTAGTAGGTCAGCCCCAAAAATAATATAAAAGTGTATAAATAAGCCCATTAACATCCAAAAAAGATAATATAATAGCATGGAACAATCAAAAATTGTAGATACGTTGGATACGTATCAATTATGCCTAGAAAACCCAGTTAATGTATAAAAAGGCCAAACGAACCCCGAAAAATTCCAAGATTGAACACAACACTCTTGCTGTTCTATGGTGACACTAGAAAAATTTTGAAAGCAATAAGAGGCAACGGATATCGTCCCATCACCAAAGGTGGTACGTTCCCTATCAAAACCATCATGCTTGTTTTGAGAAGCTCTGGTTTGTTAGAAGCTTATACCCGAACCTGCCCCAAATGGGACAAAATTTTCACCACGGCATGTTGATGCTGCTTTATGATAGCATGCCAAGTTTCATGAATTTCAGACGAGTTTTGGATTTGGTAGAATTTAAAAACCAGGCATCTCAACGTTTTGCCAGCAATCAACAATGCCATGGTGTTTGAATTATGCCTAGAAAAATTGTAGACGTATCAATTATGCCTAGAAAACCCAGTTAATGTATAAAAAGGCCAAACGAACCCCGAAAAATTCCAAGATTGAACACAACACTCTTGCTGTTCTATGGTGACACTAGAAAAATTTTGAAAGCAATAAGAGGCAACGGATATCGTCCTGTCACCAAAGGTGGTACGTTCCCTATCAAAACCATCATGCTTGTTTTGAGAAGCTCTGGTTTGTGAGAAGCTTATACCCGAACCTGCCCCAAATGGGACAAAATTTTCACCACAGCATGTTGATGATGCTTTATGATAGCATGCCAAGTTTCATGAATTTCAGACGAGTTTTGGATTTAGTAGAATTTAAAAACCAGGCATCTCAACGTTTTGCCGGCAATCAACAATGCCATGGTGTTTGAATTTCATTCCCATCTCTTGCATGGGACCTAGAAATTCACCCAAGGACACACATGTGATTTTCAACCAACTTTGATGCATTGGAGCATGTGCTTGTAGTTCAAATTTGAATTATGCACATAAAATGCCTAGAAAACCCGGTTAATGTATAAAAAAGCCCGAACGAACCCCAGAAAATTCCAAGATTGAACACAACACTCCTGTTGTTATATGTTGACGCTGGAAATTTTTTGAAAGCAATAAGAGGCAACGGATATTGTCTCGTCCCCAAAGGTGGTACGTTCCCTATCGAAACCATCATGCTTGTTGTGAGAAGCTCTGGTTTGTGAGAAGCTTATACCCGAACCTGCCCCAAATGGGATAAAATTTTCACCACGGCATGTTGATGCCACTCCATGGTAGCATGGCAAGTTTCATGAATTTTAGACGAGTTTTGGATTTACTAGAATTTAAAAACCAGGTATCTCAACATTTTGCCAGTAATCAACAGTGCCATGGTGTTTGAAATTCATTCCCATCTCTTGCATGGGACCTAGAAATTCACCCAAGGACACACATGTGATTTTTCAACCAACTTTAGTGCATTGGAGCATGTGGTTGTAGTTCAAATTTGAATTAGGCACATAAAATGCCTAGAAAACCCAGTTAATGTATAAAAAAGGACAAACGAACCCCGAAAAATTCATTCCTATTTCTTCCATGGGACCTAAGCATGCACTGAAGGACACAGATTTGATTTTTCAACCAATTTGTATGCACCGGAGCATGTGCATGTAGTTTAATTTTGAATTGTGCACCTAAAATGGCTAGAAAACCATTTTAATGTATGAAATGTCCAAACGAACCCTTAATAATTCCAATTCTTTTATGACACACATACAGTTGCACGTTCAATGCAGATAAAAGGTCTAGCAATTCAAACACCGTCCATTGCCGTTGTGACCCCATTTTGTAATTCAAATCAAGTAGATCCCACACAGTTTATTCTCACCAACCGTGTGAGATGTAGTACAAAATATCTTGGAGCACCGTTGGTGTATAGTATGCCTATGGCTTACGCGAGAAGGTGTGTCGGCTACAGTCCACAGCCGGCGTGTCAAGCACACTAGCTCACTCCCCCAAAACTCCCACCTCTGCATCCCTCTCTGCTTCAGTCCCTTGATTCAAATTTTCAGTAGCCCCGGCATTTTACTCCCACCTCTGCATCCCTCGCAATCTCAAAAATATCTTCTCGCCCTTGATCCAAATTTTCAGTAGCCCTTCCTTGTTACTCCCGCCTAGTAAAAAATTTCAGTTGCCGCAGTATTTCCTCAAACACAACCTCTGCTCACACAGACACACACAACCCTCGAAACCGTTGGTAGGTCGCCGCCATCACCGGCGCCTCCATCCTCAACCTCTGCCTATGTGCCGGGGAGCTCGAGTAGCCAATGGCCAAAAAGAGGTTTATCGCGGCCTTTTCACCCAACGCCGGCAAGGTGGCCGCCGAGGTGTCCCCATCGTCCTCCGCGGGCCCGACCCGCCGTCGCTGGTTCCCCGATCCTCTCGCCGTCGCACCCCTACGCCGGTTCGAGGACTTTCCCATCCTCCCCGGACCCAACAGCCGACGAAGTCCTACCTCGGGGTCCGATAGCGGCGGTAGGGGACGTGGGTCGCCGAGATTATAGATCGAGAGACCCACACCCGCCAGTGGCTCGGTAGCTTCCTCACGGCCGAGCTCGCGGCCATGGAGTACGACCGCTGGCAGGTCCTCTACCACGGCACGGCGCCTAGGCCCAATTTCCCCATCGGCACATGTCCGGTCCACCTCGTTCCGTCGGAGCCAGGGGTGGTGAGCTCAGCTATGGCGCGGGAGGACCACGAGGCATGGGAGCATCTCGAGGCCGAGGCCGTCGACGAGGCCTACATGCAAGAGCTCCACCGGCAGCACCCGGAGCTCGTAGAGGCGGAGCGGGCGATCTTTGCCAGCATGGAGGGTGGCGAGGTTATCGCGCTCTCCTCCGATGACGAGGTCGAAGGCAGCGAGGACGGCGGCACGGAGGGCGGCGAGGTTATCGCGCTCTCCTCGGATGACGAGGTCAAAGGCGGTGGTGACGGCGGCGCGGCGGGCATCGAGGTGGCCCCCAAGACGAGGAGATCGACGTTGATGAGTGGAGGAGTGCCTTCCCCAATGACCCCGACAACGGTACAAGCCTGGACCCGGCTCGCGGCACACCGTACATGACGAGGAAGGATTGGCTCGACCTTTACTTCGACCGAAAGTAGTTTAGCTTAGTTCAAATTTATGTTTTATGTTCGGTTATGCAAAACTATCTATGTTTATGTTTGAATGCATGCTACTTTCGGTTGAACCTGCTTTGAACTTGATCAAATTGAAGTTTAGAACCTTAAGTTTAGGAGATCGACTAGAAAAGGCCAAAAATTGATGGAGTATATATATATATACCCACTAAGGGTTTTAGTCCTTTACTTTTTATGGATCGCCTAGAGATGTCCTTATGACTTGTTTATTTCAGTTCTTCACAATGTGATGCTCTATATGTGCAACTATTTGTCGTGCAGTTCAATTTCATCAATAACAGTTTCAACAATACCACTATGAATTACAATATTTGGTTGTTGTTAAGGATATTGCAGTTAACATGCCTTTTCGTTTTTTAATTGTTGCTTAGCAACATGCATTGTACTAAATGACTAAATATGCAATCCCAGGCTATATAGCAACAAGGAAGAGTGTTACCTTAATGTTCTGATGATGTCTAGATATACATGTAATAAAATCTTATATAATGGGATGGATGGAATGTTGTACTACATCATTTTTCAATTGTTGTTTAGCTTCTAATATTAACTTGGTGCTTTTAGGTACATATATCATTGCCAAAGATCCACACTTTGACCCTTTCTGCGCATGGGGCAATGAGATATTCATGAACCAGCATCAAGTGAGGAAACTGATAAAGATTGTTACTAAAATGGGTCAAAAGATGTCAATCAAACTATTTGTTTACACTTTATGCAAGACAACAGTGAACTACATGATGGTAAGTAAGAACCCTATAGCCTTCTTTTTACTGCCCGTAATGAGTTGTGTTAGATGACAATATCTGAATCTTTTTTCTTTTGTAGTGGATCCTGAAGCAGTTTACTCAAGATTACCTCTCAAACTACATGATTGGCGGCCGGCCATCACAAGGGGTTGCACTAGAGTCCTGCATGCCTTCTGCATCTAGGAGAGCACAATAGGGCCATTCCGCTTCACCTTGTTCAGCAACTGGAATGTCTGTCGCCTCTTTCTTTACCATCTGTAATAGTACAAGTATAGAACCCTGGTACATCATTCTTTAGTTGGTGCTTATGTAATTCTTAAACATATGTACCTGTGAATCGAATAATGCATTGGTTGTTTGAACCTGATTGATATGAATAAAGCTATAGCCTACTTTCAAGTTTAAATTAGGTACAATTTTAAATAGCAGCAATTAAATTAGGGCGAAATTACGTTGTGTGGGTCATTACGGCACACACGGTTGGTAAAACACAAACGTATGCAATATACACCATAATCCGAGACGGTTCACAGAGAGGAAATGTGTGCAAGCATGCACACAGTTGCTGTTCGCAAAGCGTGTGTGATGTCAGACACTATCACATGCGGTGCGGGAAAACTAAATGTGTGTGATTGTCTACCTATCGTACATGGTTTATAATCATGATCTGTTTGTGATGTGCCAAGCATCGTAAATCTCTCGTGCCTGGAATCTGCCTAGAATCTGCTTGGAAAGCTCCCGTGCCTAGAATCTGCCTGGTATTAGGCAGAGCCACAAAACTCCGACTGCGATGGCAATGCGAGCACAAACGACTAGCAAGGACGAAGCGTTTGGAATATTCGAGATATCGGAAACAGTTATGTAGGGACAACTGTATGCATCAAGGCTCCCTATCCCCGACGTTTCTGTGTCGTGTGGGAAGGACCCCCCCCCCCCTCTCGCCCACACTCACTTGCCGACAGTTCCAAATGTTGTCGTGGAAAGGGGTAAAAAACCGTTTGTTTAGGACCAACGCACACCAGTGATTCCCCCCTTTCCCTAGTAGGAGTAGCAGAGAAGGAAGGGGGAGAGAGAAGGAAGGAAGGGGGCGCCCCCCACCCAATTCGGATTGGGCTAGGGGGGGCGCCTTCCTCCTTGGCCTTCCTCTCCTCTATTCCATTAAGGCCCAATAAGGCCCATATACTCCTCGGGGGGTTCCGGTAACCCCCCGGTACTCTGGTAAATGCCCGAACTCACCCGGAACCATTCCGATGTCCAAACATATATAGGCTTCCAATATATCGACCTTTATGTCTCGACCATTCTGAGACTCCTCGTCATGTCCGTGATCATATCCAAGACTCCGAACTACCTTTGGTACATCAAATCACATAAACTCATAATACTGATCGTCACCGAACGTTAAGCGTGCGAACGCTATAGGTTCGAGAACTATGTAGATATGACCGAGACTCATCTCCGGTCAATAACCAATAGCGGAACCTGGATGCTCATATTGGTTCCTACATATTCTATGAAGATCTTTATCAGTCAAACCGCATAACAACATACGTTGTTCCCTTTGTCATCGGTATGTTACTTGCCCGAGATTCGATCAACGGTATCTCAATACCTAGCTAAATCTCGTTACCGGCAAGTCTCTTTAATCATTCCGTAGTGCAACATCCCGTAACTAACTAATTAGTCACATTGCTTGCAAGGCTTATAGTGATGTGGATTACCGAGAGGGCCCAGAGATACCTCTCCGATACACGGAGTGACAAATCCTAATCTCGATCTATGCCAACTCAACAAACACCATCAGAGACACCTGTAGAGCATCTTTATAGTTACCCAGTTATGTTGTGACGTTTGATAGCACACTAAGTGTTCCTCCAGTATTCGGGAGTTGCATAATCTCATAGTCATAGGAACATGTATAAGTTATGGAGAAAGCAATAGTAGTAAACTAAATGATCAAAGTGCTAAGCTAACGGATGGGTCAAGTCAATCACATCATTCTCTAATGATGAGATCCCATTTATCAAATGACAACTCTTTGTCCATGGCTAGGAAACTTAACCATCTTTGATCAACGAGCTAGTCAGATAGAGGCATACTAGTGACACTCTATTTTTCTATGTATTCACACATGTACTAAGTTTCCGGTTAATAAAATTCTAGCATGAATAATAAACATTTATCATGATATAAGGAAATATAAATAACAACTTTATTATTGCCTCTAGGGCATATTTCCTTTAGTCTCCCACTTGCACTAGAGTCAATAATCTAGGTTACATTGTAATGATTCTAACACCCATGGAGTCTTGGTGCTGATCATGTTTTGCTCGTGAGAGAGGCTTAGTCAACGGGTCTGAAACATTCAGATTCGTATGTATTTTGCAAATCTCCATCTCTCCCTCCTTGACTTGATCGTGGATGGAATTGAAGTGTCTCTTGTTGTGCTTGGTTCTCTTATGAAATCTGGATTCCTTTGCCAAGGAAATTGCACCAGTATTGTCACAAAATATTTTCATTGGACCCGATGCACTAGGTATGACACCTAGATCGGATATGAACTCCTTCATCCACACTCCTTCATTTGCTACTTTCAAAGTAGCTATATACTCCGCTTCACACATAGATCCCGCCACGACGCTCTGCTTGGAACTATACCAACTGACAGCTCCACCATTCAATAAAAATACGTATCCGGTTTGTGACTTAGAGTCATCTGGATCAGTGTCAAAGCTAGCATCGACGTAACCGTTTACGATGATCTCTTTGTCACCTCCATAAATAAGAAACATATCCTTAGTCCTTTTCAGGTATTTCGGGATGTTCTTGACCGCTGTCCAGTGAGCCACTCCAGGATTACTTTGGTACCTCCCTGCGAAACTGATAACAAGGCACACATCAGGTCTGGTACACAACATTGCATACATGATAGAACCTATGGCTGAAGCATAGGGAATGACTTTCATTTTCTCTCTATCTTCTGCAGTGGTCGGGCATTGAGTCTGACTCAACTTCACACCTTGTAAAACGGGCAAGAACCCTTTCTTTGCTTGATCCTTTTTGTACTTCTTCAAAACTTTATCAAGGTATGTGCTTTCTGAAATTCCAATTAAGCATCTTGGCCTATCTCCATAGATCTTGATGCCCAATATATAAGCAGCTTCACCGAGGTCTTTCATTGTAAAATTCTTCTTCAAGTATCCTTTTATGCTATTCAGAAATTCAGTATCATTTCCGATCAACAATATGTCATCTACATATAATATCAGAAATTCTATAGACCTCCCACTCACTTTCTTGTAAATACATTCTTCTCCAAAAGTCTGTATAAAACCATATGCTTTGATCACACTATTAAAGCGTATATTCCAACTCCGAGAGGCTTGCACCAGTCCATAAATGGATCGCTGGAGCTTGCACACTTTGTTAGCACCATTTGGATCGACAAAACCTTCTGGTTTCATCATATACAACTCTTCTTTAAGATATCCATTAAGGAATGCAGTTTTGACATCCATTTGGCAAATTTCACAATCATAAAATGCAGCAATTGCTAACATGATTCGGACGGACTTAAGCATCGCTATGGGTGAGAAGGTCTCATTGTAGTCAACTCCTTGAACTTGTCGAAAACCTTTTGCAACAAGTCAAGCTTTGTAGACAGTAACATTACCATCAGCGTCAGTCTTCTTCTTGAAGATCCATTTATTCTCTATGGCTTGCCGATCATCAGGTCACTTTGTTCTCATATATGGATCCCATCTCAGATTTCACGGGCTCAAGCCATTTTGCGGAATCTGGGCTCATCATTGCTTCCTCATAGTTCGTAGGTTCGTTATGGTCAAGTAACATGACCTCCGGAACGGGATTACCCTACCACTCTGGTGCGGATCTTACTCTGGTTGACCTATGAGGTTTGGTAGTAACTTGATCAGAAGTTTCATGATTGATACGTCTCCAACGTATCTATAATTTTTTATTGTTCCATGCTATATTATCTACTGTTTTGGACATTATTGGGCTTTATTATCCATTTTTGGGACTAACCTACTAACCAGAGGCCCAGCCCAGAATTGCTGTTTTTTGCCTATTTTAGGGTTTCGAAGAAAAGGAATATCAAACGGAGTCCAAACGGAATGAAACCTTCGGGAACGTGATTTTCTCAACGAACAAGACCCAGGAAACTTGGACCCCATGTCAAGACACAAAAGAGGAGGCCACGAGGTAGGGGGGCGCGCCTACCCCCAGGCGCACACTCCACCCTCGTGGGCCCCCTGTTGCTCCACCGACGTACTCCTTCCTCCTATATATACCTACGTACCCCCAAATGATCAGATACGGATCCAAAACCCTAATTCCACCGCCGCAACTTTCTGTATCCATGAGATCCCATCTTGGGGCCTGTTCCGGAGCTCCGCCGGAGGGGGCATCGATAATGGACGGCTTCTACATCATCACCATAGCCCCGATGAAGTGTGAGTAGTTTACCTCAGACCTACGGGTCCATTGTTATTAGCTAGATGGCTTATTCTCTCTTTTTGGATCTCAATACAATGTTCTCCCCCTCTCTTGTGGAGAACTATTCGATGTAATCTTCTTTTTGCGGTGTGTTTGTTGAGACAGATGAATTGTGGGTTTATGATCAAGTCTATCTATGAATAATATTTGAATCTTCTATGAATTATTTTATGTATGATTGGTTATCTTTGCAAGTCTCTTCGAATTATCAGTTTGGTTTGGCCTACTAGATTGATCTTTCTTCCAATGGGAGAAGTGCTTAGCTTTGGGTTCAATCTTGCGGTGTCCTTTCCCAGTGACAGTAGGGGCAGCAAGGCATGTATTGTATTGTTGCCATCGAGGATAACAAGATGGGGTTTTCATCATATTGCATGAGTTTATCCCTCTACATCATGTCATCTTTCTTAAGGAGTTTCTCTATTTTCATTAACTTAATACTCTAGATGCATGCTGGATAGCAGTCGATGAGTGGAGTAATAGTAGTAGATGCAGGCAGGAGTCGGTCTACTTGTCTCAGACGTGATGCCTATATACATGATCATACCTAGATATTCTCATAACTATGCTCAATTCTGTCAATTGCTCAAGAGTAATTTGTTCACCCACCGTAGAATACTTATGCTATTGAGAGAAGCCACTAGTGAAACCTATGGCCCCCGGGTCTATCTTCATCATATTAATCTTACAATACTTAGTTATTTCCTTTGCTTTTTACTTTGCTTTTATTTTACTTTGCATCTTTATCATAAAAATACCAAAAATATTATCTTATCATATCTATCAGATCTCGCTCTCATAAGTGGCCGTGTAGGGATTGACAACCCCTTATCGCGTTGGTTGCGAGGATTTATTTGTTTTTTGCAGGTACAAGGGACTCGCGCGTAGCCTCCTACTCGATTGATACCTTGGTTCTCAAAAACAGAGGGAAATACTTACACTACTTTGCTGCATCATCCCTTCCTCTTCGGGGAAAACCAACGCAGTGCTCAAGAGGTAGCAAGAAGGATTTCTGGCGCCGTTGCTGGGGAGTCTACGCAAAAGTCAATATACCAAGTACCCATCACAATCCCTATCTCCCGCATTACATTATTTGCCATTTGCCTCTCGTTTTGCTCTCCCCCACTTCACCCTTGTCGTTTTATTCGCCCTCTCTCTCTCTCTATCCTCCCTCTCTTTCTCTATTTGCTTCTTTGTGCCCGCTTGCTTTCTGTTTGCTTGTGTGTTAGTATGCTTGCTTGTCTCGAGGGCTCTTCCCCGATTTGGTGATCTTCACCTTAAAAGGTTAGAAGAAATCGAAAATAATGTTAGGAGTTTTATTATCTTGCAATTCGAGCATAATAGTTTCTTTAGAAACAAGCTTAAGGAACAAAAAAGTTTTATGAGTTTTATGAATAAAGAGCTCGATGATATGTCTAAAGAATTTGATGGTTTAAGATCCCAAATTGCTCGTGTTGAGAAGTTGACCGCTGAAATTTCGGATAAGCAAGCCACCTTAGTTAATAGGATGGCCGCTAAACCGGATTGCTATGAAAATAAAGATGAAGATCTAAAAGTTATTGATGTGTCCCCTATTAAATCTTTGTTTTGCAATATGAATCTTAATAATGATGGGCTGAATATGATCCACCTTTACCTAGAAGACGTTCCAAGAATTCTAAGTTTTTAGATCTTGATGCTAAAATTGATGAAAATGGGATCGAAGAAATTAAAACCCTAGATGTTGCTAAACCCACTATTTTAGATTTCAAGGAATTTAATTATGAAAATCGCTCTTTGGTTGATTGTATTTCCTTGTTGCAATCCGTTCTAAATTCTCCTCACGCTTATAGTCAAAATAAAGCGTTCACTAAACATATCATTGATGCCTTGATGCAATCTTGTGAAGAAAAACTTGATTTAGAAGTTTCTATTCCTCGAAAACTTTATGATGAGTGGGAACCAACTATTAAAATTAAAATTAAAGATCATGAATGCTATGCTTTATGTGATTTGGGTGCTAGTGTTTCCACGATTCCAAAAACTTTGTGTGATTTGTTTGGTTTCCGTGATTTTGATGATTGCTCTCTAAACTTGCACCTTGCGGATTCCACTATTAAGAAACCTATGGGAAGAATTAATGATGTTCTTATTGTTGCAAATAGGAATTATGTACCCATATATTTTATTGTTCTTGACATAGATTGCAATCCTTCATGTCCTATTATTCTTGGTAGACCTTTCCTTAGAACGATTGGTGCAATTATTGATATGAAGGAAGGAAATATTAGATTCCAATTTCTGTTAAGGAAAGGCATGGAACACTTTCCTAGAAATAAAATTAAATTACCTTATGAATCTATTATGAGAGCCACTTATTGATTGTCTACCAAAGATGGCAATACTTAGATCTATCCTTGCTTTTTATGCCCAGCTAGGGGCGTTAAACGATAGCGCTTGTTGGGAGGCAACCCAATTTTATTTTTATTCCTTGCTTTTTGCTCCTGTTTAGTAATAAATAATTTATTTAGCCTCTGTTTAGGTTGTGTTTTTTTTGTTTAATTAGTGTTTGTGCCAAGTAGAACCGTTGGGAACACTTGGGGAAAGTTTTGTTAATCTTGCTGTAAAAAACAGAAACTTTAGCACACACAAGAACTGCTGCCATTTTTATTTGGAAAGTGCTATTTAGTTAATTATTTTTGCAGATTATTAATAGATAAATTCCTCACGTCCAGCAATTTATTTTAGAATTTTTGGGGTTCCAGATCTTGCGCTAACTACAGATTACTACAGACTGTTCTGTTTTTGACAGATTCTGTTTTTCGTGTGTTGTTTGCTTATTTTGATGAATCTATGGCTAGTAAAATAGTTTATAAACCATAGAGAAGTTGGAATAAAGTAGGTTTAACACCAATATAAATAAAGAATGACTTCATTACAGTACCTTGAAGTAGTCTTTTGTTTTCCTTCGCTAACGGAGCTCACAAGATTTTCTACTTTAAGTTTTGTGTTTTCAAGTTTTCAAGTTTTGGGTAAAGATTTGATGGATTATGGAACAAGGAGTGGCAAGAGCCTAAGCTTGGGGCACCCCTAAGATAATCTAAGGACACCTCAAATCCAAAGCTTGGGGATGCCCCGGAAGGCATCCCCTCTTTTCGTCTACTTCTATCGGTAACTTTACTTGGAGCTATATTTTTATTCACCACATGATATGTGTTTTGCTTGGAGCGTCTTGTATTATTTGAGCCTTTATTTGTTAGTTTACCACAATCATCCTTGCTATACACACCTTTTGAGAGAGCCATACATGATTTGGAATTTTTTAGAATACTCTATGTGCTTCGCTTATATCTTTTGAGTTATATAGTTTTGCTCTAGTACTTCACTTATAACTTTTAGAGCACGGTGGTGGATTTGTTTTATAGAAACTATTGATCTCTCATGATTCACTTAGATTATTTTGAGAGTCTTAAATAGCATGCTAATTTTCTTAAATAATCCTAATATGCTAGGTGTTCAAGATGAATATTTTTTTTTCTTATGAGTGTTTTGAATACTAAGAGAAGTTTGATGCTTGATGATTGTTTTCAGATATGGAGGTAATAATATCAGAGTCGTGCTAGTTGAGTAGTTGTGAATTTGAGAAATTCTTGTGTTGAAGTTTGCAAGTCCCGTAGCATGCACGTATGGTAAACATTATGTAACAAATTTGACACATGGGGTGTTCTTTGATTGTCTTCCTTATGAGTGGCGGTCGGGGACGAGCGATGGTCTTTTCCTACCAATCTATCCCCCTAGGAGCATGCGCATAGTGCCGAGGTTTTTGATGACTTGTAGATTTTTGCAATAAGTATGTGAGTTCTTTATGACTAATGTTGAGTCCATGGATTATACGCACTCTCACCCTTCCATCATTGCTTGCCTCTTCGGTACCGTGCATTGCCCTTTCTCACATTGAGAGTTGGTGCAAACTTCGCCAGTGCATCCAAACCCCGTGATATGATACGCTCTTTCACACATAAACCTCCTTATATCTTCCTCAAAACAGCCACCATACCTACCTATTATGGCATTTCCATAGTCATTCCGAGATATATTGCCATGCAACTTTCCACCATTCCGTTCATCATGACACATTCATCATTGTCATATTTCTTAGCATGATCATGTAGTTGACATAGTATTTGTGGCAAAGCCACCGTTCATAATTCTTTCATACATGTCACTCTTGGTTCATTGCATATCCCGGTACACCGTCGGAGGCATTCATATAGAGTCATATCTTGTTCTAAGTATCGAGTTGTAATCATTGAGTTGTAAATAAATAGAAGTGTGATGATCATCATTCATAGAGCATTGTCCGAAAAAAAGGAAAGGCCAAAAAAAAGAAGGGACAATGCTACTATCCTTTTTCCACACTTGTGCTTCAAAGTAGCACCATAATCTTCATGATAGAGAGTCTTTTGTCTTGTCACTTTCATATACTAGTGGGAATTTTTCATTATAGAACTTGGCTTGTATATTCCAGCAATGGGCCTCCTCAAGTGCCCTAGGTCTTCATGAGCAAGCAAGTTGGTGCACACCCACTTAGTTTCTTTTGTTGAGCTTTCATACATTTATAGCTCTAGTGCATCCGTTGCATGGCAATCCCTACTCCTTGCATTAACATCAATTGGTGGGCATCTCCATAGCCCATTGATTAGCCTTGTTGATGTGAGACTTTTTCCCTTTTTGTCTTCTCCACATAACCCCCATCATCATATTTTATTCCACCCATAGTGCTATATCCATGGCTCGCGCTCATGTATTGCGTGAAAGTTTATAGGTTTGAGATTGCTAAGGTATGAAACAATTGCTTAGCTTGTCATCGGGGTTGTGCATGATGAGAGCATTCTTGTGTGACGAAAATGAAGCATGACTAAACTATATGATTTTGTAGGGATGAACTTTCTTTGGCCAGGTTATTTTGAGAAGACATAATTGCTCAGTTAGTATGCTCGAAGTATTATTATTTTTATGTCAATATGAACTTTTGTCTTAAATCTTTTAGATCTGAATATTCATACCACAATTAAAAGAATTACATTAAAATTATGCCACGTAGCACTCCGCATCAAAAATTATGTTTTTATCATTTACCTACTCGAGGACGAGCAGGAATTAAGCTTGGGGATGCTTGATACGTCTCCAACGTATCTATAATTTTTGATTGCTCCATGCTATATTATCTACTGTTTTGGACATTATTGGGCTTTATTATCCACTTTTATATTATTTTTGGGACTAACCTACTAACCGGAGGCCCAACCCAGAATTGTTGTTTTTTGCCTGTTTTAGGGTTTCGAAGAAAAGGAATATCAAACGGAGTCCAAACGGAATGAAACCTTCGGGAACGTGATTTTCTCAACGAACAAGACCCAGGAGACTTGGACCCCACGTCAAGACACAAAAGAGGAGGCCACGAGGTAGGGGGCGCGCCTACCCCCCCCCCCCCCCCAGGCGCGCCCTCCACCCTCGTGGGCCCCCTGTTGCTCCATCGACGTACTCCTTCCTCCTATATATACCTACGTACCCCCAAATGATTAGATACGGAGCCAAAACCCTAATTCCACCGCCGCAACTTTCTGTATCCACGAGATCCCATCTTGGGGCCTGTTCCGGAGCTCCGCCAGAGGGGGCATCGATCATGGAGGGCTTCTACATTATCACCATAGCCCCTCCGATGAAGTGTGAGTAATTTACCTCAAACCTACGGGTCCATAGTTATTAGCTAGATGGCTTCTTCTCTCTTTTTGGATCTCAATACAATGTTCTCCCCCTCTCTTGTGGAGAACTATTCGATGTAATCTTCTTTTTGCGGTGTGTTTGTTGAGATCGATGAATTGTGGGTTTATGATCAAGTCTATCTATGAATAATATTTGAATCTTCTCTGAATTCTTTTATGTATAACTGGTTATCTTTGCAAGTCTCTTTGAATTATCAGTTTGGTTTGGCCTACTAGATTGATCTTTCTTGCAATGGGAGAAGTGCTTAGCTTTGGGTTCAATCTTGCAGTGTCCTTTCCCAGTGACGGTAGGGGCAGCAAGGCATGTATTGTATTGTTGCCATCGAGGATAACAAGATGGGGTTTTCATCATATTGCATGAGTTTATCCCTCTACATCATGTCATCTTGCTTAAGGCATTACTCTGTTTTCATTAACTTAATACTCTAGATGCATGCTGGATAGTGGTCGATGAGTGGAGTAATAGTAGTAGATGCAGGCAGGAGTCGGTCTACTTGTCTCGGATGTGATGCCTATATACATGATCATACCTAGATATTCTCATAACTATGCTCAATTCTGTCAATTGCTCAATAGTAATTTGTTCACCCACCATAGAATACTTATGCTCTTGAGAGAAGCCACTAGTGAAACCTATGGCCCCGGGGTCTATCTTCATCATATTAATCTTACAATACTTAGTTATTTCCTTTGCTTTTTTACTTTGCTTCTATTTTACTTTTCATCTTTATCATAAAAATACCAAAAATATTATCTTATCATATCTATCAGATCTCACTCTTGTAAGTGGCCGTGTAGGGATTGACAACCCCTTATCGCGTTGGTTGCGAGGATTTATTTGTTTTGTGCAGGTACGAGGGACTCGCGTGTAGCCTGCTACTGGATTGATACCTTGGTTCTCAAAAACTGAGGGAAATACTTACGCTACTTTGCTGCATCATCCCTTCCTCTTCGGGGAAA
This sequence comes from Triticum monococcum, assembly GCA_034509565.1. NCBI lineage: Eukaryota > Viridiplantae > Streptophyta > Magnoliopsida > Poales > Poaceae > Triticum > Triticum monococcum. Next base: position 389,407,165 of record CM067841.1, read on the forward strand.
ACCAACGCAGTGCTCAAGAGGTAGCAATGATCATCATCATTAGCTTCCTCACTTACTGGAGTAGGAATCACCGGAACTGATTTCTACGATGAACTACTTTCCAATAAGGGAGTAGGTACAATTACCTCGTCAAGTTCTACTTTCCTCCCACTTACTTCTTTTGAGAGAAACTCCTTCTCTAGAAAGGATCCATTCTTAGCAACGAATATCTTGCCTTCGGATCTGTGATAGAAGGTGTACCCAACATTCTCTTTTGGGTATCCTGTGAAGACACATTTCTCCGATTTGGGTTCGGGTTTATCAGGTTGAAGCCTTTTCACATAAGCATCGCAGCCCCAAACTTTAAGAAATGACAACTTGGGTTTCTTGCCAAACCATGGTTCATAAGGTGTCGTCTCAAAGGATTTTGATGGTTCCCTATTTAACGTGAAAGCAGCTATCTTTAAAGCATAACCCAAAAACGATAGCGGTAAATCAGTAAGAGACATCATAGATCGCACCATATCTAATAAAGTACGTTTACGACGTTCGGACACACCATTACGTTGTGGTGTTCTAGGTGGCGTGAGTTGCGAAACTATTCCGCATTGTTTCAAATGAAGACCAAACTCGTAACTCAAATATTCTCCTCCACGATCAGATCGTAGAAACTTAATTTTCTTGTTACGATGATTTTCCACTTCACTCTGAAATTCTTTGAACTTTTCAAATGTTTCAGACTTATGTTTCATCAAGTAGATATACCCATATCTACTCAAATCATCTGTGAAGGTAAGAAAATAACGATACCCACCGCGAGCATCAACACTCATCAGATCGCATACATCAGTATGTATTATTTCCAACAAGTCTGTTGCTTGCTCCATTGTTCCGGAGAACGGAGTCTTAGTCATCTTGCCCATGAGGCATGGTTCGCAAGCATCAAGTGATTCCAAAATTTCATCAGCATGGAGTTTCTTCATGTGCTTTACACCAATATGACCTAAACGGCAGTGCCACAAATAAGTTGCGCTATCATTATTAAACGTATATCTTTTGGCTTCAATACTATGAACATGTGTGTCACTACTATCAAGATTTAGTAAAAATAGACCACTCATCAAGGGTGCATGGCCTTAAAAGATATTACTCATATAAATAGAACAACCATTATTCTCTGATTTAAATGAATAACCGTCTTGCATCAAACAAGATCTAGATATAATGTTCATGCTCAATGCTGGCACCAAATAACTATTATTTAGGTCTAAAACTAATCCCGAAGGTAGATGTAGAGGTACCGTGCCGACGGCGATCACATCGACTTTGGAACCATTTCCCACGCGCATCATCACCTCATCTTTAGCCAATCTTCGCTTAATCCATAGCCCCTGTTTTGAGTTGCAAATATTAGCAACAGAACCAGTATAAAATACCCAACAACAATAACATGTATATCAAATATACCTTTAACTTTGCAATCCTTCTTCTCCGCCAAATACTTGGGGCGGTTCCGCTTCCAGTGACCAGTCCCTTTGCAGTAGAAGCACTCAGTCTCAGGCTTAGGTCCATGATACATCTCCAACGTATCTATAATTTTTTATTGTTCCATGCTATTATATTATCAACCTTGGATGTTTTATATGCACTTATATGCTATTTTATATGATTTTTGGGACTAACCTATTAACCTAGAGCCCAGTGCCAGTTTCTATTTTTTTTCCTTGTTCTATGGTTTCGAAGAAAAGGAATATCAAACGGAGTACAAACAGAATGAAACCTTCGGAAAAGTTATTTTTGGAAAGAAAGCAATACAGGAGACTTGGAGTGCACGTCAGGGGATCAACGAGGAAGCCACGAGGCAGGGGGCGCCCACCCCCCTAGGCGCGCCCTCCACCCTCGTGGGCCCCTCGTGGCTCCCCTGATGTATTTCTTCCACATATATATATCCATATACCCTAAAACGACCGGGGAGCAGAATAGATTGGGAGTTCCGCCGCCAGAAGCCTCCGTAGCCACCAAAAGCCAATCTAGACCGGTTCCAGCACCCTGCCGGAGGGGGAATCCCTCTCCGATGGCCATCTTCATCATCCCGGTGCTCTCCATGACGAGGAGGGAGTAGTTCTCCCTCGGGGCAGAGGGTATGTACCAGTAGCTATGTGTTTAATCTCTCTCTCTCTCATGTTCTTGAGGTGGCACGATCTTGATGTATCGCGAGCTTTGCTATTATAGTTGGACCTTATGTTTCTTCTCCCCCTCTACTCTCTTGTAACGGATTGAGTTTCCCCTTCTAAGTTATCTGATCGGATTGTGTCTTTAAAGATTTGAGAACACTTGATGTATGTCTTGTCGTGCGTATCTGTGGTGACAATGGGATATCATATGATTCACTTGATGTATGTTTTGGTGATCAACATGCGGGTTCCGCCCATGAACCTATGCATAGGGGTTGGCACACGATTTCGTCGTGATTCTCCGGTAGAAACTTTGGGGCACTCTTTGAAGTACTTTGTGTTGGTTTGAATAGATGAATCTGAGATTGTGTGATGCATATCGTATAATCATACCCACGGATACTTGAGGTGACATTGGAGTATCTAGGTGACATTAGGGTTTTGGTTGATTTGTGTCTTAAGGTGTTATTCTAGTACGAACTCTAGAGCTGTTTGTGACACTTATAGGAATAGCCCAACGGATTGATTGGAAAGAATAACTTTGAGGTGGTTTCGTACCCTACCATAATCTCTTCATTTGTTCTCCGCTATTAGTGGCTTTGGAGTGACTCTTTGTTGCATGTTGAGGGATAGTTTTGTGATCCAATTATGTTATTATTGTTGAGGGAACTTGCACTAGCGAAAGTATGAACCCTAGGCCTTGTTTCAACACATTGCAATACCATTTACGCTCACTTTTATCATTCGTTACCTTGCTGTTTTTATATTTTCAGATTACAAAAACTATTATCTACCATCCATATACCACTTGTATCACCATCTCTTCGGCGAACTAGTGCACCTATACAATTTACCATTGTATTGGGTGTGTTGGGGACACAAGAGACTCTTTGTTATTTGGTTGCAGGGTTGCTTGAGAGAGACCATCTTCATCCTATGCCTCCTACGGATTGATAAACCTTAGGTCATCCACTTGAGGGAAATTTGCTACTTTTGTACAAACCTCTGCACTTGGAGGCCCAACAACGTCTACAATAAGAAGGTTGTGTAGTAGACATCAAGCTCTTTTCTGGTGCCGTTGCCGGGGAGGTGAGTGCTTGAAGGTATATCTTTAGATCTTACAATCGAATCTTTTTGTTTCTTGTTTTAGCACTAGTTTAGTTTATAAAAGAAAACTACAAAAAAATATGGAATTAAGTTTGCCTCATACGCTTCATATTTTTAATATCTTTTGTGAGTATGATGGAAAGGAAAATTGTGCCAAAGTGTTAGAATAAGAATGCATTAGAATGTTTGGCACTAAATCTTTGAATGATGAGCATGATTGCAATGGTGTTAGTATGAATTCTTCGAATATCCATGATGCTAATGATATGCAAAGCCACAAGCTTGGGGAAGCTATGTTTGATGAAGATGATATTTTTGGTCCCCCAAGTTATGATGAGCAAATTTATTATGATGAAAGCATGCCTCCTATTTATGATGATTATATTGATGAAAGTGGATTTGGAGAGGTCATGACTTTATTTTGTGATGAATCCACTATTCCGGAAGAGGTTCCAATTGATTATGAGAACAAAGTTGCTATCTATGATGATTATTGTGATGACTTGTATGCTATAAAGAATAGTGATATCCATAAAACTTGTCATCTTGATTTCTATTTGCAATCCCATGATAGTTATTTTGTTGAGTTTGCTCCCACTACTATTCATGAGAAGAAATTTGCTTATGTGGAGAGTGATAAAAATTCTATGCTTGTGCATCATGAAAAGAATGCTTTAGGTGCTGGTTATATTGTTGAATTCATTCATGATGCTACTGAAAATTATTATGAGGGAGTAATATATGATTGTAGGAATTGCAATAATATCAAGTTTCCTCTCTATGTGCTTAAAGTTTTGAAGTTATGCTTGTTTTACCTTGCTATGCAAGTTGATTCTTGTTCCCACAAGTTGTTTGCTCACAAAATCCCTATGCATAGGAAGTGGGTTAGACTTAAATTTTCTAGTCATATTCTTCATGATGCTCTCTTTCTGTTACAATTCCTATCTTTCATGTGAGCATCATTGAAATCATCATGCCTAGCTAGGGGTGTTAAACGATAGCCCTTGTTGGGAGGCAACCCAACTTTTTTTTGTTCCTTACTTTTTGCTTTTTAGTAATAAATAATTCATCTAGCCTCTGTTTAGATGTGGTTTTATGCTTTTAATTACTGCTTGTGCGAAGTAGAACCGTTGGGAAGACTTGGGTGAAGTCTTTGCGATCATGTTGTAAAAAACAGAAACTTTTGCGCTCACGAGAATTGCTGCCATTTTTATTTGGAGAGTGATATTTAGTTAATTATTTTTTCAGATGATTAATATATAAATTCCTCAGGTCCAGAAATTTATTTTAGAATTTGTGGGCTTCCAGAAGTATACGTTTGATCCAGATTACTACAGACTGTTCTGTTTTTGACAGATTCTGTTTTCGTTGTGTTGTTTGCTTATTTTGATGAATCTCTGAGTAGTATCAGAGGGTATGAACCATAGATAAGTTGGAATACAGTAGATATTACACCTATATGAATTTAGAATGAGTTCACAACAGTACCTAAGTTGTGATTTATTTTCTTATACTAACGGAGCTTACGAGTTTTCTGTTAAGTTTTGTGTTGTGAAGTTTTCAAGTTTTGGGTAAAGATTTGATAGACTATGGAATAAGGAGTGGCAAGAGCCTAAGCTTGGGGATGCCCATGGCACCCCAAGATATTCAAGGACAACCAAGATCCTAAGCTTGGGGATGCCCCGGAAGGCATCCCCTCTTTCGTCTTCGTTCATCGGTAACTTTACTAGGAGCTATATTTTTATTCACCACATGATATGTGTTTTGCTTGGAGCGTCAATTTATTTTGTTAGGATTTGCTTGCTGTTATTTAGAACAATGTTTTGCATCTTTTATTTCAATAAAAGTGGCATTGATAGCCTTTACTATGCCTATTTTACAAGTCTTCATGTTGTTGTTTGAAAACAGAAAGTTTACCGCTGTTGCAATAATTCCCTAGAAAAGTCAGAATGTGATAAAATGTTGAAACCTTTTGAATATTAAGCTCTGATAAATTTAATACAGTGGGAATTTTCTTTCATAATTTTTGGAGTCAGGGAAGTATGGATCTTGCTGCACTCTTCACAGACTGTCCTGTTTAGGCAGATTGATGTTATGTTTTGCGTTGTTTGCATATGTTTCCTTCTTTAATGATTCTATTTGAGGATAGGACTATTAAATATGAAGAGGCATTTAGTATGCAATGTTGAATAATAATTTTAGTGATTTTCTACAGTAGAGTATGATAAGGTTTTTGCATTGGTTTATACTAACTTATCTCACGAGTCCTTGTTGAGTTTTGTGTGGATGAAGCTTTTGAGATTTAGGGAGACCGTGATATGAGAGGAATTAAGGAGACACAAAAACTCAAGCTTGGGGATGGAAAAGGCATCCCAAGATAATATTTCAAGAAGTCTCGAGCATCTAAGCTTGGGGATGCCCCGGTTGGCATCCCACCTTTTTCTTCAACAACTATCGGTTAGTTTCTGTTGATCCTAAGTTTTTGCTTCTTCACATGATGTTTGCTATTCTTAGAATGTCATTTTATTTTGTGTTGCTTGTTGTTAGAATAAAATACCAAGATCTGAAATTATTAAATGTTAGAGAGTCTTCACATAGTTGCATAATTATTCGACTACTCATTGAGCTTCACTTATATCTTTTGGAGTAGTTTGTCATTTGCACTAGTGCTCCACTTATATCTTTTTAGAGCACGGTGGTGGTTTTATTTTATAGAAATAGATGAACTATCATGCATCACTTATATCATTTTGAGAGTCTCTTAACAGCATGGCAGTTTGCTTTGGTTATGAATCTAGTCCTAATATGATGGGCATCCAAGAGGGATATAATAAAAACTTTCATATAAAGTGCATTGAATACTATGAGAAATTTGATACTTGATAATTGTTTTGAGATATGGAGATGGTGATATTAGAGTCGTGCTAGTTGAGTAGTTGTGAATTTGAGAAATAATTGTGTTAAAGTTTGTGATTCCTGTAGCATGCACGTATGGTGAACCATTATGTTAAGAAGTCGGAGCATGATGTATTTATTGATTGTCCTCCTCATGAGTGGCGGTCGGGGACGAGCGATGGTCTTTTCCTACCAATCTATCCCCCTAGGAGCATGCGCGTAGTACTTTGCTTCGATAACTAATAGATTTTTGCAATAAGTATGTGAGTTCTTTATGACTAATGTTGAGTCCATGGATTATACGCACTCTCACCCTTCCACCATTGCCAGCCTCTCTAGTACCGCGCAACTTTCGCCGGTACCATAAACCCACCATATACCTTCCTCAAAACAGCCACCATACCTACCTATTATGGCATTTCCATAGCCATTCCGAGATATATTACCATGCAACTTTCCACTGTTCCGTTATTATGACATGCTCCATCATTGTCATATTGCTTTGCATGATCATGTAGTTGACATTGTATTTGTGGCAAAGCCACCGTTCATAATTCTTTCATACATGTCACTCATGCATCATTGCACATTCCGGTACACCGCCGGAGGCATTCATATAGAGTCATATCTTGTTCTAAGTATCGAGTTGTAATTCATGAGTTTTAAGTAAATAAAAGTGTGATGATCATCATTATTAGAGCATTGTCCCAGTGAGGAAAGGATGATGGAGACTATGATTCCCCCCACAAGTCAGGATGAGACTCCGGACGAAAAAAAATAAAAAAATAAAAGAAGCCAAAGAAGCCTAAATAAAAAAAGAGAAAAAAAAAGAGGCCATAAAAAGAGAGAAAGGCCCAAATAAAAAAATAAAAAATGAGAGAAAAAGAGAGAAGGGACAATGCTACTATCCTTTTACCACACTTGTGCAAAGTAGCACCATAATCTTCATGATAGAGAAGTCTCCTATGTTGTCACTTTCATATACTAGTGGGAATCTTTCATTATAGAACTTGGCTTGTATATTCCAATGATGGGCTTCCTCAAAATGCCCTAGGTCTTCGTGAGAAAGCGAGTTGGATGCACACCCACTAGTTTCATTTGTTGAGCTTTCATACATTTATAGCTCTAGTGCATCCGTTGCATGGCAATCCCTACTCACTCACATTGATATCTATAGATGGGCATCTCCATAGCCCATTGATACGCCTAGTTGATGTGAGACTATCTTCTCCTTTTTGTCTTCTCCACAACCACCATTCTATTCCACCTATAGTGCTATATCCATGGCTCACACTCATATATTGCGTGAAGATTGAAAAAGTTTGAGAATATCAAAAGTATGAAACAATTGTTTGGCTTGTCATCGGGGTTGTGCATGATTTAAATATTTTTTGTGGTGAAGATGGAGCATAGCCAGACTATATGATTTTGTAGGGATGAACTTTCTTTGGCCATGTTATTTTGAGAAGACATAATTGCTTAGTTAGTATGCTTGAATTATTATTATTATTATGTCAATTTTAAACTTTTGACTTGAATCTTATGGATCTGAACATTCATGCCAAAATGAAGAGAATTACTTAGAGAAATATGTTAGGTAGCATTCCACATCAAAAATTCTGTTTTTATCATTTACCTACTCGAGGACGAGCAGGAATTAAGCTTGGGGATGTTGATACGTCTCCAACGTATCTATAATTTTTTATTGTTCCATGCTATTATATTATCAACCTTGGATGTTTTATATGCATTTATATGCTATTTTATATGATTTTTGGGGCTAACCTATTAACCTAGAGCCCAGTGCCAGTTTCTGTTTTTCCTTGTTTTAGGGTTTCGAAGAAAAGGAATATAAAACGGAGTCCAAATGGAATGAAACCTTCGGAAAAGTTATTTTTGGAAAGAAAGCAATACAGGAGACTTGGAGTGCACGTCAGGGGATCAACGAGGAAGCCACGAGGCAGGGGGCGCGCCCTCCACCCTCGTGGGCCCCTCGTGGCTCCCCTGATGTATTTCTTCCACCTATATATATCCATATACCCTAAAACGACCGAGGACCAGAATAGATCGGGAGTTCCGCCGCTAGAAGCCTCCGTAGCCACCGAAAGCAAATCTAGACCCGTTCCGGCACCCTGCTGAAGGGGGAATCCCTCTCCGGTGGCCATCTTCACAATCCCGGTGCTCTCCATGACGAGGAGGGAGTAGTTCTCCCTCGGGCTGAGGGTACGTACCAGTAGCTGTGTGTTTGATCTCTATCTCTCGTGTTCTTGAGGTGGCACGATCTTGATGTATCACGAGCTTTGCTATTATAGTTGGACCTTATGTTTCTTTTGCCCCTCTACTCTCTTATAATGGATTGAGTTTCCACTTCGAAGTTATCTTATTGGATTGAGTCTTTAAAGATTTGAGAACACTTGATGTATGTCTTGCCGTGCGTATGTGTGGTGACAATGGGATATCACGTGATTCACTTGATGTATGTTTTGGTGATCAACTTGTGGGTTCCGCCCATGAACCTATGCATAGGGGTTGGCACACGTTTTCGTCATGATTCTCCGGTAGAAACTTTGGGGCACTCTTTGAAGTACTTTGTGTTGGTTTGAATAGATGAATCTGAGATTGTGTGATGCATATCGTATAATCATACCCACGGATACTTGAGGTGACATTGGAGTATCTAGGTGACATTAGGGTTTTGGTTGATTTGTGTCTTAAGGTGTTATTCTAGTACGAACTCTAGGGCTGTTTGTGACACTTATAGGAATAGCCCAACGGATTGATTGGAAAGAATAACTTTGAGGTGGTTTCGTACCCTACCATAATCTCTTTGTTTGTTCTCCGCTATTAGTGGCTTTGGAGTGACTCTTTGTTGCATGTTGAGGGATAGTTATGTGATCCAATTATGTTATTATTGTTGAGGGAAAACTTGCACTAGCGAAAGTATGAACCCTAGGCCTTGTTTCAACACATTGCAATACCGTTTATGCTCACTTTTATCATTCCTTACGTTGCTGTTTTTATATTTTCAGATTACAAAAACTATTATCTACCATCCATATACCACTTGTATCAACATCTCTTCGGCGAACTAGTGCACCTATACAATTTACCATTGTATTGGGTGTGTTGGGGACACAAGAGACTCTTTGTTATTTGGTTGCAGGGTTGCTTGAGAGAGACCATCTTCATCCTACGCCTCCTATGGATTGATAAACCTTAGGTCAGCCATTTGAGGGAAATTTGCTACTGTCCTACAAACCTCTGCACTTGGAGGCCCAACAACGTCTGCAAGAAGAAGGTTATGTAGTAGACATTGAGGGAGTCCTGGATTAGGGGGTGTTCGGATAGCCGGACTATACCTTCAGCCGGACTCCTGGACTATGAAGATACAAGATTGAAGACTTCGTCCCGTGTCCGGGAGGGACTTTCCTTGGCGTGGAAGGCAAGCTTGGCGATGCGGATATTTAGATATCCTACCATTGTAACCGACTCTACGTAACCCTAACCCTACCCGGTGTCTATATAAACCGGAGGGTTTTAGTCCGTAGGACAACATACACATCAACAATCATACCATAGGCTAGCTTCTAGGGTTTAGCCTCCTCGATCTCGTGGTAGATCTACTCTTGTACTACCCATATCATCAATATTAATCAAGCAGGACGTAGGGTTTTACCTCCATCGAGAGGGCCTGAACCTGGGTAAAACTTCGTGTCCCTTGCTTCCTGTTACCATCCGGCCTAGACGCACAGTTCGGGACCCCCTACCTGAGATCCGCCGGTTTTGACACCGACATTGGTGCTTTCATTGAGAGTTCCGCTGTGTCGTCGCTGTTAGGCTCGATGGCTCCTACGATCATCAATGGCGATGCGGTCTAGGGTGAGACCTTCCTCCCTGGACAGATCTTCGTCGTCGGCGGCTTCGCACTGCGGGCCAATTCACTTGGCCATCTGGAGCAGATCGAAAGCTACGCCCCTGGCTGTCAGGTCAGATTTGGAAGTTTAAACTACACGGCTGACATCCACGGGGACTTGGTCTTCGACGGATTTGAGCCACTGCCGAGCGTGCCGCACTATCCCGACGAGCATGATCTAGCTCTGCCGCCGAATAGTGCCCTGGAGGCCGCACCCACGTCGGCTCCGATCCCTAATTCGGAGCCAACTGTGCCGATCGAGGATGTGGGGTTGGACGCCGCCTCGGGGGCTGCGACCTTAACGGCGATTGAGCCGAACACCAGCCCCGTACTCTGCGAGACTCGTGACTCCAAGGAGCCGGACTCCTCTCCAGACTCCGAACCCTCCGCGCCCCTGCCGATCGAATCCGACTGGGCGCCGATCATGGAGTTCACTGCCGCAGACATCTTTCAGCACTCGCCCTTGGGTGATATCCTGAAGTCACTGAAGTCTCTCTCTTTATCAGGAGAGCCCTGGCCGGACTACGGTCAGCAAAGTTGGGGTACGGACGATGAAGAAATTCAAAGCCCACCCACCACCCACTTTGTAGCCACTGTTGACAACTTAACTGACATGCTCGACTTCGACTCTGAAGACATCGACGGTATGGACGCCGATGAAGGAGATGATGAAGAACCAGCGCCTACTAGGCCCTGGAAAGCCACCTCGTCGTATGACATATACATGGTGGACACCCCAAAAGAGGGAGATGGCAATGGAACAGCGAAGGATGACCCCTCCAAGAAATAGCCTAAGCGCCGGCGTCAGCGGGGCCGCTCAAAGTCCCACCAAAACAAACACGGTGATTCCAGCACGGGAGATAATAATACTCCGGAAAGTGCCGAAGAAAACCCCCTCCAGCAAGATTTAGCATAGGAGGATGGAGGAACCAGCCCTCATGAGAGAGCGGCAGACAAAGAGGTCGAGGACGATAATTATATGCCTCCCTCTGAGGACGAGGCAAGCCTCGACGACGACGAATTCGTCGTGCCAGAGGATCCCGTCGAGCAAGAGCGTTTTCAACGCAGGCTTATGGCCACGGCAAGAAGCCTCAAGAAAAAATAGCAACAGCTTAAAGCTGATCAAGATTTGCTAGTCGACAGATGGACTGAAGTCCTTGCGGCCGAAGAGCATAAACTCGAACGCCCCTCCAAGAGCTACCCAAAGCGCAGGTTGCTACCCTGATTAGAGGAGGAAGCACTTGACGCGGCCGACCGACCACCTCGTGGCCGCGACAGAGAGGCTCCTCGCCCTCCACTCAAGCCGCACCCCGTACCAAGGCACGGGAATATGCGCTGGACTTACGAGACATGTTGGAGGACAAGGCAAGGCAAACAAGATCGATCTACGGATCGCGTGGGCGCCCCACAGCTCGAGACGGCATCCGTCACGCTGGCCACAAATTCGGCAGGGCCGAACACAGTAGACAAGGCTCACTGGAGCTACGTCATGATATAGCCCAGTACAGAGGCGCCGCACACCCACTCTGCTTTACAGACGAAATAATGGATCATCAAATCCCCGAGGGTTTCAAACCCATAAACATCGAATCATATGATGACACAACAGATCCTGCGGTATGGATCGAGGATTATCTCCTTCATATCCACATGGCCCGCGGCGATGATTTCCACGCCATAAAATACCTCCCACTCAAGCTTAAAGGACCAGCTCGGCATTGGCTTAACAGCTTGCCAACAGGATCAATCAGTTGTTGGGAGGACCTGGAAGCCGCATTCCTCGATAATTTCCAGGGCACTTATGTGCGACCCCCAGACGTCGATGACCTAAGTCACGTAATTCAGCAGCCAGAGGAATCGGCCAGGCAATTCTGGACACGGTTCCTAACAAAGAAAAATCAAATAGTCGACTGTCCGGACACTGAGGCCCTAGCATCCTTCAAGCACAATATCCGTGACGAGTGGCTGGCCCGGCACCTTGGACAGGAAAAGCCGAAATCTATGGCATCACTCACGACACTCATGACCCGCTTTTATGCGGGAGAAGACAGCTGGCTTGCTCGTAGCAACAATATGACCAAGAACCCTGGTAATTCGGACACCAGGGACAGTAGTGGCAGGTCGCGTCGCAACAAACAGAAGCGCCGCATTAACGGTGACAATGCTGAGGATACGGCAGTTAATGCCGGATTCAGAGGCTCTAAATCCGGTCAGCGGAAAAAGCCATTCAAAAGGAATCCTAGGGGCCCGTCCAGTTTGGACCGAATACTCGACCGCTTATGCCAGATACATGGCACCCCCGAAAAGCCGGCCAATCACACCAACAGGGATTGTTGGGTGTTCAAGCAGGCAGGCAAGTTAACTGCCGAAAATGAGGACAAGGGGCTGCATAGCAATGACAACGAGGAGCCCTGGCTGCCGAACAACAGTGGATAGAAGGGTTTTCCCCCACAAGTGCGAACGGTGAACATGATATACGCAACCCACATCCCCAAGAGGGAGCGGAAGCGCGCGTTAAGGGACGTATACGCGATAGAGCCAGTCGCCCCAAAGTTCAACCCATGGTCCGCCTACCCGATCACCTTTGACCGAAGGGACCATCCCACCAGCACCCGTCACGGCGGATTCGCCGCATTGGTTCTAGACCCAATTATTGACGGATTTCATCTCACTAGAGTCCTTATGGACGGCGGCAGTAGCCTGAACCTGCTTTACCAAGATACAGTGCGGAAAATGGGCATAGATCCCTCGAGGATTAAACCCACCAAAACGACCTTCAAAGGCGTAATACCGGGTGTAGAGGCCAACTGTACAGGCTTAGTCACACTTGAAGTGGTCTTCGGATCTCCGAATAATTTCCGAAGCGAGGAGTTAATCTTCGACATAGTCCCGTTTCGCAGTGGTTATCACGCACTGCTCGGGCGAACCGCATTCACTAAGTTCAATGCGGTACCGCATTACGCATACCTTAAGCTCAAGATGCCAGGCCCTCGAGGAGTAATTACGGTCAATGGAAACACTGAACACTCCCTCCAAACGGAGGAGCACACGGTGGCCCTTGCAGCAGAAGCACAAAGCAGCCTCTCCAGGCAGTTCTCCAGTCCGGCCACTAAACGACCGGACACCGTCAAGCGCGCCTGGAGTAACCTACAACAAGACCGCCTGGCATGATCCGAGCAGGCGTAGCAATGCGGCCCCAACCCCAACCCTCGCAAAAAGGCGATGCCAGTACTTCGCGTACATAACTACGCTCTAGAGATACCATAGGCACAGGGGGAGGGGCACCATCACGGCATGCCCAAAAAACGGCTTAAACCGCACCAGGGGCTGCCGATTTTTTAATTTTCTCTTAAGGCCTGTTCGGCAGTTCAATTGCCGCACAAACGATGCAAGAACCAGGGAAGACAAGCCACGCCGCATTACGGAACTCCCAGGTGGTCTCTATCACGAGCAGTATACCTGTTTCACATACTATTCCACAGCTTGCCCCTGGAACGGACATGTTACATAGTCCAACCTTTTGCTTATCACATTAATTGTATTGTTCTGCTTTGATCGCAGCCCTCTTTAATAAACAATGCATAGCTTCTGTCTATTTTTGCATTACTCTTTTTTTATATATATGTTCCTTAACGACATGTTGCACCCGTACACTTTGGTACGGCCAAAATACGCCAGGGGCTTCAGTACCCCTCAACATGGTGTGAGAAGTCCGAACACTTTAACAAGTGCGGCACCCCGAACTTATAGCATTATATGCATCGGCTCCGAATCATGTCTTGGGTCAATAGTTGGGTTTGCTCGGCTCCTATGTTTTGGTGCCTTACGTTCCGCTATATCGGCTAAGGTAGCACTAGGAGAACCACTGCGATTGTGCCCCAGTTGAGCTGGGTCGAGCACCTCAGTGGAGAAAGCTAAAATTGACTGTCATGATGAAGCGAGAGCCGGTCGCTGTTCGAGAGGTCTTTTTGAGTCCTTAAAGACTTATGCCTCTTAGGGCGAGGAGCCGGCTCTGTCCGGCCAAGGCGTGGATAGTGCCCCGAACTCGGTCTTCCGAATACCAGGGGCTTCGCCGAAATTTAAAATTATAGAATTCTATGGCTAAGTGAGAGTGTTCACGCATTATAGTCCGATTGCCTTGTTCGCTGGGCTGAGCGCCTCCCTCAAAGGACCCAAACATGGGGAAAAGAGCACTTAGGTTTATCCCCGAACACCCCAGCACTAGCGGCACAGTGGCAGAAGCCGACGACTCGCCATCTCTCAGAATTGATAAACAGCCGCACAAAAGGTAATATTTTAAATTCAAACAGCATTGCTTAGCGCATATGAACAAGTTTTCAGCGCACAAGACAAAACGAGCAAGTTTCACTCAAAAATTACATCCCTAGAACATTCATCCGCCACAAGGCGGGCACCCTTCAGAACATCCTTATAATAATTCTCAGGCTTGCGATGCTCTTTCCCCGGCGGTGGCCCGTCCTTCACAAGCTTCTCAACATCCAGCTTGCCCTGGTGCACCTTAGCACGGGCAAGGGCCCTACGGGCACCTTCAATGCAGACGGAGCGCTTGATGACTTCGAGCCTTGGACAGGCCTCCACCAGCCGCCGCACCAGCCCAAAATAGCTCCCAGGCAGAGCCTCTCCAGGCCACAGCCGAACTATGAGGCCCCTCATGGCCTGTTCGGCCGCCTTGTGGAGCTCGACCAGTTGCTTCAGCTGGTCGCTCAGGGGCACGGGGTGTCCGGCCTCAGCATACTAAGACCAGAACACCTGCTCTGTCGAGTTGCCCTCCTCAGCTCGATAGAATTTGGCGGCATCAGATACACTCCGAGGAAGATCTGCGAATGCTCCTGGAGAGCTCCGGATTCGGGTAAGTAACAAGTAACTCACGTTTATGTGTTTGCTTTGCATAAAGAATGCCTTACCCGCCGCTATCTTCTTCACCTCATCCAACTCCTAGAGGGTCTTCTGGGATTCGGCCTGGCAGACTTGGCATTTTCAATAGCCACCGTGAGCTCGGACGCTCGCGTCTTTGAGTCAAGCTCCAAACTCTCATGCTTTTCCATGAGAGCCTGGAGCTCTTGCCGTACCTTGCCAACCTCGGCCTCATACTTCTCCCGCTCGGTGCGCTTCATGGCCGCCGTCTTCTCGGCCTCGAGCAGCGCTTGCTTAAGGGTCGCCACCTCAGACGTGGCCCCTACAATAGCCATGATAATCCTGTCATTTTTTGCAATTGCACCTTTTATATATATATATATATATATATATATATATATATATATATATAAACAAGGTATTTCTTACCTTCATTATCCTCGAGCTGCTTCTTGGAACGCCCGAGCTCTTGCTCGGACTGCTCGAGGTCCTGCTTTAGCGTGTCCACTTCCGCAGTCAGTGCGGCGGACGCCAGCAGGGAAGCCTGCACACACATATTGACTCCTTTTTGTTAGACTCCTGCGAATTTTAATTGATCCTCTATTTGGCTTTTCTTCCCGAATGCCAAACAGATCATTAGGGGCTACTGTCTATGCGGTAATATTATTTACACATTCTTTACTTACCACAAAGCCCGTTAAAAGGTTAGTACAAGCTTCAGTCAGTCCGCTCTTGGCGGACTGAACCTTCTGGATCACCGCACTCATAATAGTGCGGTGCCCCTCGTCGATGGAGGCGCCTTGGAGCGCCTCCAACATATTGTCCGGCACCTCCGGTTGGACGGAGGTCACCGTCACGGCGGGCTTGCTCCTCTTGGAAGGAGGTCGCCCGCCGGACTCTGGAACCTTTGAAGGTTCCAGAGCGGTGTCCGGCCTAGGGCCTGACTTGGAGCCCTGGGGGGTTTCATCCCCTTTACTCCTGGAGTCTGGGAGGTCGCCTTGCGGCGCCTCCAGGACCACCTCCTCCCGGATTGGACCCTGTTGGGACAACACTTCGGTGTCGTCCGTAGGGCGGGGGGAGGAAGCCGTCGGAAGCGAGTTCACCTCCGACGAGTCCAGTGAGCCGCTCGACGACGCGTCGAGCCGGTCTTTGGGTGGGCTGCATAAACATATTCGACATAAGGGAAAGCTATGCAATAGACGAATACTATGAATTACTCTGGTATCCGGATACTTACGATTTGGCCAGGGGCTTGGCCCTGGGCACCCACCCCTCTCCGCCATCGTCGGCGTCGGTGGAGTAGTCCAGAGAAAGGGTTTTCCCCTTCTTGGACCCTTCGGCCTCCCCAGTTGGGGCGGCCTTCCTTTTCTTCCCTTCCCCCGCTGGAGGGGCAGAGGACTCTTCTTCCTCCTCCTTGTCTTCACGGGAGGAATGCGCCTTGGAATCGTTGGATGATGGATCCGACACCTCCTGGCGTCGGGCACTCTTTCGAGTCCCCGCGGCCTTCTTCTCCGGCACCACATAGGGTGCCAGAACTAGCAGCTTCGCCAAGTGAGCGTCCACTGGGCCTTCGGGCAAAGGAGCCGGACAGTTGATCTGTTCGGATGTCACCTGCCAATCCTGTCAAAGGTAAGGGAGTTTAGATCCCGCATGGAGTCAAACTATGAAAAACTGATACCCTGTAAAAGGAAAAAACAGCTTACCGCAAGAGCATGACGCTGCGCACTGAATCCGCGATCCTCGGTAGCGGATGCGGGAGCCTCGGCGCCCTTGAAAAGCACCTTCCAGGCATCTTCGTACGTCGTGTCGAAGAGCCTGCTCAGAGTTTGGTGCCGCGCCGGGTCGAACTCCCACAGGTTGAAAGCCCGTTGTTGACACGGGAGGATCTGGCGGATGAGCATAACCTGGACTACGTTGACGAGCCTGAGATGCTTGTCCACCAGGGATTGGATGCATGTTTGCAGTCCGGTCACCTCCTTTTGGTTGCCCCACGACAGGCCTGTCTCTTTCTAGGACGTGGGCCGTGTTGGGGGTCCGAACCGGAACTCGGGGGCTGTGACCCACTTAGGGTCGCGCGGCTCGGTGATGTAAAACCACCCCAATTGCCACCCCTTCAGGGTCTCCACAAAGGAGCCCTCGAGCCATAAGACGTTGGGCATCTTGCCCACCATGGCGCCTCCGCACTCCGCCTGGTTGCCATGCACCACCTTCGGCTTGACGTTGAAACTCTTGAGCCATAGGCCGAAATGGGGGCGGATGCAGAGGAAAGCCTCGCACACGACGATAAACGCCGAGATGTTGAGGACAAAATTCGGGGCCAGATCGTGGAAATCCAGGCCATAGTAGAACATAAGCCCCCGGACAAATGGATGGAGAGGAAAACCCAGTCCACGGAGGAAATGGGGGAGGAACACCACCCTCTCATGGGGCCTAGGGGTGGGGATGAGCTGCCCCTTTTCGGGAAGCCGGTGCGCAATGTCGTTAGACAAGTATCCGGCCTTCCTCAGTCTTTTGATGTGCCCCTCCGTAACGGAGGAGGCCATCCACTTGCCTCCCGCTCCGGACATAGTTGGAGAAGGTTGAGATGGGGAGTGCGGACTTGGGCGCTGGAGCTCGAGTGCGCGGGAATGGATAAGCAAGGGAGGAAGAAGGCATAGGTGAAAAGGTGGATCCTTATCCCCTTATATGGGTGGACACAACTACGTGTCCCCACCAGCCTGGTAAAACTCGCTTATCTCCCAAGCGTTGTAATCAATGGCGCGGTTGGGTTACCCACGCCCGTATTGATGAGAATCCCGGAATAAGGGGACACGATCTCTGCTTTAACAAGATGTGCCAAGGAAATCGCCTCGCATAACGCGCTGAGATGGGACAGTAAAACGGTTCGAATAAAAGCTTGGCCGTGGTGTGATGTCACACTGCAGAATACGTCAGCAGATTAGATTTGTGTAAATATTATTCTCTCTATGGCAATATGTGGAAACTTATTTTGCAGAGCCGGACACTATCTTTGTGTTCAAAATCTTCTATGAAGTACTTGGAGGAGGAACCCGCCTTGCAATGCCGAAGATAATCTGCGCGCTGGACTCGTCGTCATTGAAGCCTGGTTCAGGGGCTACTGAGGGAGTCATGGATTAGGGGGTGTTCGGATAGCCGGACTATACCTTCAGCCGGACTCCTGGACTATGAAGATACAAGATTGAAGACTTCGTCCCGTGTCCGGGAGGGACTTTCCTTGGTGTGGAAGGCAAGCTTGGCGATGCGGATATTTAGATCTCCTACCATTGTAACCGACTCTATGTAACCCTAACCCTACCCGGTGTCTATATAAACCGGAGGGTTTTAGTCCGTAGGACAACATACACATCAACAATCATACCATAGGCTAGCTTCTAGGGTTTAGCCTCCTCGATCTCGTGGTAGATCTACTCTTGTACTACCCATATCATCAATATTAATCAAGCAGGACATAGGGTTTTACCTCCATCAAGAGGGCCTGAACCTGGGTAAAACTTTGTGTCCCTTGCCCCCTGTTACATCCGGCCTAGACGCACAGTTCGGGACCCCCTACCCGAGATCCGCCGGTTTTGACACCGACAGACATCAAGCTCTTTTCTGGTGCCATTGCAGGGGAGGTGAGTGCTTGAAGGTATATCTTTAGATCTTAAAATCGAATCTTTTTGTTTCTTGTTTTAGCACTAGTTTAGTTTATAAAAGAAAACTACAAAAAAATATGGAATTAAGTTTGCCTCATACGCTTCATCTTTTTAATATCTTTTGTGAGTATGATGGAAAGGAAAATTGTGCCAAAGTGTTAGAAGAAGAATGCATTAGAATGTTTGGCACTAAATCTTTGAATGATGAGCATTATTGCAATGTTGTTAGTATGAATTCTTTGAATCTCCATGATGCTAATGATATGCAAAGCCACAAGCTTAGGGAAGCTATGTTTGATGAAGATGATATTTTTTGTCCCCCAAGTTATGATGAGCAAATTTATTATGATGAAAGCATGCCTCCTATTTATGATGATTATATTGATGAAAGTGGATTTGGAGAGGTCATGACTTTATTTTGTGATGAATCCACTATTCCGGAAGAGGTTCCAATTGATTATGAGAACAAAGTTGCTATCTATGATGATTATTGTGATGACTTGTATGCTATAAAGAATAATGATATCCATGAAACTTGTGATCTTGATTTCAATTTTCAATCCCATGATAGTTATTTTGTTGAGTTTGCTCCCACTACTATTCATGAGAAGAAATTTGCTTATGTGGAGAGTGATAAAAATTCTATGCTTGTGCATCATGCAAAGAATGCTTTAGGTGCTGGTTATATTGTTGAATTCATTCATGATGCTACTGAAAATTATTATGAGGGAGGAATATATGCTTGTAGGAATTGCAATAATATCAAGTTTCCTCTCTATGTGCTTAAAGTTTTGAAGTTATGCTTGTTTTACCTTCCTATGCAAGTTGATTCTTGTTCCCACAAGTTGTTTGCTCACAAAATCCCTATGCATAGGAAGTGGGTTAGACTTAAATTTGCTAGTCATATTCTTCATGATGCTCTCTTTCTGTTAAAATTCCTATCTTTTTATGTGAGCATCATTGAAATCATCATGCCTAGCTAGGGGCGTTAAACGATAGCGCTTGTTGGGAGGCAACCCAACTTTATTTGTGTTCCTTAATTTTTGCTCCTGTTTAGTAATAAATAATTCATCTAGCCTCTGTTTAGATGTGTTTTTATGCTTTTAATTAGTGTTTGTGTGAAGTAGAACCGTTGGGAAGACTTGGGTGAAGTCTTTGCGATCATGCTGTAAGAAACAAAAACTTTAGCGCTCACGAGAATTGCAGCCATTTTTATTTGGGAGTGATATTTAGTTAATTGTTTTTTAAGATGATTAATAGTTAAATTCCGCAGGTCCAGCAATTTATTTTAGAATTTTTGGGGTTCCAGAAGTATACGTTTGATCCAGATTACTACAGACTGTTCTGTTTTTGACAGATTCTATTTTCGTTGTGTTGTTTGCTTATTTTGATGAATCTATGGGTAGTATCGGAGGGTATGAACCATACATAAGTTGGAATACAGTAGATATTACACCTATATGAATTTAGAATGAGTTCACAACAGTACCTAAGTGGTGATTTATTTTCTTATACTAACGGAGCTTACGAGTTTTCTGTTAAGTTTTGTGTTGTGAAGTTTTCAAGTTTTGGGTAAAGATTCGATGGACTATGGAATAAGGAGTGGCAAGAGACTAAGCTTGTGGATGCCCATGGCACCCCAAGATATTCAAGGACAACCAAGAGCCTAAGCTTGGGGATGCCTCGGAAGGCATCCCCTCTTTCGTCTTCGTTCATCGGTAACTTTACTTGGAGCTACATTTTTATTCACCACATGGTATGTGTTTTTCTTGGAGTGTCAATTTATTTTGTTAGGATTTGCTTGCTGTTATTTAGAACAATGTTTTGCATCTTTTATTTCAATAAAAGTGGCATTGATAGCCTTTACTATGCCTATTTTACAAGTCTTCATGTTGTTGTTTGAAAACAGAAAGTTTACCGCTGTTGAAATAATTCCCTAGAAAAGTCAGAATGTGATAAAATGTTGAAACCTTTTGCATATTAAGCTCTGATAAATTTAATACAGTGGGAATTTTCTTTCATAATTTTTGGAGTTAGGGAAGTATGGATCTTGCTGCACTCTTCACAGACTGTCCTGTTTAGGCAGATTGCTGTTATGTTTGCATTGTTTGCATATGTTTGCTTCTTTAATGATTCTATTTGAGGATAGGACTGTTAAATATGCAGAGGGCATTTAGTATGCAATGTTGAATAATAATTTTAGTGATTTTATACAGTAGAGTATGATAAGGTTTTTGCATTGGTTTATACTAACTTATCTCACGAGTCCTTGTTGAGTTTTGTGTGGATGAAGCTTTTGAGATTTAGGGAGACCGTGATATGAGAGGAATTAAGGAGACACAAAAGCTCAAGCTTGGGGATGCCAAAGGCATCCCAAGATAATATTTCAAGAAGTCTCAAGCGTCTAAGCTTGGGGATGCCCCGGTTGGCATCCCACCTTTTTTCTTCAACAACTATCGGTTAGTTTCGGTTGATCCTAAGTTTTTGCTTCTTCACATGTTGTTTGCTATTCTTAGAATGGCAACAACCATATCACATCGCAACATGCCCTGTAAAAACAAGTTATACGTCCTCTACTTTGTTGTTGCAAGTTTTACGTGGCTACTACGGGCTGAGCAAGAACCGTTCTTACCTACGCATCAAAAACCGCAACGCGGTATAGTGATTGCTTTTTGATCTTCAGAAAGAACCATGTTCATTGAATCCGATTCAACTAAAGTTGGAGAAACTGACACCCACCAGCCACCTGTGTGCGAAGCAAATCGGTAGAACCAGTCTCGCGTAAGCGTACGCATAATGTCGGTCTGAGCCGCTTCATCCAACAATATCGCTGAATCAAGAATCAACTAGTGATGGCAAGCAATATGTATATACCCACGCCCACAACACCTTTGTGTTCTACTCGTGAATATAACATCTACACATAGACCTGGCTCGGATGCCACTCTAGGGGAACACAGTAATTTCAAAAAAAATCCTACGCACACGCAAGATCCATCTAGGTGATGCATAGAAATGAGAGGGGAGAGTGTTGTCTATGTACCCTCGTAGACCGTAAGCAGAAGCATTATGACAACGCGGTTGATGTAGTTGTACGTCTTCACTCTTCACGATCCGGCCGATCCTAGCACCGAGGGTACGGCACCTCTGCGATCTGCACATGTTCAGCTTGGTCACGTCCCATGAACTCTAGATCCAGCTGAGTGTCGGGGAAGAGCTTCGTTAGCACGACGGCGTGATGACGGTGATGTTGAAGTTACCAACGCAGGGCTTCGCCTAAGCACTACAAAGATATGACCGAGGTGGAAATCTATGGAGGGGGGCACCGCACACGGTTAAGAGATCAACGTGTGTGTATATGGGGTGCCCTCCTCCCCCGTATATAAAGGAGTGGAGGAGGGGAGGGCCAGCCCTCTCTATGGCACGCCCTAGGGGGAATCCTACTCCCACCGGGAGTAGGATTCCCCCCTTTCCCTAGTAGGAGTAGGAGAGAAGGAAGGAAGGTGGGCCGGTCCCCCACCTAATTCGGATTGGGCTAGGGGGCGCGCCCTCCTCCTTGGCCTTCCTCTCCTCTATTCCATTAAGGCCTATATACTCCCCAGAGGGTTCCGATAACCCCCCGGTACTCCCGTAAATGCCCAAACTCACCCGGAACCATTCCGATGTCCAAACATAGGCTTCCAATATATCAATCTTTATGTCTTGACCATTCCGAGACTCCTCGTCGTGTCCATGATCATATCTGAGACTCCGAACTACCTTCGGTGCATCAAAACACATAAACTCATAATACTGATTATCACCGAACGTTAAACGTGCGGACCCTACAGGTTCGAGAACTATGTAGACATGACCGAGCCTCATCTCTGGTCAATAACCAATAGCGGAACCTGGATGCTCATATTGGTTCCTACATATTCTACGAAGATCTTTATCGGTCAAACCGCATAACAACATATGTTGTTCCCTTTATCATCGGTATGTTACTTGCCCGAGATTCGATCATCGGTATCTCAATACTTAGTTCAATCTCGTTACCGGCAAGTCTCTTTACTCGTTATGTAATGCAACATCCCGTAACTAACTCATTAGTCACATTGCTTGCAAGGCTTATAGTGATGTGCATTACCGAGAGGGGCCTGCTACCTCTTGAGCACTGTGTTGGATTTCCTTGAAGAGGAAAGGATGATGCAGCAAAGTAGCGTAAGTATTTCCCTCAGTTTTTTGAGAACCAAGGTATCAATCCAGTAGGAGGCTACGTGCAAGTCCCTTGTACCTGCACAAAACAAATAACTCCTCGCAACCAACGCGATAAGGGGTTGTCAATCCCTTCACGGTCACTTACGAGAGTGAGATCTGATAGATATGATAGGATATTTTTGTTATTTTCATGATAAAGATGCAAAGTAAAATAAAAGCAAAGGAAATAACTAAGTATTAGAAGATTAATGTGATGAAGATAGACCCGGGGCCATAGGTTTCACTAGTGGCTTCTCTCAAGAGCATAAGTATTTTACGGTGGGTGAACGAATTACTGTTGAGCAATTGACAGAATTGAGCATAGTTATGAGAATATCTAGGTATGATCATGTATATAGGCATCACGTCCGAGACAAGTACACCGACTCCTGTCTGCATCTACTACTATTAGTCCACTCATCAACCGCTATCCAGCATGCATCTAGAGTATTAAGTTCATGGAAATAGAGTAACGCCTTAAGCAAGATGACATGATGTAGAGGGATAAATTAATGCAATATGATAAAAAACATCTTGTTATCCTCGATGGCAACAATACAAAACGTGCCTTGCTGCCCCTACTGTCAATGGGAAAGGACACCGCAAGATTGAACCCAAAGCTAAGCACTTCTCCCATTGCAAGAAAGATCAATCTAGTAGGCCAAACCAAACTGATAATTCGAAGAGACTTACAAAGATAACCAATCATACATAAAAGAATTCATAGAAGATTCAAATAATGTTCATAGATAATCTTGATCATAAACCCACAATTCATCAGTCCCAACAAACACACCGCAAAAAGAAGATTACATCGAATAGATCTCCACAAGAGAGGGGGAGAACATTGTATTGAGATCCAAAAAGAGAGAAGAAGCCATCTAGCTAATAACTATGGACCCGAAGGTCTGAGGTAAACTACTCACACTTCATCGGAGAGGCTATGGTGTTGATGTAGAAGCCCTCCATGATGGATGCCCTCTCTAGCAGAGCTCCGGAACAGGCCCCAAGATGGGATCTCGTGGATACAGGAAGTTACGGCGGTGGAATTAGAGTTTTAGCTTTGTATCTGATCATTTGGGGTACATAGGTATATATAGGAGGAAGGAGTACGTCGGTGGAGCAACAGGGGGCCCACGAGGGTGGAGGGCGCGCCTGGGGGGGTAGGCGCGGCCCCCTACCTCATGGCCTCCTCCTTTATTTCTTGACGTAGGGTCCAAGTCTCCTGGATCATGTTCAGTGAGAAAATCACGTTCCCGAAGGTTTCATTCCGTTTGGACTCCGTTTGATATTCCTTTTCTTCGAAACCCTAAAATAGGCAAAAAAAAACAGCAATTCTGGGCTGGGCCTCCGGTTAATAGTTAGTCCCAAAAATAATAAAAGTGGATAATAAAGCCCAATAATGTCCAAAACAGTAGATAATATAGCATGGAGCAATCAAAAATTATAGATACGTTGGAGATGTATCAAGCATCTCCAAGCTTAATTCCTGCTCGTCCTTGAGTAGGTAAATGATAAAAAGATAATTTTTTATGTGAAGTGCTACTTGGCATAATTTTAATGTAATTCTTCTTAATTGTGATATGAATATTCAGATCCAAAAGATTCAAGATAAAAGTTTAATATTGGCATAAAATAATAATACTTCAAGCATACTAACAAAGCAATCATGTCTTCTCAAAATAACATGGCCAAAGAAAGTTATCCCTACAAAATCATATAGTCTGGCTATGCTCTATCTTCACCACACAAAGTATTTCAATCATGCACAACCCCGATGACAAGCCAAGCAATTGTTTCATAGTTTTGACATTCTCAAACTTTTTCAATCTTCACGCAATACATGAGCGTGAGCCACGAATATAGCACTATATGTGGAATAGAATGGTGGTTGTGGAGAAGACAAAAAGGGAGAAGATAGTCTCACATCAACTAGGCGTATCAACGGGCTATGGAGATTCCCATCAATAGATATCAATGTGAGTGAGTAGGGATTGCCATGCAACGGATGCACTAGAGCTATAAGTGTTGGAAATATGCCCCAGAGGCAATAATAAAATGGTTATTATTATATTTCCTTGTTCATGATAATTGTCTATTGTTCATGCTATAATTGTGTTATCCGGAAATCGTAATACATGTGTGAATATATAGACCACAACATTTCCCTAGTGAGCCTCTAGTTGACTAGCTCATTGATCAACAGATAGTCTTGGTTTCCTCACTATGGACATTAGTTGTCATTGATAAGGGGATCGCATCATTAGAAGAATGATGTGATGGACAAGACCCAATCTTAAGCATGGCACAAGATCGTGTAGTTCGTCTGCTAGAGCTTTTCTAATGTCAAGTATCTTTTTCTTAGACCATGAGATTGTGCAACTCCCGGGTACTGTAGGAATACTTTGGGTGTGCCAAACGTCACAACGTAACTGGGTGACTATAAAGGTGCACTATGGGTATCTCTGGAAGTGTCTGTTGGGTTGGCATGAATCGATACTGGGATTTGTCACTCCGCATGATGGAGAGGTATCTCTGGGCCCACTCGGTAAAACATCATCGTAATGAGCTCAATGTGACTAAGGGTTGGTCACGGGATGATGTGTTACGTAATGAGTAAAGTGACTTGCCGGTAACGAGATTGAACGAGGTATTGGAATACCGACGATCAAATCTCAGGCAAGTAACATACCGATTAACAAAGCGAATTGAATACGGGATTGATTGAATCCTGGACATCGTGGTTCATCCGATGAGATCATCATGGAATATGTGGGAGCCAACATGGGTATCGATATCCCGCTGTTGGTTATTGGCCGGAGAGTTGTCTCGGTCATGTCTGCATGGTTCCCGAACCCGTAGGGTCTACACACTTAAGGTTCGGTGACGCTAGGGTTGTAGAGATATTAGTATGCGGTAACCTGAAAGTTGTTCGGAGTCCCGGATGAGATCCCGGACGTCACGAGGAGTTCCGGAATGGTCCGGATGTAAAGAATTATATATAGGAAGTCCAGTTTTGGCCACCGGGAAAGTTTCGGGGGTCACCGGTATTGTACCGGGACCACCGGAAGGGTCCCGGGGGTCCACCGGGTGGGGCCACCTATTTCGGAGGGCCTCATGGGCTGAAGTGGGAAGGGAACCAGCCCCTGGTGGGCTGGTGCGCCCCCCTTGGGCCTCCCTTGCGCCTAGGGTTGGAAACCCTAAGGGGGTGGGGGCGCCTCCACCTGCCTTGGGGGCCAAGCCACCCCTAGGCCGCCGCCCCCTTCCCTTAGATGGGATCTGTAGGGGCCGGCGCCCCCCCAGGCCCCCTATATATAGTGGAGGGGAGGGAGGGCAGCCGCACCCAAGTCCCTGGCGCCTCCCTCCCTCCCGTGACACCTCCTCCTCCCCGCTTGCGCTTGGCGAAGCCCTGCGGGGATCCCGCTACTTACACCACCACGCCGTCGTACTGTTGGATCTCCATCAACCTCTCCTTCCCTTGCTGGATCAAGAAGGAGGAGACGTCTCTCCCAACCGTACGTGTGTTGAACGCGGAGGTGCCATCCGTTCGGCGCTCGGTCATCGGTGATTTGGATCACGACGAGTACGGCTCCATCAACCCCGTTCTCTTGAACGCTTCCGCTCGCGATCTACAAGGGTATGTAGATGCACTCCCCTCTCCCTCGTTGCTAGATGACTCCATAGATTGATCTTGGTGATGTGTAGAAAATTTTAAAATTCAGCTACGTTCCCCAACAGTGGCATCATGAGCTAGGTCTATGCGTAGTTTCTATGCACGAGTAGAACACAAGTTGTTGTGGGCATTGATTTTGTCAATTTACTTGCCATTACTAGTATTATCTTGATTCGGCGGCATCGTGGGATGAAGCGGCCTGGACCGACCTTACACGTACGCTTACATGAGATTGGTTCCACCGACTGACATGCACTAGTTGCATAAGGTGGCTAGCGGGTGTCTGTCTCTCCCACTTTAGTCGGATCGGATTCGATGAAAAGGGTCCTTATGAAGGGTAAATAGAAATTGGCATATCACGTTGTGGTTTTGGCGTAGGTAAGAAACGTTCCTGCTAGAAACCTATAGCAGCCACGTAAAAACTTACAACAACAATTAGAGGACGTCTAACTTGTTTTTACAGCATGTGCCGTGTGATGTGATATGGCCAAAAGGATGTGATGAATGATACATGTGATGTATGAGATTGATCATGTTCTTGTAATAGGAATCACAACTTGCATGTTGATGAGTATGACAACCGGCAGGAGCCATAGGAGTTGTCTTAATTTATTTATGACGTGTGTGTCAACATAAACGTCATGTAATTACTTTACTTTATCGCTAACCGTTAGCCATAGTAGTAGAAGTAATGATTGACGAGACGACTTCATGAAGACATGATGATGGAGATCATGGTGTCATGCCGGTGATGACGATGACCATGGTGCCCCGAAGATGGAGATCAAAAGGAGCAAAATGATATTGGCCATATCATGTCACTATTTGATTGCATGTGATGTTTATCATGTTTTACATCTTGTTTGCTTAGAACGACGGGAGCATAAATAAGATGATCCCTCGCAATAATTTCAAGAAAGTGTTCCCCCTAACTGTGCACTGTTGCTAAGGTCCGTTGTTCCGAAGCACCACGTGATGATCGGGTGTGATAGGTTCTAACGTTCGCATACAACGGGTGTAAGCCAGATTTACACACGCAATACACTTAGGTTGACTTGACAAGCCTAGCATGTACAAACATGGCCTCGGAACACGGAAGTACGAAAGGTCAAACATGAGTCGTATAGAAGATACGATCAACATGAAAATGTTCACCGATGATGACTAGTCCGTCTCACGTGATGATCGGACACAGCCTAGTTGACTCGGA
Source organism: Triticum monococcum (assembly GCA_034509565.1). NCBI lineage: Eukaryota > Viridiplantae > Streptophyta > Magnoliopsida > Poales > Poaceae > Triticum > Triticum monococcum. Next base: position 389,434,886 of record CM067841.1, read on the forward strand.
TCATGTATCACTTAGATGACTAGAGGGATGTCTATCTGAGTGGGAGTTCATTAATAATTTGATTAGATGAACTTAATTATCATGAACATAGTCTAAAATCTTTGCAATATGTCTTGTAGATCAAATGGCCCATGCTAATGTTGCCCTCAACTTCAATGTGTTCCTAGAGAAAACCAAGCTGAAAGACGATGGCAGCAACTACATGGACTGGGTCCGTAACCTGAGGATTATCCTCATAGCTGCCAGGAAAGCATATGTCCTTGATGCACCGCTAGGTGAAGCACATGTTTTCCCTGCAGAACAAGACATTATGAACGCTTGGCAGACACGTAGTGATGATTACTCCCTGTTTCAATGCGACATGCTTTACAGCTTAGAACCGGGGCTCCAAAAGCGTTTTGAGCAACACGAAGCATATGAGATGTTCCAAGAGCTGAAAATGGTTTTCCAAGCTCATGCCCGGCTTGAGAGATATGAAGTCTCCGACAAGTTCTACAGTTGTAAGATGGAGGAGAACAGTTCTGTCAGCGAGCACATACTCAAAATGTCTGGGCTGCATAACCGCTTGTCTCAGCTGGGAGTTAATCTCCCGGATGATGCGGTCGTTCATAGAATCCTTCAGTCGCTCCCACCTAGCTACAAGACCTTTGTGATGAACTTCAATATGCAGGGGATGGAATAGACCATTCCCGAGGTATATTCAATGCTGAAATCAGTGGAGGTGGAAATCAAAAAGGAACATCAAGTGTTGATGGTGAATAAAACCACTAAGTTCCAGAAAGGCAGGGGTAAAAAGAACTTCAAGAAGGATGGCAAGGGAGTTGCCGCGCCCGGTAAGCTAGCTGCTGGGAAGAAGTCAAAGAATGGACCCAAGCCTGAGACTGAGTGCTTTTATTGCAAGGGAAACGGTCACTGGAAGCGGAACTGCCCCAAGTACTTAGCGGAAAAGAAGGCCAGCAATACCAAAGGTATATGTGATATACATGTTATTGATGCATACCTTACCAGCGCTCGTAGTAGCTCCTGGGTATTTGATACCGGTGCAGTTGCTCATATTTGTAACTCAAAACAGGAACTGCGGAATAAATGGAGACTGGCGAAGGACGAGGTGACGATGTGCGTCGGGATTGGTTCCAAGGTCGATGTGATCACCGTCGACACGCTACCTCTGCATTTACCTACGGGATTGGTTTTAAACCTCAATAATTGTTATTTAGTACTAGCTTTGAGCATGAACATTGTATCTGGATCTCGTTTAATGCGAGATGGCTACTCATTTAAATCTGAGAATAATGGTTGTTCTTTTTATATGAGAGACATGTTTTATGGTCATGCCCCGTTGGTCAATGGTTTATTCTTATTTAATCTCGAACGTGATGTTACACACATTCATAGTGTGAATGCCAAAAGATGTAAGGTTGATAATGATAGTCCCACATACTTGTGGCACTGCCGCCTTGGTCACATTGGTGTCAAACGCATGAAGAAACTCCATGCAGATGGACTTTTGGAGTCTCTTGATTATGAATCATTTGACACGTGCGAACCATGCCTCATGGGTAAAATGACCAAGACTCCGTTCTCCGGAACAATGGAGCGACCAACCAACTTATTGGAAATCATACATACTGATGTGTGCGGTCCAATGAGCGTTGAGGCTCGCGGTGGCTATCGTTATGTCCTCACCCTCACTGATGACTTAAGTAGATATGGGTATGTCTACTTAACGAAACACAAGTCTGGGACCTTTGAAAAGTTTAAGGAATTTCAGAGTGAGGTTGAGAATCAACGTGACAGGAAAATCAAGTTCTTACGATCAGATCGTGGGGGAGAATATTTGAGTCACGAATTTGGCACGCACTTAAGGAAATGTGGAATAGTTTCACAACTCACGCCGCCTGGAACACCACAGCGTAATGGTGTGTCCGAACGTCGTAATCGCACCCTATTGGATATGGTACGATCTATGATGTCTCTTATCGATCTACCGCTATCATTTTGGGGTTATGCTATAGAGACTGCCGCATTCACTTTAAATAGGGCTCCGTCGAAATCCATTGAGACGACACCGTATGAATTGTGGTTTGGCAAGAAACCTAAGCTGTCATTTCTGAAAGTTTGGGGATGCGATGCTTATGTCAAGAAACTTCAACCTGGAAAGCTCGAACCCAAATCGGAAAAAATGCGTCTTCATAGGATACCCTAAAGAAACTATTGGGTATACCTTCTATCTTAGATCCGAAGGCAAGACCTTTGTTGCCAAGAATGGATCCTTTCTAGAGAAAGAGTTTCTCATGAAAGAAGTAAGTGGGAGGAAAGTAGAACTTGATGAAGTATTGCCTCTTGAACCGGAGAGTGGCGCAGCTCAAGAAATTGTTCCTGAGGTGTCTGCACCAACTAGGGAGGAAGTTAATGATGATGATCATGAAACTTCAGATCAAGTTGCTACTGAACTTCGAAGGTCCACAAGGACACGTTCCGCACCAGAGTGGTTTGGCAACCCTGTCTTGGAAATCATGTTGTTAGACAATGGTGAACCTTCGAACTATGAAGAAGCGATGGCGGGCCCAGATTCTGACAAATGGCTGGAAGCCATGAAATCTGAGATAGGATCCATGTATGAAAACGAAGTATGGACTTTGACTGACTTGCCCGATGATCGGCAAGCCATAGAAAATAAATGGATCTTTAAGAAGAAGACAGACGCGGATGGTAATGTGACCATCTATAAGGCTCGGCTTGTCGCTAAGGGTTATCGACAAGTTCAAGGGGTTGACTACGATGAGACTTTCTCACCCGTAGCGAAGCTGAAGTCCGTCCAAATCATGTTAGCAATTGCCGCATTCTATGATTATGAGATATGGCAAATGGACGTTAAACCGGCATTCCTTAATGGTTTCCTGAAGGAAGAATTGTATATGATGCAGCCGGAAGGTTTTGTCGATCCTAAGAATGCTGACAAGGTGTGCAAGCTCCAACGCTCAATCTATGGGCTGGTGCAAGCATCTCGGAGTTGGAACATTCGTTTTGATGAGATGATCAAAGAGTTTGGGTTTACGCAGACTTATGGAGAAGCCTGCGTTTACAAGAAAGTGAGTGGGAGCTTTGTAGCATTTCTCATATTGTATGTGGATGACATACTATTGATGGGAAATGATATAGAATTCTTGGAAAGCATAAAGGCCTACTTGAACAAGTGTTTTTCAATGAAGGACCTTGGAGAAGCTGCTTATATATTAGGCATCAAGATCTGTAGAGATAGATCGAGACGCCTCATTGGTCTTTCGCAAAGTACGTACCTTGACAAGATATTGAAGAAGTTCAATATGGATCAGTCCAAGAAGGGGTTCTTGCCTGTATTGCAAGGTATGAGATTGAGCACGGCTCAATGCCCGACCACGGCAGAAGATAGAGAAAAGATGAGTGTCGTCCCCTATGCCTCGGCCATAGGGTCTATCATGTATGCCATGCTATGTACCAGACCTGATGTAAACCTTGTCGTAAGTTTGGTAGGAAGGTACCAAAGTAATCCCGGCATGGAACACTGGACAGCGGTCAAGAATATCCTGAAGTACCTGAAAAGGACTAAGGATATGTTTCTTGTCTATGGAGGTGACAAAGACCTCGTCGTAAAGGGTTACGTCGATGCTAGCTTCGACACGGATCTGGATGACTCTAAGTCACAAACTGGATACGTGTATATTTTGAATGGTGGGGCAGTCAGTTGATGCAGTTGCAAGCAAAGCGTCGTGGTGGGATCTACGTGTGAAGCGGAGTACATGGCAGCCTCGGAGGCAGCACAAGAAGCAATCTGGGTGAAGGAGTTCATTACCGACCTAGGAGTTATTCCCAATGCGTCGGGCCTGATGAGTCTCTTCTGTGACAACACTTGAGCTATTGCCCTTGCCAAGGAGCCCAGGTTTCACAGGAAGACCAGGCATATCAAGTGTCGCTTCAACTCCATTCTTGAAAATGTTCAAAATGGAGACATAGATATTTGTAAAGTGCATACGGACCTGAATGTCACAGATCCGTTGACTAAACCTCTTCCTCGAGCAAAACATGATCAACACCAGAACTCTATGGGTGTTCGATTCATCACAATGTAACTAGATTATTGACTCTAGTGCAAGTGGGAGACTGTTGGAAATATGCCCTAGAGGCAATAATAAAATGGTTATTATTATATTTCCTTGTTCATGATAATTGTCTATTGTTCATGCTATAATTGTGTTATCCGGAAATCGTAATACATGTGTGAATATATAGACCACAACATGTCCCTAGTGAGCCTCTAGTTGACTAGCTCATTGATCAACAGATAGTCATGGTTTCCTCACTATGGACATTAGATGTCATTGATAACGGGATCACATCATTAGAAGAATGATGTGATGGACAAGACCCAATCTTAAGCATAGCACAAGATCGTGCAGTTCGTCTGCTAGAGCTTTTCTAATGTCAAGTATCTTTTCCTTAGACCATGAGATTGTGCAACTCCCGGATACTGTAGGAATACTTTGGGTGTGCCAAACGTCACAACGTAACTGGGTGACTATAAAGGTGCACTACGGGTATCTCTGAAAGTGTCTGTTGGGTTGGCACAAATCGAGACTGGGATTTGTCACTCCGCATGACGGAGAGGTATCTCTGGGCCCACTCGGTAAAACATCATCGTAATGAGCTCAATGTGACTAAGGGTTGGTCACGGGATGATGTGTTATGGAACGAGTAAAGTGACTTGCCGGTAACGAGATTGAACGAGGTATTGGAATACCGACGATCGAATCTCAGGCAAGTAACGTACCGATTGACAAAGGGAATTGAATACGGGATTGATTGAATCCTCGACATCGTGGTTCATCCGATGAGATCATTGTGGAATATGTGGGAGCCAACATGGGTATACAAATCCCGCTATTGGTTATTGGCCGGAGAGTTGTCTCGGTCATGTCTGCATGGTTCCCGAACCCGTAGGGTCTACACACTTAAGGTTCGGTGACGCTAGGGTTGTAGAGATATTAGTATGCGGTAACCCGAAAGTCGTTCGGAGTCCCGGATGAGATCCCGGACGTCACGAGGAGTTCCGGAATGGTCCGGAGGTAAAGATTTATATATAGGAAGTCCAGTTTTGGCCACCGGGAAAGTTTCGGGGGTCACCGGTATTGTACCGGGACCATCGGAAGGGTCCCGGGGGTCCACCGGGTGGGGCCACCTATTCCAGAGGGCCTCATGGGCTGAAGTGGGAAGGGAACCAGCCCCTGGTGGGCTGGTGCGCCGCCCTTGGGCCTCCCTTGCGCCTAGGGTTGGAAACCCTAAGGGGGTGAGGGCGCCTCCACCTGCCTTGGGGGCCAAGCCACCCCTAGGCCGTCGCCCCCTTCCCTTAGATGGGATCTGTAGGGGCCGGCGCCCCCCCCCCCCCTAGGCCCCCTACGTATAGTGGAGGGGAGGGAGGGTAGCCACACCCAAGTCCCTGGCGCCTCCCTCCCTCCCGTGACACCTCCTCCTCCCCGCTTGCGCTTGGCGAAGCCCTGCCGGGATCCCGCTACTTCCACCACCACGCCGTCGTGCTGCTGGATCTCCATCAACCTCTCCTTCCCTTGCTGGATCAAGAAGGAGGAGACGTCTCTCCCAACCATACGTGTGTTGAACGTGGAGGTGTCGTCCGTTCGGCGCTCGGTCATCGGTGATTTGGATCACGATGAGTACGACTCCATCAACCCCGTTCTCTTGAACGCTTCCGCTCGCGATCTACAAGGGTATGTAGATGCACTCCCCTCTCCCTCGTTGCTAGATGACTCCATAGATTGATCTTGGTGATGCGTAGAAAATTTTAAAATTCTGCTATGTTCCCCAACAATAAGTATATGAAAGCTCAACAAAAGAAACTAAGTGGGTGTGCATCCAACTTGCTTGCTCATTAAGACCTAGGGCATTTTGAGGAAGCCCATCATTGGAATATACAAGTCAAGTTCCATAATGAAAATTCCCACTAGTATATGAAAGTGACAAAATGAGAGACTCTCTATCATGAATATCATGGTGTTACTTTGAAGCACAAGTGTGGTAAAGGATAGTAACATTGTCCCTTCTCTCTTTTTCTCTCATTTTTTTTATTTGGGCCTTTTCTCCTTTTTTTATATGGCCTATTTTCTTTCCTTTTTTCGTACAGAGTCTCATCCCGACTTGTGGGGGAATCATAGTCTCCATCATCCTTTCCTCACTGGGACAATGCTCTAATAATGATGATCATCACACTTTTATTTTCTTACAACTCGATACTTAGAACAAAATATGACTCTATATGAATGCCTCTGGCGGTGTACCGGGATATGCAATGAATCAAGAGTGACATGTATGAAAGAATTATGAATGGTGGCTTTGCCAAATACGATGTCAACTACATGATCATGCTAAGCAATATGACAATGATGGAGTGTGTCGTAATAAATGGAACGGTGGAAAGTTGCATGGCAATATATCTCGGAATGGCTATGGAAATGCCATAATAGGTAGGTATGGTGGCTGTTTTGAGGAAGGTATATGGTGGGTGTATGATACCGGCGAAAGGTGCGTGATATTTAGAGAGGCTAGCAATGGTGGAAGGAAGAAAAGTGTGTATAATCCATGGACTCAACATTAGTCATAAAGAACTCATATACTTATTGCAAAAACCTACAAGTTATCAAAGTAAAGTATTACGCGCATGCTCCTAGGGGGATAGATTGGTAGGAAAAGACCATCGCTCGTCCTCGACCGCCACTCATAAGGAAGACAATCAAAAAATAAATCATGCTCCGACTTCATCACATAACAGTTCACCATACGTGCATGCTATGGGAATCACAAACTTTAACACAAGCATTTCTCAAATTCACAACTACTCAACTAGCACAACTTTAATATCACCATCTTCATATCTCAAAACAATTATCAAGCATCGAACTTCTCATAGCATTCAACACACTCATAAGAAAGTTTTTACTATTCTTGAATACCAAGCATATTAGGATTATTTAAGCAAATTACCATGCTATTTAAGACTCTCAAAATAATCTGAGTGAAGCATGAGAGATCAATAGTTTCTATAAACCAATTCCACCACCGTGCCCTAAAAAATATAAGTGAAGTACTAGAGCAAAACTATATAACTCAAATGATATAAGCGAAGCACATAGACTATTCTAACAAATTCCAAATCATGTATGGCTCTCTCAAAAGGTGTTTATAGCAAGGATGATTGTGGTAAACCAACAAATAAAGACTCAAATAATACAAGACTCTCCTAGCAAAATACATATCATGTGGTGAATAAAAATATAGCTCCAAGTAAAGTTACTGATAGAAGTAGACGAAAGAGGGGATGCCTTCCAGGGCATCCCCAAGATTTGGCTTTTAGGTGTTCTTAGATTATCTTGGGGGTTCCATAGGCATCCCCAAGCTTAGGCTCTTGCCACTCCTTGTTCCATAATCCATCAAATCTTTACCCAAAACTTGAAAACTTCACAACACAAAACTTAAAGTAGAAAATCTCGTGAGCTCTGTTAGCGAAAGAAAACAAAAGACCACTTCAAGGTACTGTAATAAACTCATTCTTTATTTATATTGGTGTTAAACCTACTTTATTCCAACTTCTCTATGGTCTATAAACTATTTTACTAGCCATAGATTCATCAAAATAAGCAAACAACACACGAAAAACAGAATCTGTCAAAAACAGAACAGTCTGTAGTAATATGTAGCTAGCGCAAGATCTGGAACCCCAAAAATTCTAAAATAAATTGCTGGACATGAGGAATTTATCTGTTAATCATCTTAACAAATAATTAACTAAATATCACTTTCCAAATAAAAATTTCAGCAGTTCTCGTGAGCGCTAAAGTTTCTGTTTTTTACAGCAAGATTAACAAGACTTTCCCCAAGTCTTCCCAACGGTTCTACTTGGCACAAACACTAATTAAACACAAAAAACACAACCAAAACAGAGGATAGGTAAATTATTTATTACTAAACAGGAGCAAAAAGCAAGGAATAAAAATAAAATTGGGTTGCCTCCCAACAAGCGCTATCGTTTAACGCCCCTAGCTAGGCATAAAAAGCAAGGATAGATCTAGGTATTGTCATCTTTGGTAAGCAATCCATAAGTGGCTCTCATAATAGATTCATAAGGTAATTTAATTTTATTTCTAGGAAAGTGTTCCATGTCTTTCCTTAACGGAAATTTGAATCTAATATTTCCTTCCTTCATATCAATAATTGCACCAATCGTTCTAAGGAAAAGTCTACCAAGAATAATAGGACATGAAGGATTGCAATCTATGTCAAGAACAATAAAATCTACGGGCACATAATTCCTATTTGCGATAATAAGAACATCATTAATTCTTCCCATTCGTTTCTTAATAGTGGAATCTGCAAGGTGCAAGTTTAGAGAGCAAGCATCAAAATCACGGAAACCTAACAAATCACACAGTCTTTGGAATCGTGAAACACTAGCACCCAAATCACATAAAGCATAGAACTCATGATCTTTAATCTTAATTTTAATAGTTGGTTCCCACTCATCATAAAGTTTTCTAGGGATAGAAACTTCCAACTCAAGTTTTCTTCATAAGATTGCATCAAGGCGTCAACGATATGTTTAGTAAACGCTTTATTTTGACTATAAGCATGAGGAGAATTTAGCACGGATTGCAACAAGGAAATACAATACATCAAAGAGAAATTTTCATAATTAAATTCCTTGAAATAAAAAATAGTGGGTTTAGCAACATCTAGGGTTTTAATTTCCTCAATCCCACTTTTATCAAATTTAGCATCAAGATCTAAAAACTCCAAATTTTTGGAACACCTTCTAGGTAAAGGTGGATCATATTCAGTCCCATCATTATCAAGATTCATATTGCAAAACAAAGATTTAATAGGGGACACATCAATAACTTTTAGAACTTCATCTTTATTCTCATAAAAATCCGGTTTAGCGGCCATCCTATTAACTAAGGTAGCCTGCTTATCCGAAATTTCAATGGTTAATTTCTCAAGACAAGCAATTTGGGATCTTAAACCATCAAATTCTTTAGACATATCATCGAGTTCTTTATTCATAAAACTCATAAAACTTTTTTGTTCCTTAAGCTCGTTTCTAAAGAAACTATTATGCTCAAATTGCAAGACCATAAAACTCCTAACATTGTTTTCGATTTCTTCTAACCTTTTAAGGTGAAGATCACCAAATCGGGGACAGAGCCATCGAGACAAGCAGGCGATCCAACACACAAGCAAACAAGAAACGGGCAAAAAGAGGCAAATAGAGAAAGAGAGGGAGGATATAGAGAGAGTGGGCGAATAAAACGGCAAGGGTGGAGTGGGGGAGAGGAAAATGAGAGGCAAATGGCAAATAATGTAATGCGGGAGATAAGGGTTGTGATGGGTACTTTGATGTTTAACTTTTGCGTAGACTCCCCGGCAACGGCGCCAGAAATCTTCTTGCTACCTCTTGAGCACTGCGTTGGATTTCCTTGAAGAGGAAAGCATGATGTAGCAAAGTAGTGTAAGTATTTCCCTCAGTTTTTGAGAACCAAGGTATCAATCTAGTAGGAGGCTACGCGCGAGTCCCTCGTACCTGCACAAAACAAATAACTCCTCGCAACCAACGCGATAAGGGGTTGTCAATCCCTTCACGGTCACTTACGAGAGTGAGATCTGATAGATATGATAGGATAATATTTTTGGTATTTTTATGATAAAGATGCAAAGTAAAATAAAAGCAAAGTAAAAGGCAAAGGAAATAACTAAGTATTGGAAGATTAATATGATGAAGACAGACCCGGGGGCCATAGGTTTCACTAGTGGCTTCTCTCAAGAGCATAAGTATTTTACGGTGGGTGAATGAATTACTGTTGAGCAATAGACAGAATTGAGCATAGTTATGAGAATATCTAGGTATGATCATGTATATAGGCATCACGTCCGAGACAAGTAGACCGACTCCTGCCTGCATCTACTACTATTACTCCACTCATCGACCGCTATCCAGCATGCATCTGGAGTATTAAGTTCATGAAAATAGAGTAACGCCTTAAGCAAGATGACATGATGTAGAGGGATAAATTCATGCAATATGATAAAAAAAACCATCTTGTTATCCTCGATGGAAACAATACAAAACGTGCCTTGCTGCCCCTACTGTCACTGGGAAAGGACATCGCAAGATTGAACCCAAAGCTAAGCACTTCTCCCATTGCAAGAAAGATCAATCTAGTAGGCCAAACCAAACTGATAATTCGAAGAGACTTGCAAAGATAACCAATCATACATAAAAGAATTCAGAGAAGATTCAAATACTCTTCATAGATAATCTTGATCATAAACCCACTATTCATCGGTCTGAACAAACACACCGCAAAAAGAAGATTACATCGAATAGATCTCCACAAGAGAGGGGGAGAACATTGTATTGAGATCCAAAAAGAGAAAAGAAGCCATCTAGCTAATAACTATGGACCCGAAGGTCTGAGGTAAACTACTCACACTTCATCGAAGAGGCTATGGTGTTGATGTAGAAGCCCTCCGTGATGGATGCCCCCTCCGGCGGAGCTCCAGAACAGGCCCCAAGATGGGATCTCGTGAATACAGGAAGTTACGGCGGTGGAATTAGGGTTTTGGCTCCGTATCTGATCGTTTGGGGGTGCGTAGGTATATATAGGAGGAAGGAGTACGTCGGTGGAGCAACAGGGGGCCCACGAGGGTGGAGGGCGTGCTTGGGGGGCTAAGCGCGCCCCCTACCTCGTGGCCTCCTCCTTTATTTCTTGACATAGGGTCCAAGTCTCCTGGATCATGTTCGGTGAGAAAATCACGTTCCCGAAGGTTTCATTCCGTTTGATATTCCTTTTCTTCAAAACCCTAAAATAGGAAAAAAAAACATCAATTCTGGGCTGGGCCTCCCGTTAATAGGTTAGTCCCGAAAATAATATAAAAGTGGATAATAAAGCCCAATAATGTCCAAAACAGTAGATAATATAGCATGGAGCAATCAAAAATTATAGATACGTTGGAGACGTATCAGGCCCAGGGATACCTCTCCGATACACAGAGTGACAAATCCTAATCTCGATCTATGCCAACTCAACAGACACCATCGGAGACACCCGTAGAGCATCTTTATAGTTACCCAGTTACGTTGTGATGTTTGATAGCACACTAAGTGTTCCTCCGATATTCGGGAGTTGCATAATCTCATAGTCATAGGAACATGTATAAGTTATAGAGAAAGCAATAGAGTAAACTAAACGATCAAAGTGCTAAGCTAACGGATGGGTCAAGTCAATCGCATCATTCTCTAATGATGTTCTCCCATTTATCAAATGATAACTCTTTGTCCATGGCTAGGAAACTTAACCATCTTTCATCAACGAGCTAGTTAGGTAGATGCATACTAGTGACACTCTGCTTGTCTATGTATTCACACATGTACTAAGTTTCCGGTTAATACAATTCTAGCATGAACAATAAACATTTATCATGATATAAGGAAATATAAATAACAACTTTATTATTGCCTCTAGGGCATATTTCCTTCCACATCTAGCCATAGCAATAAATTATATGGTTCCAACACCCCTGATGCAACGGTTCATAAACTTAGGGTACGGTAATATATGTCACTCTGGCCACTCATCCATGAACAAACTAATCACATAATGCTCTTCTCTAGGCCCTTAAAGGTGAGCTGGTGTGCAGTCAATGTTCGCAAAACACCACTAGATAATTACACCACAACACAATATCAAAACATTGAACTAAATTCGACTTCACAAGATTACTAGTAAGAAGGTTTATCCCATGTCCTCGAGAACTTAATGGACTACTGACAACACATCATATGAATTAAAATAAGTGGAGATAAACATATGAATAAAATATTAACATGTGAATCTTTTACCAATAAAATTCTAAGCATCAACTACAAGGAGTAATCAACGCTAGAAACTATACTCAGCAAAGGATCTAAGATAAAAGTTCAAAGATTAGAAAAAGACAGGGTGAAGGGATTTGATGAAGATGTTCATGGAGATGATGATCCCAATGATGATCGGAGTGTTAGTGATGACGATGGCTTCGAATTTCCCCTCCTAAATGGATGGATCTCCGGCAGAATCGGCTTGTTGGAGGGCAAAAGTGCTCTTCCTTGGTTCCGCCCCGTGGTGGGGACTAAAAAATCCCAAAAAAATCAATGATTATTTTATATCAGGAGAGAACTTTTGGCAAAAGGGTGCCGGAAGGCAATGTTTGGGATCAAGATGTACTATTAAGTTACCAAACATATCATGTGGCTAAGACATTAGCGGAGAAGTTGTCACTACTGAAAGACAATGCTAATGTTGACTGTACAAATATTGTTGTTATTATCAAATACAAAGCAAAAAATACTGGTAAGTGGCAACCTTGGTCTCAGAACTAAGTTACTCATTGCTCTGCATATTTCACCTATTGGGTGTCACTTTGGCATGAGAGCTACTTATCAGAGATTTAAAAATGCCTTCTATTGGCCTAGTTTGAAAAGTGTTGTAGAAACTTCCATTTTTGCATGTCCTATTGATGACCCACAAGTATAGGGGATCAATCGTAGTCCTTTCGATAAGTAAGAGTGTCAAACCCAATGAGGAGTAGAAGGAAATGACAAGCGGTTTTCAGCAAGGTATTTTATGCAAGCACTAAAATTATCGGTAACAGATAGTTTGATAGCAAGGTAAGTCATAACAAGTGACAAGTAGCAATGGTAACAAGGGTGCAGGAAGGTAGCCCAATCCTTTTTATAGCAAAGGACAAGCTGGAACTTTCTCTTATAGCAAGCAAAGCGTTCTTGAGGACACATGTGAATTCATCTAGTCACTTCCATCATGTTTGTTTGATTCGCGTTCACTACTTTGATAATTTGATATGTGGGTGGACCGGTGCTTGGGTGTTGTTCTTACTTGAACAAGACTCCCATTTATGATTACCCCCTCTCGCAAGCATCCACAACTATGAAAGAAGAATTAAGATAAATCTAACCATAACATGAAACATATGGATCCAAATCAGCCCCTTACGGAATAGTGCATAAACTAGGGTTTAAGCTGGTGTCACTCTAGCAATGCATCATCTAATTACTACTCCACAATGCCTTCCCTTAGTCCCAAGTATGGTGAAGTGTCATGTAGTCGACGTTCACATGACACCACTGAAGGAAGCAACAACATACATATAATCAAAATATCGAACGAATACGAAATTCACGTGATTACTTAGTAACTACTCACGAATCATATTCATGTTCAAGATAAGAGGGGTATTGAATATTATTAAGGATTTGAACATATAATCTTCCACCAAATTAACCAACTAGCATCAATTACAAGATGTAATCAACACTATTAGCAACCCACAAATACCAATGTGAGGTTTTAAGACAAAGATTAAATACAAGAGATGAAGTAGGGTTTGAGATGAGATGGTGCTGGTGAATATGTTGATGAAGATTGGTCCTACCATGATGAGAGGATCGTTGGTGATGTCGATGGCTTCAATTTCCCCCTCCTAAAGGGAAGTTTCCCCGGCGGAATCGCTCTACGGAAGAGCAGAAGTGCTCCTACCCAGGTTCCGCCTCGAGACGGCGGCGCTTCGTCCAAAAACCTTCCCTTTGATTTTTTTTCTAGGTCAAATGGCATCATATAGCAGAAGATGGGCTCTGAACGCCTGCCAGGCGCCCCACAAGCTCGGGGCGCTCCCTGGGGGGTAGGGCGCGCCCCATGCTTGTGGTTGCCTGGTGGGTCCTCCTTTGTTAATTCCTTTTCTAGTATTTTTTATATATTCCAAAATAAATCTATGTAAAATATTAGGTCATTTGGAGTTGTGCAGGATAGGTATATCTAATCTAGCCCTTTCCGGTCTAGAATTCCAGCTGCCGGCAATCTCCCTGTTCATGTAAAACTTGCAACATAAGAGAGAAAAGGCATAATAATTGTATCAAAAGGTGAAATAATGAAGGAAATATGCCCTAGAGGCAATAATAAAGATGTTATTTTATATTTCTTTATTCATGATAAAGGTTTATTATTCATGCTAGAATTGTATTGATCGGAAACTTAAATACATGTGTGAATACATAAACAAATATCATGTCCCTAGTAAGCCTCTACTAGACTAACTCGTTGATTAAAGATGGTTAACATTTCCAAACCATAGACATGTGTTGTCATTTGATAACGGGATTACCTCATTAGGAGAATGATGTGATGGACAAGACCCATCTGTTAGCTTAGCATATTGACCATTTAGTTTATTGCTATTGCTTTCTTCATGTCAAATACATAGTCCTCCGACTATGAGATTATGCAACTCCTGGATATCGGAGGAATACCTTGTGTGCTATCAAACGTCACAATGTAACTGGGTGATCATAAAGATGCTCTACAGGTATCTCCGAAGGTATTTGTTGAGTTGGCATAGATCGAGATTAGTATTTGTCACTCCGAGTATCAAAGAGGTATATTTGGGCCCTCTCGGTAATACATATCATAAGAAGGCTTGCAAGCAAAGTGACTAATGATTTAGTTGCAGGATGATGTATTACGGAACGAGTAAAGAGACTTGCCAGTAACGAGATTGAACTAGGTATGAAGATACTGACGATCAAATCTCAGGCAAGTAACATACCAATGGACAAAGGGAATTATGTATGTTGTCATAACGGTTCAACCGATAAAGATCTTCATAGAATATGTAGGAGCCAATACGGGCATCCAGGTTTTGCTATTGGTCGGAGTCCTGGATGAGATCATGGACATGACAAGGAGTCTCGAAATGGTCGAGAGGTAAATATTAATATATAGGGCGATGGTATTTGGACACCGAAAGAGTTTCAGGATGCACCAGGTAGTCATCGGGTCACCGGAAGGGGTTCCGGACACCCCCTCCCCCCGGTAGGTGTATGGGCTTAATGGGCCAAGGAGGGGACAGACCAGCCCACAAGGGGCTGGTGCGCCCCTCTCCCTAGTCGGCCAGCCCTAGGGAAGGAAAAGAGGGGAGGTATAGCCCCTCCTGCCTTCCCCTTCTCATGGGAGAAAGGAAAGGGTGGGGGCGCCTCCCTCCCTGCCTTTCCCCCGCACCAATACATGGCAAGGGGTGCCACTTGGGAGGAGACCCCAAATAGGATTCATCCTACTTGGGGCGCCCTCCTTGCTGCTCCCTCCTCTCCCCCACCTATATATATGTTGGGGAACGTAGTATTTCAAAAAAATCATACGATCACGCAAGATCTAACTAGGAGAAGCATAGCAACGAGCGGGGAGAGTGTGCCCACGTACCCTCGTAGACCGAAAGCCGAAGCGTTAAGTAACACGGTTGATGTAGTCGAACGTCTTCGCGATCCAACTGATCAAGTACCGAACGCACGGCACCTCCGTGATCTGCACATGTTCAACTCGGTGACGTCCCTCGAACTCTAGATCCAGTTGACGCCGAGGGAGAGTTTCGCCAGCACGACGGCATGGTGATGGTGATGATGAAGTTACCGATGCAGGGCTTCGCCTAAGCACTACGACAATATGACCAAGGTGGAAATCTGTTGAGGGGGGCGCCGCACACGGCTAAGAGATCAACTTGTGTGTCTATGGGGTGCCCCCTTCCCCCGTATATAAAGGAGTGGAGGAGGGGGGTAGTTGGCCTCATAGGGCGCGCCCCAAGGGAGGAATCCTACTCCTACTAGGAGTAGGTTCCCCCCTTACCTAGTCCAACTAGGAGGGGGAAGGAAAGGGAAGAGGGGAAGAAGGAAAGGGGGGACGGCCCCCCTTCCCAATTCGTATTGGGCTTGGGGGCGCGCCCTCCTCTTGGCCGCCTCCTCTCTCTTCCACTAAAGCCCATGAAGGCCCATTAACCCCCTGGGGGGTTATGGTAACCCCCCGGTACTCCAGAAAATGCCTGAACCTATCTGAAACCTTTCTGGTGTCCAAACATAACCTTCCAATATATCAATCTTCACGTCTCGGCCATTTCGAGACTCCTCGTCATGTCCGTGATCACATCCGGGACTCCGAACAACCTTCGGTACATCAAATCACATAACTCACAATACATATCGTCATCGAACGTTAAGCGTGCAGACCCTACGGGTTCGAGAACTATGTAGACATGACCGAGACTCATCTCCAGTCAATAACCAATAGCGTAACATGGATGTTCATATTGGTTCCTACATATTCTATGAAGATCTTTATCGGTCAAAATGCATAACAACATACGTTGTTCCCTTTGTCATCAGTATATTACTTGCCCGAGATTCGATCGTCGGTATCATCGTACCTAGTTCAATCTCGTTACCGACAAGTCTCTTTACTCGTTCCGTAATGCAACATCCCGCAACTAACTCATTAGTCACATTTCTTGCAAGGCTTATACTGATGTGCATTACCGAGAGGGCCCAGAGATACCTCCTAGACAATCAGAGTGACAAACCCTAATCTCGATCTATGTCAACTCAACAGACACCATCAGAGACACTTGTAGAGCATCTTTATAATCACCCAGTTACATTATGACGTTTGATAGCACACTAAGTGTTCCTCCGGTATTCGGGAGTTGCATAATCTCATAGTCATAAACTATGTATAAGTTATGAAAAAGCAATAGCAATAAACTAAATGATCAAAGTGCTAAGCTAACGGATGGGTCATGTCAATCACATCATTCTCTAATGATGCTATCCCGTTTATCAAATTACAACTCATGTCTATGGTAAGGAAACTTAACCATCTTTGATTAACGAGCTAGTCAAGTAGAGGCATACTAGTGACAGTTTGTTTATCTATGTATTCACACATGTACTAAGTTTTCGATTAATACAATTCTAGCATGAATAATAAACATTTATCATGATATAAGGAAATATAAATAGCAACTTTATTATTGCCTCTAGGGCATATTTCCTTCAGTCTCCCACTTGCACTAGAGTCAATAATCTAGATTACATTGTAATGATTCTAACACCCATGGAGTCTTGGTGTTGATCATGTTTTTCTCATGAGAGAGGCTTAGTCAACGGGTCTGCAACATTCAGATCCTTATGTATCTTGCAAATCTCTATGTCTCCCTCCTTGACTTGATCACGGATGGAATTAAAGCGTCTTTTGATGTGCTTGGTTCTCTTGTGAAATCTGGATTCCTTTGCCAAGGCAATTGCACCAGTATTGTCATAAAAGATTTTCATTGGACCCGATGCACTAGGTATGACACCTAGATCAGATATGAACTCCTTCATCCAGACTCCTTCATTTGCCGGTTCTGACGCAGCTATGTATTCTGCTTCACACGTAGATCCCGCCACGACGCTCTGTTTAGGACTGCACCAACTGACAGCTACACCATTCAATAAAAATATGTATCCGGTTTGTGACTTAGAGTCATCCAGATCAGTGTCAAAGCTTGCATCGATGTAACCATTTACAACGAGCTCTTTGTCACCTCCGTAAATGAGAAACATATCCTTAGTCCTTTTCAGGTATTTCAGGATGTTCTTGACCGTTGTCCAGTGATCCACTCCTGGATTACTTTGGTACCTCCCGGCTAAACTAATAGCAAGGCACACATCAGGTCTAGTACACAACATTGCATACATGATAGAACCTATGGCTGAAGCATAGAGAATGACTTTCATTTTCTCTCTATCTTCTGCAGTGGTCGGGCATTGAGTCTGACTCAACTTCACACCTTGTAACATAGGCAAGAACCCTTTCTTTTCTTGATCCATTTTGAACTTCTTCAAAACTTTATCAAGGTATGTGCTTTGTGAAAGTCCAATTAAGCGTCTTGATCTATCTCTATAGATCTTGATGCCCAATATATAAGCAGCTTCACCGAGGTCTTTCATTGAAAAATTCTTATTCAAGTATCCTTTTATGCTATTCAGAAATTCAGTATCATTTCCAATCAACAATATGGCATCCACATATAATATTAGAAATGCTACAGAGCTCCCAGTCACTTTCTTGTAAATACAGGCTTCTCCAAAAGTCTGTATAAAACCACATGCTTTGATCACACTATCAAAGTGTATATTCCAACCCCGAGATGCTTGCACCAGACCATAAATGGATCGCTAGAGCTTACACACTTTGTTAGCACCTTTTGGATCGACCAAACCTTCTAGTTGCATCATATACAACTCTTCTTTGAGATATCCATTAAGGAATGCAGTTTTGACATCGATTTTCCAAATTTCATAATCATAAAATGCGGCAATTGCTAACATGATTCGGACGGACTTAAGCATCGCTACGGGTGAGAAGGTCTCATCGTAGTCAACTCCTTGAACTTGTCGAAAACCTTTTGCAACAAGTCGAGCTTTGTAGACAGTAATATTACCGTCAGTGTCAGTCTTCTTCCTGAAGATCCATTTATTCTCTATGGCTTGTCGATCATCGGGCAAGTCAACCAAAGTCCATACTTTGTTCTCATACATGGACCCCATCTCAGATTTCATGGCCTCAAGCCATTATTGCGGAATCTGGGCTCATCATCGCTTCCTATAGTTCGTAGGTTCATCATGGTCAAGTAACATGACCTCCAACACAGGATTACCATACCACTCTGGTGCGAATCTTACTCTGGTTGACCTACGAGGTTCAGTAGTAACTTGATCAAAAGTTTCATGATCACCATCACTAGCTTCCTCACTAATTGGTGTAGGAATCACTGGAACTGATTTCTGTGATGAACTACTTTCCGATAAGGGAGCAGGTACAGTTACCTCATCAAGTTCTACATTCCACCCACTCACTTCTTTCGAGAGAAACTCCTCTAGAAAGGATCCATTCTTAGCAACGAATATCTTGCCTTCGGATCTGTGATAGAAGGTGTACCCAACAATCTCCTTTGGATATCCTATGAAGACATATTTCTCTGATTTGGGTTCGAGCTTATCAGGTTGAAGCTTTTTCACATAAGCATCACAGCCCCAAACTTTAAGAAACGACAACTTGGGTTTCTTGCCAAACCATGGTTCATTCGGTGTCGTCTCAACGGATTTTAATGGTGCCCTATTTAACGTGAATGCAGCCGTCTCTCAAGCATAACCCCAAAATGATAGCGGTAAATTAGTAAGAGACATCATAGATCGCACCATATCTAATAAAGTGCGGTTACGACGTTCGGACACACCATTACGCTGTGATGTTCCAGGTGGCGTGAGTTGCGAAACTATTCCGCATTGTCTCAAATGAAGACCAAACTCATAACTAAAATATTCACCTCCACGATCAGATCGTAGAAACTTAATTTTCTTGTTACGATGATTTTCCACTTCACTCTGAAATTCTTTGAACTTATCAAATGTTTCAGGCTTATGTTTAATCAAGTAGATATACCCATATCTGCTCAAATCATCTGTGAAGGTCAGAAATAACAATACCCGCCGCGAGCACCAACACTCATCGGACCGCATACATCAAAATTCAAAGGAACAGTAGCACATGCCATTTATCTACAACAACATAGACATGCAAAATACTATCAGGTACTAAGTTCGTGATAAATTAAAGTTCAATTAATCATATTACTTAAGAACTCCCACTTAGATAGACATCTCTCTAGTCATCTAAATGATCACATGATCCATATCAACTAAACCATGTCCGATCATCACGTGAGATGGAGAAGTTTTCAAGTGAACATCACTATGTTGATCATATCCACTATATGATTCACGCTCGACCTTTCGGTCTCAGTGTTCCGAGGCCATATCTGCATATGTTAGGCTCGTCAAATTTAACTCGAGTATTCTGCGTGTGCAAAACTGGCTTGCACCCATTGTATGTGAATGTAGAGCTTATCACACCCGATCATCATGTGGTGTCTCGGCATGACGAACTGTAGCAACAGTGCATACTCAGGGAGAACACTTATACTTGAAATTTAGTGAGAGATCATCTTATAATGCTACCGTCGTACTAAGCAAAATAAGATGCATAAAGGATAAACATCACATGCAATCAAAATAAGTGATATGATATGGCCATCATCATCTTGTGCCTTTGATCTCCATCTCCAAAGCACCGTCATGATCACCATCGTCACTGGCTTGACACCTTGATCTCCATCGAAGCATCGTTGTCGTCTCGCCAACTATTGCTTCTACGACTATCGCTACTGCTTAGTGATAAAGTAAAGCAATTACATGGACATTGCATTTCATACAACAAAGTGACAACCATATGGCTCCTACCAGTTGCCGATAACTATAACAAAACATGATCATCTCATACAACAAATTATATATTATCACGTCTTGACCATATCACATCACAACATGCTGCAAAAACAAGTTAGACGTCCTCTACTTTGTTGTTGCAAGTTTTACGTGGCTGATACGGGCTTCTAGCAAGAACCATTCTTACTTATGGCATAAAACCACAACATGGTATAGTGATTGCTTTTTGATCTTCAGAAAGAACCCTGTTCATTGAATCCGATTCAACTAAAGTTGGAGAAACTAACACCCGCCAGCCACCTGCGTGCAAAGCACGTCGGTAGAACCAGTCTCATGAACGCGGTCATGTAATGTCGGTCCGGACTGCTTCATCCAACAATACCGCCGAATCAAGAAACAACTAGTGACATCAAGCAATATGTATATACCCACGCCAACAACTCCTTTGTGTTCTACTCGCGCATATAACATCTACGCATAGACCTGGCTCAGATGCCACTATTGGGGAACGTAGTATTTCAAAAATTTGCCTATGATCACACAAGATCTATCTAGGAGAAGCATAGCAACGAGTGGGGAGAGTGTGTTCATGTACCCTCATAGGCTTAAAGCAAAAGAGTTAAGTAACGCGGTTGATGTAGTCGAACATCTTCGCGATCCAACCAATCAAGTACCGAACGCACGGCACCTCTGCGATCTGCACACGTTCAGCTCGGTGACGTCCCTCGAACTCTAGATCCAGCTGAGGCCGAGGGAGAGTTTCGTCAGCATGACGGCGTGGTGACGGTGATGATGAAGTTACCGACGCAGGGCTTCGCCTAAGCACTACGACAATATGACCAAGGTGGAAATCTGTGGAGGGGGGCACCGCACACAGCTAAGAGATCAACTTGTGTGTCTATGGGGTGCCCCCTTCCCCGTATATAAAGGAGTGGAGGAGGGGGTCGGCCGGCCTCATAGGGCGCGCCCCAAGGGGGGAATCCTACTCCTACTAGGAGTAGGTTCCCCCCTTTCCTAGTCCAACTAGGAGGGGGAAGGAAGGGAAGAAGGAAAGGGGGCCGGCCCCCCTCCCCAATTTAGATTGGGCTTGGGGGGCGCCCCTCCTCTTGTCCGCCTCCTCTCTCTTCCACTAAAGCCCATGAAGGCCCATTAACCCCTCGGTACTCCGGAAAATGCTCGAACCTATCTGAAACCTTTCCAGTGTCCAAACATAACCTTCCAATATATCAATCTTCATGTCTCGACCATTTCGAGACTCCTCGTCATGTCCGTGATCACATCCGGGACTCCGAACAACCTTCGGTACATTAAATCACATAACTCACAATACATATCGTCATCGAACGTTAAGCGTGCGGACACTACGGGTTCGTGAACTATGTAGACTTGACCGAGACTTATCTCCAGTCAATAACCAATAGCGGAACCTGGATGCTCATATTGGTTCCTACATATTCTACGAAGATCTTTATTGGTCAAACCGCATAACAACATACGTTGTTCCCTTTGTCATCAGTATGTTACTTGCCCGAGATTCGATCATCGGTATCATCATACCTAGTTCAATATCGTTACTGGCAAGTCTCTTTACTCGTTCTGTAATGCAACATCCCGCAACTAACTCATTAGTCACATTGCTTGCAAGGCTTATATTGATGTGCATTACCGAGAGGGCCCAGAGATACCTCTCTGACAATCGGAGTGACAAATCCTAATCTCGATCTATGTCAACTCAACAAACATCATCGGAGACACCTGTAGAGCATCTTTATAATCACCCAGTTACGTTGTGACGTTTGATAGCACACTAAGAGTTCCTCCGGTATTCGAGAGTTGCATAATCTCATAGTCATAGTAACATGTGTAAGTTATAAAGAAAGCAATATCAATAAACTAAACAATCAAAGTGCTAAGCTAATGGATAGGTCATGTCAATCACATCATTCTCTAATGATGTGATCTCGTTTATCAAATGACAACTCATGTCTATGGTTAGGAAACTTAGCTATCTTTGATTAATGAGCTAGTCAAGTAGAGTCATACTAGTGACACTCTGTTTGTCTATGTATTCACACATGTACTAAGTTTCTAGTTAATACAATTCTAGCATGAATAATAAACATTTATCATGATATAAGGAAATATAAATAACAACTTTATTATTGCCTCTAGGGCATATTTCCTTCAATATATGTGGGAGGGGCGCCTAGCACACCAGAAGATTGTCTTAGCCGTGTGTGGCGCCCCCTCCACTGTTTACACCCCTGGTCATATTTTCCTAGTGCTTAGGCGAATCCCTGCGGAGATAGCTTCACCATCACCGTCACCATGCCGTCGTGCTGCCGGAACACATCTACTACCTCGCCGTCTTGCTGGATCAAGAAGGCGGAGGACATCACCGAGCTGAATGTGTGCTGAACATGGAGGTGTCGTACGTTCGGTACTTGATCGGTTGGAGCGCAAAGAAGTTCGACTACATCAACCGCGTTGTTAAACGCTTTCGCTTACATTCTACAAGGGTACGTAGACACATTCTCCCCTCTCATTGTTATGCATCTCCATGGATAGATCTTTCGTGTGCGCATATTTTTGTTTGTTTTCCATGCAACGTTTCCCAACAGTGGCATCCGAGCCAGGTCTATGCGTAGCACGAGTAGAACACAAAGAGTTGTGGGCAGTGATAGTCATACTGCTTACCACCAGTGTCTTATTTTGATTCGGCGGTATTGTGGGATGAAGCGGCCCGGACCAACCTTACATGTCCACGCACATGAGACCGGTTCCACCGAATGACATGCAACTAGTTTTGCATAAAAGGTGGCTGGTGGGTGTATGTTTCTCCTACTTTAGTTTATTCAAATTTGACTATGGACGGTCCTTGAAGAAGGTTAAAACAGCAAACTTGATGAATCACCGTTGTGGTTTTTGCATAGTTAAGAACGGTTCTTGCTAGAAGCCCGTAGCAACCACGTAAAACACCGCAAGATTGAACCCAATGCTAAGCACTTCTCCCGTTGCAAGAAAAATCAATCTAGTTGGACAAACCAAACCGATAGTTCGAAGAGAATTACAAAGATATCAAATCATGCATAAAAGAATTGAGAGGAGATTCAAATAAGATTCATAGATAAGCTGATCATAAATCCACAATTCATCAGATCTCGGCAAACACACCGCAAAAGAGTATTACATCGAATAGATCTCCAAGAACATCGAGGAGAACATGGTATTGAGAATCAAAGAGAGAGAAGAAACCATCTAGCTACTAGCTATGGACCTGTAGGTCTAAGGTAAACTACCCACGCTTCATTGGAAGGGCAATAGGGTTGATGTAGAAGCCCTCCATGACCGAATCCCCCTCTGGTAGGATGCCGAAAAAGGCCCCTAGATGGGATCTCACGGGTATAGAAGGTTGCGGCGGTGGAAAAGTGTTTTTGTGGATGCCTCTATTGGTTTGAGGATATATGGGTATATGTAGGTGAAATAATTAGGTCAGGAAGTGCAAGAGGGGCCCACAAGGGTGGGGGCGCGCCCTACCCCCTTGGGCACGCCCTCCGTCCTTATGGCCGCCTCGTGGCTCCTCCGACTTCATCTCCAAGTCTCCTGGTTGTCTCCTAGTCCAAGAAAAATCATCGCGAAGGTTTTATTCCGTTTGGACTCCGTTTGGTATTCCTTTTCTATTGAACTCAAAAACAAGAAGAAGAAAACAAGAACTGCCACTGGGCTCTAGGTTAATAGGTTAGTCCCAAAAAAATATAAAATAGCATGTTAATGCATATGAAACATCCAAAACAGATAATATAATAGCATGGAACAATCAAAAATTATAGATACATTGGAGATGTATCACTCGCCGACACTGCCGCTGCGGCGGGGACGTGCGATAGAGCCTTGGAAGGAGGTTGGGGAGCAGCATTGCTCCTCTTCTTTGAAGCCATGGACGAAGAAGGTGATCATGAAGATCGACGTGATGTTCACAACTTCGGGTTCGCGTAAGCGATTTCCCCCTACCTGGCGCGCCAAAGATGTCGTGGGTGAACACGTATCTATGGGGCCACAGGCCCCTTATGGTCCGGCAGGGGGGAGATCACATTGCACAAAGAGCGAAGGCCATGAGGCGTCACGACGATGAGACTCTGGTGGTTTTTACCCAGGTTCGGGCCGTTGAGAAGCGTAAAACCTTACTCCTGCTTGGGTGGATTGGATGGAGGAACACGACGACGTGCAGTGCTCAAGTCCGACAAGGTGGCCTCGAGGAGAGCTGCTATGCGGGTACAAGTGTGAGGTGGTCTGAATCCTTCTCTACGTTGCCTTGGACCTCCTTTTATATCTCAAGGGGTAACCACAGTGGCAAAACAGACATTATCTCATGATTAGATAGCCAACCGTGCTATCATACCTAACTCTGGCTCTTAGGACAAAATGCCATCAATGCTACCTTAGGTGGCGTGCGGGGGTGCATCCCCGACAAGCTTATATTGCTGCTTAGCTAACTTCTGCTTATCATCTTGACATGCCCCTGGACGAGTGCCAGGTGGGTGTGATCTGTCTTCCAGCAAACAACCATGTGCTTAGTGAGTGCCACTTAGCCGCCTAGGGGGCTCGATACTGCATCGATAAGTGACTAGCGTCGTGGTGTGGTGGAGCGGCGGTAAATGTCCTATACCTGCTAGGGGCAGGGCTTGCCGGGCCTTCTTGGAGGGGTCCTACTCTTGTTAGCCGCATCGACCTTGCCGACCTCGCCTGACCAGCAAAGGACACTTTCCTTGGAATCTCTGTCTTGTATACTGGCTTGGTCTTCTTGATACGCTCCTTGTTCTCAAGAAGAGCGGTTTCTCTTGGCTTGACTCTGCGTGGATCCGAATGTGCTTGGCGGGTTCAACTACATTGAGGTAGCCATTCCCCCAGCAGGCCCTGGCCATCGGGGCGGAGGCTTTTTGTTCATGCACAAGTCAGGGGAAATAAACACCCCTGTTTGTGTACCCTAACAGACTTGATGTATCCTAAAATAGCTCCTTTTAGATTGGCAGCCTTTGGATTTCGTGGAGGTCTTAATTGCAGAACAAAATACTACCATCCTTTCTTCATAATTTAGAAAGTGGGTAACACTGCTTATAAGCTCCAGTTCGTAGAACATGTAAAAAATCATCATGTTTTCATGTTAGTCAGCTTAAAATCTCACTCGCAACAAGGCTATGCCTAGTCGTAATCTACATATGACGAATGAGGATGGTACCCACAAGACTGAACCAGCGACAGTTTTTCTGGTACGACACCTTCATACATGAGAAGGCGCAGACTTCATCAAGTATACATTTCCGGTTTTCTTTCTTTTGATAACTCAAGCAAGGCAGGAAGCAAATACAACACCGTGAGGACTCGTTGTATCTCAAGAAGGAGGGCAATGCCAAATCATGAACCTGCAATTGTATGTTTTCCTCATTTAGGTGTAGCCTTTCTGGCAATACCGCTTCAATCTGATCCAACAGCTCACAAGTCTCCTCTCCTGGTCTTGTTGTTAAGCCATCAAATCCCTTTTACCATTATAAGGTAGTTATGCATGTTTTTACCTTCACCATTGTAGCGGATAAGAGCATCTACAACAATGAGCGCTTATCCAGACGCTTAAACAAGAAAAATACCAAAAATATTAAGCGTCATGTATTCCAACGCTGGGCGCTAATGACCAACGCCAAACACGCTTACAAGTAGATGTTTCCGTTTCAGCTGGGGGAGGCCTGGTGCTCGCTACCTTGTTTTGTGTCGATGAGGCACTAGATGTCAGGAATTGACGATGCAACCACTGATTGGCTTGGAAAATTTTCTGAACAACCTCCCCTGGCGCTCAGCGTTGGGGATGTCATGATGAGCTACTTATTTAAGCCTGGTTGTGGTTGGTGTATCGTATGTTGAATTGCCGATTTCCTAATGTATGTTTTCGAAAAGGATGATAAGACCCAACCTCTGCATCGAGCGATGCGCACAGCTATATATTTCCTAATGGATGAAACTCGGTGCCTTATAGCTATAGTAATATAGAATAGCCCTCTTGAAAGGACCGAGATGGCGCCTAGAGGGGAGTGAATAGGCATTTTGAAACTTCTATAGATTTTTCTTTATCCTAATGCGGAATTAAACTAAACCAATACTTTTCAAGCACAAATCCTAAATATGCTAGGCTCAACTAAGTGCACCAACAACATATGCTAAACAAGATAGGCACTTAAGGAAACTAGCATGCACAAACTATATCACAAGATAGGGGTTTGGGGTAAGTGGTTTGTTGCTCGAAATGATGGTTAGAATGTGTATCAACAGCACCCAAACCGGTGAGGAAGAAGATCTCTTTTATAGCCAACCCCTAAAACTAGTCGTTGGGCTCCAACAGACACTTCCTGGACAGCCCGTGCCCACGGGGGACAAGACCCCGTGCCGACGGGGTCCCATGCCCACAGTACAAGCCTGTGTGCATGTGGGGGCGTGCCCACGGCCTCAAAACCCCGTGCCCACAAGGTACCCAGAAACAACCAAAAGCAGGAAAATGAAACATGCATAACTTTGGCATACGAACTCCAAATTTGATGATCTTGGGCTCGTTTTAAAGTTGTGTAAAAGCCCAAGGTCCTTATGTAGAGAACCACCCAAGATCAACAAGAAATAATGATGCACAAAGGTTTGAGCTCTCTACATGAGATGCGATCAAGCTACTTGCCCGAAAGTCCCTCTTGATAGTACAATTACCAAACCTATAATCCGTGTCCCACCAAGCACCATGATACAGGCAAAACTAGGAAAACCTAGCTAAGGAATACCTTTGCCTTACACATTTCATTTGATTGTTAATGCTTGCCTCAAGTTGGAATCCTTTTCTTGACCATAATCACTTGGTGAAGATATTCAAATTGCTTCCCATATTGCAATGAGGGAATCCTTCTCTTAAGCACATATTCACATGTACATGACCACAAGGTGGACCGCAAGCTTCATAGCATATAACCTTCGGCTTCTCATCTTGCACTTGGACTCCCCAAACTTGATGACCATCACCACTTGATGTCATCCTTACATAGGCTACTCGAAATCTTTCTTTTGATGCAAGCCTATGAGAAACACCTTACCCGCATAGACATAGGAAACACATAGCATGGGTTAGTGCACAAAACGCAATTCACAATTACTTACCATACCACTAGACCACTTGATCCCACGTGGTACATTGTTTGCGCTTGTGTGTTGACCATCTAGACATTGGTGGAGCTATGTGTGATGAAAATGGACCATGGCCCTCCTAGTCCAAAGCAAATATGGTGTAGGACTGAAGTAAATTGGGCCATGAGGCCAAGAAATAATGGTCTTCCTTTGTACCGGCCCGCCCAGGTTTGGCTATGTCGCTCCGCCACTGCATCTAGATACAATCTTCGAGCTTCATCTTGGTCAACCAACATATTTACTTCAAGATCTATATTGGTTTCTTGAAAGCCATAATGAACTCTTCATTTTACTTCATTGCTTCAAGACTAGGTCACCAATTACTCTTTCATGACCATATCAAGTTTCACCATGAACATCATATTGGTCATCACTTTCTCTTCTAAATGCCCCCATCACAAACTCTTGAGAGGCACAATGAATTCTTCACTCTAGTTTTTGCTTCAAGACATGATCAACGAGAATCCAACGCATGAGCTCATCATGATCTTCTCTTGATACCATAGCTTGAATTCTTCTCTTTAATCATACTCTCAAGACCTTGATCCTTATAAGCCCAAATGTGTCAACCTTTGAGATCCTTCAATGGACTCCACCTTGAACATATTTGGTTAGGCATCGATATCAATCTTGATGGCTTCATTAGATACATCCAAAGACCAACTAGTATCCTCACTAGACATGAGACCCCGAGAGTCAGACCCTAGGCCTCGTGGGCACAGGGGTCCGTGACCCCGTGCACATGGGGTATCCATAGAGTTTAACACTCGACCCCATGTGCACGGGGTGTCCAGAGAGATTTTTCCTGGACCCTGTGCGCACGGGGTAAGCAGAGAGGATACCATGAAGACTTCCTTGAGAGGCTTTTGATGGAACTCTTCCCAAATAAATCCAACATGCTTCATGCATCACTATGGAACATTTCTTCATATAGGATACAATGCCATTGATGCTCCATAGGAATTATCATTCGATACCAAAGCTAAGAGCAAATCTTCATCTTTATGACAATCATCCTAAAGGCTCCACCTATGTAATATCCCTTCAAATATATCTCAGTGAAAGCATTAGTCTATTGAGATAGTCATTAATTATCAAAACCACACTTAGCGGCTACATGCCCTTTCACCTCTGGTTCTGGCCTTAAACCCTACCTTGTTCCCTTGATTACTCGATTTCTTGTCCCAAATTCCCCTTCATCCTACCTGGGTCCCGGCGGGGGTTAGGGGGTTGGGGATAGAGGGGAGATATCTCGTATTTCTGCTGGCACACCTAGTGCTGGCTCAAGCATATGCGTCACAATTTGACCCAAAAAATCAATGAGGAGCTACATGACTTCCCCAGACTCAGAAACCACCACATTCTGTGGAGGACGAGGGTGTCCCAACAGCATACGAAGACCATGTGGAGTGTGCCCGTATATTACGATTTGAGAAAATTAAACTTGCATAGATTTGATCATGTTATAAAACGTGAGTTGGAAACAAGATTGGTCGTGTGCGCAACTCGCAGGATGCATGTGAAGTAATGCCATGCATGTTGTTGATACTTGAAAAATTCGACAGAGTTGACCTCCGGAACGTGTTATCTTTTCTCATAGTATCCGTGCGTTGGTTGCTGAAGTGGCCTCGCGCATGCATATTATCAAAAAAATTGGAAACCAAACCCGTGTGCCTGAACCTGCAGGTGTATGGGCATGGGAGAAGCAAAACAGAGCGTACGTACGACAAATGCTCAAATCTGGCACAGGAAAAATAATGTAGACACCAGAAAAAAGAATCATGACAGGCATGAAATTGCATGATTTGCATGTACAGCGTATCGAAATGAATCTATTTATACATATCTTCCTTTCTACGTATTTGTCCATGAATGGAATTTGGCGGTTGGATTGCAGGGTGTGTGATGTCAGTGAGGAGTCGGAGTAGCGAGCACGATGCATTTGGTTGATGCTTTGACCACGAGCCTGGACGTTTGTTGCGCGAAGCTACCCACCGTGTGTTGAGGGGGTTGACTCAGTTTTCACTGCACGACTTGGGCCCTCTGGTGCAAAGCAAAAAAGACAAAAATAAATTACACGGTCAGTGTCTAGGTGAGAGACATCATTGACTGATGGACAAGATAAAACCAAGTTGCGGTAATAAGGATAGTAGTGGCAGATGTATAAAAGAATTAGTAAAAGCAGGTATCAGGTGTGGACGATTAAGTTATAATTAAGCAAGCAGGCATCCATCGGTATGAACGGGACTGATGATTGCATCGCATGTAGTAGTATGAATGTATGCATCATGCATGAGCACCGAGTAGTCGTGCGCCCCTCTCCTTGGCGCCTCCCCAGTATTGACGCACCTCTTCGATTCCACTCCGGTTGGCTGATTGGATGGAACCATTCAAATACAGCCATGGCCATGGCCGTGAACCTCCCCAGTACCTTTCTTCCCATTCCATCGCCATTGCCGCACCACAACAGATGAGGAGGCAAAGGTAACCTTCCTTTACTCTCGCTCTACATTCCCAATCAGCCTTCCTGATTGCATGCACCCTCTATGTAATCTACTGATTCATCATTTTCCTTTCCTTACCAAGCAAAATACTCTTGCCATTTATTCTCCCCCTTTTCCTGGAGGAAAAAAAAGAGGGAAACAACCTGCATGCATCCATTTGAATTTCGTTTTTGCGTCACCCAGGCTGCGTTTATTGCTTGTTATGATCTGCCGATTACGATTTGATTTCCTATATGCTGTGCTTTCCAAATGTCTTGGCCTACAGCGAGACTAATGTCAATGTTTTCCTTTGTTTCGGCATATTATTCATCCTGCAGATCAGCCACAAGATAACAGCATAGCAACAACATCACGAGGAAGAAGAGTCAACAGTGAAGAGCACATACGGAGGAGGCCATGGGGTCCAAGGGAATCCTCAAGAACAGCGGCTCCAGCCGCGTGCCGCCGCACGGCCCCAGCAAGCCACCGACGGCGCCAACATCGGCGCCGCAGGTGGTCTTTGGGCGGCGAACCGAGTCTGGGCGCTTCATCAGCTACTCGCGCGACGACCTCGACTCAGAGATCAGCAGCGTCGACTTCCAGGACTACCATGTCCACATCCCCATGACGCCGGACAACCAGCCCATGGAGGAGGACGGCACCAAGGCCGACGAGCAATACGTCTCCAGCTCGCTCTTCACCGGCGGCTTCAACAGCGTCACCCGTGCACATGTCATGGACAAGCAGGGCCCTGACTCCGACATGGGTCGATCTGGCCCCAAGGGCTCCATCTGCATGGTCGAGGGGTGCGACAGCAAGATCATGCGCAACGGCCGTGGGGAGGACATCCTCCCCTGTGAGTGTGACTTCAAAATCTGCGTCGACTGCTTCACCGACGCCGTCAAGGGTGGCGGCGGTGTCTGCCCCGGGTGCAAAGAGCTTTACAAGCACACCGAGTGGGAAGAAGTCCTCTCCAACTCCAGCAATGAGCTGACACGGGCTCTCTCGCTGCCACATGGGCCAGGGGGCAAGATGGAGAGGCGTCTTTCGTTGGTGAAGCAGGGCACTATGAACAACCAGTCCGGTGAGTTTGACCATAACCGCTGGCTCTTTGAGACCAAGGGGACATATGGCTATGGTAATGCCATTTGGCCAGACGACAATGTGGACGATGATGGCAGAAATGGAGTACCAGGGCACCCCAAGGATCTCATGTCTAAACCATGGCGGCCACTCACCCGCAAGCTCCAGATTCCAGCTGCTGTCATCAGTCCTTACAGGTGCCATCTTTTTTCCTTAAAAACATGTGCCATTACTGTTACCTGCCAATCAAAAGTTATATGTACGGGTTAATGCCTAAACAAGAAGTATGCTGGCTTACCCACTAACACAAGAATAATGAATCAATTGGTTTTACATTAAACTAAAGGAACTGCAGCTTTGCATTACCCTCTCATTAGGCCAACCCCTAATAAAATTGATGGTGTTAAAAAGTGATTAGAGCCACATGCTGTTAACCTTCAAGTAAATGTAGTCTAGCAAACAGAAATGCTACAAGGAAGCCAAGTAAATAGCCCTACTATACCTATTGGTTTCAATACCAATCAAATGCATATATAAAGTGACTGAGTTGTCAATTTCAGCCAAAGATCATAGTATGTGTACAGACTAGTTAAAAAAGTGTGCCTATACAGTAACCTTGCAATTTTCTTCCAAATACCATAGCATGTGCACACAGACTAGTTAAATGTGTTCTCTGTCACAAAGCTTTAAAAAAATCCACACATAGCAGTTGAAAAGAAAATGCAAAGATCCCACACTTGCATAGTATTCTACTACTTGCTGGTTCAAATTTCAGTTACACAGAAAATATACTGATATTTATTAATAGTCCCTCCATTCCAGAATATAAGGTGCACGCATTTTTCGAGATTTAGCTTTGACCATCAATTAATCTTTTGAATATGAATTTAATGGTATATTTTTATGACACATAACCCACATTGCATTGGTTAAATTTATGGTCAAACTTAAATCTCAAAAAGCATGCGGACCTTATATTCTGGAATGGAGGGAGTACATGACAACACCTAGGTGCATTGCTATTTTGTGATACCATCCTCTTGTCTGAACTGTCTCTTGCATGCAGGCTCCTTGTCCTCATCCGCTTGGTTGCACTGGCCTTCTTCCTCATGTGGCGTATCAAGCATCAAAATGATGACGCCATCTGGCTCTGGGGAATGTCAATTGTTTGTGAGCTCTGGTTCGCATTGTCATGGGTGTTGGACCAGCTTCCAAAGCTGTGCCCTATCAACCGTGCTACAGATCTTTCTGTGCTTAAAGAAAAGTTTGAGACACCAACACCGAGCAATCCAACAGGCAAATCTGATCTCCCTGGAATTGATATCTTTGTGTCAACTGCTGATCCAGAAAAGGAGCCGGTCCTGGTCACAGCAAACACAATTCTCTCAATCCTTGCAGTTGACTACCCTGTCGATAAGCTTGCATGTTATGTGTCAGATGATGGAGGGGCACTGCTGACCTTCGAGGCGATGGCTGAGGCAGCAAGCTTTGCTAATTTCTGGGTGCCATTCTGCAGGAAGCATGACATTGAACCCAGGAACCCAGACAGCTACTTCAACCTGAAGAGAGATCCTTTCAAGAATAAGGTGAAGGCCGACTTTGTAAAGGACAGGAGAAGGATCAAGCGTGAGTATGACGAGTTCAAGGTCCGAGTTAACGGCTTGCCAGATTCCATCAGGCGCCGCTCTGATGCATACCATGCCCGTGAGGAAATCCAGGCAATGAATCTTCAAAGGGAAAAGATCAAGGCTGGAGGCGATGAGCAATTTGAGCCAGTGAAGATTCCCAAGGCAACATGGATGGCTGATAGCACTCACTGGCCCGGTACATGGATTCATCCGTCACAAGATCATGCACGTGGTGATCATGCAGGAATCATACAGGTACTGATTCGATGATGATTGCGTAAACACAATTTCTGGTCTAGACCTAGTTATTTACATGTTTCTTCTATATCACAGGTTATGCTGAAACCACCAAGTGACATGCCAATGTATGGGAACATTGAAAAGTCACCTCTTGACTTTTCAGGAGTGGATACAAGACTTCCAATGCTGGTGTACATGTCACGTGAGAAACGTCCGGGATATGATCACAACAAGAAAGCAGGTGCCATGAATGCATTGGTTCGTGCATCAGCCATCATGTCCAATGGTCCCTTCATTCTTAATCTGGACTGTGATCACTACGTTTACAACTCAAAGGCCTTCAGGGAGGGCATGTGCTTCATGATGGACCGTGGTGGTGACCGACTCTGCTATGTGCAGTTCCCTCAGAGGTTTGAAGGCATTGACCCTTCTGACCGGTATGCTAACCACAATACTGTTTTCTTTGATATAAACATGCGTGCTCTTGATGGTCTGCAAGGACCAGTGTATGTCGGCACTGGGTGCCTCTTCCGGCGAATCGCCCTATATGGCTTTGACCCACCTCGTTCCAAGGATCACAGCCCAGGCTTTTGTGGTTGCTGCCTCCCACGACGCCGCAAGGCATCTGCTTCCAATGCTAATCCCGAGGAGACAATGGCTCTCCGTATGGGTGATTTTGACGGGGACAGCATGAACCTCGCCACATTCCCAAAGAAGTTTGGAAATTCCAGCTTTCTGATTGACTCCATCCCAGTAGCAGAGTTCCAGGGAAGGCCCTTGGCTGACCATCCATCTGTCAAGAATGGGCGTCCACCTGGTGCTCTAACAATTCCACGTGAAATACTGGATGCATCCATTGTGGCAGAAGCAATCAGTGTAGTTTCATGTTGGTATGAGGAGAAGACAGAGTGGGGCACTCGTGTGGGGTGGATCTATGGGTCTGTCACAGAGGATGTTGTGACAGGGTACCGCATGCATAATCGTGGATGGAAGTCAGTGTACTGTGTCACACAGCGTGATGCCTTCCGCGGCACTGCCCCAATCAATCTCACAGATCGTCTTCACCAGGTGCTTCGGTGGGCTACTGGTTCTGTCGAGATCTTTTTCTCTCGGAACAATGCATTGTTTGCCAGCTCCAAAATGAAGGTATATGCCCCTCTAGACTTTCTATTTCTATCCCTTACTAAAGTAGACTCACCAAAAATATGACAAACCATTTTTGCTTCACAGGTATTACAAAGGATTGCATACCTCAATGTTGGCATATATCCCTTCACATCCATCTTCCTCATTGTCTACTGCTTCCTTCCAGCACTCTCCCTTTTCTCAGGGCAGTTCATTGTGCAAACACTCAATGTCACCTTCCTGACATACCTACTTATCATCACCGTCACGCTTTGTCTCCTGGCCATGCTGGAGATCAAGTGGTCTGGAATTGCACTGGAAGAGTGGTGGCGAAATGAACAATTCTGGCTTATTGGTGGAACTAGTGCTCACCTAGCTGCTGTGATGCAAGGTCTACTGAAAGTTGTTGCAGGGATTGAGATCTCATTCACACTCACATCAAAGCAGGTGGGTGACGATATCGATGATGAATTTGCAGAACTCTACGAAGTAAAGTGGACTTCATTGATGATACCACCTCTCACCATCATCATGGTGAACCTTGTTGCCATTGCTGTTGGCTTCAGCCGCACAATTTACAGCACAATCCCGCAATGGAGCAAGCTTCTTGGTGGAGTGTTTTTCAGCTTCTGGGTGCTTGCCCATTTATATCCATTTGCAAAGGGGCTCATGGGCAGGAGAGGCAGGACACCCACCATTGTGTATGTCTGGGCTGGATTAGTTTCCATCACTATTTCATTGCTCTGGATTGCAATCAATCCTCCATCGTCAGCTGCCAATCAACAGTTAGGCGGGTCATTCTCTTTCCCTTGACCCAATTCATGCTGAAGCTTCATAGCTCTTGTTGGATTCACATACTGATTGCTGAAGACAACAGTACAATATTGGGTTCCCTAGCAGGCCAAAAGGGCACTCTATGAACCACATTCTGCATAACATGATGGGTTAATCTGCAGCTGAATCCAGATCAAGTTACAACAATTGGCATAGGATATCTCTAGTATATTATCATTATTTTTGGTTGTAATGTTTTGTCAGTATGTCAATAATTTACATTACACAATCTCTCGCATTTGAGCTGAATGTCATTCTTTGGTCACAACTCTTACCATCTTTCTTAACAAAATATGATTGTCATAGCTTACAAGTACCTGACCTTTCGGGATACAACTTCCTACAATTCAGAGTTGGAGCTCACCACTCCTATTGAGACCAATAGCGATATCATAGAAATGTTTGTGCATATTCCATATAATATATAGACATGATAGTGCTAAAATGGATACAGAAATGCCATTTTCTTTGTAAAAATAATACATCAACGCAAATTACTAAAAAATGGACTGGGAAATTCCTAAACTGCAAATAGTTAAAAAAATGTGCATTGCATAGTTCAAACTTATGTAACGATCATACACTGTTAAACTATATTCTGAAGAGAATGCATAAGGGTACAATTTGAAAATTGCTGTGGAGAAACAACTAAAGTATACCTGAAATTTCTATCAAATCTAGTCCATGGGCGGCATTGCAAAATCATTTAGGTGTAAGCCTCTTGAAATATAGTACATCAGCATTGTGTCATGGAAAGATCCAATATTGACAAAAACAGACTGCCTCATTCTTGGTGTTAAATCAAACTGCACATGTCTCACCAACCTGCATCTGAGTAGAACCCAAGGTTATGGATACATTTTAAAATTTATCAACATAATGGTGGGATGATATTCAAAAGGTATGTACCTACGAGGTAAACATCTCTTCAATAATTATGGTAATTTTTGTTGGGCGCTTCAAGGGAAAATGTTATAGCAAGGATCTCTGTGTGGTAGAAATTCATTTAGAATTTCTCCAGCCTTCAGTATTTTATATTTTGTATCAATTAGATCACAAAAGTGGAGATACTATAAACAGCATGCTTGTTCCATCGAAAAGTAGACTATGAAGCTGAGCATACAAGCAGATCGCATGTTGAGTCAGACACATCACTTTCAGCACTGATAGAATCCTCCAAAACGAATCTATGACCTATTGATTGAGAAAGTAACCAGCAAGTTTTGGTGTTAAGTTTCATGCCTAGATTGAGCATTTCTCTGATCAAAGCTGTTGCCGAACTGATGCGCTGCAATTTGACTAAGAGCACAACTACCACGTTGAATGAGGTACTATCCATGTGAACATTGGCGCCTTCCATTTCTGTTAGTAACTGCGTGACTGAAAGCATATCCCTGGCTCTACACAGTCCACGAAGCATTACATTGTATGTACAAGTGTTGGAGGCAACTCCTGAATCCTTCATCTTGTCAAACAAATCACGAGCCTCTTGAACAAAATGACCTCGGAATAGACCATGCAGAACAATGGTGTAGCACACGGTATCAAGTGCATAATTTTGACGCACAGCCTCCCGGAGAATCGTAAATGCCATTATGTTCTGGCCCCTTCCAACAAGGCCACGGAGGATGGCTGCATGGACGTAGGCGTCTGAATCAGGATTGCTTGTGACAACACTGCGGTAGAGGTTGACTGCATGATCTATCCTTCCCAAGTGACACAAACTATCCAACAATCCAACATAACTGTAGCTGTCTGGCCTGATGCCCAAACCAATCATATCAATGTAGAACTGAAGGGCTTCAGATGGAAACCCTGATTTGCACAGAGCACTCAGCATAGAATTGCAGGCCACAAGATCATAAGAGATATCCGAGCCCAGGATTAACCTAGGGAGAAGATCTATGTTCCGTGACAACTGCAATACCTGAACCAAAGTAGACAAAGTGTATGCATCCGGTTTTATCTGGCTCTCATGAAGATGTAGGTAGATGTCTATGGCCTCATCGTACCTCCTCTCCCTCATCATGCAGTCCATCAGAACATTATACATAACAAGGTCTGGGGTGCAACCGTTGGATGCCATGGATCCCAAGAGCTCACTGGCAATGTCATGCCTCCCAGCTCGGAAGAGACCTCTGACAAGCGGTGTGTAAGTCACCACTGTGGGTGAAGAGCCAGAACGCACCATATTTCCGAGAGTTTTACAGGCCTCGTCTAGCCTTCCCTCACTGCACATACGAGCGATGAGACACGTCCACATGGCAGCAGTGAGCTGCTGCCCCGAGACAAGCGCATACGACAGCAACTGCAGTAGCTCGGGCATGGTGCCGGCCTTACTGCAACAGGCAAACACCGAGGCGAGCGAAGTGGCGCTGGGGAGAAAACCTTGGCTCAGCATAGCTGTGAAACAGACGCGCAACCCTGACCAATCCCCGGCTCTGGAGAGATGAGTCAGGACAATGGCATAGGTGAGGTAGTTGGGCGACGGGTTGCCCTGCACGAAGCCCAGTGCGTCGTCGACGGAGCCGGTCCTGAGCAGGACGTCGAGGACGACATTGCGCGCGAAAGCGTTGTGGTGGAAGCCCCAGCGGGGCATTTCGTCGAACAGGTGGAGCACGAGCGGGTACAGGCCCCCGCGCCAGTAGAGCCTGAGCAGGAGCAGGAAGGTGTGGGGCCTGATGGGGCAGCCGAGGCTCTGGAGCTCGCGGAGGAGCGCGGGGGCGGTGCCGAGGCGGGAGGCGAGGCGCGTGGCGGCGGGGAGGACGCGGTCGAAGGACGAGGGCGGGTGGAAGTAAGCGGGGCGGCGGGCGCACCAGAGGAAGAAGGAGAGCGCGAGGGCGTCGGAAGGGCAGCGGGATACGGCGGCCTCGACGATCTGCGGCGACAGGGCGGGCGGCTGGGGCTGGGGCTTGGCGGCGAAGAAGGCGGCGGCGAGCCTGGCAGGGAGCGGCGGTGTCCGCCTCCGTGCGGCGTGGAGCATAGAAGCAGCGAGTGGGCGGGGACGGCGAGGCTGGCATTGCAGGCGCGAACACGGGCGGGGAGGAGCTCAGTGATATCTGCCTAATTGCATGGAGAGCAGAGCAAGCAAACGCCGCCGGCACGGGCACGGGCACGGGCACGGCGGCAGCGCTGCGTTACGTGGGGAGGAAGGAGGCTGAAACGGCAGGCAAACCTCCCAAATACGAGTGCTGGACATAGTAACATTTTCTTTTGACTGTCTGGACGTAGCAACATATGATGGGTCATTTCACATGATATTTGATGTATATTAAATCTGTCAAAGAAGCTTATCGAATATCGTCTAAAATGTATTAGGCATATTCAATGCAAGCCTTCATACATTTCAGTACATAAGACAGCTAAAACGTGCTAATAATATCAAGAAAGTTCGGGATGAACCAAAACCATGAATTATGGGTTTCACCACTAGCCAGTCGGAACTAAATGCTTCGTTGTCGTTGTCAAAGTTGTATGGTTTTATCTTGAGGATTTACCAAG
Source organism: Triticum monococcum (assembly GCA_034509565.1). Taxonomy (NCBI): domain Eukaryota; kingdom Viridiplantae; phylum Streptophyta; class Magnoliopsida; order Poales; family Poaceae; genus Triticum; species Triticum monococcum. The sequence continues at coordinate 389,473,231 of CM067841.1, forward strand.
TAAATAGAGTATGATACTGCATTTTGGGTTTATTTATCACACAATCAAATTTGATGCATGCTCAGCAATGATGCATTACAAGCAATAGCCAAGGGTGCAGCTTTCAGAGTGAGAAACAACAATCTGAAGCTCTTTGATGCAATTAAAAATGAGGCCCACGCGTTGTATGGTTAGAAACCGTACGCAGCTAGAATTCAAAAGGCTTCATTGTCTGGCACAAACATAAGAAAATGAGCAAGATTTTCCTGCGTGTCCATGTCCATAGCACAATGGAAGAAGAAAAAATGTCAAACCGCTGGATTACAGATTATAAAGTTCAACAGGAAAAAACTAGTGACGCCCTCTGCCGGTATGATTTCTCTGTTTCGATCCGTGATGATAGAAGCAAGTTACAAGTCCAGACCAATAGGACACCCAAGGCAACAAGTTTTCGTTATCAAGAAAAGAGCAGCTAGCACGCGCAGCACAGCCAGATGGTCTCTCGTTTTACACCGCCGCCTTGCTGACAACCAAAGCCTATTCAGAATCATTTTTGGCCAACAAGCTAAGCCGCCACGAGATCGGGGGTCTCTGCCTCGATGGACAACAGTGTGGTATGCACTTTGCCGACCCACGAGTCCAGGCGCTCACGCAATGCCTTCACCTGTGGGATGCCAAGTACTCTAGGCTGGACCCACGAAACATGAACCGTGCTGTCGACTTCATCGATGATTCCTTCTATGAGATGAACCTGCAATGGACAGGAAATATGTGAGTGTTTCAAATAGATATGCAATTCAGGGAACCCCACTGCTGCTTCAACTAGAGAGGATGCACGATTTTGGCTCCCCGGAACATTCGGGGACAGCATTACTACTACTGGAACTGATGCACAAAATCTGGAAGGAAACTGAAACAGATCTGAAGTACCACCTCCGTCCGGGCTTATAAGTACCCTCTTATTTTGGGCTAAAGTTTGACCATAAATTTATAACTAATAAAATGTAAACTACATGACGTAAAAAATATATTGTGGGAAACCTCTCTCAAATACAAATCCAACAATATAGTATATTTTTTGTTTCATACTCCCTCCGTTCCTAAATATTTGTCTTTATAGAGATTTCAACAAGTGACTACATACGGAGCAAAATGAGTGAATCTACACTCTAAACTATGTCTATATACATCCGTATGTGGTAGTCCATTTGAAACCTCTAAAAAGACAAATATTTAGGAACGGAGGGAGTATAATTTATATTTTGTTAGGTTTACAGATGGCCAAAGTTTGACCCAAAATATGAGGGGGGGGGATAAACCAGACGGAGGGAGTATAGCACCCAGCATTCTCAAATACAAATCCAATAATATAGTATATTTTTTGTTTCATACTCCCTCCATTCCTAAATATTTGTCTTTCTAGAGATTTCAACAAGTGACTACATACGGAGCAAATGAGTGAATCTACACTCTAAACTATGTCTATATACATCCATATGCATTTGTATATACCTCACACAACAACAGTTGGATTTGCAATCAAAACCCAAAAGTTTTTTAATAGCCCCTAAACAGTACGTCACAAGTGAACAGAAAGGAACTGAATATCAATACAGTAACACATCACGAATTATTAAGAAGTGTTGTTCCATAACAACCCACTGTCTAAATATGTGTTGGGTTCTGATTCCCAAGCCATAACATAAAATACTGCAAGCATAAAACAAGAGGCATGAAAAAAATGCACAAGTTTCTATGAACATGAAACGGAAATCCTATGGCGGAAGAATGTAGGAAATGGAGTTACCGAGAGGCTCTTCATAAGAAGGCATTCCACTTCGCTGGTTGAAAGCTTAGTCTGCTTGGCAATAACACTTAATGGGATAGTTCTATCTTCTGATGGCCGGCTAAAAAATGCAACACAAAAAAAAATATTAGGAAAAAACACGACAGGAAATGGAGGTGATATTGGAAAGTAATAGCCCAAAAATGGTACCTGAAGATTATCTCCATCAGACACAGAATATTGATCTTCTCAAGCAGTTTCTGTTCATTCTGCACCAATGCAGGCTGTGCACTAAGAGCAGCATTGTGAACCCCACAAAGCTCTTGGTAGAGAGCTAGGTTGCCGGTGTTGAACGCTTGTAACATGTGATAGACCCACTCCACCTTGGTCCCAATAAGACTATTGATCTATAAGGTACAAACAAGAGTAATTTCACTACTTCAGGAATGAGAAGTTTCAAATAGGCTTAACTCAAATCCAGAAGGAACGACGTTCATGTGCTACTAGTCAGCTTGTCTTAAACAGATATTAGTAGTAATATTAGTAGTAGTACGCCCAAATTACTTTTCCAACTAAAAGGTAGTATGCTATATTTATGTTAACCAAAAGAATCATCTGTGCTGACAACCATGGTCAATGAGTAAATATAGTGCATGCCTTTGTATACAAAAGGCTTCATAACTATTCTGTCAAACTTTTGCATAGCTCAAATTTGATCACTCTCCTATAACTGCATACACCAACTAACATAGTTGCCAATGATAATTCAACAATTAGTACTGTTATAGTTGTGTTCGATACTGTGAAAGGCACCCTGTTTCAGTGGGTACTTCAAAATCCATCCCTTTGATACTTGCAGTGTAGAATTCAAAAGAAACTGTCATTTAGCAATCAGGACGATCAAGTATGTGGAAAGATACATGTAACAGCATCCAGAAGCAAGTGGAATAGATGACATACGCACTATGCAAAAAACAAACTACAAATGCGTCAATTCAGGGCTGGGAACAATAAAGTCGTGCACAAACAAGCAACACTTAATTCGACAAAAGGACAAGCAATACTTACAATAGGGTGAGCTAACAATTCCCCGAAGTTGTAGATGTTGTCCCCCAGCAAGGCTGCAAGGGAAAGGTCAAATGCCAAGTCCTGTTTCAAGACAATAGGTATCAAATATACATAGAAATACAGTTTTGCTAAAGCACATCTAGATGTGCTATAAGTATTGCACATCTAAGTCCTATGTCATTGATCTTATGTTGAGATTCGTGTAGATATTTTCTTTTTCTTTTTTCTCTTTCTCTCTATGCTTAATTCACTCACTTAGATGTGCAATAACTAGAGCACATAGAAATAACATCCATGGCACATGTCAGGCTATATAAAAGAAAGGACTGAATAAAACACGTTCTTCTGCTGTACAATCGATGAAATTGTTAACTGCAAAACTTACCAGCTTGAATGACTCTGAGAGAGACCCCACGGTTGTGTAGGCCAGATAGAGAAGTGCGTTCTTATAGAACTCAGCAAACTCTTGGAGCGACTTATGATACTGAGACGATATCCAGTAGAAGCTAGCGTGGACCGTAGGATCCACATCAGTCATGCCATCCAAGGTGGTCTTCCCTTCCTCCAGCAGGTTCTTGCACTCCTTGTGGTTCCCTTTGTCGAGGTGAATTGCCGCAATCTGCATCTTGACATGAAGGATAGGCTCATTGATCCGCAGCTCCCTGGTTTCACGAAGCTTGGTGATTATCCCCTCGAGGAAGGTGATGGCGGCGTCCTTGTCGGGATATTGGCGCGAGGCTATGACCGCGAACTGGGCGAGTTTGAGCAAATTGATCTTTGTTTCGAAATCGGAGATGAAGTTGTTGTAGAGCTGTATGAGCGTGTCGCCAGTCTGAAGAATAAACAGCAATTGCCGTGGAGACCAAATCAGACCAAAATAGCGCTCGAAATCGAATTGGAGCATGTGAGGCGCATGAGTTGCCGCATGCCAATTAACGGCGCATCTGGAGCCTGCATCTAAATCTAGGTTCTAGGTTCTAGGTTCTAGAGGGAAGGGGGGAGGAAGTGGAGAGGATAGTGGAAGGGGGTAGGTACCTGTGCGGCCGGGATCTGGAGGAATTGGTCGAGCTTGAGGGTGAGCTGGTGCCAGAGCTTGCGCTGGTAGAGGTCGGCGAGGTCGGCGTACCAGTCGGCGAGGTCCGGCCGCGCCTGCCGCTGCGCCTCCACGTACTGCAGCGCCATGGACGACGGCGAGGGGGGGACCTGAATCTGAAGAAGCCTTTTCCGTTAGGGTTTGGGGAGGGGGAGGGCGACAACCACCGCCAACTAGAACAAGAGCAATGCGGCGAGGCGAGGCGAGGAAGATGAAAGTAAAACCCTAGTTTTTTTTTTTGGACGATATAAACGAGAAGGGAAATTGGACTAGGCGGCAGCAGCAGCAGTAGCTCACCGTGCGACGGATACTTGCCGTGGAACGGAAGGGACCCGGATGGAAATCAATCTACGGGTACGGGTGGAAGAAGCCGAGCCGGATGGAGGCGACGCCAACAAGAGAAGGAGGAGCGGAGACGTGTCCTTGCAGCCTATATTGCCCAGCCCCATGGCGCAATGCACAAGCAGTCCAGCCCAACGAGGGCACAAGCAGCCCGGCCCGATGTGCTCACAGCTATTAATAACTAACTAGTAATAATGTACGTGCAATGCACGTTTATATTAGATAAGATATTAGTTGCATGTTATAGTATGTAAGATATATCTGTTGCACGTTGGTATTTAGTACTATATCAATTACTTTTTCACAGGAATGGTAGGATATTAATTACATGGCAGATTTCATGGGATAGCGTTGAGTCAAAACGTGTTTATAACCAATGGCAGTGGTGGGTAATTAGAGCGTTAAACATATTTGGTGCTCACCATTGGAGGGATTTGAACCGTTAGATAATATGATTTGACGGTTGAGATGATTTGAATCTGCCCCTTTAGGTCTTTTTATATTGGTATAGATAACCCTAAAAATTTAAGTGTCCGTTTGTTTGGTCAGAGATGACTAGTTAGAGCAAGTACAATGGGATAACATAGATGGACTATAAGACTTTAAATATTATATTTTAAATGAGTTGGAGGAGAGAAGAAAAGCGGACTACTGATTAACACCCGGCTGCAACACGCACTCCTATGCATATTGTGAGAGAGTGAGGTGGGTCATGTATCGAAAAAATAGTACATATTTATATACAACCATTGTACTTGCCGGCTATAAACTTGCTTAGGCAAAACCATATAGCCAGCAGTTGGTTGTACTATTAACCATGCTCTTAAGGGTCATCATTTGCAAAAGTCATTCTCATTTTTCCAGCGCTGACAAATGGCGCATTGCATGTGCGCTACTTATCGCAACATAAGAGTTTTTTTTATAGATTCGTTTATTTAAAATGTTTCACCTCTGAATTTCTCCGTTGAATTTTTCGTGTCGAAATCTTTGAAACTATATCTCATTTTAATAGGTTTCGACGAACTTTTTTCATAAAAAAACTCAAAGAAGGAAGCACGGTCTTTATTTCAATTTTTTTTTGAGAAGCACAACTTCTTGAAGAAGCAAATAGGCACATATTTGCAAGTATTGATTTGCTTCTCGTGGAGGCACATATTTGATTTCATGAAAAAAAATGTGGAAATAAAGAACCGTGCTTTCGGCTCTGGATTTTTATGGTTTTTTTCCGTGAAAAAGTGGAGGCACATATTTGCTTCCACGAAAAAATTTGTGGAAATAAAGAACCATGCTTCTGGCTTCGGATTTTTTCTAGTTTTTTCGTGAGAAAAGTTCGTCCAAACCTACTATCATGGGGGTCTAGTTTTGAAGATATCAGTGTGCTTCTCGCGGGAGCAAATCTGTGCCTCCATGAGGAGCAAATATGTGCTTTTTGATAGAAGCACAAATATATAATATTTTATGAAAAATAAAAAATTGCGCAACTTTTTTCCCTCCAAAATCTAGGAAAAATCAGGCAAATCCAAAAAACCATAAAAAGGGGATAAAACGCATCTAAAACCCGAAAAATGCGTACAGAAAAAATAAAAACAAAAAAAATCCAGAGAGAGCACCCAGCAGGCGACTTATGGCGGCGGCTGAACGCACCACTTGCATGCTCTAAGAGCATCAAAAGTGACCCCTGAGGTCCCCCGCAAGGGGTAACTTCCAGTAAGTTGCTCTCTTGTTTGGTGGTCATATTAAGCTTGTCACACTTTACCATGCAAGTTTGGCTAAGGCAGTCTTGTTTGGTTTGCAGTCACATTTATGACAAGATTTCATTCATGCAAACTAGATCTCATATGTCATTGAATCAAAAAGTGTGTAAAATTATCTCAAGTGTGGCAAAACCACTTACCTTAGGCATGTGTGGTAGAAAATATGACAAATGATGGCAACCTTGGTATATGAACCAAACATGACGAGTTTCGAAAGCTACTCATGCTGGGTTAGATAAGCATAGAAGCAGTTTTTACTGGAACACTACCGGCAATAAAAAGAAGTATAGACTTTTCAAATGAAAAGTCATGTGTCGACCTAAAAACCTTGGCGGTTAGGCATTATCAACATCTTCATCATGAATTAATGTCTTATCATCACATGATGGTGAAAATACTGTCGGCGGAGCCGAGGCTTATGTGGTTTAACATTCTCAAAGCTAAATATTTCCCCATGGGTAGCCCCTTGTTTGCTTCTGCCACTTGGATTTCTCAGTTCTAGCGTCAACCAGCGAAAGTACGAGATTAGTTTCGTTCTCAAGTCAAGTTTGGGGTCGATGATGGTACTTTTGTGTGGTTTTGGTTGGATTGGTGCATGTGGATGGGCCACTTTGTGTTTCATTTCCTTCGTTGTTTTTCTACCGTATTGTTCCTAACACTACAAAATTTGCTCTATTATGTGACAAAAAAACTGGTGATGAAACAGGAACCGCCGCCTAAAATCATTTTCTGTGATGGTCACCATCACTAGTTGATTTTGCCCGTCATGGCTCTCTGCGGCAACTTTGGTGACGCTGAGAACCAATTTTAAGCGACATTTTTTGCTGTCACTGGGCAAGTGTGTTTTCTATGACAATTTTTAGTGTCACAGAAAATTTTCACTGTCACCAATAATATTGAACAGATTATTGCAGGAAATATAAATAGAAAAAATGAGTCCCTGAGACTTTAACCCATAAGCTTTCGCTTCCGTAGATATTATACGAAGAGGTTTACCGCTGGTGTGGTAAAAAAAAGAGGTTTACGGCTGGACTAGTGTTTGATGGGTGATAATACTTTGTAGCTCAATTCTTCTATATATGTTTTTGAAGGACTTCTACAGCATGTTCAATAGCAGTACATGTACATTTTGTTGAAATAATAAAATAAAATAATGTTTACGTTGAAACTATTGTATTTAAAAAGCTGACACCACATGTCATGTTTTAGTTTCATACAAAAGAAAGAAAAAATAGGTGCTTTCCAAGGGATTTGAACACTTGTCATGGGCCTCATGTGGAGTTCGGATTATGGCTAGTATTTGATTAGTGATAATACTTTGTATAGTCAAAAACCCTTTCTAAGCTGGTATAGGGACGGTTATTAGTGTTACCGAAATTATTGGAGCGACGCCTTCATGAGTTATTTCAAAAGATTATTAGGAAACAGACATGCATCCGTGTCTGTACAGGCTACGTTCATGGGCGGTCCGGTTGCGTGTTTGCAGACGTCGTGGAGGCGTGTTTGTAGGCGGCCTAGACGCGTGTATGCGGTCGGCATTCAGGCGAGTGAGCAGACCGCGTCAGAGATTTTCACCGGAATATGTGCCTTTGACCGAGCGCCCCTACGGCCATCTGTTAGGGAACGTAGCAGAAATTCAAAATTTTCCTACGTGTCACCAAGATCTATCTATGGAGAAACCAGCAACGAGGGAAGGAGAGTGCATCTCCATACCCTTGTAGATCGCTAAACGGAAGCGTTCAAGTGAACAGGGTTGATGGAGTCGTACTCGTCGTGATCCAAATCACCGGAGATCCTAGTGCCGAACGGACGGCACCTCCGCGTTTAACACACGTACAGCCCGACGACGTCTCCCATGCCTTGATCCAGCAAGGAGAGAGGGAAAGGTTGAGGAAGACTCCATCCAGCAGCAGCACAACGGCGTGGTGGTGATGGAGGAGCGTGGTGATCCAGCAGGGCTTCGCCAAGCACTGCGAGATATGAGGAGAAAGAGAGGGATAGGGCTGCGCCAAGAAAGAGAGGAACTCGTGTGTATTGGGCAGCCCAAACCTCAACTATATATAGGGGGAGGGGAGGGGCTGCGCCCCCACCTAGGGTTCCCTCCCTAGGGGTGGCGGCAGCCCCCTAGATCCCATCTAGGGGCGGCCAAGGGGAGGGGAGAGGGGGAGGCGCACCAGGGTGGGCCTTAGGGCCCATCTGCCCTAGGGTTTGCCCCATTTCCCTCTTCCTTGCGCCTTGGGCCTTGGTGGGGGGGGGGGCGCACCAGCCCACCTGGGGCTGGTCCCCTCCCACACTTGGCCCATGCAGCCCTCGGGGGCTTGTGACCCCACTTGGTGGACCCCCGGGACCCTTTCGGTGGTCCCGGTACATTATCGATAAAACCCGAAACTTTTCCGGTGACCAAAACAGGATTTCCCATATATAAATCTTTACCTCCGGACCATTCCGGAACTCCTCGTGACGTCCGGGATCTTATCCGGGACTCCGAACAACATTCGGTAACCACATACAAACTTCCTTTATAACCCTAGCGTCATCGAATCTTAAGTGTGTAGACCCTATGGGTTCGGAAGACGTGCAGACATGACCGAGATGACTCTCCGGTCAATAACCAACAGCGGGATCTGGATACCCATGTTGGCTCCCACATGTTCCACGATGATCTCATCGGATGAACCACGATGTCAAGGACTTAATCAATCCCGTATGCAATTCCCTTTGTCTATCGGTACGATACTTGCCCGAGATTCGATCGTCGGTATCCCGATACCTTGTTCAATCTCGTTACCGGCAAGTCTCTTTACTCGTTCCGTAACACATCATCCCGTGATCAACTCCTTGATAACATTGTGCACATTATGATGATGTCCTATCGAGTGGGCCCAGAGATACCTCTCCGTTTACACAGAGTGACAAATCCCAGTCTCGATTCGTGCCAACCCAACAGACACTTTCGGAGATACCTGTAGTGTACTTTTATAGCCACCCAGTTACGTTGTGACATTTGGCACACTCAAAGCACTCCTACGGTATCCGGGAGTTGCACAATCTCATGGTCTAAGGAAATGATACTTGACATTAGAAAAGCTTTAGCATACGAACTACATGATCTTGTGCTAGGCTTAGGATTGGGTCTTGTCCATCACATCATTCTCCTAATGATGTGATCCCGTTATCAACGACATCCAATGTCCATGGTCAGGAAACCGTAACCATCTATTGATCAACGAGCTAGTCCACTAGAGGCTTACTAGGGACATGGTGTTGTCTATGTATCCACACATGTATCTGAGTTTCCTATCAATACAATTCTAGCATGGATAATAAACGATTATCATGAACAAGGAAATATAATAATAATCAATTTATTATTGCCTCTAGGGCATATTTCCAACACCACCGTGGTAGTCTGTGCCTACTGAAGAAGTAAGATCAGATTGTGGCATCATTTGACCGCCCTTCCGCCCGCCTATCCAACCACCTCTCCTTAGTGGCGGGCTCGCCTGCTGCGGGCTACAAGATAGCGGCCATCCCTGCTCTCGCACCATTATCATCTCTAATCCAACATAATCCAGCACAAACACCTTGTCCATGGCGCACCTCCTATTCTTCTATTTTGGCGTTGTTGAGGAGGAGCGGGAAGAGGACCCTCTGGCCTCTACACGCAGGTCATACAATAAATTAAGACAACTCCTATGGCTCCTACCGGTTGTCATACTCATCGACATGCAAGTCGTGATTCCTATTACAAGAACATGATCAATCTCATACATCACATATATCATTCATCACATCCTTTTGGCCATATCACATCACATAACATACCCTGCAAAAACAAGTTAGACGTCCTCTAATTGTTGTTGCATGTTTTACGTGGCTGCTATGGGTTTCTAGCAAGAACGTTTCTTACCTACGCAAACCACAACGGTGATATGCCAATTGCTATTTACCCTTCATATGGACTCTTTTCATCGAATCCGATCCGACTAAAGTGGGAGAGACAGACACGCGCTAGCCACCTTATGCATCAAGTGCATGTCAGTCGGTGGAACCGGTCTCACTTAAGCGTACATGTAAGGTTGGTCCGGGCCGCTTCATCCCACAATGCCGACGAATCAAGATAAGACTAGTAACGGTAAGCAAATTGAAAAAATCATCGCCCACAACTACTTTGTGTTCTACTCGTGCATAGAATCTACGCATAGACCTAGCTCATGATGCCACTGTTGGGGAACGTAGCAATAATTCAAAAAAATTCCTATGTGTCACCAAGATCACTCTAGGAGATGCTAGCAACGAGAGAGAGGGAGTGCATCTTCATACCCTTGAAGATCGCTAAGCGGAAGCGTTGCAAGAACACAGTTGGTGGAGTCGTACACGCAATGATTCAGATCACGGTCGATTCCGATCTAAGTGCCGAACAACGACGCCTCCGCGTTCAACACACGTACAAACCGGGGACGTCTCCTCCTTCTTGATCCAGCAAGGGGAGAGGAGAAGTTGAGGGAGAACTCCGAAAGCACGACGACGTAGTGGTGATGGAGCTCGTGGTTCTCCGGCAGAGCTTCGTCAAGCGCTACGGAGGAGGAAGAAGTGTTGGAGAGGGGGAGGGCTGCGCCAGGGGAAGGGTATGTCTGCCCTCCCACCCTCCACTATATATAGGGGCAAGGGAGAGGGGGCCGACCCCTAGATGCATCTAGAGGGGGCGGCCAAGGGGGAGGCTTGCCCCCCAAGCTAGGTGGGGCGCCCCATCTAGGGTTTCCCCCAACCCTAGGCGCATGGGCCCTAGGGGGAGTTGGCGCCCAGCCCACCTAGGGGCTGGTTCCCCTCTATATTCAGCCCATAGGGCCCTCCGGGGCAGGTGGACCCCCGAAACTCCTTCGGTGGTCCCGGTACAATACCGGTAACCCCCCGAACACTTTCGGCGACCGAATAAGGACTTACCATATATAAATCTTCATCTCCGGACCATTCCAAAACTCCTCGTTACGTCTAGGATCTCGTTCGGGACTCCGAACAACCTTCGGCAACCACATACTATTTCCCATAATAACTCTAGCGTCACCGAACCTTAAGTTTGTAGACCCTACGGGTTCGGGAACCATGCAGACATGACCGAGACATCTCTCCGGCCAATAACTAACAGCGGGATCTGGATACCCATGTTGGCTCCCACATGTTCCACGATGATCTCATCGGATGAACCACGATGTCGGGGATTCAATCAATCCTGTATACAATTCCCTTTGTCAATCGGTATGTGAAGGAAATATGCCCTAAAGGCAATAAAGTTATTATTTATTTCCTTATATCATGATAAATGTTTATTATTCATGCTAGAATTGTATTAACCGGAAACATAATACATGTGTGAATACATAGACAAACAATATGTCACTAGTATGCCTCTACTTGACTAGCTCGTTGAATCAAAGATGGTTAAGTTTCCTAGCCATAGACATGAGTTGTCATTTGATTAATGGGGTCACATCATTAGAGAATGATGTGATTGACTTGACCCATTCCGTTAGCATAGCACTTGATCGTTTAGTTTGTTGCTATTGCTTTCTTCATGACTTATACATGTTCCTATGACTATGAGATTATACAACTCCCGTTTACCGGAGGAACACTTTGTGTGCTACCAAACGTCACAACGTAACTGGGTGATTATAAAGGTGCTCTACAGGTGTCTCCGAAGGTACTTGTTGGGTTGGCGTATTTCGAGATTAGGATTTGTCACTCCGATTGTCGGAGAGGTATCTCTGGGCCCACTCGGTAATGCACATCATTATAAGCCTTGCAAGCATTGCAACTAATGAGTTAGTTGCGGGATGATGTGTTACGGAACGAGTAAAGAGACTTGCTGGTAACGAGATTGAACTAGGTATTGAGATACCGACGATCGAATCTCGGGCAAGTAACATACCGATGACAAAGGGAACAACGTATGTTGTTATGCGGTTTGACCGATAAAGATCTTCGTAGAATATGTAGGAGCCAATATGAGCATCTAGGTTCCACTATTGGTTATTGACCGGAGACATGTCTCGGTCATGTCTACATAGTTCTCGAACCTGTAGGGTCCGCACGCTTAACACTATGATGACAGTTATATTATGAGTTTATATGTTTTGATGTACCGAAGGAGTTCGGAGTCCCGGATGAGATCGGGGACATGACGAGGAGCCTCGAAATGGTCGAGACGTAAAGATCGATATGTTGGACGACTATATTCGGACATCGGAAAGGTTCCGAGTGATTCGGGTATTTTCGGGAGTACCGGGAGTTACGGGAATTCGTATTGGGCCTTAATGGGCCATACGGGAAAGGAGAGAAAGGCCTCAAAGGGTGGTCGCACCCCTCCCCATGGGCTGGTCCGAATTGGACTAGGGAGGGGGGGGCGCCCCGTTCCTTCCTTCTCCTTTTCCCTTCCCTTTCCTCCCCTCCTACTCCTACTACTTGGAAGGGCTCCTAGTTCTACTAGGAAAGGGGGAATCCTACTCCCGGTGGGAGTAGGTCTCCCCTAGGGTGCGCCATAGAGAGGGTCGGCCCCTCCCCTCCTCCACTCCTTTATATACGTGGCCAGGGGGTACCCCATAGACACAACAATTGATCTCTTAGCCGTGTGCGGTGCCCCTCTCCACCATAATCCACCTCGGTCACATCGTAGCGGTGCTTAGGCGAAGCCCTGCATCGGTAGAACACCATCATCGTCACCACGCCGTCGTGCTGACGAAACTCTCCCTCAACACTCGGCTGGATCGGAGTTCGAGGGACGTCATCGAGTTGAACGTGTGCAGAACTCGGAGGTGCCGTGCGTTCGGTACTTGATCGGTCGGATCGTGAAGACGTACGACTACATCAACCGTGTTGTGCTAACGCTTCCGCTTTCGGTCTACGAGGGTACATGGACAACACTCTCCCCTCTCGTTGCTATGCATCACCGTGATCTTGCGTGTGCGTAGGAATTTTTTTTAAATTACTACGTTCCCCAACAGTGGTATCTGAGCCTAGGTTTTATGCGTTGATGTTGTGCACGAGTAGAACACAAGTGAGTTGTGGGCGATATAAGTCATACTGCTTACCAGCATGTCATACTTTGGTTCGGCGGTATTGTTGGATGAAGCGGCCCGGACCGACATTACGCGTACGCTTACGCGAGATTGGTTCTACCGACGTGCTTTGCACACAGGTGGCTGGCGGGTGTCAGTTTCTCCAACTTTAGTTGAACCAAGTGTGGCTACGCCCGGTCCTTGCGAAGGTTAAAACAGCACCAACTTGACAAACTATCATTGTGGTTTTGATGCGTAGGTAAGAACGGTTCTTGCTTAAGCCCGTAGCAGCCACGTAAAACTTGCAACAACAAAGTAGAGGACGTCTAACTTGTTTTTGTAGGGCATGTTGTGATGTGATATGGTCAAGACATGATGCTAAATTTTATTGTATGAGATGATCATGTTTTGTAACCGAGTTATCGGCAACTGGCAGGAGCCATATGGTTGTCGCTTTATTGTATGCAATGCAATTGCGCTATAATGCTTTACTTTATCACTAAGCGGTAGCGATAGTCGTGGAAGCATAAGATTGGCGAGACGACAACGATGCTAAGATGGTGATCAAGGTGTCGCGCCGGTGATGATGGTGATCATGACGGTGCTTCGGAGATGGAGATCACAAGCACAAGATGATGATGGTCATATCATATCACTTATATTGATTGCATGTGATGTTTATCTTTTATGCATCTTATCTTGCTTTGGTTGACGGTAGCATTATAAGATGATCCCTCACTAAATTTCAAGATAAAAGTGTTCTCCCTGAGTATGCACCATTGCCAAAGTTCATCGTGCCCAAACACCACGTGATGATCGGGTGTGATAAGCTCTACGTCCATCTACAACGGGTGCAAGCCAGTTTTGCACACGCAGAATACTCAGGTTAAACTTGACGAGCCTAGCATATGCAGATATGGCCTCGGAACACTGAGACCGAAAGGTCAAGCGTGAATCATATAGTAGATATGATCAACATAATGATGTTCACCATTGAAAGCTACTCCATTTCACGTGATGATCGGTTATGGTTTAGTTGATTTGGATCACGTGATCACTTAGAAGATTGGAGGGATGTCTTTCTAAGTGGGAGTTCTTAAGTAATATGATTAATTGAACTTAAATTTATCATGAACTTAGTCCTGGTAGTATTAGCATATCTATGTTGTAGATCAATAGCTCGCGTTTAGCTCCTCTGTTTTATTTTTGATATGTTCCTAGAGAAAACTAAGTTGAAAGATGTTAGTAGCAATGATGCGGATTGGATCCGTGATCTGAGGTTTATCCTCATTGCTGCACAGAAGAATTATGTCCTTGACGCACCACTAGGTGACAGACCTATTGCAGGAGCAGATACAGACGTTATGAATGTTTGGCTAGCTCAATATGATGACTACTTGATAGTTTAGTGCACCATGCTTAACAGCTTAGAATCGGGACTTCAAAGACGTTTTGAACGTCATGGATCATATGGATGTTCCAGGAGTTGAAGTTAATATTTCAAGCAAATACCCGAGTTGAGAGATATGAAGTCTCCAACAAGTTCTATAGCTAAAAGATGGAGGAGAATAGCTCAAGCAGTGAGCATGTGTTCAGATTGTCTAGGTACTACAATCGCTTGAATCAAGTGGGAGTTAATCTTCCAGATAAAATAGTGATTGACAGAATTCTCTAGTCACCATCACCAAGTTAGTAGAACTTTGTGATGAACTATAGTATGCAAGGGATGATGGAAACGATTCCCGAGCTTTTCACGATGACGATGAAGGTAGAAATCAAGAAAGAGCATCAAGTGTTGATGATTAACAAGACCACTAGTTTCAAGAAAATGGCAAAGGGAAAGAAAGGGAACTTCAAGAAGAACGGCAAGCAAGTTGCTGCTCAAGTGAAGAAGCCCAAGTCTGGACCTAAGCCTGAGACTAAGTGCTTCTACTGCAAAGGGACTGGTCACTAAAACTGGAACTGCCCCAAGTATTTGGCGGATAAGAAGGATGGCAAAGTGAACAATGCTATATTTGATATACATGTAACTGATGTGTACTTTACTAGTGTTTATAGCAACCCCTCGGTATTTGATACTGGTTCAGTTGCTAAGAATAGTAACTCGAAACGGGAGTTGCAGAATGAATAGAGACTAGTTAAGGGTGAAGTGACGATGTTTATTGGAAATGGTTCCAAGATTGATATGATCATCATCGCACACTCCCTATACTTTCGGGATTAGTGTTAAACCTAAAATAAATGTTATTTAGTGTTTGCGTTGAGCATGAATATGATTGGATCATGTTTATTGCAATACGGTTATTCATGTAAGTTAGAGAATAATTGTTGTTCTGTTTACATGAAATAAAACCTTCTATGGTCTTACACCCAATGAAAATGGTTTGTTGGATCTCGATCGTAGTGATACACATATTCATAATATTGAAGCCAAAAGATGCAAAGTTAATAATGATAGTGCAACTTATTTGTGGCATTGCCGTTTAGGTCATATTGGTGTAAAGCGCATGAAGAAACTCCATGCTGATGGGCTTTTGGAATCACTTGATTATGAATCATTTTGATGCTTGTGAACCATGCCTCATGGGCAAGATGACTAAGACTCCGTTCTCCGGAACAATGGATCAAGCAACTGACTTATTGGAAATAATACATACTGATGTATGCAGTCCGATGAATGTTGAGGCTCGTGGCGGGTATCGTTATTTTCTGACCTTCACAGATGATTTGAGCAGATATGGGTATATCTACTTGATGAAACATAAGTCTGAAACATTTGAAAAGTTCAAAAAACTTCATAGTGAAGTGGAAAATCATCGTGACAAGAAAATAAAGTTTCTACGATTTGATCGCAGAGACAAATATTTGAGTTACGAGTTTGGTATTCAATTAAAACAATGTGGAATAGTTTCACAAAATCGTGCCACCTGGAACACCACAGCATAATGGTGTGTCCGAACGTCATAACCGTACTATTATTGGATATAGTGCAATCTATGGTGTTTCTTACCGATTAACCACTATAGTTTTGAGGTTATGCATTAGAGACAGCTACATTCACGTTAAATAGGGTACCATCTAAATCCGTTGAGACAACACCGTATGAACTATGGTTTGGCAAGAAACCTAAGTTGTCGTTTCTTAAAGTTTGAGGTTGCAATGCTTATGTGAAAAAGTTTCAACCTGATAAGCTCAAACCCAAATCGGAGAAGTGCGTCTTCATAGGATACCCAAAAGAAAATGTTGGGTACACCTTCTATCACAGATCCGAAGGCAAGATATTCATTGCTGAGAATGGATCCTTTCTAGAGAAGGAGTTTCTCTCGAAAGAAGTGAGTGGGAGGAAAGTAGAACTTGATGAGGTAATTGTACCTGCTCCCTTATTGGAAAGTAGTTCATCACAGAAATCTATTCCTGTGACTACTACACCAATTAGTGAGGAAGCTAATGATGATGATCATGTAACTTCAGATCAAGTTACTACCGAACCTCGTAGGTAAACCAGAGTGAGATCCGCACCAGAGTGGTACAGTAATCCTATTCTGGAGGTCATGTTACTTAACCATGATGAACCTACGAACTATGAGAAAACGATAATGAGCCCAGATTCCGCGAAATGGCTTGAGGCCATGAAATCTGAGATGAGATCCATGTATAAGAACAAAGTATGGACTTTGATTGACTTGCCCAAAGATCGGCGAGCCATTGAGATTAAATGGATCTTCAAGAGGAAGACGGACGCTGATAGTAGTGTTACTATCTACAAAGCTAGAATTGTCGCAAAAAGGTTTTCGACAAGTTCAAGGTGTTGACTACGATGAGAGTTTCTCACTCGTATCTATGCTTAAGTATGTCCGAATCATGTTAGCAATTGCCACATTTTATGAAATCTGACAAATGGATAAACAAAACTACATTCCTTAATGGACTTATTAAAGAAGAGTTGTATATGATGCAACAAAAAAGTTTTATCAATCCTAAAGGTGCTAACAAAATATGCAAGCTCCAGCGATCCATTTATGGACTGGTGCAAGCATCTCGGAGTTGGAATATACGCTTTGATAAGTTGATCAAAACATATAGTTTTATACAGACTTGCGGTGAAGCCTGTATTTACAAGAAAGTGAGTGGGAGCGCTACAGTATTTCTGATAAGTATATGTGAATGACATATTGTTGATCGGAGATAATGTAGAATTATTCTGCAAAGCATAAAGGAGTGTTTGAAAGGAGTTTTCCAAAGAAAGACCTCGGTGAAGCTGCTTACATATTGAGCATCAAGATCTATAGAGATAGATCAAGATGCTTAATAAGTTTTTCAATGAGTACATACCTTGACAAGATCTTGAAGTAGTTCAAAATGGAGCAGTCAAAGAAAGAGTTCTTGCCTGTGTTACAAGGTGTGAAACTGAGTAAGACTCAAAACCCGACCACGGCAGAAGATAGAGAGAGAATGAAAGTCATTCCCTATGCCTCAGCCATAGGTTCTATAAAGTATGCCATGCTATGTACCAGACCTATTGTATACCCCGCCATGTGTTTGGCAAGGGAGTACAATAGTGATCTAGGAGTAGATCACTAGACATTGGTCAAAATTATCCTTAGTGGAATAAGGATATGTTTCTCGATTATGGAGGTGACAAAAGGTTCATCATAAAGGGTTATGTCGATGCAAGTTCTGACACTAATCCAGATGACTCAAAGTCTCAATCTGGATACATATTGAAAGTGGGAGCAATTAGCTAGAGTAGCTCCGTGCAGAGCATTGTTGACATAGAAATTTGCAAAATACATACGGATCTGAATGTGGCAGACCCGTTGACTAAACTTCCCTCACAAGCAAAACATGATCACACCTTAGTACTCTTTGGGTATTAATCACATAGCAATGTGAACTAGATTATTGACTCTAGTAAACCCTTTGGGTGTTGGTCACATGACGATGTGAACTATGTGTGTTAATCACATGGTAATGTGAACTATTAATGTTAAATCACATGGCGATGTGAACTAGATTATTGGCTCTAGTGCAAGTGGGAGACTGAAGGAAATATGGCCTAGAGGCAATAATACAGTTATTATTTTTTTTCCTTATATCATGATAAATGTTTATTATTCATGCTAGAATTGTATTAACCAGAAACATAATACATGTGTGAATACATAGACAAACAGTATGTCACTAGTATGCCTCTACTTGACTAGCTCGTTGAATCAAAGATGGTTAAGTTTCCTAGCCATAGACATGAGTTGTCATTTGATTAACGGGGTCACATCATTAGAGAATGATGTGATTGACTTGACCCATTTCGTTAGCATAGCACTTGATCGTTTAGTTTGTTGTTATTGCTTTCTTCATGACTTATACATGTTCCTATGACTATGAGATTATGCAACTCCCGTTTACCGGAGGAACACTTTATGTGCTACCAAACATCACAACATAACTGGGTGATTATAAAGGTGCTCTATAGGTGTCTCCGAAGGTACTTGTTGGGTTGGCGTATTTCGAGATTAGGATTTGTCACTCCGATTGTCGGAGAGGTATCTCTGGGCCCACTCGGTAATGCACATCACTATAAGCCTTGCAAGCATTGCAACTAATGAGTTAGTTGTGGGATGATGTGTTACGGAATGAGTAAAGAGACTTGCCGGTAATGAGATTGAACTAGGTATTGAGATACCGACGATTGATACCGACGATCGAATCTCGGGCAAGTAACATACCGATGACAAAGGGAACAACATATGTTGTTATGCGGTTTGACCGATAAAGATCTTCGTAGAATATGTAGGAGCCAATATGAGCATCCAGGTTCCGCTATTGGTTATTGACCGGAGACGTGTCTCGGTCATGTCTACATAGTTCTCGAACCCGTAGGGTCCGCACGCTTAACACTACGATGACAGTTATATTATGAGTTTATATGTTTTGATGTACCGAAGGAGTTCGGAATCCTGGATGAGATCGGGGACATGACGAGGAGTCTCGAAATGGTCGAGACGTAAAGATCGATATATTGGACGACTATATTCGGACATCGGAAAGGTTCCGAGTGATTCGAGTGTTTTCGGGAGTACCGGGGAGTTACGGGAATTCGTATTGGGCCTTAATGGGCCATACGGGAAAGGAGAGAAAGGCCTCAAAGGGTGGCCGCACCCCTCCCCATGGGCTGGTCCGAATTGGACTAGGGAGGGGGGTGCCCCCTTCCTTCCTTCTCCTTTTCACTTCCTTTCCTTCCCTCCTACTCCTACTACTTGGAAGGGCTCCTAGTTCTACTAGGAAAGGGGGAATCCTACTCCCGGTGGGAGTAGGACTTCCCTAGGGCGCACCATAGAGAGGGCCGGCCCCTCCCCTCCTCCACTCCTTTATATACGTGGCCAGGGGGCACCCCATAGACACAACAATTGATCTCTTGATCTCTTAGCCGTGTGCGGTGCCCCTCTCCACCATAATTCACCTCGGTCACATCGTAGCGGTGCTTAGGCGAAGCCCTGCGTCGGTAGAACATCATCATCGTCACCACGCCGTCATGCTGATGAAACTCTCCCTCAACACTCGGCTGGATCGGAGTTCGAGGGACATCATCGAGTTGAACGTGTGCAGAACTCGGAGGTGCCGTGCGTTCGGTACTTGATCGGTCGGATCGTGAAGACGTACGACTACATCAACCGCGTTGTGCTAACGCTTCCGCTTTCGGTCTACGAGGGTACGTGGACAACACTCTCCCCTCTCGTTGCTATGCATCACCATGATCTTGTGTGTGCGTAGGAATTTTTTTTGAAATTACTACGTTCCCCAACAGTATGTTACTTGCCCAAGATTCGATCATCGGTATCCCCATACCTCGTTCAATCTCGTTACCGGCAAGTCTCTTTACTCGTTCCATAACGCATGATCCCGTGGCTAACTCCTTAGTCACATTGAGCTCGTTATGATGATGCATTACCGAGTGGGCCCAGAGACACCTCTCCGTCATACGGAGTGACAAATCCCAGTCTTGATTCGTGCCAACCCAATAGATACTTTCGGAGATACATGTAGTGCACCTTTATAGCCACCTAGTTACGTTGTGACGTTTGGTACACCCAAAGCATTCCTACGGTATCTGGGAGTTGCACAATCTCATGGTCTAAGGAAGTGATACTTGACATTAGAAAAGCTTTAGCAAACGAACTACACGATCTTGTGCTATGCTTAGGATTGGGTCTTGTCCATCACATCTTTCTCCCAATGATGTGATCCCATTATCAATGATATCCAATGTCCATAATCAGGAAACCATGACCATCTATTGGTCAACGAGCTAGTCAACTAGAGGCTTACTAGGGACATATTACGATCTATGTATTCATAGATGTATTACGGTTTCCGGTTAATACAATTATAGCATGAATAATAGACAATTATCATGAACACGAAAATATAGTAATAACCACTTTATTATTGCCTCTAGGGCATATTTACAACACTTCCATCGTCGCCGGTGAGGAAGAGCTTCACTGCCTCAACCTCGTCGCCGTCGTACTTACGCCGGTAGCGAAAATCTTCACTCCGCCGCCGTCGTAGCTGTCTTCCGCCGCCAAGTTAGGGCGTGGAAGATCTGAACGAACGAACTTCCCATCTACAACTCCCAGTTCGTCGTGTTCTTCATCAAGGGTAAATAAAATCTATTTTTATTGCCCTTGTTGATTCTGATGATTTTCACAAATCTTAAGAAGGTGTTTATTCTTCAACTTCCCCACTCGTTAAACACCTCACATGCATCTGTTCTTGATCTATTTCTCTAAGCAATGTTTTTCTTCAAGATTCCTTAGTTGTGTGGATTTTCAATCTATACAACTCTGGAACCTAAGTCAAAGACCGCTTAGTGAAATTCCTCAAGACACTCCTGGTAAAATTTCTCAAACTTGTTCTTTTTGAGAAACTTATGAGAACGCATATGACCTCTCCAAATTCTTCGCACCTATACTATATTCACAGGTACACATGTCCGCTGCTGAATCATTAGATTCTCATCAACTTAACTCATTTGCAGCATTCCTCGAAGACAAATTGCATACCTCTTCAGAGAATTCTATTGTTCAAATTCCTCAGCTGAAGAAAATGGCTGATGGCAAGAGACCTCAGAAGGGAGGGAAAAGACCGGAAGTGAACACAACTTTTGAGATCCCTGATGACATTTATGAGGACTATTGCACTCTTGATGAAGCCAAACATGGCAAGGAGAACAAGAATCTGCGCAAGGTGCGCATATAGAGGCTAGAGAGGAGATGGGCACGGGAATGGAGGGAGTACATATATGTCACTCCTAAGTACATGAAGAAATTCACTTTACACCCTCCTTGCCCAAGACCTCCGTTGGCACCAGGGCAAGAAGCTGATCCCACTAGCCTCAAGCGCGGTGAGGACTATCCAGATGAATGGGCCAAATGGCAAGCCAAGTTGGTCAAAATGGCCAAGCAAGCAGTGAGGAAATTCAATGAAGACTCTGCCGCTGCTGAGGCCTCTGCTAGCAAGCCTAAGAAGGCTATGCCCAAGAAGCCTGTGCACATGCCCAGTTCCTCAGCAATGTCCTCACGACCAAGCTCATCAAAGCCCTCATGGCATATTCCTCAAGAAGATCCAGTCCCCACTGTAAAAAACCTTCAGCTGCTGCTACAAAGTTCTCGGCACCTGTGCACCTCGCCTCGTGCCAAAGGACAACTGGTATCTCAATTGCTTCAGGAGCATCTGCAAGTTCTTCAGCTCCTCCTTAGTCCTCAATAGGTCCAACTTTGCTGAAGACAAAGGCCACTGCTGGACGAGGCACACGGCCAAGTCCTCACAAGAAGCAGGTTGCCTTCCAAGTGCCGTCTAGTGAAGACGAAGCTGATGATGAGGAATTAGAAGAAATCATCAAAGACAGACAACAACGGACCGCTTGAGCCAAAGGCAGCAATGTGCCTCTTCTGCTGGATCCCAAGTTGATTCTTGACTACATTGATCTCTGGCACAAGGACCCCAACACTCCCATGCCTGATTTCAAACTCACACCTGGCCAGAATCACATGTTGACAACCTTCATAGGTGAAGAAAAATGGAAGTTTGAGAAGGCCAGGAAACTAAAGAAAGCTCAGTACAAGAAGGAGCATCTTATGAAGAAGAATGTTGTCAAAATGACAACTAATGAACTTGTGACCATGCAAGCTGAGATCAAAGCACTCAGTGATGAATTTGACGTATACCGTGTAGATTGGCTGGGAGCCAAGGTCAGATTTGTCAACATGGCGAAGGGATTCACCTCAAATGTTGCAGCCTCAACGCAACATGAAATTCCTCAGGCTGAAGCATCTGCTCAACCTACTGAAGAACATGCCAGCACCGCTGATGAGAATCAGGCTGCTAAAGAAAAGGAGAGCACCAGGGCTGCTGAAGAAATTCCAGCCGCTAAAGAAACTGCCAGGGCAACCTCTAGTGTTGCGTCTGGAGAACAAGCCAGGCCTGTTGAAGCATCTGCTACAACACCTGAAGAAACTGAACAAGCAAGGACAAATGCATCAGTTGTGCCTAAAGAAACTGCACCAATTTCCTCTGCTCCTCCTACACAGACAAGCATCAACCTTCCTTCTGCATCAGAAGCAAAGAAAACCAAAGCTGTGGAGCGAGTAACTATGAAGAAAAGGAAATCATCTGCTTCCTTAGAGTCTTTAGCTCCAAAGAAATTGAAGACTCTGACAAGCTCCTTTGAAAATCCTATAGATGTTGTTCCGATATCAAGCATGCCATCAAAGGAGATTATTCCCTTTGGTGAGGAATATGCGATTCCAAGTGAATCTGATGAAGAAGATCCTTCTGCTACTACGTCAGAGCAGTTGGATGAAGAAATTGAAGTGAATGACATCCCTTCAACTCCACTGGTATCATCGCCCATGCCTCAGTTCATAGGTGAAGAGGTAGGCGTTGAGGAAATAGATGAGGAAGATGAAGATGTGGACATTGGGTGTGCCACTCCAATTCTGAATGATGACTACTGGGAAAGTCATCACCCCAATTCACCACTATTCACCCCTCTGCAACAGATTCCTTAGTCCCCTGTCCAGACTAAAGAAATTCATACGGGCACTGAAGGACATCAAGCTTCACTTCTGTCTATTCCTGTAGAAGTTCCAGCCACTAGCGCTGCTGAACATGTTGCTGAAGAAATGGAGGCCAAGGCTGCTGAAGAAATTGCCATTGAAATTCCCCATCATGTGGCTCCAGAGACTGTGATTTAAGAGGCTGTGAAGACTTCAATAGTTAATCTTCAGCCCAAGCCTCAGAATCCTCACTCCAAGAAGCAGAAGTTCAAGGCTGATGACTTCTTTGCTGAGCACATTTTCTTCACGGATTACAATCCATATGACTCTGCAAGACTTAGACGCAAGCGCTTGTGGACAACAAGTCAAATGAACTTCTATTCCTCACCGATGTTTGATAAAGACAAGATCTTTGACCATGAGCAAATTCCTCATGTGGATATGGACTCGCTGCCCTGGTTCACCCCAGTCCTTAGTGTTCTTCATGACGCTGGCCTGCTCAACTTCTGCACCGACATCTGCGACTGGAATGAAGAACTCATTCTTTAGTTCTATGCCATGTTGCACATCACCGGCAACGTTGAAGATGTGAATTCATGGGTGTTGGACTGGATGACAGAAAATACTCACTACAAAGCACCGGCCTCTGAATTGCTTCATGCCATCCTAGTCAGTCCTCCCACTGAAGGTGCAAGGCGCCTCTATGATGAACCCAAGCTTTCAAATCATCTGATGCAAGTGCTGATGAAGCCTTTGAAGCCAAACCAAGCTCCTAGAACCAAATTCCTCGTTAAGGAACTGCTTTATGCGCCAAGGACAATATACTGGATATTGACCAAAACCCTTAGTCCAATCAAGGGCCACAACTCTGATGATGAAGAAGTTGTTGGCATCATGAAGAATTTGCTTTTCAACATCATACATGGTATTCCTATCAACTACCACGATTTCTTCATGAGGACTTTGGCCAATGTCGCTCTATCACCGTTTGAATTGAAGCCTTACGCTCCCTGGATTATGAGATTCATCAGATCAAGGTTTTCAATTCATTACAAGGCTGATTGTCAACGCCATCTCAGCTATTTTCCCCCAATTGAAGTCCTCAAATGGACTATTTCCTCAGTTGATGAGAAGGGCAAGGCTGCTGTTATTGACGAAGGCACTCGTCCATTGGATGGGCAGTTTCACAAAGCTGCATCCTACTCCACCAATGATGACTCTGCCACTCATGACACTGCCGCAAATGCTTCAAAGCAATATCCTCAAGCCACTTCTCCAAGGATGATGATTGACCGTGAGCTTCTCCTCAGTATTCATCAGAAGGTGGATCACAATCACAAGTGGGTCAAGTGACAGTTTGGTTCAATTCTTCAGAACATGACAATCACGCAAAACACTATGAAGAAGAACCACTACTACTTGCATGAAGTTTTTGACCGCACTTGGGTCGTACTGTCTCACCTCTATGGTGATGAAGATCTCAAGCAGACGGTCTTCAAGCAGGACTTTGACTGGTCTCAGCCACCTTCGAGGAAATTCAAGAAGGTCAAAGTTCCCCACTTGGTGGCCAGCTCATATTCTTCATCGCGCGAGACTGATGAGCATGAAGATTTGACCGACACTGCGGCAGGCCCTACATCAACGGACAACCCCGACAATGCTGGCGCTCCTCCATCAACTTCATGATGATATTCTTCAGGGGCGTTAGTCCTCACTTTTCATCCCTTTTGGTCATTCGATGACAAAGGGGGAGAAAATTGAGTTAGTCTTCAAGCGGGTCTCTATATATGGGCGTTTTTTGCTAAGTTACAACTCTCGTTCTTCTGAAGTATTTGTTGGATCGAGTTGTAAACTTAAGTCTGATGGTGGTCTGATACTTTTGCTATGTTTTCTGCATGCTATTTCCTCGTATATGTTAATGCACGCATGCTAAATTACATCAGTTACCATATTTCGTCATGCATTTCAAATTCTTCATATCATATGTTAAATGTGTGTATGAATTACAAGATATAGGGGGAGATCTCCATGATTCTATTCTACAATGTGCATTTGCTCTTCAAGGAAAATTACTGACATATGCACATCTTCAGGGGGAGTTCTTCTATATCTTGCAATCAAAATCCTCAATATCAGTATTTACACTTCATATGTTTATACCCATTGAAAACTTAACCTATATTGTCATCAATCACCAAAAAGGGGGAGATTGTAAGTGCATCTAGTGCCCCTTAGTGATTTTTGTGTATTGAAGACTTATAGGTTAAGGGACTAATGCATTTGTGAGTGTACATGGGTCTATAATTCTATGAAGAGTTTGATATTTACAGAGAAAGTTGACCCCTAAAAATGAATGTCTTCAATTGAAGACTTTGGCCAAGTCCACACGAACAGTCTCGTCACATCTTGCAAGCGGCTGCAATCCACGACGATATTCGGCTGCCACCTCGGGTCTGTGCGCAGAGTTGTCAAGGTGGAGGGAACTGCGATGCAGCCGGGGGCGAGGAAGGAGGGATGAGGGTTTTCTCTCACAAAATGTGACGAGACTATTCGTGTGGACTTGGCCCACATGTCATTGGGCGTATGGTTCTATGGCCCAGTCCTTAGTGAAAGAATTGGAGTTAAAATATAGCTCAAAAAACAGTAAATGATTTTTAGGCATTACATTAAAAAACCATATGGCATTGGCATTACATTTAGAGAACCATATGGCATTGGCATCATAATGCATATGTACACTACATAATATAATGAAAATATTTTGTTTCTGTCACTCTATATTTTGCCAATTTTACTTGTGCCACTCTCAAATTTGACATTTCACTTTCACCACTCTTAGGTTTTGACAATGTATCACAATTGACATTCCATGGCAAAAGCAAAAAATAGAGTGGCAATTGTGATACGTTGTCAAAAATAAATAGTGGCACCAGTGAAAATAATAATTTTTGCTTTTGCCACAAATGACAATTGTGATAAATTGTCGAAATCTACAGTGACAAGAGTGAAATGTCAAATTTTAGAGTGACATAAGCAAAAATGGCTACAAATTAAGAGTGGTGAAAAATAAATTTTCCCTAATATATTTAGACATGCATCGAAAGTTCCATAAAGCATCTAAATGTGCATGCATATAGTGGAACTTAAAGCCACACATTGATGTCTACTATACAACTTATTCTTATAGGCTCGTGTTGGGCCTCCAAGTGTAGAGTTTTGTAGGACAACAACAGATTTCACTCAAGTAGATGACCTAAGTTTTATCAATCCGTGGGATGTGTAGGATGAAGATGGTCTCTCTCAAACAACCCTGCAATCAAATACAAGAAATCTCTTGTGTCCCCAACACACCCAATATAATGGTAAATTGTATAGGCGCACTAGTTCGGCGAAGAGATGATGATACAAGTGTAGTATGGATAGTAGATATAGGTTTTTGTAATATGCAAATATAAAAATAGCAAGGTAGCAAGTGATAAACAGAGCACAAACGGTATTGCAATGCTTGAAAACAAGGCCTATGGTTCATACTTTCACTAGTGCAATCTCTCAAAAGTGCTAACATAATTGAATCATATAAAAATCCCTCAACGTGCGACAAAGAATCACTCCAAATTTCTTATCCAACGGAGAACATAAGATGAAATTGTTGTAGGGTACGAAACCACCTCAAAGTTATTCTTTCCGATCAATCTATTGAGTTATTCGAATAAGCGTCACAAACAACCCCAG
Organism: Triticum monococcum; assembly: GCA_034509565.1. Taxonomy (NCBI): domain Eukaryota; kingdom Viridiplantae; phylum Streptophyta; class Magnoliopsida; order Poales; family Poaceae; genus Triticum; species Triticum monococcum. The sequence continues at coordinate 389,500,098 of CM067841.1, forward strand.
AGTTCATACCAAAATAACACCATATGATACACATCAACCAACTGTAATGTCACCTAGATACTCCAATGTCACCACAAGTATCCATGAGTTAATTATACGATATGCATCAAACAACTTCAGATTCATAATATTCAATCTGACACAAAGAGCTTCATAGAGTGCCCCAAGGTTTCTACCGAAGAAAGAAGGACGAAAACATGCATCAACCTCTATGCCTATATTACCCCAATGTGAGGAACCCGCAAGTTGATCGCCAAAACATATATCAAATGAATCAATAGAGCACCAAATTGTCACCACATGTATCCACATGCAAGACATACATCAAGTGTTCTCAAATCCAAAAAGTATTCAATCCGATAATAGTGAAACCTCAAAGGTAAAAATTCAATTCATCACAACAAGATAGAGAGGGGGAAAGACCGTATGATCCAACTATATTAACAAAGCTCGTGGTACATCAAGATTGTGCCAAATCAAGAACACGAGAGAGCGAGAGAGAGAGATCAAACACATAGCTACTAGTACATACCCTCAGCACAAAGGGTGAACTACTCCCTCCTCATCATGGAGACCATCTTTAACACCCTCGATGCGACTATATCTCCCACGTGTCGAGGCACGACTTAGAGGCATAATCGCATTGAAGGCATATGTCGCAAGTGAGGTAATCTTCACACAACCCATGTAATATAATAAGGAATAAGAGATACATAGTTGGCTTACACTCTCCACTTCACACAATTACATGAATAAAGCATTACATCAACCAAATACACTCATGGTCCGACTACAGAACCAAAATAAAAGAAGAACCCCAAATGCGACAAAGGTCCCCGATCGATCCCAACTGGGCTCCATTACTGATCGACTAGAACGAAACAACATAAAGGATAAGATCTTCATCGAGCTCCTCCTGAGCTTGGTTGCGTCATCTGCACGGACTCATCGGCACCTGCAAGCTGGTTTTTGGAAGTATCTGTGAGCCACGGGGACTCAGCAATCTCGCACCCTCGCGATCAAGACTATTTAAGCTTATGGGTAAGGTAAAGGTATGAGGTGGAGCTGCAGCAAGCGACTAGCATATATGGTGGCTAACATACGCAAAAGAGAGCGAGAAGAGAAGGCAAAGCACGGTCGATAAAATATGATCAAGAAGTGATCCTATAGCAACCTACGTCAAGCATAACTCCAACAACCGTGTTCACTTCCCGGACTCCGCCGGAAAGAGACCATCACGGTTACACACGCGGTTGATTCATTTTAATTAAGGTTGACTTTAGGTTTTCTACAACCGGATGTTAACAAATTCCCATCTGCCCATAACCGCGGGCACGGCTTTTGAAAGTTCAAATCCCTGCAGGGTGTCCCAACTTAGCCCATCACAAGCTCTCACGGTCAACGAAGGAATAGACCTCCACCCGAGACATTCCGATCAGACACGGTATCCCAGTACAACAAGACATTTCTACAGGGTAAAACTAAACCAGCAACACCGCCCGAATGTGCCGACAAATCCCGATAGGAGCTGCACATATCTCTTTCTCAGGGCACACTCAGATTGTCCTAGGTACGGGCAAGCCAGCCCAGAGTTGCCCCTGGTGGCCACCGGCAGCTGACAGGTGGACCAACACTCAGAGGAGCACTGGCCCGGGGGGGGGGGGTAAAATAATGATGACCCTTGAGCCGGCCGACTCAAGGGAAGAAAAAGGCTAGGTGGCAAATGGTAAAACCAATGTTGGGCATTGCTGGAGAAGCTTTACTTAAGGCGAACTGTCAAGGGGTTCCCATTATAGCCCAACCGCGTAAGGGACGCAAAATCCGGGAACATAACACCGATATGACGGAAACTAGGGCGGCAAGAGTGGAACAAAACACCAGGCATAAGGCCGAGCCTTCCACCCTTTACCAAGTATATAGATGCATTAATTAAATACGATATATAGTGATATCCCAACAAATAAATAAATGTTCCAACAAGGAACGATCTCCATGTTCCAACAAGGAACAAACTTCAATCTTCACCTGCAACTAACAATGCTATAAGAGGGGCTGAGCAAAGCGGTACCATAGCCAATCAACGGTTTGCTAGGACAATGGTGGGTTAGGGGCTGAACATGGCAATTGGGAGGCTGACAAGCAAGTGGTAGGCATCGTGGCAATGGCGTAGCAAAAGAGCGAGCAAACTAGCATAGCAAAGATAGTAGTGATTTCGAGGGTATGATCATCTTGCCTGAAATCCCGCAAGGAAGAAGACCGAGTCCATGAGGAAGACAAACGGACGTAGTCGAACGGAACCTCACAAACTCGACGTTATCGGAACCAACCCGAAGAAGCAATCAAAGAAGCACACAACATAGTAAACAACCAACACATCAACATGGCATGATGCACAATCGAGTATGATGCATGTCCGGTTTAAAGAGGCATGGCATGGCAAAATGCACAAACAATCCTACAAATTAAGTGGAGCTCAATATGCAACGAGTTGCATATTGACGAAACACCACATGACTTATTTAGTTCGATCTCGGTTATGTACCCAACAATATTAAATGTTGTTAAAACATGGCAAGAGGGAGAAGCAAATGAAAACTATCTAATCTAGGCAAGTTTAAATGAGGCCGGAAGCAACGAACAACAATTCCGGAAAATCCTCATGTGCAAATATTAGGTTTGGTCCTGATCTGTCCTAAACACAATTTTAGAGTTGTTTAACATGCAAAGTGATGCCACCATGATAAACTAGGCAAAATTCTACCCCATTTACATATAAAGTTTATTAAATTCGGAGTTACGGTTAATTAGATATGAATTAAATCATTTTAGCATGGCATAGGGGCAAATTTAATCAAACATCATTTTAAACATTTTAATTGTTGTTATCATGATGCGGATGACATGAACAAGTTATGCAATATTTATTAAGAGTTGACATGAGCATTATGAAGCATTGTCACCGTGGTGGAAGGGAAAAGGGGTGTCACGGCAACGAATCCGAAAATGATGCCACGGCAACATATCGGTTCCGGTAACTCGCGGAGATACCGGCGCAAAAGGAAAAGTGACGGGAGCGTGACACGCGATAGAAGGTGGGGTGATCCCGGATACCGGGTTCCCACAAGATGGTGGCAAGGCAAAAGAGGGGCGACCTGCACCGAACAACTCCGACACGGAGCAAACACGAGCATTTCATACATCACACATGCATTCATTCGCAGCGGTCGTCTCGGGGTTATACCTTTGAAGCGAGCATCATCGAGACGGATCGAGTTCGGCGGTAGGGGTACACGTGTCGACGAGGAAGTAGTCGTTCTCGGGCATCGAGGGAAGTAGTGGTTCACGCGACGATAGTGGTACACGGACGTCGTGGAAGTAGTTGTTCTCGCACGCTCTAGGGTCGACGGTAGAGGAAGTAGTGGTACACGTTTTCGTAGAAGGGCTTGACGAAACCGAGTCACTTGGGGTCGACGGTAGTCATTCACATTTCGAGGAGGAAGTAGGGGTTCTCGCGATCTCAGCGACGGTAGTTGTTCATGGCGGTAGTGGAACTTGACGGATCCGATGCCTCCGGACGTAGTGGTACATGCTCGTTCTTCGGAGAGGTACTTGACGGGTCCGAATCCTTTCGGGGTGGTCGTGGTACTTGCGGTCTCGGCGATGGTAGTCGTTCACGTTCGGAGAGGAACTTGATGTACCCATGTGCTTCACGGGTCGCCGTTGAACTTGACGAAATCCATACGCAGGTAAGCCGTCCGTGGTCGTGTACTTGGCGAGTCCGCACGTAGAGGTACTCGGCAAAAATTCTGGAGACAAAGCGTGCACGTACGGTTCTTGGCGACGTTCTTGCTGGTCCAAAAGAAGCAAGACAGGAGGCCGGAGGTGCAGCAGCGGCAACAACACGTCTTGGACGTGGGGAGAGGTGCGGTGCAGGAGGAAGGAGGCTGGCGCTAGTCGAAACCCACAGCGAGGAGAAGGGAGCAGGGGCATGCCGGAGTAGCTGGTGGCGCCTGGTCACTGGCAAGGAGGCGAGCGCGGGGTCGGACGCTGCTGCGGGGGTACTTGGAACCTGACGGCGGCATGACGCGGGCGCCGGGGCCGCCGGAGTTGTCCCCTCGGGTGGAGGCGCGGGGAGGACTCGACCGCGAGGCCGTGGCGTTGGCGCAGGGCTGCTGGTCCACGGCTGGGCTCTGGCGAGTCCCCCATGGACCGGGACGAGGAGGCTCGCGGGCACGCGCCGGGCGGCGAAGCGAAGCAGAGGAGATGGGGTCGGGCCCCCTGGATCGTCGCCGACGGCGGCGAGTGGCGATGGGAGAGGACCTGGGCGGAGGAGAGGGAGGCGCGGTAGGGTCGGGCGTGGTGCCCTGGCGGCAGTGCTAGGAGGGGGATGGGGATCGGGCAGCGTGTGGGAGCGAGAGGGAGAGGGAGATCGATCCTCTCTCTCTCTCTGGCGGCGCTAGGAGGGAGAGAGGGATCAAGGAGGAGATCGAGAGATGGGATCGGGCTACGCTGGAGACTAGACTAGGGTTAGATAGGCCTGTGGGGAAGGATGGGCCTAGGGAGGCCGGCCTGGGCTGGGCTTCTCTCTTCCTCCCTCCTTAATTCTACCCTTTGCAAAAACAGAGAACAATAAGAGAAAGGAAAAAAGAAAAGAGAATGTTAGAGGAAGGATTTGAGCACGGGAATAAATTTCCTGGACTCGCATAAATGCGCATGTCCCAAGAAAAATGGAGTGGGCATTTTTGCAAGAATTAAATTCAAAGTCATTTGAATTTAATTAAAAAGGTTTGCACAAGGACTAGGATTTAGAAGAGTCCAAAAATGTTGAGAATTTAGGTGGGGCTCCGGAAAAATGATGAAAGGACATGTGACAAAGTTAGAGTCCAAGAGAAGAAATAATAAAAGGCGTTGGGATTTTGCAAGTGTGTTCCGGTTAATTCCAAAAGAATGGAATATTTATTGTAGTAGCTCCACTAATATCGGGAGGATATATTATAAAGAGAAGTCATCCTTCCCTCGATTTAAATGGATCGAAGACCCACACAAATTATTTAGTTGAGATGCAAAAGATTATGACATGATGATATGATGACATGATGCAATGCACATGATGACGCAACAACATCGAATAACTGCACGACACCTGGCACATCGGTCTCGGGGCGTTACAACACTCCACCACTATGAGAGGATCTCGTCCCGAGATCTAGAATGGCACCGGAGGGAAAACGGAAGAGAAAAGAGAAGAGGTAACAACTAAGTTGCTCCTTTGACAAACGAGTGAAACCAAAGAACCTTGAAAAGGTTGAACAAATTCGAGAAAAGAATAGAACGAAGGAGAACAAAGTCGAAAACACTCCTTTAGAAAAGAGGGACAAAGAACATTGCGAAACCCTTGAGGTTAAAGGGAAGATATATATTGAAAACACTCCGGTTAAGACAAGATAGAGAAGGAATAAGACTTATATAATTTGGACAGCACTCCGATTGAGAAGGGATGCAAAAATTGATAAGATGAGAAAGCTCGAAAGAAAACACGACACTCCGGTTGAATGGATAAGCAAAGAAAAGAATACTATCATGACAAACCAAGAAGATGGGTTGAAGAGAGCAACATCACAAGCCTCCGGAACGAAGGGAAACAAGATCTTGAGAGAGCACGGTTACAACAAATGCTAGAACGGAGTTGTTGGAAAAACCAACAAGGAAAGAATAAGCTTGTAGTGGACTTATAGAAAAACATCTCGAAACTAGAGGTGATAACCTGCCACTCACGGGAAAAGAATTGTATTGATATGAACAAGTAGGCGAGAAACTATATCACCGGGAGGGTAGATGAAGAACTTGGATCATACATGAGCACCATTATAGCAACAATCCTTAGGGAAGGCTTTAGGTGAAATATAACCCAAGATAACTCCAATGACAAGATTGATGGATTTAAAGTATCTCAATCTTAACAACATGTGAATCATGGAACATGAACTCAAATTATCAAGAATGACATAATATAACCTCCGATGATACGGTAGAACGAATTGCACTCCGGATTACAAGATGAAGAAAACTTGAGCTCCTTAGAAAAGAATCTCGATAAAAACTTCGAGAAAGAATTAAATCCTTGATGAACCATCATGTAGAGCCTTCATGGAGAACTCCGGTAATAAAAGAAAGATCCAAAATAACTGAATGATGTAAAGAATAAGATTTAAGCCTCGCAATGATTTAGATAGAGAACTCCGTGATAATATAATTGCAAGAGGTTGGAACTCCGGGAAAGAAAGATGAGCACTTGAACCCAAGAATGTGATATGATGCACCTCCGGACTAAAGAATTAAATCACTTGGATGGAACAAGAGTAAGAATTATGTTATGCTCGTCCTTCATCAATTAAATTGATGACAAACCATGGATTTGGCATACTACTATTCTCGTAGAAAAGATTAAGAGAGATATAACCTCAGACTTGGGAAGGTATTGAACGAACCACCGGAAGGGTTGGAACAACGAATAAAATTGATATGATAAGAAAGGAAGAGAAATCTTGAACGAACCACCATAAGAATTAAAATGAACGAAGAAAAGATAAAGGAACACCGGGAAGGATTAGCAAATGAATGAAGATGCTTGGGAGAATTTAGATACAAGAGAACGAAAAGATCACGAGCCGATTAAAGATCACTTGAACGAAGCACCGATAAAATTGAAGAACGAGAGCTGAAAGCTGAGAATGAATAAATCTTAGATGATGGGCTCCGGATGAACAAACTGAAAAGGCTCCTGAATTACTCCGGATGGTTGAAAAGAATTCTCACGGTGAAAACAATTACGAGAGGATGGCAACAAGTTAGAATCACGAATCTTGAAGAGAATGGATCAAAATGAGAGAAACTCTTCTTTAGTCTTCAAAATATGAGAATGACGATGATAAACACCATCAAGAATTATTGAGGCACACCGGAATGAAGAATGGAAAAGTTGAGCCCACGATGAAAAGAATTTGACAGATCTTGGAGAAAATACATATGACTAATGATAACTCATACTTACGTCAAACTTCAAAAGAATTTAGGATAGCTCTGGGAAAATTAGAAGAGTCAGGTAAGATCCTGGGAAAAAACCTGTGGGTTAGGGCCCACTCAAAAGAAACACCGTAGAACGATTAGAAGGAGAGATTGCACCGGTTGAATAAAAAGGCTTAAATAAGATAACATCCTCAAAATAGGATTAACGGATCTTGAATGACAAGACGATCCTTCTGAGATATCTTCAGCACTCCGGAACAATTGAATAGCGAGAGGTGAAAGATTAAGAATGCACCGGTATGAGAAGGCACTTGAAACGAGGAAAAAGGATATGATCAACACCAAAACTAGAATTAAATCCATCGGAGAAGAAAGAGAATGAAGAATGACGAACTTGAAGCTCCGTTAGAATCTTCATGAGAATCACCGGGTAAGAACATTAAGGGAAAAGAATGGAGAGACTTCACAAGAATAAAAGGATACTTGATTAAGGAATCTGAATCCTTGAAGAAAAAGGGTGGGTGGGCGGGAAAAACAAAGGCAACTTGGAGATGGATGAAACAAACACCGTTGAGAAGAACTGATACTCGATCTTGCGGATGTTGAAAATGGACGGATCCACTTGAAGAGAAAACACGCCGGTGAAAAGGATTGACAAGACAATCTCAATGATCAAGGAAGATTAGTATTCACATAGAAATATGAGAACACCGGTTAGGAAAGGGCATGGAATCAACACTTGACATCGAAGCAACTCGAATACCACAACTCAAAACAAAACAAAGGATTGGCTTGCAAAATAAGCTGGAACAAACATATGATAGAGATTTCGTCCGAAGTTTTCGTGGTGGGACCTACACGGGCTCGATCGTACAGCACCATCATGTACAAGGTAGTGCACATGACATACGAAGCGTCCCCGAGTCAGCATGGCCAAGGACTCTTTAAGACACAACGAGACCACTGTAAAATCGACCGTGAATAGGCGAACCACTAGACGTCGAACCCCAATTTCATATCATACATCTGTCGGAAAGGTATCCTAAGGCTACTTGAATTCCCACCTATGAAACTCCCGAAACTTTCCGGTTATGCAATCAGGTGTTGAGGATACAGGGGAAGCATAATATCTCACCCAAACTAGCAAATCCTACATCCAGCTGCATCCATCCTTCAACACATAACCAAGAAACCTTCGGAAACCATCTACCTCAACCTTCGAAAAGCATCCGTTATACAAGTTATGGCGATACTCCCGAACTCCCGCCCCAGTACTGGGTGGCGTCGAGGTTATCTCACCAACGAACTGCATAAAGGAGATTTTCGATGTCGTGAACATATCTCAAGTATACCAGAATTGCAACGATAAAATTATGATGACAACACCTCAGAGCTCAACTCCCCGGGACACTTCCACTAAACCCCTGACAGGAGGCACCAAGACAGTGTTCTCATCATAAGCCATCGGAACAAATCCAAGATACTCGCGTGATCCTAAATTTTTTTAGTGAAATTTGAGAAGAGAAGAGTCAAAAATCTACGTCAGGATGCCTCACTAGAGCGACGAAGGGACTGGGGAGTAAAAAGAATTCCTAAACTCTCCGATATATAATTCCTAGATGACTCAAAACATTTTTCTAGACACAACTCGGCCGCTAAAAACGATCAAGCAATGGGGGCTCCTAAGGTCGGGGAAGGCTCTGATTACCAACTTTTAACACCCTCGATGCGACTATATCTCCCACGTGTTGAGGCACGACTTAGAGGCATAATCGCATTGAAGGCATATGTCGCAAGTGAGGTAATCTTCACACAACCCATGTAATATAATAAGGAATAAGAGATACATAGTTGGCTTACACTCGCCACTTCACACAATTACATGAATAAAGCATTACATCAACCAAATACACTCATGGTCCGACTACGGAACCAAAATAAAAGAAGAACCCCAAATGCGACAAAGGTCCCCGATCGATCCCAACTGGGCTCCATTACTGATCGACTAGAACGAAACAACATAAAGGATAAGATCTTCATCGAGCTCCTCCTGAGCTTGGTTGCGTCATCTGCACGGACTCATCGGCACCTGCAAGCTGGTTTTTGGAAGTATCTGTGAGCCACGGGGACTCAGCAATCTCGCACCCTCGCGATCAAGACTATTTAAGCTTATGGGTAAGGTAAAGGTATGAGGTGGAGCTGCAGCAAGCGACTAGCATATATGGTGGCTAACATACGCAAAAGAGAGCGAGAAGAGAAGGCAAAGCACGGTCGATAAAATATGATCAAGAAGTGATCCTATAGCAACCTACGTCAAGCATAACTCCAACAACCGTGTTCACTTCCCGGACTCCGCCGGAAAGAGACCATCACGGTTACACACGCGGTTGATTCATTTTAATTAAGGTTGACTTTAGGTTTTCTACAACCGGATGTTAACAAATTCCCATCTGCCCATAACCGCGGGCACGGCTTTTGAAAGTTCAAATCCCTGCAGGGTGTCCCAACTTAGCCCATCACAAGCTCTCACGGTCAACGAAGGAATAGACCTCCACCCGAGACATTCCGATCAGACTCGGTATCCCAGTACAACAAGACATTTCGACAGGGTAAAACTAAACCAGCAACACCGCCCGAATGTGCCGACAAATCCCGATAGGAGCTGCACATATCTCTTTCTCAGGGCACACTCAGATTGTCCTAGGTACGGGCAAGCCAGCCCAGAGTTGCCCCTGGTGGCCACCGGCAGCTGACAGGTGGACCAACACTCAGAGGAGCACTGGCCCGGGGGGGGGGGGGTAAAATAATGATGACCCTTGAGCCGGCCGACTCAAGGGAAGAAAAAGGCTAGGTGGCAAATGGTAAAACCAATGTTGGGCATTGCTGGAGAAGCTTTACTTAAGGCGAACTGTCAAGGGGTTCCCATTATAGCCCAACCGCGTAAGGGACGCAAAATCCGGGAACATAACACCGATATGACGGAAACTAGGGCGGCAAGAGTGGAACAAAACACCAGGCATAAGGCCGAGCCTTCCACCCTTTACCAAGTATATAGATGCATTAATTAAATACGATATATAGTGATATCCCAACAAATAAATAAATGTTCCAACAAGGAACGATCTCCATGTTCCAACAAGGAACAAACTTCAATCTTCACCTGCAACTAACAACGCTATAAGAGGGGCTGAGCAAAGCGGTAACATAGCCAATCAACGGTTTGCTAGGACAATGGTGGGTTAGGGGCTGAACATGGCAATTGGGAGGCTGACAAGCAAGTGGTAGGCATCGTGGCAATGGCGTAGCAAAAGAGCGAGCAAACTAGCATAGCAAAGATAGTAGTGATTTCGAGGGTATGATCATCTTGCCTGAAATCCCGCAAGGAAGAAGACCGAGTCCATGAGGAAGACAAACGGACGTAGTCGAACGGAACCTCACAAACTCGACGTTGTTGGAACCAACCCGAAGAAGCAATCACTGGAAAAGAAGCACACAACATAGTAAACAACCAACACATCAACATGGCATGATGCACAATCGAGTATGATGCATGTCCGGTTTAAAGAGGCATGGCATGGCAAAATGCACAAACAATCCTACAAATTAAGTGGAGCTCAATATGCAACGAGTTGCATATTGACGAAACACCACATGACTTATTTAGTTCGATCTCGGTTATGTACCCAACAATATTAAATGTTGTTAAAACATGGCAAGAGGGAGAAGCAAATGAAAACTATCTAATCTAGGCAAGTTTAAATGAGGCCGGAAGCAACGAACAACAATTCCGGAAAATCCTCATGTGCAAATATTAGGTTTGGTCCTGATCTGTCCTAAACACAATTTTAGAGTTGTTTAACATGCAAAGTGATGCCACCATGATAAACTAGGCAAAATTCTACCCCATTTACATGTAAAGTTTATTAAATTCGGAGTTACGGTTAATTAGATATGAATTAAATCATTTTAGCATGGCATAGGGGCAAATTTAATCAAACATCATTTTAAACATTTTAATTGTTGTTATCATGATGCGGATGACATGAACAAGTTATGCAATATTTATTAAGAGTTGACATGAGCATTATGAAGCATTGTCACCGTGGTGGAAGGGAAAAGGGGTGTCACGGCAACGAATCCGAAAATGATGCCACGGCAACATATCGGTTCCGGTAACTCGCGGAGATACCGACGCAAAAGGAAAAGTGACGGGAGCGTGACACGCGATAGAAGGTGGGGTGATCCCGGATACCGGGTTCCCACAAGATGGTGGCAAGGCAAAAGAGGGGCGACGTGCACCGAACAACTCCGACACGGAGCAAACACGAGCATTTCATACATCACACATGCATTCATTCGCAGCGGTCGTCTCGGGGTTATACCTTTGAAGCGAGCATCATCGATACGGATCGAGTTCGGCGGTAGGGGTACACGTGTCGACGAGGAAGTAGTCGTTCTCGGGCATCGAGGGAAGTAGTGGTTCACGCGACGATAGTGGTACACGGACGTCGTGGAAGTAGTTGTTCTCGCACGCTCTAGGGTCGACGGTAGAGGAAGTAGTGGTACACGTTTTCGTAGAAGGGCTTGACGAAACCGAGTCACTTGGGGTCGACGGTAGTCGTTCACATTTCGAGGAGGAAGTAGGGGTTCTCGCGATCTCAGCGACGGTAGTTGTTCACGGCGGTAGTGGAACTTGACGGATCCGATGCCTCCGGACGTAGTGGTACATGCTCATTCTTCGGAGAGGTACTTGACGGGTCCGAATCCTTTCGGGGTGGTCGTGGTACTTGCGGTCTCGGCGATGGTAGTCGTTCACGTTCGGAGAGGAACTTGATGTACCCATGTGCTTCACGGGTCGCCGTTGAACTTGACGAAATCCATACGCAGGTAAGCCGTCCGTGGTCGTGTACTTGGCGAGTCCGCACGTAGAGGTACTTGGCAAAAATTCTGGAGATGAAGCGTGCACGTACGGTTCTTGGCGACGTTCTTGCTGGTCCAAAAGAAGCAAGACAGGAGGCCGGAGGTGCAGCAACGGCAACAACACGTCTTGGACGTGGGGAGAGGTGCGGTGCAGGAGGAAGGAGGCTGGCGCTAGTCGAAACCCACAGCGAGGAGAAGGGAGCAGGGGCATGCCGGAGTAGCTGGTGGCGCCTGGTCACTGGCAAGGAGGCGAGCGCGGGGTCGGACGCTGCTGCGGGGGTACTTGGAACCTGACGGCGGCATGACGCGGGCGCCGGGGCCGCCGGAGTTGTCCCCTCGGGTGGAGGCGCGGGGAGGACTCGACCGCGAGGCCGTGGCATTGGCGCAGGGCTGCTGGTCCACGGCTGGGCTCTGGCGAGTCCCCCATGGACCGGGACGAGGAGGCTCGCGGGCACGCGCCGGGCGGCGAAGCGAAGCAGAGGAGATGGGGTCGGGCCCCCTGGATCGTCGCCGACGGCGGCGAGTGGCGATGGGAGAGGACCTGGGCGGAGGAGAGGGAGGCGCGGTAGGGTCGGGCGTGGTGCCCTGGCGGCAGTGCTAGGAGGGGGATGGGGATCGGGCAGCGTGTGGGAGCGAGAGGGAGAGGGAGATCGATCCTCTCTCTCTCTCTGGCGGCGCTAGGAGGGAGAGAGGGATCAAGGAGGAGATCGAGAGATGGGATCGGGCTACGCTGGAGACTAGACTAGGGTTAGATAGGCCTGTGGGGAAGGATGGGCCTAGGGAGGCCGGCCTGGGCTGGGCTTCTCTCTTCCTCCCTCCTTAATTCTACCCTTTGCAAAAACAGAGAACAATAAGAGAAAGGAAAAAAGAAAAGAGAATGTTAGAGGAAGGATTTGAGCACGGGAATAAATTTCCCGGACTCGCATAAATGCGCATGTCCCAAGAAAAATGGAGTGGGCATTTTTGCAAGAATTAAATTCAAAGTCATTTGAATTTAATTAAAAAGGTTTGCACAAGGACTAGGATTTAGAAGAGTCCAAAAATGTTGAGAATTTAGGTGGGGCTCCGGAAAAATGATGAAAGGACATGTGACAAAGTTAGAGTCCAAGAGAAGAAATAATAAAAGGCGTTGGGATTTTGCAAGTGTGTTCCGGTTAATTCCAAAAGAATGGAATATTTATTATAGTAGCTCCACTAATATCGGGAGGATATATTATAAAGAGAAGTCATCCTTCCCTCGATTTAAATGGATCGAAGACCCACACAAATTATTTAGTTGAGATGCAAAAGATTATGACATGATGATATGATGACATGATGCAATGCACATGATGACGCAACAACATCGAATAACTGCACGACACCTGGCACATCGGTCTCGGGGCGTTACACCATCAAGATGATGAAGATGGCCTCTAGTGATGATTTCCCCCTTCGGTAGAGTGCCGAAACATGGCTCCAGATGGGATCTCTTTGGTATAGAGGCTTGCGGCAGTGGAGTCAAAGTTCTAGGGTTATTTCTGGGGGTTTCCCTATTTATAAGAATTTTCAGAGTTGGAATCACGTGAAAATGAGTTACGATAGGCCCATGAGGCACTTGGGCACCATCACCCCTGGTCGCGCCAAAGTGGTGAGTGGGGGCCTCGTGGCTCTTCTAGTCCTCCCACGAAGCTTCAGAGGTCTCTTTTATTCCAAAAAAGATCATCAAAAAGTTTCAGCCCATTCCGAGAATTCTATTTCTGCACAAAAGACAACACCATGGTAGTTCTGCTGAAAATAGCGCCTGTCCGGATTAGTTCCATTTAAATCATACCAAAACCATATAGAATTGTTGTAAACATGGCATGTATACTTCATAAATTATAGATTCATTGGAGACGTATCACACATAAGTTCATATTTTCTGGCACTTAGAACATCACAAAAGTTCAGTTGAATATCTTGCCACTCTAGACATGGCAGACATCAAACATACATACACATAGTCTTGCACATCACTAGTTCCATAAAAAAGAGCATGCATAAACACTAGGGTTCAAGCAGCTGCAATGGAACCTCCAACACCACAACCTCCAGCATCGCTTGCCCTTGCAATAGCACCTGTAACACCTCCAACATCACCTTCAACATCTTCGTCTCCTCAAAAGCATTACGAGGGATATGCATTATGACAGTCTTGGTGATGCCGTACAATTCTGGGGTATGTGGCAGCTGATAGCGGCTTGAAGCTACATCGGTATTTCCCCAAAGAGGAAGGGATGATGCAGCCTAGCGACAGTAGGTATTTCCCTCAGTGATGAAACCAAGGTTATCGAACCAGTAGGAGAACCAAGCAACAATACGTAAACAACACATGCGCACAAATAACAAATACTTGCAACCCGACGTGTTAAAGGGGTTGTCAATCCCTTTTGGGTAATGGTGCCACAAATTGGCAAACGGGTGTGAATAAATTGTAGTAGATTGATAGATTGAACGCCAAATAAAATAAATAAGAATAAATTACAGCAAGGTATTTTTGGTTTAATAGATCTGAAAATAAAAGGCAAATAAAATAGATCGCAAAGGCAAATAATATGAGAAAGAGACCCGGATGTCGTAGGTTTCACTAGTGGCTTCTCTCGAGAAAAATAGCAAACGTGGGTAAACAAATTACTGTTGGGCAATTGATAGAACTTCAAATACTCATGATGGTATCCAGGCAATGATCATTATATAGATATCATGTCCAAGATTAGTAGACCGACTCCTGCCTTCATCTACTACTGTTACTCCACACATCGACCGCTATCCAGCATGCATCTAGTGTATTAAGTTCATGGAGAAATGGAGTAATGCAATAAGAACGATGACATGATGTAGACAAGATCTATTTATGTAGAAATAGACCCCATTGTTTTATCCTTAGTAGCAACGATACATACGTGTCGGTTCCCCTTCTGTCACCGGGATCAAGCACCGTAAGATTGAACCCACTACAAAGCACCTCTTCCCATTGCAAGATAAATAGATCAAGTTGGCCAAACAAAACCCAAATATCGGAGAAGAAATACGAGGCTAAAAGAAATCATGCATATAAGAGATCAAAGAAACTCAAATAACTTTCATGGATAAAAAGAGATAGATTTGATCATAAACTCAAAGTTCATCGGATCCCAACAAACACACCACAAAAGAGTTACATCATATGGATCTCGAAGAGACCATTGTATTGAGAATCAAACGAGAGAGAGGTAGCCATCTAGCTACTAACTACGAACCCGAAGGTCTACAATGAACTACTCACGCATCATCGGAGAGGCACCAATGGAAGTGGTGAACCCCTCCGTGATGGTGTCTGGATTGGATCTGGTGGTTTTGAACTCTGCAGTGGCTAGAATTGATTTTCGTCGACTCCCCTAGGGTTTTTGGAATATTGGGGTATTTATAGAGTAAAGAGGTGGTCCGGGGGGCACCCGAGGTGGGCACAACCCACCAGGGCGCGCCTGGGCCTCCAGGCGCGCCCTAGTGGGTTGTGCTCCCCTCGGAGCAGCCCCCATGTGCTTCTTTGGCCCATTGGTTGTCTTCTAGTCCAAAAAAATCCACAAAAAGTTTCACTACGTTTGGATTCCGTTTGATATTGATTACCGGCAATGTAAAAAACATGCAAAAAACATCAACTAGCACTTGGCACAATGTCAATAAGTTAGTACAAAAATGATATAAAATGATTATAAAACATCCAAGATTGATAATATAACAGCATGGAACAATAAAAAATTATAGATACGTTGGAGACGTATCAGCAGTAGCTATGAAACTTTGGTTGCCATCATTAGTGCTTCAGCTTCGATGCCTTCTGCTAACTTCAGGTGGCAACCATGAATCAAGGAAACGTCTATTTTTGGTACTTGAATTTCACTAGAACAACATCCTTGATTTCATGATCAGCTATCTTGAAGTCCCAGTGACATAAAGTCCGATGGAGAGCATTTGCAATAGCAAATGCAGGTGAAAATAGGCCACTCTTGACAGTGAACATGGCTACATCGTTAGCAGTACCATATTCCAGATCCAACAGAACCTTTGTGGCATACACAATTCGAAGAACTTTAGGGGAATGATCATACGACTGAAATGCAAATAAATAACATTTTACTGAAAATCACATAGAAGTTCAAATTCAATGCATTTTTTCTAACTAGGGGAACCTAATCGTCATCCATGTTGCCCATGGCCGGAATTATAGGATACATAGTACATCACTAGGAAGAAATCCTGAAATATTAGGACATACATGTACCTCGGGATCCAAGAACTGATGACTCTTTATTCTGTATTCTGCAATTTCATCAACCGCCCGTGCAACCCTTTTTCCCTGACATGCATGTCAAATAGATGATACATAAATCACATAAATGTTCAGATTTGCGTGCCCTGGTGGGTTGTGCTCCCCTCGGAGCACCCCCCAGGCACTTCTCCGGCCCATTGGGTGTCTTCTGGTCCAAAAAAATCCACAAAAGGTTTCACTGCGTTTGGACTCTGTTTGGTATTGATTACCTGCAATGTAAAAAAACATGCAAAAAATAGCAACTGGCACTCGGCACTATGTCAATAGGTTAGTACCAAAAAATGATTCAAAATGACTATAAAATGATTATAAAACATCCAAGATCGATAATATAACAACATGGAACAATAAAAAAATTATAGATACGTTGGAGACGTATCAGCATCCCCAATCTTAATTCCTGCTCGTCCTCGAGTAGGTAAATGATAAAAACGGAATTTTTGATGTGGAATGTTGCCTAACATGTCATATCATATTCTTTTTTATAGCATGGGCATTTGGACTTTTTATTGTTCAAAGCAATAGTCTAGTTTTGACATGATAACTTAAATACTCAAGCATATCAACAAGCAACCATGTCTTCAAAATATCAATGCTAAAATAAGCTATCCCTAGCCCATCATGCTCAATCATTGATCCATTCAGGAAACACACTCGCATATTAACTACACCCAATGCTCAAGTATGATCATAGTGCCTCCTAGTTGATGCTTTTATAAGAGAAGATGGAGACTCAAATTCAAAAATAAAAATTGCATAAAGTAAAAGAAAGGCCCTTCACAGAGGGAAGTAGGGATTTGTAGAGGTGCCAGAGGTCAAAGCGAAAATTGAGAGATAAAAACATTTTGAGAGGCATACTTTTCCCACCAACGAAAATGACTTAGAGTTCCCAACACTTTCCATGCTAGATATATCATAGGCGGTTCCCAAACAGAAATTAAAGTTTATTCCTTTTCCACCATACTTTCACTTTCCATGGCTAAACGTATCCACGGGTGCCTTCCATACCAACACTTTCCAAGGAATTTATTATTTGACAACATAAAGTAAATTCATTTTTCATTTCGGGACTGGGCATCCCTAATACCTTTGCCTTACTCTCGTGCAATGACAAGTGAATAAACACTCATCGTGAGAATAACACATCTAGCATGGAAAATATTAGCCACCCCTCACCGCCTCACGAGCGGTACAAGCACACAAAAGAGAAATTTATTTTGAATATTAGAGATGGCACATGCAAATTTGCTTAGAACGGCAAAATAATACCGCATATAGGTAGGTATAGTGGATTCATGTGGCAAAACTGGTTTAGAGGATTTTGGATGCACAAGTAGTGATCATACTTAGTGCAAAATGAAGGCTAGCAAAATATTGAGAAGCGACCAACCAAGAAACGAATAATCTCATAAGCGAGCATTAAGCATAATTAACACCGAATAATGCACCACAAGTAGGATATAATTTCATTGCATGACTATTGACTTACGTGCTTGCATAGGGAATCATAAACCTTAACACCAATATTCTTACTAAAGCATAATTACTCATCAAGATGACTCACATATCACATCGTCATATCTCAAAACTATTACTAAGGATCAAGTTTATTTTGTCCAACGATTTTCATGAAAGTTTTTATTATATCATTCTTGGATATCTATCACTTTGGGACTAATTTTCATGTCTTGCTTTTGATAAGCTCAAACAGATATAAGTGAAGATCATGAGCATAATATTTATTTCTCTCAAATTAATTTAAGTGAAGCAAGAGAGAATTTGTTAAAAAAATTACTAACTCTGAAATAAATCTAAGTGAAGAAAGAGAGCATTTCTTCAAAAATACTAAAGCACACCGTGCTCAAAAAGATATAAATGAAGCACTAGAGCAAATCCATAGCTCATAAAAAATTTAAGTGAAGCACAGAGCAATTCTAACAAGTCACGGCATAATTTTGTCTCTCTCAAATAGGTGTGTCCAGCAAGGAATCAAGACTTAAAACACAAAATAAAACAAGCAAAGACTAATATCATACAAGACGCTCCAAGCACAACACATAGTATGTGACGAATAAAAGTATAGCTTCGAGTAAAACACCAATGGTTAGAAGAAATAGGGGATGCCACTCGGGGCATCCCCAAGCTTAGTTGCTTGCTCTCTTTGGATAATAGTGTAACATCCGATTCTTTGAATTTGGATGTTATTTAGATCATTCATATGCATTCATCATTTGTGCATTTTGGAATTTGTTTTATTTGAATTTTGATCCTAGAAACCTTAAGCAACTCAAGGACCAATTGAGAGAGTTGGAGGTTTTCTCAAAAATCCATTTTTGATTTTTCAAAATTGGCAAATTGGATCAAAGTGATTTATTCAAAATATTTTTCCAATAATTTCAAATAAATAAAATAATGAGAGAAGATAATATGACTTCTTCAAAAAGAACAAAGAAATATTGGAAATCTAATTTTGAATAAAAATATATTTTATTTTGATTTTATTTGCAAGTTTATTTATCTGTTATTAGTACTAAAATGTTTGTTTTTATTTTAGGCATTTAGGTCGAGAAAAATGTTCACACACTCAAATATTAGGAGGGAATTATGTGAATTTTACTAGAATTTTTAAAAATATTTTTTATTATGTTTTCGTATTTTTTGTCTCTTTGGAAAAATTGTTTAAAAAAAGTTTTAGGTTGGGCCGACCGAACTGGGCCGCGTCCAGCCCAGCCGGCTGAGCCGCTGCCCCGACCGACTCCCCGTCGGAGTCCGGTCGGCGCACGACGCTACCACTGCAGTGGCCGATTCGGCCTCCGCCTCGCCGCCTTGCCCCTCCGCCTCCCTTTATAAGGCCGGCCCCGGACCCCCTCTTCTCCTCCCAAGCCGCACCACCGCCGCCTCACATCTCGCCGCCACAGCCACCTCGCGCTACACGCCGCTGCCACCCGTGCCTTGCCCCCCTACCACGTGGAGCCGCCGCCGCCGAACCCCATCGCCTGAAGCCGCCGCCGCCGTCCGCCTCGACGCCGAAGCCGCCGCCCGAACCGGTAAACCGCCTGGTCTAGTTTATTTTTTAGGTTTTCAGTTTTCTTTTCAGTTTTTCTCTAAAAAACCGACCGGTTAGTTATTTAGCGAACGTTCGTTCGTTAAGATTCTGTAGCAAACGATTTCATTCGGTAGTCTTCCGTAGTGGACGTTCGTCCGATAGGTTTTTCTTTTTCTATTTTATTTTTGGCCAGGTACCCATCCATGAATATTTTCTTCGCAGATTAGCCCCTGATCTTTAAACCCTCGTAACTTTTTGCTCGTTTGTCCAAATCCAACGAAACCAACGCCAATTTCTTCGTTATGATTCCCTTTGTCCAGATAACCAACTTAAACATATTTTTGAAAGTTTAAAATTTTGTTTCAAACAAATTTTAATTTGAACTTCTTTTGATCATAACTTGAGGTTCGTAACTCCGCTTTAGTTGATTCTTTTTGCAAATCAAAGCTCTTGATCTAAAATTTCTGCTAAGAACTAATCCATATAATTTTAATATTGTTGAAAATTGTTTTCTGTTCACAAGAGTTATTTGCTTGTTTTTGAAGTTTTCTGAGATCTTTTCTTCGAATTTTATGCTTGAGTGCTTATGTATGCTATTGTTTGTCTATGATAGATTTTTTGGAGTGTGAAGCTTGTTACTACGAATCTCTAGGGTTTACCGATCGTCAGCAAGGCAAGTTACACTTTGATCATACCCTTCATTACCCAGTTTTTATGCATTAGTTACATCCTCAAAAATTGCATGAGTAGGATTGGGAACATGTGGTCATTGCTATGTAGTTGATGAGGTAGGAACCTAATACCTTTAATCACCCCAGGAATATATGTTATGCTCATATTGCTTAGCCATGCTCGTAGACAGGGAATTGGTATGTGAGAATCATGCAAGTTGTGAGAGATAATAACTAAGAGAAACTTAATGTGACTACTTTAATACACATCTGGGTGGATTGGTTGTGGGCACCTGGGGAATCCAGTGTTGTCCTAGGAGATCCCGTGGTACCCGTGTGATCATCCTATGGAATGCCACCCAGGTTCAAAGCGATCATAAGATTATTCATGCCTAGAAACTTCCGTGTGCAGCCACAAGCCCTTATGGGCTCTGGCATAGTTTTTTTGACCTGAAAGACTGCAGGGTTTACACCCCACAGCATTTTATTGAAACTAAAAAGGAATGTACAAATAAAAGTCCTTCAGGGAAAGGAACTGTATAGAAAAAGAAGAAAAACTATACAAGCTATACAAATCTAAGAACTAAGAGCTAGCTAGAAAAAGGAGTACATATGCATAACCCCTCAAGGAGGCAGGAAATCTATCCATTTGATCAAAGCTTCTCTGTGTCTGGACTTGATTCTATGTGCCAAGAGAGAGATGTCTTGGACAAAGCCATTCTTCCACTGCCTGAAGGTAGGTCTGATATGCCTAAAGACTTTGTCATTCCTGACTTTCCAAATATTCCACCAAGAAAGGAAGACCACTTCTAAAAAGAAAGTCTTATTGAAATCCTTCCTAGCATGATGTGCAATCTGCACCATATCCTGACTATTCAACCAGGTAATTTGAAGATAGTTCCACACTCTCATGCTAAAGTTGCACTAAAAAAAATAAATGATTCCTGTCCTCAAGTGCTCCTGTGGGACAAAGTACACATTCAGGTCCATCATTAATCCTCCACTGCCTGCGCAGAATCATATCCTTGGTGTTTACTCTGTCCATAATGACAAGCCAGGCAAACATTTTAATTGTCATAGTACAACAAGATTTCCATATCCAACTTAGAATAGGGTTGGCAGACATTGGCTGATGAACAAAATCATAGTACTTCTTTGCTGTAAACCCAGCTTTCTTCCCATGTCTCCAATCCCAAGAATCATTAGAAGCAACATCTAGGGAGATTCTAGAAAAAATTTCAGATAGTTGACTGAACTCCCTATAGGCCAATTCAGACAAGGGTAAGGAGAACATACTCTGCAACTCACCATTCTGCAACACTTCCATAACAGAGGAATTCTTTTGTAGGCAGAAAGAGAAAAGCCTGGGAAATCTGTCTTGGAGTGGGATGCATGAGTTATCAATCTCCCAAGAGTCAGACCAGTAAATCAAAGAATCTCCTCTGCCAACTGTGACTGAAGTAACAGCCCTGAACTTTTCCATTAATTTGCAGATGTCCCTCCACCAAAAGGAGCCACACAAAGCAGTGTCATGAGGAACTCTCTGGTAATAGTAAGAGTCCCAGATCAAATGAATCCAAGATACATCTACTTTGTTATAGAACTTGCTGAGGAATTTTATTAACAAAGCTTCATTTTGTAAGCCCAGGTTGAGTATGCCAAGCCCACCCTTAAGTTTGGGCCTACAGACCATAGGCCATGTAGCCAAAGAATGCCCCTTCTCCTGACCATATTTTCTCCACAAACATTGTCTCTGAATTCTTTCCAGCTGCTTTAAAGTCCCTTGTGGTATAGATAGACTACAAAGGAAAAAAATTGGCAGTGAAGAGATAACAGAGTTTACCAACTGCAGCCTGCTACCCTGGGGCAGAAACCAGGAACTAGCAGTTAGTCTTCTTTCCATATAGTCAACTAGAGGTAGCATATCCACAATTTTGGGCCTAGTTGTTCCCACAGGCAAACCCAAATATGTGAATGGCATTACCCCTAGCTGACACCCAAACTGTGCTGCAAGAGCATTGGCAACAGTGGTTTCCACATTGATTGGGTACATTGATGATTTGTGATTGTTAATCTGCAACCCAGTTGCCAAGGAGAAAGAGTTCAGAACAGATTTAAGCACCTCCAACTGAGCTGATTCAGCAGCCACAAACAACAATGTGTCATCTGCATACTGTACCACTGGGTAGTCAGGGTCATGAGTTACCAGGGGTAGAGAAAGAAGGCCTTTACTCAGATGATCATTAATCATAATCTGCAATAGATCAGCAGCAATCACAAACAACAAAGGTGAAATAGGATCTCCTTGTTTTACCCCACACTTGCACTTGAAATGCTTTCCTGGTACCCCATTGAGTAAGATTGAGGAGGTTGCAGATGACAACAACTTCTGTATCCAGGAGATCCATTTGTTATCAAAACCCTTTGCCACCATGATTTTTATAATTGCCTCATGTTGAATAGAGTCAAATGCTTTTTCAAAATCAAGCTTGAGTAGCATGATTGGCTTTTTTGACTGTTTGCACTGGTGAATGTACTCAAAAGTCCAGGCAATACAATCCTGAATGGTTCTTGACTTAATAAAGCCATATTGATTCTTATGAATACATTTGGTGATTTCGTCTTGAAATCTATTAGCAGCAAGCTTAGTGAGGAATTTCAACCCCACACTTGTCAAAGAAATTGGTCTAAAATCTCCAGTAGTTTCAGGTGACAACTCCTTAGGGACGAAAGTAATGAAGGCCTCACTGAGATTTTCCAGTTGAACACTTCTAGCATGGAACTCATTCACCAGTGTAATGAAATCACTGGAAATGATGGGCCAACACTTCTTCATAAAAGGCCATTAAATCCATCAGGGCCAGGAGCTTTGTCAGTTGGCAAATCCTTAATAACCTGCTCAATTTCTTTCACCTCAAAAGGCCTAGTGAGCACTTCTAGCCCCTGCACCCTAGGGATAAGAGAAAGGATGTCATTACCCATTAAAATTGGCTTCACAGTTCCCATTCTGCCCTTAAAAATGTTCAGAAATTCCTTTGCAATTATTTCATGGTCTGAAGAAACAGTGCCATCAGACAACTGAAGGGTGGCAATTGAATTTTTTCTATATCTTTCAGTTGCCATGGCTTGGAAGAATTTTGAGTTTTCCTCACCCACTTTGATATATCTAATAGTGCATCGCTTCTTCCAGTATAAAAACTGCAGGTGTAGAAGATGTTCATGGTGCTTCTTCACCAGTTTCCTGAAATTGGATTCAGTTATGAACAATGGCCTAAAGTCTTCCAAATCATCTAACTAAAGGACCACCCAGTTGCACTTTTCAATCAGTACTTTAATATGTGAGGCTCTGGCATAGTTAAGTAAGTTGTGGGAAAACTTTCCATGATGGGCTAGCGGATGTAGGGGAATTGTAGGTGTACCGGCCTATCTATCGATTAAGGGGACCACTTCAGAAAGGCTATGTCTTGATCTTCCAATCATGGATGCGGTCGAGTCTTGTGGGGAAAAGTGCACAAACCTCTGCAGAGTGTACAAACAAATCATGATTTACCGTGCCCCTAGTTATGGACATTTTGAGTATCTGGTATTTGAATTATTGGTTGATCTCATCACTTTTTCTTAATGAATTTGTTGGTTTATTATTATTACTTGGTAATTTTAGGATTGAGTTGGAGGAACCTTCTTAATGGCATAAACTTGGTAGTAAATAAAATCTATTCCTTTGTTGTAGGAAAAAATAGCTTTATGCAAAATGTTAAACTTAGAGCCTCCACCAGCCAAATATGCATGTAGTGATAGCTATTATTCATCATTGCTCTATAGTGTGATCTTGCTAGCATATTCCATGTGCTGACCTACACGGCTGCAACATCTCATGTTATAGAATTTTCAGACGAGGATTAAGGTGCGATAGGTCATTATCTTGCACTAAGTTTTGCTGTGGAGTTGGATGGGCTCATTTATCTTCGAAGCTTCCGTAGTTATTTTATTTAGTTGGCCTTCAGCCATATTATTCTAATAATTACTCTTTATGAGGACCTCGATGTAATAAGTGTGTGATTGAACTCTATTATAATTCCTCAAGTACTGTGTGTCAGCATACCGATCCAGGGATGACACTTAAGCATAGAGACTTCGATTCATTGGGACCGGGTCGCTACAACATGGTATCAGAGCACACGTTGACAGTAGGACGCGACCACTAGGAAAAGCCACATGATACTCTTCTCTACTCATTTCTACTCCTCTATTTCTACACTATAGATGTCGGACCCCAGGAACAAGTTCACTCAGCCGGATGACGACACCCTTTTCGGACGACACTTGAAGGAAGTCACTAAGTACCTGAAGATCCACATACCAAGCTTCACCAGAACCTTCACTACAACTTTACCAGAAGAGGAGCACTAGACGATTCAAGTTCGTGTTCCTGGAAGGACTTTTGCACCAATTGCCGAGCCCATCGAGTTTTCCTTTGATGCACCAACCTGGAGCTTAGGAAAGAGCATGGCCGCCCACATCACCATTGGACACATAGGCGAGGTGTACAACAAGGATATTAAAAACACCGTCCATTAGGTATGTGGACGTCGGGATGAGCAATGGGAGAAGATTTGCACCAGGAAGGATGGATCTATTGCAGCCTACATATAGGAGATGAACCAGCACATTAGTCAATATGAGAATCAGATGTGTGCTAACATGATAAATACCAAGAAGGTGATGACCCGGAATATGGAGCTAGAAGAGGAACTCAAGGCAACTCGCGATGGATACGAAGAGGAAATTGTTGTGCTACTGGATCAGAATGAAGACATGAGGAATAAGATATGAATATATGTGTTGAAACCAGAACCTGAAGTGGACATTCGCTCTGAAGACTACATCATACTAGATGACACAGACACCAACATTGATGATGAAGAAGATAGTGATGATTTTGAAGATGAAGCTGGAGCAGATATTACGGAGTCTTCCACCGATCAAAATTTCTAGTCGACCACCATCTTACTATTAGAATCCTTCCATGTAGTTAGAAATCGTTCGCAAGATCTTGTAATAGTAGCTTAGATCGATTGTATGAATCTTGTTTGAATTGAGTGGTGTGGATTGAATATATTTGTCTCATGTGCATATGGGTAGTGAAATCCCTCATTAGACCCTATTCTATTCTGTTCTCACCCCTCTAACCTATCAGATGCCTCCGAGACGTGACCCCGGATTTACTTTCCCGCCGGAGCTAACCCAGTTGGTCCAACAGCAGAATGCCTTGATGCAGTTGCTCGTCCAGAACCAAGGCAACAACAACAACAACCCACCGCCACCACCCCCAGTTGCCAACCGTAGCCCTTAAGACACCTATGTTAGTAAGCTCGTCAGGAGCGGAGTATTTGGCTAGCCGAGGGTGTTTTCAATTACCATTGACCATAAGTAGGCATGTTTTTCCCACGAATCTCATTATTCTGGAATCACAAGGATTGGATATAATACTAGGCATGGATTGGCTATCCAAGTATGGGGGAAACATCGATTGTGCTAGTAAGTCAATTCTTCTCACCACCCCAGAGGGAAAAAGGATCAAGTATGTGTCTAGGCGTGCTCCAAGGAGGACTCAAGTAAATTCACTCTCGGGAGTTGTTTAGGAGGAAGTGCCAATTGTGAAGGATTATCCCGATGTATTCCTGGAGGAATTACCAGGATGCCACCAAACCGAGACATAGAGTTTTTGATTGAGCTGTTTCCAGGCACCGGACCAATATCCAAGAGACCGTGTCGGATGCCCGCAAATGATCTGGAGGAAATTAAGAAGCAGATTAAGGAGTTAATGGAGAAATGTTATATTCAACCAAGTTCATCACCATGGGGAGCCCAGTGCTTCTAGTTGAGAAGAAGGATGGATCCTTGAGAATGGTTGTTTATTATCATGCATTGAATGAGGTGACAATCAAGAACAAATATCCTCTACCGATGATAAATGATTTGTTTGACCAGCTGTAGGGAGCTAAAGTTTTCTCCAAGATTGATCTTCGACCAGGATATCACCAGCTAAAGATACGAGAACAGGATATACCTAAGACAATGTTTACTACAAGGTATGGGCTATATGAGTACACAATCATGTCTTTTGGTTTGACTAACACCCCTGCCTACTTTATGAGTATGATGAATAAGGTGTTCATGGAGTTCTTGGATAAGTTTGTTGTGGTGTTCATTGATGATATATTGGTGTACTCTAAGAATGAAGAAGAACACAAGAAACATTTACGCTCGGTTTCGAGAAGCTCAGGGAACATCAGCTATATGCCAAGTTCAGCAAATGTGAGTTTTGGTTGAAAGAAGTGGGATTCCTCGGACATGTTATATCAGGAGAAGGTATAGAAGTAGACCCCTCCAAGGTTCAATCCGTCACTGAATGGATGGCACCCACCTTAGTGGGAGAGATACACAGTTTCCTTGGACTCGCAGGATATTATCGGAGGTTTATTGAGAATTTTTCTAAGATCGCGAAGCCCATGACGGAGTTATTGAAGAAGGACACCAAGTTTAAATGGACCAAGGATTGTGAGGCCAGTTTTTAGGAGTTGAAGAAATGTTTGGTTACATCCCTAGTGCTAATTCTTCCTAATATACGCAAGGCTTCCCAAGTATATTGCGATGCTTCTCGACATGGACTTGGAGGCGTTCTTATGCAAGAGGGAAGAGTTGTTTCATATGCCTCATGACAGCTTCGACCTCATGAGCTAAATTATGCCACACATCATTTGGAGTTAGCAACCGTAGTGCATGCGCTCAAGACCTGGAGACATTTTCTTATCAGAAATCATTGTGAAGGCTACACGAATCATAAGAGTTTGAAGTATATTTTCACGCAGAAGGAGTCGAACCTCAGGCAAAGGAGATGGTTGGAGCTCATAAAGGATTATGACATGAAACTGCATTATCACCCAGGAAAGGCCAATGTTGTGGCAGATGCTTTGGGCCACAAGAGTTATGTCAATACTCTCATAACCGGAGGATTACCTCAGGAGTTAGCCGACGATCTTAGAGAACTTTGCTTGGAGATAGTTCCGAGAGGTTTTGTTGCTGCGTTGGAAATTCAGTCCACTTTGTTGGGAAAGATCTGAGAAGCCAAGAAGATTGATAAGGAAAGTGCAAAGATAAAAGAAAAGATGAGTAAAGGAAAGGCCAAAGGTTTTCGTGAGGATGAACACGAAACTTTATGGTTTGAGGATCGCATCTATGTTCCCAATGACCTAGAGATCAGGAAGTTAATTCTTCAGGAGGCTCATGATTCCTTACTTGATTCACCCAGGCAACACCAAGATATATTTGGATTTGAAGGAACGTTTCTGGTGGATAGGTATGAAGAAGGATATCGCCGAGTATGTAGCAGTATGCGACGTATGTCAGAGAGTTAAGGCAGAGCATCAGAAACCAGCATGATTACTTCAACATTTGTCTATACCCAAATTGAAGTGGGATAAGCTTGGCATAGATTTCATCACTGGATTATCCAGGACTCGTTTAGGATATGACTCCATCTGGGTTGTAGTTGATTGCTTGACGAAGGTGGCTCACATTATCCCCGTGAAAACCACTTATACAAGCGCCAAGTTGCCCAAGATATATATGACCAGGATCGTATGTGTGCATGGAGTTCCGAGGAACATCATATTAGATAGAGGAACACAGTTACTTCGAAGTTTTGGAATCAGTTACACCAAACTTTGGGTACCAGGCTAGAGTTCAGTACAGCCTTTTATCCACAGACAGATGGGCAGACCGAGAGAGTCAATAAGATTCTGGAGGACATGTTGAGAGCTTGTGCGCTAGATTATGGATCTAGTTGGGAGGATAATTTTCCTTACTCAGAGTTCTCATATAACAATAGCTACCAATCTAGTTTGAAGATGGCCCCTTTCGAAGCTTTGTATGGAAGGAGGTGCAGGACACCATTGATGTGGGATGAAGTTGGAGATAGACAATTGTTCAGACCAGATTTAATCAGAGAGTCTAAGGAGAAGGTCAAGTTGATCCGTGATAGACTCAAGATAGCCTAGTCCAGGGAGAAGAGTTATGCCGACACTAAACGCAAGGAGGTAACCTATGAAGTCGGAGATAAAGCATATCTTCGCGTGTCGCCACTTCGAGGAGTTAAACAGTTTGGAGTCAAAGGAAAGTTAGCGCCATGATTTGTAGGACCATACAGAGTCTTGGAACGTATGGGTGAAGTTGCCTACAAGTTGGAATTACCCGAAGGTTTGTCAGGAGTTTATGATGTGTTTCACGTTTCCCAGTTGAAGAAGTGCTATGCAGAGATGGCCGATATGCCTCTAAGAGATACAGTGCCCCTGGAAGCAATTCAGTTGTAGAGTGACCTGACCTATGAGGAGAAACCCGTCAAGATTCTCGAGTTCCCGAACCGTGTTACTCGTAGCCAGGTCATCAAGTTTTGCAAAGTTCAGTGGAGCCACCATACCGAGGAGGAAGCCACCTGGGAACGAGAAGAAGACCTCCGAAAGGACCACCCACACCTTTTTGCTAGCCAACCTGAATCTCGAGGGCGAGATTCATCTTAAGGGGGGTAAGTTTGTAACATCCCAATTTTTCAATTTGGATGTTATTTAGATCATTCATATGCATTCATCATTTGTGCATTCTGGAATTTGTTTTATTTGAATTTTGATCCTAGAAACCTTAAGCAACTCAAGGACCAATTGAGAGAGTTGGAGGTTTTCTCAAAATCCATTTTTTATTTTTCAAAATTGGCAAATTGGATCAAAGTGATTTATTAAAAATATTTTTCCAA
The DNA here is from genome assembly GCA_034509565.1 of Triticum monococcum. NCBI lineage: Eukaryota > Viridiplantae > Streptophyta > Magnoliopsida > Poales > Poaceae > Triticum > Triticum monococcum. Next base: position 389,528,900 of record CM067841.1, read on the forward strand.
TAATTTCAAATAAATAAAATAATGAGAGAAGATAATATCACTTCTTCAAAAACAGCAAAAATATTGGAAATCTAATTTTGAATAAAAATATATTTTATTTTGATTTTATTTGCAAGTTTATTTATCTATTATTAGTAAAAAATGTTTGTTTTTATTTTAGGCATTTAGGTCCAGAAAAATGTTCACATTAGTCCAAATATTAGGAGGGAATTATGTGGATTTTTCAGGATTTAAAAAAAAATTATAATGTCTTTTTTCGTATTTTTGTCTCTCTGGAAAAATTGTTAAAAAAAAGTTTTAGGTCGGGCCGACCAAACTGGGCCGCGCCCAGCCCAGCCGGCCGAGCCGCCGCCCCGACCGACTCCCCGTCGGAGTCCGGCCGACGCACGATGCCGCCACCACCGTGGCCGACTCGGCCTCCGCCTCGCTGCCTTGCCCCTCCGCCAAGACACATCCGCCCCCCCTTTATAAGGCCGGCCCCGGACCCCCTCTTCTCCTCCCAAGCCGCACCACCGTCGCCTCGCATCTCGCCACCGCTATCTCACTTTGCCGCCGCCGCTGCCCGCGCCTTGCCCCGCCGCCTCGTGGAGCCGCCGCCGCCGAACCCCATCGCCGGAAGCCGCCGCCGCCGTCCGAACCGGTAAACCGCCCGGCATGGTTTATTTTTTTAGGTTTTCGGTTTTCTTTTCATTTTTTCTCTAAAAAATGATCGGTTAGTTATTTAGCAAACGTTCCTTCGTTAAGCTTCTGTAGCAAACAATTTCATTCGTCTTCCGTAGCGGACGTTCGTCCGATAGGTTTTTCTTTTTCTGTTTTTATTTCGGCCAGGGACCCATCCGTGAATATTTTCTTCGCAGATTAGCCCTTGATCTTTAAACCCTCGTACCTTTTGCTCGTTTGTCCAAATCCAACGAAACCAACGCCAATTTCTTCGTTATGATTCGCTCTGTCCAGATAACCAACTTAAACATATTTTTGAAAGTTTAAATTTTGGTTTCAAATAGATTTGAATTTGAGCTTCTTTTGATCATAACTTGAGTTTCGTAACTCCAATTTAGTTGATTCTTTTTGCAAATCGAAGCTCTTGATCTAAAATTTCTGCTAAGAACCAATCCATATAATTTTAATACTGTTGAAAATTGTTTTCTATTCACAAGAGTTATTTGCCTGTTTTTGAAATTTTCCGAGATCTTTTCTTTGAATTTTATGCTTGAGTGCTTATGTATGCTATTGTTTGTCTATGATAGATTTTCCGAAGTGCGAAGCTTGGTACTACGAATCTCTACGGTTTACCGATTGTCAGCAAGGCAAGTTACACTTTGATCATACCCTTTATTACCCAGTTTTTATGCATTAGTTACATCCTCAAAAATTGCATGAGTAGGATTGGGAACATGTGGTCATTGCTATGTAGTTGACGAGGTAGGAACCTAATACCTTTGATCACCCCAGGAATATATGTTATGCTCATATTGCTTAGCCATGCCCGTAGACGGGGAATTGGTATGTGAGAATCATGCAAGTTGTGAGAGATAATAACTAAGGGAAACTTAAGGTGGCTACTTTAATACACATCTGGGTGGATTGGTTGTGGGCACTTGGGGAATCGAGTGTTGTCCTAGGAGATCCCGCGTACCCGTGTGATCATCCTATGGAATGCCACCTAGGCTTAAGGGGATCATAAGATTATTCATGCCTAGAAACTTCCGTGTGTAGCCACAAGCCATTATGGGCTCTGGCATAGTTAAGTAAGTTGTGGGAAACCTTTCCATGATGGGCTAGCAGATGTAGGGGAATTGTAGGTGTACCGGCCTATCTATCGGTTAAGGTGACCTCTTCAGAAAGGCTATGTCTCGATCTTCCGATCATGGATGTGGTTGAGTCCTGTGGGGAAAAGTGCGCAAACCTCTGCAGAGTGTACAAACAAATCATGATTTGCCATGTCCCCGGTTATGGACATTTTGAGTATCTGGTATTTGAATTATTGGTTGATCTCATCACTTCTCTTAATGAATTTGTTGGGTTATTATTATTACTTGGTAATTTTGGGATTGAGTTGGAGGAACCTTCTCAATAATGGCATAACCTTGGTAGTAAATAAAATCTATTCCTTTGTTATAGGGACAAATTAGCTTCATGCAAAATGTTAAACTTAGAGCCTCCACCAGCCAAATATGCATGTAGTGATAGCTATTATTCATCATTGCTCTATAGTGTGATCTTGCCCGCATATTCCATGTGCTGACCTACATGGCTGCAACGTCTCATGTTGCAGAATTTTTAGACAAGGATTAAGGTGCGATAGGTCATTGTCTTGCACTCAGTCTTGCCGTGGAGTTGGATGGACTCATTTATCTTCGAAGCTTCTGCAATTATTTTGTTTAGTTGGCCTTCAGCCATATTATTGTAATAATTACTCTTTATGAGGACCTTGATGTAATAAGTGTGTCATTGAACTCTGTTATAATTCCTCGAGTACTGTGTGTGTCAGCATACCGATCCAGGGATGCCACTTAAGCATAGAGACTTCGATCCATTGGGATCGGGTCGCTACAAATAGCTTGGGATGCCGGGGCATACCCAAGCTTAGGCTCTTCTTACTCCTTATTCCTTCATCCATCGTAAGATAACCCAAAACTTGAAAACTTCAATCACACAAAACTCAACAAAAGCCTTCGTGAGATCCATTAGTATAAGAAAACAAATCACTACTATAAGTGCTGTAGAAACCAATTCATATTTTTTTCTTGCATTATATCTACTATATTACAACCTTTTTATGAAAAAAAACTCATAAAAGAAAATCATAGAATCATCAAAACAAGCACACAATGGAAAGAAAATAGAATCTGTGAAAAACATAACAATCTATAGCAGTCTAGATATTTTGAATACTTCCGTAACTCCAAAAACTCTGAAAAATTAGGATGACCTGGGAAATTTGTATACTAATCTTCTGCAAAAGTAATTGGTATTTTATCGCTCTCTGGTTAAACATGAAAATTATTATCGCAAGTGCAACAATTTCTGTTTTTTCAGCAAGATGAGGCAACTATCACCCAAGAAGATCCTAAAGGCTTTACTTGGCACAAACACTAATTAAAACACAAAAACACTATCATAACAGTAGAATATATGTGCTAACACTCAAGAACATAAAGCAAAAATAAATTTTATTCATTGGGTTGCCTCCCTACGAGCGCTATAGTTTTACGCCCTTAGCTAGGCATAAAGCAAAGATCTAAGTTTTGTCATCTTTGTTTCGAGATCCATAAGATGCTCTCATGATTGATTCATATGGTGGCCTAATTCTTGTTCAAGGGAAGTGTTCAATACCCTTCCTCAAAGAAAATTGGAACTTAATATTGGCTTCTTTTATATCAATCACGACAGTGATAGTGCGTAAAAACGGTCTACCAAGAATAATTGGACAAGACGGATTGCAATCAATATCAAGAACAATAAAATCTATGGGCACATAATTCCTATTTGCAAGAATAATAACATCATTAATTCTTCCCATAGGCATTTTAATGGTAGAATCCGCGAAATTCAAATTTAAAGAGCATTCTTCAATATCGGTAAGACCAATCACATCACACAAAGATTTCGGAATTGTAGAAACACTAGCACCCAAGTCACACAAAGCAAAACACTCATAATTTTTAATCTTGATTTTGATAGTAAGTTCTCATTCATCATGCAATTTTCTAGGAATTGAAACTTCTAATTCCAACTTTTCTTCTAAAGCTTTCATCATAGCATCAACAATATGTTTAGTAAAGGCTTTATTTTGTTGATAAGCATGGGGTGAATTTATCATGGGTTGCAACAAATAAATATAATCAATCAAAGAGCAACTATCATAATTCAAGTCTTTGTAATCCAAAAGAGTGGGCACATCACTAGTTAAAGTTTTGACCTCTTCAAGCCCACTTTTATCAATTTTCTCAACAAGATTTTCACCCTCCGAATTATCGGGATGCCTTCTAACTAAAGTTGACTCTTCTCCAGTCCCTTTTTCATCAATCTTGACTTTACTGAACAAGTAATCAATAGAAGAAACAGCAATCATTTTAAGATCTTCATCATTTTTATGAAAGTAATCACTAGAAAACGCTTTTTCTAAAAATTCTCTTTTAGCTCTAAAAATAGCGGTTCTTTTCTTACTTTCATCCAGAGAAACATAAAGAGATTTAATTGATTCCTCAACTTTAGGCAAAAAAAAATTCATCTTGAGATTTTCTACATCATGAGAAATTCTATCAACACTTCTAGACAAATCATCAATCTTATTCAACTTTTCTTCTATGGTAGTGTTGAAAAGTTTTTGCGTGTTGATAAATTCTTTAATATTATTCTCAAGATCAGAGGTGTTCCTATTATTATTATTATAAGAAGTATTTACATGGGAATTACCATAATTATTAGAGGAATTACTAGGAAAAGGCCTAGGATTAAAATTACATCTATAAGCATTGTTATTGAAATTGTTTCACGAGATAAAATTCACATCTACGTCATCACTATTTTGCTCAATCAAAGTAGACAAAGGCATATCATTGAAATCAATAGGAGCACTTTTACCAGCAACCAATTTCATAAGAGCATCAACTTTTCACTCAAAGAAGAAATTTCTTCAACCGAATTAACTTTTTTACTAGTAGGAGCTCTTTCAGTATGCCATTGCGAATAATTTTCCATAATATTATCAAGCAATTTGCTGGCTTCACCCAAAGTAATTTCCATAAAAGTACCACCCGCGGCGGAATATAAAAGATTACGAGAAACAAAATTCAGCCCTGCATAAAATTTTTGTATGATCACCCAAAGATTTAATCCATGAGTTGTGCAATTCCTTAGCATCATTTTCATCCTTTCCCAAGATTGTGCAACATCCTTATGTTCAAGTTGCTTGAAAGTCAAGATCTGGGTTCTAAGGGAAATAATCTTTGCGTGCGAAAAATACTTAGTGATAAAAACATCTTTGCACTTATTCCAAGAAACAATAGTATTGCGAGGCAAAGAAGAAAACCAAATTTTTTGTAGAATCACGCAAAGAAAATGGAAATATTTTCATCTTCACAATATCATTGTCCACATCTTTTTTCTTTTGCATATCGCATAATTCCACGACGGTATTAAGATGGGACGCGACATCTTCATTAGGAGTACCGGAAAATTGATCTTTCATAACAAGATTCAGCAAAGTAGTATTAATATCACAAGATTCCACACTAGTGGTGGGAGCAATCGGAGTGCCAATAAAATCCTTGTTGTTGGTATTTGAGAAATCACACAACTTGGTGTTCTCTTGAGCCATGATGACTGCACAAGAAGATTGCACTCAAAAATAGATCCAGCAAGAAAACTGTGAATGAAGAAGAGGGCGAATAAAACAACAAATTTTTGTGAAGTGGGAGAGAGGAAAACGAGAGGAAAATGGAAAATAATGTAAATTGCGAGGAGATGAGATTTGTGATTAGGAACCTGGTATATGTAGATGATCCTCCCCGGCAACGGCGCCAGAAATTCCTTTTGATAGTGGCTTGAAGCTACGTTGGTATTTCCTCGAAGAGGAAGGGATGATGCAACATAGCGACAATAGGTATTTTATTTCCCTCAGTGATGAAACCAAGGTTATCAAACCGGTAGGAGAAGCAAGCAACAATATGTAAACGGCACCTGCACACAAATAACAAATATTCGCAACCCGACGTGTTAAAGGGGTTGTCAATCCCTTTCGGGTAACGGTGCCACAAATTGGCAAACAGATGTGAATAAATTGTAGTAGATTGATAGATCGAACGCCAAATAAAATAAATAATAATAAATTGCAGCAAGGTATTTTTGGTTTAATAGATCTGAAAATAAAATAGATCGCAAAGGAAAATAATATGAGAAAGAGACCCGGGGGGCGTAGGTTACACTAGTGGCTTCTCTCGAGAAAAATAGCAAACGGTGGGTAAACGAATTAGCAATTGATAGAACTTCAAATACTCATGACGATATCCAGGCAATGATCATTATATAGGCATCACGTCCAAGATTAGTAGACCGACTCCTGCCTTCATCTACTACTATTAGTCCACACATCGGCCGCTATCCAGCATGCATCTAGTGTATTAAGTTCATGGAGAAACGGAGTAATGCAATACGAACGATGACATGATGTAGACAAGAACAATTTATGTAGAAATAGACCCCATCGTTTTATCCTTAGTAGCAACGATACATACATGTCGGTTCCCCTTCTGTCACTGGGATCAAACACCATAAGATCGAACCCACTACAAAGCACCTCTTCCCATTGCAAGATAAATAGATCAAGTTGGCCAAACAAAACCCAAATATTGGAGAAAAAATACGAGGCTATAAGCAATCATGCATATAAGAGATCAAAGAAACTCAAATAACTTTCATGCATAAAAAGAGATAGATCTAAGCATAAACTCAAAGTTCATCGGATCGCAACAAACACATCATAAAAGAGTTACATCATATGGATCTCCAAGAGACCATTGTATTGAGAATCAAGCGAGAGAGAGAGAGAGGAAGCCATCTAGCTATTAACTATGGACCCGAAGGTCTACAAAGAACTACTCACGCATCACCGGAGAGGCACCAATGGAAGTGGTGAACCCCTCCATGATGGTGTCTAGATTGGATCTAGTGGTTCTGGACTCTGCGGCGGCTGGAATTGATTTTTGTCGACTCCCCTAGGGTTTATGGAATATTGGGGTATTTATAGAGTAAAGAGCCGGTTCGGGGGGGCACCCGAGGTGGGCACAACCCACCAGGGCGCGCCTGGAACTCCAGGTGCGCCCTGGTGGGTTGTGCTCCCCTCGAAGCAGCCCCCAGTGCTTGTCTTCTGGTCCAAAAAAAATCCACAAAAAGTTTCACTGCGTTTGGCCTCCGTTTGATAGTGATTACCTATGATGTAAAAAACATGCAAAAAATAGCAACTGGCACTTGGCACTATGTCAATAAGTTAGTACCAAGAAATGATATAAAATGACTATAAAATGATTATCAAACATCCAAGATTGATAATATAACAACATGGAACAATCAAAAATTATAGATACGTTGGAGACGCATCAGCAACAGCTGTGAAACTTTGGTTGCCATCATTAGTGCTTCAGCTTCGATGCCTTCTGCTAACTTCAGGTGGCAACCATGAATCAAGGAAACATCTATTTTTGGTACTTGAATTTCACCAGAACAACATCCTTGATTTCATGATCAGCTATCTTGAAGTCCCAGTGACATAAAGTCTGATGGAGAGCATATGCAATAGCAAATGCAGGTGAAAATATGCTACTCTTGATAGTGAACATGGCTACATTGTTAGCAGTACCATATTCCAGATCCAACTGAACCTTTGTGGCATACACAATTCGAAGAACTTTAGGGGAATGATCATACAACTGAAATGCGAATAAATAACATTTTACTAAAAATCACATAGAAGTTCAAATTCAATTCATTTTTTCTAACTAGGGGACCTAATCATCATCCATGTTTCCCATGGCCGGAATTATAGGATACATAGTACATCACTAGGAAGAAATCTCGAAAGATTAGGACATACATGTACCTCAGGATCCAAGAACTAACAACTCTTGATTTCGTATTCTGCAACTTCATCGACCGCCCGTGCAACCCTTTTCCTTGACATGCATGTCAAATAGATGATGAAGAAATCACAGAAATGTTCAGATTTGGGCATTTGATTCATCCAAACAAACAAAAAGATTCTTAAAGATCGGATGAAGCTCCATGTGCTTCTAGAAGTCAAGAACAAGAGAGAGAATGGGGAAACTACAAGAGAAATCAAGGTGTGGTTTTCCGATGGGACAGGGAAGTGGTAGGAGCAATGGTAATTGTTCTGCGTGTTCCTTCTCCATGCGGTCGCAATTTATGTGAGAAGGCAGAGGAGAAGGTAGGTGAATTAGGAGCCATCGATCCTCCATCTGGCGGTACATAGTGTTCAAAGGAAGGTGAGGAGCAGCGGCATAGAGGTCATACATCATGCATCCCACGGCCGTGAATCAAACTATGTTCCTTTATTTATTTATTTGTAATGAAAAATGAAGAGAAAAACGATTGTGTGCATGACTTTAAAGAGCTATTCTCGCAAGGTTATTCAAAATGATCATGTCTTGGTAAACCCCAAGTCCACATTGTCACATGGCAAGTTGAAATGTGAGGTCGAACTTGTGATCATCAATGGAATCAGACATGATCTGTGCTCAATATTTTTCATCCCACATGGAAAATGCAAAGGTCCGTTCATCGCAAACCTCTCCTGTCAAATCATGAAATGGAAAGAAACCCCCAATGGTGTGACAAAGTACAAGCAAATGAGATATGCGATGTGAGCGCGTGCGCAATAATGTATAATGGGGTGAGGTATCATGGAGACCTTATGTGCATGGCTTTTAAATTGTTATTCTCGCAAGGTGATTCAAAACGATCATGTCTTAGTAAACCCCGAGTCCACTTGGTCACGTAGAAAGTTCAAATGTGAGGTTGAACTTGTGATCATCACTGGAACCAGACATGATTCACGATCAATATTGTCCATGCCACATGGAAAATGTAAAAGTCCGGCCCATCGCAAAACGGTCCCGTCAAATCATGAAATGGAACGTATACCCCCCGTGGTAACCAAGTACAAGCAAATGAGATCAGAGATGTGAGTGGGAGGACAATACATGTACAATGTGGTTTGTACATTATGGAGAGCTTGTCTGCATGACTTTTAAACTGTGATTCTCACAAGGTAGTTCAAAGTGATCATGTCTTGGTAAACCCCAAGTCCACATCGTCACGTGCCAAGTTCGAATGTGAGGTTGAACTTGTGATCATCAATGGAATGAAAGACATGATTTGTGCTCAATGTTGTTCATGTCACATGGAAAATGTAATGGTTTATTCATTGCGAACCTCTCCTGTTGAATCATGCATCACATTGTGGTGGATGAAACCTATTGATAAGCAGATGCTAAAGAAAACATTTGAAATCCGCTGAGAGGCTTTTTGACCTCACAAATAGGCCACAATTCAACCTGGCAGTTGGGGTGGGTTTGACTGGGTGAAGCTTTCCCAGACCCATGCCCGAATATTAAACGGGTGTGCAGTCTTACCCATGACCCTGCCCATGGACAGAGTAGAAGACCCATGCCCGAACCCGACGTGTTACCCAACCCAACAGGGCACCCATCGGGTCTAATATTTTAATTCATTTTTATCTTACCGAACTGACTGTGTGTGTTTTGTTTGGCATGACATTTAGCAGCCAATGCCCTTCCTTGTCTCCTTTATAGCACAACCCAGCCTACCAAGCGCTCATGCAAGCGAGGTGGTACTAAACGAGCTACTAATTTGCTCAGTTCACGGCAAGCACGCACATCACACTGCACACACCTCACGCATGGGCTTAAATCATTGGAGGCCCAATAGACCAAAATACCACACCATTTCTAAGTTACTACATCAAGAGCTTGTGCCAGCAGTAGTGGCCAGTAACTTGAACACTACATCAAGACAGGACTTTTGGGTTCCCTCACTGTCGTCAAGATAGTTTTTATCAGCTTTCTTGGAGACCAACAGGGATGTCTCACTATCTTGAACCTTATCTGCATTACTTCCTTTACCATTGGATAACACGGTACTGTTCTCCAATATTTTGTCCGCATTCTAAAAGCGAAACAAGCAGACACATCACATGTTTACTATGTTGTATATGAAACTCATTTTGGTAAATGAGTTTAGTAGTAAAGTGGACAGGATAACAACATGAAACAAACATATATCTATGTACCATGGTCACTTTATGGTTTATATCATTCTAGTTTTTGTTGCCAAATCAAGATAGAGACACAGGTTTATTCAATTGAAACTGAAATCAACATAGAGCAGGTTACAACAGCAAACCAATTAAAGAAACAGGTTTAAAACATACCTGTTGCACCATTGGATTTTCAATTCCATCCTTCAAATTTTAAAATAGTTGGTATGAGTAAATACAGTCATGCAAGAGCAAAGGAGTATGAACCATAACTACAGAACCTGACCTGAGAACAAATCTTCTTATCCTTTAAGCGTTGAGTTGGGATTCGGAGTGGTGGTCCTCGTGCTTTGGGTACTGCAGTTCCCTTACTAACTACTCGTCTTTGGGTGCTCTGTGGTGGAGACGGTGCTGTGTCAACTGGAACTAGGTTACTATCTGCCGGGGTTGGGGTTAGAAGGGGTGTAGCTGGTTCTCTGTCCAACTGGGTAGGGGTACAATCTGCGAGAGTTTGGGTTATGTGTGGTGGATCTGGTCCTTGGGCAAGTACAACCGTGGTTCTATCTGCATCAACTGGTAGCACTATCTTTTCTGAAGACCGTGTTGTTACCCCCTTAGATACTGCCATCACGCTCTCCAATTCAAATGGCTGATAAACAAGAAAAGTAATTGAAAGTATAGACATTGTATGATAGACAGGTGCAATGGATAGTGGCGAATAAAAGAGGGCATGAAATAATTCATATTTATGTTGTCTAACCAAACAGGATAGCATGACACAATTTCACATATATGATGGCTAACTAAACAGGATAGCATGACACAATTTCACATTATGATGGCTAACTAAAAAAGATGGAAAGACATAGTTCAAAATACGAGACTATGTAAACAGGATGACATGACATAACTATATAATGTGTTTATTAAATAGGTTGGCATGCCATAATTCACATACATTCACGGATAGAATGCCATAATTCAAAATATGATGACTGTAAACACTAAACAGGATGAGATGATATAACTATATGATGTCTTTATTAAATGGGTTGCCATGCCATAATTCAGATAGATGATGTGTATGTACTATGTAAACATGATGGCATGATATAATTCAAATATATGATTTATATAGTAAGCAAGTAAGCAGATGGCAATCCATATATGATGTAAAAACTAAGAAATGCAAGACATCATGCATGACATGGGTAATATAACCCTGCCAAGTTTGAGCATAGACCTCAGGGGGAAAATAGGACTGGTCATCAGTCTCTGAATCCTCCTCTGAGGAGCTCTCTGTAACCAGCAAGATGTCTGCTTCAGCAGGTAGCATTGTCTACTCTGAATACCTTGTTTTCACTCCAGATACTTCCATCACCGCTTCAAATGGCTGATGCGCAGGAAGAGTAGTTGAATATACAAATGTTGTTGCCAAATGGAACACGTAATACAAAAAAAATGATAGCATGATATAATTCACATACACGATGATTGGCTAAACAGCATGGCATTGCATAATTCACATATATAATGCCTTTGCAACAAGATAGCATTGTATAATTCACATATATATGGCATTGCCGTCTTGCAACAAGATGGCAATGCATAATTCACATATATGGTAATTAGACACTGAACAGGTGGCATTCACACAAAGCATGTCTAAACTAATCAAATGACATAGCAATGCGAGACACCATACGCACGATATGATCAACATAACCATGCCAAGTTAGAGCATACACCTCGAGGGGGGGGGGGGTAGGACTGGTCATCTATCTCTGAATCCTCCTCTGAGGAGCTATCCATAACCAGCGAGATATGCGCTTCGTTAGATAGCATAGTCTGCTCTGAAGACCTTGTTTTCACTCCAGAATTTGCCATCACCGTGTCAAATGGCTGATGCACACGAAGAGCAGTTGAATGTAATAACATTGTTGACAAATGTGATATGTAACAAAAAAAGGATGGCCTGATATAATTTACATATAAGATGACTGGCTAAGCAGGATGGCATTACAAAATTCACATATATGATGCCTGGCTAAACAAGATGGCGTTGCATAATTCACATAAAAGATGAATAAACTAAACAGATGGCATTCGCACAAAGGATGTCTAAACTAAGCAGATGACATATTTGATGTATAAAGTAAGCAATGCAAGACACCATATGCATGATATAACCAACATCAGCATGCCAAGTTAGAGCGAAGACCTCAGGGGGTAAATAGGAGTTGTCTTCTCCTTCTGAATCCCCCTCAGAACAGATATCTTCCTCTCGATTACAATCCGAAATGCGCGGAGGGGGGGCTGCCTTTGCGCCTACCATGGAGTGACGTCTGCATGAAATTTTATTGCCACACAAGGCTCGTCTCTTTTGCTCTACATGTTCAGTTCCATTGTTTACAATAACTGTCATGCATAGGAATAAAACATAGTGAGATTATGTAAGGAGTGCATGCAGAAATCTAGAGTGATGGTAGCAACCTGTGGATAGACCCAAAACCAATAATAGCAGGCAGATAATGGCTTGAGTTAAAAAATACAGATAATGGCTTCTTTACTGTTTGTTTCCCACCCAACATGAAACTCATAGTAGACACTGGAGATTAACCAGATAGTAGATAGATACTATTGATAGCGGCCCCGATATGTACCCCACAACCATTTAAAAACTCAAGTTTGACCATTAGTTTGGAGCTGACTCAGAGTCTAATCGGTGAACAGGATAATAAAGTAGCATGTAATATTAAGCGATGCATAACATAAGCAGACACGAAAGAGTGCGACCTCTCTTGCGGACCCGTGTAGTCCTCGAGGTCATCTGCTCGGTTGATGATGGTAGTGCAGTTTTCATGGCTGCCAGCGGCGGGGAAGAAGATCTGAGGCGGCGAAAGATAGTCTGGAGGCCGGATCCCTACTGTGTTGGACCCTTCTATCATTGGAGCAACTGAGCTGGGGTGGACGACGGCGTAGCAGGAGCGGGACAAACACGCAAGGTTTTCTTTGACAACTATCTGTAAGAGAAGTAATTATGTAAGGGCTCGTTTGAATTGGAGGATTCTAACAATGCAGGGATAGGAAATAGACAGGAATAGGATAGGAATGCACGTGCAAAACAGAGAATTTAAAAACACAGGATTTCTGCCAATCTGGGTGTTTGATTCACAACAATTGGAAGATCACAAGATGCAAAGAAGCATGGTGAGATTAAGTCAAACCACAAGAAAATGTACGGTTATAATGCTATTATGCTACTATATCTTAGTCTTGTGCTTCATGAATAGGAATTTGAAAAGGAGGACAAGTGAAAATTAAAATTCCTATGTTTTTTCTTTCAAGGAGACACTAAAGGAACAAATCTGTGTGCTCAGTGGACAATATATATAACACGTAGAGTAAAAAAGAGGCAACAAGTGTACAACCTCTTTGGCGAAGCCATGTCGATCTCAGCGTGATTGGGTTGGCCGGTGAGGATGCTCCGACTGACTTGGCTGTCGGAGGAGGGGAAGAAGATCTTAGGCATCTGGAGATGGTGCCCGAGGTACTGCTCCGCTGTGATGGAGGGTTTCGTCGTTGGAGCAGCTCTGGTGAGTTGTACGACGCCGAGGCTGAAGCAGGACAAGAGAGACAACGAACAACGTTAACCTGAGTGGAATTCTAATAGCATCTCCAATACATGACGTAAAATACACAACCACAAAGTGCTAGATGTAAAATACATCAGCCGCTCATCTCTGAACTTAACTGTCAAAACTGAATTTAACTATCGAAACTGAACTTAACTGTCAAAACTAAACTTAACCGTCAAAACTGAATTTTGTTGTCGAAACTGAATTTTGCTGTCGAAACTGAACGCACTAGCAAGGTGAGGCTACATGTCGGTCGACTGACTTTTTCATCTCTGGTCAGTCGATTTTGCAGCCGTTGGATACGAAATCAAGGGCCTGCGGTTCATCTTCAACCTCCACCCCCCTGAGCCGGCCAAACAGCAGCCCCCCGCCGCTCGCGGCCGGCGGTGCACCGCCCGCCCCGAAAACAGTCCCCACCACTGGTCCACTGCCGCCCCAGCCATCCCTCTAGCCCCCCCCCCCCGTGCCGAGCTTTTTCTCCGACGATCCCCACGCCACCGCCCCACCACCGCCGGCGACCACCGCCCCGTCCTGAACCCTAAGATAGATAGTGGGGTGCCTCTCCGGCGAGCCCCCTCCCCGCTGCGGCTGGTTCTTCCTTCACCCCGGCGGCATCGGAGTGAAGTGTAGCTAAATCGGAGCAGCATCGCAAGCAAGAGCAAGAGCGAGAGCAGCAGCGCGAGCAAGAGCAATAGCAAGAGCAGACCAGGCAGGGGACCGAGAGCAAGAGCAGAGCAGCAGCGCGAGCGAGAGCTAAAGCAGCAGCAGGTCATACTGATGTGGACGTCGCCGCTGAGGGAGCGACACTGTGGAGGAAGTGGCCGGCGCCGCCGCCGTGGATGGAGCCGCACCGTGTCAGCTCGGGACCGAGCGCCGACAGCACCGTGAGATCAAATCAAGAAGAAAATACGGCGATTAGTGTACAACCTCTTTGGTGGCGCCGATTAGGCCGCAGCTTCATCCGAGGAAACGGTGATGATGATGCTCTTTCGGTGGTGCAGGTGAAGATGGCGGTGTGGGAATGGAGGTGGCGCGAAAGACGAGGGGAATGACGGGGCAACTCCTTGGAGGTGGAGGATGGGGTGGCTGAACCGGCAGGACGATGAGATCGACGACGGATCCTCATCCGGTACGATGGATGAGGGACGTCGAGGTGTTGCTGTGGACGACGTCGTCGTGGAAGAGGCTCCGGCTGGGTGGCGGACGGAGCAGGGTGTGGGGTTTCGTCGCGGGTTTTCGCAGCCTCGGTGTACGAATGGGTGGGAGGATGGGATGGCAGTGGGGAACCATGGCTTAGAGACGCGCTTGTCCGAAATGTGGGGTAAGTTACGAAAGTACCCCCACCGATTTGAGGCGGTTCTTTCGGTTCAGGGGTACCACGGGCATTTCACGTGTCGGGATTTCACAGGTGGGAGTTTTCGCGCGCGTTGTAATTTTAGAATAGCAAGGCGCGGGTTGAGATGGAGGGAGTTGTCGGAGCACAACGAGACAAAGATATATCTTAAATATTTCGGGCTAACAAGGCGCGGGTTGAAATTTCTGGACAAGCCTAACATGTACTGTACCAAATCAATGCGCCCTACAAATGTCATTCAAAACTTTGAATTCATGTTATGTTCAATTAAAATATTTTGCTACGTGTATAATGCATGCAACCTACTACTCAAATGAACGTTTTAGTGCATTCCAAACGTATATACTACCGCTTCAATATGAACTAAATTTGAATTCGTTTCTCTATTTGAATAAGATCTACAGTAATGATTGTTGTGAAGTCAAAGCATTTGAATTCGTTTCTCTGTTTTAATAAGATCTACAATCACCATTATTGTCAAGTTAAACCATTGTTTGTGTATTATCTTCACAGCACACCACATATGATTAGTCTCGAGTTACATATGAACTATGTGTACTATATGAACTCGAACTAGATTTTTTGAATCCACTTTATTTTGATTTCAAATCACATTACATTTCTAGCTCTAGCTAAATCTTCATAATCTATACCATGTCTCATATGTATAATGTGTTTATCACATTATGTATGGTGCCCCGCCCCCTACGCGTACAAGTATTTAGATGTGAGTTGCAAACACCACACATTACCACAAATTCAAATAAAATGTGAGAATGTTCGATATATAGTATTGTTTAGATTGTTCGATATTTAGTTGTAAGCTGCAAACGCCACACATTATAACAAATTCAAATAAAATGTGAGATTGTTTGATGTATAGTATGGTTTAGATTGTTCGGCATTTAGCTGTGAGTTGCAAACACCATGCATTATCACATTATGGTATAACATGTGCACAACACGCGTATCACCGCTATATTCATGCGTGCAATGTTTAAAACACTATGATCTCCTATTCAAATATATGAATCCGCTTTCATATCAAATTATGATCTTTGTTAGTCTCTTACACCCACACAATCCTCTAACCTTTGTAGCTACCACTAACTTTCTCTCGTGCATGCACACACCCTCCTTGCCCTCCCCCTCCCTCGGCATTCTATCCACTGGGCACATTCATTTTTTTCTTTAGGTCGTTCTCCCAGAGTCTCCACAACTCCTTTTCGACACACACCGATCGATGAACCTCTCTAGCGATGCCTGCCTACAACATACAAACACACCTTCAATCTCCTCCTTTATGTGTCCTTGCCTCGTGTCTCTCATACGGTTAGACACACATGTAAACTCTCGCCCCTCTTTTCATCGCTCTCACAACTGCACATTCCTCCCCCTATCTAGCTAGTAGTTGGGCCTCTCGCACCACCTCCTAGCTCCATTCTCTCTGTCTATCCGTCTCGCTGGGCCTTATTTGCCTCTAACAAATGGACGTACACCGACCGATCTCTCGCTATACATATAGCTAGCTAGGTCCTTATAACTCGTTTTTACCCACACATCAATCGATCTACCTCATTAGTTGTGTCTCTCCCTTCCTTCGACAAACAGCAATTGATCTACCGATCTAGTTAGGTTTGCTTACCAAACACATGGTTCCCCTTCATCATCCATGGATGCGTCCCGACAGATCTATCACGCATAGGCACACATAGAAACACATCCCCACTCTTATTGATAACATTGCAGTTCCACCCTCAGTTTGTCTAGTAGGCCTCTCCCGCCATCTTCGAGAAGCAACTCCATCACCCATCCAGCACTCTACCCGTCTCCCTCCCTCTCCCTCCCTCTCCCTCCCTCTCTCTCCTCTCTCTCTCCCATCATATTTCCCGTCCTTCAGTTATGTATGGATGTCGACCGATCTCCCTCAAGACATAGCTGGGTCTCTCCTTCTCAACACATATACGAGTCGTTCTACCTCTATAGTTAGGCCTCTGCCTACCCCTCCCACAACCCCCTCCCCCCCCACACACACCGATACATCGAGCGCTCTAGTCATGTCTCCCTGCCACACACAAACTTGACATGTGCCCTCTAACGTTCCGGTAGGCCAGTCGCCCTATATCTTTGACTTGTACACACACACACAATTTCGATGGCTCTCTTCATCGATCTCGCACCCACCCACTTGATCCTCTCTTCGATTCTATCGATAGCTACGACCCCTCCCTCTCTCCTCGTGGATTGCCCGACCCTCTATGTATGATATGGATAGGCCTCCATTTCACACACATTGCATGCAAAATTTTGTTTGAGATGTCATCGACACATATTCCCACAAATAATTCACGAAATCAACCCCCACCCCACCCCCACCCCAAAACAAAAAACACTCATGAACGCGGTTTGTATCTCTCACACACACCCACGTAGGTGGGGGACGTGCACGAAGAGAAGATGTGCATTCACGACGCACGTACTCCCGTCTCTTTCCCAACCACACCCGCGCGGGTACACGGTGGAGCTCATTTCTGTACGAAAAAGGCAGCCCACGTGGTAATTTGGCACGTGTACTGGTTGTCCACTTGGTGGAGGGAGGATCGTCTACCACGGGTGAACAAACAAATTGCAACTTGACGTGTTATGTTAAAAAAAGAGGCAAACCATGTGGGGCCTACCTTAGAGGCAAGGCTCTATACACTGGAGTACTTTTGATGTGTCCCGTCAACTCGCAGAACGAGGAGAAGCTTGCTTAGTACGCCGTCTCCCCCGCCCACGGGCGCGGTGGCTCGCAGGATGAGGTGAAGCTTGCTTACTACGCCTTACGCCCGCTCCCTCGCCCATGCACGCGGTGGCTCGTAGGACGAGGACAAAAATTTAGTACTTTCTCCGTTTACTCCTCGTCCCTACTACCTTGGTTATAGAGATTATATCATATTGTTTGGAATATATATGTCCTTTAGTAGATTTCAATATGAACTACTAGTACATACTCCAAACACTGATGTATATAGACGTATTTTAGAGTGTAGATTCACTCATTTTGCTCCGTATGTAGCACTCTCCCTCGCCCCTCGCCCATGTGGTGGACGTGCAGCAATTCATTCTGTCTCATATAGCCAGAACGATATACACCACACTACCATTATTGCTCGACTTCCCGAAGAGGCGAAGAGCTAATCGCAAGGTCAATATTTTGGAGATGCCAAGCGCGAGGTTATAGGAGAACGAGTAGTAGGTGCCGCATCATTTATAAATAAAGTTTTTTTTCTTCAGTGGCATGTACGCAATATGATAGGTTCATATGGAGAGAAAAGGAAACCGCTCCACTATATCCATAGTCAGGACGGGCCAGCCTACACGGTTGCTTGCTGGGGTTGCTCTATTCACACTCTCTCGCACAAAACGACTGTGGCCACATCTCTAACATCCCGGCGGATCACGTCCGCTTGGGGAAGGGGTGGATGCTTAGTGTAGATACGGTGGCCGTCGCCGACGGCGAAAACCCACTGTCGGCACGTCCCAATTAGGGGTCTCCGCCGTTCTCTATCACAAAGCCGGTGAGGTTGCCTTCGCCCCTTGCTCACTGCCGCGACGTGGGCAGTTGCCGCCTCCCGCCGCCCTCCTCAAGGTTGAGCTACGTCCCTCAGGTACAATTCCCTTTACAGCCGGCTTGCACCACTACTCCAGCTGCCCACATCACTCCCTGTGGATATTTCTCTACTTCTTTGCCCCGCACATACCTCTACTGGCTTCTACGTACTATATTTGTGATGAGTTTATGTCTCATCAACTAGTCCTAGTAATCTTATTCTAATCACGCTTGTTCAATTTCTTTGCCACAAGGATGCTCTTCTCGATTTTGGTGAAACTGCACAAAATGATCCGATGGTCAAAAGGTTGCAAACTTCATTTATTAGGAAGCTCGAACGTTGCCAGCAAATTGAAGCCTGGTCAGGGTTCACGGTTCAAGGGCTAGGGACTGCATGGATCGTTTTTTTCTTTAGCTGCCTCTGTTCCAAAATAAGTGTCAACTTTAGTAGTAGTACAACTTTGTACTAAAGTTTGCAGAAAGTAGAGAAACTTATTTTGGAACGGAGGGAGTACATATTTGCTATGATCCGTCAATCATTGAGATGCAATAGCATGCATGTTAGTCTCCTTTGTATTTGATGAAATGTTGCAACGGGCAACTTTGGACGCAAGATACATGTAACAGAAGCTGGAAGCTTCATAGCATTGTACAAATTTATCTCGCTGATAAATTACAGTACGTGCTATACTAGTACTTCCTCCATTCCTAAATATAAGTCTTTGTAGAGATTTCACCATGAACCACATGCGGATGTATATAGATGCATTTTAAGTGTAGATTCATTCATTTTTTTCCGTATGTAGTGGAATCTCTACAAAGACTTATATCTACTAGTAATAGCTAGCCCCCACTACTAGGAATTCTCTATCCTCTCCTTGAGTCACGTCATCAAAATTGATGTAGCCGTTAGATGAAGTAAATCAGTCCATAATAGCCGTTTGATCTTGACGTTGAGAGGCTCCGCACTAAGCCACATGCAAGCATGCAGAAATACCGTGCCACATGCATGTGAGTGGGTTTTAAATCACATCAACATGTCTGCATGCAAGCATGCACCGGTAGCATGCATGTAAGTGAGCTTTTAAGTCCCATTAACATGTCAAAAAGAAATATATAATCCCATTATGCAGTAGGAGTTGGCTGATCTTTTTTTCCTTACGTGGGATGATCTAAATGATGATGGGAGTTTATTTAGTTTGGCTACCACATTTGTCATGCGGTTATAGAGTTTTTTTGTTCTATGAAATCGATAATTTTGCGCAGAGAGATATACCGCTGTTCCGCGCCAACTCGCGGGGACTCATCTAGTAATATTTAGGAACGTAGGGAGTACTATGTAAAGAGTTAGGTGTCGCACAGTGATAGTGTGAGGTGGGCCATGTAATCACTGAGCCTGCGTGTTTTCACTGCTCTTGCACGCCTCCTCTGTAAGAATGGACAAAATTGTTATCTAGTAGTAGTAGTATATCTCCTTTCGCCGAAAGTGTGGGACATCCAGCAGTCCTACCACCTCAGTAATAAAGACCAATGAGCCGTCAAATCACATAGACCCAGCAGTAAGTTGGACGGACGAAGCAACCATCACTCTTGCGCTAGTGAGAGGTCGCGTCCACTCTACCGGGCATGAATGCGACACCGATTCTTTGGAGCGGCGCTGACTGTTTCGGGCGGGAAGCACACGCGGGCGATGGAGGGGCTTTGGGTGGGCCAGGCTGGTCAGGAGCGGGCGTGGTAGCTGTCCGCATGTCCCTACCAGACACGCCCGGAAACGAGAGGATCCACCGACTCTCGCGGCTAAAATCGTACACTACACAATATCTCTCTGTAGGAGTAGGTCGATCTGTCGCTCTCTCTAACACACACATGGTGTTAAACACACACACACACACACACACACGCACACACCTTGGTCCCGTTGCACCTTCTAACTTGACTTATTACACCTAGACAGAGGGAGTAGTAACTATACGAGATACGGTGGCACACTGACTTAAGTCGAATACAAGTGCCCAAAATTTGTGTGCATGTTATAATAAGGATTCACTTAAAATAGTACGTGAGCGAACAGAGGGATCAATTGGACAGTGTTCCCGAGCAGTAGCGAGATGTGTGAGGTAAGATACACCGCTGGCGCTTTTAATTTTTCTTATAAATTTGTTTGTTTCACCCTCTGACTGGTGGGACCCAACGTACTACGTGGAGAGAGGTAAGGTGACTAAGGCTGCATTATTTCTGCACCACTGTGGATCGTCTTACCACCAAAGCCACATGACGCGATTATGATTGAAATCCCAATGACTCCCACACACACACACACAAAGACACAACATGCTTGTCACACGAATGCAGGAATGTATAAAAGGTTATTTCCCTCTCGTTGAACATAATGGGAGGGTTGTGTAGCTGGTTAGCCTGTTCGCTCACTCTCTCGCTCTCTTTCGCTGGAGCCTCAGCGCTTGTAGTTGCTCTCTTCACACTCTCTCGCCCTCTCCAGATCTAAACAAGACTTCGTTGGCCTCTCTCTCCCCTCACACTGCTCAAAGAGCCGGCAGGATCCATCCGTTGGGAAGGGAAGGAGGCTTAACGCTATCGTCGTCGATGAGGGACTACCGGCGCATCTGTTCACTTTCCACCCAGCGGCGGCGCAGGAGGGCCTTCGACCCCTTCTTCTTCGCCGCCGTCCCGTCGCCCACCGAACCACGCCCCAAGAACCTTAAGGTATAATTTACTTTCTAAACATTCATTGCTCTAGCTGCATGTATACCATGAATCTAGGACGTGGTTCAAATAGGAAAGGAGTGGGGGAAAGTAGTGGGAAAAGTTGTATATAGCATGAATCTAGGACGTGGTTCAAAGAGGAAATGAAGGGGGAAAGTTATATAGCATCAATCTAGGACGTGGTTCAAAGAGGAAAGGAATAGGGGAAAGTAGTGGGGAAAGTTGTATTGCATAAATCTAGGACGTGGTTCAAAGAGGAAAGGAAGGGGCGAAAGTACTAGTTCAAAAAAGAAAGGAAGGGACAAGGCTGTAGAGTTTGAGCAGGACTAGATTTGCTGCGCTCACATAGGGAAAGGCGTCTAAAGATAACAAAACTGGGATCATCACAAATATGCTCCTTGGTTGCTTGTTCTTTGTTGCAACAGACTGTGCATGACCACAGTACATCAGTAGATGCACATGGTGCTGGTGCGTCCACTGTCCCGTGCAACTCATTAGCTGTTGTTAATCTAAGGCCCTATTTGGTTAAAAACTCCCTAGTCCCTACCTGCTGGGTTCCAGGGACTAAACATGGACTAGAGGTTATTAAATGACATGCTAAAAGACCATGTTACCCCTAGTAATGAACTAATAGAGACAAGGTGCGATGCGTGGAAGGGGCAACTGTTTGAAAAAGTCCCAAAAAGACTCCCTCGGGGTCTTCTTTATTTAGTCCCAATGCCCACTTTTAGTCCCTAAAAGTCCCTCCTCTTTGGTTTAGATGGGACTGGCACGAAGTTTTTTTAGTCCCTACACCAAAATGTCCCTGTAAACAAACACCCTCTAATAATGCCGCTGGAAAATTGATGCAATGCCACAGTTAAAAGCAAATTACATGTTTAACGAATTTTATTGTTAATATAATCTCTATGTTAATATTAATCAATGCCACCGTTTGAGAAATGCTATTGTCTTGCTTTCTTTCCCATTTAGATAAGGTAGATGCTTCTTTTTGTTGGCTTCTATGTCATCCAACGTTATTGACCACTAATTGTTTCCTTTGCACCTCTGTGTAAACAGGGTTATCTGCTTCACCTCGTTGCCATTGTGACCTTTTGTTGCACTGCACAAAACACTTTTGTTTTAAGAGTGTTTTGTGCAGTTAAACCAAAATGTCACACCGACAACATTGCTTGATTGCTTGATCTTAGTGGGACTGCACAAGAGGAGATCTTACTTCCTATCTGTTAAGGCGAATTTGGTTCAGATCTTCTTCTTGTGAGTTGTTTGAATTCTGCATCAAGAGAGGTCAGTACTAGCCTTCTTTCACATGATTCTGCAATGTGCATTCATATGTTGTGCTACTTGTACGATAATGTTGCTTGATTTTAGTGAACTGCACAAATGGAGACAAGACTTCCAACCTGTATGTGCACCATAATATCCCATTGAGGTAAGATAAGGATATTTCACAACTGCTGGCCTGTATTTTGCCACTTTCATCAGAAAATTAGGTTTAGTACTATACTTGTGCTCCCTAATTGACATGCCAAATCTTACATTGAAGGCGAAGCTTGTTTGTTATTGAACCAAGTGATGAAGGGGAAGAACAAGGGGAAGAAAAACAAAAATCAACTCCTGGTGCTGTAATGAAGCACTGGAACTGTGATGACACAAGTAATGATATAGTTTTGCATCTTAATTTATTGCTATGGCTGAAACGAGCAATTGTTTTGCCACTGATTTGATGCCACTCTTAATGTAATATGTAATTATCTCTACTTGTGCAAACAGGGATCTTCTTTGAAGATACCATATATTTTAGTAGAACTGCACAAGAAGATGTTGGAAACATTAAACTAATCGAGGAGTATATAGTAAGCATGGCCACCACCGTAGATTGCAACAGATGGTTCCAGAGAATTGCTTCATCTATATGCTCTACATAATAAGCCTCCTGACAAAGGTTGGAACTCGCCCACTGATTTCATCCATATGATTGAGCTTTGTCATCTCTATTGGTGTTGTGCTACTGTTTAGATACTGTCATGAAAAAGTGGTATTGTCCTTGAGAAGTGCTTATTTGTGCTGTTTTAAATATTTCCTTTCATTTTTTTCGAGCAAACAGTGATGCTAGCATTTAGTAGTCCTCTTGTCTTTGCACAACAGGATCATCTTCCTCTGAAGAAGAATATGGAGTACGTGAAGTGACTAGTTCCGATTATGCCAGGATGAAGAAGCCTTGTCTATCTTATCATCAGAAGGAGCAGTTGAAGGATGGTTACATTACTCCCCACAAGACCAAACTAACTTCAGCTCAAAAGGACTGACAAAATCTCCATTTTTTGCTGTGATGCACGAGTACAATGTTGTTCTAGGATTCTTTCTGGTGAGTTCCATTTTTCTAGAAGTGTGCTCTACATGGACCATGTATGTGCCTGTTGAAACTGTCAATTAATAGTACAGTTTTCTCTATACTAATCACTTTTTTGTATTTGTGCAAACATGGGTGCTCAGCTTGATTTCAATGGGAACTGCACAAAATGTTCATGAATACATCGAATCATTCACTTCCACCACAAGAAAGGAGGTGCCGATAAGTTCAAGGCATTGCAACCTATAAGGGCGAAATCATACAAGCTACGCGCGAATTTGGTTGATTTTGGTGGAACTGCACAAAAAGAACAGCTGGTTTATTTAGCACGAGGTGCCATGTCAATGTCCGAACTGATGGCAAACCCTGCCCATTCCACAATCGTAGGCATTTGATATTTTGGAATGGGACAACCTTGTCAAATTTTGCTCATTGATTTTAGATAGACATGCGTTTGATATTTTCGAATGGGACGCCCTTGCTGTCAGCAGCGTCGATCAATTTTTTATTTTCTTTAGTTATGAAGTAAATATTGCCTCTGACATGTGAGTCGCTGAGATGCATAATCATCGATTGTTTTGAATGTTCTCTATGAATTGTCAGACCTGTGTGTTTGATTGCAATGTACAAAAATGCTAAAAACCTGCTCAAACTCTTTGTACTCCTTCTGTTCCTTTTTACTTTGCACATTGTGAAAGTGCATACTTTTTTGTATAAGATTGGTCAAAGTAGAGATACTTTGACTGCAGACAAAACTTGTATGCAGACTAGAAAGGACCGGAGGGAGTACATGTGAAACTGCTGCAAATGAGGTGATCACCCTGGGAATAATGCTAGTATATATTGTTTTGCATGTTCATCCAATGCCAGTGATACAGGAATTCGAACTAATCGAAATAAATTCATTCATACACAGTCGGATTTCATATAAACATGCCAGATTTCATTACATTTCATATATTCTTCAACTAAAAAGGGGTGCGCTGGAGGTATAATTAATTAACCGAAGCTACCCACCTGTGTCCCGCTGAGCCGAACAGAAGCTTTAGTGACTTAACTGCAGGTGCAGTTGCGTAACTGACATGCGGCCTGTTGGGCCCACGTGTCAGTCAGCCAACTGCACCAGCAGTTAAGTAGAAGCAGCGTTACTCTCCAGCAGAAGTCCCCGACTCCACGTCGCCGCCAAGAAGCTAACCGACCATCAATGGTCAACCCGCCTAGCTTGGCTTCAACAGGAGGGTAGCAGCGGTGGCCTTACTTGGACCCGAGCGGCGGCGACCTACCATGTTCTACTCTTCCTCGTTTTCTGTGTGGCGCGGCCTCGTTGGCAGCGGGGCGGGGCCTCTGCGGAGCCGGCGATGTCCTCTGTCTCGCTGCCGGCGGGCGGCGCCTCAGCAGAGCGGTGGAAATGCTCCACCGTGTTGCCGGCAGGGTGGGGCCTCGGCTGAGCCGGCGATGTCCTCTGCCTCATTGTTGGCGGGGCGGGGCCTCGGCAGAGCCGGCGGTGTCCTCTGCCTCGTTGTTGGTGCCGCGGGGCCTCGACGGAGCAGGGCCTCGTCGACGCCAGCAGAGCGGGGACTCGTTGGAGCCGACATTGTCCTCTGCCTCGTCCTCGATCTCGCCAAACAGCGCCTCGCCCACAGCCTCCTCCACCCACATGTGGTCCCGCCAGCGCTCGAGGCGGCCCTTGCGGGCGGAGTGGTACGAGTCGAGCAGCGCCTCCTGCTCCACCCGCTCCGCGGCGATCTGCTCCTCCGCCTGCAGATGCTCTTGGAGGAGATGGTGGTTGTAGGCGGCATCGGCCTGCGCCTCCCGGAACTGCTCCTGACGCATCTGCCTCAGACTGTCCATATGTTGGGCACGGGCCTCGCCGATGGTCATGGTGCAATGCACCGACGAGGATGGCGCGGAGGAGGGGGTTGGCACTGGATCGTCGACTACCATGTTCTCCATTGGGACGTTGTCGTCCTCCGGCTGCCTGCCGGCCAGCTGGTCGGCAGCAATGGCTGCCATCTCCTTGTGGTCCGTCGTTCGCCCATCCCAAAGAGCGCTGGAGCGCGAGGAAGCCATGGTTGGTAGTAGTGGTGTGGACAGGAGAAAGGGAACGGATGCGGATGACTGCGGCTATGGCCGGCGCAGCAGTTTATATAGCAATGGTGGGCGGGCGGAGGGACGGACGTGTGGCGCCGGAGTAGCCGCCTCGGCAACCGTGTATCATTAATGTGGGCGATAGATGGATGGACGGACGGCACTTGTGTCGTTTGAAGGCGGAGCAATCGCCTGCACTGGGAAGCGGGGCAGGCGGCGCTGACTGTTTTGGGCGGAAAGCGCGCACGGGCGAGGAGATGACTTTACTTGGAGAGGATGACAATGGGGACCTACCAGGTCCATAGCCTCATGTACGCAAGTGCCTCCTTATTATATATATGTATAAAACTATACTCCCTCCGTCTAGGTGAATAAGTTGTATTAGAAGGTGCATCACGACCTAGGTGCAAGCAGATTGGTGGAAAAGAAGAATATTTCTCTCTTCTAGACACAACATTTAATCACAACAGTTAAGAGGATGCCTTATTAGCTACCCATGCAGGCCATCATAATTCATAGCATGCAAAACGCTTTTATTTCTTACCTAATAACCGCATGGACGTGCTGCATGCATTGGTCCTTGCCCGAGCAAAAAAAGGGAGGAAAGGGGTTTCCACGGGAGACAATGAGGCAGAGGTGGAAGTGCTCGCTGGAGTTATTTATTTTGCTTCCCCCTGGTTTCCTGACATCACGGTCCCACACCCTTGTCAACCTATGTAGTACTAGTCAATAAACGAGAGAATTGCACAAGAAGCGGCCGACAGCTGGGACCAAGCAGCTCGAGCAGTATTTGAGTTTTTGAGGTGTGAGCACTGCAGAGTTTTTCGATGTTTAGCCCAGATATTAATTTTGCTCCTCTGAACAACAACGAAAACATCGCTGCAGGTATTAACTGGGCGGGCTGTGGCCCGTCTAGCCCAGGCCAGATGTCCAGCCCTGATATTAATTTTTTTTCAAGCTCAAAATGGCTAGCCCAGCTATACTTTTTTAGGAATACCCAGGCAAGGTCAAGTTGTTATTCTCCGCCCCACTGGGCTGCAAATCTTTCCTAGGAGGGATGCATTAGGCTTAATAAGAAAATGAGCTTTAAGAAATAATAAATGGGATGTAATTATAAAAACTGGGCAGAAACTATAAAAAAATGCACCAAACACGTGATTACTTTATAAAATATTATTTTTGGATATTGAAATTTTTAATTTCATTAATTGTTGCGAGCGCAATGTTTCGTTGGATTTTTACGTAATATAAATTTATATTGAAATTGTATTTATTCTGACTAGAAATTTCGGGATAAAAATATTTCGGATCCCATCAAAATGTGGGAAATTTTATTGAATTCTGTTTTGAACGGTTGGTTGAAATGGGCTGTACTTTTAACAAACTGTAAATGGGCTGTAGTAAATTCCATTGGAATTCAAAAATGGGCTACACATTCTTACAAATCTCAAATGGGCTATAAGTTCTCTGCCACACACTTCTGGCCTTACTAAGTTAACGCATTCCCTAAAAAAACAGAGTTGACGCGTATGCAAGGCTTTGTCAACTTATAGTCAACACACGGTTCTAGCAGCAGTGGCCGTTGGATGTCCATCCAACGGATGCCGTGCTTCTTCTTCAATCTCGGATATTCTAGCTTCACCCGCCCAAAAAATGATTCCTCCCCCTGACATCTGGGGCGCACCATTTCGGAAGCTGACCTATGGGCCTACTAAGTTGACGTACCAAGGGCTTTGCCAACTTAGTCAATATAAACGATTCTAGCTGCAGTGACCGTATGATGTCCATCCAACGGCTGTAGTGCTTCTTCAACCTCTGGTCTTCTTGCTCCAGCCGCCCAAAGCAGCGCCAGTCGTGCCGCCTGCTCCTGCCTCCCGTGGCCGGCTGTGCTGCCGTGGAGGCCTCAGCGCCCCCTACTATTCCCACCGCTGGCCAGGCCCTGCGGCGACGACAGCCTCACACCACAGCCGAACGAGTGAACCCTCATACCCCTCTCCGCGTGGGCGTCCACTGCCGCGTCTTCACCGACTCCGCGTCGTCCCCTTCCTAGGCCTCGCCGTCGTCCACTGCCCTGGTGCTCTTGGCGCGGCATGTTCAACGTGGAAGGAACAACTTCCATCGGACGTGGACTGTACGTGGAGAGACTGACAGTTGGGTCCACGGCGGCAGCAAGGAAGTGCCTCCTTATTATGCGGAAAATAATGATTCCTCCACCTGACAGCAGGGACCCACCGAACGGGCCACCAATATTTTGTGAAAAAAATCGTTTCCCCCTGACTACTGGGACCCACCGGACGGGCCACCGTATGTCGCGAAAAAAACGCCCCCCCGCTGTCAGGTCGGACCCACCGGAAGTGCCTCCTTATTATGCACAAAAAAATGAATACTCCCCCGACTAGCTGGGACCCACCTTGCTAGGAGGCTGACTTGTGGGCCTACTAAGTTGACGGGGACGAAGGGCTTTGTCAACTTAGTCAATATGAACGATTCTAGTTCCAGTGACCGTACGATGTCCATCCAACGGCCGTAGTGCTTCTTCAACCTCTAGTCTTCTTGCTCCAGCTGCCCAAAGCAGCGCCGGTCGTGCCGCATGCTCCTGCCTCCCGTGGCCGGCTGTGCTGCTGCAGAGGCCTCACCGCCCCCTACTATTCCCACCGCTGGCCAGGCCCTGCGGCGACGGCAGCCTCACACCGCAGCCGAACCAATGAACCCTCGTAGTCCTCTCCGCGCGGGCTTCCACTGCCGCGTCGTCCCCTTCCTAGGCCTCGCCGTCGTCCACCGCCGTGGTGCTCTCCGCACGGCGTGGTCAACATGGTCAAGGAACGACTTCCATCAGAAGAGTACTGTACATGGAGAGGCTGACAGCTGGGTCCACGGCCACAACCCAGTTTTTTGTGATTTGCCAAGTAAGTCGCTTTGTCAGGCCTGTTGGGCTGCAAATCTTTCAAGACGAGGAGAGCTTTCATTCGGCTGGCCGAGAAAATGGCCCATCAGTAATGAGAAATGGGTTGTAGATTTTTTAAACACATCAAACCGACAATTAGTTTCAAATATCTTTTTTTTCATTTCAAGATTTTAAATTACATTAATTTTTATGCGTGGAGAATTTGTTGGATTTTATATTGATATACATTTATTTTTAAAATCAGTTTGAATGTGAGTCGAAATTTCGGGATTAAAAACAGTTCGGACCGCACCGAAATATGCAAAATTTTGTATAATTTTTTAACCGTTGCCACAATAGGGCTGTAATGCTAACAAAAAGAATATGGGCTCCAGAAAAACCTTAAGAATTAGCAAATGGGCTGTAAATTATTAGAAATAATGGCAGATGGGATGTATGCTATTTTCCACAGATTTGAGGCTTTCCTAAAAAAAGGTTGATGCACAAGCAGTGACTGTTGGATGTCCATCCAACGGCCGTCATGCTTCTTCAATATCTGCTCTTCCTGCCCCAGCCACTCAAACAAGCTCCGGCGGAACTGCCTGCTCCCTCCTCCTTGCGGCCGGCTGTGCTGCCGCGCAGGCCTCACCGCCCGAGCATACTCCCATCGCTGGCCTAGCCATCCCTCTACTCACCCACACCTGCTGTTATTCTCCAGCTACGGTAGACGAACCAGTAAACCCTCATACAATCGTACTCCCCTCCGCGTGGGAAACAACTGTCGAGTCTTCCCTGCCTCCGTGTCGTCCCCTTCCTAGGCCTCGCCGTCGTCCACCGCCCTGGTGCTCTCGGCGTGGCGTGGTCAACGTGGTCAAGGAATGACTTCCATCGGACGTGGACTGTACGTGGAGAGGCTGACAGCCGGGTCCACGATCGCAACAAGGAAGTGCCTCCTTATTACGCGGAAAATAATGATTCCTCCACCTGACAGCTGGGACCCACCGGACGGGCCACTGTATTTCGCGAAAAAAACGTTTCCCCCTGACTGCTGGGACCCACCAGCTACATCTTCGCACGCAAGGAAGTGCGTCTAGGCAAAAAAAAACGATCCGCCCCCTGACTGCTGGGACCCACCAGCTACATCTTCGCAGGCAAGGAAGTGCCTGACAGTCGGGACCCACCTAGTCGAAGCATACGTAGCATTGTCATTCTGGTCGCCAACGTGTACGTACATACTGGTCGATGTAGAGGCGTGCACGTGTCGTAGTAGAGGCGCGCACGTAGCATGTACATGTACGTACATCGGCCAGGGTGCAAGAAAGAAAATACGGCCACGTATGTGTACATACGGGCGGGGTCTCGAACGCCTACTCGCGCATACGTACGGGCAGGGCTCGTGTACATGGCTGGGTCAGAACGGAGAAACAGCGTCATCGTCGTGTTCATGGGGAGGCAACGGAATGCGTCGTGTTCATGGGGAGGCAACGGAATGCGTCATGTTCATGGGAAGGCAACGGAACGCGTGGGAGCCAACCGGCTAGGTCGGAACGGAATGCGTGGTCGTGTTCATCGGGAGGGCTTGGACGGAACAGGCGATGGAAATGAAGCCTGGCGTACCGCACAACGGAGGAAACAAACCTCATACGTTTGGAACGGGGTCCTGTTGATCGAGAGGGGTCTGGCGTACCGCAAAACAGAGGAAATGGACCTCCTACGGTCGAAACGTGGGTCCTGTTCATCGGGAGGGGTGTGGCGTACCGCAAAACGGACGAAACGGACTTGTGTTGGAGCGCTACGGTCGAAACGGGGGTCCAGTTCATCGGGAGGGGTGTGGTGTACCGCAAAATGGGACTCCACGGGATACTGTTCATCTCCACCGTCGACCCCCTCCAGCCTCCACGAGCTACTGTTCATCCACCGTCGACCTCCTCCAGCCTCAACCTGCGACTGTTCATCCACGGGCTCCTGTTCATCCAGCCTCCACCGCGCGCTACTCCACCGGCTACTGTTCAACTAGCCCTCTCCATGGGCTCCTATTCAACCACCCCTCCACGGGCTACTGTTCATCCTGCCCTCCACCGTCTACTGTTCATCCACCCCTCCACGGGGTGGTCCTGTTCATCCAGCCCTCCACGGGGTCCTGTTCATCCAGCCCCAACCGGCTCGATCGATCGGGGTCCTGTACATCCAGAGGCAACACCACGGGGTCCTGTTCATCCACCCCCACCGGGAACTGTTCATCCAACCCCCCCCGCAACGCTCACTGTTCATCCAGAGGCAGCATCGATCGGCTTCAGTTAGCAGCAGCAGCGAAGGAATCGCTCGATCGGGTTCAGTTAACAGCCATCGATCGATCGCTCAGGTTCAGTAACGCATAGCCTGCAGTGCAATCGCTCGGGTTCAGTTAGAGCCAATGCCTCGCACACACGCGCGTACGTGTATGAGAGAAACGCGCATCGCTCGGCCCCCGACCTCCCACCGTAACCGGGAACTCCCCAAAATTTTCCTCGCCCTCGCTCCTACCATGGTTTTTTCCGTCATGGACTGCCCAAAGAATGTCATGCAACTGCGTCTCCGGTCCGCCCAGGACGAAAAGCCCATTTTCTGTCATGATTTTTTGTCATAGAAGTAGGAGCCCACCACATCTATGTGAAAGTGCAACTATCCCCGGGTGGTTTTGGTAATTCCTAACAACATATAGCTCATTGAGCTAACATTATTCCAAGATTAACATTTCAGGAAAAGCTCAATGAATGGCATGGCATGGATGAGGAAAGTGGATCCCTCAAAATTCTAAGGACAAAAAGTTTGGCTCAAGCTTCAAGATCAAGACTCTACATTTCATATTTTAGTGATCCAAGATCACATTGAGTCTATAGGAAAAGCCAATACTATCAAGGAGGGATGAGGTGTTGCTTAATGGCTTGCTTGCTCAAAGTGCTTAGTGATATGCTCCAAAACCCTCAACTACCTTCCCACATCCACATACGACCTAAACCAAAAGTCAAACTCGACCCACTGATTCTTTCTATCCGGCGCCACCGAGTTTCAAATGTCATAGCTACTGCCACAAACCCTAGCAATTCGGTTTCACCGATAGGGATCTCGGTCTCACCGAGATGGGATTGTAATCTCTCTGTTTCCCTTCGTAACGTTTCGGTCTTACCGAGATGAGCGATCGGTCCCACCGAGATTGCAATGTAAACTCTCTGTTTCCCTTTTGTAACATTTCGGTCTCACCGAGATGAGCGAATCGGTCCCACCGAGTTTACCTGACCAACTCTCTGGTTAGCTTATTACTAAAATCGTTCCCACCGAGTTTGTGTAATCGGTCAACCCGAGATTACATTATGCCCTAACCCTAACCATATCGGTCCTACCGAGTTGCATCTCAGTCCCACCGAAAATCCTAACGGTCACTAGGTTTGCTGAATCGGTCCGACCGAGTTTAACCATTCGGTCCCACCGAGTTTGGCAAATTGTGTGTAACGGTTAGATTCTCTGTGGAGGCTATATATACCCCTCCACCCACTCTTCATTCGTGGAGAGAGCCATCAGAACATACCTACACTTCCAATACACATTTTCTGAGAGAGAACCACCTACACTTGTGTTGAGGTCAAGATATTCCATTCCAACCATATGAATCTTGATCTCTAGCCTTCCCAAGTTGCTTTCCACTCACATCTTCTTTCCACCAAATCCAAATCCTGTGAGAGAGAGTTGAGTGTTGGGGAGACTATCATTTGAAGCACAAGAGCAAGGAGTTCATCATCAACACACCATTTGTTACTTCTTGGGGAGTGGTGTCTCCTAGATTGGCTACGTGTCACTTGGGAGCCTCCGACAAGATTGTGGAGTTGAACCAAGGAGTTTGTAAGGGCAAGGAGATCGCCTACTTCGTGAAGATCTATCGCTAGTGAGGCAAGTCCTTCGTGGGCGACGACCATGATGGAATATACAAGGTTGCTTCTTCGTGGACCCTTCGTGGGTGGAGCCCTCCATGGACTCACGCAACCGTTACCCTTCGTGGGTTGACGTCTCCATCAACGTGGATGTACGATAGCACCACCTATCGGAACCACGACAAAAACATCCGTGTCTCCAATTGCGTTTGAATCCTCCAAACCCTTCCATTTACACTCTTGCAAGTTGCATGCTTTACTTTCCGCTGCTCATATACTCTTTTGCAGGCTTGCTTGAATTTGTGTGGAGATTGCTTGACTTGTGCTAAGATAGCTAAAATCCGCCAAGAACTAAAATTGGGAAAAGGCTAGATTTTTATTTGGTCAAGTAGTCTAATCACCCCCCTCTAGACATACCTTCGATCCTACAAGTGGTATCAGAGCTTTGATCTCCATTTGCTTTGATTTCCATAGCTTTTGGTGGTCATAGCCTTGGTTTCACAACCTAGGAGAGTATGGCGTCTAGCGAGGGAAATTATCACCGTAGAGGTCCTTACTTTGATGGTACTAATTTTGCTAGTTGGAAGCATAAGATGAAAATGCATATTCTTGGACATAGCCCCGCCGTTTGGGCTATTGTGTGTGTTGGCTTGCAAGGTGAATTCTTTGATGGGAAGGAGCCAAATCATGAAGCTACCGCAGATTAGTTGAAGATGCTACAATACAATGCTCAAGCTTGTGATATCCTCTTCAACGGATTGTGCCCCGAAGAATTCAACAAAATCAGCCGTCTTGAGAATGCAAAGGAAATTTGGGATACTTTGATTGACATGCATGAAGGTACCGACTCCGTCAAGGAATCCAAGTTAGATGTGCTTCAAAGTCAACTTGACAAGTTCAAAATGAAGGATGGTGAAGGTGTCGCTGAAATGTACTCTAGGCTTGCTCTTATCACAAATGAGATTGCCGGCTTAGGGAGTGAAGAGATGACCGATAGATTCATCATCAAGAAGATCCTAAGAGCCTTGGATGGAAAATATGATACCGTGTGCACATTGATCCAAATGATGCCAAATTAAAAACATCTCAAGCCAACGGAAGTCATCGAAAGAACTGTTGCTCATGAGATGTCACTCAAGGATAAAGAGGAACTTCACAACAAATCAAGTGGTGCTTACAAAGCCTCATGTGAAGCCCCCACATCATTGAGTGAGAAACAAACCTTCAATGAAGAATTGAGCTTAATGGTGAAGAACTTCAACAAGTTCTACAAGAGTAGAAGCAAAGAGAGAAGCTCCAAATCAAGGTCCTACAATGACAAAAGATCTTCTAGTTGAGAGCAAAACTGCTACAATTGTGGAAGGCCCGGACACTATTCCAATGAGTGTACGGCCCCCTACAAGAGAAGAGAAGATTATCCCAAGAGAAGAAGTAGAAGAGAAGAATCACCATCTAGAGAAAGAAGGAGTAGAGATGATCATTATGAACGAAGACCCTCACATAGAAGCAAGGATTCGAAAAGAAAGGACAAGTCATCAAGGAGCTACACAAAACGAAGACATCAAGCTCATGTTGGTGAATGGGTATCCAGCTCCGACTCCGACAACCACTCCGAGAGAAGCTATCACTCCGACTCCGAATATACTCAAGATGAAGGTGTTGCCGGTCTAGCACTTGTGACAACCAACTCCTACGATATATTTGACTCACAAAATGAAGGAGTTGGAACATGCTTCATGGCTAAAGGCCCAAAGGTATCACACCCCGAATATGTTGATTTCAATAGTGATGAAGATGACTTGTTAGGTGATGATGATTTACTTGTTGACAACTCTAGTGATGAATACTATGATGAAACGTCAATTAATCATGCTAATCAAGATAAAATGAATGACAATGATAAGGAGAAGATTGAGTCTCTAACTAAAGAACTAAACACTCTTAAGTTAGCTCATGAAACTATCTTAGGAGATCATCGAGAACTTTTAAGGACTCATGAGAAATTGCGCTTTGAAAAGCTCAATCTTGAGCAAGAGCATGAGTTCTTAAAAGCAATCAATGATGATCTTCGCAAGAAAATTTCTTCTTACATTGCCAAGCGTTTACTCTTATCCACTTACATGCCTCAAGTCAGGTCTAGTAACAAGAACAAGAAAGATTCTTCCTCTAGTAGTAACAATAATCATGCTAAAT
Organism: Triticum monococcum; assembly: GCA_034509565.1. Classification (NCBI taxonomy): domain Eukaryota; kingdom Viridiplantae; phylum Streptophyta; class Magnoliopsida; order Poales; family Poaceae; genus Triticum; species Triticum monococcum. The sequence continues at coordinate 389,563,424 of CM067841.1, forward strand.
GCAATATTGTTGCTTCTAGTAGTTCTCTTGATTCCACTAATGATTCTCTTAGCCAAGTTACACTTGAGCAAGAAAATAGCTTATTGAAGGGAATTATAGAGAAAGGTGTTTACAAGAGCCTTGCCGGAAGTAAGCAATTCGAGGAAATTGTACACAAGCAAGGAAGGCACCGGAAGAATCAAGGTGTTGGTTTTGAACGAAAGTTCAATGCCAATGGAGTTGAGTGGGAAGAAGATCACTACCCCAAGATGAAGTTTGTTCCTCAACAAGAGGAGTATGATCCTACTTCTCTCAAAGGGACACAAGCTCAAGATGATCTTCCACCACAAGACCACAAGCAAAAAGGCAAGGACAAGCTTCAAGACGAAATTGATGCATTTGAAGAAGCTCCTAAGGCCTTGGTCAAGTGGGTTCCCAAGACTACTTCAAGTTCCACTTCATCAAGTACAACTACAACAGTGAGGATTCCCATCAAGATGGTGTGGATCCCGAAGAAGAAGAACTAGAGAGTTCTTGAGGGTGACTTCGCCAACATACTTCACTCTTATCATCTTGGCAAGAACAAGTGCAATCAACTTCCACATCTTGCACTAGTTCAAGGAGTCACAAACCCTCTTGTTGGTAAGACAAGGGACAAGGTAACCTAAAAGCTTTCATAGACATCATCGTGTGTGTGCATCACTCTATGTCTATGGATATCCATGTTTGTTCCTTGTGGGACTAACCCGTTTAGGTATTGAAAGTGCAACTCACTCCAATGGATAGCTCCAAATGATCTACATCAACATTGAGCATCCACATATTCAACATCTACATGAAGTCATCATCGACAAAACCCAAGGTTAGTTCATCCCTCTTAGGGGGATCTCACATCTAGGGGGAGCTTTACTCTAAGAATTGAGCTAAAGCAACTCTAATGGTGTGAACACAACAATGCTTTATGTAAAAGTGGTAACCCCACTTGTGCTTAAACGATGAGTATGACCTATGATCAAATGTTCTCATTTGACTCCTAAGTCAATATACTCATATATAGATGACCTAGTCATCGCAAATTGTTTGATAGATGCTAGAATTGGTTGTGCATGCTTTGCCACATATTTCAATTGCCATTTTATTGTGTGAGCATGTTGATTGCATATTTTACTCATTCGAGGACATCCACTTGTTTTTTTTGATTGATTGGTTTTCTTTTCTTTTGCCAAGTGGATGGACAAGAATGCCTAAGAACCCTCTCTAGCTATCTATGCTTTTCTCGTCTCAAACTCTATTCATGCTACATCACAAAATTTGATCAAATCAGATTCGAACCACTCTGTGTGAGGAGTACTCGGAGTCCCCGATTCGTCATAGACTTAAACTTCCAAAACTTCTTTGTGTGTTTCGGTCTGACCGATTCCTCCATTTCGGTCATACCGAGATCACTAAGTCGATCTAGGTTTTCAATCTCGGTGCAACCGATTTGAACTTTTCGGTCACACTGAGTTGCTGTACCTGTCAACAGTTATGCATCTCGGTGCCACCAAGTTGTTCCACTCGGTCACACCGACAGGGTCGAGCTATATATACTCACGGGCAAAATTTTGGAAATTTCTTCGAAACCCCTTCGCCCGCGCATAGCTCGCTCTGCCTCCTGGGTCTCCGGATCGTCCTCCTCATCGCCAGCCGCCTCCTGTCGCTGGTCTCCGCCGCCGTCAACGGAATTCTTCCTCGCCGTTGCCGCCGTAGCGAGTTCATCGCCAAACTAGGGTATGGACTCAATCACAGTGCTATCCCCGTCCGATTCCTAGTACATTGTGTTCATTATGATTCTTACCATGATTGAAACGCTTCTATCTAGTCAAAACACTCCGTAGATTAGAGTTGAATCGAAAATTTAGGGTTAGGTTTCCGCCGAAACCATCTCAGACCCACCGGGTTGCAAAACTCGGTTCCACCGATTCGGCCAAGGCAATTGCACATGTGGTTCTCAGTCTGACCGAGAATTGCAAATCGGTGTGACCGAGTTCAGGACTTTGTGAAACCCTAGCAGTCTCGGTGCCACCGAACTGTGACTCGGTCTGACCGAGTTCACTAGTTTAGGTTCCAACAGCTGCTTCGGTATCACCGAGTTTGCAAATCGGTTGATCCGAAATGCTTTCTGTGGAAAACTAAAACTAAGTTTTTGACTCATCCTTTTGCAGAAACCTCTGCATTTTGTGATGCTCATCCACTCTATCTCATCTATATCTATTCATAGGGTCTGCTGCTAGTGTTTGCAACATGTATGACCAGAGTGACAGCCAGAACAGGTCAGAGGAGCAGGTTCACCTGAGTGAGGGCACTAGTCCCTCTAGCAGTTCAGATGATGGTAGTAGGAGCACCCCAAGCAATTTGCCAAAGGCTGCCACTAGAGCAAGCAAGAAGAAAACTTCAGAGTCTGAGGATGAAGACTATGTGGCCACTGAGGATGAGGCCACATCAAAGAAGAAAGTGGTTAAGAAGGAGTACAGCTCAGCTGCAGTTAAGCCAGGAATGAAGATCAAAAGGCCAGCAGGAAGACAACCAATGTCTAAGGCCAGAGCATCCTCTCAAGCATCTTTGGAATCTCAACCCAAAGAGCCTGCTGCAGAAGGAAAGAAAAGGAAGTAAAGGGTCAAGAAGACCATGGCCAGAGTGATTGGAAAGGCTTCCATGATGGAAGAAGAAGCGGAAGAAGAGGTTGCTGCACCAGCACCCAAGGCACAGAAGCTTATGGGTGATGCTATCAGGACAGGGGCTGCATCATCAAAGCCCAAAGAAGCACCCAAAGTTGCCTCCAAGCCGAAGACTGCACCAAAGAGAAATACCAGAAACATACCAGCTACTGAAAAGAACAAGGCCCCAGTGCCTGAGACTGTTGCTGAAGAAGAAGATGAAGAGCATGTTTTGAGAAAATTGAAGCCAAAAATTCCAGATCACAATGATGCTCATCCTGTGGCTGAGAACATGAAGATCAGGAGAGACTCAGGACTGAGGAAATGGAGAGAGACAGATCCATATGCTACCAGGAGAAGGACTGTTGTTGATTACAGGTTCCACACAAAGGAACAACAGGATTTCTATGAGACAGTGCCGCTGTACAAGAAGCCTATAGTGTGTGAAATGAGGTGGGTCGACTGGAAGTATATCAAGGAAAATGAGGAACACTATCCTGGTGTGTTTGACAGCTTCAGTGCTTGTGGAGTTGCAGACTTTGTTGGGCAGAAGCTCACAAAGTGGAATGAGGAGCTCATAATGCAATTCTACTCCACAACACACTTCTATCCAGATGGCAGGATAGTATGGATGTCTGAAGGTACCAGGTACCACTCAACTATTGAGGAATGGGCAAATCTGATCAATGCTCCTAAGGAAAAAGAAGATGACTTGGATGTCTATGCCAAGAAGAAGATGGATCACAACTCTATGGCAAATATGTACAAGGAGATTCCTGAAGATGATCTTGAGACTCACCAGTTTGGGTCAGTAAAACACTTGCTGTCAGGGCTGCCTACAATCAATTGGATCCTTAGGCACACTCTCTTGCCTAAGTCTGGTGATCACAGAATGATCAGGGGCCATGCAATTAACTTGCTACATATATTTGATGTGCCACAGAAGTTCAAGGTCATGAGCCTTATAGTTGAGACTATCAAGAGGACTGCAGCTGACCATAAAAGAAGTTGTGGATATGCCCCACAGATCCAGGAGTTGATAAACTCAAAGATGGGCACAAGCACATACTTGTTGGATAAGGAACACTTGCCTATCTACCCAGACTTCGAGGACAACCAAGTTGTGATGAATGAAGATGAACCCTCCTCAGTGCAAGCACAAGCAAAGAAGGAGAAGGCAAAGATGGAGAAGGCTGCCAAGATGCCAACTCAAGAGGAGGCATCTGAGTACTTTTTGAAAAGCAAGCAGGACCAGCTTGGTTACTTGATAGCATCATCTCTGAGGATTGAGAAGGGGTTGGCCACCCTAACTCAAAACCAGGAGAGCCTGGAAAGAATCGTGGAACAAAAATTCTATGATTTAGATGTCAAAGTAACTGAGATTCAGTCTGTTGTGGAGCAGCTATAGGATGACATGCAGGAGAGGAAGGGCAAGACAATCACTGATGCATTTGCCAGAGTGCCTCGAGCTCAGAGATCTGCTGCAGTGCCTGTACCAGACACTAGAGTCACTTCATCTGCACCAGCTACAGCTCCAGCGCAACCAACTCCAGCACCTACCCTAGCAGCTCCATCTACTTCAATTGAAGCCTTCGTCCTTGGCGTTCTCCGGACACCACCACCTAAAGACCAAGCCTGAGAGACGTTTTAGTGCTATGCATTTTCTATGAACTTTTTGGTAACTTGTTGCCAAAGGGGGAGAAAAATGTATAGATCATAGGCTTCGAGAGAGAGCGTTCTTTTTATTCTCTCTTGCTTTGGTGGCTGAACTTTGTTTGTCTTTTGATTGCTTGAGATACTATGCTATTATCTGTGAGACATTGATGATCATGTGGTTGATCATAAGCTACACTTATGCTTGTTAGATGATATTATCATACTTATCCTTATATGATCATTCACTTTGTTTGGTGATGAGTGCATGTATTTAATTCTTATCATTTTGAGCGCTCCACCAAGATGTATGTGACATGGAAGAGTAACCCATGATCCTAACTCATTGTGCATTTGCAGTCCAAAGCAAATCTTAAGATATGCACAAATTTAGGGGGAGCTCTTGCTTTTCACATACCTCTCAAAGTGACAATATCTTTCACTCTTATTATCATTTGTCGAAGCTTTGATCTATATGTTGTCATCAATTACCAAAAATGGGAGATTGAAAGTGCAACTATCCCCGGGTGGTTTTGGTAATTCCTAACAACATATAGCTCATTGAGCTAACATTATTCCAAAATTAACATTTCAGGAAAAGCTCAATGAATGGCATGGCATGGATGAGGAAAGTGGATCCCTCAAAATTCGAAGGACAAAAAGTTTGGCTCAAGCTTCAAGATCAAGACTCTAGATTTCATATTTTAGTGATCCAAGATCACATTGAATCTATAGGAAAAGCCAATACTATCAAGGAGGGATGAGGTGTTGCTTAATGGCTTGCTTGCTCAAAGTGCTTAGTGATATGCTCCAAAACCCTCAACTACCTTCCCACATCCACATACGACCTAAACCAAAAGTCAAACTCGGCTCCACCGATTCTTTCTATCCGGCGCCACCGAGTTTCAAATGTCATAGCCACTGCCACAAACCCTAGCAATTCGGTTTCACCGATAGGGATCTCGGTCTCACCGAGATGGGATTGTAATCTCTCTGTTTCCCTTTGTAACGTTTCGGTCTTACCGAGATGAGCGATCGGTCCCACCGAGATTGCAATGTAAACTCTCTGTTTCCCTTTTGTAACATTTCGGTCTCACCGAGATGAGTGAATCGGTCCCACCGAGTTTACTTGACCAACTCTCTGGTTAGCTTATTACCAAAATCGGTCCCACCGAGTTTGTGTAATCGGTCACACCGAGATTATGTTATGCCCTAACCCTAACCATATCGGTCCTACCGAGTTGCATCTCAGTCCCACCGAAAATCCTAAAGGTCACTAGGTTTGCTGAATCGGTCCGACCGAGTTTAACCATTCGGTCCCACCGAGTTTGGCAAATTGTGTGTAACGGTTAGATTCTCTGTGGAGGCTATATACCCCTCCACCCACTCTTCATTCGTGGAGAGAGCCATCAGAACATACCTACACTTCCAATACACATTTTCTGAGAGAGAACCACCTACACTTGTGTTGAGGTCAAGATATTCCATTCCAACCATATGAATATTGATCTCTAGCCTTCCCAAGTTGCTTTCCACTCAAATCTTCTTTCCACCAAATCCAAATCCTGTAAGAGACAGTTGAGTGTTGGGGAGACTATCATTTGAAGCACAAGAGCAAGGAGTTCATCATCAACACGCCATTTGTTACTTCTTGGAGAGTGGTGTCTCCTAGATTGGCTAGGTGTCACTTGGGAGCCTCCGACAAGATTGTGGAGTTGAACCAAGGAGTTTGTAAGGGCAAGGAGATCGCCTACTTCGTGAAGATCTACCTCTAGTGAGGCAAGTCCTTCGTGGGCGACGGCCATGATGGAATAGACAAGGTTGCTTCTTCGTGGACCCTTCATGGGTGGAGCCCTCCGTGGACTCGCGCAACCGTTACCCTTCGTGGGTTGAAGTCTCCATCAACGTGGATGTACGATAGCACCACCTATTGGAACCACGACAAAAACATCCGTGTCTCCAATTGCGTTTAAATCCTCCAAACCCTGCCCTTTACATTCTTGCAAGTTGCATGCTTTACTTTCCGCTGCTCATATACTCTTTTGCATGCTTGCTTGAATTGTGTGGAGATTGCTTGACTTGTGCTAAGATAGCTAAAATCTGCCAAGAACTAAAATTGGGAAAAGGCTAGATTTTTATTTGGTCAAGTAGTCTAATCACCCCCCTCTAGACATACTTTCGATCCTACACTATGATGATACCGGGTTTTGTCACAATTATCGTCATAGAAGTGTCATATGTATGACAGAAAAAAATTTCGTTCGGCCCAAAATGTCACGGATGTGTCTTTTTTTTGTAGTGCTTGCGGATGCTAACCTCCGTTTGGAGCGGTGTGGAGGCATAATGCAAGATGCCGTGATTCCACTAAGGGACCCTTGAGGGCGGTCACCGAACCCATACAAATGGAAACCCTTGGGGGCGGTCACCGAATCCGTACACTTTGGCAACCCTTGGGGGCGGTCATCGGTACCCGTCAAATTGCAAAGGGCGATCTCCACAACCTAACTGGAGACCCCTACACTTGCTCGGAGCCTTACACCACAATGATTGAGCTCCGATCACCACCAACCGTCTAGGGCACCCAAGCACCCAAGAGGAACAAGCTCAAGGGTACCAAGCACCCAAGAGTAATAAGCTACTCAACTTGTAACTTCCGCGTATCACTGTGGAGAACTCAAACCGATGCACCAAATGCAATGGCAAGGGCACACAAAGTGCCCAAGTCCTTCTCTCCCAAATCCCACCACAACAACTAATGCTATGGAGGAAAATGAGAGGAGGAACGAAGAAGGGAACACAGAGAACTCCAAGATCTAGATCCAAGGGGTTCCTCTCACATAGAGGAGAAAGTGATTGGTGGAAACGTAGATCTATATCTCCTCTCTCTTTTCCCTCAAGAACTAGCAAGAATCATTGGAGGGATCGAGAGATAGCAAGCTCGAAGAAGGTCAACAATGGGGGAAGAACATGAGATCAAGAGATAAGGTTCAATGGGGAAGAAGACCCCCTTTTATAGGCACCCCGAATCCAACCGTTATGCACTTAGGTCGTGCACAAGTGGTACTACTACTCGGAGGAGCGGTAATACCGCTTAGCACGGTCAAAACAGCCCAACGAGACAGAAAACACGAGCTGTAGTTCTGCCAGAGAGGTAGTACCGCTCAGGGGAGAGGTGGTAATGCCCAGAGAGGTAGTACCACTTATAATAGGTACTACTGCTCGGAGAGGTAGTACCGCTTATAAGAGGTACTACCACTCGGAGAGGTACTACCGCTTATAAGAGGTACTACCGCTCTACTACCGCGCAACCCGACACGAAAAATCGCATCCCCAGAAGCAGTGGTACTACGCACGGCACAGGGCCGCGGTAGTGCCACTTACAAGCAGGACTACCGCTGGAGAGAGCAGTACTACCGCTTGAGGCTTTCAGGAACACAACAAAGAAAACAGAGGATGCAATAAAGACTAAACCGCCACAACTTCTGCAAATGAACTCCGAATTGATCAAACCCAGGCTTGTTGGATAGATGACGACGAGAAGCATCCAAACAGCGACTAATTATATTAAGAAGTGGCTGGGGAGGTATGCCTAAGATATAGAGGAATGAAACCTCCAACAAAGAAGAACTGACATAACCTCCAACATCGAAAACATCATAGAAGATGCATGTGAACTTCGTTTTCGATGAACTCGAGCTTGTCTTGAAGATGACCAAAAGCTCCAAATCTCACAAGGAGAAAAACCAAACAAGAACAAAGAAAGATGGTTCAAGGATGCAATGGTTTGAGCTCTCTACGAAGGATATGATCAAGCTACTCACTTGAGAGTCCTCCCTTGATAGTACGGAAATCGATCCTATAACCCAGTCTCCCAACTACCAGCATGAGACCGGTAAAATAGAAAACCTATCAAGGGCAAACCTTTGCCTTGCGCATAATCCACTTGAGCTAGATGATGATGATGATGATCTTGTCCTCCTCAAGATGGATCACTTTCCTTGATTGCATTGGCTCGATGAAGACTAGTTGATTGCTCCCCCATACTCCACTATGGGCGAGCCACTCTTTGGCACATCTTCACAAGTCCATTGACACCACAATGGACGACAAGCTTCAAGGATGATCTCTTTGTGATGCTCCACTTGAACTTGCACACCACAATCTTGATGATGATCACCACTTGATGTCATCCCCATGGGTTGTATGAGATCTTTATCTTGACGCAAACCCATGGAAACATACCTAATCCCACATAGAACTCTCACGTAAACCATGGGTTAGTACACAAAGTGTAATCGACAAATGCTTACCATAACATGGGATCACTTGATCACTCTCGATACTTATTGTGCGCTTTGTGTGTTGATCAACTTGATTCACTCTTTGACTTAGTCTGGATCAACCTTGTATCATGTCTTCTATATGACCACTCTTTGGATAATTCCTTGAATAGCACCTTGGTCATCTCATAAACTCCTTTAAACCAACACATGGACTTCAAGAAAAGCCTATGGAAAAATCCTTCAAATATAACTCAAGGCAACCATTAGTCCATATAGATTGTCATCAATTACCAAAACCAAACATGGGGGCACCACATGTTCTTTCAATCTCCCCCATTTTGGTAATTGATGACAATCACTTTTAAGAGAGTTTATACAAGGAATTATGCATCAAATAATGCATGCTCGTGAGATGCAAATGCTTAGGAACAAAACCAAAGCAAGAAGGAGTAGCTCTCTAAACTTGTCCACAAAACTCCCCGAAACTTCTCCCCCATTGGCACTGATTGCCAAAATGGGCGAAAAGCTTAGAAGGACAATATAAAATGTGTTCCTCCATAAAATATGTATTTCTCAACAAGAGTGGAATGCAATACACATATCCAAAGATACATACTTGGAGGAAGACAAACTATATAGAGGATCCAAAGATTGCTAATGGATGATATGCCACAAAGACATAACAAAGAGAGAAACAAGCAATCAAGCAGTCAACAGATACCAATTGAAACAAGCAATCAAAAGATACCAATTGAACCAACTAAAACAATGATCCTACGAGCGACAAGACTAAAAGATATTATGATGTGAGCATAGGAGTGTTCTAAAGAACATAGAGAAGCTCCCCATGATTTGTGCATTATTTAATTTTGTATTTGGATACAACGTGCACAAGATATGATCATCACTCCCCCAAAATCAATAGAAAATCACAACAAGTGCAATTGAGCATGTAGGAAACTAAGCCTAGAACTTGCAACAAACAAATGGTTCAACAACATATAAAGAGCAACTTAGAAATAAGCTCAACCAAAATGATGTGTATGAGTCATGCCAAAGCACTTGAGAAGACTAATATAAGGATGGGCATTAAGCTAACATAGTCTTGAATAAATAAGATACAATGTGAAAGAAATGTCCTTCCCACACACATCAAGCAAATGGGTTCACAAGCACGCTAAATATGCAAAATGAATAACCAAGAATTGTGACAACCCATGGTGAAGATAGAAAATGATAGCTTTGTAAAGAGGAGGGATACCAAAAGACATGGTAGAAGCCTCATCAAGACAATCTTGAGGAAAACAATCTTCACCACAAAAGAGTGCATAAAGATGCAACAATATAAGACCTGTTCTCAAGATAAATCCTTTCACGGAACCACCAAGGAAAAAGGTGGGCGTGGAAGAATAGGGATATCAACTAGAGATGTAACTTCTCTATAGTGTATAAGATTCTAGGTAGATGAAAATCATGATGATATCAATCCACAAAGAAAGATGTACACATGAAATAGTTACAAAAAGGAAAGGACAAGATATCCATAAGGAAGTCATAAATACACCAATAAGATATTTGCTTGAAAGCATAACACATGGCTAGATATGGTCTTATTGTATATAAATGAATTTCTACCACATATCCATCAAAGACATCACAACTATCAATAAAGGATGATCGTTGAAATGCTTTGAGAAAGGAACCAAGTATCACAAGATGGAATGAATATAATTCCAAGATGCAACCTACACAAGGTTGAATGCAGGAAAAGAATGCATGAAGAGATACTTGTTACCGAGATAACATTGGAAGGATTTAGAAGATACCAATTGAAGGTAGTAGCTAGTAGTTCATTGAACATCCTAGCTTGACTCCAATAAGCACATGGTGACACCACCTTCCTTGTGAGTGCCGAGCATCCAATCCATCTCCAATTGTTCCTAGAACAACCACACAAACAAAATGGTACCCAAACTCATTGGGACCAAGGAGCTAGAGAACCAACAATACATAGGACAAACTCCACATACATATGTGCATATATATATATATATATATATATATATATATATATATATATAGTGTTACTATTCATCACCCAGGGTGCAGAATATGTTATTCTTCACCCGAGGTAATCTTACAATCATTTCATAATTAAATTACGTTTAGAATTCAAATAGTTACATTCATATTGATTCACTACGTAAAATTTGGCATAAGAAAATAAAAATATAGGTCATAAGACAAGAAAATTTGCAGTTTATGTGTATTTTACACTATATTTTTATGTTTGTAATTTTACGTAGCATAAATATTTTTTACGGTGATTATATATTTTATCACGGTGTCTTTTTACGTCGGAAATAAGACAAAACTTACGGAATGTAAAATTACAGTGCATTGATGGTAAAATAGAGGGGGTGAAGAATAACTATTCCTCACCCAGGGTGACGAATAGTCAATCCCTATATATATATATATATATATATATATATATATATATGAAAATAAATTTCATGCACATCTCATCCAAATTGAGACCTGGTGGAGTTTCCCCTATATATTGGGTCAAAGAAAGAAAGCATGCCAAATAAAATACATGAATTAAATATGCACGCTCGCAACTTTCAAGGACCGAAACCAAATGAAAAATAAATACCACTACAAAAAGAAGACACATCCGTGACATTTTGGGCCGAACAATTTTTTTTCTGTCATGCTTATGACACTTCTATGACGATAATTGTGACAAAACCCGGTATCATCATAGATGTGGTGGGCTCCTACTTCTATGACAAAAAATCATGACAGAAATGGGCTTTTCATCCTGGGCGGGCCAGAGACGCGGCTGCATGACATTCTTTGGGCCAAAATGACGGAAAAAACCGTGGTAGAAGCGAGGGCGAGGAAAATATCGGGGAGTTCCCGATTACGGTGGGTGGTCGAGGCCGAGTGATTCGTGTTTCTCTCATACACGTACGCGCGTGGGTGCGAGGCGTTGGGCTCTAACTGAACCCGAGTGAGGCGTTCACCTACTGAACCCGAGCGATTGCACTGTAGGCTACGCGTTACTGAACCCGAGCGATCGATCGATCTGGCTGTTAACTGAACCCGATCGAGTGATTCCTTCACTACTGCTGCTAACTGAAGCCGATCAAACCTACTGCCTCTTGATGAACAATGAGCGTTGTTGGGAGGTTGGGTGAACAGTTCCCGCTGGGGTTTAGATGAACAGTACCTCGTGGTAGTAGAGGCCGTTGCCGCTGGATGAACAAGACCCTGATCAAGCCGGTTGGGGGCGGATGAACTGGACCCGGTGGAGGGCTGGATGAACAGGACCCCGTCGAGGGCTGGTTCAGCAGTAGCCGGTGGAGGGCTAGATGAACAGTAGCCCGTGGAGGGGTGGTTGAACAGGACCCCGTGGAGAGGGCTGGTTGAACAGTAGCCGGTGGAGGAGCGGTGTAGGCTGGATGAATAGGAGCCCATGGATGAATAGTAGCTGGTGGAGGCAGGAGGGAGATGCCGTGGATGAACAATTGCAGGTGGAGGGTGGAGGAGGTCGACAGTGGAGATGAACATTAGCCCGTGGAGTCCCGTTTTGCGGTACGCCACACCCCTCCCGATGAACATGACCCCCGTTTCGACCATACCACTCCAACACAAGTCCGTTTCCTCCGTTTTGCAGTACGCCACACCCCTCCCGATCAACAGGACCCCGTTTCGACCATCGGAGGTCGAAGAGAAGTCCGTTTCCTCTGTTTTGCGGTATGCCACACCCCTCCCAGTGAACATGATCCTGTTTTGACCATAGGCAGTCGAACACAAGGCTGTTTCCTCCATTCTGTGGTATGACATGCCTTGTTTCCGCTGTTCTGTCCAAGCCGGTTGCCTCTCGATGAACATGACACATTTCATTGCCTCCCGATGAACACGACGACGCAGTTTCTCCGTTCTGACCCAGTCGGTTGGCTGCCGATGAACAGGACGCCATTGCTGCCTCACCATGTATACGAGCCCTGGTCGCACGTATGCGTGAGTAGACGTTCGAGACCCCGCTCGTATGTACGTACATGGCCGTATTTACTTTCTTGCACCCTGGCTGTACGTATGTGTACATACTATGTCCACACCTCTACTACGACATGTGCCCTTCCTTACTCGGCAACGGCTCATCGCTGCAGCGTGCAGAAAGACCAGGTGGGTCCCGACTGTCAGGGAGGATCAGGAGGCACTTCCTTGCGTGCGAAGATGTAGCTGGTGGGTCCTAGCACTCAAGGGGAGAATCATTTTTTTGCCCGTAATATGGACGCACTTCCTTGCATGCGAAGATGTACATGATACGTCTCCAACGTATCTATAATTTTTGATTGCTCCATGCTACTTTATTTACTGTTTTGGACTATATTGCGCTTTATTTTCCACTTTTATGTTACTTTTGGGACTAACCTATTAACCGGAGGCCCAGCCCAGAATTGCTGTTTTTTTCCTATTTCAGTATTGCGAGGAAACAGAATATCAAACGGAGTCCAAACAGAATGAAACCTTCGGGAACGTGATCTTCTCACCGAACGTGATCCAGGAGACTTGGACCCTACTCCAAGAAGTTTCCGGGGAGGTCACGAGGGTGGAGGGCGCGCCCCCCTGGGCACGCCCCCTGCCTCGTGGGCCCCTCGGAGCTCCACCGACGTGCTCCTTCCTCCTATATATACCTACGTACCCCCATTAGACAAAAGACGGAGCCAAAAACCTAATTCCACCGCCGCAACTTCCTGTATCCACGAGATCCCATCTTGGGGCCTGTTCCGGAGCTCCACCGGAGAGGGCATCCATCACGGAGGGCTTCTACATCAACACCATAGCCCTTCCGATGAAGTGTGAGTAGTTTACTTCATACCTTCGGGTCCAGAGCTAGTAGCTAGATGGCTTCTTCTCTCTTTTTTGGATCTCAATACAATGTTCTCCCCCTCTCTCGTGGAGATCTATTCGATGTAATCTTCTTTTTGTGGTGTGTTTGTTGAGACCGATGAATTGTGGGTTTATGATCCAACTTATCTATGAATAATATTTGAATCTTCTCTGAATTCTTTTATGTATGATTGAGTTATCTTTGCAAGTCTCTTCGAATTATCTGTTTGGTTTGGCCAACTAGATTGGTAGTTCTTGCAATGGGAGAAGTGCTTAGCTTTGGGTTCAATCTTGCGGTGTCCTTACTCAGTGACAGAAAGAGTTTCAAGGCACGTATTGTATTGTTGCCATCGAGGATAACAAGATGGGGTATTTATCATATTGCATGAATTTATTCCTCTACATAATGTCATCTTGCTTAAGGCGTTACTCTGTTTTTAACTTAATACTCTAGATGTATGCTGGATAGCAGTCGATGAGTGGAGTAATAGTAGTAGATGCAGGCCGGAGTCGGTCTACTTGTCACGGACGTGATGCCTATATACATGATCATACCTAGATAACCTCATAACTATGCTCAATTCTATCAATTGCTCAACAGTAATTTGTTCACCCACCATAGAATATCTATGCTCTTGAGAGAAGCCACTAGTGAAACCTATGGCCCCCGGGTCTATTCTCATCATATCAATCTCCATTACTTTATTTTACTTTTTTGCTTTTACTTTTTACTTTGCATCTTTATACCAAAAATACCAAAAATATTATCTCTATCAGATCTCACTCTCGTAAGTGACCGTGAAGGGATTGACAACCCCTAAGCGTTGGTTGTGAGTTGCTGCCGTTTTGTGCAGGTACGAGGGACTTGCGCGTGACCTCCTACTGGATTGATACCTTGGTTCTCAAAAACTGAGGGAAATACTTACGCTACTGTGCTGCATCAGCCCCTCCTCTTCGGGGAAACCAACGCTAGCTCGAGACGTAGCAAGAAGGATTTCTGGCGCTGTTGCCAGGGAGGCCTATGCCAAGTCAAGTCAAGATTTACTCTCCCATCAACGAGCCATTTCTGGCGCCGTTGCCGGGGAAGCCTACGCAAAGGTCAACATACCAAGTACCCATCACAATCTCTATCTCTCGCATTACATTATTTGCCATTTGCCGCTCGTTTTCCTCTCCCCCACTTCACCCTTGCCGTTTTATTCGCCCTCTCTTTCCCTTTGCCTTTTGTTTGCTCGCGTGTTAGTTTGCTTACTTGTCGTGATGGCCCAAGATGCCTTTATTAAAGCGTGTTCTTCTAAATCCTATGAAAATCAAGATGAATATCTGAAAGTTATTGATGTGTCCCCTATTAAATCTTTGTTTTGCAATGTGAATCTTGATGAATCTGATTATGATCTTCCCTTGCCTAGAAGGCGTTCTAAGAATTCTGAGTTTTTAGATCCTGATGATGAAATTGATAAAAAAGGGATTGAAAGAAATAAAAATCTAGATATTGATAAACCCACTATTTTGGATCTCAAGGAATTTAACTATGAAAATTGCTCTTTAATTGATTGTATTTCCTTGTTGCAATCCGTGTTAAATTCTCCTCATGCTTATAGTCGAAATAGGGCCTTTACCGAACACATTGTTGACGCCTTAATGCAATCTTATGAAGAAAAGCTTGAGTTGAAAGTTTCTATCCCTAGAAAACTCCATGATGAGTGGGAACCTACAATTAAGATTAAAATTAAAAATTACGAGTTTTATGCTTTGTGTGATTTGGGTGCTAGTGTCTCTACTATCCCCAAAGCTTTGTGTGATTTGCTAGATTTCCGTGACTTTGATGATTGCTCTCTAAACTTGCATCTTGCGGATTCCACTATTAAAAAGCCTATGGGAAGAATTAATGATGTTCTTATTGTTGCAAATAGGAATTATGTGCCCGTAGATTTTATCGTTCTTGATATAGATTGCAATCCTTCATGTCCTATTATTCTTGGTAGACCTTTCCTTAGAACGATTGGTGCAATTATTGATATGAAGGAAGGGAATATTAAATTCCAATTTCCCTTAAAGAAGGGCATGGAACACTTTCCTAGAAAGAAAATAAAATTACCATATGAATCTATCATGATAGCCACTTATGGATTGCCTATCAAAGATGGCAATACCTAGATCTATCCTTGCTTTTATGCCTAGCTAGGGGCGTTAAACGATAGCGCTTGTTGGGAGGCAACCCAATTTTATTTTGTGTTTTTTGTTTTTGGTTTTGTTTAGGAATAAATAATCCATCTAGATTCTGTTTAGATGTGGTTTTATCTTTTAATTAGTGTTTGTGCCAAGTTAAACCTATTAGATCTTCTTGGAAGATAGTTATTTGATCTTGCTGTAATTTCCAGAATCTTTGCGCTCAGTGCCCGAATTGTCAAAAATCACCAGAACGTGATAAAATAGTGATTCCAATTGATGCTGATCAATAAACAAATTTCCCAGGTCTTCTAATTTTGGTAGAATTGTTTGGGTTAGAAGTTTGCGTTAGTAACAGATTACTACAGACTGTTCTGTTTTTGACAGATTCTGTTTTGCGTGTGTTGTTTGCTTATTTTGATGAATCTATGGCTAGTAAAATAGTTTATAAACCATAGACAAGTTGGAATACAGTAGGTTTAACACCAATACAAATAAAGAACAAGTTCACTACAGTACCTTAAAGTAGTCTTTTGTTTTCTTTCTCTAACGGAGCTCACGAGATTTCTATTGAGTTTTGTGTTGTGAAGTTTTCAAGTTTTGGGTGAATTCTTTTGATGGATTATGGAACAAGGAGTGGCAAGAGCCTAAGCTTGGGGATGCCCATGGCACCCCCAAGATAATCCAAGGACACCAAAAAGTCAAAGCTTGGGGATGCCCCGGAAGGCATCCCCTCTTTCGTCCACTTCCATCAGTAATTTACTTGGGGCTATATTTTTATTCACCGCATGATATGTATTTTGCTTGGAGCGTCTTGTATTATTTGTGTCTTTGCTTGTTAGTCTACCACAATCATCCTTGCTGTACACACCTTTTGAGAGTGCCATATATGAATTGAAATTTGTTAGAATACTCTATGTGCTTCACTTATATCTTTTCAGCTTGATAGTTTACTCTATGTGCTTCACTTATATCTTTTTGAGCGTGATATTTTTGCTCTAGTGCTTCACTTAGATCTTTTAGAGCACGGTGGTGGTTTGTTTTAAAGAAACTTGATCTCTCATGCTTCACTTATATTATTTTGATAGTCGTTAATAGCACGGTAATTTGCTTAATGTTAATATACTTGGTATTCAAGATATGTGAAACTTTCTTTTTAGTGGGCTGAATACTAAGATAAGTTTGATGCTTGATAATTGTTTTGAGATATGGAGGTGATAATATCATAGTCATGCTAGTTGAGTAGTTTTGAATTTGATAAATACTTGTGTTGAAGTTAGCAAGTCCCGTAGCATGCACATATGGTTAAAGTTGTGTAACAAATTTGAAGCATGAAGTGTACCTGGCTTGTGCATCCTTATGAGTGGCGGTCAGGGACGAGCGATGGTATTTTACTACCAATCTACCCCCCTAGGAGCATGCGCATAGTACTTGATTTTTGATGACTTCTAAATTTTTGCAATAAGTATATGAGTTCTTTTGACTAATGTTGAGTCCATGGATTATACGCACTTTTACCTTTCCGCCGTTTGCTAGCCTCTTCGGTACCGTGCATTGCCCTTTCTCACATTGAGAGTTGGTGCAAACTTTGCCGGTGCATCCAAACCCCGTGATATGATACGCTCTTTCACACATAAACCTCTCTATATCTTCCTCAAAACAGCCACCATACCTACCTATCATGGCATTTCCATAGCCATTCCGAGATATATTGCCATGCAACTTCCATCATCATCATCATCATCATCATCATGACATGCTTTACTTTTGTCATATTGCCATTACATGATCTTGTAGTTGACATCGTTTTTGTGGCAAAGCCACCATGCATTATTTTTCATACATGTCACTCTTGATTCATTGCACCATCCCGGTACACCGCCGGAGGCATTCATATAGAGTCATATCTTGTTCTAGTATCGAGTTGTAATCATTATGTTGTAATCAATAGAAGTGTGATGATCATCATTATTAGAGCATTGCCCAAAAAAAGGAGAGAGAAAGGCCAAAAAGAAAAAAGAAAGGCCCAAAAAAAAGAGAAAATAAAAAGGGCAATGCTACTATCTCTTTTTCCACACTTGTGCTTCAAAGTAGCACCTTGTTCTTCATGTAGTGAGTCTCATATATTGTGCTTCAAAGTAGCACCATGATTTTCATATAGTGAGTCTCATAAGTTGTCTTGTTCATACTAGTGGGAATTTTTCATTATAGAACTTGGCTTGTATATTCCAACGATGGGCTTCCTCAAAATGCCCTAGGTCTTCATGAGCAAGCAAGTTGGATGCACACCCACTAGTTTTCTTTTGTTGAGCATTCTTAGCTCTAGTGCATCCGTTGCATGGCAATCCCTACTCCTTGCATTAACAACAATTGATGGGCATCTCCATAGCTCATTGATTAGCCTCGTTGATGTGAGACTTTCTCCTTTTTTTGTCTTCTCCACACAATCCCCATCATCATATTCTATACCACCCATAGTGCTATGTCCATGGCTCGCGCTCATGTATTGCGTGAAGGTTGAAAAAGTTTGAGATTATTTGAGTATGAAACAATTGCTTGGCTTGTCATCGGGGGTATAGAAGTTGGGAACATCTTTGTGTGACGAAAATGAAGCATAGCCTAACTATATGATTTTGTAGGGATGAACTTCCTTTGGCCATGTTATTTTGAGATGACATAATTGTTTGATTAGTATGCTTGAAGTATTATCATTTTTATGTCAATATGCACTTTTGTCTTGAACCTTTCGGATCTGAATATTCATACCATGATTAAGAAGATTTACATTGAAATTATGCCAAAGTATCACTCCGCATCAAAAATTCTCTTTTTATCATTTACCTACTCGAGGACGAGCAGGAATTAAGCTTGGGGATGCCTGATACGTCTCCAATGTATCTATAATTTTTGATTGCTCCATGCTACTTTATTTACTATTTTGGACTATATTGCGCTTTATTTTCCACTTTTATATTATTTTTGGGACTAACCTATTAACCGGAGGCCCAGCCCAGAATTGCTGTTTTTTTGCCAATTTCAGTATTTCGAGGAAACAGAATATCAAACGGAGTCCAAACGGAATGAAACCTTCGGGAACGTGATCTTCTCACCGAATGTGATCCAGGAGACTTGGACCCTACTCCAAGAAGTTTCCGGGGAGGTCACGAGGGTGGAGGGCGTGCCCCCCTGGGCGCGCCCCCTACCTCGTGGGCCCCTCGGAGCTCCACTGACGTGTTCCTTCCTCCTATATATACCTACGTACCCCCATTAGACAAAAGACGGAGCCAAAAACCTAATTCCACCGCCGCAACTTCCTGTATCCATGAGATCCCATCTTGGGGCCTGTTCCGGAGCTCCGCCGGAGAGGGCATCCATCACGGAGGGCTTCTACATCAACACCATAGCCCTTCCGATGAACTATGAGTAGTTTACTTC
This sequence comes from Triticum monococcum, assembly GCA_034509565.1. Classification (NCBI taxonomy): domain Eukaryota; kingdom Viridiplantae; phylum Streptophyta; class Magnoliopsida; order Poales; family Poaceae; genus Triticum; species Triticum monococcum. The sequence continues at coordinate 389,582,544 of CM067841.1, forward strand.
AGACCTTCGGGTCCATAGCTAGTAGCTAGATGGCTTCTTCTCTCTTTTTGGATCTCAATACAATGTTCTCCCCCTCTCTCGTGGAGATCTATTCGATGTAATCTTCTTTTTGCGGTGTGTTTGTTGAGACCGATGAATTGTGGGTTTATGATCCAACTTATCTATGAATAATATTTGAATCTTCTCTGAATTCTTTTATGTATGATTGAGTTATCTTTGCAAGTCTCTTCGAATTATCTATTTGGTTTGGCCAACTAGATTGGTAGTTCTTGCAATGGGAGAAGTGCTTAGCTTTGGGTTTAATCTTGCGGTGTCCTTACTCAATGACAGAAAGAGTTGCAAGGCACGTATTGTATTGTTGCCATCGAGGATAACAAGATGGGGTATTTATCATATTGCATGAATTTATTCCGCTACATCATGTCATCTTGCTTAAGGCGTTACTCTGTTTTTAACTTAATACTCTAGATGCATGCTGGATAGCGGTCGATGAGTGGAGTAATAGTAGTAGATGCAGGCAGGAGTCGGTCTACTTGTCACGGACGTGATGCATATATACATGATCATACCTAGATAACCTCATAACTATGCTCAATTCTATCAATTGCTCAACAGTAATTTGTTCACCCACCGTAGAATATCTATGCTCTTGAGAGAAGCCACTAGTGAAATCTATGGCCCCCGGGTCTATTCTCATCATATCAATCTCCATTACTTTATTTTACTTGTTTTGCTTTTACTTTTTTACTTTGCATCTTTATACCAAAAATACCAAAAATATTATCTCTATCAGATCTCACTCTCATAAGTGACCGTGAAGGGATTGACAACCCCTAAGTGTTGGTTGCGAGTTGCTACCGTTTTGTGCAGGTACGAGGGACTTGCGCGTGACCTCCTACTGGATTGATACCTTGGTTCTCAAAAACTGAGGGAAATACTTACGCTACTGTGCTGCATCACCCCCTCCTCTTCGGGGAAAACCAACGCTAGCTCGAGACGTAGCAGTACACTACTGCAGGATGCTGCTAACGCGACACTACGATCATAGACCCTTTAACGAAACTATGTGCGGTGCAGTAATCACCAATGAGGATGTAAAAAGCCCATCAAAAAAGGTGCAAAACATTTGCGATGGTGGAGCCATCAAACACAGTTCATATTTTAGTTGCGTGTGCGATTCAGGGCACACGGTTAACCCGTTCGAACTGTTTGCAATGAGGCGGAACAACAGAAATGGGCAGCCATATCAATGTGTGTGCGATATACGACATACAGTTCGCTTCGATGAACCATTTGCTATTAGGGAGTGCAACATAAACGATTAGCTAGATCAAGGTGTGTGTGATATAGGGCATACGGTTCACTCGGACAAACTGTTTTTGATTAGCGAACAAAACAGAAACGGTTCAACTTAACAAGATGCGTGTGATACGTGGAAAACAGCCGATTTGGATGAACTGTTTGCGATGAGAAATTATAACACAGACGGTTAATACATTTAGCTCGTGTGCGATTCTGTGTGTACAAAAAACTTTGAAAAATGCAAACTAGTTGCTTGCGGTGGCTAGGAGTATCGCACACGATGCGTCTGCGAGTACTCGTGTGCGATTATTAGTAAGTTACACATAAGTTTCCTTATGTTAACACTTGTGTGATAAATAACACATGGCACCGGATATGGTATTCGGGTTGTGTGTGCTCCACTTAGTCTTCCCGCGCTCCTGCGAATGCTTCCCGCGCTCCACATGGGTGAATTGTAAAATCCACGCCTATTCCCTCACCGGTTTCCTACCACTAGCTAATGGCTTGCTTCATATAACCCAGGCGGCAACGCAACGCCGCGACTCACTGCGAAGATCTAGTCCTCACCCATCTACCATTAGTTATTCCAAGCATGCCAAACAACGACCAAAGCTTCGACGTCGATGCCTACCTGTGTTACATCTTCGGTGAGGAGAACGAGCCAGAGTAGGTTGGGGAGCAAGAGCTTCATCGGTCGGTGCAGGCACCATGGCCCATCGGCAGCGATATCGGTGACACCGTCCTTGGGAGCACAATCGACATATTGTAGAGGAGGTGTGATGAGCAATTTTCCATCCACTGTGCAAAAGATCCAGAGCTGCTCGACAGCATGATCAACAACCCACCCGGAGAGCCACCGTCACCAGTGCTCATGGAGAGCCTGATGCCCCGCAGGGAATGGGAAGAGGACCTCTGCAATTCAGTCAAGACAAAGGCAGCATGCAGCTTCATCATTGCCCGCAGTGGCTATGTCAACCTCGATCCCGACGATGCGGTGGCCAGGCTCGAGCGCATCCTTGGCGGAGTCGTCGTCCCCGACGAAGTAGAACATCGCCAACGTGATATCTTGAGGATACAGGCGATTGACGGAATTTGCTACTAGGCCAGAGACATGGAAATGGAGTGGTTCCGCGGAGTTGTCATGCGCGCGATTGCACGCTGTCAAGCTCTTCTCGAAGAGGCCCAGCAGCCCCAAGAGCCTCCCAGCGCCAGCAGCTCCATAGGCGGAGGCGGGTCGGGACACTTGGAGTGAACGGCCGCAAGGGTGCTATGTTGATCATGGAGTCCGAGAAGACCATCGTCGGAAGGCCGCCAGCTCAGCCTTTTAGCTTATATTTTATCATAATTGTATGCATATGTAGGTCGTGAGTGTTCTAGGCCTTTCCGCATTTGGCATTTTAAATTATCCTGAATATGTAAGACAATTATTAATAATTATTAACCGTTGCCATTGTAACTTTGCCTCAACGGCGAGCAGAGCGCGTGTAGGGACGCCAGAGCGGAGCGCACCACAGCCGCCTCAACGGCCAGCAACCACGTGGTCAAACCTTCTGCCATCAATAAATTTTGACCTTGTTTCTCGTCACATTGCTGATTACAACGCAATAAGTAATTGCAAATCTGTTCACACCTATCAAACTAATATGTGTTCACACTTAATTAGCACCGGGCTATAAAAACTACCCACTCAAAAATTACTTCACAGTTCCTCTCCTCATCACCCACAAAACTGGTTTTTTCTGTCAAGTCGTTCCGCCATGACAGGTAGGAGGAGTTTAGGGTGGACATATAACCAGAAAACAAATACCAAGGCCACAGAAGTACTAGAGAGGTCCCACCACCAAGCCGCAGCCGCAACAGAGATGTGCCAATGCACCGCGGAGCCCTTGAACAAGCTCTCACGGGCACGCGAGGGCTCTCACAAGCGCATTCATGGCTTCTGCCACCGCGACGAGCCGGCGTTCTTGAAGTCCTTCGCCGGCGACGACTACATTCTCGCTGGTGTCACTATGCAACAGGAGCTGGTCGACGGCTTGATGAAGCTGCTCAGGATCAGCGATGCCTCAGTTGACAAGGCGATCGGCCTCGTCGAGCAACTCATGTGTGATAATGCGAAGCTCCTCAAGTTGGTCGCTGAGAAGGAGGAGGAGGCCGCTGGCTGGAAGATGCTGCATGAGCAGAGCAGTGCCTCGGAGATGACGCTGAAAGCGGTCATCGAGGAACTGATGGGTGGCTTGTGGAAGCTCCGGATCAAGTGCGAGCAGGAGGTGGAGGAATCTGTGGCTGTTTTCAAGCAAAGTCGTGAGGAATTGAATAAGGAGCTAGAGAATTCCGCCGCCCGGCGATCCATCGACGAGTAGAGACAGTAGCGACCCAGATCGTTGTCTGCAATTTCCTTCTTCTCTTGCCCCGTGTCTTCCGGGCTTTGCCGCATGTGGCATTTTAAATTATCTGGAATATGTAAGATAATTATTATCTGCGCCATTGTAAATTTGTCGTCGTATTATCCGTTGCATTTTATTTGTGGTCGTATTATCCATTTCCCCATGTAGCAATTTAAATTAGGGCGGAATACAAGTTGAAAACACAAACAAAGCAAATGCTACCATGGGATCACAAGCAAACACCCTCCGTCCAGGTTCTTTAATTAACCCATTAATGGAGAAGTTGTGAGTGAGGGGGCGGCGGCTGGTGCATGGAGGTTAAAGAGCTCGCTTCCCGGTGAGCATGGGTGGCCTTGCTGCTCGCACGTGTCCCGTCGAGCCTGCGAGGTGGACAGGATGCACGGGTCCCGTCGAGCCTGTGCGACAGACTGCTCGCATGTGTCCCGTCGAGCCTGCACGACAGACTTCTCGCGCTCGTCCCGTCTAATCAAACAGCTGCACGCACGCCACCGAGTATGGTTAAATTTTGACATGGTTAATATATACAACCATTTGCGATATTAATGTGTTACTTTTTGTTTCAAAAAGGACTTCGTTGGCTACTAATGTGTGCGCCTCTTCTCAAACTGGACATTTTTTACCACAACATATATGTGCCATGTCATGAAACCATGCCAAGTTTCATGTTTTTTAGGTGATGTTTTGATTTACTGGGATTTAAAAACTGAGATTCTCCATGTTTCAAGACGACGACAAGTTTGTAATTCATTCCCATTCCTTAAATGAGACATAAACATGCACCTAATGACACATGTACGATTTCCCACCCATTTTGCTTCACTGGAGCATGTGGTTGTAGTTCAAATTTGAATTATGGACTACATTAAATGCATAGAAAACTTAGTAATTAGTAATATATATACAATGGCCAAACGAACCCTGAACAGTTTCAAAATTCAGCCCGACACTCATGTTATTCTATGTTGCCTATAGAAAACAAAGTTCAATGCGAGAGGAGGCAGCGATTATCGTTTCTCCCACAAGAGGGGCATGTTTCCCTACCGGAACCACGAGGGTTGCGACAGGCTCCAGTTTTGTAAAAGGCTTGTAATATAGCTTCGCCCAAATTGGACAATTATATGTACCATGTAGTGACACAATGCCAAGTTTCATGATTTCCTGGTGAGTTTTGGATTTATAGAGATTTAAAAACCGACATTCGCAATCTTTTTGGCCGAGCCAGGACGACAAGGCGGTTGAATTCGTTCCCATTCGTTCCATTGGACCTAAACATGCACCCCAAGGAAACATGTACATTTTTTCTAGCCATTTTGGTGCACTGGAGCATGTGTTTGTAGTTCGGATTTGAATTATGGACATTAAATGCCTAGAAAACTTAATTAATGAATAAAAAAGGTCAAACGAGCCTTGAATAATTTCAAAGTTCAGCGTGAATCTCCAGTTGTTCCGTGTCGCATGTAGAAGAAAATACGAGGCTAGAAGAGGGAGTGATTATTGTTTGGCCCACAAGGGGACACATTTCCCTATCGAAACCACGAGGGTTCTTGCGTCAGGCTCTAGTTTGTAAGAGGTTTGTAATAAAGCTTGGCCCAAATTGGCAATGTTTTTACCACGACATATATGTGCCATGACGTGACACCGTGCCACCTTTGATGACTTTCTGGTGAGTTTAGGATTTATGGGGACTTAAAAACCGAGATTCAAAATGTTTGAGGACGAGCCAGGACACCGGTACAGTTGTAATTTGTTCCCATTCCTGGCATGAGACCTAAACATGCACCCAAGGGCACATGTATAATTTTTCTAGCCATTTGGTGAACTGCAGTATGTATTTGTATTTCAGATTTGAATTATGGACATTAAATGCCTAGGAAACTCAATTAGTGTATAAAAAGGCCAAACGAACCCTGAATAAGTTAAAATTCAGCACGGATATCATGTCGTTCCATGTTGCCCATGGAAGAAAATAGAAGGCGAAAAGAGGCAGTGATTACGTTTTGCCCACAAGGGGAACAAGTTTCCCTATCGGAACCACGAGGCTTCCTTGAGAGAAGCTCCGGTTTTTGTAAGAGGTTTGTAATAAAGCTTGCCCCAAATTGGACAATGTTTTTACCACGACATATATGTGCCATGACGTGACACCATGCCACCTTTGATGAATTTCTGGTGAGTTTAGGATTTATGGGGACTTTAAAACTGAGATTCGAAATGTTTGAGGATGAGCCATGACAATGGTACGGTTGTAATTCGTTCCCATTCCTGGCATGGGACCTAAACATGCACCCAAGGACACATGTATAATTTTTCTAGCCATTTTGGTGAACTGGAGCATGTATTTGTAGTTCAGATTTGAATTATGGACATTAAATGCCTAGGAAACTCAATTAGTGTATAAAAAGGCCAAACGAACCCTGAATAAGTTTAAATTTCAGGACGGATATCCTGTCGTTCCATGTTGCCTGTAGAAGAAAATACAAGGCAAAAAGAGGCAGTGATTACATTTCGCCCACAAGGGGGATACGTTTCCCTATCAGAACCACGAGGTTTCTTTGAGAGAAGCTCCGGTTTGTAAGAGGCTTGTAATAAAACTTGCGCCACAATGGACGAAAAAAATTCCTTGACATATAAGTGCCTTGTCATGACACCATGCCAGGTTTCACGATTTTCGGTTTAGTTTTTGATTTACGGGGATTTAAAAACCGAGATTCTTCTCACGAAATGTTTTCAGATAGCACATGGTTCACTCACGAAAGCCGTTATTCGATGAAAACTTTGTGGAAACCATACTTTAAAGTTTCATAAAAATCTGAAAAAATATGGGATGTTAAGAAGGTGATGTTTTATTGCGACGCAAAATTTCAAGTTTAAAAACATTATGAGATGTGAGCTATGAAAAAGACAAATTCAACCTTGAATAGTGATATTACTATTTGGCACTATTCAACGCTGATTTTGTCTTTTTCATAGCTCACATCTTGTAATGTGTTTCAACTTGAAATTTTGTGTGGCAATAAAACATCATCATCTTAACATCCCACATTTTTTCATTTTTTGAAACTTCAGAACATCTTCTCATGGTTTTCACCGTTTTCCTCCGAATGTTGGTTTTCGTATGATATTCTCCCCCCGCTGCGCGTGCGATCCGAGTCGTGCGTTCTGATTGGCCAGAACGCAAACCCCACAGATCATACGCGTGCACCGTTGGATGCTCCGAGATTGAACGGCAACCCTGAGCCCTTTCGACGGCACATGCAGTACATGGGTAAGCATTGTGCGCATGCGTCGTGTTGGTTACACTTCCTTCTCTACTAGGTTTTCATTCAAAACAGCACATGCAGTTCATCTCATCCAAAATAAAGTAGTTTTATAAAAATAATCTGTTTTATGATTCATGGAATTGTGCATTGTAAAGGTAAAAACAAAAAGTGACAATTCATTTAGAAAAAAAATATTGGGCAATTAAGATATGGAAGATTCTAGAGAACGAAGGAGAAGTGCTTGTGTTTTGAGGTTTGTGCATTATGCTTAAGTTCAACCATGGAGTCTTCTAGATTATACATGTGGCAGAATCTGATGGAACGTAGATGATATCCAACGGCCAGTAGTGCTCGGATTTGCCATCTCTGTACCGTCGGATTGGCTTCATCCAACGACCAACTTTCAAAGTTATTCGCACACTATATAGGTGTATAGATGTAGATATATATATATATATAGATTTGTCCCATGCTAGACAAAATAAAGTTTGAGCGCATGCGTGGGACGACCCCCCCCCCTGCCGCTGCCTCGAAGTTGGGAAACTGACATTGTACGTATTGAACCAGGCTTGGAGTCGGGTATGGTGTTCGGTTTGTAATGTAGTTGGTGGCCCATCGAAGTTGTGCATTTGGGATTTAAACACATCATACACCATCGTACCCATACATATTTTCGGGCCGCATGCAGTGTATACGGGGTCTTCTGATCGACCATGTCTCCCTTGTGCGGTTTATTGTGACGACACATATATATGTGGGCTCCCCGAGTGTATATATATCATCCCTTCGACCGATAATGAGGGGTATGTGTTGGCCATGAATGGATTCCCTAGTTAGTGTTAGGGCCAGTCACCATCAAATGTTGCTCAACCAAAGCTCAAGCTCATGCGTTGTCAAGATTTCCTCCCAGATGCTTGGATTGCTGGGTTCGACCTACATCAAACCCTGCGTATCTCGTCCTTAACTACCTTGCTTTCATGGTTGTTGTTTGTATCGAGAGGTAGGCACCACATCTAAATTGTACATTATTCTATATTTAAAACACACATCACCCCTTCCCAACGTACATCATTTTGGGCCGCATGCAAGAGGTGCTGGTTTTGTGGTCCCTCTCATGCGATTTTTATGATGGTTCAATCTATTGGCCCAAGCGGTTTATCGACAACAACAACTGTCATTTGACCAAACGATAGATTCATTGGTTCGTCTTATGGTAGCTCATGGCGACATGCATGTATGACCGAAGTATCGATCATTATGTGCATTCGCTCCGCTGACACGAAGTGGGAGGTGGTGGGCCAAGTATCCTAGCTAGGAACGACATTATGTCATTATATATATCCTAGCTAGGTGGTTGTTAGGGTGTTTTCGGGTTTGCGAGGCAGGTGCCACCAAAGTTATGCATTGCGTATTTAAAGTTTTAAACATCCCCAATATTCTACATATATTTGGCCACTTCCAGGTGGTTCTTGACTCTTGGCCCCTCTCATCGATCTTCAATGACGCGGCCAATCGTGGGCCCGCGTGGTCAAAGCTGTGCATTGGAATTTTGAACATCACAGACCACCCTTTTCACTCATATATATTTGGGAAACATGCTGGTGTGGCTGTCTTTTGACCCTCTCTAACGTTATTTTTTGCTGCAAAGACTCTGATAACGCTCAATGGACACATGGAATAATATCTTAACCCTGTGCGATACAAGTGCGATGTGAATCACCATGCCTGCACAAGCGCGAGCAAATTAAGGTGGAGGTACTGGCTCAACCGTGTGCGATGCAAGTGTGCTGAAATCACCACGACCACGCAAGCGCGAGCAAATTAATATGGAGGTACTGGCTCAACCGTATGCGATGCAAGTGCGTTGAAATCACCACGACCGTGCAAGCGCGAGCAAAGGGTGGAGGTACTGGATTAACCGTGTGCGATGCAAGTGCGCTGTAAAACCACCACCTGTGCAAGCTAAAGGCTGGTAAGTTTATTTGGAAATTAGGATGAACTGTGTGATATAGACCAGCTAGCTAGAAATATAAAAAACAAACTACCCGCCTTGAGCGTTGCAAAAATCGGTGGATCCGCGCCAGTTTTCCTTATTATCATACACACATATTGTTATTGGACTATGCGCGATCTTGGGCACTCCCGCCCTGCATCAATTCCTTTACCCAAATTTTAGTACTCACCATACTTCAACCGTCGCCCACACTCCCCCAGCACCGACCTTATAGTAAAATTGCAGTAACCGAGGCATTTTAACCGTCGCCCTCCCTCTTCCACCACCATTACCAAATTTTTCAGTAGCCGTGGCTTATGCTCAAACACCAACCCCCCTCCACAGTCCCCTACCCGCCCCCTCCCCCCTCGAACCCTAGCTCGCGGCCCTCGTTGGCACCGCCGCCAACCCCTACCGGTCTGCCCGTTCCTCCTAGCTTAGATAATAAAGTTCAGGTTACGTAGCGATTCCCATACCGTCGCCCACTCCCCTGAGTTTTTAGATGAGGCCTGCGGTGTCCCTCCCCACCAGATGCACATCCCCTACTCCAGAATGTCGCAGCCTAAGCTCGACCACGTATCCAGGGGAGCCCGACGAGCGTTCGGCCAAGAAGAGTTTTATCATGGCCTCTCCGACAGACGTTGGCGACGTGGCCGCCGTTCGCCCCGACCTGTCGATCCCAGAGCAACACGTCGCTGCGGAAGCCGGCGAAGACGTTGACTACGTTGCCATGCCGAACACTTCATGTCAGCGGGCTATCGCATTACTGTATCTCAGGAAAGCTGGCCACGACATCAAGCTTGTCCACACCAACGGTTTCATGCGGGCCATGTCACACGTTAAGTGGTCCATCCCCAACCCCTCTGGTTCAAATGCCGTTGATCTCGATGGCCCTGCCGCTGATCTCCTCCGCCAAGTGGTCAAGGATCTGTGAGCTTTATTCGCCATCGAGCCCATTTTGTCATTTCTGAAGGACATGTTCTACGACGACGGCTTGGAATCCTCAATTGCGAAGTCAGATCTCATCGACCACGACCATGACCATGAGGAGGGCACCCACGAAGGTTCTTCCAAGGTGAAACAACCCATTGTTGGGGAACGTAGCAGAAATTCAAAATTTTCCTACGTGTCACCAAGATCTATCTATGGAGAAACCAGCAACGAGGGGAAGGAGAGTGCATCTACATACCCTTGTAGATCGCTAAGCAGAAGCGTTCAAGTGAACGGGGTTGCTGGAGTCGTACTCGTCGTGATCCAAATCACCGGAGATCCTAGTGCCGAACGGACGGCACCTCCGCGTTCAACACACGTACAGCCCGGTGACGTCTCCCATGCCTTGATCCAGCAAGGAGAGAAGGAGAGGTTGAGGAACACTCCATCCAGCAGCAGCACAACGGCGTGGTGGTGGTGGAGGAGCGTGGTACTCCAGCAGGGCTTCGCCAAGCACCGCGAGATATGAGGAGAAAGAGAGGTAGGGCTGCACCAACAGGGAGAGGAACTCGTGTGTCATGGGCAGCCCAAACCTCAAGTATATATAGGGGAAGGGGAGGGGCTGCGCCCCCACCTAGGGTTCCCTCCCTAGGGGTGGCGGCAGACCCTAGATCCCATCTAGGGGGTGGCCAAGGGGAGGGGGAGAGGGAGGCGCACCAGGATGGGCCTTAGGGCCCATCTGCCCTAGGGTTTGCCCCCCTTCTCCTCTCCCTTGCGCCTTGGGCCCATGTGGGGGGGCGCACCAGCCCACCTGGGGCTGGTCCCCTTCCACACTTGGCCCATGCAGCCCTCCGGGGCTTGTGGCCCCACTTGGTGGACCCCCGGGACCCTCCCGGTGGTCCCGGTACGTTACCGATAAACCCCGAAACTTTTTCAGTGACCAAAACAGGACTTCCCATATATAAATCTTTACCTCTGGACCATTCCGGAACTCCTCGTGACGTCCGGGATCTCATCCGGGACTCCGAACAACATTCGGTAACCACATACAAACTTCCTTTATAACCCTAGCGTCATCGAACCTTAAGTGTGTAGACCCTATGGGTTCGGGAACCATGCAGACATGACCGAGACATTCTCCGGTCAATAACCAACAGCGGGATCTGGATACCCATGTTGGCTCCCACATGTTCCACGATGATCTCATCGGATGAACCACGATGTCAAGGACTTAATCAATCCCGTATACAATTCCCTTTGTCTATCGGTACGATACTTGCCCGAGATTCGATCGTCGGTATCCCGATACCTTGTTCAATCTCGTTACCGGCAAGTCTCTTTACTCGTTCCGTAACACATCATCCTGTGATCAACTCCTTGATCACATTGTGCACATTATGATGATGTCCTACCGAGTGGGCCCAGAGATACCTCTCCGTCACACGGAGTGACAAATCCCAGTCTCGATTCGTGCCAACCCAACAGACACTTTCGGAGATACCCGTAGTGCACCTTTATAGTCACCCAGTTACGTTGTGACGTTTGGCACACCCAAAGCACTCCTACGGTATCCGGGAGTTGCACAATCTCATGGTCTAAGGAAATGATACTTGACATTAGAAAAGCTTTAGCATACGAACTACATGATCTTTGTGCTAGTCTTAGGATTGGGTCTTGTCCATCACATCATTCTCTTAATGATGTGATTCCGTTATCAATGACATCCAATGTCCATGGTCAGGAAACCGTAACCATCTATTGATCAACGAGCTAGTCAACTAGAGGCTTACTAGGGACATGGTGTTGTCTATGTATCCACACATGTATCTGAGTTTCCTATCAATACAATTCTAGCATGGATAATAAACGATTATCATGAACAAGGAAATATAATAATAATCAATTTATTATTGCCTCTAGGGCATATTTCCAACAGTCTCCCACTTGCACTAGAGTCAATAATCCAGTCCACATCGCTATGTGATTAACACTCAAGGTCACATCCCCATGTGACCAACCCCCAAAGAGTTCTGGGTTTGATCATGTTATGCTTGTGAGAGAGGTTTCAGTCAACGGGTCTGCAACATTCAGATCCGTATGTACTTTGCAAATTTCTATGTCATCTTTTAGATGCAACTACTACGCTACATTTGGAGCTATTCCAAATAACTGTTCTACTTGGAGCTATTCTAAATTGTTGCTCCATTATACGTATCCGGTATCTCTACTCAGAGCTATCCGGATAGGTGTTAAGCTTGCATCGAAGTAACCCTTTACGACGAACCCTTTTACCACCTCCATAATCGAGAAAATTCCTTAGTCCACTAGTTACTAAGGATAACTTTGGCCGCTGTCTTGTGATCCATTCTTGGATCACTCTTGTACCCCTTGACTGACTCATGGCAAGGCACACTTCAGGTGCGGTACACAGCATAGCATACCGTAGAGCCTACGTCTTAAGCATAGGGGACGACCTTCGTCCTTTCTCTCTATTCTGCCGTGGTCGAGCTTTAAGTCTTAACTTCATACCTTACAACTCAGGCAAGAACTCCTTCTTTGACTGATCCATCTTGAACACTTTCAAGATCATGTCAAGGTATGTGCTCATTTGAAAGTACCATTAAGCGTTTTGATCTATCCTTATAGATCTTGATGCTCAATGTTCAAGTAGCTTAATCTAGGCTTGAAAAACACTTTCCAAATAACCCTATATGCTTTCCAGAAATTCTACGTCATTTCTGATCAACAATATGTCAACAACATATACTCATCAGAAATTCTATAGTGCTCCCACTCACTTCTTTGGAAATACAAGTTTCTCATAAACTTTGCATACACCCAAAAACTTTGATCATCTCATCAAAGCATACATTCCAACTCCAAGATGCTTACTCCAGTCCTTAAAAGGATTGCTGGAGCTTTGCATACTTATTAGCATTTTTCAGGATTGACAAAACCTTCCGGTTGTATCACATACAACCTTTCCTCAAGAAAATCGTTGAGGAAACAATGGTTTTTGACATCCTATCTGCAAGATTTCATAAATAATGCAGTAATCGCTAATATAATTCCAACAGACTCTTAGCATCGCTACGAGTGAGAAAGTCTCATCGTAGTCAACTCCTTGAACTTGTCGGAAAACATCTTAATGACAAGTCGAGCTTTCTTAATGGTGATACTTACCATCATTGTCCGTCTTCCTTTTAAAATCCATATGTACCTGACAGCCTTACGACCATCAAGTAGTTCTTCCAAAGTCTACACTTTGTTTTCATATATGGATCCTCTCTCGGATTTTATGGCCTCGAGCCATTTATCGGAATCTGGGCCCACCATCGCTTCTCCATAGCTCGTAGGTTCATTGTTGTCTAGCAACATGACTTCCAAGACAGGATTACGTACCACTCCGAAGTAGTACGCATCCTTGTCATCCCACGAGGTTTGGTAGTGACTTGATCTAAAGTTTCATGATCACTATCATAAGCTTCCACTTCAATTGGTGTAGGTGCCATAGGAACAACTCCCTGTGCCCTGCCACACACTAGTTGAAGAGACGGTTCAATAACCTCATCAAGTCTCCACCATCCTCCCACTCAATTCTTTCAAGAGAAACTTTTTCTCGAGAAAGGACCCGATTCTAGAAACAATCCCTTTTTGCTTTCGAATATGAGACAGGAGGTATACCCAACTGTTTTGGGTGTCCTATGAAGATGCATTTATCCACTTTGGGTTCGAGCTTATCAGCCTGAAACTTTTAAGCATCGCAGCCCCAAACTTATAAGAAATGACAGCTTAGGTTTCTCTAAACCATAGTTCATATGGTGTCATCTCATTGGAATTACGTGGTGCCCTATTTAAAGTGAATGTGGTTGTCTCTAATGCCTAACCCATAAACTATCGTGGTAATTCGATAAGAGACATCATGGTATGCATCATATCCAATAGGGTGCAGTTATGATGTTCGGACACACCATCACACTATGGTGTTCCAGGCTGTATTAGTTGTGAAACAATTTCCACAATGTCTTAATTCTATGCCAAACTCGTAATTAAGATATTCATCTCTATGATCATATCATAGATCTTTTATCCTCTTGTCACGACGATCTTTCAACTTCACCATGAAATTACTTGAACCTTTCAATAATTCAGACTCGTGATTCATCAAGTAAATATACTCAACATCTACTCAAATCATCTGTGAAGTAAGAACATAACGATATCCACTACACGCCTCAGCACTCATTGGACTGCACACATCAAAATGTATTACTTCCAACAAGTTGCTTCCTAGTTCCATTTTACTGAAACCGAGGCTTTCAGTCATCTTGCCCATGTGGTATGATTTGCATGTCTCAAGTGAGTCCAAATGGTCCATTTGCATGGAGTTTCTTCATGCATATACACCAATAGACATGGTTCACATGTCTCAAACTTTTCAAAAACGAGTGAGCCCAAAGATCCATCAACATGGAGTTTCTTCATGCGTTTTATACCGATATGACTTACGTGGCAGTGCCACAAGTAGGTGGCACTATCATTACTATCTTATATCTTTTGGCATGAACATGTGTATCACTACGATCGAGATTCAATAAACCATTCATTTTAGGTGCAAGACCATTGAAGGTATTATTCAAATAAACAGAGTAACCATTATTCTCCTTAAATGAATAACCATATTTCGATAGACATGATCCAATCACGTCTATGCTCAACGCAAACACCAAATAACAATTATTTAGGTTTAACACCAATCTCGATGGTAGAGGGAGCGTGTGATGCTTGATCATATCAACATTGGAAACACTTCCAACACATATCGTCATCTCACCTTTAGCTAGTCTCCCTTTATTCCGTAGCTTTTATTTCGAGTTACTAATACTTAGCAACCGAACCGGTATCTAATACCCTGGTGCTACTAGGAGTACTAGTAAAGTACACATCAACACAATGTATTTCCAATATACTTCTATCGACCTTGCCAGCCTTCTAATCTACCAAGTATCTAGGGTAAATCTGCTCTAGTGGCTGTTCCCCTTATTACAGAAGCACTTAGTCTCGGGTTTGGGTTCAACCTTGGGTTTCTTCACTAGAGCAGCAGCTGATTTGCCGTTTCATGAAGTATCCCTTCTTGCCCTTGCCCTTCTTGAAACTAGTGGTTTCACCAACCATCAACAATTGATGCTCCTTCTTGATTTCTACTTTTGTGGTGTCAAACATCACGAATATCTCAAGGATCATCATATATGTCCCTGATATATTATAGTTCATCACGAAGCTCTAGCAGCTTGGTGGTAATGACTTCGAAGAAACATCACTATCTCATCTGGAAGATCAACTCCCACTTGATTCAGATGGTTGTTGTACTCAGACAATCTGAGCACAAGCTCAACAATTGAGCTTTTCTCCCTTAGTTTGCAGGTTAAGAAAATCGTCGGAAGTCTTATACCTCTTGACGTGGGCACAAGCCTGAAATCCCAATTTCAGCCCTCGACACATCTCATATGTTTCGCGATGTTTCAAAATGTCTTCGGTGCCTCAACTCTAAACTGTTTAACTGAACTATCACGTAGTTATCAAAATGTGTATGTCAGATGTTCGCAACATCCACAGACGACGTTCGAGGTTCAGCACACTGAGCGGTGCATTAAGGACACAAGCCTTCTATGAAGCAATGAGGACAATCCCCAGTTTACGGACCTAGTCCGCATAATTGCTACTATCAACTTTCAACTAAATTTTCTCTTGGAACATATCTAAATAGTAGAACTGGAGCGCGAGCTGCGAAATAATTTGCGAAGACGTTTTGACTATGTTCAGGATAATTAAGTTCATCTTATGAACTCCCACTCAGATAGACATCCCTCTAGTCATCTAAGTGATTACATCATCCGAGTCAACTAGGCCATGTCCGATCATCACGTGAGACGGACTAGTCAACATCGGTGAACATCTTCATGTTGATCGTATCTACCACACGACTCATGCTCGACCTTTCGATCTCTTGTGTTCCGAGGCCATGTCTGTACATGCTAGGCTCGTCAAGTTAACCTAAGTGTTTTGCATGTGTTCCGAGGCCATGTCTGTACATGCTAGGCTCGTCAACACCCGTTGTATTCGAACATAAGAATCTATCACACCCGATCATCACGTGGTGCTTCGAAACGACGAACTTCCGCAACGGTGCACAGTTAGGGAGAACACTCTCTTGAAATTTTAATGAGGGATCATCTTATTTACTACCGTCGTTCTAAGCAAATAAGATGTATAAACATGATAAACATCACATGCAATCAAATAGTGACATGATATGGCCAATATCATATTGCTCCTTTTGATCTCCATCTTCGGGGCTCCATGATCATCATCATCACCGGCATGACACCATGATCTCCATCATCGTGTCTTCATGAAGTTGTCTCGCCAACTATTACTTCTACTACTACAGCTAACGGTTAGCAATAAAGTAAAGTAATTACATGACGTTTATGTTGACACGCATGTCATAAATAAATTAAGACAACTCCTATGGCTCCTGCCGATTGTCATACTCATCGACATGCAAGTCGTGATTCCTATTACAAGAACATGATCAATCTCATACATCACATATCATTCATCACATTCTTCTTGGCCATATCACATCACAAAGCATACCCTGCAAAAACAAGTTAGACGTCCTCTAATTGTTGTTTGCATGTTTTACGTAGCTGCTATGGGTTTCTAGCAAGAACGGTTCTTACCTACGCAAAACCACAACGTGATATGACAATTGCTATTTACCCTTCATAAGGACCCTTTTCATCAAATCCGATCCGACTAAAGTGGGAGAGACAGACACCCGCCAGCCACCTTATGCAACTAGTGCATGTTAGTCGGTGGAACCGGTCTCATGTAAGCGTACGTGTAAGGTTGGTCCGGGCCGCTTCATCCCGCAATGCCGCCGAATCAAGATTGGACTAGTAACGGTAAGCATAATGAAAAAATCAACGCCCACAACTACTTTGTGTTCTACTCGTGCATAGAATTTACGCAATAGACCTAGCTCATGATGCCACTGTTGGGGAACGTAGCAGAAATTCAAAATTTTCCTACGTGTCACCAAGATCTATCTATGGAGAAACCAGCAACAAGGGGAAGGAGAGTGCATCTACATACCCTTGTAGATCGCTAAGCGGAAGCGTTCAAGTGAACGGGGTTGATGGAGTCGTACTCGTCTTGATCCAAATCACCGGAGATCCTAGTGCCGAACGGACGGCACCTCCGTGTTCAACACACATACAGCCCGGTGACGTCTCCCATGCCTTGATCCAGCAAGTAGAGAAGGAGAGGTTGAGGAAGACTCCATCCAGCAGCAGCACAACGGCATGGTGGTGGTGGAGGAGCTTGGTACTCCAGTAGGGCTTCGCCAAGCACCGCGAGATATGAGGAGAAAGAGAGGTAGGGCTGCACCAATAGGGAGAGGAACTCGTGTGTCATGGGCAGCCCAAACCTCAAGTATATATAGGGGAAGGGGAGGGGCTGAGCCCCCACCTAGGGTTCCCTCCCTAGGGATGGAGGCAGCCCCTAGATCCCATCTAGGGGGCGGCCAAGGGGAGGGGGAGAGGGAGGCACACCAGGATGGGCCTTAGGGCCCATCTGCCCTAGGGTTTGCCCCCCTTCTCCTCTCCCTTGCGCCTTGGGCCCTTGTGGGGGGGCGCACCAGCCCACCTGGGGCTGGTCCCCTTCCACACTTGGCTCATGCAGCCCTCCGGGGCTTGTGGCCCCACTTGGTGGACCCCCGGGACCCTCCCGGTGGTCCCGGTACGTTACCGATAAACCCCGAAACTTTTCCGGTGACCAAAACAGGACTTCCCATATATAAATCTTTACCTCCGGACCATTCCGGAACTCCTCGTGACGTCCGGGATCTCATCCGGGACTCCGAACAACATTCGGTAACCACATACAAACTTCCTTTATGACCCTAGCGTCATCAAACCTTAAGTGTGTAGACCCTACGGGTTCGGGAACCATGCAGACATGACCGAGACGTTCTCCGGTCAATAACCAACAGCGGGATCTGGATACCCATGTTGGCTCCCACATGTTCCACGATGATCTCATCGGATCAACCACAATGTCAAGGACTTAATCAATCCCGTATACAATTCTCTTTGTCTATCGGTACGATACTTGCCCGAGATTCGATCGTCGGTATCCCGATACCTTGTTCAATCTCATTACCGGCAAGTCTCTTTACTCGTTCCGTAACACATCATCCCGTGATCAACTCCTTGATCACATTGTGCACATTATGATGATGTCCTACCGAGTGGGCCCAGAGATACCTCTCCGTCACACGGAGTGACAAATCCCAGTCTCGATTCGTGCCAACCCAACAGACACTTTCGGAGATACCCGTAGTGCACCTTTATAGTCACCCAATTACGTTGTGACGTTTGGCACACCCAAAGCACTCCTACGGTATCCGGGAGTTGCACAATCTCATGGTCTAAGGAAATGATACTTGACATTAGAAAAGCTTTAGCATACGAACTACATGATCTTTGTGCTAGGCTTAGGATTGGGTCTTGTCCATCACATCATTCTCTTAATGATGTGATCCCGTTATCAACGACATCCAATGTCCATGGTCAGGAAACCGTAACCATCTATTGATCAACGAGCTAGTCAACTAGAGGCTTACTAGGGACATGGTGTTGTCTATGTATCCACACATGTATCTGAGTTTCCTATCAATACAATTCTAGCATGGATAATAAACGATTATCATGAACAAGGAAATATAATAATAATCAATTTATTATTGCCTCTAGGGCATATTTCCAACACCCATCTGTGACAGCAAAGAGCGCACCATGGGTATGTGCTCTTCCAACTGGAAAGATCCTGTCCATGAAATGTGAGGCAACATTCTATTAGCAAATCTTACATTTTCTTGCTTGCCAACCCGTACCTTTTTGTTGTAGTAGCATTTGCTGTGCGGTGCTTTAACTGTGGCATGTTTAATTATTTCAGTTATGCAAAAATGTATTGTTCAATAGGTCTATGTGATGTTTAAGTATGAATTGTCCACTTCAGTTTCACAAATGGTTATATTTGGTTGTTTATAGTGAGTAGATGCCTTCTTTATCAGTATTTGGTTGTTAGGTTGGTTGGAGTGAGCATTTTTTAAATTATCGAGTAGATGCCTTGTTTATCTCTATTTGGTTCTTAGTTTGGTTGCAGTGAGCATTTGTCCAGTTATCAAGCAGATGCCTTGTTTATCTGTATTTGGTTGTTAGGTTATTTTTTAGCATTTGTCCAGTTATCAAGCAGATGCCTTGTTTATCTCTATTTGGTGGTTAGGTTTCTTTTTTTAGCACTTGTCCAGTTATCAAGCAGATGCCTTGTTTGTCTTTATCTTCTTGTTAGGTTGGTTGCAGTGAGCATTTGTCCATTTTTCAAGCATATGCCCTATTTATCTGTATTTGCTTGTTAGGTTGGTTGCAATGAGACTCTTTCTAGTTTTCAATGGCTATATTTGGTTTTTATACTGGTCATTTATGCCTTATTTATTTCAGTCATTCACAATGTGTTGTTCATTATGTGCAAGTCGGAACTGTGCTGCTTGACTACATCAATACTAGTTTGAACGGCTATATTTGGTTCCAGTTATTCTTGGTGTAGTTAACACATGCCCTTTATTTAAGTTTTACACATTTATCCAGTGTGATGCTTAAGAATTACCTACGTTCTATTCATTTTCTTTATATATGCTTTAACAGCATGCTGAAACCAACACATTCAAGCTATCATTTGGAGATGATGTTGTTTACCTTTGCTATATTTGTTTGATGTTAAGGTTGCTGTACTTATCATGCCTTTCCACTACTTATGCAGGACAACAACGGGAGTGGCCACCATTTTCCACCAAGGTTGGCTTCATCCCTCGGCTTGTACTCCCCCCGTCGTTCCATAATGTAGTGCAGATAGATCCATGCCTGGACACTAGTTAGCTTCTAATATGGACTTGTTGCTTGTAGGTACATATGCCCTTGGCAAGGATCCACGCATTGACCCTTTCTGCGTATGGGGTAATGAGATATTGATGAACAAGCATCAAGTGAGGAAACTGATAAGGATTATTAGCAAAAAGATACGAATGGTGGCAAGCAAATTTTTTGTTTATGCTCTATCCAACACAAGAGTGAGCTGTAGGATGGTAACTACAAACTCTGCAGCCTTCTCTTTTTATTGCCCATAATGAGTTGTTAGACAACAATATCTGAATCTTTTTACTGTAAAAAATGTCCGAATCTTTTTCGTTCCCAGTGGTTCCCGAAGCAGTTAACTCAAGATTACCTTGCAAAGTACATGATTGGTGGACATGCAATGAAGGTTAAAGTATTTCATCCACTACAATGAGCATCGAGAAGTCCTAATGAATAGAGTGAAGGATGGACGGACAACCATCACAAGGGGTTGGCCTAGAGTCATGCAGACATTACGCATGGAGGAGGGCACAATATGGGCATTCCGCTTCACCTTCTCCAGCAACCAGAATGTCTTTCGCCTCTCTCTTTACAGTCTTTAGTACAACTGTCAGGACCCCGATTCTAAGTCACACCAATCTAGCCTGTAACACCTCATATCACTTTGCGGCCTCACACACGGTATTCCCACGGGTGTCGCCTTACCATGGCCCGGGACCGTTTGCGCCTTTTGGCTCACGTATATGATAGTGTCGCTAGCATCCATATGACAGAGAACCCGGGCCGACATGACTAGTCGTGAACCCAAAGTGGCACTAACTTACGAGAACAGGCATACATGAATCAACATCGAGCATGTCGGTCAGCAGCGTGCAAATCCGGGCTGTAGCACTGGGCTAACAGGACTCCGGAAACCCGGGCTGTAGCAGGCTAGGCAGGACTCCGGATGTCACCGCGTGACATTTCCCCGAAGGGACAGACACAGGAACAAAGTGAATCACATGCCGGCCAGTCAAGTGTTCCGGAGCAGTAGTGCTGGGCTAGCAGGACTCCGGTGAACCGGGCTGTAGCGGACTACTATGGCTCATGGAAGCACAAGACTACATTTCCCCATAAGAGAGGCTACCAAGGATAAACAACTAGGTTGTCAGATCCCACACATACCAAGCATTTCAATCATACACACAATATGCTCAATATGTGCAATACAACATGGCATCACAACAAGACTCTACGACTCAAAGTATTTATTCATTAGGCTCCGAGGAGCGAGATATTACAAACATGGGTCTCATGACCCAACATTCAGAGCATACAAGCAACAAGCACATGTGGAAGCTTAACTTGTTTGAGTACAGACAACTACAAATGAAGAAGGCTCAGAAGCCTGACTATCTACAAGACCCTCCCAAGGTACAAGATTGTAGCTGAGGTAACAAGCTAAACGTCGAAGTCCACGTGGAACTACTAGCGAGACTGACGTCTCTCTGCAAAACATAAAATAAGCAAACATGAGTACAAATGTACCCAGCAAGACTTACATCAGAACTAACTACATATGCATCGGTATCAACAAAGGGGGTGGTGGAGTTTAACTGCAGCAAGCCAGCTTTGACTCAGTGGCTAACCTGAACTACGACTGCAAGTAACTCTTTTGAGGTGGCACACACGAGTCCACAAATTCACCATATCCATACACCACTATGGATCCACTCCCGTCTCCCTACGAGAATGCCATCCATAGCACTCACACTTATCTTGCACATTTTAGAGTATCCACTTTCACTTGTCTATGAACTATGCAAGGGGTCCAAGTTTCCATATCCGAGGAATCCGGCTATTCGAATAGATAATGATAACCCTGCAGGGGTGTACTTCTTCACACACGCTCTCGCCACTTACCACCATGTACACGTCATGTATCTCAGCAACCTTCAAGCGGAAGCCTGGTGAGGGACTCGGCCACGACCTGACTAACCACACAAGTCTCTAGTCCAAGTTTATCGCCTATTCGGGTTCCATCCGCAAGGAGATCCGGCCGGGGTGTCGCTCACGGCCCCAAACGATGTGTACAGGGTTCCCAAGCCTACCATCCGGGTGCCACTTGGTACACCGGGCCACTGTGCCTAGTCTATCCCAAGCCCACCTATACCGGGTGCCACTTGGTAGACTACTAACACTACCTACAAACACCAGAAACTAGTTGCGACTCCTGGACAGAGATCGAGTTGATTAATAAGTCGAGAGAGCTTGGAGCGCCCGGAGCCCAATGTGTGGTAGTAACTGTTCATGGATCACAAACACAGAACTCAGTTCCTGAGGACGGCTGCAATGAGACAACCCACCATGTACTCCTACATGGCCTCTCACCGCTACCTTTACCAAAGCGTGTTCACACACTTAGCTCTCAACGGTAGGACATGTTCGCCACATTTCAATTCATCCCCGATGAATCGGACCTGACTCAACTCTGAGCAGTAGTAGGCATGACAAACAAACATGAATGAGTAGGCACATCAGGGCTCAAACAACTCCTACTCATGCTAGTGGGTTTCATCTATTTACTGTGGCAATGACAGGTCATGCAGAGGAAAGGGGTTCAGCTATCGCAGCATGTAACAGTTGAATCGCTATTGTCCTAATGCAGTAAAATAAATTAGGAGTGAGAGAGTGGGATTGTATCGGAATGAACAAGGGGGTTTTGCTTGCCTGGCACTGCTAAAGATATAATAGTTCTTCATCGGTGTCATCGAACTCATTATCGGAACATCGTCTACCGAGAGGGGACAAGCACCAACAAACAAAGAAGAGACACAATCAATGCAATGCATAATATGATGCATGATCATGACATGGCAATAAGATGTGGTTTGAGCTAATGCAACTAGCAACAGGTTAAATGAAGTTGGTTTGAACCCTAGGTTCAAATTCAAACTCCATATGTGAAGGTTTAAATGCCATTATAAGATTTGGCCTAAACAACAGCCATAAGATGTTCTATCATGCATGAAAATGGTATAGATGGATAGATTGGATTTTTCTGATCATTTTTCATATACAAATTATTTCATTCTGAGTTACGGATGAATTTATATGAATTTTTGAAGTTTATACTATTTTCTGGAATTTCCTGAGTAAGAATAAATCCAGAAAAACCTATTACTGCGTCAACATTGCATCATGCTCACCTCAGCAGGTCAACAGGCACCGTCCAGGTCAAACCTGACCAGTGGGGACCACTGGTCAGTGACACATCTAACTAACAGTGTTAGTTAGTGTTTGATCAAGCACTAATCTAGGTTAATTAGCTCTAACTAAACCTAACTAAGAATTAACAGGGGCGGGCCCATGTGTCAGTGACCCTGGGGGGTCAAACAAGGGTCAAACCCGGGTCAACTCGCCAGAGTTGACCCGTGGCTCATCGCCGGCGGAGCCAGAGACGGAGGAGGGCGCCGGGTTTCGCCCTCCGGCGACCAAAAGAGCGGCGGAGGGGCTCTATGAGACGCCCAGGCTCGCGCGCATCCATTGCGGCCAGCGACAGCAGCTGGGGTGCACTATAGCGATGGCGGCGATGGCAACTGCGGTAGCCGGAGCTACGGGTTCAAGCGGGGCGAGGCCACCGAGGACGGGAGGGCTGGCTAAGGGGCTCACTGAGCTCCTGAAGATGCTAGGAGCACGGTGCCGTGCTCGGTTTCGAGCCGCAGTGGCTGCAGTGACGGCGGTGACATCGCCGGCGGCGTGGAATTCTCAGCCAAGATGGGGCTATGGCCTAGAGGTTGAAAGCGACTAGGGGACAAGGGGGAGACGACTCGGGGGCTCACCGTGAGTCCGTTTGGAGGGTCAGTGGGCTCGAGGGCGGCCGGAGTGCAGCGAATCGACGGCGAGGGGCTCGGGTGCCCGAGGTTGAAGATGACCATGATGACGATGAAGCAGGGCGTCCTGGCGTCTAGTAGCTCAATTGGGAGGACAAGGAGGTTCTGGCGGTTCTTTTGGACTCGGCGGAAGGGTGAGGGGTGCCCGGTGGCCGCGGTGGTGCTCGTTGTCGGCGGCGAGTGTGTTCGATGGTGCTGCACGGAGAAAGCAGAGGAGGGGAAGAGGTCCAGGGGGAGAGGGAAGAGGTGCAGGGGGGTGCCGGGCGTCTCCAGGCGAGTAGCTGGACTCGCAGGGATGCTGCCAGCGCGAAGCAGGAGGTGGAGGCCTCCTAGCACGCGCGTGCGTCTTCGCCTCTGCCTACTGGCAGAGGAAGACGACGAGCGAGGAGGTAAGTGGGCTAGGCCTAGCTGGGCCGGTCCTGTTGGGCCACCAGGTAAGTGGACCAGGTGAGTTCTGTTCTTTTTTAATTTTTCTGTTCTGTTTCCCTTTTCATTTTATTTTGCCACTGTTTTCAAATTCAAAATAATTTCAAACAGTGCCAAAACATTCTGAGATATTTTATGTTACCTCTCTGGACTATTCCAAAAGTACATAAAACATTTCAAAGCATTTGAAAATATATTCATTATATATTATGAATATATCCCCAAATTCAAATAGATTATTGATTTAAATTCAGAGACCAAATAATTCCTTAAAAATGTTCCAGAATTTTGGTTTGATATATAACTCTTGCCAAAATTCACAAAACTGTTTTTAATGCATTTTGGATTCACAGAATGCAATTTAAAGGGTGCTTGCCCTTCTTTTAATCAGATTTCTGAGGTTTCAACAATCCTTAATTCAACTTTCAGAATTTAGACGTGATGCATGGATGCTCTCTTATGCAACTATTGCAAACAATTCTAGGGCTGTGACAACTCACGCCCACTAAACAAGAATCTCGTCTCGAGATTCAAGTCGTGAGGTAGGAAGACAGAGCGACACAAGCTAACACAATCTTCACGATCCAGATGTCCTTCTCGAGGATGTTGATTCATTGCTTCATATTGACCTTGGCGTCTTTGCTTTTGAGATCTTCATCCAACACAATGACGACAGAAGGAAACTCTACATAAAACGATTTCCTCGAAGAATAAGCACTCAAGATCAACTCATGGAGTGAGACGTTGAAACATCTCTTGAGTTGGGACACAAAACATACATCAAGAAGGATAGATAGTAACGGATGGTGAAGTTCGATTTGGTAGGGAACTATTCCCCGCTTAAGAAGATGGCGGATGGGTTCAAAGCAGCTTGGAGATAATTACCACCATTCCATAACAAGGCATCCTAGAGGAGGTGACGCGTAGGATTATTCCCCTAGGTGGCAGAAAGAATTACTTTTGACATGGAGATCATTGAGATTCTTTATACCAGCCTAAGGCAATCACAATCGATCATTTGAAAGAGTTCAAAAGAATGACATACTCGGACTAGAATGGATGATGTGGACTACCTTGTTGAAGACAACGCAATGGATGACTTTGCTTATCACCGGAAATTGAAGGGACCCATGGCAGACTGTCACAAAGACGGGAGCAAGCTGGGGTTAAAATGCAAATACTGGGAATGACCCAACCATCATATCTGCCTGAGATTCAGATCTGGTTGGTAACGGGATATTTCAGACAGCATGTCTGGAGAAGAAAGTTTGCAACACAAACTGTCGAGATGACATTGCGAGATTCTCGGGAAATGAACTATGATAGCAAGCTCCAAAACATGAGCTAGTTCTGCTACAAACATGTGAACACGCTGTCCCAGACAAGCATGACCACATGGTAGTCTTACAACAAAACACTACCGAGTTCTAGTTGGGAACCATCATCGAGGATATTGGAATCTTGTACATGAACTAGTATTCGCACATCAACTCCTTTTTCTCGAACAAATTAATCAGTGGCTTGGTGTTCTAGGAACATATATGGAGTGGAGGCGGCCAACCTATCAAACCATAGATCACTTCGCACGTGCATGACTAACTTGGGATGATTCCAGAGGAGGCAAAAATAAACGCTCTTGAATTCACGGTGGCAACTTGCATCGAATGCACATGAATTAGAGGAAGTCACTCCTTTCATCCAAACATATGCTTCATGAGCTAGCATGAAGAAATGCTTCCAAAAGTTTCCAACACTAGCTTAATGTTCAACATGAATCATGGAGGAGATAAAGACATTGTCGATGGGCTCAACAATAATTTATCAAGATGTCCATAAGATGGGGTTACATGGTTATGTGAACAATATGATAGCATTGATCAGGCCAAAAGATGTAATGATGTATGCTCGAGGGATCAACCACAAGTAAGACAACATTACGAAATCGTTGGTACTGATTTGATTTGGTGATAGCCCATACTCAAATCAAAGTTTTGATAACGCAATAGGTCCAACAACTGATCACAGGGACCAATCGATGAAGATATCATCTTTCTTCAACTAACACACAAACACATGGATATCCTTTTGGAACAAACTAAGTTAGGCAAGCTTTTATCTTCCAACTCTCCAAGTTGTTGTTTGGCTTAACCAACTAGCTCAGGGGTATCCAACACAGATTCTTAGAGAAAGAGTGGTTTATGGAAAAACCAACTTGATCACGAACTCCACATAGCAGTCAGGTGACAACCTGGTAATACTTCCGAGAAGATATTCGGAAAATCACGAACCACCGACATGTTACTAAGCTCGAGATCAATCTTGCTCTTTAGGCAAGATTATATGATCAAATAAGCAAGGATAGACATAATCCCAACTCTTGATCGAAGAGTGCACCAGGAAAATGGACTAGGTAGCACGATCAACCTTAGAACGATGATTCCATAATCAACACACCAAGAATGAGATTACCGTCCATTAACCACCAAGCAACGGGGTTGCTAGGAATATTGATTTCACACATCACGGTTCACTTGTCGGTATTCCGATTGCAACAACATGGAACCGAGGAACGAATGATGATGGCGAGAAGTATTACTGCATCAAGAATTCATAAGAGTTGGTGCAATTCTCATGACATTCCTGACATCAAGAGGGCAATACTTCAGGGTAGAACAAAATCAAAAGCTGGATTGGCATTTTGACCTGTGGAATACAACTGCTTTGACCCAATCCTAAATATGGATGAGGTACTGGAGTTTGTTTCTTCTAGTCATTCCAGAAGAGAATGGCTTGACAGACCACAAGAATAAGAGGTATCGATGAGCATGAATGCAAGACATGCTCTTAACTATCAAGTGATAGACAGAGATCATGATACAACTAAAGAGAAGGACAACTCAAAGGAACGTATTAACTTTCTGAGTTGTGGATGCATAGATTAGTATGCCGAACGAGTTCAACATATTTCTTTCGGATAACCCATGCAGAAAGGTAGAACTGGCAGAGTCACAATGTAGAAAGGAGAACTCATCAAGAGCACTCTGGTTGTGATCTTTTGGTTCAAAAGAACTTCCGCCACAAGCACTTCATGTTATTTGGAAGAAGGAAATACCACAAACCTCGAGGACAATCACAAGGTTACTAATATCCTAAAGGAACTAGCAACACTATCAACATGAAGCAAGTAGGGCGAATCTTGGGCTTAAGAACTAGAAATAGAATATCTACTACTAAATGGCATCACGGGATGCTTTCAAGAATGATGGCCAGAATCATCACACTGGGGATACGAAAGCATTGCTAAATTCTCAAGGACACCTAGGGTCATAATACTAACTCCAACATACACGTCAAGGCAACGGAGTACCTCAACACACCGATTAGTGTGCTTAATTTGGCCCAAAAATACAACGGGAACATGGAGGAAACATTTGCAAGTGCATCAGACTATTTAGAGACCTGGGATGACTCAGACAGCATAACGGCTGTAAATACTCAAAATGATTTGAGACATCCTGCAAAAATGCTGGCATAACCACTCAACATCACAATATCAAGGTTCCGAGGCCAGCTATGAACATATGGAAGTAGGAGGAATTGAACTGAGGCTTGAACTCAACAATCCTAGGCAACTACGGTTTAGTAACACGTCATCCTGAGAGATAGAAGAGAAGCCTAGTTCTTAATCCCCGTAGAAAGGAAGAGGATGACTCAGATCAGAGGGCATGAGGTATAAGGAGTAAAAAGAGCCTTACGTTCCCATCCACAATCAATTCCCTTATATAACTAAAGCATTTCTAGACTCAACTTCGACCAGCTTGGCTTGGTAATCCTATAGGCAGTCAGGCTCTGATACCAAAGCTGTCAGGACCCCGATTCTAAGTCACACCGATCTAGCCTGTAAAACCTCATATCACTTTGCAGCCTCACGCACAGTATTCCCACGGGTGTTGCCTTACCATGGCCCGGGACCGTTTGCGCCTTTTGGCTCACGTATATGATAGTGTCGCTAGCATCCATATGATAGAGAACCTGGGCCAACATGACTAGTCGTGAACCCAAAGTGGCACTAACTTACGGGAACAGTCATACATGAATCAACATCGAGCATGTCGGTCAGCAGCGTGCGAATCCGGCCTGTAGCACTGGGCTAACAGGACTCCGGGAACCCGGGCTGTAGCAGGCCAGGCAGGACTCCGAATGTCACCGCATGACATTTCCCCGAAGGGACAGACACATGAACGAAGTGAATCACATGCTGGCCAGTCAAGTGTTCCGGAGCAGTAGTGCTGGGCTACCAGGACTCCGGTGAACCGGGCTGTAGCGGACTACTATGGCTCATGGAAGCACAAGACTACATTTCCCCATAAGAGATGCTACCAAGGATAAACAACTAGGTTGTCGGATCCCACACATACCAAGCATTTCAATCATACACACAATATGTGCAATACAACATGGCATCACAACAAGACTCTACGACTCAAAGTATTTATTCATTAGGCTCCGAGGAGCGAGATATTACAAACATGGGTGTCATGACCCAACATTCAAAGCATACAAGCAACAAGCACATGCGGAAGCTTAACTTGTCTGAGTACAGACAACTACAAATGAAGATGGCTCAGAAGCCTGACTATCTACAAGACCCTCCCAAGGTACAAGATTGTAGCAGAGGTAACAAGCTAAACGTCGAAGTCCACGTGGAACTACTAGCGAGACTGACGTCTCTCTGCAAAACATAAAATAAGAAAACGTGAGTACAAATGTACCCAGCAAGACTTACATCAGAACTAACTACATATGCATCGGTATCAACAAAGGGGGTGGTGGAGTTTAACTGCAGCAAGCCAGCTTTGACTCAGTAGCTAACCTGAACTACGACTACAAGTAACTCTTTTGAGGTGGCGCACACGAGTCCACAAATTCACCATATCCATACACCACTATGGATCCGCTCCCGTCTCCCTACGAGAATGCCATCCATAGCACTCACGCTTATCTTGCGCATTTTAGAGTATCCACTTTCACTTGTCTATGAACTATGCAAGGGGTCCAAGTTTCCATATCCAAGGAATCCGGCTATTCGAATAGATAATGATAACCCTTCAGGGGTGTACTTCTTCACACACGCTCTCGCCACTTACCACCATGTACACGTCATGTATCTCGGCAACCTTCAAGCGGAAGCCTGGTGAGGGAGTCGGCCACGACCTGACTAACCACACAAGTCTCTAGTCCAAGTTTATCGCCTATTCGGGTTCCATCCGCAAGGAGATCCGGCCGGGGTGTCGCTCACGACCCCAAACGATGTGTACAGGGTTCCCAAGCCCACCATCCGGGTGCCACTTGGTACACCGGGCCACTATGCCTAGTCTGTCCCAAGCCCACCTATACCGGGTGCCACTTGGTAGACTACTAACACTACCTACAAACACCAGAAACTAGTTGCGACTCCTGGACAGAGATCGAGTTGATTAATAAGTCGAGAGAGCTTGGAGCGCCCGGAGCCCAATGTGTGGTAGTAACTGTTCATGGATCACAAACACAGAACCCAGTTCCCGAGGACGGCTGCAATGAGACAACCCACCATGTACTCCTACATGGCCTCTCACCGCTACCTTTACCAAATCGTGTTCACACACTTAGCTCTCAACGGTAGGACATGTTCGCCACATTTCAATTCATCCCCGATGAATCGGACCTGACTCAACTCTAAGCAGTAGCAGGCATGACAAACAAACATGAATGAGTAGGCACATCAGGGCTCAAACAAGTCCTACTCATGCTAGTGGGTTTCATCTATTTACTGTAGCAACGACAGGTCATGTAGAGGAAAGGGGTTCAGCTACCGCAGCATGTAACAGTCGAATCG
This sequence comes from Triticum monococcum, assembly GCA_034509565.1. Taxonomy (NCBI): domain Eukaryota; kingdom Viridiplantae; phylum Streptophyta; class Magnoliopsida; order Poales; family Poaceae; genus Triticum; species Triticum monococcum. The sequence goes on from CM067841.1 coordinate 389,612,584, forward strand.
CTATTGTCCTAATGCAGTAAAAGAGAGTAGGAGCGAGGGAGTGGGATTGTATCGGAATGAACAAGGGGGTTTTGCTTGCGTGGCACTGCTGAAGATATAATAGTTCTTCATCGGTGTCATCGAACTCATTATCGGAACGTCGTCTACCGAGAGGGGACAAGCACCGACAAACAAAGAAGAGACACAATCAATGCAATGCACAATATGATGCATGATCATGACATGGCAATAATATGTGGTTTGAGCTAATGCAACTAGCAATAGGTTAAATAAAGTTGGTTTGAACCCTAGGTTCAAATTCAAACTCCACATGTGAAGGTTTAAATACCATTATAAGATTTGGCCTAAACAGCAGCCATACGTTCTTCTATCATGCATGAAAATGGTATAGATGGATAGATTGGATTTTTCTGATCATTTTTCATATATAAATTATTTCATTCTGAGTTACGGATGAATTTATATGAATTTTTGAAGTTTATACTATTTTCTGGAATTTCCTGCGTAAGAATAAATCCAGAAAAACCTATTACTGCGTCAGCATTGCATCATGCTGACCTCAGCAGGTCAACAGGCGCCGTCCAGGTCAAACCTGACCACTGGTCAGTGACACATCTAACTAACAGCGTTAGTTAGTGTTAGATTAAGCACTAATCGCCGGAGTTGACCCGTGGCTCGTCGCCGGCGGAGCCAGAGACGGCGGAGGGCGCCGGGTTTCGCCCTCCGGCGACCAAAAGAGCGGCGGAGGGGCTCTACGAGACGCCCAGGCTCGCGCGCATCCATTGCGGCCAGCGGCAGCAGCTGGGGTGCACTACAACGACGACGGCGATGGCAACTACGATGGCCGGAGCTACGGGTTCAAGCGGGGCGAGGCCACAGAGGACGGGAGGGCTGGCTAAGGGGCTCACTGAGCTCCTGAAGATGCTAGGAGCACGGTGCCGTGCTCGGTTTCGAGCCTCAGTGGCTGCAGTGACGGCGGCGACATCGCCGGCGGCATGGAATTCTCGGCCAAGACGGGGCTATGGCCTATAGGTCGAAATCGACCAGGGGAGAAGGGGGAGATGACTCGGGGGCTCACCGTGAGTCCGTTTGGAGGGTCAGTGGGCTCGAGGGCGGCCGGAGTGCAGCGAATCGACGGCGAGGGGCTTGGGTGCCCGAGGTTGAAGATGACCGCGATGACGTTGAAGCGGGGCCTCCTGGCGTCTAGTAGCTCGATTGGGAGGACGAGGAGGTTCTGGCGGTTCTTCTGGACTCGGCGGAAGGGTGAGGGGTGCCCGGTGGCCGCGGTGTTGCTCGTCGGCGGCGGTGGGTGTGTTCGGTGGTGCTGCGCGGAGAAAGCAGAGGAGGGGAAGAGGTCCAGGGGGGAGAAGGAAGAGGTGCAGGGGGTGCCGGGCGTCTCCAGGCGAGCAGCTGGACTTGCGGGGACGCTGCCAGCGCGAAGCAAGAGGTGGAGGCCTCCAAGCGCGCGCGTGCGTCTTCGCCTCTGCCTACTGGCAGAGGAAGACAATGAGCAAGGAGGTAAGTGGGCTGGGCCTAGCTGGGGCGGTCCTGTTGGGCCACCAGGTAAGTGGACCAGGTGAGTTATGTTCTTTTTTAAGTTTTCTGTTATGTTTCCCTTTTCATTTTATTTTTCCACTACTTTCAAATTCAAAATAATTTCAAACTGTGCCAAAACATTCTGAGATATTTTATGTTACCTCTATGGAGTATTCCAAAAGTACATAATACATTTCAAAGAATTTGAATATATATTCATTATATATTATAAATATATCCCCAAATTCAAATAGATTATTGATTTAAATTTAGAGACCAAATAATTCCTTAAAAATGCTCCAGAATTTTGGTTTGATATATAACTCTTGCCAAAATTCACAAAACTATTTTTAGGGCATTTTGGATTCACAGAATGCAATTTAAAGGGTGCTTGCCCTTCTTTTAATAAGATTTCTGAGGTTTCAACAATCCTCAATTCAACTTTCAGAATTTAGACATGATGCATGGATGCTCTCTTATGCAACTATTGCAAAAAATTCTAGGGCTGTGACAACAACTGTGGTTCATCATTCTTTACTTGGTGCTTCTGTAGTTCTTTATTATATGTACCTGTGCATCGAGTTATGCATTCATGGTTGAACCTATATTTGCAATAAACATGGTTGGATATGAAATAAGTGATTGCGTACTTTCAAATTCAAAACATGTGATTTTTAAATTAGGGATTAATTAGGGATTACACTGCACACGGTTTGTGAAAGCAAAACGTCTGTGATATATGTGGAGATCAGAAACGTTTCTAGGATCCACTACGTGTGCGATCAGTCTCCACTTCACACACGACTTTCTCTTGAAAACTGTTTGCGTTAGGCCACCTCGCGCAAATGTTTACCACATAAAACTGTGTGTGATGGACAGCCTTTTGCCACACATTTCTTCTACGCACCGTGTCTGATGCATTCAACGCAAACGAGAAAATTATTAATATTGTGTGCAATGCAACGCTATCACAAACGATTTAACGGGAAAAATTGTGTGTGATGTACCTTGGAATAGAAACGTTTTCCTTGGAGCGACTGTGTGGGATGTACATACGAACGGAAACGTTTAGCGGGGCCTGACAGTGTGGGATGTACTTGTGACCGGAAACAATTTCGCCTGTATAATTGTAATTTTTTCGCTCTATTGTACGTATTTCCGTATTTGAGCGCTCGCCGGTTGCGCATGACCTCATTTTGCCAAGGGTGTGTGCCAGGAGGGCATATCCCTAACGGTTTCTGGGTGGTGTGGGAAGGACCCCCCTATCGCCCGCACTCACTTGGCGACGGTTCCAAATGCTATCGCGAGAAGGGGTTAAAAACCGTTTGTATAGCATCGAGGTGCACCAGTGGTAGCTGGTGGGTCCCGACAGTCAGGGGGAATGATTTTTTCATGAAATACGGTGGCCTATCCGGTGGGTCCCTACTACCAGGTGGAGGAATCATTATTTTGCATGTAATAAGGTTGCACTTCCTTGCTGCGGCCATGGACCCAGCTGTCAGCCTCTCCACGTACAGTACTCTTCCGATTGAAGTCTGTTCCTTGACCACATTGACCACGCCGCGCCGAGAGCACCAAGGCAGTGGATGACTGCAAGGCCTAGGAAGGGGATGACGCGGAGCCGGGGAAGACGCGGCAGTGGATGCCCATGCAGAGAGGAGTACTGATGACCCACAAGTATAGGGGATCAATTGTAGCTCTTTTCCATAAGTAAGAGTGTCGAACCCAACGAGGAGCAGAAGGAAATGACAAGTGGTTTTCAGCAAGGTGATGTCCGCAAGTGCTGAAATTGTAAGTAACAGAGTAGTTTGGTAGCAAGATATTTTGTAATGAGGAAGTAATGATAATAGTAACAAAACTGCAACAAGGTAGCCCAATCCTTTTGAGGCAAAGGACATGCCAATATGGTTTCTTATGATAAGCAAAGCGTTCTTGAGGGTACACGGGGATTTCATCTAGTCACTTCCACCATGTTGGTTCGATTTGTGTTCACTACTTTGATAATTTGATAAGTGGGTGGACCGATGCTTAGGTGATGTTCTTACTTGAACAAACCTCCTACTTATGATTAACCCTCCCGCAAGCATCCGCAACTACGAGAAAAGTATTCAGAATAAATTCTAACCATAGCATTAAACTTTTGTATCCAATCGGTCCCTTATGGAATAGCGCATAAACTGGGGTTTAAGATTCTATCACTCTCACAACCCATCATCTAATTGCTACTCCACAATGCATTCCCTTAGGCCCAAATATGGTGAAGTGTCATGTAGTCGACGTTCATATGACACCACTAAGGGAATCACAACATACATACTATCAAAATATCGAACACATACCAAGTTCACATCATTACTTGCAACATGATTTCTCCCATGACCTCAAGAACAAAAGTAACTAATCACAAATAATAATCATGCTCAAGATCAGAGGGGTATTAAATAGCATATTGGATCTGAACATATAATCTTCCACCAAATAAACCATATAGTAATCAACTACAAGATGTAATCAACACTACTAGTCACCCACAAGCACCAATCTATAGTTCCGGTAACAAGATTGAACACAAGAGATGAACTCGGGTTTGAGAGGAGATGATGCTGTTGAAGATGTTGATGGAGATTGCCCTCCCCAAGATGGGAGAGCTGTTGGTGATGATGACGACGATGATTTCCCCCTCTGGGAGGGAAGTTCCCCCGGCGGAATCGCTTCGCCAGAGGGAAAATGTGCTCCTGCCCAAGTTCCGCCTTGAGACGGTGGCGATCCGTCCCGAAAGTCGTCCCTTTATTTTTTGTAGGTCAAAATGACTTATATACCAGAAGATGGGCACCAGAGGTGGGCCTGGGTGAGCACAACCCACCAGGGCGCGCCTGGGCTCCCTAGCGCGCCCAGGTGGGTTGTGCAGATCTGGTGGCCCCCCTCTGGTAGTTATTTGCTCCAATATTCTTCAAATATTTGATAAAAAATCTTTATGAAGTTATTTGGAGTTGTGTAGAATAGGTGGCCTAATGTAGCTTTTCCAGGTCCAGATTTCCAGCTGCCGGAATTCTCCCTCTTTGTTTATACCTTGCATATTATGAGAGAAAAGGCATTAGAATTACTCCAAAAAGCATTATTATGGATAAAAACATCATAAATAACAGTAAGAAAACATGATGCAAAATGGACGTTGATACGTCTCCAACGTATCTATAATTTTTGATTTTTCCATGCTGTTATATTATCAATCTTGGATGTTTTATAATCATTTTATAGCCATTTTATATCATTTTTTGGTACTAACCTATTGACATAGTGCCAAGTGCCAGTTGCTGTTTTTTGCATGTTTTTTACATGGCAGAAAATCAATACCAAACAGAGTCCAAATGCCACAAAACTTTACGAAGATCTTTTATGGAGCAGAAGACACCTAATGGGCCCTGGCTGCGCCTGGGGGTGCTCCGAAGAGAGCACAACCCACCAGGGCACGCCAGGAAGCCCAGGCGCGCCCTGGTGGGTTGTGCCCACCTCGGGTGCCCCCCAGACCGCCTCTTTGCTCTATAAATACCCAAATATTCCTAAAACCCTAGGGGAGTCGACGAAATATTCATCCAGCCTCCGCAGAGTCCAGAACCACCAGATCCAATCTAGACACCATCTCGGATGGGGTTCACCACCTCCATTGGTGCCTCTCCGATGTTGCGTGAGTAGTTCTTTGTGGTGTGTTTGTCAGTAGCCACCATCTCGGGTCCGTAGTTAGTAGCCAGATTGTCGGCGTTCTGGGAACGGGGGTCCCCAGACTTGCCTACCTGCGGCCTGCGGCGTGGCTCAAGCGGGGGCCCAGCGCGGCCCATCTTCATCAACTCGAGGCTCAAGACCCTCACGAGGGGCCAAGCCTCGCGAGGCGGACGACATGGCGCATCCTCAGGTACAGCCTCGTCAGGCTGGCTCGCGAGGAGGCGGAGAGTTCAAGGCGGGGTACCTCGCGAGGTGCCCATGACGCAAGCCATGACGACACGGGGCACCAGGCGGGTGCCAGCGCGCGCAGCGTCCCTCTTTCCTCTTTGGTGCAAAGGGAGCAAGCGTATCAGCAGAGTACCGAGGCATCAGGCAAAGGTTGCCACTTCGGTGCAATGAGACCAAGGCCAGGAGGACTACGAGACGGAGGTCACCATGGAGCCCAGCGCGGCGTCATCACCAGAGCCTTTGGCAGGCGAAGATTGCTTTTGTCAGGATAGATGCACTCGCTGTCCCCCTTCAAATTAGCCCGCCATTGTTGGATCCCTTCCCGCTCAATATTTGGGGAGAGGACTAGGGCCTCTATAAATAGGACTAGCCAGCCACACAGCAAGGGGTCGGTTGGTTCGTTTGGTTCACAAGTAGAGAGAGAGAGAAAGAGGGTGACTGAACTCTTCATAGCAGTTCATCACCACAGCCAATAATAGACCCTCGCAAGGCTGTTCTTCCTTGTATTGTTCATCCACACCAGCCCCAAGAGGCAATCCATCCACCACACACTGGAGTAGGGTATTACACCACATAGGTTGCCCGAACCAGTATAAATCTTGTGTCTTTCGTGCAGCTCTTTTGGTAGTTTAGATCCCATCGAGACGGAGAGGTTGAAGGCGAGATTTCCGCGCGCACCCTAGTGTTCGAACCTTAAGGGTCTGCCGGAACCCAAAATCCGACATTTGGCGCGCCAGGTAGGGGTGCGCCGGAATTCGTCTCCCACCGCTCCGTGCCCCGTCGCGTCTTCATCGCCATGCCAGGCAACCAGGAGGTCAACCCCGACCCATGGGCTGCATGGCCCAAACGCGTGGAACCGCTCGCCTCGGGCGACCCCGCGCCCCAGGCAGCTCGCGGTCCGCAGGGCGCTGCGGGCCGCGGGCGACGCGGACAGACTTTGGCAACTCTTACGCCACGGCAGGCACGGTCGGCGGCAAGGGCCTCCAATCACGCAGCGACAACGACACCATACACCCGCCGGGAGCAGGCGAATTCGAGGGCCGCGCTCACGGTGGCCCAAGAGCTGCTGCGATGCAGGCTGCTGGAGGGCAGCCACGACGTGCTGCTAGAGCGGGTGGCGGAGCTCCTGGGCTTCGCCGCCTCGGGGGCTCACCCCTTCTCCACCCAGCTCCCATCTCAAGCCCAGAGCGACCCGCACGGGGGCTCCGCGCGCGCCCGCGGGCTTCAAGGCTACTCCAACGCCAGCGAAGCTGTCAGCACCGGACCGGTGGCGGCGCTGCCCCCGCCCCCGGCCCGCGAAGGAGAAGGACTCGACGCAACCCGCGGCCCCGGAGGGCGGCCGCATTGCCACCCAGTGGCAGGCATGACAGGTGGGGCCGCATGGCATGTAGGGCGCCACAGCATGGCGTACGGGATGACGACAACGGAAGAGTACGTGCCCTGCATGATGGACCAAGGACACCCTCACGAGGACAGGCAGGGCTCACTCCTCGGCCCCAGCTGGGGGGACGGTGTGATGGAGGCTGAGCCCTTCCCGGCGCCCCAGGACGAGCCCGCTGGCCACGCAGGAGGCAGCGATCACCGGGCGCCGCTAACTCTTCAGGGGCAGGTATATGCTAACCGTGGATCGCAGGAGGTGCAGGTCGCCGCAGCGAGCGGCCGCCCCGCTCATACAGCCCCTCATCCCTCGGGAGGAGGGTGCAGGGGGCTGCAGGGGAGGGGCCGGGATCCGACAGCACCACCGCGACGTTCGTAGCAAGGCGTTCTCAGGAAGTAGGCCCTCTGTTGGGGAGGTGCCTCAGGGCCTGCCCCTGGCAGAGGACCCGTGGTCGTCGAGGGAACCGCTGGCGACCGCTCTACCCCATCGGGCGGCGTCCTGGGTTCCGAGCGTTGCTGATGGCACTAGAGTGTGGCGCAAGGCGGGCCCCTCGTCTCGCGATATGAAGCAAGGCTAGTACCTGTGAAGAAGGCCCAGTGCCTGTGAAGCTCGCCGCCCCATGACACTCTCACGTAATAATGAGTGGGGCTGTACACGCCCCAGAGTCTCAGGTGTGCCGGCCTCAGGCCCTGGGGCTCCCTCCCACGCCCAGTGGACAGCACTTAGCTCCGCGCTGGTGAGAAGACGTCGAAGACTAGATTAGGTGCCGGACGCGGCTTTTTGTCTGCCTTTTGTTGCCTTGCCCTTTGGCTGTTGCTTTCCCCCGCTGGATTTAAGTTGGATTCGAATTTGAGATTTGCGTGTATTCGGGGAAGGGGTGCTTATTCTCGCTTGAGCCGTTTCTCGCATTCTGATTACCGTTCCGTCACAGCTGCCTCCCCTCGCGAGCCCCTCACGAGTCAGGTCAGGCCTGGCTCGTGCGCAACCCAGACTGCCGCTGTTACTCCCCCTCGGGAGGCTTTTCGAGGGCCTGCGGAGGTTGTCCTGTTTAAAAAGGCCCAGAGCCTGTGAAGCAAGGCGAGTGCCTGTGAAGCTCTCGCTCTCGAGGAAAAGGCCCAGAGCCTGTGAAGCAAGGCGAGTGCCTGTGAAGCTCTCGCCCTCGAGGAAAAGGCCCAGAGCCTGTGAAGCAAGGCGAGTGCCTGTGAAGCTCTCGCTCTCGAGGAAATGGCCCAGAGCCTGTGAAGCAAGGCGAGTGCCTGTGAAGCTCTCGTTCTCGAGGAAAAGGCCCAGAGCCTGTGAAGCAAGGCGAGTGCCTGTGAAGCTCTCGCTCTCGAGGAAAAGGCCCAGAGCCTATGAAGCAACGTGAGTGCCTGTGAAGCTCTCGCGCTCGAGGAAAAGGCCCGGAGCCTGTGCAGCAAGGCGAGTGCCTGTGAAGCTCTCGCGCTCAAGGGAAAGGCCCGGAGCCTGTGAAGCGAGGCGAGCGCTTGTGGAGTCATCGCGTTCGGAAGAAGACCCAGGGCCCGTGGAGAAGGCCAACGCATGAGGAGTTTCTCATCAGCGACAACCTCACATCCTGAGGACCTAGCTAGAAAGCGCCCAAGGCGTCGCGCCCTCCTGCAGGCCTCCTCTGAACCAGCGTGGGACAAAGGTAAACCAGCCCACCATCGGGCGCAAGCGCAATTTGGTAACGACTGATATGATAAACATAGGTTTTTACATGAGGGGCTTCCCCTCCCAAAATGCTCTCACACACCACCAGGTCGAAAGCCTGAGTTCTATTCATGCAGAGTGAAAAAGACAGGAGCGATACGCTCTCAGTCAGACCAATCCCCCAATGCGTCCCCGGAAGCACCTCCTGAGCCCTCGCCGGAGTCGCCTAGCTCGCCATCGACGCCCGCCTCGCTGCCGGCGGCGTCAGGGCCGCTCGCCGCGCCGTCCTCGTCAGCACCCACGACCACGTCGCTGTCGTCCGAAGCGAAGGCCCTGACGAGGGCGTCCACGTTATCCTCCACCCAGCGCGACAGGTCGTCCCGGACGGCCTGGGGGACTGGGGCGATGACGGCGTCAAAGTCGAAGCGGGGATTCATGTTCTGAAGATGGCTGAAGACAAGGGAGAAGGCGCGCTTGAGCAAGGCGCGGCTCCTCTCCTCCACCAACCTGTCGGCCCTAACCGACCGCGCCTCCAGCTCTGCCACCACGGCGGTGAAGAACTGCAGGTTACCGGCGTAGTTGATCATGTGTGGCTCACCGACGGACGCCTCACAGATGTTGCCCAAGGCCGAGTTGGCCCTCTCCCTGAGCATGGTGAACATTGGGCCATGCGCGTGCTCTAGGAGCCGCTGCTGGCATATTTCGTCAGCGTTCTGGCGCTCGACGGCCTCGGCCTCTTCCACCCGTTGGCGAAGGCGGAGCACCTCAGCTTGAAAGGCGGCCAGCTCTTTCTGCGCTGCCTCAACGGCGGCCCGGGAGACGTCGGCCAGCCGCATCGCCTCGTCCCGTTGGGTCCTCACGGCCGCGGTTCTGCCTTCAGCCTCGACTCGGATCATCCTCGGCTTCCCCTCGAACTCACACTCAAGGCCTTGGCGCGCCATCGCCACCCGACGACAAACCTCCTCCAGGACACGCGCTTCCCGCGCAGTGACGTCGTCCTCCGCCTGCGTCACTAGGCGCTCCCTCGTCTCTAGCCTCTCGTACTCACAGGAGCGTTCGGCGGCTTCCAGCGCCAACGCTTCCTCGCGCTTCTGAAGCTCAGCTGGGTCATCGGAGGCCACCTCCATCGACGCGAGGGCTACCTCGCGCAGCTTCGCTTGCTCCTCCAACGAGTGGCACTGGGCCAGGAGCTCGTGAGCTCGTTCCTCCGCCGCCTCTCGCCACCCGTCAGCTCTCCGGGCCTCCTCGATGGCCTGGGAGCGGGCCACTCGGGAGGCCTCTAGCGACGCCTTCGCTTCTTCATCATCAAGGTCGCGCCGGCGGCGCGCATGGGCGACGGCGGCTTCCAGCTCGCGCCTCCCTACAGCTAGGTGCAGGCCCTCGGCCTCCAGGCGAGCATCTTCAGCGGCAAGCTCTTCCCCAAGCAGGTCCACCGCGTCGGCCGCTCATCGAAGGAACCCTTGGCGGCGCGAGCGGCGCTCCCGAGCATGCTCGAGCACATCTTCCACGTCATCATCCGCCCCAAGCAGGCGCCGGGGGCTGCGGCTCATCGTTCCCCCTCCGGGCAGGGGGCTGGGGGCTGGCGACCTCCCAACGGCCAGACGCGCCATATCAGAAGCCCGACCAAGGGCCAGCCCGCCTCCAGATGAGGGGAGTAGGTGGCGCCTCAACCAGTCGCAGCCCAAGACCAGACGGGAGGTACCCGACAGGCTGGCTATCCCCTGAGAAGGCCCGCGAAGGAAAAGCGCGGGGAATGAAGGGCCGCGGCGCACCTCGGGACGATCCGCCCCATCAGACGCCCTCACCACGAGGGCAGAGCTGCTCGGAGCACTTGAGGATGGCGGAGGAGGCGAAGCCGAGGAAGGCGGTGCCTCGGTGACTCCCGTGATCTCAGTTGGAAGGGGCCTGCGGAGGAAGAATCAGCAAAAGCAACAAGAGGATCGGGAGTCAGAGAGGAAAAAGACTTACTCGTCAGTGGCGAAGTACTTCCTGTGCTTCAGCATGCGACAAGGGGAGTCAACACCCAGAGCCTCCCTCTTCCTCCGGAGGGCCTCGAAGTCCACGCGGAAGCGGCCCAAGAGAAGAGCACAAGGATCAACCTACCGCGAGGACGAGGCACCAGGACGGCCCGCGTCGGGAGCGCCCGCCTGGCGCGTGCCACCAATCACCTCGTCGGAAGCCGGGACCAGGGCCTCCAAGGCCCCGGCCCCGGGCACTGGGAGCGGCTGCCTACCACCTTCAGCCGCAGCAGTACGGGCCTCAGGAGCTGTCTCCTCATGAGCGGCCTCAGGCGCCGCACCCTCCTCCGGAGCTGTCTCCTCACGAGCGGCCTCAGGCGCCGCACCCTCCTCCGGAGCCGTCCCCTCACGAGCGGCGCACAATGCTGCCCCCTCCTCCGGAGCCTCCACGGCCTCAGGCGCCTCCTTCCTCCCTTCTCCGCCGCTTGAGGAGGAGTCGCCTTGGCCGATTGGGAGGGGAGTCACCACTACAGGGTTCTCGCGAGGCCCTTGGAGACCGGCGGGGCGCAGCCCCCACTCGTCGAAGTCAGGCATCTGCTTCACAAAGTCAGCCTTGCTCTAACAGAGATATAGCAAGGCCCCGCCTTGCCGGATGTTGCCAGGATTGGGGTCCCGGGCCAAAGTCAGGAGCATCGACTTCAGCGCCACGGGGGCCAGGTCTTCTTCCTGGAGCCTCATGTCGTCCTCGCGCCCCCGGAAGGCCCACATTCGGCGAGAGTGACGCTGTAGGGGAGCGACACGGCACAACAGAAACTCCATCACCACCTTGCGCGCTCTCATGCCGAGTCTCCTCAGGAGTGCGAAGCGGGGCCAGACGAAGACAAGCCGAGGGCTCTTCAGTGTCTCCTGGCCCCAACCCGAATTAGGGACGGCAGGCGAGGTCGGCTCCGATAGCAGGGGGCTGGGCACCCCCGCGTCCACATACAACCATCGCTCGCGGAACCCGGCCGCCGGCTGGGGGAGTCGGAAGTCAATTCCAGACGCCTCGGACACAGGCTCGGCAGCAAAGCTCGCGCAAGCCCAACGCTGGGAAGGATCGACAAGACACAGCGAGAAGAAGTGGCGCAGCAGGGCGACCGAAGGAGGGATGCCCACCATGGCTTCGCAAATGAAGGCGAAGACCGAAAGGAGGGTGATGGACTCAGGACTGAGATGCATTAAGTGGATCTGATAATGCGAAAGCACGGCATTGAAGAAATCGGAGAAAGGGGGAACCAGACCCGCCCACAAGGCATCGGTAAAACATGGGACCTCAGTGGCTGTCCTGTCAATGGAGAAGTGGGACGCGGGCCAGGCGGTCGTCCTTCCGCACTCGTTGAAGACGGTGGCCAGGGCCAAGCTGTCCTTGCCCAGGCACTCTTGGTTGAGCACAGTCAATCGGCCGACGAGAGGGGCCATCGTTGGCGGCGCACAAGACGAAGGCATGGATTTCTCTGCTCTCTCCTTCCCCGTCGGAGCCATGGCGATGGGAAGGAGGGGGGGATTTGAGATTGGATTGAAGGCAGGGGGAGGCGCTCAAAAGAAGGAAGAACATAGGACACCCGAGCAACAGGAAAGGGGACTGCTGTGTACAACTACCAGGCCGCCTAGCAGGGCGCACAATAAGGAAGCGTGGGGGAACGGTGCCGCCCACGTCCAATCAACCGCCACGCGGCGTCCAAGGCCACAGGCTGTTAGGGCCCGCGGCGCTTCGCCCTTGCCCTTTCGTCTCTCGGCATGGCCAAGTCCATGCGCGCCTTGGGCCCGAGGGCTACTGTCGGCGTTCTGGGAACGGGGGTCCCCAGACTTGCCTGCCTGCGGCCTGCGGCGTGGCTCAAGCGGGGCCCCAGCACGGCCCATCTTCATAAACACGAGGCTCAAGACCCTCGCGAGGGGCCAAGCCTCGCGAGGCGGACGACACGGCGCATCCTCAGGAACAACCTCGTCAGGCTGGCTCGCGAGGAGGCGGAGAGTTCAAGGCGGGGTACCTCGCGAGGTGCCCATGACGCAAGCCATGACAACACAGGGCACCAGTCGGGTGCCAGCGCGCGCAGCGTCCCTCTTTCCTCTTTGGTGCAAAGGGAGCAAGCGTATCAGCAGAGTACCGCGGCATCAAGCAAAGGTTGCCACTTCGGTGCAACGAGACCAAGGCCAGGAGGACTATGAGACGGAGGTCACCATGGAGCCCAGCGCGGCATCATCACCAGAGCCTTTGGCGGGCGAAGACTGCTTTTGTCAGGATAGATGTACTCGCTGTCCCCCTTCAAATTAGCCCGCCGTTGTTGGATCCCTTCCCGCTCAATATTTGGGGAGAGGACCAGGGCCTCTATAAATAGGACTAGCCACCCACACAGCAAGGGGTCGTTTGGTTCGTTTGGTTCACAAGTAGAGAGAGAGAGAGAAAGAGGGTGACTGAACTCTTCATAGAAGTTCGTCACCGCAGCCAAGAATAGACCCTCGCGAGGCTGTTCTTCCTTGTATTGTTCATCCACACCAGCCCCAGGAGGCAATCCATCCACCACACACTGGAGTTGGGTATTACACCACATCGGTGGCCCGAACCAGTATAAATCTTGTGTCTTTCGTGCAGCTCTTTTGGTAGTTTAGATCCCATCGAGACGGAGAGGTTGAAGGCGAGATTTCCGCGCGCACCCCAGTGTTCGAACCTTAAGGGTCTGCCGGAACCCGAAATCCGACATAGATGGCTTCCTCTCTCTCTCTCTCTCCGAATTCTCAATACAATGGTCTCTTGGAGATCCATATGATGTAACTCTTTTGTGGTGTGTTTGTTGGGATCGATGAACTTTGAGTATTTTATCAGATCTATCTTTTTATATCCATGAAAGTATTTGAGTTTGTTTGATCTCTTTTATGCATGATTACTTATAGCCTCGTATTTCTTCTCCGATATTTGCGTTTTGTTTGGCCAACTTGATTTATTTATCTTGCAATGGGAAGAGGTGCTTTGTAGTGGGTTCGATCTTATGGTGCTTGATCCTAGTGACAGAAAGGGAACCGGCACGTTTGTATCATTGCTACTAAGGATAAAACGATGGGGCCTATCTCTACATAGATAGATCTTGTCTACATCATGTCATCGTTCTTATTGCATTACTCCGTTTCTCCACGAACTTAATACACTAGATACATGCTGAATAGTGGTCGATGTGTGGAGTAATAGTAGTAGTTGCAGGCAGGAGTTGGTCTACTAATCTTGGACGTGATGCCTATGTAATGATCATTGCCTAGATATCGTCATGATTATTTTATGTTCTATCAATTTCCCAACAATAATTTTTTCACCCACCGTTTGCTATTTGATAACCCACAAGTATAGGGGATCGCAACAGTTTTCGAGGGTAGAGTATTCAACCCAAATTTATTGATTCGACACAAGGGGAGAAAAAGAATATTCTCAAGTATTAGCAGCTGAGTTGTCAATTCAACCACACCTGGAAACTTAATATCTGCAGCAAAGTGTTTAGTAGCAAAGTAATATGATAGTAGTGGTAACAGTAGCAAAAGGTAACGACAGTAAAATTAATGTTTTTGGTATTTTTTAGTGATGATAGCAATAGCAACGGAAAAGTAAATAAGCGAAGAACAATATATGGAAAGCTCATAGGCAATGGATCGGTGATGGAGAATTATGCCGGATGCGGTTCATCATGTAACATTCATAACCTAGGGTGACACAGAACTAGCTCCAGTTCATCAATGTAATGTAGGCATGTATTCCGAATATAGTCATACGTGCTTATGGGAAAGAACTTGCATGCCATCTTTTGTCCTACCCTCCCGTGGCAGCGGGGTCCTTACGGAAACTAAGGGATATTAAGGCCTCATTTTAACAGAGAACTGGAATAAAGCATTAACAGATAGTGAATACATGAACTCCTCAAACTACGGTCATCACCGGTAAGTATCCCGATTATTCTCACTTCAGGGTTAACGGATCATAACACATAATATGTGACTATAGACTTGCTAGATAGGATCAAGAACACTCATATACTGATGAAAACATAATAGGTTCAGATCTGAAATCATGGCACTCAGGCCCAAGTGACAAGCATTAAGCATAGCAAAGTCATAGCAACATCAATCTCAGAACATAATGGACACTAGGGATCAAACCCTAACAAAACTAACTCGATTACATGATAGATCCCATCCAACCCATCACCGTCCAGCAAGCCTACGATGGAATTACTCACGCACGGCGGTGAGCATCATGAAATTGGTGACGGAGGATGGTTGATGATGACGATGGAGACGGATTCCCCTCTCTGGAGCCCCGAACAGACTCCAGATCAGCCCTCCCGAGTGGTTTTAGGGCTTGGCAGCGGCTCCGTGTCGTAAAACATGATGATTTCTTCTCCCTGATTTTTTTCTCATCGAAACTCAATATATGGAGGTGGAGTTGGAGTTGGAGAGGCAACAGGGGGCCCAAGAGGTAGGGGCGCGCCCTAGGGGGGCAGGCGCGCCCCCACCCTCGTGGCAAGGTGGTGGCCCCCCTGGCCTTCATCTTTGGCAGGTATTTTTCTTATTTTCTGAAAAGTGGCTCCGTGAAGTTTCAGGTCATTCCGAGAACGTTTGCTCCTGCACATAAATAACACCATGGTAATTCTGTTGAAAACAGCGTCAATCCGCGTTAGTTCCATTCAAATCATGCAAGTTAGAGTCTAAAACAAGGGCAAAAGTGTTTGGAAAAGTAGATACGTTGGAGATGTATCAACTCCCCCAAGCTTAAATCTTTGCTTGTCCTCAAGCAATTCAGTTGACAAACTGAAAGTGATAAAGAAAAAACTTTTACAAACTCTGTTTGCTCTTGTTGTTATAAATATGTAAAGCCAGCATCCAAGTTTTCAGCAAAGATTATAACTAACCACATTCACAGTAACGCATAGGTCTCAAGTTTACTCATATCAATAGCATAATCAACTAGCGAGCCATAATAATAAAACTCGGATGACAACACTTTCTCAAAACAATCATAATATGATATAACATGATGGTATCTCGCTAGCCCTTTCCGAGACCGCAAAACATAAATGCAGAGCACCTTTAAAGACCAAGGACAGACTAGACATTGTAATTCATGGTAAAAGATATCCAGTCAAGTCATACTCAATGTAAACTAACAGCAATGAATGCAAATGACAACGGTGCTCTCCAACTGGTGCTTTTTAATAAGAGGATGATGACTCAGCATAAAAGTAAATAGATAGGCCCTTCGCAGAGGGAAGCAGGGATTTGTGGAGGTGCCAGAGCTCGGTTTTGAAATAGAGGAGAATAATATTTTGAGCGGTATACTTTCATTTTCAACATAACAACCAAGAGATGGCGATATCTTCCATGCTACACACATTATAGGCGGTTCCCAAACAGAATGGTAAAGTTTATACTCCCCCTTCCACCACAAGCATCAATCCATGGCTTGCTCGAAACAACGAGTGCCTCCAACTAACAAGAGTCCCAGGGGGAGTTTTGTTTGCAATTATTTTGATTTAGTTTGCATAAAGCATGGGACTGGGCATCCCGGTGACCAGCCATTTATCTCGTGAGTGAGGAGCGGAGTCCACTCCTCTTGAGAATAACCCGCCTAACATGGAAGATACGGACAGCCCTAGTTGATACATGAGCTATTTGAGCATACAAAACAGGATAATTATTTCAAGGTTTAGAGTTTGGCACATACAAATTTACTTGGAACGGCAGGTAGATACCGTATATAGGTAGGTATAGTGGACTCATCTAGAATAACTTTGGGGTTTAAGGGATTGGATGCACAAGCAGTATTCCCGCTTAGTACAGGTGAAGGCTAGCAAAATACTGGGAAGCGACCAGCTAGAGAGCGACAACGGTCATGAACATGCATTAAAATTAATCAACACTGAATGCAAGCATGAGTAGGATATAATCCACCATGAACATAAATATCGTGAAGGCTATGTTGATTTTGTTTCAACTACATGCATGAACATGCGCCAAGTCAAGTCACTTAAATCATTCAGAGGAGGATACCACCTATCATACCACATCATAACCATTTTAATAGCATGTTGGCACACAAGGTAAACCATTATAACTCATAGCTAATCAAGCATGGCACAAGAAACTATAATCTCTAATTGTCATTGCAAACATGTTTATTCATAATAGGTTGAATCAGGAACGATGAAGTAATCATATTTACAAAAACAAAAGAGGTCGAGTTCATACCAGCTTTTCTCATCTCAGTCAGTCCATCATATATCGTCATAATTGCCTTTTACTTGCACAACCGAACGATGTGAATAATAATAATAGTGCACGTGCACCGGACTAAGCTGGAATCTGCAGACATTCAGTAAACAAGAGAAGACAAGGCAATATGGGCTCTTTTGTCAGATCAACAATAATGCATATAAGAGCCACTTCAACAATTTAATCACGGTCTTCACCTATCAACCCCCAAAGAAAAGAAATAAAACCATTTACACGGGAAAGCTCCCAACAAGCAAAAGAAGAACATGAAATCTTTTTTTAGTTTTCTTTTTAATTACTACTACAAGCATGGAAAGTGAACTAATTAAAAGCTACAACTAATTTTTTTGGTTTTTCTTAAGGTTTATTAAACACACAAGAAGAAAGCATAAAAAGGAAAATAAACTAGCATGGATGATACAATGAAAAAGTATGAGCACCGACATCTAGCAATGAGTGTGTGAGCATAAATGTAATGTCGGTGAGAAATACGTACTCCCCCAAGCTTAGGATTTTGGCCTAAGTTGGTCTATGGCCACGGCTGGCCTGGCGGATATCCATAATAATAGTTGGGGTCACACTGAGAAGAAGAGGAGGAAGGCTCCGATTACCACTGGCTGACAATCATCTCCGGATCCCACTGGTAATTAGACTGTCGTGAAGCATCAAATTGTGGTTCCGGCTCTGGGTCCTCGGCTGGTGCAGGGTTCCGGTAGGCATGGATAGCCGTCAATGGAACAAGGTACGTGCCTATAGTCAAATCAAACAAAGAAGGGCCAGGCAAGGTAATAGTCTCAGGATGATGTTTATTAAAGAACAATGGATATTTAAGCTCTCCTTCCCTATTCTTAACAATAAAATCATGTGCCACCATACTTTTATAATCTAGATAAACACGAGGCATCACTTTTTCTTCCTTCTCAGCATGCCTAATAGGTATGTTAAAATGTGCAGCTAGGCGTGTGGCATAGATGCCTCCAAAGATGGGGCCCTTGGTACGGTTCAGACTCAACCGTTTGGCAATAATGCCGCCCATACTAAAATAGTTATCACCGTATAAACCGTGGCACAAAATAATAATATCAGGGATACTCAGGTTTCCACAGTTTTCGCGACCAATTAAGCAACGACTAGCAAATAATGCAAAGTAGCATAAAATAGGAAATTTTTTGCTAGTGATTTGTGCATCGGAAACCTTCCTTGTTTCCCCTACAGTGATAGTGTCAATAAATCCCTCCACATCATCACGATGTGGTTCTTCTGTATTGCCCTCAAAAGGGACTAAACAAATCCAAAAAAATCATAAAGTGACATCTCCTTATGCTCATCATATAAATGAAACTCCACCGTAGGTGGTGAGTTCCTAGAATGAAAATGAAAGTTTTGCACAAAGGTATTTGTGAGCAAGAGATACTGATCGCATTGGTTGTGGAGGAAAACGGTAAGGCCTGCAGTCTGAGCCAATTCATGAAAATCTTCATAAATCCCACCTGCTCTTAAGAAATCCTTGGAAGGCCATTCACACGCCCGAACCTCCGCGGTGCGAGGCAGATTATACTTAGGCTTCGGTGCCTTTTCCTTCGAGCTTTGGCTCGATGAGCCCCTCAAGAGTCTCCTCATCATTTTCTGAAAAATTCTGAAATTTTTTTTAGTAACTTCAAAATAAAAGTAAACCAAACTCAATAATATTGATAGTAACTACTCCTACAAGTGCCTAGGGCCTATATCATGCATCAAAACTACTTTTGACCATATAAATGTGACATGCAAGCTCAAGAACAGGGTCACCTAAGCAGCAAAAATTTGCAATGAATAAAGCACTAGAACAAAAACTAATTGGACCAATGGAGGAGTCACATACCAAGGAACAATCTCCCCAAGCAGTTTTGTGAGAGGTGCTTTGAGCAAGGAGATCGAAAATGGCAGCAAGATGAGCTAGAACTCGTGCTTGAGCTAGATATTCGTGTTTGTGGGAGGAAGATGAAGTGTGTGGGTGCAGGAATAAGTGGAGGAGGGCCACCGTGGGCCCACGAGGAAGGGGGCGCGCCCTCCACCCTCGTGGCAAGGTGGTTGCCCCCCTGGTGTGTTCTTTGTTCCATAAATCCTCAAATATTCTAAAAAAATCATATTTAATTTTCAGGGCATTTGGAGAACTTTTATTTTCGATGTATTTTTATATTGCACGGATAATCAGATAATAGACAGAAAATATTTATTTTTATTTTATTTAATATAAATAACGGAAAGTAAAAGTGGGGTACAGAATGTTGTGCCTTCTAGTTTCATCCATCTCATGGTCATCAAAAGGAATCCATTAACAAGGTTGATCAAGTCTTGTTAACGAACTCATTCTGAATAAGATGGAACCGAAGAAATTTCAAAAAACACTATGTTACCTCAACGGGGATATGCACATCCCCAATAATAAGAATATCATATTTCTTCTTGACAGTAGTAAGAGGAAATTCAAAACCTGAGTCGATGGAATTTTTCCAATAGAGTTGATACTATGAACTTGAGGTTGTTTCTTCGGAAAGTGTACCGTATGCTCATTACCATTAACATGAAAAGTGACATTTCCTTTAGTGCAATCAATAACAGCCTCTGCAGTATTCAAAAAGGGTCTTCCAAGAATAATAGGCATACTATCGTCCTCGGGAATATCAAGAATAACAAAGTCCGTTAAAATAGTAACATTTGCAACTACAACAGGCACATCCTCACAAATACCGACAGGTATAACAGTTGATTTACCAGCCATTTGCAAAGATATTTTAGTAGGTGTCAACTTATTCAAATCAAGTCTACGATATAAAGAGAGAGGCATAACACTAACACCGGCTCCAAGATCACATAAAGCAGTTTTAACATAGTTTCTTTTAATAGAGCATGGTATAGTGGGTACTCCTGGATCTCCAAGTTTCTTTGGTATTCCACCCTTAAAAGTGTAATTAGCAAGAATGGTGGAAATTTCAGCTTCCAGTATCTTTCTTTTATTTGTAATAATATCTTTCATGTACTTAGCATAAGGATTAGTTTTAAGCATATCAGTTAATCACATACGCAAAAAGATAGGTCTAATCATTTCAGCAAAGCGCTCAAAATCCTCATCATCCTTTTTCTTGGATGGTTTGGGAGGAAAAGGCATGGGTTTCTGAACCCAAGGCTCTCTTTCTTTACCATGTTTCCTAGCAATGAAGTATTTCTTATCATAACGTTGATTCTTTGATTGTGGGTTATCAAGATCAACAGCAGGTTCAATTTCTATATCATTATCATTACTAGGTTGAGCATCATTATGAACATTATCATTAACATTACCACTAGTTTCAGGTTGATTACCAGATTGTGTTTTAGCATCAGAAATAGAAATATCATTTGGATTCTCAGGTGTTTCAACAATAGGATCACTAGAAGCATGCAAAGTCTTATCATTTTTCTTTTTATTCTTTTTAGAAGAACTAGGTGCATCTATATTATTTCTCTGAGAATCTTGCTCAATTCTCTTAGGATGGCCTTCAGGATACAAAGGTTCCCGAGTCATTCTACCAGTTCTAGTAGGCACTCTAACAGCATAATCATTATCTTTATTATTCAATTCATTGAGCAAATCATTTTGAGCTTTAAGTACTTGTTCTACTTGAGTGGTAACCATGGAAGCATGTTTACTAATAAGTTTAAGTTCACCTTTGACATTAGCCATATAATCACCAAAGTGTCCAAGCATATTTGAATTATATTTCAGTTGTCTACCAAAATAAGCATTAAAGTCTTCTTACTTAGCCATAAATTTATCAAACTCATCTAAGCATGGGCTAGCAATTTTAGTAAATGGGATTACAGCTTTATCATATCTATAGAGATAATTTACCTTTACTACCTGTGTCGAGTTATCAAGACCATGAGTTTCTTTAATAGTTGGTAAATTCTTAATATCCTCAGCTTTAATACCCTTTTCTTTCATAGATTTCTTTGCCTCTTGCATATCTTCAGGACTGAGAAATAGAATACCCCTCTTCTTCGGAGTTGGTTTAGGAATAGGCTCAGGAATTGGCTCCGGAGGTGTCCAATTATTTTCATTTGTCAACATATTATTCAATAGAATTTCAGCTTCATCCGGTGTTCTTTCCCTGAAAACAGAACCAACACAACTATCCAGGTAATCTCTGGAGGCATCGGTTAGTCCATTATAAAAGATATCAAGTATTTTTTTCTTAAGAGGATGATCAGGCAAAGCATTAAGTAATTGGAGAAGCCTCCCCCAAGCTTGTGGGAGACTCTCTTCTTCAATTTGCACAAAATTATATATTGCTTAAAGCAGCTTGTTTCTTATGAGCAGGGAAATATTTAGCAGAGAAGTAATAAATCATATCCTGGGGACTATGCACACAACCAGGATCAAGAGAATTAAACCATATCTTAGCATCACCCTTTAATGAGAACGGAAATATTTCAATGATGTAAAAGTAACGAGTTCTCTCATCTTTAGTGAACAGGTGGCTATATCATTCAATTTAGTAAGATGTGCCACAACAGTTTCAGATTCATAACCATGAAAAGGATCAGATTAAACCAAAGTAACTATATCAGGATCAACAGAGAATTCATAATCCTTATCAGTAACAAAGATAGGTGAAGTAGCAAAAGCAAGGTCAAGTTTCATTCTATCATTTAGGGATTGCTTACTCCATTTAGCTAATAATTTTTTAAGTTCAGTTCTATTTCTGCAAGCTAAAATAGCTAAAGAAGCAGCTTGATCAAAAACATAACCCTTAAGAATTGCAAGTGGTTCTTCATCATCACTTTCATCAGTATCATCAGATTCAATATTTTCAATCTCTCTAGCCCTAGCAAGTTGTTCATCGAGAAAATCACTAAGTGGGATAGTAGTATCAGGTATAGAGGTAGTTTCATCATAAGTATCACGCATAGCAGAAGTGGCATCATCAATAACATGCGACATATCAGAACGAATAGCAGAAGCAGGTGTAGGTGTCGCAAGCTTACTCAAAACAGAAGGTGAATCAAGTGCAGAGCTAGATGGCAGTTCCTTACCTCCCCTCGTAGTTGAGGGATAGATCTTGGTTTTTGGATCTCTCAAGTTCTTCATAATGATAAGCAGATATATATCCCAAGTGACTCAAAGAATAGAGCTATGCTCCCTGGCAACGGTGCCAGAAAATAGTCTTGATAACCCACAAGTATAGGGGATCGCAACAGTTTTCGAGGGTAGAGTATTCAACCCAAATTTATTGATTCGACACAAGGGGAGCCAAAGAATATTCTCAAGTATTAGTAGCTGAGTTGTCAATTCAACCACACCTGGAAACTTAATATCTGCAGCAAAGTGTTTAGTAGCAAAGTAATATGATAGTAGTGGTAACGGTAGCAAAAGGTAACGGCAGTAAAAGTAATGTTTTTGGTATTTTGTAGTGATGATAGAAATAGCAATGGAAAAGTAAATAAGCGAAGAACAATATATGGAAAGCTCATAGGAAATGGATCGGTGAAGGAGAATTATGCCGTATGCGGTTCATCATGTAACAGTCATAACCTAGGGTGACACAGAACTAGCTCCAGTTCATCAATGTAATGTAGGCATGTATTCCAAATATAGTCATACGTGCTTATGGAAAATAACTTGCATGACATCTTTTGTCCTACCCTCCCGTGGCAGCGGGGTCCTTACGGAAACTAAGGGATATGAAGGCCTCCTTTTAATAGAGAACCGGAACAAAGCATTAACACATAGTGAATACATGAACTCCTCAAACTACGGTCATCACCGGTAAGTATCCCGATTATTGTCACTTCGGGGTTAACGGATCATAACACATAATAGGTGACTATAGACTTGCAAGATAGGATCAAGAACACTCATATATTGATGAAAACATAATAGGTTCAGATCTGAAATCATGGCACTTGGGCCCTAGTGACAAGCATTAAGCATAGCAAAGTCATAGCAACATCAATCTCAGAACATAATGGACACTAGGGATCAAACCCTAACAAAACTAACTCGATTACATGATAGATCCCATCCAACCCATCACCGTCCAGCAAGCCTACGATGGAATTAATCACGCACGGCGGTGAGCATCATGAAATTGGTGATGGAGGATGGTTGATGATGACGATGGCGACGGATTCCCCTCTCCGGAGCCCCGAACGGACTCCAGATCAGCCCTCCCGAGAGGTTTTAGGGTTGGCAGTGGCTTCGCATCGTAAAACACGATGATTTCTTCTCCCTATTTTTTTCTCATCGAAACTCAATATATGGAGGTGGAGTTGGATTCGAAGAGGCAACAGGGGGCCCACAAAGTAGGGGGGCGCGCCCTAGGGGGGCAGGCGCGCCCCCACCCTCGTGGCAAGGTGGTGGCCCCCCTGGCCTTCATCTTTGGCAGGTATTTTTCTTATTTTTTGAAAAGTGTCTCCGTGATGTTTCACGTCATTCCGAGAATGTTTGCTCCTGCACATAAATAACACCATGGTAATTCTGCTGAAAACAGCGTGAGTCTGGGTTAGTTCCATTCAATTCATGCAAGTTAGAGTCCAAAACAATGGCAAAAGTGTTTGGAAAAGTAGATACGTTGGAGACGTATCACTATTTTTCTCGAGAGAAGCCACTAGTGAAACCTATGACCCCCGGGTCTCTTTATCATATTATTTGCCTTTGCGATCTATTTCCCTTTGCTTTTATTTTCAGATCTATTAAACTAAAAACACAAAAATACCTTGCTGTAGTTTATTCTTATTTATTTTATTTGGCGTTCGATCTATTAATCTACTACAATTTATCTCACGTCCGTTTGCCTATCTTGAGGCGCCGTACCCGGAAGGGACTGTCAACCCCTTTAACACGTCAGGTTGCGAGGATTTGTTATCTCGGTGCAGGTGCTGTTTACGTTGTGTTGCTTGGTTCTCCTACTAGTTCGATAACCGTGGTTTCACATCAGAGGGAAATACCTACCGCTGCTGTGCTGCATCATCCCTTCCTCTTTGGGGAAATACCAACGTAGCTTCAAGCCGCATTAGACCTCTCTTGTCCTTAAGCGAAAACCGAAATAAAAAAACATGTCCACATGCTTAGAGAGAGAGGTGTCGATAAAAACAAAATACAGACATAGAAGCATCATGTTCATTATTATAACAACAACAAACTTAAACATAAAACTTTTATCAAGGAACTTTTATCATACACTTCTCATGAATAAGTGACAATTTATCACACTATTCAAGTATAATGAAAAAACTCTATTAAAAACCAACAAACTATATTCTCAGTCAACTTTGCAACTACAATTCATCATCTTTTCAGGAAGGGTCGCGTATTAGAGCCTTTAGGCAAGTCCACATACCTAACCAGCATATAGTCTTCTATGATTGCTAACACTCACCGCGTACACATGAGAAAAATGTTTCAACCAGACACATAGAAAGATATGGGCTTATAGTTTCGCCTCCCAACGTATTCACCTCAAGGGTGATGTCAACAATAATAATTCATGATATCTATATTCAATTGGACATATGTGCCTAGATCTTTCCTGACCACATGATGCTTGCCAAAGGAGAAAAATAAAAAGGAATAGAGAGAGAACTTTGAGTCTTTGCATAAAAGTAAAATATAGGACCTTCGCAGAAGGAAGCAGAGGTTGCCATGCACTTATTTGTTTGTATGCTCAACTCCTTAGTGCAAAAGAACATCACGTTGCATTGCCCCTTGTGATAGCGACCTTTATTATGCAGTCTGTCACTTTTATTATTCACCATCACAAGTTCATGCAACGCTCAATTTTCTCTTACACTAAATAGTCTCACACTTTTAGAAGCAATTTTTATTGCCTTTTTGCACCGATGATAACTTACTTGAGGGATCTTGCTCAATCCCTAGGTAGGTATAGTGGACACTTGAAAATAATATTTGGGTTTAAGGGTTTTTGGATGCACAAGTAGTATCTCTACTTAGTGCAGAGTTTTTGGCTAGCAAAGATAGGGGGCAGTCACCACATGTTAAAGGATCCATGACAATATGACTTCTGTGTGAATATAAACAAACATAAACCATTAAGTTGTCTTTCTTGTCCAACGTCAACAATTTTGGCATATAATATTTTGATGAGGGCTCACAATCACAAAAGATTTCTAAGATAGTATATTTATATGTGAATCTTCTCTTCCCTTGTTAATTCTTTCATGAGTTGCATTGTTGACTAATGCTATGTTTGTCAATCTCTAATAAAAGTTTCTACTTATACTTTTCCTTATGTGGTGTCATCACCTACCATAGGATTAGTATATGATATTTTTGATTTATTTCCTTTCTCTTTTACTTTTTTTGCAACATGAAAGTAAAGAAAGCAAAAACTCAAACTAAACTTTATTATATATCTCGCACACGATTACAAGGATAGATCACTAACCAAACTCCCAAAATGAAAGGATCGAACTAAACTTTTATTCATCTAAAGCAAAAGATCGAACTAAAATAAGTAAAGGCAAAAAGATAGTGGGATGATACGATACCGGGGCACCTCCCCCAAGCTTGGCGGAAGCCAAGGGGAGTGCCCATACCCGATACTCAATTCTCTTTTGGTGATGAATATGATGGTGGCGGTGATGAAGCGATCCTATCCTTAAGGATCAAGAGATTTTCCAATCGACGGATGTTGCTCTGGAGGTGGATGATATGCTCTTGATGCAAAAAAAATTCACGAGTGAGATACTTATTTTGTATGCGAACTATTTCAATGACGTGAAAGACTTCAATCTCAATAGGAGTAAGGTGAAGAAGGTAGGGTTTAAGGGTATTTTCCTCTTCCTCCTCGACTAGCAGTGCTTGTTTGAAGACCGGAGGCTGATCTACAGTAACCTCCTTGCTCTCATCTCCTCTGACGGCTTCCGCGGGTTCTTCTCTCTTCAGTTCAATCTTCATTAACCAAGCATCCTCTTCCATGTTGTTGGAGGAAGAAGAAGACATGATGCCTGACTCAACAGATCTGACAGAAAACAGTAAGAAAAGACAACATGGGATTTCTCCGTGATACGGTGGTTAACATGTTCGGGAAGTATATATAGATTTTTTTATCTTGAGGGACAAGCAAACGGAAGAAAAACGTAGTCCGGAAGGTGTCCTAGCTGGGCACAACCCACCTGGGCGCGCCAGGCAAGCCTGGCGTGCCCTGGTGTCTTGTGCCCACCAGGGTACGCTTCCCGGTAGTTTCGTATTTTCCTATTTTTCTAAATATTCCAAAACTGACAAAAAATATTTTTGCAGATTTTTCAAAGTCCGTTTACTTACCGTATCACATACCTCCTTATTTTCACGATTCTCGAGTGTTCTGGAAGGACTCTTTTATGTGTGCTTCCGGTGTCATAGTTTGGATAATATTACTTTCAACATTAATGGGCGTACCTGAGATATAATGTTTTATTCGTTGCCCAATGACAACCTTCGGGTTAGTACCTTTGACATTATTTATTTTGATGGCTCCACACCGATAAACCTCCTCGATAACGTAGGGGCCTTCCCATTTTGAGAGGAGTTTTCCTGCAAAGAATCTGAAATGAGAGTTGTATAAAAGAACATATTCTCCGACTTTAAACTCACGCTTCTGGATTCTTTTGTCATGCCATCTTTAACTTTTTCTTTAAATAATTTTGCATTTTCATAAGCTTGGGTTCTCCATTCATCTAATGAGTTAATCTCAAATAACCTCTTTTTCACCAGCAAGTTTGAAATCATAGTTGAGTTCTTTGATAGCCCAATATGCTTTATGTTCTAACTCAAGAGGCAAATGACAAGCTTTTCCATAACCCATTTTATAAGGAGACATACCCTTAGGATTTTTATATGTTGTTCTATAAGCCTAAAGTGCATCATCTAATTTCTTAGACCAATTCTTCCTGGACCTATTGACAGTCTTTTTCAAAATTAATTTTATTTCCCTATTGCTAAGTTCAACTTAACCACTAGATTGGGGATGATAAGGTGATGCAATTCTATGGTTAACATCATACATGGCAAGCATTTTACGGAAATCACCATGAATAAAGTGTGAACCACCATCAGTCATTAAATATCTAGGGACTCCGAACCTTGGGAAAATAACTTCCTTAAGCATTTTAATAGAGGTGTTGTGATCAACACTACTAGTTGGAATAGCTTCTACCCATTTAGTAACATAATCAACAACAACCAAAATATGTGTATACCCATTAGAGGATGGAAAAGGTCCCATGTAATCAAATCCCCAAACATCAAATGGTTCAAAAGCAAGTGAATAATTCATAGGCATTCCGTGATGCTTACCGATATTACCTATTCTTTGACATTCATCACAAGATAAGACGAACTTACAGGCATCCTTGAAGAGAGTAGGCCAATAAAATCAAGATTGCAATACCTTGTGAGCAGTTCTATCTCCAGCACGATGCCCTCCATAAGCTTCGGAGTGACATTTCCATAGGATTTGTCCCTGTTCATGCTCAGGTACACAACGTCTAATAATACCATCTACTCCTTATTTATAAAGATGTGGGTCATCTCAAAAGTAATGTCTTAAATCATAAAAGAATTTTTTTTCTTTTGTTGATATGTAAAGCTAGTTGGTAAATATTTAGCAACAATGTAGTTAGCATAGTCAGCATACCAATGAGTACTATGAGCAACATTTATTCCAGCTAACTGCTCATCAGGAAAACTATCATCAATAGGTAGTGGGTCATCAGGCACATTTTCTAGCCTAAATAAATTATCAGATACGGGGTTCTGAGCTCCTTTTCTATCAATAATATGTAAATCAAATTATTGTAACAAGAGAACCCATCGAATAAGTACAGATTTAGCATCTTTATTTTCCATAAGATATTTAATAGCAGCATGATTGGTGTGAATAATTACTTTGGAATCAACAATATAAGGTCTAAATTTATCGCAAGCAAACTCCACTGCTAAGAATTCTTTTTCAGTAGTAGCATAGTTTCGTTGAGCAATATCTAGAGTTTTACTAGCATAATGAATAACATTCACTTTCTTATCAACTCTTTGTCCTAGAACAGCACTGTCGGCATTCTGGGAACGGGGGTCCCCAGACTTGCCCGCCTGCGGCCTAGCTCAAAGGGGGGCCCAGCACGGCCCATCTTCGCCAACACAGACCCAAGACCCTCGCGAGGGGCCAAGCCTCGCGGGGCGGACGACACAGAGCTTCCTTAGGCACGGCCTCGTCAGGCTGGCTCGCGAGGAGGTGGAGAGATCAAGGCGGGGTACCTCATGAGGTGCCCGTGATGCAAGCCATGACGACCAAGGGCGCCAGGCGGGTGCCAGCCCGCGCAGTGTCCTCCTTTCCTCTTTGGTGCAAAGGGAGCAAGCGCAGTCGTGGAGTACCGAGGCATCAGGCAAAGGTTGCCATTTCGGTGCAACAAGACCAAGACTAGGAGGACTGCAAGACGGAGGTCACCATGGAGCCCAAGACGGCGTCACCACCAGAGCTTTGTGCAGGCGAAGACTACTTTTGTCAGGATAGCTAGTACTAGCTGTCCCCCTTTCAAATTATCCCGCCATTGTTGGCTCCCTTCCCGCTCGATATTTGGGAAGAGGACCAGGGCCTCTATAAATAAGACCAGCCACCCACGAGAGGTGAGGGGTGAGAGGTTAGAGGTTAGAGGTTGAAGGTTGGAGATCAACAATCGAGAAGAGAGAGAAAGAGAGAAGGGCGACTGAACTCCTCCAGCAGTTCATTGCCCCAGACAAGAGCAGACCCTCGCGAGGCTATTCTTCCTTGTATTGTTCATCATCATAAGCCCAAGAGGCAATCCACCACACCACACACTGGAGTAGAGTATTACACCACAACGGTGGCCCGAACCAGTATAAACCCTGAGTCTCTTGTGTTGTTCTTTCCATAGTTTAGATCTTAGCGAGGCGGAGGGGCGCAAGTAGGTAGGAGGCAAAATCTCCGCACGCACCCCAGTGTTCGAACCTCAAGGGTGTGCCGAAACCCGAAATCCGACATTTGGCGCGCCAGGTAGGGGTGCGCCGAAATTTGTCTTCCACCACCCCGTTCTCCTCCGACCATCGCGCCCATGTCTGACGCTCGTCGGGCCCGCGCCGAGCGCCGGGCCGCTCTCGCTTCCCGCATCGCCCAGACTGCTCCTGTCAGCGTGCGTACACGCCGTTCCCCGTCGCCTGCCATCAACACCGCCACCGGCCCGGCGGGGGACGAGAAGCAAGCATCGTCTCAGCATCCGTCCGTGCGGCAAGACGGCCGCACCGCAACTCCCTCGCTCACCCCAGCTGGTTCATCGTCCCGCGCGCTCTGCGCGCCCATGGAGGCTCGAGCTGCGCTCATCGCGGCAAACGAGCTCCTGCGCTACCGTCCCGTCGACGACGTCTACGAAGAATGGCTTGACCGCGTCGACGAGCTCGTCCGCGCCGCAAGGGTCTCTCCTACGCCGTTCGTTCCGCTGCACCGCACCCCGCCCCGCGCGGGCGACGAAGCTCCGGCGGCGCCCCGGCCGCCTCCTCCTCAGGAAGGTGCCATGGCTCCAAGGCGCGTGGCCCCTGGGCGGAACCCGCTCCATCAGGTGCCAGCGCGGCAAGAGCAGAGCTGCCAAGAAGTCCCTCGCCCGCAAGAAGCTGCCCGGGCGCTCCCTTCTCCAGCACGTCGCGACCATGCTCCTACTCCCGCGCGTCAAGACCCCGCGCTGCTCCTAGCTGCAGCGCGTGGGGACGTGCAAGACCAAGCTCTCCGTCACCCAAGGCCTCTCGTGGCCACAGTAGGCTGCTGCACCTTCACCACCGAGCTATGCAGCGTCGCGTGGCCCGGGAAGTTCAAGCCAGGCCTGCCTCCTCATTACGATGGCACGGCTGACCCTGCGGAGTTCCTCCAGCTCTACGAGCTGGGCATCGAAGCTGCCAACGGAGATGAGAAGGTCATGGCGAACTGGTTTCCGATGGCGCTCAAGGACGGGGCCCGCACCTGGCTCCTGAACCTGGCTCCGGGCACGATCTCCTCCTGGGACAAGATGCGCACCCGCTTCATCGCCAACTTCCAAGGTACTCGCGACCGGCCACCCGCCGTGAGCGACATGCGCCGCATCAAGCAACAACCCAGGGAGACCCTACAGAAGTACATCCAGCGCTTCAACAACGCACGCCTCAAGATTCCCAAGGTGACTGAGGAGGCTATCATGTCAGCCTTCTCCGACGGCGTATGCGATGTCAAGATGAAGGAGGAGCTGGCGATGCATGAAGACCTGTGCACTTTCTTGGAGCTGTTCAACTTGGCAACCAAGTGTGCCAGGGCTGAGGAAGGGCGTCTCTCCCTCCTCGAGCTGCTTGCCGTAGACCTAGAAGAGAAGAAGCCCAAGGTCAAGGATGTGAAGTGCAAGGGGGCTGCCGTGCTCGCGGCGGAACCAAACACCAAGCGGGGCAGAGATCAGCCTGAACCTTCCAAGGGCAGCCGGTACTGTGTGTACCACGACCTCCACACCCACAACACCAACGAATGTCAAGAGCTCTGAGCCGTGCGAGAAGGAAGGATCGGCCGTCACCCCGACCGCGGTGACCGGGGCTACGGTCCAGGAGGAGGAAGGAACGCAGGACGCTGGGAAGACAGTGGCCCGCGCCAAGGGTGGCGCGATCAACCTCGCGAGGATCGCTGGCAAGACCCGCCTCGTGAGGGAGACTAGAGGGATCAGCCTCGCGAGGATCGCCCGCAAGGCAACGCAGGCTCCCTCCGCTGCCGCCGCAGCCAAGGAGAAACGAGGACCGCCACCAGGACGAGGGGGCTGGGGGCTTCCAGGAGCCGCACGCGATCGCCTGCATCCTCGGCGGGGCTCAAGCCCCAGCCTCTCAACGCATCTTCAAGCAGTTCACCCGCGAAGTGAATGCAGTCCTCCCTAGGCTCGAGGCCACGCGCCCTCTCAGGTGGTCGGCGTGCGCCATCACGTTCAGCTCAGCAGATCAGCTCAAGTGTGCGGCTACAGCCGGAGTCCTCCCGATGCTTTGTTCCCCAATCATCAGCAATGTGGTGGTCACCAGGACCCTCACCGATGGCGGGGCAGGGCTCAACGTCCTGTCTGTGGAAACATTCAACAATATCCAAGTGCCCTACGGCCAGCTTTAGCCCACCAAGCCCTTCTCCGGAATCACCGACGGCTCCACGGTCCCGATTGGGCAGGTCCACCTCCCTATCACCTTCGAGGCACGCGACAACTACCGCACCGAGCTCATCGACTTCGACGTCGCTCACATTCGCCTGCCGTACAATGCCATCCTTGGGTACCCAGCATTGGCCAAGTTCATGGCCGTAACTCACCACGGCTACAACATCCTCAAGATGCCAGGAAGTGGCGGAGCCTTCACGGTGCCCTGTGAAGAGAAGTACGCGGTGTGTTCCCTGGAACGAGCCTTTCAGGCTGCGTCACTGGAAGACCCCGATCGCGGAAGTAGGAGGCTTCCCGAGACTGCCCCCAAGAAGAAGAAGACATCGTCCGGCCCGGCCCCTCAGGAGGCAGGCCCCTCTGGGCCCGCGCCTGCCTAGGGGGAACCTCCTTCCATCGCATAGGAAAGCGCGCCCGGCGCCCTCCCTAGGCAGGGCTCGGGGGCTCTCCCCTGGAGGGCCACCGACCTAGCTAGGGTCACGAGGGAGGTGCTGGGGCACCACATGGAGGCGTGTTTCAAAGCACGTTTCCCTCAAGAAGGAGCAAGGCAAGGAGAGCCAGACCCTCAGGAGTTCGTCAGCAAGGCCATTCAGGAGCTACAGGAGTCAAGAGTCATGCAAGGCGGCCGCCGCCTACCAGCAGTGGCTCCCCATCCAGGCGAGGATGGTGGGCTGCGCGTCTGCATCGACATACCAGGGCTCAACCGAGTCGCCTCTCTGGAGTGCATCTGGCCCTCGCGAGTGGGGCGCTGCGGAGGTCCACCCCACAGCTACGTTCGCATGCCATACGGCTTGCCGAATGCGGCTGCCACGTACCCGCGCCTCATGAGGGGCATCACGGAGGCACGGGAGGCCAGGCGTTCCGCAGCCCTGGCGGAGATGGAGATGGTCCGCGAGGAGCCGCTAGCGCCTCCGGAGCCTCCCGAGGCCCCTGGGCCTGGGGGCTCGTGAGGATCGGCTTCCGCAGCCCATCGAGTCTACTACACCAACACCCCTTCGTCCTCAACGTCATCAGGTGACATCTT
Organism: Triticum monococcum; assembly: GCA_034509565.1. Taxonomy (NCBI): domain Eukaryota; kingdom Viridiplantae; phylum Streptophyta; class Magnoliopsida; order Poales; family Poaceae; genus Triticum; species Triticum monococcum. The sequence goes on from CM067841.1 coordinate 389,644,535, forward strand.
TCAAGTTTCACTTCCAGCTGGGAGCGCCCCCAGGGCTGCATTATTCCCAGGCCGCGTGGGTCCGTCCCTGCGGCGTGTATCCCTTTTATTGCATGTTGTTAGCTTACCTTGTTGGGGGCGCCCCTCGGGCTGCATGATCCCCAAGTCGCTCGGGCCTGACCCAGTGATGTCCGCCTTCCCAGCATCTATTTGAATGAATCCACTCCTTCGTGGCTAATGTGCTTGACCTCGTTGCCCGCTCAACTGACGGAACTGCTCCCAATGGCACGACGCTTGCGCATGGGTCCGTCCCTGCAACGCCGACAAACCTGAATGGCTAAGCTCTGGCCGCGGCAGCCCCGCATGGCGCCACCTCATCAAGCCTTCAGTGCCTCATTACCCCTCGGAAGCAACCAACGGCTGACTGTCAATTGTCATGGCAACCCCCTCGTTTTTTCTATGATGGATCTACAGGATCTCCTGAAGGAGCTGCGTCAGGCGAGGCCCTTGCGGTGTCTCCTTCACTCTCGTCCACGCGAACCGCTTGCACGTTAAAGGGGGGGGGTGCCTGAGCATCGCGACTCAGGGCTCCTACTGGCTCTCCAGCCCTCACCCTCTGGCCTTGTCCACGGCATCGCGACCTGGCATACCAGCGACGGCTGAGACTCGCTCGAGGGCCGAGACCCGAAGACGTAGAGCAGAAAGGGGAGCAAAGGCGAGAGGGGAGGGACACGCGAGGACCTCGCCGAGCAACCTCACGCCTGCCGATGCATGGACTCGGCGACACACCAGAGAGCGACCCCTGATTCTCGAGATAAGTCACCACCCGGAAGCGCCAGCTACCGTGGCACAATCCGCGCACCTAATGCAATCCCGTGTTAGCGACACCGCTCTCCTTTCTCACCGAACGACGGCTGCTTGAGCGCCAAAGGGGACCTCCTGAGCATCGCGACTCAGGGCCTCTTACCGGACCCCGGGTCACTCACCTCCTGGCCTTGACCACGGCATCGCGACCTGGCATACCAGCGACGGCTGAAGCCGCCTTGGGACTGGGACCTGTCAGCGCAGAGCACCAAGCCTTCGTGAGGTTCGAAAGGGAGGACTAAGCTAAGACGGAATGAGCAACTCACACGATTCTACGACAAGGGTTATATTAACAAAACAGGATCACAGGCACCTTACAAGCCCCCACGGGACGCATCTTTGATTCCTCGCAGGGAACAGATCCTAAAGGGACACTGACTACGTGCGCCCCTGCAAAAGACGCCATCATCAACAGTGGGCCGTCAAGCACCGACGCCAACCCCATCCAGATCAGAGTCGGCGGCGGCCTGATGAGCCCGCCCTGCTCCAGGAGCGGTGCCGGCTCGGGGGCTCGTAGCTGTCGTCGCTCGTCTCCGGAGTCGCGAAGAACTCGCCGGAGTCGCTGGAACCTCCGACACCTCCACCGTCTGAGGAGCCGCCAAGGGAGCGGTTGGCGGGCCCAGTCCTCGCCGCAGCAGGGTCCTGGCCACCTCTCCCGGGATAGCACTCCAGCAGGCGCCTGCTCGCATTGAAGACCTTGAAGAACATCACCGAAGCACTGTCATACTCCAAGTGAATCGTGAGGGCGCCTCTTGTCCTGCAAACCCGGGTGATTTCGCTCCAGCCCCGAGTCATGAAGACCTCGCCCGGGGCAACGACCGCGACCTCTGCCTCGGTCACGAGGGTGCAGCAGCCGGCGTGCTGCAGCCAAAGCTCCAGGAGTTCTCTCTGTGGGATGATGGAGGCGAAGAAGGGAGGAAGGCGAATCCAAGACTGAGGAGGCATGGCGATGTGGAGCACGAACTCTTGGGAGGAGCCCTCGGTGTGGACCCCAGGGGGGACGACCCATACCTCCGTGACTCGTCGGCGCCGACGGTGGCGCCGCCCGTGGCGATCAGCATCAGCTCCTTCAGGGCCCTCGATGTGGGTGTCCAAGGGAAGCAGGAACCCCGGCGGTGCTCGCTCGCACCAAGGCCTCGTCACCACCTGATGGGCCCCCTCGTCCGGGCCACGGAGGACGAGCCGTTTCTTCGGCGGGAGCGGGTCTGGTTCCTCTCGGGGAGCCTTTCCCTTCTCTGCCATCGAGAACCAGCGGATTGGAGCCATCGCAGCAAGACGGAGCAAGGACCGGGAAGAAGGAGAAGCAAGGAGGGATGGACTGGAAGGGCGCGCGCTGTTCCGTACTTATGGCCGGCGAAGGCCAACCGCCGACCTCCACGATCGCAGGTAATCATGACCCACTTTGCATGCAGGGACTTGTCCAGTGCGTGCAGTTGCTGAGGCGCCATGGGGAAATGGAGGCGCCCACGTCCAATCAACCGCCACGTGGCGCCCAAGGCCGCAAGTTGTTAGGGCCCACGGCGCTTCGCTCTAGCCCTTCTGCCTCCCTGCACGGCCAAGTCCGGGCGCGCCTTGGGCCCGGGGGCTACTATCGGCGTTCTAGGAACGGGGGTCCCCAGACTTGCCTGCATGCGGCCTGCGGCGTGGCTCAAAGCGGGGCCCAGCAAGGCCCATCTTCACCAACACAGACCCAAGACCCTCGCGAGGAGCCAAGCCTCGCGGGGCGGACGACACGGAGCTTCCTCAGGCACGACCTCGTCAGGCTGGCTCGCGAGGAGGCGGAGAGATCAAGGCAGGGTACCTCATGAGGTGCCCGTGATGCAAGCCATGACGACCAAGAGCGCCAGGCAGGTGCCAGCCCGCGCAGTGTCCTCCTTTCCTCTTTGGTGCAAAGGGGGCAAGCGCAGCCGCGGAGTACCGAGGCATCAGGCAAAGGTTGCCATTTCGGTGCAACAAGACCAAGACCAGGAGGACTGCAAGAAGGAGGTCACCGTGGAGCCCAAGACGGCGTCACCACCAGAGCTTTGTGCAGGCGAAGACTACTTTTGTCAGGAGAGCTGGTACTAGCTGTCCCCCTTTCAAATTAGCCCGCCATTGTTGCCTCCCTTCCCGCTCGATATTTGGGAAGAGGACCAGGGCCTCTATAAATAAGACCAAACACCCACGAGAGGTGAGGGGTGAGAGGTTAGAGGTTAGAGGTTGGAGGTTGGAGATCAACAATCGAGAAGAGAGAGAGAGAGAGAGAGAGAGAGAGAGAGAGAGAAGGGTGACTGAACTCCTCCCAACAGTTCATCGCCCCAGCCAAGAGTAGACCCTCGCGAGGCTGTTCTTCCTTGTATTGATCATCATCATCAGCCCAAGAGGCAATCCACCACACCACACACTGGAGTATGGTATTACACCACAACGGTGGCCCGAACCAGTATAAACCCTGAGTCTCTTGTGTTGTTCTTTCCATAGTTTAGATCTTAGCGAGGCGGAGGGGCGCAAGTAGGTAGGAGGCGAAATCTCCATGCGCACCCAGTGTTTGAACCTCAAGGGTCTGCTGGAACCCGAAATCCGACAAGCACCAACAACATAATCACTAGCATCACAGATAATTTCAAAAGGCAAGTTCCTATCAGGTGGTTGAACAATAGGTGCAGAAATTAAGGCTTTCTTGAGTGTTTCAAAGGCTTCTAAACAATCATCATCAAAAACAAAAGGAATGTCCTTTTGCAAAAGATTCGTAAGAGGCCTAGAAATTTGAGAAAAGTCTTTGATAAATATCCTATAGAAACCAGCATGACCCAAGAAACTACGAATACCTTTTATATCTTTAGGACATGGCATTTTCTCAATTGCATCAACCTTAGCTTTGTCCACTTCAATACCTCTTTCAGAAATTTTATGACCCAAGACAATGCCTTTATTAGCCATAAAGTGTCACTTCTCCCAATTCAAGACAAGATTTGTTTGTTCACATCTCCGCAAAACTCGATCAAGATTGCTTAAACAATCATCAAAAGACTTCCCATAAACAGAGAAGTCATCCATGAAAACCTCAACAATCTTTTGACAAAAGTCAGAGAATATATCAGTCATACATCTTTGAAAAGTAGCAGGTGCATTACATAAACCGAAAGGCATATGTCTATAAGTATAGGTTCCAAAGGGACAAGTAAAAGTGGTCTTATCTTGATCAGGTTGAGAAACAAGTGTTTGTGAAAAAATAGAATATCCATCAAGGAAGTAGAAGTGTGTGTGCTTAGAAAATCTTTCAAGCATTTGATTACTAAAAGGTAGAGGGTAATGATCTTTTCTAGTTGCTTTGTTTAATTTTCTAAAGTCAATTTCCATTCTATAGCCTGTAACAATTCTTTGTGGAATAAGTTATTTCTTATCATTAGGAACAATAGTTATACCTCCTTTCTTAGGGACACAATGAACAAGACTTACCCATCTACTATCAGCTATATGATAAATTATACCTACATCCTTAGAACTTTACAATTTTTGTTCTTACCACTTCTTTCATCTTTGGATTTAACCGACGTTGGTGATCAACAACGGGTTTAGCATCAGGTTCCACATTAATTTTGTGCTGACATAGAGTGGGATGAGGTGTTGCTTAATGGCTTGCTTGCTCAAAGTTCTTAGTGATATGCTCCAAAGCCCTCAACCACTTTCTCATATCCACATATGTCCCAAACCAAAAGTCACACTCGGCCCCACCGAAATTTTCCATACGGCGTCACCGAGTTCTCTTGACATAGCCATTGCCACAAATACTAATCAATTCGGTCACACCGATGGGATCTCGGTCTCACTGATATGGGCTTGCAAAATCTTTGTTGCCTATTGCAATAATCTAGGTATCACCGAGATATGCAATAGGTCCCACGGAGTTTGCTTGACCAACTCTCTGTTTCGCTTATTACCCAAATCGGTCCTACCGAGTTTGTGTAATCGGTCAAACCGAGATGAGGTTTTACCCTAAGCCTAGCACATCGGTCCCACCGAGTTGATCATGTCGGTCCCACCGAAAAGCCTAACGGTCACATTATGGACTGAATCGGTCTGACCGAGTTTTCTGATTCAGTCCCACCGAGTTTGGTCAATTGTGTGTAATGGTTAGTTTTTGTGTGGAGGCTATATATACCCCTCCACCTACTCTTCATTCATGGAGAGAGCCATCAGAACATGCCTACACTTCCAACATACATTTTCTGAGAGAGAACCACCTACACTTGTGTTGACGTCAAGATATTCCATTCCAACCACATAAATCTTGATCTCTAGCCTTCCCAAGTTGCTTTCCACTCAAACCTTCTTTCCACCAAATCCAATCCTATGAGAAAGAGCTGAGTGTTGGGGATACTGTCATTTGAAGCACAAGAGCAAGGAGTTCATCATCAACACACCATCTATTACCTTTTGGAGAGTGGTGTCTCCTAGATTGGCTAGGTGTCACTTGGGAGCCTCCGTCAAGATTGTGGAGTTGAACCAAGGAGTTTGTACGAGCAAGGAGATTGCCCACTTCGTGAAGATCTACCCTAGTGAGGCAAGTCCTTCGTGGGCGATGGCAATGGTGGGATAGGCAAGGTTGCTTCTTCGTGGACCCTTCATGGGTGGAGCCCTTCGTGGACTCGCGCAACCATTACCCTTCATAGGTTGAAGTCTCCATCAACGTGGATGTACGATAGTACCACCTATCGGAACCACACCAAAAATCTCCGTGTCTCCAATTGCGTTTGCACACTCAAATCCCATCCCTTTACATTCTTGCAACTTGCATGATTTACTTTCCGCTGCTCATATACTCTTGTCATGCTTACTTGATATGTATTGCGAATGTTTAAACTTGTGCTAAAACTCCACTTCAACTTAAAGAAATTAAAACTGCAACTTTTCTTACTAAGAGTCTATTCACCCCCCTCTAGACACCTCTTCTCGATCCTTTCAATTGGTATCAGAGCTTTGGTCTCCATTACTTTGGTTTAAACAGCTCTAGAGGAAGATGGATGAGTCTACATTGGGGAGTCTTAGACATAGAGTGCCTATACTTGATGGAGAGCACTTTCATGAGTGGAAAAATGAGATGCTTGAGATTTTCAATGAATATCATTTGAACAAATACATTACTAGCCCTTGTGCACCTCATGTTGATCCTTTGCATCCTACCCTTGATGAGTCTATTGACATGATCCATAATCTTAGAACTGTCAATTTAATCACTAGAGATTTGCCCAGAAACTTGCTTGCTAGCTTGCCTGCTCTTGATTGTGCCTACACCATATGCAGATTCCTTGAGGAACGATTATCAAACTATTCCTTGAAAAACTTAGATGAGATTCTTCATAAGTCTATTACCTTGAGTAAGATGAGTTCCAATGATCCCAAATTTGGTGACTGGTTATTTGAGCTTACTAATCTTACGAGTGCCAAAGGAGATGTTGGAATCATTAGCAATATCTTTTCCGAAGTCATTAGAATTCATAGAGATGAACATTGTTACAGTCATACTTCTAATGAATCACTCTCTCCAGGAATTTATACACCACATGACGATGTTGAACATGGATACTATGATGAGGATGATGATAGTGACTATGATATTGATGATACAATGAGACACTTTGGTATTATGGCTAATCTTCGTGGCTACATGGCTGGAGGAAAGCAATGGGTTCTGGATAGTGGGTGTACCGATCATATGACTGGAGACAAAGATATGTTTCGTGAGCTTGCTGAAAACGACGACCCTCGAAAGTATGTTACTTTTGGTGATAACTCAAAGGGTAGGGTGGTTGGCCTTGGTAAGGTGGCCATCTCACATGATAGCTCCATACAAAATGTTATGCTCGTTGAATCTCTTGGCTACAATTTACTTTCCGTATCTAGACTTGCCGACTTTGGTTTCAATGTCCTATTTACTGAAGTAGATTGCCAAGTGTTTCATAGAGATAATCATAAAATGGTCTTACTGGTACACGTAGAGGTGATCTTTACATTGTTTATTTCACTAAAAAGGCTCAAGCGAGAACTTGCCTAATTGCTAAATCCTTGAAAGGTTGGTTGTTGTGGCATAGAAGGTTAGGTCATGTGGGCATGCGAAATCTTGATAAGCTTATTAAAGGTGATCATATCCTTGGAGTAAAAGATGTTATATTTGACAAGGATAGACTTTGTAGTGCTTGTCAAGCAGGAAAACAAGTTGGAGGAAGTCACCCCGTGAAGAACATTATGACCACAAGAAGACCACTCTAGCTACTTCATATGGATCTCTTTGGTCCCAATGCCTACAAGAGTCTCGGTGGTAACTCATTTGGTCTAGTCATAGTTGATGATTTTTCAAGATTTACGTGGGTGTTCTTTCTTGATGATAAATCGCAGGTCCAAAAGATCTTCAAGAACTTCTCTAGGAAGGCCCAAAATCAATTTGAAGTAAAGATCAAGAAGGTTCGCAGCGACAATGAAACAGAGTTCAAGAACGCAAATATGGATACCTTTCTTGATGAAGAAGGGATTTCACATGAGTTCTCGGCTACATACACGCCTCAACAAAATGGAGTTGTTGAGAGGAAGAACCAAACTCTTATTGAGATGGCGAGAACGATGCTTGATGAGTACAAGACTCCAAAACACTTTTGTGCGGAAGCGGTTGAGACAGCCTGTCATGCAACAAATCGCTTGTATCTTCACAAGCTGCTCAGCAAGACGGCATACGAGCTTCTAACCGGTAACAAACCCCAAGTTGAATACTTTCGAGTATTCGGCTCAAAGTGCTACATTCTTGATAAGCATCATCATTCTAAATTTGCTCCTAAATCTCATGAAGGTTTCCTACTTGGTTATGGCTCAAACTCAAACACTTACCGTGTCTACAACAATTTCACCTGAAAGGTTGAAGAGACGGTAGATGTGAAGTTTGATGAGTCTAGCGGCTCGCAAGTAGAGCAATTGCCAATTGATGTAGGAGATAAGGATATTTCGGAAGCAATCCAAGACATGTCTATTGGCAAGATTCGTCCAACGAAGGTAAAGGAGAGTACCTCGTCCGTCCAAGTGGAAGCTTCTACCTCACGACAAGGTGAACCAAGAATTGATACGAAAGCATCCACAAGTGGGACGCACCAAGGTGAAGAAAACGAGGAAGTACACCAAGATGAACCTTATCAACCTCCTTCGCCACCAAGACAAGAGAACAACAATGCCAATAATGAAGAAGGCCTAGAAGAAGGACAAGATGATGAAGATGTTCCACCCCGACCCAAGCAAAAGCTTTCACGAGTTCGAGCAAGAGTCTCAAGAGACCATCCCGTCGAATAAATCTTCAATGATATTCAAACCGGGAGAATTGCTCGCTCTAAAACTCATTTGGCTAAATTTTGTGAACATTATTCATTCATCTCTAGCATTGAACCTATGAAGGTTGAAGAAGCATTGGAAGATCGAGATTGGATAAACGCCATGCATGAAGAGCTACACAACTTCGAGAGAAATCAAGTGTGGACATTGGTCGAGAAGCCCGACAACAACCACAACATCATTGGTACCAAATGGGTGTTTCGCAAGAAGCAAGACGAAGATGGTCAGGTCATCCGCAACAAAGCTCGTCTCATCACCCGAGGCTACACTCAAGTCGAAGGTATGGACTACGGTGAGCCATATGCCCCCGTTGCTAGACTTGAGTCCATCCGCATCTTACTTGCCTATGCTAATCACCATGATATCACTTTATACCAAATGGACATTAAAAGTGCTTTTCTAAATGGTGAAATTGAGGAGGAAGTTTATGTTAAACAACCTCCCGGCTTTGTCAGTCCTAAGAAACCCGATCACGTTTACAAACTTCACAAAGCTCTTTATGGTCTTAAACAAGCTCCTAGAGCGTGGTATAAATGCTTGACCATGTTCCTTATTGGGAATGCTTTGAGATTGGAAAGACAGATTCTACTCTTTTTACTAAAAGGGTTAATGATGAATTATTTGTATGCCAAATTTATGTTGATGATATCATATTTGGTTCGACTAACCCTCATTTTAGTGAAAAGTTTGGGAAGCTAATGTCGAAGAAGTTTGAGATGTCTATGATGAGTGAACTCAAGTTCTTTATTGGTTTGCAAATTAAGCAAACTAAGGAAGGCACCTTTGTTTCTCAAACAAAGTACACCAAGGACTTATTCAAGAAGTTCAACATGCAAGAAAGCAAAGGTATGAAAACTCCCATGCCAACTAGTGGACATCTGGATTTGACCAAGGATGGAAAACCGGTTGACCAAAAGGTTTATCGCTCTATGATTGGTTCGTTATTATATCTACATGCCTCCCGTCCCGATATTATGCTAAGTGTGTGCATGTGTGCACGATATCAAGCGGCCCCAAAGAATGTCATCTTAAGGCTGTGAAAAGGATAGTGATGTAACACCCACGATGCGGCTATATCTCCCACGTGTCGAGGCATGACTTAGAGGCATAACCACATGGTGGTTTAGTCGCAAGTGGGGTAATCTTCACATAATCCCATGTTGTCGGATCACGGGTTCCGGCAGACCCTTGAGGTTCGAACTCTGGGGTGCGCGCGAAGTTCTTTCCCTCCTACCGATCGACGCTCTAGCTCACTAAGATCTCGCGGATGAACTCGACGCACTCGCGACACAAAAGACACAAGGTTTATACGGGTTCATGCCACCGATGTGGTGTAATACCCTACTCTAGTGCGGTGGTGGTGGATTGCCTCTTGGGCTGATGATGAACAATACAAGGGGGGAAGAACAGCCTCCTAAGGTTGAGGTGTTCTTGTGCTTGGTGTGCTAAGGGTTAGCCTTTGATTAGATCGACCCCTTGTCTCAATCTCTCAGATCTCTCTCTATCTGATCCCCGACCCCCCCCCCCCTTTGATGATGGCTAGTCCTCTTATATAGGCCCTGGTCCTCTCCCCAAATATTGAGCGGGAAGGGAGCCAACAACGGCGGCCAATTTGAAAGGGGACAGCTAGTACAAGCTATCCTGACAAAAGGTGGTCTTCGCCTGCCAAAGGTCCTGGTGGTGACGCTGTCCTGGGCTCCATGGTGACCTCCGTCCTGCTGTCCTTCTGGTCTTAGTCTTGTTCCACCGATATGGAAACCTTTGCCTGATGCCTCGGTACTCCACTCTTGCACTTGCCTCCTCAACACCAAAGAGGAAACAAGGACGCTGCACGCGCTGGCGCCCGCCTGGTGCCGATCATCATGGCTCATGTCACGAGAGCCTCACGAGGTTTGCCCCGCCTTGATATCTTTTCTCCTCGCAAGGCAACCTGGTGAGGCCGCTCATGAGGAGGTCTTGCGTCGTCCGCCTCGCGAGGGTCTTGAATGCTTTGTTGGCGACGATGGGCCTTACAGACCTGCTAGCACAGCCACACCATGGGCCGCAGGCAGGCTATCTGGGGACCCCCATTCCTAGAACGCCGACAGTAGCCCCGGGGCCCAAGGCGCGCTCGGGCTTGGCTTTGGGGTGAAGCCAAAGGATCAAGCGCGGAGCGGCGCAGGCCCCAAAAGCCTGCGGCCTCGGTCGACACGTGGCAGTTGATTGGTCTGTGCGTCTCCGCTTCCCCACGCCGACTCGGCAACTGCCCAACTTGTCAAAAAGGCTGGCGCGAACATCGCTTGCCTTCATTGCTTCTTCCTCGCCTTGCTCAAGATCCCCTTTCCCGCTTCTTACCGCTGGAACTTCCAGATTCGCTTCAACTTCGCTCCGCATCAGCGACTAATGACGCCGCGCAAGGTCAAGTCTTCCTCGGCACCGGCCTGGTTCGAGCCAGCCCTTGATACGCCCACTGTCACAGAGAGGAACCTTGCCGCCACGCGCTTGCTGACGGCGGGGGTGAGCAGTGAATGGGGGGAGACAGGGCTCTGGCTTGCCTCTGACATGCCGGAGCCTGAGGGAAGCATCTTCTTCCCCTTCTTCTTCAGCAGCATCGCCGCCGGGTTGGTTCCCCCCTTCTCTGATTTCTTTTATGAGGTCCTCGACCACTACGGGCTGCAGGCATTGCACCTAATCCCAACTCTATCATCCTCCTGTCCATCTTTGCCTACTACTGCGAGGCGTACCTGGGCGTGATGCCGTCCATGGCACTTCTACGTCACTTCTTCCTTCGTGTTAGTGATGGACACGTCTCCCGGTGCGCCAATTTCGTCGGATCCGGCTACGCCAACTCAATGTCGAGCACCGGGAAGAGAGCTGACATAATTCAGGCCAAATGGGTCATGATGGACGCTAAGTGCGCCCACCCGCACCTGGCACTGCCGACGGAGGCGCCCCAGTCTGACAAGGGGTGGCCCCGTGTGGAGCTTACTAACGAGCGGGCGTCATTGGTGCTGGAGCAGATGCAGACTGATTTGAAGCCGGGTAATGCGAAGGCCGCCAAGGTGACTGGGGTTATGCTCCTGAGGGAATTCTTGACGCTGCGCGTTGCTCCACTCCAGGTGCGCACGCGCCCCTTGTGGAAGCTTGGAGATGAAGCAGACAAGGTTCGTCTGAGCCCGGTGGCCCTGCCTGATGACGAGCTGACTGTGATTCTGCATCTCTTGGTTGGGGACAACCAAGAGTACCCGCCGAGCGCCTTTCTTCCTTTGTTCCATCGCAAGGACTGGGAGCAATTCGTTGCTTCCAGGCCGACCTTTGACGCGTGCAGGCTAGTGCTGCTGACGCTCGCTGGGGCCTCCGCAATGCCGAAGACGCTGGAGGTGTCTTCTGATGAGTCCCGCAAGGAGGAAGAGGAGGAGGGCTCGGAGGAGATCCCTGAGGGAACGGGGGAGAATACCCCCTTGAGCAAGGCCGACATCCTCTGCGCCCTACCAGACGACACTGAGGTCGTCGCCCGTTAGGAGGCGAGGGAGCTGCCCCTCATCCCGACAAGGGGTAGATCATCGCTGGTCTCTCGAGATGCTGCTTCTGACATGGTACCGCTTGGGGTCGGCTTCAGCCCTTCTGCCGCACCGCCTTCTACCGCCGGAGCCTGCGCGCCCACTTCTCAGGCCTGAGACTTTCAGGCTTCAAGCTCACCAAGCGGAGGGTGGACTATGTCATGGTGGATCAGTAAGTGCTTCGAGCTTCGTCTTGTTCCTACTTGTACTTGCTGTTTTTTGATGTTCGCCTGATTGATCAGGCTGGAGTCTTCAGCGAAGAAGAGGAAGGGGAGTACGGCGGCCGCACCCCCTTTTGTTGAGAAAGGAGAAGCGAGCACTCGTGCCTCCCCAGCCCGGTCGTCTTTGTGAGGCCAAGAGGAGCATCGCCGGAGGTGCCGGCGTCTGGCCCGGTTGAGGAGGTCCCGGCTGCTCCAGAACCCGCAGTATCCTAGGCCTTGGTGACGGCGTCGCCTCCTCCTTCTGCCATGCCTCCATTCCAAGGTTATTCTGCCTCTGCTGCTGTCCTGGAGCGTGCTCTTTTGGAGATGACCCAGTTGCAGGCAGATCTCCTGAGCAAGGACCCGTGCTTGGTGGCCGGGCGCCTGGAGCTGGCCTCTGGCCGGATTCACTCCGACGCGGCAGTTCGTGCGACACTGAGCCAGGCCACGACGTCTTTCGAGAAGGAGAAGCAGAGCACTGCCAATGCTGCAGCTGATCGTGAGGTGACACTGAAGGACACTAAGGCCGCCCGCGACCGTTGCAAAGAGCTGGAGGATGAGCTGAAGAGCCTGCGTGACAGGCACGCTGAAGAAGCATGCGGCCGCCAAGCGCAGGAGGAGGAGATGAAGGCCCGGGAGGGCGCCATCAAGAACCATGATGCTGAGCTAGGGGAGTTGGGGAAGACGCAGGCTGCCGAACGCAGCCGGTTGGAAGAGCTGGATCGGAAGGTGAAGGCGAGGGAGGCCGATCTTGATGCCAAAGCACGTGTTCTGGCCGAAGACCGTGTGGCCTTTGCCGACCTCGAGGAGAGGTCTTGCGTGGCACTGAAGACGCTCTATGAGCACGGCTTGGAGAGGCCGCTGACCACCGATGAGGATGGCCCCGCCCTGCTGCTTCCTTTCTTGGTGAAGGCGCTTGAGGAAGTCGTGGATGGTATCAGTCCTATGGCAGAGGCAGAAGCTCGCGTCCTGTCTTCAGCTGCATTGACTTGTGTCTTCAGCCATCTGCACCTTCGCGACCCCATCTCTTTTCTTGACGAGCTGCTGGAGCCTGTGGCTGATGATCACTGTGCAGCCACCGCCGGATCCATGCAAGGTCAGGTGGAAGCCCTACTGAAGAGGTTCCACGGCTTTGCCTCCGCACCCTTGTTCGGTGATGCCGTCGATCCCGCGGCTGGTGGTGCAGGTGCAGGCGCCGTTACCCAAGGAGGAGCACCCTCTACAGGCGGTGGCGGTGTCCAGGGGTGACCTGTGGCTATTCTCCTGTTTTGTTCCTGTAATACACATCAGGCCTCATGGAGGCATTAAACTTTCATTTGGTATTGTGAGGACAATATGTTTAGTAATATTTGCTTCGAAATTTTGCAATTTTCTTCCTATCCGCTTTGTGTTCTGCGTCGGCAGGGCCCGGCCCCGCGCATACCTCAACCGCCGTTGGGGCGACCTGAGACCAGGACGGACCAAGGAGTGAGGGGCTACGTGACCAGTTAGGCTCCTGAGTCGCGATGCTCAGGAGTCCCCCTTAATGCGCAAACAACTTACAGGAAGGGTACGCGAGGATAGATTAATGTTCTACGCCGGTAGAGCCCGGCCCAGCGCATACCTCCACCGCCATTGTGCCGACCGGAGACCTGGATGGACCAAGGAGTGAGGGGCTACGTGACCAGTTAGGCTCCTGAGTCGTGATGCTCAGGAGTCCCCCTTGATGCGCAAACAATTTCCATACCTGCCCTCACTGAGGCCTCGGGAGGGGCGTGCGACAACCAGGTCCGAGACCTGTTTGGGTGGCGTACGCTTGGGCGTGACCCGGGCGCATCCCCCGTGTCTAGCCCCCTCACGCGGCTCTCCCGAGGGGAGGCGTTGCGGTGAGGCCGGACGCTGAGCTCTGGGGCTCTTTGAGGTTGGTACGACCGTGGAGTCTCCCTTAGTTGTTTATCACCAGCGCGGAGCATAGTGCTTCTGCTTGTGCATGGGCATAGCCGCTCCTCGGCAGTGTCGACGGCCTGCACGGAGCATGGTGCTTCCACTTGTGCGTGGGAGGGGGCCCCCCACCGGGAGGAGCCACCGGGGCGTGTACAACCCCGCCCTAACACGTGGCTTGCACGGCAGGGCTGCGAGGTGTATCTGGGCACTCGTGAGCTAGTGCGGGACCCACGAGGCCCTACCTCAAGGCGGGTTGCGCCTGGTCTTGAATCCTTGATAGTTGTGCGTTCCTGTGAGATGGTTAGGTGCAAGCGCTCTACGTCCTCAGGTCCCGGCCCTCGAGCGAGCTCAGCTGTCGCCAGTATGCCAGATCGTGATGCCGTGGTCAAGGCCGGGGGGTGAGGGCTGGAGAGCCAGTAAGAGCTCGTGAGTCGCGATGCTCAGGGCCCCCACATTTAACGCGCGAGCGGATTGCATGATAGAGGGGCGGACCCATAGTAGGTGGTAATCGGGCAGATCAAGCATGGAAGGCAATTCAGCTTGGGTAAATGCAGAAAGATACATGCCACCGGGTCAGGCCCGAGCGGCTTGGGGATGATGCAGCCCGAGGGGCTCCCCCAATAGGGTAAACTAAAGGCATAAGCAAAAGAGATACATGCAACATGGACAGACCCACGCGGCCTGGGAATAATGCAGCCCGAGGGGCGCTCCCAGCTAATCGAACTTGGAAAATGTCACCTGGTTCTGTCAATGAAGGAGAGTTGGTGCAGCTGAAGGCACGCGGCAAAGGAATGGCTCCTCATGAGCTACCGGGGCCCTGAGCCTCGGGAGGCTCTGGGGGCTCAGGTGGTTCCCTGAGGACCATCTCCATCTCTGCCAGGATGGCGTGGTGTCTGGCCTCCTGAGCCGCCAGGACACGCTGCGTGTTGCGCTGATAGGCTGACGACACGCTCGGCAAGCCGAAGGGCATGCGAACGTAGCTGTGTGGTGGACCCTCACAACGGCCCACGCACGAAGGCCAGAAAAGCTCCTGAGATGTGAAAGGATCAAGAAGAGGTGTCTAGAGGGGGGTGATTAGACACCTAGGTGCTAAAAGTTGCAGTTTTTAATTTCTTTAAGTTGAAGTGGAGTTTTGGCACAAGTTCAACAAACACAATACATATCAAGCAAGCATGCAAAGAGTATATGAGCAGCGGAAAATAAAGCATGCAACTTGCAAGAATGTAAAGGATGGGATTGAAGTGTGCAAACGCAATTTGGAGACATTAAGATTTTTGAGACGTCACTACAAAAAAAAGACACATCTGTGACATTTTGGGCCAAACGAATTTTTTTCCTGTCATACATATGACACTTCTGTGACGATAATTGTGACAAAACCCGGTATCATCATAGATGTGGTGGGCTCCTACTTCTATGACAAAAAATCATGACAGAAAATGGGCTTTTCGTCCTGGGCGGGCCGGAGACGCAGCTGCATGACATTCTTTGGGCCGTCCATGATGGAAAAAACCGTGGTAGAAGCGAGGGCGAGGAAAATTTCAGGGAGTTCCCAGTTACGGTGGGAGGTCGGGGGTCGAGAGATGCGTGTTTCTCTCATACACGTACGCGCGTGTGTGCGAGGCGTTGGCTCTAACTGAACCCGAGCGAGGCGTTGGGCTCTAACTGAACCCAAGCGATTGCACTGCAGGCTACGCGTTACTGAACCCGAGCGATCGATCGATGGCTGTTAACTGAACCCGATCGAGCGATTCCTTCGCTAGTGCTGCTAACTGAAGTCGATCGATGCGGCCTCTGGGATGAACAGTGAGCGTTGTGGGGGGGGGGGGGTTGGATGAACAGTGAGCGGCGGCGTTGCCTCTGGATGAACATGACCCCGTGGTGTGGTGGAGGGCTGGATGAATAGTAGACGTTGGAGGGGTTCCCGTGGAGGGGTGGTTGAATAGGACCCCGTGGTGTGGAGGGCTGGATGAATAGTAGACGGTGGAGGGGTGGTTGAACAGTAGCCGGTGGAGTAGCGCGCGGTGGAGGCTGGATGAACAAGAGCCCGTGGAGGCTGGAGGAGGTCGACGGTGGAGATGAACAATATCCCGTGGAGTCCCGTTTTACGGTACTCCACACCCCTCCCGATGAACATGATCCCCGTTTCGACCGTAGCACTCCAACACAAGTCCGTTTCGTCTGTTTTGCGGTACGCCACACCCCTCCCGATCAACAGGACCCCCGTTTCGACAGTAGGAGGTCCGTTTCGTCCGTTTTGCGATACGCCACACCCCTCCCGATCAACAGGACCCCCATTTCGACCATAGGAGGCCCATTTCCTCTATTTTGCGGTACGCCAGACCCCTCCCGATCAACAGGACCCCGTTCTGAATGTAGGAGGTTCGTTTCCTCTGTTGTGCGGTACGCTGTGCCTTGTTTCCATCGCCTGTTCCGTCCAAGCCCTCTCAATGAACATGACCACGCATTCCGTTCCGACCCAGCCGGTTGGCTCCCACGCGTTCCGTTGCCTCCCGATGAACACGATGCATTCCGTTGCTGTTGGATTTCAGGTTCCGGCAGACCCTTAAGGTTCAAACACTGGGGTGCGCGCAGAAATCTCGCCTTCAACCTCTCCATCTCGATGGGATCTAAACTACTAAAAGAGCTGCACAAAAGACACAAGATTTATACTGGTTCGGGCCACCGATGTGGTGTAATACCCTACTCCAGTGTGTGGTGGATGGATTGCCTCCTGGGGCTGGTGTGGATGAACAATACAAGGAAGAACAGCCCCGCGAGGGTCTGTTCTTGGCTGTGGTGATGAACTGCTATGAGGAGTTCAGTCACCTTTCTCTCTCTTTCTCTCTCAGATCCCGGACCGAACAACCAGGAATCGAACCCCTTGCTATGTGGGTGGCTAGTCCTATTTATAGAGGCCCTGGTCCTCTCCCCAAATATTGAGCGGGAAGGGATCCAACAATGGCGGGCTAATTTGAAGGGGGACAGCGAGTACATCTTTCCTGACAAAAGGAGTCTTCGCCTCCCAAAGGCTCTGGTGATGACGCCGCGCTGGGCTCCATGGTGACCTCCGTCTCGTAGTCCTCCTAGTCTTGGTCTCGTTGCACCGAAGTGGCAACCTTTGCCTGATGCCTCGGTACTCCACGGATACGCTTGCCCCCTTTGCACCAAAGAGGAAAGAGGGACGCTGCGCGCGCTAGCATCTGCCTGGTGCCCCGTGTCGTCATGGCTTGCGTCATGGGCACCTCGCGAGGTACCCCGCCTTGAACTCTCTGCCTCCTCGCGAGCCAGCCTGACGAGAATGTGCCTGAGGATGCGCCATGTCGTCCGCCTTGCGAGGCTTGGCCCCTCGCGAGGGTCTTGAGCCTCGTGTTGATGAAGATGGGCCGCGCTGGGCCCCCACTTGAGCCACGCCGCAGGCCGCAGGCAGGCAAGTCTGGGGACCCCCGTTCCCAGAACGCCGATAGTAGCCCCCGGGCCCAAGGCGCGCATGGACTTGGCTGTACCGAGAGGCGAAAGGGCAAGGGCGAAGCGCCGTGGGCCCCAATAGCCTGCGGCCTTGGACGCCGCGTGGCGGTTGATTGGACGTGGCGCCTCTGCTTCCCCACGACGCCTTGGTGATCGTGCGAGTTGGACAAGTCCCTGCATGCAGAACGTGTTATGATTACCTGTGATCGTGGAGACCGGCGGTTGGCCTTCGCCGACTATAAGTACGGCACCGCTCGTGCCCGTCCAGTCCATCTCCTCTTGCTCTCTCCTTCGCCTCAGTTCTTGCTCCGTCTTGGTGTGATGGCTCCGATTCGCCGATTCTCTGCAGCGGAGAAGGGAAAGGCTCCTCGAGAAGGGCCAGGCCCTCTCCCGCCGAAGAAGCGACTCGCCCATTGCAGCCGGGACGATGAGGACCATCCGGTGGTGGTGAGGCCCTGGGGCGAGTGGGCTCCGCCGGGGTTCCCGCTGCCCTTGTACGCCCACGTCGAGGGCCCTGGAGGTGTTGATGCTGATCCCCGCGGTCAGCGCCGTCGTCGGCGCCATCGGGTTATGAAGGCGGGGGTGGTTCCTCCTGGAGTCCATGCGAGGGCTCCTCCAATGAGTTTATGCTCCACGTCGTCACTCCTCTTCAGTCCTAGATCCGCCTTCCTCCCTTCTTTGCCTCCATGGTCCTTCCAGGGGGGGCTCTAGAGCTCCAGCTGCAGCACGCCGACTGCAGCGCCCCCGCGACCGAGGTCGAGGTCGTCGTCGCTGCCCCGGGCGCGGTCTACATGTCCTGCGGCTGGAGGGAGATCGCCCGGGTCTGCAGGGAAAGAGGCGTCTTCACGGTCCACCTGGAGTATGATGATGCGGCGGTGATGTTCTTCAAGGTTTTCGACGCGATCGGGCGCCGGCTGGAGTGCTGCCGCGGGAGAGGCGGCCAGGACCTCGCCCTGGTGAGGGCTAGGCCCGTCGACCACCCCCTTGGCAGTGGCGCCCGAGGGTCCAGCGGCTCCAGCGAAGGCTTCGTGACTCCGGAGACGAGCGACGACAGCTACGAGCCCCCGAGTCATCGCCGCTCCAGGAGTAGGGCGGACGCGTCAGGCCGTCGCCAACCCTGATCTGGATGGGGTTGGCGCCGGTGCCTGACGGCCCACTGTTGATGATGGCGTCGCCCGCAGTAGCTCATGTAGTTAGCGTCCCTTAGTATCCGCTCCCTGCGAGGAATCAGAATGCGCCCCGTGGGGGCTTGTAAGGTGTTTGTAGTCCTGTTTGTTAATATGTATGACCTTTTGATGTGGATCTGAGCGAGCTGCTAACTCCGCTATAGTTCAGCCTTCCCTTTCGCACCTCACGAGGGCTTGGTGCTCTACGCTGACAGGTCCCATTCCCAAGGCGGCGTCAACCGTCGCTGGTATGCCAGGTCGCGATGCCGTGGTCAAGGCCAGGAGGTGAGCGACCCGAGGTCCGGTAAGAGCCCCTGAGTCGCGATGCTCAGGAGGTCCCCTTTGGTGCCCAAGCAGCCATCACTTAGTGAGAAAGGGAAGCAACGTCGCTAGTACGGAGTTGCTTTAGGTGCGGGGGTAGTGCTGCAGCAGCCAGTGCCGTGGGTGGTAACTTATCTTGAGGATCAGGGGCCATTCCAGGTGTGCCGTTGGGTCCGTGTGTGTGGATAGGAGCGGAAACGCTCGGCAAGGTCCTCGCGAGGCCCCTTCTTCCCCGCCTCTGCTCCCCTTTCTGCTCTACATCCTCGGGTCCCGGCCCTCGAGCTTGTCTCAGCCGTCGCTGGTATGCCAAGTCGCGATGCCATGGACAAGACCAGAGGGTGAGGGCTGGAGAGCCACTAAGAGCCCTGAGTCGCGATGCTCAGGCACCCCCCTTTAACATGCAAGCGGTTCGCGCGGGCGAGGGCGAAGGAAACCTCGTGAGGGCCTCGGCTTGCGCGGTTCCCTCCAGGGATCCTGCAGGGTCATCACAGAAAAAAGATGGTGTTGCCATGGCGGCCATTAGTCGATCGTTAGTCACTCAAGAGCTTGCTGGTTGAGGTAGGCGAGGCGTATCTGGGCACCCGTGAGCCAGCGCGGGACTCCCGAGGCCCTACCTCTGGGCGGGTTGCGCCCGGCACTGGGCCGTATCTTGAGATGTGTCCCTGCAAAATTTGGTTAGATGCCGGTACTCTACGTCCTTGGGTCCCGGCCCTCGAGCTTGTCTCAGCTATCGCTGGTATGCCAGGTCGCGATGCCGTGGACAAGGCCAGAGGGTGAGGGCTGGAGAGCCAGTAAGAGCCCTGAGTCGCGATGCTCTGGCACCCCCCCTTTAACGTGCAAGTGGCCGACATGGGAAGAGAAGATGCCGCGGACGGGCACCATGCAGCTAAGCGTGATAGGCAATGCATAGTTGGAAATAAACGCTAGGGGGATACATGCTGCTAGGTCTGGCCCGAACGGCTTGGGGATGATGCAGCCCGAGGGGCGCCCCCAACAAGGCAAACTAACGACGGAAAGGTAAATGCAGATACATGCTGCGGGGACGGACCCAGGCGGCCTGGGAGTGATGCAACCCTGGGAGGGTGCTCCCAGCTGAGAACGAAACTTGAAAGATGTCACCTGAGGATGTCGTCGGCGTAGTGGCATTGGTGCAGCAGACTTGACAGGTTGCAGAAGCCGATCCTCACGAGCCCCTAGGCCCCGGGGCCTCGGGAGGCTCCGGAGGCGCTGGTGACTCCTCGCGAGCTGCCTCCATCTCCGCCAAGGCCGCGGAACGCCTGTCTTCCTGAGCCTCCACGATGCCCCTCATGAGGCGCTGGTACGCCGCAGCCATGCTCGGCAGGCCGTAAGGCATGAGAACACGGCTGTGGGGTGGACCTCCGCAGCGCCCCACTCGCGAGGGCCAGAGGCGCTCTGTTGTGGCGATCTGATTGAGCCCTGGTACGTCGACGCAGACGCACAGCCCACCATCCTCGCCTGGATGTGGGGCCACGGCTGGCAAGCGACGGCAACCTCTCATGATCCTTGTCTCCTGTAGCTCTTGAATGGCCTCGTCAACGAACTCTTGCTGGTCTGATCTTCCTTGCCTGGCTCCCTCTCAAGGGAAACGTGCTGCGAAGCACGCCTCCACATGGTGCCCAAGCGCCTCCCTCGTGACCCTGGCTAGGTCGGTGGCCGTCCAGGTGAGAGCCCCCGAGCCCTGCCTGAGGAGGGCGCCGGGCGCGCTTTCCTATGCGATGGAAGGAGGGTCCTCCCGAGCAAGCACAGGCCCTGAGGGGCCTGCCTCCTGGGGGGCTGAGCCTGGCGACGTCTTCTTCTTCTTGGGGGTGGTCTCAGGAAGCCTCCTGCTTCCGCGATCTGGGTCTTCTAGCGACGCGGCCTGAAAGGCTCGCTCCAGGGAACACACTGCTTCTCTCTCCTCACAGGGCACCGTGATGACGCCGCCACTTCCTGGCATCTTGAGGACGTTGTAGCCATGGTGGGTCACGGCCATGAACTTGGCCAGCGCTGGGTACCCGAGGATGGCGTTGTACGGCAGGCGGGTGTGGGCAACGTCGAAGTCGATGAGCTCGGTGCAGTAGTTGCTGCGAGCCCCGAAGGTGACAGGGAGGCTGACCTGCCCGATCGGGACTGTGGAACCGTCAGTGATCCCGGAGAAAGGCCTGGTTGGCTGAAGCTGGTCATAGGGCACTTGGAGGTTGTTGAATGTTTCCACGGACAGGACGTTGAGCCCTGCCCCGCCATCGATGAGGGTCTTGGTGACCAGCACGTTGCTGATGACTGGGGAGCAGAGCATCGGGAGGACTCCTGGAGTGGCCGCGCACTTGAGCTGGTCTACCGAGCTGAACGTGATGGGGCACGCCGACCACCTGAGGGGGCGCGTTGCTTCGAGCTTGGGGAGAACTGCATTCACTTCGCGGGCAAACTGCTTGAAGATACGTTGGGAGGCTGGGGCTTGAGCTCCGCCCAGGATGCAGGCGATCGCGCGCGACTCCTGGAAGCCCCCAACCCCTTGTCTTGATGGCGGTCTTTGTTCCTTCTTGGTGGAGGCGGCAGCGGAGGTAGGCCTGCATTGCCATGAGGGCGGTCCTCATGAGGCTGGTCTCTCCAGTCCCCCTCACGAGGCAGGTCCCGCCAGCGGTCCTCGCGAGGCTGGTCGCGCCACCCCTGGCACGGGCCGCAGTCTTCCCAGCGCCCTGGGTTTCTTCCTCCTCCTCGGCCATAGCCCCGGTCAGCACGGTCAGGGCGACGGCCGATCCTTCCTTCTCGTACGGCGCGGAGCTCTTGACATTTGTTGGTGTTGTGGGTGTGGAGGTCGTGGTACACACGGTACCGGCTGCCTCTGGAGGGTTCGGGCAGATCCTTGCCCCGCTTGGTGTCTGGTTCGGCTGCGAGCACGGCAGCCCCCTTGCGCTTCACGTCCTTGGCTTTGGGCTTCTTCTCTTCTGGGTCCGCGGCAGGCAGCTCGAGGAGGGAGAGACGTCCCTCCTCAGCCCTGGCGCACTTGTTCGCCAAGTTGAACAGCTCCAGGGAGGTGTAGAGGTCTTCGTGCATCACCAGCTCCTCCTTCATCTTGACGTCACGCACGTCGTCAGAGAAGGCGGAGATGACGGCCTCCTCGGACACCTTGGGGATCTTGAGGCGCGCGCTGTTGAAGCGCTGGATGTACTTTTGCAGGGTCTCTCCGGGTTGTTGCTTGATGCAGCGCATGTCGCTCACGGCGGGCGGCCGGTCGCGAGTACCTTGGAAGTTGGCGATGAAGCGGGCGCGCATCTGGTCCCAGGAAGAGATCGTTCCTGGAGCTAGATTCAGGAGCCAGGTGCGCACCCCTTCCTTTAGCGCCATGGGGAACCAGTTAGCCATGACCTTTTCGTCCCCGTTGGCAGCCTCGATACCCAGCTCATAGAGCTGGAGGAATTCCGCGGGGTCAGTTGTGCCGTCGTAGCGAGGAGGCAGGTCGGGCTTGAACTTGCCGGGCCACGCGACGTTGTGCAGCTCAGTGGTGTAGGCGTGGCAGCCCGCGGTGACCACGAAAGGCCTCGGTTGGTGGAGAGCTTGGTCTTGAGGGTCCCCACGCGCTACAGCTAGGAGCAGGGAGGGGTCTTGACGCGCCGGAGCTGGAGTAGGGTCGCGGCGTGCCGGAGCAGGGAGCGCCCTGGCAGCCTCTTGTGGCCGAGAAACTTCTTGGCAGCTTCGCTCTTGCTGCGCTGGCGCCTGACGGAGCGGGTTCCGCCCAGGGGCCAGTCGCCTTGGAGCCATGGCATCTTCTTGGAGGGGAGGCGGCTGGTGCGCCTCTGGAGCTTCGTTGCCCGCGCGGGGCGGAGTGCGGCGTAGAGGGACGGACGGCGCGGAAGAGCCCCCTGCGGCGCGGACAAGCTCAGCCACGCAGTCGAGCCATTCTTCGTAGACGTCGTCGACGGGACGGTAGCGCAGGAGCTCGTTTGCCGCGAGGAGCGCAGCTCGAGCCTCCAAGGGTGCACGGAGCGCGCGGGACGAAGAGCCAGCTGGTGCGAGTGACGGAGTGGCGGTGCGGCCGTCTTGCCGCATGGACGGGTGCTGAGACGATGCCTGTTGCTCACCCCTCGCCGGGCCGGTGGCGGCGTTGACGGCGGGCGACGGGGAACGACGAGGACGCCCACCGACGGGGGCCGTCTAGGCGATGCGGGAAGCGATGGCGGCCCGGCGCTTGGCGCGGGCCCGACGAGCATCAGACATGGATGCGACAGTCGGAGGAGAGCGGAGCGGTGGAAGACGAATTCTGGCGCACCCCTACCTGGCGTGCCAAATGTCGGATTTCGGGTTCCGGCAGACCCATAAGGTTCGAACACTGGGGTGCGCGCGGAAATCTCGCCTTCAACCTCTCCGTCTCGATGGGATCTAAACTACTAAAAGAGCTGCACGAAAGACACAAGATTTATACTGGTTCGGGCCACCGATGTGGTGTAATACCCTACTCCAGTGTGTGGTGGATGGATTGCCTCCTAGGGCTGGTGTGGATGAACAATACAAGGAAGAACAACCTCGCGAGGGTCTGTTCTAGGCTGTGGTGATGAACTGCTATGAGGAGTTCAGTCACCTTTCTCTCTCTTTCTCTCTCAGATCCCGGACCGAACAACCAGGAATCGAACCCCTTGCTATGTGGGTGGCTAGTCCTATTTATAGAGGCCCTGGTCCTCTCCCCAAATATTGAGCGGGAAGGGATCCAACAATGGCGGGCTAATTTGAAGGGGGACAGCGAGTACATCTATCCTGACAAAAGCAGTCTTCGCCTGCCAAAGGCTCTGGTGATGACGCCGCGCTGGGCTCCATGGTGACCTCCGTCTCATAGTCCTCCTGGTCATGGTCTCGTTGCACCGAAGTGGCAACCTTTGCCTGATGCCTCGGTACTCCGCGGATACGCTTGCCCCCTTTGCACCAAAGAGGAAAGAGGGACGCTGCGCGCGCTGGCACCCGCCTGGTGCCCCGTGTCGTCATGGCTTGCGTCATGGGCACCTCGCGAGGTACCCCGCCTTGAACTCTCCGCCTTCTCACGAGCCAGCCTGACGAGGCTGTGCCTGAGGATGCGCCGTGTCGTCCGCCTCACGAGGCTTGGCCCCTCGCGAGGGTCTTGAGCCTCATGTTGATGAAGATGGGCCGCGCTGGGCCCCCACTTGAGCCACGCCGCAGGCCGCAGGCAGGCAAGTCTGGGGACCCCCGTTCCCAGAACGTCGACAGTTGCCTCCCCATGAACACGACGCATTCCGTTGCCTCCCCATGAACACGACGACGACGATGTTTCTCCATTCCGACCCAGCCATGTACACGAGCTCTGGCTGTACGTATGCACGAGTAGGCGTTCGAGACCCCGCCCGTACGTACACATATGTGTCCGTATTTTCTTTCTTGCACCCTGGCCGCTGTACGTACGTGTACATGCTACGTGCGCGCCTCTACTATGACACGTACGCACCTCTACTACGACACGTGCGTGCCTCTATATCCACCAGTATATATGTACGTACACGTTCGCGACCAGAATGACAACGCTACGTACGCTTTGACCAGGTGGGTCCCTACTGTCAGGCACTTCCTTGCGTGTGAAGATGTAGCTGGTGGGTCCCAGCAGTCAGGCGGGCGAATCGTTTTTTTTGCCCGGACGCACTTCCTTGCATGCGGAGATGTAGCTGGTGGGTCCCAGCAGTCAGGGGGCGAATCATTTTTTTCTTGCCCAGACGCACGTCCTTGTGTGCGAAGATGTAGCTGGTGGGTCACAGCAGTCAGGGGGAAACATTTTTTTTGCGAAATACGGTGGCCCGTCTGGTGGGTCCCCTATGTCAGTTGGAGGAATCATTATTTTGCGCGTAATAAGGAGGCACTTCCTTGCTGCGGCCGTGGACCCAGCTGTCAGCCTCTCCATGTACAGTCCATGTCCGATGGAAGTCGTTCCTTGACCATGTTGACCACGCCGCGCCGAGAGCACCAGGGCGGTGGACGACAGCGAGGCCTAGGAAGGGGACATCACGGAGCCAGGGAAGACGTGACAGTGGATGCACACGCAGAGAGGAGTACGAGGGTTCACTGGTTCGGCTGCGCTGCCGTCGCCGCAAAATAACAGGGGGTGTGGGTGAGTGGAGGGATGGCCTGGCCAGCGGTTGGAGTAGTAGGGGGCGGTGAGGCCTCCGCGGCAGCACAGCCGACCACGGGAGGTAGGAGCAGGCGACATGACCGGCGCTGCTTTGGGTGGCTGGAGCAAGAAGACTAGAGGTTGAAGAAGCACGATGGCCGTTAGATGGACATCGTATGGTCGCTGCAGCTAGAATCTTTTATATTGACTAAGTTGACAAAGCCCTTGGTACGTCAACTTAGTAGGCCCACAAGTCAGCTTCCGAAATGGTGCGCCCCAGATGTCAGGGGGAGGAATCATTTTTTGGGCGGGTGAAGCTAGAATATCCGAGATTGAAGAAGAAACAAGGCATCCGTTGGATGGACATCCAACGGCCACTGCTGCTAGAACCGTGTGTTGACTATAAGTTGACAAAGCCTTGCATACGTGTCAACTCTGTTTTTTGGGGGACACGTCAACTTAGTAAGGCCAGAAGTGTGTGGTAGAGAACTTATAGCCCATTTGAATTTGTAAGAATGTGTAGCCCATTTTTGAATTCTAATGGAATTTACTACAACCCATTTACAGTTTGTTAAAAGTACAGCCCATTTCAACCAACCGTTCAAAACAGAATTCAATAAAATTTCACACATTTTGATGGGATCCGAAATATTTTTATCCCGAAATTTCTAGTCAGATTAAATACAATTTCAATATAAATTTATATTACGTAAAAATCCAGCAAAACATTATGCTCGCAACAATTAATGAAATTAAAATTTTCAATATCCAAAAATAATATTTTATAAAGTAATCACGTGTTTGGTGCAATTTTTTTATAGTTACTGCCCAGTTTTTATAATTACATCCCATTTATTATTTCTTAAAGCCCATTTTCTTGTTAAGACTAATGCATCCCTCCTAGGAAAGATTTGCAGCCCAGCGGGGCGGAGAATAACAACTTGACCTTGCCTGGGTATTCCTAAAAAAAGTATAGCTGG
Source organism: Triticum monococcum (assembly GCA_034509565.1). Taxonomy (NCBI): domain Eukaryota; kingdom Viridiplantae; phylum Streptophyta; class Magnoliopsida; order Poales; family Poaceae; genus Triticum; species Triticum monococcum. The sequence goes on from CM067841.1 coordinate 389,670,428, forward strand.
GCTAGACATTTTCAGCTTGAAAAAAATTAATATCTGGGCTGGATATCTGGCCTGGGCTAGACGGGCCACAGCCCGCCCAGTTAATACCTGCAGCGATGTTTTCGTTGTTGTTCAGAGGATAAAAATTAATATCTGAGCTAAATATCAAAAAACTCTATAGTGCTCACACCTCAAAAACACAAATACTGCTCGAGCTGCTTGGTCCTAGCTGTCGGCCGCTTCTTGTGCAATTCTCTCGTTTATTGACTACTCCCTCCTTTCCGGTTTATAAGGCTCAATTCAAAAATGTCACCAACCAAGGTAGATGATGAGTGGTGGAATATTGTTTGTAGTTTGCAAAAGCACCCAATTAATGCTCTTGTTTTCCTCAAAAAATTATGTTTACGAATGCATTAATTGCAATGCATGCATGCATAAAATGCATGCATTGGTCAGTTTTGTCTTAATACTTGCATGCAATGATTTAATGCACCTTGAAGTCTGAACATGTGATGAGGAACAACCAAATTGAGCCTTATAAAATGGAAAAACTAAAATTTGAGATAAGCCCTATAAACCGGAAAGAAGGGATTACTACATAGGTTGACAATGGTGTGGGACCGTGATGTCAGGAAACCAGGAGGAAGCAAAATAAATTATAGTCATATATATATATATATATATATATATATATATATAATAAGGAGGCACTTGCGTACGTGAGGCTATGGACCTGGTGGGTCCCCATTGTCATCCTCTCCAAGTAAAGTCATCTCCTCGCCCCCGCGCGCTTTCCGCCCGAAACAGTCAGTGCCGCCCACCCCGCTTCCCGGTGCAGGCGATTGCTCCGCCTTCAAACGACACAAGTGCCGTCCGTCCGTCCATCTTCCACCCACATTAATGATACACGATTGCCGAGGCGGCTACTCCGGCGCCACACGTCCGTCCCTTCGCCCGCCCACCATTGCTATATAAACTGCTGCACCGGCCATAGCCGCAGTCATCCGCATCTGTTCCCTTTCTCCTATCCACACCACTACTGCCCACCATGTCTTCCTCGCACTCCAGTGCTCTTCGAGGCAGGCGAACGACGGACCACAGGGAGATGGCAGCCATTGCTGCCGACCGGCTGGCCGGCAGGCAGCCGAAGGACGACGACGTCCCAATGGAGAACATGGTAGTCGACGATCCGGCGCCAACCCCCTCCTCCGCGCCATCCTCGCCGGTGCATTGCACCATGACCATCGGCGAGGCCCGTGCCCAATATATGGATAGGGTGAGGCAGATGCGTGAGGAGCAGTTCCTGGAGGCATAGGCCGACGCCGCCTACAAACACCATCTCCTCTAGGAGCATCTGCAGGCGGAGGAGCAGATCGCCGCGGAGCGGGCGGAGCAGGAGGCGCTGCTCGACTCGTACCGCTCCACCCGCAAGGGCTGCCTCGAGCACTGGCAGTACCGCATGCAGGTGGCAGAGGCTGCGGTCGCCTACAAAGAGGCTAGCAAAGAGGGCGATGAAGCGGGCGAGGAGCTGTTTGGCGAGACCGAGGACGAGGCAGAGGACAATGCCAGCTCCGATGAGTCCCCGCTCTGCTGGCGTTGACGAGGCCCTGCTCCACCGAGGCCCCGCGGCGCCAACAACGAGGCAGAGGACACCACCGGCTTCACCGAGGCCCCGCCCCACCAACAACGAGGCAGAGGACATCGCCGGCTCAGCCGAGGCCCCACCCTGCCGCCAACGAGACCGAGGACATCGCCGGCTCCGCCGAGGCCCCGCCCCGCTACCAACGAGGTCGCGCCACACAAAAAACGAGGAAGAGTAGAACATGGTAGGTCGCTGCCGCTCGGGTCCAAGTAAGGCCACCGCTGCTACCCTCCGGTTGAAGCCAAGCTAGGCGGGTTGACCATTGACGTCCGGTTAGCTTCTTGGCGGCAACGTGGAGTCGGAGAGCTGCGCTAGAGAAGAATGCTGCTTCTACTTAACTGCTGGTGCAGTTGGCTGACTGACACGTGGGCCCAATAGGCCACATGTTAGTTACGCAACTGCACCTGCAGTTAAGTCACTGAAGCTTCTGTTCGGCTCAGCGGGACACAGGTGGGTAGCTTCGGTTAATTAATTATACCTCCAACGCACCCCTTTTTAGTTGAAGAATGTATGAAATGTAATGAAATCCGACATGTTGATATGAAATCCGACCATGTATGAATGAATTTATTTCGATTAGTTCGAATTCCTGTATCACTGGCATTGGATGAACATGCAAAACAATACGTACTAGCATTATTTCCAGGGTGATCACCTCGTTTGCAGCAGTTTCACATGTACTCCCTCCGGCCCTTTCTAGTCATCATACAAGTTTTGTCTGCAGTCAAAGTATCTCTACTTTGACCAATCTTATACAAAAAAGTATGCACTTTCACAATGTGCAAAGTAAAAAGGAATAGAAGGAGTACAAAGAGTTTTAGCAGCTTTTTAGCGTTTCTGTACATTGCAATCAAACACACAGGCCTGGCAATTCATAGAGAACATTCAAAACAATCGATGATTATGCATCTCAGCGACTCACATGTCAGAGGCAATATTTACTTCACAACTAAATAATAAAGAAAAAATTGATCGACGCTGCTGACAGCAAAGGGCGTCCCATTCGAAAATATCAAACGCATGTCTTGCTAAAATCAATGAGCAAAATTTGACAAGGTTGTCCCATTCCAAAATATCAAATGCCTACGATTATGGAATGGGCAGGGTTTGCCATGAGTTCGGACATTGACATGGCACCTCGTGCTAAATAAGCCAGCTGTTCTTTTTGTGCAGTTCCACCAAAATCAACCAAATTCGCGCGTAGCTTGTATGATTTCGCCCTTATATGTTGCAATGCCTTGAACTTATCGGCACCTCCTTTCTTGTGGTGGAAATGAATGATTCGATGTATTCATGAATATTTTGTGCAGTTACCATTGAAATCAAGCTGAGCACCCCCGTTTGCACAAATACAAAAAAGTGATTAGTATAAAGCAAACTGTACTATGAATTGACAGTTTCAACAGGCACATACATGGTCCATGTAGAGCACAATTTTAGAAAAATTGAACTCACCATAAAGAATCCTAGAACAACATTGTACTCGTGCATCACATCAAAAAATGGAGATTTGTCAGTCCTTCTGAGCTGAAGTTAGTTTGGTCTTGTGGGGAGTAATGTAACCATCCTTCAACTGCTCCTTCTGACGAGAAGATATACAGGGCTTCTTCATCCTGGCATAATCGGAACTAGTCATTTCACGTACTCCATATTCTTCTTTAGAGGAAGATGATCCTGTTGTGCAAAGACAAGAGGACTACTAAATGCTAGCATCCCTGTTTGCTCGAAAAAAGGAAAGGAAATATTTAAAACAGCATAGATGAAGCACTTCTCAAGGACAATACCACTTTTTCATGACAGTATCTAAACAGTAGCACAACACCAATAGAGATGACAAAGCTCAATCATATGGATGAAATCAATGGGCGAGTACCAACCTTTGTCAGGAGGCTTATTGTGTAGAGCATACAGATGAAGCACTTCTACGGAACCATCTGTTGCTATCTACGGTGGTGTCCATGCTTACTATGTACTCCTCGATTAGTTTAATGTTTCCAACATCTTCTTGTGTAGTTCCACTAAAATATATGGTATCTTCAAAGAAGATCCATGTTTGCAAAAGTTGAGATAATTACATATTAAAGAGTGGCATCAAATCAGTGGTAAAACAATTGCTCGTTCCAGCCATAGCAATAAATTAAAATGCAAAACTATATCATTACTTGTGTCATCACAGTTCCAGTGCTTCATTACAGCACCAGGAGTTGATTTTTGTTTTTCTTCCGCTTGTTCTTCCCCTTCATCACTTGGTTCAATAACAGACAAGCTTTGCCTTCAATGTAAGATTTGGCATGTCAATTAGGGAGCACAAGTATAGTACTAAACTTAATTTTCTGATGAAACTCGCAAAATACAGGCCAATAGTTGTGAAATATCCTTATCTTACCTCAATGGGATATTACCGTGCACGTACAGATTGGAAGTCTTGTCTCCATTTATGCAGTTCACTAAAATCAAGCAACATTATCATACAAGTAGCACAACATATGAAAGCACACTGCGGAATCATGTGAAAGAAGGCTCGTACTGACCTCTCATGATGTGGAATTCAAACAACTCACAAGAAGAAGATTTGAACCAAATTCGCCTTAACGGATAGGAAGTAAGATATCCTCTTGTGCAGTTCCACTAAGATCAAGCAATCAAGCAACATTGTCGGTGTGACATTTTGGTTGAACTGCACAAAACACTCTTAAAACAAAAGTGTTTTGTGCAGTGTAACAAAAGGTCACAATGGCAACAAGGTGAAGTAGATAACCCTGTTTACACATAGGTGCAAAGGAAACAATTAGTGGTCAATAACGGTGGATGACACAGAAGCCAACAAACAGAAGCATCTACCTTGTCAAAATGGGAAAGAAAGCAAGACAGTAGCATTTCTCAAACGGTGACATTGATTAATATTAACATAGAGATTATATTAACAATAAAATTTGTTAAACATGTAATTTGCTTTTAACTATGGCATTGCATCAATTATCCAGCGGCATTATTAGAGGGTGTTTGTTTACAGGGACATTTTGGTGTAGGGACTAAAAAAACTCCGTGTCAGTCCCATCGAAACCAAATAGGAGGGACTTTTAGGGACTAAAAGTGGGCATTTGGGACTAAAGAAAGAAGACCCCGAGGGAGTCTTTTTGGGACTTTTCCAACAGTTGCCCCTGCCACGCATCGCACCTTGTCTCTATTAGTTCATTACTAGGGGTAACATGGTCTTTTAGCATGTCATTTAATAACCTCTAGTCCATGTTTAGTCCCTGGAACCAAGCAGGTAGGGACTAGGGAGTTTTTAACCAAACAGGGCCTTAGATTAACAACAGCTAATGAGTTGCACTGGACAGTGGACGCACCAGCACCATGTGAATCTACCGATGTACTGTGATCATGCACAGTCTGTTGCAACAAAGAACAAACAACCAAGGAGCATATTTGTGTTGGTCCCAGTTTTGTTATCTTTAGACACCTTTCCCTATGTGAGCGCAGCAAATCTAGTCCTGCTCAAACTCTACAGCCTTGTCCCTTCCTTTCCTTTTTGAACTAGTACTTTCGCCCCTTCCTTTCCTCTTTGAACCACGTCCTAGATTTATGTGATACAACTTTCCCCACTACTTTCCCCCATTCCTTTCCTCTTTGAACCAAGTCCTAGATTCATGCTATACAACTTTCCCCCTTCATTTCCTCTTTGAACCACGTCCTAGATTCATGTTATATACAACTTTTCCCACTACTTTCCCCCACTCCTTTCCTCTTTGAACCACGTCCTAAATTCATGGTATACATGCAGCTAGAGCAATGCATGTGGAGTAAGTAAATTATACCTTAAGGTTCTTGGGGCATGGTTCGGTGGGCGACGGGATGGCGGCGAAGAAGAAGGGGTCGGAGGCCCTCTCGCGCCACCGCTGGGTGGAAAGTGAACAGCTGTGCCGGTAGTCCCTCACCGATGGCGACAACATTAAGCCTCCTTCCCTTCCCCGCGAACGGATCCTGCTGGCTCTTTGAGCAGCAGTGAGGGGAGAGAGAGGCCAATGAAGTCTTGTTTAGATCTGGAGAGGGCGAGAGAGTGTGAAGAGATCAACTACAAGCACTGAGGCTCTAGCAGGAGAGGGTGATAGAGTGTGAAGAGAGCAACTACAAGCGCTGAGGCTCCAGCGGGAGAGGGCGAGAGAGTGTGAAGAGAGCAAATACAAGCGCTGAGGCTCCAGCGTGTATATATATACTGGAGAGAGAGTGTGAAGCGTGCAAACCCTAGAAAACATTTTGACCAGTCAAAGAATCCTCCTGGCACAAATTATGCTCAAGTGTAGTTATCGAACCCGAGACCTCAAGTTTGATGAGCGAATAGGCTAACCAGCTACACAACCCTCCCGTTATGTTAAACGAGAGGGAAATAACCTTTTATACATTCCTGCATTCATGTGACAAGCATGCCGTGTTTTTTTGTGTGTGTGGGAGTCATTGGGATTTCAATCATAATCATGTCATGTGGCTTTGGTGGTAAGACTATCCATAGTGGTGCAGAAATAATGCAACCTTAGTCACCTTACCTCTCTCCACGTAGTACGTTGGGTCCCACCAGTCAGAGGGTGAAACAAACAAATTAATAAGAAAAATTAAAAGCGCCAGCGGTATTTCTTACCTCACACATCTCGCTACTGCTCGGGAACACTGTCCAATTGATCCCTCAGTTCGCTCACGTACTATTTTAAGTGAATCCTTATTATAACATGCACACAAATTTTGGGCACTTGTATTCGACTTAAGTTAGTGTGCCACCCTATCTCGTATACTTACTACTCCCTCCGTCTAGGTGTAATAAGTCACGTTAGAAGGTGCAACGGGACCCAGGTGCGTGTGTGTGTGTGTGTGTGTGTGTTTAACAGCATGTGTGTGTTAGAGAGAGCGACAGATCGACCTACTCCTATAGAGAGATGTTGTGTGGTGTACGATTTTAGCCGCGAGAGTCGGTGCATCCTCTCGTTTCTGGGCGTGTCCGGTAGGGACATGCGGACAGCTGCCATGCCCGCTCCTGACTAGCCTGGCCCACCCAAAGCCCCTCCATCATGCACGCGCTTCCCGCCCGAAACGGTCAGCGCCGCTCCAAAGAATCGGTGCCGCATTCATACCCGGGCAGAGCAGACACAACCTCTCACTGGCGCAAGAGTGATGGTTGCTTCGTCCGTCCAACTTACTGTTGGGTCTATGTGATTTGACGGCTCATTGGTCTTTATTACTGAGGTGGTAGGACTGCTAGATGTCCCATGCTTTCGGCGAAAGGAGGTACTATTACTAGATTACAATTTTCTCCATTCTTACAGCAGAGGCGTCCAAGAGCAGTGAAAACATGCAGGCTCAGTGATTACATGGCCCACCTCACACTATCATCGTGCAACACCTAACTCTTTACATAGTACTCCATTCCTAAATATTACTAGATGAGTCCCCACGCATTGCCGCGGAACAGCGGTATATCTCTCTGCCCAAAATTATCGATTTCATAGAACTAAAAAAACTCTATAACCGCATGACAAATGTGGTAGCCAAACTAAATAAACTCCCATCATCATTTAGATCATCCCACGTAAGGAAAAAAGATCAGCCAACTCCTATTGCATAATGGGATTATATTTTTCTTTTTGACAAGTTAATGGGACTTAAAAGCTCACTTACATGCATGCTACCGCTGCATGCTTTCATGCAGACATGTTGATGTGATTTAAAACCCACTCACATGCATGTGCCACGGTATTTCTGCATGCTTGCATGTGGCTTAGTGCGGAGCCTCTCAACATCTAGATCAGATGGCTATTATGGACTGATTTACTTCATCTAACGGCTACATCAATTTTGATGATGTGTCTCAAGGAGAGGATAGAGAATTCCTAGTAGTGGGGGCTAGCTATTACTAGTAGATAAGTCTTTGTAGAGATTCCACTACATATGGAACAAAATGAATGAATCTACACTTAAAATGCACCTATATACATCCGCATGTGGTTCATGGTGAAATCTCTACAACGAATTATATTTAGGAACGGGGGATATGGCGTACTAAGCAAGCTTCTCCTCGTTCTGCCAGCTGACGGGACACATCAAAAGTACTCCAGTGTATAGAGCCTTGCCTCTAAGGTAGGCCCCACATGGTTTGCCTCTTTTTTTAACATAACACGTCAAGTCACAATGTGTTTGTTCACCCATGGTAGACGATCCTCCCTCCACCAAGTGGACAACCAGTACACGTGCCAAATTACCACGTGGGGTGCCTTTTCGTACAGAAATGAGCTCTACCGTGTACCCACGCGCATGTGGTTGGGAAAGAAACGGGAGTACGTGTGCCGTGCATGCACCTCTTATCTTCGTGCACGTCCCCCACCTACGTGGGTGTGTGAGAGAGATACAAACCGCGTTCATGAGTGTTTTTTGTTTTGGGGTGGGGGTGGGGTGGGGGCTTGATTTCGTGAATTATTTGTGGGAATATGTGTCGATGACATCTCAAACAAAATTTTGCATGCAATGTGTGTGAAATGGAGGCCTATCCATATCATACATAGAGGGTCGGGCAATCCACATGAAGAGAGGGAGGGGTCATAGCTATCGATAGAGTCGAAGAGAGGATCAAGTGGGTGGGTGCGAGATCGATGAAGAGAGCCATCGAAATTGTGTGTGTGTGTATGCAAGTCAAAGATATAGGGTGACTGGCCTACTGGAACGTTAGAGGGCACATGTCAAGTTTGTGTGTGGCAAGGAGACATGACTAGAGCGCTCGATGCATCGGTGTGTGTGTGGGGGGTGGGGGTGGGGGGAGGGGTAGGCAGAGGCCTAACTATAGAGGTAGAACGACTCATATATGTGTTGAGAAGGAGAGACCCAGCTATGTCTTGTTGGAGATTGGTCGACATCCATACATAACTGAAGGACGGGAAATATGATGGGACAGAGAGAGAGAGAGAGGAGAGAGAGAGGGAGGGAGAGGGAGGGAGAGGGGTAGATTGTTGGATGGGTGATGGAGTTGCTTATCGAAGATGGTGGGAGAGGCCTACTAGACAAACTGAGGGTGGAACTGCAATGTTATCAATAAGAGTGGGGATGTGTTTCTGTGTGTGCCTGTGCGTGATAGATCTGTCAGGACGCATCCATGGATGATGAAGGGGAACCATGTGTTTGGTAAGCAAACCTAACTAGATCGGTAGATCAATTGTTGTTTGTCGGAGGAAGGGAGAGACACAACTAATGAGGTAGATCGATTGATGTGTGGGTAAAAATGAGTTATAAGGACCTAGCTAGCTATATGTATAGCGAGAGATCGGTCGGTGTACATCCATTTGTTAGAGGAAAATTAGGCCCAGCGAGACGGATAGACAGAGAGAATGGAGCTAGGAGGTGGTGCGAGAGGCCCAACTACTAGCTAGATAGGGGGAGGAGTGTGCGGTTGTGAGATCGATGAAAAGAGGGGCGAGAGTTTACACGTGTGTCTTACCGTATGAGAGACACGAGGCAAGGACACATAAAGAGGAGATTGAAGGTGTGTGTGTATGTTGTAGGCAGGCATCACTAGAGAGGTTTATCGATCGGTGTGTGTCAGAAAGGAGTTGTGGAGACTCTGGGAGAACGACCTAAAGAAAAAAAAATGAATGTGCCCAGTGTATAGAATGCCGAGGGAGGGGGAGGGCGAGGAGGGCGTGTGCATGCACGAGAGAAAGTTAGTGGTAGCTACAAAGGTTAGAGGACTGTGTGGGTGTAAGAGACTAACAAAGGTCATAATTTGATATGAAAGCGGATTCATATATTTGAATAGGATATCATAGTGTTTTAAACATTGCATGCATGAATATAGCGGTGATACACGTGTTGTGCACATGTTATACCATAATGTGATAATGCATGGCGTTTGCAACTCACAGCTAAATGCCGAACAATCTAAACCATACTATACATCAAACAATCTCACATTTTATTTGAATTTGTGATAATGTGTGGCGTTTGTAGCTTACAACTAAATATCGAACAATCTAAACAATACTATATATCGAACATTCTCACATTTTATTTGAATTTGTGGTAATGTGTGGTGTTTGCAACTCAAATCTAAATACTTGTAGGCGTAGGGGGCGGGGCACCATACATAATGTGACAAGCACATTATACATATGAGACATGGTTTAGATTATGAAGATCTAGCTAGAGCTAGAAATGTAATGTGATTTGAAATCAAAATAAAGTGGATTCAAAAAATCTAGTTCGAGTTCATATAGTACACATAGTTCATATGTAACTCGAGACTAATCATGTGGTGTGGTGTGAAGATAATACACAAACGATGGTTTAACTTGACAATAATGATGATTGTAGATCTTATTAAAACAGAGAAACAAATTCAAATGCTTTGACTTCACAACAATCATTACTGTAGATCTTATTCAAATAGAGAAACGAATTCAAATTTAATTCATATTGAAGCGGTAGTATATACGTTTGGAATGCACTAAAACTTTCATTTGAGTAGTAGGTTGCATGCATTATACACGTAGCGAAATATTTTAATTGAACATAACATGAATTCAAAGTTTTGAATGACATTTGTAGTGCGCATTGATTTGGTATAGAACACGTTAGGCTTTTCCGGAAATTTCAACCTGCGCCTTGTTAGCCCGAAATATTTAAGATATATCTTTGTCTCGTTGTGCTCGGACAACTCCCTCCATCTCAACCCGCGCCTTGCTATTCTGAAATTACAACGCGCGTGGTACCCCTGAACCGAAAGAACCGCCTCATATCGGTGGGGGTACTTTCGTAACTTACCCCACATTTTGAACAAGCGTGTGTCTAAGCCATGGTTCCCCACTGCCATCCCATCCGCCCACCCATTCATACACCGAGGCCGCGAAAACCCATGACGAAACCCCACACCCTGCTCCGTCCGCCACCCAGCCGGAGCCGCTTCCCCGACGACATCGTCCACATCAACACCTCGACGTCCCTCATCCACCGTACCGGATGAGGATCTGTCATCGATCTCATCATCCCGCCGGTTCAGCCACCCCATCCTCCGCCTCCAAGGAGCTGCCCTGATGTTCCCCTTGTCTTTCGTGCCACCTCCATTCCCACACCGCCGTCTTCACCTGCACCACCGGAAGAGCATCATCATCACCATTTCCTCGGATGAAGCTGCGGCCTTATCGGTGCCACCAAAGAGGTTGTACACTAATCACCACATTTTCTTCTTGATTCGATCTCACGGTGCTGCCGGCGCTCGGTCCCGAGCCGACACGGCGCGGCTCCATCCATGGTGGCGTCACCGGCCACTTCCTCCACGGTGTCGCTCCCTCGGCGGCAATGTCCACATCAGTAGGAGCTACTGCTGCTTTAGCTCTTGCTCGCGCTGCAGCTCTGCTCTTGCTCTCGGTCCCCTTCCTGGTCTGCTCTTGCTATTGCTCTTGCTCTTGTTGCTGCTCTCGCTCTTGCTCTTGCTTGCGATGCTGCTCCGATTTAGCTACACTTCAATCGACTGAATCGACTTTTGGGTCAGTCAATTTTCAGGGGGGGGGCTCACCGGGGTGAAGGAAGAACCAGCCGCAGCGAGGAGGGGGCTCGCCGGAGAGGTACCCCACTATCTATCTTAGGGTTCAAGATGGGGGCGGTGGTCGCCGGCGGTGGCGGGGCGTTGGCGGAGCGGTGGCATGGGGATCGCCGGAGAAAAAGCTCGGCACGGGGGGGCCTAGAGGGATGGCCGGGGCGGCGGCGGACCAGCGGTGGGGAGTGTTTTTGGGGCGGGCGGGGCGGCGCACCACCGACCGCGGGCGACGGGGGGCTGCTGTTTGGCCGATGGTGGCTGGCGGCTCAGGGGGGTGGAGGTTGAAGATGAACTGCAGGCCCTTGATTTCGTATCCAACGGCTGCAAAATCGATTGACCAGAGATGAAAAAGTCAGTCGACCGATGTGTAGCCTCACCTTGCTAGTGCGTTCAGTTTCGACAGCAAAAATCATTTTCGACAGTTAAGTTCAGTTTTGACAGTTAAGTTCAGTTTCGACAGTTAAGTTCAGAGATGAGCGGCTGATGTATTTTACATCTAGCACTTTGTAGTTATGTATTTTACGTCATGTATTGGAGATGCTATTAGAATTCCACTCAGGTTAACGTTGTTCGTTGTCTCTCTTGTCCTGCTTCAGCCTCAGCGTCGTACAACTCACCGAAGTTGCTCCAACGACGAAACCCTCCATCACAGCGGAGCAGTACCTCGGGCTCCATCTCCAGACGCCTAAGATCTTCTTCCTCTCCTCCGACATCAAAGTCAGCCGGAGCATCCTCACCGGCCAACCCAATCACGCTGAGATCGACATGGCTTCGCCAAAGAGGTTGTACACTTGTTGCATCTCTTTTTTACTCTACATGTTATATATATTGTCCACTGAGCACACTGATTTATTCCTTTAGTGTCTCCTTGAAAGAAAAAACGTAGGAATTATAATTTTCACTTGTCCTCCTTTTCAAATTCCTATTCATGAAGCACAAGACTAAGAGATAGTAGCATTATAGCATTATAACCGTACATTTTCTTGTGGTTTGACTTAATCTCACCATGCTTCTTTGCATCTTGTGATCTTCCAATTGTTGTGAATCAAACACCCAGATTGGCAGAAATCCTGTGTTTTTAAATTCTCTATTTTGCACGTGCATTCCTATCCTATTTCTGTCTATTTCCTATCCCTACATTGTTGGAATCCTCCAATTAAAACGAGCCCTTACAAAATTACTTCTCTTATAGATAGTTGTCAAAGAAAACCTTGCGTGGTTTGTCCCGCTCCTACTGCGCCGTCGTCCACCCTAGCTCAGCTGCTCCAACGACAGAAGGGTCCAGCACAGCAGGGATCCGACCTCCAGACTGTCTTTTGCCACCTTAGATCTTCTTCCCCGCCGCTGGCAGCCATGAAAACTGCATTACCATCATCAATCGAGCAGATGACCTCGAGGACTACACGGGTCCGCAAGAGAGGTCGCACCTTTTTGTGTCTGCTTACATTATGCATCGCTTAATATTACATGCTACTTTATCGTCCTGTTCACCGATTAGACTCTGAGTTAGCTCCAAACTAATGGTCAAACTCGAATTTTTAAATGGTTGTGGGGTACATATCGGGGCCGCTATCAATAGTATCTATCTACTATCTGGTTAATCTCCGGTGTCTAATATGAGTTTCATGTTGGGTGGGAAACAAATAGTAAAGAAGCCATTATCTGTATTTTTTAACTGAAGCCATCATCTGCCTGCTATTATTGGTTTTGGGTCTATCCACAGGTTGCTACCATCACTCTGGATTTCTGCATGCACTCCTTACATAATCTCACTATGTTTTATTCCTATGCATGACAGTTATTGTAAACAATGGAATTGAACATGTAGAGCAAAAGAGACGAGCCTTACGTGGCAATAAAATTTCATGGAGACGTCGCTCCATGGTAGGCGCAAAGGCAGCCCCCCTCCACGCATTTCGTATTGTAATCGAGAGGAAGATATCTATTCTGAGGGGGATTCAGAAGGAGAAGACAACTCCTATTTACCCCCTGAGGGCTTCACTCTAACTTGGCATGCTGATGTTGGTTATATCATGCATATGGTGTCTTGCATTACTTATTTTATACATCAAATATGTCATCTGCTTAGTTTAGACATCTTTTGTGTGAATGCCATCTGTTTAGTTTATTCATTGTTTATGTGAATTATGCAATGCCATCTTGTTTAGCCATGCATCATATATGTGAATTTTGCAATTCCATCCTTCTTAGCCAGTCATCTTATATATAAATTATATCAGGCCATCCTTTTTTTGTTACATATTACAGTTGTCAACAATGTTAGTACATTCAACTGCTCTTCATGTGCATCAGCCATTTGACACGGTGATGGCAAATTCTGGAGTGAAAACAAGGTCTTCAGAGCAGACTATGCTATCTGACGAAGCGCATATCTCGCTGGTTACGGATAGCTCCTCAGAGGAGGATTCAGAGACAGATGACCAGTCCTATCCCCCCCCCCCGAGGTGTATGCTCTAACTTGGCAGGGTTATGTTGCTCATATCATGTGTATGGTGTCTCGCATTGCTATGTCATTTGATTAGTTTAGACATGCTTTGTGAAAATGCCACCTGTTTAGTGTCTAATTACCATATATGTGAATTATGCATTGCCATCTTGTTGCAAGACATTATATATGTGAATTATACAATGCTATCTTGTTACAAAGGCATTATATATGTGAATTATGCAATGCCATGCTGTTTAGCCAATCATCATGTATGTGAATTATATCATGCTATCATTTTTTTGTATTATGTGTTCCATTTGTCGATAACGTTTGTATATTCAACTACTCTTGCTGTGCATCAGCCATTTGAAGCGATGATGGAAGTATCTGGAGTGAGAACAAGGTATTCAGAGCAGACAATGCTACCTGCTGAAGCAAACATCTTGCTGGTTACAGAGAGCTCCTCAGAGGAGGATTCAGAGACTAATGATGAGTCCTATTTCCCCCCTGAGGTCTATGCTCAAACTTGACAGGGTTATATTACCCATGTCATGCATGTTGTCTTGCATTGCTTAGTTTTTACATCATATATGGATTGCCATCTGCTTACTTGCTTACTATATGAATCATATATTTGAATTATATCATGCCATCATGTTTACATAGTACATACACATCATCTATCTGAATTATGGCATGGCAACCCATTTAATAAAGACATCATATAGTTATATCATCTCATCCTGTTTAGTGTTTACAGTCATCATATTTTGAATTATGGCATTCTATCCGTGAATGTATGTGAATTATGGCATGCCAACCTATTTAATAAACACATTATATAGTTATGTCATGTCATCCTGTTTACATAGTCTCATATTTTGAACTATGTATTTCCATCTTTTTTAGTTAGCCATCATATTGTGAAATTGTGTCATGCTATCCTGTTTAGTTAGCCATCATATATTTGAAATCGTGTCATGCTATCCTATTTGGTTAGACAACATAAATATGAATTATTTCATGCCCTCTTTTATTCCCCACTATCCATTTCACCTGTCTATCATACAATGTCTATACTTTTAATTACTTTTCTTGTTTATCAGCCATTTGAATTGGAGAGCGTGATGGCAGTATCTAAGGGAGTAACAACATGGTCTTCAGAAAAGATAGTGCTACCAGTCGATGCAGATAGAACCACGGTTGTACTTGCCCAAGGACCAGATCCACCACACATAACCCAGACTCTCGCAGATTGTACCCCTAGCAGTTGGACAGAGAACCGGCTACACCTCTTCTAACCCCAACCCTGGCGGATAGTAACCCAGTTCCAGTTGACACAACACCGTCTCCACCAAAGAGCACCCAAACACGAGCAGTTAGTAAGGGAACGACAGTGCCCAAAGCACGAGGACCACCACTCCGAATCCCAACTCAACGCTTAAAGGAGAAGAAGATTATATTCTCAGGTCAGGTTCTGTAGCTATGGTTCATACTCCTTTGCTCTTGCATTACTATATTTACTCATACCAACTATTTTCAAATTTGAAGGATGGAATTGAAACTCCAACGGCGCAACAGGTATGTTTAAACCTGTTTCTTTAACTGGTTTGCTGTTGTAACGTGCTCTATGTTGATTTCAGTTTCAATTGAATAAACAGTTATGTCCTCATGTCATGCACATTACAAGTGTTGTTGTTGCTCTATAGTTACCCACACTTATAGTCTATGTATTCTGCTTTGTCTTGAACAAATATTATTTGAACTGTGTCTCTATCTTGATTTGGCAACAAAAACTAGAATGATATAGACCATAAAGTGACCATGGTACATAGATATATGTTTGTTTCATGTTGTTATCCTATCCACTTTACTACTGAACTAATTTACCAAAATGAGTTTCATATACAACATTATAAACATGTGATGTGTCTGCTTGTTTCTCTTTTAGAATGCTGACAAAATATTGGAGAACAGTACCGCGTTATCCAATGGTAAAGGGAGTAATGCAGATAAGGTTAAAGATAGTGAGACATCCCTGTTGGTCTCCAAGAAAGCTGATAAAAACTATCTTGATGACAGTGAGGGAACCCAAAAGTCTTGTCTTGATGTAGTGTTCGAGTTACTGGCCACTACTGCTGGCACAAGCTCTTCGAACTCGCAGCCTGAATCAGTTCGTCTTCTTGAGTCTCAACTTCAAGTTGAAAGACATCGATCATATGTGTTGCGATAGGAAGCTGAAGGACTGAGGAAGTCCCTGCAGAATTCAGATGCATATTTTCTGGTGCAACAACAAGCGCTGGAGGATTTAAGCGTCAAACAAGAGAAAGTTAATAAGCTTGCTAAGCATCTTGCCAGCATTATGGGTACCCAAGATATTGTTTCTTGAGATCTTCTGAAGTGGTTTCAGTTCTGGATTTGTTTTGCTGCGGCGTTTATTTGCGTTGGTCGCCAACTTTGACAACCAGTGTATATGATATGCTGATTTGTTCCCTATATTTGCACTGGTGGCGAACTTTGATGCCCAGTGGATGTAATATGTGTAATAGCCGTGACAGCCTAGCGTTAGTTGCTTGCTTATTTATTTCCTTGTTGTCTTGTTTATTTGTTTTCTTGTAGTCATTGCAGTTCTTTTTCCGCGGTTAGCTAGTGGCTGCAATAACCTATTTTTTAAAACTAGGCCCACAATAACCATGGGCTAATATTTACTGTAGTGACACTGGGCCTCCTACTGGCCGTAGAAACAGTGGGCCTTCTACGGGCCATAGAAACAATGGGCCTTCTACGGGCCGTAGAAACAATGGGCCTTCTGCGGGATGTATCATCAATGGGCCTTATACGGGCCGTATGATCGATTGGACAAACATGGGCCAAACAAACCACATTATGGCCGTAAACGGGCTAGAGTTGGAATCGTCCGTTCATGCGCCGACCATAACGGGCCATCGTTAATAGGCCATATTTGATGATGCTATGAAAACGGCCCAACGTATTAACGGACCACAAACGGGCCGACTGTAACCACAGGCTGAATTTGGCCCACAAGCAGAAAATGACAGTAACGGGTCGTAAGTAAATGAATGCTGGAAATGAGCCCAAGAATAAATGGGCTCTGAGAAGGCCGAAAGAGAAGATAGGATGGAAACAACCCAATGGTATAACGGGTCGTTAATGGGTATAAAGTGATACACTGTTCATTACAGGCCAGTTTAACCACGGGTTGTTAATGGGTGTAAAGTGATACACTGTTCATTACGGGCTAGTTTCACCACGAGTCATTAATAGGCCAAGAGTTACATAGGGCCTCATATGGGCCGAAAGACGTCATGGGCCATACATGGGCCAGAAGTGAAAATGGGCTGGGATCATATTGGGTGGCCCAGAGGACGCTACTGGGCCTAATTCGGATAGGGCGTCACGGGCCTTGGGTTAGCGGGCTGTAAATGGGCTATATGCGAACAGGCCGTTAACAGGCTTTACATGGGCCAGCCCGCCACCTTTTTACCAAGTCAAACGGGCCGGCCTTTTCACAGGAATGGGCCTCTGTTGGGCCATGCCACGTGTCAACGTATTATAGGCGCCTTCTGTCCAATGAGTGGATGACATCTGTCCCAAGGATGAGCCGACACGTGTTTCCTCCAGCTAATGATGATTTTACACATGGAAAATCCCCATTAGTCGGGGTTGTTAACGGGTTATCAGATCCAAAACCTGACCTGATAGCTTAACGGCGTTCCGTTATAGTGGATACCACATGTTGGTCACCCTTGACAAAAGCACTTCTGTGATGCGGGATTTATCGTCATGGAAGTGGACACTTCCGTGATGATAATTTTGGTAATGTCATGGAACACTTCTACGACAGCACAGGTATGACTATCTTGATTCTGTCATAAAATCGTCATGGATGTACATGCATGACAGAAAATGCGACCTACTGTGACAAAGACATAAGAGCTCCTTCTACCCCTTCTTTATAAGCAGCGCCGTCGCTTGCCTGGTTCCCCCCTTCTCTGACTTCTTCTATGCAGTCCTCCAACATTACAGGTTGCAGGCCCTCCATCTCCATCCCAACTCCGTTCTCCTCTTGTCGATCTTTGCCTTCCACTGTGAGGCATATGTTGGGGTGATGTCGTCGGTGGCACTGATGTGCCACTTCTTCTTCCTCCGAATCAATGATGACCACACCTTGGGGTGCGCCAACTTCGTCGCAGCCGGCAAGGCCAACGAGATCTCGAAGGCCGGAAAGAAGGCCAACGACTTCAAGAGCGAGTGGGTCATGATGGATGCCAAGTGTGTCCACCCACGGCTGAAGCTGCCGACGGAGATGCCCCAATCTGACGAGGGCTGGTCCCGCGCGAAGCTTACTGACGATCGGGCAAAGTCGGTGCTGGAGAAGATGACCGCCGACCTGATGCCGGGCAATGTGAAAGCGGCGAAGCTGATGGGGGCCATGTTCCTGAGGGAGTTCCTGATGCTTCGGGTGGCTCCTCTCTAGGCGCGCTCGCACCCCTTGTGGATGCTCGGGGATGGGGAGGACAAGCTTCGCTTGAGTCCGGAGGCCTTGTCTGAAGGGGAGCTGGCCGTGGCTCTCCGCCTCTTGGTCGGGGACGACCTAGAGTATCCGCCAAGTGCCCACGCTCCCTTGTTCCTTCGGAAGGACGGGGCGCTGGTCGTGGCCGCCATGCCCACCTTTGACGAGCGCGACCTGGTGCCGCTGGCGCCCCCTGGAGTCCCAGTGGCGACGACGACGATGGACGTATCTTCTGGCGATTCCCGCAGGGATGGGGAAGTGGAGGAGGACGAGGAGCGCGACTCGGAAGCGACCCCCGAGGGGATGGGGGAGACCTACCCCTTGCGCAAGGCGGACATCCTCTGCATCCTGCCTGATGACGATGACGAGGCTGGCGTCCTCCCGGAGAGGGAGGAGCCGCCCGTGGTTCCGACGAAGGGCAGGTCAGCGCTGCTCTCCCGGGACGACGCTCCTGCCCCGACGCCGCCTGGAGCTGCTTCCAGTCCATCTGCTGCCCCTGCTTCTGCTCCTGGAGCTCGCGCTCCCACACCTCGGGTTGCGAGGCTCTCCGGCTTCAAGCATACTAAGTGGAGGGACTACGTCGTGGTGGACCAGTAAGTGTTCTTGTCCTGCCTTGTTCTTGCTTCTGCTGCTCGTCCTTGACTCTTCTTCATTGTGCAACTAGGCTGACGCCCACGGTGAAGAAGAGAAAGGGGGACGAGGTGGTACTAGGAGGCCCGATCATCCTCGCGAGGCTAGGTGGAGCATCCTAGGGAGGAGTTAGTCCCCGTGGCCCCACTGGTTCTGGAGGTCCCAACGTCCGGCTCGGGCGCTGGGGTCCTCGAGGCTCAGGAGCCTCTGGCCTCCCAGGCCATGGTGACGACGTCGCCTCCACCTCCTCCTGCCGCATTGCTGTCTCCGGGTTCTTCCGCCTCTCCTGACGTCCTGGAGCGCCCTCTTTCTACGATGGCCCTGCTGCGAAAAGATCTTCAAGGCATCGACCGTCGCCTGGTGGCCGGGCGCCTGGTGCTGGTCTCTGGCTGGCTTCACTCCGATGTGTCCATCCGGGCGACGCTGAGCCAGGCTGCTGTCGACTCCGAGAAGGACATGGAGGCCGTCGCCCAAGTTGTGGCCGCCCGCTAGGTGGCACTGAAGGATCCCGGGACCGCTGCCGGTCGCTGGAGGCCCAGCTGGAGACCATGCAGAGGGAGCGCGCGAAAGAAGCCCGAGGCCACAAGGCGGAGGAGGAGAATATGAAGGCCCGAGAGGATGCCGTCAAGGATCGCGACGCTGAACTGGAGGAGTTGGCGAAGGCACAGGCCACGAAGCGCAACTGGTTGGAGGAGCTGGAGCAGAAGCTGAAGGCGTAGAAGGAAGAGCTTGACGCCAAGGCAAGATCCTAGCTGAGGACCGCGCAGCCTTCAAGCTCCTTGATGAGAGGTCTTGGATGGCGCTGCAGTCACTCTACGAGAAGGGCCTGGAGGAGCCACTGGCCCCCGATGACGAGGGCCCCACCCAGCTACTTCCTTATCTGGTTGGTGCGCTGGAGGACATTGTGAGTGGCATCGGCCCCATGGCGGAGGAAGAAGCCCGCATTCTTTCCTCAGTCGCGCTGATGCGCGTCTTTAGCCACCTCCATCTCTGTGATCCTACTGCCCGCCTTGATGAGCTGCTGGAGCCTGCGGAAGACGAGCATTGTGAGGCCGCTGCTGCAGCTATGAAGGGTCAGGTGGAGGCCCTGCTGAAGAGGTTCCGCACCTTTGATCCCGCGCCCCCGACCGGCGGTGCTACTGATCCTGCAACTCTGGCTGGTGGTATAGGTGAAGGCGATGCCGTTGAAGGAGAGGCATCCCTTGCAGGCGACGACGATGTCTAGGGATGACGGGGTAACTTGCTGGCGGCTCCTTTCCTGTTTTAGTTTCTGCAATATGCACCATGCCTCGTAGAGGCGTTAAACTCGCGTTTGGTTTCAGGCGAACAATATGTCTTGTAATATTTTCTTTGAAATTCTGCAATTTCCTTTCCATTTGCTTTACGTTCTATGTCGGCAGGGCCCGATCCCGCGCATACCTCAGCCGCCGTTGGGCCGTCCGGATCACTAGGACGGACGAAGGAGTGAGGGGCTACGTGATCAGTTAGGCTCCTGAGTCGCGATGCTCAGGAGTCCCCCTTGACACACAAACAACCTATAGAAAGGAGATCTGGGAGTAGGCCTAGTGATCTGCGTCGGCAGGGCCCGACACCGCGCATACCTCAGCCGCCATTGGGTCGTCCGGATCACCAGGACGGACCAAAGAGTGAGGGGCTACATGGTCAGTTAGGCTCCTGAGTCGCGATGCTCAGGAGTCCCCCTTAATGTTCAAACGACCTTCGTACCGTGGCTCTGCTTGGGAGGGCGCGCAACGACCATGTCCGAGGGACCTGGCAGGGTGGCGTATGCTTGGGCGTGACCCAAGCGCAGCCCCCGTGCCCAGCCCCCTCGCGTGACTGTCCCGAGGGGAGGTGTTGCGATGGGGCCAGCCACTGAGCTCGGAGGCTCCCTGAGGTTAATACGGCCGTGAGGCCGCCCTCAGTTGTTTATCACCAGCGCGGAGTATAGCGCTTCCGCACTTGCACGGGCATAGCTTCTCCTCGGCAGTGTCGACTGCCAGCACGGAGCATGGTGCTTCCACTGGCACGTGGGAGGGGACTCCCTACTGCGGAGAGCCCCCGGGGCATGTACAGCCCCGCCCTGACACGTGGATTGCATGGTAGGGCCTGACGAGGTGTGTGTGGGCACTCGTGAGCCAGCGCGGGACTTACGAGGCCCTACCTTAAGGCGGGTTGCGCCTGGTCTTGGTTCTTGATGGCTGTGGCATTCCTGCGAGATGGTTAGACAACCTGTGCCGAATGAATTTCCTGAGGTAATCGCATGAGAAGGCCAAGCACCAACGACCCCAGGAGGTGACGTGAACAGGGCCGGCCCGCCAGACAGAGCTCAGCCGTTGGATTTATCGATGCTGTAGGGACGGGCCCGAGCATAGACACCATGCCTAGCCTTCTTATGTGAAGGATCCTGAAGAAAGACAGTCGGTGCGCGGCTCCCATAGTAGGTGACAATTGAGCAGGCAGTGATGACCACAGATAGATTATGCATGAAAAGCAAACTAGCTTAGGTAAATGCAAGAACGATTCATGCCACTGGGTCGAACCCGAGGACCTGGGGATGATGCAGCCTAAGGGGTGCTCCCAGCAGGGTGAACTAAAGATGCAAGCGGATACATGCCGCAGGGACAGACCCACGCGGCCTAGGAATGATGCATCCCAGCGGGCGCTCCTAGCTAAATAAACTTGGAGAATGTCACCTGGTTAGGTTGTCGAAGGAGTGTTGGGGTAGCTGAAGACACGTGGGGAAGAAGTCGCTGCTCACGAGCCGTCGAGACCCAGAGCCTCGGGAGGCTCTGGGGGCTCAGGTGGCCTCCCGAGGACTGTCTCCATCTCCGCTAGGACTACGTGATGCCTGGCCTCCCGACCTGCCAAGATGCTCTGCAGGTTGCGCTGGAAGGTGGCTACCATGCTCGGCAGCTCAAAGGGCATGCGAACGTAGCTATGAGGTGGACCCTCACACCGTCCAGCACGCGAAGGCCAGAAGCGCTCCTGAATTGGAGCCCTGTTGAGCCCCGAGATGTCGATGCAGACGCGCAGCTCACCACTCTCACCAGGATAGGGAGCAACGCCAAGTGGGCGGCCGTCGCCGCGTATTGCCCTTGCTTCCTGAAGCTCCTGAGTGGCCTTGGTGAGGAACTCCTGAGCGTCGGGCACTCCTCGCCCGGTGTCCTCCTGAAGGAAACGTGCCGCGAAGCACGCCTCCACGTGGTGCCCGATCGCTTCCCTCGTGATGTTGGCCAGGTCTGAGGCCCTCCAGAAGAGAGCCCCCGAGCCCTGCCCGAGGAGGGTGCTGGGCGCGCCTCCCTATGCGAGGGAGGGAGGCACACCAGGCACGGGCACCGACCCTGATGTGGCGCCGCTGGAGGCGCCGCTCCCCTGAGGCCCAGTGCGGAGTAGCTGCTTCTTCTTCTTGGGGTTGGCCTCAGGAGGGTACTGCACATATGCGTTGCTAGGGTCTTCGACTGCTACAGCTTGGAAGGCGTGCTCGAGGGAGCACACCACGTCTCTTTCTTCATAGGGGACTGTGATGATTCCGCCGCTTCCCGGCATCTTGAGGACGTTGTAGCCATGGTGGGTGACTGCCAAGAATTTGGCTAGTGCTGGGTACCCGAGGATGGCATTGTACGACAGGAGGATGTGGGCGACATCGAAGTCGACGAGCTCAGTGTGGTAGTTCTCGTGCTGACCAAAGGTGACAGGGAGACGAACTTGCCCTATCAGGGTGGTGGAGCCGTCAGTCACTCCTCAGAAAGGCTTGGTGGGCTGGAGCTAATCGTATGGCACTTGAAGGCTGTCGAACGTCTCGACGGACAGGACACTGAGCCTTGCGCCGCCATCGATGAGGGTCTTGGTGAGTTGGACATTGCTGATGACGGGTGAACAGAGCATCGGGAGGACGCCAGCGGTTGCCGTGCATTTGAGCTGGTCCGCCGAGCTAAAGGTGATGGCGTACTTGGACCATTTGAGCGGGCGGCGTAGCCTCGAGCTTGGGGAGGGCTGCAGCCACCTCACGAGAGAACTCCTTGAAGATACGCTGGGAAGCTAGGGCCTGAGCGCTACCCAAGATGCCGGCAATGGCGCGTGGCTCCTAGAAGCCCCCGGCCCCTTCGTCCTGTTGGTGGTCGTCGTTCCTCCTTGGTGGCGGCGGTAGCGGAGGGAGACCAGGGTTGCCCTAAGGACAATCCTCGCGAGGCTGGTCCTGTGAGCGGTCCTCGCGAGGCTAGTCGTGTCACTCCTGGCGAGGGCCATGGTCGTCCCAACATCCTCCTCCTCGTCCACCTCCTTGGCCGTAGCCCCAGTCGTTGCGCTCGGGGCATCGACCGAGGCGTCTATCTCGAACAGCCCTAAGCTCTTGACAATCGTTGGTGTTGTCGTTGTGCATGTTGTGGAAGGCGCAGAATGTACGACTGCCCTTGGACGACTCGGGGAGGTCTCGGCCACGCTTGGTATCTGGCTCTGCCGCGAGTACGGCCACCTGTCGGTGTCAAAACTGGCGGATCTCGGGTAGGGGGTCCCGAACTGTGCGTCTAAGGCGGATGGTAACAGGAGGCAGGGGACACGATGTTTACCCAGGTTCGGGCCCTCTTGATGGAGGTAATACCCTGCGTCCTACTTGATTGATATTGATGATATGAGTATTACAAGAGTTGATCTACCATGAGATCGTAGAGGCTAAACCCTAGAAGCTAGCCTATGGTATGATTGTTCTTGTCCTACGGACTAAACCCTCCGGTTTATATAGACACCGGAGGGGGCTAGGGTTACACAAATGCAGTTACAAGGGAGGAGATCTACATATCCGTATTGCCAAGCTTGCCTTCCATGCCAAGAAGAGTCCCATCTGGACATGGGACGAAGTCTTCAATCTTGTATCTTCATAGTCCAACAGTTCGGCCAAAGGATATATACCAGCTGTCCGGAGACCCCCTAATCTGGGACTCCCTCAGTAGCCCCTGAACCAGGCTTCAATGACGATGAGTCCGGTGCACAGATTTGTCTTTGGCATTGCAAGGCGGGTTCCTCCTCCGAATACTCCATAGAAGATTTTGAACACAAGGATAGTGTCTGGCTCTGCAAAATAAGTTCCACATAACACCGTAGAGAGAATAATATTTCCACGAATCTAATCTGCTGACACATTTGGCAACATGACATCACGCCATGGCCCGGTCATTATTCGAACCGTTTTTCTTAACCAGCACTGCACATATTGCGAGGCGGTTTTATTGACATGTCTTATCGAAGCAGAGATCGTGTCCCCCTTATTACGGGATTCTTATCAATACGGACGTGGGTAACCCAATCATGCCCGTTGGTATGACTCCTCGATTTTAGGCAAGTCGCAAACGGCCATGGGGAGGATGCTTGATATTCCTTCTCGTACTCCATCGAATCCTTCCCCTGCCTCGAGTTCCAACACCCAAGGTTCAGGTCAGGCGCTTCGGACCTTCAACCATGTCCGGATCCAACCTTCAAGGTCGGTGGATGCCTTCCTTTGTTACAGAGGAAGACATCAAGAAGCTAAGAGAGGGCAGGTATTTGACCGACGAAATCTGGCACAGGCTGCCGGCTCGAGGGCAGGTCA
Organism: Triticum monococcum; assembly: GCA_034509565.1. Classification (NCBI taxonomy): domain Eukaryota; kingdom Viridiplantae; phylum Streptophyta; class Magnoliopsida; order Poales; family Poaceae; genus Triticum; species Triticum monococcum. Next base: position 389,694,811 of record CM067841.1, read on the forward strand.
TTCCCACTCCCAAACCCGGCGAGAGCGTGGTATTCATCTCTCACTTCCTCCGAGGGCTAGGCCTCGCTCTGGATCCCTTTGTTAGGGGGCTCATGTTCTATTATGGGGTAGATTTCCATGACTTGGCCCCAGATTCCCTCCTTCACATCTCGTCGTTCATCGTCGTGTGTGAGGCCTTCCTCCGCATTACCCCACACTTCGGCCTGTGGCTCAAGACCTTCAATGTGAAGCCGAAGATGATTGAGGGGCGACACGCAAAGCACGGAGGTGCTATAATAAGCAAGAACGCTGATGTTCCATGGCCAAAGGGTTCCTTTCTAGAGGTGTCCAGTTTATGGCAGCAGGAGTGGTTTTATATCACAGCTCCCCGGAGTACCAAGTGGGTAGCCGCCCCTGCCTTTCCCTCGGGCCCCCCACCACAACTGACGTCATGGATCAACAAAGGGCTGGACTGGGGGCCAGCAAACGACGTGCTAATATAGCAGAGTCGCATCCAAGATCTCCTCGAGAGAGATGTCAGCCTGATCATGGTAATGCAAGTCATGCTAGTTCGTCGGGTCCTACCTTGCAAACGTCGACCCCTCCGTATGTGAGAGTTCAACCCAGAAGGACCGCGAATTATTCAGCACTTCCTCAGCATGACGCTCGAAGAGATGTACAAATTGTTCTTCGGACCACAAGCAAGGTGTCCGGACTCCATCGAGGATGCGGGTCTGAGCTGCAATCGCCCAGATACCCAAGTAAGTAAACCCATGGCCGAACACATTGTCTTTTTATTTATCATAATCATCATTCTGAAAAGTCGCTCTTTGACCAAGATCGGGTAACAAAGGCGAAGATGATCAGGTGTTCGGCCCCCCTTCCTGAAGGCTCAGCAAATATAGTACTAGCCAGAATGCTCGAGCCGGCGCCTTATCAGGCGCCCTTAGGGGAAGATAAAGGGGGGAATAAAGAGGCTGAAAGCAGACCTCACTCATTATTCATCCAAACCGGGGGAATTAGCGCCTCCGTGATGGAGGGTAACCAGGGAGAAGAATCTGAAATTCCCTCTCCCCAAGGAAAGAAGAGGACCACTTCTGAAGACCCAGAAACAATGGTTTCCAAACGGGGGAAGAAATCTTCGCCAGAGGGTCCTGCCTCGGAGGGCACTCTCGCCGCACAATGCCCGCAAGGGGATCAGCCCTCTACCGAGATTTAAGTAAACAAAATGGTACTTAATAGTAAAAATATCCTACCTTACTTCTGAAGACAATAACCGAAGCATATATCTTGTAGTTCAGATCGTAGCCCTTCTCAACAGAGTTTGTCTTCGGGGGATCTTCTTCCGAAGATGATGGAGAGCAAAACACCTCCCCCTGCCACCCCACCTCATGAGGCGGGCGACCCTGAAGTTTCGTCGTAGAGGGCTTCTCCTGATCCGCCAAGGCCAGAGGGTAATCCTTTGGCCATCCGAAGTCCTCAGTATTCGGCTCCTAAAGAGAGCAACAGAAAGAGTCTGAAACCGTCCAGTGTGCGATCGGATGCACTAAGGGATATTCTGGAGCAAGCGGCCATCTCAGAAGCGCATCGTATGCTAATGGGTACGGTGATTGAGAGGATTTCATCTACCGAAAGCGGGTTGCATGAAGCTTTTATGAGTCTGCTGAAAGGCTTTGAGGTACGTGAAATAGTGTATGTTTTTGACGGTACCGCAAACGTTAGGTGTGCCCTATGCAGATAGTAGCCCCTGAGACTCTGGTTGCCGTCGAGAACGGCGGCAAACAGAGGATCATAGTCCCAGGTAATAATCAAGCCGCCTTCATATGTAGGTGACGGAAGGTCCGGTGGGTAGACGGACTGGTGAATTTCCCGAACTGAAGCGGCAACTTGATGCGGCAGATGCCGACATCGTGCTTGTCAACAAGCGGCTTGATGAGGCACAGGGTATGTGATTTCTCCGGTGATCAGGACATAGTAAGAGGAGCATGATGCTAGTATCTTTAATATGTTGTGACTGCAAATGGTGCTACCACCGTGGAGACTGTTCGGGCGGAACTTGCCCGAGCCAAGGAGCAAGCCAGGAATAGTGATGCGGCGGCTCTAAAGGCGGTCGAAGAGCTGAGGGCCGAACAGGCCGCGCATTGCCAAAGTAAAGAAAAAATGGCCAAGATGGCCGTTGAGTTGAAAGATGCCGCCGACCGGTACCAGCTGCTTGAAGAAGAAAACCGAGCGAAGGCGACGGGCCTGGAGAAGGCCATGGTACCGGCCAAGGAAGCCCGCTCTAAAATCAGGGCGGCGAAGGAAGAGCTGCATCAAGCTGGAGATATCGCGGCTGGGAAGCCCTTCTTGTTGCAGACGAAGTTCGGAGATCCAACATATGCCCCTCTTGATCAACTATGGAGTTCTACAAACGCGTACGTGGATTTTGGCGGCAAGTGCTGCTGATGCGGCCGAGTACTTCAAGGATCAAAAAGATCGTGAAGTGGAAAAGCTGTTCTGGTCACAGCTCCATGTTCTAGTGTGTCCGCTGCTATTGAATGAGCGAATGGCCGAGTGGGCCGAGCTCCATAGGTTGTCCGGACTTGCCATGAGATCTATTGTGGATCATTTGTGGCCGGAAGGGCCAAGGCCGAATAGTTACTTTAGTTTAGTGCAACAATTCCTTGGTGTTGTGCCGCACATCGACGCTATGAAGAGGTCGTCGTGCATAGAGGGTGCTCGGATGGCCCTTGCCCGTGTCAAGACATACTGGGCAGAGATGGAGGCCACCACTATTGCGACACAAGGTTCGGCCGTGGGCCGAGTAGCTGCCGAGCACTACCTTGAAGAAGTCCTTCAAGGCGCTCGTTCGATAGAGGCTCAGTGCTCAAAGAATATTATGTTCTAGTGACATGTATTCCCATTGTAAAAACAATGTTTTATTGAATTATGAAGATTGTGTTTATACTTTTGCCTGAAAGTATTATGATGCCTCATGTGCGGCCGTTTATGTATATATGTATATAACCTGAAAGCTTGCAGCCGTCGGCTTCAGCCCCCACGCATATAATGCGGGGGTGTTCGCAAAAAATGCATATTCACACTTGATCCAACGTCTTGGTCCATGAAGGAGGTGGTAGCGCAGCGAACGAGGCAATCAGACTATATTGCTTTAACACTTTCACTTAGCCATAGGAGTTTGACGGTGGGACTACTATATAGCCCCTGGTACTTCCGCGCTCGTCCGGATACGGGGCGCGTACGTACATGACCGGGAAATGGCCCTTCGTTGATGTGAAGAAATCCCGAAGATTCCGCTAAGTCATCGAGTGGTTGACCAGTCTCGCGCATTATCATGACAGTCAGTTTTCGGCTTTCTCTACTGAGGTGCTCCTCCGGATGAACCAGGGCACAATCGCAGTAGTTCTCCCGGTGCCGCCTTAGCCGATAGAGCGAAACGTAAGGTAGCGAAACACGGGAGCTGGGCAAACCCAGCATTTGACCAAAGACATGATTCAGAGCGGATGCATATAAGTCCAAACTTGTGACGCCGAACACTCCCTGAGGTATTCGGTCTTTATAACATATGTTGGGCTGAACAATGCCCTTAATAATAAACCCCGAGTGTCCAAGTACGTGCAATATTCTGACGTGGCCAGATGCCATAACGTCAGCATCCTTCTCGGTTGTATGAAGTATCCGGAGGATTGTGAACAACAAGAGACATTAAAAAAAGGTTTACGCGGGTTCTTAATCTGAAAAGAAACCTTTGAGCGGGTCCATGCTGCACGTCTGCGCCTGTGTCTCCATTGTGCCGTGTCCTGGACGGGTGTAGCACAATTGTCATCTGTAAAAGAGAAGAACTTAGGTGAAAGTTGTCGTGCCAGAAAATTGGTTATTATCAATAAACCATTAAAATTCAAGGTAAGTCAAGTTGAGCTGAACTAGCCCTGATTACACGCGGGAAGCCCCTGGCACCGTCTATGAGGGTTTAACCATTAAACCAATCTCAGGTATATCTGGTGATGCGCCGGACTCGTCTAACCTTGTCCGCAGTCTTGACGACCTGTCATTTATTCTGGCTGGTGAGGTCGTCTAGTGCTTGGCTGTTAAAGCCGCCACACGTTCTTCCGCGCATAGAGAATGCTCGATATTTCCACTAACTGTGATAGTGCCACGTGGACCGGGCATCTTAAGCTTGAGAGAAGCGTAATGCGGTACTGCATTAAAACGAGCGAAAGCCGCTCTTTCGAGTAGTGCTTGATAGCCACTTTGGAATGGAGCGATGTAGAAAGTTAACTTTTCGCTTCGGAAGTTGTCGGAAGAACCGAATACAACCTCTAGTAGTAGAGAGCCCGTGCAGCGGGCCTCTGGGCCTGGTATTACTCCCTTGAAGGTAGTATACTGCGGCTGATTTTTGTCGGGTCTATCCCCATTTTGCGGACTGTGTCCTGATATATCAGATTTAGATCACTGCCGCCGTCCATAAGGACTTCTGTGAGATGGTATCCGTTTATTATTGGGTCTAACACCAAGGTAGCCAATCCTTCATGTCGGATGCTTGTCGGGTGATCCCTGTGATCGAAAGTGATCGGGCAGGCCAACCAGGGGGTGAACTCGGGGGTGACAGGCTCTGTGGCGCCTATGTCTCGGAGTGCATGTTTGCTTCTCCTCTTCGTCACATGGATCATATTTATTGTTTTAACCTCTGGTGGGAATTTTTTCTATCCTCCACTACTTTGCTGGCGAGGTTCGTCCTCATCTTCGCTTGGTGTCTCCCCATCCTTGTGTTCGGCGTTTAGATTATCGACCTGCTTGAAGACCCAACATTCTCTGTGGGTGTGATTTGCACGTTTGTCGGGGGGCCATGAATCTGACATAGTTTGTCTAGAATTTTGTTTAGGCTAGAGGGTCCATATCTGCTGCCTTTGAAAGGCTTTTTCCGCTGACCTAGTCGAGAGCCCCTGAATTCGGCGTTTACCGCCGTATTATCTGGGCTGTCTTCTTTATTTCGATGCTTGCTTTTACTGTGTCGTGGTTTTCCATTGCCATCCCTGAGTTCGGATGTGCTTGGGTCGCTGGTGCTACTGCGGGCTAACCAGCTATCTTCTCCCGTGCAAAAGCGGGTCATGAGGCTTGTCAGGGCTGCCATTGTTCTCGGTTTTTCTTGGCTGAGGTGTCTGGCGAGCCGTTCGTCTCGGATGCTGTGTTTGAAAGCTGCTAAGGCTTCGGTGTCCGGACAATCGACGATTTGGTTCTTCTTAGTGAGAAACCTGTTCCAATGCTTTTGGGCTGACTCTCCGGGCTGTTGAATTATATGACTTAAATCGTCTGCATCCGGAGGTCGGACATAAGTCCCTTGAAAATTAGCTCGAAAAGCATCCTCGAGCTCCTCCCAACTTCCAATTGAGTTTTCGGGGAGGCTTTTCAGCCAGTGTCGAGCTGGTCCTTTAAGCTTGAGGGGCAAGTACTTGATGGCGTGGAGATCGTCTCCGCGAGCCATATGGATATGGAGGATAAAGTCCTCAATCCACACCCCAGGGTTTGTGGTCCCATCGTATGCCTCTATGTTCACTGGTTTGAATCCTTCTTGGAATTCGTGGTCCAGCACCTCATCGATGAAACATAGGGGGTGTGCGGCACCCCTGTATTTGGATGTATCATGGCGTTCGGACGGTTGTGGTATTTGGTTTTGATTTTGTGCCGCAGCACGCTTCCTAGATCCATAGATGGATCTGGTCATACTGGATTTTTGGCGCAAGTCCTCATGTAGATCGTGTGTTGACTTATGTGCGGCATTGTTAGCCGCTCTATCATGGTCACAAGGTGGTTGATCCGGCCGGTTGGCCGTTTTATTTTTCGGCTGTGTGGGCTCTAAGGCCTCATCGTCGAATTTGGGTAATAGCTTTCTCTTTGGATAGCTCTTTGTGTGGTAACTTCCACCGTACTTTTCTTCGTTGTCGAGCACTTTGTTCCATCTGCTGTTGAGCGTATTTTGTGCGGCCTTAAGCCTTTGCTTCTGCTTCTTTAGACTCCTCGCTGTGGCAATGAGCCTTCTACGGAGGTTCTCTTGTTCCAAGTGCGTTTCCGGGATGATGTTTGCATCTTCGTCCAGACTGTTTTCCTCCCAGAGGGGGTGTGATGAGCTTTATCCTCGGCGTCACCGTGTTCGGATATTGGATCCGTACTATGTTCACCGTTGGTAGTTTCATCGTGCTCTACTGCTGGGTTAATGTGGTGGTTGTTTCCTCTGGAGTCGACTGGAGTGTTATTTTCTCTTGCGCTGATATCACTGTTTTTGCTATGGCGGGACTTAGCACGGCGCCGCTGACGTCAGCGCTTGGGTTGCTTCTTGGAGGGGTCATCCTCCGCTGTCTCGTCGCCATGGCCTTCTTTGGGTGTATCCACCATGTATATGTCATGTGATGAAGTGGCGGTCCGGTACCCTGTGGGCGGTGGTTCCTGTTCGTCTTCTGGATCGTCATCGATACCGTCGATGTCTTCGGAGTCGAAGTCGAGCATGTCGGTTAAATCGTCGACAGTGGCTACTAAGTGGGTGGTGGGTGGGGGGCGAATTTCTTCGTCGTCCGTATCCCATTCTAGCCGGACATAGTTCGGCCAAGGTTCTCCTGGCAAGGAGAGAGACCTTAATGAGTTTAGCACGTGGCCAAAAGGTGAGTGCTTAAAGATATCCGCGGAGGTGAACTCCATGATTGGCGCCCAGTCGGATTCGATAGGCACAGACGTAGGCGGCTTGGAGTCTGTGGCCGGAGATGAATCCAGTTGTTTGGCAACACGGCTCTCGTAAGGGGTGAAGTCAGTATCAGGCTCTATCGCCACTGAGAGTGCGGCCACCACGGCGGGGTCTATCCATCCGTCCTCAGATGGCGCAATTTGCTTCGGATTGAAGGCCGGAGTAGTTGCAGATGCGATCTCTCGAATACTGTCCGATGGCAGAGTTACATCATGCTCGCCGTGATCGTGCGGCGCACCTGATGTTGGCTCGAATCCGTCAAAGATCAAGTCTCCGCGGATGTCGGCAGTGTAGTTAAGTTTCTGAACCTGACCTGATGGCCAGGGGCGTAGCTCTCGATCTGCTCCAGATGGCCAAGCGAGTTGGCCCGTAGTGCGAAGCCGCCGAATACGAAGATCTGTCCAGGAGGAAAACCTCACCCTGGACCGCATCGTTACCGATGATCGAAGGAGCCATCAAGCCTTACGGTGATAGCACAGTGGAACTCTCAATGAAAGTACCAATGTCGGTGTCAAAACCAGCGGATCTCGGGTAGGGGGTCCCGAACTGTGCATCTAAGGCAGATGGTAACAGGAGGCAGGGGGCACGATGTTTACCCAGGTTCGGGCCCTCTTGATGGAGGTAATACCCTACGTCCTGCTTGATTGATATTGATGATATGAGTATTACAAGAGTTGATCTACCACGAGATCGTAGAGGCTAAACCCTAGAAGCTAGCCTATGGTATTATTGTTCTTGTCCTACGGACTAAACCCTCCAGTTTATATAGACACCGAAGGGGGCTAGGGTTACACAGAGTCGGTTACAAGGGAGGAGATCAACATATCCGTATTACCAAGCTTGCCTTCCACGCCAAGAAGAGTCCCATCCGGACACGGGACAAAGTCTTCAATCTTGTATCTTCATAGTCCAACAGTCTGGCCGTCCGGAGACCCCCTAATCTAGGACTCCCTCACCACCCCTTTGCGCTTCACATCCTTGACCTTGGCCTTCTTCTCCCCTGGATCCACAGCAGGGAGCTCGAGGAGGGAGAGATGCCCCTCCTCAGCTCTTGCACACTTGGTTGCTATGTTGAACAGCTCCAAAGTTGTGCACAGATCCTCATGGATAGGGAGCTCCTCCTTCATCTTGATGTCGCGGACGCCATCGCAAAACGCTGAGATGATGGCCTCGTCCGTCACCTTGGGTATCTTGAGGCGCACATTGTTGAAGCGCTGGATGTACTTCTGCAGGGTCTCTCCCGGTTGTTGCTTGATGCAGCGCAGGTCACCCACGGCCGGTGGGCGGTCGCGAGTGCCCTGGAAGTTGGCGACAAAGCTGTCGCGCATCTGATCCCAGGAGGAGATCGAGCCCGGGGCAGGTTCAGGAGCCATTAGCGGGCGCCGTCCTTGAGCACCAAGGGAAACCAGTTCACCATTAGCTTTTCATCGTCGTTGGCCGCCTCGATGCTCAGCTCGTAGAGCTGCAAGAACTCCACAGGGTCGGGGGTGCCATCGTAGCGAGGAGGCAGATCTGGCTTGAACTTGCCTGGCCAGACAAGGTTACACAACTCAGGAGTGAAGGCGCGGCAGCCTGCCGTGGCCACTGGGGCCCGTCGTGGAGGCGGAGCTTGATCTTGGTGTCCCTGCACTGCCACGGCAAGTGGCGCATGGCCCTGCCGTGGCAAGCGATCCTGACGTGCCGGTGCTGGGAGCGGTGGAGCATTTTCTTGCGGACGGGGAATCTCTTGGCGGCTTCTTTCTTCGTGTGCGGGCACACGACGCGGTGGATCACGCCGCAGGACCACACATCTTGGAGCGAGGACGCCGTCTTGACGCGGAGGAGGCAGAGGCGCTCTATGAGCCGCACGTCTCAGCGTGAGGGTACCATCTTGGTGCGGAGGGGCGGAGGCGCTCCGTGAGCCACATCGCCCGCAGCCGGGGGCGGGCGAGGCAGCGAGAGGGATGGTGTTGGAGAGCCCCCCGCGGCGCTGACGAGCTCGGCGATGCGGTCCAACTAGTCCTTGTAGAGGTCGTCGACCGGGCGGTAGCGCAGGAGCTTGCGTGCCATGAGCAGCAAGGCATGCGCATCCGTTGGAGCGCGGCGAGCGTGAGACGATTGAAAGTGCAACTATCCCTAGGTGGTTTTGGTAATTCATAACAACATATAGCTCATTGAGCTAATGCTATTTCAAGATGATTATTTCAAGAAAGCTCAATGATTGGCATGGCATGGATGTGCAAGTGGAACCCTCAAAATGCTAAGGACAAAGAATTGGCTCAAGCTCAAAAGTTCAAGACTCTTCATTTTATATTTTAGTGATCCAAGATCACATTGAGTCTTTAGGAAAAGCCAATACTATCAAGGAGGGATGAGGTGTTGCTTAATGAGCCTCTTGCTTTATGTGCTTGGTGATGTGCTCCAAGTCCTCAACCACTTTTCCATAGCCACAAATGACCTAAACACTAAGCCAAACTCGGTCATACCGATTCTTTCAATCCGGCGCCACCGAGTTTCACTTGTCATTTGCCACTGCCAAACCCTAGCAATTCGGTCCTACCGATAAGGATCTCGGTCTCACCGAGATGGGATTGCAAACTCTCTGTTTCCCTTTCGTAACTTTTCGGTCTCACCGAAAGAGCGAATCGGTCCCACCGAGATTGCAATGTAAACTCTCTGTTTCCTTCTTGTAACTTTTCGGTCTCACCGAAAGAGCGAGTCGGTCCCACCGAGTTTGCCTGACCAACTCTCTGGTTAGCTTATTGCCAAACTCGGTCTCACCGAGTTTGTGCAATCAGTCTCACCGAGATTACGTTATGCCCAAACCCTAACCGAATCGGTCCTACCGAGTTGCATGTCAGTCCCACCGAAATCTCTAACGGTCACTAGGTTTACTATTTCGGCCCGACCGAGTTTGTTTATTCGGTCCCACCGAGATTGGTAAATTGTGTGTAACGGTTGGATTTTGTGTGGAGGCTATATATACCCCTCCACCTCCTCTTCACTCGAGGAGAGAGCCATCAGAACACATATACCATTCCAACTCATATGTTCTGAGAGAGAACCACCTACTCATGTGTTGAGACCAAGATATTCCATTCCAACCATATGAATCTTGATCTCTAGCCTTCCCCAAGTCGCTTTCCACTCAAATCTTCTTTCCGCCAGATCCAAATCCTATGAGAGAGAGTTGAGTGTTGGGGAGACTATCATTTGAGACACAAGAGCAAGGAGTTCATCATCAACACACCATTTCTTACTTCTTTGAGAGTGGTGTCTCCTAGATTGGCTAGGTGTCACTTGGGAGCCTCCGACAAGATTGTGGAGTTGAACCAAGGAGTTTGTAAGGGCAAGGAGATCGCCTACTTCGTGAAGATCTACCGCTAGTGAGGCAAGTCCTTCATGGGCGATGGCCATGGTGGGATAGACAAGGTTGCTTCTTCGTGGACCCTTCGTGGGTGGAGCCCTCCGTGGACTCGCGCAACCGTTACCCTTCGTGGGTTGAAGTCTCCATCAACGTGGATGTAGGATAGCACCACCTATCCAAACCACGGGAAAAACATCCGTGTCTCCAATTGTGTTTGAATCCTAAAAACCCTTCCCTTTATATTCTTGCAAGTTGCATGCTTTACTTTCCGCTGCCAATATACTCTTTGCATGCTTGCTTGAATTGTGTGATGATTGCTTGACTTGTCCTAAGATAGCTAAAATCTGCCAAGAACTAAAATTGGGAAAAGGTTAAGTTTTTATTTGGTCAAGTAGTCTAATCACCCCCCTCTAGACATACTTTCGATCCTACAAGTGGTAGCAGAGCTTTGGTCTCCATTTGCCTTGATCTCCATAGCTTTTGGTGGTCATAGCCTTGGTTTCACAACCTAGGAGAGTATGGCGTCTAGCGAGGGAAATTATCACCGTAGAGGTCCTTACTTTGATGGCACTAATTTTGCTAGTTGGAAGCATAAAATGAAAATGCATATTCTTGGACATAACCCCGTCGTACGGGCTATTGTTTGTGTTGGTTTGCAAGGTGAGTTCTTTGATGGGAGAGAACCAAACCGTGAAGCTACCGCGGATGAGTTGAAGATGTTGCAATACAATGCTCAAGCTTGTGATATTCTCTTCAACGGATTGTGCCCCGAAGAATTCAACAAAATCAGCCGTCTTGAGAATGCAAAGGAAATTTGGGACACTTTGATTGATATGCACGAAGGTACCGATTCCGTCAAGGAATCCAAGTTGGATGTGCTCCAAAGTCAACTTGACAAGTTCAAGATGAAGGATGGTGAAGGTGTTGCCGAAATGTACTCTAGGCTTGCTCTCATCACAAATGAGATTGCCGGCTTAGGAAGTGAAGAGATGACCGATAGATTCATCATCAAGAAGATCCTAAGAGCCTTGGATGGGAAATATGATACCGTGTGCACATTGATTCAAATGATGCCCAATTACAAAGATCTCAAACCAACGGAAGTGATTGGAAGGATTGTTGCTCATGAGATGTCACCCAAGGATAAAGAGGAACTTCACAACAAATCAAGTGGTGCCTACAAAGCCTCATGTGAAGTCCCCACATCATCAAGTGAGAAACAAAACCTCAATGAAGAATTGAGCTTAATGGTGAAGAACTTCAACAAGTTCTACAAGACTAGAAGCAAAGATAGAAGCTTCAAGTCAAGGTCCTACAATGACAAAAGATCTTCTAGTCGAGAGTGAAACTGCTATAATTGTGGAAGACCTGGACACTGTTCCAATGAGTGTACGGCTCCCTACAAGAGAAGAGAAGATTCTCCAAAAGGAAGAAGCAAAGAATCACCACCAAGAGAGAGAAGGAGTAGAGATGATCGTTATGAACGGAGATACTCACGGAGAAGCAAGGATTCGGAAAGGAAGGAAAAATCATCAAGGAGCTACACAAAACGAAGACATCAAGCTCATGTTGGTGAATGGGTATCCGGCTCCGACTCCGACAGCCACTCCGAGAGAAGTTATCACTCCGACTCCGAAGATACTCAAGATGAAGGTGTTGCCGGTCTAGCACTTGTGTCAACCAACTCCTACGACATATTTGACTCACCAAATGAAGGAATTGGAAGATGCTTCATGGCCAAAGGTCCTAAGGTAACACACCCCGAGTATGTTGATTTTAATAGTGATGAAGATGACTTGTTAGGTGATGATGACTTGCTTGTTGACAACTCTAGTGATGAGTACTATGATGAAACATCAATTAATCATGCTAATCAAGATAAAACGAATGACAATGATAAGGAGAAGATTGAGGCTCTAACTAAAGAACTAAACACTCTTAAGTTAGCTCATGAAACTATCTTCGAAGATCATCGAGAACTTTTAAGAGCTCATGAGAAATTATGCTTTGAAAAGCTCAATCTTGAGCAAGAGCATGAGTTCTTAAAAGAAATCAATGATGATCTCCGCAAGAAAAGTTCTTCTTACATTGCCAAGCGTTTACTATTATCCACTTACATGCCTCAAGTCAAGTCTAGTAACAAGAACAAGAAAGATTCTTCCTCTAGTAGTAACAATGATCATGCTAAATCCAATATTGTTGCTTCTAGTAGTTCTCTTGATTCCACTAATGATTCTCTTAGCCAAGTTACACTTGAGCAAGAAAATAGCTTATTGAAGGGGATTATAGAGAAAGGAGTGTACAAAGCCTTGCCGGGAGTAAGCAATTCGAGGAAATTGTGCGCAAGCAAGGAATGCACCGGAAGAATCAAGGTGTTGGTTTTGAACAAAAGTTCAATGCCAATGGAGTTGAGTGGGAAGAAGATCAATACCCCAAGACAAAGTTTGTTCCTCAACAAGAGAAGTCTGATACTTCTTTCAAGGGGACACAAGCTCAAGATGATCTTCCACCACAAGACTACAAGCAAAAAGGCAAGGACAAGCTTCAAGAGGAGATTGATGCATTTGAAGAAGCTCCTAAGACCTTAGTCAAGTGTATTCCCAAGACCACGTCAAGTTCCACTTCATCAAGTACGACTACAACTCCAAGGATTCCCATCAAGATGGTGTGGATCCAAAAGAAGAAGAACTAGAGAGTTCTTGAGGGTGACTCCGCCAACATATTTCACTCTCATCATTTTGGCAAGAACAAGTGCAATCAACTTCCACATCATGCACTAGTTCAAGGAGTCACAAACCCTCTTGTTGGTAAGACAAGGGACAAGGTAACCTAAAGTTTTCATGGACATCATCTTGTGTATGCATCACTCTATGTCTATGGATATCCTTGTTTGTTCCTTGTGGGACTAACCCATGTAGGTATTGAAAGTGCAATTCACTCAAATGGATAGCTCCAAGTGATCTACATCAACATTGAGCATCCACATCTTCAACATCTACATGAAGTCATCATCGACAAAACCCAAGGTTAGTTCATCCCTCTTAGGGGGGATATCACATCTAGGGGGAGCTTTACTCTAAAACTTGAGCTAAAGCAACTCTAAAGATGTCAATACAACAATGCTTTATGTAAAAGTGGTAACCCCACTTGAGCTTAAACGATGAGTATGACCTACGATCAAGTATTCTCACTTGACTCCTAAGTCAATATACTCATATATAGATGACCTAGTCATCGCAAATTGCTTGATAGATGCTAGAATTGGTTGTGCATGCTTTGCCACATATTTCATTTGCCATCTTATTGTGTGAGCATGTTGGTTGCATATTTTACTCATTCGAGGACATCCACTTGTTGTTTTGATTGTTTGGCTTTATCTTCTTTTGCCAAGTGGATGGACAAGAATGCCTAAGAACCTCCTCTAGCTATCTATGCTTTTCTCGTCTCAAACTCTATTCATGCTGCATCACAAAATTTGATCAAGTCAGATTCGAACCACTCTGTGTGAGGAGCACTCGGAGTCCCCGATTCGTCATGGACTTAAACTTCCAAAACCTCTTTGTGATTCTCGGTCTGACCGATACCATACTTTCGGTCCTACCGAGATCATTAAGTTGATCTAGATTTTCGATCTCGGTGCAACCGATTTGAACCACTCGGTCACACCGAGTTGCAATAACTGTATATAGTTTTGCACCTCGGTGCCACCGAGTTGTTCCACTCGGTCACACCGACAGGGTCGGGCTATATATTGTGACGGGCAAAATTTTGGAAATTTCTCCGAAACCTGTTTGCTCGCGCATAGCTCGCTCTGCCTCCTGGGTCTCCGGATCGTCCTCCTCGCCGCCAGCCGCCTCCAGTCGCTGGTCTCCGTCGCCGTCAACGGGAATTCTGCCCCGTCGTTGCCGCCGTAGCGAGTCTCCGTCGAACTAGGGTATGGACTCGATCTTTGTGCTATTCTCCAATCCGATTCCTAGCACATTGTGATTATCATGATTCTTACCACGTTTGATAAACTCCTATCTAGTCAATGAACTCGTAGATTAGGTTTAATTCGAAAATTTTAGGGTTAGGTTTCCGCCGAAACCATCTCGGGCCCACCGAGTTGAAAAACTCGGTCCCACCGATTTGGCTTATGCCATTGCACAAGTAAAACTCGGTCTGACCGAGAATTACTTATCGGTGTGACCGATTTTGGAACTCTGTGAAACCCTAGCAGTCTCGGTGCCATCGAACTGTGACTCGGTCTGACCGAGTTCACTAGTTCTGGTGCCAAAACTGCTTCGGTGTCACCGAGTTTGAAAATCGGTAGATCCGAGATGATTTCAGTGGGAAACTAAAACTAAGTTTTTGAATTACTCTTTTGCAAAATCTCTGCACTTTGTGATGCTCATCCACTCTATCTCATCTATAATCTACTCACAGGGTCAGCAGTCAGAGTTTGCATCATGTCAGACCAAAGTGACAGCCAGAACCTCTCAGAGCAGCAAGTGGTGATGAGTGAGGGCACTAGTCCCTCCAGCTCTTCGGATGATGGCAGCAGGAGCACCCCCAGCAATCTGCCTAAAGCTGCCACTAGACAAAGGAAGAAGAGAACTTCTGATTCCGAAGATGAAGATTATGTGGCAGAGAAATAGGCCACATCAAGGAGAGTTGAGCCAGCTCAAGGCACAAAGCCAGGGCTGAAAATCAAAAGGCCAGCAGGCAGGCAGCCCATGTCTAAGGTTAGAGCTTCAACTGAGAAGCCTGCACCCACAGAGCCAGTTGCTGCTGAGGGCAAAAAGAGGAAGTAAAGGGTCAAGAAGACTGTAGCCAGAGTGCTTGGCAAGGCCTCCATCATGGAAGATGAGGAGGAAGAAGAAGAGGTTGCTGCACCAGCACCCAAACTTATGGGAGATGCCATAAGGTCAGGGGCAACTACATCCAAGCCCAAGGAAGCACCCAAGGTTGCATCTAAGCCAAAGAGTGCACCAAAGAGAAACACAAGAAGCATTCCAGCCACTGAAAAGAACAAGGCCCCAGTGCCTGAAGCTGCAGAGGAAGAGGAAGAGCATGTCTTTAGGAAGCTCAAGCCCAAGATCCCAGACCACAACGATGCTCATTCTGTGGCTGAGAATATGAAGCTCGGGAAAGACTCAGGGCTGAGGAAGTGGAGAGAGACAGATCCCTATGCTACCAGAAGGAGGACTGCAGTGGACTACAGGTTTCACACCAAGGAGCAGCAGGATTTCTATGAGACAGTTTTGCTTGACAAGAAGCGAATAGTATGTAACATGAGATGGGTCGACTGGACCTACATGAAGGAAAATGAGGAACACTATCCTGGAGTGTATGACAGCTTTAGTGCGTGTGGAGTTGCAGACTTTGTTGGGCAGAAGCTCAGAAAGTGGAACGAGGAGCTAATCATGCAATTCTACTCCATAGCACACTTCTACCCAGACGGGAGGATCACTTGGATGTCAGAAGGTACGAGGTACCAGTCCACAGTTGCTGAATGGGCACAGCTTATCAATGCCCCCGAGGAAAATGAAGATGACTTAGATGTCTACTCCAAGAAGAAGATGGATCACAACTCTATGGCAAATATGTACAAGGAGATTCCAACAGATGATCTTGACACTCACCAGTTTGGGTCTGTGAAACACTTGCTATCAGGATTGCCTACGATCAACTGGATCCTTAGGCACACTCTTTTGCCCAAGTCTGGAGATCACAGGATGATCAGAGGTCATGCCATTAACTTGCTACATATCTTTGATGTACCTTAGAAATTCAAAGTCGTGAGCCTCATAGTGGAAACAGTCAAGAGGACAGCTACCGACCAGAAGAGGAGTTGTGGGTATGCCCCACAGATTCAGGAGCTCATCAACTCAAAGATGGGCACGGGCACATACTTGTTGGATAAGGAACACCTGCCCATCCGTCCAGACTTTGAAGATAATCAAGTGATCATGACTGAGAATGAGCCATCATCTACCCAAGCACAAGCCAAGAAGGAGAAAGCTGCCAGGATGCCTACTCAAGAGGAGGCATCTGAATATTTTCTGAAAACCAAACAAGAGCAGCTTGGTTACCTGATTGCGTCCACCCTGCGGATTGAGCAAGGACTAGCCACCCTAACTCAGAACCAGGCAAGCTTAGAGAGGATCATGGAACAGAGGTTCTATGATTTGGACATCAAGGTGACAGAGATACAGACTACCGTGGAGCAGCTCCAGGATGACATGAATGAGAGGAGAGGCAGGACTACGACTGATGCTTTTGCCAGGGTGCCACGAGGTCCGAGGTCGTCTGCAATGCCAGTTGCTGACACCAGAGCTACCACGTCTGCGCCAGCCACAGCCTCAGTTCCACCAGCTCCAGCGTCCACTTCAGCCTCAACTCCGACCACGTCTACCGAAGGCTTCGTCCTTGGAGTGCTCCGGACTCCACCACCACCTGAAGATCAAGCCTGAGCGTCGACTTAGCACTATGCATTTTCTAGGAACTTTTTGGTAACTTGTTACCAAAGGGGGAGAAAATGTATAGATCATAGGCTTCGAGAGAGAGTGTTGCTTTTATTCTCTCTTGTTTTATTTGGTGGTTTTTCAAACTTTATTTGCTTGTGTGTGAGATACTACATCCTTATGCCTGTGAGACAACGATGATCATGTGTTTGATCATAAGCTACACTTAATGTTTGCTTAATATTATCATTCTATCTATCTTATGTGATCACTCACTATTCTTGGTGATGAGTGCATGTACTTCTTTCTTATCATTTTTTAGCGCTCCATCAAGATGTATGTGACACGGAAGAGTAACCCATGACTCTAATTCCTTGTGCATTTGCAGTCCAAAGCAAATTCTAAATATGCACAAATTTAGGGGGAGCTCTTACTTGTCACATACTTCTCAAAGCGACGATGTATTTCATGATTATTATAATTTGTCGAAGCTTTGATCTATATGTTGTCATCAATTACCAAAAAGGGGGAGATTGAAAGTGCAACTATCCCTAGGTGGTTTTGGTAATTCATAACAACATATAGCTCATTGAGCTAATGCTATTTCAAGATGATTATTTCAGGAAAGCTCAATGATTGGCATGGCATGGATGTGAAAGTGGAACCCTCAAAATGCTAAGGACAAAGAATTGGCTCAAGCTCAAAAGTTCAAGACTCTTCATTTTATATTTTAGTGATCCAAGATCAGATTGAGTCTTTAGGAAAAGCCAATACTATCAAGGAGGGATGAGGTGTTGCTTAATGAGCCTCTTGCTTTATGTGCTTGGTGATATGCTCCAAGTCCTCAACCACTTTTCCATAGCCACAAATGACCTAAACACTAAGCCAAACTCGGTCATACCGATTCTTTCAATCCGGCGCCACCGAGTTTCACTTGTCATTTTCCACTGCCAAACCCTAGCAATTCGGTCCTACCGATAAGGATCTCGGTCTCACCGAGATGGGATTGCAAACTCTCTGTTTCCCTTTCGTAACTTTTTGGTCTCACCGAAAGAGCGAATCGGTCCCACCGAGATTGCAATGTAAACTCTCTGTTTCCTTCTTGTAACTTTTCGGTCTCACCGAAAGAGCGAGTCGGTCCCACCGAGTTTGCCTGACCAACTCTCTGGTTATCTTATTGCCAAACTCGGTCTCACCGAGTTTGTGCAATCGGTCTCACCGAGATTACGTTATGCCCAAACCCTAACCGAATCGGTCCTACCAAGTTGCATGTCAGTCCCACCGAAATCTCTAACTGTCACTAGGTTTACTATTTCGGTCCGACCGAGTTTGTTTATTCGGTCCCACCGAGATTGGTAAATTGTGTGTAACGGTTGGATTTTGTGTGGAGGCTATATATACCCCTCCACCTCCTCTTCACTCAAGGAGAGATCCATCAGAACACATACACCATTCCAACTCATATGTTCTGAGAGAGAACCACCTACTCATGTGTTGAGACCAAGATATTCCATTCCAACCATATGAATCTTGATCTCTAGCCTTCCCCAAGTCGCTTTCCACTCAAATATTCTTTCCACGAGATCCAAATCCTATGAGAGAGAGTTGAGTGTTGGGGAGACTATCATTTGAGGCACAAGAGCAAGGAGTTCATCATCAACACACCATTTGTTACTTCTTGGAGAGTGGTGTCTCCTAGATTGGCTAGGTGTCACTTGGGAGCCTCCGACAAGATTGTGGAGTTGAACCAAGGAGTTTGTAAGGGCAAGGAGATCGCCTACTTCGTGAATATCTACCGCTAGTGAGGCAAGTCCTTCGTGGGCGATGGCCATGGTGGGATAGACAAGGTTGCTTCTTCGTGGACCCTTCGTGGGTGGAGCCCTCCGTGGACTCGCGCAACCGTTACCCTTCGTGGGTTGAAGTCTCCATCAACGTGGATGTAGGATAGCACCACCTATCTGAACCACGGGAAAAACATCCGTGTCTCCAATTGCGTTTGAATCCTCAAAACCCTTCCCTTTATATTCTTGCAAGTTGCATGCTTTACTTTCCGCTGCCAATATACTCTTTGCATGCTTGCTTGAATTGTGTGATGATTGCTTGACTTCTCCTAAGATAGCTAAAATCTGCCAAGAACTAAAATTGGGAAAAGGTTAAGTTTTTATTTGGTCAAGTAGTCTAATCACCCCCCCTCTAGACATACTTTCGATCCTACAACGATGAGCTGGCCGGAGTCAGCGACGAGGTGGCGGTGCGGCCGTCTCGCTGCACAGAGGGGTGCAGTGAGGAAGCTTGCTTCTCGTTTTCCGCCAGGGCGGTAGCGGCGTTGGCGGCGGGTGACAGAGAACGGCAGGGAGGTCCACCGATAGGGGTTTTCTGAGCGATGCGGGTGGCGAGAGCGGCCCGGCGCTCAGCGCGGACCCGGCGAGCATCGGCCATGAACTTGGTGGAGTGGCGAAGTGCGGATTGACGAAGGGGAAAGCTTAAGCATACCCCTACCTGGCATGCCAAATGTCGGATTTTGGGTTCCGGCAAAACCCTTGAGGTTCGAACACTGTGGTGCGCACGAAGATCTCTCCCCCTCTCTAGCTCACACACATCATGATCTCACGGCCTAGCTCGACGAACCCAAAGAACAAGAGACACAAGAGTTTATACTGGTTCGGGCCACCGATGTGGTGTAATACCCTACTCCAATGTTGTGTGGTGGATTGCCTCTTGGGCTGAGGATGAATAGTTACAAGGGAAGAACAGCCTCCTGAGGAGAGGTGTTCTTGTGCTTGGTGAGTTGATGCGGTCGGGAATTCTCTCTAGATGAGCTGCTATTATATGAGATCGATCTACTCTCTACGGTGGTGGCTAGTCCTATATATAGAGGCTCGGGTCCTCTTCCCAAATATTAGGTGGGAAGGGATCCCACAACGGCCAATTTGAAGGGGGCAGCTAGTACAAGCTATCCTGACAAAAGTAGTCTTCGCCTGCCAAAGGTCCTGGTGGTGACGCCGCCTTGGGCTCCACGGTGACCTTCGTCCTACAGTCCGGCTAGTCTTGGTCTTGTTGCACCGATATGGAAACCTTTGCATGATGCCTCAGGACTCCTCGCTTGCGCTTGCCTCTTTAGCACCAAAGAGGAAACGAGGACTGATACGTCTCCGTCGTATCTATAATTTTTTATTGTTCCATGCCAATATTCTATAACTTTCATATACTTTTGGCAACTTTTTATACTATTTTCGGGACTAACATATTGATCCAGTGCCCAGTGCCAGTTCCTGTTTGTTGCAAGTTTTTTTTTCGCAGAATATCCATATCAAACGGAGTCCAAACGGGATAAAAACACATGGAGATTTTTTTTGAATATATATGATTTTTGGGAAGAAAAATCCACGCGAGATGATGCCCGAGGGGGCCACGAGGCAGGGGGCACGCCCCTGACCCTTGTGGCCACCCCGTAAGGTGGTTGATGCCCTTCTTTCGCCGCAAGAAAGCTAATATCCGGATAGAGATTGTGTTAAAATTTCAGCCCAATCGGAGTTACGGATCTCTGGGAATATAAGAAACGGTGAAAGGGAAGAATCTGAGAACGCAGAAACAGAGAGACAGAGAGACAGCTCCAATCTCGGAGGGGCTCTCGCCCCTCCCATGCCATGGAGGCCAAGGACCAAAGGGGAAACCCTTCTCCCATCTAGGGAGGAGGTCAAGGAAGAAGAAGACGAAGGGGGCCCCTCTCCCCTTCTCTTCCGGCGCCGCGGGAACGCTGTCGTGGCCATCATCATCATCATCACCGCGATCTACACCAACACATCCGCCATCTTCACCAACATCTCCATCACCTTCCCCCTCTATCTACAACGGTCCACTCTCCTGCAACCCGCTGTACCCTCTACTTGAACATGGTGCTTTATGCTTCATAATATTACTCAATGATGAGTTGCCATCCTATGATGTCTGAGTAGATTTTCGTTGTCCTATCGGTGGTTGATGAATTGCTATGATTGATTTAATTTGCTTGTGGTTATGTTTCTATCCTTTGGTGCCCATCATATGAGCGCGCGCGTGGATCACACCATAGGGTTAGTTGTATGTTGATAGGACTATGTATTGGAGGGCAAGAGTGACAGAAGCTTCGGCCTAGCATAGAAATTGATGCATACGGGATTGAAGGGGGACCAATATATCTTAATGCTATGGTTTGGTTTTACCTTAATGAACGTTAGTAGTTGCGGACGCTTGCTAATAGTTCCAATCATAAGTGCATAGAATTCCAAGTCAGGGATGACATGCTAGCAGTGGCCTCTCCCACATAATACTTGCTATCGGTCTAGCAAAGTAGTCAATTGCTTAGGGAAAATTTCGCAACTCCTACCACCACTTTTCCACACTCTCTATATTTACTTTATTGCTTTTTTACTCACAACAGCCCCTACTTTTTATTTACTTGCTCTTTATTATCTTGCAAACCTATCCAACAACACCTACAAAGTACTTCTGGTTTCATACTTAAAGCGAACATCAAGCGTGCGTAGAGTTGTATCGGTGGTCGATAGAACTTGAGGGAATATTTGTTCTGCCTTTAGCTCCTCGTTGGGTTCGACACTCTTACTTATCAAAAACTGTTGCGATCCCCTATACTTGTGAGTTATCAAGACCTTTTTCTAGCGCCGTTGCCGGGGAGCAATAGCGTGGGGTGAATATTCTCGTGTGTGCTTGTTTGCCTTATCACTAAGTAATTTTTATTTGCCTTTGTTAGTTGTTCTTTATCTTTAAGTTATGGATATGGAAGACAAAATACCAAAAAAAATAGGTATACTTTCTGCTCATGGAGATGGGGAACCTCCTAAAACCCTCGATGCTGGTTATGTGAAAGATATTATGTACTACTTTAATAATCGTGAGAAAACTCCATTCAATTATGTAATGGGAGTAACGTTGGATCGACGTGAATACTTTAGGGATTACCGCTTGACACAAAAAGGGAAACTATTATGGGATCAAATTCATATATTGAAGTGGTATGCTAGGCAACTATGCTTGAGATATGATTATACTTGTTGCTCGAGGATGAAGGCTCCACACCTTCCCTTTTTATGCGAATTTAATGATAATAAAACCTTATCTTCTTATGCGAATGGTATATATGATTACTATGATGTGGAACAAATAGAAGAATTTGTTGCTTTTATGGGTGCTTATGAAATTGAATCTATGTTTAAAGAGTTGAAGATTTTGACGATTCGGTTTATAGACCTGAAAATTTAGCTATCCTTAAATATTGCTATGAGAATTATGAATACAATTACGATATTAATGCACTTATTGAGAAAGTCTCCTCTGTCCAAGAAGAGACTAATATTTTGCAGGAGTCTATGGAAGAAGAAATTGATGAAACTGTGAGCTCATTGGATGAAAAAGATGAAGAGGAGAGAGAAGAACAAAAGGAGGAAGAGCGGATTGATCACCCGTGCCCACCTTCTAATGAGAGTAACTCTTAAACTCATACATTGTTTAATTCCCCTTCATGCTTGCCGAAGGATGAATTCTACGATAATTGCTATGATCCCGTTGATTCTTGTGAAATATCCCTTTTTGATGATGCTTGCTATGCTTGTGGCCAAGATGCCAATATGAATGATTCTTATGGAGATGAACTTGCTATAGTTCCTTATGTTAAACATGAAATTGTTGCTATTGCACCCACGCATGATAGTCCTATTATATTTTTGAATTCTCCCAACTACACTATATCGGAGAAGTTTGCTTTTATTAAGGATTATATTGATGGGTTGCATTTTACTATTGCACATGATGATTTTGATGAATATAATATGCATGTGCTTGATGCTCCTACTTGCAATTATTATGAGAGAGGAACTATATCTCCACCTCTCTATGTTTCCAATATGATAAAATTGCAAGAAACTGCTTATGCTATGCGTTGGTGTCGGTGTACTAAAGTAGGGGCACCTTAGTATCCCGAACTTGTGCACGGGCAGTCGCAGCGACCCGCGGCAAGGCTTGCCGGGCGACCGCCAAGACCCTCCGTGGTCCCTTTGGGGCCATTCAAGAACAAAGTATCCGAGAGCAAAACAAGACCCCGGCAAGAGGAGCTTGCCGGGAAGAAGACAAGACCCCGGCAAGAGGAGCTTGCCGGGAAGGAGACGAGACCCCAACAAGACGAGCTTGCCGGGAAGACAACCAAAGCGGCCCGAGAAGCTCGCTGCGGCGCACCGCGCGTCCCGACAAGACCCGGTGAGCGACAAGCTCCCGGACGCGACAAGGCAACATCCGCAGCAAGGCGCTTGCCACAGCAAGCTACTACTCCGCCGCCCGTGCTCCAGCTCACCCACCAACGTGTCGCTCTGAGACCGCTCCTGGCGTACGTGGCGGGAGGCTGCGCAGCCGGGGGCATGCGGTGGCAAGCAAGCGCTGACAAGATAGCCGTTGTGGCAAACGGTGGCGTTCCTAGCGGTCCCTCTCTGTGCCGTCAAGGTGACACAGACAGGCATTTAATGCCCTTGTCCCCTGCCGTCAGGGTTAGGTATGATACGTCTATTGTAGGCGGTGGAGCCAACTACCACCTCTTTTACATTTTTACCCCCACCTCTGTTGCCACCTGTCGATGACCCCTTAGACATATAAAAGGAGGCCCATGCGCAACAGAGAGGGGGGGAGGACAACCATTCTCATGCTCGGTCTCGCCAGCTGCTTGAGTGTACTGTAGCACTCATCGCTCCTGAGCAAGAACTCAATACAACCACCAAAGCGGGAGTAGGGTTTTACGCATCCGTGCGGCCCGAACCTGGGTAAATCGATCGTCTCGCCCGTGCGTTCGCCTCGATCTGCTCTTTGTGCATCCACCGCCCCCTGCCGAACCGAAAGGGGCTCGGTCCGCCGATCCCCATAGGTGTACGTGGGATCAGCAACCCCCGACATCTTTGGCGCGCCAGGTAGGGGGCGCGTCGAGGTTGTGCGAACCTGATCCGGCGTTCGCACGATCCGAATCTTCATCGTCTTCATCAACATGCCACCGAAGAAGAAGATTTCGGAGGCAGCTGCTCCGTCTGCGCCGAGCCCACCGTCGCCAGAGCGAACGGCTGGTGGAGTAGGCGCCGGCGAAAGAGCGGGCGCCAACGGGGAGACCCATGGCGCTGCCAGGTCCAAGGACCAGGCTGCACCGCACGTCGGCGGCGCGGTCGCCTCCCACAACGACCACGCGCACTCCAAGACCTCGGCGTCCGTACACGCACCGCGCCCGTCCCAGGAGGCGCGGGACCAGCAGCGTCATGGTACCCACGGTACCATACGTCTGCTGGGCCAAGACCAAGCTGGCGGATCCCGGAGCGCTCAGGACCAGCATGCACGCCAACGTGCTGGCGCGAGCATCGCGCGGTCGCTTGGACGAGATGTCGCTCCTTCTAACGTAGTTAGAAGTCCGAGCGTATCTCGCTCCTCGCACCGTTCGCCGCCGCCACCCACCACTCCGGCGGAAGCGTTGGCACGTGCCCAGCTGCTCCTAGACTACCCTCCAGCGCCAGAGAAGATCGATGACTGGAGGGCCACTATCCAGAGCCTCATCGGCTTCGCCAACGGTGACAGCCCACGGCAGCCGAGTGCATCGCTGCTGCAGCAAGTCAGCCAGGAGCGAGCCGGTAGCGACAAGACCGGCGAGGGTGCAACCACTGTGCACTCTCCGCCCCGAAGGCCAAGATCGCCGACTCGCCGGATCCACCTCGACAGCTACTCCACCGCGTCGTCAGATCCGCGAGATCGTCGCAATCAACGCCAAGTTCTTCATGAGAGACAGCAAGAAGACGCTCGAACACGCATCTAGCGCCGAAGAGAAGCGCGGTGTCAATCAGACCTGCGCGTTGGGCCCTCTATTGACATGCATGCGCCCGGAGAGCCAGGTAACTTGCCGTACACGGCAGGTTGTCCTGCGTTTACCCATGAGTTGCAGCAAGTCCAGTGGCCCAACCAGAAGCATTTCAAGCCAGACGTACCGGAGAAGTACGACGGCAAGTCGCACCCGTCTGAGTTCCTCAGCATCTACACCATTGCGGTGCAAGCTGCCGGGGGCGAGACGACAAGATCCTTGCCAACTACTTCCCGCTCGTGCTCAAGCCCGAAGTCAGATCCTGGCTCATGCACTTGCCGGACAACTCCATATCCTCTTGGGCGGATTTGTGCCATCAGTTTGTCAGCGCCTTTACAGGCGGCCACAAACCACATGGACAAGAGAGAGACCTCCACCTGCTTGCCCAGAAGGAAGGAGAACCCCTGCGCAAGTATATTCAGAGATTCAGCCGTGTGCAGCGCAACATCCCAGACATCCACCCTGCCGTGGTTATCAGCGCGTTCCATCAGAACGTGCGTAATCGCAGGATGCGGGAGGAGATGGCGATGAGCAGGATCAAGGACGTCAGCGAGCTGTACGCCCTGGCCGACAAGTGTGCACGCGCTGAAGAAGGGAGGAAACTCCCCGGAGAGGATGCTGGAGCAGGGGGATCTGACAGCGAGGATGCCGCCCCGGCAAGGAAAAACCGGAGGCGCAACAGGAAGAAGAGCGGCAAAGAGGTACTCGTCGTTGAGCAGTCCGGCGATGACGGCCCCGCCAAGCAAGCCAAAGTTGGCAGCTCCGGCAAGGAGGTCGCCGCGTGCACCAACTGCCAAGCTGCGGCGGCCGCCGACAAGCAGGGCAGCTCCGACAAGCAGTACTGCAAGATTCACTGCACCAAGGGCCATGATCTCCAGAACTGCAAGAGGGTCGAGCAGCTTGGCCAGCAACAAAAAGCTGAGTACGAGCGGTGCGACAAAGAGAGAGCCCAAGGGGGCGGTGGAGAAGCCGGCAAGAAGCGCGCTAGCCAAGGAGGAAGCAGCGGCAAGGAGACAGACCTCCCCGCGGCCGCGACAAGGACGAAGACGAAGACGACGACGAAGACATGGATGATGTTGAGAACAGCGAGCAGGAGTTTCAGAAGGCTCCAGAAGTCTTGTGGGTTGACGGTGGCGCTTCTTTGCATACTTCCCACCGCCAACTCAAACAGTGGCTCCGGGAAGTTAATGCGGCAAAGCCACCTGTCGAATCACGCAAGCTTCTGAAGTGGTCCAGCACGCCTATCGTCTTTGACATTGAGGACCACCCTGATCGCACAAATGCGGTCGGGTGCTTGCCGTTGTTGCTTTCGCCAATGATCCGCAACCTCAGGGTCACCAAGATGCTAGTTGATGGCGGGGCCGGCCTAAATCTGATATCCTCCGCTGTGCTCCAGAAACTCCAGATCCCGGACAGCGAGCTCGAAGAAACCGGTACATTCCAAGGAATTAACCCGGGAAGGAGCAAGCCGAAAGGGAAGGTCACGTTGCCGGTGACATTTGGCAGCGAGCTGAATTTCAGAACGGAGAAGGTCACCTTTGACATTGCTGATTTCCCATTGCCTTACAATGGGATACTTGGCCGTCCAGCGCTCGCCAAGTTCATGGCGGCCTCTCACTATGCGTACAACATGCTCAAGATGCCAGGCCCGATAAGTGTCATCTCTGTCCCTGGCGACAAGAAGGATGCCCTTATCTGCGCCGACAAGATCTAGTGGGAAGCAGCTGCCGCGACAGACCGCCAGACACTTGCCGCTGAAGCTCCCGGGGGGAAGAAGAAGACCAAGTCCGGCAAGAGCTCTGATGCCTACTCCGGCAAGCGCGCCTCTTCGGAGTGCTGCGCTGCCGTCGAGGACGCACCATCGAGCTCCACCGGCAAGAGTAAGAAGACGATGGCAGCTCCACCACTTACCAAGAAGGTGCCCGCCAAGGAGGACAGCACTGGAAAGCGCGCTCGACCCTAAATAGGAAAGCGCGCTCGTTACTTTCCTGTGGGTGAATGTCGACGTGTTTGCATGGCAACCGTCTGACATCCCTGGTGTTCCCAGGAAGGTAATTGAGCACCATCTTGCCGTTTGTCCTCATGCGCGGCCCGTCAAGCAGAAGGTCAGGAAACAGGCAGTGGAGCGCCAAGAATTCATAGCAGAAGAAATCAAGAAATTGGAAGCAGCAGGCCTCGTCAGAGGGGTGCTCCATCCCACGTGGTTGGCCAATCCGGTTGTAGTGCGCAAGGCGAATGGGAAATGGAGGCTTTGTATTGACTTTACTGATGTTAATAAAGCTTGTCCCAAAGATCCATTTCCCTTGCCGCGCATTAACCAGATTGTTGACTCCACGGCCGGATGTGAGTTGCTTTCATTTCTTGACGCATATTCAGGATACCATCAGATCTTCATGGCAGAAGAGGATGAGGAGAAAACCGCATTCATTACTCCATGTGGCACGTACTGTTTCGTACGGATGCCTTTCGGATTAAAGAATGCTGGTTCAACATTTGCCAAAGTAGTCCACATCGCTTTGAAGCCACAGATACATAGAAATGTAGAAGCTTACATGGATGATATAGTGGTCAAAAGCAAAGAGAGGGCAACTCTGATCCAAGACTTAGAAAAGACTTTTGCAAATCTGCGCAAGGTCAACCTCAAGCTCAACCCCGAGAAGTGTGTGTTTGGAGTCCCTTCCGGCAAACTTCTCGGGTTCTTTGTGTCTCAGCGGGGAATTGAAGCTAATCCCGACAAGATCAAGGCCATTGAGCAGATCAAAGCACCAAAGCGCGTCAAGGATGTACGGAAGCTTGCCGGCTGCGTGGCTGCTCTCAGCAGGTTTATCTCTCGGTCTGCTGAGTGCGCCCTGCCGTTTTTCAAAATTTTGAAAAGGGCAGGTCCAATGAAATGGACTCCGGAAGTGGAGGCTGCGCTGCAGGACTTGAAGAGATACCTGTCCTCCACCCCAACACTTGTCGCACCTAAACCACAAGAGAAGTTGTTGTTGTACATAGCGGCAACCAATCAAGTGGTTAGTGCTGCGTTAGTAGCGGAGAGGTAGGCCGATGACGAGCCAGCGACCGCAGCAAGCGCATCCAGCGACAAGCAGGGGGCTTCCCCGACAAGCTCCGGTCCCGACAAGGATGGATCTGCGCAGATGCAAGAGGAGGTACAGAAGAAAATGGTGCAGCGCCCAGTTTACTTTGTCAGCTCCCTTTTACAGGGGGCTAGGTCAAGGTACTCTGGTGTGCAGAAGCTGCTTTTCGGCCTTCTCATGGCCTCGAGAAAGCTGCGCCATTACTTCCAAGCACACGAGATCACAGTCGTCACTCGCTTTCCGCTAAAGAGGATATTGCAAAACCCAGAAGCAACAGGCAGGATTGTCGACTGGGCACTGGAACTATCAAGCTTTGGCCTCAAGTTTGAGAGTACATCAACAATCCAGAGTAGAGCATTGGCAGAGTTCATAGCAGAGTGGACGCCAACTCCAGACGAAGAAATTCCGGAGACGAGCATCCCCGCCAAGGAAGCAAACAAAGAGTGGCTCATGTACTTTGACGGTGCCTTCTCACTGCAAGGTGCCGGTGCTGGTGTACTGCTTGTCGCACCCACCGGAGAGCACCCCAAGTACATAGTCCATATGCACTTTCCCAAGGAGCAAGCGACAAACAATACTGCAAAGTATGAAGGCTTGCTTGCCGGTCTCAGGATCGCGGCAGAACTTGGAATTAAGAAGCTCATTGTCAGGGGTGACTCGCAGCTTGTCATCCGCCAAGTGAACAAGGTTTACCAGAGTCCGTTGATGGAAGCTTACGTTGATGAAGTGAGGAAGCTAGAAGAGCGCTTTGACGGCCTGCAAATGGAACATGTTCCAAGAGCAGAGAACGACATTGCCGATGGCCTGTCAAAGTGCGCAGCACTTAAGTTACCTGTGGAGCCAGGGATCTTTGTGCTCAAGCTGACTCAGCCATCCGTAACGCCATCAACTGGATAGAGCAAGAAGAGGAAGTTGATTTCTGGTGACTATCTTCCGGCAGAGCTTCCCGAAGCCGCCGCCAAGAAGGTCCCCAAAATCGACGCCAAGAATGCTGAGGAGCAGTCTGCTCCGGCAAGCCCCGGGGTTTGTTCCGTTGAAGTAGATTCTCCCGACAAGTTTTGCTCCGGCAAACTTGCCGGGGAATGTCAAGCTCCGGCAGAGCCGCGGGCTCTTGCCGTAGAAGCGGACGTTCCCGCAGCAGCAGATGTGCCTTTAGTCCTTGTTGTCGAGCCACAGGCTCCAACATGGGAGCAGCAGATTGTCTGTTTCCTTCAGACAGGAGAGCTTCTCGAGGAACCAGAAGAAGTGGAAAGAGTAGCCCGGCAGTCTAGTATGTACCAGTTTGTCGACAACACACTGTGCAGAAGAAGACTCAACGGTGTGAAATTGAAGTGTATTCCTCGGGAAGATGGACAGAAGCTGTTGGTAGAGATACATGGAGGCATATGTGGTCACCACATTGGCGCGAGAGCTCTTGTCGGAAAAGCATTCCGGCAAGGCTTCTTCTGGCCGACAGCCCTCCAGGATGCAACTGCACAAGTAACCAAGTGTGAAGCGTGCCAGTTCCATTCCAAGCAGATACACCAGCCAGCTCAAGCTCTCCAGACGATCCCTTTATCCTGGCCATTTTTGGTCTGGGGGCTCGACATCCTCAGCCCCTTCCCCCGAGCAGTCGGGGGCTTTGAGTACTTGTACGTTGCAATCGACAAGTTCACAAAGTGGCCGGAAGTGGAACCAGTGAGGAAGGTGACGGCGCAGTCCGCGGTCAAGTTCTTCAGGTCGATTGTTTGCCGTTTCGGGTTCCCTAACAGGATAATCACCGACAATGGTACACAATTTATGAGCCGCACCTTCATGAAGTACGTCCAAGATCTTGGCGCCAAGGTCTGCTTCGCTTCTGTTGCTCACCCGAGAAGCAACGGTCAAGCGGAGAGGGCAAATGCTGAAGTGCTGCGCGGGCTCAAGACCAGAACCTTCGACAGGCTGCACAAGTGCGGACGCAACTGGATCGAGGAGCTGCCGGTGGTTCTTTGGTCGATCAGGACGACGCCAAATCGAGCCACTGGACAGACACCCTTCGCTCTAGTCTATGGAGCGGAGGCAGTTATCCCCACGGAACTCGTATATGGGTCACCTCGAGTGCTCGCTTACGATGAGCTTGAGCAAGAGCGGCTGCGGAAAGATGACGCGCTGCTCCTTGAGGAAGATCGTCTTCAGGCTGCTGTGCGAGCCGCTCGCTACCAGCAAGCTTTGCGCCGCTATCATAGCCGCAAAGTTAAAGCCAGAAGCCTCGAGGAAGGCGACCTTGTTCTTCGGCGCGTTAAGTCCGCCAAGAATTCCAACAAGTTGATGCCGAAGTGGGAAGGCCCTTACCGGGTGAAACGAGTCACCAGGCCTGGCGCTGTCCGCCTGGAGACCGAAGATGGTGTACCAGTGAGCAACTCCTGGAACATCAAGCATCTTCGTAAGTTTTACCCGTAAGGCGCGGTTGTCGGACCCTGTCCGGCAACCACCCTTTTGTACAAGTCTTGTCGTTGTTGCATGTAATCCTTTGTACAAAGCCAGGCGCAGACCCTGAGCACAAGTAAATGAAGCGCTGGCGCCCGGAGTTATAGCATGCATGCTAGGTCGAGTCGGGTCCTCGGTTAGGGTTGATAGTGCTTAACAGCGGCTAACCCCTAACTTAGAGGTCGAGTGTGCATCCCTTTGCCTTTCTTTCGTTTCCTTTGGTTCGCAGGGCTCGCATATCCTTGCCGGACCGCCTGAGGACGAAAAGGAGAAGAAGGACGTGCCGGCATCTGGACCCCGGCAAGCCAGTGTTGCCGGGGGCTGCAGATACCAAAGTCCATCCACGGCAAGCCAGAGTTGCCCGGGGTTGTGATCTCAGATAAGCCTTTCATCCCTCTTCATGCATTCTCTTATGGACTGAGGAATACGAAACCTCGTTTCTTCCCGGAAACTACCGTGCTCCCTTAGCTCTAGGCCCTGGGGCTCGTTCCTGGGGCCAAGTTCTGGTTGTAGTCGCGGCAGCAAAGGGATGAAACGAGGGGCTGCACCCGCCTCGCCCCTGCCTCCGTCAAAAGCGTGAGAAAGGTCGAGCGACGTGGGAAGACGGCAGGGCCTGTTGCCGGGGAAGGAGTGTCTATCTGAAAGATACCAAGGATTTACTCCTTGATGTGGGTTCTACCCGCGAGACAAATGACCCGGCAAACATCCCCTTTTCATTAAAAACATTCCACGCAGGTACAGTCCATAAAGGATGACAAACATGAAAGAGAGGATTACAAGTTTTAAATGCAACTAAGGCCCGAAGGCTTACAAATTAAAAAGATAAGATGCCCGTAATCCCTTTCTTGTCCCTCTTTTCAGGAGGTAGGCCAAGGAGGCGAGAAGGGCAAAAGGAGCGCCTAGGCGAGCTACGAGGGGCAGAAGACACCAAGAGAACATCCCGGGGCCGTCAAGGCTGGACGGTGATGGCGGCGCCGGAAGCGGGGCTCGAAGACGAGGCGGCAGGACGTCAGCACGCTGTCGAGGGCACCACGCCCTCGTACTCCGGCTTGACGGTCTTGCCGCCAGCCCTCTTCCTCTTCTGCAGCCTCCCTACACCAGCGGCCCAAGGAGACGACCCCGGGGAGTTCAAGGAGCCGGCGACACGGATGATGGGGTCGCCGGTGCCGCACGGAGCGGCGCCCGACACCTAGTTGGACCCACCGTCCTGCCGCCCGCTACCCTTGTCGTCGCTGTCGCTCCCCTCCTCGTCACTCTCGCTCAAGGAGGGGCCTTCGCTATCGGAGGAGCTGTCCACGCAGCACTTCGCCCGAGTGCCGAAGCACCCGAAGACCTTGACGGAGAGGAGATCGCCCTCCACCAACTTGAAAAGGAGGGTGAGCCCCTCCGTCAAGCTGTGGATATGGGCGAAAGTCTTCCACCCTCGACCAAGATACTGTTGGGGAACGTAGCAGAAATTCAAAATTTTCCTACGTATCACCAAGATCTATCTATGGAGAGACTAGCAACGAGTAGAAAGAAGAGTTGCATCTACATACCCTTGTAGATCGCTAAGCGGAAGCGTTCAAGTGAACGGGGTTGATGGAGTCGTACTCGTCGTGATTCAAATCACCGATGACCAAGTGCCGAACGCACGGCACCTCCGCGTTCAACACACGTACAGCCCGGTGACGTCTCCCACGCCTTGATCCAGCAAGGAGAGAGGGAGAGGTTGAGGAAGACTTCATCCAACAGCAGCACAACGGCGTGGTGGTGGTGGAGGAGCGTGGCTATCCTGCAGGGCTTCGCCAAGCACCACAGAAGAGGAGGGAGAGAGAGAGACGCAGGGCTGCACCAAGAGATTGAATCGCGTGTTGTGGGCAGCCCCTAGGCCTCATATATATAGGGGAAGGGGAGGGCTGCGCCCCCTCTAGGGTTTCCCACCCCTAGGGGGGGCGGCAGCCCTAGATGGGATCCAAAGGGGCGGCCAAGAGGGGAAAGAGGGGAAGGAACCCACTAGGTGGGCCTTAAGGCCCAACTGGACTAGGGTTTGCCCCCTCCCACTTATCCTTGCGCCTTGGGCCCCTTGTGGGGGGCGCACCAGCCCTCCTAGGGGCTGGTCCCCTCCCACACTTGGCCCACGCAGCCTTCTGGGGTTGGTGGCCCCACTTGGTGGACCCCCGGGACCCTCCCGGTGGTCCCGGTACGTTACCGATAAACCCCGAAACTCTTCCGGTGTCCAAAACAGGACTTCCCATATATAAATCTTTACCTCCGGACCATTCCG
Source organism: Triticum monococcum (assembly GCA_034509565.1). Lineage (NCBI taxonomy): Eukaryota > Viridiplantae > Streptophyta > Magnoliopsida > Poales > Poaceae > Triticum > Triticum monococcum. Next base: position 389,726,982 of record CM067841.1, read on the forward strand.
GAACTCCTCGTGACGTCCGGGATCTCATCCGGGACTCCGAACAACATTCGGTAACCACATACTAACTTCCTTTATAACCCTAGCGTCATCGAACCTTAAGTGTGTAGACCCTACGGGTTCGGGAGACATGCAGACATGACCGAGACGTTCTCCGGTCAATAACCAACAGCGGGATCTGGATACCCATGTTGGCTCCCACATGTTCCACGATGATCTCATCGGATGAACCACGATGTCAAGGACTTAATCAATCCCGTATACAATTCCCTTTGTCTATCGGTACGACACTAGCCCGAGATTCGATCGTCGGTATCCCGATACCTTGTTCAATCTCGTTACCGGCAAGTCTCTTTACTCGTTCCGTAACACATCATCCCGTGATCAACTCCTTGATCACATTGTGCACATTATGATGATGTCCTACCGAGTGGGCCCAGAGATACCTCTCCGCTTACACGGAGTGACAAATCCCAGTCTCGATTCGTGCCAACCCAACAGACACTTTCAGAGATACCCGTAGTGTACCTTTATAGTCACCCAGTTACGTTGTGACGTTTGGCACACCCAAAGCACTCCTACGGTATCCGGGAGTTGCACAATCTCATGGTCTAAGGAAATGATACTTGACATCAGCAAAGCTTTAGCATACGAACTACACGATCTAGTGCTATGCTTAGGATTGGGTCTTGTCCATCACATCATTCTCCTAATGATGTGATCCCGTTATCAATGACATCCAATGTCCATGGTCAGGAAACCGTAACCATCTATTGATCAACGAGCTAGTCAACTAGAGGCTTACTAGGGACATGGTGTTGTCTATGTATCCACACATGCATCTGAGTTTCCTATCAATACAATTCTAGCATGGATAATAAACGATTATCATGAACAAGGAAATATAATAATAACTAATTTATTATTGCCTCTAGGGCATATTTCCAACAGTCTCCCACTTGCACTAGAGTCAATAATCTAGTTCACATCGCCATGTGATTAACACTCACATGTCACATCGCCATGTGACTAACACCCAAGAGTTTACTAGAGTCAGTAGTCTAGTTCACATCACTATGTGATTAACACTCAATGAGTTCTAGGTTTGATCATGTTGCTTGTGAGAGAGGTTTTAGTCAACGGGTCTGAACCTTTCAGATCCGTGTGTGCTTTACAAATCTCTATGTCATCTCCTAGATGTAGCTACCACGTTCTATTTGGAGCTATTCCAAATAACTATTCTACTTTGTTGCTCCATTATACGTATCCGGTATCTCTACTCAGAGCTATCCGGATAGGTGTTAAAGCTTGCATCGACGTAACCCTTTACGACGAACTCTTTACCACCTCCATAATCGAGAAAAATTCCTTAGTCCACTAGTTACTAAGGATAACTTTGACCGCTGTCCTGTGATCCATTCTTGGATCACTCTTGTACCCCTTGACTGACTCATGGCAAGGCACACTTCAGGTGCGGTACACAGCATAGCATACTATAGAGCCTACATTTTAAGCATAGGGGACGACCTTCGTCCTTTCTCTCTATTCTGCCGTGGTCGAGCTTTAAGTCTTAACTTCATACCTTATAACTCAGGCAAGAACTTCTTCTTTGACTGATCCATCTTGAACACCTTCAAGATCATGTCAAGGTATGTGCTCATTTGAAAGTACCATTAAGCGTTTTGATCTATCCTTATAGATCTTGATGCTCAATGTTCAAGTAGCTTAATCCAGGCTTTCATTGAAAAACACTTTTCAAATAACCCTATATGCTTTCCAGAAATTCTATGTCACTTCTGATCAACAATATGTCAACAACATATACTCATCAGAAATTCTATAGTGCTCCCACTCACTTCTTTGGAAATACAAGTTTCTCATAAACTTTGTATACACCAAAATCTTTGATCATCTCATCAAAGCATACATTCCAACTCCGAGATGCTTACTCCAGTCCTTAGAAGGATTGCTGGAGCTTTGCATACTTATTAGCATATTTCAGGATAGATAAAAAACTTTCCGGTTGTATCACATACAACCTTTCCTCAAAAAATCGTCGAGGAAACAATGTTTTGGCATCCTATCTGCAAGATTTCATAAATGATGCAGTAATTGCTAATATAATTCCAACAGACTCTTAGCATCGCTACGAGTGAGAAAGTCTCACCGTAGTCAACTCCTTGAACTTGTCGGAAAACATCTTAACGACAAGTCGAGCTTTCTTAATGGTGACACTTACCATCATTGTCCGTCTTCCTTTTAAAATCCATCTATACTCAACAGCTTTACGACCATCGAGCCATTCTGCCAAAGTCTACACTTTGTTTTCATACATGGATTCTCTCTCGGATTTTATGGCCTCGAGCCATTTATCGGAATCCGGGCCCACCATCGCTTCTTCATAGCTCGTAGGTTCATTGTTGTCTCGCAACATGACTTCCAAGACAGGATTACGTATCCTTGTCATCCTACGAGGTTTGGGAGTGACTTGATCCGAAGTCTCGTGATCAATATCATAAGCTTCCACTTCAATTGGTGTAGGTGCCACAGGAACAATTTCCTGTGCCCTGCCACACACTAGTTGAAGAGACGGTTCAATAACCTCATCAAGTTTCCACCATCCTCCCACTCAATTCTTTCGAGAGAAACTTTTCCTCGAGAAAGGACCTGATTCTAGAAGCAATCCCTTATTGCTTTTGGATCTGAGACAGGAGGTATACCCAACTGTTTTGGGTGTCCTATGAAGATGCATTTATCCGCTTTGGGTTCGAGCTTATCAGCCTGAAACTTTTTCACATAAGCGTCGTAGCCCCAAACCTTTTAAGAAATGACAGCTTAGGTTTCTCTAAACCATAGTTCATACGGTGCCATCTTATCGGAATTACGTGGTGCCCTATTTAAAGTGAATGTGGTTGTCTCTAATGCCTAACCCATAAACTATCGTGGTAATTCGATAAGAGACATCATGGTATGCATCATATCCAATAGGGTGCAGTTATGATGTTCGGACACACCATCACACTATGGTGTTCCAGGCTGTATTGGTTGTGAAACAATTTCCACAATGTCTTAATTCTGTGCCAAACTCGTAATTCAGATATTCATCTCTATGATCATATCATAGATACTTTATCCTCTCGTCACGACGATCTTTAAACTTCACCCTGAAATTACTTGAACCTTTCAATAATTTAGACTCGTGATTCATCAAGTAAATATACTCAACAAAATCATCTGTGAAGTAAGAACATAATGATATCCACTACATGCCTCAGCACTCATTGGACTGCACACATCAAAATGCATTACTTCCAACAAGTTGCTTTCTAGTTCCATTTTACTGAAACCGAGGCTTTCAGTCATCTTGCCCATGTGGTATGATTTACATGTCTCAAGTGATTCAAAATCAAGTGAGTCCAAACGGTCCATTTGCATGGAGTTTATTCATGCATATACACCAATAGACATGGTTCGCATGTCTCAAACTTTTCAAAAATGAGTGAGCCCAAAGATCCATCAACATGGAGCTTCCTCATGCGTTTTATACCGATATGACTTACGTGGCAGTGCCAAAAGTAGGTGGTACTATCATTACTATCTTTTGGCATGAACATGTGTATCACTACGATCGAGATTCAATAAACCATTCATTTTAGGTGTAAGACCATTGAAGGTATTATTCAAATAAACAGAGTAACCATTATTCTCCTTAAATGAATAACCGTATTGCGATAGACATAATCCAATCATGTCTATGCTCAACGCAAACACCAATCTCGATGGTAGAGGGAGCGTACGATATTTGATCAACCTTGGAAATACTTCCAACACATATCGTTATCTCACCTTTAGCTAGTCTCCGTTTATTCCGCAGCTTTTATTTCGAGTTACCAACACTTAGCAACCGAACCGGTATCTAATACCCTGGTGCTACTAGGAGTATTAGTAAAGTACACATTAACATAATGTATATCCAATATACTTCTATCGACCTTGCCAGCCTTCTTATCTACCAAGTATCTAGGGTAATTCTGCTCCAGTGGCTGTTCCTCTTATTACAGAAGCACTTAGTCTCGGGTTTGGGTTCAACCTTGGGTTTCTTCACCAGAGCAGCAGCTGATTTGCCGTTTCATGAAGCATCCCTTCTTGCCCTTGCCCTTCTTGAAACTAGTGGTTTCACTAACCATCAACAATTGATGCTCCTTCTTGATATCTACTTTTGCGGTGTCAAACATCGCGAATATCTCAAGGATCATCATATATGTCCCTGATATATCATAGTTCATCACGAAGCTCTAGCAGCTTGGTGGTAATGACTTCCGAGAAACATCACTATCTCATCTGGAAGATCAACTCCCACTTGATTCAAATGATTGTTGTACTCAGACAATCTGAGCACAAGCTCAACAATTGAGCTTTTCTCCCTTAGTTTGTAGGCTAAGAAAATCGTTGGAGGTCTTATACCTCTTGACGTGGGCACGAGCCTGAAATCCCAATTTCAGCCCTCAAAACATCTCATATGTTTTGTGACGTTTCAAAAACGTCTTTGGTGCCTCAACTCTAAACCGTTTAACTGAACTATCACGTAGTTATCAAAATGTGCATGTCAGATGTTCGCAACATCCAAGACAACGTTCGAGGTTCAGCACACTGAGCGGTGCATTAAGGACATAAGCCTTCTATGAAGCAACGAGGACAATCCTCAGTTTACGGACCTAGTCCGCATAATTGCTACTATCAACTTTCAACTAATTTTTCTCTAGGAACATATCTAAACAGTAGAACTATAGCGTGAGCTACGACATAATTTGCAAAATCCTTTTGACTATGTTCAGGATAATTATGTTCATCTTATGAACTCCCACTCAGATAGACATCCCTCTAGTCATCTAAGTGATTACATGATCCGAGTCAACTAGGCCGTGTCCGATCATCACGTGAGACGGACTAGTCAACGTCGGTGAACATCTTCATGTTGATCGTATCTTCTATACGACTCATGCTCGACCTTTCGGTCTTCTGTGTTCCGAGGCCATGTCTGTACATGCTAGGCTCGTCAAGTTAACCCTAAGTGTTTTGCATGTGTAAAACTGTCTTACACCCGTTGTATGTGAACGTAAGAATCTATCACACCCGATCATCACGTGGTGCTTCGAAACGACGAACTTTAGCAACGGTGCACAGTTAGGGGAGAACACTTCTTGAAATTTTTTATGAGGGATCATCTTATTTACTACCGTCGTTCTAAGCAAATAAGATGTATAAACATGATAAACATCACATGCAATCAAATAGTGACATGATATGGCCAATATCACTTTGCTCCTTTTGATCTCCATCTTCGGGGCTCCATGATCATCATCGTCACCGGCATGACACCATGATCTCCATCATCATGATCTCCATCATCGTGTCTTCTTGAAGTTGTCACGTCATCTATTACTTCTACTACTACAGCTAACGGTTAGCAATAAAGTAAATTAATTACATGACGTTTAAGTTGACACGCAGGTCATAAATAAATAAAGACAACTCCTATGGCTCCTGCCGGTTGTCATACTCATCGACATGCAAGTCGTGATTCCTATTACAAGAACATGATCAATCTCATACATCACATATATCATTCATCACATCCTTAGGCCATATCACATCACATGGCATACCCTGCAAAAACAAGTTAGACGTCCTCTAATTGTTGTTTGCATGTTTTACGTGGCTGCTATGGGTTTCTAGCAAGAACGGTTCTTACCTACGCAAAGACCACAACGTGATATGCCAATTGCTATTTACCCTTCATAAGGACCCTTTTCATCGAATCCGATCCGACTAAAGTGGGAGAGACAGACACCCGCTAGCCACCTTATGCAACTAGTGCATGTCAGTCGGTGGAACCAGTCTCACGTAAGAGTACGTGTAAGGTCGGTCCGGGCCGCTTCATCCCACGATGCCGCCGAATCAAGATAAGACTAGTAACGGCAAGCATATTGAACAAAATCAACGCCCACAACTACTTTGTGTTCTACTCGTGCATAGAATCTACGCAATAGACCTAGCTCATGATGCCACTGTTGGGGAACGTAGCAGAAATTCAAAATTTTCCTACATATCACCAAGATCTATCTATGGAGAGACTAGCAACGAGTAGAAAGAAGAGTTGCATCTACATACCCTTGTAGATCGCTAAGCGGAAGCGTTCAAGTGAACGGGGTTGATGGAGTCGTACTTGTCGTGATTCAAATCACCGATGACCAAGTGTCGAACGCACGGCACCTCCGCGTTCAACACACGTACAGCCCGGTGACGTCTCCCACGCCTTGATCCAGCAAGGAGAGAGGGAGAGGTTGAGGAAGACTTCATCCAACAGCAGCACAACGGCGTGGTGGTGGTGGAGGAGCGTGGCTATCCTGCAGGGCTTCGCCAAGCACCACAGAAGAGGAGGGAGAGAGAGAGACGCAGGGCTGCACCAAGAGATTGAATCGCGTGTTGTGGGCAGCCCCTAGGCCTCATATATATAGGGGAAGGGGAGGGCTGCGCCCCCTCTAGGGTTTCCCACCCCTAGGGGGGGCGGCAGCCCTAGATGGGATCCAAAGGGGCGGCCAAGAGGGGAAAGAAGGGAAGGAACCCACTAGGTGGGCCTTAAGGCCCAACTGGACTAGGGTTTGCCCCCTCCCACTTATCCTTGCCCCTTGGGCCCCTTGTGGGGGGCGCACCAGCCCTCCTAGGGGCTGGTCCCCTCCCACACTTGGCCCACGCAGCCTTTTGGGGTTGGTGGCCCCACTTGGTGGACCCCCGGGACCCTCCCGGTGGTCCCGGTACGTTACCGATAAACCCCAAAACTCTTCCGGTGTTCAAAACAGGACTTCCCATATATAAATCTTTACCTCCGGACCATTCCGGAACTCCTCGTGACGTCCGGGATCTCATCCGGGACTCCGAACAACATTCGGTAACCACATACTAACTTCCTTTATAACCCTAGCGTCATCGAACCTTAAGTTTGTAGACCCTACGGGTTCGGGAGACATGCAGACATGACCGAGACGTTCTCCGGTCAATAACCAACAGCGGGATCTGGATACCCATGTTGGCTCCCACATGTTCCACGATGATCTCATCGGATGAACCACGATGTCAAGGACTTAATCAATCCCGTATACAATTCCCTTTGTCTATCGGTACGACACTAGCCCGAGATTCGATCGTCGGTATCCCGATACCTTGTTCAATCTCTTTACCGGCAAGTCTCTTTACTCGTTCCGTAACACATCATCCCGTGATCAACTCCTTGATCACATTGTGCACATTATGATGATGTCCTACCGAGTGGGCCCAGAGATACCTCTCCGCTTACACGGAGTGACAAATCCCAGTCTTGATTCGTGCCAACCCAACAGACACTTTCAGAGATACCCGTAGTGTACCTTTATAGTCACCCAGTTACGTTGTGACGTTTGGCACACCCAAAGCACTCCTACGGTATCCGGGAGTTGCACAATCTCATGGTCTAAGGAAATGATACTTGACATCAGCAAAGCTTTAGCATACGAACTACACGATCTAGTGCTATGCTTAGGATTGGGTCTTGTCCATCACATCATTCTCCTAATGATGTGATCCCGTTATCAATGACATCCAATGTCCATGGTCAGGAAACCGTAACCATCTATTGATCAACGAGCTAGTCAACTAGAGGCTTACTAGGGACATAGTGTTGTCTATGTATCCACACATGCATCTGAGTTTCCTATCAATACAATTCTAGCATGGATAATAAACGATTATCATGAACAAGGAAATATAATAATAACTAATTTATTATTGCCTCTAGGGCATATTTCCAACAGATACATCATGCCGGGGGCTGGGACTTCAACGCGGACTCGCGTGCCGCTGATCCCACAGCCCCTCATGTGCAGTCTCAGCGTCTCAGGCGGATCCGACTCCATCGCGCCCGCAAACGGAGCAGGGAGTCGGAGTCGACGACGCGGCGCCTGGCGCAGCCTGACGAAGAACTCGCGGGGGTCGTCCCCAACGTGGACCCCCGTGGGAAGAGGAGCCGCTGGTGGAGGCGAAGCCGACGCGCCGCCCCGTCCACCTCTTCCCCGAGCGCCGTGGCCTCGTCCTCGACCGCGTCCACGACCTCGCCCCCTCCCTCTTCCCCTTACGGCTGGCTCCGCCACCACGGGCGCGGGAGAGGGAGGGATGCGCTGTCTGGCGGCGACCCTCGCCGCCACTGACGAAGGGCCAGGGTTCCCCTTCTCCATGGCGAATGAGAGGAAGGGGAGCAGGAGCGGAAGGAAGGAAGGAGAAGATGGAGGAATGCGGGCTTCCATCCTCCCCTCCCGCTCTTTATAAAGGAGTGAGGTGGGGACTCGGCCGCCCCGCTCAGCGAATCAAGACGCGGGAAGGCATGGAGCTGGGGCCGACCCGCTGCCTCGACCCACGACGGCCCCGTTTCCCGCCTCCGCTGCCCGCGACCCAAGTGCATGGGAACCGCGTGGCAGGTGTGCAGAACCGAGGCGACGAATGGGGCGGCCTCTCCCCACCTCGCTATCGTGGGGAGTGGGCACCTCGAAAACCGCCCACGATCTCTCCCACGATGCCGCGTTTGACGCGTGCTGTTTGGGGAGGGCGTGGTGGATGCGGAGTGAGTTATGGCGTGACCTAGGCCGCGCGTGCCCGTGCACTGTTTTGGGCCTGGCCCAACAGCGCTCGGCACCGTGTATGGCCCAGGCCCGGGGGCTCCAGTCGGTGTACTAAAGTAGGGGTACCTTAGTATCCCGAACTTGTGCACGGGCAGTCGCAGCGACCCGCGGCAAGGCTTGCCGGGCGACCGCCAAGACCCTCCGTGGTCCCTTTGGGGCCATTCAAGAACAAAGTATCCAAGAGCAAAACAAGACCCCGGCAAGAGGAGCTTGCCAGGAAGAAGACAAGACCCCGGCAAGAGGAGCTTGCCGGGAAGGAGACGAGACCCCGACAAGAGGAGCTTGCCGGGAAGACAACCAAAGCATCCCGAGAAGCTCGCTGCGGTGCACCGCGCGTCCCGACAAGACCCGGTGAGCGACAAGCTCCCGGACGCGACAAGGCAACATCCGCGGCAAGGCGCTTGCCGCGGCAAGCTACTACTCCGCCGCCCGTGCTCCAGCTCACCCACCAACGTGTCACTCTAAGACCGCTCCTGGCATACGTGGCGGGAGGCTGTGCAGCCGGGGGCATGCGGTGGCAAGCAAGCGCTGACAAGATAGCCGTCGTGGCAAACGGTGGCGTTCCTAGCGGTCCCTCTCTGTGCTGTCAAGGTGACACAGACAGGCATTTAATGCCCTTGTCCCCTGCCGTCAGGGTTAGGTATGATACGTCTGTTGTAGGCGGTGGAGCCAACTACCACCTCTTTTACATTTTTACCCCCACCTCTGTTGCCACCTATCGGTGACCCCTTAGACATATAAAAGGAGGCCCATGCGCAACAGAGAGGGGGGAGGACAACCATTCTCACGCTCGGTCTCGCCAGCTGCTTGAGTGTACTGTAGCACTCATCGCTCCCGAGCAAGAACTCAATACAACCACCAAACCAGGAGTAGGGTTTTACGCATCCATGCGGCCCGAACCTGGGTAAATCGATCGTCTCGCCCGTGCGTTCGCCTTGATCTGCTCTTTGTGCATCCACCGCCCCCTGCTGAACCGAAAGGGGCTCGGTCCGCCGATCCCCATAGGTGTACGTGGGATCAGCAACCCCCGACAATTGGTCTTTACTATGTGTGCATGAATTGTTCTTTTATGACATGCCGATGCATATGAAGAGAGTTAGACTTTGTTGTTATATGATATATGTTACTTTGTGCTCACTACTAAATTACAAATCATTGTTAATTAAAATTGGCTTTGATATACCTTGGGATACGGGTGGATCCATTACTTGAGCCCTATATGCCTAGCTTAATGGCTTTAAAGAAAGCGCTGCCAGGGAGACAACCCGGAAGTTCTAGAGAGTCATTTATTTCTGTTGAGTGCTTTTATATAGTTTAAAAACAATAAAAATAAAGAGGGGAACCCAAAACTTTTTCAAAAAGGAAAGTGAAAGTGAGAAAGACAAGCATTGTTGAAGTGGGAGAGCTCCTTGAACTTTTTTCATGCTCACGGAAACTTTGGGAATCTTGATTACAGAAACTTTTCAAAAAAAATAATTTTCCCCTTGTACAACTCCATTGTATTATAAAAATAATGTGCCAAGGTTTGCCTTTAGGATGTTTACATTTGCTTGATGGTTTGTACGGTGCAGGACAGAAACTTTGGCTGTAGTGCGCGATTTTACATTTTTAGCTGGAACGCCAAACGGTTCTGATTCATTTTGCACTGTCTTCCTATACAAATTGTTTATTTTTCCTAATTTTGGCAGAATTTTTTCAAGTATCAGAAGTATGGTGAATGTTCATATTGTTACAGACTGTTCTGTTTTAGACAGATTCTGTTTTTGATGCATAGTTTGCTTGTTTTGATGGAACTATCAATTCATATCTGTGGATTAAGCCATGAAAAAGTTATATTACAGTAGAAACAATGCAAAAACAAAATATGAATTGGTTTGCAACAGTACTTAGAGTAGTAATTTGCTTTATTATACTAACAGATATTATCGAGTTTTCTATTGAAGTTTTGTGTGGATGAAGTGTTCGATGATCGAGAAGGTCTCGATGTGAGAAGAAGGAAGAGAGGCAAGACCTCATGCTTGAGGATGCCCGAGGAAACCCAAGTAAATATTCAAGGAGACTCAAGCGTCTAAGCTTGGGGATGCCCCGAAAGGCATCCCCTCTTTCTTCAACAAGTATTAGTATGTTTTTGTATTCGTTTCGTTCATGCGATATGTGCAATCTTGGACGTCTTTTGCATTTAGTTTTCATTTTTATTTTATGCACCATGCTGGTATGAGATAGTCCTTGGTTGATTTATAGAATGCTCTATGCACTTCACTTATATCTATTGATTATGGCTTTATAGAATGCTTCATGTGCTTCACTTGTATCATTTGAAGCTTGGATTGCTTGTTTCTCTTTACATAGAAAACCGCCATTTGTAGAATGCTCTTTTGCTTCACTTATATTTGTTAGAGCGTGAGCATATCTTTTGTAGAAAGAATGAAACTCTCTTGCTTCACTTATATCTATTTAGAGAGATGACAGGAACTGGTCATTCACATGGTTAGTCATAAAATCCTACATAAAACTTGTAGATCACTGAATATGATATGTTTGATTCCTTGCAATAGTTTTGCGATATAAAGATGGTGATATTAGAGTCATGCTAGTGGGTAGTTGTGGATTAGTAGAAATACTAGTGTTGAGGTTTGTGATTCCCGTAGCATGCACGTATGGTGAACCGTTATGTAACGAAGTCGGAGCATGAGGTATTTATTGATTGTCTTCCTTATGAGTGGCATTTCCATAGCCATTCCGAGATATATTGTCATGCAAATTCCATCATCATCATATACATGACTTGAGCATTCATTGTCATATTGCTTTGCATGATCGTAAGATAGCTAGCATGATGTTTTCATGGCTTGTCCGTTTTTTGATGCCATTGCTATGCTAGATCATTGCACATCCCGGTACACCACCGGAGGCATTCATATAGAGTCATATCTTTGTTCTAGTACCGAGTTGTAATATCGAGTTGTAAGTAAATAAATGTGTGATGATCATCACTATTAGAGCATTGCCCCAGTGAGGAAAGGATGATGGAGACTATGATTCCCCCACAAGTCGGGATGAGACTCCGGACGAAAAAATAAAAATATATATAAAAAAGAGAAAGGCCAAAAAAAGAGAAGGCCCAAAAAAAATAATGAGAGAAAAAGAGAGAAGGGGCAATGTTACTATCCTTTTACCACACTTGTGCTTCAAAGTAGCACCATGTTCTTCATATAGAGAGTCTCTTGAGTTATCACTTTCATATACTAGTGGGAATTTTCATTATAGAACTTGGCTTGTATATTCCGATGATGGGCTTCCTCAAATGCCCGAGGTCTTCATGAGCAAGCAAGTTGCATGCACACCCACTTAGTTTTCAGTATGAGCTTTCATACACTTATAGCTCTTAGTGCATCCGTTGCATGGCAATCCCTACTCCCACACATTGATATCTATTGATGGCATCTCCATAGCCCGTTCATACGCCTAGTTGATGTGAGACTATCTTCTCCTTTTTGTCTTCTCCACAACCACCATTCTATTCCACCTATAGTGCTATATCCATGGCTCACGCTCATGTATTGCGTGAGGGTTGAAAATGTTGAAGCGCGTTAAAAAGTATGAACCAATTGCTCGGCTTGTCATCGAGGTTGTGCATGATGTGAATATTTTGTGTGGTGAAGATGGAGCATAGCCAGACTATATGATTTTGTAGGGATAACTTTCTTTGGCCTTGTTATTTTGAAAAGACATGATTGCTTTATTAGTGGGCTTGAAGTATTATTGTTTTTATGTCAAATGATAGACTATTGCTCTGAATCACTCGTATCTTAATATTCATGCCATGATTAGATTACATGATCAAGATTATGCTAGGTAGCATTCCACATCAAAAATTATTATTTTTTTATCATTTACCAACTCGAGGACGAGCAGGAATTAAGTTTGGGGATGCTGATACATCTCCGTCGTATCTATAATTTTTGATTGTTCCATGCCAATATTCTACAACTTTCATATACTTTTGGAAACTTTTTATACTATTTTTGGGACTAGCATATTGATCCAATGCCAAGTGCGAGTTCCTATTTGTTGTGGATAGAGATCGTGTTAAAATTTCAGCCCAATCGGAGTTATGGATCTCTGGGAATATAAGAAACGGTGAAAGGGAAGAATCTGAGAACACAGAAACACAGAGAGGCAGAGAGACAGATCCAATCTCGGAGGGGCTCTCGCCCCTCCCATGCCATGGAGGCCAAGGACCAGAGGGGAAACCCTTCTTCCATCTAGGGAGGAGGTCAAGGAAGAAGAAGACGAAGGGGCCCCCTCTCCCCTTCTCTTCCGGCAGCGCCGGAACGCTGCCGTGGCCATCATCATCACCGCGATCTACACCAACACCTCTGCCATCTTCACCAACATCTACATCACCTTCACCCCTCTATCTACATCGGTCCACTCTCCTGCAACCCATTGTACCCTCTACTTGAACATGGTGCTTTATGCTTCATATTATTACTCAATGATGTGTTGCCATCCTATGATGTTTGAGTAGATTTTCGTTGTCCTATTGGTGGTTGATGAACTGCTATGATTGATTTAATTTGCTTGTGGTTATGTTGCTGTCCTTTGGTGCCCATCATATGAGCGCGCGCGTGGATCACACCATAGGGTTAGTTGTATGTTGATAGGACTATGTATTGGAGGGCAAAAGTGACAGAAGCTTCAGCCTAGCATAGATATTGATGCATACGAGATTGAAGGGGAACCAATATATCTTAATGCTATGGTTGGGTTTTACCTTAATGAACGTTAGTAGTTGCGGATGCTAGCTAATAGTTCCAATCATAAGTGCATAGAATTCCAAGTCAGGGATGGCATGCTAGCAGTGGCCTCTCCCACATAATAGTTGCTATCGGTCTAGTAAAGTAGTCAATTGCTTAGGGATAATTTCGCAACTCCTACCACCACTTTTCCACACTCGCTATATTTACTTTATTGCTTCTTTACTCACAACAGCCCCTACTTTTTATTTACTTGCTCTTTATTATCTTGCAGACCTATCCAACAACACCTACAAAGTACTTCTAGTTTCATACTTGTTCTAGGTAAAGTGAACATCAAGCGTGCGTAGAGTTGTATCGGTGGTCGATAGAACTTGAGGGAATATTTGTTCTGCCTTTAGCTCCTCGTTGGGTTCAACACTCTTACTTATCGAAAACTGTTGCGATCCCCTATACTTGTGGGTTATCAAGGACACTGCATGCTGGCACCCGCCTGGCGCCAATAGTCATGGCCTGCGTCACAGGAACCTCGCGAGGTGCCCCTTGCCTTGATCTCTCTGCCCCTCACGAGCCAGCCTGGTGAGGCCGGCCCTGAGGAGGTCTTGCATCATCCGCCTCGCGAGGCTTGGCCCCTCGCAAGGGTCTTGAGTGTTTGCTGGTGAAGATGGCCCGTACGGGGCCGCTGGTGGAGGCACGCCGCGGGCCGCAGGCAGGCAAGTCTGGGGACCCCCGTTGTAGCGACCAGACCTCAAACAGTCTGACCTCTGTGCTCCAGTGTCATCCCTGGATCAGTAATGCTGACACCACACAGCACTCGGAGGATTTATAGCAGAGTAGCAATCACACACTTATTACATCGAGTGTCTCAAAAGAGAACTTATTACAGTAAATATGGCTTAAGGCCATCTAATAACGATAACAGCGGAAGGCTTGGAAGATAAGTGAGTCCATCAACTCCAACGGCATCACTGAGTATAGAACCACGACCTAAAAACTCCTTAATCGTCGTCTGAAAAGTCTTCAACATTAACGTTGCAGCCCGAAAACGGGTCAGCACATGGAATATGCTAACAAGGTAACACATAGAGAGTAATGGAATGAAACAGCTATACTATATGCATATTTGGCTGGTGGGAAGCTCTATGGTTACAGTTTTGCGTAAAGCCAATTTTTCCCTACTTCAAAGGAATAAATTTAATTACTATCATGGTGGTTGTTAAACATTGAGAATGGTTGACAGCATCCTCAATCCCAATTAAGCATCATCATTAAACCTAACCCAACCAAATTAATTTAGAGTAACATGTTGAGATTCACATGATAATCCATGTACTAGATACTCAAGATATCCATAACCGGGGACACGGCTAACCATGATTAGTTTATTACACTCTGCAGAGGTTTGCGCACTTTTCCCCACAAGACTCGATCACCTCCGTTTGGTTTCTCGCACTACAGGGTGTTTGAGAAGACGGATGACCGAGACATAGTCTTTCAGAAGCGCTAGCACCTTACGATCGGGTAGACCGTACCACCTACATCCCCTACATCTGCTAGTCTACCACTGTAAGAGTTCGCACGACTTAGTCAACTATGCTAGAGCCCATAATAGCTTGTGGCTGCACACGGAAGTTTCTAGCATGAATAGTCTCATGATCCCTTTGAGCCTGGGTGGCGGTCCAAAAGAAAACAGGCAAGTCCTGGAATACCCAGGTGCCTCAATCCACCCAGATGTGTGTTTAAGTTACCACCTTAGATAAACCATTAATTAACAATACTCACATCTGTCATGGATATCACTCACCCAATCCACGTCTACTAGCATAGCATGGCATAATAAGCAAACGTAGAAGTAACTCCTAAAGGTTTGATAATAAACAGGTAATAGGTACTACCTCATCTACTTCCCATCCCACAGTTTAATTAGATCCTAATCATGCAATGTGTGAGGATTGATCTAATGCAATAAAACTAGGTAGTAGAAAAGGTATGATCAAGTGTTACTTGCCTTGCTGATGATCCACGAAACCTAACGATTCGAAGTAACAGGCGGCGCACTCCGGGTATTCTATCGCAGACAAATAAACAAGCATACAATAAGTACTCATCTAATGCACAGGTAAAACTCAAATAAGAGATCTAACCAGAAGGTTCAACTTAAGAACTCCGGTTGGCAAAAAGAATCAAATCGAACGAAGCAACGAAAGACAAACGGCGAAAGAAAACAACTTCGTTCTACTAATCTGGATATAGGGCAAATTTTACAGTAACAAAAACTTGTTTAAGTTGGTTAAACGAATAGAGGGTTTCGAGACGAAACTCTAGGCTCTTGAATCGCCAGATTCCGATATACGAGCAAAAAGTTAAACTAAAACGAAAATCGGATCAGGAATCGCGATCAGAAAAATCGCAGATTTAATCCGAGAAAAAGAAAAACGATGAACGCCGTTTTTTTTTCTTCTTCTCTTTTTTTCAGCATGGAAAACGAGGCGCAAGGAACCTCGGGCGGCGGGATCGGCGGCGGCGGCTCCGGTGGCGCACGCAGATCGAGGCGGGGCGGCGCTATTTAAAGGCTGCCCCCGGGCGGTGTCCCGCTCGGGTACGGCCCGAAGTCGGTTCGTTTTTTTAATTATTCCGCTCGGAAGAAAAATAAAAAGAAATACTAAACGGACTCCAAAAATTCCGAAATAAATTTTCACGGGCTTCTAAAATCAAGCCGCACAAGGTGAACATTTATTTGGGCCCTAAATGCAATTTTGAAAAACTCACTTTTTTCCTAAATTCAAATAAAACACCAAAAAACTCCGAAATAAAATCTTATTTGATTTTATTATTAAATCCTCAATATTTCTTTATTTTGGGAAAGTCATTTTATTCCCTCTCTCATACTTTTGTAATAGAAATAACTGATGATAAAATAAATAAAATCAAATGATCCTATTCTCAAAATTTGAAAAAACTCAAATATGAAAATAATGAAATCCCCAACTCTCTCCGTGGGTCATTGAGTTGCGTAGAATTTTTTAGGATAAACCAAAATGCAAGATAAAATATGATATGCATTGATGGTCTAATGTATAACATTCCAAATTGAAAATTTGGGATGTTACAAACCTACCCCCCTTAAGATGAATCTCGCCCTCGAGATTCGGGATGGCTAGAAAATAGGTGAGGGTGGTCCTTGAGCAAATCTTCCTCTCGCTCCCAGGTGGCTTCATCCTTCATGTGGTGGCTCCACTGGACTTTGCAAAACTTGATAACTTTGCTGCGGGTAACTCGGCTGGCAACTCAAGGATCTTAATTGGTTTCTCCTCGTAGGTTAAATCGTTATCCAACTGAATAGTTTCCAAAGGCACTGTGTCTCTAAACGGTATGTCAGCCATCTCCGCGTGACATTTCTTCAGCTGGGAAACGTGGAACACATCATGAACTCCTGACAATCCTTCAGGCAATTCCAACTTGTAGGCCACTTCTCCCATACGCTCCAAAACTCGATAGGGTCCTACAAATCGTGGCACTAACTTCCCTTTTACTTCAAAACGCTTTGTTCCTCGAAGTGGAGATACTCGAAGATAAGCTCTATCTCCAACTTCGTAAACTGTCTCCTTGCATTTAGAATCCGCATAACTCTTTTGTCTGGACTGGGCTACCTTGAGCCTATCACGAATCAACTTCACCTTCTGTTCAGACTCTTTAATCAAGTCAGGTCCAAACAACTGGTGGTCTCCAACTTCGTCCCACGACAATGGTGTCCTGCACCTCCTTCCGTACAAAGCTTCGAAAGGGGCCATCTTCAAACTGGTTTGGTAACTGTTGTTGTAAGAGAACTCTGCATATGGCAAATTATCGTCCCAACTAGATCTGTAATCTAGCGCACAAGCTCTCAGCATATCCTCGAAAATCTGATTGACTCTCTCGGTCTGTCCATCTGTCTATGGATGAAAAGTTGTACTGAATTCTAGCCTGGTTCCCAAAGTTTCGTGCAACTGCTTCCAGAACTTTGAGGTAAACTGGGTTCCTCTATCTGTCGGGGGTGCTAATCCCACGGACACCTATGGGACCGGCGGACCGAGCCCCTTTTGGTTCGGCAGGGGGCGGAGAGAGCACGAAGAGCAGATCGAGGCGGAGCGCACGAGCACACGGTCAGTTTACCCAGGTTCGGGCCGCACGGATGCGTAAAACCCTACTCCTGCTTTGTGGTTGTGTTGAGTTCTTACTCGGGAGCGCTGTGTGCTACAGTACACGCTAGCAGCTAACGAGACCGAGCGTGAGAGTTCTGTTGGCCGACCCCCTCTACGTTGCGCATGGGCCTCCTTTTATATGCTCAAGGGGTCACCGACAGCTGGCAACATAGACGAGGGTAAAAATGGAAAAGGCATGGTGGTTGGCACCACCGCCTACTACAGTGCATCATACCTAACCCTAACGGCAGGGGACAAGGGCATTAAATGCCCGTCTGTGTCGCCTAAACAATGCAAAAGGGACCGCCAGGGACGCCTCCGCTTGCCACGATGGCAATCTTTTCAGCGCCGCTTGCCACCGTGTACCGCTAGCTGCACAGCTTCCCACCACATACGCCTGGGAGGGTCCCAGAGCGACACGTCGGTGGATGTGCTAGAGCGCAGGTACAGAGTGGGGGCTTGCCGTGGCAAGCGCCTTGCCGCGGTTGTTGTCTTGCCGCGCCCGGGAGCTTGTCGCTCACCGGGCCTTGCCGGGACGCGTGGTGCGTTGCGGCAAGTTCCTTGAGATGCCTTGGTTGGCCTTCCCGGCAAGCTCCTCTTGCCGGGGTCTTGTCTCCTTCCCGGCAAGCTCCTCTTGCCGGGGTCTTGGATACTTTGTTCTTGAATGGCTCCAAAAGAACCACGGAGGACCTTGGCGGTCACCCGGCAAGCCTTGCCGCGGGACGCTGCGACTGCCCGTGCACAAGTTCGGGATACTAGGGTACCCCTACTCTAGTACACCAACAGGAGCCCCCGGGCCTGGGCCACACAAGGGGCCGAGCGTTGTTGGGCCAGGCCCAAAACAGGGCACGGGCACGCGCGGCCTGGGTTACACCGTATCTCACTCCGCATCCACCGCGTCCTCCCCGAACGGCACGCGTCGAACGCGGCGTCGTGGGAGAGATCGTGGGTGGTTTCTTTATTAGGAAAGGCGGAACGTCCGCCCCCTCCCCCTTTATAAGCAAGGGGAAGCAGGGGTAGTGCGCCCACTCGCCCCCTTTCCATTCCAATCTCAGAAGCCTCCACCCCGCCTCCGTCTTCCCAAAGCTGAAAAGAGAGCTGCGCCCTGCCCCCCCCCCCCATCGCCACCAGCACCACCAATGCCGTCGACCTCCTCCACCACCTCCGCCATGGCTCCAAAAGCCGACAAGGGGAAGGCTGTGAAGTCGACCGAGGCGCAGCGGCTTGCGGCGCTGCGGAAGGAGCGGGCCATCTTCCCCCCAAGCTTGCCACGAAGGAGCTGAGGGAGTACTACTACCTCTTCTGGTCGACGGAGACACGGGCGCATCCGAGCACGAAGGTACTCCCAGCTGCCGCTCATAAAATGGCTCCAAATGAATATCCCTTCTTCACCGTGTTCTTCTACTGCGGGCTCTGCCCGCCCTTCTCTGAATTTTTCTGCGACATCATGAACACCTACGGGCTCTGCCTCCTTGATTTCACCCCCGATGCCGTTCTGACCATGGCAGTTTTCGCGCATCTCTGCGAAAACTTTGTCGGAGTCCATCCCAACGTAGACCTTTTCCGCCACTTCTTCATGCCCCGATTAGAGAGAGGAGAGCCTTTATCCGGCGGAATCGCCTGGGTCTCAAGGACCGGCAAGAAGGACTCTTATCTGGAGGGCGAGTTCCGCGGCAAGTGGGAGGAGCGGAGAGCAGATTGGTGCTGGATTGTCGAGGAGAACCCGCAGCCATTTACCGCCCGGCGCCAAACCGCAGCAGTACGCGGCAGCGATTGGAGTGACGTGGCCCCGGAAGACGACAGGCTGAGGATTGCCGTCACCAGGATCCAACGCCTCAGGCTTGCCGGACTCACTGTAGGCGCCGTTGGCGCAGATTTCCTTCGCCGCCGCATCGCCCCCCTGCAGGAATGGAGGAGGCCCGCCTGGGAGTTCAAGAATGCGGCGGATATCATGAGGCTGCGTCCGGGCCTCAATTACAACTTCACTATCTTGGAGCTCAACGCAATGCTTCAGGAGCTCTTCAAGTATGATCCTGATCATCCCGAAGTATTTAGGTTGCCGCAGGGCGTCGTTCCGTTGTGCAACAATTCCACGCTTGACCGCATCCGGGCAATGATGCCGCTGTGCGACTCGCATGGACTTGTGCCAACTTGGCAAGAGCCTGCGGACGAGGTCGTGCAGGAATTCTTCGACAAATTGGTAGAAGTGTCGATCCGCCCCGACGAGAAGAATGGCCTCACTCGCGACACCACCGATGCGGATTTGAAGCGCATTGCCACCAGGCTGGAAGAGGCGGCGGCAGCCGCAGCGGCAGGTGAGTTTGGATTCACCTTGGAGGAGGCAGAGGCAGCAGAGGTGGCAAACCGTGCTGAGCGAGAGGATCTTGCCGGCAAGGAAGAGCTTGCCCGGCAAGAGGATCTTGCCGGGCGTGACGCCGAGCCGAGCGAGCCTGTCGAGGATACGAGCGGCTCGTTGGAGATCAACTCCTCTTCCTCCTCATCCTCAGACAGCTCGCCGCAAGCAGAGCCTCCATCTCCACCAAGAAGGCGTCTTCGCAAGGCCGGGGACGTAGCGAGGCGGCAGGCGAGTCGACAGTCGCCGTGCCGCGCGATGCGCTCCACCGCGGCAAGCACTGTTGCCGCGGGAGCGCCCCACACTGCTGCGGCAACTGGAGCGGGGTCTTCCCGGACCACTGCTTCTGCTCCCGCCAAACGGCCAAGGGAAACTACTCCTCCGCCTTCCCGCGCTGGACGCGAGCCGGACTTTGACTTCTCCGCGTTCAGCTCCGACGAGGAAGAAGAAGAAGAGTAAGATTTTCTTGTTGTACTTGCAGTGCTTCAATCCTTGCTGTTTTTGTCTTGCATATCATTTGCTTTACTCTGAACCTTTTCTTTCTTAGGACTCTGGCCCAGAGAGCGGCGAAGAGAGCCAAGGCCCCGGTGATTGTCATCGAGGACGAACCCACCGCGTCAGCAGAGGATGCGCCCGAGACAACCCTGCCGGACCCAGCAACTGTTCTCCAGAGCAGCCCCCAGCGTAAGTATATGGTTTGCTTTCCGCTGTTGGGCGCGCATGGAGATTCTTGCTTTGCTGATATCTGACTATTGGTTCATACAGGAGCAGAGCAGCCCCACCAGGAGCGCCCGGAGGCGGCCCCCGAAACGCCAATGGAGAGTCCTCCGGCAAGGGAGAGGTCTCCGGCAAGGGAGAGCTCTCAGGCAAGGGAGAAGTCTTCGGCAAGGGAGGGTTCTCTGGCAAGGGACAGCGCCAGCAGCCCCCCGGCGGCGGAGACCACGACTGCAGAGCCTTGCACAGGTAACCTTCTCGCCTCAGAACTTCCCTTGGGTTCTTCTTCTTTTGATCTTCTTTTTTGGATATTTGCTTGACTCTTCTCCCCTTTCCGGCTGTCAGATCCATCTGCAGCAGAGCCAATGGAGACCGAGGTTGCCGCCGACGACGCCGTTGCCGCCGAGGAAGCAGCCGGTGCTGACGAGCCCGCCGGCGAAGAGGCCGCCAGGGCTGCCGCTGCAGAAGCAGGCGGGGGATCAGGCGATCGCACTGACGACCCTAAGGCTGCAGGAGCGCCAGGCGCTGCACCAACCGTCGATCCCTCCGCCGCTGCCGCAGCGCCAGGCTCCGAAGAGCCCCAGCCTGGCGTCTACTTGAAGGCCGGCGACGACATCTTCATCAACCTCCCCTGGGCATCAAGCTCCAGGGCGCCGATCGAAGGAGAGAGCTTCGACGGAGAGGTGCTCGCCTCCGCCGGGCTGGCGCTGGTTGACGCGCCAAGCAGCAGCAGCGGCGAGCCTAAGGAGGAGCGGCTGCTGCGGAAACTGGTGTCACTCTACCGCGCCCGGCAAGCCAAGCTGGAATCCCGCGAGGCGCTTGTCGCGAAGGCGGGAGTCGACATCGAGAAGCGCGCGGAGGAGCTCCGGGGTCATAATCAAGAAGCTCTCCGGTCTCTGGCAATGGAGCGGGCGTGACTTGCCGAGGAGCGGGAGGCCTTCCTCCTCGAGAAGGCCAAAGCCGAAGAGCAACAGCGGCTTGCCGCTGAGAAGTTGTCCGTGCAAGAAGGCGAGCTGGTGCAGCGGAAGGTCCATCTTGACAGCCACGAGGAGGAGCTTGCCGCGCGCGAGCGAACGTTTGGCGGAGCCCTCAAACAAGCAGAAGACGCTGCCACAGCTGCCGAGGCCGCCAAGAAGGAGCTGGAGACGAAGGTGGCGCAGCTGGAGGCCGATCTCAAGGCGAGCGGTGACGAGCTTGCCGCGCTCAAGATTGAGCGGGAGAAGGACGCCCACAGCTACTCGGAGCTGCAGGCTCGTCTCGCCGAGAAGGGCCAGGAACTCAGCGCCGCCAAGGACTCTAACGCTGATCTTGAGTTGAAGCTGACCGCTTTGACCAAGACGCTGGACGGCGCCAAGGAGCAGGAGACGGCCTTGAAGGAGGAGGTCAAGGCCGGCAAGGCGTTGCTGGCGAGTGCCGCTGCCGCCCAGAGCACTTTTCGGGAGAATGTGGAGCACTGGACGGAGGGTCTTGTGGATGTTGCTGCAGACATCGATAGGGAGCTGGCGCAGCTAGGAATGGAGGATCTCGGGTATCCCTCCGAAGAGAACCTCCAACCCAGCGCCAAGCACACTTCGTTCTTCAAAGGCGTGGCGACGGCACTCCGGCGACTCCGGGAGAGGATCCCGAAGCAGCTGGCCGACGAGTCGCGCAAGATCTGCACGGAAGCTCTTCAGAAGGTGCTGGTGAAGGTGCCGTTCCGCAACCCGGGCCTCAACCTCACCAACGTCCTCAGGTCCTTGCCGCCGGATGCTGATCTGGAGGCGCTCAAGACCCTTGTCGCACCCATTGTGGACAAGGTGAGCGGAATCAAGAGGGTTGAGGGCGATCGCGTAGATTAGGCCGTCCGTTTCCTTCTCTTCTTGTCGCTGCTAGTCATGTTATGCAAACAATCTGTTAGAGCCGCGACAAGCTATCTTGTAATATAACTTTATTTCGAGTAATGATTGCAATGTTATTTCCTCTACTTGATTCCTTCCTTTGTATGTTTTTACCCTACGCTTTTAGGGAACTTGCCGGCGCAGGCACCTTTGCCGCGAGCGCTGAGTGCAGGACGTCAGCAGCCTGCTGGCGGTGCCACTGCCGATAAGAAACCTTGTCGCAGCTAGTCGCAGCTCACTTAAGTTGTTGAGCGGACTCGAAACAACAGTAAGGGCGCAACTAGCTATGAGTTGGTTCCTCCGCGCACAGGTTTTCCATACAAAGTACGGTCGTTCAAGGAAGATAACTTAAAAATTTAAAGGAAATCTGATTGCTCAAGCTTTGGCAACTTAGCTTTTCTGTCGTTTGCTTCCCGGCGAGGCGGAACTTTCTTGAACGACGCCTGGTCCATACCATATCTTCTCCTTCCCCCCCCCCCCCCCCCCCCGGCAAACTTGTGCGCGAGGGAACTTTCCTTTCCTTGAGAGAAAAAAGAAAGAGGAGAAAAAGATACGGAGCCTTATGGCTCGTTGTTGCTTACCGGGGGTAAGTGCTGCACAAAGTGTCAGATAACACATGCAAAAAATATAAAGCATGAAATTGACAAGGTGTGCGGAGCACATGATCTTTATGCACGGGGTCTGCGCCCGGCTTTGTACAAAGGATTACATGCAATAGCGGCAAGACTTGTACAAAAGGTGGTTGCCAGAACAGGTTCCGGCAACCGCACCCTACGGGTAAAACTTACGAAGATGCTCAATATTCCAGGAGTTGCTCACTGGTATGCCATCTTCGGTCTCAAGGCGGACAGCGCCAGGCCTAGTGACTCGTTTCACCCGGTAAGGGCCTTCCCACTTCAGCGTCAACTTGTTGGAATTCTTGGCGGACTGAACACGCCGAACAACAAGGTCGCCTTCCTCGAGACTTCTGGCATTAACTTTGCGGCTATGGTAGCGGCGCAAAGCTTGCTGGTAGCGAGCAGCTCGCATAGCAGCCTGAAGACGGTCTTCCTCAAGGAGCAGCGCGTCATCTTGTCACAGCTGCTCTTGCTCAAGCTCGTTGTAAGCGAGCACTCGAGGTGACCCGTATACGAGTTCTGTGGGGAGAACTGCCTCTACTCCATAGACTAGAGCAAAAGGTGTTTGGCCAGTGGCTCGATTTGGCGTCGTCTTGATCGACCAAAGAACCACCGGCAGATCCTCGATCCAGTTTCTTCCGCACTTGTGCAGCCTGTCGAAAGTCCTGGTCTTGAGCCCACGCAGCACTTCAGCATTTGCCCTCTCCGCTTGACCGTTGCTTCTTGGGTGAGCAACAGAAGCGAAGCAGACCTTGGCGCCAATATCTTGGACGTATTGCATGAAGGTGCGGCTCGTGAATTGCATACCGTTGTCGGTGATTATCCTGTTAGGGATCCTGAAGCGGCAAACAATCGACCTGAAGAACTTGACTGTTGACTGTGCTGTCACCTTTCTCACTGGTTCCACTTCCGGCCACTTTGTGAACTTGTCGATTGCAACGTACAAGTACTCAAAGCCCCCGACTGCTCGGGGAAAGGGGCCGAGGATATCGAGCCCCCAGACCGAAAATGGCCAGGATAAAGGGATCGTCTGGAGAGCTTGAGCTGGCTGGTGTATCTGCTTGGAATGGAACTGGCACACTTCACACTTGGTTACTTCTGCAGTTGCATCCTGGGGGGCTGTCGGCCAAAAGAAACCTTGCCGGAATGCTTTGCCGACAAGTGCTCTTGCGCCAATGTGGTGGCCACATATGCCTCCATGTATCTCTGCCAACAGCTTTTGCCCATCTTCCCGGTGAATACACTTCAATTTCACACCGTTGAGTCTTCTTCTGTATAGTGTGTTGTCGACAAACTGGTACATACTTGACTGCCGGGCTACTCTTGTCGCTTCTTCTTGCTCTTCGGGAAGTTCTCCTGTCTGAAGGAAACGGACAATCTGTTGTGCCCATGCTGGAGCTTGCGGCTCGACAACAAGAACTAAAGGCATATCTGCTGCTGCGGGAACATCCGCTTCTACGGCAAGAGCCTGCGGCTCTGCCGGAGCTTGACGTTCCCCGGCAAGCTTGCCGGAGCAAAACTTGTCGGGAGTGTCTGCTTCAACAGAACAAGCCCTAGGGCTTGCCGGAGCAGACTGCTCCTCAGCACTCTTGGTGTTGATCTTGGGGACCTTCTTGGCGGCGGCTTCGGGAAGCTCTGCCGGAAAGTAGTCACCAGAAATCAACTTCCTCTTCTTGCTCTATCCAGTTGACGGCATTACGGACGGTCGAGTCAGCTTGAGCACAAAGATCCCTGGTTCCACAGGTAACTTAAGTGCGGCGCACTTTGATAGGCCATCGGCAATGTCGTTCTGAGCTCTTGGGACATGCTCCATCTGTAGGCCGTCAAAGTGCTCTTCGAGCTTTCTCACTTCATCAACGTAGGCTTCCATAAACGGGCTCTGATAATTCTTGTTCACTTGGCGGACGACAAGCTGCGAGTCACCCCTGATAATGAGCTTCTTGATCCCAAGGTCTGCCGCGATCCTGAGACCGGCAAGCAAGCCTTCATACTCTGAAGTATTGTTTGTCGCTTGCTCCTTGGGAAAGTGCATCTGGACTACGTACTTGAGGTGCTCTCCGGTGGGTGCGATAAGCAGCACACCAGCGCCGACGCCTTGCAGTGAGAAGGCACCGTCAAAGTACATGAGCCACTCTTTGCTTGCTTCCTTGAAGGGGATGCTCGTTTCTGGAATTTCTTCATCTGGTGTTGGCGTCCACTCTGCTATGAATTCTGCCAATGCTCTGCTTTGGATAGTTGAAGTACTCTCAAACTTGAGGCCAAAGCTTGACAGTTCCAGTGCCCACTCAACAATCCTGCCTGTCGCTTCTGGATTCTGTAGTATCCTCTTCAGCGGAAAGCGAGTGACAACTGTGATCTCGTGTGCTTGGAAGTAATGGCGCAGCTTTCTCGAGGCCATGAGAAGGCCGAAAAGCAGTTTCTGCACACCAGAGTACCTTGACCTAGCCCCCTGCAGAAGGGAACTGACAAAGTAAACTGGGCGTTGCACCATTCTCTTTTGTATCTCCTCGCGCACCTGCGCAGATCCGTCTTTGTCGGGACCAGAGCTTGTCGGGGAAGCCTCCTGCTTGTCGCTGGATGCGCTTGCCGCGGTTGCTGGCTCGTCATCTGCCTCCCTCTCTGCCACTACCGCAGCACTAACCACTTGATTGGTTGCCGCTATATACAGCAGCAACTTCTCTTGTGGCTTAGGTGCGACAAGTGTTGGAGTGGAGGACAGGTATTTCTTCAAGTCCTGTAGCGCAGCCTCCGCTTCCGGAGTCCATTTCATTGGACCTGCCTTTTTCAAAATTTTGAAAAATGGTAGGGCGCGCTCAGCAGACCGAGAAATAAACCTGCTGAGAGCAGCCACGCAACCGGCAAGTCTTCGTACATCCTTGACGCGCTTTGGTGCTTCGATCTGCTCAATGGCCCTGATCTTGTCGGGATTGGCTTCAATTCCCCGCTGAGACACGAAGAACCCGAGAAGCTTGCCGGAGGGAACTCCAAACACACATTTCTCGGGGTTGAGCTTGAGGTTGATCTTGCGCAGATTTTCAAAGGTCTCGTCTAAATCTTGAATTAGGGTTGCCCTGTCCTTGCTCTTGACCACTATATCATCGATGTAGGCTTCCACATTTCTGTGCATTTGTGGCTCAAGAGCGACATGAACTACCCTTGCAAATGTTGAACCAACATTCTTTAAACCGAAAGGCATCCGTATGAAACAGTACGTGCCACATGGAGTAATGAATGCGGTCTTCTCCTCATCCTCTTCTGCCATGAAGATTTGATGGTATCCTGAGTATGCGTCAAGAAATGAAAGCAAGTCACACCCGGCCGTGGAGTCAACAATCTGGTCAATGCGCGGCAAGGGAAATGGGTCTTTGGGACAAGCTTTATTAACATCGGTAAAGTCAATACAAAGCCTCCATTTCCCGTTTGCCTTGCGCACGACTACAGGATTGGCCAACCACGTAGGATGGAGCACTCCTCTGACAAGGCCTGCTGCTTCCAATTTCTTGATTTCTTCTGCGATGAATTCTTGGCGCTCCACTACTTGCTTCCTGACCTTCTGCTTGACGGGCCGCGCATGAGGACAAACGGCAAGATGGTGCTCAATTACTTTCCTGGGAACACCGGGGATGTCAGACGGTTGCCACGCAAACACATCGACGTTCGCCCGCAGGAAAGCAATGAGCGCGCTTTCCTATTTAGGATCAAGCGTGGCACTGATGGTGAAGGTACCACCAGTGCCGTCCTCCTTGGCGGATACTTTCTTGGTCTCTGGCGGAGCTGCCATTGCCTTTTTACACTTGCCGGTGGAGCTCGATGGTGCGCCCTCGACGGTAGCGTAGCACTCCGAAGAGGTGCGCTTGTCGGAGTGGGCATCAGAACTCTTGCCGGACTTGGTCTTCTTCTTCCCCCGGGGAGCTTCAGCGGCAAGTGATTTGTGATCTGTTGCGGCTGCTGCTTCCCGGTAGATCTTGTCGGCGCAGATAAGAGCATCCTTCTTGTCGCCAGGGACAGAGATGACGCTTATCGGGCCTGGCATCTTGAGCATGTTGTATGCGTAGTGAGAGGCTTCCATGAACATGGCGAGTGCTGGACGGCCTAGTATCCCATTGTAAGGCAATGGAAAATCGGCAATGTCAAAAGTGACCCTCTCAGTCCTGAAGTTTAACTCGCTGCCAAATGTTACCGGCAACGTGACCTTCCCCTTCGGCTTGCTCCTTCCCGGGTTGATTCCTTGGAATGTGTCGGTCTCTTCGAGCTCGCTGTCGGGGATCTGGAGTTTCTGGAGCACAACGGAGGAGATCAGGTTCAAGCCGGCCCCGCCGTCAACTAGCATCTTAGTGACCTTGAGGTTGCGGATAGTTGGTGAAACCAACATCAGCAAGCACCCGACCGCAGTGGTGCGATCAGGGTGGTCCTCAATATCAAAGATGATAGGCGTGCTGGACCATTTCAGAAGCTTGCGCGACTCGATAGGTGGTTCTGCCGCATTGACTTCCCGCACCCACTGCTTGAGTTGGCGGTGTGAAGTATGCAGAGAAGCACCGCCGTCAACGCACAAGACCTCTGTGGCTTTCTGAAACTCCTGCTCACTGGTCTCGACATCCTCCATGTCTTTGTCGTCGTCGTCGTCGTCTTCATCCTTGTCGCGGCCGCAGGGAGGTCTGTCTCCTTGCCGCTGCTTGGCCTTGCCGCGGCGTCCTCCCCGGCCGGCGCGCTTCTTGCCGGACTCTCCAGCGCCTCCTTGGGCCCTCTCCTTGTCGCGCCGCTCGTACTCAGCTTTTTGTTGCTGGACAAGCTGCTCGACTTTCTTGCAACTCTGGAGGTCATGGCCTTGGTGCGGTGGATCTTGTAGTACTGCTTGTCGGTGCCGTCCTGCTTGTCGGCGACCGCCACAACCTGGCAGTTGGTGCACGCGGCAATCTCCTTGCCGGAGCTACCAACTTTGGCTTTCTTGGCGCCACCGTCATTGCCGGACTGCTCAACGACTAGCACATCTTTGCCCTTCTTCTTCCTGTTGTTCCGCCGCCGGTTTTTCTTTGCCGGGGTAGCGTCCTTGCTGTCAGATCCTCCTGCTCCTGTATTCTCTCCGGGGAGTCTCCTCCCTTTCTCAGCACGAGCACACTTGTCGGCCAGGGCATACAGCTCGCTGACGTCTCTGATCTTGCACATCGCCATCTCCTCCCGCATCCTGCGGTTACGCACGTTCTGATGGAACGCGCTGATGACCGCGGCAGGGTGGACATCTAGGATGTTGTGCTGTACACGGCTGAATCTCTGAATGTACTTGCGCAGGGGCTCTCCTTCCTTCTGGGCGAGCAGGTGAAGGTCACTCTCTTGGCCATGAGGTTTGTGGCCGCCAGTAAAGGCGCCGACAAACTGATGGCATAGGTCTGCCCAGGAGGATATGGAGTTTTCCGGCAAGTGCATGAGCCAGGACCTGACGTTGGGCTTGAGCACCAGCGGGAAGTAGTTGGCAAGGATCTTGTCGTCTCGCCCCCGGCAGCTTGCACCGCGATGGTGTAGATGCTGAGGAACTCCGACGGATGCGACTTGCCGTCGTACTTCTCGAGTACGTCTGGCTTGAAATTCTTCTTATTGGGCCACTGGACTTGCCGCAGCTCACGGGTAAACGCAGGGCAACCTACCGCGTACGGCAAGTCGCCTGGTTCCCCTGGCGCATGCATGTCAACAGAGGGCCCAGCGCGCTGGTCTGATTGACGCCACGCTTCTCTTCGGCGCTCGATGCGAGTACGAGCGTCTTCTTGTTGTCGTTCATGAAGAATTTGGCGCTGGTCGCGACGAGCTCATGGATCCGATGATGCGGTGGAGTCGCTGTCGTGGTGGATCCGGCGAGTCGGCGATCTTGGCCTTCGGGGCGGAGAGTGCACAGTAGTTGCACCCTCGCCGGTCTTGTCGCCACCGGCTCGTGCCTGGCTGACTTGCCGCGGCAGCGAAGTACTCGGCTGCCGTGGATTATCGCCGTTGGCGAAGCTGATGAGACTCTGAATGGTGGCCCTCCAGTCGTCGATCTTGTCTGGTGCTGGAGGGTAGTCTAGGAGCAGTTGAGCTCGCGCCAAAGCTTCTGCTGAAGTGGCGGGCGGCGGCGGCGAACGGTGTGAGGAGCGGGATATGCTCGGACTTCTAACCATGTTAGAAGGAGCAGTATCTCGTCCAGGCGACCGTGCCCCGCTCGCGCCAGCATGTTGGCGTGCACGCTAGTCTTGAACACTCCGAGATCCACCAGCTCGATCTTGGCCCAGCAAACGTATGGTACCGTGAGTGCCATGACGCTGCTGGTCCCACGCCTCCTGGGACGGGCGTGGTGCATGTACGGACGCCGAGGTCTTGGAGTGCGCCCGGTCATTGTGGGAGCCGACTGCGCTGCTGATGAGCAGCGCAGCCTTGTCCTTGGACCTGGCAGCACCGTGAGCTCCCCCGTCGACGCCCATTCTTCCGCCGATGTCTACCCCACCAGCCGTTTGCTCCGGCGATGGTAGGTTCGGCGCGGACAGAGCAGCCGCCTCCGAAGCCTTCTTCTTCGGCGGCATGTCGATGAAGACGATGAAGATTTAGCTCGTGCGAACGCCGGATCAGGTTCACACAACCTCGACGCACCCCTACCTGGCGCGCCAAAGATGTCGGGGGTGCTAATCCCACGGACACCTATGGGACCGGCGGACCGAGCCCCTTTTGGTTCGGCAGGGGGCGGAGAGAGCACGAAGAGCAGATCGAGGCGGAGCGCACGAGCACACGGTCAGTTTACCCAGGTTCGGGCCACACGGATGCATAAAACCCTACTCCTGCTTTGTGGTTGTATTGAGTTCTTGCTCAGGAGCGCTGTGTGCTACAGTACACTCTAGCAGCTAACGAGACTGAGCGTGAGAGTTCTGTTGGCCGACCCCCTCTACGTTGCGCATGGGCCTCCTTTTATATGCTCAAGGGGTCACCGACAGGTGGCAACGTAGATGAGGGTAAAAATGGAAAAGGCGTGGTGGTTGGCACCACCGCCTACTACAGTGCATCATACCTAACCCTGACGGCAGGGGACAAGGGCATTAAATGCCCGTCTGTGTCGCCTAAACAGTGCAAAAGGGACCGCCAGGGATGCCTCCGCTTGCCACGATGGCAATCTTGTCAGCGCCGCTTGCCACCGTGTACCGCTAGCTGCACAGCTTCCCGCCACGTACGCCTGGAAGGGTCCCAGAGCGACACGTTGGTGGATGTGCTAGAGCGCAGGTACAGAGTGGGGGCTTGCCGCGGCAAGCGCCTTGCCGCGGTTGTTGTCTTGCCGCGCCCGGGAGCTTGTCACTCACCGGGCCTTGCCGGGACGCGTGGTGTGTTGCGGCAAGTTCCTTGAGATGCCTTGGTTGGCCTTCCCGGCAAGCTCCTCTTGCCAGGGTCTTGTCTCCTTCCCGGCAAGCTCCTCTTGCCGGGGTCTTGGATACTTTGTTCTTGAATGGCTCCAAAAGAACCACGGAGGACCTTGGCGGTCACCCGGCAAGCCTTGCCGCGGGACGCTGCGACTGCCCGTCACAAGTTCGGGATACTAGGGTACCCCTACTCTAGTACACCGACACTATCCGATACGATACTCCTTGGAACTCCATGCAGACATACGATCCTGGTCATGTATATCTTTGCCAACTTAGCACTGGTGTAAGTGGTCTTTACTGGGATGAAATGAGCTACTTTCGTCAATGGATCGAGTACAACCCAAATCGAGTCATAGCCCGAACGAGTCCTGGGTAATCCCGTGATAAAAACCATGCCTAGCTTATCCCACTTCCATTCGGGTATCGGCAATGGTTGTAACAATCCTGCTGGCTTCTGATGTTCTGCCTTTACTCTCTGACATACATCACAAACTGCTGAAGGAAATATGCCCTAGAGGCAATAATAAAGTTATTATTTATTTCCTTATATCATGATAAATGTTTATTATTCATGCTAAGAATTGTATTAACCGGAAACATAATACATGTGTGAATACATAGACAAACAGAGTCTCACTAGTATGCCTCTACTAGACTAGCTCATTAATCAAAGATGGTTATGTCTCCTAACCATGAGCAAAGAGTTGTTATTTGATTAACAAGGTCACATCATTAGTTGAATGATCTGATTGACATGACCCATTCCATTAGCTTAGCACCCGATCGTTTAGTATGTTGCTATTGCTTTCTTCATGACTTATACATGTTCCTATAACTATGAGATTATGCAACTCCCGTTTGCCGGAGGAACACTTTGGGTGCTACCAAACATCACAACGTAACTGGGTGATTATAAAGGAGTACTACAGGTGTCTCTAATGGTAGATGTTGGGTAGGCATATTTCAAGAATAGGATTTGTCACTCCGATTGTCGGAGAGGTATCTCTGGGCCCTCTCGGTAATGCACATCACTTAAGCCTTGCAAGCATTGCAACTAATGAGTTAGTTGCGGGATGATGTATTACGGAACGAGTAAAGAGACTTGCCGGTAACGAGATTGAACTAGGTATTGGATACCGACGATCGAATCTCGGGCAAGTAACATACCGATGACAAAGGGAACAACGTATGTTGTTATGCGGTCTGACCGATAAAGATCTTCGTAGAATATGTAGGAACCAATATGGGCATCCAGGTCCCGCTATTGGTTATTGACCGGAGATGTGTCTCAGTCATGTCTACATTGTTCTTGAACCGTAGGGTCCGCACGCTTAACGTTACGACGACAGTTATTATGAGTTTATGCATTTTGATGTACCGAAGATTGTTTGGAGTCCCGGATGTGATCACGGACATGACGAGGAGTCTCGAAATGGTCGAGACATAAATATTGATATATTGGAAGCCTATGTTTGGACATCGGAAGTGTTCCGGGTGAAATCGGGATTTTACCGGAGTACCGGGAGGTTACCGGAACCCCCCGGGAATCATATGGGCCATAGTGGGCCTTAGTGGAAAGGAGAAGGGGGCAGCCCAAGGTGGCCGCACGCCTCCCCCCTCCCCTAGTCCTATTAGGACTAGGAGAGGTGGCCGGCCACCCTCTCTCTCTTTCCCCCTTGAGGATTCCTATTCCAACCAGGATTGGGGGGGAGTCCTACTCCCGGTAGGAGTAGGACTCCTCCTGGCGCGCCCAAGGCTGGCCACACCTCTCCCCCTTTGCTCCTTTATATACAGGGGCAGAGGGCACCTCTAGACACACAAGTTGATCATTGTGATCGTTCCTTAGCCGTGTGCGGTGCCCCCTGCCACCATATTCCACCTCGATCATATCGTTGTAGTGCTTAGGCGAAGCCCTACGTCGGTAGAACATCAAGATAGTCACCACGCCGTCGTGCTGACGGAACTCCTCCCCGAAGCTTTGCTGGATCGGAGCCCGGGGATCGTCATCGAGCTGTACGTGTGCTAAGAACTCGGAGGTGCCAGAGTAACGGTGCTTGGATCGGTCGGATCGAGAAGAAGACGTACGACTACTTCCTCTATGTTGTGTCAACACTTCCGTTGCGATCTACAAGGGTACGTAGATCAGACTCTCCCCCTCGTTGCTATGCATCACCATGATCTTGCGTGTGCGTAGGAAATTTTTTGAAATTACTACGTTCCCCAACAGTGGCATCCGAGCCTAGGTTTTATGGTTTGATGTTATTTGCACGAGTAGAACACAAGTGAGTTGTGGGCGATACAAGTCATACTGCCTACCAGCATGTCATACTTTGGTTCAGCGGTATTGTTGGACGAGACGACCCGGACCAACATTACGCGTACACTTACGCGAGACCGGTTCCCTCGACGTGCTTTGCACATAGATGGCTTGCGGGCGACTGTCTCTCCAACTTTAGTTGAACCGAGTGTGGCTACGCCCGGTCCTTGAGAAGGTTAAAACGGAGTCTATTTGACAAGCTATCGTTGTGGTTTTGATGCGTAGGTGAGATTGGTTCTTGCTTAAAGCCCGTAGCAGCCACGTAAAACTTGCAACAACAAAGTAGAGGACGTCTAACTTGTTTTTGCAGGGCATGTTGTGATGTGATATGGTCAAGGCATGATGCTAAATTTTATTGTATGAGATGATCATGTTTTGTAACCAAGTTATCGGCAACTGGCAGGAGCCATATGGTTGTCGCTTTATTGTATGCAATGCAATCGCGATGTAATGCTTTACTTTATTACTAAGCGGTAGTGATAGTCGTGGAAGCATAAGATTGGCGAGACGACAACGATGCTACGATGGAGATCAAGGTGTCGCGCCGGTGACGATGGTGATCATGACGGTGCTTCGGAGATGGAGATCACAAGCACAAGATGATGATGGCCATATCATATCACTTATATTGATTGCATGTGATGTTTATCTTTTTATGCATCTTATCTTGCTTTGATTGACGGTAGCATTATAAGATGATCTCTCACTAAATTATCAAGAAGTGTTCTCCCTGAGTATGCACCGTTGCCAAAGTTCATCGTGCCCAGACACCACGTGATGATCGGGTGTGATAAGCTCTACGTCCATCTACAACGGGTGCAAGCCAGTTTTGCACACGCGGAATACTCAGGTTAAACTTGACGAGCCTAGCATATGCAGATATGGCCTCGGAACACGGAGACCGAAAGGTCGAGCGTGAATCATATAGTAGATATGATCAACATAACGATGTTCACCATTGAAAACTACTCCATCTCACGTGATGATCGGTTATGGTTTAGTTGATTTGGATCACATAATCACTTAGAAGATTAGAGGGATGTCTATCTAAGTGGGAGTTCTTAAGTAATTTGATTAATTGAACTTAAACTTATCATGAACTTAGTACCTGATAGTATCTTGCTTGTTTATGTTGATTGTACATAGATGGCTCGTGTTGTTGTTCCATTGAATTTTAATGCGTTCCTTGAGAAAGCAAAGTTGAAAGATGATGGTAGAAATTACACGGACTGGGTCCGTAACTTGAGGATTATCCTCATTGCTTCTCACAAGAATTACGTCCTGGAAGCACCGCTGGGTGCCAGGCCTGCTGCTGGAGCAACACTAGATGTTATGAACGTCTGGCAGAGCAAAGCTGATGACTACTCGATAGTTCAGTGTGCCATGCTTTACGGCTTAGAATCGGGACTTCAACGACGTTTTGAACGTCATGGAGCATATGAGATGTTCCAAGAGTTGAAGTTAATATTTCAAGCAAATGCCCGGATTGAGAGACATGAAGTCTCCAATAAGTTCTATAGCTGCAAGATGGAGGAGAACAGTTCTGTCAGTGAGCATATACTCAAAATGTCTGGGTATAACAATCACTTGATTCAGATGGGAGTTAATCTTCCAGATGATTGCGTCATTGACAGAATTCTCCAATCACTACCACCAAGCTACAAGAGCTTCGTGATGAACTATAATATGCAAGGGATGAACAAGACTATTCCCGAGCTCTTCGCAATGCTGAAAGCTGCGGAGGTAGAAATCAAAAAGGAGCATCAAGTGTTGATGGTTAACAAGACCACTAGTTTCAAGAAAAAGGGCAAAGGGAAGAAGAAGGGGAACTTCAAGAAGAACGGCAAGCAAGTTGCTGCTTAGGAGAAGAAACCCAAATCTGGACCTAAGCCTGAAACTGAGTGCTTCTACTGCAAGCAGACTGGTCACTGGAAGCGGAACTGCCCCAAGTATTTGGCGGATAAGAAGGATGGCAAGGTGAACAAAGGTATATGTGATATACATGTTATTGGTGTGTACCTTACTAGAGCTCGCAGTAGCACCTGGGTATTTGATACTGGTTCTGTTGCTAATATTTGCAACTCGAAACAGGGACTACGGATTAAGCAAACACTGGCGAAGGACGAGGTGACGATGCGCGTGGGAAACGGTTCCAAAGTCGATGTGATCGCGGTCGGCACGCTACCTCTACATCTACCTTCGGGATTAATATTAGACCTAAATAATTGTTATTTGGTGCCAGCGTTAAGCATGAACATTAGATCTGGATCTTGTTAGATGCGAGACAGTTATTCATTTAAATCAGAGAATAATGGTTGTTCTATTTATATGAGTAATATCTTTTATGGTCATGCACCTTTGAAGAGTGGTCTATTTTTGATGAATCTCGATAGTAGTAACACACATATTCATAATGTTGAAGCCAAAAGATGCAGAGTTGATAATGATAGTGCAACTTATTTGTGGCACTGCCCTTTAGGTCATATCGGTGTAAAACGCATGAAGAAACTCCATACTGATGGGCTTTTGGAACCTCTTGATTATGAATCACTTGGTACTTGCGAACCGTGCCTCATGGGCAAGAGGACTAAAACACCGTTCTCCGGTACTATGGAGAGAGCAACAAATTTGTTGGAAATCATACATACCGATGTATGTGGTCCGATGAATATTGAGGCTCGTGGCGGATATCGTTATTTTCTCACCGTCACAGATGATTTAAGCAGATATGGGTATATCTACTTAATGAAACACAAGTCTGAAACATTTGAAAAGTTCAAAGAATTTCAGAGTGAAGTTGAAAATCATCGTAACAAGAAAATAAAGCTTCTACGATATGATCGTGGAGGAGAATATTTGAGTTACCAGTTTGGTGTACATTTGAAAAATTGTGGAATAGTTTCGCAACTCACGCCACCCGGAACACCACAGCGCAATGGTGTGTCCGAACGTCGTAATCATACTTTACTAGATATGGTGCGATTATGATGTCTCTTACTGATTTACCGCTATCGTTTTGGGGACACGCTCTAGAGACGGCCGCATTCACGTTAAATAGGGCACCATCAAAATCTGTTGAGACGACGCCTTATGAACTGTGGTTTGGCAAGAAACCAAAGTTGTCGATTCTTAAAGTTTGGGGCTGCGATGCTTATGTGAAAAAACTTCAACCTGATAAGCTCGAACCCAAATCGGAGAAATGTGTCTTCATAGGATACCCAAAGGAGACTGTTGGGTACACCTTCTATCACAGATCCGAAGGCAAGACATTCATTGCTAAGAATGGATCCTTTCTAGAGAAGGAGTTTCTCTTGAAAGAAGTGAGTGGGAGGAAAGTAGAACTTGACGAGGTAACTGTACCTGCTCCCTTGTTGGAAAGTAGTACATCATAGAAAACTGTTTCTGCGACACCTACACCAATAAGTGAGGAAGTTAATGATCCTGATCATGAAACTTCAGAACAAGATGCTACTGAACCTCGTAGATCAACCAGAGTGAGATCCGCACCAGAGTGGTACGGTAATCCAGTTCTGGAAATCATGCTACTAGATCATGATGAACCTACGAACTATGAAGAAGCGATGGTGAGCCCAGATTCTGCAAAGTGGCTAGAAGCCATGAAATCTGAGATGGGATCCATGTATGAGAACAAAGTATGGACTTTGGTTGACTTGCCCGATGATCGGCAAGCAATTGAGAATAAATGGATCTTCAAGAAAAAGACTGACGCTGATGGTAATGTTACTGTCTACAAAGCTCGACTTGTCGTAAAAGGTTTTCGACAAGTTCAAGGAGTTGACTACGATGAGACCTTCTCACCCGTAGCGATGCTTAAGTTTGTCAGAATCATGTTAGCAATTGCCGCATTTTATGATTATGAAATTTGGCAGATGGATGTCAAAACTGCATTCCTGAATGGATTTCTGGAAGAAGAGTTGTATATGATGCAACTGGAAGGTTTTGTCGATCCAAAGGGAGCTAACAAAGTGTGCAAGCTCCAGCGATCCATTTATGGACTGGTGCAAGCCTCTCGGAGTTGGAATAAACGCTTTGATAGTGTGATCAAAGCATTTGGTTTTATACAGACTTTCGGAGAAGCCTGTATTTACAAGAAAGTGAGTGGGAGCTCTATAGCATTTCTGATATTATATGTGGATGACATATTACTAATTGGAAATGATATAGAATTTCTGGATAGCATAAAGGGATACTTGAATAAGAGTTTTTCAATGAAAGACCTCGGTGAAGCTACTTACATATTAGGTATAAAGATCTATAGAGATAGATCAAGACGCTTAATTGGACTTTCACAAAGCACATGCCTTGACAAGATTTTGAAGAAGTTCAAAATGGATCAAGCAAAGAAAGGGTTATTGCCTGTATTACAAGGTGTGAAGTTGAGTCAGACTCAATGCCCGACCACTGCAGAAGATAGAGAGAAAATGAAAGATGTTCCCTATGCTTCAGCCATAGGCTCTATCATGTATGCAATGCTGTGTACTAGACCTGATGTGTGCCTTGCTATAAGTTTAGCAGGGAGGTACCAAAGTAATCCAGGAGTGGATCACTGGACAGCGGTCAAGAACATCCTGAAATACCTGAAAAGGACTAAGGATGTGTTTCTCGTATATGGAGGTGACAAAGAGCTCACCGTAAGAGGTTACGTTGATGCAAGCTTTGACACTGATCCGGACAATTCTAAATCGCAAACCGGATACGTGTTTACATTAAACGGTGGAGCTGTCAGTTGGTGCAGTTCTAAACAAAGCGTCATAGCGGGATCTACATGTGAAGCGGAGTACATAGCTGCTTCGGAAGCAGCGAATGAAGGAGTCTGGATGAAGGAGTTCATATCCGATCTAGGTGTCATACCTAGTGCATCGGGTCCAATGAAAATCTTTTGTGACAATACTGGTGCAATTGCCTTGGCAAAGGAATCCAGATTTCACAAAAGGACCAAGCACATCAAGAGACGCTTCAATTCCATCCGGGATCTAGTCCAGGTGGGAGACATAGAGATTTGCAAGATACATACGGATCTGAATATTGCAGACCTGTTGACTAAGCCTCTTCCACGAGCAAAACATGATCAGCACCAAGGCTCCATGGGTGTCAGAATCATTACTGTGTAATCTAGATTATTGACTCTAGTGCAAGTGGGAGACTAAAGGAAATATGCCCTAGAGGCAATAATAAAGTTATTATTTATTTCCTTATATCATGATAAATGTTTATTATTCATGCTAAGAATTGTATTAACCGGAAACATAATACATGTGTGAATACATAGACAAACAGAGTGTCACTGGTATGCCTCTACTAGACTAGCTCGTTAATCAAAGATGGTTATGTTTCCTAACCATGAGCAAAGAGTTGTATTTGATTAACGAGGTCACATCATTAGTTGAATGATCTGATTGACATGACCCATTCCATTAGCTAAGCACCCGATCGTTTAGTATGTTGCTATTGCTTTCTTCATGACTTATACATGTTCCTATAACTATGAGATTATGCAACTCCCGTTTGCCGGAGGAACACTTTGGGTGCTACCAAACGTCACAACGTAACTGGGTGATTATAAAGGAGTACTACAGGTGTCTCCAATGGTAGATGTTGGGTTGGCGTATTTCGAGAATAGGATTTGTCACTCTGATTGTCGGAGAGGTATCTCTGGGCCCTCTCGGTAATGCACATCACTTAAGCCT
This sequence comes from Triticum monococcum, assembly GCA_034509565.1. Lineage (NCBI taxonomy): Eukaryota > Viridiplantae > Streptophyta > Magnoliopsida > Poales > Poaceae > Triticum > Triticum monococcum. The sequence goes on from CM067841.1 coordinate 389,765,584, forward strand.
TGCAAGCATTGCAACTAATGAGTTAGTTGCGGGATGATGTATTACGGAACAAGTAAAGAGACTTGCCGGTAACGAGATTGATCTAGGTATTGGATACCGACGATCGAATCTCGGGCAAGTAACATACCGATGACAAAGGGAACAATGTATGTTGTTATGCGGTCTGACCGATAAAGATCTTCGTAGAATATGTAGGAACCAATATGGGCATCCAGGTCCCGCTATTGGTTATTGACCGGAGATGTGTCTCAGTCATGTCTACATTGTTCTCGAACCGTAGGGTCCGCACACTTAATGTTACGATGACAATTATTATGAGTTTATGCATTTTGATGTACCGAAGGTTGTTCGGAGTCCTGGATGTGATCACGGACATGACGAGGAGTCTCAAAATGGTCGAGACATAAAGATTGTTATATTGGAAGCCTATGTTTGGACATCGGAAGTGTTCCGGGTGAAATCGGGATTTTACCGGAGTACCGGGAGGTTACCGGAACCCCCCGAGAATCATATGGGCCATAGTGGGCCTTACTGGAAAGGAGAAGGGGGCAGCCCAAGGTGGCCGTGCGCCTCCCCCCTATCCTAGTCCTATTAGGACTAGGAGAGGTGGCCGGCCCCCCTCTCTCTCTTTCCCCCTTGAAGATTCCTATTCCAACTAGGATTGGGGGGGGGAGTCCTACTCCCGATAGGAGTAGGACTCCTCCTGGCGCGCCCCAAGGCTGGCCGCACCTCTCCCCCCTTGCTCCTTTATATACAGGGGCAGAGGGAACCTCTAGACACACAAGTTGCTCATTGTGATCGTTCCTTAGCCGTGTGCGGTGCCCCCTGCCACCATATTCCACCTAGATCATATCGTTGTAGTGCTTAGGCAAAGCCCTGCGTCGGTAGAACATCAAGATCGTCACCACGCCGTCGTGCTGACGGAACTCCTCCCCGAAGCTTTGCTGGATCGGAGCCCGGGGATCGTCATCGAGCTGTACGTGTGCTAAGAACTCAGAGGTGCCGGAGTAACGGTGCTTGGATCGGTCGGATCGAGAAGAAGACGTATGACTACTTCCTCTACGTTGTGTCAACGCTTCCGTTGCGATCTACAAGGGTACATAGATCAGACTCTCCCCCTCATTGCTATGCATCACCATCATCTTGCGTGTGCGTAGGAAATTTTTTGAAATTACTACATTCCCCAACAACTGCTACATACTCCGCAATATCCTTCTTCATTCCGGACCACCAGAAAATATCCTTCAAATCCAAATACATCTTGGTGTTTCCTGGGTGAATCGAATATGGTGAATCGTGTGCCTCTTGCAGTATCAACTTCCTGATCTCCAGGTCATTGGGCACGTAAACACGGTCTTCAAACCATAGGGTGTCGTGCTCATCCTCACGAAATCCTTTAGCTTTTCCTTTACTCAGTTTCTCCTTTATAGCGGCAATCTCTTTGTTGGTCTTCTGAGCTTCCCTGATTCTATCCATCAAAGTTGACTGAATCTCCAATGCTCCTACATAGCCTCTCGGAACTATTTCCAAACATAGTTCATGAAGATTATCTGCTAACTCCTTGGGTATTTCTCCCGTCATTAACGTATTGACATGGCTCTTACGGCTTAATGCGTCAGCTACTACATTAGCCTTTCCGGGGTGATAATGCAATTTCATATCATAATCCTTGATAAGCTCCAACCATCTCCTTTGTCTGAGATTCAACTCCTTCTGTGTGAAAATGTACTTCAAACTCTTATGATCTGTGTACACCTCACAATGATTTCCAATGAGGAAATGTCTCCATGTTTTCAAAGCATGCACTACGGCTGCTAACTCCAAATCATGCGTGGCATAGTTCAACTCATGAGGCTTCAGTTGTCTTGAGGCATATGAAACAACTCTCCCTTCCTGCATAAGCCCTGCTCCAAGTCCTTGACGTGAAGCGTCGCAATACACCTCGTAATCTTTGGTCTGGTCTGGCAAAATCAACACTGGTGAGGTAACCAAATGTTTCTTCAACTCTTGGAAACTAGCCTCACATTCCTCTGTCCATATGAACTTGGTATCTTTCTTCAGCAACTCCGTCATAGGCTTCGAAGTCTTTGAGAAATTCTCAATAAATCTCCGGTAGTATCCTGCGAGTCCAAGAAAACTCCGGATCTCTCCAACTGTTGTTGGGGCTTCCCACTTGGTCACGGTTTCAACTTTAGCGGGATCTACTGCTATACCTTCTCCAGATATAACATGTCCGAGGAATCCTACTTCCTTCAACCAAAACTCACATTTGCTGAACTTGGCATATAATTGATGTTCTCTAAGCTTTCCAAGTACCAAACGCAAATGCTCCTTATGTTCCTCTTCATTCTTCGAATAAACCAGGATATCATCAATGAACACTACGACGAACTTATCCAAAAACTCCATAAACACTTTGTTCATCATGTTCATAAAATAGGCAGGTGCGTTAGTCAGACCAAATGACATAATGGTATACTCGTACAGCCCATACCTGGTGGTAAAAGCTGTCTTCGGAATATCCTGTTCTCGAATCTTCAACTGGTGGTATCCTGATCGCAGATCGATCTTGGAAAATACCTTAGCTCCTTGTAATCGATCAAACAGATCGTTGATCATCGGTAGTGGGTACTTGTTCTTGATCGTTACTTCATTCAATCCTCGATAATCAACAACCATCCTTAACGTTCCATCCTTCTTCTCCACTAGTAGTACTGGCGATCCCCAAGGCGAAGAACTTGGGCGAATATATCCCTTATCCAGTAACTCCTTAATCTGCTTCTTAATTTCCACCAAATCCTTTGCTGGCATCCTATATGGTCTCTTTGATATTGGCCATGTGCCTGGCAATAGCTCAATCAAAAACTCAATATCTCTATCTGGTGGCATGCCTGGCAACTCCTCTGGAAACACATCAGGAAAATCCCTTACCACTGGTACTTCCTCCTGCACAACTCCTGTTAAGCAATTTACTTGAGTCCTCTTTGGCACATGCCGGGATACATACTTGATCCTTCTCCCTTCTGGTGTGGTAAGCAAAATTGACTTACTAGCACATTCAATATTCCCTTCATACTTTGATAACCAATCCATGCCTAATATCACATCCAATCCTTGAGATTCCAATACTATTAGGTCTGAGGGAAAAACATAGTTACCAATCCTTAATGATAACCGATCACACCATAGACTAGCCACATACTCTGCTCCGAGCGAGGTTACTAACATGGGTGACCTAAGGGCTTGGGTTGGTAGGTTATACTTATCCACAAATCCCCTTGAGATATATGAATGTGATGCGCCAGTATCAAAAAGAACGAGTGTAGTAAATGACTTAACCAAAAACTTACCTATTACTGCATCGGACTGAGCTTCAACCTCCTCCACGCTAACGTGGTTCACCTGCCCCCTATTGAAAGGGTTCGGCTTCTTACCAGAACTTCCATTGCCATTTTGGCCTTCAGGACATTCATTGGCATAGTGTCCGGTTTTCTGACACTTAAAACAAGTGACTTGGCTCAGGTCCTTCTTGGCTGGGGTGGATGGGTTGGTGCGATTCTGGCCATTGCTTCCTCCATTGCCATTTCCATTCTTGGTGCCATTGTGATTGTGCGAGCTACCCCCTCCATGGGTATGCTGAAAATATCCTCCCGGTCTAGGGATAAACGGGGTTTCTGCTGAGCTCCTGAATTGTACTTTCCTTGTCCATACTTCCTCTTGCGATTCTCAATTTGCTGCTGCTTCCCTTCAATCATAAGAGCACGATCTACCAACTCCTGGTAGTTGTTGAAGGTGGCTACCATCAACTGCATGCTCAACTCATCACTCTGTCCTTCCAGAAACTTCTCCTGCTTAGCTGCATCCGTAGCGACGCCATCTGGGGCATAACGCGCTAACTTACTAAACTCCTCCACATACTGGCCAACTGTCCGTCCTCCTTGGCGCAAGTTGCGAAACTCACGCTTCTTCATGGCCATAGCTCCTGCTGAAACATGTGCAGTATCAAAAGCCTGCTAAAACTGGTCCCATGTGATAGTGTCGACTGGGAAAGTGGCTGTGAAATTCTCCCACCATGATGCTGCGGGTCCGTCTAGCTGATGTACGGCAAACTTCACCTTCTCCGCATCTGTGCATCCTGCTGTGGTCAACTCCCTAGCTGTCTTGCGGAGCCAATCATCTGCTACTATCGGCTCGGTGCTATTGGAAAACACCGGCGAATTCAGCCTAAGTAAACGGGCTAAGTGGTCAACAGGTGGTGGTGGTGGTGGGTTGTTGTTCCCCTGATTCTGATTTTGGACTAGCAACTGCATCAATGTGTTCTGCTCTGGATCAACTGGGTGAGCTCCGGTGGAAAGGCAAATCCGGGGTCATGTCTCGGAGGCATCTGAGGGTTTAGAAAAGATGAGATATAAGAGTAGAGGGGGTCTAAAGAGAAAAACACTAACCATATGCACATGAGGCAAAAGCAAACAATTCACTTCAATCAATCAAACAAAGGCATACAATCGATCTAACTATCACAAAAGTGCTCGGACTACTATATTTACATGGTGGACTACTACTACTGATGAGGTGGTCTACTAGAAATATTCTTCGGTCGTGGACTCCATAATATCTGCTCCTGCTTCATCAACATAGTCATCATCGCTACTATCTGGTTCTGAGTCGTTGCCGTCGATGATGATGTAGTCTTCCGGGCTAATCTCCTTGGGTTCTTCGTCTTCATCTACTGGCGTAGGGTCTCCCATAAATACTACTAGCTTCATAGTTAGGTCGGCATTCTTATCCACCAATACTTCAATTTCTTCTTCATAATCTTCACGTGTAGCCTTGAGTTCTTCCTCCAGTTCCTTGATTCTAGTCTTGGCCTTCTTCAGATCTATCATGTCGGCGCACATCTAGTTCTCCTATCGTCGAATGTGCTGGTTTAGCTCCTGGATAAAAGCTGTGATTGATCTATCCTTCCTGGTGCTGATCATCTCCCAGTGTTCATCTTGGCGCCCACAAATCTGGTAGATAGTATCCTTGAGATCCTTGCGGTAGACTTCTCCAATGCGTCCCATGGCGATGTGAGCTGCCATGCTCTTTCCTAGACTCCAAGTTGGTGCATCAAAAGAAAACTCTATGGGCTCAGTGACTGGCATGAACGTCCTTCCTGGAACTTGAACTTGAATCATCCAGCGCTCTTCTTCAGGTAAAGTGGCATTGTAGGTTCCTGTGAAACTTGGTACTCCTATGTTCAGGTATCTAGTGACTTCCTTCAAGTGACGTCCAAAGGATGTATCTTCGTCCGGTTGCGTGAACTTGTTCCTTGCATCCGCCATCCTAAAGAGTAGAAAAGATGAGAAGTCAGAAGAGAAGAGAGTGAATAGTGATCTAGGACTTTAGCTTAGTGGTCGTGTCCTACAGTCAGCGTGTGCTCTGATACCATCTCTGTAGCGACCAGACCTCAAACAATCTGATCTCTGTGCTCCGGTGTCATCCCTGGATCAGTAATGCTGACACCACACAGTACTCGGAGGATTTATAGCAGAGTAGCAATCACACACTTATTACATCGAGTGTCTCAAAAGAGAACTTATTACAGTAAATATGGCTTAAGGCCATCTAATAACGATAACAGCGGAAGGCTTGGAAGATAAGTGAGTCCATCAACTCCAACGGCATCACTGAGTATAGAACCATGACCTAAAAACTCCTTAATCGTCGTCTGAAAAGTCTGCAACATTAACGTTGTAGCCCGAAAACGGGTCACCACATTGGAATATGCTGGCAAGGTAACACATAGAGAGTAATGGAATGAAACAGCTATACTATATGCATATTTGGCTGGTGGAAAGCTCTATGGTTACAGTTTTGCGTAAAGCCAATTTTTCCCTACTTCAAAGGAATAAATTTAATTACTATCATGGTGGTTGTTAAACATTGAGAATGGTTGAAAGCATCCTCAATCCCAATTAAGCATCATCATTAAACATAACCCACCAAAATTAATTTAGAGTAACATGTTGAGATTCACATGATAATCCAAGTACTAGATACTCAAGATATCCATAACCGGGGACACGGCTAACCATGATTAGTTTCTTACACTCTGCAGAGGTTTGCACACTTTTCCCCACAAGACTCGATTGCCTCTGTTTGGTTTCTCGCACTATAGGGTGTTTGAGAAGACGGATGACCGAGACATAGTCTTTCAGAAGCGCTAGCACCTTACGATCGGGTAGACCGTACCACCTACATCCCCTACATCTGCTAGTCTACCACTGTAAGAGTTCGCATGACTTAGTCAACTATGCTAAAGCCCATAATAGCTTGTGGCTGCACACGGAAGTTTCTAGCATGAATAGTCTCATGATCCCTTTGAGCCTGGGTGGCGGTCCAAAAGAAAACAGGCAAGTCCTGGAATACCCAGGTGCCTCAATCCACCCAGATGTGTGTTTAATTTGCCACCTTAGATAAACCATTAATTAACAATACTCACATCTGTCATGGATATCACTCACCCAATCAACGTCTACTAGCATAGCATGGCATAATAAGCAAACGTAGAAGTAACTCCCAAAGGTTTGATAATAAAAAGGTAATAGGTACTACCTCATCTACTTCCCATCCCATAATTTAATTAGATCATAATCATGCAATGTGTGAGTATTGATCTAATGCAATAAAACTGGGTAGTAGAAAAGGTATGATCAAGTGTTACTTGCCTTCCTGATGATCCGCGAAACCTAACGATTCGAAGTAACAGGCGGCACACTCCGGATATTCTATCACAGACAAAAAAACAAGCATACAATAAGTACTCATCTAATGCACAGCTAAAACTCAAATAAGAGATCTAACCAGAAGGTTCAACTTAAGAACTCCAGTTGGCAAAAAGAATCAAATCGAACGAAGCAACGAAAGACAAACGGAGAAAGAAACAACTTCGTTCTACTAATCTGGATCTAGGGCAAATTTTACAGTAACAAAAACTTGTTTAAGTTGGTTAAACGGATAGCTGGTTTCGAGACGAAACTCTAGGCGCTTGAATCGCCAGATTCCGATAAACGAGTGAAAAGTTAAACTAAAACGAAAATCGGATCAGGAATCGCGATCAGAAAAATCGCGGATTTAATCTGAGAAAAAGAAAAATGCCGAACGTCGATTTTTTTTCTTTTTCTCTCTTTTTCGGCAGAGAAAACGAGGCGTGACGAACCTCGGGCGGCGAGATCGTCGGCGGCTCCGGCGGCGGCTCTGACGGCGCGTGCGGATCGAGGCGGGGCTGATGGGCTGGGGCGGCGCTATTTAAAGGCTGCCCCCGGGCGGTGTCCCGCTCGGGTACGGCCCGAAGTCGGTTCGTTTTTTTAATTATTCCGCTTGGAAGAAAGATAAAAAGAAATACTAAACGGACTCCAAAAATTCCGAAATAAATTTTCACGGGCTTCTAAAAGCAAGCCGCACAAGGTGAACATTTATTTGGGCCCTAAATGCAATTTTGGAAAACGCACTTTTTTCTAAATTCAAATAAAACACCGAAAAACTCCGAAATAAAATCTTATTTGATTTTATTATTAAATCCTCAATATTTCTTTATTTTGGGAAAGTCATTTTATTCCCTCTCTCATACTTTTGTAATAGAAATAATTGATGATAAAATAAATAAAATCAAATGATCCTATTCTCAAAATTTGAGAAAACTCAAATATGAAAATAACGAAATCCCCAACTCGCTCCGTGGGTCATTGAGTTGCGTAGAATTTTCTAGGATCAACCAAAATGCAAGATAAAATATGATATGCATTGATGATCTAATGTATAACATTCCAAATTGAAAATTTGGGATGTTACACCCGTTCCCAGAACAACAACAATTTGACCTAGAAAAAAAATAAGGAGAGGACTTTCGGGACGGAGCACCGCCGCCTCGAGGCGGAACTTGGGCAGGAGCACTTTTGCCCTCCGGTGGAGCGATTCCACCGGGGGAACTTCCCTCCCAAAGGGGGAAATCATCGTCATGATCATCTCCAACAACTCTCCCGTCTTGGGGAGGGAAATCTCCATCAACATCTTCAACAACACCATCTCCTCTCAAACCCTAGTTCATCTCATGTGTTCAATCTTTTTACCGGAACTATAGATTGGTGCTTGTGGGTGACTAGTAGTGTTGATTACATCTTGTAGTTGATTACTGTATGGTTTATTTGGTGGAAGATTATATGTTCAGATCCATTATGCTAATTAATACACCTATGATCATGACAATGTGTATCATTTGTGAGTAGTTACCTTTGTTCTTGAGGTCGCGGGAGAAATCATGTTGCAAGTAATCATGTGAAGTTGATATGTGTTTGATATTTTGATAGTATGTATGTTGTGATTCCCTTAGTGGTGTCATGTGAACATCGACTACATGAAACTTCACCATATTTGGGCCTAAGGGAATTCATTGTGGAGTAGAAATTAGATGATGGGTTGCATGAGTGACAGAAGCTTAAACCCCAGTTTATGCGCTATTCCGTAAGGGACCGATTGGACCCAAAAGTTTAATGTTATGGTTAGAATTTATTCTTAATACTTTTCTTATAGTTACGGGTGCTTGCGAGAGGGTTAACCATAAGTAGGAGGTTTGTTCAAGTAAGAACAATACCTAAGCACCGGTCCACCCACATATCAAATTATCAAAGTACCGAACACGAATTAAACCAACATGATGAAAGTGACTAGATGAAATTCCCGTGTACCCTCAAGAACGATTTTCTTATCATAAGAGACCATTTTGGCCTGTCCTTTGCCTCAAAAGGATTGGGCTACCTTCCTGCACTTTTGTTACTACTATTGTTACTTGCTCGTTACAAATTATCCTGCTATCAAGCTACTCCACTACTTACAATTTCAGCACTTGCAGACACTACCTTACGAAAAACTACTTGTCATTTCCTTCTGCTCCATGTTGGGTTCGACACTCTTACTTATCTAAAAGAGCTACAATTTATACCCTATACTTGTGGGTCACCGATCCTCAACTATGAGAAAAGTATTAAGAATAAATTCTAACCATAGCATTAAACTTTTGGATCCAATCGCTCCCTTACGGAATAGGGCATAAACTGGGGTTTAAGCTTCTGTCACTCTCGTAACCCATCATCTAATTGCTACTCCACAATGCATTCCCTTAGGCCCAAATATGGTGAAGTGTCATGTAGTCGACATTCACATGACACCACTAAGGGAATCACAACATACATACTATCAAAATACCGAACACACCTTACTGAAAACTACTTGTCATTTCCTTCTGCTCCTTGTTGGGTTCGACACTCTTACTTATCTAAAAGAGCTACAATTTATACCCTATACTTGTGGGTCACCAATCCTCAACTATGAGAAAAGTATTAAGAATAAATGCTAACCATAGCATTAAACTTTTGGATCCAGTCGCTCCCTTATGGAATAGGGCATAAACTGGGGTTTAAGCTTCTGTCACTCTCGTAACCCATCATCTAATTGCTACTCCACAATGCATTCCCTTAGGCCCAAATATGGTGAAGTGTCATGTAGTCGACGTTCACATGACACCACTAAGGGAATCACAACATACATACTATCAAAATACCGAACACATATCAAGTTCACATGAATACTTGCAACATGATTTCTCCCGTGACCTCAAGAACAAAAGTAACTACTCACAAATAATAATCATGCTCAAGATGAGAGGGGTATTAAATAGCATATTGGATCTGAACATATAATCTTCCACCAAATAAACCATATAGTAATCAACTACAAGATGTAATTAACACTACTAGTCACCCACAAGCACCAATCTATAGTTTCGGTAACAAGATTGAACACAAGAGATGAACTAGGGTTTGAGATGAGATGGTGATGTTGAAGATGTTGATGGAGACTGCCCTCCCCAAGATGGGAGAGCTGTTGATGATGATGATGTCGATGATTTCCCCCTCTGGGACGGAAATTCCCCCGGCAGAATCACTCCACCGGAGGGCAAAAGTGCTCCTGCCCAAGTTCCGCCTCGAGAGGGTGGCGCTCCATCCCGAAAGTCCTCCCTTTATTTTTTTTCTAGGTCAAAATGACTTATATACCAGAAGATGGGCACCGGAGGTGGGCCTGGGTGAGCACAACCCACCAGGGTGCGCTTGGGCTCCCTGGCGCGCCCAGGTGGGTTGTGCCCACCTGATGGGCCCCCTCTGGTAGTTATTTGCTCCAATATTCTTCAAATATTTGATAAAAAAATTCCATGGAGTTTCAGCTTATTTGGAGTTGTGCAGAATAGGTGGCCTGGCATAGCTTTTCGAGGTCGAGATTTCCAGCTGCCGAAATTCTCCCTCTTTGTGTATACCTTGCACATTATGAGAGAAAAGGCATTAGAATTACTCCAAAAAGCATTATTATGGATAAAAACATCATAAATAAAAGTAAGAAAACATGATGCAAAATGGACGTGTCAAGTACGAGGGTTGACTGGTATGGCTGCGGTATGAGGCTACCATCGCGCAAAATAACAGGGGGTGTGGGTGAGTAGAAGGATGGCATGGCCAGCGGTGGGAGTAGTAGGGGGCGGTGAGGCCTCCGCGGCAGCACAGCCAGCCACGGGAGGCAGGAATTGGTGGCATGATCGGCGCTGGTTTGGGCGGCTGGAGCAAGAAGACCATAGGTTGAAGAAGCACTACGGTCATTGGATGGACATCGTATGGTCACTGGAGCTAGAATCGTTCATATTTACTAAGTTGACAAAGCTCTCCGTCTGTGTCAGTAGGCCCACAAGTCAGCCTCCAACTATGGTGGGTCCCAGCTAGCAGGGGAGTATTCATTTTTTTGTGCATAATAAGGAGGCACTTCCTTGTGTGCGAAGATATAGATGGTGGGTCTGAGCTGTCAGCGAGGGGAACTTTTTCACGAAATACAGAGGCCCTTTCGGTGGGTCCCAGCTGTCAGGTAGAGGAATCATTATTTTGCGTGTAATAAGGAGGCATTTCCTTGCATGCGGCCTGGACCCAGTTATCAGCCTCTCCACGCACAGTCCACTTCCGATGGATGTCGTTCGTTGACCATGTTGACCATGCTGCGCCGAGAGCACCTGGGCGGTGGACGATGGCGAGGCTTAGGAAGGGAACGACAGGAGCCAGGGAAGACTCGACAGTTATTTCCCATGCGGAGGGGAGTATGAGGGTTTACTAGTTTACCTGCTATTGCCGGAGAATAACATCAGGTGTGGGTGAGTAGAGGGATGGCTAGGCCAGCGATGGGAGTACGGTGGGGTGGTGAGGCCTGCGTGGCAGCACAGCCGGCCACGGGAAGAGACAGCTGGCAGTCCCGTCGGCGCTTGTTTGAGCGGCTGGAGCAGGAAGAGCAGAGATTCAAGAAGAACGACGGCCGTTGGATGGACATCCAATAGTCACTACTCTCGTGTGTTGACTAAGTTGACACGACATTGCATGTGCGTCAACCTTTTTTAGGAAAGCGTACGCGTCAACCTATCGTAGGCGCACAAGTCAGCCTCAAATGTGTGGAAAACATCATACAACCCATCTGCCATTATTTCTAATAATTTACAACCATTTGCTAATTCTTAAGGATTTTTTGGAGCCCATCTTCTTTTTGTTAGCATTACACTACAGCCTATATTGTGGCCATGGTTAAAAATTATATGGAATTTTGCATATTTCAGTGCGGTCGACTGTTTTTAATCACGAAATTTCGAGTCCGAATCCCTCCCCTTCCTTCTCTCTTCCCCTCTTTCCTTCCCCTTCTGGTTCGGCCTATATGGGGGGCGCAACAGCCCATGTTGGCTGCTGCGTTTCCCCCCTTGTCCTGTAGGATCGAAAGTATGTCTAGAGGAGGGTGATTAGACTACTTGACCAAATAAAAATCTAGCCTTTTCCCAATTTTAAGTATTGGCAGATTTTAACAACTTAGCACAAGTCAAGCAATCAACCTACACAAGCAAGTCTAAGAGTATAGCAGCGGAATGTAAAAGATTGCACATGAAGGTAAAGGGAGGAGTTTGGAGGGAGCAAACGCAATGTAGACACGGTGATTTTTGGCGTGGTTCTGATAGGTGGTGCTATCGTACATCCACGTTGATGGAGACTTCAACCCATGAAGGGTAACGGTTGCGCGAGTCCATGGAGGGCTCCACCCACGAAGGGTCCACGAAGAAGCAACCTTGTGTATCCTACCATGGCCATCGCCCACGAAGGACTTGCCTCACTATGGTAGATCTTCATGAAGTAGGCAATCTCCTTACCCATACAAAATCCTTGGTTCAACTCCACAATCTTGATGGAGGCTCCCAAATGACACCTAACCAATCTAGGAGACACCACTCTCCAAAAGGCAATATATGATGTGTTGATGATGAACTCCTTGCTCTTGTGCTTCAAATGATAGTCTCCCCAATACTCAACTCTCTCTCACAGATTTCAATTTGGTGGAAAGATGATTTGAGTGGAAAGCAACTTGGGGAAGGCTAGAGATCAAGATTCAAATGGTTGGAATGGAATATCTTGGTCTCAACACATGAGTAGGTGGTTCTCTCTCTGAAAATGAATGTTGAAGCGTAGGCACATTCTGATGGCTCTCCTCTTTGATGAAGGAAGGGTGGAGGGGTATATATAGCCTCCACACAAAATCTAACCATTACACACAATTCACCAAACTCGGTGGGACCGAATCAGAAAACTTAGTGGGACTGAAACATTACAAAAGGGAAACAGAGAGTTTGCATTGCGAACTCGGTGGGACCAATCGCTCATCTCGGTTGGACCGAAACGTTACGAAGGGAAATAGAGAGTTTGCAATCCCATCTCGGTGAGACCGAGATCCCTATCGGTGAGACCGATATAACTAGGGTTTCTGGCAGTGGCTATCTCAAGTGAACTCGGTGGTGCCGGATAGAACTTTTCGGTGCGGCCGACTTTGACTTTTTGGTTTGGGACATATGTGGATATGAGAAAGTGGTTGAGGGTTTTGGAGCATATCACTAAGCATTTTGAGCAAGCAAGCCATTAAGCAACACCTCATCCCCTTTTAATAGTATTGGATTTTTCTATGGACTCAATGTGATCTTGGATTACTAAAAGTAAAATGTAGAGTCTTGAGCTTGAGCCAATATGTGTCCTTAGCATATTGAGGGGTCCACATTCCTAATCCATGCCATGGCAATCATTGAACTATCTGAAATGATCATCTTGAAATAGTATTAGTTCAATGAGCTATATGTTGTTAGTAATTACCAAAACCACCCATGGATAGTTGCACTTTCAATCTCCCCCTTTTTGGTAATTGATGACAACATATAGATCAAAGCTTCAACAACTGATAATAACATTGAAATGCATCGTCTCTTTGAGAGGTATGTGATAAGCAAGAGCTTCCCCTGAATTTGTGCACTATTTATGATTTTCTTTTGAATGGAAATGCACAATCGATTAGGATCATGGGTCACTCTTCCATGTCACACACATCTTGGTGGAGCTCTCAAAATGATATGAATTAAAACATGCACTCATCACCGAGCAAAGTGAATGATCATATAAGGATATAAAGGATAATTTCATCCAAGAAAACATTAAAGTAGCATATGATCAAACACATGATCACACCAGTATCTCACACAGGCATAGAGTATCAACCAAGCACACAATAAAGTTCAAACCAAAAACAAGAGAGACAAAGAAGAAAAACACTCTTTCTCGAAGCCTACAATCTATACATTTCTCCCCCTTTGGCAACAAGTTGCCAAAAAGTTTGAAAATGCATAGTGCTATGAGTCTCTCAGGCTTGGTCTTCGGGAGGTGGTGTAGAGAGAACTCCAAGGACGAAGGCATCAGTGGATGATGTTGGAGCTGGTGGAGCGGGTGCTGGAGGTGGTACTGAAGCTGTCGTTGGTGCAGATGAAGTAGCTCTTGTGTCTGTTACTGGCATTGCAGCTAACCTCTAGCTCCTTGGCACACGCTGAAAAGCATCCGTAGTTGCCCTTCCTCTCCTCTCCTCAGCTTCCTCCTAGAGCTGCTCAATTGCAGTCTGTATCTCAGTCACCTTGAGGTCAAGATCATAGAACTTGGTCACTGCGATCCTCTCCAAGCTCTCCTGATTCTAAGTCAGGGTGGCCTCAATCCTCAATGTAGCTTGAATCAGATAACCCAATTGATCTTTTTGCTCTTCAGGAACACCTGAGATGCTTCCTTAGTAGTTGGCATCCTAGCAGCCTTTTCTGCCTTTGCCTTAGCTCTCTTCTCTTGTGCTTGTGCTAATGAAGGTTCATTCTCATTCATTACAACTTCATTGTCTTCAAAATCTGGTACAAGGGTAAATGATCCTTATCCAACAAGTAAGTACTTGTGCCCATCTTTGAGTTGATGAGCACCTGAATGTGTGGAGCATACCCACAAGATCTCTTCTGGTCAGCAACTGTCCTCTTGACTGTCTCAACAATCAGACTCATGACCTTGAATTTTTGTGGTACATCAAAGATGTGCAGCAAGTTGATGGAATGTCCCCTTATCATCTTGTGATCTCCAGATTTGGGTAACAGAGTATGCCTTAAGATGGTGTTGATAGTAGGCAGACCAGACAGCAAATAGTGCACATATCCAAGCTTGTGTGTCTCCAAAGCTTTATCGTGGATCTCCTTGTACATATTTGCCATTGATTTTTGGTCCTTTTTCTTCTTGGCATACACATCCAAATCGTCCTCATGTTCCTCCAGGGCATTGATCAACTTGGCCCATTCATCAACAGTTGATTGGTACCTTGTACCTTCAGACATCCACACTATCCTCCTATCTAGATAGAAATGAGCAGTGGAGTAAAATTGCTTGATTAGCTCATCATTCCATTTTGTGAGCTTCTGTTCAACAAATTTGTCAACTCCACAAGCTTTTAAGCTTTCATGTACACCTGGGAAGTGATCTTCATTCTCACCAATAAATTCCCTATCGACCCATCTCATATCAGTGACAATTGGCTTCTTGTCAAGCAAAATGGTCTCATAGAAGTCTTGTTGTTCTTTGGTGTGGAACCTATATAGTCCACTGCAGTTCTCCTTCTTATAGCATATGGATCAGACTGCCTCCAAAGTCTCAATCCTGCATCCTTTCTGATGTTCATGTCCTCAGCCACTGGATGAGCATCATTGTGATCTGGAATCTTGGGTTTCAGTTTTCTCACCACTTGGTCTTCATCATCTTCTTCTTCAACTTCAGGCACTAGGGCCTTGTTCTTCTCTTCAGCAGGAATGTTTCTGGTTCTTCTCTTGGGCTTAGAAGGCTTCTGAGCTTGAGCTTGTTCTTTGGGAGCAGTTTTGGGCTTTGATGTTGCAGCCCCTGACTTGATTGCATCTCCCATGAGCTTCTGAGACTTGGGAGCTGGAGCAGCATCCTCTTCCTCTTCATCTTCTTCTGGCTCTCTCATGATGGAGGATCTACCAAGCACTCTGGCAGTGGTCTTCTTGACCCTCTCCTTCCTCTTCTTTTCCTCTCCAGCAGCCTCTCCAGTTGGCTTAGAGGTTTCAGCAGTTGAGGCTCTGACTTTTAAGGTTGGCACCCTCTTGGCAGGGGCCTTCTTGTGCAAACCAGACTTTGTACTTGCAGCAGTACCATGCTCTTTCTTCAACACCTTCTTCTTGGAGCTGATTTCCTCTTCAGTGGCCACATAGTCCTCATCTTCAGAATCTGAGGTTTTATTCTTCCTTGACCTGGTGGTTGCTTTGAAAAATTACTGGGAGTGCCGCTGCTGCCATCATCTGAGGTACTTGAGGGACTAGTGCCCTCACTCAATTACACTGGCTCTTCAGATCTGTTTTGGCTGTCACTTTGGTCAGACATCTTGGCAATCACACTGGCAGCAAACCTTGTGAATAGATGTAGATGAGGTAGAATGGATGAGCATCACAAAGTGCAGAGTTTTTGCAAAACAAATGAGTCAAAAACTTAGTTCTAGTTCTCCACAGAAAGTATTTCGAAGCTACCGATTTATTAAACTCGATGATACTGAAGCAACTTTTGGAACCTAAACTAGTGAACTTGGTCAAACCGAGTCACAGTTCGGTGGCACCAAGATTGCTAGGGTTTCACAGAGAGTCAAACTCGGTCACACCGATTTGCAATTTTCGATCAGACCGAAAACACATGTGCAATGGCCTAAGCCAAATCAGTGAGACCTATTTCTACAACTCGGTCGCTCCGAGATGAGTTCGGCGGAGATCTAACCCTAAATTTTTGAATCAAATCTAACCTAAAGGATGTTTTCTCTGGATAGATTGTTTTCATACATGGAAAAGATCATGGCAAAGCAATGTGCTAGGAATCGGAGTAAGGAAATAGCACAAAGTATCAAACCCATACCCTATTTCGGCGGGAGTTCGCTACGGCGACAACGGTGGAGCAAAATTCCGTTGACGGCGGTGGAAACCAGCGGTGGGAGGTCGCTGGTGGCGAGGAGACGATCCCGAGACCCGAGGCGGCAGAGCAGGACACACATGGGATGAAGGATTTTGGAGGAATTTCCAAAATTCAACACGTCGGTATATATATCCCAACCCTGTCGGTGTGACTGAGTGGAACAACTCGGTGGCACTGAGATGCAGAATCGCAAGCGGTTACTGAAACTCGGTGTGACCGAAAATTTCAAATCGGTTGCACCAAGATGGAAAACCTAGATCAACTTGATGAACTCGGTGTGACCGAAGTGGATGACTCGGTCATATCGAAATGCATGAAGAGGTTTTGGAAATTTAAGCCTATGACGAATCAGGAACTCCGAGTGCTCCTCAAACAGAGTGGTTCGAATCTGACTTGATCAAACTTTGTGATGTAGCATGAATAGAGTTTGAGACGAGAAAAGCATAGATAGCTAGAGGAGGTTCTTAGGCATTCTCGTCCATCCATTTGGCAAAAGGGAAAGAGCCAAACAATCAAAGCAACAAATGGATGTCCTCGAATGAGTAAAATATGCAATCAACATGCTCACTCAATAAAATGGCAAATGAAATATGTGACAAAGCATGTACAAACATTCTAGCATCTATCAAGTAATTGGCGATGACTAGGTCATCTATATATGAGTATATTGACTTAGGAGTCAAATGAGAACATTTGATCGTAGGTCATACTCATCGTTTAAGCAAAAGTGGGGTTACCACTTTTACATAAAGCATTGTTGTGTTCACACTATTAGAGTTGCTTTAGCTCGATTGATTAGAGTAAAGCTCCCCTAGATGTGATATCCCCCCTAAGAGGGATGAACTAACCTTGGGTATTGTCGATGATGACTTCATGTAGATGTTGAAGATGTGGATGCTCAATGTTGATGTAGATCATTTGAAGCAATCCATTGGAGTGAGTTGCACTTTCTATACCTACACGAGTTAGTCCCACAAGGAAAAAACAAGGATATCCATAGACATAGAGTGATGTACACACAAGATGATGTCCATGAAAGCATTAGGTTACCTTGTCCCTTGTCTTACCAACAAGAGGGTTTGTGACTCCTTGAACTAGTGCAAGATGTGGAAGTTTTTTGCACTTGTTCTCGCCAAAGTGATATGAGTGAAGTATGTTGGCGGAGTCACCCTCAAGAACTTTCTAGTTCTTCTTCTTCAGGATCCACATCATCTTGATGGGAATCCTTGGACTTGTAGTCGTACTTGATGTAGTATAGCTTGATGTAGTCTTGGGAACCCACTTGACCAAGGCCTTATGAGCTTCTTTAAATGCATCGATCTCCTCTTGGAGCTTGTCCTTGCCTTTTTGCTTGTGGTTTTGTGGTGGAAGATCATCTTGAGCTTGTGTCCCTTGGAAAGAAGTAGGATCATACTTCTCTTGTTGAGGAACAAACTTCGTCTTGGGGTATTGATCTTCTTCCAACTCAACTCCATTGGCATTGAACTTTTGTTCAAAACCAATACCTTGATTCTTCAGGTGCCTTCCTTGCTTGCGTACAGTTTCCTCAAATTGCTTACTTCCAACAAGACTCTTGTAGACACATTTCTCTATAATTCCCTTCAATAGGCTATTTTCTTGCTCAAGTGTAACTTGGCTAAGAGAATCATTAGTGGACTCAAGAGAACTACTAGAAGCAACAATATTGGATTTGACATAATTGTTGTTACTACTAGAAGAAGAATATTTCTTACTCTTGTTACTAGATTTAACTTGTGACATGTAAGAACACAAGAGTAAACACTTGGCAATATAAGAAGAACTTTTCTTGCAAAGATCATCATTGATTTCCTTTAAGAACCCATGCTCTTGCTCAAGGTTGAGCTTTTCAAAACGTAACTTCTCATGAGTCTTTAAAAGTTCTCGATGATCTTCCAAGGTAGTTTCATGAGCTAACTTAAGAGTGTTTAGTTCTTTAGTTAGACGCTCAGTCTCCTACTTATCATCATCATTCGTTTTATCTTGATTAGCATGATTAATAGCAAGTTTGTCATAGTTTTCATCACTAGAGTTGTCAACAAGTAAATCATCATCACCTAGCAAATCATCTTCATCAGTATTGAAATCAACTTACTCGGGGTGTGATACCTTTGGTCCTTTAGCCATGAAGCATCTTCCAATTCCTTCATTAGCTGAGTCAAATATATCATAGGAGTTTGTTGATACAAGTGCTATACCGGCAATACCTTCATCTTGAGTATATTCGGAGTCGAAGTGATAACTTCTCTCAGAGTGATTGTCGGAGTTGGAGCCGGATACCCATTCACCAACATGAGCTTGATGTCTTTGTTTTGTGTAGCTCCTTGATGATTTCTCCTTCCTTTCCGAATCCTTGTTTCTCCATGATGTGCTTCGTTCATAACGGTCATCTCTACTCCTTCTCTCTCTAGGTGGTGATTCTTCTCTTCTACTTCTCCTTTTGGGTGTATCTTCTCTTCTTTTGTACGGAGCCGTACACTCATTGGAGTAGTGTTCGGGTCTTCCACAATTGTAGCAATTACGTTCACGACTCGAAGATCTTTTGTCATTGTAGGACCTTGACTTGGAACTCCTTTCCTTGCTTCTACTCTTGTAGAACTTGTTGAAGTTCTTCACCATTAGGATCAATTCTTCATTGAAGGCTTATTTCTCACTCGATGATCTAGGAGCATCACATGAGGCTTTGTAAGCACCACTTGAGTTGTTGTGAAGCTCTTCCTTATCCTTGACTGACATCTCATGAGCAACAATTCTTCCAGTGACTTCTGTTGGCTTGAGATCTTTGTAGTTGGGCATCATTTGGATCAATGTGCACATGGTATCATATTTTCCATCCAATTCTCTTAGGATCTTCTTGGTGATGAATCTATCGGTCATCTCTTCACTTCCTAAGCCGGCAATCTCATTTGTGATGAGAGCGAGCCTAGAGTACATTTTAGCGACACCTTCACCATCCTTCATTTTGAACTTGTCAAGTTGACTTTGAGGCACATCCAATTTGGATTCCTTGACGGAGTTGGTACCCTCATGCATATCAACCAAAGTATCCCAAATTTCCTTTGCATTCTCAAGACGGCTGACTTTGTTGAATTATTCGGGGCACAATCCGTTGAAGAGGATATCGCAAGCTTGAGCGTTGTATTGCAGCATCTTCAACTCTTCCACGGTAGCTTCACGGTTTGGTTCTCTCCCATCAAAGAATTCACCATGCAAGCCAATACACACAATAGCCCAAACGGCAGGGTTATGTCCAAGAATACACATTTTCATCTTATGCTTCGAACTAGCAAAATTAGTACCATAAAAGTAAGGACCTCTACGGTGGTAATTTCCCTCGTTAGACGCCATACTATCGTAGGTTGTGAAACCAAGGCTATGATCACCAAAAGCTATGGAAATCAAGGCAAATGGAGACCAAAGCTCTGATACCACTTGTAGGATCGAAAGTATGTATAGAGGGGGGTGATTAGACTACTTGACCAAATAAAAATCTAGCCTTTTCCCAATTTTAAATATTGGCATATGTTAACAACTTAGCACAAGTCAGGCAATCAACCTACACATGCAAGTCTAAGAGTATAGTAGCGGAATGTAAAACATTGCACATGAAGGTAAAGGGAGGAGTTTGGAGGGAGCAAACACAATGTAGACACGGAGATATTTGGCATGGTTTCGATATGTGGCGCTACCATACATCCACGTTGATGGATACTTCAACCCACGAAGGGTAATGGTTGCGCGAGTCCATGGAGGGCTCCATCCACGAAGGGTCCATGAAGAAGCAACCTTGTCTATCCCACCATGGCCATCACCCATGAAGGACTTGCCTCACTAGGGTAGATCTTCACAAAGTAGGTGATCTCCTTGCCTGTACAAACTCCTTGGTTCAACTCCACAATCTTGACGGAGGCTCTCAAGTGAATCCTAACCAATCTAGGAGACACCACTCTCCAAAAGGTAATGGATGGTGTGTTGATGATGAACTCCTTGCTCTTGTGCTTCAAATGATAGTCTCCCCAACACTCAACTCTCTCTCATAGATTTTGATTTGGTGGAAAGATGGTTTGAGTGGAAAGCAACTTGGTGAAGGCTAGAGATCAAGATTCAAATGGTTGGAATGGAATATCTTGGTCTCAACACATGAGTAGGTGGTTCTCTCTCAGAAAATGAATGCTGAAGTGTAGGCACGTTCTGATGGCTCTCCTCTTTAATAGAGGAAGGGTGGAGGGGTATATATAGCCTCCACACAAAATCTAACCGTTACACACAATTCACCAAACTCGGTGGGAACGAATCAGAAAACTCGGTGGGACCGATTTAGTTCAAAATGTGAACGTTGGGCTTTTCGGTGGGACTGACATGTCAACTCGATGGGACCAATTTCATTAGGGTTAGGGCATAACCTAATCTCAGTGAGACCAATTACACAAACTCGATGGGACCGATTTTGGTAATAAGCTAACCAGAGAGTTGGTCAGGCAAACTCGGTGGGACCGAATCGCTCATTTCGGTGAGACCGGAACATTATGAAAGGGAAACAGAGAGTTTGCATTGCGAACTCGGTGGGACCGATCGCTCATCTCGGTTGGACCGAAACATTAGCAAGGGAAACAGAGAGTTCGCAATCCCATCTCGGTGAGACCGAGATCCCTATCGGTGAGACCGATATGACTAGGGTTTCTGGAAGTGGCTATGTCAAGTGAACTCAGTGGCGCCGGATAGAACTTTTCGGTGGGGCCAAGCTTGACTTTTTGGTTTGGGACATATGTGGATATGAGAAAGTGGTTGAGGGTGTTTGGAGCATATCACTAAGTATTTTGAGCAAGCAAGCCATTAAGAAACACATCATCCCCTTTTAATAGTATTGGCTTTTCCTATGGACTCAATGTGATCTTGGATCACTAAAAGTAAAATGTAGAGTCTTGAGCTTGAGCCAATATGTGTCCTTAGCATTTTGAGGGGTCCATATTCCTAATCCATGCCATGCCAATCATTGAACTTTCTGAAATGATCATCTTGAAATAGTATTAGTTCAATGAGCTATATGTTGTTAGTAATTACCCAAACCACCTAGGGATAGTTGCACTTTCAGCCCATTAGGCCCATATCTTTCCAGGGTTGCCCAGAACCCCTTCTGATGACCCGATATCTACCTGATACTCTCTGGAACACTTCTAATGTCCGAATACTATCGTCCTATATATCAATCTTTACATCTCGACCATTTCGATACTCCTCGTCATGTCCGTGATATCATCTAAGACTACGAACAACATTCGTTCACCAAATCACATAACTCATATAATACAAAATCGTCATCGAGCATTAAGCTTGCGGACCCTACAGGTTCGAGAACTATGTAGACATGACCGAGAAACCTCTCCGGTCAATAACCAATAGCGGAACCAGGATGCTCATATTTGCTCCTAAATATTCTATGAAGATCTTTATCAGTTGAACCGTAATGACAACATACGTTATTCCCTTTGTCATGAGTATGTTACTTGCCCGAGATTCGATTGTCGGCATCTTCATACCTAGTTCAATCTCGTTACCGACAAGTCTCTTTACTCGTTCCGTAATACATCATCCCACAACTAACTCATTAGTCACATTGCTTGCAAGGCTTCTTATGATGTGCATTACCAAGAGCGCCCAGAGATACCTCTCCGATACTTAGAGTGACCAATCCTAATCTTGATCTATGCTAACCCAACAAACACCTTCGGAGATACCTGTAGAGCATCTTTATAATCACCCAATTATGTTCTGACATTTGATAGCACACAAGGTATTCCTCCAGTATCCGGGAGTTGCATAATCTCATAGTCGAAGGAATATGTATTTGACATGAAGAAAGCAATAGCAATAAAACTGAACAATCAATATGCTAAGGTAACGGATGGGTCTTGCCCGTCACTTCATTCTCCTAATGATGTGATCCCGTTCATGAAATGACAACACATGTCTATGGTTAGGAAACTTAACCATCTTTGATTAACGAGCTAGTCTAGTAGAGGCTTCCTAGGGACACAGTGTTTTGTCTATGTATCTACACATGTATGAAGTTTCCGATTAATACAATTGTAGCATGAATAATAAACATTTACCATGATATAAGGAAATATAAAATAATAACTTTATTATTGCCTCTAGGGAATATTTCCTTCAGTGTCCAGCTTGCAGTGCTTCTAATTTGTTGAAGTTCCTTCTGCTTCGTTACCACATCATAGGTGTGAATATGTCAAGCCGTCCAGTTTTTCGTACATATTCCATCCTCGTATCATGACTCTGTGTTTCATCAGAGAGTGCCCGTCAGTATCATGCATGAATGAGTTCTGAAGAGCGAATTTTATTCCTTTTTCTTGTCGGTTTGACCTCACAATGCAAAATCAATAAAGTGTAAGCAAATTGGTAAGGCATTGGATGATGGTGGTCCTTCCGAGCAACTGAAATGGAGGGTCTCTATAGATTCTACTCTGCCATCCCCCCAACAAGATTAGCAAGACAGCGCAAGGCTAGACAGTCAACATAGATGTGTAGATGATGAGCACATCTCCCCAAGTCCACCATCACAGGTGTTTGCTCTAACTTTGCACTATTATATGTGGTTGCATGTTGCATATGATGTCTAGCATGTATTGCTTCTAACTTTGTTGAATTGCATATGCTTACTTTACAGATAATGCCTGTGAATATGACACATGTTCCTGTTTCTAGAACATACTATATCTGATCACACCATGTTCATATCCCGCATAAGTCACTTATGATAAGGCACCTTTAAGTCGCCAGTGGTTGTGTCTTGCATATGATTTCTAGCATGTACTGCTTCTAATTTGTTGAAACGCCAGACAGTTTGAACTTGGCAGAGTGATATTGGTTGCATCTTTCATATTGGTTGCATAATTCATATTGACTACTACTGCTAAGCCAGATGAAGTCCCAAATCTACATAATGAGTTCATCTCCCATACTCCACCATAGCAGGTGCTTGCTCTAAGTTGACAGTGTGATAATTGGCTCCATGTTGCATATGTGTCTAGCCTGTATTTCTTCTATTTTGATTAAATTGCATCTATTGAGTTTATACATTATACGTGTGCATATGACATGCCTTTCTATGTCTAGAATACACTGCATCTATCTATCATACCATGTTCTTACATCAAAGTGCCGCTGTTGTGTATCCCACATTAGTCACTCATGATTGGACGCTCTTAACATGGCAGTTTGATAGTGGTTGCATCTTGCATTGATTTCTATGTTGTACTGCTTCTAATTTTTTGAAATGCCACTTATGACAAGACACTTTTAACTTGGCGGAGTGATATTGGTTGCATCTTTCATATGGTCTCTACCTTGCATTACTTTTATTTTCTTGAAAATCCTTCTGCTTAGTTTACACATCATAGTTGTGAATATGTCACGTTGTCCTGTTTTTCTTACATATTCCATCCTCATATGGTTGTCTTACATCAAAGTATTGCTTGTCTGTATCATGCATCAATGAGTTCTAAAGAGCGATTTTATTCTTTTGTGTTGTGGGTACGGCTTGACATGGCAAAGTCAAAAAAGAGCAAGGAAAAGAATATAGTAGGGAATGGTGTTACTCGTCGGGTGAAACGAAAAAGGATCTGCCCTCGAGATTCTGCTGGTACTTATAGTGCAGTATAAGGTCCATGTCTACCGGCTAAATCTACAAACACAGTATCACCTGCCCCACCAGCTGCAGCATCCGCTTCAACTGTACCGGCATCTCAATGAGTTACTCGTTCGTTTGCTCCGGAACTGGCCAGTTCCCAAGCTGCCTTCACACCTAACACTACTTCCTAAGCACTGCTGACACAACAGGACTTGGCAAGATCAGATGAACCTCATGAGCATCAACACCAAGACGGTACCTGACCGAGTCAAGTTGCAGTTGCATGCTCCTTTATATGCACTCTCATAGTTTGATGTGCACTAACACTTTCCATATTCGTTGTTGAACTAGCACCATGGCGCAAGTGGAAATAGACATCAGGGATAATGCTTGACAGATTAACAAAATCTAAAGGAGGAAGAATGGAGATCCATTTTGAGGCAGGTTTAAAATGGCCACGTGATGCTACATAGTCAGCCAAGTTAGTATCAGAGGAAGTCGTTGCCGTTAGGTGTCATGCACATATCCTCCCAACGTGGATATAGTACAGGAATGAGAAAGACAATCCCAGTTTAACACCTTCCTTGACCATTTATTCGTAAGTAATGTTATTCATTGCAATTTGTAATATTGTCTTGCTCTGTCCCATACTTTATAGCTTCCTCCTAATAAGACTCACATTCTTTTTTCAACAGATGAGGTTCAAGTTGGATTCGGAAGATGATGCAACTAAACAAGCATGCACTCATGTTTTCCAGTCTGCTCTGCGATAGTATCGGTACCACCTTAGAAAAGCTCACTTTGAAGGCAAGGCTAACAATGAAATCGCCCAAACATCTCCAGTGGAATATATTACACACGAAGACTAGACATCCCTTGTTAAACACTGGTCTGATCCAAAGTATCAGGTAGGGTATATGTATTTGATCAGACCACATATTGAACTTGTATTTATGTATGTGCCTTACAAGTGTATCTTCTTCTAGGCTAACTGTTTGAAGAACACGACCAACTGTTCTAAAGTGAAATTCCAACAGACAACAGGATCTCGTAGCTATATTGCACACTGCGAGGCTCTTGTAAATAGCTGCTAGTTCCTTCTTTTTTCTGTGCCATACTATCGTATCTATATTGACTTGTTCCAAATACAGAGGAAAGCCCATGGAACAAAAAGAACCTGAACCGAATGTAGTGCAAATCTTCAAGGATTGCCACACAAGTGTGATGAAGGGCATGAGCACACTAGTTCAAGCCGCTGTCGTAAGTCCTTACTCCTCCTGCCTTTGAACTGATTGGTACTATAAAATGATGTGTTCGTTTAACTGCTTGGTTTGCAGCCAATGCCAGTTACTATGTTCACTTTTTACACAGTTGTCTTAACGTATCATTTCAACTTACATGGTTTAAAAGAGATGAATGATATTCTTTTGGTCTTGATATGTAATCTAGTTGTGATATTCACGTGCCCACACAATGATACAATAGTTTGTTTGTTTTATATCTGTTTGCCCATGATATGAATGATGTCATACTATGTTTATCCTACTTTAAACCATGTCTCTTTATCCTTAGATGTCCACGAATGTGAGGAAATAGACAATACAGTAGGCATGCTACATGGACATATGTTCCGAAAGTGATTTTATTATGTAGTTGGCACTAGAATATATGTTAATGTATTACAGTAGTTCACCAAAATAAGTTATGTATAAACGTGAAAGCTACTTTGTTTGTTTTGTCTCATTAGTAACCTATCTGGTACACTAATCTACAAGTTCAAACTTTCAGCAAGCTATGGAACAAATGATTCGACAACCACAACCACCTGAAGGTGACGAGGCTACCATAGGCACAATGTCACCTCTTGCTGCAGTGCATCAGTATCTCTCCAGTAACAGTGAAAAAAGCACCTTCCTGCGTAATTCTGGGTTGGTTGTCAAGGTAACCTCGTCCAAATCGCCTACTGAACCAAATCTTCCGGTTAGACAGAGTGATATATCTGTGCTCCAGACACAAGTCCAATCCCTAATGGATGTCGTTTCGGAGACAAGAATAGTGGTTGACAAATGTCGTCAAGATATGAATGGTTTTGAAACCAGACTATCAGAAATTTGCTTCGTTGTTCAAGAGCAATGGCGGAAAAAGGGGAAGATCATGCTACTCCATCAGATTCTACAGCCTAAAACATTAGCAATCAGGTCAAATGATCTGTGCTTCTATACATTTGATGGTGCTTTTATCTGCAAGGACTGTAAACTTTATGCCAACAGGCCTTTTGTTGTATGGTTGGAATTTATTTTGTTGTGATACAACATTTATGGTGCTGCCAAAGGCTGCAGAAATTACGACGCTATTTTTGTATAGTGTAGGTTTATCTTAGTAATGTATTCGGACAAAAGCTTCATAGGAGCCCAATGTGCCAAAATTCACCGGGCCCATTCCAATTGGGCTAAAAACGATTATGGGCCGACATTTGCATGTAGCCCACAAAAAATATCTAGGCCTAAATCAGCATAGGCTTTCATATTTTTTGGTAGGCCTGTGCCCACAGTGGGCCTTTAACAGGCCTAATCATAATTTGGGCCCCCGGTAACAATAGGCCGTTTACATGTGTAAATATCTTGAGCCCATAAAAACATGGGCCTTTGATAGGCCGAAAGTGAGATTGGGCCCTGATTGTGCCAAATAACCCACTGGTCATTAACAGGCCGAAATGAATCTTAGCTCGTGGTGGCCCATTTACAATGCGGATCGTTCAGGGCCGAAATTCAGACGGGTCGTAAATGCACCAACCTACTACACGGACCTTTAACAGGCCGGAAGTTCGGTCGGGCTTGATTAGTGTCAGTTTTATATGGGTCGTTAATAGGCCCAATGTGACGTTGGGCCACATATGGCCCATGGAGTTCATCCGACGTTAACAGGCCAAAATCACAACATGCTGAAAGTGGCCCAAATCTACAGTGGGCCTCTAACAAGCCGAATGTCAGACATGACCAAATATGACCCAAATCTTTCACAGTCGTTTATGGGCCGAAAGTTCCAATGGCCTATAAATGGTCCCAAATGAAGCAGGACCTTTAACAAGCCAGAAACACGCTGGGCCGTAATTCGGCCAAAATACTTAGCGAACTGTTAACGGGCCAGAAGTGACCATGGGCCGCGATGATGACAAGTTTAGGACGGGCCGTTGACGGGCTGATTTGACACTAGACATACGGGCCTTAACTACGAATGGGTCGTATACAAGCAGGCCGTTAATGGGCCGGCCCGCTAATTTTGACTGGAACAACCTTTTTAACCAAAATGGGCCGCTATTGGGCCTTGCCACATATTGACGTACCATAGGCGCCTCCTGTCCATTGGGCGGTTGAAATCTGTCCTTTCGTGGTGCTGACATGTGGTTGCTATAGCCAATGATAATTTCACACGTGGAAAACCTCATTGGTCCCAGCTATTAACGGGTTATCGAATCCAAACCAGAACCCGATAGCTTAACAGTGACCCGTTACGGTGGATGCCACGTGTCGGTTACCCTTAACGAAAGCACTTCTATGACGCACGATTTATCGTCATGGAAGTGGACACTTCCGTGATGATAATTTTGGTAATGTCATGGAACACGTCTACGACAGCACAGGTATGACTATCTTGATTCTATCATAAAATCGTCATGGGTGTACATGCATGACAAAAAAGTGACCTACTGTGACAAACACGTATCATCGCGGAAGTGTATTTTTTTGTAGTGTACCAAGAGAAAATAGGATACCAAATGGAGAAATCATCACTTGAAAGATATCATTAAAAGATACATCAAGGAATGAGATATCCATTGATACACACTATGAAAACATATCAAACTCCCAAAAGAGAGGAAGGTTCCAAACAAACCAAATTCTCTACAAAGTTTCATGATGGCACAAAGTATCAAAAAGAAATGGCTTGCCTTCCACCGATGAACACTTGATAAGGATCACAAGATGAGTGTTCTAAAGAAACTAGGATAGCTCCCCCAAGAGATGTGCAACAAAGAGAATTTGCATTAGAAAACAAAATGCACAAGATGGGATCACCACTTTCACTATAACTAGAACACCACTAGACAAGATCAAGAAATAAACAAGATCCACGAGTGGCATGGAAGACATCGGGAGTTGACACATTCCTTGGCAAGAGATAAGGGAAAATAAAAATAAGAGCCAAGGTAAAGATGATCAATAAATACCACCGCACATAAGTGAGTACCAATTGTCAAGAGACAAGAAGTATTTGGAAATAATTCCTGGTGGTAGATAGAAACGATATCCGGCATCATATTCACACCAAACACATGAGTAAATTGCAACTTGTAGAGCTAACATGCCACCTAGGAACAAGATAATCTACAATATCAACTCTAGGTGACAATATCTCAAATTTACACATTTTCTAGGCTTGTAATATACACATAGCATATTACTCCCCCATAATGTGATACCAATGAAAACTTACAAGATGGAAATAAAAAGCAACCAAGAGATAATTAATGGACCATTTTGAATTTGAATTTTGTCGGATCTCGGGTTCCGGCAAAACCCTCAAGGTTCGAACACTTGGGTGCGCGCGAAGATCTTCCCCTACCAGTCCACGTCCTAGCTTCGCTAAGATCTCAAGGGAAAACTCAACGAACTCGCAACACAAAGGACACAAGATTTATACTAGTCCGGGCCACCATTGTGGTGTAATACCCTACTCGAGTGTGGTGGTGGTAGATTGCCTCTTGGGCTAGGGATGAATAGTACAAGGGGAAGAACAGCCTCCTGAGCCGAGGTGTTCTTGTGCTTGGTGGGTGTGAGGATGAACTGAATGAGTTCAGCCCCCTCCTACTGTGGTGGCTAATCCTGTTTATAGAGGCCCTGGTCCTCTCCCCAAATATTGAGCGGGAAGGGAGCCAACAATGGCCAATTTGAAAGGGGACAGCTAGTACAGCTTATCCTGACAAAAGCAGTCTTCGCCTGCAAAAGGCTCTGGTGGTGACGCCGCCTTGGGCTCCATGGTGACCTCCGTCTTGCCGTCTTGCTGGTCGTGGTCTCATTGCACTGATATGGAAACCTTTGCTTGACGCCTCAGTACTCCGCGCCTGCGCTTGCTTCCTTATCACCAAAGAGGAAACAAGGACACTGTGCGCACTGGCGCCCGCCTGATCTTGATCATCATGGCTCACGTCATTGGAACCTCGCGAGGTTACCTTGCCTTGAACTCTCCACCCCTTGCGAGCCAGCCTGGTGAGGGTGCTCCCGAGGAGGTCTTGTGTCATCCTCCTCGCGAGGCTTGGCCCCTCGCGAGGGTCTTGAGTGCTTGTTGGTGAAGATGGCCTGTACGGGCCCGCTTACAAAGCCACACCGTGGGCCGCAGGCAGGCAAGTCTGGGGACCCCCATTCCCAAAACACCGACAGTAGCCCCCGGGCCCAAGGCGTGCTCGGGCTTAGCTTCGAGGCGAAGCCAAAGGTCATGTGCGGAGCGCCACGGGCCCCAATAGCCTGCAGCCTTGGTCGACGCGTGCCGGTTGATTGGATGTGGGCGTCTCCGCTTCCTCACGCTGCCTCGGCAACTGCCCGACTTGACAAGTCCATGTGACATGCAAGGAAAAACCATCATTACCTGTGATCGTGGGCGGGGGGCGCTGGTTGGCCTTCTCCTGCTATAAATGGGAGGGGGGCAGAGCCCCCATCGCCCGTCTCTTCCCGTTTCGCTTGCTTCTCCCTTCTCGTGTCGTTGCCAACACCAATGGCGCCCATCCGAAGGTTTTCTGCGGTGGAGGAAGGAAAGACTCCCCTCGACGAGCGGGTACCACTCCCGCTGAAGAAGAGGCCAACCCACCGCCGCGACAAGGCGACGGTGCAGGTGGCGACAAGGCCTTGGTGCGAGCGGCCTCATCCCGGGTATCCGTTACCCCTGTACGCCCAAGCCGGGGGCTTAGGAGGGAGAGTCGACGAGCGTCGGCACGCGCGTCGTGGCCATGGTCACCGTGCCGCGGTGGCGCGCGTCGCCGCCCCTGGAGTCCACACCATAGACTCCTCACGCGAGCTCGTGCTGTGGGCAGCGATGCCCTCGAGCACTTGGATCCGCTTTGCTTCCTTCTTCTCAGCCGAGATGTCACCGAGGGGGCCCCTTGAGCTTTGGCTACAGCACGCTGATTGCGACACGCCGGCAACTGGAGCGGAGGTTGAGGCCGTCTCCTCGGGGAAGATCTTCATGACCTCGGGCTTGGGTGAGGTCGCCCAAGTGTGTCATGCGAAAGGCGCTCTCGTGATCCACTTCGTGTACGATGGTGCCTCCACGCTGTTCTTCAAGGTCTTCGACACAGAAGGCCGCTGTCTGGAGTGTTCCCCAGGTGGGGTCATCAGGCTGGCACCACAGCTGGGGCAGGGTCTGCTGCCCGCGTCGCTAGCGGCTCCTCTAGTAGCAGCGGCGACACTTGGGAGTCCAGCAATCCTCCCGAGCTCTACGAGACCCCGGCGACGAGCGACGATAGCTACGTGCCCCCAAGCTCCCGCCGAGCCCGGAGCAGGGCTGCAGCGTTAGGCCGCCGCCGCTCATCTGGATGAGGTTGGCGCCGGCCTCTGGTGGCCCACTGTTGATGATGGCGTCATCCACAGGGGCACGTGTAGTTAGGATTCCCTAAGTTCTTGCCTTTTGTTCCCTGCGAGGAATCAAGAAATGCCCCGTAGGGGTGTGTAAAGGTTTTGTAATGCCTCTTGTCAATATTGTCCTTAGTATGAACTTGCGCGAGTCCTACTTCAGCTCGGTCTCCCTTTCCGACCTCGCGACGACTTGGCGCTCTACGCTGACAGATCCCGGTCCCCAGGCAGGCTACAGCCGTCGCTAGTATGCCAGGTCGCGTGCCGTGGTCAAGGCCAGGAGGTGAGCAGCCTGAGGTTTAGTAAGAGTTCCTGAGGCGTGATGCTCAGGAGGTCCCCTTTAGTGCTCAACAGCCGCCGAGAGGTAAGAAAGGGGGGTGACGTTGCTGCAGCAGGGCTGCAGTTAGTATGGTTCTTAGTCCTTAGCGGTTTAGCCAACCCGGGCTCGGGACTTATCTTGACGGTCCAGAGTTGATTCCTCATGATGCGCCAGATTCGTGCATAGGCGTCCGAAGCATAGCTAAGCCAGGCCCATGCGAGCCTCCCCCTTCTCCACGCTCTCATTCGTGCTCTATGTCCTCAGGTCCCGACCCTCGAGCGAGCTCAGCCGCCGTTGGTATGCCAGGTCACGTGCCATGGTCAAGGCCAGGGGGTGAGGGCTGGAGAGCCAGTAAGAGCTCCTAAGTCGCGATGCTTAGGAACCCCCCTTTTAACGCTCAAGCAGATGGCATGGGAGAAGAAGGAGCTCGCGGTCCCGCCTGCCGTCGCCTTTAGGAGATTCCTGCAAGCCAGCACAAGGAGAGACACAGTTTTCCATTATAGTTGCTGGTCTGCCGCTGGTTGCTCCGCGAGGAGATGAAGGCACTGAGGGCCTGGTGAGGTGATGTGCGTGGGGCATGCCGCGAGCCAGAGCTCAACCGCTCAGGTTTGTCGACGTTGCAGGGACGGACCCGAGCAGAAGCATCGTGCCAGCGTGAGTAGCCCCTGTGGCGGGTGAGAATCAAGCAGGTGATGGTCATAGGTATATTAAGCATGGAAAGCAAACTAGCTTAGGTAAATGCATGAACGATAGTCCGGCCCGAGCGGCTTGGGGATGATGCAGCCCGAGGGGCGCCCCCAGCAAGGTAAGCTAAAGACATAAAAGAGAAGGGATACATGCCACAGGGACGGACCCAAGCGGCCTGGGAATAATGCAGCCCCCTGGGCGCTCCCAGCTAAATGAACTTGGAAAATGTCACGTGGTTCCGTTGATGAAGGGGTGTTGAGGCAGCTGAAGGTACGCGGCAAAGGGGTTGCCCCTCACGAGCCTCGGGAGGCCCTGGGGGTCCAAGCGGTTCCTTGAGGACCGTCTCCATCTCCGTTAGGACGGCATGGTGCCTGGCCTCCTGACCCACCATGACACTCCGCAGGTTGCGCTGGAAGGCAGCAACCACACTCGGCAGGCCGAACGGCATACGAACGTAGCTGTGAGGTGGACGTTCGTAGAGCCCAACACACGAAGGCCAGAAGCGCTCCTGAGATGCGATTCGGTTGAGCCCTGGTATGTCGATGCAGACGCACAGCTCACCACCTCGCCTGGGTGGGGAGCAACGCCAGGTGGGCGGCGGTCGCCACGTATTGATCTTGCTTCCTGAAGATCCTGAGATACCTTGGTGATGAACCCCTAAGCGCCGGATGCTCCTTGCCCAGTGTCCTCCTGAGGGAGACGTGCCGCGAAACACGCCTCCAAGTGGTGCCCTTGCGCCTCCCTCGTGACGTTGGCAAGGTTTGAGGTCGTCTAGAAGAGAGCCCCCGAGCCCTGCCCGGGGAGGGCGCCAGGCGTGCCTTCCTATGCGACAGAGGGAGGCGCCCCAGGTGCGGGCGCTGATCCTAACGAGGTGCCACTTGCGGCGCTACCCTCCTTCAGTCCAGCACGGAGTAGCTGCATCTTCTTAGGGACGACCTCAAGAGGGTACCGAGCTGCATTGTTGTCGGGGTCTTCGATTGACGCTGCTTGGAAGGCGCGCTCGAGGGAGCACACCGCATCTCTTTCTTCGCAGGGGACTGTGATGATCCCGCCGTTTCCTGGCATCTTGAGGACGTTGTAGCCATGGTGCGTCACGGCCGTGAACTTGGCCAGGGCCGGATAACCCGAGGATGGCATTGTATGGCAGACAGATGTGGGCGATGTCGAAGTCGATGAGCTCGATGCGGTAGTTGTCGCGCTGTCCGAAGGTGACGGGGAGGCGGACCTGCCCGATCAAGGTGGTGGAGCCGTCGGTCACTCCTAAGAAAGGCTTGGTGGGCTGAAGCTTATCATACGGCACTTGGAGGTTGTCGAACGTGTCGAAGGACAGGACGTTGAGCCCTGCGCCACCATCGATGAGAGTCTTGGTAACTTGCACGTTACTAATGACTGGTGAACAGAGCATCGGGAGGGCACCAGCGGTAGCCGCGCACTTGAGCTGATCTACCAAGCTAAATGTGATGGTGCACTTGGACCATCTGAGCGGGCGCGTGGCCTCGAGCTTGGGGAGGACTGCATTCACTTCACGAGCGAACTGTTTGAAGATACGTTGCGAGGCTGGGGCTTGACCTTCGCCCAAGATGCAGGCGATGGCACGCGGCTCCTGGAAGCCCTCGGCCCCCTCGTCCTGATGGTGGTGGTCATTCCTTCTTGGTGGTGGCGGTAGTGGAGGGAGGCCGGCGTTGCCCTGGGGACGATCCTCACGAGGTTGATCCCTCTAGGCGCCCTCGCGAGACTAATCCTACCAGCAGTCTTCACAAGGCCGGTCGCGCCACTCCTGGCTCGGGCCACGGTCATCCCAGCATCCACCACCACGTCCTCCTCCTCGGTTGTAGCCCCGGTCGTTGCGCTCGGGGCGTCGACCGAAGCTTCCTTCTCGAATGGCTCTAAGATCTTGACAGTCGCTGGTGTTGTGGCTATGCAAGTTATGGAAGGCGCAGAATGGTCGGCTGCTCTTGGATGACTTGGGCTGGTCCCTGCCGCGCTTTGTGTCCGGCTCCACCGCGAGCACGGTTGCTGTCGGTGTCAAAACCGGCGGATCTCGAGTAGGGGGTCCTGAACTGTGCGTCTAAGGCGGATGGTAACAGGAGGCAGGGAACACGATGTTTACCCAGGTTCGGGCCCTCTTGATGGAGGTAATACCCTACGTCCTACTTGATTGTTCTTGATAATCTCTACTCCTAATGGACGAGTTGGTTGAATAGTGTCGCATTTCGGGTTCCGGCAGACCCTTGAGGTTCGAACACTGGGGTGCGCGCGGAGATTTCGCCTTCTACCTACCTGCACCCCTCCGCCTCGCTAAGATCTAAGCTATGGAAAGAACAGCACAAGAGACACAGGGTTTATACTGGTTCGGGCCACCGTTGTGGTATAATACCCTACTCCAGTGTGTGGTGTGGTGGATTGCCTCTTGGGCTGATGATGGTGAGCAATACAAGGAAGAACAGCCTCGCAAGGGTCTGTTTTTGGCTGAGGGGATGAACTGCTAGGAGGGGTTCAGTCGCCCTTCTCTCTCTCTCTCTCTGTGTGTGCGATGCTACTCGATCCGATTTCCTCTCGATCTCCCCTCTACCCTGTGGGTGGCTAGTCCTATTTATAGGCAAAGGCCCTGGGCCTCTTCCCAAATATTGAGCGGGAAGGGCTCCAACAATTGGCCATTTTGAAGGGGAACATCTGGTACACTTATCCTGACTAAAGTTGGTCCTCGCCTGCCAAAGGCTCTGGTGGTGACGCTGGCTTGGGCTCCACAATGACTTCCTCCCCGCCGTTGGACTGGTCTTGGTCTTATTGCACCGAAACGGGTGCCTTTGCTTGATGCTCTCGCCTGCGCTTGCTCCCTTTGCACCAAAGAGGAAAGGAGGACACTGCGCTGGCTGGCGCCCGCCTGGCACCCTTGGTTGTCATGGCTTGCGTCACGGGCACCTCATGAGGTACCCCGCCTTGATCTCTCCGCCTCCTCGCGAGCCAGCCTGATGAGGCCGCGCCTGAGGAAGCTCCGTGTCGTCCAACCCGCGAGGCTTGGCCCCTCGCGAGGGTCATGGGTCTGCGTTGATGAAGATGGGCCGTGTTGGGCCCCCTTTTGAGCCACGCCGCAGGCCGCAGGCAGGCAAGTCTAGGGACCCCCGTTCCCAGAACGCCGACAGTAGCCCCCGGGCCCAAGGCGCGCCCGGACTTGGCCGTGCAGGGAGGCGAAAGGGCAAGGGCGAAGCGTCGCGGGCCCTAACAGCCTGCGGCCTTGGGCGCCGCGTGGCGGTCGATTGGGTGTGGGCGTCTCCACTTCCCCATGGCGCCTCGGCAACTGCACGGATTGGACAAGTCCCTGCATGCAAAGCGGGTCATGATTACCTGCGATCGTGGGGGCTGATGGTTGGCCCTCACCGGCTATATGTACGGATCGGCGCGTGCCCTTCCAGTTCATCCCCCCTTGCTTCTCCTTCTTCTTCATGGCCCCGTCGAGGAGGTTCTCGGCCACAGAGAAAGGGAAGGCTCGCCAGGTTGAGCCTGCCTCTCCCCCGCCCAAGCGCGGCCGAGGGCACCCTCGCAAACATCCTGTGGCCACCACGGCAGCTCCCCGTGGCCGTGGAGACGATTTCCAGCACGGTGACAGGCGGACTGCCGTGGCCGGGGGGGCGCGCTTCGGTCGCGCGTCCCCCTAGGCCGCGCTTTCGCGCTGCAGAGGTGCTGCCGGAGTTTGTTGTGTGGTCAGCGGAGCCGACCAGCACCCGGCTTCAACTTCCTTGCTTCCTCCTTGGTGAGCTCCCGGCCGGCGCCCCGGGCGGCCTCTGGCTTTAGGCAGACGGCTGCTGCAGCCGGGCCTCATGGGCTTCACTGGAGGTCTCCGCAGCCGGGAGCCTGGCCTTGACCCACGGTTGGCAGACGTTTGCCCGCACGTGTGGCCTGAGCCGTCGGTGCACCCTGCACTTCAAGTTTGACGGCGATGCCACCCTCTACATGAGGGTGTTTGGGGAAGATGTTCGCCGCGCAGGGTGCTGCCCTGAGGACGACGACCGCGGCCGGGAACCCAGCCCCGGCGATGATGGGGAGGACAGCGCTCGCGTGATTGGCGGCGCTCAGGGTTCCCCAAGATTCATCGGTTCTTCTTCAGGCGGCGACTCTTCTAGCAGTGGCCGCGGTCAGCCTCCACGCCGTCGTACCTACTTGGGAGGTGGTAGCGTGTCTGCCAGCCGTCGCACCTCGGTGAAGCGCGGGAGGGAGTCTGCTTGAGCCCCGGAGGCAGCTCGAGTCTTCCCTGCAGGCCGGTGTGAGGCGAGCTGCGCCTGATTTGTTCTTTCTTTTCCTTTTTCCTGCGTAAAAAGACAGTAGCGTGGAGCTCTGCGGGGGCGTGTTTGAGTTATTGATGTTAATCATCGCTTTGCTTCCGTTATCGTGCCTTCCGGCTACGTGCCCGCGCGTGGATAGTTCCCGGCCCCAGCCGTGGGGGGCGACCGACCCAGGCCCTGTGTTCGTGTCGCGGTGCCCGTGGGGCACGGACTGGAGGGGTGCTCCTGTAATGGACCCAGGTCTCGAAACCTTTGAACGACTAGGACAGGAACACTCGCGAGGGCGCTCGGCTGCCCCCCTCGCGAGGCCTTGCATAAGAGAAATCGAGGCAGGAGAGTGAAAAGTCGAAGAACCGCAAGCCAAAGACGGCAACAGCCTCGATAAAACTTCTAATGAGAATGAACAAGCCAACTGCGGAAAGCAAATGAAAAAGCCACGTCCGGCACCTAATCTAGTCTTCGACGTCTTCTCACTAGCGCAGAGCTAAGTGCTTCCACTGGGCGTGGGAGGGAGCCCCAGGGCCTGAGGCCGGCGCTCCTGAGACTCTGGGGTTTGTACAGCCCCAACTCATTATTACGTGAGAGTGTCACGGGCGGCGAGCTTCACAGGCGTTGGCCTTCTTCACAGGCTCCGGGCCTTTCTTGGGGGAAGCAGGCTTCACGGGCATTTGCCCTCTTCACAGGCTCTGGGCCTTTTCCAAAACGCGTCAGCTTCACAGGCATTCGCCTTCTTCACAGGCTTCGGGCCTTTTCCAAAAAGGATAATCTTCACAGGCATTCGCCTTCTTCACAGGCTCTGGGCCTTTTCCAAAAAGGATAATCTTCACAGGCATTCACCTTCTTCACAGGCTCTGGGCCTTTTTCGGGGTAGAACCTCTGGAGGTGCTGGATGTTCCACGCGTTCTGGACCGGCACTCCCTCCTAAGTCTCCAAGCGCGCGGAGCCGGGCCTGGAAACATGAACAACCTTGAACGGGCCCTCCCACATGGGAGAAAGCTTGTGCAGTCCCTCCCTGGAGAGAACCCGCCTGAGCACGAGGTCTCCTACCTCGAGAGTTCTGGGGCGGATGTTGCGGCAGTGATATCGTCGCAGTGCTTGTTGGTACCTCGCCGCTCGCAGCGCGGCTTCTCGGCGACGTTCCTCCCCTAGCACGAGGTCCATCCCCCGCATGGCACCCTGCTGCGCCTCGTCAAACGCCAGGACCCGCGCGGAGCGACGTCTGACCTCGTGAGGGAGGACCACTTCGGCTCCGTACACCAGGAAGAACGGGGTCTCTCCAGTCGGCTTGGTCGCGGTTGTGCGGATGGACCACAACACGGACTGAAGCTCGTCGTACCAACCTCTGCCACAGGCCTCCAGCTTCTTCTTGAATGTCCTGGTCTTGAGGCCCCTCAGGACCTCTACATTGGCTCGCTCGGCCTGGCCATTGCTTCGGGGGTGCGCCACCGAAGCGTAGCATATCTGCGTTCCAAGGTTAGCACGGTATGTTTTGAAGAGGTTACTGGTGAACTGCGAACCATTGTCTGTGATGATGTTTGAGGAC
The DNA here is from genome assembly GCA_034509565.1 of Triticum monococcum. Taxonomy (NCBI): domain Eukaryota; kingdom Viridiplantae; phylum Streptophyta; class Magnoliopsida; order Poales; family Poaceae; genus Triticum; species Triticum monococcum. The sequence goes on from CM067841.1 coordinate 389,803,111, forward strand.
GAAGGAGTGTTGGTGTAGCAGACTCGGTGGGCTGCGGAAGCCGATCCTCATGAGCCCCCAAGCCCAGGGGCCTCGGGAGGCTCCGGAGGCGCTGGTGGCTCCTCGCGGACCATCTCCATCTCCGCCAGGGCTGCGGAATGCCTGGCCTCTTGAGCCTCCATGATGCCCCTCATGAGGCGCTGGTACGTGGCAGCCGCGTTCGGCAAGCCGTAAGGCATGCGAACGTAGCTGTGGGATGGACCTTCGCAGCGCCCCACTCGCGAGGGCCAGAGGCGCTCCAGAGAGGCGACTCGATTGAGCCCTGGTATGTCGATGTAGACGCGCAGCCCACCATCCTCACATGGATGGGGAGCCACAGCTGGTAGGCGGCGGTCGTCTTTCATGACTCTTGACTCCTGTAGCTCCTGAATGGCCTTGCTGACGAACTCCTGAGGGTCTGGCTCTCCTCGCCTTACTCCTTCTTGAGGGAAACGTGCTTCGAAACACGCCTCCATGTGGTGCCCAAGCGCCTCCCTCGTGACCTTGGCCAGGTCGGCGGCCCTCCAGGGGAGAGCCCCCGAGCCCTGCCTGAGGAGGGCGCCGGGCGCGCTTTCCTATGCGATGGAAGGAGGTTCCCCCTGGGCAGGCGCGGGCCCTGAGGGGCCGGGCCGGACGATGTCTTCTTCTTCTTGGGGGCGGTCTCGGGAAGCCTCCTGCTTCCGCGATCCAGGTCTTCCAGTGATGCGGCCTGAAAGGCTCGTTCCAGGGAACACACCGCGTCCTTCTCTTCACAGGGCACCGTGATGACTCCGCCACTTCCTGGCATCTTGAGGACGTTGTAGCCGTGGTGAGTTACGGCCATGAACTTGGCCAGCACTGGGTACCCAAGGATGGCGTTGTACGGCAGGCGAATGTGAGCGACATCGAAGTCGATGAGCTCGGTGCAGTAGTTGTCGTGTGCCCCGAAGGTGACGGGGAGGCGGACCTGCCCAATCAGAACCGTGGAGCCGTCGGTGACTCCGGAGAAAGGCTTGGTTAGCTGAAGCTGGTTGTAGGGCACTTGGAGATTGTTGAATGTTTCCACGGACAGTACGTTGAGCCCTGCCCCGCCATTGATGAGGGTCCTGGTGACCACCACGTTGCTGATGATTGGGGAACAAAGCATCGGGAGGACTCCGGCTTTAGCCGCACGCTTGAGCTGATCTGCTGAGCTGAACGTGATGGCGCACACCGACCACCTGAGAGGGCGCGTGGCTTCGAGCTTGGGAGGACTGCATTCACTTCGCGGGTGAACTGCTTGAGGACGCGTTGAGAGGCTGGGGCTTGAGCTCCGCCCAGGATGCAGGCGATCGCGCGTGGCTCCTGGAAGCCCCCAGCCCCCTCGTCCTGATGGCGGTCCTCGTTTCTCCTTGGCTGCGGCGGCAGCGGAGGGAGGCCTGCGTTGCCTTGCGGGCAATCCTCGCGAGGCTGATCCCTCCAGTCTCCCTCGCGAGGCGGGTCTTGCCAGCGATCCTCGCGAGGTCGATCGCGCCACCTTTGGCGCGGGCAGCGGTCTTCCCAGCGTCCTGCGTTCCTTCCTCCTCCTCGACCGTAGCCCCGATCACCGTGGTCGGGGCGACGGCCGATCCTTCCTTCTCGCACGGCTCGGAGCTCTTGACATTCGTTGGTGTTGTGGGTGTGGAGGTCGTGGTACACACAGTACCGACTGCCCTTGGAAGGCTCGGGCTGATCTCTGCCCCGCTTGGTGTCTGGTTCTGCCGCGAGCACGACAGCCCCCTTGCGCTTCACATCCTTGGCCTTGGGCTTCTTCTCTTCTGGGTCTGCGGCAGGCAGCTCGAGGAGGGAGAGACGCCCTTCCTCAGCCCTGGCGCACTTGGTTGCCAAGTTGAACAACTCCAAGGAAGTGCACAAGTCTTCATGCATCGCCAGCTCCTCCTTCATCTTGACATCGCGCACACCGTCGGAGAAAGCCGAGATGATGGCCTCCTCGGTCACCTTGGGAATCTTGAGGCGTGCGTTGTTGAAGCGCTGGATGTACTTCTGCAGGGTCTCTCCGGGTTGTTGCTTGATGCGGCGCATGTCGCTCACGGCGGGTGGCCGGTCGCGAGTACCTTGAAAGTTGGTGATGAAGCGGGTGCGCATCTCGTCCCAGGAGGAGATCATGCCTGGAGCCAGGTTCAGGAGCCAGGTGCGGGCCCCGTCCTTGAGCGCCATGGGAAACCAGTTCGCCATGACCTTCTCGTCTCTGTTGGCAGCTTCGATGCCCAGCTCATAGAGCTGGAGGAACTCCGCAGGGTCGGTCGTGCCGTCGTAACAAGGAGGCAGGTCTGGCTTGAATTGCCGGGCCACACGACGCTGCGTAGCTCGGTGGTGAAGGCACGGCAGCCTGCTGTGGCCACGGGAGGCCTTGGGTGACGGAGAGCTTGGTCTTGCATGCCCCCACGCGCGGCAGCTGGGAGCAGCGCGGGGTCTTGACGTGCGGGAGCAGGAGCATGGTCGCGATGTGCTGGAGCAGGGAGCTCCCGGGCAGCTCCTTGCAGGCGAGGGACTTCTTGGCAGCTCTGCTCTTGCCGCGCTGGCACCTGACGGAGCGGGTTCTGCCCAGGGGCCACGCGCCTTGGAGCCATGGCACCTTCTTGAGGAGGAGGCGGCTGGGGCGCCCCCGGAGCTTCGTCGCCCGCGCGGGGCGGGGTGTGGCGCAGCGGAACGGACGGCGCAGAAGAGCCCCCTGCGGCGCGGACGAGCTCGGCGACACAGTCGAGCCATTCTTCGTAGACGTCGTCAACGGGATGCTAGCGCAGGAGCTCGTTTGCCGCGATGAGCGCAGCTCGAGCCTCCATGGGTGCGCGGAGTGCGCGGGACGAAGAACCAGCTGGGGTGAGCGAGGGAGTAGCGGTGCGGCCGTCTTGCCGGACGGACGGATACTGAGACGATGCTTCCTGCTCGTCCCCCGCTGGGCCGGTGGCGGCGTTGGCGGCAGGTGACGGGGAACGGCGAGGACGCCCGCCGACAGGAGCCGTCTGGGCAACGCGGGAAGCGAGAGCGGCCCGGCGCTCGGCGCGGACCCGACGAGCGTCAGACATGGACACGATGGTCGGAGGAGAAAGGGGTGGTGGAAGACGAATTCCGGCGCACCCCTACCTAGCGCGCCAAATGTCGGATTTCGGGTTCCGGCAGACCCTTGAGGTTCGAACACTGGGGTGCGCGCGGAGATTTCGCCTTCTACCTACCTGCACCCCTCCGCCTCGCTAAGATCTAAGCTATGGAAAAAACATCACAAGAGACACAGAGTTTATACTAGTTCGGGCCATCGTTATGGTGTAATACCCTACTCCAGTGTGTGGTGTGGTGGATTGCCTCTTGGGCTAATGATGGTGAGCAATACAAGGAAGAATAGCCTCGCGAGGGTCTGTTTTTGGCTAAGGGGATGAACTGCTAGGAGGGGTTCAGTCGCCCTTCTCTCTCTCTCTCTCTGTGCGATGCTACTCGATCCGATTTTCCTCTCGATCTCCCCTCTACCCTGTGGGTGGCTAGTCCTATTTATAGGCAAAGGCCCTGGGCCTCTTCCCAAATATTGAGTGGGAAGGGCGCCAACAATAAGCCATTTTGAAGGGGAACATCTGGTACACTTATCCTGACTAAAGTTGGTCCTTGCCTGTCAAAGGCTCTGGTAGTGACGCTGGCTTGGGCTCCACAATGACTTCCTCCCCGCCGTTGGACTGGTCTTGGTCTCGTTGCACCGAAACGGGTGCCTTTGCTTGATGCTCTCGCCTGCGCTTGCTCCCTTTGCACCAAAGAGGAAAGGAGGACACTGCGCGGGCTGGCGCCCGCCTGGCACCCTTGGTCGTCATGACTTGTGTCACGGGCACCTCGTGAGGTACCCCGCCTTGATCTCTCCGCCTCCTCGTGAGCCAGCCTGATGAGGCCGTGCCTGAGGAAGCTCCGTGTCATCCGCCCCGTGAGGCTTGGGCCCTCGCGAGGGTCTTGGGTCCGCGTTGGTGAAGATGGCCCGTGCTGGGCCCCTTTTGAGCCATGCCGCAGGCCGCAGGCAGGCAAGTCTGGGGACCCCCGTTTCCAGAACGCCGCAGTAGCTCCCGGGCCCAAGGCACGCCCGGACTTGGCCGTGCAGGGAGGCGAAAGGGCAAGGGCGAAGCGCCGCGGGCCCTAACAGCCTGCGGCCTTGGGCGCCACGTGGCGGTCGATTGGGCGTGGGCGTCTCCACTTCCCCATGGCGCCTCGGCAACTGCACGGATTGGACAAGTCCCTGCATGCAAAGCGGGTCATGATTACCTGCGATCGTGGGGGCCGATGGTTGGCCCTCGCCGGCTATAAGTACGGATCGGCGCGCGCCCTTCCAGTTCATCCCCCCTTGCTTCTCCTTCTTCTTCATGGCCCCATCGAGGAGGTTCTCGGCCGCAGAGAAAGGGAAGGCTCGCCAGGTTGAGCCTGCCTCTCCCCCGCCCAAGCGCGGCCGAGGGCGCCCTCGTAAACATCTTGTGGCCACCACGGCAGCTCCCCGCGGCCGTGAAGACGTTTTCCAGCATGGTGACGGGCGGAGTGCCGCGGCCGGGGGGCGCGCTTCGGTCGCGCGTCCCCCTAGGCCGCGCTTTCGCGCTGCAGAGGTTTCTGCCGGAGTTCGTTGTGTGGTCGGCGGAGCCGACCAGCACCCGGCTTCAACTTCCTCGCTTCCTCCTCGGCGAGCTCCCGGCCGGCGCCTCGGGCGGCCTCTGGCTTTAGGCAGACGGCTGCTGCAGCCGGGCCTCATGGGCTTCACTGGAGGTCTCCGCAGCCGGGAGCCTGGCCTTGACCCGCGGTTGGCAGACGTTTGCCCGCGCGCGTGGCCTGAGCCGTCGGTGCACCCTGCACTTCAAGTTTGACGGCGATGCCACCCTCCACGTGAGGGTGTTTGGGGAAGATGGTCGCCGCGCAGGTCCCCTCTACCCTGTGGGTGGCTAGTCCTATTTATAGGCAAAGGCCCTGGGCCTCTTCCCAAATATTGAGCGGGAAGGGCGCCAACAATTGGCCATTTTGAGGGGGAACATGTGGTACACTTATCCTGACTAAAGTTGGTCCTCGCCTGCCAAAGGCTCTGGTGGTGACGCTGGCTTGGGCTCCATAATGACTTCCTCCCCGCCGTTGGACTAGTCTTGGTCTCGTTGCACCGAAACGGGTGCCTTTGCTTGATGCTCTCGTCTGCGCTTACTCCCTTTGCACCAAAGAGGAAAGGAGGACACTGCGCGGGCTGGCGCCCGCCTGGCACCCTTGGTCGTCATGGCTTGCGTCATGGGCGCCCCGCCTTGATCTCTCCGCCTCCTCGCGAGCCAGCCTGATGAGGCCGCGCCCGAGGAAGCTCCGTGTCATCCGCCCCACGAGGCTTGGCCCCTCGCGAGGGTCTTAGGTCTGCGTTGATGAAGATGGGCCGTGCTGGGCCCCCTTTTGAGCCACGCCGCAGGCCGCAGGCAGGCAAGTCTGGGGACCCCCGTTCCCAGAACGCCGACAAATAGTCCCACCACTTTCGTCTGGTTTTTTTCGCTGTTTTTTTTCGTCCCCCTCCCACCAGCCCACCGGTTGATTTTTTCTCTCCATCATTTCCTTGTAAACAAACACTTTCCTATTGTATAAAAAGTCACAGATCTAACTTTCCTGACTTACCCAATCAACCTTTTCATTTCATCAATGTAATTTTCTTTAGAAAACAAATAATGGATTTTAAGTAAACAAATAACTAACTTTATTTAATGAAAAAAAATCCAATCTACAAATCATCTTTCTTTTTTTGAGGAAATCTACAAATCATCTTTCAACTCCTTTTCCACCCTGATCGATTCTTCCTTCCACCCATTTATTTCCTTCCAATTATACCTGTTTTCTTCCACGATAATCCGTTCCTGAAAATTCTCCCATGATCTCCCCAGAAATCTCGTGCCCCTCTCCCTCTCGCCATTATGTCATCCCAAAAATTGATCGGCCCTTACCAAAAAGAAAAATTGATCGGTCAAACCCACGCGCACGTCTCGTCCTCTTCCCTCCCTCTCCTAAAGAGTGCCCCTCGCACGACCTCCTCCTTGGATGCCCGAGGTCATGGTGCCACCCCACGAACGCCTTGCCAGCCAGCAACACCTTCACCGATCCTTCTCTCAACGCGCCGCCTGGCTCCCTTGCGCCACCGCCGCCCCAAGCTGTCCACTGGCGCCGCGACCTCCCACAGGCCGCCTTCAGATCTGGGCCGCCTCGACTACTCCCCTGCGTCATTCAAGGTCAGCTGGAGGTCGTGGCACCATCCATCTGCCTGCGTAAGTGCCTCCTCGCCCTGGTGGTGCGACTGTTGGCGTCGAAGGACAGTTGCCGGACCGCATCCCCTCACGACTCCACCCGGCTGATCCGGCGGTGGCGATCGGCATCTTCCACTTGGTGTGACGTGGTATGGACTTGAATCTCGGACGAGCTCCTCTAGATAAGATGGCCAGGAAGTTCGCAAAATCCAGCGACCGTAGAACACAGCCAGTTGCATACATGTGTGAAGAACCTGCTTGGATGGATATGGCCTGGGTGCCTAGGTGTACTTCACCCTAACTCCATCCACACGTCGTATTCCAAATCTGAGGAACTCAGGTACCCAATTTTCCTTCATGCCATGAATGTTAAATGCCTATAATGCTTTGGGAGCTGGGCGGATATGTGTTCCATGATTTGTTTCTTTTTTCTGAAAGGCAGACCTTGTAAGTTATTCGGTTTTTCAACCTGTGCGTAGCATTTTGATGTAAGTGGTCTGGTTCTCTCAATCTATGCGTAGTGCGTTGTGTTTGTACTTCAGGCTGGCAGAGTACAGATCACTTCCATAGTCCAAATTACTCTGGCATCAATCGAATCATGGTTAGTCATTCCAGTTTTAGCTTCTTGGTGCCTAATTACTCTCTAATATTATTTATATATTATCATATATGACAAGTGATATTTCCTTACTTCTTTTGTAGGACACAAGATTTCATTACCCCTGTAATAATCTATTAGGTGACTTTCGGACAAGTACACGCCCAGAATTTTGGGATTAATAACACCGGTGAGTTAATATGATAGTATTGACATTTTTGGTACCTGTCTAAGTTTGTGCAAGATTAGTATGCTTTTAGAAATATATGATATCGCATACAAAATTGTTTACTCTTGTTCAGGGAATCAGGGATCATATTTAAGATCGAACTATGCTTTGCTCAGGTCTCTTGATATTTTCTAAACACAAAAATTAATTGCTCGGCACCGAGTACGACTGCATATAATAAGGTAGGCAAGTTTCTTATCAGTCTATCAGTCATTTACAAATCTGGACAATTTCGGCATTCAGTTCAGTTATGGGCAATAGTTACCATTTAGTTCCGTTCTGGGTTCCATTAATTCAATTATGGGCAATAGTGGCCATTTAGTTCAGTTCAGGTTCAGTTCTGGGTGCCAGCAATAGTTGTTATCTATTTTAGTTCAAGTTTAGTTTTCGGTGCCATTTAGTTCAGTTCAGTTAGGAGCAACAATTGACATTCAGTTCAATTAACAATTCTGCATATGTACTTCTGTCCAATTCCGCAGTTGCACAAAGCATACTGGAACACTCATTTGGTCATAACATTCAAGCAAACAAAACATTTTCCATTACATCTCTTTCCACACATGTACAAGTAGTAACTGCAATTCCTTTTCAGTCATAAGATCCAGTCATAACAACAATATTTAGTGATCTCAATTTTTCATGACATACTAAATTCAACTAACATCAGTGACTTAGTTGGACGCTTTCTGCACTTTCAACATTTTAGAATGGTTGTTTACGATCAGCAACTCATTAGATGGCGGCGGCATAGGCGCCATTGGCCCACTTGAACACAAACCACAAGAAGTCGACAATCGCATCGACGTAACCTCGTCCTCCGGTGCTACCATTCCTTCTCCTCGTGACACCAGTGTTTTATGGTGGCGGAGCGTTGGCTGGTGGCTATTGCCACGAGGCCTTGGAGCCGGACTTGTGCTCCTCCTCTTGGAGGACGTGGCCAGTGCGGCGGCCCTGAAGCTGCTAGTGGGACACGTCTGGCGTGCGCTAGGGCAGTGGCATTGCAGAGGGCGAGACCAACTTTGGCTGAGACGGGCCTTGATGGTGTGGTAAGATGTAGCAGACCACAACCATGGGGATGGGCGTGCTGGACGCGTGAATGGAAACGGCGAGTCCACGCTGAGCCCTCCTTTGGTGAGCGAACAACGACGGCGACTATAGAGGAATTCTAGAAAGGAGACTTTTTCTTTTCAGAGCTGGAGTGCCACTTTCCCTCTCCTTTCCATTGGGCCAATCCTTCTCTGTGTTTCCATGGAATCCACCTGCTGTTATCGGATGCGCAAGGAATGGGCTAGACACATCAATGCCCCTCTGTAGTACTTCCTTGTACGTTGGACTATCTTGTTTCAATTTATTTTATGCTAAATAATGTCAAATAAATGCAGTAAATGGTTGGGTGTTTATGGGTCCTTTATGTATTTCTATCCCAGCCGGTCCACAGGTGATAATTGTCATGTTCTCTATCCTAATTCGATGCAAGTAACATGAGTCTTGTTTTCAATTTCTTCCCTGCCATGATGCTGATTGTCACTTAATATATGTAGTCGCCAGGCGCTTGGTACAACTTCTGTCCAGAAGAATTTTTTTGCTGTGTTGGCATGTTTGTCCCAATTTTATTGGGAACATAAGCACACTGAACCAAATGTGAGCACTAGCTTATTTTCGTATGTATATTTCTAATTGTTCTTTCGTTGTTCCCAATTCTCCTCTTGCTGGGATGGAAGTTCATGTAATCTTTACTACTTTTAGCAATATTACGAGTGGGAGTTCGTGATCGGCAATGGAGGTGGTGACACCCCTTCTTATTTAAAAACTGGATATTGTAACCGTACAGAATCAAGGAGCATGTCAGAGTACATAAAAAAGTAGCATATCAGAGTTATTTGCGAATATCCAATTCGGCTCCTGAGCTCATATACACCCAGTAAATTCGAAAAAACATACTAGCAAAATTCAAAAAAGTACAAAAAAATTGTTGATAGATGCATGAGTGCGTGATGTCGACCCCAAATTTGTTATTTTTGCTGAGAGCTTGTCAAATGTTTAAATGTGCTGAATTTTTGCACGGACATCAGAAACTCAAGAATCTTTCACAACAAAATTATTTGGATTTTTCTTTTATCTTTTAACATTTTTTTGGCAAATTTACTGTTTACTCCCCGGCTCATTATGAGCCTGGGAGCCAAAACGCCCTTATTTGCCGCTATTATGTTACAATGTTCAAAAGTATCTTTGCGGGAATATATTCTTAGGATTTATATCCATACAAAATATTCCTTTGCAAAAAAGGCCTTAATTTCTTTTGTTATGCGGCCGAAGAGATAAATCGTTTAAAAGAATAATTTGGGTGTCATCAAATCAAGGATAAACACTTTTGTAAGAGAAAAGTCTATTGCGTGACTTTATAAATAAAGCCACAAAAGGTTCACAACATCGTCACCCCCATAAAATTAATCGCCATGGCAACACACCACAACAGACCAAGTTTGAGTTCAGTATTGGCATGCAGGCCAGAATCAGGTATCAAAATTAGAAGCTAGCTAAAGACGCCCTGACGGTCGCTAAGCAGTATGTTGCACCGATGGAGTTGGAGAGATCGTTGTATCTCTGACACGTGAGATCAGCATATTCATGGCGTCCACATCACAGTTCTTAACCAGAGGCTAACACGGATGCAAAAGAGTAAGAGATTTAAAAGTAACGTCAGCTGGTTTCGAAGGGTCGTCCAGAAAGCCCAGTTGACAACATCAAAGCAAAACCATAAAACACGTCGCACCAACCAGACCAAGAACTGACGAGAGGTAATAATGAAGACCAGTTAACTCCCAACTGAGTACAGCTCCACAACAGGACCACAAAATTACAAGAAAATAAAATATGGTCAGAATGTTCTTGCCAAAAAACAAAGAGAACAGGTAGCCACAGGCCAAGCATTATGCTTCCTAATTTGATCCGAACACGTAGCAGCAGGGGGCTTTCTCCGAATAGCTTGCCAAAGGAAGATCTTGATTTTAATCAGAACACAAGCCCTCCAAACACCCTTGAACTTCGGAGTAATAGAACCCATAATGAGATTGAAGTAAAGCCAGTTCACCAAAAAAACACCTAAGGAGGAACAAGGCCAGACCATCGAATTTGATTATTTTTTTTAGTGTGAGACCATCGAATTTGATGCCACTTCAGGGCCGACCCCACAGTGGTGCCAAAGGTGCGGCCTGCATAGGGCCCAAAATTCTGGGGCCCATATTTTTTATATAGGTGTAGTAACAGTTAAGCGCAACTGGGCCGAGCGGCGAGCGACTAGGCCCATCGAGCGGACAGAGCGCTGGGACTCCTCCTCCCGATCGCTATGAGAGGGTTAGGCGACGAGGCAGCACTCAGACAAAAAAAATGGCGACGAGGACATCGCTAATTCGCTACGTTATCTAAAAGATACTGCCAATTGTGATGTAAGACATCTATACCTACTAATAAAGCAAGGTGTATTTTTCTAATTTTTTTCATCCGTTCATCGTCGAAATTTATTTTTCTATCCAAGATGGTATTAAATTTTTGTACGTTCGTCTGTTTTTTATTTAACAACTCAAGATTTTCGTACTTGGGCCGGACACGCTGTGGCCCAGCCAAGCCTGCCTACTTATTTGCCTGCTGATGAAGCTGCAAAAACTCTATTTGACGCCCAATGCGACAGATAGTCGGAGTTTCGCACAGGCCACCCAAAATTGTGCAGGCCCGTTTCACTTTTCCTTCCAAATTATTTTTTTACCTTATTTCGTAATTAAAACTTTTCAAACAAAGTTCAGATTTTTTTCAAATTTACAAAAATGTTCAGAATTAAAATATTGTGTTCTTGTTTTTATAAATGTTTGGAAAAAATAATTTTTTTCTCGTTCTGAATTTTTTTCGAAATTCAGGACATATTAAAAAAATCCAAAAATTATTTGTGTTTTCCAAAATTGTTTGGATTAAAAAAAACTCATTTAAGAAAAAATTCCAAATTCGAAAAATATTCATACGTTAGTAAATTGTTCACAAATTAAAAATAATTTCCGGTTTAAAACACATTTTATAAAATTGTTCTGAATGCTCAAAACATGTTCCATTTTCAGAAGTCGGTCACTACTTCAATTTTTTTTTATTTTCATAAAAGGTTAGTGTCTTCAGAAAATGATGCGTTATCAAATTGTGTTAATGTTTTTTTTCAAAATTGATGGAATATTAAAATCATTATTCATAATTAAAAAAATGTTCATTTTTCCAAGAATATTCGGCAATTCATATTTAATTTTTTTTTATAAATCTGACATTGCAGTATGTTCCTAAATATTCATGCTGGCCATTGGTTAGCCGTAGGTGTTTGTTGCCATGGCTAGCAGCACGTGCTCGAGTTTTTAAGGTTATGTGCTCAATCGTTCAACCCGTCTTTTTTCTAGATTATTACCGTGCCTTGCAAACAATGATTATTTCGGTGTCTGCCAGTAACTAGCCCAGATGTGATCGGTTGTGCGTTCCACACGCTATTTGACGCAACTAGCGTCATATAGTAGCGCCCACGCAGCTGCCCCTCCCAAAAGCAAAAATATACATATAAATTTTATTTCGTCCATTCCACACGTAGTTCCCCATTTTTTTTGTTTATCCCCAATTGGGCTTACCACACATTTCTTTTTCTATCACAATGACAAGTAGCAAAAAATTAAGGGCGCGAGGGGATTGAATTATGACCTTCCCCATTGTGTCGACGGACAAAGCCAACTCAGCTAGCTTGCAATTATGGAATAGTCCCACCTTGGAATTTTATACTAAATCACATCAGTTTTTATATGTCCCTAAATTATCTGAAAATAAGAAGGTTGTGTGAGAATAAGGAAGTTGTCCCGAGAATCATGTGAAGAACGAGGTACTCCACAAATTATTGCCGGAGGTAACTTGCACGTGTCAGTAAAATACAATATGCTGGTTGGCTATAGCCTATAATTGAAAAAATTGTGGGCACACGCTAATAAAAGAGAATATGTTGATTTTTCTCTAATTAATAAAAATTGTGGGCACATGAGCGCAAAAATAGTTGAAGAGAATAAACCCCGATAATGAAGGGACTTATGAGCTAGTTATGACAATCAAACAAAATTTATGCACTATAATTAGTAATTCATCCGATTACATTGTCGTAGGAGTGGTCGAAGCAACCGTGCCTCGAAGATCGATGTGTAGCAACAAAATGAGGATGCAACCACAACTCCGACTAGGTCAGAAACAATGTATATGACTATTTTAGAGCCATGCCTAGGTCTATAATTTTTGTAGCAAACTTACTTGCAAATTATATTTGCAACACTAACAACAGCTTGGTTGATGGAGGAGGTGACTATAGGCGAGGCGCTAACCAACGACACCCCGATGCGGCCGAGCACTACTGCTGACTATCTCCTTTCATTATTGACGGCTGCCGCCCACATTGTTCCACTGACACAAGGTTGAACTACCACCGCCGACGATGACAAGAAGGAGGATAAGCGACAATATAGACCGGGCGTTGTGTTCACATAGAGGACATGAAAGAGTGTGTGTTCGGATGTGGGGAATGCTGAGATATTATTTTTCTCCCGTTGTAACGCACGGGCATATTTCCTATTATATTATATATATTATGAAAAACTTCTGCTTGATATATATTAATATATACATTATAATTGCTCGTTAGGTCATTTTTTAGTGAGATAGGGCCCCATTTTTTAGTTTGGCACAGGGCCCCGGGTTTTGTCCGCCCGGCCCTGTGCCACTGTTCCAATTTTGCAGGAGAAAGAGAGCGATGGAAGGCCAAATCCCTATGAGAGTTGGCACTCTCAGAAATAGTTATCTGGGACTGCCACAGAAAGAAAAAAGAAGAGGGAAGGAAGAACATAAAGTGGTTTCCCCATGCCACCAATCAAGCGAGTGGATTTCCTATCATTAACAAAAAATATTGTATGTTCTAAAATACAGTAATTACTATTTATTTGTTTACTAAGTTGCAACTTAACCACCGTGATTGTAGCGTCTGGATGCGGATATGGTGTTTTTTTTGGGTGAAAGGAAATTTTATTTTATCAATCAGGACATAAGTCATGCTTACAAATATTAGGGATGTCTCCTGGTCCTGAACCCAACCACACCATAGTGCGACCTTATGCCCGTCCAAAGGAGGCCAGATAATGACTTGCACCATTATGTTCCCTACGAACATGAGATAGCTTGAACATCCTCCCTTCCTCAAAAGTCTTTGAATTTGATCAACCAACATGGTATAGCGAGACCGGTCCCTATCCGGGTCATTAATCATCTTAAGAGCGACAAGACAGCCCGTCTCTACTTCTATCGGCAACTCCATCCATTGCAGGGCGAGGTTGATGCCCTCCATGCAAGCTGAGAGCTTAGCCTCCAATGGTTCTATACATGTGTGCAACTCTCTACAGGATGAGAAAATGATGTCGCCGGTGGAGCCGCGTAGAATCATGCCCGCCCCCCGCAGTTCCCGATGTGGTGCAGAATGATCCGTCAATGTTCAATTTTGCCCATCCTTGAGCCGGAGGAGACCATCTGGGTGGGGCGCCATTGATGGGTTGATCATGGGGTAATGGCTTGTTGGGAGTCGCCATATCCTCAATTTTCTTTCTTTTAACTGGATCAACACCTGGGTTGTTCTACACACCAATTAGTGAGTCCACGTAGCTTAGAAGATACCTCTTGGATGCTTCAACTGATGTTATCTCGTTGCGAACATGCCGGCAACGCCATAGTGTCATCACGAGCTCCAATCTTCCCGTGTCATGCAGGCCACAAAGTGTTTGGGCAAGCCAGAGCCCGTCCGCTGAAACGACACCGGCAGGGGGATCTGCCACTGTTCTGCTATCGCTTGCCAAAGTGCCACCGCTCTAGGACATCTGCAAAATGCATGAAACGTGTCCTCCGGCTCCATCGTGCAAAGGGGGCAGTTGTCAAAGACTTCCAAACCGCGCCATTTTCTATTAACCCACGTAGGTAGATAATCTGTGATCAAACGCCAAGTGAATGTGCAAACCTTAGGAGGAGCAGGGCACCTTCATATAGAAGTCCAGATGGCTCGTCGCCCATCCGGTGCCCTGCTTGTCGCGACTGAAGATGGTGTTGTAAAGAAGTTCAACAATATAAGTTGATGTGTATAAGAATCACAAGGACAGGACATGTTTTGAACCACTGAAATATTTATATATGCATTCTCAAAAGAAATATGTATATATGCAACTGGAAAAATATGTTTATGGCCCGTGGCAACGCACGGGCATTCTACTAGTATGAGTAGTACAAGAGTTGATCTACCATGAGATCAGAGAGGCTAAACCCTAGAAGCTAGCCTATGGTATGATTGTCATGTTGTCCTACGGACTAAAACCCTCCGGTTTATATAGACACGGGAGGGGGCTAGGGTTACACAAGGTCGGTTACAAAGGAGGAGATATACATATCCGTATTGCCTAGCTTGCCTTCCGCGCCAAGTAGAGTCCCATCTGGACACGGGACGAAGTCTTTAATCTTGTATCTTCATAGTCCAACAGTCCGGCCAAAGGATATAGTCCGGCTGTCCGGAAACCCCCTAATCTAGGACTCCCTCAGTAGCCCCTGAACCAGGCTTCAATGACGATGAGTTCGGCGTGCAGTATTGTGTTCGGCATTGCAAGGTGGGTTCCTCCTCCGCATACATCATGGAAGAGTTTTGAATACATGGATAGTGTCCAGCCCTGCAAAATAAGTTCCACATACCACCATAGAGAGAATAATATTTTCACAAATCTAATCTGCTAACATGTTTCGACAGCACGACATTACGCCATGGCCCGGTTATTATTCGAACCGCTTTTCTCAACCAGCTCCGCACATACCGCGAGGCGGTTTTCTTGACACATCTTGTCAAAGCAGAGATCATGTTCCCTTTATCATGAGATTCTCATCAATACGGACGTGGGTTACCCAACCGCGCCACCAATTACGGCGCCTGGGGAATAAGCGGTTTTACCAGGCAAGTGGGGAGACACATCGCCTCTTCCGCCCTTATAAAGGGATACGGATTTACCTTTTTCACCCACGCCTTCTTCTTCCTCGCTTACCCATTCCCGCACACTCGAGCTCTAGCGCCCAAGCTCACGTTCTTCTTCTCAAACCACTCCAAGCATGTCGGGAGCAGGAGGCAAGTGGATGGTCTCCTCCGTCATGGAGGAGAACGTCAAAAAATTACAGGAAGCCAGATATCTTGCCGCGGATATCGCGCACCAGCTTCCTGATGCAGGGCAGATAGTCCCAACGCCCGAACCCCATGAGAGGGTAGTTTTTCTTACCCATTTCGTCTACGGACTGGGATTTCCCCTCCACCCGTTTGTCCGTGGGCTCATGTTCTACTATGGGCTGGATTTTCATGATATGGCCCCCAACTTCATCCTCAACATCTCGGCGTTTATCATCGTGTGCGAGGCCTTCCTTCGCATCAGGCCCCACTTCAGCCTATGGCTGAAAACCTTCAATGTCAAACCGAAGGTGGTGAGCGGCTAGCAAGTAGAGTGCGGGGGCGCCATGGTGGGCAAGATGTAATGTCACCTGGCTCGAGGGCACCTATGTGGTTACCATAAAGGGGTGGCAATCGGGGTGGTTCTACATCACCGAGCCACGCGACTCCAACTGGGTGGCGGCCCCCAAATTTCGATCCGGAATCCCCACGCGGCCCACCTCCTGGAAAAAGAAGGGCTTGTCCTAGGGCTCTCCAGCAGAGCTGACCGGACTCCAGACATGCATCCAGAACATGACAAGCAAGAAAATCAAGCTCGTCAACATGGTCCAGGTTATGCTCTTCCGCCGGATCCTTTCGTGTTAACGGCGGGCATCTGTTTTGTGGGAGTTCGACTCGGCCAAGCACCAGACGCTGTGAGAGCTCTATGACATGACACATGAGGACGTCTAGAGGGTGCTGTTCAAGAGCGCCGAGATCCCTCCCCCCCTCAACGAGGACCGCGGACTCAGCACAAAGCGCCGCGCCAATCCGATAAGCTTTTTATATTTCTCACGGTATTTATTAGCCCTGGTTTAGTTGTGTGCAGGATCTAAACTTCCATGTCATTACCAGGACTGGATAGAGATGGCGGAGCAGCTCGATAGCCCAGCCCCACTGCCCAAAGATCCCGCAGACGCTCTTTTGACGAAGATGCTGACTCCGGCACCCTACAAGGTGCCGGAAAAGACCAAGAAGAAGGCCGCGGGGACCCGAAAGGGTCTCCCGTGCAAGGTTGTATCGGAGTCATCGGACGATGACTCCGACGCGCACTCCTCCCACGGAAAGGAGGAGGAGGAGAAATGTTCTCCCCCCCAGCCGGGGGAGACAAGAAAAGGAAGGCTGACCCATCCGGGGAGGCCGAAGGGTCCAAGAAGGGAAGGGCCCTCCTTCCGGACTGTGCCACAATGGCCGCCGAAAGTGGCAACGAGTGGCTACCCAGGGACAAGCCCCTGGCGAAGTCATAAGTGTCCGGACACCGTAGTACTTCATGATATGTTTTATTGTACTACCTTTCCTCATGCCGAACATGATTGTGCAGTCCGTCCCGAGCTCATCTCGACATACCCTCGTCGAGCGGCTCTTTGGACTCGTCGGATATGAACAGTGGTTCTCTTCCGACCGCCTCCACCCCTCACCCTACGGACAACGCCGAGGTGTTGTCTAAACAGGCACCGAACTAAGGGGAGGTGGTCCTGGGGGCGCCTCGTGGCGACTTCTCGGACCCTGGGTATCAAGGGAGCGAGGCTACGGGCTTCGAGTTCGAGCCCCAGCCGGACACTACGCTGGAACCCTCGATGGTTCCGGACTCCGGCAGGTGGTCCCCCGTCAAGGGGGGGCAACCATCCGTGCCGGTGTCCTCTGTCCAACTAGAGGCATCGAACAACCTGCTGGAAGCGCTTCGCAGCGCTTCCATTGAAGAAGAGCACCGCACTATCATGAGTGCGGTGGTCGAGAAGGTTCAGTCCGCCAAAAACGGACCGACCGAAGCCTGCGCCAGCCTTCTAACAGGCTTTGAGGTGAGCAATCAAAGTATAAGAAAATATACCGCATAGGTAGTAGCCCCTGATGCTATGTTCGGCGTTCACGAAGAAAAGCCGAATAGAGAATCAAATGATAACTCAGGAGTCTAATTAGAGTATGTCTATGTGTATGTGCAGGCTTCACTGTTGGCCGCTGCGGCACGTACTGCGGAGATCGCTGCGTTGAAGCAGGACCTGAAGCGGTCCGAGGACGAGCTCGGCCTTACCAAGAGGCAGCCCGAAGAGAGCAAAGGTAAGAAATACCCCTGTCTATGTAGATAAAAAGAAGTTTGGGTGTAAAGTAATAGGATCATCATGGATTTTTTAGGGGCCACGACCGAGGTGGCGACCCTGAGGAAGGTGTTGTCCAAGGCCGAAGACAAAGCGGCTGAAGAATGCATTGAACGGGAGAAGCAAGAAGCCCGAGTAGGCGAGGTGCAACAAGAGCTCGAGGCTCTCGCCAAAAAGCACGAGTCCTTGGAGCTGGACTCTAAGACGCGAGAGTCCGAGCTCGCGTGGGCACTTTAAAGCGTCTGGAGTGCCAAGGCTGAAGCCCACAAGGCCCTCCAGGAGATTGACGCGGTGAAGAAGATAGCAGCGGGTAAGGCATTCATTATGCAAATCAAGCACGTGAAGGAGACTTTCCTTTTTCTTACTCGAGTTCGGAGCTCTCCAGGAACGTTTGTAGATCTTTCCCGCAGTGTACTAGATGCCGCTGAGTTTTACCGGGCTGAGGAGGGGAGCTCGACGGAGAAGTTGTTCTGGTCTCAGTATACTGGGACCAAACACCCCGTGCCCTTGAGTGACCAGCTGAAGCAGTTGGTCGAGCTTCACAAGGCGGCCGAACAGGCCATGAGGGGCCTTATAGTCCAGATGTGGCCTGGCGAGCCCCTGTCCGGCAGCTACTTTGGCCTGGTAAGGCGACTTGTGGAAGCCTGCCCGCGGCTTGAAGTCATCAAGCGGTCCGTCTGCATCGAGGGTGCACGCAGGGCTTTTGCCCGGGCGAAGGTGCACTGGGCGAAGCTGGACGCCGTGAAGCTAGGGAAGGAGGGGCCGCCAGAGGGCAAGGAGCATCGCCGCCCCGAGAATTATTATGAGGGTGTCCTGGAGGGTTCCCCCCTAGTGGCAGATGAGTGTGCCAAGGATGTAATTTTTGAATGAACATGCTCATGTGATCCTGTAATATGAAGCAGGTTCATTTGTGCCATGCGACGCTTTCTTAATTTAAAATATTACCTTCTGTGCGGCTGTTTATAAAATCTGAGAGTTGGCCAGTCGTCGGCTTCTGCCCCCATGTAACTAGTACCGGGGTGTTTGGGATAAACCTGAACACTCTTTACCCCAATTTTGGGTCCTCCAAGGGAGGTGTTCAGTGCAACGAACCAGGCAATCAGACTATAATGCTTTATCACTCTCACTTAGCCATAGAAGTCTATGATTTTAAATTTTGGCGAAGCCCCTGAGATTCGGAGGGCCGAATTTGGGGCGCTATACACGCCTAAGCCGGACAAGGCCGGCTCCTCACCCACAGCAGAAAAAGTCTTTAAGGACTTGAGACCTCTCGAACAACGACCAGTCTCTCGCCTTATCATGACAGTCAGTTTTTGGCTTTCTATACTGAGGTGCTCGTCCGGAAGAACCGGGACACAATCGCATTAGTTCTCCCACTGCAACCTTAGCCGATATAGTGGAACGTAAGCTACCAAAGCATGGGAGCCGGGCAACCCAACATTTGACCAAAGACATGATTCTGAGCTGATGCATATAATGCTATAAGTTCGGGGTGCCGCACTGTTGAAAGTGTTCGGACTTCTTGCGTCGTATTATGGGGTAAACGAGAACCCCTGGCGAACTGACCGTACCCGAACGTGCGGGTGCGGATTGTCATAAGTGGACATATAAGAGAAAGAGAAAAACTTAAATAATGCAATGATAGATTAATGCTATGCATTGTTATTTAGATAATACGTCGAAGCGTACTAGTACAAGTAGTGCAATAATCATAAAGTAGGACAATTCGAAGTGTCCCATCCCAGGGCAAGCTACGCATAAATAGTGAAAAGCAGGTATATCAATTATTACTAGAGAGCACCTGGCCGTTCCCGTGTTCATCTTAGCTTCTTGCCGCCTTGGTTGTTGCTTCCGGAATGTATCCGACAATCGTACTATCGGAAAGGGCTTCTAGAGAGTTAGGCCCTGAAAGAGAGAAGGAATGACAAAATTATACAACCCCTAGTGCGGTTAAGCCACAATGCGGGGCATGTCCTGATCGTGCCCCCACCTATGTCCATGGTATTTTCAATGGGTAATTCTGTACGCGCGGCACGGATTTCGTTGCTTCACTAGGACTGGGACGGGGGCCGAACTGCTAGGCGAGCTCTGATCGTGCCAGGCGATCCTGTTGCAGCTTGTTCCAGACTCGCTTGAAGGTGTCCGGGGGCTGTGATGCCAAAAGAGTGGTCTGCCTGAACATGCTGCTTTGTACTTCTGCTGCAAGGGCCGCAGTGTGCTCTTCTGCTGCAAGAGTGAGCGTTCTGTGTTTCCATTTTACTGTTATGACCTCGCGAGGTCCTGGCATCTTGAGCTTGAGGTATGCGTAATGCGGCACTGCATTGAATTTTGCAAATGCTATTCGTCTGAGCAGTGCATGATAGCCACTGCGAAACGGGACGATGTCGAAGATTAAGTCTTAGCTTCGGAAGTTTTCCGGTGATCCGAAGACCACTTCCAGTGTGATTGAGCCTGTGCAATGGGCCTCTACACCTGGGATTACGCCTTTGAAGGTGGTTTTGCTGGGTTTGATCCTCGAGGGATTGATACCCATTTTTCACACTATATACTGATAAAGCAGGTTTAGGCTACTACCGCCGTCCATAAGGACTTGAGTGAGGTGAAATCCGTCAATGATGGGGTCTAGGACCAGTGCGGCGGATCCTCCATGACGGATGCTAGTGGGGTGGTCCCTGCGATCGAAGGTGATCGGGCAAGCAGACCACGGGTTGAAGTTTGGGGCGACAGACTCCATCGCATAGACGTCCCTTAGTGCACGCTTCCACTCCCTCTTGGGAATGTGGGTTGCGTATATCATGTTCACCGTCTTCACTTGTGGGGGAAACCCCTTCTGTCCTCTGGTGTTCGGCGGCCGGGGCTCCTCCTCGTCATCGCTATGCATCCCCTTGTCCTTGTTTTCGGCATTTAACTTGCCAGCCTGCTTGAACACCCAACATTCTCTGTTGCTGTGATTGGCTGGCTTTTCGGGGGTGCCGTGGATTTGACCCGAGCGATCTAGTATGCGATCCAGACTGGACGGAGCCGGAGTATTTCTTTTAAATGGATTTTTCTGCTAACTGGATCTAGAGCCTCTGAATCTGGCATTGACTGCCGTATCTTTCGTGTTATCGTCGTTATTGCGGCGCTTTGGTCTATTACAACGTTGCCTACCGTTAACATCTTTGGTATCCGAGGTATCCGGATTCCTCAATGTGTTGTTGCTGCGAGCCAGCCAGCAGTCCTCGCCCGTGCAAAAGCGGGTCATGAGTGTCGTGAGGGCTGCCATAGATTTTGGCTTCTCCTGGCCGAGGTGGTGGGCGAGCCACTCGTCGCGGATGTTATGCTTGAATGCCGCTAGGGCCTCTGCATCTGGACATTCTACAATTTGATTTTTCTTAGTTAGGAATCGTGTCCAGAATTGTCTGGCCGATTCCCCTGGCTGCTGGGTTATGTGGCTCAAGTCGTCAGCATCCGGTGGCCGCACATAAGTGCCCTGGAAGTTGTCAAGAAATGCGTCTTCCAGATCCTCCCAACTGCCGATGAAATCTGCTGGCAAGCTATTCAGCCAATGCGGAGCTGGTCCTTTGAGTTTTAGTGGGAGATACTTGATGGCATGTAGATCATCACCGTGAGTCATGTGGATGTGAAGGAGGAAATACTCAATCCATACAGCGGGATCTGTTGTGCCATCGTATGATTCGATGTTTACGTGTTTGAAACTCTCCGAGAATTCATGATTCATAACTTCATTAGTGAAGCATAGGGGGTGTGCGGAACCTCTGTGTCGGGCTATATCCCGACGCAGTTCGTATGAGTCTTGTCTGCTGTATTCGGCCCGGCCGGATATACTCTTGGTGTATCCGACACGACGATCATCGCCCCGTGTTGGCGCACGTGCCCGTGTCTCATATATTGACCTTGCGATTTTCGCCTTACTGTCCAAGATGTATCGCAGGTCCTCTGTGTTGCCCCGGGCCTTAGTATTTTTGACTGAGTGGCGACGGGGTGCGGTCTAAACTTTAGGCTGAAACGCCTCTCTGGCTCGGCCGCGTAATGGCCGGTTAGCCGCATTCTACACTGGTGAATGAGGTTTCAATGCTTCCTCCTCGAGGTGAGCTAGCAACCTGCGTTTTGGGTAACTCTTGTACGGGCGCTCGAGTTCATGCTCCTCGGCCGTAAGGACTTCGCTCCACCTGTCTGCTAGCAAGTCTTGATCAGCTTGAAGCTGTTGCTGCTTTTTCTTCAGGCTATTTGCCGTGGCCATAAGCCGGCACTTGAAGCGCTCTTGCTTGACGGGGTCCTCAGGCACGATAAACTCGTCGCCGCCGAGGCTTGCCTCGTCTTCGGAGAGAGGCATGTAATTGTCCTCCTCCGGTTCTCTATCAGCTGCCTGCTTTGGAGGGCTAGCTTGTTCGTCCTCTGGCTCTACATTGTGCTGGAGGGGATTGTTATTGTCTTCGGCACTATCCGGAGTGTTATTATCTCCTGCGCCGGTATCGCTGCTCTTGCTGTGGCGGGACTTAGAGCGGCGCCGTTGATGTCGGCGCTTGGGTTGCTTCCTGGAGGGGTCATCCTCCGCTGTCTCGTCGCCATTGCCTTCTTTGGGGGTGTCCACCATGTATATATCATATGATGAAGTGGCGGTCCAGCGCCCTGAGGGCGGTAGTTCCTGTTCGTCTCCGGCTTCGTCGTCCATACCGTCGAAGTCTTCGGAGTCGAAGTCGAGCATGTCGGTTAAGTCGTCGACAGTGGCTACTAAGTGGGTGGTGGGTGGGCAGCGAATTTCTTCGTCGTCCGCATCCCATTCTAGCCGGACATAGTTCGGCCAAGGTTCTCTTGACAGGGAGAGAGACCTTAATGAATTTAGCACATCTCCGAAATGTGAGTGCTGAAAGATATCCGCGGAGGTGAACTCCATGATCGGCGCCCAGTCGGATTTGACGGGCACTGATGTGAGCGGCTCGGAGCCCGTGGCCGGAGATGAATCCAGTGGTTCGGTGACACGACTCTCGTAAGGGGTGAAGTCAGTATCCGGCTCTATCACCACTGAGAGTGTGACCTCCATGGCGGGGTCCATCCTCCCGCTCTCGGATGGCATGACTTGCTCCGGATTAAAGGCCGGAGTAGTTGCGGATGTGATCTCCCGAACATTGTCCGACGGCAGAGTTACATCATGCTTGTCGCGATTGTGCGGCGCGTCCGGCATGGGCTCGAATCCATCGAAGATCAAGTCTCCGTGGATGTCGGCCGTGTAGTTCAAGTTTTGAAATCTGACCTAATGGCCAGAGGCGTAGCTCTCGATCTGCTCTAGATGGCCAAGCAAATTGGCCCGCAGTGCGAAGCCGCCGAATACGAAGATCTGTCCGGGGAGGAAAACCTCACCCTGGACCGCATCGCTAGTGATGATCGAAGGAGCCATCAAGCCTTATGGTGACGACACAGTGGAACTCTCAATGAAAGCACCAATGTCAGTGTCAAAACCGGCGGATCTCGGGTAGGGGGTCCCGAACTGTGCGTCTAAGGCAGATGGTAACAGGAGGCAGGGGACATGATGTTTACCCAGGTTCGGGCCCTCTTGATGGAGGTAATACCCTACGTCCTGCTTGATTGTTCTTGATAATATGAGTAGTACAAGAGTTGATCTACCACGAGATCAAAGAGGCTAAACCCTAGAAGCTAGCCTATGGTATGATTGTATGTTGTCCTACGGACTAAAACCCTCCGGTTTATATAGACACCAGAGGGGGCTAGGGTTACAGAAGGTCGATTACAAAGGAGGAGATATACATATCTGTATTGCCTAGCTTGCCTTCCATGCCAAGTAGAGTCCCATCCGGACATGGGACAAAGTCTTCAATCTTGTATCTTCATAGTCCAACAGTCCGGCCAAAGGATATAGTCCGGCTGTCCGGAGACCCCCTAATCCAGGACTCCCTCAGCTGCTCCCTTGCACTTCATATCTTTGGCCTTGGCTTTCTTCTTCTCCGGGTCCGCAGCCAGGAGCTCGAGGAGGGAGAGGCACCCCTCCTCAGCTCTTGCGCACTTGGTCGCTAGCTTGAACAACTCCAGAGACTTGCACAACTCCTTGTGGATGGCGAGCTCCTCCTTCATCTTGACGTCGCAGACGCCATCGGAGAACGCGGAGATTATGGTCTCGCCCGTCACCTTGAGGATCTTGAGGCAAACGTTATTGAAGCGCTTGATGTACTTCTGGAGGGTCTCTCCTGGTTGTTGCTTGACGCAGCGTAGGTCACCCACAGCCGGTGGGCGGTCGTGAGTGCCCTGGAAGTTGGCAATGAAACGGTCGCGCATCTCGTTCCAGGAGGAGCTCAAGCCTGGAGGCAGGTTCAGGAGCCAGGAGCGGGCACCATCCTTGAGAGCCATGGGGAACCAGTTCGCCATGACTTTCTCATCGCCGTTGGCTGCCTCGATGCTCAGCTCATAGAGCTGCAGGAACTCCGCGGGGTCGAGGGTGCCGTCATAGCAAGGAGGCAGATCCGGCTTGAACTTGCCCAGCCAAGCGATGCTACGCAGCTCAGGGGTGAAGGCGCGGCAGCCTGCCGTGGTCACCGGGACTCTGCACTGGTGGATGATAACCCACAAGTATAGGGGATCGGAACCGTTTTCGAGGGTAGAGTATTCAACCCAAATTTATTGATTCGACACAAGGGGAGCCAAAGAATATTCTTAAGTATTAGCAGCTGAGTTGTCAATTCAACCACACCTGGAAACTTAGTATCTACAACAAAGTGTTTAGTAGCAAAGTAATATGATAGTAGTGGTAACAGTAGAAAAAGGTAATAATAGTAAAAGTAGTGTTTTTGGTATTTTGTAGTGATGATGGCAATATCAACGGAAAAGTAAATAGCCGAAGAACAATATATGGGAAGCTCGTAGGCATTGGATCAGTGATGGAGAATTATGCCGGATGCGGTTCATCATGTAACAGTCATAACCTAGGGTGACACAGAACTAGCTCTAGTTCATCAATGTAATGTGCTTATGGAAAAGAACTTGCATGACATCTTTTGTCCTACCCTCCCGTGGCAGCGGGGTCCTTACGGAAACTAAGGGATATTAAGGCCTCCTTTTAATAGAGTACCGGAACAAAGCATTAACACATAGTGAATGCATGAACTCCTCAAACTACGGTCATCACCGGTAAGTACCCCGATTATTGTCACTTCGGGGTTAACGGATCATAACACATAATAGGTGACTATAGACTTGCAACATAGGATCAAGAACTCTCATATATTGATGAAAACATAATAGGTTCAGATCTGAAATCATGGCACTCGGGCCCTAGTGACAAGCATTAAGCATAGCAAAGTCATAGCAACATCAATCTCAGAACATAGTGGATACTAGGGATCAAACCCTAACAAAACTAACTCGATTACATGATAGATCCCATCGAACCCATCACTGTCCAGCAAAGCCTACGATGGAATTACTCACGCATGGCGGTGGGCATCATGAAATTGGTGATGGAGGATGGTTGATGATGATGATGGCGACGGATTCCCCTCTCCGGAGCCCCGAACGGACTCCAGATCAGCCCTCCCGAGAGGTTTTAGGGCTTGGCGGCGGCTCCGTATCGTAAAACGTGATGAAATCTTCTCTCTAATTTTTCTCTCCCCGAAACACAATATATAGGGTTGGAGTTGGAGTCGGAGGAGCTCCAGGGGGCCCACGAGGTAGGGGGCGCCCCTAGGGGGGCAGGCGCGCCCCCACCCTCGTGGACAGGTGGTGGGCCCCCTGGCCTTCATCTTTTGCAGGTATTTTTTATATTTTCCAAAAAGTTGCTCCGTGAAGTTTCAGGTCATTCCGAGAACGATAACACCATTGTAATTCTGCTGAAAACAGCGTCAGTCCGGGTTAGTTCCATTCAAATCATGCAAGTTAGAGTCCAAAACAAGGGCAAAAGTGTTTGGAAAAGTAGATACGACGGAGACGTATCAACTCCCCCAAGCTTAAGCCTTTGCTTGTCCTCAAGCAATTCAGTTGATAAACTGAAAGTGATAAAGAAAAACTTTTACAAACTCTATTTGCTCTTGTTGTAGTAAATATGTAAAGCCAACATTCAAGTTTTTAGCAAAGATTATAACTAACCACATTCGCAATAACGCTTAGGTCTCAAGTTTACTTATATAAATAGCATAATCAACTAGCGAGCAATAATAATAAATCTCGGATGACAAGACTTTCTCAAAACAATCATAATATGATATAACAAGATGGTATCTCGCTAGCCCTTTCTGAGACTGCAAAACATAAATGCAGAGCACCTTTAAAGACCAAGGACTGACTAGACATTGTAATTCATGGTAAAAGAGATCTAGTCAAGTCATACTCAATGTAAACTAAAAATAATGAATGCAAATGACAGCGGTGCTCTCCAACTGGTGCTTTTTAATACGAGGATGATGACTCAGCATAAAAGTAAATAGTTAGGCCCTTCGCTGAGGGAAGAAGGGATTTGTAGAGGTGCCAGAGCTCGGTTTTGAAATAGAGATGAATAATATTTTGAGCGGTATACTTTCATTGTCAGCATAACAACCAAGAGATGGCAATATCTTCCATGCTACACACATTATAGGCAGTTCCCAAATAGAATGGTCAAGTTTATACTCCCCCTTCCACCAACAAGTGGCTTGCTTGAAACAACGAGTGCCTCCAACTAACAAGAGTCCTAGGGGGAGTTTTGTTTGCAATTATTTTGATTTAGTTTGCATAAAGCATGGGACTGGGCATCCCGGTGACCAGCCATTTATCTCGTGAGTGAGGAGCGGAGTCCACTCCTCTTGAGAATAACCCGCCTAACATGGAAGATACGGACAGCCCTAGTTGATACATGAGCTATTCGAGCATACAAAACATGATATTTATTTGAAGGTTTAGAGTTTGGCACATACAAATTTACTTGGAATGGCAGGTAGATACCGTATATAGGTAGGTATAGTGGACTCATGTGGAATAACTTTGGGGTTTAAGGGATTGGATGCACAAGCAGTATTCCCGCTTAGTACAGGTGAAGGCTAGAAAAAGACTAGGAAGAGACCAGCTAGAGAGCGACAATAGTCATGAACATGCATTAAAATTAATCAACACCGAATGCAAGCATGAGTAGGATATAATCCACAATGAACATAAATATCGTGAAGGCTATGTTGATTTTGTTTCAACTACATGCGTGAACATGCGCCAAGTCAAGTCACTTAAATCATTCAGAGGAGGATACCACCCTATCATACCACATCATAACCATTTTAATAGCATGTTGGCATGCAAGGTAAACCATTATAACTCCTAGCTAATCAAGCATGGCACAAGAAACTATGATCTCTAGTTGTCATTGCAAACATGTTTATTCATAATAGGCTGAATCAAGAACGATGAGCTAATCATATTTACAAAAACAAAAGAGGTCGAGTTCATACTAGCTTTTCTCATCTCAGTCAGTCCATCACATATCGTCATAATTGCCTTTCACTTGCACGACCGAACGATGTGAATAATAATAGTGCACGTGCATTGGACTAAGCTGGAATCTGCAAGCATTCAATAAATAGGAGAAGACAAGGCAATATGGGCTCTTTTGTCAGGTCAACAAGTATGCATACAAGAGCCACTTCAACAATTTAATTATGGTCTTCTCCTATCGACCCCAAAGAAAAGAAAAGTAATGAAACTATTTACACGGGAGAGCTCCCAACAAGTAAAAAGAAGAACATGAAATATTTTTGGGTTTTCCTTTTAATTACTACTACAAGCATGGAAAGTAAACTAATTAAAAGCTACAACTAATTTTTTTGGTTTTTCTTAAGGTTTATCAAACACACAAGAAGAAAGCATAAAAAGGAAATTAAACTAGCATGGATGATACAATGAAAAAGTATGAGCACCGACATCTAGCGATGAGTGTGTGGACATAAATGTAATGTCGGTGAGAAATACGTACTCCCCCAAGCTTAGGCTTTTGGCCTAAGTTGGTCTATGGCCACGGCTGGCATGGCAGATATTCATAATATTAGTTGGGGTCGTACTGCGATGAAGAAGAAGACTCCGATTGCCACTGGCTGGCAATCATCTCCGGATCCTACTAGTAATTAGACTGTCGTGAAGGATCAACTTGTGGTTCCGGCTCTGGCTCCATGGCTGGTGCAGGGTTCCGGTAGGTGTGAATAGCCTCTAACGGAACAAGGTACTGGCATGCAGATAAATCAAACAAAGAAGGAGCGGGTAGGGTAATAGTCTCAGGATGATGTTTATCAAAGAACAATTTGTATTTAAGCTCTCCTTCCCTATTCTTAACAATAAAATCATGTGCCACCATACTTTTATAATCTAAATAAATACGATGTAGCACCTTTTCTTCCTTCTCATAATGCCTAATAGGTATGTTAAAATGTGCAGCTAGGCGTGAGGCATAGATACCTCCAAAGATGGGGCCCTTGGTACGGTTCAGACTTAACCGTTTAGCAATAATGCCGCCCATACTAACAGAGTTATCACCATATAAACCGTGGAGCAAAATAATAATATCAGGGACACTAAGGTTTACACAGTTTCCTCGACCAATTAAACAACGACTAGCAAAATAATGCAAAATAGCTTAAAACAGGAAAATTATGCTAGTGATTCGTGCATCGGAAACCTTCCTTGTTTCCCCTACAGTGATAGTATCAATAAACCCATCCACATCCTCGCGGTGTGGTTCCTCTGTCTTGCCCTCAAAAGGGACTAAACAAACCCGACAAAAATCATAAAGTGACATCTGCTTATGCTCATCATATAAATGAAACTCCACCGTAGGTGGTGAGCTCCTAGAATGGAAATGAAAGTTTTTGCACAAAAATATTTGTGAGTAAGAGATAGTGATCGCGTTGGTCGTGGAGGAAAGTGGTGAGGCCTGCATTCTTAGCCAACTCATGAAAATTTTCATAAATCCCGGCTGCTCTCAAGAAATCATCGGAAGGCCATTCACACGACCAAACCTCCGCGGTGCGAGGCAGATTATACTTAGGCTTCGGTACCTTTTCCTTTGAGCTTCGGCTCGATGAGCCCCTCAAAAGTCTCTTCATCATTTTCTGAAAAATTCTGAAATTTTTAGTAACTTCAAAATAAAAGTAAACCAAACTCAATAATATTGATAGCAACTACTCCTACAAGTGCCTAGGGCCTATATCATGCATCAAAACTACTTTTGACCATATAAATGTGACATGCAAGCTCAAGAACAGGGTCACCTAAGCAGCAAAAATTTGCAATGAATAAAGCACTAGAACAAAAAATAATTGGACCAATGGAGGAGTCACATACCAAGGAACAATCTCCCCAAGCAGTTTTGTGAGAGGTGCTTTGAGCAAGGAGATCGAAAATGGCAGCAAAACAAGCTTGGGCTCGGGTTTGAGCTGGTTATTCGTGTTTGTGGGAGGAAGAAGAAGTGTGTGGGTGCAGGAATAAGGGAGGAGGGCAACCGTGGGCCCATGAGGCAGGGGGCGCGACCAGGGGGGTAGGGCGCGCCCTTCACCCTCGTGGGCAGGTGGTTGACTCCCCCGCTGTGTTCTCAGTGCCAAATATTCTAAAATATTCCAGTAAAAATCATATTTAAATTTCAGGGCATTTGGAGAACTTTTATTTTTGGGGTATTTTTATATTGCACGGATAATCAGATAACAGACAGAAAAATACTAATTTTATTTTATTTAATATAAATAACAGAAAGTAAAAGGAGGGTACAGAGAGTTGTGCCTTCTAGTTTCATCCATCTCATGATCATCAAAAGGAATCCACTAACAAGGTTGATCAAGTCTTGTTAACGAACTCATTCCGAATAACATGGAACCGAAGAAATTTCGAATAACACTATGTTACCTCAACGGGGATATGCACATCCCCAATAATAAGAATATCATATTTCTTCTTGATAGTAGGAAGAGGAAATTCAAAACCTCCAAATATAATCGATGGATTTTTTTTCCAATGGAGTTGATACTATGAACTTGAGGTTGTTTCCTCGGAAAGTGTACCATATGCTCATTACCATTAACATGAAAAGTGACATTGCCTTTTGTGCAATCAATAACAGCCCCTGCAGTATTCAAAAAGGGTCTTCCAAGAATAATATACATACTATCATCCTCGGGAATATCAAGAATAACAAAGTCTGTTAAAATAGTAACATTTGCAACTACAACAGGCACATCCTCATAAATACCGACAGGTATAGCAGTTGATTTATCGGCCATTTGCAAAGATATTTCAGTAGGTGTCAACTTATTCAAATCAAGTCTACGATATAAAGAGAGAGGCATAACACTAACACTGGCTCCAAGATCACATAAAGCAGTTTTAACATAGTTTCTTTTAATGGAGCATGGTATAGTGGGTACTCCAGGATCTCCAAGTTTCTTTGGTATTCCACCCTTAAAGGTATAATTAGCAAGCATGGTGGAAATTTCAGCTTCCGGTATCTTTCTTTTATTTGTAACAATATCTTTCATATAATTAGCATAAGGATTCATTTTGAGCATATCAGTTAATCGCATACGCAAAAAGATAGGTCTAATCATCTCAGCAAAGCGCTCAAAATCCTCATCATCCTTTTTCTTGGATGGTTTGGGAGGAAAAGGCATGCGTTTCTGAACCCATGGTTCCCTTTCTTTACCGTGTTTCCTAGCAACAAAGTCTTTCTTATCATAACATTGATTCTTTGATTGTGGGTTATCAAGATCAACAGCAGGTTCAATTTCTATATCATTATCATTACTAGGTTGAGCATCATCATGAATATTATCATTAACATTATTACTAGTTTCAGGTTCATTACCAGATTGTGTTTCAGCATCAGAAATAGAAATATCATTTGGATTCTCAGGTGTTTCAATAACATGTTCACTAGAAGCATGCAAAGTCCTATCATTTTTCTTTTTCTTCCTTTTAGAAGAACTAGGTGCATCTATATTATTGCTCTGAGAGTCTTGCTCAATTCTCTTAGGATGGCCTTCAGGATACAAAGGTTCCTGAGTCATTCTAGCACCTCTAGTCATAACTCTAACAGCATTATCATTATCTTTACTATTCAATTCATTGAGCAAATCATTTTGAGCTTTAAGTACTTGTTCTACTTGAGTGGTAACCACAGAAGCATGTTTACTAATAAGTTTAAGTTCACCTTTGACATTAGCCATATAATCACCCAAGTGTTCAAGCATATTTGAATTATATTTCAATTGTCTACCAAAATAAGCATTAAAATCTTCTTGCTTAACCATAAATTTATCAAACTCATCTAAGCATGGGCTAGCAAACTTAGTAAATGGGGTTTCAGCTTTATCATATCTATAGAGAGAATTTACCTTTACTACCTGTGTCGGGTTATCAAGACCATGAGTTTCTTCAATAGGTAAGGGATTAAGATCATATGTTTCTTCAACAGGCGGTAAATTAAGACCATGTATTTCTTCAATAGGAGGTAAATTCTTAACATCTTCAGCTTTAATACCTTTTTCTTTCATAGATCTCTTTGCCTCTTGCATATCTTCAGGACTGAGAAATAGAATACCCCTCTTCTTCGGAGTTGGTTTAGGAATAGGCTCAGGAATTGGCTCCGGAGGTGTCCAATTATTTTCATTTGTCAACATATTATTCAATAGAATTTCAGCTTCATCCGGTGTTCTTTCCCTGAAAACAGAACCAACACAACTATCCAGGTAATCTCTGGAGGCATCGGTTAGTCCATTATAAAAGATATCAAGTATTTCATTTTTCTTAAGAGGATGATCGGGCAAAGCATTAAGTAATTGGAGAAGCCTCCCCCAAGCTTGTGGGAGACTCTCTTCTTCAATTTGCACAAAATTATATATATCCCTTAAAGCAGCTTGTTTCTTATGAGCAGGGAAATATTTAGCAGAGAAGTAATAAATCATATCCTGGGGACTACGCACACAACCAGGATTAAGAGAATTAAACCATATCTTAGCATCACCCTTTAACGAGTTATCTCATCAGTAGTGAACGGGGTGGCTATATCATTTAATTTAGTAAGATGTGCCACAATAGTTTCAGATTCATAGCCATGAAAAGGATCAGATTCAACCAAAGTAATTATATCAGGATCAACAGAGAATTCATAATCCTTATCGGTAACACAGATAGGTGAAGTAGCAAAAGCAGGGTCAGGATTCATCCTAGCATTTAGAGATTGCTTATTCCATTTAGCTAATAATCTCTTAAGTTCGTATCTATCTTTGCAAGCTAAAATAGCTAAAGAAGCTTCTTTATCAAAAACATAACCCTCAGGAATAACAGGCAAGTCTTCATCATCAATTTCATCAGTATTATCAGATTCAATATTTTCAATGTCTCTAGCCCTAGCAACTTGTTCATCAAGAAATTCACCAAGTGGCACAGTAGTATCAAGCATAGAAGTAGTTTCATCATAAGTATCATGTATACCAGAAGTGGCATCATCAAGAACATGCGACATATCAGAACGAATAGCAGAAGCAGGTTTAGGTGTCGCAAGCTTACTCAAAATAGAAGGTGAATCAAGTGCAGAGCTAGATGGCAGTTCCTTACCTCCCCTCGTAGTTAAGGGATAAATCTTGGTTCTTGGATCTTTCAAGTTCTTCATAATAATAAGAAGATAAATCTCAAGTGACTCAAAGAATAGAGCTATGCTCCCCAGCAACGGCGCCAGAAAATAGTCTTGATAACCCACAAGTATAGGGGGCCGCAACAGTTTTCGAGGGTAGAGTATTCAACCCAAATTTATTGATTCGACACAAGGGGAGCCAAAGAATATTCTCAAGTATTAGCAGCTGAGTTGTCAATTCAACCACACCTGGAAACTTAGTATCTGCAGCAAAGTGTTTAGTAGCAAAGTAATATGATAGTAGTGGTAACGGTAGCAAAAGGTAACAGTAGTAAAAGTAGTGTTTTTGGTATTTTGTTGTGATGATGGCAATAGCAACGGAAAAGTAAATAGGCGAAGAACAATATATGGAAAGCTCGTAGGCAATGGATCAGTTTTTGAGAATTATGCCTGATGCGGTTCATCATGTAACAGTCATAACCTAGGGTGACACAGAACTAGCTCCAGTTCATCAATGTAATGTAGGCATGTATTCTGAATATGGTCATACGTGCTTATGGAAAAGAACTTGCATGACATCTTTTGTCCCACCCTCCCGTGGCAGCGGGGTCCTTATGGAAACTAAGGGATATTAAGGCCTCCTTTTAATAGAGTACCGGAACAAAGCATTAACAAATAGTGAACACATGAACTCCTCAAACTACAGTCATCACTGGTAAGTATCCCGATTATTGTCACTTCGGGGTTAACGGATCATAACACATAATAGGTGACTATAGACTTGCAACATAGGATCAAGAACTCTCATATATTGATGAAAACATAACATGTTTAGATCTGAAATCATGGCACTCGGGCCCTAGTGACAAGCATTAAGCATAGCAAAGTCATAGCAACATCAATCTCAGAACATAGTGGATACTAGGGACCAAACCCTAACAAAACTAACTTGATTAAATGATAGATCACATCGAACCCATCACCGTCCAGCAAGCCTATGATGGAATTACTCACGCACGGCAGTGAGCATCATGAAATTGGTGATGGAGGATGGTTGATGATGATGACGACGATGGATTCCCCTCTCCGGAGCCCCGAACGGACTCCAGATCAGCCCTCCCAAGAGGTTTTAGGGCTTGGTGGTGGCTCCATATCGTAAAATGCAATGAAGGGTGTGTTCCGAACTCCTCCAACTTCACAAGTCCAGCTTCCCTAGCCAGCTTCTTGCTTCACCTAGCGACTCTCAAGCGTTCGGTGTCCTGCATAGCTTCTCCAGCGCTAAAGCCCAGTTGGGCGGTTGCTGGGATGGTTGGTCCCGAGTTTGGGCCGCAAGGAGGCAGCCCAGTTTGTGCTAGACATGGAAGGAACGAGCCCCTGTAGTGATTTTATCGAGCGATGCGTTCGATTGAGCGTACTGGTTCGCTTTGCTTCACTTGGCGGTGGCAATTTGGTTGTAATATGAGCGAACTCCAGCTTTTCGTATTCGTGGAGCTGGGCCGACGCTCCTCCAGGATTTTGCACTGGCATCGGCATAACTTCGAGAATCCAGCTTCTTAGAGCCAAACCATTCGGGACTTTTTCATCTGAGAAGTTTGTGAAGTGTGGAGCTGGAGGGCTTCAAAACAGGCCCGAAATCTTCTCTCTGATTTTTTTCTCCCTGAAACACAATATATAGAGTTGGAGTCGGAGTCGGAGGAGCTCCAGGGGGCCCACGAGGTAGGGGGGCGTGCCCCCACCCTCGTGGACAAGTGGTGGGCCCCCTGGCCTTCATCTTTTGCAGGTATTTTTTATATTTTCCAAAAAGTTGCTCACTGAAGTTTCAGGTCATTCCGAGAACGTTTGTTTCTGCACATAAATAACACCATGGTAATTCTGCTGAAAACAGCGTCAGTCCGGGTTAGTTCCATTCAAATCATGCAAGTTAGAGTCCAAAATAAGGGCAAAAGTGTTTGGAAAAGTAGATACGATGGAGACGTATCAGTGGAGAACTTGTCCTTGATGGGTGAAAGATCGTGGATGTCGCCTAGAGGGGGGGTGAATAGGCGCTTTTAAAATAATTACGGTTTAGGCTTGAACAAATGCGGAATAAACCTAGCGGTTAATTTGCTAAGCACAAAACCTAAAACAACTAGGCTCACCTATGTGCACCAACAACTTATGCTAAGAAAGATAAGCAACTATGTGATAGCAAGATATATGACACGAAACAATATGGCTATCACAGAGTAAAGTGCATAAGTAAAGGGCTCGGGTAAGAGATAACCGAGGCACGAGGAGACGACGATGTATCCCGAAGTTCACACCCTTGTGGATGCTAATCTCCGTTTGGAGCGGTGTGGAGGCACAATGCTCCCCAAGAAGCCACTAGGGCCACCGTAATCTCCTCACGCTCTCGCACAATGCAAGATGCCGTGATTCCACTAAGGGACCCTTGAGGGCGGTCACCGAACCCGTACAAATGGCA
The DNA here is from genome assembly GCA_034509565.1 of Triticum monococcum. Lineage (NCBI taxonomy): Eukaryota > Viridiplantae > Streptophyta > Magnoliopsida > Poales > Poaceae > Triticum > Triticum monococcum. The sequence goes on from CM067841.1 coordinate 389,837,599, forward strand.
ACCCTTGGGGGCGGTCACCGAACCCGTACACTTTGGCAACCCTTGGGGGCGGTCACCGGTACCCGTCAAATTGCTCGGGGCGATCTCCACAACCTAATTGGAGACCCCGACGCTTGCCCGGAGCTTTGCACCACAATGATTGAGCTCCGAACACCAACAACCGTCTAGGGCACCCAAGTACCCAAGAGGAACAAGCTCAAGGGTACCAAGCACCCAAGAGTAATAAGCTTCTCAACTTGTAACTTCCACGTATCATGTGGAGAACTCAAACCGATGCACCAAATGCAATGGCAAGGGCACACGGAGTGCCCAAGTCCTTCTCTCTCAAATCCCACCAAAGCAACTAATGCTAGGGAGGAAAATGAGAGGAAGAACAAGAAAGAGAACACCAAGAACTCCAAGATCTAGATCCAAGGGGTTCCCCTCACATAGAGGAGAAAGTGATTGGTGGAAATGTGGATCTAGATCTCCTCTCTCTTTTCCCTCAAAAACTAGCAAGAATCCATGGAGGGATTGAGAGTTAACAAGCTCGAAGAAGGTCAACAATGGGGGAAGAACACGAGCTAAAAGGATAAGGTTCATTGGCGAAGAAGACCCCCTTTTATAGGAGGGGGAAAATCCAACCGTTATGTGCTCAGCCCGCACACTAGTGGTACTACCGCTCCATGAGCGGTACTACCGCTTAGGCGGAAGAAACAGGGAGCAGAAGCAACAAAACATGAACCTTGGGGCGGTAGTACTGCAGGAGACAGCGATACTACTGCTGGGTTAAGCGGTACTACCGCTCCCTTTGGCGGTACTGCCGCGCAGAACGAAGGGGAAAGGGAAAGAGGGAAACGGGCGGTACTACCGCAGAGGAAGGGCGGTACTGCCGCTAAGGAGCGGTACTGCCGCACTACTGCCGCAGCAAGGTACCGCACAATCCGACACAGAAAAAGACCCCTCGAATCGACGCAGTAGGGACCTGGTAAGCCAATGGTAGTACTGCTGCGGAGTCACCGCCGGTACTACCGCTGCGGAGTGGTACTGCCGCTTGTGACTCCTCAGTGGTACTACCGCTGGGTACCACGGTACTACCGCTGGGACCCTGACAAAAACCACACTCAAGAAAACCAGAACTGCCATAACTTCTGCATATGAGCTCCGAATTGAGCAAACTCAAGCTTGTTGGAAACAAGACGATGAGTAGCATCAAAACATCAACTGGTTATAGTAAGAAGAGGCAGGGGAGGTATGCCAACAAATAGAGGAGAGAAACCTCCAACCGAGAAGAACCGGCAAAAACCTCCAACATCGAAAACATCATAGAAGATGCGAGTGGACTCCGTTTTCGATGAACTCGAGCTTGTCACCAAGATGACCATAAGCTCCAAAACTCACAAAGAGAAGAACCAAACAAGAACCAAGAAAGATGATGCAAGGATGCAATGGTTTGAGCTCTCTACGAACGATACGATCAAGCTACTCATCGAGAGCCCCCCTTGATAGTACGGCAATCGATCCTATAACCTGGTCTCCCAACTACCATCATGAGACCGGTTAAATAGAAAACCTATCAAGGGCAAACCTTTGCCTTGCACATGGTCCACTTGAGCTAGATGATGACGATCTTGACTTCCTCAAGTTGGACCACCTTTCTTGATTGTGTTGGCTCGATGAAGACTAGTTGATTGCTCCCCCATACTCCACTATGGGTGAGCCTTTCTTCCGCACATCTTCACAAGTCCATTGTTACCACAAAGGACGGCAAGCTTCAAGCATTTGATCTCTTCGTGATGCTCCACTTGAACTTGCACACCGCAACCTTTCTTGATTGTGTTGACTCGATGAAGACTAGTTGATTGCTCCCCCATACTCTACTATGGGTGAGCTACTCTTCCGCACATCTTCACAGGTCCATTGTCACCACAAAGGACAGCAAGCTTCAAGCATTGGATCTCTTCGTGGTGCTCCACTTGAATTTGCACACCGCAACCTAACCCCACAAAGAACCCTCACAAAGACCATGGGTTAGTACACAAAGCGTAATTGACAATGCTTACCATACCATGGGATCACTTGATCCCTCTCGGTACATCTTCTACGCTTTGTGGGTTGATCAACTTGATTCACTCTTTAACTTAGTCTTGATCGACCTCTCACAAGACCAATCTTTAGGTAATTCCTTGAATAGCACCTTGGTCGACACAAACTCTCCTTGAAACCAACACATGTACTCCAAGAAAAGCCTATGGACAAAACCTTCAAATATAACTCAAGGCAACCATTAGTCCATAGAGATTGTCATCAATTACCAAAATCAAACATGGGGGCACCGCATGTTCTTTCAATGGGGTCAGCGCACCGCTGCTGCAGGCGGCACGCGGTCTTGCTGTTGTGGCGCAGGGAGCGTGGGGGCATTTTCTCGCGGCTGAGGGACTTCTTGGCAGCTTCTTTCTTCTTGTGCGGGTGCCGGACGCGGCAGGTCTCGCCGTGGGGCCGCGCGCCTGGGCGCCAAGACTCTGTCTTGGGGCAGAGGTGGTGGAGGCGCTCCATGGGCCACGCCGCCCGCGGCTGACGGAGGGCAAGGCAGCGAGAGGGACGGCGTAGGGGAGCCCCCTGTGGCGCTGACAAGCTCGGCGATGTAGTCGAGCCAGTCCTCGTAGAGGTCGTCGATGGGGCGGTAGCGCAGGAGCTCGCGCGCCATGCACAGAGCGGCCTGTGCGTCCACGGGAGCGCGACAAGTGTGGGATGATGAACTGGCCGGGGTCAGCGATGGAGTGGCTGTGCGGCCGTCCCAACGCACCGAGGGGTGCAGCGAGGATGCTTGCTGCTCGTTCCCCGCCGGGCCGGTGGTGGCGTTGGCGGCAGGCGACGGAGAACGACGGGGTGGCCCGCCGACGGGAGCCATCTGAGCAATGCAGGTGGCGAGGGCAGCCCGGCGCTCAGCGCGAGCGCGGTGAGCGTCCGCCATGGAGACGATGGAGCAAAGGGACGCAGAGCGACGGAAGGGAAGCTTCGGCGCACCCCTACCTGGTGCGCCAAATGTCGGATCTCGGGTTCCGGCAAAACCCTCAAGGTTCAAACACTGGGGTGCGCGCGAAGATCTCCCCCTACCAGTCTAGGTCCTAGCTTCACTAAGATCTCAAGGGCAAACTCGACGAACTCGCAACACAAAGGACACAAGATTTATACTGGTTCGAGCCACCGTTGTGGTGTAATACCCTACTCCAGTGTGGTGGTGGTGGATTGCCTCTTGGGCTAGGGATGAACAGTACAAGGGGAAGAACAGCCTCCTGAGGCGAGGTGTTCTTGTGCTTGGTGGGTGTGAGGATGAACTGAATGAGTTCAGCCCCCTCCTACTGTGGTGGCTAATCCTATTTATAGAGGCCCTCGTCCTCTCCCCAAATATTGAGCGGGAAGGGAGCCAACAACGGCCAATTTGAAAGGGGACAACTAGTACAGCTTATCCTGACAAAAAGCAGTCTTCACCTGCAAACGGCTCTGGTGGTGACGCCGCCTTGGGCTCCATGGTGAGCTCCGTCTTGCCATCCCGCTGGTCATGGTCTCGTTGCACTGATATGGAAACTTTTGCTTGACCCCTCGGTACTCCGCACCTGCGCTTGCTTCCTTAGCACCAAAGAGCAAACAAGGACACTGTGCGCGCTGGCGCCCGCCTGATCTTGATCGTCATGGCTCACGTCATTGGAACCTCGTGAGGTTTGCCTTGCCTTGAACTCTCCGCCCCTCGCGAGCCAGCCTGTGAGGGTGCTCCCGAGGAGGTCTTGTGTCATCTGCCTCGCGAGGCTTGGCCCTCGCGAGGGTCTTGAGTGCTTGTTGGTGAAAATGGGTTGTGCGAGCCCGCTTGCAGAGCCACGCCGTGTGCCGCAGGCAGGCAAGTCTGGGGACCCCCGTTCCCAGAACGTCAACAAATTTCTCGTGAGAAGACATACCACATAGAGACTAGATACTCTTGCAATATCAATACTAGGTGGTATTCCTCATGTACACACATTTCTGAGATCATGAGATGCACGAAGCACATCACTCCCCCAAAATGGGATGTTCCATTAATCTCTCACGAGAGCCAAATAAGATACAACCAAGATGCACAAAGGCTCAACGCACGACACACACGTACATGATGTGCAAACCAACATACACATACTTGATTTCTCAACATAAGCAAATTGGAGGCACAACATATACAAACACATGCAAGGAACAAAACCACAACATGCTAAGGGGCAAGTAACTTTCAATGTAAACAATTTAAGTACAAGTTACCGCAAGGAGGCACATTGGATATAAGATAGACACTTGATAACCCACATGACTTGGCTTGAGACAATATGAATGATGACGACCCCTTAATTCTTCATAATGTAGCCAAGTCTCCAATGCCCTCCAACAACACATATTGATCAAATTTTGAGCCTGTTGGTCCCCAACCAAGTTGGGTCCTAAGAGGTTAGTCACAATAGGCTTGGCAACCCAAATGGTTCTTTCCTTGAAACCACTTTGAGTACCAACAAACTTGGCAAACACATTGCCAACCTTATCCTTCCCAAGAGAATAGATATCATCAATAATAACTGGGTTGGATAAGTTACCACTAGTGCATGAAGAAGCGACGTGACCTTTCTCACGACATAAGTAGAAACGTCTACTCTTCACTTTCTTTTCACTTGATTTCTCAACACGAGAAGCATTAACTTGAGTATTCTTGGGAAGTGGCCTTTCTTCAACTTGTGGTTGAGCATGAGATTGAACTTGTGGCCTCTTCCCTTGTTGCTTTTCACTAATGGCCTTCTTCTTCAATGGGCAAGACCTAACATGATGCCCTTCAATTTTGCACTTGAAGCAAATAATCTTGGCCGAATTCTTGAATTGTTCTTGGCCCTTCTTCTTGTTGATCTTGGACCTCTTCTTCTTATTGGAGTTGAATCTGAGTCCACCTTTGTGATTGGGGGATTTTTGCACACTCAAGATATTGTTGAGTGTGGACTTCCCTTCATGACACTTTTGCAAGTCAATCTTCAAAGAAGTGACTTGGGCCTTGAGCTCTTTGATTTCCTCTACATGGTTAGTCTCAAAAAAGTGCTCGAGGAAGTATAAGCTTCAATGTTAGAGAAACAAGGCAAGCAAAGTAATTCATCACAAGATGTAGCAACATTATGAGTGGATGAATTACGAGGACTAGCACATGACAATATAGCATTTTGACTAAAAGTAGTGCTAATGTCCACATGAGGCTCACTAGATGTTGCCTTAGTAATCATAGCCTCATGAGCTATCTTTAGCACATTATGGGATACTAGACGATCATCATGAGAGCTTGAGAGCTTTTCATGACTTTCTTCCAATTTCCCGTAATTGCTAGATAGCAACTCAAGTTTAGTCCGTAGCTCAACATTCTCCTTCAAAATGGATGCTTCACAAAAAATAGAGTTAGTAGCACAAGCATCATCATTAACAATAAGAGGAGAAGGCAATTTGTCAAGCTCTTGTGAATATGAAGCTTTAAGTTGAGCATGCACTACAAAAAAATACACTTCCATGATGATACGTGTTTGTCACAGTAGGTCACGTTTTCTGTCATGCATGTACATCCATGACGATTTTATGACAGAATCAAGATAGTCATACCTGTGCTGTTGTAGAAGTGTTCCATGACATTACCAAAATTATCATCACGGAAGTGTCCACTTCCATGACGATAAATGGCGCGTCATGGAAGTGCTTTCATCAAGGGTGAACGACACATGGCATCCACCATAACGGGTCATCGTTAAGCTATCGGGTCCGGTTTTCGATCTGATAACCCATTAACAGCCTTGACCAATGAGGATTTTCCACGTGTAAAATTGTCATTGGCCAGAGGAAACACGTGTTGGCTCACCATTGGGACAGATGTCATCCATTCATTGGATAGGAGGCGCCTATGATACGTTGACATGTGGCACGACCCAACAAAGGCCCATATGGATTAAAAAGGCCGGCCCAGTCAAAGGCCCGTAGTACTTACTCAGGTACTAGTGGGCCAGCCCAATAACGGCCTGTTTAATAAGGCCCATTTACGGCCCGAAGCCAGATCTGGCCTGTTAATTGTTCGCCAAATACTTGGGCCCAATTACAGCCCAGTGACTTTCAGCCTGTTAGAGGCCCGATGTAGACATGGGCCCATTTCATCCCGGTGTGTCTTTCGGCCTGGGAATGTCCCGTGCTGCCCATGGGCCATATATGGCCCGACGCTACATCCGGCCCACTAACGGCCCGTGATAAAGGTGGCAACACTTCAGCCCAACGTAACTTTGGGCTTGTTAAAGGCTTGTCGTATAATTCGGCCCGTTGATGCATGTACTAAGCTTTCGGCCTCTTAAAGGCCCATGATATCAGTGGGCCAACTCAGGCCCGAAATACATTTCGGCCTGGTAACGGCCCGTCATATAACTAGGCCAAAAATGTCCCGGTCTACCTTTCAGCCTGCTGAAGGCCCGTCGACGACTAGTGAAAATTGAGGCCCAACATGAATTTCGGCCTGCTAAAGGCCCATGGTTTCTTCTAGGCCCTAACAGGCCACCAGAATATTCAGCCTGTTAATGGCCCAACGCTACATGGGCCCAACTAAAATTTGGGCTGAATATAGGCCGGAGTAAGTTGTGGGCCTAGCGCAAAGTGTGAAGGCCCCAATGGCCATTCGGGCCCAAGAAAGATGCAGGCTAGCCCAATTGTGGCCCGGTAAAAACCAGGACCGTTAGAGGCGAATGTTTCGGCCCGATCGACTACATCCGATTTTTTTCAGATAGCGAATGATGGCAGTAACTAGTAGGAATTAAGAACAAACCTACTATATACAATAAATAAATTATGGCATAGTAACTTAGAATAAACCTACACTATACAATAAAGGATTTATGGTATATTATATCCACTGGGCATCAAAGTTCACCACCAGTGATCATAAAGCGCAACGAAGAAGCAGATTACAAAAACTGGGCACCATTGCAGCGTAACAAAATAATACTGAACCAAGACCACTTCCAAGACAGTTCAAGAAAGGTTAGCCTTGCGCGGGAACTGCTGCGCAAGCTGCTGAGCAAGGCTGTGAGACCGGCCTACCATGTCGGTCATAGCTTCCAGGTGTAGCTATTTATCAATGAGGTTCTCATTGGTGTTCTCCGCAATCTTTCTTAGAGATAGGAATTCAAGTCGAAGTTGAGTTGCAGAATGCCTTTCTGCTAGAACTTGGGACTGAAGAAGCCGAACTGATTCAGACAGCGAATTCTGTGAGCTTGTCTGACTGCTAGTCTCAAGTAACTTGAACACTGCATCAAGACAAGACTTTGGGGTTGTCTCGCTATCTTCAAGATGTTTTGCCTTCTTTGCTGCAATATATGTTGGGTTTGTGTCACAACCTTCAGCAGACTTGTGCATTCCATCAGGCATATCACCCTGAAACAAGCAGAGACATGACAGGTTTTGCACGTGTATAAGCAAAGATGATAACTGTGCTGTCAAATCCATCCAATTTCAAATTAGAAAATAAAGAGTAACTTCAAAATATCAATAGCATAATTTGTCACTGTTCATAATGCGGGGAGCTTCACCACACTACTGGATTACTATGTCAACATAACAAGCATAGATGAAGGGCAAAGACAATCATTGTACCTATTTTGGTTAATGTGCATGGCATGTTGTTCATATCATCAGCCACATCAGTAAGATAAAACAGGAGATGACAAGGTGCAAACGTGGGCTGCTTCACCACACACTAGATTATAGATCCACAAAAACAAGCACACATATAGGGAGTATTGAGTAATGTGCATGGTATGAATAAGGAATTTGGTTTTACAAGTAAAACTTGGAACTTACGGTTGTTGCAAACACGTACACTACTAGAAAAAGGGCTATAGATGGGATTGACACTAATGGCGCACCAGACAAGCGGTGCGCCATTAGTATATACTAATGGCGCACCACCATCTGGTACGCCATTAGAGTTGAAACTACTAATGGCGCACCTTGCACAGGGTGCGCCATTAGTATCAATTTTTTTTGGAACTAGTGCGCCTGTCCAAACATACTAATGGCGCATCCGGACAAAGTGCGCCATTACTAGTTGTAACTAGTAATGGCGCACCTGTCGGAAAGTGCGCCACTAATGTTGTTTTTTTATTCCCTTTTTTGCAAAACTACTAATGGCGCACTGTTGCACCGTGCGCCATTACTAGTTCAAACTAGTAATGGCGCACTGGGGGAGAGTGCGCCATTAGTAATTTTTTTTGCAAAACTACTAATGGCGCACCACCAGATGGTGCGCCATTAGTAACCTAGATTACTAATGGCGCATTTGGAGTTGGTGCGCCATTAGTAAGTGGGCAGCAACAAGATATTTTGGGGAGCCTCTCCTACCCACACTCACTTTCTCCCCACTTCATTCTCTCCACCTCCTCCTTGTCTCGGGTGCCTCCTCTTTTTCACCTCATTTCCACCATAGATTCATTCAATTTAAGTGGTTAAATTACCTTGTTTTGATAGGTAAGTAATGGGGGAAGCTATATTTATGTATTTCTCCCTACAACAATGTGCACATATGCACTTTTTATGGCCTAGCTAGATCTATGTATGTTCGTGGTGTTGCATATGTTTGTGGTGTTGCATATGTGTTTGTGTTTGGAGGTGTACCGGTATTTGAAATGCGATAGTTGCCAATATTTTGCCGGAATGTTGATTCATTTCTGTTTGGCGAGAATTTTGGCATTAAGCATTCTTTTTGGTCCTATTTTTAGGGGAAGTCATGCCAAATTTTTTCTTGGTTGTAAAATATCGTTTTGCTCTACCCCGCAGGCGACCATGGTCCGCATGATGACCGAAGGCATCGTGAATAGGTTTCTGAGGTCTGCGAAGGCCGAGATGCTTCAAAAGAACGAGACGGAGATAAGATGTCTGTGTCGAAGATGCAAGCTAAAGAGCCTTATTGCGGATCCGGAATCCGGACAGGTGCGGGACCACCTGCTCTTGCGTGGTTTCATGGATGGCTATCGGTGGCAAGGTGATGAAGATGACTACGAAGTCGTTCATGGGGGCCGGGCAAGAAATGAGGAAGGGCAGCAAGACAACCACCGCGGCTCGGGCGGGCGAGAAGAAGAAGAATCCCCAGGAAATGATCACGATGGTGATGCTGTACACAGTCATCATGTAGAAGATGCATGACATGATGATGAGGAAGATGCCGGAGCAGACGACGCTGGACCATCGATGGGCTGGGTGCAGGACCCTCATATTCAAGAGCTGCTTCTCAAGCAGACGGATAACGCAAGAGCTGCCGCTCGAGAGAAAGCCAAGATGGATCAACTTGAGTTAGACGCGGTCACTCCATTGTATGAAGGATGCAGGCCCGAGGATACCCGCCTGAAAGTAACGCTCATGGCTCTGGAGATGAAGGTAAAACACAAAATGACCGATGCATGCTTCGACGAGAACATGTCATTCTGGCACAAACGTCTTCCCAAGGGGAACAAGTGCCCGACCAGTTTGGAGGAGGCGAAGAAAATCGTGTGTCCTCTGGATTTACCGCACGTGAAATACCATGTGTGCATGAACAATTGCATCATTTATCGGGACGAGCACGCAGAGTCTACCATATGTCTGGTGTGCGGCGTCACTCGATACAAGAAGAGGAAGAAAGCTCCTCGAAAAGTGGTGTGGTACTTTCCGATCACTCCTCGTCTGCAGCAGTATTTTGCGGACCCTAAGGTAGCAAAGCTCCTGCGTTGGCACACGGATAGGGAGGAGAAGAAGCGAGAAGATGACGCAAATGATCCGGAGATAGATAAAAAAGACAAGATGCTGAGTCACCCTAAGGATGCGAGCCAGTGGCAAGTGTTGAACTTCGAAGACCCAGAATTTGGGAACGATCCAAGGAACATCGTGCTGGGCGCGAGCACCGATGGAGTCAATCCGTTTGGCAGCCAGAGAAGCACACATAGCACCTGGCCTGTGTTTGTGTGGATGTACAACCTTCCCCCCTGGTTGTGCATGAAGAGGAAGTACATTCACATGAGTATGCTAATTGAAGGACCGAAACAACCAGGGAACGACATCAATCTGTATCTGGGGCTGCTAAAAGAGGAGCTTGACACGCTGTGGAAAACTCCAGCCAATACGTGGGACGCCGCAGAGAAAGAATATTTCCCTATGAGAGCCGCGCTGCTCACGACGGTGCACGACTATCTCGGTTACGGATATGTCGCGGGGCAGGTGGTCCACGGATTTTCTGGATGCGCCAGGTGCATGGATGACACAACGTATCGCCAGCTAGATAGAGATCCCGGGTCTTCGAAAACCGTGTTCATGGGACATCGAAGATGGCTTCGCGACGATGACCCATGGAGAAAACGCAAGGATCTGTTCGATGGTGAAACCGAACCCCGAGGACGCCCGCGTACGAGGAGCGGCGAGGAAATAGACGAGCTGTTGAAAAATTGGAAAGACTGCCCACTACCGGGAAAGAAGCAAAAGGCGCCAGAGCCGGGAAAAAAGTGAAAGGCGCCAGAGCCGCTGCTGAAGGTATGGAAAACGAGGTCTGTTTTCTGGGACTTGCCGTACTGGAAGATCCACCGTGTGCCTCACAGCCTTCATGTCATGCATATCACGAAGAACGTGTGCGAGAGTCAGCTTGGTACCCTGCTCAACATGCCGGAGAGGACCAAAGATGGGCTGAAAGCAAGGGCAAACTTGAAATCAATGGGCATCAGGCAGGAGCTTCACACTATATATGATGATCATGATGATGATGATGATGATGATGATGAGGCGAAGCAGGACACGGAAAGTCGTCGCAAAGGCAAGAAGGCCAAGAAGACCAGAAATGACTACCCTCCCGCGTGCTTCACTCTAAGTCAGGAGGAGATCGAGCAGTTTTTCACCTGCCTCGTAGGAGTAAAACTTCCTTACGGTTACGCGGGGAAGATAAGCAGATACCTAGACCCAGCGAAGCAGAAGTTCAGCGGGATGAAGTCTCACGACTGTCACGTGCTGATGACGCAGATACTTCCAGTTGCAATCCGTGGGATCATGGACGCGCACGTCCGTGAAACCCTATTTGGCCTATGCAATTTTTTTGACGTCATCTCCCGGAAGTCTGTTGGCGTGAGGCAACTCAGAAGGCTACAGGAAGAGATCGTGGTGATACTATGCGAGCTTGAGATGTACTTCCCGCCCGCATTCTTCGACGTTATGGTGCATCTGCTGGTCCATATCGTGGATGATATCATCCAACCCGGGCCGACGTTCCTGCACAGCATGATGCCATTCGAAAGGATGAATGGTGTCATCAAAGGATACGTTCGTAACATGTCACGTCCAGAGGGAAGCATAGCCAGGGGCTTTCTGACCGAAGAGTGCATCTCCTACTGCACGAATTATCTAGGCATCAAGAACCCAGTTGGTCTGCCCGTTAATAGGCACCTCGGCAGGCTCGCTGGATGGGGTCACCGTGAGGGTCGTCGCGAAATGCATGTCGACTTCGAGGGTCGACTCGCCGACTTTGAAAGAGCAAACATAGTCGCGCTACAACACATAGACGTGGTCGATCCTTGGGTGGTACAGCACAAAACCTTTATTAAGAAGACGTACAATGACCGAGGCCAACAGAGGACGGACGGAGATATACTCAAAGAGCACAACTCATGTTTCACGCGTTGGTTCAAGCAGAAGCTTCTGTCGTACCCTTTACATGAGGATTCTTCCGCGGAAGAACAACTCATATTCGCCTTGTCACAGGGCGCCGAGCACAACCTGATGACCTATGAGGCGTACGATATCAACGGCTACACATTCTACACCGAGGCCAAGGACATGAAGAGCGATGGTTATCAGAACTCCGGGGTAACGATGGAACCCTACACTGGTAACGACAAGGACAGATACTACGGAAGGATCGAGGAGATCTGGGAGCTGAGCTACGCTGGAGAGAAGGTCCCGATGTTCCGTGTCAGATGGGCCAAGAGCGTCCTAAAAGAAGACCGGCATTTCACCACCATGGTTATACCCGAAGCCAAATCCAAGACCGCGGGCGCAAACGTCACCGCGAAAAATGAGCCATGGGTACTGGCTTCCCAAGTGGACCAATGCTTCTTCATTACCGACCCGTCAAATCCCAGTCGTGTTGTCGTGAGGAGAGGCAAAAGGAAGATCATCGGAATGGATGGAGTAGCCAATGAGCAAGACTTCGACAAGTATGGCGACCCGAGGATCGAACATGACGACGATGATGAAGTAGCAGCATACACCACAAGAAGAAGCAGGACCACCCTACCTAAAGGACGTCCGTTCCACAGAAGAACTCCATTTGTGAAAAAGAAGGGTAAGAAGATTGTGAACAGATAGCTAGCTAAGATCGATTGTATTTAAATCGCAGCCTTCATTTCTCGATTGTATTTCATGGGCACTTTTTGAACTATCATGAATATTTTTAAATTTCATGGGCACTTTTTGAACTCATGAATATATTTTCAAATTTGATCTCTATCCCCTCCATCTCGATCGCTATCCCCCTCCATCTCGATCTCGAACCCCCCCCCCCCCCCCGCTAGCTCCACCGCCACCGACGACCCACCGCACGCTCCCCGGCCGGCTCAACCGCCGCCGAGCACCTCCCGCACCCTCCCCTGCTCCACCGCCGCCGACGATGCACCGCACCTCCCCGGCCCGCTCCATTGCTGCAGAGCACCCCCCGCACCCTCCCCCGCTCCACCGCCGCCGAGCACCCGCATTTTCAAATAACAAATTTGATGATATTTTTTCATATTTATAAAAAAATTATTACTGTTTTTATAAAAAAATTATTATTGTTTTTATAAAAAATATATTAAAAATAGCAACAAATAATAATAATAATAATAATAATAATAATATTAATAATAAACATTCTAATGGCGCACCGCTCCGGTAGTGCGCCATTGCTATCTAAAAAAACATTCTAATGGCGCACCACTCGGGGGTGCGCCATTGCTATCTAAAAAAAACATTCTAATGGCGCACCGTTCGGGGGTGCGCCATTGCTATGTAAAAAAAACATTCTAATGGCGCACCGCTCGGGGGTACTGTCTTATAAAAAAATATTACTGTTACTGTCTTATAAAAAAATATTTCTGTTATGATTTAAACTAGTTTAAAAAATTATTACTATCTTATAAAAAAAATACTAATGGCGCACCACGGTGAGGTGCGCCATTAGTATGGATGTACTTATGGCGCACCGGGGGGTAGTGCGCCATTAGTATTGTGCCATTGCTATAAGAAAAAAAATACTAATGGTGCACCACGGTGAGGTGCGCCATTAGTGTGGATGTACTTATGGCGCACCGAGGGGTGGGGCGCCATTAGTATTGTGCCCGGCCCCATCCATATTCCCTCCCCGGCCCCTCCCTATCCCCTCTCTCTCCCTCACCCTCGCCCTCGATCCCCTTCCCCTCTCCTCTCCCGACGCCGCTGCCCTGCCGCCTCGACGCTGCCCCGCCGCCCCGACGCCGCCTCGACGCTGCCCCGCCGCCCCGACGCCGCCTCGACGCTGCCCCGCCGCCCCGATGCCACCCCGACGCTGCCTCGACCCCGCCCCGCCGCCCCGACATCCTTGGTGGGAGCCCCTACATTGCCGGATTCGTCGTCGTCTTCAACCTACAGTCACCGGCGTGTCCGTGACGATTGTCGCCGTTCTGCTGCTCCTAAGCCACCAACGGGCCATCGTGTGCCTCCTCGGTGAGGCACTCAACCATTCCCTTCTCCTTCCCGTGCGGAACCGCCGTCGTATTCGTCGCTCTGTTCGAGGCCGAAGCCATCATCCGCCATGGCCACGAGCTCGTCGTGGCCGTGCTTTTTCCCCGCGTCTCTGGCCGCCCCAGTTCGCCCCCTCGCGCGTGTGCACCTGCCCACGGCCGCGCCCCGCCCGCTGCCTTGCAACAGCTGCTGCTGCGCGCGCTTGTAGCCGCCGCTGCCGTATCTAACAGCTGCTGCTGCTGCTAGACATTGAATTGTGCTGCTTCCTTCTTCAGTTAACCCAAGTGTCAATTTTTTTCCAGTTTCATCAGAATAAAATTGTACAAGGAGTCATTCTGTCCAATTGTGCTGAAAAATAGTTTTCTTGAGTTTTGATCATCAAGAGGACTCATCTTGTAAACGAACTCGTGCTGATAGTTGCAGTGAATAATTTCCCATACTGATTCATCCCATATATCAACAATGAGAAAGAAGTACCTAAAAAAGTTTAACATCAAGCATGCACTCTGCTCTTTTGTGTGATATGGGACTTGGGACTTGGGAATTGGTTCTTTCTTACTACAGTCTTGCTGCTATAGTATGGCTCTGTTCTTGGTGGAGTACAATTTTGTATAAAATGAAATGCAAGGTTGCTGATACTGTAACCCATATCACACAGATCAATTTTTTTTCAATTTATGCAACTGTAAGAGTACCAACCAGATTACACAAATCATTTTTGATCTGCAAGGTTGTTGTTGCTATGATGGAGTAACTCTGTAAGATGGAGTACATGAGTACTGTAGTAGTAACTCTTGATTAATTATGGCATTGTGTGTCATAATTTGCTAGGTTGCATGGCATGTGCTGGATGAAGCTTATGGTGTAGTATCTTAATTGACTGATGTTGATGAACCTTTCATGTACATATTTGGTTTGGTTGATTGCCTGGCATGAGCTAGATGAAATGATCTATTTCTCCTGATGTGAAATGATCCCTTTCTCCTGAAATGTTGATTAATTTCCGTTTCGGTTGAGAATGGGGCACTCCTAGGTCAAGAAAATTAGCAAAGGTCATGCCCAATTTTCTTGACCTAGAAGGTGCTCGATTCTCAACCGAAACTTTTATTTGTGAGCCTTGAGAAGATTAATTGGTTCCACAATGCAAGCCAACTTTTATTTCTCTTGCCTGGTTCCACTAAGATGTGTTATTGCAAGCCAGCTTTTGTGATCTCTTTTTCTATGTTTCAAGGACTGCCCAATACAAGTAAAGCAATTTGTTCTGATCAGTCAACTGTGAGTGAATCAGGATGTTGATTAATGTGAGGGATTCACTTGCTGCTCCACTATTATAATTTGGCAGCTCAAAACTATACGTAGTATGCTTTGTGTGGAGTTTTTTCTTCAGTTTTGGCCACTATTGATGTTTAATACTTCATACAAAACACACGATAAAAAAATGACTCGATTTACTATAAAAACTACCTTTTGGCCACTATTTTTTTATTTTTACTAGCATGTTACCATTAAAATAGTGGTGCAAGTTTTGCTTGTTACTTAGAGTAGTATAAAAGACATTTTGGACCAAAACAAGTTTCTGGTATAGTTAGAAGACGCCTGACCCATTTCTTGAGCCTTGTATTGCAAGTTGATGAAATTCGATTTGTTAGCGACTAGCTAGCTCATTCATTTCTAAAAAGCATGTGATGAGCTAGAACCCAGACATCTATGCTATCTTACTCCATGAGCCTCTACGCAGACCAAATGTAGCCCAACTTAGAATTCTCCTCGGTGTCGACAAACCCTAAATGATGAGACCATGATCTTGTTCCTTGACAATAACCAACTTTTTGACCAAACTTTATTCCTATTTAGAGAGAAACATGGCCAACAACGATGAGGCCGGGGGTTCGGGCGTCAAGGCATTCTGGGAGCTGTCCCAGGAGATGGAGGAACAACCTCACTTGTATGAGGCCGCCGCCTTCCCCACCGATCCTGAGACCACTGATGGTACCGCCGAGGATGACCCCACTGATGCCACCACTGATGGTGCCGCCGAGGATGCCACCACTGATGATGGCGGCGCACGCATAGATGGCAGCCAACCGAAGAGGCAACGGAAGGACCGGCGCCCGACCGTGCTCCGCACCCTCAAGGAGGAAGTTACTGAAGTGGACTCCGACGGGAATCCAACGGCGCCCGAACGAATAGTCAAGGGGTACTCGCTTCAGCTCGGGTGCATTCTCCGGAGCATCGTCTTGATCAACACCGACAACCTCAGGCATCCTGGCTGAGGGAATTTGCGCAACCTCCTCTTCACGAAGCTGCACGAACGATACAAGTTCCCCGCTGAATTTGAAAACACAAGCCTTAAAGGGAATAAAGTGAACAATGCTGCCCTCACGAAGATGAGCACGGCCCTATCTACTTGCAAAAGCAATGTGAAGAGAATGATCCAGAAAGGTGAGAGTTATGAGAAGATCAAGGAGAAAAATCCTTCGATCACCGAAGATGACTACAACGACTTCAAGATCAATTGCTCGAGCACCGCAAGCTCCGATTCAAGTAAGTGGGGAAAGAAATGCGGGAGCTGAACTTAGGGGAACACACACTCGGTCCCGGCGGTTACAGAGTGGCGGAGCCTATATGGGACAAGGAGGATGCGGACCGTGCCGAGCAAGGCCTACCGCCCCTCTTCGATAAATACGGTGACAAGCAGACCAGGAACTTTGTCAGGGCCCGGTACAAGAAGGACCCGAAAACAAAGGAGCTTACCACGGATCCGAAGACCAGGGAGCTTGAGCTTGTTCTGGTAAGGAATACACCCCCGCGTAATTAGCTTCATATGGTTGCATTCTAATTAATGAAGCCAAATTTCTAAATGGTTCACATTCCTTCCGCAGGCGACTGAAAGCAGTAGCGCGGGGTCGACTAAGAGCAACCCTTGGGACACCACTCTAAATAGGGCGTTGAATGTAATGAAGAACAAGGATAAGCTCAGTAAGCCGACGTCAGCTGGTCGTGTGGCCGGCAAAGGCTTGTCGACAAAATGGTCGTCATACTATAACACTGGTGGGCGAAAGGAGAAAAAGACCAACTCAGAAAGCCAGGCGCGCGAGGTTCAAGAACTCAGGGCACAGGTGGCGCGGATTCCGGAGATGGTCCAAGAGCAAGTGGAACAACAACTCGGAAGGACGATCACCGCCATTGTGCCTACCTTGATCCCGGGGATTAGTGCGTGGATTGCGGGCGGCCAACAGGGGCCGCCCCCGATTCCTAGCTTCACGTCCAGCAACTCGCAAAACGCGATGGCGGGGCCATTGGTGTCTTCGACGGAGGCGGCATTGGTGTCTCCGATGCCAACACGGGAGCTTAATGCACCCGGGTGTACGCCGGCCGGCACCTCTGCAGCAAGCGGCCCCTCCGTCAACTGCACGCCCGCTGTTGGCGGTGCCTCAACATTAGCCGAGCTCGACGCCATCATCATGGTAACTAATTAAGCCTCTCTCGGCCGAGGACTTCATCTCCTTGCCTTTGACTGGGCATCCCTGACGCCCTACATGTTTTCGCAGGGCGCCGCCGACGTTCCGTGCACTCTCCTGCACTTCGTGAACAACGAGTTGGTCGATGTCGCCAAGGGCAAAATCGTTCAACCGGGCAACCCCTTGTTCCACGGTACCCAGATGCCACCCAACTTGTTTAGGGTTCAACTGGTTCGGGTGCTGCCAGGCTGCGACGAGTTGTTACCTCCGATTCGACCCGTCAGGGCCGACGATGATGACGTGATGACCCTCAGCGCCTGCCTGAGCTGGCCCCTGCTTTGGCCGAAGAGCCAGATTCGTTTGGGGGCGGGGGACACCACCCCAAAGACAACACCGCCAGTCGTGCCGGCGCCAAGTCGGCCCCGTGGAAAGACCGCCGCAACGGTGCCGGACATCCCTATGCCACTGGATCCAAACATGCATATGGCACAGGATCAGAATGACGACGACGACGATACATTTGCCAACGTCGATCAGTACTTTGCCGATCATGGGTATGGTGGCGACTTCATGGGGCCTCCTTCTCAAGAACCCAACCCAACAAAAGACGTGCGCGATCTAGCTGGTACCACGGAGAAGCCAAGTTGCAACAGGCGTCGTCTAGCGTTCAGCTCTCAGGAGACGCCTCCAGCTGCCGACTTCACCGAGCCTCAGATAGGCGAGGAGCGAAATATTATCAGCCCCAACACACTCAAGAAGGCGGTCTGTGAGCAGAACTCGGTCCCATTACAGGAGAAGAAGAAGGCACGCAAAAGAAAGACTAACAAGGGTGCGGGCCAGCCGGCACCGAGTACGATCCGTGCTCAGGACGGGCCACCTGCACCTGAGGATATCTCGAGGAGGGTGCATGTGGCGGGTAGGCTGATGCTACCGAGAAATATGCTCGATGCTGCAACCGGTGCTATGCGGAGTCTGCATGACAGTGTTCTTTCTTTGGAGAAGCGGTGTCTCGGAGAGAAGGATGTGGCATACCCGGTTTTCGCGGCCAAGGTGCTAGAGGGCAAGGGCTTTGTGGATAACTCCATCGGGGGTACGATCGTCCTGCGGTTTGATGACATCCACGCTATGTTCAACCTTCATCCGCTGCACTACACCTTCGTTCGGCTATTTTCGCTGAGTATGGAGATGCGGATCATTCGCGACAAGACCCCGAACATCGTGATAGTCGACCCCTTCTACATGCGTGCCAAGATCTTGGGCAGCGCTGGGGACCGGCAAGTCGCGAGTTCTTACCTCGAAGGCGTCATTCTGGCAAACCAAGATAAGGATAACTTCCTCGTGCCTTACTTTCCCGAGTAAGTCCTCCCCTCAACCGCCCCGTAACATATGAATTCTTAGATTTCGATCGTTTTTCTTTTAACATTCCGTGTTTTCTGCAGTGACACATGTTGCACGCTCATCCTCCTAAGCCCCAAATATTTCATGGCCACATATTTCAACCCGGACCGTCAGTCGAACATAGACTACACAAATGTCAAGAAGGTTCTTGATGATGTTCTCCCCGGCTACGTCAAATCTGGAGGCACCTTCACCAGGCCTATTCGTAAGTACGGCAAGCACGTGTTCTCCCACAATACGACGTTCTGCTGCGTCAAGCAGCCAACTGGCGGTCCGAAGGGTGCCTACTATGCCATCCATCACATGCGGGCGATCGTACGGGACCATCATCAACTTCTGCTACCGAGTAGACTCAAAGATTGGGCCGCGAGCGTGTCGTCAATCCAGGATACGGACATCAGACAAGAATTCTTTCGCATCCAGTCGGAGTTTGCGGAAATCATCCATCAAGATGTCCTTCGTACCTCGGGGCAGTTCTACCTCAGAAATCAACCGTCCAATAGTGACATCGACACAATCCTACAAATGCAGGCTGACAACGCCCGTTGTTTCATGACTCCCATGATAGACGGCGGCTTCATCCACGCTCTGGTCCCTTGAGTCGAGTCGAAAACAGTGATGCTGTGTCTAGTTCTGAAACATCGATTGGCTCATATGTTGTAATTAAACTTTAATGAAATTGTAGTATGTCTCTTTGGTTTCGAGAGCCATTCAACTTAGATGTAATCGATGCTATTAATGTTTTGCTTTTCTCTTCCGATCGTTCTGTTGCATACTTATATGTTGCTTATGTATTGTCTGTGAATTGGTACTAATGTTTCGTTTGGCTACTGCATAGCGATGCCGTGGTATGTCGTGTACAAGGGTAAGGTTCCCGGAGTCTACAACGACTGGGAGGAGTGTCGGAGACAGGTTCACCGATTCAGCGGTAACAGTTACAAAGGGTACACCACTAGGGCCGAGGCCGAATCTAGATACGCCCGCTATCTAGCGGGAGAGGGGAGGGAGCATTGGAGGAACCAGATGAAGACGAGTTTCATCGTGATGATGCTCATCGTGATGACCGCATCTCTCTTCTATGTGATGGTAGTTTAGATGATCGATATCGACTTGTAATGTGAAGACAAACTCGCAGTCTTGAGACTTGTAATATAATGTTCTATCTTTGTTCGGTCTTTTCAATTCGGAGACTAATATGATGAATTGTATTCGGAGACTAAAATGATGAATTGTATTCAGAGACTAATCTTCTATTTTATTCGATGAATCTGTTGTTGATGTGTGCTGTCTATATTTTGTCCAATTATACATTTTGTAACCTGTGCAAAAAATAGAAAATTAAAAAACAAAAAAACCTAATATTCATACTAATGGCGCATCACATCATAGTGCGCCATTAGTGTGCCAAAGGATACTAATGGCGCATCATTAAACAGTGCGCCATTAGTATGCCGAAGTTACTAATGGCGCATACTGTTGTTGTGCGCCATTAGTATGCCAAAGCACCTGGGTATACATGGCCCCCTGGGAGGCATACTAATGGCGCACCATGGACTATACTAATGGCGCACCGCGTGGTGCGCCATTAGTAAAATATACTAATGGCGTGCTACTAATGGCGCACCACTAATGCGCCATTAATGGCCAAATTAGGTGCGCCATTAGTAGGCCTTTTCCTAGTAGTGGTATTTTGATAGAAACAACAAACTAAACATCAGTAAACAATAGGGAGTATGAGCAAATTAAACAGCAGTTGAGGATAAAGGCTTTAGAAGGACTGACTTACATTAACAGTTAACACCGGCTTTATAATGCCCTTCTTCATGTCAAGGGAAGGATAACTCAAGAATTTCAGCACAAAATCTTCTTCATAAGCATTGCATGTACTCTACATTTTGTAGAGAGTAATTATAGATATGATAATACTAGAAGGGATAGAGGATAATGAAGATAAGATGCAGATTGATGCTACATAATCAACTACCAATCCATGGAAGTACAAGCATTACAGGACAAAATGTACTGACAAGAGCAATGGGCCACACTTCTGCACTGGCATTGTCTGTGTATTCAACTTTTTGGTAAGATTAAATATAGATCCGATATTTTTTAGTAAATGGTGGGCGAGGGAGATAAGATGCAGAATGCTACACAATGAACCAATCCCTCTTACCATAATACAAGAGTGTTTTGAACACTGGTGTACTGTACAAAACGTTCTTATATTGTGGGACGGAGGGAGTAGATGTTAATGTAAGTACAGTGATAGACGACGTTCAGTCCTTACAAGAGGATAGCAGAGCCAAACCTCTTCAAAAGCATTGGGTTGATTCTAAATTTATGTTAGAGTCCATACGGATCTTATAATGTCCACCAAATGGATGATAACGAGACTAACATGTGCAGTGATGCTACATAATCAAATAGCTATGAAAGTAAGTATGGTCATACAGGGCAAGAGGTATACACAAGAGAAATGCAGTGTGCAGTATAGTTGCGAGATTCTGTGGTCCCTTGAGAATGAATGTTCTTCTTCTAACAGTTTTCGTACAAGTGAGACGTTAAGGCTATTGGGGATCGTTGAAAAAATTTAAAAAATTCTACGCATCACCAAGATCAATCTATGGAGAAATTAGCAACGAGAGAGAGAGAGAGGAGTGCATCTTCATACCCTTGAAGATCGTGACACGGAAGTGTTACAAGAACGCGGATGAGGGAGTCGTACTCGTGGCAATTCAGATTGCGGTTGATTCCAATCCAAGTGCCGAACAACGGCGCCTCCGCGTTCAACACATGTGCATCCCGATGACGTCTCCCACACCTTGATCCAGCAAGGAGAGAGGGAGAGGTTGGGGAAGACAACTCCAGTAGCAGCACGATGGTGTGCTGGTGTTGGAGCAGCATGGTACTCTGTGTAACACCCTCGATGCGACTATATCTCCCACGTGTCGAGGCACGACTTAGAGGCATAATCGCATTGAAGGCATATGTCGCAAGTCGGGTAATCATCACAAACATCCCATGTAATATACATAATGAAGAGGGATAACATAGTTGGCTTACACTCGCCACGTCAATCAAAGTACATAAATAACATACATCATCCAAACACTCATGGCCCGACTACAGCGCCAAAATAGAAGAAAACCCAACATGCGACACGGTCCCAATCACCCCCAACTGGGCACCACTACTGATCATCAGGAAAGGACACATAGTAACGCTGAGAGTCCTCGTCATACTCCCACTTGAGCTCAAGCGCGTCACCTGGAGCGGAATCACCTGGACCTGCATCTGGTGTAATAGTAATCTGTGAGCCACGCGGACTCAGCAATCTCGCACCCTCGCGATCAAGACTATTTAAGCTTATAGGAAGGGGTAAGGCAAATATATGTGGAGCTGCAGCAAGCGACTAGCATGTATGGTGGCTAACTTATTCGCAAAAGAGAGCGAGAAGAGGAGGCAAAGCACGAGCGAGAAACTAGAGAGCAACCTGCGCAAACATTACTCCAACACCGTGTCCACTTCCCGGACTCCGCCGAGAAGGGGCCATCACGGTAACACACTCAGTTGATTCATTTTAATTAATTAAGGTTCAAGTTATCTACAACCGGACATTAACAAATTCCCATCTGCCCATAACCGTGGGCACGACTTTCGAAAGTTCAATCCCTGCAGGGGAGTCCCAACTTAGCCCATAACATGCTCTCACGGTCAACAAAGGAATAGACCTCCACCCGAGACATTCCGATCAGACTCGGTATCCCGATACAACAAGACATTTCGACAGGTTAAAACAAGACCAGCAACACCGCCCGAATGTGCCGACAAATCCCGATAGGAGCTGCACATATCTCTTTCTCAGGGCACACTTAGATGAACACTACGTACAACTAAAACCAACCCTCGAGTTGCCCCAAGGTGGCGCTGCAAGTGGCTCTGTTTGGACCAACACTCAGAGGAGCACTGGCCTGGGGGGGTTTAAATAAGATGACCCTCGGGCTCTGGAAACCCAAGGGAAAAAAGGCTAGGTGGCAAATGGTAAAACCAATGTTGGGCATTGCTGGAAAAGCTTTAATCAAGGCGAACTATCAAGGGGTTCCCATTATAACCCAACCGCGTAAGGAACGCAAAATCCGGGAACATAACACCGATATGACGGAAACTAGGGCGGCAAGAGTGGAACAAAACACTAGGCGAGAGGCCGAGCCTTCCACCCTTTACCAAGTATATAGATGCATTAAGATAACATGGCAATATAATGATATCCCAACAAGTAAATAAATGTTCCAACAAGGAACGGTCTCCAATCTTCACCTGCAACTAACAACGCTATAAGAGGGGCTGAGCAAAGCGGTAACATAGCCAATCAACGGTTTGCTAGGACAATGGTGGGTTAGAGGTTTGACATGGCAATTGGGAGGCTGACAAGCAAAAGGTAGGCATCGTAGCATTGGCATAGCAAAAGAGCGAGCAAACTAGCATAGCAAAGATAGTAGTGATTTCGAGGGTATGATCATCTTGGCTGCAAAGTTTTCAGAGTTGACTGGATCCTCGAAAGCAAACTCAACGGGCTCCTCGTTAGCGAACTCGTCTCTCGGCTCTACCCAAACAAGACAAACAAGCAACAAGGACACAATCAAGCACGTGCATACTCAAACAACACGATGCAAAGATGATATCCTATGCGGGATGCAATGCGGGATGCATATGCAAGATATGATAGGAAAAGCATGAACCTGGCCTCAACTTGGAAAACCAAGTGTTCTACTGGAAAGACGGGATGAAATCGCTTGAAAACGATATAAAGAACGCCGGAATCGGAGTTACGGTTTGGAAATGGCAAGCGATTCAAATATGACACCGGTCTGCGTTTTACAGCAAGTAGGCCTCTAAATGCAATGAGATGAACATGCTAAAGCACTCAAACATGGCATCAAAATACATGGCAGGGAAGTATTCAAGATGCTTAATAAAAGACTAGCACTGAGCTATGGCCAATTCCTCCATTAAGAGGTTCAAACAAGCATGGCAAAAACGCAAATGGTAAACAGATCTCAGACTTAGTGAAATTAACACTTGTCTGGAATTTCAGATCATGAAGCCCTCTTCGGAGCAACAAAACGACATGCTACAGGACCTGAACATGACAAAGAAAGACATGGCATGGAGCTACTCAACAAGCTTAACAAAAGTCCCTTAGTGACCTTGAGCCAAAAGGGATCACAAAATATACTAACAAGCACACGAACATAGCAAAAACATAATCAGTTTTCAGACTTAGTGAAAACTGGGACATGCTGAAACATAACTCACGAAGGCATGTTTACGAGCTCGATGCACTCACTACGGAGCAAGTCATGACAAGGCAAGCATACATCCATTAAGAAGGAACAAAATGCAAGCTAGACATGGCAAGAACAATGGCATAGCATGCGCGGGTCAACTACAATAACACCGGCAAAATCGCAAACAAGTTGATGATCTGCCCAGATTCACAACGAAGCAAAAGTAGAGCTCGATTGACTCAAGCTAGGGTTCTCCATATATGCAAACAAAGACACGGATGGATAGAGCACTACAATATTAACAAAACTCCTTTACTGATCATCCTCAAAAGAGGCATGGATCACTAGGAAACAACATGAACATATGGCATCGTGAACTAAACAATCCCAGGACTTAGTGAAATCACTAAGTCACTGAAAACAGATTTACCGGGTGCCTCTCTTTGCAAGCTTGCACTAAGCACCACACACATCACAAAAATACATGGGTTGCACCTCTGGAAAGATAACAGAACCCTAAACAAAACATATGAAGGACTCACAGGCATATCATGCACATAATAATCATGGCAAAAATGACAAAAGTCTAAGATGAACTAGCAGATCTGACAATTAACTCACGAAGCCCTCTTATAACAGCATTTCGGGCATCAAGATGAACTCAAATGAAAATGATGCAATGGAATGAAATGATGTACTCATCGAGACGAACATTTTGATATGCTATATGTCCAAATCGGAGCTACGGATGCGGAGATATGGCAGGTCAAAGTATGCACAAAAATTAGGGTTCGGAGGGGAAAGTCAACCACGTCTGGATCTGGATCTGGGATCACTATAGCATCCCGTGAACCGAGGATCGCTAGAAATGGTGAGGGGCCGCCGGAGTTGACAAGGAGGCGGCGGGGAGGCGCTCCCGGGCCGGATCTCGCCGGATCCGGCCGCCGGGGAGCCGGAGTTGACGGCGGGGCGGCGCTCCGCGGCGTGGTGAGGCGGCGAGGGGGCTCCGGGTGGCGGCCGGCAATTGCGCCGCGGCGGCGGGGCGCGACGAACGTCGCCTGGCGCGGGGGCGGCGAACGGTGGAAGGAGGCGGCGGAGGCCAGGCCGGGAGGGCCCCGCACGGGCCTCGTGGGCCCGCGGGGTCGGCGGCGAACTGGGGACCGGCCCAGGGACACGTGGCACGGCGCGATTCGTCCCGCGGAGCCGGGCGGACACGTCCGACGCGCGGTTTTTTTGTCCGGCGGCGGCGGGAGGAGTTGGATCTAGGGTTAGGGGAGGAAGACTCGTGAATTCCGGAGGGGGTTCTTTAAATAGGCATAGGAGGAGCTAGGAGAGTCCAAATGAGGTGCGGTTTTCGGCCACGCGATCATGATCGAACGCTCTAGGTGATGGAGCAGAGTTTGGTGGGTTTTGGGCCAAATTGGAGGGGTGTTGGGCTGCAACACACACGAGGCCTTTTCGGTCCCTTGGTTAACCATTGGAGTATCAAACGAAGTCCAAATGATACGAAACTTGACAGGCGGTCTACCGGTAGTAAACCAAGGCC
This sequence comes from Triticum monococcum, assembly GCA_034509565.1. Classification (NCBI taxonomy): domain Eukaryota; kingdom Viridiplantae; phylum Streptophyta; class Magnoliopsida; order Poales; family Poaceae; genus Triticum; species Triticum monococcum. Next base: position 389,863,059 of record CM067841.1, read on the forward strand.
GCTTGGCAAGTCTCGGTCCAATCCGGAAATGTTTAATACCCACACACGAAAGAAAGCTAGAAATGACCACCGGAGGAGAACGAGGCACCGGATTACATCATATGAGATGCATGACAACGAAAACAACACACGGAGACAAAAACCCGAACCCGAGAAAATAAATTAACTTAAAGCCGAAAACGGCAAGAGTTGGATTACAAATTGGGAAAGTTATATACGGGGTGTTACAACACTCCACCACTACGAAAAGATCTCGTCCCGAGATCTAGGACTGAAAGAACGCCGGGTACTCAGAACGGAGGTGATCCTCGCGTTCCCAGGTAGCTTCATGGTCGGAATGGTGTGACCACTTGACTTTGAGAAATTTGATTGACTTGTTGCGATTCCTACGTTCAGTCTCTTCAAGGATTGCAACTGGGTGCTCACGATAGGAGAGATCTTCTTGGAGCTCAATGTCCTCGAAGTTGACGGTGCGGTCAGGCGTCTTGAAGCACTTTCGGAGCTGAGAGACATGGAACACATCATGAACATTTGCAAAGTTTGACGGAAGCTCGAGTTGATAGGCGAGGTCGCCTCTCTTGCTGACAATCTTGAAAGGTCCCACGTATCTAGGGGCAAGCTTCCCTTTGATACCGAAGCGACGAGTCCCTTTCATTGGAGAGACACGGAGGTAAACATGATCTCCGATCTCGAAAGCCAAATCACGGTGCTTACTATCATAGTAGCTCTTCTGGCGGGATTGGGCTGCTTTGAGGTTATCACGAATGACTTTGCACATTTCTTCTGCCTTTGTGATTAAGTCATTACCCAGCAGCTGACGTTCACCGGTTTCAGACCAGTTGAGAGGGGTACGGCACTTCCTGCCATACATAATTTCAAATGGGGCCTTGCCCGAACTTGCTTGGAAATTGTTGTTGTATGAGAATTCAGCATAAGGAAGACAATCCTCCCACTTCATGCCAAAGGAGATCACACAAGCCCTGAGCATATCTTCAAGAATCTGATTGACACGCTCGACTTGACCGCTTGTTTGAGGATGGAAAGCTGTGCTGAAGCGGATGTTGGTGCCCATGGCCTTCTGAAAAGAATCCCAAAACTTGGAGGTAAAGATGCTGCCACGGTCTGAGGATATCACTTGAGGGATACCGTGCAGAGAGACAATTCGAGAGTTATAGAGAGTTTTGCCAATTGAGCTGCAGTGATCGACTCTTTGATAGGCAGAAAATGAGCCACTTTGGTGAGTTTGTTAATGACAACGAATATAGCATCATTGCCACGCTTGGACTTTGGAAACCCAGTCACGAAGTCCATTTCAATGTGGTCAAACTTCCATTCTGGAATGGCAAGGGGTTGGAGGAGACCTGCTGGCCTTTGGTGTTCTGCCTTCACTCTTCTGCAGATATCACATTCATTCACGAAATGAGCGATCTCGCGCTTCATTCGAGTCCACCAATTAGCTTGCTTAAGATCCTGATACATCTTTGTGCTCCCAGGGTGGATGGAGAGGAGAGAGTTGTGAGCCTCGTTCATGATCACTTTACGAAGTTCACCTTTGGGCACAACAATACGATCCTCGAAGAAGAGAGTGTCCTTGTCATCAAGGCGGTAGCACATGTACTTGGATTGACTCTTGGCAATCCCAATCTTCACCTTTTTCACCATAGCATCAAGAAGCTGGGCTTAGCGAATCTGGTCTTCCAAGGTAGGAGAGACTTGAAGGTTGGCGAGGAAACCTTGAGGAACAATTTGCAGATTAAGTTTGCGGAAAGCTTCACAAAGCTCGGGTTGATAAGGCTTTAGAATTAGACTGTTGCAATACGCTTTCCTGCTCAAAGCGTCAGCAATCACATTGGCCTTGCCTGGAGTATACTCGATACTCGGATTATACTCTTGAATCATTTCGACCCATCGAGTTTGCCTGAGGTTGAGATTAGGCTGAGTGAAGATGTACTTGAGACTCTTGTGATCAGTGAAAATGTCCACTTTTCTTCCCAATAGAAGATGTCTCCAAGTCAAAAGAGCATGCACAACTGCCGCCAACTCGAGATCATGAGTGGGGTAGTTCTTCTCAGTAGGCTTCAACTGGCGAGAGGTATAAGCAACAACTTTCTTCTCTTGCATCAAAACTGCGCCAAGACCTTGGAGAGAGGCATCACAAAAGACCTCGTACGGCTTGGATTCATCAGGCGGAGTCAGAACTGGAGCAGTGATCAATTTCTCTTTCAAAGTGTTGAAAGCAATATCACACTCCGGAGACCAAACGTACTTGACGTGCTTCTGAAGAAGATTTGAGAGAGGCTTCGTGATCTTAGAAAAGTTTTCAACGAATCTTTGGCAATAGCTTGCGAGACCGAGGAAGCTACGGAGTTGCTTCACGTTCTGAGGAGGTTCCCAATTAACAATTGCAGACACCTTCTCAGGATTCACGGCAATGCCCTTGGCAGAGATGGTATGACCAAGATAAAGAACCTCATCGAGCCAAAATTTACACTTGGAGAACTTGGCGTAGAACTGATGTTCCCTGAGCTTGTCAAGAACCAAACGCAAGTGCTTGGCATGATCTTCCTTGTTCTTCGAGAAAACTAGAATGTCGTCGAGATAGACCAAAACGAAGTCATTGGTGTAGGCGTTGAAGATGAAGTTGTTGGAAATATGCCCTAGAGGCAATAATAAAAGCATTATTATTATATTTCCTTGTTCATGGTAATTGTCTTTATTCATGCTATAATTGTGTTATCCGGAAATCGTAATACATGTGTGAATAACAGACACCAACATGTCCCTAGTAAGCCTCTAGTTGACTAGCTCGTTGATCAACAGATAGTCATGGTTTCCTGGCTATGGACATAAGATGCCATTGATAACGAGATCACATCATTAGGAGAATGATGTGATGGACAAGACCCAATCCTAAACATAGCATAAAGATCGTGTAGTTCATTTTGCTAGAGTTTTGCAATGTCAAGTATCTTTTCCTTAGACCATGAGATCGTGTAACTCCCGGATACCGTAGGAGTGCTTTGGGTATACCAAACGTCACAACGTAACTGGGTGGCTATAAAGGTAGACTACGGGTATCTCTGAAAGTATCTGTTGGGTTGACACGGATCAAGACTGGGATTTGTCACTCCGTATAACGGAGAGGTATCACTGGGCCCACTCGATAATGCATCATCATAATGAGCTCAAAGTGACCAAGTGTCTGGTCACGGGATCATGCATTACGGTACGAGTAAAGTGACTTGCCGATAACGAGATTGAACGAGGCATTGGGATACCGACGATCGAATCTCGGGCAAGTAATATATCGATAGACAAAGGGAATTGCATACGGGGTTGATTGAATCCTCGACATCGTGGTTCATCCGATGAGAACATCGTGGAGCATGTGGGAGCCAACATGGGTATCCAGATCCCGCTGTTGGTTATTGACCGGAGAGTCGTCTCGGTCATGTCTGCTTGTCTCCCGAACCCGTAGGGTCTACACACTTAAGGTTCGGTGACGCTAGGGTTGTAAAGATATGTATATGCAGTAACCCGAATGTTGTTCGGGGTCCCGGATGAGATCCCGGACGTCACGAGGAGTTCTGGAATGGTCCGGAGGTAAAGAATTATATATAGGATGTGCAGTTTCGGCCATCGGGACAAGTTTCGGGGTACCCGGTATTGTACCGGGACCACCGGAAGGGTCCCGGGGGTCCACCGGGTGGGGCCACCTATCCCGGAGGGCCCCTTGGGCTGAAATAGGAGGGAACCCAGCCCATAGTGGGCTGGGGCGCCAGCCCCCCAAGGCCCATGCGCCTAGGGTTGGGGGGGAACCCTAAGGGGGGCCACCCCTTGCTTGGGGGGCAAGCCCCCCACCCCTTGGCCGCCGCCCCCCTGGTAGATCCCATCTACCAGGGCCGGCGCCCCCCCTGGCACCCCTATATATAGTGGGGGAGAGGAGGGACTTGATCCCCACGCTTTTGGTGCTTCCTCTCTCCCCGTTACTTCTTCCTTTCTCGTAGTACACGGCGAAGCCCTGCTGTCGTGACGCCCTGCATCCACCACCACGCCGTCGTGCTGCTGGATCTTCATCAACCTCTCCTTCCCCCTTGTTGGATCAAGAAGGAGGAGACGTCTCCCGTCCCGTACGTGTGTTGAACGCGGAGGTGCCGTCCGTTCGGCGCTGGTCATCGGTGATTTGGATCACGGCGTGTACGACTACTTCAACCTCGTTCTAACGAACGCTTCCGCTCGCGATCTACAAAGGTATGTAGATGCATCTCGTGACTCGTTGCTAGATGAACTCCTAGATGATCTTGGTGAAACGAGTAGGAAAATTTTTGTTTTCTGCAACGTTCCCCAACAGTGGCATCATGAGCTAGGTCTATGCGTAGTTCTTCTTGCGCGAGTAGAACACAATTTGTTGTGGGCGTGGATTTGTCAACCTTCTTGCCGCTACTAGTCTTTTCTTGCTTCAGCGGTATTGTGGGATGAAGCGGCCCGGACCAACCTTACACGTACGCTTACGTGAGACCGGTTCCACCGACTAACATGCACTAGTTGCATAAGGTGGCTGGCGGGTGTCTGTCTCTCCCACTTTAGCTGGAGCGGATTCGATGAACAGGGTCCTTATGAAGGGTAAATAGAGGTTGACAAATCACGTTGTGGCTTTAACGTAGGTAAGAAAACGTTCTTGCTAGAACCCTAATTCAGCCACGTAAAACTTGCAACAACAATTAGAGGACGTCTAACTTGTTTTTGCAGCAAGTGGTTTGTGATATGATATGGCCAAAGTTGTGATGAATGATGAATGATCTATATGTGATGTATGAGATGTTCATGCTATTGTAATAGGAATCACGACTTGCATGTCGATGAGTATGACAACCGGCAGGAGCCATAGGAGTTGTCTTTATTCTTTTATATGACCTGCGTGTCATTGAGAAACGTCATGTAAATTACTTTACTTTATTGCTAAACGCGTTAGCCATAGTAGTAGAAGTAATAATTGGCGAGCAACTTCATGGAGACACGATGATGGAGATCATGATGATGGAGATCATGGTGTCAAGCCGGTGACAAGATGATCATGGAGCCCCAAGATGGAAATCAAAGGAGCTATGTGATAATGGCCATATCATGTCACGTTTATTATTTGATTGCATGTGATGTTTATCATGTTTTGCATCTTGTTTACTTAGAACGGCGGTAGTAAATAAGATGACCCCTCATAACAATTTCAAGAAGTGTTCTCCCCTAACTGTGCACCGTTGCTAAAGTTCGTCGTTTCGAAGCACCACGTGATGATCGGGTGTGATAGATTCTTACGTTCACATACAACGGGTGTAAGACAGTTTTACACATGCAAAACACTTAGGGTTAACTTGACGAGCCTAGCATGTGCATAGACATGGCCTCGGAACACAGAAGACCGAAAGGTCGAGCATGAGTCGTATAGAAGATGCGATCAACATGAAGATGTTCACCGATGTTGACTAGTCCGTCTCACGTGATGATCGGACACGGCCTAGTTAACTCGGATCATGTAATACTTAGATGACTAGAGGGATGTCTAATCTAAGTGGGAGTTCATTATATAATTTGATTAGATGAACTTTATTATCATGAACATTAGTCTAAAATATTTACAATATGTCTTGTAGATCAAATGGCCAACGTAGTCCTCAACTTCAACGCGTTCCTAGAGAAAACTAAGCTGAAAGACGATGGCAGCAACTACACGGACTGGGTCCGGAACTTGAGGATCATCCTCATAGCTGCCAAGAAAGATTATGTCCTACAAGCACCGCTGGGTGACGCACCTATCCTCCCTGCTGAACAAGACGTTATGAACGCTTGGCAGGCACGTACCGATGACTACTCCCTCGTTCAGTGCGGCATGCTTTACAGTTTAGAACCGGGGCTCCAAAAGCGTTTTGAGAGACATGGAGCATATGAGATGTTCGAAGAGCTGAGAATGGTTTTCCAAGCTCATGCCCGAGTCGAGAGATATGAGGTCTCCGACAAGTTCTTCAGCTGTAAGATGGAGGAAAATAGTTCTGTCAGTGAGCACATACTCACGATGTCTGGATTACATAACCGCTTGACTCAGCTGGGAGTTAATCTCCCGGATGATGCGGTCATTGACAGAATCCTCCAGTCGCTTCCACCAAGCTACAAGAGCTTTGTGATGAACTTCAATATGCAGGGGATGGAAAAGACCATTCCTGAAGTATTTGCTATGCTGAAATCAGCAGAGGTAGAAGTCAAGAAGGAACATCAGGTATTGATGGTCAATAAAACCACTAAGTTCAAGAAGGGCAAGGGTAAGAAAGCTTTCAAGAAGGACGGCAAGGAAGTTGCCGCGCCCGGCAAGCAAGCTGCCGGGAAGAAGCCAAAGAATGGACCCAAGCCCGAGACTGAGTGCTTTTATTGCAAGGGGAGTGGACACTGGAAGCGGAATTGCCCCAAGTACTTAGCAGACAAGAAGGCCGGCAAAACAAAAGGTATATGTGATATACATGTAATTGATGTGTACCTTACCAGTAATCGTAGTAGCTCTTGGGTATTTGATACCGGTGCAGTTGCTCACATTTGTAACTCACAGCAGGAACTACGGAATAGGCGGAGACTGGCGAAGGACGAGGTGACGATGCGCGTCGGGAATGGTTCCAAAGTCGATGTGATCGCCGTCGGCACGCTACCTCTTCATTTACCTACGGGATTAGTTTTAAACCTCAATAATTGTTATTTAGTACCAGCTTTGAGCATGAACATTGTATCGGGATCTCGTTTAATTCGAGATGGCTACTCATTTAAATCCGAGAATAATGGTTGTTCTATTTATATGAGAGAAATGTTTTATGGTCATGCTCCTATGGTGAATGGTTTATTCTTTATGAATCTCGAACGTAATGACACACATGTTCATAGTGTGAGTACCAAAAGATGTAAGGTTGATAACGATAGTCCCACATACTTGTGGCATTGCCGCCTTGGTCACATAGGTGTCAAACGCATGAAGAAGCTCCATGCAGATGGACTTTTAGAGTCTCTTGATTATGAATCATTTGACACGTGCGAACCATGCCTCATGGGTAAAATGACCAAGACTCCGTTCTCAGGAACAATGGAGCGAGCAACCAACTTATTGGAAATCATACATACTGATGTGTGCGGTCCAATGAGTGTTGAGGCTCGCGGTGGCTATCGTTATGTTCTCACTCTCACTGATGACTTGAGTAGATATGGGTATATCTACTTAATGAAACACAAGTCTGAAACCTTTGAAAAGTTTAAGGAGTTTCAGAGTGAGGTTGAGAATCAACGTGATAGGAAGATCAAGTTTCTACGATCAGATCGTGGAGGAGAATACTTGAGTCATGAATTTGGCACACACTTAAGAAAATATGGAATAGTTTCACAACTAACGCCGCCTGGAACACCTCAGCGTAACGGTGTGTCCGAACGTCGTAATCGCACTCTATTAGACATGGTGCGGTCTATGATGTCTCTTACCGATTTACCGCTATCCTTTTGGGGCTATGCTTTAGAGACTGCTGCATTCACTTTAAATAGGGCTCCGTCAAAATCCGTTGAGACGACACCGTTTGAATTATGGTTTGGAAAGAAACCTAAGTTGTCGTTTCTAAAAGTTTGGGGATGCGATGCTTATGTCAAGAAACTTCAACCTGAAAAGCTCGAACCCAAGTCGGAAAAATGCGTCTTCATAGGATACCCTAAAGAAACTATTGGGTATAACTTCTACCTCAGATCCGAAGGCAAGGTCTTTGTTGCCAAGAATGGATCCTTTCTAGAGAAGGAGTTTCTCTCGAAAGAAGTAAGTGGGAGGAAAGTAGAACTAGATGAAGTATTGCCTCTTGAACCGGAAAATGGCGCAACTCAAGAAAATGTTCCTGAGGTGCCAGCACCAACTAGAGAGGATGTTAATGATAATGATCAAGATACTTCTGATCTAGCTTCTACTGAAATTCGAAGGTCCACAAGGACACGTTCCGCACCAGAGTGGTACGGCAACCCTGTCTTGGAAATCATGTTGTTAGACAACGGTGAACCTTCGAACTATGAAGAAGCAATGGCGGGCCCGGATTCCGACAAATGGCTAGAAGCCATGAAATCCGAGATAGGATCCATGTATGAAAACGAAGTATGGACTTTGACTGACTTGCCCGTTGAACGGCGAGCCATAGAAAATAAATGGATCTTTAAGAAGAAGACAGACGCAGATGGTAATGTGACCATCTATAAAGCTCGGCTTGTCGCTAAGGGTTATCGACAAGTTCAAGGGGTTGACTACGATGAGACTTTCTCACCAGTAGCGAAGCTAAAGTCCGTCCGAATCATGTTAGCAATTGCCGCGTTTTACGATTATGAAATATGGCAAATGGACGTCAAAACGGCATTCCTTAATGGTTTCCTTAAGGAAGAATTGTATATGATGCAGCCGGAAGGTTTTGTCGATCCTAAGAATGCTGACAAGGTGTGCAAGCTCCAACGCTCGATTTATGGGCTGGTGCAAGCATCTCGGAGTTGGAACATTCGCTTTGATGAGATGATCAAAGCGTTTGGGTTTACACAGACTTATGGAGAAGCCTGTGTTTACAAGAAAGTGAGTGGGAGCTCTGTAGCATTTCTCATATTATATGTAGATGACATACTTTTGATGGGAAATGATACAGAACTCTTGGACAGCATCAAGGCCTACTTGAATAAGAGTTTTTCAATGAAGGACCTTGGAGAAGCTGCTTATATATTAGGCATCAAGATCTATAGAGATAGATCAAGACGCCTCATAGGTCTTTCACAAAGCACATACCTTGATAAGATATTGAAGAAGTTCAATATGAATCAGTCTAAGAAGGGATTCTTGCCTGTACTGCAAGGTATGAAATTGAGCTCGGCTCAAAGTCCGACCACGGCAGAAGAAATAGAAGAGATGAGTGTCATCCCCTATGCCTCAGCCATAGGTTCTATTATGTATGCCATGCTGTGTACCAGACCCGATGTAAATCTTGCCGTAAGTTTGGTAGGAAGGTACCAAAGTAATCCCGGCAAGGAACACTGGACAGCGGTCAAGAATATCCTGAAGTACCTGAAAAGGACTAAGGAGATGTTTCTCGTTTATGGAGGTGACGAAGAGCTCGTCGTAAAGGGTTACGTCGACGCTAGCTTCGACACAGATCTGGATGACTCTAAGTCACAAACCGGATACGTGTATATTTTGAATGGTGGGGCAGTAAGCTGGTGCAGTTGCAAGCAGAGCGTCGTGGCGGGATCTACATGTGAAGCGGAGTACATGGCAGCCTCGGAGGCAGCACATGAAGCAATCTGGGTGAAGGAGTTCATCACCGACCTCGGAGTCATACCCAATGCGTCGGGGCCGATCAAGCTCTTCTGTGACAACACTGGAGCTATTGCACTTGCCAAGGAGCCCAGGTTTCACAAGAAGACAAGGCACATCAAGCGTCGCTTCAACTCCATTCGTGAAAATGTTCAAGATGGAGACATAGAAATTTGTAAAGTACATACGGACCTGAATGTAGCAGATCCGTTGACTAAACCTCTCCCTAGGGCAAAACATGATCAACACCAGAATTCCATGGGTGTTCGATTCATCACAATGTAACTAGATTATTGACTCTAGTGCAAGTGGGAGACTGTTGGAAATATGCCCTAGAGGCAATAATAAAAGCATTATTATTATATTTCCTTGTTCATGGTAATTGTCTTTATTCATGCTATAATTGTGTTATCCGGAAATCGTAATACATGTGTGAATAACAGACACCAACATGTCCCTAGTAAGCCTCTAGTTGACTAGCTCGTTGATCAACAGATAGTCATGGTTTCCTGGCTATGGACATAAGATGCCATTGATAACGAGATCACATCATTAGGAGAATGATGTGATGGACAAGACCCAATCCTAAACATAGCATAAAGATCGTGTAGTTCGTTTTGCTAGAGTTTTGCAATGTCAAGTATCTTTTCCTTAGACCATGAGATCGTGTAACTCCCGGATACCGTAGGAGTGCTTTGGGTATACCAAACGTCACAACGTAACTGGGTGGCTATAAAGGTAGACTACGGGTATCTCTGAAAGTATCTGTTGGGTTGACACGGATCAAGACTGGGATTTGTCACTCCGTATAACGGAGAGGTATCACTGGGCCCACTCGGTAATGCATCATCATAATGAGCTCAAAGTGACCAAGTGTCTGGTCACGGGATCATGCATTACGGTACGAGTAAAGTGACTTGCCGGTAACGAGATTGAACGAGGTATTGGGATACCGATGATCGAATCTCGGGCAAGTAATATATCGATAGACAAAGGGAATTGCATACGGGGTTGATTGAATCCTCGACATCGTGGTTCATCCGATGAGAACATCGTGGAGCATGTGGGAGCCAACATGGGTATCCAGATCCCGCTGTTGGTTATTGACCGGAGAGTCGTCTCGGTCATGTCTGCTTGTCTCCCGAACCCGTAGGGTCTACACACTTAAGGTTCGGTGACGCTAGGGTTGTAAAGATATGTATATGCAGTAACCCGAATGTTGTTCGGGGTCCCGGATGAGATCCCGGACGTCACGAGGAGTTCCGGAATGGTCCGGAGGTAAAGAATTATATATAGGATGTGCAGTTTCGGCCATCGGGACAAGTTTCGGGGTACCCGGTATTGTACCGGGACCACCGGAAGGGTCCCGGGGGTCCACCGGGTGGGGCCACCTATCCCGGAGGGCCCCTTGGGCTGAAATAGGAGGGAACCCAGCCCATAGTGGGCTGGGGCGCCAGCCCCCCAAGGCCCATGCGCCTAGGGTTGGGGGGGAACCCTAAGGGGGGCCACCCCTTGCTTGGGGGGCAAGCCCCCCACCCCTTGGCCGCCGCCCCCCCTGGTAGATCCCATCTACCAGGGCTGGCGCCCCCCTGGCACCCCTATATATAGTGGGGGAGAGGAGGGACTTGATCCCCACGCTTTTGGTGCTTCCTCTCTCCCCGTTACTTCTTCCTTTCTCGTAGTACACGGCGAAGCCCTGCTGTCGTGACGCCCTGCATCCACCACCACGCCGTCGTGCTGCTGGATCTTCATCAACCTCTCCTTCCCCCTTGCTGGATCAAGAAGGAGGAGACGTCTCCCGTCCCGTACGTGTGTTGAACGCGGAGGTGCCGTCCGTTCGGCGCTGGTCATCGGTGATTTGGATCACGGCATGTACGACTACTTCAACCTCGTTCTAACGAACGCTTCCGCTCGCGATCTACAAAGGTATGTAGATGCATCTCGTGACTCATTGCTAGATGAACTCCTAGATGATCTTGGTGAAACGAGTAGGAAAATTTTTGTTTTCTGCAACGTTCCCCAACAGAAGTTCATCATGCGAGAGAACGTCGGAGGAGCGTTGACGAGGCCAAAAGACATGACAGTGTATTCATATGAACCAAAGCTTGTCCTGAAAGCCGTCTTGGGAATATCTTGCTCACGGATTCGAATCTGATGATAACCCATACGAAGATCAAGCTTGGAGAATACTTGGGCACCTTTGAGTTGTTCGAATAGCTCATTGATGTTGGGAAGTGGGTATTTGTTCTTGATGGTCCTCTTGTTCAATGGACGATAATCAACACAAAGTCGGTCCGTTCCATCCTTATTCTTCACAAAAAGAACACCACAACCCCACGGAGAAGAACTAGGCTGGATGAGACCCATTCTTTCTTGCTCATCGAGTTGTTTCTTCAGCTCCTTCAACTCTTCAGGTCCGAGCTTGTAGGGACGTTTGCACACAGGTTCCGTACCGGGCTCAAGATCAATAACAAATTCAACTGGCCGGTGCGGAGGCATTCCTGGGAGCTCTTCTGGGAATACGTCTTGATATTCGCAAACGACTGGAATTTGCGAGATAGCATCTAGTTCACCCTTCTCATTGAGAGAAAACAACCGGATAGTATCATCATGAGCGGCAAAGACAATTACATCCTCAGACGAATGAGTCAATTGAATCTGCCTGGCTGCACAATCGAGATGCGCCTTGTGCTTAGAAAGCCAATCCATTCCAAGAATAAGGTCAATATCCGAATTGCCAAGAACCACCGGAGAAAAGAGAAACTTGTAATCACCCAACGTGATAGAGACATCCGGGACGCAATTGTTAGAAGTCATTTGCTTTCCCAGAGACACAATCTTCAACGGAACAGGAATCCTTTCGGTCACAAAATCATGCTTGGCCACAAATGGAGTTGAAATAAAAGAAAGCGATGCACCAGTGTCAAAAAGAACTTTTGCAGGAACATCGTTAACAGGAAGGTTACCCATGATCACATCTGGCGAGTCCTCTGCCTAAGCTGCATTCAGCAAGTTGACCTTGGCGTGCTTGGGGTTATGCTTGACCACAGTTGTACTTGCCGATCTGACAGGAGGAGGAGGAGGAAGACGCCTCTGGTTGAAACACTTGTTGGCATAGTGACCCTTCTGTTGGCACTTGTTGCACGTGACCTATGAAAGCGGACGGTGGTACGGAGCACTTGATCTTGGAGCTTGAGACGAAGACTTGTTCTGAAAGCCAGGGTTGGGTGGGTGGGAAGAACCACTGCCACCTTTGCTCTTCTGCTGATACGGCTGACGGAACGAAGGAGGAGGAAGCCAATACTTCTGCTGCTTGGCCACTTGAGTAGAGGAAGAAGGAGTAGCATCTCTGACTCGCTTCTTGGAAGCATCACACCTCAACTGAGCAGCCTCTTGCTTCAGTGCCATGTTGTAGAACTCATCGTATCTCAACGGCTCAAAGAGGACAAGAGCGAGCTGAATTTCTTCTCTGAGACCACCCCTGAACTGGTATATCATGCTCTTCTCATCAGGTACGTCCTGCTTGGCAAAGCGGGCGAGCTTCTGGAACAACTTGTTGTAGTCATAGACAGACAAAGAGCCTTGCTTCAGGTTGCGGAATTCCTCACGTTTGCTTTCAGTCACACTCTGAGGGATGTGATGAGCTCGGAAATCTCGACAAAAATCATCCCAAGTGATCAGACGTCCACCTCTGGAATCCTTGTACTGCTGGAACCACTCTGCAGCCTGATCTTTGAGTTGGAAGGAAGCGAACTTGACGAAATCTTCAGGCCTGACGTTGCTGCACTCAAAATGCTTACCCAAATCCACCAGCCAATCGTCAACATCGGTTGCCTCAACACAATTGCTGAACGTCTTCGGCCCATTAGCAAGGAACTAGTTCAGTGTAGCAAAATGGCTCTGATTGTTGCCTTGATTCCCTTGACTGCCTTGATTGCGCTCCTGGAGGATTTGCATGATCAACTGTGTGTTTGCATTGGTAGCGGCCATCACAGCTTGCTTTGCCTCCGGAGGAGGTGGAGGTGGTGGCGGATTAGGATTCGGAGTCGTGCGCGTTGGAGGAGCCATCCTGAAGAGGTTGACCACCATTAGCACATTGATAGACAAATGAAGCTGAATCCAACGGAATGAAAATTGCAACATAAAGTCTTCACATCCGAACAAAATGAATGAATGCACTTCTCTTGAAGTGGTCACCTATCCCTAAATTGTGAAGCCACGTAGAATTAGGTAGACGAAGTAAATCAACAAGGTATGGAATCAACATTTGACTTCGAAGCAACTCGAATACCACAACTCAAAACAAAACAAAGGATTGGCTTGCGGAATAAGCCGGAACAAACATATGATAGAGATTTTGTCCGAAGTTTTCGTGGTGGGGCCTACACGGGCTTGATCGTACAGCACCATCATGTACAAGGCAGTGCACATGACATACGGAGCATCCCCGAGTCGGCATAGCCAAGGACTCTTTAAGACACAATGAGACCACTGTAAAATCGACCATGAATAGGCGGACCACTAGACGTCGAACCCCAATTTCATATCATACATCTGTCGGAAAGATATCCTAAGAGCTACTTGAATTCCCACCTCTGAAACTCCCGAAACTTTCCGGTTATGCAATCAGGTGTTGGGGATACAGGGGAAGCATAATATCTCACCCAAACTAGCAAATCCTACATCCAGCTGTATCCATCCTTCAACACATAACCAAGAAACCTTCGGAAACCATCTACCTCAACCTTCGAAAAGCATCCGTTATACAAGTTATGGCGATACTCCCGAACTCCCACCCCAGTACTGGGTGGCGCCGAGGTTATCTCACCAACGAACTGCATAAAAGAGATTTTCGATGCCGGCGTACTAAACTCGGGTATTCCAGAACTGCAATGATAAAATTATGATGACAACACCTTAGAGCTCAACTCCCCGGGACACTTCCACTAAACCCCTAACAGGAGGCACCAAGACAATGTTCTCATCATAACACCATCGGAATGATTCCAAGATACCCGCGTGATCCTAAATTTTTTTAGTGAAATTTGAGAAGAGAAGAGTCAAAACTCTACGTTAGGATGCCTTACCAGAGTGATTAGGAGACTGGGAAGTAAAAAGAATTCCTAACTCTCCGATATAAAATTCCTAAATGACTCAAAACATTTTTCTAGACACAACTCGGCTGCTACAAACGGTCAAGCAATGGGGCTCCTAAGGTCGGGGAAGGCTCTGATTACCAACTTGTAACACCCTCAATGCGACTATATCTCCCACGTGTCGAGGCATGACTTAGAGGCATAATCGCATTGAAGGCATATGTTGTAAGTCGGGTAATCATCACAAACATCCCATGTAATATACATAATGAAGAGGGATAACATAGTTGGCTTACACTCGCCACGTCAATCAAAGTACATAAATAACATACATCATCCAAACACTCATGGCCCGACTACGGCGCCAAAATAGAAGAAAACCCAACATGCGACACGGTCTCAATCACCCCCAACTGGGCACCACTACTGATCATTAGGAAAGGATACATAGTAACGCTGAGAGTCCTCGTCGCACTCCCACTTGAGCTCACGCGCGTCACCTGGAGCGGAATCACCTGGACCTGCATCTAGTGTAACAGTAATTTGTGAGCCACAGGGACTCAGCAATCTCGCACCCTCGCGATCAAGACTATTTAAGCTTATAGGAAGGGGTAAGGCAAATATATGTGGAGTTGCAGCAAGCGACTAGCATGTATGGTGGCTAACTTATTCGCAAAAGAGAGCGAGAAGAGGAGGCAAAGCGCGAGCGAGAAACTAGAGAGCAACCTGCGCAAACATTACTCCAACACCGTGTCCACTTCTCGGACTCCGCCGAGAAGGGGCCATCACGGTAACACACTCAGTTGATTCATTTTAATTAATTAAGGTTCAAGTTATCTACAACCGGACATTAACAAATTCCCATCTGCCCATAACCGCGGGCACGGCTTTCGAAAGTTCAATCCCTCCAGGGGAGTCCCAACTTAGCCCATAACAAGCTCTCACGGTCAACGAAGGAATAGACCTCCACCCGAGACATTCAGATCAGACTCGGTATCCTGGTACAACAAGACATTTCGACAGGTTAAAACAAGACCAGCAACACCGCCCGAATGTGCCGACAAATCCTGATAGGAGCTGCACATATCTCTTTCTCAGGGCACACTCAGATGAACACTACGTACAACTAAAACCAACCCTCGAGTTGCCCCGTGGTGGCGCTGCAAGTGGCTATGTTTGGACCAACACTCAGAGGAGCACTGGCCCGGGGGGGTTTAAATAAGATGACCCTCGGGCTCCGGAAACCCAAGGGAAAAAAAAGGCTAGGTGGCAAATGGTAAAACCAATGTTGGGCATTGCTGGAAAAGCTTTAATCAAGGCGAACTATCAAGGGGTTCCCATTATAACCCAACGCATAAGGAACGCAAAATCCGGGAACATAACACCGATATGACGGAAACTAGGGCGGCAAGAGTGGAACAAAACACTAGGAGAGAGGCCGAGCCTTCCACCCTTTACCAAGTATATAGATGCATTAAGATAACATGGCAATATAATGATATCCCAACAAGTAAATAAATGTTCCAACAAGGAACGGTCTCCAATCTTCACCTGCAACTAACAACACTATGACACCGGTTTGCGTTTTACAGCAACTAGGCATCTAAATGCAATGAGATGAACATGCTACAGCACTCAAACATGGCATCAAAATACATGGTAGGGAAGTATTCAAGATGCTTAACAAAAGACTAGCACTGAGCTACGGCCAATTCATCCATTAAGAGGTTCAAACAAGCATGGAAAAAGCGCAAATGGTAAACAGATCTCAGACTTAGTGAAATTAACACTTGTCTGGAATTTCAGATCATGAAGCCCTCTTCGGAGCAACAAAATGACATGCTACAGGACCTGAACATGACAAAGAAAGACATGGCATGGAGCTACTCAACAAGCTTAACAAAAGTCCCTTAGTGACCTTGAGCCAAAAGGGATCACAAAATATACTAACAAGCACACGAACATAGCAAAAACATAATCAGTTTTTAGACTTAGTGAAAACTGGGACATGCTGAAACATAACTCACGAAGGCATGTTTACGAGCTCGATGCACTCACTACGGAGCAAGTCATGACAAGGCAAGCATACATCCATTAAGAAGGCACAGAATGAAAGCTAGACATGGCAAGAACAATGGCATAGCATGCGCGGGTCAACTACAATAACACCGTCAAAATTGCAAACAAGTTGACGATCTGCCCAGATTCACAACGAAGCAAAAGTAGAGCTCGATTGACTCAAGCTAGGTTGCTCCATATATGCAAACAAAGACATGGATGGATAGAGCACTACAATATTAACAAAACTCCTTTACTGATCATCCTCAAAAGAGGCATGGATCACTAGGAAACAACATGAACATATGACATCGTGAACTAAACAATCCCAGGACTTAGTGAAATCACCAAGTCACTGAAAACAGATTTACCGGGTGCCTCTCTTTGCAAGCTTGCACTAAGCACCACACACATCACAAAAATACATGGGTTGCACCTTTGGAAAGATAACAAAACCCTAAACAAAACATATGAAGGACTCACAGGCATATCATGCACATAATAATCATGGCAAAAATGACAAAAGTCTAAGATGAACTAGTAGATCTGACAATTAACTCACGAAGCCCTCTTCTAACAGCATTTCGGGCATCAAGATGAACTCAAATGAAAATGATGCAATGGAATGAAATGATGTACTCATCGAGACGAACATTTTGATATGCTATATGTCCAAATCGGAGCTACGGATGCGGAGATATGGCAGGTCAAAGTATGCACAAAAATTAGGGTTCGGAGGGGAAAGTCAACCACGTCTGGATCTGGATCTGGGGTCACTGTAGCATCCCGTGAACCGAGGATCGCCGGAAATGGCGAGGGGGCCGCTGGAGTTGACGAGGAGGCAGCGGGGAGGCGCTCCCGGGATCCAGCCGCCGGGGAGCCGGAGTTGACGGCGAGGCGGCGCTCCGCGGCGAGGTGAGGCGGCGAGGGGGCTCCGGGCGGCGGCCGGCAATGGCACCGCGGCGGCGGGGCGCGACGAACGTCGCCGGGGGCGGGGGCGGCGAACGGTGGAAGGAGGCGGCGGAGGCCGGGCCGGGAGGGCCCCGCACGGGCCTCGCGAGCCCGCGGGGTCGGCGGCGAACTGGGGACCGGCCCAGGGACACGTGGTGCGGCGCGATTCGTCACGCGAGGCCGGGCGGACACGTCCGACGCGTGGTTTTTTTGTCCGGCGGCGGCGGGAGGAGTTGGATCTAGGGTTAGGGGAGGAAGACCCGTGAATTCCGGAGGGGGTTCTTTAAATAGGCATAGGAGGAGCTAGGAGAGTCCAAATGAGGTGCGGTTTTCGGCCACGCGATCGTGATCGAACGCTCTAGATGATGGAGCAGAGTTTGGTGGGTTTTGGGCCAAATTGGAGGGGTGTTGGTCTGCAACACACACGAGGTCTTTTCGGTCCCTCGGTTAACTGTTGGAGTATCAAACGAAGTCCAAATGATACGAAACTTGACAGGCGGTCTACCGGTAGTAAACCAAGGCCGCTTGGCAAGTCTCGGTCCAATCTGGAAATGTTTAATCCCCACACATGAAAGAAAGCTAGAAATGACCACCGGAGGAGAACGAGGCGCCGGAATGTAAAACGGACAATGGGGAAAATGCTCGAATGCATGAGATGAACACGTATGCAAATGCAATGCACATGATGACATGATATGAGATGCATGACAACGAAAACAACACACGGAGACAAAAACCCGAACCCGAGAAAATAAATTAACTTAATGCCGAAAACGACAAGAGTTGGATTACAAATTGGGAAAGTTATATCCGGGGTGTTACACTTTGGCAGGGCTTCGCCAAGTGTCGCGGGAGGAGGAGGAGGTGTTGGGGAGGGGGAGGGCTGCGCCTTGGATGTGGTGCGGCTGCCCTCCCACCTCCCCTCTATTTATAGGGGCAAGGGAGAGGGGGCCGGCCCCCTCGAGATGGATCTAGAGGGGGGCGACGGCCAAGGGGGGGAGGCTTGCCCCCCAAGCCAAGGGGGGGCCCTTTAGGGTTTCCCCAAACCCTAGGCGCATGGGCCCTAGGGGGTTTGGCGCCCAACCCACCTAGGGGCTGGTTCCCCCTCCATATTCAGCCCATAGGGCCCTCCGGGGCAGGTGGACCCTCCCGGTGGACCACCGGAACCCTTTCGGTGGTCCCGGTACAATACCGATAAACCCCCGAACACTTCCGGCGACCGAATAAGGACTTCCCATATATAAATCATTGTCTCTGTGTAGCGACCAAACCTCAAACGGTCCAATCTCTGTGCTCTGGTGTCATCCCTGGATCAGTAATGCTGACACCACACAATACTTGAAGGATTTATAACAGAGTAGCAATCACACACTTATTACATCGAGTGTCTCCAAAATAGAACTTATTACAATAAATATGGCTTAAGGCCACCTAATAACGATAACAGCGGAAGGCTTGGAAGATAAGTGAGTCCATCAACTCCAACGGCATCACTGAGTATAGAACCACGACCTAAAACTCCTTAATCGTCGTCCGAAAAGTCTGCAACATTAACGTTGCAGCCCGAAACGGGTCAGCACATGGAATATGCCGGCAATGTAACACATAGAGAGTAACGGAAAGAAACAGCTATTCTATATGCATATTTCGCTGGTGGAAAGCTCTATGGTTATAGTTTTGCGAAAAGCCAATTTTTCCCTACTGCAAAGGAATGAATTTATTTAACTATCATGGTGGTTGTTAAACATTGAGAGTGGTTGATAGCATTCTCAATCCCAATTAAACATCATCATTAAACAAACCCATCAAAATTAAATTTTATAGTAACATGTTGAGATTCACATGATAATCCAGGTACTAGATACTCAAGATGTCCATAACCGGGGACACGGCTAACCATGATTAGTTTTTACACTCTGCAGAGGTTGGCGCACTTTTCCCCACAAGTCTCGATCGCCTCCGTTTGGTTTCTCGCACTACACGGTGTTTGAGAAACGGATGACCGAGACATAGTCTTTTCAGAAGTGCTAGCACCTTACGATGGGTAGACCGTACCACCTACATCCCCTACATCTGCTAGTCTACCACTGTAAGAGTTCGCACAACTTAGTCAATTATGCTAGAGCCCATAATAGCTTGTGGCTGCACACGGAAGTTTCTAGCATGAATAATCTCATGATCCCTTTGAGCCTGGGTGGCGGTCCATGAAAAAAACAGGCAATCCTGGAATACCCAGGTACCTCAATCCACCCAGATGTGTGTTTAAGTTGCCACCTTAAATAAACCATTAATTAACAATCTCACATCTGTCATGGATACACTCACCCAATCCACGTCTACTAGCATAGCATGGCATAATGAGCAACGTAGAAGTAACTCCCAAAGGTTTGATAATAAACAGGTAATAGGTACTACCTCAACTACTTCCCAAACCCACAATTTAATTAGATCCTAGTCATGCAATTGTGTAATGATTGATCTAATGCAGTAAAACTGGGTAGTAGGAGGTATGATCAAAGTGTTACTTGCCTTGCTGATGATCCGAGAAACCTAGCGATTCGAAGTAACAAGCGGCGCACTCCGGGTACTCTATCGCAAACAAACAAGCATACAATAAGTACTCAACTAATGCACAGGTAAAACTCAAATAAGAGATCTAACCAGAAGGTTCAACTTAAGAATTCCGGTTGGCAAAAAGAATCAAATCGAACGAAGCAACGAAAGACAAACGGCAAAAGAAACAGGCTTCGTTTACTATTCTGGATCTAAGGCAATTTTTTACAGTGGAAAAAACTTGTTTGAGTTGGTTAATCGAAAAGAGGGTTTCAAGACGAAACTCCAAGCGCTTGAATCGCCTGATTCCGATAAACGAGCGAAAAGTTAGACTAAAACGAAAATCGGATCAGAAATCACGATCAGAAAAATCGCGGATTTAATCCGAGAAAAAAGAAAAACGACGAATGTTCGTTAAAACGAACGAACGGGCGAACGCTCACTATTTAAATAAACCGGAAAATCGATCTATTAAAAAAACCAAAACTAAAAAAAATGAACAAAACCGTCGGAAAACCGAACAGTTTTTCGGGAAAAACCGGCGACTAAAAAAAACTACCTCCGGCAACTCCGGCGACTAGTCCGGCGGCGGCGGCGGTCGGCGGCAATGCGGCGGCGCGGCAAGGCGGCGGCGGGGCTAGGGTTTGGGGGGGTTCCGGCTGGGCCTCCCCGGCTTATAAAGCCGGACGGGCCTTAGTGTCCTGGTCGGACACGGCCCGTAGGCCGGTTGCGTTTTTTTTAAATAGTTACGCTCAGAAAAAAAACAAAAGGACTACTAAACGGACTCCAATAATCCCGAAATAAATTTTCCCTGGCTTCTAAAATCAAGCCGCACAGGATGAACATTTATTTGGAGCCTAGACGCAATTTTGAAAAACGCGCATTTTTCCTAAATTCAAATAAAATAGCAAATAAAACCAAATAAAATCTTGTTTGATTTTTTTATTAAATCCTCAACATTTATTTATTTTGGGAAAGTTATTTTATTCCCTCTCTCATATTTTTATATTAGAAATAATTGAAGATAAAATAAATAAAATCAAATGATCCTATTCTCACAATTTGGGACAACTCAAACATGAAAATAATGAAATCCCCAACTCTCTCCGAGGGTCCTTGAGTTGCGAAAATTTCTAGGATCAACCAAAATGCAATAAATATGATATGCAATGATGATCTAGTGTATAACATTCCAAATTGAAAATTTGGGATGTTACAAACCTACCCCCCTTAAGATGAATCTCGCCCTCGAGATTCGGGTTGGCTAGAAAATAGGTGAGGGTGGTCCTTCAGCAAATCTTCCTGTCGTTCCCAGGTGGCTTCATCCTCCATGTGGTGGCTCCACTGAACCTTGCAAAATTTGATAACCTTGCTGCGGGTGACTCGACTGGCATATTCTAGAATCTTAACTGGTTTCTCTTCATAGGTCAAATCACTGTCCAACTGAATTGCTTCCAGTGGTACTGTATCTCTCAGCGGTATGTCAGCCATCTCTGCATGGCACTTCTTCAACTGGGATACATGATACACGTCGTGAACTCCTGACAATCCTTCGGGTAATTCCAACTTGTAGGCTACTTCTCCCATACGCTCCAAAACTTTGTATGGGCCTACAAAACGTGGCGCTAGTTTTCCCTTAACTCCAAAGCGCTTAACTCCTCGAAGTGGTGATACTCGAAGATAAACTTGGTCTCCGACTTCATAAACTGTCTCCTTGCGTTTAGAATCTGCATAACTCTTCTGCCTAGATTGAGCTACCTTTAGCCTGTCGCGAATTAATTTCACTTTCTGTTCAGACTCCTTAATCAGATCCAGTCCAAACAACTGGCGATCTCCAACTTCATCCCAGGACAATGGGGTCCTGCACCTCCTTCTGTACAAGGCTTCGAAAGGGGCCATCTTCAAACTAGATTGATAGCTGTTGTTGTAAGAGAACTCCGCATACGGCAAATTATCATCCCAACTAGATCCGTAATCTAGCGCACAAGCTCTTAGCATATCCTCCAAAATCTAATTGACTCTATCAGTCTGTCCATCTGTCTGCGGGTGGAAAGCTGTGCTAAACTCTAGTTTGGTTCCCAAAGTCTCATGCAACTGATTCCAAAACTTTGAGGTAAACTGGGTTCCTCTATCTGATACCATGCTCCTTGGAACTCCATGCAGACATACGATTCTGGTCATGTCTATCTTTGCCAACTTTGCACTGGTATAGGTAGTCTTCACTGGAATGAAATGAGCTACCTTTGTCAAACGATCGACTACAACCCATATCGAGTCATAGACTGAACGTGTTCTGGGCAATCCTATAATAAAATCCATGCCTAGCTTATCCCACTTCCATTTGGGTATCGGCAATGGTTGTAGCAATCCTGCTGGCTTCTGATGCTCTGCCTTCACTATCTGACATACACCACAAACTGCTACATACTCCGCAATATCCTTCTTCATTCCGGTCCACCAGAAAATATCCTTCAAATCCAAATACATCTTGGTATTTCCTGGGTGAATCGAGTATGGTGAATCATGGGCCTCTTGTAAAATTAACTTCATGATCTCCGGATCATTTGGTACATAGACACGGTCTTCAAACCATAAGGTATCTTGCTCATCCTCACGAAATCCCTTAGCTTTTCCTTTGCTCATTTTCTCCTTAATAGAGGCAATCTCCTCGTCAGTCCTTTGAGCTTCTCTGATCTTATCCATCAACGTAGACTGAATCTCCAATGCTGCTACATAGCCTTTCGGGACTATTTCCAAACATAGCTCTCGAAGATTTTCGGCTAACTCCCTTGGTAAATCTCTTGTCATTAAGGTGTTGATGTGGCTCTTACGGCTCAACGCGTCAGCTACTACGTTAGCCTTTCCAGGGTGATAATGCAATCTCATATCATAGTCCTTGATGAGCTCCAACCATCTCCTTTGTCTGAGATTCAACTCCTTCTGTGTGAAAATATACTTCAAACTCTTATGATCCGTATACACTTTGCAATGGTTTCCAATAAGAAAATGTCTCCAAGTCTTCAGTGCATGCACTACGGCTGCTAACTCCACATCATGCGTAGCATAGTTCAACTCATGAGGCTTAAGCTGTCGCGAGGCATATGAAACAACTCTCCCTTCCTGCATAAGCACTGCTCCAAGTCCTCGACGTGAAGCGTCGAATACACCTCATAATCCTTGGTCTGATCCGGTAAAATCAACACCGGTGAGGTAACCAAACGTTTCTTCAACTCCTGAAAACTAGCCTCACATTCCTCTGTCCATATGAACTTGGTATCCTTCTTCAACAACTCCGTCATAGGCTTCGCAATCTTTGAGAAATTCTCAATAAACCTCCAGTAGTATCCTGCGAGTCCAAGAAAACTCCGGATCTCTCCAACTGTGGTTGGTGCTTCCCACTTAGTCACGGTATCAACTTTAGTGGGATCTACTGCTATACCTTCTCCGGATATAACGTGTCCTAGAAATCCAACTTCTTTCAACCAAAACTCACATTTGCTAAACTTGGCATATAACTGATGTTCTCTGAGCTTTTCAAGAGCCAAACGCAAATGTTCCTTATGCTCCTCTTCATTCTTCGAGTAAACCAGGATATCATCAATGAACACTACGACAAACTTATCCAGGAACTCCATAAACACTTTGTTCATCATGTTCATAAAATATGCAGGTGCGTTAGTCAGACCAAATGACATAACGGTATACTTGTACAGCCCATACCTAGTGGTAAAAGCCGTCTTGGGTATATCCTGTTACCGAATCTTCAACTGGTGGTATCCTGATCGTAGATCGATCTTGGAAAATACCTTAGCTCCTTGCAATCGATCAAACGGATCATTGATCATCGGTAGTGGGTACTTGTTCTTGATGGTTACTTCATTCAATCCTTGATAATCGACTACCATCCTTAACGATCCACCCTTCTTTTCTACTAGAAGTACTGGTGATCCCCAAGGTGAAGAACTTGGGCGAATATATCCTTTATCCAGTAACTCCTTAATTTGCTTCTTAATTTCCACCAAATCCTTTGCAGGCATCCTATATGGTCTCTTTGATATTGGCCATGTGCCTGGCAAAGGCTCAATCAAAAACTCAAAATCTCTATCCGGTGGCATGCCTGGCAACTCCTCTGGAAATACATCCGGGAAATCCTTCACTACTGGTACTTCCTCCTACACAACTCCTGTTAAGCAATTTACTTGAGTCCTTTTTGGCACATGTCGGGATACATACTTGATCCTTCTCCCTTCTGGGGTGGTAAGCAAAATTGACTTACTGGCACATTCAATATTCCCTTCATACTTTGACAACCAATCCATGCCTAATATCACATCCAATCCTTGAGATTCCAACACTATTAGGTCTGAGGGAAATACGTAGTTACCAATCCTTAATGGTAACCGATCACACCATAGGCTAGCCATATATTCTGCTCCAGGCGAAGTTACAAACATGGGTGACCTAAGGGCTTGGGTTGGCAGTTTATACTTATCCACAAATCCCCTTGATATGTATGAATGCGATGCACCAGTATAAAAAAGAACGAGTGCAGTAAATGAGTTAACCAAAAACTTACCGATTACTGCATCCGGCTGCTCTTCAACCTCCTCCACGTTAACGTGGTTCACCTGTCCCCTGTTGAAATGGTTCGGCTTCTTCCCAGAGCTTCCATTGCCATTTCCATTTTGTGACTCAGGAAATTCATTGGCATAATGTTCGGTCTTCTGGCACTTAAAGCAAGTGACTTGGCTCAGGTCTTTCTTGGCTGGGGTTGATGGGTTGGTGCAGTTCTGGCCGTTGCTTCCTCCATTCCCATTACCAGTCTTGGGGCCATTGTGATTGTGCGAGCTTCCTCCTCCATGGGTATGCTGGAAATCTCCTCCCGGTCTAGGGGTAAAACGTGGCTTCTGTTGAACTCCTGAATTGTACTTTCCTTGTCCGTACTTCCTCTTATGATTTTCAATTTGCTGCTGCTTCCCTTCAATCATAAGAGCACGATCTACGAACTCCTGGTAGTTGTTGAAGGTTGCTACCATCAACTGCATTCTCAACTCATCATTCAGTCCTTCCAGAAATTTCTCCTGCTTTGCTGCATTTGTAGCAACGTCATCTGGGGCATAACATGCTAATTTACTAAAGTCCTCCACATACTGGCCAACTGTCAGTCCTCCTTGGCGCAAGTTGCGAAACTCTCACTTCTTCATGGCCATAGCTCCCGCTGAAACATGGGCGGTGCGAAAAGCCTGCTGAAACTGGTCCCATGTGACAGTATCGATAGGGAAAGTGGCTGTGAAATTCTCCCACCATGATGTTGCGGGTCCTTCAAGCTGATGTGCGGCAAACTTCACCTTCTCCGCATCCGTGCATCCTGCTGTGGTCAACTCTCTAGCTGTCTTGTGGAGCCAATCATCTGCTACTATCGGCTCGGTGCTACTGGAAAACACCGGCGGATTTAGCCTAAGAAAATGGGCTAAGTGATCAACAGGTGGTGGTGGTGGCGGTGGGTTGTTGTTGTTGTTCCCTTGATTCTGGTTTCTGGACTAGTAACTGCATCAATGTGTTCTGCTGCTGGATCAACTGGGTGAGCTTCGGTGGAAAGGTAAATCCGGGGTCACGTCTTGGAGGCATCTGAGGGTTTAGAAAAGATGAGATTTAAGAATAGAGGGGGTCTAAAGAGAAAACACTACCCATATGCACATGAGGCAAAAGCAAACAATTCATTCAATCAAACAAGGGCATACAATCGATCTAACTATCGCAAAAGTGCTCGGACTATAATATTTACATGGTGGACTACTACTACTGTTGGGGTGGTCTACTAGAAATATTCTTCGGTTGCAGACTCCATGATATTTGCTCCGGCTTCATCAACATAGTCATCATCGCTATCGTCGGGATCCGAGTCGGTGTCGTCGATGATGATGTAGTCTTCCGGGCGAATCTCCTTCGGTTCTTCGTCTTCTTCTACTAGTATAGGGCCTCCCATAAATATTCCAATCTTCTTGATCAGATCGTCATTCTTCTCTACTAATACTTCAATTTCTTCTTCATAATCTTCACGTGTAGCCTTGAGTTCTTCCTCCAGTTCCTTGTTTCTTGTCTTCGCCTTCTTCAGGTCTATCATGTCAGCGCACATCTGGTTCTCCTGACGTCTAATGTGCTGGTTTAACTCCTGGATAAAAGCTGCAATTGATCTATCCTTTCTGGTGCTGATCATCTCCCAGTGCTCATCTCGGCGCCCACAAATCTGTTAGATAGTATCCTTGAGATCATTGTGGTAGACTCCTCCAATGCGTCCCATGGCGATGTGAGCTACCATACTCTTTCCTAGGCTCCAAGTTGGTGCATCAAAAGAAAACTCTATGGGCTCAGTGACTGGCATGAATGTCCTTCCTGGAACTTGAACTTGAATCATCCAGCGCTCTTCTTCAGGTAAAGTGGTGTTGTAGGTTTCGGTGAAGCTTGGTACTCCTATGTTCAGGTATCTAGTGACTTCCTTCAAGTGACGTCCAAAAGGTGTATCTTCATCCGGTTGAGTGAACTTGTTCCTTGCATCCGCCATCCTAAAAGAGTAGAAAAGATGAGGAGTCAGAAAGAGAAGAGAGTGAGTAGTGATCTAGGTCTTTAGCTTAGTGGTCGTGTCCTACAGTTAGGGTGTGCTCTGATACCATCTTGTAGCGACCAGACCTCAAACGGTTCAATCTCTGTGCTCCGGTGTCATTCCTGGATCAGTAATGCTAACACCACACAGTACTTGAAGGATTTATAACAGAGTAGCAATCACACACTTATTACATCGAGTGTCTCCAAAAGAGAACTTATTACAATAAATATGGCTTAAGGCCACCTAATAACGATAACAGCGGAAGGCTTGGAAGATAAGTGAGTCCATCAACTCCAACGGCATCACTGAGTATAGAACCACGACCTAAAACTCCTTAATCGTCGTCTAAAAAGTCTGCAACATTAACGTTGCAGCCCGAAACGGGTCAGCACATGGAATATGCTGGCAATGTAACACATAGAGAGTAACGGAAAGAAACAGCTATTCTATATGCATATTTGGCTGGTGGAAAGCTCTATGGTTACAGTTTTGGGAAAAACCAATTTTTCCATACTGCAAAGGAATGAATTTATTTAACTATCATGGTGGTTGTTAAACATTGAGAATGGTTGACAGCATTCTCAATCCCAATTAAACATCATCATTAAACAAACCCATCAAAATTAAATTTTATAGTAACATGTTGAGATTCACATGATAATCCAGGTACTAGATACTCAAGATGTCCATAACCGGGGACACAGCTAACCATGATTAGTTTATACACTCTGCAGAGGTTTGCGCACTTTTCCCCACAAGACTCGATCGCCTCCGTTTGGTTTCTCGCACTACATGGTGTTTGAGAAACGGATGACCGAGACATAGTCTTTCAGAAGTGCTAGCACCTTACGATGGGTAGACCGTATCACTGTAAGAGTTCGCATGACTTAGTCAATTATGCTAGAGCCCATAATAGCTTGTGGCTGCACATGGAAGTTTCTAGCATGAATAATCTCATGATCCCTTTGAGCCTGGGTGGCGGTCCATGAAAAAAACAGGCAATCCTGGAATACCCAGGTACCTCAATCCACCCAGATGTGTGTTTAAGTTGCCACCTTAAATAAACCATTAATTAACAATCTCACATCTGTCATGGATACACTCACCCAATCCACGTCTACTAGCATAGCATGGCATAATGAGAAATGTAGAAGTAACTCCCAAAGGTTTGATAATAAACAGGTAATAGGTACTACCTCAACTACTTCCCAAACCCACAATTTAATTAGATCCTAGTCATGCAATTGTGTAATGATTGATCTAATGCAATAAAACTGGGTAGTAGGAGGTATGATCAAAGTGTTACTTGCCTTGCTGATGATCCAGGAAACCTAGCGATTCGAAGTAACAAGCGGCGCACTCTAGGTACTCTATCGCAAACAAACAAGCATACACTAAGTACTCAACTAATGCACAGGTAAAACTCAAATAAGAGATCAAACCAGAAGGTTCAACTTAAGAACTCCAGTTGGCAAAAAGAATCAAATCGAACGAAGCAACGAAAGACAAACGGCAAAAGAAACAGGCTTTGTTTACTATTCTGGATCTACGGCAATTTTTTACAGTGGAAAAAACATGTTTGAGTTGGTTAATCGGAAAGAGGGTTTCGAGGCGAAACTCGAGGCGCTTGAATCGCCTGATTCCGATAAACGAGTGAAAAGTTACACTAAAACGAAAATTGGATCAGAAAAATCGCGGATTTAATCGGAGAAAAAAGAAAAACGACGAACGTTCGTTAAAAGGATAGAACGGGCGAACGCTCACTATTTAAATAAACCGGAAAACCGATCTATTAAAAAACCGAAACTAAAAAAACGAACAAAACCATCGGAAAACCGAACAGTTTTTCGGGAAAAACCGGCGACTAAAAGAAAACTACCTCCGGCAACTCGGGCGACTAGTCCGGCGGCGGTGGTCCGGCGGCGGGAGCGGTCGGCGGCAAGGCGGCAGCGGCGACGCGGCAAGGCGGCGGCGCCGCGGGACGAAGGCGGTGGCGGCGGCGCGGCAAGGCGGCGGCTGGGCTAGGGTTTGGGGGGGGGGGGTTCCGGCTGGGCCTCCCCGGCTTATAAAGCCGGACGGGCCTTAGTGTCCGGGTCGGACACGGCCCGTAGGTCGGTTGCGTTTTTTTTAAATAGTTACGCTCAGAAAAAAACAAAAGGACTACTAAACAGACTCCAAAAACCCCGAAATAAATTTTCCCGGGCTTCTAAAATCAAGCCTCACAGGATGAACATTTATTTGGGGCCTAAATGCAATTTTGAAAAACACGCATTTTTCCTAAATTCAAATAAAATAGCAAATAAAACCAAATAAAATCTTGTTTGATTTTTTCATTAAATCCTCAACATTTCTTTACTTTGGGAAATTCATTTTATTCCCTCTCTCATATTTTTATATTAGAAATAATTGAAGATAAAATAAATAAAATCAAATGATCCTATTCTCACAATTTGGGACAACTCAAACATGAAAATAACGAAATCCCCAACTCTCTCCGAGGGTCCTTGAGTTGCGAAAATTTCTAGGATCAACCAAAATGCAATAAATATGATATGCAATGATGATCTAGTGTATAACATTCCAAATTGAAATTTTGGGATGTTACACTCCGAACCATTCCGGAACTCCTCATTACGTCCGAGATCTCATCCGGGACTCTGAACAACTTTCGGTAACCATGTACAAACTTTCCCTATAACCCTAGCATCATCGAATCTTAAGTGTGTAGACACTACAGGTTCGGGAATCATGCAGACATGACCGAGACATCTCTCCAGCCAATAACCAATAGTGGGATCTGGATACCCATGTTGGCTCCTACATGTTCCACGATGATCTCATCGGATGAACCATGATGTCGAGGATTCAATCAATACCATATACAATTCCCTTTGTCAATTGGTACGTTACTTGCCCGAGATTCGATCGTCGGTATCCCGATACCTCGTTCAATCTCGTTACCGGCACGTCACTTTACTCGTTCTGTAACACATCATCCCGTGACCAACCCCTTAGTCACATTGAGCTCATTACGATGATGTCTTACCGAGTGGGCCCAGAGATACCTCTCCGTCATACGGAGTGACAAATCCCAGTCTTGATTCATGCCAACCCAACAGATACTTTCGGAGATACCCATAGTGCACCTTTATAGCCACCCAGTTACGTTGTGACATTTGGCACACCCAAAGCATTCCTACGGTATCCCGGAGTTGCACAATCTCATGGTCTAAGGAAAAGATACTTGACATTAGAAAAGCTTTAGCAGACGAACTACATGATCTTGCGCTATGCTTAGAATTGGGTCTTGTCCATCACATCATTCTCCTAATGATTTGATCCCATTATCAATGACATCCAATGTCCATGGTCAGGAAACCGTAACCATCTATTGATCAACGATCTAGTCAACTAGAGGCTCACTAGGGACATGTTGTGGTCTATGTATTCACACATGTATTACGATTTCCGGATAACACAATTATAGCATGAATATTAGACAATTATCATGAACAAGGAAATATAATAATAACTATTTTATTATTGCCTCTATGGCATATTTCCAACAGTCTCCCAGTTGCACTAGAGTCAATAATCTAGTTACATTGTGATGAATCAAACACCCATAGCGTTCTGGTGTTGATCATGTTTTGCTCGTGGAAGGGGTTTAGTCAACAGATCTATGACATTCAGGTCCGTATGCACTTTACAAATATCTATGTCTTCATTTTGAACATTTTCACGAATGGAGTTGAAGCGACGCTTGATATGACTGGTCTTCTTGTGAAACTTGGGCTCCTTGGCAAGGGAAATAGCTCCAGTGTTGTCACAGAAGAGAGTCATCGGGACCGACGCATTGGGAATAACTCCTAGGTCGGTAATGAACTCCTTCATCCAGATTGCTTCATGTGCTGCCTCCGAGCCTGCCATGTACTCCGCTTCACATGTAGATCCTGCCATGACGCTTTGCTTGCAAATGCACCAGC
This sequence comes from Triticum monococcum, assembly GCA_034509565.1. Classification (NCBI taxonomy): domain Eukaryota; kingdom Viridiplantae; phylum Streptophyta; class Magnoliopsida; order Poales; family Poaceae; genus Triticum; species Triticum monococcum. Next base: position 389,893,653 of record CM067841.1, read on the forward strand.
TGACTGCTCCACCATTCAAAATATACACGTATCTGGTTTGTGACTTGGAGTCATCCGGATCTGTGTCGAAGGTAGCATTGACGTAACCCTTTACGACAAGCTCTTCGTCACCTCCATAAACGAGAAACATATCCTTAGTCCTTTTCAGGTACTTCAGGATATCCTTGACCGCTGTCCAGTGCTCCATGCCGGGATTACTTTGGTACCTTCCTACCAAACTTACGGCAAGGTTTACATCAGGTCTGGTACACAGCATGGCATACATAATAGACCCTATGGCCGAGGCATAGGGGATGACACTCATCTTTTCTCTATCTTCTGCCGTGGTCGGGCATTGAGCCGTGCTCAATCTCACACCTTGCAATACAGGCAAGAACCCCTTCTTGGATTGATCCATATTGAACTTTTTCAATATCTTGTCAAGGTACTTGCTTTGTGAAAGACCAATGAGGCGTCTCGATCTATCTCTATAGATCTTGATGCCTAATATATAAGCAGCTTATCCAAGGTCCTTCATTGAAAAACACTTATTCAAGTAGGCCTTTATGCTTTCCAAGAGTTCTATATCATTTCCCATCAATAGTATGTCATCCACATATAATATGAGAAATGCCACAGAGCTCCCACTCACTTTCTTGTAAACACAGGCTTCTCCATAAATCTGTGTAAACCCAAATGCTTTGATCATCTCATCAAAGTGAATGTTCCAACTCCGAGATGCTTGCACCAGCCCATAGATTGAGCGCTGGAGCTTGCATATCTTGTCAGCATTCTTAGGATCGACAAAACCTTCTGGCTGCATCATATACAATTCTTCCTTAAGGAAACCATTAAGGAATGCCGTTTTGACGTCCATTTGCCATATTTCATAATCATAGAATGGGGCAATTGCTAACATGATTCGGACGGACTTCAACTTCGCTACGGGTGAGAAAGTCTCATCATAGTCAACACCTTGAACTTGTTGATAACCCTTAGCGACAAGCCGAGCTTTATATATGGTCACATTGCTATCTGCGTCTGTCTTCTTCTTAAAGATCCATTTATTTTCTATGGCTCGCCAATCATCGGGCAAGTCAGTCAAAGTCCATACTTCATTTTCATACATGGATCCTATCTCGGATTTCATGGCTGATGTCTACTACACAACCTTCTTCTTGTAGACGTTGTTGGGCCTCCAAGTGCAGAGGTTTGTAGGACAGTAGCAAATTTCCCTCGAGTGGATGACCTAAGGTTTATCAATCCGTAGTAGGCGTAGGATGAAGATGGTCTCTCTCAAGCAACCCTGCAACCAAATAACAAAGAGTCTATTGTGTCCCCAACACACCCAATACACTGGTAAATTGTATACGGGATGATGAATATGGCCACCGGAGAGGGATTGCCCCCTCCGGCAGTGTGCCGGAACAGGTCTAGATTGGCTTTCGGTGGCTACAGAGGCTTTTGGCGGTGGAACTCCCGATCTATTGTGCTCCCCGATCGTTTTAGGGTATATGAAGATATAGGCGGAAGAAGTACGTCAGGGGAGCCACGAGGGGCCCACGAGGGTGGAGGGCGCGCCCAGGGGGGTGCGCACGCCCCCTGCCTCGTGGCTTCCTCGTTGCTTCCCTTATGTGGACTCCAAGTCTCCCGTGTTGCTTTCCTTCCAAAAATAAGTTCCGTGAAGTTTCAGGTCAATTGGACTTCGTTTGATTTTCCTTTTCTACGATACTCTAAAACAAGAAAAAAACAGAAACTGGCACTGGGCTCTAGGTTAATAGGTTAGTCCCAAAAATCATATAAAATAGCATATAAAGGCATATAAAACATCCAAGGTTGATAATATAATAGCATGGAACAATCAAAAATTATAGATACGTTGGAGACGTATCAGCATCCCCAAGCTTAATTCCTGCTCGTCCTCGAGTAGGTAAATGATAAAAACAGATTTTTTGATGTGGAATGCTACCTAACATATTTCTCTAAGTAATTCTTCTTTATTGTGGCAAGAATATTCAGATCCATAATATTCAAGACAAAAGTTTAATATTGACATAGAAACAATAATACTTCAAGCATACTAACTAAGCAATCATGTCTTCTCAAAATAACATGGCCAAAGAAAGTTCATCCCTACAAAATCATATAGTTTGGTCATGCTCCATTTTCGTCACACAAGAATGCTCTCATCATGCACAACCCCGTTGACAAGCCAAGCAATTGTTTCATACTTTAGTAATTTCAAACTCATAAACCTTCACGCAATACATGAGCGCGAGCCATGGACATAGCACTATGGGTGGAATAGAATATAATTAGGGGGTTATGTGGAGAAGACAAAAAAGGAGAAAGTCTCACATCAACGTGGCTAATCAATGGGCTAGGGAGATGCCCATCAATTTATGTCAATGCAAGGAGTAGGGATTTCCATGCAACGGATGCACTAGAGCTATAAATATATGAAAGCTCAACAAAAGAAACTAAGTGGGTGTGCATCCAACTTGCTTGCTCACGAAGACCTAGGGCACTTGAGGAGGCCCATTGTTGGAATATACAAGCCAAGTTCTATAATGAAAAATTCCCACTAGTATATGAAAGTGACAAAACAAGAGACTTTCTATCATGAAGATCATGGTGCTATTTTGAAGCACAAGTGTGGTAAAGGATAGTAGCATTGTCCCTTCTCTCTCTTTCTCTCATTTTTTGGGCCTTCTCTTTTTATGGCCTTTCTCTCTCTTTTGGGGGGGGGGGTTCTCTTTTTTATGGCCTTTATCCCCCTTTTTTTATTCCTCACTTGGGACAATGCTCTAGAAAATGATGATCATCACACTTCTATTTATTTACAACTCAATGATTACAACTCGATACTAGAACAAAGTATGACTCTATATGAATGCCTTCGGCGGTGTACCGGGATATGCAATGAACCAAGAGTGACATGTATGAAAGAATTATGAATGGTGGCTTTGCCACAAATACTATGTCAACTACATGATCATGCTAAGCAATATGACAATGATGAATGTGTCATGATAAACGGAATGGTGGAAAGTTGCATGGCAATATATCTCGGAATGGCTATGGAAATGCCATAATAGGTAGGTATGGTGGCTGTTTTGAGGAAGATATAATGAGGTTTATGTGTGAAAGAGCGTACCATATCATGGGGTTTGGATGCACCGGTGAAGTTTGCACCAACTCAATGTGAGAAAGGGCAATGCACGGTACCGAAGAGGCTAGCAATGATGGAAGGGTGAGAGTGCGTATAATCCATGGACTCAACATTAGTCATAAAGAACTCACATACTTATTGTAAAAATCTACAAGTCATCAAAAACCTCGGCACTACGCGCATGCTCCTAGGGGGATATATTGGTAGGAAAAGACCATCGCTCGTACCCGACCGCCACTCATAAGGAAGACAATCAAAGAACACCCCATGTTTCAAATTTGTTACATAACATTTACCATACGTGCATGCTACGGGACTTGCAAACTTCAAAACAAGCACTTATCAAATTCACAACTACTCAACAAGCACGACTTTGATATTATTACCTCCATATCTCAAAACAATCATCAAGCATCAAACTTCTCTTAGTATTCAAAACACTCATAGGAATTTTTTTACTAATCTTGAAGACCTAGCATATTAGGATTATTTAAGCAAATTACCATGCTATTTAAGACTCTCAAAATAATATAAGTGAAGCATGAGAGTTCATCTATTTCTATAAAATAAAACCACCATCGTGCTCTAAAAAGGATATAAGTGAAGTACTAGAGCAAACAACAAACTACTCCGAAAGATATAAGTGAAGCTCAATGAGTAGTCGAATAATTGTGCAACTATGTGAAGACTCTCTAACATTTAAGAATTTCAGATCTTGGTATTTTATTCAAACAGCAAGCAAAACTAAATAAAATAAAATGACGCTCCAAGCTAAACACATATCATGTGGTAAATAAAATATAGCTCCAAGTAAAGTTACCGATGAACGAAGATGAAAGAGGGGATGCCTTCCGGGGCATCTCCAAGCTTAGGCTCTTGCCACTCCTTATTCCATAGTCCATCGAATCTTTACCCAAAAGTTGAAAACTTCACAACACAAAACTTAACAGAAAACTCGTAAGCTCCGTTAGTATAAGAAAATAAATCACCACTTAGGTACTGTTGTGAACTCATTCTAAATTCATATTGGTGTAATATCTACTGTATTCCAACTTATCTATGGTTCATACCCTCCTATACTACTCATAGATTCATCAAAATAAGCAAACAACACATCGAAAATAGAATCTGTCAAAAACAAAACAGTCTATAGTAATCTAGATCAAATGTATACTTCTGGAACTCATAAAATTATCAAATAAATTGATAGATGTGAGTAATTTATCTACTAATCATCTGCAAAAAGAATTAACTAAGTAGATGTGACGCCCCCGATTCAATCGTACACTAATCATACACGCAAATGTGTACGATCAAGATCAGGGACTCACGGGAAGATATCACAACACAACTCTACAAATAAAATAAGTCATACAAGCATCATATTACAAGCCAGGGGCCTCGAGGGCTCGAATACAAGAGCTCGATCATAGACGAGTCAGCAGAAGAAACAATATCTGAGTACAGACATAAGTTAAACAAGTTGCCATAAGATGGCTAGCACAAACTGGGATACAGATCGAAAGAGGCGCAGGCCTCCTGCTTGGGATCCTCCAAACTACTCCTGGTCGTCGTCAGCGGGTATCACGTAGTAGTAGGCACCTCCGGTGTAGTAGGAGTCGTCGTCTTCGGTGACGTCTGGCTCCTAGGCTCCAACATCTGGTTGTGACAACCAGGTAGAAGGGACAGGGTAAAAGAAGGAGAAAGCAACCGTGAGTACTCATCCAAAGTACTCGCAAGCAAGGAGCTACACTACATATGCATGGGTATATGTGTAAAGGCCATATCGGTGGACTGAACTGCAGAATACCAGAATAAGAGGGGGGTAGCTAATCTTGTCGAAGACTACGCTTTTGGCAGCCTCCGTCTTGCAGCATGTAGAAGAGAGTAGACTGAAGTCCTCCAAGTAGCATCGCATAGCATAACCCTAACCGATGATCCTCCCCTCGTCGCCCTGTGAGAGAGCGATCACCGGTTGTATCTGGGACTTGGAAGGATGTGTTTTATTAAGTATCCGGTTCTAGTTGTCATAAGGTCAAGGTACAACTCCAAGTCGTCCTGTTACCGAAGATCACGGCTATTCGAATAGATTAACTTCCCTGCAGGGGTGTACCACATAACCCAACACGCTCGGTCCCATTTGGCCGGGCACACTTTCCTGGGTCATGCCCGGCCTCAGAAGATCAACACGTTGCAGCCGTACCTAGGCACAACAGAGAGGTCAGCACGCCGGTCTAAATCCTATGGCGCAGGGGTCTGGGCCCATCGCCCATTGCACACCTGCATGTTGTGAGGGTGGCCGGAAGCAGACCTAGCCTAGCAGGCGTTCCAGTCCAATCCGGCGTGCGTCGCTCAGTCGCTAACGTCACGAAGGCTTCGGCTGATACCACGACGTCGAGTGCCCATAACTGTCCCCGCGTAGATGGTTAGTGCGTATAGGCCAGTAGCCAGACTCAAATCAAATACCAAGATCTCGTTTAACGTGTTAAGTATCTGCGAACGCCGACCAGGGCCAGGCCCACCTCTCTCCTAGGTGGTCTCAACCTGCCCTGTCGCTCCGCCACAAAGTAACAGTCGGGGGCCATCGGGAACCCAGGCCCAGCTCTACCGGGATGGAGCCACCTACCCCTTCAGCCCCCATCTCCGAACAGTATCATAAGTAATGTAACTGTGTAAAGTATTTAGTATATGCCCGTGCTCACCTCCCAAAGTGATCACGGCCCAGTAGTATAGCATGGCAGATGGACAAGAGTGTAGGGCCACTGATGGAACACTAGCATCCTATACTAAGCAGTAGGATAGTAGGTAATGGTAACAACAGTACTAGCAAGGACAGGCTATGCATCAGGATAGGAATAACGGAAAGCAGTAACATGCTACACTACTCTAATGCAAGCAGTATAGAGAAGAGTAGGCGATATCTGGTGATCAAAGGGGGGGGGCTTGCCTGGTTACTCAGACAAGAAGGAGGGGTCGTCGGTGACGTAGTCGACCACAGGGGCATCATCATCGTCACGGGGTCTACCGGAGAGAATTAACGGAGGGGGAACGCAATAAATAACAGAGTAATCAAAGTATAACATGGCAATGCGTGGTGCTAGAGGTGACCTAACGCGGTATGAGGTGATACCGGTGAAGGGGGGAAACATTCGGGAAAGTATCCCCGGTGTTTCGCATTTTCGGGCAGAGGAGCCGGAGGGGGAAAGTTGCGAGTTTGATGTGTTAGGGGTGTGTGGCAGACGAACAGGCTGCGTATCCGGGTTCGTCTCGTCGTTCTGAGCAACTTTCATGTACAAAGTTTTTCGATCCGAGCTACGGTTTATTTTAAAATGATTTTCTAAAGTTTTATTAATTTTTGGAATTAATTATTTTCAACATTATCCAGAACAGTAAAGGATGACGTCAGCATGACATCATGCTGATGTCAGCAGTCAACTGTGCAGTTGACTGGGTCAACTACGTGTGGGGCCCACATGTCATTGGCTGTTTAATTAGTAGGTTAATTAAACAATGCCAATTAGTTTAATTATTGGTTAGGTTAATCTAATCAGGTTTAATTAGTTTAATTAATTATTTAATTAACTAATTAATTATCATTTTAATTAATATTAATTTATTTATTTTTTATTAATTTCATAATTATTATTATTTTTATATATATCATTTTCGTTCAGGGGGGTGGGGCCCCAACGTCATAGGCCCAGGGGCCTTAGTGGGCGTCGGACGCTAGAGGGCGAAGGGCGTGGCCCGAACGGGCACACGCCCAGGGGCGGCCGGACGAACCCGACGGGCGCGGGCGGGGCGCTACTGGCAAGGATGCGGGATGAGGCCGTGGCCACGGTGGGGCTCGTCGGCCGGCCACGGCAGGCGGAGGCGGACACAGGGGGCGGCGCAGTGCGACGGCCAGGAGCAGAGCAGCAGCAAGGGGGTGGCCACGGCGCGGGAGCGAGGCGAGGAGGGCCGCGGGTGCACACACAGGGCACGGTCGGCGAGGACGGCCGGAGCCGGGAGGGCTGCGGGAGGCGCGGGGTCAGGGGGGCTGCGGTCGCGGAACGCGGGCTTGCAAGGTGGGGCGCGGCGGAGCAGCAGCTCGAGGAGCAGGGCGCGGTCGAGGCGCGCGTGCAAGCACGGTGAGGCCGCGAGGCGGGCCGACAAGGGGCTAGGCGGAGCGGCAACGGCGAGGAACGAGCGGGGCGTGCGCGCAGCGCTGGCAGTCGGTGCCGCGCGAGGGAGAGGGGAGGGAGCGAAGCTCACAGCGGGTCGCAGGGCACGGGCAGCGGGCTCGGTGGAGGTCGGGGAGGGCCGTTGTGGAGGGGGACGGGGACGAGCGACGGAGTGGAGGAGGACGGCGAGGTGGCGGCGTCCTGGCGTGGGGGGCGGCGAGCTCCGGGCGCGGGGCGACGTCGAGCGGCGTCGGCCTCCTCTGGATCCCGATCCAGATCGGGAGAGAGGAGGGGGCGTCGTGGGGAGAGTGGGGGTAGGGGTAGGTTAGGGTTTCGATCGTGGGGGGGGGGGATTAGTAGGCTAGGGCGCGGGGTGGGCCGGCCCATTCGGGCGACTGGGACCAGCTAGGCCACTGGCTGGGCCGAGGTGTAGTTGGCCACGAGGCCCTTTTTTGTATTTTAGTTTTATTTTCTTTTATGTATTTTATTTCTTTTCTGTTTTACTTTGTTCCTCCTTAATTTTAGTTTTGTAAAGTACAAAATGATCCCTAAATTGGTAATAGAAATTATACCACTGCCACAATTAACTTGGCACCTAAATATATTAGTTTGTAATCATTTATCATTGTAAAAGCATTTAAATAATTGTGTTTGCTACTGTTTTAGTTTATTTAGTGCATTCAAGGATTTTATAAAATTGTGTTTTCTTTACTATAATTACCCTTGTAATATTCAACACCGCCTGAACATTTTTGGTACAGCTTTTGAAAACTTTTGTTGTTTACATTAATTTAAATTTGAATTTGACTTGGTTTTAACTAACATAAGTTTAGCAACAGTAATCGAGGTGACGTGGCATGATTAGCGTGGAATTACTATAGCAATATTATCTGGGCGTTACAAATCTCCTCCACTACAAGAAATCTCGTCCCGAGATTTAGGAGGGAGTAAGGGGAGGGATTGGGTTACGAAAAATCTAACGGATCTTCTCGGTCTTGGTTGCTCTTCTCGAACAGGTCGATCCATAGAGTCGATGTCTTCATTCCTATGCATCAATGCATCATGATGAAGTTGTTGTCCTTTCTTCGGGAACTCCATCGTACTTACAAAATGGTAAGAAGGGAAAACTCTATATGGATGGATTCTATCAAGATCGAGCATCAGACGGTTAACTCAGGGAAGAAGCATAAGTATCTCTCGAATTGAAACTTAAGAAGATATCGCGAGAAAAGTAAGAAGGTACCATGAGAAGTTTCAAACGGATAGGCAATCGTTCAATGCCTAATCAGAAGGTGAAAGGGTTTCAGGGCAACGAGAATAGGTATTGCGCCACATACCAGAATAGGTCACTAGACAGGTGGTCCCTGAATTACGTACGAAGTCAAGCGCGAGGAACAACCTTGGGAACAGGTGGTGTACAGGAGTGTCAGGTTTCGATCCTGTGGAACTATGGGTTATGGGCCCACCATGTGGTCCTTTTCTTTTCTTTTTAATAGGAGCAGTGACATCTTGCACGGTCATGATAGCAAGGCATGTCAGGGAGTACCATGTCAGCTATGTCGGCAACAACGTTGGTACCAAGGGCGAGGGATGAAGAGAACCATTTTCCTGCTCGTTGAAACGAGGCGGACCAATAGGCAAAGTTCCCGTCCTTCGGTGGTTACCGAAATGTCATCAACAATAGTAACACAGTCTTACCGACACAGTTGTACACCAAGGTGTTTACATAAGCGGAGAATATTACTTCTTAGATCATATAGATCACAAGGAAGGTTAAACAAATCAATGGAAGGAAAATGTGATCATCAGATCAAACAAAACAATGGAAAGGATAATGTGTTTGACACATATACCAGGGGTATACCCTTCCCAAGGACAAGCAGAGCATGATATCCATGGCAGGATATAATGTAGAAAACCTTTTAGGTAGGGGAGAGAAATTTCATGACATTACCCATACAACGGTGTTTGGATAATTGAGCAGGAAACATTTAGCATTGGGCTTCAAATGTTCTTGTTGAAAATCGAAGTACCATAGACATGCTTCGAGATAGCATTGACATGGTCATCAGGTGAAGATCAGACTTTGGAAACAGGAAGGATCCATCAGGAACAACTTGTAGAGTAAGTCTTACAATTTCCTCATGGAAGAATGGATAGTCTTGCTAATAAGGAAACTATAACAGCAGGTCATCCGGCCAGGTGTGCTGGGCATGCCATCACCTTACCAGGTCATAAAAGACCAGTGTTATAACTCTTGGAAAAATGTTCCAACCATCATATCTGACCGAGATTCAGATCTGATTGGTGTCAGGATACCTCAGACATTTGGATGCCTGAGAAGAAAAGGTGCATCACAATTTGACGAGAAGACATTGTAAGATTCTCGGGAAATGTACTATGGAAGGAGTTCCAGAACAAAAGCTCATCATTAAACCAATGAAGGAATGAGGAGGTAGTTGATGAACTCAGTGACAATTCATTGAGATTTTCAAAAGATGGATTTCCACACTTATGTGAACAAGGAGTCAACATTTGTCGGATCAAATGTTATAAGGATGTATGCTCGAGGAAACCATACACAATTAAGCATTGGTTGAAAAGTGCACCCAAAATATGGTCTTAGGTAGCATGATCAATGTTAGAAAGGTGATTCAACAACCAATAGTCTAAGAATGAAATATCGACCATTAACTTGAAAGCAATAGGGTGCTAGAGACACAAACAAGTTTGTGTTGAACGGAAGGCAATAAAGTGGTCGATGATAACACAAATCATCGAGGGCAAGGAGGGTACTTCTCATCATGAATTCAATTAATATCTTGGAAGGGGTCAAAATGTTGATGATGATCACGACAAATCTTGTCGAGAGGCTCCATGAGGATGCAATCACTCGGCGATGACATCAAGCCAAGGGAATGGTGAAGCAAAAGGTTATTATAACCATAGATAAGATGCCATCTCATAATTCAGAGTTGTCTCTCAAGACAAACAATATGATGGTGAAAGTTCGATGTAAGCTTAGAGCACTGTCGGGATTGTGTCCCGAGGATGAAGGACATAGGTAGAATGGTCAAGCAGTCACCCTGACGATGATGACGTAGTCAATCAGCTGGGAATGACACTATCGAGTACAAACTCATAAGCATTGAAGATTACTAAGAGTTGTTCAATCGCAGTGCGGACTCGATTCAGTTATCGATGTCTTTGAGTGTTAAATAACTCAGAGCCCACGAAAAATTGGAATCAATGAGAATGTAGCACTAGATGAAGAACTCATAAGTAGTTATGCAGTTCCATGATAATCTTGAGATACCAGGGGGGGTAATACTCGACGACAAATCAAAGTAGAGGTTGGACTGGGGTATTACTCTGCAGAAGACAAGTGCTTAAACTTGCACGAGAAATGGTATTTAAAGGAGAACATGGTCGGAACCACGATTGCAAAAGGCCAGATCCCAGATATAAGATGAACTTATACCAAAGGAGTAATTAATTTAAGAGAAGATTTAATGATAAGATCTACATCGTGTCCATGGGCATGAACGCAAGGTTCAAGGTCGACTCGCACTTCTTCAATGCAATAACTTTCATTCACTGCTCTAGTTAAAAATGATTTCAGTGTCAACCTACCTGGTGAATTACCAAAGGAGTATAACCCGTGAAAACTTTCGGGTTCACACAGATTAAGAAAGGCATAGGTTCAACCCATCAGGGTATCATGGAAACATATACCACAAGCTTCAATCGTAAATACACCAGCTCAAAAACAAAGCATGGTTGAGAAAACAGAGGATACAATTTACCAAAAGCATTATGTATCCAAGGAAAAGCTCACAAGGTTATTGAATAAGGAGGACACTGTCGAATAATAATCCAATAAAGGATCTCAAGGTCCATAGCGGAGCTGATGTGAGCATCGGCATACAGTCAGTTGAAGAAAGGATGCAAGGGCATCAGATTATAGGACACCTGAATGATTCGATGCTTAGATATCAAAGGAATTATGATTTCCAAATATAAGGATCATAAACAGACGCTCTGATCAAGGGTGGATAAGTTCAATAGACCTAAGGGTACAATTGACGGCAAACAGATTGGTCGAGAACAAGCTTATGTTCAAAAATGACGTCTAAGCCAGAAGGATAATTTTAAAAGGATCAACTGATGACTGCGTGCATTCGCACTCATGTTGAATCAATAGGATCAAAATGATGGTGTCTAAGGATACTAACGAATATTGCCAAACATATGGAAAGCATCCATAATGTATGCGGACAAGTATTGCAGAGCAATAAGCTACTAAGGATTGTTGGAGGATCGAATAGTATTTCGAAGACCATTGTGAAACACATGAACAACTAGGGGATGAGCGGATACTCGATAAGTGCGAGAATAATCTATAGGGGTATTCAGATGACAAAGAACAACAAGGCAGTAAGCTCAAAGGATTATCAAAACAATGACGAGTATTTCGGGGTATCTTGTAATAATCAAGACCAACTAGGGATGTATGTAAGCATAACAACTGCAAGTAGTTATCCATAAGGGTTGACGGTGGAAGGGGAATTGCAAATGCGATGAACACAAGTTCTCGGTTTAACAGTGGAGAGTATCTTCAGGGTCTTCACGTGCAGCAGACGATCATCAGTAATAAGGGGCTCTCCGGGTGAAAGTGATAACGAGATCCTAAGGTTAGATTTAGCAAAATTCATTTAACTCGAATAGAGGAGAGATTAGAGTCCCATAGTAAAGATCGAGGAGTAAAAGATCCTAATACCACCCAATGGCGACATGGGCCCATAAGACACACGGCCATGTTAGTAAAAGTTTTGTAATGACTAGACTCGACTTCGGCCAAGGAGTGTGGAAGGGGGATTCCTATAGGCAGTCGGCTCTGATACCAACTTGTGACGCCCCCGATTCAATCGTACACTAATTATACACGCAAACGTGTACGATCAAGATCAGGGACTCACGGGAAGATATCACAACACAACTCTACAAATAAAATAAGTCATACAAGCATCATATTACAAGCCAGGGGCCTCGAGGGCTCGAATTCAAGAGCTCGATCATAGACGAGTTAGCGGAAGCAACAATATCTGAGTACAGACATAAGTTAAACAAGTTGCCATAAGATGGCTAGCACCAACTGGGATACAGATCGAAAGAGGCGCAGGCCTCCTACCTGGGATCCTCCTAACTACTCCTGGTCGTCGTCAGCGGGCATCACGTAGTAGTAGGCACCTCCGGTGTAGTAGGAGTTGTTGTCGACGGTGACGTCTGGCTCCTGGGCTCCAACATCTGGTTGCGACAACCAGGTAGAAGGGATAGGGGAAAAGAAGGAGAAAGCAACCGTGAGTACTCATCCAAAGTACTCGCAAGCAAGGAGCTACACTACATATGCATGGGTATATGTGTAAAGGCCATATCGGTGGACTGAACTGCAGAATACCAGAATAAGAGGGGGATAGCTAATCCTGTCAAAGACTACTCTTTTGGCAGCCTCCGTTTTGCAGCATGTAGAAGAGAGTAGACTGAAGTCCTCCAAGTAGCATCGCATAGCATAACCCTAACCAATGATCCTCCCCTCGTCGCCCTGTGAGAGAGCGATCACCGGTTGTATCTGGCACTTGGAAGGATGTGTTTTATTAAGTATCCGGTTCTAGTTGTCATAAGGTCAAGGTAAAACTCCAAGTCGTCCTGTTACCGAAGATCACGGCTATTCGAATAGATTAACTTCCCTGCAGGGGTGCACCACATAACCCAACACGCTCGATCCCATTTGGCCGGACACACTTTCCTGGGTCATGCCCGGCCTCGGAAGATCAACACGTCGCAGCCCTACCTAGGCACAACAGAGAGGTCAGCACGCCGGTCTAAATCCTATGGCGCAGGGGTCTGGGCCCATCGCCCATTGCACACCTGCACATTGCGAGGGCGGCCGGAAGCAGACCTAGCCGAGCAGGCGTTCTAGTCCAATCCGGCGCGCGCTACTCAGTCACTGACGTCACGAAGGCTTCGGCTAATACCACGACGTCGAGTGCCCATAACTATCCCCGCGTAGATGGTTAGTGCGTATAGGCCAGTAGCCAGACTTAGATCAAATACCAAGATCTTGTTTAACATGTTAAGTATCTACGAATGCTGACCAGGGCCAGGCCCACCTTGCTCCTAGGTGGTCTCAACCTGCCGTGTCGCTCTGCCACAAAGTAACAGTCGGGGGCCATCGGGAACCCAGGCCCACCTCTACCGGGATGGAGCCACCTGCCCCTTCAGCCCCCATCTTCGAACAGTATCATAAGTAATGTAACTGTGTAAAGTATTTAGTATATGCCCGTGATCACCTCCCGAAGTGATCACGGCCCAGTAGTATAGCATGGCAGACGGACAAGAGAGTTGGGCCACTGATGGAACACTAGCATCCTATACTAAGCAGTAGGATAGTAGGTAATGGTAACAACAGTAGTAGCAAGGACAGGCTATGCATCAGGATAGGAATAACGGAAAGCAGTAACATGCTACACTACTCTAATGCAAGAAGTATAGAGAAGAGTAGGCGATATCTGGTGATCAAAGGGGGGGCTTGCCTGGTTGCTCAGACAAGGAGGGGTCGTCGGTGACATAGTCGACCACAGGGGCATCATCATCGTCACGGGGTCTACCGAAAAGAATTAACGGAGGGGCAACGCAATAAATAACAAAGCAATCAAAGTATAACATGGCAATGCGCGGTGCTAGAGGTGACCTAACGCGGTATGAGGTGATACCGGTGAAGGGGGGAAACATCCGGGAAAGTATCCCCGGTGTTTCGCGTTTTCGGGCAGAGGAGCCGGAGGGGGAAAGTTGCGAGTTTGATATGTTAGGGGTGCGTGGCGGACGAATGGGCTGCGTATCCGGGTTCGTCTCGTCGTTCTGAGCAACTTTCATGTACAAAGTTTTTCGATCCAAGCTACGGTTTATTTTAAAATGATTTTCTAAAGTTTTATTAATTTTTGGAATTAATTGTTTTCAACATTATCCACAACAGTAAAGGATGACGTCAGCATGAATCATGCTGATGTCATCAGTCAACTATGCAGTTGACTGGGTCAACAACGTGTGGGGCCCACATGTCATTGGTTGTTTAATTAGTAGGTTAACTAAACAATGCCAATTAGTTTAATTATTGGTTAGGTTAATCTAATCAGGTTTAATTAGTTTAATTAATTCTTTAATTAACTAATTAATTATCATTTTAATTAATATTAATTATTCTTTATTAATTCATTTTTTATTAATTTAATTATTATTATTATTTTTATATACATCATTTTCGTTCAGGGGGGTGGGGCCCCAACGTCATAGGCCCAGGGGCCTTAGTGGGCGCCGAACGCTAGCGGGCGAAGGGCGTGGCCCGAACGGGCACACGCCCAGGGGCGGCCGGACGAACCCGACGGGCGCGGGCGGGGCGCTGCCCGCCAGGACGCGGGATGAGGCCGTGGCCACGGTGGGGCTCGCCGGCCGGCCACGGCAGGCGGAGGCGGACACAGGGGGCGGCACGGTGCGACGGCCAGGAGCAGAGCAGTAGCAAGGGGGTGCCCACAGCGCGGGAGCGAGGCGAGGAGGGCCGCGGGTGCACACACAGGGCGCGGTCGACGAGGACGACCGAAGCGGGGAGGGCTGCAGGAGGCGCGGGGTCAGGGGGCTGCGGTCGCGGAACGCGGGCTTTTAAGGTGGGGCGAGGGGGAGCAGCAGCTCGAGGAGCAGGGCGCGGTCGAGGCGTGCGTGCAAACACGGTGAGGCCGCGAGGCGGGCCGACACGGGGCTAGGTGGAGCGGCAACAGCGAGGAACGAGCGGGGCGCGCGCACATCGCTGGCAGTCGGTGCCGCGCGAGGGAGAGGGGAGGGAGCGAAGCTCACAGCGGGTCGCAGGGCACGGGCAGCGAGCTCGGTGGAGGTCGGGGAGGGCCGTTGTGGAGGGGGACGGGGACGAGCGATGGAGTGGAGGAGGACGGCGAGGTGGCGGCGTCCTGGCGTGGGGGGCGGCGAGCTCCGGGCGCGGGGCGGCGTCGAGCGGCGTCGGCCTCCTCTGGATCCCGATCCAGATCGGGAGAGAGGAGGGGGCGTCATGGGGAGAGTGGGGGTTGGGGTAGGTTAGGGTTTCGGTTGGGGGGGGGGGATTAGTAGGCTTGGGCGCGGGGTGGGACGGCCCATTCGGGCGGCTAGGACCAGCTGGGCCACTGGCTAGGCCGAGGTCCAGTTGGCCACGAGGCCCTTTTTTGTATTTTAGTTTTATTTTCTTTTATGTATTTTATTTCTTTTCTGTTTTACTTTGTTCCTCCTTAATTTTAGTTTTGTAAAGTACAAAATGATCCCTAAATTGGTAATAGAAATTATACCACTGCCACAATTAACTTGGCACCTAAATATATTAGTTTGTAATCGTTTATCATTTTAAAAGCATTTAAATAATTGTGTTTGCTACTGTTTTAGTTTATTTAGTGCATTCAAGGATTTTATAAAATTGTGTTTTCTTTACTATAATTACCCTTGTAATATTCAACACCGCCTGAACATTTTTGGTACAGCTTTTGAAAACTTTTGTTGTTTACATTAATTTAACTTTGAATTTGACGCGGTTTTAACTAACGTAAGTTTAGCAACAGTAATCGAGGTGACGTGGCATGATTAGCGTGGAATTACTGTATCAATATTATCCGGGCGTTACAGTAGCACTTTCCAATGAAAAATGGCAGCAGTTCTCGTGAGCGCTAAAGTTTCTGTTTTTTACAGCATGATCAACAAGACTTTCCCCAAGTTTTCCCAACGGTTCTACTTGGCACAAACACTAATTAAACACAAAAAACTCAGTAATAACAGAGGATAGATGAATTATTTATTACTAAACAGGAACAAAAAGCATGGAATAAAAATAAAGTTGGGTCGCCTCCCAACAAGCGCTATCGTTTAACGCCTTTAGCTAGGCATGATGATTTCAACGATGCTCACATAAAAGATAATAATTGAAACATAAAGAGAGCATCATGAAGAATATGACTAGCACTTTAAAGTCTAACATACTTCCTATGCATAGGGATTTTGTGAGAAAACAACTTATGGGAACAAGAATCAACTTGCATCGGAAGGTAAAACAAGCATAACTTCAAAACTTTAAGCACATAGAGAGGAAACTTTATATTATTGCAATTCCTACAAGCATATATTCCTCCCTCATAATAATTTTCAGTAGCATCATGAATGAATTCAACAATATCATCAGCACCTAAAGCATTCTTTTCATGATCTACAAGCATAGAAATTTTATTACTCTCCACATAAGCAAAATTCTTCTCATTCGGGATAGTGGAAGTGTCATAAGAAACTTGAATACTATAAATTGTTTCCACATTAAAAGAGTAATGTTCAGAGAAGGGGTAACCATAATCATGACAAGTTTTATAAATATAATCACTACTTTTTATAGCATAAGTATCATCACAATAATCATCATAGGTAGGAGGCATGCTATCATCATTATAAATTTGCATATCAAAACTTGGGAGACTAAAAATATCGTCATTAAACATAGCTTCCCCAAGCTTGGGATAAACATTAATTGCAGCAAATATATTCTCAAAAACATCATCTTCATCAAACATAGCATCCCCAAGCTTGGGCCTTTTCATATCATAAGAATAATCACTCTCATCATTAATAGTATGGATAGCACCAATAGTATAGCAATTATCATATTCTTCCAAGAAAGTGCCAAAAAGATTTTCAAGATCATAAGAAGTATCATTATCTTCCACAATTATATTTTCATGAGGCACAATAGTAATAGGAGCAGCATTATTTGGGAGAGATATCTTTTTACCTCTCTTCCTTTTTCTTTTCTTCTTCTTCACCACCTCATGTGTGGGTTCAATCCTCTTTTTGGAACTCCTTATTAATGAGATTGGTTGAATAGGAGGCTCCTCCTCGTTACCTGATTCATCATAAGAAATAATTGGAGGGTATTGGGAAGTCTCTTCCCTTTCATTAGTATTCTCTTCATCTTCTATTCCTTTTCTTTTCTTTATGTAGTTGGCAATATAAGGATTTTCAATACAATTCACCGCACAATACATATAAATTTCCTCTAGATCAAAATGAAGAACTCTATCAAGGGCAAATTCTGGAATATCCTTAGTTATACGTTTCATTTCTTCATAACCCAAGAGCAAACTAAGTTCATTATGATGTGCAAGGGAAATCAAGTCATCACAATTTTTGGATACGATACGATCATGAAACAATTTGCATTGGGTACTGAAATGATCATGTTCATTGCAAAGTTCACAAGTACGGCTAAGAAAATTTAAATTTTCAGCACAAACTTCTAGCCTTTCTTGCAACCATTTAGTTTCTAAATGCTTATGCCTCTTGCAATATCTATCTTCCCTATTTGGTGTGTACTTACAAACCCAATGCACTCCACAAAAATTAACATATTTATAGGAGACATTTTCATCATAACTAGTGCAAACATCATTAGTACCATGCATATTCAAGGAGTTCATACTAACAACATTGCAATCATGCTCATCATTCAAATATTTAGTGCCAAACATTTCAATGCATTCTTCTTCTAACACTTTGGCATAATTTTCCTTTCCATCATACTCACGAAAGATATTAAAAAGATGAAGCGTATGAGGTAGACTCAATTCCATTTTTTATAGTTTTCTTTTATAGAATAAACTAGTGATAAAACAAGAAACTAAAAGACTTGATTGCAAGATCTAAAGATACACCTTCAAGCACTCACCTCCCTGGAAACGGCGCCAGAAAAGAGCTTGATGTCTACTATACAACCTTCTTCTTGTAGACGTTGTTGGGCCTCCAAGTGCAGAGGTTTGTAGGACAGTAGAAAATTTCCCTCAAGTGGATGACCTAAGGTTTATCAATCCGTAGGAGGCATAGGATGAAGATGGTCTCTCTCAAGCAACCCTGCAACCAAATAACAAAGAGTCTCTTGTGTCCCCAACACACCCAATACAATGGTAAATTGTATAGGTGCACTAGTTCGGCGAAGAGATGGTGATACAAGTGGTATATGGATGGTACATAAAGGTTTTTGTAATCTGAAAATATAAAAACAGCAAGGTAACTAATGATAAAAGTGAGCGTAAACGGTATTGCAATGCTAGGAAACAAGGCCTAGGGTTCATACTTTCACTAGTGCAAGTCCTCTCAACAATAATAACATAATTGGATCATATAACTATCACTCAACATGCAACAAAGAGTCACTCCAAAGTCACTAATAGCGGAGAACAAACAAAGAGATCATGGTAGGGTACGAAACCACCTTAAAGTTATTTTTTCCAACCGATCCGCTGGGCTATTCCTATAAGTGTCAGAAACAGCCCTAGAGTTCGTACTAGAATAACACCTTAAGACACAAATCAACCAAAACCCTAATGTCACCTAGATACTCCAATGTCACCTCAAGTATCTGTGGGTATGATTATACAATATGCATCATACAATCTCAGATTCATCTATTCAACTAACACATAGAACCTCAAAGAGTGCCCCAAAGTTTCTACCAGAGAATCACGACGAAAACGTGTGCCAACCCCTATGCATAGGTTCATGGGCGGAACCCGCAAGTTGATCACCAAAACATACATCAAGTGAATCACGTGATGTCCCATTGTCACCACAGATACGCACGACAAGACATACATCAAGTGTTCTCACCATAAAGATAACTTCAAAGGGAAAACTCAATCCATTACAAGAGAGTAGAGGGGGAAGAAAACATCATAAGATCCAACTATAATAGCAAAGCTCACGATACATCAAGATCGTATCACCTCAAGAACACGAGAGAGAGAGAGAGAGAGAGAGAGATCAAACACATAGCTACTGGTACATACCCTCAACCCCGAGAGAGAACTACTCTGTAACGCCCCGAGACCGATGTGCCAGGTGTCTTTGAGTTATTCACTGTTGTTGCGTTGTAATTGCTTGCGTGTCAT
This sequence comes from Triticum monococcum, assembly GCA_034509565.1. Classification (NCBI taxonomy): domain Eukaryota; kingdom Viridiplantae; phylum Streptophyta; class Magnoliopsida; order Poales; family Poaceae; genus Triticum; species Triticum monococcum. The sequence goes on from CM067841.1 coordinate 389,912,981, forward strand.
GCATTGCATATCATGTCATCATGTGCATTTCATTTGCATACGTGTTCGTCTCATGCATCCGAGCATTTTCCCCGTTGTCCGTTTTGCAATCCGGCGCTTCATTCCCCTCCAGTGGTCATTTCTACCTTTCTTTCGTGTGTGGGCATTAAACATTTCCGGATTGGACCGAGACTTGCCAAGCGGCCTTGGTTTACTACCGGTAGACCGCCTGTCAAGTTTCGTACCATTTGGACTTCGTTTGATGCTCCAACGGTTAACCGAGGGACCGAAAAGGCCTCGTGTGTGTTGCAGCCCAACACCCTTCCATTTTGGCCCAAAACCCACCTAAACCTCCTCCATCATCTCGGTCGTTCGATCACGATCGCGTGGCCGAAAACCGCACCTCATTTGGACTCTCCTAGGTCCCTCTACCTATATATATGTGGCCTTCCCCGAAATTCTCGCACACAAACCCTAGATCTCACCTCTCTTCGCGCCGCCGGACATGTCCGCCCGCCGGCGGACGCGTCCATCCCACCGCCACGTCGCCCCGGCCAACCGGGAGGTAACACGTCACCTCCTCCGTCGCCTCAGCCAACGAGAGGCCGCCACCTCAGCCGCGCATCTCCCTCCTCTCCGCCGCGGCCCGCGCAGCCCACCGCGGGCCCGCCCGGCCCGGACAACAGCGCCTCCGCCGCCGCCAAACGCACCGCGCGCCGCCCTGCCGCCGGATTTCGCGCCGCACCGCCCACGCGTCCTTCACTAGAGCTGCACCACCGCCTCCCGCTCGCCGAGGCTCCTCGCCGAGGAACTCCAATGCCGTGCACCTCGTGACGCGCCCCGGCCGCGCCGCCCGCTCACCGCCGCGGCGAGCTCGCCGCCCGGTTATCGGAGCCCCTCTCTATCCTACTCCCTCGTCGCTGGTATCCTCCCCGGTATTCTCCTCACTCTCCACTCGCCGGAGTCCGCACCGCTCGCCGGAGCCCGCGCCGACCTCGCCGGTGTCATCCTCCGCTCCGGCCAGATCCGATCCGGGGAGTGGGATGAGATCCACCACTCCCCCGATCCAAACGTCCTCGTGCCGATCTGGAATCACCCCGTCCCGGATCTCCTCGTCTGCCCGTTGACTTTTCCCGGAGAGGTTAAAATTTCACCAAGTCCCCGAAATTTCCATGTTTCATATGCTCATGTTCATAGCATCATATCTCCTCATCCGCAGATCCGATTTGGGCATATAGCATATCAAATTGTTCGTCTTAGAGAGCACATCATTTCATTACATTGCCTCATTTTCATTTGAGTTCATCTTGATGCCCGAAATGCTGTTAGAAGAGGGCTACTTGAGTTAATTGTCAGATCTGCTACTCCATCTTAGACACTTGTCATTTTTGCCATGATTATTGTGTGCATGATATGACCATGAGCTCTACATATGTTTTGTTAAGGGTTTTGTTATATTTCCAGAGGTCCAACCCATGTATTTTTGTGATATGTGTGGTGACTAGTGCAAGCTTGCAAAGTGAGGCACTTGGTAATTCTGATTTCAGGGACTTAACATTTCCACTAAGTCCTCGAGCTGTTTAGTTCATGATGCCATATGTTCAGGTTGTTTCCTAGTGATCCGTGCCTCTTTTGAGGATGATCAGTAATGATGTTTTGTTAATCTTGTAGTGCTCTATCCATCCATGTCTTTGTTTGCACATATGGAGCACCCTAGCTTGAGGCAATCGAGCTCTACTTTTGCTACTTTGTGAATCTGGGCAGATTGTCAACTTGTTTGCAATTTTGCCGATGATGTTGTAGTTGATCCGTGCTTGCTATGCTATTGTTCTTGCCATGTCTAGCTTGCATTTTGTGTATTCTTGATGGGTGTATGCTTATCTTATCATGACTTGCTCCGTAGTGAGTGCATCGAGCTCGTAAACATGCCTACTTGATATCTGTTTTCAGCATGTCCCAGTTTTCACTAAGTCTGAAAACTGATTATGTTTTTGCGATGTTCACATGCCTGCAAATGTATTTTGTGATCCCTTTTGGCTCAAGGTCACTAAGGGACTTTTGTTAAGCTCTTTGAGTAGCTCCATGCCATGCTTTACTTTGTCATGTTCAGGTCCTGTAGCATGTAGTTTTGTTGCTCCGAAGAGTGCTATCTGATCTGAAATTCCAGACAAGTGTTAATTTCACTAAGTCTGAGATCTGTTTACCATATGCAGTTTTGCCATGCTTGTTTGAACCTGTTAATGGAGGAATTGGCCGTAGCTCAGTGCTAGACTTTTGTTAAGCATTTTGAATGCATCCCTGCGATGTATTTTGTTGCCATGTTTGGGTGTTGTATCATGTCCATCCCATTGCATTTAGATGGCTACTTGTTGTAAATCGCAGACCGGTGTCATATTTGAATCGCTTGCCATTTCCAAACCGTAGCTCCGATTCCGGTGATCTTTATAACGTTTTCAAGAGATTTCATCTCATCTTTCCAGTGGCACACTTGGTTTTCAAGTTGAGGCCAGGTTCATGCATTCCTTGTCCAATCATGCATATGCATCGCATACCGCATCCCGCATCTCATACCATGTTCTTGTGTTGGTTGTTTACTATGTTGTGTGCTTCTTTCCGGTGTTTGCTTTTTCGGGTTGGTTCCGGTAACGTCGCGTTTGTGAGGATCCATTCGACTACGTCCGTTTTTCTTTTTCATGGACTCGTTCTTCTTCCTTGCGGCATTTCAGGTAAGATGATCATACCCTCGAAATCACTTCTATCTTTGCTTGCTTAGTTGCTCGCTCTTTTGCTATGCCTATGCTGCGATACCTACCACTTGCTCATCATGCCTCCCATATTGTGAAACCAAGACTCTAACCCACCTTGTCCTAGCAAACCGTTGTTTGGCTATGTTACCGCTTTGCTCAGCCCCTCTTATAGCGTTGCTAGTTGCGGGTGAAGATTGAAGTTTGTTCCTTGTTGGAACATGGAGATGTTGTTCCTTGTTGGAACATGTTTACTTGTTGGGATATCACAATATATCTTATTTAATTAATGCATCTATATACTTGGTAAAGGGTGGAAGGCTCGGCCTTATGCCTGGTGTTTTGTTCCACTCTTGCCGCCCTAGTTTCCGTCATATCGGTGTTATGTTCCCAGATTTTGTGTTCCTTACGCGGTTGGGTAATAATGGGATCCCCTTGACAGTTCGCCTTGAATAAAACTCCTCCAGCAAGGCCCAACATTGGTTTTACCATTTGCCACCTAGCCTTTTCTTTCCTTGAGTCGGCCGGCTCAAGGGTCATCTTATTTTAACCCCCCCGGGCCAGTGCTCCTCTGAGTGTTGGTCCAACTGAGCGATGTCCGAGGCTACCAGGGGCAACTCTGGGCTGGCTTACCCGACGTCTTGCTCATCCAGTGTGCCCTGAGAACGAGATATGTGCAGCTCCTATCGGGATTTGTCGGCACATCTGGGTGGCTTTGCTATTCTTGTTTTACCATTGTCAAAATGTCTTGTAACCGGGATTCCGAGTCTGATTGGGTCTTCCCGCCTGGAGGTCTATTCCTTCGTTGACCGTGAGAGCTTGTGATGGGCTAAGTTGGGACACCCCTGCAGGGATTTGAACTTTCGAAAGTCGTGCCCGCGGTTATGGGCGGATGGGAATTTGTTAACGTCCGGTTGTAGAAAACCTGAAGTTGACCTTAATTAAAATGCATCAACCGCGTGTGTAACCGTGATGGCCTCTTTCCGGCGGAGTCCGGGAAGTGAACACGGTGTTGGAGTTATGTTTGACGTAGGTTGGTCTAGGATCACTTCTTGATCATAGTTTCTCGATCGTGCTTTGCCTTCTCTTCTCGCTCTCATTTGCGTATGTTTAGCCACCATATATGCTAGTCGCTTGCTGCAGCTCCACCTCATACCTTTACCTTACCCATAAGCTTAAATAGTCTTGATCGCGAGGGTGCTAGATTGCTGAGTCCCCGTGGCTCACAGATACTTCCAAAACCAGCTTGCAGGTGCCGATGAGTCCGTGCAGATGACGCAACCAAGCTCAAGGAGGAGCTCGATGAAGATCTTGTCCTTTGTGTTGTTTCGTTAAAGTTGGTCAGTAGTTGAGCCCAGTTGGGGTCGATCAGGGACCATGTCGCATTTGGGGTTCTTCTTTTATTTTGGTTCCATAGTCGGACCTTGATTTTATCTGGATGATGTAACGCTTTATACATGTAATTGTGTGAAGTGGCGATTGTAAGCCAACTATGTATCTTTTTCCCATATGTATTACATGGGTTGTGTGAAGATTACCTCACTTGCGACATTGCTTTCAATGCGGTTATGCCTCTAAGTCATGCTTCGACACGTAGGAGATATAGCCGCATCGAGGGCGTTACAAGTTGGTATCAGAGCCTTCCCCGACCTTAGGAGCCCCCATTGCTTGATCGTTTTTAGTAGCCGTTGTTGAGTCTAGAAAAATGTTTTGAGTCATTTAGGAATTATATATCAGAGAGTTTAGGAATTCTTTTTACTCCCCAGTCTCCTCATCGCTCTGGTAAGGCATCCTGACGTAGAGTTTTGACTCTTCTTTTCTCAAATTTCACTAAAAAAATTTAGGATCACGCGGGTATCTTGGAATCGTTCTGATGGTTTTGTGACGAGAACATTGTCTTGGTGCCTCTTGTCAGGGGTTTTGTGGAAGTGTCCCGGGGAGTTAAGCTCTGAGGTGTTGTCATCATAATTTTATCGTGGCAGTTCTGGAATACCTGATATTGGTACGCCGACATCGAAAATCTCTTTTATGCAGTTCGTTGATGAGATAACCTCGACGCCACCCAGTACTGGGGCGGGAGTTCGGGAGTATCGCCATAAATTGTATAACAGATGCTTTTCGAAGGTTGAGGTAGATGGTTTCCGAAGTTTTCTTGGTTATGTGTTGAAGGATGGATACAGCTGGATGTAGGATTTGCTAGATTTGGGTGAGATATTATGCTTCCCCTGTATCCCCAACACCTGATTGCATAACCGGAAAGGTTCAGGAGTTTCAAAGGTGGGAATTCAAGTAGTTCTTAGGATATCTTTCCGACAGATGTATGATTTGAAATTGGGGTTCGACGTCTAGTGGTCCGCCTATTCACGGTCGGTTTTACAGTGGTCTCATTGTGTCTTAAAGAGTCCTTGGCTATGCCGACTCGGGGACGCTTCGTATGTCATGTGCACTGCCTTGTACATGATGGTGCTGTACGATCGAGCCCGTGTAGGCCCCACCACGAAAACTTCGGACGAAATCTCTATCATATGTTTGTTTCGGCTTATTCTGCAAGCCAATCCTTTGTTTTGTTTTGAGTTGTGGTATTCGAGTTGCTTCAATGTCAAGTGTTGATTCCATACCTTTCCCAAATGGTGTTCTCATACTCCGATGTGGATACCAATCCTTCTTGATCATCAAGATTGTCTTGTCAATCCTTTTCACCGGCGCGTTTTCTCTTCAAGTGGATCCGATCGTTTTAACATCACCAAGATCAATTATCATTTCTTCTCAACAGTGTTCGTTTCTTTCTCAACAGTGTTTTCCCACCCTCCCACCCTTGTTTCTTCAAGGACTAAGATTTCTTAATCAAGTGTCCTTTGATTCATGTGAAGTCTCTCCATTCTTTTCCTTCATGTTCTTACCCAGTGATTCTCATGAAGAGTCTAACGGAGCTTCAAGTTCGTCACTCTTCACTCATTTTCTTCTTTGGTGGATTCAAATCAAGCTTTGTTGTTGATCATATCCTTTTTCCTCGTTTCTAATACCTTCTCTTGCCGGTGCTCCTCATATTCATTCATTTCTCGCTATTCATTTGTTCCAGAGTGCTAAAGATATCTCAGAAGATTCGTGTTTCCACTCTGCTTTCATTCAAACTCTTTCGAGGATGTTATCTCTTTCAAGTCATTTAATTCAACCGGTGCTTTCTCCCTTTTGAATCGTTCTACGGTGTTTCTTTTGAGTGGGCCCTAACCCACAGGTTTTTTTTCAGGATCTTACCTGACTCTTCTTATTTTCCCGGAGACATCCTCAAATTTCTTTTCGAAGTTTGACGTAAGAATGATTTATCATCAGTCAAATGCCTTTCTCTAAGATCAGTTAAATTCTTTTCATCGTTGGCTCAACCTTTTCCATTCTTCATTCCGGTGTGCCCAATAATTCTCGATGGTGTTTCTCGTCGTAATTCTCAGATTTTGATGACCGAAGATGAGTTTTTCCTCCATATCTTATCCGCTCACTCAGAGATTCGTGGTTCTAGCTTAAATGCCATACTCTCATAATTGTTTTGATTGTGAGTATTCTTTTCACCTATCCGGAGCAATTCTAGGGTCTTCTCAGCTTGATTATCCGGAGCCCATCATCTGTGATTTATTCATTCTCGGCTTTCAGCTAGGGTTCTCCTAAATCTTACCGGTGCTTCGTTCAAGTGATCTCTAATCAGTTCGTGATCCCTTCGTTCTCTTGTATCTAGTTTCTCTCAAGCATCTTCGTTCATTTGCAAATTCTTCCCGGTGATTCGTTATCTTTTATTCGTTCTTTTTCAATTCTTATGGTGGTTCGTTCAAGATTTCTTTTCCTTATCAATTTATTCGTTATTTCAATTCTACCGGTGGTTCGTTGAAGACCTTCCCAAGTTTGACGCTATATCTCTCTTAATCTTTTCTACGAGAATAAGTAATATGTAGAATCCGTTGATTGTCATCAATTTAATTGGTGAAGGATAAGCATAACATAATTCTTATTCTTGTTCATTCACGTGAGTAATTTCTTATTCCGGAGGCCCTTCAAATTCTCGGTTTCATTTGTTTCATCTTCTCTTTTTCCCGGAGTTCCAAGTTCTCTCAATTATATCATCACGGAGATCCATCTAAATCATTACAAGGTTTCACCTTGTGTTTTCAATTTCTCTTTCTTTTTATTCTTTTATTACCGGAGTTCTTCATGGAGGTTATACATGGTGGTTCATCAAGGATTTAATTCCTTCTCAAAGTTTTCATCGAGATTCTTTTAAGGAGCTCAAGCTTTCTTCATATTGTAATCCGGAGTGCATTCTTTCTTCCGTATCATTCAAGGTGGTATTATGTCATTCTTGATAATTCCCCTTCATGCTTCGTGAGTCACAAGTTATCAAGAATGGGATATTTTAAATCCATCAACCTCTTCGTTGGAGTTATCTTGGGTTATGCTTCACCTAAAGCCTTCCCTAAGGATTGTTGCTATTTATGGTGCTTATAAAGGTCCCAAGTTCTTTTATTCCCCCAGTGTTATAGTTTCTCGTCTCCTTGTTCATATCAATACAATTCTTTTCCCGTGAGTGGCAGGTTGTCACCTCATAATTTGAGATGTACTCCATAAGACCATATCAAGTTTATTCTTTCGTTGTTGGCTTTCCAATAACTCCGTTTGACCCTTCTCCTTTAGATGCCTTTTCAAACTCTTTTGTGGCAGAAGTTGGCATTTTCTTCAACATTCTTTTATTTCAATTATCTATCTTCTATTTCTTTCTCTCGGAGGCATTGTGTTGCTGCTCTCTTCAAACCTTCTTCTTGCTCTTGTCAAGAGCATGTTCTTTTCGTGCTTATCCATTTAACCGAAGGTGTGCCTTTTGGCTCAAGTTTTCTTCGCCTTATCAAGCTTTGCATCTCTTTTCAACCGGAGTGCTGTCTGAGATCTTTCTTACCCCTTGTTCCATTCATTCAATAGTTATGGAGGCAGTGTATTGTGATTTCATCAAGTATATTCTCATCTTATCAAGTTCTTTCAATTCCTTTTCTTTTCAGTCGGAGTGCTGCCCAAATTATATCATTCTTAATACTTTTCTATCTTGTTTCAACCGGAGTGGTTTCAATATCTGTCTTGCCCTTCAATCTCAAGGTTCTAGTAATGTTCTGTGTCCCTCTTTTCTAACGGAGTGTTTTTCGACCTTGTTCACCTTCATTGTATTCTTTTCTCAAATTGTTCAACCTCTCAAGGTTCTTTGGTTTCACTCGTTTTTCAAAGAAGCAACTTAGTTTTACCTCTTCTCTTTCTCTTCCGTTTTCCCTCCGGTGCCATTCTAGATCTCGGGACGAGATCCTCTCGTAGTGGTGGAGTGTTGTAACGCCTCGAGACCGATGTGCCAGGTGTCTTTGATTATTCGCTGTTGTTGTGTTGTCATTGCTTGCGTGTCATGCATTCCATATCATGTCATCATGTGCATTAAATTTGCATACGTGTTCGTCTCATGCATCCGAGCATTTTCCCCATTGTCCGTTTTGCAATCCGGCGCTTCGTTCCCCTCCGGTGGTCATTTCTACCTTTCTTTCGTGTGTGGGGATTAAACATTTCCCGATTGGACCGAGACTTGCCAAGCGGCCTTGGTTTACTACCGGTAGACCGCCTGTCAAGTTTCGTACCATTTGGACTTCGTTTGATGCTCCAACGGTTAACCGAGGGACCGAAAAGGCCTCGTGTGTGTTGCAGCCCAACACCCTTCCATTTTGGCCCAAAACCCACCTAAACCTCCTCCATCATCTCAGTCGTTCGATCATGATCGTGTGGCCGAAAACCGCACCTCATTTGGACTCTCCTAGCTCCCTCTACCTATATATATTTGGCCTTCCCCGAAATTCTCGCAGACAAACCCTAGATCTCACCTCTCTTCTCGCCGCCGGACATGTCCGCCCGCCGGCGGACGCGTCCATCCAACCGCCACGTCGCCCCGGCCAACCGGGAGGCGACACGTCACCGCCTCCGTCGCCTCAGCCAACGAGAGGCCGCCACCTCAACCGCGCATCTCCCTCCTCTCCGCCGCGGCCCGCGCAGCCCACCACGGGCCCGCCCGGCCTGGACGACAGCGCCTCCACCGCCAAGCGCACCGCGCGCTGCCCCGCCGCCGGATTTCACGCCGCGCCGCCCACACATCCTTCACCGGAGCTGCACCACCGCCTCCTGCTCGCCGAGGCTCCTCGCCGAGGAACTCCGCCGCCGTGCGTCTCGTGACGTGCCCCGGCCGCGCTGCCCGCTCACCGCCGCGGTGAGCTCGCCGCCCGGTCACCGGAGCCCCTCTCCGGCCTACTCCCTCGTCGCCGGTGTCCTCCCCGGTCTTCTCCTCACTCTCCACTCGCCGGAGCCCGCGCCGACCTCGCCGGCGTCTTCCTCCGCTCAGGCCAGATCCAATCCGGGGAGTGGGATGAGATCCACCACTCCCCCGATCCAAACGTCCCCGTCCCGATCCGGAATCACCCCGTCCCGGATCTCCTCGTCCGCCCGTTGACTTTTCCCGGAGAGGTTAAAATTTCACCAAGTCCCCGAAATTTCCATGTTTCATATGCTCATGTTCATAGCATCGTATCTCCTCATCCGTAGATCTAATTTGGGCATATAGCATATCAAATTGTTCGTCTCAGAGAGCACATCATTTCATTCCATTGCATCATTTTCATTTGAGTTCATCTTGATGCCCGAAATGCTGTTAGAAGAGGGCTACTTGAGTTAATTGTCAGATCTGCTACTCCATCTTAGACACTTGTCATTTTTGCCATGATTATTGTGTGCATGATATGACCATGAGCTCTACATATGTTTTGTTAAGGGTTTTGTTATCTTTCCAGAGGTGCAACCCATGTATTTTTGTGATATGTGTGGTGACTAGTGCAAGCTTGCAAAGTGAGGCACTTGGTAATTCTGATTTCAGGGACTTAGCATTTCCACTAAGTCCTCGAGCTGTTTAGTTCATGATGCCATATGTTCAGGTTGTTTCCTAGTGATCCGTGCCTCTTTTGAGGATGATCAGTAAGGATGTTTTGTTAATCTTGTAGTTCTCTATCCATCCATGTCTTTGTTTGCACATATGGAGCACCCTAGCTTGAGTCAATCGAGCTCTACTTTTTCTACTTTGTGAATCTGGGTAGATTGTCAACTTGTTTGCAATTTTGCCAATGATGTTGTAGTTGATCCGTGCTTGCTATTCTATTGTTCTTGCCATGTCTAGCTTACATTTTGTGTATTCTTGATGGGTGTATGCTTAGCTTATCATCACTTGCTCCGTAGTGAGTGCATCGAGCTCGTAAACATGCCTACTTGATATCTGTTTTCAGCATGTCCCAGTTTTCACTAAGTCTGAAAACTGATTATGTTTTTGCGATGTTCACATGCTTGAAAATGTATTTTGTGATCCCTTTTGGCTCAAGGTCACTAAGGGACTTTTTTTAAGCTATTTGAGTAGCTCCATGCCATGCTTTACTTTGTCATGTTCAGGTCCTGCAGCATATAGTTTTGTTGCTCCGAAGAGTGCTATCTGATCTGAAATTCCAGACAAGTGTTAATTTCACTAAGTCTGAGATCTGTTTACCATATGCAGTTTTGCCATGCTTGTTTGAACCTGTTAATGGAGGAATTGGCCGTAGCTCAGTGCTAGACTTTTGTTAAGCATTTTGAATGCATCCCTGTGATGTATTTTGTTGCCAGGTTTGGGTGCTGTATCATGTTCATCCCATTGCATTTAGATGGCTACTTGTTGTAAATCGCAGACCGATGTCATATTTGAATCGCTTGCCATTTCCAAACCATAGCTCCGATTCCGGTGATCTTTATATCGTTTTCAAAAGATTTCATCTCATCTTGCCAGTGGCACACTTGGTTTTCCAAGTTGAGGCCAGGTTCATGCATTCCTTGTCCAATCAAGAATGTGCATCGCATACCGCATCCCGCATCTCATACCATGTTCATGTGTTGGTTGTTTACTATGTTGTGTGCTTCTTTCCGGTGTTTGCTTCTTCGGGTTGGTTTCGGTAACGTCGCATTTGTGAGGATCCGTTCGACTACGTCCGTTTTTCTTCTTCATGGACTCGTTCTTCTTCCTTGCGAGATTTCAGGCAAGATGATCATACCCTCGAAATCACTTCTATCTTTCCTTGCTTAGTTGCTCGCTCTTTTGCTATGCCTATGCTGCGATACCTACCACTTGCTCATCATGCCTCCCATATTGTGAAACCAAGCCTCTAACCCACCTTGTCCTAGCAAACCGTTGTTTGCCTATGTTACCGCTTTGCTCAGCCCCTCTTATAGCGTTGCTAGTTGCAGGTGAAGATTGAAGTTTGTTCCTTGTTGGAACATGTTTACTTGTTGGGATATCACAATATATCTTATTTAATTAATGCATTTATATACTTGGTAAGGGGTGGAAGGCTTGGCCTTATGCCTGGTGTTTTGTTCCACTCTTGCCGCCCTAGTTTCTGTCATATCGGTGTTATGTTCCCAGATTTTTCATTCCTTACGCGGTTGGGTAATAATGGGAACCCCTTGACAGTTCGCCTTGAATAAAACTCCTCCAGCAAGGCCCAACATTGGTTTTACCATTTGCCATCTAGCCTTTTCTTTCCCTTGAGTCGGCCGGCTCAAGGGTCATCTTAGTTTAACCCCCCCGGGCCAGTGCTCCCCTGAGAGTTGGTCCAACTGAGCGATGTCCGAGGCTTCCAGGGGCAACTCTGGGCTGGCTTACCCGACGTCTTGCTCATCCGGTGTGCCCTGAGAACGAGATATGTGCAGCTCCTATCGAGATTTGTCGGCACATCTGGGTGGCTTTGCTATTCTTGTTTTACCATTGTCGAAATGTCTTGTAACCGGGATTCCGAGTCTGATCGGGTCTTCCCGCCTGGAGGTCTATTCCTTCGTTGATCGTGAGAGCTTGTGATGGGCTAAGTTGGGACACCCCTGCAGGGATTTGAACTTTCGAAAGCCGTGCCCGCGGTTATGGGCAGATGGGAATTTGTTAACGTCCGGTTGTAGAAAACATGAAGTTGACCTTAATTAAAATACATCAACCGCGTGTGTAACCGTGATGGTCTCTTTCCGGCGGAGTCCGGGAAGTGAACACGGTGTTGGAGTTATGTTTGACGTAGGTTGTTCTAGGATCACTTCTTGATCATAGTTTCTCGATCGTGCTTTGCCTTCTCTTCTCGCTCTCATTTGCGTATGTTTAGCCACCATATATGCTAGTCGCTTGCTGCAGCTCCACCTCATACCTTTACCTTACCCATAAGCTTAAATAGTCTTGATCGCGAGGGTGCGAGATTGCTGAGTCCCCGTGGCTCACAGATACTTCCGAAACCAACTTGCAGGTGCCGATGAGTCTGTGCAGATGACGCAACCAAGCTCAAGGAGGAGCTCGATGAAGATCTTGTCCTTTGTGTTGTTTCATTCTAGTTGGTCAGTAATGGAGCCCAGTTGGGGTCGATCAGGGACCATGTCGCATTTGGGGTTCTTCTTTTATTTTGGTTCCGTAGTCGGACCTTGATTTTATCTGGATGATGTAATGCTTTATTCTTGTAATTGTGTGAAGTGGCGATTGTAAGCCAACTATGTATCTTTTTCCCTTATGTATTACATGGGTTGTGTGAAGATTACCTCACTTACGACATTGCTTTCAATGCGGTTATGCCTCTAAGTCGTGCTTCGACACGTAGGAGATATAGCCGCATCGAGGGCGTTACATACTCCCTCCTCATCATGATGAAGATGGCCACCGGAGAGGGATTGCCCCCTCCGGCAGTGTGCCGGAACGGGTCTAGATTGGCTTTCGGTGGCTACAGAGGCTTCTGGCGGCGGAACTCCCGATCTATTGTGCTCCCCAATTGTTTTAGGGTATATGAAGATATATAGGTGGAAGAAGTACGTCAGGGGAGCCACGAGGGGCCCACGAGGGTGGAGGGCGCGCCCAGGGGGTGGGCGCCCCCCTGCCTCGTGGCTTCCTCGTTGCTTCCCTTACGTGGACTCCAAGTCTCCTGGGTTGCTTTCCTTCCAAAAATAAGTTCCGTGAAGTTTCAGGTCAATTGGACTCCGTCTGATTTTCCTTTTCTGCGATACTCTAAAACAAGAAAAAAACAGAAACTAGCACTGGCACTGGGCTCTAGGTTAATAGGTTAGTCCCAAAAATCATATAAAATAGCATATAAAGTCATATAAAACATCTAAGGTTGATAATATAATAGCTTGGAACAATCAAAAATTATAGATACGTTGGAGACGTATCAATGGCTTCAAGCCATTTGTTGGAATTCGGGCCCACCATCGCTTCTTCATAGTTCGAAGGTTCACCATTGTCTAACAACATGATTTCTAGGACAGCGTTGCCGTACCACTCTGGTGTGGAACGTGTCCTTGTGGACCTACGAAGTTCAGTAGCAACTTGATCCGAAGTTTCATGATCATCATCATTAACTTCCTCTCTAGTAGGTGCAGGCACCAGAGAAACATTTTCTTGAGCTGCGCTACTTTCCGGTTCAAGAGGCAGTACTTCATCAAGTTCTACTTTCCTCCCACTTACTTCTTTCGAGAGAAACTCTTTCTCTAAAAAGGATCCATTCTTGGCAACAAAGATCTTGCCTTCGGATCTAAGGTAGAAGGTATACCCAATAGTTTCCTTACGGTATCCTATGAAGACGCATTTTTCTGACTTGGGTTCGAGCTTTTCAGGTTGAAGTTTCTTGACATAAGCATCGCATCCCCAAACTTTCAGAAACGACAGCTTAGGTTTCTTCCCAAACCATGATTCATACGGTGTCATCTCAACGGATTTTGACGGAGCCCTATTTAAAGTGAATGCGGTAGTATCTAAAGCATAACCCCAAAATGATAGTGGCAGATCGGTAAGAGACATCATAGATCGCACCATATCCAATAGAGTGCGATTACGACGTTCAGACACACCATTACGCTGAGGTGTTCCAGGCGGCGTGAGTTGTGAAACAATTCCACATTTCCTTAAGTGCGTGCCAAATTCATGACTCAAATATTCTCCCCCACGATCTGATCGCAAGAACTTTATTTTCTTGTCACATTGATTCTCTACCTCATTCTGAAATTCCTTGAACTTTTTAAAGGTCTCGGACTTGTGTTTCATTAAGTAGACATATCCATATCTACTCAAGTCATCTGTGAGGGTGAGAACATAACGATAGCCACCGCAAGCCTCAACGCTCATTGCACCGCACACATCAGTATGTATGATTTCCAATAAGTTGGTTGCTCGCTCCATTGTTCTGGAGAACGGAGTCTTGGTCATTTTGCCCATGAGGCATGGTCCACACGTGTCAAATGATTCATAATCAAGAGACTCCAAAAGTCCATCTGCATGGAGTTTCTTCATGCGTTTGACACCAATGTGACCAAGGCGGCAGTGCCACAAGTATGTGGGACTATCATTATCAACCTTACACTTCTTGGCATTCACACTATGAACATGTGTAACATCACGTTCAAGATTAAACACGAATAAACCATTGACCAGCATGGCATGACCAGAAAACATATCTCTCAAATAAATGGAACAACCATTATTCTCAAATTTAAATGATTAGCCATCTCGCATTAAACGAGATCCAGATACAATGTTCACGCTCAAAGCTGGTACTAAATAACAATTATTGAGGTTTAAAACTAACCCCATAGGTAAATGTAGAGGCAGCGTGCCGACGGCGATCACATCGACCTTGGAACCATTCCCGACGCGCATCGTCACCTCGTCCTTCGCCAGTCTCCGTTTATTCCACAGCTCCTGTTTTGAGTTACAAATATGAGCAACCGCACTAGTACCAAATACCCAGGAGCTACTACGAGCGCTGGTTAGGTACACATCAATAACATGTATATCACATATACCTTTGGTATCGTTGGCCTTCTTATCCGCTAAGTACTTGGGGCAGTTCCGCTTCCAGTGACTGTTTCCCTTGCAATAAAAGCACTCAGTCTTAGGCTTGGGTCCATTCCTTGGCTTCTTCCCGGCAGCTTGCTTACCGGGAGCGGCAACTCCCTTGCCGTGCTTCTTGAACTTCTTTTTACCCTTGCCTTTCTTGAACTTAGTGGTTTTATTCACCATCAACACTTGATGTTCCTTTTTGATCTCCACTTCCGCTGATTTCAGCATTGAATATACCTCAGGAATGGTCTTTTCCATCCCCTGCATATTGAAGTTCATCACAAAGCTCTTGTAGCTAGGTGGAAGCGACTGAAGGATTCTGTCAACGACCGCGTCATCTGGGAGATTCACTCCCAGCTGAGACAAGCGGTTGTGCAACCCAGACATTTTGAGTATGTGCTCGCTGACAGAACTGTTCTCCTCCATCTTACAACTGTAGAACTTGTCGGAGACTTCATATCTCTCGAATCGGGCATGAGCTTGGAAAACCATTTTTAGCTCTTGGAACATCTCATATGCTCTGTGCTGCTCAAAACGCTTTTGGAGCCCCGGTACTAAGCTGTAAAGCAAGCCGCACTGAACCAGGGAGTAATCATCACTACGCGACTGCCTGGCGTTCATAACGTCTTGAGTTTCTGGGAAAATGGGCGCTTCACCTAGCGATGCTTCAAGGACATATGCTTTCTTGGTAGCTATGAGGATAATCCTCAGGTTACGGACCCAGTCCGTGTAGTTGCTGTCGGTGTTCTGGGAACGGGGGTCCCCAGACTTGCCTGCCTACGGCCTGCGGCGTGGCTCAAAGGAGGCCCAGCATGGCCCATCTTCATCAACACAAGACTCAAGACCCTTGCGAGGGGCCAAGCCTCGCGGGGCGGACGACACGGTGCATCCTCAGGCGCAGCCTCCTCAGGCTGGGTCGCGAGGAGGTAGAGAAATCAAGGCGGGGTACCTCGCGAGGTGCCCATGACGCAAGCCATGACGATCGAGGGTGCCAGGCGGGTGCCACCGTGCGCAGCGTCCTTCTTTCCTCTTTGGTGCAAAGGGGGCAAGCGCAGCCGCGGAGTACCAAGGCATCAGGCAAAGGTTGCCATTTCGGTGCAACGAGACCAAGACCAGGCGGACTACAAGACGGAGGTCACCATGGAGCCTAGCACGGCATCACCACAGAGCCTTTCGCAGGCGAAGACCAACTTTAGTCAGGATAAGTGTACTTGCTGTTCCCCTTCAAATTAGCCCGCCATTGTTGGCGCCCTTCCCGCTCAATATTTGGGAAGAGGCCCAGGGCCTTTGCCTATAAATAGGACCAGCCACTCGCATAGCAGGAGGTTCGGTTGGTCCGGCTAGCAAGCAGAGAGAGTGAGTGAGAGAGAGAGAGAAGGGTGACTAAACTCCTCCTAGTAGTTCATCGCCCCGGCCAAGAACAGACCCTCGTGAGGCTGTTCTTCCTTGTATTGTTCATCATCACCAGCCCCAAGAGGCAATCCACCAACCACACACTGGAGTAGGGTATTACACCACAACGGTGGCCCGAACCAGTATAAACCTTGTGTCTCTCATGCAGTTCTTTCAGTAGTTTAGATCTTTGTGAGACGGGGAGGTAGAGGCCGTGATCTCCGCGCGCACGCCAGTGTTCGAACCTTAAGGGTCTGCCGGAACCCGTGATCCGACATTTGGCGCGCCAGGTAGGGGTGCGCCGGAATCTGTCTTCCACCACTCCGTTCTCCTCCGACCGTCGCATCCATGTCTGACGCTCGTCGGGCCCGCGCCGAGCGCCGGGCCGCCATCGCTTCTCGCGTCGCCCAGACGGCCCCCGTCGCTGGGCGTCCTCATCGTTCCCTGTCGCCCGCCGTCAACGCCGCCACCGGCCCGGCGGGGGCGAGCAGCAAGCGTCGTCTCAGCATCCATCCGTGCGCCAAGACGGCCGCACCGCTACTCCATTGCTCGCACCAGCTGGCTCTTCGTCCCGCGCGCTCCGCGCACCCTTGGAGGCTCAAGCTGCGCTCCTCGCGGCAAACGAGCTCCTGCGCTACCGCCCCGTCGACGACATCTACGAAGAGTGGCTCGACCGCATCGCCGAGCTTGTCCGCGCCGCAGGGGGCTCTTCCGCGCCGTCCGTTCCTCTGCGCCACACCCCACCCCGCACGGGCAATGAAGCTCCAGAGGCGCACCAGCCGCCTCCTCTCCAAGAAGATGCCATGGCTCCAAGGCGCGTGGCCCCTGGGCGGTACCCGCTCCGTCAGGTGCCGGCGCAACAAGAACGGAGCTGCCAAGAAGTCCCTCGCCCGCAAGGAGCTGCCCGGACGCTCCCTGCTCCGGCACGCCGCGGCCCTGCTCCAGCTCCGGCACGCCAAGACCCCGCTCTGCTCCTAGCTGCAGCGCGTGGGGACCCTCAAGACCAAGCTCTCCACCAGTCGAAGCCTTTCGTGGCCACCGAAGGCTGCCGTGCCTACACCACTGAGCTGCGAAGCGTCGCATGGCCCGGCAAGTTCAAGCCAGACCTGCCTCCTCGCTACGACGGCACAACTGACCCCGCAGAGTTCCTCCAGCTCTATGAGCTGGGCATCGAGGCTACCAGCGGGGATGAAAAGGTCATGGCGAACTGGTTCCCCATGGTGCTCAAGGAAGGAGTTTGAACCTGGCTCCTGAATCTGGCTCTAGGCACGATCTCCTCCTGGGACCAGATGCGCACCCGCTTCATCGCCAACTTCCAAGGTACTCGCGACCGGCCACCCGCCGTGAGCGACATGCGCCGCATCAAACAACAACCTGGAGAGACCCTGCAAAAGTACATCCAGCGCTTCAGCAGTGCGCGCCTCAAGATCCCCAAGGTGTCCAAGGAAGCCATCATCTCGGCCTTCTCCGATGGCGTGCGCGACGTTAAGATGAAGGAGGAGCTGGTGATGCACGAAGACCTCTGCACCTCCTTGGAGTTGTTCAACTTGGCGACCAAGTGCGCCAGGGCTGAGGAAGGATGTCTCTCCCTCCTCGAGCTGCCTACCGCGGACCCAGAAGAGAAGAAGCCCAAGGCCAAGGACGTGAAGCGTGAGGGGGCTGCCGTACTCGCAGCAGAACCAGACACCAAGCGGGGCAAGGATCTGCCCGAATCCTCCAGGGGCAGCCGGTGCTGTGTGTACTACGACCTCCACACCCACAACACCAACGAATGTCAAGAACTCCGCGCCGTGCGAGAAGGAAGGATCGGCCGTCGCCCTGACCGTGCTGACTGGGGCTACGGCCGAGGAGGAGGAAGAAACCCAGGACGCTGGGAAGATCGCGGCCCGCGCCAGGGGTGGCGCGACCAACCTCGCGAGGACCGCTGGCGGGACCTGCCTCGCGAGGGAGACTGGAGGGATCAGCCTCGTGAGGATCGCCCTCATGGCAACGCAGGCCTACCTCCGCTGCCGCCTCAGCCAAGGAGGAACGAAGACCGCCATCAAGACGAGGGGGCTGGGGGCTTCCAAGAGCTGCGCGCAATCGCCTGCATCCTGGGCGGAGCTCAAGCCCCAGCCTCTCAACGTATCTTCAAGCAGTTTGCCCATGAAGTGAATGCAGTTCTCCCCAAGCTCGAAGCAACGCACCCCCTCAGGTGGTCGGCGTGCGCCATCACGTTCAGCTCAGCGGACCAGCTCAAGTGCGCGGCCACGGCCGGAGTCCTCCCGATGCTTTGCTCCCCAGTCATCAGCAACATGCTGGTCACCAAGACCCTCATCGACCGAGGGGCGGGGCTCAACGTCCTGTCCGTGGAAACATTCAACAATCTCCAAGTACCCTATGACCAGCTTCAGCCAACCAAGCCCTTCTCCGGAATCACCGACGGTTCCACAGTCCTGATCGGGCAGGTCTGCCTCCCTGTCACCTTCGGGGCTCACAGCAACTACCGCACCGAGCTCATCGACTTCGACATCGCCCACATCCGCCTGCCGTACAACGCCATCCTCGGGTACCCAACGCTGGCCAAGTTCATGGCCGTGACTCACCATGGCTACAACGTCCTCAAGATGCCAGGAAGTGGCGGCGTCATCACGGTGCCCTGTGAAGAGAAGGATGCAGTGTGTTCCCTGGAGCGAGCCTATCAGGCCGCGTCGCTAGAAGACCCAGATCGCGGAAGCAGGAGGCTTCCTGAGACCACCCCTAAGAAGAAGAAGACGTTGTCAGGCTCAGCCCCTCAGGAGGCAGGCCCCTCAGGGCCCGTGTCTGCCCAGGGGGACCCCCCATCCATCACATAGGAAAGCGCGCCTGGCGCCCTCCTCAGGCAGGGCTCAGGGGCTCTCACCTGGAGGGCCACCGACCTAGCCGGGGTCATGAAGGAGGCGCTTGGGCACCATGTGGAGGCGTGCTTCGAAGCACGTTTCCCTCAGGAAGGAGTCAGGCATGGAAGGTTAGACCAGCAGGAGTTCGTTAACGAGGCCATTCAAGAACTACAGGAGTCAAGGATCATGAGAGGTTGCCGCCGTGTCAGGACCCCGATTCCAGGCCACATCGATCTAGCCGGTAACACCTCATATCACTTTGCGGCCTCACGCACGGTATCCCACGGGTGTCGCCTTACCATGGCCCGGGACCGTTTGCGCCTTTTGGCTCACGTATATGACAATGTCGCTAGCATCCATATGATCGAGAACCCGGGCCGACATGGCTAGTCGTGAACCCAAAGCGGCACAGACCTATGGAGACAGGCATACATGAATCGCATCGAACATGTCGGTCATCAACGAGTGATTCCGGGCTGTAGCACTGGGCTAACAGGACTCCGGGGATCCCGGGCTGTAGTAGGCTAGGCAGGACTCCGGAGATCACCGCGTGACATTTCCCCGAAGGGACAGACATAGGGACGAAGTGAAACACATGCCGGCCAGTCAAGTGTCCTGAACAGTAGTGCTGGGCTAGCAGGACTCCGGTGTACCGGGCTGTAGCGGACTACTATGGCTCGAGGAACACTAGACTACATTTCCCCATAAGAAAGGCTGCGAAGGACAAACAACTAGATTGTCGGATCCCACTCATACCAAGCATTTCAATCATACACACAATATGCCCGATATGAGTACATACAACATGGCATCACAACAAAACTCTACAACTCAAGTACTTTATTTAAAGGCTCCAGGGAGCCATACATAACATATTCATACAGATAGGGGTCACATGACCCGACACTCAAGTCATACAATCATACAAGCACATGCGGAAGCAACTAGTCTGAGTACAGACTCTAGAAAGAAAGAAGGCTTCTCGAAGCCTGTCTATCTACATAGGGCCCTCCATGGCCGGGATCACCACCTGGGTGGCTAGTCACTCATCGACGTCAAGGTCTACATAAAACCCATCGGAGGGGGCAGTGTTGTCGTCTGAAAACAATAAATAAGCAAACATGAGTACAAAGGTACTCAGCAAGTCTTACATCAGAACCTACTATACATGCTCATTCTCAAGAAGGTGGTGGGGTTTATGCAGCAAGCCAGCTTTGACTCTTGGCTAAGCTATCCTATGGAACCTCTTTAGTAAAATAGTTTTCGCACACGAGTCCACTACTCACCAACACAATACTCCACCGTGGATCCTCCCTCGACATCCTGCGAGAGGGCCATCCTCGGTACTCACACTTATCTTGAGTCTTTTAGTAGTATCCATTAACTTGTCTATGAACTGTATAGGCAACCAAGTAGTCCTTTACCGTGGACGCGGCTATTCGAATAGTTTTATACCCTGCAGGGGTGTACTTCGTCATACATGCTTTCACCGCTTACCACCGTCTACACGACATGTACTCGGCACCCTTCAAGCGGAAGCCCTGCGAGGGTGTCGGCCATGGCCTACCTAAACACCTAAGCCCCTAGTCCAGGTTTATCGCCTATCCAGGTTCCATCCGCAGGGAGTCCGGCCGAGGTTTCCACATACGGCCCCGAACGATGTGAACAGGGTTCCCGAGACACCAAACGGGTGACTCGGTACACCCGGCCACGGTGTATCTACCGCAACATAGCCCACCCCTAGGGTCAGCGCTACGCACGGCCGCCAACACATAACCTACAAACACCAGAAACTAAGTGCAACTCCTGGACAGAGTACGAGGGTGACTAAGAAGCCGAGAGGGTCCATTTGTTTCGGGCCCAATGTACGGTAGTAACTGCATCTTAAATCACACATACAGATCTCAGTTCTTATCGACGGCCTCAATGAAACAACCCACCATGTACTCCTACATGGCCTCTCATCGATACCTTTACCAAACATGTTTAACACATCCCACATATTACTGACACAAGCATTTCACTCTAGCCCATCACCCAGATGAACCAGACCTGACACAACTCTAAGCATAGCAGGCATAGCAAGGTAGGAATCACAAAACATGGCTCAATCAACTCCTACACATGCTAGTGGGTTTCATCTAGTTACTGTGGCAATGACAGGTCATGCAGAGGATAAGGGTTCAACTACCGTAGCACACAGCAGTTTGAAACGCTTTGTCTTAATGCAGTAAACAAGAGCAGAGGCGAGAACATGGGTTTGTATCGGAATGATCAATGGTTGCTTGCCTGATGGAGTGGTAGTGGGATACTGCCCTTCAGTTGGATACTCGTGAATATCCTCGAAGGCAGAACCTACCACGAAGAGCACATCGGAACACAGTCAACACATGACGATATGCAACAATATGATGCATGCTATGACATGGCAATATGTTGGTGTCTTGGCCTAATGCAAGCTAGAATAGAAAGGGATGAGCTCATTTGAATCAAAGATTCAAATAGTAGCTCATTCAATATGGCATGTATAGTGCATTTCCTTATTCTGCTTAAACAGCAAGGTAAACTTGTTTTGTCATGCATGAAACCATTACAGATGGATAGATTGAATTTTTCTGATAATTTTTCATATATAATTTATCTCATTTGGAGTTATGGTTGAATTTCTATGAATTTTTGAAGTTTGAACTATTTTCTGGAATTTTCTAAATAAAATTAATACCAGAAAATGATATAATGCGTCAGCACAACGTCATTTTTGTTTCAGCGGGTCAAAGGCGGCTGACCAGGTCAAACCTGACGTGTGGGGTCCACACGTCAGTGTCTGTGGCTAATCCTAATCTAAAAATAAACCTAAATTGGTTTAGTTAATGGGGTTGGGCCCACGCGTCAGTGACCCAATTAACTAAACAGGGATTAATTAGTCGTTAAACTAATCCCAACTAAAACTTAACAGGGCCGGGCCCACATGTCACTGAGAGAGAGGGGGAGAGGTCAACGGGGCTGTGGGGTCAGACCGGTCAACCCCACCGGCGTTTAGCCGCCGGCGAGGCCGAACGCGGCAAAGGCGTCGGGATCGCGCTACAGACCTCCGTTTGGAGCGTGGTTGGGTTCTATCGAAAGATGGGGCTGAGCTGCGTGTGTGGGTGGTGGAGCTGGACCAAATGGTCGCCGGAATCGACGCCGGCGACGAGGTTTGCGGCGGCCGTGGTTCGGCCATCGATGAAAATGGAGCTACAGGGCACTAGGGGAGGAGATGGTGAGTGCATCGTGCTCGACAGATATGACGGCTACGGCGGACGTACAGGGAAAAGGAGAGGGAAATCGGTTCAGGGGCTCACGGGGATCACGCAGGGAAGATCAGCGAGCTCGGGGAGGGGCCGGAGCAAGCGAGGCGGCGATGGAGATCTCCGGCGTCGGAAGGTTGAAGACGACGGCGTGGAGGCGCTCGAGGGCGTCCGGCGCCGTGTGGCCTGGCGGAGAGGACTAGGGCGACGAGGCGGACCTCGTGGGCACGTCGGAGAGGGGAGAGGGAGGCGGTGGTCGCGGTGGCGCATGGCGGTGCTCTCCGATGCCCTCGGGACAGAGGGGGAAAGCGAGACAGAGGAGAGGAGAAGCACGGGGAAGAGTGAGAGGGGGTCGGGGGAGGTGCGTGGCGAAGCGAGGAAGATCCAGGGTGACGGGAGGACAGCCAGGCAAGCAGGAGGTGGTCGGGCGTGCGCCGGCGTGCGTCGGCCACGCGCTCGGCGTCCTCCTGGCGGGAGGAAGAAGACCTCCCTGCCCTTGGTGGGCTGGCCAGCTGGGCTGCTTTCCCCCCTTTTTTTGATTTTCGTTTCCTTTTCTAATTTTTTGTAGCTTTAGGGCTTTATTTAAAATACCTAGGCACTTTCTAAAATCCTGAAAATATTTGTGGGCTCTATTGGGATTATTCCTAACAGCAAACAATTATTTCCAGAATTATTTGAGCACTTAAATTATTTAATAGCATTTAAATGCCCAAATTCAAATATTTATGATTTAAATCAGTGACCTTCTGTTGACCTAGAAAAATGTGCACCTATTTTCCCAGAGGTTCTAACCCAAGGCAAAGAGGGTGAACATTTTAGAAGGGCATTTCAGGTTCATTGAAATTATTTTTAGTAAACCCTAGTTGATTTCAGGGGGGTGCTGGGGGTTCTGCCTTCCCCATTTCAAGTTTCTGATGAAAGTAAACATGATGCACACATCAAATGCATGGACTAGCTAGGGTGTGACAACTCACCCCCACTCAAAAGAATCTCGTCCCGAGATTTAGGATCCTCTGGAAAGAAGGTGGGGTACTCGAGTCGAAGACGATCCTCCCTTTCCCAAGTGGCTTCTTCCTCGGAATGGTGTGACCATTGAACCTTGAGAAACTTGATATTATGACGTCGAGTGGTACGCTCGGCTTGATCAAGGATATGAGTGGGATATTCCCGATAAGAGAGGTTATCTTGTAAATCAAGCGTTTCGTGGTCCACTCCACGGATAGGATCCGCGAAGCAACGCCTGAGTTGCGAAACGTGGAAGACATCGTGAACTCTGGAAAGATGTGGGGGTAGTTCCAATTGGTAGGCAACTTCTCCTCGTTTGGCAAGAATGCGAAAGGGTCCAATGTAATGAGGAGCCAATTTGCCTTTGATACCGAAACGATGGGTTCCCTTTAACGGGGTAACCCGAAGGTAAGCCTTCTCGTCAACTTCATAAGTCATAGGCTTATGTTTACGATCATATTGACTCTTTTGGCGAGATTGGGCTGTTTTCAATTTCTCACGAATAATGTGAACCTGCTCTTCTGCTTCCTGAATCATATCCGGGCCAAAGAGTTGTCTTTTCCCGGTTTCTGACCAGTTAAGAGGCGTTCGACATTTTCGTCCATAGAGAACTTCGAAAGGAGCCTTGCCCAAACTGGCTTGATAGCTATTGTTATAAGCAAACTCCGCGAAGGGAAGGCATTTCTCCCAACTCATTCCGAACGAGATAACAGAAGCTCAGAGCATATCTTCCAGAATTTGATTGACTCGCTCTACTTGACCACTTGATTGAGGATGGAAGGCGGTACTAAAGGAGAGACGAGTTCCCATAGCATTTTGGAAACTTTCCCAAAATCGAGAGGTGAAGAGACTCCCACGGTCTGAGTTAATTTCCAATGGAACACCATGAATAGACACTATTCGGGAGATGTATAAGTCAGCTAGCTGGCTAGCGGTGATACTCTCACGAACAGGTAGGAAGTGGGCTACTTTGGAAAGACGGTCGATCACGACGAAGATGGCATTATTCCCTCTCTTGGTCCTGGGAAACCCAGTGATGAAATCCATACTGATTTTATCCCATTTCCATTCAGGAATAGCCAAAGGTTGAAGGGTGCCAGCAGGCCGTTGATGCTCTGCTTTAACGCGACGACAAACATCACAATTAGCAATGTATTGAGCGATTTCTCTCTTCATCCTAGTCCACCAAAACCTCTGGCGTAGGTCTTGATACATTTTAGTACTACCGGGATGAATGGTGAGAGGGGATTCATGAGCTTCCTTAAGGATCAGTCGCCTCAGGTTTCGCGCCTTTGGAACCACTAGGCGATTCCCAAAGTATACGACACCTTGATCATCAATGGAGAAACAATTCACGACTCCTTTGTTAATGTTTCTCTTGATACGGGAGATTCCCGGATCTACCTTCTGTGCCTTGATGACCTGATCCGTAAGGGTAGGTTCCGCCACCAGGGTGGATAGGAATCCTCGAGGAACAATGTGAAGATTAAGCTTACGAAATTCCTCATGGAGAAGTGGTTGAATTTGTTGTAACATCAAGTTGTTACAGTAGGACTTACGACTTAGTGCATCAGCCATGACATTGGCTTTGCCGGGGGTGTAAGTTATTCCTAAGTCGTAATCTGAGATCAACTCGACCCAACATCTTTGCCTGAGATTCAAATCTGGTTGGGTGAAGATATATTTCAAACTTTGGTGATCGGTGAAGATCTCGCAACGATTACCGAGAAGGTAATGTCGCCAGGTTTTAAGTGCATGGACTACAGCTGCAAGCTCTAGATCATGTGTGGGATAATTTTCCTCATGTGGGTGTAATTGTCGTGAAGCATAGGCAATTACCTGACGATCTTGCATGAGTATGCAACCTAGTCCTTGTCGCGAGGCGTCGTAATAGATAATAAAGTCCTTGGAGAAATCTGGTGGTACTGGTATGGGAGCAGATGTCAGGCGTCTTTTCAGTTCCTGAATACTGAACTCGCACTGTGGAGTCCACTCGAACGATTTATCTTTCTTGAGGAGTTCAGTTAGAGGTTTCGCAACCTTGGAGAAGTTCTCGACGAAGCGGCGGCAATAGCTCGCTAGGCCAAGGAAACTCCGAACTTGCTTGACCGTTTCAGGTGGAGTCCAATCAAGGACGGCTTGAACTCGCTCGGGATTGACAGCAATACCCTTACCAGAGATTACATGGCCTAGATAGGTCACTTCTGGCAACCAAAATTCACACTTGGAGAACTTGGCATAAAGGCGATGATCTCGAAGTTTCATCAATACCAGCCTTAGATGTTCGGCATGTTCCTCTTCATTCTTGGAGTAGATGAGTATGTCATCGAGGTATACTACGACGAATTTGTCCAAGTACTCCATGAAGACTGAGTTCATTAACCGAGAAAAAGTAGCCGGGGCATTGGTTAAACCGAAGGACATGACGGTGTACTCGTATTGGCCGTAACGAGTAACAAAGGCTGTTTTGGGAATGTCCCCGTTTCTGATTTTGATTTGATGGTAGCCCAACCTCAAATCCATCTTGGAGAAGACTGAGGATCCAGCGAGCTGATCATACAGGTCGTTGATCCTGGGAAGCGGGTATTTGTTCTTGATGGTGACCAGATTGATAGGTTGGTAATCCACAACCATTCGATCCGTTCCATCCTTCTTCTTGACGAAGAGGACGGGGCAAGCCCAAGGAGAGGAACTAGGACGGATGAACCCCTTGTTCAAGGATTCATCGAGTTGGTTCTTAAGCTCGGCTAGTTCTAAGGGTGCCATCTTGTAGGGTCTTCTAGAAATTGGAACGGTTCCTGGCACAAGGTCTATTACAAACTCAACATCCCTGTTGGGTGGAACACCTAGCAGTTCTTCTGGAAAGACATCCGGAAAGTCTCGGACTACCGGAACATCCTCAAGATCTGGAAGAGGGTTGGCATTTAGGGAGTAAAGTTGGCGCTTGGCCACTCGAGTTAAGACATTAACTGTCTTGCCCGAGGGGTGAGTAAGTTGAACGGTTCTAGTGGCACAATTGATCTTGGCATAATGAGCCGACATCCAATCCATACCCAAGATGATGTTTATGTCAGAGGACTTGAGAGCTATTAAAGATGCAAGGAAGACAAGTCTATCGACAAGAATTTCGTTCCCATGGCTTACCCTAGACGTTTGCCATCTAGAGCCAGGGGTTTGAATTTCCATGGTGAAGGGCATGTCACAGAATGTCGTGTTATGCAATCGAGCATAATTCTTGGATATGAATGAATGAGATGCTCCAGTATCGAAAAGAACAGATGTCGGATGGTAGTTAACAAGGAGCGTACCAAGGACGACGTTGGGATCCTCATGAGCTTCCTCAGCTGAAACATAATTGACATGGCCACATGCAGTGGTGGCCGGCTTGGCGTAGAAAGTCTTTCCCGCGGGCTTACCACGGCCAATGGACTTTCCAGCTTGATTGGGGTTGTTCTGGGGACACTCTCGACTATAGTGACCCGGCTCTCCACACTTGAAGCATGTTACCACATTGGGGCGTGGAGCAGCATTAGCAGCGGGGCCACCATAGGGCTTGGGCGGTGCGAATTGCTGGTTGGGACGAGGCGCCTCAAGGGATGGCCTCGGGATGAACCTGGGTGGCAGTGCCGTGCTTGGAATCCACACTCGGCGCTTGTGAGCTCCAGAGCCGGATGAAGAGCCAAAATCACGAGAGTGCTTGCGTGAAGCGTCATAATCAGTCTGGCCTGTCTCAGCACTGATGGCTTTATTAACCAACTTCTGAAAAGATGTGCACTCGTGCAGACGAAGATCGCGGCGAAGCTCAGGGCTAAGTCCCTTGCGGAACCTTGCCTGCTTCTTGGCGTCAGTAGAAACCTCTTCAGGAGCATAGCGTGCCAGGTTCCCAAATTCACGGCTATATGCATCCACGGTCAGCCTTCCTTGGGTGAGGTTGCAGAACTCCTCCCTCTTGCGATCCATGAGACCTTCCGGAATGTGATGCTCACGGAAAGCCTCACTGAATTCAGCCCAGGTAGTGATTTGACCGACCGGGCGCATAGCTTCGAAGTTTTCCCACCAATGGCTAGCGGGGCCTTCGAGATGATAGGCAGCATAGGTAACCTTGTCGGCTTCGGCTACGTTGGCAGAACGTAGCTTGTGGGTGATGCTGCGAAGCCAATCATCCGCGTCGAGGGGCTCGACGGAATGGTTAAACTTTGGTGGGTACAGCTTGATAAAGTCATTTCATGGGTGGCGTGCAGTGTTCTGCTCAATCCGCTCCAGCAGGCGGTTGGTCTCACGCTTGTTTCTTTCCGCCTCCAGCATCACTTCGGCCAGAGAAGGCGGGTGAGGCAGATTTTCACCTCTAGCTGCACTGGCTTCCCCCTGCTCCAGGACAGCAGGGTTGCCGCGGGTGTTGACCATCCTAGGAGAAAACAAGACAACGGTTTAGACAAGGATGGCTCAAACTTAGCAAGGAAGTGCAGAATGTAATGGATAACACGGAATGCAGAGATGTTCATCCGTATGTCATGGTAATATAAAACTGCCATATATATACCAACGGTCATACACATCATACATAGTTTAGTACAAGCCCAGGCTACAGTACAACTATGATGAAAGACGTTACATCTCATCGGAGGCATTCCAGGTTCCTATACATTATTTTTCTACACCTCCGGAATCGATTACACGTCGAGTCATATTCCACAAGTCACGCAGGACAGTGGAGATACAACTACTACAATACTAGTGGTACTACTACTAACTCAGACAGCTCCGTAGTAGTCCTCATAGAAGTCACCTCCATAGCCTGGAAGTTCAACGCGATCATCCGAAAACAGACGGTCCTGAGGAGCCTGTGGACCATAAGGGCTAGGATGAGGTCTTGGACCAACAAACGGTGGCCTGCGGGGACCACGGGGTGGGGTGATGCCTCCCACATCACGCCAATCCACCATGTCTGGCGGAGCTGATCTCACAGGATACAAATCCCTTGTATCCATACATCCAGCTTGCACCGCAGGTGCAAACCGAGTCAATGTGGCCCAATGATCAGCACGAGTATTAAAAAGCTCCAGCCTCAAGGCTCGATTCTCTCGGTCCTTATCTTCGAGCATCTCAGTAGTGGTACGAGTTAATGAGTCCTCCTGAGTGGAGTCAGCATAGATAGCCTGAAGATACCCTTGCGCTCCCGGAAGTGAAGCTGGCATGTAACGGAAGTCGGTGTTCCGAAGCAGGCCAGTCCGGACTCGCAAGATGGTCATCATGGAGTAGGCAGCATCCTGCACAGCCATCTCAACGGTAACCCTGAGTCCATAGGAACAGTGAAGGGGCTCGGTAGATCCAGAATAGGAAGGAAATATCCTGACGGTGCAGAAACACTGGCTTTGATTAAAGTCGCGGAACTGCTCTTCGACAGTGTATTCGGGATACCAACGGTATCCTGTCTCGATCATGACCCAGACTAGCATAGCAGTATGACCGGGCACGTCGAGGCACCTGGTCAGGCGAACCACTTGGTTTTGAGGACGGTTGGCCATCTGAAAGCACAACCACAAGACAAAGACATCAGAATTCCTAGGGAAAATTGGACAGCATAACGGCTGTAAATGCTCAGAAAAAGATTTGAGACATCCACAACAGTTCACAATACCGCTCAACAGCATCATATCAAGGTTCTGATTCAAATAGCAACATACTAAAATAGTAGAAACTGGACTGGGACTCGTAGCAATAATCCTATAAGCTACTACGGATTAGTAACACGTGAACCTGATAGAAGAAGAGAGCCTAGTCCTTAACCCACGTTGAATGAGAAGAGAATGACTCGGATCAGAGGTATAGGGTAAAGGAGTAAAAGAACCTTATGTTCCCTTCCACAATCAATTCCCCTACATATAACTAAAGCATTTCTAGACTCGACATCGACCAGTTTGGCTCAACGAACCTACAGGCAGTCCAGCTCTGATGCCAACGCTGTCAGGACCCCGATTCCAAGCCACATCGATCTAGCCGGTAACACCTCATATCACTTTGCGGCCTCACGCACGGTATCCCACGGGTGTCGCCTTACCATGGCCCGGGACCGTTTGCGCCTTTTGGCTCACGTATATGACAATGTCGCTAGCATCCATATGATCGAGAACCCGGGCCGACATGGCTAGTCGTGAACCCAAAGCGGCACAGACCTATGGAGACAGGCATACATGAATCGCATCGAACATGTCGGTCATCAACGAGTGATTCCGGGCTGTAGCACTGGGCTAACAGGACTCCGGGGATCCCGGGCTGTAGCAGGCTAGGCAGGACTAAGGAGATCACCGCGTGACATTTCCCCGAAGGGACAGACATAGGGACAAAGTGAAACACATGCCGGCCAGTCAAGTGTCCTGAACAGTAGTGCTGGGCTAGCAGGACTCCGGTGAACCGGGCTGTAGCGGGCTACTATGGCTCGAGGAACACTAGACTACATTTCCCCATAAGAAAGGCTGCGAAGGACAAACAACTAGATTGTCGGATCCCACTCATACCAAGCATTTCAATCATACACACAATATGCCCGATATGAGTACATACAACATGGCATCACAACAAAACTCTACAACTCAAGTACTTTATTTAAAGGCTCCAGGGAGCCATACATAACATATTCATACAGATAGGGGTCACATGACCCGACACTCAAGTCATACAATCATACAAGCACATGCGGAAGCAACTAGTCTGAGTACAGACTCTAGAAAGAAAGAAAGAAGGCTTCTCGAAGCCTGTCTATCTACATAGGGCCCTCCATGGCCGGGATCACCACCTGGGTGGCTAGTCACTCGTCGACGTCAAGGTCTACATAAAACCCATTGGAGGGGGCAGTGTTGTCGTTTGAAAACAATAAATAAGCAAACATGAGTACAAAGGTACTCAGCAAGTCTTACATCAGAACCTACTATACATGCTCATTCTCAAGAAGGTGGTGGGGTTTATGCAGCAAGCCAGCTTTGACTCTTGGCTAAGCTATCCTACGGAACCTCTTTAGTAAAATAGTTTTCGCACACGAGTCCACTACTCACCAACACAATACTCCACCGTGGATCCTCCCTCGACATCCTGCGAGAGGGCCATCCTCGGTACTCACACTTATCTTGAGTCTTTTAGTAGTATCCATTAACTTGTCTATGAACTGTATAGGCAACCAAGTAGTCCTTTACCGTGGACGCGGCTATTCGAATAGTTTTATACCCTGCAGGGGTGTACTTCATCATACATGCTTTCACCGCTTACCGCCGTCTACACGACATGTACTCGGCACCCTTCAAGCGGAAGCCCGGCGAGGGTGTCGGCCACGGCCTACCTAAACACCTAAGCCCCTAGTCCAGGTTTATCGCCTATCCAGGTTCCATCCGCAGGGAGTCCGGCCGAGGTTTCCACATACGGCCCCGAACGATGTGAACAGGGTTCCCGAGACACCAAACGGGTGACTCGGTACACCCGGCCATGGTGTATCTACCGCAACATAGCCCACCCCTAGGGTCAGCGCTACGCACGGCCGCCAACACATAACCTACAAACACCAGAAACTAAGTGCAACTCCTGGACAGAGTACGAGGGTGACTAAGAAGCCGAGAGGGTCCATTTGTTTCGGGCCCAATGTACGGTAGTAACTGCATCTTAAATCGCACATACAGATCTCAGTTCTTATGGACGGCCTCAATGAAACAACCCACCATGTACTCCTACATGGCCTCTCATCGATACCTTTACCAAACATGTTCAACACATCCCACATATTACTGACACAAGCATTTCACTCTAGCCCATCACCCAGATGAACCAGACCTGACACAACTCTAAGCATAGCAGGCATAGCAAGGTAGGAATCACAAAACATGGCTCAATCAACTCCTACACATGCTAGTGGGTTTCATCTAGTTACTATGGCAATGACAGGTCATGCAGAGGAGAAGGGTTCAACTACCGTAGCACACAGCAGTTTGAAACGCGTTGTCTTAATGCAGTAAACAAGAGCAGAGGCGAGAACATGGGTTTGTATCGGAATGATCAATGGTTGCTTGCCTGATGGAGTGGTAGTGGGATACTGCCCTTCAGTTGGATACTCGTGAATATCCTCGAAGGCAGAACCTACCACGAAGAGCACATCGGAACATAGTCAACACATGACAATATGCAACAATATGATGCATGCTATGACATGGCAATATGTTGGTGTCTTGGCCTAATGCAAGCTAGAATAGAAAGGGATGAGCTCATTTGAATCAAAGATTCAAATAGTAGCTCATTAAATATGGCATGTATAGTGCATTTCCTTATTCTGCTTAAACAGCAAGGTAAACTTGTTTTGTCATGCATGAAACCATTACAGATGGATAGATTGGATTTTTCTGATAATTTTTCATATATAATTTATCTCATTTGGAGTTATGGTTGAATTTCTATGAATTTTTGAAGTTTGAACTATTTTATGGAATTTTCTGAATAAAATTAATACCAGAAAATGATATAATGCGTCAGCACAGCGTCATGCTTACGTCAGCAGGTCAAAGGCGGCTGACCAGGTCAAACCTGACATGTGGGGTCCACACATCAGTGTCTGTGGCTAATCCTAATCTAAAAATAAACCTAAACTGGTTTAGTTAATGGGGTTGGGCCCACGCGTCAGTGACCCAATTAACTAAACAGGGATTAATTAGTCGTTAAACTAATCCTAACTAAAACTTAACAGGGCCGGGCCCACATGTCACTGAGAGAGAGGGGGAGAGGTCACGGGGCTGTAGGGTCAGACCGGTCAACC
Organism: Triticum monococcum; assembly: GCA_034509565.1. Taxonomy (NCBI): domain Eukaryota; kingdom Viridiplantae; phylum Streptophyta; class Magnoliopsida; order Poales; family Poaceae; genus Triticum; species Triticum monococcum. The sequence goes on from CM067841.1 coordinate 389,944,966, forward strand.
CCACCGGCGTTTAGCCGCCGGCGAGGCCGAACGCGGCGAAGGCGTCGGGATCGCGCTACAGACCTCCGTTTGGAGCGTGGTTGGGTTCTATCGAAAGCTGGGGCTGAGCCGCGTGTGTGGGTGTTGGAGCTGTACCAAATGGTCGCCGGAATCAACGCCGGCGACGAGGTTTGCGGCGGCCGTGGTTCGGCCATCGATGAAAACAGAGCTACGGGGCACTAGGGGAGGATATGGTGAGTGCATCGTGCTCCTAGGGTTGCACTGAGCACGCTGATGAGCTCGGACGCGGGAGGCAGCAGTTGTGGCCGCGGCGGTGCCATGGACGGCAGCGGTGAGCTTCGGGCTCGACGGATATGACGGCTACGGCGGACGTACAGGGAAAAGGAGAGGGGAATCGGTTCAGGGGCTCACGGGGATCACGCAGGGAAGATCAGCGAGCTCGGGGAGGGGCCGGAGCAAGCGAGGCGGCGATGGAGATCTCCGGCGTCGGAAGGTTGAAGATGACGGCGTGGAGGCGCTCGGGGGCGTCCGGCGCCACGTGGCCTGGCGGAGAGGACTAGGGCGACGAGGCGGACCTCGTGGGCACGTCGGAGAGGGGAGAGGGAGGCGGTGGTCGCGGTGGCGCACGGCGGTGCTCTCCGATGCGCTCGGGACAGAGGGGGAGAGCGAGACAGAGGAGAGGAGAAGCACGGGGAAGAGTGAGAGGGGGTCGGGGGAGGTGCGTGGCGACGCGAGGAAGATCCAGGGCGACGGGAGGACAGCCAGGCAAGCAGGAGGTGGCCGGGCGTGCGCCGGCGTGCGTCGGCCACGCGCTCGGCGTCCTCCTGGCGGGAGGAAGAAGACCTCCCTGCCCTTGGTGGGCTGGGCCGCTAGGTGGGCTGGCCAGTTGGGCTGCTTTCCCCCTTTTTTTATTTTCGTTTCCTTTTCTAATTTTCTGTAGCTTTAGGGCTTTATTTAAAATACCTAGGCACTTTCTAAAATCCTGAAAATATTTGTGGGCTCTATTGGGATTATTCCTAACAGCAAACAATTATTTCCAGAATTATTTGAGCACTTAAATTATTTAATAGCATTTAAATGCCCAAATTCAAATATTTATGATTTAAATCAGTGACCTTCTGTTGACCTAGAAAAATGTGCACCTATTTTCCCAGAGGTTCTAACCCAAGGCAAAGAGGGTGAACATTTTAGAAGGGCATTTCAGGTTCATTGAAATTATTTTTAGTAAACCCTAGTTGATTTCAGGGGGGTGCTGGGGGTTCTGCCTTCCCCATTTCAAGTTTCTGATGAAAGTAAACATGATGCACACATCAAATGCATGGACTAGCTAGGGTGTGACACGCCGTCTACCAGCTGTGGCCCCACATCTAGGCGAGGATGGTGGGCTGCGCGTCTGCGTCGACGTACCAGGGCTCAATCAGATCGCCACGACGGAGTGTCTCTGGCCCTCGCAAGTGGGGCGCTGCGGGGGTCCACCCCACAGCCATGTTCGCATGCCTTATGGCCTACCGAGCATGGCTGCGGCGTACCAGCGCCTCATGCGGGGCATCATGGAGGCTCAGGAAGACAGGCGTTTTGCGGCCTTGGCGGAGATGAAGACAGCTCGCGAGGAGTCACCAGTGCCTCCGGAGCCTCCAGAGGCCCCGGGGCCTGGGGGCTCGTGAGGATCGGCTTCCGCAGCCCACCAAGTCTGCTGCACCAACGCCACTTCGCCGACGACATTCTCAGGTGACATCTTTCAAGCTTCATTCCCAGCTGGGAGGGCCCTCCCAGGGTTGCATCACTCCCAGGTCACGTGGGTCCGTCCCTGCGGCATGTATCCCCTTTTATTTTTCGGTCGTTAGTCTGCCTTGTTGGGGGCGCCCCTCGGGCTGCATCATCCCCAAGCCGCTCGGGCTAGGCCCAGCAGCGTGTATCTCCCTCGCGTTTATTTCCAACTATGCATTCGCCTGCTATGCTTAATTGCTTGGTGCCTATCCGCGGCATCCCTTCTTCTCCATGTCGGCCACTTGCACGTTAAAGGGGGGGTGCCTGAGCATCGCGACTCAGAGCTCTTACTGGCTCTCCAGCCCTCACCCTCTGGCCTTGTCCATGGCATCACGACCTGGCATACCAGCGACGGCTGAGACAAGCTCGAGGGCTGGGACCCGAGGACGTAGAGTACCGGCATCTAACCAAATTTTGCAGGGACACATATCAAGATACGGCCCAGTGCCAGGCGCAACCCGCCTAGAGGTAGGGCCTCGTGAGTCCCGCGCTGGCTCACAGGTGCCCAAATACACCTCACCTAGCCCTACCGTGCCGGCCACGTGTCAGGGCGGGGCTGTACACGCCCCGGGGGCTCCTCCCGGAGGGGAGCCCCCTCCCACGTACCAGTGGAAGCACCATGCTCCGCGCTGGCTGACGACACTGCCGAGGAGCGGCTATGCCCGTACACATACAGAAGCGCTATGCTCCGCGCTGGTGATAAACAACTAGGGGTGGCCTCCGAGCCGCATTAACCTCAGGGAGCCCAGAGCTTAGTGGCTGGCCTCATCGCAATGCCTCCCCTCGGGAGTGCCGCGCGAGGGGGCTAGGCACGGGGGCTACGACTGGGTCACGCCCAGACGTACGCCGCCCAGCCAGGCCCCTCGGGCCTGGTTTGTCGCGCGTCTCTCCCTGAGCAGAGCCAAGGTATGAAGGCCGTTTGGGCGTCAAGGGGGGCCCCTGAGCATCACGACTCAGGGGCCTAACTGGTCCCGTAGCCCCTCACTCCTTAGTTCGAAAGGCTATGCTGGGTGAGGTACGCGCGGGGCCGGGCTCTACAGACGTAGAACGGTAGCCCCGCTTACATTGCACCTCACCACCCGCTGTTTGCGCGTCAAGGGGGGCTCCTGAGCATCGCGACTCAGGAGCCTAACTGGCTCCATAGCCCCTCACTCCTTAGGTCCGAAAGGCTATGCTGGGTGAGGTACACGCGGAGCCGGGCTCTGCAGACGTAGAACGGAAGATACACCTACATCGCGCCTCCCTACTTGTTGTTCGCACGCCAAGGGGGACTCCTGAGCATCGCGACTCAGGAGCCTAACTTGTCACGTAGCCCCTCACTCCTTTGGTCCCGTCCTGGTTTCCGGTCGGGGCTAATGCTGGGTGAGGCACGCGCGGGGCCGGGCTCTTCTGGCATAGAACACAAGCAAGTAGGGAAGAAAAGCATAAAATTCAAGGAACTTAAAAGCAAATATTACAATCCATACTGTCGTCTCAATACCAAACGCAAGTTTAAATGCCTCCCCGAGGCGTGATGCATGTGCAGGACTTGAAAGAAGAACAAGGATGGAACGGAGTCACTCGTCGGTGGTGAAGCTGTGCGGGGTGGCTTCGCCTCGTGGAGCAGCAGGGCCGGCAGCACCTTGCTTTGGCTTGGTGCTGAAGGCCCGGAACTTCCCCAGCAGCGCCTCCACGCGCCCCTTCACGGCTTCGACAGCGGCGGCAGCACCCTCGCCGCTCACCGGTTCCAGTAGGCCGTCGAGGTCGGCGTTGGGATCACGAAGGTAGATGTGGGCGAAGACCCGCGTCAGCGCAGCAGAAGACAGGACACGCACCTCGGCCTCGGCCGTGGGGCCGATGCCAAGGGCGACGTCCCTAAGGACCTTAACCAGGAAAGGAAGCAGCTTGGCGGGGCCGTCAGCATCACCGGCTAGCGAGCTGTCCAGGCCGCTCTCGTAAAGCGTCTTCAGTGAAGCGCAGGCGTCTTTCTCCATGTCCGCGAAGGCCACGCGATCCTCGGCAAGAACTTGGCCTTGCTATCCAGCTCGACCCTCGTCGCCTCCAGCTCCTCCCCCAGTGCACTTAGACGGTCGCGGTGCTTCTTAAGCTTGGCCTCTCGGCCCTTGATGGCCGCCTCGCGAGCCTTCATGCCTTCTTCTTGTTCCTAGCGAAGACGAACCTCCTTCGCGAGCTGGCCCCGCAGGCCTTGCAGCTCGTCCTCCAGCGCCTTGCAACGACCGCGGACTTCAACCACCTCTCCCAGGGCCACATCTCGGGCAGCCTTCGCCTCGAGGGTGGCCTCCCTCTCTCCGTCACAGGCCGTTGAGGCCTGAACCAACACCGCCCGAATCGAAGCATCAGAATGAATCCACCCCGAAGCCAGTTCCAGGCGCCCGGCCACCAGGCGAGGGTCGGCGCCGAGAAGATCCTGCCGCAGCCGGTCCAGTTCAGCAACGGCACGCTCCAAGATGGAAGAAGGAGGCGGAGAAATATCGGTGCGCCCCAAGACAACAGGAGGAGCCGGGGAAGCAACGGTCAGTGGAACGGGAGGAGAAAGTAGCGGCGGCGAGGCCGCAGTGTCCCGAGGCGGAGTCCGCTGTGCCTCCACAGCCGTAGTAGCGGCGCCAGACGAGGGCGCCTCGGGAGTCATTCGAGCCATGGGGGCTGGGCTCGCCCCAGCCAGCTCAGCCAAGACTCGCAAGGATGAGCGGGCAGGAGAGGCCCGCGCGTCACGATCTCCCTCCCCTGCAGGCGAAGGCATCACCGCAGATGGGACCTCGAGGGCTCCCTTCAGCTTCTTCACTGCTGGCGCCAGCCTATTCAAGAGAAGCAATCATCAAGCCTCGTCGGTGGAACGAGAAACAAAAGATCAAGGATCAAGCACTTACGGGTCATCGCCGGTGAGCTCGGGCAGCCTCCGACCCAACTTGAAGCCTGACAGCCGGCTGGATGGGTCGACCTCAGAAGCAGAAGGCGCGTCCACGGTTCGCCCCGGAGTCAGGACGGACCCGCGGGGGATGGACCCGGTCGTGCCCCTCTCCGGGATCGTGGGCGAGCTCCCGCTACCCAGTACGTCATCGTCATCATCATCATCATCATCGCTCGGCGGAAGGCGGAGAGTGCGGGACCTGCGCCGGGAGAGGGGAGCCCTCGACTCTCCATCAGTCGCCCCGGAGTCGGGCCCCTCTCCCCGCTCCTCTTCCTCCTCCTCATTGCTGGAGTCGCCGGAGGGCACATCCACCCGTCCTTCGGAAGCCGCCACGGGCACGAGCCCGTCCCCGTTAAAAACAGGCATGGACTTCACCACCTGCTCCCAGCCATCGCGAAGGAACAAGGGCTTGGGAGCGCCCTTCAACCTTGCCACCTCGCCCCCGACCAGAGATTGGAGAACCGCGGTCACATCCTCTTCGTCCACGGCCTCGGGGCTCGGATGAGGCCTCCACATTGGAGGAGAGTACCGCTGGAGTGGAGCCAGCTGGTGCTCCAGGAACTCCTTCAGTAGCGACGCACCGGTCAACTTCGCCGCCGCCATGTTGGCGGGCCTCAGGTCCGCGTCCATCTTCTCCAACACCAGTTTCATGCGGGGGTCCGTGAGCTCCGCTCGGCACCAGTCGCTGGAGCTCACGGGCTGCTCCGCGGGTAAGATCAGCCGAGGGTGGATGCGCCCGGCATCTGCCAAGACCCACTTGCTCCTGAAGCCCTCAATCCTCTTCCCGGGATTCGAGATGGCAATGGTGCCGCCATACGCGACGAAGCTCGCGCACATAGAAAGAGAGCCGCCGGTGACCCGGAGGGAGAAGTAGTGGCGCAGCAAGGCCACCGAAGGCTGCACCCCTACGTGGGCCTCGCAGTAGTAAGCGAAGATCGCCAGAAGAAGGACAGAGTTGGGGTGGAGATGCAGAGCCTGCAAGTTGTAATGGCGGAGGACGGAGAAGAAGAACTCGGAGAAGGGAGGCACCAGGCCCGCAGCAATGGAGCTTACAAAGAGAGGATAAAAGGTGCTCCCTCGGCCCTCAGGGGTGGCGGAGCCGGTCTTGAACACCATCGTCCCGTTGATGCCCTGCGCCGCCGCCATCCGGTGCAGCCGGGCAAGGCCCGCCTTGGGCACATTCGGCAAGTCCAGAGCAGGAGAATACCAAGCTTCGGCCGGAGGCTGGCGAGGCGTCATGGCTTCCTAGGTCGCGCAGCTGCAGTAGATCTGGAAGTTTCGAGGAAGAAAGGGAAGGCGCAAGAAAGGGGATCTGAGCAGCGACCGGAGAAAGCAAAAGGCGAAGTCTGGGCAGATGCTGCTCCTTTACCAACCTGCGCGGTTGCTGAAGCACTCGCGTCCAATAAACCGCCACGCGGCGCCCAAGGCCGCAGGCTATTAGGGCCCGCGGCGCTTCGCCCTTGCCCTTTCGCCTCTCAGCACGGCCAAGTCCATGCGCGCCTTGGGCCTGGGGGCTACTGTCGGCGTTCTGGGAACGGGGGTCCCCAGACTTGCCTGCCTGCATCCTGCGGCGTGGCTCAAAGGAGGCCCAACATGGCCCATCTTCATCAACACAAGACTCAAGACCCTCGCGAGGGGCAAGCCTCGCGGGGCGGACGACACGGTGCATCCTCAGGCGCAGCCTCCTCAGGCTGGCTCGCGAGGAGGCGGAGAAATCAAGGCGGGGTACCTTGCGAGTGAAAGCACAAGTGCTCTCCAGGTGGTTTTGGTAATTAATGTCAACATATCTCTTGTTGGACTAACGTTTTTATCTAGTATGTTTCAGATAAGTTCAACAATGGAGTGGCATGGACTAAAGGTTGTGGGAACTCCTTCAAGATGCTAAGGACAAAGGATTGGCTAAAGCTTCAAGCTCAGGACTCTTCATTTTACACTTTTAGTGATCCAAGATCACATTGAGTCCATAGGAAAGGCCAATACTATCAAGGAGGGATGAGATGTTGATAATGAGCCTCTTGCTCAAAGTGCTTAGTGATATGCTCCAAAATCCTCAGCTACTTTCCCATATCCTCCAATGACCTAAACCCTAAGCCAAACTCGGTCATACCGATTCTTTCAACCCGGCGCCACCGAGTTTTACTTGTCATTTGCCACTGCCAAACCCTAGCAATTCGGTCTCACTGATGGGATCTCGGTCTCACCGAGATGGGCTTGCAAACACTCTGTTACCTGTTGCAATATCTTCGGTCCAACCGAGATATACAATCGGTCCCACCGAGTTTGCTTGGCCAACTCTCTGTTTCGCTTCTTACCCAAATCGGTCCCACCGAGTTTGAGTAATCGGTCAAACCAAGTTTTGGATTTTCCCTAACCCTAGCACATCGGTCCCACCGAGTTGTTCCAATCGGTCCCACCGAAATTCCTAACGGTCACTAGGTTTACTATTTCGGTCCGACCGAGTTTTCTGATTCGGTCCCACCGAGATTGGTAAATTGTGTGTAACGGTTGGATTTTGTGTGGAGGCTATAAATACCCCTCCACCTCCTCTTCACTCGTGGAGAGAGCCATCAGAACACATACACCATTACAACTCATATGTTCTGAGAGAGAACCACCTACTCATGTGTTGAGACCAAGATATTCCATTCCAACCATATGAATCTTGATCTCTAGCCTTCCCCAAGTCGCTTTCCACTCAAATCTTCTTTCCACCAGATCCAAATCCTATGAGAGAGAGTTGAGTGTTGGGGAGACTATCATTTGAAGCACAAGAGCAAGGAGTTCATCATCAACACACCATTTGTTACTTCTTGGAGAGTGGTGTCTCCTAGATTGGCTAGGTGTCACTTGGGAGCCTCCGACAAGATTGTGGAGTTGAACCAAGGAGTTTGTAAGGGCAAGGAGAACGCCTACTTCGTGAGGATCTGCCGCTAGTGAGGCAAGTCCTTCATGGGCGATGGCCATGGTGGGATAGACAAGGTTGCTTCTTCGTGGACCCTTCGTGGGTGGAGCCTTCCATGGACTCGCGCAACCGTTACCCTTCGTGGGTTGAAGTCTCCATCAACGTGGATGTAGGATAGCACCACCTATCCGAACCACGGGAAAAACATCCGTGTCTCCGATTGCGTTTGAATTCTCCAAACCCTTCCCTTTACATTCTTACAAGTTGCATGCTTTACTCTCCGCTGCCTATACACTCTTTGCATACTTGCTTGATATGTGTTGTGAATGTTGAAATTATGCCTAAACTCCACTTAAACTGAAAAAGCTTAAAAATTGCAACTTTAGCCTTGAGTGTCTAAACCCCCCCCCCCTTTATAGACACACCTACTTCTAGATCCTACAAGTGGTATCAGAGCTTTGGTCTCCATTGCCTTGGTTTAATCACCATTGGAGGAAGATGGATGTGTCTACTTTAGGGAGTCTTAGACATAGAGTGCCTATTCTTGATGGAGAATATTTTCATGAGTGGAAAAATGAGATGCTTGTAATCTTCAATCAATACCATGTGAACAAGTATATTGCTAGCCCTTGTGCGCCTCATATTGATCCCTTGCATCCTACCTTAGATGAAGATATTGACATGATTCGCAATCTTAGAACTATTGAGCTCATCATTAGAGGATTGGCCAAAAATTTGATTGCTAGTTTGCCTACTCTTAATTGTGCCCATACTATATGGAAATTTCTAGAGGAACGATTTCCCGATCATTCCTTAAAAAATTTGGATGAAATTCTCCATAAATCTATTGCCTTGAGTAAAATGAACTCTAGTGATCCTAGTTTTGGTGATTGTCTATTTGAGCTTACCAATCTCAAGCATGCTAAAGGAGATGCTGGAATCATTAGTGATATTATATTTGAAGCTATAAGAATTCATAAAAGTGACCACTTTAATGATCATTTATCTAATGAATTACCCTCTCTAGGAAATGATGAGTCACAAGATCATGGTGAACATGGATACTATGATGATGATGATGATAGTGACTTCGATCTTGATGATGCAATGAGACATTTTGGTCTTACGGCAAATCTTCGGGGATATGCGTCAGGAGGAAAGGAATGGGTTCTTGATTGTGGATGTACTGATCATATGACTGGAAATGAAGAGATTTTCCGTGAGCTTGCTGAAAACGACGGCCCTCGGAAATATGTCACCTTTGGTGATAATTCAAAGGTTAAAGTGGTTGGCCTTGGTAAGGTGGCCATCTCACATGATAGTTCCATTCAAAATGTCATGCTCATTGAATCTCTCGGCTACAACTTACTTCCAGTATCTAGACTTGCTGATTTCGGTTTAAATGTCCTATTTACTGAGGTAGATTGCCAAGTGTTTCGTCGAGACAATCATAAAATGGTCTTTACCGGTATGCGTAGAGGTGACCTTTACATTGTCGATTTCTCTAAAAAGGCACAACCTAAAACTTGCTTTATTGCTAAATCCTCAAAAGGTTGGTTGTGGCATAGACGACTAGGTCACGTTGGCATGAGAAACCTTGACAAGCTTATTAAGGGAAATCATATCCTTGGAGTTAACAATGTCATATTTGATAATGATAGACTTTGCAGTGCTTGTCAAGCAGGTAAACAGGTTGGAGGAAGGCATCCCATGAAGAACATCATGACCACAAGGAGGCCACTCGAGCTACTTCATATGGATCTTTTTGGTCCCAACGCCTACAAGAGTCTCGGTGGAAATTCTTTTGTTCTAGTTATAGTTGATGATTTTTCGAGATTTACGTGGGTGTTCTTTCTTAATGACAAGTCGCAGGTCCAGAAGATCTTCAAAAACTTCGCCAGGAAGGCCCAAAATCAGTTTGACGTGAAGATCAAGAAGGTTCGAAGTGACAACGGAACGGAGTTCAAGAACGCAAATGTGGATACCTTTCTTGACGAGGAAGGGATCTCACACGAGTTCTCGGCTACGTACACACCTCAACAAAACGGAGTTGTTGAGAGGAAGAACCGGACGCTCATCGAAATGGCAAGAACGATGCTTGATGAATACAAGACACCAAAGCACTTTTGGGCAGAAGCGGTTGAGACAGCTTGTCACGCAACAAATCGCTTGTATCTTCACAAGCTACTCGGCAAGACAGCATACAAGCTCCTCACCGGTAACAAACCCCAAGTTGGATACTTTCGAGTATTCGGCTCAAAGTTCTACATTCTTGATAAGCATCGTCGTTCAAAGTTTGCTCCTAAATCTCATGAAGGTTTTCTACTTGGTTATGGCTCAAACTCTCACACTTACCGTGTCTACAACAATTTCACCCGAAAGGTTGAAGAGATGGTAGATGTGAAGTTTGATGAATCTAATGGCTCGCAAGTAGAGCAATTGCCAATTGATGTAGGAGACAAAGACTCTCCAGAAGCAATCCAAGACTTATCCATTGGCAAAGTTCGTCCAACGGAGGTGAAGGAGAGTACTTCATCCATCCAAGTGGAAGCTTCTACTTCACGACAGGGTGAACTAAGATTCGACACGGAAGCATCCACAAGTGGGACACGCCAAGATGAAGAAGACAAGGAAGTACATCAAGACAAACATCAACAACCTCCTTCTCCACCACGACAAGAGAATGGCAATGTCAACAATAAAGAAGGCCAAGAAGAAGAACAAGATGAAGAAGATGCTCAACGAAGACCCAAGCAAAAGCTCTCACGAGTTTGAGCAAGAATCGCCAAAGATCATCCCGTCGAGCAAATCCTCAATGATATACAAACCGGGAGAATCACTCGCTCAAAAACTCGCTTAGCTAACTTTTGTGAAAACTACTCATTCATCTCTAGCATTGAACCTATGAAGGTTGAAGAAGCATTGGAAGATCCGGATTGGATAAACACTATGCATGAAGAGCTACACAATTTTGAGAGAAACCAAGTTTGGACATTGGTTGAGAAGCCCAAAAACCACAACATCATTGGTACCAAATGGGTGTTTCGCAACAAGCAAGATGAAGATGGACAAGTGGTTCGCAACAAAGCATGTCTCGTTGCCCAAGGATACACACAAGTCGAAGGTATGGACTATGGTGAGACATATGCTCCCGTTGCTAGACTTGAGTCCATTCGCATCTTACTTGCCTATGATAATCACCATAATATCACCTTGTACCAAATGGACATTAAAAGTGCTTTTCTAAATGGCGACATAGAAGAGGAAGTTTATGTTAAACAACCTCCTGGTTGTATTAATCCTAAGAAACCAAATCATGTTTACAAACTTCACAAAGCTCTTTATGGTCTTAAACAAGCTCCTAGAGCATGGTATAAATGCTTGACCAAGTTCCTTATTGCAACTGGTTTCGAAATTGGTAAAATTGATTCTACTCTTTTTACTAAAAGGGTTAATGGAGAACTATTTGTATGCCAAATTTATGTTGATGATATCATATTTGGTTCAACTAACCCTCTCTTTAGTGAAAAGTTTGGAAAGCTAATGTCAGAGAAGTTTGAGATGTCTATGATGAGTGAACTCAAATTCTTTCTCGGTTTGCAAATCAAGCAAACTAAGGAAGGTACATTTGTCTCTCAAACGAAGTACACCAAGGACTTATTCAAGAAGTTCAATATGCAAGAGTGCAAAGGTATGTCTACCCCCATGCCCACTAGTGGACATAATGATTTGACCAAAGGTGGTGAACCGGTTGATCAAAAGGTTTATCGCTCTATGATTGGTTCATTGCTATACCTATGTGCTTCATGTCCCGATATTATGCTAAGTGTGTGCATGTGTGCACGATATCAAGGTGCCCCTAAGGAATGTCATCTTAAGGCTGTGAAAAGGATAGTGAGATACTTAATTCATACACCAAACTTTGGCATTTGGTATCCTAAAAGGTCTTCTTTTGATCTTGTTGGCTATTCCGACTCGGATTATGCCGGAGACAAGGTTGATAGGAAGTCCACTTCGGGTACTTGTCAATTTCTTGGTAGATATCTTGTGTCTTGGACCTCTAAGAAACAAAACTCGGTATCCTTATCAACCACCGAAGCTAAATACATTGCTGCTGGTTCATGTTGTGCTCAATTACTTTGGATGACCCAAACTCTTAAAGATTATGGGATCTATGTGAAACATGTTCCACTGCTTTGTGACAATGGAAGTGCTATCAAAATTGGTCATAATCCTGTACAACATTCTCAAACTAAGCATATTGAAGTTCGTCATCATTTCATTCGAGATCATGTTGCTAAGGGTGACATAAATCTTAAGCATGTTCGCATTGATAAGCAATTAGCGGATATATTCACTAAACCACTTGATGAGAAAGTGTTTTGCAGGTTGAGAGGAGAATTGAACATCATTGATGCTTCAAACGTGGAGTAGGAACTCCATTGGATACATGCAAGACATGAGCTTATGACTAATCCATGATATATCTCTTATGATGACTATCTTACGTCTTGGATATATTTGTACCTTGCATGTTATCTAACCCATGTAGGTGCTTGGTTGAAACTAATTCCATGAGATTGCGACTCACTCACATCTTCAGAAATCTCTACATCACCAAGTCTCTACACGATGATGGTTGAAGACAAGGAAGCACAAAAACATTCAAACATATCCTTTGACAAATTCTTTGTTGAGCCTCATGATTGTCACTTTTGGATACACAAGTGCTCTTCCTTGCAAGAACTAACCCATGTAGGTAGATGAACTCAAACTCCAAGTGGTGCTCCAAACTCTTGATGGGCTACATCAACCATGAGCACCCACACAAGTTCAACTACATGAGCAAGAACCACACCACCACCCAAGGTATGTTATTCCATCTTAGAGAAGCTTTACTCCAAGACATGAGTCAAAGCAACTCAACAAGATGTGAATACATCAAGATGCTTAAACAAAAATGGTAACCCCATTTTGAGCTTAAACGGTGAGTATGACCTATGATCAAGTGTTCTCACTTGACTCCTAAGTCAATATACTCTAACATAGGTGACTATGTCACCGCCCAACTCTAGATGAAGTTCTCTTGTGTTCTTTCTTTGTGTTATTGCATTTGTCTCATGCTTGTTTATTTGTTCCCTTCTCTTTTTCAAAAAAAAAACTTCATCTAGATCTTTCAGTCTCTTCTCTTTTCCTTTTGTTTTTGTTCTGCATTTTCTGCATTTAATTCATTGCAAATCTTTGTGAGATCTTATTTGACTAGTGAGCTGAGCTGACAAGTGTTCTCTCTGTCATGAACTCGGTTTCACCGATTTGTAATTTTTGGTCCAACCGAATCCCTTCGGTACCACCGAAACATACCACTCGGTGCCACCGATTTCGCAACAGGAAAAACAGTTTGTCACATAATCTATATTTCTTCTGATCCAGCTTCACTCAATGAATCTTGTCTCAATTTTATTCTTTGCTTTATGCTGAGTCTCAAGGACCAACCCTATTCGACGGATTCCAGAAAAACCTTCTTGGAAATTGATGTCAAAGGGGGAGAGAGAGATCACATCAAAGCCTATCTTCGGGGAGAGAGATCACATCAAAGCACTAAAGGGGGAGAGAAAGTCTCAAGGATCCTAGATGTCCCAGATAATGTATTAAGGGGGAGAAAGAGATCTCTAGGGGGAGAGACAATACTCAAGGATCCCAGATGCTTGATGTTCAAGAGGAGAGATGTCACATGTCTTTTTAGGGGGAAAGACATATTCATTTGTATCTTTCAGCTCTGATTTTCTGTTCCCTATCTTCTCCCAATATCCCATGAAAGATTCAGGGGGAGCAAGACACCCATGGGAAAGAAATCAGTCAAATTCATTGCATATCTTTACTCTTGGGGACATGTTGAATTCAATGTAATACCTAGTACTCACTCTCTACATGTCATCCCAGTCTTGGTATTCTTGTGGTTTCTTTTGTTTGCTCCGGTTAGTGGGTGTACCTGTGTTATCTAACCTTGTTTGTGCAGGTTCATTCCATCCTAAGCCAACCAAAGACTACAAGGTAAGTATATGCATCAAAATCATGAGTATGAGGAATTCTTGCTCATGTACATACTGTTTGCAAGAAGGACTCATGAGCATGAAGGTATTTTCCTTAACAAATCTTTTGCTCTGATGCATATGACCAAGATACATGTAACACATTGCCCACTCTGTCATGGTTATGCTCTCACATGTCTCTATATTTCATATTCACATGAGTGCATACTTGTAGGGGGAGCCTATGCTTGTTACATGTCCTTCCAAAGCTTTACTTGTTGTTCTTTATATCTTTATCTAAAAGCTTTGATGTACGTTGCCATCAATTACCAAAAAGGGGGAGATAGAAAGCACAAGTGCTCTCCAGGTGGTTTTGGTAATTAATGTCAACATATCTCTTGTTGGACTAACGTTTTTATCTAGTATGTTTCAGATAAGTTCAACAATGGAGTGGCATGGACTAAAGCTTGTGGGAACTCCTTCAAGATGCTAAGGACAAAGGATTGGCTAAAGCTTCAAGCTCAGGACTCTTCATTTTACACTTTTAGTGATCCAAGATCACATTGAGTCCATAGGAAAGGCCAATACTATCAAGGAGGGGTGAGATGTTGATAATGAGCCTCTTGCTCAAAGTGCTTAGTGATATGCTCCAAAATCCTCAGCTACTTTCCCATATCCTCAAATGACCTAAACCCTAAGCCAAACTCGGTCATACCGATTCTTTCAACCCGGCGCCACCGAGTTTCACTTGTCATTTGCCACTGCCAAACCCTAGCAATTCGGTCTCACCGATGGGATCTCGGTCTCACCGAGATGGGCTTGCAAACTCTCTGTTACCTGTTGCAATATCTTCAATCCAACCGAGATATACAATCGGTCCCACCGAGTTTGCTTGGCCAACTCTCTGTTTCGCTTCTTACCCAAATCGGTCCCACCGAGTTTGAGTAATCGGTCAAACCGAGTTTTGGATTTTCCCTAACCCTAGCACATCGGTCCCACCGAGTTGTTCCAATCGGTCCCACCGAAATTCCTAACAGTCACTAGGTTTACTATTTCGGTCCGACCGAGTTTTCTGATTCGGTCCCACCGAGATTGGTAAATTGTGTGTAACGGTTGGATTTTGTGTGGAGGCTATAAATACCCCTCCACCTCCTCTTCACTCGTGGAGAGAGCCATCAGAACACATACACCATTACAACTCATATGTTCTGAGAGAGAACCACCTACTCATGTGTTGAGACCAAGATATTCCATTCCAACCATATGAATCTTGATCTCTAGCCTTCCCCAAGTCGCTTTCCACTCAAATCTTCTTTCCACCAGATCCAAATCCTATGAGAGAGAGTTGAGTGTTGGGGAGACTATCATTTGAAGCACAAGAGCAAGGAGTTCATCATCAACACTCCATTTGTTACTTCTTGGAGAGTGGTGTCTCCTAGATTGGCTAGGTGTCACTTGGGAGCCTCCGACAAGATTGTGGAGTTGAACCAAGGAGTTTGTAAGGGCAAGGAGATCGCCTACTTCGTGAAGATCTACCGCTAGTGAGGCAAGTCCTTCGTGGACGATGGCCATGGTGGGATAGACAAGGTTGCTTCTTCGTGGACCCTTCATGGGTGGAGCCCTCCGTGGACTCGCGCGACCGTTACCCTTCGTGGGTTGAAGTCTCCATCAACGTGGATGTAGGATAGCACCACCTATCCGAACCACGGGAAAAACATCCGTGTCTCCGATTGCGTTTGAATTCTCCAAACCCTTCCCTTTACATTCTTGCAAGTTGCATGCTTTACTTTCCGCTGCCTATACACTCTTTGCATACTTGCTTGATATGTGTTGTGAATGTTGAAATTATGCCTAAACTCCACTTAAACTGAAAAAGCTTAAAATTGCAACTTTAGCCTTGAGTGTCTAAACCCCCCCCCCTTTCTAGACACACCTACTTCTAGATCCTACAGCGAGGTGCCCATGACGCAAGCCATGACGATCGAGGGTGCCAGGCGGGCGCCAGCGCATGCAGCGTCCTTCTTTCCTCTTTGGTGCAAAGGGGGCAAGCGCAGCCGC
Organism: Triticum monococcum; assembly: GCA_034509565.1. NCBI lineage: Eukaryota > Viridiplantae > Streptophyta > Magnoliopsida > Poales > Poaceae > Triticum > Triticum monococcum. The sequence continues at coordinate 389,960,630 of CM067841.1, forward strand.
GGAGTACCGAGGCATCAGGCAAAGGTTGCCATTTCAGTGCAACGAGACCAAGACCTGGCGGACTACGAGACGGAGGTCACCATGGAGCCCAGCACGGCGTCACCGCAGAGCCTTTCGCAGGCGAAGACCAACTTTAGTCAGGATAAGTGTACTTGTTGTTCCCCTTCAAATTAGCCCGCCATTGTTGGCGCCCTTCCCACTCAATATTTGGGAAGAGGCCCAGGGCCTTTGCCTATAAATAGGACCAGCCACTCGCATAGCAGGGGGTTCGGTTGGTCCGGCTAGCAAGCAGAGAGAGTGAGTGAGAGAGAGAGAGAAGGGTGACTGAACTCCTCCTAGCAGTTCATCGCCCCAGCCAAGAACAGACCCTTGCGAGGCTGTTCTTCCTTGTATTGTTCATCATCACCAGCCCCAAGAGGCAATCCACCAACCACACACTGGAGTAGGGTATTACACCACAACGGTGGCCCGAACCAGTATAAACCTTGTGTCTCTCATGCAGTTCTTTCAGTAGTTTAGATCTTTGTGAGACGGGGAGGTAGAGGGCGTGATCTCCACGCGCACCCCAGTGTTCGAACCTTAAGGGTCTGCCGGAACCCGTGATCCGACAGTTGCTACCATCGTCTTTCAGCTTGGTTTTCTCTAGGAACGCGTTGAAGTTGAGGGCAACATTAGCGTGGGCCATTTGATCTACAGGACATATTGCAAAGTTTTGGACTATGTTCATGATAATTAAGTTCATCTAATCAACTTATTTAATGAACTCCCACTCCAATAGGCATCCCTCTAGTCATCTAAGTGACACATGATCCAAGTCAACTAGGCCGTGTCCGATCATCACATGAGACGTACTAGTCATCATCGGTGAACATCTTCATGTTGATCGTACCTTCTATACGACTCATGTTCGACCTTTCGGTCTTCCGTGTTCTGAGGCCATGTTTGTATATGCTAGGCTCGTCAAGTCAACCTAGGTGTATTGCGTGTGTAAATCTGGCTTACACCCGTTGTATGCGAGCATTAGAACCTATCACACCCGATCATCACGTGGTGCTTCGGAACAACGGACATTAGCAATGGTGCACAGTTAGGGGGGAACACTTTCTTGAAATTATTACGAGCGATCGTCTTATTTAAGCTACCGTCGTTCTAAGCAAATAAGATGTAAAAACATGATAAACATCTCATGCAATCAAATAGTGACATGATATGGCCAATATCATTTTGCTCCTTTGGATCTCCATCTTCGGGGTGCCATGATCATCATCGTCACCGACATGACACCATGACCTCCATCATCATGATCTCCATCATCGTGTCTTCATGAAGTTGTCTCACCAACTATTACTTCTACTACTATGGCTAACGGTTAGCGATAAAGTAAAGTAATTATATGACGTTTATGTTGACACGCAGGTCATAAATAAATTAAGACAACTCCTATGGCTCCTGCCGGTTGTCATACTCATCGACATGCAAGTCGTGATTCCTATTACAAGAACATGATCAATCTCATACATCACATATATCATTCATCACATCCTTTTGTCCATATCACATCACACGGCATATGCTGCAAGAACAAGTTAGACGCCCTCTAATTGTTGTTGCAAGTTTTTACATGACCGCTATAGGTTTCTAGCAAGAATGTTTCTTACCTACGCCAAAACCACAACGTGATATGCCAATTTCTATTTACCCTTCATAAGGAGCCTTTTCATCGAATCCGATCCGACTAAAGTGGGAGAGACAGACACCCGCTAGCCACCTTATGCAACTACTGCATGTCAGTCAGTGGAACTAGTCTTACGTAAGAGTACTTTTAAGGTCACTCCGGGCCGCTTCATCCCACGATGCCGCCGAATCAAGATAAGACTAGTAACAACAAGTAAATTGACAAAATCGACGCCCACAACAACTTGTGTTCTACTCGTGCATAGAAACTACACATAGACCTAGCTCTGATACCACTGTTGGGGATCGTTGCAGAAATTAATAAATTTCTATGCATCACCAAGATCAATATATGGATAAATTAGCAACGAGAGAGATAGGAGTGCATCTTCATGCCCTTGAAGATCACGACACGCAAGTGTTACAAGAACACGGATGAGGGAGTCGTACTCGTGGCGATTCAGATCGCGGTTGATTCCGATCCAAGCGCCAAACAACGGCGCCTCCGCGTTCAACACACGTGCAGCCCGATGACATCTCCCACACCTTGATCCAGCAAGGAGAGAGGGAGAGGTTGGGGAAGACAACTCCAGCAGCAGCACAACGACGTGGTGGTGTTGGAGCAGTGTGGTACTCTGGCAGGGCTTCGCCCAGCGTCGCGGGAGGAGGAGGAGGTGTTGGGGAGGGGAGGGTTGCACCTTGGATGTGGTGCGGCTACCCTCCCACCTCCCCTCTATTTAAAAGGGGCAAGGGAGAGGGGGGCTGGCCCCCTCCAGATGGATCTAGAGGCGGGACGGCGGCCAAGGGGGGAGGCTTGCCCCCCAAGCCGAGGGGGGCTCCCCCTTTAGGGTTCCCCCAAACCGTAGGCGCATGGGCCCTAGGGGGTTTGGCGCCCAGCCCACCTACGGGCTGGTTCCCCCTCCATATTCAGCCCATAGGGCCCTCCGGGGCAGGTGGACCCTCCCGGTGGACCCCCGGAACCCTTTTGGTGGTCCCGGTACAATACCGATAAACCCCTGAACACTTCCGGCGACCGAATAAGGACTTCCCATATATAAATATTTCTCTCCGGACCATTCCGGAACTCCTCGTAATAACCGAGATCTCATCCGGGACTCCGAACAACATTTGGTAACCACGTACAAACTTTCCCTATAACCCTAGCGTCATCGAACCTTAAGTGTGTTGACCCTACGGGTTCGGGAATCATGCAGACATGACTGAGACATCTCTCAGCCAATAACCAACAGCGGGATCTAGATACCCATGTTGGCTCCCACATGTTCAACGATGATCTCATCAGATGAACCACGATGTCGAGGATTCAATCAATCCCGTATACAATTCCCTTTGTGAATCGGTACATTACTTGCCCGAGATTCGATCGTCGGTATCCCGATACCTCGTTCAATCTCGTTACCAGCACGTCACTTTACTCGTTCCGTAACACATCATCCCGTGACCAACCCCTTAGTCACATTGAGCTCATTACGATGATGTCTTACCGAGTGGGCCCAGAGATACCTCTCCGTCATATGGAGTGACAAATCCCAGTCTCGATTCGTGCCAACCCAACAGATAGTTTCGGAGATACCCGTAGTGCACCTATATAGCCACCCAATTACGTTGTGAGGTTTGGCACACCCAAAGCATTCCTACGGTATCCGGGAGTTGCACAATCTCATGGTCTAAGGAAAAGATACTTGACATTAGAAAAGCTTTAGCAGACGAACTACACGATCTTGCGCTATGCTTAGGATTAGGTCTTGTCCATCACATCATTCTCCTAATGATGTGATCCCGTTATCAATGGCATCCAATGTCCATGGTCAAGAAACCATAACCATCTATTGATCAACGAGCTAGTCAACTAGAGGCTCACTAGGGACATGTTGTGGTCTATGTATTCACACATGTATTACGATTTTTGGATAACACAATTATAGCATGAACAATAGGCAATTATCATGAACAAGGAAATATAATAATAACTATTTTATTATTGCCTCTAGGGCATATTTCCAACAAAGGCAAATGCAGAAATGTAGTTCAAATTGTGATGTGATATCATAGGCAGTACCTTACATTACAGACGAGACCAATGTGTAACAAGATTATTCCAGTCACTGTCTGATAAATGTAGCACCGGAGACGTTATAGAAATTTCGTTTAGAGGGTTGGCATCGAAGTGCGCTTGCCTCAGGTAGGAACGATACTTCATCAATGAGTGCTTGAAAAGTGCAACCAACCATTGTTCGTCTTGACAATCCAGTTTGGCCCTTGCCTATTTGAAAGAATGAAATCTTGTGTCTTCTGTCAGCAGAAACATATGCAATAATTACCATGAATAACATTAGTACATTACTTACGCGTAAGTTGCGGAGGAAGACTGAAAATTGTTTTGTGTCTGCGGTATAATCTTTCCATGAAGGAAAGATGCGCACAAAGTTCCTGACAACAATATAAGCTTCGTCTTCTAAACTGGGAAGAACTAGAACAGGGGTCCTATTTGCTGCAATTGGGGATCTCTCTGGTTCAAAAAGGGATTTGGCAACTGGATTTGGTGTACTCTTTGCTGGAATGGGGGTTTTGCGTCGTAGAGCTGGTGCTATGTCAACTGGCATCATCATACTGTTTGCTGCAGTTGGGTTCAGCTGAGTTGGGGCATTAGAAATGAGCAGTGTATTAGGGCTAGAGTCTGCTAGAGTTGGAGTGTTTTGTGGGTCAGGTGATATTGCAACTACACCTCATGGGCTATTTGATTTATCAGGTGTCACTACCTTTTCCAAATACTTTCCTCGTGCTCCTCCGTGATCAGCAATCGCCCTCTTCCTTTTGAACGTCTGATACACAAGAACAATATTTGAATGGATAAATATGGTATGATGACAGATGGAATATGTGCTGAAAATGGATAGGCATGGCGTATTCACATACACGATGTGTAAACTAAGCTAATGGCAGTCCAACAAAGTAGAAGCAATGCAAAGCATCAGTTGCAAGATATGTGCGACCTATATAACCTTGGTAAGTTAGAGCAAGCACCTTGATGGGTGAATAAGATAGGGCATCTGCCTCTGACTCCTCCACTAGGGAGCTACATTGACTTAGGTCTCCTTCTAGCTCAGAATCACTGTTAGGATCATATTCTGAGCATGAATCTGTAGGTGGAGAGCGTTTGAATTGCATTGCATCCAGACTTGATTTCAGTCCCTAAATGCCAAGTTTGACAACCATGGCATTGTTCTGCTTTATTCTTTTCATACGCGCAAGCTCATAATCATTATGATGCTGTTTAGAATCTGAGATTCATGAAAACATAAAAATTATTTAGATTATCTATGGAATGCATTGCGGATTCAACTCGAAGAGTGTCTCCCTATAAACCCCTGCATATGCAAAGTTCACCCCCAACCGTGCTAACCAGACCACACACAGAAATACAAACCTTTTATGTCTCTATAATAGGCAGACACACATTTCAAAACTGAAGTAGGAACATTAGAATCATATCAAATTCGTATTTGAACAAATAAACTAAGGAATTATCAGTGGCATAATGTTAGCTTCAAGGGTGGAGTGCTGGTAGTGCGACACAAAGCAAGTAGGCAAATTGTATCCCATGTAAAAGATTGTAGTTTATGTAGAAGCTGGAAATGACACTTTCTTTCCATACAATGCAGTGCTCGTTGACCACACATGATGGAAGAGATCACATAGAGAAATACTATTCACTCATGTCTACGGTTCCAGTATTTTGAAACAGGGTGGTCCACCCTAAAAGAATATTGACAACAAATATGACAAGGCAAGCATAGATGTAGTGAATCATCATTTACTTGTGAGCTTACTAGGACATGTATGCAGAATTGTAACTGCAGTAAGAGACCGTCCAAAATATGAATCAAGAAGTTTGTCTAGCACTTATTGTTTGCAACTAATCGACATAAATAATTGGATATCATATCGAATGTGTAATAAAGACAAGTAAAATTGTCAACAAACCTGGCCTGCAGTAGTAATCTGGGTCAATGTCACTAGGACCAACAATCCAAAATGACTAGTGTCTGTTCCTAGGGCCGGAATTTTGAAACCCTGTGAACTTTACAGGTACTAAAGATTACTGAAATACATCTGAACCATTAAGTGTAGGTAGCACTCAACACACAACAAACCCTAATGACAGTCCTACCTAGTGAGTAATGAATCAATTAGAAAATGGGTGATGAGGAGTGGCTGATGAGTGTTTAGGACGTATCTCAGGATAAATCGGGTTGGCTTAGTGGGTGCTGCACGCCTGAGCCCTGAACGGGCTGGGTAGGTAGGCACGGCGGCGCGCCCGGGCAGCGGTGACGCTGTTGGCGAGCGGCTCTTAACCTTCTATTAGTCTGGCGTCTCCTCCTAGAGTTATACCGTCCGGGGACGGCAAGTCATCGGCGAGGTAGGCGGCTGGGGCGAGTAGAGATCGGAAGCACGCAACAGAACAGAGGGGAATTGGGGCCTGGGCCGACCCAAAATCCTAGGGTGGGCCATGGCCCACCGTGGGCACCCTGTAGAGATACACACCCGAGCGGCGAACATGCATTTTCGAAATTAAATTAGGAACATTTAGCTGACCAATTAAACGACTCTGTTTTAATAATATCAGATTCGTATTTGAACAACTAAGCTTGTTTAGCTTGATGGGTGGAGCAGTGCTATTATGACATGAAGAACGTATATTGATCATATAGTGATCATAAAAGGGGGAAACCCTAAGCATTTTTGAGCAAAAGAGGGTTTCCCCTCTGATTTCTATTAAATAAACCACCGCGGAACCAACATGATCAATTAAACCCTAAGCATGATCAATTAAACCCTATTATGATTGTGCCATGGCAGATTTAAAGCTGCAAACCGGGGAAATGCTATTTAGCATCCATTGTTTGCTTCAAACTAAGAACTAAATTCTAAGAGATGAAAAGAAAGTACAGTAACCAAGTTACAATCTATTTTCTGGTTGAGATCAAAAAGTTGTGGAGATATGAAGTACCACCTCTCTTGCGATGCCGTGTAGGCGTCGAGGGTGTGATGGCTGTCGTGGCGTTGAAGTAGATCTGCGATGGTAGACGGGTGCACCGGGGAATAAGTCCTGTTGCGATGGAAGAGAAGGTTGTGTGAGCGGCCCCTGCAAAGAGGACGACGAGGCCGATGAAGCGAGAGGACGCGATGCAAGGCTCTTGGTCTGTCGCCGTGGATGAGAAACGTCCATCTCTAGCAGTGGACGAAGCGGTCTTGGTAGGCGCTCCGGCATGGTGGAGGACGGTGGCGATGGATGGGGTGGAGGACGGCGCCGATGGATGGGGTGGAGGACGGCGACGATGGATGGGGTGGCGTACGGAGGAGGCTGGTGTGGGGATGGTGTTCTAGCGCAGACAGTGTATGAATGGGAAAATGGAGGGAGATGTACGGGGAACCATGTTTTTGGGACGCGCCTGTCTGAAATATGGGAAAGTTACGAACTTAGCCCCCGTTTAAAATTTGGACGTCTCGTCGGTTGGGGATAGGACGGTAATCTCGCAAATATTTGCCTAGAGCGATTTCGGGCGAGGAGAGGGTGTTTTGGTGCCCATGGTATATGAATGGGGCTGACGGGTAGGGCGGTTGTGTCACGTCTGAGTGAAGTTACAAACCTGCCCCTATTGAAAATATTTGCCTACATCGATTTCGGCCGAGTCGAGTTTGTTTTGCCGCCCACCGTGTATGAATGGGGAAATGGAGGGAGAAACAGAGGTCTTTCGGAAGAGCTTGAATCAAATGTGTTTTGTGGTTGATGTTTGGCGCCCATCGTGTCGGAATGGGCTTAGAGGCGGTCGTGTCATGCCTAATTGAAGTTACTAACCTACCCCTATTGAGAGCAGTGGAAATCGGGCCGATGGATTATCCGTGTAAGGGGTAGACAGTAATTTCCATCTCCCAAACACTTGGCTTCGGGCAGCCGACGTGGGAGTGGACATTTTGCTACTTTTTTCGAATTTTGGGACAATAAGCATCCACGTTTACCTTGCCAACTAAATTTGAATCCATTTTGTATTCCTATACGAATCTTTATAAATCATTCTATATGTTTTTATATATCTTCAAAAGCACGACAATGATGTATTCCACTATCATATATGAATATGATTTACAAATGCCGATACTCGAATTCAGAAGCTAGAATCCAGTTTAAGGTGAATTCGAATATTTGGAACACTTTATGTCCAACTCAAATGTCACACACAGCATAATATGTACTCCCATTTAGATATGTACACAAGCGATGTATCAAGATTCAAATACCAAGTCAATCAACCAATAATGTACAAAACTAACAGACATATGAACACTTATAGAGTATATGGATCAATAATATCAACTAACATACATAAGTCAGGCCGCTGTACTTTTTTTTGCTAGAAGAGCATCCTTTTTTTAGCGAAGCTAGTACATCATCTTGGCCCTTTCCGATGCGTGCCACTTATGGTCCATCTATACTACTATTATTGTTGAATGCACATTTAGCCCGATTGGCATATTTGTAGGTCTGGCACAACAATCAAAATGAAATGTCTCCGAGTCTTATCAATTAATACAGACTTGTGCTCAAATAAAATTACAAACCAAAAAACAAAAAATAATTATTACATGATCTCTAAAACAAATGGTTTGATCAATTACATGAACAAACAACACAAAGGTTATTCAACGATGGAAAGAAAAATTCACCTATGATTTACCAAGTGGGAATTTAATTTCCTTTTTTCCTTCAGGACCTTAACAATGCGGTCAGTCTCAGCTTGCTTCGTTTTGAAATCCACCAAATGTTTAATGGTTCTCTTGAGTACTACTCGTGATTGTGTTGTTTGCTACCTCAACATGTCAACTTCATCTCTAAGTGCAGAAGCAGAATCTCTTTTTACCACTAGTTTAGCCTATAGAGCATCAGCAGTTGGCAATTCATGATGCACGATTGGGCCGGTGCCACTGCTGTGGGATGATACAACGTCCATGGGGATCTCGCTCTTTGATATTGGGCTAACATGTTTTGCCATTAAAGTTCTAATTGGATTTCGAAAAGTTGAAGTTAGCAAAACATCTCAACTGGGAGTTATAACAGCAAACCAGGTAAACAAACAAGGAAATAAAGAGTTTCAATTGGATGTTGAAAAGTAGTTAGTAACATCATTGTAACCGGTTGTTGCAGCAGCAAAACAGTTAAACAAACAAGTTTTGCAAAAGGTACCTGTTGTGGCATTGGAGTTTCTCTTGGATCCTGAAAAGTTGAGTAGCCAGTAACATGATTAGAGCAACCGGTTGCAGCAGCAAAGCAGTTAAACAAACAAGTTTTGCAAAAGGAACCTGTTGTGGCATTGGAGTTTCTCTTGGATTCTGAAAAGTTGAGTAGTCAGTAACTTGATTAGAGCAACAAGTTACAACAGCAAACTTATTACACAGATATATTTTTTTAAATGTACCTACTGTGCAATTGGACTTCCAATTGGATCCTGAAAATTTGAAGTTGGTAAGATGATTACAGCAACAAGTTACAACAGCAAACCAGGTAAACAAGGAAGTTTCTGAAAACATACCTGTTGTGCCAACGGAGTTTCAATTGGATCCTGCAAACTTGAATGTTAGCAATCAATAAATAAAGTTTTGCAAGAGCCATAAGAAACTAACATCAAACTAGTAAAACTAACCAGTTTTGGTAACATATTTAATTACACATGAATTAGTAAAACTAACAAGTTCTTAACAACGTATTAAAGTAACAAGTCGGTACCGTTTACCAGCAACACAGACATCTGTAATTTTTTTTGATGTAAGTAAAATAATTCCAACACAGATATAAGTTAAAAAGACGGTGTCCCTCATATAAACCTGATAGTTGTCTATCTATGAACATGCAAACATTACTAGTGCTACAAGTGATAACAATAAACCATTTAAACAAACAGGGTATCCGAACGTAAATTACATGTGAATTCTGCTGCATCCTAGAAGTACATATGACCAGCTATCTACGTGTTTAAGTAGCTATTTAAGTTCAAGAAAATAGGTAGTTCTTAACAATAAGTATCAAACACATAGATAGGCGCAGTCTATAATAGGATTAACAGGCTATGGCATTATGTAATTAGTAGGAAACTAAATTAAGCCAAGCAACGTAATTGAACAATTTTGCAATAAGTGGCTAACTAAAATTCCGAGAAGCATGTAACTGAACTTACGCTAGATCTTTGTACAGGCACACTGCAACTTTTTTTTGCTTACAAGGTTCTACGAAGGAGTCCATGGCATCAATTTCTTGAATACGCGGTCCTAATACTTCTTTCTTTCCACACTGCATTGGTAAGTCGAATGGTTAATCCAGTAAGATGGTGCATCCTTAATATGTTATATGAGGACGTGTAGTCAGACTAGTTGTAGCCACACACATCGCACTAGCTTTTAGTGTATATACCATGCGATTACATTTGGCATATCGAGATCTAAGCAATCTACAATAGGATGAAAGACTGGCATCCCTCACATTATTGGGGAATTCAGTTCATAGAAACAAGCAATTCAACCATTCTGTGGGTAAATCAAAAGTGCCACTCGAATATTTTTCACTACCCCAATTATACACACAAAAAGGGGCAACGCCACCGTAGGGGTTGGTATGGGCAGCCGCCTCGGATGGCTGAAAAGTGTGCACCTAGTTTGAGTCGTCTAGGTTGGCCCAGGCTAGTTATGTTCGTCCCAACGCACGAGCAGACAATGTAAAAAATGAAGAAAACCATTTTAATTTGGATAGGCCAATAAGGTAAGTGCAAGGCAGGCCTATAGCAGGCTCGCGGCCCAAACGAGCGCCTCCCATATCGATTGACAGCAGTAAAAATCTCAATTTGTTCCCTCCAGCCTCCAGTCTGGTTCGCTCCTAACCTAGCCGTCGCTGGACAGACCAACGCAGCACTTCCTCGCGCCCTCATTGGAGGGCGGTCGCCGGGCTTCAAGCGAATGGAAGGACAAGAAAATGAAGATCCAGCCCTGGATGTAGCCTGCGTGGGAGGCAACAACGGCAGCACGGGCATAGCATCGAGCTTGCGCAAACGGACAGTCGCAGCTTGCAAAGAGCAGCATGCGCAACGAGCAGGTACATCACATCCCTGATTATATATAATTCAACTGTTCAGTTTCTGTACAATAGTTAAACCTGGCGGTGTTATGAAACTGCTTCTATGTAGGGAATCTATGAGAAAATGAAACCAATTTCTGCTTATTTTATAACTCCCCCAATCAATACTGAACTGACTGAATCTGATGTATCTAATCAAGTTTCCGGTGCAAACATATAAGCTCATGTTATTCTTGAGCCTAGAGTGTCTAATGAACATACTGCTAATGAAGGATTTGATGCAAACATTTTACATGCTCCTGGTCATGAACATATCTATATCTATATCTATCTATCTATCTATCTATCTATGCATCTATACATCTATACATCTATCTATACATCTACTAATTAGGCACTTCCAAGAAATTCCCATGTTAATTAGTAATTACGATCCGTTCATCTGATGGGACCGAATTATTATGATACATATTAATGCTATGGATTTTTGTTTTAGATAACGCTAGAGATTGTTTCAACATGGACAACAAGTCCAATAGGCTCACGTAAGACAAGTCCAACAGGCTCACATAGCCTAATGAAAAGGATTAAGTAGGCCAATTAAAACAAATCCATCTCCATTGTAGAAAAAACATCTCCCCCAAAAATAAAAGAACAACCAACCCGTGCAGGCGTGCCTGATCGGTCGCTTCTCCTCTACAGTGGCATCGGCATGACCACTCGCTTTTTCTCTCCCTCATCAGTAGATCGGACAGAGCCAAAGCACCACTTCTCATCCTCGAATCCATCTAATATTTTTCTCTCCCCAGTCCTGTCTGTCCCCAAACTTTCAATTTTCATGGATTTCAGGTTATAACTATAGTATATTACAATCATAAAACCGTTTTCAGCCCAATAAATAAATCAATCTCATGGTTTTTGATGCAACAGAGGTGGTGCACGGATAGCAGTTCGAAGCAGCCTCGGCGATTGTCGTCGTTGGCAAGGTTTCAGAGTGCACGTTCGTCAGCAGTCGCTGCTGGCCGCAACCGCATGAAAGTAACATGTAGCCTTTATTCTCCTGTTATACTACCAAACTCTTCTTTCCCATTGGCGTTTTGTTGAGCTGAGCCCTAGCGCCAGTGTTCATCTTTCTTTCCATCTACGTGTGCCATCTTTTAGCTGTCCTTGACATCAAGATTCATCGGCGCTCGCTACAATTATCAATGAAAAAGTACGACCCACAATCCAAATCTTACACATGACATCGTTGACTGCAGGCTGGGAGGCACATATCCAGGCAAGCAGCCAGCAACGGACCTAGGTCACGGCAGATTCCAGGAACTATAATGGATTGGCAGCATGCAAGATTCACACCCCAAACTCGGTTTGAGTTCACGTGCTGCGCCGGCGCCGGAGAGCCGATCACATCGTGTGTCCTGTCCGTACTTCGTATAGTGTGCTTGGGATGATGTCTACAAGCAGATCAAGCAGATTACCATATACTATATGTAAGTATTAAATACTTAGATTAGTTCATATATTAATGATCTGAAACAAAACATTTGTATATAGTGTGCTTGGGATGATGTCTATAAGTATAAATGTTTTGTTTCAGATCAATGTTTCAGATCAAGCAGAGATCTATGAACTAATCTAATTATACCAAAATCTATGCAGTTACACAGTTAAGGTTATCAGATCAATGTTAAAGTTTTAAATGTCTATGGGGTTCATAGATAATTGTTTCAGCTTTCACTAAGTGTGCTAGCACACTATATTTTGTATCTGAAGGAAACAAGTTATCTAGCAATAAAATCAATTATTTACTTTCATGTGGATATCATTTTAATTTTGTAGGTACATGCAGTTTTGTAGATGCCTCATGTTAGATTTTGTTCGTAGCTACCTTGATGAAAAAAGGTGGTAGTGAGCAAACTAAAAGTAATTCTGTTGCAAAAAAATGACGTCAGCAAAGAATACCAATGTAGAATTGTTAAATCTTCATATTAAGCTTTGGAGAGAAAAAATGTTTCTCAGTTGGTGATGTGGGAATTTCGTCTCCTGTTTACATTTCCCATTAGTGAAATCCTGAAATATGACTTCTGGACTTGCGTGGAAAGAGTTTCTGGATTACGAAATCATGACTACTTCCTATAAATTTTACAAATATATCCATATATTTGCCTTCTTATTGGTCATGACAAAGTTGTCAAATGTCCGGACACACAAGTAGATTATGTTGAAACTTCACCGCCACCTCAAGACAAGAGGACTAGGTAATTATTAGTCCTATTAATGTTTCTTTCCCACTACCACGAGTTACCCCCTACGTTCCTAAATATAAGTCTTTCTAGAGATTCCAATATAAACTACATACGGATATATATAGACGTATTTTAGAGTGTAGATTCACTCATTTTGCTCCGTATATAGTCCATATTGGAATCTCTAAAAAGACTTATATTTAGGAACGGCGGGAGTAATTTTCATTGATCTTCAAACTTATGTTCATGTGAACATTTTCTGCTTACAATAATCATTATCTTATTAAGACATGTCTGATTATTTTGAACCTTATAGTATATACATGATAACATATATCTATATGGATAGTCATAATACATACCAGCCAGACATTTTAGAATGGCTAATTTCCATTATCATTTTCTTGATTTAAGGAAGTTTTCAATCTTGAAACTCAGTGTTTACAAATCTTGAAGATGCAACAGAGAGCAACAAAGAGAAGCAAGAGGTGCCAAATTAACAAACAGGGACGACGAAATCAAGAGGTACCTTGATGCTTGGTACATATCCTGATGTGAAGCCTCATGGCACATATTTCAGTTTCCTCTTCAGTATAGAGAGCCTGCGGTTGAAAGCTTACAATTTCACCTAGAGAATGAACATGTTATGGTATTCCCAGACTCGGTGGATTTAGATAAAATTGTATCTCACCCTAACATAGAAAAGACAATGTTCACAGAAGGATGACAGTCAACCAATTGCATGACGAAGCTCGCAGTTTGACGTATGCACAGTTTCCAACCAAATAGATTTGGCATACAAAATAGAAAGAATGGAGGAAAAGATGTGGTGGGAAAAAAACCATAGGCAGGATTTAGTATGCACAACCAACAAGCGGTTATATGTCACCAAGTGATTCAGAATGGCCTTTCATTCTGAAAAGGAGACAATACCCAATATCAGTGTGCTTTGCTATGACTATAAACAAAAGTCAGGGGCAATCTCTCAAAAAGGTTGGACTCTACTTAGAAAGGCAAGTGTTCACACAGCTCTATGTTGCAATGTCAAGGGTTACCAGCAGAAATGGATTGCGGATACTCATATCAGATGAAGAGCGTCGATCCGACAAGGTTGCAAAAAACATTGTTTTCAAGGATATATTATATATATTTGTTTTTTAATAACTAGAATTAGAACAGGTACAACCATTCTTATATGACTAAATATAATGTGTTGAAGACATAGCAGCCTTATCTTTTTTAAATGGTTTTCAATAGTTGTCTCTGAAATATTTTATTTGTCGCAAGGTACTTCTCTCTGCATTTACAGACAAACAAAAATATTGGGGGTAAGGGCTCACAACTGATTTCACAAAATCAATATCAGTTATATATGTATATGCATCAGGGACGTGGTTCTAAAGTTACAGAACCATTAAGGAACAAAGATCATTCTCTCAATTACTATAACGTGTATTTCTTAGATAGCCTAGCAATTCATATCCGGTCTCACAAATAATAGAAAATTGGACAATGTAATCGCTAAACAAAATACTGAAACAAGTAATTTCGTAGCTGCATCTGCCCAGCAATCTCCTTGATGGCTCCTCCACCATCGTCTCTGAAGTACACTGTACAGCAGGATGCAGACATACGCTACTCAAATTTATTTAATAGATTGAGGAAATGGTAAGGCAATGGGACGATACGCACCTGTTCGTACAAATGCTGGCGCTGGATAAGATAATGCTCCTTTCTTTGGTAGATGGATAGGAGCCGTCGTCGCTGCTGCTGGATGAGGAAACGCCGCTTAACAGCTCTGGCGCCGGAGGAGATTGCAGCTGCGGCGGAGACGGCGTACCACACCGCAAAGGGGAACGGCCAGATGGCCGGCGCTCCGGCCGGCGATGCGATGCAGTTCGCGAAGGAGGACTTTAGAAGGTTACAGATGCACGCGCTGTGCACGAGAGCCACCGGCGCAGCTGCTCCCATGGCGCCGGTCAGAGGAGCTCACTAGACAGCACGGCAGCGCCAACCGCGGCCGCCGAACCCGCCGCTCATGCTAGCAAAAATCTGTGACTAATAAAACTACGCACATCTAAGCAGCCACGCTGTCACTCACTACAGAAAATACATTTTTTTAGTTGTACAGAAAATACAATTGTTACTAATTACATTTGGTTTCATATATTAAAAATAATCTGTAATAAAACTACCCTCTCCGTATCAAAATATAGAACTTTTTAAGGCTAAACTAGCCTAAAAATGACTTATATTTTCATGTAGAAATAGTTTATCGGACCAATTTTAATTCACTAACAAAAAATGGTAAAAAAACCAGGAATTTTTTTTTGTCTCCTCACAATTTTATTCTCAATGGACGTCACAACTCCCTGCAAATAAACTACTTCGTAAATACATCCAAGTTAGCGTTAAGATCGGTCAGAGAGAGTATATTACCAAAAAAAGAAACTTCCAATCTCAATCGGACACATGTAATGCCCGCATAAAAAGCAACTACAAATCATAGCAAATCTAACTGTTGAGTATACGATTCGCCCAAGGAGTTTTCTAAGGTGTTCTAGAATTGATCACTATCATGCAAAGTAGTAAGTTAAGGAAATGATGCTAATTTTAATTTTAGTTTTAACTTTAATTTTAATCTAAAAAATATATAAATAAATTGCAGTTTAAAAAAAACACATTTGGCCATCTTCCAATAATACATTCACTAAGGAAAAGAATAACCGTACATTTCCATCATTTGTCCCTGGAATTAATATGCTAGCCCGTGCAAACGCACGTGTTGGCGACTAGTTGTGTCTAATGAGAAATCTAATGCAACCATTTTGCAAGCTCTCATTGATGGATTTAGTGTCTAATGATATTATGCTATGTTGAGAGAGACATACATATTTGCAGGCATTGATGACAAGCAAAGTATAGTACATTTTCATGGCTTCAGAAAACATCGAGGTCATTGTCGGTGTACAAAAGTAGGGTCCTTTTTGTACCCCTTTACTTGTGCGCGGGCAGTCGCAGCCACATGCTTGCGGCCACTCTTGGCGGGGCAGAGGAAGCGAAGACACAAGACTACCAGAGCAGTGCCAAGCCGAAGATGCGAGAAGCAGAGGGATAAGGTGGGCTTTCCCCGGCAAGAGCCTTGCCGGGGCAACTTACATAGCCCTGGCTGCCGGGGGGGGGGGGGACTTGCCCAACACCAGCACAGCCGCCATCCTTGAGCCTAAGGGTTCCGACACCGTTGATAACACTGGAACCAAGGCTCGGGAGGCGCCTGCATGGTGGCATGTGGATCTTTGTAAAGACCAAGAACATACAAGACTAGATGAGGACCAGAAGACGGAAATCCCCCGGCAAGATCCTTGCCGGGGACGCTCACGAGACCCCCGGCAAGACCCTTGCCGGGGACACCCGCGAGACCCCAGCAAGGCCCTTGCCGGGGCCTCGGCAATACCCTTGCCGGGGACATCTGCGGGGCCGCAGCCAGGCCCCCACCTGCCAAGACTCCACCGTCGTTCCAACACAGCAGTCAACTCACCAACGAGGCAGGCACCTGCATGGCGACGTGCAGCTTCCAGGCCAACTTAGCGAGCACCTGCGTGGTGGCACGCAGATCTTCGTGAAGACTCCGCCACCGCACCAACTCAGCAGTCAGCCAGCCAGCATGGTGCTGCACGCCTAGTCAGCTTGGACGCGCGTTAGTGCGAGGCGAGTCGGCGACGGGTGATACGAGCTTCCTTGTCGTCCCCAATAAAGTGAGGGGCACGTCGGTAGCGCATTAAATGCATTTGTCCTACGGTACCAGTTGATAGACTTGTATACAGTACAAACTTTCCACCTCTTGTATGCCACCGTGGCGACCCCTTTGGCTATAAAAGGAGGCCCGAGGCATACTAGAGAAGGATTCAGACTTTTTGGACCCTACACGCTTTGTACGTAGTCCAAGAACACCAGATAAACATAAACCAACAGGAGTAGGGTATTACGCATCACTTGCGGCCCGAACCTGGATAAATTCCCCTGTGTTGATCTTCTAAACCCGCTCTTTCCACAGCCCCGCGCCCGCCAACCATAGAAGGGATTCCCTGTGATCCCATAGGTGTCGTTCTCACCGACATCTTTGGCGTGCCAGGTAGGAGGCGCAAGCTGTGAAAATCTGGTTTGGAAGTTAGCGCATCGACTTCATCATCACCATGGCCCCCAAGAAAAAGGGGATCACGGCAATCGGGTCGTACGGAGCTGGCCCGTCCGCGCCAGCGCGAGAAGGCGACCGGGTGGCCACGGATGGTGCCGGGGACGTGGCCCGCGAGCATCCATGACACTCTGGCAATCGGAGCCAGGCGAGCGGCGTCGTTCGAGTCCAAGACGACGAGCCGCACACCGCTGGGTCCGGGGCGGGGCCGTGCTGCCCACGGGCGGCGCGGGAACCTCTACGGCGCCCCAGCTGGCACCCGTGCCGCGGCCTTACCGGGACACACGCGATGAGCGACACTGCGACGCCGGAACTCCCGGGCATCGCCGCGGGAAGAGCCCTATGCGCCACTCTCAGGACGCACCAGGCCGGTGTACGCGCCCGGATGCCGGCGAAAGCGGCATGCCACCGCGAGACCGTGTCAGAGCTCCTTCTAACTTGGTTAGAAGGAGGAGCGCGTCGCGGTCCACACGGCTTTCGCCACCGCCCACGCCAGTAGAAGCGCTGGCGCGCGTGCAACTGCTCCTCGACTTCCCCCTGTTGCGGAGAAGCTCGATGAGTGGAGGGCCACCATCCGAAGCCTCATCAACTTTGCCAATAAAGACGAGCCACTCCCAGTGGGACCCTCATGCCGGTGTTCTGTCGAGCCAGGGCATGCCGGCGGTGGGAGGACCGGAGATGTTGCGACCACGGTGCACTCTCCTCCCCCATGGCCGCGACAGCAGCCACCGGCTCGTCGGGCCGACGCATGTGACAATGTTTCCACAGCGTCGTCCGACCTGCGCACCCGCTGTGACCAACGTCAAGTTCTTCACGAGCGAGCTCAGGAAGACGCTCGAACTACCATCGAGCAACGGCGGGAGGCGTGCCATCAGTCGGATCGGCATGCGGGGCCTGCTATGGACCACCCAGCGTCGGGGGGCTCTGGTGACCTACGTTACGAGGTGGGTTGTCCGGCCTTTACCTAAGAGTTGCGGCAGTTCCAGCGGCCCTCCCATCGCACGTTCAAGCCTGATGTTGGGGAAAAGTACAATGCCAGGACTCACCCGTCGGAGTTCCTCAGCATCTACACCATCGCGATGCAAGCCGCCGAGCTCGCAATGACAAGGTGCTCGCCAACTACTTTCCGTTGGCACTTAAGCCCAATGTCATGTCATGGTTGATGCACCTGCTGGTAGATTCCATCTCTTCCTGGTCTGATCTGTGCCACGAGTTTGTTCGTGCCTTTACCGGAGGCCACCAAGCTCCTGACCAGGCAAGTAACTTGCATGTCATCCCCCAGAAGGATGGTGAGTCCCTGCGTAAGTACATATAAAGATTCAGCCGTGTGCAGTACACCATCCCAGACGTTCATCCCGCAGCTGTCATCAGTGCGTTCTATCAAAACGTACGCAACCGCAAGATGCTTGAAGAGCTGGCGATGAACAAGGTCAAGGATGTAGCCGAACTTTATGTTCTGGCTGATAGACGTGCTCGGGCTGAGGAAGGAAGGAAGTACCCGGTGAGGACGTCGGCGCAGAGACTGACTCCACGGACGAAGATGCTGCCGCCCCGGTGAAGAAGGGCCGGTGTCGTGATACGTCTCCAACGTATCTATAATTTCTGATTGATCCATGCTATATTATCTACTGTTTTGGACATTATTGGGCTTTATTATCCACTTTTATATTATTTTTGGGACTAACCTACTAACCGGCGGCCCAGCCCAGAATTGATGTTTTTGCCTATTTTAGGGTTTCAAAGAAAAGGAATATCAAACGGAGTCCAAACGGAATGAAACCTTCGGGAACGTGATTTGTGGAACGAACAAGACCCGGGAGACTTGGACCCTACGTCAAGAAATAAAGGAGGAAGCCACAAGGTAGGGGGCGTGCCTACCCCCCCCCCCCCCAGGCGCGCCCTCCACCCTCGTGGGCCCCCTGTTGCTCCACCGACGTACTCCTTCCTCCTATATATACCTACGTACCCCCAAACGATTAGATACGGAGCCAAAAACCTAATTCCACCGCCGCAATTTTCTGTATCCACGAGATCCCATCTTGGGGCCTGTTCCGGAGCTCCACCGGAGGGGGCATCCATCACGGAGGGCTTCTACATCAACACCATAGCCTCTCCGATGAAGTGTGAGTAGTTTACCTCAAACCTTCGGGTCCATAGTTGTTAGCTAGATGGCTTCTTCTCTCTTTTTGGATCTCAATACAATGTTCTCCCCCTCTCTTGTGGAGATCTATTCGATGTAATCTTCTTTTTGCGGTGTGTTTCTTGAGACCGATGAATTGTGGTTTATGATCAAGATTATCTACGAACAATATTTGAATATTCTCTGAATTATTTTATGTATGATTGGTTATCTTTACAAGTCTCTTCGAATTATGAGTTTGGTTTGGCCTACTAGATTGATCTTTCTTGCAATGGGGGAAGTGTTTAGCTTTGGGTTCAGTCTTGCGGTGTCCTTTCCCAGTGACACTAGGGGCAGCAAGGCACGTATTGTATTGTTGCCCTCGAGGATAACAAGATGGGTTTTTTTATCATATTGCATGAATTTATCCCTCTACATCATGTCATCTTGCTTAAGGCGTTACTCTGTTTTCATGAACTTAATACTCTAGATGCGTGCTGGATAGCGGTCGATGAGTGGAGTAATAGTAGTAGATGCAGGCAGGACTCGGTCTACTTGTCTACGGCGTGATGCCTATATACATGATCATACCTAGATATTTTCATAACTATGCTCAATTTTGTCAATTGCTCAACAGTAATTCGTTCACCCACCATAAAATACTTATGCTCTTGAGAAAAGGCACTAGTGAAACCTATGGCCCCCGGGTCTATCTTCATCATATTAATCTTCCCATACTTAGTTATTTACTTTGCTTTTATTTTACTTTGCATCTTTATCATAAAAATACCAAAAATATTATCTTATCATATCTATCAGATCTCACTCTCGTAAGTGACCGTGAAGGTGTTGACAACCCCTTATCGCGTTGGTTGCGAGGAGTTATTTGTTTTGTGCAGGTACTAGGGACTCACGCAAAGCCTCCTACTGGATTGATACCTTGGTTCTCAAAAACTGAGGGAAATACTTACGCTACTTTGCTGCATCATCCTTTCCTCTTCAAGGAAATCCAACGCAGTGCTCAAGAGGTAGCATGCCGCAACAGGAAGCGTAAGGGCAATATTGTGCTTCCTGTTGAGGGATCCGGCGACCCCAGCACCGCCAAGAAGGCCAAAGCTGACGACCCCGTCAAGGAGGTTGCCGGGTGCGCCGCCTGCCGGGCCTTGGCGGCCGCCGACAAGCCAGGAGGCTCCGACAAGCAGTACTGCAAGATCCACCACACCAAGGGCCATGACCTCCAGAACTGCCGACAGGTTGAGCTGCTTGCAGAAAAGAAGAAAGCTAAATATGAAAGGCGAGACAAGAAGAAGGGTCAGGATGGTGCTGAGGGGTTCGGCAAAAAGCGTGGCGACCAAGGAGGTCACCGCAGCAAAGATAATCAACAAGAGAGGCCTGCTCGGGGCCACGACAAGAAGGAAGAAGATGATGATAATGATAAGGACAACAAGTCCGGCGAACACGAATTCCAGAAGCTACAAAGGCCATGTGCGTCAATGGTGGCGCCTCGCTGCACACCTCTCACCGCCAACTGAAGTAGTGGGCGCATGAGGTCACTGCGGCAGAGCCATCGTTCGATGCCCAGAGGCCACTGAAGTGGTCCCGCACATCCATCATTTTTAACACCAAGGATCACCCTGATCGCACAACTGCGGTCGGGTGTTTGCCGTTGTTGGTTTCACCAACAATACACAACCTCAAGGTGACAAAAGTGCTGGTTGACGGTGGGGCCGGTTTGAATTTGATCTCGCCCGCTGTGATCATGAAGTTGTAGATTCCTGATGGAGATCTCAAGGAGACGGGCACGTTTCAAGGAGTCAACCCGGGAAGGAGTCAGCCAAAAGGTAAGACCATGCTACCCATTACGTTTGGGGGCGAGCTGAACTATAGGACGGAGAAGATCGTTTTTATGTCATCAAGATCCCCTTGCCGTGATCGGGATCCTTGGTCGCCCAGCGCTGGCCAAGTTCATGGTGGTGTCACACTACGCCTACAACATGATGAAGATGCCGGGGCCGCTGACCATCATTACCATCCCCTCTGACAAGAAAGACGCGCTCATCTGTGCCGACCAACTCTACCGAGAGGGAGTTGCAGCAACTGCCGCCAAGGCACTTGCTCCTGCCGCTGAAACCCCTGAAAGGAAGAAGGCCGGCAAGACCCCATCCGGTGAAACCTCTTCCGGCAAGACCTCTTGCACCCACTGTGGCAAGCGCGCCTCTTTAGAGTGTTGCGCTCCCGTTGAGGACGTGCCAGAAAGCTCCACCGGCAAAAGCAAGAAGTCCAAGGCTGCACCACCAGAAACCAAGAAGGTGTCCGTCAAGGAGGACGGCACGGGTGGGGCTTTCACTATAAGCTCCACCCTCGACAGCAAATAGGAAAGCATGCTCGTCGCCTTCCTGCTGGCGAATGTCGATGTGTTTGCATGGCAAGCATCCGACATCCCCGGCGTTCCCAGGGAGGTGATTGAGCACCATCTTGATGTTTGTCCTCATGCGCGGCCCATCAAGTAGAAGGTCATGAAGCAAGCTTTGGAGCGACAAGAGTTCATCATCGAGGAGATCAGGAAGTTGGAGGTGGCAGGCCTGGTTAGAGGAGTGCTCCACCCTATGTGGCTGGCCAATCCAGTGGTGGTGCATAAGGCAAATGGGAAATGGAGGGTGTGTATTGACTACACAAATGTCAATAAAGCCTGTCCAAAGGATCCTTTCCTCTGCCACGCATGGACCAGATTGTGGACTCCACTACCGGGTGTGACCTGCTGTCATCCCTCGGCGCTTATTTAGGATACCACCAGATCTTCATGATGAAGGAAGACGGAGAAAAAACCGCGTTCATCACCCCATGCAGTACGTACTATTTTGTACGAATGCCTTTCGGGTTGAAGAGCGCTGGTTCAACATTTGCCTGAGCGGTCCAGATTGGTTTTGAGCCCCAACTACATGGAAATATGGAAGCTTATATGGATGACATAGTAGTCAAAACCAAGGACAGGGCCACGCTCATGCAAGATTTAGAAGAAACATTTGCAAATATGCGCAAGATCAACCTCAAGCTCAACCCAGAGAAGTGTGTGTTCAGTGTCCCATCCGGCAAACTCCTTGGGTTCTTTGTGTCTCAACGTGGGATCGAAGAAAATCCCGATAAGGTCAAAGCAATTGAGTAGATTGAGGCGCCAAAACGGGTCAAAGACGTCCGTACGCTCGCCGGATGTGTTGCTGCCCTGAGTAGGTTCATCTCCAAATCTGCTGAGTGCGCCCTCCCCTTTTTCAAAGTTTTTAAAAAGGCGGGTCCAGTAAAGTGGACTCCAGAGGCAGAGGCTGCGCTGCAAGATTTGAAGAGGTACCTCTCCTCACGCCAATACTAGCCGTGCTTAAACCACAAGAACCATTGTTGTTGTACTTAGCATCAACGAATCAAGTGGTCAGCGCTGCGCTAGTGGCGCAGAGGGGACTTGGGGAAGAAGCAGCAGTGGAAACAGAGCTATCGGATGATGGGTCGGAGCCCTCCCCGGCAAGGCCCGGTTCCAGCAAGACAGAGTCTGAGCAGATGGGCGAAGTGGGATAGAAGAAGAAGGTGGTGCAGCACCCCGTTTATTTTGTTAGTCCCCTCTTATAGGGGGGCTAGATCAAGATATTCTGGTATGCAGAAGCTACTTTTCGGCCTCCTTATGGCCTCGAGAAAGCTGCGTCACTATTTCCAAGTGCATGAGATCACCATTGTCACCCGCCTCCCCTTGCAACGGATTTTGCACAACCTAGATGTGACGGGGAGGATTGTGGAGTGGGCATTGGAGCTGTCGAGCTTTGGCCTCAAGTTTGAGAGTACTTCAATGATCAAGAGCCGAGCCTTGGCAGAATTCATAGCTAAATGGACCGCAACGCCCGATGAAGAGGTTCAAGAAACCACCCTTCCCGGCAAGGAGACCTGCCGCGATTGGGTTATGTACTTTGATGGTGCTTTCTCACTACAAGGTGCTGGTGCCGGCATGCTACTCGTCGCACCCACCGGAGAGCACCTTAAGTACGTAGTCCAGATGCACTTTCCTCGGAAAAAATCAACGAACAACACAGAGGAGTACGAGGGATTGCTTGCCGG
This sequence comes from Triticum monococcum, assembly GCA_034509565.1. Lineage (NCBI taxonomy): Eukaryota > Viridiplantae > Streptophyta > Magnoliopsida > Poales > Poaceae > Triticum > Triticum monococcum. The sequence continues at coordinate 389,984,098 of CM067841.1, forward strand.
TCTCAGGATCGCGGCAGACCTCGGAATCAAGAAGCTCGTCATCGGAGGCGATTCACAGCTCATCGTTAAGCAAGTCAATAAGGATTACCAGAGCCCGTTCATGGAGGCCTACATGGATGAAGTGAGGAAGTTGTAAGAGCGTTTTGATAGATTGCAAGTGGAGCATGTTCCCCGAGCAGAGAGCGGCATTGCTGACAACCTTTTAAAGCGCACTGCCCTAAAGTTGCTTGTGGAACCAGGTACCTTTATGCTTCAATTAACTCAACCGTCCATCGAGCCATCGGCAGGACAGAACAAGCGAAGGAAGGCAGGCCCTGGCATGTACTTTCCCACTGAGCTCCAGGAGCCGTCGGCAAGGACGTTGTCGGGTGCCCCAAGCTTGCTGGAGAGCAGCAACCCTCGACGGAGCCTCGATCTCTGACTGTAGAGGCAGCTTCCCTTGTGCCTGAAGAAGTGCCTTTAGTCCTTGCCGTCGAGCCTCAGGCTCCGGCATGGGCACAACACACCGTCGGTTTCCTCCAAATAGGGGAGCTTCTTGAGGAACAAGCAGAAGCAGAGAAAGTAGCTCGTCGGTCCAGCATGTACCAGTCTATGGATGATGCCCTATACAGAAGGAGACCGAACGGCATGAAGTTGAAGTGCATTCCTCAGGAAGACGGACTGAGGCTGTTGGCGGAGATACATGGAGGCATGTGTGGCTCCCACATAGGGTCGAGAGCCCTTGCCGGCAAAGCATTTTGGCAAGGCTTCTTCTAGCCCACCGCCCTCTAGGATGCAACTACCCTAGTAACCAAGTGTGAAGCGTGTCAGTTCCATTCAAAGAAGCTTCATCAACTAGCCCAAGCTCTTCAGACAATCCCTCTTTCCTGGACATTTTTGGTCTGGGGGCTCGACATACTGGGTCCCTTTCCCCACGCTGTCGGTGGCTTTGAGTACTTGTACGTCGCGATCGACAAGTTCACAAAGTGGCTGGAAATGGAACCAGTGAGAAAGGTGACAACATAGTTAGCCATCAAGTTCTTCAAGGGGCTAGTCTGCCGTTTTGGTGTGCCCAACAAAGTCATCACCGACAACGGCACGCAGTTCACGAACCGCACCTTCATGCAGTACATTCAAGACCTCGATAGCAAGGTCTGCTTTGCTTCTATTGCTCAACCCAGAAGTAACGGCCAGGCCGAGAGGGCGAATGCAGAAGTGTTGCGAGGCCTCAAGACTAGAACTTTTGACAAGCTGCACAAGTGCGGAAGGCGCTGGGTTGATGAATTGCCAACATTTCTTTGGTCGATCAGATGAAACCAAATCGAGCTACTGGCCAGACACCCTTTGCCCTGGTTTACGGGGCAGAAGCAATTCTCCCCATGGAACTCATATACGGGTCACCTCAAGTGCTCTCTTATGATGAGCTTGAGCAAGAGTAGTTGCGCCAAGAGGATGCGACGCTCCTTGAGGAAGATCGTCTTTGGGCTGCTACGCGAGCCGCTCGCTACCAGCAGGCCTTGCACCGCTATCATAGCCTCAAGGTTCACGCCCGAAGCCTTGAGGAAGGTGACCTTGTTCTTCGGCGGATTTAATCCGCCAAGAATTCAAACAAGTTGACGCCAAAGTGGGAAGGCCCTTATCGGGTAATACGAGTCACCAGGCCCGGCGCAGTCCACCTGGAGACCAAAGATAACATTCTGGTGAGAAATTCTTGGAATATCGAACATCTTCGCAAGTTTTACCCCTAAGGCGCGGTTGCCGGGAGCCCCGGCAACCCCCATTTTGTACTAGCCTTGCCGGCAAGGCATGTGACCATATGTACAAAGCCAGGTGTAGACCCTGTGCACAGTCAGGGAAAGGAATCCCTTAGTATGTATAGTTTCCTGTCGATTCCATGTTTTTGTGTATACATATATGCATGCTTATCCAGGGTACTATACTGATTTTTGATTCCAATAAATGTTAGTGGACTACCGGGGTTCCATGCTCTTGTCCTCTCTTATTTCCAGCCACGGCAAGGGCGTGCGATCCTGCCAAGGACCCAGCTGCGGCAAGATGTCGAGAAGACCACCCAGCACGGCGATCCTCGGCAAGCCAAACAGATAAAGTGTACCTCTTTCCCATTCGTGTTCGTACCCTATGACTTGTGCATTAGAAAACCTCACCACTCTTCTTTAAAAACTCGGGTGCTCCCATTTCCGGCCCGAATGCTGCTTCGGTCGGATTGGTCGTAGTAGCCCTTGCTAAAAGGAGGTGGACGGGGGCCTGGACCCTTTGTCTGTAACCCGGCAAATATGATTCTCCGGTAGGCGCAAAGGGCGTAGGCAGGGCAGCTTGCCGGGAGGACTCATTTACTTACATTAAGGAGGTGTTTCGCCTCTGCACGAGCATAACGCATGCACAGGGTTCCCGGCAAGGCTAGACTTTTTCATTAACATGCTGATGCAAGAACAGAGGTTACAGGACACAAGCATGGACTCGAGAGATTACCTTATCTAGAAATTAAGATTTGGCAAGTGCCTACAATTTAAAAGAAAGATTGGTGCCCAGTGATCTCCGTTCTTGCCCCTTTCCTCCTAGGTGTGACAGGTGAAGAAAAAAAGGAAGCGGCGGGGAACGCGCCAATGGAGAGCTTGACGAGGAAGACCCTCTGCAGGGCGCGTGGCCAAGGGAGGAGGGCAGCGCGGTCAGTTGGAGTCGGAGTCAGCGTCCTCCCGCTTGACGCCCTCGTCGCCGCTGTCGCTGTCCTCCTCGTCACTCCCGCTTGAGGAGGATGTTTCGTCGTTAGTGGAGCTCTCCACGCAACACCTTCGGCAAGTTCCCAAGTGCGCAAAAACCTTGACGGGGAGTAGGCCGTTCTCCATCAATTTGAAGTGGAGGACAAGCCCCTTCGACAGGCTATGGGCATGGGCGAAGGTTTTCCACCCGCGGCAGAGATACATGACATGAGGGACGGGGAAGTCGACATCGACCTGCATGCTGCCCTTCCCGCAGCCCCTCATATGTAGCCTCAAGGCTTGTGGTGGGTCGAGCTCCATCTCCCGAGCGAACAAAGTGGGGGGACGAAGGTGACCGCACACTGGCTTGTGCAGCCTAATGAAGAATTCACGGGGCTGGTCTCCGACATGGCCCTCCATTGGGGGAGGATCCACTAGCGGAGGCGCGGCCAGTGCGCCGCCCTGTCCTCCTCTCCCCCGAGCGCCACGGCGGCCTCGGCCTCGCCTCCTCCCTCTTCCTCTCGCGGCTAGTTCCACCACCATGAGCTCTTGGGGAGGGGGCACGCTGTCGAGCAGAGACCCTCGTCGCTGCCAACGGAGTGCCCGCGCGCCGTCTCGCCATTGCGAAGGGAAGGAAGGAGTCAAGATGGAAGGAGATGAATATAGAAGGATTGAAGGAAGCCATCCCCCTCCCCTTCTTATAAAGGGGTGGGGCCGGGGCTTGACCGCCCCGCTTAACCAATCCGGCCACCAGGGGCGCAGGGAATCGGGACCGACCCGCTGCTCCAATCAACGGCGACCTGGTTTCCTGCCTCGCCATTAAGGCTCGTGCCCTCCGCGTCCGCCGCCTACCCTCCTTGGGGCATGGAGGACATGTGGCGAGTAGGCCAGAATCGAGAAGACAAGTGAAGCGACTATTTTCCACCCCGTGATCATGGGGCACGGGCGCCTTGAAGGCCACGACCCGAGTCCACTTAGTAAATGAGCCGCGCACCTATGTTTTCCTATTTCTATAGGGAAGGTGCAAGCCGCCTCTTTACTATCCGCCATGATGTGACACAAGCAGGCCGCAACCGCCCCACGCACGACCCCCACGTCATGCATTCAACGTGAGTCGTGGGGAAGCACAACTAGCGAGGGAGATACTACGGTAAAACTCTGCCACACGTACCCGCGCACCGTTCTAGGCCAGGCCCAATAATGCTCCATGCTTATATGTTGCCCAGGCCCAAGGGCTCCTATCGGTGTACAAAAGTAGGGGTCCTTTTTGTACCCCTTTAGTTGTGCGCGGGCAGTCGCAACCACATGCATGCGGCCACGCTTGGCAGGGCAGAGGAAGCAAAGACACAAGACTACCAGAGCAGTGCCAAGCTGAAGGCACGAGAAGCAGAGGGACAAGGTGGGCTTTCCTTGGCAAGAGCCTTGCCGGGGCAACTTACGTAGCCCCGGCAAGAGCCTTGCCGGGGGGAACTTGCCCAACACGACCAGAGCCGCCACCCTTGAGCCTAAGGGTTCCGACACCGTCGATAACATTGGAACCAAGGCTCGGGAGGCGCCTGCATGGTGGCATGCGGATCTTTGTAAAGACTAAGAACATACAAGACTAGATGAGGACTAGAAGATGGAAATCCCCTGGCAAGATCCTTGCCAGGGACACTCACGAGACCCCGACAAGAACCTTGCCCGGGACACCCGCGAGACCCGGCAAGGCCCTTGCTGGGGACATCTGCGGGGCCGCAGCCAGGCCCCCACTTGCCAAGGCTACACCGCCGTTCCAACATAGTAGCAACCCGCCAACGAGGCAGGCACTTGTGTGGTGACGTGCAGCTTCTAGGCCAACTTAGCGAGCACCTGCGTGGTCGCATGTAGATCTTCGTGAAGACTCCGCCACTGCACCAACTCAGCAGTCAGCTAGCCAGCGTGGCGTTGCATGCCTAGTCAGCTTGGACGCCCGTCAGTGCGAGGCGAGGCAGCGACGGGCGAGATGAGCTTCCTTGCCATCCCCGATAAAGTGAGGGGCACGTCGGCAGGGCATTAAATGCGTTTGTCCTACGGTACCGGGCGATATACTTGTATACAATACAAACTTTCCACCTCCTGTGTGCCACTATGGCGACCCCTTTGGCTATAAAAGGAGGCCCGACACATACTAGAGAAGGATTCGGACTTTTTGGACCCTGCACGCTTTGTGCTAGTCCAAGAACACCAGATAAACATAAACTAGCAGGAGTAGGGTATTACACATCACTTGCGGCCCGAACCTGGATAAATTCCCCCATGTTGATCTTCTAAACCCGCTCTTTCCACAGCCCCGCGCCCATCAACCGTAGAAGGGATTCCCTGTGATCCCATAGGTGTCATTCTTACCGACAACCATCTACCAGGAAGTCCCCGTATCATGAAAACATAGCATAAATACTTTTCCAATCTGTTGTTTGAAACTATTGGCATACTTGTGCAGGGTAGATATATTGATATGCAGTTTGCACACTGGTTATAGGTGCAATTACACTTCGATATTTTCAGCCAGAGAACAAATAATTCAAGCAGGTATAGACCATGTTAGTAGTCCTTGTACACCATGTTGCATTTTGTGTTTTTTGGTCCTTGCATCATTTAGTGTTTTATAATCTGAACTACTTTGGATCATTAGCTGGTTTTCAAAGTGCATGTAGCTTCACATTTCTCAAGTTATGTTGATTTCCGGAGTGCAAGTGCCTTCGTATTTTTTAAGTTAAATGTTCGCCCCTGGTAACTTGAATTCGTGGATCCGCCACTGCACACACAAATCATACACGCAGGCCAGTATGAATTAAATGAAATGCAGGGACTTACACTAGCTCATGGTACAGGCTCACTTCAGCTCTTCTTGCGCTTGGGATGTTCCATGTACAAATCCATGTTACCACTTGCTTGGATGTGCAGGCCTTGTGATCCTTGCATCCCCCTCTGCATTTTTGACACGGTGAATGGTTGATCAAATAAGAGGAATCAACCTTGTTGTTGTACCGGAGGATAGATACTTACAAGGTTATACGGGTGTGCAGGATGTGTACCACATCCCGTAGCGCCATCATGGTTCGCTAAAAATGGTTTTGCTTGTTTCAGATGATATCTCCAGAAGAAACAAGAGTTAAAGTCAAAGTTGCATAGGCGTGTAAGCTAAGAGAGTAGTGAAAGGATCTCCAAACATTGTCGAAACAGTGCACAAGGGAGTGATGTGTGGATACCTAGTTCGGGCCGGCGTTTGGGCATGCTCGCCTAGCTAGAGTGCGGGTCACTTCGGAGCCATTGAGGGTGATGCGTTGGCATTGTCTGGCTGCGCACGGATGCAGATCTAGAGTGGCAGCGGAGCGCTACGATGCAGTGGACGAGACCGTTGGTGAAGCCCCAACGGCCTCGGGGGCAGAGGTGCGACGATGTGCTCGGTGAAGTAGCCCCGGTGAGGTGGGAGACGGCGTCGATGAAGCACACCTGATGCGGTGGAAGTCGGTGTCTATGAGGCACGTCGGTTGCGGCGGCCGACGTTGTCGGTGGACCACCCGGTGCGGTGGACAAGGGCGTAGATGAGGTAGCTCCAGTGCGGTGGTGAAGCGCGACCGTCGTCTTCATCGTCGTCATCCGGCACAGAGGTGGGGAAAGAGATGAGACGAGGGGCAATTCGAACTTTGCTTGGGTTGGCAGCGAATTAGGGATTTGAGCAATTTGGGCGCGGAAGGGGACGGCGGAGAAGGGAGATTTTGCAGGGCTGGAATTGGGGCCGCCAGATATTTCAATCCGAAATGTGGAAGCGTGAACTTATTTTGTCATTGTTCTTTTTTGGGGGGGAAGGGGGTGGGTGGCTGGGTGCTAAGCGTCCATAGGACACACGCGACCACCACGACATGACCCTAGTCTGCCTAGTGCGCCTACATTTGGGAATGCAAACGAATCTGTATGTATTACCATGCTCGTGTTTTCCTTGCAAATAATTATTCATTCGAAATGAGATACTATAAATTAATTAATGAAGAGTTATTTGAAAAAAAATCGAAACAGTATCCACAGTATCCACGCTAATGTTGATTAGAGTGTGTGTCATATAATTAGTTATTTGAATTAGAGTGTGTGTCACATAGCAGTCTCCAGTTCTAACATGGATTTCGCATTTCACGGTATCCACGCTACCTTTTTAATACAAATTCATATGTATATGATGAACACCATGGTAGTGAGAAAACTTTGGGTGGATTCAAACATATGACCTACAAAATAGCACAACAATTGAGTTAATGACAACTTTTCCAAACCTAATATGGCACAAATTCGAAATAATTACCCATATGCATGGTCCTCATTTCAAATTTTACAATGTACATGGGATTGAAACATCTATATTAAGTCTCGTATTATCTACATTCAAATGTTGTTTTTCGCCCCCCCCCCCCTCGGCACACATGCTACATAGTTCCTGTATTGGTCAATCTTCCTCTCCTAACCACCTTAGGAAGCTATCCGTTTTCGACACACGTTCATTATTTCTCTCCATGTTTAGATCTCTAACTCTCTCAACTACACAACCCCCTTTTTCCGCTCTATTACCAAATGTATTTACCTCATACACCAGCCATTGCACCCCATACCGAGCTCTCCCTCTCTCTCTTTTTCCCTCCCACCCTCTCTCGCTAGATACATGCATTGCCTATCTAGCCCCCCAACCTCTCGTGTGCATGCACACACATTGTCTATCTAGGTCACCACCTCGAAACTATCTCACTCTTTCTTCCGCATAGCAGGCCGCACTCGCTCAATATCGCTCTCTTTATCTGAGTCTCGATTAACCTCGTTTTCTTTCACAGACAAATGATATATCTCCCTGTCCTGGCCTCGATCGACACACTCTATACTCTCTCACGCAGATTGTCTATCTAGGTCAGTCCATCCAAGCCACCCCCACTCTTTCGACCTCATGGCGGGCTACGCTCTCTCTCTCTCTCTCTCTCTCTCTCTCTCTCTCTCTTTGTATGTCTCAATTGACCTCGCTCTTTCTCGGACACAAACAATATACCATGTTTGAGCCCAAATAAACATATTCATATTGTATACTCTCTCATGCACATTGTCTATCTAGGTCACTCTCTCCAACCCGTCTCACTCTTTCGATCGCACGATGACCCACACTCGCTCAATCTCTCTCCCTTTATATATATGTAATCGATTGACCTTGCTTCCTCCAACGCACAAAATATATCTACATGTCTGTGGTTGTATCATCTCTCAAGCTCTATCTTACAGCCCTCACCCTTCCCAAAAGCTCCATCCGACAATATCTCTCCAAAGTATATATATCTTTTCAATGAATGTCGGACCAGACTCACTTTGTCTCTCTATCTATATGTCTCTCGATTGACCTCGCTTTCTCACGCCGTATCTTCCACACATTGAAGCTACCTCTCCATCCCTCGCAAATCCAGAGCTATTTACATTGTGAGGGGGACTCCAACCTTGGATTAATTTGTGTAGGCATTTATTCCTGTGGGTTCATATTATATTTTCATAGCATTCGGCCACAACTACTCTGAACATTGTTGCAACCCCCGCACCTCCCCCAATTGAGTTCCCTCTGACTCGGTCATCACTCTCTCGCATGTCCTTTCTCGCCTTCAACATTGCACCATGGTATTATTGCAAAAAGCTATGTTATTCTCTTTAATTATTACAAATAAGCTACAAAACTACACACTAATAGTCCACCTGGAATGGAACAAATTTCGACCCACAAATTAAAGTGCTACAAACTACACACCGAGGGGCCCACCTATCATGAAACAAATTTGGACCCATATACAAATTAAAAAATAAAGGACGAGGATCGAACATGCGACCAGGGCCTTCAAGCACACGTCAATAGGCAACATACGTAGAACAACAATGTTTGTTGTACCCTCCTTTGTTCATATAATGTTTTTATATTACCACATCCTATTTAATGGATAACATGTAATATGATTTTTAGTACATTAGTGGGACCGGCTCGTTAGCACGTAGTACTATTCGCCTTCACTTACTGGTGGGTTTCATGTGTGCTCTCTCTCTCCTCCCCTTTCGCGTTTAGACGCACGGGCAAACACAAAGAACACGCGGGCGATGTTGCCGTTGACCATATCTGGACGCGTTCACAAGTTACAACACCAGTTTCATGTACTAGTAGTACTAGTCAATGTGTACGTGCAATACATGTTAATTTGAAAGTATATATTAAGTGCATGCCGATATTAAGTAGGATATTATTTGCATGTTATTATGCGATTAGCACTATTTTTGGCATGAAATTAACTGCACACTAAACATGTTGAGCGCTCGACGTTGAAGCAGTTTAGGTCGTTGGATGAGAAGGAATACATGTGTCTTGACCTACAAAATAGCACAACAATTGAGTTAGTGAAAACTTTTCCAAACCTAATATGGCACGAATTCGAAATAATTACCCATATGCATGGTCCTCAGTTCAAATTTTACAATGTACATGGAATTGAAACATCTATATTAAGTCTCGTACTATCTACATTCAAATGTTGTTTTTAGCCCCCCCCCCCCCCTCGGCACACATGCTACATACTTCCTGTATTGGTCAATCTTCCTCTCCTAACCACCTTAGGAAGCTATCCGTTTTCGACACACATTCATTATTTCTCTCCATGTTTAGATCTCTAACTCTCTCAACTACACAACCCCCTTTTTCCGCTCTATTACCAAATGTATTTACCTCACACACCAGCCATTGCACCCCATACCGAGATCTCCCTCTCTCTCTTTTTCCCTCCCACGCTCTCTCGCTAGATACATGCATTGCCTATCTAGCCCCCAACCTCTCGTGTGCATGCACACACATTGTCTATCTAGGTCACCACCTCGAAACTATCTCACTCTTTCTTCCGCACAGCAGGTCGCACTCGCTCAATATCGCTCTCTTTATCTGAGTCTCGATTAACCTCGTTTTCTTTCACAGACAAATGATATATCTCCCTGTCCGGGCCTCGATGGACACACTCTATACTCTCTCACGCAGATTGTCTATCTAGGTAAGTCCATCCAAGCCACCCCCACTCTTTCGACCTCATGGCGGGCTACGCTCTCTCTCTCTCTCTCTCTGTATGTCTCGATTGACCTTGCTCTTTCTCGGACACGAACAATATACCATGTTTGAGCCCAAATAGACATATTCATATTGTATACTCTCTCATGCACATTGTCTATCTAGGTCACTCTCTCCAACCCGTCTCACTCTTTCGATCGCACGATGACCCACACTCGCTCAATCTCTCTCCCTTTATATATATGTAATCGATTGACCTTGCTTCCTCCAACGCACAAAATATATCTACATGTCTGTGGTTGTATCATCTCTCAAGCTCTATCTTACAGCCCTCACCCTTCCCAAAAGCTCCATCCGACAATATCTCTCCAAAGTATATATATCTTTTCAATGAATGTCGGACCAGACTCACTTTGTCTCTCTATCTATATGTCTCTCGATTGACCTCGCTTTCTCATGCCGTATCTTCCACACATTGAAGCTACCTCTCCATCCCTCGCAAATCCGAAGCTATTTACATTGCGAGGGGGACTCCAACCTTGGATTAATTTGTGTAGGCATTTATTCCTGTGGGTTCATATTATATTTTCATAGCATTCGGCCCACAACTACTCTGAACACTGTTGCAACCCCCGCACCTCCCCCAATTGAGTTCCCTCTGGCTCGGTCATCACTCTCTCGCACGTCCTTTCTCGCCTTCAACGTCGCACCATGGTATTATTGCAAAAGGCTATGTTATTCTCTTTAATTATTACAAATAAGCTACAAAACTACACACTGATAGTCCACCTGGAATGGAACAAATTTCGACCCACAAATTAAAGTGCTACAAACTACACACCGAGGGGCCCACCTATCATGAAACAAATTTGGACCCATATACAAATTAAAAAATAAAGGATGAGGATCGAACATGCGACCAGGGCCTTCAAGCCACACGTCAATAGGCAACATACGTAGAACAACAATGTTTGTTGTACCCTCTTTTGTCCATATAATATTTTTATATTACCACATCCTATTTAATGGATAACATGTAATATGATTTTTAGTGCATTAGTGGGACCGGCTCGTTAGCACGTAGTACTATTCGCCTTCACTTACTGGTGGGTTCCATGTGTGCTCTCTCTCTCCTCCCCTTCTGCGTTTAGACGCACGGGCAAACACAAAAAACACGCGGGCGATGTTGCCATTGACCATATCTGGATGCGTTCACAAGTTAGGGCACCAGTTTCATGTACTAGTAGTACTAGTCAATGTGTACGTGCAATGCATGTTAATTTGAAAGTATATTAAGTGCATGCGGATATTAAGTAGGATATTATTTGCATGTTATTATGTGATTAGCACTATTTTTGGCATGAAATTAACTGCACGCTAAACATGTTGAGCGCTCGACATTGAAGCAGTTTAGGTCGTTGGATGAGAAGGAATACATGTACCTTGATGACGTTTTATATTTAATTTGATACGGCTCTAGCAGAACATTCAGTCGATCAAACCATAGATTTCATTCAGTCTGACTCCGACTTTACATTCATACGATCGATCGATCAATCTAAAATAAATGGAAATGATAAATGTTCGGATTGTAAACATGGCAATCCAAACGTTTTTCATGGAAAATTTAGATTACGCGGCGGCGGCGTCTTGCGGTGGGAAGCGGCTCTTCTGCCGTGCTCTGTGTGTCGTCGGGCCACTGACCGACGGCGACGGCGGCGTCTTGCGCTGTTGTTGGCGTACTCCTGGACATTGTCCCTAGCTTCAAGGAAGGCCACAATGTTCTGGACTTCGGTCTCTAGGAGCGAGTCAACTGGCGGGAGGAGGCGACTGGCGTTGGTGCAAGGAAGCGGTCGATGACGGACATCCATGCCGCTGAGGGGGGCACTGGCACCCGCGCGGGGACAGGCGCTGGCAACGGCGGGGCGGAGACATTCATGTGCATGGGCATCGGCACAGGCGCGCACGTCAGTGCACGCACAGGCGCATGCGCTGGCAGGTGCACGAGCGCGTGAAAGTTGGCGGGGACCTCGTGGAACCCCATGGCATCAAGCTCGGCGACAATGTGCGGCTCCCAGCCCATCAATGCCACGGGGATGGGCGCTCGCATAGTCGGGGTAACGGGAGCCGGAATGGGAGCGGAGACAGGCGCGGCGTCTTCCCGCAAGGCCGGTTCAAGCTCGTCCTAAAGCGCCTTATGTTCTTGAGACTCCGGCTGGGTGTCTTCCTTAGGAAATTGGAAGACTAAGGGCAAACCATCATGATGCGGCATGGCATATGGTTAGGTCAGGCTGGCAGGAGGTAGACAACAGGAGAATCGGAGAGTGAGAGAGAAGATTGTAGCGATACCGGGTAGTGTGGGGTTGATTTTAAACTGCCGCACCGGTGACATTAAAAGTGGGAGTAGCTGGGACGAAGGTGGGCGGTGGAGCCTGGTCAAAGGGCTCGCCTCCCGGTGAGCCTGAGCAGTGGTCTGCTCGCATGCCTCCAGTCAACCGGCGTAGCGGTCTGCTCGCACGCCTCCCATCGACTCACACGCTTGCTTGGACGACACCTGTCGATGAGAAGCGGGACTCCTGGCGGCACATAAACGTCCACGGTTTCAATCGTGAAAGCGTTCGCCTTAATGTGACAGGTCTTTGTTCCAAAATATCTTGGCTCTTCATTTGTGCAACTTCACATAAGCAGCATGTCTTAAATTGAAGAAAAAAATTATGTAGGAATATTTGTGCCATATCACATGACCATGCTCAGTTTCATGAATTTCTGGTCACTTTTGGATTTTCTGAAATCTAAAATCCAGGATTCGAAGCAATATCATAACCTGCATCATGCAATAAATTTTCAAGCGATACATCTTTCCTGTTGTATTTCTTAAGAAAGGATTTGGTCAAACATTTTGCTTAGTTAGACTTCAGACAAGTTATATATGCAGAGTAAAAGGATAATCCCTCTGTACCAGTGCATTGCCTGATATATTAAGTCAAGTACTAGGCACGAACAAACAGGCTCAATTCTATGCTCATCCTGGTGTAGTACTCCTATTAGTACTAGGCAATGCAGTTGATGGGTGACCTTGGGTAGCGGCGATTGAGGGAATTGAATCGTGCTCCGCACGGTAGGTAACGTTGTCTAGTTACTAAAGCATCCCTCCATTGTTCATTGGTAGTAACTATGGATCAGGGACATGAGGGGAATTTCCTAGGGGTGGAATTCTGGCCGCCAAATATTTTGACTCGAAACGCGGAGGCTCGACTAGTTGGGGTTGGCTAGTGTGCATACCACGCACGCCACCAGAAAGAAACGAGCCCAATTTTCTTGAGGATGAACACGAGCCTGGTTTTTTTTAGGATCAACACGAGCCAAGGTCTGGCTGGTATGCCGTTGGATCCTACCATTAGAGCATACGAAATGAAACTTTTAAATTGCTGAACGAATCTATGTGTATTACAATGCCCGTATTTTCCTTGCAAATGGTAATCTCAATGTGGTAAGTGATTTATGACGAGTTCTTGAATTAGAGTGAGTTTGTGATATAGTGATCTCAATGTGGATTTCACATTTCATGGTATCCCTAGTAAGTTTTTCATTGCAAATTCAAATTTAAAAGATCAAGTGTATGGTGGTGAGAAAACTTTGTATGTATCAAGCATATGACCACACACACACACATAGAGAACAAGAACAACAACAACAACAACAACAACAACAACAACAATCCAATAAGTATAGTGCATCTATTTTTCCAAACCATGCATGTATGACACGAATTCAAAAATACTCCTTCTGTTCCTAAATATTAATCTTTTAGAGATTTCAACAAGTGACTACATACGGAGCAAAATGAGTGAATCTACACTCTAAAATATGTGTATATACCTATGTATGTGGCAGTCCATTTGAAATCTCTATAAAGACTAATATTTAGGAACGAAGGGAGTAAAATGTAAGACATGCATGGCCCTCAATTCAATATTCAAAATGAACAGGAAACTAAAACATGAATATTAAGTCTAGTGCTATAGTACATGCAAATGTTGTGTTTAGGCGGAGCTATGTAGATTGTCGGGGGTTAACCCCTTGACCTTAGATAAAATTGTTAAGCTGTGTTTAGGATTGTTTAGATTATATTTCTCCCCACCCTCCCAAACACTGATTGGTTCTGCGCCCCCTCCTCCCCGGGAGAATATCATGTGCCCCCACACCTTAGATGCTATATACTGATACGAGTTCCTTGGAGCTTGTAGATCTGAGATATAGGAGCTCACATGATGTCTTAATATTTTTACAGGAAACCTTGATGAGTTTGAGAATTGCACACAATTTGTACAAAAACTACTTAGATGCCCTTGGATCCCATATCCAACGACCTCGAAGCTCGTATCACCGTAGCATCTAAGATGAAGGAGGACATCATATTCTCCTATATGTAAGAATATCATGTGCTACCACACCTTAGATGCTTTGGTGATACAAGCTCTTTGGAGCCGTTGGATTTGTGACCCAACAACTCCTCGGTGGTTCAAATGTTTTTTTTTTGCAGAAAAGCCCCAAAGAGTTCGGCCACTGCTTACAAGCACAAAGACTGCTCAGATGCCATTGGATCTCAGATCAAACAACCTCGAAGCTCGTATCACCGTAGCATCCAAGCTGCGAGAGCACCTGATGTTTTCTCGCATGGGAGAATATGTGGTGCCCCCGCACCATAGATTCTATGGTGATACGAGTTCACGGAGATCTAACGGCTCACAGTAGGAGGTTTGAATATTTTTGCAATATATGCCTAAGAGAGTTTGGGAATTGCGCAGAAAGTACAAGTACTATGCATGTGGCATCTGATCATAGATCATACGACCTAGATGCTCATATCACCGTATCGGCTAATTAAGCTACGAGGAGCACCTAATATGAGCAACGGGGAGCCGTTGGATCCAACATGCAGCGGCACACACGAGCCCTGAATGTTTTATTTGCAAAAAAACCTTGGAGAATTTGGAAATTGCACATAATTACAAAGACTACTCCCAAGCCATTGGATCTCAGTTCCAACGATGTAAAAACTCGTATCACCATAGCATCTAAGCTGCCGGGTGGATGTGATATTCTATGCCGCTATCATTTTTGTTCGTAAACTTGCAAAATACGTGTAACTCGTGCCGTTACTTGTCTAACCGCGCAAAATGTTTGTTCAAAAAAATCATCTACACTAAAATATCGGAACAACACATGGGGGTCCCACTTGTCATTGATCAAATTTGGACCTAAAACTAACAAATCTGAAAGACGAGATTCGTACTGGCAACCTAGACTACAAAGCGTAAGTCGATAGCCTAAAACAATAACGGTTGTTGGCTTTGTCCCATAACTTGATTTTATACAGTATTACGTTGAGTAGAGTAGAGGGAGTGGCTCGTCAACACGTTCATGACCATTGACTCACTTACTAGTGGGTCCCAGGTCTGCGATCTCTCTCTCCTCTCCATCGTCTAACCTTTAGACACACGAGCACACACGCAGAGCGACCCTTGTTTGCCGTGGTGTTATTATAACTAAAAAAAGCATGGAAAATAGAAGAATCGCCTAGAACAAGAGACGTTGTGGCTAGTCGAGACGGAGCTAACAACACCTATCCTCTGTGCCACGTTAGCATGATGAAGCCGTGTGGCTAGTGGGGTGTTTTTGACTGATTGGCTGGGTCCCGAGGTCGAACCATAGGTAGTACGTCTGATACAGTATAATTTTACACGCACATTTTTCCTCTGTGCCGAAACGTGGCACACCCTACCGCACGGTTTCGGGGTCCTCCCGGGTGGTGCACGCATATATTCTTCCTTGCCGAGACGTGGGACGCCCTACCGTGTGTTTTCTAGGTCCTCCTCGGTCGTAGCGCCGAAGCAAGTAAATGAGTCGTCAAATCACGAAAGACCACCTTTCTCGCCGAGTACATCAGTGAAGCATGGTGGCTAGCTAGTTGGACTAGTACAACCGATTAGCTAGGCCGCTGCCACATTTGTTTTTTCACCCCCTTTTTATCTCCTTGCCGGCAGGTAAATTTAAATATCCACCACGGCGTTGCTTTCGTCTTTGGGTGCAGCAGGCGCAACAGGATTTTTAATTTTTTGATTGACGGGAGCAGGCGCGGCAGCATTTTCAATTTTTTTGATTGACGGGAGCAGGCGCAGTAGCATTTTTAATTTTCTGATTGATGGGAGCAGGCGCGGCAGCAATTAGTCATGATGACTCCGCCAGTAAAACCCACTGCTCGCTGATGTGAAAAGTCGTCAACTGGTGTTTTCCCATGGTGAAAACTAAAAAATTCACCCCGCTCCTTGGCTGGCTCCCTCCGCCTTCCCGTAGATTGCATTGCCTTTCAACCGTTTCGTCCCCTTTGCTTCCTCTCCCCATTGCTTCTACCTGGTGCCATGGCAGCCCAGCAGATCATGAAGTCTGAGGTGAGGCGCCTGACACAGGAGCTCCAGGCCAAGGATGCGGAGCTCAGGGCCAAGGACGTGGAGCTCCATGAGCTCAAGGAGGAGAGGAGTGCCATGCTCCTTCGTTATGTGCAGGAGTTCACGGAGCTTCAAAAGCGGCAGGCGTCCACCACAAAGATGCTCGAGGCGTCGGCGTCGTTGCTGCAGAAAGCGGGAGATACGATAGGACATCAGGGGAGCTGTCTGGAACGCGAGCGGGCCGATCGTGACGAGGTCTAGGATCGCCTTAGCCACTTGGTGGACCAAGTTGCCACACACGTATTGAAGCTGTGCAATGCCTACCGTCGTGCTAACACGACCATGCCGGCTGTCGGGCTAAACCCATTTGACCACCCCGTCGACTTCAACGATCTGCGCCTTCCTGACCTGGCCTCCTTCTTCACCTATATCTCCGAGGAGCTGAGCCATCTCTGCGCGATGGTGGGGGCGGAGCTAGACAAGGAGGGGTTGCGGGCTGCCATCGCCGTTGCCAGGCGAATCCTCTTAGGGCTCCGTCACCGGAATCCATTCATGCCATTGGACGCCGTCTTTGACTAGCTAGCTCTCGTCGATCGGCAGCGGGCTCTATAGGCGGTTGCACCCTGCATCACCAACGTCGTGCGCCTCGAGAAGTAGAGGGACTTCAATGGTGTTTAGGCGTCGTGAAAGCACAAGTGCTCCCTGGGTGGTTTTGGTAATTAATGTCAACATATCTCTTGTTGGACTAACACTTTTAGCTAGTATGTTTCAGATAAGTTCAACAATGGAGTGGCATGGACTAGAGGATGTGGAACCCCTTCAAGATGCTCAGGACAAAGGATTGGCTCAAGCTTCAAGATCAAGACTCTACATTTTCTATTTTAGTGATCCAAGATCACATTGAGTCTATAGGAAAAGCCAATACTATCAAGAGGGGATGAGGTGTTGCTTAATGGCTTGCTTGCTCAAAGTGCTTAGTGATATGCTCCAAAACCCTCAACTACCTTCCCACATCCACATATGACCTAAACCAAAAGTCAAACTCGGCCCCACCGATTCTTTCTATCCGGCGCCACCGAGTTTCAAATGTCATAGCCACTGCCACAAACCCTAGCAAATCGGTTTCACCGATAGGGATCTCGGTCTCACCGAGATGGGATTGTAATCTCTCTGTTTCCCTTCGTAATGTTTCAGTCTTACCGAGTTTGATCAATCTGTACTACCGAGATTACAATGCAAACCCTCTGGTTAGCTTATTACCAAAATCGGTCCCACCGAGTTTGTGTAATCGGTCTCACCGAGTTTGCCTGACCAACTCTCTGGTTAGCTTATTACCAAAATCGGTCACACCGAGTTTGTGTAATCGGTCACACCGAGATTACGTTATGCCCTAACCCTAACCATATCGGTCCTACCGAGTTGCATCTTAGTCCCACCGAAAATCCTAACGTTCACTAGGTTTGCTGAATCGGTCCGACCGAGTTTAACCATTCGGTCCCACCGAGTTTGGCAAATTGTGTGTAAGATTTTGTGTGGAGGCTATATATACCCCTCCACCCACTCTTCATTCGTGGAGAGAGCCATCAGAACATACCTACACTTCCAATACACATTTTCTGAGAGAGAACCACCTACACTTGTGTTGAGGTCAAGATATTCCATTCCAACCATATGAATCTTGATCTCTAGCCTTCCCCAAGTTGCTTTCCACTCAAATCTTCTTTCCACCAAATCCAAATCCTGTGAGAGAGAGTTGAGTGTTGGGGAGACTATCATTTGAAGCACAAGAGCAAGGAGTTCATCATCAATACACCATTTGTTACTTCTTGGAGAGTGGTGTCTCCTAGATTGGCTAGGTGTCACTTGGGAGCCTCCAACAAGATTGTGGAGTTAAACGAAGGAGTTTATAAGGGCAAGGAGATCGCCTACTTTGTGAAGATCTATCACTAGTGAGGCAAGTCCTTCATGGGCGATGGCCGTGATGGAATAGACAAGGTTGCTTCTTCGTGGACCCTTCGTGGGTGGAGCCCTCCATGGACTCGCACAACCGGTACCCTCCGTGGGTTGAAGTCTCTATCAACGTGGATGTACGATAGCACCACCTATCGGAACCACGATAAAAACATCCGTGTCTCCAATTGCGTTTGAATTCTCCAAACCCTTCTCTTTACATTCTTGCAAGTTGCATGCTTTACTTTCCGCTGCTCATATACTCATTGCATGCTTGCTTGATATGTATTGTGTTTGTTAAACTTGTGCTTAAACTCCACTTAAACTTAAGAATATTAAAAACTGCAACTTTTGGCACTTAGTGTCTAATCACCCCTCTCTAGACACCTCTTCTCGATCCTTTCAATTGGTATTAGAGTTTTGGTCTCCATTGCCTTGGTTTAAACACCATTGGAGGAAGATGGATGTGTCTACTTTGGGGAGTCTTAGACATAGAGTGCCTATTCTTGATGGAGAGTATTTTCATGAGTGGAAAAATGAAATGCTTGAGATTTTCAATGAATATCATTTGAACAAGTACATTACTAGCCCTTGTGCACCTCATGTTGATCCTTTGCACCCTACCCTAGATGAAGATATTGACATGATTTGCAATCTTAGAACTGTTGAGCTCATCATTAGAGGCTTGCCTAGAAACTTGATTAGATGTTTGCCTACCCTCAAGTGTGCCTACACCATATGGAAATTTCTTGAGGAACTCTTTCCTAATTACTCCTTGAAAGATCTAGATGAAATCCTCCATAAGTCTATTGCTTTGATTAAGATGAGTTCCAATGATCCCAAATTTGGTGACTGCTTATTTGAGCTTACTAATCTTACGAGTGCCCAAGGAGATGTTGGAATCATTAGCAATATCATTTCCAGAGCTATTAGAATTCATAAAGATAACTATAGAAATGATCATTTATCTAATGAATTGCCCTCTCTAGGAATTGATCAATCACAAGATGATGTTGAACATGAATACTCGGATGATGATGATGATGATGATGATGATAGTGACTATGATCACGATGGTGCGATGAGACACTTTGGTCTTATGGCAAATCTTCGCGGCTACATGGCTGGAGGAAAGGAATGGGTCCTTGTGGATGTACTGATCATATGACCGGAGATAAAGATATGTTCTGTGAGCTTGCTGAAAATGACGGCCCTCGAAAATATGTCACTTTTGGTGATAATTCAAAGGGTAAGGTGGTTGGCCTTGGTAAGGTGGCCATCTCACATGATAGCTCCATACAAAATGTCATGCTCGTTGAATCCCTTGGATACAACTTACTTTCAGTATCTAGACTTGCTGATTTCAGTTTCAATGTCTTATTCACTGAAGTAGATTGCCAAGTGTTTCGTAGAGACAATCATAAAATGGTCTTTACCGGTATACGTAGAGGAGATCTTTACATTGTTGATTTCACTAAAAAGGCTCAACCTAAAACTTGCCTAATTGCTAAATCTTCTAAAGGCTGGTTGTGGCATAGAAGACTAGGTCACGTTGGTATGCAAAATCTTGATAAGCTTATTAAAGGTGATCATATCCTTGGAATAAAAGATGTCATATTTGACAAGGATAGACTTCGTAGTGCTTGTCAAGCAGGGAAACAAGTTGGAGGAAGTCACCGCGCTAAGAACATCATGACCACAAGAAGACCACTCGAGCTACTTCACATGGATCTCTTTGGTCCAAATGCCTACAAGAGTCTCGGTGGTAACTCATTTGGTCTAGTCATAGTTAATGATTTTTCAAGATTTACGTGGGTGTTCTTTCTTGATGAAAAATCACAGGTCCAAAAGATCTTCAAAAACTTCTCTAGAAAGGCCCAAAATTAGTTTGACGTGAAGATCAAGAAGGTTTGGAGCGACAATGGAACAGAGTTCAAGAACGCAAATGTGGACACCTTTCTTGACGAAGAAGGGATTTCACACAAGTTCTCGGCTACGTACACACCTCAACAAAATGGAGTTGTTGAAAGGAAGAACCAGACTCTTATCGAGATGGCAAGAACGATGCTTGATGAGTACAAAACGCCAAAGCACTTTTGGGCGGAAGCGGTTGAGACAGCTTGTCATGCAACAAATCGCTTGTATCTTCACAAGCTACTCTGCAAGACGGCGTACGAGCTCCTCACCGGTAACAAACCCCAAGTTGGATACTTTCGAGTATTCGTCTCAAAGTGCTACATTCTTGATAAGCATCGTCGTTCTAAATTTTCTCCTAAATCTCATGAAGGTTTCCTACTTGGTTATGGCTCAAACTCTCACACTTACCGTGTCTACAACAATTTCACCCGAAAGGTTGAATAGACGGTAGATGTGAAGTTTGATGAATCTAACGGCTCACAAGTAGAGCAATTGCCAATTGATGTAGGAGACAAAGACCCTTCGGAAGCAATTCAAGACTTGTCCATTGGCAAGATTCGTCCAACAAAAGTGAAGGAGAGTACCTCATCCGTCCAAGTGGAAGCTTCTACCTCACGACAAGGTGAACCAAGAGTTGATACGGAAGCATCCACAAGTAGGACACGCCAAGATGAAGAAAACGAGGAAGTGCACCAAGATGAACATCAACAACCTCCTTCTCCACCACGACAAGAGAACGACAACGTCAACAATGAAAAAGGCCAAGAAGAAGCACAAGATGAAGAGGATGTTCCACCCCGACCCAAGCAAAAGCTTTCATGAGTTCGAGCAAGAATTGCTAAGGATCATCCCGTCGAGCAAATCTACAATGATATCCAAACCGGGAGAATCACTCGCTCTAAAACCCGTTTAGCTAACTTTTGTGAACATTGCTCATTCATATCTAGCATTGAACCTATGAAGGTTGAAGAAGCATTGGAGGATCCGGACTGGATAAATGCTATGCATGAAGAGCTACACAACTTTGAGAGAAATCAAGTGTGGACATTGGTCGAGAAGCCCGACAACAACCACAACATCATTGGTACCAAATGGGTGTTTCACAACAAGCAAGATGAAGATGGACAAGTGGTTCGCAACAAAGCACGTCTCGTCGCCCAAGGCTACACACATGTTGAAGGTATGGACTATGGTGAGACATATGCTCCCGTTGCTAGAATTGAGTCCATTCGCATCTTACTTGCTTATGCTAATCACCATGATATCACCTTGTACCAAATGGACATTAAAAGTGCTTTTCTAAATGGCAAAATTGAGGAAGTCTATGTTAAGCAACCTCCCAGCTTCGTCAATCCTAAGAAACCTAATCATGTTTACAAACTTCACAAAGCCCTTTATGGTCTTAAACAAGCTCCTAGAGCATGGTATAAATGCTTGACCAGGTTCCTTATTGAAAAAGGCTTTGAAATTGGTAAAATTGATTCTACTCTTTTTACTAAAAGGGTTAATGGAGAACTATTTGTGTGCCAAATTTATGTTGATGATATCATATTTGGTTCAACTAACCCTCATTTTAGTGAGAAGTTTGGAAAGCTAATGTCGGAGAAGTTTGAGATGTCTATGATGAGTGAACTCAAATTCTTTCTCGGTTTGCAAATCAAGCAAACTAAGGAAGGTACCTTTTTCTCTCAAACGAAGTACACCAAGGACTTATTCAAGAAGTTCAATATGCAAGAATGCAAAGGTATGACTACACCCATGCCTACTAGTGGACATCTTGATTTGACCAAAGATGGTGAACCGGTTGATCAAAAGGTTTATCGCTCTATGATTGGTTCATTGTTATATCTATGTGCCTCTCGTCCCGATATTATGCTAAGTGTGTGCATGTGTGCACAATATCAAGCTGCTCCTAAAGAGTGTCATCTTAAGGCTGTGAAAAGGATAGTGAGATACCTAATCCATACACCAAATTTTGGCATTAAGAGGTCCTCTTTTGATCTTGTTGGCTACTCTGATTCGGACTATGCCGGAGACAAGGTTGATAGAAAATCCACTTCGGGTACTTGTCAATTCCTTGGTAGATCTCTTGTGTCTTGGTCTTCCAAGAAACAAAACTCGATATCCTTATCCACCGCCGAAGCGGAATACATTGCCGCTGGTTCATGTTGTGCTCAATTACTTTGGATGACCCAAACTCTTAAAGATTATGGGATATATGTGAAACATGTTCCATTGCTATGTGACAATGAAAGTGCTATAAAGATTGCTCACAATCCCGTGCAACATTCTCGAACTAAGAATATTGAAGTTCGTCATCATTTCATTCGAGATCATGTTGCAAAAGAGGACATTAACCTTAAGCATGTTCACACCGATAAGCAATTGGCGGATATATTCACTAAACCACTTGATGAGAAAGTGTTTTGCAGGTTGAGAGGTGAATTGAACATCATTGATGCTTCAAACTTGGAGTAGGAACTCCATTTGATACATGCAGGGCATGAGCCTATGACTAATCCTTGATATTTCTCTTATGATGCTATTCATATGTCTTGGATATATTTGTACCTTGCATGTTATCTAACCCGTGTAGGTACTTGGTTGAATCTAAATCTATGAGATTGCAACTCGCTCACATCTTGAGCAATCTCTACATCACCAAGTCTCTACGCAATGGTGGTTGAAGAGAAGGAAGCACGAAACCATTCAAACATATCCTTTGGCAAATTCTATGTTGAGTCTCATGATTGTCATTTCGGATACACAAGTGCTCTTCCTTGCAAAGCTAACCCATGTAGGTAGATGAACTCAAACTCCAAGTGGTGCTCCCAACCCTTGATGAACTACATCAACGTTGAGCAACCCACACAAGTTCAACTACATGAGCAAGATCAACACCACCACCCAATGTATGTTATTCCATCTTAGAGAAGCTTTACTCCAAGTCATGAGTGAAAGCAACTCGACAAGATGTGAATACATCAAAAGGCTTAAAAGAAAAATGGTAACCCCATTTTGAGCTTAAACGATGAGTATGACCTATGATCAAGTGCTCTCACTTGACTCCTAAGTCAATATACTCTAATATAGGTGACTTTGTCGCCGACCATTTCTAGATGAAGTTCTCTAGTGCTTCTCCATGCTTTTGCATTTGCATATTTGTTTCCCCTTTCAAAAAAAACTTCATCTAGAACTTTTAGTTTCTTTTCTTTCCTTTTTGTTCTGCATTTTCTGCATCCAATTCATTGCAAATCTTTCAGTAAATTCCTTCCATATCCTTGTGAGATCTTACTTGTCTAGTGAGCTAAGGTGACAAGTGGTTTCACTCTGATGAACTCGGTCACACCGGTTTGTTCTCTTCGGCCCAACCAAAATCTTTCGGTGCAACTGAAGCACACAACTTGGAGTCACCGATTCCATCACAGGAAAACCAACTTGCCACTTATTCCTGATTTCCGTTTGCTCCAGTTCCACTCAATGATTCTTGTCCTCTACCAGCATCATATTAGACATGCTGCTTTGCTCTTTGACTCAAGGACCAACCCATTTGTATCACATGTCCAGAAGAGCCCTTCTTAGAAATTGATGTCAAAGGGGGAGAGAGAGAGATCACATCAAAGCTTAATCCTTCCTATAGGGGGAGAAAGAGAGAATACTCAGGGGGAGAGAGTTTCTCAACTAGGAGATAGTAATATCATCAAAGACCCCAGATGCTTGATGTTCAAGAGGAGAGATGTCACATGTCTTTAAGAGGGGAAAGACATGTTTGGTTGCTTGCTTTAGCTCAAGCTCTGTTGTTTTCCTTTTTGTTGCTCTGATTTTCTGTTCCCTATCTTCTCCCAATATCCCATGCAGATTCAGGGGGAGCAAGACATCTAAGGGAAGGAAATCTCTGATTTTATTGCATATCTTTACCTTTGGGGACATGTCTACATCTAATGTGGTACTTAGTACTCACTCTACATGTCATCCCAGTCTTGGTTCTCTTATGGTTTCTCTTGCTTGCTCTGGTCAGTAGGTGTATCTGTGTTATTTAACCTTGTTTGCAGAGGTTCATCCCATCCTAAGCCAACTCAAGACCACAAGGTAAGTATATGCATCACAGTCATGTGAATGAGAAGTTCTTGCTGATGTACATACTGTTTGCAAGAAGGACTCATTAGCATGAAGGTACATTTCTCACATTCACATCATTTGCTCTGATGCATATAGCCAAGATACATGTAACACATTGCTTACTCTGTCATGTTTATGCATTCACATGCTCCTATATTCAATATTCACATGATTGCATACATGTAGGGGGAGCCTATGCATGTTACATGTCTTTCCAAAGCTTTACTTGCTATTCTCTATATATTTATCTAAAGCTTTGATGTATGTTGTCATCAATTACCAAAAAGGGGGAGATTGAAAGCACAAGTGCTCCCTGGGTGGTTTTGGTAATTAATGTCAACATATCTCTTGTTGGACTAACACTTTTACCTAGTATGTTTCAGATAAGTTCAACAATGGAGTGGCATGGACTAGAGGATGTGGAACCCCTTCAAGATGGTAAGGACAAAGGATTGGCTCAAGCTTCAAGATCAAGACTCTACATTTTCTATTTTAGTGATCCAAGATCACATTGTGTCTATAAGAAAAGCCAATACTATCAAGAGGGGATGAGGTGTTGCTTAATGGTTTGCTTGCTCAAAGTGCTTAGTGATATGCTCCAAAACCCTCAACTACCTTCCCACATCCACATATGACCTAAACCAAAAGTCAAACTCGGCCCCACCGATTCTTTCTATCTGGCGCCACCGAGTTTCAAATGTCATAGCCACTGCCACAAACCCTAGCAAATCGGTTTCACCGATAGGGATGTCGGTCTCACCGAGATGGGATTGTAATCTCTCTGTTTCCCTTCGTAACGTTTCGGTCTTACCGAGTTTGATCAATCGATACTACTGAGATTACAATGCAAACCCTTTGGTTAGCTTATTACCAAAATCGGTCCCACCGAGTTTGTGTAATCGGTCTCACCGAGTTTGCCTGACCAACTCTCTGGTTAGCTTATTACCAAAATCAGTCCCACCGAGTTTGTGTAATCGGTCACACCGAGATTACGTTATGCCCTAACCCTAACCATATTGGTCCTACCGAGTTGCATCTCAGTCCCACCGAAAATCCTAACGGTCACTAGGTTTGCTGAATCGGTCCGACCGAGTTTAACCATTCGGTCCCACCGAGTTTGGCAAATTGTGTGTAATAGTTAGCTTTTGTGTGGAGGCTATATATACCCCTCCATCCACTCTTCATTCGTTGAGAAAGCCATTAGAACATACCTACACTTCCAATACACATTTTCTGAGAGAGAACCACCTACACTTGTGTTGAGGTCAAGATATTCCATTCCAACCATATGAATCTTGATCTCTAGCCTTCCCCAAGTTGCTTTCCACTCAAATCTTCTTTCCACCAAATCCAAATCCTGTGAGAGAGAGAGTTGAGTGTTGGGGAGACTATCATTTGAAGCACAAGAGCAAGGAGTTCATCATCAACACACCATTTGTTACTTCTTGGAGAGTGGTGTCTCCTAGATTGTCTAGGTGTCACTTGGGAGCCTCCAACAAGATTGTGGAGTTGAACCAAGGAGTTTGTAAGGGCAAGGAGATCGCCTACTTCGTGAAGATCTACCGCTAGTGAGGCATGTCCTTCGTGGGCGACGGCCGTGATGGAATAGACAAGGTTGCTTCTTCGTGGACCCTTCGTGGGTGGAGCCCTCCATGGACTCGCGCAACCGGTACCCTCCGTGGGTTGAAGTCTCTATCAACGTGGATGTACGATAGCACCACCTATCGGAACCACGACAAAAACATCCGTGTCTCCAATTGCGTTTGAATTCTCCAAACCCTTCTCTTTACATTATTGCAAGTTGCATGCTTTACTTTCCGCTGCTCATATACTCATTGCATGCTTGCTTGATATGTATTGTGTTTGTTAATCTTGTGCTTGAACTCCACTTAAACTTAAGAATATTAAAAACTGCAACTTTTGGCACTTAGTGTCTAATCACCCCCCCTCTAGACACCTCTTCTCGATCCTTTCACGTCGTCTGCATGGGCATGTCCATGTCTCGGCGCAACATGACCGTTGGATCAAACTCAGTTGGTTCAGATCGGTCACTGTAGCACAAAGCGTGTGGGTGTGTTTGGTTGCATTCTCATCTCAATATTGTTGTTCCCTCTTCGTGTATTTGTGTTAACCTACTAGTCTGGACTCGTGCACCCTTCATGCACTGTGCCAAACACCCAAAATTGGGTCGAGAAGGGAACTTTTGCTCCCATCCTGTGCACCCTTCGTACACCCTGCCTAACACTGATTCGTGCTTCATATGGTTCATGTTTCGTGGAGTACTGTAGCACCGTACTCTCCATGCACTGTAGACCTAGTTCTGTTAACATTGATCTCACTGTTCATTCTCAACCGGACAGTCAAAAAAGCAGTACTATGTTACATTGTTGTTCATATAGTTGACATACGCACAACATCATTTGTTGTCGTCATATCTTACTATGCTAGCAACAAGATTATGTAGTACTGACGTATGAACCACTGCACATGTCTAGTAGTTGGAGCACTGTGTATGTTCAAGTGGCTGCCATGTTTCGCACTCCTCCGTCGTAAGAGTGGAAATGCTTGCTGTAATCACTTTTTTCTTCAAAAAATAGTGGACACGCTCTACCATGTGGATCATCCTCGACGGTCATCGGGAACCTTGCTACTCACTTTCACCGACGTGTGGGACAGCCAGCATCGGGGTCCACCAGCCATGCACTAAATTACTTCGTAGTAGAGTGCCCAACTGCATGGTAGACTACCCCGATCGAAGCGCCGCAGTAATGCCCAATGATCCATCAAATCACAAAACCCCCTCCTTTCCAGCAGTAAGTTGGACGGACGAAGCAACCATCATTTCACTCTTCTCTCTTAGATTCCTCTCTTGAAGAAAACCCCCAGTAGCTTCTCCCTCATCTTGTTCTTCATTTCTTCAAGAAAACCCGACTTGCTTCTGCCATTGTTCTTCTCCCCGAAAGAAGGAAAGGTGAGCGCATCAATGGTTTTGATTCTGCCCAAGGCCCGGTCTTGCAACCCCGAGACTGATCCTATAACTCACTCTTTGTTCTTCTTTTGGGTTTGTGATTATGCTTTCTTTTCTTTTATTTCTATTTGACAGTTTCTTGATGGACGCTGGAGCACCATCCGAAGTGTCTATGGCTCTGGCCAAAACCGTCGAGGCTCATGGTACGAAGATGCGCAAGCACCCCGCTGAGACTACCGCAGACAAGCTCAAAGCCATCGCCATGTCCAAGCCCCCCTCTCCAGCATCCATCATTAAGCAAGTCCAGGTAATATATCTTCTTGACGATCTTTTTCTCGATCTTGATTGTGTTTTTCATCTAACACGCAGTACTAGTACTAGTAGTACAACTTTCTGGGTGATCTTGCATGTGATTTTTGTGTGCCAAATGACGGTTCTAAATTCCTCTTTTGACCAAAACATGCGAGAGGTTGACACTAATTTCTTATAGATTACTTTCAACTACTTTATGAACATCAATGCTACCTTTGAAGAGGGTATATTTGCCTCAGTAACTTCTGTTATGGACATTGCAAGTAATCCCTCTGCTCTCATGCCTTTGAAAACATGTTCTAGTGTCTTTTTTCACTCATTTATGTGTGTATATGTAGTCATATATCGAGTAAAATATTGAATATCATCTTATATTTCTGAACGGAGGTAGTAATAAAATAACTCGTTTCTGTTTGTATTAGAACCAGGTCCACGGTGGAGATGAAGTTCTCAAAGTCATCCCGTGTGAACTAGAAGACCCGAGGATGAGTTCTACTACTAAACTATCCTGCTGATGTGTCCTTGTCGCCACGTGTCCTGAACTAGTGTTTTCTTGTAACATTGTTGTCAGACGTGTTCTCGAGGTTGTACTTAACCACAACAATTTCCTGGCTGTGCCTTCGATTACGAAGGGTGTGGTTCTTGTAAAGCTTCCCGACAAATATGATGCAGCCTGTCTTCATCGTCATGTTTATGAGTGGAAAGACCACTCTGTTATGTTCTCCAAGGTTAACGAGATGGTGATGGTGCCAGTAGACATCTCCCACGAAGTCCATGGCCTAGTCTGTTATGCGGGGTTCATCCCGTAGGTCGGTGGCAAGAAATAGTCTGCAGAGTTTAATTAGTGCAACTTTACTTGTCTGTAGTAAGTACTATTGTTTAGTACTCCCTCTGTCCCATAATGCAAGACGTTTTTTTGGCACTAGTGTAGTGTTAAAAACATCTTATATTATAGGACGGAGGGAGTACTTGATTTGTGTTTGTGAACCCTATATTGTTTAGTACTGCCGCTTTTGGTGTGTGGTGAGTCCTGAGAACAGTCTATGTTAATGTCTTTCCACTCAATTCAGTATGTATATTTTGAAGTATCCAGATCATCTTTTTTGTGAGGACGGTTTAGCAATTATGGTTACACTCCAATATCTGTATGCATTGCAGGGTTTATCGCACCCACTAGGATTTGCAGTCCCATGGATGTTCGGTCCATACAATTTGCCACGACCTTTGGATTGTCCTGGTTGTGGGAGTAGGCAGGGGCCCTGCATGCCACGCGTAGTTTGACGATCAATCTTCCGTTTAGTACTTCAACATAGTGATTTCCTGGTAAGGATTCACTCGTGTTACATCAAGTAAATCTTATTGATTTACTGTCTAAATCTTATTGATTTAGTGCCATGTTTTCTTTCTTTTGTTGCAATTTTACGATGCATGTTTTGCCATGAGACATTCATCATAGAATAAACCGTTTGGTTTTCTCTATGATGGATATTTTTGCAGGTTTCACTTCTTATGTCGTGTCAGTAACGAAGGCATTGTCCATCACTTATATTGTTGGAAAAAATTGGATCAGTCTGTTGTCTAAGTACAAGCTGAATCCCTATGATGAACTACAGTTTGGTCTAACAAACATGCCATAATTAGTCCTTCTCGCATTTAAAAGAAATGAAGAAAAAGACTGGATCACGGTCACGGAGCCTACTCAAGTTAGAAAGCTGATCATAGCAGACCAGACACGATCACCACTGTCTCGCACATCGGTACCACCTTCCGCAACGGATCAAGCACTAGCAGTTGCTCTAGGACTGACAGCGGCAGCAGCTCAGTCTGATCCAGACGAGGATTGGGCGCCGACTACGTCAGTGGATCACGCTGATCTACCAGAGGATCGGGCATCGACATCGGCACCTGCTCCGACACTGTCACCTGCTCTACAACGATCACCATCTCCGGCAGCAGCGGCGGCACTACCAGTCGCACTGGCATGGGCACCAGCAATGGCTTCAGCACCTGCAACAACACTTGCACTTGCATCTGCTCCGGCCCATGCAGCGGCAACAGAACTAGTAGTTTTACCGGCAACAGACTGGGCTGCAGTTCACACTTCATATACCAAAGTCCTTACAAAAACCGACATGTCCACCTTCTTGGTAAGCATTGGCCGCCCAAGTGCTTCGTTCTTTTTTCTTTCCATGTTGTTTCACATTATTCACTGTGTTGATCTAACTGTTTGTGTATGTCTTCTTGATTGCAAACAGAGAATTCCTAGAGCAACGAGGGAGTCATTCAACAATCTGGGCGACCACGGCCAAGTTTCTCTTACCATGCGCTGCCTTGGTGTGAATGAACCTGCTCAGTATGCCATAAGTACAAAGGATGGCCGCTTGATGATTGATGCTAAACAATGGTCAAGTTTTAAATCTAAATCATATCTTGTGGTAGGGGATGATGTCAAAATCAAACTTTCTTGGCAAGGAGAGCTGGTCCTGCTACCTCTTGAGCATGCGTTGGTTTTCCCTTGAAGAGGAAAGGGTGATGCAGCAAAGTAGCATAAGTATTTCCCTTAGTTTTTGAGAACCAAGGTATCAATCCAGTAGGAGACAACGCAAAAGTCACCTAGTACCTGCACAAACAATCAAGAACCTTGCAACCAACGCGATAAAGGGGTTGTCAATCCCTTCACAGCCACTCGCAAAAGTGAGATCTGATAGAGATAGTAAAGTAAATATTTTTGGTATTTTTGTTGTATAGATTGGAAAGTAAAGATTGCAAAATAGTAAACGAGATGCGATGTAAATAAAAGAGATGCAATATAATAAGAAAGAGACTCGGGGCCATAGGTTTCACTAGTGCCTTCTTTGAAGATAGCATGTATTACGGTGGGTGAATAAATTACAGCCGAGCAATTGATAGAAAAGCGCACAGTTATGAAGATATCTAAGGCAATGATCATGAATATAGGCATCATGTCTGTGTCAAGTAGACCGAAACGATTCTGCATCTACTACTATTACTCCACACATCAACCGCTATCCAGCATGCATCTAGAGTATTAAGTTCATAAGAACAGAGTAACGCATTAAGCAAGATGACATGATGTAGAGGGATAAACTCAAACAATATGATATAAACCCCATATTTTTATCCTCGATGGGAACAATACAATACGTACCTTGCTGCCCCTACTGTCACTGGGAAAGGACACCGCAAGATTGAACCCAAAGCTAAGCACTTCTCCCATTGCAAGAAAGATCAATCTAGTAGGCCAAACTAAACCGATAATTCGAAGGGACTTGCAAAGATAACAAATCATGCATATAAGAATTCAGAGAAGAAGCAAATAATATTCATAAATAATCTTATTCATAAACCGACAATTCATCGGATCTCGGCAAACACACCGCAAAAGAGTATTACATCGAATAGATCTCCAAGAACATCGAGGAGAAATTTGTATTGAGAAGCAAAGAGAGAGAAGAAGCCATCTAGCTAATAACTATGGACCCGAACGTCTGTGGTAAACTACTCACGCTTCATCGAAGAGGCTATGGTGTTGATGTAGAAGCCCTCCATGATCGATTCCCCCTCCGGCAGATCGCCAGAAGAGGCCCCAAGATGGGATCTCACGGGTGCAGAAGGTTGCGGCAGTGGAAAAATGGTTTTGTGGCTCCCTGCGATCGATCTAGGGTATAAGAGTATATATAGGCGAAAGAAATACGTCGATGGAGCTACGAGGGGCCCACGAGGGTGGGGCGCGCCTACCCCCTGGGCACGCCCTCCTGCCTTGTGGCCGCCTTGTGGCATTCTAGACTTCAACTCCAAGTCTTCTGATTTGCTTTCGGTCCAAGAAAGATCATCGCGAAGGTTTCATTCCGTTTAGTATTCCTTTTCTGTGAAACTCTATAATAGGCAAAAAACAGAAACTGGCACTGGGCCTCCGGTTAATAGGTTAGTCCCAAAAATAATATAAAAGAGCATATTAAAGCCCATTAAACATCCAAAACAAATAATATAATAGCATGAAACAATCAAAATTTATAGATACGTTGGAGATGTATCAGGTCCAAATCAACTTTGAAATTCTTCAGTAGCAGCATGCAACTGCCGAACTGATCTATCCTCCGAGAGATTTTGATGTAATAATCTGGCATGGTGAAACAAGTGTCCTCACTACAAAAAAAGACACATCCGTGACATTTTGGGTCGAACGAATTTTTTTTCTGTCATACATATGCCACTTCTATGACGATAATTGTGACAAAACCCGATATCATCATAGATGTGGTGGGCTCCTACTTCTATGACAAAAAATCATGACAGAAAATGGGCTTTTCATCCGGGGCGGGCCGGAGACGCAGCTGCATGACATTCTTTGGGCCGTCCATGACAGAAAAAACCGTGGTAGAAGCGAGGGGGAGGAAAATTCTGGAGAGTTCCCGGTTACGGTGGGAGGTCGGGGGCCGAGCAATGCGCATTTCTCTCATACACGTACGCGCGTGTGTGCGAGGCGTTGGCTCTAACTGAACCCGAGCGAGGCGTTGGGCTCTAACTGAACCCAAGCGATTGCACTGCAAGCTACGCGTTACTGATGTTGGGGAACGCAGTAATTTCAAAATTTTCCTACGCACACGCAAGATCATGGTGATGCACAGCAACGAGAGGGGAGAGTGTTGTCTACGTACCAACGCAGACCGACTGCGGAAGCGATCACACAACGTAGAGGAAGTAGTCGTACGTCTTCTTCCCGATCCGACCGATCCAAGTACCGTTACTCCGGCACCTCCGAGTTCTTAGCACACGTTCAGCTCGATGACGTTCCTCGGGCTCCGATCCAGCAAAGCGTCGAGGAAGAGTTCCGTCAGCACGACGGCGTGATGACGATCTTGATGTACTACCGACGCAGGGCTTCGCCTAAGCACTACAACGGTACGATCGAGGTGGAATTTGGTGGCAGGGGGCACCGCACACGGCTAAGGAAAGATCTCAAGGATCAAGTTGTGTGTCTTGGGGTGCCCCCTGCCCCCGTATATAAAGGACCAGGGGAGGGGGTTCGGCCGGCTAGGGGGAGAGGGCGCAGGAGGAGTCCTACTCCCACCGGGAGTAGGACTCCCCCCTCAATCCTATTCCAATTAGGACTCAAGGGGGGAAAGAGAAGAGAGGGGGCCGGCCCACTTCTCCTAGTCCTACTAGGACTTGGGGAAAGGGGGGGCGCCGGCCAGCTTGTGGGCTGCCTCTTTTCTCTTTTCCACTAAGGCCCAATAGGCCCATTAGCCTCCCGGGGGGTTCCGGTAACCCTCCCGGTATTCCGGTAAAATCCCGATTTCACCCGGAACACTTCCGGTGTCCAAACATAGGCTTCCAATATATCAATCTTTACGTCTCGACCATTTCGAGACTCCTCGTCATGTCCGTGATCTCATCCGGGACTCTGAACAACCTTCGGTACATCAAAATGCATAAACTCATAATAACTGTCATCGTAACGTTAAGCGTGCGGACCCTACGGTTCGAGAACAATGTAGACATGACCGAGACACGTCTCCGGTCAATAACCAATAGCGGGACCTGGATGCCCATATTGGCTCCTACATATTCTACGAAGATCTTTATCGGTCAGACCGCATAACAACATACGTTGTTCCCTTTGTCATCGGTATGTTACTTGCCCGAGATTCGATCGTCGGTATCCAATACCTAGTTCAATCTCGTTACCAGCAAGTCTCTTTACTCGTTCCGTAATACATCATCTCACAACTAACTTATTAGTTGCAGTGCTTGCAAGGCTTATGTGATGTGCATTACCGAGAGGGCCCAGAGATACCTCTCCGACAATCGGAGTGACAAACCCTAATCTCGAAATACGCCAACCCAACATTTACCATTGGAGACACCTGTAGTACTCCTTTATAATCACCCAGTTACGTTGTGACGTTTGGTAGTACCCAAAGTGTTCCTCCGGTAAACGGGAGTTGCATAATCTCATAGTTATAGGAACATGTATAAGTCATGAAGAAAGCAATAGCAACATACTAAACGATCGGGTGCTAAGCTAATGGAATGGGTCATGTCAATCAGATCATTCTACTAATGATGTGACCTCGTTAATCAAATAACAACTCCTTGTTCATGGTTAGGAAACATAACCATCTTTGATTAACGAGCTAGTCAAGTAGAGGCATACTAGTGACACTCTGTTGGTCTATGTATTCACACATGTATTATGTTTCCGGTTAATACAATTCTAGCATGAATAATAAACATTTATCATGAAGTAAGGAAATAAATAATAACTTTATTATTGCCTCTAGGGCATATTTCCTTCAGTCTCCCACTTGCACTAGAGTCAATAATCTAGATTACACAGTAATGATTCTAACACCCATGGAGCCTTGGTGCTGATCATGTTTTGCTCGTGGAAGAGGCTTAGTCAACGGGTCTGCAACATTCAGATCCGTATGTATCTTGCAAATCTCTATGTCTCCCACCTAGACTAAATCCCGGATGGAGTTGAAGCGTCTCTTGATGTGTTTGGTTCTTTTGTGAAACCTGGATTCCTTTGCCAAGGCAATTGCACCAGTATTGTCACAGAAGATTTTCATTGGACCCGATGCACTAGGTATGACACCTAGATCGGATATGAACTCCTTCATCCAGACTCCTTCGTTTGCTGCTTCCGAAGCAGCAATGTACTCCGCTTCACATGTAGATCCCGCTACGACGCTTTGTTTAGAACTGCACCAACTGACAGCTCCACCATTTAAAGTAAACACGTATCCGGTTTGCGATTTAGAATCGTCCGGATCAGTGTCAAAGCTTGCATCAACGTAACCTCTTACGGTGAGCTCTTTGTCACCTCCATATACGAGAAACATATCCTAAGTCCTTTTCAGGTATTTCAGGATATTCTTGACCGCTGTCCAGTGATCCACTCCTGGATTACTTTGGTACCTCCCTGCTAAACTTATAGCAAGGCACACATCAGGTCTGGTACACAGCATTGCATACATGATAGAGCCTATGGCTGAAGCATAGGGAACATCTTTCATTTTCTCTCTATCTTCTGCAGTGGTCGGGCATTGAGTTTGACTCAACTTCACACCTTGTAACACAGGCAAGAACCCTTTCTTTGCTTGATCCATTTTGAACTTCTTCAAAATCTTGTCAAGGTATGTGCTCTGTGAAAGTCCAATTAAGCGTTTTGATCTATCTCTATAGATCTTTATGCCTAATATGTAAGCAGCTTCCCCGAGGTCTTTCATCGAAAAACTTTTATTCAAGTATCCCTTTATGCTATCCAGAAATTCTATATCATTTCCAATCAGCAATATGTCATCCACATATAATATCAGAAATGCTACACAGCTCCCACTCACTTTCTTGTAAATACAGGCTTCTCCAAAAGTCTGTATAAAGCCAAATGCTTTGATCACACTATCAAAGCGTTTATTCCAACTCCGAGATGCTTGCACCAGTCCATAAATGGATCGCTGGAGTTTGCATACTTTGTTAGCTCCTTTTGGATCGACAAAACCTTTTGGTTGTATCATATACAACTCTTCTTGCAGGAATCCACTCAGGAATGCAGTTTTGACATCCATCTGCCATATTTCATAATCATAAAATGCGGCAATTGCTAACATAATTCTGACGGACTTAAGCATCGCTACGGGTGAGAAAGTCTCATTGTAGTCAACCCCTTGAACTTGTCGAAAACCTTTTGCGACAAGTCGAGCTTTATAGACAGTAACATTACCGTCAGCGTCAGTCTTTTTCTTGAAGATCCATTTATTCTCAATTGCTTGCCGATCATCGGGCAAGTCAACCAAAGTCCATACTTTGTTCTCATACATGGATCCCATCTCAGATTTCATGGCCTCAAGCCACTTTGCGGAATCTAGGCTCACCATCGCTTCTTCATAGTTCGTAGGTTCATCATGATCTAGTAGCATGACTTCCAGAACTGGATTACCGTACCACTCCGGTGCGGATCTCACTCTGGTTGATCTACGTGGTTCAGTAGAATCTTGCTCTGAAGTTTCATGATCTTCATCATTAGCTTCCTCACTGATTGGTATAGGTGTCGCAGAAACAATTTTCTGTGATGTACTATTTTCCAATAAGGGAGCAGGTACAGCTACCTCGTCAAGTTCTACTTTCCTCCCACTCACTTCTTTCGAGAGAAACTCCTTCTCTAGAAATGATCCATTCTTAGCAACGAATATCTTGCCTTCGGATCTGTGATAGAAGGTATACCCAACAGTTTCATTTGGGTATCCTATGAAGACACATTTCTCCGCTTTGGGTTCGAGCTTATCAGGTTGAAGCTTTTTCACATAAGCATCGCAGCCCCAAACTTTAAGAAACGACAACTTTGGTTTCTTGCCAAACCATAGTTCATAAGGCGTCGTCTCAACGGATTTTGATGGTGCCCTATTTAACGTGAATGCGGCCGTCTCTAAAGCATAACCCCAAAACGATAGCGGTAAATCAGTAAGAGACATCATAGATCGCACCATATCTAGTAAAGTACGATTACGACGTTCGGACACACCATTACGCTGTGGTGTTCCGGGTGGCGTGAGTTGCGAAACTATTCCACAATTTTTCAAATGTACACCAAACTCGTAACTCAAATATTCTCCTCCACGATCAGATCGTAGAAATTTTATTTTCTTGTTATGATGTTTTTCAACTTCACTCTGAAATTCCTTGAACTTTTCAAATGTTTCAGACTTATGTTTCATTAAGTAGATATACCCATATCTGCTTAAATCATCTGTGAAGGTGAGAAAATAACGATATCCGCCACGAGCTTCAATATTCATCGGACCACATACATCGGTATGTATGATTTCCAACAAATCTGTTGCTCTCTCCATAGTACCGGAGAACGGTGTTTTAGTCATCTTGCCTATGAGGCACGGTTCGCAAGTACCAAGTGATTCATAATCAAGTGATTCCAAAAGCCCATCAGTATGGAGTTTCTTCATGCCCTTTACACCGATATGACCTAAACGGCAGTGCCACAAATAAGTTGCACTATCATTATTAACTTTGCATCTTTTGGCTTCTACATTATGAATATGTGTATTACTATCTTCGAGATTCAACAAGAATAGACCACTCTTCAAAGGTGCATGACCATAAAAGATATTATTCATATAAATAGAACAACCATTATTCTCTGATTTAAATGAATAACCGTCTCGCATTAAACAAGATCCAGATATAATGTTCATGCTCAACGCTGGCACCAAATAACAATTATTTAGGTCTAATATTAATCCCGAAGGTAGATGTAGAGGTAGCGTGCCGACCGCGATCACATCGACTTTGGAACCGTTTCCCACGCGCATCGTCACCTCGTCCTTTGCTAGTGTCCGCTTATTCCGTAGTCCCTGTTTCGAGTTGCAAATATTAGCAACAGAACCAGTATCAAATACCCAGGTGCTACTGCGAGCTCTAGTAAGGTACACATCAATAACATGTATATCACATATACCTTTGCTCACTTTGCCATCCTTCTTATCCGCCAAATACTTGGGGCAGTTCCGCTTCCAGTGACCAGTCTGCTTGCAATAGAAGCACTCAGTTTCAGGCTTAGGTCCAGACTTGGGTTTCTTCTCTTGAGCAGCAACTTGCTTACTGTTCTTTTTGAAGTTTCCCTTCTTCTTCCCTTTGCCCTTCTTCTTGAAACTAGTGGTTTTGTTAACCATCAACACTTGATGCTCCTTCTTGATTTCTACCTCCGCAGCTTTTAGCATTGCGAAGAGCTCGGGAATAGTTTTGTTCATCCCTTGCATATTATAGTTCATCACGAAGCTCTTGTAGCTTGGTGGCAGTGATTGGAGAATTCTGTCAATGACGCAGTCATCTGGAAGATTAACTCCCATCTGAATCAAGTGATTATTATACCTAGACATCTTGAGTATATGCTCACTGACAGAACTGTTCTCCTCCATCTTACAGCTATAGAACTTATTGGAGACTTCATATCTCTCAATTCGGGCATTTGCTTGAAATATTAACTTCAACT
Source organism: Triticum monococcum (assembly GCA_034509565.1). Taxonomy (NCBI): domain Eukaryota; kingdom Viridiplantae; phylum Streptophyta; class Magnoliopsida; order Poales; family Poaceae; genus Triticum; species Triticum monococcum. The sequence goes on from CM067841.1 coordinate 390,021,617, forward strand.
CCTGGAACATCTCATATGCTCCATGACGTTCAAAACGTCGTTGAAGTCCCGATTCTAAGCCGTAAAGCATGGCACACTGAACTATCGAGTAGTCATCAGATTTGCTCTGCCAGACGTTCATAACATCTGGCGTTGCTCCAGCAGCAGGCCTGTCACCCAGCGGTGCTTCCAGGATGTAATTCTTCTGTGCAGCAATGAGGATAATCCTCAGGTTACGGACCCAGTCCGTGTAATTGCTACCATCATCTTTCAACTTTGCTTTCTCAAGGAACGCATTAAAATTCAACGGAACAATAGCACGGGCCATCTATCTACAAGCAACATAAACAAGCAAGATACTATTAGGTACTAAGTTCATGATAAGTTTAAGTTCAGTTAATCAAATTACTTAGGAACTCCCACTTAGATAGACATCCCTCTAATCCTCTAAGTGATTACGTGATCCAAATCAACTAAACCATAACCGATCATCACGTGAGATGGAGTAGTTTTCAATGGTGAACATCGTCATGTTGATCATATCTACTATATGATTCACGCTCGACCTTTCGGTCTCTGTGTTCCGAGGCCATATCTGCATATGCTAGGCTCGTCAAGTATAACCTGAGTATTCTGCGTGTGCAAAACTGGCTTGCACCCGTTGTAGATGGACGTAGAGCTTATCACACCCGATCATCACGTGGTGTTTGGGCACGACGAACTTTGGCAACGGTGCATACTCAGGGAGAACACTTCTTGATAATTTAGTGAGAGATCATCTTATAATGCTACCGTCAATCAAAGCAAGATAAGATGCATAAAAGGATAAACATCACATGCAATCAATATAAGTGATATGATATGGCCATCATCATCTTGTGCTTGTGATCTCCATCTCCGAAGCACCGTCATGATCACCATCGTCACCGGCGCGACACCTTGATCTCCATCGTAGCATCGTTGTCGTCTCGCCAATCTTATGCTTCCACGACTATTACTACCGTTTAGTAATCTAGTAAAGCATTACATCGCGATTGCATTGCATACAATAAAGCGACAACCATATGGCTCCTGCCAGTTGCCGATAACTTAGTTACAAAACATGATCATCTCATACAATAAAATCAGCATCATGCCTTGACCATATCACATCACAACATACCCTGCAAAAACAAGTTAGACGTCCTCTACTTTGTTGTTGCAAGTTTTACGTGGCTGCTACGGGCTTAAGTAAGAACTCATCTCACCTACGCATCAAAACCACAACGATAGTTCGTCAAATAGACTCCGTTTTAACCTTCTCAAGGACCGGGCGTAGTCACACTTGGTTCAACTAAAGTTGGAGAGACAGTCTTCCGCAAGCCATCTATGTGCAAAGCACGTCGAGGGAACCGGTCTCGCGTAAGAGTACGCGTAATGTTGGTCCGGATCGTCTCAACCAACAATACCGCCGAACCAAAGTATGACATGCAGGTAGGCAGTATGACTTGTATCGCCCACAACTCACTTGTGTTCTACTCGTGCATATAACATCAAACCATAGAACCTAGGCTCGGATGCCACTGTTGGGGAACGCAGTAATTTCAAAATTTTCCTACGCACACGCAAGATCATGGTGATGCACAGCAACGAGAGGGGAGAGTGTTGTCTACGTACCAACGCAGACCGACTGCGGAAGCGATCACACAACGTAGAGGAAGTAGTCGTACGTCTTCTTCCCGATCCGACCGATCCAAGTACCGTTACTCCGGCACCTCCGAGTTCTTAGCACACGTTCAGCTCGATGACGTTCCTCGGGCTCCGATCCAGCAAAGCGTCGAGGAAGAGTTCCGTCAGCACGACGGCGTGATGACGATCTTGATGTACTACCGACGCAGGGCTTCGCCTAAGCACTACAACGGTACGATCGAGGTGGAATTTGGTGGCAGGGGGCACCGCACACGGCTAAGGAAAGATCTCAAGGATCAAGTTGTGTGTCTTGGGGTGCCCCCTGCCCCCGTATATAAAGGACCAGGGGAGGGGGTTCGGCCGGCTAGGGGGAGAGGGCGCAGGAGGAGTCCTACTCCCACCGGGAGTAGGACTCCCCCCTCAATCCTATTCCAATTAGGACTCAAGGGGGGAAAGAGAAGAGAGGGGGCCGGCCCACTTCTCCTAGTCCTACTAGGACTTGGGGAAAGGGGGGGCGCCGGCCAGCTTGTGGGCTGCCTCTTTTCTCTTTTCCACTAAGGCCCAATAGGCCCATTAGCCTCCCGGGGGGTTCCGGTAACCCTCCCGGTATTCCGGTAAAATCCCGATTTCACCCGGAACACTTCCGGTGTCCAAACATAGGCTTCCAATATATCAATCTTTACGTCTCGACCATTTCGAGACTCCTCGTCATGTCCGTGATCTCATCCGGGACTCTGAACAACCTTCGGTACATCAAAATGCATAAACTCATAATAACTGTCATCGTAACGTTAAGCGTGCGGACCCTACGGTTCGAGAACAATGTAGACATGACCGAGACACGTCTCCGGTCAATAACCAATAGCGGGACCTGGGTGCCCATATTGGCTCCTACATATTCTACGAAGATCTTTATCGGTCAGACCGCATAACAACATACGTTGTTCCCTTTGTCATCGGTATGTTACTTGCCCGAGATTCGATCGTCGGTATCCAATACCTAGTTCAATCTCGTTACCAGCAAGTCTCTTTACTCGTTCCGTAATACATCATCTCACAACTAACTTATTAGTTGCAGTGCTTGCAAGGCTTATGTGATGTGCATTACCGAGAGGGCCCAGAGATACCTCTCCGACAATCGGAGTGACAAACCCTAATCTCGAAATACGCCAACCCAACATTTACCATTGGAGACACCTGTAGTACTCCTTTATAATCACCCAGTTACGTTGTGACGTTTGGTAGTACCCAAAGTGTTCCTCCGGTAAACGGGAGTTGCATAATCTCATAGTTATAGGAACATGTATAAGTCATGAAGAAAGCAATAGCAACATACTAAACGATCGGGTGCTAAGCTAATGGAATGGGTCATGTCAATCAGATCATTCTACTAATGATGTGACCTCGTTAATCAAATAACAACTCCTTGTTCATGGTTAGGAAACATAACCATCTTTGATTAACGAGCTAGTCAAGTAGAGGCATACTAGTGACACTCTGTTGGTCTATGTATTCACACATGTATTATGTTTCCGGTTAATACAATTCTAGCATGAATAATAAACATTTATCATGAAGTAAGGAAATAAATAATAACTTTATTATTGCCTCTAGGGCATATTTCCTTCAACTGAACCCGATCGTGCGATTCCTTTACTACTTCTGCTAACTGAAGCCGATTGAGCGTTGCGGGGGGGGGGGGGGGGGGGTGGATGAACAGTGAGCGGTGGCGTTGCCTCTGGATGAACAGGACCCCGTGGTGTGGAGGACTGGATGAACAGTAGACGATGGAGGGGTGCCCGTGGAGGGGTGGTTGAATAGGTCCCTGTGGTGTGGAGGGCTGGATGAACAGTAGACGGTGGAGGGGTGGTTGAACAGTAGCCAGTGGAGTAGCGTGCGGTGGAGGCTGGATGAACAGGAGCCCATGGAGGCTGGAGGAGGTCGACGGTAGCCCGTGGAGGCTGGAGGAGGTCGACGGTGGAGATGAACAGTATATCGTGGAGTCCTGTTTTGCGGTACGCCACACCCCTCCTGATGAACAGGACCCAGGTTTTGACCGTAGGAGGTCAGTTTCGTCCGTTTTGCGGTACGCCACACCCCTCTTGATCAACAGGACCCCCGTTTCGACCGTAGGAGGTCCATTTCGTTCGTTTTGCGGTACGCCACACCCCTCCCGATCAACAGGACCCCCGTTTGGACTGTAGGAGGTCTGTTTCCTCCATTTTGCGGTACGCCACAACCCTCCCGATCAACAGATCCCATTTCGAACGTGGCCGGTCGAACACAAGGCCGTTTCCTCCGTTCTGCAGTATGCCAGGCCTCGTTTCCATCACTTGTTCCGTCTAAGCCCTCCCGATGAACACGACCATGCATTCTGTTCCGACCCAGCCGGTTGGCTCCCACGCGTTCTGTTGCCTCCCCATGAACACGACGCATTCTGTTGCCTCCCCATGAACACGACGCATTCCGTTGCCTCCCCATGAACACGACGACGATGCTGTTTCTCCGTTCCGACCCAGCCATGTACACGAGCCCTGGCCGTACGTATGCGCGAGTAGGCGTTCGAGACCCTGCCCGTATGTACACATACGTGGCCGTATTTTCTTTCTTGCACCCTGGCCGCTGTACGTATGTGTACATGCTACGTGCGTGCCTCTACATCCACCAGTATATATGTACGTACACGTTCACAACCAGAATGACAATGCTACGCACGCTTCGACCAGGTGGGTCCCGACTGTCAGACACTTCCTTGCGTGCGAAGATGTAGCTGGTGGGTCCCAACAGTCAGGGGGGAAACATTTTTTTTCATGAAATACGGTGGCCCGTTCGGTGGGTCCCCGCTGTCAGGTGGAGGATTAATTATTTTGCACGTAATAAGGAGGCACTTCCTTGCTACAGCCATGGACCCAGTTGTCAGCCTCTCCACGTACAGTCCACGTCCGATGGAAGCCGTTCCTTGACCATGTTGACCACACCGCGCCGAGAGCACCAGGGCAGTGGACGACGACGAGGCCTAGGAAGGGGATGACGCGAAGCCGGGGAAGACGCGACAGTGGATGCCCACGCGTAGAGGAGTACGAGGGTCCACTGGATCGCTGCGGTGTGAGGCTGCCGTCGCCGTAGAATAACAGGGGGTGTGGGTGAGTAGAGGGATGGCCTGGCCAGAGGTGGGAGTAGTAGGGGGCGGTGAGGCCTCCGCCACATCACAGCTGGCCACGGGAGGCAGGAGCACAAGGCAAAACCAGCGCTGGTTTGGGCGACTGGAGCAAGAAGACCAGAGGTTGAAGAAGCACTACGTCCATTGGATGGACATCGTACGGTCACTAGAGCTAGAATCGTGCATATTGACTAAGTTGACAAAGCCCTCCGTCCCCGTCAACTTAGTAGGCCCACAAGTCAGCCTGCCACTATATTGGGTCCCAGCTAACAGGGGGAGTATTCATTTTTTTGTGCGTAATAAGGAGGCACTTTCGTGCGTGCAAAGATATAGCCGGTGGGTCCGAGCTGTCAGCGGCGGTAACGTTTTTTTCGCGAAATATAGAGGCCCTTTCGGTGGGTCCCTGATGTTAGGTGGAGGAATCATTATTTTGCGCGTAATAAGGAGGCATTTCCTTGCGTGCGGCCGTGGACCCAGCTGTCGGCCTCTCCATGTACAGTCCACTTCAGATGCATGTCGGTCGTTGACCACATTGACCAGGCCGCGTCGAGAGCACCAGGGCGGTGGACGATGGCAAGGCCTAGGAAGGGAACGACACGGAGGCAGGGAAGACTCGGCAGTTGTTTCCCATGCGAAGGGGAGTACGGCTGTATTAGGGTTTACTGGTTCGTCTACCGTCGCCAGAGAATAACAGCAAGTGTGGGTGAGTAGAGGGATGGCTAGGCCAGTGATGGGAGTAGGTGGGGCGGTGAGGCCTGCGCGGCAGCACAGTCGGCCGCGGGGAGGAGGGAGCAGGCAGTCCCACCGGCGCTTGTTTGAGCGGCTGGAGCAGGAAGAGCAGAGATTGAAGAAGCACGACAGCCATTGGATGGCCATCCAATAGTCACTGCTTGTGCGTCAACCTTTTTTTAGGCAAACCTCAAATCTATGGAAAACAGCATACAACCCATCTGCCATTATTTCTAATAATTTACAGCCCATTTGCTAATTATTAAGGTTTTTTTGGAGCCCATATTCTTTTTGTTAGCATTACAGCCCATATTGTGGCCACAGTTAAAAAATTATACGAAATTTTGCATATTTCGGTGCGGTCCGAACTGTTTTTAATCCCAAAATTTTGACTCATATTCAAACTAATTTTAAAAAATAAATGTATATCAATATAAAATCCAACAAATTCTCCACGCATAAAAATTAATGTAATTTAAAATCTCGAAATGAAAAAAAAGATGTTTGAAACTAATTGCCGGTTTGATGTGTTTTAAAAATGTACAACCCATTTCTCGTTACTGATGGGCCATTTTCTCAGCCAGCCGAATGAAAGCTCTCCTCGTCTTGAAAGATTTGCAGCCCAACAGGCCTGACAAAGCGACTTACTTGTCAAATCACAAAAAAGCTGGGCTATAGCCGTGGACCCAGCTGTCAGCCTCTCCACGTACAGTACTCTTCCGATGGAATGTCGTTGACCACGCCGTGCCGAGAGCACCAAGGCGGTGGACGACGGCGAGGCCTAGGAAGGGGACGACGCGGAGCCGGGGAAGACGCGACAGTGGATGCCCACGCGGAGAGGAGTACGTGGGTTCACTGGTTCGGCTGCGGTGTGAGGCTCACTACAAAAAAAATACACTTCCGTGATGATACGTGTTTGTCACAGTAGGTCGCTTTTTTGTCATGCATGTACATCCATGACAAATTTATGACAGAATCAAGATAGTCATACCTGTGCTGTCGTAGAAGTGTTCCATGACATTACCAAAATTATCATCACGGAAGTGTCCACTTCCATGACGATAAATCGCGCGTCACAGAAGTGCTTTCATCAAGGGTGACCGACACATGGCATCCACCGTAATGGAACGCCGTTAAGCTATCGGGTCGGGTTTTGGATCCGATAACCCGTTAATAGCCCCGACCAATGGGGATTTTCCACGTGTAAAATCATCATTGGCTAGAGGAAACACGTGTCGGCTCATCGTCGGGACAGATGTCATCCACTCACTGGACAGAAGGCGCCTATGATACGTCGACACGTGGCACGACCCAACAAGTTTAAATGGGCCGGCCCAACTATAGGCCCACAAGATTTTGCGGACCATAATGGACCGGCCCAGCTAAAGGCCCACGAAATTTTGCGGACCATAATGGGCGGGCCCAGCTAAAGGCCCACAAGATTTTGCAGGCCATAATGGGTTGGCCCAGGTAAAGGCCCACAAGATTTTTGTGTGCCATAATGGGCCGGCCCAGGTAAAGGCCCACAAGATTCTTGCAGGTCATAATGGGCCGGCCCAGCTAAAGGCCCACGAGATTTCGCCGACATTAATGGGCCGGTCCAGCTGTAGGCCCACAAGATTTTGAGGACCCTAGTAGGCCGGCCCATTAACTGCCTGCCATGTTTTGGGCCAAATGTCGACCCATATTTGATCCGGTCCATTAATGGCCTGCCACGCTCCGGGCCTAATAATGGCCCATATGAGATACGGCCCGTCAACTAGACACTATGCTTTTGGGCCCACTTGCTACATGCCCACTTAGTAATTCGGCCTGATATTAGTTTTGGCCTGTTAAGGGCCCGTTTAACATTTCGGCCTATATTAATTTCGGCCTGTTAAAAGCCCATCATATAGTTGGGCCTAACTACGGCCCGGTTTGCATCCGGCCTGCTCGCAGCCGATATCTAATTGGGCCAAACAAGGACCCAGACAATTTTGGCCTGTTAAAAGCCCGTGATTTGATTCACACAATCATGGGTCGGGGTTCATTTCGGGCTGCTGCATAACTAGTAGGAATTAAGAACAAACCTACTCTATACAATAAAGAAATTACGGCATAGTAACTAAGAATAAACCTACACTACACAATAAAGGATTTAAGGTATATTACATCCACTAGGCATCAAAGTTTGCCACCAGTGATCATAAAGTGCAACGAAGAAGCAGATTACAAAAACTGGGCACCATTGCAGCGTAACAAAATAATACTGAACCGAGACCACTTCCAAGACAGTTCAAGAAAGGTTAGCCTTGCGGGGGAAGTGCTGCACAAGCTGCTGAGCAAGGTTGTGAGACCGACCTAGCATGTTGGTCATAGCTTCCAGGTGTAGTTGTTTAGCGATGAGGTTCTCATTGGTGTTCTCCACAATCTTTCTTAGAGATAGGACTTCAAGTTGAAGTTGAGTTGCAGAATGCCTTTCTGCTAGAACTTGGGACTGAAGAAGTTGAACTGATTCAGACAACGAATTCTGTGAGCTTGTCTGACTGTTAGTCTCAAGTAACTTGAACACTGCATCAAGACAACATTTTGGGGTTGTCTCTCTATCTTCAAGATGTTTTGCCTTCTTTTCTGCAATATATGTTGGGTTTGTCTCACGGGCTTCAGCAGACTTGTGCATGCCATCAGGCATATCACCCTGAAACAAAGCAGAGAGATGACAGGTTTTGCACGTGTATAAACAAAGATGATAACTGTTCTGTCAATTCTATCCAATTTCAAATTAGAAAATATAGAGTATGTTCAAAATATCAATAACACAATTTGGCATTGTTCATAATGCGGGGAGCTTCACCACACTACTGGATTACCATGTCAACATAACAAGCATAGATGAAGGGCAAAGAAAATCATTGTATCTATTTTGGATAATGTGCATGGCATGTTGTTCATATCATCAACCACATCAGTAAGATAAAACAGGAGATGACAAGGTGCAAACGTGGGCTGCTTCACCACACACGGGATTATAGATGCACAAAAACAAGCATACATATAGGGAGTATTAAGTAATGTGCATGGTATGAATAAGGAATTTGGTTTTACAAGTAAAACTTAGAACTTACGGTTCTTACGAAGATGCATTTTGGTAGAAACAACAAACTAAACAGCAGTAAACGATAGGGAGTATGAGCAAATTAAATAGCAGTTGAGGATAAAGGCTTTAGAAGGACTGACTTACATTAACAGTTAACACCGGCTTTATAATGCCCTTCTCCATGGCAAGGGAAGGATAACTCAAGAATTTCAGCACAGAATCTTCTTCATAAGCATTGCCTGTACTCTACATTTTGTAGAGGGTAATTATAGATATGATAATACTGGAAGGGATAGAGGATAATGAAGATAAGATGCAGATTGATGCTACATAATCAACTACCAATCCCTGGAAGTACAAGCGTTACAGGACAAAATGTACTGACAAGAGCAATGGGCTACACTTCCGCACTGGCATTGTCTGTGTATTCTACTTGTTGGTAAGATTAAATATAGATCTGATCTTTTTTAGTAAATGGTGGGTGAGGGAGATAAGATGCAGAATGCTACAAAATGAACCAATCCCTCTTCCCATAATACAAGAGTGTTTTGAACACTGGTGTACTATACAAAACGTTCTTATATTATGGGACGGAGGGAGTAGCTGTTAATGTAAGTACAGTGATAGACCACGTTCAGTCCTTACAAGAGGACTGTAGAGCTAAACCTCTTCAAAAGCATTGGGTTGATTCTAAATTTATGTAAGAGTCCATACGGATCTTATAATGTCCACCAAATGGACGATTACGAGGCTAACATGTGCAGTGATGCTACATAATCAAACGGCTATGAAAGTAAGTATGGTCATACAGGGCAAGAGGTACTCACAAGAGCAATGCAGTGTGCAGTATAGTTGCAAGATTCTGTGGTCCCTTGAGAATGAATGTTCTTCTGCTAACAGTTTTCGTACAAGTGAGACATTAAGGCAAATGCTGAAATGTAGTTCAAATTGTGATGTGATATCATAGAGAGTACCTTATGCTGCAGCCGAGACCAATGTGTAACAAGATTATTCCAGTCACCGTCGGATAAATGTAGCACCAGAGACTTTACAGAAATTTCGTTCAGAGGCTTGCCATCAAAGTGCGCTTGCCTCAGGTAGGAATGATACTTCATCAACGAGTGCTTGAAAAGCGCAACCAACCCTTGCTCGTCATCACAATCCAGTTTGCGCCTCGCCTATTTAAAAGAATGAAATCGTGTGTCTTCTCTCAGCAGAAACATATGCAGTAATGACCATGAATAACATTAGTACATTACTTACGCGTAAGTTGCGGAGGAAGACTGGAAATTGTTCTGTGTCTGCGGTATAATCTTTCCATGAAGGAAAGATGCGCACAAAGTTCCTGACAACAACATAAGCTTCGTCTTCTAAACTGGGAAGAAATGGAACAGGGGTCCTATTTGCTGCAATTGGGGTTCTCTCTGGTTCGAAAAGGGATTTGGCAACTGGATTTGGTGTACTCTTTGCTAGAATGGGGGTTTTTGCGTCATACAGCTGGTGCTATGTGAACTGGCATAATCATATTGTTTGCTGCAGTTGGGGTCTGCTGAGTTGGGGCATCAGAAATTACCAGTGTAGTAGGGCTAGAGTCTGCTAGAGTTGTGGTATTTTGTGGGTCAGGTGATATTCCAACTACACCTAATGGGCTATTTGATTTATCAGGTGCCACTACCTTTTCCAAATACTTTGCTTGTGCTCCTCCACGATCAGCAATCGCCCTCTTCCTTTTGAACGTCTGATACACAAGAACAACATTTGAATGGATAAATATGGTATGATGACAGATGGCATATGTACTGAAAATGGATAGGCAGGGCGTATTCACATACACGACGTGTAAACTAAGCTAATGGCAGTTCAACAAAGTAGAAGCGATGCAAAGGATCAGTTGCAAGATATGTGCGAGCAATGTAACCTTGGAAAGTTAGAGAAAGTACCTTGATGGGTGAATAAGATAGGGCATCTTCCTCTGACTCCTCCACTAGGGAGCTACATTGACTTAGGTCTCCCTCTAGCTCAGAATCACTGTTAGGATCATATTCTGAGCATGAATCTGTAGGTGGAGAGTGTTTGCATTGCATTGCATCCAGACTTGATTTCAGTCCTTTAATGCCAAGTTTGACAGCCATGGCATTGTTCTGCTTTATTCTTTTCATGCGTGCAAGCTCATAATCATTATGATGCTGTTCAAAATCTGAGATTCATGAAAACATAAAAAGTAGTTAGATTATCTATGGAATGCATTGCGGTTTCAACTCGGTGAGTGTCTCCCTATAAACCCCTACATATGCAAAGTTCACCTCCCCAACCGTGCTGACCAGACCACACACAGAGATACACAACCAAGCGGCGAACATGCATCTTCGACACTAATTTAGGAACATTTAGCTGACCAATTAAACAACTCTATTTTAATAATATCAGATTCATATTTGAACAACTAAGATTGTTTAGCTTGATGGGTGGAGCAGTGTTATTATGACATGAAGCATGTATTCTGATCGTATAGTGATCATAAAAGGGGGAAACTCTAAGCATATATTTTTTTAGCAAAAGAGGGTTTCCCCTCTGATTTCTATTAAAGAAACCACCATGGAACCAACATGATCAATTAAACCCTAAGCGTGATCAATTAAACCGTATTATGGCTGTGCCATGGCAGATTTGAAGCTGCAAACCGGAGAAATGATATTTAGCATCCATTGTTTGCCTCGAACTAAGAACTAAATTCTAAGAGCTGAAAAGAAAGTAGAGTAACCAAGTTAAGATCTATTTTCTGGTTGAGATCAAAAAGTTTAGGACATATGAAGTACCACCTCTCTGGCGGTGTCGTGTAGGCATCGGGGGTGCGATGGCTGTCGGTGGCATTGAAGCAGATCTGTGACAGTAGGCGGGTGCATCGGGGGATAAGTCCCGTTGCGGTGGAAGAGAAGGTCGTGTGAGCGGCCCCGACAAAGAGGACGACGGCGCCGAAGAAGCGAGAGGACGCGATGCAAGGCTATTGGTCCGTCGCCGTGGATGAGAAACGTCCATCTCTAGCAGTGGACGACGCGGTCTTGGTAGGCACTCCGGCATGGTGGAGGACGGTGGCGATGGATGTGGTGGAGGACGGCAGCGATGGATGGGGTGGCGGACGGAGGCTGGTGCGGGAATGGGGTGTTCTAGTGCGGACGGTGTATGAATGGGAAAATGGAGGGAGAGGTACGGGGAACCATGTTTTTGGGACGCGCCTGTCTGAAATATGAGAAAGTTACGAACTTATCCCCCGTTTCAAATTTGGATGTCTCGTCGGTTGGGGATAGGGTGGTAATCTCGCATCTCCCAAATATTTGTCGATAACTATTTCGGGCGAGGAGAGGGTGTTTTGCCGCCCACGGTTGGCGCCCACGGTGTATGAACAGGGCTGACAGGTAGGGCAGTTGTGTCCCATCTGATGGAAGTTACACATCTGCCCCTATTTAAAATATTAGCCTACATCTATTTCGGACGAGGAGAGGGTGTTTTGCCGCCCATCGTGTATGAATGGGGAATGGAGGGAGAAACAGAGGTCTTTCAGACGAGCTTGAATCAAATGAGTTTTGCCGCCCATGTTTGACGCCCACCGTGTCGGAATGGGCTCAGAGGCGGTCGTGTCACATCTAATTGAAGTTACTAACCTACCCCTATTTAGAGCAGTGGAAATCGGGCCGATGGATTGTCCGTGTAATGGGTAGACAGTAATTTCCATCTCCCAAACACTTGGCTTCAGGCAGCCGATGTGGGAGTGGACATTTTGCTGTTTCTTTCAAATTTTGGGACAATAAGCATCCACGTTTACCTTGTCAACTAAATTCGAATCCATTTTGTATTCCTATATGAATCTTTATAAATCATTCTATGTGTTTCTATATATCTTCAAAAGGACGACAAAGATGTATTCCACTATCATATATGAATATGGTTTACAAATGCCGATACTCAAATTCAGAAACTAGAATCCAGTTTGAGGTGAATTCGAATGTATGGAACACTTCATGTCCAACTCAAATGTCACACGCAGCATAATGTGTACTCCCATTTAGATATGTACACGAGCGATGTATCAAGATTCAAATACCGAGTCAATCAACCAAGAATGTACGGAACTAACAGACATATAAACACTTATAGAGTATATGGATCAATAATATCAACTAACATACAAAAGCCAGGCCGCTGTACTTTTTTTTTGGCTACAACAACATCCTTTTTTAGCCAGCATCTTGGCCCTTTCCGATGCGTGCCACTTATGGTCCATCTATACTACTATTGCTGAATCCACATTCAACCCGATTGGCATATTTGTAGGTCTGGCACAGCAATCCAAATGAAATATCTCCGAGTCTTATCAATTAATACAGACTTGTGCTCAAATAAAATTACAAACAAAAAAAATAAAAAATAATAATTATTACATGATCTCTAAACAAAATGGTTTGATTGATTACATGAACAGACAACACAAAGGTTATTCAACTATGGAAAGAACATTTCACCTATGATTTACCAAGTAGGAATTTAATTTCCTTTTTCCTTCAGGACCTTAACAATCTGGTCAGTCTCCGCTTGCTTCGTTTTGAAATCCACCAAATATTTAATGGTTGTCTTGAGTACTGCTTGTGATTGTGTTGTTTGCTTCCTCAACATGTCAACTTCATCTCTAAGTGCAGAAGCAGAATCTCTTTCTACCACTAGTTTAGCCTCTAGAGCATCAGCAGTTGGCAATTCATAATGCACGATTGGGCCGGTGCCACTGCTGTGGGATGATGCAACGTCCATGGGGACCTCGCTCTTTGATCTTGGGCTAACCTGTTTTGCCATTAAAGTTCCGACTGGATTCAGAAAAGTTGAAGTTAGCAAAACAACTCAACTGGGAGTTATAACAGAAAACCAGTTAAACAAACAAGGAATTAAAGAGTTTCAATTGGATGCTGAAAAGTAGTTATTAACATCATTGTAACCCGTTGTTGCAGCAGCAAAGCAGTTAAAAAAACAAGTAGATATTTAAGTTAAGGCAAACATGTAATTCTTAATAGTAAGTATCAAACACATAGATAGGCGCAGTCTACAATATGATTAACAGGCTGTGCCATTATGTAATGAGTAGCAAACTAAATTAAGCCAAGCAACGTAATTGAACAATTTTGCAATAAGTGGCTAACTAAAATTCCGAGAAGCAGGTAACTGAACTTACGCTAGTTCTTTGTACAGGCACACTGCAACTTCTTTTTCGCTTAGAAGGTTGTACGAAGGAGTCCATGGCATCAATTGCTTGGATACGCAGTCCCAATACTTCTTTCTTCCCACACTACATGGGTAAGTCGAATGGTTAATCTGGTAAGATGGTGCGTCCTTGATATGTTATATGAGGATGTGTAGTCAGACTAGTTGTAGCCAAACACATCACACTGGCTTTTACTGTATATTTCATGCGATTACTTTTGGCATATCAAGATCTAAGCAATCTACAATAGGATGAAAAGACTGGTATCCTTCACATTATTGGCGAACTCAGTTCATAGAAACAAGCAATTCAACCATTCTGTGGGTAAATCAAAAGCGCCACTAGAATATTTTTCACTATCCAATCATACACGCAAAAAGGGGCGACGCCACCATAGGGGCTGGTATGGGCGGCCGCCTCAGGTGGCTGGAAAGTGTGCACCTAGTTTGAGTCGTCCAGGTTGGCCCACGCTAGTTTTGTTCGTCCCAAGGCACGAGCAGGCAATGTAAAAAATGAAGAAAAATGTTTCAATTTGGATGGGCCAATAACATAAGTGCAAGGCTGGCCCTATAGCAGGCTCTCGACCCAAATGAGCTCCTCCCATATCGATCGACAGTAGGAAAAATCCCAATTCATTCGCTCCAGCCTCTAGTCTGGTTTGCTCCTAACCTAGCCGCCGCTAGACAGACCGACACAGCACTTCCTCGCGCCCTCGTTGGAGGGCGGTCGCTGGGCTTCAAGCGAATGGAAGGACAAGAAGATGAAGATCCAACCATGGGTGTAGCCTACGTGGGAGGCTGCGGCGGCAGCACATGCATGGTATCGAGCTTGCGCAAATGGACAGTCGCAGCTTGCAAGAGTAGCATGCGCAATGAGCAGGTACATCACATCCCTAATTATATCTAATTCAACTCTTCAATTTCTGGCCAATAGTTAAACCTGACGGTGTTGTAAAACTACTCGTATGTAGGGAATCTATGAGAAAATGAAACCAATTTCTACTTATTTTATGACTCCCCCAATCAATACTGAACTGACTGAATCTGATGTATCTAATCAAGTTTCCAGTGCAAACATACAAGCTCATGTTGTTCTTGAGCCTGAAGTGTCTAATGAATAGACTACTAATGAAGGATTTGATGCAAGCATTTTACATGCTCCTGGTGATGAACATATAGTGTCTAATGAGGGATCTAATGCAATCATTTTGCAAGCTCATGGAAGGATTTAGTGTCTAATGATGATCTACTATGTTGAGAGAGACAGAGATTTGTAGGCACTGATGACAAGCAAATTATAGTGCATTTTCATAGCTTGAGGAAACATCGAGGCCATCTACCAGAAAGTCCCCTTATCATGACAACATAGCATAAATACTTTTCTAATCTGTTGTTTGAAACTGTTGGCATACTTGCGCAGGATAGATATATTGATATGCAGTTTGCGCACTGGTTATACGTGCAATTACACTTCGATATTTTCAGCAAGAGAATGAATAATTCAAGCAGGTATAGACCATGTTTGTAGTCCTTGTACACCATGTTGCATTTTGTGTTTTTTGGTGCTTGCATCATTTAGTGTTTATAATTTGAACTACTTTGGATCATTAGCTGGTTTTCAAAGTGCATGTAGCTTCACATTTCTCAAGTTATGTTGATTTCCGGAGTGCAAGTGCCTTCGTATTTTTTAAGTTAAATGTTCGCCCCTGGTAACTTGAATTCATGGATCAGCCACTGCACACAAATCATACACGAATGCCAGTACGAATTAAATGAAATGCAGGGACTTCTGCTAGCTCGTTGTACAGGCTCACTGCAGCTCTGCTTGTGCTTGGGATGTTCCATGTACAAGTCCATGTTACCACTTGCTTGGATGTGCAGGCCTTGTGCTCCTTGCATCCCCCTTTGCATTTTTGACACGGCAAATGGTTTATCAAATAAGAGGAATCGACCTTGATGTTGTACCGGAGGACATATACTTACAAGGTTATACGGGTGTGCAGGATGTGTACCAGATCCCGTAGCGCCGTCATGCTTCGCTAAAATATGGATTTGCTTATTTCAGATGATATCTCCGGAAGAAATAAGAGTTAAGGTTAGAGTTGCATAGGCGTGTAAGCTAAGAGAGTAGTGAAAGGATATCCAAACATCGTCGGAATAGTGCACAAGGGAGTGATGTGTGGATACCTAGTTCGGGCCGGCGTTTGGGCATGCTCGCCTAGCTAGAGTGCGGGTCACTTCAGAGCCGTTGAGGGTGATGCGCTGGCGTTGGCTGGCCGCGCACGGATGCAGATCTTGAGTGGCAGCGAAGCGCTACGATGCGGTGGACGAGACCGTTGGTGAAGCCCCAACGGCCTCGTGGGGCGGAGGTGCGACGATGTGCTCGGTGAAGTAGCCCCGGTGAGCTGGGAGACGGCGTCGGTGAAGCGCACCTGATGCGGTGGAACTCGGTGTCTGTGAGGCACGTCGGTTGTGGCGGCCGACGTTGTCGGTGGACCACGTGGTGCGGTGGACGAGGGCGTAGATGAGGTAGCTCTGGTGCGGTGGTGAAGCGCGACCGTCGTCTTCGTCATCGTCGTCCGGCACAGAGGTGGGGAACGGTGGGGAAAGAGACGAGGTGAGGCATGATTCGAGGGTTGGCGGCAAATTAGGGATTTGAGAAATCTAGGCGCGGAAGGGGATGGTGGAGAAGAGAGATTTTGTAGGGCTAGAATTGGGGCCGCCACATATTTCAATCCGAAACGTGGAAGCGCGAACTTATATTGTCGTCGTCCTTTTTTTGGGGGAGGGGGGTGGGTGGCTGGGTGCTACGCGTCCGTCCGACACACGCGACCACCCCGACAGGACTATGCTTTGGTGCCTTAAGGCACCTGCCTTTGTGTCCATTACATATGGGCCCAATAGGTGGCTGGCCCACATGTCAGTGACCCAAAGGCAGTTGCCTTTAAGGCACCGAAGCAGCGTCCATCCCGACACAACCCTGGTTTGCCTGGTGCGCCTACATTTGAGAATCCAAATGAATCTTCTTTCATTTGCAAACGAATCTGTATGTATTACCATGCCCGTGTTTTCCTTGCAATAATTAGTCATTCGAAACGAGATACTCCATCCGTTCACTTTTGTAAGTCGTTTCAGACAACTTAAAATGAACTGTTTTGCACATTGTCTGAAATGTCTTCAAGGTCTTATAAAAGTGAACAGAGGGAGTACTATAAATTAATTAATGAGGAGTTATTTGAAAAAAAATCGAAACGGTACCCACGCTAACATGGATTAGAGTGTGTGTCACATAATTAGTTATTTGAATTAGAGTGTGTGTCACGTAGTTAGTTATTTGAATTAGAGTGTGTGTCACATAGCGATCTCCAATTCTAACGTGGATTTCACATTTCACTGTATCCACGCTACTTTTTAATACAAATTCATATGTATATGATGAACACCATGGTAGTGAGAAAACTTTTGGATGGATTCAAACATATGACCTACAAAAGAGCACAACAAACTGAGTCAATGTCAACTTTTCAAAACATAGTATGGCACGAATTCGAAATAATTACCCGTATGCCTGGTCCTCGGTTCAAATCTTACAATGTACACCGAATTGAAACATCGATATTAAGTCTCGTACTATGTACATTCAAATGTTGTTTTTAGCCCCCCCCCCCCACACACACAAACGCTACATACTTCCTGTATTGGTCAATCTTCCTCTCCTAACCACCTTAGGAAGCTATCGGTTTCCAACACACGTTCATTCTTTCTCTCCATGTTTCGATCTCTAAGTCTCTCAACTACACAACCCCCTTTTCCACTCTGTTACCAAATGTATTTACCTCACACACCCGCCATTGCACCCCATGCCGAGCTCTCTCTCTCCCCCCTCTGCCTCTCACCCTCTCGCACTAAATACATGCATTGCCTATCTAGCCCCCAACTCTCGTGCATGCGCACGCAGCATGTTGTATATCTAGGTCACTCCCTCGAGACTGTCTCACTCTTTCTTCCACACGGCGGGCCACACTCGCTCAATCTCGCTCTCTTTATCTGAGTCTCGTTTAACCTCGTTTTCTTTCACACACAAATGATATATCTCCCTGTTCAGGCCTCGATCGACACACTCTATACTCTCTCACGCAGATTGTATATCTAGGTCAGTCCATCCAAGCCGCCACCACTCTTTCGACCTCATGGCGGGCTACGCTCACTCAATCTCTCTCTCTCTCTCTTTCTCTCTCTCTCTGTATGTCTCGATTGACCTCGCTCTTTCTCGGACAAAAATGATATATCACCATGTTGAGCCCAATTCGACCTATTCACATTGTATACTCTCTCACGCACATCGTCTATCTAGGTCACTCTCTCCAACCCGTCTCACTCTTTCAATCGCATGGCGACCCTATGTGATCGGTTGACCTTGCTTCCTCCCACGCACAAAATATATCTACACGTCTGTGACTGGATCATCTCTCAAGCTCTATCTTACAGCCCTCACCCTTGCCAAAAAGCTCAATCAGACAATATCTGTCTAGAGCATATATATTTGTTCAATGAATGCCGGACCACACTCACTTTGTCTCTCTATCTATATGTCTCTCGATTGACCTCGCTTTCTCACATTGTATCTTCCACGCGTTGAAGCTACTACCTCTCCATCTCTCGCAAAGCCGGAGCTATTTACATTGCGAGGGGCACTCCAACCTTGGATTAATTTGTGTAGGCATTTATTCCGGTCGATTTAGATTATATTTTCGTAGCATTCGGCCCACAACTACTCCAATCACCATAGTGGGTAATTAAGCTACGGGAAGCACCTAATATGAGCACCGGGGAGCCGTTGGATCGAAGATGCAGTGGCACACACGAGGCCTGAATGTTTTATTTGCAAAAAAACCTTTGGAGAGTTTGGAAATTGCGCATAATTACAAATACTACTCCCAAGCCATTGGATCTCACTTCCAACGGTGTAAAAACTCGTATCACCATAGTATCTAAGCTGCGGGGTGGATGTGATATTCTATGCCGTTGTCATTTTTGTTCGTAAACTTGCAAAAAACGTGTAACTCGTGTCGTTACTTGTCTAACCGCGCAAAGTGTTTGTTCAAAAAAACCATCCTACACTGAATCGGAACAACACACGGGGGTCCCACTTGTCATTAATCAAATTTGGACCTAAAACTATCAAATCTGAAAGACGAGATTCGAACTGGCAACCTGGACTACAAAGCGTAAGTCGATAGCCTGAAAAAATGAACGGTTGTTGGCTTTGTCCCATAACTTGATTTTATACAGTACTTGCGTTGAGTAGAGTAGAGGGAGTGCCTCGTCAACACGTGCATGACCGTTATCTCACTTACTGGTGGGTCCCAGGTCTGCGATCTCAATCTCTCTTCTCTCCATCGTCTAACCTTTGCATAGGCACACACGAAGAGCGGCGCTAGCTTGCCGTGGTGTTATTACAACTAAAAAAACTTGGAAAATAGAAGAATCGCCTAGAACAAGAGACTTTGTGGCTGGTCGAGACGGAGCTAACCACATCTATCCTCCGTGCCACGTTTGCATGATGAAGCTGTGTGGCTGGTGGGGTGTTTTCAATCGACTGGATGGGTCCCGAGGTCGAACCATAGGTACTCCCTCCGGTCCTTTTTACTCCACAGATTAGCTTTGTCTGAAGTCAAAGTTTGCTAAGTTTGACCAAATTTATATTAGAAAATATTAACATCTATAACATCTAATAAATATAATATGAAAATATATTCCGAGATGGATCTAATAATAAATGTGTTTTTATGTGAATGTTAATAATTTTTTGTATAAACTTGGTCAAAGTTGGATGAGATTGACTTCACACAAACCTAATATGCAGAGTAAAAAGGACCGGAGGGAGTACTACGTCTGATACAGTATATTTTTACACTCACATTTTTCCTCCGTGTTGAGACGTGGCACACCCTACCGCGCGGTTTCGGGGTCCTCCCGGGTGGTGCACGCATATATTCTTCCTGACGTGGGACGCCCTACCGCGCGTTTTCTGGGTCCTCCTCGGTCGTAGCACCGAAGCAAGTAAATGAGTCGTCAAATCACGAAAGACCACCTTTCCCGCCGAGTACATCAGTGAAGCACGGTGGCTAGCTAGTTGGGCTAGTTCGACCGATTAGCTAGGCCGCCGCCACATTTCTTTTTCACCCCTTTTTTTATCTACTTGCCAGCAGGTAAATTTAAATATCCATCGCGGCGTTGCTCTGGTGTTTGGGTGCGGCAGGATTTTTAATTTTTTGATTGACGGGAGCAGGCACAGCAACAATTAGTCACGATGACTCCTCCTGTACCCACTGCTCCCTAATGTGAGAAGTCATCGACTGGTGTCTTACCGTGGTGAAAACCCAAAGATTCCTCGCTCCCTCCGCCTTCCTGTAGATTGCATTGCCTTTCAGCCGTTTCGCCCCCTTTGCTTCCTCTCCCCATTGCTTCTACCTGGTGCCATGGTGGCGCAGCAGATCATGGAGTCCGAGGTGAGGCTCCTGACACAGGAGCTCCATGCCAAGGATGCAGAGCTCAGGGCCAAGGACGTGGAGCTCCGTGAGCTCAAGGAGGAGAGGAGTGCCATGCTCCTCCGTTATGTGCGGGAGTTCACGGAGCTTCAAAAGCGGCAGGCGTCCACCACAAAGATGCTCGAGGCGTCGGCGGCGTTGCTGCAGAAAGCGGGAGATATGATAGGCCGTCAGGGGAGCCGGCTAGAGTGCGAGCGGGCCAATCATGACGAGGTCCAGGATCGCCTCAGCCACTTGGTGAACCAACTTGCCACACACGTGTTGCAGCTGCGTGATTCCTACCGTCGTGCCAGCGCGACGATGCCGGCCGTCGGGCTAAACCCGTTCGACCACCCGATCGACTTCAACGAGCTGCGGCTTCCTGACCTGGTCTCCTTCTTCACCTATATCTCCGAGGAGCTGAGCCATCTCCGTGCGATGGTGGGGGCTGAGCTGGACAAGGAGGGGTTGCGGGCTGCCGTTGCCGTTGCCGGGCGAATCCTTTCAGGTCTTCGTCACCGGAATCCATTCGTGCCATTGGACGCCGTCTTTGATGAGCTGGCTCCCGTCGACCGGGAGCGGGCTTTGCGGGCGGTTGCACCCTGCATCACCAACGTCGTCTGCCTCGAGAAGCAGAGGGACTTCGGTGGTGTTTAGGCGCCCTCTACATGGGCATGTCCATGTCTCGGCGCAACATGACCGTTGGATCAAACTCAGATGGTGCAGATCAGTCACTGTAGCACAAAGCGTGTGGGTGTGTTTGGTTGCATTCTCATCTCAATATAGTTGTTTCCTCTTGGTATATTTTTGTCAACCTACTAGTGTGGACTCATGCACCCTTCATGCACTCTGCCAAACACCCAAAAGTGGGTCGAGAAGGGAACTTTTGCTCCCATCCCATGCACCCTTCATACACCCTGCCTAACACTATTCGTGCTTGATATGGTTCATGTTTGGTGGAGTACTATAGCATCGTACTCTCCGTGCACTGTGGACCTAGTTCTGTTAACATTGATGTCACCGTCCATTCTCGACCGGACAGTCGGAAAAGCGGTACTATGTTACATATAGGAGTAGTTGACATGCGCACAACATCATTTGTTATCGTCATATCTTACTACACTAGCAACAAGATTGTGTAGTACTAACGTATGAACCACTGCACATGCCTAGTAGTAGGAGCACTGTGTACGTTCAAGTGGCTGCCGTGTTTCGCACTCCTCCGTCGTAAGAGTGGAAATGCTTGCTGTAATCATTTTTTTTTCTTCTGAAAAATAGTGGACACGCTCTATCGTGCGGATCCTCCTCCAGCCATGCACTAAATTACTCACTTTCGCCGATGTGTGGGACAGCCAGCATCGGGGTCCACCAGCCATGCACTAAATTACTCCGTAGTAGAGTGACGGTTGACTACCCCGATCGAAGCGCTGCAGTAATGCCCAATGAGCCGTCAAATCACAAAACCCCCTCCTTTCCAGCAGTAAGTTGGACGGACGAAGCAACCATCATTTCACTCTTCTCTCTCAGCTTCCTCTCTACCCAACCCTCACTTCTGCCTCATCTTTTTCCTCATTTCTTCAAGAAAACCCCGACCTGCTTCTGCCATTGTTCTTCTCTCCCAAAGAAGTAAAGGTGAGCGCATCAATGGTGTTGATTCTGGCCAAGGCCCGGTCTTGCAACCCCGAGACTGATCCTATAACTCCCTCTCTTTTCTTCTTTTGGCTTTGTGATTATGGTTTCTTTTCTTTTATTTCTATTTGAAAGTTTCTTGATGGATGCTGGAGCACCGGCCGAAGTGATGTCTATGGCTCCGGCCAAAACCGTCGAGGCTCATGGTACGAAGAAGCGCAAGCACCCCGCCGAGACTACCCCGGACAAGCTCAAAGCCATCGCCCTATCCAAGCCCCCCTCTTCGGGATCCCTCATTAAGCAAGTCCAGGTAATATCTCTTCTTGACGATCTTTTTCTCGATCTTGATCGTGTTTTTTCATCTAACACGCAGTACTAGTACTAGTAGTACAACTTTCTGGGTGATCTTGCATGTGATTTTTGTGTGCCAAATGACGGTTCTAAATTCCTCTTTTAACCAAAAAATGCGAGAGGTTGACACTGATTTCCTATAAATTACTTTCAACTACTCCCTCTGTCCCAAATTTCTTGTCTTAGATTTGTCTAGATACGGATGTATCTAATACTAAAATGTGCCTTGATACATCCGTATCTAGACAAATCTAAGACAAGAATTTTGGGATGGAGGGAGTACTTTATGAACATCAATGCTACCTTTTAAGAGGGTATATTTGCCTCAGTAACTTGTGTTATGGATATTTCATGTAATCCCTCTGCTCTCATGCCTTTGAAGACATGTTCTAGTGTCTTTGTTCACTCATTTCTGTGTGTATATGTAGTCATATATGGAGTATAATATCGAAAATCATCTTATATTTCTGAATGGAGGTAGTAATAAAATATGGTTTTTGTTTGAATTAGAACCAGGTCCGCGGTGGAGATGAAGTTCTCAAAGTCATGCCGTGTGAACTGGAAGACCTGATGATGAGTTCTACTGCTGAACTATCCAGCTGTTGTGTCCTTGTCGCCACGTGTCCTGAACTAGTGTTTTCCTGTAGCATTGTTGTCAGGCGTGTTCTCGAGGCTGTACTTGACCACAACAATTTCCTGGCTGTGCCTTCGATTACGAAGGGTGTGGTTCTTGTAAAGCTTCCCAACAAATCTTATGCGGCCTGTCTTCATCATCATGTTTATGAGTGGAAAGACCACTCTGTTAGGTTCTCCAAGGTTGACAAGATGGTGATGGTGCATGTAGACATCTCACACGAAGTCCATGGCCTAGTCAGTTATGCAGGGTTCATCCCATAGGTCGGTGGCAAAAAATAGTCTGCAGAGTTTAGTTAGTGCAACTTTGCTTGTCTGTAGTAAGTACTATTGTTCAGTACTTGATTTGTGTTTGTGAACCCTATATTGTATATTAGTACTACCGCTTTTGGTGTGTGGTCAGTCCTGAGAACGGTCTATGTTAATGTCTGTCCACTCAATTCAGTATGTATATTTTGAAGTATCCATATCATATTTTTTGTGAGGACGGTCTATCAATTATGGTTACACTCCAATATCTGTATGCATTGCAGGGTTTATCGCACCCACTAGGATTTCCAGCCCCATGGATGTTTGGTCCATACGATTTGTCACGACCTTTGGACTGTCCTGCTTGTGGGAGTAGGCGGGGCCCCTGCATGCCACACGTAGTTGAACGATCAATCTTCTGTTTAGTACTTCAACATAGTGATTTCTTGGTAAGGATTTACTCATGTCACATCAAGTAAATCTTATTGATTTACTGTCTAAATCTTATTGATTTAATGTCATGTTTTCTTTCTTTTCCTGCACTTTTACGATGCAGGTTTTTTCATGTGACATTTGTCACAGAATAAACCGTTTGGTTTGCTCTACAATGGCTATTTTTGCAGGTTTCACTTCTTATGTCGTGTCAGTAACGAAGGCACTGTCCATCACTTATATTACTGGAAAAAATTGGATCAGTCTGTCGTCTGAGTACAAGCTGAATCCCTATCATGAACTGCAGTTTGGTTTAGCAAAAATGCCACAATTAGTCCTTCTCGCGTTTAAAAGAAATAAAGAAGAAAACTGGATCACGGTCACGGATCCTAGTCAAGTTAGAAAGCTGATCATAGCAGAGCAGACACAATCGCCGCTGTCTCGCACAGATCGAGCACCAACAGTTGGTCTAGCATTGACAGCGGCAGCAGCTCAGTCTGATCCAGCTGAGGATTGGGCACCAACCGCGTCAGCGGATCAGTCTGATCTACCGGAGGATCCGGCATCGACACCGGCACCTGCTCCGACACCGGCACCAACTCTACAAGGAGCACCATCTCCGGCAGCAGGAGCGGCTTCGGCACCTGCACCAACACTTGCACTTGCATCTGCTCCGGCCCGTGCAGTTGCACCGGCAATATACTAGGCTGCAGTTCGCACTTCATATACCAAAGTCCTTACAAAAACCGACATGTCCACCTTCTTGGTAAGCATTGGCCGCCCAAGTGCTTCGTTCTTTTTTCTTTCCATGTTGTTTCACATGATTCACTGTGTTGATCTAACTGTTTGGGTATGTCTTCTTGTTTGCAAATAGAGAATTCCTAGAGCAACGAGGGAGTTGTTCAACAATCCGGGCAACCGCGGCCAAGTTTCTCTTACCATGCGCAGCCTTGGTGTGAATGAACCGGCTCAATATATCGTAAGTACAAAGGATGGTCGCATGATGATTGATGCTAAAGGATGGTCAAGGTTCAAATCTAAATCATATCTTGTGGTAGGGGATGATGTCAAAATCGAACTTTCTCCGCAAGGAGAGCTGGTCCAAATCAACTTTGAAATTCTTCAGTAGCAGCACGCAACTGCCTAACTGATCTATCCTCCGAGAGATTTTTGATGTAATAATCTGGCATGGTGAAACAAGTGTCCTGTGTGTATAAGTAGTACGATAGTATTATTTATCACATGGTATATCATTGATAGAATTGCAACTCTGATTGCTGGTTAGGAACTATCATTCGATTTCATTCCAACAGCTGCCGTGCTTTATTCAATTTTGTGTATTCGCCTTGCGACAGCATCTAAAACCAGCGTCGTACCGATCGCTTGCAATATGAAAAGCGCTGAGGTAGAACACATGGGCCCCCAAACATGCAGGGTCGGCCTGTGACCCGAAGTCCAAAACCTGGTTTCGAGAAGCACTAGCTCGGTGCAGGAGTGGCGTCCTCCTCCTGCTATGGGTTGGGCGAAGATGAATGTTGATGCTGCGTTATCTCCCAATGGTGAAAGGGGAGCCCTGGCAGTTGTGAGCCGGGATCATACAGGCTTCTTCCTTGGAGCATTGGCACTGGTGTGCGAAAGTGTTACTGATCCAGAGATCCTAGACGCAACGGCATGTTGCGAGGGGCTATCTCTGGCTCTTGACTTAAACCTGCAACAAGTTAGATTAGCACCGATTGTTCAGCAACAGTCGAGCATATCGGAGAGGCATACTTGGGGCCCAGCAAAGTTATTATGGACGAGATCAAGATGAAGAAGAATATGTTCCAAACCATGGAGATCATACATGAAAAACGCGAGTGTAATGATGAAGCGCATGTGCTCGCAAAAGCTGCTACTTCTTTGCCCTGTGGACGCCATCTTTGGCTCACAGGAACCCCCGAAATTATTTGTATACCTATGACTGTTAATCTTCAATAAATCAGCTTTTATCCCTGAAAAAAAACATCTGAGTATTATACTCTCAGCTGAACCCCCATAATGCCCGTGCGTTGCAGAGGGAGTATATTTCTCGGCAAGGTGAGCCTGTGATATAAAAGATTTGTATATTTCTTTACAGAGGGAGTATATTTCTCGGCAAGTATTATATCTGTCTGTCAAAAAATATATTTATGTGTAACTAGTTACTCCTGTCTTTCTACTTCCTTTCGCTGATATGTGGGGCAACCAGCAACGGGGTGCACGTGCCATATGCACAAATTAGAGTGCACAACTTCACGGTAGACACACCCCGGTCGTAGCGCCGCAGTAATGCCCAATGAGCCGTCAAATCACAACCCCCCCTTTCTAGCTTTAGCAGTAAGCTGGACGGATGAAGCGGCAATATTTCACTAGGCCTGAATCCCCTTCTCCCTCGTCTGCTTGTTCAGAGAAAACCCCCTCTCAGTGATTGCATAGGGTTTTCTCATGGAGAACCAGGTATGAATTCTTCATCCATCCCCGATAAACCCAAGTCACTTGGTCGCAGGTAATCCTAGGATGGCAGCCGCCGCCGTTGATGCATTTTTCTTCCTACTGAATCTAGTGTGTTTCATTTGCAGTGCCCAAAGTGCGAGTACCCTACAGGTTTTTGCGCCCTCGGCGAGACGCCACACTTGTTCCTTCTCATCCTAACACAGCATTTTGAAACACGCACAGTATGTTCCTAGAATCCTCTTTTCTATCCGGGAGGGTGGGGTTTTTTTTTGAACATGCGATGTTCTCATGTTATTTTTCATGCAGTGTATTATTTGCTCTGCCAGAACACATGTACTCAAGATGCTCGGCCTTGCCATAACTGAATAAACTAGTTTAATGGTCACAGTGAAGACAAGCCATGGATATAAGTTCCGAGTTGGGTTCATGAACCAAGAAGATCGCTGCTTTTTTTATGGCCGAACTTGGCTAAACTTTCTCAAGTGTTACGGACTGAAAGTTGGCACACAAATGTTGATGGAAATAGCAGAACCTAGTCTCATCTTCACTGCGATCTTCCACCCCGACGTCATTCCAATTGTTCATCCATGTTAGTTTTGTATCTGGTTCTTGCTTGTTGCCTCGATTACGTCTTAATCCACCTATTCTGTCTAACTAATCACAATTTAACTTTAGACGTAGCAACGAATCTCTCACGAAGATGCTACTTCTAACTAAAATTTTCTTATAATTGGTGGTACGTGTAGGTTTTTTTAGAGTTAAGCAGTCTGCTCGTTTGTTACTCTGTAATAACTCGGCTGTTACTAATGGCACTGAAGTTGACTGGATCGACATCCACAAGTTCCTACACTTTATTGATCGTCTTGAGGTCCTTGTGGGGCATTTCAATGGTGGAAGGCCACATGGGATATGTGTGCCACTGCTGCACTCGTCGAACAGGTCCAACTGTGTCGAGAAACTTATGGTACGAGCTGTTTTCTGTTATATATGTTGTTCATAAACTATTTCTTATACACAGTTTTACAGCTGTGATCTTCTTGAAAGAGGAACTGCCGAGTTTTATTGTTCCTATATAGATGCCTGACCATGGTCGAGTCAGACTTGCGCTTGGTCACAACATGATGTTTATGTCGACCTACTCAATTCCCCTTGGAGGTGAAAAGATACTTATTCATGGGTGGTCTCAAATAATGAAGGCCCGTCCATCTTGGAGAATAGGACAGAAGATTATGTTCATGCTTTTCCATGGCTCTAAAGCGAATATCCTGTTTATTGACCACGTTGCGAGATGAAGCCGCTTTCAGAAGGTTGTGGATGAGTGGGGTGGCGCCTGGGCCTTGTCCTGGGGCTTGGCGGCCTCACCCTTGGTTAACTGTAGGCAAAGTAGCACTGTTCGAGGCGTGCTTTGTACGGTTGAACCTGTATAAGTACTCATACTGCTTTCAGCTTTGGTTGTTAAGTGCCCCTGCTGGTTTCAGTTTAGGTTGTTAAGTACTCCTGCTGCTTTTACAGTCTGTCGTGTTTCTACGGTCCTGTCTTCCCCCAGCCGCCAAAACCAAACCAACGCCGGCGGGGCCGCCTGCTTCTGCCTCCCACGGCTGGTTGCGCCTCAGCGCACGCATCGCCACCCCACCGTCTCCTAAATCGTTAACACCGACGTCCTCAGCGCGCTTTGGTGCGCTCGCCGCGGTGCAGCCCTTTCGCGTTGTCAACTTGGTCAACAAACAACAGGAATCGGCAGAAGTACGTGGAGAGGATGACAGTAGGGGCCCACCACATCAGCGTATGGAAAAATAAAATGCTTCCTCCTAGTGTTTTCCTGACATCTGGGACCCACGACGTTGGGAGCGTATATAGTCAATAGACAAGAGAACAACACAAGATCGGCTGACACCTGGGACGTAGCTACTCGAGCAGTATTTTTTTGCTTGGTATTGTTGAGACGGAGCAGGGTTTGAACTAGGCTGTGGCCCATCTAGCCTAGGCTTATATTTTATGCTCACCATGTGACCAGCCTAGCTATTTTTTCTTTGTGAAAATGAGCCCAGTTTATTTTTTCTGAAGAATACCCAATCCAGGCCTACTTATTTTTCTACGCCCTGATGGGCTGGAACTCTTTCAAAACGCCTGCAAATCTTGAAAGTAATATGAAATGGGTTGTAAATATAAAAACAGATGACAAATTGGCAATTACTTTATAATTTCTGAATTTTATTACATTTTCAAATTCCTATTTCACTGGGCATTAACCTAATTTAAATATATCTTCAAAGTACTTTAAATCTGGCTGGACATTTTGGTATTAAAAATAGTTTGGAACCCACAGAAATATGCAAAATTGGCCCTAGCCAACCAAAAAAAACGACTGCAATAAATTGCATAAGAAGTTGCCATGAGCTATAGATAAATTATTAAAAAAAGAGGGAGTGGTCTGACTTGTGGGCCTGTTTAGTTGACGCGTATGCAAGATTTTTTTAGTTATTATATACGTCAACAAATGATTCTAGCAGACGTAACCGTTGGATGTCAATCCAACGGCCGTTGTGTTTCTTCAATCTCTGATCTTCTTGCTCCAGCCGCCAAAGCAGTGCCGGCGGGACCGCCTACTCCCGCCTCCCGTGGCCGGTTGTGCTGCCGTGCAGGCCTCAGTGCCCCCTACTACTCCCACCGCTGGCCAGAGCATCCCTCTACTCACCCACACCCCCTGTTATTCTTCGGCGACGACAGCGTCACACCGCAGCCAAACCGGGGAACGCTCGTACTCCTCTCCACGTGGGCATCCACTGCCGTGTCTTCCCTGGCTCCGCGTGGTCCCCTTCCTATGCCTCGTCGTCGTCCACCGCCGTGGTGCTCTCGGCGCGGCGTGGTCAATGTGGTCAATGACCGACTTCCATCAGAAGAGTACTGTACGTGGAGAGGCTGACAACTGGGTCCACGGCAGCCGCAAGGAAGTGCCTCCTTGTTACGCGGAAAATAATTATTCCTCCACCTGACAGTGGGGACCCACTGGACGGGCCACCAGTATTTTGCGAAAAAATTGTTTCCCCCTGACTGTTGGGACCCACCGGGCGGGCCACCGTATTTCGCGAAAAAAACATTCCCCCTGCTGTCAGCTCGGACCCACCGGAAGTGCCTCCTTATTACGCACAAAAAACTGAATACTCCCCCGGCTAGCTGGGACCCACCTTGGTGGGAGGCTGACTTGTGGGCCTACTAAGTTGACGGGGACGAAGGGCTTTGTCAACTTAGTCAATATGAACGATTCTAGCTCCAGTGACCGTACGATGTCCATCCAACGACCGTAGTGCTTCTTCAACCTCTGGTCTTCTTGCTCCAACCGCCCAAAGCAGCGCCGGTCGTGCCGCATGCTCCTGCCTCCCGTGGCCAGCTGTGCTGCCGTGGAGGCCTCACCGCCCCTACTATTCCCACCGCTGGCCAGGCCCTGCGGCGATGACAGCCTCACACCGCAGCCGAACCAGTGAACCCTCGTACTCCTCTCCGCGCGGGCTTCCACTGCCGCGTCTTCCCCGGCTCCGCGTTGTCCCCTTCCTAGGCCTCGCCGTCGTCCACTGCCGTGGTGCTCTCAGCGCGGCGTGGTCAATGTGGTCAATGACCGACTTCCATCGGAAGAGTACTGTGCGTGGAGACGCTGACAGCTGGGTCCACGGCCGCAGCAAGGAAGTGCCTCCTTATTACACGCAAAATAATTATTCCTCCACCTGACAGCGGGGACCCACCGGACGGGCCACCAGTATTTTGCGAAAAAAATCGTTTCCCCCTGACTGCTGGAACCCACTGGACGGGCCACCGTATTTCGCAAAAAAATGTTCCCCCCGCTGTCAGCTCGGACTCACCGGAAGTGCCTCCTTATTATGCACAAAAAAATGAATACTCCCCTGGCTAGCTGGGACCCACCTTGGTGGGAGGCTGACTTGTGGGCCTACTAAGTTGACGGGGACGAAGGGCTTTGTCAACTTAGTCAATATAAACGATTCTAGCTCCAGTGACCGTACAATGTCCATCCAACGGCCGTAGTGCTTCTTCAACCTTTGGTCTTCTTGCTCCAGCCGCCCAAAGCAGCGCCGGTCGTGCCGCATGCTCCTGCCTCCCGTGGCCGGCTGTGCTGCCGCGGGGGCCTCACCGCCCCCTACTACTCCCACCGCTAGCCAGGCCCTGCGGCGACGGCAGCCTCACACCGCAGCCGAACCAGTGAACCCTCGTACTCCTCTCTGCGCAGGCTTCCACTGCCGCGTCTTCCCTGGCTCCGCGTCGTCCCCTTCCTAGGCCTCGCCGTCGTCCACCGCAGTGGTGCTCTCAGCACGGTGTGGTCAATGTGGTCAACGACCGACTTCCATCGGAAGAGTACTGTGCGTGGAGACGCTGACAGCTGGGTCCACGGCCGCAGCAAGGAAGTGCCTCCTTATTACGTGCAAAATAATTATTCCGCCACCTGACAGCGGGGACCCACCGGACGGGCCACCGTATTTTGCGAAAAAAACGTTTGCCTCTGACTGCTGGGACCCACCAGCTACATCTTCGCACGCAAGGAAGTGTCTGACAGTCGGGACCCACCTAGTCGAAGCGTATGTAGCATTGTCATTCTGGTCGCGAACGTGTATGTACATATATACTGGTCGATGTAGAGGCGCGCACGTGTCGTAGTAGAGGCGCACACGTAGCGTGTACACGTACGTACAACGGCCAGGGTGCAAGAAAGAAAATACGGCCACGTATGTGTACATACGGGCGGGGTCTCGAACGCCTACTCGCGCATACGTACGGCCAGGGCTCGTGTACATGGCTGGGTCGGAACGGAGAAACGGCGTCGTCGTCGTTTTCATGGGGAGACAACGGAATGCGTCGTGTTCATGGGGAGGCAATGGAATGCGTCGTGTTCATGGGGAGGCGACGGAATGTGTCGTGTTCATCGGGAGGGGTTGGACGGAACAGGCGATGGAAACGAGGCATGGTGTACCGCAGAACGGAGGAAACGGCCTTGTGTTCGACCGGCCATGTTCGAAATGGGAGGGGTCTGGCGTACCGCAAAACGGAGTAAACGGACCTCCTACGGTCGAAACAGGGGTCCTGTTCATCGGGAGGGGTTTGGCGTACCGCAAAATGGACGAAATGGACCTCCTACGGGCGAAACGGGGGTCCTGTTCATCGGGAGGGGTGTGGCGTACCGCAAAACGGGACTCCACGGGATACTGTTCATCTCCACCATCGACCCCCTCCAGCCTCCACGAGCTACTGTTCATCCACCGTCGACCTCCTCCAGCCTCCACCTGCGACTGATCGTCCACAAGCTCATGTTCATCCAGCCTCCACCGCGCGCTACTCCACCGGCTACTTTTCAACTAGCCCTCTCCACGGGCTCCTGTTCAACCACCCCTCCACGGGCTACTGTTCATACTCCCCTCCACCGTCTACTGTTCATCCTGCCCTCCACGGGGTGGTCCTGTTCATCCAGCCTCACGGGGTCCTGTTCATCCAGCCCCAACCGGCTCGATCGATCGGGGTCCTGTTCATCCAGAGGCAACACCACAGGGTCCTGTTCATCCACCCCCACCAGGAACTGTTCATCCAACCCCCCCACCGGCAACGCTCACTGTTCATCCAGAGGCAGCATCGATCGGCTTCAGTTAGTAGCGGTAGCGAAGGAATCGCTCGATCGGGTTCAGTTAACAGCCATCGATCGATCGCTCAGGTTCAGTAACGCGTAGCCTGCAGTGCAATCGCTCGAGTTCGGTTAGTGCCCAACGCCTCGCTTGGGTTTAGTTAGATCCAACGCCTCACACACACGCGCGTACGTGTAAGAGAGAAACGCGCATCGCTCGGCCCCCGACCTCCCACCATAACCGGGAACTCCCCAAAAAATTTCTCGCCCTCGCTTCTACCACGGTTTTTTCCGTCATGGACGGCCCAAAGAATGTCATGCAGCTGCGTCTCCGGCCCGCCCAGGATGAAAAGCCCATTTTCTTTCATGATTTTTTGTCATAGAAGTAGGAGCCCACCACATCTATGATGATACCGGGTTTTGTCACAATTATCATCATAGAAGTGTCATATGTATGACAAAAAAATTTCGTTCGGCCCAAAATGTCACGGATGTGTCTTTTTTTGTAGTGGCTGCCGTCGCCGCAGGGCCTGGCTAGCGGTGGGAGTAGTAGGGGGCGATGAGGCCTCAACGGCAGCACAGCCGGCCACTGGAGGCAGGAGCAGGCGGTCTCCCCGGCGCTGGTTTGGGCGGCTGGTGCAAGAAGAGCAGCGATTGAAGAAGCAGCAGGACCGTTCGATTCAAATCCAACGGTTACTGCTGCTAGAATCGTTTGTTGACTAAGTTGACAAGCCCTGTGTACGCGTCAACTTAGTAGGCCCACAGGTTAGCCTCCCAACCGGTGCGCCCCAGATGTCAGTGGGAGGAATCATTTTTTCGCGTAATAAGGAGGCAGTTGATTGCGTGCGGCCAGGCCAGCAGAGGGAGTAGGGTGGGCCGGGGAAGCCTGCGTGACATCACAACGGGCCATGAGAGGAGGGAGCAGGCAGTCCCGCCGGCGCTAGTTTAGGCGGCTGGAGCAGGAAGATCAGAGATTGAAGAAGCACGTCAGCCGTTGGATGGACATCCAACAGTCACTGCTGCTAGAATCGTGTGTTCACTCACAAAGCCTTGCGTAAACAAGTCAGCCTCGAAATCTGTGGCGTGTACAACCCATTTGCTATTATTTTTATAATTTTTACTCATTTTCTAATTCATATGGAATTTATTGCAGCCCGTTTTCCATTTTTAGAATTGCTGGCCATTTTCTGGTCAGTACCACGATCATAAAATTAACTAAATATGTGGGAAATTTTGAAAAAATTCACAAATTTTTGCTGGGGAACAAAATATTCTTAATCCAAAAATTAATAGCCATACTAAAACAAATTTAAAAATAAATTAGTACTATGTCATGTTAAATCCAATGAAATACGTATAAGATATTAGTGAAGAACAAAAACAAAAAAAGAAACTTATATCCCATTTGCTATAAATTTTTTGGAATTTTCAACCTCTTTTGATATTACTTTTAACAGACATTGAACATACTCTTAAGCCAGGCCGGAATGTATCCCTCCTCGTCTTGAAAGATTTGCAGCCCAGTAATTCGGGGAAAACAAATAGGCCAAGCTTGGGTATTCTTCAAAAAGAAATACTGGGCTACCTATTTTCCCAAAGAACTGGTGCATGAGCATTTTGCTTTATTTATTTATTTACTTATTTATGTTTAGGGGACTAGCATGTACCTGGGCTGGATTCATGTGAGAGTCTCCCTTCTAGTTAATTATGGGCTTCTCTGTTGGGCCTTCATCAGTGGGCTGCATGTTATCAACAAGTGGAAAATGTGTTCCGTACAAAAAATAGTATGTGCTACGTACGGTACGGGGCGCTAAAGGATCGAACTGTGCAACGACTTCCAAAACATTGTGTTTGTCGTTTTGACAACACATTTATTCAACCAACAGACGAAATATACTACTGATTGTACATTGAAAACAGCAGCAGCAGCAACCAGGGCTGGGGGTGCAACAGAAGCAGTAAGCAGGCCAGAAGAGTGAAGACCTCCATGAGCATCCACGAGCATCCAGCTGCCGTGACCGTCGACGAGCACCATCCAAGACGTGTTCATGCCGACCCAGTACATACTGTTAATGTAGTTGAGGCTGACGGGATCGGATCGCAGTCAAGGGGGTTGATGCTCACCACCCTACGATCATTATGCTGCATCACATGTCGTTTCTGAAGATCAGGTGGCATCAGCAAGCAAGGAGCTGGCTTAAAAAGCTCCGGCCTGAGGGCTTTGAGTAAATGGTACAACCCCGACGAGCACGCGGCGAGCGGCATGGTACTGAGATTGTCCACACGCGAAACAATGAGCTTGATTACCTCTTTGGGGAGCGAATTCCAGCCATTCTTTCGGCGGACGCTGATCGGTTCTGCCATTGTTAGTGCTTGGGTTTCGGATGAGGGGGGAGGCGCCTTAGCGGGGATGGAAGATTGGACGAGATTATGTGCGGACAAAGATGGAGAAGCGAATATGTGCTGCGGGAAGTGGACGGGTGATGATGACTACAGCACGCCGCTTGACTTACGAGACACATACCAGCAGCGTAGGGTCATGTCGATGCCAGACAACTTGCTTGAGTGATCACAGTACTGGTACTCCCTACAGTGCTATGCCCTAACTTGCTTGAGTAGAGTAGTAGAGTAGGACTCTGCTCTACTACTAGCACCGGAGGAGTAGTATATTCTAATCTAAAATAGTTACAAACTTCAATGCCCGAGCGTGGAACGACTATGAACCATGCTCAAAGACCGTGTCTACATGGTGTTTGGACATGGGCGACAACCTCAACGCCAACGGTGCTGCTCCCGCTGCACCGTATGTGTTTCTGTCCTTCCTGTTCGAAATCGCTCAATGTAATCCGCTATCTAAGCATGTGGAGACTTCCATGCAGGATATTGCTCTATTGGAGTATTGCGCATGAATAAAAGTGTATCCATTTATGGTTTAGTCTAGAATCTTCCATGTATGAATTTTTACTACAGTACTGGTGAAAGACTTACGATGAACCATTTCTTACATCTCCTCTACCCGCTTGCAAGTCATCCTGATTTAATCCCTCCGTCTAGGTGTATAAGGGCATGGTTAATATTACTTAATAGTATAGCCAACTGTTGACTATAAGAAAGTGCCATGTCATCTGTAGCCAACATGTATAACAATCGATACTCAAAAACTATTTCTTAAAGATCATTTCTTGTAAAGCACAATAAGTGTTATTTCTTCAAAAGTTTTGGATGCAAGTTTTGGGCACCTTACTACTATAGATTAGTACGACCAAAAATTGAACTAACATTATATATAGTACGATAAATGCTGATGCATGTCACCTAAAATTATGTCATTCAAAACTATGTTCAAATACGAATCCAATGATATAGTTTTTGGTGACATGCACTAACATTTTGTCAGTTAAATCTTCAGTCAAATTCAATGGGGGACTAATAAACCACGACCGATGTAGTACAAGTGTAGAGGGCGGCGCTGCACGGGAGTCTCACCTCTCACCCCGCTCGTGGCGCGACATTAAAGCTGTCATATCACAAAACCCAACCACTCCCAGTAATAAGTGGCCTGGTAAAATAAAAAGACAAGCAACCATCACATCCCTTCGTCTTTTTTGCATTTCATTTCGCTGCATTTACTTTCTCCGGTTCATGTCGCACACTCGATCCCTAGCTACTACTCATAGGGCCAGTTCTTTTGGCGGCTTCCCCAGCTTTTCCCACAAGAGTAGTCACAATGGAGAGTAACAATAAGGCGCCTCACTCATTTATTTGGGCTTCTAAACTACTACTCCGTCCTGGTTTATTCCTCACCATTGTAATTTGTGCTAAATTTTGACCAAAGATTTAACTGGTTTATTCCACACCATTGTAATCCCTCCGTCTAGGTGTGTAAGTCATCTTACGAAAACCAAATAATCCCAAAACACTTAGGCGTGGTGCATTAACTTCTACCTCGTTTCTTGACATATCAACCAATAAGAGATAAAGAGTGTGCATGCTTTTAATGACTTGAGATATCAAACACGACATGCTGTGGTTAGTTCATTGCATGCAATACTATTAATTAGCAAATAAACATTAATGCTTCTCATTTTCTCCTCCTTGGTCACGGTGCACAACCTAAATGACTTACTCACCTAGACAGATGGAGTAGTGCACGTGACATGCACTAACATTTCATTAGTTAAATTTATGATCAAAATTTGACACGGATTACAATGGGGACCAATAAAGCAGGACGGAGGTAGTAGTTATGGGATTACTAATCTAGAAGCCTAAAAGAACTGGCCCCTGGTACTCCCACTAGTAGTAGTACTCAAGTTGGAATTCCAATTGCACGGCACAACTTGTTAGGCAAAAAATTCGATACAGGGTGTAGGAAGCGTTTTGGGAATTTGCATGTCTTTCCAACCAGTGAGATACTCCGTACAAAGTATGACAGAGAAATAACCACGGAGAAGGAAGCTAAAAGTAAACAATCAAACCGGCATTTTTGCATTTGTTTTGCATTGAATCATTTCACATGCTTGACTAGTGTTGTTTTTCTACTTTTACAAAAACCACATCGTAATGTTAAAATGTGCATTTGCACGTACTCCCTCCGTCCGGGTTTATTAGGTCTAAAGACAACTTCTCTTAGACCAAGACACATAGTAATTTGCTCACGTTAATTCTTCCATTCCACTCCCAATGCACTCTCTCACATGCATGCAGCCAATGAAAAAGCACACATGAAGTGTATTAACTTTTCAGCCATGGCACCAACAACAATAGCTTTCAATACAACCAATGAAATGGTTGCATGCATGCACCTTTCCAACGCGGGGCCTTATGCATGCACGTACATAAGTAATAGTAGTACTCCCTCTGTCTAGGTGTATAAGTCTTCCCTCCTTCTTGGTCACGGTGCACAACCAAAGATAACTTATTGACCTGGACGGAGGGAGTAGCACAGTCTGCAAGCATATATCGAGAGAGACGTGTAGTCCGATAGTATATAGTAAAGTTTGTGCTATATGCACGTACTTGCAAAATGCGTATGAATACACAAGGTTTCCAAACTTTCCCTTTTACATACTTAATTAAGGACACTAAAAATTCCTGAATGTTCGGGATTTATCATTTGCGTCCCAAAACTAATGAGTTCGCCTTACGAAACAAAAATTATACTCCTCCTAAAAGCCACCGCGCTCGCAGGAGCGCTTGCAGCGTGCCACGAGTGCCCTAGTGCGCGGCCGTTTCCCAGCGCGCCGACACAACGCCTCTTCCTCAGCCTCGCAACTCGTGAGGTGCTAATTGGCGGCTTGCCGGCGGGCAAGCGCGATCTCACCGATGTGGTGATCCGGCGCCAACAGGTACTCCTCCTCGTTGGAAGCGTGCACCTGGTCCAGGTACCGCCAATCGTAGATGAGGCGCTTGGGCCCGACTGCACTCAGGGCATCAGCACAGGCGCCCTCCGCCACCCTCAGGACCCTTGCACGAGCCTTCTGCCAAAGAGCCAATTGCCTCACTCTCTCAGACGCGACATAGGCCTCCCAGGCAGCTTGTTCCGCGGTGCGCTTCTCTTCCTCGGCCTTCTTCTCTGCCTCTATTTTGGCGCGCTCTGCTGGAGGCAAAGCCTCCCACAAGGCAACATCCATTTCTTTCCAAAGCTCCTCAAGGCTGGGGGGCTCGGCGGGCGTCGCGGCATTCTCCTCGTAGCGGGGAGCCGACGCGTCCCCCGGCGCGCGTGCTGGCGAGATTGGGAACGCCGACGCATCCACCTCGACGCGTCGCGGTGAGGAGCGGAACGCCGACGCGTCCTCCTCGACTAGTGGCAGTGAGGAACGGAACGGCGATGGGTCGCGTCGCAACGAGGAGCGGAACACCGACGCGTCCTCCTCGACTAGTGGCGGCAAGGAACGGCGATGCATCGCGTAGCGGCGAGGAGCATAACACCGACGCGTCCTCCTCGACTATTGGCGACGAGGAATGGAATGGCGACGCGTGACTGTCCGCGCGGTGCAGCGAGGGGCTCCTAGGGCTTGGGAGGGCGGTGCCATGGTGGTCGACCTGAGAGGGAGGGGGAGGAGATAGCGATGAACGTGAACGTGAGGGTGAGGAGATTGCGATGTCATGGGAGGCGCAATATTTATAGCGAGCAATGGCACACCTCGTGGGAGGTGCAGTATTCATACAAAGGTGCTCCACCACGTACCCGGTACCCGCGAATGCAGCAATCGTGCACCTAGGGTTTTAGGGTTTATTTGTTAACGTCGCCTTTACGTAACACTCATGTGTGCGAGGCAGCGAGAGGCCGACTGCGTGCGTGTGCCTCTTCTCTTTGTATATGTACTCCACCGTTTGCCTGGTGTCCAAAAAATTATAATAACTACTAGCAATGTGCCAATGCGTTGCCACACGATCAAAGTAGATTAATACATATTCACCGATTTGATAGAAAAAAAGTCTAGTTTTGAAATACATATATCACTAAAAATATGTTATGTTCACTCAAAATATATTCCTCTAGCGGTTTTGATGAGATAAGGGAGGAATGTTGTTGGTTTCAAGATTCGAGAAGTGTTATATGTCTAATTTCTACTCTTACTAGCAAGATGCCCATGCGTTGCATGGAACATCAAGATCTTGTGGGAGAAAAGGATGAACGGGGGAAGGCCTTATCTGCAAATGTGGTGAAGATCTTGGGTAAATTGCCATATTTTCCTTCCTATCCGTCAGATATAATCGGACGACCTACATTGCAGGATGGTAGGCCCACCATCATCACCAACTCTATTTTTTATCCCTACTCTTATAAAAAGCATTGTCGGTGATGATCGTGTGCCTGCCATCCTGCAATATAGGTCGTCCGATCTATATCTGACGGATAGGAAGGAAACTATGGCAATTTTGCAAAAAGATACCCACACCCCTCTCCACATTTGCAAATAAGGCCTTCCCTCGTTCATCCTTTTCCCCCACAAGATAAACTACTCATACAAATGCATCTTGATGTTCCATGCAACGCATGGGCATCTTGCTAGTTGTTGCAAAAAGCCCATGTGTGTGTGAGAGAGGGAGAGAGTGGAGGAGGACGGAGTGCATGTGTGACAAAGACACAAGGAGTGTGTGTGTGTGTGTGATAGGTATCAGCTTAAAATGAGGCGATAGTGTGTGTGTGCACAATCGAGAGGGCGTGTCTCAAGAAGGGAGGAAAAATCTACATAGATACAAGGAGCGGGAGAGAGACATGTATGCGATGGTGGAAGCACGAGTGTGCGGGTGTATAAACATATCTAGAGGCTAGCTAGTCGATAAATGTTTGTGAGAGAAATACGAGTCGGGGTGCGAAAGCGAGAGTTTTGTGTGTGAGAGAGAGACGGTAGTCAGGAAGGGGAGTGGAAGCAGGAGTTGTGTGTGTGTGTCTATGAGAGAGAGAGAGGAGACGGTAGTCGGGGTTGTCTGATTGGTAAACAAATGAATAATGCCAGTCTGGGATGGAGACGAAAAGGAGACCGCAACAAATGTTGTGTCTACAGGAGAGAGAGAGAGAGTAATTTTAGTGGTATGAGTCATATGTAGAGACATATAGGGTGTGTGAGAGAATCCCATAGAGAGAAAGACAAAGTGAAGGACGAGTGGAGACTGTGTGTGTGGCGGTGAAAAAGAAAGCTTAGGTACCGAGTGATACCAAAGAACAGTAGAGACGTGAGAGATAACGAAAACCGTGTAACGTATAATGATAGGGAGACTGTGACACTTCTCAAGGGAGATGTCGAGAGACCATGTTTGCGAGGATAGGTGAAACATGAAGTGAGCGTGCGGGTGAGCTGGAGAAAAGAGAGTGATAGCTACCTGAAGGAGCATGCATGCGAGAGAGATGGGCATGAAAGGAGTGAACAAAAAAGGGATTCAAATATTTGAATTCGAGATGATGATACATGTAATCCATACTCGAACCAAAATTGATCTATCAAACATTCATACTCATATGAATTCACGCACATCTATGTTATTTAATATGTAGATATTACTGATCCATACATTTTAGTAGAACATAATTTGGTTAAATTTTCCGAATTCAACCTTAAGATTTCGAGATCGTTGTATTTGTAAATCATATTATACATATAAAGGAGCAGAATTCTTTGTTGTGCTTTTGAAAGTATATATAAAAAATGATGTATATAGAATGTAATTCCAATTGAAAATGGATCCCGCCCGAAAAAAATAGAATACAAACGGGATTCGAATTGAGCTGGCACAGTAAATGTGCACTCTGCAAAATTTGAACGAAGCGGGGAAAGTCGCAGTAACCGCCCGAAACCAAAATCTGCGAGATGGAAATCACTACTACTTATCCCTGCCACGCAAAGCCTATCTGCTGGATTTCTATAGGTTTCGATAGGGGTAGGTTTGTAATTTCACCCAAACATGACGTAACCGCCTCTCACCCGGATTCATACATGATGGGCTCCAAAACACAATGTGTCCTCGGCCGAAATCGACTCCCTCTCCTATTCATATTCATACACGGTGGGCGCCAAAAACAAACTCTCGTCGGCAAATATTCGGTGTATGCGAGATTACCATCCTATCCCCAACCGATTAATGTTGCTGTGATGTAGTAGAAATTTGAAACGAGGGCTAAGTTTGTAAATTTCCTCGCATTTGAGACAAGCGCGCCCTGAATACATGGTTCGCCCTTCCTCTCTACCTCCCTTTTCCCCATTCGTACTCCGTGGGCGCCAAAACACCCTCTCCACCCCACCCTCCTCCGTCCGCCACCGTCTGTCACCCCATCCACCGCCGTCCTCCTCCACCATGCCGGAGCTAATACCCCGACGCCGCCGTCCATTATAAGAGATCGACCTCTCTCATCCACGGCTTCGGACTGGGATCCTTGCATCCCGTCCTCTCGCTTCATCCCCGTCTTTGTCCACCTTGCTGGCGCCGCTCCTACGGCCGTCTTGTCCACCGCGCCCTGCCGCCATCGTCTACCCTCCTAGATCTGCTTCCACGCCGCTGACAGCCATCGCTACCGCAGCACTGTCAAATTCTCAGTAGATGCGTACATGGCGCCGCACCTGAGGCGGTACTCTTTTGTATCTGCTCAACTTATTTATTGCAGCAAGAAAATAGATCGCCACTTCTTTACTCTGATTTCTTGTCTTGGTTGCGACGTTTCCTTTGTCCGGTTTGCACCTTTAGATCCGCCATGGCACGCTCAACACTATACTCCCAATGCTTATGGTTTTCCCCTTTTATATTCCACACTAGTTAAATGACAGTAGACTAAATTTCAAAATTGGGCCAGTCGATTTTTCAGAGCTCGCCAGAGTTTGTCGGTGCGATCGAAGGGGCTCGGGTGGTTGTGGGGCCTCGCTGAACAAAGAAAACTCAATGCGGGTGGGGGTTGGGGCGGGGTGGGGTGGGGGTGGCGGAGGAACACAGGCGGTGGGGGCCGGTGGTCCGGCCGGCGGCCCGTGCGGTGTTCTGTATGGGAAGAATCAGAGACGAGGAAGGAGAAGGGTTAGGAGACGTAGGATCTTCATCCAACCGCCTAGAATGGTCGAGAGACAGCTAGGAGTTGCATTCTTAATGTGCTCTAGTTCATCATGTGTGGGCACTGCGCAACCAACATTTTATTATCCAAAATCTGCTTGCTCTTCTTTACCATGTTCCTCTTCCGTTCTTCTTTAATATGTACTATCTCCATTCCTAAATACAAGTCTTTGTATAGATTCCACCATGGACTACATATGGAGCAAAATGAGTGAATCTACACTCTAAAATGTATCTGGATACATCTGTATGTGATCCATAGTGGAAATCTCTACCAAGACTTATATTTTGGAACGAGGGGGTATGATAGTAGTACTGTATGTTCCTTGTAATGAAGATGAGCAACGACATTTGCAGTGTAGAGGTCTATACGGTCGGTTGTGATGGACACTTTGAGCCTCTTTGATTCGTAGGATCTTGTAAACATAGGAATAGGATTTGTAGTGGCATGCCCACTTGAATCCTATAAGAATAGCAAGGAAATGCGGGGAGCTGTGTTGTCTTTGAGAGTTACACTGATATTAACAGTATCGCACCTTCACTTGAAGAGAGCTGGTATCCGAAGCCTTTCTAGCCGTACCGGCAATACTAGCACATGTATTCCAGCAAGTTCCACTTTGCTGATTTTACTCTGATGCTTAAGGTTTTCCCGTTATATCTACACTATGATCTGTGTAGCTGCTTTGTGTCGCACTAACAGCAGTCCACTCTTGAAGCTAAACACTGCAATGACTTACAAAATTGGCACCAAGGCATTGAGTGCCATTCTGGATGCAATGAAACTCATACGCTCCCCACCTGTTGATTCTTGTTCAGAATATGATCCTAATGACTATTCTAACCTCGAGGAGTCAAAGGCAGATGGCCTGTCCTGTTCACCCATCAAGGTGCCTGTTCTAATTTGGCAATGTTTTATTGATTGCGGGTATCTTGCATTTCTTCTACTTTGTTGCACCGCCATCTGCTTAGTTTACTCATCATATATGTCGAGATGCCATGCCCATCCATTATCAATACATATTCCATCTGTCATCATACCATGTTTTCCCACTCAAATGTTGTTCTTGTGCATCAGACATCAAAAAGGAAGAGGGTGATTGCCGAACCTGAAGGAGCACCAGCAAAGTCCTTGAAAAACATGGTGGTGCCGGAGAAATCAGATAGCACCCCACTTATATTGGCTGTACAACCAGTGACACAAAACATAGGACCGACTCCAGCAGACTGTACCCATACTTCACTGGCCACACCACTAGCCCCACCACACAGGACCTGCACTCCAGCAAAAGGTATACCGATTTCATTTGCCATAGCACCAGCTGTACCACAGAAAAATCCCACTCCAGCAAAAAGTACATCAAGTCCACCGGCCGAAGACCTATCCCAACTGTAGAGATGGCCAATTCCTGCAGATTGGAACCCCATTCCATTTATTCCCAGTTTAAAAGACAATGCTTTCAATGTTGTTCGGGACTACGTGCATATATTCCCATCATGGGAAGATTATTGTGAAGACAAACACCATTTTCACATCTTCCTGTCCAACTTACGTGTAAGTGCTATTATTCATGGTTATTATTTTCCTGTTTTCTGCTGATTGAATACATCAATGATTTACATTACATTGTTGTAACTAGGCGACGGTCAATCTGGATAGTCATGATGAGCAAAGCTTGCTTGTGCTTTTCAAGGAAGCATTGCAACAGTATCGGTGTTACCTGAGAAATCACACTTTGATGGCAAGTCTATAAACGAATTTCCGGTGAAGTCTCCTGTGCTAAATTTAGAAGACATTGAATGGAAAAACCTTGTTATGCACTGGTCTCGTTCCCAGGATGAGGTACTGTCTATGAAATCACATGACAATTTGAACTTCTACTTTTCCGCATGTGCCTTACGGATCTTTTTTGCAATCTGCTCGAAGAAGAATTCCGGTTTGACAAGAACGGCAGGATATCGCAAATATGCTGCCCGCTGCTTTGCTCTTGTTAGTACTTGTTGTCCTGTATCACTGTACTTGCATACATACCTGGTTCATTATGTGACAGCAGTATGCATGATAGCTTGCTTATCAATTGTTCGCTCCAAATTATCTGATCTGTATGAATGGTTACATTAGTGTAGAATATATCCAATGCCAATGTTTTCTTAGCTCTACATTGTTCTTGTAAGTACATGTTGTCCTTTATCAGTGTACTTATAATGACATGTAGTTGTTCATGTACCATCACTCTACAGCTTATTTTCCTTTGCCCTCCATTTTCTACACATCAGATCTATATTTACTCTTACCATAAGGTTGGTACTGAAGAAGTTTAGCTGTGCATTGCTC
The DNA here is from genome assembly GCA_034509565.1 of Triticum monococcum. Classification (NCBI taxonomy): domain Eukaryota; kingdom Viridiplantae; phylum Streptophyta; class Magnoliopsida; order Poales; family Poaceae; genus Triticum; species Triticum monococcum. The sequence goes on from CM067841.1 coordinate 390,065,258, forward strand.
TTGGCTTTACCTTTTGCCTGTATCGCTGCACTTACATTTATAGCTACTTGGTTATGTAGCATCACTCTTCATCTTATCTTAAATATTCTCCATTTTTCGTATATTATCACATCTATATTTACTCTTAACAAAATGTAGGATAAAGGCAATGCTTTTGAAGAAGATTTTGTGGTAAACTTCTTGAATTGCCCCCCCCCCATCAGCATGGACAAGGCCTTCATAGAGCCTGTCTTCACCAATAATGTAAGTTTGTCCATCTCAAGCCTTCTAACTTTGTTGTATATATTTGGTTAGGCATGATTGCAACATCTGTTTATTTTTGGTGTTTGCATCAAATTGCTTGTTTAAAGTTTATTATGTAGTTCATAAACAAAAGTTTGTCCTTTCCCAATTTAAGTTTTCAGTTGTACAACCAAGTTCCTTCTTCATACCATGTAAATTAAACTATACAGAGCAAGTGATCTTCTTTTGCACTGCATGTATGCTTCTGTTCTTCATCCGTAATACAGTGGTGTGGTGAACCTACCCACTACAGCACAATGTCATATTCTGCAATGTCTTAACTATGAACAATGTCATATCATTCTACTATTATTTAAACCGTCTCTTTATTTACCAATCTAAAATGGTATAAATTGACAGCACACTAACCATTGATACTTATGAGTTCTTGATCTGTAATCCAGTGGTGTCGTGAAGCTGCCAACTCCTTCACAATGTCATTTCCAGCAATGTCTTGACCTAAACAATACCATATTGTGTTAATGCAATTTTAAACTGTGTCACTTTATTCGTGAATAAGAAATGTGATGAATTCTCAGCACTGATACTTTTATGTGCAAAACCTGTCATCTGTCTGCTTGTTTATCTTTCAGAGTGAGGAAGATATAAGTGTTGAACAAGTGCAGTCTCATTATCTTGCTCAGCTACTTGCGCTGCAGCTCCCCAGCAGGGCTAACCTTTCTTGAACTCTATTGAAGTGTTGTCGGTTTTGTATATTATTTTGTCGACGTGTTTATTTGCACTGGTGGCGATCTTTGATGCCCAGTGTATGTAATCTGCTATCTGCTTGTGCTTTATTATCATAGTGGCGAACTTTGATGCCTAGTGGATGTAATATGCTGTAATTTCTTTATTGTATAGTCTAGGTTTTTTCTTATTCATGATGCTGCAGTTATTTTACTCTGTATATATCCTGTCTTCGCAGTAAACCGGCCAAACCATAAAATTACGGTACATAATCGGGTCGTCATGCAATCACGATGTAGGTTGGGCCTAAAACATACCAAACAGCTCACGGGCCGGCAACAGCCCGAAATGAACCCCGTCCCATGATTGTGTGAATCAAATCATGGGCTTTTAACAGGCCAAAATTGTCTCGGTCCTTGTTTGGCCCAATCAGATATTGGCTGCGAGCAGGCCGAATGCAAACCGGGCCGTAGTTAGGCCCAACTATATGACGGGCTTTTAACAGGCTGAAATTAATATAGGGCTGAAATGTTAAACGGACACTTAATAGGCCAAAACTAATATCAGGCCGAATTACTAAGTGGGCCTTTAGCAAGTGGGCCCAAAAACATAGTGTCTAGTTGATGGGCCGAATCGGCCATAATTGAGCCCAAAGCCTCTTAAAGGGTCGTACCTGATTTGGGCCGTAATTTGGCCCAGAACATGGTACGTTTTTAATGCGCCGGATCACATATGGGCCACTATTAGGCCCGGAGCGTGGTAGGCCATTAATGGACCAGATCAAATATGGGCTAGCATTTGGCCCAAAACATGGCAACTAGTTAATGGGCCGGCCTAGTAGGGTCTTCAAAATCTTGTGGGCCTACAACTGGGCCGGCCCATTAATGTCAGCGAAATCTCATGGGCCTTTAGTTGGGCCGGCCCATTATGATCCGCAAGAATCTTGTGGGCCTTTACCTGGGCCGGCCCATTATGGCACACAAAAATCTTGTGGGCCTTTACCTGGGCCGGCCCATTATGGCCCGCAAAATCTTGTGGGCCTTTAGTTGGGCTAGACCATTATGGTCCGCAAAATCTCGTGGGCCTTTAGCTGGGCCGGCCCATTATGGTCCGAAAAATCTTGTGGGCCTTGAGTTGGACCGGCCCATTTAAACTTGATGGCCGGTCCATGTGTCAACATATCATAGGCGCGTCTCGCCCATTGGATGAGTGACACCTGTGCCAGCGCGGACCTGACACGTGTCTCCTCCAGCCAATGATGATTTTACATGTGGAAAATCCCCATTGGTCGGGGCTGTTAACGAGTTATCGGATCCAAAACCCGACCCGATAGCTTAATGGCGTTCCGTTACGGTGGATGCTACGTGTCGGTCACCCTTGACGAAAGCACTTCTGTGACGCGCGATTTATCGTCATGGAAGTGGACACTTCCAGGATGATAATTTTGGTAATGTCATGGAACACTTCTATGACAACACAAGTATGACTATATTGATTCTGCCATAAAATCATCATGGATGTACATGCATGACAGAAAACGCAACCTACTATGACAAACACGTATCATCACGGAAGTGTATTTTTTTGTAGTGCATGCGTGTATAAGTAGTACGACAGTATTATTTATCACATGGTATATCGTTGATAGAATTGCAACTCTAATTGCTGGTTAGGAACTGCCGTTCGATTTCATTCTAACAACTGCCGTGCTTTACTCAATTTTGTGTATTCGCCTTGGGACCGCATCTAAAACCAGCGCTGTACCGATCGCTTGCAATATGAAAAGTGCTGAGGTAGAACACATGGGCCCCCAAACGTGCAGTCCCACCGGCCTGTGGCCCAAAGTCCAGAACCGTGAGCCTGTCTGAGTATTATATTCTCAGCTGAACCCCCATAATGCCCGTGCGTTGCACGTAACATCAAGATGCATTTGTATGAGTATTTTATCTTGTGAGAGAAAAGGATGAATGAGGGAAGGCCTTATTTTCAAGTGTGGAGAGGTGTGTGGGTACCTTTTTGCAAAATTGCCACAGTTTTCTTCCTATCCATTAGATATAAATCGGACGGCCTATATTGCAGGATGGCAGGCCACCATCATCACCAACTCATCTATACTATGTTAAAAAACTCTGTTTTTTAATAATTATATATGTTATATATATTCCCCTTGATTTTTCTTATGTATGAAGTTGTGATATAAATTTTTTTATATTTCTTTAGAGAGGAAGTATCTCTCTGTCAAAAATATATTTGTGTAACTAGTTACTCCTGTCTTTCTACTTCCTTTCGCTGATATGTGGGGCATCCGGCAATGGGGTCCACGTGCCATATGCACCAAATTAGAGTGCACAAATGCACAGTAGACACACCCCGGTCGTAGCGCCGTAGTAATGCCCAATGAGCCGTCAAATCACAAAAAACCACCTTGCCAGCTTTAGCAGTAAGCTGGACGGACGAAGCAACAATATTTCACTCGGCCTGAATCCCCTTCTCCCTCGTCTGCTTGTTCAGAGAAAACCCTCGCTCGGCGATTGCATAGGGTTTTCTCATGGAGAACCTGGCATGAATTCTTCATCCATCCCCGATAAATCCAAGTCCCTTGGTCGCGGGTAATCCTAGGATGGCAGCGCCGCCGTTGATGCATTTTTCTTCCTACTGAATCTAGTGTGTTTCTTTTGCAGTGCCCAAAGTGCGAGGACCCTACAGGTTTCTACATCCTCGGCGAGACGCCACACTTGTTCCTTCTCATCCTAACACAGGACTTTAAAACGCGCACAGTATGTTCTTAGAATCCTCTTTTCTATCCGGGAGGGTGGGTTTTTTTGAACATGTTGTCAACTAATTTGGAATTTTGGATTGCTATATTTGGATAAAAGGTACTAGTACCATGGTCAACGCTGACGTGAAGGAGCACTACTGCAGGATGCTGCTAACGCGACACTACGATCAGAGACCCTTTCACGAAACTATGTGCGATGCATTAATCACAAATGGGGATGTAAAAAAACGTCAAAAAAGGTGCAAAATGTTTGCAATGGAGGATGCATCAAACACGGTTTAGATTTTAGTTGTGTGTGCGATCCAGGGCATACAGTTCAGTCCAATGAACTGTTTGGGATGAGGCGGAACAAAAGGAACGGGCAGCTTGATGAAGGCGTCTGCGATATAGAGCATACGGTTCACTCGGATGAACTGTTTGTGATTAGGCAACACAAAAGAAATAGGCAGCCAGATGAAGGTGTGTGTGTGTGTGATATACAACATATAGTTCACTTGGATGAACTGTTTGTGATTAGGCAACACAAAAGAAAGGGTCATCCAGATCAAGGTGTGTGTGATTGAGGGCATATGCTTCAGAAGGATTAACTGTTTGCAATTAGGCAACAGAACAGAAACGGGTAAGCCAGATCAAAGTGTCTGCGATTGATGGCATACACTTCACATGGATGAACTGTTTGCGATTAGCCACAACAAACTGAAACAGTTAGATAGATCAACGTGTGTGCGCTAGACGGGCACACCCATTCTAATTAATAGAAGCATGCGAGATGGTAATAACGAGCGCACACGGTTGTTGGAACAAGACATGTGCTGACATTGCCTATTGCGGTGCACCCTATGGTGCAAACGCCACGTACGCGGCTGAGAAGGCGCACGTCCCACGTTACGCCTTCCGGGAATAGTGCCGCACTTATAACCGTCAGTAAATTTTGAGCATGCGCCCCATCACATTCCAAATTGCAAACCTGTTCACACCGATCAAAACCTAAACGGTTTCCCACTTAGGAGCGTATTACCACTCGGTTATAAATACTAATACTCCAAGATGACTGCACATTCCTCCTCAACTCCTCATCCACAAAAAGTCAAAAACAAACAAGTCATTTATCATCGTTCCCTTGCGTCCGCCATTGCCAGCGTGAGTTCTAGGTCAAGAGATTGCCACCAGGGAGAGGCGAGCCTGGAAGCGGAAGCACGAGAGATGTCCCGCTGTGCCACGAAAGCATCCAACATGTCCCGCCACACGGTCGTAGCAGCAGAGAGGTCCCGCCGCGCCGCTGAAGCAGCACAGAGGACCCGCCGTGCCATCGATGCATCAGACTGGTCCGGCAGCGCCACGGAAGCAGAAGAGATGTCCCGCCGCGCCGCGAATGCAGCAGAGATGTCCTCCCGCGCCACGGCGGCTTGGGAAAATGTCTCACGGGCAGGCGACGACTCTTACAGGCACATGCGTGCCCTCGTCCTTAAGCAGATGGATCAGATCTCCAGGTGGGTGAGGTTGCAGGATGACCCAAAAGCCTCGTTTGAACAGTCTACCAACGTCATTGAGCAACTAAATGAGAGTAATGCGAAGCTCCGGGCCGAGCACGACCTGTTGAGGGCGAAGATCATCGGAAGTGCGGAGTAGCAGGACCAGCCCACTGCCTTGTTGAAGAGGACCGGCGTCATCGTCGAGAAACTTATGGACGGGAATGACATGCCGCGCATCGAGCACAGAAGGCTGGTCGAGGAATCCATGGATGCTCTCAACTAGCATCTTGAGGACAGGAAAGAGCTCATCGCCGCCTACCGCAGAGACTAGTTCCTACGGCCTGCAGCAACACATCAAGAAAGTAGAGATCATCGAGCCAGATCATTGTCTTCCTTCTTATTTTGCCCTTCTGTATATCAGGCGTTGCCGCATGTGGCTTTTTTAATTATGTTTATAAATATGTAAGACAATTATTATCCAATGTCACCATCCTTATATTCATCATGCTTGCTACAAGTCGCAGTCGATGCTATATAGGTCTGTCGGATCTTACATCAAGATCCGTGCAAAACTTTCTTTTCAGATTTCATTTTTCTCTCTTAAATCTCAGTCCAGTGAGACATATAGCCACGCCGTAGAATAGGTGCTTGAGCGCCATTAATGGAGACGTTGGGAGGGAGATGCGGCGGGTAGCGGTAAAAGGGATCTCCTCCCAATGAGCACGCGCAGGGGTCTGATCGCACACCTCCCGTGCTCAAATAGCTACCCCGTATGACACCTCCTAGCCAATAAAAAAAGGGGACGCGTGGCCGCACGTAATTGGTAAGTCGAACAGCCATAGTTTCAATAATACTTGTGTTTCCGATTTGTACCGTGACAACACTTGTTGCAAAATGACTTTATTGATTGTTAATGTGTGCGCCTTCGCAAATCGGACAGAAAAATTACCACAACATGTTGGTGCCATGTCATGAGACCATGCCAAGTTTCATGATTTTCAGGCATGTTTTGGAATTACAGGAATTAAAAAACCAAGTTTCTCAATATTTCCGGCCGAGCCACGACGCTCAGATGTTTGAATTTCACTCCCATCTCTTGCATGGGACCTACAAATTCACCCAAGGACACACATGTGATTTTTCAAACAACTTTGGTGCACTGGATCATGTGGTTGTAGTTCAAATTTGAATTATGCACATTAAATGCCCAAAAACTGAATTAATGTATAAAAATGGCCAAACGAACCCGGAATAATTGCATAATTTAGCACGGTACTTCTATTTGGTCTAATCTGGCTGTGTAAAAAAATTAAGGCGGGAGAAGGCAGTGTGCGTATGTCATTTCGCACACGGAGGTGACACGTTCCCTCTCGGAACCACAATCCTTCTTGAGGGAAGCTCCGGTTTGCAAGAAGCTTACACCAAAGCTTGTCCCAATTCGGCCAAAAAAAATACCGCAACATGTTGGTGCCATGTCATGACACCATGCCAAGTTTCATGACTTTGAGGCAATGTTTCGGAATTACAGGAATTAAAAAACCAAGTTTCTCAATCTTTCCGGCCGAGCCACGATGCCCAAATGGTTGAATTTCACTCCAATCTCTTGCATGGGACCTAGAAATTCACCCAAGGACACACATGTGATTTTTCAAACAACTTTGGTGCACTGGAGCCTGTGCTTGTAGTTCAAACTTGGAATTATGCACATTAAATGCCTAGAAACTCAATTAATGTATAAAAAAGGCGAAACAAACCCGGAATAATTCTAAAATTTAGCACGGTACATATATTTGTTCTAATCGGGTTGTGTAAAAAAATTAAGGCAGGAGAAGGCAGTGTACGCATGTCGTTTCGCACATGGAGGTGACAAGTTCCCTCTCGGAACCACGAGCCTTCTTGAGGGAAGCTCCGGTTTGCAAGAAGCTTACACCAAAGCTTGTCACAATTCGGCCAAGAAAATTACCGCAGCATGTTGGTGCCATGTCATAAGACCATGCCAAGTTTCATTATTTTCAGGCGTGTTTTGGAATTACAGGAATTAAAAAACCAAGTTTCTCAATCTTTCTGGCCGAGCCACGACTCCCAGGTGTTTGGATTTCACTCCCATCTCTTGCATGGGACCTAGAAATTCACCCAAGGACACACATGTGATTTTTCAAACAACTTTGGTGCACAGGAGCACGTGCTTGTAGTTCAAATTTGAATTATACACATTAAATGCCTAGAAACTCAATTAATGTATAAAAAGGCCAAATGAACATGGAATAATTCCAAAATTTAGCACGATGCTTCTATTTGGTCTAATCTGCCTGTGTAAAAAAATTAAGGCGGGAGAAGGCAGTATACGTATGTCGTTTCGCACACGGAGCTGACACGTTCCCTCTCGAAACCACGAGCCTTCTTGAGGGAAGCTCCGGTTTGCAATAAGCCTACACCAAAGCTTGTCCCAATTCGGCCAAAGATATTACCGCAACATGTTAGTTCCATGTCATGACACCATGTCAAGTTTCATGATTTTCAGGCGTGTTTTTGATTTACAGGTTAAAAAACCAAGTTTCTCAATCTTTTCGGTCGAGCCACGACGCCCAGATGTTTGAATTTCACACCCATCTCTTGCATGGGACCTAGAAATTCACCCAAGGACACACATGTGATTTTTCAAACAACTTTGGTGCACCGAAGCATGTGCTTGTAGTTCAAATTTGAATTATGCACATTAAATGCCCAGAAACTCAATTAATGTATAAAAAAGGCCAAACAAACACAGAATAATTCCAAATTTTAGCATGATACTTCTATTTGGTCTAATCTGCCAGTGTACAAAAATTAAGGCAAGAGAAGGCAGTGTACGTATGTCGTTTTGCACAAAGGGGTGACATGTTCCCCCTCGGGACCAGGAGCCTTCTTGAGGGAAGCTCCGGTTTGCAAGAATCTTACACCAAAGCTTGTCCCAATTCGTCCAAAAAATTACTAGAGCATGTTGGTGCCATGTCATGACACCATGCCAAGTTTCATGATTTTCAGTCGTGTTTTGCATTTACAGGAATTAAAAAACCAAGTGTCTCAATCATTCCGGCCGAGCCACGACACCCAGATATTTGAATTTTATTCTCATTTCTTGCATGGGACCTATAAATTCACCCAAAGACACGCATGTGATTTTTCAGCAAACTTTGGTGCATTGGAGCATGTGCTTGTAGTTCAAATTTGAATTATGCACATTAAATGCCCAGAAACTCAATTAATGCATAAAAATGCCAAACGAACCAGAATAATTTCAAATTTAAACACGACACTCATGTACTAGTTGCATGTTCACTGTACGTAAATGTTCTAGCAACTCAAACACCATCCTTTCCCTCCATAACACCATTTTGTCTTTCAAAACATAATGAAAAATCAGGTATACCACAAACAGTTTACTAGAAAGAATCGTGTGGGATGCGATATAAAATATCTTGGCCCACCGTCTTGTCTGGCTTACGCGGGAAGCTTCGTCGTCTACAGTCCACCGCCCCCGCTTGAACCACAATTGCGCGCCAGTTTCTCACGGCACCGAGCGAAAAAAAATTACCACCACAGAAATATCAATCTCCCCGCCCCCTCCCTCCTACCAAAAGCCACATTTCCACTATTCCTCCTTGCTTTCCAAGTTCAAAACTTCACTGCTACTTACTAGCAGCTCAGCCTCCTTGCCGGTGACCCTTCTTCTTGCAGCGTCGCCTCTTCGCCGGCTACCCTTCTTCTTGAAGCGTCGCCTCCTCGCCGGCGACCCTTCTTCTTGCTGCACGGCCTCGTCGATATGGTCAGGTAATCCACACCCCACCCACACCACCCTCCTCCTTTACCGTCCCACATGCCCCGACTGACAGAGCGACACCTTCCATCGAAATCACTGCTCCCTCCTCCAATTAAGCGCCGCCCACATCCATTTTACACGCAGTATGACATGGAGCTAAGTAGCATGTGTTGGGGAACGCAGTAATTCCGAAAATTTTCCTACGCACACGCAAGATCATGGTGATGCACATCAACGAGAGGGGAGAGTGTTGTCTACGTACCAACGCAGACCGACTGCGGAAGCGATCACACAACATAGAGGAAGTAGTCGTACGTCTTCTTCCCGATCCGACCGATCCAAGCACCGTTACTCCGGCACCTCCGAGTTCTTAGCACACGTACAGCTCGATGACGTTCCTCGGGCTCCGATCCAGCAAAGCGTCGAGGAAGAGTTCCGTCAGCACGACGGCGTGATGACGATCTTGATGTACTACCGACGCAGGGCTTCGCCTAAGCACTACAACGGTACGATCGAGGTGGAATTTGGTGGCAGGGGGCACCGCACACGGCTAAGGAACGGTCTCAAGGATCAACTTGTGTGTCTTGGGGTGTCCCCTGCCCCCGTATATAAAGGTTGGAGGGAGGGGGGCTGGCCGGCCAAGTGGAGGGAGGCGCAGGAGGAGTCCTACTCCTACCGGGAGTAGGACTCCCCCCTCCAATCCTAGTCCAACTAGGAATCCTTAAAGGGGAGAGAAAGAGAGGTGGCCGGCCCCTCTCCTAGTCCTAATAGGACTAGGGAGAGGGGGGAGGCGCAGCCCTATGTGGGCTGCCCTCTCACCTTTCCACTAAGGCCCATGTTGGCCCATTTGGCTCCCGGGGGGTTCCGGTAACCCTCCCGGTAATCCGGTAAAATCCCGATTTCACCCGGAACACTTCCGATGTCCAAACATAGGCTTCCAATATATCAATCTTTACGTCTCGACCATTTCGAGACTCCTCGTCATGTCCGTGATCTTATCCGGGACTCCGAACAACCTTCGGTACATCAAAATGCATAAACTCATAATAACTGTCATCGTAACGTTAAGCGTGCGGACCCTACGGTTCGAGAACAATGTAGACATGACCGAGACACGTCTCCGGTCAATAACCAATAGCGGGACCTGGATGCCCATATTGGCTCCTACATATTCTACGAAAATCTTTATCGGTCAGACCGCATAACAACATACGTTGTTCCCTTTGTCATCGGTATGTTACTTGCCCGAGATTCGATCGTCGGTATCCAATACCTAGTTCAATCTCGTTACCGGCAAGTCTCTTTACTCGTTCCGTAATACATCATCTCATAACTAACATCTTAGTTATTATGCTTGCAAGGCTTATGTGATGTGTATTACCGAGAGGGCCCAGAGATACCTCTCCGATAATCGGAGTGACAAACCCTAATCTCGAAATACGCCAACCCAACATCTACCATTGGAGACACCTGTAGTACTCCTTTATAATCACCCAGTTACGTTGTGACGTTTGGTAGTACCCAAAGTGTTCCTCCGGTAAAGGGGAGTTGCATAATCTCATAGTTATAGGAACATGTATAAGTCATGAAGAAAGCAATAGCAACATACTAAACGATCGGGTGCTAAGCTAATGGAATGGGTCATGTCAATCAGATCATTCAACTAATGATGTGACCTCGTTAATCAAATAACAACTCTTTGTTCATGGTTAGGAAACATAACCATCTTTGATTAACGAGCTAGTCAAGTAGAGGCATACTAGTGACACTCTGTTGGTCTATGTATTCACACATGTATTATGTTTCCGGTTAATACAATTCTAGCATGAATAATAAACATTTATCATGATATAAGGAAATAAATAATAACTTTATTATTGCCTCTAGGGCATATTTCCTTCAGTCTCCCACTTGCACTAGAGTCAATAATCTAGTTCACATCGCCATGTGATTTAACAGCAATAGTTCACATCACCATGTGATTAACACCCATAGTTCACATCGTCATGTGACCAACACTCAAAAGGTTTACTAGATTCAGTAATCTAGTTCACATATCTATGTGATTAACACCCAAAGAGTACTAAGGTGTGATCATGTTTTGCTTGTGAGATAATTTTAGTCAACGGGTCTGTCACATTCAGATCCGTAAGTATTTTGCAAATTTCTATGTCAACAATGCTCTGCATGGAGCTACTCTAGCTAATTGCTCCCACTTTCAATATGTATCCAGATTGAGACTTAGAGTCATCTAGATTAGTGTCAAAACTTGCATCGGCGTAACCCTTTACGACGAACCTTTTGTCACGTCCATAATCGAGAAACATATCTTTATTTCACTAAGGATAATTCTGACCGCTGTCCAGTGATCTACTCCTAGATCACTATTGTACTCCCTTGCCAAATCAGTGCAGGGTATACAATAGATCTGGTAAACAGCATGGCATACTTTATAGAACCTATGAATGAGGCATAGGGAATGACTTTCATTCTCTTTCTATCTTCTGCCGTGGTCGGGCTTTGAGTCTTTACTCAACTTCACACCTTGTAACACAGGCAAGAAACCTTTTCTTTGGATGTTCCATTTTGAACTACTTCAAAATCTTGTCAAGGTATGTACTTATTGAAAAACTTATCAAGCGTCTTGATCTATCTCTATAGATCTTGAAGCTCAATATGTAAGTAGCTTTACCGAAGTCTTTCTTTGAAAAAACTCCTTTCAAACACTCCTTTATGCTTTACAGAATAATTCTACATTATTTCCGATCAACTTTATCAGAAATGCTGTAGTGCTCCCACTCACTTTATTGTAAATACAGGCTTCACCGCAAGTCTGTATAAAACTATATGCTTTGATCAACTCATCAAAGCATATATTCCAACTCCGAGATGTTTGCACCAGTCCACAGATAGATCGCTGGAGCTTGCATATTTAGTTAACACCTTTAGGATCGACAAAACCTTCTAGTTGCATCGTATACAACTCTTCTTTAGCAAATCCATTAAGGAATGCAGTTTTGTTTATCCATTTGCCAGATTTCATAAAATGCGGCAATTGCTAACATGATTCGGACAGATTTAAGCATAGATACGAGTGAGAAAATCTCATCGTAGTCAACACCTTGAACTTGTCGAAAACCTTTTGCGACAATTCTAGCTTTGTAGATACTAACACTACTATCAGCGTCCGTCTTCCTCTTGAAGATCCATTTATTTTCTATGGCTTGCCGATCATCGGGCAAGTCAATCAAAGTCCATACTTTGTTCTCATACATGGATCATATCTCAGATTTCATGGCTTCAAGCCACTTTGCGGAATCTGGGCTCACCATCGCTTCTTCATAGTTCATAGGATCATCATGATCTAGTAGCATGACTTCCAGAACAGGATTACCGTACCACTCTGGCGCGGATCTTACTCTGGTTTACCTACGAGATTTGGTAGTAACTTGATCTAAAGTTACATGATCATCATCATTAGCTTCCTCACTAATTGGTGTAGTAGTCACAGGAACAGATTTCTGTGATGAACTACTTTCCAATAAGGGAGCAGGTACAGTTACCTCATCAAGTTCTACTTTCCTCCCACTCACTTCTTTCGAGAGAAACTCCTTCTCCAGAAAGTTTCCGAATTTTAGCAACAAAAAGTCTTGCCTTCGGATCTGTGATAGAAGGTGTATCCAATAGTTTTCTTTGGATATCCTATGAAGACGCACTTCTCCGATTTGAGTTTGAGCTTATCAGGATGAAACTTTTTCATATAAGCATCGCAACCCCAAACTTTAAGAAACGACAACTTTTGTTTCTTGCCAAACCATAGTTCATAAGGCGTCGTCTCGACGGATATAGATGGTGCCCCTTTCTTACGTGAATGCAGCTGTCTCTAATGCATGACCCCAAAAACAATAGTGGTAAATTGGTAAGAGACATCATAGCTTGCACTATATCCAATAAAGTACGGTTATGACGTTCGGACACACCATTACGCTGTGGTGTTCCGGGTGGCGTGAGTTGCGAAACTATTCCACAATTTTTCAAATGTACACCAAACTCGTAACTCAAATATTCTCCTCCATGATCAGATCGTAGAAACTTTATTTTCTTGTTACGATGATTTTCAACTTCACTCTGAAATTCTTTGAACCTTTCAAATGTTTCAGACTTATGTTTCATTAAGTAGATATACCCATATCTGCTTAAATCATCTGTGAAGGTGAGAAAATAATGATACCTGTCGCGAGGCTCAATATTCATCGGACCACATACATCAGTATGTATGATTTTCAACAAATCTGTTGCTCGCTCCATTGTTCCGAAGAACAGAGTTTTTAGTCATCTTGCCCAAAAGGCATGGTTCGCAAGCATCAAGTGATTCATAATCAAGTGATTTCGAAAGCCCATCAGCATGGAGTTTCTTCATGCTCTTTATACCAATATGACCTAAACGGCAGTGCCACAAATAAGTTGCACTATCATTATTAACTTTGAATCTTTTTGGTTTCAATATTATAAATATGTGTATCACTATGATCGAGATCCAACGAACTTGTTTCATTGGGTGTATGACCATCGAAGGTTTTATTCATGTAAACAGAACAACAATTATTCTCTGACTTTAATGAATAACCGTATTGCAATAAACATGATCAAATCATATTCACGCTCAACGCAAAAACCAAATAACACTTATTTAAGTTCAACACTAATCCCGAAAGTATAGGGGAGTGTGTGATGATGATCATATCAATCTTGGAACTACTTCCAACACACATCGTCACTTCACCCTTAACTAGTCTCTGTTTATTCTGCAACTCCCGTTTCGAGTTACTAATCTTAGCAACTGAACTAGCATCAAATACTGAGGGGTTGCTATAAACACTAGTATAGTACACATCAATAACATGTATATCAAATATACTTATGTTCATTTTGCCATCCTGCTTATCCGCCAATCACTTGGGGTAGTTCCGCTTCCAGTGACCAGTCCCTTTGCAGTAGAATCACTTAGTCTCAGGCTTAGGATCAGACTTGGGCTTCTTCACTTGAGCAGCAACTTGCTTGCCGTTCTTCTTGAAGTTCCCCTTCTTCCCTTTGCCCTTTTCTTGAAACTAGTGGTCTTGTCAACCATCAACAATTGATGTTTTTCTTGATTTCTACCTTTGTTGATTTCAGCATCACGAAGAGCTTGGGAGTTGTTTCCGTTATCCCTTGCATATTATAGTTCATCACGAAGTTCTACTAACTTAGTGATGATGACTAGAAAATTCTGTCAATCACTATCTTATCTGGAAGATTAACTCCCACTTGATTCAAGCGATTGTAGTACCCAGACAATCTGAGCACATGCTCACTAGTTGAGCGATTCTCCTCCATCTTTTAGCTATAGAACTTGCTGGAGACTTCATGTCTCTCAACTCGGGTATTTTCTTGAAATATTAACTTCAACTCCTGGAACATCTCATATGGTCCATGACGTTCAAAACGTCTTTGAAGTCCCGATTCTAAGCCGTTAAGCATGGTGCACTAAACTATCAAGTAGTCATCATATTGAGCTAGCCAAACGTTCATAACGTCTGCATCTGCTCCTGCAATAGGTCTGTCACCTAGCGGTGCATCAAGGACATAATTCTTCTGTGCAGCAATGAGGATAAACCTCAGATCACGGATCCAATCCGCATCATTGCTACTAACATCTTTCAACACAATTTTCTCTAGGAACATATCAAAATAAACACAGGGAAGCAACAACGCGAGCTATTGATCTACAACATGATTTGCAAAATACTACCAGGACTAAGTTCATGATAAATTTAAGTTCAATTTAATCATATTACTTAAGAACTCCCACTTAGATAGACATCCCTCTAATCCTCTAAGTGATCACGTGATCCAAATCAACTAAACCATAACCGATCATCATGTGAGATGGAGTAGTTTTCAATGGTGAACATCGTCATGTTGATCATATCTACTATATGATTCACGCTCGACCTTTCGGTCTCTGTGTTCCGAGGCCATATCTGCATATGCTAGGCTCGTCAAGTATAACCTGAGTATTCTGCGTGTGCAAAACTGGCTTGCACCCATTGTAGATGGACGTAGAGCTTATCACACCCGATCATCACGTGGTGTCTGGGCACGACGAACTTTGGCAACGGTGCATACTCAGGGAGAACACTTCTTGATAATTTAGTGAGAGATCATCTTATAATGCTACCGTCAATCAAAGCAAGATAAGATGCATAAAAGGATAAACATCACATGCAATCAATATAAGTGATATGATATGGCCATCATCATCTTGTGCTTGTGATCTCCATCTCCGAAGTACCGTCATGATCACCATCGTCACCGGCGCGCCACCTTGATCTCCATCGTAGCAACGTTGTCGTCTCGCCAATCTTATGCTTCCACGACTATCACTACTGTTTAGTAATAAAGTAAAGCATTACATCGCGATTGCATTGCATACAATAAAGCGACAACCATATGGCTCCTGCCAGTTGCCGATAACTCGGTTACAAAACATGATCATCTCATACAATAAAATCAGCATCATGCCTTGACCATATCACATCACAACATACCCTGCAAAAACAAGTTAGACGTCCTCTACTTTGTTGTTGCAAGTTTTACGTGGCTGCTACGGGCTTAAGTAAGAACTCATCTCACCTACGCATCAAAACCACAACGATAGTTCGTCAAATAGACTCCGTTTTAACCTTCTCAAGGACCGGGCGTAGTCACACTTGGTTCAACTAAAGTTGGAGAGGCAGTCTTCCGCAAGCCATCTGTGTGCAAAGCACGTCGAGGGAACCGGTCTCGCGTAAGAGTACGCGTAAGGTTGGTCCGGATCGTCTCACCCAACAATACCGCCGAACCAAAGTATGACATGCTGGTAGGCAGTATGACTTGTATCGCCCACAACTCACTTGTGTTCTACTCGTGCATATAACATCAAACCATAAAACCTAGGCTCGGATGCCACTGTTGGGGAACGCAGTAATTTCGAAAATTTTCCTACGCACACGCAAGATCATGGTGATGCACAGCAACGAGAGGGGAGAGTGTTGTCTACGTACCAATGCAGACCGACTGCGGAAGCGATCACACAACGTAGAGGAAGTAGTCGTACGTCTTCTTCCCGATCCGATCGATCCAAGCACCGTTACTCCGGCACCTCCGAGTTCTTAGCACACGTACAGCTCGATGACGTTCCTCGGGCTCCGATCCAACAAAGCGTCGAGGAAGAGTTCCGTCAGCACGACGGCGTGATGATGATCTTGATGTACTACCGACGCAGGGCTTCGCCTAAGCACTACAACGGTACGATCGAGGTGGAATTTGGTGGCAGGGGGCACCGCACACGGCTAAGGAACGATCTCAAGGATTAACTTGTGTGTCTTGGGGTGTCCCCTGCCCCCGTATATAAAGGTTGGAGGGAGGGGGGCTGGCCGGCCAAGTGGAGGGAGGCGCAGGAGGAGTCCTACTCCTACCGGGAGTAGGACTCCCCCCTCCAATCCTAGTCCAACTAGGAATCCTTAAAGGGGAGAGAAAGAGAGGTGGCCGGCCCCTCTCCTAGTCCTAATAGGACTAGGGAGAGGGGGGGAGGCGCAGCCCTATGTGGGCTGCCCTCTCACCTTTCCACTAAGGCCCATGTTGGCCCATTTGGCTCCCGGGGGGTTCCGGTAACCCTCCCGGTAATCCGGTAAAATCCCGATTTCACCCGGAACACTTCCGATGTCCAAACATAGGCTTCCAATATATCAATCTTTACGTCTCGACCATTTCGAGACTCCTCGTCATGTCCGTGATCTTATCCGGGACTCCGAACAACCTTCGGTACATCAAAATGCATAAACTCATAATAACTATCATCGTAACGTTAAGCGTGCGGACCCTACGGTTCGAGAACAATGTAGACATGACCGAGACACGTCTCTGGTCAATAACCAATAGCGGGACCTGGATGCCCATATTGGCTCCTACATATTCTACGAAGATCTTTATCGGTCAAACCGCATAACAACATACGTTGTTCCCTTTGTCATCAGTATGTTACTTGCCCGAGATTCGATCGTCGGTATCCAATACCTAGTTCAATCTCGTTACCGGCAAGTCTCTTTACTCGTTCCGTAATACATCATCTCATAACTAACATCTTAGTTATTATGCTTGCAAGGCTTATGTGATGTGTATTACCGAGAGGGCCCAGAGATACCTCTCCGATAATCGGAGTGACAAACCCTAATCTCGAAATACGCCAACCCAACATCTACCATTGGAGACACCTGTAGTACTCCTTTATAATCACCCAGTTACGTTGTGACGTTTGGTAGTACCCAAAGTGTTCCTCCGGTAAACGGGAGTTGCATAATCTCATAGTTATAGGAACATGTATAAGTCATGAAGAAAGCAATAGCAACATACTAAACGATCGGGTGCTAAGCTAATGGAATGGGTCATGTCAATCAGATCATTCAACTAATGATGTGACCTCGTTAATCAAATAACAACTCTTTGTTCATGGTTAGGAAACATAACCATCTTTGATTAACGAGCTAGTCAAGTAGAGGCATACTAGTGACACTCTGTTGGTCTATGTATTCACACATGTATTATGTTTCCGGTTAATACAATTCTAGCATGAATAATAAACATTTATCATGATATAAGGAAATAAATAATAACTTTATTATTGCCTCTAGGGCATATTTCCTTCAGCATGTGGCCGCACGCACGAACGAGGTCGCTATGGCTGCCATGCGTGTCGACCGCCAGATCTTGGAGGAGCACCTCGTCTTCGAGGCCACCGTCGACACCGCCGCGCGGTTGTCTACTTTAAAATACAGTTCGTGATGTTTTCTTGAGGCCACTGCCAGTGCCTTCTAGTGATTTGTCCTCTGTAATGTTAACATGCAATCTGATGTTCAGTTAACTGTTTGGTCCTCTGAAATGTAATGTTCAGTTACACTTTGGTCCAACAATTGCTACATTTCGTAGTACTGTTCTCAAGTATTCTTTGTTTTGATAACTATCTTATCTTCTAGTACATGTTTCTATTCTGCAATGTCATGCTCAGTTAATTATTTTGGTTCATTTGGTCTGCTGTCCATTTACTATTTGGTTCAGTTCTACAATTTGATTTTCATTTGCTGTGGGTACAATTTTGTATTGTATGCATATGAATCCAATCGAATTTGGTTGTACTCAATACATATTCTACTAATAGTATGGCAACTCTAAGTTAACCTGATCAAGATCTTCCTTATGTGTGTTGCAGGGAAGCAATGGGAGACACTGCGGTTTACCATCGAGGTTTGTTCAAGCAGGGTCCTTTGGCTAATAGAACATTATTGTGTAGTTGCAAGAATCATTCTAATATTTAGGTTTCGTACAATTTGGTCTTTCATATGTAGGTCCTACTGTCAGAGGCTTAGACCCACTGTTTGACCCATTTTGCATATGGGGAAATGAGATGTCCATGAATATCAGTCAAGTCAAGAAACTCAGAAAGATGGTTAGGATGAAGAAACTTGCAACGAATAACAGCAAGATCTTTGTTTGCAGAATGAAAAAGACATCAGACAACTATAGGATGGTACCAACTCTTTTACCTTGTTTTTACCCCTTGCGCCATTTCAAAATTTACAACAGCGATTTATGCATAGCTTTGTTTTCAGTACTTTTCAAAGCAGTTCACCGATGATTACCTCTCAAACCACCTACATGGTCAAGAGGCGAGGAAGGTATTCATTCAACACCCACGGTACAATACTGAAGTCTTGCTGAAGAGGACGAAGGTTGGGCAGGCAATTATCCATAGCCACTGGCCTAAAGTTGCAAGGACATTCAACATCATTGAAGGCTCAATATTTGCCTTCCGCTTCTGCAGTTTCCCAAATGAGATTCATCTATCTATTTACCATGTATGATGCTACTTTCCAAAGGTTTTTTATGCTGCATGTGAAACTTGGTGCTGCTGTGTAATGGCGTAACTGAGTGCCGAAGCTACCTGATGTAATTCAATTATGAAATCTTGGTTGCTTTTATACTGATATGAAATATCTAGCGTGTTTTATAAGAAATATCAATTTGATTAGTACATGGATTATCAATAATGGGCTAATTACCTTGCTTATTGGGGTTTTCTATTGCAAACGGTTACTCAGACAGCACCGTGGGCGATGAACTCAAACAACCTGCACGGTTTCTAGAAAGTAGGCGTGTTTGATCAACTAACAATCACAGACGGCTTCTGGCAGCGAACTGTTTGCGTTAGGACACCTTGCACAAATGTTTCCACACAAAGAACTATGTGGGATGTACATACCTTTGGAAATGACTTTCTAGGATTCACCATGTGGGATGTACATACCTACGGAAATGATTTCTGGGATTCACCGTCTGGGATGTACATACCTACGGAAATGATTTCTAGGATTCACCATGTGGGATGTATATACCTAAGGAAATGATTTCTGGGATTCACCGTGTGGGATATACATACCTACGGAAATGATTGGGTTTCCATGCCTCGCCCGATCGTAGACGGCCCTAGCCTGGGTCCCAGGAGGGCCTATCCCCGACAATTTCTGGGTTGTGTGGGAAGTACCCCCCTATCACCCACACTCACTTGGCGACGGTTCCAAATGCCGTCGCGCAAAGGGGATTTAAACCGTTTGTTTAGGATGTCGCTGTACCAATGGAGGAAATTATTTCTAGATTTGGATAGGGAATACATTGTGTTCTCATATTATTTTTCCTATAGTGCATTCCTTGCTCTGCCAGAACACATGTACTCAAGATGCTCGGCCTTGCCATAACTGAATACACCGGTTTAATGGTCAGAGTAAAGACAAGCCATGGATATAAGTTCCGAGTTGGGTTCATGAACCAAGAAGATCGCTCCTTTTTTTATGGACGAACTTGGACAAACTTACTCAAGTGTTACAGACTGAAAGTTGATGCACGAATATTGATGGAAATAGTAGAACTTGGTCTCATCTTCACTGCGATCTTCCACCCCGATGTCATTCCAATTGTTCATCCATGTTAGTTTTGTATCTGGTTCTTGCTTGTTGCCTCGATTAATTCTTAATCCACCTATTCTATCTAACTAAGCACAATTTAACTTTAGAAGTAGCAACGAATTTCTCATGAAGATGCTACTTCTACCTAATATTTTCTTATAATTGGTGGTATGTGTAGTTTTTTCAGAGTTAAGCAGGCTAATCGTTTTTTATTCTATAAGAACTCGGCTGTTACTGATGGCACTAAAGTTGACTGGGAGGACATCCACAAATTCCTACACTTTATTGATCGTCTTGAGGTCCTTGTGGGGCGTTTCAATGGTGGAAGGCCACCTGGGATATGTGTTCCACTGCTGCACTCGTTGAACAGGTCCAACTGTGTTGAGAAACTTATGGTACAAACTGTTTTCTATTATATATGTTGTTCATAAACTCTTGCTTATACATAGTTTTATAGCTATGATCTTCTTGAAACAGAAACTGCCTAGTTCTATTGTTCCTATACAGATGCCTGACCATGGTTGGGTCAGACTTGCACTTGGTCACAGCATGATGTTTATGTCGACCTACTCCATTCCCCTTGGAGGTGAAAAGATACTTATTCATGGGTGGTCTCAATTAATGAAGGTCCATCCATCTCGGAGAATAGGACAGAAGATTATGTTCCTGCTTTTCCATGGCTCTAATGCAAATATACTCTTTATTGACCACATTGCGAGATGAAGCCGCTTTCATAAGGTTGTGGATGCGCGGGGTGGCGCATGGGCCTTGTCCTGGGGCTTGGCGGCCTCACCCTTGGTTAACTGTAGGCAAAGTATTACTGTTCGAGGCATGTTTTGTATGGTTGAACCTGTATAAGTACTCATACTGCTTTCAGCAATGGTTGTTAAGTGCCCCTGCTGGTTTCAGTTAAGGTTGTTAAGTACTCCTACTGCCTTTACAGTCTGTCGTGTTTCTTCAGTCTTGTCTTCCTCCAACCGCCAAAACCAAACCAGCACTGGCGGGGCTGCCTGCTTCCGCCTCCCACGGCTGGTTGTGCCTCAGCGCATGCATCGCCACCTCACCATCTCCTAAATCGTTAACGCCAACTTCTGAGGCCTTGCCGTCGTCCTCCGTGCGCTTTGGTGCACTCGCCGCGGTGCCGCCCTCTTGTGTTGTCAACATGGTCAACAAACAATAGGAACCGACAAAGGACTGTACGTGGACAGGATGATAGTAGGGACCCACCATGTCCATGGCCGGACGCAAGGAAGTTCCTCTTTTTTGTTATATATTCTGCATTGTCGGCGTATGGAAAAAGAAAATGCTTCCTCCTAGTGGTTTCCTGACATTTGGGACACACGACATTGTCAGCGTATATAGTCAATAGACAAGAGAACAACACCACAAGATCGGCTGACACCTGGGACGTAGCTGCTCGAGCAGCATTTTTTCTTATTGTTGAGACGGATGTGGCACCCCGATCCACATGGAGCAGGGGGCCTTCGCACGTCAGCCCAGGATAACACCTGATGCACGACATGTCCATAATACATCACTCCAGGTACAAGAATATTCATCAAATACATGTATAGAAGAGTGCATCATTGATGAATACAAATATCTGGCATAGCCCTAAGGCTATATAAATGGCATCGGAAACTTATTTAAATGGCAGCGGAAGTCTTGGTTTGGCAGCACAACAACTCTGGCTGGGCTCCACAACTCACAGGACTGGCAAGGTTACGACCTAGTATGACGGGTCAAGTGAACACTCCGGGTATGACCTACAAAACTGGTATGACATGCCAGGTCAGTACATTGAATGTACTTGCAAGACAACCAAATACATAGCATCCAAACAAGAAGAAGACAAAGCGAGAACCGAGCGCATGCAACAACCTATCTCATATCAATTACTAAACATGGCCTGATAAAGATCAACTAAGCATGAACAAAATCATAGCATCACTAACATGGCAATAACATGGCATATCAAAACATGCTTCTAACATGGCAATAGCAAAACATAGCATATCATCTAATGGCATAATCAATCCAAACATGGCATGGCATCATGAAACTATGCTGAAAGTAAACTACCGATCATATTCAATGCAGACATAACAGGTTAACTTTATACAACCATCTTCTGTTCTGTCATAGTTCTTTAAATGCAAATAGCAACAAATTACTCATGCAATGCAATCAAACTTGTGCACTAAGTCCCTCGGACTCCCTTACCAAAGGGTTACCTTGCAACCAAACGGTGATCTTTCTAGTGATCACAACCACGACCAACACTTGTTCTACAACACTCACCGAGACCTCGTCTCGTGATCATATCAAAACATCGTCGTGACTTCTCACGACTATCTCATAGTCCAAGTCACCATATTCTCATTATCACATTAATTTACTTAATTCTTTTAGGTTTATCCTCCATTTCGACCAAGACCTGATAGTGTGACCTACTACGAACTGTGTTGCTATCGATAGACTTATATACACTCTGCAGAGGTAGCACACTGTACCCACACCACGAAACCCATGGCCTCGTCATTCCATTCGGGTGGACCAACGGCATTCCGACGAAACCGACCTACTACCATGACACTCTCTTGGCCACTCCGACCCACTCCCAACTGGGCTAGTCCTGGGTGGCCCCGTGTCTACCAAAGACACAACGACCACCGTCGTGGCCAAAACGTCCCTCACGGGGACCGATGCCAAAAAATTTAACAATGGGCACACAAGGTTATGTCCGCCTACCTGATCAGGGTAAGCATGCCCATAACCTTCCCTAGTTGGAGGCACCGGCAAGAGGCACGACAATAGATCGCATTAAGGCCTTCCCATAAAGGCAAATGTGGCTGCACTAAAAAAGTTTGATTTGGTGGCACTATGACTTGATCCCATCGATGACGGAGGAGGTTTGTTATTATTAAGTCATTTTAATTCCTTCTCCACCATCATGAACATGAATGCAACAATGAGCATGCAGCATACAAATGCATGAACAAAATATTGAACTTCTCAAGTGCACAACTATAGCATAAAGAACATGACAATACCAAGTAATAGCATATCAATGGTGGATTACAATCCTCATAGCATTTTATAATGATGACATGCAAATAAAGTAGAGTAGTGACATGGCATTATCAATAACAACATTCTAAGTAGCATGGCAAACGATATCGTGAAAACACAAGCATGCATGACATGCATAATGGATTAACTGTAGACAAAAATGATATGGAACAACTGCAACTACACACAAGGTGCAAGCAAAGTCAACATGCAAGTTCGGGGCTCATGATAAGAGGTTGGCTTGCCCGGGGTCGACAAATACTCCGGGAAGAAGTGTAGAACGATTGCGGAAAGATTTGCCGGAACAGTTCTCCCTCGGAGGGGGCTGTTTACGGACAAGGGCAAAATGGTCATTTTCACTATGTGAAAACATTATGAAAATGACACCAACAGAAAGAGCTTGACGAACAGAGAACGTGAGCGTTGGAATCACCTCAATCGGAGTTGTGGTTGCAAAGATACGGTCGTTTGAATGACAGGGACTAATCTGTAAAATAAATATTCACAGACAGGCCCTTGTCGGTTAAAACAGAAAGCGCACTAAGGAAAATACATTTTCAGAGAAGGGAAAGCGCATTACTGACCGCAGGCGACAGAAAGTATGTTTTCAGAAAGCGAAAACGCCTTTCTATCTGAAGCCACGATGAAATACGCTTTCACGAAACGAAAGCATATTCTCGCGGGGCGTCTCCACTTACGCCAAGTCAGCAAGCCGGCCCAGTCAGCGTGCAGAGGCTGACAGGCGGGGCCCAGAAGCGGGGTCAACACGGGGCGGGGTCCGCCTGGCCTTCTTCTTCCTCACGCTCAGCGTCGAGCGAGGAAGCAGGAGGGGATCGCCCCGACGGCGATCGCCTGCGTGTCCAACCACCTCTCGCGACAGTCGACCTACCCACAAGCTCAGGAGGACAAGGCGCATCTCGTGGTGGGCTCTGTTGCCGGCGAGGAGCGCGGGAGAAGAAACAGCAGGGCACGCGGTGGAGAGGGGCTTCGGGCTCGGGTGGACACGGGGTTCTGGTGAGGGAGAGAGGAGGCCGAGGCTATGGGGCGGCTCTCTGGAGCATGGGGGATGCGGTGGTGGTGGAGGAATAGAGAGGGAAGCACGGGATTGCCGGAATCGGGTGAGACCCGAGGCGGCGACCACGGCGGCGGTGGTGGTCGAGGAGCGACTCCGGGGACGAGAGGAGGGGTTGGTGAGGCGTAGAGAGGTGGGGAGAGGCTGCTGAGGATCTCCAGAGGCTCGAGGGCGGGCTATTTATAGCCGGGGCAAAGGCACCCGAGCTCGTCTCCGCCGAGCACGTCCGGCCGAGGCTCTGCTGGCCGCAGCAGTCATGGGGGGAAGTGGAAAGCCGATGAGGAGGGAGCGGACGAGCGCCAGAGGCTCATGGAATCAAGAAAAGCTCGCGGATGAACGGAGGAAGAGGACACCGGGGAGGAAAGCGATGATGCACAGGAGAGCACTGTTTCGGTCGTTGGCATGGCTCGCCGAAGAAGAAAACGAAGGGGGCCAGAGGTCCAGGGGAAGACGACGTCGAGGAGGAGTTGTAGGACATTAATGGCGAGGTCAGAGACGGTCGGAGCAGCGATGCCGATGCGAACAGTGGCTAGACCACCGTTTTGGCTGTCTGCGCTCGTAGTCACCACTGACATGGCGCGCTCTGGAGTTTTTACTGAGGCCAGGTCATGTCTACCGCGTAGTCCTTCGTAACTTGAGTGTTACTACGGTAAAGAAACATGCATAGACAAATTGATCCGAGTAAATCAAGCTCCACAAGTTTATTGTTGCAAACTTGGCAACATTCTAGAGATAAAACCAAAGATGTTAAATGGTAAAATGAATGTCTGGTAGTCTTAGGGTAACAAGGACTACGGTCCTGGTAATTTATGAGGTAAAATGGACAACCATTTACCATAGTTGTTGTACAACTGCTAAATCTGACCCGGAAATTAAATCATGAAGGAGCACTCACTAGGAGTGATGAATTAAGCTAAAACTTGGCAAACCCTGATGATTTGGACATATCATGGAGCTGTAAAAAGTTCATACCAAATGGACTCACCAAACTGGTACTTCCTTCACATCTATCATTTCTGTCCAAAAACTTAAGAAAAATCCTCAGGACAAATGGCTAAATGAAATGAGCCAAAATCTTGTGGAGATAGGTTATATGGATATGAGAAGCCCTGGGAATATTTTCAGCCATTATGGATCAAGATAAAATGCACTTGCTTCACAAACTGAAAAATTGGACAGAAACCAAGAATTTCTCCTGTGCTCACATAGTTCAAGGAAATGAACTGAATTTAGGTGTAGGCTAATTATTTGAGATACTTGAGAGTATGGAAAAGTTTCATCCCATTTGGAAACTCTATGAAGGTACTTCCTTCACAAAGTTGTGTTCTGGTCAGAAACTTTGAAAAATTGCACAGGGGGCTAGGATGAATGGATTGAGCTCATATTGGGCATCCATGGGTTATTTAACAATGTTAATCACCATGACAAATTACAGCTCAATTGGAATTAGTAATAAAGCACTCCCTTTGCAAAATTTCAAAGAAGGCAGAAACCTGCATTGGATCATGTGCCCAATTTTTGATCTGTGGAACATGATATAAGGATGGAACTAGTGATTATATGACAAGGACAAGCTCCACAATTTATGTGGGCATTTTCTATGCTATAAAAATAGTAGTTCCTTTGGAAAATGGCAGAAATACAATATTGGCATTAAATAGGAAAAGACAATTTTCCTTATTTAATTATGGCCAATATATTTGCCAGAGCTAGGATTAGGCATAAGCATCAACTCCACAAATTATCATGAATTTAGGAGATGGCTAGCTATGCCTTTGGATTTTATTCCTCAGAAAGGCAAGAAAAGAGATAAATCACAGTCATGAATATTGCATGGGACTTAGCAATATTTTTGCACATCCAAGGATCAGAAAGATAGGAGGATCTATGGGAACAAAAGGGAGGATCAACACATCAAACAAAATGATGGCTCCTTTGTAACCACAAAGGACATATACAAATTCCAAAAAATTGGACTTAGGGTTTGAGAGAGTTGGGATGATGCAGATGAGGGCTTGCCCACTGAGAAATACATGAGCAAGGTTTTTGAAAGGTTGAAAATGACAAGAATTGGCAGAGTCATCTTAGCAAACTCAGGAGAAAATTTTGAAACATGAGTGCCAGGAAGGAATAACTGCACAAAAATTGATAACCCAATTTTGGGGTTGTTACAACGGAGCAGGGTTTCAACTAGGTTGTGGCCCGTCTAGCCCAGGCTTATATTTTATGTTCACCATATGACCAACCCAACTATTTTTTTTCTTTGTGAAAATGAGCCAAGTTTATTTTTTCTGAAGAATACCCAATCCAGGCCTACTTATTTTTCTACGCCCTGATGGGTTGCAACTCTTTCAAGACGCTTGCAAATCTTGAAAGTAATATGAAATGGGTTGTAAATATAAAAACAGATGACAAATTGGTAATTACTTTATAATTTCTGAAAAAATCACATTTTTATATTCCTATTTCCCTTGGCTTTAACCTAATTTAAATATATCTTCAAAGTACTTTAAATCTGGCTCAACATTTCGGTATTAAAAATAGTTTGGAACCCACACAAATATGCGAAATTTCATTTAAATTTTTAACCCTAGCCCTGGCCAACAAAAAAACGGACTGCAATAAATTGCATAAGAAGTTGCAATGAGCTATATATATATTATTAGAAAAATAGGGAATGGTCTGACTTGTGGGCCTATTAAGTTGACGCGTATGCAAGATGTTTTTACTTATTATATACGTCAACAAACGATTCTAGCAGACGTAACCGTTGGATGTCAATCCAACAGCCGTCGTGTTTCTTCAATTTCTGATCTTCTTGCTCCAGCCGCCAAATCCAGCGCCGGCGGGGCCGCCTTCTCCCGCCTCCCGTGGTCGGCTATGCTGCTCCGCAGGCCTCACATCCCCCTACTACTTCCACCACTGGCCAGGCCATCCTTCTACTCACCCACATCCCTCCACTGTTGTGGCTTCGCCGCCTCCCGGTCATTCCCTTCCTGGGTCTTGCCGTCGTCCATCGCGCTGGTGTTCTCGGCATGGCATGGTCAACGTTGTCAACAAACAAAAACATCGGAAGAGGGATGTACATGGAGAGGCTGACAGTTGGGACCCACATGGTTCATGGCCGCACGCAAGCAAGTACCTCCTTATTACGCCAAAAAGAATGAATACTCCCGCTGATAGCTCGGACCCACCAGCTATATCTTCGTACGCAAGGAAGTGCCTCCTTATTACACAAAAAAATGAATACTCCCCCTACTAGCTGGGACACACCATAGTGGGAGCCTGACTTGTGGGCCTACTAAGTTGACGCGGACGGAGGGCTTTGTCAACTTAGTCAACAAACGATTCTATCACCAGTGACCGTTGGATTGTTAACATCCAACAGTCGTCCTGCTTCTTCAACCTATGATATTCTTGCTCCAGCCGTCCAAAACACCACGCGCTCTTGCCTCCCATGGTCGGCTGTGCTGCCGCGGAGGCCTCACCGCCCCTACTACTCCACCGCTGGCCAGGCCCTGCGGCGACGGCAGCCTCACACCGCAGCTGAAGCAGTCAACCCACATACTCCCCTCCGCGTGGGCATCCACTGTCACATCTTCCCCGGCTCCGCGCCGTCCCCTTCCTAGGCCTCGCCATCATCCATCGGCCTGGTGCTCTCGGCATGGTGTGGTCAACGTGGTCAAGGAACGACTTCCATCGGAAGAGTACTGTACGTGGAGAGGATGATAGCTGGGTCCACGGCAGCAGCAAGGAAGTGCCTCCTTATTACGCGCAAAATAATTATTCCTCCACCTGACAGCAGTGACCCATCGGACGGGCCACCGTATTTCGTGAAAAAAAAATGTTTCCCCCCTGACTGCTGGGACCCGCCATCTACATCTTCGCACGGAAGGAAGTTCCTGACAGTCAGGACCCACCTGGTCGAAGCGTACGTAGCGTTATCATTCTGGTAGCGAACATGTACGTACATACGACTGGTCTGTCTGCAGGCTGCAGTGATGAACCATGGCCGTGTAAGGAAGGGCACGTGTCGTAGTATAGGCGCGCCCGTGTTGTAGTAGAGGCGTGCACGTAGCATGTACATGTACTTACAGCAGCCAGGGTGCAAGAAAGAAAATACAGCCACATGCATACATACGGGCGGGGTCTCGAACGCCTACTCGCGCATATGTATGGCCAGGGCTCGTGTACATGGCTGCGTCGGAACGGAGAAGCTGCACCATCGTTGTGTTCATGGGGAGGCAATCGGCTGGGTCGGAACGGAATGCATCGTCGTGTTAATCGGGAGCCAACCGGCTTGGGCGGAACAGCCGATGGAAATGAGGCCTGGGGTACCGCGGAAAGGAGGAAATGGCCTTGTGTTCGACCGGCCATGGTCGAAACGGGATCCTGTTCATCGGGAGGGGTCTGGCATACCGCAAAACGAGGAAACGGGCTTATCTTGGACCTCCTACGGTCGAAACGGAGTCCTGTTGATCAGGAGGGGTGTGGCGTATCGCAAAACAGAGGAAACAAACTTGTGTTGGAGCACTACGGTCGAAATAGGGGTCGTGTTCATCGGGAGGGGTGTGGCGTACCACAAAACGGGACTCCATGGGATACCGTTTATCTCCACCGTTGACCTCCTCCAGTCTCCACGGGCTACTGTTCATCCACCGTCGACCTCCTCCAGCCTCCACCTGCGATTGTTCATCCACGGGCTCCTGTTCATCCAGCCTCCACCGCGCTCCTCCACCGGCTACTGCTCAACCAGCCCTCTCCACGGGGCCCTGTTAAACCACCCCTCAATGGGCTACTGTTCATCCAGCCCTCCACCGGCTACTATTCAACCAGCCCTCCACCGGGTCCTGTTCATCCAGCCCTCCACCGGGTCCTGTTCATCCACCCCTCCACGGGGTCCTGTTCATCCACCGACTCGATCGATCGGGGTACTGTTCATCCGGCGGCAACGGCCTCTACTACCACGGGGTCCTGTTCATCCAACCCACCACTGGGAACTGTTCATCCAACCCCCCCCCCCCCCCAACAACACTCACTGTTCATCCAAAGGCAGCATCGATCGACTTCAGTTAGAAGCAGTAGCGAAGGAATCACTCTAGTTCATTTAACAGCAAGGGATCGATCGGTCGGGTTCAGTAACGTAGCTAGTGTAATCGCTTGGGTTCAGTTAGAGCCCAACGCCTCGCTCGGGTTCAGTTAGAGCCCAACGCCTCGCACACGCATGCGTACATATGAGAGAAACGCGCATCGCTCGGCCCCCGACCACCCACCATAACCTGGAACTCCCCTGATATTTTCCTTGCCCTCCCTTCTACCACGGGTTTTTCTGTCATGGACGACCCAAAGAATATCATGCAGCTGCGTCTCCGGCCCACCAGGACGAAAAGCCCATTTTCTGTCATGATTTTTTGTCATAGAAGTAGGACCCCACCACATCTATGATGATACCGGGTTCTGTCACAATTATCATCATAGAAGTTTCATAAGTATGACAGAAAAAAAATTCATTCGGC
Source organism: Triticum monococcum (assembly GCA_034509565.1). Taxonomy (NCBI): domain Eukaryota; kingdom Viridiplantae; phylum Streptophyta; class Magnoliopsida; order Poales; family Poaceae; genus Triticum; species Triticum monococcum. The sequence goes on from CM067841.1 coordinate 390,094,970, forward strand.
CCAAAATGTCACGGATGTGTCTTTTTTTGGTAGTGATGAGACTTGGTGAGTCCGATGTGCTCACTCTTAATGACCCTTGAGCCATTTTTGAGGTGCCCAAGATCCTCAAGGAGTTTGGCATGCGCAAATTCAAGCTTCTCATTTTTAGTTTTAACATCGTTGGCCACCTCAAGAGCTCTATCATGAGAGTCCCTCACTCTAGATAATTCTAGAGCAAAAGTCTCCTCAAGAGATTCCCTGGTGGTTTGTTCAAGTTCAAGAGCTTGAGATAGGTCCGCAATCTCATTAGCGTAATCACGCTCATGAGCTTCCATTTTATCAATGATGACCTCATGCTCCTCGAGATGAGATTCCAAATCCTCAATGTATTTCTTGCCCTCAATGGCAATAGACATGATTTCCATGAAGTTGGAACGAGCAATTTTATTCTTATGAAGAGCTTTGAAAATCATTTCCCCCTTAATTTTTAAGGAGGCAACATTATCATTCTCTTCATCATTATCAACATCATCATTAGCAACAACATTATCAACATCATCATCAAGAGATATATTGGGATTCGAAGTAGGAGATACCTTCAAAGCCTTAGCCATAAGGCAAAAGTGAGAAATAATAGACGATAATGTAGGATCACTTGAAGCACCATTTAAGACCACATCTTGTCCCATGGAGAGTTGGGTTTCCTCTACATTCTTAGCACAACAACTTGAGGAAATACATGTATTTTTATCATGGCAACAAGACATAGCAAGCATATCATCATGATATTTACTTAAGCAATTTCTACATGATATGCAACGACTATCAACACAAGCACGTGAAACATTTAGAGAGCTCGAAGTGTTGAAGTCCAAAGAATGAGCATTGTGTTGGGAACGTAGTAATTCAAAATTTACCTACGATCACGCAAGATCTATTTAGGACAAGCATAGCAATGAGCGGGAAGAGTGAGTCCACGTACCCTCATAGACCGAAAGCGGGAGCGTTAAGTAACGCGGTTGATGTAGTCGAACGTCTTCGCGATCCAATCGATCAAGTACCAAACGCAAGGCACCTCCACGATCTGCACACGTTTAGCTCGGTGACGTCCCTCAAACTCTAGATCCAGCTAAGGCCGAGGGAGAGTTTCATCAGCATGATGGCGTGGTGACGGTAATGATGAAGTTACCGACGCAGGGCTTCGCCTAAGCACTACAACAATATAACCGAGGTGGAAATCTCTGGAGGGGGGCACCACACACGGCTAAGAGATCAACTTGTGTGTCTATGGGGTGCCCCCTCCCCCGTATATAAAGGAGTAGAGGAGGGGGCCGGTCGGCCTCATGGGGTGCGCCCCAAGGGGGGAATCCTAGTCCTACTAGGAGTAGGTCCCCCCCCCCCTTTCCTAGTCCAACTAGGAGGGGAAGGAAAGGGAAGAGGGAGAGAAGGAAAGGGGGGCAGGCCCCCTAACAACTCAAATTGGGCTTGGGGGGCGCGCGCCTCCTCCTCTCTTCCACTAAAGCCCATGAAGGCCCATTAAACCCCAGGGGGGTTCCGGTATCCCCCCGATACTCCGGAAAATGCCCGAACCTATCCGAAACCTTTTCGGTGTCCAAACGTAACCTTCCAAAATATCAATCTTTATGTCTCGACCATTTAGAGACTCCTCATCATGTCCGTGATCACATCCGGGACTCCAAACAACCTTCGGTACATCAAATCACATAAGTCACAATGCATATCATCATCGAACGTTAAGCGTGAGGGCCCTACGGGTTTCAAAAATATGTAGACATGATCAAGACTCATCTTCGGTCAATAACCAATAGAGGAACCTGGATGCTCATATTGGTTCCTACATCTTTATCAGTCAAACCGCATAACAACATACGGTGTTCCCTTTGTCATCGGTATGTTGCTTGCCCGAGATTCGATCGTTGGTATCATCATACCTAGTTCAATCTCGTTACCGTCAAGTCTCTTTCGTAATGCAACATCCCGCAACTAACTCATTAGTCACATTGCTTGCAAGGCTTATAGTGATGCGCATTACCGAGAGGGCCCAGAGATACCTCTCCGACAATCGGAGTGACAGATCCTAATCTTGATCTATGCCAACTCAACAAACACCATCGGAGACACCTGTAGAGTATCTTTATAATCACCCAGTTACGTTGTGACGTTTGATAGCACACAAAGTGTTCCTCCAGTATTCGGGAGTTGCATAATCTCATAGTTATAGGAACATGTATAAGTCATGAAGAAAGCAATAGCAATAAACTAAACGATCATAGTGCTAAGCTAACGGATGGGTCTTGTCCATCACATCATTCTCTAATGATGTGATCCCGTTCATAAAATGACAACACATGTCTATGGTCAGGAAACATAACCATCTTTGATTAATGAGCTAGTCAAGTAGAGGCATACTAGGGACACTTTGTTTGTCTATGTATTCACACATGTACTAAGTTTTCGGTTAATACAATTCTAGCATGAATAATAAACATTTATCATGATATAAGGAAATATAAATAACAACTTTATTATTGCCTCTAGGGCATATTTCCTTCAGTCTCCCACTTGCACTAGAGTCAATAATCTAGTTCACATCGTCATGTGATTTCACACCAATAGTTCACATCTTTATGTGATTAGTTCACACTATTCATGTGACTAATACCCAAACGGTTTACTAGCATCAATAATCTAGTTCACATCGCTATGTGATTAACACCCAAAGAGTGATCATGTTTTGCTTGTGAGAGAAGTTTAGTCTACGGGTCTACAACATTCAGATCCGTATGTATTTTGAAAATTTCTATGTCTACAATAATCTACATGGAGCTACTCCAGCTAATTGCTCCTACTTTCAATATGTATCTAGATCGAGACTTAGAGTCATCTAGATCGGTGTAAAAAGCTTGCATCGACGTAACTCTTTACGACAAACTCTTTTATCACCTCCATATCTGAGAAATATATCCTTAGTCCTTTTCGGGTATTTCAGGATGTTCTTGACCGCTGTCCAGTGATCCACTCCTGGATTACTTTGGTACCTCCCTACTATACTAATAGAAAGGCACACATTAGGTCTGGTACACAGCATTGCATACATGATAGAACCTATGGCCGAAGCATAGGGAATGCCTTCATTCTCTCTCTCTCTATCTTCTGCAATGGCCAGGCATTGAGTCTGACTCAACTTCACACATTGTAACATAGGCAAGAACCCTTTCTTTGCTTGATCCATTTGAACTTCTTCAAAACTTTATCAAGGTATGTGCTTTGTGAAAGTCCAATTAAGTGTCTTGATCTATCTCTATAGATCTTGATGCCCAATATATGAGCAGCTTCACCAAGGTCTTTCATTGAAAAAGTCTTATTCAAGTATCCTTTTATGCTATTCAGAAATTCAGTATCATTTCCAATCAACAATATGTCATCTACATATAATATCAGAAATGCTACAGAGCTCCCACTCACTTTCTTGTAAATACAGGCTTCTCCAAAAGTCTGTATAAAACCATATGCTTTGATCACACTATCAAAGCGTACATTCCAACTCTGAGATGCTTGCACCAGTCCATAAATGGATCGCTAGAGCTTGCACACTTTGTTAGCACCTTTTGAATCAACAAAACCTTCTGGTTGCATCATATACAACTCTTCTTTAAGATATCCATTAAGGAATGCCGTTTTGATATCCATTTGCCAAATTTCATAATCATAAAATGCGGCAATTTCTAACATGATTCGGACAAACTTAAGATTCTCTACGAGTGAGAAGGTCTCATCGTAGTCAACTCCTTGAACTTGTCGAAAACCTTTTGTGACAATTCAAGCTTTGTATATATATAGTAATACTACTATCAGCGTCTGTCTTCCTCTTGAAGATCCATTTATTCTCAATGGCTTGCTGATCAATGGGCAAGTCAACCAAAGTCCACACTTTGTTCTCATACATGGATCCCATCTCAGATTTCATGGCCACAAGCCATTTTGCAGAATCTGGGCTCATCATTGCTTCCTCATAGTTTATAGGTTCATCATGATCTAGTAACATGACTTCCAAAAAGGATTACCGTACCACTCTGGTGCGGACCATACTCTAGTTGACCTACGAGGTTCGGTAGTAACTTGATCTAAAGTTTCATGATCATCATCATTAGCTTCCTCATTAATTGGCGTAGGAATCACTAGAACTGATTTCTGTGATGAACTACTTTCCAATTCGGGAGAAGGTACAATTACCTCATCAAGTTCTACATTCCTCCCACTCACTTCTTTCGAGAGAAACTTCTTCTCAAGAAAGGATCCATTCTTAACAACAAATATCTTACCTTCAGATCTGTGATAGAAGGTGTACCCAACAATTTCCTTTGGGTATCCTAGAAGACGCATTTCTCTGATTTGGGTTCAAGCTTATCAGGTTGAACCTTTTTCACATAAGCATCATAGCCCCAAACTTTAAGAAACGACAGCTTAGGTTTATTGCTAAACCACAGTTCGTATGGTGTCGTCTCAACGGATTTAGATGGTGCCCTATTTAACGTGAATGCAGTTGTCTCTAATGCATAACCCCAAAATGATAGTGATAAATCAGTAAGAGAGATCATAGATCGTACCATATCTAATAAAGTATGGTTATGACATTCGGACACACCATTACGCTGTGGTGTTCCAGGTGGTGTGAGTTCAAAACTATTCCACATCGTTTCAAATGAAGACCAAACTCATAACTCAAATATTTCGTCTCCGCGATCAGATTGTAGAAACTTTATTTTCTTGTTACGATGATTCTCCACTTCACTCTGAAATTCTTTGAACTTTTCAAATGTTTCAGATTTGTGTTTCATTAAGTAGATATACTCATATATGCTCAAATCATCTGTGTAGGTCAGAAAATAATGATACCCGCCGCGAGCCTCAACACTCATCGGACCGCATACATCGGTATGTATTATTTCCAATAAGTCAGTGGCTCGCTCCATTGTTCCGGAGAACGGAGTCTTAGATATCTTGCCCATGAGGCATGGTTTGCAAGCATCAAATGATTCATAATCAAGTGATTCCAAAAGTCCATCTGCATGGAGTTTCTTCATGCGCTTTACACCAATATGACCTAAATGGCAGTACCACAAGTATGTTGCACTATCATTATCAACTTTGCATCTTTGGCATCAATATTTTGAATATGTGTATCACTACGATCGATATTCAATAAACCATTTATATTAAGTGTATAACCATAGAAGGTTTTATTCATGTAAACAGAACAACAATTATTCTTTGACTTAAATGAATAACCGTATTGCAATAAACATGATCCAATCATATTCATGCTCAACGCAAACACCAAATAACATTTATTTTAGGTTCAACACTAATCCTGAAGGTAAAAGGAGTGTGTGATGGTGATCTTATCAACCTTGGAATCATTTCCAACACACATCGTCACCTTGCCCTTAACTAGTCTCTGTTCATTTTGCAACTCCTGTTTCAAGTTACTTAGCAACTGTACCAGTATCAAATACCCTGGGGTTACTATGAACACTAGTAAAGTACACATCAATAACATGTATATCAAATATACTTTTGTTCACTTTGCCATCCTTCTTACCTGCCAAGTATTTGGGGTAGTTCCGCTTCCAGTGACCATTCCCTTTGCAGTAGAAGCAGTTAGTTTCAGGCTTAGGTCTAGCTTTGGGCTTATTCATGGGAGTGGCAACTTGCTTGCCATTCTTCTTAAAGTTCCCTTTCTTTCCCTTGCCCTTTTACTTGAAACTAGTGGTCTTGTCAACCATCAACACTTGATGCTTTTTCTTGATTTCTACCTTCGCCAATTTCAGCATCGCGAAGAGCATGGGAATCGTTTCCATTATCCCTTGCATATTATAGTTCATCACGAAGTTCTAGTAACATGGTGATAGTGACTAGAGAACTCCGTCAATCACTATCTTATCTGGAAAATTAACTCCCACTTGATTCAAGTAATTGTAGTACTCAAACATTTTGTGCACATGCTCACTAGCTGAGCTATTCTCCACCATCTTGTAGGCAAAGTACTTGCAAGAGGTCTCATACCTATTAATATGGGCATGAGTCTGAAATACCAATTTCAGCTCTTGGAACATGTCATATGCTCCGTGGCGTTCAAAACGTTTCTGAAGTCCCGGTTCTAAGCCGTAAATTATGGCACACTAAGATATCAACTAGTCATACCGAGCTTGTCAAACATTCATAACGTCTGCATCTGCTCCTGCAAAAGGTTTGTCACCTAGCGGTGCATCAAGGACATAATTCTTTTGTGCAGCAATGAGGATAATCCTCAGATCACGGAGCTAGTTTGCATCATTGCTACTAACATCTTTCAACATAGTTTTATCTAGGAACATATGAAAAATAAAATAAGGGAGCTATATGCAAGCTATTGATCTACAACATTGATATGCAAATACTAACAGGACTAAGTTCATGATAAATTTAAGTTCAATTAATCATATTACTTAAGAACTCCCACTTAGATAGACATCCCTCTAGTCATCTAAATGATCACGTGATCCATATCAACTAAACCATGTCCGATCGTCACGTGAGATGGAGTAGATTTCAATGGTGAACATCACTATGTTGATCATATCTACTATATGATTCATGTTTGACCTTTCGGTCTCAGTGTTCCGAGGCCATATCTGCATATGCTAGGCTCGTCGAGTTTAACCCGAGTATTCTGCATGTGCAAAACTGGCTTGCACCCGTTGTATGTGAACGTAGAGCTTATCACACACGATCATCACGTGGTGTCTCAGCACGAAGAATTGTCGCAATGGTGCATACTCAGGGAGAACACTTATACCTTGAAATTTTAGTAAGGGGTCATCTCATAATGCTACTGTCATACTAAGCAAAATAAGATGCATAAAAGATAAACATCACATGCAATCAAAATATGTGACATGATATGGCCGTCATCATCTTGTGCCTTTGATCTCCATCTCCAAATACCGTCATGATCTCCATCGTCACTGGCATGACACCATGATCTCCATCATCTTGATGTTTATCAACGTGTCGTCACATGGTCGTCTCGCCAACTATTGCTATCGCATAGCGATAAAGTAAAGCAATTATATGGCGCATGCATCTTATGCAATAAAGAGACAACCATAAGGCCCCTGCCAGTTGCTAATGACTTTACGAAAACATGATCATCCCATACAACAATGTATATCTCATCACGTCTTCACCATATCACGTCACAACATGCCCTGCAAAAACAAGTTAGATGTCCTCTACTTTGTTGTTGTAAGTTTTACGTGGCTGCCACGGGCTTGTAGCAAGAACCTTTCTTACCTATGGCATAAAAACCACAACGTGGTATAGTGATTGCTTTTTTATCTTCAGAAAGAACCTTGTTCATTGAATCCGATTCAACTAAAGTTGGAGAAACTGACACCCGCCAGCCACCTATGTGCAAAGCACGTCAGTAGAACCAGTCTCATGAACGCAGTCATGTAATGTCGGTCCGAGCCGCTTCATCTAACAATACCGCCGAATCAAGAAACAACTAGTGACAGCAAGCAATATGTATATACCCATGCCCACAACTCCTTTGTTTTCTACTCATGCATATAACATCTACGCATAGACCTGTCTCGGATGCCACTGTTGGGGAACGTAGTAATTCAAAATTTACCTACGATCACGCAAGATCTATCTAGGAGAAGCATAGCAACGAGCGGGAAGAGTGAGTCCACGTACCCTCATAGACCGAAAGCGGAAGCGCTAAGTAACGCGATTGATTTAGTCGAGCGTCTTTGTGATCCAGCCGATCAAGTACCAAACGCACGACACCTACGCGATCTGCACATGTTCAGCTTGGTGACGTCCCTCGAACTCTATATCCAGTTGAGGCCGAGGGAGAGTTTCGTCAGCACGATGGCGTGGTGACGGTGATGATGAAGTTACCGACGCAGGGCTTCGCCTAAGCACTACGACAATGTGACCGAGGTGGAAATCTGTGGAGGGAGGCACCGCACACGGCTAAGAGATCAACTTATGTGTCTATGGGGTACCCCCTCCCCCATATATAAAGGAGTGGAGGAGGGGGCCGGCCGGCCTCATGGGGTGTGCCCCAAGGGGGGAATGCTACTCCTACTAGGAGTGGGTACCCCCTTTCCTAGTCCAACTAGGAGGGGAAGGAAAGGGAAGAGGGAGAGAAGGAAAGGGGGGCTGGCCCCCCTCCCAATTCGGATTGGACTTTGGCGGCGTGCCCCTCCTCTTGGCCGCCTCCTCCTCTCTTCCACTAAAGCCCATGAAGGCCCAAACATAACCTTCCCGGTACTCCGGAAAATGCCCGAACCTATCCGAAACCTTTCCGGTGTCCAAACATAACCTTCCAGTATATCAATATTTATTTCTCAACCATTTCGAGACTCCTCGCCATGTCCATGATCACATCCGGGACTCCTAACAACCTTCGGTACATCAAATCACATAACTCACAATACATATCATCATCGAACGTTAAGCGTGCGGACCCTATGGGTTTGAGAACTATGTAGACATGACCGAGACTCAACTCTGGTCAATAACCAATAGCGGAACCTGGATGCTCATATTAGTTCCTACATATTCTACGAAGATCTTTATCGGTCAAACCGCATAACAACATACGTTGTTCCCTTTGTCATCGGTATGTTACTTGCCCGAGATTCAATTGTCGGTATCATCATACCTAGTTCAATCTCGCTACCGGTAAGTCTCTTTACTCGTTCTGTAATGCAACATACCGCAACTAACTCATTAGTCACATTGCTTGCAAGGCTTATAGTGATGTGCATTACCGAGAGGGCCCAGAGATACCTCTCTGACAATCAGAGTGACAAATCTTAATGTCAATCTATGCCAACTCAACAAACACCATCAGAGACACCTATAGAGCATCTTTATAATCACCCAGTTACATTGTGACGTTTGATAGCAGAAAAAGTGTCCCTACGGTATTCGGGAGTTGCATAATCTCATAGTTATAGGAACATGTATAAGTCATGAAGATAGCAATAGCAATAAACTAAACGATCATAGTGCTAAGCTAACGAATGGGTCTTGTCCATCACATCATTCTCTAATGGTGTGATCCCGTTCATCAAATGAAAACACATGTCTATGGTCAGGAAACATAACCATCTTTTATTAACGAGCTAGTCAAGTAGAGGCATACTAGGGACACTTTGTTTGTCTATGTATTCACACATGCACTAAGTTTCTGGTTAATACAATTCTAGCATGAATAATAAACATTTATCATGATATAAGGAAATATAAATAACAACTTTATTATTGCCTCTAGGGCATATTTCCTTCACATTACAATAAGATAGTGATGCAGGATAATCAACAATAAGCACACTATCATCATTGCAATGACCAACACTAGTCACCATATCATTACCTTGTGGCAATCAACATGTAGGTGAAGTAGAAGAAGTTGATAACACAACACGGCTGGAGGTGGAGGGAGAACAATCATCCCCATATTTATCTTGAAGCTTTATTCACAACTCATGAGCATCTCGAAATGGCATGAGTTGAAATATAAATACATTGCTCAAAGCATCGAAAAGCAGATTAGAAGCTTGAGCACTGAGATAAGAGTTTTTCTCATCCTCTAAAGATAATCTTTGGGGATCCTTCGGAGGAGAAAAACCCATATCTACAATTCGCTTTAAATTTGGGTTCATGACCCTCAAGAGATTAAGTATGAAATACCCAAACATCAAAATGTGTGCCATCAAAACTAAGAGTGTCAGAGAATCCTAATCCCCTAGTCTACATACTTACTCTCTAGGTGGTTAAGCCTTATAAAGAGAGACGAGGCTCTGATACCAATTGAAAGATTGAGGATTTCGCCTAGAGGGGGGATGAATAAGCGCTCTTAAAAATAATTACGGTTTCGGCTTGAACAAATGTGGAATAAAATTAGCATTTAATTTGTCATGCACAAAACCTAAACAACTAGGCTAACCTATGTGCACCAACAATTTATGCTAAGCATGATAAACAACTAAGTGATAGCAAGATATAAGACAAGAAACAATATGGCTATCACAAAGTAAAGAGCATAAGTAAAGGGCTCGGGTAAGAGATATCCGAGGCACGCGGAGACGACGATGTATCCGAAGTTCACACCCTTGCAGATGCTAATCTCTATTTGGAGCAGTGTGGAGGCACAATGCTCCCCAAGAAGCCACTAGGGCCACCGTAGTCTCCTCACGCCCTCACACAATGCAAGATGTCGTGATTCCACTAAGGGGCCCTTGAGGGCGGTCACTGAACCCGTACAAATGGCAACCCTTGGGGGTGGTTGATACGTCTCCAACGTATCTATAATTTTTTATTGTTCCATGCTATTATATTATCTGTTTTGGATGTTAGTGGGATTTATTATGCACTTTTATACTATTTTTGGGACTAACCTATTAACCCAGAGCCCAGTGCCAGTTTCTGTTTTTTTCCTTGTTTCAGAGTATCCCAGAAAAGGAAAATCAAACGGAGTCCAATTGACCTGAAACTTCATGGAACTTATTTTTGGACCAGAAGAAGCCCACGGAGAATCGGAGATGGACCAGGAGAGTCCTGGGCTGCCCACAAGGGTGGCGGGGCGCGCCCACCCCCTTGGGCGCGCCCCCTGCCTCGTTTACAGCCCGGAGATCCACCGACGTACTTCTTCCTCCCATATATACCCATATACCCTAAAAACTTCACGGAGAAGAATAGATCGGGAGTTCCGCCGCCAGAAGCCTCCGTAGCCACCGAAAACCAATCTAGACCCATTCCGGCACCCTGCCGGAGGGGGAATCCTTCTCCAGTGGCCATATTCATCATCCCGGTGCTCTCCATGACGAGGAGGGAGTAGTTCTCCCTCGGGTCTGTGGGTATGTACCAGTAGCTATGTGTTTGATCTCTCTCACTCGTGTTCTTGAGGTGGCACGATCTTGATGTATCGCGAGCTTTGCTATTATAGTTGGATCTTATGATGTTTCTCCCCCTCTACTCTCTTGTAATGGATTGAGTTTTCCCTTTGAAGTTATCTTATTGGATTGAGTCTTTAAGGATTTGAGAACACTTGATGTATGTCTTGCGTGGGATACCTGTGGTGATAATGGGGTATTCTATGATCCACTTGATGTATGTTTTGGTGATCAACTTGCGGGTTCCGTGACCTTGGGAATCTATGCATAGGGGTTGGCACACGTTTTCGTCTTGACTCTCCGGTACAACTTTGGGGCACTCTTTGAGGTTCTTTATGTTGGTTGAATAGATGAATCTGAGATTGTGTGCCGCATATCGTATAATCATACCCACGGATACTTGAGGTGACATTGGAGTATCTAGGTGACATTAGGGTTTTGGTTGATTTGTGTCTTAAGGTGTTATTCTAGTATGAACTCTAGGGCTGTTTGTGACACTTATAGGAATAGCCCAACGGATTGATTGGAAAGAATAACTTTGAGGTGGTTTCGTACCCTACCATAATCTCTTCGTTTGTTCTCCGCTATTAGTGACTTTGGAGTGACTCTTTGTTGCATGTTGAGGGTTAGTTATATGATCCAATTATGTTATTATTGTTGAGGGAACTTGCACTAGCGAAAGTATGAACCCTAGGCCTTGTTTCAACACATTGCAATACCGTTTGTGCTCACTTTTATCATTAGTTACCTTGCTGTTTTTATATTTTCAGATTACAAAAACCATTGTCAACTATCCATATACCACTTGTATCACCATCTCTTCGCCGAACTAGTGCACCTATACAATTTACCATTGTATTGGGTGTGTTGGGGACACAATAGACTCTTTGTTATTTGGTTGCAGGGTTGCTTGAGAGAGACCATCTTCATCCTACGCCTCCTACGGATTGATAAACCTTAGGTCATCCACTTGAGGGAAATTTGCTACTGTCCTACAAACCTCTGCACTTGGAGGCCCAACAACGTCTAGAAGAAGAAGGTTGTGTAGTAGACATCAAGCTCTTTTCTGGCGCCATTGCCAGGGAGGTTAGCGCTTGAAGGTATATATTTAGATCTTGCAATCAAATCTTTTTGTTTCTTGTTTTAGAACTAGTTTAGTTTATAAAAGCAAACTACAAGAAAATATGGAATTGAGTTTGCCTCATATGCTTCATTTTTTAATATCTTTCGTGAGTATGATGGAAAGGAAAATTGTGCCGAAGTGTTAGAAGAAGAATGCATTAAAATGTTTGGCACTAAATATTTGAATGATGAGCATGATTGAAATGTTGTTAGTATGAATTCCTTGAATATCCATGATGCTAATGATATGCAAAGACACAAGCTTGGGGAAGCTATGTTTGATGAAGATGATATTTTTTGTCCCCCAAGTTTTGATGAGCAAATTTATTATGATGAAAGCATGCCTCCTATTTATGATGATTATATTGATGAAAGTGGATTTGGAGAGGTCATGACTTTATTTTGTGATGAATCCACTATTCCGGAAGAGGTTCCAATTGATTATGAGAACAAAGTTGCTATCTATGATGATTATTGTGATGACTTGTATGCTATAAAGAATAGTGATATCCATGAAACTTGTCATCATGATTTTAGTTTTCAATTGGATTATGCCTTACATGATAATTATTTTGTTGAGTTTGCTCCCACTATTATTCAAGAGAAGAATTTTGCTTGTGTGGAGAGTAATAAAATTTCTATGCTTGTAGATCATGAAAAGAATGCTTAAGGTGATGGTTATATTGGTGAATTCATTCATGATGCTACTGAAAATTATTATGAGGGAGGAATATATGCTTGTAGGAATTGCAATAATATCAAGTTTCCTCTCTATGTTGTTAAAATTTTGAAGTTATGCTTGTTTTGCCTTCCTATGCTAGTTGATTATTGTTCCCATAAGTTGTTTGCTCACAAAATCCCTATGCATAGGAAGTGGGTTAGACTTAAATGTGCTAGTCATATTCTTCTTGATGCTCTCTTTATGTTTCAATTCTTATCCTTTATGTGAGCATCATTGAAATCATCATGCCTAGCTAGCACTACAAAAAAAGACACATCCGTGACATTTTGGGCCGAACAATTTTTTTTTCTGTCATACATATGACACTTCTATGACGATAATTGTGACAAAACCCGGTATCATCATAGATGTGGTGGGCTCCTACTTCTATGACAAAAAATCATGACAGAAAATGGGCTTTTCGTCCTGGGCGGGCCGGAGACGCAGTTGCATGACATCCTTTGGGTCGTCCATGACGGAAAAAAACCGTGGTAGAAGTGATGGCGAGGAAAATTTCGGGGAGTTCCCAGTTACGGTGGGAGGTCGGGGGCCGAGCGATGCGCGCTTCTCTCGTACATGTACGCGCGTGTGTGCGAGGTGTTGGCTCTAACTGAACCCGAGTGAGGCGTTGGGCTCTAACTGAACCCGAGCGATTGCACTGCAGGCTACGCGTTACTGAACCCGAGCGCTCGATCGATGGCTATTAACTAAACCCGATCGAGCGATTCCTTCGCTACTGCTGCTAACTGAAGCCGATTGATGCTGCCTATGGATGAATAGTGAGTGTTGCGGGGGGGTTGAATGAACAGTTCCCGGTGGGGGTGGATGAACATGACCCCGTGGTGTTGCCTCTGGATGAACAGGACCCCGATCGATCGAGCCGGTTGGGGCTGGATGAACAGGACCCCGTGGAGGGCTGGATGAACAGGACCACCCCGTGGAGGGTAGGATGAACAGTAGACGATGGAGGGCAGGATGAACAGTAGCCCGTGGAGGGGTGGTTGAACAGGAGCCCGTGGAGAGGGCTGGTTGAACAGTAGCCGATGCAGTAGCGCGCGGTGGAGGCTGGATGAACAGGAGCACGTGGATGAACAGTCGCAGGTGGAGGCTGGAGGATGTCGACGGTGGATGAACAGTAGTGTCAGGACCCTGATTCCAAGTCACATCGATCTAGCCGGTAACACCTCATATCACTTTGCGGCCTCACGCACGGTATTCCCATGGGTGTCGCCTTACCATGGCCCGGGACCGTTTGCGCCTTTTGGCTCACGTATATGATAGTGTCACTAGCATCCATATGACAGAGAACCCGGGCCGACATGACTAGTCGTGAACCCAAAGTGGCACTAACTTACAAGGACAGGCATACATGAATCAACATCGAGCATGTCGGTCAGCAGCGTGTGAATCCGGGCTGTAGCACTGGGCTAACAGGACTCCCGGAACCCAGGCTGTAGCAAGCTTGGCAGGACTCCGGATGTCACCGCGTGACATTTCCCCGAAGGGACAGACACAGGAACGAAGTGAATCACACGCCGGCCAGTCAAGTGCTCCGAAGCAGTAGTGCTGGGCTAGCAGGACTCCGGTGAACCAGGCTGTAGCGGACTACTATGGCTCATGGAAGCACAAGACTACATTTCCCCATAAGAGAGGCTACCAAGGATAAACAACTAGGTTGTCGGATCCCACACATACCAAGCATTTCAATCATACACACAATATGCTCAATATGTGCAATACAACATGGCATCATAACAAGACTCTACGACTCAGAGTAATTATACATTAGGCTCCGAGGAGCCAAGATATTACAAACATGGTCTCATGACCCAACATACAGAGCATACAAGCAACAAGCACATGCGGAAGCTTAACTTGTCTGAGTACAGACAACTACAAGGGGGTTTTGCTTGCCTGGCACTTCTGAAGATATCATTGGGTCTTCATCAGTGTCAATGATCACAGCGTCGGTACAACGTCTATCGAGATGGGACAACCACCGGCAACAGAGAAGGAACACAATCAATGCAATGCACAACATGATGCATGATAATGACATGGCAATATGTTGTTGATTGAGCTAATGCAAATAGCAACACAATTAAATGAAGTTGGTTTGAACCCAAAGTTCAAATTCAAACTCCACATGTGGTTATTTAAATACCATTCATTTGATTTGTCCTAAATAGTGGCCTTAAGTTGTTCTAACATGCATGAAAATGGTACAGATGGATTCCTTGAATTTTTCTGATAATTTTTCATATATAATTTATTTCATTTGGAGTTACGGTGGAATTTCTATGAATTTTAGAAGTTTTGGGCATTTTCTGAAAATAATAAATCATTTAAGATTTATTTAAATTCCAGAAAGGAAATGTTGCGTCAGCATTAGGTCATGCTGACATCAGCTGGTCAACAAGACCGTCCAGGTCAAACCTGACAGGTGTGGCCAACCTGTCATTGACTTAGTGCTAACCAGGGTTTAGTTAAATCCTAACTAAAGTAATTAGAAGGGCTGGGGCCCACAGTCAGTGAGTCAGTGGGTTAGCTAAATTTAACTAGCATCTAACTAAATTAGCAGGGCCTCGGGCCCACAAGTTAATGACCCAGGGGGGTCAACTCCTGGTCAACTCGGTCAAGCCTGCCGGCGACTCGATGCCGGTGAGGCCAGACGCGGCGGAGGGCTGCGGAATTCCTCCTCCAGTGACCAAACGGGTGGCCAAGGCCATCTACGGGGAGCTGGAGCTCACCCGCATCCAGCGTGGCATGTGGCGGCAGTGGGGACGGCCGGAGCTCGCCGGAAACGAGCTCGGGGCGGCGCCGGCGTTCGGGTGAGCGCGGGATTGGTGTGGCGGTGCGCAAACGAACGCAACAAGGCGCTAGGGGGTCTCTACGCGCGGCGGTGAGTATGTTGGATGCACGCCCGGGACCAAATGGTCACCGGAGCGTCATTGGCGACGGGTGCAGGCGGCGGCGCGTTCGGTCACAGGCGAGATGGCGGCTACGACATGCAAACGAAGCAAATGAGAGGGGTGTTAGGGGGAGGAGCTCACGGCGGATGCGAGGAGAGGCTCAGCGGGCTCGGGGAGGTGTCGGAGAGGGCGCAAGGTCGTCGGCGATCTCGGTGGCTGAAGGAAGAAGATGAGGGCGATGCAGGCGATGTGGTGCGTCCCCAGTTGCATGGGGCGTCGAGGAGGAAGACGGAGCCGAGGCGGTTCTCTTGGACACGCTGGATGGACTAGGGAGGGCCGGTGGCCGCGGTGGCAGCGGACGGCGGCGACGAAGGCGCTCGGGCACGTTTGGGAGAGAGGGCTAGAGTCCAAGGAAGAGAGCAGAGAGAGAGGGAGAAGGTTCAGGGCGTCCAGGGCAGCTCAACGACGCCAGACGAGGGCGCAGGGGGCGTCGACAGCGCGAAGCAGGAGGTGGCCGCTCGGGCGCGTGCACTGGCTGCCAGTAGGCGCAAGGTTGAAGACAACCTTGCCCCTGGTGGCTGGGCCAGGTAAGTGGGCCGCCAGGTGGGCTGTAGGTAAACTCTTTCCTCTCTTTGGTTTTCTATTTTGTTTTCTGTTTTTCTATTTTTGCTATTATGTTTTCATTTAGTTCAAAGGCCAAACCATTTTCAAAATTCATGAAAATAATTGTGTGAACTAAATGGACTTATCCAAAGCTACACAACAATTTCCAAAATTATTGAACATATATTTATTATATAACAAATATAGATCCAATTCAAATATTTATTGGATCAATTCAAAGGCCCAAAATAATTGTTTCTGAGATTCTAGAAATATTGATTTGTATTTTATCCCTTCCCAATATTTCCAGAGATTAAGAGGAACATTTTCTTGGACTCATTTGATGAGATTTAAATGTTGGTTATTTTTAGAGGTCTTCTGAGGCTTTTGAAAATTCCTCAATTCAAATTTCATTTGAATTTAAACATGGTGCTCACATGAAGGGCTAGCCTAGTGCATACCAGAGCTAGGGATGTGACAAGTAGCTCGTGGAGGCTGGAGGGGGTCGATGGTGGAGATGAACAGTATCCCGTGGAGTCCCATTTTGCGGTACGCCACACCCTCCCGATGAATCGGACCCCCGTTTCGACCGTAGCGCTCCAACACAAGTCTGTTTCCTTCGTTTTGCGGTACGCCACACCCCTCCCGATGAACAGGACCCCCGTTTCGACCGTAGGAGGTCCGTTTCCTCCGTTGTGCGGTATGTCAGGCATCGTTTCCATCTCCTGTTCTGTCCAAGCCCTCCCGATGAACACCACCACGCATTCCTTCCGACCCAGCCGGTTGGCTCCACGCCTTCCGTTGCCTCCCCATGAACACGATGCATTTCGTTGCCTCCCCATGAACACGACGCATTCCGTTCCCTCCCCATGAACACAACGACAATGTTGTTTCTTCGTTCCGACCCAGCCATGTACACGAGCCCTGGCCATACGTATGCGCGAGTAGGCGTTCGAGAACCCGCCCATATGTACACATATGTGGCCGTATTTTCTTTCTTGCACCCTGGCCACTATACGTACGTGTACATGCTACGTGCGCGCCTCTACTACGACACGTGTGCGCCTCTACTATGACACATGCGTTCCTCTACATCGACCAGTATGTACATACATGTTCGCGACCAGAATGACAACGCTACGTACGCTTCGACCAGGTGGATCCCGACTGTGAGGCACTTCCTTGCCTGCGAAGATGTAGCTGGTGGGTCCCAACAGTGAGGGGGTGAATCGTTTTTTTTGCCCGGACGCACTTCCTTGCGTGCGAAGATGTAGTTGGTGGGTCCCAGCAGTCAGGGGGAAACATTTTTTTCACAAAATACAGTGGCCCGTCCGGTGGATCCCAGCTGTTAGGTGGAGGAATCATTATTTTCCGCATAATAAGGAGGCACTTCCTTGCTGCGGCCGTGGACCCAGCTGTCAGCCTCTCCACGTACAGCCCACGTCCGATGGAAGTCATCCCTTGACCACGTTGACCACGCCGCACCGAGAGCACCAGGGTGGTGGACGACGGCGAGGCCTAGGAAGGGGACGACATGGAGGCAGGGAAGACTCGGCAGTTGTTTCCCATACGGAGGGGAGTACGACTGTACGAGGGTTTACCGGTCCGTATGCCGTCGCCGGAGAATAACAGCAGGTGTGGGTGAGTAGAGGGATGGCTAGGCCAGCGATGGGAGTACGGTCGGGCGATGAGGCCTGCGCGGCAGCACAACTGGTCGCGAGGAGGAGGGAGCAGGTAGTCCCGCTGGCGCTTGTTTGAGCTGCTGGAGCAGGAAGAGCAGAGATTGAAGAAGCACGACGGCCGTTGGATGGACATCCAACAGTCAGTGCTTGTGCGTCAACCTCTTTTTTAGGAAATCCTCAAATCTATGGAAAACAGCATATAGCCCATCTGCCATTATTTCTAATAATTTACAGCCCATTTTGCTAATTCTTAAGGTTTTTTTGGAGCCCATATTCTTTTTGTTAGCATTACAACCCATATTGTGGGAACCGTTAAAAAATTATACGAAATTTTGCATATTTCGGTGCGGTCCGAACTGTTTTTAATCCCAAAATTTTGACTCACATTCAAACTGATTTTAAAAATAAATGTATATCAATATAAAATCCAACAAATCCTCCACGCATAAAAATTAATGTAATTTAAAATCTTGAAATGAAAAAATGGATATTTGAAACTAATTGCCGGTTTGATGTGTTTTAAAAATGTACAACCCATTTCTCATTACTGATGGGCCATTTTCTCGGCCAGCCGAATGAAAGCTCTCCCCGTCTTGAAAGATTTGCAGCCCAACAGGCCTGACAAAGCGACTTACTTGGCAAATCACAAAAAAACTGGGTTGTGGCCGTGGACCCAGCTGTCAGCCTCTCCATGTACAGTACTCTTCCGATGGAATTCGTTCCTTGACCATGTTGACCACGCCGCGCGGAGAGCACCATGACAGTGGACGATGGCGAGGCCTAGGAAGGGGACGACGCGGCAGTGGAAGCCCGCGCGAAGAGGACTATGAGGGTTCACTGGTTCGGCTGCGGTGTGAGGCTGCCGTCGCCGCAGGGCCTGGCCAGCGGTGGGAATAGTAGGGGGCGGTGAGGCCTCTGCGGCAGCATAGCCGTCCACGGGAGGCAGGAGCATGCGGCACGACCGGCGCTGCTTTGGGCAACTGGAGCAAGAAGACCAGAGGTTGAAGAAGCACTACGGCCGTTGGATGGACATCGTACGATCACTGGAGCTAGAATCATTCATATTGACTAAGTTGACAAAGCCCATCGTCCCCGTCAACTTAGTAGGCCCACAAGTCAGTCTCCCAGCAAGTTGGGTCCCAGCTAGGTGGGGGAGTATTCTTTTTTTGTGCGTAATAAGGACACACTTCCGGTGGGTCCGAGCTGACAGCGGGGGGGGGGGGGACGTTTTTTGCGAAATACGGTGGCCCGTCCGGTGGGTCCCAGCAGTCAGGGGGAAACGATTTTTTTTTGCAAAATACTGGTGGCCCATCCGGTGGGTCCCCGCTGTCAGGTGGAGGAATAATTATTTTGCATGTAATAAGGAGGCACTTGCTGCGGCCGTGGACCCAGCTGTCAGCCTCTCCACGTACAGTCCATGTCCGATGGAAGCCATTCCTTGACCACGTTGACCACGCCGCGCGGAGAGCACCAGGGCAGTGGACGACGGCGAGGCCTAGTAAGGGGACGACGCGGCAGTGGATGCCCATGCGTAGAGGAGTACGAGGGTTCACTGGTTCGCTGCGGTGTGAGGCTGCCGTCGCCGCAGAATAACAGGGGGTGTGGGTGAGTAGAGGGATGGCCTGGCCAGCGGTGGGAGTAGTACGGGGCGGTGAGGCCTCCGCCGCATCGCAGCCGGCCACGAGAGGCAGGAGCACGAGGCATGACCGGCGCTGGTTTGGGCGGCTGGAGCAACAAGACCAGAGGTTGAAGAAGCACTACGGCCGTTGGATGGACATCGTAC
Source organism: Triticum monococcum (assembly GCA_034509565.1). Taxonomy (NCBI): domain Eukaryota; kingdom Viridiplantae; phylum Streptophyta; class Magnoliopsida; order Poales; family Poaceae; genus Triticum; species Triticum monococcum. The sequence continues at coordinate 390,114,748 of CM067841.1, forward strand.
GGTCACTGGAGCTAGAATCATGCATATTGACTAAGTTGACAAAGCCCTCCGTCCCCGTCAACTTAGTAGGCCCACAAGTCAGCCTGCCACCAAGGTGGGTCCCAGCTAGCAGGGGTATTCATTTTTTTGTGCGTAATAAGGAGGCACTTCCGGTGGGTCCGAGCCGACAGCAGGGGGAACGTTTTTTCGCGAAATACGGTGGCCCGTCGGGTGGGTCCCAGTAGTCAGGGGCAAACGTTTTTTCACGATATACTGGTGGGCGTCCGGTGGGTCCCTGCTGTGAGGTGGAGGAATAATTATTTTCTGCGTAATAAGGAGGCACTTCCTTGTGGCTGCCGTGGACCCAGCTGTCAGCCTCTCCATGTACAGTATTCTTCCGATGGAATTCGGTCGTTGACCACATTGACCACGCCGCGCCGACAGCACCACGGCGGTGGATGACGGCGAGGCCTAGGAAGGGGACGATGCGGAGCCGGGGAAGACGCGGCAGTGGATGCCCACGCGGAGAGGAGTACGAGGGTTCACTGGTTCGGTTGCGCTACCGTCACCGCAGAATAACAGGGGTTGTGGGTGAGTGGAGTGGAGGGATGGCCTAGCTAGCGGTGGGAGTAGTATGGGGGCGGTGAGGCCTCCATGGTAGCATAGCCGGCCACGGGAGGCAGGAGCAAGCGGCACGACCGGCGCTGCTTTGGGCGACTGGAGCAAGAAGACCAGAGGTTGAAGAAGCACTACGGTCGTTGGATGGACATCGTATGGTCAGTCGAGCTAGAATCGTGCATATTGACTAAGTTGACAAAGCCCATCATCCCCTTCAACTTAGTAGGCCCACTATACTGGTTCCCAGCTAGCAGGGGGAGTATTCATTTTTTGTGCGTAATAAGGCGGCACTTCCTTGCATGCGAAGATCTAGCTGGTGGGTCCGAGCTGTCAGCAGCAGTAACGTTTTTTTCGCGAAATACAGAGGCCGTTTTGGTGGGTCCCAGATGTCAGGTGGAGGAAATCATTATTTTGCGCGTAATAAGGAGGCATTTCCTTGCGTGCGGCCGTGGACCCAGCTGTCAGCCTCTCCACGTACAGTCCACTTCAGATGCATGTCGGTCGTTGACCATGCTAACCACGCCACGCCGAGAGCACCAGGGCGGTGGATGACGGCGAGGCCTAGGAAGGGAACGACACGGAGGCAGAGAAGACTCGGCCGTTGTTTTTGTTTCCCACGCAGAGGGGAGTACGACTGTACAAGGGTTTACTGGTTCGTCTGCCGTCGCCGGAGAATAACAGCGGGTGTGGGTGCGTAGAGGGATGGCTAGGCCAGCGATGGGAGTACGGTGGGGCGGTGAGGCCTGCGCGGCAGCACAGCCGGCCGCGGGGAGGAGGGAGCAGGCAGTCCCGCCGGCGCTTGTTTGAGTGGCTGGAGCAGGAAGAGCAGAGATTGAAGAAGCGCGGCGGCCGTTGGATGGACATCCAACAGTATACAGGCCATCTGTGGAAAACCTCAAATCTGTGGAAAATAGCATACAGCCCATCTTCCATTATTTCAAATAATTTACAGCCCATTTGCTCATTCTTACGGGGTTTTTTGGAGCCCATATTCTTTATGTTAGCATTACAGCCCATATTGTGGCCACGGTTAAAAAATTATACGAAATTTTGCATATGTCGGTGCGGTCTGAACTGTTTTTAATCCCAAAATTTCGAGTCACATTCAGACTGATTTTAAAAATAAATGTATATCAATATAAAATCCAATAAATTGTCCACGCATAAAAATCAATGGAATTTAAAATCTCGAAATGAAAAAAAGATATTTGAAAATAATTGTCGGTTTGATGTGTTTTAAAAATGTACAGCCCATTTCTCATTACTGATAGGCCATTTTCTCGGCCAGCCGAATGAAGCTCTCCTCGTCTTGAAAGATTTGCAGCCCAGCAGGCCTGATAAAGCGACTTACTTGACAAATCACAAAAGAACTGGGCTAGCCATTTTCAGAAAGAAAAAAACTACTGGGCTGGTCCGTGGTAAACATAAAAGAAAAGGCTGTCTAGACAGGCCGGAGTGTCCCGCACAGCCCAGTTGACATCCTGCTTCCGTCTCAAAAAAAAATTAGACAAATGACACTCCAATTATGGCAATTCATAAAAATGCCACTGCAATTTCCAAACTTTGAAAATGCCACTGCAATTTTTGCAAACTTTGAAAAACGCCACTGCAGTTTGCAAACTTTGAAAAACGCCACTCCAGACTTCGAAAAATGCCACTAGAAATGACATGAAATGGCATTTTTCAAAGTTTGGAAATTGCAGTGGCATTTCTCGGATACACCAGATTTGGAGTGGCATTTATCAAATTAACCCAAAACAAAAATAACTGGGCGAGCTGCTGGGTCCCTGGTGTCAGCCGCTCGTTGTGCAATTCTCTCGTTTATTGACTACGTTGACAATGGCATGGGACCCAGATGTCAGAAATCCACTAGGAGCAGCCATTTTTTATTGGCTTGAAATAAGGAGGCACTTGCTTGCGTACTGCCATGACCTTGGCGGGTCCATGCTATCATCCTCTCCACGTACAGTACCAGTTAGTCATGCTTCAAAACTGATCGACACGCCATTAAAAAATAAAGGTCGATAACTAATGCGGCACCTCGGGCCAACGCGGCCAGATCGCATTTTGCACGAGAAATTACACACCATGTTTCATTGACATGTGGTCCCGTTCCAACATATCAGTGAGATGACGGCGAGTAGTAGGAGTATTTCCGAACGGACGTGTAGGCCGGGGTGCCTCTTCGTGAACCGTGGCAAACTCGCAACCGTCCACGGACTCTTCGCCTTTCCCACTTGATTTGGAACTGCTATCGCACGCTCTTCTTCTCCCTCCTCCATTTTCCTTCAGCCCTTCACCCTTTCTTCTGCCATTGTTTGATCGTCTTCTCCATGGAGGGAACAGGTCGGAAATGACCCCGTTATTCTTGCCCCGATCTGAAAGCTGACGTGGTGGAGGAACTCATTGATCGGTGCGACGTCATCACCTCGGCTAGCATGGCAGGTTCGTTCAAGCCCATTCTTGACTCAACTAATAACATCATTACAAAGAACCCAAGAGTCAAGGAGCGGTTTGATCTCTCCTATCTTCTTCGCCGTGACCCTGATGACTGGCGCCGGCACGACGGAGGCCTCGCCCTGTGCCAGTTGATGCCACTTGATAATGATACGTATGATGTTAAGATGCCATCACTTGAGGGCAAGGCTTGGGGGCGCAAATGGAGATTGGGTTGTTTACATTGGGTACAACTGCGAGTGGGAACTTGTGAATGTGTACACTCGTCACCGGGTTCCACTTCCAAAAATCTCAGCACACTGCCTAGAGGTTGAGCACACCGGTAATGTACGCACGTTCAAATACGATCATGGTGACTGTCTTCTACGGAAGATAGCAATTTGTCGAGTTCCCAACCGCTCTTGGAATTACAACAACTATCAAGTTGTTGCTATCTTCGACAAGCTTGTTGCCGTCCTTCGTGCTTCGACTCGATGGATATTGCTCAAAAATCAGTTTCTGTACATGGATGAGTACTGTGATGCAATTCAATACGAGGGCCTTGTGTTTGCTACCACCACTCATGGCACTATTTTGCATGGCATCCTAGTAGTTTCAGTACGTTTGTCTTCCACCGTAATTATAATTGTTTCATCCACATGCATGCGAGTTAGCAAGTTTCCCTTTACTAATTAACCTTCTTCTTGTGTTTCCAAGGTCCTGTGAACATCCCACCACCTATACCTGAAAATTTTTATAACCAAGGGGGAGATGCCGATGGTGATGATCACGAGCAGCGCCCATATACTTTGTGGTGCCTGGCAACTAATTCCGATGGATCACCTCTTCTTGTGTGTATACAGCCCACTGATGATGTTACTGCTAAGGAAGCAGGTGTCTCCCATGGTCGCACTCTCCGGACCTATTCCAACACCCGTTGCATGGTATTCGGGATGGATACTAGTGTGCTAGCGCCAACTCCTTCTCCCTGGCACAGAATTGATAGTCTTGGAGAAAACTCGCTCTTCCTTGGACAAAACTATCCGATTATGGTGAAAGGTGATCCAACTGCTGTTGACACATTTATGAGAAGCAATTGTGTCTATACCTCGGACATTTGGCTGGTTCCCTACCCTCGTACTGATATAGTAGGCCGCTTCAGCTAGGATGATCGGTCCTGCGTTGGTCTCCAGATCGACAACAGATGGCCCGTCCCAGAGAATCACTTGTAGTTCAAAGCAAGCATTTCCAACGCCGCAGAATGGTTGAGTTGAAGTTCATTTCATGGCTTGTTATTTGTTGTGTGGTGGAAACTTTAGTATTTATAATGTATCCTCGTTGTCGATGTGGGTTGATGACCTCTTGTATGTAATAAAATGATATGCCTGCGATAAACTTACTAAATTTATGAATGGCTTTTGAGTCGCTTCTCTAAATTTGTACTAGCTTCACATGCTTCGCACGTCGGGCAGGTGTTTTTACTGTAGCCATATGTTAATGTGTTCGTTGTACGTAACCAGCACCTCGAATCCTCAATACTAGTATATTATATACTAGTAGGAGTAAGTTGTAGGAGTAGTAGGGTGGCATGGGCCAGAACAAGCATTCACGTCCAGGAGTATGGCACACGCCACCACCACGACATCCATCTGACACCATATTATTTCTTGGAGTCCGTGCTAGAGCAATCTCTTCAACCTTGTCGTTTCTCTAGCTTCAGCCATCGCACGGCGAGCGAGGTGGGGGTTTGCCAATAGTCGGTTTCCTTAACTGTGGTCCCACTTGTAAGGCCAACTCCAACGGACGACCCCAAACGAACCTCCATTTTGCACGAACTCCAACGATAATTTTGACTAGAAAAGCAAGACCAGAGAAAACAAGAACCAGAAGAATACATTTTACTACTCCTGTAAGTTGGATTAGTGCCTTCTCGATGCATTCATTGTTGATCTGCGGAGGCTCGATCTTGCATGCTTCTTTCTTCTTCGAGTGTAAAGAAGTAGACGTTGCTTCCTCGCATCTAGTCTCATGTCTAGCCTCTATTCTAGCAGGAGTATCAACAAGTGCACTAATCTCATCCAAGAGCAGAACTGAAGATTTGGTCGGGTTCTTCCTCCTTTTGCCGACACGTGGGACATCCAGCATCCAGGTCGTGTCATGAAAGAAAATAGAGTGGTAGTTGAAGCCACGAGATGTGCATCTTGGGTTAAACTATAAATAGAATCTTACTATTCTTGAGTAACTCCAAAAGAGGCCACCGAAGATCTTTATTGGATTTGTTTTTCATCACCAGCAGGTCAAGGTGAAAGATGTGCAGGTTCAGTAGGTCCTCTTGCATTTTCACTGACATGTGGGGTCGCATGTGAGCAAATAGACGATGGGCTCCGCGCGTCCGCTGGCTGGCTGAGAAGAGAGATAGAGGAGGGCTGAGCACGGACTGCAGGAAATTTGTTCTATGTACCTCGATATAGGCTCGATATAGTGGGGTGTCATGGGCCATAACTAGCATTCACGTCGAGCAGTACGGCACACGCCACCCACACGAGTCCCATCCGACACCAATTTTCTTGGAGTCCGTGCTACAGCCATCTGTTCTCCCTCCTGTTTTCTCAGCCATCGCGCGGTGGGCGGGGTGGGGGTTTGCGATAGTCGGTTTGCTCAACTGCGGTCCCACTTGTAAGTGAAAATGCAACACCGCATGCATTCCCGCTTGAGCGGCGTGCTGGACCAACCATGTGGGGGTGCGACGCGAAGACGGCAGGCTTTTCCTTTTGAACTCGTAACTTGTAAAATTTGGTTCTGCTCCATGGCGCGACCGATAGATAGAAAATAACGATTTTGCCTAGAGTAATGAGAAGTTTGGTTCTGGCGCCGTTCATGCATGGAGTATGTATGAAAATTATGAAGTTGATGCGAAAGGTAAGATAATTACTGTAGTATCATATACTACTACATGGATTTGACGGAAAGATAAAAATACATACGGATCCATCAACGTTCAACAACATCCTCACGCCCTAGTGCGTCGGGTCACCAACCGACGTGTGAGGAGCAGCGGCGTTGGCGGCGAGCTCAACGTGCTTCTGAACAGTGCCGTCCAAGGTTTCCCTGCGCTCCAAGAAGGCCAGCGTCCTATCATTCTCCTCTTGCATGTAGTAGTCCTTGTGGACGATTTGCGCGTAGACGTGGGTGATTATGTCGATGGTGTCTTGCTGCGCCAGGCGCTGCGCGGCGAGCGCGACCTCGAGGTGGACATTCTCCGGCGCGACGGTGGGCAGTCGCAGGGCCACCAGTGCGTCGAAGAGGTTGTAACCATAGTGGCCGTTGAGGGTGGCGGGCATCGCAGAGCCTGGGCGCGTCGGCTGGAGGCTTACGTCAAAGTCGTCTGCAAGCTTCTTGACGATGGTGAACTTGTCAAGGAAACCGACGAGGACCTCGTCGAACAAGGAGACGAAGCTGTCGTCCAAGCGGCCCCTTGCCCTGGCAGCCTCAAGCAATCGGTGCCAGGCCGCAGGCCGGCGTCGTGGACCATCTGGCACAGCCGGCTGATGCTCGCGCTCATCGCCTCCATGGGTCTAGCGTAGCTTCTAGTCAACTGATCTTGCGATTCGAGTGATCACTCAGCCATTGGTTAGCATGCGTAGGTGCGTAGGATTTCGTACTATACTCCTCTGCCCTCTACTGCACCTGCCTTTGGCTGTATGATAGGTGGGCCAGCCACCCCCTGGGGCCATGTGTCATTCACCCAAAGGCAGTTGCCGTAAGTCAATGAAGCTGCGTCCCCCTCCGTGTCGGTTCAGTATAGTCATCTCACCGGACCTCTAGTTGGGGCCAAATGAGAGAAGTTTGATGTTTACTGGTTTATTGGTCCCCTTTGCATTTTGCGCCAAGTTTTGACCTTTAATTTAACTAATAAAATGTTAATGCATGTAAAAAAAAATGTTGTGTAAGTCACCTTACGAAAACCAAATGATCCCAAAATACTTAGGCATGGTGCATTAACTCCCTCCTTGTTTCTTATTTCGTGACATATCAACCAATGAGAGATGTGGGTCGTGCATGCTTTCAATGACTTGAGACTACCAAACATGACATGCAGTGTTTAGTTCATTGCATGTAATCCTATTAGTACTCTGGTTAGGAGTAGCAAAAAAACATTAAGTTCTCTCGCCGATAGGAATAAAACACCATGTATTTATTTACAGAGGGAGTAGTACATTTTTGGTGACATGCATTACTAGATATTGCTAGTCAAATACTAAAATCTAGATGGATGTGGTAGTACTCCTAAATCCATACGGTGGTGCTACTAGTACTAGTAGTAGTAGTAGTACCAATGTAGTTGTAGTAGTAGGAGTACTAGCACTATACTATCCGTTGTTCAAATTATTACGTGCTGCTCCTCACAGTGAAGTGACAAGACCCTGTGCCGGAGATGACACATGAGTATAGGCGCCGTGTTGGGCATACCATAGTCAGCCTCACCGTCTGCAGTCACTATCATCATGGCTGTAGAGCTAGCCTGCTTACAACTAGCCCTGTTCGACATAATTTCCCATGCGTAGATGCCCGTGCATTGCACAGAACACCAAGATTGGGGGGGGGGGGCTCCGGCAGCGGCCATCGCGCCAGATTTTTCCACGGCCTTCTACTCCTAGATGTGGTGGGGAGGAGATGAGGCTGATTGTGAGAGACATGGAGTTTTTTGTAAATAGGGAACAAGTGCGGGCATCTTTTTGCAAAAATGGAGAAGCTTGGTTTGTATGCGTCAGATCTAGATCCGACGGCTATTGGTGAAAGATGGGAGGCACAACATCATCACCAACTCAGGACCTGTTTGATTCACAGGATTTTGAAAACGCAGGAATATGACACGGCAATATTACAAGTTTCAAACTGATATTACAAATGTTAGGAGTAATGCTGCACCTATGAAGAGGGAATTACTAGGAAGTTTACGTAAGAACTTTCGTTACTTTAGGTGGACGCAACATTATTGTACAAACTAAAATCCACCGCCCTGACAAGTCACTAATGGGCAAATAAGTTTTCGAGTCTCTGGCCACTTGATGTTTCAAAAACAAATTCAGCTTCTGCGGAGAAATGAGCTCCACCGTGTACCCGCGCGGGTGTGGCTGGGCACGAAGCATGAGTACGTGCACGGTGCACCTATTCTCTTCTTGTATGCGTACACCACCTACGTGGGGTTGTGTGAGAGAGATACAAACCTAGAGAGATATAGTGTGTGGGTTCTTGAGAGTTTTTTTGTGTGGGGGGGGGGGGTCAATCAAAAAATTTAACATATGCAATGTGTGTGAAATAGAGTCCTGGATATAACATATATATAGAGGGGGCGATCCACGAGAAGAGAGTGGAGGTATCATCGGCTTGAGGTGTCCATAGAATCGAAGAGAGGGATGATGTGTGTGTGTGCGCGCACGGGCAATCGATAAAGAGTGCCATCGAATTTGTGTGTGCCCACGTCAAAGATATAGAGAGGCTGGCCTACTAGAACGTGAGATGGGACATGTGCAGTTTGTCTCTATGGCATGGATACATACCTGCAGTGCTCGACTATCGGTGTGTGGTGGGGGAAGAGGGAGGCCCAATAAACTATAGAGGTACAATGGCTGGTATATGTGTGGAGGAGGAGAGATGCCTACCTCATGTATTAAGGAGATCGATCTGCCTCATGTATTAAGGGACATTGATCGGCATCCATACATATGTGCATGAGATGAATAAGGTTGCGAGAGAGACAGAGCTAGAGTGTTGGAGGGGGTGGTAGGGAAGTTGCTTCTAACAAATGGTGGGATAGGCTTGCCAGACAAACGGAGGGCACGCCCGCAATATCAATAAGAGAGGAGATGGCTACTTGTTGTCTGTGCACGTGCATGTGAGAGACGGGTCAGGAGGCGTGCACAAATGATGAGGGGGGCGATGTGGCTGTGGTAAGCAGACGTAACTACATAGGAAGATCAATCGCCCTTTGTAAGAGAAAGGAGAGACATAACTTGTGAGGTACGTCAATCGATGGGGGGTAGTTAAAGTCGATCTAGGTATATGTTGGGAGATCGATCGGTATACATGCATGTGTGTGTTAGAAGCAAATGAGGAACGAGGAGAAGAATAGAGAGAGAGAGGGATGCATGTAGGAGGTGGTACAAGAGGCATACTATATCGAGGGGGAGGAGTGTGCGAGTACGAGAACGATGAAAAGAGTGGTGGGAGTGAGGCATGGACGGTGACAAGAGAAGAGGGGAAGCTTGTGTTTGTGCTAGGCACACCTGGCTAGAGAGGCATATCGATCGATGTGTGCTGTAAAGAAGGAGCTGGGGGGCCTACACACACCGTGGGTGAACGACCTAAAGTGAAAAGACGAATTTGCGCGATGGAGCTAGAGAATGCTGAGGGAGGGTGAGAGGGATGCGGGCGTGTGCATGCACAAGAGAAAGTTAGCGCTAGCTACAAAGATAAGAGGGTTGTGTGGGTGTAAAAGACGTACAGAGATCATATATACTTAATTATAAAAAGAGAATTCGGATATTTGAAGAATTTATCATAGTGTTTCAAACCGAGGGATGTGTGAATATATATAACGGTGATACACATAGTGTGGTTATGAACATGGTATACTACATTTAATATATTTTATCTCTACTCTTATAAAAAACGGAGTTGTTGATGATGGTGTGCCTGCTATCTTGCATTATAGGCCGTCTGATTTATATCTGGCAGATAGCAAGGAAACTATGATGGTTGAAGTTGGCCACAATCATGATTATAGATTCTTATTGAAATAGAGAAACAAATTCAAATTTAGTTCGAATTGCAGCGGTAGTATAGACATTTGGAATGCACTAAAATGTTGGTATGAGTAGGTTACATGCATTATACAGCAAGCGAAAAAATTTAATCGGACATAACATGGATTCATACTCCCTCCTTCCATCTATATAGGGCGTAATGAGATTTTTAAGACCGCCTTTGACTATTGACAAGATTAATAGTACATGACATGCACAATGTGAAAATTATATCATTGAAAGAACCCTTCACAGACGAATTTGACGGTGTGCTTTGTGTAAATTGCATGTCATATATCATTGCTCTAATATTTGGTCAAAGTTAGCATCGAAAAACGCATTAGGCCCTATATAGATGGAAGGAGGGAGTAGCTTTGAATAGCATTCGTATAGTAAAACGGGGCAAGACACTCTCTTTGTGTGGTGTGAATAGTTTTATTTTTTTGTTTTGTTTTTGGTTGAGGGAAGTGCGAATTGATTTGGTACGTACAAGTACAATATTACTACACGTTAGGCTTGTCCCTAAAATTCAACCCGCGTCTTATTATATCCCGAAAATTCAGATATCGTGCTCCCAAAACTGGCGCCTTCACAACCCGCGCCTTGCTAACCCGAAATTACAACGCGCGCGAAAACTCCCTCCAGCTGCCAAATCCCGACACGCGAAATCCCCCTTCTAATCCTGAGCCGAAAGGGCCGCTAGTTCAAATCGGTGGGGGGTACTTTTGTAACACACCCTACATTTTGGACAAGCACGTTCCTAAGTCATGCTTCACCCCCTCACATCGCCCCCTTTTTGCCATTCGAAATCCCAGGCCGCCATAACCTCTCCGCTCCAGCCGCGAAACCCCACCCTCCTCCGTCCGCCATGTCACCGCTGCCCAGTCGGAGCCTCTTCCCCAACGATGTCATCCACCGCAACAGATCGACGTCCCTTGTCCATGTGACGCCCCGAGACCATTGCGCCAGGTGTCTTCCAGTTATTCGCTGTTGTTGCCTTGTCATTCTCTTGCGTGTTGCATCTTTCCATATCATCATCCACATTGCATCTGCATGTTTTTGAAACTTGCATCTGTCCGGGTTCCCCCAGTTCCATCTGTTGTCCGTTCTGAGCCCAGACACACTTGCACGCGCCCACGGCACGTCCGAAATACTATTTTATAAGTGGCCGAAAAATGTTCTCGGAATGGGTTGAATGTTGGCATGTGGTGTTGTTATGTTGTAGGTAGGCCGCCTGCCAAGTTTCATCGCATTTGGAGTTCGTTTGATAGCCCAACGGATAACTATGGTGACATTATAGTCGGTCAAACGTCGGACGTTTTCGGTGTCCGGAAATAGTCGCTGGGTCTCTCTCTCTCTCTCTTCTCTTTTCTCAGACCAACCCGCTCTCCACAGTCCACACTTAACCTCATTCGCCTAACCCCTATCTGCACAGTGCTTCGACCCCTCGCCTATGTCCGAAGCTGTCCCGAACCCGACCCGACAGTCGTCACCGTTGGATCCGGATCAACCCCAAACATCTACAAAATGTCTCCGTTTTGTTAATTGGACTCCCTAGCTATTTATTCGTGATCGTCCGATTGTGATCGGAGGGACGAGTTAGCCCCTAACCAAAATTCATCTGATATAAATATCAGTCTAAACCCTAGCCCCTGCCGGTCCAATACACCCATTCCCATCCCGCCGCCGCCAGCCAACCACCTCTTTCATGTCTTACTTGGGATCCCCTCCCACCAACCAGATCTCCGACCACCTCCCTCGTTCTGCTCGCTGCCCAAATCGCTGCAGCCTCGATCCCGAGCTCCTCCTCTGCTTCTTGCCTAGGCGCCTGAAGACTACCTCTTCTTCCTCGATCCCGGATGGATCGTGTAGCTGCTCGAGGTCCCGAGCAGGAGCGCTCGGCCTCGTCCCCTCGCGCCGCCGTCGTCGGCAACCGGACACCACCAGGCCAGCCCCTCGCGACCGTCTCCTTCTGTTCCCTCTTCCCTGCATCTCTCTCCCCCTAATCTCCTCATCTCTCTGTACCTCAACAGGAGCTCCAGCGCCATGGCCATCCCGAGCTCGACCCGCGCAGCTCGGAGACTCCAAGCCCCCTCATTCCAGCAGTCCAAGAGGATGCCGCCGTGCCCGTGCTGCATCCCACGAACCCGCCGGCGACCCCGACCTTCAGACTACCACGACGCGACCGATGCCTCCTCGACCCCACTTTGAACCCTGACGCCACCTCATCCTGCCGCCGCTGATGACCAGCAGGTCATGTCGCCGTGCCTCTTCCTTCCCCGTCCCTGTCGCCCTCTCTCCGTTCTCCATTTTTTTCCCTCTGCTTCCAGTCTCAAGCTCTCTCTGTTTCCCAGCACAGGAGCTCGCCGCCGTCATCCTCGCCTGCATCCGCCTCGCCCTCGCCAGCAAGCTGCCTCGCGCCTACTACGTCCCTCGCTCTGCAAGCATCGTCGCGGGTCAACCGCGTCCGCTGCCATGGACGTCCTCGTCGAGCCGTCGCCGCGTCGGACTCCGCCGCCCAAGTCCACCAGGGCCTCAGCCATGGCGTGCCGTCCTCCATGCGCTGCCCTGCCGGACCTCTCCTACAGCCCGAGTTCCTCTCCCTCGCGTGCCAAGTTCGCCATCGTTTTCTTCCTGCGTGCCGCCGATGCCAGGTCCGGCCTCCGCTTTGAGCACAGGAGGAGGACGCACGTGTCTCGCCGCCCGAGCACCGCTGCTTGCCCTCGTCCCCGACGCCGACAAGCTCGCCGCCGCCAGATCCACGTCTCAAGCCTGCCCGTGCTCGTGCACGCTCGCCTCCACCAGCCGTCTGCAAGCAGCAGCGCCGTCGCGGACAAGACCGAATCCGCTCGAGAGCCGCCATGGCTGCGTCCCCTTCGACCCTACGCGCGAATGCCTCGCTGCCTTGTATGTTCGCGTTGACTCTGCATCGATCAAGCAGCCACGGTTCAGAGCAAGCTATCACTGTTTCAGTTTCCAGTTTCGTTAGACTTCCACCAGGGTATGGTTCATATTGCGTATAAATGCTCTGTTTATCAAACTCCCATCGAATCTACTGGTCACTCGTGCATGCATCCATCCAGGAGGTCTTGGGTTCGATTCCCAGCTCCACATTTTTTTTGCTTTGGCCTTTTATTTTTAGTGTGAGACGATTTTAGATCTTTTCATGGCATGCATAATTTCAGTAAATGCCATCCAGGAGGTCTTGGGTTCGATTCCCAGCTCCACATTTTTTTTGCTTTGGCCTTTTATTTTTAGTGTGAGACGATTTTAGATCTTTTCATGGCATGCATAATTTCAGTAAATGCCATCGTTTCAAAATGCTAATAACTCCACAACCGTGCATCGGATTAAAATACTTTATACATGTAAAATGCTTAGAATTTTGTGTAGATTAATAATTTGCAACTTTCATCCATGTTAAAAACGTTTAAAATGTTGTTTCTTTAAATTTGCTCTTATGCCATGTTAAAATGATTTAATTCATAACTTAATAACCGTAGCTCGAAACCTAATAAACTTTAAATGTAAATGGGGTAGAAAAATGCCTAGTTTAACATGGTGTACTTGTTTTGCATGTTTAATAACTCTAAAATTGTGTTTAGGGCAGAACAGTACCAAACCTAAAAATATGCACATGAGGAGTTTCCGGACTTGTTGTTTTGTTGTTCTAGCCTCATTTAAATTTGCCTAGATAGGTAGTTGTCATATGCTCCACCTCTTGTCATGCTTAACAACATTTAATATTGTTGGGTACCTAAACGAGAGTGAACTAAATAAGTTACGTGGTGTTCCGTCAATATGCAACGGAGTTGCATGTTGAGCTCCACTTAATTTGTAGGATTGTTTGTGCACTTTGCCATGCCATGCCATGTATCATTAAACCGGACATGCATCATACTTGGTTGTGCATCATGCCATGGTTATGTGATAGTTGTTACCATGTTGTTTGCTTATTTTCAGTGTGCTTCTTCGGTTGGTTCCGATAATGTTGCGTTTGTGAGGATCCGTTTGGCTACGTTCGTTTGTCTTCCTCATGGACTCGTTCTTCTTCCTTGCAGGATCTCAGGCAAGATAACCATACCCTCGAAATCACTTCTATCTTTGTTTGATAGTTGCTCGCTCTTTTGCTATGCCTATGCTGCGATACCTACCACTTGCTATATCATGCCTCCCATATTGTTAAGCCAAGCCTCTAACCCACCTTGTCCTAGAAAACCATTGTTTGGCTATGTTACCGCTTTGCTCAGCCCCTCTTATAGCATTGTTAGTTGCAGGCGAAGCTTGGAGCTTGTTCCATGTTTGGAACATGGATATTTTGTTGGGATATCGCAATATCTCTTATTTAATTAATGCATCTATATACTTGGTAAAGGGTGGAAGGCTCGGCCTTATGCCTGGTGTTTTGTTCCACTCTTGCCGCCCTAGTTTCTGTCATATCAGTGTTATGTTCCCGGGTTTTGCGTTCTTTACGCGGTTGGGTTATAATGGGAACCCCTTGATAGTTCGCCTTGAATAAAACTCCTCCAGCAATGCCCAACCTTGGTTTTATCATTTGCCACCTAGCCTTTTCTTTCCCTTGGGTTCTGCAGACTCAAGGGTCATCTTTATTTTAACCCCCACAGGACAGTGCTCCTCTGAGTGTTGGTCCAAACTGTCAGCCGCCGGTGGCCACCAGGGGCAACTCTGGGCTGGCCTACCGGAAGTTTGGACAATCTGAGTGTGCCCTGAGAATGAGATATGTGCAGCTCCTATCGGGATTTGTCGGCACATTCGGGCGGTGTTGCTGGACTTTTTTTACCATTGTCGAGGATGTCTTGTAACCTGGATGCCGAGCCTGATCGGATTGTCTTGGGAGAAGGAATATCCTTTGTTGACCGTGAGAGCTTGTGATGGGCTAAGTTGGGACACCCCTGCAGGGATTTGAACTTTCGAAAGCCGTGCCCACGCTTATGGGCAGATGGGAATTTGTTAATGTCCGGTTGTAGAAAACCTGAAGTTGATCTTAATTAAAATATATCAACCGCATGTGTAATCGTGATGGTCTCTTTCTGGCAGAGTTCGGGAAGTGAACACAGTGTTGGAGTTATGCTTGACGTAGGTTGTTCTAGGATCACTTCTTGATCATAGTTGTTCGACCGTGCTTTTGCCTTCTCTTCTCGCTCTCATTTGCGTATGTTAGCCACCATATATGCTAGTCGCTTGCTGCAGCTCCACCTAATACCTTTATCTTACCCATAAGCTTAAATAGTCTTGATCGCGAGGGTGTGAGATTGCTGAGTCCCCATGACTCATAGATACTCCCAAAACCAGCTTGCAGGTGCCGATGAGACCGTGCAGGTGACGCAACCAAGCTCAAGGAGGAGCTCGATGAAGATCTTGTCCTTTGTGTTGTTCCGTTCTAGTCGATCAGTAGTGGAGCCCAGTTGGGGTCGATCGGGGATCTGTGTAGCTTTTGGGGTAGTCTTCTTCTTATATTTTGGTTCCGTAGTCGGAACTTGATTGTATCTGGATGATGTAATGTTTTATTCTTGTAATTGTATGAAGTGGCGATTGTAAGCCAACTATGTATCTTTTCCCCTTATGTATTACATGGGTTGTGTGAAGATTACCTCACTTGCGACATTGCTTTCAATGCGGTTATGCCTCTAAGTCGTGCTTTGACAAGTGGGAGATATAGCCGCATCGAGGGCGTTATAAGTTGGTAATCAGAGCCTTCCCCGACCTTAGGAGCCCCCTGCTTGATCAAATCGTTGGTGTTGTTGAGTCTAGAAAAATGTTTTGAGTCATTTAGGAATTATATATCGGAGAGTTTAGGAATTCTTTTTACTCCCCAGCCCCTTCATCGCTCTGGTGAGGCATCCTGACGTAGAGTTTTGACTCTTCTCTTCTCAAATTTCACTAAAAAAATTTAGGATCACGCGGGTATCTTGGAATCGTTCCGATGGTTTTGTGACGAGAACATTGTTCTTGGTGCCTCCTGACATTTAGGGGTTGTGGCAGTGTCCCGGGGAGTTGAGCTTCGAGGTGTTGTCGTTAGAATTTTATCGTTGCAGTTCTGGAATACCTGAGTTTAGTTTTGCCGACATCAAAAATCTCTTTTATGCAGTTGTTGGTGAGATAACCTGGACGCCACCCAGTACTGGGGCGGGAGTTCGGGAGTATTGCCATAACTCGTATAACGGATGCTTTTCGAAGGTTGAGGTAAATGATTTCCGAAGGTTTCTTGGTTATGTGTTGAAGGATGGATACAGCTGGATGTAGGATTTGCTAGCTTTGGGTGAGATATTATGCTTCCCCTGTATCCCCAACACCTGGCATAACTGGAAAGTTTCGGGAGTTTATAAGTGGGAATTCAAGTAGCTCTTAGGATATCTTTCCGACAGATGTATGATATGAAATTGGGGTTCGACGTCTAGTGGTCCGCCTATCCACGGTTAGTTTTTACAGTGGTCTCGTTGTGTCTTAAAGAGTCCTTGGCTATGCCGACTCGGGGACGCTTCGTATGTCATGTGCACTGCCTTGTACATGATGGTACTGTACGATCGAGCCCGTGTAGGCCCCACCATGAAAACTTCAGACGAAATCTCTATCATATGTTTGTTCTGGCTTATTCTTCAAGCCAATCCTTTGTTTTGTTTTGAGTTGTGGTATTCGAGTTGCTTCGAAGTCAAATGTTGATTCCATCCCTTGTCTAAGCAGTGTTCTCATATTCCTATGGGAATACTAATCCTTTTGGATCATCGAGTTTGTCATGTTAATTCTTTTTCAACCGGCGTGTCTCTCTTCAAGTGGATCCAATCTTGTCAACATTCGCAAGATCTATTATCAGTTCTTCTCAACGGTGTTTGTTTCATCCGTCCCAAGTTGTCTTTGTTTTCCCCACCCTCCCAACCCTTTTTCCATCAAGGATTTGGATTTCTTATTGAACTATCATGTTATTGATGTGAAGCCTCTCCATTCTTTTCCGTCAATATTCTTATCCGCTGACTATCGGGAAGATAGTAGCGGAGTTTCAAGTTCATCATTATTCGTTCTCTTTCTTCTCCGGTGGATTCAATGCAAGCTTTGGTATTGAGCATAGTCTTTTCTTTTTGCCCAATGCTTTTCTTATGCCGGTGCACCTCATAATCATTCCCCGCTTGCTATTCATTTGTTCCGGAGTGCTCAAGATATGCCGAAGATTCGTGTTTCCACTCTGCTTTCGTTCAAGCTCTTTTCAAGGTTGTTATCTCTTTAAAGCCATTTAATTCTTACTGGTGCAATTTCCCCTTCAAGCAATCGTTCAACGGTGTTTCTTTTGAGTGGGCCCTAACCCACATGTCTTTTCCCAGGATCTTACCTGACTCTTCTTATTTTCCCGGAGATATCCTTAAAATTCTTTTGAAGTTTGACGTAAGTATGAATCATCATCAGTCAAATGTCTTTCCCCAAGATCTTTCAAATTCTTTTAATCATTGGCTCAACCTCTTCGCCTTTGATTCTTCCGGAGTGTCTAAATAATTCTTTGTGGTGTTTCCCGTCGTAATTCTCAGATCTTGAAGACAGAAGAAGATTTTCCTTACAAATCATATCTGTTCTCTTGAAGATTCATGGTTCTAGCTTTATGCCGTCCTCTCATAATTGTTTTTGATTGTGAGAATTCTTTTCACCCATCCGGAGCATTTCATGAGTTGTTTGCCATTTTTTCCTCTATAGGCCATCTTTTCAAATATTATTCATACTAGCTTCCAGCTCTCGTTTCTCCAAATCTTACCGGTGCATCGTTCAAATATCCTCTAATCAGCTCGTGATCTTTTCGTTCACTTGCATCTAAATACCCTCAAGCATCTTCGTTCATTTGCTAATTCTTACTGGTGATTCATCCCTTTACTTCGTTCATTTCCAATTCTTACGGTGGCTATTCAGGATTTTTCTTCCTTGCTATCAGATCTATTTATTCGTTGTCAATCCTAACATTGGTTCGTGCAAGAGTTCTCGTCAGTCGTTATCGTATATATTAATTCGTTCTTCTCAATCCTACCGGTGACTTGTTGAAGACTTTCTCAAGCTATGCTATATCTATCTTAATCCTTTCTACGAGAATAAGTAGTATGCCAAATCTGTTGCTTGTCATCAATTTAAATTGGTGAAGGATAAGCATAATGTAATTCTTATTCTTGTTTCATCAAGTAAATTCAATTCCTTATTCCGGAGGATCATAAAATTCTCGGTTTCATTTGTTTCATATTTCTTTTCCGGAGTTCCAAGATTTGCCGCATTATATCATCGTGAAGATTCATCTAAATCATTGCAAGGCGTCACCTTGTGTTTTCAACTTCTCTTTCCTTCCGTTTGATCATTCTTTTGTTACCGGAGTTCTTCATGGAGGTTCTACATGATGGTTCATAAAGGATGTTATTTCTTCTCGAAGTTTTAATCGAGATTCTTTTCTAAGGAGCTCAAGTTTTTCTTCATCTTGCAATCCGGAGTGCATTTCTTTCACACATATCTTTTGAGGTGGTGTTATGTCATTCTTCATGATTTCCCTCCATGGTTCATGATTCACAAGATATCAAGAATGAGGTATTTTAAATCCATCAATTTCTTCTTTTAATTTATCTTGGGTTATATTTCACCTAAAGCCTTCCCTGAGGAATGTTGCTATTGTGGTGCTTCTCAATAACCCAAGCCTGCTCTTTATCCTCTTGGTGGAACAAGTTTTTCATCTCTTCGTTGATCTCAATCAAGCTATTGTTTTCGTTTGTGGCAGGTTTTCACCTCAAGTTTTGAGACATTTTCCGTAAGCCCTCAACAAGCCTGTCCTTTTTGTTGTTGGTTTTACAACAACTCCATTCGAACCTTCTCCTAAGGATGCCTTTTCAAACTCTTTTGTGGCAGAAGTTGGCATTTTCTTCTCCTTTCTCCAATTTCAATTACCTATCTTCTATTCTTTCTTCGTCTGGAGGCATTGCGATGTTGTTCTTTTCACTCCTCATCTCGGTTTGTCAAGATCATGTTCAATTTCTTCCATTTATAGTCGAAGTGTTGTCCAAATTATATCAGTCTTATTCCTCCTCTATCTTGTTTAACCGGAGTGTTGTGACCTTTTGCTCAAGTCCTTTTCTTCCTATCAAATCTTGCATCTCTTTTCAATCGGAGTGCTGCCCGAAGTTGTTCTTCCTTGTTCCTCTTTTCTAACAGAGTGTTTTCAACTTCATTCATCTTTGTTGTATTCTTTTCTCGAAATGGCTTAACCTTTACAAGGTTCTTGGTTTCACTCGTTGGTCATAGAAGCAACTTAGTTTTACCTCTTCTCTTTCTCTTCCGTTTTCCCTCCGGTGCCATTCTAGATCTCGGGACGAGATCCTCTCGTAGTGGTGGAGTGTTGTGACGCTCCGAGACCGTTGCGCCAGGTGTCTTCCAATTATTCGCTATTGTTGCCTTGTCATTCACTTGCGTGTTGCATCTTTCCATATCATCATCCGCATTGCATCTGCATGTTTTCGAAACTTGCATCCGTCCGGGTTCCCCTAGTTCCATCCATTGTCCGTTCTGAGCCCAGACACACTTGCACGCGCCCGCGGCACGTCCGAAATATTATTTTATAAGTGGCCGAAAAATGTTCTCGGAATGGGTTGAAAGTTGGCATGTGGTGTTTTTATGTTGTAGGTAGGCCGCCTGCCAAGTTTCATCGCATTCGGAGTTCGTTTGATAGCCCAACAGATAACTATGGCGACATTATAGTCGGTCAAACGTCGGACGTTTTCGGTCTCCGGAAACAGTCGCTGAGTCTCCCTCTCTCTTCTCTTTTCTCAGACCAACCCGCTCTCCACAGTCCACACTTAACCTCCTTCGCCTAACCCCTACCTGCGCAGTGCTTCGACCCCTCGCGTGTGTCCGAAGCTGTCCCGAACCCGACCCGGACAGTCGTCACCGTTGGATCCGGATCAACCCCAAACATCTACAAAATGTCTCCGTTTTGTTAACTGGACTCCCTAGCTATTTATTCGCGATCGTCCGATTGTGATTGGAAGGACGAGTTAGCCCCTAACCAAAATTCATCTGATATAAATATCAGTCTAAACCCTAGCCCCTACTGGTCCAATACACCCATTCCCATCCCGCCGCCGCCAGCCAACCACCTCTTTCATGTCTTACTTGGGATCCCCTCCCACCAACTAGATCTCCGACCACCTCCCTCGTTCTGCGCGCCACCAAAATCGCTGCAGCCTCGATCCCGAGCTCCTCCTCTGCTTCTTGCCCAGGCGCCTGAAGACTACCTCTTCTTCCTCGATCCCGAATGGATCGTGTAGCTGCTCGAGGCCCCGAGCAGGAGCGCTCGGCCTCGTCCCCTCGCGCCGCCGTCGTCGGCAACCGGACACCACCAGGCCAACCCCTCGCGACCGTCTCCTTCTGCTCCCTCTTCCCTGCATCTCTCTCTCTCCCTAATCTCCTCATCTCTCTGTACCTCAATAGGAGCTCCAGCGCCATGGCCATCCCGAGCTCGGCCCGCGCAGCTCGGAGACTCCAAGCCCCCTCGTTCCAGCAGTCCAAGAGGATGCCGCCGTGCCCGTGCTGCATCCCGCGAACCCGCCGGCGACCTCGACCTTCAGACTACCACGACGCGCCCGATGCCTCCTCGACCCCACTTTGAACCCCGACGCCACCTCATCCTGCCGCCGCCGGCGACCAGCAGGTCATGTCGCTCTGCCTCTTCCTTCCCCGTCCCCGTCGCCCTCTCTCTGTTCTCCATTTTTTCCCTCTGCCTCCAGTCTCAAGCTCTCTCTGTTTCCCAGCACAGGAGCTCGTCGTCGTCATCCTCGCCTGCATCCGCCTCGCCCTCGCCAGCAAGCTGCCTCGCGCCTACTGCGTCCCTCGCTCTGCAAGCATCGTCGCGGGTCAACCGCGTCCGCTGCCATGGACGTCCTCGTCGAGCCGTCGCCGCGTCGGACTCCTCCGCCCAAGTCCACCAGGGCCTCAGCCATGGCGTGCCGTCCTCCATGCGCTGCCCTGCCGAACCTCTCCTACAGCCCGAGTTCCTCTCCCTCGCGCGCCAAGTTCGCCGTCGTCTTCTTCCTGCGCGCCTCCGATGCCAGGTCCGGCCTCCGCTTTGAGCAGAGGAGGAGGACGCACGTGTCTCGCCGCCCAAGCACCGCTGCTTGCCCTCGTCCCCAACGCCGGCAAGCTCGCCGCCACCGGATCCACGTCTCCAGCCTGCCCGTGCTCGTGCATGCTCACCTCCACCGGCTGTCTGCAAGCAGCAGCGCCGTCGCGGACAAGACCGAAGCCACTCGAGAGCCGCCATGGCTGCGTCCCCTTCGACCCTGCGTGTGAATGCCTCGCTGCCTTTTATGTTCGCGTTGACCCCGCATCGATCAAGCAGCCACGGTTCAGAGCAAGCTATGGCTGTTTCAGTTTCCAGTTTCGTCAGACTTGCACCAGGGTATGGTTCATGTTACGTATAAATGCTCTTTTTATCAAACTCCCATCGTAGCACACTGGTCACTCGTGCATGCAGGTCTTGGGTTCGATTCCCAGCTCTACATTTTTTTTTGCTTTGGCCTTTTATTTTTAGTGTGAGACAATTTTAGATCTTTTCATGGCATGCATAATTTCAGTAAATGCCATCGTTTCAAAATGTTAATAACTCCACAACCGTGCATCGGATTAAAATACTTTATATATGTAAAATGCTTAGAATTTTGTGTAGATTAATAATTTGCTACTTTCATCCATGTTAAAAACATTTAAAATGTTGTTTCTTTAAATTTGCTCTTATGCCATGTTAAAATGATTTAATTCATAACTTAATAACCGTAGCTCGAAACCTAATAAACTTTAAATGTAAATGGGGTAGAAAAATGCCTAGTTTAACATGGTGCACTTGTTTTGCATGTTTAATAACTCTAAAATTGTGTTTAGGGTAGAACAGTACCAAACCTAGAAATATGCACATGAGGAGTTTCCGGACTTGTTGTTTTGTTGTTCCAGCCTCATTTAAATTTGCCTAGATAGGTAGTTGTCATATGCTCCACCTCTTGCCATGTTTAACAACATTTAATATTGTTGGGTACCTAAACAAGAGTGAACTAAATAAGTTACGTGGTGTTCCATCAATATGCAACGGAGTTGCATATTGAGCTCCACTTAATTTGTAGGATTGTTTGTGCACTTTGCCATGCCATGCCATGTATCATTAAACCGGACATGCATCATACTTGGTTGTGCATCATGCCATGGTTATGTGATAGTTGTTTACCATGTTGTTTGCTTCTTTTCGGTGTGCTTCTTCGGTTGGTTCCGATAACGTTGCGTTTATGAGGATCCGTTCGGCTACGTTCGTTTGTCTTCCTCATGGACTCGTTCTTCTTCCTTGCGGGATCTCAGGCAAGATGACCATACCCTCGAAATCACTTCTATCTTTTCTTGCTAGTTGCTCGCTCTTTTGCTATGCCTATGCTGCGATACCTACCACTTTCTATATCATGCCTCCCATATTGTTAAGCCAAGCCTCTAACCCACCTTGTCCTAGCAAACTGTTGTTTGGCTATGTTACCGCTTTGCTCAGCCCCTTTTATAGCGTTGTTAGTTGCAGGTGAAGCTTGGAGCTTGTTCCATGTTTGAAACATGGATATTTTGTTGGGATATCACAATATCTCTTATTTCATTAATGCATCTATATACTTGGTAAAGGGTGGAAGGCTCGGCCTTATGCCTGGTGTTTTGTTCCACTCTTGCCGCCCTAGTTTCCGTGATATCGATGTTATGTTCCCGGATTTTGCGTTCCTTACGCGGTTGGGTTATAATGGGAACCCCTTGACAGTTCGCCTTGAATAAAACTCCTCCAGCAATGCCCAACCTTGGTTTTACCATTTGCCATCTAGCCTTTTCTTTCCCTTGGGATCTGCAGACTCAAGGGTCATCTTTATTTTAACCCCCCCCCCCCCGGGCCAGTGCTCCTCTAAGTGTTGGTCCAAACTGTCAGCCGCCGGTGGCCACCAGGGGCAACTCTGGGCTAGCCTACCGGAAGTTTGGACAATCTGAGTGTGCCCTGAGAACGAGATATGTGCAGCTCCTATCGGGATTTTTCGGCACATTCGGGCGGTGTTGCTGGACTTGTTTTACCATTGTCGAGGATGTCTTGTAACCTGGATGCCGAGCCTGATCGGATTGTCTTTTGTGTTGTTCCGTTCTAGTCGATCAGTAGTGGAGCCCAGTTGGGGTCGATCGGGGATCTGTGTAGCTTTTGGGGTAGTCTTCTTCTTATATTTTGGTTCCATAGTCGGACCTTGATTGTATCTGGATGATGTAATGCTTTATTCTTGTAATTGTGTGAAGTGGCGATTGTAAGCCAACTATGTATCTTTTTCCCTTATGTATTACATGGGTTGTGTGAAGATTACCTCACTTGCGACATTGCTTTCAATGCGGTTATGTCTCTAAGTCGTGCTACGACACGTGGGAGATATAGCCGCATCGAGGGCGTTATAGTCCACCTCCCCGGATGAGGATCCATCGTCCATCTCGCCGTCCCACCGGTTCAACCGCCCCGTCCTCCACCTCCAAGGAGTTGCTCCGACGATCGCTTCGTCTATCGCGGCTGCTCCATCCCCACAGCACCGCCTTAACCTACTCCACCGAAACCGCAACATCCTCACCGACTCCTCGAATGAAGCCGAGGCCTACTCGGCGCCACCAAAGAGGTTGTACACTCATTGCATCGCACCTTCTCCTTAACTCGACCTCCCAGTGCCGACGGTGCTCCATCCCGCACCCCCATGGAGCAGCTACCTTGAAGCCGGTGCCGCGGGCGACATCTCCACGGCGGCTCTCCCCCAATGCGAGGCCCCTTCGGCGGCGGCGTCCATACCAGCCGGATCTGCTGCTGCTGCTCTGGCTCTCGCTCGATCGCTCGCTCGCCCAGCTTCTGCTGCTGCTCTCCCCCTCGCTCGTGCCGTTGCTCTGCTCCGATTAAGCCACACTTCAGTCGACTGAATCGACTTTTAGGTCGGTCGATTTTCAGGGATTGGGGGCTCGCCAGAGTTAAGGAAGAACCACCCGCAGCGGGGACAGGGGCTCGCCAGAGAGGTACCCCACTATCTATCTTTGGGTTCAGGGTGGGGGTGGGGGCCTAGAGGGCTGGCCGGGGCGGCGGTGGCGAGTTGTTTCGGGGCGGCGAGGCGGCGCTGGGGCCGGCGGTTCGGCCAATGGTGGCTGGCGGCTCAGGGGGGTGCAGGTTGAAGATGAACTGCAGGCCCTCCCTAAACTACATGTCAAGTGCCTCTCTGCTACCATTGCGTTCAGTTTCGACAGTAGCATTCAGATTCCACAGTAAATTTCAGTTTCGACAGTTAATTCAGAGTCAATAGTTTTTACCTCATCTATTGTAGTCGGGTGGTTTTTGGTGATGTTAATTTTACATCCATTTTACATCATCTATTGGAGATGCTATTAGAATCCCACTTGAGATTGACAATGTTTGTCTTGTGCTGCTTCAGCCTTGATGTATTATGGCTCACCGGAGCTGCTCCAACGACATAATGATCCATCACAACAGAGCAGTGCCCTGGACGTCGTCTACAGATTCCTCAGATCTTCCTCCACACCTCCAACAGCCACCTCTGCCTCAACTGCTTCAGCGACCAACCCAATGATGTTGAGGTCGACACAGCTACGGCAAAGAGGTTGTACACTTGTTGCATCACTTATTACACATTCACGTCGATCCATTAGGGCTATTTTGGTTCAACAGAAAAACATCGATCCACTGGTTGTTACCATCACTCTAAATTTTTGCATGCTCTCCTTACATAATCTCACCATATTTTTTCGTATGCATGTCAAATATTGTACACAGCCATGCTGAACATGTAGAGAAAAAGAGAAGAGTTTTGCGCGGCAATACAATGTCATGCAGACATTGCTCCATGGTGGGTTCAATGGCAAACCCTCCCCACCCCTCTCCAGATTGTAATCCAGAGGAAGATATCTGTTCTGAGGCGGATTCGGACGCCGCTGACCACTCCTATTTACCCCCAAGGTGTTTGCTCTACCTTGGCATGATGATGTTAGTCATATCATGCATATGTTGCCTTGTAGTGCCTACTTTTGACATCATATATGTCATCTACTTAGTTTAGACATGTTCTGTAATGCCACCTGTTTAGTGTCTATATCATATATGGGAATTATGCAGTCTCATGTCTTTTAGCCAGCCATAATATATGTGAAATGTGCAATGCCATCCTGTTTAACCAGGCATCATATATTTGAATGATATCTTGCCCATCCTTTTCTTCATTACATTTCCATTTGTCGACAATGTTTGTACATTAAACTACTCTTCCTATGAATCAGCCATTTGGGTGGGAGATGGAAAAATCTGGAGTGAAAACAAGGCCTTCAGAGCAGACAGTGCTACCTGTCGAAGCAGATCTCTTGTTGGGTCCCGATAGCTCCTTAGAGATGGATTCAGAGACAGATGACCAGTCCTATTCCCCCACTGAGGTGTATGCTCTAACTTGGCACGATTATACTGCTCATATCATGCATACGGTGTCTTGCATTGCATAGTTTAGACATCATATACACAATATTCAACACCATGTTCTTAGTTCAGACATCATATCGAATGCCCTCTGTTTAGCATATAAATCACATATGTGAATTAAATGATGCGATCCTGATTACTTAGATAACATGTAGGTGAATTATGTCATGCGATCCTGTTTAGTTATTCATCATATCTTTGAATTATGTTATGCTATGATATCCAGTTTAGATAGACATCATATATGTGAAATTATGTCATGCTATCCGTTTTAGTTAAACAATATACATGTCAACTATTTCATGCCCTCTTTTTTCCACACTATCTATTGCATCTGTCTCTCATACAATGTCTGTACATTCAACTATGTTTCCTGTTTATCAGCCATTTGAATTGGAGCGGGTGATGCCAGTATCTAGCGGACTAAAAACATGGTCTTCAAATAAAACAGTGCTACCTCTTGGTGGAGATAGCACCCCGGTTGTACATGCACAAGAACCAGCCCTACCACACATAACCCAAACTCTCGCAGATTGTACCCCTACAACGATGGACAGAGAACCAGCTTAACCCAATCTAACCCCAACCCCAACCGATAGTAACCCAGTTCCTATTGACGCAACACCATCTCCACCACAGAGCTCCCAAACAAGAGCAGTTAGTAAGGCAGCTCCAGTACCCAAAGGGCCAGTACTATCACGGCGAACCCCAACTCCACTAGTTAGTACGCCTATTCCTGTGGAGGAAGCACAACCAGCTAGTCGTAGTTTAGCATCTATCGCATTTGATGTTGTTCAATTGTATGTGCGTATCTTCCCATCTTGGAAATATTATACTGAAGATGAAGGAAAATGCCAGTTGCAGGTGTTTGTCCAGGAGTTATGTGTAAGTAATGTTATTCATGGCAATTACTTTGCTTCGTCCCATACATCCTACCCCCATGATGGTTATAATACAGCAAATTTTCCCATTTTTCTCTATAGAGAAGGACCGATTTGGAAACTCAGGATGAGGTAACCTGTGCTAATACCTCTGCTATCTTCAAGAATGCTTGGTGGCAGTATCGGAATTACCTGAAGAAAACGTACTTCACCGGCAAAGAAACTCATCAAATTCCCTTACGTTCTCCTGAGACACATTTACTGGACGATGACTGGGAACGCCTTGTTCTGTACTGGTCCCGAACCAAGAATGTGGTAAGGTCTATGAGCTCATTTTCTATTTTTAAGTATTATATTCTTGCGTCTTATTGTACTCTGTTCATGTAGAACAAGTGCCTAAACCTGAAGAACAACTATTCTAATTTAAGATTCCATTGCTACCATAGGACATAGATATATGTTTGTTTGATGCTTTTATTATGTACTAGTACTTGGCAATAGAAGACTTGGTAGTTTAATCCTGTCCACCTTACTAATGAACTGGTTCACCAAAATGAGTTTCATATACTAGTACATGCTAAACTTGTTATGTGTTTGCTTGTTTCTTCTTTTAGAATGCTCACAAAATATTGGGGAAGAGTGCCTTATTAAGCAACGGTAAAGGAAGTAATGCAGATAAGGTTCAGGATAGTGACACATCCTATCTTGGTTTAGTGTTGGAGTTACTGGCCACTACCGCTTGCACAAACTATTCAAACTCATTGTCTGAATCAGTTTGGTTTCTTGAGTCTCAACTACAAGCTGAAAGACATCGATCAGCTGTTCTGCGACAAGAAGCGGAAGGACTGCGGAAGTCCCTGGAGCATTCAGATGCATACTTTCTAGTGCAACAGCAAGCGTTGGAGGATTTTAGCGCCAAACAGGACAAAGCTAATCAGCTTGCTAAGCTTATTGCCAGCATGGTGGATACCCAGGATAACGTTTCTTGAGCTCTTCTGAAGTTGTTTCAGTTATGCTCTTGTTTTGCTGCCGCATTTATTTGCACTGGTGGCCAATTTTGACGGCCAGTGTATATGATATGCTGCTTTGTTCCCTATATTTGAACTGGTGGCGAACTTTGATGCCCAGTGGATGTAATATGTGTAATAGCCGTGATAGCCTAGCGTTAGTTGCTTGCTTATTTATTTCCTTGTTGTCTTGTTTATTTGTTTTCTTGTAGTCATTGCAGTTCTTTTTCCGCGGTTAACTAGTGGCTGCAATAACCTATTTTTTAAAACTAGGCCACAATAACCATGGGCCAATATTTACTGTAGTGACATTGGGCCTCCTACGGGCCGTAGAAACAGTGGGCCTTCTACAGGCCATAGAAATAGTAGGCCTTCTACAAGCCGTAGAAACAATGGGCCTTCTACGGGCCGTATCATCAATGGGCCTTATACGGGCCGTATGATCAATTGGCCAAACATGGGCCAATAACAGGCCGCATTATGGCCGTAAACGGGCTAGAGTTGGAATCGTCCGTTCATGGGCCGACTGTAACAGGCCATCGTTAATAGGCCGTATTTGATGACGCTATAAAACGGCCCAACATATTAACAGACCACAAACGGGCTGACTGTAACCATAGGCTGAATTTGGCCCACAAGCAGAAAATGACAGTAACGGGCCGTAAGTAAACGAATGCTGGAAATGAGCCCAAGAATAAATGGGCTCTGAGAAGGCCGAAAGATAGCATGGGCTGGAAACGGCCCAATGGAATAACGGGTCATTAATGGGTATAAAGTGATACACAGTTCATTACGGGCCAGTTTCACCACGGGCCGTTAATGGGTGTAAAGTGATACACTGTTCATTATGGGCCAGTTTCACCATGGGCCATTAATAGGCTAAGAGTTACAAAGGGCCTCATATGGGCCGAAAGATGTCATGGGCCATACATGGGCCAGAAGTGAAAATGGGCTGGAATCATATTGGATGGCCCAGACGATGCTACTGGGCCTAATTCGGATAGGCTGTAACGGGCCTTGGGTTAGCGGGCTGTAAATGGGCTATATGCGAGCAGGCCGTTAACAGACTTTACATGGGCCGGCCCGCCACCTTTTTACCAAGTCAAACGGGCCGGCCTTTTCACAGGAATGGGCCTCTATTGGGTTGTGCCATGTGTCGACGTATCATAGGCACCTATCTGACCCACTGACGAGCTGACACGTGTTTCGTCCGACCAATAAGAATTTTACACATGGAAATTTCCCATTGGTCGGGGCTGTTAACGGGTTATCGGATCCAAAACCTGACCCGTTAGCTTAACGGCGTTCCGTTCCGGTGGATGCCACGTGTTGGTCACCCTTGACGAAAGCACTTCTGTGATGCGCGATTTATCGTCATGGAAGTGAACACTTCCGTGATGATAATTGGTAATGTAATGGAGCACTTCTACGACAGCACAGGTATGACTATCTTGATTCTGTCATAAATTTGTCATGGATGTACATGCAAGACAAAAAACGCGACCTACTGTGACAAACACGTATCATCACGGAAGTGTATTTTTTTTGTAGTGTAGGGGCGTTAAACGATGGCGCTTGTTGGGAGGCAACCCAACTTTATTTTTGTTCCATACTTTTTGCTCCTGTTTAGTAATAAATAATTTATCTAGTCTCTGTTATGATTGATTTTTATGTTTTAATTAGTGCTTGTGCCAAGTAGAACCGTTGGGAAGACTTGGAGAAAGTCTTGTTGATCTTGCTATAAAAAACAGAAACTTTAGCGCTCACGAGAATTGCTGCCATTTTTTATTGGAGAGTGCTATTTAGTTAATTATTTTTGCAGATGATTAATAGATAAATTCCTCACGTCCATCAACTTATTTGAGAATTTTATGAGTTCCAGAAGTATACGTTTGATCCAGATTACTACAGCCTGTTCTGTTTTTGACAGATTTTGTTTTCGATGTGTTGTTTGCTTATTTTGATGAATCTATGAGTAGTATCGGAGGGTATGAACCATAGATAAGTTGGAATACAGTAGATATTACACCAATATGAATTTATAATGAGTTCATAACAGTACCTAAGTCGTGATTTATTTTCTTATACTAACGGAGCTTACGAGTTTTCTGTTAAGTTTTGTGTTGTGAAGTTTTCAATTTTTGGGTAAAGATTCGATGGACTATGGAATAAGGAGTGGAAAGAGCCTAAGCTTGGGGATTCCCAAGGCACCCCAAGGTAATATTCAACGACAACCAAGAGCCTAAGCTTGGGGATGCCACGGAAGGCATCCCCTCTTTCATCTTCGTTCATCGGTAACTTTACTTGGAGCTATATTTTTATTCGCCACATGATATGTGTTTTGCTTGGAGCGTCATTTTATTTTCTTTTGTTTTGCTTGCTGTTTGAATAAAATACCAAGATCCGAAATTATTAAATGTTAGAGAGTATTCATATAGTTGCATAATTGTTCGACTACTCATTGATCTTCACTTATATCTTTGGGAGTAGTTTGTCATTTGCTCTAGTGCTTCACTTATACCTTTTTAGAGCACGGTGGTGGTTTTATTTTGTAGAAATAGGTGAAATCTCATGCTTCACTTATATTATTTTGAGAGTCTTTATAACATCATGGTAATTTGCTTTGGTTATGAAATTAGTCCTAATATGATGGGCATCCAAGAGGGATATAATAAAAACTTTCATGTAAGTGCATTGAATACTAAGAGAAGTTTGATACTTGATGATTGTTTTGAGATATGGAGATAGTGATATCAAAGTTGTGCTAGTTGGGTAGTTGTGAATTTGAGGAATACTTGTGTTGAAGTTTGCAAGTCCCGTAGCATGCACGTATGGTAAACGTTGGGTAACAAATTTGAAACATGAGGTGTTATTTGATTGTCTTCCTTATGAGCGGCGGTCGGGGACGAGCGATGGTCTTTTCCTACCAATCTATCCCCCTAGGAGCATACGCATAATGCTTGCTTTTGATGACTTGTAGATTTTTTCAATAAGTATGTGAGTTCTTTATGACTAATGTTGAGTCCATGGATTATACGCACTCTTACCCTTTCATCATTGCTAGCCTCTTCGATATCGTGCATTGCCCTTTCTCACATTGAGAGTTGGTGCAAAACTTCGCCGGTGCATCCAAACCCTGTGATATGATACGCTCTATCACACATAAACCTCCTTATATCTTCCTCAAAACAGCCACCATACCTACCTATTATGGCATTTCCATAGCCATTCCGAGATATATATTGCCATGCAACTTTCCACCGTTCCGTTTATTATGACACGCACCATCATTGTCATATTGCTTTGCATGATCATGTAGTTGACATCGTATTTGTGGCCAAGCCACCGTTCATAATTTTTCATATATGTCACTCTTGATTCATCGCAATCACGATACACCATCGGAGGCATTCATATAGAGTCATATCTTGTTCTAGTATCAAGTTGTAATCTTTGAGTTGTAAATAAATAGAAGTGTGATGATCATCATTAATAGAGCATTGTCCCAAAAAAGAGAAAGGCCAAAAAAAGAAAAATAAAGGCCAAATAAAAAAAGAAAGGCAAAAAAAGAAAGGCCAAAAAAAGGACAATGCTACTATCCTTTTTTCCACACTTGTGCTTCAAAGTAGCACCATGATCTTCATGATAGAGAGTCTCTTGTTTTATCACTTTCATATACTAGTGGGAATTTTTCATTATGGAACTTGGCTTGTATATTCCAACAATGGGCTTCCTCAAATGCCCTAGGTCTTCGTGAGCAAGCAAGTTGGATGCACACCCACTTAGTTTCTTTTGTTGAGCTTTCATACATTTATAGCTCTAGTGCATCCGTTGCATGGCAATCCCTACTCCTTGCATTGACATCAATTGATGAACATCTCCCTAGCCCATTGATTAGCCGCGTCGATGTGAGACTTTCTCCTTTTTTGTCTTCTCCACATAACCCCCATCATCATATTCTATTCCACCCATAGTGCTATATCCATGGCTCACGCTCATGTATTGCGTGAAAGTTGAAAAAAGTTTGAGATTACTAAAGTGTGAAACAATTGCTTGGCTTGTCATCGGGGTTGTGCATGATGAGAGCATTCTTGTGTGACGAAAATGGAGCATGACCAAACTATATGATTTGATAGGGATGAACTTTCTTTGGCCATGTTATTTTGAGAAGACATGATTGCTTAGTCAGTATGCTTGAAGTATTATTATTTTTATGCCAATATTAAACTTTTGTATTGAATATTATGGATCTGAATATTCTTGCTACAATAAAGAGAAATACATGATGAATATGTTAGGTAGCATTCACATCAAAAATTCTGTTTTTATCATTTACCTACTCGAGGACGAGCAGGAATTAAACTTGGTGATGCTGATACGTCTCCAACGTATCTATAATTTTTGATTGTTCCATGCTATTATATTATCTATTTTGGATGTTTATGGGCTTTATAATGCACTTTTATATTATTTTTGGGACTAACCTATTAACCCAGAGCCCAGTGCCAGTTTCTGTTTTTTACTTGTTTTAGAGTATCGCGGAAAAGGAAAATCAAATGGAGTCCAATTGACCTGAAACTTCATGGAACTTATTTTTAGACCAGAAGAAGCCCACAGAGTATCGGAGATAGACCAGGAGAGTCCCAGGCTGCCCACGAGGGTGGGGGGCGCGCCCACCCCCCTGGGCGCGCCCCCTGCCTCGTGGACAGCCCAGAGATCCACTGACGTACTTCTTCCTCCCATATATACCCATATACCCTAAAAACTTCGGGGAGCACAATAGATCGGGAGTTCCGCCGCCAAAAGCCTCCGTAGCCACCGAAAACCAATCTAGCCTGTTCCGGCACCCTGCCGGAGGGGGAATCCTTCTCTAATGGCCATCTTCATCATCCCAGTGCTCTCCATGACGAGGAGGGAGTAGTTCCCCCTCAGGGCTGAGGGTATGTACCAGTAGCTATGTGTTTGATCTCTCTCTCTCTCTCATGTTCATGAGGGGGTACGATCTTGATGTATCGCGAGCTTTGCTATTATAGTTAGATCTTATGATGTTTCTCCCCCTCTACTCTCTTGTAATGGATTGAGTTTTCCCTTTGAAGTTATCTTATCGGATTGAGTCTTTAAGGATTTGAGAAGACTTGATGTATGTCTTGCGTGGGATACCTATGGTGACAATGGGGTATTCTATGATCCACTTGATGTATGTTTTGGTGATCAACTTGCGGGTTCCGTGACCTTGGGAATCTATGCATAGGGGTTGGCACACGTTTTCATCTTGACTCTCCGGTAGAAACTTTGGGGCACTCTTTGAGGTTCTTTGTGTTGGTTGAATAGATGAATATCAGATTGTGTGACGCATATTGTATAATCATACCCACGGATACTTGAGGTGACATTGGAGTATCTAGGTGACATTAGGGTTTTGGTTGATTTGTGTATTAAGGTGTTATTCTAGTACGAACTCTAGGGCTGTTTGTGACACTTATAGGAATAGCCCAACGGATTGATTGGAAAGAATAACTTTGAGGTGGTTTCATACCCTACCATAATCTCTTCGTTTGTTCTCCGCTATTAGTGACTTTGGAGTGACTCTTTGTTGCATGTTGAGGGATAGTTATATGATCCAATTATGTTATTATTGTTGAGGGAACTTGCACTAGCGAAAGTATGAACCCTAGGCCTTGTTTCAACACATTGCAATACCGTTTGTGCTCACTTTTATCATTAGTTACCTTGCTGTTTTTATATTTTCAGATTACAAAAACCATTATCTACTATCCATATACCACTTGTATCACCATATCTTCGCCGAACTAGTGCACCTATACAATTTACCATTGTATTGGGTGTGTTGGGGACACAATAGACTCTTTGTTATTTGGTTGCAGGGTTGCTTGAGAGAGACCATCTTCATCCTACGCCTACTATTGATTGATAAACCTTAGGTCATCCACTCGAGGGAAATTTGCTACTGTCCTACAAACCTCTGCACTTGGAGGCCCAACAACGTCTACAAGAAAAGGTTGTGTAGTAGACATCAGCGGTCACCAAACCCGTACAAATGGCAACCCTTGGTGGCGGTCACTATCGTGGATCTAAGACTGACAGTAGAATGGGGGTAAGTATGAGGAGGCAAGATCCTAGCTATGGAGTAGTTGTAGACACGAGTTTTACGAGTTCGGGCCCTTCTCGGAGGAAGTAATAGCCCTACGTCTCGGTGCCCTGAGGCGGTCGACTAGATTATGTGTGTGTGTGTGTGTGTGTGTGTTTACAAAAGATGCGAACCCGTGTCCCAGAGGAGGGGGTGACTTATATAGAGTGCGCCAGGACCCCTGCTCCCCTCCGTTAGACAGGGTTCAATGTACATTAAGAGTGGAATGTTATTGGTAGCGCTAGCAATTAAGTGCTATAAATGACAATTAAGCCTATAAGTAAATGCTCGACCGTTGTTCATGCAGAGTGGCTTTAGATCTTCTGCTCGTCGAGTGGCTTCTGCGACGGTCAAGTGGCATTGATTCTTCTGAGTGGAACGTCTCTGGTCGAGTGGATGATGGTACCCTTTGAATGATTCTGGCTTTAGGGTGATGTCCTAGGGGAAGGTGTCTAGGTCGGGCCTATGACCCTACCCTAGGTACATAGCTTCATCATTAGCCCCCGAATGGTTCAGGGTTCGAGTGGAGAAGGAGTTGATAACCTCTCCGATTTAGCTTTTGCGCTTCGGAAATGTCTTGTCCAGAGGTCGAATGAACATTCATGATGACTTCAACTACTTGTTCAGTCGCCTTGATCCATTCTTGGTTTTGTCGAGTGAACTTTCATTGTTGAGCTTCGAGTGTTGATATGGGAAAAATCTTCCGTCTGACGGGTTGCTCTGCTGTCTGCGGATTTCACGGGATTCGAATTTTGGGAAGCGCGCCAGATGGGGGAGGCCACGGTAATTGGGATGGATTAGGCAGGCCGCCTTGATCTCCGCGCCACCTTTTTCGCCATGTATCGCGCGCACGACTGTTGCGGGATTTGATCGGATTGCCTAGGCCCACGAGTCAGCCACTCGGAAATGCCCTCATATAAGGCGTTGGACGGGGGTTTTCGCACAGTGCATTCTCATTGTTCCCCTTCCTCCTCTGTTTTCTCCACCGCATCTGCCTCTGCTCTCGGCATCGTCGCCCCGCTTGAACTTGATTCGCTGCCATGGGGAAGGAGAAGACGGTGGCGTTGGAGCGTGCGAAGAAGGCGAAGGTGAAAGGGAAGAGGACCAGCCAGGGTGGGTCTTCATCAAGGTCTAGCCTGCCGCATGGCTGGATCCAGGGCGACTGGATCCGCTCGACAATCAGCCAAGATGATATCGATGACTTGGTTGAGGGGGGACTGATCCCCCATGGATCGGCGCGGCTCCCGGGGAATGAGACCGAGCCACAGCCGCAGGAGGGTGAGTGCGTTCTCCTTGCCACTCATTTCGACCGCGGGTTTTCTTTGCCTCCCCATCCTTTCTTTCGCGGTTTCTTGAACTTATTTGGGGCTCAACTCCACCACTTTTCTCCAAACACCATCGTGTACATCGCCGCTTTCGTGTCCATGTGCGAGAACTTCTTGGGTTGTCGACCACACTGGGGTCTCTTCAAGCACATATTCACGTGTCGTTCTCAGACGGTCAAGAAGGCCAACCCGAGTGACGAGAGGACGCACGTGATATAGATGTGCGGGGGTCTTGGAATTCAGATGAGGAACAAAAGCACTTTCCCAACCATGATCCTTCCCGAGTCGGTCCGGGGTTGGCAATCGACCTGGTTCTACTGCAAGGACCAGCCGACTCCGGGTCAGTTGACTGGACTTCCCCCCTTTTCCATGGCTCAAGTGGAGAAGCCATCCACCTTGAGAGTGATCCCAGAGGAGAAGGTGCAGGTGAAGGTGTTGGTCGAGTGGGTTGTCCAACTCGTCCGCGACGGAGTGACCGGTATGGACCTAATACGTCTCCAACATATCTATAATTTTTTATTGCTCCATGCTATATTATCTATTGTTTTGGACTATATTGGGCTTTATTTTCCACTTTTACATTATTTTTGGGACTAACCTATTAACCGGAGGCCCAGCCCAGAATTGCTGTTTTTTGCCTATTTCAGTGTTTCGGAGAAACAGAATATCAAACGGAGTCCAAACGAAATAAAACCTTTGGGAACGTGATTTTCTCACCGAACGTGATCCAGGAGACTTCGACCCCACTCCAAGGAGTCAAAGAGGAGGTCACGAGGGTGGGGGCCGCCCCCCCTAGGGCGTGCACCCCCTGCCTCGTGGGCCCCTCGGTGCTCCACCGACGTACTCCTTCCTCCTATATATACATACGTACCCCCAAATGATCAGAACAGGAGTCAAAAACCTAATTCCACCGCCGCAACTTTCTGTATCCACGAGATCCCATCTTGGGGCCTGTTACGGAGCTCCGTCGGAGAGGCCGTCATCACGGAGGGCTTCTACATCACCATAGCCCCTCCGATGAAGTGTGAGTAGTTTACCTTAGACCTTCGGGTCCATAGTTAGTAGCTAGATGGCTTCTTCTCTCTCTTTGAATGTCAATACAAAGTTCTCCCCCTCTCTTGTGGAGATCTATTCGATGTAATCTTCTTTTGCGGTGTGTTTGTTGAGACTGATGAATTGTGGGTTTCTGATCAAGTCTATCTATGAATAATATTTGAATCTTCTCTGAATTCTTTTATGTATGATTGGTTATATTTGCAAGTCTCTTCGAATTATCCGTTCGGTTTGGCCAACTAGATTGGTAGTTCTTGCCATGGGAGAAGTGCTTTGCTTTGGGTTCAATCTTGCGGTGTCCTTTCCCAGTGACAGAAGGGGCAGCAAGGCACGTATTGTATCGTTGCCATCGAAGATAACAAGATGGGGTTTATTTCATATTTCATGAATTTGTCTCTCTACATCATGTCATCTTGCTTAAGGCGTTACTCTGTTTTTAACTCAATACTCTAGATGCATGCTGGATAGAGGTTGATGTCTACTACACAACCTTCTTCTTGTAGACGTTGTTGGGCCTCCAAGTGCAGAGGTTTGTAGGACAGTAGCAAATTTCCCTTAAGTGGATGACCTAAGGTTTATCAATCCGTAGGAGGCGTAGGATGAAGATGGTCTCTCTCAAGCAACCCTGCAACCAAATAACAAAGAGTCTCTAGTGTCCCCAACACACCCAATACAATGGTAAATTGTATAGCTGCACTAGTTCGGTGAAGAGATGATGATACAAGTAGTATATGGATAGTAGATAATAGTATTAGTAATCTGAAATAATAAAAACAGCAAGGTAGCAAGTAATAAAAGTGAGCGTAAATGGTATTGCAATGTGTGGAAACAAGGCCTAGGGTTCATACTTTCGCTAGTGTAAGTTCCCTCAACAATACTAACATAATTGGATCACATAACTATCCCTCAACATGCAACAAAGAGTCACTCCAAAGTCACTAATAGCGGAGAATGAATGAAGAGATTATGGTAGGGTACGAAACCACCTCAAAGTTATTCTTTCCAATCAATCCGTTGGGCTATTCCTATAAGTGTCACAAACAGCCCTAGAGTTCGTACTAGAATAACACCTTAAGACACAAATCAACCAAAACCCTAATGTCACCTACATACTCCAATGTCACCTCAAGTATCCGTGGGTATGATTATACGATATGCATCACACAATCTCATATTCATCTATTCAACCAACACAAAGGACCTCAAAGAGTGCCCCAAAGTTCTACCAGAGAATCACGACGAAAACGTGTGCCAACCCCTATGCATAGGTTCATGGGCGGAACCCGCAAGTTGATCACCAAAACATACATCAAGTGAATCACGTGATATCCCATTGTCACCACAGATATCCACGGCAAGACATACATCAAGTGTTCTCAAATCTTTAAAGACTCAATCCGATAAGATTACTTCAAAGGGGAAACTCAATTCATTACAAGAGAGTAGAGGGGGGAAGAAACATCATAGGATCCAAATATAATAGCAAAGCTCGCAATACATCAAGATCGTATCATCTCAAGAACACGAGAGAGAGAGAGAGAGAGAGAGAGATCAAACACACAGCTACTGGTACATACCCTCAGCCCCGAGGGAGAACTACTGCATCCTCGTCATGGAGAGAAGTGGGATGATGAAGATGGCCACCGAAGAAGGATTGCCCCCTCCGGCAAGGTGCCGAAATGGGTCTAGATTAGTTTTCGGTGGGTACGGAGGCTTCTGGCAGTGGAACTCCCGATCTATTGTGCGTTCTGGAAGTTTTAGGGTACGTGGATATATATGGGTGCAGGGAGGACGTCGGAGGAGCCACGGGGGCCCCACGAGGCAGGGGGCGCGCCCTAGGGGGGCGCCCCCACCCTCGTGAGCACCTCGTGTCTCCCCTAACATGGGGTCCAAGTCCATCAGGTGTGTTTCCTTCCAAAAATAACTTCTCCAGTTGATTTCGTTCCGTTTCGACTCTGTCTGATATTCCTTTTCTTCAAAACACTGAAATGGGCATAAAACGGCAAATCTGGGTTGGGCCTCCGGTTAATAGGTTAGTCCCAAAAGTAATATAAAAGTGGAAAATAAAGCCCAATATTGCCCAAAATAGTAGATAATATAGCATAGAGCAATCAAAAATTATAGATACGTTGGAGACATATCAAGCATCCCCAAGCTTAATTCCTGCTCGTCCTCGAGTAGGTAAATGATAAAAATAGAATTTTTGATGCGGAGTGCTACTTGGCATAATTTTAATGTAATTCTTCTTAATTGTGGCATGAATATTCAGATTCATAAGATTCAAGACAAAAGTTCATATTGACATAAAAATAATAATACTTCAAGCACACTAATAAAGCAATTATATCTTCTCAAAATAACAAGGCCAAAGAAAGTTATCCCTACAAAATCATATAGTCTGGCTATGCTCCATATTCACCACACAAAATATTTAAATCATGCCAACCCTCATGACAAGCCAAGCAATTGTTTCATACTTTTGATGTTCTCAAACTTTTTCAATCTTCACGCAATACATGAGCGTGAGCCATGGACATAGCACTATAGGTGGAATAGAATGGTGGTTGTGGAGAAGACAAAAAGGAGAAGATAGTCTCACATCGACTAGGCGTATCAACGGGCTATGGAGATGCCCATCAGTAGATATCAATGTGAGTGAGTAGGGATTGCCATGCAACGGATGCACTAGAGCTATAAATGTATGAAAGCTCAACAAAAGAAACTAGTGGGTGTGCATCCAACTTGCTTGCTCACGAAGACCTAGGGCAATTTGAGGAAGCCCATCATTGGAATATACAGGCCAAGTTCTATAACGTAAAATTCCCACTAGTATATGAAAGTGACAACATATGAGACCCTCTATATGAAGAACATGGTGCTACTTGGAAGCACAAGTGTGGAAAAAGGGATAGTAGCATTGCCCCTTATTTATTTATTTATTTTTTGGGGCCTTCTTTTTTTATTTGGCCTTTCTCTTTTTTTGGGACAATGCTCTATTAATGATGATCATCACACTTCTATTTATTTACAACTCAATGATTACAACTCGATACTAGAACAAAGTATGACTCTATATGGATGCCTCCGGCGGTGTACTGTGATATGCAATGAATCAAGAGTGACAAGTATGGAAATTATGAACGGTGGCTTTGCCACAAATACGATGTCAACTACATGATCATGCAAAGCAATATGACAATGATGAAGTGTGTCATAATAACGGAACGGTGGAAAGTTGCATGGCAATATATCTCGGAATGGCTATGGAAATGCCATAATAGGTAGGTATGGTGGCTGTTTTGAGGAAGGTATATGGTGGGTTTATGGTACCGGCGAAAGTTGCGCGGTACTAGAGAGGCTAGCAAGGGTGGAAGGGTGAGAGTGCGTATGATCCATGGTCTCAACATTAGTCATAAAGAACTCATATACTTATGGCAAAAATTTAGAAGTCATCAAAGCAAAGTATTACACGCATGCTCCTAGGGGGATAGATTGGTAGGAAAATACCATCGCTCATCCCCGACCGCCACTCATAAGGAAGGCAATCAATAAATAAATCATGCTCCGACTTCATCACATAACGGCTCACCATACGTGCATGCTAAGGGAATCACAAACTTCAACACAAGTATTTCTTAAATTGACAACTACTCAACTAGCACGACTCTAATATTACCATCCTCATATCTCAAAACAATCATCAAGTATCAAACTTCTCTTAGTATTCAACACACTCATAAGAGAATTTTATTATTCTTGAATACCTAGCATATTAGGATTTTAAGCAAATTACCATGCTATTTAAGACTCTCAAAATAATATAAGTGAAGCATGAGAGTTCATCTATTTCTTCAAAATAAAACTACGACCATGCTCTAAAAGATATAAGTGAAGCATTAGAGCAAATGACAAACTACTCCGAAAGATATAAGTGAAGATCAATGAGTAGTCGAATAATTATGCAACTATGTGAAGACTCTCTAACATTTAATAATTTCAGATCTTGGTACTCTATTCAACAGCAAGCAAAGCAAAATAAAATGACATCTAAGAATAGCAAACATCATGTGAAGAAGCAAAAACTTAGGATCAACCGAAACTAACCGATAGTTGTTGAAGAAGAAAGGTGGGATGCCAACCGGGGCATCCCCAAGATTAGATGCTTGAAACTTCTTGAAATATTATCTTGGGATGCCTTGGGCATCCCCAATCTTGAGCTTTTGTGTCTCCTTAATTCCTCTCATATCATGGTCTCCCTAAATCTCAAAAGCTTCATCCACACAAAACTCAACAAGGACTCGTGAGATAAGTTAGTATAAACCATTGCAAAAACCTTATCATACTCTACTGTAGAAAACCACTAAAATTATTATTCAACATTGCATACTAAATGCCTCTGCATATTTAATAGTCCTATCCTCAAATAGAATCATTAAAGAAGCAAACATATGCAAACAATGCAAACATAACAGCAATCTGCCTAAACAGGATAGTCTGTAAAGAATGCTGCAACATCCATACTTACCTAGCTCAAAAAATTATGAAATAAAATTCCCACTGTAGTAAATTTATCAGATCTTAATATGCAAAATGTTTCAACATTTTATCACATTCTGAATTTTCTAGGGAATTATTGCAACAGCGGTAAACTTTCTGTTTTCAAACAGCAACATGTATACTTGTAACATAGCCATAGTAAAGGCTATCAATGCCACTTTTATTGAAATAAAAGATGCAAAACATTATTCTAAATAACATAAAGCAAA
Source organism: Triticum monococcum (assembly GCA_034509565.1). NCBI lineage: Eukaryota > Viridiplantae > Streptophyta > Magnoliopsida > Poales > Poaceae > Triticum > Triticum monococcum. The sequence goes on from CM067841.1 coordinate 390,155,299, forward strand.
TATTAACAAAATAAATTGACGCTCCAAGCAAAACACATATCATGTGGCGAATAAAAATATAGCTCCAAGTAAAGTTACCGATGAACGAAGACGAAAGAGGGGATGCCTTCCGGGGCATCCCCAAGCTTAGGCTCTTGGTTGTCCTTGAATATTACCTTGGGGTGCCTTGGGCATCTCCAAGATTAGGCTCTTACCACTCCTTGTTCCATAGTCCATCGAATCCTTACCCAAAACTTGAAAACTTCACAACACAAAACTTAAAGTAGAAAACTCGTAAGCTCCGTTAGTATAAGAAAGTAAATCACCTCTTCAAGGTACTGTAATGAACTCATTATTTATTTATATTGGTTTTAAACCTACTGTATTCCAACTTCTCTATGGTTTATAAACTATTTTACTAGCCATAGATTCATCAAAATAAGTAAACAACACATGAAAAACAGAATCTGTCAAAAACAGAACAGTCTGTAGTGATCTGGAGCAAACGTATACTTATGGAACTCATAAAATTCTCAAATTAATTGCTGGACATGAGTAATTTATCTATTAATCATCTTCAAAAATAATTAACTAAATAGCACTCTTCAAATAAAAATGGCAGCAGTTCTCGTGAGCGCTAAAGTTTCTGTTTTTTTACAGCATGATCAACAAGACTTTCCCAAAGTCTTCCCAAAGGTTCTACTTGGCACAAACACTAATTAAAAGCATAAAACCACATCTAAACAGAGTCTAGATGAATTATTTATTACTAAACAGGAACAAAAAGCAAGGAACTAAAATAAAATTGGGTTGCCTCCCAACAAGCGCTATCGTTTAATGCCCCTAGCTAGGCGTGATGATTTCAACGATGCTCACATAAAAGATAAGAATTGAAACATAAAGAGAGCATCATGAAGAATATGACTAGCACATTTAAGTCTAACATGCTTACTATGCATAGGGATTTTGTGAGCAAACAACTTATGGGAACAAGAATCAACTTGCATAGGAAGGTAAAACAAGCATAACTTCAAAACTTTAAACACATAGAGAGGGAACTTGATATTATTGCAATTCCTACAAGCATATGTTCCTCCCTCATAATAATTTTCAGTAGCATCATGAATGAATTCAACAATATAACCAGCACCTAAAGCATTTTTTCATGGTCTACAAGCATAGAAAATTTACTACTCTCCACACAAGCAAAATTCTTCTCATGAATAATAGTGGGAGCAAACTCAACAAAATAACTATCATGTGATTGAAAATTAAGATCAAGATGACAAGGTTCATTGTTATTATTATTCTTTAAAGCATACGTGTCATCACAATAATCATCATAGATAGGAGGCATGCTTTCATCACAATAAATTTTCTCATCAAAACTTGGGGGACAAAAATATCATCTTCATCAAACATAGCTTCCCCAAGCTTGTGGCTTTGCATATCATTAGCATCATGGATATTCAAGGAATTCATACTAACAACATTGCAATCATGCTCATCATTCAAAGATTTAGTGCCAAACATTTTATAGATTTCTTATTCTAGCACTTGAGCACAATTATCCTTTCCATCATACTCACGAAAGATATTAAAAAGGTGAAGCGTATGAGACAAACTCAATTCCATTTCTTTGTAATTTTCTTTTATAAACTAAACTAGTGATAAAACAAGATACTAAAAGACTCGATTGCAAGACCTAAAGATATACCTTCAAGCACTCGCCTCCTAGGCAACGGCACCAGAAAAGAGCTTGATGTCTACTACACAACCTTCTTCTTGTAGACGTTGTTGGGCCTCCAAGTGCAGAGGTTTGTAGGACAGTAGAAAATTTCCCTCAAGTGGATGACCTAAGATTTATCAATCCGTAGGAGGCGTAGGATGAAGATGCTCTCCCTTAAGCAACCATGCAACCAAATAACAAAGAGTCTCTTGTGTCCCCAACACACCCAATACAATGGTAAATTGTATAGGTGCACTAGTTCGGCGAAGAGATGATGATACAAGTGGTATATGGATAGTAGATAATAGTATTTGTAATCTGAAATAATAAAAACAGCAAGGTAGCAAGTGATAAAAGTGAGCATAAACGGTATTGCAATGTGTGGAAACAAGGCCTAGCGTTCATACTTTCGCTAGTGTAAGTTCCCTCAACAATACTAACATAATTGGATCACATAACTATCCCTCAACATGCAACAAAGAGTCACTCCAAAGTCACTAATAGCGGAGAACTAACGAAGAGATTATGGTAGGGTATGAAACCACCTCAAAGTTATTCTTTCCAATCAATCCGTTGGGCTATTCCTATAAGTTTCACAAACAGCCCTAGAGTTCGTACTAGAATAACACCTTAAGACACAAATCAACCAAAACCCTAATGTCACCTAGATACTCCAATGTCACTTCAAGTATCCGTGGGTATGATTATACAATATGCATCACACAATCTTAGATTCATCTATTCAACCAACACAAAGGACCTCAAGAGTGCCCCAAAGTTCTACCGGAGAATCATGACGAAAACATGTGCCAACCCCTATGCATAGGTTCATGGGCGGAACCCGCAAGTTGGTCACCAAAACATACATCAAGTGGCACGCGGTATCCCATTGTCACCACAGATATCCACGGCAAGACATACATCAAGTGTTCTCAAATCTTTAAAGACTCAATCCGATAAGATTACTTCAAAGGGGAAACTCAATTCATTACAAGAGAGTAGAGGGGGAAGAAACATCATAGGATCCAAATATAATAGCAAAGCTCGCGATACATCAAGATCGTATCGTCTCAAGAACACGAGAGAGAGAGAGAGAGAGAGAGATCAAACACATAGATACTGGTACATACCCTCAGCCCCGAGGGAGAACTACTCCCTCCTCGTCATGGAGAGCACCGGGATGATGAAGATGGCCACCGGAGAAGGATTGCCCCCTCTGGTAGGGTGCCGGAACGGGTCTAGATTGGTTTTCGGTGGGTACGGAGGCTTCTGGCGGCAAAACTCCCGATCTATTGTGTGTTCTGGAAGTTTTAGGGTATGTGGATATATATATATATATATGGGTGCAGGGAGGACGTCGGAGGAGCCACGGGGGCCCCACGAGGCAGGGGGCGCGCCCTAGGCCCCCCCCTTGTGAGCACCTCGTGTCTCCCCTGACGTGAGGTCCAAGTCCATCAGGTGTGTTTCCTTCCAAAAATAACTTCTCCAGTTGATTTCGTTCCGTTTCGACTCCGTCTGATATTCCTTTTCTTCAAAACACTGAAATAGGCATAAAACAGCAAATCTGGGCTGGGCCTCCGGTTAATAGGTTAGTCCCAAAAGTAATATAAAAGTGGAAAATAAAGCCCAATATTGCCCAAAACAGTAGATAATATAGCATGGAGCAATCAAAAATTATAGATACGTTGGAGACGTATCAGCGGTCGATGAGTGGAGTAATAGTAGTAGATGCAGAATCGTTTCAATCTACTTGTCACGGACGTGATGCCTATAGACATGATCATGCCTAGATATTCTCATAACTATGCTCAATTCTGTCAATTGCTCAACAGTAATTTGTTCACCCACCGTAGAATACTTATGCTCTGAGAGAAGCCACTAGTGAAACCTATGGCCCCGGGTCTATTCTCATCATATCAATCTCCATCACTTTAATATTGTTTTGCTTTTTACTTTACCTTTACCTTTTACTTTGCATCTTTATACCAAAAATACCAAAAATATTATATCTATCAGATCTCACTCTCGTAAGTGACCGTGAAAGGATTGACAACCCCTAATCACGTTGGTTGCGAGTAGCTATCATTTTGTGCAAGTACGTGGGACTTGAGCGTGGCCTCCTACTGGATTGATACCTTGGTTCTCAAAAACTGAGGGAAATACTTACGCTACTCTGCTGCATCATCCCTTCCTCTTTGGGGAAACCTAACGCAAGCTCAAGATGTAGCAAGAAGCATTTCTGGCGCCGTTGCCGGGGAGTCTACGCAAAAAGTCAACATACCAAGTACCCATCACAATCCCTATCTCTCGCATTACATTATTTTCCATTTGCCTCTCGTTTTCCTCTCCCCCACTTCACCCTTGCCATTTTATTCGCCCTCTCTCTCTCTATCCTCCCTCTCTATTTGCCTATTTTGCCTGTTTGCTCTTGTTTGTTCGTGTGCTAGATTGCTTGTTTGTCGTGATGGCTCAAGATAATACCAAATTGTGTGACTTCACCAATACCAATAATAATGATTTCCTTAGCACTCCGATTGCTCCTCTTACTAATGCTAAATCTTGTGAAATTAATACTTCTTTGTTGAATCTTGTTATGAAAGATCAATTCGCCGGCCTTCCTAGTGAAGATGCCGCTACTCATCTAAATAGCTTCGTTGATTTATGTGATATGCAAAAGAAAAAAGATGTCGATAATGATGTCGTTAAATTGAAGCTATTTCCTTTTTCGCTTAGAGATCGTGCTAAAGCTTGGTTTTCGTCTTTGCCTAAAAATAGTATTGATTCTTGGAACAAGTGCAAAGATGCTTTTATCTCTAAGTATTTCCCTCCCGCTAAGATCATCTCTCTTAGAAACGATATTATGAATTTCAAGCAACCTGATCATTTACATGTTGCACAAGCTTGGGAGAGAATGAAATTAATGATACATAATTGCCCTACTCATGGTTTGAATTTGTGGATGATTATACAAAAATTTTATGCCGGATTGAATTTTGCTTCTAGAAATCTTTTAGATTCGGCCGCGGGAGGTACTTTTATGGAAATCACTTTAGGAGATGCTACTAAACTCCTAGATAATATTATGGTTAATTATTCTCAATGGCATACTGAAAGATCTTCTAATAAAAAAGTTCATGCGATAGAAGAAATCAATGTTTTGAGTGGAAAGATGGATGAACTTATGAAATTATTTGCTACTAAGAGTGTTTCTTCTGATCCTAATAATATGCCTTTGTCTACTTTGATTGAGAATAACAATGAATCTATGGATGTGAATTTTGTTGGTAGGAATAATTTTGGTAACAACGCTTATAGAGGGAATTTTAATCCTAGGCCATATCCTAGTAATCCATCTAATAATTATGGGAATTCCTACAACAACTCTTATGGAAATTATAATAAGATGCCCTCTGAATTTGAGAATAGTGTTAAAGAATTTATGAATTCACGAAAGAATTTTAATGCTTTGCTTGAAGAGAAACTGCTTAAAGTTGATGATTTGGCTAGGAACGTTGATAGAATTTCTCTTGAGGTTGATTCTTTAAAGCTTAGATCTATTCCTCCTAAGCATGATATCAATGAGTCTCTCCAAGCCATGAGAATTTCCATTGATGAGTGCAAGGAAAGAACTGCTAGGATGCATGCTTCCAAAGATGCCTTTATTAAAGCGTGTTCCTCCAATTCCTATGAAAATCAAGATGAAGATCTCAAAGTTATTGATGTGTCCCCTATTAAATCTTTGTTTTGCAATATGAATCTTGATGAAACTGAATATGATCTTCCTTTACCTAGAAGGCGTTCTAAAAATTCGAAGTATTTAGATCTTAATGATGAAATTGCTGAAAGTGGGATTGAAAGAAATAAAAATCTAGATGTTGCTAAACCCACTATATTGGATTTCAAGGAATTTAATTATGAAAGTTGCTCTTTAATTGATTGTATTTCCTTGTTGCAATCCGTGCTAAATTCTCCACATGCTTATAGTCAAAATAAAGCCTTCAACGAACATATTGTTGATGCCTTGATGCAATCTTATGAAGAAAAACTTGAGTTGAAAGTTTCTATCCCTAGAAAACTCTATGATGAGTGGGAACCAACTATTAAAATTAAAATTAAAGATCATGAGTTTTATGCTTTGTGTGATTTGGGTGCTAGTGTCTCTACTATTCCCAAGACTTTGTGTGATTTGCTAGATTTCCGTAATTTTGATGGTTGCTCTCTAAACTTGCATCTTGCGGATTCTACTATTTAGAAACCTATGGGAAGAATTAATGATGTTCTTATTGTTGCAAATAGGAATTATGTGCCCGTAGATTTCATTGTTCTTGATATAGATTGCAATCCTTCTTGCCCTATTATTCTTGGTAGACCTTTCCTTAGAACGGTTGGTGCGATTATTGATATGAAGGAAGAGAATATTAGATTTCAATTTCCATTAAAAAAGGGCATGGAACACTTTCCTAGAAATAAAATAAAATTGCCATATGAAACTATCATGAGAGCCACTTATGGATTGCCTACCAAAGATGGCAATACTTAGATCTTGAAGGAAATATGCCCTAGAGGCAATAATAATGTTATTATTTTATTTCCTTATATCATAATAAATGTTTATTATTCATGCTAGAATTGTATTATCCGGAAACATAATACTTGTGTGAATACATAGACAAACTAAACGTCACTAGTATGCCTCTATTGACTAGCTCATTAATCAAAGATGGTTATGTTTCCTAACCATAGACATGTGTTGTCATTTGATTAACGGGATCACATTATTAGGAGAATGATGTGATTGACATGACCCATTCCATTAGCTTAGCACCCGATCGTTTAGTATGTTGCTATTGCTTTCTTCATGACATATACATGTTCCTATGACTATGAGATTATGCAACTCCCGTTTGCCGGAGGAACACTTTGTGTGCTACCAAACATCACAACGTAACTGGCTGATTATAAAGGAGCTCTACAGGTGTCTCCAAAGGTACATGTTGGGTTGGCGTATTTCGAGATTAGGATTTGTCACTCCGATTGTCGGAGAGGTATCTCTGGGCCCTCTCGGTAATGCACATCACATAAGCCTTGCAAGCATTGCAACTAATGAGTTAGTTGCAAGATGATGTATTACGTAACGAGTAAAGAGACTTGCCGGTAACGAGATTGAACTAGGTATTGAGATACCGACGATCGAATCTCGGGCAAGTAACATACCGATGACAAAGGGAACAACGTATGTTGTTATGCGGTCTGACCGATAAAGATCTTTGTAGAATATGTGGGAGCCAATATGAGCATCCAGGTTCCGCTATTGGTTATTGATCGGAGACATGTCTCGGTCATGTCTACATTATTCTCGAACCCGTAGGGTCCGCACGCTTAAGGTTTCGATGACAGTTTCATTATGAGTTTATATGTTTTGATGTACCGAAGGAGTTCGGAGTCCCGGATGAGATCGGGGACATGACAAGGAGTCTCGAAATGGTCGAGACATAATGATTGATATATTGGACGACTATATTCGGACACCGGAAGTGTTCCGGGGAAGTTTCAGATAAAACCGGAGTACCAGGGGGTTACCGAAACCCCTCGGGGGTTAATGGGCCTCATTGTCCTAAAGTGGAGAAGAGGAGGAGCAACCAGGGCAGGCCGCGCGCCCCCTCTCCGCCTTGTCCGAATTGGACAAGGAGGGAGGGGCGGCGCCCCCCTTTCCTTCCTCTCCTCTCTGCCTTCCTTCCCCCTCTCCTACTTGGACAAGGAAAAGGAGGGAGTCCTACTCCCGGTAGGAGTAGGACTCCTCCCTGGTGCGCCTCATCATGGCCGGCCGCCCCTCCCCCTTGCTCCTTTATATACGGGGGCAGGGGGCACCTCTGGACACAACAATTGATCCTTGAGATCTCTTAGCCGTGTGCGGTGCCCCCCTCCACCATAATCCTCAATATTATTGTAGCGGTGCTTAGGCGAAGCCCTGCGACGGTAGAACACCAAGATCATCACCACGCCGTCGTGCTGACGGAACTCTTCCCCGACACTTTGCTGGATCGGAGTCCGGGATCGTTATCAAGCTGAACGTGTGCTAAAACTCGGAGGTGTCGTAGTTTCGGTGCTTGATCGGTCGGGCCGTGAAGATGTACGACTACATCAACCGCGTTGTTATAACGCTTCCACTTTCGGTCTACGAGGGTACATGGACAACACTCTCCCCTCTCGTTGCTATGCATCACCATGATCTTGCGTGTGCGTAGGAATTTTTTTGAAATTACTACGTTTCCCCAACAGATCTATCCTCGCTTTTATGCCTAGCTAGGGGCGTTAAACAATAGCGCTTGTTGGGAGGCAACCCAATTTTATTTTTATTACTTGCTTTTTGCGCCTGCTTAGTAATAAATAAATTGTTTAGCCTCTGTTTTGGTTGTGTTTTTTGTGTTTAATTAGTGTTTGTGCCAAGTAGAACCGTTGGGAAGACTTGGGGAAAGTCTTGTTGAACTTGCTGTAAAAAAACAGAAACTTTAGTGCTCACGAGAACTGCGGTCATTTTTATTTGAAGAGTTCTATTTAGTTAATTCTTTTTTTAGATGATTAACAGACAAATTCCTCACGTCCAGAAATTTATTTTAGAATTTTTCGGGTTCAAGATCTTGCGCTAGCTACATATTACTACAGACTGTTCTGTTTTTGACAGATTCTGTTTTTCGTGTGTTGTTTGCTTATTTTGATGAATCTATGGTTAGTGAAATAGTTTATAATCCATAGAGAAGTTGGAATACAGTAGGTTTAACACCAATATAAATAAATAATGAGTTTATTACAGTACCTTGAAGTGGTCTTTTGTTTTCTTTCGCTAACGGAGCTCACGAGTTTTCTACTTTAAGTTTTGTGTTGTGAAGTTTTCAAGTTTTGGGTGAATTCTTGTGATGGATTATGGAACAAGGAGTGGCAAGAGCCTAAGCTTGGGGATGCCCATGGCACCCCCAAGATAATCCAAGGACACCAAAAAGTCAAAGCTTGGGGATGCCCCGGAAGGCATCCCCTCTTTCGTCCACTTCCATCGGTAATTTACTTGGAGCTATATTTTTATTCGCCAACATGATATGTGTTTTTCTTGGAGCGTCTTGTATTATTTGTGTCTTTGTGTCTTAGTATGCCACAATTATCCTTGCTGTACACACCTTTTGAGAGAGCCATACATGAATTAAAATTTGATAGAATACTCTATGTGCTTCACTTATATCTTTTGAGCTAAGTAGTTTTGTTCTATGTGCTTCACTTATATCTTTTGAGCGTTATAATTTTGCTCTTTGTGCTTCACTTAGATATTTTAGAGCACGGTGGTGGATTTGTTTCGAAGAAACTATTGATCTCTCATGCTTCACTTAAATTATTTTGAGAGTCTCTTAATAGCATGGTAATTTGCTTAATAATAATATGCTTGGTATTCAAGATTTGTGAAACTTTCTTTTGAGTGTGTTGAATACTAAGAAAAGATTGAAGCATGATAATTGTTTTGAGATATGGAGGTGATAATATTAAATTCATGCTAGTTGAGTAGTTGTGAATTTAAAGAATACTTGTGGTAAAGTTTGTGATTCTCGTAGCATGCACGTATGGTGAACCGTTATGTGATGAAGTCGGAGCATGATTTATTTATTGATTGTCTTCCTTATGAGTGGCGGTCGGGGACGAGCGATGGTCTTTTCCTACCAATCTATCCCCCTAGGAGCATGTGCGTAATACTTTGCTTTGATAACTTGTAAATTTTTGCAATAAGTATATGAGTTCTTTATGACTAATGTTGAGTCCACGGATCATACGCACTCTCACCCTTCCACCTTTGCTAGCCTCTCTAATACCGCGCACCTTTCGCCGGTATCATACACCTACCATATACCTTCCTCAAAACAGCCCCCATACCTACCTATTATGGCATTTCCATAGCCACTCCGAGATATATTGCCATGCAACTTTCCACCATCTAGTTCATCATGACACATTCATCATTGTCATATTGCTTAGCATGATCATGTAGTTGACATAGTATTTGTGGCAAAGCCACCGTTCATAATTTCTTCATACTTGTCACTCTTGATTCATTGCATATCCTGGTACACCGCCGGAGGCTTCCATATAGAGTCATACTTTGTTTTAGAATCGAGTTGTAAGCATTGAGTTGTAAATAAATAAAAGTGTGATGATCATCATTTAATAGAGCATTGTCCCAAAAAAGAGAAAGGCCAAAGAAAAAAAGAAGGCCCCAAAAAATAGAAAATAAATAAAAAGGGGCAATGCTACTATCCTTTTACCACACCTGTGCTTCAAAGTAGCACCATGATCTTCATAGTAGAGAGTCTCTCATGTTATCACTTTCATATACTAGTGGGAATTTTACATTATAGAACTTGTCTTGTATATTCCAATGATGGGCCTCCTCAAGTGCCCTAGGTCTTCGTGAGCAAGCAAGTTGGATGCACACCCACTAGTTTCTTTTGTTGAGCTTTCATACATTTATAGCTCTAGTGCATCCATTGCATGGCAATCCCTACGCACTCACATTAATATCTATTGATGGGCATCTCCATAGCCCGTTGATACGCCTAGTTGATGTGAGACTATCCTCTCCTTTTTTTCTCCACAACCACCATTCTATTCCACCTGTAGTGCTATATCCATGGCTCACGCTCATGTATTGCGTGAAGATTGTGTCGGCGTTCTGGGAATGGGGGTCCCCAGACTTGCCTGCCTGCGGCCTGCGGCGTGGCTCAAAGGGGGGGCCAGCGCGGCCCATCTTCACCAACACAAACTCAAGACCCTCGCGAGGGGCCAAGCCTCGCAGGGCGGATGATGCGGAGCTTCCTCTGGCACGGCCTCGTCAGGCTGGCTCGTGAAGAGGCGGAGAAATCAAGGCGGGGTACCTCGCGAGGTGCCCGTGACGCAAGTCATGACGACTCAGGGCGCCAGGCGGGCGCCAGCCCGCGCGGTGTCCTCCTTTCCTCTTTGGTGCAAAGGGGGCAAGCGCAGCCACGGAGTACCGAGGCATCAGGCAAAGGTTGCCATTTCGGTGCAACAAGACCAAGACCAGGAGGACTATGAGACGAAGGTCACTGTGGAGCCCAAGACGGCATCATCACCAGAGCTTTGCGCAGGCGAAGACTACTTTTGTCAGGATAGCTGATACTAGCTGTCCCCTTTCAAATTAGCCTGCCATTGTTGGCTCCCTTCCCGCTCGATATTTGGGAAGAGGACCAGGGACTCTATAAATAGGACCGGCCACCCACATAGCAAGGGGTTCGGTTCGGTTGGTTCTAGGGGCTCGACATGTCGGTTGGTTGGAAGCGGAGAGAGAGAGAGAGAGAGAGAGGGAGATGGGTGACTGAACTCCTCCCAGCAGTTCATCGCCTCAGCCAAGAACAGACCCTTGCGAGGCTGTTCTTCCTTGTATTGTTCATCATCATCAGCCCAAGAGGCAATCCACACACCACACACTGGAGTAGGGTATTACACCACAACGGTGGCCCGAACCAGTATAAACCCCGTGTCTCTTGTGTTGTTCTTCCCATAGTTCTGATCCTAGCATGGCGGAGGGGTGCAGGTAGGTAGGAGGTGAAATCTCCACGCGCACCCTAGTGTTCGAACCTCAAGGGTCTGCCGGAACCCGAAATCCGACATTTGGCGCGCCAGGTAGTGGTGCGCCGGAATTCGTCTTCCATCACCCCGTTCTCCTCCGACCATCACGCTCATGTCTGACGCTCGTCAGGCCCGCGCGGAGCGCCGGGCCGCCCTCGCTTCCCGCGTCGCCTAGACAGCCCCTGTCGGCGGGCGTCCTCGCCGTTCCCCGTCACCTGCCGTCAACGCCGCCACCGGCCCGGCGGGGGACGAGCAGCAAGCATCGTCTCAGCATCCACCCATGCGGCGAGACGGCTGCACTGCAACTCCCTCGCTCGCCCCAGCTGGATCTTCGTCTCGCGCGCTTCGCGCGCCCATGGAGGCTCGGGCTGCACTCATCGCAGCAAACGAGCTCCTGCGCTGCCGTCCCGCCGACAACGTCTACGAGGAATGGCTCGACCGCGTCGCCGAGCTCGTCCGCGCCGCAGGGGGCTCTCCTGCGCCGTCCCATCGCGCTACACCAACACCCCCGGTCGTCGCGGCCCTCTTGGGCGGCTTGCAGGCGCCGCCCACAAGGCACCACGTCAAGCCGTTCATCCGCCGGGTCAGCGCCGCTTCCATGCGGCAGGGGGCTCCCCTGGATCGGGCGGCGCCCGAGACTGGCCCGACCTTCAGCTAGGAGGACCACCCCTCCAACTCGGCTTGCTCGGGCGCGCTCCCCATGTTGTGCACCCCCACCATCTGCCAGGTGGCCGTCACCAGAACCCTCATTGATGGTGGCGCGGGCCTCAGCGTGCTCTCGGTCGAGGCCTTCAACCTCCTCCGCATACCCCTGGAACGGCTGCAATCTAGCCGGGCCTTCTCAGGCGTTGGGGCAAGTCGTCCAGCTCCTTGGGACAGATCCGGCTCCCAGTGACCTTCAGCACCTACGACAACCTCCGCACGGAGCTGGTTTACTTCGACATTGCCCCCATCGGCCTCCCCTACAACGCCATCCTCGGCTACCTAGTGCTGGCCCAATTCATGGCCGCGACGCACCCGGCGTACAACCTCATGAAGATGCCCGGGAGCAGCGGTGTCCTCACTGTGCGCGGGGACACCGGGGACGCGCTGCGGGCGCTCAAGCTCGCCTTCAAGACGGCGGCGTCGGCACAGCCCGCCGACTTGGAGACCCCCGGGCCCAAGGGGGCTGCACCCGCCAAGAAGAAACAGTTGTTACCCAAGACAAGGCAGAAACCAAGTAGATACCCGTCGATGAGGACGGGTCCACCAACGCCACTTTCACCATAGGCGCCCACCTCAAACTAGAGCAGGAGAAGGCCCTGGTCGGGTTCCTGTGCGCAAACAAGAAGGTATTCGCTTGGGAGCCTGACCAGTTGGCGGGGATCCCTAGGAGTGTAATCGAGCATCACCTCAACGTGTGCCCCAACATGCGCCCTATGAAGCAGAAGGCCAGGCGGCAGTCCACAGAAAAGCAGGCTTTCATCGTCCAAGAAACCCGTAAATTAGAAACCGCTGGGGTTATTCGCGAGGTCCGATACCCGGATTGGTTGGCCAACCCTGTCGTTGTGCCAAAGAAGGGAGGGAAGGAGCGTATGTGTGTCGACTTCACCAACCTCAACAAAGCATGCCCGCAAGATCCGTTCCCGCTCCCCCGCATCGACCAGATCATCGATTCCACTACGGAATGCGACCTGTTATGCTTCTTGGATGCCTTCTCTGGGTATCACCAGATCAAGATGGCGGTAGAAGACGTCGAGAAGACAGCCTTCCTAACCCCGTGTGGGGTGTACTACTACACATGCATGCCATTCGGGCTGCGTAACGCAGGGGCGACCTTCCAGCGGCTGATGCACATCACCTTGGGCCCGCAGCTCAGGAAGAATGTTGAAGCTTATGTCGATGCCATTGTGGTAAAGTCTCGGGAGGCCGGGACCTTGATACAGGACTTGGAGGAAACCTTCGCGGGCCTCAACGCAGTGAACCTACGGCTCAACCCAGAGAAGTGTGTGTTCGGAGTCCCCTCAGGCAAGCTCTTGGGTTTCCTCGTGTCCCACCGAGGCATCGAGGCTAACCCAGAGAAGGTCAAGGCGGTGGAAGACATGAGCCCGCCAAAGACCCTCAGAGAAATGCAGAAGCTCACGGGGCGCGTGACCACGCTAGGGCGCTTCATCTCCAAGTTGGGGGAACGAGCCCTGCCCTTCTTCCAGCTAATGAAGAAAAAGGGGACCTTCGAGTGGACTGAGGAGGCTGACAAGGCGTTCCGGGATCTCAAGAGATACCTGACCAGCCCACCGGTCATGGTGGCTCCGCGCCCTCAGGAGCCCCTGGTGCTTTAGCTCGCCGCCACTCTCTACTCCGCCAGCGCAGCCTTGGTGGCAGTCAGAGAGGAGCGCCGAATCAAAACCACGGCAGCAGCCCGGGACAAGGCAGAACAGGGACAAGGAAGGCCTACAGAAACCGCCACCGTGGCTGAGGAGGATCAGCCGCCGCAGAGGGGCGCACCAGAGGCGGAAGAGGCCCCTCTTCCAGATGGCCAATCTCAGGAGGCCTCATTGCCTCAAGAGGCGCCACGGTCTCCGAAAGGAGCCACCAACACTGACGCACTCCACCTTGTTGAGCACCCAGTGTACTTCATCAGCACAGTGCTGCGGGATGCAAGAGCACGGTACCCCATGCCTCAGAAACTCCTCCTCACGCTACTGGTGGCTTCATGCAAGTTGCGGCACTATTTTCAGGGTCACCCCATCAAGGTCGTCTCGTCATACCCCCTGGAGAGAGAGTGCTCAGGAGCCCTAATTTAGCTGGAAGGGTCGTTGAGTGGAACATAGAAGTGCAAGCGTTTCAGCTCGAATTCAGCACGACCAGGGTCATCGAGGGAGCAGCATTGGCGGATTTTGTGGTAGAGTGGACGGAGGCGCCAGGCCTCAAGGCCGATGAGGATCGGTCCCTATCCCTGGGAAGCGAGGCGCCAGAAAGCTGGGTCATGTACTTCGATGGGGCATTCTCCAGGCATGGCGCTGGAGCTGGGGCGGTGCTTATATCGCCCACACAGGACAAGCTCTATTATGCCGTGCAGCTCTGTTTCCAGCAAGGTGAAAAGGTCTCCAACAACATAGCGGAGTATGAAGGTTTAATAGCGGGCTTGAAGGCCGCGGCTGCCCTGGGGGTGAAACGCCTCACCATCAAGGGCGATTCGCAGCTCCTCGTCAATTTCTCCAACAAGGTGTACAAGCCGAAGGATGAGCACATGGAAGCCTACCTTGCGGAAGTCCATAGGATGGAGAAGCAATTCTGGGGGTTGGAGTTGCAGCATGTGCCCCGTGGCACCAATCAGGAGGCCGATGAAACATGCGTCCAGGCGGTTACCTCAGGAGCCTGGCGTTTTCGAGGAGCGGCTCTTCAAGCCCTCAGCCCTGCCGTCATTACCAAACACGGCTCAGCCCCGGGAGGATCTCCCCCAGCCACCTACCTCAGGAGCTCCGACCTGTGGCCCGGCCTCAGGAGCACGCCTGCTCCTGACGATGGAACCTCAGGAGGGATGTTGGATCGCGGAGCTCCGAAGCTACTTAACGCAAGGGACCCTGCCGGAGAAGGAGGAGGAAGCGGAGCGAGTGGCACGCCAGGCCACGACATACTGGATCAAAGACAGAGAGCTCTACCGGAAGCGACCAAATGATGTATCCCTGCGCTGCATCTCCAGGGAGCAAGGGAAGGAACTACTGGAAGATATACACGGCGGAGACTGCGGACATCATTCATCACCGCGGACCCTCGCCGGCAAGGCGTTCCGCAGTGAGTTTTATTGGCTCACCGCGCTCAATGACGCCGTGGAACTAGTGAAAGCTTGTGAAGCCTGCCAGTTCCATGCCAAGCAGATCCATCAGCCAGCAGGAGGCTTGCAGACTATCCCCCTTTCGTGGCCATTCGCAGTCTGGGGGCTGGACATCTTGGGCCCGTTTCCTCGGGCGTCAGGGGGCTACCGCTACCTTTACGTTGCCATGGACAAGTTCACCAAGTGGGCTGAAGTAGAGGTTGTCCGCACCATTCCCGCGGGTTCCGCGATCAAGTTCATCAAGGGCATCGTGAGCCGGTTCGGGGTGCCGAATCGCATCATCACGGACAACGGTTCGTAGTTCACCAGTAACCTCTTCAAAACATATTGTGCTAACCTTGGAACGCAGATATGCTACGCCTCAGTGGCGCACCCCCGAAGCAACGGCCAGGCCGAGCGAGCCAACGTGGAGGTCCTGAGGGGCCTCAAGACCAGGACGTTCAAGAAGAAGCTGGAGGCATGCGGCAGAGGTTGGTACGACGAGCTTCAGTCCGTGCTGTGGTCCATCCGCACCACCGCAACCAAGCCGATTGGAGAGACCCCATTCTTCCTGGTCTATGGAGCGGAAGCGGTCCTCCCTCACGAGGTCAGACGTCGCTCCGCGCGGGTCCTGGCATTCGACGAGGCGTAGCAGGACGCCACGTGGGGGATGGACCTCGTGCTGGGGGAGGAACGTTGCCGAGAAGCCGCGCTATGAGCGGCGAGGTACCAACAAGCGCTGCGGCGATATCACTGCCACAACATCCGTCCCAGGACTCTTGAGGTAGGAGACCTTGTGCTCAGGCGGGTTCTCTCCAGGGAGGGACTGCACAAGCTCTCTCCCGTGTGGGAGGGCCCGTTCAAGGTTGTTCATGTTTCCAGGCCCGGCTCCGCGCGCTTGGAGACTCAGGAGGGAGTGCCGGTCCAGAATGCATGGAACATCCAGCACCTCCGGAGGTTCTACCCCTGAAAAGGCCCAGAGCCTGTGAAGCAAGGCGAGTGCCTGTGAAGCTATCGCGTTTTGGAAAAGGCCCAGAGCTTGTGAAGCAAGGCGAGTGCCTGTGAAGCTATCGCGTTTTGGAAAAGGCCCAGAGCCTGTGAAGCAAGGCGAGTGCCTGTGAAGCAAGGCGAGTGCCTGTGAAGCTATCGCGTTTTGGAAAAGGCCTGGAGCCTGTGAAGAAGGCGAATGCCTGTGAAGCTATCGCATTTTGGAAAAGGCCCAGAGCCTGTGAAGCAAGGCGAGTGCCTATGAAGCTATCGCGTTTTGGAAAAGGCCCAGAGCCTGTGAAGCAAGGCGAGTGCCTGTGAAGCTATCGCGTTTTTGAAAAGGCCCGGAGCCTGTGAAGAAGGCGAATGCCTGTGAAGCTATCGCGTTTTGGAAAAGGCCCGGAGCCTGTGAAGAAGGCCAACGCCTGTGAAGCTCGCCGCCCATGACACTCTCACGTAATAATGAGTTGGGGCTGTACACGCCCCGGGGTCTCAGGAGCGCTGGCCTCAGGCCCTGGGGCTCCCTCGCATGCCAAGTGGCAGCACTTAGCTCCGCGCTGGTGAGAAGACGTCGAAGACTAGATTAGCTGCCGGACGCGGCTTTTCATTTGCTTTCCGCAGTTGGCTTGTTCCTTCTCATTCGAAGTTTTATTGAAGTTGTTGATGTCTTTGGCTCGAGGTTCTTCGACTTTTCACTCTCCTGCCTCGGTTTCTCTTGCGCAAGGCCTCGCGAGGGGGCAGCTGAGCGCCCTCGCAAGCGTTCCTATCCTAGTCATTCAAAGAGTTCGCGACCTGGGCCCCTTACAGGAGCACCCCTCCAGTCCGTGCCCCACGGGCACCGCGACACAAACAAAGGGCCTGGGTCGGTCGCCCCCCCATGGCTGGGGCCGGGAACTATCCATGCTCGGGCACATACCCGGAAGGTACGGTAACGAAAGCAAAACGATGATTAACAGCAATAACCCAAACACGCCCCCGCGGGGCTCCGCACTATTGTCTTTGTTACGCAGGAAAAAGGGAAAAGGAAGAACAAATCCAGCGCGGCTCGCCTCACACCGGCCCGCAGGGAAGGCCTGAGCTGCCTCCGGAGCTCAGGCAGACTCCTTCTCGCGCTTCACCAGGGCGCAACGGCGGGCGGACACATTGCCACCCCACAAGCAGATACGACGGTGTGGAGGCTGATTGCGGCCACCACTAGAGGAGTCGCCGCCTGAAGAAGAACCGGAGAAGCTTGAGGAACCCCGAACGCCGCCAGCCGCGCGAGCGCTGCTCTCTCCATCATCGCCGGAGCTGGGTTCCCAGCCGCGGTCGTCACCCTCGGGGCAACACCCTGCGCGGCGACCATCTTCCCCAAACACCATCACGTAGAGGGTGGCGTCGCCGTCGAACTTGAAGTGTAGGGTGCACCGACGGCTCAGGCCACGCGCGCGGGCAAACGTCTGCCAACCACGGGCCAGGGACAGGCTCCCAGCCGCGGAGACCTCCAGAGAGACCCATGAGGCCCGGCTGCAGCAGCCGTCAGCCTGGAGCCAGAGGCCGCCCGGGGCGCCGGCCGCGAGCTCGCCGAGGAGGAAGCGAGGAAGCGGAAGCCGGGTGCTAGCCGGCTCCGCCGACCACACGACGAACTCCGGCAGCACTTCAGCAGCACGAACGCGCGGCCTGGGGGGACGCGCAGCCGGAGCGCACCCCCCGGCTGCAGCAATCTGCCCGTCGTTGTGCTGAAGATCGCCTCCACGGCCGCGGGGAGCCACCATGGTGGCCACAGGATGCTTGCGAGGGCGCCCATGGCCGCGCTTGGGTGGGGTAGAGGCGGGCTCAACCCGGCAAGTCTTCCCCTTCTCGGCGGCCGAGAACCTCCTCGACAGGGCCATGAAGAAAAAGGAGAAGCAAGGGGGGATGAACCGGAAGGGCGCGCGCCGGTCCATACTTATGGCTGGCGATGGCCAACCAACAGCCCCCACGATCATAGGTAATTATGACCCGCTTTGCATGCAGGGACTTGTCCAATCCGTGTAGTTGCCGAGGCGCCATGGGGAAGTGGAGACGCCCACGTCCAATCAACCGCCACGCAGCGCCCAAGGCCGCAGGCTGTTAGGGCCCACGGTGCTTCACTCTTGCCCTTCCGCCTCCTTGCACGGCCAAGTCCGGGCGCGCCTTGGGCCGGGGGGCTACTGTCGGCATTCTGGGAACGGGGGTCCCCAGACTTGCCTGCCTGCGGCCTGCGGCGTGGCTCAAAGGGAGGCCCAGCGCGGCCCATCTTCACCAACACAAACTCAAGACCCTCGCGAGGGGCCAAGCCTCGCGGGGCGGACGACGCGGAGCTTCCTCAGGCACGGCCTCGTCAGGCTGGCTCGCGAGGAGGTGGAGAAATCAAGGCGGGGTACCTCGTGAGGTGCCCGTGACGCAAGTCATGACGACTCAGGGCGCCAGGCGGGCACCAGCCCACGCAGCGTCCTCCTTTCCTCTTTGGTGTAAAGGGGGCAAGCGCAGCCGTGGAGTACCGAGGCATCAGGCAAAGGTTGCCATTTCGGTGCAACAAGACCAAGACCAGGAGGACTACGAGACGGAGGTCACCGTGGAGCCCAAGACGGCGTCATCCCCACAGCTTTGCGCAGGCGAAGACTACTTTTGTCAGGATAGCTGATACTAGCTGTCCCCTTTCAAATTAGCCCGCCATAGTTGGCACCCTTCCCGCTCGATATTTGGGAAGAGGACCAGGGCCTCTATAAATAGGACCGGCCACCCACATAGCAAGGGGTTCGGTTCGGTCGCTTCCAGGGGCTCGACAGGTCGGTTGGTTGGAAGCAGAGAGAGAGAGAGAGAGAGAGAGAGAGAGAGAGAGAAGGGTGACTGAACTCCTCCCAGCATTTCATCGCCTCAGCCCAGAACAGACCCTCGCGAGGCTATTCTTCCTTGTATTGTTCATCATCATCAGCCCAAGAGACAATCCACACACCACACACTGGAGTAGGGTATTACACCACAACGGTGGCCCGAACCAGTATAAACCCCGTGTCTCTTGTGTTGTTCTTCCCATAGTTCTGATCCTAGCATGGCGGAGGGGTGCAGGTAGGTAGGAGGTGAAATCTCTGCGCGCACCCCAGTGTTCGAACCTCAAGGGTCTGGCGGAACCCGAAATCTGACAGATTGAAAAAGTTTTGAAAAAGTTAGAGTATGAAACAATTGCTTGGCTTGTCATCGGGGTTGTGCATGATTTAAATACTTTGTGTGGTGAAGATAGAGCAGAGCCAGACTATATGATTTTGTAGAGATAACTTTCTTTGGCCATGTTATTTTGAGAAGACATAATTGCTTTGTTAGTATGCTTGAAGTATTATTATTTTTATGTCAATATAAACTTTTGTCTTGAATCTTTCGAATCTGAATATTCATATCACAATTAAGAAGATTTGCATTGAAATTATGCCAAGTAGCACTCTGCATCAAAAATTCTCTTTTTATCATTTACCTACTCGAGAACGAGCAGGAATTAAGCTTGGGGATGCCTGATACGTCTCCAACGTATCTATAATTTTTGATTGCTCCATGCTATATTATCTACTGTTTTGGACTATATTGGGCTTTATTTTCCACTTTTATATTATTTTGGGACTAACCTATTAACCGGAGGCCCAGCCCAGAATTGCTGTTTTTTGCCTATTTAAGTGTTTCCGAGAAACAAAATATCAAACGGGGTACAAACGGAATAAAACCTTCGGGAACGTGATTTTCTCACCGAACGTGATCCAGGAGACTTGGACCCGACTCCAAGGAGTCAAAGAGGAGGTCATGAGGGTGGGGGGCGTCCCCCCAAGGGCGCGCCCCCTGCCTCGTGGGCCCCTCGATGCTCCACCGACGTACTCCTTCCTCCTATATATACATATGTACCCACGAAAGATCAGAACAGGAGCCAAAAACCTAATTCCACTGCCGCAACTTTCTGTATCCACGAGATCCCATCTTGGGGCCTGTTCCGGAGCTCCGCCGGAGAGGGCCGTCATCACGGAGGGCTTCTACATCACCATAGCCCCTCCAAAGAAGTGTGAGTAGTTTACCTCAGACCTTCGGGTCCATGGTTAGTAGCTAGATGGCTTCTTCTCTCTCTTTGAATCTCAATACAAAGTTCTCCCCCTCTCTTGTGGAGATCTATTCGATGTAATCTTCTTTTTGCGGTGTGTTTGTTGAGACCGATGAATTGTGGGTTTATGATCAAGTCTATCTATGAATAATATTTGAATCTTCTCTAAATTATTTTATGTATGATTGGTTATCTTTGCAAGTCTCTTCGAATTATCCGTTTGGTTTCGCCAACTAGATTGGTAGTTCTTGCCATGGGAGAAGTGCTTAGCTTTGGGTTCGATCTTGCGGTGTCCTTTCCCAGTGACAGAAGGGGCAGGAAGGCACGTATTGTATCGTTGCCATCGAAGATAACAAGATGGGGTTTATTTCATATTGCATGAATTTGTCTCTCTACATCATGTCATCTTGCTTAACGCGTTACTCTGTTTTTAACTTAATACTCTAGATGCATGCTGGATAGAGGTTGATGTCTACTACACAACCTTCTTCTTGTAGACGTTGTTGGGCCTCCAAGTGCAGAGGTTTGTAGGACAGTAGCAAATTTCCCTTAAGTGGATGACCTAAGGTTTATCAATCCGTAGGAGGCGTAGGATGAAGATGGTCTCTCTCAAGCAACCCTGCAACCAAATAACAAAGAGTCTCTTGTGTCCCCAACACACCCAATACAATGGTAAATTGTACAGGTGCACTAGTTCAGCGAAGAGATGATGATACAAGTAGTATATGGATAGTAGATAATAGTATTTGTAATCTGAAATAATAAAAACAGCAAGGTAGCAAGTAATAAAAGTTAGCGTAAATGGTATTGCAATGTGTGGAAACAAGGCCTAGGGTTCATACTTTCGCTAGTGTAAGTTCCCTCAACAATACTAACATAATTGGATCACATAACTATCCCTCAACATGCAACAAAGAGTCACTCCAAAGTCACTAATAGCGGAGAATGAATGAAGAGATTATGGTAGGGTACGAAACCACCTCAAAGTTATTCTTTCCAATCAATCCGTTGGGCTATTCCTATAAGTGTCACAAACAGCCCTAGAGTTCGTACTAGAATAACACCTTAAGACAGAAATCAACCAAAACCCTAATGTCACCTAGATACTCCAATGTCACCTCAAGTATCCGTGGGTATAATTATACGATATGCATCACACAATCCCAGATTCATCTATTTAACCAACACAAAGGACCTCAAGAGTGCCCCAAAGTTCTACCGGAGAATCACGAGGAAAACGTGTGCCAACCCCTATGCATAGGTTCATGGGCGGAACCCGCAAGTTGGTCACCAAAACATACATCAAGTGGCACGCGGTATCCCATTGTCACCACAGATATCCATGGCAAGACATACATCAAGTGTTCTCAAATCTTTAAAGACTCAATCTGATAAGATTACTTCAAAGGGGAAACTCAATTCATTACAAGAGAGTAGAGGGGGGAAGATGAAGGAAATATGCCCTAGAGGAAATAATAAAGTTATTATTTATTTCCTTATTTCATGATAAATGTTTATTATTCATGCTAGAATTGTATTAACCGGAAACATAATACATGTGTGAATACATAGACAAACAGAGTGTCACTAGTATGCCTCTACTTGACTAGCTCGTTAATCAAAGATGGTTATGTTTCCCAACCATGGACATAGAGTTGTTATTTGATTAACGGGATCACATCATTAGATGAATGATCTGATTGACATGACCCATTCCATTAGCTTAGCACCCAATCGTTTAGTATGTTGCTATTGCTTTCTTCATGACTTATACATGTTCCTATGACTATGAGATTATGCAACTCCCATTTGCCGGAGGAACACTTTGTGTGCTACCAAATGTCACAACGTAACTGGGTGATTATAAAGGAGCACTACTGGTGTCTCCAAAGGTACATGTTGGGTTGGCGTATTTCGAGATTAGGATTTGTCACTCCGATTGCCGGAGAGGTACCTCTGGGCCCTCTCGGTAATGCACATCACTTAAGCCTTGCAAGCATTGCAACAAATGAGTTAGTTTCGAGATGATGTATTACGGAACGAGTAAAGAGACTTGCCGGTAACGAGATTGAACTAGGTATTGGATACCGACGATCGAATCTCGGGCAAGTAACATACCGATGACAAAGGGAACAACGTATGTTGTTATGCGGTCTGACCGATAAAAGATCTTCGTAGAATATGTAGGAGCCAATATGGGCATCCAAGTCCCGCTATTGGTTATTGACCGGAGACGTGTCTCGGTCATGTCTACATTGTTCTCGAACCCGTAGGGTCCGCACGCTTAAGGTTTCGATGACAGTTATATTATGAGTTTATGAGTTTTGATGTACCGAAGGAGTTCGGAGTCCCGGATGAGATCGGGGTCATGACGAGGAGTCTCGAAATGGTCGAGACGTAAAGATCGATATATTGGACGACTATATTCGGACATCGGAAAGGTTCCGAGTGATTCGGGTATTTTTCGGAGTACCGGGTAGTTACGGGAGAAGCAATGGGCCTTGATGGGCTTTAGTGGAAAGAGGAGAAGGGGCCAAGGGGCTGCTGCGCCCCCCCTCCCCTCTGGTCCGAATTGGACTAGGGAAAAGGGGGCCGACCACCTTTCCTTCTCCTCTACTTCCTTCTCCCTTCCTCCCCTCTTGGTGGACTCCTACTAGGACTTGGAGTCCTAGTAGGACTCCACATCCTGGCCGCACCAATTGCCTTGGCCGGCCTCCTCCTCCTCCATCCTTAATATACTGAGGCAAGGGGCACCCTAGAGACACAAGTTGATCCACGAGATCATATTCTTAGCCGTGTGCGGCGCCCCCTACCACCATAGTCCTCGATAATATTGTAGCGGTGCTTAGGCGAAGCCCTGCGACAGTAGTACATCAAGATCGTCACCACGCCGTCGTGCTGATGGAACTCTTCCCCGACACTTTGCTGGATCGGAGTCCGGGGATCGTCATCGAGCTGAACGTGTGTTAAAACTCGGAGGTGCCGTAGTTTCGGTGCTTGATCGGTCGGGCCGTGAAGACGTATGACTACATCAACCAAACGCTTCCGTTGTCGATCTACTAGGGTACGTAGATCACACTCTCCCCTCGTTGCTATGCATCACCATGATCTTGCGTGTGCGTAGGAATTTTTTTGAAATTACTACGTTCCCCACCAGTGGCATCAGAGCCAGGTTTTATTGTTTGATGTTATGTGCACGAGTAGAACACAAGTGAGTTGTGGGCGATTTAAGTCATACTGCCTACCAGCATGTCATACTTTGGTTCGGCGGTATTGTTGGACGAAGCGGCCCGGACCGACATTACGCGTACGCTTACGCGAGACCGGTTCTCCCGACGTGCTTTGCACATAGGTGGCTTGCGGGTGACTGTTTCTCCAACTTTAGTTGAACCGAGTGTGGCTACGCCCGGTCCTTGCGAAGGTTAAAACGGCATCAACTTGACAAACTATCGTTGTGGTTTTGATGCGTAGGTAAGATTGGTTTTTGCTTAAGCCCGTAGCAGCCACGTAAAACTTGCAACAAACAAAGTAGAGGACGTCTAACTTGTTTTTGCAGGGCATGTTGTGATGTGATATGGTCAAGACATGATGCTAAATTTTATTGTATGAGATGATCATGTTTTGTAACCGAGTTATCGGCAACTGGCAGGAGCCATATAGTTGTCGCTTTATTGTATGCAATGCAATCGCGCTGTAATGCTTTACTTTATCACTAAGCGGTAGCGATAGTCGTGGAAGCATAAAAGTGGCGAGACGACAACGATGGTGCGATGGAGATCAAGGTGTCGCGCCGGTGACGATGGTGATCATGACGGTGCTTTGGAGATGGAGATCACAAGCACAAGATGATGATGGCCATATCATATCACTTATATTGATTGCATGTGATGTTTATCTTTTATGCATCTTATCTTGCTTTGATTGACGGTAGCATTATAAGATGATCTCTCACTAATTATCAAGAAGTGTTCCCCCTGAGTATGCACCGTTGCGAAAGTTCTTCGTGCTGAGACACCACGTGATGATCGGGTGTGATAGGCTCTACGTTCAAATACAACGGGTGCAAAATAGTTGCACACGCGGAATAGTCAGGTTATACTTGACGAGCCAAGCATATACAGACATGGCCTCGGAACACGGAGACCGAAAGGTCGAGCGTGAATCATATAGTAGATATGATCAACATAGTGATGTTCACCATTGAAACTACTCCATCTCACGTGATGATCGGACATGGGTTAGTTGATTTGGATCACGTGATCACTTAGAGGATTAGAGGGATGTCTATCTAAGTGGGAGTTCTTAAGTAATATGATTAATTGAACTTAAATTTATCATGAACTTAATCCTGGTTGTCGGGGTAAATAGACATGGGTAGCCCGGCCGGTTTCCCTGGCCCCTCAGAAAAAATTATGAGCCCGTCCGGCTCATAAGAAGACTCAAGACCTGGGCCGCCTCCCCCTGGCCGACTACCTTCCTAGCCGGCTTCGGGGGAGGCCCACCCTTTACCCTCATGAAGAAAGCTGTGGAGGGCCGGCTACGGCAAGGCCGGCTACGAGAGGCCGGCCACAGCAAGGCCGGCTACAGCCAGGCCGGCTCCCATAAAGCAGTCAAAGCCGTACCCGCAATGTACGCGTCCACTCTGCGATGATGAAGCGGGGCGTGGCTACAGTGGAGCCTGTCACCCCCAAAACCCGGAGCACGCCTAGTACAGCGCGCCGTGCGGGCAGCCACGGCCCGCCCGGCGCGGCACTGTAGCCACGGCGGCTCTGACGCCGTCCACGACGGGCCGCCAGCGTGGCCCCCGAGGCGGTGGGCCCCTTCGGGCAGAGAGATGCCGAAGGCAGCCGCACCTCCTCTCAAGCTGGCAAGACAGAGGGCCGGCTTCCCGTAGCCGGCCTGCCACCCTCCTCAAAGGAGACGTCCATTAAGGAGACAAGATGCGGCGGGGCTACAGTAATCGCCCGCCAAGGCGGCGTTACTGTAGCCACGCTTACCCCGACCAAGCCTGCGTCGACAACACGGAGTAACAGTAACCATCCACCGACCAGGCCTTGGCCGGTGGGGCCGGCCTGTCGACCAAGGAGCCGGCAGCCGGCGGGACCCACCAGCCGGCGGGCCCCAGAAGCCAGCGCAGAAGCCGGCGAGCATAGTCACAGACAGCTGGGCCCCGCGCCCAGTCGGATTACCATTGTACCCCCGGGGGGTAGGCCTATATAAACCCCCCGGTGCACCCATGCAAAGGGTTGGACTCTTATTCTAGACCTAGACACCATACAAGGAGAGGAAGCAAGCTGAGCTGAGCCCTTCTTCCTCCTTCCACCCAAAACAGCTCAAGGAGCATTGTAGCTACTTGGTCACTTAGTAACCATGCGGAGACCCCGCAGAGCAGCAGTAGGGGTGTTATCTCCCCGGAGAGCCCTGAAGCTGGGTAAGATTTGCCAGCGTGCATGTCTTTGCCTCATCCCGTTTCCAGGCACCGGCGATGTTTTATTGGCCCCCGCAATGATAAGCCACCCGTTGGCATATGTCGCTCCTACCACCCGACATTTGGCGCCCACCGTGGGGCCAGGTGCACCGTCGTCCGGAGACCTGTTCTGGACGGGAACCCTTTTCCTTCCCCGCGAGCGTAGCCAGCCCGGCTCGCCCGATGGCACTTGCCGCGACGCGCTGCTTGGCGTCACCAACATCTGCGCGGCGAGCGGCCTCGCCGACCTCTTCGACAAGGCCCACATCTCCGACGAGCTTGCCTCCGATGCGGGCACTGATCGCCTCGCCAACCTCCTCGGCCAGCTCCACGTCTCCAGCGAGCTCGCTGTGGATTTGGAGTCGGTTGGCTCCACCGACCCGATGCCTGTCGACTCTGACACGACATCCTACGATACCTTCCCCACCAACGTCACGGTCTACAACGACCCGCTCCCTCCAGCTGGCGATGGCGATTCTGACGCTCCCGAGGTGATGGTTATCGGCCTCGACGGCCCGACCGACGAGGGCGCCCGCGACGCCCCACGCGCGGCGGCCCACGACTTGTCCGCCCCCCTTCCGGCTGACGCCAGCGACGAAGTTCTGGAGGCACGCCGCCTCGCCCTCCTCGCGGAGGGCCGGCGGCTAGCCTCCGTAAGACGCCTCACCGAGGCCTACCAGCGCGAAGCTGACCGCGCCGCCTTCGGCACGCCGGCTCCGGCTGGCCCGAGCCGGGCTGGCGTTGTCAGGCAACACGGCGCCGTCATCGCCGACGCGCTTGGAGTGGATCGCCCGGTCTACGCCACCCCGCTCGAGAACCTGCGCGCCGCCCAGGCGGCCGTAGACGAGCTGGACGGCTTGGAAGCCGAAGACCTCCCCCACATGACGCGGCGCATCCAGCAACTAATCGATGCGGCCGCACGACGACACGAAGCCGACGCCTGCGTGGGAAGCCCTCCCCCGCGCCGCGACCACGGCGCGACTTCCCGGTCGCCGACTACAAGCAACACCCGTGCGCGGCGCGAGAAAGAGCCGGCTTCCAGCCGAAGCCGGACCCAAATCTCCATCGAGCGAGACGCGGACGGCCGCCCCCGAGCCATGGAATGGCGAGGCACCCCGCCTCCGCCTCGAGCTCACGGAGAGAGATACCCTACCCCGCCTCCAGTGGCTCATCCGCCTCTCAGCGGTCGGCTTGGTCGCCGCGAGGGAGTCGGCGAAAACGATGCCCGCCACCGGATCGACCGCCTGGCCCGATCCCTGGCGCTAGAAGAAGAAGACAATGTCGGCCCGCCTTGCTTTGGCCCCCGCATCCGCGACGAGCCCTTCCCCAAAGGGTTCTCGCTCCCAAGAGACACACCCAAGTACAACGGCTCGGTGAAGCCGGAAGACTGGCTGACCGACTACTCCACAGCCGTCAACATCGCCAATGGCAACCGGCGCGTTGCCGTGAAGTACGTGCCCCTCATGCTGCAAGGCACGGCACGGACTTGGCTTAACAGCCTCAAGCCCCTCAGCATCAACAGCTGGGTGGATTTCACTGAGGCCTTCGTTCGCAACTTCACCAGCACCTACAAGCGGGCTCCCAAGCCCAGACAGCTCTCCCTGTGCGTACAGGGCCCAGCCGAGTCCACTCGCGACTACCTCACGCGTTGGGCCGAGCTCCGCAATTCATGCGAAGGGGTGCGCGAGGTGCAAGCCATCGAATACTTCACTGCCGGGTGCCGAGAGGGCACCCTCCTCAAGCACAAGCTTCTCTGCGATGAGCCGACTACCCTCGACGAGCTCCTGAACATCGCCGACAAGTACGCCACTGCCGACTCCTCAATGAAGACCGAGCTCCGGGTGGACGCGTCCGGAAAAGTGCTCAATCCGGCGCCCCAAGCGCCGGCTGGAGACGGCGGCCGACGCCAACACCAGAACGATCAGAAGCGCAAAGGCCCTGTGCCGCCTCCCGCTAGCCGGCAGGTGGCCACGGTCGAAGATACGCCGCCTGAGGGGCGGCCCGCGCCCAAGAAGCCCAAGGGCGGCCGGCCGGCTTGGCAGCCGGCCTTTTCCTACGAGCAGACCCTTGATGCCCCGTGCAAGTTCCACAGCGGCGCGAAGCCGTCTAACCACACGTCCCGTAAATGTAACTGGCTCGCCCGAATCTCCAAGGGCGAAGGGCTCACGCCGACTCCGCCTGCCGGCCCGCCACCTCCGGCTCCGCCGCCCAAGGCCGCTCGGCCCGCGGTCGACGCCGTGCAGGACGAGTTCCCCGATGAGCAAGCATCTTATGTTGTCTTCACAAGCCAGCCTGAAGACCGGCGCAGCAAGCGCCGCGAGCAACAAGAAGTCAATGTGGCCGCCGCCAGCCCAGCCGGCCACATGCACTGGTCAGAGAAATCCATCAGCTGGAGCCGGGCCGACCACCCAGAGGTGATGCCGTCCCCCGGCTCCTACGCTTTGGTCCTGGAGGCCACCCTTGCGATGGATACGCGCGCCGCACGCTTCTCCTGCGCGCTGATTGATGGTGGAAGCAGCATCAACATCCTGTACCGCGACACCATGGAGAAGCTGGGTGTCAAGGCGAAGCAGCTTGCGCCGACT
The DNA here is from genome assembly GCA_034509565.1 of Triticum monococcum. Classification (NCBI taxonomy): domain Eukaryota; kingdom Viridiplantae; phylum Streptophyta; class Magnoliopsida; order Poales; family Poaceae; genus Triticum; species Triticum monococcum. The sequence goes on from CM067841.1 coordinate 390,183,538, forward strand.
CGAACGGTGTTCCACGGCATCGTACCCGGTTTGTCCTATGCCCCCATCGGCAAGATCAAGATCGATGTACTCTTTGGGGGCAAGGATCATTTCCGCCGGGAAGCAATCTGGTTCGAGGTGGTGGACCTGGAGAGCCCTTACCACGCCTTGCTTGGCCGACCCGCCTTGGCCAAGTTCATGGCGGTCCCCCACTACGCTTACCTCAAGATGAAGATACCAAGCTCCAAGGGTGTCATCACCATCGCCGGCGACTACAAGAAATCCGCCGACTGCACCGCGGCCAGCAGTCGGCTGGCCGAATCCCTCATGATTGCCGAGGAGAAGAAGACGCTGAACAGGGTCGTGGCCCTGGCCAGCAAGCAGCTAAAACAACCCGCCGACTCCAAGGAGTATGATGCCCAAGGATCTTTCCAGCCGGCCAATGAGACCAAGAAGATACAGCTCGACCCCGAGCACCCCGAGAGGTTTGCCGTCATTGGGGCGAGCCTGGATAGCAAATAGGAAGGCGAGCTCGTCGATTTCCTCCGTGAGAATCGGGATATCTTTGCATGGTCCCCCAAGGACATGCCGGGTGTTCCGAAGGATTTTGCCGAGCACAAATTGCACGTGCAGGAGGATGCTAAACCAGTCAAGCAGCCCCTTCGCCGACTGTCAGAGGAGAAGAGAAGGATCGTAGGGGAGGAGATAGCCCGGCTTCTCGCAGCCGGCTTCATCATGGAAGTTTTCTTCCCGAGTGGCTCGCGAACCCGGTTCTCGTGCTGAAAAAGAATAACAAGTGGCGCATGTGTATAGATTACACAAGCCTCAACAAAGCCTTCCCAAAAGATCCCTTCGCTCTGCCCAGGATTGATCAAGTGATAGACTCCACAGCCGGATGCGAGCTGTTGAGCTTTTTGGATGCCTATTCGGGATACCACCAGATAAAGCTGAACCCGGATGACCAACTGAAGACCGCCTTCATCACGCCGTTTGGTGCCTTCTGCTACCTGACTATGACGTTCGGCTTGAGGAATGCCGGCGCCACTTTTCAGCGTTGCATGCAGAAGTGCCTCCTCACACAGCTCGGCAAGAACGCCCACGTCTACGTGGATGATGTTGTGGTGAAGACGGAGAAGCGTGGCACTCTGCTGGAAGACCTGAAGGAGACATTCGAGAACCTGCGCCGGTTCCGGATCAAGCTCAACCCGGAGAAATGCGTGTTCGGAGTGCCAGCCGGTCAGCTCCTAGGCTTTCTGGTCTCCGAACGTGGCATAGAGTGCAACCCTGTGAAGATCAAGGCCATCGAGAGGATGGCGGTCCCAACCAAGCTCAGAGAGATTCAGAAGTTCACCGGGTGCCTGGCTTCTCTGAACCGTTTCATCAGCCGGCTTGGAGAAAAAGCTCTCCCTCTCTACCGCCTCATGAAGAAGAGCACTCACTTTGAGTGGAATGACCAGGCCGACCAAGCTTTCAACGAGCTAAAGAAAATGCTGTCCACGCCGCCTGTCTTGGCGGCACCGACTGAGAAGGAGCCCATGCTCCTCTATATTGCCGCCACTAGCCGGGTGGTCAGCACCGTCATTGTGGTCGAACGCCCCGAAGAAGGCCGAGCCCAGCCGGTCCAGAGGCCGGTTTATTACCTGAGCGAGGTGCTGTCCGCCTCGAAACAAAATTACCCGCACTACCAGAAGATGTGCTACGGCGTGTACTTCGCTGCCAAGAAGCTGAAGCCGTACTTTCAAGAACATCCCATCACGGTCGTATGCACTGCTCCGCTAGCCGAGATCATAGGCAGCCGGGATGCATCCGGCCGGGTGGCTAAATGGGCCATCGAGCTGGCCCCCTACACGATCTTCTACCAGCCCCGCACCGCCATCAAGTCGCAAGCACTGGCCGACTTCCTCGTCGACTGGGCCAAGACCCAGTACTTACTGCCAGCGCCCGACTCCACCCATTGGCGCATGCACTTTGACGGATCAAAGATGCGCACCGGCTTGGGAGCCGGCGTCGTCCTTACCTCTCCTAAGGGCGACAAGCTCAGATACACGCTGCAGATCCACTTCGCCGCCTCCAACAACGTAGCCGAGTACGAGGCGCTCATACACGGGCTCCGGCTTGCCAAGGAACTTGGCATCCGCCGGATCCTGTGCTATGGCGACTCGGATTTGGTGGTGCAGCAATCTTCTGGCGACTGGGACGCCAAGGACGCAAACATGGCGAGCTACCGCTTCCTAGTGCAGCAAATCAGCGGATACTTCGACGGATGTGAATTCCTTCATGTGCCGCGAGCCGACAACGAGCCAGCAGATGCTCTGGCCCGAATAGGCTCCACGCGGTAAGCAATACCAACCGGCGTCGCCCTGCAGCGCCTCCTCAAGCCATCGATCAAGCCGTCTCCAGAGTCCGACTCCATCTTCGTGTCGCCTAACCCCGATAGGGCCGGGTCCGGCTCTAAGAATCAAGCAGCCGGCCCGGGGACTTCAATATTCGGCTCGGGGACTGCAGTACCCGGCTCAGGGACTGCCGCACCCGGCTCTGGGACTACGGTAGCCAGCCCGGGGACTGCGGTAGCCGGCCCGGGGATTGCGGTAGCCGGCCCGGGGACTTCTTCAGCACAGCAAGCGGCGGCCGACTCCAGCACTGCATTACCCAGCCCGCCCACCCTAGTGGCTGTGGCCACATTGGTAGCAGAGGAAGTCGCCGCTCCATCATGGGCCCAAACCATCCGCAACTTTTTGGTGAACCAAGATCTGCCGGCTGACAAAAACGAAGCAAGACAAGTCCAACGCCGAGCTGGAGCATACACAATCGTCAACAGAGAGCTTGTCAAGCGCAGCGCCACCGGAGTCTTGCAGCGATGCGTCGAGTAGGAGAAAGGCATCGCGATCCTCAGGGATATACACCAAGGAGAGTGCGGCCACCACGCCGCATCAAGATCACTTGTCGCCAAAGCCTTCCGCCACGGTTTCTTCTGGCCGACTGCTTTGGACGACGCTAAAGAGCTAGTCAAACACTGCAAAGGCTGCCAGCTTTTCAGCTCCCAGCAACACATGCCGGCTTCGGCACTCAAGACCATTCCCATCACCTGGCCCTTTGCCGTCTGGGGATTGGATATGATGGTCCCATTCAAGATGGCGCGCAGCGGCATGACACATTTTCTCGTCGCCGTCGACAAATTCACCAAGTGGATCGAGGCGAAGCCGATCAAGAAGCTGAATGGGCCAACTGCAGTGACTTTCATTGCAGATATAATAACCCGGTACGGCATACCACACAGCATCATCACTGACAACGGCACGAACTTTGCCAAAGGTGCCTTGGCATGGTTCTGCGCTGCGCAAGGTATCCGGCTGGACCTTGCGTCAGTCGCCCACCCGCAGTCAAACGGCCAAGTGGAGCGAGCAAATGGCCTCATCCTGTCCGGCATCAAGCCCCGACTGGTCGTACCTCTGGAGCGTTCAGCCGGTTGTTGGCTCGATGAGCTGCCGGCTGTCCTATGGAGTCTGCGTACTACCCCCAACAGATCAACCGGCTTCACTCCCTTCTTCCTTGTATATGGTGCCGAGGCAGTCATCCCAACAGATATCGAGTTCGACTCGCCTCGGGTAACCATGTACACGGAAGCGGAAGCCAAAGAAGCAAGAGAAGAGGGCATCGACCTGCTGGAAGAAGGCCGGCTGTTAGCCCTCAGCCGGTCTGCCATCTACCAGCAGGGTTTGCGCCGCTACCACAACCGGAGGGTCTGACCAAGATCCTTCCAGGTGGGTGACCTTGTGCTCCGGCTGATCCAGCGAACAGCCGGCCAGCACAAGCTCGCAGCCCCCTGGGAAGGCCCCTTCATCGTCAGCAGAGCCTTAGGCAACGATGCCTACTACCTCATCGACGCGCAGAAGCCGAAGGCACGCAAGAGAGACGACTCCGGCAAGGAGTCGGAGCGACCATGGAATGCAAATCTTCTTCGGAAGTTTTACAGTTAAAATGCAGTATGTATTATGCCCACTTTTGTATTAAGTACGAAACAATAGGCTCCCCGAGAAAGACTCGGGGACTGCCATCCTTTATTTTATGAATGAAAGTTATCATGCGTATGATATCACCTGTTCATTTATTTTGTCCGGCACCGGGTTCGACGAGTCGGCCCGGGGACTAGCCGACTGGAGTTATATTAGGAGCCCTACCCGCAGTCAGACAAGTAATGTGCCGACACCCAGGCTTGGCTCTTGCCAAAATCGCAGCTCGAAGAACCGACTGCTCGGCTGGCAAGAGTCACAAGCTGGAAAGGGTGCGCACACGAAAAACGGCTAGGGACTAACAGGCTTATATATAACAAAAGCCGGCTTGCTGCCTCCCGCCGACCGACTACTAGAGTAGCCGGCCGGCCGGCTTACATTCAGTCTGCTTCAAATCCAAGAAAGCTCGAGTACTTGCCTTCCCAAAGAGGGAAGGCGGCAAAGGAAAAAGCCTAAGGACAAAAAAGCGCACTTGAATGGAAGCCAACACATGCATATATTAATATTTACACAAATGACCTCCAGAGAGGTCGACATCCAACATTGTTCGATACACCCCCAGTGGGTGGAATTGCGGAAACTTAAAATTGTTCGAAAAGCAAAAGCAGGAACAATAGGAATGGCAGATCAAGCCGGCGGGGCCGCTGACGAGCCGGGCTGGGCGGTGGAGGCGGTCGTGCCAGCTGGAGGAGCGGCCGGCTGGCCAACCTCGGCTTGATCATTGCCTCCGGCAGAGGGCGCGCTCCCGCGTGGCTCGTTGCTGGAGGCACGGTCGGCTTGAGGGCAGTCGGCCGTCTCACCAGTCGGCTCGGCGTCTTCGCCGTCTTCCTCCTCGTCGTCCTCGCCCTCGTCGCTGGAGGCGATCTCCTCGGCCGAGTCCTCGCCTTCCGCCGGGTTCAGCCCGAACCACTCCTCCGGCTGGGCGGCGCCATCATCATTGAGCTCCGGCGCAAAGACGCTGGTGTCGGTGCACTCGGCGATCGTCGAGGCGTGCTGCGCGATCGCCGGCCGCACCTCCTCCAGCTCCGCGTCGGCTTCCGACCGCCAAGTCCGCAGCTGGTCCAGGCTTAGCCCTGGGTACCACGCGCGGACGAACTCCAGCGCACGCCCGGCTCCAAGACGGGCTGCGGACGCCTTCCAAGCCTCGAGGCGGCCGACTGCGACTTCTAGCCAGTCGGCAGTCCGGCTTGGGGTGCGGGGAATTGTCTGGCCGGGCCAGAGCGTGGCCAGCACCGTCGCCCCGGCACGTTGGAGCCGGCGGAGCAGCCGATGGGCCGGCTGCAGTCGCGCTTGGATGGTGATAAGCTTCTCCGACAGCGTTCGATTCGCATCCGGCGGAATCACGACTCCGGCCTGACGGTGCGCCTCGCGATGAGCCTCGATGGCTTGGGCGGCGAGGACGGATTGGCCGGGAAAGTATTCTGCGCAAGACAGCAAGCACAAGTCAAAACAAAACCTCAGGCGGCCGGCAGATGGAGGAAGGGCAAGAAAGGCGGCCTACCATCGATAAGATCCTCGATCCGGCCGAAGACTTCTTCCAGCGCCTGGCGCGTCTCGGCCCAGCTCGCCTCCCTGGTCTCAAACTCCGCCTTCAGGGCAGCCTCGCCGTCCTGCACCTTTTGCAGGGCCGCCTTATGGCTTTCCTCCTGGTCGGCCAGTTTCTTGACCAGGCGGTCGCGCTCCTGAACCAAGTCAGCGTACTCGGCGTCCCTGGCACGAAGAGCGGCTTGCGCTTCGCCGAGTTCCCTCCGCAAGTCGGCGTTGGCCTCTGCGCGAGCAAAAGACAAAGAGAAAAAGTCAGCAAGGGAAAAGTCGTCAAGGAAGATCCGACCCGACTGCGCTGCAGTCGGCCCGAATCTTGGGGACTACACCCAGTGGGTGCGCTGTCGCGCCCCCACGAGAAACAGATAAAGACAATACACTTACGTCGGCTGCTGGCCAGGTCTTCGGTCCTCTGGCTCAGCTCCCGAGCCTGGGAGTTGAAGGCGGCGGCACGAGAATTGTGATAATCCTAAAGATCAGAGAAAACAGTTAAGATAGTCGTCGAGTAAGATCCGACCCGACTGCGCTGCAGTCGGCCAGGATCTCGGGGACTACACCCAGTGGGTGCGCTAGCGCGCCCCCACGGAAAAAATTCAGAGGACCAGAACGGTCAACAAGTAAAGACTTACCCGGATTGCAGACCGCATCGACAGAAACTCCTGAGTGAATTGCCTCAGGAGGCCGGCCTGTGCCTGCAGCCGGCTCCGAATCCCTTGGGCCGCGACGTTCAGCTCGCCGCTTCCTCCGCTGGGAGTCCACCCGGACGTGGCGGAGCTGGCCGCCTCCAAGGCGACTGCCGTCTGGTCGGCACCCGCGGCTCGGCGCGTGTCCGGCGGGGCCGTGCTCCCTCCGGCGTGCTGGCTCGCCGCCAGCTCGATCTCAAGACCGGCTCCGGCCTCGGGTGCGGCCCGGGCCGGCACCTCCGGCACCGCCGATGACCCGCCTTCGCCCGCTCCGGCTGGCGCTGCCGGCGGCATCCTCTCCGTGAAGATCTCGAAGAGTTCGTCCCTCTGCACCGGCGGCTGGTCGGGGGTGATCTCCTCCGCCGTCGGCAGAGGGATGTCCGGATCCAAGGTGTGGAGGGGGATGGCGAGCAGCGGAGGCCGGCTGCGCGCGCCTTCCGCCTCCGTCTCCGCGGCCGCCCGCTCCGATGGAGTCTCGGCCGCCGCGCTTGCTCGCCCCATCGCCGTCCGGGCGGCCTCCCGCTCCGCCGCCTCCCTCTCTCGTCGCGCCTCGCGAGCGTTCCGCTCCGTGGCTTCTGCAAGATCGGCGCGGGGGGTCCACGCGGCGGGGCCGTGAAGATCCAGCACCCGGCCCGACCACAGAGCCGCCTGGGCCTCGCTCGAGGGAGAGCGGCGCCCTGCTCAAGAAATCAGAGAAGAATAAAAACAAAGGAAGACTACAAAATAACAAGCACGTAAGCGGCCAGAGGACTTACGCGGAAACTGATGGAGGTTTCTTCACCGCCTTCCGGAAGCGGGCCACCTTCGCCGCCGCTTCGTCTCGCTTCGTGGCCGCGGCGGAGGCCCTCGTCTTCTTCGGCCGGCTTCCGAAGAGTGGAAGCACGGCCCGGTGTTTCCCCTTTCCACCACCGGCAGCCGGCGCGGCGGACGAGCCCGTGCTGTGGCGGTCGGTTGCCGGCCGGTGACGATGGTGATCATGACGGTGCTTCGGAGATGGAGATCACAGGCACAAGATGATGATGGCCATATCATATCACTTATATTGATTGCATGTGATGTTTATCTTTTATGCATCTTATCTTGCTTTGATTGACGGTAGCATTATAAGATGATCTCTCACTAATTATCAAGAAGTGTTCCCCCTGAGTATGCACCGTTGCGAAAGTTCTTCGTGCTGAGACACCACGTGATGATCGGGTGTGATAGGCTCTACGTTCAAATACAACGGGTGCAAAATAGTTGCACACACGGAATACTCGGGTTATACTTGACGAGCCAAGCATATACAGACATGGCCTCGGAACACGGAGACCGAAAGGTCGAGCGTGAATCATATAGTAGATATGATCAACATAGTGATGTTCACCATTGAAACTACTCCATCTCACGTGATGATCGGACATGGTTTAGTTGATTTGGATCACGTGATCACTTAGAGGATTAGAGGGATGTCTATCTAAGTGGGAGTTCTTAAGTAATATGATTAATTGAACTTAAATTTATCATGAACTTAATCCTGGTTGTCGGGGTAAATAGCCATGGGTAGCCCGGCCGGCTTCCCCTGGCCCCTCAGAAAAAATTACGAGCCCGTCCGGCTCATAAGAAGACTCAAGACCTGGGCCGCCTCCCCCCTGGCCGACTACCTTCCTAGCTGGCTTCGGGGGTGGCCCGCCCTTTACCCTCATGAAGAAAGCTGTGGAGGGCCGGCAACGGCAGGGCCGGCTATGGCAAGGCCGGCTACGAGAGGCCGGCCACAGCAAGGCCGGCTACAGCCAGGCCGGCTCCCATAAAACAGTCAAAGCCGTACCCGCAATGTACGCGTCCACTCTGCGATGATGAAGCGGGGCATGGCTACAGTGGAGCCTATCACCCCCAAAACCCGGAGCACGCCTGGTACAACGCGCCGTGCGGGCAGCCACGGCCCGCCCGGCGTGGCACTGTAGCCACGGCGGCTCTAACGTCGTCCACGACGGGCCGCCAGCATGGCCCCCGAGGCGGTGGGCCCCTTCAGGCAGAGAGATGCCGAAGGCGGCCACACCTCCTCTCAAGCCGGCAAGACAGAGGGCCGGCTTCCCGTAGCCGGCCTGCCACCCTCCTCGAAGGAGACGTCCATTAAGGAGACAAGATGCGGCGGGGCTACAGTAATCGCCCGCCAAGGCGGCGTTACTGTAGCCACGCTTACCCCGACCAAGCCTGCGTCGACAACACGGAGTAACAGTAACCAGCCACCGACCAAGCCTTGGCCGGTGGGGCCGGCCTGTCGACCAAGGAGCCGGCAGCCGGCGGGACCCACCAGCCGGCGGGCCCCAGAAGCCGGCGCAGAAGCCGGCGAGCATAGTCACAGACAGCTGGGCCCCGCGCCCAGTCGGATTACCATTGTACCCCCGGGGGGTAGGCCTATATAAACCCCCCGGTGCACCCATGCAAAGGGTTGGACTCTCATTCTAGACCTAGACACCATACAAGGAGAGGAAGCAAGCTGAGCTGAGCCCTTCTTCCTCCTTCCACCCAAAACAGCTCAAGGAGCATTGTAGCTACTTGTTCACTTAGTAACCATGCGGAGACCCCGCAGAGCAGCAGTAGTGGTGTTATCTCCCCGGAGAGCCCTGAAGCTGGGTAAGATTCGCCGGCGTGCATGTCTTCGCCTCATCCCGTTTCCAGGCATCGGCGATGTTTTATTGGCCCCCGCAATGATAAGCCACCCGTTGGCATATGTCACTCCTACCACCCGACACTGGTAGTATTTTGTAAATCATGTTGTAGATCAATAGCTTGCGTTGTTGCTTCCCTATGTTTATTTTGATATGTTCCTAGAGAAAAACTATGTTGAAAGGTGTTAGTAGCAATGATGCAGATTGGATCCGTGATATGAGGTTTATCATCATTGCTGCACAGAAAAATTATGTCCTTGATGCACCGCTAGGTGACAGACCTATTGCAGGAGCAAATGCAGACGTTATGAACGTTTGGCTAGCTCAATATGATGACTACTTGATAGTTTAGTGCACCATGCTTAACGGCTTAGAATCGGGACTTCAAAGACGTTTTGAATGTCATGGACCATATGAGATGTTCCAGGAGTTGAAGTTAATATTTCAAGCAAATACCCGAGTTGAGAGATATGAAGTCTCCAACAAGTTCTATAGCTAAAAGATGGAGGAGAATCGCTCAACTAGTGAGCATGTACTCAGATTGTCTGGGTACTACAATCGCTTGAATCAAGTGGGAGTTAATCTTCCAGATAAGATAGTGATTGACAGAATTCTCTAGTCACCATGACCAAGTTAGTAGAACTTCGTGATGAACTATAGTATGCAAGGGATGACGAAAACGACTCCCGAGTTTTTCATGATGATGAAACCGATGAAGGTAGAAATCAAGAAAAACATCAAGTGTTGATGGTAGACAAGACCACTAGTTTCAACAAAAGGGCAGAGGGAAGAAGGGGAACTTCAAAAAGAACGGCAAGCAAGTTGTTGCTCAAGTAAAGAAGCCCAAGTCTGGTCCTAAACTTGGGACAAAGTGCTTCTACTGCAAAGGGATTGGTCACTGGAAGCGGAACTACCCCAAGTGATTGGCAGATAAGAAGGATGGCAAGGTGAACATAAGTATATTTGATATACATGTTATTGATGTGTACTTTACTAGTGTTTATAGCAACCCCTTAGTATTTGATACTAGTTCAGTTGCTAAGATTAGTAACTCGAAATGGGAGTTGCAGAATAAACAGAGACTAGTTAAGGGTGAAGTGATGATGTGTGTTGGAAGTGGTTCCAAGATTGATATGATCATCATCGCACACTCTCTATAAATTCGGGATTAGTGTTGAACCTAAATAAGTGTTATTTGGTGTTTACGTTGAGCATGAATATGATTTGATCATGTTTATTGTAATCCGGTTATTCATTTAAGTAAGAGAATAAATTGTTGTTCTGTTTACATGAATAAAACCTTATATGGTTACACACCCAATGAAAATAGTTTGTTGGATCTCGATCATAGTGATACACATAATCATAATATTGAAACCAAAAGATGCAAAGTTAATAATGATAGTGCAACTTATTTGTAGCACTGCCGTTTAGGTCATATTGGTGTATAGCGCATGAAGAAACTCCATGCTGATGGGCTTTTGGAATCACTTGATTATGAATCAGTTGATGCTTGCGAACCATGCCTCATGGGCAAGATGACTAAGACTCTGTTCTTTGGAACAATGGAGCGAGCAACAGATTTGTTGGAAATCATACATACTGATGTATGTGGTCCGATGAATATTGAGGGTATCATTATTTTCTGATCTTCACAGATGATTTGAGCAGATATGAGTATATCTACTTGATGAAACATAAGTCTGAAACATTTGAAAAGTTCAAAGAATTTCAGAGTGAAGTGGAGAATCATCGTAACAAGAAAATAAGGCTTCTACGATCTGATCGCGGAGACAAATATTTGAGTTACAAGTTTGGTCTTCAATTAAAACAATGTGAAATAGTTTCACTACTCACGCCACCTGGAACACCATAGTGTAATGGTGTGTCCAAACGTCATAACTGTACTTTATTAGATATAGTGCGATCTATGATGTCTCTTACCGATCTACCACTATCGTTTTGGGGTTATGCATTATAGATAGCTGCATTCACGTTAAATAGGGCACCATCTAAATCCGTTGAGACAACACCGTGTGAAACTATGGTTTGCCAAGAAACCTAAGCTGTTGTTTCTTAAAGTTTGGAGTTGCGATGCTTATGTGAAAAAGTTTCATCTTGATAAGCTCAAACTCAAATCGGAGAAATATGTCTTCATAGGATACCCAAAGGAGAAAGTTGGGTACACCTTCTATCACAGATCCGAAGGAAAGACATTCGTTGCTAAGAATGGATCCTTTCTAGAGAAGGAGTTTCTCTCGAAAGAAGAGAGTGGGAGGAAAGTAGAAAACTTGATAAGGTAATTGTACCTTCTCCCTTATTGGAAAATAGTTCATCAAAAAAATCTGTTCCTGTGACTACTACACCAATTAGTGAGGAAGCTAATGATGATGATCACGTAACTTCAGATCAAGTTACTACCGAATCTCGTAGGTAAACCAGAGTGAGATCCGCACCAGAGTGGTACGGTAATCCTGTTCTGGAAGTCATGTTACTAGATGACGAACTTGCGAACTATGAGGAAGCGATGATGAGCCCAGATTCTGCGAAATGGTTTGAGGCCATGAAATCTGAGATATGATCCATGTATGAGAACAAAGTATGGACTTTGATGGATTTGCCCGATGATCGGCAAGCCATAGAAAATAAATGGATCTTCAAGAGGAAGAAGGACGCTGATAGTAGTGTTACTATCTACAAAGATAGAATTGTCGCAAAAGGTTTTCGACAAGTTCAAGGTGTTGACTACGATGAGATTTTCTCACTCGTATCTATGCTTAAAGTCTGTCCGAATCATGTTAGCAATTGCCGCATTTTATGAAATCTGGCAAATGGATAAACAAAATTGCATTCCTTAATGGATTTATTAAAGAAGAGTTGTATGTGATGCAACAAGATGGTTTTGTCAATCCTAAAGGTGCTAACAAAATATGCAAGCTCCAGCGATCCATTTATGGACTGGTGCAAGCATCTCAGAGTTGGAATATACGCTTTGATAAGTTGATCAAAGCATATAGTTTTATACAGACTTGCGGTGAAGCCTGTATTTACAAGAAAGTGAGTGGGAGCACTACAACATTTCTGATAAGTATATGTGGATGACATATTGTTGATCGGAAATAATGTAGAATTATTCTGCAAAGCATAAAGGAGTGGTTGAAAGGAGTTTTTCAAAGAAAGACTTCGGTGAAGCTGCTTACATATTGAGTATCAAGATCTATAGAGATAGATCAAGATGCTTGATAAGTTTTTTCAATGAGTACATACCTTGACAAGATTTTGAAGTAGTTCAAAATGGAACAGTCAAAGAAAAAGTTTCTTGCCTGTGTTACAAGGTGTGAAGTTGAGTAAGACTCAAAGCCCGACCATAGCAGAAGATAGAAAGAGAATGAAAGTCATTCCCTATGCCTTAGTCATAGGTTCTATAAAGTATGCCATGTTTTGTACCAGATCTATTGTATACCATACACTGTGTTATGAGATGGAGTACAATAGTGATCTAGGAGTAGATCAATGGACAGCGGTCAAAATTATCCTTACTGGAATAAGGATATGTTTCTCGATTACGGAGGTGACAAAAGGTTCATCATAAAGGGTTACGTCGATGCAAGTTTTGACACTGATCCAGATGACTCTAAGTCTCAATCTGGATACATATTGAAAGTGGGAGCAATTAGCTAGAGTAGCTCTATGCAGAGCATTGTTGACATAGAAATTTGCAAAATACATGCGGATCTGAATGTGGCAGACCCGTTGACTAAACTTCTCTCACAAGCAAAACATGATCACTTTTTGGGTCTTAATCACATAGCGATGTGAACTAGATTATTGAATCTAGTAAACCCTTTGGGTGTCAGTCACATGGAGATGTGAACCAATCACATAAAGATGAGAACTATTGATGTTAAATCACATGGCGATGTGATCTAGATTATTGACTCTAGTGCAAGTGGGAGACTGAAGGAAATATGCCCTAGAGGCAATAATAAAGTTATTTGTTTATTTCCTTATTTCATGATAAATGTTTATTATTCATGCTAGAATTGTATTAACCGGAAACATAATACATGTGTGAATACATAGACAAACAGAGTGTCACTAGTATGCCTCTACTTGACTAGCTCGTTAATCAAAGATGGTTATGTTTCCCAACCATGGACAAAGAGTTGTTATTTGATTAACGGGATCACATCATTAGATGAATGATCTGATTGACATGACCCATTCCATTAGCTTAGCACCCGATCGTTTAGTATGTTGCTATTGCTTTCTTCATGACTTATACATGTTCCTATGACTATGAGATTATGCAACTCCCGTTTGCCGGAGGAACACTTTGTGTGCTACCAAACGTCACAACATAACTGGGTGATTATAAAGGAGCTCTACAGGTGTCTCCAAAGGTACATGTTGGGTTGGCGTATTTCGAGATTAGGATTTGTCACTCCGATTGTCGGAGAGGTATCTCTGGGCCCTCTCGGTAATGCACATCACTTAAGCCTTGCAAGCATTGCAACTAATGAGTTAGTTGCGAGATGATGTATGACGGAACGAGTAATGAGACTTGTCGGTAACGAGATTGAACTAGGTATTGGATACCGACGATCGAATCTCGGGCAAGTAACATACCGATGACAAAGGGAACAACGTATGTTGTTATGTGGTCTGACCGATAAAAGATCTTCGTAGAATATGTAGGAGCCAATATGGGCATCCAGGTCCCGCTATTGGTTATTGACCGGAGACGTGTCTCGGTCATGTCTACATTGTTCTCGAACACGTAGGGTCCGCACGCTTAAGGTTTCGATGACAGTTATATTATGAGTTTATGAGTTTTGATGTACCGAAGGAGTTTGGAGTCCCAGATGAGATCGGGGACATGACGAGGAGTATCGAAATGGTCGAGACGTAAAGATCGATATATTGGACGACTATATTCGGACATCGGAAAGGTTCCGAGTGATTCGGGTATTTTTCGGAGTACCGGGTAGTTACGGGAGAAGCAATGGGCCTTGATGTGCTTTAGTGGGAAGAGGAGAAAGGGCCAAGGGGCTGCTGCGCCCCCCCCCCTCCCCTCTGGTCCGAATTGGACTAGGGAAAAGGGGGCCGGCCACCTTTCCTTCTCCTCTACTTCCTTCTCCCTTCCTCCCCTCTTGGTGGACTCCTACTAGGACTTGGAGTCCTAGTAGAACTCCACATCCTGGCCGCACCAATTGCCTTGGCCGGCCTCCTCCTCCTCCATCCTTTATATACTGAAGCAAGGGGCACCCTAGAGACACAAGTTGATCCACGTGATCATATTCTTAGCCGTGTGCGGCGCCCCCTGCCACCATAGTCCTCGATATATATTGTAGCGGTGCTTAGGCGAAGCCCTGCGACAGTAGTACATCAAGATGGTCACCACGCCGTCGTGCTGACAGAACTCTTCCCCGACACTTTGCTGGATCGGAGTCCGGGGATCGTCATTGAGATGAACGTGTGCTAAAACTCGGAGGTGCCATAGTTTCGGTGCTTGATCGGTCGGGCCGTGAAGACGTACGACTACATCAACCAAACGCTTCCGTTGTCGATCTACTAGGGTACGTAGATCACACTCTCCCCTCGTTGCTATGCATCACCATGATCTTGCGTGTGCGTAGGAATTTTTTTTGAAATTACTACGTTCCCCAACAGAAGAAACATCATAGGATCCAAATCTAATAGCAAAGCTCGCGATACATCAAGATCGTATCGTCTCAAGAACACGAGAGAGAGAGAGAGAGAGAGAGATCAAACACATAGCTACTGGTACATACCCTCAGCCCCGAGGGAGAACTACTCCCTCCTCGTCATGGAGAGCACCGGGATGATGAAGATGGCCACCGGAGAAGGATTGCCCCCTCCGGCAGGGTGCCGGAACGGGTCTAGATTGGTTTTTGGTGGGTACGGAGGCTTCTGGCGGCGGAACTCCCGATCTATTGTGCGTTCTGGAAGTTTTAGGGTACGTGGATATATATGGGTGCAGGGAGGACGTCGGAGGAGCCACGGGGGCCCCACGAGGCAGGGGGCGCGCCCTAGGGGGGGCGCCCCCACCCTCGTGAGCACCTCGTGTCTCCCCTAACGAGGGGTCCAAGTCCATCAGGTGTGTTTCCTTCCAAAATAACTTCTCCAATTGATTTCGTTCCATTTTAACTCCATCTGATGTTCCTTTTCTTCAAAACACTGAAATAGGCATAAAACGGCAAATCTGGGTTGGGCCTCCGCTTAATAGGTTAGTCCCAAAAGTAATATAAAAGTGGAAAATAAAGCCCAATATTGCCCAAAACAGTAGATAATATAGCATGGAGCAATCAAAAATTATAGATACGTTGGAGACATATCAAGCATCCCCAAGCTTAATTCCTGCTCATCCTCGAGTAGGTAAATGATAAAAATAGAATTTTTGATGCGGAGTGCTACTTGGCATAATTTTAATGTAATTCTTCTTAATTGTGGCATGAATATTCAGATTCATAAGATTCAAGACAAAAGTTCATATTGACATAAAAATAATAATACTTCAAGCATACTAACAAAGGAATTATGTCTTCTCAAAATAACATGGCCAAAGAAAGTTATCCCTACAAAATCATATAGTCTGGCTATGCTCCATCTTCACCACACAAAATATTTAAATCATGCGCAACCCCGATGACAAGCCAAGCAATTGTTTCATACTTTTGATGTTCTCAAACTTTTTCAATCTTCACGCAATACATGAGCGTGAGCCATGGACATAGCACTATAGGTGGAATAGAATGGTGGTTGTGGAGAAGACAAAAAGGAGAAGATAGTCTCACATCGACTAGGCGTATCAACGGGCTATGGAGATGCCCATCAATAGATATCAATGTGAGTGAGTAGGGATTGCCATGCAACGGATGCACTAGAGCTATAAATGTATGAAAGCTCAACAAAAGAAACTAGTGGGTGTGCATCCAACTTGCTTGCTCACGAAGACCTAGGGCAATTTGAGGAAGCCCATCATTGGAATATGCAAGCCAAGTTCTATAACGTAAAATTCCCACTAGTATATGAAAGTGACAACATATGAGACCCTCTATATGAAGAACATGGTGCTACTTTGAAGCACAAGTGTGGAAAAAAGGATAGTAGCATTGCCCCTTATTATTTATTTATTTTTTTGGGCCTTCTTTTTTTTATTTGGCCTTTCTCTTTTTTTGGCCTTTCTCTCTTTTTTTGGGACAATGCTCTATTAATGATGATCATCACACTTCTATTTATTTACAACTCAATGATTACAACTCGATACTAGAACAAAGTATGACTCTATATGGATGCCTCCGGCGGTGTACCGGGATATGCAATGAATCAAGAGTGACAAGTATGAAAATTATGAAGGGTGGCTTTGCCACAAATTATGAATGGTGTAAAGTTGCATGGCAATATATCTCGAAATGGCTATGGAAATGCCATAATAGGTAGGTATGGTGGCTGTTTTGAGGAAGGTATATGGTGGGTTTATGGTACCGGCGAAAGTTGCGCGGTACTAGAGAGGCTAGCAAGGGTGGAAGGGTGAGAGTGCGTATGATCCATGGTCTCAACATTAGTCATAAAGAACTCATATACTTATGGTAAAAATTTAGAAGTCATCAAAGCAAAGTATTACGCGCATGTTCCTAGGGGGATAGATTGGTAAGAAAAGACCATCGCTCATCCCCGACCGCCACTCATAAGGAAGGCAATCAATAAATAAATCATGCTCCGACTTCATCACATAACGGTTCACCATACGTGCATGCTACGGGAATCACCAACTTCAACACAAGTATTTCTTAAATTCACAACTACTCAACAAGCACGACTCTAATATTACCATCCTCATATCTCAAAACAATCATCAAGTATCAAACTTCTCTTAGTATTCAACACACTCATAAGAGAATTTTATTGTTCTTGAATACCTAGCATATTAGGATTTTAAGCAAATTACCATGCTATTTAAGACTCTCAAAATAATCTAAGTGAAGCATGAGAGTTCATCTATTTATTCAAAATAAAACTACGACCATTCTCTAAAAGATATAAGTGAAGCATTAGAGCAAATGACAAACTACTCCGAAAGATATAAGTGAAGATCAATGAGTAGTCGAATAATTATGCAACTATGTGAAGACTCTCTAACATTTAATAATTTCAGATCTTGGTACTCTATTCAACAGCAAGCAAAGCAAAATAAAACGGCATCTAAGAATAGCAAACATCATGTGAAGAAGCAAAAACTTAGGATCAACCGAAACTAACCGATAGTTGTTGAAGAAGAAAGGTGGGATGCCAACCGGGGCATCCCCAAGATTAGATGCTTGAGACTTCTTGAAATATTATCTTGGGATGCCTTGGGCATCCCCAAGCTTGAGCTTTTGTGTCTCCTTAATTCCTCTCATATCACGGTCTCCCTAAATCTCAAAAGCTTCATCCACACAAAACTCAACAACGACTCGTGAGATAAGTTAGTATAAACCATTGCAAAAACCTTATCATACTCTACTGTAGCAAACCACTAAAATTATTATTCAACATTGCATACTAAATGCCTCTGCATATTTAATAGTCCTATCCTCAAATAGAATCATTAAAGAAGCAAACATATGCAAACAATGCAAACATAACAGCAATCTGCCTAAACAGGATAGTCTGTAAAGAATGCTGCAACATCCATACTTCCCTAGCTCCAAAAATTATGAAATAAAATTCCCACTGTAGTAAATTTATCAGATCTTAATATGCAAAATGTTTCAACATTTTATCACATTCTGAATTTTCTAGGGAATTATTGCAACAGCGGTAAACTTTCTGTTTTCAAACAGCAACATGTATACTTGTAACATAGCCATAGTAAAGGCTATCAATGCCACTTTTATTGAAATAAAAGATGAAAAACATTATTATAAATAACAGCAAGAAAATCCTAACAAAATAAATTGACGCTACAAGCAAAACACATATCATGTGGCGAATAAAAATATAGCTCCAAGTAAAGTTACCGATGAACGAAGACGAAAGAGGGGATGCCTTCCGGGGCATCCCCAAGGTTAGGATCTTGGTTGTCCTTGAATATTACCTTGGGGTGCCTTGGGAATCCCCAAGCTTAGGCTCTTACCACTCCTTGTTCCATAGTCCATCGAATCCTTACCCAAAACTTGAAAACTTCACAACACAAAACTTAAAGTAGAAAACTCGTAAGCTCCGTTAGTATAAGAAAGTAAATCACCACTTCAAGGTACTATAATTAACTCATTCTTTATTTATATTGGTGTTAAACCTACTCTATTCCAACTTCTCTATGGTTTATAAACTATTTTACTAGCCATAG
This sequence comes from Triticum monococcum, assembly GCA_034509565.1. NCBI lineage: Eukaryota > Viridiplantae > Streptophyta > Magnoliopsida > Poales > Poaceae > Triticum > Triticum monococcum. The sequence goes on from CM067841.1 coordinate 390,201,755, forward strand.
ATTCATCAAAATAAGTAAACAACACATGAAAAACAGAATCTGTCAAAAACAGAACAGTCTGTAGTAATCTGGATCAAACGTATACTTCTCGAACTCATAAAATTCCAAAATAAATTTCTGGACCTGAGTAATTTATATATTAATCATCTTCAAACAGAATTAACTAAATATCACTCTTCAAATAAAAATGGCAGCAGTTCTCGTGAGCGCTAAAGTTTCTGTTTTTTACAGCATGATCAACAAGGCTTTCCCAAAGTCTTCCCAAAGGTTCTACTTGGCACAAACACTAATTAAAAGCATAAAACCACATCTAAACAGAGTCTAGATGAATTATTTATTACTAAACAGGAACAAAAAGCAAGGAACTAAAATAAAATTGGGTTGCCTCCCAACAAGCGCTATCGTTTAATGCCCCTAGCTAGGCATGATGATTTCAACGATGCTCACATAAAAGATAAGAATTGAAACATAAAGAGAGCATCATGAAGAATATGACTAGCACATTTAAGTCTAACATGCTTCCTATGCATAGGGATTTTGTGAGCAAACAACTTATGGGAACAAGAATCAACTTGCATAGGAAGGTAAAACAAGCATAACTTCAAAACTTTAAACACATAGAGAGGGAACTTGATATTATTGCAATTCCTACAAGCATATGTTCCTCCCTCATAATAATTTTCAGTAGCATCATGAATGAATTCAACAATATAACCAGCACCTAAAGCATTCTTTTCATGGTCTACAAGCATAGAAAATTTACTACTCTCCACACAAGCAAAATTCTTCTCATTAATAATAGTGGGAGCAAACTCAACAAAATAACTATCATGTGATTGAAAATTAAGATCAAGATGACAAGGTTCATTGTTATTATTATTCTTTAAAGCATACGTGTCATCACAATAATCATCATAGATAGGAGGCATGCTTTCATCATAATAAATTTTCTCATCAAAACTTGGGGGACAAAAAATATCATCTTCATCAGACATAGCTTCCCCAAGCTTGTGGCTTTGCATATCATTAGCATCATGGATATTCAAGGAATTCATACTAACAACATTGCAATCATGATCATCATTCAAAGATTTAGTGCCAAACATTTTATAGATTTCTTCTTCTAGCACTTGAGCACAATTGTCCTTTCCATCATACTCACGAAAGATATTAAAAAGGTGAAGCGTATGAGACAAACTCAATTCCATTTTTTGTAATTTTCTTTTATAAACTAAACTAGTGATAACACAAGAAACTAAAAGACTCGATTGCAAGATCTAAAGATATACCTTCAAGCACTCGCCTCCCAGGCAACGGCGCCAGAAAAGAGCTTGATGTCTACTACACAACCTTCTTCTTGTAGACGTTGTTGGGCCTCCAAGTGCAGAGGTTTGTAGGACAGTAGCAAATTTCCCTCAAGTGGATGACCTAAGATTTATCAATTCGTAGGAGGCGTAGGATGAAGATGGTCACTCTCAAGCAACCCTGCAACCAAATAACAAAGAGTCTCTTGTGTCCCCAACACACCCAATACAATGGTAAATTGTATAGGTGCACTAGTTCGGCGAAGAGATGATGATACAAGTGGTATATGGATAGTAGATAATAGTATTTGTAATCTGAAATAATAAAAACAGCAAGGTAGCAAGTGATAAAAGTGAGCGTAAATGGTATTGCAATGTGTGGAAACAAGGCCTAGGGTTCATACTTTCGCTAGTGTAAGTTCCCTCAACAATACTAACATAATTGGATCACATAACTATCCCTCAACATGCAACAAAGATTCACTCCAAAGTCACTAATAGCGGAGAACGAACGAAGAGATTATGGTAGGGTATGAAACCACCTCAAAGTTATTCTTTCCAATCAATCCGTTGGGCTATTCCTATAAGTGTCACAAACAGCCCTAGAGTTCGTACTAGAATAACACCTTAAGACACAAATCAACCAAAACCCTAATGTCACCTAGATACTCCAATGTCACCTCAAGTATCCGTGGGTATGATTATACGATATGCATCACACAATCTCAGATTCATCTATTCAACCAACACAAAGGACCTCAAGAGTGCCCCAAATTCTACTGGAGAATCACGACGAAAACATGTGCCAACGCCTATGCATAGGTTCATGGGCGGAACCCGCAAGTTGGTCACCAAAACATACATCAGGTGGCATGCGGTATCCCATTGTCACCACAGGTATCCACGGCAAGACATACATCAAGTGTTCTCAAATCTTTAAAGACTCAATCTGATAAGATTACTTCAAAGGGGAAACTCAATTCATTACAAGAGAGTAGAGGGGGAAGAAACATCATAGGATCCAAATATAATAGCAAAGCTCGCGATACATCAAGATCGTATCGTCTCAAGAACACGAGAGAGAGAGAGAGAGAGAGAGAGAGAGATCAAACACATAGCTACTGGTACATACCCTCAGCCCCGAGGGAGAACTACTCCCTCCTCGTCATGGAGAGCACCGGGATGATGAAGATGGTCACCGGAGAAGGATTGCCCCCTCCGGCAGGGTGCCGGAACGGGTCTAGATTGGTTTTCGGTGGGTACAGAGGCTTCTGGCGGCAGAACTCCCGATCTATTGTGTGTTCTGGAAGTTTTAGGGTACGTGGATATATATATGGGTGCAGGGAGGACGTCGGAGGAGCCACGGGGGCCCGACGAGGCAGGGGGGCGCTCCCTAGGCCCCCCCCTCATGAGCACCTCGTGTCTCCCCTGACGTGGGGTCCAAGTCCATCAGGTGTGTTTCCTTCCAAAAATAACTTCTCCAATTGATTTCGTTCCGTTTCGACTCCGTCTGATATTCCTTTTCTTCAAAACACTGAAATAGGCATAAAACAACAAATCTGGGCTTGGCCTCCGGTTAATAGGTTAGTCCCAAAAGTAATATAAAAGTGGAAAATAAAGCCCAATATTGCCCAAAACAGTAGATAATATAGCATGGAGCAATCAAAAATTATAGATACGTTGGAGACGTATCAGCGGTCGATGAGTGGAGTAATAGTAGTAGATGCAGAATCGTTTCGATCTACTTGTCACGGACGTGATGCCTATATACATGATCATGCCTAGATATTCTCATAACTATGCTCAATTCTGTCAATTGCTCAACAGTAATTTGTTCACCCACCGTAGAATACTTATGCTCTTGAGAGAAGCCACTAGTGAAACCTATGGCCCCCGGGTCTATTCTCATCATATCAATCTCCATCACTATAATATTGTTTTGCTTTTTTACTTTACCTTTACCTTTTACTTTGCATCTTTATACCAAAAATACCAAAAATATTATATCTATCAGATCTCACTCTCGTAAGTGACCGTGAAGGGATTGACAACCCCTAATCGCGTTGGTTGCAAGTAGCTATCGTTTTGTGCAGGTACGAGGGACTTGAGCGTGGCCTCCTACTGGATTGATACCTTGGTTCTCAAAAACTGAGGGAAATACTTACGCTACTCTGCTGCATCATCCCTTCCTCTTCGGGGAAAACCAACGCAAGCTCAAGACATAGCAAGAAGGATTTCTGGCGCCGTTGCCGGGGAGTCTATGCAAAAAGTCAACATACCAAGTACCCATCACAATCCCTATCTCTCGCATTACATTATTTGCCATTTGCCTCTCGTTTTCCTCTCCCCCACTTCACCCTTGCCATTTTATTCGCCCTCTCTCTCTCTATCCCCCCTCTCTATTTGCATCTTTTGCTCGTTTGCTCTTGTTTGCTCGTGTGCTAGATTGCTTGTTTGTCGTGATGGCTCAAGATAATACCAAATTGTGTGACTTCACCAATACCAATAATAATGATTTCCTTAGCACTCCGATTGCTCCTCTTACTGGTGCTGAATCTTGTGAAATTAATACTGCTTTGTTGAATCTTGTTATGAAAGATCAATTCGCCGGCCTTCCTAGTGAAGATGTCGCTACTCATCTAAATAGCTTCGTTGATTTATGTGATATGCAAAAGAAAAAAGATGTCGATAATGATGTCGTTAAATTGAAGCTATTTCCTTTTTCGCTTAGAGATCGTGCTAAAGCTTGGTTTTTGTCTTTGCCTAAAAATAGTATTGATTCTTGGAACAAGTGCAAAGATGCTTTTATCTCTAAGTATTTCCCTCCCGCTAAGATCATCTCTCTTAGAAACGATATTATGAATTTCAAGCAACTTGATCATGAACATGTTGCACAAGCTTGGGAGAGAATGAAATTAATGATACATAATTGCCCTACTCATGGTTTGAATTTGTGGATGATTATACAAATTTTTTATGCCAGATCGAATTTTGCTTCTAGAAATCTTTTAGATTCGGCCGCGGGAGGTACTTTTATGGAAATCACTTTAGGAGATGCTACTAAACTCCTAGATAATATTATGGTTAATTATTCTCAATGGCATACTGAAAGATCTTCTAATAAAAAAGTTCATGCGATAGAAGAAATCAATGTTTTGAGTGGAAAGATGGATGAACTTATGAAATTATTTGCTACTAAGAGTGTTTCTTCTGATCCTAATAATATGCCTTTGTCTACTTTGATTGAGAATAACAATGAATCTATGGATGTGAATTTTGTTGGTAGGAATAATTTTGGTAACGACGCTTATAGAGGGAATTTTAATCCTAGGCCATATCCTAGTAATCCTTCTAATAATTATGGGAATTCCTACAACAACTCTTATGGAAATTATAATAAGATGCCCTCTGAATTTGAGAATAGTGTTAAAGAATTTATGAATTCACAAAAGAATTTTAATTCTTTGCTTGAAGAGAAACTGCTTAAAGTTGATGATTTGGCTAGGAACGTTGATAGAATTTCTCTTGAGGTTGATTCTTTAAAGCTTAGATCTATTCCTCCTAAGCATGATATCAATGAGTCTCTCAAAGACATGAGAATTTCCATTGATGAGTGCAAGGAAAGAACAGCTAGGATGCGTGCTTCCAAAGATGCCTTTATTAAAGCATGTTCCTCCAATTCCTATGAAAATCAAGATGAAGATCTAAAAGTTATTGATGTGTCCCCTATTAAATCTTTGTTTTGCAATATGAATCTTGATGAAACTGAATATGATCTTCCTTTACCTAGAAGGCATTCTAAAAATTCGGAGTATTTAGATCTTAATGATGAAATTGATGAAAGTGGGATTGAAAGAAATAAAAATCTAGATGTTGCTAAACCCACTATATTGGATTTAAAGGAATTTAATTATGAAAGTTGCTCTTTAATTGATTGTATTTCCTTGTTGCAATCCGTGCTAAATTCTCCACATGCTTATAGTCAAAATAAAGCATTCACCGAACATATTGTTGATGCCTTGATGCAATCTTATGAAGAAAAACTTGAGTTGAAAGTTTCTATCCCTAGAAAACTCTATGATGAGTGGGAACAAACTATTAAAATTAAAATTAAAGATCATGAGTTTTATGCTTTGTGTGATTTGGGTGCTAGTGTCTCTACTATAACCAAGACTTTGTGTGATTTGCTAGATTTCCGTAATTTTGATGATTGCTCTCTAAACTTGCATCTTGCGGATTCTACTATTAAGAAACATATGGGAAGAATTAATGATGTTCTTATTGTTGCAAATAGGAATTATGTGCCCGTAGATTTCATTGTTCTTGATATAGATTGCAATCCTTCTTGCCCTATTATTCTTGGTAGACCTTTCCTTAGAATTGTTGGTGCGATTATTGATATGAAGGAAGAGAATATTAGATTTCAATTTCCATTTAAAAAGGGCATGGAACACTTTCCTAGAAATAAAATAAAATTGCCATATGAAACTATCATGAGAGCCACTTATGGATTGCCTACCAAAGATGGCAATACTTAGATCTTGAAGGAAATATGCCCTAAAGGAAATAATAATGTTATTATTTTATTTCCTTATATCATGATAAATGTTTATTATTCATGCTAGAATTGTATTATCCGGAAACATAATACTTGTGTGAATACATAGACAAACTAAACGTCACTAGTATGCCTCTACTTGAATAGCTCATTAATCAAAGATGGTTATGTTTCCTAACCATAGACATGTGTTGACATTTGATTAACGGGATCACATTATTAGGAGAACGATGTGATTGACATGACCCATTCCATTAGCTTAGCACCCGATCGTTTAGTATGTTGCTATTGCTTTCTTCATGACTTATACATGTTCCTATGACTATGAGATTATGCAACTCCCGTTTGCCAGAGGAACACTTTGTGTGCTACCAAACATCACAACGTAACTGGGTGATTATAAAGGAGCTCTACATGTGTCTCCAAAGGTACATGTTGGGTTGGCGTATTTCAAGATTAGGATTTGTCACTCCGATTGTCGGAGAGGTATCTCTGGGCCCTCTCGGTAATGCACATCACATAAGCCTTGCAAGCATTGCAACTAAATAGTTAGTTGCAAGATGATGTATTATGGAACGAGTAAAGAGACTTGCCGGTAACGATATTGAACTAGGTATTGAGATACCGACGATCGAATCTCGGGCAAGTAACATACCGATGACAAAGGGAACAATGTATGTTGTTATGCGGTCTGACCGATAAAGATCTTCGTAGAATATGTGGGAGCCAATATGAGCATCCAGGTTCCGCTATTGGTTATTGACCGGAGACATGTCTCGGTCATGTCTACATTATTCTCGAACCCGTAGGGTTCGCACGCTTAAGGTTTCGATGACAGTTTCATTATGAGTTTATATGTTTTGATGTACTGAAGGAGTTCGGAGTCCCGGATGAGATCGGGGACATGACGAGGAGTCTCGAAATGGTCGAGACATAAAGATTGATATATTGGACGACTATATTCGGACACCGGAAGTGTTCCGGGGAAGTTTCGGATAAAACCGGAGTACCGGGGGGTTACCGGAACCCCCCGGGGGGTTAATGGGCCCCATGGGCCTAAAGTGGAGAAGAGGAGGGGCAACCAGGGCAGGACGCGCGCCCCCTCTCCCCCTACTCCGAATTGGACAAGGAGGGAGGGGCGGCGCCCCCCCTTTCCTTCCTCTCCTCTCTCCCTTCCTTCCCCCTCTCCTACTTGGACAAGAAAAAGGAGGGAGTCCTACTCCCGGTAGGAGTAGGACTCCTCCCTGGCGCGCCTCATCATGGCCGGCCGCCCCTCCCCCTTGCTCCTTTATATACGGGGGCAGGGGGGCACCTCTAGACACAACAATTGATCCTTGAGATCTCTTAGCCGTGTGCGGTGCCCCCGTCCACCATAATCCTCGATATTATTGTAGCGGTGCTTAGGCGAAGCCCTACGACGGTAGAACATCAAGATCGTCACCACTCCGTCGTGCTGACGGAACTCTTCCCCAACACTTTGCTGGATCGGAGTCCGGGGATCGTTATCAAGCTGAACGTGTGCTAAAACTCGGAGGTGCCGTAGTTTCGGTGCTTGATCGGTCGGGCCATGAAGACGTACGACTACATCAACCGCGTTGTTATAACGCTTCCGCTTTGGGTCTACGAGGGTACGTGGACAACACTCTCCCCTCTCGTTGCTATGCATCACCATGATCTTGTGTGTGCGTAGGATTTTTTTTTGAAATTACTACGTTTCCCCAACAGTGGCATCCAAGCCTAGGTTTTATGTGTTGATGTTATATGCATGAGTAGAACACAAGTGAGTTGTGGGCGATATAAGTCATACTGCTTACCAGCATGTCATACTTTGGTTCGGCGGTATTGTTGGATGAAGCGGCCCGGACTGACATTACGCGTACGCTTACGCGAGACTGGTTCTACCGACGTGCTTTGCACACAGGTGGCTGGCGGGTGTCAGTTTTTCCAACTTTAGTTGAACCGAGTATGGCTACGCCCGGTCCTTGCGAAGGTTAAAACAGCACCAACTTGACAAACTATCATTGTGGTTTTGATGCGTAGGTAAGATTGGTTCTTGCTTAAGCCCGTAGCAGCTACGTAAAACTTGCAACAAACAAAGTAGAGGACATCTAACTTGTTTTTGCAGGGCATATTGTGATGTGATATGGTCAAGACATGATGCTAAATTTTATTGTATGAGATGGTCATGTTTTGTAACTGAGTTATCGGCAACTGGCAGGAGCCATATGGTTGTCGCTTTATTGTATGCAATGCAATGCAACTGTGCTGTAATGCTTTACTTTATCACTAAGCGGTAGCGATAGTCGTGGAAGCATAAGATTGGCGAGACGACAACGATGCTACGATGGAGATCAAGGTGTCGCGCCGGTGACGATGGTGATCATGACGGTACTTCGGAGATGGAGATCACAAGTACAAGATGATGATGGCCATATCATATCACTTATATTGATTGCATGTGATGTTTATCTTTTATGCATCTTATCTTGCTTTGATTGATGGCAGCATTATAAGATGATCTCTCACTAAATTTCAAGATAAAAGTGTTCTCCCTGAGTATGCACCGTTGCCAAAGTTTGTCGTGCCCAGACACCACGTGATGATCGGGTGTGATAAGCTCTACATCCATCTACAATGGGTGCAAGCCAGTTTTTGCACACGCAGAATACTCAGGTTAAACTTGACGAGCCTAACATATGCAGATATGGCCTCGGAACACTGAGACCGAAAGGTCGAGCGTGAATCATATAGTAGATATGATCAACATAGCAATGTTCACCATTGAAAACTACTCCATTTCACGTGATGATCGGTTATGGTTTAGTTGATTTGGATCACGTAATCACTTAGAAGATTAGAGGGATGTCTTTCTAAGTGGGAGTTCTTAAGTAATATGATTAATTAAACTTAAATTTATCATGAACTTAGTACCTGATAGTATCTTGCTTGTTTATGTTTGATTGTAGATAGATGGCCCGTGCTGTTGTTCCGTTGAATTTTAATGCGTTCCTTGAGAAAGCAAAGTTGAAAGATGATGGTAGCAATTACACGGACTGGGTCCGTAACTTGAGGATTATCCTCATTGCTGCACAAAAGAATTATGTCCTGGAAGCACCGCTGGGTGCCAGGCCTGCTGCTGGAGCAACACCAGATGTTATGAACGTCTGGCAGAGCAAAGCTAATGACTACTCGATAGTTCAGTGTGCCATTCTTTACGGCTTAGAATCGGGACTTCAATGACGTTTTGAACGTCATGGAGCATATGAGATGTTCCAGGAGTTGAAGTTAATATTTGAAGCAAATGCACGGATTGAGAGATATGAAGTCTCCAATAAGTTCTATAGCTGCAAGATGGAGGAGAACAGTTCTGTCAGTGAGCATATACTCAAAATATCTGGGTATAATAATCACTTGATTCAATTGGGAGTTAATCTTCTAGATGATTGTGTCATTGACAGAATTCTCCAATCACTGCCACCTAGCTACAAGAGCTTCGTGATGAACTATAATATGCAAGGGATGAATAAAACTATTCCCGAGCTCTTCACAATGCTGAAAGCTGCGGAGGTAGAAATCAAGAAGGAGCATCAAGTGTTGATGGTTAACAAGACCACTGGTTTCAAGAAAAAGGGCAAAGGGAAGAAGAAGGGGAACTTCAAGAAGAACAGCAAGCAAGTTGCTGCTCAAGAGAAGAAACCCAAATCTAGACCTAAGCCTGAAACTGAGTGCTTCTACTGCAAGCAGACTGGTCACTGGAAGCGGAACTGCCCGAAGTATTTGGCGGATAAGAAGGATGGCAAGGTGAACAAAGGTATATGTGATATACATGTTATTGATGTGTACCTTACTAGAGCTCGCAGTAGCACCTGGGTATTTGATACTGGTTCTATTGCTAATATTTGCAACTCAAAACAGGGACTACGGATTAAGCGAACACTGGCAAAGGACGAGGTGACGATGCGCGTGGGAAATGGTTCCAAAGTCGATGTGATCGCGGTCGGCACGCTACCTCTACATCTACCATCGGGATTAGTATTAGACCTAAATAATTGTTATTTGGTGCCAGCGTTGAGCATGAACATTATATCTGGATCTTGTTTAATGCGAGACGGTTATTCATTTAAATCAGAGAATAATGGTTGTTCTATTTATATGAGTAATATCTTTTATCGTCATGCACCCTTGAAGAATGGTCTATTTTTTATGAATCGCGATAGTAGTGATACACATATTCATAATGTTGAAACCAAAAGATGTAGAGTTGATAATGATAGTGCAACCTATTTGTGGCACTGTCGTTTAGGTCATATCGGCATAAAACGCATGAAGAAACTCCATACTGATGGACTTTTGGAATCACTTGATTATGAATCACTTGGTACTTGCGAACCGTGCCTCGTGGGAAAGATGACTAAAACACTGTTCTCCGGTACTATGGAGAGAACATGTGTCAAAGCACGACTTAGAGACATAACCGCATTGAAAGCAATGTCGCAAGTGAGGTAATCTTCACACAACCCATGTAATACAATAAGGGAAAAGATACATAGTTGGCTTACAATCGCCACTTCACACAAATACATGAATAAAGCATTTAATCAACTAGATACAATCAAGGTCCAACTACGGAACCCAAAATAAAAGAAGACTACCCAAAAAGCTACATAGATCCCCGATCGACCCCAACTGGGCTCCACTACTGATCAACTAGAACGAAACAACACAAGGGGCAAGATCTTCATCGAGCTCCTCCTTGAGCTTGGTTGCGTCATCTGCACGGTAACCTCGGCACCTGCAAGCTGGTTTTGGAAGTATCTGTGAGTCACGGGGACTCAGCAATCTTGCACCCTCGCGATCAAGACTATTTAAGCTTATAGGAAGGGTAAAAGGTATGAGGTGGAGCTGCAGCAAGCGACTAGCATATATGGTGGCTAACATACGCAAATGAGAACGAGAAGAGAAGGCAAAGCGCGATCGAGAAACTATGATCAAGAAGTGATCCTAGAACAACCTACGTCAAACATAACTCCAACACCGTGTTCACTTCCCGGACTCCGCCGGAAAGAGACCATCATGGTAACACACGCGGTTGATGTATTTTAATTAAGATCAACTTCGGGTTTTCTACAACCAGATGTTAACAAATTCCCATCTGCCCATAACCGCGGGCACGGCTTTCGAAAGTTCAAATCCCTGCAGGGGTGTCCCAACTTAGCCCATCACAAGCTCTCATGGTCAATGAAGGATATTCCTTCTAGCGGGAAGACCCGATCAGACTCGGAATCCCGGTTACAAGACATTTCGACAAGGTAAAAATAATCCAGCAACACCGCCCGAATGTGCCGACAAATCCCGATAGGAGCTGCACATATCTCTTTCTCAGGGCACACTCAGATTGTCCAAGGTACGGGTAGGCCAGCCCAGAGTTGCCCCTTGTGGCCACCGGCAGCTGACAGGTTGGACCAACACTCAGAGGAGCACTGGCCCGGGGGGGTAAAATAATGATGACCCTCAGGAGCGCGACTCCCAAGGGAAAAGAAAAGGCTAGGTGGCGAATGGTAAAACCAAAGTTGGGCATTGCTGGAAGAGTTTTATTCAAGGTGAACTGTCAAGGGGTTCCCATTATTACCCAACCGCGTAAGGAACGCAAAATCCGGGAACATAACACCGATATGACGGAAACTAGGGCGGCAAGAGTGGAACAAAACACCAGGCATAAGGCCGAGCCTTCCACCCTTTACCAAGTATATAGATGCATTAATTAAATAAGAGATATTGTGATATCCCAACAAGTAAACATGTTCCAACAAGGAACAACATCTCCATGTTCCAACAAGGAAAAAACTTCAATCTTCACCTGCAACTAACAACGTTATAAGAGGGGCTGAGCAAAGCGGTAACATAGCCAAACAACGGTTTGCTAGGACAAGGTGGGTTAGAGGCTTGGTTCAACAATATGGGAGGCATGATAAGCAAGTGGTAGGTATCGCAGCATAGGCATAGCAAAAGAGCGGGCAACTAGCAAGCAAAGATAGAAGTGATTTCGAGGGTATGATCATCTTGCCTGAGATCCCGCAAGGAAGAAGAACGAGTCCATGAAGAAGACAAACGGACGTAGTTGAACGGGTCCTCACAAATGTGACGTTATCGGAACCAACCCGAAGAAGCAACGCCGGAAAGAAGCACCCAACATAGTAAACAACCATCACATAATCATGGCACGATACGCAAACAAGCATGATGCATGTCCGGTTTAATGAGGCATGGCATGGCAAAGTGCACAAGCAATCCTACAAATTAAGTGGAGCTCAATATGAAATGAGTTGCATATTGACGAAACACCACGCCAAGTTATTTAGTTAGATCTCATTTATGTACCCAACAATATTAAATGTTGTTAAACATGGCAAGAGGGTGAAGCAAAGTAAAACTACCTATATAGTCAAGGTTAAATGAGGCCGGAAGTAACGAACAACAATTCCGGTAAAACCCCATGAGCATATTACAGATTTGGTACCGTTCTGCCCTAAGCCATATTTTAGAGTTGTTAAACATACAAGATGATGCCACCATGTTAAACTAGGCAAAATTCTACCCCATTTACATATAAAGTTTATTAGGTTTGGAGCTACAATTATTTAGTTATGAATGAAATCATTTAAGCATGTTATTTAAGCAAATTAAAGCAAGCAGCAAGTTAAACACCTCAAACATGCATGAAAGTTGGATATTATGAAACTAGATGAAATTCTAGTCAAGTTACATATATAAATCATTTCCATCCGATGCACGGTTTGAGAGTTATGTTATGCATGAACTAGGAGGACTTTGCTGTAAAGTTGTAAACTCTGGGATAAATATGAAATTCGACTTGAACAGGAAAAAAACGCCATGGGCCGAATTGGCTGGCCCAACAGGGAAAAAAACCAAAGGAGGGGGCGCTTGGGGCTGCTCACCCTGGGCCTGGCCCAGTTGGTGGAAGCAGCAGGCCGGCGGGGCAAGTGGGCTTGCTGGATCTGGCTCGGGCGTTGTCGCGGTCAACACGGCTGCGGGTGAGCGGGCGCCTCATCCTGGAAGCAGAGGACGCAGGCGGCGCTGGACCTGGCGCTGGCGTCTCCCAGCAACGAGGATGGGGCGGATCCAGGCGGCAGGGACGGCGGGTTCGGCGAGGGAACGGTGCCCGACGACGCGAAGGCAGAAGGAGCTAGCGGGCGTCGCAACAACTGGTCCCGAAGCAACTGGGCGGCGACCATGGCGTGGTCTGATGTGTGCTTATCGTCAGTGAGGTCATGGCGGCGCACTCCGACACAAGCGAAGGTGGACTCGGACGCGGATCCAACGGGAACCAGCTGGTGAGCTTGGGCTCCTGGCGCCTTGGTTGTCAGGGTCCTGAGAAAGAGAGAGAGAGAGAGAGAGAGAGAGAGAGAGAGAGAGAGAGAGAGAGATGTGAGAGAGAGCGGGAGAAAGAGAAGCAACGAGGGGTGCGGGGTCCGGCCTAATGGAGATGGTCGCCGACAGGTTGCGAGGAGCCGCGACTTTGCTGCTGGTGTTGGTCCGGTGCTCCGGCGAGCGGCGACTGAAGATCGAGGAGGAGCTCCTCTCTTCGGGTTCGAGCGAGGCAGGGAGGAGGAATCCCTCGGGCAGGAGATGGCCAGGGATCGAGTGGACGCACAGGGAGGTAATCTGGTTGGGTTTGAATCGAAGAGCTCGGGCTCGAGCTCTGGTTGGTGGGAGGAGGAAAGGGAGGATCCAGATATGGGATTTGATTGTGGCGGCGGCGAGGAGGAATGATGGGACAGACTCCCTAGAAGTTAGGGTTTTGACCTGTTTTAGACTAGGAAGTGGAGTATATATACATCACAAACTAGGTTAGGGGCCAATCCGTCCCTCCAATCGTAATCGGACGGTCGGGAAAAATAGGCTAGGGAGCCCAAATGAGAAAACGGAGACGTTTTGTAGATGTTTGGGGATGAACCGGACACAAAGGTGGCGACAGTCCGGGTCGGGTCCGGGACAGATTTCGGACGCGCACGAGAGGAGGTCCGCGGGCTGACGAGAGAGGTTGGGTAGGGGCTGGCGGTGAGAGGTAGTGCAGAAGGCAAAGGTCTGGGAAGAGAGAAGAGGAGAGGCCCAGCGACTGTTTCCGGAGACCGAAAACGTCTAACGTTAGACCGACTATATTGCCGCTATAGTTAACCGTTGGGGCGTCAAACGAACTCCGAATGTGACGAAAATTGACAGGCGGCCTACCTACAACATAAAAACACCGCACGCCAACTTTCATCCCATTCTGAGAACATTTTCCGGACACTTATAAAATAATATTTCGGACGTGCCGCGGACGCGTGCAAGTGTGGCTGGACTCATAACAGACAACGGAAGGAACGGGGAGGCCGGGACATATGCAAGTTTCGAAAACATGATGATGCAGTGCACATGATGACATGACAAGATGCGACACACAAGCAAATGACAAAGCAATAACAGCGAATAACTGGAGGACACCTGGCACATCGGTCTCGGGGCGTCACAATAGGATACCCAAAGGAGACTGTTGGGTACACCTTCTATCACAGATCCGAAGGCAAGACATTTGTCGCTAAGAATGGATCCTTTCTAGAGAAGGCGTTTCTCTCGAAAGAAGTGAGTGGGAGGAAAGTAGAACTTGATGAGGTAACTGTACCTGCTCCCTTATTGGAAAGTAGTACATCGCAGAAACCGGTTTCTGTAACACCTACACCAATTAGTGAGGAAGCTAATGATAATGAACATGAAACTTCAGAACAAGTTACTACCGAACCTCGTAGATCAACGAGAGTAAGATCCGCACCACAGTGGTACGGTAATCCTGTTCTGGAAGTCATGCTACTAGATCATGATGAACCTACGAACTATGAAGAAGCGATGGTGAGCCCAGATTCCGCAAAATGGATTGAAGCCATGAAATCTGAGATGGGATCCATGTATCAGAACAAAGTATGGACTTTGGTTGACTTTCCCAATGATCGGCAAGCAATTGAGAACAAATGGATCTTCAAGAAGAAGACTGACGCTGATGGTAATATTACTGTCTACAAAGCTCGACTTGTCGCAAAAGGTTTTCGACAAGTTCAAGGAATTGACTACGATGAGACCTTCTCACCCATAGCGATGCTTAAGTCTGTCCGAATCATGTTAGCAATTGCCACATTTTATGATTATGAAATTTGGCAGATGGATGTCAAAACTGCATTCCTGAATGGATTTCTGGAAGAAGAGTTGTATATGATGCAGCCGGAAGGTTTTGTCGATCCAAAGGGAGCTAACAAAGTGTACAAGCTCTAGCGATCCATTTATGGACTGGTGCAAGTGTTGGGGAACGCAGTAATTTCGAAAATTTTCCTACGCACATGCAAGATCATGGTGATGCACAGCAACGAGAGGGGAGAGTGTTGTCTACGTACCAACGCAGACCGACTGCGGAAGCGATCACACAACATAGAGGAAGTAGTCGTACGTCTTCTTTCCGATCCGACCGATCCAAGCACCGTTACTCCGGCACCTCCGAGTTCTTAGCACACGTTCAGCTCGATGACGTTCCTCGGGCTCCAATCCAGCAAAGCATCGAGGAAGAGTTCCGTCAGCACGACGGCGTGGTGACGATCTTGATGTACTACCGACGCAGGGCTTCGCCTAAGCACTGTAACGGTATGATCGAGGTGGAATTTGGTGGCAGGGGGCACCGCACACGGCTAAGGAACGATCTCAAGGATCAACTTGTGTGTCTTGGGGTGTCCCCTGCCCCCGTATATAAAGGTTGGAGGGAGGGGGGCTGGCCGGCCAAGTGGAGGGAGGCGCAGGAGGAGTCCTACTCCTACCGGGAGTAGGACTCCCCCCTCCAATCCTAGTCCAACTAGGAATCCTTAAAGGGGAGAGAAAGAGAGGTGGCCGGCCCCTCTCCTAGTCCTAATAGGACTAGGGAGAGGGGGGAGGCGCAGCCCTATGTGGGCTGCCCTCTCACCTTTCCACTAAGGCCCATGTTGGCCCATTTGGCTCCCGGGGGGTTCCGGTAACCCTCCCGGTAGTCCGGTAAAATCCCGATTTCACCCGGAACACTTCCGATGTCCAAACATAGGCTTCCAATATATCAATCTTTACGTCTCGACCATTTCGAGACTCCTCGTCATGTCCGTGATCACATCCGGGACTCCGAACAACCTTCGGTACATCAAAATGTATAAACTCATAATAACTGTCATCGTAACGTTAAGCGTGCGGACCCTACGGTTCGAGAACAATGTAGACATGACCGAGACACGTCTCCGGTCAATAACCAATAGCGGGACCTGGATGCCCATATTGGCTCCTACATATTCTACGAAGATCTTTATCGGTCAGACCGCATAACAACATACGTTGTTCCCTTTGTCATCGGTATGTTACTTGCCCGAGATTCGATCGTCGGTATCCAATACCTAGTTCAATCTCGTTACTGGCAAGTCTCTTTACTCGTTCCGTAATACATCATCTCATAACTAACATCTTAGTTATTATGCTTGCAAGGCTTATGTGATGTGTATTACCGAGAGGGCCCAGAGATACCTCTCCGATAATCGGAGTGACAAACCCTAATCTCGAAATACGCCAACCCAACATCTACCATTGGAGACACCTGTAGTACTCCTTTATAATCACCCAGTTACGTTGTGACGTTTGGTAGTACCCAAAGTGTTCCTCCGGTAAACGGGAGTTGCATAATCTCATAGTTATAGGAACATGTATAAGTCATGAAGAAAGCAATAGCAACATACTAAACGATCGGGTGCTAAGCTAATGGAATGGGTCATGTCAATCAGATCATTCAACTAATGATGTGACCTCGTTAATCAAATAACAACTCTTTGTTCATGGTTAGGAAACATAACCATCTTTGATTAACGAGCTAGTCAAGTAGAGGCATACTAGTGACACTCTGTTGGTCTATGTATTCACACATGTATTATGTTTCCGGTTAATACAATTCTAGCATGAATAATAAACATTTATCATGATATAAGGAAATAAATAATAACTTTATTATTGCCTCTAGGGCATATTTCCTTCAGTCTCCCACTTGCACTAGAGTCAATAATCTAGTTCACATCGCCATGTGATTTAACAGCAATAGTTCACATCACCATGTGATTAACACCCATAGTTCACATCGTCATGTGACAAACACTCAAAAGGTTTACTAGATTCAGTAATCTAGTTCACATATCTATGTGATTAACACCCAAAGAGTACTAAGGTGTGATCATGTTTTGCTTGTGAGATAATTTTAGTCAACGGGTCTGTCACATTCAGATCCGTAAGTATTTTGCAAATTTCTATGTCAACAATGCTCTGCATGGAGCTACTCTAGCTAATTGCTCCCACTTTCAATATGTATCCAGATTGAGACTTAGAGTCATCTAGATTAGTGTCAAAACTTGCATCGGTGTAACCCTTTACGACGAACCTTTTGTCACGTCCATAATCGAGAAACATATCCTTATTTCACTAAGGATAATTCTGACCGCTGTCCAGTGATCTACTCCTAGATCACTATTGTACTCCCTTGCCAAATCAGTGCAGGGTATACAATAGATCTGGTAAACAGCATGGCATACTTTATAGAACCTATGAATGAGGCATAGGGAATGACTTTCATTCTCTTTCTATCTTCTGCCGTGGTCGGGCTTTGAGTCTTTACTCAACTTCACACCTTGTAACACAGGCAAGAAACCTTTTCTTTGGCTGTTCCATTTTGAACTACTTCAAAATCTTGTCAAGGTATGTACTTATTGAAAAACTTATCAAGCGTCTTGATCTATCTCTATAGATCTTGAAGCTCAATATGTAAGTAGCTTTACCGAAGTCTTTCTTTGAAAAAACTCCTTTCAAACACTCCTTTATGCTTTACAGAATAATTCTACATTATTTCCGATCAACTTTATCAGAAATGCTGTAGTGCTCCCACTCACTTTATTGTAAATACAGGCTTCACCGCAAGTCTGTATAAAACTATATGCTTTGATCAACTCATCAAAGCGTATATTCCAACTCCGAGATGTTTGCACCAGTCCACAGATAGATCGCTGGAGCTTGCATATTTAGTTAACACCTTTAGGATCGACAAAACCTTCTAGTTGCATCGTATACAACTCTTCTTTAGCAAATCCATTAAGGAATGCAGTTTTGTTTATCCATTTGCCAGATTTCATAAAATGCGGCAATTGCTAACATGATTCGGACAGATTTAAGCATAGATACGAGTGAGAAAATCTCATCGTAGTCAACACCTTGAACTTGTCGAAAACCTTTTGTGACAATTCTAGCTTTGTAGATAGTAACACTACTATCAGCGTCCGTCTTCCTCTTGAAGATCCATTTATTTTCTATGGCTTGCCGATCATCGGGCAAGTCAATCAAAGTCCATACTTTGTTCTCATACATGGATCATATCTCAGATTTCATGGCTTCAAGCCACTTTGCGGAATCTGGGCTCACCATCGCTTCTTCATAGTTCGTAGGATCATCATGATCTAGTAGCATGACTTCCAGAACAGGATTACCGTACCACTCTGGCGCGGATCTTACTCTGGTTTACCTACGAGATTTGGTAGTAACTTGATCTGAAGTTACATGATCATCATCATTAGCTTCCTCACTAATTGGTGTAGTAGTCACAGGAACAGATTTCTGTGATGAACTACTTTCCAATAAGGGAGCAGGTACAATTACCTCATCAAGTTCTACTTTCCTCCCACTCACTTCTTTCGAGAGAAACTCCTTCTCCAGAAAGTTTCCGAATTTTAGCAACAAAAAGTCTTGCCTTCGGGTCTGTGATAGAAGGTGTATCCAATAGTTTCCTTTGGATATCCTATGAAGACGCACTTCTCCGATTTGAGTTTGAGCTTATCAGGATGAAACTTTTTCATATAAGCATCGCAACCCCAAACTTTAAGAAACGACAGCTTAGGTTTCTTGCCAAACCATAGTTCACACGGTGTCGTCTCAACGGATTTAGATGGTGCCCTATTTAACGTGAATGCAGCTGTCTCTAATGTATAACCCCAAAACGATAGTGGTAGATCGGTAAGATACATCATAGATTGCACTATATCCAATAAAGTACGGTTATGACGTTAGGACACACTATTATGCTGTGGTGTTCCATATGGCATGATTTTGTGAAACTATTCCACATTGTTTTAATTGAAGACCAAACTCGTAACGCAAATATTTTACCTCTGCGATCATATCGTAGAAACTTTTATTTTCTTGTCACGATGATTTTCCACTTCACTCTGAAGTTCTTTGAACTTTTCAAATGTTTCAGACTTATGTTTCATCAAGTAGATATACTCATATTTGCTCAAATCATCTGTGAAGATCAGAAAATAATGATACCTGTCGCGAGCCTCGATATTCATCGGACCACATACATCAGTATGTATGATTTCCAACAAATCTGTTGCTCGCTCCATTGTTCCGAAGAACAGAGTCTTAGTCATCTTGCCCATGAGGCATGGTTCGCAAGCATCAACTGATTCATAATCAAGTGATTCCAAAAACCCATCAGCATGGAGTTTCTTCATGTGCTTTACACCAATATGACCTAAACAGCAGTGCCACAAACAAGTTGCACTATCATTATTAACTTTGCATCTTTTGGTTTCAATATTATGATTATGTGTATTACTACGATCGAGATCCAACGAACTATTTTCATTGGGTGTGTAACCATATAAGGTTTTATTCATGTAAGCAGAACAACAATTTATTCTCTTACTTAAATGAATAACCGTATTACAATAAACATGATCAAATCATATTCATGCTCAACGCAAACACCAAATAACACTTATTTAAGTTCAACACTAATCCCGAAAGTATAGGGAGTGTGCGATGATGATCATATCAATCTTGGAACCACTTCCAACACACATCGCCACTTCACCCTTAACTAGTCTCTGTTTATTCTGCAACTCCCGTTTCGAGTTACTACTCTTAGCAACTGAACTAGTATCAAATACTGAGGGTTTGCTAAAAACACTAGTAAAGTACACATCAATAACATGTATATCAAATATACTTATGTTCATTTTGCCATCCTTCTTATCCGCCAATCACTTGGGGTAGTTCCGCTTCCAGTAACCAGTCCCTTTGCAGTAGAAGCACTTTTGTCTCAGGCTTAGGACCAGACTTGGGCTTCTTCACATGAGTAGCAACTTGCTTGCCGTTCTTTTGAAGTTCCCCTTCTTTCCTTTGCCCTTTTCTTGAAACTAGTGATCTTGTCAACCATCAACACTTGATGTTTTTCTTGATTTCTACCTTCGTTGATTTCAGCATCACGAAGAGCTTGGGAGTTGTTTCCGTTATCCCTTGCATATTATAGTTCATCACGAAGTTCTACTAACTTGGTGATGGTGACTAGAGAATTCTGTCAATCACTATTTTATCTGGAAGATTAACTCCCACTTGATTCAAGCGATTGAAGTACTCAGACAATCTGGGCACATGCTCACTAGTTGAGCGATTCTCGTCCATCTTTCAGCTATAGAACTTGTTGGAGACTTCATATCTCTCAACTCGGGTATTTACTTGAAATATTAACTTCAACTCCTGGAACATCTCATATGGTCCATGACGTTCAAAACGTCTTTGAAGTCCCGATTCCAAGCCATTAAGCATGGTGCACTAAACTATCAAGTAGTCATCATATTGAGCTAGCCAAACGTTTCATAACGTCTGCATCTGCTCCTGCAATAGGTCTGTCACCTAGCGGTGCATCAGGGACATAATTCTTCTGTGCAGCAATGAGGATAAACCTCAGATCACGGATCCAATCCGCATCATTGCTACTAACATCTTTCAACACAATTTTCTCTAGGAACATATCAAAATAAACACAGGGAAGCAACAACGCGAGCTATTGATCTACAACATGATTTGCAAAATACTACCAGGACTAAGTTCATGATAAATTTAAGTTCAATTAATCATATTACTTAAGAACTCCCACTTAGATAGACATCCCTCTAATCCTCTAAGTGATCACGTGATCCAAATCAACTAAACCATAACCGATCATCACGTGAGATGGAGTAGTTTTCAATGGTGAACATCGTCATGTTGATCATATCTACTATATGATTCACGCTCGACCTTTCGGTCTCTGTGTTCCGAGGCCATATCTGCATATGCTAGGCTCGTCAAGTATAACCTGAGTATTCTGCGTGTGCAAAACTGGCTTGCACCCATTGTAGATGGACGTAGAGCTTATCACACCCGATCATCACGTGGTGTCTGGGCACGACGAACTTTGGCAACGGTGCATACTCAGGGAGAACACTTCTTGATAATTTAGTGAGAGATCATCTTATAATGCTACCGTCAATCAAAGCAAGATAAGATGCATAAAAGGATAAACATCACATGCAATCAATATAAGTGATATGATATGGCCATCATCATCTTGTGCTTGTGATCTCCATCTCCGAAGCACCGTCATGATCACCATCGTCACCAGCGCGCCACCTCGATCTCCATCGTAGCAACGTTGTCGTCTCGCCAAAGTTATGCTTCCACGACTATCACTACCGTTTAGTAATAAAGTAAAGCATTACATCGCGATTGCATTGCATACAATAAAGCGACAACCATATGGCTCCTGCCGGTTGCCGATAACTCGGTTACAAAACATGATCATCTCATACAATAAAATCAGCATCATGCCTTGACCATATCACATCACAACATACCCTGCAAAAACAAGTTAGACGTCCTCTACTTTGTTTGTTGCAAGTTTTACGTGGCTGCTACGGGCTTAAGTAAGAACTCATCTCACCTACGCATTAAAACCACAACGATAGTTCGTCAAATAGACTCCGTTTTAACCTTCTCAAGGACCGGGCGTAGTCACACTTGGTTCAACTAAAGTTGGAGAGGCAGTCTTCCGCAAGCCATCTGTGTGCAAAGCACGTCGAGGGAACCGGTCTCGCGTAAGAGTACGCGTAAGGTTGGTCCGGATCGTCTCACCCAACAATACCGCCGAACCAAAGTATGACATGCTGGTAGGCAGTATGACTTGTATCGCCCACAACTCACTTGTGTTCTACTCGTGCATATAACATCAAACCATAAAACCTAGGCTCGGATGCCACTGTTGGGGAACGCAGTAATTTCGAAAATTTTCCTACGCACACGCAAGATCATGGTGATGCACAGCAACGAGAGGGGAGAGTGTTGTCTACGTACCAACGCAGACCGACTGCGGAAGCAATCACACAACGTAGAGGAAGTAGTCGTACGTCTTCTTTCCGATCCGACCGATCCAAGCACCGTTACTCCGGCACCTCCGAGTTCTTAGCACACGTTCAGCTTGATGACGTTCCTCGGGCTCCGATCCAGCAAAGCATCAAGGAAGAGTTCCGTCAGCACGACGGCGTGGTGACGATCTTGATGTACTACCGACGCAGGGCTTCGCCTAAGCACTGTAACGGTATGATCGAGGTGGAATTTGGTGGCAGGGGGCACCGCACACGGCTAAGGAACGATCTCAAGGATCAACTTGTGTGTCTTGGGCTGTCCCCTGCCCCCGTATATAAAGGTTGGAGGGAGGGGGGCTGGCCGGCCAAGTGGAGGGAGGCGCAGGAGGAGTCCTACTCCTACCGGGAGTAGGACTCCCCCCTCCAATCCTAGTCCAACTAGGAATCCTTAAAGGGGAGAGAAAGAGAGGTGGCCGGCCCCTCTCCTAGTCCTAATAGGACTAGGGAGAGGGGGGGAGGCGCAGCCCTATGTGGGCTGCCCTCTCACCTTTCCACTAAGGCCCATGTTGGCCCATTTTGCTCCCGGGGGGTTCCGGTAACCCTCCCGGTAGTCCGGTAAAATCCCGATTTCACCCGGAACACTTCCGATGTCCAAACATAGGCTTCCAATATATCAATCTTTATGTCTCGACCATTTCGAGACTCCTCGTCATGTCCGTGATCACATCCGGGACTCTGAACAACCTTCGGTACATCAAAATGTATAAACTCATAATAACTGTCATCGTAACGTTAAGCGTGCGGACCCTACGGTTCGAGAATAATGTAGGCATGACCGAGACACGTCTCCGGTCAATAACCAATAGCGGGACCTGGATGCCCATATTGGCTCCTACATATTCTACGAAGATCTTTATCGGTCAGACCGCATAACAACATACGTTGTTCCCTTTGTCATCGGTATGTTACTTGCCCGAGATTCGATCGTCGGTATCCAATACCTAGTTCAATCTCGTTACTGGCAAGTCTCTTTACTCGTTCCGTAATACATCATCTCATAACTAACATCTTAGTTATTATGCTTGCAAGGCTTATGTGATGTGTATTACCGAGAGGGCCCAGAGATACCTCTCCGATAATCGGAGTGACAAACCCTAATCTCGAAATACGCCAACCCAACATCTACCATTGTAGACACCTGTAGTACTCCTTTATAATCACCCAGTTACGTTGTGACGTTTGGTAGTACCCAAAGTGTTCCTCCGGTAAACGGGAGTTGCATAATCTCATAGTTATAGGAACATGTATAAGTCATGAAGAAAGCAATAGCAACATACTAAACGATCGGGTGCTAAGCTAATGGAATGGGTCATGTCAATCAGATCATTCAACTAATGATGTGACCTCGTTAATCAAATAACAACTCTTTGTTCATGGTTAGGAAACATAACCATCTTTGATTAACGAGCTAGTCAAGTAGAGGCATACTAGTGACACTCTGTTGGTCTATGTATTCACACATGTATTATGTTTCCGGTTAATACAATTCTAGCATGAATAATAAACATTTATCATGATATAAGGAAATAAATAATAACTTTATTATTGCCTCTAGGGCATATTTCCTTCAGCAAGCCTCTCAGAGTTGGAATAAACGCTTTGATAGTGTGATCAAAGCATTTGGTTTTGTACAGACTTTTGGAGAAGCCTGTATTTACAAGAAAGTGAGTGGGAGCTCTGTAGCATTTCTGATATTATATGTAGATGCCATATTACTAATCAGAAATGATATAGAATTTCTGGATAGCATAAAGGGATACTTGAATAAGAGTTTTTCAATGAAAGACCTCGGTGAAGCTGCTTACATATTGGGCATTAAGATCTATCGAGATAGATCAAGACGCTTAATTGGACTTTCACAAAGCACATACCTTGACAAAGTTTTGAAGAAGTTCAAAATGGATCAAGCCAAGAAAGGATTCTTGCTTGTGTTACAAGGTGTGAAATTGAGTAAGACTCAATTCCCGACCAATGCAGAAGATAGAGAGAAAATGAAAGATGTTCCCTATGCTTCAGCCATAGGCTCTATCATGTATGCAATGCTGTGTATCAGACCTGATGTGTGTCTTGCTATAAGTCTAGCAGGGAGGTACCAAAGTAATCCAGGAGTGGATCACTGGACAGCGGTCAAGAACATCTAAATACCTGAAAAGGACAAAGGATATGTTTCTTGTATATGGAGGTGACAAAGAGCTCATTGTAAATGGTTACGTTGATGCAAGCTTTGATACTGATCCGGACGATTCTAAATCGCAAACCGGATACGTGTTTACATTAAACGGTGGAGCTGTCAGTTGGTGCAGTTCTAAACAAAGTGTTGTGGCTGGATCTACATGTGAAGCGGAGTACATAGCTGCTTCGGAAGCAGCAAACGAAGGAGTCTGGATGAAGGAGTTCATATCCGATCTAGGTGTCATACCTAGTGCATCGGGTCCAATGAAAATCTTTTGTGACAATACTGGTGCAATTGCCTTGGCAAAGGAATCCAGATTTCACAAGAGAACCAAGCACATCAAGAGACGCTTCAATTCCATCCGGGATCTAGTCCAGGTGGGAGACATAGAGATTCGCAAGATACATACGGATCTAAATGTTGCAGACCCATTGACTAAGCCTCTTCCACGAGCAAACCAAGATCAGCACCAAAGCTCCATGGGTGTTAGAATCATTACTGTGTAATCTAGATTATTGACTCTAGTGCAAGTGGGAGACTGAAGGAAATATGCCCTAGAGGCAATAATAATGTTATTATTTTATTTCCTTATATCATGATAAATGTTTATTATTCATGCTAGAATTGTATTATCCAGAAACATAATACTTGCGTGAATACATAGACAAACTAAACATCACTAGTATGCCTCTACTTGACTAGCTCATTAATCAAAGATGGTAATGTTTCCTAACCATAGACAGGTGTTGTCATTTGATTAACGGGATCACATTATTAGGAGAATGATGTGATTGACATGACCCATTCCATTAGCTTAGCACCCGATCGTTTAGTATGTTGCTATTGCTTTCTTCATGACTTATACATGTTCCTATGACTATGAGATTATGCAACTCCCGTTTGCCGGAGGAACACTTTGTTTGCTACCAAACGTCACAAAGTAACTGGGTGATTATAAAGGAGCTCTATAGGTGTCTCCAAAGGTACATGTTGGGTTGGCGTATTTTGAGATTAGGATTTGTCACTCCGATTGTCGGAGAGGTATCTCTGGGCCGTCTCGGTAATGCACATCACATAAGCCTTGCAAGCATTGCAACTAATGATTTAGTTGCAAGATGATGTATTACGGAACGAGTAAAGAGACTTGCCGGTAACGAGATTGAACTAGGTATTGAGATACCGACGATCGAATCTCGGGCAAGTAACATACCGATGACAAAGGGAACAATTATGTTGTTATGCGGTCTGACTGATAAAGATCTTCGTAGAATATGTGGGAGCCAGTATGAGCATCCAGGTTCCGCTATTGGTTATTGACCGGAGACGTGTCTTGGTCATGTATACATTATTCTCGAACCCGTAGGGTCCGCACGCTTAAGGTTTCGATGACAGTTTCATTATGAGTTTATATGTTTTGATGTACCAAAGGAGTTCGGAGTCCTGGATGAGATCGGGGACATGACGAGGAGTCTTGAAATGGTCGAGACATAAAGATTGATATATTGGACGACTATATTCGGACACCAGAAGTGTTCCGGGGAAGTTTCGGATAAAACCGGAGTACCGGGGGGTTACCGGAACCCCCCGGGGGGTTAATGGGCCTCATGGGCCTAAAGTGGAGAAGAGGAGGGACAACCAGGGCAGGCCGCGCGCCCCCTCTCCCCCTAGTCCGAATTGGACAAGGAGGGAGGGGCGGCACCCCCCCTTTCCTTCGTCTCCTCTCTCCCTTCCTTCCCCCTCTCCTACTTGGACAAGGAAAAGGAGGGAGTCCTACTCCCGGTAGGAGTAGGACTCCTCCCTGGCGCGCCTCATCATGGACGGACACCCCTCCCCTTGCTCCTTTATATACGGGGGCAGGGGGCACCTCTAGACACAACAATTGATCCTTGAGATCTCTTAGCCGTGTGCGGTGCCCCCCTCCACCACAATCCTCGATATTATTGTAGCGGTGCTTAGGCGAAGCACTGCGATGGTAGAACATCAAGATCGTCACCACGCCGTCGTGCTGACGGAACTCTTCCCCGACACTTTGCTGGATCGGAGTCCGGGGATCGTTATCGAGCTGAACGTGTGCTAAAACTCGGAGGTGCCGTAGTTTCGGTGCTTGATTGGTCGGGCCGTGAAGACGTACGACTACATCAACCGCGTTGTTATAACGCTTCCGCTTTCGGTCTATGAGGGTACGTGGACAACACTCTCCCCTCTCGTTGCTATGCATCACCGTGATCTTGCGTGTGTGTAGGAATTTTTTTGAAATTACTACGTTTCCCCAACAGATCTATCCTCGCTTTTATGCCTAGCTAGGGGCGTTAAACGATAGCGCTTGTTGGGAGGCAACCCAATTTTATTTTTATTCCTTGCATTTTGCGCCTGCTTATTAATAAATAAATTATTTAGCCTCTGTTTTGGTTGTGTTTTTTGTGTTTAATTAGTGTTTGTGCCAAGTAGAACCGTTGGGAAGACTTGGGGAAAGTCTTGTTGAACTTGCTGTAAAAAACAGAAACTTTAGCGCTCATGAGAACTGCTGTAATTTTTATTTGGAAAGTGCTATTTAGTTAATTATTTCTTCAGATGATTAATAGATAAATTCCTCACGTCCAGCAATTTATTTTAGAATTTTTGGGGTTCCAGATCTTGCGCTAGCTACAGATTACTACAGACTGTTCTGTTTTTGACAGATTCTGTTTTTCGTGTGTTGTTTGCTTATTTTGATGAATCTATGGCTAGTAAAATAGTTTATAAACCATAAAGAAGTTGGAATACAGTTGGTATAACACCAATATAAATAAAGAATGATTTCATTACAGTACCTTGAAGTAGTCTTTTATTTTCTTTCGCTAACGGAGCTCACGAGTTTTCTACTTTAAGTTTTGTGTTGTGAAGTTTTCAAGTTTTGGGTGAATTCTTGTGATGGATTATGGAACAAGGAGTGGCAAGAGCCTAAGCTTGGGGATGCCCATGGCACCCCCAAGATAATCCAAGGACACCAAAAAGTCAAAGCTTGGGGATGCCCCGGAAGGCATCCCCTCTTTCGTCCACTTCCATCGGTAATTTACTTGGAGCTATATTTTTATTCACCAACATGATATGTGTTTTGCTTGGAGCATCTTGTATTATTTGTGTCTTTGTGTCTTAGTATGCCACAATCATCCTTGTTGTACACACCTTTTGAGAGAGCCATACATGAATTAAAATTTGATAGAATACTCTATGTGCTTCACTTATATCTTTTGAGCTAAGTAGTTTTGCTCTATGTGCTTCACTTATATCTTTTGAGCGTTATAATTTTGCTCTTTGTGATTCACTTAGATCTTTTAGAGCACGGTTGTGGATTTGTTTTAAATAAACTATTGATCTCTCATGCTTCACTTAAATTATTTTGAGAGTCTCTTAATAGCATGGTAATTTGCTTAATAATAATATGCTTGGTATTCAAGATTTGTGAAACTTTCTTTTGAGCGTGTTGAATACTAAGAAAAGATTGAAGCATGATAATTGTTTTGAGATATGGAGGTGATAATATTAAAGTCATGTTAGTTGAGTAGTTGTGAATTTAAAGAATACTTGTGTTAAAGTTTGTGATTCCCGTAGCATGCACGTATGGTGAACCGTTATGTGATAAAGTCGGAGCATGATTTATTTATTGATTGTCTTCCTTATGAGTGGCGGTCGGGGACGAGCGATGGTCTTTTCCTACCAATCTATCCCCCTAGGAGCATGCGCGTAATACTTTGCTTTGATAACTTCTAGATTTTTGCAATAAGTATATGTGTTCTTTATGACTAATGTTGAGTCCATGGATCATACGCACTCTCACCCTTCCACCTTTGCTAGCCTCTCTAATACCGCACACCTTTCGCCGGTATCATACACCTACCATATACCTTCCTCAAAACAGCCACCATACCTACCTATTATGGCATTTCCATAGCCATTCTGAGATATATTGCCATGCAACTTTCCACCATCTAGTTCATCATGACACATTCATCATTGTCATATTGCTTAGCATGATCATGTAGTTGACATAGTATTTGTGGCAAAGCCACCGTTCATAATTTCTTCATCCTTGTCACTCTTGATTCATTGCATATCCTGGTACACCGCCGAAGGCTTCCATATAGAGTCATACTTTGTTTTAGAATCGAGTTGTAATCATTAAGTTGTAAATAAATAAAAGTGTGATGATCATCATTTAATAGAGCATTGTCCCAAAAAAGAGAAAGGCCAAAGAAAAAAAAAGGCCCCAAAAAATAGAAAATAAATAAAAAGGGGCAATGCTACTATCCTTTTACCACACTTGTGCTTCAAAGTAGCACCATGATCTTCATAGTAGAGAGTCTCTCATGTTATCACTTTCATATACTAGTGGGAATTTTACATTATAGAACTTGTCTTGTATATTCCAATGATGGGCCTCCTCAAGTGCCCTAGGTCTTCATGAGCAAGCAAGTTGGATGCACACCCACTAGTTTCTTTTGTTGAGCTTTCATACATTTATAGCTCTAGTGCATCCATTGCATGGCAATCCCTACTCACTCACATTGATATCTATTGATGGGCATCTCCATAGCCCGTTGATACGCCTAGTTGATGTGAGACTATCTTCTCCTTTTTTTTCTCCACAACCACCATTCTATTCCACCTATAGTGCTATATCCATGGCTCACGCTCATGTATTGCGTGAAGATTGAAAAAGTTTTGAAAAAGTTAGAGTATGAAACAATTGCTTGGCTTGTCATCGGGGTTGTGCATGATTTAAATACTTTAGTGGTGAAGATAGAGCATAGCCAAACTATATGATTTTGTAGGGATAACTTTCTTTGGCCATGTTATTTTGAGAAGACATAATTGCTTTGTTAGTATGCTTGAAGTATTATTATTTTTATGTCAATATAAACTTTTGTCTTGAATCTTTCGAATCTGAATATTCATATCACAATTAAGAAGATTTGCATTGAAATTATGCCAAGTAGCACTCCGCATCAAAAATTCTCTTTTTATCATTTACCTACTCGAGGATGAGCAGGAATTAAGCTTGGGGATGCCTGATACGTCTCCAACGTATCTATAATTTTTGATTGCTCCATGCTATATTATCTACTGTTTTGGACTATATTGGGCTTTATTTTCCACTTTTATATTATTTTTGGGACTAACCTATTAACTGGAGGCCCAGCCCAAAATTGCTGTGCCTATTTCAGTGTTTCAGAGAAATAAACTATCAGACGGAGTCCAAACGGAATAAAACCTTCGGGAACGTGATTTTCTCACCGAACGTGATCCAGGAGACTTGGACCCTACTCCAAGGAGTCAAAGAGGAGGTCACGAGGGTGGGGGCGCCCCCCTAGGGCGCGCCCCCTGCCTCGTGGGCCCCTCGGTGCTCCATCGACGTACTCCTTCCTCCTATATATACATATGTACCCCCAAACGATCAGAACAGGAGCCAAAAACCTAATTCCACCGCCGCAACTTTCTGTATCCACGAGATCCCATCTTGGGGCCTGTTCCGGAGCTCCGCCAGAGAGGGCCGTCATCACGGAGGGCTTCTACATCACCATAGCCCCTCTGATGAAGTGTGAGTAGTTTACCTCAGACCTTCGGGTCCATAGTTAGTAGCTAGATGGCTTCTTCTCTCTCTTTGAATCTCAATATAAAGTTCCCCCCTCTCTTGTGGAGATCTATTCGATGTAATCTTCTTTTTGCAGTGTGTTTGTTGAGACCGATGAATTGTGGGTTTATGATCAAGTCTATCTATGAATAATATTTGAATCTTCTCTGAATTCTTTTATGTATGATTGGTTATCTTTGCAAGTCTCTTCGAATTATCCGTTTGGTTTGGCCAACTAGATTGGTAGTTCTTGCCATGGGAGAAGTGCTTAGCTTTGGTTCGATCTTGCGGTGTCCTTTCCCAGTGACACAAGGGGCAGCAAGGCACGTATTGTATCGTTGCCATCGAGGATAATAAGATTGGGTTTATTTCATATTGGATGAATTTATCTCTTTACATCATGTCATCTTGCTTAAGGCGTTACTCTGTTTTTAACTTAATACTCTAGATGCATGCTGCATAGCGGTCGATGAGTGGAGTAATAGTAGTAGATGCAGAATCATTTCGATCTACTTGTCACGGACGTGATGCCTATATACATGATCATGCCTAGATATTCTCATAACTATGCTCAGTTTTGTCAATTGCTCAACAGTAATTTGTTCACCCACCGTAGAATACTTATGCTCTTGAGGGAAGCCACTAGTGAAACCTATGGCCCCCGGGTCTATTCTCAACATATCAATCTCCATCACTTTAATCTTGTTTTGCCTTTTACTTTACCTTTACTTTTTACTTTGCATCTTTATACCAAAAATACCAAAAATAGTATATCTATCAGATCTCACTCTCGTAAGTGACCGTGAAGGGATTGACAACCCCTAATCGCGTTGGTTGCGAGTAGCTATCGTTTTGTGCAGGTACGAGGGACTTGAGCATGGCCTCCTACTGGATTGATACCTTGGTTCTCAAAAACTGAGGGAAATACTTGCGCTACTCTGCTGCATCATGCCTTCCTCTTTGGGGAAAACCAACGCAAGCTCAAGACGTAGCAGGACCTGCTGGAGGTCTTCCTCAGTCGACGTATCCAACCTCTCCAAGCTCGTGACCATCCGATGTGGATGTACTCGGTACTCGAGGATTCCACTCAGATCCACCCGGAGGATGTCAGTGAGGACACGATGGAGCAGTGGCTGAGAGGCATTACTGGCAATAAGGATAACCCCCGAGGGGCCAAGAGGGTGGTTCCATTCGACCATTTGCGCCAGCCGGAACAGGTACGATTCTGCATTGTCGAGTGTCTTCTTGATTTACCATGTAACATCTTGTTGACGGCCGAATGTCTTTCTTTTGTTCATTGTCTTTCAGGCTCTTGTTGATATGTACTCAATGCCCAATGGAGTGCAGGAGCAAGATCTCGAGGGAGAGGCGAGCGGAGGCGAGAGTGGCGAGTGGCACTCGGATGCAGAGGAGGACGAGGAGAGCTACGACCCGAGTGATGAAGAAGAGGTCGACTCGCCTCCTCGCGGAGAAAGAAGGTCCAAACACACTCACGACCCGGCAAGCACCCCCGACCTGGTGGCTGCGCCAACTGGGTAGTCTTCAAAGCGTCCTCGGACGTCTTCTCCAATGCCGACCGAGAAGGCACCGAAGCAGCCTAAGACTGGCCGCCTCCAGTGCCGAAACCACCGAAGGCCACATCTTCCAAACCGCCGAAGGATTTGCCCAAAATCAAAGTGATCATTCCCACTGTCTCTGGGTAACAATCTGGCCTGATCCTTTGGTTGACTTGGGTAACAGAACGTAACCGAATGAATGTTGATATTTGCAGTGCTGCCACTTCTGGAACTTCCACCCACCAGTACCGAGACGAGGAGATGGAAGATGCGGTTACCTCCAACCCAGGTACAATTATCGCGATCTTGTTCTTGATTATTTGGTCGATTAAATTCTGGTGATTCACTTGAGGTCGACTGATTTCTTTGCAGCCCCACTCAACATTATTGAGCTTCCGGATGACGATGAAGACATGATACCGAGGCCCAGAAGGAGCAAGAAAGCACCAGCTGGCAAGATATCCCAGTCGGAACTGGCGACAGAACCAACAGTCCAACAGCCTGAAGATGCAGGTAGAGCCTTTGTAATTTTTGTTGTCCCAGTGTCGAGTGAATGCCCCGCACCATCGACTGTACCAGTGTTTTCTTCAGTCATCAAACCTCATGCCTCGGAGCTCCAAGCTGCTGCATCTGGACCGTCTGTCCCCTTCTTCACCACCTATCATGTTTCGGGAATCTAGTCGAACGCCACTGTAGAGGCTATCCGTCAGGCTGGCGTAATGATGGAGCAGATGAAGGCGGTGCACGACAATAGCCAGGCTGCTTGCGACGCCAGCGCGGCTCTCCGAGCCAATGTCCAGGCAAGTTGACCTCCGACTGAACTTGTTCTATTAGGATATGCTACCTGAATATTTTCCTTCGTACAATCTCTTATTGTCTGCTTTGAATCTGTACACCCACTGGGTGTTTTGTTGTCTTTAGTATTTGCACTCTTCCACTCGGTCTGGTCAAATGGGATCTGAACTAGTGGGGGCACGCTAAGTGCACCCACTGGGTGTAGTCCCCGAGACCACAGTCGACTGCGGGCAGTCGGCTGTGGTCTAAGCACTTCTTTCTCTTTCCTTTCTTCCACTTGACCTGGGCGGACCGGCCGAGTGGAATCTGAACCAGTGGGGGCACGCCAAGTGCACCCACTGGGTGTAGTCCCCGAGACCGCTGTCGACTACTAGCAGTCGATTGGGGTCTGAGTAAACTTTGAAGTTTTATTCACTCAGAAGTAAATAATCTTTGATCTTGTCGATTGATATGTCTTTTACTCTCTGCAGAAATCTTGTACTCTCATTTCCAAGTTCGCCGAATTTGAGGAGAAGCAGAGGCGACTCAACCTTGACCTGGAGCTGGCCCAACAAAACTTGAAGAAGGCTCAAGATGAAGTTGCCGGTATGGAAGGTAACTGCCTGTCGACTGCTCATGTCGATCTTCCTTTAAATTATCCATTCGATCTTTCTTTTGACCTAAATGCTTGTTTTGCAGAGAAAATGAGGTTGGCTCTGGAGAAGAAGGACTTGAATCTTGCAGCTGCGCAGAAGGAGGCTCAAGAGAAGACTACCCTTGCCGACAAGAAGTTGGCTTCAGTCGGAGCGCTGGAAGAGGAAGTAAGCAAGCTGAAGTCCTCTCTCACTGAATCCAACCGAGAGGCAACTCGTCTGAAGAAGGATAAGGTGGCTCTGAACGAGAAGCTAGAAGCCATGGCTTGTAAGAGAAATGACTTGGAAGCTTATCTGAGAACCCTCGCCAAGAAGCTCTTTCTTATGCTCGAAGGTACCCCTTTTAAACCGACTGCTTTACTGTTTGCAAGTTAGTCCTGTCCAGTCGACTCACTAATTCCTTGACTGCAGAATTCTGCCAAAACTTTGAAGAAGAGATTGGACGGACCGAGACGGGTTTGGACCCTATCGTTTCTCCAGTCAGCGACGAGGCTGCCATGAATGTGCTTCGGCTGGAATCCCGCGTCGCCAGTGTTACAAGTTATCTTGGCCGTCTGAAGGTGGCAATTTCGCGCATCGACTCATTGCTCTGGCCAAGGGCAATGCTTCAAAATGATCTCAAGTCTTTGATGGCTTGACTCAACGAGGTCCCCGGTCGGGTGCAAGAATGGAAGAAGTCCTCTGCCCGATGCCGTGCTGACGTGGCTCTGTCGCTGGTAAGAGTCCACTGCAAGGAAGCCCGCGAAGATAAGCTGGCGGCGATCAAGGTCGCCAACACCAAAAGGCATGACTTCCAGTCCTTCATGGAGACTTTCATCGCTGCTGCCACTCGGATCGCTGATGGAATTGACTTGGACGAATTCGTCGAGCCTGCAAGCCCTCCTCCTGCCGAATGAACAAACTTGAAATTTAAACTTGCCTTAAATTTGCCTCGGAATGCCGAGTGGTTTTTGTAACCATTAAACTCCTTCGGGCCTGATGCCCGAGTACTTTTATCTTCGTTTTGAAACTCTTGAGATTTTATCCGATCTTGGTTTATCTTCTGTATATGCTTGCGTTCATCTTCGAGTAGAACTTGTTCTTCACTCGGAATATCCTTCGAGATGCAACTCTGAAGGAGATATCCCAGTCGACCTGCACCTCGCCGTCCTTGCAGATAAGGATGGAGCGCACATTGTATTTGTGGCGCAGCTCCGAGGAGAGGGTTGCGGTCGACCTGCACCTCGTCATCCTTGCGGATAGGGATGTAGAGGACATTGTACTTGTAGCGCAGCTCCGTGAGAGAGTTGCAGTCGACCTGCACCTCGTCATCCTTGCGGATAGGGATGGAGCGGACATTGTACTTGTAGCATGGCTCCGTGAGAGGAT
Organism: Triticum monococcum; assembly: GCA_034509565.1. Classification (NCBI taxonomy): domain Eukaryota; kingdom Viridiplantae; phylum Streptophyta; class Magnoliopsida; order Poales; family Poaceae; genus Triticum; species Triticum monococcum. Next base: position 390,236,086 of record CM067841.1, read on the forward strand.
TGCAGTTGACCTGCACCTCGTCATCCTTGCGGATAGGGATGGAGCAGACATTGTACTTGTAGCGCAGCTCTGTGGGAGGATTGCAGTCGACCTACACTTCGTCATCCTTGCGGACAAGGGTGGTTTTGGAACTTAGGCGAGTACTGCTTGCGTTCATCTTCGAGTAGAACTTGTTCTTCACTCGGAATATCCTTCGAGATGCAGCTCTGAAGGAGATATCCCAGTCGACCTGCACCTCGCCGTCCTTGCAGATAAGGATGGAGCGCACATTGTATTTGTGGCGCAGCTCCGAGGAGAGGGTTGCGGTCGACCTGCACCTCGTCATCCTTGCGGATAGGGATGTAGAGGACATTGTACTTGTAGCGCAGCTCCGTGAGAGAGTTGCAGTCGACCTGCACCTCGTCATCCTTGCGGATAGGGATGGAGCGGACATTGTACTTGTAGCATGGCTCCGTGAGAGGATTGCAGTTGACCTGCACCTCGTCATCCTTGCGGATAGGGATGGAGCAGACATTGTACTTGTAGCGCAGCTCTGTGGGAGGATTGCAGTCGACCTACACTTCGTCATCCTTGCGGACAAGGGTGGTTTTGGAACTTAGGCGAGTACTGGACTGCAGCTAAGCCTCCGAGTGTGAGGTTTGCTCATCACTTGGTAGGATTTTTGAAACTTAGGCGAGTACTGGAATGCAGCTAAGCCCCCGAGTGAGAGGCTTGCTCATCACTCGGTAGGATTTTTGAAACTTAGGCGAGTACTGGACTGCAGCTAAGCTTCCGAGTGTGAGGTTTGCTCATCACTCGGTAGGATTTTTGAAACTTAGGCGAGTACTGGACTATAGCTAAGCCTCCGAGTGTGAGGTTTGCTCATCACTCGGTAGGATTTTTGAAACTTAGGCGAGTACTGGACTGCAGCTAAGCCTCCGAGTGTGAGGTTTGCTCATCATTCGGTAGGATTTTTGAAACTTAGGCGAGTACTGGACTGCAGCTAAGCCCCCGGGTGAGAGACTTGCTCATCACTCGGTAGGATTTTTGAAACTTAGGCGAGTACTAGACTACAGCTAAGCCCCCGAGTGAGATACTTGCTCATCACTCGGTAGGATTTTTGAAACTTAGGCGAGTACTGGACTACAGCTAAGCCCCCGAGTGAGAGGCTTGCTCGTCACTCGGCAGGATTTTTGAAACTTAGGCGAGTACTGGACTGTAGCTAAGCCCCCCGAGTGAGAGGCTTGCTCGTCACTCGGTACGATTTTTGAAACTTAGGCGAGTACTGGACTGCAGCTAAGCCCCCGAGTGAGAGGCTTGCTCGTCACTCGTCAGGATTTTTTCAACTTAGGCAAAACGGGTTCGCAGCTAAGCCCCCGAGTGAGAGGTTTGCTCATCACTCGGTAGGATTTTTCAACTTAGGTGAAACGCGTTCGCAGCTAAGCCACCCACTGGGGGATTTCAGAAACATACGTAAACAATCGACAATCTTTTTAGAAGACTGTAAAACTCTTGTCTTTGATAAACAAAATACAAAGGTGCTTTTTATTACATCTCAGCAGACTGAGTGTTTAAGTATAAATGGGCGGAGCAGCTCCGCATTCCAGGCGTGCGGCTCGTCTTTCTTGTGCTCGACGTCGTAGAGGTGGTACGCTCCATTGTGGAGCACTCTGGTGACCACGAAGGGGCCTTCCCAAGAGGGAGCAAGCTTGTGTGGTTTCTGCTGATCCACTCGGAGAACTAAGTCTCCCTCTTGAAATGCTCGACCCCTCACATTTCTGGCATGGAATCGATGTAGATCTTGTTGATAGATGGTTGATCGGATCAAGGCCATCTCTCTTTCTTCTTCAAGGAGGTCAACTGCATCCTGTCGTGCTTGTTCTGCTTCCTCCTCTGTGAAAAACTTGAATCGGGGTGCATTGTGGAGAAAGTCACTCGGAAGTACAGCTTCGGCTCCATAAACCAAGAAAAACAGGGTTCTGCCAGTCGACCGATTGGGAGTTGTCCTCAATCCCCATAATACTAATGGAAGTTCGTTGACCCAGGCTCCTGCTGCGTGTTTGAGGTCACGCATCAGTCGAGGTTTAAGTCCTTTGAGAATCAATCCATTTGCCCTTTCGGCCTGTCCATTCAACTGGGGGTGAGCGACCGAGGCATAGTCGACTCGAGTACCTTGTGAAGGACAAAAAGTCCTGAACTCATCAGAATCAAAGTTTGATTCGTTGTCAGTGATGATGCTGTGGGGAACACCATATCTGAATGTTATCTCTCTGATGAAGCTGACAGCAGTACTGGCATCAAGGTTCTTGATAGGCTTGGCTTCAATCCACTTGGTGAACTTGTCGACTGCTACAAGTACATGAGTGAATCCACTCCTGCCAGTCCTCAAAGGTCCAACCATATCCAATCCCCAAACAGCAAAAGGCCAGACGAGCGGAATGGTCTTCAGGGCTGACGCAGGCTTGTGAGACATGTTGGAGTAAAACTGGCAACCTTCACATTTTTCGACTATTTCTTGTGCCATCTCATTTGCTCGAGGCCAATAAAATCCCGCTCCGTATGGTTTGGCCACAATGGTCCGAGAGGACGCATGGTGACCACAGGTCCCCGAGTGGATATCATTAAGGATCACTCAACCTTCTTCAGGTGTTATGCATTTCTGGCAAACTCCAGTCACACTTTCTCTGAACAACTGTCCTCTTATCATAGTGAAGGCCTTGGATCAACGGACGATCTGTCGAGCCTCTTCTTCATCTTCTTGGAGTTCTCTTCTAAGAATGTATGCGATATATGGTACTGTCCAATCGGGGGTGATGACCAAAACTTCCATGATCAAGTCGACCACGGCTGGAATCTCAATTTCAATCGGTGGTACTCTTTGGTTGTGGGGGCTCTTTAGTGAAGGGATCTTCTTGAACTGAAGGTGCATGAATATGCTCCAGGAACACATTACTGGGAATTGCTTCTCTCTTGGAGCCTATCTTTGCCAGATCATCGGCTGCTTGATTTTTCAGTCGGGGATATGATGGAGCTCTAATCCCTCAAACCTCTTTTCTAACTTTCTTACTGCATTGCAATAACCAGTCATGGCTGGGCTTCTGACGTCCCACTCCTTCATCACCTGATTGACCACTAAATCCGAGTCTCCATCGACCATGAGGCGACGAACACCGAGTGAAATGGCCATACGCAACCCATACAGAAGTGCCTCGTATTCAGCCTCGTTGTTGGAGGAGTCAAAGTGAATCTGGAGAACATAACTGAGTTTGTCACCACGAGGGGAGACCAACACCACTCCAGCACCGGAACCATTCAACATCTTGGGCCCATCGAAGAACATGGTCCAATGCTCTGAGTGAATTCGGGCTGGAAGTTGTTGTTCGATCCACTCGGCGAGGAAATCAGCTATTGCTTGGGACTTAATAGCCTTCTTTGCTTCAAACTTGATATCCAGGGGAAGGAGTTCAATCGCCCACTTTGCGACTCGACCAGTTGCATCACTGTTGTTCAGAATCTCCGATAATGGAGCGTCGTTGACAACTATAACGGAATGATCAGAGAAATAGTGTGCAACCTTCTTTGTGGTCATGTAAATTACATAAACAAGCTTCTGATAATGGGGATATCTTTGTTTTGATGGAGTCAGGACTTTAGAAACGTAGCATACTAGGCGCTGAACTTTATAAGTTTTTCCTTCTTCTTCCCGCTCGACCGTGAGTACTGTACTAACAACTTGTCCAGTGGCTGCAATGTAAAGCAGTAAAGGCTCTTTGCTGATTGGTGCAGCAAGCACCGACTGGGTGGAAAGCAGGGTTTTGAGCTCTACAAACGCTGCATCAGCTTCTGGAGTCCACTCAAACATATCAGACTTCTTCATCAGTCGGTAAAGAGGCAGTGCCTTTTCACCGAGACGAGAAATGAATCGACTCAGGGCGGCCAAACAACCAGTAAGCTTTTGGACATCGTGCACACGCATAGGGTGTTTCATCCGAAGAATGGCACCAACTTTCTCTGGGTTAGTGTCGATCCCTCGTTCGAAAACGAGGAAACCGAGTAACTTTCCGCCAGGAACTCTGAATGTGCACTTTGATGGATTAAGCTTGATGTCATACCTTCTAAGGTTGGCAAAGGTTTCAGCAAGGTCAGCCAGCAGGTCGGAACCTTTACGTGACTTGACTACAATGTCATCCATGTATGCTTCCACATTCCGACTGATTTGAGTGAGCAGACACTTCTGAATCATCCTCATGAATGTGGCTCCGGCGTTCTTCAGGACGAATGGCATAGTGACATAATAGAAACATCTGAATGGAGTGATGAAAGCCGTTTTTATCTCATCGGGTCCATACAGTCGGATCTGATGGTACCCGGAATAGGCATCCAAGAAAGACAAACGCTCACACCCCGCAGTTGAGTCGACAATTTAGTCGAAGCGGGGAAGAGGAAAATGATCTTTCGGGTAGGCCCGATTGATATGCTTGAAGTCAATGCACATGCGAAGTGAATCATCCTTCTTGGGGACCATGACAACATTGGCGAGCCACTCGGAGTGGTAAATCTCTCGGATGAACTCAGCTGCCAGGAGCCGAGCCACTTCCTCGCCAATTGCTTTTCTCTTTTGGACGGCGGACCGTCGGAGATGTTCCTTGACTGGTTTTACTTTCGGGTAGACTCACAAACGATGCTCAGCCAGTCCCCTGGGTACACCCGGCATGTCAGAAGGTTTCCATGCAAAGATGTCCTAGTTCTCACAGAGGAACTGGATGAGCGCTTCTTCCTATTTGTTGTCGAGTGTTGATGAGATATGGGTCGGAGCAGCATTGGGATCGGTCGGGTGGATATGAATCGGCTTTGTTTCCCCTGACGACTGAAATGCGGACTCTGTGGTAGGCTTCTTGGCTCGCAGCAAATCACTCAGATCTGCATTTTTCTGTTACTCTTGTAGTTCCACTACTGCCATCTGTGCATCGGCAATTCTTGAGCCCTTCTGGAAGCACTCTTCTGCCTTCTGCCGATTGCCAGTGACAGTGATTACTCCTTTGGGGCCAGGCATTTTCAATTTGAGATACACGTAACATGGCTGAGCCATAAAACATGCATAAGCGGGTCTCCCTAGAATGGCATGGTAAGCACTCTTGAAATCCACTACCTCAAACATCAACTTTTCCTTGCGGTAATTCTTGGAATAACCGAAAACCATATCAAGCGTGATCTGGCCGAGTGACCGAGCCTTCTTGCCGGGTATAACATCGTGGAAACTCATGTTGCTTTCACTAAGCTTGGACATCGGAATGCCCATTCCCTTCAAGGTTTTAGCATAAAGGATATTCAGGCAACTGCCACTACCCATCAGCACTTTAGTCAGTCGAGTGCCTTCGACTACTGGATCGACCACCAGTGCTTGCCTCCCAGGGGTGGCTATATGCGCTGGGTGGTCCGACTGGTCGAATGTGATGGCAGTCTGAGACCACTTCAGATAACTGGGTGTTGCAGGAGCAACCATGTTTACTTCCCTGTTAATAACCTTCAACTGACTTTTGCTTTCAACATCAGCAAAAATCATCAGTGTGGAATTGACATTGGGAAAACCATCATCTTCTTCTTCCCTATCCTCTCCTCCGCCCGACTCCTTTTCCTTTTCCTTGGGTTATTTCTCTCGGAACTGCTGGATCAGGAAACGACACTGTCGAGTGGTGTGTTTAGGGTAAATGATGTTCCCCTCTTCATCTTTTTTGGTATGAATATGGCATGGTAAATCCAGCACATCATTCCCATCTTTATCCTTAACTTTTTTTGGGAGTCCAGGGCCCTTTGGGTTTTCCTTTGAACTTTCCTTGGGCAACAGCTAAAGCTTCACCAGGAGCAGCTAGTTCAGCTTTTCGCTTCTGATTCCGTCTGGAATTCCCTCCTCCGGTTTCTTGGGCGACTGTTTTGTGTTTGCCACTCCGGAGTCGGTCTTCCTCTTCACCATTGGCATATTTGGTGGCAATCTCCATCATCCGAGTCAGAGTCATATCTCCTGTCTGACCGAATTTCAGATTCAACTCCCGATACTTAACGCCTTCCTTGAAGGCACAAATTGCTTGGTGATCTGACACATTCTCCACTGTATGGTGCAACGTGATCCATCTCTAGATATAATCTCTCAAAGTTTCATTCGGTTTCTGGACACAACACTGAATTCTGTCAACCCTGCTGGCCTTTTGCAAGTGCCTTCAAAGGTCCTAACAAACACTCGAGCAAGTTCCTCCCAACTATATATACCGCCAGGAGCCAACTGATTCAACCACGCTTTGGCAGAGCCCTCCAACATCAAGGGTAGGTGCTTCATGGCCACATCATCATTGCCACCACCAATCTGCACAGCCACTCGGTAATCCTCAAGCCAAGTGTCTAGCTTGGACTCGCCGGTGAACTTGCTGACTCCAGTCGCCAACCTGAAGTTGGGAGGAATCACTGCTACTCTAATGGCTTTGCTGAAACACTCGGGTCCTGAAACGTGTACCCTGCTTCCAGTCGGATGATCTCTATCGTGGCCTTCTCTGTGAGCTCTGTTTCTATCAACCAGACCTTGAACGAGGATTTGTTGGGGAACGCAGTAATTTCAAAAAATTTCCTACGCACACGCAAGATCATGGTGATGCATAGCAACGAGAGGGGAGAGTGTTGTCTACGTACCCTTCGTAGACCGCAACGGAAGCGTTGACGCAACATAGAGGAAGTAGTCGTACGTCTTCCCGATCCGACCGATCCAAGCACCGTTACTCCGGAAGCTCCGAGTTCTTAGCACATGTACAGCTCGATGACGCTCCCCGGGCTCCGATCCAGCAAAGCTTCGGGGATGAGTTCCGTCAGCACAACGGCATGGTGACGATGATGATGTTCTACCGACGCAGGGCTTCGCCTAAGCACTACAACGATATGATCGAGGTGGAATATGGTGGCAGGGGGCATCGCACACGGCTAAGGAACGATCACGTGGATCAACTTGTGTGTCCTAGGGTGCCCCCCTGCCCCCGTATATAAAGGAGCAAGGGGAGGAGGCGGCCGGCCAGGTGTGGCGCGCCAAGAGGGAGTCCTACTCCCACCGGGAGTAGGACTCCTAGTTGGACAAGGAGAGAGAGGGGGGAAAGAGGAGGAAGAGAGGAAGGAAAGGGGGGGCGCCGCCCCCCTTCCCTTGTCCTATTCGGACTAGGAAGGGGAGGGGCGCGCGGCCACCTCCTGCCTCCTTCTCTCTTCTCCCTCAAGGCCCATGTAGGCCCAATAAACCCCCGGGGGGTTCCGGTAACCCCCCGGTACTCCGGAAAAATGCCGATTTCACCCGGAACGATTCCGATGCCCAAATATAGGCTTCCAATATATCGATCTTTATGTCTCGACCATTTCGAGACTCCTCGTCATGTCCGTGATCACATCCGGGACTCCAAACTAACTTCGGTACATCAAAATGCATAAACTCATAATAACTGTCATCGTAACGTTAAGCGTGCGGACCCTACGGATCGAGAACAATGTAGACATGACTGAGACAGATCTCCGGTCAATAACCAATAGCGGGACCTAGATGCCCATATTGGCTCCTACATATTCTACGAAGATCTTTATCGGTCAGACCGCATAACAACATACGTTGTTCCCTTTGTCATCGGTATGTTACTTGTCCAAGATTCGATCGTCGGTATCCAATACCTAGTTCAATCTCGTTACCGGCAAGTCTCTTTACTCGTTCTGTAATACATCATCCCGCAACTAACTCATTAGTTGCAATGCTTGCAAGGCTTATGTGATGTGCATTACCGAGAAGGCTTATGCAACTAACTCAGTAATCTAGTTCACATCGCTATGTGATTAACACCCAAAGAGTACTAAGGTGTGATCATGTTTTGCTTGTGAGAGAATCTTAGTCAACGGGTCTGCCACATTCAGATCCACATGTATTTTGCAAATTTCTATGTCAACAATGCTTTGCATGGAGCTACTCTAGCTAATTGCTCCCACTTTCAATATGTATCTAGACCGAGACTTAGAGTCATCTAGATTAGTGTCAAAACTTGCATCGGCGTAACCCTTTACGATGAACCTTTTTTCACTTCCATAATCGAGAAACATATCCTTATTCCACTAAGGACAATTTTGACCGCTGTCCAGTGATCTACTCCTAGATCACTATTGTACTCCCTTGCCAAACTCAGTGGTAGGGTATACAATAGATCTGGTACACAACATGGCATACTTTATAGAACCTATGACCAAGGCATAGGGAATGACATTCATTCTCTTTCTATCTTCTACCGTGGTCGGACTTTGAGTCTTACTCAATTTCACACCTTGTAACATAGGCAAGAAACTCTTTCTTTGACTGTTCCATTTTGAACTACTTCAAAATCTTGTCAAGGTATGTATTTATTGAAAAAACTTATCAAGCGTCTTGATCTATCTCTATAGATCTTGATGCTCAATATGTAAGCAGCTTCACCGAAGTCTTTCTTTGAAAAACTCCTTTCAAACACTCCTTTATGCTTTACAAAATAATTCTACATTATTTCCGATCAACAATATGTCATTCACATATACTTATCAGAAATGCTGTAGTGCTCCCACTCACTTTCTTGTAAATACAGGCTTCACCGCAAGTCTGTATAAAACTATATGCTTTGATCAACTTATCAAAGCGTGTATTCCAACTCTGAGATGCTTACACCAGTCCATAGATGAATCGCTGGAGCTTGCATATTTTGTTAGCACCTTTAGGATTGACAAAACCTACTGGTTGCATCATATACAACTCTTCTTTAAGAAATCCATTAAGGAATGCAGTTTTGTTTATCCATTTGCCAGGTTTCATAAAATGCGGCAATTGCTAACATGATTCGGACAGACTTAAGCATAGATACGAGTGAGAAACTCTCATCGTAGTCAACACTTTGAACTTGTCGAAAACCTTTTGCGACAATTCTAGCTTTGTAGATAGTAACACTACTATCAACGTCCGTCTTCCTTTTGAAGATCCATTTATTTTCTATGGCTTGCCGATCATCAGGCAAGTCAACCAAAGTCCATGCTTTGTTTTCATACATGGATCCCATCTCAGATTTCATGGCCTCAAGCCATTTTGTGGAATCTGGGCTCATCATCGCTTCCTCATAGTTCGCAAGTTCGTCATGGTCTAGTAACATGACTTCCAGAACAGGATTACTGTACCACTCTGGTGCGGATCTCACTCTGGTTTACCTACGAGATTCGGTAGTAACTTGATCTGAAGTTTTATGATCATCATCATTAGCTTCCTCACTAATTGGTGTAGTAGTCACAGGAACAGATTTCTGTGATGAACTACTTTCCAATAAGGGAGAAGGTACTATTACCTTATCAAGTTCTACTTTCCTCCCACTCACTTCTTTCGAGAGAAACTCCTTCTCCAGAAAGTTTCCGAATTTAGCAACAAAAGTCTTGCCTTCGGATCTGTGATAGAAGGTGTATCCAATAGTTTCCTTTGGATATCCTATGAAGACACATTTCTCCGATTTGGGTTCGAGCTTATCAGGTTGAAGCTTTTTCACATAAGCATCACAACCCCAAACTTTAAGAAACGACAACTTTGGTTTCTTGCTAAACCACAGTTCAGATTGTGTCGTCTCAACGGACTTAGATGGTGCCCCTTTTTTAACATGAATGCAGCTGTCTTTAATGCATGACCTCAAAAAACGATAGTGGTAAATTGGTAAGAAACATCATAGATTTGCACTATATCTAATAAAGTACGGCTATGACATTCGGACACACCATTATGCTGTGGTGTTCCGGGTGGCACGAATTTGTGAAACTATTCCACATTGTTTTAATTGAAGACCAAACTCGTAACTCAAATATTTGTCTCCGCGATCAGATCGTAGAAGCCTTATTTTCTTGTTACGATGATTCTCCACTTCACTCTGAAATTCTTTGAACTTTTCAAATGTTTCAGACTTATGTTTCATCAAGTAGATATACTCATATCTGCTCAAATCATCTGTGAAGATCAGAAAATAATGATACCCTCAATATTCATCGGACCACATACATCAGTATGTATGATTTCCAACAAATCTGTTGCTCGCTCCATTGTTCCAAAGAACAGAGTCTTAGTCATCTTGCCCATGAGGCATGGTTCGCAAGCATCAACTGATTCATAATCAAGTGATTCCAAAAGCCCATCAGCATGGAGTTTCTTCATGCGCTTTACACCAATATGACCTAAACGGCAGTGCTACAAATAAGTTGCACTATCATTATTAACTTTGCATCTTTTGGTTTCAATATTATAATTATGTGTATCACTATGATCGAGATCCAATGAACTATTTTCATTGGGTGTGTAACCATGTAAGGTTTTATTCATGTAAACAGAACAACAATTTATTCTCTTACTTAAATGAATGACCGTATTACAATAAACATGATCAAATCATATTCATGCTCAACGTAAACACCAAATAACACTTATTTAGGTTCAACACTAATCCCGAATTTATAGGGAGTGTGCGATGATGATCATATCAATCTTGGGACCACTTCCAACACACATCGTCACTTCACCCTTAACTAGTCTCTGTTTATTCTGCAACTCCCGTTTCGAGTTACTACTCTTAGCAACTGAACTAGTATCAAATACTGAGGGTTTGCTATAAACACTAGTAAAGTACACATCAATAACATGTATGTCAAATATACTTATGTTCACTTTGCCATCCTTCTTATCTGCCAATCACTTAGGGTAGTTTCGCTTCCAGTGACCAGTCCCTTTGCAGTAGAAGCACTTAGTCTCAGGCTTAGGACTAGACTTGGGCTTCTTCACTTGAGCAGAAACTTTCTTGCTGTTCTTCTTGAAGTTCCCCTTCTTCCCTCTACCCTTTTCTTGAAACTAGTGGTCTTGTCTACCATCAACACTTGATGTTTTTCTTGATTTCTACCTTCATTGATTTCATCATCATGAAAAGCTCGGGAGTCGTTTTTCGTCATCCCTTGCATACTATAGTTCATCACGAAGTTCTACTAACTTGGTCATGGTGACTAGAGAATTCTGTCAATCACTATCTTATCTGGAAGATTAACTCCCACTTGATTCAAGCGATTGTAGTACCCAGACAATCTGAGCACATGCTCACTAGTTGAGCGATTCTCCTCCATATTTTAGCTATAGAACTTGTTGGAGACTTCATATCTCTCAACTCGGGTATTTGCTTGAAATATAAACTTCAACTCCTGGAACATCTCATATGGTCCATGACGTTCAAAACGTCTTTGAAGTCCCGACTCTAAGCTGTTAAGCATGGTGCACTAAACTATCAAGTAGTCATCATATTGAGCTAGCCAAACGTTCATAACGTCTGCATCTGCTCCTGCAATAGGTCTGTCACCTAGCGGTGCATCAAGGACATAATTTTTCTGTGCAGCAATGAGGATAAACCTCATATCACGGATCCAATCCGCATCATTGGTACTAACATTTTCAACATAGTTTTTCTCTAGGAACATATCAAAATAAACACAGGGAAGCAACAACGCGAGCTATTGATCTACAACATGATTTACAAAATACTACCAGGACTAAGTTCATGATAAATTTAAGTTCAATTAATCATATTACTTAAGAACTCCCACTTAGATAGACATCCCTCTAATCCTCTAAGTGATCACGTGATCCAAATCAACTAAACCATGTCCGATCATCACGTGAGATGGAGTAGTTTCATTGGTGAACATCACTATGTTGATCATATCTACTATATGATTCACACTCGACCTTTCGGTCTCCGTGTTCCGAGGCCATATCTGTATATGCTTGGCTTGTCAAGTATAACCTGAGTATTCCGCGTGTGCAACTGTTTTGCACCCGTTGTATTTGAACGTAGAGCCTATCACACCCGATCATCATGTGGTGTCTCAGCACGAAGAACTTTCGCAATGGTGCATACTCAGGGAGAACACTTCTTGATAATTTAGTGAGAGATCATCTTATAATGCTACCGTCAATCAAAGCAAGATAAGATGTATAAAAGATAAACATCACATGCAATCAATATAAGTGATATGATATGGCCATCATCATCTTGTGCCTGTGATCTCCATCTCCGAAGCACCGTCATGATCACCATCGTCACCGGCGCGACACCTTGATCTCCATCGTAGCATCGTTGTCGTCTCGCCAATCTTATGCTTCCACGACTATCGCTATCGCTTAGTGATAAAGTAAAGCATTACATCGCGATTGCATTGCATACAATAAAGCGACAACCATATGGCTCCTGCCAGTTGCCGATAACTCGGTTACAAAACATGATCATCTCATACAATAAAATTTAGCATCATGTCTTGGCCATATCACATCACAACATGCCCTGCAAAAACAAGTTAGACGTCCTCTACTTTGTTGTTGCAAGTTTTACGTGGCTGCTACGGGCTTAAGTAAGAACCAATCTCACCTACACATCAAAACCACAACGATAGTTTGTCAATTTGACTCCGTTTTAACCTTCGCAAGGACCGGGCATAGCCACACTTGGTTCAACTAAAGTTGGAGAAACAGTCACCCGCAAGCCACCTTTGTGCAAAGCACGTTGGGAGAACCGGTCTCGCGTAAGCGTACGCATAATGTCGGTCCGGGCCGCTTCATCCAACGATACCGCCGAACCAAAGTATGACATGCTGGTAGGAAGTATGACTTATATCGCCCACAACTCACTTGTGTTCTACTCGTGCATATAACATCAAACCATAAAACCTGGCTCGGATGCCACTGTTGGGGAACGCAGTAATTTCAAAAAATTTCCTACGCACACGCAAGATCATGGTGATGCATAGCAACGAGAGGGGAGAGTGTTGTCTACGTACCCTTCGTAGACCGCAACGGAAGCGTTGACGCAACATAGAGGAAGTAGTCGTACGTCTTCCCGATCTGACCGATCCAAGCACCGTTACTCCGGCACCTCCGAGTTCTTAGCACACGTACAGCTCGATGACGCTCCCCGGGTTCCGATCCAGCAAAGCTTCGAGGATGAATTCCGTCAGCACAACGGCGTGGTGACGATGATGATGTTCTACCGACGCAGGGCTTCGCCTAAGCACTACAACGATATGATCGAGGTGGAATATGGTGGCAGGGGGCACCGCACATGGCTAAGGAACGATCACGTGGATCAACTTGTGTGTCCTAGGGTGCCCCCCTGCCCCCGTATATAAAGGAGCAAGGGGAGGAGGCGGCCGGCCAGGTGTGGCGCGCCAAGAGGGAGTCCTACTCCCACCGGGAGTAGGACTCCTAGTTGGACAAGGAGAGAGAGGGGGGAAAGAGGAGGAAGAGAGGAAGGAAAGGGGGGGCACCGCCCCCTTCCCTTGTCCTATTCGGACTAGGAAGGGGAGGGGCGCGCGGCCACCTCCTGCCTCCTTCTCTCTTCTCCCGCAAGGCCCATGTAGGCCCAATAAACCCCCGGGGGGGTTCCGGTAACCCCCCCGGTACTCCGGAAAAATGCCGATTTCATCCGGAACGATTCCGATGTCCAAATATAGGCTTCCAATATATCGATCTTTATGTCTTGACCATTTCGAGACTCCTCGTCATGTCTGTGATCACATCCGGGACTCCGAACTAACTTCGGTACATCAAAATGCATAAACTCATAATAATTGTCATCGTAACGTTAAGCATGCGGACCCTACGGTTCGAGAACAATGTAGACATGACTGAGACAGATCTCCGGTCAATAACCAATAGCGGGACCTGGATGCCCATATTGGCTCCTACATATTCTACGAAGATCTTTATCGGTCAGACCGCATAACAACATACGTTGTTCCCTTTGTCATCGGTATGTTACTTGTCCGAGATTCGATCGTCGGTATCCAATACCTAGTTCAATCTCGTTACCGGCAAGTCTCTTTACTTGTTCCGTAATACATCATCCCGCAACTAACTCATTAGTTGCAATGCTTGCAAGGCTTATGTGATGTGCATTACCGAGAGGGCCCAGAGATACCTCTCCGACAATCGGAGTTACAAATCCTAATCTCGAAATACGCCAACCCAACATCTACCTTTGGAGACACTTGTAGAGCTCCTTTATAATCACCCAGTTATGTTGTGACGTTTGGTAGCACACAAAGTGTTCCTCCGGTAAACGGGAGTTGCATAATCACATAGTCATAGGAACATGTATAAGTCATGAAGAAAGCAATAGCAACATACTAAACGATCGGGTGCTAAGCTAATGGAATGGGTCATGTCAATCAGATCATTCAACTAATGATGTGACCGCATTAATCAAATAACAACACTTTGTTCATGGTTAGGAAACATAACCATCTTTGATTAATGAGCTAGTCAAGTAGAGGCATACTAGTGACACTCTGCTTGTCTATGTATTCACACATGTATTATGTTTCCGGTTAATACAATTCTAGCATGAATAATAAACCTTTATCATGATATAAGGAAATAAATAATAACTTTATTATTGTCTCTAGGGCATATTTCCTTCAGGATTGACCTTGCATCAAAGCCTGGTTCTCTAGGGTCGACTGGAATTCTTCGTTCACCGCTGTGGGGGCGCCTGTCATCTTGTCGCCAAGGCACGTACGACCCACTCCTCGGAGGAGGCGTGTGCACTCGACGATGGTCGTCGTGGTCGAGTCAATGATCATACTTCTCACGGTTCCTATACTGATCTTGCTGGTACCCACGTCCCTCATGCCGCGGAGGTGATCTCAGGCTATCGGCAGATTGGACAGTATCCGCCACCATAGATCTGCTATGAATCCTATTCCGCGACTGAGATACTATTGTATTCTGCTCCCCCGCTGCCCGGAGTAAAGCCCGGATCTGCATCAAACCTCGTCCAGCTTCTGACTACGAAGGCTGAATTGACTCTGCTATTCTAGCTGCAGCTGTGAGATTCTGGATCGGAGTTCGGTATACCTGAGTCGGAGGTGGAAAAAGTTATTGTCGACTGGACTCGAGGATCCGCTGCCGAGCACGCTCGTCGGGTGCGCGCTGGAGGTTCTCCAGTCGAGTGCGCTCAGCCAAGTTGGCCAAGTGCGCCTCCTCCAAGGTCTGGGCCTCGAGGGTTTCTCCAACAATAGGAGTGTGAAGTGCATCCATATTGCGGCAACGAAGATCTTCCCTCCGTTGTGAAGAGAGGGGTTCGGGGCGGTACTCCTCGTGGGCACGCGATGGATCGCCACCGCCATCGTCACCGCCTTCACGGGTGAAGCCAGGAGGACTGCGTGGTCCATTGACCATCAAGACTTCTGCCGCGGGGTCGCTGCTGTCGCATTCGGACGCAGTCTTGACGGAGCCAGTCGACAGATCAAACAGGCTGTAGAGAGTTTCATCGGGCTCGATTGCCGCGATTTGTGGGGTGGCCGATTGGCGGGCCACCGCGTGCCTCACTCGCCGCTGAAGCCGCGATCGACCGGATCGCTGGTGCCGGCGAACAATGGAGAGGGAGGTTCCCGTAGGAGCCGACTGATACGGAGTCGACGGTTGCTGAAGAAGGACGCCGCGAACGCATGCACGGAAGTGTGTGGCCCCGTGGACGGGGAGCGCCTCGACGTCGAGTGGAGCCTCGTGGAGCCAAGCGGAGTCGTCGGCGATGAAGACGAGCGCGCCATGACGGATCTCGCGGCCTTCAGCCAATCCTCCGCCGGAAACCATGATGATGGGAATCGAAAGAATTGCAACTTCTCCAATAAACTGCTAAGACACCTGCCCCAAGGTGGGCACCAACTGTCGTGGATCTAAGACTGACAGTAGAATGGGGGGTAAGTATGAGGAGGCAAGATCCTAGCTATGGAGTAGTTGTAGACACGAGTTTTATGAGTTCAGGCCCTTCTCGGAGGAATTAACAGCCCTGCGTCTCGGTGCCCTGAGGCAGTCGACTGGATTATATATGTGTGTGTGTTTACAAAAGATGCGAACCCCTGTCCCAGAGGAGGGGGTGGCTTATATAGAGTGCGCCAGGAACCCTGCTCCCTTCCGTTACACAGGGTTCAATGTACATTAAGAGTGGAGCGTTACTGGTAACGCTAGCAATTAAGTGCTATAAATGACAATTAAGCCTATAAGTAAATGCTTGACCGTTGTTCATGAAGAGTGGCTTTAGATCTTCTGCTCGTTGAGTGGCTTCTGCGACGGTCGAGTGACATTGATTCTTCTGAGTGGAACGTCTCTGGTCGAGTGGATGATGGTACCCTTTGAATGATTCTGGTTTTAGGGTGATGTCCTAGGGGAAGGTGTCTAGGTCAGGCCTATGACCCTACCCTAGGTACATAGCTTCATTAGTCACCGAACCCGTACACTGTGGCAACCCTTGGGGGCAGTCACCGGTACCCATCAAATTGTTTGGGGCGATCTCCAAAACCTAATTGGAGACCCCGATGCTTGCTTGGAGCTTTACACCACAATGATTGAGCTCCGAACACCACCAACCGTCTAGGGCGCCCAAGCACCCAAGAGGAACAAGATCAAGGGTACCAAGCACCCAAGAGTAATAAGCTACTCCACTTGTAACTTCCATGAACTCAAACCGATGCACCAAATGCAATGGCAAGGGCACATGAAGTGCCCAAGTCCTTCTCTCCCAAATCCCACCACAACAACTAATGTTATGGAGGAAAATGAGAGGAAGAACGAAGAAGAGAACACGAAGAACTCCAAGATCTAGATCCAAGGGGTTCCCCTCACATAGAGGAGAAAGTGATTGGTGAAAACGTAGATCTAGATATCCTCCTCTTTTCCCTAAAGAACTAGCAAAAACCATTGGAGGGATTGAGAGATAGCAAGCTCGAAGAAGGCCAATAATGCGGGAAGAACACGAGCTCAAGAGATAAGGTTCAATGAGGAAGAAGACCCCCTTTTATAGGCACCCCCGAATCCAACCATTATGCACTCAGGTCATGCACAAGCGGTACTACCGCTCGGAGGAGCGGTACTACCGCTTAGCACGGTCAAAACAGCCCGACGACACAACAAATGCGAGTTTTAGTTCTGCCAGAGAGGTAGTACCGCTCAGGGGAGAGGTAGTACCGCTTATAAGAGGTACTACCGCTCGGAGAGGTACTACCGCCTATAAGAGGTGCTATCTCTTATAAGAGGTAATACCGCTCTACTACCGCAAAACCCGACACGAAAAATCGCATCCCCGGAAGCAGTGGTACTACGCACGACACAAGGCCGTGGTAGTGCCGCTTACAAGTGGTAGTACCGCTCGAGAGAGCCGTACTACCGCTTGAGGCTTTCACGAACACAACAGAGAAAACAGAGGATGCAATAAAGCCTAAACTGCCACAACTTCTGCAAATGAACTCTGAATTGAGAAAACTCAAGCTTGTTGGATAGATGACCACGAGAAGCATCCGAAGTGGCAGGGGAGGTATGCCTAAGATATAGAGGAGTGAAACCACCAACAGAGAAGAACTGGCATAACCTCCAACATCTAAAACATCATAGAAAATGCATGTGAACTCTGTTTTCAATGAACTCGAGCTTGTCATGAAGATGACCAAAAGCTCCAAATCCCGCAAGGCGAAAAACCAAACAAGAACAAAGAAAGATGATGCAAGGATGCAATGGTTTTATCTCTCTATGAACGATATGATCAAGCTACTCGCTTGAGAGCCCCCCCCCCCTTGATAGTACGGCAATTGATCCTATAACCCGGTCTCCCAACTACCAGCATGAGACTGATAAAATAGAAAACCTATCAAGGGCAGACCTTTGCCTCGCGCATAATCCACTTGAGATAGATGATGACGATCTTGGCCTCCTCAAGATGGATCACTTTCCTTGACTGTGTTGGCTCGATAAAGACTAGTTGATTGCTCCCCCATACTCCACTATGGGCGAGCCACTCTTTGACACATCTTCACAAGTCCATTCACACCACAATGGACGACAAGCCTCAAGGATGATCTCTTCGTGATGCTCCACTTGAACTTGCACACCGCAATCTTGATGACGATCACCACTTGATGTCATCCTCCATGGGTTGTATGAGATCATCATCTTGATGAAAACCCATGAAAACATACCTAACCCCACATAGAACTCTCACGTAGACCATGGTTTAGTACACAAAGCATAATCGACAATGCTTACCATACCATGGGATCACTTGATCCCTCTTGGTACTTATTGTGCGCTTTGTGTGTTGATCAACTTGATTCACTCTTTGACTTAATCGAGATCGACCTTGTATCATGTCTTCTATATGACCACTCTTTGGATAATTCCTTGAATAGCACCTTGGTCATCTCATAAACTCCTTGAAACCAACACATGGACTTCAAGAAAAGCCTATGGACAAATCCTTCAAATATAACTCAAGGCAACCATTAGCCCATATAGATTGTCATCAATTACCAAAACCAAACATGGGGGCACCACATGTTCTTTCACCCCACAACATCAAGAATGATTCTAGTATGAGACCGATTGCAACAGAAGCACCTGTAAGTAATTTATAATGTTTTCGCTCCAAAATTATTGTGTGAGCCATCATAGTGTTATGTACTAACAGTGCATGAACAACGCTTTTAATCATGATGCGGACCACAAAGAGGGCATGTTTACAAGTTCTACCGCAAGTACCTGGTATTGAGGGAAAGATCTCCTCTGCCATGATACTTTCAAGCTTTGGTGTCTCACTCATCACATAATTCATCATCTGAACAATGCATCCATGAGCTAGAAGCGAATATTACACAAGCTATAGAAACAAAACAGGCAACTGCCACATTTGCAGAAAATTTGAATGTCCTACTTAGTGCTCAAATGCAGGAAATTGAAGACCTCAAATGGAGACATCAGCTAGAAATAGAAGTTATCAAGATGGACCAGGAGAGAAAATCAAACGCTTTGAAAAAGGCAACACGAAACGAAGGGAATTCTTAGTCATCTCTTAAAAAGTCATCGCAGGAGACTATGTTGCAACCCATCAATAACTGATGGTGCTCTATTGTTCGTCATGATGTCGTCTCAAGTGTCTTATTGAGTTATTTCTAATGCTTGATAATATGTCATTTGGACGCTCATTTTATAATGTGGATCACTTCTGTGAGAGATGTCAAGTCCCATTGTTATTATAATAAAAGTTGTGTTGGCAATGTTAAATTTCAATTTTTCTCTAATTCAAATTCAAATTGGCCTGCAAAATCAACCGTGCACATTCTTGATGCTATAATAAAACCTGTGATGATACTGGTGACGAAGATTGTAACCATCCCCACAGTCGTGTCCCCACTTGTAAGCAACCACGTCAGCATCGTCCGGACCCACATGTAAGCAGCCACATCAGCACCATCTGGTCCCACATGTAAGCAGCCATGTCAGCAACTTCTAGGCCCATATGTCGACACCCTTTGATCGGTCAAAACTGATGTCGAGTTATTACGACGGGACCGTCAGCGATAAAACCCACGGCGGACCCACATGGAAGAAGCCACGTCAGCAGCTGCTGGCCCCACCTATATGAATCTTTGACCGGTCAACCCCCCGGACCGATCGCCGGTGAAGAATTATTGTTACAAAAAAGATCTTAGGCGATGATAACCCACAAGTATAGGGGATCGCAACAGCTTTTGAGGGTAGAGTATTCAACCCAAATTTATTGATTCGACACAAGGGGAGCCAAAGAATATTCTCAAGTATTAGCAGCTGAGTTGTCAATTCAACCACACCTGGATACTTAGTATCTGCAGCAAAGTGTTTAGTAGCAAAGTAATATGATAGTGGTGGTAGCGGCAACAAAAGTAAAGACAGCAAAAGTAATGTTTTTGGTATTTTGTAGTGATTGTAACAGTAGCAGCGGGAAAGTAAATAAGCGAGAACTAGTATATGGAAAACTCATAGGCACCGGATCAGTGATGGATAATTATGCCGGATGCGGTTCATCATGTAACAGTCATAACATAGGGTGACACAGAACTAGCTCCAATTCGTCAATGTAATGTAGGCATGTATTCCGTATATAGTCATACATGCTTATGGAAAAGAACTTGCATGACATCTTTTGTCCTACCCTCCCGTGGCAGCGGGGTCCTATTGGAAACTTAGTGATATTAACGCCTCCTTTTAATAGAGAACCGGAACAAAGCATTAGCACATAGTGAATACATGAACTCCTCAAACTATGGTCATCACCGGGAGTGGTCCCGATTATTGTCACTTCGGGGTTGCCGGATCATAACACATAGTAGGTGACTATAGACTTGCAAGATAGGATCTAGAACTCACATATATTCATGAAAACATAATAGGTTCAGATCTGAAATCATGGCACTCGGGCCCTAGTGACAAGCATTAAGCATAGCAAAGTCATAGCAACATCAATCCCAGAACATAATGGACACTAGGAATCAAACCCTAACAAAACTAACTCGATTACATGATAAATCTCATCCAACCCATCACTGTCCAGCAAGCCTATGATGGAATTACTCACGCACGGCGGTGAGCATCATGAAATTGGTGATGGAGGATGGTTGATGATGACGAAGGCGACGAATCCCCCTCTCCGGAGCCCCGAACGGACTCCAGATCATCCCTCCCGAGAGGTTTTAGGGCTTGGCAGCGGCTCCATATCGTAAAACGCGATGATTTCTTCTCTCTGATTTTTTTCTCATTGAAACTCAATATATGGAGGTGGAGTTGGAGTCGGAGACACAACAGGGGGCCCATGAGGTAGGGGGCGCGCCCCCCCACCCTCGTGAGAAGGGTGTGGGCCCCCCGGTCTTCATATTTGGCGAGGATTTTTTATTATTTTTTCTAAGACCTCCCGTGGAGTTTCAGGTCATTTCGAGAATATTTGTTTTCTGCACATAAAACAACACCATGGTAATTCTACTGAAAACAGCGTCAGTCCGGGTTAGTTCCATTCAAATCATACAAGTTAGAGTCCAAAACAAGGGCAAAAGTGTTTGGAAAAGTAGATACGACGGAGACGTATCAGGCGACAGTTTGGGCTATCGTAGGTGACATTCTGGGCCGTCAACGAAAACGTCAAATGGTGACATTATTTGGCTTGTCACCTGAAATGCGATCTTGCGTGACAAAAAAAGTGGTACCATCAAAATTTTATTTTCCATGACGATGCTTCGGTGATGGTGGGGGTGACGGCCGTAAAACTTCACGGGGGTATTTTCCATGACGAAAAAGGGTTATATGCGACTCAAGTGAAATGTCGCAAAATAGAGCAACTTCTGTAGTGTATGATCTCCATCTCGATGTTTCGCGTAATAATTGGGACCTTGGTTCCGTCGGGTGCTGTCTCCCAAAGAATTGGAAGACTAGAAGCGGCTTGCTGCTATCTTCCCAACGCTCTCGGAGTCGGCTGACTGATGGTTTGGCCACACTTGTCGTCTGGTTGCTCTATGGTCAAGTCTCTTTATAACCAATTTTACTCGAAAGTGGTATAATGTGTCGTACTACAATAAGACATCGAATAAAGAGTCGATGAAGTTGGAATACGAAGAAGCATGCCATGAATTTGCAATGGGACTCTGCAGGAAGACAAAGATAACTGGACAAACATAAAACCAACAAAAAGAAGCTGAACAAATAGTGAAAGGAAGAACACATATGACATGAAAGAGAAGACTAGTACAAGGTGACATTGGAGCACATGCAACGAGGAAGAAGAAGGTAAACAATAATAATGTACGGAAACACGATTGAAAAGAAGATCCATTTGAAGAATAAAGAAGGAATTAAACAGGACGACAATATAGGAGAATGTACAAGAACATAAATGTAGATGCCACTCTTCAGAAACGTAGTAGAAAACAAAAAATCGCCCTACGATCAACCAGGAACAATATGAGGATGCATTAACGTTGGATTGGATCGTTAGACTCCGAGTTGCAGCGGAATAAGACGAGTCGGTGTATATCGTACTTGGAGTCCCTCGAACCATATATGAATGATCCAGTGAACCGCCCAGAGACAGTCCCTCAAACGGAAGACTGAAAAGCATGACTTCTCTATGAGTTGCAAGCGTGCGGTCTTCACAATTCGGCCGCGCTTCGCTGTCCAGAGTTAATCTTCGCTGGAGAATTAGAGGGACGCGACTAGAACTACACTGGGCTTCTAATTATGAGGATTAGAGGATCTTGGTCTAGCACTAATTGATCAACTAGGACCAACTAGAACTAGAACTAGATAAAGGAGGCTCCAAACTTGTGTGTTGAAAAAGTGCCAAAGCCACTAGTATATATAGGTTGGAGGGAGAGGAGCGGGCGCCACACAAGGGGGGAAAGGACTCCCCCCTTGCGCCGACCAAGGGTAGGGGAATCCCTCCCCAATTCGGCCTCCACTCCCTCCTGTCCATGGGGGAGGGGGTGCCACACCTATTGGGCCCTTGTGGCCCAATTCCACTTCCACCACTTGACCTTTTAAGGCCCATTGATATTAAATTAAATGTAAAAGTCTCCTCACAATTACTAGAGCCTTTTATTGTTAATTTAACATCACCGAAAACATTTTCCGCATATATATTATTTATCAGAAATACCTCATATTGCCCGATAAACTCCGAGACCCTTCCGGTGACTCCGGAACGCTTCCGGTTCCTTTCAAAACTATTCTGAATATTAGTGAAAATATTTCACAAATATATTCTCATTATTCCGGTCCTACTAACATTCAGATCGTGATTACCTTAAGCGTGTGACCCTGTAGGTTCGGTAAAACATAGACATGAACAAAACTCCCTTCGTTCAATGATAGCGGACCATGGACGTCCATGTCGATCCCTATGAATACACGAATGACATTCGAGTGAACCTTTGATTATCATGTGCTATTCACTTTGCTTCGTGATACTTTGCAAAACCCGAGGTGAGATATGTCGGCATTCTCTTGAGTCATACACATGATCACTATAGCGGTTTTTGTTCTTATTTCTCATTGACGTGTTCCGGCTCCTCGTGACATAGTCACCTGCTGGCCAGATGATGATGGATCCCGCCACACCGAGAGGGCTCTAAGAATATCTCTCCATCGTCGGAGGAGCAAATTCCAGTCTCGGCCTATCTAGTCCCTTATCAATCTTTCCAATGAATTTGTAAGTTGTCGGTATGATCACCGTGTTATAGATGACGTTTGAGAAACCCAAAATCCCATCGTACGTTAAGAAGTGACTACAATACTCTCACGGTCTACGGAACTAAATCACACGTTAACACCCCGTGTTATAACAATTGACTTCTGACGATATTATCTCAAAGTATAACAAACAAGTTTGAGTCGATTCAATATAATTGTTCTTCTAACGTCATACTTTGAAATTGTTCTGAGACTATCGTTATACTTAATGATATCTCTAGATCCGAAAAACCTGATCACAAACAACACTTGAGGTAGTTTTAGAGGCGACACTAGGAATTTTATTTTACCGTTTATCATTCCACATGTGCATATGAGTTTTTCCACTCAATCACATATGCAGGATCATAACAGTTATAGAATAGAATATAAACTCTTAATTAAGAACAGAGAAATATAATAATACAATATTATTGCCTCTAGGACATATTCCAATAGAACGGTTGGATGAAGTATTAGCACAAGGATATTTTGTGGTATTGACAAGATTCCTAGTTTTCATCTTTTTTTCATGTAACTTCAGATAAAATAATTTTTTGTATCATGACGCGCATCAACGATCGTAGACGGCTATGCAGGTGCATGCCCCTGCGAATTTTCGTGGTCAACTAATTCTTGCCCTTAGGTTGTGGGTATGATACCCTTGCAATGTGAAAAAAGTCTTTTAAAAAAATCATCGATATGCCATTGACTACATTGTGA
Organism: Triticum monococcum; assembly: GCA_034509565.1. NCBI lineage: Eukaryota > Viridiplantae > Streptophyta > Magnoliopsida > Poales > Poaceae > Triticum > Triticum monococcum. The sequence goes on from CM067841.1 coordinate 390,259,898, forward strand.
CTGGCAGTTTGCAAAAAACATCCTCTATGCATTATTAACTCAAGTGTGAGCACTTCGCCAATTAAAGATGTTATGTCGACTCAGTCTTTCAAAAATACTTATAAGGGTAGGATATAGATGCGTGTGTGAGTTTATAAGGGTGAGGGTATACTCGTGGGTGTGAGTGACTTCGATTATACTGTGTTAAAAAAACTCAAACACGAGGGGTCCAAGGTATGCTGACATGGTAGTTACGTGACCGATGATCCATTTTGATCTTATTTGATTAAATAAACGAGTTCATATCCAAATCTGATCACTTCGAAAGTATGGCCGGTGATCGGTTTACTAGTGTCTCTAGCTTTCTACCTGAGAAAGGAAGGAGTTTGTAGCCGCCTTCATCATCTCCTGCGGTGACCACTGAAAGATCGGAAATCGTCGGCTCGTTGAAAGATCTCTTAAAAATGAATGGTACGTAACTGTTTCCAACCTTCCTGCACATCACTGCATTTTGCAAATCGTTGCTTGCACATCGACAGCATATGACACTTGAGTGGGAAGGAACGTGAACGTGTGACCATGGATGAATCTTCCAACACTTGCAGAGATCAGATAAGCATGTGCCCACATCTGCAGCCTGGCTAGAATGGCTTCTGCAGCAGCGCGGTGAGGTAGACGAGCTCGTCCTTGGCGCCAATGCCGGTCTTGTCGGCGACGGCCCACTTGATTGTCTTGTAGCCCAGCCTCCGCAGCATGGCGGCGTACACGCCGTCGAGGTCGCCCTTCCGGCACCAGAGGTGATCCACCCAGAGCAGCCCGCCCGGGCGCAGCACCCGGTCCGCGTCGTACCACAGGAACTCCAGCACCGGCTCCGGGATCCACCGGTTCACCGCGTGCCCCGCCCGCACCAGGTCCATCGTCCCGTCCCCCACGGGGAACCGCTGCTGCAGCGGCGCGTGCAGCGGCACCACCCCGCGCGCCGCCGCGGCCTCCGAATAGGGCGCGCCCAGGTCCATGGTCGTCGTCAGCACCGTCGCGTTCGCCGCCCGCTTCAGCCGCGCCGCCAGCGTCCCCGTGCCGCCGCCCACGTCCAGCCCCAGCCGGATGGGCCCCGCGCGGCTCATCGACGCCAGACGCAGCAGCTGCGGCACCGTCAGGTCCAGAGGCCCCAGCGCCCGGAGGAACTTGCCGGCCTCCGCCCGCGCCACGTCGAACCCGAGCGACGCCGGCAGGCAAGAGAAGGACCTGCATTTCTTCGCCTCCGTCGGCCAGCGCACGGCGGAGTCGGGGAGCGGCGCGAAGGGGTCGGTGGGGAGCTGGACGGATCCGGCGTCGGGCGTCGGGGAGAAGCAGCGGCGCCTGGGGAGCGGGTGGCAGCCGCGGAGGATGAGAGGCTCGGCGAGGGTGTGGACGTCGTCGGGGCAGGCGGCGAAAGGGACGTAGGACATGAAGCGGTGGAGGAGGTCGGGGTGCGCGGAGCAGGCGGAGGCGACGGGGGCGAGGCGGGAGTAGAGGACGAGCTCGGGGGGCGGGGGAGGGGTGGCGGACCGGAGGTGGGAGACGGTGGCGCGGATGGCGCTGAGCTGCTGGAGCACCTGCTGCTGGTCGAAGTCGGAGCCGGATTGGAGCGCCGGCGTGGTGGGGGAGGCGCGGATGGAGAGGTGGTAGAGGGAGAGCAGGTTGGTGGCCACCATGGAGAGCAGGAACACCACGTTGAGGTTCAGACCGCACGGCCAGCCTGCACCCGTGGAGGCGGAGCCCACCGCCGTCTTCCTCATCTCCGGCCGATCCGATCCCCTTTCCCCTCTTTCCCGTGCCTTCACTCCGCGAGAGCGAGTGGCAGAGTGGTGCCGGTGTGTGTGAGTGCGTGAGAGGAGATTTGTGTCGGTGCTGTGCTGTCGGATGTGGACTGCAGTGCGGAGACTTTTGTTGACCGCTGTCTTTGCTTACCATCCGTCGCTTCGTTTGCTCTTCAGGTCCTCAAGAAATATCCCGTAAACTGAGTCATCTATATCTTTACCTAATAATAAAGAGCGTGATTTTGCAAAAAAGCCCTTCGGTTTATATGAAATTAACCCGCAGTCCTTGTTTTAGTGAGTCTCTATATAACGTTATATTTTGCAGAAAACCCTCTGTATTCATTTGATTTACAGCCACTAGCCTCGTAGTCTTATCCATTTCTCTCACGATGGCTATGGCGACGGCGACGGCGCCCGCGCTCCGCCGCCCGCGCCCGCGAGCTCCTCGAGCCTTCCCGCCGCGCGCAAGCCCACCGCCGGATCCCGCCTCCAGCCGTCCGCGTCGCACCCGCAACTGCGTGCCGTTGCTGCCTGTGCTCTGCCTCGCCGCCTCCTCGACTCCTCGAGCCGGAGCTCGCTTTCGCCGGTGGCCAGCCGCAGCATCACCAGCAGGTCCCGCGTCGACCGCGCCCCTTCTTCCTCAGCCCTGCCCGAGCTCGCGCCCGACCGAGGCCAGCCAACCCCGCCGCTAGAGGCCACCGTCGCCACCGCAGATGAGCGCCGCCCCACTCCTTTCTCACCTCTCCCTCCGGTTCCCCCCGCTGCGTGCCTGGACTCCACCGCTCGCACCTCCGCTCGTGCCCAACCTCTGCTCGCCTCCTAGCCCTTGCTTTCGTTGCTCTGTTCGTCGAGAACGAGCGAGCGGGATGCCCGTTTCGCCTCCGTGTCCTTGTCAAACTCCTGCTCCCGTGTCCTTCTTAAACAAAGAAACCGTACCGACCCGGATTTGTAGTTCGATGCTATATATTGAATTGTTCTCTGCCGGAATCCAGAACCACGCCAGCGCCACCAGTGAGCAGTGCACCGTTGAATTATTCTCTACCGGAATCGTGAATCAGGCCAGCGCCACCAGCGAGCATTGCACCGTCGCTTGGGGTATGATACAGATATAATTCTTCCCTTGCTTCTCCTGTTTCCTATGGTATAATGTTGCAATTCAACTGCTACTATGTGATCTTGCAATTGTCGTAGTTATGTTTCCTGCCGTATAAAGTGATTGACTGATTATGAGCAGATTAATATCGACTGTACATGTATCAATACAAAAAGACAGAAATTGAGAGCAGGGTTATGAATAGAGTTCTAGAGATTTAGGAGCTCCTCGCTCCACACCTACATTCAGAAACAACAGTTTTGATGAATCTGTCCTTCTACTTGTGTTGGACCTTTAGATGCTACATTCAGATATTTAACAACTGCAGATTCAATGAGCAATCGAGCAAATCATGTTTCTCTTCTGAAAGATGTGAAATACTTGACCAGCTTGTTCCTTTGTTCCTTTGTTCCTTCAATGCTTATTTTGGCCTGATTTGTATGCTATTTGCTGATGCCTGACTATGATTTTTGGTTGTCGCTGTATTACAGTGTAGTAATATATAATTTGGTCTGTTTGTGTTGTTGTGTTACTACCTCTGATCCCTAATTTGAGCAAAACTACAATGCTTATTTGGGACTGAGCTGATGCATTTGTGAACTTATTATCCTGCACTGTTTTATGACAACAATTTGATTGTGCTTTGGATGATTTTTTGCTTGATAATGATAGGTAAAGATTTGCCAGTCGTAACACCATGCTCAGCATCATGTCGCCTTTGAGTGCGCCGGAGGAACAGGCACCGAGTTCGCCTTTGAGTACGCCGGACGAACCGGCACCATGTTCGCCAGAATTCTTGGTCCAAAGAAGCACTGTCAGTCCAACGGTGGCTACAACAGAGGTATGTGATGCCTCTACCTCCCTCAAAAACAACCATGTTGTTGCCACTTCCCTCAAGTTTTTGTGTGTTCAGAAATTGCTGAACTTGTTGTAACGCCCTCGATGCGGCTATGTCTCCCACGTGTCGAGGCACGACTTAGAGACATAGGCGCATTGAAAGCAATGTCACAAGTCAGGAATCATAACACAACCCAAGTACATATATAATATAAAGGGGAATAATAGCATAGTTGGCTTACACTCGCCACGTCACATCAAAGTACATAAATAACATCCATCATACAATCACTCATGGCCCGACTACGGCGCCAAAATAGAAAAGACCCCAAACAAGCGACTAGGTCCTGGATCTAACCCCGAATAGGCATCCCTACTGATCATCAGGAAAAGACACATAGTAACGCTGAGAGTCCTCGTCGTACTCCCACTTCAGCTCGAGCGCGACATCCGGAGAGGTATCATCGGTCCCTGCATCTGGTATAATAGTAATCTGTGAGCCACAGAGGACTCAGCAATCTCGCACCCTCGCGATCAAGACTATTTAAGCTTAATAGGTAGGAAAGGGGTAATGTAAAGTGGAGCTGCAGCAAGCGACTAGCATATATGGTGGCTAACTTATTCGCAAAGTAGAGCGAGAAGAGGAGGCAAAGCACGAGCGGAAACTATATAGAGCAGCCTACGCAAACATAACTCCAACGCCGTGTCCACTTCCCGGACTCCGCCGAGAAGAGGCCATCACGGCAACACACTCAGTTGATTCATTTTAATTATTTAAGGTTCAATTTATCTACAACCGGACATTAACAAATTCCCATCTGCCCATAACCGCGGGCACGGCTTTCGAAAGATCAATCCCTGCAGGGGGGTCCCAACTTAGCCCATAACAAGCTCTCACGGTCAACGAAGGAATAGACCTCCACCCAAGACACATCGATCAGACTCGGTATCCCGGTACAACAAGATGATTCGACAGGTCAAAACTAGTCCAGCAACACCACCCGAATGTGCCGACAAATCCCGATAGGAGCTGCACATATCTCTTTCTCAGGGCACACTCAGATGAGACTAGCTACGAGTAAAACCAACCCTCAAGTTTCCCCGAGGTGGGCCCGCAGGCAGCTCATTTCGGACCAACACTCAGAGGAGCACTGGCCCGTGGGGGGCTAAAATAAAGATGACCCTCGGGCTCCGGAAACCCAAGGGAAAAGAGGCTAGGTGGCAAATGGTAAAACCAATGTTGGGCATTGCTGGAAAAGCTTTAATCAAGGCGAACTATCAAGGGGGTCCCATTATAGCCCAACCGCGTAAGGGACGCAACAATCCGGGAACATAACACCGATATGACGGAAACTAGGGCGGCAAGAGTGGAACAAAACACTAGGCGAGAGGCCGAGCCTTCCACCCTTTACTAGTATATAGATGAATAAAGATAACATAGCAACATAATGATATCCCAACAAATAAATAAATGTTCCAACAAGGAACGGCTCCAATCTTCACCTGCAACTAACAGCGCTATAAGAAGGGGCTGAGCAAAGCGGTAACATAGCCAATCAATGGTTTGCTAGGACAAAGGTGGGTTAGAGGCTCAATCATGGCAATTGGGAGGCTGACAAGCAAGTGGTAGGCATCGTAGAATTGGCAAAGCGAAAGAGCGAGCAAACTAGAATAGCAAAGATAGTAGTGATTTCAAGGGTGTGATCATCTTGCTTGCACAGTTGTCAGAGTTGACTGGATCCTCAAAAGCAAACTCAAAGGGCTCCTCGTTAGCGAACTCGTCTCCCGGCTCTACCCAACAACACAAACAAGCAACAAGGATACAATCAACCACGTGCAAGGACAACCAATAAGATGCAAAGATGATATGCTATGCGGGATGCGATGCGGGATGCAAAATGCAAGACGTGACAGGAAATGCATGAACCTGGCCTCAACTTGGAAAACCAAGTGTGCCACTGGATAGAGGGGAAGAAATCCCCTGAAAACGATATAAAGATCATGGCAATCGGAGCTACGGTTTGGAAATGGCAAGCGTTTTACTAAACGAACCGATCTGCGATTTACAGCAAGTAGGCTCCTGAATGCAACAAAATGAACATGCTACAGCCACCAAACATGAAAACAAATTGCATGGCAGTGATGTACTCAAGAAGCTTAACAAATCACCAGGACTGAGGCATAGGCAAATTCATCCATTAAGGGCTTCAAACAAGCATGGCAAAACTGAATAAGCAAAACAGATTTCAGACTTAGCGAAATTAACGCTAGTCTGAAATTTCAGACCACGATGCTCTCTTCGGAGCAGCAAAACAACATGAAGCAAAACCTGAACATGGCAAGTAAGAGCATGGCATGGAGCTACTCAACAAGCTTAACAAAACACCAAAAATGACCTGGGGCCAAAAGGGTTCACAAAATACTCTACCGAGCACACGAACATCGATGAAACACAATCAGTTTTCAGACTTAGTGAAAACTGAGACATGCTGAAATCATAACTCACGTAGGCATGTAAACAAGCTCGATGCACTCACTACGGTGCAAGTCATGGCAAGGCAAGCATATATCCATTAAGAAGGCACAAAATGCTATCTAGACATGGCAAGAACAATGGCATAGCATGCATGGATCACTAGCAATAGCTCCGGCAAAATCGCAAAAGAGTTCACGATCAGCCCAAAACAACAACTATGCAAAAGTTGAGCTCGATTGAGTCAACCTAGGGTGCTCCAAAATAACAAGTAAAGACATGGATGGATTAAGCACAACAAGCATAACAAATCACTCTTATTGATCATCCTCAAAAGAGGCACGGATCACTAGGAAACAAGCTGGACATATAGCATCGTGAACTAAAACATCCCAGACTTAGTGATTTTCACTAAGTCCCTGAAATCAGTAAAATCAGGTACCCCTCTTCGCAAGCTTGCACAAGACAACACACACATCCCAAAAATGCAAGGGAGGCACCTCTGGAAAGAAGATAACATGCTTAAAAATTCATCCCAAAGGGGCGCAGGCATATCATGCACACAATAATCATGGCAAAAATGACAAAAGTCAATGTAGGGCTAACGGATCTGCAATTTAACTCATGATGCCTCCTTCCAACAGCATTTTGGGCACCAAGATGACCTCAAATGCAAATGATGCAATGGAATGAAATGATGTACTCGTCGAGACGAAGATTTTGATATATCATATGCCCAAAACGGAGCCACGGGTGCAAAGATATGATGCGTCAAAGGTAGCATGAAAAACTGGAATTAGAGGAGAAAGTCAACCGGGGGTTAGGGTTTCTCAGATCCAGATCCGCACGCACAGAAGCCGAGGACGGCGGCGGAGTACTGTAGCTGGCCGGAGGAGCTCGCCGGAGCAGGTGGAGGAGGCCGGCGGAGCAGCGGGGAAGGCCGGGCGGCGGCGGACGACGGCGTCGGCGGGGGCGGCGTCCCGCGGCGGCGCGGCGTGGAGGCGGCGGGATCGGTGGTGCGGGGCGGCTTCCGGCGTGGAGCTCGCCGGAGCAGGTGGGCGCGGCGGCCGGAGCCGGCGAAGGAGGCGGCGGACCTCCCTGGCGGCGGGGCGCGGCGAGTGGCCCGCGGAGGCGGCGCGGGGGCCGCGGCCGGTGGAGGCGGCCAGGTGCCACGTGGCGCGCCCCGGTTCGCTGCGGGCGGCGGCGGGATCTGTCCGGCGGTGGGCGGACAATGTCCGTCGGCGCGGGTCTGAGCGGGGATGGATTAGGGTTTTTTTCGGGGGAGGAGGAAATTTGAAAAATGGGGTGTCTATTTATAGGCATAAGTGGAGCTAGGAGAGTCCAAATGAGGTGCGGTTTTCGCCCACACGATCGTGATCGAACGACCGAGACGATGGAGCAGAGTTTGGTGGGTTTTGGGCCAAATTGGAGGGGTGTTGGGCTGCACACACGAGGCCTTTTCGGTCCCTCGGTTAACCGTTGGAGTATCAAACGAAGTCCAAATGACCCGAAACTTGACAGGCGGTCTACCGGTAGTAAACCAAGGCCGCATGGAAAGTCTCGGTCCAATCCGGAAATGTTTAATCCCACACACGAAAGAAAGCTAGAAATGGCCACCGGAGGAGAACGAAGCGCCGGAATGCAAAACGGACAACGGGGAAAATGCTCAAATGCATGAGATGAACATGTATGCAAATGCAATGCACGTGATGACATGACATGAGATGCACGAAAACAAAAACAACACACGGAGACAAAGACCCGAACCCGAGAATTAAATATAACTTAATGCCGGAAATGGCAAGAGTTGGAGTACAATTCGGGAAGGTTACATATGGGGCGTTACAACACTCCTACGAAAAGATCTCGTCCCGAGATCTAGGACTGAAAGAACTCCGGGTACTCAGAACGGAGGTGATCCTCGCGTTCCCAGGTAGCTTCACGGTCGAAATGGTGTGACCACTTGACTTTGAGAAATTTGATTGACTTGTTGCGAGTTTTGCGTTCAGTCTCTTCAAGGATTGCAACTGGGTGCTCACGGTAGGAGAGATCTTCTTGGAGCTCAATGTCCTCGAAGTTGACGGTGCGCTCAGGCGTCTTGAAGCACTTTCGGAGTTGGGAGACATGGAACACATCATGAACATTGGCAAAGGTTGCAGGAAGCTCGAGTTGATAGGCGAGGTCGCCTCTCTTGCTGACGATCTTGAAAGGCCCGACGTATCTGGGGGCAAGCTTCCCTTTGATACCAAAGCGACGAGTCCCTTTCATAGGAGAGACGCGGAGGTAGACATGATCTCCGATCTCGAAAGCCAAATCACGGTGCTTACTATCATAGTAGCTCTTCTGGCGGGATTGGGCTGCTTTGAGGTTATCACGAATGACCTTGCACATTTCTTCTGCCTCTGTGATCAGGTCATTACCCAGCAGCTGACGTTCACCGGTTTCAGACCAGTTGAGAGGTGTACGGCACTTCCTACCATATAGAATTTCAAATGGGGCCTTGCCGGAACTTGCTTGAAAACTGTTGTTGTACGAGAATTCAGCATAAGGAAGACAATCCTCCCACTTCATGCCGAAGGAGATAACACAAGCCCTGAGCATATCTTCAAGAATCTGGTTGACACGCTCGACTTGGCCGCTTGTTTGAGGATGGAAAGCAGTGCTGAAGCGAATGCTGGTGCCCATGGCCTTCTGAAAAGAATCCCAAAACTTGGAGGTAAAGATGCTGCCACAGTCTGAAGATATCACTTGAGGAATACCGTGCAGAGAGACAATTCGAGAGGTATAGAGCTCCGCCAATTGAGCTGCAGTGATTGACTCTTTGATAGGCAGGAAATGAGCAACTTTAGTGAGCTTGTCGATGACAACAAATATAGCATCATTGCCACGCTTGGACTTAGGAAACCCAGTCACGAAGTCCATTTCAATGTGGTCAAACTTCCATTCTAGAATGGCAAGAGGTTGGAGGAGACCTGCTGGCCTTTGGTGTTCTGCTTTCACTCTTCTGCAGACATCACATTCATTCACGAATTGAGCGATCTCGCGCTTCATTCGAGTCCACCAATAAGTTTGCTTCAGATCTTGATACATCTTCGTGCTCCCAGGGTGGATGGAGAGGAGAGAGTTGTGAGCCTCATTCATGATCACTTTACGAAGTTCACCTTTGGGCACAACAATTCGATCCTCGAAGAAGAGAGTGTCCTTGTCATCAAGTCGGTAGCACTTGTACTTGGACTGACTCTTTGCAATACCAATCTTCACCTTTTTCACCATAGCATCAAGAAGCTGGGCTTGGCGAATCTGGTCTTCCAAGGTAGGAGAAACTTGAAGGTTGGCGAGGAAACCTTGAGGAACTACTTGCAGATTAAGTTTGCGGAAAGCTTCACAAAGCTCGGGTTGATAAGGCTTGAGAATCAGACTGTTGCAATATGCTTTTCTGCTCAAAGCGTCAGCAATCACATTAGCCTTTCCTGGAGTATACTCGATACTCGGATTGTACTCTTGAATCATTTCGACCCATCGAGTCTGCCTGAGGTTGAGATTAGGCTGAGTGAAGATGTACTTGAGACTCTTGTGATCAGTGAAAATGTCCACTTTTCTTCCCAAGAGAAGATGTCTCCAAGTCAACAATGCGTGCACAACTGCCGCCAACTCGAGATCATGAGTGGGGTAGTTCTTCTCATTAGGCTTCAACTGGCGAGAGGTATAAGCAACAACTTTCTTCTCTTGCATCAGTACAGCACCTAGACCTTGGAGAGAGGCATCACAAAAGACCTCGTACGGCTTGGTTTCATCAGGCGGAGTTAGAACTGGAGCAGTGATCAATTTCTCTTTCAAAGCGTTGAAAGCGATATCACACTCCGGAGACCAAACGTACTTGACGTGCTTCTGAAGAAGATTTGAGAGAGGCTTCGCGATCTTGGAAAAAATTTCAACGAATCTTCGGCAATAACTTGCAAGACCGAGGAAGCTACAGAGTTGCTTCACGTTCTGAGGAGGTTCCCAATTAACAATTGCAGACACCTTCTCAGGATCCACGGAAATGCCCTTGGCAGAGATAATATGGCCAAGATAAAGAACCTCATCGAGCCAAAATTCACACTTGGAAAACTTGGCGTAGAACTGATGTTCCCTTAGCTTGTCAAGAACCAAACGCAAGTGCTTGGCATGATCTTCCTTGTTCTTCGAGAAAACCAGAATGTCATCGAGATAGACCAAAACGAAGTCATTGGTGTAGGGGTTGAAGATGAAGTTCATCATGCGAGAGAACGTCGGAGGAGCATTGGCGAGGCCAAAAGACATAACAGTGTATTCATATGACCCATAGCTTGTTCTGAACGCCGTCTTGGGAATATCTTGCTCACGAATGCGAATTTGGTGATAACCCATACGGAGGTCAAGCTTGGAGAATACTTGGGCACCCTTGAGTTGTTCAAACAGCTCATTAATGTTGGGAAGTGGGTATTTGTTCTTGATGGTTTTCTTGTTCAATGGACGATAATCAACACAAAGTCGGTCCGTTCCATCCTTCTTCTTCACAAAAAGAACACCACAACCCCACGGAGAAGTACTAGGCCGAATGAGACCCATTCTTTCTTGCACATCGAGTTGTTTCTTCAGCTCCTTCAACTCTTCGGGGCCGAGCTTGTAGGGACGTTTGCACACAGGTTCCGTACCGGGCTCAAGTTCAATCACAAATTCAACCGGCCGGTTTGGAGGCATGCCTGGGAGTTCTTCAGGGAAGACATCTTGATACTCACAAACAACCGGAATCTGCGAAATAGCATCCAATTCACCCTTCTCATTGAGAGAGAACAACCGGATGGTATTATCCCGGGCAGCAAAGACAATTACTTCCTCAGACGAATGAGTCAGTTGAATCTGCCTGGCTACACAATCGAGGTGAGCCTTATGTTTAGAGAGCCAGTCCATCCCAAGAATAAGATCGATATCAGAATTGCCAAGAACCATTGGAGAAGCCAGAAACTTGAAATCACCCATCATGATAGAAATATCCGGAATCATCATAGTGGAACTCAGACGCTTCGCTGGAGAGACGACTTGCATAGCTCTAGGTAATGCCTTAGTGCTAAAATTGTTCTCCGATGCAAATGGGAATGACATGAAGGAATGCGATGCACCAGAGTCAAAAAGAACTTTTGCAGGAATATCATTAACAGGAAGGTTACCCATGATCACATCTGACGAATCCTCTGCCTGAGCTGCATTCACCATATTGACCTTGGCGTGCTTGGGATTATGCTTGACCACAGTTGTACTTGCCGATCTGACAGGAGGAGGAGGAGGAAGACGCCTCTGGTTGAAACACTTGTTGGCATAGTGACCCTTCTGTTGGCACTTGTTGCACGTGACCTCAGAGAGCGGACGGTGGTACGGAGCACTCGATCTTGAAGCTTGAGACGAAGTCTTGTTCTGAAAGCCTGGGTTGGGTGGGTGGGATGAACCACTGCCACCTTTGCTCTTCTGCTGATACGGCTGACGGAACGGAGGAGGAGGAAGCCAATACTTCTGCTGCTTGGCCACTTGAGTAGAGGAAGAAGGCGTAGTGTCTCTGACTCGCTTCCTGGAAGCATCACACCTTAGCTGAGCAGCCTCTTGCTTCAGTGCCATGTTGTAGAACTCATCGTATCTCAGCGGCTCGAAGAGGACAAGAGCGAGCTGAATTTCTTCACGAAGACCACCCCTGAACTGATAGATCATGCTCTTCTCATCAGGAACATCCTGCTTGGCAAAACGGGCGAGCTTCTGGAACAACTTGTTGTAGTCATAGACAGACAAAGAGCCTTGCTTCAGATTGCGGAATTCTTCACGTTTGCTTTCAGTCACACTTTGAGGGATGTGATGAGCTCGAAAATCACGACGGAAATCATCCCAAGTGATCAAACGTCCACCTCTGGAATCCCGGTACTGCTGAAACCACTCTGCGGCCTGATCCTTGAGCTGGAAAGACGCGAACTTGACGAAATCTTCAGGTCTGATGTTGCTACATTCAAAATGCTTGCCCAGATCGACTAACCAATCATCAGCATCGGTAGCCTCAACGCAGTTGCTGAACGTCTTTGGACCATTTGCGAGGAACTGATTCAGAGTTGCAAAATGGTCCTGGTTGTTGCCTTGATTTCCTTGACTGCTTTGATTCCGCTCTTGGATGATTTGCATGATCAGCTGTGTATTTGCATTAGTAGCAGCCATCACAGCTTGCCATGCTTCCGGAGGGGGCGGAGGTGGCGGCGGATCTTGATTCTGGTTCTGACTGGTGCTCTTAGCGGGAGCCATCCTGAAGAGGTTGACCACCGTTAGCACACAAATAGAGAACTATTGAAGGTGAACCAACGGAATGAAAATTGCAACATAACGTCTTCACATCCGAACAAAATGAACGAATGCACTTCTCTTGAAGTGGTCACATATTCCTAAATTGCGAAGCCACGAAGAATCAGGTAGAAGAGGTACATCAACGAGGGATGGAATCAACATATGACGTCGAAGTAGAACGAATACCACAACTCGAAATAAAACCAAGGGTTGGCCTGCGAAATAAGCCGGAACAAACACATGATAGAAATTTTTGTCCGAAGTTTTCGTGGTAGGACCTACACGGGCTCGATCGTACAGCACCATCATGTACAAGGCAGTGCACATGACATACGAAGCGTCCCCGAGTCAGCATAGCCAAGGACTCTTTAAGACATAATGAGGCCACTGTAAAATCGACCGTGAATAGGCGAACCACTAGATGTCGAACCCCAATTTCATATCACACATCTGCTGGAAAGATACCCTAAAGCTACTTGAATTCCCACCTATGAAACTCCCGAAACTTTCCGGTTATGCAATCAGGTGTTGGGGATACAGGGGAAGCATAATATCTCACCCAAGCTAGCAATTCCTACATCCAGCTGCATCCATCCTTCAACACATAACCAAGAAAACCTTCGGAAACCATCTATCTCAACCTTCGAAAAGCATCCGTTATACAAGTTATGGCGATACTCCCGAACTCCCGCCCCAGTACTGGGTGGCGTCGAGGTTATCTCACCAACGAACTGCATAAAGGAGATTTTCGATGTCGCGCACATATCTCAAGTATGCCAGTATTGCAACGATAGAATTATGATGACAACACCTCAGAGCTCAACTCCCCGGGACACTTCCACTAAACCCCTGACAGGAGGCACCAAGACAGTATTCTCATCATAAGCCATCGGAACAAAACCAAGATACTCGCGTGATCCTAAATTTTTTTTAGTGAAATTTGAGAAGAGAAGAGTCAAAACTCTACGTCAGGATGCCTTACCAGAGCGATGAGGAGACTGGGAAGTAAAAAGAATTCCTAAGCTCTCCGATACATAATTCCTAAGGACTCAAAACATTTTTCTAGACATAACTCGGCTGCTAAAAACGATCAAGCAATGGGGCTCCTAAGGTCGGGGAAGGCTCTGATTACCAACTTGTAACGCCCTCGATGCGGCTATGTCTCCCACATGTCGAGGCACGACTTAGAGACATAGGCGCATTGAAAGCAATGTCGCAAGTCGGGAATCATAACACAACCCAAGTACATATATAATATAAAGGGGAATAATAGCATAGTTGGCTTACACTCGCCACGTCACATCAAAGTACATAAATAACATCCATCATACAATCACTCATGGCCCGACTACGGCACCAAAATAGAAAAGACCCCCAACAAGCGACTAGGTCCTGGATCTAACCCCGAATAGGCATCCCTACTGATCATCAGGAAAAGACACATAGTAACGCTGAGAGTCCTCATCGTACTCCCACTTCAGCTCGAGCGCGCCATCCGAAGAGGTATCATCGGTCCCTGCATCTGGTGTAATAGTAATCTGTGAGCCATAGAGGACTCAGCAATCTCGCACCCTCGCGATCAAGACTATTTAAGCTTAATAGGTAGGAAAGGGGTAATGTAAAGTGGAGCTGCAGCAAGCGACTAGCATATATGGTGGCTAACTTATTCGCAAAGTAGAGCGAGAAGAGGAGGCAAAGCACGAGCGAAAACTATATAGAGTAGCATACGCAAACATAACTCCAACGCCGTGTCCACTTCCCGGACTCCGCCGAGAAGAGGCCATCATGGCAACACACTCAGTTGATTCATTTTAATTATTTAAGGTTCAAGTTATCTACAACCGGACATTAACAAATTCCCATCTGCCCATAACCGCGGGCACGGCTTTCGAAAGATCAATCCCTGCAGGGGGGGTCCCAACTTAGCCCATAACAAGCTCTCACGGTCAACGAAGGAATAGACCTCCACCCAAGACACACCGATCAGACTCGGTATCCTGGTACAACAAGATGATTCGACAGGTTATCCATCATACAATCACAGCTCAAAACTAGTCCAGCAACACCACCCGAATGTGCCGACAAATCCCGATAGGAGCTGCACATATCTCTTTCTCAGGGCACACTCAGATGAGACTAGCTACGAGTAAAACCAACCCTCAAGTTTCCCCGAGGTGGGCCCGCAGGCAGCTCATTTCGGACCAACACTCAGAGGAGCACTGGCTCGTGGGGGGCTAAAATAAAGATGACCCTCGGGCTCCGGAAACCCAAGGGAAAAGAGGCTAGGTGGCAAATGGTAAAACCAATGTTGGGCATTGCTGGAAAAGCTTTAATCAAGGCGAACTATCAAGGGGGTCCCATTATAGCCCAACCGCGTAAGGGACGCAACAATCCGGGAACATAACACCGATATGACGGAAACTAGGGCGGCAAGAGTGGAACAAAACACTAGGCGAGAGGCCGAGCCTTCCACCCTTTACCAGTATATAGATGAATAAAGATAACATAGCAACATAATGATATCCCAACAAATAAATAAATGTTCCAACAAGGAACGGCTCCAATCTTCACCTGCAACTAACAGCGCTATAAGAAGGGGCTGAGCAAAGCGGTAACATAGCCAATCAATGGTTTGCTAGGACAAAGGTGGGTTAGAGGCTCAATCATGGCAATTGGGAGGCTGACAAGCAAGTGGTAGGCATCGTAGCATTGGCAAAGCGAAAGAGCGAGCAAACTAGCATAGCAAAGATAGTAGTGATTTCAAGGGTGTGATCATCTTGCTTGCACAGTTGTCAGAGTTGACTGGATCCTCAAAAGCAAACTCAAAGGGCTCCTCGTTAGCGAACTCGTCTCCCGGCTCTACCCAACAACACAAACAAGCAACAAGGATACAATCAACCACGTGCAAGGACAACCAATAAGATGCAAAGATGATATGCTATGCGGGATGCGATGCGGGATGCAAAATGCAAGACGTGACAGGAAATGCATGAACCTGGCCTCAACTTGGAAAACCAAGTGTGCCACTGGATAGAGGGGAAGAAATCCCCTGAAAACGATATAAAGATCATGGCAATCGGAGCTACGGTTTGGAAATGGCAAGCGTTTTACTAAACGAACCGATCTGCGATTTACAGCAAGTAGGCTCCTGAATGCAACAAAATGAACATGCTACAGCCACCAAACATGAAAACAAATTGCATGGCAGTGATGTACTCAAGAAGCTTAACAAATCACCAGGACTGAGGCATAGGCAAATTCATCCATTAAGGGCTTCAAACAAACATGGCAAAACTGAATAAGCAAAACAGATTTCAGACTTAGCGAAATTAACGCTAGTCTGAAATTTCAGACCACGATGCTCTCTTCGGAGCAGCAAAACAACATGAAGAAAAACCTGAACATGGCAAGTAAGAGCATGGCATGGAGCTACTCAACAAGCTTAACAAAACACCAAAAATGACCTGGGGCCAAAACGGTTCACAAAATACTCTACCGAGCACACGAACATCGATGAAACACAATCAGTTTTCAGACTTAGTGAAAACTGAGACATGCTGAAATCATAACTCACGTAGGCATGTAAACGAGCTCGATGCACTCACTACGGTGCAAGTCATGGCAAGGCAAGCATATATCCATTAAGAAGGCACAAAATGCTATCTAGACATGGCAAGAACAATGGCATAGCATGCATGGATCACTAGCAATAGCTCCGGCAAAATCGCAAAAGAGTTCACGATCAGCCCAAAACAACAACTATGCAAAAGTTGAGCTCGATTGAGTCAACCTAGGGTGCTCCAAAATAACAAGTAAAGACATGGATGGATTAAGCACAACAAGCATAACAAATCACTCTTATTGATCATCCTCAAAAGAGGCACGGATCACTAGGAAACAAGCTGGACATATAGCATCGTGAACTAAAACATCCCAGACTTAGTGATTTTCACTAAGTCCCTGAAATCAGTAAACTCAGGTACCCCTCTTCGCAAGCTTGCACAAGACAACACACACATCCCAAAAATGCAAGGGAGGCACCTCTGGAAAGAAGACAACATGCTTAAAAATTCATCCCAAAGGGGCGCAGGCATATCATGCACACAATAATCATGGCAAAAATGACAAAAGTCAATGTAGGGCTAACGGATCTGCAATTTAACTCATGATGCCTCCTTCCAACAGCATTTTGGGCACCAAGATGACCTCAAATGCAAATGATGCAATGGAATGAAATGATGTACTCGTCGAGACGAAGATTTTGATATATCATATGCCCAAAACGGAGCCACGGGTGCAAAGATATGATGCGTCAAAGGTAGCATCAAAAACTGGAATTAGAGGAGAAAGTCAACCGGGGGTTAGGGTTTCTCAGATCCAGATCCGCACGCACAGAAGCCGAGGACGGCGGCGGAGTACTGTAGCTGGCCGGAGGAGCTCGCCGGAGCAGGTGGAGGAGGCCGGCGGAGCAGCAGGGAAGGCCGGGCGGCGGCGGACGACGGCGTCGGCGGGGGCGGCGTCCCGCGGCGGCGCGGCGTGGAGGCGGCGGGATCGGTGGTGCGGGGCGGCTTCCGGCGTGGAGCTCGCCGGAGCAGGTGGGCGCGGCGGCCGGAGCCGGCGAAGAAGGCGGCGGACCTCCCTGGCGGCGGGGCGCGGCGAGTGGCCCGCGGAGGCGGCGCGGGGGCCGCGGCCGGTGGAGGCGGCCGGGTGCCACGTGGCGCGCCCCGGTTCGCTGCGGGCGGCGGCGGGATCTGTCCGGCGGTGGGCGGACAATGTCCGTCGGCGCGGGTCTGAGCGGGGATGGATTAGGGTTTTTTTTCGGGGGAGGAGGAAATTTGAAAAATGGGGTGTCTATTTATAGGCATAAGTGGAGCTAGGAGAGTCCAAATGAGGTGCGGTTTTCGCCCACACGATCGTGATCGAACGACCGAGACGATGGAGCAGAGTTTGGTGGGTTTTGGGCCAAATTGGAGGGGTGTTGGGCTGCACACACGAGGCCTTTTCGGTCCCTCGGTTAACCGTTGGAGTATCAAACGAAGTCCAAATGACCCGAAACTTGACAGGCGGTCTACCGGTAGTAAACCAAGGCCGCATGGCAAGTCTCGGTCCAATCCGGAAATGTTTAATCCCACACACGAAAGAAAGCTAGAAATGGCCACCGGAGGAGAACGAAGCGCCGGAATGCAAAACGGACAACGGGGAAAATGCTCAAATGCATGAGATGAACATGTATGCAAATGCAATGCACGTGATGACATGACATGAGATGCACGAAAACAAAAACAACACACGGAGACAAAGACCCGAACCCGAGAATTAAATATAACTTAATGCCGGAAATGGCAAGAGTTGGAGTACAATTCGGGAAGGTTACATATGGGGCGTTACAACACTCCACCACTACGAAAAGATCTCGTCCCGAGATCTAGGACTGAAAGAACTCCGGGTACTCAGAACGGAGGTGATCCTCGCGTTCCCAGGTAGCTTCACGGTCGAAATGGTGTGACCACTTGACTTTGAGAAATTTGATTGACTTGTTGCGAGTTTTGCGTTCAGTCTCTTCAAGGATTGCAACTGGGTGCTCACGGTAGGAGAGATCTTCTTGGAGCTCAATGTCCTCGAAGTTGACGGTGCGCTCAGGCGTCTTGAAGCACTTTCGGAGTTGGGAGACATGGAACACATCATGAACATTGGCAAAGGTTGCAGGAAGCTCGAGTTGATAGGCGAGGTCGCCTCTCTTGCTGACGATCTTGAAAGGCCCGACGTATCTGGGGGCAAGCTTCCCTTTGATACCAAAGCGACGAGTCCCTTTCATAGGAGAGACGCGGAGGTAGACATGATCTCCGATCTCGAAAGCCAAATCACGGTGCTTACTATCATAGTAGCTCTTCTGGCGGGATTGGGCTGCTTTGAGGTTATCACGAATGACCTTGCACATTTCTTCTGCCTCTGTGATCAGGTCATTACCCAGCAGCTGACGTTCACCGGTTTCAGACCAGTTGAGAGGTGTACGGCACTTCCTACCATATAGAATTTCAAATGGGGCCTTGCCGGAACTTGCTTGAAAACTGTTGTTGTACGAGAATTCAGCATAAGGAAGACAATCCTCCCACTTCATGCCGAAGGAGATAACACAAGCCCTGAGCATATCTTCAAGAATCTGGTTGACACGCTCGACTTGGCCGCTTGTTTGAGGATGGAAAGCAGTGCTGAAGCGAATGCTGGTGCCCATGGCCTTCTGAAAAGAATCCCAAAACTTGGAGGTAAAGATGCTGCCACAGTCTGAAGATATCACTTGAGGAATACCGTGCAGAGAGACAATTCGAGAGGTATAGAGCTCCGCCAATTGAGCTGCAGTGATTGACTCTTTGATAGGCAGGAAATGAGCAACTTTAGTGAGCTTGTCGATGACAACAAATATAGCATCATTGCCACGCTTGGACTTAGGAAACCCAGTCACGAAGTCCATTTCAATGTGGTCAAACTTCCATTCTAGAATGGCAAGAGGTTGGAGGAGACCTGCTGGCCTTTGGTGTTCTGCTTTCACTCTTCTGCAGACATCACATTCATTCACGAATTGAGCGATCTCGCGCTTCATTCGAGTCCACCAATAAGTTTGCTTCAGATCTTGATACATCTTCGTGCTCCCAGGGTGGATGGAGAGGAGAGAGTTGTGAGCCTCATTCATGATCACTTTACGAAGTTCACCTTTGGGCACAACAATTCGATCCTCGAAGAAGAGAGTGTCCTTGTCATCAAGTCGGTAGCACTTGTACTTGGACTGACTCTTTGCAATACCAATCTTCACCTTTTTCACCATAGCATCAAGAAGCTGGGCTTGGCGAATCTGGTCTTCCAAGGTAGGAGAAACTTGAAGGTTGGCGAGGAAACCTTGAGGAACTACTTGCAGATTAAGTTTGCGGAAAGCTTCACAAAGCTCGGGTTGATAAGGCTTGAGAATCAGACTGTTGCAATATGCTTTTCTGCTCAAAGCGTCAGCAATCACATTAGCCTTTCCTGGAGTATACTCGATACTCGGATTGTACTCTTGAATCATTTCGACCCATCGAGTCTGCCTGAGGTTGAGATTAGGCTGAGTGAAGATGTACTTGAGACTCTTGTGATCAGTGAAAATGTCCACTTTTCTTCCCAAGAGAAGATGTCTCCAAGTCAACAATGCGTGCACAACTGCCGCCAACTCGAGATCATGAGTGGGGTAGTTCTTCTCATTAGGCTTCAACTGGCGAGAGGTATAAGCAACAACTTTCTTCTCTTGCATCAGTACAGCACCTAGACCTTGGAGAGAGGCATCACAAAAGACCTCGTACGGCTTGGTTTCATCAGGCGGAGTTAGAACTGGAGCAGTGATCAATTTCTCTTTCAAAGCGTTGAAAGCGATATCACACTCCGGAGACCAAACGTACTTGACGTGCTTCTGAAGAAGATTTGAGAGAGGCTTCGCGATCTTGGAAAAAATTTCAACGAATCTTCGGCAATAACTTGCAAGACCGAGGAAGCTACAGAGTTGCTTCACGTTCTGAGGAGGTTCCCAATTAACAATTGCAGACACCTTCTCAGGATCCACGGAAATGCCCTTGGCAGAGATAATATGGCCAAGATAAAGAACCTCATCGAGCCAAAATTCACACTTGGAAAACTTGGCGTAGAACTGATGTTCCCTTAGCTTGTCAAGAACCAAACGCAAGTGCTTGGCATGATCTTCCTTGTTCTTCGAGAAAACCAGAATGTCATCGAGATAGACCAAAACGAAGTCATTGGTGTAGGGGTTGAAGATGAAGTTCATCATGCGAGAGAACGTCGGAGGAGCATTGGCGAGGCCAAAAGACATAACAGTGTATTCATATGACCCATAGCTTGTTCTGAACGCCGTCTTGGGAATATCTTGCTCACGAATGCGAATTTGGTGATAACCCATACGGAGGTCAAGCTTGGAGAATACTTGGGCACCCTTGAGTTGTTCAAACAGCTCATTAATGTTGGGAAGTGGGTATTTGTTCTTGATGGTTTTCTTGTTCAATGGACGATAATCAACACAAAGTCGGTCCGTTCCATCCTTCTTCTTCACAAAAAGAACACCACAACCCCACGGAGAAGTACTAGGCCGAATGAGACCCATTCTTTCTTGCACATCGAGTTGTTTCTTCAGCTCCTTCAACTCTTCGGGGCCGAGCTTGTAGGGACGTTTGCACACAGGTTCCGTACCGGGCTCAAGTTCAATCACAAATTCAACCGGCCGGTTTGGAGGCATGCCTGGGAGTTCTTCAGGGAAGACATCTTGATACTCACAAACAACCGGAATCTGCGAAATAGCATCCAATTCACCCTTCTCATTGAGAGAGAACAACCGGATGGTATTATCCCGGGCAGCAAAGACAATTACTTCCTCAGACGAATGAGTCAGTTGAATCTGCCTGGCTACACAATCGAGGTGAGCCTTATGTTTAGAGAGCCAGTCCATCCCAAGAATAAGATCGATATCAGAATTGCCAAGAACCATTGGAGAAGCCAGAAACTTGAAATCACCCATCATGATAGAAATATCCGGAATCATCATAGTGGAACTCAGACGCTTCGCTGGAGAGACGACTTGCATAGCTCTAGGTAATGCCTTAGTGCTAAAATTGTTCTCCGATGCAAATGGGAATGACATGAAGGAATGCGATGCACCAGAGTCAAAAAGAACTTTTGCAGGAATATCATTAACAGGAAGGTTACCCATGATCACATCTGACGAATCCTCTACCTGAGCTGCATTCACCATATTGACCTTGGCGTGCTTGGGATTATGCTTGACCACAGTTGTACTTGCCGATCTGACAGGAGGAGGAGGAGGAAGACGCCTCTGGTTGAAACACTTGTTGGCATAGTGACCCTTCTGTTGGCACTTGTTGCACGTGACCTCAGAGAGCGGACGGTGGTACGGAGCACTCGATCTTGAAGCTTGAGACGAAGTCTTGTTCTGAAAGCCTGGGTTGGGTGGGTGGGATGAACCACTGCCACCTTTGCTCTTCTGCTGATACGGCTGACGGAACGGAGGAGGAGGAAGCCAATACTTCTGCTGCTTGGCCACTTGAGTAGAGGAAGAAGGCGTAGTGTCTCTGACTCGCTTCCTGGAAGCATCACACCTTAGCTGAGCAGCCTCTTGCTTCAGTGCCATGTTGTAGAACTCATCGTATCTCAGCGGCTCGAAGAGGACAAGAGCGAGCTGAATTTCTTCACGAAGACCACCCCTGAACTGATAGATCATGCTCTTCTCATCAGGAACATCCTGCTTGGCAAAACGGGCGAGCTTCTGGAACAACTTGTTGTAGTCATAGACAGACAAAGAGCCTTGCTTCAGATTGCGGAATTCTTCACGTTTGCTTTCAGTCACACTTTGAGGGATGTGATGAGCTCGAAAATCACGACGGAAATCATCCCAAGTGATCAAACGTCCACCTCTGGAATCCCGGTACTGCTGAAACCACTCTGCGGCCTGATCCTTGAGCTGGAAAGATGCGAACTTGACGAAATCTTCAGGTCTGACGTTGCTACATTCAAAATGCTTGCCCAGATCGACTAACCAATCATCAGCATCGGTAGCCTCAACGCAGTTGCTGAACGTCTTTGGACCATTTGCGAGGAACTGATTCAGAGTTGCAAAATGGTCCTGGTTGTTGCCTTGATTTCCTTGACTGCTTTGATTCCGCTCTTGGATGATTTGCATGATCAGCTGTGTATTTGCATTAGTAGCAGCCATCACAGCTTGCCATGCTTCCGGAGGAGGCGGAGGTGGCGGCGGATCTTGATTCTGGTTCTGACTGGTGCTCTTAGCGGGAGCCATCCTGAAGAGGTTGACCACCGTTAGCACACAAATAGAGAAATATTGAAGGTGAACCAACGGAATGAAAATTGCAACATAACGTCTTCACATCCGAACAAAATGAACGAATGCACTTCTCTTGAAGTGGTCACATATTCCTAAATTGCGAAGCCACGAAGAATCAGGTAGAAGAGGTACATCAACGAGGGATGGAATCAACATATGACGTCGAAGTAGAACGAATACCACAACTCGAAATAAAACCAAGGGTTGGCCTGCGAAATAAGCCGGAACAAACACATGATAGAAATTTTTGTCCGAAGTTTTCGTGGTAGGACCTACACGGGCTCGATCGTACAGCACCATCATGTACAAGGCAGTGCACATGACATACGAAGCGTCCCCGAGTCAGCATAGCCAAGGACTCTTTAAGACACAATGAGGCCACTGTAAAATCGACCGTGAATAGGCGAACCACTAGATGTCGAACCCCAATTTCATATCACACATCTGCTGGAAAGATACCCTAAAGCTACTTGAATTCCCACCTATGAAACTCCCGAAACTTTCCGGTTATGCAATCAGGTGTTGGGGATACAGGGGAAGCATAATATCTCACCCAAGCTAGCAATTCCTACATCCAGCTGCATCCATCCTTCAACACATAACCAAGAAAACCTTCGGAAACCATCTATCTCAACCTTCGAAAAGCATCCGTTATACAAGTTATGGCGATACTCCCGAACTCCCGCCCCAGTACTGGGTGGCGTCGAGGTTATCTCACCAACGAACTGCATAAAGGAGATTTTCGATGTCGCGCACATATCTCAAGTATGCCAGTATTGCAACGATAGAATTATGATGACAACACCTCAGAGCTCAACTCCCCGGGACACTTCCACTAAACCCCTGACAGGAGGCACCAAGACAGTATTCTCATCATAAGCCATCGGAACAAAACCAAGATACTCGCGTGATCCTAAATTTTTTTTTAGTGAAATTTGAGAAGAGAAGAGTCAAAACTCTACGTCAGGATGCCTTACCAGAGCGATGAGGAGACTGGGAAGTAAAAAGAATTCCTAAGCTCTCCGATATATAATTCCTAAGGACTCAAAACATTTTTCTAGACATAACTCGGCTGCTAAAAACGATCAAGCAATGGGGCTCCTAAGGTCGGGGAAGGCTCTGATTACCAACTTGTAACGCCCTCGATGCGGCTATGTCTCCCACATGTCGAGGCACGACTTAGAGACATAGGCGCATTGAAAGCAATGTCGCAAGTCGGGAATCATAACACAACCCAAGTACATATATAATATAAAGGGGAATAATAGCATAGTTGGCTTACACTCGCCACGTCACATCAAAGTACATAAATAACATCCATCATACAATCACTCATGGCCCGACTACGGCACCAAAATAGAAAAGACCCCCAACAAGCGACTAGGTCCTGGATCTAACCCCGAATAGGCATCCCTACTGATCATCAGGAAAAGACACATAGTAACGCTGAGAGTCCTCATCGTACTCCCACTTCAGCTTGAGCGCGCCATCCGAAGAGGTATCATCGGTCCCTGCATCTGGTGTAATAGTAATCTGTGAGCCATAGAGGACTCAGCAATCTCGCACCCTCGCGATCAAGACTATTTAAGCTTAATAGGTAGGAAAGGGGTAATGTAAAGTGGAGCTGCAGCAAGCGACTAGCATATATGGTGGCTAACTTATTCGCAAAGTAGAGCGAGAAGAGGAGGCAAAGCACGAGCGGAAACTATATAGAGTAGCATACGCAAACATAACTCCAACGCCGTGTCCACTTCCCGGACTCCGCCGAGAAGAGGCCATCACGGCAACACACTCAGTTGATTCATTTTAATTATTTAAGGTTCAAGTTATCTACAACCGGACATTAACAAATTCCCATCTGCCCATAACCGCGGGCACGGCTTTCGAAAGATCAATCCCTGCAGGGGGGGTCCCAACTTAGCCCATAACAAGCTCTCACGGTCAACGAAGGAATAGACCTCCACCCAAGACACACCGATCAGACTCGGTATCCTGGTACAACAAGATGATTCGACAGGTTATCCATCATACAATCACAGCTCAAAACTAGTCCAGCAACACCACCCGAATGTGCCGACAAATCCCGATAGGAGCTGCACATATCTCTTTCTCAGGGCACACTCAGATGAGACTAGCTACGAGTAAAACCAACCCTCAAGTTTCCCCGAGGTGGGCCCGCAGGCAGCTCATTTCGGACCAACACTCAGAGGAGCACTGGCTCGTGGGGGGCTAAAATAAAGATGACCCTCGGGCTCCGGAAACCCAAGGGAAAAGAGGCTAGGTGGCAAATGGTAAAACCAATGTTGGGCATTGCTGGAAAAGCTTTAATCAAGGCGAACTATCAAGGGGGTCCCATTATAGCCCAACCGCGTAAGGGACGCAACAATCCGGGAACATAACACCGATATGACGGAAACTAGGGCGGCAAGAGTGGAACAAAACACTAGGCGAGAGGCCGAGCCTTCCACCCTTTACCAGTATATAGATGAATAAAGATAACATAGCAACATAATGATATCCCAACAAATAAATAAATGTTCCAACAAGGAACGGCTCCAATCTTCACCTGCAACTAACAGCGCTATAAGAAGGGGCTGAGCAAAGCGGTAACATAGCCAATCAATGGTTTGCTAGGACAAAGGTGGGTTAGAGGCTCAATCATGGCAATTGGGAGGCTGACAAGCAAGTGGTAGGCATCGTAGCATTGGCAAAGCGAAAGAGCGAGCAAACTAGCATAGCAAAGATAGTAGTGATTTCAAGGGTGTGATCATCTTGCTTGCACAGTTGTCAGAGTTGACTGGATCCTCAAAAGCAAACTCAAAGGGCTCCTCGTTAGCGAACTCGTCTCCCGGCTCTACCCAACAACACAAACAAGCAACAAGGATACAATCAACCACGTGCAAGGACAACCAATAAGATGCAAAGATGATATGCTATGCGGGATGCGATGCGGGATGCAAAATGCAAGACGTGACAGGAAATGCATGAACCTGGCCTCAACTTGGAAAACCAAGTGTGCCACTGGATAGAGGGGAAGAAATCCCCTGAAAACGATATAAAGATCATGGCAATCGGAGCTACGGTTTGGAAATGGCAAGCGTTTTACTAAACGAACCGATCTGCGATTTACAGCAAGTAGGCTCCTGAATGCAACAAAATGAACATGCTACAGCCACCAAACATGAAAACAAATTGCATGGCAGTGATGTACTCAAGAAGCTTAACAAATCACCAGGACTGAGGCATAGGCAAATTCATCCATTAAGGGCTTCAAACAAACATGGCAAAACTGAATAAGCAAAACAGATTTCAGACTTAGCGAAATTAACGCTAGTCTGAAATTTCAGACCACGATGCTCTCTTCGGAGCAGCAAAACAACATGAAGAAAAACCTGAACATGGCAAGTAAGAGCATGGCATGGAGCTACTCAACAAGCTTAACAAAACACCAAAAAAGACCTGGGGCCAAAACGGTTCACAAAATACTCTACCAAGCACACGAACATCGATGAAACACAATCAGTTTTCAGACAGTGAAAACTGAGACATGCTGAAATCATAACTCACGTAGGCATGTAAACGAGCTCGATGCACTCACTACGGTGCAAGTCATGGCAAGGCAAGCATATATCCATTAAGAAGGCACAAAATGCTATCTAGACATGGCAAGAACAATGGCATAGCATGCATGGATCACTAGCAATAGCTCCGGCAAAATCGCAAAAGAGTTCACGATCAGCCCAAAACAACAACTATGCAAAAGTTGAGCTCGATTGAGTCAACCTAGGGTGCTCCAAAATAACAAGTAAAGACATGGATGGATTAAGCACAACAAGCATAACAAATCACTCTTATTGATCATCCTCAAAAGAGGCACGGATCACTAGGAAACAAGCTGGACATATAGCATCGTGAACTAAAACATCCCAGACTTAGTGATTTTCACTAAGTCCCTGAAATCAGTAAACTCAGGTACCCCTCTTCGCAAGCTTGCACAAGACAACACACACATCCCAAAAATGCAAGGGAGGCACCTCTGGAAAGAAGACAACATGCTTAAAAATTCATCCCAAAGGGGCGCAGGCATATCATGCACACAATAATCATGGCAAAAATGACAAAAGTCAATGTAGGGCTAACGGATCTGCAATTTAACTCATGATGCCTATTTCCAACAGCATTTTGGGCACCAAGATGACCTCAAATGCAAATGATGTAATGGAATGAAATGATGTACTCGTCGAGACGAAGATTTTGATATATCATATGCCCAAAACGGAGCCACGGGTGCAAAGATATGATGCGTCAAAGGTAGCATGAAAAACTGGAATTAGAGGAGAAAGTCAACCGGGGGTTAGGGTTTCTCAGATCCAGATCCGCACGCACAGAAACCGAGGACGGCGGCGGAGTACTGTAGCTGGCCGGAGGAGCTCGCCGGAGCAGGTGGAGGAGGCCGGCGGAGCAGCGGGGAGAGGCCGGGCGTCGGCGGGGGCGGCGTCCCGCGGCGGCGCGGCGTGGAGGCGGCGGGATCGGTGGTGCGGGGCGGCTTCCGGCGTGGAGCTCGCCGGAGCAGGTGGGCGCGGCGGCCGGAGCGGCTTCCGTCGGCCGGAGCCGGCGAAGGAGGCGGCGGACCTCCCTGGCGGCGGGGCGCGACGAGTGGCCCGCGGAGGCGGCGCGGGGGCCGCGGACGGGCCCGGCGGGCCGCGGCCGGTGGAGGCGGCCGGGTGCCACGTGGCGCGCCCCGGTTCGCTGCGGGCGGCGGCGGGATCTGTCCGGCGGTGGGCGGACAATGTCCGTCGGCGCGGGTCTGAGCGGGGATGGATTAGTGTTTTTTTTCGGGGGAGGAGGAAATTCGAAAAATGGGGTGTCTATTTATAGGCATAAGTGGAGCTAGGAGAGTCCAAATGAGGTGCGGTTTTCGCCCACACGATCGTGATCGAACGACCGAGACGATGGAGCAGAGTTTGGTGGGTTTTGGGCCAAATTGGAGGGATGTTGGGCTGCACACACACGAGGCCTTTTCGGTCCCTCGGTTAACCGTTGGAGTACCAAACGAAGTCCAAATGACCCGAAACTTGACAGGCGGTCTACCGGTAGTAAACCAAGGCCGCATGGCAAGTCTCGGTCCAATCCGGAAATGTTTAATCCCACACACGAAAGAAAGCTAGAAATGGCCACCGGAGGAGAACGAAGCACCGGAATGCAAAACGGACAACGGGGAAAATGCTCGAATGCATGAGATGAACAGGTATGCAAATGCAATGCACGTGATGACATGACATGAGATGCACGAAAACAAAAACAACACACGAAGACAAAGACCCGAACCCGAGAATTAAATATAACTTAATGCCGGAAATGGCAAGAGTTGGAGTACAATTCGGGAAGGTTACATATGGGGCGTTACAACACTCCACCACTACGAAAAGATCTCGTCCCGAGATCTAGGACTGAAAGAACTCCGGGTACTCAGAACGGAGGTGATCCTCGCGTTCCCAGGTAGCTTCACGGTCGGAATGGTGTGACCACTTGACTTTGAGAAATTTGATTGATTTGTTGCGAGTTTTGCGTTCAGTCTCTTCAAGGATTGCAACTGGGTGCTCACGGTAGGAGAGATCTTCTTGGAGCTCAATGTCCTCGAAGTTGACGGTGCGCTCAGGCGTCTTGAAGCACTTTCGGAGTTGGGAGACATGGAACACATCATGAACATTGGCAAAGGTTGCAGGAAGCTCGAGTTGATAGGCGAGGTCGCCTCTCTTGCTGACGATCTTGAAAGGCCCGACGTATCTGGGGGCAAGCTTCCCTTTGATACCAAAGCGACGAGTCCCTTTCATAGGAGAGACGCGGAGGTAGACATGATCTCCGATCTCGAAAGCCAAATCACGGTGCTTACTATCATAGTAGCTCTTCTGGCGGGATTGGGCTGCTTTGAGGTTATCACGAATGACCTTGCACATTTCTTCTGCCTCTGTGATCAGGTCATTACCCAGCAGCTGACGTTCACCGGTTTCAGACCAGTTGAGAGGTGTACGGCACTTCCTACCATATAGAATTTCAAACGGGGCCTTGCCGGAACTTGCTTGAAAACTGTTGTTGTACGAGAATTCAGCATAAGGAAGACAATCCTCCCACTTCATGCTGAAGGAGATAACACAAGCCCTGAGCATATCTTCAAGAATCTGGTTGACACGCTCGACTTGGCCGCTTGTTTGAGGATGGAAAGCAGTGCTGAAGCGAATGCTGGTGCCCATGGCCTTCTGAAAAGAATCCCAAAACTTGGAGGTAAAGATGCTGCCACAGTCTGAAGATATCACTTGAGGAATACCGTGCAGAGAGACAATTCGAGAGGTATAGAGCTCCGCCAATTGAGCTGCAGTGATTGACTCTTTGATAGGCAGGAAATGAGCAACTTTAGTGAGCTTGTCGATGACAACAAATATAGCATCATTGCCACGCTTGGACTTAGGAAACCCAGTCACGAAGTCCATTTCAATGTGGTCAAACTTCCATTCTAGAATGGCAAGAGGTTGGAGGAGACCTGCTGGCCTTTGGTGTTCTGCTTTCACTCTTGTGCAGACATCACATTCATTCACGAATTGAGCGATCTCGCGCTTCATTCGAGTCCACCAATAAGTTTGCTTCAGATCTTGATACATCTTCGTGCTCCCAGGGTGGATGGAGAGGAGAGAGTTGTGAGCCTCATTCATGATCACTTTACGAAGTTCACCTTTGGGAACAACAATTCGATCCTCGAAGAAGAGAGTGTCCTTGTCATCAAGTCGGTAGCACTTGTACTTGGACTGACTCTTTGCAATACCAATCTTCACCTTTTTCACCATAGCATCAAGAAGCTGGGCTTGGCGAATCTGGTCTTCCAAGGTAGGAGAAACTTGAAGGTTGGCGAGGAAACCTTGAGGAACTACTTGCAGATTAAGTTTGCGGAAAGCTTCACAAAGCTCGGGTTGATAAGGCTTGAGAATCAGACTGTTGCAATATGCTTTTCTGCTCAAAGCGTCAGCAATCACATTAGCCTTTCCTGGAGTATACTCGATACTCGGATTGTACTCTTGAATCATTTCGACCCATCGAGTCTGCCTGAGGTTGAGATTAGGCTGAGTGAAGATGTACTTGAGACTCTTGTGATCAGTGAAAATGTCCACTTTTCTTCCCAAGAGAAGATGTCTCCAAGTCAACAATGCGTGCACAACTGCCGCCAACTCGAGATCATGAGTGGGGTAGTTCTTCTCATTAGGCTTCAACTGGCGAGAGGTATAAGCAACAACTTTCTTCTCTTGCATCAGTACAGCACCTAGACCTTGGAGAGAGGCATCACAAAAGACCTCGTACGGCTTGGTTTCATCAGGCGGAGTTAGAACTGGAGCAGTGATCAATTTCTCTTTCAAAGCGTTGAAAGCGATATCACACTCCGGAGACCAAACGTACTTGACGTGCTTCTAAAGAAGATTTGAGAGAGGCTTCGCGATCTTGGAAAAAATTTCAACGAATCTTCGGCAATAACTTGCAAGACCGAGGAAGCTACAGAGTTGCTTCACGTTCTGAGGAGGTTCCCAATTAACAATTGCAGACACCTTCTCAGGATCCACGGAAATGCCCTTGGCAGAGATAATATGGCCAAGATAAAGAACCTCATCGAGCCAAAATTCACACTTGGAAAACTTGGCGTAGAACTGATGTTCCCTTAGCTTGTCAAGAACCAAACGCAAGTGCTTGGCATGATCTTCCTTGTTCTTCGAGAAAACCAGAATGTCATCGAGATAGACCAAAACGAAGTCATTGGTGTAGGGGTTGAAGATGAAGTTCATCATGCGAGAGAACGTCGGAGGAGCATTGGCGAGGCCAAAAGACATAACAGTGTATTCATATGACCCATAGCTTGTTCTGAACGCCGTCTTGGGAATATCTTGCTCACGAATGTGAATTTGGTGATAACCCATACGGAGGTCAAGCTTGGAGAATACTTGGGCACCCTTGAGTTGTTCAAACAGCTCATTAATGTTGGGAAGTGGGTATTTGTTCTTGATGGTTTTCTTGTTCAATGGACGATAATCAACACAAAGTCGGTCCGTTCCATCCTTCTTCTTCACAAAAAGAACACCACAACCCCACGGAGAAGTACTAGGCCGAATGAGACCCATTCTTTCTTGCACATCGAGTTGTTTCTTCAGCTCCTTCAACTCTTCGGGGCCGAGCTTGTAGGGACGTTTGCACACAGGTTCCGTACCGGGCTCAAGTTCAATCACAAATTCAACCGGCCGGTTTGGAGGCATGCCTGGGAGTTCTTCAGGGAAGACATCTTGATACTCACAAACAACCGGAATCTGCGAAATAGCATCCAATTCACCCTTCTCATTGAGAGAGAACAACCGGATGGTATTATCCCGGGCAGCAAAGACAATTACTTCCTCAGACGAATGAGTCAGTTGAATCTGCCTGGCTGCACAATCGAGGTGAGCCTTATGTTTAGAGAGCCAGTCCATCCCAAGAATAAGATCGATATCAGAATTGCCAAGAACCATTGGAGAAGCCAGAAACTTGAAATCACCCATCATGATAGAAATATCCGGAATCATCATAGTGGAACTCAGACGCTTCGCTGGAGAGACGACTTGCATAGCTCTAGGTAATGCCTTAGTGCTAAAATTGTTCTCCGATGCAAATGGGAATGACATGAAGGAATGCGATGCACCAGAGTCAAAAAGAACTTTTGCAGGAATATCATTAACAGGAAGGTTACCCATGATCACATCTGACGAATCCTCTGCCTGAGCTGCATTCACCATATTGACCTTGGCGTGCTTGGGATTATGCTTGACCACAGCTGTACTTGCCGATCTGACAGGAGGAGGAGGAGGAAGACGCCTCTGGTTGAAACACTTGTTGGCATAGTGACCCTTCTGTTGGCACTTGTTGCACGTGACCTCAGAGAGCGGACGGTGGTACGGAGCACTCGATCTTGAAGCTTGAGACGAAGTCTTGTTCTGAAAGCCTGGGTTGGGTGGGTGGGATGAACCACTGCCACCTTTTCTCTTCTGCTGATACGGCTGACGGAACGGAGGAGGAGGAAGCCAATACTTCTGCTGCTTGGCCACTTGAGTAGAGGAAGAAGGCGTAGTGTCTCTGACTCGCTTCCTGGAAGCATCACACCTTAGCTGAGCAGCCTCTTGCTTCAGTGCCATGTTGTAGAACTCATCGTATCTCAGCGGCTCGAAGAGGACAAGAGCGAGCTGAATTTCTTCACGAAGACCACCCCTGAACTGATAGATCATGCTCTTCTCATCAGGAACATCCTGCTTGGCAAAACGGGCGAGCTTCTGGAACAACTTGTTGTAGTCATAGACAGACAAAGAGCCTTGCTTCAGATTGCGGAATTCTTCACGTTTGCTTTCAGTCACACTTTGAGGGATGTGATGAGCTCGAAAATCACGACGGAAATCATCCCAAGTGATCAAACGTCCACCTCTGGAATCCCGGTACTGCTAAAACCACTCTGCGGCCTGATCCTTGAGCTGGAAAGACGCGAACTTGACGAAATCTTCAGGTCTGACGTTGCTACATTCAAAATGCTTGCCCAGATCGACTAACCAATCATCAGCATTGGTAGCCTCAACGCAGTTGCTGAACGTCTTTGGACCATTTGCGAGGAACTGATTCAGAGTTGCAAAATGGTCCTGGTTGTTGCCTTGATTTCCTTGACTGCTTTGATTCCGCTCTTGGATGATTTGCATGATCAGCTGTGTATTTGCATTAGTAGCAGCCATCACAGCTTGCCATGCTTCCGGAGGAGGCGGAGGTGGCGGCGGATCTTGATTCTGGTTCTGACTGGTGCTCTTAGCGGGAGCCATCCTGAAGAGGTTGACCACCGTTAGCACACAAATAGAGAAATATTGAAGGTGAACCAACGGAATGAAAATTGCAACATAACGTCTTCACATCCGAACAAAATGAACGAATGCACTTCTCTTGAAGTGGTCACATATTCCTAAATTGCGAAGCCACGAAGAATCAGGTAGAAGAGGTACATCAACGAGGGATGGAATCAACATATGACGTCGAAGTAGAACGAATACCACAACTCGAAATAAAACCAAGGGTTGGCCTGCGAAATAAGCCGGAACAAACACATGATAGAAATTTTTGTCCGAAGTTTTCGTGGTAGGACCTACACGGGCTCGATCGTACAGCACCATCATGTACAAGGCAGTGCACATGACATACGAAGCGTCCCCGAGTCAGCATAGCCAAGGACTCTTTAAGACACAATGAGGCCACTGTAAAATCGACCGTGAATAGGCGAACCACTAGATGTCGAACCCCAATTTCATATCACACATCTGCTGGAAAGATATCCTAAAGCTACTTGAATTCCCACCTATGAAACTCCCGAAACTTTCCGGTTATGCAATCAGGTGTTGGGGATACAGGGGAAGCATAATATCTCACCCAAGCTAGCAATTCCTACATCCAGTTGCATCCATCCTTCAACACATAACCAAGAAAACCTTCGGAAACCATCTATCTCAACCTTCGAAAAGCATCCGTTATACAAGTTATGGCGATACTCCCGAACTCCCGCCCCAGTACTGGGTGGCGTCGAGGTTATCTCACCAACGAACTGCATAAAGGAGATTTTCGATGTCGCGCACATATCTCAAGTATGCCAGTATTGCAACGATAGAATTATGATGACAACACCTCAGAGCTCAACTCCCCGGGACACTTCCACTAAACCCCTGACAGGAGGCACCAAGACAGTATTCTCATCATAAGCCATCGGAACAAAACCAAGATACTCGCGTGATCCTAAAATTTTTTTTAGTGAAATTTGAGAAGAGAAGAGTCAAAACTCTACGTCAGGATGCCTTACCAGAGCGATGAGGAGACTGGGAAGTAAAAAGAATTCCTAAGCTCTCCGATATATAATTCCTAAGGACTCAAAACATTTTTCTAGACACAACTCGGCTGCTAAAAACGATCAAGCAATGGGGCTCCTAAGGTTGGGGAAGGCTCTGATTACCAACTTGTAACGCCCTCGATGCGGCTATGTCTCCCACATGTCGAGGCACGACTTAGAGACATAGGCGCATTGAAAGCAATGTCGCAAGTCGGGAATCATAACACAACCCAAGTACATATATAATATAAAGGGGAATAATAGCATAGTTGGCTTACACTCGCCACGTCACATCAAAGTACATAAATAACATCCATCATACAATCACTCATGGCCCGACTACGGCACCAAAATAGAAAAGACCCCCAACAAGCGACTAGGTCCTGGATCTAACCCCGAATAGGCATCCCTACTGATCATCAGGAAAAGACACATAGTAACGCTGAGAGTCCTCATCGTACTCCCACTTCAGCTCGAGCGCGCCATCCGAAGAGGTATCATCGGTCCCTGCATCTGGTGTAATAGTAATCTGTGAGCCATAGAGGACTCAGCAATCTCGCACCCTCGCGATCAAGACTATTTAAGCTTAATAGGTAGGAAAGGGGTAATGTAAAGTGGAGCTGCAGCAAGCGACTAGCATATATGGTGGCTAACTTATTCGCAAAGTAGAGCGAGAAGAGGAGGCAAAGCACGAGCGGAAACTATATAGAGTAGCATATGCAAACATAACTCCAACGCCGTGTCCACTTCCCGGACTCCGCCGAGAAGAGGCCATCACGGCAACACACTCAGTTGATTCATTTTAATTATTTAAGGTTCAAGTTATCTACAACCGGACATTAACAAATTCCCATCTGCCCATAACCGTGGGCACGGCTTTCGAAAGATCAATCCCTGCAGGGGGGTCCCAACTTAGCCCATAACAAGCTCTCACGGTCAACGAAGGAATAGATCTCCACCCAAGACACACCGATCAGACTCGGTATCCCGGTACAACAAGATGATTCGACAGGTTATCCATCATACAATCACAGCTCAAAACTAGTCCAGCAACACCGCCCGAATGTGCCGACAAATCCCGATAGGAGCTGCACATATCTCTTTCTCAGGGCACACTCAGATGAGACTAGTTACGAGTAAAACCAACCCTCAAGTTTCCCCGAGGTGGGCCCGCAGGCAGCTCATTTCGGACCAACACTCAGAGGAGCACTGGCCCGTGGGGGGCTAAAATAAAGATGACCCTCGGGCTCCGGAAACCCAAGGGAAAAGAGGCTAGGTGGCAAATGGTAAAACCAATGTTGGGCATTGCTGGAAAAGCTTTAATCAAGGCGAACTATCAACGGGTTCCCATTATAGCCCAACCGCGTAAGGGACGCAACAATCCGGGAACATAACACCGATATGACGGAAACTAGGGCGGCAAGAGTGAAACAAAACACTAGGCGAGAGGCCGAGCCTTCCACCCTTTACCAAGTATATAGATGAATAAAGATAACATAGCAACATAATGATATCCCAACAAATAAATAAATTTTCCAACAAGGAACGGCTCCAATCTTCACCTGCAACTAACAGCGCTATAAGAAGGGGCTGAGCAAAGCGGTAACATAGCCAATCAATGGTTTGCTAGGACAAAGGTGGGTTAGAGGCTCAATCATGGCAATTGGGAGGCTGACAAGCAAGTGGTAGGCATCGTAGCATTGGCAAAGCGAAAGAGCGAGCAAACTAGCATAGCAAAGATAGTAGTGATTTCAAGGGTGTGATCATCTTGCCTGCACAGTTGTCAGAGTTGACTGGATCCTCAAAAGCAAACTCAAAGGGCTCCTCGTTAGCGAACTCGTCTCCCGGCTCTACCCAACAACACAAACAAGCAACAAGGATACAATCAACCACGTGCAAGGACAACCAATAAGATGCAAAGATGATATGCTATGCGGGATGCGATGCGGGATGCAAAATGCAAGACGTGACAGGAAATGCATGAACCTGGCCTCAACTTGGAAAACCAAGTGTGCCACTGGATAGAGGGGAAGAAATCCCCTGAAAACGATATAAAGATCATGGCAATCGGAGCTACGGTTTGGAAATGGGAAGCGTTTTACTAAACGAACCGATCTGCGATTTACAGCAAGTAGGCTCCTGAATGCAACAAAATGAACATCCTACAGCCACCAAACATGAAAACAAGTTGCATGGCAGTTATGTACTCAAGAAGCTTAACAAATCACCAGGACTGAGGCATAGGCAAATTCATCCATTAAGGGCTTCAAACAAACATGGCAAAACTGAATAAGCAAAACAGATTTCAGACTTAGCGAAATTAACGCTAGTCTGAAATTTCAGACCACGATGCTCTCTTCGGAGCAGCAAAACAACATGAAGCAAAACCTGAACATGGCAAGTAAGAGCATGGCATGGAGCTACTCAACAAGCTTAACAAAACACCCAAAATGACCTGGGGCCAAAAGGGTTCACAAAATACTCTACCGAGCACACGAACATCGATGAAACACAATCAGTTTTCAGACTTAGTGAAAACTGAGACATGCTGAAATCATAACTCACGGAGGCATGTAAACGAGCTCGATGCACTCACTACGGTGCAAGTCATGGCAAGGCAAGCATATATCCATTAAGAAGGCACAAAATGCTAGCTAGACATGGCAAGAACAATGGCATAGCATGCATGGATCACTAGCAATAGCTCCGGCAAAATCGCAAAAGAGTTCACGATCTGCCCAAAACAACAACTATGCAAAAGTTGAGCTGCATTGAGTCAACCTAGGGTGCTCCAACATAACAAGTAAGACATGGATGGGTTAAGCACAACAAGCATAACAAATCACTCTTACTGATCATCCTCAAAAGAGGCACGGATCACTAGGAAACAAGCTGGACATATAGCATCGTGAACTAAAACATCCCAGACTTTGTGATTTTCAAGTCCGTGAAATCAGTAAACTCAGGTACCCCTCTTCGCAAGCTTGCACAAGACAAAACACATATCCTAAAAATGCAAGGGAGGCACCTCTGGAAAGAAGACAACATGCTTAAAAATTCATCCCAAAGGGGCACAGGCATATCATGCACACAATAATCATGGCAAAAATGACAAAAGTCAATGTAGGGCTAACGGATCTGCAATTTAACTCATGATGCCTCCTTCCAACAGCATTTTGGGCACCAAGATGACCTCAAATGCAAATGGTGCAATGGAATGAAATGATGTACTCGTCGAGACGAAGATTTTGATATATCATATGCCCAAAACGGAGCCACGGGTGCAAAGATATGATGCGTCAAAGGTAGCATGAAAAACTGGAATTAGAGGAGAAAGTCAACCGGGGGTTAGGGTTTCTCAGATCAAGATCCGCATGCACGGAAATCGAGGACGGCGGTGGAGTACTATAGCTGGCCGGAGGAGCTCGCCGGAGCAGGTGGAGGAGGCCGGCCGAGCAGCGGGGAGAGGCCGGGCGGCGGCGGACGACGGCGTCGGCTGGGGCGGCGTCCCGCGGCGGCGCGGCGTGGAGGCGGCGGGATCGGCGGTGCGGGATGGCTTCCGGCGTGGAGCTCGCCGGAGCAGGTGGGCGCGGCGGCCGGAGCGGCTTCCGGCGGCCGGAGCCGGCGAAGGAGGCGGCGAACCTCCCTGGCGGCGGGGCGCGGCGAGTGGCCCGCGGAGGCGGCGCGAGGGCCGCGGACGGGCCCGGCGGGCCACGGCCGGTGGAGGCGGCCGGGTGCCATGTGGCGCGCTCCGGTTCGCTGCGGGCAGCGGCGGGATCTGTCCGGCGGCGGGCGGACAATGTCCGTCGGCGCGGGTTTGAGCGGGGATGGATTAGGGTTTTTTTTCGGGGGAGGAGGAGATCCGAAAAATGGGGTGTCTATTTATAGGCATAAGTGGAGCTAGGAGAGTCCAAATGAGGTGCGGTTTTCGCCCACACGATCGTGATCGAACGACCGAGACGATGGAGCAGAGTTTGGTGGGTTTTGGGCCAAATTGGAGGGGTGTTGGGCTGCACACACACGAGGCCTTTTCGGTCCCTCGGTTAACCGTTGGAGTATCAAACGAAGTCCAAATGACCCGAAACTTGACAGGCGGTCTACCGGTAGTAAACCAAGGCCGCATGGCAAGTCTTGGTCCAATCCGGAAATGTTTAATCCCCACACACGAAAGAAAGCTAGAAATGGCCACCGGAGGAGGACGAAGCGCCGGAATGCAAAACGGACAACGGGGAAAATGCTCGAATGCATGAGATGAACATGTATGCAAATGCAATGCACGTGATGACATGACATGAGATGCACGAAAATAAAAACAACACACGGAGACAAAGACCCGAACCCGAGAATTAAATATAACTTAATGCCGGAAATGGCAAGAGTTGGAGTACAATTCGGGAAGGTTACATATGGGGCGTTACACTTGTGGTGTACACTAGAGATCATGGGCTGAGACAATACAATAGAAATCATGTCGAGGCTGGAAAGTTTGCTGAACTTGTGGTGCATGTCCCTCATGTTGGGGAACGTAGTAATTTCAAAAAAATTCCTACGCACACGCAAGATCATGGTGATGCACAGCAACGAGAGGGGAGAGTGTTGTCTACGTACCAACGCAGACCGACTGCGGAAGCGATCACACAACATAGAGGAAGTAGTCGTACGTCTTCTTCCCGATCCGACCGATCCAAGCACCGTTACTCCGGCACCTCCGAGTTCTTAGCACATGTTCAGCTCGATGACGTTCTTGGGGCTCCGATCCAGCAAAGCATCGAGGAAGAGTTCTGTCAGCACGACGGCGTGATGACGATCTTGATGTACTACCGACGCAGGGCTTCGCCTAAGCACTGTAACGGTACGATCGAGGTGGAATTTGGTGGCAGGGGGCACCGCACACGGCTAAGGAACGATCTCAAGGATCAACTTGTGTGTCTTGGGGTGCCCCCTGCCCCCGTATATAAAGGTTGGAGGAGGGGGAGCCGGCCGGCCAGGGAGAGGGAGGCGCAGAGGGAGTCCTACTCCCACCGGGAGTAGGACTCCCCCCTCCAATCCTAATCCTATTAGGACTCCCGGGGGGGAAAGGAGAGAGAGGGGGGCCGGCCCCTTCTTCTAGTCCTACTAGGACTTGGGGAAGGGGGGCGCGCGGCTAGGCTGTGGGCTGCCCCTTCTCTCTTTTCCACTAAGGCCCAATAGGCCCATTAGTCTCCCGGGGGGTTCCGGTAACCCTCCCGGTATTCCGGTAAAATCCCGATTTCACCCGGAACATTTCCTATGTCCAAACATAGGCTTCCAATATATCAATCTTTACGTCTCGACCATTTCGAGACTCCTCGTCATGTCCGTGATCTCATCCGGGACTCCGAACAACCTTCGGTACATCAAAATGCATAAACTCATAATAACTGTCATCGTAACGTTAAGCGTGCGGACCCTACGGTTCGAGAACAATGTAGACATGACCGAGACACGTCTCCGGTCAATAACCAATAGCGGGACCTGGATGCCCATATTGGCTCCTACATATTCTACGAAGATCTTTATCGGTCAGACCGCATAACAACATACGTTGTTCCCTTTGTCATCGGTATGTTACTTGCCCGAGATTCGATCGTCGGTATCCAATACCTAGTTCAATCTCGTTAATGGCAAGTCTCTTTACTCGTTCCGTAATACATCATCTCACAACTAACATATTAGTTGCAGTGCTTGCAAGGCTTATGTGATGTGCATTACCGAGAGGGCCCAGAGATACCTCTCCGACAATCGGAGTGACAAACCCTAATCTCGAAATACGCCAACCCAACATCTACCATTGGAGACACCTGTAGTACTCCTTTATAATCACCCAGTTACGTTGTGACGTTTGGTAGTACCCAAAGTGTTCCTCCGGTAAACGGGAGTTGCATAATCTCATAGTTATAGGAACATGTATAAGTCATGAAGAAAGCAATAGCAACATACTAAACGATCGGGTGCTAAGCTAATGGAATGGGTCATGTCAATCAGATCATTCAACTAATGATGTGACCTCGTTAATCAAATAACAACTCTTTGTTCATGGTTAGGAAACATAACCATCTTTGATTAACGAGCTAGTCAAGTAGAGGCATACTAGTGACACTCTGTTGGTCTATGTATTCACACATGTATTATGTTTCCGGTTAATACAATTCTAGCATGAATAATAAACATTTATCATGATATAAGGAAATAAATAATAACTTTATTATTGCCTCTAGGGCATATTTCCTTCAGTCTCCCACTTGCACTAGAGTCAATAATCTAGATTACACAGTAATGATTCTAACACCCATGGAGCCTTGGTGCTGATCATGTTTTGCTCGTGGAAGAGGCTTAGTCAACGGGTCTGCAACGTTCAGATCCGTATGTATCTTGCAAATCTCTATGTCTCCCACCTGGACTAAATCCCGGATGGAGTTGAAGCGTCTCTTGATGTGTTTGGTCCTCTTGTGAAATCTGGATTCCTTTGCCAAGGCAATTGCACCAGTATTGTCACAGAAGATTTTCATTGGACCCGATGCACTAGGTATGACACCTAGATCGGATATGAACTCCTTCATCCAGACTCCTTCGTTTGCTGCTTCCGAAGCAGCTATGTACTCCACTTCACATGTAGATCCCGCTACGACGCTTTGTTTAGAACTGCACCAACTGACAGCTCCACCGTTTAAAGTAAACATGTATCCGGTTTGCGATTTAGAATCGTCCGGATCAGTGTCAAAGCTTGCATCAACGTAACCTTTTACGGTGAGCTCTTTGTCACCTCCATATACGAGAAACATATCCTTAGTCCTTTTTAGGTATTTCAGGATGTTCTTGACCGCTGTCCAGTGATCCATTCCTGGATTACTTTGGTACCTCCCTGCTAAATTTATAGCAAGGCACACATCAGGTCTGGTACACAGCATTGCATACATGATAGAGCCTATGGCTGAAGCATAGGGAACATCTTTCATTTTCTCTCTATCTTCTGCAGTGGTCGGGCATTGAGTCTTACTCAACTTCATACCTTGTAACACAGGCAAGAACCCTTTCTTTGCTTGATCCATTTTGAACTTCTTCAAAATCTTGTCAAGGTATGTGCTTTGTGAAAGTCCAATTAAGTGTTTTGATCTATCTCTATAGATCTTTATGCCTAATATGTAAGCAGCTTCCCCGAGGTCTTTCATCGAAAACTTTTATTCAAGTATCCCTTTATGCTATCCAGAAATTCTATATCATTTCCAATCAGCAATATGTCATCCACATATAATATTAGAAATGCTACAGAGCTCCCACTCACTTTCTTGTAAATACAGGCTTCTTCAAAAGTCTGTATAAAGCCAAATGCTTTGATCACACTATCAAAGCGTTTATTCCAACTCCGAGATGCTTGCACCAGTCCATAAATGGATCGCTGGAGTTTGCATACTTTGTTAGCTCCCTTTGGATCGACAAAACCTTCTGGTTGTATCATATACAACTCTTCTTCCAGAAATCCATTCAGGAATGCAGTTTTGACATCCATCTGCCATATTTCATAATCATAAAATGCGGCAATTGCTAACATAATTCTGACGGACTTAAGCATCGCTACGGGTGAGAAGGTCTCATCGTAGTCAACTCCTTGAACTTGTCGAAAACCTTTCGCGACAAGTCGAGCTTTATAGACAGTAATATTACCGTCAGCGTCAGTCTTCTTCTTGAAGATCCATTTATTCTCAATTGCTTGCCGATCATCGGGCAAGTCAACCAAAGTCCATACTTTGTTTTCATACATGGATCCCATCTCAGATTTCATGGCCTCAAGCCACTTTGCGGAATCTGGGCTCACCATCGCTTCTTCATAGTTTGTAGGTTCATCATGATCTAGCATCATGACTTCCAGAACTGGATTACCGTACCACTCTGGTGCGGATCTCACTCTGGTTGATCTACGTGGTTCTGTAGTATCTTGTTCTGAAGCTTCATGATCATCATCATTAGCTTCCTCACTGATTGGTATAGGTGTCGCAGAAACAGTTTTCTGTGATGTACTATTTTCCAATAAGGGAGCAGGTACTGTTACCTCGTCAAGTTCTACTTTCCTCCCACTCACTTCTTTCGAGAGAAACTCCTTCTCTAGAAAGTTTCCGAATTTAGCAACAAAAGTCTTGCCTTCGGATCTGTGATAGAAGGTATATCCAATAGTTTCCTTTGGATATCCTATGAAGACACACTTCTCCGATTTGGTTTCGAGCTTATCAGGTTGAAGCTTTTTCACATAAGCATCGCAGCCCCAAACTTTAAGAAACGACAACTTTGGTTTCTTGCCAAACCATAGTTCATAAGGTGTCGTCTCAACGGATTTTGATGGTGCCCTGTTTAACGTGAATGCGGCCGTCTCTAAAGCAGAACCCCAAAACGATAGCGGTAAATCAGTAAGAGACATCATAGATCGCACCATATCTAGTAAAGTACGATTACGACGTTCGGACACACCATTACGTTGTGGTGTTCCGGGTGGCGTGAGTTGCGAAACTATTCCACAATTTTTCAAATGTACACCAAACTCGTAACTCAAATATTCTCCTCCACGATCAGATCGTAGAAACTTTATTTTCTTGTTACGATGATTTTCAACCTCACTCTGAAATTCTTTGAACTTTTCAAATGTTTTAGACTTATGTTTCATTAAGTAGATATACCCATATCTGCTTAAATCATCTATGAAGGTGAGAAAATAACGATATCCGCCACGAGCCTCAATATTCATCGGACCACATACATCGGTATGTATGATTTCCAATAAATCTGTTGCTCTCTCCATAGTACCGGAGAACGGTGTTTTAGTCATCTTGCCTATGAGGCACGGTTCGCAAGTACCAAGTGATTCATAATCAAGTGGTTCCAAAAGCCCATCAGTATGGAGTTTCTTCATGCGCTTTACACCGATATGACCTAAACGGCAGTGCCACAAATAAGTTGCACTATCATTATTAACTTTGCATCTTTTGGCTTCTACATTATGAATATGTGTATCACTATCTTCGAGATTCAACAAGAATAGACCACTCTTCAAAGGTGCATGACCATAAAAGATATTATTCATATAAATAGAACAACCATTATTCTCTGATTTAAATGAATAACCGTCTCGCATTAAACAAGATCCAGATATAATGTTCATGCTCAACGCTGGCACCAAATAACAATTATTTAGGTCTAATATTAATCCCGAAGGTAGATGTAGAGGTAGCGTGCCGACTGCGATCACATCGACTTTGGAACCGTTTCCCACGTGCATCGTCACCTCGTCCTTTGCTAGCGTCCGCTTATTCCGTAGTCCCTGTTTCGAGTTGCAAAATTAGCAACAGAACCAGTATCAAATACCCAGGTGCTACTACGAGCTCTAGTAAGGTACACATCAATAACATGTATATCACATATACCTTTGCTCACTTTGCCATCCTTCTTATCCGCCAAATACTTGGGGCAGTTCCGCTTCCAGTGACCAGTCTGCTTGCAGTAGAAGCACTCAGTTTCAGGCTTAGGTCCAGACTTGGGTTTCTTCTCCTGAGCAGCAACTTGCTTGCTGTTCTTCTTGAAGTTTCCCTTCTTCTTCCCTTTGCCCTTTTTCTTGAAACTAGTGGTTTTGCTAACCATCAACACTTGATGCTCCTTCTTGATTTCTACCTCCGGAGCTTTCAGCATTGCGAAGAGCTCGGGAATAGTCTTGTTCATCCCTTGCATATTATAGTTCATCACGAAGCTCTTGTAGCTTGGTGGCAGTGATTGGAGAATTCTGTCAATGACGCAGTCATCTGGAAGATTAACTCCCATCTGAATCAAGTGATTATTATACCCAGACATCTTGAGTATATGCTCACTGACAGAACTGTTCTCCTCCATCTTACAGCTATAGAACTTATTGGAGACTTCATATCTCTCAATTCGGGCATTTGCTTGAAATATTAACTTCAATTCCTGGAACATCTCATATGCTCCATGACGTTCAAAACGTCGTTGAAGTCCCGATTCTAAGCCGTAAAGCATGGCACACTGAACTATTGAGTAGTCATCAGCTTTGCTCTGCCAGACGTTCATAACATCTTGCGTTGCTCCAGCAGCAGGCCTGTCACCCAGCGGTGCTTCCAGGACGTAATTCTTCTGTGCAGCAATGAGGATAATCCTCAGGTTACGGACCCAGTCCGTGTAATTGCTACCATCATCTTTCAACTTTGCTTTCTCAAGGAACGCATTAAAATTCAACGGAACAATAGCACGAGCCATCTATCTACAATCAACATAAACAAGCAAGATACTATCAGGTACTAAGTTCATGATAAGTTTAAGTTCAGTTAATCAAATTACTTAGGAACTCCCACTTAGATAGACATCCCTCTAATCTTCTAAGTGATCGCGTGATCCAAATCAACTAAACCATAACCGATCATCACGTGAGATGGAGTAGTTTTCAATGGTGAACATCGTTATGTTGATCATATCTACTATATGATTCACGCTCGACCTTTCGGTCTCTGTGTTCCGAGGCCATATCTGTATATGCTTGGCTCGTCAAGTATAACCTGAGTATTCTGCGTGTGCAACTGTTTTGCACCCGTTGTATTTGGACGTAGAGCTTATCACACCCGATCATCACGTGGTGTCTGGGCACGA
Source organism: Triticum monococcum (assembly GCA_034509565.1). Classification (NCBI taxonomy): domain Eukaryota; kingdom Viridiplantae; phylum Streptophyta; class Magnoliopsida; order Poales; family Poaceae; genus Triticum; species Triticum monococcum. The sequence continues at coordinate 390,303,872 of CM067841.1, forward strand.
CGAACTTTGGCAACGGTGCATACTCAGGGAGAACACTTCTTGATAATTTTAGTGAGAGATCATCTTATAATGCTACCGTCAATCAAAGCAAGATAAGATGCATAAAAGGGATAAACATCACATGCAATCAATATAAGTGATATGATATGGCCATCATCATCTTGTGCTTGTGATCTCCATCTCCGAAGCACCGTCATGATCACCATCGTCACCGGCGCGACACCTTGATCTCCATCGTAGCATCGTTGTCGTCTCGCCAATCTTATGCTTCCACGACTATCACTACCGTTTAGTAATAAAGTAAAGCATTACATCGCGATTGCATTGCATACAATAAAGCGACAACCATATGGCTCCTGCCAGTTGCCGATAACTCGGTTACAAAACATGATCATCTCATACAATAAAATCAGCATCATGTCTTGACCATATCACATCACAACATACCCTGCAAAAACAAGTTAGACGTCCTCTACTTTGTTGTTGCAAGTTTTACGTGGCTGCTACGGGCTTTAAGTAAGAACTCATCTCACCTACGCATCAAAACCACAACGATAGTTCGTCAAATAGACTCTGTTTTAACCTTCTCAAGGACCGGGCATAGTCACACTTGGTTCAACTAAAGTTGGAGAAACAGTCTTCCGCAAGCCATCTATGTGCAAAGCACGTCGAGGGAACGGGTCTCGCGTAAGAGTACGTGTAAGGTTGGTCCGGATCGTCTCACCCAACAATACCGCCGAACCAAAGTATGACATGCTGGTAGGCAGTATGACTTGTATCGCCCACAACTCACTTGTGTTCTACTCGTGCAAATAACATCAAACCATAAAACCTAGGCTCGGATGCCACTGTTGGGGAACGTAGTAATTTTGAAAATTTTCCTACGCACACGCAAGATCATGGTGATGCACAGCAACGAGAGGGGAGAGTGTTGTCTACGTACCAACGCAGATCGACTGCGGAAGCGATCACACAACGTAGAGGAAGTAGTCGTACGTCTTCTTCCCGATCCGACCGATCCAAGCACCGTTACTCCGGCACCTCCGAGTTCTTAGCACACGTTCAGCTCGATGACGTTCCTCGGGCTCCAATCCAGCAAAGCGTCGAGGAAGAGTTCCGTCAGCACGACGGCGTGATGACGATCTTGATGTACTACCGACGCAGGGCTTCGCCTAAGCACTGTAACGGTACGATCGAGGTGGAATTTGGTGGCAGGGGGCACCGCACACGGCTAAGGAACGATCTCAAGGATCAACTTGTGTGTCTTGGGGTGCCCCCTGCCCCCGTATATAAAGGTTGGAGGAGGGGGAGCCGGCCGGCCAGGGAGAGGGAGGCGCAGAGGGAGTCCTACTCCCACCGGGAGTAGGACTCCCCCCTCCAATCCTAATCCTATTAGGACTCCCGGGGGGGGAAAGGAGAGAGAGGGGGGACGGCCCCTTCTTCTAGTCCTACTAGGACTTGGGGAAGGGGGGGCGCGCGGCTAGGCTGTGGGCTGCCCCTTCTCTCTTTTCCACTAAGGCCCAATAGGCCCATTAGTCTCCCGGGGGGTTCCGGTAACCCTCCCGGTATTCCGGTAAAATCCCGATTTCACCCGGAACATTTCCTATGTCCAAACATAGGCTTCCAATATATCAATCTTTACGTCTCGACCATTTCGAGACTCCTCGTCATGTCCGTGATCTCATCCGGGACTCCGAACAACCTTCGGTACATCAAAATGCATAAACTCATAATAACTGTCATCGTAACGTTAAGCGTGCGGACCCTACGGTTCGAGAACAATGTAGACATGACCGAGACACGTCTCCGGTCAATAACCAATAGCGGGACCTGGATGCCCATATTGGCTCCTACATATTCTACGAAGATCTTTATCGGTCAGACCGCATAACAACATACGTTGTTCCCTTTGTCATCGGTATGTTACTTGCCCGAGATTCGATCGTCGGTATCCAATACCTAGTTCAATCTCGTTAATGGCAAGTCTCTTTACTCGTTCCGTAATACATCATCTCACAACTAACATATTAGTTGCAGTGCTTGCAAGGCTTATGTGATGTGCATTACCGAGAGGGCCCAGAGATACCTCTCCGACAATCGGAGTGACAAACCCTAATCTCGAAATACGCCAACCCAACATCTACCATTGGAGACACCTGTAGTACTCCTTTATAATCACCCAGTTACGTTGTGACGTTTGGTAGTACCCAAAGTGTTCCTCCGGTAAACGGGAGTTGCATAATCTCATAGTTATAGGAACATGTATAAGTCATGAAGAAAGCAATAGCAACATACTAAACGATCGGGTGCTAAGCTAATGGAATGGGTCATGTCAATCAGATCATTCAACTAATGATGTGACCTCGTTAATCAAATAACAACTCTTTGTTCATGGTTAGGAAACATAACCATCTTTGATTAACGAGCTAGTCAAGTAGAGGCATACTAGCGACACTCTGTTGGTCTATGTATTCACACATGTATTATGTTTCCGGTTAATACAATTCTAGCATGAATAATAAACATTTATCATGATATAAGGAAATAAATAATAACTTTATTATTGCCTCTAGGGCATATTTCCTTCACCTCAAGCTTTTGTGTGTTCAGAAATTGCTGAACTTGTGGTGTACACTAGAGATCATGGGCTGAGACAATACAATAGAAATCATGTCGAGGCTGGAAAGTTTGCTGAACTTGTGGTGCCTGTGTTCCTTCTTACAGTAGTTGTTTTATGGTGCTTGTGAGGCGTCGACGACAATCCTCAGTTTCTTCAGTCATGTCAGTTGTTTCAGTGGTAGTTGCTAGCTTAGTTTTGGGCAATAGTTGCACACTATTGATCTCACTCAGTGGCATTTTATTCCTGGGTGTCGTTCTTGACTCTTTTCTTCTCCATTGATTTTCTTTTAAGTCATCTTTCTTCAGCCTTTAGTGAAAACGTTTCATCTCAGTCTTCAATATTCTACTTTTCAGTGATTGAGTCATCTTACTATTCAACCACCCTTGAGTCCTATTTATTCAGTCCTCTTTGAAAATATAAGATGCGTCTATGGATAATGATTGCTGAAGGTAAAGTAAATATCTGCTGAAGCTAGAGTAAATGATTCTGCTCGAGATCAAGAACCACCATGAGCAGACCACCCTAGGCTGATCATAGTGCCAAACTCGCCACAAACCAGACTTTGTGATCTTCACCTTCCTTATGTTAAAGACGGTAGATACAGTAGGCACCTAAAAGATCATCTTTACAATGTTTTTTTAAATCAAACTCTCCTGAAGCCTTGTTGAATAGAACATCTCTGCCATTCAAATGCATGATTCAATCCTTGAGAGTGCATTTATTAAAAGTTTATTAACTTATGTGTGTGCACTTGCAGATCCCAAAGACTGATAGAACTCAGGTGGAGGCCAAGGAGATTCGGCTCTCGGACATGCCACCAGTAACACTTGATGATAGCAACATGCACACTGTAAGTTTCCCCATTCAAATTGCATATTTTGATATATGTTGCTGCTGTGAACATTTGTTGTTAAATAGAGCAAGTCAATTTAGTTCAGCACTCAACAACTGCATCTACCTTTATATATACCCTAGGTGGGTTTTCTAAAGCAGTTTTTTTATGTTGTAACTGCAGAAAACAGATGACATCACTGAAATGAACATTCAAGAGGATTTCGATAACCGACCTTCAAAAAAAGCAAAAATTTCTTAATCAGGTGTTTTGGAGACATCACCAATGTTGCCAACTATGTCAGCATCTAATCCAGTTTCTAAATGTTTTGAATCAATTGTGCCTGAATCAGATAATCAGATAGATCATGAACCATTGCAATCACCTCCATCACCGTCTAGCTCGACATTAACTCCTGTTTTAATATTACATGATGTCAAGGGACCAGATCCAATTAAAGGGATCAAAGTTCATGAGACATATGATTATCTCCCACAAGGTATTTATTCATTTATTATGTACACTTTCGTATTTTATATATTCTAAAAATATTTTAATTTATGCAGACTATACATTGACCGACCATGATCTATGTGCTCATATAGCAATAGAATCATCTTTCAGAAAACAGCTGCTCGTTCAGATAGATGGAAGTTGTGTCTTGCAAAATCAATTGATGTGCCTGCTAAATGAAAAGGAGTGGGTAAATGATGATGTAAGTACCCTTACTCAAACAGGAAAAAGATTCTAATCACTTATATCTATTAGTAATAATGTATTTTTAACTTTCAAAATTATAGGTGATCAATGCATATATATGTTGTATGAAGGACCAAATACATGTCCAGAATGATAATAAAGTATATTTTGAGAGTCCATTTGTTACCTCACTATTTAAACGAGATGGCAAACTTGGAATACAACAAGATAGTGCCTTCATGACAGAGACCGTCATCGAATATATGCAGCATGACATGGTAATATCCATATTCATAATTTACATGTTCTAGGTTTCATACATTTTCATTAATTATTTTCCTAATTATCTTTATTACAGATTAAACTTCCAATAAATGCCAACAACACACATTGGTATCTAGCTGTTGTGAATACAAAAAAACGTGAGGTTCAAGTACTAGACTCATTGTGCTGGAACTCTGACCGTGATGATCTCACTCATACGGTTAGTTACAACACCATTTTTAATATACTTCGCCAATCTGTGTCATTTCTAACCATTGTTTTATTTTTAGCTACGAGGAGTACAATTTCATTTGGACCTTCTTAAGAGTCAAAACTTGGTAAAAGACAATTGGAAAGACATTGATCTCACCGAATGGAAGATCACGGAACAATTACAAAAGGCAATTCAAAAAGACAGTTCTTCATGTGGTTTGTTTATGGTCAAATTTATGGAATATTTCACTGGATGTGCACTATCTTACCCAATTACACAGGTATATATCTTTTTAAATTACAAAGTATGTTAATTTCACAAAAAATATGTTATTTTTTAAATAACTTACTAATAATTGTTTGTGTTGCACAGGAAATGATTACTTCTTTTAGGTTTAAGTTAGCCAGCATGCTATTATGTTGGAAAACAAACACTACAGGAAGGTCTACAATCGTTGAAGAAAGTAACGATGACACTAATGGAGATCCTGATGATGTTCAAATATTAGAAAACCTAGATGATATTAAAAAACGAAGCAAAAAATCCCATTATCTGTTGAAAATAAATACAGATCACTAATAATTCTTTCTAATATGAGCGTACATGAGTTAACAGCTGGACTCTGTAGCTTCATTAAATCAATCAATTACACCAAGATTTTAGAGTAAGTCATTTCAAAATAGTTTTGCAATTGTAAATTATCTTACTTATTTTCTTAATGGTTTATTTTACTAATTTTATCATTATCACGAAAGTATGGATCCAAAGTTCAAAGCCATATCCAATTAGCTTGTCTCTTAGAAAACTACAAGGAATGCTAAAGGATGATTTACCAATGGACAAAGATTGCTTTAATTTGATCGTACGAAAGATTATGTTTGATGATATCCAAACATCACAAAAAAATCAATTGATAGCAAAGCATTATCTAGACATGAAATTTTGGGTATGTTTTTATATTCGTTATATACTTTTTATATTCTAAATTTTTATCATCTTTCTAACCAATAATTTTATATACTAGATGACTACTGATTTTGGAAGGCACCCAGATTTCCGTAAAAAATTAGATGTGGAGCAACTAGCAAATTCTGTTCGTAGTTGGCCTGGTATCAAATATAATGTATCAACATGTAAATCGGTAAGAGCATTTTTGTATACTTTAGAGCATTTTTTTATTATTATTGCATCTAATATGTAGCCTATTTCAGATCCATATTCCAGTACAATCCATTGATGAATTCATTCTATTCACATTGGACCAAGATACAAGAACAGTGTACATTTTGGACCCTACTCCTATTAATCCAATGTACCAATACAATCCACTTGCAAAATATTTAAAAAAAAATTATATGGATTTCCGAACACTTACGGAAAGCAATGTCAAAAGCATGCCCTGGGTCTAGATGGAACGAGGATATTCTCCTATGGCATCATTAAATCCTAGATGATATTCCAGTTTACAACAGGTATTTTTCAGAAGATGAATACTAGATACTAATTATTTGTTGATTTGATTATGTAGAGATTATTAATAAAATATATTTGTATTCTTATATAAGGGAACTGTCTGGTTATCTTGTTCCCCTATTCATGTCCACATGGGAAGATGAAAGACCACATTTGCCATTTTTAAAGGTAAATATTGCAAACGTGTAGATATTTGCTTCTATGATTATTATACATCTGATGTTGATGTCATTCTTTTACAAAAAAACGAATGAATAGGATGGATATGAACTCAGAAAACTAATTTTCGGCCAAGTGCTAACATTCAAGGACAATGAATGTGAAGATAACATGCCTGCTGGTGTACTGGAATTCATCAATTGTATTAGGAAAATCCAAAGTTAAACTGGTATGTCAAATAGTATCAAATCATCTCGAAATGTCAAATGACTCAAATATCTGATTCAAATATGCTAACCTTGTTTTCCTACCAATATGATTGTGTAGGGAGCTCAATCAGTGGAAGGTGATTTGTCCAATGTGAATTCAAGCAAATATTCAGAGAGAATTCTTGCAGCCAACAATTAATAGATAATGAGCAGGGAGATAATGAACATGTAGAGCTGGATTTTTTTTTCGCTTTGAGAAACTAATACTAGATTTTGGTTTCTACTTAATATATCACTTACATATATGTAGAAAACTTTTGGAGCTTGCAAAGATATACATTTTTTGGGGTTACCAATCGATGATGGAGTGCTTCAAAATTTGATGATTGTGGGTTCAGACATGACAATACTTGAACCAGTTGGGTCAATTACAAATATTTGGATGTAAATGACTTTCAGTTTCTACCTTATAATGAAATCTTGACATGTACTCTTTAACAGTATTCTGATCTTGATGGTGGTCCTATGTATTGGTTGAAATTTCATGATGTTTACTACCAGTTGCAGTGCTCTTATTATTTTATTTCCACAAATATGGGCATCGGATTGTTGATTGCTTAACTGCTTCTGGGATGTAAAAGAAAAAAACACAAAAAAATACAAATGAAATTTTATATTTCAAAAGTAATGATCATCACCATAAAAATGATTCCCTTCTTAATAATATTCTCGATTTTTTATTTTAAATAACACCTTCTCAAAATTAATAAAAATTGTGATTTCTGAACAACAAAAAATAACCCTTCATCCAATGAAATGAAAGTGTGAACTTGAAATTGTGAAATATAATATTTCAAAAATAATTTTGATCACCATAAAAATGATTCCCTTTTAAATAATATTCTTGAAATATTTATTTTAAAAAACACCTCAATATAGGGGAGAGTGTTGGGGAACGTAGTAATTTCAAAAAATTTCCTACGCACACGCAAGATCATGGTGATGCACAGCAACGAGAGGGGAGAGTGTTGTCTACGTACCAACGCAGACCGACTGCGGAAGCGATCACACAACATAGAGGAAGTAGTCGTACGTCTTCTTCCCGATCCGACCGATCCAAGCACCGTTACTCCGGCACCTCCGAGTTCTTAGCACATGTTCAGCTCGATGACGTTCTTGGGGCTCCGATCCAGCAAAGCATCGAGGAAGAGTTCTGTCAGCACGACGGCGTGATGACGATCTTGATGTACTACCGACGCAGGGCTTCGCCTAAGCACTGTAACGGTACGATCGAGGTGGAATTTGGTGGCAGGGGGCACCGCACACGGCTAAGGAACGATCTCAAGGATCAACTTGTGTGTCTTGGGGTGCCCCCTGCCCCCGTATATAAAGGTTGGAGGAGGGGGAGCCGGCCGGCCAGGGAGAGGGAGGCGCAGAGGGAGTCCTACTCCCACCGGGAGTAGGACTCCCCCCTCCAATCCTAATCCTATTAGGACTCCCGGGGGGGAAAGGAGAGAGAGGGGGGCCGGCCCCTTCTTCTAGTCCTACTAGGACTTGGGGAAGGGGGGCGCGCGGCTAGGCTGTGGGCTGCCCCTTCTCTCTTTTCCACTAAGGCCCAATAGGCCCATTAGTCTCCCGGGGGGTTCCGGTAACCCTCCCGGTATTCCGGTAAAATCCCGATTTCACCCGGAACATTTCCTATGTCCAAACATAGGCTTCCAATATATCAATCTTTACGTCTCGACCATTTCGAGACTCCTCGTCATGTCCGTGATCTCATCCGGGACTCCGAACAACCTTCGGTACATCAAAATGCATAAACTCATAATAACTGTCATCGTAACGTTAAGCGTGCGGACCCTACGGTTCGAGAACAATGTAGACATGACCGAGACACGTCTCCGGTCAATAACCAATAGCGGGACCTGGATGCCCATATTGGCTCCTACATATTCTACGAAGATCTTTATCGGTCAGACCGCATAACAACATACGTTGTTCCCTTTGTCATCGGTATGTTACTTGCCCGAGATTCGATCGTCGGTATCCAATACCTAGTTCAATCTCGTTAATGGCAAGTCTCTTTACTCGTTCCGTAATACATCATCTCACAACTAACATATTAGTTGCAGTGCTTGCAAGGCTTATGTGATGTGCATTACCGAGAGGGCCCAGAGATACCTCTCCGACAATCGGAGTGACAAACCCTAATCTCGAAATACGCCAACCCAACATCTACCATTGGAGACACCTGTAGTACTCCTTTATAATCACCCAGTTACGTTGTGACGTTTGGTAGTACCCAAAGTGTTCCTCCGGTAAACGGGAGTTGCATAATCTCATAGTTATAGGAACATGTATAAGTCATGAAGAAAGCAATAGCAACATACTAAACGATCGGGTGCTAAGCTAATGGAATGGGTCATGTCAATCAGATCATTCAACTAATGATGTGACCTCGTTAATCAAATAACAACTCTTTGTTCATGGTTAGGAAACATAACCATCTTTGATTAACGAGCTAGTCAAGTAGAGGCATACTAGCGACACTCTGTTGGTCTATGTATTCACACATGTATTATGTTTCCGGTTAATACAATTCTAGCATGAATAATAAACATTTATCATGATATAAGGAAATAAATAATAACTTTATTATTGCCTCTAGGGCATATTTCCTTCACCTCAAGCTTTTGTGTGTTCAGAAATTGCTGAACTTGTGGTGTACACTAGAGATCATGGGCTGAGACAATACAATAGAAATCATGTCGAGGCTGGAAAGTTTGCTGAACTTGTGGTGCCTGTGTTCCTTCTTACAGTAGTTGTTTTATGGTGCTTGTGAGGCGTCGACGACAATCCTCAGTTTCTTCAGTCATGTCAGTTGTTTCAGTGGTAGTTGCTAGCTTAGTTTTGGGCAATAGTTGCACACTATTGATCTCACTCAGTGGCATTTTATTCCTGGGTGTCGTTCTTGACTCTTTTCTTCTCCATTGATTTTCTTTTAAGTCATCTTTCTTCAGCCTTTAGTGAAAACGTTTCATCTCAGTCTTCAATATTCTACTTTTCAGTGATTGAGTCATCTTACTATTCAACCACCCTTGAGTCCTATTTATTCAGTCCTCTTTGAAAATATAAGATGCGTCTATGGATAATGATTGCTGAAGGTAAAGTAAATATCTGCTGAAGCTAGAGTAAATGATTCTGCTCGAGATCAAGAACCACCATGAGCAGACCACCCTAGGCTGATCATAGTGCCAAACTCGCCACAAACCAGACTTTGTGATCTTCACCTTCCTTATGTTAAAGACGGTAGATACAGTAGGCACCTAAAAGATCATCTTTACAATGTTTTTTTAAATCAAACTCTCCTGAAGCCTTGTTGAATAGAACATCTCTGCCATTCAAATGCATGATTCAATCCTTGAGAGTGCATTTATTAAAAGTTTATTAACTTATGTGTGTGCACTTGCAGATCCCAAAGACTGATAGAACTCAGGTGGAGGCCAAGGAGATTCGGCTCTCGGACATGCCACCAGTAACACTTGATGATAGCAACATGCACACTGTAAGTTTCCCCATTCAAATTGCATATTTTGATATATGTTGCTGCTGTGAACATTTGTTGTTAAATAGAGCAAGTCAATTTAGTTCAGCACTCAACAACTGCATCTACCTTTATATATACCCTAGGTGGGTTTTCTAAAGCAGTTTTTTTATGTTGTAACTGCAGAAAACAGATGACATCACTGAAATGAACATTCAAGAGGATTTCGATAACCGACCTTCAAAAAAAGCAAAAATTTCTTAATCAGGTGTTTTGGAGACATCACCAATGTTGCCAACTATGTCAGCATCTAATCCAGTTTCTAAATGTTTTGAATCAATTGTGCCTGAATCAGATAATCAGATAGATCATGAACCATTGCAATCACCTCCATCACCGTCTAGCTCGACATTAACTCCTGTTTTAATATTACATGATGTCAAGGGACCAGATCCAATTAAAGGGATCAAAGTTCATGAGACATATGATTATCTCCCACAAGGTATTTATTCATTTATTATGTACACTTTCGTATTTTATATATTCTAAAAATATTTTAATTTATGCAGACTATACATTGACCGACCATGATCTATGTGCTCATATAGCAATAGAATCATCTTTCAGAAAACAGCTGCTCGTTCAGATAGATGGAAGTTGTGTCTTGCAAAATCAATTGATGTGCCTGCTAAATGAAAAGGAGTGGGTAAATGATGATGTAAGTACCCTTACTCAAACAGGAAAAAGATTCTAATCACTTATATCTATTAGTAATAATGTATTTTTAACTTTCAAAATTATAGGTGATCAATGCATATATATGTTGTATGAAGGACCAAATACATGTCCAGAATGATAATAAAGTATATTTTGAGAGTCCATTTGTTACCTCACTATTTAAACGAGATGGCAAACTTGGAATACAACAAGATAGTGCCTTCATGACAGAGACCGTCATCGAATATATGCAGCATGACATGGTAATATCCATATTCATAATTTACATGTTCTAGGTTTCATACATTTTCATTAATTATTTTCCTAATTATCTTTATTACAGATTAAACTTCCAATAAATGCCAACAACACACATTGGTATCTAGCTGTTGTGAATACAAAAAAACGTGAGGTTCAAGTACTAGACTCATTGTGCTGGAACTCTGACCGTGATGATCTCACTCATACGGTTAGTTACAACACCATTTTTAATATACTTCGCCAATCTGTGTCATTTCTAACCATTGTTTTATTTTTAGCTACGAGGAGTACAATTTCATTTGGACCTTCTTAAGAGTCAAAACTTGGTAAAAGACAATTGGAAAGACATTGATCTCACCGAATGGAAGATCACGGAACAATTACAAAAGGCAATTCAAAAAGACAGTTCTTCATGTGGTTTGTTTATGGTCAAATTTATGGAATATTTCACTGGATGTGCACTATCTTACCCAATTACACAGGTATATATCTTTTTAAATTACAAAGTATGTTAATTTCACAAAAAATATGTTATTTTTTAAATAACTTACTAATAATTGTTTGTGTTGCACAGGAAATGATTACTTCTTTTAGGTTTAAGTTAGCCAGCATGCTATTATGTTGGAAAACAAACACTACAGGAAGGTCTACAATCGTTGAAGAAAGTAACGATGACACTAATGGAGATCCTGATGATGTTCAAATATTAGAAAACCTAGATGATATTAAAAAACGAAGCAAAAAATCCCATTATCTGTTGAAAATAAATACAGATCACTAATAATTCTTTCTAATATGAGCGTACATGAGTTAACAGCTGGACTCTGTAGCTTCATTAAATCAATCAATTACACCAAGATTTTAGAGTAAGTCATTTCAAAATAGTTTTGCAATTGTAAATTATCTTACTTATTTTCTTAATGGTTTATTTTACTAATTTTATCATTATCACGAAAGTATGGATCCAAAGTTCAAAGCCATATCCAATTAGCTTGTCTCTTAGAAAACTACAAGGAATGCTAAAGGATGATTTACCAATGGACAAAGATTGCTTTAATTTGATCGTACGAAAGATTATGTTTGATGATATCCAAACATCACAAAAAAATCAATTGATAGCAAAGCATTATCTAGACATGAAATTTTGGGTATGTTTTTATATTCGTTATATACTTTTTATATTCTAAATTTTTATCATCTTTCTAACCAATAATTTTATATACTAGATGACTACTGATTTTGGAAGGCACCCAGATTTCCGTAAAAAATTAGATGTGGAGCAACTAGCAAATTCTGTTCGTAGTTGGCCTGGTATCAAATATAATGTATCAACATGTAAATCGGTAAGAGCATTTTTGTATACTTTAGAGCATTTTTTTATTATTATTGCATCTAATATGTAGCCTATTTCAGATCCATATTCCAGTACAATCCATTGATGAATTCATTCTATTCACATTGGACCAAGATACAAGAACAGTGTACATTTTGGACCCTACTCCTATTAATCCAATGTACCAATACAATCCACTTGCAAAATATTTAAAAAAAAATTATATGGATTTCCGAACACTTACGGAAAGCAATGTCAAAAGCATGCCCTGGGTCTAGATGGAACGAGGATATTCTCCTATGGCATCATTAAATCCTAGATGATATTCCAGTTTACAACAGGTATTTTTCAGAAGATGAATACTAGATACTAATTATTTGTTGATTTGATTATGTAGAGATTATTAATAAAATATATTTGTATTCTTATATAAGGGAACTGTCTGGTTATCTTGTTCCCCTATTCATGTCCACATGGGAAGATGAAAGACCACATTTGCCATTTTTAAAGGTAAATATTGCAAACGTGTAGATATTTGCTTCTATGATTATTATACATCTGATGTTGATGTCATTCTTTTACAAAAAAACGAATGAATAGGATGGATATGAACTCAGAAAACTAATTTTCGGCCAAGTGCTAACATTCAAGGACAATGAATGTGAAGATAACATGCCTGCTGGTGTACTGGAATTCATCAATTGTATTAGGAAAATCCAAAGTTAAACTGGTATGTCAAATAGTATCAAATCATCTCGAAATGTCAAATGACTCAAATATCTGATTCAAATATGCTAACCTTGTTTTCCTACCAATATGATTGTGTAGGGAGCTCAATCAGTGGAAGGTGATTTGTCCAATGTGAATTCAAGCAAATATTCAGAGAGAATTCTTGCAGCCAACAATTAATAGATAATGAGCAGGGAGATAATGAACATGTAGAGCTGGATTTTTTTTTCGCTTTGAGAAACTAATACTAGATTTTGGTTTCTACTTAATATATCACTTACATATATGTAGAAAACTTTTGGAGCTTGCAAAGATATACATTTTTTGGGGTTACCAATCGATGATGGAGTGCTTCAAAATTTGATGATTGTGGGTTCAGACATGACAATACTTGAACCAGTTGGGTCAATTACAAATATTTGGATGTAAATGACTTTCAGTTTCTACCTTATAATGAAATCTTGACATGTACTCTTTAACAGTATTCTGATCTTGATGGTGGTCCTATGTATTGGTTGAAATTTCATGATGTTTACTACCAGTTGCAGTGCTCTTATTATTTTATTTCCACAAATATGGGCATCGGATTGTTGATTGCTTAACTGCTTCTGGGATGTAAAAGAAAAAAACACAAAAAAATACAAATGAAATTTTATATTTCAAAAGTAATGATCATCACCATAAAAATGATTCCCTTCTTAATAATATTCTCGATTTTTTATTTTAAATAACACCTTCTCAAAATTAATAAAAATTGTGATTTCTGAACAACAAAAAATAACCCTTCATCCAATGAAATGAAAGTGTGAACTTGAAATTGTGAAATATAATATTTCAAAAATAATTTTGATCACCATAAAAATGATTCCCTTTTAAATAATATTCTTGAAATATTTATTTTAAAAAACACCTCAATATAAAAAAAATATTTTTGATTTCTGAACAAAAAAACTCTTTCATCCAATGAAATGAAAGTGTGAAGGTGAAATTAAAAAACTCTTATTTCTGATGTTTAGAAAAAATGGATTAAAAAAAGTATTGCAAAATGGTACGTCAGGCAGGTTTTAATCTTTCGTCCGATGAAACGCACAGAAATTAAGTGTGAAGCTGAAATTGTTAGGTCATGACGAACAATGTTAGGGTGCGACCAATTTTCATAAAACAAATACTCAGTGTAATCTTATTTTTGATGTTTAGAAAAAATTGGATTAAAAAAGTATTGCAAAATGGTACGTCAGGCAGGTATTAATTTTTCGTCCGATGAAAAACACAGACATTAAGTGTGAAGCTGAAATTGTTAGGTCATGATGAACAATGTTAGGGTGCGACCAATTTTCATAAAACAAATATTCAGTGTAATCTTATTTCTGATGTTTAGAAAAGATTGGATTAAAAAAGTATTGTAAAATGGCACGTCACGCAGGTATTAATTTTTCATCCGATGAAAAACACGGATATTAAGTGTGAAGCTGAAATTGTTAGGTCATGACAAACAATGTTAGGGTGTGACCAATTTTCATAAAACAAATACTCAGTGTAATCTTATTTTTGATGTTTAGAAAAAATTGGACTAAAAAAGTATTGCAAAATGGTACGGCAGACTAATTTTTCATCTGATGAAACACACACACAATTGTACTATTATTATCCGTTCACAGAGAAAATCAAGACGTACAAATCGAATTGATCAATCATCCCTTAAATTAGTATACGAAAACGAACAAGTATATTAAGTCCGTAGGTATACGTAGCTGAGGGTCCGTAATACATTGCAAATAGCGACATCGTACGCATGCAAACACTGCTAATAAGCCGGGCTGGCTGATTGCGTAGGACAGCACACACGGATTTCTCAAAAAGAAAAAAAAACGACAGCATACGCCCGCTGGTTTCTCACCAGACGTGTCCGTATCCGCGTACATGAGACTTGGAGAGTGAATATCCTATTTAGATTCGTACAGGAGTCCAAAACATACTCGTACAGGAATCCAAAACCTACTCGTACAGGAGTCCAAAACCTACTCTGAGACAGGCACCGTTGGTGCTACAAATACTATCTCCAAGTGATTTTATCTTACACAAACCTCAAGTATTTGGCGCGATCAACCAGACAGTTTCACACGTCGCCTTGTCGCCTTGTGCAAACTGCCTTCAGCTCAATTAAGTTATTTGGCAAGTCAGATTTACATCAAGTATTTTTATATATGTTTCAATATACGACATCATTCAACATGTCTATGAACACTGGTACCTGCAAAGATAATGACAGATAATTAGAGCAGTCGAATGAATTTTTTTCTCACAATAGCAAATCAATTGTTACATGTTTGACGCATCTAAATAACAAAACTCCATATGGATTTTCATTACATTTTTCTTGTTTAAGTAATATATATAACTTGACGACATCCAGTTTTACTTTAACATGCAGTGCACTAACAACAAATTATGATATATGGCATTAAAAATATTTCTTTCCCTCATGCAGGAAAACATTTGGGCCATAATCTCAAATCATGGATGCTAAGGAAAAAAGAAGAAAGAGAGATAGAGAGCGGTATGCACGCATGACAGATGAAGTCTGGCAGGAGAAACAGAAAAAACGCCGTGAAGCCTATCATCGAAAGAAAGATTCAAAAAAGACACAAGAACAAAAGGCAGCCAAAAGCGCACAACAAAAAAATAAATATGCAAGTATGCAACCAGAACAGAAGAAAGCAAGAAAGGAACAAATTGTAGCTCGTCGTCAATTGAATCGCAACACACCATGCAAAGATTCAATTGCAATGGAAAACCCTGAATATGTCGCAACCGAACAGGAGGTTGGGACTTCTGAATCTACTGTCAAACACAGGAATCATGTGGCAGCAGGAAAAAGGCAAACATTACTACACCATCGTAACGAAGAATTCTCGAGAAGACGGAGGCAAACTGTTGACGTATCATCACAAGAAGATGCATCCATCACGGAAACCTGCGACAAAAACAATCAAACTCTAGAGCAGCCACAAGAGATGACTTACGGTAATAATCTCGATTTTATACTCGCATTCCAAGTAAATGTAAATCCGTCTATACAACTAACCATCTATTCTGGAAAAACATCCCCTCCTCAATGTTTCCAAGCATCAGAGAAACCGATGCACCAACACAATCATTAGACAATGATGATCATAGTAAAGTGGGTCTGTGGCCAGACATCCCCTCCACAATGCTTCAAACAATCAAAGAAGTGCATGGACGAATACAATCATTCAGCAATGATGATCACGGTAAGTTCATAAATTACATATTAATAGTTTTATATAAAAACATTTTATATACATAACAACAACAACAAAAATAAACAGGAAATGATGGAATCATATATGAGCAAGAAGCAACGATTAAGGAAATAGATAAGGCAGCAAAAACAATCTACAACAAGGATCATGGTAAGGTTATCAATTTCATAAATGTTCTTACTCAATACAATCATATATACACATATACAATCAAAAATTACAACACAGGTAATGATGAAGTCATATTTGAAGAAGACACAGACGAAGATGAAGACATGTTCACCGGTGAAGGCATGCTTAATACAATTATAATAAATTTGCAACATTATAACACTGCTTACTAAATTTAATATGTTGCATATCAAACCAGAGTGGGACAGAGAAGTGGAAATTGAAATCATAGAAGACGAGGAAGCTCTCAACCCTGATCCATATGATTTCGTCTACAGCAACATACCAACAAGCACAAACGTGCTTGAAGAAGAAGAAGATTGCTCATTATGCCATGCAACCAAATTCAAGTATGAAACTGAAGGATTATGCTGCAAAAAAGGACAAATAAAACTAGCCAATCCAGATATGCCTCCTGAGCTAATGAGACTTTGGACAAGCAATGACCCTGATGCAAGACATTTTCACAAAAACATAAGATTTTTCAATGGACACTTCTCGTTTACTACTCTATATTGTCACCTCGACAGAGACACGAGTGACATGCGAACCGCCGGTATTTACACCTTTCGAGCACATGGTCAGCTATATCACAACATACACTCATTTGGTAACAGCCAATCAAATCCAAAGCATCTCGAGCTATACTTCTACGACGATGATCCAAGCTTAGAGCATCGATACCGCCTTTGCCGTGAGGAAATGTATGAGCAAGACAAGAATGTCATTCGAATTATAACAGATATCCTACGCGGTAACCCATACTCTCAACAGTTCAGGAGTTTGGGACAAGCCGAAAACATTGAGGACTACAGACTCATCTTGAACCTTGACCAGAGATTGGACCAAAGAACATACAACGAGCCAATCAATTCAGAGGTAGCTGCAGTGTGGATTGAAGGAAATGAGAGAAGGGATACTTATGACAGAAATGTAATATTACATGGGAACAACAACGAAAAAGAGCACATTCGATCATATTATGGGTGCTATGATCCATTGTCATATCCTCTATTCTTTCCAAGAGCTGAACTCGGTTGGCATAGGAAAATACCAAAGAGGGAAACAAAGGAGGCACATATTGCTGCTGATAATATCATTAATGACGATGACCCAGGTAAAAAACCATATACTATTATATATTTAAAATACAATTTTCATATACTAATACCTATGGAACTAACTTTTTATCTTCCAATATTTGCACAGATTCAGTCAGTGGCATGTGGGTAACCATGAGAGAATACTACTGCTATAAATTCCATACACGACCAGGCATATTCAACCCAATTTTGCACGGCGGACGGCTTTTCCAGCAATTTGCTGTAGATACATACATCAAGATTGAAAGTTCCAGACTGGATTACATCTGGCACAATCAAAAGAAAATAAGGGCGGAGCTATACCAAGGCCTTCTAGACAGCATTCAAGCTGGAGAGCAAAATGGAGATGCAGTCGGAAAACGAAGAGTGCTTGCCTCATCATTTATTGGAGGGCCACGAGATAGACTTCGTCGGTATCTCGATGCTATGGCTTTAGTTAGAAAATATGGAAAGCCAGATGTATTCCTAACAATGACCTGCAACCCCAATTGGGAAGAGATCACACGTGAACTAGAGACTGGACAAACACCACAAGATCGCCCAGACATTGTCGTTCGTGTTTTCAAGGCGAAGCTACAACAAATGAAGAAGGAACTATTTGAGAAGGGAATTCTTGGAAAGGTTCAGGCATATACATATGTCGTAGAGTTCCAAAAGAGGGGATTACCCCATGCTCACTTTTTGCTCATCATGACTGGAAAATACAAGTACACATGTCCAGAACAGTATGACAGAATCATCTCCGCCGAGCTCCCTAACAAGCACAAGTACCCAGAGCTATACAAAATGGTAATCAAACATATGATGCATGGTCCTTGCGGTGCATTGAATAGACTTTGTCCATGCACACAGAATCATCCATCATGCAAGAACAATTATCCAAGGCCATATAACGAAACTACGATTCAAGGCAAGGACTCCTACCCGATATATAGGAGACGCAATGACGGTCGGACTGAAACGGTGTGAAATTGCGAACTAGATAACAGGTGGGTGGTTCCTTACAATCCCTATCTGTTAAGGATGTTCAACTGCCACATAAATGTTGAGATATGCTCAAGCATTAAAGCCGTAAAGTACCTCTTCAAGTACATCTACAAGGGTCATGACCGAGCGTCTGTATCTGTAACAGACAAAGTGGATGAAGTAGAAATCGACGAGATTAAGCAGTACAGAGACGCACGGTGGGTGACACCTCCTGAAGCACTGTGGAGAATATATGGCTTTGAACTAAGCAAAATGCACCCACCAGTTGCAACTACATCTCCCAAATAAGCACATGGTTTCATATCATAGCATGGAAACCATACAAAATGTTATCGACCGTGAAGGCACAGAAAGATCAATGTTGACTGCGTACTTTGAAGCAAACATCACATATCCAAAAGCACGAGGCATACTATACAGAGAGTTTCCGGAACATTTTACTTGGCAAAGTCAAGGAAAGTTTTGGCAACAGAGGAAGAGAGACTCGGTGTTCCAGGTTGGCAGGATCGTCTCAGCACACCCGGCTGAAGGAGAACGATACTATCTTCGAGTCCTCCTAAACCATGTGACTGGAGCCACCAGCTTCGAAGACCTACGAACAATCAATGGACAAGTAATGCCAACCTTTCGAGAAGCTGCAGAAAAAGAGGTCTCATTGAGGCAGATAGCACATTGGATGACTGCATGACAGAAGCGGAGTTGTTTAGAATGCCATCATCACTACGAAGGCTATTCGCGTCGATCTTGGTTTTTTGCGAGCCTAGCGACGTACGCAGCCTCTGGAACAAACACCTTGAGGCAATGTCAGAGGACTACAGCAGAAATTGCAAATGCAAACACACAGTCGAACAGATGGTTCTAAAAAATATCAGAGACATGTTGCACTTCATGGGAAAAGACATAGAATCATTTCCTCTTCCAAAAATCGACCAACAGGATGAGACGACAGACGACATACCGAGGGAGATCACTGAGGAGACCTCCATCGAGGTGGACCCCGAGGACACAACGTTCATAAAAACCTAAACTACGAGCAGAAGAAGGCATACGACAAAATCCTAGCGACAATTGACAGCCAAAAAGGAGGTATATTCTTTGTGGATGGACCTGGAGGCACAGGAAAAACTTTTCTTTATAGGGCGCTCTTGGCAACAATACGCGGACAAGGCAAGATTGCTGTGGCAACCGCCACTTCTGGTGTGGCTGCTTCCATAATGCCCGGAGGGAGAACCGCGCACTTGAGGTTCAAGATTCCACTTAAAATAGACGATGGGGATATTTGTGGCTTCACAAAACAAAATGGGACATCCAAGCTACTCCAAGCAGCATCACTAATAATCTGGGATGAAGCATCTATGACCAAGAGGCGGACAGTGGAGGCTCTAGATAAAAGCATGCGGGACATAATGGACAAACCATACCTTCCATTCGGTGGAAAAACAGTTGTATTTGGAGGAGATTTTAGGCAAGTACTACCTGTTGTTCGAAAGGCAACAATAGCCCAGATAATAGATGCATCACTACGCAGGTCGGTCCTCTGGAATTCAATGCGTCAACTGAAGCTTGTGCGCAACATGAGGGCTCAAAACGACCCGTGGTTCGCAGAATACCTACTACGCATTGGAAACGGAACCGAGGAGACAAATGATGATGGTGAAATACAACTACCTACAAGTATATGTGTGTCAAGTAAGGATGACAATGGCCTGGATAGACTAATCGACAATGTCTACCAAACGGACAAAGCTTCACTAAAAGATCCAAAGTACATCACGTCAAGAGCAATTTTATCCACAAGGAATGACTCCGTGGACAAAATAAACCTAAAAATGATTGATCGTTTCCAGGGGGAGGAGATGGTGTACCACAGCTTCGATTCGGTAGAAGATGACCCACATAACTACTATCCACCAGAATTCCTGAACACTCTCACACCAAATGGACTGCCTCCCCATATGTTGAAGCTAAAAATAAATTGCCCAATCATACTACTCAGGAACATCGACCCTGCTAATGGACTATGCAACGGCACAAGGTTGGTCGTACGTGGATTCCAAAAAAATGCAATTGATGCAGAGATTGTGGTGGGACAGTACTCTGGAACACGAGTTTTCCTACCTAGGATACCATTATGCCCCTCAGACGATGACATGTTTCTGTTCAGTTTCAAGAGGAAACAGTTTCCAGTCATACTCAATTTTGCAATGACAATAAATAAATCACAAGGCCAAACAATACCAAATGTTGGCATCTACCTGCCTGAACCGGTTTTCTCACATGGTCAGCTATATGTTGCGCTATCAAGAGCAACTGCAACATCAAACATAAAGGTGCTAACAGGTACACATGATGTCAGCAAGCAGAAGAATAAAAAGATCACTACAGACGACACATACACGAAGGGAGAGAAGAAAAAGAGGAAAAGGAAGACCAATACAAGCGGCACATATACGAAAAATATTGTCTACACGGAAGTCCTAACAAAATAGGTAATACAACATTTCGATTTCTTCTTCAAAAATTCAGTTCTACATATTCAAGTGTTGTTATCTAACATTAAACATATTACTTGGATTATGCAGGAACACTGCAGCCAAGTGACAAACTCATAGTTAGAATTAAAAACTTGATCGTCTTGGAAGGAGACAGAAACATTTTTGTACATACAAAATTATTGATGGTAATTATCATTTATAAAGATCTGAATCACCAAATCATTGATGGATATTTTTAATTATGTGTCCAGTAACATGCAGAATATCATCTGTGATTATTTTTCTCCAATTCCATCATTCTTAAAGCATATTATTAAATGCAAACCAATAGCTAATATTCACATTGTTATATTATATTACATATGTAAAATGCAAACAAATCTGTTTTCATATTTATATATTAATTATTATCAAAGAAATATTAAAACTACATCTAATCAAATGTGCTTAAAATGGTTCACTGTTAAAAGAGTGTTAAAAGAGGTAGACGGCCTGACACTGCCAATGCCGGTACCAAGCCCCAGAAAAAAGTGAAGGGAGCAAAAACTAATTAACAATGAACCTTAAGATCAAAGGTACAACATGAAAAGAAATAACTGTGCTTCACAAAGCAAAACGGGCTGCAGAAATTGGTAGCAAGGAAATGTGTACCTACTTCAGATGTAGCCTCTTATAAATTCGTCTTGGATAGTATGAACAAACTGGAACTGCACCAATCAATACAATTTGACTCAATGACAGAAGATGCTCAGCATACATTTCAAACAGAGAGCCTGCGGATTTGGACATAAGTTTATCAAGGTGTTCTAATACCTAGACTGTTGCTACTGTCACAGTGTCAAGCAAAATATTCAAGGTATAGCTTTTTCACTTAAACATTATTAGCTTTCTTCAGAATATTGGTTTAGAAAGCACTTGCTCTTTACATCCTAACAGCCACTAATTTATAATAATCAGCATACCTTGCCCGCGCTGTGCCACGAACGCCGTACGACTTATGCCATAATTTCCCCATTCTCCTTCCTAAAACTCCATGCTGGGGGATCGGCTGCGGTAGAAGCGCCGTGGTCGCCGCCGCCGGCGGATGCTGGAGCGACAGGGCATCACTGGAGAACATGACCGACCGGCCGGGGAGCGGCGGCAGGGGATGCCGGTAGGCGGAGGGCAGACAGAGAAGGCGCGATGGGGATTCCGGATCCAAGCGAGGAAGAGGCGGAGGAGGTCGCTGGAGGGAGATCTGACCGGCGGCGTCGTCCGCTCACCCGTCGCGGTTGAGCTCGCGAGAGCGCATCCTGGGAGGTTGGTTCGGGGATAACTGGGGATAAATTACTTGGGGATTTTAATATTCTAAAAGTTTCGAGTTTAACTTTTTTTGAGAAATCTAATAAAACGTTAATACAAAATTGTTTAGAAAATTATAAAAAAATTGCAGATTCAAAAATGTTGGTGGTTTTGTAAAACTGTTCGCAAAATTATAAAAAAATCATAATGTGGAAAAAATGGTCGGGAAATAAAATCATGTTCATGATTTTGAAAAAATGATCATGTATTCAAAACATATTCGGGAATCTGAAAAAAAATGTCCATGATATTTTCGAATATGTTCACAAAAATAAAAATAAATATTTTTTTAAAATTTGTTCCCCAAATTTTTAAAAAAAATCATCGATTCAAAAAATGTTTTTTGATACAAACTAAAAATATGAATTGTTCGAACAATGTTGTTCTGTTATGGTTGTAGTTGTTTGAGTGATATATAACTTTCAACCGTTTAAGCATATAATTACTTATTTTACATGGCACTTTTGCTATAAATTACAAATGATATATAATATTCCAAAAAAAATGTTCATCACCATAAAAAGGATTCCAATTTAAAAATTATTCTTGAATTTTTTAAATGCAAGCAAAAAGGAAATACTCTGTGTAACCTTATTCCCGTCGTTTCCAAAATTTAGATAAAGTTAAATTTAATATTTTGCCCGGTGCAACACACGGGCATTTGTACTAGTCTATATCTATATCTATATCAATATAAAAAGACCCAAAGGGGCAGATCCAAACCATCTTAACCGTCAAATCATGTTATCTAACGGTTCAAATCCTTCCAATGGTGAGCATCAAACATGTTTAACGCTCTAATTACCCACCACTGCCATTGGTTATAAACACGTTTTGATTCAACGCTATCCCATGAAATCTGCCATGTAATTAATATCCTACCATTCCCGCGAAAAAGTAATTGATATACTACTAAATACCAACATGCAACAGATATATTTTACCTAATATAACGTGCAACTAATATACTATTCCCTCCGTCCGGAAATACTTGTCATCAAAATGAATAAAAGGGGATGTATCTAGATATATTTTAGTTCTAGATACGTTCTTCTTTATTCATTTTGATGACAAATATTTTCGGACGGAAGAAGTACCTAATATGAACGTGCATTGCACGTACATTATTACTAGTCTGATAAAATTAACTGTTAATTTACGGGATGAGTTCATTTTTTCGTGACCTCGTAAAACAGTCGTTTCCTAAAATTTGTCGTAGGATCCTATAAAGTCTAGGCCATTTCCTCTATATCTACGTATTTCCCCTTTTTTTACACGAACTTCTAAAACAAGAAAGGGTTGGCGAGAAGGAACTTTCACGTCCCGCCACGGTTTTCTGGCCGCTGCCCGCGAGCTACCGCACGCCGCCGCATGTGACCTGCTACTACGCGCCGCCGCCCGCAACTTGCTACTGTTGCCGGCTGCTGCTGGCCGTGGCCGTGAGCTGACGCTGGTCGTCGCGGCGAGGTCATTGTTGTTGCCCGAGAGCGAGCGCATGGCAACGAGCGAGGAGGAGTGCACCAGTCGCGGCTTCTCAGCGTCCCGTCTGTAGTTGGCGCCCAAGCAGCTACCGAGTGTTAGGGAACGTAGTAGAAAACAAGAAAAATCGCTCCTCCACCTAAGATCAATATGAAGATGCATAACATGTTGTGATCACAATCATTACGATCCTCGAGTTGCAGCGGAAGAAGAACGTGGCCGTGTAGATCATACTTGGAGTGCCTCGAACCGCCGATGAACGATCCCGTGAACCACCCACAAACAATCCCTTGAACCGAAAACCGAAAGCACGACCTCTCTACTTGGTTGCGAGCGTGCAGCCTTCACGATCCGGCAGCGCTTCGCCGCCCAGAGCTAATCATCGCCAGAGAATTAAAGGAAGAAGATTTAAACCACACTAGACTTCTAATTATGAGGATTAGAGGAACTAGAACAAGCTCTAATTAGTCAATTAGGACCAACTAGAACTAGGGCTAGATGAACTAGTGAAGGCCTCCCCTTCCCTTGTGCCGGCCAAGGGGGGAAGGAGGAGTCGAGGAGTCCTCCCCCCCCTAGGATTCGGCCTCCCTCAAGGGGGAAGGGGGTGCCTCCCCTATTGGGCCTTGGTGGCCCAATTCTTCCTCCACCACTTGACCTTTTTAGGCCCATTGATATTAAACTAAATATAAAAGCTCTTTAACTATTACTAGAGCATATTATATGTAATTTAACATCATCGAAAACATTTTCCACCTACATATTAATTACCGGCAATACTTGATAAACTCCGAAACCCTTCCGGTGTTCCCGAAATGCTCCCATATCCTTTTGGAACTATTCTGAATATTAATGAGACAATTTCATAAATATATTCTGATCACTCCCGTTCTACTACCACTCAGCAGATCGTGATTGCCTTAAGCTTGTGACCCGTAGGTTCGGTAACTCATAGACATGAGCGAAACCCCTTCGTCCAATGACCGACACCGGGACCGTGGACGTCCATATCGATCCCTATGAACACACGAATGATATTCGAGTGAACATTTGGTTATCATGTGATATTCCCTTTGCTCCACGATATTTCACAAAGCCCGAGATGTATAGGTATCCTCCTGAGTCATCAAATGCTCACTATATTGTTATCCTCGTTACTGGTTTTGTTCTTCTTTCTCGTTGTTGTGTTCCGACATCCCCGTGACGTAGTCAGCTGTTTCTGGCCAGACGATGATGGATATCGTCACACCGAGAGGGCCCTAAGAATATCTCTCCATCATCGGAGGAGCAAATCCCACTCTCGAGCTATCTAGTCCCTTGTCAATCTTTCCGATGAGATTGTAAGTTGTCGTTATGGTCACCGTGTTGCAGGTGACGTTTGAGCAACCCCAAAGTCCACCGTGCGGTAAGAAGTGACTATGATACCTGGTCTAAAAAGCAAAATCACAAGTTAATACTCAGTGATATTATAATTGAATATGGACGATATTAAAGTGACATTACAATTGAATACGAACGATATTAATTCAATTCATAACAGACAATTCTAGGTCGATTCAATATGATCGTTCTTCCAACGTCATAATCTCAATGTTGTTTTAGAATTAGTTACAATTAACGATATCCTAAGATCTGGAAAACCTGATCACCAACAACACTTGAGCTAGTTCTAAAGGCAAGACTAGGAAGTTTTTATTTTACCGTTTATCATTCCACACGTTGATACGTCCAATTTGGATCTTGTTTTTCTACTACTATTTATTATGTTTTGGGTCAATATTTCACTTTATGATGCTATTCTAATGCCTTTTCTGTCTTATTTTGCAAGTTTCACATGAATAGGAAGATTGTCGGCAGTTGGAATTTTGGACCTGAAAAGGCTACAGTAGAGATAGATATTCTCCACGGCTCCAAATGATCTGAAAATTTATGAAGAATCATTTTAGAATATATAAAAAATATTGGTTGAAGAAATATCAGGAGGGGCCCCACCAGAGAGCCATGAGCTCAGGGGCGTCCCCAAGGGCGCGCCTTATGAGCTCGTTGGCCCACCAGCAGGCCTCTGGTGCCCATCTTCTGCTATACGAGGCTATTTGCTCTAGAAAAAAAGACTTCGGTATGAAGTGCCGCCGTCTCGAGGCGAAACATGAGCAAAAGCACTTTTGCTCCCCCACGGAGCGATTCCGCCAAAAAACTTTCCTCCGAGATGGGAAATCGTATCCATTAGCATCACCAACGATTCTCTTATTGTGGAAGGATCAATCTTCATCAACATATTCACCAGCAACATCCCCCGCGCGATAGGATTGCAATGTTGGAAGACGAATACACGATGCAAGAAGAGGACGATGAAAAAGAAGCTCGAGTAAACTAAGTGGCTATCTGCGATGGCCACAAGAGAGTGGGTTTGATGTTGTTTTTTTAAGGTGTAAAAGTGGGGCTGTTGTTGCCTGGATTTTAAGTTCCGTGTTCCCCCACACTCTCCCCACTAGCGGAGCATGCGGTGTTGGACCTGTGAGAGTGTGTTTAGTTCTTTGCTTTTGTTGTTTTGTAGTGGTGGCGCACTAGCGATCTTTCCTTGGACGCCGTTTTGAAACTCTCTTGTTCCGTTAGCTTTGATGGTGAAACCCGATTCAGTTCTCTGAATTGTATGGAAAAAAATATACAATATATACAGAAGCCAAGGGCTAAAAAGGAGAAAGAAAAACTAAAGCCTAATACAACTTCCCCTTTAAGGTGGGACGTCCTAAACTAGGCTTAATCCTATGAGCCTATAGTCAAATTATTATACAAAACATGACAGAGAGGACTCTCTAAGCTTTGGAGTCTCAAAACATGGCACAAAACCTTGGCTTTAATTTGGCTGTGTGCATAGGCTAGAGGAAACCACTAGGGCAGAAAAAACGGAAACCATTATGGATTGTACTGCACCACGGTGTGCACCCATGCACAGGTAATGACGCATGCCATGTTATATATTGTGAAGAAAAACACGCTGTAGCCGTCAAGTATGTGAATTATGCATTTGGACCATTGCTCACATAGGACATCAGCACCAAAGATCCAAATGGGCTCTCCGACGTGCTCGGCTGCGTTTTTTCAGCGCTAGTACACAGATTAATGGCCTGTACACAACTCGTTTATAACCATAAAAATGTCTGTAAATAAAATTACTCCCTCCGTTTCTAAATTTAAGTCTTTTTAGACATTTTAAATGGACTACAACATACGGATGTATATAGACATATTTTAGAGTATAAATTTACTCATCGACAAAAGTAACGAGCGAACGTTCCTACGCCCATGGGAGTTGAACCCCCAACCCGCAGGTTCGGGTGCAGGTGCTCTACCACCCAGGCAAAGCTTGCTTCTCTGTTTCTAATTCAGGTTAGCTAAGTTTTATTCTCTACTTGAGAGCAGGAAAAACGAAAATGCTTTTGAAGAGGGGGGTGACCCATATGGACCAAGTTATATTGGAAGGATCGGTGCATTGGGTTTGTCGATGAGTAATTTTTGAGAAATGAATGTGTCTCTTCATGTAGAATTCCAACTCCGATCATTGTCTTGTGTGTAACTTGCGGACTTTTTTTTTGTTTGAAATATACACTGGAGAGTATTTTAATTTACACACCACAGAACATGGTAACTTACATACAAACACTACAATAATTTTTTTGACCCAGATTTTTTGTTGTTAAAATGTAAGATCAGATAACTTACACGTCAACACCGCGGTAACCTTTTTTTTACCTGAAAAAAATTGATACAATATACCTCCGGTTTTATTCCGTATAAATAGCATAGTAATTTAGGAATCGTAGACCTGATAACTTAACGTGCCAACACCGTGATAACCTTTTTATTCATCAGAAAAAAAGTTGATGAAATATACCCTAATAACTTCTGTTTGAATAGCATGGTAATTTACACACCGCAGACCTGATAGCTTATGTACCTCGGGTCTGGTAACTTTGACGGGGAAGGGGGGATTTGTCGGAACATACAACGGTAACTTCTATGCAACTATCATGATAATTTATACACACTGACCTGATAACTTACGTACCCCTAGCATGGTAACTTTGACCCGAGGGGAAAAGTATGAAACATACCCCGATAACTTCTTTGTAAAGAGCATGGTAATTTATGACCACATTCCTCATAACTTAGCTAGAAACACTGCCATAAATTTTGACCCTGGGAATTTTTTCTGTTTGAAAACATATCACCGGTAATTTCTGTGTAAATATGATGGTAATATACACTACGAATGCATTTTTGACGACTTTTGTCAATCTCAAGATGAAGTGTCGGCTTAGTCTCTCAAATATGCTCACATGGATAGGGTGTGCGTGTGTATGTGTTTTTATGAGTGAGTATATGTGCGTATGTATGAGCGTTCGCGTCTGTATCGTGTTCAAAAAAAACTTTGGCCGAGGATGAGGAGGGGACATAATTATTGAAAAACATATCCGTAACGTATGTGTACATATGATATGTACGAACCACAAACTTGATAATTTACGTATAAATATCATGATAACTTCGACGCATGGATAAAGTAGTCGAAATATATCTTGATAACTTCAGTGAAACACCATGATAAGATATGTACTGCAGGGATGATAACTTATATAGTCTAGATGTGATAACTTTTGACCCGAAAAAAATATCATCGAAACATATCAATATGGGATCTCATTTCAAAGATCTCGTCGCAGCGAATTTTTTATGTGAAAACGGATTTTCAATCGGAGCGATGGTTCGAGCTACAAAACATTTTAAATTTTAATTTAGGATGGAATCATTGCTGATGTCAGCAATTCTGTTTTGTATGCATGCATGCATGTTTGAATATGCAACGCTTGTTCTCATCCACTTTAAAAAAGGAGAAGTAGAAAGCAGGCTAGGATTTAGACGAGGAAAGGAGCGAGGCTTGGATTTAGATTGTTCGGATCTATTGTATGGATACGAACGTTTGAAACATATCATTGTCCTTTACTCATTTTGCTCTGTATGTAGTCACCAGTTGGAATCTTTAAAAAGATTTACATTTGGAAACGGAGGGAGTAGTACAATGCTAACATGTACGTATGTGACTAGACTAAGTTCTCAGCCAGTTTCTGGTGTTTTATTCTCATCATCGTATTTGCACGGAAAATAAAATGGAATTGACTGCTCCATGACAGGTCTAGTAAAAGCTTCAAACTTAAACACGCTTGGGATTTCTTACTTAGATCACTGCACAAGATTCTACTTCTTCAGTGTGCACTCTGATATATGTGCAGGAAAAATACATTCACCGCTAAATAACCCAAAAGAGCACAATTAGTGTTCCCAACGATAATTAGGTGTTCCCAAAGTGAAGAGCCCGACATAGTTACGCAGATGCCCTCCAATATTACATTAGTGTTCGACCAGCAGAATAAGCATAGCAACCAAGATAACACAGTCACTATGGATCGAAGAACGAACCCGGAAGATAATTAGGTGACTTGTAACCATCTGGAAAGACACCAAATCTTGTAACGTATTCACCATGCGGAGGCGCATCAAGGATGGCAGTCCATTTGACCATCACTTTGAGTTTGCAGGAACCGAATTCACAGACAGTCTCACGCAGAGGATATCTGAGAGTGACGAGATTCTTAGGGTCCACAGACCCATCCTCTTCATCTTCATCTTCTTCAGTTTCCCCTCCACTATCCTCTTCACTGATTTCCTCGTCGCCTCCAGCCCTAATATAATCCGCATCCTCAAACACGGGCTCAGCATAATCCTCATCCTCAATCTCACAGCCTGAATCAAGAAAACAAACATACACCACCATTTGTTCATCGTCCTTGAACGCAGTGTCTTCTGAAGGCTCCTGGACAGCTACCAGATTACGATTTAACACAAGGGAGCCATCTTGTCTGATCAAGTGACTGCTGGGAAGACTGCTATCATAAACAATCATGTGTTGTCTATAATTTCTGGTAGTCCCAACTGTTATTTTACCGTTGAAGTCGACACCGGGCTGTTCATCCAAAACATAGACTTCAACACTAGCTGCCACTGGATTTGCCACATGTTGCAATACCAATTTCACTGTACTGTGGAAGCTAGGTAGCTGGCGGGTGAAGCGCTTGTGATACTGGTCGAGATGGTACAGTATTACACCTTTGCTAAACTGTACTTCAGAATCATGCTCACCCTTGCCCTTGATCTTCAAATCGAACTCAAAAAATAGCAGGTCATCAGTAACCAATGCTCGGCATGGACCTGTGAGAGCTAACATATCCTCCTGCTTAGGTTTCACAAAAACAATTAGACAAAACATGACTCCCCAGATAGTTGTGCAAGTTTATCTACAGTTGGAGATGAAAACCATGCTAGTCAATAAATTCAAACCATTTCAAAACTGCACTACAGTTCCTACCAATGGTTCTGCACATGTCAACATTAAGACATTTCCTGATTAAACAAAACCCAAAACACACCTTTACACAGAAACAGATTAAACAAGTGAACAGACCTCAATGGAGAAATCTCACATAATATAGAATGCAGCAGAATTGATGAAAAGAATATTGTTTCTGACAAGAAGATGAAACAATGGGTTGGACATGATAACAAGCTGCAAACAATATAATGTTCCAATTGAAAAAGTTAAGATAGTGGTTTTACAGTGGGGTGGATAACTACATCATCTGGATTTTATTACTATAATAAACGTTGAATCGATTAAGCAAATAGTAGTATTAAGGAAGGGACAAATATATACCTCCGAATTGATGAGTTGGGCATTGTTCCTTTCACGATCGAACAGATGGACACATTTGTAGTCAACCTCATCCCTCACAATAACTCTGCCATAAACCTCGACCGGGTATGTGTAATCAGGACCGGCTTTAACAATCCTCAAGGAAACAACATTGATGGCTGAATCCGCCATGTTACGCACACCAGGATCATATGATGGCCCAAGTTTTGCATTTGCTGTAAATTAAAACGAGCATAGATACAAATCAGAACAAAGCAGAGGATGAATGCTTCTGATCAATAGCCAAGCCTAAAAGGAAGTTGATGGTTCCGACATGTGAATACAGAACTGCAGACACTCACACTTTTCATCAAGGTCGAAGTTGGCCAGGTGGAAGCCGCAGAAGCAGGTGAAAACATTGGATTGCCTCTTGGGATCGTAAATCGTGAGCTCCTTAACTTTTTTCTTGTGCATGTCATCCAGCTTGCTCTTATCGGTGCTACGCAGCAGTTGGAGGAACGTGGGCTGCTTCTCATGCATTCCTTGCACATCTTGCCCGAATAATCGGGATCCACTATAGTGCATTCGCAGGTCATACACTTTAGAGGAACGCCCTCGGCAGCCAGTTTAAACTTATCCCCGGACAACTTCGGCTGGTTGGATAACCCCTTGATCTCACTATGAACCTTCAGGCCTCGTTTGGTAGGAGAGGATCGAGAGGGTTTTGAAGGGAATTTCCTCGCGTGGCCCAAAAACCCTGCGAAACCTCGAGGGCCCATTTGGTACACGGGGTTTCGGCGGCCCAACCCCCTCTGACCCCCTCCCACACCCTCCTTTCCACGCGGTTCAGAGCCCTCGAGGGGGGACGCACGGATTTGGGGAGGAAACGACACCGCGCCGCCGCCCGCTCACAGTGCCGCCGCCCGACTCCTCCTCAACGCGCCACCGACCAACTCATCGACACCGACGTACCTCCTCCGCCGGCTTCTCCCCAATGGTAAGCCCTCGCCTCGTCTCCCCCTCTTTCCCCTCGTCGTTCAGGTTTCTTCCATCCACCCGTCCATGGCTGCCGCCTGGTCTTCCCCGGTGAGCTCGCCAGGCACGCCGTCTCCGAGGGCACCAGGGCCGTCACCAAGTTCACCTCCTCCTAGACTGATGATATATTGTTGGTTTCTGTATCTGCACTGTTGACTCTGCCTATCTGTCTGCAGGTAGTGGTAGTAGTACGTGTTGTTGATTTTTTACTTGGTGACTGAATTGATCTCTGCTATGCACATTAGGTGTATCATGGAGCGGCTGTTGTAGTAGCTTCAGACTTGGCTCCGACGGTGCTCTGTAGTTAGGTGATGGTGTGTGCTCTGACCATGTTATCCTACTGCAAGATTTTTGCTGGAATTCATGTTCTTGGATAAATCAGAAGTGGCATATGCAACTGAATTATGTCGCTCTTAAGTCTTAACTAGCAAATGTGCAGATGTTTGCCGATTACTGTGTAGCAAACTGTTAGCAATGTAGTACTATTTTGGCCATTAGTCTTTTTTCCGAACCATGCATGTATGAGAGCTGATAAAGGTACAAAAGAGGTTCATCTACAGGATAGACTACACTCATGTTCTTATTTGACAGCCTGCCGCTTGGATTCTTGTTTGGGTGGATGAGTTGCCTCCATCTTTAGATGCTTACTAATGGTTGTTCATGTTCTAGAATTGTCTCGGTTCCCCAGTTCCAAGTTCCAACTGGTGGAATACATCTTTTTGAAGAAGTAATTGTGTGTTACTGATTCAATTTGGCTGTTGCGACGTAAAGAGCAGGTTGTGGCAGATATATTGTTCACCCTGCTTCATCCAGGCTGCTGCTTGTGGAACTGTGGGAAGAATGGAAGACTTGGCTGCTTGTGAGACGATGGGCTGGCTGAGTCCGAGCAGTGAACTACTAGGAAGAGGAACCCATAAGCATCTAGATGGATGGAGAGGTTAGTGGGATTAACTTAATTAGTAGTCAAGTCCCAGCATTTGCATGATGTGCTCATATACACCCACACGTATGTTCCATCCATATAAAAGGATTCAGATATAGTTGCATGAAAGTGTAGTACATGATTTGACTCAGATCCGATTTGGGGAACTCAAAGTGTTTTTCATATTTGTGGTCTGACATTGATATATTGTTCTCTGCAACTACTGTACTGGACTAGAGAGGAGATGTTATTCTGAAAAACATCACTCCTTTGGGTGCCTTGTTTTTGTTCAATAGTTTTTTTTTCCCTTGTTTGAGTGTCGCTTTGCTAATTTTGTCTCTATTTGCAGGCTATCATCTGAGAAGTCATCCATTACCCAGCTTAAGCCAATACAGGTTACACTCCAAACAGACCGGGCAAGTGATTGTCTCTCTGTAGATATTATATAGGCAATATTCTGCCAAGCTTAGAAAATATATATTCTGCCAAGTTTTTTTTTTGGAAATGGGGCATGCCTCCATTTCCAAAAAAAAATTCCCAAGTTTGGTGTATATTCATTTTTATTTGCATTCATTTATGTTTATAATTAGGGTCAGATGCTCGTTCAGTTGCACATGTTTGTCTGGAGGAATCGTGCTTATAAACATTCTTTATACCTTGTATTGTACAAGTCATCATCAGTCACTCGATTGATTCGGTGGATGTTTGTTTCTAGTTTGAATGATTATGTATCATCTTACATGCCTGTTCCGAGTTTTCCTTTGCCTGAATCATAATCAATTAATGGATAAGATCTTACACAGTTTGTTTCTTGTTCTGTATCCTATTCCAAGTTGGTCTGTACTGCTTTTGTTGGAGAAGACATGAAGATGCAGTGCTACTATGGAAATGTCTAACTGTTTGCCAATAAGATTGTAGTTCTCATATGATTCTCTTGCTGCTATTGAGTGATCCTTCATATTGTGGCTATATGTGTTCTCTGGTCTATAAAGGTCATAGTGATAATTTTTGTGGAGTCCCCCTTGTTAGTTTATTTTTTCAGGTTACATCCTCAACTAAGATTTGGTAAGTAGCCATCTCCTATCTTCTCGGCAAATACTCGACTGATTCTTTTTGCCATTCACCTGAGAAAGGCAGCATTAATACTAACCGCTATGATCTTGAATTTTTGCAGTGCAAATGGCGGACATTTAGCTAGTGGTACATGCCTTGCCGAGCTCCCCGACGGATCTGACTTGCAAGCACGGCGGAGGCTTTGTCCACGGTCTTGCAGTGGACGATATTGTTTGGTCGGCAATGATAAAGTGTTCCCACAATGGCTGCCAGAGCGAGTCACCTAGCACGAGCTTGACGATCACCATAGTGCTTCTACACTTCTGTAGCAACATGATTAGTTTTACGTGTGGATTCTACCTGTAGCAACTTTTTCTTGCACCATCATAAATCAATATGCAAACTCTGCGTATCAAACAACACTTCTATACAAAAAGGATTGTGGCTAGAGGGGGATTGGGAATTCAGGGGGATCTGAGGGGATTGGGTGGAAGAGAGGGATTCACCGAATTCCCTCAAATCCCCACCCCCTTTGAGGCCCCCCCCCCTCTACCAAACAAGGCCTCAGAGGGTCCCGAACAACATTCAGATTCTCCGGCCTCTCGTCCAGGCCCGGCATCTTGTGGAGGAAGGAGAAAAGTACCGAGGTGAGGATCCGATAGCCGGGACCTCCTATATGACGCGTTGTGCGTCATACAGCAGCTCGACGCACAGGGGAGACGCGCTACTGGGCCGGCCCAATCTGATTCATGTCGCGCGACATAAAAAGGGCATAAAAACAATAGAGACTGACGGGACTTGATCCCAGGACCTCAGATAACAGACAACAACAGCTGGCTATAAGAGGTGCAAAATATAATAAGGCCACACAGAAAGCGTTGAGATTTGGAAAACATTTCTTAAAAATTGCAAGCAGTTTTGAAATGCCGTGATTTCATTATATTCCTTTTTTTAGAAGTGAAGATCTTTGATATCCCACTTTAAAAATTAAACACGAACTAATCCTACAAATCCTGAACAGTTTTTTAAAGTTTAACCATTTCCGAAAAAACAAAAAAATTACGAAAAAAACGTGAACCTTTCTTAAATTTTCCGAATATTTCCAGAGATCACGAACAGATTTTAAGTTCTGAAAAAAAATGGAAGACATAAACATCTTTTAAGTTAAGAACAAAAAAGTTAAAACAGAACATTTTTCATACAAACAAAATTTTTATTGTATGAGTTTTTGGAAATGCAAACAAAATTTGAAACATGGGAACATTTATTGAAATTGCAAACAAAATGATGAAACCGCGAACATTATTTTAAACATGAACATTTTTCTGAATTGGTGAACAAATCTTCAAGAAAATCATTTTTTGAAATTCCGAACATATTTTGAAACCACGAATTTTCTTTGAAATTGTAAACAAAATTTGAAAAAACAGGAACATTTTTTTGAAATTCAGAACAAAAATTTTGAAACCACAAACATTTTTTGAATTTGTGAACAAATTTTGAAAAAGGAACATTTTTTGAATTTGTGAACAAAATTTGAAAAACAGGAACATTTTTTAAATTCGGAACAATTTTTGTGAAACCACAAACATTTTTTGAATTTATGAACAAATTTTGAAAACCAGGGACATTTTTTGAAATTCTGAATAATACTTGAAATTTCTAAAAAAATGAAAATGAAAAATAAACTTGAAAAGAAAAAAAGGAAAACAAAAAATGAAAAAGAAAGAAACTCAAAAAAGAAAAGAAAGAATGAAAAAGAAGAGAAATAGAAAAAGAAAAATGAAAAAGAAACTGAAAAAGAAAAGGCCAGTTCAGGAACCTTCTAGAAGATTCCAAAAACCGGAAAAAACGGTCTGGGAAACTCTAGAAGGTTCCCAAAACCCGAAACGCTGCAACCACGTTAAATGGGCGGGCCCATGACATCGCTCGATCGCCAGGTCTGTGCGAAACGGCGACACTTTAACGCAACAAGCGTCCAATAGGAAATTCCCCGATAGCCGCCGACGCCGCGGAGGGTTAAGGACGGCGGTGAGGATCCGATTGCCACCGGTCGGGAGCGATTGGATTGGATTGACGGAGGTTTTTTTTTGGAGGGGTGATTGACAGAGGGGTTGGGAGAAGGTCAGAAGGCATCCTACGTATATAGCCCAGGCGGGCTGCAAGCCCAGCTCGTCTGGCCCAACAGCCACGCGGACGGGTCCAAGTACGTTTCCATCTTTTTAGAAGGGCGACTCAAGGTTCGTCTCAAAAAAAAAGAAGGGCGACTCTGAAGGAAATATGCCCTAGAGGCAATAATAAAGTTATTATTTATTTCCTTATATCATGATAAATGTTTATTATTCATGCTAGAATTGTATTAACCGGAAACATAATACATGTGTGAATACATAGACAAACAGAGTGTCACTAGTATGCCTCTACTTGACTAGCTCGTTAATCAAAGATGGTTATGTTTCCTAACCATGAACAAAGAGTTGTTATTTGATTAACGAGGTCACATCATTAGTTGAATGATCTGATTGACATGACCCATTTCATTAGCTTAGCACCCGATCGTTTAGTATGTTGCTATTGCTTTCTTCATGACTTATACATGTTCCTATGACTATGTATTACGGAACGAGTAAAGAGACTTGCCAGTAACGAGATTGAACTAGGTATTGGATACCGACGATCGAATCTCGGGCAAGTAACATACCGATGACAAAGGGAACAACGTATATTGTTATGCGGTCTGACCGATAAAGATCTTCGTAGAATATGTAGGAGCCAATATGGGCATCCAGGTCCCGCTATTGGTTATTGACCGGAGACGTGTCTCGGTCATGTCTACATTGTTCTCGAATCGTAGGGTCCGCACGCTTAACGTTACGATGACAGTTATTATGAGTTTATGCATTTTGATGTACCGAAGGTTGTTCGGAGTCCCGGATGTGATCACGGACATGACGAGGAGTCTCAAAATGGTCGAGACATAAAGATTGATATATTGGAAGCCTATGTTTGGACATCGGAAGTATTCCGGGTGAAATCGGGATTTTACCGGAATACCGGGAGGGTTACCGGAACCCCCCGGGAGCTAAATGGGCCATAATGGGCCTTAGTGGAAAAGAGAAGGGGCTGCCCTAGATGGGCTGCGCGCCTCCCCCTTCCCCTAGTCCTATTAGGACTAGGAAAGGGTGGCCGGCCACCTCCTCCTCTTTTCCCCTCCGAGGAATCCTAGTTGGACTAGGATTGGAGGGGGAATCCTACTCCCAGTGGGAGTAGGACTCTCCTGCGCCTCCTCCTTGGCCGGCCAGCCCCTCCCCCTTGGATCCTTTATATACGGGGGCAGGGGGCACCTCTAGACACACAAGTTGATCCTTGATATCGTTCCTTAGCCGTGTGCGGTGCCCCCTGCCACCAAATTCCACCTCGATCATACCGTTGTAGTGCTTAGGCGAAGCCCTGCGTCGGTAGTACATCAAGATCGTCACCACGCCGTCGTGCTGACGGAACTCCTCCCCGAAGCTTTGCTGGATCGGAGCCCGGGGATCGTCATCGAGCTGAACGTGTGCTAAGAACTCGGAGGTGCCGGAGTAACGGTGCTTGGATCGGTCGGATCGGGAAGAAGACGTACGACTACTTCCTCTATGTTGTGTCAACGCTTCCGTTGCGATCTACAAGGGTACGTAGATCAGACTCTCCCCCTCGTTGCTATGCATCACCATGATCTTGCGTGTGCGTAGGAATTTTTTTGAAATTACTACGTTCCCCAACAGTGGCATCCGAGCCTAGGTTTTATGGTTTGATGTTATTTGCACGAGTAGAACTCAAGTGAGTTGTGGGCGATACAAGTCATACTGCCTACCAGCATGTCATACTTTGGTTCGGCGGTATTGTTGGACGAGACGACCCGGACCAACCTTACGCGTACGCTTACGCGAGACCGGTTCCCTCGACGTGCTTTGCACACAGATGGCTTGCGGGCGGCTATCTCTCCAACTTTAGTTGAACCGAGTATGGCTACGCCCGGTCCTTGAGAAGGTTAAAACGGAGTCTATTTGACAAACTATCGTTGTGGTTTTGATGCGTAGGTGAGATGAGTTCTTGCTTAAGCCCGTAGCAGCCACGTAAAACTTGCAACAACAAAGTAGAGGACATCTAACTTGTTTTTGCAGGGCATGTTGTGATGTGATATGGTCAAGGCATGATGCTGATTTTATTGTATGAGATGATCATGTTTTGTAACCAAGTTATCGGCAACTGGCAGGAGCCATATGGTTGTCGCTTTATTGTATGCAATGCAATCGCGATGTAATGCTTTACTTTATTGCTAAGCGGTAGTGATAGTCGTGGAAGCATAAGATTGGCGAGAAGACAACGATGCTACGATGGAGATCAAGGTGTCGCGCCGGTGACGATGGTGATCATGACGGTGCTTCGGAGATGGAGATCACAAGCACAAGATGATGATGGCCATATCATATCACTTATATTGATTGCATGTGATGTTTATCTTTTATGCATCTTATCTTGCTTTGATTGACGGTAGCATTATAAGATGATCTGTCACTAAATTATCAAGAAGTATTCTCCGGGAGTATGCACCGTTGCGAAAGTTCTTCATGCTGAGACACCACGTGATGATCGGGTGTGATAGGCTCTACGTTCAAATACAACGGGTGCAAAACAGTTGCACACGCGGAATACTCAGGTTATACTTGACGAGCCAAGCATATACAGATATGGCCTCGGAACACGGAGACCGAAAGGTCGAGCGTGAATCATATAGTAGATATGATCAACATAATGATGTTCACCGATGAAACTACTCCATCTCACGTGATGATCGGACATGGTTTAGTTGATTTGGATCACGTGATCACTTAGAGGATTAGAGGGATGTCTATCTAAGTGGGAGTTCTTAAGTAATATGATTAACTGAACTTAAATTTATCATGAACTTAGTACCTGATAGTATCTTGCTTGTTTATGTTGATTGTAGATAGATGGCTCGTGCTGTTGTTCCGTTGAATTTTAATGCGTTCCTTGAGAAAGCAAAGTTGAAAGATGATGGTAGCAATTACACGGACTGGGTCCGTAACTTGAGGATTATCCTCATTGCTGCATAGAAGAATTACGTCCTGGAAGCACCGCTGGGTGCCAGGCCTGCTGCTGGAGCAACACCAGATGTTATGAACATCTGGCAGAGCAAAGCTGATGACTACTCGATAGTTCAGTGTGCCATGCTTTACGGCTTAGAATCGGGACTTCAACGACGTTTTGAACGTCATGGAGCATATGAGATGTTCCAGGAGTTGAAGTTAATATTTCAAGCAAATGCCCGGATTGAGAGATATGAAGTCTCCAATAAGTTCTATAGCTGCAAGATGGAGGAGAACAGTTCTGTCAGTGAGCATATACTCAAAATGTCTGGGTATAACAATCACTTGATTCAGATGGGAGTTAATCTTCCAGATGATTGCGTCATTGACAGAATTCTCCAATCACTGCCACCAAGCTACAAGAGCTTCGTGATGAACTATAATATGCAAGGGATGAACAAGACTATTCCCGAGCTCTTCGCAATGCTGAAAGCTGCGGAGGTAGAAATCAAGAAGGAGCATCAAGTGTTGATGGTTAACAAAACCACTAGTTTCAAAAAAAAGGGCAAAGGGAAGAAGAAGGGGAACTTCAAGAAGAACGGCAAGCAAGTTGCTGCTCAGGAGAAGAAACCCAAATCTGGACCTAAGCCTGAAACTGAGTGCTTCTACTGCAAGCAGACTGGTCACTGGAAGCGGAACTGCCCCAAGTATTTGGCGGATAAGAAGGATGGCAAGGTGAACAAAGGTATATGTGATATACATGTTATTGATGTGTACCTTACTAATGCACGCAGTAACACCTGGGTATTTGATACTGGTTCTGTTGCTAATATTTGCAACTCGAAACAGGGACTACGGATTAAGCGAAGATTAGCTAAGGACGAGGTGACGATGCGCGTGGGAAACGGTTCCAAAGTCGATGTGATCGCGGTCGGCACGCTACCTCTACATCTACCTTTGGGATTAATATTAGACCTAAATAATTGTTATTTGGTGCCAGCGTTGAGCATGAACATTATATCTGGATCTTGTTTAATGCGAGACGGTTATTCATTTAAATCGGAGAATAATGGTTGTTCTATTTATATGAGTAATATCTTTTATGGTCATGCACCCTTGAAGAGTGGTCTATTCTTGTTAAATCTCGATAGTAGTGATACACATATTCATAATATAGAAGCCAAAAGATGCAGAGTTGATAATGATAGTGCAACTTATTTGTGGCACTGCCATTTAGGTCATATCGGTATAAAGCGCATGAAGAAACTCCATACTGATGGACTTTTGGAACCACTTGATTATGAATCACTTGGTACTTGCGAACCATGCCTCATGGGCAAGATGACTAAAACACCGTTCTCCGATACTATGGAGAGAGCAACAGATTTATTGGAAATAATACATACCGATGTATGTGGTCCGATGAATATTAAGGCTCGTGGCGGATATCGTTATTTTCTCACCTTCACAGATGATTTAAGCAGATATGGGTATATCTACTTGATGAAACACAAGTCTGAAACATTTGAAAAGTTCAAGGAATTTCAGAGTGAAGTTGAAAATCATCGTAACAAGAAAATAAAGTTTCTACGATCTGATCGTGGAGGAGAATATTTGAGTTACGAGTTTGGTATACATTTGAAAAATTGTGGAATAGTTTCGCAACTCACGCCACCCGGAACACCACAGTGTAATGGTGTGTCCGAACGTCGTAATCGTACTTTACTAGATATGGTATGATCTATGATGTCTCTTACTGATTTACCGCTATCGTTTTGGGGATACGCTTTAGAGACGGCCGCATTCACGTTAAATAGGGCACCATCAAAATCCGTTGAGACGACGCCTTATGAACTGTGGTTTGGCAAGAAACCAAAGTTGTCGTTTCTTAAAGTTTGGGGTTGCGATGCTTATGTGAAAAAGCTTCAACCTGATAAGCTCGAACCTGAAGGAAATATGCCCTAGAGGCAATAATAAAGTTATTATTTATTTCCTTATATCATGATAAATGTTTATTATTCATGCTAGAATTGTATTAACCGGAAACATAATACATGTGTGAATACATAGACCAACAGAGTGTCACTAGTATGCCTCTACTTGACTAGCTCGTTAATCAAAGATGGTTATGTTTCCTAACCATGAACAAAGAGTTGTTATTTGATTAACAAGGTCACATCATTAGTTGAATGATCTGATTGACATGACCCATTGCATTAGCTTAGCACCCGATCGTTTAGTATGTTGCTATTGCTTTCTTCATGACTTATACATGTTCCTGTAACTATGAGATTATGCAACTCCCGTTTACCGGAGGAACACTTTGGGTACTACCAAACGTCACAACGTAACTGGGTGATTATAAAGGAGTACTACAGGTGTCTCCAATGGTAGATGTTGGGTTGGCGTATTTCGAGATTAGGGTTTGTCACTCCGATTGTCGGAGAGGTATCTCTGGGCCCTCTCGGTAATATACATCACATAAGCCTTGCAAGCATAATAACTAAGATGTTAGTTATGAGATGATGTATTACGGAACGAGTAAAGAGACTTGCCAGTAACGAGATTGAACTAGGTATTGGATACCGACGATCGAATCTCGGGCAAGTAACATACCGATGACAAAGGGAACAACGTATGTTGTTATGCGGTCTGACCGATAAAGATCTTCGTAGAATATGTAGGAGCCAATATGGGCATCCAGGTCCCGCTATTGGTTATTGACCGGAGACGTGTCTCGGTCATGTCTACATTGTTCTCGAACCGTAGGGTCCGCACGCTTAACGTTACGATGACAGTTATTATGAGTTTATACATTTTGATGTACCGAAGGTTGTTCGGAGTCCCGGATGAGATCACGGACATGACGAGGAGTCTCGAAATGGTCGAGACGTAAAGATTGATATATTGGAAGCCTATGTTTGGACATCGGAAGTGTTCCGGGTGAAATCGGGATTTTACCGGATTACCGGGAGGGTTACCGGAACCCCCCGGGAGCCAAATGGGCCAACATGGGCCTTAGTGGAAAGGTGAGAGGGCAGCCCACATAGGGCTGCGCCTCCCCCCTCTCCCTAGTCCTATTAGGACTAGGAGAGGGGCCGGCCACCTCTCTCTCTCTCCCCTTTAAAGGATTCCTAGTTGGACTAGGATTGGAGGGGGGAGTCCTACTCCCGGTAGGAGTTGGACTCCTCCTGCGCCTCCCTCTCTCTGGCCGGCCAGCCCCCCTCCCTCCATCCTTTATATACGGGGGCAGGGGACACCCCAAGACACACAAGTTGATCCTTGAGATCGTTCCTTAGCCGTGTGCGGTGCCCCCTGCCACCAAATTCCACCTCGATCATACCGTTGTAGTGCTTAGGCGAAGCCCTGCGTCGGTAGTACATCAAGATCGTCACCACGCCGTTGTGCTGACGGAACTCTTCCTCGACGCTTTGCTGGATCGGAGCCCGAGGATCGTCATCGAGCTGAACGTGTGCTAAGAACTCGGAGGTGCCGGAGTAACGGTGCTTGGATCGGTCGGATCGGGAAGAAGACGTACGACTACTTCCTCTACGTTGTGAGATCGCTTCCATAGTCGGTCTGCGTTGGTACGTAGACAATACTCTCCCCCTCGTTGCTATGCATCACCATGATCTTGCATGTGCGTAGGAAAAATTTCGAAATTACTACGTTCCCCAACAGTGGTATCAGAGCCTAGGTTTTATGGTTTGATGTTATTTGCACGAGTAGAACACAAGTGAGTTGTGGGCGATACAAGTCATACTGCCTACCAGCATGTCATACTTTGGTTCGGCGGTATTGTTGGACGAGACGATCCGGACCAACCTTACGCGTACTCTTACACGAGACCGGTTCCCTCGACGCGCTTTGCACATAGATGGCTTGCGGAAGACTGTCTCTCCAACTTTAGTTGAACCAAGTGTGACTACGCCCGGTCCTTGAGAAGGTTAAAACGGAGTCTATTTGACGAACTATCGTTGTGGTTTTGATGCATAGGTGAGATGAGTTCTTACTTAAGCCCGTAGCAGCCACGTAAAACTTGCAACAACAAAGTAGAGGACGTCTAACTTGTTTTTGCAGGGCATGTTGTGATGTGATATGGTCAAGGCATGATGCTGATTTTATTGTATGAGATGATCATGTTTTGTAACCGAGTTATCGGCAACTGGCAGGAGCCATATGGTTGTCGCTTTATTGTATGCAATGCAATCGCGATGTAATGCTTTACTTTATTACTAAGCGGTAGTGATAGTCGTGGAAGCATAAGATTGGCAAGACGACAACGATGCTACGATGGAGATCAAGGTGTCGCGCCGGTGACGATGGTGATCATGACGGTGCTTCGGAGATGGAGATCACAAGCACAAGATGATGATGGCCATATCATATCACTTATATTGATTGCATGTGATGTTTATCCTTTTATGCATCTTATCTTGCTTTGATTGACGGTAGCATTATAAGATGATCTCTCACTAAATTATCAAGAAGTGTTCTCCCTGAGTATGCACCGTTGCCAAAGTTCGTCGTGCCGAGACACCACGTGATGATCGGGTGTATTAAGCTCTACGTCCATCTACAACGGGTGCAAGCCAGTTTTGCACACGCAGAATACTCAGGTTAAACTTGACGAGCCTAGCATATGCAGATATGGCCTCGGAACACAGAGACCGAAAGGTCGAGCGTGAATCATATAGTAGATATGATCAACATGACGATGTTCACCATTGAAAACTACTCCATCTCACGTGATGATCGGTTATGGTTTAGTTGATTTGGATCACGTG
This sequence comes from Triticum monococcum, assembly GCA_034509565.1. Lineage (NCBI taxonomy): Eukaryota > Viridiplantae > Streptophyta > Magnoliopsida > Poales > Poaceae > Triticum > Triticum monococcum. The sequence continues at coordinate 390,347,415 of CM067841.1, forward strand.
ATCACTTAGAGGATTAGAGGGATGTCTATCTAAGTGGGAGTTCCTAAGTAATTTGATTAACTGAACTTAAACTTATCATGAACTTAGTACCTGATAGTCTCTTGCTCGTTTATGTTGATTGTAGATAGATGGCTCGTGCTGTTGTTCCGTTGAATTTTAATGCGTTCCTTGAGAAAGCAAAGTTGAAAGATGATGGTAGCAATTACACGGACTGGGTCCGTAACCTGAGGATTATCCTCATTGCTGCACAGAAGAATTACGTCCTGGAAGCACCGCTAGGTGCCAGGCCTGCTGCTGGAGCAACACCAGATGTTATGAACGTCTGGCAGAGCAAAGCTGATGACTACTCGATAGTTCAGTGTGCCATGCTTTACGGCTTAGAATCGGGACTTCAACGACGTTTTGAACGTCATGGAGCATATGAGATGTTCCAGGAGTTGAAGTTAATATTTCAAGCAAATGCCCGAATTGAGAGATATGAAGTCTCCAATAAGTTCTATAGCTGCAAGATGGAGGAGAACAGTTCTGTCAGTGAGCATATACTCAAAATGTCTGGGTATAATAATCACTTGATTCAGATGGGAGTTAATCTTCCAGATGATTGCGTCATTGACAGAATTCTCCAATCACTGCCACCAAGCTACAAGAGCTTCGTGATGAACTATAATATGCAAGGGATGAACAAGACTATTCCCGAGCTCTTCGCAATGCTGAAGCTGCGGAGGTAGAAATCAAGAAGGAGCATCAAGTGTTGATGGTTAGCAAAACCACTAGTTTCAAGAAAAAGGGCAAAGGGAAGAAGAAGGGAAACTTCAAGAAGAACAGCAAGCAAGTTGCTGCTAAGGAGAAGAAACCCAAGTCTGGACCTAAGCCTGAAACTGAGTGCTTCTACTGCAAGCAGACTGGTCACTTGAAGCGGAACTGCCCCAAGTATTTGGCGGATAAGAAGGATGGCAAGGTGAACAAAGGTATATGTGATATACATGTTATTGATGTGTACCTTACTAGAGCTCGCAGTAGCACCTGGGTATTTGATACTGGTTCTGTTGCTAATATTTGCAACTCGAAACAGGGACTACGGAATAAGCGGACACTAGCAAAGGACGAGGTGACGATGCGCGTGGGAAACGGTTCCAAAGTCGATGTGATCGCGGTCGGCACGCTACCTCTACATCTACCTTCGGGATTAATATTAGACCTAAATAATTGTTATTTGGTGCCAGCGTTGAGCATGAACATTATATCTGGATCTTGTTTGATGCGAGACGGTTATTCATTTAAATCAGAGAATAATGGTTGTTCTATTTATATGAGTAATATCTTTTATGGTCATGCACCCTTGAAGAGTGGTCTATTCTTATTGAATCTCGATAGTAGTGATACACATATTCACAATGTAGAAGCCAAAAGATGCAGAGTTGATAATGATAGTGCAACTTATTTGTGGCACTGCCGTTTAGGTCATATCGGTGTAAAACACATAAAGAAACTCCATCCTAATGGGCTTTTGGAACCACTTGATTATGAATCACTTGGTACTTGCGAACCGTGCCTCATAGGCAAGATGACTAAAACACCGTTCTCCGGTACTATGGAGAGAGCAACAGATTTATTGGAAATCATACATACCGATGTATGTGGTCCGATGAATATTGAGGCTCGTGGCGGATATCGTTATTTTCTCACCTTCACAGATGATTTAAGCAGATATGGGTATATCTACTTAATGAAACATAAGTCTGAAACATTTGAAAAGTTCAAGGAATTTCAGAGTGAAGTTGAAAATCATCGTAACAAGAAAATAAAGTTTCTACGATCTGATCGTGGAGGAGAATATTTGAGTTACGAGTTTGGTATACATTTGAAAAATCGTGGAATAGTTTCGCAACTCACGCCACCCGGAACACCACAGCGTAATGGTGTGTCCGAACGTCGTAATCGTACTTTACTAGATATGGTGCGATCTATGATGTCTCTTACTGATTTACCGCTATCGTTTTGGGGTTATGCTTTAGAGACGGCCGCATTCACGTTAAATAGGGCACCATCAAAATCCGTTGAGACGACGCCTTATGAACTATGGTTTGGCAAGAAACCAAAGTTGTCGTTTCTTAAAGTTTGGGGCTGCGATGCTTATGTGAAAAAGCTTCAACCTGATAAGCTCGAACCCAAAGCGGAGAAATGTGTCTTCATAGGATACCCAAAGGAAACTGTTGGGTATACCTTCTATCACAGATCCGACGGCAAGACATTCGTTGCTAAGAATGGATCATTTCTAGAGAAGGAGTTTCTCTCGAAAGAAGTGAGTGGGAGGAAAGTAGAACTTGACGAGGTAACTGTACCTGCTCCCTTATTGGAAAATAGTACATCACAGAAGACTGTTTCTGCGACACCTATACCAATTAGTGAGGAAGCTAATGATGATGATCATGAAGCTTCAGGACAAGATACTACTGAACCACGTAGATCAACCAGAGTGAGATCCGCACCAGAGTGGTACGGTAATCCAGTTCTGGAAGTCATGCTACTAGATCATGATGAACCTACGAACTATGAAGAAGCGATGGTGAGCCCAGATTCCGCAAAGTGGCTTGAGGCCATGAAATCTGAGATGGGATCCATGTATGAGAACAAAGTATGGACTTTGGTTGACTTGCCCGATGATCGGCAAGCAATTGAGAATAAATGGATCTTCAAGAAAAAGACTGACGCTGACGGAAATATTACTGTCTATAAAGCTCGACTTGTCGCAAAAGGTTTTCGACAAGTTCAAGGGGTTGACTACGATGAGACCTTCTCACCCGTAGCGATGCTTAAGTCCGTCAGAATTATGTTAGCAATTGCTGCGTTTTATGATTATGAAATATGGCAAATGGATGTCAAAACTGCATTTCTGAATGGATTTCTGGAAGAAGAGTTGTATATGATGCAACCAGAAGGTTTTGTCGATCCGAAGGGAGCTAACAAAGTGTGCAAACTCCAGCGATCCATTTATGGACTGGTGCAAGCATCTCGGAGTTGGAATAAACGCTTTGATAGTGTGATCAAAGCATTTGGCTTTATACAGACTTTTGGAGAAGCCTGTATTTACAAGAAAGTGAGTGGGAGCTCTGTAGCATTTCTGATATTATATGTGGATGACATATTGCTGATTGGAAATGATATAGAATTTCTGGATAGCATAAAGGGATACTTGAATAAAAGTTTTTCGATGAAAGACCTCGGGGAAGCTTCTTACATATTAGGCATAAAGATCTGTAGAGATAGATCAAAACGCTTAATTGGACTTTCACAAGGCACATACCTTGACAAGATTTTGAAGAAGTTCAAAATGGATCAAGCAAAGAAAGGGTTCTTGCCTGTGTTACAAGGTGTGAAGTTGAGTCAGACTCAATGCCCGACCAATGCAGAAGATAGAGAGAAAATGAAAGATGTTCCCTATGCTTCAGCCATAGGCTCTATCATGTATGCAATGCTGTGTACCAGACCTGATGTGTGCCTTGCTATAAGTTTAGCAGGGAGGTACCAAAGTAATCCAGGAGTGGATCACTGGACAGCGGTCAAGAACATCCTGAAATACCTGAAAAGGACTAGGGATATGTTTCTCGTATATGGAGGTGACAAAGAGCTCACCGTAAGAGGTTACGTTGATGCAAGCTTTGACACTGATCCGGACGATTCTAAATCGCAAACCGGATACGTGTTTACTTTAAACGGTGGAGCTGTCAGTTGGTGCAGTTCTAAACAAAGCATCGTAGCGGGATCTACATGTGAAGCGGAGTACATAGCTGCTTCGGAAGCAGCGAACGAAGGAGTCTGGATGAAGGAGTTCATATCCGATCTAGGTGTCATACCAAGTGCATCGGGTCCAATGAAAATCTTCTGTGACAATACTGGTGCAATTGCCTTGGCAAAGGAATCCAGATTTCACAAAAGAACCAAACACATCAAGAGACGCTTCAACTCCATCTGGGATTTAGTCCAGGTGGGAGACATAGAGATTTGCAAGATACATACGGATCTGAATGTTGCAGACCCGTTGACTAAGCCTCTTCCACGAGCAAAACATGATCAGCACCAAGGCTCCATGGGTGTTAGAATCATTACTGTGTAATCTAGATTATTGACTCTAGTGCAAGTGGGAGACTGAAGGAAATATGCCCTAGAGGCAATAATAAAGTTATTATTTATTTCCTTATATCATGATAAATGTTTATTATTCATGCTAGAATTGTATTAACCGGAAACATAATACATGTGTGAATACATAGACCAACAGAGTGTCACTAGTATGCCTCTACTTGACTAGCTTGTTAATCAAAGATGGTTATGTTTCCTAACCATGAACAAAGAGTTGTTATTTGATTAACAAGGTCACATCATTAGTTGAATGATCTGATTGACATGACCCATTGCATTAGCTTAGCACCCGATCGTTTAGTATGTTGCTATTGCTTTCTTCATGACTTATACATGTTCCTATAACTATGAGATTATGCAACTCCCGTTTACCGGAGGAACACTTTGGGTACTACCAAACGTCACAACGTAACTGGGTGATTATAAAGGAGTACTACAGGTGTCTCCAATGGTAGATGTTGGGTTGGCGTATTTCGAGATTAGGGTTTGTCACTCCGATTGTCGGAGAGGTATCTCTGGGCCCTCTCGGTAATATACATCACATAAGCCTTGCAAGAATAATAACTAAGATGTTAGTTATGAGATGATGTATTACGGAACGAGTAAAGAGACTTGCCAGTAATGAGATTGAACTAGGTATTGGATACCGACGATCGAATCTCGGGCAAGTAACATACCGATGACAAAGGAAACAACGTATGTTGTTATGCGGTCTGACCGATAAAGATCTTCATAGAATATGTAGGAGCCAATATGGGCATCCAGGTCTCGCTATTGGTTATTGACCGGAGACGTGTCTCGGTCATGTCTACATTGTTCTCGAACCGTAGGGTCCGCATGCTTAACGTTACGATGACAGTTATTATGAGTTTATACATTTTGATGTACCGAAGGTTGTTTGGAGTCCCGGATGAGATCACGGACATGACGAGGAGTCTCGAAATGGTCGAGACGTAAAGATTGATATATTGGAAGCCTATGTTTGGACATCGGAAGTGTTCCGGGTGAAATCGGGATTTTACCGGATTACCGGGAGGGTTACCGGAACCCCCCGGGAGCCAAATGGGCCAACATGGGCCTTAGTGGAAAGGTGAGAGGGCAGCCCACATAGGGCTGCGCCTCCCCCCTCTCCCTAGTCCTATTAGGACTAGGAGAGGGGCCGGCCACCTCTCTCTCTCTCCCCTTTAAAGGATTCCTAGTTGGACTAGGATTGGAGGGGGGAGTCCTACTCCCGGTAGGAGTAGGACTCCTCCTGCGCCTCCCTCTCTCTGGCCGGCCAGCCCCCCTCCCTCCATCCTTTATATACGGGGGCAGGGGACACCCCAAGACACACAAGTTGATCCTTGAGATCGTTCCTTAGCCGTGTGCGGTGCCCCCTGCCACCAAATTCCACCTCGATCATACCGTTGTAGTGCTTAGGCGAAGCCCTGCGTCGGTAGTACATCAAGATCGTCACCACGCCGTTGTGCTGACGGAACTCTTCCTCGACGCTTTGCTGGATCGGAGCCCGAGGATCGTCATCGAGCTGAACGTGTGCTAAGAACTCGGAGGTGCCGGAGTAACGGTGCTTGGATCGGTCGGATCGGGAAGAAGACGTACGACTACTTCCTCTACGTTGTGAGATCGCTTCCGCAGTCGGTCTGCGTTGGTACGTAGACAATACTCTCCCCCTCGTTGCTATGCATCACCATGATCTTGCGTGTGCGTAGGAAAATTTTCGAAATTACTACGTTCCCCAACAGAACCCAAATCGGAGAAATGTGTCTTCATAGGATATCCAAAGGAAACTATTGGATACACCTTCTATCACAGATCCGAAGGCAAGACTTTTGTTGCTAAATTCGGAAATTTTCTTGAGAAGGAGTTTCTCTCGAAAGAAGTGAGTGGGAGGAAAGTAGAACTTGACGAGGTAACTGTACCCGCTCCCTTATTAGAAAGTAGTACATCACAGAAAACTGTTTCTGCGACACCTACACCAATAAGTGAGGAAGTTGATGATAATGATCATGAAACTTCAGAACAAGATACTACTGAACCTCGTAGATCAACTAGAGCAAGATCCGCGCCAGAGTGGTACGGTAATCCAGTTCTGGAAGTCATGCTACTAGATCATGATGAACCTACGAACTATGAAGAAGCGATGGTGAGCCCAGATTCCGAAAAGTGGTTTGAGGCCATGAAATCTGAGATGGGATCCATGTATGAGAACAAAGTATGGACTTTGGTTGACTTGCCCGATGATCGGCAAGCAATTGAGAATAAATGGATCTTCAAGAAAAAGACTGACGCTGACGGTAATATTACTGTCTATAAAGCTTGACTTGTTGCAAAAGGTTTTCGACAAGTTCAAGGGGTTGACTACGATGAGACATTCTCACCCGTAGCGATGCTTAAGTCTGTCAGAATCATGTTAGCAATTGCCGCATTTTATGATTATGAAATTTGGCAGATGGATGTCAAAACTGCATTTCTGAATGGATTTCTGGAAGAAGAGTTGTATATGATGCAACCGGAAGGTTTTGTCGATCCAAAGGGAGCTAACAAAGTGTGCAAACTCCAGCGATCCATTTATGGACTGGTGCAAGCATCTCGGAGTTGGAATAAACGCTTTGATAGTGTGATCAAAGCATTTGGCTTTATATAGACTTTTGGAGAAGCCTGTATTTACAAGAAAGTGAGTGGGAGCTCTGTAGCATTCCTGATATTATATGTGGATGACATATTGCTGATTGGAAATGATATAGAATTTCTGGATAGCATAAAGGGATACTTGAATAAGAGTTTTTCAATGAAAGACCTTGGTGAAGCTGCTTACATATTGGGCATTACGATCTATAGAGATAGATCAAGACGCTTAATACCTTGACAAGATTTTGAAGAATTTCAAAATGGATCAAGCAAAGAAAGGGTTCTTGCCTGTGTTACAAGGTGTGAAGTTGAGTCAGACTCAATGCCCAACCACTGCAGAAGATAGAGAGAAAATGAAAGATGTTCCCTATGCTTCAGCCATAGGCTCCATCATGTATGCAATGCTGTGTACCAGACCTGATGTGTGCCTTGCTATAAGTTTAGCAGGGAGGTACCAAAGTAATCCAGGAGTGGATCACTGGACAGCGGTCAAGAACATCCTGAAATACCTGAAAAGGACTAAGGATATGTTTCTCGTATATGGAGGTGACAAAGAGCTCACCGTAAGAGGTTACGTTGATGCAAGCTTTTACACTGATCCGGACGATTCTAAATCGCAAACCAGATACGTGTTTACTTTAAACGGTGGAGCTGTCAGTTGGTGCAGTTCTAAACAAAGCGTCGTAGCGGGATCTACATGTGAAGCGGAGTACATAGCTGCTTCGGAAGCAGCGAACGAAGGAGTCTGGATGAAGGAGTTCATATCCGATCTAGGTGTCATACCTAGTGCATCGGGTACAATGAAAATCTTTTGTGACAATACTGGTGCAATTACTTTGGCAAAGGAATCCAGATTTCACAAAATGACCAAACACATCAAGAGACGCTTCAATTCCATCCGGGATCTAGTCCAGGTGGGAGACATAGAGATTTGCAAGATACATACGGATCTGAATGTTGCAGACCCGTTGACTAAGCCTCTTCCACGAGCAAAACATGATCAGCACCAAGGCTCCATGGGTGTTAGAATCATTACTGTGTAATCTAGATTACTGACTCTAGTGCAAGTGGGAGACTGAAGGAAATATGCCCTAGAGGCAATAATAAAGTTATTATTTATTTCCTTATATCATGATAAATGTTTATTATTCATGCTAGAATTGTATTAACCGGAAACATAATACATGTGTGAATACATAGACAAACAGAGTGTCACTAGCATGCCTCTACTTGACTAGCTCGTTAATCAAAGATGGTTAAGTTTCCTAACCATGAACAAAGAGTTGTTATTTGATTAACAAGGTCACATCATTAGTTGAATGATCTGATTGACATGACCCATTTCATTAGCTTAGCACCCGATCGTTTAGTATGTTGCTATTGCTTTCTTCATGACTTATACATGTTCCTATGACTATGAGATTATGCAACTCCCGTTTGCCAGAGGAACACTTTGGGTACTACCAAACGTCACAACGTAACTGGGTGATTATAAAGGAGTACTACAGGTGTCTCCAATGGTAGATGTTGGGTTGGCGTATTTCGAGATTAGGGTTTATCACTCCGATTGTCGGAGAGGTATCTCTGGGCCCTCTCGGTAATACACATCACATAAGCCTTGCAAGCATTATAACTAAGATGTCAGTTGTGAGATGATGTATTATGGAACGAGTAAAGAGACTTGCCAGTAACGAGATTGAACTAGGTATTGGATACCGACGATCGAATCTTGGGCAAGTAACATACCGATGACAAAGGGAACAACGTATATTGTTATGCGGTCTGACCGATAAAGATCTTCGTAGAATATGTAGGACCAATATGGGCATCCAGGTCCCGCTATTGGTTATTGACCGGAGACGTGTCTCGGTCATGTCTACATTGTTCTCGAACCGTAGGGTCCGCACGCTTAACGTTACGATGACAGTTATTATGAGTTTATGCATTTTGATGTACCGAAGGTTGTTCGGAGTCCCGGATGTGATCACGGACATGACGAGGAGTCTCGAAATGGTCGAGACATAAAGATTGATATATTGGAAGCCTATGTTTGGACATCGGAAGTATTCCGGGTGAAATCGTGATTTTACCGGAATACCGGGAGGGTTACCGGAACCCCACGGGTGCTAAATGGGCCATAATGGGCCTTAGTGGAAAAGAGAAGGGGCTGCCCTAGATGGGCTGTGCGCCTCCCCCTTCCCCTAGTCCTATTAGGACTAGGAAAGGGTGGCCGGCCACCTCCTCCTCTTTTCCCCTCCGAGGAATCCTAGTTGGACTAGGATTGGAGGGGGAATCCTACTCCCAGTGGGAGTAGGACTCTCCTGCGCCTCCTCCTTGGCCGGCCGGCCCCTCCCCCTTGGATCCTTTATATACGGGGGCAGGGGGCACCTCTAGACACACAAGTTGATCCTTGATATCGTTCCTTAGCCGTGTGCGGTGCCCCCTGCCACCAAATTCCACCCCGATCATACCGTTGTAGTGCTTAGGCGAAGCCCTGCGTCAGTAGTACATCAAGATCGTCACCACGCCGTCGTGCTGACGGAACTCCTCCCCGAAGCTTTGCTGGATCGGAGCCCGGGGATCGTCATCGAGCTGAACGTGTGCTAAGAACTCGGAGGTGCCGGAGTAACGGTGCTTGGATCGGTCGGATCGGGAAGAAGACGTACGACTACTTCCTCTATGTTGTGCCAACGCTTCCGTTGCGATCTACAAGGGTACGTAGATCAGACTCTCCCCCTCGTTGCTATGCATCACCATGATCTTGCGTGTGCGTAGGATTTTTTTTGAAATTACTACGTTCCCCAACACGGGTGTGATAAGCTCTACGTCCATCTACAACGGGTGCAAGCCAGTTTTGCACACGCAGAATACTCAGGTTAAACTTGACGAGCCTAGCATATGCAGATATGGCCTCGGAACACAGAGACCGAAAGGTCGAGCGTGAATCATATAGTAGATATGATCAACATAACGATGTTCACCATTGAAAACTACTCCATCTCACGTGATGATCGGTTATGGTTTAGTTGATTTGGATCACGTGATCACTTAGAAGATAAGAGGGATGTCTTTCTAAGTGGGAGTTCTTAAGTAATATGATTAATTGAACTTTAATTTATCATGAACCTAGTCCTGGTAGTATTAGCATATCTATGTTGTAGATCAATAGCTCGCGTTGTTGCTTCCCTGTGTTTATTTTGATATGTTCCTAGAGAAAAACTATGTTGAAAGATGTTAGTAGCAATGATGCGGATTGGATCCGTGATATGAGGTTTGTCCTCATTGCTGCACAGAAAAATTATGTCCTTGATGCACCGCTAGGTGACAGACCTATTGCAGGAGCAGATGCAGACGTTATGAACGTTTGGCTAGCTCAATATGATGACTACTTGATAGTTTAGTGCACCGTGCTTAATGGCTTAGAATCGGGACTTCAAAGACGTTTTGAACGTCATGGACCATATGAGATGTTCCAGGAGTTGAAGTTAATATTTCAAGCAAATACCCGAGTTGAGAGATATGAAGTCTCCAACAAGTTCTATAGCTAAAAGATGGAGGAGAATCGCTCAACTAGTGAGCATGTGCTCAGATTGTCTGGGTACTACAATCGCTTGAATCAAGTGGGAGTTAATCTTCCAGATAAGATAGTGATTGACAGAATTCTCTAGTCACCATCACCAAGTTAGTAGAACTTCGTGATGAACTATGATATGCAAGGGATAACGGAAACGATTCCCAAGCTCTTCGTGATGCTGAAATCGACGAAGGTAGAAATCAAGAAAAACATCAAGTGTTGATGGTTGACAAGACCACTAGTTTGAAGAAAAGGGCAAAAGGGAAGAAGGGGAACTTCAAAAAGAATAGCAAGCAAGTTGCTGCTCAAGTGAAGAAACCCAAGTCTGATCCTAAGCCTGAGACTAAGTGTTTCTACTGCAAAGGGACTGGTCACTGGAAGCGGAACTACCCCAAGTGATTGGCGGATAAGAAGGATGGCAAAGTGAACATAAGTATATTTGATATACATGTTATTGATGTGTACTTTACTAGTGTTTATAGCAACCCCTCAGTATTTGATACTAGTTCAGTTGCTAAGAGTAGTAACTCGAAACGGGAGTTACAGAATAAACAGAAACTAGTAAAAGTCGAGGTGACGATGTGTGTTGGAAGTAGTTCCAAGATTGATATGATCATCATCGCACTCTCCCTATACTTTCGGGATTAGTGTTGAAACTAAATAAGTGTTATTTGGTGTTTGCGTTGAGCATGAATATGATTTGATCATGTTTATTGCAATACGGTTATTCATTTAAGTTAGAGAACAATTGTTGTTCTGTTTACATGAATAAAACCTTATATGGTTACACACCCAATGAAAATGGTTCATTGGATCTCGATCGTAGTGATACACATATTCATAATATTGAAACCAAAAGATGCAAAGTTAATAATGATAGTGCAACTTATTTGTGGCACTGCAGTTTAAGTCATATTGGTGTAAAGCGCATGAAGAAACTCCACGCTGATGGGCTTTCGGAATCACTTGATTATGAATCACTTGATGCTTGCGAACCATGCCTTTTGGGCAATATGACTAAAACGCCGTTCTCCGGAACAATGAAGCAAGCAACAGATTTGTTGGAAATCATACATACTGATGTATGTGGTCCGATGAATATTAAGGCTTGCAGCAGGTATCATTATTTTCTGACCTTCACAGATGATTTGAGCAGATATGGGGACATCTACTTAATGAAACACAAGTCTGAAACATTTGAAAAGTTCAAAGAATTTCAGAGTGAAGTTGAAAATCATCGTAACAAGAAAATAAAGTTTCTACGATCTGATCGTGGAGGAGAATATTTGAGTTACGAGTTTGGTGTACATTTGAAAAATTGTGGAATAGTTTCGCAACTCACGCCACCCGGAACACCACAGCGTAATGGTGTGTCCGAACGTCGTAATCGTACTTTACTAGATATGGTACGATCTATGATGTCTCTTACCGATCTACCACTATCGTTTTGGGGTTATGCATTAGAGACAGCTGCATTCACGTTAAATAGGGCACCATCTAAATCCGTTGAGACGACGCCGTGTGAACTATGGTTTGGCAAGAAACCTAAGCTGTCGTTTCTTAAAGTTTGGAGTTGCGATGCTTATGTGAAATGTTTCATCTCGATAAGCTCAAACTCAAATCGGAGAAATATGTCTTCATAGGATACCCAAAGGAAACAGTTGGGTACACCTTCTATCACAGATCCGAAGGCAAGACTTTTGTTGCTAAATTCGGAAACTTTCTGGAGAAGGAGTTTCTCTCGAAAGAAGTGAGTGGGAGGAAAGTAGAACTTGATGAGGTAACTGTACCTCCTCCCTTATTGGAAAGTAGTACATCACAGAAACCGGTTTCTGTGACACCTACACCAATTAGTGAGGAAGCTAATGATGATGATCATGAAACTTCGGATCAAGTTACTACCGAATCTCGTAGGTAAACCAGAGTGAGATCCGCATCAGAGTGGTACGGTAATCCTGTTCTGGAAGTCATGTTACTAGACCATGACGAACTTGCGAACTATGAGGAAGCGATGATGAGCCCAGATTCCGCGAAATGGTTTGTGGCCATGAAATCTGAGATATAATCCATGTATGAGAACAAAGTTTGGACTTTGGTTGACTTGCCCGATGATCGGCAAGCAATTGAGAATAAATGGATCTTCAAGAGGAAGACGGACGCTGATAGTAGTGTTACTATCTACAAAGCTAGAATTGTCGCAAAAGGTTTTCGACAAGTTCAAGGTGTTGACTACGATGAGAGCTTCTCACTCGTATCTATGCTTGAGTCTGTCCGAATCATGTTAGTAATTGCCGCATTTTATGAAATCTAGCAAATGGATAAACAAAACTGCATTCCTTAATGGATTTATTAAAGAAGAGTTGTATATGATGCAACAAGAAGGTTTTGTCAATCCGAAAGGTGCTAACAAAAATGTGCAAGCTCCAGCGATCCATCTGTGGACTGGTGCAAGTATTTCGGAGTTGGAATATACGCTTTGATGAGTTGATCAAAGCATATAGTTTTATACAGACTTGTGGTGAAGCCTGTATTTACAAGAAAGTGAGTGGAGCACTACAACATTTCTGATAAGTATATGTGAATGACATATTGTTGATCGGAAATAATGTAGAATTATTCTGTAAAGCATAAAGTAGTGTTTGAAAGGAGTTTTTCAAAGAAAGACTTCGGTGAAGCTGCTTACATATTGAGCTTCAAGATCTATAGAGATAGATCAAGACGCTTGATAAGTTTTTTCAATGAGTACATACCTTGACAAGATTTTGAAGTAGTTCAAAATGGAGCAGTCAAAGAAAGAGTTCTTGCCTGTATTACAAGGTGTGAAGTTGAGTAAGACTCAAAGCCCGACCACGGCAGAAGATAGAAAGAGAATGAAAGTCATTCCCTATGCCTTGGCCATAGGTTCTATAAAGTATGTCATGCTGTATACCAGATCTATTGTATACCCTGCACTAATTTGGCAAGGGAGTACAATAGTGATCTAGGAGTAGATCACTGGACAGTGGTCAGAATTATCCTTAGTGAAATAAGGATATGTTTCTCGATTATGGACGTGATAAAAAGGTTCGTCGTAAAGGGTTACGCCGATGCAAGTTTTGACACTAATCTAGATGACTCTAAGTCTCGGTCTAGATACATATTGAAAGTGGGAGCAATTAGCTAGAGTAGCTCCATGCAGAGCATTGTTAACATAGAAATTTGCAAAATACATGTGGATCTGAATGTGGCAGACCCGTTGACTAAGATTCTCTCACAAGCAAAACATGATCACACCTTAGTACTCTTTGGGTGTTAATCACATAGCAATGTGAACTAGATTACTGAATCTAGTAAACCCTTTGGGTGTTGGTCACATGGCGATGTGAACTATGGGTGTTAATCACATGATGATGTGAACCATCGATGTTAATCACATGGTGATGTGATCTAGATTATTGACTCTAGTGCAAGTGGGAGACTGAAGGAAATATTCCCTAGAGGCAATAATAAAGTTATTATTTATTTCCTTATATCATGATAAATGTTTATTATTCATGCTAGAATTGTATTAACCGGAAACATAATACATGTGTGAATATATAGACAAACAGAGTGTCACTAGTATGCCTCTACTTGACTAGCTCGTTAATCAAAGATGGTTATGTTTCCTAACCATGAACAAAGAGTTGTTATTTGATTAACGAGGTCACATCATTAGTTGAATGATCTGATTGACATGACCCATTTCATTAGCTTAGCACCCGATCGTTTAGTATGTTGCTATTGCTTTCTTCATGACTTATACATGTTCCTATGACTATGAGATTATGCAACTCCCGTTTGCCGGAGGAACACTTTGGGTACTACCAAACGTCACAACATAACTGGGTGATTATAAAGGAGTACTACAGGTGTCTCCAATGGTAGATGTTGGGTTGGCATATTTCGAGATTAGGGTTTGTCACTCCGATTGTCGGAGAGGTATCTCTGGGCCCTCTCGGTAATACACATCACATAAGCCTTGCAAGCATCATAACGAGTAAAGAGACTTGCCAGTAACGAGATTGAACTAGGTATTGGATACCGACGATCGAATCTCGGGCAAGTAACATACCGATGACAAAGGGAACAACGTATGTTGTTATGCGGTCTGACCGATAAAGATCTTCGTAGAATATGTAGGAGCCAATATGGGCATCCAGGTCCCGCTATTGGTTATTGACCGGAGACGTGTCTCGGTCATGTCTACATTGTTCTCGAACCGTAGGGTCCGCACGCTTAACGTTACGATGACAGTTATTATGAGTTTATGCATTTTGATGTACCGAAGGTTGTTCGGAGTCCCGGATGTGATCACGGACATGACGAGGAGTCTCGAAATGGTCGAGACATAAAGATTGATATATTGGAAGCCTATGTTTGGACATCGGAAGTGTTCCGGGTGAAATCGGGAATTTTACCGGAGTACCGGGAGGTTACCGGAACCCCCCGGGAACCAAATGGGCCTTATTGGGCCTTAGTGGAAAGGTGAAAGGGGCAGCCCAAGGTGGGCTGCGCGCCTCCCCCCTCCTCTAGTCCTATTAGGACTAGGAGAGGTGGCCGGCCCCCTTCTCCCTCTCTCTCTCTCTCTCTCTCGAGGAATCCTATTAGGAATAGGATTGGGGGGGGGGGTCCTACTCCCGGTAGGAGTAGGACTCCTCCTGCGCCCTCCTCCCTTGGCCGGCCAGCCCTCCCCCTGGCAACCTTTATATACGGGGGCAGGGGGCACCTCTAGACACACAAGTTGATCATTGAGATCGTTCCTTAGCCGTGTGCGGTGCCCCCTGCTACCAAATTCCACCTCGATCATATCGTTGTAGTGCTTAGGCGAAGCCCTACGTCGGTAGTCCATCAAGATCGTCACCACGCCGTCGTGCTGACAGAACTCCTCCCCGAAGCTTTGCTGGATCGGAGCCCGGGGATCGTCATCGAGCTGAACGTGTGCTAAGAACTCGGAGGTGCCGGAGTAACGGTGCTTGGATCGGTTAGATCGGGAAGAAGACGTACGACTACTTCCTCTACGTTGTGTCAACGCTTCCATTGCGATCTACAAGGGTATGTAGATCAGACTCTCCCCCTCGTTGCTATGCATCACCATGATCTTGCGTGTGCGTAGGAATTTTTTTGAAATTACTACATTCCCCAACAGACTCAAGGAGTGTCTCAAAAAAAAGGCCGACTCAAGTACTTTGAAAAATCATTATCGGTAATGCTCGTGCTGGAGAAAGAGTGAAAACATTGTTACTTCAGTTTAATTGTACCTTTTTATCGAAGTTTTTGAAGTTTTTTTCTGAGAAAACTCTCAACCTATTCATTTTCAATTATGGCAATACAAAGAACACAAAAAATAATAAAAATTATATCCAGATCTATAGATCACCTAGTGACGACTATAAACACTGAAGCGAGCCGAAGATGTGCCGTCGTCATCGTCCCTCCCTCGTTGTAGCCGGGCGAAGCTTGTTTTAGTAGACAGTCGAAAAATCGTCATGGTAAGATCTCATACGACCAGAGCAACCGCCGCCATTGAAGAGTAGCATAGATCGCAAGGATCCAACTTAAAGACGCACAAACGTAAACGAACTACGACAAGATCAGAAAAAATCCATCAAGGACATATCCACCGGAGACACATCTCCACACGCCCACCGATGATACTAAACGCACCACCGGCATGGGGGCTAGGCGGAGAGAACCTTATTCCATCTTCATGGAGGCGTCATCGTCTCGTCTTCCTTAGCATGACACAAACCCTAACAAAACTTGAATGAACATCTAAAGATGGAGTCCTCCCGCTGGCAAGGGTCAGGATCCACCGTACCGCCATGGCCCTAAGGCCACTAGAGACGAGGCGGACCGGCGGCGGAGCCGGTGGGAGGCCGAGGAAACCCTAGGCTTTTTGGGGGCCGGGGGGGGGGGGGGGGGAGGCGGCGGCTACATGGGAGGCCCTTTGAAGTATTCCTTCTAGCAGAGATTAGTACCGTGAAGAAGGTGTTTCCAAAATATTTCATTGTAGTTCTTAGTTATATGAATTACTTTGTACTTTCTTGAATTTTAGGTTCAAATCAGTGTACCTGTAAGAATCTTATGAGTATGAATAAAATTACGGGTGTTTCTAAAGAAAAAACCAAACTAGAAGATAGACCTTCTACCCCTAAAAAAAAGACCTCCTAGTCAGGGTAGGCACCGGTTAAGAGCATCTCCAACAACCGCCCAACGCGCCGCGCGCTAAAAACTACTTTGTCGCGTGCTCTTCATCTGGTTTGGCGCGGCCGACAGCGCTGAATCCAACAGCCACGCTAAAATGCAGCGCGCGTGCCGCTACAGCAGTATATAAATTCAAAATGGACATAAAATGCACGACTCACCGATGCATTGCCATATATTGCATTTTGGGCACAAAATGGATTTCAAACATTCAAAATGTAGTGAACATGGCATATAAATTTCACATAAACAAGTTGATGAATAAAAGTTCATGCCCACAAGTTCATCCAACCAAGTTTGAAATGCAAACCAAGTTCATGACACAAACGAAAGACACATCAAGCCTCATCCTCGTCTTCATCCTCATCTTCCGAAGACGATTCTTCCTCCTCCGAAAATGATTCTTCCTCCTCCTCATCATCATTGTCCCGCACCACATCACGTGAAGCTCGAATGATGTTGGCAAGATCTTCAACGACATCTTCATGGGAAGGTGTATGAGGCACACCGGAAGACATTCCGCCCATGGCAGTCAGAGGTGCACCCATGCCTTCCATGAGAGAAGCAAAACTCATGCCTCCCATGGCGGCCATGGCAGCGAGGGGTGCTCCAAAGCCACTCATGCCTTCCATGGTCTCCATGGTAGCTCCAAAGCCACACATGGCACCTAAGCCGCCCACGGTAGCTCCGAAGCCTGTTGGGGAACGCAGTAATTTCAAAAAAAAATCCTACGCACACGCAAGATCCATCTAGGTGATGCATAGCAACGAGAGCATCTTTATAGTCACTCAGTTACGTTGTGACGTTTGATAGCACACTAAGTGTTCCTCCGGTATTCGGGAGTTGCATAATCTCATAGTCATAGGAACATGTATAAGTTATGAAGAAAGCAATAGCAACAAACTAAACGATCATCGTGCTAAGCTAACAGATGGGTCAAGTCAATCACATCATTCTCTAATGATGTGATCCCGTTAATCAAATGACAACTCATGTCTATGGCTAGGAAACTTAACCATCTTTGATTCAACGAGCTAGTCAAGTAGAGGCATGCTAGTGACACTCTGTTTGTCTATGTATTCACACATGTATTAAGTTTCCGGTTAATACAATTCTAGCATGAATAATAAACATTTATCATGATATAAGGAAATATAAATAACAACTTTATTATTGCCTCTAGGGCATATTTTCTTCAAAGACTTCTTCACGGGCAAGATTGGCATACTCCTTTTGCGCCTCATTGAGAATAGATGTGTCCAAGAAGAACAAGTGCTTCTCCCATTCCAACAATCTAGTTCGCTCCTCATTGCTCACCTTCCTCTCCTCCAAAGCCACCTTCCTCTCCTCGGCCGCCACCCTCATCTCCTCGGCCGCGGCATCTTGGTTCCTTGCCATTTTCCTCACCTCGTTGGCTTATTTTCTTGCCTTCACAATAGCTTCCATAGAATTTTTGAGCTCATCTTCTCCTTTCCTCTTCTTATTTTCTTTTGCGTCTTTCTTGCACCCATCCGGTCGTTTTGTCTTCGAGTATGAAACCGAATTGGGTGTCGGGCTTCTCTTGCCGTCATCACTTGATGCATCATCCTCCTCCTCATCATCATCCAACTCAATTGTTCTCTTGCGTTTGTTGCTCAAATCCAAATCATCTAAATCATCACGTTTCTTCCATTTCTCATCATCCTTCAACACGTCATAGCAATGAGCTAAGGTAAATGGTCTTCCTTTCTTGATCTTTCCCTTCTTGGTCCTCTTCTCCTCTCCTTTGAATAAGTTAGCACTTCAAACACCAACAACAAGTATGATGAACATGGATGAAATGGCACTTACTCTATCGTCCTCATTTGTGCCACTTGGGTTCAATTTGTCAACCGCCTTTTGTGTGGCCGCCCATTTTTGGCAATCCTTGTTGATTGTTGACCACCAGGACCGAAGAGATCGGTCGGAGCGGTCAATTCCACTCACGTTGCGAACATCAAAGTGTTCCTTCATCCGGTTCCGATAAGCATCTCTACTTTGATCACCTCCAACGGATGGATCCCTCGACACTTGCAACCAAGTATTGCATAGTAAGATGTCTTCGGCGTTGGTGTAATTGCCCGCTCTTCCTTTCAGTGCGTCAACAATGTCCTCACCATTCTCGTCCACCTCAAACTCATGGTCATGAAAGTGCATGCCATTGGTTTGAGACCAATGCGAATTATTGGAGCCAACACCCATATTTGACATGTATGCATCATCGTTGAGACTACAAAATATATAGAACAATGCAAATAAGCTATCTATATGAATGCATTCAAATAATAACAAGAAAAGAAAATTTGAAAAAAATTCTACCTTTGGGGCATATCATCGAACACGTTGTGCGCGTCGGCCGCCGGCTCAACGAGTGAGCTCGCCGGCGCTTCGGTAGCCGCCGCGCCCATCACACGCCCTGCAAGCTTCTTCCTCCTCACCTTCGAGGTACCGGAGCCGTCCGCCGCCTTGTTCTTCTTCGCGGATGTCTTGCCCTTTGATGTCTACTACACAACCTTCTTCTTGTAGACGTTGTTGGGCCTCCAAGTGCAGAGGTTTGTAGGACAGTAGAAAATTTCCCTCAAGTGGATGACCTAAGGTTTATCAATCCGTAGGAGGCATAGGATGAAGATGGTCTCTCTCGAGCAACCCTGCAACCAAATAACAAAGAGTCTCTTGTGTCCCCAACACACCCAATACAATGGTAAATTGTATAGGTGCACTAGTTCGGCGAAGAGATGGTGATACAAGTGGTATATGGATAGTAGATAAAGGTATTTGTAATCTGAAATTATAAAAACAGCAAGGTAACTAATGATAAAAGTGAGCGTAAACAGTATTGCAATGTGTTGAAACAAGGCCGCAAGTCCTCTCAACAATAATAACATAATTGGATCACATAACTATCCCTCAACATGCAACAAAGAGTCACTCCAAAGTCACTAATAGCGGAGAACGAACAAAGAGATTATGGTAGGGTACGAAACCACCTCAAAGTTATTCTTTCCAATCAATCCGTTGGGCTATTCCTATAGGTGTCACAAACAGCCCTAGAGTTCGTACTAGAATAATACCTTAAGACACAAATCAACCAAAACCCTAATGTCACCTAGATACTCCAATGTCACCTCAAGTATCCGTGAGCATGATTATACGATATGCATCACACAATCTCATATTCATCTATTCAACCAACACAAAGGACTTCAAAGAGTGCCCCAAAGTTCTATCGGAGAATCACGATGAAAACGTGTGCCAACCCCTATGCATAGGTTCATGGGCGGAACCCGCAAGTTGATCACCAAAACATACATCAAGTGAATCACGTGATATCCCATTGTCACCACAGATATCCACGGCAAGACATACATCAAGTGTTCTCAAATCTTTAAAGACTCAATCCGATAAGATTACTTCAAAGGGGAAACTCAATTCATTACAAGAGAGTAGAGGGGGGAAGAAACATCATAGGATCCAAATATAATAGCAAAGCTCGCAATACATCAAGATCGTATCATCTCAAGAACACGAGAGAGAGAGAGAGATCAAACACATAGCTACTGGTACATACCCTCAGCCCCGAGGGAGAACTACTCCCTCCTCGTCATGGATAGCACCGGGATGATGAAGATGGCCACCGGAGAAGGATTCCCCCTCCGGCAGGGTGCCGGAATGGGTCTAGATTGGCTTTCAGTGGCTACGGAGGCTTCTGGCGGCGGAACTCCCGATCTATTGTGCTCTTCGATGTTTTTAGGGTATATGGAGATATATAGGCAGAAGAAGTACGTCAGGGGGGCCACGAGGGGCTCACGAGGGTGGAGGGCGCGCCCCCTGCCTCGTGACCTCATCGCAGATCCCCCGACGAGCACTCCAAGTCTTCTGGGCTTCTTTCCTTCCAAAAATGAGTTCCATGAAGTTTCAGGTCAAGTGGACTCCGTTTGATTTTCCTTTTCTTCGAAACCCTAAAATAGGGTAAAAACAGAAACTGGCACTGGGCTCTGGGTTAATAGGTTAGTCCCAAAAATGATATAAAAGTGTATAATAAAGCCCATAAACATTCAAAACAGTAGATAATATAGCATGGAGCAATCAAAAATTATAGATACGTTGGAGACGTATCAGCATCCCCAAGCTTAATTCCTACTCGTCCTCGAGTAGGTAAATGATAAAAACAGAATTTTTGATGCGGAGTGCTACTTGGCATAATTTCAATGTAATTCTTCTTAATTGTGGCATGAATATTCAGATCCGAAAGATTCAAGACAAAAGTTTATATTGACATAAAAATAATAATACTTCAAGCATACTAACTAAGCAATTATGTCTTCTCAAAATAACATGGCCAAAGAAAGTTATCCCTACAAAATCATATAGTCTGACTATGCTCTATATTCACCACATAAAGTATTTAAATCATGCACAACCCCGATGACAAGCCAAGCAATTGTTTCATACTTTTGATGTTCTCGAACTTTTTCAATCTTCACGCAATACATGAGCGTGAGCCACGGACATAGCACTATAGGTGGAATAGAATGGTGGTTGTGGAGAAGACAAAAAGGGAGAAGATAGTCTCACATCGACTAGGTGTATCAACGGGCTATGGAGATGCCCATCAATAGATATCAATGTGAGTGAGTAGGGATTGCCATGCAACGGATGCACTAGAGCTATAAGTATATGAAAGCTGAACAAAAGAAACTAGTGGATGTGCATCCAACTCGCTTGCTCACGAAGACCTAGGGCATTTTGAGGAAGCCCATCATTGGAATATACAAGCCAAGTTTTATAATGAAAGATTCCCACTAGTATATGAAAGTGACAACATATGAGACTCTCTATCTGTTTGGGAATGTAGCAGAATTTTAAAATTTTCTACGCATCACCAAGATCAATCTATGGAGTCATCTAGCAACAAGGGACAGGGGAGTGCATCTACATACCCTTGTAGATCGTGAGCGGAAGCATTCAAGAGAACAGGGTTGATGGAGTCGTACTCGTCGTGATCCAAATCACCGATGACCTAGTGCCGAACGGACGGCACCTCCGCGTTCAAACGTACGGTTGGGAAGACGTCTCCTCCTTCTTGATCCAGCAAGGGGAAGGAGAGGTTGATGGAGATCCAGTAGCACGACGGCGTGGTGGTGGAAGCAACGGTGATCTCGGCAGGGCTTCACCAAGCTCCAATGAGAGAGAGAGAGGTGTTACGTGGGGACAGGGAGGCGCCAGAGACTTGGTGCGGCTGCCCTCCCTCCCCCCACTATATATAGGTCCCCTAGGGGGGGGCGCCGGCCCTAGGAGATTGAAAGTGCGTTATATCGACTAGAGGGGGGTGAATAGGCGATTTTTAAGAAAGTCTTCAAAACGTGGAAGTTATGAAGACAAACAGACTTGAAGCCTATCACTATGCAGCGGAAGATAGATTACACAACGCAAGCCATAGTCAAATATACAGTACAGTGAAAGCACAGAGACAAATAGCTTCAGTGTAATGAGGATCAGGTTGGAAGAACTTATGAAGCCAATCAGATCATACAGTCAGGTTGTGAAGACAGAAGATTAAGCAGGCATGCAATAGCTTCACAATGTGTACTGGTAAGTAAAGGGAGGTGAAGATGAAACCAGTGACACGTTGAAGACAATGATATGTTGGACCAGTTCCAGTTGCTGTGACAACTGTACGTCTGGTTGGAGCGGCTAGGTATTTAAACCAAAGGACACACAGTCCCGGACACCCAGTCCTGAACACGCAGCTCAGGACACCCAGTCCTCACCGTTTTCTCCTTGAGCTAAGGTCACACAGACCCCGCCCAATCACTCTGGTAAGTCTTCAAGGTAGACTCCCAAACCTTCACAGACTTCGTTCACCGGCAATCCACAATTCCTCTTGGATGCTCAGAACGCGACGCCTAACCGTCTGGAGGATGCACAGTCCTCAAGTGTAATAATTCTTCAGATCACTCAGACAAGAAGACTTAAGTGATGCCCAATTACTCTGGCTCTGGGTGGTTAGGGCTTTTCTCCTCACTAAGGATTTTCTCTCAAAGGCTTCGAGGTGGGTTGCTCTCAAACGACAAAAGCCGTGCACTGAAATCTGAGCAGCCAACCGTTTATGGTTGTGGGGGTGGGCTATTTATAGCCACTTGGCAACCCTGACCTGATTTGTCCGAAATGACCCTGGGTCACTAAGGAACTGACACGTGTACTAACGGTCGGATTTTGAACTCTCACGGCAACCTTACTTGGGCTGCAAGTAAAGCTGACTTGTCTGACTCTAAACAAGATTTTCTCTCATTGTCTTCACTCGAAGACATAGGATTTGAATTAGGCATCACTTCAGTCACCCTGACTGGATTTCTTGGACCCCACTTAACAGTACGGTGGTTCCTATGACACAACATGAATAAAGTAAAGCTACGAAGGATCTAAGTCTTCGAGTTCCAAAAGCTTCATGGGGAGTCTTCATATGTCATTGTCTTCGACACGAATGTCTTCATGAACCACCATTGTCTTCAATGTCTTCGTACATTTTTGGGGGTCATCTCTGGTAGCTAAACCGAATCAATGAGGGAATTCTACCTGTGTTATCCTGCAATTCTCACAAACACATTAGCCCCTCAACTAGGTTTGTCGTCAATACTCCAAAACCAACTAGGGGTGGCACTAGATGCACTTACAATCTCCCCCTTTTTGGTGATTGATGACAAACTCGTTGAAGTTTTCAACGGGGAATATAATTTGTGAAATTGTAAAGGAATTGTCTTCATAAGCAGCAAGGGCTCCCCCTGAAGATGTGCATGTTAAGTGATTTGCTTCTGGAATGCAAATGCACACAGCAGGTTGTATTTGTGGGAATCCGCTTCAACTTATGATGACAATTCATCATGCACGTAAAGATATATGAAGATAATGATATGCATAATGAAAAATGGACGTCTGCGAAATGATAAGAGTGCGGAAATTATCGTCGTACATGCGGAATTTATCTTCGCAAGAACACAGTGGCAAACATAGTAGCAGACGACCATCAAGTTTAAGTGTTACAACTCAAAGAACCAAAAGTAGCAAAACGAGAGTTGTAAACACGAAGCAAAATGCAAAATAAAGCACCCGCCCATATTATTGACCCGCTTGAAGACTATAAACATCATATGCTTCTCCCCCTTTTGTCAGTGATGACCAAAAAGGTTTAAAGACATAGAGTTTTCTATGCGTTCCCAGGCGCAGCAGGGTCGGTGGAGACGTTTGGTGGTGCAGGCGAGCTTGGGGCAGTGACGACGCGCGGTGAAGACATTTGTGGTGATGTAGCATCGTCTTCTTCTTCAATGATCTTGGCAGATACTGTGGCAGCAGAAGAAGAAAAATCCGAATCTTCAAGAGATGGTGTGCTTCGCATCACAGCTCTTCTGGGAGGTGTGGTATCAAACTTGAAATGCTCTTTGAAGCCATCCTCGTGAAGATCAGCTTCTGGGCACATCATGGTGAGGCCTTTCCAAGTGCGGCGACAGGTTTCGTGTGCGACGAATGCATTCTTGGTTGCCAGATTTCGGATGCGATTGACGTCTTTCATGATGCTTTTCATCTGCCGCTTGAGCCAGTCATGATGCCTATCTTGTTTTTGGTGGAGAGCCACAAGAAGTTCACGATCAGTGAGCGTACGGGCACGTTTCTTGGGTCTCTATGCAGCTTCGCTGTCAGTGGCTTCAGTGGATGCAGGGGCACGTGTGGTGCCAGCCATTGGATAGACTCTGGAAATGGCTTCAACACCTTCAACATTTTGAGTGAAGCTCTGGTGTTCTGCATTCTGAAGACTTAGTGGCTGTTTGGCAGGCTCAGGATAAATGGCTTCAGCTGAGGTGTCCACATCTGGTAAGAAGATCCTGTGGTTGCGGGCTGAGGGCTGATAGGAGATTGCAGAGTGAAGCTTAATCAGCCTCATCACCCAGGGAGCATAGATCTTCAAGCCAAACAATTCTGTGGCTGACGCTGCAAGTTGACGGATGAAGAGATCCTGTGCGTTGAAGCATTTGCCATGCATAATACAGAAGATGAGAGTCTTCATGGCACCTTCAAGCTTGGCATACCGAGAGTGTCCCTTAATGGGCCAGAGAGTCCGCCTTATGATATGATATATGGTTCTGGGCAGGTACTCTAAGTCTTCAACGAAGAACTCAGTTGGATAAGGTGCATCATGTGCCAATGGCTTCATCATGGAGAGCATCTGACTCATATTTGGTTCTGGACGCTGAAATATGCTCTCAGTTGCTTCAGCATGGAGTTGGCATCCTTCTTCAAAGAATTCGCCAGGAGTGGGAAGGCCAGTAAGCTCAATGATGTCGAAAGCTTTGGCTTCATGATGGACATCTCCTGTCATCCACTCCAGGACCCATGTCTTCGGATCTCGGTTGTAGCCTTTTATATGCAGAGTGGCATAGAATTGAAGCATAAGCTCTTCGTTCCAGTGCTCTTCGTCAGTGATGAACGGCAGTAGACCCACTTGCTTGAAGCAATCAATGGCTTCTTCCAAACCAGGCAGACCAGCAACAGCTTCAACCTCAAGGCGCTGGTGGGGAAAGATGCGGCCTTGGTTGTATAGAATGCATGAATAGTAGCTGCGCTGTTGATGGCTCCAGAACCTATCTGATGCAATCTGTGCCCTTGAATAAGGGTTCGTGGAGCTGTTGAAGAATGTGTTGTCTGCCCTGAAGCTGTTGATGTTGAAGGAACCAGGAGCTGATGCAGGACCTGGGAACCTTGGCAGTCGTGGAATTGGCTTCTGAACCTGAGGCCTGTGCGCAATGTGATAGTTGAATTGCGGGCCGGCAGCAGACTCTGGTGCAGAAGGTTCAGGGTCAGCAGTTTCAGTATGTTCTGAAGCTATTGTCGGAGAGGGCTCCACATTGTCTTCAGCATTGTGTGTGGCAGCCTCAATGTTTTCATCCTCAATACGTGCAGTGAGAGGAACAGACTCAGGCACATTCTCTTGGAGAACGGCCTCTTGGTGGGGTGGTGGAGTTGGAGCTTGGGGTTCCTGTGGTGCTTTCTCATTGTCTTCGGCTGATGCAGCCGGAGTGTCGTCAGCAGCTTGAGCCCTTGGTCCTCTGCGAAGCCTACGGAATGCAGGCGATGCTGGTGGAGTTGCAGTGGTCTGGGGCTCATCCTCTTCCTCCTGTGGGCGATCTGCCCACGATGCATCTTGTGTGATTGGCGTCAAGGGACGACCAATGCTGAGCAATTCACTCGATTCGAGCTGAGGAAGGACCGCATCATCTTGTACATTGTCTTCGAGACCAATGTCTTCAGCAGCGGTGGGGTCGGCTGCTGGAATGTCTTCATCACGCTGAGCCTCGGTGAGAGCAGGCTCATGGATGGTCAGCTGACGATCTTCATCAGGACGGCGAACGGAAAGGGGTTCAACTATCAAGGGCTCTGTGGGAGCAGCCCGAGACTTCTTGGACTTGCGCTTCTTGGTGGTGGGGTCTGAAGGAGAGGCTTCAGAGTATTTCCTCTTCCTTGCTTTGGCTTCGGCTATCCTTGTCTTCTTAAGCTCTGAAGCGGGTGAGCGCTTTGGCTTCGAGCTAGGCTTGGTGGTGGGGAAGACAGTTGGAATAGCTTCTTGGCGTGGGGCCTCTTCTTCAGCCACGATGGGCGTCTTCTTTTTCTTGGCGGCCATCCTGGGGTCGATGCCGGGACGCCCAAGTGCCTTTCGCTTCTCGGCCTCGTTGTAGGCCTATACGCAGAGATTAGCCAAATGCTTCATGCGCTCGCATGAACCCTGAGCCTCTGCACGTTTCTGCATGAAGTTTTCCTTCAGCTCATGCAGCATGACCTTGAAGTCTTTGAT
This sequence comes from Triticum monococcum, assembly GCA_034509565.1. Lineage (NCBI taxonomy): Eukaryota > Viridiplantae > Streptophyta > Magnoliopsida > Poales > Poaceae > Triticum > Triticum monococcum. Next base: position 390,373,841 of record CM067841.1, read on the forward strand.
CTCTTGGACGCTGAGCGTGGCCATGTTCTGCTTAAACTGAGCCTTCTCAAAATCTATCTTTTGCTTCAGTTCCACGATGCGCTGGGCAATAGCGAGTTCTGAAGCGATAGCTCCTTGGAAGGCCACGCTGAGGCCAATGGGCAGCTGCAGATCATCAAAGCTGATGTTGGGCGTGTCAAACCACTCATCTATGAAGCTGTGGATGATTTTTGCATCGAACAGAGGCAGATTGTTGAAGATTTCAGCCTCCTCCTTGCTCTTGATGAGCTGCTCAAGAGCATCATCACCAAGATCTTCGTCACTGGACAGATCAATGGCTTCGCAGCGAAGAACGACAGCGACAGTTAGCTCTTTGCTGATGTGTGGCTGTGGTTTCTTTGCATCTTGAGGCTTGGAGACTCTTGATAAGCCTTCAGACTGCACACTAGCTTCAGGAGGTGCAGTGGCCAATGGCTTCGCTTTGGAGATCTTGGGGGAGGCGACTGGCTTGGAAGCTTTTGACTTTTTCTTCATCTGCTTTGGCTCTGGGGCAGCAGGAGCATCATCAGACTCAGTGTCTGCTGGAGGGTCGTTCACGGCAGTCCCTTGGACTATAATGTGAGTGATGAGGCCGTCGAGATTGGCGAATGGCCCGATGACATTGGGATTGGCGTCGCGTGTGCCGTCTGCCCTTGGTCTGGAGGGACCAGGGTTGAAGTCCAATCCAAACTCCTTCTTGTTTTGCTTCGCGGAGTTCTGGGCAAATTGGAAGTTGCGCTTGAACAGAGTGTCATCGCGACACCAGAGAAGGGACGATGGATGTGCATCAGCTGGCTGTTGTCCCCTGACCATGCATGGAAAGAAACCTTGAGCAATGGCTTCGTCTCTGGTTCGGGGTACGAGATTCTTGTACAAGGCATCTCCCCATGGCCGCTTGATGGCGCACTTCTCTACATATTCTTTGGTGACGAAGCGGTATAGGAACCACTGCTCTGCCCAGTACCTGCGAATCCATTGGATTCGTGTCTTGCGCTGAGCATAGGTTTCTTCAGGATCTGTTTGGTACGTTTCTGCCAAATCTGCAGGCAGATCCTTTGATGTGTCACCCTGTCTCTGCCTGCCTCCCTTCCTTGATGGTTTCTCGGATGCCATGAAGCTTAACTTGGAAGGCTTCAAAAGTTTCAAAGGCTTCAAAGGTTTCAAAGGCTTCAAAGGCTTCCTTTTGCTTGACCAACAGGAACTTGCTTCGGGTGAATTGATGTGACGCTGTAGGAATTCTGCAAATGAATGCAGACTATGAGAACCAAAAGATTCTCCCACGGACATGTACCTGTGACAGCATTAAGGTGCGAGTGAAGGGGAAGAGGTCATATGCATTCTCAGAAGATTTTGAAGATAAATCAGTGTAGAAGACATTGACCTCATCATGCGAAGACATTCACTTTATAGAAAAGAAGTTGGTTCCAGATTTGTACGAACCCATAGATCAGTACAAGTGAGGAATCTAACTACTTCATGAAGAACAAGTGAATATGCTAGGCAAGTTATGAGATTCAGACAAGAGGAATGAAACTTGAAGGAATAGAAACCTCTTTTGGCAGAAAGTGATGGATCAATAGGATCAAAAGAGGCTGTAAAAAGCTTGTTATTTACCAGACTTGGAACTGCTAGACGAGAAGAGAGGTGAGGCCGAGCAGTTTGATCCTCCGTGCCCGAACTTGGCGACGGAAGATGCTTAGGAAGACGGCGAAGAGACTGGTGGCCGCGGTCGGCGTGAGAACGGCGTCGGAGAGGTCGCAGTAGTGAAGCACTTCGTCGCCGGCGTCGTTGCGAGTTAGCGGTGGTGCTAGGGTTTGTGCGAGGGAGGAAGAAGAGATAATGACCGCAGTGAAATGAGTACTTATAGGGATATGGGCGGCACTGCGCTATTACTCAGGTGCCCCTGGCGATTCGCATCTGATCAGTACGTGGCCAGCATGCGGAATTGTGGGGGCAGTTTCACCCCACGCACGCCTGGTTTGTCGGGAGAGGTTCCTACTTCTCCGGAATTCTAGTTGATGGATAGACATTAAAAGCCGTTTTAAAGTTTGTCTCTGTGTCTTCATCTGACAAGGATGCAGTGAAGACATTCGACAGTTTCAATAGAGTGCATATGACTTGGAGAGATAGAGTTTGAGGTAGGAAGCATGGAGAGGTTAGGGTCCGATCACATTCACTTAGTTCAAAAGATTCAGCCAAGAAGACATAGCTATAAGTGAATGCTGTAGAGGACAGAACACCAGTGCATATATAATCAACATAGTGAAGATAATCATGAAGACATGTTGAGATTGAAGCCAAACCAAATGTGAAGACATAGCAAATGTAACGACATGAGTAAAACACTTCACGCAGAAAAATTTTGGTGGTGGCGCTACCCACCGTATAGGAAGTATTGAACCTAGACACGGCGCACAATTATCGTGGCGCTCCGAGGTCAAATTCCACGTTAATGTATTCACACTTAGAATGTATGTCTTCATTGATTGAAGATATACGTTACTTTGTGTGTTGCACATCTAAGTCATCATCATGCATAAGTGTTAGGATGTGTGCCTGATCACAGGACATTTGAGGATTCCAAGATATTTAGCTCACACCGTAACTTGAAAAATCTCTTCTCATCCAAGGGCTTGGTGAAGATATCTGCCAATTGCTCTTCAGTGTTGACGTGTATGATATCAATGTCTTCCTTTGTAACATGATCTCTGAGAAAATGATGACGAATTTCAATGTGCTTTGTCTTCGAGTGCTGAATTGGGTTGTTGGCGATCTTGATGGCGCTTTCATTGTCGCAGTAAAGTGGCACTTGCTTCAGATGAATGCCGTAATCCTTGAGGGTTTGCTTCATCCATAGAAGCTGAGCGCAGCAGGATCCAGCAGCAATGTATTCAGATTCAGCAGTGGAGAGAGATACACAGTTCTGCTTCTTTGAGGACCAAAAGACAAGAGATCGGCCTAGGAAATGACATGTGCCTGATGTGGATTTCCGATCAACCTTGTCACCAGTGTAATCAGCGTCCGAAAATCCAACCAGATCAAATTCTGAGCCCTTTGGATACCATAACCCTAGAGTTGGTGTGTGAGCCAAATATTGAAGAATTCGCTTCACTGCTAAGTGATGCGACTCCTTTGGTGCCGCTTGAAACCGAGCACACATGCAAACACTAAGCATAATATCTGGCCTAGATGCACATAAATAAAGCAGAGAACCAATCATGGAGCGGTATACCTTTTGATCGAACTCTTTACCATTGTCGTCAGGACCCAGATGATGTTTGGCTGGCATTGGTGTTGTGAAGCCTTTGCAATCTTGCATACCGAACTTCTTCAGGCAGTCTTTGAGATATTTCTCTTGAGATATGAAGATGCCATTGCGTTGTTGCCTTATCTGAAGACCGAGGAAGAATTTCAGCTCCCCCATCATAGACATCTGATATTGCTCGTGCATCATATATCCGAACTCCTCACTGTACTTCTGATTGGTGCAGCCGAAGATAATGTCGTCCACGTATATTTGGCACACAAACAGTTCACCATCATATGTCTTTGTGAAGAGAGTGGGATCCAGGGAACCAGGTATGAAGCCTTTGCTCTTCAGGAAGTATTTGAGTGTATCATACCAGGCCCGACGGGCTTGTTTGAGGCCATATAGTGCCTTTTTGAGCTTGTACACCATGTCAGGATGTTTTGGATCTTCAAACCCAGGTGGTTGCGCAACATACACTTCCTCTTCAATTTTGCCATTGAGGAAGGCACTTTTTACATCCATTTGATACAGGATTATGTTGTGATGATTTGCATAGGCCAGCAGTATACGGATGGCTTCAAGTCTGGCCACAGGAGCAAATGTTTCGTCGAAGTCGATGCCTTCCACTTGAGTATATCCTTGAGCAACGAGACGAGCCTTGTTTCTGACGACTTGGCCATGCTCATCTTGCTTGTTGCGGTATATCCATTTGGTGCCTATTATGTTATGCTTCCGTGGATCAGGACGCTTAACTAACTCCCATACATTGTTCAGCTCAAATTGTTGAAGCTCTTCTTGCATAGCTTGAATCCATTCAGGTTCCATAAAGGCGTCATCAGTTTTCTTGGGTTCTGTGATTGAAACAAATGCGAAGTGTCCGCAAAAATTTGCCAGTTGAGTTGCCTTTGAACGAGTCAGTGGACCAGGTGCATTGATTCTATCAATTATTCTGTCAATTTGCACTTCATTGGCAACACGAGGATGTAGGGGTCGAAGACTTTGCTCTTGCTGATCTACATTGTCATGGGGAGGAATGTCTTCAGGCTGAGCATTGTCTTCATGTGGATCAGGTGCTGAGATGATAAGTTCTTCTTCAGGACGAGCTTCAGAGGGTACAATTTCTCCAGTTCCCATTAGCTTGATTGATTCACTGGCTGGAACTTCATCTAGTACATCTGGTAGTTGCTCTCTTTGTGACCCATTGGTCTCATCAAACCGCACATCCACTGTTTCAACCACTTTGTAGTGAAAGAGATTGAAGACTCTGTAGGAGTGCGAATCCTTTCCATATCCAAGCATGAAGCCCTCATGTGCTTTTGGAGCAAATTTTGCTGTGTGGTGAGGGTCCTTGATCCAGCATCTCGATCCAAATACTCTGAAGTAACTTACATTTGGCTTCTTGCCAGTCAGAAGTTCATAAGATGTCTTGTTCAGCAGCTTGTGAAGATACACACGGTTGATAGTATGGCATGCAGTGTCAATGGCTTCAGTCCAGAATTTTCTTGGTGTCTTGTACTCATCTAACATTGTTCTGGCCATCTCAATGAGTGTTCTGTTCTTGCGTTCGACGATGCCATTCTGTTGTGGCGTGTATGGAGCTGAGAATTCATGAGTGATGCCCAATGTATCAAGATATGTGTCAAGGCCGGTGTTCTTGAATTCTGTGCCATTGTCACTACTGATGTGCTTTATCTTGGCGCCATAATTGTTCATTGCCCGATTTGCGAAGCGTCTGAAGACATCCTGCACTTCAGTCTTGTAAAGAATTATGTGTACCCAAGTATATCTAGAGTAATCATCAACAATGACGAAGCCATAGAGGCAAGCAATAGTGGAGAAAGTTGAGTAGTGGGTAGGGCCGAAGAGATCCATGTGAAGCAGTTCGAAGGGTTGAGTAGTGGTCATGATTGTCTTCGAAGGATGTTTTGCCCTTGTCATCTTCCCAGCTTCACAGGCACCGCATAAGTGATCTTTCTTGAACTTGACGCCCTCGATGCCTATGACATGCTTCTTCTTAGCAAGGGTGTGGAGGTTCCTCATACCAGCATGCCCAAGTCTTCGATGCCAAAGCCAGCATTCTGAAGCCTTTGCGAGAAGACAAACTGCAAGCTGTGGTCCTGCTGAGAAATCTACCACGTACAAATCATCTTTTCGATACCCTTCAAACACTAGAGACTTGTCAGATTCCATTAGTACCAGACAGCGATATTTTCCAAAGATTACAATCATGTTTAAATCGCAAAGCATTGAGACAGACATTAAGTTGAAGCCAAGGGATTCAACAAACATGACTTTATCCATGTGTTGATCCCTTGAGATTGCAACTCTACCTAGACCCAGTACTTTACTTTTACTAGTGTCAGCGAATGTGATGTGGCTCTTGTCAGATGGACGTAAGGTTGAGTCCATAAAGAGACTTTTCTTGCCAGTCATGTGATTTGTACACCCGCTGTCAATAATCCATACTGAAGACTCCGAAGTTACTGGTGTCGTACCCTACAGTGCAGTTAGGGGGATAGGCTTCACCAAGAGTGTTGTGAAGCAAAAACATTTGACGAACCAGTGGATTATGAAAACTGAGATCCAGGTTAGGACAAGCAGGGAGAGTAGCATGCGATTCAGATATGAGATACATAGTGATGCCATTCGGGCATTTGATCGAGCGCCCCACGAGTTTTTTAAGGTCTCCAGCAATAGCATCAGAAGATTTTGGTTTTGAGCTGGAGACCTTTCCCTGCAAAAGAGAGTTAAGCTTTCTTAACCACCCACATCTTCAAGGGTGGCTTAGAAGCAATAAGTCTAAGTGCAGCATCTGAGAATTTTGGCTTTGGAGCCCTAGCAAACAGTCTAGCAGGTGGGCAATAATACTCATAAGAATAGGCAGAATAATTTTTGGTCATATGAGAATGACGGTTTGAAGAACCGCTCACATGAGCCTGAGCATTGTTTCCCTGCAAAGCATGTGTGTTAGTGCAACTCAGATGAGCCCTCTGCCTGTATGAACCCTTTGGACCATATGAAGCCTTTGGTCTGATGTTTGTCTTCTTCATGTGAGGTGTCATGAGGACATTCACAGGGAGATTCTCAAGACACGTTTTTGGAACCCAGATCTTCTTCATAGGCGGTCCATTCCTGCAGTTAGTACCAATGTACTTGGCAAATACTTCACCATTCTGATTCCTAAACAGTTTATAGTTTGCATCAAAGGATTCATCAATGATAATTGGATTAGCACAAGTGAAGCCAGATAGATTGGATGGATCTAATGAGGATTCCTTTGCAGCAACCCATGTGGTTTTGGGGTACTGCTCAGGTTTCCAGTAAGAGCCATCTGCATTAATTTTCTTCACGAACCCAACACCCTCTTTGCTAGGGTTTCGGTTCAGAATCTGCTTCTTGAGGACATCACATAGTGTCTGATGTCCTTTGAGACTTTTGTACATTCCTGTTTCAAGCAATGTCTTCAACCTAGCATTTTCATCAGCAATAGCAGTGGTATCCTCAGCAGAGGGGTTAGTTACCACTTCAACAGTTGAAGATATTGCAACAGCAGTAGCAGTGGAACATTCAGCGACAGAAATAGCATTATCATGCTCAATGCATTTAAGACATGGTGGTTCAAATCCTTCCTGAGCAGAACTGATCTGTTCGGCTCGAAGTGACTCGTTTTCCTTTTGAAGATCTTCATGATCCGCTCTCAATTTCTCAAGATCTTGCTTCTTCTGAAGATAATCATAGGAAAGCTTTTCATGAGTAGTTGAGAGAGTCTCAAGACGATCTTCGAGTTCCTGATACTTAACGTGAAGATTTTTTATGTCTTCAATTAAGGATTCAGAACGAGTCATTTCAGCACCCAACAGATCATCGCTTCTGTCTAACAGTTTTTGAATATGTTCCATGGCCTTTTGTTGTTCAGTTGCAATTTTAGCAAGTGTTTTGTAACTGGGTTTTGAATCACAACCAGAGTCATCGTCACTAGATGTTTGATAGTGAGTGGTGCGTGTGTTTACCTTGGCACCACGTGCCATGAAGCAGTAGGTGGGAGTAGAGTCGTCCTTGTCATTTGCATCGGTGATGGTGATAGAGTCATTGTCTTCAGTGTTGAAGATGGACTTGGCAACATAGGCTGTAGCCAAACTTGCAATGCCTGAATCAGACTCCTCCTCAGACTCCACCTCTGCCTCCTCAGAAGCGGACTCCTCCTCTGAATCCATTTCCTTGCCAACAAACGCACGAGCCTTGCCAGATGAACTCTTCTTGTGTGATGAAGACTTTGAGGAAGACTTGGACGAAGACTTTGAGTATTTTTTCGTCTTCTTATCGTCAAAGTCATATTCCTTGCTCTTCTTCTTCTTTCTGTTCTCATTGTCCCACTGTGGGCATTCAGAGATGAAGTGTCCAATTTTCTTGCATTTGTGACAAGTTTTCCTCTTGTAGTCATGCGCAGAAGCTTCATCATTCCTTGAGCTTGATCGTGAAGACTTTCTGAAGCCTTTCTTCTTGGTGAATTTCTGGAACTTCTTTACTAGCATTGCAAGTTCCCTTCCAATGTCTTCAGGATCATCAGAACTGCTGTCAGATTCCTCTTCAGATGATGACACAGCTTTTGCCTTCAAGGCACGAGTTCGCCCATAGTTTGGACCGTAGATATCTCTTTTCTCAGAAAGATGAAACTCATGTGTGTTGAGCCTCTCAAGTATGTCAGACGGATCGAGTGTCTTGAAGTCTGGACGTTCTTGAATCATCAGGGCTAGAATGTCAAATGAACTGTCAAGTGATCTTAGCAGCGTCTTGACGATTTCATGTTTGGTGATCTCAGTGGCGCCAAGGGCTTGAAGCTCATTTGTGATGTCAGTGAGCCGGTCAAATGTGTGCTGGACATTCTCGTTGTCATTTCACTTGAAGCGGTTGAAGAGATTTCGAAGAACACTGATTCTCTGATCTCTCTGGGTTGAGATGCCTTCATTGACCTTGGAGAGCCAGTCCCAGACCAGCTTGGATGTCTTCAAGACACTCACACGGCCGTACTGTCCTTTGGTCAGATGACCACAGATAATATTCTTGGCAGTGGAGTCCAGTTGAGTGAACTTCTTGACATCAGCAGCAGTGACACCTTCTCCAGCCTTGGGAACGCCGTTTTCGATGACATACCATAGGTCGACGTTAATGGCTTCAAGATGCATGCGCATCTTATTCTTCCAGTAGGGATATTCAGTTCCATCGAAGACGAGGCACGCAGCGGAGACTTTAATTATCCCTGCAGTCGACATAGCTAAAACTCCAGGTGGTTAAACCGAATCACACAGAACAAGGGAGCACCTTGCTCTAATACCAATTGAAAGTGCGTTATATCGACTAGAGGGGGGGTGAATAGGCGATTTTTAAGAAAGTCTTCAAAACGTGGAAGTTATGAAGACAAACAGACTTGAAGCCTATCACTATGCAGCGGAAGATAGATTACACAACGCAAGCCATAGTCAAATATACAGTACAGTGAAAGCACAGAGACAAATAGCTTCAGTGTAATGAGGATCAGGTTGGAAGAACTTATGAAGCCAATCAGATCATACAGTCAGGTTGTGAAGACAGAAGATTAAGCAGGCATGCAATAGCTTCACAGTGTGTACTGGTAAGTAAAGGGAGGTGAAGATGAAACCAGTGACACGTTGAAGACAATGATATGTTGGACCAGTTCCAGTTGCTGTGACAACTGTACGTCTGGTTGGAGCGGCTAGGTATTTAAACCAAAGGACACACAGTCCCGGACACCCAGTCCTGAACACGCAGCTCAGGACACCCAGTCCTCACCGTTTTCTCCTTGAGCTAAGGTCACACAGACCCCGCCCAATCACTCTGGTAAGTCTTCAAGGTAGACTCCCAAACCTTCACAGACTTCGTTCACCGGCAATCCACAATTCCTCTTGGATGCTCAGAACGCGACGCCTAACCGTCTGGAGGATGCACAGTCCTCAAGTGTAATAAGTCTTCAGATCACTCAGACAAGAAGACTTAAGTGATGCCCAATTACTCTGGCTCTGGGTGGTTAGGGCTTTTCTCCTCACTAAGGATTTTCTCTCAAAGGCTTCGAGGTGGGTTGCTCTCAAACGACAAAAGCCGTGCACTGAAATCTGAGCAGCCAACCGTTTATGGTTGTGGGGGTGGGTTATTTATAGCCACTTGGCAACCCTGACCTGATTTGTCCGAAATGACCCTGGGTCACTAAGGAACTGACACGTGTACTAACGGTCGGATTTTGAACTCTCACGGCAACTTTACTTGGGCTGCAAGTAAAGCTGACTTGTCTGACTCTAAACAAGATTTTCTCTCATTGTCTTCACTCGAAGACATAGGATTTGAATTAGGCATCACTTCAGTCACCCTGACTGGATTTCTTGGACCCCACTTAACAGTACGGTGGTTCCTATGACACAACATGAATAAAGTAAAGCTACGAAGGATCTAAGTCTTCGAGTTCCAAAAGCTTCATGGGGAGTCTTCATATGTCATTGTCTTCGACACGAATGTCTTCATGAACCACCATTATCTTCAATGTCTTCGTACATTTTTGGGGATCATCTCTGGTAGCTAAACCGAATCAATGAGGGACTTCTACATGTGTTATCCTGCAATTCTCACAAACACATTAGTCCCTCAACTAGGTTTGTCGTCAATACTCCAAAACCAACTAGGGGTGGCACTAGATGCACTTACAGAGATGGGATCTCCAAGGGGGGCGGCGGCCAAGGGGGGGGACTTCCCCCCCCCCCCCCCAAGCCAAGTGGGGCGCCCCCCACCCCTAGGGTTTCCAACCCTAGGCGCAGGGGGAGGCCCATGGGGGGCGCACCAGCCCACCAGGGGCTGGTTCCCCTCCCACTTAAGCCCATGGGGCCCTCCGGGATAGGTGGCCCCACCCAGTGGACCCCCGGGACCCTTCCGGTGGTCCCGGTACAATACCGATTACCCCCGAAACTTTTCCGGTGGCCGAAACTGGACTTTCTATATATAAGTCTTCACCTCCGGACCATTCCGGAACTCCTCGTGACGTCCAGGATCTCATCCGAGACTCCGAACAACTTTCGGGTTACCGCATACTAATTTCTCTACAACCCTAGCGTCATCAAACCTTAAGTGTGTAGACCCTACGGGTTCGGGAGACACGCAGACATGACCGAGACGACTCTCCGGTCAATAACCAACAGCGGTATCTGGATACCCATGTTGGCTCCCACATGCTCCTCGATGATCTCATCGGATGAACCACGATGTTGAGGATTCAATCAATCCCGTATACAATTTCCTTTGTCAATCGGTACGTTACTCGCCCGAGACTCGATCGTCGGTATCCCAATACCTCGTTCAATCTCGTTACCGGCAAGTCACTTTACTCATACCGTAATGCATGATCCCGTGATCAACCACTTGGTCACATTGAGCTCATTATGATGATGCATTACCGAGTGGGCCCAAAGATACCTCTCCGTCATACGGAGTGACAAATCCCAGTCTCGATTCGTGCCAACCCAACAGACACTTTCGGAGATACCCGTAGTGCACCTTTATAGTCACCCAGTTACGTTGTGACGTTTGGCACACCCAAAGCACTCCTACAGTATCCGAGAGTTTCACAATCTCATGGTCTAAGGAAATGATACTTGACATTTGGAAAAGCTCTAGCAAACGAACTACACGATCTTTGAGCTATGCTTAGGATTGGGTCTTGTCCATCACATCATTCTCCTAATGATGTGATCCCGTTATCAATGACATCTAATGTCCATAGTCAGGAAACCATGACTATCTTTTGATCAACGAGCTAGTCAACTAGAGGCTCACTAGGGACGTGTTGTGGTCCGTGTATTCACACATGTATTACGATTTCCGGATAACACAATTATAGCATGAACAATAGACAATTATCGTGAACAAGGAAATATAATAATAACCATTTTATTATTGCCTCTAGGGCATATTTCCAACAGTCTCCCACTTGCACTAGAGTCAATAATCTAGTTACATTGTGATGAATCGAACACCCATAGAGTTCTGGTGTTGATCATGTTTTGCTCTAGGGAGAGGTTTAGTCAACGGATCTGCTACATTCAGGTCCGTATGTACTTTACAAATATCTATGTCTCCATTTTGAACACTTTCACGAATGGAGTTGAAGCGACGCTTGATATGCCTGGTCTTCCTGTGAAACCTGGGCTCCTTGGCAAGGGCAATAGCTCTAGTGTTGTCACAAAAGAGAGTCATCGGGCCCGACACATTGGGAATGACTCCTAGGTCAGTAATGAACTCCTTCACCCAGATTGCTTCTTGTGCTGCCTCCGAGGCTGCCATGTACTCCGCTTCACATGTAGATCCCGCCACAACGCTTTGCTTGCAACTGCACCAGCTTACTGCCCCACCATTCAAAATATACACGTATCCGGTTTGTGACTTAGAGTCATCCAGATCTGTGTTGAAGCTAGCATCGACGTAACCCTTTACGACGAGCTCTTCGTCACCTCATAAACGAGAAACATATCCTTAGTCCTCTTCAGGTACTTCAGGATATTCTTGACCGTTGTCCAGTGTTCCATGCCAGGATTACTTTGGTACCTTCCTACCAAACTTACGGCAAGGTTTACATCAGGTCTGGTACACAGCATGGCATACATAATAGACCCTATGGCCGAGGCATAGGGGACAACACTCATCTTTTCTCTATCTTCTGCCGTGGTCGGGCATTGAGCCGTGCTCAATTGCATACCTTGCAATATAGGCAAGAACCCCTTCTTGGACTGATCCATATTGAACTTCTTCAATATCTTGTCAAGGTACGTACTTTGTGCAAGACCAATGAGGCGTCTCGATCTATCTCTATAGATTTTGATGCCTAATATATAAGAAGCTTCTCCAAGGTCCTTCATTGAAAAACACTTGTTCAAGTAGGCCTTTATGCTTTCCAAGAATTCTATATCATTTCCCATCAACAGTATGTCATCCACATATAATATGAGAAATGCTACGGAGCTCCCACTCACTTTCTTGTAAACACAGGCTTCTCCATAAGTCCGTGTAAACCCAAACGCTTTGATCATCTCATCAAATCGAATGTTCCAACTCCGAGATGCTTGCACCAGCCCATAGATTGAGCGTTGGAGCTTGCACACCTTGTTAGCATTCTTAGGATCGACAAAACCTTCCGGCTGTATCATATACGATTCTTCCTTAAGAAAGCCGTTAAGGAATGCCGTTTTGACGTCCATTTGCCATATCTCATAATCATAGAATGTGGCAATTGCTAACATGATTTAGACGGACTTCAGCTTCGCTACGGGTGAGAAAGTCTCATCGTAGTCAACCCCTTGAACTTGTCGATAACCCTTAGCGACGAGTCGAGCCTTGTAGATGGTCACATTACCATCTGCGTATGTCTTCCTTTTAAAGATCCATTTATTTTCTATGGCTCGCCGATCATCGGGCAAGTCAGTCAAAGTCCATACTTCGTTTTCATACATGGATCCTATCTCGGATTTCATGGCTTCTAGCCATTTGTCGGAATCTGGGCCCGCAATCGCTTCCTCATAGTTCGAAGGTTCACCGTTGTCTAACAACATGATTTCCAAGACAGGGTTGCCGTACCACTCTGGTGCGGAACGTGTCCTTGTGGACCTATGAAGTTCAGTAGCAACTTGATCTGAAGTTTCATGATCGTCATCATTAACTTCCTCTCTAGTCGGTGCAGGCACCTCAGTAACATTTTCCTAAGTTGCGCCACTATCCGGTTCAAGAGGTAATACTTCATCAAGTTCTACTTTCCTCCCACTTACTTCTTTCGAGAGAAACTCTTTCTCTAGAAAGGATCCATTCTTGGCAACAAAGATCTTGCCTTCGGATCTGAGGTAGAAGGTATACCCAATAGTTTCTTTAGGGTATCCTATGAAGACGCATTTTTCCGACTTGGGTTCGAGCTTTTCAGGTTGAAGTTTCTTGACATAAGCATCGCATCCCCAAACTTGTAGAAATGACAGCTTAGGTTTCTTCCCAAACCATAATTCATACGGTGTCGTCTCAATGGATTTCGACGGAGCCCTATTTAAAGTGAATGCGGCAGTCTCTAAAGTATAGCCCCAAAATGACAGCGGTAGATCGGTAAGAGACATCATAGATCGCACCATATCCAATAGAGTGCGATTACGACGTTCGGACACACCATTACGCTGAGGTGTTCCAGGCGGCGTGAGTTGTGAAACTATTCCACATTTCCTTAAGTGCGTGCCAAATTCGTGACTCAAGTATTCTCCCCCACGATCTGATCGCAAGAACTTGATTTTCCTGTCACGTTGATTCTCAACCTCACTCTGAAATTCCTTGAACTTTTCAAAGGTCTCAGACTTGTGTTTCATTAAGTATACATACCCATATCTACTCAAGTCATCAGTGAGGGTCAGAACATAACGATAGCCACCGCGAGCCTCAACACTCATTGGACCACACACATTAGTATGTATGATTTCCAATAAGTTGGTTGCTCGCTCCATTGTTCCTGAGAACAGAGTCTTGGTCATTTTACCCATGAGGCATGGTTCGCACGTGTCAAATGATTCGTAATCAAGAGACTCCAAAAGCCCATCTGCATGGAGCTTCTTCATGCGTTTTACACCTATGTGACCAAGGCGGCAGTGCCACAAGTATGTGGGACTATCATTATCAACCTTACATCTTTTGGTATTCACACTATGAATATGTGTAACATTACGCTCGAGATTCATTAAGAATAAACCATTCACCAGCGGGGCATGACCATAAAACATATCTCTCATATAAATAGAACAACCATTATTCTCGGATTTAAATGAGTAGCCATCTCGAATTAAACGAGATCCTAATACAATGTTCACGCTCAAAGCTGGCACTAAATAACAATTATTGAGGTTTAAAACTAATCCCGTAGGTAAATGTAGAGGTAGCGTGCCGACGGCGATCACATCGACCTTGGAACCATTCCCGACGCGCATCGTCACCTCGTCCTTCGCTAGTCTCTGCTTATTCCGCAGCTCCTGCTTTGAGTTAGAAATGTGAGCAACCGCACCGGTATCAAATACCCAGGAGCTACTACGAGTACTGGTGAGGTACACATCAATTACATGTATATAACATATACCTTTAGTGTAGCCGACCGTCTTGTTCGCTGAGTATTTGGGGCAGTTCCGCTTCCAGTGACCACTTCCCTTGCAATAAAAACACTCAGTCTCGGGCTTGGGTCCATTCTTTGGCTTCTTCCTGGCAGCTTGCTTACCGGGCGTGGCAACCCCCTTGCTGTCCTTCTTGAAGTTCTTCTTACCCTTGCCTTTCTTAAACTTAGTGGTTTTATTCACCATCAACACTTGATGTTCCTTTTTGATCTCCACCACCGCTGATTTTAGCATTGAATATACTTCAGGAATGGTCTTTTCCATCCCCTGCATATTGAAGTTCATCATAGAGCTCTTGTAGCTCGGTGGAAGTGACTGAAGGATTCTGTCAATGATCGCGTCATTCGGGAGATTAACTCCCAGCTGAGTCAAGCGGTTATGCAACCCAGACATTTTGAGTATGTGCTCACTGACAGAACTATTTTCCTCCATCTTACAACTGAAGAACTTGTCGGAGACTTGATATCTCTCGACCCGGGCATGAGCTTGGAAAACCATTTTCAGCTCTTCGAACATCTCATATGCTCTGTGTTGCTCAAAACGCTTTTGGAGCCCCGGTTCTAAGCTGTAAAGCATGCCGCACTGAACGAGGGAGTAATCATCAGCACGTGACTGCCAAGCGTTCATAACGTCTTGGTTCTCTGGGATGGGTGCGTCACCTAGCGGTGCTTCTAGGATATAATCTTTCTTGGCAGCTATGAGGATGATCCTCAGGTTCCGGACCCAGTCCGTATAGTTGCTGCCATCATCTTTTAGCTTGGTTTTCTCTAGGAACGCGTTGAAGTTGAGGGCAACATTAGCATGGGCCATTTGATCTACAAGACATATTGTAAAGATTTTAGACTAAGTTCATGATAATTAAGTTCACCTAATCAAATTATTCAATGAACTCCCACTCGGACAGACATCCCTCTAGTCATCTAAGTGAAACATGATCCAAGTCAACTAGGCCGTGTCCAATCATCACGTGAGACGGACTAGTCAACATCGGTGAACATTTTCATGTTGATTGTATCTTCTATACGACTCATGCTCGACCTTTCGGTCTTCCGTGTTCCGAGGCCATGTCTGTACATGCTAGGCTCGTCAAGTCAACCTAAGTGTATTGCATGTGTAAATCTGGCTTACACCCGTTGTATTCGAACGTTAGAATCTATCACACCCGATCATCGCGTGGTGCTTCGAAACAACGAACCTTTGCAATGGTGCACAGTTAGGGGGAACACTTTCTTGAAATTATTACGAGGGATCATCTTATTTAAGCTACCGTCGTTCTAAGCAAATAAGATGTAAAACATGATAAACATCACATGCAATCAAACAGTGACATGATATGGCCAATATCATTTGCTCCTTTTGATCTCCATCTTCGGGGCACCATGATCATCATCGTCACCGGCATGACACCATGATCTTCATCATCGTGTCTTCATGAAGTTGTCTCGTCATCTATTACTTCTACTACTATGGCTAATGGTTTAGCAATAAAGTAAAGTAATTACATGACGTTTATATTGACACACAGGTCATAAATAAATTAAGACAACTCCTATGGCTCCTGCCAGTTGTCATACTCATCGACATGCAAGTCATGATTCCTATTACAAGAACATGATCAATCTCATACATCACATATATCATTCATCACATCCTTTTGGCCATATCACATCACACGGCACATACTGCAAAAACAAGTTAGACGTTCTCTAATTGTTGTTGCAAGTTTTTACGTGGCTGCTATAGGTTTCTTAGCAAGAACGTTTCTTACCTACGCTAGAACCACAACGTGATATGCCAATTTCTATTTACCCTTCATAAGGACCCTTTTCATCGAATCCGATCCGACTAAAGTGGGAGAGACAGATACCCGCTAGCCACCTTATGCAACTAGTGCATGTCAGTCGGTGGAACCAGTCTCACGTAAGCGTATGTGTAAGATCGGTCCGGGCCGCTTCATCCCATGATGCCGCCGAATCAAGATAAGACTAGTAACAGCAAGTAAATTGACAATATCGACGCCCACAACTGCTTTGTGTTCTACTCGTGCATAGAAACTACGCATAGACCTAGCTCATGATGCCACTGTTGGGGAACGTAGCAGAATTTTAAAATTTTCTATGCATCACCAAGATCAATCTATGGAGTCATCTAGCAACGAGGGACAGGGGAGTGCGTCTACATACCCTTGTAGATAGCGAGCGGAAGCGTTCAAGAGAACGGGGTTGATGGAGTCGTACTCGTCGTGATCCAAATCACCGATGACCTAGCGCCGAACGGACGGCACCTCCGCGTTCAACACACGTACGGTTAGGAAGACGTCTCCTCCTTCTTGATCCAGCAAGGGGAAGGAGAGGTTGATGGAGATCCAGCAACACGACGGCGTGGTGGTGGAAGTAACGGTGATCTCGGCAGGGCTTCGCCAAGCTCCAACGAGAGAGAGAGAGAGAGGTGTTACGTGGGGAGAGGGAGGCGCCAAAGACTTGGTGCGGCTGCCCTCCCTCCCCCCACTATATATAGGGCCCCTAGGGGGGCGCCGGCCCTAGGAGATGGGATCTCCAAGGGGGGGCGGCGGCCAAGGGGGGGACTTGCCCCCAAGCCAAGTGGGGCGCCCCCACCCCTAGGGTTTCCAACCCTAGGCGCAGGGGGGGGCCATGGGGGCGCACCAGCCCACCAGCGGCTGGTTCCCCTCCCACTTCAGCCCATGGGGCCCTCCAGGATAGGTGGCCCCACCCGATGGACCCCCAGGACCCTTTCGGTGGTCCCGGTACAATACCGATTACCCCCGAAACTTTCCCGATGGCCGAAACTGGACTTTCTATATATAAATCTTCACCTCCGGACCATTCCGGAACTCCTCGTGACGTTCTGAATCTCATTCGGGACTCCAAACAACTTTTGGGTTACCGCATACTAATATCTCTACAACCCTAGCGTCACCGAACCTTAAGTGTGTAGACCCTATGGGTTCAGGACACACGCAGACATGACCGAGACGACTCTCTGGTCAATAACCAACAGCGGGATCTGGATACCCATGTTGGCTCCCACATGCTCCTCGATGATCTCATCGGATGAACCACGATGTCAAGGATTCAATCAATCCTGTATACAATTCCCTTTGTCAATCGGTACGTTACTCGCCCGAGACTCGATCGTCGGTATCCCAATACCTCGTTCAATCTCATTACCGGCAAGTCACTTTAATCGTACCGTAATGCATGATCCCGTGATCAACCACTTGGTCACATTGAGCTCATTATGATGATGCATTACCGAGTGGGCCCAGAGATACCTCTCCGTCATACGGAGTGACAAATCCCAGTCTCGATTCGTGCCAACCCAACAGACACTTTCGGAGATACCCGTAGTGCACCTTTATAGTCACCCAGTTACGTTGTGACGTTTGGCACACCCAAAGCACTCCTACGGTATCCGGGAGTTGCACAATCTCATGGTCTAAGGAAATGATACTTGACATTCGGAAAAGCTCTAGCAAACGAACTACACGATCTTTGAGCTATGCTTAGGATTGGGTCCTGTCCATCACATCATTTTCCTAATGATGTGATCCTGTTATCAATGACATCTAATGTCCATAGTCAGGAAACCATGACTATCTTTTGATCAACGAGCTAGTCAACTAGAGGCTCACTAGGGACGTGTTGTGGTCTATGTATTCACACATGTATTATGATTTCCGAATAACACAATTATAGCATGAACAATAGACAATTATCATGAACAAGGAAATATAATAATAACCATTTTATTATTGCCTCTAGGGCATATTTCCAACACTATCATGAAGATCATGGTGCTACTTTGAAGCACAAGTGTGGTAAAAGGATAGTAGCATTGTCCCTTCTCTCTTTTTCTCTCATTTTTTTATTTTTTTTATTTGGGCCTTTTCTCCTTTTTTATGGCCTCTTTTCTTTCTCTTTTTTTTATTTGGGCTTCTTTGGCCTCTTTTATTTATTTATTTTCGTCTGAAGTCTCATGCCGACTTGTGGGGGAATCATAGTCTCCATCATCCTTTCCTCACTGGGACAATGCTCTAATAATGATGATCGTCACACTTTTATTTTTCTTACAACTCGATACTTAGAACAAAATATGACTCTATATGAGTGCCTCCGGCGGTGTACCGGGATATGCAATATGACAATGATGGAGTGTGTCATAATAAACGGAACGGTGGAAAGTTGCATGGCAATATATCTCGGAATGGCTATGGAAATGCCATAATAGGTAGGTATGGTGGCTGTTTTGAGGAAGGTATATGGTGGGTGTATAATACCGGCGAAAGGTGTGCGGTATTAGAGAGGCTAGCAAAGGTGGAAGGGTGAGAAAAGTGCGTAAAATCCATGGACTCAACATTAGTCATAAATAACTCATATACTTATTGCAAAAATCTACAAGTTATCGAAGCAAAGTATTACACGCATGCTCCTAGGGGGATAGATTGATAGGAAAAGACCATCGCTCGTCCCCGACCGCCACTCATAAGAAAGGCAATCAAAAAATAAATCATGCTCCGACTTCATCACATAACGGTTCACCATACGTGCATGCTACGGGAATCACAAACTTCAACACAAGTAGTTCTCAAATTCACAACTACTCAACTAGCACAACTTTAATATCACCATCTTTATATCTCAAAACAATTATCAAGTATCAAACTTATCATAGTATTCAACACACTCATAAGAAAGTTTTATTATTAATCTTGTATACCAAGTATATTAAGATTTTAAGCAAATTACCATGCTATTAAGACTCTCAAAATAATCTAAGTGAAGCATGAGAGATCAATAGTTTCTATAAAATAAATCCACCACCGTGCTCTAAAAGATATAAGTAAAGTACTAGAGCAAAATTATATAACTCAAAAGAGATAAGCGAAGCACATAGAGTATTCTAACAAATTCTAAATCATGTATGGCTCTCTCAAAAGGTGTGTACAGCAAGGATGATTGTGGTAAACTAACAAGCAAAGAATCAAATAATACAAGACGCTCCAAGCAAAACACATATCATGCGGCGAATAAAAATATAGCTCCAAGTAAAGTTACCAATAGAAGTAGACGAAAGAGGGGATGCCTTCCGGGGCATCCCCAAGATTTGGCTTTTAGGTGTCCTTAGATTATCTTGGGGGTGCCATGGGCATCCCCAAGCTTAGGCTCTTGCCACTCCTTGTTCCATAATCCATCAAATCTTTACCCAAAACTTGAAAACTTCACAACACAAAACTTAAAGTAGAAAATCTCGTGAGCTCCGTTAGCGAAAGAAAATAAAAGACTACTTCAAGGTACTGTAATGAAATCATTCTTTATTTATATTGGTGTTATACCTACTGTATTCCAACTTCTTTATGGTTTATAAACTATTTTACTAGCCATAGATTCATCAAAATAAGCAAACAACACACGAAAAACAGAATCTGTCAAAAACAGAACAGTCTGTAGTAATCTGTAGCTAGCGCAAGATATGGAACCCCAAAAATTCTAAAATAAATTGCTGGACGTGAGGAATTTATCTATTAATCATCTGAAGAAATAATTAACTAAATAGCACTTTCCAAATAAAAATTACAGCAGTTCTCATGAGCGCTAAAGTTTCTGTTTTTTACAGCAAGTTCAACAAGACTTTTCCCAAGTCTTCCCAATGGTTCTACTTGGCACAAACACTAATTAAACACAAAAAACACAACCAAAACAGAGGCTAGATAAATTATTTATTACTAAACAGGAGCAAAAAGCAAGGAATAGAAATAAAATTGGGTTGCCTCCCAACAAGCGCTATCGTTTAACGCCCCTAGTTAGGCATAACAAGCAAGAATAGATCTAGGTATTGCCATCTTTGGTAGGCAATTCTTCAATAAGGCATCTACCATCTTTAGGAATTTATTTATTTTTATTAATTATCAAACTTTTAGGCACAAGATTGAAAAACTCTTTCGTAACAAATGGTTCCTTAATGATAGCAAAAAGATTGGGATGAATACTTATAGATTTGAGATCCGCATCCTTACTAGGGGATTCACCCTTATTTTTAAGAATGTACATAAGCTTGGCAACTTTAGTGGAAGGACTTGGAGTATTCTTTATGGAAGAAAAAGCGGTTCCCAAGTTGGTAATAATATTCTCAAGTTTATCGATCCTAACGGAATCGTGATTTATTTTCTCATTAACTATGGGTTCTTTTTCTTTAATATCTTTCAAAGTAACTCCTACTTTAGATCCATATTGAGAGATTCGGCTGTGGATCTTTTTATCCAAATTTTCAATTAACTCTACGGTAGCAACCTTATTTTCAATCATTTCAAGCATTTGCACCACATGCTCCAAAGTTAATATAGTTCCATTAACCAAGAGAGGGGGTGAGCCAAATAAATCTAATATAGCATTATAAGAATCAAAAGTATGGCTACCCAAAAATTTCCCTCCGGTGATAGTATCAAGAACATAACGGTATGGTGGTTGTTTTGAGGAAGGTGAATGGTGGATTTATGGTACCGGCGAAAGGTGCGCGGTACTAGAGAGGCTAGCAAGGATGGAAGGGTGAGAGTGCGTATAATCCATGGACTCAACATTAGTCATAAAGAACTCATATATTTTTTGCGAAAATCTACAAGTTATCAAAGCAAAGTATTACGCGCATGCTCCTAGGGGGATAGATTGGTAGGAAAATACCATCGCTCGTCCCCGACCGCCACTCATAAGGAAGACAATCAATAAATAAATCATGCTCCGACTTCATCACATAACGGTTCACCATACGTGCATGCTACGGGACTTGCAAACTTCAACACAAGTATTTCTCAATTTCACAACTACTCAACTAGCATGACTCTAATATCACCATCTCCATATCTCAAAACAATCATCAAGCATCAAACTTCTCTTAGTATTCAATACTCTATATGAAAGTTTTTACTATTCTTGGATGCCTAGCATGTTATGATTATTTAAGCAAATTACCATGCTATTTAAGACTCTCAAAATAATATAAGTGAAGCATGAGAGTTCATATATTTCTTCAAAATAAAACTACCACCATGCTCTAAAAGATATAAGTGAAGCACTAGAGCAGATGACAAACTACTCCGAAAGATATAAGTGAAGATCAATGAGTAGTCGAATAATTATGCAACTATGTGAAGACTCTCTAACATTTAATAATTTCAGATCTTGGTATTCTATTCAAACAGCAAGGAAAGCAAAAGAAAATGACATTCTAAGAATGGCAAACATCATGTGAAGAAGCAAAAACTTAGGATCAACCGATACTAACGGATAGTTTTTGAAGAAGAAGGGTGGGATGCCAACCGGGGCATCCCCAAGCTTAGATGCTTGAGACTTCTTGAAATATTATCTTGGAGTGACTTGGGCATCCCCAAGCTTGAGCTTTTTTTTCTCCTTAATTCCTCTCATATCATGGTCTTCCTAAATCTCAAAAGCTTCATCCACACAAAATTCAACAAGGACTCATGAGATAAGTTAGTATAAACCATTGCAAAAACCTTATCATACTATACTGTAGCAAATCACTAAAATTATTATTCAACATTGCATACTAAATGCCTATGCATATTTAATAGTCCTATCCTCAAATAGAATCATTAAAGAAGCAACCATATGCAAACAATGCAAACATAACAGCAATCTGCCTAAACAGGATAGTCTGTAAAGAATGATGCAACATCCACACTTACCTAGCTCCAAAAATTATGAAAGAAAATTCCCAGTGTATTAAATTTATCAGATCTTAATATGCAAAAGGTTTCAACATTTTATCACCATCTGACTTTTCTAGGGAATTATTGCAACAGCGGTAAACTTTCTGTTTTCAAACAGCAACATGTATACTTGTAACATAGGCATAGTAAAGGCTATCAATGCCACTTTTATTGAAATAAAAGATGCAAAAAATTATTCTAAATAACAGCAAGAAAATCCTAACAAAATAAATTAACGCTCCAAGCAAAACACATATCATGTGGCGAATAAAAATATAGCTCCAAGTAAAGTTACCGATGAACGAAGACGAAGGAGGGGATGCCTACCGGGGCATCCCCAAGCTTAGGCTCTTGGTTGTCCTTGAATATTATCTTGGGGTGCCTTGGGCATCCCCAAGCTTAGGCTCTTGCCACTCCTTATTCCATAGTCCATCGAATCCTTACCCAAAACTTGAAAACTTCACAACACAAAACTTAACAGAAAAACTCGTAAACTCCGTTAATATAAGAAAACAAAAGACCACTTCAAGGTACTGTAATGAACTCATTCTTTATTTATATTAGTGTTAAAACTACTGTATTTCAACTTCTCTATGGTTTATAAACTATTTTACTAGCCATAGATTCATCAAAATAAGCAAACAACACATCGAAAACAGAAACTGTCAAAAACAGAACAGTCTGTAGTAATCTGGATCAAACGTATACTTATGAAACTAATAAAATTCTCAAAAAAATTGCTGGACCTGAGTAATTTATCTATTAATCATATGCAAAAATAATTAACTAAATAGCACTCTCCAAATAAAAATGGCAGCAATTCTCGTGAGCGCTAAAGTTTCTGTTTTTGACAGCATGATCAACAAGACTTTTCCCAAGTCTTCTCAAAGGTTTTACTTGGCACAAACACTAATTAAAAGCATAAAACCACATCTAAACAGAGGCTAGATGAATTATTTATTACTAAACAGGAGCAAAAAGTAAGGAACAAAAATAAAATTGGGTTGCCTCCCAACAAGCGCTATCGTTTAATGCCCCTAGCTAGGCATGATGATTTCAATGATGCTCACATAAAGGATAAGAATTGAAACATAAAGAGGGCATCATGAAGAATATGACTAGCACATTTAAGTCTAACACACTTCCTATGCATAGGTATTTTGTGAGCAAACAACTTATGAGAATAATAATCAACTAGCATAGGAAGGTAAAATAAGCATAACTTCAAAACTTTAAGCACATAGAAAGGAAACTTGATATTATTGCAATTCCTACAAGCATATGTTCCTCCCTCATAATAATTTTTAGTAGCATCATGAATGAATTCAACAATATAACCAGCACCTAAAGCATTCTTTTCATGATCTACAAGCATAGAAAATTTACTACTCTCCACACAAGCAAAATTCTTCTCATGAATAATAATGGGAGCAAACTCAACAAAATAACTATCATGTGATTGAAAATTAAGATCAAGATGACAAGTTTTATGGTTATCATTATTCTTTAAAGCATACGTGTCATCACAATAATCATCATAGATAGGAGGCATGCTTTCATCATAATAAATTTGCTCATCAAAACTTGGGGGAGAAAAAATATCATCTTCATCAAACATAGCTTCCCCAAGCTTGTGGCTTTGCATATCATTAGCATCATGGATATTCAAGGAATTCATACTAACAACATTGCAATCATGATCATAATTCAAATATTTACTGCCAAACATTTTATAGATTTCTTCTTCTAGCACTTGAGCACAATTTTCCTTTCCATCATACTCACGAAAGATATTAAAAAGGTGAAGCGTATGAGACAAACTCAATTCCATTTTTTATAGTTTTCTTTTATAAACCAAAGTAGTGATAAAACAAGAAACTAAAAGACTCGATTGCAAGATCTAAAGATATACCTTCAAGCGCTAACCTCCCCGGCAACGGCGTCAGAAAAGAGCTTGATGTCTACTACACAACCTTCTTCTTATAGACGTTGTTGTGCCTTCAAGTGCAGAGGTTTGTAGGACAGTAGCAAATTTCCCTCAAGTGGATGACCTAAGGTTTATCAATCCGTAGGAGGCACAGGATGAAGATGGTCTCTCTCGAGCAACCCTGCAACCAAATAACAAAGAGTCTCTTGTGTCCCCAACACACCCCAATGGTAAATTGTATAGGTGCACTAGTTCGGCGAAGGGATGGTGATACAAGTGGTATATGGATAGTAGATAAAGGTATTTTTAATCTGCAATTATAAAAACAGCAAGGTAACTAATGATAAAAGTGAGCATAAACGGTATTGCAATGTGTTGAAACAAGGCCTAGGGTTCATACTTTCGCTAGTGCAAATCCTCTCAACAATAATAACACAATTGGATCACATAACTATCCATCAACATGCAACAAAGAGTCACTCCAAAGTCACTAATAGCGGAGAACGACCGAAGAGATTATGGTAGGGTACGAAACCACCTCAAAGTTATTCTTTACAATCAATCCATTGGGCTATTCCTATAGGTGTCACAAACAGCCCTAGAGTTCGTACTAGAATAACACCTTAAGACACAAATCAACCAAAACCCTAATGTCACCTAGATACTCCAATGTCACCTCAAGTATCCGTGGGCATGATTATACGATATGCATCACACAATCTTAGATTCATCTATTCAACCAACACAAAGAACCTCAAAGAGTGCCCCAAAGTTCTACCGGAGAATCACGACGAAAACGTGTGCCAACCCCTATGCATAGGTTCATGGGCGGAATGTGATGCCCCCGATTCAATCGTACACTAATCATACACACAAACGTGTACGATCAAGATCAGGGACTCACGGGAAGATATCACAACACAACTCTACAAATAAAATAAGTCATACAAGCATCATATTACAAGCCAGGGGCCTCGAGGGCTCGAATACAAGAGCTCGATCATAGACGAGTCAACGGAAGCAACAATATCTGAGTACAGACATAAGTTAAACAAGTTGCCATAAGATGGCTAGCACAAACTGGGATACAAATCGAAAGAGGCGCAGGCCTCCTTCCTGGGATCCTCCTAACTACTCCTGGTCGTCGTCAGCGGGCATCACATAGTAGTAGGCACCTCCGGTGTAGTAGGAGTCTTCATCGACGGTGGGGTCTGGCTCATGGGCTCCAACATCTGGTTGCGACAACCAGGTAGAAGGGATAGAGGGAAAAGAAGGAGAAAGCAACCGTGAGTACTCATCCGAAGTACTCGCAAGCAAGGAGCTACACTACATATGCATGGGTATATGTGTAAAGGTCATATCGGTGGACTGAACTGCAGAATGCCAGAATAAGAGGGGGATAGCTAATCCTGTCGAAGACTACGCTTCTGGCAGCCTCCGTCTTGCAGCATGTAGAAGAGTGTAGACTGAAGTCCTCCAAGTATCATCGCATAGTATAATCCTAACCGATGATCCTCCCCTCGTCGCCCTGTGAGAGAGCGATCACCGGTTGTCTCTGGCACTTGGAAGGGTGTGTTTTATTAAGTATCCGGTTCTAGTTGTCATAAGGTCAAGGTACAACTCCAAGTCATCCTGTTACCGAAGATCACGGCTATTCGAATAGATTAACTTCCCTGCAGGGGTGCACCACATAACCCAACACGCTCGATCCCATTTGGCCGGACACACTTTCCTGGGTCATGCCCGGCCTCGGAAGATCAACACGTCGCAGCCCTATCTAGGCACAACAGAGAGGTCAGCACGCCGGTCTAAATCCTATGGCGCAGGGGTCTGGGCCCATCGCCCTTTGCACACCTGCACGTTGCGAACGCGCCCGGAGAGCAGACCTAGCAACCTCCATTACAAAGGAAGTTGTGTTACGCGGTCCAACCCGGCGCGCGCCGCTCAGTCGCTGACGTCATGAAGGCTTCGGCTGATACCACGACGTCGAGTGCCCATAACTGTCCCCGCGTAGATGGTTAGTGCGTATAGGCCAGTAGCCAGACTCAGATCAAATACCAAGATCTCGTTAAGCGTGTTATGTATCCGCGAACGCCGACCAGGGCCAGGCCACCTCTCTCCTAGGTGGTCTCAACCTGCCATGTCGCTCCGCCTCAAAGTAACAGTCGGGGGCCGTCGGGAACCCAGGCCCACCACTACCTGGATGGAGCCACCTGCCCCTTCAGCCCCCATTTCCAAACAGTTTCTCCGGTGTTTCGTGTTTTCGGACAGATGAATCGAAGGGGAAAAGTTGCATGTTCGCTATGCTAGAGGCGTGTGACGGACGAACGGGCTGCGTATCCGGATTCGTCTCGTCGTTCTGAGCAACTTTCATGTACAAAGTTTGTCCATCTGAGATACGGTTATTTTTCTAAGAATTATTAAGGTTTTAGCAATATTTTGAGAATATTATTAATTCGAAAATAATGATTAAAACGCTATGGGTACCCCGCCCTGTGTACACAGATTGTACACAGAGGCTGACAGTGGGTCCAAGGGGTCCCAGTTGACTGTTGACTTGTCAAACTATAGTTAGGGCCCAGGTGTCATTGGCACACACTTTAAATTAGCATATTATTTATTTTAACTTCCTGGTTTAATCTAACATTGGGTCCCACATGTAATAGACTGGCATTTTATTTAGAGGATTAATTTAGCACTTGAAGACCACAAGTACTAGACTCAAAGTGGGGGTGGCTAGTACTAAAGAGGGATTAGCCCCTAATTGATTTTCGGCTAGCCGTGAGGCCCTGCACATACACGCACACATAGCACCCACGCCACTCGGCCATGGCCTTGGCCAAGGCCACGACCAACTGCAAGCAGCAACGCAGTGGCAAGATACACGAGAGCAGAGAGCAACGGCAATGCATCGCAGCAACAGCAATAGCAAGCCGAGCAGCTCCAGCGACACACAACAGCACGCGCGGCAGTAGCAGAACGCAGCAACAGCAGCGGCAGTCACGGGTGCGCGGCGAGGAAGCGGCCAGGAGCGGGCTCACAAGGGCGGGGCGCACTGGAGGACGCGACCGGCACAGTCGGGGCGCCAACAGCCGCAGGCGCGAGCGGGGCGACCGGGGTCGCGCGGCAAAGGAACGGACAAGGCGCGCGGCTGTAGGCAAGCAGCTCGTGGCGCGCGCGGCGCAAGGGCACGCGTGGAACACGGGCGACGAGCGAAACGGCAGTAGGAGGGCGCAGGCGGCGCAGGTGACCTGGGTGACCGAGAGCTCGAGCGGCGCGGGACGACGAGGCTACTACAGGAGCTAACCTACGGGGCACGAGAAGAAACAAGGGGAGGTCAAGGAGGATCTGAGGATCACAGCGCAGTTCGAGGAGGGCTCGACGAGGCTGGGGACAGTCGGTGACGAGCGGATCGACGCGGTGGATGACGGCGGCCAAAGTTGAAGAAGAAGCTCGATCCCGACGGCACGGTCGAGTCCGGCTGGATCCAATGGACGAAGATGAAGAAGCGAACGTCGGCGGATTTTCTGGACACGACTGCAGGGCGCCGGGACGATGATGGTCGCGGTAATGGTGGCGGCGTTCGCGGTCACCGCATGAGTTTAGCAGCTCGTATTTTAGCAGATGAGGGGGCGCACGATGGGGAAAACAGAGGGGATCGATCGAGAGCAGGCTAGGGTTTTCGGTGGACAAATATATAGGTCCAGGGGGCGACGTGGAGGGCATCCACGGCCATGGCGCCCTGGATGTGCTCCACGCACCACTCTGCCTCCTGTAGCGAGGTGGGAGGGGACCCAGGTCGGGCTGGGCTGCACTTGGCTTAGAGCCCATCTGTACAATAGGTGTAGTTCTTTTCTTTTATTATCATATGTTTTAATTCTTTAACCTCTGTTTTGTAGTTAATTCATTTAGCAAATGAGGTTTGTAAAATGTGGAGATGGACACATATTTAGAATTGCAAAGTTAGGTGCTACCACCAAAAACTTAGGAGGAAGTTTTACTTAGCTTGAATTTTTCATAAAAGGAGAAGCATTTAAAAATGATGTTTTGGCACAGTTTTAAATGTTTGAGGGCATTTAATAACCTTTTAAAATATGAGTTTCAACATGACAAATATCCAGGGATTATCTGCCACACTTTGAACATTTTAGTTTTCATGTTTGACAAATTTGAATTTTTTACTTTAAATTTGAGTTAGAATATGAACAGTGATTTGGATCAAGTGAGGATTAGCAACAGTAATATGATGATGTGGCATCATTAGCAAGGGTTTACTGTAGCTTAATTATCCGGACGTCACACGGAACCCGCAAGTTGATCACAAAAACATACATCAAGTGAATCACGTGATATCCGATTGTCACCATAGATATCCACGACAAGACATACATCAAGTGTTCTCAAATCTTTAAAGACTCAATCCGATAAGATTATTTCAAAGGGGAAACTCAATTCATTACAAGAGAGTAGAGGGGGGAAGAAACATCATAGGATCCAAATATAATAGCAAAGCTCGCGATACATCAAGATCGTATCATCTCAAGAACACGAGAGAGAGAGAGAGAGAGATCAAACACATAGCTGGTGGTACATACCCTCAGCCCTGAGGAAGAACTACTCCCTCCTCGTCATGGAGAGCACCGGGATGATGAAGATGGCCACCGGAGAAGGATTCCCCCTCCGGCAGGGTGCCGGAACGGGTCTAGATTGGCTTTCAGTGGCTACGGAGGCTTCTGGCGGCGGAACTCCCGATCTATTGTGCTCTCCGATGTTTTTAGGGTATATGGAGATATATAGGCGGAAGAAGTACGTCAGGGGGGGCACGAGGGGCTCACGAGGGTGGAGGGCACGCCCAGGGGGGGTGGGCGCGCCCCCCTGCCTCGTGACCTCCTCGCAGATCCCCCGACGTGCACTCCAAATCTTGTGGGCTTCTTTCCTCCCAAAAATGAGTTCCGTGAAGTTTCAGGTCAATTGGACTCCGTTTGATTTTTCTTTTCTTCGAAACCCTAAAACAGGGTAAAAACAGAAACCTGGCACTGGGCTCTGGGCTAATAGGTTAGTCCCAAAAATGATATAAAAATGTATAATAAAGCCCATAAATATTCAAAACAGTAGATAATATAGCATGGAGTAATCAAAAATTATAGATACATTGGAGACGTATCACCCTTCTTCGGTCGCGCCGTATTGGGGAGCTTCGAGGGGGGCACGGGGCGGCGCCGGCGCGACGCCACCCACCGCCGAGGTCATCTGTGACGGCATGAAGAGGCCCCGCGCGAGGCTGATGCTCGGAGGAGCTCCGGCGGAGGCGAGGCCAATGCTCCCCGCGCTAGGGTTTGCGGCGGCGGCGGCGATGGAGGGGTCGCGGCTGTAGGATGCGGTGAGCCGGGTGCCGGCGCGTGCGTCCATCGGGTCCAGTTCGCCGACGTCAGCGCGCGCGGGGCGAAAATGACGGGGAGGAGAGAGTGCGGCGCGAGCGCTCGTGTGTGCCGCGCGCGGAAGCGGACGCCCCAAATACACAGCGCGAGTTGGCGATTCGGACCGCGCGCCCAACTTCATATGCCGCGCGCACGGTTATTACGCGCCCGCTGAAGCCACTTTATCGGTTACGCGCGTACTAAAATGACCAAATTTGTAACGCGGCGTATGTTTAGCGTGACTATTGAAGATGTTCTAATAAAACCAACGATCATGCGCCTCGTGCACCTGGTCTGGCCCAACAAAATACTACTGCTAACTCGTCTGGCTTCGCTGCCTAGGTGACCCGCTAGACGGTTTCTCAAAAAAAAAGGTGACCCGCTAGACTTGTCTAAAAAAAATTAACCCGGTAGACTTATTCAAATCCACATCCATCTCATATGTCACCCTTCGGGCACCATGTGCAATAGAACCTTCAAATCTGCTAAACCTTTGTAAGCATATAAATGCCCGAAAAACTCACTTATCATTCTTTTCCATCCCTTATCTATCCTCTTTGGAAGATACATCTATACTTTCCAACCTTGTAATTTTTTTCTTTCTCATAAAAGCTTTCTGTTGGAAATAACGTGTATTATGGCCCCCTTCTTTCAGCCACATCATCTTCGGCTGCTGGCGCCACATAATCTCTTCTCGGTGACACATCTTAGCTAATCAGTCTTGGATATTTATTTCCTCTCTTGAAGGGTCGCGTCTACTTGCCATTGCATGCCTTCTGGCAAGTTCAACTTCGGAAGCTATGTTTAAGCCCTACTTTGCCTCTGGCAATGGAGCATATGAAGGTGGACTCAGCGATGACCTCGTGTGAGGACGATGATTCACCTATGTCATGTGAGGAACTAGAGGCACATGAGTCCATCATGTCGGTAGTATATGTGGTTGATAATGTTATCACGGCCGACATGTTGGTGCCTTCTCCGGAAAGCCACTTGGTTGACGACAACTGCACCAACAAGGTGGAACCACCTGTGACTCTGATACATCTCCAATGTATCTATAATTTTTGAAGTATTCATGCCATATTTATAACAATTCTATATGATTTTGGTATGATTAGAATGGAACTAATTCGGACTGACGTTGTTTTCAGCACAACTACCGTGGTGGTATTTTTTGTGCAGAAATAGAAGTTCTCGGAATTGGACAAAACTTTTTGATAATTTTTTTGGAAGAAAAGAGAAATAATGGAACAAAGAACCACCAGAGGGGGCCCTGCTACCCACAAGGACTAGCCCCCTTCCCCCCCCCCCCCCCGGCGCGCCCTGGTGGGTAGTGGGCCCCCTGAGGCCCATCTTCGTGTGAAACCGGCGCCAAAAATCCTATATATTCGGAAACCCTCGAAAGTTAATCTAGATCAGAAGTTCCACCGCTGCAAGCCTTTGTAGCCACGAAAAAACAATCTAGACCCGGTTTCGGCACCCTGTCGGAGAGGGAAATTATCACTGGTGGCCATCTTCATCATCCCAGTAGCCACCATGATGAGGAGGGAGTAGTCCACTCTCGGGCTTGAGGGTTTGTACTAGTAGCTATGTGTTTAATCTCTCTCTCTCTCTCTCTCTCTCTCTCTCTCTCTCGTGTTCTTGATTTGACATGATCTTGATGTATCATGAGCTTTGTTAATATAGTTGGATCATATGGTGTTTCTCCCTCTCTATCTTGTTGTGATGAATTGAGTTTTCCCTTTGAGATTTCGTTATTATCGAATTGAATACTTTTATGGATTTGATAGCACTTGATGTATGTCTTGTTATGCATACCCGTGGTGACAATGGGGTATCATATTGATTCACTTAATATATGTTTTGGCACTCAACTTGCGGATTCCTGAGGTGACATTGGGGTAATCTATGCATATGAGTTGATGCATGGTTTCATCCTTGTTTCTCCGGTAGAAATCTTGGGGCACTTTTTGAGATTCTTTGTGTTGGATTGAGTATTATGAATCTGAAATTGTTTGATGCATATCATATAATCAACTCACAGATACTCATGATGACATTGGAGTATCTAGGTGACATTAGAGTTGATTGATGTGTATCATATGGCGTTATTTTAGTACGAACTGTTAGATAGATCGATCAGAAAGGATAACTTGGTGTTATTTTAGTATGAACTTTTGAATAGATCGATTGGAAAGGGTAACTTTGAGGTGATTTCGTACCCTACAAACAATTTCTTCTTACATTCTCCGCTAGATAAGAACTTTGGAGTGATTCTTCATTGCACGTTGAGGGATGATTATATGATCCAATTATATTAGCATTGTTGAGAGATTGCACTTGCAAAAGTATGGACCTTAGGCCTCATTTTCAAGTATTGCAATACCGTTTGTGCTCCGTTTTATCAATTGCTACCTTGCTGTTTTTTATTGTTCCTAATACAAAATCAATATCTACTATCATTTATACGATTGTGTCACCATCTCTTCACCGAACTAGTGCACCTATACAAATTACCATTGTATTTGTTGTGTTGGGGACATAAGAGACTTTTTATTATTTGTTTGCAGGGTTGTTTGAGAGATACCATCTTCATCCTACGCCTCCCACGGATTGATAAACTTTAGGTCATTCACTTGAGGAAAAAATGCTACTATCCTACAAAACTCTGTGTTTGAAGGCCCAACATGAGTCTACAAAAATAAAGTTGCGTAGTAGACGTCACACTCAGTCGTGGCTTAGGCCCCCACTTCACCTCCTCTTGTGCCTTGCGAGGTGGACGTTGGTGTAGATGTTGCTGACACGCACTCTCCTAAGTCTATCAAGCATTCAGAGCGCCGATGCCTAGCCTCGGGGGCATGTTTGTCATCAAGCTTGTCGAATACCTATCTATCTTGGATGTTAAATTAAAAAAACAATTCAATATCTCTTGAAGCATAAGGCATGCATCAAGGCACAAATGCAAGAAGGATGACGCTCACCCTCAACCTGGCACCCGTGGGAAGAAATCTAGAAGTGCAAGGGAAAGAGAGATAATGGGGAGGTGCAGATGTTTTCATGATACATTTGTCTAGGTTGTAGACGTGGGCTCAGATGTGTCTGTTGTCTCTGTCGTTATATCCTTTTCAAGTGGTTGTTGGTCGATGGGTTTCCATTGGTGTGACCAAAGTGCTTGGGTGTCGGACTGATTCTGTGTTAACTGTGTTTATTGGGGATTCATGTGGGTCCATAGTTTGGGAGTAGTTCGTATGTGTGGTCAAGATTATGACGGTTTTCGTCTGGTTTTCCGTCAGTTAACCAACTCTTTTCTTCTTAATTAATGAATGAGGCAAAACCTCCGTTTTTAATTATTTTTTTACCAAAAATTGACAACTTTTTAAGAGCAATGTTAATAATATAATATAAGACTGTCATGTCATCAAAAGCTAGCAATATTATTCACTCATACAATATGGTTGGTTGTAAGGTCGCTCTTAAGTTAGTGAGTTTTTGCACTTTCTCTTTTTCTCCTTCCTCTTATCTAGGAGCACGTGTAGAGGCTGACTCTTACATGAGGGGATATATAGAGACTGATTCTTGCATGACAGTTTACTTCCTCCCTTTTTACTTGTCTCGCTGCTCCACATAGGCAAAAGGGCCATGCAAAGAGACAAGAACCAATTGTTGGCACCAAACCAATCAGACTATTACTCTTGTTCCTTTAGAAGAAAAATCGCATGGAGAAAAGTAATCACCGAACATTTTGCAGCTATACAAGCAAGGGAGTACTACTCACACCTTGACTTGTTGCAACCATCCATCTTTACATGCCAAGGAAATTTTGCATTTTTGTTCTCCAAGCACTTACCATTCTTTTATAATAAAATGGAAAAAGAAAACTCATCACAAGCTGCTGCTGTTGCTGTATACGTATATATGTGTGTCAGCCGGCTATGAACACCAGGCTTTGCCTGACTGCGGGGGAGGAGCAGATCAGTGAGCCGAAAATGCCGGTGAGCGCGTAGGCGATGGCGCAGAAAGGGAGCGCCTCAGGCTCCTTGGCCGACAGCGCCGCGGTTCCCAACCCATGAGCACTGCACCCACCATCAAATTTAGCATGCTTTCAGAATGAACGCAGGGACAGGATCCAGAGTTTCATCAAGTTTACCTGGAAGCTGTTCCGATCCCCCTGGCGATGGGGTCGTTGAGGCCAAGCTTATCCATGGCCGCTTGCACAAAGTTGGCGCCAATCAGGCCCGTCAGAACAACCACGGCAGCCGTCAGCGAAGTGTTTGCACCTGCATCATCGACGCACAAAGCACATCAGTTAGCTAGTTATATCACCACATTCCAAATGCAGTAGCTACACAGAAGAGAATGCAAGGGGGTTTGATTTAATTACCTTCGAAGAAAGAGACTATGCTCAGAGCCAACGCCACGGTTATACACCTTGGCAATATCGAGATGGTCAATGTTGGCTCCAGCCCAATCAGGCGTCCTAGGATGGCTGTCGAATACAGGGAGAATGTCGACGCAATCGCGATCGACGTGAAAATTTCTGCCGCGTGCCTCTTCACAAGCTGAATTCGACAGCGACACGAGTTATCAGGATTCGATACAGAGCAACCGTAACAGTGTTCCAAGATTTTTCGCAAAAAATAATATAAAAAAAGTGTTGCAAGATAACAATGGGAATTACACATACCTTTCTCTGCTTGAACATTGAGAAGGCAAATGATAAGATGACAGACCCAAGAAAACCCATCAGGACGTCACCAGCTCCAGGATTTGATGGCACCTTCGTCAGGTAATCACCTGCAAAACCAACCACTGGTGTTAGAGCAGAGTATATATGGTCACAATTACAAGGCAACTGTTGTGAAACTACAGAAGGATTCAGAATTTGAATGCAGGGAAGTTTAGCTTGAAACCTAGCGCGGCATCGATTCCGGACCCGGAGAGGTACCCGTATGCGACCGCCGACAAATTCGCGGAAAGCGCGCAGCAGATGATCGGGTGTAACAATTTCTTGATACCAGGCGGTAACCTGAAAAAATAGCATATCATACATGCTGCAGTCAGGCAAATGCAAATGAAGTAGTAGTAGTAGTACTAAACCCTGCACATAGTATTGTATTGGTATCTTATTAACTGTAAGTGTATAGGAGTATATATATGTTAGTAGTAGAAAGACATAGTGATGAATTACCCAGAACCAACCATGTATCCCAGTACAGTGGAAGCGAGCATGAACGGGAGGCACGTCCTGGCCGTGGTGCCAAGCGCCGTGGGGTTCACGAACGCCGTCGCGAAGGAGGCGACGAAGACGACGCCCCACGCCCAGAACTCCAACGTCGCGAAGGCGGACGGCTTGCCCATCGGCTCGGCCGCGATGAGCTCCGTCTTGACGATCTTCCTCACGGTCAGCGCCGTGTACCCCGCCACCGCCAGCGAGGCGAACCAGCCACCGACTGCCGGCGACACACGAAAAGGAAAAATGCAGCAACGACAGCGTCAGTGAAGGTAAAAAATCTTGTGGCAGGACTGAGTGGCAATGGCATGCTAGGTGGTGGTAGAGTACATGTGATGAGGCAGATCTTGAGGCCGGAGGCGGCCGGGACGTCCCTGACGGCGAGGGGCAGGACGACGAGGGAGGGGACGTAGAAGAGCGGGAGCCAGCGCTGGATGAAGAGCGTGGCGGGCTCGAAGAAGTCCATGAAGGCCTTGGCCAGCGCCGGCGCGACGGTGTCGAGGACGAGGAGCACGGAGAAGATGCAGAACATGCCGAAGAGGGCGCTGGGGAACTTGATGGACGCCGCCACGAACGCCTGCTTCAGGTACTTGTCCGTCGCCAGCACGATGCCGAGCGACACCGCCAGGTGCGCGATGCCAACAACCTATACATACATACATACATACAAAGTGCAGAGAATAAGAATACGTACGTGCCGTGGACGATTATGCGATTCTCCAAGAGAACGAGGAGGAGCGAGCACTGACGCTGGGCAGGCCTCCGGTGGCGGCGGCGTCTCCGGAGCCGGCGGTGGAGTTGGGGGCGATGAGGCGGTGGCGAAGGGCGGCATTGTTGGGAGCCAATGCCATGAAAGCAGCGGCCGAGTCGGGGGCGCCTGCCGAGAGCGAGGCGCGAGGGGAGGAGCTGCAGGAAGAATGGGGGAGGCTGCGTCGGCATCGGCATCGGCATCGTAGAAGCGTGAGCGAGCTGGGTTGGTGCGACGTCGGCGACGTGGCGCGGGGGAGAGCCGTGGCCGGGCGCGCGGTCGACAGGGGGAGCGGGTGGTGGGAGCGCAAAGCGGAAACCCCCATCATCATCATCGCGGCCATGAACGACCGGCCGGCCAGTGGAGTGGAGCAGAAGCAGAAACGGAGACGGAAGCAGCAGGGCTGGATGCCACTGATGCGAACCTGAAAGACTTTTCGGTGTTGTCTTTGATGCAGGTGTATGTGGCCAGGAGTACGAGGCCAGGATGTATCCGGATTGGGATCCTTGGGTTGCCATTCAGCAGGGCACCCAGCAGGCCAGCACACATCACAGCTCCATGTGAAGCAGCTGTTCAACACCAACATTCTTTTCTTCCTTTTTTTAAAGAAGAAAAGAAAAACAGCAGCATAATTGATGCGTTACAAAAAATTAAACTATGGTCTGAATCTTGTGCTCCCTTTTTCTTATGGAGTAAGCCGAAAAATGGAGCAACTTCTTTTCTCTCATTACAGAAGATACAGCCTACAAAGATCAAGGTAACAAAACTCTCTCCACATAGTAGGTAAGCCGCTCGACACCAAACGTCCCTGCTATAGACATCATATCTGCGTACAAAACTGTGAAACAACACACACACACACACACACACACATCCTCCAGCAACAGAAAAAGAACAATAATACAAAGGATTTGCTCGGCTAACTCAACCACTTTACTCGCACAAGCATCACATTCCATGACACAAGCACAGCTAAACAACTTCTCGCTTTCTCGGTGTTCGTTCACACCATCACCAAGACCTGGTCTGAAAGATCATGCCGCCGCCACCGGCTGCCGCATGAGACCGCCGGCTATGCCTTTGCCGGCCTGCCTCCCCAGCCTCTCCTGTATCCGGTCCTTGATGGCAGTCTCCTGCACAATTATTACAGCAGCAGCAGCATCAGTATGTCTCTTTTCTCCTGAATTTCATGTTCGATTTGACTATTCTGTTAGATTCTAAGCAAAGTATACTATACCATGACGTGGCAGTGCTCCTCAAACTTCTCCAGGAAGCCGGCCACCCAACGATCCGCGTTGGCCAGCCACTCTTCGTGGTTTATCCCAGCCGTCTTCGCCACCGTTTGCAACTACATGAGCACATGAGGAGATCAGCACAGCGAATCATCAGGCCTAAAAAAAGGTCTATTCTGCCATATGGATGGAACGAGCGATCTGTGGATTGCCGGCAAGTATGTTTTCAATTGAGAACACGCATGGATGGTTACCTTTTCTTGCTGTGCCTTCACAGTCTCCCGCAGTTTATTTATCTTCATATTCACTTGCAGTTGTTTCTCCTGAAAACAAGACAACCAACACAAGTTATTACCTGGGCTGGGAGACCAAACGAATAACATCACAATATACCTTAAGACAAAAAATATACTCGTCACAAAAAAAGGGTGGTTGGTTAGGTGTCATCAGAAATGTGGCTGACCTTAACATAGCTCACGCCCATATCTTTCCTTGAGTAACCTCGTGCTAAATTCCTCATGACATACTGGTTGTAGTCCTTGACTATCCTCATTATGAGGTCCGATGTCGATACTCCATCAGTCCGTTTTGTTTCCTTGAATTTTCCAATCTTCTTGACCTGATAACACAATATGAATAAGTAAGCAACGGTAAAGATAACACCGTTAATCGACATATACTAGCTGTGGGGATGCAAACTTACAAACTCATAGACGTCATTTGCAGCACCGCTGGTATCAGCATAACTGCAATGAGTATGTTTATAGTTAGTGGAGCTGATTAGAGGGGGGAAAGTGAAGATTTGGTATAGCCCTTGTGGTGCGAGTATGACTTACGGCAAAGCATCATGTGCGACATAGTCAATCTGATGCTTCTCAATGAATTCTGGCGTGAGAACCCAGGGAGCATCGGGAATGACCTCATCAACCCACCTAAAGCAGCAGATAAATAGTTAGACGATCGGCAGAGCAGAAAATACCATTTTTTTAATCAAATATAAAGGACCAGGCATAAAATCATCGGGATGGGTGTTCTCTACTTGATTCTTAAATAAACATGGCATATGCTTAGAACAGGGGGGAATGTCAAATGGGTCAACCCGAGTATTTATATAAGCGTGGTATTGCAATGAATCACATCATCTTATTCTCCTGGTGATCAAAAGAATGACAGGAAAGGATGGCTCCAATGCACAAATGGAGGCAACCGGTGGTATTTGACACTCGAAAGCGATGTGTAACTGGCATACTATACCGGTGATGCGTGTCTGCATCTCGCAATAATAACTGAATGAAGAAATGCGGTGCGATGCATACTGATTAAAGAGGTGGGAAATGAGGAAGGGTTGGTGGTTGTTACGCACTTGCAGTGGCGCAGGGACTCGTATCGCTCCTCCTGGTTCATGACGGTCTTGCCCTTGTAGCGCCGCGTGAGGTCGTCGTTGCAGCATCCCACCAGCAGGTACGTGTTGGGGAACCTGCAGCGAAGTACAGATCGAAATGAGCATCGATTTGAGGCGGTTGGACCGAGATTCAGACGTCGCCTTGGAACGAGGCGACAAACGCGGCCCCAGATCCAACAAATTCAACCGCCAAGCGGACCTAGATCTACATGTACGTAGAAAACAGGCGAAGAAGGAACACGCAAGAACGTACAGCAGCTTGGCCTGCTCGAGGGCGCGGGCGTGGCCGAAGTGGAAGAGGTCGAAGATGCCGTCGGCGTAGACGCGGACGGCGCGGCCGTCGTCGCTCCCCGCGGCGCTGGCGTTGGCGCTGGCGGTGGTCGCCTCCTCCTTCTTGCTGCTGCTGCTGCTGTTGGTGTGGATCATGCGCTTCTTGGAATTGGAGACGCGCGCCATCGCTGGTCGCTCCGAGTCCGGGGTGGTGATTGAGGGTGGGGACGAGAGGAGGAAGCGGCGCTAAATAGGCGGAGGGACGGACGGGACTCGCTCGGCTTTTCTTTTCTGACTTTCTCTCCGCCTTGATCGATCAGACTCGTGGGCAAACAAGTCTGGGCCCGCCCGCCAAATCCGTCTGGTTAAGCAGACGGATCCGTCCTGGGCACGGATACATACCCGCACCTAATCCTGTGGACGCGTAGTACTGCCATCACGCGGCTGCCCATGTTTTTTCATCGCCCTTCTGCGCGCCTTCATGTTTATGTTTTGTATATGATGTTCCATCATTTCACTTTGCACGTGTAAAAAATGATCCTAACGATGACGACGGTCCTCCGTTTAAGTTAAGATTTTCCTCGCCGGTTTACTCAACTGATGATAAATTGCAATAATATACTGTACCATATTTAACCGCCATGGTCGAAGATGAATAAATTGGAACTTTCTCACGTAAAAAAAAATGCCACGTTTAAATATTTTCTCTAAACTGGGAGGGAAACTGTCGGTGAAGACACGTCGAGGTTTGTGTGTGGATGTTTTATACGTGGCAAAAGGTACATAAGCGGAGAGGTTGTCCCTATGTCTGACTTTACGTGGAAGTCCAGGGTGCCGTTGCAGTGCAAGTTCTTCACCTGGCTGGCATTAAGAAATAGGTGCTGGACGTCCGACCGGCTCGCTTGACGGGGGTTGCCGCGTCAAGATTCATGCCCATTTTGTGCTTAACGCGGTGAAACAACAAGTAAACCACATCCTTTTGGATTGCGTATTTATGACAGAGGTCTGGGCGATTGTGTGCACGACACTCCGCAAGCCTGAATGGGCACCCGGGAGCAATGATCAGCTAAACACTTGATGCACGGACAAGAGTGAAGGTGAGCATCACATCAAGGACGTTCACGTGATTCTAGTTCTCACCATGTGGTCACTATGAAAGCACAGCAACTCTATAGTTTTCGACGGAGCAACACCATCACGACGCCTTGCCATCAACTACATCGAGAGGGGAGGAAAGAGTTAGAGTCAGGACAAACTCTTTCTAAGACGACGTTGACAACTTCATAGGCTACTTAGGCAGGTGGGTACTTGGGAGAGGGTAGGCTAGTGCACTAGCGGCAGAGGTGGAGTCGTGTTCTGCATGTAGCATCTAAGCTGTAAGGTGGAGGGGTTCTCTCCCCAAACTCTCTTTTTTAATATATGATACACACACCCGTGCGTATTGGAGAAAGCAGCTTGCTGATCTAGCTCGACTTGACTTGAATCTATGAATGCACCAAAAACGCTCACCTGCTTTGTTGGTATGTTCTTCAGAGTTGGCCAAATCGACTTCGTGATCTAGGTCAAATCTTCATGCAAGCCTTAAATCTCATCACTACTTTCGTAACCCTCATCTCTATCATTGTTGTCCACATTGTTGCCTTAGATTTGATGGTGAACAAGAGCAACCACCCACCACATTTGTGGTGATCCAGCTCCCTCGGATACTTGTGGCAACTCTTAGACGGCCGCCATGCAGCATCATTTAAAGCCGATATGCCTGCAAACCCCGGCTATAAAAGCCCAACGCCAAGTCATTCCCCCTACCCCTAGTCGTTGCTCCTCCTCAATCTCTCCTAGCCCCTCGGCGCGACAATGTCGTCCCAGCAGAATGCCGAGTACTAGCTCGACATCCTACCGAACGCGAACCTACCATCATAGACCCCACGCTTTGTCGTTGCGAACTCTCCCCACGATGCATAAACAACGGGAGTCGCTACATCCTCTTCCCGTCGTGGTTTGCATGGCATTGGCAGCTCCCCGTGACAAGAGCAGAAGGGGAAGGGCTCGCGTGATGCTGGTGACTCCCGCCGCTGCTGGAGGCATGAGTCTTTTTTTTTGCGGGTGAATAACTTGTATTACTCAACTCATAGAATTACAATCATCAGCGGCTAGCTGGACGGTTTCCTCGGGACCAGAACCCAACCAAGTCATGGTTCTACCTTTGGTACGAGCAAAATTAGCTAGACTGTCACTAACCCTATTTTGGGATCGAGATATATGAGTAATACATGATCCACGAAGACTCAAAAGATATCTAATTTCTGTAACTATGGAAGAATACACCGATCTATGGATATCGGACAATTGCTTCTCTGCAAGGAAAAGGAGAGACCCTCCATGCATGTACACAACTCCGCTTTAAGAGCATCTCTGCACGAAAACAGTACTCGACAGGCTGAGAAAAGGAGGCATGAGTCTAATGCTTTGTGCGGAGTGGCGGACCTAGAAATAAAATTGAGGGTGTGCACCCTTTAAAAAAATCAAAGTCTATTTCAATTAGCTTGCACGGACCTTTAAAAATAAGTTAATTTTTACATGGTGAAAAAATGTTTTCAAAAAATCTGGGTGTGCCATGGCACACCTGGCACACCCCCTTGGTACGCCACTGTTTGTGCGCCATCATCCCCGTAAACGACGATGATGAGAAGGAGGTTGTCACCCCCGCTAATCTTGTCATCATGTTCGTCATCGTAGCCTAGCTCGAGCCCGAGCCCGAGTAACCAGTCGAATAGCTACATTGCATATTTTGAAAATGTCGTTTGATGATACTTCAAGTTACAAAATACACGTAATACGACAAAGTTTGACCACTTATATAGTTGTTAATTAAGTTGTTGTGTTTATTCACCGTTTGGTTAGGATTAAATGTCGCCTAAATTGCCCCTAGAAATTTGAAGCAAATGGAATTATAGAGGCTGTAGTTTGGCGATTATGTGGTTGCGCATAGTCCCTTCAGCTTTTAAAACACCATGAAACACTCTCCATATGAGGGATGAC
Source organism: Triticum monococcum (assembly GCA_034509565.1). NCBI lineage: Eukaryota > Viridiplantae > Streptophyta > Magnoliopsida > Poales > Poaceae > Triticum > Triticum monococcum. The sequence continues at coordinate 390,415,295 of CM067841.1, forward strand.
CGATTCGGGTTTTGGCAACTTTGCTAGAATTGCTCTAGGCCAGTGATGTGCCCATAACCCTCTGCCATACACATGGAGTGCCCAAAGTAATGGATCGACGTGTCCATCCTTGTTAGCTTAAGAAACATCCAATTGCTACGTCGTGGCTATTCATATCTTCAAATGAGTAATTGCTTGCCACTTGTGTCATTTTCAGACCCACAAAGTGAAATTTACTGTTTACATATTCACGTTCTCTCCAGAAGATATGAAGAACCGATCGGCACAGATGCCTGCCTAATTAAGCAGGCAAGGTGTATGGATACACGCAGTTCGTTGGTTGGTTGGCATTGAATTAATTAGCCGAAGATGTCAATCTACTAATCCAAAACAAATGCATCACAATGCCAGCAGCACATTCCATCCAATGGCCGCATATTCCCTCTTCCAGAGTTTTCATTTTGTTGCTATATTAAACTATGAAACTACTCGAGTTCCATTTTAGCAGCTCCACGTTGCTGTCTCCAGAAGAACCACACATCCATCACAAGAATCAATCAACCCCCTAAAAAACAAGAACCAATTGAGATATGAAAAAAAAACTCCTAAGCTAGCTTAACCAGATCAACTACAAATACTGCGCCTGTGGCTCAGCCCCCTCGTGGTCCCCCTCGTGTCGCCGCGGGTGACCCGGGGGAACCCTAGCCGCCGTCCTCTCGGCCCTCTTCCCGCCTCCACCTCTCCTTGCCGCCGGGCAAAGCTTGGCCGGATGGGCGGCGGCGGGGCGTCTCTCCCCCTTGTCCGTTGCCGCTGGCGCGGGGCAGCCATATCGGGTGGGGCACCGGGCTAGCGTGGGGTCGGGCGGCGCGGCGGGCGGGTTTCTTGGTGACGTCGTGCGCGGTGCGACGGCGGCAGCGGCCTGCTCACGGCGTGGTGGGCAAGATCGGTGGTCGCGGGCACTGCCGGGTTCAGATCAGATCCAATTCCGGGTCTTGGGCTTGAACGCCGTCAGCTATTGCGAGGTGGTGGTGGTCGTCGCTGACCATGCTGGATCGCTGGATTCGGCGCTTGGAGATCTACGATGGATTCTTCTCTATCCTCCTTCATGGTGGGTCGAGCCCCATGGCTCTCTCAACAAGGAATAAACGCCCTTGCGCCGCTGTCGCCATGTCCGACCGAAGAAGGCCTAGACAAGGATTTTCATCCTGTTTGGTGATACCAGCCAATGAAGACCAGTAGACGACACCTTCAACAAGGTAATGACCCAAATTTGTCGCTGTTGAGCCTGATGAATAAAGTTCATGACAAAAGCTTTCACCTTAGATACGAAATGGTGTTCCAATCAACAGTCTTTCCTGACGAATCTATCTACAGACTGTAGCAGCACACAGACATGTATTCCATTGACGGACCCACACACATCCTATGGGAGCATGGTATGGTACTGCTAGCATGCAACCACGAGCAATCCCAATCCCTGGTGAACCAACATATCACACACAAAAAGACAGATCATCCATTTTGACGGAAGCTGGTCGACTCCGTTTACAGTCTTGAACTGGGTTTGGTGTGATCTGAACGGGAAGCAGCAGCATCAATGCGCAGAGAGTCCTTGAGAAGCCTTCTCAGAACCTTGCCAGCCGCTGACTTGGGTATTGCCTCCACGAATATCACCTTGCGAACTTTCTTGTACGGGGACACCTGCACCCACCATCATCAGATCAATTCGCAGCTTCAGCAAAAGAAAAGAGAATTTTTTTTACTTTCTACAGAATTGCAAGTGATTAAATTTTCGGTGTAATGAACCACTAGTCTATCTCACTACTTGGACATGGTCAAGAAGCAGCAACAAATTCTGGCCGCAATCTTTTCTTGGACGTCTCTCTTCCTGCCTAACAAGGTCTCACAGGAACAGCCGAGCTCCTGTATTTTGTCCAGCGCCGCGCATCACTCTTGAATGGATCATGGGTTCGATTGGTGAGTCAACAAAGAGAGGGGAGGAGTGCATGCCAGCCTGACCTAGCATACGCCACTAGCTCTGGAGTATAGAATGGCGTGCGTGCCAAACAACCTGACCTCATGTTAGTGAGTATGCGTTTCCGTCCGTACAGCGAGTCAGGACAGGTGGGGAGCATGCACAACAATCACTCATGGTCATGGAAACTGTCTTGACAACCACTGATATCTCAGGATTGCTTAGAATGTTTGTCATGTTCGATTGGACTTGAAATTTTATGATTAAAACTAAAAGGATGCATCATACTACTGTTATGACACGTCGGTTTCAAGGAAAGAAGCAGAAGAGTGGTGCTGTGCTGTGCTGTGCAATGTAGTAGCGTCTTTTTACCTGCTTGGCCACATACTCCATCACTTGCACACAGGTCAGATGGCTTCCAGATCTCCTCACCACGAAAGCTACTGGTATCTCTCCAGCTTCTTCATCTTCAGCACTACGTGCAAGTCGAGAAAAAGCGAAAGAAAAAAGGTTCAATTCCATGCCGACAGATAATACAACCAACGTAATATTATCAAATTAACGGTTTCAAACTTACGATGTCACAGCAACATCGACAATTTCAGGATGCTGGACCAAAACTGCTTCAAGGTCAGCTGGAGCTATCTGATGTTCAGAATGATAATTTGTTATAACCCATTAACTTCTTGCACAATTTGTTACTATAAACAAGAGCAAGGTCGGTGTATTGTACGGCCTGCTACATGAAGGCATACCTGAAATCCTTTGTACTTGATAGTGTCTTTCAAACGGCCCACTATGTATAAGTAACCATCTGAATCAAAGTAAGCAAGGTCACCAGTCTGCAACCAGCCATCGTTTCTCGTGCATGTGTCCTCATCATTCAAGTAACCTGTTAAAAAAGAAAATTCCGACAACCCAAATACAAATGAGGAAAAATGGCATGGATTATAGCTCAAGTAATTCAGGGGGCGTTAGCCTCGGCCCAGATAATGCTAAAGACTAGACCTGAGAACCGATTCTATTTACCTTTCTAAAGAGAAAAATAATCACATAGCAGTAAAGGCAGTACAAAATAATTCTTTTGTACTGGCACAGTTGGATATTTAAGCACTACTCCCTCCGTTTTTATTTAGTCTGCATATTAGGTTTGACCGAAGTCAAACTTTGCAAAGTTTGACCAAGTTTATAGAAAAATATATAAACATTTATCATAACAAATCTATATGATGTGAAAGTACATTCAATAATGAATCTAGTGGTATTGATTTTTTATTGTATATGTTAATATTTTTGTTTATAAACTTAGTCAAAGTTTACAAAGCTTGACTTTGACCAAAGCTAATATGCGGACTAAATACAAACGGAGGGAGTACAATGATAAGAAGTACCCACATCATAGACACAAGGGAATTATATATAGATAACAATTAAGAGGAGGATGAAATCATGTGTAAGTAAAAAAATGATCTTATTATCTAAGGGAGCTAAAAAAGAATAGCAGAAAATGCAGAGACAATGCATATGTCAAGTCTTCATAGGGTCTTCATGGCAGGTCCGGTTAGCAATCTCAAACCCTGATATTGATATATGCAATCATATTAACCAGCTCAGCACTGATTTAAGTAAAGGCCAGCCACATATAGTTAAAGGCTAGACCTGAGAGCTGATTCTGTTTACCTTTCTAAAAGGAAAAATAATCACATAGCACAGTAAAGGTAGTATAAATCAATATTTTTTTGTCGCATAATCAGATACTTGCACTAGAATGATAAGAAGTACCTATATCATAGACACAAGGGAATTGTATAAAATAACCATTAAGAGGACGAAGAAATCATGTTAAGCACAAAGAATGATCATATTGTCTATTTTCGAAGTGAGCTGAAAAAGAATGGCAGAAAATGCAGAGACAATGCATATGTCAAGTCTTCATAGGGTCTTCAATAACCACTTCAGCAGTGAGTTAAGTAAAGGCCGGTCAATTTGTTTTTAAGGAATACTCAAGTCACTTGAAGTGATCTTTTTAACTAGACATCGGTTTGCATCAGACTACAAATGCCAAAATTCAAGGTGTGTGTTTTCGTTGCAGTGGCTGAGTTGGGCTCATGAAATGTTACCTTTCATTATAGCTGGCCCATGGAGCCATAACTCCCCACAAGAGCCAGGAGGTAAACATAAGCCAGTTTCCAGATCAACAATTTTGGCATGCATGTTTGGGGCTAAAAGACCTACAGATGCATACTTCTTGTGCTTCGAGGTATTGAAACCACGAGTTCCCACAGCAGTAGATTCTGTCATGCCATAGCCCTGTTCAAAGTGTAAACATTTACTCAGAATATTACAAGCAGTTGGAACTGGAGCAGTATATTTCAGTGATTACATTGCAACTATTTACTCAAAATATTGCAAGCAATTGGAATGGGTAATTTCGAATCACACTACTAACTTTCAGTTCTCCAATTGCATAAAAAATAGCAGTTTACTCTGAATACTGCATACAACTGGAACTGGAACTGCAGTAATAGTTTCACAGTTTGATTGCAGAAGTATTAATTGTATACAAATTTCGCTTTAAACTTGTTAATCCCTACTTTGTCACCCCATCTAAAATATGCACATACATGTCTATAATGTTTGCATAGTCAAATTAACTGCATCTTCATATGCAGAAAATTGGTAGGCTGAACTTTGAGGTGATAAAACAAAAGGACCAACATACATGAATGGATATACCTATGTAATAGACTAAGTATTATTCATCACATATCAGCAACAAGGCATATGATTAAATATTATCACTACATTATTTTAGTACCCGCTTATCTGGCGAACGTCAGCAGCTGGGAGGGGTGGCAATTGCGAACATTTTGACTGGCAATTTACGTACTGGGAGGATGGCAATTTCTTCAGAAACATAACTTCTGGGAAAGAAGAAAAAGTTTGCTGAAAAAGGGGAGGATTTGCAGTCTCCCACCATGTAAACTTGTCATAAAACACGTTCGCATGTCACCCCTTTAACAATACCGTTATTCCTTCCCAGCCGACGTTCGCCACGTAATAATACCATTATTTTATACTCAGAATATGGACACCTGGACTACAACAATTATTTGCCTTCACCAACCTATGTTTCCCAGAATAGTACTCCCTCCGTAAATTAATATAAGAGCGTTTACGGAGCGAGTACAAACAATTTAAATTTAGTAGGCTATATGTACCTGAATGAAATCGACGTGTGGGAAAGCCTTGATAAAGTCCTGAACAAGTTTGCTGCTGAGTGGAGCTGCACCGCTGGAGACCTGCACCAAGGAGTCCAATGACGAGGCGCCCGTGGCCTTGGCCCTCAGCAGCGCCGCCATGATGGGCGGCACGAGCGGCAAGTGCGTGACCTTGTACCTGTGGACGGCCCTGACGGCCTCGCCGACGTCGAACCTCCTCATGACCACCACGGTGGAGCCGAGCGAGAGGAGGCCCGCGGCGAAGAGGGAGAGGCCGTAGACGTGGAACATGGGCAGCGCGGCCAGGTAGACATTGTCACAAGCAGGTCGCGCGTACTGCGACGCCTCGAAGCGCACGAAGAGCTCGACCATGGCTATGAGGTTGCGGTGCGTGAGCACGACGCCCTTGCTCCGGCCGCTGGTCCCCGAGGAGTAGAGGACGGCGGCGGCGTCGTCCTGGCCAACCTCCGCCGACGGGAGGTCGTCGGCGTCGGAATCGAGCAGCGCGCGGAAGGGCGCGAACTCGCGGCCCGCCGAGGTCGCAAGATGGAATGTCTCCGGCACGAGGACGACCGGGGCGGCGGAGGGCGGGAGCTTGGCGGCGTTGTCGGGCGACGCGAGCACGAGGGACGGGGCGGTGTCCCGCAGGCGGTCGGCGATCTCAGCGCGGGAGCTGGAGGGGTTCATGGTGGTGGCGACGCCGCCGGCGGCGAGGACGGCGAGGAAGGCGACGGGGAAGGCGACGGAGTTGGGGAGGACGAGGAGCACGACGGCGCCGGCGCGGATGTCGTGGGCTCCGCGGAGGCCGCGCGCGAGGGAGGATACGAGGCGGCGGAAGTCGGCGCGGGAGAGGGAGGCGGCGGTGGCGGCGTCGAGGAGGCACGGCGGGGAATGCGGAGGCGGCGGGCCGAGCGGGAGGCGGGAGAAGATGTGCGGGACGAGGGAGAGGCCCGGGTCGGCGGGGAGCGGCACGGGCGGGTGGGCGCTGGCGTAGAGGCCGGCGGCGGCGGAGTAGAAGGCGGCGGCGCTGGGGTCCTGCGCGGCGTGCTGCATTGCTGCTGCTGCTGCTGCTGATCTCGCTGTGCTACCACTGAAGTTAAGATCCATTCGTCTTTGCTTTCGGGAGGCGGTTGATATAGCCGCTGAAGCAGCGGATTCGCATGACCCTCCGTTGATCCGCCGATGGTTGCCCGCCGTCGGTTGCCCTGTCCGTCCCGACTCCCGAGCCTTCACGTTTTGCCTCATGCGGTTCGGCTTTGCTTGATTGGCTCATGCAAACAGAAACTGCCGTCTATCTCATCAGCAGAAGCACGTTTTGGCCAACCTTTTTTTTTTATAGAAAAAACACTATAGTAAACTGTGGATGCTCGTGGCTTGACAGGCATGCACTGAATAGCTTTACATGTTTGGACAAATCCGGAAAGAAAATGCTACTGCCTCGGATGCCATGTTGAACCACGTCTCGTCCTAAAAGGCGTGTCACCCATGTGTGGCTTGATCACGTCACCTCTGGCCCTGAGCTCACCCTTTGCATATATACACCGCCTCTGCTTCAAACATTGGCTCACATTGCCCCTATGGGAAGCTTGTTGGGGTAACGCCCTTCCCCTCCCTCGTTGGCGACAGGGAGGGCGACCCCAAATCCCGCCGTCGGTCTCCCCCTCCTCCCCTCGCCACCGTCAGGGGGCGCGGCCGGGCAAATCCCATTTGGTGGCGACAGGGGGAGGAGGGGCTTGCGTCCCCGCGCGTGTGTGGGCTTTCGTGGGCTGGTCTCTCCACGGTTAAGCACGGCGCTGGTGTTGGGCACCATGGCGTGGCGGCGCTTGCGTGTGACGGTGGTGCCCTGCGGCGGTGACGGTGGACCGAGGAGCCTGCAGTGCGACGGGTTGCACGGCGGGCGAAACATGCCTAGGCGTGGCGACCAGATTAGGTCGACAGGCAGCATGGGTTGCGGCAGCAAGGGCTGATGGCTGTGGCTCTGCCTCCCAGCGATGGTGGCTGACTGTTGGGAAATGCAGTAGAATTTTTTTGCCCTGTGGTCATTCAGAAATAATATGAAGATGCATTACGCGGTTTGATGCGCGACATTGAGTTGCCCTAATTCCAAAAGATGTTTGGGAGTTAGGTTCTTTTGGATCAATGGGAGTTGCCGTAAGTATCGCCATCCAACGCCGATTCGCATTAGTGCTCAAGGTAATTGCTTTCTCCATTTGCAGAAGAAAAATCAATCAACTCATAAGATTATCATCACACGACTACATATTGGCATGTACATCAATCATCAGCATCATCTGGACTGGACTAGAGGGGCAAGTCATTTTCACGAAAATGCGAGGCAAAAGGTCAGGTCAGGGAGTGGTAAATTCGCAGCATCAATGCTCGACTCCAGGGTGGTAGACAAAGTGTGGCGGCGACTGCTCACTCATGTGAGTCTCCTCGTGCTGGTACTCATACTGGTGCTGGTACTGGTACTGGTACTGGCTGCTGGTCCTCTCCTCATGGTGGTAATGCGCCTGTGCGCTCGTCTCCTCCTCATACTGTGAGTGTGAGCTTCTCACATGCTGCTGCTGCTGCTGATGCTCCGATTTGTCGATTCTCACCTCTATGGTGGCCTCCTCTTTCTGATCCTCCTGCTCAAACATGTGGAAGATGGGGTGCAGGTATGCATTTGCCAGGTAGGTCTTGAGGTTCAGGCTCGGCTCCGACGCATGCTCCATCCTGTCCTTCTCCATCGCTTCCTGAGGTTCAGAAATGCAAACAACATCTCAGGTTCTGCCAACGATTTTCGAAGCAAAATTACCAATGAAAAAAAAATAGCGTGCCAAGGCAAAATAATGCAACTTTAAAATCCGCTACAGTGACCCTATATCACACTATAGCGAACGACTGTACACTGATTTCATTTAACAAGACAATGCTCAGAACGTTGTAGCGTGCTATTAGCGGTGCTATAGCGCGCTATTTTTTCATTGAAAATTATACATGATACAGAGGTGACGCACTGACCTCTAGAGGGTACTTGCGGAACGCGGGTTCGAACCGACTCTTGCAGTACTTGTGGAACCATATTGTCAGCAACGGCAGGAAGATGAGCAGCGGAGTGGAGTAGGCGGCTTTCATCGTGCTCATCAGCCCAAAGAGGGTCACATGAGAGATGAGCAGGCTCGCTATGATGCGCGAATGGACCTGAGGCCAGAACGCCGCCGCGCTTTCGTACTCCTGATTGTACACATTGATGATCTGAAAACCAAGAGTGAAGGTAGGTCAGCGCACTGGCTCTGACGCAGCAAATGGATAGAGGTCAAAGCAGTATTCATCAACTCACCTGATGCCTGTAGACAAGGTAAGCGAAGGCAAAGAAGACGATTATGAAAGGGAGGAGAATGGGGGTGACCACCGCGTACACGAGCCCAAGGAGGAAGTACAACTGCAGGGATGGAAGGTTTTCTCCAAGAGAGATGCTGCGTGGGTCCATCGCCCTTTCCCTGTCCCGCTCGGTTTTCACGATGAACATGTTCTTCAGATGGTAGATGACCAGTGGCTTCACCCGAAGAATCTCGTTGGCGATGCCGGCCCAGCCATCGACCATTATGTATGTCATGAAGAATGTTGCTTTCATTGGTACGGCCACTCCAATGGTCCTTGGTATTCTGTCAAGAAATTAAAGGAAACGCGGATTGTTACCGTACATCCAACATTTTTCATATGTACATTTTGAGAGTGAGTGCTAGTACATTCTAGTCATATGACGCGGCAGCACAATGATTAATGGAGACATTTTTTTTCGAAAAGGGGATAATTAATAAAATGAAGACATGGGAAAATAAGTTTTGGTTCATGTATGTAATATGTTAGCAGAAGAATATTTGAAGAAACTCACTGTGAAGGAGGATCGTGAAAAAAAGAATCTAGCTGCTCAAAAGCTGTGCCAGCAATTATGCTTCCAAGAAATACATTCACCAGCATGAAGTAGTAATATTTCGAAGCAGTTCTTCTTTCCAGAGATGACAAAGAGACATAGCCTTCAACTTTTGACATGATCATAAGAACCGTAGGGAGGATATAGAGAAAGAGCTTCAAAGCCAGACCGGGTAGGAAACCCTGTAGGAAGGACTTCACCACCTTTCTGCAAATTGAAAAAAAAAGTCGTGTGAATGAATAGAAATAACAAGAAATCTCAAGAGGCATGATGCACAAAAAGAAAGAGAATCCTTACACTTCTATTACTGGCCTCAAGAAAGGCGCGACTCTTTCAATACCCTCGAGATTGGCAAGTGATTGCACAAATGCAATAGGTATCATGTAGAAGAACACCAAAGCAAAGACCGCGATTGATATGAGAAACTTGCGTATGCTCAGAGAGAAAAATGGAATAGCAAGATTCTGCCAGTAAACGTCACGTGGTTCAGGAGCCCAGTTAGTCAGCCATTGTGTGGGATTCTTTGACTGTTGTGTCTGTGCACATACAGCAGCACCCCATCTTGAGTCAAATGTCACAAAAGAAACTGGCATAATGGCTTTTGGATCATTCAAAACTCTTTGACGCTCTGATGCAATCTGAAAATATTGACGTAAACGTAGCCTGTGTTAAAATCATAAACATATGTACATCTGATCTGCATAGGGTCTAGAAATTCAGCATGCACGGTAAAATGTTTCCCCCGAATCATAACGCCAACAAATTGTAGACGCACCCTCTTATCAAGTTCGCTAATTCTAGCCCGGTAGTAGTCGATTTGATCCACTTGTCTACCACAGAAACCAAAGCATCCTGTCTGAAATGCCATGAACAAGGCAAGCAGTTAAGTTTATATGCACATATCCAAAAATAACAAAAGCAATGATTGGAACATTACCCTTCCAGTTGGTCTTTTCTCAGGATGCCTTTCAAACTTTAGCTGGTAGTAATCCAGCCAGTTTTGAAGTCTCTCCTTTTGCTTTACAAGTTTAGCATACCGGTTTGCATTGTAAACAGCCTGAAATAAAAAATAAGGTCAAGTTCTATAATCAAAACACTAGCCAGCAACCGTTATTTGTGAGTGTGTGTGTGTGTGTGTAAAAATCAACTAGAATGAGGATAGTATACCTGCTGACCAAGATAGTGGTCTGGATGGTTCCTGCGGAAGAACTCGTCAACTGTCTCAGACGTCGAATGGCTTGACACACGAGGTATGTTTCTGACAATCACCTGGCATTGTTTTTATTGTTGTTATTAAATGCTACAGTAGGACAGCTCTCGACGCATAGCAAACTTTGTTGATGTACTTACAGTGAACTGATCAGCACAACGTTTCTGAGAAGCTAGGAAATGCAATCTCATGAAGGCCACATTACTGTACTCTTTGTACAGCATAAAGCACGTCCAAAATGTGAACACATACGCCATTAGAAGATGAATAAAGAACCTGAAATGAAGTGGGATGTCAGGGGTCAACATTTTAGAGTACTGTTACAAATCAGAACATACAACCTAGAGCAACATAGAGTTTTAAAGAACAATGTTCTGACTTTGTGTTAGGATAAAAATGAACTGGCAAATTTAGAGTTCATAATTTACTGAAGATTACCTGTTGGAGCCCGGGCTAACATTTGATATGGACAGCTTATCAATATCACTGAACATAACATCTTTTCTCAGGTTCAGTAGGGTCCCTCCAGAGACATTGACCGGAATGAGAACCAGCAAGGCGACAACCATGACGGGCAGAAAAATCTTGAGGCTGCAAGTGAGACCAGAGGAAAAAAATAGTTAGTGTACAAAACACAGGGCTCAAACTGAACCTGTAAAATAGCCACACACAAAATACTACTAGTACTATATTGAAGACTTGAAGTGCATGAAACACAAAACAGTAGTCCCATCTCCTGCAACAGAGTTCCAAATCTTTTCCTTGACAAAAAGGGGGAAGGGAAAGGTGAAATTTCTCCAAAAGCACCGCCTGAGCAACCAAGGTCAACAGAATAATTTTTGCTTCTTGGTCGGGTGGCTGTAAAGCATCGTCCACATGCAAGGATAAACGTGAAGGAGAAGTTTCGCCGGATCGAGAAACGCTTATACTTATTAGATGATGGAAATTAGTTTTATGCTCCATCTCTACAGTAGAAGGGACCAGCGAACCAGATTGTCTATCAATTTTCACTGTTGAAAACATGGCTGCATTCTGAAGAGGGAAAGCTTTGGAACGAAATTCCGTCCAAGGCGGCAAGGAAAGCATCTCCAGTTTGTTGTAAACGCCGGTGGTTGGTCCCGCCCTCCCCACATGCTGAATGATCGGTTGGAGCCACACGGAAAAGTTGCGGGTTGTTTAGTGGGCGAGCACCACTACTTAGCCAGGAATATGATACGGGTCGGTGGCGGGGTATACTCGATTACACCGGGCAGGCTAAAGTACTAGTCTAAAGCTGGATAAGTCCGTGCCTTGGCTGAAAGAGCGCCCGTGATCGTGCAAAACAATCCAAGGATATCTGACGGGCGGACGGCGCCATTTTCAACGCACAACTGAATTGGATGGCAGCCGCGACGTGCCAGGATGACCTCTATCGCCAACGTTGTCGCCGGACACAAGCAACATTTCTCCGGATAATCACGCAACCCGTCACTCTCAGATCCAATCAGTTGTGGGTTGAACTGACAAGTCTAATTAGCAAGGATTAATATCAAAAGCATTAGGGTTAAAACTTGGGGATAAAAATTGTACAGTGTTTCGTTGGGGGAAAATGCTTGTTTGGGGTTTGGGGTGCGCAATCTCCGGAGCATGTGAGGATCACATGTTCCGTATGAGAGAACCGAACAAGCATTGTGCTGTGCAACTAAGGAAACAGCTAGCAGCAGCGAGAAGGCAAGGTATAGGCGTGCATTATTGACACGCAAACCAACAACTCATCCAGGCAGGCAGGCCATGGGTGCAAATTTGGCGAAAAGCGCTTGTAACATTAATGGCAATGGCGTAATCCGCTGCCACTAATTTGGCGAAAAATGAAAAGACGAACCAAATGCGGCTGTTATACTACTATCTGGGTATCAGGGCAAATTTGCTGTCGAGGAATTGGGTTGACAAAATAGTAACCGATCGCACGACTCCCAAATTGCACAATTCTGTAGTAGTCGAGCAGAGCAGAGCAGTAGTGGTAGTGGGAGGATTTCCGGAAATTAGAAGGGAGTGAGTGGCGTGGTGTACCCGAGCGTGTAGATTCGGAGGTAGACGGCGGAGTCGAGGCCGGCGTGGTGTATGAGCTCGGTCTGGGTCATGCGGAGCGCGCCGGGGACCCAGCTGAGGAACTTGAAGTAGGTGCAGAGGTTGAGGTTGATGGCCCTGCGGGCGCCGCGGTGGTCGGCGGCGCGCTTGCCGGCGATGTAGAGCTTGGGGAAGTAGACGCGGTCGTTGATGGGCTGGATGCGGAGCACGGCGAAGAGCAGGAGGAAGACGAAGGCCCCCAGGATGTTGATGAAGGCCGACACCCCGAGGTCCTGCAGCGTCGCCATGGCTGGGCGGACGGGCTGCTAGTGGCTGGGTTCTCGTCTGGGCCGCCTAGCAGCTGCCGTGCCGGCGCATTCGCGAGAGGAAGGGGAGAGAAGGCAGGCGGGCGGAAATTGAGGGCGCCGGGGCGGGGGTGGTGGCGTGATGGAAGGTGGAGTAAATGGAGGGAAGAGAGGAGGAGAACGGCAGGCAGTCGAGCCGGGTTCCTCGCTTGGAATTTTGTGGAGCCCACCGGCCACCGCCGCTTTATCTTGTCACGGATGCTACGTAGCGTTGTCTCTGCTTGGCTTCACTGGTCGCTCTGATTTTGAATTTTTGTGCAAAATACTTACTGTACTACCCTGCGAGTGACAGTGGTATGGATGAGTGAGAACGCTCTTGATTTCTTTTTCACCGTGAGATGAGAAATTAGGTGTAATAAACTCGTGTCGCACAGTGGTATGGATGAGTAGTAGCCACTTCAAGTACTGGGACGACGAAAAAGCGGCCGCATGCACGGGCGGCTGGTGCTCGAATGTAGTGCGGGCGGGTTTTCACTGCTGCCTAGGCTGCCATCCGTGCTCACACCCGCATTCCCGCGTAGGCCACGTAAATTTTGCACGTTGCTACTACGTACTCCTTCGGTTTTAAAATAGATGATTCAACTTTATATTAATTTTAATATAAAATTAGGTTATTTATTTTAGAACAGAGGGTGCTTGGCTGGTTCTTCCAGCTTCTACAGTCTGCTTCCTACCTGACTGCCTGACACCGTCTTTTGTAATAACCTTAAAAATGGACAGCCGCATCACATGCACCATGAATTGACTACTCGCTCCATCATCGCAGGCACGGACAGACGGAGAGGGAGCCAGAGCCAAGCCGAGCCATCTAATTAAGACAGCTTGGCAGGCATTAGACTAGCCATAATGAATAGTAACATACACTAATAACATACACATATTCCTAAACTATATTACTACCTTCATAATGGGCAGTAGTTTAAGTGTGGTAACATGCAAAGATTCATTTATTAACATGCAAAGATTCATATTGCATTGGGACATGTGATGTTACAGTAACTAGCTAAGTTACTGCAACTACCTCTCTCTTCATTAACTCATTGTCACATAAGCAAATTTGCTAAGTTGGATTTGATGTTACTGCTGAAATTACTCCCACTGTGACTAGTCTTAGGCTGGTTGTAATGGGGAGTATCATATACTAGTATCATGCATATGATGCTAGTGTGTGATACTACCTCCGTAATGCATAGTATCATAAGTTAGTATCTTAGATTTTCTTATTAATTACCATGCATGACACAAACTAGCGGAGCATTTAATATGATACGGTATCATGATATGATACTACATCATCTCTTTCCTCATTTAATTGTGTGCCACATCATTTAAAACGTCTAGTTGGCATGCATGATACTACTTATGATACTCCCACTACAACCAGCTTTAGAGGGTGTTTGGATCACTAGAGACTAGTAGTAGTCACCTTTAGTCAGTAAACCTCCAAACACCCCTGACTAGTGGGTGACTAAAACTAGTTTAGTCCCTAGTCACCCCACCCCTAACTTTTACTGACTAGAGACTAGTAGTAGTCACCTTTAGTCAGTAAACCTCCAAACACCCCTGACTTTTACTGACTAAAGTCTCCCTCTCTCTCCTTTAATTGGTGTTGCACAAGGGACATTTAATACTAAGACATTTAATGCTGACTAGTAGTAGTCACCTTCCAAACAGGGCCTGACCAAAAACTTCTAGTCTGACTACTACTAATCACATGACTAGAGAGTATTCAAACATCTTCTTAGCAGTATGTGAAACTCTACTCGCCGCAACGCGTGTCATGTCCATGTGCATTGGTGCATACACACCGCGCCCACGCGCCTCAACTTTTAACCTTGCCAACGGAACAGCAGCACGAAAAGAGGAGGATATGTGTGGGAGTGTGGGACGGAGGGAGGTGCAATGCAAGAAACAAATGATCCAACGCCTACCTCGTGCACATGGGGTCGGGGCTCGAGCTTGGCATTTCCTTAGATGCTAGAGCTTCCTTCATTTCCGGTTAACTATTCTGCATACCGTTCTCTAGCTCCTATCAACGGCCGGGTCACATGCATACATACTCTTGTCCGATGGATGGAATTATAGTACTTTTTTTGTAAAGAAATATAAAAACATTAACGCTCTTATATTTCTTTACAGAGGGAGCACTTTATAGCTAGGGAGCTAGCTAAACCGTGATGCTGGTCAACCAGTTAACATTACATGTTTTTTTATCTTGAAATAGAATCATTAGGCCTTGCACGTTTAATAATTCAGAACTTTCCAACAATTCCTAGTAATCCTAGGGCATACGTGGCGCATTCATGCACGACAAAAGGGTGAACCTAGCCGGTGTGCCGTGGCACACGAGAAATCTGACATTTTGTTGTCATATAAGAATTGAGCCTATGCTCACCTCATCTTCTCCCCATGTGAGCGAGCAAAATAAATTCAGAAATAATGCGGGCAAATTAGCCAGAGAAGAGTGGAGTTTTTTCAGTTAAAAGTGCATACAAATTAGCCACATGCGATCACGACACAACTTTCTCTGAAGGGGCATCAGGTGCGGCGTCAAATGGCTCCCGTTCTCTTTGGAATTGTGTGTGGCAATCCTCGGTTCCGCAGAAGATGAAGATAAATGCGTGGCAAATTATCTCGGAAGTATTACCCATGCACCAATGTAAGGTGTTGCGTCATATACCCACAAGCTCCACTTGTCGGCTATGTGGGCTGGAGGTGGAGGGTACGTTCCACGCCCTGATCGCATGCGAGCATGCGAGAGAAATCTGGCTGCATATGCGGGCAAGATGGCCACTCCCACCGGATGATCTTCTAATTGATAATGGAAGGGAATGGCTTATGCACCTATTATGCAGATGCTCTGATGAGGTTCAGGACATGATTATCATGTTAGTATGGCACATTTGGCAGCTAAGGAACGACCAAACTCATGGCAAGGAGGTACCGCCAGTTTCTGCTACGGTGGACTTCCTGGATAGTTATTATAAGTCCATTAAGCTAGTTGGTCGGTTTTCGATGGACGAAATTCTTAAAGGAAAAATGCCATCTTCGCCGATTCCAACAGTTCTTGCCAGGAAGGAAACTTTACCCCTGCCTTGGCTGGCGCCGAGTCCGGATTATGTTGCACTGACGGTCGATGGTTCATTCCAAGCAGCAGATAGCTCGGCGGCCACCGGAATGGTGTTGCGAGATCATGAAGGTCAAATCATTTTCGCAGCATACCGAGTCCTATTCCACTGCAACGACGCCTTGGAAGCTGAAATACATGCGCTCATGCAAGGTATGGCTTTGGCTATGCAACAGTCGGATCTCCCAGTCGTCGTCCAGTCGGATTCTTCTGAAGCCTTAGCGAGCCTCTCGAGCAATGCTTTAACTTGCTCAGCTTATGGTCACTTGGTTCTAGAGATTAAGGAGTTGATGAGTGTTAGGGAGTTTGTACCTCTGAGGATCTATCACTCTCATAATAGAGTTGCCGATCCGTTGGCCAATTATAGTCGCTCCGAGCGAGCTACAGCGGTGTGGTTGCGAGAATCTTAACTCGCAGGCCTCCGTGAGGGGCCTTGGGAAGCCGCCTCGTGAGAGGGCCTCACGAGACTCATGGAGATACTTGTTGACGTACGCCTCGCGAGGGTCTTGCTCGTGAAGCTCTGCCGTTGGGCTAGCCCTGGGCTTCCCGGAGGGTGTCGCGCACTAGGCCACGGGCAGATGGGCCTGGGTACCCCCAGTCCCATGGGCCCGACAGTAGCCCATGGCGCGCACGACTCCGCCCATTAGGGAGGGGGGCGAAATGGCGCGGGGCCCAACCGCCTACGGGCCAGGCTCAATGCGTGGCGCACGACGGGGCGCGGGACACCCTGACTCCCCCATGATGCCTTGGCAAAAGCCTGGTTTAACATAAAGCCTGTCGGGCACTGCACGGGGCCATCATTTCTCTTCCTTTGTTCCGCATCGGTCCTTAGAAGGTGACGGGGCACGGATCGGCCCCCATCGAACGCTATATAAGGGGAAGGGGAAGGACCCCTCGGCTCATCTTCTTCCATCACGCCTCTCCATTTCCACCCATCGTTGTAGTAGCCATGGCGCCCCTAAGGTGGTTTTCCGCTACTAAGAAGGGGAAGGCGCCGCTGGAGGAAGTGGAGCCGCCGAAGCCAACGAGGGGGAGGGGTTGCCCTCGCTCATCCACCGCCACGCCCGGGGCGCTTCCCCGGGGGCACGGGCGACCTCCGTTGACGCCCTACACGGGCTCCGGTAGCCACGAAGGAAGCTCCGGCCGTCGGCACAAACACGTGGGGTGAGACGGCGGTAGCCGGGGCGGGCAGAACGGGGCAACCGCCCGGCCGCCCCAGTCATGGAGCCACTCCGCTGACACGGCCCGCGAGTTCATCGTAGGCATGCACCGCGATCTCTACTCCTGGCTCCGGCTCCCGGACACCTTCGCGCGGGAAATGGCAGAGCATACACCTCTGGGCCTAGGCTGCAGCTGGACGACTGCTGCAATGGCCCCTTCTGGTTGGCAACGGGCTTCACTCCCACCGGCTTCATGTTCTTGAGGTGGGGTGGAAGTCGTTCTCCCTCGCCCACGGCTTGAAGAGGGGGCTGCTGACCCACAAGTATAGGGGATCAATTGTAGTCCTTCCGAAAAGTAAGAGTGTCGAACCCAACGAGGAGCAGAAGGAAATGACAAGCGGTTTTTAGCAAGATAATTTCCGCAAGCACTGAAATTGTCGGTAAAAGTGATATGTCTCCAACGTATCTACTTTTTCTCATGCTTTTCCTCTTGTTTTGGACTCTAATTTGCATGATTTGAATGAAACTAACCCCGGACTGACGCTGTTTTCTCTCGCTTTTTCCTCTTGTCATGCAAGTTCTTTTAATAAATCACGTATGACTATTTGCGGAATACATGCCTACATTATGTCGATGAACTCGAGCTAATGCCATATCGCCCTAGGTTATAATTGTCACATGATGAATATCATCCAACAAGTCACCGATCCAATGCCTACGAATTTACCCTTATTGATCTTGCTGCATTACTATTGCTATCATCACTGTTACACTTGCTACAAACTACTACTATCACTGTTACACTTGCTACAAACTACTACTATCACTGTTACTGTTACCGTTGCTGCTGTCACTATTATCAAAACTATCAAACTACTTTGCTACTGATCATATTGCTGCAGATAATTAATCTCCAGGTGTGGTTGAATTGGCAACTCAGCTGCTAATACCCTCAAATATTCTTTGGCTCCCATTGTGTCAAATCTATAAATTTGGGTTGAATACTCTACCCTCGAAAATTGTTATGATCCCCTATACTTGTGGGTTATCAAGACCTTTTTCTGGCGCCGTTGCCGGGGAGCATAGCTATATTTGTTGAGTCACTTGGGATTATTATCATATTATCACTATGAAGAATCTGAAGGATCCAAAGACTAAGATTTATCCCTCTAAGACGAGGGAAGGTAAGGAACTGCCATCCAGTTCTGCTTTAGATTCACTTTCTGTTATGAGTAAACTTGCAACACCACCACATGCTATCAATTCTGATATGTCGCAAGTTATTGATGATGCTACTTCTACTATGAATGATTGATAACCCACAAGTATATGGGATCAATTGTAGCCTCTTTCGATAAGTAAGAGTGTCGAACCCAACGAGGAGCTAAAGGTAGAACAAATATTCCCTCAAGTTCTATCGACCATCGATAGAACTCTTCGCACACTTAACGATCGCTTTACCTAGAACAAGTATGAAACTAGAAGTACTTTGTAGGTGTTGTGGGATAGGTTTGCAAGAATATAAAGAGCACGTAAATAAAAAGTAGGGGCTGTTTAGATAAAGAAACAATAAAGTTAGTAAAGCGAGTGTGGAAAAGTGGTGGTAGGAGTTGCGAAATTGTCCCTAAGCAATTGACTACTTTACTAGACCGATAGCAAGTTTTATGTGGGAGAGCCCACTGCTAGCATGTCATCCCTGACTTGAAATTCTATGCACTCATGATTGGAACTATTAGCAAGCATCCGCAACTACTAACGTTCATTAAGGTAAAACCCAACCATAGTATTAAGATATATTGGTCCCCCTTCAATCCCGTATGCATCAATTTCTATCCTAGGTTGAAGCTTCTGTCACTCTTGCCCTCCAATACATAGTCCTATCAACATACAACTAACGCTATGGTGTGATCCACGCGCGCGCTCATATGATGGGCACCAAAGGACAGCAACATAACCACAAGAAATTAAACCAATCATAGCAATTCACCAATTACCGATAGGACAACGAAAATCTACCCAGACATCATAGGATGGCAACACATCATTGGATAATAATATGAAGCATAAAGCGCCATGTTCAAGTAGAAGGTACAACGGGTTGCGGGAGAGTGGACCGCTGTAAATAGATGGGGGGAGGTGATGAAGATATGAAGGAAATATGCCCTAGAGGCAATAATGAAGTTATTATTTATTTCCTTATATCATGATAAATGTTTATTATTCATACTAGAATTGTATTAACCGGAAACATAATACATGTGTGAATACATAGACAAACATAGTGTCACTAGTATGCCTCTACTTGACTAGCTCGTTGATCGAAGATGGTTATGTTTCCTAACCATAGACATGAGTTGTCATTTGATTAACGGGATCACATCATTAGGAGAATGATGTGATTGACTTGACCCATTTCGTTAGCTTAGCACTTGATCATTTAGTTTGTTGCTATTGCTTTCTTCATGACTTATACATGTTCCTATGACTATGAGATTATGCAACTCCCGTTTACCAGAGGAACACTTTGTGTGCTACCAAACATCACAACGTAACTGGGTGATTATAAAGGTGCTCTACAGGTGTCTTCGAAGGTACTTGTTGGGTTGGCGTATTTCGAGATTAGGATTTGTCACTCCGATTGTTGGAGAGGTATCTCTGGGCCCTCTCGGTAATGCACATCACATGAGCCTTGCAAGCATTGCAACTAATAAGTTAGTTGCGGGATGATGTATTACAGAACGATTAAAGAGACTTGCCGGTAACGAGATTGAACTAGGTATTGAGATACCGACGATCAAATCTCGGGCAAGTAACATGGCGATGACAAAGGGAACAACGTATGTTGTTATGCGGTCTGACCGATAAAAGATCTTCGTAGTAGGAGCCAATATGAGCATCAAGGTTCCGCTCTTGGTTATTGACCAGAGACGTGTCTCGGTTATGTCTACATTGTTCTCGAACCCGTAGGGCCCGCACGCTTAACGTTACGATGACAGTTTCATTATGAGTTTATATATTTTGATGTACCGAAGGTTGTTCGGAGTCCCGGATATGATCACGGACCTAACGAGGAGTCTCGAAATAGTCAAGACATAAAGATTGATATATTGGATGACTATATTCCGACACAGGAATGGTTCCGGGAGTTATCGGATATAAAACGGAGTACCGGGGGTTACCGGAACCCCCCCGGGGTTAATGGGCCTCATGGGCCCAAAGTGGAGCAGAGGAGGGGCGGCCAGGGCAGGCTGCGCGCGCCCTCCCCCTCTAGTCCGAATTGGACAAGGAGGGAGGGGCGGCGCCCCCCCTTTCCTTTCTCTCCTCTCTCCCTTCCTTCCCCCTCTCCTAGTTGGACAAGGAAAGGAGGGAGTCCTACTCCCGGTAGGAGTAGGACTCCTCCCTGGCGCGCCTCCTCCCGGCCGGCCACCCCCCCTTGCTCCTTTATATACAGGGGCAGGGGGCACCTCTAGACACAACAATTGATCCTTGAGATCTATTAGCCGTGTGCGGTGCCCTCCTCCACCATAATCCTCGATAATATTGTAGCGGTGCTTAGGCGAAGCCCTGCGATGGTAGAACATCAAGATCGTCACCACGCCGTCGTGCTGACGGAACTCTTCCCCGACATTCCGCTGGATCGGAGTCCGGGGATCGTCATCGAGCTGAACGTGTGCTAGAACTCGGAGGTGCCGTAGTTTCGGTGCTTGATCGGTTGGGCCATGAAGACGTACGACTACATCAACCGCGTTGTGCTAACGCTTCCGCTTCCGGTCTACGAGGGTACGTAGACAACACTCTCCCCTCTCGTTGCTATGCATCACCATGATCTTGCGTGTGCGTAGGATTTTTTTTGAAATTACTACGTTCCCCAACAAGATATTGGTGAATATGATGGAGATGTTGGTGTAGATTGCGGTGACACGATGATGGCCCCGGTGGTGTTCCGGCGCCACCGGGAGAGAGGGGGAGAGAGCCCCCCTTCTTCTTATTCTTCCTTGACCTTATCCCTAGATGGGAGAAGGGTTTCCCCTCTGGTCCATGGCCTCCATGGCATGGGAGGGGCGAGATCCCCTCCAAGATTGGATCTGTCTCTATGTCTCTCTCTGTTTTTGCGTTCCTGATTCTGTCCTTTCACCGTTTCTTATATTCCCGGAGATCCGTAACTCCGATTGGGCT
This sequence comes from Triticum monococcum, assembly GCA_034509565.1. NCBI lineage: Eukaryota > Viridiplantae > Streptophyta > Magnoliopsida > Poales > Poaceae > Triticum > Triticum monococcum. The sequence continues at coordinate 390,436,473 of CM067841.1, forward strand.
GAAATTTGGACACGATTTTTATCCGGATATTAGATTTCTTGCGGCGAAAGAAGGGCACCAACCCCCTTACAGGGTGGCCACGAGGGCCCAGGGCGCATCTGACCCCCTAGGGCGCGCCCCCTGCCTCGTGGCCCCCCTGGGCATCGTCTCGCGTTGATTCTTCCTCCTAAAATCACATATATTCCAAAAAAAATCTCCGTCAGTTTTTATCCCGTTTGGACTCCGTTTGGTATGGATTTTCTGCGAAACAAGAAACATGCAACAAATAGGAACTGGCACTGGGCACTGGATCAATATGTTAGTCCCAAAATAGTATAAAAAGTTGCCAAAAGTATATGAAAGTTGTAGAATATTGGCATGGAACAATCAAAAATTATAGATACGATGGAGACATATCATTGATGCTTATGATGGTGCTAGTACCTTGCTTGATAATGATGATGTGCCACTTGGTGAATTTCTTGAGAAACAAATTGCTAGAGTTATATAACATGATGTTCTTGAATTTGATGATGAGCTTGAAACAGAATCTCCTGAAACACCTGCTAGAACTAGCCTTCCTAGATATGAATTGCCTAGATACCGGAAGGTTATGTTATGAGTGAAGAAGCAACTAGAGATATTCTTGCTTGTAATGATATAGATGATCTAGAGAAATTACTACACAAGTATAAAGAAAAATCTCTGAATGCTAGAATGAAATGTGATCCTAAGTTTTACTTCACCTATCTGTAATGACGATAAGGATTATGAATTCTCTGTCAACCCAGAGCTAATTACTTTGGTTGAATCTGATCCTTTCCATGGCTATGAAACTAAACTGTTGTGGCACATCTTACTAAGTTGAATTATATAGTCACCCTTTTTACTCATGATGAGAAAACTCGTTATTACTTTATTCTCAAATTATTTCTTTTCTCATTAAAGGGTGCTGCTAAAGCTTGGTACAATACTCTTGCTCCTGGTTGTGTGCGTAGTCCCCAGGATATGACTTATTACTTCTCTGAAAATATTTTCCTGCTCATATGAAACAAGCTGCCTTACATGAAATATTTAACTTTGTGCAAACTAAAGAAGAGAGTCTCCCACAAGCTTGGGGGAGGCTTTGCCAGTTACTTAATGCTTTGCCTGATCATCCTCTTAAGAAAAATGAAATACTTCATATCTTCTATAATGGACTAACCGATGCTTCTAGGGACTTCCTAGATAATTGTGCTCATTGTGTTTTTAGGGAACGAACTATTGCTCAAGCTGAAGAATTATTGAATAACATATTGAAAAATTATGATGATTGGACTATTCCTGAGCCACTGCCTGAAACCACCCCGAAGAAGAGGGGTATATTATATCTCAGTCCCGAAGATATGCAAGAGGCAAAGAAATCTATGAAGGAAAAAGGTATTAAAGCCGAGGATGTTAAAAATTTACCTCCTATTGAAGAAAAACATGGGCTTAATACACCACCAATGCCTAAGGTGGTAGAGGTAAATTCTCTTACGAAGTTCAATGATAATGAAAATCCTCACAATATGCATCCTACTCAATGCCTTTATGTGTTTGAAAAATACATTAGAAAACAAGATCACTTCAATGCAAATGTTATGAAACAATTGAAATATAATTCTGATATGATTGCTCGCTTGAGTGACTTGTTATTTAGAATATCAAATGATGTTAGAGGTGTTGGAAAACATGTTTCTATGGTCCAAACTCAACTAGAACAAGTTGCTAAATCTCAAAGAGAATTGCTTGATGAAATGAATCATAATATGCACGACTTTGCTGTTAGAGTTGCAACTAGAGGAGGTAAAATGACTCGGGAACCACTTTATCCTGAGGGACACCCTAAAAGAATTGAACAAGATTCACAAAGAGCTAACACTAGTGCACCTAGTCCTTCTATAAAAAAATAAAAATGATAGGACTTCACATGCTTCTAGTGAACCTGAAATAGAGAAACCTCCTGATAATGAAAATGAAACTCATATCTCAGATGCTGAAACTCAATCTGGTAATGAACACTCACATAATGAAAAAGATAATGATGAGGTTCATGAAGACTCTCAACCAACCAATGATAAAGAACCAGATAATGATGTTGAGATAGAACTACCTGTTGATCTTGATAACCCACAACCTAAGAATAAAAGATATGATAAAAGAGACTTTGTGGCTAGGAAACACGGTAAAGAAAGAGAACCATGGGTTCAAAAACCTATGCCTTTTCCACCCAAGTCAACTAAAAAGAATGATGATGAAGAATTTGAATGCTTTGCTGAAATGCTGAGGCCAGTCTTTTTGCGTACTCACTTGACTGATATCCTTAAAATACCTTCTTATGCAAAGTATATGAAAGACATCATCACAAATAAGAGAAAAATATTGGAAGCCAAAATCTCCACTATGCTTGCTAATTATACTTTTAAAGATGGAGTACCTAAAAAACTTGGAGATCCAGGAATACCAAGTATACCTTGCTCTATCAAAAAGAATTATGTGAAAACTGCTTTGTGTGATTTAGGAGCTCGTGTTAGTGTTATGCCTTTCTCTTTATATAAAAGACTTGACTTGAATAAACTCACACCTACTGAAATATCTTTGCAAATGGCTGATAAGTCATCTGCCATACCTATCGGTATCTGTGAGGATGTGCCCGTTGTTGTTGCTAATGTTACTATTTTGACTGACTTTGTTATACTTGAGATGCCTGAGGATGACAACATGTCGATTATCCTTGGTTGACCCTTCTTGAATACTGCAGGGGCTGTTATTGATTGCAATAAAAGCAAGGTCACTTTTCATATCAATGGTAATGAGCATACGGTGCACTTTCCGAAGAAACAATTCCAAGTGAATGGTATTAATGTTATTGAAAATCTCTGACAATCACTATTGGAAGTTTTCAAATACCTCTACCTATTGTCAAAAAGAAATATGAAATGCTTATTGTTGGGGAAATGCATATCCCCATTGAGGTAACTTAGTGATTTACGAAAGTTCTTCGGTTTCATACTAATCGAAAGTGGTTGTTAATAAGACCTGATCAACCTTATTAAGGAATCATTTTTTGAGCGGTATGAAGTTGATGAATTTAGTAAGCACTACTTTTTGTCCCTACTTTTTATTCTCTGTTTTTATTAGTTAAATAAAATAAAATGCCATGTTTTGTCTGTTTTCTGAATTTCCCGTGCAATAAAAAATAACCCAAAAATAAAAGTTCTTAGAATGCCCTGAAAATTTTATATGATTTTTTCCTGAATATTTAAGAATTTTTGGTGCAAAAATAACCAGAGGGGGGTGCACCAGGTGGGCACAACCCAGCTAGGTGCGCCAGCACCCCTGGTGCGCCCTGGGGGGTTTTGGTCCCCATGTGGGCCCCCTCACTTATCTCTTTAGCCCACATTGTCACCTACCTCCAAAAAAATCACTCTTGCTCTCTCTCCCGTGTTCGTGCTCATTTTGCTGCCATTTTCTATGTCTTTGCTTGAAGCTCCAATTCCAAAATTGTTTCAGGAGATTGTTGCTTGGTATGTGACTCCACCATTTGTCCAATTAGTTTTTGTTTTAGTAGTTTATACTTTGAATAATTAGCTACTCTTGGTGCTGTTGTAGATGTGCGTGCATGTTGAATTCTTAGTGTTCTAAGTTGTTTGAATGCTTGCTATGGCCTCTATGTATCCCTATGAGTAGTTGCTATGAGTTTTATGAAGTTTAGTTGGAAAATTTTTGTGAACTAAAAATTCAGAATTTTGTTCATAGGAAAAATTGTACGCAGACATGAATATCTTTAGGAAATATGGCTCAAGGAAGAACTCCAAGGGTGTTATTGGGGAGTCTTCTGACAATGATCTCCACCCTCGGAGGTTGGCGGAGGTGCGGCCGTGCGAATGGCCGCACATCCCGTTCCTGCAAGAAGCTGGAATTCATGAGGAGTTCATGCAATTCATTGCCAATGCCGGTCTCACCGACTTCATAGAGGATGAGTGTGACCAGCACCAAATCCTTAGAAATATGTTTGTTCAAAGCTTTACTTTCCTGCCTAGAAATAATCCTCCCGAAGTGAGTTTTAATTTATATGCTGAAAACTATCAGATACTGATATGTCTCCAACGTATCTATAATTTTCGATTGCTCCATGCTATATTATCTACCGTTTTGGACATTATTGGGCTTTATTATCCACTTTTATATTATTTTTGGGACTAACCTATTAACCGGAGGCCCAACCCAGAATTGCTGTTTTTTTGCCTATTTTAGGGTTTAGGAATATCAAACGGAGTCCAAATGGAATGAAACCTTCGAGAACGTGATTTTCTCAACGAACAAGACCCGGGAGACTTGGACCCTATGTCAAGAAAGAAAAGAGGAGGCCACGAGGTAGGGGGGCGTGCCTGCCTACCCCAGGCGCGCCCTCCACCCTCGGGGGCCCCATGTTGCTCCACCGACGTACTCCTTCCTCTTATATATACCTACGTACCCCCAAAGGATCAGATACGGAGCCAAAAACCTAATTCCACCACCGCAACTTTCTGTATCTACGAGATCCCATCTTGGGGCCTGTTCCGGAGCTCCACCGGAGGGGGCATCGATCACGGAGGGCTTCTACATCAACACCATAGCCTCTCCGATGAAGTGTGAGTAGTTTACCTCAGACCTACGGGTCCATAGTTAGTAGCTATATGGCTTCTTCTCTCTTTTTGGATCTCAATACAATGTTCTCCCCCTCTCTTGTGGAGAACTATTCGATGTAATCTTCTTTTTGCGGTGTGTTTGTTGAGACCGATGAATTGTAGGTTTATGATCAAGTCTATCTATGAATAATATTTGAATCTTCTCTGAATTCTTTTATGTATGATTGGTTATATTTGCAAGTCTCTTCGAATTATCAGTTTGGTTTGGCCTACTAGATTGATCTTTCTTGCAACGGGAGAAGTGCTTAGCTTTGGGTTCAATCTTGTGGTGTCCTTTCCCAGTGACAGTAGGGGCAGCAAGGCACGTATTGTATTGTTGCCATCGAGGATAACAAGATGGGGTTTTCTTCATATTGCATGATTCTATCCTCTACATCATGTCATCTTGCTTAAGGCGTTACTCTGTTTTTTTACTTAATACTCTAGATGCATGCTGGATAGCGGTCGATGAGTGGAGTAATAGTAGTAGATGCAGGCAGGAGTCAGTCTACTTGTCTCGGACGTGATGCCTACATACATGATCATAGCTAGATATTCTCATAACTATGCTCAATTCTGTCAATTGCTCAACAGTAATTTGTTCACCCACCGTAGAATACTTATGCTCTCGAGAGAAGCCACTAGTGAAACCTATGACCCCCGGGTCTATCTTTATCATATTGATCTCCTACTACTTAGTTATTTCCTTTGCTATTTCCTTTGCCTTTATTTTACTTTGCATCTTTATCATAAAAATACCAACAATATTATCTTATCATACCTATCAGATCTCACTCTCGTAAGTGGCCTCATAGGGATTGACAACCCCTATTTGCGTTGGTTGCGAGGATTTATTTGTTTTGTGCGGGTACGAGGGACTCGCGCATAGCCTCCTACTGGATTGATACCTTGGTTCTCAAAAACTGAGGGAAATACTTACGCTACTTTGCTGCATCACCCCTTCTTCTTCGGGGAAAACCAACACAGTGCTCAAGAGGTAGCAAGAAGGATTTCTGGCGCCGTTGCCGGGAGGTCTATGCAAAAGTCAACATACCAAGTACCCATCACATACCCTTATCTCCAGCATTACATTATTTGCCATTTGCCTCTCATTTTCCTCTCCCCCACTTCACCCTTGCCATTTTATTCGCCCTCTCTCTCTATCCTCCCTCTCTATTTGCCTCTTTTTGTCCGCTTGCTTTTTCTTTGCTTGTGTGTTAGTTTGCTTGCTTGTCGTTATGGCTAGTCCCTTATCTTCTCCGTTATCTCCTGAGAATGAAATTCTAAATTTTAAGCAAAGGGAGAGAGAAAATCTAAAAGATGCTTGGTATAGAATTTGCAATGCTCAAAATAGATCTACTAGGAAGCAATCTACTTCTGTTCTCCTTCGCAATTTTTATGTAGGCATTACTCCTTGGCACCGTTATGTTCTTGATACTATCACCGGAGGGAAATTTTTGGGTAGCCATACTTTTGATTCTTATAATGCTATGTTAGATTTATTTGGCTCACCCTCTCTCTTGGTTAATGGAACTATATTAACTTTGGAGCATGTAATGCAAATGCTTGAAATTATTGAAAATAAGGTTGCTACCGTAGAGTTAATTGAAAATTTGGATAAAAAGATCCACGACTGAATCTCTCAATATGGATCTAAAGTAGGAGTTACTTTGAAATATATTAAAGAAAAGGAACCCATAGTTAATGAGAAAATAAATCACGATTCCGTTAGGATCGATAAACTTGAGAATATGATTACCAACTTGGGAACCGTTTTTTCTTCCGTAAAGAATACTCCAAGTCCTTCCACTAAAGTTGACAAGCTTATGTACGTTCCTAAAAATAAGGGTGAATCCCCTAGTAAGGATGCGGATCTCAAATCTATAAGTATTCATCCCAATCTTTTTGCTATCATTAAGGAACCATTTGTTACGAAAGAGTTTTTCGATCTTGTGCCTAAAAGTTTGATAATTAATAAAAATAAATAAATTCCTAAAGATGGTAGATGCCTCATTGAAGAATTGCCTACCAAAGATGGCAATACCTAGATCTATTCTTGCTTGTTATGCCTAGCTAGGGGCGTTAAACGATAGCGCTTGTTGGGAGGCAACCCAACTTTATTTTTATTCCTTGATTTTTGCTCCTGTTTAGTAATAAATAATTTATCTAGCCTCTGTTTTGGTTGTGTTTTTTGTGTTTAATTAGTGTTTGTGCCAAGTAGAACCGTTGGGAAGACTTGGGGAAAGTCTTGTTGGACTTGCTGTAAAAAACAGAAACTTTAGCGCTCACGAGAACTGCTGTCATTTTTATTTGGAAAGTGCTATTTAGTTAATTATTTTTTCATATGATTAATAGATAAATTCCTCACGTCCAGCAATTTATTCTAGAATTTTTGGGGTTCCAGATCTTGCGCTAGCTACATATTACTACAGACTGTTCTGTTTTTGACAGATTCTGTTTTTCTTGTGTTGTTTGCTTATTTTGATGAATCTATGGCTAGTAAAATAGTTTATAAACCATAGAGAAGTTGGAATATAGTAGGTAGAACACCAATATAAATAAATAATGATTTCATTACAGTACCTTGAAGTAGTCTTTTATTTTCTTTCGCTAACGGAGCTCACGAGATTTTCTACTTTAAGTTTTGTGTTGTGAAGTTTTTAAGTTTTGGGTAAAGATTTGATGGATTATGGAACAAGGAGTGGCAAGAGCCTAAGCTTGGGGATGCCCATGGCACCCCCAATATAATCTAAGGACACCTAAAATCCAAAGCTTGGGGATGCCCCGGAAGGCATCCCCTCTTTCGTCTACTTCTATTGGTAACTTTACTTGGAGCTATATTTTTATTCGCCACATGATATGTGTTTTGCTTGGAGTGTCTTGTATTATTCGAGTCTTTGCTTGTTAGTTTACCACAATCATCCTTGCTGTACACACCTTTTGAGAGAGCCATACATTATTTAGAATTTGTTAGAATACTGTATGTGCTTCGCTTATATCTTTTGAGTTATATAATTTTGCTCTAGTACTTCACTTATATCTTTTAGAGCACGGTGGTGGATTTGTTTTATAGAAACTATTGATCTCTCATGCTTCACTTAGATTATTTTGAGAGTCTTAATAGCATGGTAATTTGCTTAAAATCCTAATATACTTGGTATACAAGATTAATAATAAAACTTTCTTATGAGTGTGTTGAATACTATGATAAGTTTGATACTTGATAATTGTTTTGAGATATAAAGATGGTGATATTAAAGTTGTGCTAGTTGAGTAGTTGTGAATTTTAGAAATACTTGTGTTGAAGTTTGTGATTCCCGTAGCATGCACGTATGGTGAACCGTTATGTGATGAAGTCGGAGCATGATTTATTTTTTGATTGCCTTCCTTATGAGTGGCGGTCGGGGACGAGCGATGGTCTTTTCCTACCAATCTACCCCCCTAGGAGCATGCCCGTAATACTTTGCTTCGATAACTTGTAGATTTTTGCAATAAGTATATGAGTTCTTTATGACTAATGTTGAGTCCATGGATTATACGCACTTTTCTCACCCTTCCACCTTTGCTAGCCTCTCTAATACCACACACCTTTCACCGGTATTATACACCCACCATATACCTTCCTCAAAACAGCCACCATACCTACCTATTATGGCATTTCCATAGCCATTCCGAGATATATTGCCATGCAACTTTCCACTGTTCCATTTATTATGACACACTCCATCATTGTCATATTGCTTAGCATGATCATGTAGTCGACATCGTATTTGTGGCAAAGCCACCATTCATAATTCTTTTATACATGTCACTCATGCATCATTGCATATCCCGGTACACCGCCGGAGGCATTCACATAGAGTCATATTTTGTTCTAAGTATCGAGTTGTAATTGTTGAGTTGTAAGAAAAATAAAAGTGTGATGATCATCATTATTAGAGCATTGTCCAAGTGAGGAAAGGATGATGGAGACTATGATTCTCCCACAAGTCGGGATGAGACTCCGGACGAAAATAAATAAATAAAAGAGGCCAAAGAAGCCCAAATAAAAAAAAGATAAAAGAGGCCATAAAAAAAGAGAAGGCCCAAAAGAAAAATGAGAGAAAAAGAGAGAAGGGACAATGTTACTATCCTTTTACCACACTTGTGCTTCAAAGTAGCACCATGATCTTCATAGTAGAGAGTCTCTCATGTTATCACTTTCATATACTAGTGGGAATCTTTCATTATAGAGCTTGGCTTGTATATTCCAATGATGGGCTTCCTCAAATTGCCCTAGGTCTTCATGAGCAAGCAAGTTGGATGCACACCCACTTAGTTTCTTTTTGAGATTTCATATACTTATAGCTCTAGTGCATCCGTTGCATGGAAATCCCTACTCACTCACATCGATATCTATTGATGGGCATCTCCATAGCCCGTTGATACGCCTAGTTGACGTGAGACTATCTTCTTCCTTTTTGTCTTCTCCACAACCACCACTCTATTCCACCTATAAGTGCTATATACACGGCTCACTCTCATGTATTGCGTGAAGATTGAAAAAGTTTTGAGAATGTCAAAAGTATGAAACAATTGCTTGGCTTGTCATCGGGGTTGTGCATGATTTAAATATTTTGTGTGGTGAAGATAGAGCATAGCCAGACTATATGATTTTGTAGGTATAACTTTCTTTAGCCATGTTATTTTGAGAAGACATAATTGCTTTGTTAGTATGCTTGAAGTATTATTATTTTTATGTCAATATGAACTTTTGTCTTGAATCTTTCGGATCTGAATATTCATACCACAATTAAGAAGAATTACATTAAAATTATGCCAAGTAGCACTCCGCATCAAAAAATTTGTTTTTATCATTTACCTACTCGAGGACGAGTAGGAATTAAGCTTGGGGATGCTTGATACGTCTCCAACATATCTATAATTTTTTATTGCTCCATGCTATATTATCTACTGTTTTGGACATTATTGGGCTTTATTATCCACTTTTATATTATTTTTGGGACTAACCTATTAACCGGAGGCCTAGCCCAGAATTGCTGTTTTTTTTGCCTGTTTTAGGGTTTCGAAGAAAAGGAATATCAAACGGAGTCCAACGGAATGAAACCTTCGGGAACGTGATTTTCTCAACGAGCAAGACCCGGGAGACTTGGACCCTACGTCAAGAAAGAAAAGAGGAGGCCACGAGGTAGGGGGCGCGCCTGCCTACCCCAGGTGTGCCCTCCACCCTCGTGGGTCCCCTGTTGCTCCACCGACGTACTCCTTCCTCCTATATATACCTACGTACCCCCAAACGATCAGATACAGAGCCAAAAACCTAATTCCAGCGCCGCAACTTTCTGTATCCACGAGATCCCATCTTGGGGCCTGTTCCGGAGCTCCACCGGAGGGGGCATCGATCATGGAGGGCTTCTACATCAACACCATAGCCTCTCCGATGAAGTGTGAGTAGTTTACCTCAGACCTACGGGTCCATAGTTAGTAGCTAGATGGCTTCTTCTCTCTTTTTGGATCTCTATACAATGTTCTCCCCCTCTCTTATGGAGAACTATTCGATGTAATCTTCTTTTTGTGGTGTGTTTGTTGAGGCCGATGAATTGTGGGTTTATGGTCAAGTCTATCTATGAATAATATTTGAATCTTCTCTGAATTCTTTTATGTATGATTGGTTATCTTTGCAAGTCTCTTCGAATTATCAGTTTGGTTTGGCCTACTAGATTGATCTTTCTTGCAATGGGAGAAGTGCTTAGCTTTGGGTTCAATCTTGCGGTGTCCTTTCCCAGTGATAGTAGGGGCAGCAAGGCACGTATTGTATTGTTGCCATCGAGGATAACAAGATGGGGTTTTCTTCATATTGCATGAGTCTATCCCTCTACATCATGTCATCTTGCTTAAGGAGTTGCTCTATTTTTTACTTAATACTCTAGATGCATGCTGGATAGCGGTCGATGAGTGGAGTAATAGTAGTAGATGCAGGCAGGAGTCGGTCTACTTGTCTCGGACATGATGCCTATATACATGATCATACCTAGATATTCTCATAACTATGCTCAATTCTGTCAATTGCTCAACAATAATTTGTTCACCCACCGTAAAATACTTATGCTCTCGAGAGAAGCCACTAGTGAAACCTATGGCCCCCGGGTCTATCTTTATCATATTGATCCCCTACTACTTAGTTATTTCCTTTGCTATTTACTTTGCCTTTATTTTACTTTGCATCTTTATCATAAAATACCAAAAATATTATCTTATCATATCTATCAGATCTCACTCTCGTAAGTGGCCTTATAGGGATTGACAGCCCCTATTTGCGTTGGTTGCGAGGATTTATTTGTTTTGTGCAAGTACGAGGGACTCGCGCGTAGCCTCCTACTGGATTGATACCTTGGTTCTCAAAAACTGAGGGAAATACTTATGCTACTTTGCTGCATCATCCCTTCCTCTTCGAGGAAAACCAATGCAGTGCTCAAGAGGTAGCAGATACCACTTACTAAGTTTTGTGACATATGCATGATCCCTTCTGACGGGAGCTTGGCCGAGCCTAGGCCGGCTGAGTTTGAGGATTTTTGTCGCACTCTGACAGTGGGTGATGAGAGGAGAGTGTCAGCCATCACTGCCGGTGGTTCACATTTTCATGTTGTTCGTTACTTTGCATATTTCATTACCAAATGCTTGCTTGCTAGGGAGAAGGTGGGTGCACTTAGTTCACTAGACCTTGCTGTTTTATGCCGTGCAATTGAGGGCGACAACATGTAGAGCTTGGGAGCTATCGTGGCTTGTCGCCTGCACCTTAATAAATCCCAGGGTAAAATACATGGTGGGATTTTTGCTACTTGTTTGGCGGCTCACTTCGAGGTTTAGATACGCCCTCATGATTTCCCTCTTAACACAGTTTACCTAGACCGTGCAGCCATGGATCACCATCACTTTCTTGCACATGATCGTCCTGACATTTCCATTCCTTATAACTTGGCCTACGTTAACACTCGTGATGTTATCCCCTTGCCTGCACCTGCTTTGTTTGATTCTGTTGCCAACGGTGGATACCGGATTATGCCTGCAGACATACTCACCTACTGGAACGCTCACGCTGCTGCAGAGGCTACATAGACATGACCATAGTGCGAACAGTGGATGCCCGCTCCTCAGTAGTGGGATGAGCGTATGCCTGCTCCTCAGGATCCATACTACCCTCCAGGCTACTGATTCACTACAAAGTTAGGCCAAAAGCCTAAGCTTGGGGGAGTACGTGTTCTCACCGACATTATATTCATGTTCACATATCATTCCATTTGTTGGTGTTCACACTTTTTCATTGTATTATCCATGCTTAGATTTTTTTGCTTTCTTCTTGTGTGTTTGAAAAACTTTAGAAAAACAAAAAAAATTAGTTGTAGTAATTTACTTTCTATGCATGCTTAGTAGTATTACTAAAAAGAAAATCCAAAAAATATTCCCCTGTTCTTCTTTTGCTTGTTGGGAGCTTTCCCGTGTAAATAGTTTTTCTCATTTTTTTGCTTTTCCCTTTTATTTGCTTGCTAAAGAAAATCAAAAACTCCAAAAATATTTCAGTGTGTTTCCCTGAATTTCTTTTCTTTTATTCGAGTTGTACCGAGGAGAAGACCACGATGAAAATGTTGAGTGGCTCTCCTATGAATAACTGTTGAACTAATAAGACCCCATTTTACATTGTCTTCTCCTGTTGAATAAAATGTTTTGCAGATTCCAGCTTAGTCCATGGCACTCTTGCACTATTATTATTTTCATCATTCGGTCATGCAAGTGAAAGGCAATAATGATGATATTTGATGAGCTGGCCGTGGCAAGGAGAAACTGGTATGAACTCGACTTGTTCTGTCTGTGTAAATATGTTTAACCTAGTATCCAGGCTTCAGTCCATTATGATTAAACATGTTTGCAATGACAATTAGAGATTATAGTTTCTCATGCCATGCATAAGTAGCTGGGAGTTAATAATGATTTATCTTGGATATCAACATAGCATTAAAATGATTGTGATGTAGTATGATGATATGGTATCCTCCTCTGAATGTTCGAGTGGCTTGACTTGGTACATGTTCATGCATGTAGTTGAATCAAAACCAACATAGCCTCTATAATATTTATGTTCATGGTGTTCATATCCTACTCATGCTAGTTGTCGGATCACGGGTTCCGGCAGACCCTTAAGGTTCGAACACTGGGGTGCGCGCGGAGATCCCGCCTTCTACCTCCTCGTCTCACAAAGATCTAAACTACTAAAAGAACTGCACGAGAGACACAAGGTTTATACTGGTTCGGGCCACCGTTGTGGTGTAATACCCTACTCCAATGTGTAGTGGGTGGATTGCCTCTTGGGGCTGATGATGATGAACGATACAAGGAAGAACAGCCTCGCGAGGGTCTGTTCTTGGCTGGGGCGATGAACCGCTAGGAGGAGTTCAGTCACCCTTCTCTCTCTCTCACTCACTCTCTCTGCTTGCTAGCCGGCCCAACCAACCCCTTGCTATGCGAGTGGCTAGTCCTATTTATAGAGGCCCTGGTCCTCTTCCCAAATATTGAGCGGGAAGGGCACCAACAATGGCGGGCTAATTTGAAGGGGAACAACAAGTACACTTATCCTGACTAAAGTTGGTCTTCGCCTGCGAAAGGCTCTGCGGTGACGCCGTGCTGGGCTCCATGGTGACCTCCGTCTCGTAGTCCGCCTGGTCTTGGTCTCGTTGCACCAAAATGACAACCTTTGCCTGATGCCTCGGTACTCCGCGGCTGCGCTTGCCCCCTTTGCACCAAAGAGGAAAGAAGGACGCTGCGCGCGCTGGCGCCCTGAGTCGTCATGGCGTCATGGGCACCTCGCGAGGTACCCCGCCTTGATTTCTCCGCCTCCTCGCGAGCCAGCCTGAGGAGGCTGCGCCTGAGGATGCGCCGTGTCGTCCGCCCCGCGAGGCTTGGCCCCTCGCGAGGGTCTTGAGTCTTGTGTTGATGAAGGTGGGCCATGCTGGGCCTCCTTTGAGCCACGCCGCAGGCCGCAGGCAGGCAAGTCTGGGGACCCCCGTTCCCAGAACGCCGACAGTAGCCCCCGGGCCCAAGGCGCGCATGGACTTAGCCGTGCCGAGAGGCGAAAGGGCGAGGGCGAAGCGCCGCAAGCCCTAACAGCCTGCGACCTTGGGCGCCGCGTGGCGGTTGATGGGACGTGGGCGTCTCCACTTCCCCACGACGCCTCGGTGATCGCGCGAGTTGGACAAGTCCCTACATGCAGATCGTGTCATGATTACCTGTGATCGTGGAGGCCGGCGGTTGGCCTTCGCCGGCTATAAGTACGGCACGGTGCGTGCCCTTCCAGTCCATCTCTTCTTGTTTTCTCCTTTGCCTCAATTCTTGCCCCGCCTTGGTGTGATGGCTCCATCGAGGAGGTACTCGGCTGGAGAAAGGGAAGGCCCTCCAGGTCGATCCTGCCTCTCCCCCGCCCAAGCGCGGTCGTGGGCGCCCTCGGAAGCATCCGGTGGCCGCCCCGGTAGCGTCTGGTGGTCATGGTGGCGGCTCCCAGCGCGGCGGCGGGCGAGCCGCTGTGGCCAAGGGACGCGCCTGGGTTGCGCGCTCCCCCAGGCCGCGCTTTCGCGCTACGCAGGTGCTGCCGGAGTTCGTCGTCTGGTCGGCGGAGCCGACTAGCGCCCGGCTCCAACTCCCTCGCTTCCTCCTGGGTGAACTCCCGGCCAGTGCTCCCGGTGGCCTCTGGCTCTAGGCAGAGGGCTGCTGCAGCAAGTCCTCGTGGGCCGCGCTGGAGGTCTCCGCCAACGGGGGCTTGGCCTTAACTCGTGGCTGGCAGGCGTTCCCCCGCGCTCGCGGCCTGGGGCGCTGGTGCACCCTACACTTCAGGTTTGACGGCGACGCCACCCTCTATGTGAGGGTGTTTGGGGAAAATGGTCGCCGCGCGGGGTGTTGCCCTGAGGACGACGACCACGGCCGGGGGCCCCGCTCCGACGGTGATGGAGGAGATAGCGCCCGCGCGGGTGGCGGCGCCCGAGACTCCCCAAGCTTCGTCAACTCTTCCTCAAGCGACTCCTCCAGTGGTGGCCGCAGTCAACCCCCGCGCCGTCGAGCTTGCTTGGGAGGTGATGGCTCGTCCGCCCGCCGTCGTGCTCCGGTGAAGCGTGAGAGGGAGTCTTCCTGAGGCCCGGAGGCAGCCCGGGTTGCCTCCACGGGCTGATGTGGGGAGGGCTGCGCCGGGCTCGTCCTTTCCTTTTCCTTTTGTTTCCTGTGTAAGACAAAACAGCTGCATGGAGCCCCGCTGGGGCGTGTTGGGAATTATTGCCATTTTTAGCCATTACCTTGATCTCATTTTTGCGCCTCTTAACTACACGCATGTGCGTAGATAGTCTTTGACCCCTGCCGGGGGGCGACCGACCCAGGCCCTGTGTGCGCGTCGCGGTGCCCGAGGGGCACGGACTAGAGGGGTGCTCCTGTAACGTGCCCGGGCCATGAAACCTTCCAGCGGCTAGAGCAGAAACGCTTGCGAGGACGTTTGAGTACCATCCCCCGCGAGGGTCATTTATGAGAGAAACCAAAGCGAGGAGCGAAAATCGACGAACCACAAATCAGCAACAGCGACAACTCCAATAAGACTTCAAATGCAAGTAAACACGTCAACTGCGGAAAGCAAATGAAAAAGCCGCGTCCGGCACCTAATCTAGTCTTCGACGTCTTCTCACCAGCGCGGAGCTAAGTGCTGCCACTGGGCGTGGGAGGGAGCCCCAGGGCCTGAGGCCGGCACTCCTGAGACTCCAGGGCGTGTACAACCCCACTCATTATTACGTGAGAGTGTCACGGGGCGGCGAGCTTCACAGGCATTGGCCTTGCTTCACAGGCTCCGTGCCTTTTCCAAAACGCGATAGCTTCACAGGCACTCGCCTTGCTTCACAGGCTCTGGGCCTTTTCCAAAAAGGGAAGGTCTTCACAGGCACTCGCCTTGCTTCACAGGCTCCGGGCCTTTCCTAAAACGCGATAGCTTCACAGGCACTCGCCTTGCTTCACAGGCTCTGGGCCTTTTCCAAAAAGGGAAGGTCTTCACAGGCACTCGCCTTGCTTCATAGGCTCTGGGCCTTTTCCAAAAACGGGATAGCTTCACAGGCACTCGCCTTGCTTCACAGGCTCTGGGCCTTTTCCAAAAAGGGAAGGTCTTCACAGGCACTCGCCTTGCTTCACAGGCTCTGGGCCTTTTCCAAAAACGCGATAGCTTCACAGGCACTCGCCTTGCTTCACAGGCTCTGGGCCTTTTAGGGGTAGAACCTCCGGAGGTGCTGGATGTTCCACGCGTTCTGGATCGGCTCCCCCTCTTGAGTCTCCAAGCGCACGGAGCCCGGCCTGGAAACATGAACAACCTTGAACGGGCCCTCCCACTTGGGAGAGAGCTTGTGCAGCCCCTCCCGGGAGAGAACCCGCCTGAGTACGAGGTCTCCTACCTCGAGGGTCCCGGGGCGGATGTTGTGGCAGTGATATCGTCGTAGCGCCTGTTGGTACCTTGCCGCTCGCAGCGCGGCTTCCCGGCGGCGTCCCTCCCCCAGTACGAGGTCCATCCCCCGCATGTCATCCTGCTGCGCCTCGTCGAACGCCAGGACCCGCGCGGAGCAATGCCTGACCTCGTGAGGAAGGACTGCTTCGGCTCCATAGACCAGGAAGAACGGGGTCTCCCCAGTTGGTTTGGTTGCGGTTGTGCGGATGGACCACAACACAGACTGGAGCTCGTCGTACCAGCCTCTGCCGCAGGCCTCCGGCTTCTTCTTGAATGTCCTGGTCTTGAGGCCTCTCAGGACCTCCGCGTTGGCTCGTTCGGCCTGCCCATTGCTTCGCGGGTGTGCCACCGAAGCGTAGCATATATGCGTCCCAAGGTTAGCACAGTATGTTTTGAAGAGATTACTGGTGAACTGCAAACCGTTGTCTGTGATGATGCGATTCGGCACCCCGAACCGACTCATGATACCCCTGATGAACTTGACCGCGGAGCCAGCGGGGACGGTACGGACAGCCTCCACTTCTGCCCACTTGGTGAACTTGTCAATGGCGATGTAGAGGTAACGGTAGCCCCCTGGAGCCCGAGGGAACGGGCCCAGAATATCCAACCCCCAAACTGCGAATGGCCACGATACGGGTATTGTCTGCAGGCCCCCCACCGGTTGATGGATCTGCTTGGAATGAAACTGGCTGGCCTCACAAGCCTTTACCAATTCGACTGCGTCGTTGAGCGCGGTGGGCCAATAGAACCCGCTACGGAATGCCTTGCCGACGAGGGTCCGTGATGATGAGTGGTGTCCGCAGTCTCCGCCGTGTATGTCTTCCAGTAGTTCCTTTCCTTGCTCCCTGGAGATGCAGCGCAGAGATACACCGTTTGGTCGCTTCCAGTAAAGTTCTCCATCTCTGATGCAGTATGCCGTGGCCTGCCGCGCCACACGCTCCGCTTCCTCTTCCTTTTCCGGTAGGGCCCCTTGCATTAAATAACTCCGGAGTTCTGCGATCCAGCACTCCTCCTGAGGTTCCATCATCAGGAGCAGGCGTGCTCCTGAGGTCGGCCCACAGACCGGGGCCCCCGAGGCTGGCGGCTGGGGGAGCTCCTCTTGAGACTGAGCGGTGTTTGATAACGTCGGCTGTGCTGAAGGTTTGAAGAGCCACTCTTCGAAGACGCCGGGTTCCTGCGGCAACCGCCTGGATGCCCGTCCGGCTATGTCGTCAGCTTCCTGATTGGTGCCACGGGGCACGTGCCTCAGCTCCAGCCCCCAGAACTGCTTTTCCATCATGCGGACCTCCGCTAGTTAGGCCTCCATATGCTCGTCCTTCGGCTCGTACACCTTGTTGGAGAAGTTGACTAGGAGCTGCGAGTCGCCCTTGACGGTGAGGCGTTTCACTCCCAGGGCTACTGCGGCCTTCAACCTGGCTATCAGTCCCTCATATTCTGCAATGTTGTTGGAGACCTTTTCACCTTGCTCGAAACAGAGCTGTACGGCATAGTAGAGCTTATCCTGAGTGGGTGATATCAGCACCGCTCCAGCCCCCGCGCCGTGTCTGGAGAACGCCCCATCGAAGTACATGACCTAGCCTTCCGGTGCCTCACTCCCTGGAGAGAGGGACCGATCCTCGTTGTCCCTGAGGCCTGGTGCCTCCGCCCATTACGCTATGAAATCCGCCAACGCTGCTCCTTTGATGACCCTGATTGTGCTGAACTCGAGCTGAAACGGCTGCAGCTCCATGTTCCACTCGGCGACCCTTCCGGCTGAGTTAGGGCTCCTGAGCACTCTCTCCAGGGGGTACGATGAGACGACTTTGATGGGATGAGCCTGGAAGTAGTGACGCAGCTTGCGCGAGGCTACCAGTAGCGCGAGGAGGAGCTTCTGAGGCATCGGGTACCGTGCCCTCGCGTCCCATAACACCGTGCTAACAAAGTAGGCGGGATGCTCAACGAGGCTGAGAGTATCTGGGGTCGCGGCGCCCTCGGGAGGTAAGGGCGCCTCACGAGGTGACGTGGCCTCGGGAGGTGGACCATCCGGGCGTGCGGCCTCTCCTGCCTCTGGTGCATTCTTCGGCAGCTGACCCTCCTCAACTGCGCTTGCGGCTTCTGCAGGCTTTCCTTGCTCCCGTTTTGTCTTGCCTCTGGCTGCCGCTGCGGTCTTGACTTGGCGCTCCTCCCTAACCGCCACCAGGGCTGTGCTGGCGGAGTAGGGAGTGGCAGCGAGGTAAAGCAGCAGGGGCTCTTGAGGGCGCGGAGCCACCATAACTGGGGGACTGGTCAGGTACCTCTTAAGATCTTGAAACGCCTTATCTGCCTCTTCAGTCCATTCAAAGGGCCCCTTTTTCTTCATCAGCTGAAAGAAAGGCAGCGCTCGCTCCCCTAATTTGGAGATGAAGCGCCCTAGCGCGGTCATGCGCCCAGTGAGCTTCTGCATTTCTCCGAGGGTCTTTGGCGGACTCATGTCCTCGACCGCCTTGACCTTCTCGGGGTTGGCCTCGATGCCATGATGGGACACGAGGAATCCCAAAAGCTTGCCCGAGGGGACGCCAAACACACATTTCTTCGGATTGAGCCGCAGGTTCACTGCGTCGAGGCTCGCGAAGGTCTCCTCCAGGTCTTGTATCAGGGTCTTGGCCTCCCGAGATTTTACTACAATGTCATCAACATAGACTTCGACGTTCTTTCCGAGTTGCGGGCCCAAGGTGATGTGCATCAGCCGCTGAAAGGTTGCCCCTGCGTTACGCAGTCCGAACGGCATGCATGTGTAGCAGTATACCCCGCACGGGGTTAAGAAGGCGGTCTTCTCAACGTCTTCTACCGCCATCTTGATCTGGTGATACCCGGAGAAGGCGTCCAGGAAGCATAGCAGGTCGCACTCCGCAGTGGAATCGACGATCTGGTCGATGCGGGGGAGCGGAAACGAATCTTGCAGGCATGCTTTGTTGAGGTTGGTAAAGTCGACACACATGCGTTCCTTCCCCCCTTTCTTGGGCACAACGACAGGGTTGGCCAACCAATCCGGGTATCGGACCTCGCGAATGACCCCGGCGCCTTCTAGCTTGCGGGTCTCTTGGACAATGAAGGCCTGCTTCTCCACGGACTGCCGCCTAGCCTTCTGCTTCACGGGGCGCACATTTGGGCACACGTTGAGGTGATGCTCGATGACACTCCTGGGGATCCCCGCCAGCTGATCGGGCTCCCAGGCGAATACCTTCTTATTCGCGCGCAGGAACTTGACCAAGGCCTCCTCCTGCTCAGGCTCAAGGTTGGCGCCTATGGTGAAAGTGGCACTGGAGGACCCGTCCTTGTCGACGGGTATCTGCTTGGTTTCTGCCTAGTCCTGGGTGCACAACTGCTTCTTCTTGGCTGGCGCAGCCCCCTTGGGCTCAGGGGTCTTCGCGTGGACGGGCCGTGCCGATGCCGCCGTCTTGAAGGCGAGCTTGAGTACTCGCAGGGCGTCCCCGGTGTCCCCGTGCACGGCGTGGGTACCGCTGCTCCCGGGCATCTTCATGAGGTTGTACGCCAGGTGCGTGGCGGCCATGAACTGAGCCAGCGCTGGGTAGCCGAGGATGGCGTTGTAAGGGAGGCCGATGGGGGCGATGTCGAAGTCGACCATCTATGTGCGGAAGTTGTCGTAGGTGCCGAAGGTTACCGGGAGCCGGATCTGTCCCAGGGAGTCGGATGATCCGCCCCCGACGCCCGAGAAAGATCGGCTGGGTCGCAGCCGCTCCCGGGGTATGCAGAGGAGGTTGAAAGTCTCGACCGAAAGCACGCTGAGGCCCGCGCCGCCGTCAACGAGGGTTCTGGTGACGGCCACCTGGCAGATGGTGGGGGTGCACAACAGGGGGAGCGCACCCGAGCCGACCAGGTTGGTGGGGTGGTCCTCCGAGCTGAAGGTCAGACCGGCCTCGCGCGCCGCCCGGTCCGAGGAACCCCCTGCCGTGCGGAAACGGCGCTAACCCGACGGGCAAAAGGCTTGACGTGGTGACTCATGGGCGGCGCCTGCGAGCCGCCCAGGAGAGCCACAACGACCGGAGGCGTCGATGTTGCGGTGCAGCTACTCCGCCGCGTAGGCAGATGCTGGGGGCGTGCTTGCCACTCGCCCCCACCGGGCCGGTGGCGGTGTTGATGGTGGGCGACGGGGGACAACGAGAACGCCCACCGGCGAGGGCCGCCGGGGCGACGCGAGCTCGACTGGCGCCGTACATGGACGCGGCGGCCGGAGGAGGACGGAGCGGTGGAAGACGGATTCCGGCGCACCCCTACCTGGCGCGCCAAATGTCGGATCACAGGTTCCGGCAGACCCTTAAGGTTCAAACACTGGGGTGCGCGCGGAGATCACGCCTTCTACCTCCCCGTCTCACAAAGATCTAAACTACTAAAAGAACTGCATGAGAGACACAAGGTTTATACTGGTTCGGGCCACCGTTGTGGTGTAATACCCTACTCTAGTGTGTAGTGGGTGGATTGCCTCTTGGGGCTGATGATGATGAACGATACAAGGAAGAACAGCCTCGCGAGGGTCTGTTCTTGGCTGGGGCGATGAACTGCTAGGAGGAGTTCAGTCACCCTTCTCTCTCTCTCTCACTCACTCTCTCTGCTTGCTAGCCGGCCCAACCAACCCCTTGCTATGCGAGTGGCTGGTCCTATTTATAGAGGCCCTGGTTCTCTTCCCAAATATTGAGCAGGAAGGGCGCCAACAATGGCGGGCTAATTTGAAGGGGAACAACAAGTACACTATCCTGACTAAAGTTGGTCTTCGCCTGCGAAAGGCTCTACGGTGACGCCGTGCTGGGCTCCATGGTGACCTCCGTCTCGTAGTCCGCCTGGTCTTGGTCTCATTGCACCGAAATGGCAACCTTTGCCTGATGCCTCGGTACTCCACGGCTGCGCTTGCCCCCTTTGCACCAAAGAGGAAAGAAGGACGCTGCGCGCGCTGGCGCCCGCCTGGCGCCCTGAGTCGTCATGGCTTGCGTCATGGGCACCTCGCGAGGTACCCCCCCTTGATTTCTCCGCCTCCTCGCGAGCCAGCCTGAGGAGGCTGCGCCTGAGGATGCGCCGTGTCGTCCGCCCCGCGAGGCTTGGCCCCTCGCGAGGGTCTTGAGTCTTGTGTTGATGAAGGTGGGCCATGCTGGGCCTCCTTTGAGCCACGCCGCAGGCCGCAGGAAGGCAAGTCTGGGGACCCCCGTTCCCAGAACGCTGACACTAGTGTCCAATGTTACTTATGCATAACGCTTGGTTATGATCGTTGTTGCTCTCTAGCTGGCCGCTTCCCAATCTTAAATTGCTAGCCTTCGCCTGTACTAAGTGGGAATTCTGCTTGTACATCAAAAACCTTGAACCCAAAGTTATTACAGATGAGTCCACCATACCTACCTATATACGGTATTACCCTACCATCCTAAGTAAATTTGCATGTGCCACCTCTAAAAACTTCTAAAAAATTATCCGTTTTGTGTGCCTGGATCGTTCATGGAACGACAGGAGGTGGTCGATATCTTCCGTGCTAAGCATGTTATCCTCAGGTCGAGTGTTTATTCACTCTCCATCGCACGAGGAAATGGGCGGTAATAGGGATTCCCAGTCCCGAACTCAAAAATGCAAATAACTAAACAAACTCCCCCGGGACTGATGTTGGTATGGATGGCACCCACTTTTTTTTGAAAGCCCATGACAGTAGGAAAGTCTCCTACTAACTTTTTCATAAATATGGGAGAATTACAACTTACATGGTAGTATGCATCTCAACCACACACTATCTCCACGCCCCGACATGGGAGCATTTCCCTAAGTGTGGGTTTTTGGAGATCTACTAATCAAGCTATAGAACCCTAAGGTGGGGCCCAAATGAAGGAATTTACAAAGTTTGTTACACAACTTTTCATGGAGGGTTTAACCCTATGAATGAATAGACCAAAGTATGTCCTGAACCTCTATCCCCAAGATTCGAATGAAGGTGGGATCCCTCTAAATATTTTACCATTCCGCTCTTTCCAGATGCTCCAAGCCGAAGTCAGAAATATTTCCATGTACATGGGACGTGTCCATCGGGATCTCCCAGAATGAATGATGTTTAGGTGGGTAGCCTCGATCGTCAAGTCAACCCAAGCGCCTCCCAGCACCGTTTACTGAAAGGACACGCAAAGAACAAATGTTCCACTGTTTCCTCTTCACTGCACGTGCAAATTTTGCAACTCATGTCCCCGTCTATGTTATAATGCCTTCTGGGTAACATATTCCTGGTATTTACCCCGTCGGCCAGCAGCAACCACGTGAAGACCTTGATTTTCATCGTGCACTTAGATTTCCAGATCTAGGAGAAGGCATCATTAGGAGTCACATTTCTGAAATACTGTTTATAAAACTTCGCCGAGGAGTACTTCGAGCCCCAGATGCAAGTCCAAACATCTTGTCTAGTCCCCTCCGGCACAGTCGTGGCCGATAGTAGTTGAATATCTTGGACTTCATCTTTTGCCTGTACCGAAAGCGGAAGTTGGAATCCTTCTTGCAGTTCAGATATGGACAGGAAATTTGCCACCGAAGCATCTTCCAATTTAGTGTATGAGAACGCATGAGGATGTGATTCTTCGAAGACTTGATCCTTCCAGAGATCTTTCCAAAAGAGCGTAGATGATCCATCACCCACATGCACTCTGGTGACCCCTCGATATATGTCGCTGAGCTTCATGATGTCTCGCCACCAGAATGATCCACAGGGGGGGTGAGGCATGCGGCACCCTGTCCACGTAATATTTCGACCAGATCAAGTTCACCCATGGTGTGTCAGGTTTGTTGTAGAAACTGTGTAGGTATTTCAGGAGCAGCACCATGTTTTGTACCTTGATATCAAGAATACCCAGCCCACCATGTTTTTTGGGGTGACACACCAGGTCCCAGGCATAAAGTGAGTTGCAAGTTTCACCGCCATCGTTTTTCTTACGCCAGAGACATCTCCTTTTGATTTTGTCCAGATGCTCGATCAGTTTCAGCGGAAATTTAAGTGTGATCATCGAATTTAGAAGTGTCAAATTGCTCCC
Organism: Triticum monococcum; assembly: GCA_034509565.1. NCBI lineage: Eukaryota > Viridiplantae > Streptophyta > Magnoliopsida > Poales > Poaceae > Triticum > Triticum monococcum. Next base: position 390,459,677 of record CM067841.1, read on the forward strand.
CTGATTCATCATGCACAGGGAGGAGGACAACTTGCGCTCTGTTTGCTCAACTATCAGCATTAGATCATTGACCGTAGGTTTGGTTGTCCCCCTAGGCAGCCCCAAATACGTGAATGGCATGGTGCCCACCTCGCATTGCCACTGACGTGCTAATTTCCGAGTCAGCGCATCATCAACATTCAGAGGGATGATCACTGGTTTACTGAAGTTAATTTTGAGGCTTATAGAATCTGCATAATCAATCAGTAATTGCTTCATGATTCCCACGTGTAAGCTACATGATGGCATCAGTAAGAGCGTGTCGTCAGCATATTGAATAATCGGATAGCCATCGGAACTCCTTTCCAGAAGGGGCAAATTGATCAGTCCGCTGTGGTAGGCGTCATCAATGGCTAACTGCAATAAATCCACAGCTAAAACAAAGATTAGGGGCGAGAGCGGATCCCCCTGACGAATGCCACAACGACAGGTAAACTGGCGGCCAATGACACCATTAAGCAAAACCGAGGATGTGCCCGAGCTAAAAATGCATTTGATCCAGCTTAACCATCTCTCATGAAACCCCATTTGTCTCATAATCTCAATCATGGAAGAATGTTCGATTGTATCAAAGGCTTTCGCAAAGTCTAGTTTAAGAAAGATTGTTGGCTTCTTCGATGCTTGGCACTGGTATATGTATTCGAACGCCCAACCCAAGCAATCTTTAATCGTTCTGGAGCGAAGGAAGCCGTATTGGTTTTTGTGCACTATGCTCAAGATGAACCTTTTCAGTATGTTAGCCAGAACTTTGGTTTTGATCTTCAAACAACAGTTCAACAAGGTGTTCGGCCTAAAGTCATTAGCAGTCTGAGGTGACCCATTTTTTGGGATGAGGGTGATGTAACCTGAGTTGATGCTTGTGAGGTCTAGATCTCCTTTGTAGAAATCATCACACAATTTGTAAAAGTTTGCTTTTATTATATGCCAACATGCCTTCAAAAAAATGCCATTTGAAGCCATTTGGGCCGGGTGCACGATCAGTATGCATGGTTCTTACAACATGTAGGATCGAAAGTATGTCTAGAGGGGGGGTGATTAGACTACTTGACCAACTAAAAACTTAGCCTTTTCCAAATTTTAGTTCTTGGCAGATTTTAGCTATCTTAGAGCAAGTCAAGCAATCATCACACAATTCAAGCAAGCATGCAAAGAGTTTATTGGCAGCGGAAAGTAAAGCATGCAACTTGCAAGAATGTAAAGGGAAGGGTTTGGAGGATTCAAACGCAATTGGAGACACGGATGTTTTCCCGTGGTTCGGATAGGTGGTGCTATCCTACATCCACGTTGATGGAGACTTCAACCCACGGAGGGTAACGGTTGCGTGAGTCCACAGAGGGCTCCACCCATGAAGGGTCCACGAAGAAGCAACCTTGTCTATTCCACCATGGCCATCTCCCACGAAGGACTTGCCTCACTAGCGGTAGATCTTCACGAAGTAGGCGATCTCCTTGCCCTTACAAACTCCTTGGTTCAACTCCACAATCTTGTCGGAGGCTCCCAAGTGACACCTAGCCAATCTAGGAGACACCACTCTCCAAGAAGTAACAAATGGTGTGTTGATGATGAACTCCTTGCTCTTGTGCTTCAAATGATAGTCTCCCCAATACTCAACTCTCTCTCATAGGATTTGGATTTGATGGAAAGAAGATTTGAGTGGAAAGCAACTCGGGGAAGGCTAGAGATCAAGATTCATATGGTAGGAATGGAATATCTTGGTCTCAACACATGAGTAGGTGGTTCTTTCTCAGAACATATGAGTAGGAATGGTGTATGTGTTCTGATGGCTCTCTCTTCGAATGAAGAGGGGGTGGAGGGGTATTTATAGCCTCCACACAAAATCCAACCGTTACACACAATCTACCAATCTCGGTGGGACCAAATCAGAAAACTCGGTCTGACCGAAATAGTAGACCTAGTGACCGTTAGGAATTTCGGTGGGACTGAGATGCAACTCGGTAGGACCGATTCGGTTAGGGTTTGGGCATAACGTAATCTCGGTGAGACCGATCGGACAAACTCGGTGAGACCGAGTTCGGCAATTAGCTAACCAGAGAGTTGGTCAGGAAAACTTGGTGGGACCGACTTGCTCTTTCGGTGAGACCGAAAAGTTACAAGAAGGAAACAGAGAGTTTGCATTGCATTCTCGGTGGGACCGATTCGCTCTTTCGGTGAGACCGAAAAGTTACGAAAGGGAAACAGAGAGTTTGCAACCCCATCTCGGTGTGACGGAGATCCTTATCGGTAGGACCGAATTGCTAGGGTTTGGCAGTGGCAAATGACAAGTGAAACTCGGTGGCGCCGGATTGACAGAATCGATATGACCGAGTTTGGCTTAGGGTTTAGGTCATTTGTCGATATGGAAAGGTGGTTGAGGATTTTGGAGCATATCACTAAGCACATAAAGCAAGAGGCTCATTAAGCAACACCTCATCCCTCCTTGATAGTATTGGCTTTTCCTAAAGACTCAATGTGATCTTGGATCACTAAAATATAAAATGAAGAGTCTTGAACTTTTGAGCTTGAGCCAATTCTTTGTCCTTAGCATTTTGAGGGTTCCACTTTCACATCCATGCCATGCCAATCATTGAGCTTTCCTGAAATAATCATCTTGGAATAGCATTAGCTCAATGAGCTATATGTTGTTATGAATTACCAAAACCACCTAGGGATAGTTGCACTTTCAATCTCCCCCTTTTTGGTAATTGATGACAACATATAGATCAAAGCTTCGACAAATGATAATAAGCATGAAATATATCGTCGCTTTGAGAAGTATGTGACAAATAAGTGCTCCCCCTAAATTTGTGCATATTTAAAATTTGCTTTGGACTGTAAATGCACAAGGAGTTAGAATCATGGGTTACTCTTCCATGTCACATACATCTTGGTGGAGCGCTCAAAAATGATAAGATTGAAATACATGCACTCATCACCAAGAATAGTGAATGATCACAAACGATAGATAGAATGATAATATTTAGCAAGCATTAAGCAACCATTAAGTGTAGCTTATGATCAAACACTTGATCATCGATGTCTCACGAATAATGACATAGTATCGCACACGCAAGCAAACAAAGTTCAAAAAACCACCAAATAAAAACAAGAGAGAATAAAAGCAACACTCTCTCTCGAAGCCTATGATCTATACATTTTCTCCCCCTTTGGCAACAAGTTACCAAAAAGTTCCTAGAAAATGCATAGTGCTAAGTCGACGCTCAGGCTTGATCTTCAGGTGGTGGTGGAGTCCGGAGCAGTCCAAGGACGAAGCCTTCGGTAGAAGTGGTCGGAGTCGAGGCTGAAGTGGATGCTGGAGCTGGTGGAACTGATGCTGTGGCTGGCGCAGACGTTGTGGCTCTGGTGTCAGCAACTGGCAGTGCAGACGACATCGGACCTCGTGGCACCCTCGCAAAAGCATCAGTCGTGGTCCTGCCTCTCCTCTCATTCATGTCCTCCTGAAGCTGCTCCACGGCGGTCTGTATCTCTGTCACCTTGATGTCCATGTCATAGAACCTCTGTTCCATGATCCTCTCTAGGCTCGCCTGGTTCTGATTCAGGGTAGCTATACTCTGCTCAATCCGCAGGGTGGACGCTATCAGGTAACCGAGCTGCTCTTGTTTGGTCTTCAAGAAGTAATCAGATGCCTCCGCTTGAGTAGGCATCCTGGCAGCTTTCTCCTTCTTCGCCTTCTCCTTCTGAGCTTGTGCATGGGCAGATGAGGGTTCATTCTCAGTCATAACCACTTGGTTATCCTCAAAATCTGGACGGATGGGCAGGTGTTCCTTATCCAATAAATACACGCTCGTGCCCATCTTGGAGTTGATGAGCTCCTGAATCTGTGGGGCATACCCACAACTCCTCTTCTGGTCTGCAGCTGTCCTCTTGATTGTTTCCACAATGAGACTCATGACCTTGAATTTCTGAGGCACGTCAAAGACATGAAGCAAGTTGATCGCATGACCTCTGATCATCTTGTGATCTCCAGATTTGGGCAGAAGGGTGTGCCTAAGGATCCAGTTGATCGTAGGTAATCCTGAGAGCAGATAGTGCACTGAGCCAAACTTGAACGTGTCGAGCGCTTCATTCGGGATCTCCTTGTACATGTTGGACATGGAGTTGTGATCCATCTTTTTCTTGGCATAAATGTCCAAGTCATCAGCTTGCTCCTCTGGGGCATTGATCAACTTCGCCCATTCTTCAACAGTGGATTGGTACCTTGTACCCTCTGACATCCATGTGATCCTGCCATCCGGATAAAAGTGTGATGTGGAGTAGAATTGCATGATCAGCTCCTCGTTCCACTTTGTGAGCTTCTGCCCAACAAAGTCTGCAACTCCACACGCACTAAAGCTGTCAAATACACCGGGGTAGTACTCTTCATTGTCCTTGATGTAGGTCCAGTCGACCCATCTCATGTCACAAACGATTGGCTTCTTGTCAAGCAAAACAGTCTCATAGAAATCTTGCTGCTCCTTGGTATGAAATCTGTAATCCACGGCAGTCCTTTTCCTAGAAGCATATGGATCTGCTTCTCTCCATTTCCTCAGCCCTGAATCTCTCCTGAGCTTCATATCCTCAGCCACAGGATGAGCATCGTTGTGGTCTGGGATCTTGGGCTTGAGCTTCCTAAGGACACTCTCTTCCTCTTCTTCGATAGCTTCAGGCACTGGGGCCTTGTTCTTTTCCGCAGCTGGGATGCTTCGTGTGCTTCTCTTTGGTGCACTCTTAGGCTTAGATGCAGCCTTAGGTGCTTCCTTGGGCTTGGATGCAGCTGTTCCTGACCTTATAGCATCTCCCATGAGTTTGGCTGCCTTGGGTGCTGGTGCAGCAACCTCATCTTCTTCTTCCTCCTCATCTACCATGATGGAGGCCTTCCCAAGCACTCTGGCTACAGTCTTCTTCACCCTCTCTTTCCTCTTCTTGCCTTGGACACATGCTTCCTCTTCAGATTCCAGGGCAAGCTTCATGGTTTCTTCAGTTGCAGCCTTCCTAGGTTTGGAAGTGGGAACTCTTGCCTTAGACATGGGCTGCCTGCTTGCTGGCCTTTTGATTTTCAGCCCTGGCTTTGTGCCTTGAGCTGGTTCAGCTCTCTTTGATGTGGCCTCTTCCTCTGCCACATATTCTTCATCCTCAGAATCAGACGTTCTCTTCTTCCTTTGACGTGTGGCAGCCTTAGGCAGATTGCTGGGGGTGCTCCTGCTGCCATCATCAGAATAACTTGAGGGGCTAGTGCCCTTACTCATCACAACTTGCTGCTCAGACACATTCTGGCTGTCACTTTGATCAGACATGTTGCAAACTGACTGCTGACCCTTTGAATAGATTATGGATAAGATAGAGTGGATGAGCATCAATAAAAGCAGAGATTTTTGCAAAAGATTAATTCAAAAACTTAGTTTTAGTTTTCCACAGAAAGCATCTCGGATCTACCGATTTTCAAACTCGGTGACACCGAAGCAGTTTTGGCACCAGAACTGGTGAACTCGGTCAGACCGAGTCACAGTTTGGTGGCACCGAGGCTGCTAGGGTTTCACAGAATTCCAAAATCGGTCGCATCGATAAGTTATTCTCGGCCAGACCGAGTTTCACTTGTGCAATGGCAGAAGCCAGATCGGTGGGACCGAGTTTTTCAAGTCGGTGGGTCCGAGATGGTTTCGGCGGAAACCTAACCCTAAATTTTTCGAATTAAACCTAATCTACGAGTTCATTGACTGGATAGGAGTGTTTCAATCGTGGCAAGAATCATGATGATCACAGTGTGGTAGGAATCGGAGTGGAGAATAGCACAAAGATCGAGTCCATACCCTAGTTCGGCGGAGACTCGCTACGGCGGCAACGACGGGGCAGAATTCCGTTGACGGCGGCGGAGACCAGCGACTGGAGGCTGCTGGCGGCGAGAAGACGATCCGGAGACCACGAAGGCAGAGCAGGCTATCGCGCGGGCGAAGAGGTTTCGGAGAAATTTCCAAAATTTTGCCCGTCACTACATATAGCCCGACCCTGTCGGTGTGACCGAGTGGAACAACTCGGCGGCACCGAGATGCAAAATTGTGTGCAGTTATTGCAACTCGATGTGACCGAAAAGTTCAAATCGGTTGCACCGAGATCGAAAACCTAGATCAACTTAATGAACTCGGTAGGACCGAAAATGGAGTATCGGTCAGACCGAGATTCATAAAGAGATTTTGGAAGTTTAAGTCTATGACGAATTGGGGACTCCGAGCGCTCCTCACACAGAGTGGTTTGAATCTGACTTGATCAAGTTTTGTGATGCAGCATGAATAGAGTTTGAGACAAGAAAAGCATAGATAGCTAGAGGAGGTTCTTAGGCATTCTTGTCCATCCACTTGGCAAAAGAAGAAAGCCAAACAATCAAAACAACAAGTGGATGTCCTCGAATGAGTAAAATATGCAACCAACATGCTCACACAATAAGATGGCAAAGCATGCACAACCAATTCTAGCATCTATCAAGCAATTTGCGATGACTAGGTCATCTATATATGAGTATATTGACTTAGGAGTCAAGTGAGAACACTTGATCATAGTTCATACTCATCGTTTAAGCTCAAGTGGGGTTACCACTTTTACATAAAGCATTGTTGTATTCACATCTTTAGAGTTGCTTTAGCTCAAGTCTTAGAGTAAAGCTCCCCCAAGATGTGATATCCCCCCTAAGAGGGATGAACTAACCTTGGGTTTTGTCGATGATGACTTCATGTAGATGTTGAAGATGTGGATGCTCAATGTTGATGTAGATCACTTGGAGCTATCCATTTGAGTGAATTGCACTTTCAATACCTACATGGGTTAGTCCCACAAGGAACAAACAAGGATATCCATAGACATAGAGTGATGCACACACAAGATGATGTCCATGAAAACTTTAGGTTACCTTGTCCCTTGTCTTACCAACAAGAGGGTTTGTGACTCCTTGAACTAGTGCAAGATGTGGAAGTTGATTGCACTTGTTCTTGCCAAAATGATAAGAGTGAAGTATGTTGGCGGAGTCACCCTCAAGAACTCTCTAGTTCTTCTTCTTTTGGATCCACACCATCTTGATGGGAATCCTTGTAGTCGTAGTTGATGAAGTGGAACTTGACGTGGTCTTGGGAATCCACTTGACTAAGGTCTTAGGAGCTTCTTCAAATGCATCAATCTCCTCTTGAAGCTTGTCCTTGCCTTTTTGCTTGTATTCTTGTGGTGGAAGATCATCTTGAGCTTGTGTTCCCTCGAAGGAAGTGTCATACTTCTCTTGTTGAGGAACAAACTTTGTCTTGGGGTATTGATCTTCTTCCCATTCAACTCCATTGGCATTGAACTTTCGTTCAAAACCAACACCTTGATTCTTCCGGTGCATTCCTTGCTTGCGCATAATTTCCTCGAATTGCTTACTCCCGGCAAGGCTCTTGTACACTCCTTTCTCTATGATTCCCTTCAATAAGCTATTTTCTTGCTCAAGTGTAACTTGGCTAAGAGAATCATTAGTGGAATCAAGAGAACTACTAGAAGCAACAATATTGGATTTAGCATGATCATTGTTACTACTAGAGGAAGAATCTTTCTTGTTCTTGTTACTAGACTTGACTTGAGGCATGTAAGTGGATAATAGTAAACGCTTGGCAATGTAAGAAGAACTTTTCTTGCGGAGATCATCATTGATTGCCTTTAAGAACTCATGCTCTTGCTCAAGATTAAGCTTTTCAAAGCGTAGTTTCTCATGAGCTCTTAAAAGTTCTAGATGATCTTCGAGTATAGTTTCATGGGCTAACTTAAGAGTGTTTAATTCTTTAGTTAGAGACTCAATCTTCTCCTTATCATTGTCATTCGTTTTAGCATGATTAATTGATATTTCACCATAGTACTCATCACTAGAGTTGTCAACAAGCAAGTCATCATCACCTAACAAGTCATCTTCATCACTATTAAAATCAACGTACTCGGGGTGTGTTACCTTAGGACCTTTGGCCATGAAGCATCTTCCAATTCCTTCATTTGGTGAGTCAAATATGTCGTAGGAGTTGGTTGACACAAGTGCTAGACCAGCAACACCTTCATCTTGAGTATCTTTGGAGTCGGAGTGATAACTTCTCTCGGAGTGGCTGTCGGAGTCGGAGCCGGATACCCATTCACCAACATGAGCTTGATGTCTTTGTTTTGTATAGCTCCTTGATGATTTTTCCTTCCTTTCTGAATCCTTGCTTCTCCGTGAGTATCTTCGTTCATAACGATCATCTCTACTCCTTCTCTCTCTTGGTGGAGATTCTTTGCTTCTTCTTTTTGGAGAATCTTCTCTTGTCTTGTAGGGAGCCGTACACTCATTGGAATAGTGTCTGGGTCTTCCACAATTATAGCAGTTTCGCTCTCGACTAGAAGATCTTTTGTCATTGTAGGACCTTGACTTGAAGCTTCTATCTTTGTTTCTACTCTTGTAGAACTTGTTGAAGTTCTTCACCATTAAGCTCAATTCTTCATTGAAGTTTTGTTTCTCACTTGATGATGTGGGGACTTCACATGACGCTTTGTAGGCACCACTTGATTTATTGTGAAGTTCCTCTTTATCCTTGAGTGACATCTCATGAGCAACAATCCTTCCAATTACTTCCGTTGGCTTGAGATCTTTGTAGTTGGGCATCATTTGGATTAATGTGCACACGGTATCATATTTCCCATCCAAGGCTCTTAGAATCTTCTTGATGATGAATCTATCAGTCATCTCTTCACTTCCTAAGCCGGCAATCTCATTTGTGATGAGAGCAAGCCTAGAGTACATTTCAGCGACACCTTCACCATCCTTCATCTTGAACTTGTCAAGTTGACTTTGGAGCACATCCAACTTGGATTCCTTGACGGAGTCGGTACCTTCGTGCATATCAATCAAAGTATCCCAAATTTCCTTTGCATTCTCAAGGCGGCTGATTTTGTTGAATTCTTTGGGGCATAATCCGTTGAAGAGAATATCACAAGCTTGAGCATTGTATTGCAACATCTTCAACTCATCTGCGGTAGCTTCACGGTTTGGTTCTCTCCCATCAAAGAACTCACCTTGCAAACCAACACAAACAATAGCCCATACGGTGGGGTTATGTCCAAGAATATGCATTTTCATTTTATGCTTCTAACTAGCAAAATTAGTGCCATCAAAGTAAGGACCTCTACGGTGATAATTTCCCTCGCTAGACGCCATACTCTCCTAGGTTGTGAAACCAAGGCTATGACCACCAAAAGCTATGGAGATCAAGGCAAATGGAGACCAAAGCTCTGATACCACTTGTAGGATCGAAAGTATGTCTAGAGGGGGGGTGATTAGAGTACTTGACCAACTAAAAACTTAGCCTTTTCCAAATTTTAGTTCTTAGCAGATTTTAGCTATCTTAGAGCAAGTCAAGCAATCATCACACAATTCAAGCAAGCATGCAAAGAGTTTATTGGCAGCGGAAAGTAAAGCATGCAACTTGCAAGAATGTAAAGGGAAGGGTTTGGAGGATTCAAACGCAATTGGAGTCATGGATGTTTTCCCGTGGTTCGGATAGGTGGTGCTATCCTACATCCTCGTTGATGGAGACTTCAACCCACGGAGGGTAACAGTTGCGCGAGTCCACGGAGGGCTCCACCCACGAAGGGTCGACGAAGAAGCAACCTTGTCTATTCCACCATGGCCATCGCCCACGAAGGACTTGCCTCACTAGCGGTAGATCTTCACGAAGTAGGCGATCTCCTTGCCCTTACAAACTCCTTGGTTCAACTCCACAATCTTGTCGGAGGCTCCCAAGTGACACCTAGCCAATCTAGGAGACACCACTCTCCAAGAAGTAACAAATGGTGTGTTGATGATAAACTCCTTGCTCTTGTGCTTCAAATGATAGTCTCCCCAACACTCAACTCTCTCATAGGATTTGGATCTGATGGAAAGAAGATTTGAGTGGAAAGCAACTTGGGGAAGGCTAGAGATCAAGATACATATGGTAGGAATGGAATATCTTGGTCTCAACACATGAGTAGGTGGTTCTTTCTCAGAACATATGAGTAGGAATGGTGTATGTGTTCTGATGGCTCTCTCTTCGAATGAAGAGGAGGTGGAGGGGTATTTATAGCCTCCACACAAAATCCAACCGTTACACACAATCTACCAATCTCGGTGGGACCGAATCAGAAAAATCGGTCTGACCGAAATAGTAGACCTAGTGACCGTTAGGAATTTCAGTGGGACTGAGATGCAACTCGGTAGGACCGATTCGGTTAGGTTTTGGGCATAACGTAATCTCGGTGAGACCGATCGCACAAACTCGGTGAGACCGAGTTCGGCAATTAGCTAACCAGAGAGTTGGTCAGGCAAACTCGGTGGGACCGACTTGCTCTTTCGGTGAGACCGAAAAGTTACAAGAAGGAAACAGAGAGTTTGCATTGCATTCTCGGTGGGACCGATTCGCTCTTTCGGTGAGAACGAAAAGTTACGAAAGAGAAACAGAGAGTTTGCAACCCCATCTCGGTGTGACCGAGATCCTTATCGGTAGGACCGAATTGCTAGGGTTTGGCAGTGGCAAATGACAAGTGAAACTCGGTGGCGCCGGATTGACAGAATCGGTATGACCGAGTTTGGCTTAGGGTTTAGGTCATTTGTGGATATGGAAAGGTGGTTGAGGATTTTGGAGCATATCACTAAGCACATAAAGCAAGAGGCTCATTAAGCAACACCTCATCCCTCCTTGATAGTATTGGCTTTTCCTAAAGACTCAATGTGATCTTGGATCACTAAAATATAAAATGAAGAGTCTTGAACTTTTGAGCTTGAGCCAATTCTTTGTCCTTAGCATTTTGAGGGTTCCACTTTCACATCCATGCCATGCCAATCATTGAGCTTTCCTGAAATAATCATCTTGGAATAGCATTAGCTCAATGAGCTATATGTTGTTATGAATTACCAAAACCACCTAGGGATAGTTGCACTTTCACAACATCATCTATTTCCTGATGGGTAAAAGGTCATGACATTTCTTCCAAGCCCTCAACCCATTTGATGATGGCTGGCAGATCAAATTTCATGACTGGGGGGACGACTCACCAAGTCTCTGTTTATATGTGTTGAACAACACAACTTCTTTCGCATTATGGTCGCTGACTATCGTGCCATCAGGTAGTTTAAGCGAGCAATCGATTTTTTCCTAAACCATTCCGTTGCTAGGGCATGAAAGAGTTTAGTATTTTCCTCTCCAAATTTAACATACCTTATTGTGCATCTTTCACGCCAATATTGGTTCTGAAATGTAATAGTTTCAACAGGTGGGCCTTGACAATTAAACGAAAATTGGCTTCCGGGGTTGTCAAGGGTCTGCACTCTTCCATCCCATCAAGCTCCGCAATGGCCCAATTACAGTTTTGAATTAGAATGGAAAGGCAGAAGATTCCTTGACTCCATCTCTTTAGATCATATCGCAATGTTTTCAACTTCCTGCAGAGGAGAGCAACACTATTTTTTGCATGACATGATTTACTCCATGATTTAGCCACAACATCCATGAATCCATCGTGGTTTAACTAGAAGGTTTGAAACCGAAATATTTTACTCTTAGGTATACCAGTTTCAATATTGACTACACAAGGGCAGTGATCTGATACTGGATTTCCCAAGGAAGTGACACAAGTGTTGGGGAAGGATTGGGTCCAGTGGGACGACGAGAAAAACCAATCCAATTGCTCGAGGAGTGGCTCGTCCTGCATATTACTCCATGTGTACGAGCGTCCTTTCAAGGGGATTTCTACTAGTGATTGGGCTCGGATAATGTCATTAAACAAAAGGATATCATTAGTATTCCCTCCAGGTTTGTTTCTATTTTGTGAAGACCGAATAAACTTATAGTCACCCACTAGTAGCCAATCATCTGTGTCCGGTATATCCAGACTACAAAGCCAGTCTGTGAATAAAATCCTATCATCACCTCTACAAGGTCCATAAACATTATATAAAGTCCAGGAGTTACCATTAGATTTTGAGGTAAAAGAGATCCCCTGTGCAAAGAAATCCGAGAAAACCACATTTCCTTCAAACACAGAGCTGCACCAGATGGTAACCAAAGCTCCAGAATTACCACATCAAGGAACATAAGCAAACTTGTCAAATTGTCTTGGACAGAAGGTTTTAACATAAACAAGGTCAAAAGATAGGCGTTTAGTTTCCTGCAAGCATACGACATTGCAACCACAGGCATTGATCGCATTTTTAATAGCTAAAGTTTTGTGGACTAAATTTATTCCACGGACATTCCAGACCAACACATTCCACTGCTGCTTGGGAGGCATCAAGTACATGGAGGGGCCGTCGCTTCCTTCATAGCCATGAGCTTGGGGGGGGGGGGGGGGGGGGGGGGGGGGGGCGAGATCATCAGCGGGGATACCACACTTGATGGTGCCGATCTGCTGGAGCATGGGAATTGGTGTTGGAGGCGGAACTGCTAGCTCCACTGCAGAAGTGGTGTTGTGCTGAAGTGGTGCAGAGGGGTTCTGGCGAGGTTTAACCTTGCTCTTGCACACTCGTCCTTCCGCCATAGAAGGGGCCTTGAAGCCATCGTATTTCGTTGTGCGAGTGCTCTGTGCAATCCAGTAGGATCAATGTTGGCTTGCGTCCTCTTCTTCTTCTCCTCCCCACTAAGGATTGCTACCTCATCATTCCGATTCTCATTTGTGTCCATGGGCTGGGAGGAGAAACTGTTCATAGCTTGGTTTGGGATCATCTCAGTCTCTTCAATCTGATTCATCTCAGTCACTCCCAAGATCATGAGCTGAGCTGAACTAAAACTGAGAATGACAGGAGTGATTTCAGTCACTTCAGAGTTTTGGGCACTGCTGACCACGAAATACGATGGGCTTCCAAGAGCTGGGTCTCTGAGGCATATCCGGTCAGTGTACTTGATCTGGATGGGCCAAATTCAGGTAAGCTATAGATGTGTCCTAACCCAGTAGCCACCAACTCCTGTCTGTTCAAACTGAGTCCTAAGTTCCAGGCAGCCGCAAAACTGGAGTTAAGATCAATTCTTTCCGGGCACAAAGCATTAAGGACAGACTTGCAGAATAATTCAAACTGAAGCTTGATGGCCGAGAATGGGTTTACAGGGAATACGACAATTGTTACCTCAGGCGCCATCATAATCTTTGGTGTATAAGTTCGTTTCATCATACGACGAATCCAGAGTAGGAACTCCACACCGGAGACATGCAAGGCATAATGGGAAGAAGGCACGTCATCTGTACATAGTATTTTCTATTTTTCAATCCAGACTTTCTTGTGCAGCACCTCACGTGGCCGATAATCACGTATTCTCCACATACCATTCACCACAGAATCCTCATTAACCGATAATGCAGTCGAACAGATCGTCTGTTTCCAAATAGAAGAGTCCTTGGTGTGAAATGTACGACCACACTCATGCGAGTGCATATCATTTTTAACCACCCATTGGGCTTTGCAATGTTGAGCCAGATGCCCATTACGTTTACATTTAGTACACCAAGCCCATTTAGCTACCTGTTTAACACGCTAAAAAGATTTTGTACATGTACGCGCATTAACCTGCGGATTTAAGTGTGTATCATGATAGGCACATTCAGAACAAGCACAACGCTGACAAATAATACCAGTACATGTAGTCTAATCATGGCCCAAACAATCACAGATGGAACAAAGCTTAAGTCTTTCATGAATATATTCCCGTGTCGGTATGCATGTAATCCCCAGACAAGCCATAATATCTGCATTAGAATACTCTGCTTGCCAAAGATCCAGAATATGATATAAAGTGTCTGACTCGATCCTATCCCAACATGAGCGCCTGAAATCCCGTCCTTCAAAATGGCTCTTATCTTTAGCAACGGCCAACTGAAAATCCGCAATGGAAAAACCTCCAAACTTGAAAGCCTCCTGATAGAACAAACCGAAAACCAGGCCATGATCCGCCGACGGTGATCGCTGGGAAATATTATACTGAGTAGAAGATTCATCTAGACCCGAGGGTGGGAAAAGACCAAATTTTCTCAGCTCAAGATGTGAAGAATGATCAGTCACTGCTGCCTGATGCATAGCACTAAGATTTGGTCTGACAGCAAAAGACTTACATGCTGAAATCTCATGCAATTCACAATCAGCATGCCAAGCCAAAGAGGGTGTATTTTCAGCGATAGATGAACCACGAAATAGATGAAAATGACACACGAATTCCGGCCAGACACGATCACACAAACCATAAATGAAATGACCCACATGATTTGAAGCCAACGAGAATCAAAACCTTCAGTCACTGAGTTTGAAAACTCTGAATCCAGAGCTCAAACCGCCAATACAGCTTTGTAGTGCTAACCACACAGATTGATCCGAGAGAGGAAAAGATGCTGAAGAGAAAGAAACCACCAGAAAGAACTCCTTGGTCGAAGAAGAGGGAGAGAAATGAACCAAAGATACAAACCAACGACGCACCTGAGCCTCGACTGCAAGGCTGGGGGAAAAGTCCCAATGGATGAGAACCGTCCATGATTCACCACCAAGAGAGAGATTTCACCAGCGAGGAGATCCATGGGAAGGGTGGAGGTGGTGGAGACATGGTTTTATCTTCCCTCACATGTGTTGTCATTTCCATGGACGGCACCCATTGTTTCGGACAAGCCGTGGAGTGCGATTGATGGTGGAGGGGGAGTAAACCTTTACTTTTATCGCTTGGGAACCGCCACTAGAGTGCTTAACATGGAAGATGTTGATAACTGATGGTCATGAAGTGAATAAGAAGGGTGCATGTCTCAAAATATCATTTATCTCTGTTTTAAAAACTGAGCTCTGGCACCTCTGCAAATCACTGCTTCCCTCTGCGAAGGGACTATCTATTTACTTTTATGCTGTGTCATCACCTTCTAAAACTAAGCGCTAGAAACTGAGTAGAGCACAACGGTCATGATTTATGCATTGTGTATAGCTAATGTTGGGTAAATCATGACTGGATCTTTTCTACCATGAATTACAATGTTTAGTCGCTGCTTGAACTTCGGAGGTGCTCTGCATTTATGTTTTGTGGTCTCAAAAAGGGCTAGCGAGATACCATTATTGTCATATTATATCGTGGTTGTTTTGACCACGTGTTGCCATTTGAGATATCTTATTATTGCTCACTAGCTGATTATGTCATTGATATGAATCATTATAATCTTAAAGAGTTATTGTTGACATGGTTAGTTATAATGTTGGCTGAAAACCTGGGCGCTGTTTAAGCTTATTTATGCAAACAAGAGCAAAAGAGTTCGTAAAAGTTTCTCTTTCTCACTTTTAGTTTATCAACTGAATTGCTTGGGGACAAGCAAAGGTTTAAGCTTGGGGGAGTTGATACGTCTCCAATGTATCTACTTTTCCTCACGCTTTCCTCTTGTTTTGGACTCTAATTTGCATGATTTGAATGAAACTAACCCCGGACTGATGCTATTTTCAATAGAACTACCATGGTGTTGTTTTTGTGCAGAAATAAAAGTTCTCGGAATGGAACGAAACTTTTTGAGGATTTTTATACCAATAATAAGAATTTCTGGAGCCAAGACCCACCGGAGAGGGGCCCCTGGGTGGGCACAACCCACCAAGGTGCGCCCCCTCTGCTAGCGCGCCTAGGTGGATTGTACCCACCTGGTGGCCCCGCTGATAACCCCCTGATACTATAAAATCACATTATTCTAGAAAAACGAGTGAGAAAGAATTATCGCGATCCATGAGATGGAGCCGCCGCCAGGCCCTGTTCTTCCTCGAGAGGGCAGACCTGGAGTCCGTTTGGGGCTCCAGAGAGGGGGATCTTCATTCTTCATCATCACCAACCCTTCTTCATCGCCAATTCCATGATGCTCCCCACCGGGAGTGAGTAATTCCTTCGTAGGCTCGCTGGTCGGTGAGGAGTTGGATGAGATTCAACATGTAATCGAGTTAGTTTTGTTATGGCCTAATCCCTAGTATCCACTATGTTCTCAGATTGATGTTGCTATGACTTTGCCATGCTTAATGCTCGTCACTTTCGGCCCGGGTGCCATGATTTTAGATCTGAACCGTTTATGAATTCATCATTATATCCATGTTTTAGATCTGATCTTGCAAGTTATAGTCACCTACTACAGTTATGATCCGGCAACCCCGGAGTGACAACAATCGGGCCCACTCCCAGTGATGACCGTAGTTTGAGGAGTTCATGTATTCACTATGTGTTAATGGTTTGTTTTGGTTCTATATTAAAAGGAGGCCTTAATATCCCTTAGTTTCCGATATGGACCCCGCTGCCACGGGAGGGTAGGACAAAAGATGTCATGCAAGTTCTTTTAATAAAGCACGTATGACTATTTGCGGAATACATGCCTACATTATATCGATGAACTGGAGCTAGTGCCGTATCGCCCTAGGTTATAACTGTCACATGATGAATATCATCCAACAAGTCACCAATCCAATGCCTACGAATTTATCCTTATTGATCTTGTTGCGTTACTATTGCTATCATCACTGTTACACTTGCTACAAACTACTGCTATCACTGTTACTGTTACCGTTGCTGCGGTCACTATTATCAAAACTATCAAACTACTTTGCTACTGATCATATTGCTGCAGATAATTAATCTTCAGGTGTGGTTGAATTGACAACTCAACTGCTAATACACTCAAATATTCTTTGGCTCCCCTTGTGTAGAATCTATAAATTTGGGTTGAATACTCTACCCTCAAAAACTGTTGTGATCCCCTATACTTTTGGGTTATCAAAAAGGTTGTTTGATAGCAATATAATTTGTAACAAGTGACAAGTAGAAATAGTAACTATAGTTGTAGCAAGGTAGCCCAATCCTTTTTGTAGTGAAGGAGATGCCAAAACAATGTCTTATAGCAAGTAAATCGTTCCCGAGGACACACGGGAATTTCATCTAGTCACTTTCATCATGTTGGTTTGATTTGCGTTCATTACTTTGATAATTTGATATATGGGTGGATGGTGCTTGGGTGCTGTTCTTACTTGAACAAGCCTCCCACTTATGATTAACCCCCTCGCAAGCATCCGCAAGTACAAAAGAAATTAAGATAAAATCTAACCATAGCATTAAACATGTGGATCCATATCAGCCCCTTACGAAATAGCGCATAAACTAGGGTTTAAACTTCTGTCACTCTAGCAACCCATCATGTAATAATTACTCCACAATGCATTCCCTTAGGCCCAAATATGGTGAAGTGTCATGTCGTCGACATTCACACAACACCACTAAGGGAATCACAACATACATATCATCAAAATATCGAACGAATATCAAATTCACATGATTACTATTGGGGAACATAGCATGCAATTTCAACAAAAAAATACTACGATCACGCAAGATCTATCTAGGAGATGCATAGCAACAAGAGGGGGGGGGAGTGTGTCCACGTACCCTCATAGACCGAAAGCGGAAGCGTTAGGTTAACGTGGTCGATGTAGTCGAACGTCTTCACGATCCAATCGATCAAGTACCGAACGTAGGACACCTCTGAGTTCAGCACACGTTCAGCTTGATGATGTCCCTCGAACTCTTGATCCAGCAAAGTGTCGACGGAGAGTTTCGTCAGCACGACGGCATGGCGACGGTGATGGTGATGTGATCCGCGTAGGGCTTTGCCTAAGCACTACGACGATATGACCGGAGGAGTAAACTATGGAGGGGGGCACCGCACACGACTAAGAAACAATTGTTGTGCTTTGGGGTGCCCCTGCCCCCGTGTATAAAGGAGGAGGGGAGGAGGCCGGCCCTAGGGGTGCGCCCAAGTGGGGGGAAACCGACTAGGACTCCCAATCCTAGTCATCCCTCCTTTCCTTCACAGGGGAAAAGGAAAGGAAAGGGAGAGGGAGAGGGAGAAGGAAATGGGGCCGCGCCCCCTACCCCTTGTCCAATTCGGACTCCCATGGGGGGGAGCCACCCTTGCGGGCTCCCCTCTCTCTCCCCTATGGACCATGTAGGCCCATTACTTCCCCGGGGGGTTCCGGTAACCTCCCGGTACTCCGAAAAATACCCGAAACGATCCGAAACCATCCCGGTGTCCGAATACCATCGTCCAATATATCAATCTTTAACTCTTGACCATTTCGAGACTCCTCGTCATGTCCATGATCTCATCCAGGACTCCGAACAAACTTCGGTCACCAAAACACATAACTCATAATATAAATCGTCATCAAACGTTAAGCGTGCGGACCCTACGGGTTCGAGAACTATGTAGACATGACCGAGACACATCTCCGGTCAATAAAAAATAGTGGAACCTGGATGCTCATATTGGTTCCTACATATTCTACGAAGATCTTTATCGGTCAAACTGCAATGACAACATACATTATTCCCTTTGTCATCGGTATGTTACTTGCCCGAGATTCGATCGTCAGTATCTTCATACCTAGTTCAATCTCATTACCGGAAAGTATCTTTACTCGCTCCGTAATGCATCATCCCGCAACTAACACATTAGTCACATTGCTTGTAAGGCTTATTGTGATGTGCATTACCAAGAGGGCCCAGAGATACCTCTCCGATACTCAGAGTGACAAATCCTAATCTCAATCTATGCCAACCCAACAAACACCTTCGGAGACACCTATAGAGCATCTTTATAATTACCCAGTTATGTTGTGACATTTGATAGCACACAAGGTGTTCCTCCGGTGTTTGGGAGTTGCATAATCTCATAGTCAAAGGAATATGCATTAGTCATGAAGAAAGCAATAACAATAAAACTTAATGATCATTATGCTAAGCTAATGTATGGGTCTTGTCCATCGCATCATTCTCCTAATGATGTGATCCCGTTCATCAAATGACAACACATGTGTACGGTGAGGAAACTTAACCATCTTTGATTAATGAGCTAGTCAAGTAGAGGCATACTAGGGACACTCTGTTTTGTCTATGTATTCACACATGTACCAAGTTTCCGGTTAATACAATTCTAGCATGAATAATAAACATTTATCATGATATAAAGAAATATAAATAACAACTTTATTATTGCCTCTAGGGCATATTTCCTTCAGTCTCCCACTTGCACTAGAGTCAATAATCTAGACTACATGTAATGATTCTAACACCCATGGAGTCTTGGTGCTGATCATGTTTTGCTCGTGGAAGATGCTTAGTCAACGGGCCTGCAACATTTAGATCCGTATGTATTTTGCAAATCTCTATGTCTCCTTCCTTGACTTGATCACGGATGGAGTTGAAGCGTCTCTTGATGTGTTTGGTTCTCTTGTGAAATCTGGATTCCTTCGCTAAGGCAATTGCTCCAGTATTGTCACAAAAGATTTTTCATTGGACCCGATGCACTAGGTATTACACCTAGATCGAATATGAACTCATTCATACAGACTCCTTCATTTGCTGCTTCCGAAGCAGATATGTACTCCGCTTCACACGTAGATCCCGCCACGACGCTCTGCTTGGAACTGCACCAACTGACAGCTCCACCATTCAATATAAATGCGTATCCGGTTTGTGACTTAGAGTCATCCGAATCAGTTTCAAAGCTAGCATTGACGTAACCATTTACGACAAGCTCTTTGTCACCTCCATAAACGAGAAACATATGCTTAGTCCTTTTCAGGTATTTCAGGATGTTCTTGACCGCTGTCCAGTGATCCACACCTAGATTAGTTTGGTACCTCCCTGCTAAAATTATAGCAAGGCACACATCAGGTATGGTACACAGCATTGCATACATGATAGAACGTATGGCTGAAGCATAGGGAATGACTTTCATTTTCTCTCTATCTTCTGAAGTGGTTGGGCATTGAGTCTGACTCAACTTCATACATTGTAACACAGGCAAGAACCCTTTCTTTGACTGATGCATTTTGAACTTCTTCAAACTTTACCAAGGTATGTGCTTTGTGAAAGTCCAATTAAGCGCCTTGATCTATTTGTATAGATCTTGATGCCCAATATATAAGCAGCTTCACCGAGGTCTTTCATTGAAAATTTCTTATTCAAGTATCCTTTTATGCTATCCAGAAATTCTGTATTATTTACAATCAACAATATGTCATCTACATATAATATTAGAAATGCTACAGAGCTCCCACTCACTTTCTTGTAAATACATGCTTCTCCAAAAGTCTGTATAAAACCACATTCTTTGATCACACTATCAAAGCGTATATTCCAACTCCGAGAGGCTTGCACCAGTCCATAAATGGACCGCTAGAGCTTGCACACTTTATTAGCACCTTTAGGATCGACAAAACCTTCTGCTTGCATCATATACAACTCTTCTTTCAGAAATCCATTAAGGAATGCAATTTTGACATCCATTTGCCAAATTTCATAATCATAAAATGCGGAAATTCCTAACATGATTCGGACAGACTTAAGCATCACGATGGGTGAGAAGGTCTCATCGTAGTCAACTCCTTGAACTTGTCGAAAACCTTTCGCGACAAGTCGAGCTTTATAGACAGTAACATTACCATCAGTGCATGTCTTCTTCTTGAAAATCCATTTATTTTCTATGGCTTGCCGATCATCGGGCAAGTCAACCAAAGTCCATACTTTGTTCTCATACATGGACCCCATCTCTGATTTCATGGCCTCTAGCCTTTTCACGAAATCCGGGCTCATCATCGCTTCCTCGTAGTTCGTAGGTTCGCCATGGTCTAGTAACATGACTTCTAGAACAGGATTACCATACCACTCTGGTGCGAAACGTACTTTGGTTGACCTACGAGGTTTGGTAGTAACTTGATCTGAAGTTTCATGATCATCACCATTAGCTTCCTCACTAATTGGTGTAGGCATCACTGGAATTGATTTCTGTGATGAACTACTTTTCAATTTGAGAGAAGGTACAACTGCCTCATCAAGTTCCACTTCCTCCCACTCACTTCTTTCTAGAGAAACTCCTTCTCTTGAAAGGATCCATTCTTAACAACAAATATCTTGCCTTCGGATCTGTGATAGAAGGTGTACCCAATAGTTTCTTTTGGGTATCCTATGAAGATGCATTTCTTCGATTTGGGTTCGAGCTTATCAAGCTGAAGACTTTTCACATAAGCATCACAACCCCAAACTTTAAGAAACAACAACTTTGGTTTCTTGCCAAACCAAAGTTCATATGGTGTCATTGATGTCTACTACACAACCTTCTTCTTGTAGACGTTGTTGGGCCTCCAAGTGCAGAGGTTTGTAGGACAGTAGCAAATTTCCCTCAAGTGGATGACCTAAGGTTTATCAATCTATAGGAGGCATAGGATGAAGATGGTCTTGTTGGGGAACGTAGTAATTTCGAAAATTTTCCTACGCACACGCAAGATCATGGTGATGCATAGCAACAAGGGGGAGAGTATTGTCTACGTACCAACGCAGACCGACTGCGGAAGCGATCTCACAACATAGAGGAAGTAGTCGTACGTCTTCTTCCCGATCCGACCGATCCAAGCACCGTTACTCCGGCACCTCCGAGTTCTTAGCACACGTTCAGCTCGATGACGATCCTCGGGCTCCGATCCAGCAAAGCGTCGAGGAAGAGTTCCGTCAGCACAACGGCGTGGTGACGATCTTGATGTACTACCGACGCAGGGCTTCGCCTAAGCTCTACAACGATATGACCGAGGTGGAATTTGGTGGCAGGGGGCACCGCACACGGCTAAGGAACGATCAACAATGATCAACTTGTGTGTCTTGGGGTGTCCCCTGCCCCCGTATTTAAAGGTTGGAGGGAGGGGGGCTGGCCGGCCAAAGAGAGGGAGGCGCAGGAGGAGTCCTACTCCTACCGGGAGTAGGACTCCCCCCTCCAATCCTAGTCCAACTAGGAATCCTTTAAAGGGGAGAGAGAGAGGTGGCCGGCCCCTCTCCTAGTCCTAATAGGACTAGGGAGAGGGGGGAGGCGCAGCCCTATGTGGGCTGCCCTCTCACCTTTCCACTAAGGCCCATGTTGGCCCATTTGGCTCCCGGGGGGTTCCGGTAACCCTCCCGGTAATCCGGTAAAATCCCGATTTCACACGGAACACTTCCGATGTCCAAACATAGGCTTCCAATATATCAATCTTTATGTCTCGACCATTTCGAGACTCCTCGTCATGTCCGTGATCTCATCCGGGACTCCGAACAACCTTCGGTACATCAAAATGCATAAACTCATAATAACTGTCATCGTAACGTTAAGCGTGCAGACCCTACGGTTCGAGAACAATGTAGACATGACCGAGACACGTCTCCGGTCAATAACCAATAGCGGGACCTGGATGCCCATATTGGCTCCTACATATTCTACGAAGATCTTTACCGGTCAGACCGCATAACAACATACGTTGTTCCCTTTGTCATCGGTATGTTACTTGCCCGAGATTCGATCGTCGGTATCCAATACCTAGTTCAATCTCGTTACTGGCAAGTCTCTTTACTCGTTCCGTAATACATCATCTCATAACTAACATCTTAGTTATTATGCTTGCAAGGCTTATGTGATGTATATTACCGAGAGGGCCCAGAGATACCTCTCCGACAATCGGAGTGACAAACCCTAATCTTGAAATACGCCAACCCAACATCTACCATTGGAGACACCTGTAGTACTCCTTTATAATCACCCAGTTACGTTGTGACGTTTGGTAGTACCCAAAGTGTTCCTCCGGTAAACGGGAGTTGCATAATCTCATAGTTATAGGAACATGTATAAGTCATGAAGAAAGCAATAGCAACATACTAAACGATCGGGTGCTAAGCTAATGGAATGGGTCATGTCAATCAGATCATTCAACTAATGATGTGACCTCGTTAATCAAATAACAACTCTTTGTTCATGGTTAGGAAACATAACCATCTTTGATTAACGAGCTAGTCAAGTAGAGGCATACTAGTGACACTCTATTGGTCTATGTATTCACACATGTATTATGTTTCCGGTTAATACAATTCTAGCATGAATAATAAACATTTATCATGATATAAGGAAATAAATAATAACTTTATTATTGCCTCTAGGGCATATTTCCTTCAGTCTCCCACTTGCACTAGAGTCAATAATCTAGTTTCACATCGCCATGTGATTTAGCAGCAATAGTTCACATCACCATGTGATTAACACCCATAGTTCACATCGTTATGTGACCAACACTCAAAGGGTTTACTAGAGTCAGTAATCTAGTTCACATCTCTATGTGATTAATACCCAAAGAGTACTAAGGTGTGATCATGTTTTGCTTGTGAGATAATTTTTAGTCAACGGGTCTGTCACATTCAGATCCGTAAGTATTTTGCAAAATTCTTTTGTCTATAATGCTCTGTACGGAGCTACTCTAGCTAATTGCTCCCACTTTCAATATGTATCTAGACCGAGACTTAGAGTCATCTAGATTAGTGTCAAAACTTGCATCGGCGTAACCCTTTACGACGAACCTTTTTATCACGTCCATAATCGAGAAACATATCCTTATTTCACTAAGGATAATTCTGACCGCTGTCCAGTGATCTACTCCTAGTTCACTATTGTACTCCCTTGCCAAATCAGTGCAGGGTATACAATAGATCTGGTATACAGCATGACATACTTTATAGAACCTATGGCCAAGGCATAGGGAATGGCTTTCATTCTCTTTCTATCTTTTGCCGTGGTCGGGCTTTGAGTCTTACTCAACTTCACACCTTATAATACAGGCAAGAACTCTTTCTTTGACTGCTCTATTTTGAACTACTTCAAAATCTTTGTCAAGGTATGTACTCATTGAAAGAACTTATCAAGCGTCTTGATCTATCTCTATAGATCTTGAAGCTCAATATGTAAGCAGCTTCACCGAAGTCTTTCTTTGAAAAACTCCTTTGAAACACTCCTTTATGCTTTACAGAATAATTCTACATTATTTCCGATCAACAATATGTCATACACATATACTTATCAAAAATGCTGTAGTGCTCCCACTCACTTTCTTGTAAATACAGGCTTCACCGCAAGTCTGTATAAAACTATATGCTTTGATCAACTTATCAAAGCGTATATTCCAACTCCGAGATGCTTGCACCAGTCCACAGATGGATCGCTGGTGCTTGCACATTTTTGTTAGCACCTTTTGGATTGACAAAACCTTCTAGTTGCATCACATACAACTCTTCTTTAATAAATCCATTAAGGAATGCAGTTTTGTTTATCCATTTGGCAGATTTCATAAAATGCGGCAATTGCTAACATGATTTGGACAGACTTAAGCATAGATACGAGTGAGAAAAACTCATCATAGTCAACACCTTGAACTTGTCGAAAACTTTTGCGACAATTCTAGCTTTGTAGATAGTAATACTACTATCAGCGTCCGTCTTCCTCTTGAAGATCCATTTATTTTCTATGGCTTGCCGATCATCGGGCAAATCCATCAAAGTCCATACTTTGTTCTCATACATGGATCATATCTCAGATTTCATGGCCTCAAACCATTTCGCGGAATCTGGGCTCATCATCGCTTCCTCATAGTTCGTAGGTTCATCATGATCTAGTAGCATGACTTCCAGAGAAGGATTACCGTACCACTCTAGCGTGGATCTTACTCTGGTTTACCTACAAGGTTCGGTAGTAACTTGATCTGAAGTTACATGATCATCATCATTAGCTTCCTCACTAATTGGTGTAGGTGTCACAGAAACAGTTTTCTGTGATGTACTACTTTCCAATAAGGGAGCAGGTACAGTTACCTCGTCAAGTTCTACTTTCCTCCCACTCACTTCTTTCGAGAGAAACTCCTTCTCCAGAAAGTTTCCGAATTTTAGCAACAAAAGTCTTGCCTTCGGATCTGTGATAGAAGGTGTATCCAATAGTTTCCTTTGGATATCCTATGAAGACGCACTTCTCCGATTTGAGTTTGAGCTTATCAGGATGAAACTTTTTCATATAAGCATCGCAACCCCAAATTTTAAGAAACGACAACTTTGGTTTCTTGCCAAACCATAGTTCATAAGGCGTCGTCTCGACGGATTTAGATGGTGCCCTATTTAACGTGAATGCAGCTGTCTCTAATGCATAACCCCAAAACGATAGTGGTAGATCGGTAAGAGACATCATAGATCGTACCATATCTAGTAAAGTACGATTACGACGTTCGGACACACCATTACGCTGTGGTGTTCCGGGTGGCGTGAGTTGCGAAACTATTCCACAATTTTTAATTGAAGACCAAACTCGTAACTCAAATATTTTACCTCTGCGATCATATCGTAGAAACTTTTATTTTCTTGTCACGATGATTTTCCACTTCACTCTGAAATTCTTTGAAGTTTCAAATGTTTCAGACTTATGTTTCATCAAGTAGATATACTCATATCTGCTCAAATCATCTGTGAAGATCAGAAAATAATGATACCTGTCGCGAGCCTCAATATTCATCGGACCACATACATCAGTATGTATGATTTCCAACAAATCTGTTGCTCGCTCCATTGTTCCGAAGAACGGAGTTTTAGTCATCTTGCCCAAAAGGCATGGTTCGCAAGCATCAAGTGATTCATAATCAAGTGATTTCGAAAGCCCATCAGCATGGAGTTTCTTCATGCTCTTTATACCAATATGACCTAAACGGCAGTGCCACAAATAAGTTGCACTATCATTATTAACTTTGAATCTTTTTGGTTTCAATATTATAAATATGTGTATCACTATGATCGAGATCCAACGAACTTGTTTCATTGGGTGTATGACCATCGAAGGTTTTATTCATGTAAACAGAACAACAATTATTCTCTGACTTTAATGAATAACCGTATTGCAATAAACATGATCAAATCATATTCACGCTCAACGCAAAAACCAAATAACACTTATTTAAGTTCAACACTAATCCCGAAAGTATAGGGGAGTGTGCGATGATGATCATATCAATCTTGGAACTACTTCCAACACACATCGTCACTTCACCCTTAACTAGTCTGTGTTTATTCTGCAACTCCCGTTTCGAGTTACTAATCTTAGCAACTGAACTAGCATCAAATACTGAGGGGTTGCTATAAACACTAGTATAGTACACATCAATAACATGTATATCAAATATACTTATGTTCACTTTGCCATCCTACTTATCCGCCAATCACTTGGGGTAGTTCCGCTTCCAGTGACCAGTCTCTTTGCAGTAGAATCACTTAGTCTCAGGCTTAGGATCAGACTTGGGCTTCTTCACTTGAGCAGCAACTTGCTTGCCGTTCTTCTTGAAGTTCCCCTTCTTCCCTTTGCCCTTTTCTTGAAACTAGTGGTCTTGTCAACCATCAACACTTGATGTTTTTCTTGATTTCTACCTTCGTTGATTTCAGCATCACGAAGAGCTTGGGAGTTGTTTCCGTTATCCCTTGCATATTATAGTTCATCACGAAGTTCTACTAACTTAGTGATGATGACTAGAGAATTCTGTCAATCACTATCTTATCTGGAAGATTAACTCCCACTTGATTCAAGCGATTGTAGTACCCAGACAATCTGAGCACATGCTCACTAGTTGAGCGATTCTCCTCCATCTTTTAGCTATAGAACTTGTTGGAGACTTCATGTCTCTCAACTCAGGTATTTGCTTGAAATATTAACTTCAACTCCTGGAACATCTCATATGGTCCATGACGTTCAAAACGTCTTTGAAGTCCCGATTCTAAGCCGTTTAAGCATGGTGCACTAAACTATCAAGTAGTCATCACATTGAGCTAGCCAAACGTTCATAACGTCTGCATCTGCTCCTGCAATAGGTCTGTCACCTAGCGGTGCATCAAGGACATAATTCTTCTGTGCAGCAATGAGGATAAACCTCAGATCACGGATCCAATCTGCATCATTGCTACTAACATCTTTCAACACAATTTTCTCTAGGAACATATCAAAATAAACACAGGGAAGCAACAACGCGAGCTATTGATCTACAACATGATTTGCAAAATACTACCAGGACTAAGTTCATGATAAATTTAAGTTCAATTAATCAAATTACTTAGGAACTCCCACTTAGATAGACATCCCTCTAATCCTCTAAGTGATCACGTGATCCAAATCAACTAAACCATAACCGATCATCACGTGAGATGGAGTAGTTTTCAATGGTGAACATCATCATGTTGATCATATCTACTATATGATTCACGTTCGACCTTTCGGTCTCTGTGTTCCGAGGCCATATCTGCATATGCTAGGCTCGTCAAGTTTAACCTGAGTATTCTGCGTGTGCAAAACTGGCTTGCACCCGTTGTAGATGGACGTAGAGCTTATCACACCCGATCATCACATGGTGTCTGGGCACAACGAACTTTGGCAACGGTGCATACTCAGGGAGAACACTTCTTGATAATTTAGTGAGAGATCATCTTATAATGCTACCGTCAATCAAAGCAAGATAAGA
The DNA here is from genome assembly GCA_034509565.1 of Triticum monococcum. Classification (NCBI taxonomy): domain Eukaryota; kingdom Viridiplantae; phylum Streptophyta; class Magnoliopsida; order Poales; family Poaceae; genus Triticum; species Triticum monococcum. The sequence goes on from CM067841.1 coordinate 390,487,083, forward strand.
TGCATAAAAGGATAAACATCACATGCAATCAATATAAGTGATATGATATGGCCATCATCATCTTGTGCTTGTGATCTCCATCTCCGAAGCACCGTCATGATCACCATCGTCACCTGCGCGACACCTTGATCTCCATCGTAGCATCGTTGTTGTCTCACCAATCTTATGCTTCCACGACTACCACTACCGCTTAGTAATAAAGTAAAGCATTACATCGCGATTTCATTTTATACAATAAAGCGACAACCATATGGCTCCTGCCAGTTGCCGATAACTCGGTTACAAAACATGATCATCTCATACAATAAAATCAGCATCATGCCTTGACCATATCACATCACAACATGCCCTGCAAAAACAAGTTAGACGTCCTCTACTTTGTTGTTGCAAGTTTTACGTGGCTGCTACGGGCTTAAGTAAGAACTCATCTCACCTACGCATCAAAACCACAACGATAGTTCGTCAAATAGACTCCGTTTTAACCTTCTCAAGGACCGGGCGTAGTCACACTTGGTTCAACTAAAGTTGGAGAGACAGTCTTCCGCAAGCCATCTATGTGCAAAGCACGTCGAGGGAACCGGTCTCGCGTAAGAGTACGCGTAAGGTTGGTCCGGATCGTCTCGTCCAACAATAACGCCGAACCAAAGTATGACATGCTGGTAGGCAGTATGACTTGTATCGCCCACAACTCACTTGTGTTCTACTCGTGCAAATAACATCAAACCATAAAACCTAGGCTCGGATGCCACTGTTGGGGAACGTAGTAATTTTGAAAATTTTCCTACGCACACGCAAGATCATGGTGATGCATAGCAACGAGGGGGAGAGTATTGTCTACGTACCAACGCAGACCGACTGCGGAAGCGATCTCACAACGTAGAGGAAGTAGTCGTACGTCTTCTTCCCGATCCGACCGATCCAAGCACCGTTACTCCGGCACCTCCGAGTTCTTAGCACACGTTCAGCTCGATGACAATCCTCGGGCTCCGATCCAGCAAAGCGTCGAGGAAGAGTTCCGTCAGCACAACGGCGTGGTGACGATCTTGATGTACTACCGACGCAGGGCTTTGCCTAAGCTCTACAACGATATGACCGAGGTGGAATTTGGTGGCAGGGGCACCGCACACGGCTAAGGAACGATCAACAATGATCAACTTGTGTGTCTTGGGGTGTCCCCTGCCCCCGTATATAAAGGTTGGAGGGAGGGGGGCTGGCCGGCCAAAGAGAGGGAGGCGCAGGAGGAGTCCTACTCCTACCGGGAGTAGGACTCCCCCCTCCAATCCTAGTCCAACTAGGAATCCTTTAAAGGGGAGAGAGAGAGAGGTGGCCGGCCCCTCTCCTAGTCCTAATAGGACTAGGGAGAGGGGGGAGGCGCAGCCCTATGTGGGCTGCCCTCTCACCTTTCCACTAAGGCCCATGTTGGCCCATTTGGCTCCCGGGGGGTTCCGGTAACCCTCCCGGTAATCCGGTAAAATCCCGATTTCACCCGGAACACTTCCGATGTCCAAACATAGGCTTCCAATATATCAATCTTTATGTCTCGACCATTTTGAGACTCCTCGTCATGTCCGTGATCTCATCCGGGACTCCAAACAACCTTCGGTACATCAAAATGCATAAACTCATAATAACTGTCATCGTAACGTTAAGCGTGTGGACCCTACGGTTCGAGAACAATGTAGACATGACCGAGACACGTCTCCGGTCAATAACCAATAGCGGGACCTGGATGCCCATATTGGCTCCTACATATTCTATGAAGATCTTTATCGGTCAGACCGCATAACAACATACGTTGTTCACTTTGTCATCGGTATGTTACTTGCCCGAGATTCGATCGTCGGTATCCAATACCTAGTTCAATCTCGTTACTGGCAAGTCTCTTTACTCGTTCCGTAATACATCATCTCATAACTAACATCTTAGTTATTATGCTTGCAAGGCTTATGTGATGTATATTACCGAGAGGGCCCAGAGATACCTCTCCGACAATCGGAGTGACAAACCCTAATCTTGAAATACGCCAACCCAACATCTACCATTGGAGACACCTGTAGTACTCCTTTATAATCACCCAGTTACGTTGTGACGTTTGGTAGTACCCAAAGTGTTCCTCCGGTAAACGGGAGTTGCATAATCTCATAGTTATAGGAACATGTATAAGTCATGAAGAAAGCAATAGCAACATACTAAACGATCGGGTGCTAAGCTAATGGAATGGGTCATGTCAATCAGATCATTCAACTAATGATGTGACCTCGTTAATCAAATAACAACTCTTTGTTCATGGTTAGGAAACATAACCATCTTTGATTAACGAGCTAGTCAAGTAGAGGCATACTAGTGACACTCTGTTGGTCTATGTATTCACACATGTATTATGTTTCCGGTAAATACAATTCTAGCATGAATAATAAACATTTATCATGATATAAGGAAATAAATAATAACTTTATTATTGCCTCTAGGGCATATTTCCTTCAGGTCTCCCTCAAGCAACCCTGCAACCAAATAAAAAAAGAGTCTCTTGTGTCCCCAACACACCCAATATAATGGTAAATTGTATAGGTGCACTAGTTCGGCGAAGAGATGGTGATACAAGTGGTATATGGATAGTAGATAATGGTTTTTGTAATCTAAAAATACAAGTCAACAAGGTAAATAATGGTAAAAGTGAGCGTAAACAGTATTGCAATGATAGGAAACAAGGTCTAGGGTTCGTACTTTCACTAGTGAAAGTCCTCTCAACAATAATAACATAATTGGATCATATTACTATCCCTGAACATGCAACAAAGAGTCACTCCAAAGTCACTAATAGCGGAGAACGAACGAAGAGATTATGGTAGGGTACGAAACCACCTCAAAGTTATTCTTTCCAATCAATCCGTTGGGCTATTCCTATAAGTGTCACAAACAGCCCTAGAGTTCGTACTAGAATATAACCTTAAGACACAAATCAACCAAAACCCTAATGTCACCTAGATACTCCAATGTCACCTCAAGTATCCGTGGGTATGATTATATGATATGCATCACACAATCTCAGATTCATCTACTCAACCAACACATAGAACCTCAAAGAGTGCCCCAAAGTTTCTACCGGAGAATCACGACGAAAACATGTGCCAACCCCTATGCATAGGTTCATGGGCGGAACCCGCAAGTTGATCACCAAAATATACATCAAGTGAATCACGTGATATCCCATTGTCACCACAGATACGCACGGCAAGACATACATCAAGTGTTCTCAAATCTTTAAAGACTCAATCTGATAAGATAACTTCAAAGGGGAAACTCAATCCATTACAAGAGAGTAGAGGGGGATAAGAAACATAAGATCCAACTATAATAGCAAAGCTCACGATACATCAAGATCGTGCCAAATCAAGAACACGAGAGAGAGATCAAACACATAGCTACTGGTACATACCCTCAGCCCCGAGGGAGAACTACTCCCTCCTCGTCATGGAGAGCACCGGGATGATGAAGATGGTCACCAGAGAGGGATTCCCCCTCCGGCAGGGTGCCGGAATGGGTCTAGATTGGTTTTCGGTTGCTACGGAAGCTTCTGGCAGCGGAACTCCCGATCTATTCTACTCCTGGATGTTTTTAGGGTATATGGATATATATAGGCGGAAGAAGTACGTCAGGGGAGCCACGAGGGGCCCACGAGGGTGGAGGGCGCGCCCCCTGCCTCATGGCCTCCTCGTTGCTTCCCTTATGTGGACTCCAAGTCTCCCAGGTTGCTTTCCTTCCAAAAATAAGTTTTGTGAAGTTTCAGGTCAGTTGGACTCCATTTGATTTTCCTTTTCTGCGATACTCTAAAACAAGAAAAAACAGAAACTGGCACGGGGCTCTAGGTTAATAGGTTAGTCCCAAAAATAACATAAAAGTGTATAATAAAGCCCATAAACATCCAAAGTTGATAATATAATAGCATGTAACAATAAAAAATTATAGATACGTTGGAGACGTATCAGCATCCCCAAGCTTAATTCCTGCTCGTCCTCGAGTAGGTAAATGATAAAAACAGAATTTTTGATGTGGAGTGCTACCTAACATATTTCTCTAAGTAATTCTTCTTTATTGTGGCAAAAATATTCAGATCCATAAGATTCAAGACAAAAATTTAATATTGACATAAAAATAATAAGACTTCAAGCATACTAACCAAGTAATCATGTCTTCTCAAAATAACATGGCCAAAGAAAGTTATCCCTACAAAATCATATAGTCTGGCTATGCTCTATCTTCATCACACAAAATATTTAAATCATGCACAACCCTGATGACAAGCCAAGCAATTGTTTCATACTTTTGATGTTCTCAAACCTTTTCAATCTTCACGCAATACATGAGCGTGAGCCATGGATATAGCACTATAGGTGGAATAGAATGGTGGTTGTGGAGAAGACAAAAAGGGAGAAGATAGTCTCACATCAACTAGGCGTATCAATGGGCTATGAAGATGCCCTTTAATAGATATCAATGAGAGTGAGTAGGGATTGCCATCCAACAGATGCACTAGAGTAATAAATGTATGAAAGCTCAAAAAGAAACTAAGTGGGTGTGCATCCAACTCGCTTGTTCACGAAGACCTAGGGCATTTTGAGGAAGCCCATCATTGGAATATACAAGCCAAGTTCTATAATGAAAGATTCCCACTAGTACATGAAAGTGACAACATAGGAGACTCTCTATCATGAAGATTATGGTGCTACTTTGAAGCACAAGTGTGGTCAAAGGATAGTAGCATTGTCCCTTCTCTCTTTTTCTCTTATTTTTTTATTTGGGCCTTCTATCTCTTTTTTATGGCCTTTTTTTATTTGGGCTTCTTTGGGCTCTCTTTTTTTCGTCCGGAGTCTCATCCCAACTTGTGGGGAATCATAGTATCCATCATCCTTTCCTCACTGGGACAATGCTCTAATAATGATGATCATCACACTTTTATTTTCTTACAACTCAAGAATTACAACTCGATACTTAGAACAAGATATGAATCTATATGAATGCCTCCGGCGGTGTACCGGGATGTGCAATGACTCATGAGTGACATGTATGAAAGAATTATGAACGGTGGCTTTGCCACAAATACGATGTCAACTACATGATCATGCAAAGCAATATGACAATGATGAAGCGTGTCATAATAAACGGAATGGTGGAAAGTTGCATGGCAATATATCTCGGAATGGCTATGGAAATGCCATAATAGGTAGGTATGGTGGCTGTTTTGAGGAAGGTATATGGTGGGTTTAAGGTACCGGCGAAAATTGCGCGGTCTAGAGAGGCTAGCAATGATGGAAGGGTGAGAGTGCGTATAATCCATGGACTCAACATTAGTCATAAAGAACTCACATACTTATTGCAAAAATCTATTAGTTATCAAAACAAACTACTACGTGCATGCTCCTAGGGGGGGGGGTAGATTGGTAGGAAAAGACCATCGCTCGTCCCCGGCCGCCACTCATAAGGAAGACAATCAATAAATAAATCATGCTCCGACTTCATCACATAACGGTTCACCATACGTGCATGCTACGGGAATCACAAACTTCAACACAATTATTTCTCAAATTCACAACTACTCAACTAGCATGACTCTAATATCACCATCTTCATATCTCAAAACAATTATCAAGTATCAAACTTCTCATAGTATTCAATGCACTTTATATGGAAGTTTTTATTATATCCCTCTTGGATGCCCATCATATTAGGACTAAATTCATAACCAAAGCAAATTACCATGCTGTTCTAAATACTCTCAAAATAATATAAGTGAAGCATGAGAGTTCTCTATTTATTCAAAATAAAACCACCACCGTGCTCTAAAAGATATAAGTGAAGCACTAGAGCAACAACAAACTACTCCGAAGGATATAAGTGAAGATCAATGAGTAGTCGAATAATTATGCAACTATGTGAAGACTCTCTAACATTTAATAATTTCAGATCTTGATACTTTATTCAAACAGCAAGCAAAACAAAATAAAATGACATTCTAAGAATAGCAAACATCATGTGAAGAAGCAAAAACTTAGGATCAACCGAAACTAACCGATAGTTGTTGAAGAAGAAAGGTGGGATGCCAACCGGGGCATCCCCAAGCTTAGACGCTTGAGACTTCTTGAAATATTACCTTGGGGTGCCTTGGGCATACCCAAGCTTGAGCTTTTGTGTCTCCTTAATTCCTCTCATATCACGGTCTCCCTAAATCTCAAAAGCTTCATCCACACAAAACTCAATAAGGACTCGTGAGATAAGTTAGTATAAACCATTGCAAAAACCTTATCATACTCTACTGTAGAAAATCACTAAAATTATTATTCAACATTGCATACTAAATTCCTCTACATATTTAATAGTCCTATCCTCAAATAGAATCATTAAAGAAGCAAACATATGCAAACAATGCAAACATAACAGCAATCTGCCTAAACAGGACATTCTGTAAAGAGTGCAGCAAGATCCATACTTCCCTAGTTGGTGTGTACTTACAAACCCAATGCACTCCATGAAAATTGACATGTTTATAGGAGACATTTTCATCATAACTAGTGCAATCATCATTAGTATCATGGATATTAAAAGAATTTGTACTAACAACATTGCAATCGTGCTCATCATTCACATATTTTATACCAATCATTCTATGTAATTCTTCTTCTAGTATTTGAGCACAATTTTCCTTTTGATCATACTCATGAAAGATATTAAAAAGATGAAGTGTATGAGGCAAACTCAATTCCATATTTTTTTGTAGTTTTCTTTTATAAACTAAACTTGTGCTAAAACAAGAAACAAAAAGATTCAATTGCAAGATCTAAAGATATACCTTCAAGTGCTAACCTCCCTGATAATGGCGCCAGAAAATAGCTTGATGTCTACTACACAACCTTGTTCTTGTAGACGTTGTTGGGCCTCCAAGTGCAGAGGTTTGTAGGACAGTAGCAAATTTCCCTCAAGTGGATGACCTAAGGTTTATCAATCCGTAGGAGGCGTAGGATGAAGATGGTCTCTCTCAAGCAACCCTGCAACCAAATAAAAAAGAGTCTCTTGTGTCCCCAACACACCCAATACAATGGTAAATTGTATAGGTGCACTAGTTCGGCGAAGAGATGGTGATACAAGTGGTATATGGATAGTAGATAATGGTTTTTGTAATCTGAAAATACAAAAACAGCAAGGTAACTAATGGTAAAAGTGAGCGTAAACGGTATTGCAATGATAGGAAACATGGCCTAGGGTTCATACTTTCACTAGTGCAAGTCCTCTCAACAATAATAACATAATTGGATCATATAACTATCCCTCAACATGCAACAAAGAGTCACTCCAAAGTCACTAATAGCGGAGAACGAACGAAGAGATTATGGTAGGGTACGAAACCACCTCAAAGTTATTCTTTCCAATCAATCCGTTGGGCTATTCCTATAAGTGTCACAAACAGCCCTAGAGTTCGTACTAGAATAACACCTTAAGACACAAATCAACCAAAACCCTAGTGTCACCTAGATACTCTAATGTCACCTCAAGTATCCGTGGGTATGATTATACGATATGCATCACACAATCTCAGATTCATCTACTCAACCAACACATAGAACCTCAAAGAGTGCCCCAAAGTTTCTACCGGAGAATCACGACGAAAACATGTGCCAACCCCTATGCATAGGTTCATGGGCGGAACCCGCAAGTTGATCACCAAAACATACATCAAGTGAATCACGTGATATCCCATTGTCACCACAGACACGCACGGCAAGACATACATCAAGTGTTCTCAAATCTTTAAAGACTCAGTCCGATAAGATAACTTCAAAGGGGAAACTCAATCCATTACAAGAGAGTAGAGGGGGAGAAGAAACATAAGATCCAACTATAATAGCAAAGCTCGCGATACATCAAGATCGTGCCAAATCAAGAACATGAGAGACAGAGATCAAACACATAGCTACTGGTACATACCCTCAGCCCCAAGGGAGAACTACTCCCTCCTCATCACGAAGAGCACCGGGATGATGAATATGGCCACCAGAGAGGGATTCCCCCTCCGGCAGGGTGCCGGAACGGGTCTAGATTGGTTTTCGGTGGCTACAGAAGCTTCTGGCGGCGGAACTCCCAATCTATTCTACTCCCGGATGTTTTTAGGGTATATGGAGATATATAGGCGGAATAGGGGAGCCACGAGGGGCCCACGGGGGTGGAGGGCGCGCCCAGGGGGTGGGCGCGCCCCCCTGCCTCGTGGCCTCCGCGTTGCTTCCCTTACGTGGACTCCAAGTCTCCCGGGTTGCTTTCCTTCCAAAAACAAGTTCCGTGAAGTTTCAGGTCAATTGGACTCCCTTTGATTTTCTTTTTCTGCGATACTCTAAAACAAGGAAAAAACAGAAACTAGCACTGGGCTCTAGGTTAATAGGTTAGTCCCAAAAATAATATAAAAGTGTATAATAAGGCCCATAAACATCCAAAGTTGATAATATAATAGCATGGAACAATAAAAAATTATAGATACGTTGGAGACGTATCAGTCATCTCAACGGATTTAGATGGTGCCTTATTTAACGTGAATGCAGTTGTCTCTAATGCATAATCCCAAAGCGATAGTGGTAAATCGGTAGGAGACATCATAGATCGCACCATATCCAATAAAGTACGATTACAACATTCAGACACACCATTATGCTGTGGTGTTCCAGGTGGCGTGAGTTGCGAAACTATTCCACATTGTTTTAAATGAAGACCAAACTCGTAACTCAAATATTCGCCTCCGCGATCAGATCGTAGAAACTTTATTTTCTTGTTACAATGATTTTCCACTTCACAATGAAATTCTTTGAACTTTTCAAATGTTTCAGACTTATGTTTCATTAAGTAGATATACCCATATCTCCTCAAATCATCTGTGATGGTCAGAAAATAACGATACCCGCCGCGAGCCTCAACACTCATCGGATCGCATACATCAGTATGTATTATTTTCAACAAGTCAGTGGCTCGCTCCATTGTTCCGGAGAACGGAGTCTTAGTCATCTTGCCCATGAGGCATGGTTCCCAAGCATCAAGTGATTCATAATAAAGTGATTCCAAAATCCCATCTGTATGGGGTTTCTTCATGCGCTTTACTCCAATATGACCTAAATGGTTGTGCCACAAATAAGTTGCACTATCATTATTAACTTTGCATCTTTTGGCATCAATATTATGAATATGTGTATCACCAAGATCGAGATTCAACAAAAATAGACCACTCATCAAGGGTGCATGACCATAAAAGATATTACGCATATAAGTAGAACAACCATTATTCTCTGATTTAAATGAATGACCGCCTCGCATCAAACAAGATCCACATATAATTTTCATGCTTAACGCTAGCACCAAATAACAATTATTTAGGTCTAAAACTAATACCAAGGGTAGATGTAGAGGTAGCGTGCCGACGGCAATCACATCGACCTTGGAACGATTTCTGACGTGCATCGTCACCTCGTCCTCAACCAATCTTCGTTTAATCCGTAGCCCCTGTCTCGAGTTGCAAATATGAGCAACAAAACCAGTATCAAATACCCAGGCGCTACTATGAGCATTAGTAAGGTACACATCAATAACATATATATCAAATATACCTTTCACTTTGCCATCCTTCTTATCCGCCAAATACTTGGGGCAGTTCCGCTTCCAGTGACCAGTCCCTTTGTAGTAGTAGCACTCAGTTTCAGGCTTAGGTCCAGACTGGGGCTTCTTCCCGGGAGCAGCAACTTTCTTGCTATTCTTCTTGAAGTTCCCCTTCTTTCCTTTGCCCTTTTTCTTGAAGCTAGTGGTCTTGTTAACCATCAACACTTGATGCTCCTTCTTGATTTCTACCTCCGCAGTTTGGAGAATTGCAAAGAGGTCGGGAATAGTCTTTTCCATCCCTTTCATATTATAGTTCATCATGAAGCCTTTATAGCTTGGTGGCAGTGATTGAAGAACTCTGTCAATGACACTATCATCCGGAAAATTAACTCCCAGTTGAGTCAAGTGGTTATGGCACCCAGATATTCTGAGTAAGTGTTCACTCACAATACTATTCTCCTCCATCTTGCAGCTATAGAACTTGTTGGAGACTTCATATCTCTCAACTCGGGCATTTGCTTGAAATATTAACTTCAACTCCTGGAACATTTCATACGGTCCATGATGTTCAAAATGTCTTTGAAGTCCCGATTCTAAGCCATAAAGCATGGCACACTGAACTATCGAGTAGTCATCAGATTTAGCTTGTCAAACGTTCATAACATTTGGAGTTGCTCCTGTAGTAGGCCTTGCACCTATTGGTGCATCAAGGACGTAATTCTTCTGTGCAGCAATGAGGATAATTGATAACCCACAAGTATAGGGGATCAATTGTAGCCTCTTTCGATATGTAGGAGTGTCGAAACCAACGAGGAGCTAAAGTTAGAAGAAATATTCCCTCAATTTCTATCGACCACCGATACAACTGTACGCACGCTTAACGTTCGCTTTACCTAGAACAAGTATGAAACTAGAAGTACTTTGTAGGTGTTGTTGGATAGGTTTGCAAGATAATAAAGAGCACGTAAATAAAAGCTAGGAGCTGTTTAGGTAAAGACACAACTAACTTAGTGTCAGTAGAGAGCTTTTTGTCATGAGAAAGTTATTTGTCCCTACACAATCGATAACTAGACCGGTAATCATTATTGCAATTTTATTTGATGTAGAGGCATAAGCTAACATACTTTATCTTCTTGGATCATGTGCACTTATGATTGGAACTCTAGCAAGCATCCGCAACTACTAAAGATCATTAAGGTAAAACCCAACCATATCATTATAAGGCATCAAGTCCTCTTTTACTCCCATACACAAACAACCTACTTACTCGGGTATGTGCTTCTGTCACTCATGCCACCCACCATAAGCAAATCTTGAACATATTGCAAACCCTACATCGGGGATCCCTCATGCTTGCGTGACACGGAGAGCACCATAGGACAACACCAATGATAAAACATGCAACTCAAACCAATAACGATCATCAATTAAACCATAGGACAAAACGGATCTACTCAAACATCATAGGATAGCCATACATCATTGGGAAATAATATATAGCGTTGAGTGCCATGTTTAAGTAGAGATTACAACAGGTAGAAGAGGGGTTACACCGCTGCATAGAGGGGGGAAGAGTTGGTGATGACGGCGGTGAAGTTGTTGGTGTAGATCGTTATCGCGATGATGTCCCCGACGGTGTTCCGGCAGCACCGGGGATAGGGGGAGAGAGCCCCCCTTCTTGTTCTTCTTCCTTGACCTTCCCTCTAGATGGGAGAAGGGTTTCCCCTTGAATGAAATATGCCCTAGAGGCAATAATAAAGTTATTATTTATTTCCTTATATCATGATAAATGTTTATTATTTATGCTAGAATTGTATTAACCGGAAACATGATACATGTGTGAATACATAGACAAACAGAATGTCACTAGTATGCCTCTACTTGACTAGCTCGTTAATCAAAGATGGATATGTTTCCTAGCCATAGACATGAGTTGTCATTTGATTAATGGGATCACATCATTAGGAGAATGATGTGATTGACTTGACCCATTCCGTTAGCTTAGCACTTGATCGTTTAGTATGCTGCTATTGCTTTCTTCATGACTTATACATGTTCCTATGACTATGAGATTATGCAACTCCCGTTTACTGGAGGAACACTTTGTGTGCTACCAAATGCACAACATAACTGGGAGATTATAAAGGTGCTCTACAGGTATCTCCAAAGGTACTTGTTGGGTTGGCGTATTTTGAGATTAGGACTTGTCACTCCGATTGTCGGAGAGGTATCTCTGGGCCCACTCGGTAATGCACATCACTATAAGCCTTGCAAGCATTGTAACTAATGAGTTAGTTTCGGGATGATGTATTACGGAACGAGTAAAGAGACTTGCTAGTAACGAGATTGAACTAGGTATTGAGAAACCGACGATCAAATCTCGGGCAAGTAACATACCGATGACAAAGGGAACAACGTATATTGTTATGCGGTTTGACCGGTAAAGTTCTACGTAGAATATGTGGGAGCCAATATGAGCATCTAGGTTCCGCTATTGGTTATTGACCGGAGACGTGTCTCGGTCATGTCTACATAGTTCTCGAACCCGTAGGGTCCGCACGCTTAAAGTTTCGGTGATGATTGTATTATGAGTTTTTGTGTTTTGATGTATCGAAGGTAGTTCGGAGTCCCAGATATGATCATGGACATGGCGAGGAGTCTTGAAATGGTTGAGACATAAAGATCGATATATTGAACGACTATGTTCGGACACCGGAATGGTTTCGGGGAGTTTCAGACATATACCGGAGTACCGAGGGGTTACCGGAACCCCCCGGGGAGTTTAATGGGCCAAGATGGGCCTTGGTGGAGAATAGGAGGGACGGCTAGGGCAGGCCGCGCACCCCCCCTCTAGTCCGAATTGGACAAGGAGGGGGGCGCCGCCCCCCTTTCCTTCCTCTCTCTCCTTCCCTTCCTTTCCCCCCTCCTACTCCAACTAGGAAAAGAGGGAGTCCTACCCCCGGTGGGAGTAGGACTCCTCCCTGCCGTGCCCTCCCCTGGCCGGCCGCCTCCTCCCCCTAGTCCTTTATATACGAGGGCATGGGGCATCTCTAGACACACAAGTTGATCTATTGATCTATTCCAGCCGTGTGCGGTGCCCCCCTCCACCATATTCCACCTCGGTCATATCGTAGCGGTGCTTAGGCAAAGCCCTGCGTCAGTAGCAACATCATCACCGTCACCATGCCGTCGTGCTGACGGAACTGTCCCATGAAGCTCTGCTGGATCGAAGTTCACGGGACGTCATCGAGCTGAACATGTGCTGAACTCAGAGGTGCCGTACGTTCGGTACTTGGATCGGTCGGATCGTGAAGATGTACGACTACATCAACCGCGTTGTGCAAATGCTTCCGCTTTCGGTCTACGAGGGTACGTGGACCATACTCTCCCCTCTCGTTGCTATGCATCACCATGATCTTGTGTGTGCATAGGATTTTTTTTTGAAATTACTACGTTCCCCAACAGTGGTATCCGAGCCAGGTTTTATGCGTAGATGTTATATGCACGAGTAGAACACAAGTGAGTTGTGGGCGATACAAGTCATACTGCTTACTAGCATGTCATACTTTGGTTCGGCGGTATTGTTGGATGAAGCGGCCCGGACCGACATTACGCGTACGCTTATGCGAGACTGGTTCTACCAACGTCCTTTGCACATAGGTGGCTGGCGGGTGTCAGTTTCTCCAACTTTAGTTGAACTGAGTGTGGCTACGCCCGGTCCTTGAGAAGGTTAAAACAACACTAACTTGAAGAACTATCGTTGTAGTTTTTGATGCGTAGGTAAGAACGGTTCTTACTCAGCCCATAGCAGCCACATAAAACTTGCAACAACAAAGTAGAGGACGTCTAACTTGTTTTTGCAGGGCATGTTGTGATGTGATATGGTCTAGGCATGATGCTATATTTTATTGTATGAGATGATCATGTTTTGTAACCGAGTTATCGGCAACTGGCAGGAGCCATATGGTTGTCTCTTCATTGTATGCAATGCAATCGCCCTATAGTTACTTTACTTTATCACTAACTGTAGCGATAGTCATAGAAGCAATAGTTGGCGAGATGACAATGATGCTACGATGGAGATCAAGGTGTTGCGCCGGTGACGATGGTGATCATGACGGTGCTTCGGAGATGGAGATCACAAGCACAAGATGATGATGGCCATATCATATCACTTATATTGATTGCATGTGATGTTTATCTTTTATGCATCTTATTTTGCTTAGATCGACAGTAGCATTATAAGATGATCTCTTACTAAATTTCAAGGTATAAGTGTTCTCCCTGATTATGCACCATTGCGAAAGTTCTTCATGCTGAGACACCACGTGATGATCGGGTGTGATAAGCTCTACGTTCACATACAACAGGTGCAAAATAGTTGCACACGCGGAATACTCAGGTTAAACTTGACGAGCCTAGCATATGCAGATATGGCCTCGGAACACTGAGACCGAAAGGTCGAGTGTGAATCATATAGTAGATATGATCAACATAATGATGTTCACCATTGAAACTACTCCATCTCACGTGATGATCGGACATGGTTTAGTTGATTTGGATCACGTGATCACTTAGATGATTAGAGGGATGTCTATCTAAGTGGGAGTTCTTAAGTAGTATGATCAATTGAACTTAAATTTATCATGAACTTAGTCCTGATAGTATTTGCATATCTATGTTATAGATCAATAGCTCGCACATAGCTTCCCCGTTTATTTTTGATATGTTCCTAGAGAAAAATAAATTGAAAGATGTTAGTAGCAATGATGCGGATTGGATCCGTGATCTGAGGATTATCCTCATTGCTACACAGAAGAAGTATGCCCTTGATGTACCGCTAGGTGACGGACCTATTGCAGGAGCATATGCAGACGTTATGAATGTTTTACAAAGCTCGGTATGATGACTACTTGATAGTTTAGTGCACCATGATTTATGGCTTAGAACCGGGTCTTGAAAAATGTTTTGAACGCCACGGAGCATATAAGATGTTCGAAGAGTTGAAATTAGTATTTCAGACTCATGCCCATGTCGAAAGGTATGAGACCTTTGACAAGCACTTTGCCTACAAGATGGAGGAGAATAGCTCAGCTAGTGAGCATGTGCTCAGAATGTCTGAGTACTACAATCACTTGAATCAAGTGGGAGTTAATCTTCCAGATAAGATAGTGATTGATAGAGTTCTCTAGTCACTATCACCAAGTTACTAGAACTTCGTGATGAACTATAATATGCAAGTGATAACGGAAACGATTCCCAAGCTCTTCGTGATGCAAAAATCGACGAAGGTAGAAATCAAGAAAAGCATCAAGTGTTGATGGTTGACAAGACCACTAGTTTCAAGAAAAGGGCAAAGGTAAGAAGGGGAACTTCAAGAAGAATGGCAAGCTAGTTGCTGCTCAAGTGAAGAAGCCCAAGTCTAGACCTAAGCCTGAGACTAAGTGCTTCTACTGCAAAGGGACTGGTCACTGGAAGCAGAACTGCCCCAAGTATTTGGCGGATAAGAAGGATGGCAAAGTGAACAAAGGTATATTTGATATACATGTTATTGATGTGTACTTTACTAGTGTTTATAGCAACCCCTCAGTATTTGATACTAGTTCAGTTGCTAAGATTAGTAACTCGAAATGGGAGTTGCAGAATGAACAGAGACTAGTTAAGGGTGAAGTGACGATGTGTGTTGGAAGTGGTTCCAAAATTGATATGATCATCATCGCACACTCCCTATACTTTCGGGATTAGTGTTGAACCTAAAATAAATGTTATTTGGTGTTTGCGTTAAGCATGAATATGATTAGATCATGTTTATTGCAATACGGTTATTCATTAAAGTCAGAGAATAATTGTTGTTCTGTCTGCATGAATAAAACCTTCAATGGTCATACACCCAAGGTGAATGGTTATTGAATCTTGATCATAGTGATACACATATTCATAATATTGAAGCCAAAAGATGCAAAGTTAATAATGATAGTGCAACTTATTTGTGGCACTGCCGTTTAGGTCATATTGGTGTAAAGCGCATGAAGAAAATTCATGCTGATGGGTTTTTGGAATCACTTGATGCTTGCGAACCATGCCTCATGGGCAAGATGACTAAGACTCCGTTCTTCGGAACAATGGAGCTAGCAACAGACTTGTTGGAAATAATACATACTGATGTATGCAGTCCGATGAGTGTTGAGGCTCGCGACAGGTATCGTTATTTTCTGATCTTCACAGATGATTTGAGTAAGATATGGGTATATCTTCTTGATGAAACATAAATCTGAAACATTTGAAAAGGTCAAATAATTTCAGAGTGAAGTGGAAAATCATCGTAACAAGAAAATAAAGTTTCTACGATCTGATCGTGGAGGAGAATATTTGAGTTACGAGTTTGGTCTACATTTGAAACAATATAGAATAGTTTCGCAACTCATGCCACCTGGAACACCACAACATAATGGTGTGTCCGAACATCGTAACCGTACTATATTAGATATCGTGCAATCTATGATGTCTCTTACCGATTTACCACTATCGTTTTGGGGTTATGCATTAGAGACAGCTACATTCACGGTAAATAGGGCACCATCTAAATCCGTTGAGATGATGCCATATGAACTGTGGTTTGGCAAGAAACCAAAGTTGTCATTTCTTAAAGTTTGGGGTTGCAATGGTTATGTGAAAATAGTTTCATCTTGATAAGCTCAAACCCAGATCGGAGAAATGTGTCTTCATAGGATACCCAAAGGAGGCAGTTGGGTACACCTCCTATCACAGATCTGAAGGCAAGACATTCATTGCTAAGAATGGATCCTTTCTAGAGAAGGAATTTCTCTCGAAAGAAGTGAGTGGGAGGAAAGTATAACTTGATGAGGTAACTATACCTGCTCTCTTATTGGAAAGTAGTTCATCACAGAAATCTGTTCCTGTGACTCCTACACCAATTAGTGAGGAAGCAAATGATAATGATCATGTAACTTCAGATCAAGTTACTACTGAACCTCGTAGGTCAACCAGAGTGAGATCCGCACCGGAGTGGTACGGTAATCCTTTTCTTGAGGTCATGTTACTTGACCATGATGAACCTATGAACTATGAGGAAGCGATGATGAGCCCAGATTCCGCAAAATGGCTTGAGACCATGAAATCTGAGATGGGATCCATGTATGAGAACAAAGTGTGGACTTTGGTTGACTTGCCCGATGATCGGCAAGCCATCAAGAATAAATGGATCTTCAAGAAGAAGACGGACGTTAACGGTAATGTTACTGTCTACAAAGCTCGACTTGTTGCAAAAGGTTTTCGACAAGTTCAAGGAGTTGACTATGATGAGACCTTCTCACCCATAGCGATGCTTAAGTCCGTCTGAATCATGTTAGCAATTGCCGCATTTTATGATTATGAAATTTGGCAAATGGATGTAAAGACTGCATTCCTGAATGGATTTCTGGAAGAAGAGTTGTATATGATTTAACCTGAAGGTTTTATCGATCCAAAGGGTGCTAACAAAGTGTGCAAGCTCCAGTGATCCATTTATGGACTGCTGCAAGCCTCTCAGAGTTGGAATATATGCTTTGATGAGTTGATCAAAGCATATAGTTTCATACAGACTTGCAGTGAAGCCTGTATTTACAAGAAAGTGAGTGGGAGCACTACATAATTTCTGATAAATATATGTGAATGGCATATTGTTGATCGAAAATAATGTAGAATTTTCTGGAAAGCATAAAGGAGTATTTGAAAGGAGTTTTTTCAAATAAAGACCTCGGTGAAGCTACTTACATATTGAGCATCAAGATCTATAGAGATAGATCAAGACGCTTGATAAGTTTTTTTCAATGAGTACATACCTTGACAAGATTTTGAAGTAGTTCAAAATGGAACAGTCAAAAGAAAGAGTGCTTACCTGCGTTACAAGGTGTGAAATTGAGTAAGACTCAAAGCCCGACCACGGCAGAAGATAGAAAGAGAATGAAAGTCATTCCCTATGCCTCAGCCATAGTTTCTATAAAGTATGCCACGCCGTGTACCAGATCTATTGTATGCCCTACACTGTGTTTAGCAAGGGAGTACAATAGTGATCTAGGAGTAGATCACTAGACAACGGTCAAAATTATCCTTAGTGGAATAAGGATATATTTCTCGATTATGGAGGTGACAAAAGGTTTGTCGTAAAGGGTTACGTCGATGCAAATTTTGACACTGATCCAGATGACTCTAAGTCTCAATCTGGATACATTTTGAAAGTGGGAGCAATTTAGCTAGAGTAGCTCCGTGCAGAGCATTGTTGACATAGAAATTTGCAAAATACATACGGATCTGAACGTGGCAGACCCTTAGACTAAACTTCCCTCACAAGTAAAACATGATCACACCTTAGTACTCTTTGGGTGTTAATCACATAGCAATGTGAACTAGATTATTGACTCTATTAAACCCTTTGGGTGTTGGTCACATGACGGTGTGAACTATGGGTGTTAATCACATGGTGATGTGAATTGTTGATGTTAAATCACATGGCGATGTGATCTAGATTATTGACTCTAGTGCAAGTGGGAGACTGAAGGAAATATGCCCTAGAGGCAATAATAAAGTTATTATTTATTTCCTTATATCGTCATAGTTGTTTATTATTCATGCTATAATTGTATTAACCGGAAACATGATACATGTGTGAATACATAGACAAACAGAATGTCACTAGTATGCCTCTACTTGACTAGCTCGTTAATCAAAGATGGTTATGTTTCCTAGCCATAGACATGAGTTGTCATTTCATTAATGGGATCACATCATTAGGAGAATGATGTGATTGACTTGACCCATTCTGTTAGCTTAGCACTTGATCGTTTAGTATGCTGCTATTGCTTTCTTCATGACTTATACATGTTCCTATGACTATGAGATTATGCAACTCCCGTTTACCGGAGGAACACTTTGTGTGCTACCAAACGTCACAACGTAACTGGGTGATTATAAAGGTGCTCTATAGGTGTCTCCAAAGGTACTTGTTGGGTTGGCGTATTTCGAGATTAGGATTTGTCACTCCGATTGTCGGAGAGGTATCTCTGGCCCACTTGGTAATGCACATCACTATAAGCCTTGCAAGCATTGTAACTAATGAGTTAGTTGTGGGATGATGTATTACGGAACGAGTAAAGAGACTTGCCGGTAACGAGATTGAACTAGGTATTGAGATACCGACGATCAAATTTCGGGTAAGTAACATAATGATGACAAAGGGGACAACGTATGTTGTTATGCGGTTTGACCAATAAATATCTTCGTAGAATACGTGGGAGCCAATATGAGCATCCAGGTTCCGCTATTGGTTATTGACCGGAGACGTGTCTCGGTCATGTCTACATAGTTCTCGAACCCATAGGGTCCGCACGCTTAAAGTTTCGGTGACGATTGTATTATGAGTTTTTGTGTTTTGATGTACCGAAGGTAGTTCGGAGTCCCGGATATGATCATTGACATGATGAGGAGTCTCGAAATGGTCGAGACATAAAGATCGATATATTGGACGACTATGTTCGGACACCGGAATGGTTTCGGGGAGTTTCGGACATATACCGGAGTACCGGGGGGGGGGGGGTTACCGGAATCCCCCGGGGAGTTTAATGGGCCAAGATGGGCCTTAGTGGAGAAGAGGAGGGGCGTCTAGGGCAGGCCGCGCACCCCCTACCCCTCTAGTCCAAATTGGACAAGGAGGGGGGCGGCGCCCCCCTTTCCTTCCTCTCTCTCCTTCCCTTCCTTTCCCCCTCCCACTCCAACTAGGAAAAGAGGGAGTCCTACTCCCGGTGGGAGTAGGACTCCTCCCTGCCGCGCCCTCCCGTGGCCGGCCGCCTCCTCCCCCCTGGTCCTTTATATACGAGGGCAGGGGGCACCTGTAGACACACAAGTTGATCTATTGATCTATTCCAGCCGTGTGCGGTGCCCCCTCCACCATATTCCACCTTAGTCATATCGTAGCGGTGCTTAGGCGAAGCCCTGCGTCGGTAGGAACATCATCACCATCACCATGCCGTCGTGCTAATGGAACTCTCCCGTGAAGCTCTGCTAGATCGGAGTTCGCGGGATGTCATCGAGCTGAACGTGTGCTGAACTCGGAGGTGCCGTACGATCGGTACTTGGATCGGTCGGATCGTGAAGACGTACGACTACATCAACCGCGTTGTGCAAATGTTTCCGCTTTCGGTCTACGAGGGTACGTGGACCATACTCTCCCCTCTCGTTGCTATGCATCACCATGATCCTGTGTGTGCGTAAGAATTTTTTTTGAAATTACTACGTTCCCCAATACCCCTCTGGTCCATGGCCTCCATGGAGGCAGAGGGGCGAGAGCCCCTCCGAGATTGGATCTCTCTCTTTGTTTCCTTCTGTTTCTGCGCTCCAGGATTCTGCCCTTTCACCGTTTCTTAAATTCTCGGATATCCGTAACTCCGATTGGGCTGAAATTTTTGACATGATTCTTATCCGAATATTGGATTTTTTGCGGCGAAAGAAGGGCACCAACCGCCTTACGGAGTAGCCACAAGGGCTCAGGGCACACCCTACCCCCTGGGGCGCTCTCCTCACCCTCGTGGGCCCCTCGGGCGTCGTCTTGCGTTGATTCCACTTCCCAAAATTCACATATATTCCAAAAAAACTCCGTAAGTTTTTATCCCGTTTGGAGTCCGTTTGATATGGATTTTCTGCGAAACAAAAAACATGCAACAAACAGGAACTGGCACTGGGCACTGGATCAATATGTTAGTCCCAAAAATAGTATAAAAAGTTACCAAAAGTGTGTAAAAATTGTAGAATATTGGCATGGAATAATAAAAAATTATAGATACAACGGAGACGTATCAGCATCCCCGAGCTTAATTCCTGCTCGTCCTCGAGTAGGCAAATGATAAAAAAGATAATTTTTGATGTGGAATGCTACCTAGCATAATCTTGATCATGTAATCTAATCATGGCATGAATATTAACAGATGAGTGATTCAAAGCAATAGTCTATCATTTGACATTAAGACAATAATACTTCAAGCATACTAATAAAGCAACCATGTCTTTTCAAAATAACATGGCCAAAGAAAGTTATCCCTACAAAATCATATGGTCTTGCTATGCTCCATCTTCATCACATAAAATATTCAAATCATGCACAACCCCGATGACAAGACAAGCAATTGTTTCATACTTTTGATGTTCTCAAACCTTTTCAACTTTCACGCAATACATGAGCATGAGCCATGGATATAGAACTATAGGTGGAATAGAATATGATGATGGAGGTTATGTGGAGAAGACAAAAAAGGGAGAAAGTCTCACATCGATGCGGCTAATAAACGGGCTATGGAGATGCCCATCAATTGATGTCAATGCGAGGAGTAGGGATTGCCATGCAACATATGCACTAGAGCTATAAGTGTATGGAAGCTCAAACTGAAACTAAGTGGGTGTGCATCCAACTTTCTTGCTCATGAAGGACTAGGGCACTTGAGGAAGCCCATCGTTGGAATATACAAGCCAAGTTCTATAATGGAAATTCCCACTAGTATATGAAAGCGATAACTCAAGAGACTCTCTATATGAAGAACGTGGTGCTACTCTGAAGCACAAGTGTGGTAAAAGGATAGTAACATTGTCCCTTCTCTCTTTTCTCTCATTTTTTCTCTTTTTTGTGTAGGCTTCTTTGGCCTCTCTCTTTTTTTTGGGGGGGGGGGCTTCTCTGGCCACTTTTATTTTGATAATCTTACATGGGACAATGTTCTAATAATGATGATCATCACAGTTTTATTTACTTATAACTCAATATTACAACTCGATACTAGAACAAAGATATGACTATATATGAATGCCTCCGGCGGTGTACCGAGATGTGCAATGATCTAGCGTGGCAATGAAATAAAAAAACGGACAAGCCATGAAAACATCATGCTAGCTATCTTACGATCATGCAAAGCAATATGACAATAAATGATCAAGTCATGTATATGTTATGATGGAAGTTGCATGGCAATATATCTCGGAATGGCTATGGAAATGCCATGATAGGTAGGTATGCTGGCTGTTTTGAGGAAGATACAAGGAGGCTTATGTGTGATAGAGCATATCATATCACGGGGTTTGGATGCACCGGTGAAGTTTGCACTGAATCTCAAGGTGAGAAAGGGCAATGCACGGTACCGAAGAGGCTAGCAATGATGAAAGGGTGATAGTGTGTATAATCCGTGGACTCAACATTAGTCATAAAGACTCACATACTTATTGCAAAAATCTATTAGTCATCGAAACAAAGTACTAAGCGCATGCTCCTAGGGGGATAGATTGGTAGGAAAAGACCATCGCTCGTCCCGACCACCACTCATAAGGAAGACAATCAATAAATACCTCATGCTCCAACTTTGTTACATAACGGTTCACCATACGTGGATGATACGGGAATCACAAACTTCAACACAAGTATTTCTACAATCCACAACTACCCACTAGCATGACTCTAATATCACCATCTTTATATCGCAAAACTATTGCAAGGAATCAAACATATCATATTCAGTGATCTACAAGTTTTATGTAGGATTTAATGACTAACCATGTGAATGACCAATTCATGTCATCTCTCTAAATAGATATAAGTGAAGCAAGAGAGTTTAATTCTTTCTACAAAAGATATGCCCACACTCTAACAAATATAAGTGAAGCAAAAGAGCATTCTACAAATGGCGGTTTTCTATGTGTAGGGAAACAGGCAATCCAAACTTCAAATGATATAAGCGAAGCACATGAAGCATTCTATAAAGCCATACTCAAAAGATATAAGTGAAGTGCAAAGAGCATTTTATAAATCAACCATGGACTATCTCATGCCAGCATGGTGCATCAAAGAAAAGTGAAAACTGAATGCAAAATAGGCTCCAAGATTTGCACATATCACATGAACGAAATGAAACCGAAAACATACCGATACTTGTTTGTCAGGACCCCGATCCTAAGTCACACTGATCTAGCATGTAACACATCATATCACTTTGCGGCCTCATGCACGGTATTCCCATGGATGCCAGCTTACCTGGCCCGGGACCGTTGCGCCTTTTGGGTCACGTATATGATAGTGTCGCAAGCATCCATATGACAAAGAACCCGGGCCGACATGACTAGTCGTGAACCCAAAGTGGCACTAACTTACGGGGACAGGCATACATGAATCAACATCGAGCATGTCGGTCAGCAGCATGCGAATCCGGGCTGTAGCACTAGGATAACATGGCTTCGGTGAACCGGGTTGTAGCAGGCTAGGCAGGACTCCGGATGTCACCTCGTGACATTTCCCCGAAGGGACAGACACATGAATGAAGTGAATCACATGCTGGCCAATCAAGTGTTCCGGAGCAGTAGTGCTGGGCTAGCAGGACTCTGGTGAACCGGGCTGTAGCGGACTACTATGGCTCATGGAGGCACAAGACTACATTTCCCCATAAGAGAGGCTACCAAGGATAAACAACTAGGTTGTCGGATCCCACACATACCAAGCATTTCAAATCATGCACACAATATGCTCGATATGTGTAAATACAACATGGCATCACAACAAGACTCTATGACTCAAAGTATTTATTCATTAGGCTCCGAGGAGCCAAGCATTACAAACATGGGTCTCATGACCCCAACATACAGAGCATACAAGCAACAAGCACATGCGGAAGCTTAACATGTCTAAGTACAGACATCTACAAATGAAAAAGGCTGAGAAGCCTGACTATCTACCAGATCCTGCCGAGGGCACAAGATCGTAGCTGAGGTATCAAGCTAAACGTCGAAGTCCACATGGAACTACTACCGAGACTGACGTCTCTCTACAAAACATAAAATAGGCAAACATGAGTACAAATGTACCCAGCAAGACTTACATCAGAACTATCTATATATGCATCGATATCAATAAAGGGGGTGGTGGAGTTTAACTGCAGCAAGCTAGCTTTGACTCGGTGGCTATCCTGAACTACGACTACAAGTAACTCCTTTGTGGTGGCGCACACGAGTCCACATATTCACCAATCAATACACCACTATGGATCCGCTCCCGTCTCCCTACGAGAACGCCATCCATAGCACTCACGCTTATCTTGCGCATTTTAGAGTATCCACTTTCGCTTGTCTACGAACTGTACAGGCAACCCAGAAGTCCTTTACCGCGGACACGGCTATTCGAATAGATCATTTATAACCCTGCAGGGGTGTACTTCTTCACACATGCTCTCGCCACTTACCACCATGTACACGTCGTGTATCTCGACAACCTTCAAGCGGAAGCCTGGCGAGGGAGTTGGCCATGACCTGACTAACCACACAAGTCTCTAGTCCAGGTTTATCGCCTATTCGGTTTCCATCCGCGAGGAGATCCGGCCAGGGTTTCGCTCACAGCCCCAAACAATGTGTGCAGGGTTCCCGAGACACCAAACGGGCGCTCGGTACACCGGGCCACGGTGTATCTACCGCATCATAGCCCACCCCTAGGGTCAGTGCTACGCACGGCCGCCAACACATATCCTACAAACACCAGAAACTAGTTGCAACTCCTGGACAGAGGACAAGGGCGGTTAATAAGTCGAGAGGGTCAATTAAGGATCCCAATGAGTGGTAGTAGCTGTTCATGGATTACAAACACAGAACTTAGTTCCTGAGGACGGCTTCAATGAGACAACCCACCATGTACTCCTACATGGCCTCTCACCGCTACCTTTACCAAATCGTGTTCACACACTTAGCTCACACATAGTTGGACATGTTCATCACCATTCCAATTCATTCCCGATGAATCAGACCCGACTCAACAATAAGCAGTAGCAGGCACGACAAACATGCATGAATGAGTAGGAAAATCAGGGCTCAAACAACTCCTACTCATGCGAGTGGGTTTCATCTATTTACTGTGGCAATGACAGGTCATGCAGAGGAAAAGGGGTTCAGCTACCGCAGCATGTAACCGTTGAATCGATGTTCTCCCAATGCAGTAAAAGAGAGCAGGAGCGAGAGAGTGGGATTGTATCGGAATGAACAAGGGGGTTTTGCTTGCCTGGAACTTCTGAAGATAATATAGCTCTTCATCGGTGTCATCAAACTCATCGTCGGAACCACGTATATCGAGAGGGGACAAATGCCGGCAACAGAGAAGGAAAACACAATCAATGCAATGCATAATATGATGCATGATCATGACATGTCAATATGTTGTGTTTTGAGCTAATGCAACTAGCAACATGTTAAATGGAGTTGGTTTGAACCTTAGGTTCAAATTCAAACTCCACATGTGAGGGTTTAAATGCCATTTATATGATTTGTCCTAAATAGTAGCCACAAGTTGTTCCAACATGCACGAAAATGGGACAGATGGATAGATTGGATTTTTCTGATCATTTTTCATATATAATTTATTTCATTTGGAGTTACGGTTTAATTGTTATGAATTTTAGAAGTTTAGGATATTTTCTGAAATTTCCTGGATTTATCTCTAAATAAGAAAATCTTGTTAACTGCATTATGACGTCATCACTGCATCAACATGGCATCAGCAGGTCAACCGAGTCAAATCTGACATATGGGTCCTACATGTCAGCGTAACAGTGGCAAATTGGGCTTAATTAATTCCTAACCAAAACATTAGCGGGGCTGGGACCCACTGTCAGTGGCTCAGTGGTGCGGTTAGGGCTAATTAAGCACGCCACATCGGCATGGCTGTGGTTAACTGCCGGCGACCATTGACCACGGCGGAGGCTCGCCAGAAACACTGCTCCGGCAGTATTTCGATGCAGCGAGGGCACCAGGAGATGCCCCTTTCTCGCCCCCATCCAATGGACCAAGCTAGAGGGCGCGGGGTGGTCAGAATCTCACCGGTGTTGAGGTTTGGTGGCGGCAGAGCCACGGGCTCGAGGCAGGGGACAGCTGCGGTGCATGGAGGTAGGCGTGGCTGGTGGCACTAGGTTGCTAGGGAGGTGGTGAGCATGGTGGCACGGACGGATGCGAGCTGCAGTGGCTGTAACCACGGTGGCGACATGGCCGGTGGCAGTGAGGTTTCGGCTCCGACGACTAACGCGGCTAGGAGACGATATCAAGCTCGGGGAGCAGGGGGAAAGACGGAGGCGCTCACAGCGGGGCTAGCAGAGGCGACAACGGTGGAAGCAGGAGCTGGCGCGCGCGCGACGAGGACGCGCCCTGTCTACTGGCATGGGGAGGAAGACGACAGAGGGGGCTGTGGTGGTGGGCTGGGCTACCTGATACGCCGGCTCAGGTGGGCTGCTGCTATAGGTAAGTTCTGTTTTGTTTTATTTTCCTTCTATTTTCTTTTATTTAATCCTTTGCCACTGTTTTGAATTCAAACAATGCTAGAACATCCTCTGAGTATTTTTATGTTGCCTCATGGACTTTTCCAGAGGCACATAAATTATCACAGAGCATTTGAAAACATATCCCATATATATTTGAATATATTTTCAAATTCAAATAGAATATTGTTTTAAATTCAGAGACCAAATAATCCCTTAAGAATGTTCCAAAATTTTGGTTTGGTATATAACCCTTGCCAAAATTCTCAACACTATTTTTAAGGCAATTTGGAATCACTGAATGCAATTTAAAGGGTTCTTGCCCTTCTTTCAAGATAATTTCTGAGGCTTTGAATATTCCTCATTTCAGTTTCCTTGAAATATAAACATGATGTAGGCTCACTAATGCAACTATTACACTTAGATATTCTAGGGTTGTGACATTGTTGAGGAAAGATGGGATGCCTTCTAGGGAATCCCCAAGCTTAGACGCTTGAGTCTCCTTGAATATTTACTTGGGGTGCCTTGGGCATCGCCAAGCTTGAGCTCTTGCCTCTCCTCCTTCTCCTCATATCGAGACCTCCTCGATCCTTGATCACTTGTCCACACAAAACTCAACAGAAAGTTCGGTAAATCCGTTAGTATAATAAAGCAAATCGCTACTCTAAGTACTGTTGAAAACCAATTCATATTTTGTTTTTTAATTGTTGCTACTGTAATATAACTTTTCTGTGGCTTAATCCACTGATAGAAATCAATAGTTTCATCAAAACAAGCAAACAATGCATCAAAAACCAAATCTATCTTAAACAGGACAGTCTATAGTAATATGAAAATTCACCAACTTTTGGTACTCCAAATTTTTTGAAAAAATTGGGAAAAATAAAAATTTTGTATAGAAAGACAGTGCAAAAAGTTTCAGAACCGTTTGAGGTTCCAGTAAAAAAAAATGTACAATCGCGCACTACAACCAAAGTTTCTTTTTTGCACCGCACAAACCAACAAGCAATGTAAACATCCTAAAGGAAAATCTTGGCACATTATTTCTATATACAATGGAATTTTACAAGGTGATAATTATTGTTGTTGAAAAGTTTCTGTAATCAAGATTCACAAAGTTTCCATGAGCATGAACAAAGTTCAAGGAGCTCCCTCACTTCAACAATGCTTGTCTCTCTCACTTTCACTTTCCTTTTTGAAAAGTTTTGGGTTGCCCTCTTTATTTTTTTGTTTTTAAACTCTATAAAATCACTCAACAGAAATAAATGACTCTCTAAAACTTCCGGGTTGTCTACCTGGTAGCGCTTTCTTTAAAGCCATTAAGCTAGGCATAAGGTGCTCAAGTAATGAATCCACCAAGGATCCCAAGGTATATCAAAGCCAATTTGAATTAGCAATGATTTGGCATTTAGTAGTGAGCACAAAGCAACATATATCAACCAATGATGAAGTCTAACTCTCCTCCTATGCATCGGCATGTCATACAAGAACAATTCATGCACATCAAGTAAAGGCCAATGCATAGCATAAGAAGTTTCTTGCAATTTTTCGTGTTGGAAACATAGAGATGCGGAGATGTAGTTCCTCTCTCATAATAATGGCAAGTAGGAGCATCAAGCACATGCATATTATATTCAACAAAATTATCATGTGCAACAGTAAAAGGCCACCCATCAATATAATCCTTAATAAGTGCAAACTTCTCCGATATAGTGTAGTTTGGAGAATTCAAAAAGATAACAGGACTATCATGTGTGGGTGCAATAGCAACAATTTCATGTTTAACATAAGGACCAATAGCAAGTTCATCTCCATAAGCATAATTCATATTGGCATCTTGGCCACAAGAATAGCTAGCATCAAGTTCATCAAAAAGGGATATTTCAAACGAATCAACGGAATCATAGCAATTATCATGGCATTCATCCTTCGGTAAGAACGAAGGGACATTAAATAATGTATGAGTTGGAGAGTTACTCTCATTATAAGGTGGGCACGGGTAGCTAATCCAATCTTCCTCCTTTTGTTCTTCGCTCTCCTCATCATCTTTTTCATCCAATGAGCTCACAATTTTATCAATTTCTTCTTCTATAGATTCCTGCAAAATATTAGTCTCTTCTCGGACAGTGGAGACTTTCTCAATAAATTCATCAATATCATAATTGTATTTATAATTCTCATAGCAATATTTAAGGATAGCTAAATTTTCAGGTCTATAAACTGAATCGTCAATCTTCAAACTCTTTAAACAAAGATTCAATTTCACAAGCACCCTTAAAAGCAACAAATTCTTCTATTCGTTCCACATCATAGTAATCATATATACCATTAGCGTAAGAAACTAAGGTTTCATTATCATTAAATTTGCATGAAAAGGGAAGGTGTGGAGCCTTCATCCTAGAGCAACAAGTATAATCATATCTCAAGCATAGTTGCCGATCATACCAATGCAACATATAAATTCGATCCAATAATAGTTTCCCTTTTTGAGTCAAGCAATAATCCCTAAAGTATTTACGTTGATCCAACGTGTCTCCCATTATATAATTGAATGGGGTTTTCTCAGGATTATTAAAGTAGTGCATAATATCTTTCACATAATGAGCATCGGGGGTTTTAGAAGGTTCCCCATCTTCATGAGTAGCAAGTAAACCTAAATTTTTTGGTATTTCGTGTTCCACATCCATAACTAAAGATAGAGAACAACTTAGAACAGCAAATAAAATCCACTTAGTGATAAAGCAAACAAGCACACACGAGAATATTCACCCCACGCTATTGCTCCCCGGCAATGGTGCCAGAAAAAGGTCATGATAACCCACAAGTACATGGGATCAATTGTAGCCTCTTTCGATAAGTAGGAGTGTCGAATCCAGCGAGGAGCTAAAGGTAGAACAAATATTCCCTCAAGTTCTATCGACCACCGATACAACTCTACGCACGCTTAACATTCACTCTACCTAGAACAAGTATGAAACTAGAAGTACTTTGTATGTGTTGTTGGATTTGTTTGCAAGATAATAAAGAGCACGTAAATAAAAGCTAGGGGCTGTTTAGATAAAGACACAACTAAATTAGTTTCAGTAGAGAGCTTTTTGTCACGAGAAAGTTATTTGTCCCTAGACAATCGATAACTAGAACGGTAATCATTATTGCAATTTTATTTGAGGGAGAGGCATAAGATAACATACTTTCTCTTCTTGGAACATATGCACTTATGATTGGAACTCTAGCAAGCATCTGAAACTACTAAAGGTCATTAAGGTAAAACTTAACCATAGCATTATAAGGCATAAAGTCCTCTTTTACTCCCATACGCAAACAACCTACTTACTCGGGTCTGTGCTTTTGTCACTCACGCCACCCACCATAAGCAAATCATGAACATATTGCAAACCCTACAGCGGGGATCCCTCACGCTTGCGCGACACGGAGAGCACCATAGGACAACACCAATAATAAAACATGCAACTCAAAGCAATCACGATCATCAATTAACCCATAGGACAAAACTGATCTACTCAAACATCATAGGATAGCCATACATCATTGGGAAATAATATATAGCGTTGAGCACCATGTTTAAGTAGAGATTACAATGGGTAAAAGAGGGGTTACACCGCTGCATAGAGGGGGGAAGAGTTGGTGATGACAGCGATGAAGTTGTTGGTGTAGATCGTTGTCGCGATGATGTCCCCGACGGCGTTCCTGCACCACCGGGACAGAGGGGGAGAGAGCCCCATTCTTCTTCTTCTTGTTCTTCTTCCTTGACCTTCCCCCTAGATGGGAGAAGGGTTTCCCCTCTGGTCCATGGCCTCCATGGCAGCGGACGGGTGAGTGCCCCTCCGATATTGGATCTCTCTCTCTTTTTCCTTCTGTTTCTGTGCTCTCGGATTTCGCCCTTTCACTGTTTCTTAAATTCCCGGAGATCCGTAATTCCGATTGGGCTGAAATTTTGGACATGATTTTATCTGGATATTGGCTTTTTTGCGGCGAAGGAAGGGCACCAACCACCTTACGGAGTGCCCACGAGGGCCCATGGCGCGCCCTACCCCCTGGGGCATGCCCCTCACCCTCGTGGGCCCCTCGGGCATCGTCTCGCGTTGATTCCACTTCCAAAAATTCACATATATTCCAAAAAATTCTCCTTAAGTTTTTATCCCGCTTGGACTCCGTTTGATATGGATTTTTTGCGAAACAAAAAACATGCAACAAACATGAACTGGCACTGGGCACTGGATCAATATGTTAGTCCAAAAAATAGTATAAAAAGTTGCCAAAAGTATGTAAATGTTGTAGAATATTGGCATGGAACAATAAAAAAATTATAGATACGACGGAGACGTATCAATAATCCTCAAGTTATGGATCCAGTCCGTGTAGTTGCTACCATCATCTTTCAACTTAGGTTTCTCTAGGAACGCATTAAAATTCAAGGGAACGGTAGCACGGGCCATTGATCTACAACATAGATATGCAGAAACTATCAGGACTAAGTTCATGATAAATTTAAGTTTAAGCATATTACTTAAGAACTCCCACTTAGATAGACATCCCTCGAGTCATCTAAATGATCACGTGATCCGTATCAACTAAACCATGTTCGATCATCACGTGAGATGGAGTAGTTTTCAATGGTGAACTGTAAGTGCATCTAGTGCCACCCCTAGTTGGTTTTGGAGTATTGACGACAAACTTGGTTGAGGGACTAATGTGTTTATGAGAATTGTAGGATAACACATGTAGTAGTCCCTTATTGATTCGGTTTACCTACTAGAGATGACCCCTAAAAATGTGTGAAGAAATTGAAGACAATGGTGGTTCGTGAAGACATTCACGATGAAGATTATGACATGTGAAGACATTCACTTGAAGACTATGGAGTGCGAAGACATAGTTGTTTCGTAGTTTCCTTTCTTCTTTACTGAGTCATAGGAACCACCGTACTATTAAGTGGGGTCCAAGTGAACAAAATCAGAGTGACTGATGTGATGCTCAACCAAAATCCTATGTCTTCGAGCGAAGACAATGAGGGCAAATCTTATCCAGAGTTGGATGAGTCATCTTGGCTTGTAACCCAAGTAAAGCTATCGCGTGTGTTTGACATCCAACCGTTGGACACATGTCGGTTCCTTAGTGACCCAGGGTCATTTCAGACATATCAGGTCGGGTTGCCTCCTGGCTATAAATATCCCACCCCTACACCATAAATTGGTGGCCGCTCAGAGTTAGTGCGCGGCTTTTGTCATTTGAGAGCAACCCACCTCCGAAGCATTTGAGAGAAAGATTCTTGCGAGGACAAAGCCCAAAACACCCAGAGCCAAAGAGTGTTAGGCATCACTGAATGTTGGGGAACATAGTAATTTCAAAATTTTCCTATGTACACGCAAGATCATGGTGATGCATAGCAATGAGAGGAAAGAGTATCATCCACGTACCCTCGTAGACCGTAAGTGGAAGTGTTGTGAGAACGCGGTTGATGTAGTCATACGTCTTCACGATCCGACCGATCCAAGTACCGAACGTACGGCACCTCCGAGTTCAGCACATGTTCAGCTCGATGACGTCCCACAAACTCCGAGCCAGCAGAGCTTCACAGGAGAGTTCCGTCAGCACGACGACGTGATGACGGTGATGATGTTGCTACCAATGCAGGGCTTCACCTAAGCACCGCTACGATATGATCGAGGTGGATTATGGTGGAGGGGGGCACCGCACCCGGCTTGGAACAATCAACTTGTGTGTCCTAGGGTGCCCCCTGCCCCCGTATATAAAGGAGCAAGGGGGAGGCCGGCCGGCCCTTGCAGGGCACGCCAGGAGGAGGAGTCCTTCTCCTAGTAGGAGTAGGACTCCCCTTTCCTACCCCTACTAGGAGGGGGAAAGGAAGGAGGAGAGGGAGAAGGAAAGGGGGGCGCCGCCCCCCTTCCCTAGTCCAATTCGGACTAGAGGGGGAGGGGGCACGCGGCCTGCCCTGCCGTCCCTCTCTCTCCACTAAGGCCCATGTGGCCCATTACTTCTCGGGGGGGGGGGGGGGGGGGGTTCCGGTAACCCTCCGGCACTCTGGTTTTCTCTGAAATCACCCGGAACACTTCCGGTATCCGAACATAGTCATCCAATATATCGATCTTTATGTCTCGACCATTTCGAGACTCCTCATCATGTCCATGATCATATCTGGGACTCCGAACTACCTTCGGTACATCAAAACACAAAAACTCATAATACAATCATCACTGAAACTTTAAGCCTGCAGACCCTACGGGTTCGAGAACTATGTAGACATGACCGAGACACATCTCCGGTCAATAACCAATAGCGGAACATGGATGCTCATATTGGCTCCTACATATTCTACGAAGATCTTTATCGGTCAAACAGCATAACAACATACGTTGTTCCCTTTGTCTTCCGGTATATGTCCGAAACTCCCCGAAACCATTCCGGTGTCCGAACATAGTCATCCAATATATCGATCTTTATGTCTCGACCATTTCAAGATTCCTTGTCATGTCCATGATCATATCCGGGACTCCGAAATACCTTTGGTACATCAAAACACAAAAACTCATAATACAATCATCACCGAAACTTTAAGCGTGCGGACCCTACGGGTTCGAGAAACATGACCGAGACATGTCTCCGGTGAATAACCAATAGCGTAACCTGGATGCTCATATTGGCTCCTACATATTCTACAAAGATCTTTATCGGTCAAACCGCATAACAACATACGTTGTTCCCTTTGTCATCGGTATGTTACTTGCCCGAGATTCGATCGTTGGTATCTCAATACCTAGCTCAATCTCGTTACCGGAAAGTCTCTTTACTCATTTCATAGTGCATCATCGCACAACTAACTCATTAGTTGCATTGCTTGCAAGGCTTATAGTGATGTGTATTACCGAGAGGTCCCAGAGATACCTCTCCGACAATCAGAGTGACAAATCCTAGTCTCGATCTATGCCAACTCAACAAGTACCATTGGAGACACCTGTAGAGCACCTTTATAATCACCCAGTTACGTTGTGGGTAGCACACAAAGTGTTCCTCTGGTAATCGGGAGTTGCATAATCTCATAGTCATAGGAACATGTATAAGTCACGAAGAAAGCAATAGCATTAAACTAAAATGATCAAGTGCTAAGCTAACGGAATGGGTCAAGTCAATCACATCATTCTCCTAATGATGTGATCCCGTTTATCAAATGACAACTCATGTCTATGGTTAGGAAACATAACCATCTTTGACCAACGATCTAGTCAAGTAGAGGCATACTAGTGACACTTTGTTTGTCTATGTATTCACACATGTATTATGTTTTCGGTTAATACAATTCTAGCATGAATAATAAACATTTATCATGAAATAAGGAAATATATAATAACTTTATTATTGCCTCTAGGGCATATTTCCTTCAGTCTCCCACTTGCACTAGAGTTAATAATCTAGATTAACAGTAATGATTCTAACACCAATGGAGCCTTGGTGCTGATCATGTTTTGCTTGTGAGAGAGGCTTAGTCAACGGGTCTGCAACATTCAAATCCGTATGTATTTTGCAAATCTCTATGTCTCCCACCTAGACTTGATCGCGGATGGAATTGAAGCGTCTCTTGATGTGTCTGGTTCTCTTGTGAAATCTGGATTCTGCCAAGGCAATTGCACCAGTATTGTCACAAAAGATTTTCATTGGACCCGACTGAGGGAGTCCTAGACTAAGGGGTCCTCGGGCGTCCGGCCTGCTAGCCATGGGCCGGACTGATGGGTTGTGAAGATACGAAGACCGAAGACTACAACCGTGTCCGGATGGGACTCTCCTTGGCGTGGAGGGCAAGCTTGGCGACTAAATATGTAGATTCCTTTCCCTGTAACCGACCTTGTGTAACCCTAGATCCTCCCGGTGTTTATATAAACCAAAGGACTTAGTATGGATAGGGGAGATACTCATTACCATAGCCATACAAGCTAGATCTCTAGGGTTTAGCCATTATGATCTCGTGGTAGATCAACTCTTGTAATACTCATATTCATCAATATCAATCAAGCAGGACGTAGGGTATTACCTCCATAGAGAGGGCCCGAACCTGGGAAAACATTGTGTCCCTTGTCTCCTATTACCATCGACCTAAGACGCACAGTTCGGGATCCCCTACCCAAGATCCGCCAGTTTTGACACCAACATTGGTGCTTTCATTGAGAGTTCCACTGTGCCGTCAACGAAAGGTCTGATGGCCCCTTCAATCGTCGATAGTGACGTTGTCCAAGGAGAAACTTCCTCCCCGGACAGATCTTCGTGTTCGGCGGCTTCGCACTGTGGGCCAACTCGTTTGGCCACCTGGAGCAGATCAATAGCTACGCCCCTGGCCATCAGGTCAGATTTGGGAGTTTGAACTACATTGCGGACATCCGTGGAGATTTGTTCTTCGCCGGATTCGAGACCGCGGCGACCGCTCCCGGTCACCTTGACGAACATGACCTAAGTCTGTGGTCAGACCGCATCCAGGAGATAGCTCCTGCGACCACCCCGGCCTTAAATCCAGAGCACACTGCGGCATCCAAGGATTGGAGGTTCAACCCCACCACAGAGGCCACAGATTCTCCAGCGTTGGAGCCGCACATGGACTTAATCTCACGCAATACTCGTGTCACTGGAACTCCGAACTCTTCTCTGGGTATAAGTTCCGAACCATGCGATTCTGCGGATACAGAACTTGATTGTTTATCGATCTTCGAGTTCAGCGCCGCAGACATCTTCCAGCACTCGCCTTTGGGTGATGTGCTAAACTCATTAAAGAGCCTGTCCTTGGCGGGGGACTCACAACCAAACTCTGTCCGGTTCGGACTAGGGGCTGATGATCGAGAATTTTGCTTCCCACCCGCCACCCACTTCATAGCCACTGTCGAGGATTTAACCGACATACTTGACTATGGCTCCGAAGACATGGCCAGTACGGATGGCGATGCCGACAAGGAGAAAGGCCAAAACCCGTCATTCACTAGACGACAGACGACCCCTTCTTCCTATGACGTATACATGGTGGACATGCCTGAAAAAACTAACAACAATGACAAAGAGGATCCAGTTGAGGATAAACCTCCTGAGAGACAGCCCAAGCGCCAGCTTCCTCGACGCCACTCTAAGTCACGTCGTTCCAAAGACTGCAGTACGGGCACCGGAAAAAAATAATACTCTGGACGATGCCGAAAATAGTGAAGACCCCGTCAAGGTAACCTCTGAACAGGGGGAACGGGAAAATGGGCAAGTTAGCCCTGATGAACATGCCATACACGGAGACTCGGAGGACAGTAATTATCTTCCGCTCTATGAGGAAGAGGAGAGTCTCGGCAATGAGGGTTTCATCGTGCCTGAGGAACCTCTCGAGCAGGAGCGCTTCAAACGCCGGCTAATAGCCACTGCAAGGAGCGTGAAAAAGAAGCAACCGCAGCTTCAAGCGAACCAAGATCTGCTCAATGATAGATGGACCAAAGTCCTGGCCGCCGAAGAATACGGCCTTAGTGGCCTAGCCAAAAGCTACCCGAAGTGTAGATTGCTACCTCAGTTCGATGACGAGGCGCTGGAGCCCGTACCATCATCGCACAATGCGACATGTC
The DNA here is from genome assembly GCA_034509565.1 of Triticum monococcum. Classification (NCBI taxonomy): domain Eukaryota; kingdom Viridiplantae; phylum Streptophyta; class Magnoliopsida; order Poales; family Poaceae; genus Triticum; species Triticum monococcum. Next base: position 390,522,628 of record CM067841.1, read on the forward strand.
GACCACAACTTGGTCCGGATAAAGGGGAAACTCAAGCTGAACACCAGACTGCCCCACCTCACCGTAAAGGCAAGAATAAAACAGCTTGGAGTTGTACATATGACCTTTGACATGACTTGGATAGTAGAGCAGGACACGCAAGATCGATCTATGGATCGCGAGGACATGCCTCAACACGCGACGACGGCTACCTATTCGGACATGACAAACCCAGCCACGCCCGGGCCGAAAACCCCAAATGCACTCCATCGGAGGTACGTCGCAGTGTGGCCCAACATAGAGGCGCCGCACACCCTCTTTGCTTCACAGACGAAGTAATGGAGCATGAATTCCCAGACGGGTTCAAACCCATGAATATCGAATCTTACGACGGAACAACGGATCCTGCGGTATGGATCGAGGACTTCCTCCTCCATATCCACATGGCCCGTGTAGATGTCCTTCATGCCATCAAATACCTACCACTAAAATTCAAAGGACCAGCTCGGTACTGGTTAAACAGTTTGCCGGAAAATTCTATTGGCAGCTGGGAAGATTTGGAAGACGCCTTTCGCGACAACTTCCAAGGAACATATGTCCGGCCACCGGACGTTGATGACTTAAGTCACATTGTCCAGCAGCCCAGAGAGTCAACCAGGAAGCTCTGGAATAGGTTCTTAGTTGAAAAGAACCAAATTGTCGACTATCCGGATGCGGAAGCCCTTGCGGCCTTTAAACACAACGCCCGAGATGAATGGCTTGCACGCCATCTCGGTCAAGAAGGACCTAAATCCATGACAGCCCTTACCGCTCTAATGACTCACTTTTGTGTGGGAGAAGATAGCTGGCTCGTTCATACAAGCAACATCGCCAGGGACTCGGGCACTTCCGAAATCCGAGATGGCAATGGCAAGCCACGACGAAGCAAACACAACAGTCGCAATGATAATGAAAGATCATGCGACACAGCGGTCAACGCCGGATTCAGCAATCCCAAACCCGGTCAATGGAAAAAGCCATTCAAGGCGAATAGAGACGGACCATCCAACCTAGACAGGATACTGGACCGACCCTGCTAGATTCACAGCCACCCCGATAAACCAGCTAATCACATCAACAGAAGCTGTTGGGTCTTCAAGCAGGCCGACAAGCTCAACGCTGAACATAAGGGAAGGGGGCCGCCAGGCAATAGGGACGACGGAGTGGTTCACCAGCCAAATACCGGGGGTCAATAGCAATTTGCCCCCGAGGATCGATCAATCCCGGAGCAGAAATAGCAGTTTGGCTTCCGCTGCCCACCTCATATACCCGCAAAATTTGTATCGTGCATACATCACTACACACTTAAGATACCATGGGCATTGGCGGAAGCACAATGGGGACAAGCCTGCAAGCACTCCCGTAACATTTTTTATCTACTTTCCTTTTTCTTTCTTCATTATCCCTTAAAAACAGGTGGTGCAAAGGACAAACATCTAAAACCGACTCTATCGGAGTTCAGATCCGTAGACTCACCTACGGGGCTACTTCTGTCAAGGATTCCCCTCGCCGAGGACAGGCGGCGCAGATGTGCGACAGGAGGTCCAAAGTAACTTTTTGTAGACCGCACTCTTTTTCGAGCCTGTAACATGCCTTTTTCCTCCGCCTTCAACCCCGGCCATATCAAATAGCCGGGGTTGTGGACTTTATATATATATATATATATATATATATATATATATATATATATATATATATCAAGTAATCATTGGCATATCGCTCAGGTCCCAGTAAACATTATCCGAATTAATCATCCACGTCTTTTCGCAAATGAATACGCCTATTATGGTTGTTTCACAGATATATCCCGACTTAACCTGCCAGGGGCTCGGTACGGGAATAAATGAGCTGCCAAAGTTCGAATAGCTTTCACAACGTACTTCGGCGTCGCGAATTTGGCCTTATATGCATCAGCTCCGGATCATGTCTTAGGTCAATGGTTGGGTTGCCCGGCTCCTGTGTTTGCCACCCTACGTTCCGCTCTATCGGCTAGGGTAGTAAAGGGAGAACTACTGCAATTGTGCTTTCGGTTCATCTGGTCAAGCACCTCAGTAGAGAAAGCTGAAAACCGACTGTCATGATGCTGCGAGAGCCAGTCAACCACTCGATGACTTATTGGAATCCGTCGCGAGTCCCTCCATATCACACGAAGGACCCTTTTTTAGGTCATATATGTAACACACCATATTGGAATAAGCCGTATGCATCCCAGGGGCTATATCGTAGCCCCCCTATAAAACTCCTATGGCTAAGTGAAACTGTTAATGCCCTATAGTCTGATTGCCTGGTTCGCCACATTATCACCTCCTTCATGGACCAAGACGTTGGGTCAAGAGTGATCAAATGCTTTTCCGAACACCCCCATACTTCCTACGAGGGGGCTGAAGCCGACGACTGGAAAACTTTCAGATTATGTTAAAAACGGCCGCACAGTAGGAACACAAGCTTTCGAGCAAAATATAAAATAGATTAACTATAAAATTGTCTTTTTACAATTCTCATACACCTCACTCGAACATTATGTCTTTCGAGCATTGACCCTCTATCAAGCGGCCGGCCTCTAGGACATCTTCAAAATAAGGGGTCCTCGGGCATCCGACCTGCTAGCCATGGGCCAGACTGATGGGCTGTGAAGATACGAAGACCGAAGAATGCACCCGTGTCCGGATGGAACTCTCCTTAGCGTGGAGGGCAAGCTTGGCGACTAAATATGTAGATTCCTTTCTCTGTAACCGACCTTGTGTAACTCTAGATCCTCTCGGTGTCTATATAAATCGGAGGACTTAGTCCAGATAGGGAAGATACTCATTATCATAGCCATACAAGCTAGACCTCTAGGGTTTAGCCATTACGACCTCGTGGTGGATCAACTCTTGTAATACTCATATTCAGCAATATCAATCAAGCAGGACGTAGGGTATTACCTCCATAGAGAGGGCCCGAACCTGGGTAAACATCATGTCCCCTGTCTCCTATTACCATCGACCTAAGACGCACAGTTCGGGACCCCTACCCGAGATCCGCCGGTTTTGACACTGACACTGATGCACTAGGTATGACACCTAGATCGGATATGACCTCCTTCATCGAGACTCCTTCATTTGCTGCTTCCGAAGCAGCTATGTACTCCGCTTCACATGTAGATCCCGCCATAACGCTTTGTTTAGAACTGCTCCAACTGACAGCTCCACCATTCAATATAAACATGTTTCCGGTTTGTGATTTAGAATCATCCGTATCAGTGTCAAAGCTTGCATTAACGTAACCATTTACGATGAGATCTTTGTCACCTCCATAAACGAGAAACATATTAAGGGAGTCCTGGATTAGGGGGTCTCCAGACAGCCGGACTATATCCTTTGGCCGGACTGTTGGACTATGAAGATACAAGATTGAAGACTTCGTCTCGTGTCCGGATAGGACTCTACTTGGCATGGAAGGCAAGCTAGGCAATACGGATATGTATATCTCCTCCTTTTGTAACCGACCTTGTGTAACCCTAGGGCCCTCTGGTGTCTATATAAACTAGAGGGTTTTAGTCCGTAGGACAACATACAATCATACCATAGGCTAGCTTCTAGGGTTTAGCCTCTCCGATTTCGTGGTAGATCAACTCTTGTACTACTCATATTATCAAGAATAATCAAGCAGGACGTAGGGTTTTACCTCCATCAAGAGGGCCCGAACCTGGGTAAACATCGTGTCCCCTGCCTCCTGTTACCATCCGCCTTAGACGCATAGTTCAGGACCCCCTACCCGAGATCCGCCAGTTTTGACACCGACATTGGTGCTTTCATTGAGAGTTCCTCTGTGTCGTCGCCGTTAGGCTTGATGGCTCCTTCGATCACCGATAGCGATGCAATCCAGGGTGAGACTTTTCTCCCCGGATAGATCTTTGTATTCGGCGGCTTCGCACTGCGGGCCAACTCGCTTGGCCATCTGGAGCAGATCGAGAGTTACGCCCCTGGCCATCAGGTCAGGTTTGGAAGCTTAAACTACACGGCCGATATCCATGGAGACTTGATCTTCAATGGATTCGAGCCCCTGCCTAGTGCGTCACACGGCCATGATGAGCATAATTTAGCCCTGCCATTGGACAATGTCCAAGAGATCGCGTCGGCAACCGCTCCGACCCTCAATTTGGAGCCAGCTGCGCCTTCCATGGGCGGGTGGATAGACCCAGCCACGGAGGCCGCTCTCTCATCGGCGATCGAGCCGAGTATCGACCTTACCCTTCATGAGAGCCGCGACGCCGAACTACCGGATTCCTCCCCGGCCACGGACTCCCAACCGCCTGCGCCTGTGCCTATCGAATCCGATTGGGCGCCGATCATGGAGTTTACCTCCGCGGATATCTTTCAGCACTCGCCCTTCGGTGACATACTAAACTCATTAAGGTCTCTCTCTTTGTCAGGAGAGTCCTGGCCGAACTATGTCCGGCAGGATTGGGATGCGGATGACGAAGAAATTCGCTGCCCACCCACTACCCACTTAGTAGCCACTCTCGACGACTTAACCGACATGCTCGACTTCGACTCCAAAGACATCGACGGCATGGACGACGATGCGGGAGGCGAAGAGGAACCACTGCCCACTGGGCACGGGACAACCACCTCATCATATGATGTATACATGGTGGACATACCCAAAGAAAACGACGGCGAGGAACGGAAGGACGCAACGAAGGGTTGTTCCCTCGAGAAGCAGTCAAAGCAGCGGCGTAAGCGCCGCTCCAAATCCCGCCTCGGCAGAAACAGCGGTCACATAGACCCAACGATAGAGCAGGGTGAACCATCGCGCGACCAGGGCAACACGGAGAATCAAACCAGACAACCCGACTCCGTCGAAGATAACAGTCCGGATGACATCACACCGGACATGCACCCAGAGCAACAGAACGCCCATCAAAGGCTTGTTGCTACTGCGAGGAGTCTAAAAAAGCAGAAGCAAAGGCTCAAGGCTGCGCAAGACACACTCAGAATCAGATGGAGTGAAGTACGCAACACTGCAGCGAAGTACGGCGGTAATCGCCACACCAAGAGCTACCCGAAGCAAAAGTTGCTACCTGAATTCGACGAGGAGGCCTTAGATCCCCCGCAATTAGAAAATAAAACGGCCATCCGGTCGGATAGACGACCTCGCGGCCAATATAGAGCGGCAAACGACGCCGCACATAAGCCAGTACGCGATCCACGCGAGGGCTTGCATGAAAAGGACGACGCCACCAGATCCATATATGGGCCACGCAAGCGCGCTCTAGTATGCAATACAACACAACAAACGTCCGAACACCACGGTACACCCAAATACAGGGGTGCCGCACGCCCCCTATGTTTTACCGATGAGGTGCTGGACCATGAATTTCCAGAGGGATTCAAACCCGTAAACATAGAGGTGTACGACGGAACAACACACCCTGGGGTCTGGATTGAGGACTATATCCTCCATATCCACATGGCTCGAGGAGACGATCTCCACGCCATCAAGTACTTACCCCTCAAGCTCAAGGGGCCAGCTCGGCACTGCCTTAAAAGCCTCCCCAAAAACTTCATTGGAAGATGGGAAGAGCTTGAAGACGCCTTTCGGGTAAATTTTCAAGGGACCTATGTCCGACCACCAGATGCAGACGATTTAAGTCATATAACTCAACAACCCAGAGAGTCAGCCCGAAAGCTTTGGAACATGTTCCTCACTAAGAAGAACCATATAGTAGACTGTCCGGACGCCGAAGCCTTAGCAGCTTTCAAGCACAGCGTACGAGACGAATGGCTCACCAGACACCTCGGCCAAGAAAAGCCGAGAACAATGGCAGCGTTAACAAGCCTCATGACCCGCTTTTGCGTGGGCGAGGACAGCTGGTTAGCCTGATGCAGCACCAGCGACCCAAGTACATACGAAGTCAGGGACGGAAACGGGAAATCACGACGCAGCAAAAACAAGCGCCAGAATAAAGAAGACAGCCAGAAGAGCACATCGGTAAACACCGGATTCAGAAGCTCTCGGCCGGGTCAACAAAAGCCGCCCTTCAAAGGCAACAGAGGCGAACTGTCTAGCCTAAACAAGATCTGGACCAAATATGTCAGATCCATAGTACCCCCGACAAACTTGCAAATCATACCCATAGAGAATGTTGGGTCTTTAAGCAGTCCGGCAAGCTCAACGCCGAACATAAGGGGCAGGATACACCAAGCAAAGACAAGGACGAGCCTCGCAAGTAAAGCACTGGGGAACAGAAGAAATTCCCACCTGAAGTTACAACAATCAACGTGTTACACGTAATAAAGGGGAGAAACAAAGCGGCACTCCCAGAGACACATGCCCCAGGGCCTATCACCGCGGAATTCTGCCACTGGTCGTCCCAACCGATCACTTTTGACCATCGGGATTACTCAGCAAGTGTCCGGCGTGCAGGATGGGCTGCCTTGGTGTTAGACCCAATAATTGATGGATACCACTTTACACGAGTTTTGATGGACGGCGACAGTTTAAATCTGATATATCAGGACATAGTACGCAACATGGGGATAGACCCAGCAAAAATTAGCCATAGCAATACTACCTTTAAAGGAGTAACGCCAGGCCCAGAAGCCCATTGCATGGGCTCCCTGCTACTAGAGGTTATATTCGGCTTCCCCGATAACTTCCGCAGCGAAAAATTAACCTTTCACATCGCTCCGTTCCAAAGCGGCTATCAAGCACTACTCGGACGCGAAGCTTTCGCTCACTTTAATGCAATACCGCATTACGCATCCCTCATGCTTAAGATGCCCGGACAACGCGGCATCATTACAGTAAATGGAAATATTGAGCGCTCCTTGCGCACAGAAGACCGTGCGGCTGCCTCGGCAGCCGCACACTAAACGGCCTCACTAACTAAAGCTTCTGAGAGGTCGTTAAGACCATGGACACGGTTGGACGAGTCCGGCGCAGTTATATGTAATTGATACATGTTTGATGGCTATACCCCTATTACAATACAAGGGGATCAACGCGCGCAAACAAGTGGCAATTAGGCTCAACTTTACTCATCTTGAACTGTACATATTTTCTTTAGTACAACCTACCTTTTTGCATGTCAACTTTTCAACTAACTTCCTCTCTTTTACAGATGACCATCATGCTACACCCGTCCAGGATACGGCACAACGGAGACACAGGTGCAGACATGCAGCAGGGACCCGTTCCAAGGATTCTTTTTAGATTAAGACCCTGCGTAAACCTTTTTTTACTGTCTCTTGTTGATACACATCCCCCAGACTCTCAGTACAATTGAGAAGGATGCTGACGTATTGGCATGTGGCCACGTCAGAATATTGCGCATACCTGGACACCAGGGGCTTATTACAAAGGGCACTATCTAGGCCCGGTTCACACCATAAAGAACGAATACCTTAGGGAGTGTTTGGTGTCGCAAGTTTGGCCTTATATGCATCAGCTCCGAGTCATGTCTTTGGTCAAATGTTGGGTTTGCCCGGCTCCTGTGTTTTGCTGCCTTATGTTCCGCTCTATCGGCTAAGGCGGCACCAGGAGAACTACTGCGATTGTGCCCTGGTTCATCCGGACGAGCACCTCAGTAGAGAAAGTCGAAAACTGGCTGTCATGATATAGCGTGAGACTGGTCAACCACTCGATGACCTACCGGAATCTTTGGGATTCCTCCGCCTTAACGAAGGGCCGTTTCCCGGCCAGGCATGTACGCACCCCGAATTCGGATGAGTGCGGAGCCACCAGGGGCTATATAGTAGCCCCACTGTCAAACTCCTCTGGCTAAGTGAAAGTGTTAAAGCATTATAGTCCGGTTGTATAGTTCGCTGCGCTATCACCTCCCTCATGGACCAAGACGTTGGGTCAAGTGTGAACATGCGTCTTCTGCGAACACCCCCGCATTATATGCATGGGGGCTGAAACCGACGACTGCAATCTTTCAGGTTATATACATATATACATAAACGGCCGCACAGGAGGCATCGTAATACTTTCGGGCAAAAGTATACATACAGCTTTGATAAACTTAATAAAACATTGTTTTTACAATGGGAATACATGTCATTCAAACATAATATTCTTCGAGCACCGGGCCTCTATCGAACGAGCGCCTTCAAGAACTTCTTCAAAATAGTGCTCGGCAGCCACTCGGCCTATCGCCGAGCCCTGCGCCGCGATAGTGGTGGCATCCATCTCCGCCCAGTATGTTTTGACACGGGCAAGGGCCATCCGCGAGCCTTCTATGCACGCCGACCTCTTCATCGCATTAATATGCGGCACCGCACCAAGGAACTGCTGCACCAAACTAAAATAGCTGTTCGGCTTTGGCCTTTCCGGCCACAGATGATCCACAATAGATCTCATGGCGAGTCCGGACAATCTATTCAGCTCGGCCCATTCGGCAAGCCGATCAGTCAATGGAAGCGGACACACTGGAACATTAAACTGTGACCAGAATAGCTCGTCCACTTCACGTTCTGTTTGATCTCGGAAGTATTCGGCCGCATCGACATCACTCGCCGCCAAGTCCAGATATGCGTCCGCCAAACTCCACAGCCAGTCCAGAGGGGCATACTAAGGATCTCCAAACTTCCTCCGCAGCATGAAGGGTTTCCCAGCCGCGATATCCCCGGCTTGATGCAGCTCCTCCTTCTTCGCTCTCATCGCAGAGCGGGTGTCTTTGGTCGCCATCGTGGCCTTTTCCAGGTCCGTCGCCTTCGCCCGGTTTTCTTCTTCAAGAAGCTGGCAATGGTCGGTAGTGTCTTTTAACTTTACAGCCATCTTGGCCATTTTCTCTTTGCTCTCGTGATGCGCGGCCTTTTCGGCTCTTAACTCTTTGGCCACCTTTAAAGCGGCCGCATTACTACTCCTTGCTTGCTCCTTGGCTCGGGCAAGCTCCGCCCGAAGGGCCTCCATGGTGGCAGCTCCATCTGCAGTCACAACATATTAAAGATACTGGCATCATGCTGCTCTTATTATGTGACGATCACCAGAAAAATCACTCACCCTGTGCCCCGTCAAGCCGCTTGTTGACAAGCACAATGTCGGCATCTGCCGCATCCAGTTTCCGCTTTAGTCCGGCAAACCCATCAGTCCGGCTAGCCACCAGAGCTTCAACCACCTTCACATAAAGGCGGTCTGGTCATTACCTAGGACTACGATCCTCTGTTCGCCGCTGTTCTCGACGACAACCAGAGTCTCAGGGGCTACTATCTACACAGGGCACACCTTAAAATGTGTGGTACTGTAAAAAATGTACATCATTTCACGTACCTCAAAACCCGTCAGTAGACTCATAAAGGCTTCATGCAACCCGCTTTCGGCGGAAGAAATCCTTTCAATTATCGTACCCATCAATGTACGGTGCTCTTCTGAGATAGTCGCTCGCTCTAGCAGATCCCTCAATACGTCCGACCGCATACCAGACGGTGTGGGACTCTTTCGGTGGCTCTCTTCAAGAGCCGGATACTGTGGACTTCGGGTGGCCATAGGATTGTCTTCTGGCCTCACCGGATCCGGAGAGACCCTCCGCAACGACACTTCAAGGTCGCCCGCTTCTTGAGCTGGGGAGTCCGGGGGAGGCGTTTCGCTCTCCATCATCTCCGGAAGAAGATCCCTCGAAGACGAGCTCTGCTGGGAAGGGCTAAGATCCGAACTGCAAGATAAATGCTTCAGTTATTTCCCTCAGAAGTAAGGTATGATATCTTCACTATTAAGTACTTTTTGATTACTTACAACTCGTTAGAGGGCTGATCCCCGCCCAGACATTGTACGGCAAGAGCACCCTCCGAGGCAGGACCCTCCGGTGGAGATTTCTTCTCCTGTTTGGAAGCCTTGGTTTCCGGATCTTCAGAGGTAGTCCTCTTCCTTCCCCGGGGCGAGAGAATGTCAGATTCTTCCGCTGGGTTGTCCTCCCTCACGGAGACACTCATTCCCTCGGTTGGAATAGGTAGCAGTGGAGGCCCACTTTCGCCCTCTTTATTCCCCCCTTCATCTTCCTTTGAGGGCACCAAGCAAGGTGCTGGCTCGAGCATCTTTTCCAGCATTGGATTGTCCAAGCCTTCAGGAAGGGGGGCCGAACACTGGATCATCTTCGCCTTTGTTATCCAGTCCCGGTCAAAGAGCGATTCTTCAGAACAATGTTATGATAAAAAGAGGATAGTGTGTTCGGCCATGGGATTACTTACTTGGACCGCGGTGCGGTTGCTACTCAGGCGCACATCCTCAGTAATGTCCGAACACTCTATTTGGGGTTTGAAGAACGATTTATACATCTCCTCGTGCGTCAGGACGAGGAAATTTTGAATAGTGCGCGGTCCTTCCGGGTTGAATTCCCACATGCGGAGGGGCTAGCGTTTGCAAGGCTGGATGCGACGAACCAGCATGACTTGCATTACCATAACCAGACTGAAATCTCCCTCGAAGAGATCTTGGATGCGGCTCTGCAGTACGGGCATGTCCTTGGTCAGGCCCCAGCTCAGCCCCCTGCTGATCCATGACATCAGTTGGGGTGGAGGGCCCGAGCGGAAGGTAGGGGCGGCTACCCACTTGGCACTTTGAGGAGCTGTGACATAAAACCACTCCCATTGCCACAATCCGGACACCTCTGGAAAGGAGCCCTTCGCCATGGAGCGCTAGCAATTTTGCTTATTAGAGCACGTCCGCACGCTGCGTACGGCCCCTCGACCGTCTTTGGCTTCACGTCAAAGGTCTTGAGCCACAGGCAAAAGTGAGGGGTAATGCGGAGGAAGGCCTCACAAATGACAATAAACGAGATGTGAAGGAGGGAATCCGGGGCTAGGTCGTGAAAATCCAGCCCGTAATAGAACATAAGACCCCTGACAAAGGGATCCAGAGCGAGGCCTAGTCCTCGAAGGAAGTGGGAGATGAACACAACAATCTCATTGGGTTTGGGAGTAGGGATGACCTGCCCTCGGGCGGGCAGCCTATGCAAAATTTCGGCGGTCAGGGCCTCCCTCAACTTCTTGATATCCTCCTCTGTGACGAAGGAAGGCATCCACCGGCCTTGAAGGCTGGATCTGGACATGATTGAAGGTCCGAAGCACCTGACCTAGGCTTTGGGTGTTAGAACTCGAGGCGGGGGAAGGATTCGATTGAGCACGGGAGGGGAGAAGTAAACGCCTCGTCCCTTTATAAAGAGGGTGAATATCAAGCGTCCTCCTCATGGCCGTTTGGGACTTGCCTAAAATCTAGGAGTCCTAGGCACGGTTGGGTTACCCACGTCCGTATTAATGAGGATCCCGTAATATGGGGGACACGATCTCTACTTTGACAAGACGTGTCAAGAAACCGCCTCGCGTTATGTACGGGGCTGGTTAAGGAAAAACGGTTCGAATAATTACCGGGCCATGGCATGATGCCATGTTGCCAAAACGTGTCAGCGGATTGGATTCGTGGAAATATTATTCTCTGTATGGTGGTATGTGCGACTTATTTAGCAGGGTCGGACACTATCCTTGTATTCAAAAAATCTTCTGTGGTGTATTCGGAGGAGGAACCCGCCTTGCAATGCCGAAGACCACACTGCGCCCCGGACTCATCGTCATTGAAGCATGGTTCAGGGGCTACTGAGGGAGTCCTGGATTAGGGGGTCTCCGGACAGCCGGACTATATCCTTTGGCCGGACTGTTGGACTATGAAGATACAAGATTGAAGACTTCGTTCTGTGTCCGGATAGGACTCTACTTGGCGTGGAAGGCAAGCTAGGCAATACGGATATGTATATCTCCTCCTTTTGTAATCGACCTTGTGTAACCCTAGCCCCCTCTGGTGTCTATATAAACCGGAGGGTTTTAGTCCGTAGGACAACATACAATCATACCATAGGCTAGCTTCTAGGGTTTAGCCTCTCCGATCTCGTGGTAGATCAACTCTTGTACTACTCATATTATCAAGAATAATCAAGCAGGACGTAGGGTTTTACCTCCATCAAGAGGGCCCGAACCTGGGTAAAACATCGTGTCCCCTACCTCCTGTTACCATTCGCCTTAGACGCACAGTTCGGGACCCCCTACCCGAGATCTGCCGGTTTTGACACCGACACATATCCTTAGTCCTTTTCAGGTATTTCAGGATGTTCTTGACCGGTGTCCAGTGATCCACTCCTGGATTACTTTGGTACCTCCCTGCTAAACTAACAACAAGGCACACATCAGGTCTGGTACACAGCATTGCATGCATGATAGAGCCTATGGCTGAAGCATAGGCAACACTTTTCATTTTCTCTCTATCTTCTGTAGTGGTCGGGCATTGAGTCTTACTCAACTTCACACCTTGTAACATAGGCAAGAACCCTTTCTTAGCTTGATCCATTTTGAACTTCTTCAAAACTTTATCAAGGTATGTGCTTTGTGAAAGTCCAATTAAGCGTCTTGATCTATCTCTATAGATCTTGATGCCCAATATATAAGCAGCTTCACTGAGGTCTTTCATTGAAAAACTCTTATTCAAGTATCCTTTTATGCTATCCAGTAATACTATCATTTCCAATCAACAATGTGTCATCCACATATAATATTTGAAATGCTACATAGCTCCCACTCACTTTCTTGTAAATACAGGCTTCTCCAAAAGTCTGTATAAAACCATATGCTTTAATCACACTATCAAAACATTTATTCCAACTCCGAGAGGCTTGCACCAGTCCATAAATGGATCGCTGGAGCTTGCACACTTTGTTAGCACCCTTTGGATCGATAAAACCTTCAGGTTGCATCATATACAACTCTTCTTCCAGAAATCCATTCAGGAATGCAGTCTTCACATTCATTTGCCAAATTTCATAATCATAAAATGCGGCAATTGCTAACATGATTCAGACAGACTTAAGCATCGCTACAGGTGAGAAGGTCTCATCATAGTCACTCCTTGAACTTGTCGAAAACCTTTCGCAACAAGTCGAGCTTTGTAGACATTAACGTTACCGCCAGCGTTAGTCTTCTTCTTGAAGATCCATTTATTCTCGATGGCTTGCCGATCATCGGGCAAGTCAACCAAAGTCCACACATTGTTCTCATACATGGATCCCATCTCAGATTTCATGGCCTCTAGCCATTTTGCGGAATCTGGGCTCATCATCGCTTCCTCATAGTTCATAGGTTCGTCATGGTCAAGTAACATGACCTCCTGAACAGGATTACCGTACCACTCTGGTGCGGATCTTACTTTGGTTGACCTACGAGGTTCGGTAGTAACTTGATTTGAAGTTTCATGATCATCATCATTGGCTTCCTCACTAATTGGTGTAGGTGTCATAGGAACCAGTTTCTGTGATGGACTACTTTCCAATAAGGGAGTAGGTACAGTTACCTCATCAAGTTCTACTTTCCTCCCACTCACTTCTTTTGAGAGAAACTCCCTCTCTAGAAAGGATCCATTCTTAGCAACAAATGTCTTGCCTTCGGATCTGTGATAGAAGGTGTACCCAACAGTCTCCTTTGGGTATCCTATGAAGACACATTTCTTCGAGTTAGGTTCGAGCTTATAAGGTTGAAACTTTTTCACATAAGCACCGTAACCCCAAACTTTAAGAAATGACAACTTTGGTTTCTTGCCAAACCATAGTTCATAAGGTGTCTTCTCAACGGATTTAGATGGTGCCCTATTTAACGTGAATGTAGCTGTCTCTAAGGCATAACCCCAAAATGATAGTAGTAAATCAGTAAGAGACATAATAGATCGCACCATATCTAGTAAAGTACAATTACGACGTTCGGACACACCTTTACGCTGTGGTGTTCCGGGTGGCGTGAGTTGTGAAACTATTCCGCATTGTTTTAAATGAAGATCAAACTCGTAACTCAAATATTCTCCTCCACGATCAGATCACAGAAACTTTATTTTCTTTTTACGATGATTTTCCACTTCACTATGAAATTCTTTAAACTTTTCAAATATTTCAGACTGATGTTTCATCAAGTAAATATACCCATATCTGCTCAAATCATCGGTGAAGGTGAGAAAATAACGATATCCGCCGTGAGCCTCAACATTCATCGGACCACATACATCAGTATGTATGATTTCCAACAAATCTGTTGCTCGCTCCATAGTTCCGGAGAATGTCGTTTTAGTCATCTTGCCCATGAGGCATGGTTCGCAAGTACCAAGTGATTCATAATCAAGTGATTCCAAAAGTCCATCAGAATGGAGTTTCTTCATGCGCTTTACACCAATATGACCTAAACGGCAATGCCACAAATAAGTTGCACTATCATTATCAACTCTGTATCTTTTTGCTTCAACATTATGAATATGTGTATCACTACTATCGAGGTTCATTAAAAATAGACCACTCTTCAAGGCTGCATGACCATAAAAGATATTACTCATATAAATAGAACAATCATTATTCTCTGATTTAAATGAACTAGCGCACATGCCCGTGTGTTGCAACGAGATGATAAAATTACATGCCTCTAGCTCAATATAAGAATGGATCAAGACTCTCACATGACCGTATTCTCTACTTGAACATGGCACCATTTAATTAGAGCCGAACCAGTATATTCTGTTGTATTGGCACGTGCCCATAATTTCTTTCAATAATAATTAACTTGCATATTCTTTTTTCTTGGCACATGGAAGCTATCACCATTAAAATTTATGGTGTCCCTTATTCTGAACAAGCTGACTTAGCTCGATGTGCCAGATATGGAGTATGGGAGTGATCGAACTCACGACCTCAAAAACCCGACCACATGTTGCTAGCCACTCAAACAAACGCATCGTATTAACCAATGGTCAGCGTGAACATTAAAGAACATAATGCAACGTCAACTTCAAAACATTTTTTTTGAACTTTTCAGAAACCGATAACTATGAACTGGCAACGTGAACAAATTTACAAATTATGAACATTTGTTTTTGAAAATTCCATACATTTAAAAAACACGAATTTTTTAGCGGAACATTTGTTGAAATTCACAAATCTTTCCTAAAAGCATGGAGATTTTTTAAATTTGTTTACAATTTTAGGAAATGGGAACATATTTTGAACACATAGAAGAAATTTAGAAAATGTGTCATTTAATGCAAGCATTATTTTCAACTTTTTCAATATATCACGAAAACAAGAATATTTTTCAAATTTTTAACATTTTTAAAATCTTCAACAAATTCGAAAAAACTACATATTTTCCAAAAAATTGGAATAATTTTTAAAACTCGGAAAAAATCAGAGTGACAAAAAAATTAAATTGCAAACATTTTTTAGAGTGAACACAATTTTGGAATTCATAACATGAACTACCGAATAAACTTGGTAATGTGATTTTTTTGAAAATTCCATAGATTTTAATAGAAAGCAAGAACAAAAAATTTGAATGGAACATTTCCCCAAATTCACATAAATTTCTTAAAAACATGAACCTTTATAGAAAATACGAACAATTTTTAAGTTGTGAACAATTTCTGAAATTAGAATATGTTTTGAAAATTTAGAAGAATTTTAGAAAATGTGTTTCTTTAATGCCAACATTACTTTCAATTTTTGCACATATCGCTAAAACAAAATATTTTTCAAATTTGGAACATTTGTCAAATGTTTTTTTTCAAAATCTTGATTTTTTCGAAAATAACAAAACATTTGTTTTGAAAAAATGGGAATATTTTTAAAATTTCGAACAATTATTGGCATGAGAAAAAAGTCCAAACATTTTTAATTCGTAACTTTTTACGAAATTTTAAATAAAAATAGAAATTGCAAACATTTTTTGAAAATTTCGAATTTCAGAAGAAAATTGAAAAATAGACTTAGAATGTGAAAAATAAAAAAGAAACAGGAACAACAAAGAGATTGGAATAATTTTTAAAACTCGGAAAAAATCAGAATGAAAAAAAAATTAAATTGCAAACATGTTTTAGAATGAACACAATTTTGGAATTCATAACATGAACTACCGAATAAACTTGGTAATGTGAATTTTTTTTTTGAAAATTCCATAGATTTTAAAACAAAGCAAGAACAAAAAAATTGAATGGAACATTTCCCGAAATTCACATTAATTTCTTAAAAACATGAACCTTTATATAAAATACGAACAGTTTTTAAGTTGTGAACAATTTTTTAAAATTAGAATATGTTTTGAGAATTTAGAAGAATTTTAGAAAATGTGTTTCTTTAATGCCAACATTACTTTCATTTTTTGCACATATCGGTAAAACAAAATATTTTTCGAATTTGGAACATTTGTCAAATGTTTTTTTTTCAAAATCTTGATTTTTTCGAAAATAACAAAACATTTGTTTTGAAAAAATGGGAATATTTTTAATATTTCGAACAATTATTGGCATGAGAAAAATTTCCAAACATTTTTTAGAATAGGAACACATTTTTAATTCGTAACTTTTTACGAAATTTTAAATAAAAACAGAAATTGCAAGCATTTTTTGAAAATTTCAAATTTCAGAAGAAAAATGAAAAATAGACTTAGAATGTGAAAGATAAAAAATAAACAAGAACAACAAAGAGAAAGAAACAGAAAAAGGAAAATTGAAACAGAACACGAGCAAAAATGGGCCGCCGAGTCTTGGGTGCCCTGTGCATAGCTGAAACTATTCCTCGCACTGTGCGGGAAATATGATGTTTTATTGTTGCATGGGCAGGGAAAACTGGGCTGACTTTACTGGGCCATAGCGCGCGCGACCCACGCACGTAATCCTGCAGAAATTGTTTTTCCTTTGCTAACAGACGACGACAAAAGTTTAGTACCACCTCGGATAGAAAAAAACTTTTGATGGTGAACGGATGAAAAAATTGGAGAAACGCACCTTGCTTTATTAGTAGGTATAGATAACCGTCTCGCATCAAAAAAGATCCAGATATAATGTTCTTGTTCAACACTAGCGTGCCGATGGCGATCACATCGACTTCGGAACCATTTCCCACGCGCATCATCACCTCGTCCTTAGCCAATCTTTGATTAATCCGTAGTCCCTGTTTCGAGTTGCAAATATTAGCAACAGAATCAGTATCAAATCCTCATGTGCTACTGCGAGCTTTAGTAAGGTACACATCAATAACATGTATATCATATATACCTTTATTCACCTTGCCATCCTTCTTATCCGCTAAATACTTGGGGAAGTTCCGCTTCCAGTGACCAGTCCCTTTGCAGTAGAAGCACTCAGTCTCAGGGTTAGGTCCAGACTTGGGTTTCTTCTCTTGAGCAGCAACTTGTTTGCTATTCTTCTTGAAGTTCCCTTTCTTCTTCCCTTTACCCCTTTTCTTGAAACTGGTGGTCTTGTTGACCATCAACACTTGATGCTCCTTCTTGATTTCTACCTCCGCAGCTTTTAGCATTGCGAAGAGCTCGGGAATCGTCTTATCCATCCCTTGCATATTATCGTTCATCACGAAGCTCTTCTAGCTTGGTGGCAGTGATTGAAGAACTCTGTCAATGGCACTATCAACAGGAAGATTAACTCCAGTTTAGTCAAGTGGGTATGGTACCGAGACATTCTGAGTATATGTTCACTGACAGAACTATTCTCCTCCATCTTGCAGCTATAGAACTTATTGGAGACTTCATATATCTCAATCAAGGCATTTGCTTGAAATATTAACTTCAACTCCTGGAACATCTCATATGCTCCATGACATTCAAAATGTCGTTGAAGTCCCATTGTAAAGCATGGCACACTGAACTATCTAGTAGTCATCAGCTTTGCTCTGCCAGACGTTTATAACATCTGGCGTTGCTCCCGCAACGGGTTTGGCACCTAGAGGTGCTTCCAGGACGTAATTTTTCTGTGCAGCAATGAGGATAATCCTCAAGTTACGGACCTGGTCCGTGTAATTGCTACCATCATCTTTCAACTTTGTTTTCTCAAGGAACGCATTAAAATTCAACGGAACAACAACACCGGCCATCTATCTACAACAACATAGACAAGCAAAATACTACCAGG
Source organism: Triticum monococcum (assembly GCA_034509565.1). Classification (NCBI taxonomy): domain Eukaryota; kingdom Viridiplantae; phylum Streptophyta; class Magnoliopsida; order Poales; family Poaceae; genus Triticum; species Triticum monococcum. The sequence goes on from CM067841.1 coordinate 390,540,562, forward strand.
TACTAGGTTCTTGATAAATTAAAGTTCAATTAATCATATTTAAGAACTCCCACTTAGATAGACATCCCTCTAATCATCTGTGTGATCACGTGATCCAAATCAACTAAACCATGACCAATCATCACGTGAAATGGAGTAGTTTTCAATGGTGAACATCACTATGTTGATCATATCTACTATATGATTCATGCCCGACCTTTCGGTCTCAGTGTTCCGAGGCCATATCTGCATATGCTAGGATCGTCAAGTTTAACCCAAGTATTTCTGCGTGTGCAAAACTGGCTTGCACCCGTTGTATGTGAACGTAGAGCTTATCACACCCGATCATCACGTGGTGTCTCGGCACAACGAACTTTGGCAATGGTGCATACTCAGGGAGAACACTTGTACCTTGAAATTTAGTGAGAGATCATCTTATAATGCTACCATCAATCATGCATAATAAGATGCATAAAGGATAAACATCACATGCAATCAATATAAGTGATATGATATGGCCATCATCATCTTGTGCCTTTGATCTCCATCTCCAAAGCACCGTCATGATCACCATCATCACTGGCGTGACACCTTGATCTCTATCGTAGCATCGTTGTCGTCTCGCCAAATATTGCTTCTACGACTATCGCTACCAATTAGTGATAAAGTAAAGCAATTACTAGGCGATTGCATTGCATACAATAAAGCAACAACCATATGGCTCTTGCCAGTTGCTGATAAGTCCGTTACAAAACATGATCATCTCATACAATAAAATATAGCATCATGCCTTGACCATATCACATCACAACATGCCCTGCAAAAACAAGTTAGACGTCCTCTACTTTGTTGTTGCAAGTTTTACGTGGCTGCTACGTGCTAAGCAAGAACCATTCTTACCTATGCATTAAAACCACAATGATATTTCGTCAAGTTAGTGTTGTTTTAACCTTCAACAAGGACAAGGCGCAGTCACACTCGGTTGAACTAAAGTTGGAGAAACTGACACCCGCCAGCCACCTATGTGCAAAGCACGTTGGTAGAACCAGTCTCGCGTAAGCGTACGCGTAATGCCTGTGCGGGCCGCTTCATCCAACAGTACCGCCGAACCAAAGTATGACATGCTGGTAAGTAGTATGACTTGTATCGCCCACAACTCACTGGTTTTCTACTCGTGCATATAACATCTACACATAAACCTGGCTCGGATGCCACTGTTGGGGAACGTAGTAATTTCAAAATTTTCCTACGCACATGCAAGATCATGGTGATGCATAGCAATGAGAGGAAAGAGTATCATCCACGTACCCTCGTAGACCGTAAGCAGAAGCGTTATGAGATCGCGGTTGATGTAGTCATACGTCTTCACAATCCGACCGATCCAAGTACCGAGCGCACGACACCTCCGAGTTCAGAACACGTTCAGCTCGATGACGTCCCACGAACTCCGATCCAGCAGAGCTTTACAGGAGAGTTCCGTCAGCACGACGACGTGATGACGGTGATGATGTTGCTACCGATGTAGGGCTTCGCCTAAGCACCACTACAATATGATCGAGGTGGATTATGGTGAAGAGGGGCACCGCACACGGCTTGGAACAATCAACTTTTGTGTCCTAGGGTGCCCCCTGCCCCCGTATATAAAGGAGCAAGGGGGGAGGCTGGCCAGCCCTTGCAGGGCGCGCCAGGAGGAGGAGTCCTCCTCCTAGTAGGAGTAGGACTCCCCTTTCCTACTCCTACTAGGAGGGGGAAAGGAAGGAGGAGAGCGAGAAGGAAAGGGGGGCGCCGCCTCCTTTCCCTAGTCCAATTCGGACCAGAGGGGGAGGGGGTGCACGGCTGGCCTGGCTGGCCCTCTCTCTCTCCACTAAGGCCCATGTGGCCCATTACTTCTCCCGGGGGGGGGGGGGTTCTGGTAACCCTCCGGCACTCCGATTTTCTCCGAAATCACCCGGAACACTTCCGGTATCTGAATATAGTCGTCCAATATATCAATCTTTATGTCTCGACCATTTCGAGACTCCTCTTCATGTCCATGATCACATCCAGGACTCCGAACTACCTTCGGTACATCAAATCACATAAACTCATAATACCGATCGTCACCGAACATTAAGCGTGCGGACCCTACGGGTTCGAGAACTATGTACACATGAACGATACACGTCTCCGATCAATAACCAGTAGCGGAACCTGGATGCTTATATTGGCTCTTACATATTCTACGAAGATATTTATCGGTCAAACCGCATAACAACATACGTTGTTCCCTTTGTCATTGGTATGTTACTTGCCCGAGATTCGATCATCGGTATCTCAATACCTAGCTCAATCTCGTTACCGGCAAGTCTCTTTACTCGTTCCGTAATGCATCATCCCGCAACTAACTCATTAGTTGCATTGCTTGCAAGGCTTATAGTGATGTGCATTACCGAGAGGGCCCAGAGATACCTGTTCGACAATCGGAGTGACAAATCCTAATCTCGATCTATGCCAACTCAACAAGTACCATTGGAGACACCTGTAGAGCACCTTTATAATCACCCAGTTATGTTGTGACGTTTCGTAGCAAACAAAGTGTTCCTCCGGTAATCGGGAGTTGCACAATCTCATAGTCATAGGAACATCTATAAGTCATGAAGAAAGCAATAGCAGTAAACTAAAACGATCAAGTGCTAAGCTAACGGAATGGGTCAAGTCAATCACATCATTCTCCTAATGATGTGATCCGTTTATCAAATGACAACTTGATACGTATCCAACGTATCTATAATTTTTGATTGTTCCATGCTATATTATATTCTATTTTGGACATTATTGGGATTTATTATACACTTTTTATATTATTTTTGGGACTAACCTATTAACCGGATGCCCAGCCTAGAATTGCTGTTTTTTTGCCTATTTCAGAGTTTCGTAGAAAAAGAATATCAAATGGAGTCCAAACGGAATGAAACCTTCGGGAACGTGATTTTCGGAACGAACGTGATCCAGAGGACTTGGACCCTACGTCAAGACATCAACCAGGAGGCCACGAGGTAGGGGGCGCGCCCTCCACCCGTGTTGGCCCCCTGTTGCTCCACCGACGTACTCCTTCCTCCTATATATACCTACGTACCCCCAAACTACTAGATACGGAGCCAAAAACCTAATTTCATTGCCGCAACCTTCTGTACATGTGAGATCCCATCTTGGGGCCCGTTCTGGAGCTCCGCCGGAGGGGGCATCGATCACGGAGGGCTTCTACATCAGCACCATAGCCTCTCCGATGGTGTGTGAGTAGTTTACCTCAGACCTTCGGGTCCATAGTTATTACCTAGATGGCTTCTTCTCTCTTTTTGGATCTCCATACAATGTTCTCCCCCTCTCTTGTGGAGATCTATTCGATGTAATCTTCTTTTGCGGTGTGTTTGTTGAGACCGATGAATTGTGGGTTTATGATCAAGTTTATCTATGAACAATATTTGAATCTTCTCTGAATTCTTTTATGTATGATTGGTTATCTTTGCAAGTCTCTTCGAATTATCAGTTTGGTTTGGCCTACTAGATTGATCTTTCTTGCAATGGGAGAAGTGCTTAGCTTTGGGTTCAATCGTGCGGTGTCCTTTCCCAGTGAGAGCAGGGGCAGCAAGGCACGTATTGTATTGTTGCCATCGAGGATAACAAGATGGGCTTTATATCATATTGCATGAGTTTATCCCTCTACATCATGTCATCTTGCTTAAAGTGTTACCCTGTTCTTATGTACTTAATACTCTAGATGCATGCTGGATAGCGGTCGATGTGTGGAGTAATAGTAGTAGATGCAGGCAGGAGTTGGTCTACTTGTCTCGGACGTGATGCTTATATACATGATCATACCTAGATATTCTCATAACTATGCTCAATTCTGTCAATTGCTCAACAGTAATTTGTTCACCCACTGTAAATACTTATGCTCTTGAGAGAAGCCACTAGTGAAACCTATGGCCCCCGGGTCTATTTTCCATCATATTAATCTTCCAACACTTAGTTATTTTTATTGCCTTTTATTTTACTTTGCATCTATATCATAAAAAACACCAAAAATAGTATCTTATCATATCTATCAAATCTCACTCTCGTAAGTGACCGTGTAGGGATTGACAACCCCTTATCGCGTTGGTTGTGAGGATTTATTTGTTTGTGTAGGTGCGAGGGACTCGTGCGTGGCCTCCTACTGGATTGATACCTTGGTTCTCAAAAACTGAGGGAAATACTTACGCTACTTTGTTGCATCACCCTTTCCTCTTCGAGGGAAAACCAACGCAGTGCTCAAGAGGTAGCAAGAAGGATTTCTGGCGCCGTTGCCGGGGAGGCCTACGCAAAAGTCAACACACCAAGTACCCATCACAAACCCTTATCTCCCGCATTACATTATTTGCCATTTGTCTCTCGTTTTCCTCTCCCCCACTTCACCCTTGCCGTTCTATTCGCCCTCTCTCTCTCTCTCTCTCCATCCTCCCTCTTTTTCTCTATTTGCCTCTTTTTGCCCGTCTCTTGTTTGCTCATGTGTTGGATTGCTTGCTTGTCACGATATATCAAGATAATACTGAATTGTGTGACTTCACCAATACCAACAACAATGATTTCCTTAGCACTCCGATTGCTACTCTTACCAATACTGAATCTTATCATGAAAGATCAATTCGCTGGCCTTCCTAGTGAAGATGCCGCTACCCATCTAAATAGCTTTGTTGATTTGTGTGATATGCAAAATAAGAAAGATGTGGATAACAATATTGTTAAATTGAAGCTATTTCCTTTTTCGCTTAGAGATCGTGCTAATGCTTGGTTTTCATCTTTGCCTAAAAATAGTATTGATTCTTGGAATAAGTGCAAAGATGCTTTTATCTCTATGTAATTTCCTCCCGCTAAGATTATCTCTCTTAGAAACGATATTATGAATTTTAAGCAACTTGATCATGAACATGTTGCACAAGCTTGGGAGAGGATGAAATTAATGATACGGGATTGCCCTTCGCATGGTTTGAATTTTGTCAGGACCCTGATTCCAAGTCACATCGATCTAGCCGGTAACACCTCATATCGCTTTGCGGCCTCACGCACGGTATTCCCACGGGTGTCGCCTTACCATGGCCCGGGACCATCTGCGCCTTTTGGCTCACGTATATGATAGTGTCGCTAGCATCCATATGACAGAGAACCCGAGCCGACTTGGCTAGTCGTGAACCCAAAGCGGCACCAACCTATGGAGACAGGCATACATGAATCACACCGAGCATGTCGGTCAGCAGCGTGTGAATCTGGACTGTAGCACTGGGCTAACAGGACTCCGGGAACCTGGGCTGTAGCAGGCTAGGCAGGACTCCGGATGTCACCGCGTGACATTTCCCGGAAGGGACAGACACAGTTACAAACTGAAACACATGCCGGCCAGTCAAGTGTCCTGAGCAGTAGTGCTGGGCTAGCAGGACTCCGGTGAACCGGGCTGTAGTGGACTACTATGGCTCATGGAAGCACTAGACTACATTTCCCCATAAGAGAGGCTGCCAAGGATAAACAACTAGATTGTCGGATCCCACACATACCAAGCATTTCAATAATACACACAATATGCTCGATATGTGTAAATACAACATGGCATCACAACATAACTCTACGACTCAAGTATTTATTCATTAGGCTCCGAGGAGCGAGATATTACAAACATGGGTCTCATGACCCATCAATCATAGCATACAAATCAAAGCACATGCGGAAGCTTACCATGTCTGAGTACAGGCATCTACAAATGAAAAAGGCTAAGAAGCCTGACTATCTACCAGATCCTGCCGAGGGCACAAGATCGTAGCTGAGGTATCAAGCTAAACGTCGAAGTCCACGTGGAACTACTAGCGAGACTGAAGTCTCTCTGCAAAACATAAATTAAGCAAACGTGAGTACAAAAGTACTGAGCAAGACTTACGTCAGAACTAGGTACATATGCATCGGCATCAACAAAGGGATGGTGGGGTTTAACTGCAGCAAGCCAGCTTTGACTCAGTGGCTAACCTGAACTACGACTGCAAGCAACTCTTTTGAGGTGGCGCACACGAGTCCACATATTCACCAATCAATACACCACTATGGATCCGCTCCCGTCTCCCTACGAGAACGCCATCCATAGCACTCACGCTTATCTTGCGCATTTTAGAGTATCCACTTTCACTTGTCTATGAACTGTTATAGGCAACCCAGAAGTCCTTTACTGCGGACACGGCTATTCGAATAGTTTTATACCCTGCAGGGGTGTACTTCGTCACACATGTTTCCACCACTTAGCGCCTGCACACGACATGTGCTCGGCAGACTTCAAGCGAAAGCCGACGTGGGTGTAGACCACGACCTGACTAACCGCACAAGTCTCTAGTCCAGGTTTATCGCCTATTCGGGTTCCATCCACGAGGAGATCCAGCCGGAGTTTCGCTCACAGCCCCAAACGATGTGTGCAGGGTTCACGAGACACCAAACGGGCGCCCGGTACACCGTGCCATGGTGTATCTACCGCATCATAGCCCACACCTAGGGTCAGCGCTACGCACGACCGCCAACACATATCCTGTAAACACTAGAAACTAGTTGCAACTCCTGGATAGAGGACGAGAGGGGTCAGTAAGTCGAGCGGGGTCATATTTCAGGGCCCAATGTGTGGTAGTAGCTGTTTCATGGATCACAAACACAGAACTCAGTTCCTGAGAACGGTTTCAATGAGACAACCCACCATGTACTCCTACATGGCCTCTCACCGCTACCTTTACCAAATCGTGTTCACACACTTAGCTCACACACAGTAGGGCATGTTCACAACTTTCCAATTCATTCCCGATGAATCAGACCTGACACAACTCTAAGCAATAGCATGCATGACAAGCAAACATGAATGAGTAGGCACATCAGGGATCCAACAACTCCTACTCATGCTAGTGGGTTTCATCTATTTACCATGGCAATGACAGGTCATGCAAAGGAAAGGGGTTCAACTACCGCAACATGTAACAGTTGAATCGTTGTTGTCCTAATGCAGTAAAAGAGAGCAGGAGCAAGAGAGTGGGCTTGTATCAGAGTGAACAAGGGGGTTTTGCTTGCCTGGCACTTCTGAAGATAATATAGTTCTTCATCGGTGTCATCGATCATGTCGTTGGAAACATCATCGACTGAGAGGGGACGGTTACCGGCAAACAGAGAAGGACACAATCAATGCAATGCAACAATATGATGCATGAATGTGACATGGCAATATGCTGTTGATTGGCCTAATGTAACTAGCAACAAGTTAAATGGAGTTGGTTTGAACACTAGATTCAAATTCAAACTCCACATGTGCTTTCTTAAATACCATTTAATTGAATTGTCCTAAACAGAGGATATAAGTTGTTTAACATGCATGAAAATGCCACAAACATATTCTTTGGATTTTTTTGATCATTTTTCATATATAATTTATTTCATTTGGAGTTACAGTTTAATTTCTATGAATTTTGGAAGTTTTGGGCATTTTCTGGAATTTCTGAATTATTTTAAATCCAGAAAATGATTAACTGCGTCAACATTGCGTCATGCTGGCGTCAGTAGGTCAACATGGCTACCCTGGGTCAAACCTGACATGTGGGGTCCACACGTCAGTGACACAGGGCTGGTTAGTGTCGCTGACTGGTGGGCCGGGTCAACGGTCACGTCAGCAGAGTCAATGCTGACGGGTGGGTCCCACTATTTATGAACTAAACCAAACAGAAAATAAAACTAACCTAAACAGATACAGGGGCCCACATGGCAGTGGCTCCAGGGGTTAGTTAGAGCATCATTAGTGGCTAATGACTTGCCATGTCAGCACTGCCAGTGATTAGTCGCCGGCGACCTCAAGTCGCGGTGGATCCCGCATGGCAGGCCACGGGGATGGCAGGCGATGGCACCAGGAGGAAGCCCAGGCCCGTGCGCGTCTAGGGGAGGCCGCAGGGCCGTCGGGGATGGCCTGTTGCAACGGCGGCAGCGAGGTTAGCGGCGGCCGGAGCTAGGTGATGTGCGCGGGTGGCTCTGCGGGGTGCAAGCGGGCAAGGGGAGGCGCTAGCGAGGCTCAGCGCGGGGCGGCAAACATGTTACGCAGCACGGGATGACCAAATGGTCGCCGAAGCGATGCCGGCGACAAGCTCGAGCGGAGGCGAGCTTCGGCCATGGTGGAACTACGGCCTGGAGGGTGTGAACGCATGGGGTAGAAGAGGGGTTCGAAGCAGGGGCTCACAGCGAGTGCAGCGGTGGCCTCAGCGTGCTCGGGGAAGCACCGGAGCGAGCGGGGCGGCGAGAGGGATCTCCGGCGGCCCGAGGAGGAAGACGATGGCGGGACGGCGATGCAGAGCTTCCGGTGAAGCGTGTCTAGACGGAGAGGACGAGGGAGGCATGGCGATGCTCACGGACTCGTCGGAGAGGCTCGGGGATGGCTGTGGCTGCAGCTATGGCGAACGGCGGCGACGGGCGCGCTCGGGTGTGGCGCGGGAGAGAGCCGAGGAGGGGGGGAGAAACACGAGAGAGAGTGAGGGAGGTCCAGGGGGTGCGTGGCGTCGCGAGGGAGGTCTAGGGCGACGAGGGAGCACGCAGGCAGGGTGGAGGTGGCCGGCGTGTGGTTGCGCGCGCCGGGCATGTGCCCCTGCCTACTGGCGCGAGGAGGGAGGCGACAGGAGGCACCACGTGGGCTGGGCCAGTGAGCTGGGTCGGCTACAGGTAGGTGGGCCAGGTTATTCTTCTCTCTCTCTTATTTCTGTTTCAGTTTTTCTACTACTTTTATTCTGTTTTGAATTAGTAAAAATACTAATTCATTTTGAAAAATCATGAAAATGATTGTGGCATATGTTTGGGTTATTTCCAACAACCTTAAAATACTTTCAAGATTATCTGGACATTTAAAAGTATTTATAGGATTTAAATGTCCAAATGCAAATACTTATGATTTAATTCAACTACCGCAGCATGTAACAGTTGAATCGTTGTTGTCCTAATGCAGTAAAAGAGAGCAGGAGCGAGAGAGTGGGCTTGTATCGGAATGAACAAGGGGGTTTTGCTTGCCTGGCACTTCTGAAGATAATATAGTTCTTCATCGGTGTCATCGATCACGTCGTTGGAAACATCATTGACTGAGAGGGGACGGTTACCGGCAAACAGAGAAGGACACAATCAATGCAATGCAACAATATGATGCATGAATGTGACATGGCAATATGCTGTTGATTGTCCTAATGCAACTAGCAACAAGTTAAATCGTTTAATTTCTATGAATTTTGGAAGTTTTGGGCATTTTCTGGAATTTCTGAATTATTTTAAATCCATAAAATGATTAACTGCGTCAGCATTGCGTCATGCTGGCGTCAGCAGGTCAACAGGGCTATCCCGGGTCAAACCTGACGTGTGGGGTCCACACGTCAGTGACACAGGGCTGGTTAGTGTCGCTGATTGGTGGGCCTGGTCAACGGCCACATCAGCAGAGTCAATGCTGATGGGTGGGTCCCACTGTTTATGAACTAAACTAAACAGAAAATAAAACTAACCTAAACAGATACAGGGGCCCACATGGCAGTGGCTCCAAGGGTTAGTTAGAGCGTCATTAGTGGCTAATGACTTGCCATGTCAGCACTGCCGGCGATTAGTCGCCGGCGACCTCAAGTCGCAGAGGAGCCCGCACGGCAGGCCACGGGGATGGTAGGCGAGGGCACCAGGAGGAAGCCCAGGCCCGTGCGCGTCTAGGGGAGGCCGCAGGGCCGTCGGGGATGGCCTGTTGCAACGGCGGCGACGAGGTTAGCGGCGGCCGGAGCTCGGTGATGTGCGCGGGTGGCGCTGCGGGGTGCAAGCGGGAAAGGGGAGGCGCTAGCGAGGCTTAGCGCGGGGCGGCAAACATGTTACGCAGCACGGGATGACCAAATGGTCGCTGGAGCGATGCCAGCGACAAGCTCGAGCGGAGGCGAGCTTCGGCCATGGCGGAACTACGGTCTAGAGGGTGCAAACGCGTGGGGTAGAAGAGGGGTTCGAAGCAGGGGCTCACGGCGAGTGCGGCGATGGCCTCGGCGTGCTCGGGGAAGCACCGGAGCGAGCGGGCGGTGAGAGGGATCTCCGGCGGCCCGAGGAGGAAGACGATGGCGGGACGGCGATGCAGAGCTTCCGGTGAAGCGTGGCTGGACGGAGAGGACGAGGGTGGCGTGGCGATGCTCGTTGATACGTCGGAGAGGCTCGGGGATGGCTGTGGCTGCGGCTATGGCGAACGGCGGCGACGGGCGCACTCGGGTGTGGCGCGGGAGAGAGCCGAGGAGGGGGGAGAAACACGGGAGAGAGTGAGGGAGGTCCAGGGGGTGCGTGGCGTCGCGAGGGAGGTCCAGGGCGACGAGGGAGCACGCAGGCAGGGTGGAGGTGGCTGGCGTGTGGTTGCGCGCGCCGGGCACGTGCCCCTGCCTACTGGCGCGAGGAGGGAGGCGACAGGAGGCGCCAGGTGGGCCGGGCCAGTGAGCTGGGTCGGCTACAGGTAGGTGGGCCAGGTTATTCTTCTCTCTCTCTCTCTCTTATTTCTGTTTCAGTTTTTCTACTACTTTTATTCTGTTTTGAATTAGTAAAAATACTAATTCATTTTGAAAAATCTTGAAAATGATTGTGGCATAGGTTTGGGTTATTTCCAACAACCTTAAAATACTTTCAAGATTATTTGGACATTTAAAAGTATTTATAGGATTTAAATGTCCAAATGCAAATACTTATGATTTAATTCAAAAATCCATAAATGACCTAGAAAGGTGTGCACCATTTTTTAGAGGTTCTAGACCAATTCAAAAATGATGAACTTTTCTAAAGACCATTCTGGGTTCTTGAAAATGTTTTTAAGTGGAACCTATTTGATTTAATTTTGGTGCTAGGGTTTGTCATCCCCATTTCAACTTTAATTGAAAATAAACATGATGCATGGATGCTTTAAGGCAACTAATGGCAAGCAAATTCTAGGGCTGTGACAAATTTGTGGATGATTATACATTTTTTTTATGCCGGACTGAAGATTGCTTCTAGAAATCTTTTAGATTCGGTCGTGGGAGGCACTTTTATGGAAATCACTTTAGGAGAATCTACTAAACTCCTAGATAATATTATGGTTAATTATTCTGAATGGCACACTGAAAGATCTACTAATAAGAAAGTGCATGCGATAAAAGAAATTAATGTTTTGAGTGGAAAGATGGATGAACTTATGAAATTATTTGCTAATAAAAGTGTTTCTTCTGATCCTAATGATATGCCTTTGTCTACTTTGATTGAGAATAATAATGAATCTATGGATGTGAATTTTGTTGGTAGGAATAATTTTTGTAACAACGCGTATGGAGGAAACTTTAATCCTAGGCCGTATCCTAGTAATTCCTCTAATAATTATGGTAATTCCTACAAAAATTCTTATGGAAATTATAATAAGATGCCCTCTGATTTTGAATCTAATATTAAAGAATTTATTACTTCGCAAAAGAATTTCAATGCTTTGATTGAAGAAAAATTGCTTAAGATTCATGAGTTGGCTAGGAACGTTGATAGAATTACTCTTGATATTGATTCTTTGACACTTAGATCTATTTGTAACATCCCAAATTTTCAATTTGGAATGTTATACATTAGATCATCATTGCATATCATATTTTATTGCATTTTGGCTTGATCCTAGAAATTCTACGCAACTCAAGGACCTTCGGAGAGAGTTGAGGATTTCATTATTTTCATATTCGAGTTTTCTCGAATTTTGGACACAGGATCATTTGATTTTAATTATTTTCTATACGAATATTTTTTTATAAAAATAAAAGAGAGAGGATAAAATGACTTCCTCAAAATAGAGAAATATCGAAGATTTAATATTAAAATCAAATAAGATTTTTATTCGGAGTTTTATTGCTATTTTATTTCAATTAGGAAAAATATGCGTTTTTCAAAGTTCCGTTTTAGGCCCAAATAAATGTTCACCTTGTCCAGCTTATTTTTAGAGGACGGCGAAAATTTATTTCGGGATTTTTGCAGTCTATTTAGTATTTTTTCTTTCTTTTTCTACACGTCGGAATTATTTAAAAAAAGTCAACCGACTCTGGGCCGTACCCGAGCGGGACTCCGCCCGGGGGACCTTTATAAGCCGCCACCCCTGAGCCGTCGAAGCCCACAGCCGCCGACACGGGCCGCCGCCGCTGGCATGCGCCGCGGAGCCGCGCCGCCTCGCCGGACCAGAGGTAGCCGCCTCGGTTTTCATGAGAAAACCATTTGGTTTTTTTTCGGAACCCTAGATCCGTTTTTAGATTCGATTCGGTTAATTTTTGTCGGTTTAGTTATTTAACGAAAACCCGTTTTTACGTTCATTTTAACGAACGGTTTTCACCGTTTAGCCGCAGACAGCGAACTTCGTTCGTTAGCCTGTTCGTCAGTTTTTCTTTTTCTTAGATTTTCCGCAATTATTTTCGATCGCGATTTTTGATTTGATTTTCGTTTTAGTATAACTTTTCGCTTGTTTATCGCAATCAGGGGAATCAAGCACCTAGAGTTTCGTCTCGAAACCCTCTTTCCGTTTAACCAACTTGAACAAGTTTTTTCTACTGTAAAATTTGACTTTAGTCTAGATTAATAATCGGATCTTGTTTTTTTCGCAGTTTGAGTTTCATTGCTCCGTTTGATTTGATTCTTTTTGCAAACCAGAGTTCTTAAGTTGAACTTTTTGGTTCGATCTCTTATTTGAGTTTTACCCGTGCCCTTGTTTGATTGCTTATTGTATGCTTGTTTGATTGCGATAGAGTACCCGGAGTGCGAAGCGTGCTACATCGAGTCTCTAGGTTTCACGAATCATCAGCAAGGCAAGTAACACTTTGATCATATCCCTCTATCACCCCGTTTTTATGCGTTAGTTTGAACCCTCAAACATTACATGGTTAGGACTTGATAACATGAGGGATTGGGAAGTAGATGAGGTAGTACCTATTCACCTGTTTATTATCAAACCCTTGGGAGTTACTTCTACGTTGCTTATATTGCTATGCTATGCTCGTAGACGTGGATTGGGTTTGAGTGAATCCATGACAGATGTGAGATTGTTAATTAATGGTTCAACTGAAGGTGGCAACTTTAATACAAATCTGGGTGGATTGCTTGTCGGGCACCTTGAGAATCCAGTGTTGTCCTAGGAAATCCCGGAGTACCCGTGTGATAATCCTAAGGTCCGCCACCTAGGCTCAAAGGGAACTGAGATATTTCATGCTAGAAACTTCCGTGTGTAGCCACAAGCTATTATGGGCTCTAGCGTAGTTGAGTAAGTTGCGTGAAGCTCTTGAAGAGGTGGACTAGCAGATGTAGTGGGTTGTAGGTGGTATAGTCTATCCAGAGTAGAGAGTTAATGCTTCTGAAAGACTATGTCTCGGTCATCCGTTTATCAAACACCATGTTCCAACGGAGGAGATCGAGTCTTATGGGGAAAAGTGCGCAAATCTCTGCAGAGTGTACAAACTAATCATGGTTAGCCGTGTCCCCGGTTATGGACATATTGAGTATCTAGTACTTGGATTATCATATGTATCTCATCACTATAAATTAATATTGTTGGGTTGATAATTACTTTTAATTGGGATTGAGTTGGAGGAACCTTCTCAGTGATGTTTCAACTACCATGATAGTTAAATAAAAATCTATTCCTTTGTTGTAGGGAAAAATTGGCTTTTCGCAAAACTTTAACCGTAGAGCTTTCTACCTGCCAAATATGCATATAGTGATAGCATTATTCTGTTCTTGCTGTACCGTGTTATATTGCTAGCATATTCCATGTGCTGACCCGTTTTCGGGCTGCAATGTATTATGTTGCAGACTTTTCAGACGAGGAGTAAGGTTCGTTAGGAGTTGGAGTTGATGGACTCACTTTATCTTCCAAGCCTTCTGTTGTTATCGTATTAGATGGCCTTAAGATATATTTATAGTAATAAGTTCTCTTTTGAGACGCTCGATGTAATAAGGGTGTGATTGCTACTCTATTATAAATCCTTTGAGTACTGTGTGTGTCAGCATTACCGATCCAGGGATGACACTGAAGCACAGAGACTTGACCATTTGAGATCGGGTCGCTACAAGATGGTATCAGAGCACACGCTGAGTGTAGGACATAGCCACTAAGCTAAAGCCCTAGATCAACACTCTCTTCTCATTTCTGACTCCTCTCCATTTTCTACTCTTTAGGATGGCGGATGCAAGGAACAAGTTTGCACAACCGGATGAAGAAGCACCTTTTGGACGACACTTGAAGGAAGTCACTAAGTACCTGAACATTGGAATACCAAGCTTCATCGGGACTTACAACGCCACTTTACCAGAAGAGGAGCGATGGATGATTAAAGTTCAAGTTCCAGGAAGGACATTCGCGCCAGTCACCAAACCCATAGAGTTTTCCTTTGATGCACCAATCTGGAGTCTAGGAAAGAGTATGACAGCTCACATCACCATGGGACGCATTGGAGAAGTTTACCATAAGGAGCTTAAGGATACTATCTACCAGATTTGTGGGCACCGAGATGAGCAATGGGAGATGATCAGCACCAGGAAGGATAGATCAATCGCAGCTTTCATCCAGGAGTTAAACCAGCACATTTGTCGCCAGGAGAACTAGATGTGCGTAGGCATGATAGATCTGAAGAAGGCGATGACAAGGATCATAGAACTAGAGGAAGAACTCAAGGCTACTCGCGAAGATTATGAGGAGGAAATTTTCATACTAGTGGAGAAGAATGATGATCTGGAAAGGAAGCTGGGAGTATTCATGGGAGACCCCGCGCTAGGAGGAGAAGACGACGAACCCAAGGAGATTCGTTCTGAGGACTACATCATCATCGACGACACCGACTCGGACCCCGGCGATAGCCATGATGACTATGAAGACGAAGCTGGAGCAGACATCATGGAGTCTTCGACCGATCAATATTTCTAGTAGACCACCACATCAGTAGTAGTATTCCACCATGTATATAGTATAGCCCGAGCACTTCTGTAACGATAGTTAGATCAATTGTATGCCCTTGCTTGATTGATTGAGTGATATGATTGTGTTTGTCTCATGTGCATATGGGTAGTGTTTTTCTCACTAGACCTCATTCTATTCTATTCTCTTCCCTCTAAACCCTCAGATGCCTCCGAGACGTGACCCCGGATTTACTTTCCCGCCGGAGCTCACTAAATTGATCCAACAGCAGAATACACTGATGCAGTTGCTAGTTTAGAATCAAGGCAAAAACAACAACAACCCACCACCACCACCACCAGTTGACAACTTAGCCCACTTTCTGAGGTTGCAGCCGCCGGTGTTTTCCAGCAGCACCGAGCCGATAGTGGCAGATGACTGGCTCCGCAGAATTGGAAGGGAGTTAACCACTGCAGGCTGTATAGATGTTGAGAAGGCGCGTTTTGCCGCACATCAGTTGGATGGACCAGCAGCCTCATGGTGATAGAATTACACAGTCACCTATCCTATAGCCACTGTTACATGGGATCAGTTTCAGCAAGCATTCCACACCGCCTATGTCTCAACGGGAGCTATGAGCATGAAGAAGCGTGAGTTTCGCAACTTGCACCAAGGGAACCGTACTGTGGGGCAGTACGTGGATGAATTTAGTAAGCATTCTCGTTATGCCCCTGACGATGTGGCCACAGATGCCGCGAAGAAGGAGAAGTTTGTGGAAGGGCTGAACGATGAGATGAGCATGCAGTTGATGGTGGCAACATTTAACAACTACCAGGAGTTGGTAGACAAGGCTCTTATGATTGAAGGGAAGCAGCAGCAAATTGAGAGTCACAAAAGGAAGTATGGACAAGGAAGGTACAACTCAGGAGCTCAGCAGCAGCCTCGTCTAACCCCGAACTCAGGAAGACTTGTTCATAACCATGGAGGTCACAACCATAACGGAGGAAGTTCACATAACCACAATGGTTCCTAGAATGATACTGGGAACTGAACAAGCAACAATCAGACCCGCCCCAATCCAACCACACCCGCCAAGAGAGACCTAAGTCATTACTTGCTTCAAGTGCGGGAAGACTGGACACTATGCCACGGAGTGCCTTGAAGCGAAGAATGGAAACGGTAATGGGAGCGCTGGGAAGAAGCCTAATCCATTCAACAAAGGACAAGTGAACCACGTTAACGTGGAGGAGGTTGAAGGGCAGCTAGACGCAGTTATCGGTCAGTTTTTGGTTAAGTCTTTTACCGCCCTTGTTCCTTTTGATACTGGTGCATCACATTCATACATATCAAGGGGATTCGTGGATAAGTTTAAACTACCAACCCAAACCCTTAGGACCCCTCCGTTAGTAAGTTCACATGGAGCAGAGTATATGGCCAGCCGATGGTGCGACCAGATACCCCTAACCATTGGTAGCCATGTTTTTCCGTCAGACCTAATAATTTTGGAGTCACAAGGATTGGATGTGATATTAGGCATGGACTGGATGTCAAAGTATGGAGGAAGCATTGACTGTGCTAGTAAATCAATTTGTCTCACCACCCCGGAGGGAAAAAGGATCAAGTATGTATCTAGACATGCACCTAGGAGGAGCCAAGTAAATACCCTCACGGGAGTTGTTCAGGAGGAAGTGCCTGTAGTGAAGGATTACCCAGATGTTTTTCCAGAGGAGTTACCAGGCATGCCACCGGATCGAGACATCGAGTTTTTGATAGAGCTATTGCCAGGTACAGGGCCAATATCAAAGAGACCCTACCGGATGCCTGCAAATGATCTGGAGGAGATTAAGAAGCAGATCAAGGAGTTATTGGAGAAAGGATACATCCGACGGAGTTCATCACCATGGCGAGCCCCAGTGCTTTTGGTTGAGAAGAAGGATAGGTCTCTAAGGATGGTTGTTGATTATCGTGCATTGAATGAGGTGACGATCAAGAACAAATACCCACTACCGATGATCAATGATTTGTTTGACCAGTTGCAAGGAGCTAAGGTGTCTTCGAACATTGATCTGTGATCAAGATATCAAGCTGAAGATCCGGGAAAAGGATATACCTAAAACCGCATTTACCACAAGGTACGGGTTATATGAGTATACGGTCATGTCATTTGGACTGACTAACACCCCCGCCTATTTCATCAGCATGATGAACAAGGTGTTCATGGAATATTTGGATAATTTTGTTGTGGTGTTCATTGATGATATAATGGTATAATCGAAGAATGAAGAGGAGCACAAAGAGCATTTGCGTTTAGTTCTCGAGAAACTCAGGGAACATCAGTTGTATGCCAAGTTCAGCAAATGTGAGTTTTGGTTGAAAGAAGTTGGATTCCTTGGACATGTTATATCAGGAGAAGGTATAGCAGTAGACCCCACCAAGGTTCATTTAGTCACTGAATGGTTGGCACCCACTTCAGTTAGCGAGATCCGCAGTTTTCTTGGACTCGCAGGATACTACCAGAGATTCATTGAGAATTTTTCCAAGATCGCGAAGCCAATGACAGAGCTATTAAAGAAGGATATCAAGTTTAAATGGACGGAAGAATGTGAAGCGAGTTTTCAGGAGTTAAAGAAACGTCTGACTAGAACCCCAATACTGATTCTGCCGGATATACGCAAGGATTTTCAAGTGTATTGCGACGCCTCTCGCTTAGGACTTGGAGGAGTACTGATGCAGGACGGAAAAGTTGTTTCGTATGCCTCGCGACAACTAAAACCGCATGAGTTAAATTGTGCCACACATGACTTGGAGTTGGCTGCCGTAGTGCATGCGTTGAAGACTTGGAGACATTATCTTATTGGAAACCGTTGCGATCTATACACTAACCATAAGAGTTTGAAGTACATTTTCACACAGAAGGAGCTGAACCTTAGGCAGAGGAGATGGTTGGAGCTTATAAAGGATTATGACATGAAGCTTCACTATCATCCAGGCAAGGCCAACGTCGTAGCAGACGCTTTGACCCGGAAGAGTTATGCAAACACACTCATAAGCATAGGATTGCCAAAGGAGTTGGCAGAGGATCTCAGGGAACTTCGATTGGAGATTGTCCCTAGAGGTTTTGTTGCAACAATGGAAGTTCAGTCTACATTGTTAGGAAAGATTCGAGGAGCTCAGAAGGATGACAAAGAGATCACCAAGATAAAAGAGAGAATGAGGAAAGGAAAGGCCAAAGGTTTTCGTGAGGATGAACACGACACCTTGTGGTTTGAGGACCGTGTTTATGTGCCCAATAACACAGAGATCAGGAAGTTAATACTTCAGGAGGCTCATGACTCACCATACTCGATTCACCCCAGAAACACCAAGATGTATGTGGATTTAAAGGAGCGTTTTTGGTGGACTGGTATGAAGAAGGATATTGCCGAGTATGTAGCCGTATGTGATGTATGTCAGACAGTGAAGGCAGAACATCAAAAGCCAGCCGGATTGTTACAACCTATGTCGATACCCGAATGGAAGTGGGATATGATTGGCATGGATTTCATCACCGGATTGCCCAGGACCAAATCAGGATATGATTCTATATGGGTAGTAGTTGATCAGTTGACCAAAGTAGCTCACTTTATCCCAGTGAAAACCACCTATACAAGTGCCAAGTTGGCAAAGATATACATGACCAGGATCGTATGTTTGCATGGAGTTCCGAGAACAATTGTATCAGATAGAGGAACCCAGTTTACCTCAAAGTTTTGGAATCAGTTGCATGAAACTTTGGTTACCAGACTGGAGTTCAGTACAGCTTTTCACCCGCAAACAGATGGACAGACCAAGAGAGTCAACCAGATTCTAGAGGATATGTTGAGAGCTTGTGCACTAGATTATGGACCTAGTTGGGATGACAAGTTGCCCTACGCAGAGTTCTCATACAACTACAGTTACCAGGCCAGTTTGAAGATGGCACCTTCCGAAGCCTTGTACGGAAGGAGGTGCAGGACATCGTTGTTGTGGGATGAAGTTGGAGACCGTCAGTTGTTTGCACCAGATTTGATTAAGGAATCAGAAGAGAAGGTTAAATTGATTAGCGATAGACTGAAGGTAGCTCAGTCTCGATAGAAGAGTTATGCAGATTCAAAACGCAAGGAGGTAGTCTATGAAATCAGAGACAGAGTATATCTTCAGGTATCACCACTTTGAGGAGTTAAGCGCTTTGGAGTTAAGGGAAAGTTAGCGCCACGCTTTGTGGGACCATACAGAGTTTTGGAACGTATGGGAGAAGTTGCTTATAAGTTGGAATTACCCGAAGGATTGTCAGGAGTTCGTGATGTGTTCCACGTTTCTCAGTTGAAGAAGTGCCACGCAGAGATGGCCGACATTCCTCTGAGAGATACAGTACCGCTGGAAGCGATTCAGTTGGACAATGATTTGACCTATGAAGAGAAGCCAGTCAGGATTCTCGAGTTTGCCTGTCGGGTTACCCACAGCAAGGTTATTAAGTTTTGCAAAGTTTAGTGGAGCCACCATACCAAGGACGAAGCCACCTGGGAACGAGACGAAGACCTATGCAAGGACCATCCACACATATTTTGTAGCCAACCCCAATATCGAGGGCGAGATTCATCTTAAGGGGGTAGGTTTGTAACATCCCAAATTTTCAATTTGGAATGTTATACATTAGATCATCATAGCATATCATATTTTATTGCATTTTTGTCTTGATCCTAGAAATTCTACGCAACTCAAGGACCTACAGAGAGAGTTGGGGATTTCATTATTATCATATTCGAATTTTCTCGAATTTTGGAAAGAGGATCGTTTGATTTTAATTATTTTCTCTTCGAATATTTCTTTTATAAAAATAAAAGAGAGAGAGGATAAAACGACTTCCCCAAAATAGAGAAATATCAAAGATTTAATATTAAAATCAAATAAGATTTTTATTCGGAGTTTTATCGCTATTTTATTTGAATTAGAAAAAATATGCGTTTTTCAAAGTTGCATTTTAGGCTCAAATAAATGTTCAGCTTGTCTGGCTTATTTTTAGAGGACGGGGAAAATTTATTTCGGGTTTTTGGAGTCCGTTTAGTATTTCTTTTCTTCCTTTTTCTCCATGTCGGAATTATTTAAAAAAAAGCCAACCGACTCAAGGCCGTACCCGAGCGGGACTCCGCCCGGGGGGCCTTTATAAGCCGCCACCCCCGAGCCGCCGAAGCCCACAGCCGCCACGCCGCCGCCGCCGACACGTGTCGCCATCGCACCGCCCGCCGCACCGCCGCCGCGCCACCTCACTGGACCCGGCCGGACCCGAGGTAGCCGCCTCTGTTTTCGTGAGAAAACCATTTGTTTTTTTCCGGAACACTTGATCCGTTTTTTAGATCCGGTTCAGTTTATTTTTTCGGTTTAGTTATTTAACGAACGCCCGTTTTTACGTTTGTTTTAATGAACGGTTTTCACCGTTTAGCCGCAGACAGCGAACGTTCATTCGTTAGCCTGTTCGTCAGTTTTTCTTTTTCTCGAATTTTCCGTGATTATTTTCGATCGCGATTTCTGATCCGATTTTTTTGTTTTAGTATAACTTTTCGCTCGTTTATCGGAATCAGGCGATTCAAGCGCCTAGAGTTTCGTCTCGAAACCCTCTTTCCGTTTAACCAACTTGAACATGTTTTTGCTACCGTAAAATTTGGCTTTAGTCCAGATTAGTAATCGGATCTTGTTTTTTTTCACAGTTTAAGTTTCGTTGCTCCATTTGATTTGATTCTTTTTGCAAACCGGAGTTCTTAAGTTGAACTTTCTGGTTAGATCTCTTATTTGAGTTTTACCTGTGCCCATGTTTGATTGATTATTGTATGCTTGTTTGATTGTGATAGAGTACCCAGAGTGCGAAGCATGCTACATCGAGTCTCTAGGTTTCACGGATCATCAGCAAGGCAAGTAACACTTTGATCATATGCCTTTGTCACCCAGTTTTTATGCATTAGTTTCAACCCTCAAACATTGCATGGTTAGGGCTTGATAACATGAGGGATTGGGAAGTAGATGAGGTAGTACCTATTCACCTGTTTATTATCAAATCCTTGGGAGTTACTTCTACGTTGCTTATATAGCTATGCTATGCTCGTAGATGTGGATTGGGTTTGAGTGAATCCATGAAAGATGAGAGATTGTTAATTAATGGTTCAACTTAAGGTGGCAACTTTAATACACATTTGGGTGGATTGCTTGTCGGGCACCTGGAGAATCCAGTGTTGTCCTAGGAAATCTTGAAGTACCCGTGTGATAATCCTAAGGTCCACCACCCAGGCTCAAAGGGAACTGAGATATTTCATGCTAGAAACTTCCGTGTGCAGCCACAAGCTATTATGGGATCTAGCATAGTTGAGTAAGTTGCGTGAAGCTCTTGAAGAGGTAGACTAGCAGATGTAGTGGGTTGTAGGTGGTATAGTCTATCCGGAGTAGAGAGTTAATGCTTCTGAAAGACTGTGTCTCGGTCATCCGTTTACCAAACACCATGTAGTGCGATAAATCCAACGGAGGAGATCGGGTCTTGTGGGGAAAAGTGCGCAAACCTCTGCAGAGTGTACAAACTAATCATGGTTAGCCGTGTCCCCGGTTATGGATATCCTGAGTATCTAGTACTTGGATTATCATATGTATCTCATCACTCTAAATTAATATTGTTGGGTCGATAATTACTTTTAATTGGGATTGAGTTGGAGGAACCTTCTCAATGATGTTTCAACTACCATGATAGTTAAATAAAATCTATTCCTTTGTTGTAGGGAAAAATTGGCTTTTCGCAAAACTTTAACTGTAGAGCTTTCCACCAGCTAAATGTGCATATAGTGATAGCATTATTCTGTTCTTTCTCTACCGTGTTATATTGCCAGCATATTCCATGTGCGGACCCATTTTCGGGCTGCAACGTATTATGTTGTAGACTTTTCAGACGAGGAGTAAGGTTCGTTATATCGTTGCCGTGCAGCTCAGCTATGCCGTTGGAGTTGATGAACTCACTTTATCTTCCAAGCCTTCCACTGTTATTGTATTAGATGGCCTTAAGCCATATTTATGGTAATAAGTTCTCTTTTGAGACGTTCGATGTAATGAGGGTGTGATTGTTACTCTGTTATAAATCCTTCGAGTACTGTGTGTGTGTCAGCATTACCGATCCAGGGATGACACTAAAGTACAGAGACTTGACCATTTGAGGTCGGGTCGCTACACTATTCCACCTAAGCATGATATCAATGAGTCTCTCAAAGCCATGATAATTTCCATTGATGAGTGCAAAGAAAGAACCGCTAGGATGCGCGCTAAGAAAGATTGCTTTATAAAAGCGTGTTCTTCTAGTTTCCATGATAATAAAGATGAAGATCTAAAAGTTATTGATGCGTTCCCTATTAAATCTTTGTTTTGCAATATGAATCTTAATACGGATGGGACTAAATATGATTCACCTTTAACTAGAAGGCGTTCCAAAAATTGGGAGTTTTTAGATCTTAATGCAAAAATTGGTAAAAGTGGGATTGAAGAGATCAAAACTTTAGATATTAATGAACCCACTATTTGGAATTTCAAGGTATTTAATTATGATAATTGTCTTTGATATATTGTATTTCCTTGTTGCAATCCGTGCTAAATTCTCCTCATACTTATTGTTAAAATAAAGCTTTTACTAAACATATCATTGATGCTTTGATGCAATCTTATGAAGAAAAACTTGAATTGGAAGTTTCTATCCCTAGAAAAATTTATGATGAGTGGGAACCTACTATTAAAATTACAATTAAAGATCATGAATGCTATGCTTTGTGTGATTTGGGTGCTAGTGTTTCCACGATTGCAAAGACTTTGTGTGATTTGCTAGGTTTCCGTGATTTTGATGATTGCTCTTTAAACTTGAACCTTGCGGATTCCACTATTAAGAAACCTATGGGAAGAATTAATGATGTTCTTATTGTTGCAAATAATAATTATGTGCCTGTAGATTTCATTGTTCTTGACATAGATTGCAATCCTTCATGTCCTATTATTCTTGGTAGACCTTTCCTTAGAACGATTGGTGCAATTATTGATATGAAGGAAGGGAATATTAGATTCTAATTTCCATTAAGGAAAGGCATGGAACACTTCCCTAGAAAGAAAATTAAATTAACTTATGAATCTATTATGAGAGCCACTTATGGATTGCCTACCTAAGATGGCAATACCTAGATCTATCCTTGCTTTTTATGCCTAGCTAGGGGCGTTAAACGATAGCGCTTGTTGGGAGGCAACCCAATTTTATTTTTCTTCCATGATTTTTGCTCCTGTTTAGAAATAAATAATTTATCTAGCCTATGTTTTGGTTGTGTTTTTTGTTTTTAATTAGTGTTTGTGCCAGGTAGAACCGTTGGGAAGACTTGGGGAAAGTCTTTTTAATCTTGCTGTAAAAAACAGAAACTTTAGCGCTCACGAGAATTGCTGCCATTTTTATTTGGAAAGTGATATTTAGTTAATTATTTTTGAAGATGATTAATAGATAAATTCCTCACGTTCAGAAATTTATTTTAGAATTTTTGGGGTTCCAGATCTTGCGTTAGTTATAAATTACTACAGAATGTTCTGTTTTTGACAAATTCTGTTTTTCGTGTGTAGTTTGCTTATTTTGATGAATCTATGGCTAGTATCGGAGGTTATGAACCATAGGGAAGTTGGAATACATTAGATTTAACACAAAAATAAATAAAGAATGAGTTCATTACACTACCTTAAGTGGTGGTTTGTTTTCTTATACTAACAAAGCTCATGAGATTTTATGTTTAAGTTTTGTGTTGTGAAGTTTTCAAGTTTTGGGTAATGATTTGATGGATTATGGAACAAGGAGTGGCAAGAGCCTAAGCTTGGGGATGCCCATGGAACCCCCAAGATAATCTAAGGACACCTAAAAGCCAAAGCTTGGGGATGCCCCGGAAGGCATCCCCTCTTTCGTCTACTTCTATCGGTAACTTTACTTGGAGCTATATTTTTATTCGCCACATGATATGTGTTTTGCTTGGAGCGCCTTGTATGATTTGAGTCTTTACTTTTTAGTTTACCAAAATCATCCTTGCTGTACACACATTTTGAGAGAGCCATACATGATTTGGAATTTGTTAGAATACTCTATGTGCTTCGCTTATATCTTTTGAGCTATATAGTTTTGCTCTAGTACTTCACTTATATCTTTTAGAGCACGGTGGTGGATTTGTTTTATAGAAACTATTGATCTCTCATGCTTCACTTAGATTATTTTGAGAGTCTTAAATAGCATGGTAATTTACTTAAAATCCTATTATGCTAGGTATTCAATATTAGTAAAATTTTCTTATGAGTGTTTTGAATACTAGGAGAAGTTTGATGCTTGATGATTGTTTTGAGATATGGAGGTAATAATATCAAAGTCGTGCTAGTTGAGTAGTTGTGAAATTGAGAAATGCTTGTGTTGAAGTTTGCAAGTCCAATAGCATGCACGTATGGTAAATGTTATGTAACAAATTTGAAACATGAGGTGCTATTTGATTGTCCTCCTTATGAGTGGCGGTCGGGGATGAGCGAGGGTCTTTTCCTACCAATCTATCCCCCTAGGAGCATGCACATAGTGCCGAGGTTTTTGATGACTTGTAGATTTTTTCAATAAGTATGTGAGTTCTTTATGACTAATGTTGAGTCCATGGATTATACGCACTCTCACCCTTCCATCCTTGCTAGCCTCTTCGGTACCGTGCATTGCCCTTCTTCACATTGAGAGTTGGCGCAAACTTCGCCGGTGCATCCAAACCCCGTGATATGATACACTATTTCACACATAAACCTCCTTATATCTTCCTCAAAACAGCCACCATACCTACCTATTATGGCATTTCCACAACCATTCCGAGATATATTGCCGTGCAACTTTCCACCATTCCGTTTATCATGACACATTCATTATTGTCATATTGCTTAGCATGATCATGTAGTTGACATAGTATTTGTGGAAAAGCCACCGTTCATAATTCTTTCATACATGTCACTCTTGGTCCATTGCATATCGCGGTACACTGTTGGAGGCATTCATATAGAGTCATCTTTTGTTCTAGTATCGTGCTGTAATCATTGAGTTATAAATAAATAGAAGTGTGATGATCATCATTTTCTAGAGCATTGTCCCAAGTGAGAAATTATATAAAAAAAGAGAAAGGCCATATAAAAAAAGAGAAAGGCCATATTAGAAAAAGAGAAAAAGAGAGAAGGGACAATGTTACTATCCTTTGCCACACTTGTGCTTCAAAGTAGCACCGTAATCTTCATGATAGTCTCTTCTTTTGTCACTTTCATATACTAGTGGGAGTTTTCATTATAGAACTTGCCTTGTATATTCCAACAATGGGCCTCCTCAAGTGCCCTAGGTCTTCGTGAGCAAGCAAGTTGGATGCACACCCACTTAGTTTTCAGTCTGAGCTTTCATACACTTATAGCTCTTAGTGCATCCGTTGAATGGCAATCCCTACTCACTCACATTGATATCTATTGATGGGCATCTCCATAGCCCGTTGATACATCTAGTTGATGTGAGACTATCTTCTCCTTTTTGTCTTCTCCACAACCACCATTCTATTCCACCTAAAGTGCTATATCCATGGATCACGCTCATGTATTGCGTGAAAGTTGAAAAGGTTTGAGAACATCAAATGTATGAAACAATTGATTGGCTTGTCATCGAGGTTGTGCATGATTTGAATATTTTGTGTGGTGAAGTTGGAGCATAGCCAGACCATATGATTTTGTAGGGATAACTTTCTTTGGCCTTGTTATTTTGAAAAGACATGATTGCTTTATTAGTAGGCTCAAAGTATTATTGTTTTTATGTCGAATGATAGACTATTGCTTTGGATCACTCATATCTTAATATTCATGCCATGATTAGATTACATGATCAAGATTATGTTAGGTAGCATTCCACATCAAAAATTATCTTTTTTATCATTTACCTACTCGAGGGCGAGCAGGAATTAAGCTTGGGGATGCTGATACGTCTCCGTCGTATCTATAATTTTTGATTGTTCCATGCCAATATTCTACAACTTTCATATACTTTTGGCAACATTTTATACTATTTTCGGGACTAACATCTTGATCCAGTGCCCAGTGCCAGTTCCTGTTTGTTGGATGTTTTTTGTTTCGTAGAATATCCATATCAAACGGACCCCAAACGGGATAAAAACGGACGGAGATTATTTTTGGAACATTCGGAGAATATGGGAAGAAAAATCCACGTGAGACGGTTCCCGAGGGGGGCACGAGGCAGGGGGGCGCGCCCCACCCCCGGTCGCGCCCCTGACCCTCGTGGCCCCCCGTAAGGCGGTTAATTCCCTTCTTCGGCCGCAAGAAAGCTAATTTTTAGGAAAAAAATCATGGCAAAGATTTCAGTCCAATCGGAGTTACGGATCTCCATATATATACGAAATGGTGAAAGGGTAGCAGAGAAGACGCAGAAACTGAGAGAGACAGAGAGACAAATCCAATCTCGGAGCGGCTCTCGCCCCTCCCATGCCATGGAGACCAAGGACCAGAGGGGAAACCCTTCTCCCATCTAGGGAGGAGGTCAAGGAAGAAGGAGGAGGGGGGCTCTCTCCCCCTCGCTTCCGGTGGCACCGGAGTGCCACCGGGGGCCATCATCATCACCGCAATCTTCACCAACAACTTCACCGCCATCATCACCAACTTTCCCCCCTCTGTGCAACAGTGTAACCTCTCTCTTACCCGCTGTAATTCTACTTAAACATGGTGCTCAACGCTATATATTATTTCCCAATGATGTATGGATATCCTATGATGTTTGAGTAGATCCGTTTTGTCCTATGGGTTATTTGATGATCGTGATTGGTTTGAGTTGCATGTTTTATTATTGGTGCTGTCCAATGGTGCTCTCCGTGTCGCGCAAGCGTGAGGGATTCCCGCTGTAGCGTTTGCATTATGTTCATGATTTGCTTAGGGTGGGTGGCCTGAGTGACATAAGCACAGACCCGAGTTGGTAGGTTATTTGCGTATGGGATAAAGAGGACTTGATACTTTAATGGTATGGTTGGGTTTTACCTTAATGATCTTTAGTAGTTGCGGATGCTTGCTAGAGTTCCAATCATAAGTGCATATGATCCAAGTAGAGAAAGTATATTAGCTTATGCCTCTCCCTCAAATAAAATTGCAATAATGATTACCGGTCTAGTTATCGATTGCCTAGGGACAAATAACTTTCTCGTAAAAAAATCTCTTTATTAAAACTAACTTAGTTGTGTCTTTACCTAAGCAGCCCCTAATTTCTATTTACGTAATCTTTATTATCTTGCAAACCTATCCAACAACACCTACAAAGTACTTCTAGTAATGTAGTTTCATATTTGTTCTAGGTAAAGCGAACATCAAGCGTGCGTTGAGTTGTATCAGTGGTCGATAGAACTTGAGGGAATATTTGTTCTGCCTTTAGCTCCTTGTTGGGTTCGACACTCTTACTTATCGAAAACTGTTGCGATCCCCTATACTTGTGGGTTATCAAAGATCTCGATCCGTTTGACATACTTGAGAGGGTCAACACACATGACTTCCAGTTATCTGAGAAGAGAGACATCTATGGCCCTAACTATGGCCGAACCCGTGCTTTGAAGGCAAATGTTGTTTCCTCATCTGAAGAATAATCGGACTGCAGTTCTGGGGATCCTGAAGATGTTGGAAAGGAGCTAGCTATGCTCGTGAAGAAGTTCCAGATGTTCTCTAAAAAGAATCGCTTTGGAAAGTCTTGAAGATCCAGCTCAAGAAATGATGAGGCTTCCACTCATGACCACAAGAAAAGAACATGCCACAAATGCAAGAAGCCTAGACACTACATCTCTGAGTGTCCTCAATGGGACAAAGAATCTAAGAAGAATAAGAAGAGCAAGGAATATGATTCCGACGACAAGAAGAAGAAGAAATCCTCAAAGTCTCCTTCAAGATCATAATCAAAGTGCTCGTCTCACAAGAAGAGCTCACCCAGCAAGGCTCGTGCATTTGTTGGCAAGGAGATGGATTCAAAGGCGGAGTCTACTTCTGAAGAGGCGGAGGTGGACGTGGAGTCTGAGGAGGAGTCTGATTCAGGCGTGGCAAGCCTGGCTCTAGCTTCGGCTTACGTCGCCAAGTCCATCTTCAACACCGAAGACAATGGCCACGTCATCGACGCTGAAGCCGATGATGAGAACGACTCTGCTCCGACCTATTGCTTCATGGCACGTGGTGCCAAGGTAAACTCACGTGATGCTTACTTTCAAACATCCTGTGAAGATGACTCTAAATGTGAATCCAAACCTAGCTACAAAACTCTTGCTAAAATTGCAACTGAACAACAAACTGCTATGGAACATATTCAAAAGTTGCTAAAAAAAGTGATGACCTGTTGGACGTGGAAATGAATCAAACTCGGTCCTTAATTGAAGACATAGAGAATCTTCATGTTAAGTACGAAAAACTTGAAAGTTGTCATGAAACTTTCTCAGCTACTCATGAGAAGCTTTCCTATGATTATCTTCAAAGGAAGCAAGAACATGAGAATCCGAGAGCGTCTCATGAAGATCTTCAAAAGGAGAATGATTCACTTCACGCTCAAAAGATCGGTTCCGCTTAGGAAGACTTTGAGACACCTTGTTTAAAATGTCTTGAGCATGATAATGATGTCTCTATTGCCGAATGTTCTACTGCTACTACTGTTGCAATATCTTCAACTGCTGATGTGGTTTCTAACGCCTCTTTTGAGGATACCACTACTATTGCTGATGAGAATGCTAGGTTGAAGACATTGCTTGAAATAGGGATGTACAAAAGCCTCAAAGGGCATCAAACACTATGTGATGTCCTCAAGAAACAGGTTTTGAATTGTAAGTGCATCTAGTGCCACCCCTAGTTGGTTTTGGAGTATTGATGACAAATCTAGTTGAGGGACTAATGTGTTTGTGAGAATTGCAGGATAACACAGGTAGAAGTCCCTCATTGATTCGGTTTTCCTACCAGGGATGACCCCTAAAAATGTATGAAGACATTGATGTCAAAAGGTGGTATATGAGGATATTCACATTGAAGACTATGACAAGAGAAGACATCTCATGAAGCCTATGGAGCTCGAAGACTTAGATCTTTCGTAGTTCTTTTTCTTCTTCGTTGAGTCATAGGAACCACTGTACTATTAAGTGGGGTCCAAGAGAACCAGTCAGAATGACTGAAGTCATGCTTAACCAAACCTATGTCTTCGAGTGAAGACTATGAGAGCAAATCTTGTCCAGAGTCGGACAAGTCAGTTTTGCTTGTAGCCCAAGTAAAGTTGCCGTGTGTGTTTGAAATCTGACCGTTGGAACACGTGTCAGTTCCTTAGTGACCCAGGGTCATTTCGGACAAATCAGGTCGCGTTGCCTAGTGGCTATGAATAGCCCACCCCCTACAACCATAAACGGTTGGCTGCTCAGAGTTAGAGTACGGCTTTTGTCGTTTGAGAGCAACCCACCTGGAAGCCTTTGAGAGAGAATTCCTTGCGAGGATAAAGCCCTAACCACCCAGAGCCAAAGAGAATTAGGCATCACTTAAGTCTTCTTGTTTGTGTGATTTGAA
The DNA here is from genome assembly GCA_034509565.1 of Triticum monococcum. Classification (NCBI taxonomy): domain Eukaryota; kingdom Viridiplantae; phylum Streptophyta; class Magnoliopsida; order Poales; family Poaceae; genus Triticum; species Triticum monococcum. The sequence continues at coordinate 390,570,107 of CM067841.1, forward strand.
GACTTATTACACTTGAGGACTGTGAATCCTCCAGCCGGTTAGGCGTCGCGTTCTGAGCATCCAAGAGACATTGTGGATCGCCGGTGAACGAAGTCTGTGAAGGTTTGGGAGTCTACCTTGAAGACTTACCAGAGCGATTGGGTGAGGTCTGTGTGACCCTAGCTCAAGGGGAATACAGTGAGGACTGGGTGTCCTGAGCTGCGTGTTCAGGACTGGGTGTCCAGGACTATGTGTCCTCAGGTTTAAATACCTAGCCGCCCTAACCAGACGTACAGTTGTCACAGCAACTGGAACTGGTCCAACAAATCATTGTCTTCAACGAGTCACTAGTTTCATCCTTCCCTTCCCTTTACTTACTGTTGGCCCTTGTGAAGTCATTGTATGATTGCACTATCTTTTGTCTTCACTGAGTGACTGTGTGTTCTGTTTGGCTTCTTAATATCTTCCTACCTGATCCTTACTACCTAGCTGCTATTAGTCATTGTGCTTTCATTTCATTGAATACATGACTGTGGTTTACCTAGTGTAGTCTACCTTCCGCTGCATGGTAATAGGTTTATTTCTATCATTTGTCTTTGAAACTTCCACGTTTTGAAGACTTTCATAAAAATCGCCTATTCACCCCCCTCTAGTCGATATAACGCACTTTCAATTGGTATCAGAGCAAGGTGCTCCCTTGTTCTGTGTGATTCGGTTTAACCACCTGGAGTTTTAGCTATGTCGACTGCAGGGATAATTAAAGTCTCTACTGCGTGCCCCGTCTTCGATGGAACTGAATATCCCTACTGGAAGAATAAGATGCGCATGCATCTTGAAGCCATTGATGTCGACCTATGGTATGTCGTCAAGAACGGCGTTCCCAAGGCTGGAGAAGGTGTCACTGCTGCTGATGTCAAGAAGTTCGTTCAACTGGACTCTACTGCCAAGAATATCATCTGTGGTCATCTGACCAAAGGACAGTATGGCCGGGTGAGTGCTTTGGAAACATCTAAGCTGGTCTAGGACTGGCTCTCCAAGGTCAACGAAGGCGTCTCAACCCAGAGAGATCAGAGAATCAGTGTCCTTCGCAACCTCTTCAACTGCTTCAAGCGAAATGACAATGAGAATGTCCAGCTCATGTTTGATCGACTCATTGACATCACAAATGAGCTTCAAGCCCTCGGCGCTACTGAGATCACCAAGCTTGAAGTCGTCAAGACACTACTGAGATCACTTGACAGTTTGTTTGACACCCTAGCCCTGATGATTCAAGAACGACCTGATTTGAAGACACTCGATCCGTCCGACATACTTGAGAGGCTCAACACACATGAGTTTTAGCTTTCTGAGAAAAGAGATATCTACGGTCCAAACTATGGGCGAACTCGTGCCTTGAAGGCAAAAGCTGTCTCCTCATCTGAAGAAGAATCTGACAGCAGTTCTGATGATCCTGAAGACATTGGAAAGGAACTTGCTATGCTTTTGAAGAAGTTCCAAAAATTCACCAAGAAGAAAGGCTTCAGAAAGTCTGCATGATCAAGCTCAAGGAATGATGAAGCTTCTGCTCATGACTACAAGAAGAAAACATGCCACAAGTGCAAGAAAACTGGCCACTTCATCTCTGAGTGTCCGCAATGGGACAATGAGAACAGAAAGAAGAAGAAGAGCAAGGAATATGACTCTGACGACAAGAAGAAGAAGAAATACTCAAAGTCTTCTTCCCAGTCTTCCTCAGAGTCTTCATCACACAAGAGGAGCTCATCTGGCAAGGCACGTGCGTTTGTTGGCAAGGAAATGGATTCAGAGGAGGAGTCCGCTTCTGAGGAGGCGGAGGTGGAGTCTAAGGAGGAGTCCGATTCTGGCGTTGCAAGTCTGGCTACAGCATACGTTGCCAAGTCCATCTTCAACACTGAAGACAATGACTTCACCACCGACACCGATGCAAATGACAAGGACTACTCTGCTCCTACCTACTGCTTCATGGCACGCGGTGCCAAGGTAAACACACGCACTACTCACTATCAAACATCTAGTGACGATGACTCTGATTGTGGTTCAAGACCCAGCTATAAAACACTTGCTAAAATTGCAACTGAACAACAGAAAGCCATGGAACATATTAAAAAACTGTTAGACAAAAGCGATGATCTGTTGGGCGCTGAAATGACTCGATCTGAGTCCTTAATTGAAGACATAAAAAATCTTCACGTTAAGTATGAGGAACTTGAAAGTCGTCATGAAACGCTCTCAACAACTCGTGAAAAGCTTTCCTATTTTTATCTTCAAAAGTAGCAAGATCTTGAGAAATTGAGAGCGGCTCATGAAGATCTTCAAAAGGAAAACGAGTCACTTCGCACCGAACAGATCAGTTCCGCTCAGGAAGGATTTGAACCACCATGTCTTAAATGCATTGAGCGTGATAATGCTAATTCTGTTGCTGAATGTTGTACTGCTGCTACTATTGCAATATCTTCAACTGTTGATGTGGTAACTAACCCCTCTGCTTAGGATACCACTGCTATTGCCGATGAGAATGCTAGGTTGAAGACATTGCTTGAAACAGGGATGTACAAAAGCCTTAAAGGGCATCAAACACTATGTGATGTCCTCAAAAGGCAGATTATGAACCGAAACCCGAGGAAAGAGGGTGTTGGGTTCGCAAGGAAAATGAATGCTGATGGCTCTTACTCAAAACCTGAGCAGTACCCCAAAACCACATGGGTTGCCGCAAAGGAACCTTCAGCAGATCCATCCAATCTATCTAGCTTCACTTGTGCTAACCCCATTGTCATTGATGAATCCTTTGATGCAAACTATAAACTGTTTAAGAATCAGAATGGTGAAGTGTTTGCCAGGTACATTGGTACTAACTGCAGGAATGGACCGCCTATGAAGAAGATCTGGGTGCCCAAAAGGTGTTTGGAAAATCTTCCTGTGAATGTCGTCATGACACCACAGATGAAGAAGACTAACCCCAGACCACAGGCTTCATACGGCCCAAAGGCTTCATACAGAGAGAGGACTCACCTGAGTCGCACTAACGCAAATGTTTTGCAGGGAAACCATACTCGGGCCTATGAATATGAGCGCGGTTCATCGAACCGCCATGTTCATAAGACCAAGAACTATTCTGCTTATTCTAATGAGTACTATTGTCCGCCTGCAAGACTTTTTGCTAGGGCTTCAAAGCCAAAGTTCTCAGACGCTGCACTTAGACTTATTGCTTCTAAGCCACCCTTGAAGATGTGGGTGGCTAAGAAAGCTTAACTCTCTTTTGCAGGGAAAGGTCTCCAGCAGAAAACCAAAATCGTCTGACGCTATTGCTGGGGACCTTAAACATGTTGTAGGGCGCAAGATCAAATGCCCGAATGGCCTTACTATGTACTTCGTTCCTGAATCGCTTGCTACTCTCCCTATTAGTCCTAATCTGGATCTAAGCTTTCATAACCCACTGGTTCGTCAAATGTTTTTGCTTCACAATTCTCTTCGTGAAGCCTATCCCCCTAACTGCACTGTAGGGTATGACACCAGCGTCTTCAGAATGGATTATTGATAGTGGGTGTACAAATCACATGACTGGCAAAAGAAGCCTTCTTATGGACTCAACATTACGTCCATCCGACAAGAGTCACATCACATTTGCCGACACTGGTAAAAGTAAGGTACTGGGTCTAGGTAGAGTTGCAATCTCAAAGGATCAACACATGGATAAAGTCCTGCTTGTTGAATCCCTTGGCTTCAACTTAATGTCTCTCTCAATGCTTTGCGATTTGAACATGATCGTAATATTTGGAAAATATCACTGCCTTGTTCTAATGGAATCTGACAAGTCTCTAGTGTTTGAAGGGTATCGGAAAGATGATTTGTACGTGGTAGATTTCTCAGCAGGACCACAGCTTGCCGTATGTCTTCTAGCAAAAGCTTTAGAATGCTGGCTCTGGCATCGGAGGCTAGGGCATGATGGCATGAGGAACCTCCACACCCTTGCAAAGAAGAAGCATGTCATAGGCATCGAGGGAGTCAAGTTCAAGAAAGCTCACTTATGCGGTGCCTGTGAAGCAGGAAAGATGACGAGGGCCAAACATCCCTCGAAGACAATCATGACTACTACTCGACCCTTCGAACTGCTCCACATGGATCTTTTCGGTCCCACTCATTACTCAACTCTTACTACTACTGCTTGTCTCTATGGCTTTGTCATTGTTGATGATTATTCTAGATATACTTGGGTGCACATAATCCTCTACAAGACTGAAGTGCAGGATGTCTTCATACGCTTCGCCAATCGAGCAATGAACAACTATCGCGCCAAGATAAAGCACATCAGAAGTGACAATGGCACTAAATTCAAGAACACTGGCCTTGATACATATCTTGACACTTTGGGCATCACTCATGAATTCTCAGCTCCGTACACACGACAGCAGAATGGCGTCATCGAACGCAAGAACAGAACACTCATTGAGATGGCCAGAATGATGCTAGATGAATACAAGACTCCAAGAAAATTCTGGCATGAAGCCATTGATACTGCATGCCATACAATCAATCGTGTTTATCTTCACAAGCTTCTGAACAAGACATCTTATGAGCTCCTTACTGGCAAGAAGCCAAATGTCAGTTACTTCAGAGTATTTGGCGCCAGGTGCTGGATCAAGGATCCACATCACACTTCAAAATTTGCACCAAAATCACATGAGGGTTTTATGCTTGGATATGGAAAGGATTCGCACTCCTACAGAGTCTTCAATCTCTTTCATTATAAAGTGGTTGAAACAGTGGATGTGCATTTTGATGAGACTAACGGTTCACAAAGAGAACACCTGCCAAATGTGCTAGATGAAGTTCCATCCAGCGAATCAATCAAGCTAATGGGAACTAGAGAAATCATACCCTCTGAAGCTCAACCTGAAGAGGAACTTATCATCTCCGCACCTGATCAACTTGAAGACAATGCTCAGCCTGAAGACAATCCCTCTAACAACGACAATGATTAGCAAGAGCAAAATCTTCGCCCTGTACATCCTCATGTTGCCAATGAAGTGCAGATTGAGAGAATAATTGATAGCATCAATGCACCCGGTCCGCTCACTCGTTCAAGGGCAACTCAGCTAGCAAATTTCTGTGGGCACTTCGCATTCGTCTCAATAACAGAACCCAAGAAAGTTGAAGAAGCCTTCAAGGAACCTGAATGGATTCAAGCTATGCAAGAAGAGCTTCAATAGTTTGAGCTGAATAATGTATGAGAACTGGTTAAGCGTCCTGATCCTCGGAAGAACAACATAATAGGCACCAAATGGATATACCGCAACAAGCAAGATGAGCATGGTCAAGTTGTCAGAAACAAAGCTCGTCTCGTTGCTCAAGGATATACTCAAGTGGAAGGCATTGACTTCAATGAAACATTTGCTCCTGTGGCTAGACTTGAAGCCATACGCATACTGCTGGCCTATGCAAATCATCATAACATACTTCTATATCAAATGGGTGTGAAGAGCACCTTTCTCAATGGCAAGATTGAAGAAGAAGTGTATGTTGCACAACTGCCTGGCTTTGAAGATCCAAAACATCCTGACATGGTATACAAGCTCAACAAGGCACTGTATGGCCTCAAACAAGCCCCTCGGGCCTGGTATGACACACTCAAATACTTCCTGAAGAGCAAAGGCTTCATACCTGGTTCGCTCGGCCCCACTCTCTTCACGAAGACATATGATGGTGAACTGTTTGTGTGCCAAATATATGTGGATGACATTATCTTCGGCTGCACCAATCAGAAGTACAGTGAAGAGTTTGGATACATGATGCAAGAGCAATATCAAATGTAGATGTCCACTATGGGAGAGCTGAAGTTCTTCCTCGGTCTTCAAATACGACAGCAACGCAACGACATCTTCATATCTCAGGAGAAGTATCTCAAAGATTGCCTGAAGAAGTTTGGTATGCAAGACTGCAAAGGCTTCACGACGCCAATGCCAGCCAAGCATCATCTGGGTCCTGATGACAATGGTAAAGAGTTCGATCAAAAGGTATACCACTCCATGATTGGTTCTTTGCTTTATCTATGTGCATCTAGGCCAGATATTATGCTTAGTGTTTGCATGTGTGCTTGATTTAAAGCGGCACCAAAGGAGTCGCATCACTTAGCTGTGAAGCGAATTCTTCGATATTTGGCTCACACCCCAACTCTAGGATTATGGTATCCAAAGGGCTCAGAGTTTGATCTGGTTGGATTCTCGGATGCTGATTATGCTAGTGACAAGGTGGATCGCAAGTCTACATCAGGCACATGTCATTTTCTGGGACGATCACTTGTATGTTGGTCTTCAAAGAAGCAGAACTGTGTATCTCTCTCCACTGCTGAATCTGAATACATTGCTGCTGGATCTTGCTGCGCTCAGCTTCTGTGGATGAAGCAAACACTCAAGGACTATGGCATTCATCTGAAGCAAGTGCCACTCTACTGCGACAACGAAAGCGCCATCAAGATTGCCAACAACCTAGTTCAGCACTCGAAGACAAAGCACATTGAAATTCGTCATCACTTTCTCAGAGATCATGTTGTGAAGGAAGATATTGATATCATACACGTCAACACTGAAGAGCAATTGGCAGATATCTTCACCAAGCCCTTGGATGAGAAGAGATTTTGCAAGTTACGGTGTGAGCTAAATATCTTGGAATCCTCAAATGTCCTGTGATCAGGCACACATCCTAACACTTATGCATATTGATGACTTAGATGTGCAATACACGAAGTAAAGTATATCTTCAATCAATGAAGACACACATTCTAAGTGTGAATACATTAATGTGGAATTTGACTTCGGAGCGCCATGATAATTGTGCGTCGTGTCTGGGTCTAATACTTCCTATACGGTGGGTAACGCCACCACCAAATGTTCTATTTGAAGTGTTTCACTCATGGCGTTACATTTGTTATGTCTTCACATTTGGTTTGGCTTCAATCTCAACATGTCTTCATGATTATCTTCACTATGTTGATTATATATATATATATATATATATATATATATATACACATAGTAGTGTTCTGTCCTCTACAGCATTCACTTATAGCTATGTCTTCTTGTTGAATCTTTTGAACTAAGTGAATGTGATCGGACCCTAACCTCTCTATGCTTTCTATCTCAAACTCTATCTCTCCAAATCATATGCATTCTATTGAAACTGTCGAATGTCTTCTCTGCGTCCTTGTCAGCAGAAGATACAGAGACAAACATTAAGTCCGTTTGCTCATTCCTTCACTTGAAACCCGGAGAAGTGGGAACGACCACCCGACAATCCAGGCGTGCATGGGATGTGGAACAACCCCCGATATGCTGCATGATGGCCACGTGCCCCTCAGATGTGAATCACCAGGGGCACCTGTGTAATAACGCAGTGCCGCCCCTGTACCTATAAATACACGCCTCACCACATTCATTATCTCTTCTTCCACTCTCGCACGAACCCTAGCACCGCCGCTAGCGCTCGACGACGCCAGCGACGAAGCGCTTCGCTGCCGCAACCTCTCCGACGCCGTCTTCACACCGACCGCGGACATCGTCCTCTCTGCCGTCGCCGTAGGTGTCCTCCGTCGCCAAGTTAGGGCATGGAAGATCGAACTTCTCGGCCTCCTCTTCCACTCCGTATAGCAGTTCTTCATGTGGTAAATAAAACTTCCTTTTTACGGCCCCTTTGATCCTATAGCTTTATCACTTTCTACCACAAGCAGTTTCTATTCACACAAGTTGGATCTCTTTCATACTGCATCTCATAACATGCCTAGTATATTCACTTATGCTTCACAAAGTAGTTAGATTCCTCACTTGTACTGATCAATGGATTCGTACAAATATGGAACCAACTCCTTATCTATGAGTGAATGTCTTTGCACGATGAGGTTAATGTCTTCTACACTGATTTATCTTCAAAATCTTCTGAGAATGCATATGACCTCTTCCCCTTCCCTCGCACCTTAATGCTGTCACAGGTACATGTCCGTGGGAGAATCCCTTGGTTCTCATAGTCTGCATTCATTTGCAGAATTCTTACAGTATCACATAAATTCTCCCGAAGCCAGTTCATGTCTGTCCAGCAAGCGAAAGCCTTTGAAGTCTTTGAACGTATTGAAGCCTTTTAGTTTAAAGTTCATGGCTTCAAAGAAATCAGCAAGGAAGGGTGGCAGAAAGCGTCGTGGAGAAACATCAAGAGATCTGCCCGATGACCTCTCAGAGCTGTACAAGACAGATCCTGAAGAGGATTACAATCAGCGCAAGACACGAATCCAATGGATTCGACGCTATTGGGCAAAACAGTGGTTCAAGTACAGATTTGTGACAAAGGAATATGCTGAAAAGAATGCCATCAAGCGACCATGGGGAGACATCCTCTACAAAAATCTTCAACCCAGGACCAGAGATGAAGCCATTGAACAAGGCTTCTATCCCTGCATGGTCCGTGGGCCACAGCCTGCAGATGCACACTCATCGTCACTACTATGGTGTCATGACGACATTCTATTCAAGCGCAACCTCCAGTTTGCCCAGAACTCAGCAAAGCAGAACAAGAAGACATTGGGAATGGACGTCAACCCTGGTCCTTCTGCTCCAAGGGCTGACGGCACACGTGATGCAGAACCCAATGTCGTTGGTCCTTTCTACAACCTTGAAGGTCTCATCACCCATATCTTGGTTCAAGGGACAGCCGTGAATGAGCCTGCAGATGACGCTGAATCAGATGAAGCGCCTGCAGTGCCGAAGCCAAAGAAGCAGCCTAAAGCTTCAAAGCCTGCCTCTGCTCCAAAAATCTCACGGGGGAAGCCACTGGCAACTGCACCTCCTGAAGACAGTGTGCAGTCTGAAGATTTGTCACGCATCTCCATGCCCCATAAGGTCAAGATGCCTCTGCCACACACCAGCCAAGAACTGACAGCTGCTACTGTTCTGCGTAATGATGCCATTGATTTGTCCAGTGATGAAGATCTTGCAGATGACGCTCTTGAGCAACTGATCAAGAGCAAAGAAGAAGCATAAATCTTCAATAATCTTCCTCTCTTTGACGTGGCAATCATCCATAACTTCATTGATGAATGGTTTGACACGCCCAACATCAGCTTCAACGATCTGCAACTTCCCATTGGCCTCAGTGTCGCCTTCCATGGCGCCATTGCTTTAGAGTTAGCTATCTCCCAGCGCACTGTTGAACTGAAGCAGAAGATTGACTTTGAGAAATCTCAGTCCAAGAAGCATATGGCCAAGCTCAGCGTGCAAGAGGTGAAGAACTTCAAGATTATGCTGCACGAGCTCAAGGAAGCCTTTCTCAAGAAATGTGTAGAAGCTCAGGGTTCTCATGAGCGCGTGAAGGTTCTGGCTGACAGGTGTGTGCAAGCCTACAATGAGGCTGAGAAGCGCAAGGCCCTTGGGCGTCCTGGCATCGACCCCATGATGGCTGCAAAGAAGAAGAAGAAGCCTGCTACGACTGAACCCAACGCACCAAGGCAGGAAGCAGATCCCATTGTCTTCCCAACTAGCATGACTGGCCCGAAGGCAAAGGCCAGGTCAATCGCTTCAGAACTGAAGAAGACGAGGACTGCTGAGGCTGAAGCCAGAAAGAGGAAACATCCCACAGTCTCTCCTACTGCCCCCTCTAAGAAGAAGAGGAAGACCAAGAAGGAACGGGCTACTCACACAGATCCCTTGATTGTTGAACCCATTTCCATGGTTCACCCTGATGCTGAACCACAAGAATGTCAACTGACTGTCCATGAGCCTGCTTTCACAGAGGCTCATGAAGCTGAAGACTTTCCAGTAGCTGATCCCATCGCTGCTGAAGACACTGGTCACCATGACCATGTTGAACATGATGTAGTCCTTCCTTAGCTCGAGCACCAATAGGTATCATCGCCCGTGCTAATGCACAGTGAACTCATCAGCATTGGTCGTCCTCTGACGCCAATTTCTCAGGATGCTTCATGGGCTGATCGCCCACAAGAGGAAGAAGACTTTGAGGCCCAACCAACACCAACTCCACAGGCGTCGCCCGTGTTGCGCAGGCTTCGCAAAGGTCCAAGGCCTCCAGTCTCTCCGTCTGAAGCTAAAACTGCTGAAGACATTCCGGCTGCATCAGCCGATGAAGAAGAAGCCCCACAAGCTGCTACTCCCCTGTCCCACCAAGAAGCGGTTCTCGAGGAGAACGTGACTGTGACCGACCCTCCAGCTCGTCAAGTGGAGGTTGAAAATCTTGAGGCTGTCACCACCAACACCAATGAAGCCACTGAAGTGGTCATGGCTGAAGCTAATGTGGAGCCCTCACCAACAAAAGCACCAGAAGTTAGCAAAGCCACTGATCCCACTGCTTCTGTTCCTGCGCCTGCTGCCGGTCCTCAATTCGACTATCATGTTGAGCACAGGCCTCAGGTACATAAGCCAATTCCAAGATTGCCCAGGTTCCCAGGTCCTGCATCAGCACCTGGATCCTTCAATATTAATGGCTTCAAAGCAGACAACACTTTCTTCAATAGCTCCAGGAACCCCTACTCAAGGGAAAGAATATCATCTGATCGGTTCTGGAGCTATCCGCAGCGAAGCTATTACTCCTGCATTCTATATAATCAAGGTCGCATCTTCCCACATAAGCGTCTTGACATTGAAGCAATAGCTGGTCTGCCCTGTCTGGAAGAAGCTCTGGATTGCTTCAAAGAGGTTGGATTGCTGCCGTTCGTCACCGACCAAGAGCATTGGAATGAAGAGTTGCTGCTCCAGTTCTATGCCACACTTCACATCCGTGGGTATAACAGAGATCCGAAGACTTGGGTCCTGGAGTGGATGATAGGAAACGTTCATCACGAAGCCAAAGCCTTTGACATCATTGAGCTCACTGGTCTACCGACTCCTGGCGATCTCTACGAATCTGGCTGTCAACTTCACAGTGAAGCTGTGGAGAGCATCTTTCAGAAGCCTGAACCTAATATGAGTCAGATGCTCAGTATGATGAAGCCATTGCCCCAAGATGCTGAATATCCCAAAGAGTTCCTTGTTGAAGACCTTGAGTATCTGCCAAGGACTATTTATCAGGCGAACTCTCTGGCCCATCAAAGGACACTCTCCACATACCAAGCTGGAAGGTGCAATGAAGACTTTGGTCTTCTATATTCTTCATGGCAAATGCTTCAATGCACAGGACTTCTTCATTCGCCAACTTGCTGCCTCAGGCTCTGATCTTTTTGGCTTGAAGTTCTACGCCCCATGGGTAATGCGGCTGATCAAACTTCACTCCGCTATCTCATATCAGCCATATGCTCGCAATCATCGGATCTTTCTGCCTGATGTGGATATGACTATTGAAGCCATTTATCCTGAGCCTGCCAAGGAACCTCTGAGTCTTCAGAATGCAGAGCATCAAAGTTTTTCTCAGAACATTGGAGGAGTTGAAGCCGTCACTCACGTGTATCCCTTGGCTGGCACTACACGTGCACCACATCCTGCCCTTACTGAAGCCACTGATAGCACAATTGCCCAGCGACCCAAGAAGCGCACTCATGTTCTCAATGACCGAGAGCTTCTTGTGGCTCTTCATCAGAAATAGGATAGGCATCATGACTGGCTCAAGCATAAAATGCAAAGCCTCTTGGTGGATGTCAATCGCATTCGCAATCTTGCCACCAAGAATGCTTGTGTTGCCCATGAAACCTCTCGACGCACATGGAAGGGGCTGACGCTGATGTGCTCTGAAGATGATCTTCAAGAGGATGGCTTCTCTGAACGCTTCAAGTTTGACTCCACACCTCCTCGAAGGGCAGTGCTGCGAAGAACTCCATCTCTTGAAGACTCTGAGTTCTCTTCCTCTGCTGCAACTGTGAATGCCAGAGTGATCGAGGATGACGACGATGCTACTTCACCGCCCCCTCCTTCAGCATGCTTCGACACTGCTCCAAGTTCTTCTGCACCGCCGAACTCCACCGACGACCCTGGTGCTTCACCTACTCTTCATGGGAACAAGTAGATGCTCTATGTCTTCAAACCTTCTTGGTCCTTACTGACAAAAGGGGGAGAAGCATATGAGTTTGATAGTCTTCAAGCGGGTCCATATGGGCGGGTGCTTTATATTTTGCTTCGTGTTTACAACTCTCGTTTTGATACATTTGGTTCTTTGAGTTGTAACACTTAAACTCGATGGTCGTCTGCTGCTTACTTGCCACCTTGTGATGCAATGATAAATTCCGCATGTGTGACGATAAATTCCGCACTTAGATCATTTTGCAGACGTCCATTTTACATTATGCATGTCATTATCTTCACATACCTTCACATGCATAGTGGATTGTCATCATAAGTTGAAGAGGATCTCCACAAGCACAACCTGCCATGTGCATTTGCATTCCAAAAGCAAATTACTTATATGCACATCTTCAGGGGGAGCCCTTGCAACTTATGAAGACAATTCCTTATCCTTTACAATTTCACATATTATATTCCCCGTTGAAAACTTCAACTAGTTTGTCATGAATCACCAAAAAGGGGGAGATTGTAAGTGCATCTAGTGCCACTCCTAGTTGGTTTTGGAGTATTGACGACAAATCTAGTTGAGGGACTAATGTGTTTGTGAGAATTGCAGGATAACACAGGTAGAAGTCCCTCATTGATTCGGTTTTCCTACCAGAGATGACCCCTAAAAATGTATGAAGACATTGATGTCAAAAGGTGGTATATGAGGATATTCACATTGAAGACTATGACAAGAGAAGACATCGCATGAAGCCTATGGAGCTCGAAGACTTAGATCTTTTTCTTCTTCGTTGAGTCCTAGGAACCACCGTACTGTTAAGTAGGGTCCAAGAGAACCAGTCAGAATGACTGAAGTGATGCTTAACCGAAACCTATGTCTTCGAGTGAAGACTATGAGAGCAAATCTTGTCCAGAGTCGGACAAGTCAGCTTTGCTTGTAGCCCAAGTAAAGTTGCCGTGTGTGTTTGAAATCTGACCGTTGGAACACGTGTCAGTTCCTTAGTGACACAGGGTCATTTCGGACAAATCAGGTCAGGTTGCCTAGTGGCTATAAATAGCCCACCCCCTACAACCATAAACGGTTGGCTGCTCAGAGTTAGAGTACGGATTTTGTCGTTTGAGAGCAACCCACCTCGAAGCCTTTGAGAGAGAATTCCTTGCGAGGATAAAGCCCTAACCACCCAGAGCCAAAGAGAATTAGGCATCACTTAAGTCTTCTTGTCTGTGTGATCTGAAGACTTATTACACTTGAGGACTATGAATCCTCCAGCCGGTTAGGCGTCGCGTTCTGAGCAACCAAGAGACATTGTGGATCGCCGGTGAACGAAGTCTGTGAAGGTTTGGGAGTCTACCTTGAAGCCTTACCAGAGTGATTGGGCGAGGTCTGTGTGACCCTAGCTCAAGGGGAATACGGTGAGGACTGGGTGTCCTGAGCTGCGTGTTCAGGACTGGGTGTCTGGGACTGTGTGTCCTCAGGTTTAAATACCTAGCCGCCCTAACCAGACATACAGTTGTCACAGCAACTAGAACTGGTCCAACAAATCATTGTCTTCAACGAGTCACTGGTTTCATCCTTCCCTTCCCTTTACTTACTGTTGGTCCTTGTGAAGTCATTGTATGATTGCACTATCTTTTGTCTTCACTGAGTGATTGTGTGTTCTGTTTTGCTTCTTAATATCTTCCTACCTGATCCTTACTACCTAGCTGCTATTAGTCATTGTGCTTTCACTTCATTGAATACATGACTATGGTTTACCTAGTGTAGTCTACCTTCCGCTGCATGGTAATAGGTTTATTTCTATCATTTGTCTTCGAAACTTCCACATTTTGAAGACTTTCATAAAAATCACCTATTCACCCCCCTCTAGTCGATATAACGCACTTTCATGAACCGAAACCCTAGGAAAGAGGGTGTTGGGTTCGAGAGGAAAATGAATGTGGATGGTTCTTACTGGAAGCCTGAGTAGTACCCCAAAACCACATGGGTTGCTGCAAAGGGACCTTCATTGGATCCATCTACCTTATCTGGCTTCACTTGTGCTAACCCTATTATCATTGATGAATACTTTGATGAAAATTATAAACTATTCAAGAATCAGAATGGTGAAGTGTGCCGGCGTTCGAACGGGGGTCCCCAGACTTGCCTGCCTGCGGCATGCGGCGTGGCTCAAGTGGGGCCCCAGCGCGGCCCATCTTCATCAACACGAGGCTCAAGACCCTCGCGAGGGGCCAAGCCTCGCGAGGCGGATGACACGGCGCATCCTCAGGCACAACCTCCTCAGGCTGGCTGGCGAGGAGGCAGAGATATCAAGGCAGGGTACATCGCGAGGTGCCCATGACGCAAGCCATGACGACTCGAGGCACCAGGCGGGTGCCAGCGCGCGCAGCGTCCTTCTTTTCTCTTTGGTGCAAAGGGGACAAGCATATCCGCGGAGTACTGAGGCATCAGGCAAAGGTTGCCACTTCGGTGCAACGAGACCAAGACCAGGAGGACTACGAGACGGAGGTCACCATGGAGCCCAGCCCGGCGTCACCACCAGAGCCTTTGGCAGGCGAAGACTGCTTTTGTCAGGATAGACGTACTCGCTGTCCCCCTTCAAATTAGCCCACCATTGCTGGATCCCTTCCCGCTCAATATTTGGGAAGAGGACCAGGTCCTCTATAAATAGGACTAGCCACCCACATAGCAAGGGGTTCGGTTTGATCGGTCGGTTCGCAGAGTTAGTTGGTCCGGCTAGCAAGTAGAGAGAGATAGAGAGAGAGGTGGCAAAACTCCTCCTAGTAGTTCATCACTCCTGCCAAGAACAGACCCTCGCGAGGCTGTTCTTCCTTGTATTGTTCATCATCACCAGCCCCCAAGAGGCAATCCATCCACCACACACTGGAGTAGGGTATTACACCACAATGGTAGCCCGAACCAGTATAAACCTTGTGTCTCTTGTGTGATTCCCTTAGTAGTTTAGATCTTTGCGAGACGGGGAGGTTGAAGGCGAGGCTTCCGCGTGCACCCCAGTGTTCGAACCTTAAGGGTCTGCCGGAACCCGAAATCCGACATTTGGCGCGCCAGGTAGGGGTGCGCCGGAATTCGTCTTCCACCGCACCGCTCTCCTCCGACCGTCGCATCCATGTCTGACGCTCGTCGGGCCCGCGCCGAGCGCCGGGCCACCATCGCTTCCTGCATCGCCCAGACGCCCCCGTCGGTGGGCGTCCTCATCGTTCCCCGTCGCCCACCGTCAACGCTGCCACCGGCCTGGCGGGGGGCGAGCAGCAGGCATCGTCTCAGCACCCGTCCGTGCGGCAAGACGGCCGCACCGCCACTCCATCACTCGCTCCAGCTGGCTCTTCATCCCGCGCGCTCCACGCACCCTTGGAGGCTCAGGCTGCACTCATCGCGGCAAACGAGCTCCTGCGCTACCGTCCCGTCGACGACATCTACGAAGAATGGCTCGACCGCGTCGCCGAGCTTGTCCGCACCGCAGAGGGCTCTTCCGCGCCGTCCGTCCCTCTGCGCCGCACTCGGCCCCGCGCGGGCAACGAAGCTCCAGAGGCGCACCAGCCGCCTCCCCTCCAAGAAGATGCCATGGCTCCAAGGTGCTTGGTCCCTGGGCGGAACCCGCTCCGTCAGGCACCAGCATAGCAAGAGCGAAGCTGCCAAGAAGTTCCTCGCCCGCAAGGGGCTGCCAGGGCGCTCCCTGCTCCGGCACGCCGCGACCCCGCTCCAGCTCCGGCGCGCCAAGTCCTCGCCCTGCTCCTAGCTGCAGCGCGTGGGGACCCTCAAGACCAAGCTCTCCACCAACCGAGGACTTTCGTGGCCACCGCGGGCTGCCACGCCTACACCACTGAGCTGCGCAGCGTCGCGCGGCCTGGCAAGTTCAAGCCCGACCTGCCTCCTCGCTACGACGGCACAACTGATCCCGCAGAGTTCCTCCAGCTCTATGAGCTGGGCATCGAGGCTGCCGGCGGGGATGAAAAGGTCATGGCGAACTGGTTCCCCATGGCGCTCAAGGAAGGAGCTCGAACCTGGGTCCTGAATCTGGCTCCAGGCACGATCTCCTCCTGGGACCAGAAGCACGCCCGCTTCATCGCCAACTTCCAAGGTACTCGCGACCGGCCGCCCGCCGTGAGCGACATGCGCCACATCAAGCAACAACCCGGAGAGACCTTGCAAAAGTACATCCAGCGCTTCAACAGCGCGCGCCTCAAGATCCCCAAGGTGTCCGAGGAGGCCATCATCTCCGCCTTCTCTGACGGCGTGCATGACGTCAAGATGAAGGAGGAGCTGGCGATGCACGAAGACCTCTGCACCTCCCTTGAACTGTTCAACTTGGCGAACAAGTGCGCCAGGGCTGAGGAGGGACGTCTCTCCCTCCTCGAGCTGCCTGCCGCGGACCCAGAAGAGAAGAAGTCCAAAGCCAAGGACGCGAAGTGCAAGGGGGCTGCCGTACTCGCGGCAGAACCAGACACCAAGCGGGGCAAGGATCTGCCCGAACCCTCCAGAGGCAGCCGGTACTATGTGTACCATGACCTCCACACCCACAACACCAACGAATGTCAAGAGCTCCGTGCCATGCGAGAAGGAAGGATCGGCCGTCGCCCTGACCGTGCTGACCGGGGCTACGGCCGGGGAGGAGGAAGAAACCCAGGACGCTGGGAAGATCGCGGCCCGCGCCCGGGGTGGCGCGACCATCCTCGCGAGGACCGCTGGCGGGACCTGCCTTGCGAGGGGGACTGGAGAGACCAGCCTCGTGAGGACCGCCCTCATGGCAATGCAGGCCTACCTCCGCTGCCGCCTCCACCAAGAAGGAACGAAGACCGCCATCAAGACGAGGGGGCTGGGGGCTTCCAGGAGCCGCGCGCGATCGCCTGCATCCTGGGCGGAGCTCAAGCCCCAGCCTCCCAACGTATCTTCAAGCAGTTTGCCCGCGAAGTGAATGCAGTTCTCCCCAAGCTCGAAGCAACGCGCCCCCTCAGGTGGTCGGCGTGCCCCATCACGTTCAGCTCGGCAGACCAGCTCAAGTGTGCGGCCACTGCAGGAGTCCTCCCGATGCTCTGCTCCCCAGTCATCAGCAACATGCTGGTCACCAAGACCCTCATCGATGGCGGGGCAGGGCTCAACGTCCTGTCCGTGGAAACATTCAAGAACCTCCAAGTGCCCTATGACCAGTTTCAGCCAACCAGGCCTTTCTCCGGGATCACCGACGGTTCCATAGTCCCGATCGGGCAGGTCCGCCTCCCTGTCACCTTCGGGGCTCGCAGCAACTACCGCACCAAGCTCATCGACTTTGACATCGCCCACATCCGCCTGCCGTACAACGGCATCCTCGGGTACCTAGCGCTGGCCAAGTTCATGGCCATGACCCACCACGTCTACAACGTCCTCAAGATGCCAGGAAGTGGCGGCGTCATCACAGTGCCCTGTGAGGAGAGAGATGCAGTGTGTTCCCTGGAGCGAGCCTTTCAGGCCGCGTCGCTAGAAGACCCAGATCGCGGAAGCAGGAGGCTTCCTGAGACCACCCCCAAGAAGAAGAAGACGTCGCCAGGCTCAGCCCCCAGGAGGCAGGCCCCTCAGGGTCCGTGCCTGCTCGGGGGGACCCTCCATCCATCGCATAGGAAAGCGCGCCTGGCGCCCTCCTCAGGCAGGGCTCGGGGGCTCTCACCTGGAGGGCCACCGACCTAGCCAGGGTCACGAGGGAGGCGCTTGGGCACCATGTGGAGGCGTGCTTCGCAGCACGTTTCCCTCGAGAGGGAGCTAGGCGAGGAAGATTAGACCAGCAAGAGTTCGTTGACGAGGCCATTCAAGAGCTACAGGAGACAAGGATCATGAGAGGTTGCCGCCGCTTGCCAGCCGTGGCCCCACATCCAGGCGAGGATGGTGGGCTGCGCGTCTGCGTCGACGTACCAGGGCTCAATCAGATCACCACAACGGAGCGCCTCTGGCCCTCGCAAGTGGGGCGCTGCGGAGGTCCACCCCACAGCTATGTTCGCATGCCTTACGGCCTGCCGAGCATGGCTGCGGCGTACCAGCGCCTCATGAGGGGCATCGTGGAGGCTCAGGAAGACAGGCATTCCGCGGCCTTGGCGGAGATGGAGGCAGCTCGCGAGGAGTCACCAGCGCCTCCGGAGCCTCCCGAGGCCCCGGGGCCTGGGGGCTCGTGAGGATCGGCTTCTGCAGCCCGTCAAGTCTGCTGCACCAACGCCACTACGCCGACGACATCCTCAGGTGACATCTTTCAAGTTCCGTTCTCAGCTGGGAGCACCCTCCCAGGGTTGCATCACTCCCAGGCCGCGTGGGTCCGTCCCCACGGCATGTATCTGCATTTACCTTTCCGTCGTTAGTTTGCCTTGTTGGGGGCGCCCCTCGGGCTGCATCATCCCCAAGCCGTTCGGGCCAGACCCAGTGGCGTGTATCCCCCTAGCGTTTATTTCCAACTATGCATTGCCTATCACGCTTAGCTGCATGGTGCCCGTCCGTGGCATCTTTTCTTCCCATGTCGGCCACTTGCACGTTAAAGGGGGGGTGCCTGAGCATCGCGACTCAGGGCTCTTACTGGCTCTCCAGCCCTCACCCTCTGGCCTTGTCCATGGCATCGCGACCTGGCATACCAGCGACGGCTGAGACAAGCTCGAGGGTCGGGACCCGAGCACGTAGAGTACCGGCATCTAACCAAATTTTGCAGGGACACATTCCAAGATACGACCCAGTGCCGGGTGCAACCCACCCAGAGGTAGGGCCTCGTGAGTCCCGCGCTGGCTCGCGGGTGCCCAGATACACCTCGCCTACTCCAACCAGCAAGCTCTTGAGTGACTAACGACCGACTAACGGCCGCCATGGCAACACCATCTTCTTTCTGTGATGACCCTGCAGGATCGCTAGAGGGAACCGCGCAAGCCGAGGCCCTCACGAGGTTTCCTTCGCCCTCGCCCGCACGAACCGCTTGCACGTTAAAGGGGGGGGGGGCGCTTGAGCATCGCGACTCAGGGCTCTTACTGGCTCTCCAGCCCTCACCCTCTGGCCTTGTCCACGGCATCGCGACCTGGCATACCAGCGACGGCTGAGACAAGCTCGAGGGCCGGGACCCGAGGATGTAGAGCAGAAAGGGGAGCAGAGGCGGGGAAGAGGGGGCCTCGCGAGGACTTTGCCGAGCGATTCCGCTCCTGCCTATGCATGGACCCAAAGGCACACCTGGAACGGCCCCTGATCCTCAAGATAAGTTACCACCCACGGCACTGGCTACTGCAGCACTACCCCCGCACCTAAAGCAACTCCATACTAGCGATGTTGCTTCCCTTTCTCACTAAGCGACGGCTGCTTGGGCGCCAAAGGGGACCTCCTGAGCATCGCGACTCAGGGGCTCTTACCGGACCTCGGGTCGCTCACCTCCTGGCCTTGACCACGGCATCGCGACCTGGCATACCAGCGACGGCTGATGCCGCCTTGGGACTGGGACCTGTCGGCGTAGAGCACCAAGCCCTCGTGAGGTGCGAAAGGGAAGGCTGAACTATAACGGAGTTGGCAACTCGCACGGATCCACGTCAAAAGGTTATACATATTAACAAACAGGACTATAGACACCTTACAAGCCCCCACGGGGCGCATTCTGATTCCTCGCAGGGAACGAATCCTAAGGGATGCTAACTACTTGAGCTATTGCGGGAGACGCCATCATCAACAGTGGGCCGTCAGGCACCGGCGCCAACTCTATCCAGATCAGGGTTGGCGACGGCCTGACGCGTCCGCCCTGCTCCTGGAGCGGCGACGACTCGGGGGCTCGTAGCTGTCGTCGCTCGTCTTCGGAGTCACGAAGCCTTCGCTGGAATCGCTGGACCCTCGGGCGCCTCTGCCCAAGGGGCGGTCGATGGGCCTAGCCCTCACCAGGGCGAGGTCCTGGCCACCTCTCCCACGGCAGCACTCTAACCGGCGCCCGATCGCATCGAAGACCTTGAAGAACATCACCGCCGCGCCGTCGTACTCCAGGTGGACTGCGAAGACGCCTCTTTCCCTGTAGACCCGGGCGATCTCCCTCCAGTCGCGGGGGTGTTGCAGTCGGCGTGCTGCAGCTGGAGCTCCAGGGGCCCTCCTAGAGGAACGATGGAGGCGAAGAAGGGAGGAAGACGGATCCAGGACTAAAGGGGAGTGACGACATGGAGCACGAACTCACGGAGGAGACCTCGGCATGGACTTCAGGAGGAACCACCCACGCCTTCGTAACCCGATGGCGCCGACGACGGCGCTGACCGCGGGGATCAGCATCAACACCTCCGGGGCCCTCGACGGAGCCCACTCGCCCCAGGGCCTCGCCGCCGCTGGATGGTCCTCTTCGTCCCGGCTGCAATGGGCGAGTCGCTTCTTCGGCAGGAGAGGGTCTGGCCCTTCTCGAGGAGCCTTTCCCTTCTCCACTGCAGAGAACCGGCGAATCGGAGCCATCACACCAAGACGGAGCGAGAACTGAGGCGAAGGAGAGAGCAAGAAGAGATGGACTGGACGGGCACGCGCGGTGCCGTACTTATAGCCGGCGAAGGCCAACCGCCGGTCTCCACGATCACAGGTAATCATAACACGTTCTGCATGCAGGGACTTGTCCGACTCGCACGATCACCAAGGTGTCGTGGGGAAGCGGAGACGCCACATCCAATCAACCGCCACGCGGCGTCCAAGGCCGCAGGCTGTTAGGGCCCGCGGCGCTTCACCCTTGCCCTTTCGCCTCTCGGCATGGCCAAGCCCATGCGCGCCACGGGCCCGGGGGCTACTGTCGGCGTTCTGGGAACGGGGGTCCCCAGACTTGCCTGCCTGCGGCCTGCGGCGTGGCTCAAGTGGGGGCCCAGCGCGGCCCATCTTCATCAACACGAGGCTCAAGACCCTCGCGAGGGGCCAAGCCTCGCGAGGCGGACGACACGGCGCATCCTCAGGCACAGCCTCCTCAGGCTGGCTCGCGAGGAGGCGGAGATATCAAGGCGGGGTACCTCGCGAGGTGCCCATGACGCAAGCCATGACGACTTGAGGCACCAGGCGGGTGCCCACGCGCGCAGCGTCCTTCTTTCCTCTTTGGTGCAAAGGGGACAAGCATATCCGCGGAGTACCGAGGCATCAGGCAAAGGTTGCCACTTCGGTGCAACAAGACCAAGACCAGGAGGACTATGAGACGGAGGTCACCATGGAGCCCAGCCCGGCGTCACCACCAGAGCCTTTGGCAGGCGAAGACTGCTTTTGTCAGGATAGACGTACTCGCTGTCCCCCTTCAAATTAGCCCGCCATTGTTGGATCCCTTCCCGCTCAATATTTGGGAAGAGGACCAGGGCCTCTATAAATAGGACTAGCCACCCACATAGCAAGGGGTTCGGTTCGATCGGTCGGTTCGCAGAGTTAGTTGGTCCGGCTAGCAAGTAGAGAGAGATAGAGAGAGAGAGAGGTGGCAAAACTCCTCCTAGTAGTTCATCATTCTTGCCAAGAACAGACCCTCGCGAGGCTGTTCTTCCTTGTATTGTTCATCATCACCAGCCCCAAGAGGCAATCCATCCACCACACACTGGAGTAGGGTATTACACCACAATGGTGGCCCGAACCAGTATAAACCTTGTGTCTCTTGTGTGATTCCCTTAGGAGTTTAGATCTTTGCGAGATGGGGAGGTTGAAGGCGAGGTTTCCGCGCGCACCCCAGTGTTCAAACCTTAAGGGTCTGCCGGAACCCGAAATCCGACAAAGTGTTTGCCAGGTATATTGGTACTAACTTCAGGAATGGACCACCTCTGAAGATGATCTGGATCCCCAAAAGTTGTCTTGAGAAGCTTCTTGTGAATGTCATCATGACACCACCTGGGAAGAAGACAAACCCTAGACCAAAGGCTTCATATGGTCCAAAGGCTTCATACAGACAAAGAACCCACCAGGGTCACCATAACACCAATGTTTTGCAGGGAAACCATACTCGGACTTATGAATATGGGCATGTTTCATCAAACCGCTATATTCATAAAACCAAGAACTTTTATCCTTATTCTTATGAGTATTATTCACCTCCTGCAAGGCTATTTTCTAGGGCTCCAAAGCCAAAGTTCTCAGATGCTGCACTTAGACTCATTGCTTCTAAGCCACCCCTGAAGATGTGGGTGGTTAAGAAGAATTAACTCTCTTTTGCAGGGAATGGTCTCCAGCCGGAAATCAAAAGCTTCTGACGCTTATGTTGGGGACCTAAAACATCTTGTGGGACGCAAGATAAAATGCCAAAATGGTCTTACTATGTACTTTGTCCCAGGATTTCTTGACAATCATCCTATCTACCCTAACAAGGATCTGAACTTTGATAGTATGCTTGTTTGTCAAATGTTTATGCTTCACACTTCTCTTTGTGAAGCCTGTCCCCCAAACTGCACTGTAGGGTATGACTCCGAAGGCTACTGAGTGGAATATGGACCGTGGATGCACTAACCACATGACTGGTGATCGAAGTCTTCTTATGGATTCAACCTTACATCCATCTGACAAAAGTCACATCACATTTGCTGACACTGGTAAAAGCAAGGTATTGGGCCTAGGTATAGTTGCAATCTCAAAGGATCAGCACATGGATAAAGTGATGCTTGTTGAATCCCTTGGTTTCAACTTAATGTCTGTCTCAATGCTTTGTGATCTGCACATGATTGTGATATTTGGAAAATATATTGTTGCCTTGTGCTTATGGAATCTAACAAATCTCTAGTCTTCGAAGGATATCGAAAAGACGATATGTGTATGGTAGATTTCTCCACAAGACCACAGCTAGACATATGTCTTCTCGCAAAAGCTTTAGAGTGCTGGCTCTGGCATCGGAGGCTAGGGCATGCGGGCATGAGGAACTTGCACACTCTCGTGAAGAAGAAGCGTGTCATAGGCATCAAGGGCGTCAAGTTCAAGAAGAATCATCTATGCGGTGCTTGCGAAGCCAGAAAGATAACTAGGGCCAAGCATCCCTCAAAGACAATCATGACCAACTATGGCACCAAGATCAAGCACATCAGAAGTGACAATGGCACAGAATTCAAAAACACTAGCCTCGACACTTATCTTGATACATTGGGCATCACACATGAGTTCTCTGCTCCATACACACCTCAGCGAAATGGAATCATGGAGCGCAAGAACAGAACCCTCATTGAGATGGCACGAATGATGGTTGATGAGTACAAGACTCTAAGGAAATTCTGGCCGGAAGCCATCAATACTGCATGCTATATCATCAACCGTGTTTATCTTCACAAGTTCCTAAAGAAGACATCATCTGAGCTCCTGACTGGTAAGAAGGCAAACATCAACTATTTCAGAGTCTTTGGTGCTAGGTGCTAGGTGCTGGATCAAGGATCCGCATTACACTTCAAAATTCGCACCAAAAGCACAAGAAGGTTTTATGCTTGGCTACAGAAAGGATTCGCACTCCTGCAGAGTCTTCAACCTCTTTCACTACAAAGTGGTTGAAACTGTGGATGTGCGGTTCGATGAGACTAACGGCTTGCAAAGAGAGCACCTACCAAATGTGCTAGATGAAGCTACACCAAGTGAATCTATCAAGCTTATGGGTACTGGAGAAATCATACCTTCAGAGTAATAGGCTGAAGAGGAAATCATCATTTTTGCACCTAATCAGCATGAAGACACTACTCAGCTTGATGCCAATGCTGAAGATGAAGGCAATGATCAGCAAGGGCAAAATCTCCATCCAGTTCATCCTCGCGTTGCAAATGAAGTCCAGATTGAGAAGATAATTGATATCATCAATGCACCTGGTCCACTCACTCGTTCAAGAGCAACACAAGTTGCAAATTTATGTGGGCAATTTGCATTTGTCTCTATAACTAACCCAAGAAAGTTGATGAAGCCTTCATGGAACCTGAATGGGTTCAAGCTATGCAAGAAGAGATTCAATAGTTTGAGCTGAACAATGTATGGGAGCTAGTAACGCATCCTGATCCTCACAAGTACAATATAATCGGCACCAAATGGATCTATCTCAACAAACAAGATGATCCTGGTCAAGTTGTCAGAAATAATGCTCGGCTCGTTGCTCAAGGTTACAAACAAGTTGAAGGGATTGACTTCGATGAAACCTTTGCTCCTGTGGCTAGGCTTGAAGCCATTCGCATACTTCTAGCCTATGCCAACCACAACAACATTATTCTGTCCCAAATGGATGTAAAGAGTGCCTTCCTCAACAGCAAACTTTAAAAAGTGTATGTTGCACAAGCACCTGGCTTTGGAAACCCAAAGCGTCCTGATAAGGTATACAAGCTCAACAAGGCACTGTATGGCCTCAAACAAGCCCCTCACGCTTGGTATGACACACTCAAAGACTTCCTGAAGAGCAAAGGCTTCAAACCTAGTTCCCTAGATCCCACTCTCTTCACAAAGACATATGATGGTGAACTGTTTGTATGCCAAATCTATGTGGGAGACATTATCTTCAGTTGCACTGACAAGAGATACAATGATGAATTTGGGCATATGATGCAAGAGCAATATCAGATGTCCATGATGGGTGAGCTGAAGTTCTTCCTTTGTCTTCAAATCCATCAGCATAGAAATGGCATCTTCATATCACAAGAAAAATACCTCAAAGATTGCCTGAAGAAGTTTGGAATGCAAGACTACAAAGGGTACACGACGCCAATGCCATCCAAAGGCCAATTGGGCCCCGACGACAATGGTAAAGAATTCGATCCAGAGGTATACCGCTCCATGATTGGTTCTTTACTCTACTTATGTGCATCTGGGCCTAATATAATGCTTAGCGTTTGCATGTGTGCCTGATTCCAAGCGGCACCAAAGGAATGGCATCACTTAGTTGTGAAGCGAATTCTTCGGTATTTGGCTTACACCCCAACACTAGGATTATGGTATCCAAAGGGCTCAAAGTTTGATCTAGTTGGATTCTCCAATGCTGATTATGCTAGTGACAAGGTTGATCGCAAGTCCACATCAGACACATGTCACTTTCTTGGACGAACTCTTGTCTATTGGTCTTCAAAGAAGCAGAATTGTGTATCACTCTCCACTTCTGAATCCGGATACATTGCTGCTGGATCTTGTTGCGCTCAGCTTCTATGGATGAAGCAAACTCTCAAAGACTATGGCATTCACCTAAAGCATGTGCCACTCTACTGCGACAATGAAAGCGCCATCAAGATTGCCAACAACCCAGTTCAGCAACCGAAGACAAAGCACATTCACATCCGTCGTCACTTTCTCAGAGATCATGTCATGAAGGAATACATTGGTATCATTCACGTCAACACTGAAGAGAAATTGGCAAATATCTTCATAAATACCTTGGATGAAAAAGGTTTTGCAAGCTACAGTGTGAGCTAAATATCTTAGAATCCTTGAATGTCCTGTGAATGGACACACATCCTAACGTTGATGCATGTTGATGACTTAGATGTGCGACACACGAAGTAACGTATATCTTCAATCAATGAAGACTTACCCTCTAAGTGTGAATATATTAACACAGAATTTGACTTTGGAGTGCCACGATAATTGTGCGTTGTGTCTGGGTCTAATACTTCCTATACGGTGGGTAACGCCACCAGCAAACTTTCCTCAATTTTTTCATTTGGCGTCATGACTACATTATCTTCATATTTGGTTTGTCTTCAACATTGATTTGTCCTCAAGGTTTATTTTCACAATGTTGATTTGGTCTTTTCTGATGTATATATGTGTTCTGTCCTCTACAACATTCACTTATAGCTATATCTTCAAACTTGCCATTTTCTGAACTAAGTGAATGTGATCGGACCCTAACCCCTTCTATGCTTCTTCCTCAAATTCTATCTATCTAGTCATATGCATTCCGTTGAAACGTGTCGAATGTCTTCACTCTGTCCTTGTCAGCTGATGATACAGAGACACACATTTAAACCTGATTTTAATGCTATATCTCCTTTGTCTGAATACCGGAGAAGGCGGAATGACCACCTGACAAACCAGGCATGCGTGGGAACATGGAACAACTCTCAATGAGTTGCATGCCTGCCACGTGTCCATCAGATGTGAAACGCCAGGGGCACCTGCATAATTGCGCTGCGCATCCTTGTACCTTATAAATACACACCCACGTGCGGTCATTATCTCCTCTTCCACCTTGCCATCTCGCTCAAACCCTAGCGTCACTGCTAGCTCGCATCGACGCCGCGCTTAGCTGCCGCGACCTCTTCGACGCCGCCTTCACGCCGGCCGCAGACCTCATCTTCTCCGCTGCCGCTGTAGGTGTCTTCCACCGCCAAGTTAGGGCTTGGAAGATTGGACTGCTCGGCATCCGTTCTGCCTCGTCTAGTAGTTCTTCTGTGGTAAATAAATCTCACTTTTTAGAGCCTTTTCGATCTGTCAAATCCATCCACTTCAACCAAAAGGGGTTTCTACACTTCCAAATCTGGATCTTTTTCTTTCTGAATCTCATATCTTGCAAAGATTATTCACTTATGCTTCATAACTTGTTAGATTTCTCACTTGTACTTATTCATGGATTCGTACAAATCTGGAACCAACTCACTTCAAATAAGTGAATGTCTTCACACTATGAGGTCAATGTCTTCAAATTGATTCATCTTCAAAAATCCTCTGAGAATGCATATGACCTCTTCCCCTTCCCTCGCATCTCTAATGCTATCACAGGTACATGTCCGTGGGAGAATCCCTTGGTTCTCATAGTCTGCATTCATTTATAGAATTCTTACAACATCATATTGACTCTCCTGAAGCCAGTTCTTGTTTGACAAGTAGACGGAAGCCTTTCATTGTCTTGAAGCCTCTATGTCTGAATATTAAGGCCACTGAGAAATCTGCAAGGAAGGGTGGCAGGCAGCATCGTGGAAATACTGCTTCGGATCTCCCGCCCGATCTGTTTGAACGGTATAAGTCTAATCCAGAGGAGAGCTACAATCAGCGCAAGACTAGAATACAATGGATCCAAAGATATTGGGCCGGACAGTGGTTCAAGTACAACTTCGTCACTCCTAAATATGCTGAGAAGAATGCTATCAAGAGCCCGTGAGGCGATATTCTTTACAGGAATATGCAACCCAAGTCGAAGCCTGAAGCTATTGCCCAAGGCTTCTATCCATGCATGGTCAGAGGACCTCAGCCAGAAAATGCCGACCCATCATCTCTTCTATGGTGTCGTGACGACAATCTCTTCAAGCACAACTTTCAGTTTGCAAAGGAGTCAGCTGCCAAGAACAGGAAGGAGCTCGGGCTCCACTTCAACCCTGGTCCGTCTACTCCAAGGCAGGATGTCACATGTGACGCCAATCCTAATGCCATCGGCCCCTCCAATAGCTTCGATGGGCTCCTCTCCCATATTGTTGCTTAGAGGGCCATAGTGGAACAATCTGCTGATGATGCAGACTCTAAAGATGCACCTGCACTACCGAAGCAGAAGAAGAAGAAGAAGAAGAAGAAGAAGAAGAAGAAGAAGAAGAAGTCAAAAGCTTCAAAGCCCTCTGCTGCACCAAAAGCTTCGACTATGAAGCCATTGAAGACTGCACCTCCTGAACCCAGTGTGCAGTCTGAAGACTTGTCTCGTGTCTTCAAGAATACTAAGAAGCCCAAGAAGCCCAAGAAGATTTCAGGGCATGACCTGACTCCTGCTGTCGTTCTGCGCAATGAGGAAAACACCATTGATCTGTCCAGTGATGAAGATCTTGGTGATGAAGCTCTAGAGATGTTGATCAAGAGCAAGCAAGATGCAGAGATCTTTCATGATCTACCTCTCTTTCATGCTGACATTCTGAAAAACTTCATTGATGAATGGTTTGAGGACCGAAGCATCAACATTGATGATCTGCAGTTGCCAGTGGACATCAGCATCACCTTTAACGGAGCCATTGCAAATCAACTTGCTCTGGCTCAGAAAACCGTCGAGCTTAAGAACAAGATTGATTATGAGAAGGCACACTTCAAGAAGCACATGGCCAAGCTCAATGTGGCTGATGTGCAAATCTTCAAGAAGATGATGAATGACCTCAAGGTCGAATTCAACAAAAGCATGAAGAAGCCAAAGTCCCATGCGAGCGCATGAAGTACTACACGCAGAAATGTGTGCAAGCACACAATGAAGCTGAGAAGAGAAAGGCTCTTGGGCGTCCTGGCATCGACCCCAAGATGGCCGCCAATAAAAAGAAGAAGTTTGCTGAAGCCATACCCAAAGCTCTGCCCTCAGGAACAACCCAGCATTGTCTTCCCCGCCAGCATGATTGGCTCGAAGCCAACGGTCCCTTCAGCAGCTTCTGAACAGAAGAAGACCGGGCAAGCCCAAGACGAAGCCAGGAAGAGGAAGATCAAAGATACATCTGATGATGCTCCCTCCTAAAAGAAGTTGAAGACTAAGGCTTCAAAGTCTTCAAAGAAAGAGCATGCCTCTGCCCTAGAGCCCCTCATCATTGAACCCATCTCTGTTGCCTTCCATGCCTCTACCAGTCAAGAGTGCTTCCTAGTGATTCATTAGCCTGCTTCCAGAGAGGCTCCAGAAAGTGAAGAAGTTCAAGCTGCTGATCCTAACGTAGCTGAAGACATTGGTCATGAAGACAATGTGAATGATGATGAAGTCCTTCCTCATCATGAACCCAAGTCAGTATCATCACCTGCTCACACGAGCAGTGAACTTATTTGCATTGGTTGTCCATTGACGCCAGTTGCTCAAGATGACTTGTGGGTCGAGCAACAACAACAAGACACCCCTCTGCAAGACAAGACCCCATGTACTCCACCACCTCAAGTCACCACTCCGGCACTTGATGATGACTATTTCATGGAACAAACCATTCCCTCTCCAAAGGCATCGCCAACATTTCGTAGGCTTTGCAAAGGCCTCCGGCCATAGGTCTCCATGACAAGCATTCTAGAAGAGGATGTGCAGCACACCAGCTCAGTAGCACGACAAGTGTTTCCTGAAGCCACCCCTTCTGCGTTTGCCTCTGAGTCTGAAGCCAAAGCTGCTGAAGACATTCCGGCTGCATCAGCCGAAGAAGAAAAAGAAGAAGAGAAAGGAGATGAAAGAGAAGCCACACCCCCTGCTAGTGATCCAGTCCAACCTGATGAGAATGTGATCGTGCCCGACCCTCTAGTTGTTGAACAGATGGAGGTTGAAAACAATGAGGCTACCACAACCAACAATACTGAAGCCAATGACACTGTCATGGCTGAAGATAATGTGGACCCAAAGCCAATGCGACTACTGACACCATTGTGACGCCAATCATCTCTGGTGATGCTGTTCCTCCACCGAGGCCTCATAGTACGGAACATGCGTTCGATCGTGGTGAGTTGGTGACTGTCAGATGGCCTACCATGGTTCCACCCACTGCTCCCAGGCCGCAATATGATTATCATGTGGAGTAGAGGCCTCAGGTTTAGAAGCCTAAGCCAAAATTGCCAAGGCTTCCCAGTGCTGCAACAACACAGGGCTCATTCAGCATGCTCAGCTTCAGAGAGCACAACACCTTCTTTGATAGTTCCAAGAACCAATACAAGCAGCCTAAAATCTCCTCTGACAGGTATTGGAGCCATCAGCAGCGAAGCTACTACTCTTGCATCTTGTACAACTAGGACCGGATTTTCCCCCACAAGCGCTTGGATGGTGATGCTATGGCTAGTCTGCCATGCCTTGAACAGGCCCTTGATTGTTTTCGGGATGTTGGGTTGCTGCCGTTTGTGAGTGACAAGGAGCACTGGAATGAGGAACTTCTGCTCCAATTCTGTGCAACATTGCACATTCGAGGCTACAACAGGGATCCGAAGACTTGGATCCTTGAGTGGATGACAGGTGATGTTCATCATGAAGCCAATGCTCAGGATATCATCGAGCTTACTTCCCTGCCCACTCCAGGTAACTTGTACGAACCTAGTTGTCAGCTTCATCAGAACGAACTGCAAAGCATATTCCAGAAGCCAGAGCTCAACATGAGCCAAATGTTGAGCATGATGAAGCCATTGCCCCATGATGCGAAATACCCCAAGGAATTCTTTGTTCAGGACCTTGAGTACTTGCCACGCACAGTCTATCATATTCTAAGGCGTACTCTCTGGCCTATCAAAGGAAACTCTTCTGAAGCTAAACTCGAAGGCGCCATAAAGACATTGGTTTTCTATATCATCAATGGCATCAGATTCAACACTCAGGATTTCTTCATCCGACAACTTGCTGCTTCCGGGATTGATCTTTTTGGCCTGAAATTTTATGCTCCATGGGTGATGCGCTTGATCAAGCTTCATTCAACCATCGACTATCAACCTTCAGCGCATCACCATATTGCATTTCTTCTCAATGTTGATATGTCCATTGAAGCCATCTACCTCGAGCCAACAAAGAAGCCACTCCACCTTGAGAATGCAGAATTCCAAAGCTTCACACAACCTATTAAAGGGATTCATGTGCCAAATGCAGCAACTCCTGCTTATCCTTTGGCTGGCAACTTGCATGTGCCGCATCGTGCCAACACTGAAGCCACTGCCAGCACCATTGCTCAAAGGCCTCAGAAGCGTCCTTGTGTTCTCAACGATCGTGAGCTTCTAGTGTCTCTACATAAAAAATAGGACAAACATCATGACTGGCTGAAGCATTAGATGCAGAGTATCTTGGTGGATGTTAATCACATTCGCAACTTAGCCACCAAGAACTCTTTCGTTGCGCATGAAGCCTGTCAGCAGTCCTGGAAGAGCCTCACATTGCTCTGCTCTAAAGATGATCTTCACGAAGATGGCTTCATAGAAAGCTTCAAGTTTGACTCCAGGCCTCCACAAACTACAAGCTAGCGTCGCACACCATCCATTGAAGATTCTGAACATTCGTCCTCGGCTGCAACTATTGTTGCGAGAGTCGTCGATGAAGAGGATGACACCACTTCACCAATTCTGGCTTCATTGCACCATGATTCTGCTTCAGGCCCTTCTGCACCACCGAACTCCAACGTCGACCCTGCTCCATCTTCTACTCTAACTGGGAATGAGTAGATCCTCTATGTCTTCAAACCTTTTTGGTCATTACTGACAAAAGGGGGAGAAGCATAAGAGGTTGATAGTCTTAAAGCGGGTCCATATGGGGTGGTTAGCATTATTTTTGCTAAGTTCTTACAACTCTCGTTTTGAAACTATTTGGCTTTTGAGTTGTAACACTTAAACTTGATGGTCGTTTGCTACTTTTGCTACTACTTTGTGATGCGTTGATAAATTCCGCATGAAGTCATACTGTAGACGCCCATTTTTCATTGTGCATGTCATTATCTTCGTTATGTTTATATATGCATGATGAATTGTCTTCGTAGGTTGAAGAGGATCTCCACAGAGTAAAGCCTGCCATGTGCATTTGCATTCAAAAGCAAACTACTTATATGCACATATTTAGGGGGAGCCTTTTGCAACTTATGAAGACAATGACTTTAATGTTTTACTTTCACATACTTTTATCCCCGTTGAAAACTTCAACTAGTTTGTCATCAATCACCAAAAAGGGGGAGATTGTAAGTGCATCTAGTGCCACCCCTAGTTGGTTTTGGAGTATTGATGACAAACTTGGTTGAGGGACTAATGTGTTTGCGATAATTGCAGGATAACACAGGTAGTAGTCCCTTATTGTTTTGGTTTACCAACCAGAGATGACCCCTAAAAATGTGTGAAGACATCAAAGACAATGGTGGTTCGTGAAGACATTCATGATGAAGATTATGACATGTGAAGACATTCACTTGAAGACTGTCGAGTGCGAAGACATAGTTGTTTCTTAGTTTCCTTTCTTCTTTATTGAGTCATAGGAACCACCATACTATTAATTGGGTTCCAAGTGAACAAAGTCAGAGTGACTGATGTGATGCTCAACCAAAATCCTATGTCTTCGAGCGAAGACAATGAGAGCAAATCTTATCCAGAGTTAGATGAGTTAGCTTGGCTTGTAGCCCAAGTAAAGCTGCCGCGTGTGTTTGAAATCTGAACGTTGGACACGTGTCGGTTCCTTAGTGACCCAGGCTCATTTCGGACATATCAGGTCGGGTTGCCTCCTGGCTATAAATAGCCCAACCCCTACACCATAAATTGGTGGCCGCTCAGAGTTAGTGCACGACTTTTGTCGTTTGAGAGCAACCCACCTCTGAAGCATTTGAGAGAAAGATCTTGGCGAGGACAAAGCCCAAAACACCCAGAGCAAAGAGTGTTAGGCATCACTGAAGTCTTTCTATCTGTGCGACCTGAAGACTTGTTACACTTGAGGACTGTGAATCCTCCAGCCGGTTAGGCGTCGTGTTCTGAGCATCCAAGAGTCATTGTGGATTGCCGGTGAACAAAGTCTATGATGTTTTGGAAGTCTACCTTGAAGACTTACCAGAGTGATTGGGCGAGGACTGGGTGTCCTTAGCTCAAGGGGAATAAGGTGAAGACGTTGTCTTCTGAGTTAAATCTCTGCCTCCCTAATGAGACGTACAGTTGTCTCAGCAACTGGAACTGGTCTACCAAATCATTGTCTCCACCAAGCAACTGGTTCTATCTCCCACTTCCCTTTACCTTTCAGTTTGTCTTCATGAAGTCATTGCTAGCTTGTCTGATCTGACAAACTTCACTATGTGAGGACTATTTACTTTTGGCTTCATACTATCTTCCATCCTGATCCATACCACCTAGCTGCTGATAGTCTTCGTACTTTCACTACATTGCCTACTTGAGTATGGCCTGTCTAGTGTAGTCTATCTTCCGCTGCATATCAATAGGTTCATTTCTACTGTTTGTCTTCAAAGACCTTGTGTTTTGAAGACTTTCATAAAAATCGCCTATTCACAAACCCTCTAGTCGATAACTAGCACTTTCATGAACATCTCTATGTTGGTCGTATCTACTATATGATTCACGTTCGACCTTTCGGTCTCAGTGTTCCGAGGCCATGTCTGTACATGCTAGGCTCATCAAGTTTAACCCGAGTATTCTGCACGTGCAAAACTGTCTTGCACCAGTTGTATGTGAACGTAGAGCTTATCACACCCGATCATCACATGGTGTCTCGGCATGGTGAACTATAGCAATGGTGCATACTTGTAACAACCTGGATTTTTGCCCTTTTCTTTTTCCTTTGATTTTCTTGGATTTTTTTATTTGATTTGTTTTTCCATGGCTTTGTGGTTCTGAAACTTGGGAAGATCATGTCTTCCTAGGTTTTATAGTGGCTTATCACCCTCATCATCATCCCAAGACCATGTCATCCTTGACCTAACCCAATATTCTTTTTCTTGGGAACATTTCTTTTCTGATAAAGGTATAACCCTTTAAAACCCTAGGTTGTGAAGCAACCTATATTTCTACCACTCCCAAAATTCTCAAATAATTCTCATAATTTTTTTGGGTCCTATATGGTTCAATTATGGCAAAACATTTCCTTGCCATGTTCACAAATACTCCTCCAATAATTCCTTTCCTATTCTGTGTTAAATAGCACTTTGCAAAGGAAGTGCTATTTATATTTTCTTGATTGACCCCAAACATCTTGGACATCTTTTCTTGTCCAAATAATTGCCTCATGCCAAAATTCAACTCAATTTGCCTAGTAAATATTCCTAAGCAATTTTTCAAAGTTCCTGTCCGAGGGAATTGATTGTGAAGGAAGTACAAGCTAGTCATATCCAAACGAGTTGAAATTTTGCAAGGTCCTTCATATGATCAAATAATGACTCTCCACCAAATTTGAGCTCATGTAACTTATCTATGTGATCCCAGCTCCAAATCTTAGTTTCTGGTCAGATTTTCAGTTTGTGAAGAAATTATATTTTATATTGCTTCAATTGAGCTGAAACTTTACCAGGACATGCTCCTACCTATATCAACTCCCTCCACCAAGTTTTAGATCAATTAGGTAATCCATTTGCCCTGTGCAATTTTTCCAAGTTCCTATCTAGAGCAAAGCTATATGAAGCAAGTGTTATTTTGGCTGATCCAAATGGCCTGAAACATTTTGGGCATCTTCATATCTTAAAATCATTAGGCCATGACCAATTTCAGATCAACTTTCCTCTCCATGTGAGTGCATCATCCAAATCCCTTATTCTGGCCATTATAGTGGTTTCTACATCAACCCTCATCTAAACTCCTCCTCTTAGTCTGATTTTTGGTAATCAGCATCACCTTAGTGTGTGATCAACACTGGACAAACTATTTATTGCGTTACCAAGCTATTGTCCCCACTGCACAGCACACACACTTGGCTGCTGGCTTGCTTTGGGGCCATATGCAAATCTCTTCTTCGCCCCTGGACCCAATTCTTTCTTCAGTTGGACTAAGGGCACTAAGGTCCATCTACTGGACATGGTCGGTCCGGCCAGAACGCGCCGTTTGCTCCAGTGCACATGGTGATCACGCTGGCATCACGCACATTGCAAGATCTGGCTCGGCCCGGCCACTGTTCTCGTCTCCTCCCTCCTCGTCTGGATGTCCAACCATGTCATGGAGCTTCCCCGTGATCGATTACATATCACTGCATCGATGCCTCATCGTGGTTCGCCTTAAATGCGTCGCAAACGCCATGCCTGTGCCATGCCCCTGTCCACCACTGGAGCACTGCACAAGCTCGCTAGCGTTGCTCTAGAGCCCTCCCCGCGGCTATATAAGGAGTGCCCGAGTCCTCCAGCACCTCACCAGCCTCTTCCCCGCCTCCCTAGCCCACTGGAATTGCCACACCTCGCCTCACTTCGCCTCTGTTTGCCATGGCCGCCGCAGTTCCTCCTTGGTTCCAGCGAGCCTAGCCCCTCTCCTCCAGAGCTGTCCACTAGCTTCCCCGCATCCACTACAAAAAAAGACACATCCGTGACATTTTGGGCCGAACGAATTTTTTTCTGTCATACATATGACACTTCTATGACGATAATAGTGACAAAACCCGGTATCGTCATAGACATGGGTGGCTCCTACTTCTATGACAAAAAATCATGACAGAAAATGGGCTTTTCATCCTGGGCGGGCTGGAGACGCAGCTGCATGACATTCTTTGGGCCGTCCATGATGGAAAAAACCATGGTAGAAGCGAGGGCGAGGAAAATTTTGTTGAGTTCCCGGTTACGGTGGGAGGTCGGGGGCCGAGCGATGCGCGTTTCTCTCGTACACGTATGCACGTGTGTGCGGGGCGTTGGCTCTAACTGAACTTGAGCGAGGCGTTGGGCTCTAACTGAACCCGAGTGATTGCACTATAGGCTATGCGTTACTGAACCTGAGCGATCGATCGATGGCTGTTAACTGAACCCGATCGAGCGATTCCTTCGCTACTGCTGCTAACTGAAGCCGATCGATGCTGCCTCTGGGATGAACGGTGAGCGTTGCGGGGGGGGGGGGGGGGGGTTGGATGAACAGTGAGCGGTGGCGTTGCCTCCGGATGAACAGGACCCCGTGGTGTGGAGGGCTGGGTGAACAGTAGATGGTGGAGGGGTGCCTGTGGAGGGGTGGTTGAACAGTAGCCGGTGGAGTAGCGCGCGGTGGAGGCTGGCTGAACAGGAGCCCGTGCAGGCTGGAGGAGGTCGACGGTAGCTCGTGGAGGCTGGAGGAGGTCGACGGTGGAGATGAACAGTATCTCGTGGAGTCCCGTTTTGCGGTACGCCACACCCCTCCCGATGAACAGGACCCCCATTTCGACCGTAGGAGGTCCGTTTCGTCCATTTTGCAGTATGCTACACCCCTCCCGATCAACAGGACCCCCGTTTTGACCGTAGGAGGTCCGTTTCCTCCGTTTGCGGTACGCCACACCCCTCCCGATCAACAGGACCCCCGTTTCGACTGTAGGAGGTCCGTTTCGTCCGTTTTGCGGTACGCCAGACCCCTCCCGATGAACAGGATCCTGTTTCGAACGTGGCTGGTCGAACACAAGGCCGTTTCCTCCGTTCTACGGTAAGCCAGGCCTCGTTTCCATCGCCTGTTCCGTCCAAGCCCTCCCGATGAACACGACCACATGTTCTGTTCCGACCCAGCCGGTTGGCTCCCACGCGTTCCGTTGCCTCCCGATGAACACGACGCATTTCGTTGCCTCCACATGAACATGACGCATTCCGTTGCCTCCCCATGAACACGGCGACAACGCTGTTTCTCCGTTCCGACCCAGCCATGTCAATGAGCCCTCGCCGTACGTATGCGCGACTAGGCGTTCGAGACCCCGCCCGTATGTACACATATGTGGCCGTATTTTCTTTCTTGCACCCTGGCCGTTGTACATACGTGTACGTGCTACGTGCGCGCCTCTACTACGACACGTGCGCGCCTCTACATCCACCAGTATATATGTACGTACACATTCGCGACCAGAATGACAACGCTACGTACGCTTCGACCAGGTGGGTCCCGACTATCAGGCACTTCCTTGCGTGCGAAGATATAGCTGGTGGGTCCCAGCAGTCAGGGGGGCGAATCATTTTTTTTGCCCGGACGCACTTCCTTGCGTGCGAAGGTGTAGCTGGTGGGTCCCAGCAGTCAGGGGGGAAACATTTTTTTCGTGAAATACGGTGGCCCGTTCGGTGGGTCCCCGCTGTCAGGTGGAGGAATAATTATTTTGCGCGTAATAAGGAGGCACTTCCTTGCTGCGGCCGTGGACCCAGCTATCAGCGTCTCCACGCACAGTACTCTTCCGATGTAAGTCAGTCCTTGACCACATTGACCACGCCGCGCTGAGAGCACCACGGCGGTGGACGACAGCGAGGCCTAGGAAGGGGACGACACGGAGGCAGGGAAGACTCGGCAGTTGTTTTCGATGCGGAGGGGAGTACGATTGTACGAGGGTTTACTGGTTCGTCTGCCGTCGCCGAAGAATAACAGCAGGGGTGGGTGAGTGGAGGGATGGCTAGGCCAGCAATGGGAGTACGGTGGGGCGGTGAGGCCTGCACGGCAGCACAGCCGACCACGGGGAGGAGGGAGCAGGCAGTTCCGCCGGCGCTTGTTTGAGCGGCTGGAGCAGGAAGAGCAGAGATTGAAGAAGCACGACGGCAGTTGGATGGACATCCAACAGTCAGTGCTTGTGCATCAACCTTTTTTAGGAAAGCCTCAAATCTGTGGAAAACAACATACAACCCGTCTGCCATTATTTCTAATAATTTATAGCCCATTTGCTAATTCTTAAGGTTTTTTTGGAGCCCATATTCTTTTTGTTAGCATTACATCCCATATTGTGGCCATGGTTAAAAAAATATACGAAATTTTGCATATTTCGGTGCGGTCCGAACTATTTTTAATCCCGAAATTTCGACTCACATTCAAACTGATTTTAAAAATAAATGTATATCAATATAAAATCAAACAAATTCTCCATGCATAAAAATTTATGTAATTTAAAATCTTGAAATAAAAAAAGATATTTGAAACTAATTGCCGATTTGATGTGTTTTAAAAATGTACAACCCGCTTCTCATTACTGAAGGGCCATTTTCTCGGCCAGCCGAATGAAAGCTCTCCTCGTCTTGAAAGATTTGCAGCCCAACAGGCCTGACAAAGTGACTTACTTGGCAAATCACAAAAAAACTGGCCTGTGGCCGTGGACCTAGCTGTCAGCCTCTCCACATACAGTACTCTTCCGATGGAAGTCGTTCCTTGACCATGTTGACCACGCCACGTGGAGAGCACCACGGTGGTGGACGACGGCGAGGCCTAGGAAGGGGACGACGCGGAGCTGGGGAAGACGCGACAATGGAAGCCCGCGCGGAGAGGAGTACGAGGGTTCACTAGTTCGGCTGCGGTGTGATGCTGCCATCACCGCAGGGCCTAGCCAGCGGTGGGAATAGTAGGGGGTGGTGAGGCCTCTGCGGCAGCACAGCCGGCCACGGGAGGCAGGAGCATGCGGCATGACCGGCACTGGTTTGGGTGGCTGGAGCAAGAAGACCAGAGGTTGAAGAAGCACTATAGCCGTTGGATGGACATCGTACGGTCACTAGAGCTAGAATCATTCATATTGACTAAGTTGACAAAGCCCTTCGACCCCATCAACTTAGTGGGCCCACAAGTCAGCCTCCCACCAAGGTGGGTCCCAGCTAGCCGGGGGAGTATTCATTTTTTTGTGCGTAATAAGGAGGCACTTCTGGTGGGTCCGAGCTGACAACGGGGGGAACGTTTTTTTTCAAAATACGATGGCCCGTCCGGTGGGTCCCAGCGGTTAGGGGGAAATGATTTTTTCGCAAAATACTGGTGGCCCGTTCGGTGGGTCCCCGCTGTCAGGTGGAGGAATAATTATTTTCCGCGTAATAAGGAGGCACTTCCTTGCAGCTGTCGCGGACCTAGCTGTTAGCGTCTCCATGTATAGTAATCTTTCGATGGAAGTCGGTCGTTGACCACATTGACCACGCCGCGCCGAGAGCACCATGGCGGTGGACGACGTCGAGGCCTAGGAAGGGGACGATGCGGAGCCGGGCAAGACGTGGCAGTGGATGCCCATGCGGAGAGAAGTACGAGCGTTCACTGGTTTGGCTGCGGTGTGAGGCTGCTGTCGCCGCAGAATAACAGGGGGTGTGGGTGAGTGGAGGGATGGCCTGGCCAGTGATGGGAGTACTATGGGGGCGGTGAGGCCTCCGCGGTAGCACAACCGGCTACGGGAGGCCGGAGCAGGCGACACGACCGGCGCTGCTTTGGGCGGCTGGAGCAAGACGACCAGAGGTTGAAGAAGCACTATGGCCGTTGGATGGACATCATACGGTCACTGGAGTATTGACTAAGTTGACAAAGCCCTCCGTCCCCGTCAACTTAGTAGGCCCACAAGTCAGCCCAACAATATGGTGGGTCCCAGCTAGCAGGGGGGTATTCATTTTTTGGGCGTAATAACGAGGCACTTCCTTGCATGCAAAGATATAGCTGGTGGGTCCGACCTATCAGCGGGGGGAACGTTTTTTTCGAGAAATACAGAGGCCCTTCTTGTGGGTCCTAGCTGTCAGGTGGAGAAATCATTATTTTGCACGTAATAAGGAGGCATTTCCTTGCGTGCGGCCGTGGACCCAGCTGTCAGCCTCTCCACGTACAGTCCACTTCCGATGGATGTTGTTCATTGACCAAGTTGACTAGGCCGCGCCGAGAGCACCAAGGCGGTGGACGGCGGCGAGGCCTAGGAAGGGAACGATGCGGAGCCAGGGAATACTCGGTAGTTGTTTTCCACGCGGAGGAGTACGAGGGTTTACTGATTCGTCTGCCGTCGCTGGAGAATAACAACATGTGTGGGTGAGTAGAGGGATGGCTAGGCCAGCGATGGGAGTACGGTGGGGCCGTGAGGCCTGCGCGGCAGCATAGCCGGCCGTGGGAGGAGGGAGCAGGCAGTCCTACCGGTGCTTGTTTGAGCGGCTGGAGCATGAAGAGCAGAGACTGAAGAAGCACGACAGCCGTTGGGTGGACATCCAACAGTCACTGCTCTCGTGTGTTGACTAAGTTGACAGGGCGTTGCGTGTGCGTCAACCTTTTTTTATGAAAGCATACGTGTCAACCTGTAGTAGGCCCACAAGTCAGCCTCAAATATGTGGAAAACAACATACAACCCATCTGCCATTATTTCTAATAATGTACATCCCATTTGTTAATTCTGAAGATTTTTTTTGGAGCCCATCTTCTTTTTGTTAGCATTACACCCCATATTGTGGCCACGGTTAAAAAGTATACGAAATTTTGCATATTTCGGTGTGGTCAACTGTTTTTAATCCAGAAATATCAATTCACATTCAAACTATTTTGAAAAATAATTTATATAAATATAAAATCCAAATAATTTTCCACGCATAAAAATCAATGGAATTTAAGATTTTGTAATGAAAAAAAATTGAAACTAATTCCCGGTTTGATGTGTTTTAAAAATGTACAGCCCATTTCTGGGCAAACTGAATGAAACTCTCCTCGTCTTGAAAGATTTGTAGCCCAGCAGGGCCGATAAAGCAAGTAGGCCTTGTTTGGTTATTTCTTTCAAAAAAATAGAACTGGGCTAGCCATTTTCAGCAAGAAAAAAACACAACTGGGCTCATGATGTGGTAAACATAAATAAAACTATGGCTAGACGAGCCACAGCCCCCGCACAACCCCGTTGTTACCCTGATCCGTCACTAAAACTAGTATAAATAACAACTGCTTGTTCCTCTGATCCATGCTATACATAGTGGTTTAGATAACTTGTGTTTCTTATACTGAAAAGTAATTCAGAATTTGTTTCTGTTTCAATTAGTGCCCTGATGCAGACAAGGATTGTGTGGTTGTACATGTCACTCGCTATGAGGCGGACGACCTGAATATACGCACTGCGAAAACAGAGTTCTTAGGTTGTTGGATCCTGGAGGCCATTTGCCGTTATACCAATGAAGAGTTGTATTCCAGCCTCACTGTTGTCAGGCGTGTTGTCCAGGGTGTACTGAAGCACAAGAAGTTCAAATCTACTCCTTCGTTTGTGAGGCATACTGTTCTTGTCAAGCTTACGCAAGAAGATGATGTGGCATGGCTCCACAAACAAGTTTATCAGTGGCAAGGCCACAAGGTTGTCTTCATGAAGGTTCACGGGATTGAGCTGTCGCGGGACGTCCTCGATGAGGTTCATGGCAAGGTCCGCCTTGTGTCCAGCCCAAATTAGATCGAGGCATGAAATAGTTGCCCCAGCTAGTGTTTAATAGTTGTTTGGATTGTGTCTAATTATCTGAACCTTGCCTATTATCGACCCCTCTGGGGCTAGTACTCTGTTTGAATCCGTCTATGGGAACTGCTGCTAATTTTGTGTGCCAGTGAATCATGTGAGAACCATCGTAATTGTTGCCGAAACAGATGTGTCCTCACTATTTTTTTCATGAATATGGCATGGTAAGACATAAGTTGTCACGGTTTATCATACGAGCAGTGTGTGTTTTGATGAAATAGAGCACTCGTTCGAGAACCGTGCGCCGACGTATACATAAGTACTTGTAAACACTGTTGGTGCTACCCCATTTGTAAGCAGTTGTGCAAAACATGGCACATTGGCTCAACTCGCTTCAACACTAGGCTATCGACCAGCTAACAATCAACAATCTGCTGTCTGACATATAAGCAACTATGTATCTTGTTACAGTGGTTCATGCAGTTAATTGAGGCCACATTGTAATAAATTCCAAACCTTCACACGCTAGTCCAGCGCTCATGCGGAACACTCACATTAAACTCGTCTTCATAAAAAACTTGAAAAGCATAAGTTAAGAAATTTTATACATCTCAATGATTTATAGAACATAACAAACATATACTAGTTCACAGCAAAAGACAAAGTTGTGAGAAGGTTTACAAATCAGGAAAAAACAAGCAAGGCTTCTCTGAGCAAAGGGCCTCCCATTAGGCTTAAATTTCCTGGAGTTCACTCTGGTTTTTTCTTGTTGCCACCATCCAGGGTTAGGTTCTCTCATTCCAGAATAACCAATTATAATTGTGGTCTCAGCTGGAATGCTGAACTGAACCATGCAGTGTACTGACCAGCTGAAATGCTTGTGCATTCCACTAAATTTAAGCACCGCTATATGCAGAAATAAGCAGACCACAATGCCTCTTGTCCGCGCACCTGTCCAAACAACCATCGTGCAGCCGTGCCAGCTAGTCCTCGGTCCATGGATGAACTGGTAGAAAGCGCATTCCGGACTAGGATGCAGTTGTTTTCGCTCGTCCCTGCACTGCAATCAGGAAGTAAAACATATGAATCAGCTTCTTTTAGATTGTGTTGGTCATTCTACCTTAGTTACTACCAATGTAGGGATACCTTGAAGACGAGAGGTTAGATGACGACAACGAGGGATAGCCATCTCATTTTGCGCAGTTGTACTAAAAATGAGGTGTCTGCTTTTGGTTGCGCGGATAGAAACGATACGGAGACAGACATCCTAAAACGATATGGAGACAGACATCCCTGTTTGCGCAAATACGAAATACGGTTATTTAAACAGTGACAAATATTACTACTTTCCCCCATTTCCTCTTAGAACCAAGTCCTAGATTCATGCTACAACTTTCCCACTTTCTTCCCTGTTTGAACCAACGCTTTGAGTCGACTGTATGAACTAGCTTTACTTCTAATAATAGTAGAAGTCTAGGTGGCTTTGGAACAACGGACGGAAGTAGAAAATGATCCACACGAAGGGAGCTGGGGTAGTAGAGCAAG
Source organism: Triticum monococcum (assembly GCA_034509565.1). NCBI lineage: Eukaryota > Viridiplantae > Streptophyta > Magnoliopsida > Poales > Poaceae > Triticum > Triticum monococcum. The sequence continues at coordinate 390,612,189 of CM067841.1, forward strand.
GCAGGTTTCAAAGGAATATATACTTGAGGGTTGTCGGCATGTGGCAAAGACGGCGTCGGGAGGCCGCATATTGGCCAAAATACTGCAGGGAGGACGAAGGGGTCGGAGGCCCTCCCGAGCCGGCACTCTCTCGGAGAGAACGGCACGGCCCCCGATTGGGACGCACGGGCAGCCGTTGGTCTCCTCCCTCGGTGCCGACGACAGCGTGAACGATGCACCTACACCCCTGCCCCGGTCAAGGTTGTCCGGTCGGATTTGTGACCAGCCATGAGCTAAGAGAGAGTGTAGCCACCTATGTGTTGCTTAGATCTGGAGAGCATGAGAGAGTGAACGAGAGGAACCCTAGTAAAGCAAGTGCTAAGGCTCCTGCTTTTATATATAGTGGAGTGATTTTGTTGTACCAGCTTCAAAAAAATGCACCCCTACGTGTACCCACGAGTGGGTGTGAGAGAACTAGTGCATGCCTACACCGCTTCTCTTCGTGAGAAGACAATATACTATGCCCAAAGAACGTTCGCCGCAAGAGTAATAGTATAAGTGTGTGACGTGTGAGCTAAAATAAAATGTGAACATCGTCTTTTGTTTTTTAGAAGTTCTGAGGGTAGGGTGTGAAGAGCACATATGTGCGTGACGTCTACCTGCAGATAGATGGTGGGTGCGACGTGCGAGTCTGCGAGAGGACTCGGGAGAGTCGTGACTCATCAGGGTGCGTGTGCATGAGAGAGAGGGGTGCACATATCAATGCAATGCATGTGTCCATAAATCATTATCCGACAAACGTACGCCACAAGCCTTTTCCTGACGAACGCCGTAAGAACCGTTAGATCGGCATCCGACAGTGTCTGTTTTGCCATGTCATTTAACAGAACAGCCACTCCTCCTACACACAAATCTTCCACGTGAGTGTTAGCAACTGCCATATGCTCCCTCCGTTCCGAAATGCAGTGCATATAGCTTTATTGAAAATTCGAACCTCACAAAACTTTACCGAGTTTTCGTGTACCAAATTGCACATGTAGAATACCATGTATATATCATTTCATTCATCTTCGAGAGGTAACTATAAAGATGGGTGAAAAGTCTACAAAGAAAGACCATCGTATCACCCACAACAATTTCAAGCATCATTTAGTGTCGAGGAATATCATAGGAACTCTACATGATATGATTTTTATAGGATTTTTTCCTTTAGAGCCAATTGGTTCATAGGAATAGCTTCATATACTCCACATTTCAAAGGAAATAAACATGATATCATCGCCACTTGGTTCATATGAATGGATTCCTATACTCCCTTAATTTCAAAGGAAAATAAACATTAGCGTATATTCAATAGAAAAGTTCCTATGATATGAACCAAATTACATCTCTTTTCTAATCCCTCCTCATAGGAATTGAGATACATGTCATCTCTAGATTCAATAGAAAAGTTCCTATGATGTGAACCAAATGACATCTCTTTTCCAATCCCTACTCATAGGAATTGAGATGCTCCATGTCATCTCTTTCCCTACAACTTCCATGTATACATCTTCTATTCCTAAATAGATAGTACAACCCACTAGTAGCTTTTTTCCAAAACATGCAACTATGTCACAAGAACTATATAGTGTGCCAATAACTTTGAAAGATGGCCGCTGGATGAAGCCAACCCGACAGTGCAGAGATAGGAAAATTCGAGCACTACTAGCCGTTGGATATCATCAACATTCCACTAGATCTGCCACATGTACAATTTAGAAGACTCCATGGTTGAACTTAAGCATAATCCACAAACCTCAAAACACAAGCACTTCTCCTTTGTTCTAGAATCTTCTGTATCATAATTGATTATTTTTTCTAAATGAATTGCCATTATTTGTTTTTTACTTTATGATTTACAATGCACAACCCCATGAATCTTAACATTTTTATAAAACTAATTGATTTTGAATGAGATGAACTATAAGAACTAAATGAACATCTACATCATGCATATATGACTCAAAGCTTTACATGCTATAGTGTGTATTTATTCATAATTTGGTTTCGAAATCTCATGTGTTCAATACATGTGTACCTTACTAGTTTTGAGTAGAGTAGCAAATTTCACGCGGCCCCGGGTATATCAAAATGCAGGGCCATGCATCATTGCCTTTCGGTCGAACCTACGTGACAATTTTTTGTACGTACTATATCTCCACTGGTCCCCGAACCCAAAATGCTGCCTCGTTCCTGTAAACCAAGAGGCCCACACATATTTAAGGCGTCGACTCGAACCCATTTACTACGATGTGGCCCCTCACACCGTAGTACTCCTACAAACCCTACCGCCGCACTCATCATCGGTTTTCTTCAAGAGGACGAGGGAGAAGCCAATTTGTAGTGGAGGTGCTTTCAAAAAAAGGATCTGTGGTGGAGACCCCCACCCTAGGGTGCCCTAGGTAGCTGTCACATGCATCATTGTTTTCTCTTTTCTTTATGCTCTTGCGCCCTATAGTGAAATGATGGTTGCTTCGTCCGTCTATCTTAATGCGGGAAAGGTGGGCCTTTATGATTTGACCCCTCATCGCTCATTTTCTACTACTGCGGCGCTATGAACGGGATGCCTCCAATTCCAACCGCTGCTCCAAACTGTAATTTGGTGCATCGCACGTGGAACAAGACAGTGGATGAGCCACATGTCGGCCAAAGGGGTCCTGTTAAGTGTGTCACCATTTCGTGTGTGGACTGACCCTGCTTGAGTTGCTACGCCAACATGACAGGAGCAGCCTACCACTTGGTTTTGCTTCTTGGTGAATCCCGAATATATTGATCTAAAAAGATATGTGTTGAACTACCCTCTCCGTCTTGGTTTTTTTATTTTTAGGCATCTCAGTTTATAGGGCCTGCACGTAGTTCTAGGTCATCCATTTGACTAACTAAATATGAGTTACTATGTCACAAAAAGTCTATCATTGGATTCTTAAGCGGATGTAGTTGTATTTAAAAGTCGAGGGCGGGGCTTTTCCTATGTGGTAGGCAGGGCAGTTTCGCCTAGTCGGTTCGACAGAGACACGAGAAGACGAGGGAGTAGGCTGCTGCAAACGTAGGGCTGTGTGATTTGACAGCGATTTACCGCTGGACAGGTGGGGCCCCGTTATTTGACTTGCCATTATCATTTTAACTACGGCGCTACGACCGGCGTGAGTCTCTCGATTCCTGACCACCTCCATACAGGTGCCTCTCGCAATGCTCCACCATGTAGTAGAGGCTGGCTCTTGCATGAGAGCCCACTTCTCCACTTTTTCCTTGCCTCTCTTTCCTCCACATATGCAAAAATGCCATGTAAAGCGCACTATTGTACTTACTTTTACTTGCTCCTACAGGTGCTTAAGCTTGCCACATAGGCATAAAGTCTGATGTGGCAAGTTAATCAAGAAGAGAGAGACTAGTTTGGTGACCCAAGGAAGAAACGGTGCTAAGCGCGTGTACCTAGGTGAAAAGACAATTTTGAGTGTATAGCTAATTAAATGAAGCAAACGTAGCAACACCATTTCATTGGAAGAGGTCACTCCTTGGCAAATGCAATAAATACTAGTACTCCCTGTGTCCCATAATATAAGAACGTTTTTGGCACTACACTAGTGTCAAAAACATTCTTATATTATGGGACAGAGGGAGTACCAAGAAAGAGATAGAGAGGAGTAAAAAACACTTATAGCCAACCTTGTTGTAGTATGAGTGACTAAGTGATGACTATGTATGACATGCCAACATCAGATAGCCTAACGCACCATGTTAAATCTCCAAGGGCGCGACCGCGCGAGCGACGCGACGGTCGTGGTAGGCGCGACCATGATACGGGCTGCTGGCTGCCCTTGGATCTGAGATCAAATGGTCGCATGCTAAGTTGTTGAAAATTTGCAGAATAACCCTCGATGATAGGATATTCACCCATAGGTCTAGAATCACGCCATGCAACCGTTCGATCTCAGATCCAAGGGCTCTCGGAAGCCCGTATCATGGGAGATTGGAAAGCCACTACCCTGCCGTTCGCACACTGGCAGTTTGCTCCTACTCGTCCCCGCATGTCTTTCAATACTACGGCGGTTCGCTCCTAGTCATCCCGTCCATTCACATTATGACAGTTCCACTAATCCTAACCCTCCTCCCAAATCCATGGCGTCCCAAATCTCCACGATTGGCGGTGAGTACAAGGTTAGAACCATCACCGGCGATGAGTTCGACGTCATCTACACCCGTTCTTCCGCGACGGTGAAAGGATGCATTTCTCGCTTCAGACGCATGTTCGAAAACTCAGATGATGAGTCGGTCGCTGGGCTAGATGTTGAGTACACCACAGTCCCAGGACGAGAGAACGATCTAAAGGACGAAGAGAGGAAGAAGCCCGCCGTGATCCAGGTTTGCGTACATAACGTTTTCTTGGTCTACCACATATGCCATGCCGACGTTGAGTGCCAGGATTTTAAGAACTTCCTCAAGGACAAAAGAGTGAAATTTGTTACTGTAGGCTTTAAGAATGACAGGGATGTCATGCGTCAGATAGGTCTCATTGTAGGCCAGCCCTTTGATCTCCAGAAGGCAAGCATGGTGTCCTCCTCTCAACCTTCAATGCTGACCCTGGCAGGAGCCATGGTTCATCCTTCGTACCGTAAACTGGAGAAACCTCATTACACGTTTCATCGTCATGCATGGCAGCGGAATGTACTAGATATAGACCACATCCACTACACTACAATGGATGGCTACCTTTGTTTCAATATCTACAAGGGTTGGATGAAGAGCAACAGCCAAGTGTGTGATTCAAGCAAAGAAGTATCGGCCAAGAGGGAGAGGGACAAGGACAAAGTCGAGGACATGGACGAGGACTCCGAGTAAGGTGGCAGTGTCATTGCTCATGGTGGTTCTAAACTAATGCAGTGTGTACCTGATTAGTTGCATAGTTTAATTTCAAGTGTGCTTAGTTTAATTTGAGGGGTGTTTTGTGCTGAGCCCCCAGCAGAACTATGTTATGTTTCTTCTCGTTACTTTAACTCTTCAGTATGTACATACTACTAGTATTTCTTTAATAGAATTTAGCACCCCAATTAAGCACATACTAGCTTTTTTAATAGTACTATATGCATAATTTGGCGACGAGCGCTCTCTATATGTACCACCTTTTTTTAATTTCAATTTTTGCTCCGTGGCGCAATCCACCTTTTTTCCAGGCGCTTTCCATCGCACAGTACTTTCGTACTATGGATGCCAAGTCAGCAAAGCATGATATGTCACGGCGACTTAAGGCGTTAAGGATTCCCTTGTCCGTGCAATTATTGCAGAAAAATGAGACTGCGTCTTCCTCGCGACAGTCCTTAACCTTGTTCATCACAAGGAGGAATCTAGCCCAATAATGATGTACTGTTTCATGGGGCTCTTGCCTGATGTGGGAAAGATCGTTTATGTCTGGGTGGGTGGGTGGATTTGAGTCCGAACCCCTACCCGATCTCAGACCCAGGGGTCGAGGAGTTTCCGATCTTGGAAGTTCGGATTCCGGGATGTTGCCCGATAAGTCTAGCCTGCTACCTGACTCTAGGTTCAGGGCTTGGGTGATGTCCTCCCGAAAACGGGTGTCCGGCTTGGAGAATTCAGGAATCCGGACATAGTTGGTCCTCAAGATAGAGGAAGAATTGCCGCATTGTTCCTCCACCACCGCAATATGATGGGTGACCGGTGGGGAGTTAATCTCCTTTTGATCGGGTTTAAGCCCAATCCGATCATAGTCTGTAGCGACTCCCAAGGCGGCGATACGATCCAAGAGCTCGTTTAGGGAAGAGAGCTCCATTGGATCCATCTGTTCAGCAAATTCCGATATGACGTGGAGGCTGTTTTTGATGAGCCGAGAAGTCATCGTCGGTGCGGCGGCCGAACGGGCGGTCATGATGAAATTGCCAAGCTGGAGAGTTTGGCCGACAGCCAGGGCTCCCCGGCGGTAATGTTGTTTTTAACAACGAGACGAGGCATCCTTCCTTACGGCGACGGCACAATGGAACTCTCAATGAAAGCTCCAATGTCGGTGTCAAAACCAGCGGATCTCGGGTAGGGGGTCTCGAACTGTGCGTCTAAGGAGGATGGTAATAGGAGGCAGGGGACATGATGTTTTACCCAGGTTCGGGCCCTCTTGATGGAGGTAAAACCCTACGTCCTGCTTGATTATTCTTGATAATATGAGTAGTACAAGAGTAGATCTACCACGAGATCAGAGAGGATAAACCCTAGAAGCTAGCCTATGGTATGATTGTATGTTGTCCTACGGACTAAAACCCTCCGGTTTATATAGACACCGAAGGGGGCTAGGGTTACACAAGGTCGGTTACAAAGGAGGAGATATACATATCTGTATTGCCTAGCTTGCCTTCCACGCCAAGTGGAGTCCCATCCGGACACGGGACGAAGTCTTCAATCTTGTATCTTCATAGTCCTACAGTCCGGCCAAAGGATATAGTCCAGCTATCCGGAGACCCCCTAATCCAGGACTCCCTCAGTAGCCCCCGAACCAGGCTTCAATGATGTCAAGTCCGACACGATGTATTGTCTTCGGCATTGCAAGGCGGGTTCTTCTCCAAATTTTCAAATGTTTGTTAAGCAGTGTATGGCCCCATAAATGTTGGACTTCTTGGCTTCTGTGCCCAATAAGGGCTATCTTTCATGCGTCGAATGAATACAAGGAGCAAGGGCGTTTTGACATTCGCCCCCCTAGCGAGATAAATAAATTGTCTATTAAAGGGATGGGGATTCCTAGATCCAATCCATATCATCCTCCCCCAGCGAGAGTCCAGTGGAGCGCGCTCCGAAAAAATCGACTCCAGCATGGCCGACCTTCGCAGCTCCTCCCCCGCCCCCGTAGCCCTAAGCCCGGCGATTGGGAGAGGTGTTCTGTCCCACACAGTCGATTAGTCGAACTGCAGACTAAGGGATTTCTCCCTCCAGCGTATATGGTTCCTGTCCGAGCCGGGCTGGCCACCTACAATGGCGGGGAGCAAGCGGATAGCTTCCCCAGCCCCTCTATAGGGGAGTGGGTATGCCTTGTTCCTTACTTATTAAGGGGACTCAGATTTCCAATTCATCCGTTCCTCCGCAGGCTCCTGGAGTTTTACGGCCTCCAACTGCATAATTTCACCCCTGCTTCCATATTACACATCGCCGGCTATGTTGCCCTGTGCGAGTTATTCCTGGGCTGCGAGGCTCATTTCGAGCTGTGGAAAAGGTTATTTTGCCTCATCCCCCGCACACAGGAGGGGTTACTTTATCAAGGGGGCGGAGGCGAAATATGGCGCATCACCGAAACCGGATACCTGTCCGGTACTCCAAAGAAGACGCCCGAGGACTGGCCTTCGGAATGGTTTTATATGGAGGACGTCCCCCTTCCGGACCCTGTTCGGTGGGGTCTTCCTGAGTTCAACAACGCTCCTCTGAAGAAACGCCGAAGCTGGCGCCCACAGAGCCCCCCAGGAGGAAGACAACGGAGAAGTCCTTTACCTGATGAACTGGATTAAAGCGTTGGCTCAATCAGGTTTGACAATAATCGGGGTTATGTCAATATGCATAATGCGGGGAGTGCAACCACTTCAATATCGAGGGCACCCCCTGTGGTGTTTTAACGGGGAAGACGATGCCACCCGTTGCGTACGTAAGGGTTCGGACAACGCTGCTGCTTTAGCAAAAATCATGTCCGAGCTGTTCAAGGGAGAGGAAGAGGAGTTCATCCGCATCAAGCCACGGGATGGATTATCCATGTACAACCCTCCAAGCTGGGTGAGTTATATCTCCTTACTCCCATTCTTCCCACATTCTTTGTCGTAGGTACTCACCTTACTATTTTACGGCAGGAACTACGAAAAGCCATAAGGGAGGTCAACAGCCCGTCCCCACAACTAGAGGACCCTGACCGAGCCCTCAGTCCCAGACTCGAAGAAGATCCGGACATATTCGTGGAGCTGATAGACCGGCAGTTCTATTAATTAAGCTGTGCTGACGCCATGGTGGCCATTACGGCCGACTATCCCGGACTGCTCCCTGCGTCGCTCGTAAGAAAAACCAAAATCCCAACACCAGAAACTAGGATCCCCTTTTGGATACTTCACCTACCATATACATATGGTGTTTTACAGGGAAGGCATTCGGGGCACCGTGCCGAACCCGCAGCAACTCGCCAACAAGAGGCACCGAGGCCGGGTAGGCCAAAAAGGAAGGCGGTCAGGACGGAGACGCCGACGCAGAGGTATGACAAAAACCCTGCTCCGTGGTTGTTGTCTTTGTCAAAATGTAATGGCGTCCATGTTTCTTTAACAGAAAAAACGCTCGCCGAAATATGTCCGGTGAGGCTACCGATCATGCTTCCACCTGTCGGGCTCCAGGGCCGGACATAGAGGCGGAAACCGACATGGGGCGAACGCCAGATACTGCCCCTACAGAGGATGCGGAGAGACTATCCGCTACAAATTCAAAGTGGAGAGCGCCATGAATCATAGGCGTCGCCGGGCCATTCTCCGTGACGCTTGCTTCTCACCAGAGGCATTTGATGCCTTCAATTCTGGAGATGCGTACCCCCATGCTGCTCAAAATGGTCTAGCTAGAGCGATAGACCAGTATGTAAGGGATGTACGGGTAAGAAAATCTGACGATTATTGTGACGCCCGGGTAATTAAGCTACAGTAATCCCCACTAATGATGCCACGTCACCTCGGTTACTGTGGATAAACTCGCGTTAGTTCGGAACCTAGTTCGAATTTCAAATTCAAAATCGAGCAAACAATGAAAGTTTTCAAATATTAAAAGTTAAATGTTCGGAGTGAACCAAATAATACATAGGTAATTATGGTGGAGAAACCAAACTTCGATAAAATGTTTAAAGGCCCTAAAACAATTAAAACAATAGTGAAAACAATTATTTAAATACCTTTTGTAATTAATAAAATGTCAAACTAATTTGTTTGCGGATTAGACTTTTTGTGACTATGGGCTAAGTTGGAATACTAAATTAAATGCTACGTGTATATTTTAATAAAACTAAAATAATAGGAAACAAAACTAAGACAGAAAGGGTAAAATAAATAAAAAGTAAAAAAAGAAAAGAAAAGGGACCCCCACTGGGCCAACCGGCCCAGCTGACAGCCAGGCCAGCCCAACTGGCCCACCCGCACGGCCCAGCCGACCCGCACTCCTCCCTTATCCTCTCACCCCCACCCGAACCCTATCCACTCGCCCCCGCACTCCCTCCCCCACGTCGTTCCCCTCCTCTCCCCCCCGATCCAGATCGGATCGGGGCTCGCACACGCGCGCCTCGGAGCCCGATGACCCCGCCGCCTGGATCGACGCCGCCTCGACCTCGTCTCGTCCCCGCCAGCCTGCCTCCCCAACGCCGTCGACGCCGTCTTCCTCCTCAACCCCCCGCCGCCTAGACCCTTCCGCCCCGTGAGCATCCCCGCGCCGATCCTCCTCTCTTCCTCCCCGCGCACGCGCTCGAACCCGTGCCGCGCATCGCACCCCCTCGCCGCGGTGAGCGCCTCGTGCCCCCTGCTGTCGGCCTACTGCTAGCCCGCCCACGCGGGGCCACGCCCGCTGCCGCTCGCGGCTCCGGCCGGCCCGTGCTGGCCTCACCTCCGCCCCTCTGCTTCCGCCGCGCGTGCGCCGTCCCGCTCGTCGCGTGCCGCGTCGCCGCTCCCGCGCCCACCTCTGTAGCCACCGTCCTCCGCCCCTCTCCGCCGCGGCCTTCGCCTAGTCGCCGCCCCACATCGGCGCCCGCACGCGCGCCGGTTGCCTCGGCCGCGCCCGACGGCCTCACACACACACCCGGCCGCTCGCCCCGCTGCCGGCGCCCCTTGCCTCCGTCGCCCCCTACTTTCCCGCAAGCGCCCCCCTGCTCTACTCGGGCCGCTCCACCTCCCTTGCTGCCTCCTGCCCGGCGCAGCTCGCCGCAGCTGCCAGCGCCCTTCCCTCCCCTGTCCTAGCCGGGCTGCACCCGCACCAGGCGCGGGTGCCTGTTTGCCCGCTGCACCCGGCGCCCACTAAACCCTTGTTACAATGACAAATGGGACCCACTGCCCAGAGAACGTTTAAAAAAAGGATTAAAAAAATAGTAAATAAAATTAATTACCAATCAACCAATTAATTAATTAACTTAATTAATCTTGATTAATTAAACTAATTAATCATAATTAGATTAACCTAATTAACTTAACCTAATTAATCTGCTAATTAAACCAATTAATTAGGTTAATTAGTTATCAGTCAATGACATGTGGGCCCCCTGTCCAGTTTGACCAGTCAAACTGTTGACTGGGTTGACCCAGTCTATGACAGGTGGGCCCTCTTTGACCCTGTTGACCAGTCAACAGTTGACTGGTCAAATGCTGACTGGACCACCCTTGACCCCACCTGCCAGCCACACTTGCATTCTGTTGGGTACAATTCTGTGTACCCATAGCAATTTAAGATTTAATTTTTGAATTAAAACAATTTAGAAAATGATTTAAAGCTTTTAAAAATCAATATAAAATAATCCATAGCTCGGATGAAAATACTTTGTACATGAAAGTTGCTCAGAACGACGAGACGAATCCGGATACGCAACCCGTTTATCCACCACACATTCCTAGCATAGCGAACACGCAACTTTCCCCCTCCAGTTCATCTGTCCGGAAACGCGAAACATCGGGAATACTTTCCCGGATGTTTCTCCCCTTCACCGGTATCACCTATCCCTGCGTTAGATCACCTCTAGCACCGCGTTTGTCATGTTATGCTTTGATTGCTCTGTTATTTATTGTGTTCCCCTCCGTTACTTTTCCGATAGACCCCGAGACTGCCGCTGATGCCCCTGTGTTCGACTACGTCGACGACGACCCCTCTCTCTTGCCAGAGCAACCAGGCAAGCCCCCCCTTTGATCACCAGATACCGCCTACTCTTCTCTATACTGCTTGCATTAGAGTAGTGTAGCATGTTACTGCTTCCCGTTAATCCTATACTGATGCATAGCCTGTCCTTGCTACTACTGTTGTTACCTTTAACTGCAATCCTAATGCTTAGTATAGGGTGCTAGTTTATCATCAGTGGCCCTACATTCTTGTCCGTCTGCCATGCTATACTATCGGGCCGTGATCACTCGGGAGGTGATCACGAGTATATACTATATACTTTATACATGATACATGTGGTGACTAAAGACGGGTAGGCTCGTAGGAGCACCCGCGAGTGGATCTTTGAGGCGGAGCGACAGGGCAGGTTCCGACCACCTAGGAGAGAGGTGGGCCTGGCCCTGTTCGGCGTTCGCGGACACTTAACACGCTTAATGAGATCTGGGTATTTGATCTGAGTCTGGCCATTTGGTCTATACGCACTAACCATCTACGCGGGAGTAGTTATGGGTATCCCAGCATCGTGGTATCAGCCGAAGCCTTCGTGACGTCAGCGACTGAGTGGCGAGCGCCGGATTGGACTGGAAAGCCACTAGGCTAGGTCTGTTTTCGGCCGCGTTCGCAACATGCAGGTGTGCAAAGGGCGATGGGCCCAGACCCCTGCGCCATAGGGTTTAGACTGGCGTGCTGACCTCTCTGTTGTGCCTAGGTAGGGCTGCGATGTGTTGATCTTCCGAGGCCGGGCATGACCCAGGAAAGTGTGTCCGGCCAAATGGGATCGAGCGTGTTGGGGTATGTGGTGCACCCCTGCAGGGAAGTTTATCTATTCGAATAGCCGTGTCCCTCGGTAAAAGGACGACCCGGAGTTGTACTTTGACCTTATGACAACTAGAACCGGATACTTAATAAGACACACCCTTCCAAGTGCCAGATACAACCGGTGATCGCTCTCTCACAGGGCGACGAGGGGAGGATCATCGGTTAGGATTATGCTATGCGATGCTACTTGGAGGACTTCCGTCTACTCTCTTCTCCTGCTGCAAGATGGAGGTTACCAGAAGCATAGTCTTCGAAAGGATTAGTTATCCCCCTATTATTCTGGCATTCTGCAGTTCAGTCCACTTATAATAGCCTTATCCCAGTTGATACCAATGCATACATATGTAGTGTAGGTCCTTGCTTGCGAGTACTTTGGATGAGTACTCACGGTTGCTTTCTCCTTCTTTTCCCCTATCCCTTCTACCTGGTTGTCGCAACCAGATGTTGGAGCCCAGGAGCTAGACGCCACCGTCAACGACGACTCCTACTACACCGAAGGTGCCTACTACTACGTGCTGCCTGCTGACGACGACCAGGAGTAGTTTAGGAGGATCCCAGGCAGGAGGCCTACGCCTCTTTCGATCTGTATCCCAGTTTTTGCTAGCCTTCTTAAGGCAAACTTGTTTAACTTATGTCTGTACTCAGATATTGTTGCTTCCGCTGACTCGTCTATGATCTAGCTCTTGTATTCGAGCCTTCGAGGCCCCTGGCTTGTCATATGATGCTTGTATGACTTTTTTTATTTGTAGAGTTGTGTTGTGATATCTTCCCGTGAGTCCCTGATCTTGGTCGTACACATTTGCGTGTATGATTAGTGTACGGTCAAATCGGGGGCGTCACAAGTTGGTATCAGAGCCGACTGCCTGTAGGAATCCCTTTTCCAAACTCCTTGGCCGAAGTTGAGTCTAGTCGATGAAAACTGTTTTACTAACATGGCTGTGCGGCTTACGGGCCCACGTCGCCATCTGGGTGGTATTAGGATCTTTTACTCCTCGATCTTTACTCTGGGACTCTAATCTCTCCCCTATTCGGGTTAAATGAATTTTGCTAAATCTAACATTAGGATCTCGTTATCACTCTCTCCCGGAGAGCCCTTCATTCCAGATGATGGCCTGCTTCACCAGAAGATTCCGAAGATACTCTTTGCTATTCCTCTCGAGACTTTGTGCCCATCACTTTTGCTATTCCCGACCACCGATAAATCCTTATGGATAACTACTTACACTTGCCATTCATACGATCATCCCCCATTGATCTTGTTATTACAAGATACCCCAAAGTCTTCTCTATTGTTCCGAGAATATTTTGTACCTACTGCCTAGCAGTTCCTTGCCACATGAATACCCCTTCAATTAAATCCTCGCACTTGTCGAGTATCCACTAATCCCCAGTTATTCATGTGTTTCACAATGGTCTTCGAAATACTATTCAATCCTCCAAAATTCCCTAGTAGCTTATTGCTCTGTAATACTTACCTGCTTGCATTATGGATGCTTTCCATATGTCTGGAAATTTTCGTTAGTATCCTTAGGCATCGTCTTTTTGATCCTATTGATTCAACATGAGTGCGAATGCACGCAATCATCAGTTGATCCTTTTAAATTATCTTTCCGGCTCAGTCGTTATTTTAAAACATGAGCTGGATCTCGACCAATCAAATTGCTGTCGATTGTACCCTTAAGGCTATTCAACTTATCCATCCCTGATCAGAGCATTGCTTCGGATCCCTTGTCTTGGAATTGATAATTCCTTTGCATTTGAGCCTTGAATTAGTCAGTTGTTTCTAAAGTCTGATCTCCTTGCATTGTTTCTCCCTCCGGTTGAGTACCGATGCTCACACCAGATCCCTGGAGTACCACCAGATCATTTGCTGGATTTTATCCGACAACGTCCTTCATATTCAATAAGTCTGTGAGCCTTTCCTCGGATACCTAATACCTTTGGTAAATTGTATCCTCTGCTTTCTCAAACATGCTCTACTATCGAGCTGGTGTTATTTATTCTTGAAAATTGTGGTATATACTCCTAAGATGCCCTGATGGGTTGAACATATGCCTTCTCTAAACTGTGTGAACTCGAAAGTTTTCACGAGTCATACTCTTCTGGTATTTTGCTAGATAAAATTTCTATACTACAGCTTCATCAAAAGTGAGAAGTAATATGAAAGGTTATGCATGGAAGATTTGGGAGTCGACCTTGAGCCTTTGCGTTCATGCCCATGGACCAGATGTGAAACTTATCATCGAAGCTTCTTGTAAATGATATTAGTTCCCTTGGTATAAGTTCATCTTATATCTAGGATCTGACCTTTTGCAATCATGGTTCCAACCATGTTCTCTTTTAAATACCATTTCGCGTGCAAGTTTAAGCGCTTGACTTCTGTAGAGCAATACCCCAGGCCAACCTCTACTTGACCTGTCATCGAGTATTACCCTCCTCTGGTATCTCGAGATTATCATGGAACTGCATAACTTCTTATGAGTTCTTCTTCAGGTATTATTTGACTTTCGCTGCATCATCATTTGACTTGATGTCATCGCCAACCGATTACATCTTCATGAAATTTCTCGACAAATGTGTCGTGGTCACCATCAACATCCTAAGCTCTTCCAAGATATATATCGAATTCTTGATGAGAAATACCATCCTTGCCCCTCAATGGTTTGTATTATCACCGGCCACTTTATTGCCTTCCGTTCAACACAAACTTATTCGTGTTTTGTGTTATACCTTGAGATCCTTGCTATCCAGCATTTGTTCTTCTTTACCTTGGAATGTTACCACCTTTTATGTCAAGAATGTCGTGGTAATTTTACCACCTCTTGAGAATTCTTGATATAGTAATATCTCTCGCCTTTTGGCGTTCATTTCTTGGTCTCCGTGTTGTTTCTAACCGGAATACCGATAAATGGTCTGTGATGTGAAAATTCTAAACTTCTAGCAACCCTATTGCTTGAAGTTATTGGTCTACAGTTTCATTCTAAGTCTATTGATTATTGAATCATCATTCAAACATTGATCGTGCTACCTAGTCCAGATTCCTGGGTGCACCCTTCTATCATTGTTCAGTTGTGTATGTTTCCCTCAAGCATACATCATTATGACATTTGATCCGACAAATGATATTTCCTTGTTCACATAATTGTGGAAATCAATCCTTTGGAAATCTCGATGATTTGTTGCTGAGCCTATCAGCCACCTCCTCATCCTCTCCTTGGTTTACTGATGACCTCTTGTTTCAGAGCTCACTTACATAGATCACTTCTGAGAATCTCACAATGTCATCTCGTCAAATTGTGTTGCACCTTTTCTTCTCAGGCATCCCGAGTCTGAGGTATCCTGACACCAATCGGATCTGAACCTCGATCAGATATGATGGTTGGGGCATATTTCCAAGAGTTATAACATTGGTCTTTATATGACTCGGTATGGTGGTGTCATGCCTAGCACACCTGACCGGAGGACCTATTGTTGTAGTTCCTTTTTAGCAAGCTTAGCGATTCTTCCACGAGGAAATCGTAAGGTTTATTTTATAAGTTGTTCCTGATGGATCATTTATGTATCCAAAGTCTGACCTTTGATTGAAGACCATGTCCAGGCTATCTCAAAGCATGTCTGTGGTACTCTCTTCATCAACAAGGACATTTGAAGCCCAATGCTAAATGTTTCTTGCTCAATTATCCAAATAACGCTGTATGGGTAATGTCATGAAATTTCTCTCCTCTTATCTAAAAGGGTTTTTCTACTTCATATCCTGCCATGGATATCATGCTCTGTTTGTTCTTGGGAAGGATATACCCCTGAAATATGTGTTTAATCACATTTTCCTTTCCATTCTTCTGTTTAATCTAAGAATCACATTTTTCCTTTCCATTGTTTTGTTTAACCTTTCTTGTGATCTATATGATCCTAGCAGAAATATTCTCCTGTTTATGTAAACACCATGGTGTACAATTCTGTTAGCATGACCCTGTTACTATTGTTGATGACATTCCGGTAGCCACCGGTGGACGAGAATTTCGCCTAATGGTCCGCCTCGTTCAACAAGCAGGAAAATGGTTCTCTTCGTCCCTCGCCCTTGGTATCGACGCCGTTGCCGACATAATCGACAGGCTACCCTCTGACATGCCTTGCTATCATGACCATGCAAGATGTCACCGCTCCTCCTACTTTTATCCCACACCATGGGCCCATAACCCACAGTTCCACAGGATCGAAAACCTGACCCTCCTGTACACCCCCTGTTCCCAAAGTTATTCCTCCCGCGTGGACTCGTATGTAATCCACGGGCCACTGTCCTAGTGGTCTATTCTGGTATCAGACGCAATACTTACTCTCGCTACTCTGAACCCCTTTCTCACTCTGGTTCAGGCTTCGAGCAACTATCTATCCGCTTGGAGCCTATTATGGTACCTTCGTACCTTACTCTTGAGGTATTTCATATGTTCAACTCGAGAGATAATCTTATACTAATTCATGGGTTAACCCCAGATTGTTTCCCTCAAAAGCATTATGTCGTACTGAGCTGCCCCTTATCTTTTCGTAAGTACGATGGAGTTCCCGAAGAAATGATGACAAGTTTATCATGATGCATCGGAATAAAGGATTGAAGGCATCAACGAAAGGAATTAACTTCTTCGAGAAGATCCGTTAGAATATCGTAACCAGAACTTTCCCCTTACTCCCCTCTTAAATCTCGGGACGAGATTTCTTGTAGTGGAGGAGAATTGTGACGCCCGGGTAATTAAGCTACAGTAATCCCCACTAATGATGCCACGTCACCTCGGTTACTGTGGATAAACTCGCGTTAGTTCGGAACCTAGTTCGAATTTCAAATTCAAAATCGAGCAAACAATGAAAGTTTTCAAATATTAAAAGTTAAATGTTCGGAGTGAACCAAATAATACATAGGTAATTATGGTGGAGAAACCAAACTTCGATAAAATGTTTAAAGGCCCTAAAACAATTAAAACAATAGTGAAAACAATTATTTAAATACCTTTTGTAATTAATAAAATGTCAAACTAATTTGTTTGCGGATTAGACTTTTTGTGACTATGGGCTAAGTTGGAATACTAAATTAAATGCTACGTGTATATTTTAATAAAACTAAAATAATAGGAAACAAAACTAAGACAGAAAGGGTAAAATAAATAAAAAGTAAAAAAAAGAAAAGAAAAGGGACCCCCACTGGGCCAACCGGCCCAGCTGACAGCCAGGCCAGCCCAACTGGCCCACCCGCACGGCCCAGCCGACCCCCACTCCTCCCTTATCCTCTCACCCCCACCCGAACCCTATCCACTCGCCCCCGCACTCCCTCCCCCACGTCGTTCCCCTCCTCTCCCCCCCGATCCAGATCGGATCGGGGCTCGCACACGCGCGCCTCGGAGCCCGACGACCCAGCCGCCTGGATCGACGCCGCCTCGACCTCGTCTCGTCCCCACCAGCCTGCCTCCCCAACGCCGTCGACGCCGTCTTCCTCCTCAACCCCCCGCTGCCTAGACCCTTCCGCCCCGTGAGCATCCCCGCGCCGATCCTCCTCTCTTCCTCCCCGCGCACGCGCTCGAACCCGTGCCGCGCATCGCACCCCCTCGCCGCGGTGAGCGCCTCGTGCCCCCTGCTGTCGTCCTACCGCTAGCCCGCCCACGCGGGGCCACGCCCGCTGCCGCTCGCGGCTCCGGCCGGCCCGTGCTGGCCTCACCTCCGCCCCTATGCTTCCGCCGCGCGTGAGCCGTCCCGCTCGTCGCGTGCCGCGTCGCCGCTCCCGCGCCCACCTCTGTAGCCACCGTCCTCCGCCCCTCTCCGCCGCGGCCTTCGCCTAGTCGCCGCCCCACATCGGCGCCCGCACGCGCGCCGGTTGCCTCGGCTGCGCCCGACGGCCTCGCACACACACCCGGCCGCTCGCCCCGCTGCCGGCGCCCCTCGCCTCCGTCGCCCCCTACTTCCCCGCAAGCGCCCCCCTCCTCTACTCGGGCCGCTCCACCTCCCTTGCTGCCTCCTGCCCGGTGCAGCTCGTCGCAGCTGCCAGCGCCCTTCCCTCCCCTGTCCTAGCCGGGCTGCACCCGCACCAGGCGCGGGTGCCTGTTTGCCCGCTGCACCCGGCGCCCACTAAACCCTTGTTACAATGACAGATGGGACCCACTGCCCAGAGAACGTTTAAAAAAAGGATTAAAAAATAGTAAATAAAATTAATTACCAATCAACCAATTAATTAATTAACTTAATTAATCTTGATTAATTAAACTAATTAATCATAATTAGATTAACCTAATTAACTTAACCTAATTAATCTGCTAATTAAACCAATTAATTAGGTTAATTAGTTATCAGTCAATGACATGTGGGCCCCCTGTCCAGTTTGACCAGTCAAACTATTGACTGGGTTGACCCAGTCTATGACAGGTGGGCCCTCTTTGACCCTGTTGACCAGTCAACAATTGACTGGTCAAATGCTGACTGGACCACCCTTGACCCCACCTGCCAGCCACACTTGCATTCTGTTGGGTACAATTCTGTGTACCCATAGCAATTTAAGATTTAATTTTTGAATTAAAACAATTTAGAAAATGATTTAAAGCTTTTAAAAATTAATATAAAATAATCCGTAGCTTGGATGAAAATACTTTGTACATGAAAGTTGCTCAGAACGACGAGACGAATCCGGTTACGCAGCCCGTTTATCCACCACACATTCCTAGCATAGCGAACATGCAACATTCCCCCTCCGGTTCATCTGTCCGAAAACGCGAAACATCGGGAATACTTTCCCGGATGTTTCTCCCCTTCACCGGTATCACCTATCCCTGCGTTAGATCACCTCTAGCACCGCGTTTGTCATGTTATGCTTTGATTGCTGTGTTATTTATTGTGTTCCCCTCCGTTACTTTTCCGATAGACCCCGAGACTACCGCTAATGCCCCTGTGTTCGACTACGTCGACGACGACCCCTCTCTCTTGCCAGAGCAACCAGGCAAGCCCCCCCTTTGATCACCAGATACCGCCTACTCTTCTCTATACTGCTTGCATTAGAGTAGTGTAGCATGTTACTGCTTCCCGTTAATCCTATACTGATGCATAGCCTGTCCTTGCTACTACTGTTGTTACCTTTAACTGCAATCCTAATGCTTAGTATAGGGTGCTAGTTTATCATCAGTGGCCCTAAATTCTTGTCCGTCTGCCATGCTATACTATCGGGCCGTGATCACTCGGGAGGTGATCACGAGTATATACTATATACTTTATACATGATACATGTGGTGACTAAAGACGGGTAGGCTCGTAGGAGCACCCGCGAGTGGATCTTTGAGGCGGAGCGACAGGGCAGGTTCCGACCACCTAGGAGAGAGGTGGGCCTGGCCCTGTTCGGCGTTCGCGGACACTTAACACGCTTAACGAGATCTGGGTATTTGATCTGAGTCTGGCCATTTGGTCTATACGCACTAACCATCTACGCGGGAGTAGTTATGGGTATCCCGGCGTCGTGGTATCAGCCGAAGCCTTCGTGACGTCAGCGACTGAGTGGCGCGCGCCGGATTGGACTGGAAGGCCACTAGGCTAGGTCTGCTTTCGGCCGCGTTCGCAACGTGCAGGTGTGCAAAGGGCGATGGGCCCAGACCCCTGCGCGATAGGGTTTAGACCGGCGTGCTGACCTCTCTGTTGTGCCTAGGTAGGGCTGCGACGTGTTGATCTTCCGAGGCCGGGCATGACCCAGGAAAGTGTGTCCGGCCAAATGGGATCGAGCGTGTTGGGGTATGTGGTGCACCCCTGCAGGGAAGTTTATCTATTCGAATAGCCGTGTCCCTCGGTAAAAGGACGACCCGGAGTTGTACTTTGACCTTATGACAACTAGAACTGGATACTTAATAAGACACACCCTTCCAAGTGCCAGATACAACCGGTGATCGCTCTCTCACAGGGCGACGAGGGGAGGATCATCGGTTAGGATTATGCTATGCGATGCTACTTGGAGGACTTCCGTCTACTCTCTTCTCCTGCTGCAAGATGGAGGTTACCAGAAGCATAGTCTTCGAAAGGATTAGTTATCCCCCTATTATTCTGGCATTCTGCAGTTCAGTCCACTTATAATAGCCTTATCCCAGTTGATACCAATGCATACATATGTAGTGTAGGTCCTTGCTTGCGAGTACTTTGGATGAGTACTCACGGTTGCTTTCTCCTTCTTTTCCCCTATCCCTTCTACCAGGTTGTCGCAACCAGATGTTGGAGCCCAGGAGGTAGACGCCACCGTCGACGACGACTCCTACTACACCGGAGGTGCCTACTACTACGTGCTGCCCGCTGACGACGACCAGGAGTAGTTTAGGAGGATCCCAGGCAGGAGGCCTACGCCTCTTTCGATCTGTATCCCAGTTTGTGCTAGCCTTCTTAAGGCAAACTTGTTTAACTTATGTCTGTACTCAGATATTGTTGCTTCCGCTGACTCGTCTATGATCTAGCTCTTGTATTCGAGCCTTCAAGGCCCCTGGCTTGTAATATGATGCTTGTATGACTTTTTTTTATTTGTAGAGTTGTGTTGTGATATCTTCCCGTGAGTCCCTGATCTTGGTCGTACACATTTGCGTGTATGATTAGTGTACGGTCAAATCGGGGGCGTCACAATTATATGTATCAGTAGCCCCTGAGACTTGAAACAGTTAGCAGAACTAATTTAACGATCATCCATTGTGCAGGTTCTTACAGAGAAGAATACTCGACTGTCACAGGAGCTGGAGGAATGCAAGACCTAACTTCGGGCCGCTGTTGCCACATTGAAGGAACCTAAAAAGTCCCCGGCTGGTAACATTTGTTTCAAAGAATGATAGGTACCATGTAGCGTGCGGCATGGCTGCAGATCTAACAATAGAAATTGCAGATGAATCCAGAGAGAATCCGGAGGACCAGCATGCCGTACGACAGCTGAAGGCTGGCGAACGCGTGCTGACTGAGGTGGAACTGAAAGATGTTCGAGCCCAGCTTGCGGACTCCGAGAAGGAGAATAAGCGGCTTTGACGCGGCATTTTTAGTAAGTGCTTGAACGAACCCTTAAAAGGGGGCGGCGGAGAAGCCGATTAATAGAGTTATGTCTGTAGGTATGCTGACGGGTCGTCCCGCGGAGGAGATGCCCGGGTCTGCGGGTGATCTTCTACCCGAGCTCTCACAACTGCAGGAACAAGTTCGGCAGGTGATGCAAGGTATTGCCCAGGCCTTGTGGCCATCCGTCTCCCTGCCAGAAGGCATTGGAGAGCTTGCGGAGAAGCTCAAGGGAGCACGGCGGCGCTTCCAATGATGGAAGATATCGGCCTGCCGTCAAGGTGCCAGGGAAGCCTGGGCCATGGTGAAGACGCGGTATACCAAGGCTGACCCAAACCACATGCCCGAGGTCGGACCTGTGGGGCCCGATGGGAAAGAGATCCCCGTTAGCTTAGTGTATGGGCAAGTAGAATTAGCCGTAAAGTATTCCCAACAGGATTGTAGGCTAGACAGCCTGTTGGATGGTATAGAAGAGGAATTCAGTCAGTCTACATGACTATGTAATTAAAGTGACATGTATAATGCCTTCTAGCCGGATTGTAAATCAATTGTCATGGCGGACCTTTTCGCTTCAACCTCGAGACCCGATAGTCCAGAGTGTGTCCGAATACCCGCTCAGTTATATAAGAACCAGGGTATGCGTGGAAACCAGGCGTAGGGGTCATTAGTGCTTGAACAGACAAGTATGCAACTAGTTATGTTATATTACATGGGTAGTAAGAAACATCTTCCAGGGAGAATAGTTCCGTTAGGGGTTCCTTTCCCTGGGTATGCATGCCCTAAAGTGCATGTCCGGACTACGAGAAGAGACGTAGACAAAAATATTTGGGGGCATATATGGAAAATAAAAATCATCTTTTGTTCACCGACCGAATATTCCCTTAAGAACGCTAGCTTTCGGCTTCACCCAGTCTGAGGTACACATCCGGCTGACCCGGCAGTAACAATCGCAGAGGTGCTCCCCTTTTGCCCTAGCCGAATTAACGGGAACGTACGGCATAAATACAAGAGCCAGGCAACCCAGCTTGGCCAAAACTTAAGTCATATCGATGCATATAATGGCGAAGAAAAGGTACATGCGGAAGAATAACACATGTGTGGGGCATGAAGCCCAGATAAATAATTAAGCTTCTGTGTAAGAAGCCCCCAGGCATAATGAGCGCGGTTACTGCGTCTATAGTGTGAAAGCGAGGCACAAGTTGGCCCTTGAAGGCCTTGAGAAAGAATAAAAGAAAGAAAGAGAAAAAGACAGATAATGTGTATGAAAAATGGACAGAGGAAGGAGACGAACATAGAGTCCGGCGCTAGGCGTAGAATCTTCGGAGTCTGGCTGCGTTCCATGGGTTCGGCTCAAGTCGATTATTCAATGCATCCCGCAGATGGTACGCTCCGCTGGTCAGAACTTGGTCAATAATGAAGGGACCTTCCCATTTGGGCTCGAGCTTGGTCTTTTTCTTCTCCGACGGGCGTAGAACTAACTCGCCGACGTTATAAGTTTTGGCCCGTACTTTTCTACTTTGGTATCTGCGAGCCTGTTGCTGATAGAATGCGGAACGGGCTTTTGCTATGTCGCGCTCCACCTCCAGGGTGTCCAGACTGTCCTGCCGATCGAACTCGGCTTCTCTTTCTTCATACATGCGCACTCGAGGTGAGTCATGAATTATGTCGTAGGGCAGAACTGCCTCTGCGCCGTACACCATAAAGAAGGGTGTATATCCGGTAGTACGATTCGGCATGGTCCGCAGCCCCCAGAGTACGGAGTCGAGCTCCTCTACCCAGTGCATGTTAGACTCCCTTAAGGACCGCACTAATCTGGGTTTGATGCCGCTCATGATAAGACCATTTGCTCGCTCAACTTGGCCGTTGGTTTGTGGGTGATATACGGAAGCATAATCGAGCTTGATGCCCATGTTGCTGCACCAAAGTTTTACCTCGTTGGCCGTGAAGTTCGTGCCGTTGTCAGTGATGATGCTGTGGGGGACGCCATAATGGTGTACAACCCCGGATATGAAGTCTATCACCGGTCCGGATTCGGTTGTTTTAACAGGTTTGGCTTCTATCCATTTGGTGAATTTATCCACCATAACCAGTAAGTATTTTTTCTTATGGGTTCCCCCTTTAAGGGGTCCAACCATGTCAATCCCCCAGACCACGAAGGGCCGGGTAATGGGGATTGTTTGGAGGGCGGTGGGTGGCATGTGGCTTTGGTTTGAAAAAAGCCGGCAACCGACGCAGCGTTGGACCAAGTCATGTGCATCTGCCTGGGTCGTCGGCCAATAAAAACCTGTACGGAAGGCCTTGCTTACAAGGGCCCGGGCTGCGGCGTGGTTGCCGCCGAGTCCGGCGTGAATTTCTGCCAGAAGCTTCCGCCCTTCCTCTTCCGAGATGCACCTTTGAAGGACTTCGATAGTGCTTTTCTTATACAGCTGTCCCTTGTGGACCCTATAGGCTTTAGATCACCGCACTATGCAGCGTGCCTCATTTTGGTCCTCGGGAAGTTCCTGCCTAGTTAGGTAGGCCAGGAATGGTTCTGTCCATGGGGCGATGATGGCCATTATTACATGGGCTGAAGGTGTTATTTCGGTGGCAGAGCCTCCGATTATGTCAGGATGTCCGGTATCGGGCATTTTGGCCGGGTCCGGACTATTGTTACCGGTGTCCCCTTCCCATACCACGGATGGCTTAAAAAACCTCTCCAAGAAGATGTTGGGGGGGACCTTATCGCGTTTTGCGCTGATGCGGGCAAGGATATCCGCCGCCTGATTGTTTTCCCGAGCCACATGGTGAAATTCGAGCCCCTCGAACCGAGCTGACATCTTTAGGACGACATTTCGATAGGCCGCTATCTTCGGATCCTTGGCATCAAAGTCTCCATTTATTTGGGATATTGCAAGGTTCGAATCCCCACGCACCTCCAGGCGTTGAATGCCCATGGAAACTTCCATCCGAAGACCATGTAACAGGGCTTCATATTCGACTGCGTTGTTGGAGTCTATATACAGTATCTGCAGTACGTATTGAACTGTATCTCTGGTTGGGGATGTCAGGACGACGCCAGCCCCCAGACCAGCCAACATTTTGGAGTCGTCGAAGTGCATGATCCAATTGGAGTATGCGCCGTACTCTTTAGGGAGTTCGACTTCCATCCATTCGACGACAAAGTCGGCCAATACTTGCGATGTAATGGCTCGCCGAGGTTTGTATGTTATGTCGAACGGGAGGAGCTCAATGGCCCATTTGGCAATCCGACCCGTGGCGTCACGGTTGTTTATAATATCATTAAGTGGCACTTCCGAGGCTAGTGTAATCGAACACTCTTGAAAGTAGTGTCGCAGCTTCCGGGATGCCATGAATACCGCATAACCTATCTTTTGATAATATGGGTACCGTGATTTGCATGGAGTGAGGAAAGTGGATACATAATATACCGGCTTTTGAAGAGGGAATTTATGTCCGTCCGCTTCTCGTTCGACGACGAGCACTGCACTTACATCCAGATGAGTTGCCGCAATGTACAACATCATTGGTTCGCCGATGTTTGGCGCGGCCAGGATTGGGTTGGTTGCCAGTATGGCTTTTATTTCCTCCAATCCGGGTGTGGCAGCATCCGTCCACTCGAAGTGTTCGGTGCACCGAAGGAGGCGATAAAGGGGTAATGCCTTTTCTCCTAAGCGGGAGATAAAGCAGCTTAGAGCCGCCACACATCAAGTTAATTTCTGGATTTGCTTGATGTCAGTTGGGATAGCCAACTATGACATAGCTCGGATTTTGGCTGGATTAGCGTCAATTCCTCTACTGGAGACAATGAAGCCCAAGAGCTTTCCGTCTGGTACGCCGAAAACGCATTTTTCCGGATTGAGCTTGATGTCGTATGTTCGGAGGTTGTCGAATGTGAGCCTCAAGTTGTCTATTAGAGAGTCGACGTGTTTGGTTTTGATGACCACATCATCTACGTATGCCTCTACTGTTTTGTCGATCTCTTTCTCCAGACATGTCTAAATCATGCGCTGATATGTTGTGCCGGCGTTTTTTAGCCCGAAAGGCATTGTGTTGAAACAGAAGGGGCCATATGGTGTGATAAATGCCGTTGCGGCTTGGTAGGACTCCGCCATCTTGATTTGGTGGTAGCCGGAGTATGCGTCGAGGAAACACAATGACTCGTGTCCTGCGGTAGCATCGATAATTTGATCGATGCGGGGGAGGGGGAAGGGATCCTTTGGGAAAGCCTTGTTGAGGTCCTTGAAATCGACACATTGGTGCCAGGATTTGTCCTTCTTTGGTACCATCACCAGGTTTGCTAGCCAGTCCGGGTGTTTTATTTCTCTAATGAATCCGGCCTCCAATAACTTGGCTAGTTCCTCTCCCATAGCTTGTCTCTTAGGTTCAGAGAAATGCCAAAGAGTCTGCTTGACCGACTTGAATCCCTTTAGAATATTGAGGCTGTGCTCGGCCAGCCTGCGTGGGATTCCTGGCATGTCTGAGGGGTGCCAGGCGAATATGTCCCAATTTTCGCGCAGGAACTCTCGTAGTGCGGCGTCCACGGCGGGGTTTAACCGTGCCCCGATGGAGGCTGTTTTCGTAGGGTCCGTTGGGTGGACTTGGAATTTGACTATTTCATCCGCTGGTTTAAAAGAGGTGGACTTGGATCTCTTGTCAAGTATCACGTCATCCCTGTCCACTGTGGAGCGTAGCGCAGTTCATTCCTCGGCCGAAAGGGCTTTGGATAATGCCTCGAGGGCCAATGCGGCTGTTTTGTTTTCGGTGCGGAGTGCTGTGTCCGGATCACTAGCGAGAGTGATGATTCCGTTGGGCCCGGGCATTTTGAGCTTCATGTACCCATAATGGGGTATGGCTTGGAAGATAGTGAACGCCTTCCACCTAAAAGGGCGTGGTATCCACTACTGAACGGGGCCACTTGGAATGTAATTTCTTCGGACATATAGTTCTCCGGCGTGGCGAATACCACATCTAGTGTGATTTTCCCAGCACAGCGTGCTTCCCGACTGGGGATGATTCCTCTGAAGGTTGTGCTGCTTTGCTCAATGCAGTTCCAGTCTATTTCCATTTTTTGAAGAGTTTCCTCACAGATGAGGTTCAATCCACTGCCGCCGTCCATGAGTACTTTGGTGAGTCGAAAGCCATCCACAATTGGACTGAGGACTAGTGCAGCTGGTGCTCGGGCTGTTCAGAATTTAGATTCGTCACTGGAATTGAAGGTAATAGCTGTGTCACTCCATGGATTCATTGCTGCCACGTGGCAGATTTCGGCGAGGTTGCGAAGTGTTCGCTTGCGCCTACTATTTGATGCGAAGGTTTCAAAGACTGTTAATACCGTATTATTATCCACGGGATGGTGCTCTGTGCCATTTGGGATGAGAAGATCCTCACCACTTTTGGCCACCTGCCGGAGTATCCAACATGTTCTAAGGCTGTGTGTTGGTATGGTATCTGTTGTACTACGAATTTTGCAGGGTCCGTTAAGCCATCCCTCCAATACGGTTCCATGCCCTGTAGAGGGTTTTTGTTTCTTTGTCACTAACTCGGGTGTCTTATGATAGTGCACCCTTTTATTTCAGACTGGGTGTATATTCTGAGCCGGATTATCCCAAAATTTCGTTTCGGTTTTCCAGGCGCTTTCCATCGCACAGTACTTTCATACTATGGACGCCAAGTCAGCGAAGCGTGATATGTCACAACGACTTAAGGCGTTAAGGATTCCCTTGTCCGTGCAATTATTGCAGAAAAATGAGACTACATCTTCCTTGCGACAGTCCTTAACCTTGTTCATCACAAGGAGGAATCTAGCCCAATAATGATGTACTGTTTCATGGGGCTCTTGCCTAATGTGGGAAAGATCGTTTATGTCTGGGTGGGTGGGTGGATTTGAGTCTGAACCCCTACCCGATCTGAGACCCAGGGGCCGAGGAGTTTCCGATCTTGGAAGTTCGGATTCCGGGATGTTGCCCGATAAGTCTGGCCCGCTACATGACTCTCGGTTCAGGGCTTGGGTGATGTCCTCCCAAAAACGAGTGTTCGGCTCGGAGAGTTCAGGAATCCAGACATAGTTAGTCCTCAAGATAGAGGAAGAATCACCGCATTGTTCCTCCACCACTACAATATGATGGGTGACCGGTGGGGAGCTAATCTCCCTTTGATCGGGTTTAAGCCCAATCCGATCATAGTCTGTAGCTACTCCCAAGGCGGCGCTACGATCCAAGAGCTCGTTTAGGTAAGAGAGCTCCATTGGATCCATCTGTTCGGCAAATTCCGAGCTGACGTGGAGGCTGTTTTTGATGACCCGAGAAGTCATCGTTCGTGCGGCGGCCGAACGGGCGGTCATGATGAAACTGCCAAGCCGGAGAG
Source organism: Triticum monococcum (assembly GCA_034509565.1). Lineage (NCBI taxonomy): Eukaryota > Viridiplantae > Streptophyta > Magnoliopsida > Poales > Poaceae > Triticum > Triticum monococcum. The sequence continues at coordinate 390,639,279 of CM067841.1, forward strand.
TTTGCCCGCCAGCCAGGGCTCCCCCGGTGGTAATGTTGTTTTTAACAACAAGACGAGGCATCCTTCCTTACGGCGACGGCACAGTGGAACTCTCAATGAAAGCACCAATGTCGGTGTCAAAACCGGCGGATCTCGGGTAGGGGGTCCCGAACTGTGCGTCTAAGGCGGATGGTAACAGGAGGCAGGGGACACGATGTTTTACCCAGGTTCGGGCCCTCTTGATGGAGGTAAAACCCTACGTCCTGCTTGATTATTCTTGATAATATGAGTAGTACAAGAGTAGATCTACCACGAGATCAGAGAGGCTAAACCTTAGAAGCTAGCCTATGGTATGATTGTATGTTGTCCTACGGACTAAAACCCTCCGGTTTATATAGACACTGGAGGGGGCTAGGGTTACACAAGGTCGGTTAGAAAGGAGGAGATATACATATCTGTATTGCCTAGCTTGCCTTCCATGCCAAGTAGAGTCCCATCCGGACACAGGACAAAGTCTTCAATCTTGTATCTTCATAGTCCTACAGTCCGGCCAAAGGATATAGTCCAGCTGTCTGGAGACCACCTAATCCAGGACTCCCTCACATGTACAAGTTCATGGAAATTTAGTGGTCATTCATGCGTTCGTTCTAATTAATGCCTCGGTAATCATAACTTCTTGAGAAAAATGAGCGTACTAATTACTTGTGCAAACTACGAAATTAATTCGACCACTCACCGTCTACCTTGGCTGGAGAGATTTTGAAGTTGAGCCATAAACTGGAAAGGAGGGAGTAGTAACTTTTGTCTCGATTACTATTTGTGGCCTTGTATAGATGCAAAATTTATTTTTTATAGTGTCCTTGTATAAGTAAATGGAGGGAGTACTAACCAAAGTACGTAGTAGGGACGAGGAGTAAACGGAGGGAGTAGTAAAATTTTCTCCTCGTGCTGCGAGCCACCGCGCGCGTGGGCGAGGGAGCGGGCGTAAAGGCGTACAATAGTAGTAGTAGTAGTAGTAGTAGTAGTAGTAGTAGTAGTAGTAGTAGTAGTAGTAGTAGTAGTAGTAGTAGTAGTAGTAGTAGTAGTAGTAGTAGTACTCATAAGCAAGCTTCACCGCATCGTACGAGCCACCGCGCCCGTGGGTGGGGGAGACGGCGTACTAAGCAAGCTTCTCCTCGTTCTGCGAGTTGACAGGACACATCAAAAGTACTCCAGTGTATAGAGCCTTGCCTCTAAGGTAGGCCCCCATGGTTTGCCTATTTTTTAAATTTAATATAATGCGTCAAGTCGCAATTTGTTTGTTCACCCGTGGTAGACGATCCTCCCTCCACCATGTGGACAACCAGTACACGTGCCAAATTACCACGTGGGCTGCCTTTTTTGTACAGAAATGAGCTCCACCGTGTAGCCGCGCGGGTGTGGTTGGGAAAGAGACGGGAGTACGTGCATCGTGCATGCTCCTCTTCTCTTCGTGCACATCCCCCACCTACGTGGGTGTGTGTGAGAGAGATACAAACCTAGACATAATGCGTCGTCCATCCCCATGCCTCCGCCCAGTCAGACCACCAGTCACCACCACGCCCCACTCCTCCTCACCTTATCTCTCATCTTTCTCCCTCCATTTTTATATACAAGGGGCCACTATCAAAATTACAATTTGCAGATATACAAGGCCACTAACACTAATCAATGCAATATTAATGATGTTTGCATCGTGGTACTAGCAAAGGAGGACATTAATTATGCCTTGCATGCATGCGGGAGTTTGTAAAAAAAATGCATCTTGATGTTCTGTGCAATGCACGAGCATCTTGTTAGTCCATGAAAACAACACATGGCAAAATTCCACGGCCAACGAGGGATTTGAATGTTGGGAGGGGCTATTTGGATCTTGCCCGGGGTAGCCAAAATATTGGCGACCCTTTTGTCCACCGGTGCCTTTGCCACCGATGAACGAGGAATGGCTTGGGTGCTTATGCTGTCATGCATCCTCCAACACGCACGTTGGAGACGAGCTCGCACGAGCTGTCTTTTTTTGTCCCACAACGCCGCACGAGCCGCCCGCAGACCGACCGGCAACCCGCAAATTACGCCATCCAACCGTAGCCGCACACATTATGACAGTAACTCAACCAACCGGACGAAATTCACGCAAACACGTAGACAAACTAATATCTCATATAAACAACGATGGAAATCATATAAAATACCGGATTTTGATACAAACATGACCGATTTCATTACATTCAAATGAACTACGCGGTGCTAGTTCTAGACAGCACATGTATATAATACCTGGCCTAAATGGTCGCCCGCCGATCGATTTGTGTTCCTCATGTCCGGTAGCACGATCACCGGACTATCGGGAGACCCGGAGGTATATGCTTCAGCGGAAAGGACGGCTCGCTTCCCCACTGCCCAACTGATAACATTGGCTGGTGCCGAAGATGATGGTGGCCGGCACCGGTTCGAGTTCATCACTGGCCACTACTTCGCCATGGTCTGCACCGGCTCGAGTTCATCCTAACATCCCCCTCTCCCGTGGAGCCCATGCGGGGTCGACGAAGGTCCTCGCAACAAAAGGATCCGGCAAGACACCTGATGTGTATGCCGGCGTCGCCTCCACGGTGGCCTTCATGGGACCCAAGCGGCGGCGGCCTCCCGTGTTCTACTTCTCCTCGATGATGGTGGCGGACGCGGAGGCGCTGGCCACTGACTCGTCGCTCTCCGCGCACCCGGCTTCTGTCGCTGCTTGCATGGCGCGGCCGCTGGCATTGGAGTCTCGGCCACAGAAACGGGAGACTCGGTATGAGACGGCGGCGTGGATGGCACCAACGACGCCCGTGCGCCGCTCCTTGTTGAGTTGGCCTGGAGCGGCGAGTTGCTGAACCGCGCGCCGGCTTGGGGCGGCAACTGGCTCCGTTGGGCCAGGGGAGGGAGGTGGATCAGCGAGCTGCATAGCTCGTATCCGACGGGCTACCCAGTCGGCTTGGATGCGGAATTACTACTCTTCGTAAGCCATTGTAAGAGTGGACAAAATGGTGGAGGAGATAGGGGAGCGGCGGAGGTGTGCGATTCTTGGCTGGCGTTTGGCCTCGTTTAAATAGGAGATTAAATAGACGGCGGGCGGGAGGAGCTCGGCCGGCGTTGCATTTAACACCGGCCCGGTCATGAACAGACGTGTGTCCAGAGTGGGTTTCTTGGCTTCCACACGCGCGGGTTTCATGGAGGCGTTTGAATGCGGCATGGAGGCGTGTTCAGCCGGGCGTGCCGCGAGTGGCGCCCTCGACTCTGACCCAGGACACCGTGTCATTCTTCCACTGACGTGTGGGCTCTTCGGGTGCATGGCCTGCATGTCAGTGACCCAACACAGGCAGCGCATAGCAGAGGAACCTTTGGTGGGCCAGGGCGGTCAGAAGCGGGCATTTCATAAACCGATGATTGTTCATTGAGTGTGTCGTCATCTTTTTCATGTAGATAAGCCTACTATGTTGATAGCCCGTTTGATACATTGTGATTCATAAAGACCGCTGCAAACATCAATGTTCTGCTTATCAGAGATAAGATTGATTAATACCCGTAGCAATCCATGTCCCTAACAAAGGGTGCATCCACGTATAGGTTGAGCGTGTGTCTTGCGTCGTGTGCTGTGTGCATGCAGGCGTGCAAGTGTTGCGTGCGTGCAAGGGTACGTTTCAGTGTTGCATGCATGGGTGCGTATGTGTGTTAGTGAGTGCATGTGTACGTGTCAGTGTTGCACGCCAGTATGCGTGCGTGTGTACGTGTCAGTGTTGCACGCCTACATGCGTGTGTGTCTTGTGTGTGTGCATGTGTACGTGCGGGGTGAGGCTACACGTCAGTCGACTGACTTTTTCATCTCTGGTCATTAGATTTTCCAGTCGTTGGATACGAAATCAAGGGCCTCCAGTTTATCATCAAACTCCACCCCCCTGAGCCGCCAGCCACCACCGGCCGAACCGCCAGCCCCCGCCGCCCGCGGCCGGCCCGCCCTCCCCGAAACCACTCCCCACCACCGGTCCGCCGCCGCACCGGCTATCCCTCTAGCCCCCCCCCCCCCCACGCCGAGCTTTTTCTCCGGGGATCCCCACCCCACCACCCAATGAACGCCCCCAACCACCGGTGACTGCCAACCAGAGGTCCCACCGACCACTAATTTATTACCATTTCTGTCCTTCATATACGCGCTGACGACTCGGCCCTATGGTAATGTGCGCTGCTGAATGTGGACCGTTTGACTGGTCAATTGATCGTGTTATCAACAAATTACGGAGCTGTATGGTGAGCCAGTGACCGTATGATCACCCTAAAATGTGCTCCTATTTTATTAACACAGTACATACTCGAACTACCATTTCTTTCTTTCATATACGGGCTGACAGGTGGGCCCCACGGTTACGCGCCCCGATGGTGCAACACTAGTTGCGCTGCGTGGAACGTTCGACTGGTCAATTGATTGTGTCATCAACAAAATACAGAGTTGTACGGGTGAGCCAGTGACCGTATAATCATGATATGTATTTGTTTTACACGATACAGACGCAAGGTCTCATATATACGCGCAAGCACTCACCGCTATAAGCGCACACACGCGAACCCTACCCCTATGAGCACCTTCGAGAGAGTGGGCCAACATATATGATCTTGAGATTTTACGAAGTCACCGTAGGTGCCTCGTAGTCAAATGGAACGTCTCCTCCCACTCAACGTACATCGCCGGAAAATACTGAAATTAACACAAGATAAATGCGAGCACGAGGACTTTAACCTTGGTGGGCTCGAGAAACCACTGTCCTCTAACCATCCAACCACATGTTGGTTAGCATGACAAAATGTATGTGGTGACCGTGATGAGCTTATTCTGAAGTCCAGTGACCATATCATGCTTTCGCTTCAAATACAATGACCGTAAGTGTCGTCAACAAAATATGGAGCACGCATCGAATGCAAAGTCCGTTAGTGTCATCAACAAAATATGGAGATGTGTCGTGAGCTAGATACTGTTGTACTATTGTATATGCTTATTTTCTTAGTGGCCGATTGCGTGTGTGGTTTGGTGGGCACATCATTTCTAGTTGTGGTGGGTCAACATGAAGACTCATGGGTCAGTTCCATCCTGCGCCACATATAGGTTGGACCGAGACGTGTTATACGAAGACCCATGTGGAGGACTCGGCGCACAACACGAAGCTACCACAGTCGTGGAGGACTCTATCCCCACTGGTGTTAAGCCGACTATATATGATTTGTAACCCTAGGCCCTTAGTATGTTATATAAGCTTGGGGGCTAGTTCGTCGATAGTATACACACACGCACAATGCCTGGTATTCACGTGTACTTTGTACACACCCCTATCACTAATATACAGTACCAGGAGTAGGCTCTTACTTCAACTGCAAGGGTCCGATCCGAACTAGGGTAAAACTTTGCCTCGTATTACCATCCAGCCTAACAGCCATGGATATCCTAACAAATGATATGATGAAATCATATCTGCCAACTACTAAGAGAGAGGTGTGTCGGGGGGCAATGTGTGCGAGAGAGGCCTAAAGATAATGTGCGTGCAGGAGACACGTAGGCACATATATGTGCGTATAGAGGGCTAGTAGAGACCGTGCATGTGTATATATGCATGTGAGAGAAATAGTGTTTTCCAACTGAGATTAGTGAAAAGAGTGGTACATAGTAGTCAGAAAGAGAGAGAGAGAGAAACAGAGAGAGCATGTGCGTGAGACACCCCGACACCCTGAGAGAGATTGTGAGCATGTGTGAAAGAGAAATGCCAATGCATACGAAGTGTGTGCACTTATGCATTAGATAGAGAGATATATAACGCGTTTGTGAGAACGGGGCGAGGCATAGTGCATCTACGTGTAAAAGGCGGTTCTACACATTAAATTAAAATATAAATGGCATTATTATTTTTGGATGAGATCGTGAATTTTGCAAATTGCGTATGGACGAAAATCGGTCTATCAAACACCCATACTCTATTGAGTTCTAGCATGTGCATGTGTTTATTTCATATTATCGATCCATAGAGTGAGAGCGGTTTGAAATACAGGCAATGGATGCTTTTGCAATTCATATATAAACATTAATTAGTGCACTCCATGTTGTTAGTGTGAAGCACTTTATACATTTGTCACTTGCATGGATACATTCCAAATTGCTAGCTACGAAATAGAATACATGTCGAATTCAACATAAAGGGGGATTCGAATATTCAAATTCATAGGAAGTGCATTCATCTATTTGAACCCGAGATAATGGCATTTGTAAATCAGATGTAAAAGGGGCATCAATCTTTGTTGTGAGTTTGAACATGCTATATATATTCATACACATATCTAACTTCGTTTGCAACCAAGGAGATTATATCTGGAACCATGCATGAACTGAGGTAAGTTGCATATTTTTTAATATATACTCGTGTACAATGTATATTCAAATGTACCCCCTCCATTCCAAAATAATCGTAGCTTTAGGATTTTCAAGAGTAAGATTTGTGAAGTTTGACAAATCCTGAAAGTTCAATTCAAGAGAACCGAAAATGTTAATGCTTCTGCTCCCAAATATTGAACGAAGCACCAAATAGGCCTCTGGTCACCCGAAACCGCGCGAGACTAATGTTTTGGTGCTAGGAAATTACTGTCCTGACTCTGGCCCGTGTAGCCTATTGGCCCGATGTCCAAAGGTCTAAACCGGGGTAGGTTTGTAACTTCACCAAGACGCCTATATCAACCGCCTCTGAGAAGCATTCATACGCCGTGGGCGCCTACCCATGCGCTCGGCCGAAATCTATCCTGCCCACATTTGGGACACCTGACATGACTGTCCTACCTCCAACCCGCAATATTTCCGAAATTTTAGATGGGGGCAAAGTTTGTAACTTTCCCCAAATTTCAAACAAGCGCGTCTCAAGCCGAAACATTGTTTCCCCTTAGTTCCCCGCCTCCCTCCGTTTCCCCATTCATACTCCGTGGGAGCGAAAACGCCCTCTCCACCAGCCGTGAAACCACAACCTCCTCCGTCCTCCACCCCATAGCGGCCAATCACCGCCACCCTCCTCCATAACGCCGGAGTCGGTACCCCGACGTCGTCGTCTAACGCAAGCGCAACTGCAACGCCCTCAAGGACTTAGCAGCTGAAGCCAAGGCAGAGCTGCCTCCACAACACCGACGACGACGTGCGCTGTACCAGAACCACTCTGAGCATGCCGTCCTGCGCCTCACTGCTGCGACTCCACTGTCGCAACCGTCCACCGCATCGGAGCCGTTCCCGCTACGCCATCGTTCGCTGCCTCGGATCTGCTTCCCTGCCGCCGACAGACGGCCACCACACCACTCTCAACAACTTGGCCATGGGTTCGTCCAAGGCTGCACTGTCCTCCACAACTTCTGGTTTCCGGCGAACAACAAGAAGATCATTGGAAAAACAGAAGGAGGACACAGCACTGTGAGCAGAAAGAGGTACTCCTCTTCCCTTATTCGTGCAAATCTTATGTCTCCGCTCACACCGTATTCATCCCACGAAAGAAACTAGTTGAGCGCTTCTTACTGCATCTTCTTCGTGATACTAAATGCACAAGGTTTCCTCCCTTTTACTATTTCACCTTTGCTAGAGGTCAGTAGCCCACCTGGATTTCAATTCAGGGTGAGTCGAACCGCAATTAAAAGAAGTAGCACCCGCTTAGGCGCGCGGAGCACCTAGTCCGCCTGTTCCCAGGGGAAGCGGCGCATCGGTGTCTATCATAGGAGTGTGGGGCGCAGGGGCTGCTTGCACCCAATATGGAGGTCGGCGGGGCTTGAGTGGATGGCCGGGGGGCGGTGCCAAGCATGGTGGCGCGGTGAGTTCGAGGGGAGGGCGCAGGCAGGGGAGGAATACTGGGCCGGTTGTTGCTGGCGTTTCAAGGAAGATTGTTAACACTGACCGGCTGGAGGTAGATGAAGGCGATCTGCCCGTTCTTTGTACATCAGACGGTGCAGAAAAAATGGACTGACCTATTTGCTTTCAGTCGACTGTTATTTTCATAGAATCCTGTAGTAATTTAGTGTGCCATGCATGTTGTAGAGCTATCATATGTCTCCCATCATTTATTTCTCACCGACCTGCTATCTGCTACCTTTACACTATACTAATTGTGCACACACTTCACCCATACTCACACTATTGTTTTTTATGCATGGGTATTTCAGACTCTGACGCAGTGTTGATGAATGTAGAAAAGAAAAGACAGAAGTCGCTCCAGTGTAATTCGAAGATAAGCACTAAGCATTTCAGCGCTCTAATGGGTGCAGTGTCAGCAGTTGGAGACAGTAAACGTCGCTCTGCAGTTGATGATCTCAATTGCCACACACAACCATCCCAGGTGCTTGCTTTAACTTTGTGCTGTCAAATGTGGTTGCATGTTGCATATGGTGTCTAGCTTGTATTGCTTCCAATTTGGTTAAATTGCATCTGCTTACTTTACACATTATACCTTTGATAATGACATGCCTTCCTATTTTTGATTCATACTAGATATGTCTATTAACCATGTTCGTACATCAAACTAATGCTCTTTTGTATCCCTCGTCAATCACTTATGATGAGACAATCACCCGAGTGCGTTACTGTGAGACGCCCTTCTCGTTTGAAGAGTGCAGTGTCATCCTCCCCACATGATTCTCAAGAAACAGCAAGGCTAAATGAAGATAGTCAACGTAGCTCTCTAGTTGATCACCGCAATTCCCCCACACCACCATCGCAGGTGCTTGCTCTTACTTGGCAGTGTGATATGTGGTTGCATGTTGCATATGGTGTCTACCTTGTAATGCTTATAATTAGGGTAAATTGCATCTGCTTAGTTAACACATTATACCTGTGAATATGACATGCCTTCCTGTTTTTGGTACACACTACGTCTTTCTATTAACCATGTTCTTACATCAAACTACTTTTCTTGTGTATCCCTCATCAATGCTCCTAATTTGTTAAATTGCATCTCCTTAGCTTACACATTATATATGTAAATATGACACGCCTTCCTGTTTTTGGTACATACTACATCTGCCTATCACACCATGTTCTTACATCAAACTACTGTTCTTGTGTATCCTGCGTCTATCGCTTATGATGAGACAGTAACGCGCATGGGTTAATATGAGACGCAATACTCTTATAAATAATGCAATTTCATCCTCTCCACATGATTCTCAAGAAATAGCAAGCCTAAATGAAGATATTGAACGTAGCTCTGTACCGAAAGACCGCACTTCCCCTACACCACCATCACAGGTGCTTGCTCTAACTTCGCAGTGTGATATGTGGTTGCATGTTGCATACGGTGTCTAGCTTGTAATGCTTCTAATTATGGTAAATTGCATATGCTTAGTTTACACACTATACCTGTGAATATGACATGTCTTCCTATTTTTGGTACACACTACATCTATGTGTTAATCTTGTTCTTACATGAAACTACCTCTCTTATGTATCCTGCATCAATCACCTATGATGAGTCACCTTTATTCGTTGCATATTGCATATTATTTCTAGCATGTTGCCGTGTATTGCTTCTAATTTGGTCAAATACATTTGTTAGGGCACCCTTTTAATTTGGCAGAGTGATATTGGTTTCATCTTTCATATGGTTTCTAGCTTACATCGATTCTAACAAGTTCAAGCACCTTGTGCTTAGTTTACACTTTATACATCATACATGTCAATATGTCACGCCGTCCTGTTTTTCATACATATTCCATCCTCCTATCACGCGGCTGCCTTACATGAAAGTAGTGTTCGTCAGTATCATGCATCAATGAGTTCTAAAGAGCAAATTTTATTCCTTTTTCTTGTGGGTTTGACTTGACAAGGCAAAATCAAGAAAGAGGAAGGAAAAGAGGAAGGAAGGAGATGATGGTGGTCCTCTGCAGCAACGTAAACGGAGCATCTCTACCGATTCTCCTTGTACTGATAGTGCATTACAAGGTCCAAGTCTCCGCTCCCCTACTCCACCATCCAAGGTGCTTGCTCTAACTTGGCAGTGTGATATATGGTTGCATGTTGCATATGGTGTCTAGCTCGTATTGCTCCTAATTAGTGTAAACTGCATCTGCTTAGCTTACACATGATACATGTGAATATGACACGCTTTCCTGTTTTTGGTACATACTATATCTTTCTATCACACCATGTTCTTACATGAAACTACTCTTCTTGTGTATCCTGCATCAGCACTTATGATGGGACACCTTTAAGTTGGCAGTGTGATATTGGTTTGCGTCTTGAATATGATTTCTAGCATGTATTGCTTCTAGTTTGATGAACGCCACCTATGACGAGACAGTTTTAACTTGGCAAAGTGATATTGATTGCACCTTCCATATGGTGTCTTGCAGTGTTTCTAATTTGTTGAAGTGCCTTCTGCTTAGTTACCACATCATAGGTGTGAATATGTCAAGCCGTCCATTTTTTCATACATATTCCATCCTCGTATCATGACTTTGCCTTTCATCAGAGTAGTGTTCGTCAGTATCATGCATGAATGAGTTCTGAAGAGTGAATGATATTCCTTCTTCTTGTCTTATGAACTAACAATGCAAAATCAATAAAGCTAAAGGAAATTGGCAAGGCATTGGATGATGGTGGTCCTTTCGAGCAACTGAAACGGAGGTTCTCTACATGTTCTACTCCGCCATCCTCCCAACAAGATTCGCAAGACAACGCGAGGCTAGACAGTCAACGTAGTTGTGTAGATGATGAGCACATCTCCCCTAATCCACCATCATAGGCGCTTGCTCTAACTTGGCACTATTATATGTGGTTGCATGTTGCGTATGATGTCTAGCTTGTATTGCTTCTAACTTTTTTGAATTGCATCTGCTTACTTTACACATAATGCCTGTGAATATGACATGTGTTCCTATTTCTACATCAGACTACTATTCTTGCATATCCCGCATCAGTCACTTATGATAAGGCACCTTTAAGTCGCCACTGTGATATTGGTTGTGTCTTGCATATGATTTCTAGCATGTACTACTTCTAATTTGTTGAAACGCCATATAGTTTGAACTTGGCAGAGTGATATTGGTTGCATCTTTCATATGGTGTCTAGCTTGCAGTGCTTCTAATTTGTTGAAATGCCTTCTGCTTAGTTACCACATCATAGGTGTGAATATGTCACACCATCCTGTTTTTCATACATATTCCATCCTCGCATCATGTGTTTGCCTTTCATCCGAGTAGTGTTCGTCAGTATCATGCATGAATGAGTTCTGAATAGCGAATTTTATTCCTTTTTCTTATCGGTTTGACTTCACAATGCAAAATCATTATAGCTGAAGGAAATTAGTCCGGTAGTGGATGATGGTGGTCCTTCGGAGCAACTCAAACAGGGGGTCTCTACAGACACTACTCCGCCATCCTCCCAACAAGATTCGCAAGACAACACAAGGCTGGACAGTCAATGTAGCTGTGTAGATGATGAGCACATCTCCCATACTCCACCATCACAGGTGCTTGCTCTAACTTGACACTATTATATGTGGTTGCATGTTGCGTATGATGTCTAGCTTGTATTGCTTCTAACTTGAGTTGCATCTGCTTACTTTACACGTAATGCCTGTGAATATGACACATGTTCCTGTTTCTAGAACATACGTGTACATGATGAGCACATCTCCCCTACTCCACCAAAAGAGGTGCTTGCTCTTACTTGGAACTGTTATACGTGGTTGCGTTTTTCGTATGATGTCTAGTTTGTATTGCTTCTGATTATGTTGAATTGCATCTGCGTAGCTTACAACTATACCTGCAATGATCACTTACCCATAAGACACATTTAACTTGGGACTGTGATGTAGGTTGCATCTTGCATTGTCTTCTAGCTTGTACAGCTTCTAATTTCTTGAAATGGCACTTACGACGAGACACTTTTTACCTGATAGAGTGATATTGGTTGCATGTTCATATGGTGCCTAGCTTTCATTTCTTCTAATTTTGTTGAAATGCCTTCCGCTTATTGTGTTTCATACATATTCCATCCTCCTATCGTACGTGTGAATATGAAACACTGTCTTTTTTTGTATATATTCCATCCTCCTATCTTGCGCTTGCCTTACATCAAAGTAGTGTTCATCTGTATCATGCATCAACCAGTTATGCAGAGCTAATTTTATTCATCTTCTTGTGGTTTTGACTTCATAAGGCAATAGCAGAAAATAGGAAGGAAAAGAGTAAGTTAGGGGATGTTGGTGGTCCTTCGCACCGACGCAAACAGAGACTCTCTAGATTTGCCACTGCTACTGCTAATGAAGTTGAAGTCCCAAGTCTACATGATGAGTTCATCTCCTCTACTCCACCGTCGCAGGTGCTTGCTCTAAGTTGACAGTATGATAATTGGTTTCATGTTGCATATGTTGTCTAGCCCGTATTTCTTCTATTTTGATTAAATTGCACCTGCTAAGTTTATACGTTATACATGTGCATATGACATGGCTTTCTGTGTCTAGAATACACTGCATCTATCTATCATACCATGTTCTTACATCAAAGTACTGTTGTTGTGTATCCTGCATCAGTCACTCATGATTGGACGCTTTTAACATGGCAGTTTGATAGTGGTTGCATCTTGCATTGATTTCTACGTTGTACTGCTTCTAATTTTTCGAATTGCCACTTATGACAAGACACTTTTAACTTGGCAGAGTAATATTGGTTGCATCTTTCATATGGTGTCTAGCTTGCATTACATCTATTTTCTTGAAAATCCTTCTACTTAGTTTGCACATCATAGCTGTGAATATGTCATGCCGTCCTGTTTTTCTTACATATTCCATCCTCATACGGTTGTCTTACATCAAAGTATTGCTTGTCTGTATCATGCATCAATGAGTACTGAAGAGTAATTTTATTCTTTTGTGTTGTGGGTACAGCTTGACATGGCAAAGTAAAAAAAGAGCAAGGAAAATAATATAGTAGGGAGTGCTATTACCCGCCGGGTGAAACGGAAAAGGTTCTGCCATCGAGATTCTGCTGGTACTTATAGTGCAGTAGAAGGTCCAAGTCCACCGGCTAAATCTACAAACACAGTATCACCTACTCCACCAGCTGCAGCATCCGCTTCAACTGTACCAGCATCTCAACCAGTTACTCATTTGTTTGCTCCGGAACTGGCCAGTTCCCAAGCTGCCTTCACACCTAACACTACTTCCGAAGCACTGCTGACACAACTGGACTTGGCAAGATCAGATGAACCTCATGAGCATCAACACCAAGATGGTACCTGACCGAGTCAAGTTGTAGTTGCATGCTCCTTTATATGTACTCTCACAGTTTGATGTACACTAACACTTTCCATATTCGTTGTTGAACTAGCACCACAGCGCAAGCAGAAACAGACATCAGGGATAATGCTTGACAGATTAACAAAATCTAAAGGAGGAAGAATGGAGATCTATTTTGAGGCAGGTTTAAAAAGGCCATGTGATGCTACAGAGTCAGCCAAGTTAGTATCAGAGGCAGCCGTTGTTGTTAGGTGTCATGCACATATCCTCCCAACATGGATCCAGTACAGGAATGAGAAAGACAATACCCAGTTTAACACCTTCCTTGACCATTTATCCATAAGTAATGTTATTCATCACAATTAGTAATATTGTCTTGCTCTGTCCCATACTTTCTAGCTTCCTCCTAATAAGACCCACATTCTTTTTTCAACAGATGAGGTTCAAGTTGGATCCGAAAGATGATGCAACTAAACAAGCATGTACTCATGTTTTTCAGTCTGCTCTGTGACAGTATCGGTACCACCTTAGAAAATCTCACTTGGAAATCAAGGCTAACAATGAAATCGCCCAAACATCTCCAGTGGAATATATTACAGATGAAGACTAGACAGCCCTCGTTAAACACTGGTCTGATCCAAAGTATCAGGTAGGATATATGTATTTGATCAGACCACATATTGAACTTGTATTTATGTATGTGCCTTACAAGTGTATCTTCTTCTAGGCTAACTGTTTGAAGAACAAAACCAATCGTTCTAAAGTGAAATTCCAACAGACAACAGGATCTCGTAGCTATATTGCACACTGCGAGGCTCTTGTAAATACCTGCTACTTCCTTGTTTTTTGTGCCATATTATCGTATCTATATTGACTTGTTCCAAATACAGAGGAAAGCCCGTGCGGACCAAAAAGAACCTGAACCGAATGCAGTGCAAATTTTCAAGGATTGCCACACCAGCAAGATGAAGGGCATGAGCACACCAGTTCAAGCCGTTGTTGTAAGTCCTTACTCCTCCTGCCTTGAACTAATTGGTACTGTGATGTGTTCATTTAACTAATTGGTTTGCAGCCAATGTCAGTTACTCTGTTCACTTTTATTACAGTTGTCTTAACGTATCATTTCACCTTACATGGTTTAAAAGAGATGAAGGATATTCTTTTGGTCTTGATCTGTAATCTAGTTGTTATGTTCACGTGCGCACACAATGATAAAATAGTCTGTTTGATTTATATCTGTTTGCCCATGATATGAATGATGTCATACTATGTTCATCCTACTTTAAACCATGTCTCTTTATCCTTAGATGTCAACGAATGTGAGGAAATAGACAATACAGTAGGCATGCTACATGGACATATGTTCCAAAAGTGATTTTATTATGTAGTTGGCACTACAATACATGCTAATGTATTACAATAGTTCACCAAAATAAGTTATGTATAAACATTTAGCCTACTTTGTTTGTTTTTGTCTCATTAGTAACTTATCTGATACACTAATCTACAAGTTCAAACTTTCAGGAAGCTATGGAACAAATGATTGAACAGCCACAACCACCTGAAGGTGATGAGGCTACTACAGGCACAATGTCACCTCTTGCTGCAGTGCGTCAATATCTCTCCACTAACAGTGCAAAAAGCACCTTCCTGCATAATTCTGGGTTGGTTGTCAAGGTAACCTCGTCCAAATCGCCTACTGAAAAAAATCTTCCTGCTAGACAGAGTGATATATCTGTGCTCCAGACACAAGTCCAATCCCTAATGGACATTGTTTAGGAAACAAGAATAGTGGTTGAGAAATGTCATCAAGATATGAATGATTTTGAAACCAGACTATCAGACATTCGCTTCGTTGTTCGAGAGCAATGGCGGAAAAAAGGTGGAGATCATGCTGCTCCATCAAATTCTACAGCCTGAAACATTAGCACTCAGTTCAAATAATCTGTACTTCTATACATCTGATGGTGCTTTTATCTGGAAGGACTGTAAACTTTATGCCAACATGCCTTTTGTTGTATGGCTAGAATTTATTTTGTTGTGATACAACATTATGATGCTGCCTCAGGCTGCAGTAATTACGGTGCTATTTTTGTATAGTGTAGGTTTATCTTAGTAATGTATTCGGCCGAAAGCTTCATAGGAGCCTAACATGCCAACATTCGTCGGGCCCATTCCAATTGGGCTAAAAACGATTACGGGCCGAAATTGGCATGTAGCCCACTAAAAATACCTGGGCCTAAATCAGCATAAGCTTTCATATTTTTCTGGTAGGCATGTGCCCATAGTGGGCCTTTAACAGGCCTAAACATAATTTGGGCCCTCAGTAAAAATAGGTCGTTTACAGGTGTAAATATCTCGAGCCCATAAAAACATGGTCCTTTAATAGACCAAAAGTGAGATTGGGCTCTGATTGTGCCAAATAAACCATTGGACTTAGCAGGCCGAAATGGTGGCCCATTCACGATGCGGATCTTTGACAGGCCGAAATTTGGATGGGCTATAAATGCGCCGACCTAATACACGGGCCTTTAACAGGCCGAAACTTCGGTCATTTTCATATGGGCCGTTAATGGGCCCGATATGACGTTGGGCCACATATGGCCCATGGTTTACATCCGGCGTTAATAGGCCGAAAATGATAACAGGCCGAAAGTGGCCCAAAGCTATACTCGGCCTCTAACAGGCCGAATGTCAGACATGGCCGAATATGACCCAAATCCTTCATGGTCATTTATGGGCCGAAAGTTTGATGGCCTGTAAATGGGCCCAAATGAAGCCGGACCTTTAACAGGACGGAAATACACTGGGCCATAATTCGGGCCAATTACATAGTGGACTGTTAACGAGCCAGAAGTGACCATGGGCCGCCTTGATGACAAGTTTAGGACAGGCCGTTGACGGGCCGATTTGACAGAGAATGTTGGGCCTTTAGCTGGGCCAGCCCATTATGGTCTGCAGAATCTTGTGGGCCTTTAGCTGGGCCGGCCCATTGTGGTCCGCAAAATCTTATGGGCCTTTAGCTGGGCCGGCCCATTATGGTCTGCAAAATCATGTGGGCCTTTAGCTGGGCCGACCCATTGTGGTCCGCTAAATTTTGTGGGCCTTTAGCTAGGCCGGCCCATTATGGTCCGCTAAATCTTATGGGCCTTCGGTTGGGCCGGCCCATTTAAACTTTGTTTGCCACTTTTGGGCCGGTCCACGTGTCAACATATCATAGGCCCATCTCGACCGTTGGATGAGTGACACCTGTGCCAACGCGGAGCTGATGCGTGCATCCGCCAGCCAATGAGAATTTTACACGTGGAAAATCGGCATTGGTTGTGGCTGTTAACGGGTTAACGGATACAAAATCTGACCCAATAGCTTAACGACGTTCCATTACGGTGGATGCCACGTGTCGGTCACCCTTGACAAAAGCACTTCTGTGACGCGCGATTTATCATCATGGAAGTGGACACTTCCGTGATGATAATTTTGGAAATGTCATGGAACACTTCTATGACATCACAGGTATGAATATCTTTATTCTGTCATAAATTTTTCATGGATGTACATGCATGACAGAAAACGCGACCTACTGTGAGAAACACGTATCATCACGGAAGTGTATTTTTTTTGTAGTGATCCCCGCGGTTTGCCCCACAACCTCGCCCCACGCTGGAGTCCACTGTGGTCGCGTGCCCTGAGTTCGGCCGCCGCCTCCACCATTTGGTCGCCTCACCATCTCGCATGTCTGGTGCTCCTCTCTCTCTCCCATCGCCACCAGAGCCTCCCCCTCGTCCCCGCTAGTCGCTCCGCCCTCTCGCCCTATCCTCCCCGTCGCCAGAGTTCTGCCCCTCCAAGAAAAAGGCCGCCAGAGCCAGTTCCCGTTCCTCCATCGCCACGGTCGTTCCACTCCTCCCCGGCGCTCCCTCTGCCTGGGGATGGGTGCGGTGCGGTCCCACGATCTCGCCGGTGGTCGTCGCTCGGCCTGAGGTGGCCTGAGCCGGTAGCCACGTTGCCGGCAGTCGCCGCTCGGCCTGAGGTGGCCTAAGCCGGCCGCCACGTTGCCGGCAGTGCGGCCCCTCCCCTGCCTCTTCTGTCCTGCATGGGGGAGCAGCGGGAGGAAGAAGACGCCCGCTCTTGTCCCCCCTCCCTATCGCCTGGGCCTCGCCGTCAGTGGCCCAGCCGGCCCAGCTGACGTGGCAAGTGGAAGTGCCCCCGGGTGAGTACGTTTTCATTTGCCCGAAGGCGTATTTCCATTTGTACGCTTTCATTTGCCCAAAAGTGTACTTCTTTCCTTCGTTAGTCCATAATACGTTCTCTAACTCAGAAAGCGTATTTTCTGAAATCTGTTTCTGTCTTATCCGCTCAGGGACCCGGCTGCGAATATTCTTTTTATAGAAAAGTCCCTGATCTTCAACACCTCACAACTTTTCAACTGTAACTCCGATCGAGGTGAAACCAGCGCTCACTTCTTCATCTCATCAAGCTCTATCTTTTGGTAACATTTTCACTACATGGTCTCACAGTGAAAATTACCATTTTGCCCTTGCCTCTAATCAACCCCCTTTGAGATAGAACTGTCTGACGTTTCGTTCCGCGACTTCACCGCACTTCTTCCCGGAGTCTCCGTCACCCCCATGCAAGCCACAACAACCACTTGCATGATAGTCATGCAGTAGACATGGTTTTCAACTTGAATATTTAATAAATGTTTGCTTGTTTTGATACGGTTATCGTTGTTTTAGTGATGCTTATAGATCTGTGTTCACTTTCATGCTATGCTCTTGTGCATCTTGTTATCTTGCACTTATTACTGGTAATATTGTTATATGTCATGCTTGATAATGGTAGCAGTGTGTTCTTTTAGATGCACGTTTATGAGCTGTTATCTAGTGTTGTTGCTATGCATGTTACTTTGTATCCAGTAGGTTATATGCTTAATTACTTGGTAGTATTCTGGATGAGTTCTTACGTGATATTTATTTATGATGCTAGTGGTCATGATATGCTCATGTGTAATGTTACGCTCGTCATCTCACCATGCTCATTTGGTTAAAGTTTCATTATGGTTATGCTCGATGAATATGTTGCACCTCCATGCTTATTTTGATTCATGTTCATGCATTGTTGTTGCATCATGTTATTTTAATATGACTCACCATTTTGCATTCAAGTTTAACCGGACTTAATTGAACTTGAACAACTGTTGGCTGAGTCATGGTGCCACCATATCGAGCTAACCAGTGCAACCACACTTACCTTTATGGGAGGGTCCTAAATGGGTCTATTGTCATGCCTCTCGACGGTGCCTCCAACGAGGGAAGGTTATGGGCGCGCGCTACCCTGATCAGGTAGGCGGACATAAGCCTTGTGTGCCCGTAGTTGTTGTTAGGTCCCTTTTGTCCCTATTTGGGACCGTTTATGTTTCGCCACGACGGTGGCCGTTGGTGCCTTTGGTAGGCACAGGGCCACCCAGGACTGAACCCTGAGGTGATGTTGGTCGGAGTGGCCGGGAGAGTGTCATGGCAGTAGGACGGTTTTGTCGGAACGCCGTTGGTCCACCCGAATGGGAGTGCGAGGCCATGGGTTTCGTGGTGTGGGTATAGTGTGCTAACCTCTGCAGAGTGTGTATTAAATCTATCGATAGCCGTGCCCGCGCATAAGGGCCCAGTTCGTGTCGGTCACACTATGGGTCAGTAATAATAATAATAATAATGTGATTAATAACTACCCCGGTTTGATGATGATATGAGTTGGTTCTGTGATCCATGAATGATCACCGTGTGGTTACGAGGTAACCCATTGAGCCAAGAATGGTTCCGCTTGTGATCGTGCGATGATCATCGTGGTATCGAGGATACCAAGTTGATAAGTATTCATGATGTTGTGCGAGAATTGTGGGTAAAGATCAAGTTCCTTGTGGTCATTTGATGATTGCTATGGTATTGTTTATACCAAGCTTGATTTGATCCTGAGATGATTATGTAATGTCCGAGGATCGTAAGTAATGCATGTGCTGGTTACGAAGTAACCCGAGCAGAATAAGTGGTGCATATAGTGTCATCATGTTGCATGCTAGTATCGTCAGATTTATAGGTTCATGCCATGCTCATATTATTCTAGCTGTATCATGTTCATGTTGTTGATGCCATGTATCCTGATGATCTCATGATAATTCCTGCGTAACCTGTAATTGCCATGCTGTTGTTTGTCTTGAATGCTTCTGGTTACTGTCAGCTTGCAAGTACATTCAATGTACTGACCTGGCGTGTCATGCTGATGTCTACTACACAACCTTCTTCTTGTAGACATTGTTGGGCCTCCAAGTGCAGAGGTTTGCAGGACAGTAGCAAATTTCCCTCAAGTGGATGACCTAAGGTTTATCAATCCGTAGGAGGCGTAGGATGAAGATGGTCTCTCTCAAACAACCCTGTAACCAAATAACAAAGAGTCTCTTGTGTCCCCAACATACCCAATACAATGGTAAATTGTATAGGTGCACTAGTTCGGCGAAGAGATGGTGATACAAGTGCAATATGGATGGTAGATGAAGGTTTTTGTAATCTGAAAATATAAAAACAACAAGGTAACTAATGGTAAAAGTGAGCACAAACGGTATTGCAATGCTAGGAAATAAGGCCTAGGGTTCATACTTTCACTAGTGCAAGTTCTCTCAACAATAATAACATAATTGGATCATATAACTATCCCTCAACATGCAACAAAGAGTCACTCCAAAGCCACTAATAGCGGAGAACAAACGAAGAGATTATGGTAGGGTACGAAACCACCTCAAAGTTATTCTTTCCAATCAATCCATTGGGCTATTCCTATAAGTGTCACAAACAACCCTAGAGTTCATACTAATATAACACCTTAAGACACAAATCAACCAAAACCCTAATGTCACCTAGATACTCCAATGTCACCTCAAGTATCCGTGGGTATGATTATACAATATGCATCACACAATCTCAGATTCATCTATTCAACCAACACATAGAACTTCAAAGAGTGCCCCAAAGATTCTACCGGAGAGTCAAGACGAAAACGCGTGCCAACCCTATGCATAGAATCCCAAGGTCACGGAACCCGCAAGTTGATCACAAAAACATACATCAAGTGTTCTCAAATCCTTAAAGACTCAATCCGATAAGATAACTTCAAAGGGAAAACTCAATCCATTACAAGAGAGTAGAGGGGGAGAAACATCATAAGATCCAACTGTAATAGCAAAGCTCGCGATACATCAAGATCGTGCCACCTCAAGAACATGAGAGAGAGAGAGAGATCAAACACATAGCTATTGGTATGTAACCTCAGCCCCGAGGGAGAACTACTCCCTCCTCATCATGGAGAGCACTGGGATGATGAAGATGTCCACCGGAGAGGGATTCCCCCCTCCGGCAAGGTGCCGGAACAGGTCTAGATTGGTTTTCGGTGGCTACGGAGGCTTCTGGCAGCGGAACTCCCGATCTATTGTGATCCCCGATGTTTTTAGGGTATATGGGTATATATGGAAGGAAGAAGTACATCGGTGGATCTCTGGGCTGTCCATGAGGCAGGGGGCGCGCCTAGGGGGGTGGGCGCGCCCCCCACCCTCGTGGGCAGCCCGGGACTCTCCTGGTCCAACTCCGATACTCCGTGGGCTTCTTCTGGTCCAAAGATGAGTTCCGTGAAGTTTCAGGTCAATTGGACTCCGTTTGATTTTCCTTTTCTGCGATACTCTAAAACAAGGAAAAAATAGAAACTGGCACTAGTGCTCTGGGTTAATAGGTTAGTCCCAAAAATAATATAAAAGTGTATAAATAAAGCCCATAAACATCCAAAACAGATAATATAATAGCATGGAACAAACAAAAAATGTAGATACGTTGGAGACGTATCACATGCCATTTTGCAGGTCGTGCCTGGATAGCTTGCCCGTTTGGTGTGATTCCAGTGTTCGCGAGCTAGGATAAACGTTCCAGCCAGAGTCCCTACGGACTGGAGTCCATCATCGCCATTCATTGTTCCGCTGCCATATTTGCTCCGCTGCCTCGATTTGTTATGTTGCTTGTATAGAGCAAGCGTGGCTGGCGTAGTGTTGCCATGCCGAGGTTATTCCTTGTAATATCGGAGACCATGTATTCCTATTTGTGTTGTAATAGAGAGCTGGTTTGTTCTATACTAAGTAGTGCCGTATTCCAGAAGACTTCACCTCGATCTCTGGGCTGGAATATGGGGTGTTCCGGTTTTCTCTGAGCCGGGGTGCCAAAATACTCCGGGAGAACTGTTGGGGAACGTAGTAGAAATTCAAAATTTTCTACGCATCACCAAGATCAATCTATGGAGTAATCTAGCAATGAGGGGAAGGAGAGTGCATCTACATACCCTTGTAGATCGCTAAGCGGAAGTGTTCAAGAGAACGGGGTTGATGGAGTCGTACTCGTCGTGATCCAAATCACCGATGATCCTAGTGCCGAACGGACGGCACCTCCGCGTTCAGCACACGTACAGACCGGTGACGTCTACTACGCCTTGATCCAGCAAGGGGAGAAGGAGAGGTTGGGGAAGACTCCATCCAGCAGCAGCATGACGGCATGGTGGTGAAGGAGGAGCGTGGCAATCCTCCAGGGCTTCGCCAAGCACCACGGGAGAAGAGGAGGACTTGGGAGAGGGGGAGGGCTGTGCCAAGAATTGGGTACGGCTGCCCTCCCACCCCCCACATATATATAGGGGCAAGGGAGAGGGGGCCCGGCCCCCTCAGATCCAATCTGAGGAGGGGGTGGCGGCCAAGGGGGGTTGCCTTGCCCCCCAAGGCTAGGGGGGCGCCCCCCCTTTAGGGTTCCCCCAAACCCTAGGCACATGGGCCCTAGGGGGGAGGCGCCTAGCACACTAAGGGGCTGGTCCCTCTCTGCATACAGCCCATAGGGCCCTCCGGGGCAGGTGGACCCTCCCGGTACACCCCGGAACCCCTCCGGTGGTCCCGGTACAATACTGGTAACCCCCGAATTATTTCGGTGATCGTATGATGACTTCCCATATATAAATCTTTACCTACGGACCATTCTGGAACTCCTCGTGACGTCTGGGATCTCATTCGGGACTCCAAACAACATTCGGTAACCACATACTATTTCCCATAACAACTCTAGCATCATCGAACCTTAAGTGTGTAGACCCTACGGGCTCGGGAGTCATGCAGACATGGCGGAGACAACTCTCCGGCCAATAACCAATAGCGGGATCTGGATACCCATGTTGGCTCCCACATGTTCCACGATGATCTCATTGGATGAACCACTATGTCGAGGATTCAATCAATCCCGTATTCAATTCCCTTCGTCCAGCGGTACGATACTTGCTCGAGATTCGATCATCGGTATCTCGATACCTTGTTCAATCTCGTTACCAGCAAGTCTCTTTACTCATTCCGTAACACATCATCCCGTGATCAACTCCTTGATCACATTGTGCACATTATGATGATGTCCTACTGAGTGGGCCCAGAGATACCTCTCCGTTTACACGGAGTGACAAATCCCAGTCTCGATTCGTGCCAACCCAACAGACACTTTCGGAGATACCTGTAGTGAACCTTTATAGACACCCAGTTACGTTGTGACGTTTGGCACACCCAAAGCACTCCTACGGTATCCGGGAGTTGCACAATCTCATGGTCTAAGGAAATGATACTTGACATTAGAAAAGCTTTAGCATACGAACTACACGATCTTTGTGCTAGGCTTAGGATTGGGTCTTGTCCATCACATCATTCTCCTAATGATGTGATCCCATTATCAACGACATCCAATGTCCATGGTCAGGAAACGTAACCATCTTATTGATCAACGAGCTAGTCAACTAGAGGCTTACTAGGGACATGGTGTTGTCTATGTATCCACACATGTATATGAGTTTCCTATCAATACAATTCTAGCATGGATAATAAATGGTTATCATGAACAATGAAATATAATAATAACCAATTTATTATTGCCTCTAGGGCATATTTCCAACAGTCTCCCACTTGCACTAGAGTCAATAATCTAGTTCACATCGCCATGTGATTAATACTCATAGGTCACATCGCCACGTGACCAACATCCAAGAGTCTACTAGACTCAATGATCTAGTTCACATCACTATGTGATAAACACTCAAAGAGTTCTGGGTTTGATCATGTTATGCTTGTGAGAGAGGTTGTAGTCAATGGGTCTTGCCATATTCAGATCCCTATGTATTCGCAAAACTTTATATCATAGATGCTGCTACCACGTTCCACTTGGAGCTATTCCAAATTATTGCTCCATTATACGTATCCGGTATCTCTAATTAGAGCTATCCGGATAGGTGTTAAGCTTGCATCGACGTAACTCTTTATGTCGAACTCGTTATCACCTCCATAACCGAGAAACATTTCCTTATTCCTCTAAGGATAATTTTGACTGCTATCTGGTGATCTACTCCTAGATCACCTTTGTACCCTCTTGCCAGACATGTGGCAAGGCACACAATAGGTACGGTACTTCAGCATGGCATATCGTATAGAGCCTATGACAAGAGCATAGGGGACAACCTTTCGTCCTTCCTCTTTCTTCTGCCGTGGTCAATCTTTGAGTCTTACTCAACTTCACACCTTACAAATCAGGTAAGAACCCCTTCTTTGACTGATCTATTTTGAACTCCTTCAAAAACATGTCAAGGTGCGTGTTCTTTGAAAGTACCATTAGGCGTCTTGATCTATCTCTATAGATCTTGATGCCCAATATGTAACCAGCTTTATCCAGGTCTTCCCTTGAAAAACACTCTTCAAACAACCGTTTATGCTTTCCAGAAATTCTACATTATTTCGGATCAACAATATGTCATCCACATATACTTATCAGAAATGTTGTAGTGCTCCCACTCATCTTTTTGTAAATACAAGTTTCTAGCAAACATTGTATAAACCTAAAAGCTTTGATCACTCCATCAAAACATATATTCCGATTCCGAGATGCTTGCTCTAGTCCATAGAAGGATTGCTGGAGCCAGCATACCTTTTAGCATCCTTAGGATCGATAAAACCTTTTATTGTATCACATACAACTTTTCTTACAAAACCGGTAAGAAAACTTGTTTTTGACATCCATCTGTAAGATTTCATAATCGAAAAATACAGCTAATGCTAACATGATTCCGACGGACTTAAGCATCGCTATGGGTGAGAAATTCTCATCGTAGTCAACTCCTTGAACTTGTGAAAAGAATCTTTCCCACAAGTCGAGCTTCATAGACGGTAACATTACCGCCCACGTCCGTCTTCTTCTTAAAGATCCGTTTATCTCAATGGCTTTCCGATCATCGGGCAAGTCCACCAAAGTCCATACTTTGTTCTGATATATGGATCCTATCTCGGATTTCATGGCTTCTAACCATATGTCGGAATACGGGCCCACCATCGCTTCTCCATAGCTCGTAAGTTCATTGTTGTCCAACAACATGATATCTAAGACAGGATTACCGTACCACTCATGAGTAGTACATATCCTTGTCGACCTATGAGGTTCGATAGCAACTTGATCCAAAGCTTCATGATCACTATCATTAACTTCCTATTCAACAGACGTAGGCACCACAGAAAACATCTTTCTGTGTTGCATCACTCTCTGGTTGAAGTAAAGGTTCGACAACCTCATCAAGTTCTATCTTCCTCCCACTCAATTCTTTCGAGAGAAACTCCTTCTTGAGAAAAGACCCGTTCTTAGCGACAAACAATTTTCCCTCAGATCTGAGATAGAAGGTATACCCAACTGTCACCCTTGGGTATCCTATGAAGATGTGTTTGTCTGGTTTGGGTTCAAGCTTCTCCGGCTGAAGCCTTAAGCATCGCAGCCCCAAACATTAAGAAACGACAACTTTGGTTTCTTGCCAAACCAATGTTCATATGACGTCGTCTCAACAGACTTAGATGGTGTCCTATCTAAAGTGAATGCAGCTGTCTCTAATGCATAACCTCGAAATAATAGCGGTAGATCATAGATGGCACCATATTTCATAAGGTTCGATTACGACGTCCGGACACACCATTACCCTGTTGTGTTCCAGGTGGCTTCAACTGTGAAACAATTCCACAATGTCTTAAGTGATTGCCAAACTCATCACTCAGAAAATCCCCTTTTGATCAGATCGTGGGAACATGATCTTATTGTTATGATGATTCTTAACTTCACTCTGAAATCGCTTGAACTTTTCAAACATTTTAGACTTGTGCTTCATTAAGTAAATATACCTATATCTACTCAAATCGTCAGTGAAGATGAGAAAATAGCGATATCCACTGCACGCTTCAATTCTCATTGGATCACACGCATCAGCATGTATGATTTCCAACAAGTCACTTGCCCGTTTCATTGTACCTGAAAACGGGGTCTTAGTCATCCTGCCCATGAGGCATGGCTCGCATGTGTCAAGTGATTCAAAATCAAGTGACTCCAAACATCCATCGACATGGAGTTTCTTCATGCATCTTACGCCAATATGACCTAAGCGGCAGTGCCACGAGAAAGTGGTACTATCATTATTAACTCTACATCTTTTGGTGTGAACATGTGTATTACCACGACCGAGATTCAATGAACCATTCACATAGGGTGCATGACCATGAAAGGTATCATTCATGTAAACAGAATAACCATTATTCTCTAACTTAAATGAATAACCGTATTGCAATGAACATGATCTAATCATATTCATGCTCAACATAGACACCTGATAACATTTATCTAGGTTCAATACTAATCCCGAAGGCAGATGGAGCGTGCGATGGTGATCTCATCAACTTTGGAAACACTTCCAACACACATCGTCACCTCACCCTTAGCCAGTCTCCGTTTAGTCCATAGCTTTTGCTTCAAGTCACCAATAATAGCAACTGAACCGGTATCCAATACCCAGGTGCTACCAGGAGTACTAGTGAGGTACACATTAATAACACGTATATACTTTGAAGTTACCAGCCTTCTTATCTACCATGCATTTGGGGTAATTCCGCTACCAGTGACCGTTCCCCTTACAATAAAAGCACTTAGTCTCGGGTTTGGGTTCAACCTTGGGTTCCTTCACTGGAGCGGCAACTAGTTTGCCATCCATGAAGTTTCCCTTCTAGCCCTTGCCCTTCTTGAAACCAGTGGTCTTGATAAACCATCAACACTTGATGCTCCTTCTTGATTTCTACCTTTTGCGGTCTTAAGCACCGCGAACAACTCCAGGATCAATTCCATCCCTTGCATGTCATAGTTCATCACGAAGATCTAGTAGCTTAGTGATAGTGGCTAGAGAACTCTATTAATCACTATCTTATCTGGAAGTTCAACTCCCACTTGATTCAAGTGATTGTAGCACCCAGACATTCTGAGGACATGCTCACTTCTCCTCCATCTTGTTGGCAAAAGAACTTGTCAGAGGTCTCATACCTCTCAACATGGGCATGAGCCTGAAATCCCAATTTCATCTCTTGGAACATCTCATATGTTCTATGGCGTTCAAAACGTCATTGGAATCCCGATTCTAAGCCGTAAAGTATGGTGCACTAAACTATCAGGTAGTCATCAGGATGTGTTTGTCAGGTGTTCACAACATCCACAGACGACGTTGTAGGGGTTTGCACATCAAGCGGTGCATCAAAGACGTAAGCCTTCTGTGTAGCAGTGAGGACACTCCTCGGACTACGGACCTAGTCCGCATCATTGCTTACAATATCTTTCAACTTAATCTTTCTCTAGGAACGTATTGAAACAGGGAGCTACAATGTGAGCTATTTATCTACAACATATTTGCAAAGACAATTTAGACTATGTTCATGATAATTAAGTTCATCTAATCAAATTATTTAATGAACTCCCACTCAGATAGACATCCCTCTAGTCATCTAAGTGAAACATGATCCGAGTCAACTAGGCCGTGTCCGATCATCATGTGAGACGAACTAGTCAACATCGGTGAACATCTTCATGTTGATCGTATCTTCTATACGACTCATGCTCGACCTTTCGGTCTTCCATGTTCCGAGGCCATGTCTGTACATGCTAGGCTCGTCAAGTCAACCTAAGTGTTTCGCATGTGTCCCGAGGCCATGTCTGTACATGCTAGGCTCGTCAACACCCGTTGTATTCGAACGTTAGAATCTATCACACCCGATCATCACGTGGTGCTTCGAAACAAGGAACCTTCGCAACGGTGCATAGTTAGGGGGAACAACTTCCTTGAAATTTTAGTGAGGGATCATCTTATTTAAGCTACCGTCGTTCTAAGCAAATAAGATGTAAAACATGATAAAGATCACATGCAATCAAATAGTGACATGATATGGCCAATATCATTTTCCTCCTTTTGATCTCCATCTTCGGGGCTCCATGATCATTGTTGTCACCGGCATGACACCATGATCTCCATCATCATGATCTCCATCATCGTGTCTTCTTGAAGTTGTCTCATCATCTAGTACTTCTACTACTATGGCTAATGCTTTAGCAATAAAGTAAAGTAATTACATGACGTTTACGTTGACACGCAGGTGATAAATAAATTAAGACAACTCCTATGGCTCCTGCCGGTTGTCATACTCATCGACATGCAAGTCGTGATTCCTATTACAAGAACATGATCAATCTCATACATCACATATATCATTCATCACATCCATTTGGCCATATCACATCACAAGGCATATGCTGCAAAAACAAGTTAGACGTCCTCTAAATGTTGTTGCAAGTTTTTACGTGGCTGCTATAGGTTTCTAGCAAGAATGTTTCTTACCTACGCGAAAACCACAATGTGATATGCCAATTTCTATTTACCCTTCATAAGGACCCTTTTCATCGAATCCGATCCGACTAAAGTGGGAGAGACAGACACCCGCTAGCCACCTTATGCAACTAGTGCATGTCAGTCGGTGGAACCGGTCTCACGTAAGAGTACGTGTAAGGTCGGTCCGGGCTGCTTCATCCCACGATGCCGCCGAATCAAGATAAGACTAGTAACGGCAAGTAAATTGACAAAATCGATGCCCACAACAGCTTTGTGCTCTACTCGTGCATAGAAACTACGCATAGACCTAGCTCGTGATGCCACTGTTGGGGAACGTAGCAGAAATTCAAAATTTTCTACGCATCACCAAGATCAATCTATGGAGTAATCTAGCAACAAGGGGAAGGAGAGTGCATCTACATACCCTTGTAGATCGCTAAGCGGAAGCGTTCAAGAGAACGAGGTTGATGGAGTCGTACTCGTCGTGATCCAAATCGCCGATGATCCTAGTGCCGAACGGACGGCACCTCCGCGTTCAACACACGTACAGCCCGGTGACGTCTCCTACGCCTTGATCCAGCAAGGGGAGAAGGAGAGGTTGGGGAAGACTCCATTCAGCAGCAGCACGACGGCATGGTGGTGAAGGAGGAGCGTGGCAATCCTGCAGGGCTTCGCCAAGCACCGTGGGAGAAGAGGGGGACTTGGGAGAGGGGGAGGGCTGCGCCAAGACTTGGGTATGGCTGCCCTCCCACCCCCACATATATATATAGGGGCAAGGGAGAGGGGGGCCGGCCCCCTCAGATCCAATCTGAGGAGGGGGCGGCGGCCAAGGGGGGTTGCCTTGCCCCCCAAGGCAAGGGGGGCGCCCCCCCCCTTTAGGGTTCCCCCAAACCCTAGGCGCATGGGCCCTAGGGGGGGTGGCACCCAGCCCACTAAGGGGCTGGTCCCTCTCCACATACAGCCCATAGGGCCCTCCGGGGCAGGTGGACCCTTCCAGTGGACCCCCGGAACCCCTCCGGTGGTCCCGGTACAATACCGGTAACCCCCGAACTATTCTGGTGACCGTATGATGACTTCCCATATATAAATCTTTACCTTCGGACCATTCCGGAACTCCTCGTGACGTCCGAGATCTCATCCGGAACTCTGAACAACATTCGGTAACCACGTACTATTTCCCATAACAACTCTAGCGTCATCGAACCTTAAGTGTGTAGACCCTACGGGCTCGGGAGTCATGCAGACATGGCCGATACAACTCTCCGGCCAATAACCAACAGAGGGATCTGGATACCCATGTTGGCTCCCACATGTTCCACGATGATCTCATCGGATGAACCACGATGTCGAGGATTCAATCAATCCCGTATTCAATTCCCTTCGTCCAGCGGTATGATACTTGCCCGAGATTCGATCGTCGGTATCCCGATACCTTGTTCAATCTCGTTACCGGCAAGTCTCTTTACTCGTTCCGTAACACATCATCCCATGATCAACTCCTTGATCACATTGTGCACATTATGATGATGTCCTACCGAGTGGGCCCATAGATACCTCTCCGTTTACACGGAGTGACAAATCCCAGTCTCGATTCATGCCAACCCAACAGACACTTTCGGAGATACCTGTTGTGAACCTTTATAGACACCCAGTTACATTGTGACGTTTGGCACACCCAAAGCACTCCTATGGTATCCGGGAGTTGCACAATCTCATGGTCTAAGGAAATGATACTTGACATTATGAACTACACGATCTTTTTGCTAGGCTTAGGATTGGGTCTTGTCCATCACATCATTCTCCTAATGATGTGATCCCGTTATCAATGACATCCAATGTCCATGGTCAGGAAACGTAACCATCTTATTGATCAACGAGCTAGTCAACTAGAGGCTTACTAGGGACATGGTGTTGTCTATGTATCCACACATGTATCTAAGTTTCCTATCAATACAATTCTAGCATGGATAATAAACGGTTATCATGAACAATGAAATATAATAATAACCAATTTATTATTGCCTCTAGGGCATATTTCCAACAAGAACACTTATACCTTGAAATTTAGTGAGGGATGATCTTGTAATGCTACCGCCGTACTAAGCAAAATAAGATGCATAAAAGATAAACATCACATGCAATCAAAATATGTGACATGATATGGCCATCATCATCTTGTGCCTTTGATCTCCATCTCCAAAGCACCGCCATGATATCCATCATCACCAGCTTGACACCTTGATCTCCATCGTAGCGTCGTTGTCGTCTCGCCAACTATTGCTACTACCACTACAAAAAAATACACTTCCATGATGATACGTGTTTGTCACAATAGGTCATGTTTTCTGTCATGCATGTACATCCATGACGATTTTATGACAGAATCAAGATAGTTATACCTGTGTTGTCGTAGAAGTGTTCCATGACATTACCAAAATTATCATCACGGAAGTGTCCACTTCCATGACGATAAATCGCGCGTCATAGAAATGCTTTCGTCAAGGGTGACCGACACGTGGTATCCACCGTAACGACTCGCCATTAAGCTATCGAGTCTTGTTTTGGATCCAATAACCCGTTAACAGCCTGGATCAATGGTGATTTTCCACATGTAAAATTCTCATTGGCCGGAGGAAACACGTGGCTGCTCCTTGGAGGGCTAGATGTCGCCCGTCCATTGGAGGAGACATGCCTATGATACGTTGACGCGTAGCAGGGCCCAACAGAGGCCCGTATAGGTTAAATGGGCTGGCCCAACTAAAGGCCCACAAGATTTTGCGGACCATAATGGGCCGGCCCCGCTAAACGCCCACAAGATTTTGAGGACACTAGTGGCTGGCCCATTCACAGACTGCCATGTTTTGGCCCGAATGTCGGCTCATATTTGATCTGGTCCATTAACAGCCTGTCACGTTCCGGGCCTAATAAAGGCCCATATGAGATCCGGACCATTAAAAGCCTACTACTTTCTGGGCCAAATTACAGCCCAGATAAGATCCGTCCCTTTAAGAGGCTTTGGGCCAAATTATAGCCCATATCAGATTCAGCTCGTCAACTAGACGCTATACTTTTGGGCCCACTTGCTAAAGGCCCATTTAGTAATTCAGCCTGATATTAGTTTCGGCCTGTTAAAGGCCCATTTAACAATTCGTCCCTATTTCGGCCTGTTAAAAGCCTATCATGTAGTTGGGCCTAACTACGGCCCGGTTTACATCCGTCCTGCTCACAACCGATAATCTAATTGGGCCAAATAAGGACCGAGATAGTTTTGGCCAGTAAACGGCCCGTGATGTGATTAGCACAATCATGGGTCGGGGTCTATTTCGGCCTACTGCCGGCCCGTGAGCTGTTCGGCACGTTTCAGGCCCAACCTACTTTTCAGCCTCCTAAAAGCCAAACCTACTTTTCAGCCTGCCACATTTAGGCCTGTTAACAGACCAAGATGACTAGGCCCGTGATGCGGATCATACATAGTGATTTGCATGACGGCCCGATTGTGTACCGTAATTTTATGGTTTGGCCGGTTTACTGCGAAGATAGGATATATATATACACACATTAAAATAACTACATTATCGTGAATAAGAAAAAAAACCTAGACTATACAATAAGGAAATTACGGCATATTACATCCACTGGGCATCAAAGTTCGCTACTATGATAATAAAGCACACGCAGACAGCAGATTACATACACTGGGCATCAAATATCGCTACCAGTGCAAATAAACATGCCAACAAAATAATAGATGATAGGTTAGCCCTTCAATAGAGTTCAAGAAAGGTTAGCCCTGCTCGGGAGCTGCAGCGCAAGCAGCTGAGCAAGCTGATGAGACTGCGCTTGTTTGACACATATATCCTCCTCACTTTGAAAGATAAACAAGCAGATAGATGATAGGTTTTGCACATATAAGTATGAGTGTTGACAATTCATCACATTTCTTACTGACGAATAAAGTGACACAATTTAAAATAGAATTAACACAATATGGTATTGTTCAGGTCAAGACATGGCAGGAAATGACATTGTGAAGGAGTTGGTAGCTTCACGACACCACTGGATTACAGATCAAGAACTCATAAGTATCAATGGTTAGTGTGTTGTCAATTTATCCCATTTCAGATTGGCAAATAAAGAGACGGTTTAAATAATAGTATAATGATATGACATTGTTCATAATTAAGACATTGCAAAATATGACATTGTGCTGTAGTGGGTAGGATCACGACACCACTAGATTACGGATCAAGAACAAAAGCATACATGTAGTGCAAAAGAAGATCACTTGCTCTGTATAGTTTAATTTACATGGTATGAAGAAGGAACTTAGTTGTACAACTGAAAACTTAAATTGAGAAGGACAAACTTTTGTTTATGAACTACATAATAAACTTTAAACATGCAATTTGATGCAAACACCAAAAATAAATAGCTGTTGCGGTCATGCCTAACCAAATATACACAATAAAGTTTGAAGGCTTGAGAAGGACAAACTTACATTATTGGTGAAGATAGGCTCTACAAATCCCTTGTCCATGTTGATGGGGGGGGGCAATTCAAGGAGTTCACCACAGAATCTTCTTCATAAGCATTGTCTTTATTCTACATTTTGTTATGAGTAAATATAGATGTGATAATATAAGAAAAAATGGTGAATATTTAAGATAAGATGAAGAGTGATGCTACATAACCAAGTAGCTATAAATGTAAGTACATTGATACAAGCAAAAGGTACAGCCAAGAGCAATGCAAAGCTAAACTTCTTCAGTGCCATTGGTGTTATCCAACCTTACGGTAAGAGTAAATATAGATCCGATGTGTAGAAAATAGAGGGCAAAGGAAAATAAGCTGCAGAGTGATGGTACATGTACAAGTAGCTGTCAATATAAGTACACTGATAAAGGACAATAGGTACTTACAAGAACAATGCAGAGCTAAAAAAAATTCATTGGCATTGGATATATTCTACACTGATGTAACCATTCATACAAATCAGATAATTTGGTGAGAACAATTGATAAGCAAGTTGTCACATAATAAACCAGGTATGTATGCAAGTTTAAATTGTCAACGAACAAATATTTTTTTAACAAGATTTTATTATGCGTTAGTAAATAGTAAGATGAAGACCCGCCCGGTTCACAGGGCTGTTGGCCTACCAAGCAAGCACTTGCCAGCTGCTCCTGCCGCCTGTATCCAATCCAACTTCCCCTGGGAGCCAAGCAGAAAAGCAAGTCCTCTATATAGTGATACAGGACAACAGGTACTAACAAGAGCAAAGCAGCGGGCAACATATTTGTGATATCCTATTGTCCTTTTCAAACCGGAATTCTTCTTCGAGCAAATTTCTTGCAAAAAAGATCCGTAAGTCACGTGCGGAAAAGTAGAAGTTCAAATTGCCATGTGATATCATAGACAATACCTCATCCTGGGAACGAGAACCAGTGCAGAACAAGGTTTTTCCATTCAATGTCTTCTAAATTTAGCACATGAGACTTCACCGGAAATTTGTTTATACACTTGCCATCAAAGTGTGATTTCCTCAGGTAACATCGATACTGCTACAATGCTTCCTTGAAAAGCGCAAGCAATCTTTGCTCACCATTTCTATCCAGATTGACCCTCACCTACTTACAACAATGTCATGTAAATCATTGTTGTGTTCAATCAGTAGAAAACAGGAAAATAATCACCATGAATAATAGCACTTACACGTAAGTGGGACAGGAAGATGTGAAAATGGTGTTTGTCTTCACTATAATCTTCCCATGATGGGAATATATGCACGTAGTCCCTGACAACATTGAAAGCATTGTCTTTTAAACTAGGAATAACTAGAATGGGTTTCCAATCTGCAGGAATTGGCCATTTCTGTAGTTGGGATAGGTCTTCCATCGGTGGACTTGTTGTACTTTTTGCTGGAGTGGGATTTTTCTGTGGTATGGCTGGTGCTATGACAACTGAAATTGGCATACCTTTTGCTGGAGTGCAGGTCCTGTATGGTGGGGCTAGTGGTGTGGCCAGTGAAGTATGGGTACAGTCTGCTAGAGTCGGTCCTATGTTTTGTGTCACTGGTTGTAGAGCCAATATAAGTGGGGTGATGTCTGATTTCTCCAGCACCACCATGTTTTCAAGGACTTTGCTGGTGCTCCTTGAGGTTCGGCAATCACACTCTTCCTTTTTGATGTCTGATGCACAAGAACAACATTTGAGTGGAAAACATGGTATGATGACAGATGGAATATGTAGTGATAATGGATGGGCATGGCATCTTGACATATATGATGAGTAAACTAAGAAAATGGCGGTGCTACAAAGTAGAAGAAATGCAAGACAACTTATGCAAGATATGCGCAATCAATAAAACCTTGCCAAATTAGAACAGACACCTTGATGGATGAACAGGACAGGCCATCTGCCTTTGACTCCTCAAGGTCAGAATAGTCATTAGGATCATATTCTGAACAAGAATCTACAGGTGGGGAGCGTATGAGTTTCATTGAATCCAGAATGGCACTCAATGCCTTGGTGCCAATTTTGTAAGTCGTTGCAGTGTTCCATAATATTCTTCTGATGCGCGGATTCTTATATTCACTGTGATTACGTATAATATCTGAGAAGCATGAAAACATAAATAGTAGTGAGATTATCTTTGTAATGCATAGGATATTCTAATGTAGGGGCGCCCCTGTAAACCCTTGTGTGCTATCACTGGATTCTGATGAGAGAGCCCATGTGTGCTGTTATATGGTGCGTGCATTAATATAATGTGGCACAAGTACACAAAAAAATAGGCTCCAGAAGTAAGGATAGTTGGCAGATGATAGGTTCATAATATACCGTATAGAGAGTTTATTGGCAAACCATGATAACAAGAGCACACAACAACTAGGCAGATCGTAGTTTACATAAAAGGGGTACACCATAACCAGTATATATAAATCGGGAAAGTGGAACTGACTGGAAATTGAAAGCCTATCGATCACGTACATGCCAGCTCTATTAGTTGTTGACTGCAGATGTCCCTGCTCCCCTTCCTGATAAGGAACATACTGTACGTACTAAATACAGAATAACAAAAGAGTAACATGTTAAAGAACAGAAGAGGAAGCATATTCTTGAGGTTCCGCTTCATTGCATACAGTGTTGGTTGCCCACTCATGATGAATCACAGTGCCCAAAGAAATGCAATTCCATGTTGTCTCTCTATATGTGGCCACGTGCATTTGGAAAATCAAGTGGGAGCATTACCTGACCAATTAGATGTGTGTCTGTTAACTAATATCAGTATCATATCACAATTCGTATTTGAAGAAGTAAGCTTTGGGCTTATGATTGGTGCGTTGTTTAGCTTCAAGAGTGGACTGTTGCTAGTGCAAC
The DNA here is from genome assembly GCA_034509565.1 of Triticum monococcum. Classification (NCBI taxonomy): domain Eukaryota; kingdom Viridiplantae; phylum Streptophyta; class Magnoliopsida; order Poales; family Poaceae; genus Triticum; species Triticum monococcum. The sequence goes on from CM067841.1 coordinate 390,674,688, forward strand.
ACAAAGCAGCTACGCAGATCATAGTGTAGATATAACATGAAAGTCGTAAGCATCACAAGTAAAATCAGCAAAGTGGAACTTGCTGGAATGTATGTGGTAGTACTGCCGGTACGGCTAGAAAGGCTTCGGATACCAGCTCTCTTCAACTGAAGGTGCGGTACTGTTAATATCCATGTAACTCTCAAAGGCGACACAGCTCCCCGCATTTCCTTACTAATCTTATAGGATTCAAGTGGGCAGGCCACTACAATTCCTATTCCTATGTTTACAAAATCCTACGAATCAAAGAGGCCCGAAGAGTTCAAAGTTTCCATCAACCGACCGTATAGACCTCTACACTGCAAATGTCCCTTGTCATCTTCACTACAAGGAACATACTGTACTACTATCATACTCTCTCCGTTCCAAAATATAAGTCTTTGTAGAGATTTCCACTATGGATCACATATAGATGTATACAGATACATTTTAGAGTGTAGATTCAATCATTTTACTCCATATGTAGTCCATGGTGGAATCTATACAAAGACTTGTATTTAGGAACGGGGAGAGTACTTATTAAAGAAGAACGGAAGAGGAACATGCTAAAGAAGAGCAAGCAGATTTTGGATAATGAAATGTTCGTTGCGCAGTGCCCACACATGATGAACCAGAGCGCATTAAGAATGCAAATCCCTGATGTCTCTCTATATGTGGTGCACGTGCTTTTCGAAAGTAAAGTAGGAACATTAGCTGACCAATTAAACATTATATGTTTTAGTAATATCAGCATCATATCAGATTCGTATTTGAGCAACAAGTTTGGAATTATGAGTGGCACATTGTTTAGCTTGATGGATTCAGGAGCAGTGCTAAGCAGGTACGATGATGGTACTGAATATAAAGGCATGTCTGCATGCAAGTCGCGTGACTTTTGTCATTTGGGTCAGTCGACCATTTCAGGCGGTTGGATGAAGATTCTATGTCTCCTAACCCTTCTTATTCCTCGTCTCTAATTCTTCCCATACAGAACACCGCATGGGCCGCCGGCCGAACCACCGGCCCCCACCGCCTGTGTTCCTCCGCCACCACCACCCCCAACCCCGCCCCACCCACGTCGAGTTTTCTTTGTTCGGCGAGGCCCCACCACCGCCCTCCACAACCATCGTCCCCTCCCGAGCCCCTTCCTTCGCACCGGTGAACTCCGACGAGCTCTCAAAAATTGACTGACCAAATTTTGAAATTTAGTCTACTGTCATTTAACTAGTGTGGAATGTAAAAGGGAAAACCATAAGCATTGCAAGTATAGTGTTGAATGTGCCATGGCAGATCTGATGGTGCAAACCGGACAAAGGCAACTTCGCGACCAATGTTTGCTTTCAACTAACAAGTAAGTGATGGACAAGAAATCAGAGTAAAGCAGTGGCGATCTATTTTCTTGTTGCGATAAATAAGTTGAGCAGATACGAAAGAGTACCACCTCTGGTGAGGCACCGTGTATGCATCTGCTGAGAATTTGACGGTGCTACGGTAGCGATGGCTGCCGGCGGCGTGGAAGCAGATCTAGGAGGGTAGCCGGTGGCGGCCGGGCGCGATGGACGAGACGATCGTGGGAGTGGCGTCGGCAAGGTGGACGACGGCTTGGATGAAGCAATACGACGGGATGCAAGGATCCCGGTCCAAAGCCGTGGATGAGAGAGGTCGATCTCCTGTAATGGCCGGCGGCGTCGGGGTATCAGCTCCGACATGGTGGAGGAGGACGGAGGTGTATGGGGTGGCGGACGGAGGAGGCTGGGGTGGAGAGGGTGTTTTAGCGACCACGGAGTACGAATGGGGAAATGGAGGGAGAGAGGAAGGGTGGAACCATGTCTTCAAGGCGCGCTTGTCTCAAATGCGAGGAAATTTACAAACTTATCCCCCATTTAAAATTTCCTACATCACAGCAATATTAGTCAGTTGGGGATAGGACGGTAATCTCGCATACACCGAATATTTGCTGACGAGAGTTTGTTTTTGGCGCTCACCGTGTATGAATCGGGGAGGGAGTCGATTTCAGCCAAGGAGACACTTTGTTTTCGCGCCCACCGTGTATGAATCCGGGTGAGAGGCGGTGATGTCACGTTTGAGTTAAATTACAAACCTACCCCTATCAAAACCTATAGAAATCGAGCCGATAGGCTTTGCGTGGCAGGGATAGGCAGTAATTTCCATCTCGCAGATTTTGGTTTCGGGCGGTTACTGCGACTTTCCCCGCTTCATTCAAATTTTTGCAGAACAAGAGTGCACGTTTACTGTGCCAACTCAATTCAAATCTGGTTTTATTCTATTTTTGTTCGGGCAGGATCCATTTTTGATTGGAATAAAATTCTATATACATCATTTTTTATATATACTTTCAAAAGCACAACAAAGAATTCTGCTCATTTATATGTATAATATGCTTTACAAATACAATGATCTCAAAATCATAAGGTTGAGTTCAAAAAATTTAACCAAATTATGTTCTACTAAAATGTATTGATCAGTAACATCTACATATTAAATAACATAGATGCACGTGAATTCATATGAGTATGCATGTTTGATAGATCAATTTTGGTTCGAGTATGAATTACATGTATCATCATCTCGAATTCAAATATGTGAATCCCTTTTATGTTGACTCCTTTCACACCCATCTCTCTCGCATGCATGCTCCTTCATGTAGCTATCACTCTCTTTTCTCCAGCTCACCCGCACGCTCACTTCATGTTTCTCCTATCTTCGCAAACATGGTCTCTCGACGTCTCCCTTGAGAAGTGTCACACTCTCCTTATCGTTATACATTACACTGTTTTCATTATCTCTCACGTCTCTACCGTTCTCTGGTATCACTAGGTACCTAAGCTTTCTTTTTCACCGCCACACATACAGTCTCACTCGTCTTTTACTTTGTCTTTCTCTCTATGGGGTTCTCTCACACACCCTATATGTCTCTAGATATGACTTGTCGGTGTCAAAACCGGCGGATCTCGGGTAGGGGGTCCCGAACTGTGCGTCTAGGCGGATGGTAAGAGGAGGCAGGGGACACGATGTTTTACCCAGGTTCGGGCCCTCTTGATGGAGGTAAAACCCTACGTCCTGCTTGATTAATATTGATGATATGGGTAGTACAAGAGTAGATCTACCACGAGATCAGAGAGGCTAAACCCTAGAAGCTAGCCTATGGTATGATTGTTGTTCGTCCTACGGACAAAAACCCTTCGGTTTATATAGACACCGGAGAGGGCTAGGGTTACACAGAGTCGGTTACAATGGTAGGAGATCTACATATCTGTATCGCCAAGCTTGCCTTCCACGCCAAGGAAAGTCCCTTCCGGACACGGGACGAAGTCTTCGATCTTGTATCTTCATAGTCCAGGAGTCTGGCCGAAGGTATAGTCCGGCTATCCGGACACCCCCTAATCCAGGACTCCCTCAGTAGCCCCTGAACCAGGCTTCAATGACGACGAGTCCGGGGCACAGATTGTCTTCGGCATTGCAAGGCGGGTTCCTCCTCCAAGTACTTCGTAGAAGATTTTGAACACAAAGGTAGTGTCCGGCTCTACAAAATAAGTTTCCACATATTGCCATAGAGAGAATAATATTTATGCAAATCTAATCTGCTGACGTATTCCGTAGCGTGACATCACACAATGGCCAAGTCTTTATTCGAATTATTTTACTGTCCCACCTCAGCGCGTTTAGCGAGGCGGTTTCCTTGGCACGTCTTGTCAAAGCAGAGATCGTGTCCCCTTATTCCGGGATTCTCATCAATATGGGTGTGGGTAACCCAACCGTTCCCGTTGGTATGTTTTATCGATCCAAGGCGAGTCCCAAACGGTCACGGGGAGGGCCCTTGGTATTCAACCTCTTATAAAGAGACCAAGGCCTTACTTCTTTCTTTCAATCTCAAACGAGTTCGCCCTTCACCTCGAGTTCCAACTCCCAAGGCTCCAGATTTCAGGCGCTTCGGACCTTCGACAATGTCCGGTTCCGACCTTCGAGGCCGATGGATGCCCTCATCCGTCACGGAGGAGGACGTGCTAAAGTTGAGAGAGGCCAGGTACTTGACAGGCGAAATCTCGCATAGGCTGCCTGCTCAAGGGCAGGTCATTCCCACTCCCAAGCTTGCTGAGAGTGTGGTGTTCATGTCTCACTTCCTTCGGGGGCTAGGCTTCCCGACGGATCCGAGGGGGCTCATGTTTTATTATGGGCTGGAATTTCATGACTTGCTTCGGAGTCCATCCTCAATATTTCCTCATTCATCGTCGTGTGTGAAGCCTTCCTCCGTATTACTCCTCACTTCGGACTATGGCTCAAGACCTTCAAAGTAGAGCCAAAGATGATCGAGGGACGGCACGCGGAGTGTGGAGGTGCTTTTATAAGCAAGAATGCTGGTGCTCCATGGCCCTAGGGCTCTTTTCAAGGGGAGTCCAGCTTATGGCAATGAGAGTGGTTTTATATCACAGCTCCCAGGAGCGCCAAGTGGGTGGCGCTGCCTGCTTTCCGCTCGGGTCCCCCGCCACGACTGGTGTCATGGGTTAATAAGGGGCTGGACTGGGGGCCGGCAAAGGACGTGCCCCTATTGCAGGGCCACACCCGAGATCTCCTAGAAAGAGACATCAGTTTGGTCGTGGTGACGCTGGTTATATTAATTCGCCAACTTCTGCCCTGCAAACGTCGGCCCCTCTGCCTGTGGGAGTTCAACCCGGAGGGACCACGAGTTCCCCAACATTTTCTTGGCATGACGCCCGTGGATATGTACAAATTGTTCTTCGGACTACAAGTAGTGTGTCCGGATTCTACGGAGGATGCAGGTCTGAGATGCAATCGTCCGGATACTCAAGTAAGTAGCCTTGTGCCCGGACTCGCTATCCGTATATTTATCATAAAATTGCCCCTAAAAGAGTTGTCTTTTAAACAGGAGTGGATAGCGAAAGCAAAGCTAATCAGGTGTCCGGCCCCCCTCCCCGAGACCACGCCGGGTCCCGTGCTAGTCAGGATGTTGGAGGTTGTGCCTTCAAAGGAAAGCGAGGGAGGGGACAAGGAAGCTACAGCCTCCTTGAAGGAGGTTTGTCCGGAAGGGAGGAATCGAAAATTCCTCTCCTCAGGTGAAGAAGAGGACCGCCTCTGAAGACCCGGTGACCATGGCCTCAAAGCGGGGGAAGAAATCTTTGCCAGAGGGTCCTGTGATGGGGGATACTTCGGCCGAATTATGCCCTCAAGGGGATCAGCCCTCCACCGAGCCGTAAGTAGAGAGGAGTTTTCTTTTTAAGAAACGAGTGGAATCCTTGCTTTATATCTGAGAAAAGTAATCGAAAATTTATATCTGAGAAAAGTAATCCTTGCTTTGTATCGTCGCGGAGGGTTTCTCCGAATCTGGCAAGGCCGGAAGGTAGTCATATGGCCCCCCAAAGCCCTCCGCGTCTGGCCTTCAAAAGGGGCCATCGGACGAGTCCGGCGCTGTCTCGTGCGTGGTCCGAAGGGCTGAAGGATTTGCTAGGGCAAGCATCTATCTCAGAGGAGTACCGTGCATTGATGGGTACGGTGACTGAGAGGATTTCATCCGCGGAGAGCGGATTGCACGAGGCCGTCAGGAGTTTGCTGGCAGGTTTTGAGGTACGCAAAATAATGTACCCTTTTTGGACAGTTGCGCATAAATAAGATGCGCCCTGTGTAGATAGTAGCCCGTGAGACTCTGTGCGTTGTCAAAATTGGCGGCGCGCAGAGGATCAGAATCTCAGGTCTAATGTGCCGCCTTCATACGTAGGTGGCGAAGTGTCCGGTGTCAAGCCGGACTGATGAATTTGCCGAGCTAAAGGGGGCAACTTGACGTGGCAGGTGCCGACATCGCGCTTGTCAACAAGCGGCTTGACGAGGCCCAAGGTATGTAATTCCTCCGGTGGCACCTGGTAAGAGGAGCTTTATGCTAGTATCTTACAATGTGTGCGCTTGATGCAGATGGTGCTGCTGCCATGGAGAATCTTCAGGCGGAACTTGCCTGAGCCAAGGAGCAAGCCAGGAAAAGTGATGCGGCTGCCGGAAAGGCAATCGAAGAGCTAAAAGCCGAACAGGCTGCTCATTGCCAAAGCAAGAAGGAAATGGCCCAGATGGCCATGAAGCTGAACAACGCTGCTGACCGTTGCAAGCTTCTTGAAAAAGAAGATCGGGCGGAACAGACAGACCTGGAGAAGGCCGTTTCCGATGCCAAGGATGCTCGCTTTGCAATGAGAGCTATGAAGGAGGAGCTGCGTCAGGCCGGAGAAATCGCGGCTAGAAAGCCCTTTATGCCACGGAGGAAGTTCTGTGATCCTAAACATGCTCCGTTAGACCGGAAGTGGAGTACTGCGGACACCTATTTGGACTTGGCAGCGAGTGTCGCGGATGCGGCCGAACACTTCCGAGATCAAGGAGATCGTGAAGTGGAAAAGCTCTTTTGGTCGCAGTTCCACAATCCGGAGCATCCACTATCATTAGCCGATCGTTTGGCCGAATGGGCCGAGCTAAATAGATTCTCCGGACTCGCCATGAAGTATGTCATGAGTCATCTGTGGCCAGAGAGGCCAGAGCCGAAAAGTTATTTCAACTTAGTGCAGCAGTTCCTTGGTGCAGCGCCGCGTATCAATGCAATGAAGAGGTCAGCGTGCATAGAGGGTGCGCGGATGGTTCTTGCCCGTGTGAAGACATACTGATCGGAAATGGAGGCCACCGCTGTTGCATCCCCAGACTCGGATGGAAGTCGAATGCCTGCCGAGCACTATTTTCAGGAAGTTCTGCAAGGCGCTTGTTTAATAGAGATGCAATGCTCGAAGGATACTATATTCGAATAGCATATATTATTGTAAAACAATATTTTGATAAATTGTAGAAGCTTTTTATACTTGTGCCTGCAAGTATTATAATACCTCCTGTGTGGCCGTTTAACATATATGTATATATACTCTGGAAGATGGCAGTCGTCGGCTTCAGCCTCCACACACGTAATGCGGGGGTGTTCGCAGAAGGCGCATTTTCACACTTGATCCAACGTCTTGGTCCTACAAAGGAGGTGATAGCGCAGCGAACTAGGCAATCGGACTATGATGCTTTATCACTTTCACTTAGCCATAGGAGTTTGACAGTGAGGCTATTTATATAGCCCCTGGTGGCGCCTGCGCTCGCCCGAACTCGGGGCGCGTATGTGCCTGGCCGGGAAGAGGCCCTTCGTTAATGCGGAGGAATCCTAAAGATTCCAGTAAGTCATCGAGTGGTTGACCAGTCTCATGCTATATCATGACAGTCAGTTTTCGGCTTTCTCTACTGAGGTGCTCGCCTGGCCGAACCGGGGCACAATCACAGTAGTTCTCCTGGTGCCGCCTTAGCCGATAGAGTGGAACGTAAGGTAGCAAAACACAGGAGCTGGGCAAACCCAACATTTGACCAAAGACATGATTCGGAGCTGATGCATATAAGGCCAAACTCACGACGCCGAACACTCCCTAAGGTATTCGGTCTTTATGAGGGTGGGCTAGATAACGCCCTTAGTAATAAGCCCCTAGTGTCTAGATACGCGCAAAACTCTGACGTGGCCACATGCCAAAACGCCAGCCTCCTCCTTGGTTATACGCTAAAATTACTCTCTCTTGCAGACACAACATTTGTTGTGGTCTCCTTTCCGTCTCCATCCCAGTTATAAAACTGACATTATTCATTTGTTACCGACTAGACAAACTCGCCCCCTCTCTCTCACACACACACACAACTCCTGCTTCCACTCCCCTTCCCGACTACCGTCTCTCTCTCACACACACACAAAACTCTCACTTTCGCACCCCCCAACTCGTATTTCACTCACTAACATTTATCGACTAGCCTCTAGATAGGTTTATACACCCGCACACTCGTGCTTCCACTATCTCATACATGTCTCTCTCGTGCTCCTTGTATCCATGTAGATTTTCTTCCCTTCTTGAGACACACCCTCTTGATCGTGCACACACACACTATTGCCTCATTTTAAGCTGATACCTCTCGCACACACACTCTTTGTTTCTTTGTCACACATGCACTCCGTCCTCCTCCTCTCTCTCGCACACACATGGGTTTTTTTCAACAACTAGCAAGATGCCCATGCATTGCACGAAACATCAAGATACATTTGTATAAGTAGTTTATCTTGTGGGATAAAAGGATGAACTAGGTAAGGCCTTATTTGCAAATGTGGAGAGGCGTGTGGGTATCTTTTTGCAAAATTGCCATAGTTTCCTTCCTATCCGCCAGATATAAATCGGACGGCCTATATTGCAGGATGGTGATAACCCACAAGTATAGGGGATGGCAACAGTTTTCGAGGGTAGAGTATTCAACCCAAATTTATTGATTCGACACAAGGGGAGCCAAAGAATATTCTCAAGTATTAGCAGCAGAGTTGTCCATTCAACCACACCTGGAAAACTTAATATATATACATCAAAGTATTTAGTAGCAAAGTAATATGATAGTAGCGGTAACGGTAGCAAAAGTAACAGTAACAGTTTTGTAGTAATTGTAACAGTGGCAACGGAAAAGTAACTAAGCAAAGATCAATATGTCAAAATCTAGTAGGCAATGGATGAGTGATGGATAATTATGTCGGATGCGATTCCTCATGCAATAGTTATAACATAGGGTGACACAGAACTAGCTCCATTTCATCAATGTAGTGTAGGCATGTATTCCGAATATAGTCATACGTGCTTATGGAAAAGAACTTGCATGACATCTTTTTTCCTACCCTCCCGTGGCAGCGGGGTCCTATTGGAAACTAAGGGATATTAAGGCCTCCTTTTAATAGAGTACCGGACCAAAGCATTAACACTTAGTGAATACATGAACTCCTCAAACTACGGTCATCACCGGTAAGTATCCCGAATATTTTCACTTCGGGGTTAACGGATCATAACACATAATAGGTGACTATAGAGTTGCAAGATAGGACCAAGAACTCACATATATTCATGAAAACATAATAGGTTCAGATCTGAAATCATGGCACTCGGGCCCTAGTGACAAGTATTAAGCATAGCAAAGTCATAGCAACATCAACCTCAGAACATAATGGATACTAGGGATCAAACCCTAACAAAACTAACTCGATTACATGATAAATCTCATCCAACCCATCACCGTCCAGCAAGCCTATGATGGAATTACTCACACACGGCGGTGAGCATCATGAAATTGGTGATGGAGAAGGGTTGATGATGATGATGGCGATGGTTTCCCCTCTCCGGAGCCTCGAACGGACTGGAGATTAGCCCTCCCGAGAGATATTAGGGCTTGGAAGCGGCTTCGTATCGTAAAACGTGATGAATCCTTCTCCTTGATTTTTTCCTCCCCGAACGTGAATATATGGAGTTGGAGTTGAGGTCAGTGGAGCATCAGGGGGCCCACGAGGTAGGGGTAGCGCCCAGGGGGTAGGTGTGCCCCCACCCTCGTGGACAAGGTGTGGGCCCCTAGCCTTGATTCTTTCACCAGTATTTTTTATATATTCCGAAAATATTCTTTGTTGATTTTCAGGTCATTCCGAGAACTTTTATTTCTGCACAAAAATAACACCATGGCAATTCTGCTGAAAATAGCGTCAGTCCGGGTTAGTTCCATTCAAATCATGCAAGTTAGAGTCGAAAACAAGGGCAAAAGTGTCTGGAAAAGTAGATACGACGGAGACGTATCAACTCCCCTAATCTTAAACCTTTGCTTGTCTTCAAGCAATTCAGTTGATAAACTGAAAGTGATAAAGAAAAACTTTTACAAACTTTGTTTGCTCTTGTTGTTGTAAATATGTAAAGCCAGCATTCAAGTATTCAGCAAAGATTATGAACTAACCATATTCACAATAACATTTAGGTCTCATGTTTACTCATATCAATGGCATAATAAACTAGCAAGTAATAATAATAAATCTTGGATAACAACACTTTCTCAAAACAATCATAATATGATACAACAAGATGGTATCTTGCTAGCCCTTTTTGAGACCACAAAACATAAATGCAGAGCACCCCTGAAGATCAAGGGCTGACTAGAAATTGTAATTGAAAGTGAAACTATCCCTAGGTGGTTTTGGTAATTCATAACAACATATAGCTCATTGAGCTAATGCTATTCCAAGATGATTATTTCAGGAAAGCTCAATGATTGGCATGGCATGGATGTGAAAGTGGAACCCTCAAAATGCTAAGGACAAAGAATTGGCTCAAGCTCAAAAGTTCAAGACTCTTCATTTTATATTTTAGTGATCCAAGATCACATTGAGTCTTTAGGAAAAGCCAATACTATCAAGGAGGGATGAGGTGTTGCTTAATGAGCCTCTTGCTTTATGTGCTTAGTGATATGCTCCAAAATCCTCAACCACCTTTCCATATCCACAAATGACCTAAACCCTAAGCCAAACTCGGTCATACCGATTCTGTCAATCCGGCGCCACCGAGTTTCACTTGTCATTTGCCACTGCCAAACCCTAGCAATTCGGTCCTACCGATAAGGATCTCGGTCACACCGAGATGGGGTTGCAAACTCTCTGTTTCCCTTTCGTAACTTTTCGGTCTCACTGAAAGAGCGAATCGGTCCCACCGAGAATGCAATGCAAACTCTCTGTTTCCTTCTTGTAACTTTTCGGTCTCACCGAAAGAGCAAGTCGGTCCCACCGAGTTTGCCTGATCAACTCTCTGGTTAGCTAATTGCCGAACTCGGTCTCACCGAGTTTGTGCGATCGGTCTCACCGAGATTACGTTATGCCCAAACCCTAACCGAATCGGTCCTACCGAGTTGCATCTCAGTCCCACCGAAATTCCTAACGGTCACTAGGTTTACTATTTCGGTCAGACCGAGTTTTCTGATTCGGTCCCACCGAGATTGGTAGATTGTGTGTAACGGTTGGATTTTGTGTGGAGGCTATAAATACCCCTCCACCGCCTCTTCATTCGGAGAGAGAGCAATCAGAACACATACACCATTCCTACTCATATGTTCTGAGAAAGAACCACCTACTCATGTGTTGAGACCAAGATATTCCATTCCTACCATATGAATCTTGATCTCTAGCCTTCCCCAAGTTGCTTTCCACTCAAATCTTCTTTCCACCAGATCCAAATCCTATGAGAGAGAGTTGAGTGTTGGGGAAACTATCATTTGAAGCACAAGAGCAAGGAGTTCATCATCAACACACCATTTGTTACTTCTTGGAGAGTGGTGTCTCCTAGATTGGCTAGGTGTCACTTGGGAGCCTCCGACAAGATTGTGGAGTTGAACCAAGGAGTTTGTAAGGGCAAGGAGATCGCCTACTTCGTGAAGATCTACCGCTAGTGAGGCAAGTCCTTCGTGGGCGATGGCCATGGTGGAATAGACAAGGTTGCTTCTTCGTGGACCCTTCGTGGGTGGAGCCCTCCGTGGACTCGCGCAACCGTTACCCTCCGTGGGTTGAAGTCTCCATCAACATGGATGTAGGATAGCACCACCTATCCGAACCACGGGAAAACATTCGTGTCTCCAATTGCGTTTGAATCCTCCAAACCCTTCCCTTTACATTCTTGCAAGTTGCATGCTTTATTTTCCGCTGCCAATAAACTCTTTGCATGCTTGCTTGAATTGTGTGATGATTGCTTGACTTGCTCTAAGATAGCTAAAATCTGCCAAGAACTAAAATTGGGAAAAGGCTAAGCTTTTAGTTGGTCAAGTAGTCTAAACACCCCCCTCTAGACATACTTCCGATCCTACAAGTGGTATCAGAGCTTTGGTCTCCATTTGCCTTGATCTCCATAGCTTTTGGTGGTCATAGCCTTGGTTTCACAACCTAGGAGAGTATGGCGTCTAGCGAGGGAAATTATCACCGTAGAGGTCCTTACTTTGATGGCACTAATTTTGCTAGTTGGAAGCATAAAATGAAAATGCATATTCTTGGACATAACCCCGCCGTATGGGCTATTGTTTGTGTTGGTTTGCAAGGTGAGTTCTTTGATGGGAGAGAACCAAACCGTGAAGCTACCGCGGATGAGTTGAAGATGTTGCAATACAATGCTCAAGCTTGTGATATTCTCTTCAACGGATTGTGCCCCGAAGAATTCAACAAAATCAGCCGCCTTGAGAATGCAAAGGAAATTTGGGATACTTTGGTTGATATGCACGAAGGTACCGACTCCGTCAAGGAATCCAAGTTGGATGTGCTCCAAAGTCAACTTGACAAGTTCAAGATGAAGGATGGTGAAGGTGTCGCTGAAATGTACTCTAGGCTTGCTCTCATCACAAATGAGATTGCCGGCTTAGGAAGTGAAGAGATGACCGATAGATTCATCATCAAGAAGATCCTAAGAGCCTTGGATGGGAAATATGATACCGTGTGCACATTAATCCAAATGATGCCCAACTACAAAGATCTCAAGCCAACGGAAGTAATTGGAAGGATTGTTGCTCATGAGATGTCACTCAAGGATAAAGAGGAACTTCACAATAAATCAAGTGGTGCCTACAAAGCGTCATGTGAAGTCCCCACATCATCAAGTGAGAAACAAAACTTCAATGAAGAATTGAGCTTAATGGTGAAGAACTTCAACAAGTTCTACAAGAGTAGAAACAAAGATAGAAGCTTCAAGTCAAGGTCCTACAATGACAAAAGATCTTCTAGTCGAGAGCGAAACTGCTATAATTGTGGAAGACCCGGACACTATTCCAATGAGTGTACGGCTCCCTACAAGAGAAGAGAAGATTCTCCAAAAAGAAGAAGCAAAGAATCTCCACCAAGAGAGAGAAGGAGTAGAGATGATCGTTATGAACGAAGATACTCACGGAGAAGCAAGGATTCGGAAAGGAAGGAAAAATCATCAAGGAGCTATACAAAACGAAGACATCAAGCTCATGTTGGTGAATGGGTATCCGGCTCCGACTCCGACAGCCACTCCGAGAGAAGTTATCACTCCGACTCTGAAGATAGTCAAGATGAAGGTGTTGCCGGTCTAGCACTTGTGTCAACCAACTCCTACGACATATTTGACTCACCAAATGAAGGAATTGGAAGATGCTTCATGGCCAAAGGTCCTAAGGTAACACACCCCGAGTATGTTGACTTTAATAGTGATGAAAATGACTTGTTAGGTGATGATGATTTGCTTGTTGACAACTCTAGTGAAGAATATTATGGTGAAATATCAATTAATCATGCTAAAACGAATGACAATGATAAGGAGAAGATTGAGGCTCTAACTAAAGAACTAAACACTCTTAAGTTAGCCCATGAAACTATCTTCGAAGATCATCGAGAACTTTTAAGAGCTCATGAGAAACTACGCTTTGAAAAGCTTAATCTTGAGCAAGAGCATGAGTTCTTAAAAGCAATCAATGATGATCTCCACAAGAAAAGTTCTTCTCACATTGCCAAGCGTTTACTTTTATCCACCTACATGCCTCAAGTCAGGACTAGTAACAAGAATAAGAAAGATTCTTCCTCTAGTAGTAACAATGATCATGCTAAATCCAATATTGTTGCTTCTAGTAGTTCTCTTGATTCCACTAATGATTCTCTTAGCCAAGTTACACTTGAGCAAGAAAATAGCTTATTGAAGGGAATTATAGAGAAAGGCGTTTACAAGAGCCTTGCCGGAAGTAAGCAATTCGAGGAAATTGTGCGCAAGCAAGGAATGCACCGGAAGAATCAAGGTGTTGGTTTTGAACGAAAGTTCAATGCCAATGGAGTTGAATGGGAAGAAGATCAATACCCCAAGACAAAGTTTATTCCTCAACAAGAGAAGTATGATACTTCCTTCAAGGGAACACAAGCTCAAGATGATCTTCCACCACAAGACTACAAGCAAAAAGGCAAGGACAAGCTTCAAGAGGAGATTGATGCATTTGAAGAAGCTCCTAAGACCTTAGTCAAGTGGATTCCCAAGACTACTTCAAGTTCCACTACATCAAGTACGACTACAACTCCAAGGATTCCCATCAAGATGGTGTGGATCCAAAAGAAGAAGAACTAGAGAGTTCTTGAGGGTGACTCCGCCAACATACTTCACTCTTATCATTTTGGCAAGAACAAGTGCAATCAACTTCCACATCTTGCACTAGTTCAAGGAGTCACAAACCCTCTTGTTGGTAAGAGAAGGGACAAGGTAACCTAAAGTTTTCATGGACATCATCTTGTGTGTGCATCACTCTATGTCTATGGATATCCTTGTTTGTTCCTTGTGGGACTAACCCATGCAGGTATTGAAAGTGCAATTCACTAAAATGGATAGCTCCAAGTGATCTACATCAACATTGAGCATCCACATCTTCAACATCTACATGAAGTCATCATCGACAAAACCCAAGGTTAGTTCATCCCTCTTAGGGGGGATATCACATCTAGGGGGAGCTTTACTCTAAGACTTGAGCTAAAGCAACTCTAAAGATGTGAATACAACAATGCTTTATGTAAAAGTGGTAACCCCACTTGAGCTTAAACGATGAGTATGACCTATGATCAAGTGTTCTCACTTGACTCCTAAGTCAATATACTCATATATAGATGACCTAGTCATCGCAAATTGCTTGATAGATGCTAGAATTGGTTGTGCATGCTTTGCCACATATTTCATTTGCCATCTTATTGTGTGAGCATGTTGGTTGCATATTTTACTCATTCGAGGACATCCACTTGTTGTTTTGATTGTTTGGCTTCCTTCTTTTGCCAAGTGGATGGACAAGAATGCCTAAGAACCTCCTCTAGCTATCTATGCTTTTCTCGTCTCAAACTCTATTCATGCTGCATCACAAAACTTGATCAAGTCAGATTCGAACCACTCTGTGTGAGGAGCGCCCGGAGTCCCCGATTCGTCATAGACTTAAACTTCCAAAACCTCTTTATGAATCTCGGTCTGACCGATACTCCATTTTCAGTCCTACCAAGTTCATTAAGTTGATCTAGGTTTTCGATCTCGGTGCAACCGATTTGTACTTTTCGGTCACACTGAGTTGCAATAACTGGACATAGTTTTGCATCTCGGTGCCACCGAGTTGTTCCACTCGGTCACACCGACAGGGTCGGGCTATATGTAGTGACGGGCAAAATTTTGGAAATTTCTCCGAAACCTCTTCGCCCGCGTGATAGCCTGCTCTGCCTTCGTGGTCTCCAGATCGTCTTCTCGCCGCCAGCAGCCTCCAGTCGCTAGTCTCCGCCTCCGTCAACGGAATTCTGCCCCGCCGTTGCCGCCGCAGCGAGTCTCCGCCGAACTAGGGTATGGACTCGATCTTTGTGCTATTCTCCAATCCGATTCCTAGCACATTGTGATCATCATGATTCTTGCCACGATTGAAACACTCCTATCCAGTCAATGAACTCGTAGATTAGGTTTAATTCGAAAATTTTAGGGTTAGGTTTCCGTCGAAACCATCTCGGACCCACCGAGTTGAAAAACTCGGTCCCACCGATCTGGCTTTTGCCATTGCACAAGTGAAACTCGGTCTGACCAAGAATAACTTATCGGTGCGACCGATTTTGGAATTCTGTGAAACCTTAGTAGTCTCGGTGCCACCAAACTGTGACTCGGTCTGACCGAGTTCACCAGTTCTGGTGCCAAAACTGCTTCGGTGTCACCGAGTTTGAAAATCGGTAGATCCGAGATGCTTTCTGTGGAAAACTAAAACTAAGTTTTTGAATTAATCTTTTGCAAAAATCTCTGCTTTTTGTGATGCTCATCCACTCTATCTTATCCATAATATATTCACAGGGTCAGCAGTCAGTTTGCAACATGTCTGATCAAAGTGACAGCCAGAATGTGTCTGAGCAGCAAGTTGTGATGAGTGAGGGCACTATCCCCTCAAGTTCTTCTAATGATGGCAGCAGGAGCACCCCCAGCAATCTGCCTAAGGCTGCCACACGTCAAAGGAAGAAGAGAACGTCTGATTCTGAGGATGAAGACTATGTGGCAGAGGAAGAGGCCACATCAAAGAGAGCTGAACCAGCTCAAGGCACAAAGCCAGGGCTGAAAATCAAAAGGCCAGCAGGCAGGCAGCCCATGTCTAAGGCAAGAGTTCCCACTTCCAAACCTAGGAAGGCTGCAACTGAAGAAACCATGAAGCTTGCCCTGGAATCTGAAGAGGAAGCAGGTGGCCAAGGCAAGAAGAGGAAAGAGAGGGTTAAGAAGACTGTAGCCAGAGTGCTTGGGAAGGCCTCCATCATGGTAGATGAGGAGGAGGAAGAAGAAGAGGTTGCTGCACCAGCACCCAAGGCAGGCAAACTCATGGGAGATGCTATAAGGTCAGGAACAGCTGCATCCAAGCCCAAGGAAGCACCTAAGGCTGCATCTAAGCCTAAGAGTGCACCAAAGAGAAACACACGAAGCATCCCAGCTGCGGAAAAGAACAAGGCCCCGGTGCCTGAAGCTATCGAAGAAGAGGAAGAGAGTGTCCTTAGGAAGCTCAAGCCCAAGATTCCAGACCACAACGATGATCATCCTGTGGCTGAGGATATGAAGCTCAGGAGACATTTAGGGCTGAGGAAATGGAGAGATGCAGATCCGTATGCTTCTAGGAGAAGGACTGTCGTGGATTACAGATTTCATACCAAGGAGCAGCAAGATTTCTATGAGACTGTTTTGCTTGACAAGAAGCCAATCGTTTGTGACATGAGATGGGTCGACTGGACCTACATTAAGGACAATGAAGAGTACTACCCCGGTGTATTTGACAGCTTTAGTGCGTGTGGAGTTGTAGACTTTGTTGGGCAGAAGCTCACAAAGTGGAACGAGGAGCTGATCATGCAATTCTACTCCATAACACACTTTTATCCGGATGGCAGGATCACATGGATGTCAGAGGGTACAAGGTACCAATCCACTATTGAAGAATGGGCGAAGTTGATCAATGCCCCAGAGGAGCAAGCTGATGACTTGGACATTTATGCCAAGAAAAAGATGGATCACAACTCCATGTCCAACATGTACAAGGAGATCCCGAATGAAGCGCTCGACACGTTCAAGTTTGGCTCAGTGCACTATCTGCTCTCAGGATTGCCTACGATCAACTGGATCCTTAGGCACACCCTTCTGCCCAAATCTGGAGATCACAAGATGATCAGAGGTCACGCGACCAACTTGCTTCATGTCTTTGACGTGCCTCAGAAATTCAAGGTCATGAGTCTCATTGTGGAAACAATCAAGAGGACAGCTCTAGACCAGAAGAGGAGTTGTGGGTATGCCCCACAGATTTAGGAGCTCATCAACTCCAAGATGGGCACGGGCGTGTATTTATTGGATAAAGAACACCTGCCCATCCGTCCAGATTTTGAGGATAACCAAGTGGTTATGACTGAGAATGAACCCTCATCTGCCCATGCACAAGCTCAGAAGGAGAAGGCGAAGAAGGAGAAAGCTGCCAGGATGCCTACTCAAGCGGAGGCATCTGATTACTTCTTGAAGACCAAACAAGAGCAGCTCGGTTACCTGATAGCGTCCACCCTGCAGATTGAGCAAATTATAGCTACCCTGACTCAGAACCAGGTGAGCCTAGAGAGGATCATGGAACAGAGGTTCTATGACCTGGACATCAAAGTGACTGAGATACAGACTGCCGTGGAGAAGCTCCAGGACGACATGAACGAGAGAAGAGGCAAAACCACAACTGATGCTTTTGCCAGGGTGCCACGAGGTCCGAGGTCGTCTGCACTGCCAGTTGCTGACACTAGAGCTACAACGTCTGCACCAGCTACAGCCTCCGTTCCACCAGCTCCAGCATCCACCACAGCCTCAACTCCTACCACATCTACTGAAGGCTTCGTCCTTGGCGTGCTCCAGACTCCACCACCACCTGAAGATCAAGCCTGAGCGTCGACTTAGCACTATGCATTCTCTAGGAACTTTTTGGTAACTTGTTGCCAAAGCGGGAGAAAATGTAAAGATCATAGGCTTTGAGAGAGAGTGTTGCTTTTATTCTCTCTTGTTTTTATTTGGTGGTTTTTCGAACTTTGTTTGCTTGCGTGTGCGATACTATGTCATTATTCATGAGACATCGATGATCAAGTGTTTGATCATAAGCTACACTTAATGGTTGCTTAATGCTTGCTAAATGTTATCATTCTATCTATTGTCTGTGATCATTCAATATTCTTGGTGATGAGTGCATGTATTTCAATCTTATCATTTTTTAGCGCTCCACCAAGATGTATGTGACATGGAAGAGTAACCCATGATTCTAACTCCTTGTGCATTTGCAGTCCAAAGCAAATTTTAAAATATGCACAAATTTAGGGGGAGCTCTTACTTATCCATACTTCTCAAAGCGACGATGTATTTCATGATTATTATTATTTGTCGAAGCTTTGATCTATATGTTGTCATCAATTACCAAAAAGGGGGAGATTGAAAGTGCAACTATCCCTAGGTGGTTTTGGTAATTCATAACAACATATAGCTCATTGAGCTAATGCTATTCCAAGATGATTATTTCAGGAAAGCTCAATGATTGGCATGGCATGGATGTGAAAGTGGAACCCTCAAAATGCTAAGGACAAAGAATTGGCTCAAGCTCAAAAGTTCAAGACTCTTCATTTTATATTTTAGTGATCCAAGATCACATTGAGTCTTTAGGAAAAGCCAATACTATCAAGGAGGGATGAGGTGTTGCTTAATGAGCCTCTTGCTTTATGTGCTTAGTGATATGCTCCAAAATCCTCAACCACCTTTCCATATCCACAAATGACCTAAACCCTAAGCCAAACTCGGTCATACCGATTCTGTCAATCCGGCGCCACCGAGTTTCACTTGTCATTTGCCACTGCCAAACCCTAGCAATTCGGTCCTACCGATAAGGATCTCGGTCACACCGAGATGGGGTTGCAAACTCTCTGTTTCCCTTTTGTAACTTTTCGCTCTCACCGAAAGAGCGAATCGGTCCCACCGAGAATGCAATGCAAACTCTCTGTTTCCTTCTTGTAACTTTTCGGTCTCACCGAAAGAGCAAGTCGGTCCCACCGAGTTTGCCTGATCAACTCTCTGGTTAGCTAATTGCCGAACTTGGTCTCACCGAGTTTGTGCGATCGGTCTCACCGAGATTACGTTATGCCCAAACCCTAACCGAATCGGTCCTACCGAGTTGCATCTCAGTCCCACCGAAATTCCTAACGGTCACTAGGTTTACTATTTCGGTCAGACCAAGTTTTCTGATTCGATCCCACCGAGATTGGTAGATTGTGTGTAACGGTTGGATTTTGTGTGGAGGCTATAAATACCCCTCCACCGCCTCTTCATTCGGGGAGAGAGCCATCAGAACACATACACCATTCCTACTCATATGTTTTGAGAAAGAACCACCTACTCATTTGTTGAGACCAAGATATTCCATTCCTACCATATGAATCTTGATCTCTAGCCTTCCTCAAGTTGCTTTCCACTCAAATCTTCTTTCCACCAGATCCAAATCCTATGAGAGAGAGTTGAGTGTTGGGGAGACTATCATTTGAAGCACAAGAGCAAGGAGTTCATCATCAACACACCATTTGTTACTTCTTGGAGAGTGGTGTCTCCTAGATTGGCTAGGTGTCACTTGGGAGCCTCCAACAAGATTGTGGAGTTGAACCAAGGAGTTTGTAAGGGCAAGGAGATCGCCTACTTCGTGAAGATCTACCGCTAGTGAGGCAAGTCCTTCGTGGGTGATGGCCATGGTGGAATAGACAAGGTTGCTTCTTCGTGGACCCTTCGTGGGTGGAGCCCTCCGTGAACTCGCGCAACCGTTACCCTCCGTGGGTTGAAGTCTCCATCAACGTGGATGTAGGATAGCACCACCTACCCGAACCATGGGAAAACATTCGTGTCTCCAATTGCGTTTGAATGCTCCAAACCCTTCCCTTTACATTCTTGCAAGTTGCATGCTTTATTTTCCGCTGCCAATAAACTCTTTGCATGCTTGCTTGAATTGTGTGATGATTGCTTGACTTGCTCTAAGATAGCTAAAATCTGCCAAGAACTAAAATTGGGAAAAGGCTAAGCTTTTAGTTGGTCAAGTAGTCTAATCACCCCCCCCTCTAGACATACTTCCGATCCTACAATAATTCATGGTAAAAGAGATCCAGTCATGGTCATACTCAATGTAAACTAATAATAATACATGCAAATGACAGCGGTGTTCTCCAACCGGTGCTTTTTAATAAGAGGATGATGAATCAACATAAAAGTAAATGGGTAAGCCCTTCACAGAGGGAAGCAAGGATTTGTAGAGGTGTCAGAGCTCGATTTTGAAATAGAGATGAATAATAATTTGAGCGGTATGCTTCCATTGTCAACGTAACAACCCAGAGATCTCGATATCTTCCATGCTACACACATTATAGGCGGCTCCCAAGCAGAATGGTAAAGTGTATACTCCCCCACCACCAACAAGCATCAATCCATGGCTTGCCCCAAACAACGGGTGCCTCCAACTAACAACAATCCTGGGGGAGTTTTGTTTGCAATTATTTTGATTTGGTTGAGCATGGGACTGGGCATCCCGGTGACCATCCATTTTCTCGTGAGTGAGGAGCGGAGTCCACTCCTCTTGAGAATAACCCGCCTAGCATGGAAGATACAGACAACCCTAGTTGATACATGAGCTATTCGAGCATACAAAACAAAATTTTTATTTGAAGGTTTAAAGTTTGGCACATACAAATTTACTTGGAACGGCAGGTAGATACCGCATATAGGAAGGTATTGTGAACTCATATGGAATAACCTTTGGGGTTTATGGAGTTGGATGGACAAGCAGTATTCCTTCTTAGTACAAGTGCAGGCTAGAAAGAGACAGGGAAGCAACCAGCTAGAGAGCGACAACAGTCATGAACATGCACTAAAATTAATCAACACTGAATGCAAGCATGAGTAGGATATAATTCACCATGAACATAAATATCGTGGAGGCTATGTTGACTTTGTTTCAACTACATGCGTGAACATGTGCCAAGTCAAGCCACTCGAATCATTCAAAGGAGGATACCACCCTATCATACCACATCACCACCATTTTAATAGCATGTTGGCACGCAAGGTAAACCATTGTAAACTCCTTGCAAATTAAGCATGGAATTGGCAACTATAATATCTAATTGTCATTCCAAACATGTTTCATTCATAATAGGCTGAATCAAGAACGATGAACTAATCATATTTACAAAAACAAGAGCGGTCGAGTTCATACCAGCTTTTCTCATCTCAATCAGTTCATCATATATCGTCATTATTGCCTTTCACTTGCATGACCGAATGGTGTGGATAACAATAATAGTGCACGTGCATTGGACTAAGCTAGAATTTGCAAGCATTCAATACATGGGAGAAGACAAGGTAATATGGGCTCTTTGCTAGATCAACAATAATGCATATGAGAGCCACTCAACATTTTCATTATGGTCTTCTCCTCTCGACCCCCAAAGAAAAAGAAAAGAAACAAAACTATTTACACGGGAAAGCTCCCAACAAGCAAAAGAAGAATGAGAAATCTTTTTGGGGTTTTATTTTTAATTACTACTACTACAACCATGGAAAGTAAACTAGCTAAAAGCTACAACGATTTTTTTGTCTTTTTCTTAAAGTTTTTCAAACACACAAGAAGAATGCCAGAAAACAGAATAAACTATCATAGATGATACAGTGAAAAAGTATGAGCACCGACAACTGGCATGAGTGTGTGAACATGAATGTAATGTCGGTGAGAAATACATAATCCCCCAAGTTTAGGCTTTTGGCCTAAGTTGGTCTATGCCCACGGATGAAAGCTGCCTTCTCCGATGTACTGAGGAGGGTCCTCGGGTTGCCATTGGTTGGCGATCTCCTCCGGATCCCACTGATAAACAGGCTGACGGTGAGGATCAGATAGTGGTTCCGGCTCCGGAGCTGATGTCAGGCTCTGTTATGCCTAAACGGCCTCCGACAAAACAAGGTATGTGCCTGAAAATATGTTGAACAAAGAGGGAACAGGCAAGGTAATAGTCTCAAAGTAATTCTTATCAAATATCAGTCTATAGTTAAGCATCTTCTTCTTATTCTTAACAATAAAATCATGTTCTACCATGCTCTTATAATCTATAAAAACATGAGGCAACAACTTTTCCTCTTTCTCATAATGCCTAATAGGTATGTTAAAGTGTGCAGCAAGGCGCGAGGCGAAGATGCCTCCCAAGACGGGACCCTTTGTATGGTTCAGATTTAACCGTTTAGCAACAATAGCGCCTAAACTAAAAGTGGTATCACGAAACAAAGCATGGTGCAAAATAACAATATCAGGGGCACTAAGATTTCTACAGTTCCCGCGACCAATTAAGAATCTACTAGCAAATATTGCGAAGTAACGTAGGACAGGAAAATGTATGCTAGTAATTCTTGCATCGGAAACCTTCCTTGTTTCCCCTACAGCAATCATACTAATGAATCCTTCCACATCATTACGATGTGGTTTCTCTATGCTGCCCTCAAACGGTATCCTACAAACCCGGCAAAAATCATAAAGTGACATCTCCTTATGCTCATCATATAAATAGAATTCCACCGAAGGTGGCGATCTCCTAGCATGGAAATGAAAATTTTGCACAAAAATATTGGTGAGTAGGTGATACTGTTCACGCTGGTCGTGGAGGAAGTCGGTGAGGCCTGCATTCTCAGCCAAATAATAAAATCTTCATAAATCTCGGTTTCTCTCAAGAACTCATCACAAGGCCATTCAGACGGCCAAACCTCCGTAGTATGAGGGGGATTATACTTGGGCTTCTTATTTTCTTCACTTTGCTTATCCTTCGAGCTTCGGCTCGATGAGCCCCTCAAAAATCTCTACATCTTTTTCTGAAAATTTCTGGAATTTTTAGTAACTAAAAATAAAAGTGAACCAAACTCAACAAAATTGATAGCAACTACTCCTACAAGTGTCTAGAGGCAATATCATGCATTAATACTACATTTGACCACATAAATTTGACATGCAAGCCCAAGAACAGGGTCGCCTATGTCGGCGTTCGGGGAACGGGGGTCCCCAGACTTGCCTGCCTGCGGCCTGCGGCATGGCTCAAAGGAGGCCCAGCATGGCCCATCTTCATCAGCACAAGACTCAAGACCCTCGCGAGGGGCCAAGCCTCGCGAGGCGGATGACACGGAGCATCCTCAGGCGCAGCCTCCTCAGGCTAGCTCACGAGGAGACGGAGATATCAAGGCGGGGTACCTCGCGAGGTGCCCATGACGCAAGCCATGACGATCGAGGGTAATAGGCGGGCGCCAGCGCGCGCAGCGTCCTTCTTTCCTCTTTGGTGCAAAGGGGGCAAGCGCAGCCGCAGAGTACCGAGGCATCAGGCAAAGGTTGCCATTTCAGTGCAACGAGACCAGGACCAAGCGGACTACGAGACGGAGGTCACCATGGAGCCCAGCACGGCATCACCGCAGAGTCTTTCGCAGGCGAAGACCAACTTTAGTCAGGATAAGAGTACTTGCTGCCCCCCTTCAAATTAGCCCGCCATTGTTGGCTCCCTTCCCGCTCGATATTTGGGAAGAGGACCAGGGCCCCTATAAATAGGATCGGCCACCCACGTAGCAAAGGGTTCGGTTCGGTTCGGCGTGTGGATCCGACTAGCAAGCAGAGAGAGTGAGAGAGAGAGAAGGTGACTGAACTCCTCCCAGCAGTTCGTCGCCCCAGCCAAGAACAGACCCTCGTGAGGCTGTTCTTCCTTGTACTGTTCATCATCACCAGCCCCAGGAGGCAATCCACCCACCACACACTGGAGTAGGGTATTACACCATAACGGTGGCCCGAACCAGTATAAATCTTGTGTCCCTTGTGCAGTTCTTTTAGTAGTTTAGATCTTTGCGAGACGGGGAGGTCGAAGGCGAGATTTCCACACGCACCCCAGTGTTCGAACCTTAAGGGTCTTCCGGAACCCGTGAATCCGACATTTGGCGCGCCAGGTAGGGGTGCGCCGGAATCTGTCTTCCACCGCTCCGCTCTCCTCCGATCGTCGCATCCATGTCCGACGCTCGTCGGGCCCGCGCCGAGCGCCGGGCCGCCATCGCTTCTCATGTCGCCCAGACGGCCCCCGTAGGTGGGCGTCCCCGTCGTTCCCTGTCGCCCGCCGTCAACGCCGCCACCGGCCCGGCGGGGGGCGAGCAGCAAGCGTCGTCCCAGCATCCGTCCGTGCGCCAAGACGGCCGCACCGCTACTCCATCACTTGCACCAGCCGGTTCTTCATCCCGCGCGCTCCGCGCACCCTTGGAGGCTCGAGCTGCGCTCCTCGCGGCAAACGAGCTCCTGCGCTACCGCCCCGTCGACGACGTCTACGAAGAGTGGCTCGACCGCGTCACCGAGCTTGTCCGCGCCGCAGGGGGCTCTTCCGCGCCGTCCGTTCCTCTGCGCCACACTCCGCCCCGCGCGGGCAACGAAGCTCTAGAGGCGCACCAGCCGCCTCCCCACCAAGAAGATGCCATGGCTCCAAGGTGCTTGGCCCCTGGGCGGAACCCGCTCTGTCAAGCGCCAGCGCAACAAGAACGGAGCTGCCAAGAAGTCCCTCGCCCGCAAGGGGCTGCTAGGGTGCTCCCTACTCCGGCACGCTGCGACCCTGCTCCAGCTCCGGCGCGCCAAGACCTTGCCCTGCTCCTAGCTGCAGTGCGTGGGGACCCTCAAGACCAAGCTCTCCACCAACCGAAGCCTTTCGTGGCCACCGCGGGCTGCCGCGCCTACACCACCGAGCTGCGTAGCGTCGCCTGGCCCGGCAAGTTCAAGCCTGACCTGCCTCCTCGCTACGACGGCACGACTGATCCCGCAGAGTTCCTCCAGCTCTATGATCTGGGCATCGAGGCTGCCAGCGGGGATGAAAAGGTCATGGCGAACTGGTTCCCCATGGCGCTCAAGGGAGGAGCTCGAACCTGGCTCCTGAATCTGGCTCCAGGCACGATCTCCTCCTGGGACCAGATGCGCGCCCACTTCATCGCTAACTTCCAAGGTACTCACGACTGGCCACCTGCCGTGAGCGACATGCGCCGCATCAAGCAACAACCCGGAGAGACCCTGCAAAAATACATCCATCGCTTTAACAGCGCGCGCCTCAAGATCCCCAAGGTGTTCGAGGAGGCCATCATCTCGGCCTTCTCCGATGGCGTGCGCGACGTCAAGATGAAGGACGAGCTGGCGATGCACGAAGACCTCTGCACCTCCCTGGAGTTGTTCAACTTGGCGAACAAGTGCGCCAGGGCTGAGGAGGGACGTCTCTCCCTCCTCGAGCTGCCTGCCGCGGACCCAGAAGAGAATAAGCCTAAGGCCAAGGACGTGAAGCGCAAGGGGGCTGCCGTACTCGCGGCAGAACCAGACACCAAGCGGGGCAAGGATCTGCCCGAACCCTCCAGAGGCAGCCGGTACTGTGTGTACCATGACCTCCACACCCACAACACCAACGAATGTCAAGAACTCCGCGCCGTGCGAGAAGGAAGGATCGGCCATCGCCCTGACCGTGCTGATCGGGGCTACGGCCGAGGAGGAGGAAGAAACCCAGGACGCTGGGAACATCGCGGCCCGCGCCAGGGGTGGCGTGACCAACCTCGCGAGGACCGCTGGCAGGACCTGCCTCGCGAGGGGGACTGGAGGGATCAGCCTCGTGAGGATCGCCCTCACGGCAACACAGGCCTACCTCCGCTGTCGCCTCAGCCAAGGAGGAACGAAGACCGCCATCAAGACGTGGGGGCTGGGGGCTTCCAAGAGCCGCGCGCAATCGCCTGCATCCTGGGCGGAGCTCAAGCCCCAGCCTCTCAACGTATCTTCAAGCAGTTCGCCCGCGAAGTGAATGCAGTTCTCCCCAAGCTCGAAGCAACGCGCCCCCTCAGGTGGTCGGCGTGCGCCATCACGTTCAGCTCGGCAGACCAGCAACGTGCTGGCCACCAAGACCCTCATCGACGGAGGGGCAGGGCTCAACGTCCTGTCCGTGGAAACGTTCAACCACCTCCAAGTGCCCTATGACCAGCTTCAGCCGACCAAGCCTTTCTCCGGGATCACCGACGGTTCCACAGTCCCGATCGGGCAGGTCCGCCTCCCTGTCACCTTCGGGGCTCGCAGCAACTACCGCACCGAGCTCATCGACTTCGACATCACCCACATCCGCCTGCCGTACAACGCCATCCTCGGGTACCCAGCGCTGGCCAAGTTCATGGTTGCGAATCACCATGGCTACAACGTCCTCAAGATGCCAGGGAGTGGCGGAGTCATCACGGTGCCCTGTGAAGAGAAGGATGCAGTGTGTTCCCTGGAGCGGGCCTATCAGGCCGCGTCGCTAGAAGACCCAGATCGCGGAAGCAGGAGGCTTCCTGAGACCACCCCCAAGAAGAAGAAGACATCGTCAGGCTCGGCCCCTCAGGAGGTAGGCCCCTCAGGGCCCGTGTCTGCCCAGGGGGACCCCCCATCCATCGCATAGGAAAGCACGCCCGGCGCCCTCCTCAGGCAGGGCTCGGGGGCTCTCACCTGGAGGGCCACCGACCTAGCCAGGGTCACAAGGGAGGCGCTTGGGCACCATGTGGAAGCATGCTTCGCAGCATGCTTCCCCCGAGAAGGAGCCACGCAAGGAAGGTCAGACCAGCAGGAGTTCGTTAACAAGGCCATTCAAGAACTACAGGAGACAAGGATCATGAGAGGTTGCCGCCGCCTACCAGCTGTGGCCCTACATCCAGGCGAGGATGGTGGGCTGCGCGTCTGTGTCGACGTACCAGGGCTCAATCAGATCGCCACGACGGAGCGTCTCTGGCCCTCGCAAGTGGGGCGCTGCGGGGGACCACCCCACAGCTATGTTCGCATGCCTTACGGCCTGCCGAGCATGGCTGCGGCGTACCAGCGCCTCATGAGTGGCACCATGGTGGCTCAGGAAGACAGGCATTCCGCGGCCTTGGCGGAAATGAAGATAGCTCGCGAGGAGCCACCGGCGCCTCCGGAGCCTCCCGAGGCCCCAGGGCCTGGGGGCTCGTGAGGATAGGCTTCCGCAGCCCACCAAGTCTGCTGCACCAATGCCACTACGCCGACGACATCCTCAGGTGACATCTTACAAGTTCCATTCCCAGCTGGGAGCGCCCTCCCAGGGTTGCATCACTCCCAGGCCGCGTGGGTCCGTCCCTGCGGCATGTATCCCCTTTTATCTTTCGGTCGTTAGTTTGCCTTGTTGGGGGCGCCCCTCGGGCTGCATCATCCCCAAGCCGCTCGGGCTAGGCCCAGCGGCGTGTATCTCCCTCGCGTTTATTTCCAAATATGTATTGCCTATTACGCTTAACTGCATGGTGCCTGTCCGCGGCATCCTTTCCTCTCCATGTCGGCCACTTGCACGTTAAGGGGGGGGGTGCCTGAGCATCGCGACTCAGGGCTCTTACTGGCTCTCCAGCCCTCACCCTCTGGCCTTGTCCACGGCATCGCGACCTGGCATACCAGCGATGGCTGAGACAAGCTCGAGGGCCGGGACCCGAGGACGTAGAGTACCGGCATCTAACCAAATTTTGCAGGGACACATCTCAAGATACGGCCCAGTGCCAGGCGCAACCCGCCTAGAGGTAGGGCCCCGTGAGTCCCGCGCTGGCTCACGGGTGCCTAGATACACCTCACCTAGCCCTGCCGTGTCGGCCACGTGTCAGGGCGGGGCTGTACACGCCCCGGGGGCTCCTCCCGGAGGGGAGCCCCATCCCACGTACCAGTGGAAGCACCATGCTCCGCGCTGGCTGACGACACTGCCGAGGAGCGGCTATGCCCGTACACATACGGAAGCGCTATGCTCCGCGCTGGTGATAAACAACTGCGGGTGGCCTCCGGGCCGCATTAACCTCAGGGAGCCCAGAGCTCAGTGGCTGGCCTCGTCGCAACGCCACCCCTCGGGAGTGCCGCGCGAGGGGGCTAGGCACGGGGGCTACGACTGGGTCACACCCAGACGTACGCCGCCCAGCCAGGCCCCTCGGGCCTGGTTCGCCGCGCGTCTCTCCCCAAGCGGAGCCAAGGTATGAAGGCCGTTTGCGCGTCAAGGGGGACCCCTGGGCAGCGCGACTCAGGGGCCCAACTGGTCCCGTAGCCCCTCACTCCTTAGTTCCGAAAGGCTATGCTAGGTGAGGTACGCGCGGGGCCGGGCTCTGCAGACGTAGAACGGTAGCCCCGCTTACATCGCACCTCATCACCCGCTATTTGCGCGTCAAGGGGGACTCCTGAGCATCGCGACTCGGGAGCCTAACTGGCTCTGTAGCCCCTCACTCCTTAGTTCCGAAAGGCTATGCTGGGTGAGGTACGCGCGGAGTCAGGCTCTGCAGACGTAGAACAGAAGATACACCTGCACCGCGCCTCCCTACTTGTTGTTCGCACGCCAAGGGGGACTCCTGAGCATCATGACTCAGGAGCCTAACTTGTCACATAGCCCCTCACTCCTTTGGTCCCGTCCTGGTTTCCGGTCGGGGCTAATGCTGGGTGAGGCACGTGCGGGGCCGGGCTCTGCCAGCACAGAACACAAGCAAGTAGGGAAGAAGAAGCATAAAACTCAAGGAATTTAAAAGCAAATATTACAGTCCATACTATCATCTCAATACCAGACGCAAGTTTAAATGCCTCCCCGAGGCGTGATGCATGTGCAGGAACTGAAAGGAGAACAGGGATGGAACGAAGCCACTTGTCGGCGGTGAAGCTGTGTGGAGTGGCTTCGCCTCATGGAGCAGCAGGGCCGGCAACGCCTTGCTTTGGCTTGGTGCTGAAGGCCTAGAACTTCCCCAGCAGCGCCTCCACGCGCCCCTTCACGGCTTCGACAGCGGCAGCAGCACCCTCGCCGCTCACCGGTTCCAGCAGGCCGTCGAGGTCGACGTTGGGATCACGAAGGTAGATGTCGGCGAAGACCCGCGTCAGCGCAGCAGAAGACAAGACGCGCGCCTCGGCCTCGGCCGCGGGGCCGATGCCAAGGACGACATCCCCAAGGGCCTTAACCAGGAAGGGAAGCAGCTTGGCGGGGCCGTCCCCGTCATCGGCTAGCGGGCTGTCCAGGCCGCTCTCGTAAAGCATCTTCAGCGAAGCACGGGCATCTTTCTCCATGTCCGCGAAGGCCACGCGATCCTCGGCAAGAACCCGGGCCTTAGCGTCCAGCTCGACCTTCGTCACCTCCAGCTCCTTCTTCAACGCGCCTAGGTGGTCGCGGCGCTTCTTGAGCTTGGCCTCCCGGTCCTCGAGCGCCGCCTCGCGCGCCTTCGCCCCCTTCTCCAGCTCTTGGCGCAGGCGGACCTCCTCCGTGAGTTGGCCCCGCAGGCCTTGCAGCTCGTCCTCCAACGCCTTGCAACGATCGCGGGCTTCGACCACTTCCCCCAGGGCTGCGTCACGAGCAGCCTTCGCCTCGAGGGTGGCCTCCCTCTCTCCGTCACAGGCCATTGAGGCCTGAACCAACGCCGCCCGAATTGAAGCATCAGAACGAATCCACCCCGAAGCCAGTTCCAGGCGCCCGGCCACCAGGCGAGGGTCGGCGCCGAGAAGATCCTGCCGCAGCCGGTCTAGTTCGGCGACGGCATGCTCCAAGATGGAAGAAAGAGGCGGAGGAATGTTGGGGCGCCCCAAGACAACAGGAGGAGCCGGGGAAGCAACGGTCAGTGGAATAGGAGGAGGAAGTAGCGGCGGCGAGGCCGCAGTGTCCTGAGGCGGAGTCCGCTGCGCCTCCACAACTGTAGCAGCGGCGCCAGACGGGGGCGCCTCGGGAGCCGTTCGAGCCATGGGGGCTGAGCTCGCCCCAGCCAGCTCAGCCAAGCCTTGCAAGGATGAATGGCAGGAGAGGCCCACGCGTCACGATCCCCCTCCCCTGGAGGCGAAGGCGTCGCCGCAGGTGGGGCCTCGGGGCTCCCTTTGGTTTCTTCGCCGTAGGCGCCAGCCTATTCAAGAGAAGCAACCATCAAGCCTCGTCGGCAGAGCGAGAAACAAAAGATCAAGGATCAAGCACTTACGGGTCTTCGCCGGTGAGCTCGGGCAGCCTCCGGCCCAACTTGAAGCCTGACAGCCAGCTGGAAGGGTCGACCTCAGAAGCAGAAGGCGCGTCCACGGTTCACCCTGGAGTCAGGGTGGACCCGCGGGAGATCAGCCCGGTCCTGTCCTTCTTCGGGATCGTGGGCGAGCTCTCGCTACCCTGCGCATCATCATCATCATCATCATCGTCGTCGTCGTCGCTCAGGCGGAGAGTACGGGACCTGCGCCGGGGGAGGGGAGCCCTCGACTCTCCATCAGTTGCTCCAGAGTCGGGCCCCTCTCCCCGCTCCTCTCCCTCCTCCTCATCGCTGGAGTCGCTGGAGGGCACATCCACCGGTCCTTCAGAAGCCACCGCGGGCACGAGCCCGTCCCCGTTAAAAACAGGCATGGACTTCACCACCCGCTTCCAGTCATCATGAAGGAACAAGGGCTTGGGAGCGTCCTTCAACCTTGCCACCTCGCCCCCGACCAGAGATTGGAGAACCGCGGTCCACAGCCTCGGGGCTCGGATGAGGCCTCCACATTGGAGGAGAGTACTGCCGGAGCAGAGCCAGCTGGTGCTCCAGGAACTCCTACAGCAGCGACGCACCGGTCAACTTCGCTGCCGCCATGTTGGCCGGCCTCAGGTCCGCGTCCATCTTCTCCAACTCCAGTTTCGTGCGGGGGTCTGTGAGCTCCGCTCGGCACCAGTCGCTGGAGCTCACAGGTTGCCCCGCGGGCAAGATCAGCCGAGGGTGGATGCGCCCGGCATCTGCCAAGACCCACTTGCTCCTGAAGCCCTCAATCCTCTTCCCAGGATTCGAGATGGCAATGGTGCCGCCATACGCGACGAAGCCCGCGCACGCAGAAAGAGAGCTGCCGGAGACCCGGAGGGAGAAGTAGTGGTGCAACAGGGCCACCAAAGGCTGCACCCCTATGTGGGCCTCGCAGTAGTAAGCGAAGATCGCCAGAAGGAGGATAGAGTTGGGGTGGAGATGCAGAGCCTGCAAGTCGTAATGGCGGAGGACGGAGAAGAAGAACTCGGAGAAGGGAGGCACCAGGCCCGCAGCAATGGAGCTTACGAAGAGAGGATAAAAGGTGCTCCCACGGCCCTCGGGGGTGGCGGAGCCGGTCTTGAACACCTCCGTCCCATTGACGCCTTGCGCCGTCGCCATCCGGCTCAGCCGGGCAAGGCTCGCCTTGGACACATTCGGCAGGTCCAGAGCAGGGGAATACCAAGCTTTGGCCGGAGGCTGGCGAGGCGCCATGGCTTCCTAGGTCGCGCAGCTGGAGTAGATCTGAAGTTTGGAGGAAGAAAGGGAAGGTGCAAGAAAGGGGATCTGAGCAGCGACCGAAGAGAGCAAAGGGCGAAGTCTGGGCAGATGCCGCTCCTTTACCAACCTACGCGGTTGCTGAAGCACCCACGTCCCATCAACCGCCACGCGGCACCCAAGGCCGCAGGCTGTTAGGGCCCGCGGCGCTTCGCCCTTGCCCTTTCACCTCTCGACACGGCCATGCCCATGCGTGCCTTGGGCCCGGGGGCTACTGTCGGCGTTCTGGGAACGGGGGTCCCCAGACTTGCCTGCCTGCGGCCTGCGGCGTGGCTCAAAGGAGGCCCAGCATGGCCCATCTTCATCAGCACAAGACTCAAGACCCTCGCAAGGGGCCAAGCCTCGCGAGGCGGACGACTTGGCGCATCCTCAGGCGCAGCCTCCTCAGGCTGGCTCGCGAGGAGACAGAGATATCAAGGCGGGGTACCTCGCGAGGTGCCCATGACGCAAGCCATGATGATCGAGGGTGCCAGGCGGGCACCAGCGCGCGCAGCGTCCTTCTTTCCTCTTTGGTGCAAAGGGGGCAAGCGCAGCCACGGAGTACCGAGGCACCAGGCAAAGGTTGCCATTTCGGTGCAACGAGACCAGGACCAAGCGGACTACGAGACGGAGGTCACCATGGAGCCCAGCACGGCGTCACCGCAGAGTCTTTCGCAGGCGAAGACCAACTTTAGTCAGGATAAGAGTACTTGTTGTCCCCCTTCAAATTAGCCCGCCATTGTTGGCTCCCTTCCCGCTCGATATTTGGGAAGAGGACCAGGGCCCCTATAAATAGGACCGGCCACCCATGTAGCAAAGGGTTCGGTTCGGTTCGGCGCGTGGATCCGACTAGCAAGCAGAGAGAGTGAGAGAGAGAAGGTAACTGAACTCCTCCTAGCAGTTCGTCGCCCCAGCCAAGAACAGACCCTCGCGAGGCTGTTCTTCCTTGTACTGTTCATCATCACCAGCCCCAGGAGGCAATCCACCCACCACACACTGGAGTAGGGTATTACACCACAACGGTGGCCCGAACCAGTATAAATCTTGTGTCCCTTGTGCAGTTCTTTTAGTAGTTTAGATCTTTGCGAGACGGGGAGGTAGAAGGCGAGATTTCCGCGCGCACCCCAGTGTTCGAACCTTAAGGGTCTGCCAGAACCCGTGAATCCGACAACCTAAGCAGCAAAAATTTGCAATAAATAAAGCACTAGAACAAAAATTAATTGGACCATTGGAGGAGTCACATACCAAAGAACAATCCCCCAAAGCATTTTTGTGAATGGAGCTTTGAGCAAGGAGATCGAAAATGGCAGCAAGATGAGCTAAAACACGGGTTTGAGCTGGTGGATGATTTTTTCTGGAGGAAGACAAAGTGTGTGGGTGCAAGAATAAGTGGAGGGGACCCACGTGGGGTCCATGAGGCAGGGGGCACGCCAGGGGGGTGGGCGCGCCCTCCACCCTCGTGGGCACATGGTGGGTCCCCCTGGTGTGTTCTCAATGCCAATAATTCTCAAATATTCTGGAAAAAATCATATTAAATTTTCAGGGCATTTGGAGAACTTTTATTTTCGGGGTATTTTTTTTATTGCAAGGATAATTCAGAAAACAGACAGAAAATACTATTTTTACTTTATTTAATATAAATAACAGAAAGTAAAAAGAGGGTACAGAAGGTTGTGCTTTCTAACTTCATCCATCTCATTCTCATCAAAAGGAATCCACTAACAAGGTTGATCAAGTCTTCTTAACAAACTCATTCCGAATCGCATGAAACCGGAGAATTTTCGAATAATACTAGGTTACCTCAGTGGGGATATGCACATCCCAACAATAAGAATATCATATTTCTTCGTGACGGTAGGAAGAGGAAATTCAAAACCTCCTATAATAATCGTTGAAAATTTTCCAATAGAATTGATACTATGGACTTGAGGTTGTTTCCTTGGAAAGTGTACCGTATGCTCATTACCATTAAAATGAAAAGTGACGTTGCCTTTGTTGCAATCAATAACAGCCCCTGCAGTATTCAAGAAGGGTCTTCCAAGGATAATCGACATACTATCATCCTCGGGAATATCAAGAATAACAAAGTCCGTTAAAATAGTAACGTTTGCAACCACAACATGCACATCCTCACAAATACCAACAGGTATAGCAGTTGATTTATCAGCCAATTGCAAAGATATTTCAGTAGGTGTCAACTTATTCAAATCAAGTCTACAATATAAAGAGAGAGGCATAACACCAACACCGGCTCCAAGATCACATAAAGCAGTTTTAACATAGTTTCTTTTAATGGAGCATGGTATAGTTGGTACTCCTGGATCTCCTAGTTTCCTTGGTATTCCACCTTTAAAAGTGTACTTGCAAGCATGGTGGAAATTTCAGCTTCTAGTATCTTTGTTTTATTAGTAACAATATCTTTCATGTACTTAGCATAAGGCTTCATTTTAAGCATATCAGTCCAATGCATACGCAAAATGATAGGTCTAATCATTTCAGCAAAGTGCTCAAAATCTGCATCATCCTTTTTCTTGGATGGTTTAGGAGGAAAAGGCATGGGTTTCTGAACCCATGGTTCTCTTTCTTTACCGTGCTTCCTAGCAACGAAGTCTCTCTTATCATAACGTTGATTTTTTTATTGTGGGTTATCAAGATCAACAGCAGGTTCAATCTCTACAACATTGTTATTGCTAGGTTGAGCATCAACATGAACATCATCATTAACATTATCACTAGGTTCATGTTCATTACCACATTGTGTTTCAGCATCAGAACAAGAAATATCATTGTGATTCTCAGGTGTGTCTACAACAGGTTCACTAGAAGCATGCAAAGTCCTATCATTTTTCTTTTTCTTCCTTTTAGAAGAACTAGGTGCATCAACATTAGTTCTCTGTGAATCTTGCTCAACTCTCTTAGGATGGCCCTCAGGATACAAAGGTTCCTGAGTCATTTTACCCCCTCTAGTCATAACTCTAACAACATTATCATTTTTCTTATTATTTAATTCATTGAGCAAATAATTCTGAGCCTTAAGTATTTGTTCTACTTGAGTGGTAACCATAGAAGCATGTTTACTAATAAGTTTAAGTTCACCTTTAACTCTAGGCATATAATCACTCAAGTGCTCAATCATATAGCCATTGTGTTTCAATTGTCTACCAACATAAGCATTGAAGTTTTCTTGTTTAACAATAAAATTATCAAACTCATCCAAGCATTGGTTGGCAGACTTATAACGAGGAATATCACCTTCATCAAATCTATAGAGAGAATTTACCTTTACTACCTGTGTCGGGCTATCAAGACCATGTATCTCTTCAATAGGTGGTAAATTCTTAACATCTTCAACTTCAATACCTTTTTCTTTCATAGATTTCTTTGCCTCTTGCATATCTTCAGGACTGAGAAATAGAATACCCCTTTTCTTCGGAGTTGGCTGAGGAGTTCGTTCAGGAAGTGTCCAATTATTTTCATTAGTCAACATATTATTCAATAGCAATTCAGCTTGATCAACAGTTCTTTCCCTGAAAACACAACCAGCACAACTATCCAGGTAGTCTCTGGAAGCATCGGTTAGTCCATTATAAAAGATATCAAGTATTTCATTTTTCTTGAGAGGATGATCATGCAAAGCATTAAGTAATCGGAGAAGCCTCCACCAAGCTTGTGGGAGACTCTCTTCTTCAATTTACACAAAATTATATATTTCCCTTAAGGCAACTTGTTTCTTATGAGCGGGGAAATATTTAGCAGAGAAGTAATAAATCATATCCTAGGGACTACGCACACAACCAGGATCAAGAGAATTAAACCATGTTTTAGCATCACCCTTTAATGAGAACGGGAATATTTTAAGGATATAAAAGTGACGAGTTTTCTCATCATTAGTGAACAGGGTGGCTATATCATTTAATTTAGTAAGATGTGCCACAACAGTTTTAGATTCATAGCCGTAAAAAGGATCAGATTCAACTAAAGTAATTAACTTAGGATCGACAGAGAAATCATAATCCTTATCAGTAATAAAGATAGGTGAAGTAGCAAAAGCAGGGTCATGTTTCATTCTAGCATTCAAAGATTTTTCTTTCAGCTTAGCTAATAATTTCTTAAGATCATATCTATCATTGCAAGCAAGAAAGTCTCTAGCAGTTACTTCATCCATAACATAGCCCTCAGGCACAACAGGCAATTCATATCTAGGGGAGAATCTTCATCATCACTTTCATCAATACTATTAGTTTCAATAATTTCATTCTCTCTAACCCTAGCAAGTTGTTCATCAAGAAATTCACCTAGTGGCACACTATTATCAAGCATAGAAGTAGTTTCATCATAAGTATCTTGCAAAGCAGAAGTGGCATCCTCAATAACATGCGACATATCAGAATGAATAGCAGGAGTAGGTGTCGCAAGTTTACTCAAAACAGAAGGTGAATCAAGTGAAGATCTAAATGGCAGTTCCTTACCTCCCCTCGTAGTTGAGGGAAAAATCTTGGTTCTTTCATCTTTCAAGTTCCTCAGAGTGACCAGCAGATATAAATCCCAAGTGACTCAAAGAATAGAGCTATGCTCCCCGACAACGGTGCCTGAAAATAGTCTTCATAACCCACAAGTATAGGGGATCGCAACAGTTTCCGGGGTTTGAGTATTCAACCCAAATTTATTGATTCGACACAAGGGCAGCCAAAGAATATTCTCAAGTATTAGCAGCTGAGTTGTCAATTCAACCACACCTGGAAAACTTAATATCTGCAACAAAGTATTTAGTAGCAAAGTAATATGATAGTAGTGGTAACGGTAGCAAAAGTAAGAGTAGTAGTTTTGTAGTAATTGTAACAGTGGCAACAGAAAAGTAACTAAGCAAAGATCAATATGTGAAAAGCTCGTAGGCAATGGATGAGTGATGGATAATTATGTCGGATGCGGTTCCTCATGCAATAGTTATAACATAGGGAGACACAGAACTAGCTCCAGTTCATCAATGTAATGTAGGCATGTATTCCGAATATAGTCACACGTGCTTATGGAAAAGAACTTGCATGACATCTTTTGTCCTACCCTCCCGTGGCAGCGGGGTCCTATTGGAAACTAAGGGATATTAAGGCCTCCTTTTAATAGAATACCGGACCAAAGCATTAACACTTAGTGAATACATGAACTCCTCAAACTACGGTCATCACCGGTAAGTATCCTGATTATTGTCACTTCGGGGTTAACGAATCATAACACATAATAGGTGACTATAGACTTGCAAGATAGGATCAAGAACTCACATATATTCATGAAAACATAATAGGTTCAGATCTGAAATCATGGCACTCGGGCCCTAGTGACAAGCATTAAGCATAGCAAAGTCATAGCAACATCAACCTCAGAACATAATGGATACTAGGGATCAAACCCTAACAAAACTAACTCAATTAAATGATAAATCTCATCCAACCCATCACCGTCCAGCAAGCCTACGATGGAATTACTCACGCACGGCGGTGAGCATCATGAAATTGGTGATGGAAGAAGGTTGATGATGTCGATGGCGACGAATTCCCCTCTCCGGAGCCTCGAATGGACTCCAGATCAGCCCTCCCGAGAGAGATTAGGGCTTGGCGGCGGCTCTATGTCGTAAAACGTGATGAATCCTTCTCCTTGATTTTTTCTCCCTGAACGTGAATATATGGAGTTGGAGTTGAGGTCGGTGGAGCGTCAGGGGGTCCACGAGGCAGGGGGCACGCCCAGGGGGGGTAGTCGCGCCCCCACCCTCGTGGACAGGGTATGGGCTCCCTGGCCTTGATTCTTTTGCCAGTATTTTTTATATATTCCAAAAATATTCTCTGTTGATTCTCAGGTCATTCTGAGAACTTTTATTTCTGCACAAAAATAACACCATGGCAATTCTGCTGAAAAAAGCGTCAGTCCGGGTTAGTTCCATTCAAATCATGCAAGTCAAAGTCCAAAACAAGGGCAAAAGTGTTTGCCAAAGTAGATACGACGGAGACGTATCAGATGGCAGGCACACCACCATCACCAACTCTGTTTTTTATGTCTACTCTTATAAAAAGCATAGTCGGTGATGATGAATCTAGTGATATATGTTTTGCACTCTAGATGTAAATATTTTTCTCCACAAACTTGGTCAAAGTTTGCGAGTTTTGACTTTTCAAAAAATTTATAGGCACTACATTATGGAACGGAGGGAGTAGTTATTACCACTGTATAATTTTTTTGACACCAGACAAACGGTGGAGTACATATACGAAAAGAAGAGGCGCACGCACGCAGTCAGTCTCTCGCTGTCTCGCACACATGAGTTACGTAAAGGCACCGTTAACAAATAAACCCTAAAACCTTAGGTGCATGATTGCTGCATGCGCGGGTACCGGCTTCGCGGTGGAGCGCACCTTTGTATGAATAGTCAGCTCGTGTGATAATTTGATCCATAGGAGTTGATGGTCGGGGCCACAGGTGAACGATCTGGAGGCGGTGGCTCGCCAGTTGCCACAGACCGAGTAGCCACATTGAAAATATCATTTTTTAGCGGGGTAAGAGTTCCGATATGCAATGGCGCGTTATAAGTACTAAGTAGTTTTTAGAACGATTGGTATGGAACATAAAAGGAATTCATAACTACTACCTCCTTGGCGCATGGTTGTATGGGTTTATGTTGCGAGATGTTGAACCTGGTAGTTCTAGGGAAAATACTATGGTTTAGATGTTGGTTTTCAGTAATGAAAATCAGAAGGGGGAAACCCTTCTTTGATTAAAAAAACTACTACCTCCGCTCCAGTTTACTAGTCCCCATCGTAGTTTGGGTGAAAGTTTGTCCATGAATTTTACTTGTAAAATGTGAATGGAAAATGAAATTTTGTTATACCCAAACAAAAAAGGACTGGAGGGAGTGATTGCTCTGACACGAACGCGACCTCTCATAGCGCAGGCATTGAACCGGCGCGTCGGCCAAGAGGGATCCACTAGCTGCAGGCACTGAACACGCCTCCTCGCCGCCCGCCTCCATTGAGCCTGTGCGTGTGCCGGCAACATGTCCTTCCGCGAGTCGGGCGGCATTTTAGAACACAAAAAATGACCAAAATATAATTAATTACGCATGGTCTTGACTTGTTCTGCTCGCAGTGGTAGCAGGAACTAGAGGTTTTTCTTTATTTATAACTCTCCTCACATTTTTTTGGCTTTGAAGTGAATCATGGTTGTGGACATTATCTATGAATGTGCAGATATCTGTGAACATGAGTTTGATGTGGAAGTTGAACTTGGAATGTCGGGCTTGCGCGTGAACTATACCATGTCCAATGCTTCGTCTGTTATTGTTTGGAAAGTAATTGTTGTTATTACATGACCCAAAAAATATTTTGTGCCACATCAGTAGATGCAGGACATCACAACAAGCATACTGATTGGATAAACATTTGAACCTAGCTATTATGAAGGAAATTTTGTATTGACAACAGTTTTAGATAGCACGAGACGCCTAGCTTGCTCTGGCTCTACTAGCTTATTTCTGGCTTCTTCCATCTCTTCTTTGGCTTGGGTAAAGAGAGCATCTGATTGCTCTTTTCGCTTCTTCAGGAACTCAGCTACATTCTCAAGGGTTGCTACACGCTTTCTTTCAGCCTTTACTAGAGCCACGAGGACAAGAACAGCTAACGACTCCACCTGGCTTGTGCGTAATCCTGTATCATCTGGGAATTTGCACCTTGTGTCTAATCCAGCATCATTAGGGAACTGGCACCTTGTGTGTAATCCAGCCTCATTTTGGAAACATGATCTCGAGGTTGACCATACTTCCCTCCTCGCAGGAACTACATCCTGACATGAAGTTACTTCTTTTTTAGATCAATACTAGAAGCAACCCAGATCCATTTAGTAGAAGCCGGATAAACATGACTCGAAGAAGTGAATTCAAAAGGAAAAATATAAAAACAGACTACAAGATGAGAACACCCACTTCCTACATCAAGCTAAAAACGAAAGCATTAGGATGATTAAGACTCTTCTTGTTACACATCGAAGAACACGAGGCTAAGAGAAACAGAAACTACAACATATACACATCGAAGAACACGAGGCTAGACGAAATTAATTGAAAGGGTGTTACTTACCAATGCTCATTTTATAGGTTCGGTGCAGCTCCTCTTTAACTTGCCATGCTCCTTGAAGATGTCCCC
This sequence comes from Triticum monococcum, assembly GCA_034509565.1. Taxonomy (NCBI): domain Eukaryota; kingdom Viridiplantae; phylum Streptophyta; class Magnoliopsida; order Poales; family Poaceae; genus Triticum; species Triticum monococcum. The sequence goes on from CM067841.1 coordinate 390,714,091, forward strand.
AATATCCCATGTTTGGTCTTCATTGCTCCTCTGCATGTTCACACTCGTGGTCTTAAAATCTCGACATGGCAAGAAAAATATACTACTAGTAATACTCACGTATCTTGTGGGCAACATTAAAGCACTCGTCTGCCATGTTAGAGCATCTCCAACAGAAGCACAACACGCGGCGCTTTAAAAAAGCGTTTACAGTGATGAGATCGAGAAGTAGAGATAGAGAGCAGAGGATAGTTCTCAGCATAGATATAGCATAGATAGATAAAAAATAGATAGTTCAACTGCTCCTCGTCGTTCGATGACTCCTCGGTGATGTCCTCCTCCAACGTCTCAATGTAGGCGTGAAGATACCGATTGTCGTCAGATTCCCAGGGCGACATTGCTCCTAGTCTCAAGTTGAACTGAGCGTCCGCTTTTCGCGTACGCTTGTCCTCGTGATAGGTGGCTCGCTCCGCCCTCCTCTTTCCCCTCTCCACCCTCCTTTGCGCATAGAACTCGCGCTTGTTGATGATGTGCTGCGGGAAGCGTTGGCACCACAGCGCCATGGCTTCCTTGTCCATCTCGACGATGCTGAGACGGTGCTCCCGCCTCCGATTGTCGCGACGATCCGCGTCGGTGATAACCCGCGGCAGAGGCGCGAGCTCCTGCGCCTGCTCCTGCGTCAGCACGTTGGGGAAGTTCAATGTTCTATGAGGCCACCGGAGAAGCCACGCCGCCGCATCATACGTGCGGGCGGCCTCGTTTGCGGTGTCGAAATTTCCGAGGCCGAGGCCCATCCCGCGGAACTGGATCTCCGCGGAGAAGCCGCCGAAGGGGCGCATGCGGACGCCGCGGTATCCCCAAGTTTCCCGGTGATGCGGCGACATGGTGGTGCGAAGGCGGCGAGGCGAGAAAGCGCGGGGAGAGAGCGGTGGCAAGGCACAGAGAGGGGAGAGAGCAGTGGCAAGGCACTGAGCATTGGGAGGGCGTTGGATTTTATAAAGCGTGTCGGATGCCGCGCGCCAAAACTAGCGCGCGCCCGGCCGATTTTTCCCATGCGCGCGCGATCTTTTCCTGATGTCCCTGCTATCTCTACTCTCTTCTCTACAGTTATATTTATTTTATATTTAATATTTATGTCTACTTCTCTACTCTTATAAAAACAGAGTTACTGATGATGGTGTGCCTGCCATCCTGCAATATAGGCCGTCCGATTTATATCCGACAGATAGGAAGGAAACTTTGGCAATTTTGCAGAAAGATACCCACACCCCTCTCCAGATTTGCAAATAAGGTCTTCCCTCGTCCATCCATTTCTCCCACAAGATAAACTACTCATACAAATGAATTTTGATACGTGCAACGCATGGGCATCTTGCTAGTTCTAATAAAATTTTCATCATTTGCCACACTGCTGGTTGCAGATGAAGAACCTACCCAAGCACAGCGTGATACAGGAGCGACGCACAATTACAAGCTGATATTCTGTTGGACAATGGAGGCTATAACAAATCACTTTTACGTGAACAATAGCAACCAGGAAATTTGAAGGGTAGGTATGAACAAAATTGGAACTGCACATGTACTGCTAAGTGATTCAATACACACATTACCAATCGAGGAGGAGAACGATGGTCGCGGTGGCCTCTGTGCATCATGGTCGGCAATGGGAGTCAGTTCATTTTCCATGATGGTGGTGCTTCTGCACTTGGCGTCGGCTTCCGGGAAGAAGATCCGAGACTGTGGAAGACGGTGTCGGGGAAGAGGCTCCATTTACGACGACAACGGAGGACCGGCTCCAGTGCGGCGTACGAGGTCATCGATGAGGCAGATGCGGTACGGTGTACGAGTGCGCCGATGTAGAAGGGGGGAGCACGAAGGCTGTGGTGCCATGGAGAAGTCTACTTTGCGGTGGGTATAGAAAATGGGGAGTATTCAGGTGTACTACTCTGGGTGCCATGGTGGGGTTGGCTGGGTAGGGTGAACCTGAAGTTACGAAAACAGCCCCCTACCAAGCGTCATCCGTAGGCCTGTTCCGAAGGCTATGATGGTAACTTCGCACTACTCGAATCAGGGTCGTGGGAGATTTCCCCGCCGACCTCAAAATTTTGTGACAGTGAACTCCCCGTGTGGCGTGCTAGGTGATTGGGCTAAGCAACTAGCAGGTAGTACTATTAACTACTAGTACTCCCTCCGTTTTTTATTAACTTTGCATATTAGGTTTGATCGAAGTCAAACTTCCTAAAGTTTGACCAAGTTTATAGAAAAATATAAACATTTAACATAACAAATATGTATGATGTGAAAGTACATTCAATAATGAATCTAATGGTATTTATTTGTTATTGTATTGTATATGTTAATATTTTTTTGTTATAAACTTTCCGAGAGTTTAAAAAACTTGAATTTAACCAATGCTAATACGCTGACTTAAATAAAAACAGAGGGAGTGCACATTTGTTTTCTTAGTTTGTACTGAGTTAATCATTTGTTGTAATTGTGAAATAAATATATTAGGCTACTGACTTCGAATGTAATGGTCTATACAATTCAATAGTTGCAATCATTGTTGAATTCCAAGATGTATACGGGGTCTATAGTACTTCACAATATGCTCAAACTCCCATAATCCTAGTCAAATGAGAATCTAAATGCATTTCGTAGTTATTACTTTGTAGGATGCAACAAAACCAACCATAACTCTACATCATTCATTATAAAAGCAACATTTTGAACACATCCCAATGTGGGAATGAAACATGTAGAGAGAGCTTGCGAAGATGGAGCAGATAGGGCGGGAAACATAATATGTATGTGGACGAGAGAGTAGGAGACAAACCTAACGAGGGAGAGAGGTAGAGAGAGGAAGAAGTTAGGTCTATGAGAAAGATGGAGACATGTAATATACGTGAGATGCGTGTGCATCGGGATTCTGTACACGTGGAAGGAGAAGAGATAGCATGTTTGATGAGAGAGCTGGAAAAACATGTTCGAGAGGGGAAGGATCTCGTGGGTTGAGGGATTGATCATTCTGTGCGGGGGAGAGAGGGATTGGTAATTTTGTGCGAGAGAGAGGGGGGAGGAGTCAGTCATCCGTCGTCACATCATCCTGCTGCCAAATGGCCCCGTATTCTCTAGTGCAGTGTGCTCGCCATCTTCGATCTCCTCTATGCCCTCTTTGAATATTGAGGTGTTGTGTGTGCTGGGGTGCAGAGAAGCACAAGCGAGAGTGGTCGCCATATAACCTTGGATGGGGATGAATTGTGTGCTCGGGGGAGGGGGTATGTGTGTGCGGTGTGTGTGTGTGTGTCAGATATTGAGAGAAATGAGACCTATGGAGAGAAATGTGTGTGTATGTGATGGAAAGCTACATGCTAAATAGGGTTTTCACGAAGAGTTTGTGCGTGCGAGATAGAGAGCGATCTGCGGGCCTTGAGGTGGGCAGGGGCGGGGTGAGGGTGTCAAAATGTGTGCGTTAATGCATGTGTTACATGCGATCGTGCGAGGGATGGGCGAATCGAGAGAGATGGTTGTTGCGTTATGAATGCTCCCTCTCTCTCTCACACACACACACACACAAGTAAAATAGAAGACCGTTCTCATGTATACACAACGTATCGCCATCTGTCTATGTCTCACTCATGCATGATCATTTGCACATTCACACCTCTCTATGTCTCTATCACACACACACCGTCTCCACATTGCCCTTCCGCCACAACACACATATGGACACATACACACGTTCTCTCCCAGTCACACACACAAAATCAGTATTAAAAAAACTAGGGTGCACCTAAAATGTCCAAATCCAAATAAACACGAACTGGAGCTAAATTCAAACATATAGAAATATTGTAGCATCAAGAACTTTTCCTGGAAAAAAGTTGAGTAATATTCAGGGATTGTTTTCACACACACAAAAAGGTTCGGTGTATGTCCTTCGAGCGCGACACGATGACGCACTGTTCGATCGACCGCGCGGCCGCGGTTCACACTCTTGCACATGATTCTGTATCGTGGCTGTGGTAACTAATATAAGCGATGCCTTAGTCTAATGTTTACGTGTACTAGTACGGTTTTCTTTTAAGTTTGACCAACCCTATATAAAACTAAACTAAGCTCCCATATGCGCACTCATCATTATGCCGCCACCGCCGTTGCGCATGCTGGCGCCCGCCTGCTCCGGCCAACAATTTCTCACCCATCACCGCCGTGTCGCTGCCATCCCTATGCCATGAAGCCGAAGGCTCGCCCGCTCACGTCGTCTGCGGCCCCACCTCACGATGCCGTCGTGCTGCCAACCACGCGAGCAGCTGGTGGAGCCGCGTCTATGCACGCATCATACGAGGAGGAGGACGAGCGCGTGCTCCAGCACGCCGGCGAGGAGGAACTAGCGTGTCATTGTAGTCTCCGCCCGCGCGGAGGAGGCGTGCATGGTGGCTGTCGTGGCGGAAGCCGGTCGCGCCCGTGCCGAGCCCGCAAACCGGGTGCGGACGCGGAATCTACCTTCGAGACCTTGAATGCCATGTGGATCCTGCAATCTGAAGGAGCAATTTGGGTCAGTCGACTCTTGTGAGCCATTGGATGCAGCATGGATGGCTAGATGGGCTTCTTCAACCTCCCCATTGATGCAATGTTCATCTTCTTAGCCCGCCACACGCCTAACCACCTGCCGCCGCCGCCCCGCCCTCCCCTGAACCGCCTGCCACCGCCATGCACCCCCCCCCCCCCCCCCCCCGCCACCAGTTTAACCCCGGGCACGATCCATTTTTTCCGGCAAACTGCATTCCACACCCAACACTCATAAGATAGATCATGGGCACCCTGCCACCCTAATATAGATACTAGGGTAGCTTCTCTGCCGTCTTCTTCCTTCGCTCCTTCGAACTTCTTTCACAAATCGACTGACCCAAATTATATTACTAGTACGAACGTATTAAGTACAGTAGGAACACAAAGATACGAGCAGTAGTACCAACTGCAAGAAGAACAGTAGTAAGACATAGTACTAGTACTAATGTACGTACTAAAGAGATCAAATAACGAGAAAGAACATAAATTTCAGATAACGAGAAAGAACGTAAACATAGTTCTGCTGGGGGCTCAGCACAACACACCCTTGAAATAAAACTAAGCAACTAGTCCGCTTGACACTGCAGTAGAACCACCATGCACGACGGCACTGCCACCTTACTCGGAGTCCGAGTCCACGTCCTCGACTTCGTCCTCATCCCTCTTCCTCTTCCTCTTCGCCGACGCTTCTTTGCTTGAACCGGACACTGGGCTCTGCTTCTTCATCCAACCCTTGTAGATATTTAAACAAAGGTAGGCATCCATTGCTGCGTACAGGATGTGATCTTCATCTAATGTCTTCGACTCCCATGCATGATGAAACTCGTGGTGAGGTTTCTTCAGTTTGGCGTACGAAGGATCAATCATGGCTATTGCCAGGGTCAACATTGAAGGCTGAGAGGAGGACACCAGGCTTGCCTTCTGGAGATCGAAGGGCTGGCCTACAATGAGGCCTATCTGACCCAGGACATCCCTGTCGTTCCTAAAGTCTACAGTAACGAATTTCACTCTTTCGTCCTTGAGGAAGTTCTTAAAATCCTGGCACTCAACGTTGGCATGGCATATGTGGTAGACCAAGCACACGTTATGTACGCAAACCTGGATCACGGCGGGCTTCTTCTGCTCTGCCTCCTTTAGAATCTTCTCTCTTTCCAGGACTGTGGTGTACTCAACATCTAGCCCAGCGACCCACTGATCCTTTGAACTATTGAACATGCGTAGGAAGTGATCAAAACATGCTTTCACCGTCGCAAATCCACGTGTGGAGATGACGATGAACTCACTGCCGGTGATGGCTCTAACCTGGTACTCAGCAGCAACCATGGAGATTTGGGAGGCCATGGATTTTGGAGGAGGGTTAGGAGAAGTTTAACCGGTGTAATGTGAAAGGACAAGACGACTGTGAGAGAATTGTTGGATATGAACAAACATAAATCATTACGTTTTCTTCCTTGTCCAACATCAACAATTTGGCATAAGATATTAAATGGGGGCTCACAATCATAAAAGATGTACAAGATGGTATATTTGCATGTGAATCTTCTCTTCCCGTATTAATTCTTTCATGAATTGCATCATTGACCAATGCTATGTTTGTCAACTTTCAATAAATTTTACCACTTACACTTTTCCTTCTGTGGTGTCATTACTTACCATAAAATTAGCATATGATATTTTTCGTTATTTCCTTTATTTTGATTGAAACAAGAAAGTAAAGAAGCATAAACTTGAACTAAACTTTATTGTATAACTGTCAACTCGATTACATAGACAGATAGATCACGAAACTAGCACTCGAAAATAGATCATACTAAACTTTTATTCACCTAAATCACGAAATAACTAAGGATCAAACTAAAAACTGGTGAAGATAATAGAAGTGATGGTGATACGATACCGGGGCATCTCCCCCAAGCCTGGCAAAAGCCAAGGGGAGTGCCCATACCCGTGTGCTCAAGTCTCCTTTGGTGATGGTGGTGGTGATGGAGTGGCATTCTTCTTCTCCAGCTTGTGTTTGAGGGTAAAGTTTTCCTCCCTCAAATCATCGTTTTCTTGCTCAAGCTTTAGTATCCTTTTGCATAACACACCCTTACTCTCCTGCAGAAAATGAGATGGGATAAATTGAACCTTAGATTTGCTTGATCCGTTCGGAAGGCTTGACTTCTTGAATTCCACGTGCATATCCCCTGGTTGAGGTAGTGGGACTTCATCTTCATCTAAGGAAACATCCTCCATCTCCTCCACATCTGTATCTTCCTCCTCGTTTGTGGCCCATAGGTAGGGATAGGTCTCCCTAAAGATGTTTGGATCTGGAGTATGGTGGGAAACATAGCTCTCTCCATCTGAATCTGGTGATGACATATTTTTAGATCTGCCAGAAAAACAACACGAAACAAGAACAAAGGATTTCTACGTGATACGGTGCTAAAATCATCTAGGGGTAAATATAAAGAATTTTTATCTTGGGAAACAAGTATACTATAGGAAAACAGAGTCGGGAAGGTGCCCGAGGGGCCCACTACCCACCAGGCGCGCCAGGTGGGGCAGGCGCACCCTGGTGCCTAGTGGGCACCTGGGTTACCTTCCCGAGTGTTTCTTATTGATTGCTTGTATCTGCATTGGTATTTCCCCAAAGAGGAGAGGATGATGAAGCACAAAAATGGTAAGTATTTCCCTCGGTTATAAACCAAGGTTATCAATCCAGTAGGAGAACCAAGCAACACTACATACACAACACCTGCACACAAATAACAAATACTTGCAACCCAACGCGTAAGAAGGGTTGTCAATCCCTCCTCGGTATTAAGATATATTAAATTGTATGAGATTGGATAAATGGATCTAGAAAAAATACAAAATAAAATAAATAAAGAAAAAGTGCAGCAAGGTATTTTGGGGTATTTGGAAAAATAGATCTGGAAACAATATGATAGGAAATAGACCCGTGAGCCGTAGATTTCACTAGTGGCTTCTCTCGAGAAAATAGCATTCGGTGGGTAAACAAATTACTGTTGGGCAATTGATAGAAGAGCAAATAATTATGATGATATCCAAGACAATGATCATGTATGGAATCACGTCCAAGATTAATAGACCGACTCATGCCTGTTGTTGGGGAACGTAGCATGCAATTTCAAAAATAATCCTACACTCACGCAAGATCAATCTAGGAGATGCATAGCAACGAGAGGGGGAGAGTGTGTCCACATACCCTCATAGACCGAAAGCGGAAGCATTTGACAACGTGGTTGATGTAGTCGAACTTCTTATCGTTCCGACCGATCAAGCACCGAACGTACGGCACCTCCGAGTTCCGCACACGTTCAGCTCAATGACGTCCCTCGAACTCTTGATATAGCAAAGTGTCGAGGGAGAGTTTCATTAGCACGAAGGCATGGTCACAGTGATGGTGAAGTGATCCGTGCAGGGCTTCGCCTAAGCACTACGACAATATGACCGGAGGCGTAAATTGTGGAGGGGGCGCCGCACACGGCTAGGAATCAATGTTGTGTGTTCTAGCGGTGCCCCCCCCCCCCCACATATATATAGGTGGGAGAGGGAGAGGGGCTGCAAGGGGCGCCCCAAGTAGGAGGGATCCTACTTGGGCGCCTCCTCCAAGTCGGCCTCCCCCCCTTCCATATACATCGGAGGGGGAAGGAAAGAGAGGGGGAGAGAAGAAAATGGGGAGGCCGAATCCTCCCCTTTCCTTCTCCCTCCCCTTCTTTTCCTTCTCCTCCTATTAGGCCTATAGGGGGTGCACCAGCCACTTAGGGGCTGGTATGTCCCTCTCTTGGCACATTAGGCCCATATTGTTTGTCGGGGGTTGCCCGGAACCCCTTCCGGTGACCCGATACGTACCCGGTACCCCCGGAACGCTTCTGGTGTCCGAATAGTATCGTCCTATATATGAATATTTACCTATTTACCATTTGGAGACTCCTCTTCATGTCCGTGATCTCATCCGGGACTCCGAACAACATTCGGTCACCAAATCGCATAACTCATATAATCAAAATCATCATCGAACGTTAAGCGTGCGGACCCTACGGGTTCGAGAACTATGTAGACATGACCGAGACACCTCTCCGTTCAATAACCAACAGCGGAACCTAGATGCTCATATTGGTTCCCACATATTCTACGAAGATCTTTATCGGTCATACCGTAATGAGAACATACGGTATTCCCTTTGTCATCGGTATGTTACTTGCCCGAGATTCGATCGTCGGTATCTTCATACCTAGTTCAATCTCGTTATCGGAAAATCTCTTTACTCGTTCCGTAATACATCATCCCGCAACTAACTCATCAGTCACATTGCTTGCAAGGCTTATTATGATGTGCATTACCAAGAGAGCCCAGAGATACCTCTCCGATACTCAGAGTGACAAATCCTAATCTTGATATATGCCAACCCAACAAACACCTTCAGAGATACTTGTAGAGCATATTTATAATCACCCTATTACGTTGTGATGTTTGATAGCACATAAGGTATTCCTCCGTCATCCAGGAGTTGCATAATCTCATAGTCAAAGGAATATGTATATGACATGAAGAAAGCTATAGCAATAAAACTGAATGATCAACATGCTAAGCTAATGGATGGGTCAAATGACAACTCATGTCCATGGTTAGGAAACCTTAACCATCTTTGATCAATGAGCTAGTCAAGTAGAGGCTCACTAGGGACTCAGTGTTTTGTCTATGTATTCACACATGTATCAAGGTTTCTGGTTGAAAGGATTGATAGTTTCCTATTCACCCCCCCCCCCTCTAGTCAACCATATCGATCCTTTAAATTGGTACCAGAGTCTCATCTCTTTACTAAGGACTTTGTCGTCCGAAGAGTATGGTTCACACCGTAGACGGTGTGGCGGAGCACTCTGGTGTGAATCCGATCTCGTCTACGGGTGATGGGGGAACCTCGGTCTCTTGTGAGGAATTCAATGTGGCCTTGGAGACATTGAAAACCTCCATGACGACCGAGGTTGAAAGCATGTTTACTAAATTCATTGAAGGGCTTAAACTATCCACCGCACCGTTGAAAGTGGGTGATCCCACTAACAAGGTGACGGATGCTAACTCCGACCAGGGGGAAGCTACTAGTGAAAAGTCTCCTTCTTCTAGTGGTAAAAATGGCACCGGCATCTTTGCCCATGTGGAACCGCCACTTGTTTATGGTGAACCGATTCCTTCCACTCATTTGAATCATGCCGGTCCTCCCCCTAAGATTGTGAAAAATGAGGATTTTGATTCTTGGGTCTATCGGTTTAAGCGTCATTTAAATCATGTGAATACTAATCTTTGGAGAATCATTGAAGAAGGTTTCTATCCACATGACTAAAGCAACTTCACTCCAAGAGAAGCCGTGGATAATCAATTCAATGAGAATGCCCTCTTCATCATCCAAGATGCAATTCCACCCGAAGATCTTCCTCACCTCCGACCCTATGCCATAGCCAAAGATGCATGGCACCAAGTTGTTTCTCTCTACCGGGGAAGCGCAAGAATTCAACGCTCCAACTATGAAGTGGTGCAAGATGAAGCCGATGAGTTTGAAATGAAGGAATATGAAGAACCTTGTGAGCTTTATTGAAGAGTAACCAAACTCGCGGTTTCACTCCGAGATCATGGGAGCAAGGACACAGATGACAATTGGATCAAGCGCAAATTCCTCAAGGCAATGTCCTCCGTCATTCATCAAAGGCCAGACTTCCACACCTTGTCCTCAAGTGAAGTGTTGGATGAGTTTGTGGCTGTGAGCATCTTGGACAAGACCGCTAAAAATGCGGTGCTTCGCTCTCAAAGGGCAAAGAAGCCCAACCTTTCATTGAAGGCCAAGGTTTGTGTTGAAGAAGAAGAAGAGGAAGAAGAGGAAATCAACCCCGAAGATACAAAGTATGCCTACCATGAACACATGGCACTTGCTTCAAGGCAATTTTGGAGCAAGAAAAACTCAAGGCCAAACATCAACAAGAACAACTCAAGTGGCACGAAGAGCAAGCAACGTGTGAGGACTTGCTATAATTGTGGCAATGTGAGCCATTTTGTTGCGGAGTGCTCATATGAGAAGAGGGAAGACAATGGTGGCAAGCTCATCCGAAAGGACAAAGCCAAGTCTTTCCCAAACAAGAGCAACTTCACCAAGAAGACCCCTCACAAGGCGTTGGTGGTTCAAGAAGAGTACCATGAGGATGATGATGATGATGATGATGATGGTGATTCGGTTGCCATGGCCTCCATTTCCATTGCAACAACTCCATGAGTGTCTCTCTTCGACTCACCCAATGAGAACATCACAGCCAAGTGCCTCATGGCTAAAGCCACCAACAAGGTAACCCCCAACATCACAACTACCATCATTAATAATTCTTCCTTGATGGATTGCGTTTATGAATATGAGGGATCTAGTGTGGAGGAAAATGAGTTTGAGTCATTTATGGGCAAACTCAAGGGTAAATCCAAGAAGCATTTCGTTGCTCTCTTGGAACAACTTGGTGAAGCCAATGACATGATCGAGGCTCACGAAGATACTATCTCCAAGATGGAGTGGCATAGTCATGACTATGCCGATGAGATTTCGGATCTTTCCAATGCTCTTGAGGAAGAGTGTGGTCTTCGTTTGGCTCTTGACGAGTCACACAACGTTGATCACGCTAAGTTAAAGAAAGATTTTGATCATGCTCTTGTTGTTTTTCGTGTGCTAAACTCCGAGAAGGCCAAGCTTGGGGTTGATCTTGCTAGACTCAAAGAGGAGTTTGACCTACTTGACAAGTGAGGGAGTCCTGGATTAGCGGGTCTCCAGACAGCCGGACTATATCCTTTGGCCGGACTGTTGGACTATTAAGATACAAGATTGAAGACTTCGTCTCGTGTCCGGATGGGACTCTACTTGGCGTTGAAGGCAAGCTAGGCAGTACGGATATGGATATGTCCTCCTCTGTAACCGACCTTATGTAACCCTAACCCTCTCCGGTGTCTATATAAACCAGAGGGTTTTAGTCTGTAGGACATAACAATAACATACAATCATACCATAGGCTAGTTTCTAGGGTTTAGCCTCTCTGATCTCGTGGTAGATCTACTCTTGTACTACCCATATCATCAATATTAATCAAGCAGGATGTAGGGTTTTTACCTCCATCAACAGGGCCCGAACCTGGGTAAAACATCATGTCCCCTGCCTCCTATTACCATCCGCCTTAGACGCACAGTTCGGGACCCCCTACCCGAGATCCGCCGGTTTTGACACCGACATTGTGAAAGTGCAACTATCCCCGGGTGATTTTGGTAATTCCTAACAACATATAGCTCATTGAGCTAACATTATTCCAAGATTAATATTTTAGGAAAAGCTCAATGAATGGCATGGCATGGATGAGGAAAGTGGATCCCTCAAAATTCTAAGGACAAAAAGTTTGGATCAAGCTTCAAGATCAAGACTCTACATTTTATATTTTAGTGATCCAAGATCACATTGAGTCTATAGGAAAAGCCAATACTATCAAGGAGGGATGAGGTGTTGCTTAATGGCTTGCTTGCTCAAAGTGCTCAGTGATATGCTCCAAAACCCTCAACTACCTTCCCACATCCACATATGACCTAAACCAAAAGTCAAACTCGGCCCCACCGATTCTTTCTATCCGGCGCCATCGAGTTTCAAATGTCATAGCCACTGCCACAAACCCTAGCAATTCGGTTTCACCGATAGGGATCTCAGTCTCCCCGAGATGGGATTGTAATCTCTCGGTTTCCCTTCGTAACGTTTCGGTCTTACCGATATGAGCGATCGGTCCCACCGAGATTGCAATGTAAACTCTCTGTTTCCCTTTTGTAACATTTTGGTCTCATCGAGATGAGCGAATCGGCCCCACCGAGTTTACCTGACCAACTCTCTGGTTAGCTTACTACCAAAATCGGTCCCACCGAGTTTGTGTAATCGGTCACACCGAGATTACATTATGCCCTAACCCTAACCATATCGGTCCTACCGAGTTGCATCTCAGTCCCACCGAAAATCCTAACGGTCACTAGGTTTGCTGAATCAGTCCGATCGAGTTTAACCATTCGATCCCACCGAGTTTGGCAAATTGTGTGTAACGGTTAGATTCTGTGTGGAGGCTATATGTACCCCTCCACCCACTCTTCATTCATGGAGAGAGCCATCAGAACATACCTACACTTCCAATACACATTTTCTGAGAGAGAACCACCTACACTTGTGTTGAGGTCAAGATATTCCATTCCAACCATATGAATCTTGATCTCTAGCCTTCCCCAAGTTGCTTTCCACTCAAATCTTCTTTCCACCAAATCCAAATCCTGTGAGAGAGAGTTGAGTGTTGGGGAGACTATCATTTGAAGCACAAGAGCAAGGAGTTCATCATGAACACAACATTTGTTACTTCTTGGAGAGTGGTGTCTCCTAGATTGGCTAGGTGTCACTTGGGAGCCTCCGACAAGATTGTGGAGTTGAACCAAGGAGTTTGTAAGGGCAAGGAGATCGCCTACTTTGTGAAGATCTACCGCTAGTGAGGCAAGTCCTTCGTGGGCGACGGCCATGATGGAATAGACAAGGTTGCTTCTTCGTGGACCCTTCGTGGGTGGAGCCCTCCGTGGACTCGCGCAACCGTTACCCTCCGTGGGTTGAAGTCTCCATCAACGTGGATGTATGATAGCACCACCTATCGGAACCACGACAAAAACATCTGTGTCTCCAATTGCGGTTGAATCCTCCAAACCCTTCCCTTTACATTCTTGCAAGTTGCATGCTTTACTTTCCGCTGCTCATATACTCTTTTTGCATGCTTGCTTGAATTGTGTGAAGATTTCTTGACTTGTGCTAAGATAGCTAAAATCTGCCAAGAACTAAAATTGGGAAAAGGCTAGATTTTTATTTGGTCAAGTAGTCTAATCACCCCTTTCTAGACATACTTTCGATCCTACAAGTGGTATCAGAGCTTTGGTCTCCATTTGCTTTGATTTCCATAGCTTTTGGTGGTCATAGCCTTGGTTTCACAACCTAGGAGAGTATGGTGTCTAGCGAGGGAAATTATCACCGTAGAGGTCCTTACTTTGATGGTACTAATTTTGCTAGTTGGAAGCATAAGATGAAAATGCATATTCTTGGACATAGCCCCGCCATTTGGGCTATTGTGTGTGTTGACTTGTAAGGTGAATTCTTTGATGGGACAGAACCAAATTGTGAAGCTACCACGGATGAGTTGAAGATGCTACAATACAACGCTCAATCTTGTGATATCCTCTTCAACGGATTGTGCCCCGAAGAATTCAACAAAATCAACCGTCTTGAGAATGCAAAGGAAATTTGGGATACTTTGATTGACATGCATGAAGGTACCGACTCCGTCAAGGAATCCAATTTGGATGTGCTTCGAAGTCAACTTGACAAGTTCAAAATGAAGGATGGTGAAGGTGTCGCTGAAATGTACTCTAGGCTTGCTCTTATCACAAATGAGATTGTCGGCTTAGGGAGTGAAGAGATGACCGATAGATTCATCATCAAGATGATCCTAAGAACCTTGGATGGAAAATATGATACCGTGTGCACATTGATCCAAATGATGCCCAATTACAAAGATCTCAAGCCAACAGAAGTCATCGAAAGAATAGTTGCTCATGAGATGTCACTCAAGGATAAAGAGGAACTTCACAACAAATCAAGTGGTGCTTACAATGCCTCATGTGAAGCCCCCACATCATCAAGTGAGAAACAAACCTTCAATGAAGAATTGAGCTTAATGGTGAAGAACTTCAACAAGTTCTACAAGAGTAGAAGCAAAGAGAGAAGCTCCAAATCAAGGTCCTACAATGACAAAAGATCTTCTAGTCGAGAGCGAAACTGCTACAATTGTGGAAGGCCCGGACACTATTCCAATGAGTGTACGGCCCCCTACAAGAGAAGAGAAGATTCTCCCAAGAGAAGAAGTAGAAGACAAGAATCACCATCTAGAGAAAGAAGGAGTAGAGATGATCGTTATGAACGAAGACCCTCACGGAGAAGCAAGGATGCGGAAAGAAAGGACAAGTCGTCAAGGAGCTACACAAAACGAAGACATCAAGCTCATGTTGGTGAATGGGTATCCGGCTCCAACTCCGACAACCACTCCGAGAGAACCTGTCACTCCGACTCCGAATATACTCAAGATGAAGGTGTTTCCGGTCTAGCACTTGTGACAACCAACTCCTACGACATATTTGACTCACCAAATGAAGGAGTTGGAACATGCTTCATGGCTAAAGGCCCAAAGGTATCACACCCTGAGTATGTTGATTTCAATAGTGATGAAGATGACTTGTTAGGTGATGATGATTTACTTGTTGACAACTCTAGTGATGAATACTATGATGAAACGTCAATTAATCATGCTAATCAAGATAAAATGAATGACAATGGTAAGGAGAAGATTCAGTCTCTAACTAAAGAACTAAACACTCTTAAGTTAGCTCATGAAACTATCTTAGGAGATCATCGAGAACCTTTAACGACTCATGAGAAATTGCGCTTTGAAAAGCTCAACCTTGAGCAAGAGCATGAGTTCTTAAAAGCAATCAATGATGATCTTCGCAAGAAAAGTTCTTCTTACATTGCCAAGCGTTTACTCTTATCCACTTACATGCCTCAAGTCAAGTCTAGTAACAAGAACAAGAAAGATTCTTCCTCTAGTAGTAACAATAATCATGCTAAATCCAATATTGTTGCTTCTAGTAGTTCTCTTGGTTCCACTAATGATTCTCTTAGCCAAGTTACACTTGAGCAAGAAAATAGCTTATTGAAGGGAATTATAGAGAAAGGTGTTTACAAGAGCCTTGCCGGAAGTAAGCAATTTGAGGAAATTGTACGCAAGCAAGGAAGGCACCGGAAGAATCAAGGTGTTGGTTTTGAATGAAAGTTCAATGCCAATGGAGTTGAGTGGGAAGAAGATCAATACCCCAAGACAAAGTTTGTTCCTCAACAAGAGAAGTATGATCCTACTTCTCTCAAAGGGACACAAGATCAAGATGATCTTCCTGTCGGATCACGGGTTCCGGCAGACCCTTAAGGTTCGAACACTGGGGTGCGCGCGCAGATCACGCCTTATACCTCCCCGTCTCACAAAGATCTAAACTACTAAAAGAACTACACAAGAGACACAAGGTTTATACTGGTTCGGGCCACCGTTGTGGTGTAATACCCTACTCCAGTGTGTGGTTGGTGGATTGCCTCCTGGGGCTGATGATGACGAACAATACAAGGAAGAACAGCCTCGCGAGGGTCTGTTCTTGACTGGGGCGATGAACTGCTAGGAGGAGTTTAGTCACCCTTCTCTCTCTCTCTCTGTGATTTCGATCCCCCCTACCATGTGGGTGGCTGGTCCTATTTAAAGAGGCCCTGGTCCTCTTCCCAAATATCGAGCGGGAAGGGAGCCAACAATGGCGGGCTAATTTGAAGGGGGACAGCAAGTATCAACTATCCTGGCAAAAGCAGTCTTCGCCTGCGCAAAGCTCTGGTGATGACGCCGTCTTGGGCTCCACGATGACCTCCGTCTCGTAGTCCTCCTGGTCTTGGCCTTGTTGCACCGAAATGGCAACCTTTGCCTGATGCCTCGGTACTCCGCAGCTGCGCTTGCCCCCTTTGCACCAAAGAGGAAAGAAGGACGCTGCGCGCGCTGGCACCCACCTGGCTCCCTGAGTCGTCATGGCTTGCGTCACGGGCACCTCGTGAGGTACCCCACCTTGATCTCTCCGCCTCCTCGCGAGCAACCTGACGAGGCCGTGCCTGAGGAAGCTCCGTGTCGTCCGCCTCGCGAGGATTGGCCCCTCGCGAGGGTCTTGAGCCTTGTGTTGATGAAGATGGTCCATGCTGGGCCTCCTTTGAGCCACGCCGCAGGCCGCAGGCAGGCAAGTATGGGGACCCCCGTTCCCAGAACACCGACAGTAGCCCCCGGGCCCAAGGCGCGCCCGGACTTGGCCGTGCTGAGAGGCGAAAGGGCAAGGGCAAAGCACCGCGGGCCCTAACAGCCTGTGGCCTTGGGCGCCACGTGGCGGTTGATGGGACGTGGGCGTCTCCTCTTCCCCATGACGCCTCGGTGATCGCGCGAGTTGGACAAGTCCCTGCATGCAGATCGTGTCATAATTACCTGTGATCATGGAGGCCGGCGGTTGGCCTTCGCCGACTATAAGTACGGCATGGCGCGTGCCCTTCCAGTCCATCTTTTCTTGTTTTCTCCTTTGCCTCAATTCTTGCCCCGCCTTGGTGTGATGGCTCCATCGAGGAGGTACTCGGTTGCGGAGAAGGGGAAGGTCCTCAAGGTCGATCCTGCCTCTCCCCCGCCCAAGCGCAGTCGTGGGCGTCCTCGGAAGCATCCGGTGGCCGCCCCGGTAGCGTTTGGTGGTCATGGTGGCGGCTCTCAGCGCGGCGGCGGGCGAGCCGCTGTGGCCGAGGGACGCGCCTGGGTCGCGTGCTCCCCCAGGCCGCGCTTTCGCGCTGCGCAGGTGCTGCCGGAGTTCGTTGTCTGGTCGGCGAAGCCGACTAGCGCCCGGCTCCAAATCCCTCGCTTCCTCCTTGGTGAACTCCCGGCCGGTGCTCCTGGTGGCCTCTGGCTCCAGGCGGAGGGCTGCTGCAGCAGGTCCTCGTGGGCCACGCTGAAGGTCTCCGCCAATGGGGGCTTGGCCTTAACTCGTGGTTGGCAGGCGTTCGCCCGCGCTCGCGGCCTGGGGCGCCGGTGCACCCTACACTTCAGGTTTGATGGCGACGCCACCCTCTATGTGAGGGTGTTTGGGGAAGATGGTCGCCGTGCGGGGTCTTGCCCTGAGGACGACGACCGCGGTCGGGGGCCCCGCTCCGACGGTGATGGAGGAGATAGCGCCCGCGCGAATGGCGGAGCCCGAGACTCCCCAAGCTTCGTCAACTCTTCCTCAAGCGACTCCTCCAGCGGTGGCCGTAGTCAACCCCCGCGCCGTCGAGCTTGCCTGGGGGTGATGGCTCGTCGGCCCGCCGTCGTGCCCCGGTGAAGCGCGAGAGGGAGTCTTCCTGAGGCCCGGAGGCTGCCCGAGTCGCCTCCGCGGGCTGATGTGAGGAGGGCTGCGTCAGGCTCGTCCTTTCGTTTTCCTTTCGTTTCCTGTGTAAGACAAAACAACTGCATGGAGCCCCGCTGGAGCGTGTTGGGAATTATTGCCGTTTTAGCCATTACCTTGATCTTGTTTTTGCGCCTCTTAACTACACGTCTGTGCGTAGATAGTCTTTGACCCCTGCCGGGGGGCGACCGACCCAGGCCCTGTGTGCGCGTCGCGGTGCCCGAGGGGCACGGACTAGAGGGGTGCTCCTGTAACATGCCCGGGCCAAGAAACCTCCCAGCGGCTAGAGCAGAAACGCTCGCGAGGACGTTTGAGTACCATCCCTCGCGAGGTCGTTTATGAGGGAAACCAAAGCGAGGAGCGAAAATCGACGAACCACAAATCAGCAACAGCGACAACTTCAATAAGACTTCAAGTGCAAGTAAACACGTCAACTGAGGAAAGCAAATGAAAAAGCCGCATCCGGCACCTAATCTAGTCTTCGACGTCTTCTCACTAGCGCGGAGCTAAGTGCTGCCACTGGGCGTGGGAGGGAGCCCCAGGGCCTGAGGCCGGCGCTCCTGAGACTCCGGGGCGTGTACAGCCCCACTCATTATTACGTGAGAGTGTCACGGGGCGGCGAGCTTCACAGGCATTGGGCTTGCTTCACAGACTCTGGGCCTTTTCCAAAACGTGATAGCTTCACAGGCACTCGCCTTGCTTCACAGGCTCTGGGCCTTTTCCAAAACGCGATAGCTTCACAGGCACTCGCCTTGCTTCACAGGCTCTGGGCCTTTTCCAAAACGCGATAGCTTCACAGGCACTCGCCTTGCTTCACAGGCTCTGGGCCTTTTCCAAAACGCGATAGCTTCATAGGCACTCGCCTTGCTTCACGGGCTCTGGGCCTTTTCCAAAACGCGATAGCTTCACAGGCACTCGCCTTGCTTCACAGGCTCTGGACCTTTTCCAAAACGCGATAGCTTCACAGGCACTCGCCTTGCTTCACAGGCTCTGGGCCTTTTAGGGGTAGAACCTCCGGAGGTGCTGGATGTTCCACGCGTTCTGGATCGGCTCCCCCTCTTGAGTCTCCAAGCACACGGAGTCTGGCCTGGAAACATGAACAACCTTGAACGGGCCCTCCCACATGGGAGAGAGCTTGTGCAGCCCCTCCCTGGAGAGAACCCGCCTGAGTACGAGGTCTCCTACCTCGAGGGTCCTGGGGTGGATGTTGCGGCAGTGATATCGTCGTAGCGCTTGTTGGTACCTTGCCGCCCGCAGCGCGGCATCCCTCCCCTAGTACGAGGTCCATCCCCCGCATGGCGTCCTGCTGCGCCTCGTTGAACGCCAGGACCCGCGCAGAGCGATGCCTGACCTCGTGAGGAAGGACTGATTCAGCTCCATAGACCAGGAAGAACGGGGTCTCCCCAGTTGGTTTGGTTACGGTCGTGCGGATGGACCACAACACGGACTGGAGCTCATCGTACCAGCCTCTGCCGCAGGCCTCCAGCTTCTTCTTGAATGTCCTGGTCTTGAGGCCTCTCAGGACTTCCGCGTTGGCTCGTTCGGCCTGCCCATTGCTTCGCGGGTGTGCCACCGAAGCGTAGCATATCTGTGTCCCAAGGTTAGCACAGTATGTTTTGAAGAGATTACTGGTGAACTGCGAACCGATGTCTGTGATGATGCGATTCGGCACCCCGAACCGGCTCACGATACCCCTGATGAACTTGACCGCGGAGCCGGCGGGGATGGTACGGACAGCCTCCACTTTTGCCCACTTGGTGAACTTGTCAATGGCGACGTAGAGGTAATGGTAGCCCCCTGGCACCCGAGGGAACGGGCCCAGAATATCCAACCCCCAAACTGCGAATGGCCACGAGATGGGTATTGTCTGCAGGCCCCCCACCGGTTGATGGATCTGCTTGGAATAAAACTGGCAGGCCTCACAAGCCTTTACCAATTCGATTGCGTCGTTGAGCGCGGTTGGCCAGAGTGGTGTCCACAGTCTCCGCCGTGTATGTCCTCCAGTAGTTCCTTTCCTTGCTCCCTAGAGATGCAGCGCAGAGATACGCCGTTTGGTCGCTTCCGGTAAAGTTCTCCATCTCTGATGCAGTATGCTGTGGCCTGCCACGCCATACGCTCCGCTTCCTCTTCCTTTTCCGGTAGGGCCCCTTGCGTTAAATAACTCCGGAGTTCTGCGATCCAGCACTCCTCCTGAGGTTCCATCGCCAGGAGCAGGCGTGCTCCTGAAGTCGGCCCACAGACCGGGGCTCCCGAGGCTGGCGGCTGGGGGAGCTCCTCTCGAGACTGAGCGGTGTTTGATAACGTCGGCTGTGCTGAGGGTTTGAAGAGCCGCTCTTCGAAGACGACGGGTTCCTGCGGCAACCACCTGGATGCCCGTCCGGCTATGTCGTCAGCTTCCTGATTGGTGCCACGGGGCACGTGCTTCAGCTCCAGCCCCCAGAACTGCTTTTCCATCCTGCGGACCTCCGCTAGGTAGGCCTCCATATGCTCGTCCTTTGGCTCGTACACCTTGTTGGAGAAGTTGACTAGGAGTTGCGAGTCGCCCTTGACGGTGAGGCGTTTCACTCCCAGGGCTACTGCGGCCTTCAACCCGGCTATCAGTCCCTCATATTCTGCAATGTTGTTGGAGACCTTTTCACCTTGCTGGAAACAGAGCTGCATGGCATAGTAGAGCTTATCCTGAGTGGGTGATATCAGCACCTCACCAGCCCCCGCGCCGTGTCTGGAGAATGCCCCATCGAAGTACATGACCCAGCCTTCTGGCGCCTTACTCCCTGGAGAGAGGGACCGATCCTTGTTGTCCCTGAGGCCTGGTGCCTCCTCCCATTCTGCTATGAAATCCGCCAACGCTGCTCCTTTGATGACCCTGGTTGTGCTGAACTCGAGCTGAAACGCCTGCAGCTCCATGTTCCACTCGGCGACCCTTCCGGCTGAGTTAGGGCTCCTGAGCACTCTCTCCAGGGGGTATGATGAGACAACTTTGATGGGATGAGCCTGGAAGTAGTGACGCAGCTTGCGCGAGGCTACCAGTAGCGCGAGGAGGAGCTTCTGAGGCATCGGGTACCGTGCCCTCGCGTCCCGTAACACCGTGCTAACAAAGTAGATGGGATGCTCAACAAGGCTAAGAGTATCTGGGGTCGCGGCGCCCTCGGGAGGTAAGGGCGCCTCACGAGATGACGTGGCCTCGGGAGGTGGACCATCCGGGCGTGCGGCCTCGCCTGCCTCTGGTGCATTCTTCGGCAGCTGACCCTCCTCAATTGCGGTTGCGGCTTCTGCAGGCTTTCCTTGTTCCCGCTTTGTCTTGCCTCGGGCTGCCGCTGCGGTCTTGACTTGGCGTTCCTCCCTAACCGCCACCAGGGTTGCGCTGGCGGAGTAGGGAGTGGCAGCGAGTTAAAGCAGCAGGGGCTCCTGAGGGCGCGGAGCCACCATGACTGGGGGACTGGTCAGGTACCTCTTGAGATCTTGAAACGCCTTATCTGCCTCTTCAGTCCATTCAAAGGGCCCCTTTTTCTTCATCAGCTGAAAGAAAGGCAGCGCTTGCTCCCCTAATTTGGAGATGAAGCGCCCTAGCGCGGTCACGCGCCCAGTGAGCTTCTGCATTTCTCTGAGGGTCTTTGGCGGACTCATGTCCTCGACCGCCTTGACCTTCTCTGGGTTGGCCTCGATGCCACGATGGGACACGAGGAATCCCAAAAGCTTGCCCGAGGGGACGCCAAACACACATTTCTCCGGGTTGAGCCGCAGGTTTACTGCGTCGAGGCTCGCGAAGGTCTCCTCCATGTCTTGTATCAGGGTCTTGGCCTCCCGAGATTTTACTACAATGTCATCAACGTAGGCTTCGACATTCTTTCCGAGTTGCGGGCCCAAGGTGATGTGCATCAGCCGCTGAAAGGTTGCCCCTGTGTTACATAGTCCAAACGGCATGCATGTGTAGCAGTATACCCCGCACGGGGTTAAGAAGGCGGTCTTCTCAACGTCTTCTACCGCCATCTTGATCTGGTGATACCCGGAGAAGGCGTCCAGGAAGCATAGCAGGTCACACTCCGCAGTGGAATCGACGATCTGGTCGATGCGGGGGAGCGGAAATGGATCTTGCGGGCATGCTTTGTTGAGGTTGGTGAAGTCGACACACATGCGTTCCTTCCCCCCCTTTCTTGGGCACAACGACAGGGTTGGCCAACCAATCCGGGTATCGGACCTCGCGAATGACCCCAGCGGCTTCTAGCTTGCGGGTCTCTTGGAGAATGAAGGCATGCTTCTCCACGGACTGCCGCCTGGCCTTCTGCTTCACGGGGCGCACATTTGGGCACACGTTGAGGTGATGCTCGATGGAACTTCTGGGGATCCCCGCCAGCTGATCAGGCTCCCAAGCAAATACCTTCTTATTCGCACGCAAGAACTTGACCAAGGCCTCCTCCTGCTCAGGCTCAATGTTGGCGCCTATAGTGAAAGTGGCACTGGAGGACCCGTCCCCGTCGACGGGTATCTGCTTGGTTTCTGCCTTGTCCTGGGTGAACAACTGCTACTTCTTGGCGGGCGCAGCCCCCTTGGGCTCAGGGGTCTCCGCGTTGACGGGCCGTGCTGATGTCACCATCTTGAAGGCGAGCTTGAGTACTCGCAGGGCGTCCCCGGTGTCCCCGTGCACGGCGAGGGTGCCGCTGCTCCCGGGCATCTTCATGAGGTTATACGCCGGGTGCGTGGCGGCCATGAACTGAGCCAGCGCCGGGTAGCCGAGGATGATGTTGTAAGGGAGGCCGATGGGGGCGATGTCGAAGTCGACCATCTCCGTGCGGAAGTTGTCGTAGGTGCCGAAGGTTACCGAGAGCCGGATCTGTCCCAGGGAGTTGGATGATCCGCCCCCGATGCCCGAGAAAGATCGGCTGGGTCGCAACCGCTCCCAGGGTATGCAGAGGAGGTTGAAAGTCTCGACCGAAAGCACGCTGAGGCCCGCTTCGCCGTCAACGAGGGTTCTGGTGACGGCCACCTGGCAGATGCTGGGGGTGCACAACAGGGGGAGCACGCCCGAGACAACCAGGTTGGTGGGGTGGTCCTCCGAGCTGAAGGTCAGACCGGCCTCGCGCACCGCCCGGTCCGGGGGAGCCCCCTGCCGTGCGGAAATGGTGCTAACCCGGCGGGCAAAAGGCTTGACGTGGCGACTCGTGGGCGGCGCCTGCGAGCCGCCCAGGAGGGCCGCAACGACTGGAGGCGTCGATGTTGCGGTGCAGCCACTCCGCCGCGTAGGCAGATGCTGGGGGGGTGCTTGCCGCTCGTTCCCCGCCGGGCCGGTAGAGGTGTTGACGGCGGGCGACGGGGGACAACGAGAACGCCCACCGGCGAGGGCCGCCGGGGCGACGCGAGCTCGACTGGCGCCGTACCTGGATGTGGCGGTCGTAGGAGAGCGGAGTGGTGGAAGACAGATTCCGGCGCACCCCTACCTAGCGCGCCAAATGCCAGATCACGGGTTCCGACAGACCCTTAAGGTTCGAACACTGGGGTGCGCGCGGAGATCACGCCTTATACCTCCCCGTCTCACAAAGATCTAAACTACTAAAAGAACTGCACAAGAGACACAAGGTTTATACTGGTTCAGGCCACCGTTGTGGTGTAATACCCTACTCCAGTGTGTGGTTGGTGGATTGCGTCCCGGGGCTGATGATGACGAACAATACAAGGAAGAACAGCCTCGCGAGGGTCTGTTCTTGACTGGAGCGATGAACTGCTAGGAGGAGTTCAGTCACCCTTCTCTCTCTCTCTCTCTCTCTCTCTCTCTCTCTCTCTCTCTCTCTCTCTCTCTGATTTCGATCCCCCCTACCATGTGGGTGGCTGGTCCTATTTATAGAGGCCCTGGTCCTCTTCCCAAATATCGAGCGGGAAGGGAGCCAACAATGGCGGGCTAATTTGAAGGGGGACGGCAAGTATCAACTATCCTGACAAAAGCAGTCTTTGCCTGCGCAAAGCTCTGGTGATGACGCCGTCTTGGGCTCCACGGTGACCTCCGTCTCGTAGTCCTCCTGGTCTTGGCCTCATTGCACCGAAATGGCAACCTTTGCCTGATGCCTTGGTACTCCGCGGCTGCGCTTGCCCCCTTTGCACCAAAGAGGAAAGAAGGACGCTGCGCGCGCTGGCACCCGCCTGGCGCCCTGAGTCGTCATGGCTTGCGTCACGGGCACCTCGCGAGGTACCCCGCCTTGATCTCTCCGCCTCCTCGCGAGCCAACCTGACAAGGCCGTGCCTGAGGAAGCTCTGTGTCATCCGCCTCGCGAGGGTTGGCCCCTCGCGAGGGTCTTGAGCCTTGTGTTGATGAAGATGGGCCATGTTGGGCCTCCTTTGAGCCACGCCGCAGGCCGCAGGCAGGCAAGTCTGGGGACCCCCGTTCCCAGAACGCCGACACTTCCACCACAAGACCACAAGCAAAAAGGCAAGGACAAGCTTCAAAGAGGAAATTGATGCATTTGAAGAAGCTCCTAAGGCCTTGGTCAAGTGGGTTACCAAGACTACTTCAAGTTCCACTTCATCAAGTATAACTACAACACCAAGGATTCCCATTAAGATGGTGTGGATCCCGAAGAAGAAGAACTAGAGAGTTCTTGAGGGTGACTCCGGCAACATAATTCACTCTTATCATCTTGGCAAGAACAAGTGCAATCAACTTCCACATCTTGCACTAGTTCAAGGAGTCACAAACCCTCTTGTTGGTAAGACAAGGGACAAGGTAACCTAAAAGCTTTCATAGACATCATCTTGTGTGTGCATCACTCTATGTCTATGGATATCCTTGTTTGTTCCTTGTGGGACTAACCGTGTAGGTATTGTAAGTGCAACTCACTCCAATGGATAGCTCCAAATGATCTACATCAACATTGAGCATCCACATCTTCAACATCTACACGAAGTCATCGTCGACAAAACCCAAGGTTAGTTCATCCCTCTTAGGGGGGGATCTCACATCTAGGGGGAGCTTTACTTTAAGAATTGAGCTAAAGCAACTCTAATGGTGTGAACACAACAATGCTTTATGTAAAAGTGGTAACCCCACTTGTGCTTAAACGATGAGTATGACCTATGATCAAATGTTCTCATTTGACTCCTAAGTCAATATACTCATATATAGATGACCTAGTCATCGCAAATTGTTTGATAGATGCTAGAATTGGTTGTGCATGCTTTGCCACATATTTCAATTGCCATTTTATTGTGTGAGCATGTTGATTGCATATTTTACTCATTCGGGGACATCCACTTGTTGTTTTGATTGATTGGTTTTCTTTTCTTTTGCCAAGTGAATGGACAAGAATGCCTAAGAACCCTCTCTAGCTATCTATGCTTTTCTCGTCTCAAACTCTATTCATGCTACATCACAAAATTTGATCAAGTCAAATTCAAACCACTCTGTGTGAGGAGCACTCGGAGTCCCCGATTCGTCATAGACTTAAACTTCCAAAACTTCTTTGTGTGTTTCGGTCTGACCGATTCCTCCATTTTGGTCATACCGAGATCACTAAGTCGATCTAGGTTTTCAATCTCGGTGCAACCGATTTGAACTTTTCGGTCACACCGAGTTGCTGTAACTGTCAATAGTTATGCATCTCGGTGCCACTGAGTTGTTCCACTCGGTCACACCGACAGGGTCGTGCTATATATACTCACGGGCAAAATTTTGGAAATTTCTCCGAAACCCCTTCACCCGTGCATAGCTCGCTCTGCCTCCTTGGTCTCCAGATCGTCCTCCTCGTCGCCAGCCGCCTCCTGTCCCTGGTCTCCGCCGCCGTCAACGGAATTCTTCCCCGTCGTTGCCGCCGTAGCGAGTTCATCGCCGAACCAGGGTATGGACTCGATCACAGTGCTATCCCCATCCGATTCCTAGCACATTGTGTTCATTATGATTCTTACCACGATTGAAACGCTTCTATCCAGTCAAAACACTCCGTAGATTAGAGTTGAATCGAAAATTTAGGGTTAGGTTTCCGCCGAAACCATCTCGGACCCACCGGGTTGCAGAACTCGGTTCCACCGATTCGGCCAAGGCCATTGCACATGTGGTTCTCGGTCTGACCGAGAATTGCAAATCGGTGTGACCGAGTTCAGGACTTTGTGAAACCCTAGCAGTCTCGGTGCCACCGAACTGTGACTCGGTCTGACCGAGTTCAGTAGTTTAGGTTCCAACAGCTGCTTCGGTATCACCGAGTTTGCAAATCGGTTGATCCGAAATGCTTTCTGTGGAAAACTAAAACTAAGTTTTTGACTCATTCTTTTGCAAAAATCTCTGTATTTTGTGATGCTCATCCACTCAATCTCATCTATATCTATTCACAGGGGCTGCTATCAGTGTTTGCAACATGTCTGACCAGAGTGACAGCCAGAACAGGTCAGAGGAGCAGGTTCACCTGAGTGAGGGCACTAGTCCCTCTAGCAGTTCAGATGATGGTAGCAGGAGCACCCCAAGCAATTTGCCAAAGGCTTCCACTAGAGCAAGCAAGAAGAAAACTTCAGAGTCTGAGGATGAAGACTATGTGGCCACTGAGGATGAGGCCACATCAAAGAAGAAAGTGGTTAAGAAGGAGTATAGCTCAGCTGCAGTTAAGCCAGGAATGAAGATCAAAAGGCCAGCAGGAAGACAACCAATGTCTAAGGCCAGAGCATTCTCTCAAGCATATTTGGAATCTCAACCCAAAGAGCCTGCTGCAGAAGGAAAGACAAAGGAAGGAAAGGGTCAAGAATACCATGGCCAGAGTGATTGGAAAGGCTTCCATGATGGAAGAAGAAGAGGAAGAAGAGGTTGCTGCACCAGCACCCAAGGCACAGAAGCTTATGGGTGATGCTATCAGGTCAGGGGCTGCATCATCAAAGCCCAAAGAAGCACCCAAAGCTGCCTCCAAGCCCAAGACTGCACAAAAGAGAAATACCAGAAACATACCAGCTGCTGAGAAGAACAAGGCCCCAGTGCCTGAGACTGTTGCTGAAGAAGAAGATGAAGAGCATGTTCTGAGAAAATTGAAACCAAAAATTCCATACCACAATGATGCTCATCCTGTGGCTAAGAACATGAAGATCAGGAGAGGCTCAGGACTGAGGAAATGGAGAGAGACAGATCCATATGCTAGCAGGAGAAGGACTGCTGTTGATTACAAGTTCCACACAAAGGAACAGCAGGATTTCTATGAGACAGTGCTGCTGGACAAAAAGCCTATAGTGTGTGAAATGAGATGGGTCGACTAGAAGTATATCAAGGAAAATGAGGAACACTATCCTGGTGTGTTTGACAGCTTCAGTGCTTGTGGAGTTGCAGACTTTGTTGGGCAGAAGCTCACAAAGTGGAATGAGGAGCTCATACTGCAATTCTACTCCACGGCACACTTCTATCCAGATGGCAGGATAGTATGGATGTCTGAAGGTACAAGCTGCCACTCAACTATTGAGGAATGGGCAAATCTGATCAATGCTCCTAAGGAAAAAGAAGATGACTTGGATGTCTATGCCAAGAAGAAGATGGATCACAACTCTATGGCAAATATGTACAAGGAGATTCCTGAAGATGATCTTGAGACTCACCAGTTTGGGTCAGTAAAACACTTGCTGTTACGGCTGCCTACAATCAATTGGATCCTTAGGCACACTCTCTTGCCCAAGTCTGGTGATCACAGAATGATCAGAGGCCATGCAATTAACTTGCTACATATATTTGATGTGCCACAGAAGTTCAAGGTCATGAGCCTTATAGTTGAGACTATCAAGAGGACTGCAGCTGACCAGAAAAGAAGTTGTGGATATGCCCCACAGATCCAGGAGTTGATAAACTCAAAGATGGGCACATGCACATAATTGTTGGATAAGGAACACTTGCCTATCTACCCAGACTTCAAGGACAACCAAGTTGTGATGAATGAAGATGAACCCTCCTCAGTGCAAGCACAAGCAAAGAAGGAGAAGGCAAAGATGGAGAAGGCTGCCAAGATGCCAACTCAAGAGGAGGCATCTGAGTACTTTTTGAAAAGCAAGCAGGACCAGCTTGGTTACTTGATAGCATCATCTCTGAGGATTGAGAAGGGGTTGGCCACCCTAACTCAAAACCAGGAGAGCCTGGAAAGAATCGTGGAACAAAAATTCTATGATTTAGATGTCAAAGTAACTGAGATTCAGTCTGTTGTGGAGCAGCTACAGGATGACATGCAGGAGAGGAATGGCAAGACAACCACTGATGCATTTGCCAGAGTGCCTCGAGCTCAGAGATCTGCTGCAGTGCCTGTTCCAGACACTAGAGTCACTTCATTTGCACCAGCTACAGCTCCAGCGCAACCAGCTCCAGCACCTACCCCAGCAACTCCATCTACTTCAACTGAAGCCTTCGTCCTTGGCGTTCTCCGGACACCCCCACCTGAAGACCAAGCCTGAGAGACGTTCTAGTGCTATGCATTTTCTATGAACTTTTTGGTAACTTGTTGCCAAAGGGGGAGAAAAATGTATAGATCATAGGCTTCGAGAGAGAGCGTTTGCTTTTGTTCTCTCTTGTCTTCTTGGTTGAACTTTGTTTGCTTTTGATTGCTTGAGATACTACGCTATTATCTGTGAGACATTGATGATCATGTGGTTGATCATAAGCTACACTTATTCTTGTTAGATGATATTATCTTACTTATCCTTATATGATCATTCACTTTCTTGGTGATGAGTGCATGTATTTAATTCTTATCATTTTGAGCGCTCCACCAAGATGTATGTGGCATGGAAGAGTAACCCATGATCCTAACTCATTGTGCATTTGCAGTCCAAAGCATATCTTAAGATATGCACAAATTTAGGGAGAGCTCTTGCTTTTCACATACTTCTCAAAGCGACGATATCTTTCACTCTTATTATCATTTGTCGAAGCTTTGATCTATATGTTGTCATCAATTACCAAAAAGGGGTGATCGAAAGTGCAACTATCCTCGGGTGGTTTTGGTAATTCCTAACAACATATAGCTCATTGAGCTAACATTATTACAAGATTAATATTTCAGGAAAAGCTCAATGAATGGCATGGCATGGATGAGGAAAGTGGATCCCTCAAAATTCTAAGGACAAAAAGTTTGGCTCAAGCTTCAAGATCAAGACTCTACATTTTATATTTTAGTGATCCAAGATCACAATGAGTCTATAGGAAAACCCAATACTATCAAGGAGGGATGAGGTGTTGCTTAATGGCTTGCTTGCTCAAAGTGCTTAGTGATATGCTCCAAAACCCTCAACTACCTTCCCACATCCACATATGACCTAAACCAAAAGTCAAACTCGGCCCCACCGATTCTTTCTATCCGGCGCCACCGAGTTCCAAATGTCATAGCCACTGCCACACACCCTAGCAATTCGGTTTCACTGATAGGGATCTCGGTCTCACCGATATGGGATTGTAATCTCTCTGTTTCCCTTTGTAACGTTTCGGTCTTACCGAGAGGAGCGATCGGTCCCACCGAGATTGCAATGTAAACTCTCTGTTTCCCTTTTGTAACATTTCGGTCTCACCGAGATGAGCGAATCGGTCCCACCAAGTTTACCTGACCAACTCTCTGGTTAGCTTATTACCAAAATTGGTCCCACCGAGTTTGTGTAATCGGTCAGACCGAGATTACGTTATGCCCTAACCCTAACCATATCGGTCCTACCGAGTTGCATCTCAGTCCCACCAAAAATCCTAACAGTCACTAGGTTTGCTGAATCGGTCCGACCGAGTTTAACCATTCGGTCCCACCGAGTTTGGCAAATTGTGTGTAACAGTTAGATTCTGTGTGGAGGCTATATATACCCCTCCACCCACTCTTCATTCGTGGAGAGAGCCATCAGAACATACCTACACTTCCAATACACATTTTTTGAGAGAGAACCACCTACACTTGTGTTGATGTCAAGATATTCCATTCCAACCATATGAATCTTGATCTCTAGCCTTCCCCAAGTTGCTTTCCACTCAAATCTTCTTTCCACCAAATCCAAATCCTGTGAGAGAGAGTTGAGTGTTGGGGAGACTATCATTTGAAGCACAAGAGCAAGGAGTTCATCATCAACACACCATTTGTTACTTCTTGGAGAGTGGTGTCTCCTAGATTGGCTAGGTGTCACTTGGGAGCCTCCGACAAGATTGTGGAGTTGAACCAAGGAGTTTGTAAGGGCAAGGAGATCACCTACTTCGTGAAGATCTACCGCTAGTGAGGCAAGTCCTTCGTGGGCGACGGCCATGATGGAATAGACAAGGTTGCTTCTTCGTGGACCCTTCGTGGGTGGAGCCCTCCATGGACTCGCGCAACAGTTACCCTCCATGGGTTGAAGTCTCCATCAACGTGGATGTACGATAGCACCACCTATCGGAACCACGACAAAAACATCCGTGTCTCCAATTGCGTTTGAATCCTCCAAACCCTTCCCTTTACATTCTTGCAAGTTGCATGCTTTAATTTCCGCTGCTCATATACTCTTTTTGCATGCTTGCTAGAATTGTGAGAAGATTGCTTGACTTGTGCTAAGATAGCTAAAATCTGCCAAGAACTAAAATTGGGAAAAGGCTAGATTTTTATTTGGTCAAGTAGTCTAATCACCCCCCTCTAGACATACTTTCGATCCTACACATTGGTGCTTTCATTGAGAGTTCCTCTATGTCGTCGCCGTTAGGATTGATGGCTCCTTCGGTCATCGTTAGCGATGCAGTCTAGGGTGAGGCTTTTCTCCCCGGACAGATTTTTGTATTCGGCGGCTTCGCACTGCGGGCCAACTCGGTTGGCCATTTGGAGCAGATCGAAAGTTACGCCCCTGGCCACCTGGTCAGGTTTGGAAACTTAAACTACACGGTCGATATCCGCGGAGACTTGATATTCGACGGATTCGAGCCTCTGCCTGGTGCGTCATGCGGTCACGATGAGTACGATTTAGCTCTACCATCAGACAGCGTCCGGGAGATCGCACCGGCAGCCGCTCCGACCCTCAATTCAGAGCCGGTTGCGCCGTCCATGGACGGGTGGATAGACCCCGCCATGGAGGCCTTACCCTCAGCGGCGATCGAGCCGAACGTCGACCTTGCCCTGCACAAGAGCCGTGTTGTCAGACTACCGGATCCTTCTCTGGCCACAGACTCCGAACCGCCTGCGCACGTTCCTAGTGAATCCGATTGGGCACCGATCATGGAGTTTACCTCCACGGATATTTTTCAGCACTTGCCCTTTGGCGACATACTGAACACATTAAGGTCTCTCTCCTTGTCAGGAGGATCCTGGCCGAACTATGTCCGGCAGGATTGGGATGCGGATGACGAAGAAATTCGCTGCCCACCCACCGCCCACTTAGTAGCCACTGTCGATGACTTAACCGACATGCTCGACTTCGACTCCAAAGACATCGACTGTATGGACGACGATGCGGGAGACGAAGAAGAACCACTGCCCACAAGGCACTGGACAGCCACCTCATCATACGATATATACATGGTGGACACACCCAAAGAAGTCAATGGCGACAAGACAGTGGAGGATGACCCCTCCAAGAAGCAACCCAAGCGCCGACGTCAGCAGCGCTGCTCTAAGTCCCGCCAAAGAAAAGGTGGTGATACCGACACAGGAGATAATAACACTCCGGATAGTGCCGAAGATGGCAACAATCTCCTCCAGCACGATTTGGGATAGGAGGATGGAGAGGCCAACCCTCTAGAGAGAGCGGCAGATGGAGAGGCGAAGGATGATAATTACATGCCCCCCTCCAAAGCTGAGGCAAGCCTCGACGATGACGAATTCGTCGTGCCTGAGGATCCCGTCGAACAAGAGCGCTTCACGCGCCGGCTTATAGCCACGGCAAATAGCCTTAAGAAAAAGTAGCAGCAGCTTCAAGCTGATCAAGATCTGCTAGCTGACAAATGGACTGAAGTCCTCGTGGCCGAGGAATATAAACTCGAGCGCCCCTCCAAGAGTTACCCAAAATGCAGGTTGCTACCCCGACTTGAGGAAGAAGCGTATGACGTGGCTGATCAGCCACCTCGTGGCCGCGATAGAGAGGCACTCCAGCCAAAAACTCAGCCTGCACCCCGACGCCATTCAAATAAAAAGGCATGGGGAAATACGCCAGACCTGCGAGACGTATTGGAGGACAAAGCAAAACATGCAAGATCGATCTACGGATCACAAGGGCGCGCCACTATGCAAGACGACAAACGTCACGCCGGATACAGTAAAAGTAAGTTCGGCCGGGCCGACCACAGCGGACATGACTCATTCGAGCTGCGTCGCGACATAGCCCAATACAGAGGCGCCGCACACCCCCTATGCTTCATAGACGAAGTAATGGATCATCAAATCCCAGAGGGTTTCAAACCCGTAAATATTGAATCATACGACGGCACAACAGATCCTGCGTTATGGATCGAGGATTTCCTCCTCCACATCCACATGGCTTGTGGTGATGACTTACACGCCATCAAATACCTCCCACTAAAGCTCAAAGGACCAGCGCGGCATTGGCTTAACAGCTTGCCAGCAGAGTCCATTAGCTGCTGGGAAGATCTGGAGGCTGCATTCCTCGACAACTTTCAGGGCACTTATGTGCGACCACCAGATGCCGATGACTTGAGCCACATAATTCAGCAGCCAGAAGAATCGGCTAGGAAATTCTAGACTCGGTTCCTAACAAAGAAAAATCAAATCGTTGACTGTCCGAATGCAGAGGCCTTAGCAGCTTTTAAACACAACATCCACGATGAGTGGCTAGCCCGGCACCTTGGTCAGGAAAAGCCAAAATCTATGGCAGCCCTCACGACACTCATGACCCGCTTTTGTGCGGGAGAAGACAGTTGGCTGGCTCGCAGTAATAACATATCAAAGAACCATGGTACTTCGGACACCATGGACGGCAATAGCAGGTCACGTCGCAACAAGCATAAGCGCCGCATTAACAGGGACAATACCGAGGATACAACAGTCAATGCCGGATTCAAAGGCTCTAAACCCGGTCAGCAGAAAAAGCCATTTAAAAGAACCACTCCGGGCCCGTCCAGTTTGGACCGCATACTCGATCGCTTGTGTCAAATACACGGCACTCCCGATAAGCCAGCCAACCACACCAATAGGGATTGTTGGGTATTCAAGCAGGCCGGCAAGTTAATTGCCGAAAACAAAGATACGGGGCCACATAGCGATGACGAGGAAGAGCCCCGGCAGCCAAACACTAAGGACAGAAGAGGTTCCCCCCACAAGTGCGGACGGTGAACATGATATACGCAACCCACATCCCCAAGAGGAAGCGGAAGCGTGCGCTCAGGGACGTATATGCGTTGGAGTCAGTCGCCCCAAAGTTCAACCCATGGTCCTCCTGTCCGATCACCTTCGATCGCAGGGACCATCCCACTAGTATCCGTCATGGCGGATTCGCCGCACTGGTCCTAGACCCAATCATCGACGGATTTCACCTCACTCGAGTCCTTATGGATGGCGACAGCAGCCTGAACCTGCTTTACCAGGACACAGTGCGCAAAATGGGTATAGACCCCTCAAGGATCAAACCCACAAAAACGACCTTTAAAGGCATCATTCCAGGTGTAGAGGCCCATTGCACAGGCTCAATTACACTGGAAGTGGTATTCGGATCCCCAGATAACTTCCGAAGCAAAGAATTAATCTTCGATATAGTCCCGTTCCGCAGTGGCTATCATGCACTGCTCGGGCGAACCACATTTGCGAGATTCAATGCGGTACCACATTATGCATACCTCAAGCTCAAGAAGTCAGGACCTCGGGGGGTCATCATAGTTAATGGAAACATAGAGCGCTCTCTCCGCACGGAGGAGCACACTGCAGCCCTCGCAGCAGAAGTGCAAAGCAGCCTCTCAAGGCAATCCACCAGTTCGGTGTTTCAAGACCCGGACACCTTCAAGCGCGCTCGGAGTAATCGGCAACTAGACCGCCTGGCACGATTTGAGCTCGCGTAGCAATGCGGCCCCCACCCCGGCCCAAGCCAAACGGTGAAATTCGTGCCACATGTACATAATTACGCATTAAAAATACCATGGGCATAGGCGGGGAGGGGGCACAACTATGGCACGCCCCAATACGCGGCTTAAACCGCACTAGGGGCTTCCCACTTTGTTATTTTTCTCTTTCAGGACTTTAATCTCTGGAAACCCTGTCCGGCAGCATGATTGCCGAACACATGATGCAGGAACCAAGGAGGCAGAAAGCTACGTCACACCACGGAAGTCCCAGGTGGATTACGATAGCGAGTGAAATATTTGCTTTAATACTATTCCTCAGCTTGCCCTTGGAAGGGACATAGTCCTACTTTTTGCTTATCGCACTATCTATATCATTCTGCTTTAACGCACCTTTTTGAATAAATAATGCATAACATTACGACTATTATGGCATTCTTGTTATATATGTGTGTGTGTGTGTGTGTGTGTGTGTGTGTGTTCATTAATGACGCCTTGCAACCGTACACTTTGGTACGGCCAATACACGAGGAGCTTAAGTACCCCACATTATGGTGTGAGTAGTCCGAACACTTTCACAAGTGCGGCATCCCGAACTTATAGCATTATATGCATCAGCTCTGAATCATGTCTTTGGTCAAATGTTGGGTTTGCACGGCTCCTATGTTTTGGTACCTTACGGTCCGCTCTATCGGCTAAGGTAGCACTAGGAGAACTACTGCGATTGTGTCCCGGTTCTGCTGGGCTAAGTACCTCAGTAGAGAAAGCTAAAACTGACTGTCATGATAAGGCGAGAGACTGGTCGCTGTTCGGCGAGGTTTCGAGTCCCTAAAGACTTATGCCGCTTAGAGCGAGGAGCCGGTCCTGTCCGGCTTAAAGGCGTGTATCGCGCCCTGAATTCGGCCTTCCGAATACTAGGGGCTTCACCGAAATTTAAAATTATAGAATTCTACGGCTAAGTGAGAGTGATAAAGCATTATTAGTCTGGTTGCCTTGTTCGCTGTGCTGAGCACCTCCCTCGAAGGACCCAAGAATGGGAACACGAGTGCTCAGGTTTATCCCGAATACCCCAGCACTCGCGGCATGGGGGGCAGAAGCCGTGGACTAGCCATCTCTCATATTGGATAAACAGCCAAACAGAAGGTAATATTTTAAATTCAAACAAGCGTTGCATAGTGCATATGAAACAAGTTCTCATCATCCAGGATCACACGAGCAAGTTTACTCAAATATTACATCCTTTGGACATTCGTCCCCTACAAGACGGGCACCCTTCAGGACACCCTCATAATAAATTTCGGGGGTGCGATGCTCCTTGCCCTGCGGCGGTCCTTCCTTGATCAGCTTCATGGCGTCTAGCTTGGCCCATTGCACCTTCACACGGGCGAAAGCCCCGCGTGCACCTTCGATGCAGATGGACCGCTTGACGACTTCCAACCGTGGGTAGGCATCCACAAGCCCCCTCACCAGTCCGAAGTAGCTGTTCGGAAGGGCGTCGCCAGGCCACAGCCGGACTATAAAGCCCTTCATGGCCTGTTCGGCCGCCTTGTGTAGCTCGACCAGCTGCTTCAGCCGGTCGCTCATAGGCACCGGGTGTTCGGTCCCAGTATACTGAGACCAGAACAGTTTCTCCGTTGAGCTTCCCTCCTCGGCCTGGTAAAACTGTGCAGCATCTCACATGCTGCGGGGCAAATCTGCGAATGCTCCTGGAGAGCTCCGGATTCGGGTAAGTAATAGGTAATTTACTTTCACATGCTTGCTTTGCATATAGAATGCCTTACCCGCCGCTATTTTCTTCATCATGTCAATCTCCTGGAGGGCTTTTTGGGCTTCGGCCTTGGCACTCTTTGCGCTCTCGAGGGCCGCGGCAAGCTCAGACTCTCGCGTCTTTGAGTCAAGCTCCAACGCCTCATGCTTCGTCACGAGTGCCTGGAGCTCTTGCTGCACCTCGCCCACCCGAGCCTCTTGCCTTTCCCGCTCGGTGCGCTCCTTGGCCGCTTTATCTTCGCCCTTGGACAGCGCTTGCTTTAGGGTCGCCACTTCGGTCGTGGCCCCTGGCAAATTCATGATGACCCTGTCATTTTGCAATCGCATTCTTTTTATACATATCCATAGACTATGTACTAGTTACCTTTGTTCTCTTCGGGCTGCCTCTTGGCAAGGCCGAGATCATCCTTGGACCCTTTAAGGTCCTGCTTCAGTGCGGCGACCTCTGCAGTCAGTGCGGCAAATGCCAGCAGCGAAGCCTGCATACGCATATTGACATACTTATATTAGACTCCTGCGATATTGTTTGATCCTCTGTTCGACTTTTCTTTGTGAACACCAAAGAGAGCATCAGGGGCTACTGTCTATGCGGTAATATTTTTCCTATATTTTAAACAATTACCTCAAAGCCTGTTAGAAGGCTGGCACAGGCTTCAGTCAATCCACTCTTGGCGGACTAAACCTTTTGGACCACCGCGCTCATAATAGTACGGTGCTCCTCGTCGATGGAAGCGCTGCGAAGCGCTCCCAGCAGATTGTCCGGCGCCTCTAGATGGACAGAGGTCACCGGCACAGGCGTCTTGCCCCTCTTGGAAGGAAGCCGCCTGCCTAAGTCCGGAACCACTGGAGGTTCCGGCGGCTGAGGGCCGAACTCGGAGCCCTCAGGGGCCTTGTTCCCTCTGCTCCCGGAGTCCGGAAGGTCGCCTTCAGGCGCCTCCGGGACTGTCTCCCCTCGACCCGGTGCCTCTTGAGACAATATCTCGGCGTCATCCGCAGGGCAAGGGGAGGTGGCGGTCGGAAGTGGATCGCTATCCATATCCAACGAGCCCAGGGAGCCGTTCGACAATACATCGATACGGGCTCGTGGCGGCCTGCATAATCATATTTGGCGTTAGGGGAAGCAGTGCGACAAAGGAATGCTATGAGTTACACTGGTATCCGAATACTTACGACTTCGCCAGGGGCTTGGCCCAGAGCAGCCACTCGTCTTCGCCTTCGGCGGCGGTGGTGGAACTGTCCGGAAGGAGAGTCCTTCCCTTCTTGGACCTTCGGCCTCCCTAGTTGGGGCGTCCTTCCTTTTCTTGTCTCCCCCAATTGAAGGGGGAGCATCTTCTCCTTCCTCCTCATCTTCGGGGGAGGAGTGTGTCGTAGAGTTATCGGACGATGAGTCCGATGACGCCTGGCATCGGGAACTCTTTCAGGCTCCCTCGACCTTCTTGGTCTTCTCCGGCACCTTGTAAGGAGCCAGAGTCAGCATCTTCATCAGGAGAGCGTCTGCTGGGCCTTCGGGCAAAGGAGCCGAACAGTCGATCTGTCCGGCCATCTCCTGCCAGTCCTGTCAAAGGTACGGGAGCTTAGATCCCGCATAGAGTCAAACTATGAAAAACAAGTATCCTATGAGAGGTAAAACAGCTTACCGCCCTGGCTTGGCGCTTCGCGCAGAATCCGCGATCCTCGGTAGAGGGAGGGCGAACCTCGGCACCCTTGAATAGCACCTTCCAGGCATCCTCGTGAGTTGTGTCGAAGAGCCTGTTCAGAGTTCAGTGCTGGGCCGGGTCGAACTCCCACAGGTTGAAAGCCCGTTGTTGGCATGGGAGGATCCGGCGGATGAGCATGACCTGGACTACGTTGACGAGTTTGAGCTTCTTGTTCACCATGTTTTGAATACATGTTTGGAGTCCGGTCAGCTCTCCCGAACTACCCCAGGACATGCCCTTCTCTTACCAGGAGGTGAGCCGCGTGGGGATGCCAGATCGGAACTCGGGGGGCCGCCGCCCATTTAGGGTCACGCGGCTCGGTGACGTAGAACCACCCTGATTGCCACCCCTTTATGGTCTCCACGAAGGAGCCCTCGAGCCATGTGACGTTGGGCATCTTGCCCACCATGGCGCCTCCGCACTCCGCCTAGTGGCTGCTCACTACCTTCGGCTTGACATTGAAGGTCTTCAGCCATAAGCCAAAGTGGGGCTTGATGCGGGAAGGCCTCGCACACGATGATAAATGCCGAGATGTTGAGGATGAAGTTCGGGGCCAGATCCTGGAAATCCAGGTCGTAGTAGAACATGAGCCCCCGGACGAATGGGTGGAGAGGGAATCCCAGTCCGCAGAGGAAATGTGTAAGGAACACTACCCTCTCATGGGGCCTGGGGGTGGGAATGAGCTGCCCCTCATCTGGGAGCCGGTGCGCGATGTCGTCAGGCAGGTATCCGGCTCTCCTCAGCTTCTTGATGTGCCCTCCGTGACGGAGGAGACCATCCACCTGCCTCCCGCTCCGGACATGGTTGAAGGTTGAGGTGGGAAGTGTGGACTTGGGCGCTGGAGCTCGAGTGCACGAAAATGGATGAGCAAAGGAGGAAGAAGGCATGAATGAAGAAGTGAATCATTATCCCTTTGTATGGGCGGACGAAACTATGCGTCCCCACTAGCCTGGTAAAACTCGCTTATCCCCCAAGCGTCGTAATCAATGGCGTGGTTGGGTTACCCACGCCCGTATTGATGAGAATCCCGTAATAAGGGGGACACGATCTCTACTTTGACAAGACGTGTCAAAAAACTGCCTCGTGTTATGTGTGGGGTTAGTTAAAGGAAACGGTTCGAATAATAGCTGGGCCATGGCATAATGTCATGTTGCCAAAACAAGTCAGCAAATTGGATTTGTGGAAATATTATTCTCTTTACGGTGGTATGTGGAACTTATTTTGCAGGGTCGGACACTATCCTTGTATTCAAATTCTTCCTGGTGTATTCGGAGGAGGAACCCGCCTTGCAATTCCGAAGACAATACTGCGCGCCAGACTCATCGTCATTGAAAGCCTGGTTTAGGGGCTACTGAGGGAGTCCTGGATTGGGGGGTCTCCGGACAGCCGGACTGTTGGACTATGAAGATACAAGATTGAAGACTTCGTCTCGTGTCCGGATGGGACTCTACTGGGCGTGGAAGGCAAGCTAGGCAGTACGGATATGGATATCTCCTCCTTTGTAACCAACCTTGTGTAACCCTAACCCTCTCCGGTGTCTATATAAACCGGAGGGTTTTAGTCCGTAGGACATAACAATAACATACAATCATACCATAGGCTAGCTTCTAGGGTTTAGCCTCTCTAATCTCGTGGTAGATCTACTCTTATACTACCCATATCATCAATATTAATCAAGCACGACGTATGGTTTTACCTCCATCAAGAGGGCCCGAACCTGGGTAAAACATCGTGTCCCCTGCCTCCTGTTACCATCCGCCTTAGATGCACAGTTCGGGACCCCCTACCCGAGATCCGCCACTTTTGACACCGACAACAAGGCTCACAAGGTCTTGAAGGGTGCTCATGCTAGCCTCAAAGAGTCTCATGATCAACTTCAAGTAAAGCTAACCAAGGAGAAAGCCACTTTTCCTCGTATGATGTTAATTGATAATGCAAATGCTACTAACCCATGTTGTGAGCATGTGCATCTTGTTGAGGAGAATGTTAAGTTAAAGGTGCAACTTGAGAAAGGTCTTGTGTCTTGCATACAAGGCGAGAAGAACCTCAACGACCTTTTGACCAACCAAAAGGGAGTTGTGGCCAAGGAAGGGATTGGGTACATGCCCAAGTCCAAGAACAAGAAGAAGAATGACAAGGCCAAACGACCTCCTCCTCTCAAGCAAACCTTTGTGAAGGAGGGAGAGGGTGCTACTAAGGAGAAGGAGAAGAACACCGTGAGGGGTAGTGGTGCCAAGAAGGGCAGCGGTTCCCTTCCCAACAAAGCCGGCGACTTTAACCCTTCTTATGTGTTGTGTCGTGCTAGAGATGGGCATGTTTATGCCAAATTTGTTGGTTCTCCTTATCAGTACATTGAATGGTCTATTTGGGTTCCTAAAACCCTTGTTACTAACATCAAAGGACCCATTACAAAATGGGTACCTAAAACCAAGCATTGATCTCTTGTAGGTGTTTGCTTTTGATGGGGGTTCATGGTTGCTCGATAGTGGAGCTACTAATCATATGACCGGAAGCAAGGACTTGGTGGTGGACGTGCAAAAGATTCCATCCATGCCCACCAACGTCGAGTGGGGTGACGCCTCGTCCTCTAAGGTATTGGGACTCGGCAAGGTTGTCATTTCTCATGACCTTACGATCGAGAAGGTCATGCTTATTGAGTCCCTTGCATACAATTTACTTTCTGTTCGTCAACTAGCACTCATGGGCTTTGCCACTTTCTTTGATGTTGATACCGTGGCCCTCTTGTGGAGCAAGACTCTTAAAGTAGCCTTTGTTGAGCATGTCAAAAAGGGTCTCTATGTGATCAACTTTTCGGAGCGACTCACTAAGACCGCGTCATGCCTAATGGCTAAAGTTGACGTGGGATGGCTTTGGCATCGCCGTCTTGCCCATGTCAATATGAGATCTTTGCAAAGTCTTCTCAAGGGGGACCATGTCCGTGGACTAACAAATGTTAGTTTTGCCAAAGATCGTGCTTGCAGTGCTTGTATCGAAGGAAAGCTACATGAAAAGGCTCACCCTCCCACGACTATCATTTTCTCGAAGAGGCCTCTAGAGCTCCTTCACATGGATCTCTTTGGGCCTCCATCTTTTGATAGTCTTGGGGGTGGGAAGTATTTCTTGGTGATTGTGGATGATTATTCAAGATACACTTGGGTATATTTCTTCAAGAGGAAGAGTGAGACCCAGCAAACCATCATCGACTTTGCAAATGAGGTTCAACGTCAACACAATGCAAAGATCTTGACAATAAGAAGTGACAACGGCACCGAGTTCAAGAACTACACCTTGGATGAGTTTCTTAGTGATGAGGGGATCAAGCATCAATATTCCGCACCGTACACCCCTCAACAAAATGGTGTAGCGGAGAGGAAGAACCGGACGTTGATGGATGCGGCAAGGACCATGATGGTGGAGTTCAAGTCTCCATACAACTTTTGGGCCGAAGCCATCAACACCGCGTGTCATGCATCAAATCAGCTCTACCTCCGCAAAGGCTTGAACAAGACTCCATATGAGATACTCACCGGGAACAAGCCCAACCTCAAGTACTTCCGGGTGTAAGTGTCTCATTCTCAAGAAAGGTGTTCGTTTGTCTAAATTTGAGGCTAGAGCTCATGAGGGCATATTTGTTGGTTATGCTACAAACTCCCATGCTTACCGTGTCCTCAATAAGTCCACGGGACTTATTGAGGAGACATGTAACATGGAGTTTGATGATAATAACGGCTCCCAAGTGGAGCAAAGTGGCACTTGTGATGTAGGTGATGAAATTCCTCCCCAAGCCATAAGAAGAATGGGTGTTGGTTTTATCCTACCCATTGAGGAACCCCTTTTGGCCGAAGGAGAAGGACAATGCTCCACTCTTGTGGAGCCATCACCAACCCAAGGCTCACATGCTTCCGAAGAACAAAGTGAAGGCCCTCAATCTCAAGAGCAAGACCAAGGGCAAGGTCAATCCCAAGATGGTGTTGTAACATCATGTGATGCCCAAGGTCAGGTTCTCTCCTCCGAGCAAGTTCAAGATCAAGAGCTCATTCGAGATCAAGAACAAGCTCAAGACGACGCTCAAGATGATCAAGTGACCACTCCTCGTCTCACCCCCGAGGAGGAATTGGAGCGTCATGCCGCCAATATTGCTTCCAAGCTCTCCACCAAGGATCATCTCATGAAAAATGTGCTTGGAAGCTTAAGAAAGGGGGTAAGCACTCGTAGACAATTAGCAAACTATTGTGAACATCACGCGTTTGTCTCGTGTGTTGAACCCCAAAAGGTCTATGAGGCACTCGAAGATCCGGATTGGCTCAAGGCCATGCATGAAGAACTCAACAACTTTGAACGCAACAAGGTGTGGAGATTGGTGCCAAGGCCAATGGAGAACCACAATGTCATTGGAACCAAGTGGATATTCAAGAATAAGCAAGATGCTCATGGGATTATCATTCGCAACAAGGCTCGGTTGGTAGCACAAGGCTACTCCCAAGTCGAGGGTATTGACTACGGTGAAACCTTTTCCCCCGTTGCTCGTCTTGAATCCATTCGCATGTTGATTGCATATGCTTCCCATCATAACTTTGAGTTACAACAAATGGATGTGAAGAGTGCTTTTCTTAATGGTCCCATTAATGAGTTGGTTTATGTCAAACAACCCCCCGGGTTCGAGGATCCCTACTTTCCTGATCATGTGCATCAACTTGATAAGGCACTCTATGGCCTTAAAGAAGCCCCACGTGCGTGGTATGACCACCTTACCGAGTTGTTACAAGACCGTGGTTTTGAAGTTGGGCTAATCGACCCCACTCTTTTTACTAAGAAGGTCAAAGGGGAGTTGTTTGTGTGCCAATTATATGTTGATGATATTATCTTTGGTTCCCCTAACAAAGCTTTCAATGAGGAATTTGCCGCTCTCATGACCTCAAAGTTCGAGATGTCTTCCATGGGAGAGTTGAAGTTCTTCCTCAGGTTCGAAGTGAAGCAAAGGAGAGAAGGAAACTTCATCAAACAAGCCAAATACACTCAAGACATCCTCAAGAGATTCAAGCTAAGTGATGTCAAGACGGCTTCCACTCCCATGCCCAGTAAGTGCCAACTTGACATTGATCCCAATGGTAAAGTGGTGGATCAAAAGGTATATCGCTCCATTATTGGCTCCTTGCTTTACCTTTGTGCATCCAGACCGTATATCATGTTGAGTGTGGGAATTTGTGCACGGTTTCAAGCCGCACCTAAGGAAAGTCACTTTGTAGCGGTCAAGCGAATCTTTCGATATTTGGCTCATACCCCAAACTTTGGCTTATGGTACCCAAGAGGAGCAAACTTCAAGCTTGTAGGTTATTCGGACTCGGATTGGGCGGGAGACAAAGTGGATAGGAAGTCCACTTCCAGAGGGTGCCAATTTCTTGGTTGCTCTTTGGTGAGTTGGTCTGCCTAGAAGCAAAGTTGCGTGCTCTCTCGTCCACGGAAGCGGAGTATGTGGCTGCCGGTAGTTGTTGTGCACAACTTTTATGGATGAGGCAAACTTTAAAGGATTACAGTGTCATTTGTGACAAAGTGCCTCTTTGGTTTGACAATGAAAGTGCAATCAAGATTTCTCTCAACCCGGTGCAACACTTCAAGACGAAGCATATTGAGATCCGATATCAATTCATCCGGGATCATATTAGGCGAGGGGAGATCGAGCTCAACTATGTCAACACTCTTGATAACCTTGTGGATATCTTCACGAAGCCCCAGGATGAAGAAAGATTTTGCGAGTTAAGGCATGAGCTAAATATTATTGATTCGAGCAATGTGACTTGAACCTTTGCACACCCCTCCACACTCAACTTGTTCTCTAGTTTAGGTGTAGGCATGGACATAGGGGGAGTGTTGTTCTCTCAATGAACTTTCCCTCCCCCCATAATGCATAAACTAATCAAACTCTTTCACATTAGCCATTTTTTATGGTACTTGTGCTTCAAAGATGAGTGTTGGTCATGGGCCCAAGGTTAAAATCTTCGCGGCGCCATACCTCTGAACTCAAACATAGGTGGCCTCGGCCACCGCCCTCTCTTGGAAAGGTGTGTGTTTTTCGTTCTTTTTGTTGGTTTTGTGTGTGTTTTTGTTCTTGTTTTTGTCTCGGTTTCTTTTCTTGAGCTAAGCCTTTTGGCCTGTCCTTTTTGCGGCTGAGCGGTACTACCGCTGTGTGCATGGTACTACCGCTGATAAGCGTCAAGCGGTACTATCGCCCACCCCAGCGGTACTACCGCTGCGGGGCGGGTGATGGGGGGTTATGTTGGGGCAGGGGGAGTTGTTTTCTCCCCCATACCCATTCGCCCCCACTCGCTCATCTTCCTCGTCGCTCCAACGACGTCTCACCGCAGGAGGGCCTCAGCCGGCCGCCGTTTTCATGCCATCCCTCTCCATTTCCTCTGGTGGAGTCGATCCCCACCACGTCCATTAGCCATGGATGCCGGTATTGCCCCCGCTCCCGTTCTCTCCTTGCCTAGATCTTGCATCTAGTTTTTAGGGGCGATAGGCATTGTTTTTCTCGTCTTTTGGCTAAGTTGAGGCTTGAGTAGGATGGAGATGGCTTCTAGGCCCTTTGGATTGATGTTTGGTAGGCTTATTTTTGAATTTGGCATCACTGGTAGTGCCGGATCTGTCCATGGCGGTAGGGAACCGCCGTTCCCCATCTTGAGCGGTACTACCGCGCGAGCGGTACTGCCGCGGTTGGGTCATAGTACTACCGCTGGATGCCCAGTTCCATCATTTCCTACCACATTTTGATCCATGTTGTTTTGTTTGGTGGCTTATGCTCTTTCTTTCGTGTTGTTCCTTCTGGTCGTGTGTTTGGTTCTAGGTGATGATCATCCTGAGCAGCAGGTCCGCCGTGTCAACCCCGGCCGTGCAACATCAAAGCGCTACCGCACATCTGAGTCAGCAGGTGGTTCCTCAAGTGCTCCACCGCCGCCAGCGGGTGCTTCCTCAAGTGCTCCACCACCGCCTTAGCTCACGAAGAGATCAGCCAACAAGCCAAAGGGAAAGACTGTGTCTGAGATGTCTGCCAAGGAATTTTGGGCAAGGCATCGCCGGAACCCCTATGAGGAAGACCAAGATCCCACTTTGGTCAACCGCCCGTTCTGGAACCGCTTTCAGTTCGCCATCTTCTTCGATGTGATCAAGGCTAAGAAGAATCACTATGTTGATGTTCATTCCATCGACA
Source organism: Triticum monococcum (assembly GCA_034509565.1). Lineage (NCBI taxonomy): Eukaryota > Viridiplantae > Streptophyta > Magnoliopsida > Poales > Poaceae > Triticum > Triticum monococcum. The sequence goes on from CM067841.1 coordinate 390,758,324, forward strand.
CCGATCCTATGGAAAAGGACCCTGAGTACTTTGGCGAAGCCCTTCAGATGTGCTCTCAGTTGAACATTCTCATAATCATGCAGTTCAACAAGGACTTTGATGCAGATTTGACCTGTCAATTCTATGCCACTGTCCATCTTGGAACTGATGAAGAAAGGACTCTGACTTGGATGACGAATGGCAGGGTGCTCACTGTCAAGTGGAAGGCCTTCATGGAGTTACTTAGGGTGGAAGATCTCGGGCTTGAGAATCCAGTCGGCTTCCGCCCTCACCGCAATGTCACCTCCACTCACAAGCAAGCCCTCTGGACCTACTATTCTGAGAAGGTTAACCCCAAGACTAAGAAGGTAGCCTATGAGTTGCCTGCCTTTCTGGACATCCTTCACCGCGTGTTTTGAGAGACTCTTTTCCCTCGCATTGGGAATCTGGATATGGTCCACTCCTATCTCTGGAGAGTCCCTAGACATTTCTCATGTTATGTGGTCTGAACTTCTTTCTGCCATTTCTGAGCACAAGTGCCCGATCTATGGTCCTTTCATCATGTTGCTCATTGAGAAGGCCTGGGCACATCACTATCCCAGGGTTGTGCTGGAAACTGGAGAGTTGATTTCTCATGAGATCAAGCGTCTGAGGAAGAAGGACAATTGGGGCACCCAGGCCCCCCAATCTGGTGGTACACCTTCTAAGGCTGACATGGAGACCGAGGATGAGGCTGAGGCCGACAAGGATGAGGACTATGAGCCCCTCCGGTGTGGAGCACTCATGGGCTAAGAGGATTAAGCGCAAGATGAAGAAACTTTTCTGCATGGAGTCTCATGGCCAGTACATGTCTCATGTCTCTAAGAAGAAGGCCCACAGACGTCACAAGGAGCTCATGCGACAGTTGGGTGCCACTATTAATAGTGGATCTGAGGAGAGGATCACCGATGAGGAGGAGTGGGTTCAGCAGCACTGCACGTGGACCGATTCACATGCCGAGCAGTTTCCGATCGATGACGGCCGTGCAGACGATCCTGCTGAGATGTGATGTTTGAGATCCTCTGCTTGCTATCACCTGGAGCCGTAGCAACGCTCTTTGCCCTTTTGGTGTCTCGATGCCAAAGGGGGGAGAGTTTAGGGATTTGTGTATTTGTGTCGTTGCCTAGTTGCGAGTGTGTCTTTCTGGTTTGTGGTGTCATTGTGTTTTCTCGCCATTTGCTTTGTTTGGTTTTGTGCCAGTGAGACCTTAGTTCCAGACATATGGTGTGAGACATATGCTACCTTATCTTTATCTTATCATTATCTATGTCTTTCTGGTACTTTAGTATCTTATGAGTTGCATGCTTATCTTGTTATATACCCTGCTCTCATGTATTCTTTGCTTAGGATGTTGGACTATAAAATATAGGGGGAGTGTTGAACCTAATGTGTGTGTCTTGCATTCCAAAGGCACTACTAACTAGGTGCACACATTCAGGGGGAGCCCGTCTATATTTTGTAGTTCTAAGTATCTTTACTTTCATGTATTATCTTTGTGCAAATCCCTGGTTGTCATCAATCCACCAAAAAGGGGGAGATTGTTAAGGCATATCTCTCTCGATGTAGTTTTGGTGATTGATGGCAACATGTTTGCGAACTAATCGTGTGCTTTGAGCATTTCAGAGTTTCATCCTTTGGCACGAGACAATTTCTTTCCCCTCGGAGTGTTATTCAAGACGATGTAGCTCTTTCATTTCTATTTTGGTGGACTAGTTTCATAGGAGGCACCGTACTATCAAGAGGGGGTCTGCTTTGGTAAGGCTAGGGTGGAATCAACACGTACACATCCTTTTCACACCCTTTGAGCCTTTCCACTTAAATGGAGAGCTCATTCCCCTTGCTTGTGCTTGTTTTGGGTCCCAGCGGTAGTACCGCTCAAGAGCCACAGGCGGCAGTACTGCTCGGCAGCGGTAGTACCGCCTGTGGGTCCTAAGCCGTAGTACCGCGGGGGCACCAGGCTCCTACCGCATCAATTCGAGGGGGTCGCCTCTCGTGTCGGATTGTGCGGCACTAAGCAGCGGTAGTAGATGCGGTAGTGCCACTCGAGAGCGGTAGTACCGCCCTACCACCATGGTAGTACCGTGCAGGGGTCCAAACAGTAGTACCGCGTGGGGGAGCGGTAGTACCGCAGTCCCAGCGGTAGTACCGCCCTCTGCGGGGCTGTTCAGGGGGGTAACGATTGGATTGTTTCCCCCACTATATAAGGGGGTCTTCTTCCCCAAAGTTGACTCACCTCTTCCCCAAAAGCTCTGTAAGTGCTTCTACTGCCACTTAGTGACTTTGGTGTATTGAAGACTTATAGGTTAAGGGACTAATATGTTTATGAGTGTACACAGGTCCATAAGTCTATGAGGAGTTTGATATTTACAGTGAAAGTCGACCCCTAAAAATGAAGTTCTTCGACTGAAGACTTTGTATTTCTGAAGACTTTGAAGATGAATAAATTGGTGCAATCCTAAAGACTTGGTATTCATTCGAGGAACATGAAGCATGAAGACTTTTGTTTTCTTAGTTTCATTTTATATTTCTTGAGTCATAGGAAACACCGTACTATTAAAGCGGGTTGAGGAAATACTAGGGAAAAATTTCCATGTGATGCTCAACTCAAATCCTACACCTACCAATCCTTTCGAGTGAAGCCATTGGAAATCTCATACAGCTGATACGTCTCCATCGTATCTACTTTTCCAAACACTTTTGCCCTTATTTTGGACTCTAACTTGCATGATTTGAATGGAACTAACCCGGACTGGCGTTGTTTTCAGCAAAATTGCCATGGTGTTATTTATGTGCAGAAACAAAAGTTCTCAGAATGACCTAAAACTCCACGGAGCGTATTTTTGGAAATAATAAAAATACTGGCAAAAGATCAAGGCCAGGGGGGCCACACCCTAGCCACAAGGGAGGGGGCGCGCCTGCCCCTGGGTGCACCCCCCTACCTCGTGGGCCCCCTGGAGCTCCTCCGACCTCAACTCCAGCTCTATATATTCACTTTGGGGGGGGAATCAGAGAGAAGGATTCATCGAATTTTACGATACGGAGCCGCCGCCAAGCCCTAAAACCTCTCAGGAGGGCTGATCTGGAGTCCGTTCGGGGCTTCGGAGAGGGGAATCCGTCGCCATCGTCATCATCAACCTTCCTCCATCACCAATTTCATGATGTTCACCGCCGTGTGTGAGTAATTCCATCATAGGCTTGCTGGACGGTGATGGGTTGGATGAGATTTATCATGTAATCGAGTTAGTTTTGTTAGGGTTTGATCCCTAATATCCACTATGTTTTGAGATTGATGTTGCTATGACTTTGCTATGCTTAACACTTGTCACTAGGGCCCGAGTGCCATGATTTCAGATCTGAACCTATTATGTTTTCATGAATATATGTGAGTTCTTGATCCTATCTTGCAAGTCTATAGTGACCTACTATGTGTTATGATCCAGCAACCCCGAAGCGACAATAATCGGGACCACTCCCGGTGATGACCGTAGTTTGAGGATTTCATGTATTCACTATGTGTTAATGCTTTGGTCCAGTACTCTATTAAAAGGAGGCCTTAATATCCCTTATTTTCAGCTAGGACCCCGCTGCCACGGGAGGGTAGGACAAAAGATTTCATGCAAGTTCTTTTCCATAAGCACGTATGACTATATTCGGAATACATGCCTACATTACATTGATGAATTGGAGCTAGTTCTGTGTCACCCTAGGTTATGACTGTTACATGATGAACCACATCCGGCATAATTCTCTATCACCGATCCATTGCCTACGAGCTTTCCATATATTGTTCTCCACTTATTTACTTTTCCGTTGCTATTGGTACAATCACTACAAAATACCAAAAACATCACTTTTGTTATCATTGCCTTTTGCTACCGTTACCACTATTATCATATTACTTTGCTACTAAATACTTTGTTGCAGATATTAAGTTTCTAGGTGTGGTTGAATTGACAACTCAGCTGCTAATACTTGAGAATATTCTTTGGCTCGCCTTGTGTTGAATCAATAAATTTGGGTTGAATACTCTACCCTCAAAAAATGTTGCGATCCCCTATACTTGTGGGTTATCAAGACTATTTTATGGCGCCGTTGCCGGGGAGCATAGCTCTATTCTTTGAGTCACTTGGGATTTATATTTTCTTATCATTATGAAGAACTTTAAAGATCCAAGAACCAAGATTTAACCCTCAACTACGAGGGGAGGTAAGGAACTGCCATCTAGCTCTACACTTGATTCACCTTCTATTTTGAGTAAGCTTGCGACACCTAAACCTGCTTCTGCTATTGATTATGATATGTCGCATGTTATTGATTATGCCACTTCTGCAATGCATGATACTTATGATGAAAGTACTTCTATGCTTGATACTACTATGCCACTTGGTGAATTTCTTGATGAACAACTTGCTAGGGCTAGAGAGAATGAAATTATTGAAACTGATAATATTGACGAAAGTGATGATGAAGACTCTCCCCCTAATAAATATGAATTGCCTGTTGTTCCTGAGGGTTATGTTATGGATGAAGAAGCTAGTATAGCTATTTTAGCTTGCAATGATAGATATGATCTAAAGAGGTTATTAGCTAAATGGAAGCAGCAATCCCTTAATGCTAGAATGAAACCTGACCCTGCTTTTGCTACTTCACCTATCTGTGTTACTCATAAGGATTATGAATTTTTCTATTAATCATGATATAATTACTTTGGTTGAATCTAATCCTTTTTATGGCTATGAATCTGAAACTGTTGTGGCACATCTTACTAAATTAAATGATATAGCTACCTTGTTCACTAATGATGAGAGAACTTGTTACTTTTGTATCCTTAAAATATTCCCGTTCTCATTAAAGGGTGATGCTAAGATATGGTTTAATTCTCTTGATCCTGGTTGTGTGCGTAGTCCCCAAGATATGATTTATTACTTCTCTGCTAAATATTTCCCTGCTCATAAGAAACAAGCTGCCTTAAGGGATATATATAATTTTGTGCAAATTGAAGAAGAGAGTCTCCCACAAGCTTGGGGGAGGCTTCTCCAATTACTTAATGCTTTGCCTGATCATCCACTTAAGAAAAATGAAATACTTGATATCTTTTATAATGGACTAACCGATGCTTCCAGAGATTACCTGGATAGTTGTGTTGGTTCTGTTTTCAGGGAAAGAACACCGGATGAAGCTGAAATTCTATTAAATAATATGTTGACTAATGAAAATAATTGGACACTTCCTGAGCCTGTTCCTAAACCAACTCCGAAGAAGAGAGGTGTTCTATTTCTCAGTCCTGAAGATATGCAAGAGGCAAAGAAATCCATGAAAGAAAAGGGTATTAAAGCTGAAGATGTTAAGAATTTACCTCCTATTGAAGAAATACATGGTCTTAATTCACCGCCTGTCGAAGAAATGCATACTTTTAATCCATCTCCTATTAAAGAAATACATGGTCTTGATAACCCGGCACAGGTAATAAAGGTAAATTCTCTCTATAGATATGATAAAGTTGAAATCCTATTTACTAAGTTTGCTAGCCCATGCTTAGATGAGTTTGATAAATTTATGGTTAAGCAAGAAGACTTCAATGCTTATTTTGGTAGAGAATTAAAACGCAGTGCTGATATGCTTGAACACTTGGGTGATTATATGGCTAATGTCAAAGGTGAACTTAAACTTATTAGTAAACATGCTTCTATGGTTACCACTCAAGTAGAACAAGTACTTAAAGCTCAACATGATTTGCTCAATGAATTGAATAGTAAGAATAATGATTTTGATGTTAGAGTGGCTACTAGAACTGGTAAAATGACTGAGGAACCTTTGTATCCTGAAGGCCACCCTAAGAGAATTGAGCAAGATTCTCAGAGAAATAATATAGATGCACCTAGTCCTTCTAAAAGGAAGAAAAAGAAGAATGATAGGACTTTGCATGCTTCTAGTGAACCTATTACTGAAACACCTAAGAATCCAAATGATATTTCTATTTCTGATGCTGAAACACAATCTGGTAATGAACCTAAAACTAGTGATGATGTTAATGATAATGTTCATGTTGATTCTCAACCTAGCAATGATAATGATATAGAAATTGAACCTGTTGTTGATCTTGATAACCCACAATCAAAGAATCAACATTATGATAAGAGAGACTTTGTTGCTAGGAAACATGGTAAAGAAAGAGAACCATGGGTTCAGAAACCCATGCCTTTTCCTCCCAAACCATCCAAGAAAACGGATGATGAGGATTTTGAGCGCTTTGCTAAAATGATTAGACATATCTTTTTGCGTATGTGATTAACTGATATGCTTAAGATGAATCCTTATGCTAAGTACATGAAAGAAATTGTTACTAATAAAAGGAAGATACCGGAAGATGAAATTTCCACCATGCTTGCTAATTATACTTTTAAGGGTGGAATACCAAAGAAACTTGGAGATCCAGGAGTACCCACTATACCATGCTCCATTAAAAGAAACTATGTTAAAACTGCTTTATGCGATCTTGGAGCCGGTGTTAGTGTTATGCCTCTCTCTTTATATCGTAGACTTGATTTGAATAAGTTGACAGCTACTGAAATATCTTTGCAAATGGCTGATAAATCAACTGATATACCTGTCGGTATTTGTGAGGATGTGCCTGTTGTGGTTGCAAACGTTACTATTTTAACGTACTTTGTTATTCTTGATATTCCCAAGGACGATAGTATGTCTATTATTCTTGGAAGACCCTTTTTGAATACTGCAGGGGCTGTTATTTATTGCAACAAAGGCAATGTCACTTTTCATGTTAATGGTAATGAGCATACGGTACAATTTCCGAGGAAACAACCTCAAGTCCACAGTATCAATTCTATTAGAAAAATTCCATCAATTATTTTTGGAGGTTTTGAATTTCCTCTTCCTACTATCAAGAAGAAATATGATATTCTTATTGTTGGGGATGTGCATATCCCCGTTGAGGTAACCTAGTGTTATTTGAGAATTCTCCGGTTCCATATTATTCGGAATGAGTTTGTTAACAAGACTTGATCAACCTTGTTAATGGATTCCTTTTGATGATCATGAGATGGATGAAGTTAGAAAGCACAACCCCCTGTACCCTCCTTTTACTTTCTGTTATTCATATTAAATAAAGTAAAAATAGTATTTTTCTGTCTGTTATCTGAATTATCTGTGCAATATAAAAATACCCCGAAAATAAAAGTTCTCCAAATGCCCTGAAATTTAAATATGATTTTTTCTGGAATATTTGAGAATATTTGGCATTGAGAACACAGCAAGCGGGCACCCACCTGGCCACGAGGGTGGAGGGCGCGCCCTACCCCCCTGGGTGCGCCCCTGCCTCATGGGCCCACGGTGGCCCTCCTCCGCTTATTCCTGCACCCACATACTCCTTCTTCCTCCCACAAACACCATTATCCAGCTCAAGCATGAGTTCTAGCTCATTTTGCTGCGATTTTCGATCTCCTTGCTCAAAGCACCTCTCACAAAAACTACTTTGGGGGATTGTTCCTTGGTATGTGACTCCTCCATTGGTCCAATTAGTTTTTGTTCTAGTGCTTTATTCATTGCAAATTTGTGCTGCCTAGGTGACCATGTTCTTGAGCTTGCATGTCAAATTTATATGGTTCCAAGTAGTTTTGATGCATGATGTAGGCTCTAGGCACTTGTAGGAGTAGTTGCTCTCAATTTTGTTGAGTTTGGTTCACTTTTATTTTTGAAGTTACTAAAAATTTCAAAAAAAATTCAGGGAAAGAAATATGTTTAGGAAAATGTACCAAGGTGGTTCTTTAAGGAAACAAGGACCTAGGCTTGCAATGCGTGATGCTGATAATGAGCCACCAAGGGATGCTCCAGTGTGGCCTTGTGAATGGCCTTCAGAGGACTTCATGGATCGAGCAGGAATTAAGGAAGAATTTAACGCATATTTGTGTAACGCTGATCTTGTGAACTTCGGGGAAGACAAATGCCGTCAGTACCACTATCTCACTAGCACCTTTGTGAGGAGGTTTGAATTTTCATCTTCACGTAATTCTCAAACTGTCCTGTTTGATCTTTATGAAAATTCTTACACTATGGACTTAGAGGAATTTACCACTGCTTGCAAACTTCCACAAGGGGGTAGTACTAGTGAACCTCGCAAATCTGAATTTAGAGATTTTCTTAGTAGTATAACTATGGGGGAATCTAGAGATATAGCACAAGCTACCATACGGAGCATTCACCTTCCTGCTATACATTATTTTGCTCTCTTCGTAGGTATATGCATTAACGGTAAAGATGAAGCATGTCACATGTGTGTCCCTGACCTTAGTGCTCTTAGGAGTGCTATGCTAGGAGATAAATCTTATAATTTAGGAGCCATTGTTGCACGTAGGTTGCATCTTAATAGATTTAATGGAGATTTCTTTGGTGGAATTTATGCAACCCGCATAGCTAATTTTCTTGGTATAACCATACGTGAGGATGATATTGAGTTGCCTCATGCTTATTTGGATTATGAGGCTATGGTTCATCATCAGCTTATTGAGAGGAACGATCAATTCCTCCAGTACCGACTAATCTTTGATAGATGACGCACCTATCACGTCGCTCTCCCTGCTTCTACTTTCTTTGATTTTCAGGCAAAGGGGAGATATTTTATAACCAGAGAGGAGGCGGAAGAGTATAAGAGGAGGGCTGAGATAGCTCGCCTCCAAGCTGCAGCCCACAATGCAATGACTGCTGCATCTTAGTACGACCCCAACTACAACTTTGGATATCCGCCAGGCCATCCGTGGCATTAGACCAACTTAGGCCAAAAGCCTAAGCTTGGGGGAGTACGTATTTCTCACCGACATTACATTCATGTTCACACACTCATTGCTAGATGTCGTGCTCATACTTTTTCATTGTATCATCCATGCTAGTTTATTTTCTCTTTTTATGCTTTCTTCTTGTGTGTTTAATAAACCTTAAGAAAAACCAAAAAAATTTAGTTGTAGCTTTTAGCCAGTTTTAATTTCCATGCTTGTAGTAGTAATTAAAAAGAAAACCCAAAAAGATTTCTTGTTCTTCTTTTGCCTGTTGGGATCTTTCCCGTGTAAATAGTTTTATTTCTTTTCTTTTCTTTGGGGGTCGATAGGAGAAGACCATAATTAAATTTTTGAAGTGGCTCTTATATGCATTATTGTTGATCTGACAAAAGAGCCCATATTGCCTTGTCTTCTCCTGTTTATTGAATGCTTGCATATTCCAGCTTAGTCCAATGCATCTGCACTATGATTATTATCCACATCGTTCGGTCATGCAAGTGAAAGGCAATTATGACGATATATGATGGACTGACTGAGGTGAGAAAAGCTAGTATGAACTCGACCTCTCTTGTTTTTGTAAATATGATTAGTTCATCATTCCTGATTCAGCCTATTATGAATAAACATGTTTGCAATGACAACTAGAGATCATAGTTTCTTGTGCCATGCTTAATTATCTAGGAGCTTATAATGGTTTACCTTGCGTGCCAACATGCTATTAAAATGCTTGTGATGTGGCATGATAGGGTCGTATCCTCTTTTGAACGATTCGAGTGGCTTAACTTGGCACATGTTCACGCATGTAGTTGAAACAAAATCAACATAGCCTCTATGATATTTATGTTCATGGTGCATTATATCCTACTCATGCTTGCATTCGGTCTTGATTAATTTTAATGCATGTTCATGAATGTTTTAGCTCTCTAGCTGGTCGCTTCCCAGTCTTTTCTAGCCTTCACCTGTACTAAGCGGGAATACTGCTTGTGCATCCAACTCCATAAACCCTAAAGTTATTCCATATGAGTCCACCATATCTACCTATATATGGTATCTACCTGCCGTTCCAAGTAAATTTGTATGTGCCAAACTCTAAACATTCAAATAAACATTCTGTTTTGTATGCTCGAATAGCTCATGTATCAACTAGGGTTGTTTGTATCTTCCATGTTAGGCGGGCTATTCTCAAGAGGAGTGGACTCCGCTCCTCACTCACGAGAAAATGGCTGGTCATCGGGATGCCCAGTCCCATGCTTTATGAAAATCAAATCAAAATAATTGCAAACAAAACTCCCCCTGGGACTCTTGTTAGTTGGAGGCACTCGTTGTTTCGAGCAAGCCATGGATTGATGCTTGTTGGTGGAGGGGGAGTATAAACTTTACCATTATGTTTGGGAACCGCCTATAATGTGTGTAGCATGGAAGATATCGCCATCTCTTGGTTGTTATGTTGACAATGCAAGTATACCGCTCAAAATATTATTCATCTCTATTTCAAAACCGAGCTCTGGCACCTCTAGAAATCCATGCTTCCCTCTGCGAAGGTCCTATCTATTTATTTTTATGTTGAGTCATCATCCTCTTATTAAAAAGCACCAGTTGGAGAGCACCACTGTCATTTGCATTCATTACTGTTAGTTTACATTGAGTATGACTTGACTGGATCTCTTTTACCATGAATTACAATGTCTAGTCTGTCCTTGATCTTTAAAGGTGCTCTGCATTTATGATTTGCGGTCTCAGAAAGGGCTAGCTAGATACCATCTTGTTATATCATATTATGATTGTTTTGAGAAAGTGTTGTCATCCAAGATTTATTATTATTGCTCGCTAGTTGATTATGCCATTGATATGAGTAAACATGAGACCTAAGCATCATTGTGAATATGGTTAGTTTATAACCTTTGCTAAAAACTTGAATGTTGGCTTTACATATTTACAACAACAAGAGCAAACAGAGTTTGTAAAAGTTTTTCTTTATCACTTTCAGTTTATCAACTGAATTGCTTGAGGACAAGCAAAGGTTTAAGCTTGGGGGAGTTGATACGTCTCCGTCGTATCTACTTTTCCAAACACTTTTGCCCTTGTTTTGGACTCTAACTTGCATGATTTGAATGGAACTAACCCGGACTGACGTTGTTTTCAGCAGAATTGCCATGATATTATTTATGTGTAGAAACAAAAGTTCTTGGAATGACCTGAAACTTCACGGAACGTCTTTTTGGAAATAATAAAAAATCCTTGCAAAAGATGAAGACGAGGGGGCCCACACCCTAGCCACAAGGGTGGGGGGTGCGCCCCCTACCTCGTGGGCCCCATGGAGCTCCTCCGACCTCAACTCCAACTCTATATATTCACTTTCGGGGAGAGAAAAAGATAGAGAAGGATTCATCGCGTTTTACGATACGGAGCCGCCGCCAAGCCCTAAAACCTCTTGGGAGGGCTGATCTGGAGTCCGTTCGGGGCTCCGGAGAGGGGAATCCGTTGCCATCGTCATCATCAACCTTCCTCCATCACCAATTTCATGATGTTCACCACTGTGCGTGAGTAATTCCACAGTAGGCTTGCTGGACGGTGATGGGTTGGATGAGATTTATCATGTAATCGAGTTAGTTTTGTTAGGGTTTGATCCCTAGTATCCACTATGTTCTGAGATTGATGCCGCTATGACTTTGCTATGCTTAATGCTTGTCACTAGGGCCCGAGTGCCATGATTTCAGATTTGAACCTATTATGTTTTCATGAATATATGTGAGTTCTTGATCCTATCTTGCAAGTCTATAGTCACCTACTATGTGTTATAATCCGGCAACCCCGAAGTGACAATAATCGAGACCACTCCCAGTGATGACCGTAGTTTGAGGAGTTCATGTATTCACTATGTGTTAATGCTTTGGTCTGGTACTCTATTAAAACGAGGCCTTAATATCCCTTAGTTTCCGCTAGGACCCCACTGCCACGGGAGGGTAGGACAAAAGATGTCATGCAAGTTCTTTTCCATAAGCACGTATGACTATATTCGGAATACATGCCTACATTACATTGATGAATTGGAGCTAGTTCTGTGTCACCCTAGGTTATGACTATTACATGATGAACCGCATCCGGCATAATTCTCTATCACCGATCCATTGCCTACGAGCTTTCCATATATTGTTCTCCTCTTATTTACTTTTCCGTTGCTATTGTTACAATCACTACAAAATACCCAAAACATTACTTTTGTTATAATTACCTTTTGGTATTGTTACCACTATTATCATATTACTTTGCTACTAAATACTTTGTTGCAGATATTAAGTTTCTAGGTGTGGTTGAATTGACAACTCAGCTGCTAATACTTGAGAATATTCTTTGGCTCCCCTTGTGTCGAATCAATAAATTTGGGTTGAACACTCTACCCTCGAAAACTGTTGTGATCCCCTATACTTGTGGGTTATCAAGAGCTCGGTCAATTTCTTTAGTGACAGAGACGAAGTTCTTCTGGTCTCTGAGGAATTTGTTCTGACTGAGGAATTAGGAATTCGCTAGTTCGGATTGCCTACACAGTGAGGAACATGATAGCCCTGAGGATTTTGCTACCCAAAATTCCGACCGTTGTTGTACTATGCGCCAGCTGTCCCAAAATATCTACCCACCTAACGGTCATATCATTGAAGGGCATTTATGTCTTATCATGTCGGGCTGCTCCCTAGGCTATAAATAGCCACCCCGTACAACCACTAGCTGGTTGGTTGCTCCAAGACAAACTGACACTTGTCATTTGAGAGCATCCCATCCTCCGAGGACTTTGAGTGAAAATCATCAAGTGAGCAAAACCCAAACCCAAACACCTACAAACCCCAAGTGATTGAGCATCACTGAAGCGATTGATCCTGCATGGATCCGACGCTTCTTACCTTTGAAGACTATGCATCTTCCAGATGGTTAGGCGTCATGGTCTAGAGCATCCAAGAGGAAATTGTGGATCGCCGAGTGACCAAGTCTATGAAGGTTTGGAAGTCACCTGAAGACTTACCATGAGTGATTGGGCGAGGTCTGTGTGACCTTAGCTCAAGGGGAATACGGTGAGGACTAAGTGTCCTGAGTTGCGTGTTCAGGACTGGGTGTCCGGGACTGTGTGTCCTCGAGTTTAAATGCCTAGCCTCCCTAACCAGATGTACAACTGTCACAGGAGTTGGAACCGGTCTACCAAATCATTGTCTTCACCAAGCTACATGGTTCCATTTCCTCATTTATGTGTTGAGCGCTTGTTCATATCTGTTTGAAGACTTTGACTGAAGACTTCCTCTATTTCCTCAGTTCAATTTCTTCAGTCTGCTTGTCTTATACTGTGTTATCATGTGTTTACGCTTTCTGTACTCTGTGCTTGTTTTCATTTCATCATGAAGACCATGCTCATGCATGGCTATGTTTACTTCTGAGTACTTATTCCGCTGCAAGTAGTTCTTCACTCAGGAATTTCCTCACCCGCAAATTCCTCAGTGAAGAATTCATAAAAATCGCCTATTCACCCCCCCTCTAGGCGATATAATGCACTTTAAAGCTCCATTAATGCTCCAAGCTCTACTTTCACCCGATCTCTCTCCCTAGCCAATCAAACTTGTTGATTTGCTCGAGATTGGTTGAGAAGGCCCCGATCTACACTTCCACCAAGAGAAATTTGATTCCCCCACTAATCCCTAGAGGATCTTGTTACTCTTGGGTGTTTGAGCACCCTAGACGGTTAGGGTCACCACGGAGCCATAGTCCATTGTGGTGAAGCTTCGTGGTGTTGTTGGGAGCCTCCGATTAAGTTGTGGAGATTGCCCCAACCTTGTTTGTAAAGGTATGGTCGCTGCCTCCAAGGGCACCAATAGTGGAATCATGGCATCTCACATTGTGTGAGGGCGTGAGGAGAATACTGTGGCCCTAGTGGCTTCTTGGGAAGCATTGTTCCTCCACACCGCTCCAACGGAGACGTACTTCCCCTCAAAAGAAAGGAACTTCGGTAACACATCCTCGTCTCCAATGGATCCACTCTTGGTTATCTCGTACCTTTACTTGTGCAAGCTTACGTGTGTTATTTCATTTGCTTGCTTGTGTGCTTGTTGTTGTTGCATCATATAGGTTGCTCACCTAGTTGCATGTGTAGACAACCTACTTTGATGCAAAGTTTAATTTGGTAAAGAAAAGTTAAAAAATTGATAGTTGCCTATTCAACCCCCCCCCCTCTCTAGTCAACCATATCGCGCGGTACTACCGCGGTGGTAGGGCGGTACTACCGCGGTGGTAGGGCGGTACTACCGCTCTCGAGCGGCACTACCGCATCTACTGCCGCTGCTTAGTGCCGCATGCTACCTCTTGAGCACTACGTTGGTTTTCCCCAAATAGGAAGGGATGATGCAGCAAAGTAGCGTAAGTATTTCGCTCAGTTTTTGAGAACCAAGGTATCAATCCAGTAGGAGGCTACGCGCGAGTCCCTCGTACCTACACAAAACAAATAAATCCTCGCAACCAATGCGATAAGGGGTTGTGAATCCCTACACGGCCACTTACGAGAGTGAGATCTAATAGATATGATAAGATAATATTTTTGGTATTTTTATGATAAAGATGCAAAGTAAAATAAAAGCAAAGTAAAAAATCAAAGGAAATTACTAAGTATTGGAAGATTAATATGACGAAGATAGACCCGTGGGCCATAGGTTTCACTAGTGGCTTCTCTCAAGAGCATAAGTATTCTATGGTGGGTGAACGAATTACTGTTGAGCAATTGATAGAATTGAGCATAGTTATGAGAATATCTAGGTATGATCATGTATAGAGGCATCATGTCCGAGACAAGTAGATCGATTCCTGCCTGCATCTACTACTATTACTCCACTCATCGACCGCTATCCAGCATGCATCTAGAGTATTAAGTTAATGAAAACAGAGTAACGCCTTAAGCAAGATGACATAATGTAGAGGGATAAACTCATGCAATATGATGAAAACCCCATCTTGTTATCCTTGATGGCGACAATACAATATGTGCCTTGCTGCCCCTACTGTCACTGGGAAAGGATGCCGCAAGATTGAACCCAAAGCTAAGCACTTCTCCCATTGCAAGAAAGATCAATCTAGTAGGCCAAACCAAACTGATAATTTGAAGAGACTTGCAAATATAACCAATCATACATAAAAGAATTCAGAGAAGATTCAAATATTATTCATAGATAGACTGGATCATAAACCCACAATTCATCGGTCTCAACAAACACACCGCAAAAAGAAGATTACATCGAATAGATCTCCACAATAGAGGGGGAGAACATTGTAACGTCTGTCTACATAAAAAAGATGCTCCTATTCATAAGCTTTCCAACGGTATATTGTATGCTATATTCCGATGAATGGTTTTAAAAGTTTTATGTATACCGTTGAAAACACATTTTTATGCATTCAGAAAAAAAATTAAACCGTCCTGAGTATGAAAAACTGATCAACAGAAAAAAGTTGTGTGTTTTCAACAGTTTTCCATCGGTATATCATTTGCTCAATTTCGGCAAGTGGTTTGGGAGTTACGGGCAAAAAGCATCACCTCAAAAATAGAGTGAATTTCAAACAGACATGCCCGAGAAGTTCAACTACTTCACGCAGTGCATTTCCGTTCGCGATGAAGGTAGAAATCGTGATCTTGTCATTTTCTAATTTACGTCAAAACAGAACGAATATCATTTGTGTAAGTTCAAGTCCTTGGTCGAAGAAAGTTAAGAAAACTATTGTGACAGAGGTTTCTACCAAAGGAATATCATTTGTGTAACACTGACGAATAGATGAGAAAGTTACAAACGAAAATAGATCACAGAAATTCAACATGAAAACAGCAAGAAGTTTAACTACTACAATGAATGAATTTCACATGAAAAAGTTTTGAAATCGTCGCGAGTATGAAAAAATATCAACACGGGAAAGTTGCGTGTTTACAACAGCTTTCCATCAGTATATCACTTGCTCAATTCTGGTGAGTGGATGGAGAGCTACGAGCAAAAAAAGCATGTGAAAAAACAGAGTGAAGTTCAAGTTCTACACTCAATGCATTTTCGGAAAATCTGTTTCGCGATAAAGGCAGAACGAATGATCTTGCCATTTTTGAAATTACTTGAAAACGGCTAGGATTCAGAGAAAACCATCAACATGAAAAAGTTTCGCACTTTCCATAGCTTTTCAATGGTATATTATTTGCCCCATTCCGATAAAGTTTGTAGAAATTACGGTGAAAATACTTTTATAGCCATTTTCAAAGTTGACTTAAAACCGTAAAGAATTTGGAGAAACCATATATACCAAAAAGTTTCGCATTTGTTCAAGCTTTCCAACGCCATATCATATGCCGCATTCGGACGTACGGTTTAAACATTAGCTCGAAAATACAAACTCGGTGGAGCTTGTACCGTTTTCTAAATTACTCTTAAACTGTTCAAAATTAGAAAAAGCTTTCAACATGAAAACTTAGCACAATTTCATAAGCTTTCCAATGCCATATTATTATCCCCAATTGGATTAGTCATTTAGAAATGGCATCGAAAATACGAACTCGGCTGTTCGGTTTGCGAAACTTTACGATTTCCCAAATTACTCTTTAACCGTAGGGAATTAGAGAAAACTATCAACGTGTGGAAGGAGCGGTTTTGCAGCAGCTTTTCAACGCCATATTATTTGCCTCATTCCGATAAACAATTTAGAAAATGCGATCGAAAATACGATTCACGTTTTTTGTGTGAAGAAAAAACGGTTTTCAAAACTGCTCTTAAACCGCTTACATTTTGTCAAAAATTTAAATTCTGTCATGATACTGCTGTCCATAGCTTTCCAACGGTATATTGCAAGCCCTATTTGGGCAATGTTGGGGGAAGTTCAACCAAGCACTAGGAGAAATTCAGCTCCAACAACTCACGCAGTAAAATTACAAAAAATGCAATTTCATCATGACCCGAGAACAAAATCCGCCAACGAGCGAGATTCCTATTTAAAACTGGTATTTAGTTGCTAAAAATGTTTCTAGATTACACTAACATCATATAGAACATGACTAACTAGAATATATCGCGGGGGAAGCCACGGTTGCGAAGATAGCCCGAAGGTCGGGTTCGTACAGAGGGAAGTTCACGCGCGTTACTCACGCAGTTTAGGTTGTGATCAGACTATTATTCTGATCCCGTGATCAGAAAAGTGTTTATGTATTTATGTGTGTCTATATATATATATATATATATATATATATATATATATATATATATATATATAAGTTTATGTCCTCTACAGCATTCACTTATAGCTATTTCTTCATATTGCCTTTTTTGCTAAGTGAATGTGATCGGACCCTTCCCCCTCTATGCTATACTCAACCCAGTCTATTCATAAATTCTTCATGTGCGTTCTATTTGAAACTCGTTCAAAATCTTCACTATGTACTTGTCACCTGAAGAATTTGTGAACGGAACTTTTAACTTATCATATCTAAATTTTCAGCTTTGCCGCTTAAACCGTTCCACATCCCACGACAACACTTATCCATTCACCCAGATCTCACACGATCTCCACTTCTTAGTACGTGGGTGACACATGTCAAGAGAATGAGAAGGGTTAGGGGCACGTTCGTCCAATTTCTTTGGGCGAACAATTTTTTCACCGTGGCTATAAATACCCCTTCCCTTCCTCACTTCACTTTTACTCCACTCGTTCTCACTCCAGCTCGAGCTTCTCAAACCCTAGCGCCGCCGCTATTTCATCGTCACCAGTGAGGAAGAGCTTCACTGTCTCGACCTCATCCCCATCGTACTCGCGCCAGCTGCGGATTTCTTCACTCCAAGCCGCCGTAGCTGTCTTCCTCTGCCAAGTTAGGGCGTGGAAGATCTGAACTGACGAACTTCACATCTACACCTCTCAGTTCGTCGTGTTCTTCGTCCAGGGTAATTAAAAGTTACTTTTACTACCCTCTTTGATTCAAATGATAACTACAAAATCTTCCAAGGTGTTTATTCTTCAAATTCATCACACACTGAACACCTCACATGTCATCTGTTCTTGATTCATTTCTCTAAGCTATATTTTTCTTCAAGATTCCTCAATTGTGTGGATTTTCGATCTATACAGCTCTGGAACCTAGGACAAAGAACGTTTAGTGAAATTCTTCAAGACTCATCTGGTCAAATTCCTCAAACTTGCTCTTTTTAAAAAACCTCTGAGAACGCATATGACCTCTCCATATTCCTCGCAACTATACTCTGTTCACAGGTACTCATGTCAGCTGTTGAAACACTAGGTTCTCATCAACTTAACTCATTTGCAGCGTTGCTCGAAGAATAGTTGCATACATCTTCAGAGAATTCCATTGTTCAAATTCCTCACCTGAAGAAAATGGCTGATGGAAAGAAGCCACGGAAAGGAGGAAAGAGGCCTGAGGTCAACAAAGCGTTTGAGATCCCTGATGACATATACAAGGACTATTGCACTCCTGATGAGGCCACTCATGGAAAGGAAACCAAGAATGAGCGCAAAGTGCGCATCCAGAGAATAGAGAGGAGATGGGCAAGAGAGTGGAGGGAGTACAGGTATGTTACTCCCAAGTACATGAAGAAATTCGCTCTCCATCCTCCATGCCCAAGACCTCCATTGGCACCTGGCCAAGAAGCTGATCCTACCAGCCTCAAGCGCGGTGAGGATTATCCTGATGAATGGGCCAAGCGCCAGGCCAAGTTGGCCAGACAAGCAAGAGAAGCAGCGAGGAAATTCAATGAAGACTCTGCTGCTGCCACTGCTAAGGCCTCTACAAGCAAGCCAAAGAAGGCCATGCCAAAGAAGCCTGCTCACAAGCCAAGTGCTTCACCCGCAATACCCTCTCAACCAAGTTCCTCAGCAATGCCCTCACGGTCAGATTCTTCAAAGCCCTCATGGCCAACTCCTCAAGCTGCTCCCACTCCAAAATCGTCAACTCCTTTGCCAAAGTCCTTAGTTGCTCCGACCAAATCCTCAGCACCTGCGCATCTCGCCACGTGCCAAAGGACGACGGGCATCTCTAATGCCTCGGGAGCATCTGCTAGTTCCTCAGCACCACTGCATTCTTCAACTGGTCCCACACTGTTGAAGACCAAGGCAACTGCTGGACGAGGCTCTCGGCCAAGTCCTCAAAAGAAGCAGGTCGCTTTTCAAGTGTCGTCCGATGAGGACGAAGCTGATGATGATGAACTTGCAGAAATCATCAGAGATAGGCAGGTCAAGGCCGCTAGAGCCAAGGGCACAAGTGTGCCTCTACTTTTGGATCCAAAGTTGATCCTTGAGTACATTGATCTATGGCACAAGGACCCAAATACTCCTATGCCCGATTTCAAGATGACTCCTGGCCAAATTCATATGTTGACTCACTTCATACAAGAAGAAAAATGGAAGTTTGAGAAGGCCAGGCAGATCAAGAAAGCACAGTACAAAAAGGAGCGCTACCTGAAGAAAACGTTGTCTCTATGACAACTGAAGAACTTGTCACTATTCAATCTGAGATCAAGAAACTCAGTGATGAATATGACGCCTACCACACAGATTGGCTTGGAGCCAAGGTCCATTTTGTGAAACTCATTGATCAATTAACTTCAAATGTTGCAGCACCAACGCAACAGGAAATTCTCAAGCTGAAGCATCTGCTCAGCCTACTGAAGAAAATGCCAGCACCGCTGATGACAATCAGGCTGCTGAAGAAAACGCTAATTCCAGGGCTGGTGACTGCATTCCAGTCGCTGAAGAAATTGCCAGGGCAACCACTAGTGTTGTGCCTGAAGAAAGTGAAGATGTCAGGGCAACTGCTTCAGTTGCGCCTGAAGAAATTCAACCAAATTCCTCTGCTCCTCCTGCGCCTACACGAACTCCTATCCTTCCATCTGCATGAGATGTGAAGAAGACTAAGGCTGCAGAGCGTGCAGCAGTGAAGAAAAGGCAGGCATCAACTTCATCAGATTCTTCAGCCCCGAAGAAGATGAAGCCATTAACTAGCTCATTTGATAACCCAATTGATGTTGTTCCTATCTCAACCATGCCATCAAAGGACCTTATTCCTTTTGATGAAGAGTATGGGATTCCAAGTGAATCTGATGAAGAAATTGAAGTGGATGAAATACCTTCAACCCCAATTATCTCACCCCCATGCCTCAGTTCACTGCTGAAGAGGCCGGCGTTGAAGAAATGGATGAAGAAGTCGATGTGGACATTGGATGCACCACGCTAGTGCTGAATGATGACTTTTGGGAAAGTCAGCACCCCAACTCTCCTCTGTTCACACCTCTTCAACAAATTCCTCAGTCCCCAGTAACTACTGAAGTCCAAATGGGATCTGAAGAACCTAGTGCAACTCCGTCCATCCATGAAGAAATTCCAGCCACTAGTGCTGATGAAAATGTAAATGAAGAATTGAAGTCACAGGTCGCCACTGAAGAAGTACCTGAAATTCCTCAACCTGTGGAACCTGAGATCAAGATCCCTAAGGTTGTGATGCAATTGACTGACACTCTTCACCCCAAGCCAAAGGATCCCTTCTCGAAGAAACAAAAATTCAAGGTTGATGACTTCTTTGGCGAGCATGTATTCTTCACTGACTACAATCCTTATGACTCTGCTCGTCTTAGGAGGAAGCGCTTCTGGACTGCCAGCCAGGCCAATTTCTATTCTTCACTGCTTTTCAACAAGGACAAAATCTTCTACCATGAGCATATTCCTCATATGGACATGGAATCATTGCCTTGTTTCACTCCTGTGCTCAATGTGCTTCATGATGCAGGCCTCCTCAACTTTTGCTCTGACATTGTTGATTGGAATGAAGAGCTTATTCTTCAGTTCTACGCTACACTGCATATCACAGGTGATCCTGAAGATATCAACACCTGGGTCTTGGACTGGATGACCGATAATGCTCATTATAAGGCACCGGCCTCTGAATTTCTTCACGCCCTGCCCATCAGTCCACTCAGTGAAGGAGCTCGCTGCCTTTACCAAGAACCTGAACTCACTGCTCATTACATGCAAGTGTTAATGAAGCCTCTGAAACCCGGTCAAGCCCCAAGGACCAAATTCCTCGTAAAGGACTTACTCTATGTGCCCAGAACAGCCTATCAAATTCTGACGAGGACAATGAGTCCCATCAAAGGCCATGACTCATCTGATGAGGAAATAGTTGGCATCATGAAGAATCTGCTACTCAACATCATTCATAGCATTCCTATCAATTATTATGATTTCTTCATGAGGAATCTGGAAAATGTTGCACTCTCTCCGTTTGAGTTGAAGCCTTATGCTCCTTGGATTATGAGATTCCTCAGAACAAGGTCTTCACTCATCTACAAGGCTGATTTTCAGAATCACCTGAGCTATCTGACCCCGATTGGAGTCCGCAAGCAGACTTTTACTTCAACTGATGAAAAGGGCAAGACACCTCTTGTCATTGATGAAGGCATTCGTCCATTGGATGGTCAGTTTCACAAAGCTGCATCTTACTCCACCAATGATGACTCTGCCACTCATGATTATGCTACCAATGCATCCAAGTCTACTCCTCAAGCCACAGCTCCATGTATGATGACTGACCGTGAGCTGCTTCTTAGTCTTCACCAGAAGGTGGATCGAAATCATAAATGGGTTAAGTGTCAGTTTGGTTCTATTCTTCACAACATGACTGCTACACATAAGGCAGTGAAGAAAAACCATTAGTACCTCCATGAAGTCTTTGCTCGCACCTGGGCTGTCCTATACTCCTATCACATTTGTATGGTGAAGAAGATCTGAAGAAAATGGGTCTCAAGGAAGATTTTGACAGGTCTTCACCTCCTCCGAAGAAATTCAAGAAGGTCAAGGTTCCTTCTTTGGTGACCAGTTCATATTCTTCATCCCGCGACACCGACGAGTATGAAGACTTGGACGACACTGCGGCAGGCCCTACAACGACAAACGACCCCAACAACATTGGCGCTCCTCCATCAACTTGATATTCTTTAGGGGCGTTAGTCCTCATTTTCGATCCTTTTGGTCATTCGATGACAAAGGGGGAGAAATTTGAGTTAGTCTTCAAGCGGGTCTACTTATATGGGCGTTTTTTTCAAAGTTACAACTCTCGTTCTTTTGAAGACTTTGTTGGATCGAGTTGTAATCTTAAACTCTATGGTGGCCTGATACTTTTGATGTGCTTTCATGCATGCTTATTCCTCATTAATGTTAGTGCACGCATGCTGAATTACATCAGTCACCATATTTCATCATGCATTTCAAATCCTTCATATTATATGTCAATGCGTGTATGAATTACAAGATATAGGGGGAGATCTCCATGATTCTACTCTTCAAGTGTGCATTGCTTCAAAAGCAAATTCCTCACTATGCACATCTTCAGGGGGAGTTCTTCTATATCTTGCAATCAAATTCCTCAATTCCAGTATTTACACTTCATATGTTTATCCCCGTTGAAAACTTAACCTATATTGTCATCAATCACCAAAAAGGGGGAGATTGTAAGTGCATCTAGTGCCCCTTAGTGATTTTGGTGTATTGAAGACTTGTAGGTTAAGGGACTAATGTGTTTATGAGTGTACACAGGTCCATAAGTCTATGAGGAGTTTGATATTTACAATGAAAGTCGGCCCCTAAAAATGAAGTTCTTCGACTCAAGACTTTGTATTTCTGAAGACTTTGAAGATGAAGAAATTGGTGCAATCCTGAAGACTTGGTATTCATTCGAGGAACATGAAGCATGAAGACTTTTGTTTTCGTAGTTTCATTTTATCTTTATTGAGTCATAGGAAACATCATACTGTTAAAGGGGGTCGAGGAAATACTAAGGAAAATTTTCCCTGTGATGCTTAACTCAAATCCTACACCTACCAATCCCTTCGAGTGAAGCCATTGGAAATCTCATATAGCTCAGTCAATTTCTTCAGTGACAGAGACGAAGTTCTTATGGTCTCTGAGGAATTTGTTTTGACTGAGGAATTAGGAATTCGCCAGTGCGGATTGCCTACACAGTGAGGAACTTGATAGCCCTGAGGATTTTGCTACCCAAAATTCCGACCGTTGTTGTGCTATGCGCCAGCTCTCCCAAAATATATACCCACCTAACTGTCATATCATTGAAGGGCATTTATGTCTTATCATGTCGGGCTGCTCCCTAGGCTATAAATAGCCGCCCCCTACAACCACTAGTTGGTTGGCTGCTCCGAGAGAAACTGACACTTGTCATTTGAGAGCATCCCATCCTCCGAGGACTTTGAGTGAAAATCATCAAGTGAGGAAAACCCAAACCCAAACACCTACAAACCCCAAGTGATTGAGCATCACTGAAGAGATTGATCATGCGTGGATCCGACGCTTGTTACCTTTGAAGACTGTGCATCTTCCAGACGGTTAGGCGCCATGGTCTAGAGCATCCAAGAGGAAATTGTGGATCGCCGAGTGACCAAGTCTGTGAAGGTTTGGAAGTCACCTGAAGACTTACCACGAGTGATTGGGCGAGGTCTGTGTGACCTTAGCTCAAGGGGAATATGGTGAGGACTAAGTGTCCTGAGCTGCGTGTTCAGGACTGGGTGTCCGGGACTGTGTGTCCTCAAGTTTAAATACCTAGCCGCCCTAACCAGACGTACAACTGTCACAGCAGTTGGAACTGGTCTATCAAATCATTGTCTTCACCAAGCTACCTGGTTCCATTTCCTCAACCCTTCCATTTCCTTATTTATGTGTTGAGTGCTTGTTCATATCTGTTTGAAGACTTTGACTAAAGACTTCCTCTATTTCCTCAGTTCAATTTCTTCAGTCTGTTTGTCTTATCATGTGTTATCCTGTGTTTACACTTTCTGTACTCTGTGCTTGTTTTCATTTCATCATGAAGACCATGCTCATGCATTGTTATGTTTACTTCTGAGTACTTATTCCGCTGCAAGTAGTTCTTCACTCAGGAATTTCCTCACCCGCAAATTCCTCCATGAAGAATTCATAAAAATCGCCTATTCACCCCCCCCCCCCTCTAGTCGATATAACACACTTTCAATTGGTATCAAAGCAAGGTTCCCCCTTTTTCTTTGTGATTTTGGTTTAACCACCTAGAGTTTTAGTTATGTCGACCGCAAGTATGATCAAGGTTTCTGCTAGGTGTCCCACCTTCGATGGGACGGACTACCCCTACTGGAAGAATAAGATGCGCATGCATCTTGAGGCAATGGATAACGATCTCTGGTACGTTGTGGAGAATGACGTTCCCTCTGTCACTCCCACCATCAACGCTGCTGATGTGAATAGATTCAAGCAACTCGACTCTCAAGCGAAGAATATCATTTGTGGCCATCTGAGCAAAGGGTAGTATGGCAGAGTGAGTGCTCTGGAGACAGCTAAGCGTATCTGGGACATTGTATCCAAGGTCAATGAGGGAGTCTCAACACAACATGATTCTCGAGTTGACGTTCTTCGAAATCTCTTCAACCGCTTCAAAAGACTCGACAATGAAAATGTTCAGCAAACCTTCGATCGCCTCACTGACATCTCAAATGAGCTTCAAGCACTTAGTGCCGCTGATATCACCGGAGGTGGTGAAGAAATTGCTGAGATCGCTTGATTCCTCATTTGATGCCTTGGCATTGATGATACAAGAACGTGGAGACTATAAGTCACTTGATCCTGCTGATATCCTCGAGAGACTAAACACTCATGAGTTTCAGCTTGCTGAGAAGAGAGATCTCTATGGACCAAGTTATGGTAGATCACGGGCTCTGAAGGCCAAGGCAGTATCCGAATCTGATGGTGAAGATTATGACAGCAGCCTTGGTGACCCTGAAGAACTGAGCCAGGAGCTAGCAATGCTTGTGAGGAAGTTCCAAAAGTTCTCAAGATGTGGTATTTTTGGTAAATCCTCAAGAGGTGGTGACTTGAGATCAGATTCCTCATCCCATGATTACAAGAAGAGACTCTACCATAAATGCAAAAAACCTGGACACTACATTCAAGATTGTCCTCAGTGGGAAAAGGAATCAAAGAAGAAGAAGAAGTACAAGGATTACAGTTCTGATGATTCAAAAAGGAAGAAGAAATCTTCGAAGTCCTTGTCATCAAGACCCTCAAGGTTCTCATCTCACAAGAAGAGCAGCTCCAAGAAGGCTCCAGCATTCATTGGCAAGGAAATGGATTCGGAGGCTGAATCTGAGGAAAATGAGGAAGAGGAGGAATCTGAGGAGTCAGACTCTGGTGTGGCGAGCCTAGCCCTCGCTACCGCGTTCATTAGCAAGTCCATCTTCAACTCTGAAGAAAAGGACCTCCCCAACACTACTAATGACGGCAATGAGGACTGTGCTCCCACCTATTGCTTCATGGCCAAAGGCTCAAAGGTACTCAAATATCCCTCATCTGAATCTAGTGAGGATGAATCTGATGAAAACCTCAAACCCAGCTATTCTAAACTTGCTAAGATTTCTGTGAAACTACAAAAGGCTCTGGAAAAGGTTCAAAATATGCTAGATAAAAGCGATGATATGTTGGGCGAGGAAATGGATCGCACTAAAATCTTGATTGAAAATCTTCAGAGACTTCAGTCCAAGTTTGACAACCTTCAAAGTCATCATAACACTCTCTTATCTAATCATGAGAAGCTTTCTTACGAATTCCCTCAAAGAAAGCTAGATCTTGAGAAGCTAAGAGTGAGTTATGAAGATCTTCAGAAGGAGCATGATTCATTACTTTCTCAACAAATCAGCGCTACTCAAGATGAATTTGTTCCTCCATGTTTGAAGTGCATTGAACATGAAACTGCTAAGTCTTCACCTGAATGCTCAAATACTTCCATTGCTGCAAATTCTTCAACTGCCTCTGCTATCACTAATTCCTCATCTGAGGACATTGCTAGTATCACTGATGATGCAGGGTTGAAGGAATTTTATATGACATGCATGTACAAAAGCCTCAAAGGGCATCGGGATCTTTATGACGTGCTTAAAGAGCAGATCCTCAACAGGAACCCTAGGAAAGAGGGTATTGCCTTTGAGAGGAAAATCAATGCTAATGGGGCCTACTGGAAACCTGAGCAGTATCCCAAAACCTCATGGGTTGCTGCAAAGGGACCTTTAGTGGATCCATCTACTTTACCTGGCTTTACATGTGAATCTTAATATTCTTCTGATGAGTCCATTGACTCTAACTATAAACTGTTCAAAAATCAGAATGGTGAAGTATTTGCTAGATATGTTTGCACTAACTGCAGGAACGGTCCTCCTATGAAGAAAATCTGGGTTCCCAAAAGGTGCCTTGAAAATCTTCAGGTGAATGTCATCACGACACCACCTGTGAAGAATAGGAACCCCAGATCAAATTCTTCATATGGACCAAATTCTTCATATGGATCCAAGTCCTCATACGGACCAAACTCCTCTCATGGATCAAATTCCTCAAAAGGATCAAAGTCCTCATATGAACATCATCGTGCTAACCTGTCTGTTTCGCAGGGAAGATCTAAGGATTATGGATATGTGCACTATTCTTCAAATCATTATGTCCATAAGTCCTCGAAGAATTTCTCTGCTTACTCTTATGCTTATCCTAACCCCTCTTATGTGAAACGAAGTGGAATGGCATCTATGCCACCTTTCTCTTATGGAGCTCGCAGAATGATGAACGCTTTGCCACCCCTTCAGATGTGGGTGGTGAAGAAAAAGAACTAATCTCTTATGCAGGGTCAGGTCTCCAGACGAACTTAATCGTTTGAAGAATTTGCTGGGGACCTGAATATGCTTGAAAGGACGCAAGCTAATCATGAAGAAATGAATTTTCATTTCTCACGTCCTCATATTGTTTTATCTGTTCTATTGTCAGATGAAATTGATACCATATTCTTCATTGGTGAAGTATATGAGTTCGTAAGTTGCACTAATTCATCTGCAGGATGATCAACCCAAAGCCACTGAGTGGGTCCTCGATAGTGGATGCACAAATCACATGACTGCTGACATGAGCTTATTGATGGACACTGCTTTATCTCCATCACATCTGAAGCATATCATCTATGCTGACAAAGGCAAAAGCAAGGTATTGGGTCTAGGTAAGGTTGCAATCTCAAAGGATCGACACATGGACAAAGTCATGCTTGTCGAGTCCTTAGGGTTCAACCTGATGTCTGTCTCAATGCTTTGTGATTTGATATGGTGGTTGTCTTTGGCAAGCATTGTTGTGTTGTGATCATGGAAACTGATAATTCCAAAGTCTTCGAAGGCTTTAGGAGAGGATATTTGTATATTGTTGATTTATCTACAGGACCACAACCTACTACATGTCTTCTTGCAAAAGCTTCAAAAGGCTGGCTATGGCATCAATGACTTGGTCATGCTGGCATGAGGAATCTGCACACGCTCACGAACAAGAAGCGTGTCATTGGCATTGAAAATGTCAAATTCCTCAAGGATCACTTATGCAGAGCCTGTGAAGCTGGAAAGATGACCAAGGCCAAGCATCCAGCAAAGACTATCATGACTACTACTCGACCATTTGAATTGCTTCACATGGATCTCTTTGGCCCTACTCACTATGCCACATTTACCAATGATGCATCTTTATATGACTTTGTCATTGTTAATGATTACTCTTGATATACATGGGTCCATATTATCACTTACAAAACTGAAATGTAGGAAGTCTTCAAACAATTTTCCTCGAGGGCTTCAACCAACTTTGGTGTGAAGATCAAGCACATCAGAAGTGATAATGGAACTGAGTTCAAGAACACTGGCCTTGATGACTACAGTGATGAACTTGGTATTACTCATGAGTTATCTGGTCCTTATACTCCTCAGCAAAATGGCGTTCTGGAGCACAAGAACAGGACTCTTGTTGAGATGGCCCGCACTATGCTTGATGAGTACAAGACGCCTCCTCGCTTCTGGCCTGGGGAAATTGATACCGTGTGTCACATCATCAACAGGGTATATCTTCACAAATTCTTCAAGAAGACAACATATGAACTTCTCACTGACAAGAAACCCAATGTGAGTTATTTCAAAATCTTCGGTGCTAAATGTTGGTTTAGAGATCCTCATCACAGTTCTAAATTTGCACCGAAAGCACATGAAGGTTTTATGCTCGGTTATGGTAAGGACTCGCACACCTACAGAGTCTTCAACACCTGCCATCACAAGGTTGTTGAAATTGTATATGTGCGGTTCGATGAGACTAATGGCTCGCAAAGAGAGCACCTACCTCCTGTGACAGATGAAATACCTCCTGAGCAATCTATTAAGTTCAAGGCTACAGAGGATGTCATTCCTACTGAAGAATCTGTTGAAGAGGTTATTCCAGAACATGAAGAATGTCATGCTAATGCACCTGAGGAAAATGGTGCTGAAGAAAATGCTGATCAAATTCCTCAACATCAGCCCGCTCATCCTCGCGCCGCGAATGAAGTGCAAATTGAGAAAATCATCAGCGACATCAACATTCCAGGACCTCTCACATGCTCAAGAGCTTCACATTTATCTAACTTTTGTAGGCACTTTGCTTTCGTCTCTATCACAGAGCCCACTAAGGTAGATGAAGCATTTCTGGAGCCTGAGTGGATTCAAGCTATGCAAGGGGAATTACATCAATTCGAGCTCAACAACATCTGGGAACTGGTCAAACGTCTAGATCCTCGCAAGCACAATATCATCGGCACAAAGTGGATCTACCGCAACAAGCAAGATGAAAATGGCCTTGTGGTGAGGAATAAGGCACGGCTTCTAGCTCAAGGCTACACACAGGTTGAAGGAATTGATTTCGATGAAACTTTTGCACCTGTTGCTAGACTTGAAGCTATTCGCATATTACTTGCTTATGCTAACCATCATGATATCACTTTATATCAAATGGATGTGAAAAGTGCATTCCTCAATGGTAAGCTTGAGGAAGAAGTATATGTTGCTCAACCCCCAGGTTTTGAAGATCCAAAGCATCCTGACAAAGTCTTCAGACTCAATAAGGCCTTCTATGGCCTCAAGCAGGCCCCACGGGCGTGGTATGATACTTTGAAGGAATTCCTCATGAAGAAAGGCTTCAAACCCGGTTCACTTGACCCAACTCTTTTCACTAAATCTTATGATGGTGAATTGTTTGTGTGCCAAATATACGTTGATGATATTATCTTTGGCTGTACTGACCAACGTTATACTGATGAATTTGCCTATATGATGAGTGAAGAATATCAAATGTCTATGATGGGAGAACTGAAGTTCTTCTTAGGTCTTCAGATTCGTCAATAGCGCAAAGGCATATTCATATCTCAGGAGAAATACCTCAAGGATGTACTGAGGAAATTCGGCATGCAAGATTGCAAAGGTGTCAAAATCCCTATGCCCACAAATGGCCATCTATGCACTGATGAAAATGGTATTGACTTCGATCAATAGGTATACCGCTCCATGATTGGTTCTTTATTGTACCTATGTGCATCTAGGCCAGATATTATGCTTAGTGTTTGCATGTGTGCTCGATTTCAAGCTACACCGAAGGAATCACACCATAAGGTTGTGAAGCATATTCTACGATATCTAGCTCACACACCAACACTTGGATTATGGTACCCCAAGGGCTCGGCTTTTGACCTCATTGGATTTTCAGACTCTAACTATGCTGGTGATCGTGTGGATCGCAAGTCAACATCTGGCGCATGCCATTTCCTCGGACGATCTTTGGTCTGCTGGTCCTCGAAGAAACAGAACTGTGTATCACTGTCTACTTCTGAAGCTGAGTACATTGCTGCCGGTTCTTGCTGTGCTCAACTGCTTTGGATGAAGCAAACTCTCAAGGACTACGGCGTCAACATGAAGAATGTGCCACTCTACTGTGACAATGAGAGTGCCATCAAGATTACTCATAACCCAGTTCAGCACTCGAAGACAAAGCACATTCAGATTCGTCGTCATTTTCTTCGTGATCATGTGTTGAAGGGCGACATCTCTATTGAGCATGTGAAGACTGAAGAACAACTAGCCGATATCTTCACTAAGCCCTTGGATGAGAAGAGATTTAGCAAGTTGCGTTGTGAGCTAAATATCCTAGATCTTCGAATGTTCTTTGAAAAGGACACTCATCCTAACACTTATGCAAAATTGATGACTTAGATGTGCAACACATGAAGAAACGTTTTTCTTCAATCAATGAAGACTAACACTCTAAGTGTGAAGAAATTAACGAAGAATTTGATTCTCAGAACCGTACGACAATTGTACGCGGTGTCTGAAATCATCATTCTTATACGGTGGGTCACGCCACCACAAAATGTTGAAAATTTTCAATTGAGTTTTTTTCAGTTCTTTGAAATTCCTCGGTTGTTTTTAAACTTGCATTGTCTTCACCATTTCCGTCGTTTTTCTTCATTGGCACGGGGAAAAATAATGTTTTGCACAAGCATAATGTCCCACAGCATCGGATTCATTATGAAGAACATGTTGCAACGCAGCATCGTCCTTCTACAAAATGAACATAAAAAATACTTCGCAATTTAGTCATGTTCATATTTTCTTTGTGGGGTGTAATGTCCCACTGATTTCATTTAAATACAATCCTTTTTAATGACATTTAAGTATGATCCTTTCATTAATTACCATGAAGTCCTCACCCATTTTAGTCGGAAATCAAATCCTTCCTTTTGTAATTTAATAGCCCCAACACATTAAGGCCTATAGATCCTTTCTTTTAATTATCCTACCTTTTTACCTCAAATCCTTCATATAGAATTTATTAAGACCACAATCTTTCTAATAGTTATTCCACCAATTTACCCATGATCCTTTCTTTAATTAGCCACATTTGTTTAAGTATTATATTTAAGCCCACAATCCTTCCTTTATTAGCTCACTCGCTTAATTAGCTCTCCCTAAACATGAGCCTTGGACCTCACCCTTCCCCATCTACAGGAACGAAGGGCAATTTATGCGAACCTCGGGCTCTCCACCTCGCCGTTGCCGAATCGGCGGCTCCCTCGCCCTCCGCCGGACGCTCCGGCGGCAGGAGGACTGGGGAGGCCCGATTTGCAGTGTGTACATAGTGTAGGAGTGCCTAGGGAGCCAGCCGGTGGCGTCGTGGAGGCGGCAGTGCGACTGGATCGGCTTTTTGCAGTTGTTGGTCTCCCCTTCGACGGCGAAGTTCCAGTGGACCAGCTCCTTTCTTCATGCTCGCTGCTTGGTGGAGAGGCCGTGCATGGTTCCCCCGTGTCGAAGATCGAGGGATGGCGATTCCGGCGGTTGAAGATCTGGAGAAGGAAGGCGATGTTGAGTGGTGCGACGACGACGGCGGCCATGGGTGTAGGTCCTCAGGGACCGTTGATCAGAGACTTCCCGTTTTCCCCGGGGGCTGCTTTGATCCAAGGCGTCAGCGAGCAGTGGCGAACGACGTGTCACCGGCTCGTCCACGGCGCCGGCGTAGTCGGGTTGCAGAGGGGCTTGGTTGTAATTTCCTTTTCTGTGTGGACCTTTCAGTAATTTGGCCGTTTTAATATCAACTCCTTTTCTCGCAAAATAAATAAATAAACATGATGACTGCCACTCGTATATTTAGAGTGAGTTGGGATTAGTAAATATGAAAGGTGCATAAGTCTTTGGTTGTTACATCTAAGAGATAGACATGAGGTCTTGTGTTCAATTCCCACAATGTTGATTTATTTTGAACCAATTATTTTTCGCGGTCTCTCTATGAAAGCCCATAAAAGACCCATCAACATACAAGTAACTGGCCCAGATCGCTTAACGTGTGTAAACCAAACGTAAAGGACTAAACCAAACCAAGAATATCTATTTCTTTTAATAATAGGTATAGATATAGAATAGATATATATATAGAGAGAGAGAGAGAAGCACTATTCTAATCCTGGGATTAGAATAGCTATTCGGATCACGATCGGCCCTATAAGTGAGCGCCCTACACGTTCCTGAACTCTCTGAACCACTCCCACCAGGGTCGTCTAGAAAAAAAGGCCACGAGCCCACGACGAGGAACCACACCACCTCTCCCCGATCTCCACACTCGCCCTGAACCTCCCCGCCGCCGGTGCCGCGCCCTACCGCGGACGCCCCACCACTCCCGCACTGTCCGGTACCCCGCCGCCGGTGACCCCCTTGCCGCCGCCCCCGTCGACGGGATCGACCACGAGAACGTCCTCAACAGCGATGGGATTGACCACCTCCCGACCGCATTCCCTTCCGGCGACCGCCTCCGCCCCCCTCGCGTTCCTCTCTGGCAGGACGCAGTGCGCCCCGCCCTTCCTCCAGCCACCCGCCCCCAACCTCCGGCCAACTCCATTACCGTCGTCGCGCGCCGCCCTACCACCGCGGTCGGTTCTGCTTCCCTGCATGCTCCTGCCACGACGGTTGCTGCTCCTTCCGATGGAGTCACTTGCAATGCTGCTCAGGCGTGGTTGGAGAAGACCTTTTGAGGACAAATGCCGAGGCATCCTGTCGCTGCATCGTAACCTGGACTGCTCCAAGGCCAACATCCTCCCTGTGCGCTCCAGGCACCTCTGCGGCCGGTCAAGTTCTTGACGAGGAGCGGATGTGGCCACTTGCTCCTTTTTTGTAGTTGCTCCTATAGACCGCAATACCTACTAGTCATCTCCACTTAGCCAATTTTTGTAGTTTCCCTCTATCTCTTGTTGCTACAGGTAGCAGAAGGTGCATCTCTATCAACACAACTATGTTCTCTTTGAAGTTCAGTTTGTTGATTTTTTGAAGAAAAAGGTTGCATACTTGCACTCCTCTATCTAGTCCTGTGTGGTGATCTCTCCGACTCCTAGGTTAGGCACAAACTAAGAATTGTAGGCATCTTTTGAGTTTAAAATGCTTGAATCTACAGAACATGATTAGATTACTTTCAGAAGGTTTGTAGTTCATACCCCGTTGTGACAGCAGCGAGCGGTCGTAGGTCGCCTGGCCTGCTCTTGGCTTGTTCTGTTGAGAAAAGTTCAAAAAACTAACTGAACTCTTGGCACGGTCTGGCGGTGTTTGGCTGCCTCGGCCACCAGACTGCCAACCTCCACCACCTGACGACAAGGAGCCAAGGTGGTGAGCTGTCGATGCTGGCACAACACCCCTACGCAAGCCAAGTCAATTGTAGCCAATGCAAGGAGAGATTAGTATAGTGGTTTGTAGTGTTCAAATCCATACATGGCATTTTCTGGTGGAATTGGTCAACATGAAGGAGCTACGGGTTAATCCTACAAGCGCTTCACTAAAATAGTCCTAGTTGTTCGCCAACTTTTAGTCATTCACTTTTGCAAGAAGTGCTCATCTTTTTCCAATTGCATGACTAGCTTTCAAATGGTGATGGCTCTGATTTTTTTGGGAGATGTATGAGAACAAAGGTGCGTGTGTGGTAGAAAAAAGATTTCTTTGTATATATGTACTATGGTCATTTTGTTCTTTGGACTATGGATGTTTGCTCTGGTTTTATTGAGTATATAAAAAATATTGACATTAGATTTCTCTGGTTTTATACACATTTGTTTGCGTTTATCCTCTGAAAAAATTGGCCGTTGTTGCTGGCCAGCTTCGCCAGATTCTTCAGTCCAGCTCTAAAAAAAGGAGCATTATATGTTGTTGTCCAGTTTTCTCACTTGTTGGAATGAAAAAAATGGTTGAAGCTCAATAGAAACTGTCCCTGAAGGTCAATAGAAAGTGTTCTAGAAGGTCTGTAGTTGTAGGCATCTCCTAGGTTCATCCCACTAGATCATTCCATGCTTGCTCCTTATATCTCCTGGATAAAGAAGTACAACTACAGTACGGGATTCAAATCAGCACTGGCGTCAAAAAGAACAATGGAGATGTTGTGGTGGCGTTTGTGCATGCTATGTTTATGTGTGTGTGTGTGTGTGTGTGAGAGAGAGAGAGAGAGTGTGTGTGTGTGTGTATGTATGTATGTGTTCTTTGTGTGTGTCTTCGTGGAAATGGGTTAAAAAATCATGTTTTGTGTATAAAAAGGAGGAGGTTCAAAAATAAGAAATGTAAGAGTTCAAAAATATGTAACAAAAAAATTTTGTGTATGAGAAATTCATGTGCGAGAAAACACATGTAAATTCACAAATAAAAAAAGGTCATGTTCATGACTACGACTAGTGCGCGTTTAGCCATATTGGTTAGTTTGTTGTTGAAGCCTCTGGGAGTTCGAATGCAACAAGCTAAACAAAAAGCTCTTAGACAATTTTTTTAGAAGAAAACAAAAAACATGTAATTTCTTGGGATACACCAGATGTTCGCATAGTAAAAATACAGAAAATTTTATTGCACTAAAAATTGTAAGAAGTTCATAAATATCAAATCAAGAAGTACAAATTAAAATAATGGAGCAATTTAATGTTTATAGAATATCAATCACATTTTCTAAAAAAGATAAAAAAAAGAAGTTTAGATTAAAAAGGATTAGTTTGATGTGTTTTTTAAAAACATTTTTTTCTATGCTCTATTGTAAAGAGCGGCGTACATTTTGGAAGCATTGCTGCAGCAAATACAGTCCTCCTCCCCAGCCAGCAAGCGTCGCCGCAGCCACCTCCCAACGGCGGCCACCGACACCAACTCCACACATGCCCCCCCTCCCATCTTGCATGTCTCATAAAAAACAAAAAAATACTACAATGTTTGGTCAGCAACACCAACACAAGTTCAAAAGGAAAAAATTCAGAAGTTTGGATAGAACAAGAACACAAGTTCGTAAAGAGTGCAAGTTCTTTCTAAAGTGCACACTCTGATTCCATTCTTCCAATCCCCCAAATTTTCTCATAAATTTGTGTTCTGCGTATAATCCAATAAATTTTATGTATGAGCAAAAAACAGAAAAAATAATAAAGCCAGGAAGTCCATATTAAAAAGATGGAGAAATTCAATGATTATAGATAACTCAGATTTTCCTTGTTATTAAAGAATGGAAACAAGAAGTTCAAAAATTAAATAACAAGAAGTTTAACTTTTAATAATAGAGCGCTTCAAAATTTCATAACAAAGATTTAAGAAATAAAACTAGGATGTCCATACTAAAAAGATGGAGAAGTTCGATGATTATAGAAAACATAGATTTTCCTTGTTATTAAAGAATGGAAACAAGAAGTTCAAAAATTAAATAACAAGAATTTCAAATTTTAATAAAAGAGCGCTTCAAAATTTCATAAAAAAAGATTTAAGAAATAAAACCAGGAAGTCCATACTAAATAGATGCAGAAGTTCGATGATTATTCCGGTTAAATAAGTTTAATTCAAAATAACAAAGAAGTTCAATTGGAAAAAGCATATCAGTTTGATATTTATTTAAAAACTCGGATTTTTTCCAATAACTAAGGAATAAAACCAATAAGGTTAATTGAAAATAACGAAGAAGTTTGATGTTTCTAAGAAAAATCCATTTTTCACATTTCTAAAAACTACACAAAGAAGTTCATATAGAAAAGTTAGATAGGTCCAATGTCTATAAGAAACTCAAACATTTTCCGTTACTAAAGCGACATAGAGATAAGTTCAAAATGATAATAGCCAGAAGCTCATGTTCTACATGGTGTGCGTTACATATGAGAAAAAAACAAAGTCCAATTATTTTTTGCTAGATGTTCAAGTGCTCGTCCCGAGAAATTTTGTAAAATTCTTGTGAGAGAGGTTGAACAAAAATACATGACAGAAGTTCAACTACTGCACAAAAATGCATTTCCGATAGGAATATAAGAATAGAAAACAAAAAGCTTAAAAGGTTTGTTGCAAGAAGTTCACGTGCTCCTCCCGGTGAAGTTCAAGATCTCTAGTGCGAGACGTCCGACCTTCAATTACATGTAAAAAATAGGCAAAAAACGACGTTGTTTTTGCCATTTTTAAAACTGCTCTCAAACGACAAAAAATTGTAACGTCTGTCTACATAAAAAGGATGCTCCTATTCATAAGCTTTCCAACGATATATTGTATGCTATATTTCGATGAATGTTTTAAAAGTTTTATGTATACTGTTCAAAACACATTTTTATGCATTCAGGAAAAAATTGAACCGTCGTGAGTATGAAAAATAGATCAACAGAAAAAAGTTGTGTGTTTTCAACAATTTTCCATTGGTATATCATTTGCTCAATTTCGGCAAGTGGTTTGGGAGTTACGCGCAAAAAGCATCACGTCAAAAACAGAGTGAATTTCAAACAGACATGCCCGAGAAGTTCAACTACTTCACGCAGTGCATTTCCGTTCGCGATGAAGGCAGAAATCATGATCTCGTCATTTTCTAATTTACTTCAAAACAGAACGAATATCATTTGTGTAAGTTCAAGTCCTCGGTCGAAGAAAGTTTAAAAAACTATTGTGAGAGAGGTTTCTACAAAAGGAATATCATTTGTGTAGCACTGACAGATAGATGAGAAAGTTACAAACGAAAATAGATCACATAAGTTTAACATGATAACAACAAGAAGTTTAACTACTACAATGAATGAATTTCACATGAAAAACTTTTGAAATCATCGCGAGTATGAAAAAATATCAACACGGGAAAGTTACGTGTTTACAACAGCTTTCCATCGGTATATCACTTGCTCAATTCTGGTGAGTGGATGGGGAGCTACGAGCAAAAAAAGCATGTGAAAAAACAGAGTGAAGTTCAAGTAGACATGCTGAGAAGTTCAAGTTCTACACGCGATGCATTTTCGGAAAATCTGTTTTGCGATAAAGGCAGAACGAATGATCTTGCCATTTTCGAAATTACTTGAAAATGGCTAGGAATCAGAGAAAACCATCAACATGAAAAAGTTTCGCACTTTGCGTAGCTTTTCAATGGTATATTATTTGCCCCATTTCGATAAGGTTTGTATAAATTACGGTGAAAATACGTTTTTAGCCATTTTCAAAGTTGACTTAAAACCGTAAAGAATTTGGAGAAACCATATATACCAAAAAGTTTCGCCTTCGTTCAAGCTTTCCAATGCCATATCATATGCCGCATTCGGACGTACGGTTAAAAAATTAGCTCGAAAATACAAACTCGGTGGAACTTGTACCGTTTTCTAAATTACTCTTAAACTGTTCAAAATTAGAAAAAGCTTTCAACATGAAAACTTAGCGCAATTTTTATGCATTCAAAAAAAAATTGAACCGTCGTGAGTATGAAAAACTGATCAACAGAAAAAAGTTGTGTGTTTTCAATAGTTTTCCATTGGTATATCATTTGCTCAATTTCAGCAAGTGGTTTGGGAGTTACGCGCAAAAAGCATCACGTCAAAAACAGAGTGAATTTCAAACAGACATGCCCGAGAAGTTCAACTACTTCACGCAGTGCATTTTCGTTCGCGATGAAGGCAGAATCATGATCTCGTCATTTTCCAATTTACTTCAAAACAGCAGGAATATCATTTGTGTAAGTTCAAGTCCTCGGTCGAAGAAAGTTAAAAAAACTATTGTGAGAGAGGTTTCTACAAAAGGAATATCATTTGTGTAACACTGACGAATAGATGAGAAAGTTACAAACGAAAATACATCACAGAAGTTCAACGTGAAAACAGCAAGAAGTTTAACTACTACAATGAATGAATTTCACATGAAAAACTTTTGAAATCGTCGTGAGTATGAAAAAAGATCAACACGGGAAAGTTGTGTGTTTACAACAGCTTTCCATCGGTATATCACTTGCTCAATTCGGGTGAGTGGATGGAGAGCTACGAGCAAAAAAGCATGTGAAAAAACAGAGTGAAGTTCAAGTAGACATGCTGAGAAGTTCAAGTTCTACACGCGATGCATTTTCAGAGAATCTGTTTTGCGATAAAGGCAGAACGAATGATCTTTCCATTTTCGAAATTACTTGAAAACGACTAGGAATCAGAGAAAACCATCAACATGAAAAAGTTCACATTTTCTGTAGCTTTTCAATGGTATATTATTTGCCCCATTCCGATAAAGTTTGTAGAAATTACGGTGAAAATATGTTTTTAGCCATTTTTAGAGATGACTTAAAACCGTAAAGAATTTGGAGAAACCATATATACCAAAAAGTTTCACGTTTGTTCAAGCTTTCCAACGCCATATCATTTGCTGCATTCGGACGTACGGTTATAAATTTAGCTCGAAAATACAAACTCGATGGAACTTGTACCGTTTTCTAAATTACTCTTAAACTATTCAAAATTAGAAAAATCTTTCAACATGAAAAATTAGCGCAATTTCATAAGCTTTCCAACACCATATCATTTGCCCCAATTGGATTAGCCATTTAGAAATGGCATCGAAAATACGAACTCGGCTGTTCAGTTTGCGAAACTTTACGATTTCCCAAATTACTCTTTAACCGTAGGGAATTAGAGAAAACTATCAGCATGTGGAAGGAGCGGTCTTGCAGCAGCTTTTCAACACCATATTATTTGCCTCATTCCGATAAATAATTTAGAAATGTGATCGAAAATACGATTCACGTTTTTTGTGTGAAGAAAAAACGGTTTTCAAAACTACTCTTAAACCGCTTACATTTTGTCAAAAATTTAAATTGGTTCATGATACTGGTGTTCATATCTTTCCAACGGTATATCGCAAGCCCTATTTGGGCAATGTTGGCAGAAGTTCAACCTAGCACTGGGAGAAATTGAGCTCCAACAACTCACGCAGTAAAATTACAAAAAATGCAATTTCATCACGACCCGAGAACAAAATCCGCCAACGAGCAAGATTCCTATTTAAAACTGGTATTTAGTTGCTAAAAACGTTTCTAGATTACACTAACATCATATAGAACATGACTAACTAGAATAAATCGCGGGGGAAGCCACGGTTGCGAAGATAGCCCGAAGGTCGGGTTCGTATAGAGGGAAGTTCAGGCGCGTTACTCAGGCAGTTCAGGTTGTGATCAGAATAGTGTTTATGTATGTATGTATGTATGTATGTATGTATGTATGTATGTATGTATGTATGTATGTATGTATGTATGTATGTATGTATGTATGTATGTATGTATGTATGTATGTATATATATATATATAAGTTTGTGTCCTCTACGGCATTCACTTATAGCTATTTCTTCATATTGCCTTTTTTGCTAAGTGAATGTGATCGGACCCTTCCCCCTCTATGCTATACTCAACCCAATCTATGCACAAATTCTTCATGTGTGTTCTATTTGAAACTCTTTCAAAATCTTCAATGTGTCCTTTTCAGCTAAAGAATTTGCGAACGAAACTTTTATCTTATCCTATCTAAATTTTCAGCTTTGCCGCTCAAACCGTTCCACATCCCACGATAACACTTATCCATTCACCCACGATCTCACACGATCTCCACTTCTCAGTACGTGGGTGACACATGTCAAGCAAATGAGAAGGGTCAGGGGCACGTTCGTCCAATTTCTTCGGGCGAACAGTTTTTTCACCGTGGCTATAAATACCCCTTCCCTTCCTCACTTCACTTTAACTCCACTCATTCTCATTCCAGCTCGAGCTTCTCAAACCCTAGCGTCGCTGCTATTTCATCATCGCCGGTGAGGAAGAGCTTCACTGCCTCGACCTCGTCGCCATCATACTCGCGCCGGCTGCGGATTTCTTCACTCCTCCGCCGTCGTAGCTGTCTTCCTCTACCAAGTTAGGGCGTGGAAGATCTGAACTGACGAACTTCACATCTACACCTCTCAGTTCGCCGTGTTCTTCGTCCAGGGTAATTAAAAGTTACTTTTACTGCCCTCTTTGATTCAAATGATAACTACAAAATCTTCAAAGGTGTTTATTCTTCAAATTCATCACACACTGAACACCTCACATATCATCTGTTCTTAATTCATTTCTCTAAGCTATATTTTTCTTCAAGATTTCTCAATTGTGTGGATTTTCGATCTATACAACTCTGGAATCTATAGGACAATGAATGCTTAGTGAAATTCTTCAAGACTCATCTGGTCAAATTCCTCAAACTTGTTCTTTTTTAAAAACCTCTGAGAACGCATATGACCTCTCCATATTCCTCGCAACTATACTCTGTTCACAGGTACTCATGTCAGCTGTTGAAACACTAGGTTCTAATCAACTTAACTCATTTGCAGCGTTCCTCGAAGAATAGTTGCATACATCTTCAGAGAATTCCATTGTTCAAATTCCTCATCTGAAGAAAATGGCTGATGGAAAGAACCCACGGAAAGGAGGAAAGAGGCCTGAGGTCAACACAGCGTTTGAGATCCCTGATGCAATATACAAGGACTATTGCACTCCTGATGAGCCACTCATGGAAAGGAAACCAAGAATGAGCGCAAAGTGCGCATCCAAAGAATAGAGAGGAGATGGGCAAGAGAGAGGAGGGAATACAGGTATGTTACTCCCAAGTACATGAAGAAATTCGCTCTCAATCCTCCATGCCCAAGACCTCCATTGGCACCTAGCCAAGAAGCTGATCCTACCATCCTCAAGCGCGGTGAGGATTATCCTGATGAATGGGCCAAGCGCCAGGCCAAGTTGGCCAGACAAGCAAGAGAAGCAGTGAGGAAATTCAATGAAGACTCTGCTGCTGCTGCCACTACTGAGGCCTCTGCAAGTAAGCCAAAGAAGCCTGCTCACAAGCCAAGTGCTTCACCTGCAATGCCCTCTCGGCCAAGTTCCCCAGCAATGCCCTCACGGTCAGATTCTTCAAAGCCCTCACGGCCAACTCCTCAAGCTGCTCCCACTCCAAAATCCACGGCTCATCCGCCAAAGTCCTTAGGTGCTCCGACCAAATCCTCAGCACCTGCGCATCTCGCCATGTGCCAAAGGACGACGGGCATCTCTATTGCCTCAGGAGCATCTGCTAGTTCCTCAGCACCACTTCATTCTTTAGCTGGTCTCACTCTGTTGAAGACCAAGGCAACTGCTGGACGAGGCTCTCGACCAAGTCCTCAAAAGAAGCAGGTCACTTTTCAAGTGTCGTCCGATGAAGACGAAGTTGATGATGATGAACTTGCAGAAATCATCAGAGACAGGTAGGTCAAGGCCGCTAGAGCCAAGGGCACAAGTGTGCCTCTACTTTTGGCTCCAAAGTTGATCCTTGAGTACATTGATCTATGGCACAAGGACCCAAATACTCCTATGCCTGATTTCAAGCTGACTCCTAGCCAAAGTCATATGTTGACTCACTTCATACAAGAAAAAATGGAAGTTTGAGAAGGCCAGGTAGATCAAGAAAGTGCAGTGCAAAAAGGAGCGCTACCTGAAGAAAAACGTTCTCTATGACAACTGAAGAACTTGTCACTATTCAATCTGAGATCAAGAAACTCAGTGATGAATATGACGCCTACCGCGCAGATTGGCTTGGAGCCAAGGTCCATTTTGTGAAACTCATTGATCAATTCACTTCAAATGCAGCAGCCCCAACGCAACAGGAAATTCCTCAAGGTGAAGCGTCTGCTCGGCCTACTGAAGAAAATGCCAGCACCGCTGATGACAATCAGGCTCCTGAAGAAAATGCTAATTCCAGGGCTGATGACTGCATTCCAGCCGCTGAAGAAATTGCCAGGGCAACCACTAGTGTTGTGCCTGAAGAAAGTGAAGACGTTAGGGCAACTGCTTCAGTTGCACCTGAAGAAATTCAACCAAATTCCTCTGCTCCTCCTGCGCCTACACCAACTC
This sequence comes from Triticum monococcum, assembly GCA_034509565.1. Classification (NCBI taxonomy): domain Eukaryota; kingdom Viridiplantae; phylum Streptophyta; class Magnoliopsida; order Poales; family Poaceae; genus Triticum; species Triticum monococcum. The sequence continues at coordinate 390,799,694 of CM067841.1, forward strand.
CGATCCTTCCATCTGCATCAGATGTGAAGAAGACCAAGGCTGCAGAGCATGCAGCAGTGAAGAAAAGGCAGGCATCAACTTCATTAGATTCTTCAGCCCCGAAGAAGATGAAGCCATTAACTAGCTCATTTGACAACCCAATTGATGATGTTCCTATCTCAACCATGCCATCACAGGACCTTGTTCCTTTTGATGAAGAGTATGTGATTCCAGGTGAATCCGATGAAGAGAATCCTTCTGCTGCTTCGTCAGAGCAGTTGGATGAAGAAATTGAAGTGGATGAAATCCCTTAAACCCCAATTATCTCACACCCATGCCTCAGTTCACTGCTGAAGAGGCCGGTGTTGAAGAAATGGATGAAGAAGTCGATGTGGACATTGGATGCACCACGCTAGTGCTGAATGATGACTTTTGGGAAAGTCAGCACCCCAACTCTCCTCTGTTCACACCTCTTCAACAAATTCCTCAGTCCCCAGTAACTACTGAAGTCCAAATGGGATCTGGAGAACCTCGTGCAACTCTGTCCATCCATGAAGAAATTCCAGCCACTAGTGCTAATGAAAATTTAAATGAAGAACTGAAGTCACAGGTCGCCACTGAAGAAGTACCTAAAATTCCTCGGCCTGTGGAACCTGAGATCGAGATCCTTGAGGTTGTGATGCAATTGACTGACACTCCTCACCCCAAGCCAAAGGATCCCTTCTCGAAGAAACAAAAATTCAAGGCTAATGACTTCTTTGGCGAGCATGTATTCTTCACTGACTACAATCCTTATGACTCTGCTCGTCTTAGGAGGAAGCGCTTCTGGACTGCCAGCCAGGCCAATTTCTATTCTTCACTGCTTTTCAACAAGGACAAAATCTTCTACCATGAGCATATTCCTCATGTGGACATGGAATCATTGCCTTGTTTCACTCCTATGCTCAATGTGCTTCATGACGCAGGCCTCCTCAACTTTTGCTCTGGCATTGTTGATTGGAATGAAGAGCTTATTCTTCAGTTCTACGCTACACTGCATATCACAGGTGATCCTGAAGATATCAACACCTGGGTCTTGGACTGGATGACCGATAATACTCATTATAAGGCACCGGCCTCTGAATTGCTTCATGCCCTGCCCATCAGTCCACCCAGTGAAGGAGCTCGCTGCCTATACCAAGAACCTGAACTCACTGCTCATTACATGCAAGTGTTAATGAAGCCTCTGAAACCCGGTCAAGCGCCAAGGACCAAATTCCTCTTAAAGGACTTACTCTGTGTGCCCAGAACAGTCTATCGAATTCTGACGAGGACAATGAGTCCCATCAAAGGCCACGACTCATGTGATGAGGAAATAGTTGGCATCATGAAGAATCTGCTACTCAACATCATTCATAGCATTCCTATCAATTATTATGATTTCTTCATGAGGAATCTGGCAAATGTTGCACTCTCTCCATTTGAGTTGAAGCCTTATGCTCCTTGGATTATGAGATTCCTCAGAGCAAGGTCTTCACTCAACTACAAGGCTGATTTTCAGAATCACCTCAGCTATCTGCCCCCGATTGGAGTCCTCAAGCAGACTTTTACTTCAACTGATGAAAAGGGCAAGACACCTCTTGTCATTGATGAAGGCATTCGTCCATTGGATGGTCAGTTTCACAAAGGTGCATCTTACTCCACCAATGATGACTCTGCCACTCATGATTATGCTGCCAATGCACCCAAGTCTACTCCTCAAGCCACAGCTCCACGTGTGATGACTGACCGTGAGCTGCTTCTTAGTCTTCACAGAAGGTGAATCGAAATCATAAATGGGATAAGCGTTAGTTTGGTTCTATTCTTCACAACATGACTGCTACACATAAGGCAGTGAAGAAAAACCATTAGTACCTCCATGAAGTCTTTGCTCGCACCTGGGCTGTCCTATCACATCTGTATGGTGAAGAAGATCTGAAGAAAATGGGTCTCAAGGAAGATTTTGACTGGTCTTCACCTCCTCCGAAGAAATTCAAGAAGGTCAAGGTTCCTTCTTTGGTGACCAGTTCATATTCTTCATCCCGCGACACCGACGAGTATGAAGACTTGGACGACACTGCGGCGGGCCCTACAATGACAAACGACCCCAACAACGCTGGCGCTCCTCCATCAACTTGATATTCTTCAGGGACGTTAGTCCTCATTTTCGATCCTTTTGGTCATTCGATCACAAAGGGGGAGAAATTTGAGTTAGTCTTCAAGCGGGTCTACTTATATGGGCATTTTTTTCTAAGTTACAACTCCCATTCTTTTGAAGACTTTGCTGGATCGAGTTGTAATCTTAAACTCTATGGTGGCCTAATACTTTTGATGTGCTTTCATGCATGCTTATTCCTCATTAATGTTAATGCACGCATGCTGAATTACATCAGTCACCATATTTCATCATGCATTTCAAATTCTACATATTATATGCCAATGCATGTATGAATTACAAGATATAGGGGGAGATCTCCATGATTCTACTCTTCAAGTGTGCACTGCTTCAAAAGCAAATTCCTCACTATGCACATCTTCAGGGGGAGTTCCTCTATATCTTGCAATCAAATTCCTCAATTCCAGTATTTACACTTCATATGTTTATCCCCGTTGAAAACTTAACCTATATTGTCATCAATCACCAAAAAGGGGGAGATTGTAAGTGCAACTAGTGCCCCTTAGTGATTTTGGTGTATTGAAGACTTGTAGGTTAAGGGACGAATGTGTTTATGAGTGTACACAGGTCCATAAGTCTATGAGGAGTTTGATATTTACAATGAAAGTCGGCCCCTAAAAATGAAGTTCTTCGAATGAAGACTTTGTATTTCTGAAGACTTTGAAGATGAAGAAATTGGTGCAATCTTGAAGACTTGGTATTCATTCGAGGAACATGAAGCATGAGGACTTTTGTTTTCTTAGTTTCATTTTCTCTTTCTTGAGTCATAGGAAACACCGTACTGTTAAAGGGGGCCGAGGAAATACTAAGGAAAAATTTCCATGTGATGCTCAACTCAAATCCTACACCTACCAATCCCTTCGAGTGAAGCCATTGGAAATCTCATACAGCTCAATCAATTTCTTCAGTGACAGAGACGAAGTTCTTCTAGTCTCTGAGGAATTTGTTCTGACTGAGGAATTAGGAATTCGCCAGTGTGGATTGCCTACACAGTGAGGAACATGATAGCCCTGAGAATTTTGCTACCCAAAATTCTGACCGTTGATGTGCTATGCGCCAGCTGTCCCAAAATATCTACCCACCTAACGGTCATATCATTGAAGGGCATTTATGTCTTATCATGTCGGGCTGCTCCCTAGGCTATAAATAGCTGCCCTGTACAACCACTAGCTGCTTGGTTGCTCTGAGAGAAACTGACACTTGTCATTTGAGAGCATCCCATCCTCCGAGGACTTTGAGTGAAAATCATCAAGTGAGGAAAACCCAAACCCAAACACCTACAAACCCCAAGTGATTGAGCATCACTGCAGAGATTGATCCTGCGTGGATCCGACGCTTGTTACCTTTGAAGACTATGCATCTTCCAAACGGTTAGGCGTCATGCTCTAGAGCATCCAAGAGGAAATTGTGGATCGCCAAGTGACCAAGTCTGTGAAGGTTTGGAAGTCACTTGAAGACTTACCACGGGTGATTGGGAGAGGTCTGTGTGACCTTAACTCAAGGGAATACGGTGAGTACTAAGTGTCCTGAGCTTCGTGTCCGGGACTGGGTGTCCGGGACTGTGTGTCCTCAGGTTTAAATACCTAGCCGCCCTAACCAGATGTACAACTGTCACAGCAGTTGGAACCGGTCTACCAAATCATTGTCTTCACCAAGCTACCTGGTTCCATTTCCTCAACCCTTCCATTTCCTCATTTATGTGTTGAGTGCTTGTTCATATCTGTTTGAAGACTTTAACTGAAGACTTCCTCTATTTCCTCAGTTCAATTTCTTCAGTCTGTTTGTCTTATCCTGTGTTATCCTGTGTTTGCGCTTTCTATACTTTGTGCTTGTTTTCATTTCATCATGAAGACCATGCTCATGCACTGTTATGTTTACTTCTGAGTACTTGTTCCGCTGCAAGTAGTTCTTCACTCGGTAATTTCCTCACCCGCAAATTCCTCAGTGAAGAATTCATAAAAATCGCCTATTCACCCCCCCCCCCCTCCCTCTAGTCGATATAACGCACTTTCAAGCTCCATTAATGCTGCAAGCTCTATTTTCGCCCGATCTCTCTCCCTAGCCAATCAAACTTGTTGATTTGCTCGGGATTGGTTGAGAAGGCCCTGATCTACACTTCCACCAAGAGAAATTTGATTCCCCCACTAATCCCTAGAGGATCTTGTTACTCTTGGGTGTTTGAGCACCCTAGACGGTTAAGGTCACCACAGAGCCATAGTCCATTGTGGTGAAGCTTCTTGGTGTTGTTGGGAGCCTCCGATTAAGTTGTGGAGATTGCCCCAACCTTGTTTGTAAAGGTTTGGTCGCTTCCTCCAAGGGCACCAATAGTGGAATCACGGCGTCTCGCATTTGTGTGAGGGCGTGAGGAGAATATGGTGGCCCTAGTGGCTTCTTGGGGAGCATTGTGCCTCCACACCGCTCCAACGGAGACGTACTTACCCTCAAAAGAAAGGAACTTCGGTAACACATCCTTGTCTCCACCGGGTCCACTCTTGGTTATCTCATACCTTTACTTGTGCAAGCTTACTTGTGTTATTTCATTTGCTTGCTTGTGTGCTTGTTGTTGTTGCATCATATAGGTTGCTCACCTAGTTGCATGTGTAGACAACCTACTTTGATGCAAAGTTTAATTTGGTAAAGAAAAGTTAAAAAATTGATAGTTGCCTATTCAACCCCCCCCCCCCCCCCGCCTCTCTAGTCAACCATGACGCACGGTACTACCGCGGTGGTAGGGCGGTACTACCGCTCTCGAGCGGCACTACCGCATCTACTGCCGCTGCTTAGTGCCGCATGCTACCTCTTGAGCACTGCGTTGGTTTTCCCCAAATAGGAAGGGATGATGCAGCAAAGTGGCATAAGTATTTCCCTCGGTTTTTGAGAACCAAGGTATCAATCCAGTAGGAGGCTACGCGTGAGTCCCTCGTACCTGCACAAAACAAATAAATCCTCGCAACCAACGCGATAAGGGGTTGTCAATCCCTACGCGGCCACTTACGAGAGTGAGATCTGATAGATATGATAAGATAATATTTTTGGTATTTTTATGACAAAGATGCAAAGTAAAATAAAAGCAAATTAAAAAAGCAAAGGAAATTACTAAGTATTGGAAGATTAATATGATGAAGATAGACCCGTCGGCCATAGGTTTCACTAGTGGCTTCTCTCAAGAGCATAAGTATTCTACGGTGGGTGAACGAATTACTGTTGAGCAATTGACAGAATTGAGCATAGTTATGAGAATATCTAGGTATGATCATGTATATAGGCATCACGTCCGAGACAAGTAGACCGACTCCTGCCTGCATCTACTACTATTACTCCACTCATCGACCACTATCCAGCATGCATCTAGAGTATTTAGTTAATGAAAACAGAGTAACGACTTAAGCAAAATGACATAATGTAGAGGGATAAACTCATGCAATATGATGAAAACCCCATCTTGTTATCCTTGATGGCAACAATACAATATGTGCCTTGCTGCCCCTACTGTCACTGGGAAAGGACACCGCAAGATTGAACCCAAAGCTAAGCACTTCTCCCATTGCAAGAAAGATCAATCTAGTAGGCCAAACCAAACTGATAATTTGAAGAGACTTGCAAAGATAACCAATCATACATAAAAGAATTCAAAGAAGATTCAAATATTATTCATAGATAGACTTGATCATAAACCCACAATTCATCGGTCTCAACAAACACACCGCAAAAAGAAGATTACATCGAATAGATATCCTTAAGAGAGGGGGAGAACATTGTATTGAGATCCAAAAAGAGAGAAGAAGCCATCTAGCTAATAACTATGGACCCGTAGGTCTGAGGTAAACTACTCACACTTCATCGGAGGGGCTATGGTGATGATGTAGAAGCCCTCCGTGATCGATGCCCCCTCTGGCGGAGCTCCGGAACAGGCCCCAAGATGGGATCTCCTGGATACAGAAAGTTGCGGCGGTGGAATTAGGGTTTTGGCTCCGTATCTGATCGTTTGGGGGTACGTAGGTATATATATAGGAGGGAGGAGTATGTCGATGGAGCAACAGGGGGCCACGAGGGTGGAGGGCGTGCCCCCCTACCTCGTGGCCTCCTCCTTTGTTTCTTGACGTAGGGTCCAAGTCTCTTGGGTCTTGTTCGTTGAGAAAATCACGTTCCCGAAGGTTTCATTCCGTTTGGACTCTGTTTGATATTCCTTTTCTTCGAAACCCTAAAATAGGCAAAAACAGCAATTCTGGGTTGGGCCTCCGGTTAATAGGTTAGTCCCAAAAATAATATAAAAGTGGATAATAAAGCCCAGTAATGTCCAAAACAGTAGATAATATAGCATGGAGCAATCAAAAATTATAGATACGTTGGAGACGTATCAAGCATCCCCAAGCTTAATTCCTGCTCGTCCTCGTGTAGGTAAATGATAAAAACGGAATTTTTGATGCGGCGTGCTACTTGGCATAATTTTAATGTAATTCTTCTTAATTGTGGTATGAATATTCAGATCCGGAAGATTCAAGATAAAGGTTTAATATTGACATAAAAATAATAATACTTCAAGCATACTAACAAAGCAATCATGTCTTCTCAAAATAGCATGGCCAAAGAAAGTTATCCCTACAAAATCATATACTCTGGCTATGCTCCATCTTCACCACACAAAATATTTAAATCATGCATAACCCCGATGACAAGCCAAGCAATTGTTTCATACTTTTGGTGTTCTCAAACTTTTTCAATCTTCACGCAATACATGAGCGTGAGCCATGGATATAGCACTATAAGTGGAATAGAATGGTGGTTGTGGAGAAGACAAAAAGGGAGAAGATAGTCTCACATCAACTAGGCGTATCACCGGGCTATGGAGATGCCCATCAATAGATATCAATGTGAGTGAGTAGGGATTGCCATGCAACGGATGCACTAGAGCTATAAGTATATGAAAGCTCAACAAAAGAAACTAAGTGGGTGTGCATCCAACTTGCTTGCTCATGAAGACCTAGGGCATTTTGAGGAAGCCCATCATTGGAATATACAAGCCAAGTTCTATAATAAAAATTCCCACTAGTATATGAAAGTGATAACATAGGAGACTCTCTATCATGAATATCATGGTGCTACTTTTAAGCACAACTGTGGTAAAAGGATAGTAACATTTTCCCTTCTCTCTTTTTCTCTCATTTTTTTATTTGGGCCTTTTCTCCTTTTTTATGGCCTCTTCCCCCTTTTTCCGTCCGGAGTCTCATCCCGACTTGTGGGGGAATCATAGTCTCCATCATCCTTTCCTCACTTGGACAATGCTCTAATAATGATGATCATCACACTTTTATTTTTCTTACAACTCAACAATTACAACTCTATACTTAGAACAAAATATGACTCTATATGAATGCCTCCGGCGGTGTACCGGGATATGCAATGAATCAAGAGTGACACGTATGGAAGAATTATGAATGCTGGCTTTGCCACAAATACGATGTCAACTACATGATCATGCTAAGCAATATGACAATGATGGAGTGTGTCATAATAAACGGAATGGTGGAAAGTTGCATGGCAATATATCTCGGAATGGCTATGGAAATGCCATAATAGGTAGGTATGGTGGCTGTTTTGAGGAAGCCATATGGTGGGTGTATGATACCGGCGAAAGGTGCGCGGTATTAGAGAGGCTAGCAAAGGTGGAAGGGTGAGAAAAGTGAGTATAATCCATGGACTCAACATTAGTCATAAAGAACTCATATACTTATTGCAAAAATCTACAAGTTATCAAAGCAAAGTATTACGCGCATGCTCCTAGGGGGATAGATTGGTAGGAAAAGACTATCGCTCGTCCCCGACCGCCACTCATAAGGAAGACAATCAAAAAATAAATCATGCTCCAACTTCATCACATAACGATTCACCATTCGTGCATGCTACGGGAATCACAAACCTTAACACAAGTATTTCTAAAATTCACAACTACTCAACTAGCATAACTTTAATATCACCATCTTCATATCTCAAAACAATTATGAAGCATCAAACTTCTCATAGCATTCAACACACTCATAAGAAAGTTTTTACTATTCTTGAATACCAAGCATATTGGGATTATTTAAGCAAATTACCATGCTATTTAAGACTCTCAAAATAATCTAAGTGAAGCATGAGAGATCAATAGTTTCTATAAAACAAATCCACCACCGTGCTCTAAAAGATATAAGTGAAGTACTAGAGCAAAATTATATAACTCAAATGATTTAAGTGAAGCACATAGAGTATTCTAACAAATTCCAAATCATGTATGGCTATCTCAAAAGGTGTGTACAGCAAGGATGATTGTGGTAAAATAAAAAATAAAGACTCAAATCATACAATACGCTCCAAGCAAAACACATATCATGTGGTGAATAAAAATATAGCTCCAAGTAAAGTTACCGATAGAAGTAGACGAAAAGAGGGGATGCCTTCCGGGGCATCCCCAAGCTTTGGCTTTTAGGTGTCCTTAGATTATCTTGGGGGTGCCATGGGCATCCCCAAGCTTAGGCTCTTTCCACTCCTTGTTCCATAATCCATCAAATCTTTACCCAAAACTTGAAAACTTAACAACACAAAACTTAAAGTAGAAAATCTCGTGAGCTCCGTTAGCGAAAGAAAACAAAAGACCACTTCAAGGTACTATTGAACTCATTCTTTATTTATATTGGTGTTAAACCTACTGTATTCCAACTTCTCTATGGTTTATAAAGTATTTTACTAGCCATAGATTCATCAAAATAAGCAAACAACACACGAAAAACAGAATCTGTCAAAAACAGAACAGTCTGTATAATCTGTATATAGCGCAAGATCTGGAACCCAAAAAATTCTAAAATAAATTTCTGGACGTGAGGAATTTATCTATTAATCATCTGCAAAAATAATTAACTAAATATCACTTCCCAAATAAAAATGGCAGCAGTTCTCGTGAGCGCTAAAGTTTCTGTTTTTTACAGCGAGATTAACAAGACTTTCCCCAAGTCTTCCCAACGGTTCTACTTGGCACAAACACTAATTAAACACAAAAAACACAACCTAAAAAGAGGCTAGATAAATTATTTATTACTAAATAGGATCAAAAAGCAAGGAATAAAAATAAAATTGGTTTGCCTCCCAACAAGCGCTATCGTTTAACGCCCCTAGCTAGGCATAAAAAGCAAGGATAGATCTAGGTATTGCCATAATAATAAGATAGATCATTAAAACTCATTTCATATTCTCTATGTTCGGCAGCAAGTTTTCTTTGAGGCAAGCAAAAGTAATCAAAAGGGCTAAATTTAATGGGGCAAAAGTCCCCAAGATCAACCTTGGGAGGTATAGGTTCCTCCTTTGGTCCTTCGTATTGCACAACCAATTCATCATTGTAAGCAATCTTTTGACAGAACTTTTTGAGCCTATATTCAAGAGAATATCCTAGTTCATTATTTCGAATGGCCAAATCATCATTAAGCTCAGAAATTCTATTAACTAAAACATTGGAAGTAACCTTTTTTCTAAGATTTTCATTGAAAGCAACATAGTCTAGAGATTGAAAACGCATTATTTTTTCTTGATCAAAAAGGATAGCCTCTATGGGAGGATGGCAATCATCCACCCTATAATGCGCAAAGATTTATTTGGCCTCTTTTATTATGAATCTAAACTCATGAGCCAAAAAGATAGTAGCGGCACACTTAACAGAAGAATGCTCAATATTAGAAAATTCTAGGAAAATCCTTTGTATGCAAGGATGCATGTGCATGAATTGTCTTTCAAGTTCAACTACAAGCATGGCAATAGCGTCCGCAAGACTACTAGTTCTATGAAGGATAGAACTACCCATAGAAGGTAAAGCACTAGCACAAGTAAAGAAATCTTGAATAACTCATTTTCCAATAATATTACCACTACCAACACAGAATGTTTTTGTATGTAAGATGGGTGGTTCTTTAGTAGGAGCATCAGAATTTTTCATGATATTATTATTGTCCATATTGACAATAATTTCCCCAATTTCAGACATAATGGCAGAAGGTGCAAAAGGCAAAAAGAGGCAAATAGAGAAAGAGAGGGAGGATAGAGAGACAGGACAAATAAAACGGCAAGGGTGAAGTGGGGGGGAGGAAAAAGAGAGGCAAATGGCAAATAATGTAATGCGGGAGACATGAATTGTGATGGGTACTTGGTATATTGACTTTTGTGCAGACTCCCCGGCAACGACGCCAGAAATCCTTCTTGCTACCTCTTGAGCACTGCATTGGTTTTCCCCGAAGAGGAAGGGATGATGCAGCAAAGTAGCGTAAGTATTTCCCTCAGTTTTTGAGAACCAAGGTATCAATCCAGTAGGAGGCTATGCGTGAGTCCCTCGTACCTGCACAAAACAAATAAATCCTCGCAACCAACGCGATAAGGGGTTGTCAATCCCTACACGGCCACTTAGGAGAGTGAGATCTGATAGATATGATAAGATAATATTTTTGGTATTTTTATGATAAAGATGCAAAGTAAAATAAAAGCAAAGTAAAAAAGCAAAGGAAATTACTAAGTATTGGAAGATTAATATGAGGAAGATAGACCCGGGGGCCATAGGTTTCACTAGTGGCTTCTCTCAAGAGCATAAGTATTCTACGGTGGGTGAACGAATTACTGTTGAGCAATTGACAGAATTGAGCATAGTTATGAGAATATCTAGGTATGATCATGTATATAGGCATCACGTCCGAGACAAGTAGACCGACTCCTGCCTGCATCTACTACTATTACTCCACTCATCGACCACTATCCAGCATGCATCTAGAGTATTAAGTTAATGAAAACAGAGTAACGCCTTAAGCAAGATGACATGATGTAGAGGGATAAACTCATGCAATATGATGAAAACCCCATCTTGTTATCCTCGATGGCAACAATGCAATACGTGCCTTGCTGCCCCTACTGTCACTAGGAAAGGAATCCGCAAGATTGAACCCAAAGCTAAGCACTTCTCCCATTGCAAGAAAGATCAATCTAGTAGGTCAAACCAAACTGATAATTTGAAGAGACTTGCAAATATAACCAATCATACATAAAACAATTCAGAAAAGATTCAAATATTATTCATAGATAGACTTGATCATAAACCCACAATTCATCAGTCTCAAAAACACACCGCAAAAAGAAGATTACATCGAATAGATCTCCACAAGAGAGGGGGAGAACATTGTATTGAGATCCAAAAAGAGAGAAGAAGCCATCTAGCTAATAACTATGGACCCATAGGTCTGAGGTAAACTACTCACACTTCATCGGAGGGGCTATGGTGATGATGTAGAAGCCCTCCGTGATCGATGCCCCCTCCGGCGGAGCTCCGGAACAGGCCCCAAGATGGGATCTCGTGGATACGGAAAGTTGAAGCGGTGGAATTAGGGTTTTGGCTCCGTATCTGATCGTTTGGGGTACGTAGGTATATATAGGAGGAAGGAGTACGTCGGTGGAGCAACAGGGGGCCCACGAGGGTGGAGGGCGCGCCGGGGGGGTAAGCGTGCCCCCTATCTCGTGGCCTCCTCCTTTGTTTCTTGACGTAGAGTCCAAGTCTCATGGGTCTTGTTCGTTGAGAAAATCACGTTCCCGAAGGTTTCATTCCGTTTGGACTCCGTTTGATATTCCTTTTCTTCGAAACCCTAAAATAGGCAAAAAAACAGCAATTCTGGGTTGGGCCTCCGGTTAATAGGTTAGTCCCAAAAATAATATAAAAGTGGATAATAAAGCCCAATAATGTCCAAAACAGTAGATAATATAGCATGGAGCAATCAAGAATTATAGATACGTTGGAGACGTATCACCGCACAATCCGACACAAGAGGTGACCCCCTCGAATCGACCCGGTAGGAGCCGGGTGCCTTCGCGGTACTATGGCTAAGGACCCACAGGCGGTACTACCGCTGCCGAGCGGTACTGCCGCCTGTGGCTCTTGAGCGGTACTACCACTGGGGACCGCGGTACTACCGCTGGGACCCAAAACAAGCACAAGCAAGGGGAATGAGCTCTCCATTGAAGCGAAAAGGCTCAGAGGGTGTGAAAAGGATGTGTATGTGTTGATTCCACCTAGCCTTACCAAAGTGGACCCCCTCTTGATTGTACGGTGCCTCCTATGAAACTAGTCCACCAAAATAGAAACGAAAGAGCTACACCGTCTTGAATAACACTCCGAGGGGAAAGAAATCATCATGTGCCAAAGGATGAAACTCTGAAATGCTCAAAGCACACGATTAGTCCGCAAACATGTTGTCATCAATCACCAAAACTACATCGAGAGAGATATGCCTTAACATCGGTCAATACAATTCTAGCATGAATAATAAACATGCATGTGATTTAACACTAATAGTTCACATCTTTATGTGATTTCACATCACCATGTGACCAACACCCAAAGGGTTTACTAGAGTCAATAATCTAGTTCACATTGCTATGTGATTAAGACCCAAAGAGTACTAAGGTGTGATCATGTTTTGCTTGTGAGAGAAGTTTAGTCAAGGGGTCTTCCACATTCAGATACGTATGTATTTTGCAAATTTCTATGTCTACAATGCTTCGCATAGAGCTACTCTAGCTAATTGCTCCCACTTTCAATATGTATCCAGATTGAGACTCAGAGTCATCTGGATCGGTGTAAAAGCTTGCATCGACGTAACTCTTTATGATGAACTCTTTATCACCTCCATAACCGAGAAATATTTCCTTAGTCCTCTTAGGTAACTAAGGATAACTTTGACTGTTGTCTAGTGATCCACTCCTGGATCACTATCGTACCCCCTTGCCAAACTCATGGCAAGGTACACAATAGGAACTTGCCCTTTGAAATTACCGCACCTATTGTTCAACCACTCGATTGGAACTTGCCCTTTGAAATTATGTGTGATGCTAGTGATTATGTTGTTGGTGTTGTTCTAGGACAAAGAGTTGATAAGAAATTGAATGTTATTCATTATGCTAGCAAGAATCCAGATAGTGCCCAAAGAAATTATGCTACTACTGAAAAAGAATTTTTAGCAGTCGTGTTTGCTTGTGATAAATTTGGATCCTACATTGTTGACTCCAAAGTAATTATTCATATTGATCAAGTTGCTATGAAATATTTTATGGAAAATAAAGATGCTAAACCTAGACTCATTAGATGGGTTCTCTTGTTGCAAGAATTTGATTTACATATCACTGATAGAAAAGGAGCTGAGAACCCCGTAGCTGATAACTTGTCTAGATTAGAAAATATTCTTGATGACCCACTACCTATTGATGATAGCTTTCCGGATGAACAACTAGCTGAAATAAATGTTTCTCATAATACTCCTTGGTATGCTAACTATGCTAATTATATTGTTGCTAAATATATACCACCTAGTTTCACATACCAACAAAAGAAAAAATTCTTCTATGATTTAAGACATTACTTTTGGGATGACCCACATCTTTATAAAGAAGGAGTAGATGGTATTATTATAGGTTGTGTACCTGAGCATGAACAGGAACAAATCCTACAGAAATTTCACTCTGAAGCTTATGGAGGGCATCATGCGGGAGATAGAACTGCTCATGAGGTATTGCAATCTGGTTTTTATTGGCTTACTCTCTTCAAGGATGCACGTAAGTTTTTTTTATCTTGTGATGAGTGTCAAAGAATTGGTAATATCAGTAAGCGTCAAGAAATGCCTTTGAATTATTCACTTGTTGTTGAACCATTTGATGTTTGGGGTTTCAATTATATGGGACATTTTCCTTCCTCTAATGGGTATACACATATTTTGGTTGTTGTTGATTATGTCACTAAGTGGGTAGGAGCTATTCCAACCAGTAGTGGTGATCATAATACTTCCATTGAAATGATTAAAGAGGTTATTTTCCCAAGGTTCGGAGTCCCTAGATATTTAATTACTGATGGTGGTTCACACTTTATTCATGGTGCTTTCCGTAAAATTCTTGATAAATATGATGTTAACCATAGAATTGCATCACCTTATCATCCTCAATCTAGTGGTCAAGTTGAACTTAGCAATAGAGAAATAAAACTAATATTACAAAAAACTGTCAATAGGTCTCGAAAGAATTGGTCTAAGAAATTAGATGATGCACTTTGGGCTTACAGAACAACATATAAAAATCATATGGGTATGTCTCCCTATAAAATGGTTTATGTAAAGGTTTGTCATTTGCCCCTTGAGTTAGAACATAAAGCATATTGGGCAATTAAAGAACTCAACTATGATTTTAAACTTTCCAGAGAAAAGAGGTTATTTGATATTAGCTCACTAGATGAATGGAGAGCCCAAGCTTATGAAAATGCCAAACTGTTTAAAGAAAAAGTTAAAAGATGGCATGACAAAAGAATCCAAAAACAGGAATTCAAAGTTGGAGAATATGTTCTTTTGTACAACTCTCATTTCAGATTCTTTGCAGGAAAACTTCTCTCTAAATGGGAAGTACCGTATGTTATTGAAGAGGTTTATCGCTTTGGAGCTGTCAAGATCAATAATGCCGAAGGTACTAACCCGAAGGTTGTCAATGGACAAAGAATTAAGCACTATATTTCAGGTACAGCTATTAATGTTGAAAGCAATATTACCCAAACCATGACACCGGAGGAACACATAAAAGAAACCTTTCGGAACACTCCATAATCGTGAAAAAAGAGGAGGTACGTGATACGATAAGTAAATGGACTCCAAAAAATCCACAAAAGTGTTTTCTGTCAATTTTGGAATATTACAAAAAATAAGAAAATGAGAAACAACCAGGAAGGCAACCGAGGAGGGCACAAGACACCAGGGCATGCCTTGGCCCCCTGGCGCGCCCAGGTGGGTTGTGCCCACCTCGAGAACCTTCCCAACTCCGTTTTCCCCTCATTTTGCTTGTTCCCAAGATAAAAAATCTTTATATACCCCATGAACGTATACCTCCGTATCGCGGAGAAATCTTTTGTTCTTCTTTCTTGCTGTTTTTCTGTTAGATCCATCAAGCCAGGCATCATGTCTTCCTCCCCCTCCAACAAAGCAGAAGAGGATGCTTGGTTGATGAAGATAGAACTAAAGAGAGAGGCACCAGAGGAAGCCATCAAGAATGGTAAGGTCAAGGAAGTCGCGAGAGATCAAGTTTCGGTAGTAGGGCAGGCCGTCCCAGCAGCAAAATATGAAGACATCTTTAAACCTTACTATGATCATCTTACCCCTATTGAAATTGAAGCTTTCAGGGTTATTGAAATTGTTCATGTGCAAAATAAATACCTTACTCATGAAAATATTCTGTTGCAAGAGCATGACATCTCCCTCCATAGCATCATCCGTAGATTGGAGTACCTCCTAAGCCTGAAGTGTGATGCTACCTCATCCTCACCACCTCCTTCTTCATCACCAAAGGAGACTTGAGTTCATGGTATGGGCACTCCCCTTGGCTTGTGCCAAGCTTGGGGGAGGTGCCCCGGTATCGTATCACCACCACTATCTTTGCATTTATTTATCTTAGTTCGATCTTTAGTTATCTTTTGAATTAGTTGAATAAAAGTTTAGTTCGAATCTTTTCTCTTCAAGTGTTTGCCTAGTGATCTATCTATCTATCTATCTATCTATCTATGTAATCGTGTGCGATATATATAATAAAGATTAGTTCAAGTTTTGCTTTCTTTACTTTTATGTTTCAATAAAAATAAAAGGAAATAATGAAAAAGATCATATGCCAATCTTATGGTAAGTAATGACATCACATAAGGAAAAGTATAAGTGGTAAAATTTATTGGAGATTGGCAAACATAACATTGGTCAATGATGCAGTTCATAAAAGAATTAATAAGGGAAGAGAAGATTCACATGCAAATACACTTTCTTGGACATCTTTTATGATTGTGAGCCCCCATTAAATATTATGTGTCAAAATTGTTGACTTTGGACAAGGAAGACAACGTAATGATTTATGTTTGTTCATATTCACATAGAAGTTATATTGTGATAGATCCTTCAACATGTGGTGCTTGCTCAATATCTTTGCTAGCCAAAAATTCCGCACTAAGTAGAGATACTACCTGTGCATCCAAAATCCCTTAAACCCAAAATCTTGTTTTGAGAGTCCACCGTACCTACCTATGGATTGAGTAAGATCCTTCAAGTAAGTTGTCATCGGTGCAATAAGGCAATAAAAATTGCTTATAAATGTGTTGGATCATTTAGTGTAAGGGAAAATTGAGCGTTGTCCGAACTTGTGATGGAAAAATAATAAAAGCGACAGACTGCATAATAAAGGTTGCTATCATAAGGGGAAATATAATGTGACGTTCTTTTGCACTAAGAGATTGAGCATACAAACCAAAAAGCGCATGACAACCTCTGCTTCCCTCTGCGAAGGGCCTATCTTTTATTTTTATGCATGTACTTTTATGTAAGAGTCAAAGTATTCTTCTATATTCCTTTTTATTTTCTCTTTTTGCAAGCATCATGTGGTGAGGAAAAATCTAGGCACATATATCCAGTTGGATATGAGTTGGCATGAGTTATTATTGTTGACATCACCCTTGAGGTGAATACATTGGGAGGCGAAACTATAAGCCCATATCTTCCTATGTGTCTGGTTGAAACTTTTTGTTCATGGGTATGCGGTGAGTGTTAGCAATCATAGAAGACTAAATGATGGTCGAGTATGTAGACTTGCCTAAAGGTTCCGATACATGACCCTTCTTGAAAAGATGATGAATTGTAGTTGCAAAGTTGACTGAGAACATAGTTTGTTGGCTTTCAATAGAGTTTATGCTTTATACTTTAATGTTGTGAGGAATTGTTACTTGTTCATAAGAAGTTATATGATAAAGTTTTATGTTAAATTTCTTTGTTGTTATAATAATATGCATGATGCTTATATGTCCGTATTTTGTGTTTATCGACACCTCTCTCTCTAAGCTTGTGGACATGTTTTCCGATGTCGGTTTTTCGCTTGAGGACAAGCGAGGTCTAAGCTTGGGGGAGTTGATACGTCCATTTTGCATCATGTTTTATATTATTATTTATAATGTTTTATGAATAATAATGCTTTTTGGAGTATTTCTAATGCCTTTTATCTCATAATATGCAATGTTTACACAAAGAAAGAGAATGCCGACAGCTGGAATTCTAAACCTAAAAAAGCTACATCAGAGTTACCTATTCTACACATCTCCAAATGAGCTAAAAATTTACGGAGAATTGTTTTGCAATATGTAAAAAAATAATGGAGCAAATAACTACCGGAGTAGGCCCATTAGGTGGGCATAGCCCACCTGGGCGCGCCAGGCCCCCCAGGGGCGCCCTGGTGGGTTGTGCTCTCCTCGGCCCACCTCCGATGCCCATCTTATGGTATATAGGTCATTTTGACATACAAAAACATAAGGAGGGGACTTTCTGGATGGAGCGCCGCCGTCTCGAGGCGGAACTTGGGCAGGAGCACTTTTGTCCTCCGGCAGAGCGATTCCGTCGGTGGAACTTCCCTCCCGGAGGGGGAAATCATCGTCATCGTCATCACCAACAACCCTCTCATCTTTGGGAGGGCAATCTCCATCAACATCTTCAACAGCACCATCTCCTCTCAAACCCTAGTTCATCTCTTGTGTTCAATCTTTGTACCAGAACCTTAGATTGGTACTTGTGGGTGACTAGTAGTGTTGATTACATCTTGTAGTTGATTGTTGTATGGTTTATTTGGTGGAAGATTATATGTTCAAATCCATTATGCTATTTAATCCCCCTCTGATCTTGAGCATGATTATCATTTGTGAGTAGTTAGTTTTGTTCTTGAGGTCACAGGAGAAGTCATGTTGCAAGTAATCATGTGAACTTGACATGTGTTCGATATCTTGATGATATGTATGTTGTGATTCCCTTTGTGGTGTCATGTGAACGTCGACTACATGTCACTTCATCATATTTGGGCCTAAGGAAATACATTATGGAGTAGTTATTAGATGATGAGTTGCTAGAGTGACAGAAGCTTAAACCATAGTTTATGCGCTACTTCGTAAGGGACTGATTTGGATCCAAAAGTTTAATGCTATGGTTAGATTTTATCTTAATACTTTTCTCGTAGTTGCGTATGCTTGCGAGGGGGTTAATCATAAGTAGGAGATTTGTTCACGTAAGAACAACACCTAAGCACTGGTCCACCCACATATCAAATTATCAAAATAGCGAACACGAATCAAACCAACATGATGAAAGTAACTAGATGAAATTCTCGTGTACCCTCAAGAACGCTTTGCTTATCATAAGAGACCGTTTTGGCCTGCCCTTTGCCACAAAAGGATTGGGCTACCTTGCTGCACTTTATTTATCGTTACCGTTACTTACTCGTTATAAATTATCTTGCTATCAAACAACTTGTTATCGACAATTTCAGTGCTTGCAGACATTACCTTGTTGAAACCGGTTATCATTTCCTTCTGCTTCTCGTTGGGTTCGACTCTCTTACTTATCGAAAGGACTAGAATTGATCCCCTATACTTGTGAGTCATCAAGGCTCGATGCAACACATCAATGAATCAGGCCAGCAAACTACGTACGCACACGGGTCTCGCTCGCATCGATCAGGTTCAGTAAGCAGCGAAGGGATCACTCGGGTTCAGTAGTAGTGCGAGGGATCACTCGGGTTCAATGTAGTGTGCGAGAGATCGATCGGGTTCACTAAGCGAACGCCTCGCTCTGGTTCAGTTAGCGAAGGACTCACACACGCGCGCGTATGAGAGAAACATGCAAACCACACTACACCGCTTGGGCACGACCACCCACCGTATACCGGGAATCCTCGAAAATTCTCGCCCTCAATTCCACCATGATTTTTATGTCATGGATGGCCCAAAGAATGTCATACGGGTCCACCTACGGCCCGCCCGGGATGGAAAACTCATTTTCTATTATAATTTTTTGACATAGAAGTAGGAGCCCACCACATCTATGATTATACATGTTTTTGTTACAATTATCGTCATGGAAGTGTCACTTCCATGACCGAAATTTTTTTGTTCGTGCCATAATGTCACGAATGTGTCTTTTTTAGTGCCAGGCCACACCACCACCACAAGTCGAACTGCCACACCTCACTAACCTCGACTCCTATCTTAGCCACCCACATACGTGATGAATAACCAGAGTCCGACGATCCACGAAGACCACCGCCACCAGAGAAAAAGAAATCGACGTCGTCAAGACGTCTCCGAAGTAGCCACAGGTACGAGCAGAACCGTTGTTGTCGTCGTCATGCCATTCCAACGGACCTATCCCCGAGCACCATCATGCCCTCTACCCCGGCGAACAGTCGTCGGTGAGCCGCCGTCTCCACTGACCACTCTAACACGATTTAAAACTAACGGGTGGGATCCACCAGCCGAAAGCGGTACGTTAGTAGAAAGCGTACAGGAGCCAATGGGTGGGACACACAAGGAAAGCGTATTTTAGAAATACGCTTTTGATGTGGCCGACTATGGTTTTCTGTTTAAATCGTTTTAAATCAATTAAATGATTGTGTTGACTGAACTTTGACCACCTCTAACTTTTAAACTATAAGTTCAAATGATTTGATTCTTTTTGCATTATTTTTATCCACTAATTTAATTTGGTATTTATTGGACTTGACTAGAATTACTGGACAGAGAATTTGGCTTTCTATTTTATTTACAATTTGCTTTGAAAATCAGAAGTTCTTTGACACTCCATCTGAGCAAGGAAAGCCACCACCTCAATTGAGTGGGCCAAGTGCCGGGGGAACCATCGCCGGACCCCTACCCACATACACATACACACGAACGACGGAATGAGACGGTCGACGTAAAAGACGCCTGACGAGGGGGCTCTACACGCTAACACTGCCCATGCGTCATGAACCTCTAGATCCGTCAAGGCAGTTAGGGACAGGATAACAAGATCGGACGACGAGGAGGCGGCTAGGCACGCAGCGGGGGAGTCGCGAATGGATTAGACGATGCGAACGTCACAAATGAGCTTGTGGATGGTCTTAGTTGGATACTCCAGCAGGGGCAGAGCTTAGGGCCAGTTTTTTTGCTGGCTTTTTTGGGCTTCCAGAATAAGCTGCCCCTTACCCGGTTTATTCTTAATTATTAGGCTTTTAAAAAAATAATTTTGGTTGGGCTTCTAGAATAAGCTGGGTAGGGGTAGCTTATTTCAGCTTATTCTAGAAGCTAGCAAAAAAACTGGCCCTTAATTAGGGCCGAACTTAGCCATGGCCCGCCCAGGTTTTTTGCATTTCTTTCTTTACTTATACTTTGGAGCCTAACCCAGCCCATCATTTGCGCTGGGCTGGCCCACCTAGGTTTTCCTCTGAAGCTCCGCCACTGCTCCAGCATCATTTTTCTGTGATTGAATAATCCTAGCACATCAGGGTTTAAGTCCTGTTGTTCGCATTGTTTCTGAATTTATTTCAGGATTTCTGACTATGCGTTTTCAGTGGGAGGAGACGTTCCCGTCGATGGCGAGGCGCCTATGATGACTTCGTAAATCTCAAGATGATAGACCAGCTTAGTCTCTCGAACGTGCTTATAAGGGTAGGACGTGCGTGTGTGCGTTCGTATGGATGACTGTATACGCATATATATATGAGCGTTCGCGTCTGTACTGTGTTAAATAAAAGAGTCATATGTCTTAAAAAAAGAGTCACGGCCCCAATAGTTGGACTTTTGTTGTCAAAAAAAAAGCACAAGACATGTGTGATTGGCTGGAGACGTTGATAGGCAGAAATCAAAGGAAAGGCTGAAGCTCGCTCACCTTGTCCTTCCTCACATCTCGATTTCATAGCTAGTCGCCCGAGGATCACTTCGCCTATCCATTGATAAATTGTCCTCCCTGGAGGTATGTATGTACGCATGCGTCTGTTTTTTGTAGCTTAATCGTCTCTTGCGTATTTTTAATTTGGGATGAAATTTGAACCATGCCCGGCCCCTACCGCATCATCATAATTTCATCCTTCAGTTTCCCTGCTATTCTCAAATCGACTTTCGGTGATATTCCGGGGAGCCGCGCTTGCCATGCGGCTGCGCGGCCGGCGGTGGGCAGTGGAGTGGCGGCCGTAGATGCTGTTGGCTCGCTTGCGGGTGCGGCAGCCTCCGACTCGGGCGAGCTGAGAGCGTGCGCCGTAGAACTGGATCTGGCGGCTATGCAGCTGCTGTACTAGCTAGATTTAGCCTAGCACGATTAGGTAGCCTCCAGATGTTTGTGCGTGATTGGGTAGTAGCTAGCCTCACAAATAATGGGCATTATTTTCCCTTAATTCAGGGGTGATGTAGTCATTTCATTGTATACTTTCAGTGATTGCAAATGGACGGCGAAGCCAGCAGTAATAGACACGGCGTCCTGGAGAGGATGCTGCTCGATGAAAGCGCAGAGCCAACGGACCTGCCGTTATCACTTTTGGAGGACATCACAGATCGTTTCTCCCCTGATCAGCAAATTGGCAGCGGTGGATTCGCTGTGGTTTACAAGGTACCATGCCTTCAATCAGCTTCTTTTCTCAAACTGCCTCTCAAAATTAATAATCGGCAAAATCTAAAAACTACAGTAGATAGATAGCATTTGTTGCTATACTACATGGATAGCATTTGTTGTGGAACATGACAGATATCAGCCGAGTCTGGAGTATGTTGTAGCAATGTAATACTTTACGCTATCTTTGCTTCATGAATTCGGCAGAATGCCTGCTTATAAAATTCTTGTAACATCTGCATAAAACTCCTTTTTTTTGCATCAGTACGGAAAGCCCTGTTTTTCATGAAGCAGAACGACTGTTCATAAAACTCTGACATATGATAAAACTCTTTTTTCCCTATGAGGAAGCGCCAAATTAGGATTTGGTGGGAGATAAGACTTTCATTTGTACTTCAGATTATTGCTACGATCTCGGCAACTTGTTAATTAACACTTCTTGATTAATGAAAATGGATAGTCTTTTGTCTTGTTAAATGGAAACTCCTTTCTTTTTAACGAATTCTGCAAACTAAACTATATATGCACGCTACAACACACCACGAGGCACACTCAAGCTGAGGATATTGACAATATGGTTCACGGCCGCAGGGAATGATCGGAAAACGGATGGTTGCTGTAAAGAAGCTGTCCAACACAGTTGATATTACTGAGAGTAAATTCCACGGAGAGGTTAAATGCTTAATGAAGACCAAGCACAAGAACATAGTACGTTTTCTGGGGTATTGTGCTGACACACAAGGAAAAATGGCAGAATATGAGGGGAAGCTTGTCATGGCAGATGTACGAAACTGGTTACTCTGTTTTGAGTTTGTACCCAAAGGGAGTCTTGATAAGCATATGTCTGGTACCATCATAATCTGTTTCTTCCGTATTTATTTACTCGTCGTCAATCTAAACTAATTCATAAAAATCCGTCTCTTTCGTGTATAGATGCATCTTGCGGACTTGAATGGCGAGAGCGCTATCGAATAATCAGGGGAATATGTGAAGGCTTACATTACCTTCATGAGAAGCGCATTCTTCATTTGGACCTTAAGCCTGCTAATGTCCTGCTTGACATTGGCATGGTACCCAAAATTGCTGATTTTGGTCTCTCGCGGTGTTTTGATGAAGGGCAAACCCGAGCTGTTACTCAACATCTATGTGGATCTCAGTAAGCCAGCATGTTGGAAGCTCTTCATTTTGGTTATTTGTGACTCCACGTTTTATTTGGGCATTCATTGATCAAACTTTATATGATCTTCCCTAGGGGGTACTTGGCTCCAGAATTCTATAGAGGGCACATCGCATTCGCGTCAGACATATATAGTCTTGGTGTTATAATCATGGAGATACTGACAGGAGCAAAGGGATATTTTGAAGAGGAGAACGTAAGAACAATTTAAGCATTTTTTTTATTGAAAGGGATTTTCTCCCCCGATTTCATTGAAGAAACCAAAGTAGTTTTTTACAGCCAAAATGCTCCTCCACCAACAGAACAAACCAGGTAGGTAAATGGCACCTAAGCTACCAAACAGCAGCTAGAAAGGAACCTATGCTGCAAGCTGGAGACAAATAAGGAGAAACCAGGCAAGGTAGAAAAACAGAGGAAGATAACACTCAGACTAAGGTTCTGAAGAATAACAATCAACAATTGTGTTGTACTAAGCACAACAGGTGGAGTTTAGTTGTGCATGGCAATAAATCAATATGCGGAATCAAAGTTCACCCTTCATCAATTTATAGGTGAAAAGTCTTCTTGCTCTTAAGTTATTATTACATAACTAAAGCCATGGAAAAGACATCGAGAAGAAAGAGGGATTTATATATTTCTTGGATCAAAATACAGGTAACAAACCTAGGAGTAAAGTTATGATAATTTACTTCGGAAGTTATCTACAATTGCTGCTAGCTACCATGTGTAGGTATTTGACCTATTTATGTACAGATGCAATCTAATTAGGTATAGTTATGATGATTTAATGTTCTATCATTCTTATGTGTCTGTTCAGGTCCATTTTTTTTTATAAAAAGATCAAATTAACAACCATATGTTTTGCTTTTTGTGATGTTATTTTAAGCATATTTTTCTTTTTTGGTTGATCTCCTTGTGCAAATATGTAAAACGGATAGTAACTCATGATTGCAACTTTGTAGGTAGTTAAAAGTTGGATGAATCGACTGGATAAGGCACCAGAGGGGGGGCACACACAGTTAGAACAAGTAAGAGTATGCACTAAGATCGGGATAGAGTGCATGGACTTGGACCCAAAGAAGAGACCAGTTGTGCAGCACATAATTGATAGACTTGATAAAACAGCAAGAGCTGACTATTCATGCCAAACTGGCATGAGCAGTTCACTAGCCGAGCTGCAGCCAAGTTTACTCGAGGAACAGTCTGAGGAAACAATTGGAAAGCTTGTAGCTGAGAGCCTTATAAAGGATATCAATGAATGCCCAGAAACGGAAGATCACTGCCAGCAGGGTCAAGAAAATGCAGATCAGTGGTCATTACGGGAAGCACAAGATACGGAGCAAAAGGTTAACCGACCAGGAACAAGCATTTTCGGCTCTAAATCTAGCTTCTTGGAGAAGCTAAAAAACTTGAACATCTTTAGCAGGAAAGCACGCAGGAATTTCGTGAGGAATGGTGGCCCACACCTACAGAATGTCAGGGGCCTAACGATTTTCACAAAGACGGAGATAAAGAAAATCACAAAAAACAATTCAGAGTTTCTTGGTACCGGAAGGTTTGGTAAAGTCTACAAAGGAACTCTTCCTGACAATACCGTGGTGGCAGTTAAGACCTTCATCACACTAAGCGATGATATGAGGCAGGAGTTTGAGGTGATAATAGACATGCATAAAGAACTGATCCACAAGAATATCCTCAAGCTCTATGGTTGCTGCCTGGAGGTGGATGTTCCAACGTTGGTATTTGAATTTGCTGTTAATGGGAGCCTCCAGGACATTCTCCACGGCAGCAAACAAAAACTTCCTTTAGACTTGCGTATCGACATCGCAATTGGGTCTGCAGAGGGGTTAAGATACATGCACTCGTACGCAAATCAACCCATACTACATGGCGATGTCAGACCAGACAACATATTTCTGGATGACAAGTTGGCACCAAAATT
This sequence comes from Triticum monococcum, assembly GCA_034509565.1. Classification (NCBI taxonomy): domain Eukaryota; kingdom Viridiplantae; phylum Streptophyta; class Magnoliopsida; order Poales; family Poaceae; genus Triticum; species Triticum monococcum. The sequence continues at coordinate 390,824,446 of CM067841.1, forward strand.
TTCAAATTTTGGGCTTTCTAAGCTTTACTGTTTGGAAAAGAAGAGGATGCTCCAGGCCTCTGAATCAAGGGATACACGCAACCAATTGATGCTGCTTAATATGGGTTACGTGGACCTAGAGTTCATGATAACTGGACGTGTAACACAAAAGAGTGAGGTCTACAGCTTTGGAGCTATTCTTTTGGAACTCATTACCAGGAAGGAAAACGTATTTGATGAAAACTGCATCCTGGTCACCGAGTACCGCAAGCTTTATGAGAGAGGAAAGAGTGGCAGAGCAATGTTTGACAAGGAGATTGCAACTAAAGACGACGATATCTTCGCCCTGGAAGAAATTGGCAAGGTTGCGATCGAGTGCCTGAAAGAAGACAGTAAGGAACGACCAGACATGACGGAGGTGATGGAACAACTTATGATGATCAGGAGGAATAGGAGAGACTCGTTAAGGCACGCAACAAGGCGATGACTACAAGCGTTCCATCGGCATAGCGGGTGACCATTTGTTCAACCAAATGAACTAAATTTACAAAAGTCAGGGTACAATGAAGGTCACAAATTTGCATCCCTACGTGGATTGTGTAGACGCCATCACAGACACAAAAGGACTCAAAATGTTATTTGTTCCGGAGAAACGTCTAACCTTTTGATAACCAATGAGCATTAGACATTGTGCATTGTGCATTGTGCAACAGCACCTGCAGGTTCCCGAACAGACCTCACACGTGCGGATACCCTGGGCACTCACGGCCTGGATTACGCACTGAACTCGCCGGCATCTGTCTTTGTTCTGAAAATATTCCACGCACATTTAACACTCGTGATCCCAAGGGCAAGGGGCAACGCCACATATCATGCGTGCATTCGTAAGTGGAAGCGAAAAAGAGAAAGCTATGGTGACAATCGTACCACCCGGATCTATGGTGACTTTGATCCCCTCCTTTTCTCCACCCTCGAAGAAATTCCATGCTCGGATTCTTTTCTCGAATAAGAATAATTCTTTATGCTCTGAATAACATGGGCTCGAACGGAGGAGCGTGGCCAATATGCAAAAATTCGGGAATTTCAGAATTTTCAAAGTCCACTTAATCTTAACTAATTTTGTTTGGAATTCGTTTTTATCTCGCTCGAAATTCTGAGGTTTACCCACCAAAATATAATAAAAAATTCCATTGAAATTACTCTGCATGATAGCTCATTAATCAGATGAACCTTGAATCTGATCATCATCAATCAAATATACTCTCTTCGTTCCTAAATATAAGACCTTTTAGAGATTTCAGTGGGAGTAGAAAAGAGAGCAGTAGTCTCCCCGTGTCTACTGTTCTCTCTCTCTCTCTCTGCGGGAAAGGAACATTCATTAATCAAACCAAGTGGTTACTTTCACCAGTAGCTACTCTAGCAAAGGTAGGTTAATAACACGAATGCGATGATGAACACGAATGATATGATGATGATCGAAGGCCATATGCCCATAGATATGCGGGCGACAAGTCATCACTGGTTAAGTGAGTGGGAAATTGGCTGGGTTCCTCTTCCTGGAGATACTCCTCGACAAGACCAGAATATGCGGCCGTTCTGCGTTCAGTCAAATGGGAAAACACACAACTCAACTAATAAAGCTGACTGAATTTTGGTTCGTGCTGGTTGGTCATATCTGCCTGCCTGACCTGTGACCTGGAAGCTAAGATCATGACGACACACAGCACCCGCCATGCAAATGGAATGGAATGAAATGACATCCCGCATCTCGTCAACGTACTTATTTGCGTGAACAGAGAGACGATGATACTCATCTTGAAACGCAAGCGAGGGACGGCGGGAAAAGATGCGATGCAACTAGCGCAAGTGCGGTTGGAATCCATCAGATCAGGTATCCCTCCAGGATCCATCGCCATGATTGATCTGGAGAATGGTTGCACCCGACCGACTCGGTCATATATGGCGCGCGTGCATGCTTGCTTAGATATGCGTGCGTGCCAGCGCCAGTGAAACCACATTAGTCACTAGCTCGCGCGCGCCGGCCGGACATGATGTCGACGTCGACGTCGGCGGAGCTGGCATGGCGCTTCGCGGCCGCACACGTCCTGCTGTTGTTACCGCCAGCCGTCGGCGGCATCGCCTACCTCCTCCTCCGCGCTCTACGTGCCTCCCAACTCCGGCAGGAAGGCAACAGCCCGCCGCCGGGGGGCATCGGCGGGTGGTGCCGGGGCGCGGTCGGGGCGGAGACGCTCTCCTTCCTGGCCGACAACAGCAGCGGCAGGGGCTTCTACCACTTCGTCCACGCGCGCGCGCTCCGGTACGGCGCCTGCTTCCGGACCGTGCTCTTCGGCCGCACCCACGTCTTCCTCCTCTCCTCCCGCGCGCGCGCCGCCGCCGCCAGCCTCCTGGCCGCCGACCCGCCCCACTTCGCCAAGCGCTACGTGCGCACCGTCGCGGACCTGCTCGGCGAGCACAGCCTCCTCTGCACCTCCCACGGCGCCCACCGCCGCATGCGCCGCGCCGTCGCGGGCCTCTTCGCCGCCGCGCCCACGGCCGCCTTCGCCGCCGCCTTCGACCGCCTGATCGCCGTCCGGCTGCGGGCCGACGGCTGCCAGGGCCGGGCCGTCGTGCTGGACGCCGCGCTCGACGTCACCTTCAGGGCCATCTGCGAGATGCTCATCGGGCCACGGGACGACGCGCGCGAGCTGGAGCAGCTGCAGAGCGACGTCATGGACGTAACGCAGGCCATGCTCGCGCTGCCAATCAGGCTGCCTGGAACAAGGTTCTACAGAGGCCTACAGGTACCCCCTTTTTTTTCTTCTAATGTTTTTACAGTTTTCCTTATTTCTTTTTACCTTTTTCGCCACTCGAAACCATCACTGTCCGATCTAGATTGACTAGATACCAAGATTCGCGCAAGTATACATGTTTTTAATCACTACAAATTCACAAGAAGGGAATGATTTCTAGCTAGATTCTTGGTGTGGAATTGCTGTTGGTGTCAGGCAAGGAAGAGGATCATGGATGCACTGAGGCAAGAAATATGCATGAGGCGAGAAAATGGCCTGAAACTAGATCGCCGCGATGACTTTCTGCAGACCCTTCTTCTCAAGAGCCATATGGATTCACCTGAAGAAGCGCTCACGGATGAACAGATTCTGGACAACATTTTGACACTCATAATTGCAGGTATACATGTATGCACCTCCTAGTTTAGTTCTTAACAACAAAAACTTTAGTTGTTAGTACCCACAAACCAAGCCTTGTTTGTAACTGAGTGCAGGACAAGTGACAACAGCAACAGCAATTACATGGATGGTCAAGTACCTGGGCGACAACACAGATCTCCAAGAGAAACTAAGAGTGAGTGAGCTGCATATTCGGCCCATATATGAAGAATAAATTACTTCATTTCTTCATTGCAATTCTCTCTGTATATGTATATGCAGTCAGTTCAGCTGGATCTGGCATCCAAGCACAATGATGCACCTCTTACCCTGCAACATCTGAACACCATGGACTACGCATACAAGACAGTCAAAGAATCCTTGAGGATGGCCACCATAGTTTCTTGGTTTCCAAGGGTGGCACTCAAGGACTGCCAGGTTGCAGGTAACTAAACCTCTCTGATCTATCCTTTCTCCTTGCTGGAAGCTACTAATAACAGAGACAAGTAACAACAGGATTCCACATTAAGAAGGACTGGATCGTAAATGTCGACGCGAGATCCATACACTATGATCCAGCCATCTATGACAATCCAACGCTGTTTGATCCTTCCAGGTTCAATGTATGTATTGTTGTAAGCATGAAGAAATTATTACTACATAATTTATATAATTTTTCCTATAGATAGATGATGGTGTTGTTATGGACAGGATGATATGAAGCCATACAGTTTCTTGGTGTTTGGAGCAGGCAGCAGAACATGCCTGGGGATGAACCTTGCCAAAATTATGATGCTAATATTCCTTCATCGCCTTGTCACAAATTTCAGGTTTCAACTCTAAAGCCAAGTTTCTTTATTTGATGCAAACAGCTAGAGCTGGAGGCTAAAATTAAAATTTCTGATATTTTCAGATGGGAGATGGCAGACCACGATACAAGCCTCGAGAAATGGGCAATGTTTCCAAGGCTGAAGAATGGCTGCCCAATTCAGCTCATGCCAATACACAAGGACAAGATGCACTGATGACTGATGCACATCTAGTAAATCTGTTAGGATATGCATCCAATTATGAAGCTATGTGATTTTCCCTAGTTGTTACATACTCCAACAGACTAAACAAATTCTTCATTCCTTTTTTGGGTGAGCCAAGATCAAGCCTAGCTAGCTGATAATTTCAAAATAAAGTCAAATAGAAGAAATGGACAATGAAGTGCTGCTGGTCTTTGTGGTATTTTATTGACATGTATGCATGCAGAATGATAACTTGGTGCAAGCAGGGCAAACCCTCAGAAATTTCTTTCAGAGTTGAGATGAATTAAAACCAGCAGATCATCAAAGTCTCCGCTAATTCAGATATGGATTGAATCATCAATCAATCTGCATACAAGAAATGAGAACTGACCAAAGCTGGAACCAATCCAGCATAGTTTCCCTCCCCTATTTAAAAAAGGGTTGATGAAGAATGTGTTTGGAATATGCCCAAGATGCTACCATGTTCAATGATTTATTTAATAATGTACTTGAACAACCATGGGCAAGTATGTGACATGCTCATGAAACTCCATATTCATCTTTCTAATACTAGAGTGAATATTCCAAATAAGTCCCTAGTCTGAACTCATATGACGATACAAAATAATTACCCAGCATACATATTGATTAATGATCATGTTTCAGAGGTCATTGAAATACAGATGTCTAACCAATTGTATGGGCGCACCCGCACATGCTACGGAACATGGGACTGTACCGTCCCACCGTGAGACACTGCAAGTCATTGTATCTTAATTGTTACTCATAGGTCGTATACAATACTATGTATTTATCTCCATAGATTTTAAATTGTCAACTGTATTCGAGTTGTGTAATGGCTTGCTTGGGGATTGCCAAATGTACTCAATAATTGGGCAGATTAAAAAGTTAGCCTAGTTAAGGACATTCCATGTCAGATAATCAAGAAAGGCCAAGCTTATTTCTACCCAAAAAAGAAGGTCGAACTGATTCCTGAGTTGGTACATAATTTGCCCAATTTTCGATGATTACGTCGGAGTTAATGCACTTTTTATATATATTCCTACTGCGTTTTACCAGAGATGTTTCTCAGGCAATACCATTTTTTTTCTCAAATTTCATCTAACTACATGGGGGTTGGTACAGAACTTTTTTGTATGTCCTCGAACAATATTTTGCTTGAGAGTATCTTTGCAATAGGACCTCATTTTTCACGTACATCACAAACTTGGTAGGTTTTAGAACATATTTTTCATGTGCTTAAATAGTTTTTTGCTGGATGTCATTATCTAAATTTTCATCGATTCTATGTGTGTTTGCACAAGTTTTGATGTCAGTTTTTTCCACGATTTTCTACGTTTCACAGATTTTGCCCTTCGATGTTTTTTCACTTATGAAGACTCTTCCACTTGCACACCTTCTATTTAGATATACCTTATTCAGAGGCAAATAAGTAGTTTTCTCAATATAATACTACACTTACAAAATAGTTGGGTAATAAGAGCAGTAAAGAAGATGCTAACTAAGATGAGAGATTACAGATAGTTGGATCTACAGTTTGGCTTCAATTTCTTCCAGGGTGAGCCCTTTTGTTTCAGGCACAATGCAGAATATGAATGCGAGAGACGCCACCGCAATCACCCCGAACGAAGCAAAGAGAACCCCTGTGCCAATCAAGTCCTACAGCACAATGCAGAAACACGAAAAGATCACTAACTTGATAGTACTAACCTTAAGAAAGGATTAACTTGATAATACACTCCAGGACCAAGGCAAAACTCATAAGGAAAGAGCAGCAGGCTTGTACCTCTAGTGGGGAGAAAGCAAAAGTGACAAGTGCGTTGGAGGCGAAGTTCACAAGAACAGCAACACTCAATCCACGGCCACGCAGTTTCAGCGGGAAAACCTCCGAAATCATAAGCCAGCCAATCGGACCAAATGATAACTGCAAAGTAACCACTTCTTATCAGATAGACAAAGAGACAAATTTAACTCACAGGTAAAGTTTAACTGCTCAAAGTTTGGTGTAAATGCAAGCCAACTAGTATTTCAGAAAGGCGAGGCCAACTATATTCCTCCCTGAAATCCTCTTGTACTATTTTTATGGCAAATAAGGGTAAGCCAACTCTGTAAGTACCTGGTAGCAGCCAACATACAGTAGAAGTGCTATTACAGCCACATAAGGAGCACCCGTAAACAAGGTATAGTATGAAGACAATAAGAATAGGGAGACAGCCTGCACATAACAACCATCAACAGGAAAGTGTGAATATATCTCCATCAAAGTATCTGATAAAAAAATGATCATGCTTCCTAGCCCATAGCCTTCAACATCGGGGTATATTTGAAAGTTAACAATACCTTGTTCCACAGAAACACATAGTTATGCATGAAAAGATATTATTCGGTTATATGAATATATCATTTCATTACACATAATGACAGAAATCATTCGAATGCCAACTTCAACTTGGTTATGTTTTTGCGGTTGGTCATATTCAAATAAGAAATCTACATGTTGAAGCAAGACTTACAATTCCACTAACACCACCAATTAGTAATGGTCTTCTGCCAAGTTTGTCAACCACAAGAACGGCAACTCCAGTCATAATCAGCTACAGAGATGAAACCACAGCATTAGTAATACTTTCTTGTTTTTTCAACACAAACACAGACATATGCAATTTTAACGGAAAATCATACTATTTTTCTTATGCATTTATCAGCATTGCATCAAATCTTAACTAGGCATATATTGGGCTGGATTCAACTAAAAATAATATGGAATCACCGTGTGTATATTGAATTTTTCTCAAGGCATTCATAATTTGTACATGTGAAACCTCTGAACCATCTTAAACTGGGCAGATATCACTGCTGATTATTATAAGTTTAAACTAAACTTGTGCAAAAATTGGCACCTACCTTCAGCAAGCCAAGAAGAATTGATACACGAGTGGCATCAGATGCTCCAGAGAATCCAGCACTCTGTGTGCAAATAGTGATAGCTATCAATAACACAGCAAGAAAAGCAAAAAATTGATGGTGTTTGAAGGCAATGACATGCCAATCCAACTAGCCCTGCAAGATTGACCCCCCACCCCTATACTGGAAATGGAAACCTTAACACCAGATAATGGCATACTTGAGTTAAATAATTTCATACGCAGAAGTATTAGTACCTGAAAAATTGTCGCAGCATAATATAGCACACTTGGTTGACCAGTGACCTGGCAAATACATAGAGAAGGAGAAGAATAAACACCACGTAAAACCTGATATTGTTTGAACTGGAAAGATCGACCTGATATTATTTGAACTGAAAATATCAACCTGATATTATTTGAACTGAAAAGATCAACCTGATATCATGGAGAATATATGAACAGAACTCTAGGACAGGTCAACAAAAAAGATTAAAGAGAGTACCTGCTGAAAGAACACCAAGCCACATCCAATTATCATTGCTTTGAGACACTTTCCTTGAAAGATCTCACTGAAGCCTGCTTTTTTCTCTTCACCAACGTATGAGAGTTCTTCCAGAATCAAATTAACCTGCTCCGAAACCAAATCAGGTGACGCTTGACCCCTCAATCGACATAAGCAACGTGTAGCGTTTTCTTTTGTCTCCCGCAGATCTCCTTTTCCTTGTGTGGCACATAACAGAAGCCACCTAGGTGAACAAGGTAACCAGCACATTCCGATGCCCATAATGACACATATCGGAGCACTGGCGGCATACATGTAGCGCCAACCAGAAATCACTTCAACAAAGAGATTGCCTACTATATAACCAAGCTGCAGAAGGAAATGGAAATAAGTAGGCTGGAAGATAAGTGGGCGGAGAAGGGGAAAAGAAGTATCTACTATGAACTTACAAGCATCCCAAGAACAATAAAGAACTCCTTGAGAGAGATGAGCATGCCTCTAATCTGACTTGGAGCAGTCTCAGCAATATACATTGGAGCAGCGTGCATAGCCTAATGAAAGCGACTCACATAAGCCTCATATAGAAATGTATGTATGTGTCCATATCCAATTCAAGTATGACATTAAGTATCGTTACCAATCCAATTCCTATGCCATATAAAAAGCGACCAACCACCATGATAAGGAAGTTAGGAGCCACTGCTGTGAGAAGAGCTCCAATCAAATACATGATAGAAGAAACAACAAGCTCTCTGCGCCTTCCTGTGGTAAGCAATTAGGCACAGATCATATCAGAACAACAGATAGATTGCACAGCATAGCGTGGAGTAGAGCATGGGGACAGCAGAACATGCATACCTAGAAAATCCGCAATGGTGAATGCCGTGGCAGATCCGATCAAAGCACCGTAGAGTGAGCCGCTTACCTGCATCGCAAACAATGGAACAATAGGGCACACGGCAGATTAAATGAGGCCAGACGTGGTGATGGCATAATTACAGAAGATTGGTCTGATGCTATAGTAGAGCGTTACCACGAGGCCGGTTTGCACTGATGACAGGTCGTACCATGTTGTACCACTGGATGTGGGGGACTGCAATCGATGCGCAGAACATAATTATGACCAACTTTAAACTAGAGTATTGTGGTGTTAGAGAGAGTGGTGAAGAAGTGATACCTTGAGCGATATGGTGGCACCAGATGTTGCCCCGATGTCATAGCCATATAGGAGCCCACCCAGAGCTGGGAAGAAGAAGCTGCCAACAGTACAACGAAGCATTCAGATAAGCGATATGTTTTGTACTCTGTACTACAAACTCCACAAGTCTTTTGTTTGCAGAGTAAGCCGATGGTTTTGCAGTATTGAATGAACGAAAAGCCAGGGCTTAATTCGGGTGCTCCCAAGGAGACCCCAGATGAATGAAGCAGCAGCAGCAGCAGCATGGGTGGTGGCAGTACAGCAGTAATTAAAAAAAACTGAATCTAGCAATGAACGATCGGTTAAGCGAGCGGTAGAGGAGGAGGAGCGGGGGAGGGGCGTACGGGAGGATTGCGGCGGAGACGGAGTAGGCCTCGCAGGCGGCGGGCAGCAAGGGCCTGGCAGCGTCGCGGTCGTCGGGCGGCGGGGAGGAGACGTGGATCTCCACATCCCTCTCGCCCTGCACCAGAAAATCGAACCGGCCGAGCCGATGAAATCGATCAGCCGACAAAAGGATACTGGCGGGCGACGTGCCAGGGGCAGGCAGGGGAGCGGGTACAGATGGAAATTGGCGGGTGAGGAAGAAGAGCAGTAGTAGCAACTGACCTTGGACGCCATTAATGTCGATCCTCTCCTGCGCTGTTCTGTTCCGTGCTAGGAGTACTAGTTTACTACTGGTGCGCTGTGCTGAAGAAAGAAAGACCCGGAGAGGAAGAGGGTTTGGTGCCAACTGCCAAACCAACCAATCGGCTAGCACGAGGAAGGCGAGGTTGAGTTCCGTACACGAGGACTTAACCATAACCAAGTGGGAGGCCTTGGCCCCTGGAGGAGTCACGTCGTCGTCCACGCCCGCTCTTTCTCCACGCTTCCACGACTCTCTCCCTCTCTCTCTCAATTTTATTAGAGTACTCTAATTTTATCTCCACATTTTTTTCGCTCTCAATTTGTTTCTTGTGAAGAAGTCGTCGCCTTCACTAACAATAATGCACGCGACCGGCTGCATGTACTTGTTGAAGTTATTCTTTTTTTGCAGAGAGAAGGATAGGCATTGCAATCAAAAAGAGCATCTTAGCCATATTCACACACAAACAATGATTAGTATAACGCTCGTGCGTTGCCACGGGCTCTTCAGAATTTATAATCAGTATCTTTCATTTATCATCCCCTCATATTGGATGATTATGGGGTGCTTTAATTAGAAACACAACAATCAAATATTAGGAAATTTCACCGAACGAACAACAACGAATAATACGATATCTATCAAACGAATAAAATGAGGTCATATTTTTGGTCCGTCATGCACTTCTGTTGAAAAGTGCCTATCCCTTTTAGAATCAACCCACTGTTTGCTCGCACGCAAAAAAATACATCTCTAAAGTGGGGAACCGATCGGTGCCAAAAAGAACTCAAACTCCTATCCAATCTCGACTTCGTGCTCTTCCACTTCCATTGATGAAGATGGGACGTCAAGGGTTTCATCATGATGACCTCGAGCAGCCGCCGACATCCCTCCCCACATCTACCCCTACCCCCTGCTGCCGCTTGCACTGTCCTTGCTCCTCGAGGGAGCTAGGGACATAATGTTCTCTAGGATGGGCATGACCAGATCCACGAGGAGGCCACATTCTTCCATGGGAACCCAACCAAGCACACCACCCTCCGCAACCATCCAATCCCATCCTAACAAAGTCAAGACCCGCCATCGATCCACAAATCAGGCTCGCCGCATCCAGGTTCACTGCAAGTCTGCGACGAGTCTGTAGTCGACATCTTGACTTTGGCTATCCCCACGGAAGAATCATCGGATCCTGCTCACTTTTACCATCACTTCGTCTCTTTCCAAGGCAGCGACACCACCCAGCCAATCACCACCACCGCTTGCGGCTTGCCTACATAAAATCATGAGAAATCCCCACGGCGGTGCTGTAAGATCACCTTGGCGACCTCGACAGTGACCGACTGGTCTAAGATCTAAGCTAGCCGCTCTTTGTAGAAACCAATAGAAGTAGGCATGTGACTCAGATTTGTTCTTTGGTGTGCATGCGTTTCTTGCTGCCCACCAGCTCTTGTCTGCAACTCGCCTATCTCTATACCAGCTCTTGGTCTACAACTCGCCTATCTCCATGCTCGAGACGACCAAGCTCGATGCGCAAGCCGCATACGTCTGCTAGAGCTATATCCAGGGCCTATGATTTTTGGATCACTGGCACTATGGGTGCCAGGACCGGAGTCGCCCTCATCCACCAAGTGGATCAAGGAGGCCCACCACATAGACTCTACATCACAACATTTTGTGTTTTCCTATAAAAAGTAAAGAACCTTCTCTAATAAACGTAAATATAACCTTTTGGTTTTATAGTCTCAACTTTCCTACACTCCAATACCAGAAGGATTTCTTGGTTTTATTTAATGACCTTCTTGAATGTCATTCACTTAGAAAGGTAGTAATACAATCTGTGATATTAAGGCAAATTATTAGTCATATTAAAGTGCAAAAGGCCCTATAGGAGTCAAAGCATGACTTTTATGGTTATACTGTAATTTGCAAGATCTGAGATTTATGCAAGTGTACAATTAGAGAAGAGCCAATTAAATAGATTTTCACATTCAGAATAGTACGATTAGCAGTAGCAGTTCAATTTTTTCATGTTTGATCAGCTTGCTAGGTGGTTATCACTAAGCATGTTGGAACGATGAGCATAACCTAACTTAGTTCAGTACGTGTTGCTGCAAATTAGTTCAGTACGTACGAAGCTGTTGCTAATTTCAATGCCTGGCTGTTGCAAGTTTCTAATGAAAAAGTACTTCAGGTCAAAGGTCAGGGAATATACACTTTTGTTATCATGGTTGTTTCCTTATAGTGAACAACTTTGATCACCACTTCAGCAGCTACTATCTATAAGAAGACATTAGCTAAGTAGATACAGGCAAAGAAAGCATGTAGGCAAAACCAGAATTAAAAACATCCTTCTCAATGGAGCTCGTGCAGTTCGGAAGACCCTAATGATCGATGAGGGACCCCTCCGATGGTAGCATGGCGTGACAATTGCCGTCAATGACGACACCCAAAGTACTTTGCACAATCCATCGATCCAGTTCGGAACAATCAAGCACATACCTTGCAAAGTGATGTGGATCTGAAGCAGAGGTGGGAAGGTAAAGGCTCAGGTGAGGTGGAATGAGACGTTGATATAGACGTGCACGCATGAGAATAAGGCGATGCCCAGGATGGATCTCCATCGCAGGAGGCCGGATCCGCTGGGGAGGAGGTCGCTGTAGTACCTGCCATCTGTGCGATGGATCATGGGGCTGGCAGGCAGGGGGAGGGGATAGGAGGGAGCGGGTGGGCTAGAGCGCAGATGGCGGGTGCCCCCGACGACGACTGGGAAGGATGGTGGAGGAGGTGGATGAGGATGGCGGCGGCGGCGTCTGCGGTTGCGCCTTGTCCGCAGCCGTGCTGGTGGTGGTCGATGCGAGAGCCGGATGGCGTCGGCCAGAATCAGGCAGGGGCGACAAAGATTTAGAGGAGAGAGAGAATGGAGGCGATGAGCGGTGGGAGGAAGGGCCACCGGCGATTGGGGTGGCCTCAGACCCGCCCTCCGTGGCCGCCTATTTCATGGGACGAACACCCGTGCTCACCGTCGGGCTCGCCTTCGGCCGCTGCCTCGCCGACATTCACGACGTAGAGCCCCTTCCTCCGATCCCATTTGCCAGGGAGGCAGCACCATCCTTCATCGCAGAGAACGAGTCCACACTGAGATCCCAACCAGATCGTGATTGCGCCTCCCCAAACCGCAGCGGCACATCCCACTCCATCAACGACCAACCTATATGAGGCGGAGGGTCAGTGTAGGACGCGAGCGCCGTCACCATGGACGTGGGGGACGCCGTAGCTGGGAAGGAGGCGGCGACGGCGTCTGTGTCAGGAAGATCGCACGACGGTGGCGGCGTTTACTCGAGGGGATCGAGAGGAGCTGCGTTTGGTGCCGGGTGGGTTCTTTGGTGCGTGCGTGGGGCTGGAGATTGTGATAGGTGATCAGGTGAGGGCGTGCCATACCTGGATCGATAGCCTTACCATACCTGGTGGTAATTTAAATTTATTACCATATTCGATATTTACCGAGTTATGGCCTTACCATACCTGGATTGATAGCCTTTGGAGTAATTTAAATTTATTACCATATTCAAAATTTCCTGAGTTATGACCTTACCATACCTGGATTGATTTATTACTATACGTGGATTAATTATGATTGATTACCATAAATACGTTGGTGCGTGCGTGGGGCTGGAGATTGTGATAGGTGATCAGGTGAGGGCGTGCCATACCTGGATCGATAGCCTTACCATACCTGGTGGTAATTTAAATTTATTACCATATTCGATATTTCCCGAGTTATGGCCTTACGATACCTGGATTGATAACCTTTGGGGTAATTTAAATTTATTACAATATAATTACCATATTCAAAATTTCCTGAGTTATGACCTTACCATACCTGGATTGATTTATTACTATACGTGGATTAATTATGATTGATTACCATAAATACGTTGGTGCGTGCGTGGGGCTGGAGATTGTGATAGGTGATCAGGTGAGGGCGTGCCATACCTGGATCGATAGCCTTACCATACCTGGTGGTAATTTAAATTTATTACCATATTCGATATTTCCCGAGTTATGGCCTTACCATACCTGGATTGATAGCCTTTGGGGTAATTTAAATTTATTACCATATAATTACCATATTCAAAATTTCCTGAGTTATGACCTTACCATACCTGAATTGATTTATTACTATACGTGGATTAATTATGATTGATTACCATAAATACATTGGGTATTGCCGGTCAGACGAGAAAAGAGAAAAACCCGGTGGGAGGGGCTGGTGGGAGGTGGGACGAAGAAAAACCGGTTGAAAATAAACCGGTTGAAAGTGGGGGGGACTATTCAACCAATTCGTCCATTAGAAGTAGAGATACCAAACCCTCCTCCGAGATTTGTTTGCTCCGGCCCCACACACTCCTCTTTCATTTTCTCCATTGTTGTCCCCTCCCCTCTCCTCTCCGGTTAGCCGGCGGCGATGAGGTGGGTGAGGGCCCCATCTCTCTGTATGTAGACCAAGATCAACGCAACACGATCGGGTGCTTCCTCCGCCTCCTCTGTCTCCTCCTTCATGTCATCTTCTAGTTTCATCCGCTCAGCGCTGCGTGGCCGCTCCGTTGCTGTACCACTGATCGGGTGCCCGGATTGCGGCGAGCAGGTGAGGTTCTACCGGTCTAGCACCGATGAGCACGATGGATGGATCTTCTACAAGTGCGTGAACCACCATGTAAGTGCCAGTTCAGTAGATTCATGCCGTGTCAACTCACTTTAGTAATGAAGCAGAGCAGCTGGTTAACTAATGCAGTAGTTTAGAGCAATGCAGTAGTTGGTTAACAAGGTTAACTAATTTTGCCACTGATTAATCAGGTCACTTGTGATTTCTGGCACTGGGAGCTTGAGTATGTGCAGCATCTGGTTGAAACAAGGTGTTTGGTTGGTGATGCTGCTATAGATGCAATTGGTGCAGCTGAGGACAGGATGGAAGAGCTTGAGAGGCAGAGGAGTGAATCAATGGCAGGCATAGGCAGGGCTGGAAGGGTCATGGCTGGGAGAGGCAGGGCTGGAAGAGATAATTATGGCAGCTCCAGTGAGAATAAGTATGCTACCAAGCAGCAAATTGCTATGCTTTTAGGGTTAGGCAGAGAGATTTTGATGCTGCCGAAGCTGATGATTGGTTTTGTTATAGTGCTTTGTGTGATGTGTTTCACCTTAATTATGAAGAAGTGAAGTGTTGTTAATTAAGTAGGTGCAGGTGTGTAATTGAGCATACTAAAATGGTTGCTTTTGTTTGCTCAGTAATGCTTAGTTGTAATGCTTGTTGTAATGGATAATATATCAGTAATGTGAAGCCTGCTTGACCTACTTGCTTTGAAATGCTAGACCTAATTGATTTGAAAAAACTGACAGATGTATTTCATGTCAGAAGTGTAGTTCAACTAATTCTGACAGAAAGTTTGCAGTTCACTGAATTTTTATAGTTAACTGAATTTAGTTTGCAGTTCACTGAATTTTTATAGTTAACTGAATTTAGTTTGCAAAGTTAACTGGATTGTACTTAACCTTATTGCTTTCAAATTACTGACAGAAGTTCCTGTCAGAACTGAACTAACTTTGCAAACTAATTGATGTACTAAATGAAGTAAGTTATTCTCAGCACAACTGAACTCAAAAGCAAGCATGTACTTGCACCTGCTGCAAACACCCACCCAGCAACTTGCACCTCTACATGTAGCTTTGGTCCACCACCAGTCCACCACCACCACCAGATCCCCTTCTTCTTCCTCATCTTTCATCTTCAATTTCGTGCACCACCAGATCTCTTCTCTCCTCTGTCCAATAGCCCCAACAGATCCCCTTGTCATCTTCAACTAGCAGCAACCATGGTGTCCTGGGATGATCTCCCCAGTTCTTCTGAAGATGACTCTGTGACCAGCAAGGTTAGTGTGCTCCTCAATCTCACACAAATCCAGTCTAGGGTTTCTCTCTCAATTGATTCTAAATGTCTCTCTTTTGTTTAGCCACCTGCCACAATATCCTGTGAGGAATGGAGTGGCTTGGCTACAAATCTGCCTAGCTTAAGATGTGGGCATGGACCTTTGTGTGAGAAGCATGTGGCATTTGAATCTGTTGGTACTGGCAGAAGGTTTCTAGCTTGTGCACAGAAGGTTAGTAATTTTTTTGCATTTTTATTAGTATGTTTTAAGTTTCATCATCATGCACAGTACTGAATACCGGTAGTGTTGGGGAACGTTGCAGAAAACAAAAATTTTCCTACGGTTTCACCAAGATCCATCTATGAGTTCATCTAGCAACGAGTGATCGGATGCATCTACATACCTTTGTAGATGGCGAGCGGAAGCGTTCAAAGAACGGGGATGAGGTAGTCGTACACGACGTGATCCAAATCACCGGAGATCCTAGCGCCGAACAGACGGCACCTCCGCGTTCAACACACGTATGGTCAGCGTAACGTCTCCTTCTTCTTGATCCAGCAAGGGGGAAGGAGAGGTTGAGGAAGATGGCTCCAGCAGCAGCACGACGGCGTGGTGGTGATGGAGCTGCAATACTCCGGCAGGGCTTCGCTAAGCTCTATGGAGGAGGAGGTGTTGGAGAGGGAGAAGGAGGCAACCAAAGGCGTGGTCAAGAGGCCCTCCTTCCCTCACTATATATAGGGGGCCTAGGGGGGGCACCGGCCCTAGGAGATCCAATCTCCTAGGGGGGCGGCGGCCAAGGGAGGATTCCCTCCCCCCTAAGGCACCTAGGGGGTGCCTTCCCCTTGTGGGACTCTTCCCCTTTGAAACCCTAGGCGCATGGTGAAGGAAATATGCCCTAGAGGCAATAATAAAGTTATTATTTATTTCCTTATATCATGATAAATGTTTATTATTCATGCTAGAATTGTATTAACCGGAAACATAATACATGTGTGAATACATAGACAAACAGAGTGTCACCAGTATGCCTCTACTTGACTAGCTCGTTAATCAAAGATGGTTATGTTTCCTAACCATAGACAAAAGAGTTGTTATTTGATTAACGAGGTCACATCATTAGTTGAATGATCTGATTGACATGACCCATTCCATTAGCTTAGCACCCGATCGTTTAGTATGTTGCTATTGCTTTCTTCATGACTTATACATGTTCCTATGACTATGAGATTATGCAACTCCCGTTTACCGGAGGAACACTTTGGGTACTACCAAACGTCACAACGTAACTGGGTGATTATAAAGGAGTACTACAGGTGTCTCCAAAGGTAGATGTTGGGTTGGCGTATTTCGAGATTAAGATTTGTCACTCCGATTGTCGGAGAGGTATCTCTGGGCCCTCTCGGTAATACACATCACATAAGCCTTGCAAGCATTGTGACTAATGAGTTAGTTGCGAGATGATGTATTACGGAACGAGTAAAGAGACTTGCCGGTAACGAGATTGAACTAGGTATTGGATACCGACGATCGAATCTCGGGCAAGTAACATACCGATGACAAAGGGAACAACGTATGTTGTTATGCGGTCTGACCGATAAAGATCTTCGTAGAATATGTAGGAGCCAATATGGGCATCCAGGTCCCGCTATTGGTTATTGACCGGAGACGTGTCTCGGTCATGTCTACATTGTTCTCGAACCGTAGGGTCCGCACGCTTAAGGTTTCGATGACAGTTATATTATGAGTTTATGAGTTTTGATGTACCGAAGGAGTTCGGAGTCCCGGATGAGATCGGGGACATGACGAGGAGTCTCGAAATGGTCGAGACGTAAAGATCGATATATTGGATGACTATATTCGGACTTCGGAAAGGTTCCGAGTGATTCGGGTATTTTTCGGAGTACCGGAGAGTTACGGGAATTCGCCGGGGAGTATATGGGCCTTATTGGGCCATACGGGAATAGAGGAGAGAGGCCAAAAGGAAGGAGGCCTGCGCCCCCCCTCTGGTCCGAATTGGACAAGGGGCGCAGCCCCCTTTTCCTTATTCCTCTCCACCTCTTTCCCCTTCTCCTACTCCAACAAGGAAGGAGGGAGTCCTACTCCCAGTGGGAGTAGGACTCCCCTTGGCGCGCCTCCTCCTAGGCCGGCCGGCCCCTCCCCCTTGCTCCTTTATATACGGAGGCAGGGGGGCACCCCATGACACACAAGTTGATCCTTGAGATCGTTCCTTAGCCGTGTGCGGTGCCCCCTGCCACCAAATTCCACCTCAATCATATTGTTGCAGTGCTTAGGCGAAGCCCTGCGTCGGTAGTACATCAAGATCGTCACCACGCCGTCGTGCTGACGGAACTCCTCCCTGAAGCTTTGCTGGATCGGAGCCCGGGGATCGTCATCGAGCTGTACGTGTTCTAAGAACTCGGAGGTGCCGGAGTAACGGTGCTTGGATCGGTCGGATCGGGAAGAAGACGTACGACTACTTCCTCTACGTTGTGTCAACGCTTCCGTTGCGATCTACAAGGGTACGTAGATCAGACTCTCCCCCTCGTTGCTATGCATCACCATGATCTTGCGTGTGCGTAGGAAATTTTTTGAAATTACTACGTTCCCCAACAGTGGCATCCGAGCCTAGGTTTTATGGTTTGATGTTATTTGCACGAGTAGAACACAAGTGAGTTGTGGGCGATACAAGTCATACTGCCTACCAGCATGTCATACTTTGGTTCGGCGGTATTGTTGGACGAGACGACCCGGACCAACCTTACGCGTACGCTTACGCGAGACCGGTTCCCTCGACGTGCTTTGCACATAGATGGCTTGCGGGCGACTATCTCTCCAACTTTAGTTGAACCGAGTGTGGCTACGCCCGGTCCTTGAGAAGGTTAAAACGGAGTCTATTTGACAAACTATCGTTGTGGTTTTGATGCGTAGGTGAGATGAGTTCTTGCTTAAGCCCGTAGCAGCCACGTAAAACTTGCAACAACAAAGTAGAGGACGTCTAACTTGTTTTTGCAGGGCATGTTGTGATGTGATATGGTCAAGGCATGATGCTGATTTTATTGTATGAGATGATCATGTTTTGTAACCAAGTTATCGGCAACTGGCAGGAGCCATATGGTTGTCGCTTTATTGTATGCAATGCAATCGCGATGTAATGCTTTACTTTATTGCTAAGAGGTAGTGATAGTCGTGGAAGCATAAGATTAGCGAGACGACAACGATGCTACGATGGAGATCAATGTGTCGCGCCGGTGACGATGGTGATCATGACGGTGCTTCGGAGATGGAGATCACAAGCACAAGATGATGATGGCCATATCATATCACTTATATTGATTGCATGTGATGTTTATCTTTTATGCATCTTATCTTGCTTTGATTGACGGTAGCATTATAAGATGATCTCTCACTAAATTATCAAGAAGTGTTCTCCCTGAGTATGCACCGTTGCGAAAGTTCTTCGTGCTGAGACACCACGTGATGATCGGGTGTGATAGGCTCTACGTTCAAATACAACGGGTGCAAAATGAAGGAAATATGCCCTAGAGGCAATAATAAAGTTATTATTTATTTCCTTATATCATGATAAATGTTTATTATTCATGCTAGAATTGTATTAACCGGAAACATAATACATGTGTGAATACATAGACCAACAGAGTGTCACTAGTATGCCTCTACTAGACTAGCTCGTTAATCAAAGATGGTTATGTTTCCTAACCATGAACAAAGAGTTGTTATTTGATTAACGAGGTCACATCATTAGTTGAATGATCTGATTGACATGACCCATTTCATTAGCTTAGCACCTGATCGTTTAGTATGTTGCTATTGCTTTCTTCATGACTTATACATGTTCCTATAACTATGAGATTATGCAACTCCCGTTTACCGGAGGAATACTTTGGGTACTACCAAACGTCACAACGTAACTGGGTGATTATAAAGGAGTACTACAGGTGTCTCCAATGGTAGATGTTGGGTTGGCGTATTTCGAGATTAGGGTTTGTCACTCCGATTGTCGAAGAGGTATCTCTGGGCCCTCTCGGTAATACACATCACATAAGCCTTGCAAGCATAATAACTAAGATGTTAGTTATGAGATGATGTATTACGGAACGAGTAAAGAGACTTGCCAGTAACGAGATTGAACTAGGTATTGGATACCGACGATCGAATCTCGGGCAAGTAACATACCGATGACAAAGGGAACAACGTATGTTGTTATGCGGTCTGAACGATAAAGATCTTCGTAGAATATGTAGGAGCCAATATGGGCATCCAGGTCCCGCTATTGGTTATTGACCGGAGACGTGTCTCGGTCATGTCTACATTGTTCTCGAACCGTAGGGTCCGCACGCTTAACGTTACGATGACAGTTATTATGAGTTTATGCATTTTGATGTACCGAAGGTTGTTCGGAGTCCCGGATGAGATCACGGACATGACGAGGAGTCTCGAAATGGTCGAGACGTAAAGATTGATATATTTGAAGCCTATGTTTGGGCACCGGAAGCGTTCCGGGTGAAATCGGAATTTTTCCGGATTACCGGGAGGGTTACCGGAACCCCCCGGGAGGTAAATGGGCCTATTGGGCCTTAGTGGAAAAGAGAGAAGAGGCAGCCCACACCTGGCCGGCGCCCCCCCCCCTTTCCCAAGTCCTAATAGGACTAGGAGAGGTGGGCCGGCCCCCTCTTTCTCCTTCCCCCCAAGAATCCTAGTTGGAATAGGATTGGAGGGGAGGAGTCCTACTCCCGGTGGGAGTAGGACTCCTCCCTGCGCCTCCCACCTGGCCGGCCGAACCCCTTGCCCCTGGCCTTTATATACGGGGGCAGGGGGCACCCCAAGACACACAAGTTAATCGCTCCTTAGCCGTGTGCGGTGCCCCCTGCCACCAAATTCCACCTCGATCATACCGTTACAGTGCTTAGGCGAAGCCCTGCGTCGGTAGTACATCAAGATCGTCACCACGCCGTCGTGCTGACGGAACTCTTCCTCGACGCTTTGCTGGATCGGAACCCGAGGAACGTCATCGAGCTGAACGTGTGCTAAGAACTCGGAGGTGCCGGAGTAACGGTGCTTGGATCGGTCGGATCGGGAAGAAGACGTACGACTACTTCCTCTACGTTGTGTGATCGCTTCCGCAGTCGGTCTGCGTTGGTACGTAGACAACACTCTC
Source organism: Triticum monococcum (assembly GCA_034509565.1). NCBI lineage: Eukaryota > Viridiplantae > Streptophyta > Magnoliopsida > Poales > Poaceae > Triticum > Triticum monococcum. The sequence goes on from CM067841.1 coordinate 390,844,951, forward strand.
CCCTCTCGTTGCTGTGCATCACCATGATCTTGCGTGTGCGTAGGAAAATTTTTGAAATTACTGCGTTCCCCAACACAAAACAGTTGCACACGCGGAATACTCAGGTTATACTTGACGAGCCAAGCATATACAGATATGGCCTCGGAACACGGAGACCGAAAGGTCGAGCGTGAATCATATAGTAGATATGATTAACATAGTGATGTTCACCATTGAAACTACTCCATCTCACGTGATGATCGGACATGGTTTAGTTGATTTGGATCACGTGATCACTTAGAGGATTAGAGGGATGTCTATCTAAGTGGGAGTTCTTAAGTAATATGATTAATTGAACTCAAATTTATCATGAACTTAGTCCTGGTAGTATTTTGTAAATCATGTTGTAGATCAATAGCTCGCGTTGTTCCTTCCCTGTGTTTACTTTGATATGTTCCTAGAGAAAATTATATTGAAAGATGTTAGTAGCAATGATGCGGATTGGATCCGTGATCTGAGGTTTATCCTCATTGTTGCACAGAAGAATTATGTCCTTGATGCACCGCTAGGTGACGGACCTATTGCAGGAGCAGATGCAGACGTTATGAACGTTTGGCTAGCTCAATGTGATGACTACTTGATAGTTTAGTGCACCATGCTTAACGGCTTAGAATCGGGACTTCAAAGACGTTTTGAACGTCATGGACCATATGAGATGTTCCAGGAGTTGAAGTTAATATTTCAAGAAAATACCCGAGTTGAGAGATATGAAGTCTCCAACAAAGTTCTATAGCAAAAATATGGAGGAGAATCTCTCAACTAGTGAGCATGTGCTCAGATTGTCTGGGTACTACAATCGCTTGAATCAAGTGGGAGTTAATCTTCCAGATAAGATAGTGATTGACAGAATTCTCTAGTCACCATCACCAAGTTAGTAGAACTTCGTGATGAACTATAGTATGCAAGGGATGACGAAAAAGACTCCCGAGCTTTTCATGATGATGAAATCAATGAAGGTAGAAATCAAGAAAGAGCATCAAGTGTTGATAGTTGACAAGATCACTAGTTTCAAGAAAAGGGCAAAGGGAAGAAGGGGAACTTCAAAAAGAACAACAAGCAAGTTGCTGCTCAAGTGAAGAAGCCCAAGTCTGATCCTAAGCCTGAGACTAAGTGCTTCTATTGCAAAGGGACTGGTCACTGGAAGCGGAACTACCCCAAGTGATTGGCAGATAAGAAGGATGGCAAAGTGAACATAAGTATATTTGATATACATGTTATTAATGTGTACTTTACTAATGTTTATAGCAACCCCTCAGTATTTGATACTAGCTCAGTTGCTAAGATTAGTAACTCGAAACGGGAGTTGCAGAATGAACAGAGACTAGTTAAGGGTGAAGTGACGATGTGTGTTGGAAGTGGTTCCAAGATTGATATGATCATCATCGCACACTCCCTATACTTTCGGGATTAGTGTTGAACCTGAATAAGTGTTATTTGGTGTTTGCGTTGAGCATGAATATGATTTGATCATGTTTATTGTAATACAGTTATTCATTTAAGAGAATAAATTGTTGTTATGTTTATATGAATAAAACCTTATATGGTTGCACACCCAATGAAAATAGTTCGTTGGATCTCGATCGTAGTGATACACATAATCATAATATTGAAACCAAAAGATGCAAAGTTAATAATGATAGTGCAACTTATTTGTAGCACTGCCGTTTAGGTCATATTGGTGTAAAGCGCATGAAGAAACTCCATGCTGATGGGCTTTTGGAATCACTTGATTATGAATCAGTTGATGCTTGCGAACCATGCCTCATGGGCAAGATGACTAAGAGTCTGTTCTTCGGAACAATGGAGCGAGCAACAGATTTGTTGGAAATCATACATACTGATGTATGTGGTCCGATGAATATTGAGGCTCGCGACAGGTATCATTATTTTCTGATCTTCACAGATGATTTGAGCAGATATGAGTATATCTACTTGATGAAACATAAAGTCTGAAACATTTGAAAAGTTCAAAGAATTTCAGAGTGAAGTGAAAAAAATCATCGTAACAAGAAAATAAAGTTTCTATGATCTGATCGTAGAGAAGAGTATTTGAGTTACGAGTTTGGCCTTCAGTTAAAAACAATGTGAAATAGTTTCACTACTCACGCCACATGGAACACCATAGTGTAATGGTGTGTCCGAACGTCCTAACCGTACTTTATTAGATACAGTGCGATCTATAATGTCTCTTACCGATCTACCACTATCGTTTTGGGGTTATGCATTAGAGACAGCTGCATTCACGTTAAAAAAAGGGGCACCATCTAAGTCCGTTGAGACGACACAATCTGAACTATGGTTTAGCAAGAAACCAAAGTAGTCGTTTCTTAAAGTTTGGGGTTGTGATGCTTATGTGAAAAAGTTTCATCCTGATAAGCTCAAAACCAAATCGGAGAAATATGTCTTCATAGGATACCCAAAAGGAGACTGTTGGGTACACCTTCTATCACAGATCCGAAGGCAAGATATTCGTTGCCGAGAATGGATCCTTTCCAGAAAAGGAGTTTCTCTCGAAAGAAGTGAGTGGGAGGAAAGTGGAAAACTTGATAAGGTAATTGTACCTTCTCCCTTATTGGAAAGTAGTACATCACAGAAACCAGTTTCTGTGACACCTACACCAATTAGTGAGGAAGCTAATGATGATGATCATGTAACTTCAGATCAAGTTACTACCGAATCTCGTAGGTAAACCAGAGTGAGATCCGCACCAGAGTGGTACGGTAATCCTGTTCTGAAAGTCATGTTACTAGACCATGACGAACTTGCGAACTATGAGGAAGCGATGATGAGCCCAGATTCCGCGAAATGGTTTGAGGCCATGAAATCTGAGATATGATCCATGTATGAGAACAAAGTTTGGACTTTGGTTGACTTGCCCGATGATCAGCAAGCAATTGAGAATAAATGGATCTTCAAGAGGAAGACGGACGCTGATAGTAGTGTTACTATCTACAAAGTTAGAATTGTCGCAAAAGGTTTTCGACAAGTTCAAAGTGTTGACTACGATGAGAGTTTCTCACCCGTATCTATGCTTAAGTCTGTCCGAATCATGTTAGCAATTGCCGCATTTTATGAAATCTGGCAAATGGATAAACAAAACTGCATTCCTTAATGGATTTCTTAAAGAAGAGTTGTATATGATGCAACCAGTAGGTTTTGTCAATCCTAAAGGTGCTAACAAAATATGCAAGCTCCAGCGATTCATCTATGGACTGGTGCAAGCATCTCAGAGTTGGAATACACGCTTTGATAAGTTGATCAAAGCATATAGTTTTATACATACTTGCGGTGAAGCCTGTATTTACAGGAAAGTGAGTGGGAGCACTACAACATTTCTGATAAAGTATATGTGAATTGTTGATCGAAAATAATGTAGAATTATTCTGTAAAGCATAAAGGAGTGTTTGAAAGGAGTTTTTCAAAGAAAGACTTCGGTGAAGCTGCTTACATATTGAGCTCCAAGATCTCTAGAGATAGATCAAGACGCTTGATAAGTTTTTTTTTTCAATGAGTACATACCTTGACAAGATTTTGAAGTAGTTCAAAAATGGAGCAGTCAAAGAAAGAGTTCTTGCCTGTAGTACAAGGTGTGAAGTTGAGTAAGACTCAAAGCCCGACCACGGCAGAAGATAGAAAGAGAATGAAAGTCATTCCCTATGCCTCAGCCATAGGTTCTATAAAGTATGCCATGCTGTGTACCAGATCTATTGTATACCCTACACTGATTTGGCAAGGGAGTACAATAGTGATCTAGGAGTAGATCACTGGACAGCGGTCAGAATTATCCTTAGTGAAATAAGGATATGTTTCTCGATTATGGACGTGACAAAAGGCTCGTCGTAAAGGGTTACGCCGATTCAAGTTTTGACACTAATCTAGATGACTCTAAGTCTCGGTCTAGATACATATTGAAAGTGGGAGCAATTAGCTAGAATAGCTTCATGCAGAGCATTGTTGACATAGAAATTTGCAAAATACATGTGGATCTGAATGTGGCAGACCCGTTGACTAAGATTCTCTCACAAGCAAAATATGATCACACCTTAGTACTCTTTGGGTGTTAATCACATAGCGATGTGAACTAGATTACTGAATCTAGTAAACCCTTTGGGTATTGGTCACATGGCGATGTGAAATATGGGTGTTAATCACATGATGATGTGAACTATCGATGTTAATCACATGGTGATGTGATCTAGATTATTGACTCTAGTGCAAGTGGGAGACTGAAGGAAATATGCCCTAGAGGCAATAATAAAGTTATTATTTATTTCCTTATATCATGATAAATGTTTATTATTCATGCTAGAATTGTATTAACCGGAAACATAATACATGTGTGAATACATAGACAAACAGAGTGTCACCAGTATGCCTCTACTTGACTAGCTCGTTAATCAAAGATGGTTATGTTTCCTAACCATAGACAAAAGAGTTGTTATTTGATTAACGAGGTCACATCATTAGTTGAATGATTTGATTGACATGACCCATTCCATTAGCTTAGCACCCGATCGTTTAGTATGTTGCTATTGCTTTCTTCATGACTTATACATGTTCCTATGACTATGAGATTATGCAACTCCCGTTTACCGGAGGAACACTTTGGGTACTACCAAACGTCACAACGTAACTGGGTGATTATAAAGGAGTACTACAGGTGTCTCCAAAGGTAGATGTTGGGTTGGCGTATTTCGAGATTAGGATTTGTCACTCCGATTGTCGGAGAGGTATCTCTGGGCCCTCTCGGTAATACACATCACATAAGCCTTGCAAGCATTGTGACTAATGAGTTACTTGCGAGATGATGTATTACGGAACGAGTAAAGAGACTTGCCGGTAACGAGATTGAACTAGGTATTGGATACCGACGATCGAATCTCGGGCAAGTAACATACCGATGACAAAGGGAACAACGTATGTTGTTATGCGGTCTGACCGATAAAGATCTTCGTAGAATATGTAGGAGCCAATATGGGCATCCAGGTCCCGCTATTGGTTATTGACCAGAGACGTGTCTCGGTCATGTCTACATTGTTGTCGAACCGTAGGGTCCGCACGCTTAAGGTTTCGATGACAGTTATATTATGAGTTTATGAGTTTTGATGTACCGAAGGAGTTCGGAGTCCCGGATGAGATCGGGGACATGACGAGGAGTCTCGAAATGGTCGAGACGTAAAGATTGATATATTGGACGACTATATTCGGACTTCGGAAAGGTTCCGAGTGATTCGGGTATTTTTCGGAGTACCGGAGAGTTACGGGAATTCGCCGGGGAGTATATGGGCCTTATTGGGCCATACGGGAATAGAGGAGAGAGGCCAAAAGGAAGGAGGCCTGCGCCCCCCCTCTGGTCCGAATTGGACAAGGGGCGCAGCCCCCTTTTCCTTATTCCTCTCCACCTCTTTCCCCTTCTCCTACTCCAACAAGGAAGGAGGGAGTCCTACTCCCAGTGGGAGTAGGACTCCCCTTGGCGCGCCTCCTCCTAGGCCGGCCGGCCCCTCCCCCTTGCTCCTTTATATACGGAGGCAGGGGGGCACCCCATGACACACAAGTTGATCCTTGAGATCTTTCCTTAGCCGTGTGCTGTGCCCCCTGCCACCAAATTCCACCTCGATCATATTGTTGCAGTGCTTAGGCGAAGCCCTGCGTCGGTAGTACATCAAGATCGTCACCACGCCGTCGTGCTGACGGAACTCCTCCCTGAAGCTTTGCTGGATCGGAGCCCGGGGATCGTCATCGAGCTGTACGTGTGCTAAGAACTCGGAGGTGCCGGAGTAACGGTGCTTGGATCGGTCGGATCGGGAAGAAGACGTACGACTACTTCCTCTACGTTGTGTCAACGCTTCCGTTGCAATCTACAAGGGTACGTAGACCAGACTCTCCCCCTCGTTGCTATGCATCACCATGATCTTGCGTGTGCTTAGGAATTTTTTTTGAAATTACTACGTTCCCCAACACATGGGCCTATTGGGGCTGGTACCCTTGGCCCATGTAGGCCAAGGCGCACCCCTTATAGCCCATGTGCCCCCCGGGGCAGGTGGCCCCACCCGGTGGACCCCTGGGACCCTTCCGGTGGTCCCGGTACAATACCGGTGACCCCGAAACTTGTCCCGATGGCCGAGACAACACTTCCTATATATAATTCTTTACCTCCGGACCATTCCGAACTCCTCGTGACGTCCGGGATCTCATCCGGGACTCCGAACAACATTCGGGTTACTGCATATACATATCCCTACAACCCTAGCGTCACCGAACCTTAAGTGTGTAGACCCTACGGGTTCGGGAGACATGTAGACATGATCGAGACGACTCTCTGGCCAATAACCAACAGTGGGATCTGGATACCTATGTTGGCTCCCACATACTCCACGACGATCTCATCGGATGAACCACGATGTCGAGGATTCAAGCAACCCTGTATACAATTCCCTTTGTCAATCGGTATGTTACTTGCCCGAGATTCGATCGTCGGTATCCCAATACCTCGTTCAATCTCGTTACCGGCAAGTCACTTTACTCGTACCGTAATGCATGATCCCGTGACCAGACACTTGGTCACTTTGAGCTCATTATGATGATGCATTACCGAGTGGGCCCAGTGATACCTCTCCGTCATACGGAGTGACAAATCCCAGTCTTGATCCGTGTCAACCCAACAGATACTTTCGGAGATACCCGTAGTCTACCTTTATGGTCACCCAGTTACGTTGTGACGTTTGGTATACCCAAAGCACTCCTACGGTATCCGGGAGTTACACGATCTCATGGTCTAAGGAAAAGATACTTGACATTGGAAAAACTCTAGCAAACGAACTATACGATCTTTATGCTATGTTTAGGATTGGGTCTTGTCCATCACATCATTCTCCTAATGATGTGATCTCGTTATCAATGACATCCAATGTCCATAGTCAGGAAACCATGACTATCTGTCGATCAACGAGCTAGTCAACTAGAGGCTTACTAGGGACATGTTGGTGTCTGTTATTCACACATGTACTACGATTTCCGGATAGCACAATTATAGCATGAATAAAGACAATTATCATGAAGAAGGAAATATAATAATAATGCTTTTATTATTGCCTCTAGGGCATATTTCCAACAGTCTCCCACTTGCACTAGAGTCAATAATCTAGTTACATTGTGATGAATCAAACACCCATGGAATTCTGGTGTTGATCATGTTTTGCCCTAGGGAGAGGTTTAGTCAACGGATCTGCTACATTCAGGTCCGTATGTACTTTACAAATATCTATGTCTCCATCTTGAACATTTTCACGAATGGAGTTGAAGCGACGCTTGATGTGCCTTGTCTTCTTTTGAAACCTGGGCTCCTTTGCCAGTGCAATAGCTCCAGTGTTGTCACAGAAGAGCTTGATCGGCCCCGACGCATTGGGTATGACTCCTAGGTCGGTGATGAACTCCTTCACCCAGATTGCTTCATGTGCTGCCTCCGAGGCTGCCATGTACTCCGCTTCACATGTAGATCCCGCCATGACGCTCTGCTTGCAACTGCACCAGCTTACTGCCCCACCATTCAAAATATACACATATGTGGTTTGTGACTTAGAGTCATCCAGATCTGTGTCGAAGCTAACGTCGACGTAACCCTTTACGACGAGCTCTTCGTCACCTCCATAAACGAGAAACATTTCCTTAGTCCTTTTCAGGTACTTCAGGATATTCTTGACCGCTGTCCTGTGTTCCTTGCCGGGATTACTTTGGTACCTTCCTACCAAACTTACGGCAAGGTTTACATCAGGTCTGGTACACAGCACGGCATACATAATAGAACCTATGGCTGAGGCATAGGGGATGACACTCATCTCTTCTATATCTTCTGTCGTGGTCGAACATTGAGCTGAGCTCAATTTCATACCTTGTAACACAGGCAAGAACCCCTTCTTAGATTGATCCATATTGAACTTCTTCAATATCTTATCAAGGTATGTGCTTTGTGAAAGACCTATGAGGCATCTTGATCTATCTCTATAGATCTTGATGCCTAATATATAAGCAGCTTCTCCAAGGTCCTTCATTGAAAAACTCTTATTCAAGTAGGCCTTAATGTTGTCCAAGAGTTCTATATCATTTCCCATCAAAAGTATGTCATCTACATATAATATGAGAAATGCTACAGAGCTCCCACTCACTTTCTTGTAAACGCAGGCTTCTCCATAAGTCTGCGTAAACCCAAACGCTTTGATCATCTCATCAATGCGAATGTTCCAACTCCGAGATGCTTGCACCAGCACATAAATCGAGCGTTGGAGCTTGCACACCTTGTCAGCATTCTTAGGATCGACAAAACCTTCCGGCTGCATCATATACAATTCTTCCTTAAGGAAACCATTAAGGAATGCCGTTTTGACGTCCATTTGCCATATCTCATAATCATAGAATGCGGCAATTGCTAACATGATTCGGACGGACTTTAGCTTCGCTACCGGTGAGAAAGTCTCATCGTAGTCAACCCCTTGAACTTGTCGATAACCCTTAGCGACAAGCCGAGCTTTATGGATGGTCACATTACCATCCGCGTCTGTCTTCTTCTTAAAGATCCATTTATTTTCTATGGCTCGCCGATCATCAGGCAAGTCAGTCAAAGTCCATACTTCGTTTTCATACATGGATCCTATCTCGGATTTCATGGCTTCTAGCCATTTGTCGGAATCCGGGCCCGCCATTGCTTCTTCATAGTTCGAAGGTCCACCGTTGTCTAACAACATGATTTCCAAGACAGGGTTGCCGTACCACTCTGGTGCGGAACGTGTCCTTGTGGACCTTCGAAGTTCAGTAGCAACTTGATCTGAAGTTTCATGATCATCATCATTAACTTCCTCTCTAGTCGGTGCAGGCACCTCAGGAACATTTTCTTGAGTTGCGCCATTTTCCGGTTCAAGAGGTAATACTTCATCAAGTTCTACTTTCCTCCCACTTACTTCTTTCGAGAGAAACTCCTCCTCTAGAAAGGATCCATTCTTGGCAACAAAGACCTTGCCTTCGGATCTGAGGTAGAAGGTATACCCAATAGTTTCTTTCGGGTATCCTATGAAGACGCATTTTTCCGACTTGGGTTCGAGCTTTTCAGGTTGAAGTTTCTTGACATAAGCATCGCATCCCCAAACTTTTAGAAACGACAGCTTAGGTTTCTTCCCAAACGATAATTCTGTTGGGGAACATTGCAGAAAACAAAAAATTTCCTACGGTTTCACCAAGATCCATCTATGAGTTCATCTAGAAACGAGTGATCGGATGCATCTACATACCTTTGTAGATGGCGAGCGGAAGCGTTCAAAGAACGTGGATGAGGTAGTCGTACACGACGTGATCCAAATCACCAGAGATCCTAGCGCCGAACGGACGGCACCTCCGCGTTCAACACACGTACGGTCAGCGTAACGTCTCCTTCTTCTTGATCCAGCAAGGGGAGAGGAGAGGTTGAGGAAGATGGCTCCAGCAGCAGCACGACGGCGTGGTGGTGATGGAGCTGCAATACTCCGACAGGGCTTCGCTAAGCTCTATGGAGGAGGAGGAGGTGTTGGAGAGGGAGAAGGAGGCAACCAAAGGCGTGGTCAAGAGGCCCTCCTTCCCTCACTATATATAGGGGGCCTAGGGGAGGCGCCGACCCTAGGAGATCCAATCTCCTAGGGGGGCGGCGGCCAAGGGAGGATTCCCTCCCCCCTAAGGCACCTAGGGGGTGCCTTCCCCTTGTGGGACTCTTCCCCTTTGAAACCCTAGGCGCATGGGCCTATTGGGGCTGGTGCCCTTGGCCCATGTAGGCCAAGGTGCACCCCTTACAGCCCATGTGGCCTCCCCGGGGCAGGTGGCCCCACCCGGTGGACCCCCGGGACCCTTCCGGTGGTCCCGGTACAATACCAGTGACCTCGAAACATGTCCTGATGGCCGAAACAGCACTTCCTATATATAATTCTTTACCTCCGGACCATTCCGGAACTCCTCATGACGTCGGGGATCTCATCCGGGACTCCGAACAACATTCGAGTTACTGCATATACATATCCCTACAACCCTAGCGTCACCGAACCTTAAGTGTGTAGACCCTACGGGTTTGGGAGACATGTAGACATGACCGAGACGACTCTCCGGCCAATAACCAACAGCGGGATCTGGATACCCATGTTGGCTCCCACATACTCCACGATGATCTCATCAGATGAACCACGATGTCGAGGATTCAAGCAACCCTGTATACAATTCCCTTTGTCAATCGGTATGTTACTTGCCCGAGATTCGATCGTCGGTATCCCAATACCTCGTTCAATCTCGTTACCGGCAAGTCACTTTACTCGTACCGTAATGCATGATCCCGTGACTAGACACTTGGTCACTTTGAGCTCATTATGATGATGCATTACCGAGTGGGCCCAGTGATACCTCTCCGTCATACGGAGTGACAAATCCCAGTCTTGATCCGTGTCAACCCAACAGATACTTTCGGAGATACCCGTAGTCTACCTTTATGGTCACCCAGTTACGTTGTGATGTTTGGTATACCCAAAGCACTCCTACGGTATCCGGGAGTTACACGATCTCATGGTCTAAGGAAAAGATACTTGACATTGGAAAAACTCTAGCAAACGAACTATATGATCTTTATGCTATGTTTAGGATTGGGTCTTGTCCATCACATCATTCTCCTAATGATGTGATCTCGTTATCAATGACATCCAATGTCCATAGTCAGGAAACCATGACTATCTGTCGATCAACGAGCTAGTCAACTAGAGGCTTACTAGGGACATGTTGGTGTCTGTTATTCACACATGTATTACGATTTCCGGATAGCACAATTATAGCATGAATAAAGACAATTATCATGAACAAGGAAATATAATAATAATGCTTTTATTATTGCCTCTAGTGCATATTTCCAACAGGTAGTTATCTGAATCTCTTTTTTGTATGTTCTAAATTGTTAGGAGGTACCTAAATGCAGATATGTTGAGTGGGTTGACCCTGAGTGGCCTGATACTCTGAAGATGAGCCTAGCTAGTGTATGGACCATGTATGAAGAGGAGAAAAAACAGAGGCTCAGACAGAATGTTGTGAGTGCTGAAGAAAACTTGAAGGTTCTTGAAGAGAAGAAGAAGATGGAGAATGAGTTGAGGCACTTCAAGCTTGATTTTGCTAAGATGGTGGCTGAGAAGGAGCAGGCAATGAGCCAACTAGGCAGCACACAACTTGCTCTGATTGATCTAAAGGAAGAACTTGAGAAGAAGAAGATGACAGACAAGTCAGTAACCAACATTCATCAAGTATTCAGGGTTAAAGCAGAGAAAGAGAGGGACCAAGCAGTGCAGGAGAGGGACCAAGTGATTCAAGAGAGGGATGACTTGAAGCATGAGAAAAGGAAGCTTGAGTACATGATTGGTGACCTATTCAAACACAAAGAGGCCACCAAGGAGAAGATAAGGAAGCTGAAGGGCATGCTGAATGAATTTGATTGAATCTGTGTCATTGTAAAAAAATCACTTTGTATCTTTCCTCCTGGATTTGTGTCAGTTGTACTTTTGTCAAATGTTAACTAAATTGGGTTAAGATAAGAAATTGAAGTGGGTTAAGATAAAAAATTGAAGTTGGTTCAGATAAGAAAATGAAGTTAACTATCTCTGTCTTATATGACTGAATTTGCCTGAATTTATATGCCTGCAGTTGCTGTTTTATATGACTGAATTTGCCTGAATTTATATGTCTGCAGTAGCTATTTTATATGACTGAATTTGTATGCCTGTACCAAATTTTTCTTAAAGAAAAAAAATTACACAAAAAGAGTTTTGCCTAGGTCTCGAACCTAGGACCTGTGGTATTGAACATTGGTGGCAATGCCAGTGTGGTAAGTAGTAGTGCTTTGATCAAGGGCAGGTACTAATGTAGCTATTTAGCAGTTGCTAGTGGCCCAATGGCTCACGCCTCTTCCGTTTCCTTGTCTGCTCTTTAAGCCCACCCACCCACCGCTCCACTCTCCACTCTCCACTTAGTCCACCGTGTTGCCTCGGTTACCCTGCACCAAACCCCCACGCAAGAAAACCCTCGCCGCCGACCACCACACCGCCGCCGCGGACATGGAGAACTGCCCCGCCTGGAAGAGGGTCATCGATGACCTCGCAGGCGACGACAAGGCCATGCGCGTGGACCTGACGGGGATCGGGAAGTGGTTCCCCAGCTATTCAACGCTGCGTCACCATGCGCGTGGCCTCTTGAAGGTCATGACCGATGACGAGCTGGACCGCGCCTGCCCCGACCACGACGGTATCCACTATGTACTCGTCCTCCGCTTCGCGATGCAGGAGATGCGCTCCGACGACCCGGGACAACGAGCCCGATGGTGGATGTATCGGTCCGCCACTGCGCCGCGGCAGCCGGATCCGGTGCGCGTCCACCACAATGTCGACCTGGCCGTCCCCGCACCTGTCAACACTGCCTACTGGGACCACTACCAGCCCGACTACCTCGGGCGCGATGATGTCTCCGAGTACATCTCATCCGACTCAGAGTACGACTCCGGCTCCGACGACGACTCTGGCTACGCCGCCGACTCGTCCTGGTCGACTGGCTGGGAGGAGCCGTAGGTGATTGTGCTCTCTGACAACGAGCCGGAGGTCAATGTGGCGACGCCCGTCGTCCCCAAGCCGGAGGTCCACATGGTGGCGCCGGTCGCCAGGGAGGGTGACAAGCACCGCCCCATTGACATCGAGCTGCTTCCCAATGTTCCTGACATCGTCAAGCAGGAGGTGGAGGTGGTCTTGGCCCTGCAAGCACAGGACGTCGCAGCACAGCCAGAGAGGAAGAAGAAGAGGAAGGTGGCAGCTGACATGGAGGTTCGCTGCTCGGAGCGCCTCCAGAAGTTGAAGAACTGAAGATGATGCAGTTGCAGTAGAAGGCATGAAGAAGATGCAGTTGCAGTAGTTAGGTATGCTGAAATATATAGATTTTCAGCTAAGTTATAAAATATTATTTTGTTAGGTGTGCTTGTATATTAAGCACATAAGTTATTTGTAATTTCTGTCTGTTGAACTCTGTTGAACTGGCTGTTGATCCTATATAAGTGTTGAACTGGCTGTGATGCTATATATGTGTTGAACTGTGTTGATGCAAAAGTGGCAGTAATCCAAAAGTGTTTTGTTTGTATGTAATGGTGTTGATGCAGTCTTGTTGTTATATAAGGCAACAATCCAAAATTCTCTTGTTGCTATATAAGGCAATAATTCCAAAAGAAGTAGCTGCTAAGATTTTGAATCTTAACTAAATTTTTGTCTGAATCTTTGTCTTAACTGAATTATGTCTTAACTAAATACAGACAACTGTTAAGATTCAATTAACTATAATCAAATCAGTTAGCTTTTCAAACTAAATTCAGACGACTGTAAAAAATTTGTTAGCTTTTCAAACTAAATTCAGATATCTTTGCAAACTACATTCGATCAACTGTAAAAATTTAGATAACTTTGAATTCAGTGAACTGTAAAAATTCAGTTAAGTAGGTTGGAGGGGAGTGGAAATATAATAAGTAGGTTGTCAAGTAACACTTGAGCAAAGCACCGTTCCTATCACACTGGCATTGCGCCCTGTTTATCACACCACAGGTCCTGGGTTCGACACCTAGGCCAACCTTTTTTGTATTAATTTTTAAATTTTATGCAGTTAATTATCTATACTCCAACAGTGAATAAATCAATGAACTCCAACTGAATAATAAAGCCACTGAACTCCAACAGTTTTCATTTTGAATGGCAGTATGAAGCCACTGAATCTTCACATTTCCAATAGTTCAAAGAGTCTCATTGTAGTTTTTGCCAAAATATTACAAGTGCAAAAGCACTGAATCATCCCAACTCCAACAGTTTCAAAGAGTCTCATTTAAGTTTTTTGCCAAAAAATTACAAGTGCAAAAGCACCGAATCATCTAAACTCATCAAATATGTTCACTCTCTTCAGCTTCTTGGGCACATGTCCACTTGGTCCTGCATGCTTCCTCTGCTCAGCTCTTAATCTCTTGGCCTCTTCTTGCCGTATCTTCCTTGCTTCTTGATCTTCTTTTCTCTTCAGTGCTGCCATAGCTCTCTTTGCTTCTTGATCTTCTTTTCTCTTCAGTGCTGCCTCTGCTTTAGCTGCCATTGCTTCAAGGGCTCTGGCCTCCTTATCTTCTTGCAATGCAGCTTTTCTTGTTGCTGCAGCTTCCTACCTTGCTGCAGATTCCAAAGCTTTCTTCTCTTGTGCTGCTCTTCTTCTTCTTCTTCTTCTTCTTCTTCTTCTTTGTGAAGACTCTGCTTTCCTCCTTGCAATTTCTTGCCTTTTTGCTTCTCCTCTGCCATCTCATTCATGGCCTCAAGTGCTGCATCTCTCCTGGCTGCCATCTGTCTTTCTTTGTCTCTCTTCATCTTCAGCAACTTCATGGTCAGGTTGCCTTCATTTGTAGCTGTTGTTGTCTGTGCTGCAGTATGAGAACTGGCTGCATTTGAGATGAATGAAGAATCTGGCAAAATGATTTCAGGTTCTTCTCTAGGAACATGTCTGGATTGTTGCATCCTATGAAGCATTGTAAATCCAAAGTCCCGCACCTGTACAAAACAAACATCACATGATAACATCAGTACAACAAAAATGACTGGACAAAAGAGGTCAAAATTAAGGGACAAAAGTGGAGAATTTGCCTGAAAAACAATTGGTGTATCTGCTCCATCATCTTGTGTGACAATGACCTCATCATCTTGTGTGACAATGACCTCCTCATGTGTATCATGGCCATCAAAATGGGCCTCCTCATGTGTAACTTGGCCATCAACATGGGCCTCCTCATGTGTAACTTGGCCATCAACATGGACCTCCTCCTGTGTAAGTTGACCATCCTCTTGTGTGACTTGAACCTCCTCCTGTGTACCTTGGTCATCATCTTGTTGTGCCAAAACAATTTCATCATCTGACACATCATCAGGAATGGCCCTTGGACCCCTTCTTGTTGTTCTCTCTGCTAGATTTGGCAAAATGCCAGCCTTTTTGAGATTACGTCCTTTGATGTTGTGGCCTGTTTCATGGTAGTATGAACATGTTATTGTGATTCCATGTCTGCTCATCACCTTGGTTCCATCTTTCTTTTCAATCTCAT
The DNA here is from genome assembly GCA_034509565.1 of Triticum monococcum. NCBI lineage: Eukaryota > Viridiplantae > Streptophyta > Magnoliopsida > Poales > Poaceae > Triticum > Triticum monococcum. The sequence goes on from CM067841.1 coordinate 390,860,126, forward strand.
AAGGATGCTTTCTCCTACTCTTGTTTGAAGGCCTCCCTACTTTTTTTTTCAAAGACAGGTGGCTTGATTTCACAGCCATTCATCTTCTGCCACTCACTCCTATCTCTGCAAGGCTTGATAATGGGTTTGTATGCTAGCTTGAATACTTCTATACTGTAACAGGAGTGCACCAAACTCTCAGGATCAATCCTCTCATGTCTGCAGCATGCAATTGCATGGTGACATGGAACTCCACTAAGATCCCACCTTTTGTGTAACGCCCCATATGTAACCTTCCCGAATTGTACTCCAACTCTTGCCGTTTTCGGCATTAAGTTATATTTAATTCTCGGGTTCGGGTCTTTGTCTCCGTGTGTTGTTTTGTTTTTCGTGCATCTCATATCATGTCATCACGTGCATTGCATTTGCATACATGTTCATCTCATGCATTCGAGCATTTTCCCCGTTGTCCGTTTTGCATTCCGGCGCTTCGTTCTCCTCCGGTGGCCATTTCTAGCTTTCTTTGGTGTGTGGGGATTAAACATTTCTGGATTGGACCGAGACTTGCCATGTGGCCTTGGTTTACTACCGGTAGGCCGCCTGTCAAGTTTCGGGTCATTTGGACTTCGTTCGACACTCCAACGGTTAACCGAGGGACCGAAAAGGCCTCGTGTGTGTGCAGCCCAACACCCCTCCAATTTGGCCCGAACCCACCAAACTCAGCTCCATCGTCTCGGTCGTTCGATCATGATCGTGTGGGCGAAAATCACACCTCATTTGGACTCTCCTAACTCCACTTATGCCTATTTAAAGGCCCCCCATTTTCGGATCTTGGATTCTCCCCGTCCTCCTCAAAAAAAAACTCCAGATCGCGCCGACGGACGTGTCCGGCCCGCACCGGACAGCGTCCGCTGCCGCCCGCCTCCGCCACGTGGCGCCGCCGCCCGCGCCCGCCTCCGCCGCCGGCCCGAGGACCCGCGCCCGACCCCGCCGCCTTGAGGCGCCGCGCCGCCGCCCCGTCGCCCGGCCGGCCGCCGCCCGCCTCCTCTCCGGCGAGCCGCCGCCCGCCGGCCACCGCGCCGCTCCTCCCCGCCCTCGTCGCCGACCGGCGCCGCCGCTCGCCTCCGCAGCGTCCGCCGCCGCCTCGCCCTCGCCGCCCCGGCCTCTCCCCGCTGTTCCGCCGGCTCCGGCGAGCTCCTCCGGCGAGCTACAGTACCCCGGCCGCCTCGGTTCCCGTGCCTCGATCTGGATCTCAGATCTGGAATTTTGAAACCCTAGGGGTTGACTTTCCCCTCCCCCGTCTATTTTTTATGCAACTTTGACTGCTCGTATCTTTGCATCCGTAGCTCCGATTTGGGCATATGATATATCAAAATCTTCGTCTCGACGAGTACATCATTTCATTCCATTGCATCATTTGCATTTGAGGTCATCTTGGTGCCCTAAATGCTGTTGGAAGGAGGCATCATGAGTTAAATTGCAGATCCGTTAGCCCTACATTGACTTTTGTCATTTTTGCCATGATTATTGTGTGCATGATATGCCTGTGCCCCTTTGGGATGAATTGTTAAGCATGTTGTCTTCTTTCCAGAGGTGCCTCCCTTGCATTTTTAGGATGTGTGTGTTGTCTTGTGCAAGCTTGCGAAGAGGGGTACCTGAGTTTACTGATTTCAGGGACTTAGTGAAAATCACTAAGTCTGGGATGTTTTAGTTCACGATGCTATATGTCCAGCTTGTTTCCTAGTGATCCGTGCCTCTTTTGAGGATGATCAGTAAGAGTGATTTGTTATGCTTGTTGTGCTTAATCCATCCATGTCTTTACTTGTTATGTTGGAGCACCCTAGGTTGACTCAATCGAGCTCAACTTTGGCATAGTTGTTGTTTTGGGCAGATCGTGAACTCTTTTGCGATTTTGCCGAAGCTATTGCTAGAGATCCATGTATGCTATGCCATTGTTCTTGCCATGTCTAGCTAGCATTTTGTGCCTTCTTAATGGATATATGCTTGCCTTGCCATGACTTGCACCATAGTGAGTGCATCGAGCTCGTTTACATGCCTCCGTGAGTTATGATTTCAGCATGTCCCAGTTTTCACTAAGTCTGAAAACTGATTGTGTTTCATCGATGTTCGTGTACTCGGTAGAGTATTTTGTGAACCCTTTTGGGGTGTTTTGTTAAACTTGTTGAGTAGCTCCATGGCATGCTCTTACTTGCCATGTTCAGGTTTTGCATCATGTTGTTTTGCTGCTCCGAAGAGAGCACCGTGGTCTGAAATTTCAGACTAGCGTTAATTTCGCTAAGTCTGAAATCTGTTTTGCTTATTCAGTTTTGCCATGCTTGTTTGAAGCCCTTAATGGATGATTTTGCCTATGCCTTAGTCCTGGTGATTTGTTAAGCTTCTTGAGTACATCACTGCCATGCAATTTTTTTTCATGTTTGGTGGCTGTAGCATGTTCATTTCGTTGCATCTAGGAGCCTACTTGCTGTAAATCGCAGATCGGTTCGTTTAGTAAATCGCTTGCCATTTCCAAACCGTAGCTCCGATTGCCATGATCTTTTTATCGTTTTCAGGGGATTTCTTCCCCTCTATCCAGTGGCACACTTGGTTTTCCAAGTTGAGGCCAGGTTCATGCATTTCCTGTCACGTCTTGCATTTCGCATCCCGCATCGCATCCCGCATAGCATATCATCTTTGCATATTATTGGTTGCCCTTGCACGTGGTTGATTGTATCCTTGTTGCTTGTTCGTGTTGTTGGGTAGAGCTGGGAGACGAGTTCGCTAACGAGGAGCCCGTTGAGTTTGCTTTTGAGGATCCAGTCAACTCTGACAACTGTGCAGGCAAGATGATCACACCCTTGAAATCACTACTATCTTTGCTATGCTAGTTTGCTCGCTCTTTTGCTTTGCCAATGCTACGATGCCTACCACTTGCTTGTCAGCCTCCCAATTGCCATGATTGAGCCCCTAACCCACCTTTGTCCTAGCAAACCATTGATTGGCTATGTTACCGCTTTGCTCAGCCCTTCTTATAGCGTTTCTAGTTGCAGGTGAAGATTGGAGCCGTTCCTTGTTGGAACATTTATTTACTTGTTGGGATATCATTATATTGCCATGTTATCTTTACTCATCTATATACTTGGTAAAGGGTGGAAGGCTCGGCCTCTCGCCTAGTGTTTTGTTCCACTCTTGCCGCCCTAGTTTCCGTCATATCGGTGTTATGTTCCCGGATTGTTGCGTCCCTTACGCGGTTGGGCTATAATGGGAACCCCTTGATAGTTCACCTTGATTAAAGCTTTTCCAGCAATGCCCAACATTGGTTTTACCATTTGCCACCTACCCTTTTCTTTCCCTTGGGTTTCCGGAGCCCGAGGGTCATCTTTATTTTAGCCCCCCACGGGCCAGTGCTCCTCTGAGTGTTGGTCCAAACTAGAGCCCTGTGTAGCGCCACCTCGGGGAAACTTGAGGGCTGGTTTTAGTTGTACGGATTGCTCATCTGAGTGTGCCCTGAGAACGAGATATGTGCAGCTCCTATCGGGATTTGTCGGCACATTCGGGCGGTGTTGCTGGACTAGTTTTGACCTGTCGAATCATCTTGTTGTACCGGGATACCGAGTCTGATCGGCGGGTCCTGGGTGGAGGTCTATTCCTTCGTTGACCGTGAGAGCTTGTTATGGGCTAAGTTGGGACCCCCTGCAGGGATTGATCTTTCGAAAGCCGTGCCCGCGGTTATGGGCAGATGGGAATTTGCTAATGTCCGGTTGTAGATAACTTGAACCTTAAATAATTAAAATGAATCAACTGAGTGTGTTGCCGTGATTGCCTCTTCTCGGCGGAGTCCGGGAAGTGGACACGGCGTTGGAGTTATGTTTGTGTAGGCTGCTCTATATAGTTTCCGCTCGTGCTTTGCCTCCTCTTCTCGCCCTACTTTGCGAATAAGTTAGCCACCATATATGCTAGTCGCTTGCTGCAGCTCCACTTTACATTACCCCTTTCCTACCTATTAAGCTTAAATAGTCTTGATCACGAGGGTGCGAGATTGCTGAGTCCTTTGTGGCTCACAGATTACTATTACACCAGATGCAGGGACAGATGATACCTCTCCGGATGGCGCGCTCGAGCTGAAGTGGGAGTACGACGAGGACTCTCAGCGCTACTATGTGTCGTTTCCTGATGATCAGTAGGGATGCCTATTCGGGGTTAGATTCAGGGCCTAGTCGCTTGTTGGGGATCTTTTCTATTTTGGCGCCGTAGTCGGGCCATGAGTGATTGTATGATGGATGTTATTTATGTACTTTGATGTGACGTGGCGAGTGTAAGCCAACTATGCTATTATTCCCCTTTATATTATATATGTACATGGGTTGTGTAATGATTCCCGACTTGCGACATTGCTTTCAATGCGCCTATGTCTCTAAGTCGTGCCTCGACACGTGGGAGACATAGCCGCATCGAGGGCGTTACAAGTTGGTATCAGAGCCTTCCCCGACCTTAGGAGCCCCATTGCTTGATCGTTTTTAGCAGCCGAGTTGTGTCTAGAAAAATGTTTTGAGTCCTTAGGAATTATATATCGGAGAGCTTAGGAATTCTTTTTACTTCCCAGTCTCCTCATCGCTCTGGTAAGGCATCCTGACGTAGAGTTTTGACTCTTCTCTTCTCAAATTTCACTAAATTTTTTTTTAGGATCACGCGAGTATCTTAGTTTTGTTCCGATGGCTTATGATGAGAATACTGTCTTGGTGCCTCCTGTCAGGGGTTTAGTGGAAGTGTCCCGGGGAGTCGAGCTCTGAGGTGTTGTCATCATAATTCTATCGTTGCAATTCTGGTATACTTGAGATATGTGCGCGACATCGAAAATCTCCTTTATGCAGTTCGTTGGTGAGATAACCTCGATGCCACCCAGTACTGGGGCGGGAGTTCGGGAGTATCGCCATAACTTGTATAACGGATGCTTTTCGAAGGTTGAGATAGATGGTTTCCGAAGGTTTCTTGGTTATGTGTTGAAGGATGGATGCAGCTGGATGTAGGATTTGCTAGCTTGGTGAGATATTATGCTTCCCCTGTATCCCCAACACCTGATTGCATAACCGGAAAGTTTCGGGAGTTTCATAGGTGGGAATTCAAGTAGCCTTAGGATATCTTTCCAGCAGATGTGTGATATGAAATTGGGGTTCGACGTCTAGTGGTTCGTCTATTCACGGTCGATTTTACAGTGGCCTCGTTGTGTCTTAAAGAGTCCTTGGCTATGCTGACTCGGGGACGCTTCGTATGTCATGTGCACTGCCTTGTACATGATGGTGCTGTACGGTCGAGCCCGTGTAGGTCCTACCACGAAAACTTCGGACGAAATTTCTATCATGTGTTTGTTCCGGCTTATTCTGCAAGCCAACCCTTGGTTTTATTTCGAGTTGTGGTATTCGTTCTGCTTCGACATCATATGTTGATTCCATCCCTCGTTGATGTACCTCTTCTACCTGATTCTTCGTGGCTTCGCAATTTAGGAATATGTGACCACTTCAAGAGAAGTGCATTCGTTTATTTTGTTCGGATGTGAAGACTTTATGTTGCAATTTTCATTCCATTGGATTCACCTTCAATATTTCTCTATTTGTGTGCTAACGGTGGTCAACCTCTTCAGGATGGCTCCCGCTAAGAGCACCAGTCAGAACCAGAATCAAGATCCTCCGCCACCTCCGCCTCCTCCGGAAGCATGGCAAGCTGTGATGGCTGCTACTAATGCAAATACACAGCTGATCATGCAAATCATCCAAGAGCGGAATCAAAGCAGTCAAGGAAATCAAGGCAACAACCAGAACCATTTTGCAACTCTGAATCAGTTCCTCGCAAATGGTCCAAAGACGTTCAGCAACTGCGTTGAGGCTACCGATGCTGATGATTGGTTAGTCGATCTGGGCAAGCATTTTGAATGTAGCAACGTCAGACCTGAAGATTTCGTCAAGTTCGCGTCTTTCCAGCTCAAGGATCAGGCCGCAAAGTGGTTTCAGCAGTACCGGGATTCCAGAGGTGGACGTTTGATCACTTGGGATGATTTCCGTCATGATTTCCGAGCTCATCACATTCCTCAAAGTGTGACTGAAAGCAAACGTGAAGAATTCCGCAATCTGAAGCAAGGCTCTTTGTCTGTCTATGACTACAACAAGTTGTTCCAGAAGCTCGCCCGTTTTGCCAAGCAGGATGTTCCTGATGAGAAGAGCATGATCTATCAGTTCAGGGGTGGTCTTCGTGAAGAAATTCAGCTCGCTCTTGTCCTCTTCAAGCCGCTGAGATACGATGAGTTCTACAACATGGCACTGAAGCAAGAGGTTGCTCAGCTAAGGTGTGATGCTTCCAGGAAGCGAGTCAGAGACACTACGCCTTCTTCCTCTACTCAAGTGGCCAAGCAGCAGAAGTATTGGCTTCCTCCTCCTCCGTTCCGTCAGCCGTATCAGCAGAAGAGCAAAGGTGGCAGTGGTTCATCCCACCCACCCAACCCAGGCTTTCAGAACAAGACTTCGTCTCAAGCTTCAAGATCGAGTGCTCCGTACCACCGTCCGCTCTCAGAGGTCACGTGCAACAAGTGCCAACAGAAGGGTCACTATGCCAACAAGTGTTTCAACCAGAGGCGTCTTCCTCCTCCTCCTCCTGTCAGATCGGCAAGTACAGTTGTGGTCAAGCATAATCCCAAGCACGCCAAGGTCAATATGGTGAATGCAGCTCAGGCAGAGGATTCTTCGGATGTCATCATGGGTAACCTTCCTGTTAACGATGTTCCCGCAAAAGTCCTTTTTGATACGGGTGCATCGCATTGTTTCATCTCGAGACCTTTTGCTTCCAAGCATGATTTTGTTACTCAAATGTTGCCGAGTCCGTTGTCTATTGACTCTCCGGCCAGTTTGTTGACATCTCGAGTTTGCGTTCCGGAGGTTACAATCACGTTGGGCGATCACAAGTTTCTCTCTTCTCCCGTGGTTCTTGGTAATTCTGATATCGACCTCATTCTTGGGATGGACTGGCTCTCTAAACACAAGGCTCACCTCGATTGTGCAGCCAGGCAGATTCAACTGACTCATTCGTCTGAAGATGTCATTGTTTTTGCTGCTCGGGATAATACCATCCGGTTGTTCTCTCTCAATGAAAAGGGTGAATTGGATGCTATTTCGCAGATTCCGGTTGTTTGTGAGTATCAAGATGTCTTCCCTGAAGAACTCCCAGGCATGCCTCCAAACCGGCCGGTTGAATTTGTTATTGAACTCGAGCCCGGTACGGAACCTGTGTGCAAACATCCCTACAAGCTCGGCCCCGAAGAGTTGAAGGAGTTGAAGAAACAACTCGATGTGCAAGAAAGAATGGGTCTCATTCGGCCTAGTACTTCTCCGTGGGGTTGTGGTGTTCTTTTTGTGAAGAAGAAGGATGGAACGGACCGACTTCGTGTTGATTATAGTCCATTGAACAAGAAGACCATCAAGAACAAATATCCACTTCCCAACATTAATGAGCTGTTTGAACAACTCAAGGGTGCCCAAGTATTCTCCAAGCTTGACCTCCGTATGGGTTATCACCAAATTCGCATTCGTGAGCAAGATATTCCAAAGACGGCGTTCAGAACAAGCTATGGGTCATATGAATACACTGTTATGTCTTTTGGCCTCGCCAACGCTCCTCCGACGTTCTCTCGCATGATGAACTTCATCTTCAACCCCTACACCAACGACTTCGTTTTGGTCTATCTCGACGACATCCTGGTTTTCTCGAAGAACAAGGAAGATCATGCCAAACACTTGCGTTTGGTTCTTGACAAGCTAAGGGAACATCAGTTCTACGCAAAGTTCTCCAAGTGTGAATTTTGGGCTCGATGAGGTTCTTTATCTTGGTCATATTATCTCTGCCAAGGGCATTTCCGTGGATCCTGAGAAGGTGTCTGCAATCGTTAATTGGGAACCTCCTCAGAACGTGAAGCAACTCCGTAGCTTCCTCGGTCTTGCAAGTTACTGCCGAAGATTCGTTGAAAACTTTTCCAAGATCGCGAAGCCTCTCTCAAATCTTCTTCAGAAGCACGTCAAGTACGTTTGGTCTCCGGAGTGTGATATCGCTTTCAACGCTTTGAAAGAGAAATTGATCACTGCTCCAGTTCTAACTCCGCCTGATGAAACCAAGCCGTACGAGGTTTTTTGTGATGCTTCTCTCCAAGGTCTCGGTGCTGTACTGATGCAAGAGAAGAAAGTTGTTGCTTATACCTCTCGTCAGTGGAAGCCTAATGAGAAGAACTACCCCACTCATGATCTCGAGTTGGCGGCAGTTGTGCACGCATTGTTGACTTGGAGACATCTTCTCTTGGGAAGGAAAGTGGACATTTTCACTGATCACAAGAGTCTCAAGTACATCTTCACTAAGCCTAATCTCAACCTCAGGCAGACTCGATGGGTCAAAATGATTCAAGAGTACAATCCGAGTATCGAGTATACTCCAGGCAAGGCTAATGTGATTGCTGACGCTTTGAGCAGAAAAGCATATTGCAACAGTCTGATTCTCAAGCCCTATCAACCCGAGCTTTGTGAAGCCTTCCGCAAACTTAATCTGCAAGTTGTTCCTCAAGGTTTCCTCGCCAACCTTCAAGTTTCTCCTACCTTGGAAGACCAGATTCGCCAAGCCCAGCTTCTTGATGCTATGGTGAAAAAGGTGAAGATTGGTATTGCAAAGAGTCAGTCCAAGTACAAGTGTTACCGACTTGATGACAAGGACACTCTCTTCTTCGAGGATCGAATTGTTGTGCCCAAAGGTGAACTTCGTAAAGTGATCATGAATGAGGCTCACAACTCTCTCCTCTCCATCCACCCTGGGAGCACGAAGATGTATCAAGATCTCAAGCAAACCTATTGGTGGACTCGAATGAAGCGTGAGATCGCTCAATTCGTGAATGAATGTGATGTCTGCAGAAGAGTGAAAGCAGAACACCAAAGGCCAGCAGGTCTCCTCCAACCTCTTGCCATTCTAGAATGGAAGTTTGACCACATTGAAATGGACTTCGTGACTGGGTTTCCAAAGTCCAAGCGTGGCAATGATGCTATATTCGTTGTCATCGACAAGCTCACCAAAGTGGCTCATTTCCTGCCTATCAAAGAGTCAATCACTGCAGCTCAATTGGCGGAGCTCTACACCTCTCGAATTGTCTCTTTGCACGGTATTCCTCAAGTGATATCTTCAGACCGTGGCAGCATCTTTACCTCCAAGTTCTGGGATTCTTTTCAGAAGGCCATGGGCACCAGCATTCGCTTCAGCACTGCTTTCCATCCTCAAACAAGCGGTCAAGTCGAGCGTGTCAACCAGATTCTTGAAGATATGCTCAGGGCTTGTGTTATCTCCTTCGGCATGAAGTGGGAGGATTGCCTTCCTTATGCTGAATTCTCGTACAACAACAGTTTCCAAGCAAGTTCCGGCAAGGCCCCATTTGAAATTCTGTATGGTAGGAAGTGCCGTACACCTCTCAACTGGTCTGAAACCGGTGAACGTCAGCTGCTGGGTAATGACCTAATCACAGAGGCAGAAGAAATATGCAAGGTCATTCGTGATAACCTCAAAGCAGCCCAATCCCGCCAGAAGAGCTACTATGATAGTAAGCACCGTGATTTGGCCTTCGAGATCGGAGATCATGTCTACCTCCGCGTCTCTCCTATGAAAGGGACTCGTCGCTTCGGTATCAAAGGGAAGCTTGCCCCCAGATACGTTGGACCTTTCAAGATCGTCAGCAAGAGAGGCGACCTCGCCTATCAACTCGAGCTTCCTGCAAACTTTGCCAATGTTCATGATGCGTTCCATGTCCCGCAACTCCGAAAGTGCTTCAAGATGCCTGAGCGCACCGTCAACTTCGAGGACATTGAGCTCCAAGAAGATCTCTCCTACCGTGAGCACCCAGTTGCAATCCTTGAAGAGATTGAACGCAAAACTCGCAACAAGTCAATCAAATTTCTCAAAATCAAGTGGTCACACCATTCCGACCGTGAAGCTACCTAGGAACGCGAGGATCACCTCCGTTCTGAGTACCCGGAGTTCTTTCAGTCCTAGATCTCGGGACGAGATCTTTTCGTAGTGGTGGAGTGTTGTAACACCCCATATGTAACCTTCCCGAATTGTACTCCAACTCTTGCCGTTTCCGGCATTAAGTTATATTTAATTCTCGGGTTCGGGTCTTTGTCTTCGTGTGTTGTTTTGTTTCTCGTGCATCTCATATCATGTCATCACGTGCATTGCAATTGCATACATGTTCATCTCATGCATTCGAGCATTTTCCCCGTTGTCCGTTTTGCATTCCGGCGCTTCGTTCTCCTCCGGTGGCCATTTCTAGCTTTCTTTCGTGTGTGGATTAAACATTTCCGGATTGGACCGAGACTTGCCATGCGGCCCTGGTTTACTACCGGTAGGCCGCCTGTCAAGTTTTGGGTCATTTGGACTTCGTTTGATACTCCAACGGTTAACCGAGGGACCGAAAAGGCCTCGTGTGTGTGCAGCCCAACACCCCTCCAATTTGGCCCAAAACCCACCAAACTCTGCTCCATCGTCTCGGTCATTCGATCACGATCGTGTGGGCGAAAACCGCACCTCATTTGGACTCTCCTAGCTCCACTTATGCCTATTTAAAGGCCCCCCATTTTCGGATCTCGGATTCTCCCCGTCCTCCTCAAAAAAAAAACTCCAGATCGCGCCGACGGACGTGTCCGGCCCGCACCGGACAGCGTCCGCCGCCGCCCGCCTCCGCCACGTGGCGCCGCCGCCACGCGGGGCCCGAGGCGCCGCCGCCCGCGCCCGCCTCCGCCGCCGGCCCGAGGCCCCGCGCCCGACCCCGCCGCCTTGAGGCACCGCGCCGCCCCGTCGCCCGGCCGGCCGCCGCCCGCCTCCTCTCCGGCGAGCCGCCGCCCGCCGGCCACCACGCCGCTCCTCCCCGCCCTCGTCGCCGGCCGGCGCCGCCGCCCGCCTCCGCAGCGTCCGCCGCCGCCTCGCCCTCGCCGCCCCGGCCTCTCCCCGCTGTTCCGCCGGCTCCGGCGAGCTCCTCCGGCGAGCTACAGTACCCCGGCCGCCTCGGTTCCCGTGCCTCGATCTGGATCTCAGATCTGGAATTTTGAAACCCTAGGGGTTGACTTTCCCCTCCCCCGTCTATTTTTTTATGCAACTTTGATTGCTCGTATCTTTGCATCCGTAGCTCCGATTTGGGCATACGATATATCAAAATCTTTGTCTCGACGAGTACATCATTTCATTCCATTGCATCATTTGCATTTGAGGTCATCTTGGTGCCCTAAATGCTGTTAGAAGGAGGCATCATGAGTTAAATTGCAGATCCGTTAGCCCTACATTGACTTTTGTCATTTTTGCCATGATTATTGTGTGCATGATATGCCTGTGCCCCTTTGGGATGAATTGTTAAGCATGTTGTCTTCTTTCCAGAGGTGCCTCCCTTGCATTTTTAGGATGTGTGTGTTGTCTTGTGCAAGCTTGCGAAGAGGGGTACCTGAGTTTACTGATTTCAGGGACTTAGTGAAAATCACTAAGTCTGGGATGTTTTAGTTCACGATGCTATATGCCCATCTTGTTTCCTAGTGATCCGTGCCTCTTTTGAGGATGATCAGTAAGAGTGATTTGTTATGCTTGTTGTGCTTAATCCATCCATGTCTTTACTTGTTATGTTGGAGCACCCTAGGTTGACTCAATCGAGCTCAACTTTGGCATAGTTGTTGTTTTGGGCAGATCGTGAACTCTTTTGCGATTTTGCCGGAGCTATTGCTAGAGATCCATGCATGCTATGCCATTGTTCTTGCCATGTCTAGCTAGCATTTTGTGCCTTCTTAATGGATATATGCTTGCCTTGCCATGACTTGCACCATAGTGAGTGCATCGAGCTCGTTTACATGCCTCCGTGAGTTATGATTTCAGCATGTCCCAGTTTTCACTAAGTCTGAAAACTGATTGTGTTTCATCGATGTTCGTGTGCTCGGTAGAGTATTTTGTGAACCCTTTTGGGGTGTTTTGTTAAACTTGTTGAGTAGCTCCATGCCATGCTCTTACTTGCCATGTTCAGGTTTTGAATCATGTTGTTTTGCTGCTCCGAAGAGAGCACCGTGGTCTGAAATTTCAGACTAGCGTTAATTTCGCTAAGTCTGAAATCTGTTTTGCTTATTCAGTTTTGCCATGCTTGTTTGAAGCCCTTAATGGATGATTTTGCCTATGCCTTAGTCCTGGTGATTTGTTAAGCTTCTTGAGTACATCACTGCCATGCAATTTTTTTTCATGTTTGGTGGCTGTAGCACGTTCATTTCGTTGCATCTAGGAGCCTACTTGCTGTAAATCGCAGATCGATTCGTTTAGTAAATCGCTTGCCATTTCCAAACCGTAGCTCCGATTGCCATGATCTTTTTATCGTTTTCAGGGGATTTCTTCCCCTCTATCCAGTGGCACACTTGGTTTTCCAAGTTGAGGCCAGGTTCATGCATTTCCTGTCACGTCTTGCATTTCGCATCCCGCATCGCATCCCGCATAGCATATCATCTTTGCATATTATTGGTTGCCCTTGCACGTGGTTGATTGTATCCTTGTTGCTTGTTCGTGTTGTTGGGTAGAGCCGGGAGACGAGTTCGCTAACGAGGAGCCCGTTGAGTTTGCTTTTGAGGATCCAGTCAACTCTGACAACTGTGCAGGCAAGATGATCACACCCTTGAAATCACTACTATCTTTGCTATGCTAGTTTGCTCGCTCTTTTGCTTTGCCAATGCTACGATGCCTACCACTTGCTTGTCAGCCTCCCAATTGCCATGATTGAGCCCCTAACCCACCTTTGTCCTAGCAAACCATTGATTGGCTATGTTACCGCTTTGCTCAGCCCTTCTTATAGCGTTTCTAGTTGCAGGTGAAGATTGGAGCCGTTCCTTGTTGGAACATTTATTTACTTGTTGGGATATCATTATATTGCCATGTTATCTTTACTCATCTATATACTTGGTAAAGGGTGGAAGGCTCGGCCTCTCGCCTAGTGTTTTGTTCCACTCTTGCCGCCCTAGTTTCCGTCATATCGGTGTTATGTTCCCGGATTGTTGCGTCCCTTACGCGGTTGGGCTATAATGGGAACCCCTTGATAGTTCGCCTTGATTAAAGCTTTTCCAGCAATGCCCAACATTGGTTTTACCATTTGCCACCTACCCTTTTCTTTCCCTTGGGTTTCCGGAGCCCGAGGGTCATCTTTATTTTAGCCCCCCACGGGCCAGTGCTCCTCTGAGTGTTGGTCCGAACTAGAGCCCTGTGCAGCGCCACCTCGGGGAAACTTGAGGGCTGGTTTTAGTTGTACGGATTGCTCATCTGAGTGTGCCCTGAGAACGAGATATGTGCAGCTCCTATCGGGATTTGTCGGCACATTCGGGCGGTGTTGCTGGACTAGTTTTGACCTGTCGAATCATCTTGTTGTACCGGGATACCGAGTCTGATCGGCGGGTCCTGGGTGGAGGTCTATTCCTTTGTTGACCGTGAGAGCTTGTTATGGGCTAAGTTGGGACCCCCCTGCAGGGATTGATCTTTCGAAAGCCGTGCCCGTGGTTATGGGCAGATGAGAATTTGTTAATGTCCGGTTGTAGATAACTTGAACCTTAAATAATTAAAATGAATCAACTGAGTGTGTTGCCGTGATTGCCTCTTCTCGGCGGAGTCCGGGAAGTGGACACGGCGTTGGAGTTATGTTTGCGTAGGCTGCTCTATATAGTTTCCGCTCGTGCTTTGCCTCCTCTTCTCGCCCTACTTTGCGAATAAGTTAGCCACCATATATGCTAGTCGCTTGCTGCAGCTCCACTTTACATTACCCCTTTCCTACCTATTAAGCTTAAATAGTCCTGATCGCGAGGGTGCGAGATTGCTGAGTCCTTTGTGGCTCACAGATTACTATTACACCAGATACAGGGACAGACGATACCTCTCCGGATGGCGCGCTCGAGCTGAAGTGGGAGTACGACGAGGACTCTCAGCGCTACTATGTGTCGTTTCCTGATGATCAGTAGGGATGCCTATTCGGGGTTAGATTCAGGGCCTAGTCGCTTGTTGGGGGTCTTTTCTATTTTGGCGCCATAGTCGGGCCATGAGTGATTGTATGATGGATGTTATTTATGTACTTTGATGTGACGTGGCGAGTGTAAGCCAACTATGCTATTATTCCCCTTTATATTATATATGTACATGGGTTGTGTAATGATTCCCGACTTGCGACATTGCTTTCAATGCGCCTATGTCTCTAAGTTGTGCCTCGACACGTGGGAGACATAGCCGCATCGAGGGCGTTACATTTTGCATGTACAGCTTTCTTCCTTCAGGTCAACAATGTATGTCCTGTTCCTGTTGTCAACCTGAAAGATGCCATCACCAGCCCCTGAAACCATGCATGTAGCTGACAACTCTATATTCTTCTCAATTCTTTTCCTAATTTTTGGGCATATTGAGCCAGGCCAGGTCTCTGCCTCCTTTCTTTTGTTGTAGAACCTGACCATGAGCTGTGTTTTGATCTTGTCAATCATTGATCTGAGATGCATCTCCCTAGCCTCAAGAATATATTTGTTGAAAACCTCACAGTTGTTGTTCAGAAGGATATCACACTTGACCAATTCTCTTTGGAAGCCCCTAACCCAAGTGTTGGGTGGTAGTTGCTCAAGCCACTTGTATGCTTCTAGGCTTATGACCTTCATGATCTCATGCTCTCATCATGATCAAGAAATATCTGCTGGAAGTGGTTGCCATTTAGAACACAATCCTTCATGTTTTTTGTCATAGTGTTGTCCCCTATCGTGATCTCTCTTATTCCATTCTTATACACTGTCAATCCAGGAACACACCAATAAGCCCTGATCCTGCCCTCAAACTCATATCCAATTTCCTCCACTAGACTAGCAACAACATTAGGTGTCCAATTATCTATGTCACAGTAATCATACCAAATGGAGTGACCTTTGTGATAACCCCTATGCTTGCCAGCACACAGAAAGTAGCCACCATGTATGACCTCAACAGAGAAGTGGTTGCTTAAGTGACCTGCAAAACAATCAAGTTGAAAAAGTTCAGACATTTCAGACTACAGAGAGATTCAGACATTTCAGACTACAGTTCAAAGATTCAGACTTTTTTACTTTTTCAGAAAGAAAAACAGAGATTCATGATTCCAATTAACAAATGTATGATCGAAAAGCAACCATCTTTGGTCAATCTGACACAATGTAATTGCAAATTACATCAATTTTTGGTCCAATTAACAATCTCTGACACTAAAAGCAAACTTTACTGCTTAAACCCTACTGATGGGGGGGGGGGAGAAAGAACCAATTAACACTCTGACACTAAAAGAAAAATTGGGGGGAGAAAGAACCATAACCACTCCAGATCTCTGCAAACATGGCCATCTACTGCAAACCCCCCATGACACAACCCTATTTTTGGCCTGTCAGAAAGATCTTCACAAACTGCTTAAACCCTACCACCCCACACCCAATCCGTCAGAGAGTAGAACGAACGGCCAAACCCTAGCTCGTACGCGCAATTGATGCGGCCAAGAACTCTTTACGGGAGCTAAATTGCACAGATCGAGTAAAGGAGGTGCTGGCGACGGCGACGTACCGTATAGGGGCGGCGAGGCATCATCACGGCGACGCAAAGGAGCAAGAGGCACGTCGCGCAGGCCCCTCCCGAACGGCGCGGACGGCGGCGGCTCAGCGTCCGACGACGTGCTCATCGAGCCGTCGTCGACGCCGACGACGTCCGACCTCGGCAGCGACGATGAGCAGAGAGGGTGCGGGAGCAGAGAGGAGAGAGCGACCCGGTGCGGTCCGACCAGGTGCGGTCCGACCAGGGTGCGGGACATGTAATGACCAGGTGCACACATTTGCAAATAAACCCTCCAGCCATCTAGTATTAGCGCCCCCCTGACATGTGCTGCACATGTGGCGGTCAAAGCACAGATGGCAACGGCTGACTCGGCTAAGTAAGCACATACGTAGCTCAATTCGTATATACGGACCAAAGTGAACCCCTGCGCAAGTACATGGACTATATTTCGGGTATTTTGAAGTGGTGATACTTAAGTGTCAGCCGACTCAAGTTAAGTGACCTACAGTGAATTTTTCTCATTTGAGATACATGTCATTTCATTTTCCTACAGGATTCCTATTTCTACGATAATCCTATCCTATGAACCAAAGTGTTCATTAGAGTGTGTTTGGTTTAGAAATAGAGTGGGATGGAATGGGTCGGTCTTGGACTCGTGTACCACCCCTACTAAATTGTTCGGGCCAAAACTGAAGCCCTTGTCCAGCTCAACAGTCAGGCTTTGAGTCTAGGCTGTCGGGCCAGGCTGCCCAGGTTTCCTGTTCCATGTGGTTGAGTGTCTTCCCCGGGTGTACATGTAGCTTCTTGACATGAATGCTGATGGTAGCCTTTTCTCAAGAGAAAATTATAAGAAAAGAACCCTCTAGTCAGCATCATATAACAACTACCAAATCAAATACAGTACTACGTACACTTCAGTGTCACGTATTAACACCAAGACAACACGGGCATGTTGCAACGCCACCGAATTTACCAAACAATATTATCTCCTTTCAGCATCTCAACATCCACGCACCATTGACATCAGTAGAAAAAGAAACTCTTCAATGCAAACACCGACGACCGAATCGCCAGTTTCACAATTGCCACATCCACACAGAGATTAAAATTGTTCAGTGGCAGGTATTCAGTATAAGATAAGAGTACATTATTCAGGTCCAGTCCATGAAACCAAGCTGACTGGCAGTTTTAGATCGGCGACACCAAACCAAATGCAAAACATAGAAGACGATTATCAGGTACCATTCATTAAGATCAGGTGGCCTCTTCTTTCTTTGGTTCCCAAGGCTGGTACCTTGTCCAGTCCCTTTGCCCTGGGTTCAGAGCATGCCCCTTGGAGTGGTAGATCAAATCGTCACCCTGTCCGGTGTAGTTCTGTCTGTGCTCCCTAATGAACTTTTTAGTCTTCTCCTCCAGCAGCTGTCCCCTCCAAAAGAAAGTCATATTTATGAGCTACTTGGTTTCGAATTACCAATAGTAAAACTAGTGCACTGAATCTACTTGCACACATCAAAGGACATTTCGGCTAACAAGAGCTTAAAAAGTGATAATGTTTCTCAGCAGCCTATTGCAACGTTCAAACAATAAGCAAACTTTTTTTAAAAATTGAGGGAAAATAAGAAAACTTCAGTCAAATTGATTCCGTGGCCTTATACACACACCTAGGTGCTCATTTATTTTATACTCCCTCCGTTCAGAAATAAGTGACACTTTTTTAGTTCAAATTTGAACTAAAACAACGTTACTTATTATTTCTGGACGGAGGTAGTACAACTTAGGTAATACATGTCGTTCAGGAAGCCCAGCATCTCAGAAATTTTATATGCGCAGGAAAATAGCACAAGGAATATTAGAGAAAGCTTGCCTTATCCCCAGTGCTGTCTGTAATGTGGTGCAACCATCCATGCCATTCAGCAGGCACTTGGGATGCATTGTAGCGACCCTTGTCCGCGTACTCTACCCACCTATGCCTTCCTGAAGATTGAACAATGTTTAGTTTCTACTACATCATCAGGGGGAAACAGTGAAGCACAAGAAGTATGCTCACACATAGAAATACAAATCGTCAAGCTTGGAATATTCGTTAGCAAAGTTCCAATCTCAGGCGTTAGAGAAAAGAAGAGACGAGAGACAAAATCTCAGACAACAGGAGATGATGAGTATAGAGTCCGATACTGCTCTTTCTAAAGTGGCAATGTCTATAAGTTTGAAGGTCAACATTCTAATGTGGGCATGCAGTAGAATTCAACAATAAAAAGTTGCAGTAGCTCAACTAAGGGGCGATGCACTAACCATACTGAGTGTCATGTAGTTTCTCATAGTACTTGTTTCCAAAAGTGTCAACTCCTACAAGGGTTGCACCAATGTTGTGAATTTTGGTTTGCCTGAAAAGAAGAGAAGTCTGCACACTGAGACACACAACCACACATCCCTTCCTACAAAGCTGGAGAGATGGGAGGGAGAACTTACAATAGGTTTCCGTCCCCAAGGCATTTTCTGTAAATAAAACCATGTTACAACATTAAATTAGAAACATAAACAAAGAAAGACATGTAGAATTTAGCTCTCTTTTTTCCTCCTACTATGGAATTCTATGAGAGCTATATCATTTAGAAATTTAGAAACAGTCCAGTGAGTGCCGAGTACCGACAAGAATAGGATAGTGTACATGGCGCAACTATCGCATTTAGAAAATTGAAAAGAGTGAAAGTGATTCCTTTTAAGAAGTGGGGACTCCAACTTGAAGGCTTGAAGCTGCAAGCCGTAACCAGTTCATCACAATAAAAATGTGTTCTCTGATGGAATGATATATATACCTATCGAGTAATCACTGGAAGCAGCAGCAAAGTTGTGCACGTGCTTTCACAAATAAGATACCTTAATGTGAGAATTCCCAACTGTTCGATCTGATTGTAATGTGTACCTAGGTTTGAAAGTATTATATTCTGGGATGCTAAAGTCCTGCTACTAATCGAAAAGCATTATGTGGAAGGTGAAAGCACATGAGAGTTTTTAAAAGCCAATGAGTACAGTGGCTGACCGATGGTATGAATTTTGCAATGCCCCGCACTTTCTCATTGTGTTGTGTTGTACTATTACCTTATTATTTTCTTGAAGGTATGCTGTGTTGTGATTTATTACTGAGGAAAATGATAACATCGGCAGACGCATTTGTGTACCGGATGATTTTGTCTTAAACTGCATAGACCAAGAGGAAGGAACATTCATTTGTGTTTTTTGTTTTCAGGCCTTGCAATCCCATTTCGAAGGCATGTAAGCTACTATGTATTTTGAGGCAGTAGGTTTATTTTAAGGGATATTTGAGGCAGTAGGTGAACATGTGATGTTGCCTACTCATTTGGGTTCATTAATATGGATGCGAACGAAACTAGCGATCCCAATAATCGGTAAACCGATACGCGAGGCGTTCGAAATTGAAGAAACCCTAGATGATAATCGGATGGGATTTTGACCGAACAGCCACAGGAGAAGGAGCATGTGTGAATCTCAGATCCGGGAGGGGGCGAGGGGGTGGGGGAAGGGGGGAGACTTACAGGTATCCCTCTTCGCGGGCGTGGCGGAGGAAGTTGGTGAGGCCCTTCTCCCTGATGCCCTGCCACACGCTCCGGACCACCGCGGCCATGGATGATGCCCTCGCCTCCTCCGCCGCTCTCCCTTCGTTCTCTCTCAATGGCCGATCCGCCGATGCGATGCCTCTCTCTCTCTCTCTAGAATGGAAGGTAAGAGGAGATAGGCGAAGCGGACCAAGACGGTCTGGGCCGGCCCACTCTCTTCTCACTCACTTAGTGAGCCAACATTTTGCAACTGGGCCGAGCCATATTGTTATGCATACTAAAAAAAAAACTCAAACAAGCTTTCGATGGCAGCCTCCTTCACCTAGAATGAACTCCAATCTCTCTCAAAAAAAAACCTAGAATGAACTCCAATGTCTCCAAAAAAAATACCTAGAATGAACTCCAGCTCTGCAACCCTATCTTTTTTTTTTGCGCATACTCTGCAACCCTACCTTAGCTAAGCTTGTCATTCCATCGGCCACATGCAGCAAGCTAGCCACGCATCCGTCAAACGATCATCGAACCACCCGGCCGGAAAAGAGGAAATATATGGGGGAACAATCATTAGCTGCTACTAGTTCAGATTCTTCTGTACAGCTTATAGCTAGCTAGCTAAGCTACTAGAGGGTCGATCAATCGGGTGAATGAGTGTGCGCACGAACCCGATCGTCCATGGACGGACGGACGGGCTAGGGCGAGGCGACGGGCTGATGGGGCCTGCGCAGCTCCATCCAATTCCCAAGTGGTAAAAGGCGGGCGGCTGGCCGGCCTATGCCATGCCATCCAATCTTTTCTGTCCCTCGAAGCGTCTCGTCGAATCCATTTCGCCACAGGCATACGCATCGTCGTCAACCAATCATGCATGGCGCAACTTCCAGCCCCGTCGCCGATCAGGTCCGCCTCAAATCATCCCGCCTCGCTTCTGCTTCTCGTGGTGCGTGTAGCTGTCGGTCTGAATGTGATGTGGCCCTGTTAATCTCCCAGTAACACGACCAGATCAGCTATGTTACTACTACGATCGATGTAGTGGAAGTGGACCGTGATGGACATACTATGTTGGAACTGATAGATAATGTAGGATAGTATAGGATCGATGCGGTTGACGACTTGATGGTTGACTAACCAGCTAGTATATGTCTAGTGAATTTGATTAGCTTGTTCACCAATCGGGCGTTGACATGACTGCTTGCAAACCAATCGAATCATCACGTACTTTGCTGGATGAAATCATCAACAAATTAATTGTATACTACTAGAACTACTGCAGCAAATTAGGTGGTCGATTTTGAGATGTAGCTTTCGGTCATGGATAATTAGGGGCGAATCAGTGATATCAGGCATCGCCCTCTTTTCTCGGGCCAAGAAAGTATGTGTAACAGTCCATGCACTCACCGGCTTGATCGATGGTTCAGCCGCCATTTTTTGTTATCTGCTTAATTTCATTCTAGCTAGCTTGTCGTTTATACATTGGAAATAAGAATCTTGTTGTGCTCCTTCCATGTTATTTCTTTCATGGTGGCTCTCCACCTCTAGCCTAGCTAGTGTAGACATCCTAGAGCAAAGTTTATTTTGCTTCTCAAACTTTACTACTCCCTAAAACCACGACAATTATTTTGGAGAGGGAGTAGTTACTAACTTACGGTATCCCTTTCAAAATGTAAGTCAGACATTTATAAACTTCTATTTGTGCGTGAGACATTTATAAACTTGACCGTATATGAAAAATTTACTCGTATCCAAGACATCGTATTGAAATTATTGGATTTTTCATCAATTATATAAGCATTTCTACATGAAATATGTTTGGTTACATATTTATGGTTAAAGCACCATCATTAAGACCATGTATATGCCCTAGAAGATTTATATACTCCCTCTGATCCAAATTAATTGACGTTGGTTTAATACAAAGTTAGTAAAAGTTTATACTAAACCAGCGTCAATTAATATGGACAGGAGGAAGTATTACATTTAAGATCAACAAAATATAGTATTGTAGTTCAAAATAGATGTCAATGTTTTTTAATCTTCATGCTTGCCTTTGTCTGGATTAGGCCATATATATGATTAGGATTGACAAAAAGACCTTAAGTCTACACCGATCCTAGATAGGTAAAATTGCATGTACATTGTTGTCTGGGGAACTCTTTAGATTTAAAGGTTAGTTTTTTTTACAAGAAATATGAAACAAATGATGGGACATCAGGCCAATGATATAAGATGATCCAATGGAGCGATTGCAAAAATAAGCTTTTATGTGCGCCGGGCAAAGAAAAGGTTATTTTTCGTCGAGGGCACATTAAGCCGTACTTTTTAATCCCTCCATTAGATCATCTCACATTATAGTGTATGTTTTTCATAAGTTTTGGGAAATTCCACACCGGCGAAACCTCAAACGGGTTCCGTGGTAATTGCTGATAGAAAATCCTCCTCGTAATAAATTAATCCCAATTGTCACTAGCTTGATATTTTGTGTTAATTTCAGTTGGAGGACATGCATTTTTTTTAAGATAGCTTAGTCCTTCACTAGTAGAAAATAGGGTTTTGGTTCAGGCCGGGTCAGCCCATTAGTCCCGGTTCAGTTCAGAACCGGGACCAATGTGGGCATTGGTCCCGGTTCGTGAGCCCAGAGGGCCGGCCAGGCCACGTGGGCCATTGGTCTCGGTTCATCTGGACCTTTTAGTCCCGGTTGGTGGGATGAACCGGAACCAATGGGCCTCGCTCCTGGCCCACCACCATTGGTCCCGGTTGGTGGCTTGAACCGGGACCAAAGGCTCCCCTTTAGTCCCGGCTCATGCCACCAACCGGGACCAATGAGGTGCCTATAAATACCCCTCGCTCGCGAGCAGAGCACCCCAGTGCTCTGTTTTTCTCTGGCCGAGGGGGAGAGGGCTTGGTGGTGCTCTAACTCGCCTCCTATGCACACAAGGTGTTCGATGGAATGCCCGAGCCACACTACTTAAGCTTTCTCCTCTCCAAGCTCGACCTCCAAGCTCCATTTTCCATAATATTTGTCTAGGTTTAGCGGTCCGTCACGCCCCGTCCCCGTCTTCACCGCCGTCGATCAGCCGCGCCGAGCTCATCGCCGGCACCACCGTGGTGAGCCTCTTGTTCTTATCTTCTTTCTGAAAGGAAAAATATTCTTACTTGTATGTTTACATAGATACTTGTATTATTTTCTTACTTTTATTATTGCATCTATATAGTGCGATGGTTTTGGTATCCGCCCCCGTCGGCCCTCGTCCTATCTATGATTCGGATGTGGTATATATATTATCTTTATAACTATTGGTTCATTTATTGTTTATGAAAATTATGCCGACCAACGTGACATAGATTTTATTTATGTAGGATGTATGTGAATCGGAAATGCCAACCGACCCTATTGTCGAGAGGTTAAATTTAGTTGAAGAAGAAAACAATTTGTTGAAGAAAAAAATAAAAAAATTGAGGAGGAGAAGATGATATTGGAGTTGCATGTTGCGGATGTCATCGATGATCACAAGATCAAGATGGATGCAATGCGCTTGAAGATTAGAAAAATTAGAAAATATGCCATTCATACCGAGGCTTGGTATCATTACGCCGTTGGATCAATTGTTACCTTGGTTGCGATTATGATCGCATTTGTTTTCGCATTGAAATGTTTTATATAGTTTTAATGTATGGTTTAATTAATTAGATGCTCTGGAGAGCTATATGTTGTTAGATGAGAACTATGTATGCACTTTGGTTTTAATGTGATGATGAACTTCTATTAATTTGGACACTTAATTATATATAATGCACGCAGATGAACCGACAATGGATGTACGGTGACAGACACACCCGCGAGTACATTAAGGGCGTGCATGAGTTTCTCGAACCGGCTGAGGCAAACAAGCAGAATGGTTTTATGTGTTGTCCATGCACTGAATGTGGGAATACGAGGTCTTACTCTAACCGGATAATCCTTCACTCCCACCTGCTTTACAAGGGTTTCATGCCACACTATAATGTTTGGACGAGGCATGGAGAAATAGGGGTTATGATGGAAGACGGCGAAGAAGAAGAGTATGATGACAACTATGTGCCCCCTGAATACGGTGATGCTGCAACGGGGGGAGCTGGTGAAGATCAAGAGGAACCAGACGATGTGCTCAATGATGCTGCAACGGGTGAATCTGCTGAAGATCAAGAGGAACCAGACGATGTGCCCGATGATTGTGATCTCCGCCGGGTCATTGTCGATGCAAGGACGCAATGCGAAAGTGAAAAGGAGAAGCTGAAGTTCGATCGCATGTTAGAGGATCACAAAAAAGGGTTGTACCCCAATTGCGAAGATGGCAACACAAAGCTCGGTACCGTGCTGAAATTGCTACAGTGGAAGGCAGAGAATGCTGTGGCTGACAAAGGATTTGAGAAGTTACTGAAAATATTGAAGAAGAAGCTTCCAAAGGATAACGAATTGCCCGATAGTACATACGCAGCAAAGAAGGTCGTATGCCCTCTAGGATTGGAGGTGGAGAAGATACATGCATGCCCTAATGACTGCATCCTCTACCGCGGTGCATACAAGGATCTGAACGCATGCCTGGTATGCGGTGCATTGCGGTATAAGATCAGACGAGATGACCCTGGTGATGTTGACGGCGAGCCCCCCAGGAAGAGGGTTCCTGCGAAGGTGATGTGGTATGCTCCTATAATACCACGGTTGAAACGTCTGTTCAGAAACGAAGAGCATGCCAAGTTGATGCGATGGCACAGTGAGAACCGAAAGAAAGATGGGAAGTTGAGAGCACCCGTTGACGGGTCGCAGTGGAGAAAAATCGAGAGAAAGTACTGGGATGAGTTTGCAAAGGACCCAAGGAATGTATGGTTTGCTTTAAGCACGGATGGCATTAATCCTTTCGGGGAGCAGAGCAGCAATCACAGCACCTGGCCCGTGACTCTATGTATGTATAACCTTCCTCCTTGGATGTGCATGAAGCGGAAGTTCATTATGATGCCAGTTCTCATCCAAGGCCCTAAGCAACCCGGCAACGAAATTGATGTGTACCTAAGGCCATTAGTTGAAGAACTTTTACAGCTGTGGAATGGAAACGGTGTACGTACGTGGGATGAGCACAGATAGGAGGAATTTAACCTTAAGGCGTTACTGTTTGTGACCATCAACGATTGGCCCGCTCTCAGTAACCTTTCAGGACAGACAAACAAAGGATACCACGCATGCACGCATTATTTAGATGATACTGAAAGTATATACCTGGACAAATGCAGGAAGAATGTGTACCTGGGCCATCGTCGATTTCTTCCGACCAACCATCAATGTCGAAAGAAAGGCAAGCATTTCAAAGGCGAGGCAGATCACCGGAAGAAGCCCGCCATGCGCACCGGTGATCATGTGCTTGCTATGGTCAATGATTTACACTACGTAATCTTTGGAAAGGGTCCCGGTGGACTAGCTGTTTCGAATGACGCTGAGGGACACGCACCCATGTGGAAGAAGAAATCTATATTTTGGGACCTACCCTACTGGAAAGACCTAGAGGTCCGCTCCTCAATCGACGTGATGCACGTGACGAAGAATCTTTGCGTGAACCTGCTAGTCTTCTTGGGCGTGTATGGGAAGACAAAAGATACACCTGAGGCACGGGAGGACCTGCAACGTTTGCACGAAAAAGACGGCATGCCTCTGAAGCAGTATAAAGGTCCTGCCAGCTACGCTCTTATGAAAGAAGAGAAAGAAATCTTCTTTGAATGCCTGCTCAGTATGAAGGTCACGACTGGCTTCTCATCGAATATAAAGGGAATAATAAATATGCCAGAGAAAAAGTTTCAGAACCTAAAGTCTCATGACTGCCACGTGATTATGACGCAACTGCTTCCGGTTGCATTGAGGGGGCTTCTACCGGAAAACGTCCGATTAGCCATTGTGAAGCTATGTGCATTCCTCAATGCAATCTCTCAGAAGGTGATCGATCCAGAAATCGTACCAAGGCTAAGGAGTGATGTGGTGCAATGTCTTGTCAGTTTCGAGCTGGTGTTTACACCATCCTTCTTCAATATCATGACGCACGTCCTAGTTCATCTAGTCGACGAGATTGTCATCCTAGGGCCCATATTTCTACACAATATGTTCTCCTTTGAGAGGTTCATGGGAGTCCTAAAGAAATATGTCCGTAACCGCGCTAGGCCAGAAGGAAGCATCTCCATGGGCCATCAAACAGAGGATGTTATCGGGTTTTGTGTTGACTTCATTCCTGGCCTTAAGAAGATAGGTCTCCCTAAATCGCGGTATGAGGGGAGACTGACTGGAAAAGGCACTCTTGGAAGAGACTCAATAATATGCAGGGACGGATATTCTTGGTCTCAAGCACACTACAGAGTTCTACAGAACTCTATCTTGGTGACCCCGTATGTCGATGAACACAAAAACAGTCTGCGATCCAAAAACCCGGAGCAGTGCGACGACTGGATTACATGTGAACACATCAGGACTTTCAGCAGTTGGTTGGAAACACGTCTCAGAGGTGACAACACTGTTTGTGATGAGTTGTACTTGTTGTCCAGGGGACCATCTTTGACTGTATTGACTTACAAAGGATACGAGATAAATGGGAATACATTTTACACGATCGCCCAAGATCAAAAGAGCACCAACCAAAACAGCGGTGTCCGCTTTGATGCAGCAACCGGGAGCGGAAAGGACACATATTATGGTTACATAGTGGACATATGGGAACTTGACTACGGACCTGATTTTAAGGTCCCTTTGTTTAAGTGCAAATGGGTCAATCTGTTAGGCGGCGGGGTACAGGTAGACCCACAGTATGGAATGACAACAGTGGATCTGAAAATTTTTGGGTACACTGACGAACCGTTCGTCCTAGCCAATGATGTGGCACAGGTTATCTATGTGAAGGACATGTCTACCAAACCGAGAAAAAGAAAAGATAAGGAAGCGAATACATTATACGATGAGCCAAAGCGCCACATAGTTCTTTCAGGAAAAAGGGACATCCTGGGAGTGGACGGCAAGACAGACATGTCTGAAGATTATGAAAAGTTTCATGAAATTCCTCCCTTCAATGTCAAGGCTGACCCAAGCATCCTGATAAACAATGAAGATTATCCATGGTTACAGCGCAATAAGCAAATGACACAAGCGAAGAAAAAGTGAAGACTTTCTCCCGCAACTTTGTAACACACGAACATGCTACCATTGTCCGTTTTGTACATGC
Source organism: Triticum monococcum (assembly GCA_034509565.1). Lineage (NCBI taxonomy): Eukaryota > Viridiplantae > Streptophyta > Magnoliopsida > Poales > Poaceae > Triticum > Triticum monococcum. The sequence goes on from CM067841.1 coordinate 390,886,515, forward strand.
ACATGCTATGTGGGTGAAATTATGATACCATCCCAACTTTCAACTTTTTCATAGTTCATTTGAAATGCTTTCATGTCTTATGGTTCGGCCCTCGTAATACCATGACCATTAGTCCCTGGCCCATGCCAACTTTCAACTTTCAACTTTCTAAAACTAATGGCACTAACAGAAAGTTTATAATTTTGCTCCTCGTCCCTGGCCCATGACCATTAGTCCCGGTTTATGCCACAAACTGGGACTGAAGGGTTGGTCCTCATTGCGGGCAGAGTTTAGTCCCACCTCGCCAACCGAAGGGGGCTCACACCGGTTTATAAGCCCTTCCCTCTCTGCCTTGTTGAGCTCCTCTCAAAGTGAAAATAGATGCCCTAATAGAGAAAAGTTTAACCTAAATTCATAGTGAATTTCTCTGAAATTCATACAAATTTACTAGGAATTTAGGTTGATTTTCTCTATAAGCGCATATATTCTCATTTTTTTAGTAAGTTAATCACAAACTTGTGATTCAAACAATTTTCAAAAAATTCAAATTTTAACTATTCAAATTTGAAAACTAATGGCACTAACAGAAAGTTTATAATTTTTCTAAAACTAATGGCACTAACAGAAAGTTTATAATTTTGCTAACCTAAAAGCAAACAGAATTAAAAATTAAAGCAAAAAACAAAAGAAAATAAATAATGCAAAAAACAAATCAAAAAAACAAGAAAAAACTATTTTATAGTAAAGTTAATCAGAAAATAAAATAAATAAAGCAACAAAGAAAAGAAAATAACTAAAAAAGTGTTTTCAAATTTGAAAACTAATGGCACTAACAGAAAGTTTATAATTTTTATAAAACTAATGGCACTAACAGAAAGTTTATAATTTTGCTAACCTAAAAGCAAACAGAATTAAAAATTAAAGCAAAAAAACAAAAGAAAATAAATAATGCAAAAAACAAATCAAAAAACAGGAAAAAACTATTTTTATAGTAAAGTTAATCACAAAATAAAATAAATAAAGCAACAAAGAAAACAAAAAAACTAAAAAAGTGTTTTCAAATTTGAAAACTAATGTCATTAACAAAAAGTTTATAATTTTTCTAAAACTAAAAGCATAAAGAATTAAAAAATAAAGCAAAAACAAAATAAAATAAATAAAGCAACAAAAAAACAAAAAATGCCACCTACTGGGCCACCACGGCCTGAATACGACTAGAAACCCTACCATGGGCCAGGATTCAGGCCCGCAGCAGGCCCAGGAGGCCCATAGGCATTGCAGTGACAGATTAGGCCCGAAAGCCTGCAGTTGAGAGGAGCTCGGGAGGGTGGGCGCAACAGCGCTTATAAACCACTCCCGAGCCCTCTCAACTAGCGAGGTGGGACTAAACTTTTGGGCGCGGGGCAGCACAAGGCCATTGGTCCCGGTCGGTGGCACCAACCGGGACTAAAGGGGGGCATTGGTCATGGTTACCAATGCCCCCCTTTAGTCCCGGTTGGTGCCACCAACCGGGACCAAAGGCCGCCGCTTCCCGCCCTTTGGGCTGCTGAAAAGAGGCCTTTCGTCCCGGTTGCTGGCACCAACCGGGACTAAAGGGGGAATTAGTCCCGGTTTATGCCACCAACCGGGACTAAAGCTTGGACTATATAACAAACACTTGTGAACATTTTCAGTTTGCATCGCCAGTTCCCCCCTCCCTTGCCGACGACGCCGTCAGGCTGCTCCACCTCGCCGTCTACGCCGCCGCCGCCAACGTCGTCGCCTCCACGAGCCCGCGTCGTCCTCATCGCCGGCATCCCCGAGCCCGCCGTCCTCGTCGTCCCCATCACTGCGTGCCTCCCCGAGCCCACCCCTCCTCATCCCTGTCACCGGCCGCGCGCCGTCCCCATCACCGCGTGCCGCCCCGAGCCCGCCGTCCTCGTCGCCGGACTCCTGCCATCGCCGCCCCCCTCGAAGTGAGCCCCCCCTTTCCCATGGTCCCGATCAAGTGCGGCCCTTGCTCTCTGCCCCTGCTCCATGGTCGCCACCGGCCCCGACGCAATGAAGAGCAGAAGGAGTGGAGCAGCAGCAAACTTTTCTGAAATTTCTGATTTTTTTTACAGATATGAACAGTGCATATAGAGTGTGTTTGATCAAATGCTAGATGTCTTTGGGCATTTTTAGGATTTATGATATTTTTTGTGGTGAGGTACTGATGCAAGACAAAGGTGATGGCAAAATTTTAGAATTTTTTGATTGGTTTAGAATAGGTTTTCAGCAAGGAATTTGAATCTGGTTCAAATTTCATTTGAATGAAATTTAAAAAAATTAAACTATGGATCAGAAGGTTTTTGGTGAAATGGAGTGTGGGTACTGTCATGAAGTTGGAGTAATTTTTGTGGTTGTAAAAGAGTTAGGAAAATTTAGAATGTGCTAAATATGTCAAAAATGTCAAAAATTTATGTGAAAAAGAATGAGAGGAAAAAGGAAAATAAGAAGAGGAAGAAAGGAGAAGAAGAGGAGAGGAAGAAGAGGAGAAATAAATAAGAAGAAGAAAAAAGAAGAAAAAGAAGAAGAAAGGAATAGTGGAGAAGAAGAGAAAATAGAATATATTCTATTTTTTCTTCTTCTCCACTATTCCTTTCTTCTTCTCCTCTTTTTTTTTCTTCTTTTTTTTTCTTCGATCTTCTCCTCTAGCTATTCCTTTCTTCTTCTCCTCTTTTTCTTCTTCTTCTTCTTCTTCTTAATTTTTATCGGGAACGAGGGTGTCGAGGATCGCCGAAGGGTCGAGGGTCGGGAACTAGGGTAGAGGGTCGAGGGTCGTTAAGGGGTCAAGGGTTTCAGGGTCGAGGGTTCTATAGGGTCGAGGGTCGAGGGTTCCAGGGTCGTCCAGGGATCGAGGGTTCCAGGGTCGTTGAGGGTTCGAGGGGTTGAGGATCGCCGAGGGGTCGAGAGAGGTTTCCTAGTGTCAAAGTATTGAAGAAATCCATGGCTTCATCATTAGCCGGAAGTAACCAGGGCATGACGAAGTCCTCCAAAATTATTTTGGAATGGTGTCCCGGATAGGATAATTTGCCTTCTTGTATGAATTTCAGCAAAGGCCTTCCAAATAACGATATTTGGAAGGTTCTTGCTAAACTTTGTACCACAAAGCGAATTATCCTATCTAGGACTCCGTTCCAAAATAACTTTGGAGAGCTTCGTACCATCATGCACATGTTACTTTCGCCTAATGATGAAGACATGGTTTTGTTGAATCCTTTGACACTAGGCAACCTCCCGACCCCTCGGCGATGCTCTCGAACATGAGAGGAAGAAGAGGATAAAAAAAGAAGAGGAAGAAGAAAAAAAAAGAGGAGAAGAAAGAATAGAGGAGTTCTTCTCCTCTATTCTTTCTTCTTCTCTTTTTTTTCTTCTTCTTCTTCTTCCTCTTTTTTTATCGGGAACGAGGGTCGTCGAGGGACATAGATGTAGTGTCGTCGTTGTCGATATATACCCCCTCCCGATAGCTTCAACACGTGGGGGGGGTCGATATTACCCCCTCCTTGAAGCGTTCTCGAGGCTACCCCAAACCCTTGAAGCGTTGTCGAGGCCACCCCAAACCCTAGAGAAGCAGCGTCGAGGCCACTAATTAATATATATGATTCCTTACTATGATTAGGTAGCTAGTTCTATGTTTGCCACTAATATATCCATCTGTCATATTTGAATAATAATTGCCATGTTGTAAATATTTGTAGAAACTATGGACACCGCCCGAGACGAAGCAAAAGAAGCGTTGTTGAGGGACATAATCGCAGAAGGAAGTGATGCCGTCTCATTGTTTCTTAACGACACCGATGGTCTGGAAGGAGAGGGTGAAGAAGCTGGCTACGGTGACCTAATGCCGATGCAAGAAGAAGAACATGAGGACGGCTCCGGTGACCCAATGCCGGTGCAAGAAGGAGACTGTGATGACGGCTCCGGTGACCGAACCGAGTCCGTCCAGGTATATATATTAGTTAAGCATGTGCTGACTAGCTGATTGATGCATTCATTGTTTTGGTATGTACACATATTAATTAAGTCTTTGTTCTTTTTTCTAGCCCTCCGGATCAAGCACAACTTCGGTAAAGAGACGAGGCCCGAAGAAAAAGGTGAGCTCGGATGAAAGGTTTGAGATCATAGCAATCGCGCCCGACGGCCAACCGATTGAACCCCTCCGAACGAAGAACGCATTTTTTGCTCAGTGCGGGGTTCTGGTTAGGGACAAGATCCCGATAAGCATCCAGCAATGGTTTAAGCTGGGTACAGAAGACCCTGAGGTGTCTTATGTCAATGATATGCAAAAAATGATCTTTGGACTGAGCTGAAGTCAAATTTCACCCTACCGCCAGAGGATAATCCACAGAACCCAGTTAAAGAGCAATTAATCAAGTCTTTTGCTCTTAAGAGGATGGCAGAACTATTCAGGAGGTGGAAGAAAGAGCTGAATAAGTTTGTCGAAAATAATGAGACACCAGAATTCAAGGGCAGATATGAGAAGATCAGAGATCACTGGCCCGCATTTGTGGCCCACAAGACATCAGAAAAGAGTAAGAAGATGTCGGCGACAAACAAGCAAAATGCTGCGAAGAAGAAGCTTCACCATCGCACGAGGTCAGGTGGCTACCTCGTAGCCCGGCCTAAGTGGGCCAAGACTGAGAATGATCTGGTTGATAAAGGGATCGAACCAGAGACAATTAACTGGCCAGACCATTGCCAGACTTGGTTCTTCGGGGCTGGCGGAACCTTGGACCCTGTAACAGGGAAGTGCATTTGGACGAACGATCAAATGGACATACCAGTCAGGAAGCTTAAGCAGTATATCAAAGCAGCGCAGGAAGGGACGTTCTTTCTAGACAGAGAGAACGACGAGCTCACAATGGCCCTCGGGAATCCTGAGCACCCTAGACGGACACGAGGCATGCCAGGCTCCATTCCGTGGAAGGTTGGGTTTCCGGACGTAGGCGGTTACAAATCCCATGAGAGGAGGAAAAAAGTGCAGCAGACCCAAATGCAGGCGCTGCAGGCAAGGGTAGACGCGGTAGAGGAACGAGAAGCAAATCGCAGCAAACGTACTGCCGAAGCTTCCCCCGAAGCTACCCCGCCATCTCAGCGCAGAAGCAGCGTGGCTTCCACCGAGCTGCTTCAGCCGGAGCATGCCTTGACGGCTCCTGCCAGCTATCCCGTGGATGCTATCACAGAGTCTCAAAATTGCCACCTTATGACGCAATGGATGAATTTGAAGGTCAAGGCGGCTGTTGGCTCTGTTTATCCTACTGAACCCGGCGCAACTTTTCACTGCCGGCCGATTCCAGAAGGATATGCTAGGGTGATGGTGGATGAAATAACGGAGGGATTTGAGGGCCTCCAGCTTGACCACCCTACCGGTGAAGGGGAGAATCGGCTGGGGTCTGCACTGAAGACTCCATGCCTATGGCGGAAGGAGCTCATCAACCTTCCGAACTGGACGCCTCCGCCTCCTCCTCCTCCTCCAGCGAGTCAGGGCACTCCGCCTCCTCCACCGCCTCCTCCTCCAGCGAGTGACGATCAGGGCCCTCGGCCGGCTCCTTCTCTGGCGCGTGGCGGCACTCTGCCTCCTTCTCCGCCTGCGCCGGCGCGCCCGAGCAGCCAGCCTCCTCCTTCTCCGCCTCGTCAGCAAGGGCGGAAGAGACCCGCCGCCGCTTCGGCAGCTGCTCCGGCGCGTCGTAGTCCTTCTCCTCCGCCTCGTAAGCAAGTAAAGAAGACAACCGCTCCGTCTGCTCAGCCGGCGTCTAGCAGTACAACCAGAGGCGGGAGGACATACAGATTCGGTCCTTCTCTGAAGAGTCCATAGAAGTTACCATACAAGAGGACCCCGGAGGAGAACGCGAAGATCGCGCGAACCGAAGTGGATGACTAGTTTAAAGGGTTGAAAGCAAAGAGACATCCACCTCTGGAGGAGAAGGTAGATCCGGTGAAAGTGAAGCGCACTCTGGCTGCCCTGGCAAAACCACCCAAGTCTCCGCCGAAAGGCAACTATGAGCGCATTATTGCAAAGACATGGGCCGAAGCGGAGCGGTCGGGAAGTACAGTCAGTGATCAAAAACTGAAAGAATGACGAGCAGTTGGGAAACAAATTGCCCAGCTCGGCGAACAAGCAAAGCAATCGTGCCCCCCGCTCAAGGTGCCTAGCGACATCGACGATCCGAGGATGGTGCCCGATTATTGCAATGTTGACGATTACCTGCCCGACGATGTACATTATGATCCCATGGAGGTGCAGATACACAGATACGAGTACGGGAAGCCTCTCGTCAAAGATGAAAAATCTTTAACAACGATGATGCGAAGATTACATGATTGGTACTTGAAAATCTGCAGAGAGTCTGAGGGGAGGAGTACTTTGTATGTGAGAGTTAAACCGGAGCATGACCTCTTTGGAATTGAACTGTTGCCTATTCCATTTGAGGAGTTCTATCAGTTTTTCAATCAATTGGCCCTTGATAAAACAACAGTCACCTGCTACTGTCTGTAAGTACTACTACTTCTGTCATTAATTCTCTCTATATAGCTCATCTCTTTCATTGCATGTATTTATAATTATCATCACTATATTATGTAGATTGAAGATCGCCGAATTGAAGAAAAGACAAATCGGTGATATTGGGTTCGTTAACACATATCTCATAGATGCAACTGAGGTTGAACATCGTCGTGAAGATACCGAGGCCAACTTGCTACGATCATTCAAAAAAATGAAAACAAAGATATAATACTCTTTCCTTACAACTTCAACTGAGTGTTACTGTCTTGTGCATATTCGGTTTCCCTTATATATTAGTCCAGGTTATAGTAATGTAATTGATGAGTTATGCATGCGTGCGCAGGTACCACTATATTCTCCTAGAGATTAGGCTTGAGCGGGGAGTAGTAACTGTCTTGGACTCGAAACGAAAAGATCCCCAGGAGTATGCGGACATGACTGAAATCCTCAAGAAGTAAGTTAAATCGATCATTATCCACCATATCAGCAACTTTGTTCATTTCCCGATATCAAGTAATTGTTTTCTTTGTCCGGCAGGGTTTGGAGAAAATTCACCAGAAAAGTTCCGGGACTGCCGAAGGAGCTGGAATTTAGACACCCGAAAGTAAGTACTATAGTAGCATGTTCCGCGCATCTCCTAGCTAGTGATTCAAGCGCTAGTTTCATCAATACCATTTAGCATTCTTGCTTATCAGTTTGATTAACCTCTGTTTCTTGTAAAGTGGTTGTGGCAGGAACAAGGGAATGATTTTTGTGGATACTACATCTGCGAGTCCATCCGCCACACGACCTGTGAGCGGGGCGGGTACTCTAACGAACAATATGAAGTACGTAAATAACAACATTCACAATTTTATTTTATTACCATCATTTGTGTTGAGTTTCATTCATTCATATATATATATATATATATGTATTGACCCCCTTCTTCAAATTAGATGTTTCGGAAGCGGGATGAACTCCTAGCACCAGCTCGCATGCGAGCAATTCAAGAGGAATTGGCGGCATTCTTTCTTGACCACGTGATCGCTGAAGACGGAGAATACTATGTGAACCATGAGTCCGTATGATTATATTTGTAAGAGATAATTATTGTATATATGTAGCCGGTAGTGTCGGATAGATATACGAGAACTTGTTATTCGACCAATCTCTTGGAGAAGGAGAGGTGGTCGATATCACTTCTCTCTGTATGCATATATGTTCATGACGATCTTCTGTTTCCTTCGTTTGCTTACTAGCTAGCTAGCGTGTCTAGTCCTCTCTATACGTATGTATAGTACGTAGCGTCGACCAAGCACGGACATAAGAGAGGACACTTCTCTCTATTAATTATAGCTACCTAACACAATATATGAAACACCTAAATTAACCCCCCAAAACCCCCCAAAAACAAAAAACCCAGCCACAGAAATGCTGACGCGTGGATGCCTATTGGTCCCGGTTGGTGCCACCAACCGGGACCAAAGGGTCTCCTGCCTGGGCTCCGCGCACAGGCCTCGTGGAGGCCCATCAGTCCCGGTTCTGGATTGAACCGGTACTAAAGGGACAGGGCATTAGTACCGACACTTTAGTCCCGGTTCAGGAACCGGGACTAAAGGCCCTTACGAACCGGGACAACAGGCCCTTTTTCTACCAGTGCTTCCATCCAAGTTAGTAATGCTTAATAAGTTTCTTTTGGATTACTTTGACCATCATTGATAATATTATATGTGGCGTGTGTGTGATATAAAAGAAACTTCTTTCTAATAAAAATTTCTATTTTTGCGGTGAGACATTTATAAACTTGACCGTATATGAAAAATTTACTCGTATCCAAGACATCGTATTGAAATTATTGGATTTTTCATCAATTATATAAGTATTTCTCCATGAAATATGTTTGGTTACATATTTATGGTTAAAGCACCATAATTAAGACCATGTATATGCCCTAGAAGATTTATATACTCCCTCCGATCCAAATTAATTGACGTTGGTTTAATACAAAGTTAGTAAAAGTTTATACTAAACCAGCGTTAATTAATATGGACAGGAGGAAGTATTACATTTAAGATCAACAAAATATAGTAGTATTGTAGTTCAAAATAGATGTCAATGTTTTTTAATCCGCGGTCAAGAACCCAAACAGTGCCCATTACCACTCAGCCCTCAAGGCGTTGCCTTCAGGAAGGTCACGACTGTGACACCCCGAGACCGATGCGCCAGGTGTCTTCCAGTTATTCGTTGTTGTTGCCTTGTCTTTTGCTTGCGTGTTGCATTTCATCATGTCATCATGTGCATTGCATCATCATGTTTCCAAAACTTGCATTCGTCTGGGTCTCCCAATTATCTTCGTTGTTCGTTCTGAGCCCAGACACACTTGCACGCGCCCGTGGCATGTCCAAAATTTTATTTTATAAGTGGCCGGAAAATGTTCTAGGAATGGCTTGAAAGTTGGCGTGCGGTCTTATTATAGTGTAGGTAGGCCGCCTGCCAAGTTTCATCACATTTGGAGTTCGTTTGACGCCCCAACGAATAACTATAGCGACAATATAGTCGGTCAAACATCGGACGTTTTCGGTCTCCGAAAACTGTTGCCGGGCTTTCCCTCTCTTTCCTCTCTAGATCGTCTACACGGTGCACTACCTACCGCCAGGAAACCTAAGCTCTCTCATCAGCCCGCGGCCCTCCTCACGCGCGCGTCCGAAAGCTGTCCCGGACCTGACCCGGGCAGTCGTCACCGTTGGTTTCGAATCATCTCGAAACATCCCTCTATATCACCGTTGGTTTCGGATCATCTCGAAACATCCCTCTAATATCTTTGATTTATTATTTGATCTCCCCTAAACTTTTATTCTCGACCGTCCGATCCCAATCCAATGATCCAAATCCCCCTTCCTTTACCTACATGCTATATATAGCCCCTAACCCTAAATTTTAGGCCTCATGTCCCATCCACCCATCGCCGCCGCCGCCACTACACCAAATCCCCCTTGGGATCTCCCCTACCAGTTCCACCCAACTAGCCTCCACCTTCCCCTCGATCCATTCCACGCCCGAGCCCGCAACCTCCTATGCTTCCCGCGCCGCCGCAAGCCATAGCACCTCCAGCAGGACCAGCCCCGCGCCACATCCTCCTTCTCCTCGTTCCCGATGGCCACCTTCTCCCATGTCCAGGAGCTCGAAGCCGCGAAGCCCTGCGCCGCCAAGCTCCTCGCATGGCCGCCCAGTCGCCGCGTACCTCCTCTGTTTCCTTCTCGTCCTTCTCTTTTCCCCTGTTTCTCTTCTCACACCCAACTCCCTCTCTTCTCTCTACAGGATCCTCCATGGAAGACCCCGTCGCCCCGTCGAGTACCTCGCCGGAGCACCGCGGAGCCCGGTCTCTCCCCTGCTTCGAACAATAGAACGCGGCGTCGTTCTCCCATGCGCTCGGTCTCCATCTACCTCCTTGCCCGCAGCCTCCCCGACTTGCTGCTCGAACGCGGCTCCGTACGCCCCTGCCCTGATGGGTCTCCTATTGGGGAATGTAGCAAAATTTTAAAACTTTCTACGCATCACCAAGATCAATCTATGGAGTCATCTAGCAACGAGGGGAAGGGGAGTGCATCTACATACCCTTGTAGATCGCGAGCGGAAGCGTTCAAGAGAACGAGGTTGATGGAGTCGTACTCGTCGTGATCCAAATCACCAATGACCAAGTGCCGAACGGACGGCACCTCCGCGTTCAACACACGTACGGTTGGGAAGACGTCTCCTCCTTCCTGATCCAGCAAGGGGAAGGAGAGGTTGATGGAGATCCAACAGCACGACGGTGTGGTGGTGGAAGCAGCAGTGATCTCGGCAGGGCTTCGCCAAGCTCCAACGAGAGAGAGAGAGAGAGAGAGAGGTGTTACGAGGGGAGAGGGAGGCGCCAAGGGCTTCGGTGCGGCTGCCCTCCCTTCCCCACTATATATAGGGCCCCAGGGGGGGCGCCGGCCCTAGGAGATGGGATCTCCAAGGGGGGGCGGCGGCCAAGGGGGACTTGCCCCCCAAGCCAAGTGGGGCGCCCCCCACCCCTAGGGTTTCCAACCCTAGGCGCAGGGGGAGGCCCATGGGGGGCGCACCAGCCCACCAGGGGCTGGTTCCCCTCCCACTTCAGCCCATGGGGCCCTCCGGGATAGGTGGCCCCACACGGTGGACCCCCGGGACCCTTCTGGTGGTCCCGGTACAATATCGATTACCCTTGAAACTTTCCCGATGGCCGAAACTGGACTTCCTATATATAAATCTTCACCTCCGGACCATTCCGGAAATCCTCGTGACGTCCGGGATCTCATCCGGGACTCCGAACAACTTTCGGGTTACCGCATACTAATATCTCTACAACCCTAGCGTCACCAAACCTTAAGTGTGTAGACCCTACGGGTTCGGGAGACACGCAGACATGACCGAGACGACTCTCCGGTCAATAACCAACAGCGGGATCTGGATACTCATGTTGGCTCCCACATGTTCCACGATGATCTCATTGGATGAACCACGATGTCGAGGATTCAGTCAATCCCGTATTCAATTCCCTTTGTCAATCGGTACGTTACTTGCCCGAGATTCGATCGTTGGTATCCCAATACCTCGTTCAATATCGCTACCGGCAAGTCACTTTACTCATACCGTAATGCATGATCCCGTGACCAAACACTTGGTCACATTGAGCTCAATTGTGATGATGCATTACCGAGTGGGCCCAGAGATACCTCTCCGTCATACGGAGTGACAAATCCCAGTCTCGATCCATGTCAACCCAACAGATACTTTCGGGGATACCCTGTAGTATACCTTTATAGTCACCCAGTTACGTTGTGATGTTTGGTACACCCAAAGCACTCCTATGGCATCCGGGAGTTACACGATCTCATGGTATAAGGAAATGATACTTGACATTGGAAAAGCTCTAGCAAACGAACTACACGATCTTATGCTATGCTTAGGATTGGGTCTTGTCCATCACATCATTCTCCTAATGATGTGATCCCGTTATCAATGACATCCAATGTCCTTAGTCAGGAAACCATGACTATCTGTTGATCAACGAGCTAGTTAACTAGAGGCTCACTAGGGACATGTTATGGTCTATGTATTCACACATGTATTATGATTTCCGGATAACACACTTATAGCATGAATAACAGACAATTATCATGAACAAGGAAATATAATAATAATCATTTTATTATTGCCTCTAGGGCATATTTCCAATAGTCTCCCACTTGCACTAGAGTCAATAATCTAGTTACATTGTGATGAATCGAACACCCATAGATTTCTGGTGTTGATCATGTTTTTCTCGTGGAAGAGGTTTAGTCAACGGATCTGCGACATTCAGATCCGTATGTACTTTGCAAATATCTATGTATCCATCTTGAACATTTTCATGAATGGAGTTGAAGCGATGCTTGATGTGCCTGGTCTTCTTGTGAAACCTGGGCTCCTTGGCAAGGGCAATAGCTCCAGTGTTGTCATAGAAGAGAGTGATCGGCCCCGACGCATTGGGTATGACTCCTAGGTCGGTGATGAACTCCTTCATCCAGATTGCTTCATGCGCTGCCTCCGAGGCTGCCATGTACTCCGCTTCACATGTAGATTCCGCCATGACGCTTTGCTTGCAGCTGCACCAGCTTACTGCCCCACCATTCAAAATATACACGTATCCGGTTTGTGACTTAGAGTCATCCAGATCTGTGTCAAAGCTAGCGTCGACGTAACCCTTTACAACGAGCTCCTCGTCACCTCCATATACGAGAAACATATCCTTAGTCCTTTTCAGGTACTTCAGGATGTTCTTGACCGCTGTCCAGTGTTCCATGCCGGCATTACTTTGGTACCTTCCTACCAAACTTACGACAAGGTTTACATCAGGTCTGGTACACAGCATGGCATACATGATAGACCCTATGGCTGAGGCATAGGGGACGACACTCATCTTTTCTCTATCTTCTGCCATGGCCGGACATTGAGCTGAGCTCAATTTCACACCTTGCAACACAGGCAAGAACCCCTTCTTGGACTGATCCATATTGAACTTCTTCAATATCTTATCAAGGTATGTGCTTTATGAAAGACCTATGAGGCGTCTCGATCTATCTCTATAGATCTTGATGCCTAATATGTAAGCAGCTTCTCCAAGGTCCTTCATTAAAAAACACTTATTCAAGTAGGCCTTAATACTGTCCAAAAGTTCTATATCATTTCCCATCAAAAGTATGTCATCCACATATAATATGAGAAATGCTACAGAGCTCCCACTCACTTTCTTGTAAATGCAGGCTTCTCCATAAGTCTGCATAAACCCAAACGCTTTGATCACTTCATCAAAGCGAATGTTCCAACTCCGAGATGCTTGCACCAGCCCATAGATGGAGCGCTGGAGCTTGCATACCTTGTTAGCATTCTTAGGATCGACAAAACCTTCCGGCTGCATCATATACAATTCTTCCTTAAGAAAGCCGTTAAGGAATGCCGTTTTGACGTCCATTTGCCATATCTCATAATCATAGTATGCGGCAATTGCTAACATGATTCAGACGGACTTCAGCTTCGCTACGGGTGAGAAGGTCTCATCGTAGTCAACCCCTTGAACTTGTCGATAACCCTTAGCGACAAGTCGAGCCTTATAGATGGTAACATTACCATCTGCATCTGTATTCTTCTTAAAGATCCATTTATTCTCTATCGCTCGCCGATCATCGGGCAAGTTTGTCAAAGTCCATAATTTGTTTTCATACATGGATCCTATCTCGGATTGCATGGCTTCAAGCCATTTGTTGGAATCTGGGCCCGCCATTGCTTCTTCATAGTTCGAAGGTTCACCGTTGTCTAACAACATGATTTCCAGGACAGGGTTGTCGTACCATTCTGGTGTGGAACGTGTCCTTGTGGACCTTCGAAGTTCAGAAGCAACTTGATCCGAAGTACCTTGATCATCATCATGAACTTCCTCTCTAGTCGGTGCAGGCACCACAGGAACATCTTCCTGAGCTGCGCTACTTTCCGGTTCAAGAGGCAGTACTTCATCAAGTTCTACTTTCCTCCCACTTATTTCTCTCGAGAGAAACTCTTTCTCCAAAAAGGACCCGTTCTTGGCAAGAAAGATCTTGCCTTCGGATCTGAGGTAGAAGGTATATCCAATGGTTTGAAGGAAATATGCCCTAGAGGCAATAATAAAGTTATTATTTATTTCCTTATATCATGATAAATGTTTATTATTCATGCTAGAATTGTATTAACCGGAAACATAATACATGTGTGAATACATAGACCAACAGAGTGTCACTAGTATGCCTCTACTTGACTAGCTCGTTAATCAAAGATGGTTATGTTTCCTAACCATGAACAAAGAGTTGTTATTTGATTAACGAGGTCACATCATTAGTTGAATGATCTGATTGACATGACCCATTCCATTAGCTTAGCACCCGATCGTTTAGTATGTTGCTATTGCTTTCTTCATGACTTATACATGTTCCTATAACTATGAGATTATGCAACTCCCGTTTATCGGAGGAACACTTTGGGTACTACCAAACGTCACAACGTAACTGGGTGATTATAAAGGAGTACTATAGGTGTCTCCAATGGTAGATGTTGGGTTGGCGTATTTCGAGATTAGGGTTTGTCACTCCGATTGTCGGAGAGGTATCTCTGGGCCCTCTCGGTAATGCACATCACATAAGCCTTGCAAGCACTGCAACTAATATGTTAGTTGTGAGATGATGTATTACGGAACGAGTAAAGAGACTTGCCGGTAACGAGATTGAACTAGGTATTGGATACCGACGATCGAATCTCGGGCAAGTAACATACCGATGACAAAGGGAACAACGTATGTTGTTATGCGGTCTGACCGATAAAGATCTTCGTAGAATATGTAGGAGCCAATATGGGCATCCAGGTCCCGCTATTGGTTATTGACCGGAGACGTGTCTCGGTCATGTCTACATTGTTCTCGAACCATAGGGTCCGCACGCTTAACGTTACGATGACAGTTATTATGAGTTTATGCATTTTGATGTACCGAAGGTTGTTCGGAGTCCCGGATGAGATCACGGACATGACGAGGAGTCTCGAAATGGTCGAGACGTAAAGATTGATATATTGGAAGCCTATGTTTGGACATAGGAAGTGTTCCGGGTGAAATCGGGATTTTACCGGAATACCGGGAGGGTTACCGGAACCCCCCGGGAGACTAATGGGCCTATTGGGCCTTAGTGGAAAAGAAAAAAGGGGCAGCCCACAGCTGGCCGCGCGCCCCCCCTTCCCCAAGTCCTAGTAGGACTAGGAGAAGGGGCCGGCCCCCCTCTCTCTCCTTTCCCCCTTGAGAGTCCTAGTTGGAATAGGATTGGAGGGGGGAGTCCTACTCCCGGTAGGAGTAGGACTCCCCCTGCGCCTCCCTCTCTCTGGCCGGCCAGCCCCCCTCCCTCCAACCTTTATATACGGGGGCAGGGGACACCCCAAGACACACAAGTTGATCCTTGAGATCGTTCCTTAGCCGTGTGCGGTGCCCCCTGCCACCAAATTCCACCTCGATCATACCATTGTAGTGCTTAGGCGAAGCCCTGCGTCGGTAGTACATCAAGATCGTCACCACGCCGTCGTGCTGACGGAACTCTTCCTCGACGCTTTGCTGGATCGGAGCCCGAGGATCGTCATCGAGCTGAACGTGTGCTAAGAACTCGGAGGTGCCGGAGTAACGGTGCTTGGATCGGTCGGATCGGGAAGAAGACGTACGACTACTTCCTCTACGTTGTGTGATCGCTTCCGGAGTCGGTCTGCGTTGGTACGTAGACAACACTCTCCCCTCTCATTGCTGTGCATCACCATGATCTTGCGTGTGCGTAGGAAAATTTTCGAAATTACTGCGTTCCCCAACAGTGTCATCCGAGCCTAGGTTTTATGGTTTGATGTTATTTGCACGAGTAGAACACAAGTGAGTTGTGGGCGATACAAGTCATACTGCCTACCAGTATGTCATACTTTGGTTCGGCGGTATTGTTGGGTGAGACGATCCGGACCAACCTTACGCGTACTCTTACGCGAGACCGGTTCCCTCGACGTGCTTTGCACATAGATGGCTTGCGGAAGACTGTCTCTCCAACTTTAGTTGAACCAAGTGTGACTACGCCCGGTCCTTGAGAAGGTTAAAACGGAGTCTATTTGACGAACTATCGTTGTGGTTTTGATGCGTAGGTGAGATGAGTTCTTACTTAAGCCCGTAGCAGCCACGTAAAACTTGCAACAACAAAGTAGAGGACGTCTAACTTGTTTTTGCAGGGTATGTTGTGATGTGATATGGTCAAGGCATGATGCTGATTTTATTGTATGAGATGATCATGTTTTGTAACCGAGTTATCGGCAACTGGCAGGAGCCATATGGTTGTCGCTTTATTGTATGCAATGCAATCGCGATGTAATGCTTTACTTTATTACTAAGCGGTAGTGATAGTCGTGGAAGCATAAGATTGGCGAGACGACAACGATGCTACGATGGAGATCAAGGTGTCGCGCCGGTGACGATGGT
Source organism: Triticum monococcum (assembly GCA_034509565.1). Lineage (NCBI taxonomy): Eukaryota > Viridiplantae > Streptophyta > Magnoliopsida > Poales > Poaceae > Triticum > Triticum monococcum. The sequence continues at coordinate 390,902,555 of CM067841.1, forward strand.
GATCATGACGGTGCTTCGGAGATGGAGATCACAAGCACAAGATGATGATGGCCATATCATATCACTTATATTGATTGCATGTGATGTTTATCCTTTTATGCATCTTATCTTGCTTTGATTGACGGTAGCATTATAAGATGATCTCTCACTAAATTATCAAGAAGTGTTCTCCCTGAGTATGCACCGTTGCCAAAGTTCATCGTGCCCAGACACCACGTGATGATCGGGTGTGATAAGCTCTACGTCCAAATACAACGGGTGCAAAACAGTTGCACACGTAGAATACTCAGGTTATACTTGACGAGCCAAGCATATACAGATATGGCCTCGGAACACGGAGACCGAAAGGTCGAGCGTGAATCATATAGTAGATATGATCAACATAACGATGTTCACCATTGAAAACTACTCCATCTCACGTGATGATCGGTTATGGTTTAGTTGATTTGGATCACGTGATCACTTAGAGGATTAGAGGGATGTCTATCTAAGTGGGAGTTCTTAAGTAATTTGATTAACTGAACTTAAACTTGTCATGAACTTAGTACCTGATAGTATCTTGCTTGTTTATGTTGATTGTAGATAGATGGCTCGTGCTGTTGTTCCGTTAAATTTTAATGCGTTCCTTGAGAAAGCAAAGTTGAAAGATGATGGTAGCAATTACACGGACTGGGTCCGTAACCTGAGGATTATCCTCATTGCAGCACAGAAGAATTACATCCTGGAAGCACCGCTGGGTGACAGGCCTGCTGCTGGAGCAACGCCAGATGTTATGAACGTCTGGCAGAGCAAAGCTGATGACTACTCGATAGTTCAGTGTGCCATGCTTTACGGCTTAGAATCGGGACTTCAACGACGTTTTGAACGTCATGGTGCATATGAGATGTTCCAGGAGTTGAAGTTAATATTTCAAGCAAATGCCCGAATTGAGAGATATGAAGTCTCCAATAAGTTCTATAGCTGCAAGATGGAGGAGAACAGTTCTGTCAGTGAGCATATACTCAAAATGTTTGGGTATAATAATCACTTGATTCAGATGGGAGTTAATCTTCCAGATGACTGCGTCATTGACAGAATTCTCCAATCACTGCCACCAAGCTACAAGAGCTTCGTGATGAACTATAATATGCAAGGGATGAACAAGACTATTCCCGAGCTCTTCGCAATGCTGAAAGCTGCGGAGGTAGAAATCAAGAAGGAGCATCAAGTGTTGATGGTTAGCAAAACCACTAGTTTCAAGAAAAAGGGCAAAGGGAAGAAGAAGGGAAACTTCAAGAAGAACAGCAAGCAAGTTGCTGCTCAGGAGAAGAAACCCAAGTCTGGACCTAAGCCTGAAACTGAGTGCTTCTACTGCAAGCAGACTGGTCACTGGAAGCGGAACTGCCCCAAGTATTTGGCGGATAAGAAGGATGGCAAAGTGAACAAAGGTATATGTGATATACATGTTATTGATGTGTACCTTACTAGAGCTCGCAGTAGCACCTGGGTATTTGATACTGGTTCTGTTGCTAATATTTGCAACTCGAAATAGGGACTACGGAATAAGCGGACGCTAGCAAAGGACGAGGTGACGATGCGCGTGGGAAACGGTTCCAAAGTCGATGTGATCGCGGTCGGCACGCTACCTCTACATCTACCTTCGGGATTAATATTAGACCTAAATAATTGTTATTTGGTGCCAGCGTTAAGCATGAACATTATATCTGGATCTTGTTTGATGCGAGACGGTTATTCATTTAAATCAGAGAATAATGGTTGTTCTATTTATATGAGTAATATCTTTTATGGTCATGCACCTTTGAAGAGTGGTCTATTCTTGTTGAATCTCGATGATAGTGATACACATATTCATAATGTAGAAGCCAAAAGATGCAAAGTTAATAATGATAGTGCAACTTATTTGTGGCACTGCCGTTTAGGTCATATCGGTGTAAAGCGCATGAAGAAACTCCATACTGATGGGCTTTTGGAACCACTTGATTATGAATCACTTGGTACTTGCGAACCGTGCCTCATAGGCAAGATGACTAAAACACCGTTCTCCGGTACTATGGAGAGAGCAACAGATTTATTGGAAATCATACATACCGATGTATGTGGTCCGATGAATATTGAGGCTCGTGGCGGATATCGTTATTTTCTCACCTTCACAGATGATTTAAGCAGATATGGGTATATCTACTTAATGAAACATAAGTCTAAAACATTTGAAAAGTTCAAAGAATTTCAGAGTGAGGTTGAAAATCATCGTAACAAGAAAATAAAGTTTCTACGATCTGATCGTGGAGGAGAATATTTGAGTTACGAGTTTGGTGTACATTTGAAAAATTGTGGAATAGTTTCGCAACTCACGCCACCCGGAACACCACAGCGTAATGGTGTGTCCGAACGTCGTAATCGTACTTTACTAGATATGGTGCGATCTATGATGTCTCTTACTGATTTACCGCTATCGTTTTGGGGTTATGCTTTAGAGATGGCCGCATTCATGTTAAATAGGGCACCATCAAAATCCGTTGAGACGACACCTTATGAACTATGGTTTGGCAAGAAACCAAAGTTGTCGTTTCTTAAAGTTTGGGGCTGCGATGCTTATGTGAAAAAGCTTCAACCTGATAAGCTCGAACCCAAATCGGAGAAATGTGTCTTCATAGGATATCCAAAGGAAACTATTGGATACACCTTCTATCACAGATCCGAAGGCAAGACTTTTGTTGCTAAATTCGGAAACTTTCTAGAGAAGGAGTTTCTCTCGAAAGAAGTGAGTGGGAGGAAAGTAGAACTTGACGAGGTAACTGTACCTGCTCCCTTATTGGAAAATAGTACATCACAAAAAACTGTTTCTGCGACACCTATACCAATCAGTGAGGAAGCTAATGATGATGATCATGAAGCTTCAGGACAAGATACTACTGAACCACGTAGATCAACCAGAGTGAGATCCGCACCAGAGTGGTACGGTAATCCAGTTCTGGAAGTCATGCTACTAGATCATGATGAACCTACAAACTATGAAGAAGCGATGGTGAGCCCAGATTCCGCAAAGTGGCTTGAGGCCATGAAATCTGAGATGGGATCCATGTATGAAAACAAAGTATGGACTTTGGTTGACTTGCCCGATGATCGGCAAGCAATTGAGAATAAATGGATCTTCAAGAAAAAGACTGACGCTGACGGTAATATTACTGTCTATAAAGCTCGACTTGTCGCGAAAGGTTTTCGACAAGTTCAAGGGATTGACTACGATGAGACCTTCTCACCCGTAGCGATGCTTAAGTCCGTCAGAATTATGTTAGCAATTGCCGCATTTTATGATTATGAAATATGGCAGATGGATGTCAAAACTGCATTCCTGAATGGATTTCTGGAAGAAGAGTTGTATATGATACAACCAGAAGGTTTTGTCGATCCAAAGGGAGCTAACAAAGTATGCAAACTCCAGCGATCCATTTATGGACTGGTGCAAGCATCTCGGAGTTGGAATAAACGCTTTGATAGTGTGATCAAAGCATTTAGCTTTATACAGACTTTTGGAGAAGCCTGTATTTACAAGAAAGTGAGTGGGAGCTCTGTAGCATTTCTAATATTATATGTGGATGACATATTGCTGATTGGAAATGATATAGAATTTTTGGATAGCATAAAGGGATACTTGAATAAAAGTTTTTCGATGAAAGACCTCGGGGAAGCTGCTTACATATTAGGCATAAAGATCTATAGAGATAGATCAAAACGCTTAATTGGACTTTCACAGAGCACATACCTTGACAAGATTTTGAAGAAGTTCAAAATGGATCAAGCAAAGAAAGGGTTCTTGCCTGTGTTACAAGGTGTGAAGTTGAGTCAGACTCAATGCCCGACCACTGCAGAAGATAGAGAGAAAATGAAAGATGTTCCCTATGCTTCAGCCATAGGCTCTATCATGTATGCAATGCTGTGTACCAGACCTGATGTGTGCCTTGCTATAAGTTTAGCAGGGAGGTACCAAAGTAATCCAGGAATGGATCACTGGACAGCGGTCAAGAACATCCTGAAATACCTGAAAAGGACTAAGGATATGTTTCTCGTATATGGAGGTGACAAAGAGCTCACCGTAAGAGGTTACGTTGATGCAAGCTTTGACACTGATCCGGACGATTCTAAATCGCAAACCAGATACGTGTTTACTTTAAACGGTGGAGCTGTCAGTTGGTGCAGTTCTAAACAAAGCGTCGTAGCGGGATCTACATGTGAAGCGGAGTACATAGCTGCTTCGGAAGCAGCAAACGAAGGAGTCTAGATGAAGGAGTTCATATCCGATCTAGGTGTCATACCTAGTGCATCGGGTCCAATGAAAATCTTCTGTGACAATACTGGTGCAATTGCCTTGGCAAAGGAATCCAGATTTCACAAAAGGACCAAACACATCAAGAGACGCTTCAACTCCATCCGGGATTTAGTCCAGGTGGGAGACATAGAGATTTGCAAGATACATACGGATCTGAATGTTGCAGACCCGTTGACTAAGCCTCTTCCACGAGCAAAACATGATCAACACCAAGGCTCCATGGGTGTTAGAATCATTACTGTGTAATCTAGATTATTGACTCTAGTGCAAGTGGGAGACTGAAGGAAATATGCCCTAGAGGCAATAATAAAGTTATTATTTATTTCCTTATATCATGATAAATGTTTATTATTCATGCTAGAATTGTATTAACCGGAAACATAATACATGTGTGAATACATAGACCAACAGAGTGTCACTAGTATGCCTCTACTTGACTAGCTCGTTAATCAAAGATGGTTATGTTTCCTAACCATGAACAAAGAGTTGTTATTTGGTTAACGAGGTCACATCATTAGTTGAATGATCTGATTGACATGACCCATTCCATTAGCTTAGCACCCGATCGTTTAGTATGTTGCTATTGCTTTCTTCATGACTTATACATGTTCCTATAACTATGAGATTATGCAACTCCCGTTTATCGGAGGAACACTTTGGGTACTACCAAACGTCACAACGTAACTGGGTGATTATAAAGGAGTACTACAGGTGTCTCCAATGGTAGATGTTGGGTTGGCGTATTTCGAGATTAGGGTTTGTCACTCCGATTGTCGGAGAGGTATCTCTGGGCCCTCTCGGTAATGCACATCACATAAGCCTTGCAAGCACTGCAACTAATATGTTAGTTGTGAGATGATGTATTACGGAACGAGTAAAGAGACTTGCCGGTAACGAGATTGAACTAGGTATTGGATACCGACGATCGAATCTCGGGCAAGTAACATACCGATGACAAAGGGAACAACGTATGTTGTTATGCGGTCTGACCGATAAAGATCTTCGTAGAATATGTAGGAGCCAATATGGGCATCCAGGTCCCGCTATTGGTTATTGACCGGAGACGTGTCTCGGTCATGTCTACATTGTTCTCGAACCGTAGGGTCCGCACGCTTAACGTTACGATGACAGTTATTATGAGTTTATGCATTTTGATGTACCGAAGGTTGTTCGGAGTCCCGGATGAGATCACGGACATGACGAGGAGTCTCGAAATGGTCGAGACGTAAAGATTGATATATTGGAAGCCTATGTTTGGACATAGGAAGTGTTCCGGGTGAAATCGGGATTTTACCGGAATACCGGGAGGGTTACCGGAACCCCCCGGGAGACTAATGGGCCTATTGGGCCTTAGTGGAAAAGAGAAAAGGGGCAGCCCACAGCTGGCCGCGCGCCCCCCCTTCCCCAAGTCCTAGTAGGACTAGGAGAAGGGGCCGGCCCCCCTCTCTCTCCTTTCCCCCTTGAGAGTCCTAGTTGGAATAGGATTGGAGGGGGGAGTCCTACTCCCGGTAGGAGTAGGACTCCCCCTGCGCCTCCCTCTCTCTGGCCGGCCAGCCCCCCTCCCTCCAACCTTTATATACGGGGGCAGGGGACACCCCAAGACACACAAGTTGATCCTTGAGATCGTTCCTTAGCCGTGTGCGGTGCCCCCCGCCACCAAATTCCACCTCGATCATACCGTTGTAGTGCTTAGGCGAAGCCCTGCGTCGGTAGTACATCAAGATCATCACCACGCCGTCGTGCTGACGGAACTCTTCCTCGACGCTTTGCTGGATCGGAGCCCGAGGATCGTCATCGAGCTGAACGTGTGCTAAGAACTCAGAGGTGCCGGAGTAACGGTGCTTGGATCGGTCGGATCGGGAAGAAGACGTACGACTACTTCCTCTACGTTGTGTGATCGCTTCCGCAGTCGGTCTGCGTTGGTACGTAGACAACACTCTCCCCTCTCGTTGCTGTGCATCACCATGATCTTGCGTGTGCGTAGGAAAATTTTCGAAATTACTGCGTTCCCCAACATGGTTTCCTTAGGGTATCCTATGAAGACGCATTTTTCCGACTTGGGTTCGAGCTTTTCAGGTTGAAGTTTCTTGACATAAGCATCGCATCCCCAAACTTTTAGAAACGACATCTTAGGTTTCTTCCCAAACCATAATTCATACGGTGTCGTCTCAACGGATTTAGACGGTGCCCTATTTAAAGTCAATGTAGTTGTCTCTAGAGCGTATCCCCAAAATGATAGCGGTAAATCAGTGAGTGACATCATAGATCACACCGTATCCAATAGAGTGCGATTATGACGTTCGGACACACCGTTACGCTGAGGTATTCCAGGCGGCGTGAGTTGTGAAACGATTCCACATTTCCTTAAGTGCGTACCAAATTCGTGACTTAAATATTCTCCCCCGCGATCTGATCGTAAGAATTTTATCTTTCGGTCACGTTGATTCTCTACCTCATTCTGAAATTCCTTGAACTTTTCAAAGGTCTCAGACTTGTGTTTCATCAAATAGACATACCCATATCTACTTAAGTCATCAGTGAGAGTGAGAACATAACGATAGCCACCACGAGCCTCAACGCTCATTGGACCGCACACATCAGTATGTATAATTTCCAATAAGTTGGTTGCTCGCTCCATTGTTCCAGAGAACGGAGTCTTGGTCATTTTACCCATGAGGCATGGTTCGCACGTGTCAAATGATTCGAAATCAAGAGACTCCAAAAGTCCATCTGTATGGAGCTTCTTCATGCGTTTGACACCGATGTGACCAAGGTGGCAGTGCCACAGATATGTGGGACTATCATTATCAATCTTACATCATTTGGTATTCACACTATGAATATGTGTAACATCACGTTCGAGATTCATTAAGAATAAACCATTGACCAGCGGGGCATGACCATAAAACATATCTCTCATATAAATAGAACAACCATTATTCTCGGATTTAAATGAGTAGCCATCTCGTATTAAACGAGATCCAGATACAATGTTCATGCTCAAAGCTGGCACTAAATAACAATTATTAAGGTTTAAAACTAATCCCGTAGGTAAATGTAGAGGTAGCGTGCCGACGGCGATCACATCGACCTTGGAACCATTCCCGACACGCATCGTCGCCTCGTCCTTCGCCAGTCTCCGCTTATTCTGCAGCTCCTGTTTTGAGTTACAAATATGAGCAACCGCACCGGTATCAAATACCCAGGAGCTACTACGAGTACTGGTAAGGTACACATCAATTACATGTATATCACATATACCTTTAGTGTTGCCGGCCTTCTTGTCCGCTAAGTATTTGGGGCAGTTCCGCTTCCAGTGTCCCTTTCCCTTGCAATAAAAGCACTCAGTCTCAGGTTTGGGTCCATTCTTTGACTTCTTCCCGGCAACTAGTTTACCGGGCGCGGCAACTCCCTTGTCGTCCTTCTTAAAGTTCTTCTTACCCTTGCCTTTCTTGAAACTGGTGGTTTTATTGACCATCAACACTTGATGTTCCTTTTTGATTTCCACCTCCGCAGATTTCAGCATTGAAAATACTTCAGGAATAGTTTTCACCATCCCCTGCATATTGTAGTTCATCACAAAGCTCTTGTAGCTAGGTGGGAGCGACTGAAGGATTCTGTCAATGACCGCCTCGTCCGGAAGGTTAATGTCCAGCTGGGACAAGCGATTGTGCAACCCAGACATTTTGAGTATGTGCTCACTGATAGAACTATTTTCCTCCATCTTACAACTATAGAACTTGTCAGAGACTTCATATCTCTCGACCCGGGCATGAGCTTGGAAAACCATTTTCAGCTCTTCGAACATCTCATATGCTCCGTGTCGCTCAAAACGCTTTTGGAGCCCCGGTTCTAAGCTGTAAAGTATGCCGCACTGAACGAGGGAGTAATCATCAGCACGTGACTGCCAAGCGTTCATAACGTCTTGGTTCTCTGGGATGGGCGCATCACCTAGCGGTGCTTCTAGGACATATGCTTTCTTGGCAGCTATGAGGATGATCCTCAGGTTCCGGACCTAGTCCCTATAGTTGCTGCCATCATCTTTCAGCTTGGTTTTCTTTAGGAACGTGTTGAAGTTGAGGTTGACATGAGCGTTGGCCATTTGATCTACAAGACATTTTGTAAAGATATTTTAGACTAAGTTCATGATAATTAAGTTCATCTAATCAAATTATTTAATGAACTCACACTCAGATTAGACATCCCTCTAGTCATCTAAGTGATACATGATCCGACTCAACTAGACCGTGTCCGATCATCACGTGAGATGGACTAGTCATCATCGGTGAACATCTCCATGTTGATCGTATCTTCCATACGACTCATGTTTGACCTTTCGGTCTCTTGTGTTCCGAGGCCATGTTTGTACATGCTAAGCTCGTCAAGTCAACCTAAGTGTTTTGCATGTGTAAATCTGGCTTACACCCGTTGTATGTGAACGTTAGAATCTATCACACCCGATCATCACGTGGTGCTTCGAGACAACGAACTTTCACAACGGCGCACAGTTAGGGGGAATAGTTTCTTGAAATTATTGTGAGGGATCATCTTATTTACTACCGTCGTTCTAAGCAAATAAGAAGCAAAAACATGATAAATATCACATGCAATCAAATAGTGACATGATATGGCCAATATCATTTGCTCCTTTTGATCTCCATCTTCGGGGCGCCATGATCATCATCGTCACCGGCATGAAACCATGATCTCCATCATCGTGTCTTCATGAAGTTGTCTCGTCATCTATTACTTCTACTACTATGGCTAACGGTTTACCAATAAAGTAAAGTAATTACATGACGTTTATGTTGACACGCAGGTCATAAATAAATTAAGACAACTCCTATGGCTCCTGCCGGTTGTCATACTCATCGACATGCAAGTCGTGATTCCTATTACAAGAACATGATCAATCTTATACATCACATATATCATTCATCACATCCTTTTGGCCATATCACATCACATGGCACATGCTGCAAAAACAAGTCAGACGTCCTCTAATTGTTGTTGCAAGTTTTTACGTGGCTGCTATAGGTTTCTAGCAAGAACGTTTCTTACCTATGCCAAAACCACAACATGATATGCCAATTTCTATTTACCCTTCATAAGGACCCCTTTCATCGAATCCGATCCGACTAAAGTGGGAGAGACAGACACCCGCTAGCCACCTTATGCAACTAGTGCATGTCAGTTGGTGGAACCAGTCTCACGTAAGCGTACGTGTAAGGTCGGTCCAGGCCGCTTCATCCCACGATGCCGCCGAATCAAGATAAGACTAGCAACGGCAAGTAAATTGACAAAATCAATGCCCACAACAACTTGTGTTCTACTCGTGCATAGAAACTACACATAGACCTAACTCATGATGCCACTGTTGGGGAACGTAGCAGAATTTTAAAATTTTCTACGCATCACCAAGATCAGTTTATGGAGTCATCTAGAAACGAGGGAAAGGGGAGTGCATCTACATACCCTTGTATATCGCGAGCGGAAGCGTTCAAGAGAACGGGGTTGATGGAGTCGTACTCGTCGTTATCCAAATCACCGATGACCAAGTGCCGAACGGACGGCACCTTCGCGTCCAACACACGTACGGTTGGGAAGATGTCTCCTCCTTCTTGATCCAGCAAGGGGAAGGAGAGGTTGATGGAGATCCAGCAACACGACGTCGTGGTGGTGGAAGCAGCGGTGATCTCGGCAGGGCTTCGCCAAGCTCCAATGAGTGAGAGAGAGGTGTTACGAGGGGAGAGGAAGGCGCCAAGGGCTTCGGTGCGGCTGCCCTCCCTCCCCCACTATATATAGGGCCCCAAGGGGGGGGCACCGCCCCTAGGAGATGGGATCTCCAAGGGGGGCGGCGGCCAAGGGGGACTTGCCCCCCAAGCCAAATGCTGCGCCCCCACCACTAGGGTTTCCAACCCTAGGCACAGGGGGAGGCCCATGGGGGCGCACCAGCCCACCAGGGGCTGGTTCCCCTCCCACTTCAGCCCATGGGGCCCTCCAGGATAGATGGCCACACCCAGTGGACCCCCGAGACCCTTCTGGTGGTCTCGGTACAATACCGATTACCCCTGAAACTTTCCCGATGGCCGAAACTGTACTTCCTATATATAAATCTTCACCTCCGGGCCATTCCGGAACTCCTCGTGATGTCCGGGATCTCATCCGGGACTCCGAATAACTTTCGGGTTACCGCATAGTAATATCTCTACAACCCTAGCGTCACCAAACCTTAAGTGTGTAGACCCTACGGGTTCGGGAGACACGCAGACATGACCGAAACGACTCTCCGGTCAATAACCAACAGCGGGATCTGGATACCCATGTTGGCTCCCATATGTTCCACGATGATCTCATCGGATGAACCACGATATAGAGGATTCAATCAATCCCGTATGCAATTCCCTTTGTCAATCGGTACGTTACTTGCGCGAGATTCGATCGTCGGTATCCCAATACCTCATTCAATCTCGTTACTGGCAAGTCACTTTACTCGTACCGTAATGCATGATCCCGTGACCAAACACTTGGTCACATTGAGCTCATTGTGATGATGCATTACCGAGTGGGCCCAGAGATACCTCTCCGTCATACGGAGTGACAAATCCCAGTCTCGATCCGTGTCAACCCAACAGATACTTTCGGGGATACCTGTAGTATACCTTTATAGTCACCCAGTTACGTTGTGACGTTTGGTACACCCAAAGCACTCCTACGGCATCCGGGAGTTACACGATCTCATGGTCTAAGGAAATGATACTTGACATTGGAAAAGCTCTAGCAAACGAACTACACAATCTTGTGCTATGCTTAGGATTGGGTCTTCTCCATCACATCATTCTCCTAATGATGTGATCCCGTTATCAATGACATCCAATGTCCATATTCAGGAAACCATGACTATATGTTGATCAACGAGCTAGTTAACTAGAGGCTCACTAGAGACATGTTATGGTTTATGTATTCACACATGTATTATGATTTCCGGATAACACAAATATAGCATGAATAACAGACAATTATCATGAACAAGGAAATATAATAATAATCATTTTATTATTGCCTCTAGGGCATATACAACATCTCCGTCGTCCCGAGGTCACCCGGCTCCGCCCGGCCGACAACAAGCAGCAGCTCGCCAGGGCACGAGCTCCATCGGGTCCGCCTCCCTGCTGCCGGAGCCCCATGACCCCGCGCCAAGTCTCTCGCCCGCGCCAAGTGCCTGGTCGCCTCCGCCTGGATCCACTCCTTGCCTTGTCCTCGTCACCGGGAGCCCCGCCATCTCCAGCGTCGCGCCCAAGTCCCACATCGCCGGCAGCCGTTCCCATCGTTCGTCGCCCTGAACCTGCTACAGCTGTCTCCGTTCTTCAGTAACGAGAAGGAGCAGCTCGCTCGCCTCGCGTTGACCTCCCAGATCCAGCTGGCCCAGTGCCTCCCTTGCCGGCCTCTCTTCCACCGAACGGGCCAAGGCCCATGGTGAGAAACCCCCTAGCGCCCCTTTGTTTTTTTTTCTTCTGTTGGGCCTGCTCCAGTGTTAGTTTCGTCCTGTGTAGTTTTTTCCAGATCTACGAATTTATCTATTATCCAGTGTATTACAGTTTTGCAGAAAAGCCCCTCTAGATCATGCATTTAATAACTCATCAACCGTGCATCGAATTAAAATGTTTTAAACTTGTAACTTTCTTAGAATTTTGTCTAGTTTCATAATATGCCACTTTCATCCATGTTTGAAATGCTTAAAATGATGTTTGCTTTAATTTGCTTAAATAACATGCTAAAATGATTAAATTCATAACTTAATAACCGTAGCTCCAAACCTAACAATCTTTATATGTAAATGGGGTAGAAAATTGCCTAGTTTAACATGGTGGCATTGCTTGGCATGTTTAACAACTCTAAAATATGGTTTAGGGCAGAACAGTACCAAACCTTAAAATATGCACATGAGGAGTTTCCGGACTTGTTGGTTGTTGTTTCGGCCTCATTTAAACTTGCCTAGATAGGTAGTTCTCATTTGCTTCACCTCTAGCCATGTTAAGAACATTTAATATTGTTGGGTACATAAACGAGATCAAACTAAATAACTTGAATGCTCCACTTAACTTGTAGTGTTATTTGTGCACTTTGTCATGTCATGCTTCATTAAACCGGACATGCATCATACTTGGTTGTGTATCATGCCATGGTTATGTGATGGTTGTTTACCATGTTGTTTGCTTCTTTCCGGTGTGCTTCTTCGGCTTGGTTCCGATAATGTTGCGTTTGTGAGGATCCGTTCGACTACGTTCATTTGTCTCCTTCATGGACTCTTCTTCTTCCTTGCGGGATCTCAGGCAAGATGACCGTACCCTCGAAATCACTTCTATCTTTGCTTGCTAGTTGCTCGCTCTATTACTATGTCGCGATACCTACCACTTGCTTTATCATGCCTCCCATATTGCCATGTCAAGCCTCTAACCCACCTTTCCTAGCAAACCATTGTTTGGCTATGTTACCGCTTTGCTCAGCCCCTCTTATAGCGTTACTAGTTGCAGGTGAAGATGGAGTTTGTTCTATGTTGGAACATGGATATGTTGGGATATCACAATATCTCTTATTTAATTAATGCATCTATATACTTGGTAAAGGGTGAAAGGCTCGGCCTTATGCCTGGTGTTTTGTTCCACTCTTGCTGCCCTAGTTTCAGTCATACCAGTGTTATGTTCCTTGATTTTGCGTTCCTTACATGGTTGGGTGTTATGGGGACCCCTTGACAGTTCACTTTGAATAAAACTCCTCCAGCAAGGCCCAATCTTGGTTTTACCATTTGCCTCACCACCACCTACTTTTCCCTTGGGAGTCGCGCTCCCGATGGTCATCTTTATTTTTAACCCCCCGGGCCAGTGCTCCTCTGAGTGTTGGTCCGAAACGGGCAGCCTGCGGGGCCACCTTGGGGCAACTTGAGGGTTGGTTTTACTCGTAGCTTGACCTATCCGGTGTGCCCTGAGAACGGGATACGTGCGACTCCTATCGGGATTTGTCGGCACATCGGGCGGCTTTGCTGGTCTTGTTTTACCATTGTCGAAATGTCTTGTAACCAGGATTCCGAGTCTGATGGGTCTTCCTGGGAGAAGGAATATCCTTCGTTGACCGTGAGAGCTTGTGATGGGCTAAGTTGGGACACCCCTACAGGGTTTGAACTTTCGTAAGCCGTGCCCATGGTTATGGGCAGATGGGAATTTGTTAATATCCGGTTGTAGAGAACTTGACACTTAATTTAATTAAAATGCATCAACCGTGTGTGTAGCCGTGATGGTCTCTTTTCGGCGGAGTCCGGGAAGAGAACACGGTCTCATGTTATGCTTGAATGTAAGTAGTTTCAGGATCACTTATTGATCATGATAGCTTATCGACCGTGCTTTGCTTCTCTTCTCGCTCTCTTTTGCGTAAGTTAGCCACCATATATGCTAGTGCTTGCTGCAGCTCCACCTCACTACCTTTTCCTACCCATTAAGCTTAAATAGTCTTGATCGCGAGGGTGTGAGATTGCTAAGTCCCCGTGACTCACAGATTACTTTCAAAACCAGTTGCAGGTGCCGCTGATACCAGTGCAGATGACGCAACTGAGCTCAAGTGGGAGCTCGATGAAGATCATGTTCGTTGGGTTGTTTCGTTTCCTTTTCGATCAGTAGTGGAGCCTATTTGTGGCGATCGGGAACCTAGAAATAGGGGTGGTCTTTCTTTATTTTGGTTTTGTAGTCGGACCTTGATTGTATTCTGGATGTTGTAATGCTATATTTATGTATTGTGTGAAGTGGCGATTGTAAGCCAACTCTTTATCCCTTCTTATTCAGTACATGGGATGTGTAAAGATTACCCCTCTTGCGACATGCCTACTATGCGGTTTTGCCTCTAAGTCATGCTCCGACACGTGGGAGATATAGTCGCATCGTGGGTGTTACAATGACGTCAAAGACGCTGCCGCCGCCCACCGGAGTTAGGATTTTCACCCGAGGGGCGGGTAGGGGGGGGGGGGGTAGAGGAGCATATATTGACCGACGTCTCCAAGAAGAAAAGCGGCGCCCTTGAGCATTGTCGTCGGTGCGGCCGGCCGGGACCGACCAAGGGGTTTCCTTCAATCTGGATCTTCTCCACCAGCTTCACCCGCGGCCATCGGCCAGGGTCCTGGCAAGCCACGCCGGCACCTCCATGTCAGCCCTTATAAAACCTGTCGGAGAGAATACCACATATGACATGTGGTAGCCGGAGGGCATGCATATGTGGCAGTAAATTCAGAACGAAACTACTTCACGGACGACATATGGTTGCACGATTCTGGGCCGATGCCTAATCCAACGACTTCCTGTACATTAGCGTTTTGAATGGATGGTGCGATATGGAGCGTCGTGCTGAAATCGTCCGCAATCGTTGTTTGTGTAGCAGTGCTCCAATTCAGAAAGCTGCTGCCCAAGATAGATCCATGCATCTCATTTCTACCTCCGTCTTGCCGGCCAGTTTAACAAGCTGCCAGTGCTCGCCGAAACCCATGAAATGATTAAAGACGTGGCTGGAATCGGCGGGATACAAAAAAGGCGAAAGAAAAGATAAAAGCTAGAGGAGGTATTGAAATCGAGGGCCGGCGAGAGGTCCTTTTTGACAGAAAATAAGAAGGAGATGGATGGATGGATCGATCGCTGAAACGATAGTAGCCATCGATGGATGATCATCGATAGGGGGGTTGCTGATTTGGACCGTGCAAGACAAGACCACCGGAATGGCTGGCTCTATCAGTGAGCAGGCATATGCAGTAGCCCGTTCGTTCAAATATTGTGATCAACTGATTAGATGTAGTTACATGCGTGCTCCCCGGCGAACTAGTTACCGTGAATTTTATTGGATCTGTATAATAAGTTGTCTCCTTTCTCGCCTGTATAATGGTAGCACCACCACCACCTTCGTCTTGCTTTGCCGCCGCTTTTCCTTCCCAGTGTTAAAAGTCAGCCCCGGGTTTCCAGTTTCCACTCATTTGTATCACTTACATGTGTAGCTAGCTGGCTATCCTCATGCACATATATACAACAAGCGCTCGCTCGGCTGACTCCGATATGCATGCATGGTAGGTCACGGCGCTGCGCTTGCAGGCTGATCGATCGATCATAAGCTGCACCGGTGAAGCAATACCGGCGTCGGCGGCCGCGGCCATCGGTCGATCATGTGTGACCTGTTTTGGCTGTCGCCGGGCGAGCAAGGAGATCTCTCCGATGTCGTCAGGGCAAGCCTGCACCCGCCTCATCAGCTGCCAACCCCGGCTGCCGACGACGAGGAGGAGGAGGAGTACAGCTCGCTACTGCTGGAAGGAGGAAGCGGTGGAGGAGGCCTGGTCGTCGGCCATGGGCATGGCGATGAGCAGCTGGGAATGGTGGCCATGATGATGGGCGGCAATACTAGCCGGCCTCCATCGTCTGATCATCACGTGATCTCGCTGCATTCACCGCCGGCGGCGACATATACGCGGCCGCATCCAGAGCCACTGGCCTGGATGCTTCGTCGGCCGGGCATCGAGAGGGAAGGCGACATGCTGGTCGCGCCGCCGCCTGAGATAGGCGACCGCCTGCAGCACATGTCGATCGCCCATCACCCTCGTGTGCCTGCTGCGATGAAGCCAAGGTTAACATATTCTCATCTGTGTCTAGTCTAGCTTCCTCACGGCCCGATGGCACTAGTACGTGTTAAAACATGCCATAATCGATGCTGCGTGCGTGCAGGAAGAGCCAGTCGAAGAAGGTGGTGTGCATTCCGGCGCCGACGGCGGCGCCGGGGGCGGGGCGGCATAGCACGAGCGGCGAGGTGGTGCCGTCGGACCTGTGGGCGTGGAGGAAGTACGGGCAGAAGCCCATCAAGGGGTCGCCATACCCGAGGGGCTACTACCGCTGCAGCAGCTCCAAGGGATGCCCGGCGAGGAAGCAGGTCGAGCGCAGCCGCACCGACCCCAACATGCTCGTCATCACCTACACCTCCGACCACAACCACCCGTGGCCGACCCAGCGCAACGCCCTCGCCGGATCAACCCGCCCGTCATCCTCCTCCGCCGCCGCCAAGATCGCCGCCTCCTCTTCCTCTTCATTGGCGGCCGCGGCAGCTCGTAACAGTAGCAACACCAACGTCGACGTCGACTGTGCTGGTGCTCACCATCAGCTGAAGCAAGAGAGCGACCTCGACCTGTTCGCGGACATGGACGCCCTCAGCGTCTTCTCCATCGACAAGATCCAGGAAGATGACAACAAGCAGCAGCTGTTTGATCCTTTCAGCTCCGGCTTCTGCGACTACATTTAATCCAGAATTCATCGTCTGCCTCTACCGCTGAAGCCACGAAATCGAGCAAGCAATCGACGCCTACAGTCTTGATGACGAGACTTTTTACTTGTGTCAGTAGTAGCTTCTATGGGGGGGCCTTTTTATGTTTACTTGAAGGAAAGAGCATGTCACTATAGTTAGCAACAAGAGAACATGCAAGGCCAGATTCGAATGTACTTGTCGATGACAACTTGGTTAATTATACTCAACCCAGCTTAATGTATATAGCTTACCAATTCATGCTGTTTTCACTCGCTTCTTGAAGCTAACTAATAGTTCCTCCGTCCAAAAATAAGTGTCATCTTGTACTAAATCAGCGACACTTATTTTGGGACGGATGGATGTAGTAGTAGTTTACTAACACGGCAACTGTTTCTGAATCTCTTGATCTATCACTTCAAGTTCCACCAATCTCCTTTTTCATCATGATGATTGATGGCGAAATCCGGCCACGCCGCACTGTTAAAAAAGGTTAAAAAGAAAGATAAAAAGGAAAGGAGGAACATGCTGAAAGGAAAACCTGAGGCCCGAATGTGCAGATAAAAGCTCAGACGACAACAAGAATCTCATTACCACAATGCAAGCCCTGTTGCCCATAGTCTCTGATAAGACTGGACAATGCAATCCATTATATTCTAGTTTCATGCATAATTTTCTAGACCAATTGCAGCCCAAAAAGATAACTTTCTCTATGGCCAATAAACGATGCTCTTTATCCTTGGGTACACATTCATACTCAGATTTAACCTGCTCCCATGGCGCATGGCACAGAGTTGCCCAGTTACCAGCAAATACAACATTCACCATGCAGCCGAAAGCTTACCTTGACAGCACCAGTAAGATCTCCGAATCACAACCACAATACAAACAAAGCGGTGAACTATGTGATTCGAGAAAACAACAGCACAGAACAATGTCCTCTGAATTTCTACAATTGAACTCCAGGTCAAAACATTGGCATGTGAAGCTCACTGAATCTGAAGCTAGGACAAGGGACATGAGTTTCCTTACTGGCAGCAGATTGTCTATCATCACTATGGTGAGTCTTCTCCGTGTGCATAACAAAACACAGGGGAGCCTTTATCAACTGATTGTTTAGAAAACAAGCGGATGGTAGTACAATAAAATAATCATCGGCATCGGTGAAGAGATGGGAGCACAAAAATCTGATGGCAATGCATCAAAGGACAATTGTAACAAGATAACGGTTGGCAATCAGTATTCATTCATCAGATTCATGTGCCAATCACCATCCTCCATCCATCAATTTCCTAGCCGCAGAAGTTGAGCTTCTTTATCACTTTGGCATAAGCTAAATGCACTAAAGCAGGCTTCCGAAGTCTTCGCTTTGCTTCCTTGGACTGCAAATTCAGAAGTACATCACAAGCAAATTCAAAGGAAGAAATCCAATTGGAATCATATGTACAACGACAGAACCTCCATGTATCGAGTTATCGAGTTAAGCCCGTTTAACGTTTAACACCATAAACTATCAGCTTCGGGCCGTTTACCCCCCCCCCCCCCCCCCCCTCCAAGTAAAAACCTAATAAAACCGGGTAAGTATACCTCTAACCATGATTTATCGGTCAGTTTAGCTAATTAGACACTGGCTTAGCTCATCATCCTTGAAAACCATAAATCTATGTGATACGGATGCCCCCTGCGTCTGCAGGAGGGTGGTGATCTCATGCTTCACCGAGCACAGCCTCGTCGATGGCCCCCTATCAGTTGCCACGAGGGAGACTCTCCAAGACCTACGCACTGAGCTCAACAAGGAGGCACTCTGCGGCTGCGCGTCAAGGACATTGCCGGACGGCTTAAACCTAGACTAGCTCGTCTACTGCGGCAGCCTATGTTGGCACAGCCCCGATAGCACCGGGTACTTCCAGCGACAAAAACAAATCAGAGCTGACGAGATGTGTACATACAAAGCTAGCACACAGTGGCTGACTGATTTGTTCAGGACATCTACTGGTCGCCAATGGCCGAAGCTAGCTAGCAAAATGATCAAGCTGATCGATTATAGTTGCCAGCCGAAAACACACAGAACGCACGATACTCGAGGACTGGAGATTGCAACCTAGTGTCCAACACAGGGATGCATGGCACACCGTTGCGTGGAAGTCTAGCCAGTGCCTCCTCAAGTGAATGCGGGCGGGCTAAGGCGGCCCTGGTCGGCATCGGCCAAGTCGGATGCAGCCCAAACGAACTGGTCATACAGTGCGTCAACTGACTTCGTTGAACGGATCAAACGGTGTCTAATCTGCCAAACCGGTGCCTAATCCACTAAACCAGCTGATAAATCATGGTTAGGAGGGTAATTACCCAGTTTAATTAGGTCAAGGGGCTAGATGTACCAAAAAATAGATTAGGGCTCCTTCGCTAGAAAAGAAATTCATAGGACTTTTGGAGGTTATAACCCTTGGGAATTTTTCCTAAGTTGGTCGTCTGATTTGTAGGAATGGATCCTATAGGAATTTTTCCTAAGGAATCATTTGTATTACGTTCCACAAGAAATCTAGCATCCACTCCAACCTCTTTTTACAATTCTTTGTTTGTCCTGTGACACCAAACACTCTGGCAAGGTTTACGAGTTGAAAAGTCGACGAGTCGTTCCGAGGTTGAGACTCATAGACTAAGCGTGACTAACCGACACTGAAGTTGTGACTCATAGACTAGTCAAGGCCCTGGAGTTGAGAGTCATAGATTAGTCTATAGACTAGTCTTGACCAGTCCTTGGACTCATAATCCATGCACTCTGGTATCCTATATCATTCGAGCAGGCATGCCACTCGCATTCCTGTATTTTTTTTGTTCCTGTGTTTTGAATTCATGTGAATCAAAGAGGCCCTTCGGGAGGGAAATGGTCCAAAGCTGATACTTTGGGGTGTTAAATAGACTTATCTCGCATTTTATTGACATTCTTTCCTTTGAAAAAGGTTGCTGAATTTTACGATTGACTATGTCGAAATAGTATAAGATAAAGTGTAGCTTTTAAGTAACTTTACTGGAAAGATTAACAGATGCTGCTAAGTTATACAGGAATGAAGAACTACTGCTATTTACTAAGATGATCAACTAGATTAATTTGCCCTTGACATCGGTGACAACTACACTTGGTATAGATAGATCCGGAGCAATCGTGGAAAGGCGAGCAGAGTATCCATAGTATGCTTCCATTCTGTGATTTGAGAGACATGATGCATCTATACAGCAGTAGTAATTCGAAAGTGTGGGAAGGATCGCCGTACGCGCCACAGCAGGCTAGCATTTGCTACTACTCCGTAGTTACTAAGATGGTCCCTTGGTGGCAACTATACTTTGGTATAGATAGATCAGGAGCAACTGCGGAAAGAAAAGCAGCTGTTATCCATCGTATGCTTGCGATTTGAGAGACATGTTGGGGAAAGAAAAGCAGTTGTGCGTTTTGCCACCACCTTGCGCTTTTGTGAACCAAAGTACACGCTTAAGCGCAATTATGTGCTAGGCATTTTGCTATCGCCTAGAGCCTAGGCGTGCCTTTTTTAACTATATTGATGCATCTATACGACAGTACTAATTCGAATGTGCGGGAAGGATTGCGGCGCCACGGCAGGCTAGCATTTGTAAGATTGAAAGGCATAGTTTGGTACCGTCATCAATAAGAAATACATGGATCTAGAGCAATTTAAGCAAAACGTGAATACGTTGTGGAAAAGGAACTGCAACTAGCAGACGAAGAGCATCGCACCTTTTGGTGTGCGTTGTGGCGCTTGCCGGCCCTCCACCTGCGGATCTGGCCGTCCTTCATCGTTCTGAAGCGGAACTTCATGGACCTGACACGCACACCACCATGAGATTCAGAAATGCAGGCAATACACTAGCGGTGGGGGGAGAGTGAGTCGGGAACCTACGAGGGGGCCTTCATCTTGTATTTCTTGACTTTGGAGATGGTGGGCGTGGTCGGCGCGCGGGACCTGCCCTTGATGGCGTAGTGGCGCACCTGCATCGCCATCACCGGAGGCCGGACGATCGCAGCGGCTGCCGCGGAGTGGAACAGCGAGCCCATGATGGGCAGAGGCGCGTGGGTGTGGGAGTGGTCGCGGCGGAAGGGGAGGGAGGGCACGGGCGGGCGGGCATGGACGACGGTGGGGGAGGAGAGGAAGCGGCGGGCGAGGCCGCCGGCGGAGGAGCAACACCACCGCCGCATCGTGCCGTGTTGTTGCGTGGCGGGCCTCAGCAAGCAGCTAGGGTTTCAGTTTGCTTCTCTCCCTCATCTGTCATGGAGCGTGCTGAGAAGATAGCCCAGCCCAAGGTGGTGCCTACTACTCCAGCCCAGCCCATTTCACACCACTCGTGTTTTACTTAACAACACAGGTCAGTTCGAAATACGACTCCCGTAAATAGATCTGGTCAAGGAAAGCATGTTGAATATCCGGTTTCACAAAAATAACTACATTCTCGCATTTCTCGATCAGAAAACGAATAAGATCAAAAACGTCATCATTCTTATTTTAGAGAGGTGTCCTCAGAAGAAGATTTTTTCAGTATTAGCTGAATGTCTGACTTATGGTAGGAAGCTGTAGTTAAGGACGCCCCTACTTTATTTACAAGATGAAAGAGATCTGTATCAAGAGCTTATTCTTTTGGCTTTAAGCATGACGTTTTCATTCATTTGTAACTATATAGATATATAGCCCTTGCAGCCATGTCCCGGTCTATCCTTTTCCCTGATCTTTGGACCCGTCCACTTAACTTGAGCTTACATCTTGACCCTTGTATGTAGATTTCTGATTTCCTTCGCAACGAACAATCTATTCTCCACTTTTGAATCAAAACACCAACCACAACCGACCCAATAGTAGGAGTAGGCGGCAGTGAAAGTGCCACAGCCAGGAGTGGCGGAGCTACAACAAATAAGTTGGGCGGGCCAAAAAAATTTGATATTAAACCATATAGTTAAGTATCGAGATGATGTTGTCAAGTAAAATTTGAAGAAAGAAAGGAGATTTCTTATGCGCTAGCTGCCTAGTTTTATGGTCTTGCGCTATTTGCATGGGTAGCTAGCCTCTGGCAGCCACCATGGCCACGCCCGCCTTGGGGGATGGGTCACCATCGGCGCTGCTACACCCGGTGGCTGGTTGCCTGGCTGTTGCACCTCTCCGTCTCCAAGTGGCTTGGCTTAGTGCTGAATCGGGGCAGAAAGCTCATAGTTGGATGCAAGGCAGTGCTTGATGATGGATGCGAAGGAGACATGCACTGTTGGGTTGGTTTCCTACTCGATTAAGCTGTTACATGTACACAAGACTATTATTTTTCTCGGGAGCTGGGTGGGCCACGGCCTGGTTTTGCCCTCAAGAAGCTCTGCCAGTGCAGCCAGGGGAAGTGCTAGAGTCTAGAACTGAAGGTGGATGCCACCTGATAAGATCCAAAGCATAGCAAAGCCCCACGAAAGCAAACAGTACGGGTGGAGGAGTTACCGTGGGCACCGTGTTGGTTCAATCTCTCTATAAGTAGTGTGAAAAACCCTCAATTCAAGAGTTCATGTTGACGGTCCCATTCCTTGCTCTCTTTTTCAACTAACTTAATTGTAGTCCGCATTTCATTCTGCTGAGGATTTTGTGTATCACAGCTTTCGATCGACCAATACCCAATCCGCTATTAACAAGCAGTTGGATAGAGCTTCACCAGAGGGATTTGGTGTAACAATCGCCTTTACTGCACACTCAATTATAAGAAAATTCTTTCGGGTTAATGCAAAACTAAGTTCTTTTCTCATAAATCAGGTCAAAATCTTGAAATCATGCCAAAAAGGGGGGGGGGGGGGTTACGCAACTTTTTCCAGTGAGATCATCTATTCCCTTCTCTTTGGCGGATTCAATCATGCCTTGGTAATTGTGGCTTGGCCTAAGCTCTCACCTGAGAGTCCAAGAAAGAAGGCAAAACAGCTATATCGAGCCCCTCCCTCTAGTCGAGCAATGAACAAGTAAGTAGAGACAAGGAAGAGGGGAAATGCAGTATCGTTATGTTATAGCAAGATCATCAGATCATGGGTGAAGCAATCGATCATCAAAAAGTTCTTTATCAGCCGGCGAAAAGCGTGGTAATTCATTCATTTCATCGAAAAAGGATCGAACATGAGTCAAAGCATCATTTCTAGATCTTCTATACCTCTATATTCTGAAGAATAGGTCCTAAAATGGTCAATCGATTGTTTTCTCAACGGGAATCGAGGAAATGGCAATGGGAGCTCCTAACCGGCGCCTTCAGCGCCGGTTGGAGTTTCTGGCGCCCACGTAGCACCTGGTATGGGCCAGCCCATCACGAGGCAATTCAGTGAATCGCTTGCCAGCTCACGCTTGCGTACGCTTCGTTCTCTTTTAAAAAAACTATGCTCCGTTCATTCACTCAAAAAAAATGTACGCTTCGTCCTCCACTCAAAAAATCGTATGAAAAAATTTCATCCATTTCCAAAAATAAGTTCATCGGTTTTTATAATAGGTCATCAAATTTGAAAAAAGTTCATTGATTTTGAAAAAAAGTTCACCAATTTTGAAAAAAGTTCATCGAGTTTAAAAAAACATTCATAAGTAAAAAAATCATCGGTTTTGAAAAAAAGTTCACCGATTTTGAAAAAGTTCATCGATTTTCAAAAACGTTCACAAGTAAAAGAATCATCGGTTTTCTAAAATAGTTCATCGATTTTGAAAAAAGCTCATCGATTTTTAAAAAACGTTCACAAGTAAAAAAAATCATTGGTTTTCTAAAATAGTTCATCAAATTTGAAAAAAGTTCATCGATTTTGAAAGAAAGTTCACCGATTTTGAAAAAAGTCCATCGATTTTTAGAAAACGTTCACAACTAAAAAATAGTTCACCAAATTTGAAAAAAAAAGGAGTTCACCGATATCGGGTTTGAAAAAAGTGCATCGAAAATGAAAAGGTTCATCGATTTTTGAAAAAGTTTAACAGATTTGAAAAAAGGTTCATCAAATTCGATGAACTTTTTCTGTTGAATTAGAAAAAAGAAAGAGAAAAGGAAAAGGAAAAACGGAAGAAAGAACAAAATGATAAAAAGGTTGCAGATCACCACATCTGTGGGATTGGTGTGGTTGGCTATCGAAGCTAGCTTGCACGAGGACGTGGGGGGTTCGAATCCTGCCGATCAGTCTTTTTTGCGCCAGTTTAAAATAGAAAAAGGAAGGGAATATGGGCCAGCCCAGCTCGGCGTGGGGGGGTGTGCGCCCGTTTGCATAGATCGAAGGAACGGGCGCAGAGGGCGCCGTTTAGGGTTTGCCACAATCGTTGAAACTTCCTATTCGCCGCTCGTTGCGTCGAACTGTCGACGCAACGCACATGCCACACACAGGGAGCGAGGGATCTGTGCCGGCCCCCTTAGAGCGTGACCACAGTGGGAGTCAACCGGTTTTGGGAACCTTCTAGATTCAACTCAAAAAAAATGGGAACCGAGTTTTTCTGTTTTTCTTTCTTCTGCTAGGTTTTTCGTTTTTTATTTTCTGTTTCCTTTTCTGTTTTTTTCCTTTTCTTTCTTTTCAGTTCTTTATTCTTTTTCTTTGTTTCTTTTTCGTTTATTTTTTCATGTTTTCTTTTCAAAGTGTACTTTTCTTTTCAAGTTAGTTCAGCACTTTTTTTTAGAATTTAAAAATGTTCCTTTAAAAAAATAAAAAAATGTTCAAAAATTTCAAATTTTATTCACATTTCAAAAATTGTTCCCAATTTTCTAAAAATGTTCTGATTTCGAAATTTGTTCGTGTTTTAAAAAAAAATGGAGATTCCAATTTTTCCCATGTTTTCAAAATTGTTTGCAATATAAAAAATTGTTTGTAATTTCAATATTTGTTTGTGTTTTTAAGAAAGTTCAGAATTTCAATCTTTTTCCGTGTTTCTAAAATTTGTCCGGTGTATCTAAATTTGTTCGTGTTTAAAAAATGGAGTTTCATATTTTGTTTGTTTTTTTAAAAAAGTTTGCAGTTTCAAACAAATGTTTGGAATTTCAAAATCTGTTCATGTTTCCAAAAAAAGGAGTTTCAAAATTTTGTTCGTGTTTCTAATTTTTTTTTAGAATTTCTAAATTTGTTCGTATTTTCAAACAAGTTTGGAGTTTTAAATTTTGTTCATCTTAGGAAATTGTTCGAAATTTCATTTTTTGTTCTCATTTTCAATACATCTTCAGAATTCAAAAAGGTATTCCAAGTTTTTCAAATATTATTCGTGTTTGCAAAACATTGTTCTCATTTTCAAAACAAATTAGAATTTAACAAATTGTTTGCGTTCTTTAAAACATCGAGTAATGTTGAGTTACGCTGCTGCAGTTTGTTCTTTAGAATTGGTGCTACACATTTTCCACAACCATTGATCAGTTCACCCGTCTAGCAAGGTGATGACAGCAACAGAAGGCCTCAAGATTGAATCTTTGGTTGTCCATATTATATGTTTCGGCATTTTTGCGCTCGACCAGTGGCTAAGAGCTTTACCCCAATGGGTCGGCCTAGTTGTGCGCGCTCTGTGCGAAGAGGCGTCTATTTGCCACATAATGCGATAAATAGGAGCTCCCGCAATCGTTGCTCAAAAATATTTTATCATAGTATAAAAACATGGGGATTACTCCTATAAATAATGTGGAGTACGCGCCTCCTACAGGGTCGGTTGCGCCCGGTTTGGCCGGATGTGAAAGCACAAGTATTTTCTGGATGATTTTGGTAATTAATGTTAACATATCTCTTGTTGGACTAATATTTTCATTCTAGTATATTTCAGATGAGTTCAACAGTGGAGTGGCGTGGACTAGAGGATGCAGAACCCCTTCAAGGTGCTAAGGACAGAAGATTGGCAAAAAGCTCAAAAGCTCAAGACTCTTCATTTTAGTGATCCAAAATCAATTGAGTCCATAGGAAAAGCCAATACTATTAAAAGGGGATGAGGTGTTGCTTAATGGCTTGCTTGCTCAAAGTGCTTAGTGATATGCTCCAAAAGCCCTCAATCACTTTCTCATTTTCACATATGTCTCAAACCAAAAGTCAAACTCGGCCCCACTGATTTGATCTATCCGGCGCCACCGAGTTGAGTTGACATAGCCACTGCCAGAAACCCTAATCAGTTCGGTCTCACCGATGGGATCTCGGTCTCACCGAGATGGGCTTGCAAACTCTCCGTTGCCTATTGCAATTATTTTGGTCTCACCGAGATATGCAATCAATCCCACCGAGTTAGCTTGACCAACTCTCTGTTTTGCTTATTACCAAAATCGGTCCCACCGAGTTTTTGCAATCGGTCAAACCGAGTTAAGGTTTTACCCTAACCCTAGCACATCGGTCCCACCAAGTTAACATATCGGTCCCACTGAAATCTCCAACGTTCACATTTTGAACCAAATCGGTCTGACCGAGTTTCTTGATTCGGTCCCACCGAGTATGGTGAATTGTGTGTAACGGCTAGATTTTGTGTGAAGGCTATATATACCCCTCCACCCAACCTCCATTCATGGAGAAATCCATCAGAACGTTCATACACTTCTACCATTCATTTTCTGAGAGAGAACCACCTACTCATGTGTTGAGACTAAGATATTCCAATCCAACTTGTGATGGCCTGGCTTATTAGGGATGATAGACTACTCATATCAATAAGGAATTCCTTCTTTTCCGGGAGCCCATTCTGACAGAACTCCAATGTTAAGCGTGCTCAGCTTGGAGTAGTGTCAAGATGGTGACCAACCGGGAAGTTGCTCCCGGGTGCGCATGAGTGAGGTCAAAGTGCGCAGAAAAGACTAGTATTGATCTGTGGGGCCAGTCTAGATCCCGCCAGGAGTAACGACCACCGGCGGGTGTGTCCGGGGCGTTACAAGTTGGTATCAGAGTCGACCCTCGTGGTTACACGGATGGTTGCGGACAGGTGCATGGTCATGTTGTTCATGACGTTTGTGACCCGTCGTGGCACACGGCATGTCACATGTACTGGACTGAAAGCACAGACGTATGTGCCAAGAGGGAACATTCCTGTAGCCCGACGAGGATGTCGGTTCCTCTGAGTGGGGGTGTATGTGATGGCCTGGCTTATTAGGGATGATAGACTACTCATATTAATAAGGAATTCCTTCTTTTCCGGGAGCCCATTCTGACAGAACTCCAAAGTTAAGCGTGCTCAGCTTGGAGTAGTGTTAAGATGGGTGACCGACCGGGAAGTTGCTCCCGGGTGCGCATGAATGAGGACAAAGTGCGCAGATGTAACACCCCAAGACCGGAGATTCAGTTGCCTTCCAGTGTTTCCGGGTTTTCGTCGTGTGAGTTGTTGGTTTGTTGCATTGCATCATGCCATCATGTCTTTTCTTTTCTTACTCAACTAAATAAATTGTATGGATCTTTGATCCATTTAAATCGAGGGAAGGATGACTTCTCTTTATAATATATCCTCCAGATATTAGTGGAGCTATTATAAAATAATACATTCTTTGGATTCACCATAACACACTTGCAATTTTAACTCCATGTCTCTTATGCTTCAAGTTGCACCTCCAATCTTTGCCAACAATTCTTTTCCCATTTAGCAAGGCTCCTCCTAAATTCTCAATATTTTTGGACCTACCGAATACCCACTTCTTATTCAAACTCATTTGGATTTAAATTCAAACAAGTTCGAATCCAATCTTCACGCACACGCTCACTTCTTTTTTCTTGGTTCAAGCTCGTTTTTGGCGAGTCCAGAAAAATTATCCGCGTGTCCCACTTCTTTTCCTAACCTCCTTTTTTTTCTTCTTTTTCTTATCTTATCTTTGTTTTGTTTTTTTCTTTTCTTTAGAGTGAGAGCGAAAGAGAGCCCACCCCAGCCTTGCAGCCTTGCTCTCCTCATGCCCAGCCGGCGCCCTCCCCACTGGGCCGGCCTTTTTGGCCCATCTATTCCCCAGTTAACCCTAGTCCAACGGACCCTCTCCCTCGATCCCCTCCTCCTTGTATCCCCGCTTGCGCCGCCAGGAGAGCCGAGCGCTCGATCCCAACCTTCCCTCGCTCGCACCGCATCTCTCCCTCGATGCCCCGCCTCCTTCTCCCACCAGCGCCGCCAACCTCCCTCTTCCTCTCGCTCCTCCCTCGTCTCGCTTCCTCCCTCCCTCTCAGCGTGACCACGAGGGGGATCCCGATCCCCATGGCCACGCACCCTCGCCACCGCACGTCCCATGCCTTCGCCGCCGCCGAGCTTCATCAGGAAGGCCACCCGCGCACGACCCGGCGCCTTGCTGCCCTTCCACGCGTTTGGGACTACCTCCTCGCCCTCGCTGCTTGCCCGCAGGCCACGCAGCCTGATACCGGCGACCAGCGCCGACATGGCCGTCCCCTCACCCCTCCGCCTCAGCGCCTCCTCCTGCCCGCGCCTCCCTCTACTACATGGCCGTCCTAGGCTCCTCAGGAAGCCGCGCCGCCCGCCTCTGGCCATATCTCCGACGATATCCCGGCAGCCCCATGCCGGAGCCGCCATTCCTGCGCTGCCGCCGCACCATCTTGCCTCCTCATGCGCCCGTGGTCCTCCAGAAGTCTACGCTGCCTCGCCCGCCTATCAGGAACGCCATGGCTGGCCCCTCCGCGACCTTGGCATGAACCGAGCTCCTTCCTTCCCGAGATCTCCTGACCTATCAAGTTCTGTACATGAAACTACATCTCCGAGGACTACCGTTACCGTGTTTTTTTTGCGTACTACCACTTCGGTTCGTCAAGGCCACCAAGTTCAACTACGGGGATTCACCAAGTACCATTCAGATGCACCAAGTTCGACTACATGGAAACGCCAAGTTCCTCTCCAAACATGAACGACTAGCATCGCCGAGACCGCAAGTACCACGACAACCCCGAAGGGATTTGGACCCGTCCAGTACCTCTCCGAAAACGAGCATGTACCACTACGTTCGGAGACATCGGATCCGCCAAGTCCAACAACGTATGGGTACAACTATCGGCGACCCCGAACGTCTACGTAACGTGAACCTCTACCGTCGACCCTAGAGCATGCGAGATCGACTACTTCCACTACCATCGTCGCGAGAACGCCTACTTCCCTCTACGAACGAGAACCGTCTCCTTTGCACGCTACAAAGGTATAACCACCGAGATCGACGTCCGAGGACGAATGCTTGTGTTGTATGAGGCGCACCCTTTGTTTGCACCGTGTCCAATTTGTCACTCGTTTCCTTGTCGCCAACTCGTGGGACACCCGGTATCCGAGAGCGCCCCACCATCTTTTGCACGCATCCGCACACTTCTCCTTTGCATCGGTATCTCAATCGAGTTACCGAGAACCGATGTGTTGCCGTGGCAACATTTTCGGATTCGTTGTCGTGGCACCCCTCTCGTTTCCGCCACAATGACAAATGCTTCATAATGCTCTTGTCAACTTTTAATAAAAATTGCATAAACTTGTTCATGTCATCCGCATCATGATAACAACAATTAAAATGCTTAAAATTGTTGTTGCATTAAATTGCTAAATGCATATGGGGATTTACCGGATTTGTTATTTGTTATATCCGGCCCCATTTAAATTGTTTAGATGGTGTAGTTTTGTTATGCCTCACCTCTTGCCATGTTTAACAATATTTAATATTGTTGGGTACATAAACGAGAGAGAACTAAATAAGTCATGTGGTGTTTCATCAATATGCAACTCGTTGCATATTGATCTCCACTTAATTTGTAGGATTGTTTGTGCTTTTGCCATGCCATGCATACTTAAACCGGACATGCATCATACTTGTTGTGCATCATGCCATGATCGTGTGATAGTTGTTTACTATATTGTTTGCTTTCTTTCCGGTGTTTGCTTCTTCGGGTTGGTTCCGGTAACGTCGAGTTTGTGAGGATCCGTTCGACTACGTTCGTTTGTCTTCTTCATGGACTCGTTCTTCTTCCTTGCGGGATTTCAGGCAAGATGATCATACCCTCGAAATCACTACTATCTTTGCTATGCTAGTTTGCTCGCTCTTTTGCTATGCCAATGCTACGATGCCTACCACTTGCTTGTCAGCCTCCCAATTGCCATGTTGAACCTCTAACCCACCATTGTCCTAGCAAACCGTTGATTGGCTATGTTACCGCTTTGCTCAGCCACTCTTATAGCGTTGTTAGTTGCAGGTGAAGATTGGAGTCGTTCCTTGTTGGGATATCACTATATTGCTATGTTATCTTAATGCATCTATATACTTGGTAAAGGGTGGAAGGCTCGGCCTTATGCCTGGTGTTTTGTTCCACTCTTGCCGCCCTAGTTTCCGCCATATCGGTGTTATGTTCCCAGATTTTGCGTCCCTTACGCGGTTGGGCTATAATGGGAACCCCTTGACAGTTCGCCTTAAGTAAAGCTTCTCCAGCAATGCCCAACATTGGTTTTACCATTCGCCACCTAGCCTTTTCTTTCCCTTGAGTCGGCCGGCTCAAGGGTCATCATTATTTTACCCCCCCGGGCCAGTGCTCCTCTGAGTGTTGGTCCACCTGTCAGCTGCCGGTGGCCACCAGGGGCAACTCTGGGCTGGCTTACCCGTACCTAAGACAATCTGAGTGTGCCCTGAGAAAGAGATATGTGCAGCTCCTATCGGGATTTGTCGGCACATTCAGGCGGTGTTGCTGGTTTAGTTTTACCCTGTCGAAATGTCTTGTTGTACCGGGATACCGAGTCTGATCGGAATGTCTCGGGTGGAGGTCTATTCCTTCGTTGACCGTGAGAGCTTGTGATGGGCTAAGTTGGGACACCCCTGCAGGGATTTGAACTTTCGAAAGCCGTGCCTGCGGTTATGGGCAGATGGGAATTTGTTAACGTCCGGTTGTAGAAAACCTGAACTTGACCTTAATTAAAATGAATCAACCGCGTGTGTAACCGTGATGGTCTCTTTCTGGCGGAGTCCGGGAAGTGAACACGGTTGTTGGAGTTATGCTTGACGTAGGTAGTCCAGGATCACTTCTTGATCATACTTTTATCGACCGTGCTTTGCCTTCTCTTCTCGCTCTCATTTGCGTATGTTAGCCACCATATATGCTAGTCGCTTGCTGCAGCTCCACCTCATACCTTTACCTTACCCATAAGCTTAAATAGTCTTGATCACAAGGGTGCGAGATTGCTGAGTCCCCGTGGCTCACAGATACTTCCAAAACCAGCTTGCAGGTGCCGATGGGACCGTGCAGATGACGCAACCAAGCTCAGGAGGAGCTCGATGAAGATCTTGTCCTTTGTGTTGTTTCGTTCTAGTTGATCAGTAGTGGAGCCCAGTTGGGGTCAATCGGGGACCTTTGTCGCATTTGGGGTTCTTCTTTTAATTTGGTTCCGTAGTCGGACCCTGAGTGTATTTGATTGATGTAATGTGTATTCATGTAATTGTGTGAAGTGGCGATTGTAAGCCAACTATGTATCTCTTTTCCCCTATTGTATTACATGGGTTGTGTGAAGATTACCTCACTTGCGACATTGCTTTCAATGCGGTTATGCCTCTAAGTCGTGCTTCGACACGTGGGAGATATAGCCGCATCGAGGGCGTTACAAGTTGGTATCAGAGCCTTCCCTGACCTTAGGAGCCCCCATTGCTTGATCGTTTTTAGCAGCCGAGTTGTGTCTAGAAAAATGTTTTGAGTCATTTAGGAATTATATATCGGAGAGTTTAGGAATTCTTTTTACTTCCCAGTCTCCTCATCGCTTTGGTAAGGCATCCTGACGTAGAGTTTTGACTCTTCTCTTCTCAAATTTCACTAAAAAAAATTTTAGGATCACGCGGGTATCTTGGAATCGTTCCGATGGTTTTATGATGAGAACATTGTCTTGGTGCCTCCTGTCAGGGGTTTTGTGGAAGTGTCCCGGGGAGTTGAGCTCTGAGGTGTTGTCATCATAATTTTATCGTTGCAATTCTGGAATACTTGAGATATGTTCGTCGACATCAAAAATCTCCTTTATGCAGTTCGTTGGTGAGATAACCTCGACGCCACCCAGTACTGGGGCGGGAGTTCGGGAGTATCGCCATAACTTGTATAACAGATGCTTTTCGAAGGTTGAGGTAGATGGTTTCCGAAGGTTTCTTGGTTATGTGTTGAAGGATGGATACAGCTGGATGTAGGATTTGCTAGTTTGGGTGAGATATTATGCTTCCCCTGTATCCCCAACACCTGATTGCATAACCGGAAAATTTCGGGAGTTTCATAGGTGGGAATTCAAGTAGCTCTTAGGATATCTTTTCGACAGATGTATGATATGAAATTGGGGTTCGACGTCTAGTGGTCCGCCTATTCACGGTCTATTTTACAGTGGTCTCGTTGTGTCTTAAAGAGTCCTTGGCTATGCCGACTCGGGGACGCTTCGTATGTCATGTGCACTGCCTTGTACATGATGGTGCTGTACGATCGAGCCCGTGTAGGCCCCACCACGAAAACTTCAGACAAAATCTCTATCATATGTTTGTTCCGGCTTATTCTGCAAGCCAATCCTTTGTTTTGTTTTGAGTTGTGGTATTCGAGTTGCTTCGAAGTCAAATGTTGATCCCATACCTTTCCTAAGTGGTGTTCTCATATTTTGATGTGAATACCAATCCTTCATGATAATCGAGATTGTCATGTTAATTCGTTTCAACCGGCGTGTTTCTCTTCAAGTGGATCCGATCATTTCTACAACCGCAAGATCAAGTATCAGTTCTTCTCTATGGTGTTCGTTCCATCCATTCCAAATTGTCTTTGTTTTTCCCACCCTCCCTCCCTTTGTTTTTCTCCAAGGACTCGAATTCCTTAATCAAGTATCTTTTATTCTTGTGAAGTCTCTCCATTCTTTTCTATCAATATTCTTATCCGGTGATGCTCATGAAGATTTTAACGGAGTTTATAGTTCACCATTATTCATTCTTTTCTTCTCCGGTGGAACCAATTCAAGCTTTTGGTGTTTGATCATATTCTTTTCCTCATTTCAATGTTTTCTCATGCCGGTGCACCTCATTATCATTCCACTTCTCGCTATTTATTGTTCCGGAGTGCTCAAGATATCTCGAAGATTCGTGTTTCCACTCTACATTCGTTCAACCTATTTCGAGGATGTTATCTCATTCAAGTCATTTAATTCAACCGGTGCAATCTCTCTCTTTAAATCCTTTCAATGGTGTTTCTTTTGAGTGGGCCCTAACCCACAGGTCTTTTCCCAGGATCTTACCTGACTCTTCTAATTCCCCCGGAGATATCCTTAAAATTCTTTTCAAAGCTTGACGTAAGAATGATTTATCATCAGTCAAATGTTTTCTCCAAGATCTTTCAAATTCTTTTCATCGTTGGCTCAACTTTTCCATTCTTCATTCCGGTGTGCCTCAATAATTCTTGATGGTGTTTATCATCGTCATTCTCATATTTTGAAGACCGAAGAAGAGTTTCTCTCTTTTTTTGATCCATTCTCTTCAAGATTCGTGATTCTAACTTGTTGCCATCCTCTCATAATTATTTGCGATTGTGAGATATTCTTTTCAACCATCCGGAGTAATTCAGGAGCCTTTTCAGTTTGTTCATCCGGAGCCCATCATCTAAGATTTATTCATTCTCAGCTTTCAGCTATCATTCTCCAAATTTTACCGGTGCTTCGTTCAAGTGATCTTTAATCGGCTCGTGTTCTCTTCGTTCTCATGTATCAAATTCTCTCAAGTATCTTCATTTGTTCATTTGATAATTCTTTCCGGTGTTTCTTTATCTTTACTTAGTTCATTTCCAATTCTTACGGTGGTTTGTTCAAGATTTCTATTCCTTCATTATCTTATCAATGTATTCGTTGGTTAAATCTTACCGGTGGTCCATTGAGTTTATGTTATATCTCTCTTAATCTTTTCTACGAGAATAAGTAATATGCCAAATCCGTTGATTGTCATCAATTTAAATTGGTGAAGGATAAGCATAATGTAATTCTTATTTTTGTTCATCCAAGTGATTAATTCTTTATTCCGGAGCCTCATCAAAAATTCTTGGTTTCAAGTGCTCGTCTTTCTTTCTCGGAGTTCCAAGCTCTAATTATCACGGAGATCCATCTAAATCATTACAAGGTTTCACCTTGTAGTTTCAACTTCTCTTGCTTTGGTCATCATTTTTGTTACCGGAGTTCTTCGTGGAGGCTCAACTTGATGGTTCATCAAGGATTTGTATTCCTTCCCAAAACGTTCATCAACTTTCTTTTTAGAGGAACTCAAGCTTTCATCATCTTCCTTTCCGGAGTGCATTTCTGTCTATCGTATCTTTGGAGGTGGTTTTACATCATTCTTGATAATTTGAGTTCATGTTTCACATGTTATTAAGAATGAGGTATTTTAAATCCATCAATCTCGTCATTGGAGTTATCTTGGGTTATATTTCACCTTAAGCCTTCCCTAAGGATGGTTGTTATTATGGTGCTTATATATGATCCAAGTTTTTCATCTATCCTCCCGGTGAAATAAGTTCTCGTCTTCTTGTTCATATCAATCCAATCTATCGTTTCCATTAGTGGCAGAATTTCACCTCATAGTTTTGGGATGTTTTCCATAAGCCCACTACAAGTTTATTCTTTCCGTTGTTGGTTTTCCAACAACTCCGTTTTAACCTTCTTGGAAGGGTGCTTTCCAAGCTCATTTGTGGCAGAAGTTGGCATTTTATTCTCCATTCCTTTATTCCAATGATCTATCTTCTATTATTTCTTCCGGAGGCATTGTGATGTTGCTCTTTTCACTCATCTTCTCGGTTTGTGAGGACCGTGTTTTTTTTCATGCTTATCCATTTCCAACCGAGTGTCATGCCCTGTTTTCAAGTTCTCTCATCTTATCAAGTTTTACATCCTTTCTCAACCGGAGTGCTGTCCGAGATATTTCTTACCCTTTGTTCCTTCCATTCAATAGTTATGGAGGCAGTGTGTTGTGATTTCATCAAATATCTTCTCATCTTATCAAGTTCTTATTCAATTCTTTTCTTTTCAACCAGAGTGCTGCCGAATTTTGGTTTTTCCTTGATCCCCTTCCTTAACCGGAGTGTTTTTCTATATATATCTTCCCTTCAACCTCAAGGTTTCGCAATGTTCTTTGTCCCTCTTTTCTAACGGAGTGTTTTCGACTTTGTTCTCCTTCGTTCTATTCTTTTCTCGAATTTGTTCAACCTCTTCAAGGTTCGTGGTTTCACTCGTTTGTCAAAAGAAGCAACTTAGTTTTACCTCTTCTCTTTCTCTTCCGTTTTCCCTCCGGTGCCATTCTAGATCTCGGGACGAGATCCTCTCGTAGTGGTGGAGTGTTGTAACACCCCAAGACCGGAGATTCAGTTGCCTTCCAGTGTTTCTGGCTTTTCGTCGTGTGAGTTGTTGGTTTGTTGCATTCATCTTTGCATCATGTGCATTGCATCATGCCATCATGTATTTTCTTTTCTTACTCAACTAAATAAATTGTATGGATCTTCGATCCATTTAAATCGAGGGAAGGATGACTTTTCTTTATAATATATCCTCCCGATATTAGTGGAGCTATTATAAAATAATCCATTCTTTGGATTCACCATAACACACTTGCAATTTTAACTCCATGTCTCTTATGCTTCAAGTTGCACCTCCAATCTTTGCCAACAATTCTTTTCCCATTTAGCAAGGCTCCTCCTAAATTCTCAATATTTTTGGACCTACCGAATACCCACTTCTTATTCAAACTCATTTGGATTTAAATTCAAACAAGTTCGAATCCAATCTTCACGCACACGCTCACTTCTTTTTTCTTGGTTCAAGCTCGTTTTTGGCGAGTCCGGAAAAATTATCCGCGTGTCCCACTTCTTTTCCTAACCTCCTTTTTTTCTTCTTTTTCTTATCTTTGTTTTGTTTTTTTATTTTCTTTAGAGTGAGAGGGAAAGAGAGCCCACCCCAGCCTTGCTCTCCTCATGCCCAGCCGGCACCCTCCCCACTGGGCCGGCCTTTTTGGCCCATCTATTCCCCAGTTAACCCTAGTCCAATGGACCCTCTCCCTCGATCCCCTCCTCCTTGTCTCCCCGCTTGCGCCGCCAGGAGAGCCGAGCGCTCGATCCCAACCTTCCCTCGCTCGCACCGCATCTCTCCCTCGATGCCCCGCCTCCTTCTCCCACCAGCGCCGCCAACCTCCCTCTTCCTCTCGCTTCCTCCCTCCCTCTCAGCGTGACCAGGAGGGGGATCCCGATCCCCATGGCCACGCACCCTCGCCGCCGCACGTCCCATGCCTTCGCCGCCGCCGAGCTCCATCAGGAAGGCCACCCGCGCACGACCCGGCGCCTTGCTGCCCTTCCACGCGTCTGGGACTACCTCCTCGCCCTCGCTGCTTGCCTGCAGGCCACGCAGCCTGATGCCGGCGACCAGCGCCGACATGGCCGTCCCCTCACCCCTCCGCCTCAGTGCCTCCTCCTGCCCGCGCCTCCCTCTACTACATGGCCGTCCTAGGCTCCTCAGGAAGCCGTGCCGCCCGCCTCTGGCCATATCTCCGACGATATCCCGGCAGCCCCACGCCGGAGCCGCCATTCCTGCGCTGCCGCCGCACCATCTTGCCTCCTCGCGCGCCCGTGGTCCTCCAGAAGTCTACGCTGCCTCGCCCGCCTATCAGGAACGCCATGGCTGGCCCCTCCGCGACCTTGGCATGAACCGAGCTCCTTCCTTCCCGAGATCTCCTGACCTGTCAAGTTCTGTACATGAAACTACATCTCCGAGGACTACCGTTACCATGTTTTTTTGCGTACTACCACTTCGGTTCATCAAGGCCACCAAGTTCGACTACGGGGATTCACCAAGTACCATTCACATGCACCAAGTTTGACTACATGGAAACGCCAAGTTCCTCTCCGAACGTGAACGACTACCATCGCTGAGACCGCAAGTACCACGACAACCCCGAAGGGATTCGGATCCGTCCAGTACCTCTCCGAAAACGAGCATGTACCACTATGTTCGGAGACATCGGATCCGCCAAGTCCAACAACGTATGGGTACAACTATCGGCGACCCCGAACGTCTACGTAACGTGAACCTCTACCGTCGACCCTAGAGCATGCGAGATCGACTACTTCCACTATCGTCGTCGCGAGAACACCTACTTCCCTCTACGAACGAGAACCGTCTCCTTTGCACGCTACAAAGGTATAACCACCGAGATCGACGTCCGAGGACGAATGCTTGTGTTGTATGAGGCGCACCCTTTGTTTGCACCGTGTCCAATTTGTCACTCGTTTCCTTGTCGCCAACTCGTGGGACACCCGGTATCCGGGAGCACCCCACCATCTTTTGCACGCATCCGCACACTTCTCCTTTGCATCGGTATCTCAATCGAGTTACCGAGAACCGATGTGTTGCCGTGGCACCATTTTCGGATTCGTTGCCGTGGCACCCCTTTCGTTTCCGCCACGATGACAAATGCTTGATAATGCTCTTGTCAACTTTTAATAAAAATTGCATAAACTTGTTCATGTCATCCGCATCATGATAACAACAATTAAAATGCTTAAAATTGTTGTTGTATTAAATTGCTAAATGCCTATGGGGATTTACCGGATTTTTTATTTGTTATATCCGGCCCCATTAAATTGTTTAGATGGTGTAGTTTTGTTATGCCTCACCTCTTGCCATGTTTAACAACATTTAATATTGTTGGGTACATAAACGAGAGAGAACTAAATAAGTCATGTGGTGTTTCATCAATATGCAACTCGTTGCATATTGATCTCCACTTAATTTGTAGGATTGTTTGTGCTTTTGCCATGCCATGCATACTTAAACCGGACATGCATCATACTTGTTGTGCATCATGCCATGATCGTGTGATAGTTGTTTACTATATTGTTTGCTTTCTTTCCGGTGTTTGCTTCTTCGGGTTGGTTCCGGTAACGTCGAGTTTGTGAGGATCCGTTCGACTACGTTCGTTTGTCTTCTTCATGGACTCGTTCTTCTTCCTTGCGGGATTTCAGGCAAGATGATCATACCCTCGAAATCACTACTATCTTTGCTATGCTAGTTTGCTCGCTCTTTTGCTATGCCAATGCTACGATGCCTACCACTTGCTTGTCAGCCTCCCAATTGCCATGTTGAACCTCTAACCCACCATTATCCTAGCAAACCGTTGATTGGCTATGTTACCGCTTTGCTCAGCCACTCTTATAGCGTTGTTAGTTGCAGGTGAAGATTGGAGTCGTTCCTTGTTGGGACATTTGTTTACTTGTTGGGATATCACTATATTGCTATGTTATCTTAATGCATCTATATACTTGGTAAAGGGTGGAAGGCTCGGCCTTATGCCTGGTGTTTTGTTCCACTCTTGCCGCCCTAGTTTCCGCCATATCGGTGTTATGTTCCCGGATTTTGCGTCCCTTACGCGGTTGGGCTATAATGGGAACCCCTTGACAGTTCGCCTTAAGTAAAGCTTCTCCAGCAATGCCCAACATTGGTTTTACCATTCGCCACCTAGCCTTTTCTTTCCCTTGAGTCGGCCGGCTCAAGGGTCATCATTATTTTACCCCCCCGGGCCAGTGCTCCTCTGAGTGTTGGTCCACCTGTCAGCTGCCGGTGGCCACCAGGGGCAA
Organism: Triticum monococcum; assembly: GCA_034509565.1. Classification (NCBI taxonomy): domain Eukaryota; kingdom Viridiplantae; phylum Streptophyta; class Magnoliopsida; order Poales; family Poaceae; genus Triticum; species Triticum monococcum. Next base: position 390,940,729 of record CM067841.1, read on the forward strand.
CTCTGGGCTGGCTTGCCCGTACCTAAGACAATCTGAGTGTGCCCTGAGAAAGAGATATGTGCAGCTCCTATCGAGATTTGTCGGCACATTCGGGCAGTGTTGCTGGTTTAGTTTTACCCTGTCAAAATGTCTTGATGTACTGGGATACCGAGTCTGATCGGAATGTCTCGGGTGGAGGTCTATTCCTTTGTTGACCGTGAGAGCTTGTGATGGGCTAAGTTGGGACACCCCTGCAGGGATTTGAACTTTCGAAAGCCGTGCCCGCGGTTATGGGTAGATGGGAATTTGTTAACGTCCGGTTGTAGTAAACCTGAACTTGACCTTAATTAAAATGAATCAACCGCGTGTGTAACCGTGATGGTCTCTTTCCGGCGGAGTCCGGGAAGTGAACACGGTTGTTGGAGTTATGCTTGACGTAGGTAGTCCAGGATCACTTCTTGATCATACTTTTATCGACCGTGCTTTGCCTTCTCTTCTCGCTCTCATTTGCGTATGTTAGCCACCATATATGCTAGTCGCTTGCTGCAGCTCCACCTCATACCTTTACCTTACCCATAAGCTTAAATAGTCTTGATCGCGAGGGTGCGAGATTGCTGAGTCCCCGTGGCTCACAGATACTTCCAAAACCAGCTTGTAGGTGCCGATGGGACCGTGCAGATGACGCAACCAAGCTCAGGAGGAGCTCGATGAAGATCTTGTCCTTTGTGTTGTTTCGTTCTAGTTGATCAGTAGTGGAGCCCAGTTGGGGTCAATCGGGGACCTTTGTCGCATTTGGGGTTCTTCTTTTAATTTGGTTCCGTAGTCGGACCCTGAGTGTATTTGATTGATGTAATGTTTATTCATGTAATTGTGTGAAGTGGCGATTGTAAGCCAACTATGTATCTCTTTTTCCCCTATTGTATTACATGGGTTGTGTGAAGATTACCTCACTTGCGACATTGCTTTCAATGCGGTTATGCCTCTAAGTCGTGCTTCAACACGTGGGAGATATAGCCGCATCGAGGGCGTTACAGCAAAAAAGACTAGTATTGATCTGTGGGGCCAGTCTAGATCCCGCCAGGAGTAACGACCACCGGCGGGTGTGTCCGGGGCGTTACACAACCACAAGAATGTTGATCTCTAGCCTTCCCCAAGTTGTTTTCCACTCAAATCATCTTTACACCAAATCCAAATCTGTGAGAGAGAGTGAGTGTTGGGGAGACTATCATTTGAAGCACAAGAGCAAGGAGTTCATCATCAACACACCATCTATTACCTTTTGGAGAGTGGTGTCTCCTAGATTGGTTAGGTATCACTTGGGAGCCTCCGTCAAGATTGTGGAGTTCAACCAAGGAGTTTGTAAGGGCAAGGAGATCGCCTACTTCGTGAAGATCTACACAAGTGAGGCAAGTCCTTCGTGGGCGATGGCCATGGTGAGATAGACAAGGTTGCTTCTTCGTGGACCCTTCATGGACTCGCACAACCGCTACCCTTCGTGGGTTGAAGTCTCCATCAACGTGGATGTATGATAGCACCACCTATCGGAACCATGCCAAAAATCTCCGTGTCTCCAATTGCGTTTGCACACTCCAATCCCGTCTCCTTACTTTCTTGCAACTTGCATGCTTTACTTTCTGTTGCTCATATACTCTTTGTATGCTTGCTTGAAATGTATTGTGAATGTTTAAATTGATGCTCAAACTCCACCTCAACTTAAAGAAATTAAAAACTGCTACTTTTCTTTGTTGAGGGTCTAATCACCCCCCCCCCCTCTAGACACCTCTTCTCGATCCTACAATTGGTATCAGAGTATTGGTTTCCATTGCTTTGGTTTAATCATCATTGGAGGAAGATGGATAAGTCTATGTTGGGGAGTCTTAGACATATAGTGCCTATGCTTGAGATTTTCAATGAATGTCACTTGAACAAGTACATTACTAGCCCTTGTGCACCCCTTGTTGACCCCTTGAGTCCTACCCTTGATGAGTCTATTGACATGATCCGTAATCTTAGAGCTGTTAATTTAATCACTAGAGGATTACCTAGAAACTTGATTGCTAGTTTGCCTGCTCTTGATTGTGCTTACACTATATGGAGATTTCTTGAGGAACGGTTTCCAAACTATTTTCTTGCAAAACTTAGATAAAATTCTTCATAAGTCTATTGCCTTGAGTAAGATGAATTTCAATTATCCTAAGTTTGGTGACTGTTTATTTGAGCTTACAAACCTCATGCGTGCCAAAGGAGATGTTGGAATCATTAGCAATACCATCTCCGAAGCCATTAGAATTCATAAAGATGGACATTGTGATGATCACTTATCTAATGAATCACTCTCTCTAGGAACTGATTAATCACAAGACGATGTTGAACATGGATACTATGATGAGGATGATGATAGTGACTTTGATCTCGATGAGTCTACGAGACACTTTGGTCATATGGCTAATCTTTGCGGCTACATGGCTGCAGGAAAGGAATGGGTTCTTGATAGTGGATGTACCGATCACATGACCGGAGACAAGGATATGTTTCGTGAGCTTGTTGAAAACGATGACCCTCGAAAGTATGTCACCTTTGGCGATAACTCAAAGGGTAAGGTGGTTGGCCTTGGTAAGGTGGCCATCTCACTTGATAGCTCCATACAAAATGTTATGCTCATTGAATCCCTTGGCTATAATTTACTTTCCGTATCTAGACTTGCTGACTTTGGCTTCAATGTCCTATTTACTGAAGTAGATTGCCAAGTGTTTCGTAGAGATAATCATAAAATGATCTTTACCGTTATACGTAGAGGTGATCTATACATTGTTGATTTCACTAAAAAGGCTCAACCTAGAACTTTCTTAATTGCTAAATCCTCTAAAGGTTGGTTGTGGCATAGAAGGTTAGGTCATGTGGGCATGCGAAATCTTGATAAGCTTATTAAAGGTGATCATATCCTTGGAGTAAAAGATGTTATATTTGACAAGGATAGATTGTGCAGTGCTTGTCAAGAAGGAAAACAAGTTGGAGGAAGTCACTCCGTAAGAATATAATGACCACGAGAAGACCGCTCGGGCTGCTTCATATGGTTCTCTTTGGTCCCAACGCCTATAAAAGTCTTGGTGGAAACTCATTTGGTCTAGTCATAGTCGATGATTTTTCAAGATTTACGTGGGTGTTCTTCCTTGATGATAAATCGCAGGTCCAAAGGATCTTCAAGAACTTTGCTAGGAAGGCCCAAAATCAATTTGAAGTGAAGATCAAGAAGGTTTGCAGCGACAACGTAACGGAGTTCAAGAACACAAATGTGGATACCTTTCTTGACGAAGAAGGGATTTCACATGAGTTCTTGGCTGCGTACACGCCTCAACAAAATGGAGTTGTTGAGAGGAAGAATCGGACTCTTATTGAGATGGCGAGAACGATGCTTGATGAGTACAAGACGCCAAAACACTTTTGGGCGGAAGCGGTTTAGACAGCTTGTCATGCAACAAATCGCTTGTATCTTCACAAGCTACTCGGCAAGACGGCATACGAGCTCCTCACCGGTAACAAACCCCAAGTTGGATACTTTCGAGTATTCGGCTCAAAGTGCTATATTCTTGATAAGCATCGTCGCTCTAAATTTGCTCCTAAATCTCATGAGGGTTTCCTACTTGGTTATGGCTCAAACTCTCACACTTACCGTGTCTACAACAATTTCACCCGAAAGGTTGAAGAGACGGTAGATGTGAAGTTTGATGAATCTAACGGCTCGCAAGTAGAGAAATTGCCAATTGATGTAGGAGACAAAGGCCCTTTGGAAGCAATCCAAGATCTATTAGCAAGATTCGTTCAACAGAGGTGAAGGAGAGTACCTCGTCCATCCAAGTGGAAGCCCCTACCTCACGACAAGGTGAACCAAGAGTGGACACAGAGGCATCCATGAGTGGGGCACGCCAAGATGAAGAAAACGAGGAAGTACACCAAGATGAACCTCATCAACCTCCTTCTCCACCTCGTCAAGAGAACGACAACGTCAACAACGAAGAAGGCCAAGAGGAAGAACAAGCTGATGAAGAAGATGTTCCACCCCGACCCAAACAAAAGCTCTCACGAGTTAGAGCAAGAGTCACAAGAGACCATACCTTCGAACAAATCTTCAATGATATCCAAACGGGAGAATCACTTGCTCTAAAACTCATTTGGCAAAATTTTGTGAACATTATTCATTCATCTCTAGCATTGAACCCATGAAGGTTGAAGAAGCATTGGAAGATCTGGATTGGATAAATGCCATGCATGAAGAGCTACACAACTTTGAGAGGAACCAAGTGTGGACATTGGTTGAGAAGCCCGACAACAACCACAACATCATCGGTACCAAATGGGTGTTTCGCAACAAGCAAGATGAAGATGGACAATTCGTTCGCAACAAAGCACGTCTCGTTGCCCAAGGCTACACTCAAGTCGAAGGTATGGACTATGGTGAGACATATGCCCCGTTTGCTAGACTTGAGTCCATCCACATCTTACTTGCCTATGCAAATCACCATGATATTACCTTGTACCAAATGGACATTAAAAGTGCTTTTCTAAATGGTGAAATTGAGGAGGAAGTTTATGTTAAAAAACCTCCCGGCTTTGTTAATCCTAAGAAACCCGACCATGTTTACAAACTTCACAAAGCTCTTTATGGTCTTAAACAAGCTCTTAGAGCATGGTATAAATGCTTGACCAAGTTCCTTATTGAAAAAGGCTTTGAGATTGGAAAATTTGATTCTACTCTTTTTATTAAAAGGGTTAATGGTGAATTATTTGTGTGCTAAATTTATGTTGATGATATCATATTTGGTTCGACTAGCCCTCATTTTAGTGAAAAGTTTGGAAAGCTAATGTCGGAGAAGTTTGAGATGTCTATGATGAGTGAACTCAAGTTCTTTCTTGGTTTGAAAATCAAGCAAACTAAGGAGGGTAAATTTGTTTCCAAAACAAAGTATACCAAGGACTTATTCAAGAAGTTCAACATGCAAGAATGCAAAGGTATGAATACACCCATGCCTACTAGTGAACATCTTGACTTGACTAAGGATGGCGAGCCGGATGACCAAAAGGTTTATCGCTCTATGATTGGCTCATTGTTATATCTATGTGCCTCCCGTCCCGATATTATGCTAAGTGTGTGCATGTGTGGACGATATCAAGCGCCCCCAAAGAATGTCATCTTAAGGCTATGAAAAGGATAGTGAGATACTTAATTCATACACCAAATTTCGGCATTTGGTATTGTAACGCCCCATATGTAACCTTCCCGAATTGTACTCCAACTCTTGCCGTTTCCGGCATTAAGTTATATTTAATTCTCGGGTTCGGGTCTTTGTCTCCGTGTGTTGTTTTGTTTTTCGTGCATCTCATATCATGTCATCACGTGCATTGCATTTGCATACATGTTCATCTCATGCATTCGAGCATTTTCCCCGTTGTCCGTTTTGCATTCCGGCGCTTCGTTCTCCTCCGGTGGCCATTTCTAGCTTTCTTTCGTGTGTGGGGATTAAACATTTCCGGATTGGACCGAGACTTGCCATACGGCCTTGGTTTACTACCGGTAGGCCGCCTGTCAAGTTTCGGGTCATTTGGACTTCGTTTGATACTCCAACGGTTAACCGAGGGACCGAAAAGGCCTCGTGTGTGTGCAGCCCAAAACCCCTCCAATTTGGCCAAAACCCACCAAACTCTGCTCCATCGTCTCGGTCGTTCGATCACGATCGTGTGGGCGAAAACCGCACCTCATTTGGACTCTCCTAGCTCCTTCTAGGTCTATAAATAGACCCCCCCCCCCAAAATTCGGATCTCTCTCCCCCTCTCGAAACCCTAAAAATCCCTCCGCCGCCGTCGGACGTGTCCGGGCGAGCCGGACAATGTCCGATCCGCCCGCCGCCGCCACGTGGCACGCCACCATTGGCTCCGCCCGCCGCCGCCGCCGCGGGCCGGGGAGCCCGAAGCCGGCCCCCGCGGCCCGACTCGCCCGCGCCGCCACCCGGCTTCCAGCGCCGCCGCCCGCCGCCTCTTCTCCCCCGCGTCCGGCCGCCGCCCCGCCGCCGTTCGTCTCTCCGGCGAGCCGCCGCCTCGCTGCCACCGCACCGGAGTCGGCGCCCCTCGTCGCCCGGCGCCGCCCCGGCTTCCTCACCGCCGCCACCGCTCCGGCCGCGCCGCCCCAAGGCCGCTCCGGCCACCCCGCTCCTCCTCGGCGCCCCGGTCGTCCTCCCCTCCGGCGAGTTTTTCCGGCGAAGCTCGGAGGTCGCGCGCGTGAACAGTGCCGAGCTCGGATCTAGATCCGGAGCTACAGTAAACCCTAATCCGGTTGATTTTCCCTCCTCTTTTCCAGATTTTTATGCCATGTTTGACCTGCCATATCTTTGCATCCGTGGCTCAGATTTGGGCCTATGATATATCAAAATCTTCGTCTCGACGAGTACATCATTTCATTCCATTGCATCATTTGCATTTGAGTTCATCTTGGTGCCCAAAATGCTGTTAGAAGGAGGCATCATGAGTTAAATTGCAGATCCGTTAGCCCTACATTGACTTTTGTCATTTTTGCCATGATTATTGTGTGCATGATATGCCTGTGCCCCTTTGGGATGAATTGTTAAGCATGTTGTCTTCTTTCCAGAGGTGCCTCCCTTGCATTTTTAGGATGTGTGTGTTGTCTTGTGCAAGCTTGCGAAGAGGGGTACCTGAGTTTACTGATTTCAGGGACTTAGTGAAAATCACTAAGTCTGGGATGTTTTAGTTCACGATGCTATATGTCCAGCTTGTTTCCTAGTGATCCGTGCCTCTTTTGAGGATGATCAGTAAGAGCGATTTGTTATGCTTGTTGTGCTTAATCCATCCATGTCTTTACTTGTTATGTTGGAGCACCCTAGGTTGACTCAATCGAGCTCAACTTTGGCATAGTTGTTGTTTTGGGCAGATCGTGAACTCTTTTGCGATTTTGCCGAAGCTATTGCTAGAGATCCATGCATGCTATGCCATTGTTCTTGCCATGTCTAGCTAGCATTTTGTGCCTTCTTAATGGATATATGCTTGCCTTGCCATGACTTGCACCATAGTGAGTGCATCGAGCTCGTTTACATGCCTCCGTGAGTTATGATTTCAGCATGTCCCAGTTTTCACTAAGTCTGAAAACTGATTGTGTTTCATCGATGTTCGTGTGCTCGGTAGAGTATTTTGTGAACCCTTTTGGGGTGTTTTGTTAAACTTGTTGAGTAGCTCCATGCCATGCTCTTACTTGCCATGTTCAGGTTTTGCATCATGTTGTTTTGCTGCTCCGAAGAGAGCACCGTGGTCTGAAATTTCAGACTAGCGTTAATTTCGCTAAGTCTGAAATCTGTTTTGCTTATTCAGTTTTGCCATGCTTGTTTGAAGCCCTTAATGGATGATTTTGCCTATGCCTTAGTCCTGGTGATTTGTTAAGCTTCTTGAGTACATCACTGCCATGCAATTTTTTTTCATGTTTGGTGGCTGTAGCATGTTCATTTCGTTGCATCTAGGAGCCTACTTGCTGTAAATCGCAGATCGGTTCGTTTAGTAAATCGCTTGCCATTTCCAAACCGTAGCTCCGATTGCCATGATCTTTTTATCGTTTTCAGGGGATTTCTTCCCCTCTATCCAGTGGCACACTTGGTTTTCCAAGTTGAGGCCAGGTTCATGCATTTCCTGTCACGTCTTGCATTTCGCATCCCGCATCGCATCCCGCATAGCATATCATCTTTGCATATTATTGGTTGCCCTTGCACGTGGTTGATTGTATCCTTGTTGCTTGTTCGTGTTGTTGGGTAGAGCCGGGAGACGAGTTCACTAACGAGGAGCCCGTTGAGTTTGCTTTTGAGGATCCAGTCAACTCTGACAACTGTGCAGGCAAGATGATCACACCCTTGAAATCACTACTATCTTTGCTATGCTAGTTTGCTCGCTCTTTTGCTTTGCCAATGCTACGATGCCTACCACTTGCTTGTCAGCCTCCCAATTGCCATGATTGAGCCCCTAACCCACCTTTGTCCTAGCAAACCATTGATTGGCTATGTTACCGCTTTGCTCAGCCCTTCTTATAGCGTTTCTAGTTGCAGGTGAAGATTGGAGCCGTTCCTTGTTGGAACATTTATTTACTTGTTGGGATATCATTATATTGCCATGTTATCTTTACTCATCTATATACTTGGTAAAGGGTGGAAGTCTCGGCCTCTCGCCTAGTGTTTTGTTCCACTCTTGCCGCCCTAGTTTCCGTCATATCGGTGTTATGTTCCCGGATTGTTGCGTCCCTTACGCGGTTGGGCTATAATGGGAACCCCTTGATAGTTCGCCTTGATTAAAGCTTTTCCAGCAATGCCCAACATTGGTTTTACCATTTGCCACCTACCCTTTTCTTTCCCTTGGGTTTCCGGAGCCCGAGGGTCATCTTTATTTTAGCCCCCCACGGGCCAGTGCTCCTCTGAGTGTTGGTCCGAACTAGAGCCCTGTGTAGCGCCACCTCGGGGAAACTTGAGGGCTGGTTTTAGTTGTACGGATTGCTCATCTGAGTGTGCCCTGAGAACGAGATATGTGCAGCTCCTATCGGGATTTGTCGGCACATTCGGGCGGTGTTGCTGGACTAGTTTTGACCTGTCGAATCATCTTGTTGTACCGGGATACCGAGTCTGATCGGCGGGTCCTGGGTGGAGGTCTATTCCTTCGTTGACCGTGAGAGCTTGTTATGGGCTAAGTTGGGACCCCCTGCAGGGATTGATCTTTCGAAAGCCGTGCCCGCGGTTATGGGCAGATGGGAATTTGCTAATGTCCGGTTGTAGATAACTTGAACCTTAAATAATTAAAATGAATCAACTGAGTGTGTTGCCGTGATTGCCTCTTCTCGGCGGAGTCCGGGAAGTGGACACGGCGTTGGAGTTATGTTTGTGTAGGCTGCTCTATATAGTTTCCGCTCGTGCTTTGCCTCCTCTTCTCGCCCTACTTTGCGAATAAGTTAGCCACCATATATGCTAGTCGCTTGCTGCAGCTCCACTTTACATTACCCCTTTCCTACCTATTAAGCTTAAATAGTCTTGATCACGAGGGTGCGAGATTGCTGAGTCCTTTGTGGCTCACAGATTACTATTACACCAGATGCAGGGACAGATGATACCTCTCCGGATGGCGCGCTCGAGCTGAAGTGGGAGTACGACGAGGACTCTCAGCGCTACTATGTGTCGTTTCCTGATGATCAGTAGGGATGCCTATTCGGGGTTAGATTCAGGGCCTAGTCGCTTGTTGGGGATCTTTTCTATTTTGGCGCCGTAGTCGGGCCATGAGTGATTGTATGATGGATGTTATTTATGTACTTTGATGTGACGTGGCGAGTGTAAGCCAACTATGCTATTATTCCCCTTTATATTATATATGTACATGGGTTGTGTAATGATTCCTGACTTGCGACATTGCTTTCAATGCGCCTATGTCTCTAAGTCGTGCCTCGACACGTGGGAGACATAGCCGCATCGAGGGCGTTACAAGTTGGTATCAGAGCCTTCCCCGACCTTAGGAGCCCCATTGCTTGATCGTTTTTAGCAGCCGAGTTGTGTCTAGAAAAATGTTTTGAGTCCTTAGGAATTATATATCGGAGAGCTTAGGAATTCTTTTTACTTCCCAGTCTCCTCCTCGCTCTGGTAAGGCATCCTGACGTAGAGTTTTGACTCTTCTCTTCTCAAATTTCACTAAATTTTTTTTTAGGATCACGCGAGTATCTTAGTTTTGTTCCGATGGCTTATGATGAGAATACTGTCTTGGTGCCTCCTGTCAGGGGTTTAGTGGAAGTGTCCCGGGGAGTCGAGCTCTGAGGTGTTGTCATCATAATTCTATCGTTGCAATTCTGGTATACTTGAGATATGTGCGCGACATCGAAAATCTCCTTTATGCAGTTCGTTGGTGAGATAACCTCGATGCCACCCAGTACTGGGGCGGGAGTTCGGGAGTATCGCCATAACTTGTATAACGGATGCTTTTCGAAGGTTGAGATAGATGGTTTCCGAAGGTTTCTTGGTTATGTGTTGAAGGATGGATGCAGCTGGATGTAGGATTTGCTAGCTTGGTGAGATATTATGCTTCCCCTGTATCCCCAACACCTGATTGCATAACCGGAAAGTTTCGGGAGTTTCATAGGTGGGAATTCAAGTAGCCTTAGGATATCTTTCCAGCAGATGTGTGATATGAAATTGGGGTTCGACGTCTAGTGGTTCGTCTATTCACGGTCGATTTTTACAGTGGCCTCGTTGTGTCTTAAAGAGTCCTTGGCTATGCTGACTCGGGGACGCTTCGTATGTCATGTGCACTGCCTTGTACATGATGGTGCTGTACGGTCGAGCCCGTGTAGGTCCTACCACGAAAACTTCGAACGAAATTTCTATCATGTGTTTGTTCTGGCTTATTCTGCAAGCCAACCCTTGGTTTTATTTCGAGTTGTGGTATTCGTTCTGCTTCGACGTCATATGTTGATTCCATCCCTCGTTGATGTACCTCTTCTACCTGATTCTTCGTGGCTTCGCAATTTAGGAATATGTGACCACTTCAAGAGAAGTGCATTCGTTTATTTTGTTCGGATGTGAAGACTTTATGTTGCAATTTTCATTCCATTGGATTCACCTTCAATATTTCTCTATTTGTGTGCTAACGGTGGTCAACCTCTTCAGGATGGCTCCCGCTAAGAGCACCAGTCAGAACCAGAATCAAGATCCTCCGCCACCTCCGCCTCCTCCGGAAGCATGGCAAGCTGTGATGGCTGCTACTAATGCAAATACACAGCTGATCATGCAAATCATCCAAGAGCGGAATCAAAGCAGTCAAGGAAATCAAGGCAACAACCAGAACCATTTTGCAACTCTGAATCAGTTCCTCGCAAATGGTCCAAAGACGTTCAGCAACTGCGTTGAGGCTACCGATGCTGATGATTGGTTAGTCGATCTGGGCAAGCATTTTGAATGTAGCAACGTCAGACCTGAAGATTTCGTCAAGTTCGCGTCTTTCCAGCTCAAGGATCAGGCCGCAAAGTGGTTTCAGCAGTACCGGGATTCCAGAGGTGGACGTTTGATCACTTGGGATGATTTCCGTCGTGATTTCCGAGCTCATCACATTCCTCAAAGTGTGACTGAAAGCAAACGTGAAGAATTCCGCAATCTGAAGCAAGGCTCTTTGTCTGTCTATGACTACAACAAGTTGTTCCAGAAGCTCGCCCGTTTTGCCAAGCAGGATGTTCCTGATGAGAAGAGCATGATCTATCAGTTCAGGGGTGGTCTTCGTGAAGAAATTCAGCTCGCTCTTGTCCTCTTCAAGCCGCTGAGATACGATGAGTTCTACAACATGGCACTGAAGCAAGAGGTTGCTCAGCTAAGGTGTGATGCTTCCAGGAAGCGAGTCAGAGACACTACGCCTTCTTCCTCTACTCAAGTGGCCAAGCAGCAGAAGTATTGGCTTCCTCCTCCTCCGTTCCGTCAGCCGTATCAGCAGAAGAGCAAAGGTGGCAGTGGTTCATCCCACCCACCCAACCCAGGCTTTCAGAACAAGACTTCGTCTCAAGCTTCAAGATCGAGTGCTCCGTACCACCGTCCGCTCTCAGAGGTCACGTGCAACAAGTGCCAACAGAAGGGTCACTATGCCAACAAGTGTTTCAACCAGAGGCGTCTTCCTCCTCCTCCTCCTGTCAGATCGGCAAGTACAGTTGTGGTCAAGCATAATCCCAAGCACGCCAAGGTCAATATGGTGAATGCAGCTCAGGCAGAGGATTCTTCGGATGTCATCATGGGTAACCTTCCTGTTAACGATGTTCCCGCAAAAGTCCTTTTTGATACGGGTGCATCGCATTGTTTCATCTCGAGACCTTTTGCTTCCAAGCATGATTTTGTTACTCAAATGTTGCCGAGTCCGTTGTCTATTGACTCTCCGGCCAGTTTGTTGACATCTCGAGTTTGCGTTCCGGAGGTTACAATCACGTTGGGCGATCACAAGTTTCTCTCTTGTCCCGTGGTTCTTGGTAATTCTGATATCGACCTCATTCTTGGGATGGACTGGCTCTCTAAACACAAGGCTCACCTCGATTGTGCAGCCAGGCAGATTCAACTGACTCATTCGTCTGAAGATGTCATTGTTTTTGCTGCTCGGGATAATACCATCCGGTTGTTCTCTCTCAATGAAAAGGGTGAATTGGATGCTATTTCGCAGATTCCGGTTGTTTGTGAGTATCAAGATGTCTTCCCTGAAGAACTCCCAGGCATGCCTCCAAACCGGTCGGTTGAATTTGTTATTGAACTCGAGCCCGGTACGGAACCTGTGTGCAAACATCCCTACAAGCTCGGCCCCGAAGAGTTGAAGGAGTTGAAGAAACAACTCGATGTGCAAGAAAGAATGGGTCTCATTCGGCCTAGTACTTCTCCGTGGGGTTGTGGTGTTCTTTTTGTGAAGAAGAAGGATGGAACGGACCGACTTCGTGTTGATTATAGTCCATTGAACAAGAAGACCATCAAGAACAAATATCCACTTCCCAACATTAATGAGCTGTTTGAACAACTCAAGGGTGCCCAAGTATTCTCCAAGCTTGACCTCCGTATGGGTTATCACCAAATTCGCATTCGTGAGCAAGATATTCCAAAGACGGCGTTCAGAACAAGCTATGGGTCATATGAATACACTGTTATGTCTTTTGGCCTCGCCAACGCTCCTCCGACGTTCTCTCGCATGATGAACTTCATCTTCAACCCCTACACCAACGACTTCGTTTTGGTCTATCTCGACGACATCCTGGTTTTCTCGAAGAACAAGGAAGATCATGCCAAACACTTGCGTTTGGTTCTTGACAAGCTAAGGGAACATCAGTTCTACGCAAAGTTCTCCAAGTGTGAATTTTGGGCTCGATGAGGTTCTTTATCTTGGTCATATTATCTCTGCCAAGGGCATTTCCGTGGATCCTGAGAAGGTGTCTGCAATCGTTAATTGGGAACCTCCTCAGAACGTGAAGCAACTCCGTAGCTTCCTCGGTCTTGCAAGTTACTGCCGAAGATTCGTTGAAAACTTTTCCAAGATCGCGAAGCCTCTCTCAAATCTTCTTCAGAAGCACGTCAAGTACGTTTGGTCTTCGGAGTGTGATATCGCTTTCAACGCTTTGAAAGAGAAATTGATCACTGCTCCAGTTCTAACTCCGCCTGATGAAACCAAGCCGTACGAGGTTTTTTGTGATGCTTCTCTCCAAGGTCTCGGTGCTGTACTGATGCAAGAGAAGAAAGTTGTTGCTTATACCTCTCGTCAGTTGAAGCCTAATGAGAAGAACTACCCCACTCATGATCTCGAGTTGGCGGCAGTTGTGCACGCATTGTTGACTTGGAGACATCTTCTCTTGGGAAGGAAAGTGGACATTTTCACTGATCACAAGAGTCTCAAGTACATCTTCACTAAGCCTAATCTCAACCTCAGGCAGACTCGATGGGTCAAAATGATTCAAGAGTACAATCCGAGTATCGAGTATACTCCAGGCAAGGCTAATGTGATTGCTGACGCTTTGAGCAGAAAAGCATATTGCAACAGTCTGATTCTCAAGCCCTATCAACCCGAGCTTTGTGAAGCCTTCCGCAAACTTAATCTGCAAGTTGTTCCTCAAGGTTTCCTCGCCAACCTTCAAGTTTCTCCTACCTTGGAAGACCAGATTCGCCAAGCCCAGCTTCTTGATGCTATGGTGAAAAAGGTGAAGATTGGTATTGCAAAGAGTCAGTCCAAGTACAAGTGTTACCGACTTGATGACAAGGACACTCTCTTCTTCGAGGATCGAATTGTTGTGCCCAAAGGTGAACTTCGTAAAGTGATCATGAATGAGGCTCACAACTCTCTCCTCTCCATCCACCCTGGGAGCACGAAGATGTATCAAGATCTCAAGAAAACCTATTGGTGGACTCGAATGAAGCGTGAGATCGCTCAATTCGTGAATGAATGTGATGTCTGCAGAAGAGTGAAAGCAGAACACCAAAGGCCAGCAGGTCTCCTCCAACCTCTTGCCATTCTAGAATGGAAGTTTGACCACATTGAAATGGACTTCGTGACTGGGTTTCCAAAGTCCAAGCGTGGCAATGATGCTATATTCGTTGTCATCGACAAGCTCACCAAAGTGGCTCATTTCCTGCCTATCAAAGAGTCAATCACTGCAGCTCAATTGGCGGAGCTCTACACCTCTCGAATTGTCTCTTTGCACGGTATTCCTCAAGTGATATCTTCAGACCGTGGCAGCATCTTTACCTCCAAGTTCTGGGATTCTTTTCAGAAGGCCATGGGCACCAGCATTCGCTTCAGCACTGCTTTCCATCCTCAAACAAGCGGTCAAGTCGAGCGTGTCAACCAGATTCTTGAAGATATGCTCAGGGCTTGTGTTATCTCCTTCGGCATGAAGTGGGAGGATTGCCTTCCTTATGCTGAATTCTCGTACAACAACAGTTTCCAAGCAAGTTCCGGCAAGGCCCCATTTGAAATTCTGTATGGTAGGAAGTGCCGTACACCTCTCAACTGGTCTGAAACCGGTGAACGTCAGCTGCTGGGTAATGACCTAATCACAGAGGCAGAAGAAATATGCAAGGTCATTCGTGATAACCTCAAAGCAGCCCAATCCCGCCAGAAGAGCTACTATGATAGTAAGCACCGTGATTTGGCCTTCGAGATCGGAGATCATGTCTACCTCCGCGTCTCTCCTATGAAAGGGACTCGTCGCTTCGGTATCAAAGGGAAGCTTGCCCCCAGATACGTTGGACCTTTCAAGATCGTCAGCAAGAGAGGCGACCTCGCCTATCAACTCGAGCTTCCTGCAAACTTTGCCAATGTTCATGATGTGTTCCATGTCCCGCAACTCCGAAAGTGCTTCAAGACGCCTGAGCGCACCGTCAACTTCGAGGACATTGAGCTCCAAGAAGATCTCTCCTACCGTGAGCACCCAGTTGCAATCCTTGAAGAGATTGAACGCAAAACTCGCAACAAGTCAATCAAATTTCTCAAAATCAAGTGGTCACACCATTCCAACCGTGAAGCTACCTAGGAACGCGAGGATCACCTCCGTTCTGAGTACCCGGAGTTCTTTCAGTCCTAGATCTCGGGACGAGATCTTTTCGTAGTGGTGGAGTGTTGTAACACCCCATATGTAACCTTCCCGAATTGTACTCCAACTCTTGCCGTTTCCGGCATTAAGTTATATTTAATTCTCGGGTTCGGGTCTTTGTCTTCGTGTGTTGTTTTGTTTTTCGTGCATCTCATATCATGTCATCACGTGCATTGCAATTGCATACATGTTCATCTCATGCATTCGAGCATTTTCCCCGTTGTCCGTTTTGCATTCTGGCGCTTCGTTCTCCTCCGGTGGCCATTTCTAGCTTTCTTTCGTGTGTGGATTAAACATTTCCGGATTGGACCGAGACTTGCCATGCGGCCCTGGTTTACTACCGGTAGGCCGCCTGTCAAGTTTCGGGTCATTTGGACTTCGTTTGATACTCCAACGGTTAACCGAGGGACCGAAAAGGCCTCGTGTGTGTGCAGCCCAACACCCCTCCAATTTGGCCCAAAACCCACCAAACTCTGCTCCATCGTCTCGGTCATTCGATCACGATCGTGTGGGAGAAAACCGCACCTCATTTGGACTCTCCTAGCTCCACTTATGCCTATTTAAAGGCCCCCCATTTTCGGATCTCGGATTCTCCCCGTCCTCCTCAAAAAAAAAACTCCAGATCGCGCCGACGGACGTGTCCGGCCCGCACCGGACAGCGTCCGCCGCCGCCCGCCTCCGCCACGTGGCGCCGCCGCCGCGCGGGGCCCGAGGCGCCGCCGCCCGCGCCCGCCTCCGCCGCCGGCCCGAGGCCCCGCGCCCGACCCCGCCGCCTGTACAAAACAAACATCACATGATAACATCAGTACAACAAAAATGACTGGACAAAAGAGGTCAAAATTAAGGGACAAAAGTGGAGAATTTGCCTGAAAAACAATTGGTGTATCTGCTCCATCATCTTGTGTGACAATGACCTCATCATCTTGTGTGACAATGACCTCCTCATGTGTATCATGGCCATCAAAATGGGCCTCCTCATGTGTAACTTGGCCATCAACATGGGCCTCCTCATGTGTAACTTGGCCATCAACATGGACCTCCTCCTGTGTAAGTTGACCATCCTCTTGTGTGACTTGAACCTCCTCCTGTGTACCTTGGTCATCATCTTGTTGTGCCAAAACAATTTCATCATCTGACACATCATCAGGAATGGCCCTTGGACCCCTTCTTGTTGTTCTCTCTGCTAGATTTGGCAAAATGCCAGCCTTTTTGAGATTACGTCCTTTGATGTTGTGGCCTGTTTCATGGTAGTATGAACATGTTATTGTGATTCCATGTCTGCTCATCACCTTGGTTCCATCTTTCTTTTCAATCTCATAAGGCTGCTTTCTCCTACTCTTGTTTGAAGGCCTCCCTACTTTTTTTTTCAAAGACAGGTGGCTTGATTTCACAGCCATTCATCTTCTGCCACTCACTCCTATCTCTGCAAGGCTTGATAATGGGTTTGTATGCTAGCTTGAATACTTCTATACTGTAACAGGAGTGCACCAAACTCTCAGGATCAATCCTCTCATGTCTGCAGCATGCAATTGCATGGTGACATGGAACTCCACTAAGATCCCACCTTTTGTGTAACGCCCCATATGTAACCTTCCCGAATTGTACTCCAACTCTTGCCGTTTCCGGCATTAAGTTATATTTAATTCTCGGGTTCGGGTCTTTGTCTCCGTGTGTTGTTTTGTTTTTCGTGCATCTCATATCATGTCATCACGTGCATTGCATTTGCATACATGTTCATCTCATGCATTCGAGCATTTTCCCCGTTGTCCGTTTTGCATTCCGGCGCTTCGTTCTCCTCCGGTGGCCATTTCTAGCTTTCTTTGGTGTGTGGGGATTAAACATTTCTGGATTGGACCGAGACTTGCCATGTGGCCTTGGTTTACTACCGGTAGGCCGCCTGTCAAGTTTCGGGTCATTTGGACTTCGTTCGACACTCCAACGGTTAACCGAGGGACCGAAAAGGCCTCGTGTGTGTGCAGCCCAACACCCCTCCAATTTGGCCCGAACCCACCAAACTCAGCTCCATCGTCTCGGTCGTTCGATCATGATCGTGTGGGCGAAAATCACACCTCATTTGGACTCTCCTAACTCCACGTATGCCTATTTAAAGGCCCCCCATTTTCGGATCTTGGATTCTCCCCGTCCTCCTCAAAAAAAAACTCCAGATCGCGCCGACGGACGTGTCCGGCCCGCACCGGACAGCGTCCGCTGCCGCCCGCCTCCGCCACGTGGCGCCGCCGCCCGCGCCCGCCTCCGCCGCCGGCCCGAGGCCCCGCGCCCGACCCCGCCGCCTTGAGGCGCCGCGCCGCCGCCCCGTCGCCCGCCCGACCGCCGCCCGCCTCCTCTCCGGCGAGCCGCCGCCCGCCGGCCACCGCGCCGCTCCTCCCCGCCCTCGTCGCCGACCGGCGCCGCCGCCCGCCTCCGCAGCGTCCGCCGCCGCCTCGCCCTCGCCGCCCCGGCCTCTCCCCGCTGTTCCGCCGGCTCCGGCGAGCTCCTCCGGCGAGCTACAGTACCCCGGCCGCCTCGGTTCCCGTGCCTCGATCTGGATCTCAGATCTGGAATTTTGAAACCCTAGGGGTTGACTTTCCCCTCCCCCGTCTATTTTTTTATGCAACTTTGACTGCTCGTATCTTTGCATCCGTAGCTCCGATTTGGGCATATGATATATCAAAATCTTCGTCTCGACGAGTACATCATTTCATTCCATTGCATCATTTGCATTTGAGGTCATCTTGGTGCCCTAAATGCTGTTGGAAGGAGGCATCATGAGTTAAATTGCAGATCCGTTAGCCCTACATTGACTTTTGTCATTTTTGCCATGATTATTGTGTGCATGATATGCCTGTGCCCCTTTGGGATGAATTGTTAAGCATGTTGTCTTCTTTCCAGAGGTGCCTCCCTTGCATTTTTAGGATGTGTGTGTTGTCTTGTGCAAGCTTGCGAAGAGGGGTACTTGAGTTTACTGATTTCAGGGACTTAGTGAAAATCACTAAGTCTGGGATGTTTTAGTTCACGATGCTATATGTCCAACTTGTTTCCTAGTGATCCGTGCCTCTTTTGAGGATGATCAGTAAGAGTGATTTGTTATGCTTGTTGTGCTTAATCCATCCATGTCTTTACTTGTTATGTTGGAGCACCCTAGGTTGACTCAATCGAGCTCAACTTTGGCATAGTTGTTGTTTTGGGCAGATCGTGAACTCTTTTGCGATTTTGCCGAAGCTATTGCTAGAGATCCATGCATGCTATGCCATTGTTCTTGCCATGTCTAGCTAGCATTTTGTGCCTTCTTAATGGATATATGCTTGCCTTGCCATGAATTGCACCATAGTGAGTGCATCGAGCTCGTTTACATGCCTCCGTGAGTTATTATTTCAGCATGTCCCAGTTTTCACTAAGTCTGAAAACTGATTGTGTTTCATCGATGTTCGTGTGCTCGGTAGAGTATTTTGTGAACCCTTTTGGCCCCAGGTCATTTTGGGTGTTTTGTTAAGATTGTTGAGTAGCTCCATGCCATGCTCTTACTTGCCATGTTCAGGTTTTGCTTCATGTTGTTTTGCTGCTCCGAAGAGAGCATCGTTGTCTGAAATTCCAGACTAGCGTTAATTTCGCTAAGTCTGAAATCTGTTTTGCTTATTCAGTTTTGCCATGCTTGTTTGAAGCCCTTAATGGATGATTTTGCCTATGCCTTAGTCCTGGTGATTTGTTAAGCTTCTTGAGTACATCACTGCCATGCAATTTGTTTTCATGTTTGGTGGCTGTAGCATGTTCATTTTGTTGCATTTAGGAGCCTACTTGCTGTAAATCGCAGATCGGTTCGTTTAGTAAAACGCTTGCCATTTCCAAACCGTAGCTCCGATTGCCATGATCTTTATATTGTTTTCAGGGGATTTCTTCCCCTCTATCCAGTGGCACACTTTGTTTTCCAAGTTGAGGCCAGGTTCATGCATTTCCTGTCACGTCTTGCATTTCGCATCCCGCATCGCATCCCGCATAGCATATCATGTTTGCATATTATTGGTTGCCCTTGCACGTGGTTGATTGTATCCTTGTTGCTTGTTTGTGTTGTTGGGTAGAGCCGGGAGACGAGTTCGCTAACGAGGAGCCCGTTGAGTTTGCTTTTGAGGATCCAGTCAACTCTGACAACTGTGCAGGCAAGATGATCACACGCTTGAAATCACTACTATCTTTGCTATGCTAGTTTGCTCGCTCTTTTGCTTTGCCAATGCTACGATGCCTACCACTTGCTTTTCAGCCTCCCAATTGCCATGATTGAGCCCCTAACCCACCTTTGTCCTAGCAAACCATTGATTGGCTATGTTACCGCTTTGCTCAGCCCTTCTTATAGCGTTTCTAGTTGCAGGTGAAGATTGGAGTCGTTCCTTGTTGGAACATTTATTTACTTGTTGGGATATCATTATATTGCCATGTTATCTTTACTCATCTATATACTTGGTAAAGGGTGGAAGGCTCGGCCTCTCGCCTAGTGTTTTGTTCCACTCTTGCCGCCCTAGTTTTCCGTCATATCGTTGTTATGTTCCCGGATTGTTGCGTCCCTTACGCGGTTGGGCTATAATGGGAAACCCTTGATAGTTCGCCTTGATTAAAGCTTTTCCATCAATGCCCAACATTGGTTTTACCATTTGCCACCTACCCTTTTCTTTCCCTTGGGTTTCCGGAGCCCGAGGGTCATCTTTATTTTAGCCCCCCATGGGCCAGTGCTCCTCTGAGTGTTGGTCCGAACTAGAGCCCTGTGCAGCGCCACCTCGGGGAAACTTGAGGGCTGGTTTTAGTTGTACGGATTGCTCATCTGAGTGTGCCCTGAGAACGAGATATGTGCAGCTCCTATCGGGATTTGTCGGCACATTCGGGCGGTGTTGCTGGACTAGTTTTGACCTGTCGAATCATCTTGTTGTACCGGGATACCGAGTCTGATCGGTGGGTCCTGGGTGGAGGTCTATTCCTTCGTTGACCGTGAGAGCTTGTTATGGGCTAAGTTGGGACCCCCCTGCAGGGATTGATCTTTCGAAAGCCGTGCCCGCGGTTATGGGCAGATGGGAATTTGTTAATGTCCGGTTGTAGATAACTTGAACCTTAAATAATTAAAATGAATCAACTGCGTGTGTTGTCGTGATGGCCTCTTCTCGGCGGAGTCCGGGAAGTGGACACGGCGTTGGAGTTATGTTTGCGTAGGCTGCTCTATATAGTTTCCGCTCGTGCTTTGCCTCCTCTTCTCGCCCTACTTTGCGAATAAGTTAGCCACCATATATGCTAGTCGCTTGCTGCAGCTCCACTTTACATTACCCCTTTCCTACCTATTAAGCTTAAATAGTCTTGATCGCGAGGGTGCGAGATTGCTGAGTCCTTTGTGGCTCATAGATTACTATTACACTAGATGCAGGGACAGATGACACCTCTCCGGATGGCACGCTCGAGCTGAAGTGGGAGTACGACGAGGACTCTCAGCGCTACTATGTGTCGTTTCCTGATGATCAGTAGGGATGCCTATTCGGGGTTAGATTCAGGGCCTAGTCGCTTGTTGGGGGTCTTTTCTATTTTGGCACCGTAGTCGGGCCATGAGTGATTGTATGATGGATGTTATTTATGTACTTTGATGTGACGTGGCGAGTGTAAGCCAACTATGCTATTATTCCCCTTTATATTATATATGTACATGGGTTGTGTAATGATTCCCGACTTGCGACATTGCTTTCAATGCGCCTATGTCTCTAAGTCGTGCCTCGACACGTGGGAGACATAGCCGCATCAAGGGCGTTACAGGTATCCTAAGAGGTCATCTTTTGATCTTGTTGGCTATTCTGACTCGGACTATGCCGGAGACAAGTGAAAGAACATGCGGTGCCCCCATGTTTGGTTTTGGTAATTGATGACAATCTCTATGGACTAATGGTTGCCTTGAGGTATATTTGAAGGTTTTGTCCATAGGCTTTTCTTGGAGTACATGTGCTGGTTTCAAGGAGAGTTTGTGTCGACCAAGTTGCTATTCAAGGAATTACCTAAAGATTGGTCTCGTGAGATGTTCATCAAGATTAAGTCAAAGAGTGAATCAAGTTGATCGACACACAAAGTGTAGAAGATGTACCGAGAGGGATCAAGTGATCCCATGGTATGGTAAGCATTATCAATTATGCTTTGTATGCTAACCAATGGTCTTCGTGAGAGTTCTTTGTGGGGTTAGGTTGCCGTGTGCAAGTTCAAGTGATGCATCATGAAGAGATCAAGTGCTAGA
This sequence comes from Triticum monococcum, assembly GCA_034509565.1. Taxonomy (NCBI): domain Eukaryota; kingdom Viridiplantae; phylum Streptophyta; class Magnoliopsida; order Poales; family Poaceae; genus Triticum; species Triticum monococcum. The sequence continues at coordinate 390,962,067 of CM067841.1, forward strand.
AGCTTGCCATCCATTGTGGTGACAATGGACTTGTGAAGATGTTCCAAAGAGTGGCTCACCCATAGTGGAGTATGGGGGAGCAATCTACTAGTCTTCACCAAGCCAACGCAATCAAGAAAGGTGGTCCAACTTGAGGAAGTTAAGATTGTCTACATCTAGCTCAAGTGGACTTTGTGCAAGGAAAAGGTTTGCCCTTGATAGGTTTTATATTTTACCGGTCTCATGGTGGTAGTTGGGAGACCGGGTTATAGGATCGATTGCCATACTATCAAGGGGGGCTCTTGATGAGTAGCTTGATCGTGTCGTTCGCAGAGAGCTCAAACCATTGCATCCTTGCATCATCTTTCTTGGTTCTTGTTTGGTTCTATTTTTGAGTCTTAGAGCTTATGGTCATCTTGATGACAAGCTCGATTTCATCAAAAACGGAGTTCTCATGCTTCTTCTATTGCGTTTTCGGTGTTGGAGGTTTTACCAGTCTTATTCGAGGAAGGGTTCTCACCATTTATTATGGGCCTTTTCTAATTTGCTTTTTATTATTATTTCTATCAATATTGTGTTAGCCCTTGTCGCTAGCTTTCCAACAAACTTGGTTTCGCTGAATTTGGAGTCCGTTTGCAGAAGTTGTGTCAGTTTTGGTGTCCTTAAAAAGGCTGTAGCGGTACTACCGCCCATGGGAGCGGTACTTCCGTGGCTACTTCCGCTCCGGACCAAAAACTCATCATAATTCCAGCGGTGGTAGGCACAAATGTAATTTTTTTAGTACCGCTCGCAAGCAGTAGTACTGCTACCCCTAGCGGTAGTACCGTGAGTATGAGTAGTAGTACCGCTCTGTGCGGGCTGTGAGCATAACAGTTGGATTTTCCCCACCTTTAAAATGGGGTCTTATTCCCCAATGAATTTATCCTTTGAGCTCGTGTTCTTCCCCCATTGTTGACCTTCTTCGAGCTTGCTATCTCTCAATCCCTCCATGGGTTCTTGCTAGTTTGGGGGGGGGGGAGGAGATCTAGATCCACATTTCCACCAATCACTTTCTCCTCTATGTGAGCGGAACCCCTTGGATCTAGATCTTGGAGTTCTTGGTGTTCTCCTTCTTGTTCTTCCTCTCATTTTCCTCCCTAGCATTAGTTTCTTTGGTGGGATTTGGGAGAGAAGGACTTGGGCACTCTGTGTGCCCTTGCCATTGCATTTGGTGCATCGGTTTGAGTTCTCCACGGTGATACATGAAAGTTACAAGTTGAGAAGCTTATTACTCTTGGGTGCTTGGTACCCTTGAGATTGTTCCTCTTGGGTGCTTGGGCACCCTAGATGGTTGGTGGTGTTCAGAGCTCAATCATTGTGGTGTAAAGCTCCGGGCAAGCGTCGGGGTCTCCAATTAGGTTGTGGAGACCGCCCCGAGCAATTTGACGGGTACCTGTGACCGCCCACAAGGGTTGCCAAAGTGTACGGGTTCGGTGACCGCCCCAAGGGTTGCCATTTGTACGGGTTCGGTGACCACCCTCAAGGGTCCCTTAGTGGAATCATGGCATCTTGCATATGCAAGGGCGTGAGGAGATTACAGTGGCCCTAGTGGCTTCTTGGGGAGCATTGTGCCTCCACACCGCTCCAACGGAGATTAGCATCCGCAAGCTAGGGTGTGAACTTCGGGATACATCATCGTCTCTGCGTGCCTCGGTTATCTCTTACCCGAGCCCTTTACTTATGCACTTTACTTTGTGATCGCCATATTGTTTCTTGTCATATATCTTGCTATCACATAGTTGTTTATCTTGCTTAGTATAAGTTGTTGGTGCACATAGGTGAGCCTAGTTGTTCTAGGTTTTGTGCTTGACAAATTAACCGCTCGGTTTATTCCACATTTGTTCAAGCCTAAACTGTAATTATTTTAAATCGCCTATTCACCCCCCTCTAGGTGACTTACACGATCTTTCAATTGGTATCAGAGCCTCATCTCTCTTTTTAAGGCTTAACTGCCTAGAGAGTAAGGATGTCGACTAGGGGTTTAGGATTCTCTGACACTCTTAGTTTCGATGGCACAAATTTTGATGTTTGGGTAATTCGCATGCTTATTATCTTTAGGGTCATGGACCCAAATTTAGAGCGAATTGTAGATATGGCTTTTTCTCCTCCAAAGGATCCTCAACGATTATCTTTAGATGATGATAAAAACTCTTATCTCAATGCTCAAGCTTCTAATGTGCTCTTTGATTCTTTGAGCAATGTAGTTATATTTCAACTCATGCCATTTCGGGATGCTCATGAGTTTGGACAAAGCTTCAAGATAAATATGGCGTGTCCAAGTTTTGTGGGGATGATTGTTCTCCCTCCACCTCCGGCCGTGTTGAGTTCTCAACTTCTTCTACTTCACCTATGGTTTGCCACAAGGTAATGAAATGGTGAGTAGTGTTGGTCGTTGCAATGATTATAGTATGCTTATTGTGGATGATCCTTCATCACTATCTTATTGCAATGCATCTTCTTTGGACTTTAACACTTCGAGCACCATACATGTTTCACATGCTTGTGTTGATAGTCCGTGCATATCTTGTAGAAATTGCTTGACTAAATCTCATGATGATATGCTTGTTATATCTTGTTGCCATGATAAAAATGCTTGTATTTCCTTGAGTTGTGGTGCTAACAATGTAGAGGAAACCCAACACTCCATGGAACATGATTTGGTTTTAAATGGTGCTTCAAGGGATCCTACATCATCGTCTATTGCGGTTTGCCTTATGGCTAAGGCTTCAAAGGTATCTCCTACCTTTAACCCCAATATGTCTCTTGATGATGATGTTGATTCTAATAATGATGAGGATAATGATGAAGAGAATGATAATGTTGCCTCCTTAAAAATTAAGGGGGGAATGATTTTTAAAGCTCTTCGTAAGAATAAAATTGCTCGTTCCAACTTCATGGAAATCATGTCCATTGCCATTGAGGGCAAGATTTATATTGAGGAGTTGGAATCTCATCTCGAGGAGCACGAGGTCACCATTGAAAAAAATGGAAGGTCATGAGCGTGATTATGCTAACGAGATTGCGGACCTCTCTCAAGCTCTTGAACTCGAACAAACCACCAAGGAATCTCTTGAGGAGACTTTTGCTCTAGAATTATCTAGAGTGAAGGAATCTCATGATAGAGCTCTTGAGGTGGCCAATGATTTTGAAACTAAAAATGAGAAGCTTGAAGTTGCTCATGCTAAACTTCTTTGAGGACTTTGGGCACCTCGAAAATGGCTCGAGGGTCATTAAGATTGAGCTCATCAAACTCACCGAGTCTCATGCACAACTTAAAGCTTCATATTCAAAAGAGCTTGCCAAGTTGCCTTCTCCTCTTGCTATTTGATGCTTGTGCTACTAACTCTATTACTTGTGAAGCATCCATTTTGAAGGAAAATGTTGAGCTACGTGCTCAACTTGAGTTGTTATCTAGCAATTATGGGAAATTGGAAGAAAGTCATGAAAAGCTCGCAAGATCTCATGATGATATTATAGTATCCCATAATGTGCTAAAGATAGCTCATGAGGCCATGATTGCTAAGGTAACATCTAGTAAGACTCATGTGGATACTAGCACTAGTTGAAGTCAAAATGCTATATTGCCATGTGCTAGTCCTTGTAATTCATCTACTCATAATGTTAGTACATCTTGTGATGAATTGCTCTCCTTGCCTTGTTGCTCTAGTGATGAAGTTTATACTTCCTTTATTACTTGTGTTGATACTAACCATATAGAGGAAATCAAAGAGCTCAAGGCCCAAGTCACTTCATTAAAGAAAGACTTGGAAATGTGTCATGAAGGGAAGTCCACACTCAACAATATCTTTGATAACCCACAAGTATAGGGGATCGCAACAGTTTTCGAGGGTAGAGTATTCAACCCAAATTTATTGATTAGACACAAGGAGAGCCAAAGAATATTCTCAAGTATTAGCAGCTGAGTTGTCAATTCAACCACAGCTGGAAACTCAATATCTACAACAAGTGTTTAGTAGCAAAGTAATATGATGGTAGTGGTAACGGTAGCAAAAGTAATATTTTTGGTGTTTTGTAGTGATGATAACAATAGCAACGGAAAAGTAAATAAGCGAAGAACAATATATGGAAAGCTCATAGGCAATGGATCGGTGATGGAGAATTATGTCGGATGGTTCATCATGTAACAGACATAACCTAGGGTGACATAGAACTAGCTCCAGTTCATCAATGTAATGTAGGCATGTATTCCGAATATAGTCATACATGCTTATGGAAAAGAACTTGCATGACATCTTTTGTCCTACCCTCCCGCGGCAGCGGGGTCCTATTGGAAACTAAGGGATATTAAGGCCTCCTTTTAATAGAGTACCGGAACAAAGCATTAACACATAGTCAATACATGAACTCCTCAAACTACGGTCATCACCGGGAGTGGTCTCAATTATTGTCACTTCGGGGTTGCCGGATCATAACACATAGTAGGTGACTATAGACTTGCAAGATAGGATCAAGAACTCTCATATATTGATGAAAACATAATAGATTCAGATCTGAAATCATGGCACTCGGGCCCTAGTGACAAGCATTAAGCATAGCAAAGTCATAGCAACATCAATCTCAGAACATAGTGGATACTAGGGATCAAACCCTAACAAAACTAACTCGATTACATGATAAATCTCATCCAACCCATCACTGTCCAGCAAGCCTACGATGGAATTACTCACGCACGGCGGTGAGCATCATGAAATTGGTGATGGAGGATGGTTGATGATGACGATGGCGACGGATTCCCCTCTCCGGGGCCCCGAACGGACTCCAGATCAACCCTCCCGAGAGAGTTTAGGGCTTGGCGGCGGCTCTGTATCGTAAAACGTGATGAATCCTTCTCCCTGGTTTTTTTCTCCCCGAAAGTGAATATATGGAGTCCAGGTTGAGGTCGATGGAGCGTCAGGGGGCCCACGAGGCAGGGGGCGCGCCCAGGGGGTAGGGCGCGCCCCCCACCCTCGTGGACAGGCGAAGGCCCCCCTGACGTGGATCTTCCTTCCAGTATTTTTTATATATTCCAAAATAATTCTCCGTTGTTTTTAGGTCATTTCGAGAACTTTTATTTCTGCACAAAAATAACACCATGGCAGTTCTGCTGAATACAGCGTCAGTCCAGGTTAGTTCTATTCAAATCATGCAAGTTAGAGTCCAAAACAAGGGCAAAAGTGTTTGGAAAAGTAGATACGACGGAGACGTATCAACTCCCCCAAGCTTAAACCTTTGCTTGTCCTCAAGTCAGTTGATAAACTGAAAGTGATAAAGAAAAACTTTTACAAACTCTGTTTGCTCTTGTCGTTGTAAATATGTAAAGCCAACATTCAAGTTTTCAGCAAAGATTATGAACTAACCATATTCACAATAACACTTAGGTCTCATGTTTACTCATATCAATGTCATAATCAACTAGCGAGCAATAATAATAAATCTCAGATGACAACACTTTCTCAAAACAATCATGATATGATATAACAAGATGGTATCTCGCTAGCCCTTTGTGAGACCGCAAAACATAAATGCAGAGCACCTTTAAAGATCAAGGACTGACTAGACATTGTAATTCATGGTAAAAGAGATCCAGTCAAGTCATACTCAATGTAAACTAACAGTAATGAATGCAAATGACAGTGGTGCTCTCCAACTGGTGCTTTTTATTAAGAGGATGATGACTCAACATAAAAGTAAATAGATAGGCCGTTCGCAGAGGGAAGCGAGGATTTGTAGAGGTGCCAGAGCTTGGTTTTGAAATAGATATGAATAATATTTTGAGCTGTATACTTTCATTGTCAACATAAGAACCAAGAGATGGCGATATCTTCCATGCTACACACATTATAGGCGGTTCCCAAACAGAATGGTAAAGTTTATACCCCCCTCCACCAATAAGCATCAATCCATGGCTTGCTCGAAACAACGAGTGCCTCCAACTAACAAGAGTCGGGGGGGGGGGTTGTTTGCAATTATTTTGATTTGATTTGCATAAAGCATGGGACTGGGCATCCCGGTGACCAGCCATTTTCTCGTGAGTGAGGAGCGGAGTCCACTCCTCTCGAGAATAACCCGCCTAACATGGAAGATACGGACAACCCTAGTTGATACATGAGCTATTCGAGCATACAAAACAGAATGTTTATTTGAAGGTTTAGAGTTTGACACATACAAATTTACTTGGAACGGCAGGTAGATACCGTATATAGGTAGGTATGGTGGACTCATATGGAATAACTTTGGGGTTTATGGAATTGGATGCACAAGCAGTATTCCCGCTTAGTACAGGTGAAGGCTAGTAAAAGACTAGGAAGCAACCAGCTAGAGAGTGACAACAGCCATGAACATGCATTAAAATTAATCAACACCGAATGCCAGCATGAGTAGGATATAATGCACCATGAACATAAATATCGTAGAGGCTATGTTGATTTTGTTTCAACTACATGCGTGGACATATGCCAAGTCAAGCTACTGGAATCGTTCAAAAGAGGAAACCACCCTATCATACCACATCACAACCATTTTAATAGCATGTTGGCACGCAAGGTAAACCATTATAAGCTCCTAGCTAATTAAGCATGGAATAAGCAACTATAATCTATAATTGTCATTGCAAACATGTTTATTCATAATAGGCTAAATTAGGAACGATGAACTAATCATATTTACAAAAACCAGAGAGGTCGAGTTCATACCAGCTTTTCTCATCTCAATAAGTTCATCATATAATCATCATTATTGCCTTTCACTTGCACGACCGAATAGTGTGGATAATAATAATAGGGCACGTGCTTGGACTAAGCTAGAATCTGAAAGCATTCAATTCAAGAGAGAAGACAAGGTAATATGGGCTCTTTGTCAGATCAACGATAATGCATATAAGAGCCACTTTAACATTTTAATTATGGTCTTCTCCTCTCGACCCCCAAAGAACAAGAAAAGAAATAAAACTATTTACACGGGAAAGCTCCCAACAGGCAAAAGAAGAACGAGAAATATTTTTGGGTTTTCTTTTTAATTACTACTACACGCATGGAAAGTAAACTAGTTAAAAGTTACAACTATATTTTTTTGTTTTTCTTAAGGTTTATTAAACACACAAGAAGAAAGCATAAAAAAGGAAAATAAACTAGCATGTATGATACAATTAAAAAGTATGAGCACCGACAACTAGCAATGAGTGTGTGAACATGAATGTAATGTCAGTGAGAAATACGTACTCCCCCAAGCTTAGGCTTTTGGCCTAAGTTGGTCTACGGCCACAGCTGGCCTGGCGGATATCCAAAGTAATAGTTGGGGTCGTACTATGAAGAAGCCTCGGATTGCCACTGGTTGGCAATCACCTCCGGATCCCACTAGTAATCAGACTGTCGTGGAGGCTCAAATTGTGATTCCAGCTCTGGCTCTGTAGCTGATGTAGGGTTCCGGTAGGCGTGAATGGCCTCCAATGAAACAAGGTACTTACCTGCAGATAAATCAAACAAGGAAGGAGCAGGCAGGGTAATAGTCTCAGGATGATTTTTACCAAATATTAATTTGTACTTAAGCGCCTTTTCCCTATTCTTAACAATAAAATCATGTGCTACCATACTCTTATAATCTAGATAAACAGGAGGCAGAAACTTCTCTTCCTTCTCGTAATGCCTAATAGGTATGTTAAAGTGTGCAGCAAGGCGCGAGGCGAAGATGCCTCGAAGGACGGGGCCCTTAGTGCGGTTAAGATTTAACCGCTTTGCAACAATAGCGCCCATACTGAATGTGTCATCATGAAATAAGGCATGGCAAAAAATAACAATATCAGGGGCACTCAGGTTTCCACAGTTTCCGCGCCCAATTAAGCATCTACTAGCAAATATAGAAAAGTAACGTAGAACAGGAAAGTGTATGCTAGTAATTTGTGCGTCGGAAACCTTCCTCGTTTCCCCTACAGTAATGGTATCAATAAACCCATCCACATCGTCACGATGTGGTTCCTCTACACTGCCCTCGAAAGGGATCAAACAAACCCAGCAGAAATCACGAAGTGACATCTCCTTATGCTCATCATATAAATAAAATTCCACCATAGGTGGTGAGCTCCTAACATGGAAATGAAAGTTTTGCACAAAGATATTGGTGAGTAAGAGATAATGTTCATGTTGGTCGTGGAGGAAGGCGGCGAGGCCTGCATTCTCAGCCAATTCATAGAAATCATCATAAATCCCAGCTGCTCTCAAGAAATTATCACAAGGCCATTCAGACGGCTGAACCTCCGCGGTGCAAGGAAGATTATATTTGGGCCTCTTATCCTCCTCACTTTGCTCATCCTTCGAGCTTTGGCTCGATGAGCCCCTCAAAAATCTCTTCATCTTTTTCTGAAAATTTCTGAAATTTTTAGTAACTTCAAAATAAAAGTGAATCAAACTCAACAAAATTGATAACAACTACTCCTACAAGTGCCTAGAGGCAATATCATGCATCAAAACTACTTTTGACCACATAAATTTGACATGCAAGCTCAAGAACAGGGTCACCTAAGCAGCAAAAATATGCAATGAATAAAGCACTAGAACAAAAACTAATTGGACCATTGGAGGAGTCACATACCAAGGAACAATCCCCCAAAGCAGTTTTGTGAGAGGTGCTTTAAACAAGGAGATCGAAAATGGCAGCAAAATGATCTTGGACTCGGGTTTGAGATGGTTAGTGATGTTTGTGGGAGGAAGAATGAGTGTGTGGTAGCTGGAATAAGTGGAGGGGAGCCACCGTGGACCCACGAGGCAGGAGGGTGTGCCCAGGGGGATAGGGTGCGCCCTCCACCCTCGTGGCCAGTTGCTTGCTCCCCCTGCTGTGTTCTCAGTGCCAGATATTCTCAAATATTCCAGAAAAAATCATATTTAAATTTCAGGGCATTTGGAGAACTTTTATTTTCGGGGTATTTTTTATTGCATGGATAATTCAGAAAACAGACAAAAAATATTATTTTTTCTTTATTTAATATAAATAACAGAAAGTAAAAAGAGGGTACAGAGAGTTGTGTTTTCTAAATTCATCCATCTCATGCTCATCAAAAGGAATCCACTAACAAGGTTGATAAAGTCTTGTTAACAAACTCATTCTGAATAACATGGAACCGGAGAATTTTTGAATAACACTAAGTTACCTCAACGGGGATATGCACATCCCCAATAATAAGAATATCATATTTCTTCTTGACAGTAGGAAGAGGAAATTCAAAACCTCCAAAAATAATCGATGGAATTTTTCCAATAGAGTTTATACTATGGACTTGAGGTTGTTTCCTCGGAAAGTGTACCGTATGCTCATTACCATTAACATGAAAAGTGGCATTGCCTTTTGTGCAATCAATAACAGCCCCTGCAGTATTCAAAAAGGGTCTTCCAAGAATAATAGACATACTATCGTCTTCGGGAATATCAAGAATAACAAAGTCCGTTAAAATAGTAACATTTGCAACCACAACAGGCACATCTCACAAATACCGACAGGTATAGCAGTTGATTTATCAGCCATTTGCAAAGATATTTCAGTAGGTGTCAACTTATTCAAATCAAGTCTATGGTATAAAGTGAGAGGCATAATACTAACACCGGCTCCAAGATCACATAAAGCAGTTTTAACATAGTTTCTTTTAATGGAGCGTGGTATAGTTGGTACTCCTGGATCTCTAAGTTTCTTTGGTATTCCACCTTTAAAAGTATAATTAGCAAGCATGGTGGAAATTTCAGCTTCCGGTATCTTTCTTTTATTAGTAACAATATCTTTCATGTACTTATCATAAGGATTCATTTTAAGCATATCAATTAAACGCATACGCAAAAAGATAGGTCTAATCATTTCAGCAAAGCGCTCAAAATCCTCATCATCCTTTTTCTTGGATGGTTTAGGAGGAAAAGGCATGGGTTTCTGAACCCATGGTTCTCTTTATTTATCGTGCTTCTAGCAACAAAGTCTCTCTTATCATAACGTTGATTCTTTGATTGTGGGTTATCAAGATCAACAACAGGTTTAATCTCTACATCACTATCATTGCTAGGTTGAGCATCAACATGAACGTCATCATTAACATTATCACTAGCTTCATGTTCATTACCAGATTGTGTTTTAGCATCATAAATAGAAATATCATTGGGATTCTCAGGTATGTCTACAACAGGTTCACTAGAAGCATGCAAAGTCCTATCATTTTTCTTTTTCTTCCTCTTAGAAGGACTAGGTGCATCAATATTATTTCTCTGAGAGTCTTGCTCAATTCTCTTAGGATGGCCCTCAGGATACAAAGGTTCCTGAGTCATTTTACCACCTCTAGTCATAAATCTAACAGCATTATCATTTTTCTTACTATTCAATTCACTGAGCAAATCATTCTGAGCCTTAAGTACTTATTCTACTTGAGTGGTAACCATAGAAGCATGTTTACTAATAAGTTTAAGTTCACCTTTAACATTAGCCATATAATCACCCAAGTGTTCAAGCATATCAACATTGCGTTTTAATTCTCTACCAAAATAAGCATTGAAGTTTTTTTGTTTAACCATAAAGTCATCAAACTCATCCAAGCATGGGCTAGCAAACTTAGTAAATGGGATTTCAACTTTATCATATCTATAGAGAGAATTTACCTTTACTACCTGTGTCGGGTTATCAAGACCATGTATTTCTTCAGCAGACGGTAAATTAAGACCATGTATTTCTTCAATAGGAGGTAAATCCTTAACATCTTCAACTTTAATACCTTTTTCCTTCATAGATTTCTTTGCCTCTTGCATATCTTCAGGACTGAGAAATAGAATACCCCTTTTCTTCGGAGTTGGCTTAGGAGTTGGTTCAGGAATTGGATCAGGAAGTGTCCAATTATTTTCATTAGTCAACATATTATTCAATAAAATTTCAGCTTCATCTGGTGTCCTTTCTCTGAAAACACAACCAGCACAACTATCCAGATGGTCTCTGGAAGCATCGGTTAGTCCATTATAAAAGATATCAAGTATTTCATTTTTCTTAAGAGGATGATCAGGCAAAGCATTAAGTAATTGGAGAAGCCTCCCCCAAGCTTGTGGGAGACTCTCTTCTTCAATTTGCACAAAATTATATATTTCCCTTAAAGCAGCTTGTTTCTTATGAGCGGGGAAATATTTAGCAGATAAGTACTAAATCATATCCTGGGAATTACGCACACAACCAGGATCAAGAGAATTAAACCATGTCTTAGCATCACCCTATAATGAGAACGGAAATATCTTAAGGATATAATAATAGCGAGTTTTCTCATCATTAGTGAACAGGGTGGCTATATCATTTAATTTAGTAAGATGTGCCACAACAGTTTCAGATTCACAGCCATAGAAAGGATCGGATTCAACTAAAGTAATTATCTCAGGATCAAAAGAGAAATCATAATCCTTATCAGTAACAAAGATAGGTGAAGTAGCATAAGCAGGATCATATTTCATTCTAGCATTCAAAGTTTTTTGTTTTAGCTTAGCTAATAATTTCTTAAGATCACTCCTATCATTGCAAGCAAGAAAATATCTAGCAGCTTCTTCATCCATAACATAGCCCTCAGGCACAACAGGTAATTCATATCTAGGGGGGAGAGTCTTCATCATCACTTTCATCAATATTATCAGTTTCAATAATTTCATTCTCTCTAGCCCTAGCAAGTTGTTCATCAAGAAATTCACCAAGTGGCACAGTAGTATCAAGCATAGAAGTAGTTTCATCATAAGTATCATGCATAGTAGAAGTGGCATCATCAATAACATGCGACATATCAGAATTAATAGCAGAAGCAGGTTTAGGTGTCACAAGCTTACTCAAAATAGAAGGTGAATCAAGTGCAGAGCTAGATGGCAGTTCCTTACCTCCCCTCGTAGTTGAGGGATATATTTTTGTTTTCGCGTCTTTCAAGTTCTTCATAATGATAAGCAGATGTAAATCCCAAGTGACTCAAAGAATAGAGCTATGCTCCCCGGCAACGGCGCCAGAAAATAGTCTTGATAACCCACAAGAATAGGGGATCGCAACAGTTTTCGAGGGTAGAGTATTCAACCCAAATTTATTGATTCGACACAAGGGGAGCCAAAGAATATTCTCAAGTATTAGCAGATGAGTTGTCAATTCAACCACACCTGGAAACTTAATATCTACAACAAGTGTTTAGTAGCAAAGTAATATGATAGTAGTGGTAACGGTAGTAAAAGGTAACGGTAGCAAAAGTAATATTTTTGGTGTTTTGTAGTGATGATAACAATAGCAACGGAAAAGTAAATAAGCGAAGAACAATACATGGAAAGCTCGTAGGCAATGGATTGGTGATGGAGAATTATGCCGGATGTGGTTCATCATGTAACAATCATAACCTAGGGTGACACGAAACTAGCTCCAGTTCATCAATGTAATGTAGGCATGTATTCCTAATATAGTCATACGTGCTTATGGAAAAGAACTTGCATGCCATCTTTTGTCCTACCCTTCCGTGGTAGCGGGGTCCTATTGGAAACTAAGGGATATTAAGGCCTCCTTTTAATAGAGTACTGGAACAAAGCATTAACACATAGTGAATACATGAACTCCTCAAACTACGGTCATCACCGGGAGTGGTCCCGTTTATTGTCACTTCGGGGTTGCCGGATCATAACACATAGTTGGTGACTATAGACTTGCAAGATAGGATCAAGAACTCTCATATATTGATGAAAACATAATAGGTTCAGATATAATATCATGGCACTCGGGCCCTAGTGACAAGCATTAAGCATAGCAACATCAATCTCAGAACATAGTGGATACTAGGGATCAAACCCTAACAAAACTAACTCGATTACATGATAAATCTCATCCAACCCATTACCGTCCAGCAAGCCTACGATGGAATTACTCACGCACGACGGTGAACATCATGAAATTGGTGATGGAGGATGGTTGATGATGACTATGGCGACGGATTGCCCTCTCCGGAGCCCCGAATAGACTCCAGATCAGCCCTCCCGAGAGAGTTTAGGGCTTGGCGACAGCTCTGTATCGTAAAATGCGATGAATCCTTATCCCTGGTTTTTTTCTCCCCGAAAGTGAATATATGGAGTCCAGGTTGAGGTCGGTGGAGCGTTAGGGGGCCCACGAGGCAGGGGGCGATCCCAGGGGGGTAGGGCACGCCCCCACCCTCGTGGACAGGTGGAGGCCCCCCTGACGTGGATCTTCCTTCCAGTATTTTTATATATTCCAAAATAATTCTCCGTTGATTTTTAGGTCATTCCGGGAACTTTTATTTCTACACAAAAATAACACCATGGCAATTCTGCTGAAAACAACGTCAGTCTGGGTTAGTTCTATTCAAATCATGCAAGTTAGAGTCCAAAACAAGGGCAAAAGTGTTTGGAAAAGTAGATACGATAGAGACGTATCAATCTTGAGTGTGCAAAAAAAAACCAATGACAAAGGTGGACTTGGATACAACTCCAATAAGAATAATAAGTCCAAGATGAACAAGAAGAAGGGCCAAAAACAAGTCAAGAATTCGACCAAGATCATTTGCTTCAAGTGCAAGATTGAAGGGAATCATGTTAGATCTTGCCCATTGAAGAAGAAGGCCATTAGTGACAAGCAACAAGGGAAGCGGCCACAAGTTCATTCTCATGCTCAACCTCAAGTTGAAGAAAGGCCTCTTCCCAAGAAAACTGAAGCTAATGCTTCTCAAGTTGAAAAATCAAGTGAGAAGAAAGTGAAGAGTAGACGTTGCTACCTATGTCATGAGAAAGGTCACATTGCTTCCTCATGCACTAGTGGTAACTTATCCAACCCAATTATTATTGATGATGTCTATTCTCTTGGGAAGGACAAGGTTGGCAATGTGGTTGCCAAGTTTCTTGGTACTCAAAGTGGTTTCAAGCAAAGAACCATTTGGGTTGCCAAGCCTATTGTGACTAACCTCTTAGGACCCAACTTGATTGGGGACCAACAAGCTCAAACTTGATCAATAGGTGTTGCTGGAGGGCATTGGAGACTTGGCTACATTATGAAGAATTAAGGGGACTTCATCATTCTTATTGTCTCAAGCCAAGTCAATTGGGTTATCAATTTTCTATACTATATCCACTATGCCTCCTGATGACCCACAAGTATAGGGGATCTATCATAGTCCTTTCGATAAGTAAGAGTGTCGAACCCAACGAGGAGTAGAAGGAAATGATAAGCAGTTTTCAGTAAGGTATTCTCTGCAAGCACTGAAATTATCGGTAACAGATAGTTTTGTGATAAGGTAATTTGTAATGGGTAACAAGTAATAAAAGTATGGAAAAACCAACGCCGACACGTGTGGGCGTTTGCACATCACCCACACACCTCCATCACCACTCATTTTGCCACGTATGGACAGATGACATCAGCAGAAATCTTTTTGGTTTTCGGCTTAAAAATGTTTTATCTCCTAATTTAAAAAGAGAATTAAAAATACGTTTTCATCATTAAATCCGTCGCGATGAGATCTTCAAAACTAGACCCCATGTTGATATGTTTCGACGAATTTTTTTGCTCAAAAGTTGCCATGATGTTTACACTGTAGTTGCCATGGTGCTTAAACTAAAGTTGCCATGTGGCAATTTTAGTTTGTAGATCATGGCAATTTTAGTTTTTGATGATGGCAATTCCAGTACTTTGACCATGAAAATATTTTTTTGTATGAACCATGACAATTTTAAGTGCATGTATCATGGCAATTTTAGTTTATGGTGCATGGCAAGTCTAGTTTCTTAATTCCCTGTTTTATAATATCTCAAAATTTACTTTTAAATATAGAAGAAAATAGCTGAAACATATCATGGCAACTTTAGTGTAAACATCATGGCAATTCATGTGCAATAAACATGGCAACTTTTAACCAAAATAAAATTTCGTCGAAATATATTGATATGAGATCTACTTTCGAAGATCTTGTTGCGAGGGATTTAATGGTGAAAACGGATCTTCAATCGGATTTTTCATTTAAGAGATAAAACATTTTAAAAACTGAAAATCCAAAAAGATTTTTCACATGCATGCATGCGCTGACATGGCGTAGTCTGTATGTTATAGGGCGTGTGGGCGGGTTTGGCTCCCACCACACGTGTGGGCATTAGCGTTGTCCATAAGGTGCAGCAAGATGGCCCAATACTTTTTGTAGCAAAGGACAAACCTGGACAAACTCTTATATAAAGGAAAGTGCTCCCGAGGGCACATGGGAATTATCGTCAAGCTAGTTTTCATCACGTTCATATGATTCATGTTCAGTGCTTTGATAATTTGATATGTGGGTGGACCGTGTTGGGGAACGTAGCAGAAATTCAAAATTTTCCTACGTGTCAGCAAGATCTATCTATGGAGAAACCAACAACGAGGGGAAGGAGAGTGCATCTACATACCCTTGTAGATCGCTAAGCGGAAGCGTTCAAGAGAACGGGGTTGAAGGAGTCGTACTCGTCATGATCCAAGTCACCGGAGATCCTAGTGCCGAACGGACGGCAC
The DNA here is from genome assembly GCA_034509565.1 of Triticum monococcum. Taxonomy (NCBI): domain Eukaryota; kingdom Viridiplantae; phylum Streptophyta; class Magnoliopsida; order Poales; family Poaceae; genus Triticum; species Triticum monococcum. The sequence continues at coordinate 390,977,580 of CM067841.1, forward strand.
CTCCGCGTTCAACACACGTACAGCCCGGTGACGTGTCCCATGCCTTGATCTAGCAAGGAGAGAGGGAGAGGTTGAGGAAGACTCCATCCAGCAGCAGCACAATGGCGTGGTGGTGGTGGAGGAGCGTGGTGCTCCAGCAGGGCTTCGCCAAGCACCGCAAGATACGAGGAAGGAGAGGGGTAAGGCTGCGCCAAGAAGGAGAGCAACTCATGTGTATTGGGCAGCCCAAACCTCAACTATATATAGGGGAAGGGGAGGGGCTGCACCCCCACCTAGGGTTCCCTCCCTAGGGGTGGCGGCAGCCCCCTAGATCCCATCTAGGGGCGGCCAAGGGGAGGGGAGAGGGGGAGGCGCACCAGGATGGGCCTTAGGGCCCATCTGCCCTAGGGTTTGCCCCCCTTCCCACTCCCTTGCGCCTTGGGCCTTGGTGGGGGGCGCACCAGCCCGCTTGGGGCTGGTCCCCTCCCACACTTGGCCCATGCATCCCTCCGGGGCTTGTGGCCCCACTTAGTGGACCCCCGGGACCCTCCCGATGGTCCCGGTACGTTACCGATAAAACCCGAAACTTTTCCGGTAACCAAAACAGGACTTCCCATATATAAATCTTTACCTCCGGACCATTCCGGAACTCCTCGTGACGTCCGGGATCTCATCCGGGACTCCGAACAACATTCGGTAACCACGTATATCTATTCCTTATAACCCTAGCGTCATCGAACCTTAAGTGTGTAGACCCTACGGGTTCGGGAACCATGCAGACATGACCGAGACGTTCTCCGGTCAATAACCAACAGCGGGATCTGGATACCCATGTTGGCTCCCACATGCTCCACGATGATCTCATCGGATGAACCATGATATCAAGGACTCAATCAATCCCGTATACAATTCCCTTTGTCTATCGGTACGATACTTGCCCGAGATTCGATCGTCGGTATCCCGATACCTTGTTCAATCTCGTTACCGGCAAGTCTCTTTACTCGTTCTGTAACACATCATCCCGTGATCAACTCCTTGATCACATTGTGCACATTATGATGATGTCCTACCGAGTGGGCCCAGAGATACCTCTCCGTTTACACGGAGTGACAAATCCCAGTCTCGATTCGTGCCAACCCAACAGACACTTTCAGAGATACCTGTAGTGTACCTTTATAGCCACCCAGTTACGTTGTGACGTTTGTCACACCCAAAGCACTCCTACGGTATCCGAGAGTTGCACAATCTCATGGTCTAAGGAAATGATACTTGACATTAGAAAAGCTTTAGCATACGAACTACATGATCTTGTGCTAGGCTTAGGATTGGGTCTTGTCCATCACATCATTCTCCTAATGATGTGATCCCGTTATCAATGACATCCAATGTCCATGGTTAGGAAACCATAACCATCTATTGATCAACGAGCTAGTCAACTAGAGGCTTACTAGGGACATGGTGTTGTCTATGTATCCACACATGTATCTGAGTTTCCTATCAATACAATTCTAGCATGGATAATAAATGATTATCATGAACAAGGAAATATAATAATAATCAATTTATTATTGCCTCTAGGGCATATTTCCAACAGTCTCCCACTTGCACTAGAGTCAATAATCCAGTTCACATCGATATGTGATTAACACTCAAGGTCACATCCCCATGTGACTAACACCCAAAGAGTTTACTAGAGTCAATAATCTAGTTCACATTACCATGTGATTAACACTCGATGAGTTCTGGGTTTGATCATGTTATGCTTGTGAGAGATGTTATAGTCAACGGGTCTGAATCTTTCAGATCCGTGTGTGCTTTACAAATCTCTATGTCATCTCCTAGATGCAGCTACCATGTTCTATTTGGAGCTATTCCAAATAACTGTTCTACTATACGAATCCAGTTTACTACTCAGAATAATCTGGATTAGTGTCAAAGTTTGTATCGGCGTAACCCTTTACGATGAACTCTTTTACCACCTCCATAATCGAGAAAATTCCTTAGTCCACTAGTTACTAAGGATAACTTTGACCGTTGTCCTGTGATCCATTCTTGGATCACTCTTGTACCCCTTGACTGACTCATGGCAAGGCACACTTCAGGTGCGGTACACAGCATAGCATACTGTAGAGAGCCTATGACAAAAGCATAGGGGACGACCTTCGTCCTTCCTCTTTCTTCTACCGTGGTCGAGCTTTAAGTCTTAACTTCATACCTTACAACTCAGGCAAGAACTCCTTCTTTGACTGATCCATCTTGAACACCTTCAAGATCATGTCAAGGTATGTGCTCATTTGAAAGTACCATTAAGCATTTTGATCTATCCTTATAGATCTTGATGCTCAATGTTCAAGTAGCTTAATCCAGGCTTTCCATTGAAAAACACTTTCCAAATAATCCTATATGCTTTCCAGAAATTCTACGTCATTTCTGATCAACAATATGTCAACAACATATATTTATTAGAAATGCTATAGTGCTCCCACTCACTTCTTTGGAAATACAAGTTTCTCATAAACTTTGTATAGACCCAAAACTTTGATCATCTCATCAAAGCATACATTCCAACTCCGAGATGCCTACTCCAGTCCTTAGAAGGATTGCTGGAGCTTTGCATACTTGTTAGTATCTTGCAGGATTGACAAAACCTTCCGGTTGTATCACATACAACCTTTCCTCAAAAATCGTCGAGGAAACGATGGTTTTTGGCATCCTATCTGCAAGATTTCATAAATAATGCAGTAATTGCTAATATAATTCCAACAGACTCTTAGGATCGCTACGAGTGAGAAAGTCTCATCGTAGTCAACTCCTTGAACTTCTTGGAAAACATCTTAACGACAAGTTGAGCTTTCTTAATGGTGATACTTGCCATCATTGTCCGTCTTCCTTTTAAAAATCCATCTGTACTCAACAGCCTTACGACCATCGAGTAGTTCTTCCAAAGTCTACACTTTGTTTTCATATATGGATCCTCTCTCGGATTATATGGCCTCGAGCCATTTATCGGAATCCGGGCCCACCATCGCTTCTCCATAGCTCGTAGGTTCATTGTTGTCTAGCAACATGACTTCCAAGACAGGATTACGTACCACTCTGAAGTAGTACGCATCCTTGTCATCCTACGAGGTTTGGTAGTGACTTGATCTGAAGTTTCATGATCACTATCATAAGCTTCCACTTCGATTGGTGTAGGTGCCACAGGAACAACTTCCTGTTCCCTGCCACACACTAGTTGAAGAGATGGTTCAATAACCTCATCAAGTCTCCACCATCCTCCCACTCAATTCTTTCGAGAGAAACTTTTCCTCGAGAAAGGACCCGATTCTAGAAACAATCCCTTATTGCTTTCGGATCTGAGATAGGAGGTATACCCAACTGCTTTGGGTGTCCTATGAAGATGCATTTATCCGCTTTGGGTTCGAGCTTATCGGCCTGAAACTTTTCACATAAGCGTCGCAGCCCCAAACTTCTAAGAAATGACAGCTTAGGTTTCTCTAAACCATAGTTCATACGGTGTCATCTCATCGGAATTACGTGGTGCCCTATTTAAAGTGAATGTGGTTGTCTCTAATGCCTAACCCATAAACTATCGTGGTAATTCAATAAGAGACATCATGGTATGCATCATATCCAATAGGGTGCAGTTATGATGTTCGGACACACCATCACCCTATGGTGTTCCAGGCTGTATCGGTTGTGAAACAATTTCCACAATGTCTTAATTCTGTGCCAAACTCGTAATTCAGATATTTATCTCTATGATCATATCATAGATATTTTATCCTTTTGTCACGATGATCTTTCAACTCCACACTGAAATTACTTGAACCTTTCAATAATTCAGACTCGTGATTCATCAAGTAAATGTACTCAACATCTACTCAAATCATTTGTGAAGTAAGAACATAACGATATCCACTACACGCCTCAGCACTCATTGGACTGCACACATCAAAATGTATTACTTCCAACAAGTTGCTTTCTAGTTCCATTTTATTGAAAACGAGGCTTTCAGTCATCTTGCCCATGTGGTATGATTTGCATGTCTCAAGTGATTCAAAATCAAGTGAGTCCAAACGATCCATCTGTATAGAGTTTCTTCATGCATATCTACCAACAAACATGGTTCGCATGTCTCAATCCTTTCAAAACGAGTGAGCCCAAAGATCCATCAACATGGAGCTTCTTCATGCGTTTTATACCGATATGACTTACGTGGCAGTGCCACAAGTAGGTGGTACTATCATTACTATCTTATATCTTTTGGCTTGAACATGTGTATCACTACGATCGAGATTCAATAAACCATTCATTTTAGGCGTAAGACCATTGAAGGTATTATTCAAATAAACAGAGTAACCATTATTCTCCTTAAATGAATAACCGTATCGCGATAGACATAATCCAATCATGTCTATGCTCAACGCAAACACCAAATAACAATTATTTAGGTTTTAATACCAATCTCAATGGTAGAGGGAGCGTGCGATGCTTGATCGTATCAACCTTGGAAACACTTCCAACACATATCGTCAGCTCACCTTTAGCTAGTCTTCGTTTATTCCGTAGCTTTTATTTCGAGTTACTAACACTTAGCAACCGAACCGGTATCTAATACCCTGGTGCTACTAGGAGTACTAGTAAAGTACACATTAACATAATGTATATCCAATATACTTCTATCGACAGTCTTCTCATCTACCAAGTATCCAGGGTAATTCTGCTCCAGTGGCTGTTCCCCTTTATTACAGAAGCACTTAGTTTCGGGTTTGGGTTCAACCTTGGGTTTCTTCACTAGAGCAGCAGCTGATTTGCCGTTTCATGAAGTATCCCTTGCCCTTGCCCTTCTTGAAACTAGTGGTTTCACCAACCATCAACAATTGATGCTCCTTCTTGATTTCTACTTTGTGGTGTCAAACATCGCGAATATCTCAAGGATCATCATATATGTCCTCGATATAGTTCATCACGAAGCTCTAGCAGCTTGGTGGTAATGACTTCGGAGAAACATCACTGTATCATCTGGAAGATCAACTCCCACTTGATTCAAATGATTGTTGTACTCAGACAATCTGAGCACAAGCTCAAGAATTGAGCTTTTCTCCCTTAGTTTGTAGGCTAAGAAAATCGTCGGAGGTCTTATACCTCTTGACGTGGGCACGAGTCTGAAATTCCAATTTCAGCCCTCGAAACATCTCATATGCTTCGCGACGTTTCAAAACGTCTTCGGTGCCTCAACTCTAAACCATTTAACTGAACTATCACGTAGTTATCAAAACGTGTATGTCAGATGTTCGCAACATCCACAGACGACGTTCGAGGTTCAGCACACTGAGCAGTGCATTAAGGACATAAGCCTTCTATGAAGCAATGAGGACAATCCTCAGTTTACGGACCTAGTCCGCATAAGTGCTACTATCATCTTTCAACTAAATTTTGTCTAGGAACATATCTAAACAGTAGAACTGAAGCGCGAGCTACGACATAATTTGCGAAGACCTTTTGACTATGTTCAGGATAATTAAGTTCATCTTATGAACTCCCACTCAGATAGACATCCCTCTAGTCATCTAAGTGATTACATGATCCGAGTCAACTAGGCCGTGTCCGATCATCACGTGAGACGGACTAGTCAACATCGGTGAACATCTTCATGTTGATCGTATCTACCATACGACTCATGCTTGACCTTTCGGTCTCTTGTGTTCCGAGGCCATGTCTGTATATGCTAGGCTCGTCAAGTCAACCTAAGTCTTTTGCATGTGTTCCGAGGCCATGTCTGTACATGCTAGGCTCGTCAACACCCGTTGTATTCGAACGCAAGAATCTATCACACCCGATCATCACGTGGTGCTTCGAAACGACGAACTTTCGCAACGGTGCACAGTTAGGGGGAACACTTTCTTGAAATTTTAATGAGGGGTCATCTTATTTACTACCGTCGTTCTAAGCAAATAAGATGTATAAACATGATAAACATCACATGCAATCAAATAGTGACATGATATGGCCAATATCATATTGCTCCTTTTGATCTCCATCTTCGGGGCTCCATGATCATCATCGTCACCGGCATGACACCATGATCTCCATCATCGTGTCTTCATGAAGTTGTCTCGCCAACTATTACTTCCACTACTACAGCTAACGGTTAGCAATAAAGTAAAGTAATTACATGACATTTATGTTGACACGCAGGTCATAAATAAATTAAGACAACTCCTATGGCTCCTGCCGGTTGTCATACTCATCGACATGCAAGTCGTGATTCCTATTACAAGAACATGATCATCTCATACATCACATATATCATTCATCACATCCTTTGGCCATATCACATCACATAGCATACCCTGCAAAAACAAGTTAGACGTCCTCTAATTGTTGTTTGCATGTTTTACGTGGCTGCTATGGGTTTCTAGCAAGAACGTTTCTTACCTACGCAAAAACCACAACGTGATATGCCAATTGCTATTTACCCTTCATAAGGACCCTTTTCATCGAATCCGTTCCGACTAAAGTGGGAGAGACAGACACCCGCTAGCCACCTTATGCAACTAGTGCATGTCAGTCGGTGGAACCAGTCTCACATAAGAGTACGTGTAAGGTCGGTCCGGGCCGCTTCATCCCACAATACCGTCGAAACAAGATTGGACTAGTAACGGTAAGCATATTGAACAAAATCAACGCCCACAACTACTTTGTGTTCTACTCGTGCATAGAATCTACGCAATAGACCTAGCTCATGATGCCACTGTTGGGGAACGTAGCAGAAATTCAAAATTTTCCTACGTGTCACCAAGATCTATCTATGGAGAAACCAACAACGAGGGGAAGGAGAGTGCATCTACATACCCTTGTAGATCGCTAAGCGGAAGCATTCAAGAGAACGGGGTTGAAGGAGTCGTACTCGTCATGATCCAAGTCACCGGAGATCCTAGTGCCGAACGGACGGCACCTCCGCGTTCAACACACGTACAGCCCGGTGACGTCTCCCATGCCTTGATCCAGCAAGGAGAGAGGGAGAGGTTGAGGAAGACTCCATCCAGAAGCAGCACAACGGCGTGGTGGTGGTGGAGGAGCGTGGTGCTCCAGCAGGGCTTCGCCAAGCACCGCAAGAGACGAGGAAGGAGAGGGGTAAGGCTGCGCCAAGAAGGAGAGCAACTCATGTGTATTGGGCAGCCCAAACCTCAACTATATATAGGGGAAGGGGAGGGGATGCGCCCCCACCTAGGGTTCCCTCCCTAGGGGTGGCGGCAGCCCCCTAGATCCCATCTAGGGGCGGCCAAGGGGAGGGGAGAGGGGGAGGCGCACCAGGGTGGGCCTTAGGGCCCATCTGCCCTAGGGTTTGCCCACCTTCCCACTCCCTTGCGCCTTGGGCCTTGGTGGGGGTGCACCAGCCCACCTGGGGCTGGTCCCCTCCCACACTTGGCCCATGCATCCCTCCGGGGCTTGTGGCCCCACTTAGTGGACCCCCGGGACCCTCCCGGTGGTCCCGGTACGTTACCGATAAAACCCGAAACTTTTCCGGTAACCAAAACAGGACTTCCCATATATAAATCTTTACCTCCGGACCATTCCGGAACTCCTCGTGATGTCGGGGATCTCATCCGGGACTCCTAACAACATTAGGTAACCATGTATATCTATTCCTTATCACCCTAGCGTCATCGAACCTTAAGTGTGTAGACCCTACGGGTTCGGGAACCATGCAGACATGACCGAGACGTTCTCCGATCAATAACCAACAGCGGGATCTGGATACCCATGTTGGCTCCCACATGCTCCACGATGATCTCATCGGATGAACCACGATGTCAAGGACTCAATCAACCCCGTATACAATTCCCTTTGTCTATCAGTACGATACTTGCCCGAGATTCGATCGTCGATATCCCGATACCTTGTTCAATCTCGTTACTGGCAAGTCTCTTTACTCGTTCCGTAACACATCATCCCGTGATCAACTCCTTGATCACATTGTGCACATTATGATGATGTCCTACCGAGTGGGCCCAGAGATACCTCTCCGTTTACACAGAGTGACAAAACCCAGTCTCGATTCATGCCAACCCAACAGACACTTTCAGAGATACCTGTAGTGTACCTTTATAGCCACCCAGTTACGTTGTGACGTTTGGCACACCCAAAGCACTCCTACGGTATCCGGGAGTTGCACAATCTCATGGTGTAAGGAAATGATACTTGACATTAGAAAAGCTTTAGCATACGAACTACATGATCTTGTGCTAGGCTTAGGATTGGGTCTTGTCCATCACATCATTCTCCTAATGATGTGATCCCGTTATCAATGACATCCAATGTCCATGGTCAGGAAACCGTAACCATCTATTGATCAACGAGCTAGTCAACTAGAGGCTTACTAGGGACATGGTGTTGTCTATGTATCCACACATGTATCTGAGTTTCCTAACAATACAATTCTAGCATGGATAATAAACGATTATCATGAACAAGGAAATATAATAATCAATTTATTATTGCCTCTAGGGCATATTTCCAACAGACCGGTGCTTGGGTGCTGCCGTTCCTTAGACAAGCATCCCACTTATGATTAACCCCTCTTGCAAGCATCCGCAACTACAAAAGAAGTATTAAGGTAAACCTAACCATAGCATGAAACATATGGATCCAAATCAGCCCCTTACAAAGCAACTCATAAACTAGGGTTTAAGCTTCTGTCACTCTAGCAACCCATCATATACTTATTACTTCCCAATGCCTTCCCCTAGGCCCAAATAATGGTGAAGTGTCATGTAGTTGATGTTCACATGACACCACTATAGGAGAGACAACATACATCTCATCAAAATATGGAACGAATACCAAATTAACATGACTACTTATAGCAAGACTTCTCCCATGTCCTCAGGAACAAACGTAACTACTCACAAATCATATTCATGTTCATAATCAGAGGGGTATTAATATGCATAAAGGATCTGAACATATGATCTTCCACCGAATAAACCAACTAGCATCAACTACAAGGAGTAATCAACACTACTAGTAACCCACATGTACCAATCTGAGGTTTTGGGACAAAGATTGGATACAAGAGATGAACTAGGGTTTGAGATGAGATGGTGCTAGTGAAGATGTTGATGGAGATTGACCCCCTCCTAATGAGAGTATCAATGGTGATGACGATGGTGATGATTTCCCCCTCACGGAGGGATGTTTCCCCAGTAGAACAGCTCCGCCGGAGCCCTAGATTGGTTCCGCCTTGTGGCGGCGGAGTTTCGTCCCGTGAGCTTGCTTATGATTTTTTCCTAGACGAAAGACCTCATATAACAGAAGATTGGCACCGGAGGCCTGCCAGGGGGCCCACGAGGCAGGGGGCGCGCCCAGGGGGGTAGGGTGTGATACGTCTCCAACGTATCTATAATTTTTGATTGTTCCATGCTATTATATTATCTGTTTTGGATGTTAATGGGCTTTATTTTACACTTTTATATTATTTTTGGGACTAATCTATTAACCCAAGGCCTAGTGCAAATTGCTGTTTTTTTGCCTATTTCAGTGTTTCGCAGAAAAGGAATATCAAACGGAATCCAAACGGAATGAAACCTTCGGGAACGTGATTTTTGGAACAAACGTGATCCAGAGGACTTGGAGTGGACATCAATAAACAAATGAGGAGTCCACGAGGTAGGGGGTGCACCTACCCCCTGGGTGCGCCCTCCCCCTCGTGGGCCCCTCATGGCTCAGCCGACCTACTTCTTCCTCCTATATATACTCATACACCCTGAAAACATCTAGGAGCACCACGAAACCCTATTTCCACCGCCGCAACCATCTATACCCAAGAGATCCCATCTTGGGCCCTTTTTCGGAGCTCCGTCAAAGGGGGCATCAATCACGGAGGGCCTCTACATCAACTCCATGGCCCCTCTGATGATGTGTGAGTAGTTTACTTCAGACCTTAGGGTCCATAGTTATTAGCTAGATGGCTTCTTCTCTCTCTTTGGATCTCAATACAAAGTTCTCCTCGATCTTCTTGGAGATCTATTCGATGTAACTCTTTTTGCGGTGTGTTTGTCGAGATCCGATGAATTGTGGGTTTATGATCAAGTCTATCTATGAACAATATTTGATTCTTCTCTGAAATCTTTTATGCATGATTGGTTATCTTTGCAAGTCTCTTTGAATTATCAGTTTGGTTTGGCCTACTAGATTGATCTTTCTTGCAATGGGAGAAGTGCTTAGCTTTGGGTTCAATCTTGCGGTGCTCGATCCCAGTGACAGAAAGGGAAACGACATGTATTGTATTGTTGCCATCGAGGATAAAAATATGGGGTTTATATCATATTGCTTGAGTTTATCCCTCTACATCATGTCATCTTACCTAATGCGTTACTTTTTTTCTTATGAACTTAATACTCTAGATGCATGCTGGATAGCGGTCGATGTGTAGAGTAATAGTAGTAGATGCAGGCAGGAGTCGGTCTACTTGTCACGGACGTGACGCCTATATACATGATCATGCCTAGATATTCTCGTAATTATTCGCTTTTCTATCAATTGCTCGACAGTAATTTGTTCACCCACCATAATACTTATGCTATCTTGAGAGAAGCCACTAGTGACACCTATGGCCCCCGGGTCTATCTTTTATCATATAAGTTTCCAATCTATTTTATTTTGCAATCTTTACTTTCAATTTTAATCATAAAAATACCAAAAATATTTATCTTATTATTATTATCTCTATTAGATCTCACTCTCATAAGTGACCGTGAAGGGATTGACAACCCCTTTATCGCATTGGTTGCGAGGTTCTTATTTGTTTGTGTAGGTACGAGGGACTTGCATGTGGCCTCCTACTGGATTGATACCTTGGTTCTCAAAAACTGAGGGAAATGCTTACGCTACTTTGTTGCATCACCCTTTCCTCTTCAAGGGAAAACCAACGCAGTGCTCAAGAGGTAGCAGGGCGCGCCCCCACCCTCGTGGATGGTGGGTGGCCCCCCTCTGGTGTTTCCTTTTCCCAATATTTTTTATATTTTTTGAAAATGATTCCCGTGGAATTTCAGGACTTTTGGAGCTGTGCAGAATAGGTCTCTAATATTTGCTCCTTTTCCAGCCCAAAATTCCAGTTGCCGGCATTCTCCCTCTTCACGTAAACCTTGTACAATAAGAGAGAATAGGCATAAGTATTGTGACATAATGTGTAATAACAGCCCATAATGCAATAAATATTGATATAAAAGTATGATGCAAAATGGACGTATCAACTCCCCCAAGCTTAGACCTCTCTTGTCCTCAAGCGGAAGCCAATATCGAAAAATATGACCACATGTTTAGAGATAGAGGTGTCGATAAAATAAAATACGGACATGAGGGCATCATGATCATTCTTATAATAGCAACATATATATGTATATATTATATATATATTGTCATATGATTTCTTATGCTAAAGTAACAATTCATTCACAATTTCAAGTATGAATCAGAAACTTCATTGAAAACTAACAAACTATAATCTCAGTCATTGAAGCAATTGCAATTTAGCATAACATCAGAAAGAGTCAATATAAGAGCTTTTCAGCAAGTCCACATACTCAACTATCATTTAGTCTTTCACAATTGCTAACACTCACGCAATATTTATGGGTATGAAGTTTTAGTCGGACACAAATAAAGATAGGGGCTTATAGTTTTGCCTCCCAACTTTTTACCTCAAGGGTAATGTCAACGATAATAGTTCATGAAAACTCACATCCAATTAGCTATATATATCAGGATCTTTCCAACACATTGCAGTTGCCAACGGATAAAATGTAAAAGGGAAAGGTGAAGATCACCATGACTCTTGTATGAAGTATAAGACAAGAATAAAAGATAGGCCCTTCGCAGAGGGAAGCAGAGCTTGTCATGTGCTTTTATGGTTGGATGCACAAAATCTTAATGTGAAAGAACGTCACTTTATATTGCCACTTGTGATATGGACCTTTATTATGCAGTCCATCGCTTTTATTTCTTCCACATCACAAGATCGTATAAAGCTTATTTTCTCCACACTAATAAATCATACATATTTAGAGAGTATTTTTTATTGCTTGCAACAATGACAACTTACTTGAAGGATCTTACTCAATCCATATGTACATATGGTGGACTCTCATGGCAAAACGGGGTTTAAGGATATTTGGAAGCACAAGTAGTATCTCTACTTGGTGCAAACAATTTGGCTAGCATGAGAGGGAAAGGCAAGCTCAACATGTTGGATGATCCAAGACAATATAATTTATTTCGGATGTAAGAAAACACAACCCATTATGTTGTCTTCCTTGTCCAACGTCAACTCTTTAGCATGTCATATTTTAACGAGTGCTCACAATCATAAAAGATGTCCAAGATAGTATATTTATATGTGAAAACCTCTCTTTCTTTATTACTTTCTATTAATTGCAACGATGACCAAAACTATGTTTGTCAACTCTCAACAACTTTTATTCATCATACTCTTTATATGTGAAGTCATTACTCTCCATAAAATCCATATGATCTCTTTATTTATTTTTATTCTTTCTCTTCTCTTTTATTCCCTCAAGATCATAGCAAGATAATCAAGCCCTTGACTCAACACTAATATTTATTATATATAGCTCACAGACTCGATTACATAGAAGGATCATAAAGCAAAAACTCAAAACTAGATCATACTAAAAATGTATTCTACTAGATCAAGATATTACCAAAAGGATTGAACTAAGAAAAATGGTAAAGATAAAAGTGTGATGGTGATACGATACCAAGGCACTCCCCCAAGCTTGGCAGTTGCCAAGGGGAGTGCCCATACCCATGTGTTTATGTCTCTTTCTTCAGGGGTGGAGGAGATGGTGATGATGATGAAAATTGTGCCTTTAGCTTTTTCATGTTGTAGTTGAGAAGAGCGATCTCCTCCTTTAAATCATCGACCTCCGATTCCAGCTTCAAGATCTTGTCACATAAATCTCCTTTGCTTTTCTGCCGAAAACGAGAAGGAATAGATCAGTTGTTAGACAGTTTATCCCTCTTGGGGAGACTAGACTTCTTCAACTTCACTTGCATATCCCCAGGTTGAGGTAGAGGGACATCCTCCTTCTCCGAACTTGAATCATTGATCATCCCCAAGTGAGCATCCTCCTCATCATCCATAGTTTGACCACAAGGAGATAGGTCCCCATAGGTCTTTGGGTCAACAATGAGATGTGAGACATAGCTCTCTCCGTTGGAGTCTTGAGAAGACATCTTGATCTAAATCTACAGCAGAACATCTCGAAACAAAAATAGAGGATCTTTGCGTGGTACGGCGGTCAAAACCTTCGGGAGATTATATAATGATTTTTTACCGACCAAAAGAAGTATCGTGCGAGAAAACGGAGTCCGGAGAGCACATGAGGTGCCCACGAGGTAGGGGGCGCGCCCAGGGGGGTAGGGCGCGCCCTCCACCCTCGTGGATGCCTCGTGTCCTTCCCGGACTACTTATTTTCCTATTTTCTTAAATATTCCAAAATGGAGAAAATTTGCTATTAGAACTGTCCTGGAGTCGGTTAACTTACCGTACCACATAGCTCTTCTTTTTAGGAGTCTGAAACATTCCAGAAAGTGTCCCTTATGTATTCCTCCGGGGTTACGGTTTCAATAACATTAGTTTCAACATTTATGGGATTACCTGAGATATAATGTTTGATTCTTTGACCATTCACCACCCTTGGATTTGTGCCTTCGAAGTTGTTGATTTTTATGGCACCGGAACGATAGACCTCCTCAATGACGTAAGGACCTTCCCATTTAGAGAGGAGTTTTCCTGCAAAAAATCTTAAACGAGAGTTGTATGGAAATACATAATCACCTACATTAAACTCACGCTTTTGTATCCTTTTGTCATGCCATCTTTTAACCTTTTTCTTTAAACAATTAGGCATTCTCATAGGCCTGGGTTCTCCATTCATCAAGTGAGCTAATGTCAAAAAGCCTCTTCTCACCCGCAAGTTTGAAATCATAATTGAGCTCTTTAATGGCCCAATATGCCTTATGTTTTAGTTCAAGAGGTAAGTGACATGCTTTACCATAAACCATTTTATACGGAGACAGACCCATAGGATCTTTGTATGCAGTTCTATAGGCCCATAATGCACCATCAAGTTTCTTGGACCAATTCTTTCTAGATCTATTAGCAGTCTTTTGAAGAATTAATTTAAGCTCTCTATTACTTAGTTCTACTTGACCACTAGACTGTGGGTGATATGGAGATGCAATTCTATGATTAAAATCATACTTAGCAAGCATTTTACGAAAAGCACCATGAATAAAATGTGAACCACCATTAGTCATTAAATATCTAGGGACTCCAAACCTCGGAAGAACAACTTCTTTAAGCATCTTAATAGAGGTGTTATGATCAACACTACTAGTTGGAATAGCTTCTATCCACTTAGTAACGTAATCAAAACAACTAAAATATGTGTATACCCATTAGAGGAAGGAAACGGTCCCATATAATCAAAGCCCCAAACATCAAATGGTTCAATAACAAGTGAATAATTCATAGGCATTTCTTGACGTCTACTAATGCTGCCAATTCTTTGACATTCATCACAAGACAAGACAAACTTACGGGCATCCTTGAAGAGAGTAGGCCAATAAAAACCGGATTGCAGTACCTTATGTGCAGTTCTATCTCCAGCATGGTGTCCTCCATAAGCCTCGGAGTGACACTTGCGTAGGATCTGTTCCTGTTCATGCTCAAGTACACAATGTCTAATAACACCATCTACTCCTTCTTTATAAAGGTGTGGGTCATCCCAGAAGTAATGTCTTAAATCATAGAAAACCTTTTTCTTTTGCTGGTATGTGAAACTAGGTGGTATAAATTTAGCAACAATGTAATTAGCATAATCAGCATACCATGGAGCAGTACGAGAAGCATTTATGACAGCTAATTGTTCATTAGGAAAGCTATCATCAATAGGTAGTGGGTCATCAAGAACATTCTCTAACCTAGACAAGTTATCTGCAACGGGGTTCTCAGCTCCTTTTCTATCAATAATATGCAAATAAAATTCTTGTAGTAGGAGAACCCATCTAATAAGTCTAGGTTTAGCATATTTATTTTCCATAAGATATTTAATAGCAGCATGATCAGTGTGAACAGTTACTTTAGAACCAACAATATAAGGTCTGAACTTATCACAAGCAAATACAACTGCTAAAAATTATTTTTCAGCAGTAGCATAATTTCTTTG
This sequence comes from Triticum monococcum, assembly GCA_034509565.1. Taxonomy (NCBI): domain Eukaryota; kingdom Viridiplantae; phylum Streptophyta; class Magnoliopsida; order Poales; family Poaceae; genus Triticum; species Triticum monococcum. The sequence continues at coordinate 390,992,819 of CM067841.1, forward strand.
GGCACTGCCTAGAGTTTAACTAGCATATTGGATAACATTTAATTTCTTATCAACTCTTTGTCCTAGAACAACACCTACAACATAATCACTAGCATCACACATAATTTCAAAGGGTAAGTTCCAATCAGGAGGCTGAACAATAGGTGCAGAAATCAAAGCTTTCTTAAGTATTTCAAATGCTTCTACACAATCATCATCAAAGACAAAAGGAACATCTTTTTGTAAGAGATTAGTCAGAGGCCTAGAAATTTTAGAGAAGTCCTTAATGAACCTCCTATAAAAACTGGCATGACCAAGGAAACTTCTTATACCTTTAATCATTTAATGTCCTTAGGACACGACATCTTTTCAATAGCATCAACTTTAGCTTTATCAACTTCAATACCTCTTTCAGAAATTTTATGCCCCAAGACAATAACTTCATTAACCATAAAGTGGCACTTCTCCCAATTCAAGATAAGATTAGTTTCTTCACATCTCTGCAAAACTCGATCAAGGTTTCTTAAGCAGTCATCAAAAGAAGTTCCATATACAGAAAAATCGTCGATGAATACCTCAACACTCTTTTCACAAAAGTCAGAGAATATAGCAGTCATACATCTTTGAAAGGTAGCACATGCATTACATAAACCAAAAGGCATACGTCTATAAGAAAAGATACCGAAAGGGTAAGTGAAAGTTGTCTTTTCTTGATCCTCTTTTGACACAGGTATTTGAGAGAAACCAGAATAACCATCTAGAAAGCAAATGTGTATGTTTGGATAATATTTCTAGCATTTGATCAATAAAGGGTAAAGGGTAATGATCCTTTTTAGTAGCTTTATTTAATTTGCAGAAATCAATTACCATTCTATAGCCTATAACAATTCTTTGTAGGATCAATTCATCTTTATCATTAGGAACAACAGTAATACCTCCCTTCTTAGGGACACAATGGACATGACTTACCAACTGACTATCAGCAACGGGATAAATTATGCCCGCCTCCAGAAGCTTTAGTATTTCTTTTCTTACCACTTCTTTCATCTTAGGATTTAACCGTCGTTGGTGATCAACAACCGGTTTAGCATCCTTTTCCAATTTTATTTTGAGCTGGCATAGAGTGGGACTATTGGCCTTAAGATCATCAAGAGTATATCCAATAGCAGCACGGTGCTTCTTCAGAGTTTTCAATAGTTTCTTTTCTTCATGCTCTGAAAGGTTAGCACTGATAATAACAAGATATATCTCTTTCTCATCAAGATAAGCGTATTTAAGAGTATCAGGTAAAGGTTTTAGCTCAAACACGGGATCACCCTTGGGTGGAGGAGGATCCCCTAGAATTTCAACATGCAAGTTGTGTTTCAAAATAGGTCCCTGTTTAAAGAATACTTCATCTATTTCCCTTCTTTCATTGATAAACATATCATTTTCATGGTCGAGCTAATATTGTTCTAAAGGATCATTAGGAGGCACGGCAATAGAAGCAAGACCAATAATTTCATCTTTACTAGGCAATTATTTATCATGGGGTTGTCTACGAAATTTAGCAAAATTAAACTCATGAGACATATCCCCCAAACCAATAGTAACAACATCCTTTTTCCAATCTATCCTAGCATTAACAGTATTCAAGAAGGGTTTGCCAAATATAATGGGACAAAAGTTATCTTGTGGGGAACCAAGAACAAGAAAATCAGCAGGATATTTAACTTTCCCACACAAGTCTTCAACATCTCTAACAATCCCAACTGGTGAAATAGTGTCTCTATTGGCAAGTTAATTGTAACATCAATTTCCTCTATCTCAGCAGGTGCAAGATCATGCATAATTTCTTTGTATAAGGAATGAGGTATTGCACTTGCACTAGAACCCATATCACATAAGCCATGATAGCAATGATCTCCTATTTTAAAATAAATAACACGCATGCCTACAACATGTCTATGCTTATTTTTAGTATCGGGTCTAGCAATTCTAGCAGCTTCGTCACAGAAGTAAATAACATGCCCATCAATATTATCGGCCAAGAGATCTTTAACCATAGCAACACTAGGTTAAACTTTAATTTTCTCAGAGGGTGTAGGTGTTCTAGTATTACTCTTACGAACCACAGTTGAAGCTTTAGCATGATCCTTTATTCTAACAGGGAAAGGTGGTTTCTCAATATAAGCAGTAGGAATAATAGGATCAACATTGTAAGTGATAGTCTTTTCTTCAACTTTAATAGGTGCAACTACTTTTACTTCAATGTTAGGATTGTATTTAAACCACTTCTCCCTAGGGAGATCAACATGAGTAGCAAAGGATTCACAGAAAGAAGCTACTATCTCAGAGTCAAGTCCATATTTAGTACTAAATTCATGAAAGGCATCGGTATCCATAAAAGATTTAACAAAATCAAACTTTGGGGTTATACCTGACTCCTTACCTTCATCAAGAACCCAATCTTTAGAGTTGCGTTTAATTCTCTCCAATAAATCCCATTTGAATTCAATAGTCTTCATCATAAAAGAACCAGTACAAGAAGTGTCGAGCATGGAGCGATTATTGAGAGAAAGCCGAGCATAAATTTTTTGAATAATAATTTATCTTGAGAGATCATGATTGGGGCATGAATATAACATTGACTTAAGCCTCCCCCAAGCTTGAGCGATGCTTTCTCCTTCGCGAGGCCAAACATTATATATATAATTACGGTCACGATGAACAAGATGCATAGGATAAAACTTCTTATGAAATTCCAATTTCAATCGGTTGTAGTTCCATGATCCCATATCATCACATAGCCTAGACCATGTCAATGTCTTTCCCTTCAAAGATAAAGGGAAGACCTTCTTCTTGATAACATCCTCGGGCATACCTGCAAGCTTAAATAATCCACAAATTTCATCCACATAGATTAGGTGCAAATTGGGATGTAATGTTCCATCACCTATGAAAGGACTAGCTAGCAGTTTCTCTATCATACCCGAAGGAATTTCAAAGTAAACATTTTCAGCAGGTTCAGTAGGTTGAGGAGCAACTCTTTACTCTACTTGTCGGGGTGAAGATACCCCAAACAAGCCCCTCAAAGGATTATGTTCCATAGTAACAAGTGACAGTAAATTTCAGCACACTATATAGGTTTTTCCTTACCAAATTCCACCTACCAAAGGCGCTTCACTCCCCGTAAACGGTGCCAGAAAAGAGTCTTGATGACCCACAAGTATAGGGGATCTATCGTAGTCCTTTCGATAAGTAAGAGTGTCAAACCCAACGAGGAGCAGAAGGAAATGATAAGCAATTTTCGGTAAGGTATTCTCTGCAAGCACTGAAATTATCGGTAACAAATAGTTTTGTAATAAGGTAATTTGTAATGGGTAACAAGTAATAAAAGTAAATAAGGTGCATAAAGATGGCCCAATCCTTTTTGTAGCAAATGACAAGCCTGGACAAACTCTTATATAAAGGAAAGCGCCCCCGAGGACACGTGGGAATTACCGTCAAGCTAGTTTTCATCATGTTCATATGATTCACGTTCGGTACTTTGATAATTTGATATGTGGGTGGACCGGGGCTAGGGTGCTGCCCTTCCTTAGACAAGCATCCCACTTATTATTAACCCCTCTTGCAAGCATCCGCAACTACAAAAGAAGTATTAAGGTAAACCTAACCATAACATGAAACATATGGATCCAAATCAGCCCCTTACGAAGCAACTCATAAACTAGGGTTTAAGCTTCTGTCACTCTAGCAACCCATCATCTACTTATTACTTCCCAATGCCTTCCCCTAGGCCCAAATAATGGTGAAGTTTCAGTAGATGACGTTCACATGACACCACTAAAGGAGAGAAAACATACATCTCATCAAAATATCGAACATATACCAAATTCACATGACTACTTATAGCAAGACTTCTCCCATGTCCTCAGGAACAAATGTAACTACTCACAAATCATATTCATGTTCATAATCAGAGGGGTATTAATATGCATAAAGGATCTGAACGTACGACCTTCCACCGAATAAACTGACTAGGATCAACTACAAGGAGTAATCAACATTACTGGTAACCCACAGGTACCAATCTGAGGTTTTGGGACAAAGATTGGATACAAGAGATGAACTATGGTTTGAGATGAGATGGTGCTGGTGAAGATGTTGATGGAGATTGACCCCCTCCCAATGAGAGGATCGATGGTGATGATTTCCCCCTCCCGGAGGGATGTTTCCCTGGCAGAACAGCTCCGCCGGAGCCCTAGATTGGTTCTGCCAAGGTTCCGCCTCGTGGCAGCGGAGTTTTGTCCCGTGAGCTTGCTTATGATTTTTTCCCAGATGAAAGACCTCATATAGCAGAAGATGGGCACCGAAGGCCTGCCAGGGGGCCCACGAGGCAGCCCCTTATGAAGGGCGCGCCCCCACCCTCGTGGATGGTGGGTGGCCCCCTCTGGTGCTTCCTTCGCCCAATATTTTTTATATATTCTGAAAATGATTCCCATGGAATTTCAGGACTTTTGGAGCTATGCAGAATAGGTCTCTAACATTTGCTCCTTTTCTAGCCCAGAATTCTAGCTGCTGGCATTCTCCCTCTTCATGTAAACCTTACAAAATAAGAGAGAATAGGCATAAGTATTGTGACATAATGTGTAATAACAGCCCATAATGCAATAAATATCGATATAAAAGCATGATGCAAAATGGACGTATCACCTCCTTCCGGTAACTTGTACCTAAATTGTTTACATTGAAAGTTTCTTGCCCCTTTGCATGTTTGGTTTTGTTCCTTGCATGTGTTTGTATATGTTGTGCTTCCAACTTGATTATCTTGAGCAATCAAGTATGTGTGTGTTGGTTTGCACATCATGTACATGTGTGTCGTGCGTAGAGCCTTTATGCTTCTTATTTGTATCTTAGTTGGCTCTTGTGAGAGATTAATGGAATTTCCCATTATGGAGGACTGATGTGATTCGTGCACCTCACAATCCTGTAAATGTGTGTACATGAGGAATACCATCTAGTATTGATATTACAAGATTATCTAGTCACTATGTGGTATGTCTTCTCATGAGAAATTCAAATTCTAAATAGTCCATTAATTATCTCTTGTTGGATCCTCTTATTACCTCTTGTTAATTTTTTATTGGTATCACATTATGGGGGAGTAATGTGCTATGTGCATATTACAAGCCTAGAAAATGTGTACATTTGAGATATTGTCACCTAGAATTGATATTGCAAATTATCTTGTTCCTAGGTGGCATGTTAGCTCTACAAGTTGCAATTTGCTTGTGTTTGGTGTTTGGTGTGAAGATGATGTTGGATATCCTTGATATCTACCACTGGGAATTATTTTCAAATACTTCTTGTCTTTTGACAATTGGTACTCTCTTATGTGTGGTAGAAATTATTGATCATCTCCACGTTGGTGTTTGCTTCTTATTGCCTTTTGGATATCTTGTTCTTTCCTTTGTGTAACTATTTTGTGTGTACATACACTTGAGTAAAGTTACATCTCCAGTTGATATCCTTATCCTTTCATGTCCACCTTTCTTTCCTTTGTATTTCCTAGGTTTCTCCGTGAAAGGATTTGTCTTGAGTGCGGATCTTATATCTTTGCATCTTGTTGCACTCTTGTGAGGTAAAGATTATTTTCCTCATGCTTGCCTTTACGAGGTTTTTGCCATCTTAATTGGTATCCCTCGTCTTGATGAGGCTTTCATCTTCTATCTTCACCATGGGTTGTCGCAAGCCTTGTTATTAATTCACATTTTAGTGAGATTGTGAACCCATTTGCTTGTTGGGTGTGTGTGGAGAGGACATGTCATGCACCGTGTATCTCATTTATCCAAGACTATGTTGATGCTTTATACTCATCCTTATATTAGTCTTCTCAAGTGCTTTATCATGACTCACACACATCATTTTGGTTAAGCCTACTCTTAAGTTGCCTCTTTTATATGTTGCTCAACCTTTTGTTTGTTGGAAGTGCTATGCTTTGTTTCCTGCAAGTCCACTTGCACTTGTTGTGAGTTTCTATTGATTTTCAGGGAGTGATGATCCTATTTTTGTGCACTTGGTATCCTAATTCAAATATTCTAAGGAGTGCACAAATCATGAGGAGCTTCACTAGTGTCTTTAGAACACTCTGTTGCTCTCTTGCACTTGTAGTGATGTTTTATTGATCTTGGGGGAGTGGCGATCCTATTTTGTGCTCGTTGTATCCAATTACAAAACTAAATTATGCACAAATCATGGGGAGCTTCTCTAGTTTCTCTAGAACACTCCTTTGCTCATATCATAATATCTTTTATTCATGTGGCTCGTAGGATCTTTGGTCTAGTTGGTTCAATTGGTATATTTTGATAGCTTGCTTCAATTGGTATCTTTTGATTGCTTGATTGCTTGTTTCTCTCTTTGTTATGTCTTTGTTGCATATCATTCTTTTGCAATCTTTGGGCCTCAATATAGTTTGTCTTCCTCCAAGTATTTACCATTGGATATGTGTATTGCATTCTAATCTCTTGTGGAGAAATACACAATTTATAAAGAAACACAATGTATATTGGCCTTCTAAGCTTTTCTCACATTGTGGCAATCGATGCCAACAGGGGAGAAGTTTCATAGAGTTTTGTGGATAAGTTTAGAGATTCATCTTCTCTTGCTTTGCTTGTGTTCCTAAGCATTTGTACCTCATATGCATGCATTATTGGTTGTCGCATTGCATGGTGATGCATAACTCCTTGTATAAACTCTCTTGAAAGTGATTGTCATCAATTACCAAAATGGGGGAGATTGAAATAACATGCAGTGCCCCCATGTTTGGTTTTGGTAATTGATGACAATCTCTATGGACTAATGGTTGCCTTGAGGTATATTCGAAGGTTTTGTCCATAGGCTTTTCTTGGAGTACATGTGTTGGTTTCAAGGAGAGTTTGTGTCGACCAAGGTGTTATTCAAGGAATTACCTAAAGATTGGTCTTGTGAGAGGTTGATCAAGATTAAGTCAAAGAGTGAATCAAGTTGATCGACACACAAAGCGTAGAAGATGTACCGAGAGTGATCAAGTGATCCCATGGTATGGTAAGCATTGTCAATTACGCTTTCTATGCTAACCCATGGTCTTCGTGAGAGTTCTCTATGGGGTTAGGTTGCCGTGTGCAAGTTCAAGTGATGCATCATGAAGAGATCACATGCTTGAAGCTTGCCGTCCATTGTGTTGCAGTGGACTTGTGAAGATGTGCCGAAGAGTGGCTCACCCATAGTGGAGTATGGGGGAGCAATATACTAGTCTTCACCAAGCCAACGCAATCAAGAAAGGTGGTCCAACTTGAGGAAGTTAAGATTGTCTACATCTAGCTCAAGTGGACTTTGTGCAAGGCGAAGGTTTTCCCTTGATAGGTTTTATATTTTACCGGTCTCATGGTGGTAGTTGGGAGACCGGGTTATAGGATCGATTGACATACTATCAAGGGGGGCTCTTGATGAGTAGCTTGATCGTATCATTCACAGAGAGCTCAAACCATTGCATCCTTGCATCATCTTTCTTGGTTCTTGTTTGGTTCTCTTTGTGAGTCTTATAGCTTATGGTCATCTTGATGACAAGCTCGAGTTCATCAAAAATGGAGTTCTCATGCTTCTTCTATTGCGTTTTCGGTGTTGGAGGTTTTACCGGTCTTATTCGAGGAAGGGTTCTCACCATTTATTATGGGCCTTTTCTAATTTGCGTTTTATTGTTATTTCTATCAAGATTGTGTTAGCCCTTTTAGCTAGCTTTCCAACAAACTTGGTTTCGTTGAATTTGGAGTCCGTTTGCAGAAGTTGTGTCAGTTTTGGTGTCCTTAAAAAGGCTGCAGCGGTACTACCACCCATGGGAGCGGTACTACCGCGGCTACTTCCGTGGCTACTTCCGCTCCAGACCAAAAACTCGTCATAAGTCCAGCGGTGGTAGGCACAGATGTCATTTTTTAGTACCGCTCGCAAGCAGTAGTACCGCTACCCCTAGCAGTAGTACCGTGAGGACGAGCAGTAGTACCGCTCTATGTGGGCTGTGAGCATAATGGTTGGATTTTTCCCCACCTGTGAAAGGGGGTCTTCTTCCCCAATGAATTTATCCTTTGAGCTCGTGTTCTTCCCCCATTGTTCACCTTCTTCGAGCTTGCTATCTCTCAATCCCTCCATGGATTCTTGCTTGTTTTGGGGGGAAAAGAGAGAGGAGATCTAGATCCACATTTCCACCAATCACTTTCTCCTCTATGTGAGCGAAACCCCTTGGATCTAGATCTTGGAGTTCTTGGTGTTCTCCTTCTTGTTCTTCCTCTCATTTTCTTCCCTAGCATTAGTTGCTTTGGTGGGATTTGGGAGAGAAGGACTTGGGCAATCTGTGTGCCCTTGCCATTGCATTTGGTGCATCGGTTTGGGTTCTCCATGGTGATACGTGAAATTTAAAGTTGAGAAACTTATTACTCTTGGGTGCTTGGTACCCTTGAGCTTGTTCCTCTTGGGTGCTTGGGTGCCCTAGATGGTTGGTGGTGTTCGGAGCTCAATCATTATGGTGTAAAGCTCCGGGCAAGCATCGGGGTCTCCAATTAGGTTATGGAGACCGCCCCGAGCAATTTGACGGGTACCGGAGACCGCCCCAAGGGTTGCCAAAGTGTACGGGTTCGGTGTCCGCCCATAAGGGTTGCCATTTGTACGGGTTCGGTGACCGCCCCAAGGGTCCCTTAGTGGAATCACGGCATCTTGCTTTGTGCGTGGGCGTGAGGAGAGTATGGTGGCCCTAGTGGCTTCTTGGGGTGCATTGTGCCTCCACACCGCTCCAAATGGAGATTAGTATCCGCAAGGGTGTGAACTTCGGGATACATCATCGTCTCCGTGTGCCTCGGTTATCTCTTACCCGAGCCCTTTACTTATGCACTTTACTTTGTGATAGCCATATTGTTTCTTGTCATATATATTGCTATCACATAGTTGTTTATCTTGCTTAGTATAAGTTGTTGGTGCACATAGGTGAGCCTAGTTGTTGTAGGTTTTGTGCTTGACAAATTAACCGCTAGGTTTATTCCGCATTTGTTCAAGCCTAAATTGTAATTATTTTAAATCGCCTATTCACCCCCCTCTAGGCGACTTCCACAATCTTTCAACAAGGTTGATAGAAAGTCCACTTCGGGTACCTGTCAATTTCTTGGTAGATCTCTTGTGTCTTGGTCCTCCAAGAAACAAAACTCGGTATCCTTATCTACCGCCGAAGCGGAATACATCGCCGCCGGTTCATGTTGTGCTCAATTACTTTGGATGACCCAAACTCTTAAAGATTATGGGATTTATGTGAAACATGTTCCATTGCTTTGTGACAATGAAAGTGCTATTACAATTGCTCACAATCCCGTGCAACATTCTCGAACTAAGCAAATTGAAGTTCGTCATCATTTCATTCGAGATCATGTTGCTAAAGGGGACATTGATCTTAAGCATGTTCGTACCGATAAGCAATTGGCGGATATATTCACCAAACCGCTTGATGAGAAAGTATTTTGCCGTTTGAGAGGTGAATTGAACATCATTGATGCCTCAAACTTGGAGTAGAAACTCCAGTTGGATACATGCAAGGCATGAGCCTTTGACTAATCCTTGATATTTCTCTTATGATGATGATCATATGTCTTGGATATATTTGCACCATTGCATGTCGTCTAACCCTTGTAGGTACTTGGATGAATCTAATTCTATGAGATTGTTGCTCACTCGCATCTTAAGCAATCTCTACATCACCAAGTCTCTAAAATATGGTGGTTGAAGACAAGGAAGCATGAAACCTTTTCAACATATCCTTTTACAATTTCCATACATTGAATTTCTTTTGGTATCACACTTCATGCTTGTCATTTTGGATACACAAGTGCTCTTCCTTGCAAGACTAACCCATGTTGGTATATGAACTCAAAACTACAAGTGGTGCTCCCAACTCTTGATGAGCTACATCAACCTTGAGCATCCCACACAAGTTCAACTACATGATCAAGATCAACACCACCATCCAAGGTATGTTATTCCATCTTAGAGAAGCTTTACCCCAAGTCATGGGTCAAAGCAGCTCAACAAGATGTGAATACATCAAAATGCTTAAACGAAAAATGGTAACCCCATTTTGAGCTTAAACGATGAGTATGACCTACGATCAAGTGTTCTCACTTGACTCCTCAGTCAATATACTCTAACATAGGTGACTGTCGCCGACCAATTCTAGATGAAGTTCTCTAGTGTTTCTCTGAGTTCTTGCATTTGTCTCTTGCATATTTGTTCCCCTTCTTTAATAAAAAAACTTTAACTAGATCTCTTTATTTTCTCTATTATGTTCTGCATTTCCTGCATCCAATTCATTGCAAATCTTTCAGTTAATTCCTTGCAAATCTTTGTGAGATCTTATTTGCCTAGTGAGCTGATATGACAATTGTTCTCTCTCTGTGTTGACTTCGGTCACACCGGCTTGTCTCCTTCGGTCAAACCGAATCATTTCAATGCCACTGAAGAAAACAGCTCGGTATTACCGACTTCAATGCCGAGGAGACATTTTGCCATTTGCATCCTGCATATTTATTCTAGCTCCACTAAATGATTCTTGTCCTCTACCTGCATCACATGTTACATGCTGCTTTGTCATGTGACACAAGGACCAAACCTATTTGACTCAAACTCCAGAAGTTCCCTTAATGGAAATTGATGTCAAAGGGTGTCAGTGTTTTGGGAATGAGGGTCCCCAGACTTGCCTGCCTACGGCCCACGGCGTGGCTCTGCAAGCGGGCCCGTATGGCCCATCTTCACCAACAAGCTTTCAAGACCCTCGCGAGGGGCCAAGCCTCGCGAGGCGGACGACACAAGACCTCCTCAGGAGCGGCCTCATCGGGATGGCTCACGAGGGGCGGAGAGTTCAAGGCAAGGCAAACCTCGCGAGGTTCCAGTGACGTGAGCCATGACGACCAAGGCCAGGCGGGCACCAGCGCGCACAGTGTCTTTGTTTCCTATTTGGTGCTATGGAGGCAAGCGCAGACGTAGAGTACCTAGGCGTCAAGCAAAGGTTTCCATGTCGGTGCAACAAGACCAAGACCAGCAGGACGGCAAGACGGAGGTCACCATGGAGCCCAAGATGGCGTCACCACCAGAGCCTTTGGCAGGCGAAGACTTCTGTTGTCAGGATAAGCTGTACTAGTTGTCCCCTTTCAAATTGGCCATTGTTGGCTCCCTTCCCGCTCAATATTTGGGGAGAGGACCAGGGCCTCTATAAATAGGATTAGCCACCGCAGTAGGAGGCACCTTATCTCGGAGAGATCCGACCAACCACAAGTCCACCAAGCACAAGAACACCTCTCCTCAGGAGGCTGTTCTTCCCCTTGTACTGTTCATCCTTAGCCCAAGAGGAAATCCACCACCACCACACTGGAGTAGGGTATTACACCACAATGGTGGACCGAACCAGTATAAATCCTGTGTCCTTTGTCTTGCAAGTTCATCGAGTTAGTCCCTGAGACCTTAGCGAAGCTAGGATGTGGATCGGTAGGGGGAGATCTTCGTGCGCACCCCAGTGTTCGAACCTTAAGGGTTTTGCCGGAACCCGTGATCCGACATTTGGCGTGCGAGGTAGGGGTGCGTCGAAGCTTCCCTTCCATCGCTCCGCGTCCCATTGCTCCATCGTCTCCATGGCGGACGCTCGCTGCGCTCGCGCTGAGCGTCAGGCTGCCCTCGCCGCTCGCGTTGGTCAGACGGCTCCCGTCGGCGGGCCACCCCATCGTTCTCCGTCGCTTGCCGCCAACGCCGCCACCGGCCCGGCGGGGAACGAGCACCAAGCATCCTCGCTGCACCCCTCGGTGCGGCGGGACGGCTACACCGCCACCCCATCGCTGACCCCGGCCGGTTTGTCATCCCACGCTCGTCGCGCTCCCGTGACGCGCAGGCCGCTGTGTGCATGGCGCACGAGCTCCTGCGCTACCGCCCCGTTGACGACCTCTTCGAGGACTAGCTCGACCGCATCACCGAGCTTGTCAGCGCCGCAGGGGGCTCCCCTGCGCCGTCCCTCTCGCTGCCTCACCCTCCTCCAGCCGCGGGTGGCATGGCCCATGGATGACCTCCACCACTTCTGCCCCAAGACGGAGTCTTGGCGCCCAGGCGCGCGGCCCCACGTCGTGACCTGCCGCGTCCGGCGCCCGCGCAAGAAGAAAGAAGCTGCCAAGAAGTCCCTCGGCCGCGAGAAAATGCCCCCGCGGCCCCTGCGCCACCACGGCAAGACCGCATGCCGCCTGCGGCGGTGGTGCGCGGACCACATCAAGGAAAAGTCTACACCAGCGCCGAGTCCCGGTGACCACGGTAGGCTGCCGCGCCTTCACCCCTAAGCTACGTAGCGTCGCTTGGCCGGGCAAGTTCAAGCCGGATCTGCCTCCTCGCTATGACGGCACCCTGACCCCGCGGAGTTCCTGCAGCTCTACGAGATGAGCATCCAGGCGGCCAACGGTGACGAGAAAGTCATGGCGAACTGGTTCCCCATGGCTCTCAAGGATGGTGCCCGCTGTTGGAGATATGCCCTAGAGGCAATAATGTATGATGATATTTACTATGTGTTTATGAGTAAAGATAGTCCTTGGACATTATCAATGATGTGTATCAGCAAGTACGTGACTTGTTTCTGGGACTATGCATTGTATGATGAACATCCTAAAAGGTCCGTAGTTGAAAGGGCTGTGTGGACGCTGAAAGTGCAACTATCCCTGGGTGGTTTTGGTAATTCCTAACAACATATAACTCATTGAGCTAATGCTACTTAAAGGTAAACATTTCAGGAAAGCTCAATGATTGGCATGGCATGGATGAGAAAAGTGGATCCCTCAAAATTCTAAGGACAAAGAATTGGCTCAAGCTCAAAGCTGAGGACTCTACATCTTTTCATTTTAAGTGATCCAAGATCACATTGAGTCCATAGGAAAAGCCAATACTATTAAGAGGGGATGAGCTGTTGACTAACGACTTGCTTGCTCAAAGTGCTTAGTGATATGCTCCAAAAGCCCTCAACTACTTTCTCACATCCACATATGTCCCAAACCAAAAGTCCAACTCGGCCCCACCGAATCTTTCTATCTGGTGCCACCGAGTTCAGTTGACATAGCCACTGCCAGAAACCCTAGTCTTTTCGGTCTCACCGATAGGGATCTCAGTCTCACCGAGATGGGATTGTAATCTCTGTGTTTCCCTTCGTAACGTTTTGGTCAAACCAAGATGAGAGATCGGACCCACCGAGATTACAATTCAAACTCTCTGTTTCCCTTACGTAACGTTTCGGTCCAACCAAGATGAGCGACTCGGTCCCACCGAGTTTGCCTGACCAACTCTCTGTTAGTCCATTACCAAAATCGGTCTCACCAAGTTTATGTAATCGGTCAAACCAAGATGAGGCTACAATTGTGGAAGACCCGAACACTACTCCAATGAATGTACGACCCCCTACAAAAGAAGAGAAGATTCTCCCAAAAGAAGGAGTAGAAGAGAAGAATCACCATCAAGTGAGAGAAGGAGTAGAGATGATCGTTATGAACGAAGACCCTCTCGGAGAAGCAAGGACTCAGAAAGGAAGGACAATTCATCAAGGAGCTACACAAAAAGAAGACATCAAGCTCATGTTGGTGAATGGGTATCCGGTTCAGACTCCGACAATCCCTCCGACTACGAATATACTCAAGATGAAGGTGTTGCCGGACTAGCACTTGTGAAAACCAACTCCTTTGACATATTTGACTCACCAAATGAAGGAATTGGGAGATGCTTCATGGCTAAAGGTCCAAAGGTAACACACCCCGAGTATGTTGATTTCAATAGTGATGAAGATGATTTGCTAGGAGATGATGATTTACTTGTTGACAACTCTAGTTATGAAAACTATGATGAGCTTGCTATTAATCATGATAATTAAGATAAAATGAATGACGATGATAAGAAGGAGATTGAGCGCCTAACTAAAGAATTAAACACTCTCAAGTTAGCTCATGAAACTACCTTGGAAGATCATCGAGAACTTTTAAAGACTCATGATAAGATATGCTTTGAAAAGCTCAACATTGAGCAAGAACATGAGTTTTTAAAGGCAATCAATGATGATCTTTGCAAGAAAAGTTCTTCTTACATTGACAAGCGTTTACTCTTGTCTACTTACATGCCACAAGTTAAATCTAGCAACAAGAACAAGAAAGATTCTTCATCTAGTAGTAACAACAATCATGCTAAATCCAATGTTGTTGCTTCTAGTAGCTCTCTTGATTCCACTAATGATTCTCTTAGCCAAGTTACACTTGAGCAAGAAAATAGCTTATTGAAGGGAATTATAGAGAAAGGTGTTTACAAGAGCCTTGCCGGAAGTAAGCAATTTGAGGAAATTGTACGCAAGCAAGGAAGACACCGGAAGAATCAAGGTGTTGGTTTTGAATGAAAGTTCAATGCCAATGGAGTTGAGTGGGAAGAAGATCAATACCCCAAGACAAAGTTTGTTCCTCAACAAGAGAAGTATGATCCTACTTCTTTCAAAGGAACACAATCTCAAGATGATCTTCCACCACAAGACCACAAGCAAAAAGGCAAGGACAAGCATCAAGAGGAGATTGATGCATTCGAGGAAGCTCCCAAAGCCTTGGTCAAGTGGGTTCCCAAGACTAAATCAAGTTCTACTTCATCAAGTACGACTACAACTCCAAGGATTCCCATCAAGATGGTGTGGATCCCGAAGAAGAAGAACTAGAGAGTTCTTGAGGGTGACTTCGCCAACATACTTCACTCATATCATTTTGGCGAGGACAAGTTCAAACAACTTCCATATCTTGCACTAGTTCAAGGAGTCACAAACCCTCTTGTTGGTAAGACAATGGACAAGGTAACCTAATGCTTCCATGGACATCATCTTGTATACACATCACTCTATGTCTATGGATATCCTTGTTTGTTCCTTGTGGGACTAACCCGTGTAGGTATTGAAAGTGCAACTCACTCCAAAGGATTGCTCCGAATGATCTACATCAACATTGAGCATCCACATCTTCAACACCTACATGAAATCATCATCGACAAACCCAAGGTTAGTTGATTCCTCTTAGGGGGGATATCACACCCAGGGGGAGCTTTACTCTAATCAATTGAGCTAAAGCAACTCTAATGGTGTGAGCACAACAATGCTTTATGTAAAAGTGGTAACCCCACTTGTGCTTAAACGATGAGTATGACCTATGATCAAATGTTCTCATTTGACTCCTAAGTCAATATACTCATATATAGATGACCTAGTCATCACAAATTGCTTGATAGATGCTAGAGTGATTGTGCATGCTTCGCCACATATTTCATTTGCCATTTTAATTGTGTGAGCATGTTGAATGCATATTTTTCTCATTCGAGGACATCCATTTGTTGCTTTGATTGTTTTTTATCTTTTGCCAAATGGATGGACAAGAATGCCTAAGAACTCCCTCTAGCTATCTATGCTTTTCTCGTCTCAAACTCTATTCATGCTACATCACAAAGTTTGATCAAGTCAGATTCGGACCACTCTGTGTGAGGAGCACTCAGAGTTCCCGATTCGTCATAGACTTAAACTTCCAAAACCTCTCTGTGCATTTTGGTCTGACCGATTCATCCTTTTCGGTCCTACTGAGATCACTTAGTTGATCTAGGTTTTCAATCTCGGAGCAATCGATTAGAACCGTTCGGTCACACCGAGTTGCAGTAACTGCCTGCAATTTTGCATCTCGGTGCCATCGAGTTGTTCCACTCAGTCACACCGACAGGGTCAGGTTATATATACTGATGGGCCAAATTTTGGAAATTTTTCCGAAACCCCTTCGCCCGCGCATAACCTACTCTGCCTCTTCGGGTCTCCGGATCGTCTTCTCGCTGCCAGCGACCTCCCGCCGCTGGTCTCCACTGCCATCAACGGCAATCTGCTCCGCCGTTGCCGCCGTAGCAAACACTCGCCGCATTAGGGTAAGTGTTCGATCCCTTGTGCTGTCTTTTTCACTCCGATTCCTAGCCCAAGGTCAATGCCATGTTTCTTGCCACGATTGAGATTCATCCATCCAGCTAAAACTTCCTTAGGTCTAGATTGATTCGAAAATTTTAGGGTTATCTCTCCGCAGAACTCATCTTGGACCGACCGAACTATAGAAATCGGTCTCACCGAGTCGGCCTTGGCCATTGCACATGCCTCTTTGGTCTGACTGAAATGCGCAAATCGGTGTGACCGAGTTCTGGATTCTGTGAAACCCTAGCAATCTCGGTGCCACCGAACTATGACTCGGCCCTACCGAGTTCACTAGTTTAGGTTCCAAGTGTTGCTTCGGTATCACCGAGTTTGTCAATTTGGTAGCTCCGAGATCACTTCTATAGAGAACTAAAACTAAACCTTTTGCCTCAATTGTTTTGCAAAACTCCTGTACTTTGTGATGCTCATCTTCTCTACCTCATCTATAATCCATTCACAGGGTCTGCTGACAGTTTGCCTGCACGATGTCTAACCAAAGTGACAGTCAGAACAAATCTAAAGAACAGGTCCAGATGAGCGAGGGCACTAGTCCCTCCAGGTCTTCTGATGATGGCAGCAGGAGCCCACCAAGTAACTTGCCAAAGGCAACAACTAGGACGAGGAAGAAGAGAACTTCTGATTCAGAGGATGAAGATTATGTGGCTGTTGAGGATGAGGCCACTTCAAAGAAAAAGTTGCCAACAAGGAGTATGGCTCAGCTACTACAGTCAAGCCAGGGATGCATAAGAAGGCACCAGCAAAGAGAGTCCCCGTGTCTAAGGCCAGAGCATCAACTGCTGAAACCTCCAAGCCATATGAAGAGGCAGTTGGAGAAGGGAAGAAAAGGAAGGAAAGGGTCAACAAGACCACTGCCAGAGTGCTTGGCAGATCATTAATAATGAGAGGCTCAGATGAAGAGGAAGAGGATGCTGCACCAGCACCCAAAGCACAAAATCTCATGGGAGATGCAATGAGATCAGGGGCTGCTCCATCTAAGCCCAAAGCTGGTCCCAAGGCTACTGCTCCAGCTCAGAAGCCTAAACCCAAGAGAAGCACTAGAAACATTCCTGCCGAGGATAAAAACAAGGCCCTAGTGCCTGAAGCTACTAAAGAAGAAGAAGATGACTCAGTTGTGTTGAGGAAGCTGAAGCCCAAGATCCCCGACCGCAATGATACACACCCTATGGAAGAAGATATGCACATCAGGAAGGATGTAGGACTGAGGTTATGGAGATAGTCTGATCCATATGTTGTCAGGAGGAGGACTGCTGTGGACTACATGTTTCACACCAAGGAACATCAAGACTTTTATAAGACAATCCTGCTTGACAAGAAGCCCATTGTGTGTGACATGAGATGGGTTGACTGGGAATACATCAAGGAGAATGAGGATCACTATCCAGGTGTCTATGACAGCTTCAAGGCATGTGGAGTTGATACCTTTGTGGCCCAGAAGCTCACCAAGCGGAACGATGAGCTGATCATGCAGTTTTACTCCACTGCCCACTTCTACCCATATGGGAAGATCGTTTGGATGTCTGAGGGTACCAGGTACCAATCTTCTGTTGATGAATGGGCTCAGTTGATCAATGCCCCTGCAGAGCATGAAGATGACTTGGATGTATATGCTGAGAATAAGAAAGACCACAACACAATGGCCAACATGTACAAAGAGATCCCAGATGCTGCTTTGGATACTCACAAGTTTGGATCTATCCACTACTTGTTGTTTGGTCTGCCTACTATAAAGTGGATCCTCATACACACATTGCTACCCAAGTCAGGTGATCACAAGATGATCAGAGGACATGCCATCAACCTGCTACATTTGTTTGATGTGCCTCAAAAATTCAAAGTCCTGAGTCTTATTGTGGAGACAATCAAAAGGACAGCGGCTGATCAAAAGAGGAGTTGTGGGTATGCCCCGCAAATTCAGGAGCTCATCAACTCAGAGATGGGCACATAAGTATCTTTTGGATAAGGAGCACCTGCCTATCTACCCTGATTTTGAAGACAATATTGTTGTAATGACTGAGGAAGATCCATCATCTGTGCAAGCACATGAGAAGAGAGAGAAGTCAAGGGCAGAGAAAGCTGCAAGGATGCCAACCGCTGAAGAGACATCTCAGGTTTTCCTGAAGAGCAAGCAAGATCATCTTGGATATCTAATTCAAGCTACACTGAGGATTGAGAAGGGCTTGGCCACCCTGACTCAGAATCAGGAGAGCCTGGAGAGGATTGTGGAAACAAAATTCTATGATCTTGATCTGAAGGTGACTGAGATTCAGACTGTAGTTGAGCAGCTTCAGGAGGAAGCATAGGAGAAGAAGGGCAAATCAACTACTGATGCTTTCAAGCATGTGCCACAAGGTCCAAGGTCTGCTGCAGTGCGAGTCTCAGATGCTCGAGCTTCAGTGTCAGCACCAGCAGCCACTCCATCAGCTCCAACTACTTCACCGGAAGCCTTCATCCTTGGAGTTCTCTCTACACCACCTCCCGAAGATCAAGCCTGAGAGTGGTTTAGCACTATGCATTTTTGAACTTTTTGGTAACTTGTTGCCAAAGGGGAGAAAAATGTATAGATCATAGGCTTCAAGAGAGGGTGTTGTTCTTTTTATCTCTCTTGCTATTTTGGTTGAACTTCTTTATTGAGTACTTGTGTGAGATACTTTATGTCCTTGTGGGATACTTGTTGATCATGTGTTTGATCATATGCTACATTATTGTTTGGTTGAATGATGCTATTCCTTATATTCCATATATGATCATTCACTTGCTTGGTGATGAGTGCATGCTTTTAATTTCTATCATTTTGAGCACTCCATCAAGATGTATGTGACATGGAAGAGTAACCCATGATCCTAATCGATTATGCATTTGCATTCAAAAGCAAATTTTAAATAATGCACAAATTTAGGGGGAGCTTTTGCTTATCACATACTTCTCAAAGCGGCGGTGTTTTTTCAATCTTATTTATCATTTGTCGAAGCTTTGATCTATATGTTGTCATCAATTACCAAAAAGGGGGAGATTTAAAGTGCAACTATCCCTGGGTGGTTCTGGTAATTCCTAACAACATATAACTCATTGAGCTAATGCTACTTAAAGATAAACATTTCAGGAAAGCTCAATGATTGGCATGGCATGGATGAGAAAAGTGGATCCCTCAAAATTCTAAGGACAAAGAATTGGCTCAAGCTCAGAGCTCAGGACTCTACATCTTTTCATTTTAAGTGATCCAAGATCACATTGAGTCCATAGGAAAAGCCAATACTATTAAGAGGGGATGAGGTGTTGCCTAATGGCTTGCTTGCTCAAAGTGCTTAGTGATATGCTCCAAAAGCCCTCAACTACTTTCTCACATCCACATATGTCCCAAACGAAAACTCAAACTCGCCCCCACCGAATCTTTCTATCCGGCGCCACTGAGTTCAGTTGACATAGCCACTGCCAGAAACCCTAGTCTTTTCGGTCTCACCGATAGGGATCTTGGTCTCACCAAGATGGGATTGTAATCTCTCCGTTTCCCTTCGTAACGTTTTGGTCAAACCGAGATGAGCGATCGGTCCCACCGAGATTACAATGCAAACTCTCTTTTTCCCTTTTGTAACGTTTCAGTCCAACCGAGATGAGCGAATCGGTCCCACCGAGTTTGCCTGACCAACTCTCTGTTACTCTATTACCAAAATCGGTCTCACCGAGTTTGTGTAATCGGTCAAACCGAGATGAGGCTTTACCCTAACCTTAGCACATTGGTCCCACCGAGTCGATTATGTCGGTCCCACCGAAATGCCTAATGGTCACATTTTGAACTAAATCGGTCTGACCGAGTTTCATGATTCGGTCCCACCGAGTTTGTTGATTTGTGTGTAATGGTTAGATTTTGTGTGGAGGCTATTTATACCCCTCCACCCACTCTTCATTCATGGAGTGATCCATCAGAACATGCCTACACTTCCAACATACATTTTCTAAGAGAGAACCACCTACACTTGTGTTGAGGTCAAGATATTCCACTCCAACCACATAAATCTTGATCTCTAGCCTTCCCCAAGTTTCTTTCCACTCAAATCTTCTTTCTACCAAATCCAAATCCTGAGAGAGAGAGAGAGAATTGAGTGTTGGAGAGACTATCATTTGAAGCACAAGAGCAAGGAGTTCATCATCAACACACCATTTGTTACCTCTTGGAGAGTGGTGTCTCCTAGATTGGTTAGGTGTCACTTGGGAGCCTCCGTCAAGATTGTGGAGTTGAACCAAGGAGTTTGTAAGGGAAGGAGATCGCCTACTTCGTGAAGATCTACCTGAGTGAGGCAAGTCCTTCGTGGGAGACGGCCATGGTGGGATAGACAAGGTTGCTTCTTTGCGGACCCTTCGTGGGTGGAGCCCTCTGTGGACTCGCGCAACCATTACCCTTCGTGGGTTGAAGTCTCCATCAATGTGGATGTACGATAGCACCACCTATCGGAACCATACCAAAAATCTCCGTGTCTCCAATTGCGTTTGCACACTCCAAACTCCTCCCTTTACCTTCATATGCAATTGTTTTACTTTCCGCTGCTATACTCTTAGAATTGCATGTGTAGGTTGATTGCTTGACTTGTGCTAAGTTGCTAAAATCTGCCTAGAACTAAAATTGGGAAAAGGCTAGATTTTTATTTGGTCAAGTAGTCTAATCACCCCCCTCTAGACATACTTTCGATCCTACAGACGCGCACCAACTATACTAGCATATGACACAGTCGATGGCTTGGTCTCACTAGCCATGGAGCATTAGATGCTAACCGGATAATATGGACTCGAAAGGATCTGGTCGGATTCGACGTAGTCGGATTCGAGTTGAGATAAGGTCCGAGTCGGACAGACCGAACTATGAGACGCAGGGATATGTCATCTGTGAGTCTCTAGTACAACATACTTTCCATGTCCTAAGACCTGAGTTGGCGCATGTACTCGGGATGGTAACAGACTTGCTTTGGGCCAACCAAACACTACTCTGTGACTGGGTAGTTATAAAGGTAGGTTTCGGGTTTGTCCAGAACCATGCTGCGAGACGTGGTCGAGCAAGATGGGATTTGCCCCTCCGATCAGGAGAGATATACTCTGGGCCCCTCGTGTGATCCGACCAAGATAAGCATGGCCATGCGATAAGGATTATGAGATAATCCGGTTTGTGGTTGGCATCACTGGAACGAGAAAGAGGTCGGGCTAGCACAAGGATGACAGACTCGCCTTGATCCCAACAACATATATCGTGTGGCAAAAGGAATGGAAGTATGATGTACATGTTCGCCTAACCAGCTTCATAGTCTGTTTGGTGTTCGGCATGCTTTGCTAGAGGCCGCTACCAATTGTTCAGTTCAGAGGTGATCCGAACTGCGACCAAGCCGGATTGAACCTCAGAGGTCGCGCGCTTAAGGGAAGGAACCTACGAGGTCGGATCCGAGGACACTGGTCAGATGTGATCCGAGTTGTATTCGGATTGTGGCCGAGTAGACTTATGGGCTTTAGGGTCCGTGCGAGGCCCAAGTGTTGAGCCCGCGATGGACGCCTATATAAAGTGGAGGTGCTGCACACTCACGCGGTGGATCACTTCGGCGCTATCACTAGGGTTTGCATGTGTTGCGAATAGACACCTCCACTCGCCGCCGGTTAGGTGATCAGACCTAGCAGTCCGCCGCACGGCGTTCCTCTTGCACGCATGGATACCATTAGAGGCGGTGCACTTGTGCCGCTCCGGCGAACCTGTATGAGGGAGATCGGACAAGGAGGAGACGATCCACGCGGACGCACTGCCCCAACTCTTCTTCCGCTGCACGACACTGCGCGTCTAGTGGTAACGAACTGTGATCCATCTCCTGTAGCATGTTCTTGGTTGTTTCGCGCGTAGGAAAATTTTAATTTGCAGTCAACGCACCCTACCGTAGATCCCAACAGTGGTATCAGAGCCTTTGCTATAGGATTTGGATTCAGATCGTATGCATATTAGATATGTGGAGGCGATAGGTGAGATCTGTTGTCGTTGAGGAGATCGGATGTGTGCATGGTTGATGAGATCAACTTCACATGGGAATCGATGTGGCTATGTTTTCTGATGATCGGAGTCGATGAGGTCGTGACACAACCTACCCCTACCGGTCGGTATCTGCCATCGGGGTTAACAGTGAAATGTAAATCCGAATCGGGCTCATGATGATCGATAAGATCGGTCAGATCAGAGAATTCAGCGTGATCGGAGTTCAGATGTGATCTGTGATTTCCGAAAATGTCGGGCGTTGCTCGCACCCGCAAGGGGCGCTGCCCCTTCGAACCCCGCCCGCTAACCGGCTAGTGGGACCGCCGAGTGCATAGCACCTTGTATTTCGTACACGATCACTCAAACCGGTAGAATGCGATTCTATGCATAACTTTGTTTTTGCGTTTGATGTGAATAGTATGGCTCATGTGTATGTGATGCATGTCTGTAAATTATACATGGCATGCGTGACATGTTTGTCAGCCGGCAGGAGCGAAAGTGTTGTCATTATATTGTATAACGACCTGCGTGTCGACTTGTGACTCTATGTAAAATTCATTACTAGTTGTAGTAGTTGGATAATAGAGATGAGGTTGGTGGCTTGGCATCCCGGTGTGACAAACAAGATGGAGTACCTAGATGGTCATCGGAGTCACAGCCGACCTAGAAGGACACCCATGAAGGAGCCATACTATTTCACAATATATGTTTTATTTGTGATTGTTATGCTTCTTGTTTTCTATGCATGTTAGAATGATAGAAAGATCCCTCGTTAATATCAAGAAATTTGCCATTCCCGATGTTGCACCTTCGCACGTCAAGTACGTCTAGTAGTGGGCTCATAAAATTGGGGTGCTGCTAGGTGTCCTTGAACTGAAGGGTTCGTGTCAGACACGGACATGCACTGCATTAGGTTAACTTGACAAGGCTATCAAAACGGTTTTGGGCTTGTGGCAAAAGAGGTCGGGAGCCGGAGTATGAGATACCTACCCGACCGACATGAGTCGTATAGAGATACGATTAGTAAGGAGTTGCTTACCGGATAGGCATGTTGTCTAGTAGTGATGCTAAAGCTCACTAGTCACACGTGCTAGTCAGATCCTGAATCAATGAGAGTTTGCGGAGGGATGCTGACTTCAGTGGGAGTATTTCTGTTTAAGGCTAGAATTACTCTACATAAACACATTGCTTAGTGATTGCATATTTTTCTGTTGTAGATCAATGGCACCACCTGCTCAACCCAACTTTGCATTGAAATCAATTCTGGAAAAGGATAAACTGAATGGAACAAACTTTACTACCTGGTATAGAAATTTGAGAATTGTTCTCAAGCATGATAAAAAGGAACATGTTCTAGAGGATCTGCTTCCAGAGGAACCTGCCGATAATGCTAGTACCACAACCAAGAATGCCTACCAGAAACTCGTTGATGAATCAAACGAGGTCGGCTGCCTCATTCTGGCTTGTATGGAGCCCGATTTGCAGCAGCATTTCAAAGACGTTGGGGTTTTCGATATGATCGAGAGTCTCAAGAGCATGTTTCAGGTGCAGGCTAGGACCGAAAGGTTCAACGTCTGGCGATCCTTGATGGATTGTAAGCTGAAGGAAGGTGATCCACTGAGCCCGCATGTGATCAAGATGATCGGATATGTGCAAGCTTTGGATTGGTTGGGCTTCCTGCTCTTGGATGAGCTGGCTACTGATGCAGTTCTGGGTTCTCTTCCGCCCAGCTATGGGATGTTCATCTCGAACTATCATATGCATGGCATGGATAAGAAGCTCACTGAATTGCATGGGATGCTCAAAGTGGCGGAGTAGGATATTAGGAAAGGCATGCAGAGGGAGTCCTGGACTAAGGGGTCCTCGGGCGTCCGGCCTGTTTATGGGCCGGACTGATGGACTGTGAAGATACGAAGACTAAAGATTGTACCCGTGTCCGGATAGGACTCTCCTTGGAGTGGAAGGCAAGCTTCGCGAACAACTATGAAGATTCCATATTATGTAACCGACTCTATGTAACCCTAGATCCCCCCGCTGTCTATATAAACCGGAGGATTTAGTCTGGATAGGGGACACTGAATACTGTAGTCATACATGCTAGACTTCTACGGTTTAGCCATTACAATCTCATGGTAGATCAACTCTTGTAATACTCATACCCATCAATATCAATCAAGCAGGACGTAGGGTGTTACCTCCATCAAGAGGGCCCGAACCTATGTAAAACTTCGTGTCCCCTGTCTCCTGTTACCATCAACCTTAGACGCACAGTTCGGGACCCCCTACCCGAGATCCACCGGTTTTGATACCGACATTGGTGCTTTCATTGAGAGTTCCTCTGTGCTATCGCTGAAAGGTTTGATGGCCCCTTCAATCGTCAATAATGGCACTGTCTGTGGAGGAACTTTCCTCCCAGGGCAGATCTTTGTGTTCGGCGGCTTCGCACTGCGGGCCAACTCGTTTGGCCATCTGGAGCAGACCGAAAGCTATGCCCCTGGCCATCAGGTCAGATTCGGGAGCTTAAACTACGTCGCAGACATCCGTGGAGACTTGATCTTCACCGGATTCGATACCGCGGTAGCCGCTCCCGATCACCCCGATGATCATGACTTAAATCTGTCATCGGGCCGCATCCAGGAGATCGCTCCTGTAACCGCTCTGGCCCTAGAGCCGGAGTAGACCGCTCCATCCAAAGATGGGAGGATTAACCCCACCACAGAGGCCGTAGATTCCACGGTGTTGGAGCCGCACAGGGACCTGGTCTCACTCGATGCCTATGCCACCAGAAAAGCGGACTCGTCTCCAGCTCTGGGTTCCGAACCATGCGAGCCCGCGGACGTCGAGCTTGATCGTTTATCAATCTTTGAATTCAGCGCCGCAGACATCTTCCAGCACTCGCCTTTGGGCAACGTGCTAAACTCATTAAAAAACCTGTCCTTGGCGGAGGACTCCGAGCCGAGCTATATCTGGCTCGAGCTAGGGGCTGACGATGGAGAATTTTGCTTCCCACCCGCCACCCACTTCATAGCAACAGTCGAGGATTCGACCAAAACACTTGATTACGACTCCGAGAACATTGACGGCATGGACAATGACGCTGAAGACAATGGAGACCCCATTGATACAATTAATGATGAACGGGACGACGGGCAGGATAGCCCCGGTAAACAGGCCATGCACGAAGATTCAGAGGATGACAATTACCTTTCGCTCTCTGACGATGAGGTGAGCCTCGGCGCCGAAGATTTCATCGTGCCTGAGGAACCTCGTGAGCAGGAGCGCTTAAAGTGCCAACTAATAGCCACTGCAAGGAGCCTGAAGAAGAAGCAGCAACAGCTTCAAGCTGACCAAGATCTGCTTAATGATAGATGGACCGAAGTCCTAGCCGCCAAAAAATATGGCCTTGGTAGCCCGGCCAAAAGCTACCCGAAGCATAGATCGCCACCCCAGGGCGACAATAAGGTGTTTGAGCTTGTACAATCATCAAACAATGCGGCAGGTCGACCACAACTTGGTCCAGTTAAAGCGACAACTCAAGCCGAACTACAGACCGCCCCACCTCGTCATGAAGGCAAGAACAAAACAGCTCAAGGTTGTACATACAACCTTCAACATGGCTGGGGCAGTAAAACATGATACCCAAGAGCGATCTACGGATCACAAGGACACACCTCGACACGCAATGATGACCACCTATTCGGACGTGACAAACCTAGCCACGCCCAGGCTGAAAACCGCAAGTGGGCTCCGTCAGAGGTACATCATAGCGTGGCCCAACATAGAGGCGCCGCACACCCTCTGTGCTTCACAAATGAAGTAATGGAGCATGAATTCCCAAACGGGTTCAAACCCATGAATATCGAATCATACGATGGAACAACGGATCCCGCGGTATGGATTGAAGACTTCCTCCTCTATATCCACATGGCCCGCGGAGATGAACTTCACGCCATCAAATACCTACCACTAAAACTCAAAGGACCAGCTCGGTACTGGTTAAACAGTCTGCCGGAAAATTCTATTGGCAGCTGGGAGGACTTGGAGGATGCCTTTCGCAACAACTTCCAAGGAACATATGTCTGGCCACCGAATGCCGATGACCTAAGTAATATTGTCCAGCAGCCCGGAGGGTCAGCAAGGAAGCTCTGGACCAGGTTCTTAGTTAAAAAGAACCAAATCATCGACTATCCAGACGCGAAAGCCCTCACGGCCTTCAAACACATTGTCCGGGATGAATGGCTTGCACGCCACCTCGGTCAATAAGGACCTAGATCCATGACAGCCCTTACCGCTCTAATGACCCGCTTTTGCGCGGGAGAAGACAGCTGGCTCGCTCATAGAAGCAATAGCACCAGCAACTCGGCACTTCCGAAATCCGGGACGGCAATGGCAAGCCACGACGAAGAAAATACAACAGTCGCAATGATAACGATAGATCACACGGCACAGCGGTTAATGCCGGATTCAGCAATCCCATGCCCGATCAACGGAAAAAACCATTAAAGGCGAACAGAGACAGACCATCCAACCTAGACAGGATACTAGACCGACCCTGCCAGATACACGACCACTCCAATAAACCAGCCAATCATACCAATAGAAGTTGTTGGGTCCTCAAGCAGGTCAGCAAGCTCAACACCGAACACAAGGGAAGGGGGGCGCAAGGCAATAGGGACGACGGAATGGTTCAACAGCTAAATACAGAGGGCCAGAAGGAATCTCCCCCTGAAGATCGACCAAGTCCGGAACAGAAATAGCAGTTCGGCTTCCGCCACCCATCTCATATACATGATGAAGCTATACCGCGCATACATAACTACTCACTTAAGATACCATGGGCATCGGCGAAAGCACAATACGGATAAGTCTGCAAACATTCCGATAACGTTTTTATATACTTTCTTTCTTTTTTTTCAATACTTCTTAAAAGCAGGTAGCGCAAAGGTGAATCACTTAAGACCGACTCCATCAGAGTTCAGATCCATACACTAACCTACGGGGCTACCTCCTTCAAGGATTCCCCTCGCTGAGGATAGGCGGCGCAGACGTGGGACAGGAGGTCCAAAATAAACTTTTGTAGACCGCACTCTTTTTTAGAGCCTGCAACATGCCTTTTTCCTCTGCCTTCGACCCAGGGCATATCAAATGACCTAGGTCATGGCATACATACACACACACACACACACATATATATATATATATATTAATCATTGGCATATCATTGAGGTCCTAGTTCATACTATCCGAATTAACCACCCATGTCTTTCCGCAAATGAATACGCCTCCCATGGTTGTTTCACAAACATACCCCGGCTTAACTTGCCAGGGGCTCGGTACGGGAACAAATGAGCTGCCAACAAAGTCCGAACAACTTTTACAGCGTACTTCAGCGTCGCGAGTTTGGCCTTATATGCATCAGCTCCGAATCATGTCTTGGGTCAATAGTTGGGTTGGCCGGCTCCTGTGTTTGCTACCCTACGTTCCGCTCTATCGGCTAGGGTAGTAAAGGGAGAACTACTGTGATTGTGCTACCGGTTCACCTGGTGATGCACCTCAGTAGAGAAAGCCGAACACTGACTGTCATGATGTGGCGAGAGCTGGTCAACCACTCGATGACTTATCAGAGTCTCTAGCGATTCCTCCATGTCACACGAAGGACCTCTTCTCCGGTCAATTATGTAAACGCATCGTATGAATAAGCCGCATACATACTAGGGGCTATGTCGTAGACCCACCATAAAACTCCTATGGCTAAGTGAAAGTGTTAACGCCCTATAGTCTGGTTGCTTGGTTCGCCGCATTGACACCTCCTTTATGGACCAAGTCGTTGGGTCAAGAGTGATCATATGCTTTTTCGAACACCCCTGTACTTCCTACAAGGGGGCTGAAGCCGACGACTGGAAATCTTTCAGTTTATATTAAAATGGCCGCATAGGAGGAACACAAGCTTTCAAGCACAATATACAAATAGATTCACTATAAAATTGTCTCGTACAGTTCTCATACACCTCACTCAAACATTATGTCTTTCGAGCATTGACCCTCTATCAAGCGGGCAGCTACTAGGGCGTCTTCAAAATAATGCTCCGGTTCATGGCGGTCCCTGCCCTTGGGCGGACTCTTCACCGCAACGTCGATGGCCTTCATATTCCCCCAGAATGTCTTGACTCAGGCAAAAGCCATCCGGGCACCCTCGATGCACACCGATCGCTTCACAGCGTCGATACGCGGCACTGCATCAAGAAGCCGCTGCACCAAGCCAAAGTAATTATTCGGAACATGCTCAGTTGGCCATAACCGGATTATGACGTTCTTCATAGAAGCACCGGATATCCTATGAAGCTCGGCCCACTGGGACATCTGCTCATTCAGCAACAGGGGGTGCTTCGATGCGTCGAATTGTGACCAGAAAAGCTTCTCCATTGCATACCCCTCTCGCGCCTGAAAAATACTGTGCTGCATTGGAAGAACTCTTCGGAAAGTCTAAAAACTCGTCCGGAGAACTCCACAATTGGTTCAGCCGAGCATAGTTCGGGTCGCCGAACTTAGCGTGTAGTAAAAATGGCTTACCAGCCGCAATCTCCCCATCTTGCCGGATCTCCTCACGGGCCGCTCTGGATTCAGACCGCGCTTCTCTTGCTTCTCATAAAGCCTTTTCAATTTCAGTCGTTTTAGCTTCTTTCTCCTTCTCAAGGAGCTCACAGCGGCTGGCAGCACTTTTTAGCTCAAGCGCCATCATGGATATCTTCTCCTCGTCTTGACGCCGAGCAACCCGTTCGGCTTCTAACTCAGTCGATGCCTTCTCGACAGCTGCATTACTACACCGGGCCTGCTCTTTGTCCCGGGCTAGCTCCGCCCGAAGAATTTCAATGGTGGCAGCACCATCTACAGCCAGGTACAACTTTCAGCATCATGCTTATATCACAAAAATGTATGTACAGAGAGTGCTCTGAATACATACCTTGCGACTCGTCAATATGCATATTGATCAACGTAATGTCATCCCCGGCCACATCAAGCTTCCGTTGCAGTTCGGCAATATCCGCAGTCCGGGAAGTAGCCAGGGGGAAGCAGCCCGTGTTCAAAGTTAATCAGTTTAGTCCTCCAAAATTTCTTCTTGATCCTCCATTCGCCTCCCAGGGGAAGCCAACCGGAGTCTCAGGGGCTACTGTCTATACACCGGTGTATTTTCTGAATTTTTTTTCACATGTTACATTACAAACCTCGAAGCCTCATAGCAGGCTCGCAAAGGCCTCATTCAATCCGCTCTTCACGGATAGGACCTTTTCAACCACCGTACTCATCAAGGTACGATGTTCCTCTGAAATAGACGCCTACCGCAACATGTTCGTCAAGATGTTTGGTGCCTCTGGGTCTCCGGAGGCAGCCGCAGGAGTACGGCCACCCTTTGAAGGGATCCATTTATTTGTATCCGGCTGCATTCTGGACTGTTCGGGGTCTTCATTGTTGTTCCCCGAACCCTGGGCCGCCGAAGTATCACCTTCGTATAGCATCTTCGTCATCCCTTGCACCACTTGTTGATCGGGGGAGACCCTCCACGACGACACCTCAAGATCGTCTGCCCTATTGGATGGAGAGGCCGGTGGGGGTGTCTCGTTTTCCATCATCTCCGAGAGAAGGTCCCCCGAGGAAGAGGATTGTTGAAGGGGACTGCGTGTTGGGCTGCAAAAAATGTATATTTCAGGCATCATATGAAAAGAATGGTATATGTTTAGAACAACCTTGTTCACTTACATTGGGCCGGAGGCTCGTCCTTGTCATGAGACTGCGCTTCGATGTCCTCCAGGCCCGGACCGCCTCCCAGAGGCATCTTGCCTCGCTTAGGAGCCTTCTTCTCCCAATCTTCGGAGGCAGCTCTCTTCTTCTTGGGAGGGAAAGAGATAGTGGCCTCCCCTTTACTTTTGTCTTCGGATGAGGGGATTTTTATTCCTTCAGACACAAAGTTCGAGGTCCCTTGGGAATAGAGGCTGTCCTTGGTCCTCTTGTCCTACGCCTCGTCCTCCTTCTCCAACATCTGGTATGGTGTTGGGGCCAGCATCCTTGTTAGGACATGATTCGCTGGACCCTCGGGCAGAGGGGCCGAACACATAATTAGTTCTGCCTTCTTTGTCCAGCCCTGGAAAATATAGCCTGCTCGGTATCATATTACTGTATGCATGATCACAAAGTATTTGAGAGCCAAGTGCTTACCGAGGTGTCCGGACGATTACAGTTGAGGCCAGCATCCTCAGCGGTATCCGTCCAATGTTTCCGCTTCACAAAAAATTCTTCCACATCCCTTCGTGTGTGGCACCGAAGAAGTGTTGGAGGGTCTGTGGTCCTTTTGGATTAAACTCCCACATGCGGCGAGGCCTGCGCTGGCAGGGCAGGGTTCGGCGGACTAACATCACTTGAATCACACTAATGAGATTGATATCTCTCTCGAGGAGGGTTCGGATGCGGCTTTGTAAAGTCCGCACTTCATCAACCGATCCCCAGTCCAGCCCCTTGTTGACCCATGATGCAAGCTGTGACGGTGGGCCAAGACGGAAAGTGGGTGCAGCAACCCACTTAGTACTGCAGGGCTCTGTAATGTAAAACCACTCCCGCTGCCAGTAATTGGAAGTCCCGGTAAAGGAACCTTTTGGCTAAGGAGTGTTGGCGAGTTGGTTGATTGTAGCACCGCCACACTCCGCCTGTTCCCCGTTGGCTATCTTCGGTTTCAAACTAAAGGTCTTGAGCCATAAGCCGAAGTGTGGGGGGATTCGAAGGAAGGCCTCACATGTAATAATAAATGCCGAGACATGGAGAATCGAGTCTGAGGCAAGGTCATGAAAATCCAGTCCGTAATAAAACTTTAGCCCCTAGACGAAGGGGTGAAGCGCAAACCCTACCCCCCGGAGGAAGTGGGGGATGAACACAACCCTCTCGCTGGATCTGGGGGTCAGAATAACTTGTACTTGAGTAGGAAGCTAGTGGTGGATCTCTGCAGTCAGATATCTGGCTGCCCGAAGTTTTGCAATATCCTCCTCTGTAATAGAGGAAGCCACCCATAGACCTTGAGAGCTGGATCCGGACATGATGGGAAGGCTGAAAGCAATAGAGTCGAACCTTTGGTGTTGGAACTCGGGGTTGGGAAGGCTAAGGACAAGTTTGGCGTAAAAAAGACGGCCCTTGGTTCCTTTATAAAGGCCTCCGATATTGAACGCTTCCTCCTAAAGCCTAAGAACCAGCCTATTCCTAAGGAATCTTTCCCGCAGGACGGCTGGGTTACCCACGCCCGTATTGATGAAAATCCCACAATAAGGGGGCACGATCCTTGCTTTGACAAGATGTGCCAGTAAAAACCACGCCCCCAAAACGTGGAACGGCGGGACAGGAAACGGTTCGAAATAAAGGCCGGGAGGGCGTGATGTCACATTATTAAAGTTGCCAGCAGATCGGATTTATAAAAGTGCTATACCCTCTACAGCTGTGTGTTGTAGATCCGGACATGTTCGTTTCGTCCGAAGACTATTCAAGAGTTCGGAAGGAGGAACCCGCCTTGCAATGCCGAAGACAACACTACGCACCGAATACCTTATCATTGAAGCCAGGTTCAGGGGTTACTGAGGCAGTCCTGGACTAAGGGGTCCTCGGGCGTCCGGCCTGTTTATGGGCTGGACTGATGGGCTGTGAAGATACGAAGACCGAAGACTGTACCCTTGTTCGGATGGGACTCTCCTTGGCGTGGAAGGCAAGCTTGGCGAACAACTATGAAGATTCCATATTATGTAACCGACTCTATGTAACCCTAGGTCTCCCCGGTGTCTATATAAACCGGAGGACTTAGTTCGGATAGGGGATACTGAATACTGTAGTCATACATGCTAGACTTCTAGGGTTTAGCCATTACGATCTCATGGTAGATCAACTCTTGTAAAACCCATACCCATCAATATCAATCAAGCAGGACGTAGGGTGTTACCTCCATCAAGAGGGCCCGAACCTGGGCAAAACTTTGTGTCCCCTGTCTCCTGTTACCATCAACCTTAGACACACAGTTCGGGACCCCCTACTCGAGATCTGCCGGTTTTGACACCGACACACGCATCAAGTGTTGATGGTGCAGAAATCGGCTAAGTTCAAAAAGAGTTGGTCCAAGAAAAAAGCTAAGGCAAAGGGCACGGAGACGTTAACCTCCGCCGCTGCGCCGAAGTCTGGACCGGACTCAAAGATCATTTGCTATCATTGCAAGGAAAATGGTCACTGGAAGAGGAACTGTGGCAAGTGGCTTGCAGAGCATGGCAAGAAGGCCGGGAATGCTACTTCAGGCAAAGGTACACTTGTTGCATATCTTATAGACATTTACCTTGCTGACATACCTAGCAGCTCTTGGGTATTTGATACCAGATCGGTTGTTCACATTTGCAACTCGATGCAGGGGCTGGTGAACTAGGCGTGTGGCACAAGGGGAGATTGACATCAGGGTCGGCAACAAAGCAAGAGTTGCTGCGTTGGAGGTCGGCATGATGCAGCTCCAGCTTCCTTGTGGATTTATTTTGGAATTGAATAATTGCTATTACATTTCTGCACTTAGTCGGAACATTATTTCTACCTCATGCTTGATGAGTCAGGGTTGTGAATTCAATTTAAAGAACAATGGTTGTTCGATTTATTTGAATGGTATGTTCCACGGCTATGCACCCATTGTTGATGGGTTATTTATATTGAATCTAGAAGAGGAAACAGTCTATAACATGAATGTCAAGAGGCATAAGCCTAATGAGATAAATCCGACATACTTCTGGCATTGCCAGCTTGGACACATTAGTTTGAAACGCATGAAGAAGCTCCATGATGATGGACACACAACTTCGACCGACTTTGGGTCGTTTGAGACATGCGAATCATGCTTGCTCGGCAAGATGACTAAGTCTCCTTTCACAAAGAGTTGCGAGAGGGCGTCCGAGCTGTTGGAGCTTATACACAGCGATGTGTGTGGTCCAATGAGCACAACCGCTAGAGGTGGCTATCAGTACTTCGTGACTTTTACCGACGACTTGAGTAGATATGGATATATCTATGTAACGCCCTCGATGCGGCTATATCTCCCACGTGTCGAAGCACGACCTAGAGGCATAACCGCATTGAAAGCAATGTCGCAAGTGAGGTAATCTTCACACAACCCATGTAATACATAAGGGAAAGAGATACATAGTTGGCTTACAATCGCCACTTCACACAAATACATGAATAAAGCATTACATCATCCAAATACAATCAAGGTCCGACTACGGAACCAAAATAAAATAAGACTACCCCAAATGCTACACAGATCCCCGATCGACCCCAACTGGGCTCCACTACTGATCAACAGGAACAAAACAACACAACGAACAAAGTCTTCATCGAACTCCTCCTTGAGCTCAGTTGCATCACCTGCACGGTTTCATCGGCACCTGCAAACTGGTCTTGGAAGTATCTGTGAGTCACGGGGACTCAGCAATCTCGCACCCTCGCGATCAAGACTATTTGAGCTTATAGGTAGGGTAAAAGGTATGAGGTGGAGCTGCAGTAAGCGACTAGCATGTATGGTGGCTAACATACACAAATGAGAGCGAGAAGAGAAGGCAAAAGCATGGTCGAGAAACTATGATCAAGAAGTGATCCTAGAACAACCTACGTCAAGCATAACTCCAACACCGTGTTCACTTCCCGGACTCCACCGAGAAGAGACCATCACGGTTACACACGCGGTTGATGCATTTTAATTAAGGTCAACTTCAGGTTTTCTACAACCGGACATTAACAAATTCCCATCTGCCCATAACCGCGGGCACGGCTTTCGAAAGTTCAAATCCCTGCAGGGGTGTCCCAACTTAGCCCATCACAAGTTCTCATGGTCAATGAAGGATATTCCTTCTAGCAGGAAGACTCGATCAGACTCGGAATCCCGGTTACAAGGCGTCCTCGACAATGGTAAAACAAGTCCAGCAAGACCACCCGTTGTGCTGACAAATCCTGATAGGAGCTGCACATATCTCGTTCTTAGGGCACACCGGATAAGCTAAGTGTACGGGAGCCACGTAACCCAAGTTGCCAAGGGACGGTCCCGCACGGTGCTCTGGGTTGGACCAACACTTAGAGAAGCACTAGCCCGGGGTTTTTAATAAAGATGACCCTTGGGCTGTCCGACCCAAGGGAAAGAAAAGGCTAGGTGGCAAATGGTAAAACCAATGTTCGGCCTTGCTGGAGGAGTTTTATTCAAGGCGAACTGTCAAGAGGTTCCCATTATAACCCAACCGCGTAAGGAACGCAAAATCCGGGAACATAACACCGATATGACGGAAACTAGGGCAGCAAGAGTGGAACAAAACACCAGGCATAAGGCCGAGCCTTCCACCCTTTACCAAGTATATAGATGCATTAATTAGATAAGAGATATTGTGATATCCCAACAAGTAAACATGTTCCAACAAGGAACAACATCTCCATGTTCCAACAAGGAACAAACTTCAATCTTCACCTGCAACTAACAACACTATAAGAGGGGCTGAGCAAAGCGGTAACATAGCCAAACAACGGTTTGCTAGGATAAGGTGGGTTAGAGGCTTGGCTTAACAATATGGGGGGAATGATAAGCAAGTGGTAGGTATCGCAGCATAGGCATAGCAAAAGAGCGAGCAACTAGCAAGCAAAGATAGAAGTGATTTCGAGCGTAAGGTCATCTTGCCTGAGATCCCGCAAGGAAGAAGAACGAGTCCATGAAGAAGACAAGCAGACGTAGTCGAACGGATCCTCACACACACGACGTTATCGGAACCAACCCGAAGAAGCAACACCGGAAAGAAGCACACAACATAGTAAACAACCAACACATGAACATGGCATGATGCACAACCACGTATGATGCACGTCCAGTTTAATGAAGCATGGCATGGCAAAGTGCACAAGCAATCCTACAATTTAAGTGGATCTCAATATGCAATGAGTTGCGTATTGACGAAACACCACATTCAAGTTATTTAGTTCGATCTTGTTTATGTACCCAACAATATTAAATGTTGATTAGCATGGCAAGGGGTGAAGCAAATGAAAACTACCTATCTAGGCAAGTTTAAATGAGGCCGGAAACAACGAACAACAATTCCGGTAAAACCCTATATGCATATTTTAAGGTTTGGTACTGTTCTGCCCTAAACACAATTTTAGAGTTATTAAACATGCAAGAAAAATGCACCATGTTAAACTAGGCA
This sequence comes from Triticum monococcum, assembly GCA_034509565.1. Taxonomy (NCBI): domain Eukaryota; kingdom Viridiplantae; phylum Streptophyta; class Magnoliopsida; order Poales; family Poaceae; genus Triticum; species Triticum monococcum. The sequence continues at coordinate 391,028,076 of CM067841.1, forward strand.
TTTTTCTACCCCATTTATATATAAAGATTATTCAAAACCGAGCTACGGTTATTAAGTTATGAATTAAATCATTTTAACATGGCATAGGAGCAAATTTAACCAAACATCATTTTAAACATGAATGGAAATGACATATTATGAAACTAGATGAAAAACTAAGCATATTTCATATATAAATTGTTTTAATCCGATGCACGGTTAATTAGTTATTAGATGTATGATTTCTAGGGGGTTTTCTGCAAAAACTGTTGTCTCTGAAAAAAAATACTAAAAACGCAGATCTGGAAAAAACAGGAACTGGGCCGGTACAAGGGGCCGACCCAACAGTGCACAGGGACAGGGGGCTGCTCACCAGGCCTTATGGGCCGGTCGGTGGAGAAGGGAGACCGACAGGGCGCTGGGCCTGGGCGAGGCAAGGAGGCCCACGCGCGGATCTGGCCCAATTGGGCGACGTGCGTGGTCAACGGGGATCGAGCGGGTCCAGGCACGGGCAAAACTCGTCGCCGCGGTCACCGTCCTTGCGTGCGTGTCGTGGGACTTGGCGAGCGGGGCGCAACGACCTGAAGAAGGCGGTGCCGATGGCAGGGAACGGCCGGGAACAGGGGTTTCCGGCCCAGATCTGGTTCGCGGCGGCTTGGGGAGGTGGACGAACTCCAGGACGGGTGCGCGGTGGCCGGGGCAGTCCATGGAGGCGCGATGGGGCTGACGGAGGCCGGCCGGACCTGGCCGTTCCGAGGTCAGGCGGCGAAGCTTGCCGGGTGTGGTGGAGGCGCTGGGTGGCTCGGCACGCTGCAGGAGCATGTCGGTGCGGACATGGTTTCAGGTGATGAACTCTTTGTCGAGCAAAGCAGAGGAGGCAAGGTCATAGGGTAGACCGACGGCAAGAGACTCGCGACGGCGGCGGGGAACTTGGCGGCAGCAGCAAGACCAGGAAGGATCGCCGGGGCTCTTGGTGGCATCGGCCCAAGCCGCCGGTGTGCTCGCAAGACGGGGCGGCGCGGCGTTGGAGCTCCCGGCGGGTGACGGACGAGGCAGAGCAGCGGCTGTGGCAACTCCTGTTGAGGAAAAGAGAGAGGTCAGGGAGAGCGGGGACGAGGAAGGTAGGGCGAGCGGCGGCACTGGCCCGATGCGGCAGAGAGGAGGCCAACGGAGAGGCGCTGTAGGTGCTTGGGTGGCCGGCGACGACCGGCGAGGCAGAGGCGCGGGGACGAGGAAGGCACAACCTCGTGCATTTCCTCGGGCATGCGGGCGTGGAGAAGGAGCTCGAGCTCCTGGTTGTTGCTGGTCGAGGAGGGCCGTGAGGATCTCTGGTTGGAGGGGATGGATCAATGGAATTGGGGCGACAAGAGTTGGCCCGATTTGAAAAATCAAGGAAGGATTTTGGATCGGGAGGGGATCCCGATGTGGGAGAGGAGTGGCGGCGGCAGCTAGGGGATCCCTAGAACCTAGGTGGTTTGTCTAGATATATATAGTAGGTGGGTTTGACTTAGGGGTATATCGTCCCTCCGATTGAAATCGGACGGACGAGAAAAATAGGCTAGGGAGTCCAATTAACAAAACGGAGATGTTTTGTAGATGTTTGGGGATGATCCGGACACAACGGTAGCGATAGTCCGGGTTGGGTCTGGGACAGCTTTTGGGGGCGTGCGCGAGGAGGGCCGAGGGCTGACGAGAGAGGTTAGGTTGGACCTGGCGGTAGGTAGTGGGCTGTGTAGACGGTCTCGAGCTGAGAGAAGAGAAGAGAGGGAGGCCCGGCGACTGTTTTCGGAGACCGAAACCGTCCGACGTAAGACCAGCTATACTGTCGCTATATCTATCCGTTGGGGCGTCAAACGGACTCCGAATGCGATGAAACTTGGCAGGCGGCCTACCTACTCTAAAATAAGACCGCACGCCAACTTTCAACCCATTCCGAGAACATTTTCCGGCCACTTATAAAATAATATTTTGGACGTGCCGTGGGTGCGTGCAAGTGTGTCTGGGCTCAGAACGGATAACGAAAGGAGCGTGGAGACCCGGACGGATGCAAGTTTTGAAAACATGATGATGCAATGCACATGATGACATGGCAAGATGCAACACGCAAGAAAATGACATGGCAACAATAGCGAATAACTGGAAGACACCTGGCACATCGGTCTCAGGTGTTACAATCTATTTGATGAGGCACAAGTTGGAAACTTTTGAAAAGTTCAAAGAGTTTCAAAACGAGGTTGAGAATCAGCTCGGCAAGACTATAAAACTTCTATGATCTGATCGTGGAGGTGAGTACATGAGCCAGGAGTTTGATGATCATCTGAAAAGCAGAGGTATAGTACCTCAGCTCACACCTCCGGGTACGCCACAGAGAAATGGTGTATCGGAACGGAGGAATCGTAGCTTGTTGGACATGGTTCGATCTGTGATGAGCAAATCGGATTTACCCTTGTCATTCTGGGGATACGCTCTAGAAACTGCAACTTTCGCACTTAACAGGGTACCATCAAAATCCATAGATAAGACACCACATGAGATGTGGACCGAGAAGGCTCCAAGTTTGTCTTTTCTAAAGATTTGGGGTTGTGAAGCATTTTTCAAGCAACTTATGTCAGACAATCTTACATCCAAGTCGACAAATGCATATTTGTGGGATATCCGAGGGAAACCTTGGGATATAGCTTCTACAACTGGGAAGAGAACAAAGTGTTTGTTGCTCGGAACGGGGTTTTCCTTGAGAAAGAGTTTCTCAGTCGGGAGGCCAGTGGGAGGACGGTCCGACTCGAAGAAATTCGAGTACCACTCGGGGACGGCTCGGCGGGTGATGAGATCATACCGGAGTCAGTCAGGGAACCTGTAGTGGAAGCGGCACCAGAACCACGGAGGTCGGAAATATTGCGCAGAGTCCGTGACGTATTGTTGCTAGAAAGAGACGAGCCGACCATGTATGCGGAAGCGATGGTTGATACATCTCCATCCTATCTATAATTTTTTATTGTTCCATGCTAATATTCTACAACTTTCATATACTTTTGGCAACTTTTTATACTATTTTTGGGACTAACATATTAATCCAGTGCCCAGTGCCAGTTCCTCTTTGTTGCATGTTTTTGTTTCGCAGAATATCCATATCAAACGGAGTCCAAACGGGATAAAAACTGACGGAGATTTTTTTTTGGAATATATATGATTTTTGGGAAGAAAAATCCATGCAAGACAGTGCCCGAGGTGGCCACGAGGCAGGGGGGCGCGCCTGCCTCCCCTGGGCGCGCCCATGACCCTCGTGGGCCACCCATAAGGCGGTTGATGCCCTTTTGTCGCCGTAAGAAAGCTAATATCCGGATAGAGACCGTGTTAAAATTTCATCCCAATCGGAGTTACGGATCTCCGGGAATATAAGAAACGGTGAAAGGGAAGAATCTGGGAACGCAGAAACAGAGAGAGACAGAGAGACAGATCCAATCTCAGAGGGGCTCTCGCCCCTCCCTTGCCATGGAGGCCATGGACCAGAGGGTAAACCCTTCTCCCATCTAGGGAGGAGGTCAAGGAAGAAGAAGAAGGAGGGGGCTCTCTCCCCCTCGCTTCAGGTGGCACCGGAGTGCCACCGGGGGCCATCATCATCACCGCGATCTACACCAACACCTCCGCCATCTTCACCAACATCTCCATCACCTTCCCCCCTCTATCTACAGCGGTCCACTCCCCCGCAACCCGCTGTACCCTCTACTTGAAGATGGTGCTTTATGCTTCGTATTATTACTCAATGATGTGTTGCCATCCTACGATGTCTGAGTAGATTTTCGTTGTCCTATCGGTGGTTGATGAATTGCTATGATTGATTTAATTTACTTGTGGTTATGTTGCTGTCCTTTGGTGCCCATCATATGATTGCGCACGTGGATCACACCCTAGGGTTAGTTGTATGTTGATAGGACTATGTATTGGAGGGCAAGAGTGACAGAAGCTTCAACCTAGCATAGAAATTGATGCATACGGGATTGAAGGGGGACCAATATATATTAATGCTATGGTTGGGTTTTACCTTAATGAACATTAGTAGTTGCGGATGCTTGCTAATAGTTCCAATCATAAGTGCATAGAATTCCAAGTCAGGGATGACATGCTAGCAGTGGCCTCTACCACATAATACTTGCTATCGGTCTAGTAAAGTAGTCAATTGCTTAGGGGCAATTTCACAACTCCTACCACCACTTTTCCACACTCGCAATATTTACTTTATTGCTTCTTTACTTATAACAGCCCCTACTTTTTATTTACGTAATCTTTATTATCTTGCAAACCAATCCAACAACACCTACAAAGTACTTCTAGTTTCATACTTGTTCTAGGTAAAGCAAACATCAAGCGTGCGTAGAGTTGTATCGGTGGTCGATAGAACTTGAGGGAATATTTGTTCTGCCTTTAGCTCCTCGTTGGGTTCGACACTCTTACATATCGAAAACTGTTGCGATCCCCTATACTTGTGGGTTATCAATGGTGAGCCTGAATTCCGAGGCATGGTTAGAGGCCATGAGATCCGAGTTAAAGTCCATGGATGAAAATCTAGTCTGGGACTTGGTTGATCCGCCGCCTGGCGTAAAGGCCATTGGCTGTAAATGGGTCTTTAAGAAGAAAACCGATGCGGATGGAAATGTTCAGATCCACAAAGCTCGGCTTGTCACTGAAGATTATGGACAAGTTCAAGGAATTGACTACGATGAGACTTACTCGCCGGTAGCGAAGCTAAAGTCGGTAAGGATCGTACTAGCTATAGCTGCATATTTCGATTACGAGATATGGCAGATGGATGTCAAAACGGCTTTCCTTCATGGAAATTTAACAAAGGACATGTATATGATACAACCCGAGGGTTTTGTCGATCCGACTAGCACTAGTAAAATATGAAAGCTCAAGAGATCCATTTATGGGTTGAGGCAAGCATCTCGGAGTTGGAACATTCATTTTGATGAGGTCGTCACTGGTCTTGGTTTCATCAAAAGCGATGAGGATGCTTGTTTATACAAGCAGGTAAGTGAGAGCTTGATTGTGTTTTTGATCTTGTATGTGGATGACATACCACTGATCGGAAATGATGTTTCGATGCTGAACTCGGTCAAGGAATCATTGAATGACAAGTTTTCAATGAAGGACCTTGGTGAGGCAGTTTACATTTTAGGCATCAAGATCCATAGAGATAGATCGAGGAGGCTGCTCGGCTTGAGCCAAAGCACGTACATAGATAAAGTGTTGAAGCGGTTTAACATGAGTGAGGCCAAGAAAGGGTTCTTGCCTGTCTCACATGGTATAAGGCTAAGTAAGACTCATAGTCCTTTTACATCTGATGAGCGAAGCAGGATGAGTCGGATTCCGTATGCCTCGGCAATTGGGTCCATCATGTATGCCATGATATGTACACGGCCTTATGCTTCTTTTGCAATAAGCCTAACAAGTAGATACCAGGCCAACCCAGGTGAGAGTCACTGGGCAGTGGTAAAGACTATTTTGAAATACCTGAAAAGGACTAAAGAGATGTTCCTAGTTTATGGAGGTGAGGGAAAGCTTGTCATTAGGGTTTACGCCGATGCTACTTTCCAAACCGACAGAGATGATTGTCGATCACAGTCCGGATTTGTGTATGTCATGAACGGAGGAGCAGTGAGCTGGATGAGTTCCAAGCAAGATACGGTGGCCGATTCTACCATAGAAGTCGAATACATTGCGGCTTGTGAAGCTGCAAAGGAATGTGTTTGGATCCGGAACTTTCTGGATGATCTTGGTATTTTCCCTGCCTCGGTAAAACCATTGGACCTTTATTGTGATAATTCTGGTGCCATCGCACAAGCCAAGGAGCCGAGGGATCACCACAAGACCAGACACATAGATCGGAAATATCACCTGATATGAAAGATCGTAAAGAATGGTGATGCTGAGTTATGAAAAATTCACATGGATGCAAATGTTGCAGATCCATTGACTAAGCCGCTTCCACAATCCAAGCATGAGGGGCACGTTAGAGCTATGGGCATTTGATGTCTATTTGTTTGACTCTAGTGCAAGTGGGAGACTGTTGGACATATGCCCTAGAGGCAATCATGTATGATGATATTTCCTATGTGTTTATGAATAAAGATAGTCCTTGGACATTATCAATGATGTGTATCAGCAAGTACGTGACTTGTTTGTGGGACTATGCATTGTATGATGAATGTCCTAAATGGTCCCTAGTCGAAAGGGCTGTGTGGACGCGTAGCCAACTAGACTAGCATATGACACAGTCGATGGCTTGGTCTCACTAGCCATGGAGCATTGGATCTAACCGGATAATATGGACTCGGAAGGATCTGGTCGGATTCGACGTAGTCGGATCCGAGTTGAGATAAGGTCCGAGTCAGATAGACCCAACTATGAGACGCAGCGGTATGTCATCTGTGAGTCTCTAGTACAACATACGTTCTATGTCCTAAGACCTGAGCTGGCGCATGTACTCGGGATGGTAACTGTAACACCCTTGATGCGGCTATATCTCCTACGTGTCAAAGCACGACTTAGAGGCGTAACCGCATTGAAAGCAATGTCGCAAGTAAGGTAATCTTCACAACAACCCATGTAAATATATAAAAGGGGAAAGGATACATGAATACATGAATAACATTACAATCATCCAATACACTCATGGTCCGACTATGGTACCAAAATAAAATATCAACCCCAACATGCGACATGGTCTCCGATCGCCCCAACTGGGCACCACTACTGACCATCTGGGAAAGACACATAGTAACGGCGAGAGTCTTCATCGAACTCCCACTTGAGCTCAAGCGCATCGTCTGGAACGGTGTCATTGTTCCCTGCATCTGGTTTGGAAGTAATCTGTGAGTCACGGGGACTCAGCAATCTCGCACCCTCGTGATCAAGACTATTTAAGCTTATAGGTAAGGCAAGGTAATATGTGGAGCTGCAGCAAGCGACTAGCATATATGGTGGCTAACCTGTTCACAAAAGAGAGTGAGAAGAGAAGGCAAAAGCACGGTCGAACAACTATGATCAAGAAGTGATCCTAGAACAACCTACGCCAAGCATTACTCCAACACCGTGTTCACTTCCCGGACACCGCTGAGAAGAGACCATCATGGTTACACACGCGGTTGATTCATTTTAATTAAGTTAGGTTTCAAGTTATCTACAACCGGACATTAACAAATTCCCATCTGCCCATAACCGCGGGCACGGCTTTCGAAAGTTCAAATCCCTGTAGGGGTGTCCCAACTTAGCCCATCACAAGCTCTCACGGTCAACGAAGGATATTCCTTCTCCTAAGACATTCCGATCAGACTCGGCATCCCGGTTTTATAAGACATCCTCGACAATGGTAAAACAAGTCCAGCAACACTGCCCGAATGTGCCGACAAATCCCGATAGGAGCTGCACATATCTCGTTCTCAGGGCACACTAAGATGAGACTAGCTACGAGTAAAACCAACCCTCAAGTTTCCCCGAGGTGGCCCCGTAGGCAGCTCAGTCGGACCAACACTCAGAGGAGCACTGGCCCAGGGGGGTTTTAAATAAAGATGACCCTTGGGCTCCGGAAACCCAAGGGAAAAAAGGCTAGGTGGAAAATGGTAAAACCAAGGTTGGGCATTGCTGGAGGAGTTTTATTCAAGGCGAACTGTCAAGGGGTTCCCATTATCACCCAACCACGTAAGGAACGCAAAATCCGGGAACATAACACCGATATGACGGAAACTAGGGCGGCAAGAGTGGAACAAAACACTAGCCGAAAGGCTGAGCCTTCCACCCTTTACCAAGTATATAGGTGCGTTAAGATAACAAGATAATATAGTGATATCCCAACAATAAACAATGTTCCAACAAGGAACGATCTCCAATCTTCACCTGCAACTAGCAACGCTATAAGAGGGGCTGAGCAAAGCGGTAACATAGCCAATCAACGGTTTGCTAGGACATGGTGGGTTAGAGGTTTGACATGGCAATTTGGGAGGCATGATAAGAAAGTGGTAGGCATCGTAGCATAGGGATAGCAAAAGAGCGAGCATCTAGCAAGCAAAGATAGAAGTGATTTCGAGGGTATGATCATCTTGCCTGCAAAGTTGCCAGAGTTTACTTGATCCTCGTAAGCGAACGCAACGGGCTCCTCGTTCGCGAACTCGTCTCTCGGCTCTACCCAAACAAGACAAACAAGCAAAAGGAACACAATCAACCACGTGCAATGCTCAAACAACATGATGCAAACATGGTATGCTATGCGGGACGCGATATGTGATGCATATGCAAGATTTGACAAGGAATGATTGAACCTGGCCTCAACATGGAAATCCAAGAGTTCCACTGGAAAGGTGAGATGATTTGGGTTGAAATCGATATAAAGACCACCGGAATCAGATGCACGGTTTGGAAATGGCAAGCAAAACAAATATGGCACCAGTCTGCGATAATCAACAAGTGACCAACTAAATGCATCAAGATAAATATGCTACAGCACTCAAACATGACAACAAAATACATGGCAGGGATCCACTCATGATGCTTGACAAAAGATGAACACTGAGCTATGGCTAGTTCATCCATTAACAGGTTCAAACAAGCATGGCAAAAGAGCAAATGATAACAGGTTTCAGACTTAGTGAAATTAACACAAGTCTGGAATTTATCATCAGGAAGCACACTTTGGAGCATGAAAACTACATGCTACAGGAACTTAACATGGCAAAGCAGGGCATGGCATGAAGCTACTCTAAGCATATAACAAAAGTCCCTTAGTGACCTTGAGCCAAAAGGGATCAGAAAATACAATTGCAAGCATATGAACATAGCAAAAACATAAACAGATTCAGACTTAGTGAAATTCCAGGACATGACAAAAACAGATTCAACATGTCATCTTTACAAGCTTGATTAACTCACTACAAGGCATGTCATGGCATGGGACAAGTTCTAGCATGAAGTATACATGAAAATGAAGCTAACCATGTGCCAAACCACCTCATAGCATGTTTGAAATAAATCACACAAAAATGCCAAAACACCATCATGATGTAAAATGACATGCTTATGAACTTGCTGAAATGCAGAAACTAATGCCACCACTGGGTTTGTGGGATTTTAATACCCCAAAAACATATATAATATGTTGAGGTTGCTGTAGAAAAAATCATCACAAGTGGATTAATTTAGAAGCTTCCCTTAATGGAAATGATAGAATTGGCAATTTCCATATTTGGAATGTCCAGAACTGGACTTGCCTGAAATGGAAAAAAGGGGCTTTCCAGACATGGAAAGCGTGGGGATAAGGAAAAAAATAGGAGGAGGGCGCTAAGAGGCTGACTGGTGGGACCCTTCTGTCATAGAGCCATCTGTTAAAACCCAACAGAGGGAAATAAAAAGGGGAGCGCCTGGGATTCGAACCCAGGTCGCTGCAGTGAGTGTGTGGGGTGCAAACTAGCTCGGCTAGGACAGGTTGTGGTTAGGAAGGGGGCTCTGGCCTACTTGAACAAGCCCCATGGCCCTGACTTCTTCTTCTCCAAAACAGAGAAGAAAACAACGACGACGTCGGCGGCAGCAACGGCGACGGCGGGGCCTGGGTTGTGGAGGCGGGCATGCGGGATGTGCAAGGGAGTGCAGGTGTGTGGGTGCGTGAGAAAACGCTCGAGAACGAGCTCACGGAACGCAAGCGACATGTGTACGTGGACGAGAGCGGGCAGAGGCGATGCACGAGCTCGCGTGCTGCCAGGGTGGCTGTGGCATGTGGGAATGGCGTGCGTGTGCGGTGCATGCATACAGAGCTGTGCGCGCACGTGGGAACAGGGGAGAGCGCGTGTGCACGAGCTTGCCGAGCTTGCGACCATGGCGACGAACACGGCGAGGCAGGGCTACAACAGCATAGTGTGAGCTGCTGCACTACAGGGGCGTGCGTGCATGTGTGTGTGAGAGAGCAACTTGGGGATCCGAAGCTGGAGAACGCGCGGGCGCGCTGCAGCAATTACACACACAAGGAAATTTGCAGACTTAGCCGGAGCATCGCGAGCGCGTCAAAGACACGGATCGGGCGAGTCCTACGGGGTGTCTACACGCCATGCAAAAGACTGAAGAGGGAGGTGCATTACCCAGCTCACCCTAGGACATGACGAGCTTGCCAGAGACGCGCTGAAGGCGACGAGAGGGAGCTCTGAAACTGGCGGGGCTGCTGTCCGGGAAGAAGAGGAAGAAGACAGGTTGGAGAAGTCGACCTGGAAGCCTTGTGGCCGCGTGCATCGTGGAAGGAGACGTGGGGGAACTTGGCGAACTCCCCCACGGCGGCAGAAGAGATCGGACGCGGTCGGAGAGGCTACCCCGAGCTCGAGCTCGAGCTCGGCCAGAGCATGGTGGGCAGGGCGACGGCGTGGGCTTGGAGACTCACTTGGAGGCGGAGAGGGAAGAAGAGGAGGGGGAATCGGTCGAGAGGAGACCCTAGGGCACCGGGGACAACTTTATAGGGGTCTAGGGGCGAACTCCGGCCGTCAAATCATTGAGAGTGTCGACGTGGACACGCTGGATGCACTACCGTACAGGAGGACGAAGCTCCTGTACGCGTGGGCGGACTGGGCTGCGGTTGATGTGCTCTGATGGGCTGCGGGAGAGGGAAAAAGCCCAAGTAAGGCCTTTGCCCTTTTTCTTTAGTTCTGTGAATTAAATCCATAGCTGTAAAAAAATAAAAGTCCAGGGAGGTAGGAGAGGTATATGGCAGAAATAGAAATAGCCACAAGCTCCTGGAATTATAGGCCATTTGAATAAATTGCTTTGGGGATTTTTAAAGGAAGAAAATTAAATCAAGTTTGAATTAAATTCAAACTTGAGTCAATTTTTACCCTAACCAAAACATATTCAAATGAGTTGAAAATTGGCAGAGAGGATGTAGGCAAGGTGCCAGATTTAAAGGGAGAATATGAACATTTATGGAGTAAGGCAAGATGGTACTTGCAAGAAAAGAAAAGAAAAGGGAAGGATAGGAGGTGATGCATGGATCACACATAGAACATGCAACAACATATCATGCATGAAAAAATCATGGAAAAGCAAGTTGACCAGCACAACACAACATAGATATGCACATGATGCAAACATATGAGGAGGCCATAGAGCAACAATGGATGACAAAAGAAATATGACAAAGAAAAGACAAGATAAAGCAAAGACAAACAAAACAAACCCAAAATGAAACCCACCAAGAGGAAAACCACTTGGAATAGATGAAGAACAAGATGGATATATTGTCAAAATGGGGAGTTTTACATCTGGGGTGTTACAGTAACAGACTTGCTTTGGGCCAACCAAACACTACTCCATGACTGGTAGTTATAAATGCAGGTTTCGGGTTCTTCCAGAACCATGCTGCGAGCCGTGGTCGAGCAAGATGGGATTTGCCCCTCCGATCAGGAGAGATATACTCTGGGCCCCTCGTGTGATCCGTCGGGGGCCATCATCATCACCACGATCTACACCAACACCTTGGCCATCTTCACCAACATCTCCATCACCTTCCCCCCTCTATCTACAGCGGTCCACTCTCCCGCAACCCGCTATACCCTCTACTTGAAGATGGTGCTTTATGCTTCATATTATTACTCAATGATGTGTTGCCATCCTATGATGTCTGAGTAGATTTTTGTTGTCCTATCGGTGGTTGATGAATTGCTATGATTGATTTAATTTGCTTGTGGTTATGTTGCTGTCCTTTGGTTCCCATCATATGATTGTGCGCGTGGATCACACCATAGGGTTAGTTGTATGTTGATAGGACTATGTATTGGAGGGCAAGAGTGACAGAAGCTTCAACCTAGCATAGAAATTGATGCATACGGGATTGAAGGGGGGCCAATATATCTTAATGCTATGGTTGGGTTTTACCTTAATGAACATTAGGAGTTGCGGATGCTTGCTAATAGTTCCAATCATAAGTGTAGCGACCAGACCTCAGACAGTCTGATCTCTGTGCTCCGGTGTCATCCCTGGATCAGTAATGCTGACACCACACAGTACTTCGAAGGATTTATAGCAGAGTGGCAATCACACACTTATTACAACGATGTCTCCGAAGAGAACTTATTACAATAATATGGCTTAAGGCCATCTAGTGTCGATAACAGCGGAAGACTTGGAAGATAAATGGGTCCATCAACTCCAACGGTATCACTGAGTATAGAACCACGACCTAAAACACCTCAATCATCGTCTGAAAAATCTGCAACATTAACGTTGCAGCCCGAAACGGGTCAGCACATGGAATATGCTGGCAAGGTAACACATAGAGAATGATGGAATGAAACAGCTATACTATATGCATATTTGGCTGGTGGAAAGCTCTATGGTTACTGTTTTGCGTAAAGCCAGTTTTTCCCTACTGCAAAGGAATAAATTTATTTAACTATCATGGTGGTTGTTAAACATTGAGAATGGTTGACAGCATTATCAATCCCAATTAAAAGTAATCAATTAAAACCCAACAATATTAATTAGAAGTAACATGATGAGATTCACATGATATTCAAGTACTAGATACTCAAGATTATCCATAACCGGGGACACGGCTAATCATGATTAGTTTGTTACACTCTGCAGAGGTTTGCGCACTTTTCCCCACAAGACTCAATCGCCTCCGTTGGTTTTCTCGCAATACTGGTGTTTGAGAAACGGATGACCGAGACACAGTCTTTCAGAAGTGCTAGCACCTTACGTTGGATAGACCGGTACACCTACTTTCCCCTACATCTGCTAGTCTACCCTGTAAGAGTTCGCATGACTTAGTCAACTATGCCAGAGCCCATAATGGCTTGTGGCTGCACACGTAAGTATTTAGCATGAAAGATCTTATGATCCCTTTGAGCCTGGGTGGCGGTCCACAAAAAAAACAGGCAAGTCCTCATAGACATCAGGTGCCTCAATCCACCCAGATGTGTGTTTAAGTTGCCACCTTAGATAAACTATTAAAATTATCAATCTCACATCTGTCATGGATATCACTCACCCAATCCACGTCTACTAGCATAGCATGGCATAATAAGCAAATGTAGAAGTAACTCCCAAAGGTTTCATAGTAACAGGTAATAGGTACTACCTCATCTACTTCCCATCCCACAATTTAATTAGATCCTAATCATGCAATGTGTGAGGATGGATCTAATGCAATAAAAGTGGGTTGTAGAAAAGGTATGATCAAAGTGTTACTTGCCTTGCTGATGATCCGCGAGTCCTAGAGATTTGAAGTAACAAGCGGCGCAATCCGGGTAATCTATCACAGACAAACAACAAGCATACAATAAGTACTCATCTAATGCACAGGTAAAACTCGAACAAGAGATCGAACCAGATAGTTCAACTTAAGAACTCCGGTTGCAAAGAGAGAAAAGAACCGAACAAAGAAACCAAAACAAAACGGCAGAAAACAACTCGGTTCTAGCAAGTTGAAACTAGGTCAAATTTTACCGTATCAAAACTTAGTTAAAGTTGATTAGATGGAATGGCGGTTTCGAAACAAAACTCCAGGCGCTTGAATCACCTGATTCCGATAAACAAGCGAGAAGATAGACTAGAAAGAAGATCGGATCTGAGATCGCGATCGCGGAATAAATCCGACAAGAAGAAAAAGAAGAACGGTTGAACGAATGGACGTTCGTTAACCTAGAAGAAATCCGGTGATCACGTTCGTTAGGACGAACGGTCCGGCAAATGATCTCGGGCAACTAAATCGAAAAAGAAACGGATCCGATCTAGGGTTTCGGAGAAGAAAACCGATCATAAAACCGATCTAGAAAACCGGAACGGTTTCGCGAAGAAAAACGAATCCGATCTAGAAAACGAATCAGAGAAGAAGAATCGGAACGATTAGAAGAAAACGATCCGATGAGAAGAATAGATGTAGCGCGGGCTACCTCCGATGAAGTCTCCGGCGAGGAACTCCGGCGGCGTGGGCGTAGGGCGGCGGCAAGGTGCGGCGGCGGCGCGGGTGGTGCGGCGGCGGTGGGGTGAGGTGGCGCGGCGCGGGTGGTGCGGCACTAGGGCGGCGCGGCATGGGTGAGGGGCGCGGTGTGCTTGGGGCTTTGGGGCTTTGGATTTGATGGGTTTAGAGGGGGGGGTGCGGGAGTATTTATATTGGGGAGGGGGAGAAAACTTGGGGTAGGGGTCAAGGAAATAGACTAGGATTAGGAAAGAAAAGAGGGAAAAGATCTAGAAAAAAACGAAAGTAGATGAATCCTACTATCACAAGGAACGGCGGCGGTGGCGGCGGCCTCCTGCGCTTGGGGCGCGCGCGCTGGCGCCTGGCGCCTGGCCAGCGGCGGCTCGGTGGCTTGGGCCTTTGGCCCAAGTCGCTGGGATTTGATTTTGTTTTTTAAAACGGTTCCGCGCTCGAAAAAAAAACAGAAAAGGATCTAAATGAACTCCAAATCTAATAAAGTAAATTTTCCCCGACTCCTAAAAATGAGTCGAACAAAATGAACTTTTCTCCGGGCCTAACATGCAAATTTTGAAAATGCACATTTTTCCCTATCCAAATAAAAGGCAAATGAAACTCCGACGAAACCAATGATCCTTTCTTCAAAATTTGAGAAGTCTCAACTAGGAAAAAGACGAAATCTCCAACTCTCTCCGAGGGTCCTTGAGTTGCGTGAAATTTCTAGGATCGGCAAAATGCATGAAAAATATGATATGCATGATGATCTATGTATAACATTCCAAATTGAAAATTTGGGATGTTACAAACCTACCCCCCTTAAGATGAATCTCGCCCTCGAGATTCGGGTTGGCTAGAAAATAGGTGAGGGTGGTCCTTGAGAAAATCTTCTTCTCTCTCCCAGGTGGCTTCATCCTCTGAGTGGTGGTTCCACTGAACTTTGCCAAACTTGATAACCTTGTTGCGGGTAACTCTGCTGGCATAATCGAGAATCTTGACTGGTCTCTCTTCATATGTTAAGTCGTCCTTCAACTGAATTACTTCTAGCGGCACTGTATCTCTTAACGGTACCTCCGCCATCTCGGCGTGACATTTCTTCAGCTGAGAAACATGGAATACGTCGTGAACTCCTGACAGTCCCTCTGGTAATTCCAACTTATACGCGAATTCTCCCATACGTTGCAAGATCTTATATGGTCCAACGAAACGCGGTGCTAACTTTCCCTTAACTCCAAAGCGCTTAACTCCTCGAAGTGGGGATACTCGGAGATACACCCTGTCTCCGGTTTCGTAAACTGTCTCCTTGTGTTTAGAATCTGCGTAGCTCTTCTGCCTGGACTGGGCTACCTTGAGCCTATAACGAATCAACTTCACCTTCTGTTCAGACTCTTTAATCAAGTCAGGTCCAAACAACTGGCGGTCTCCAACTTCGTCCCATGACAATGGTGTCCTGCACCTCCTTCCGTACAATGCTTCGAAAGGCGCCATCTTCAAACTGGTTTGGTAACTGTTGTTGTAAGATAACTCTGCATATGGCAAATTATCATCCCAACTAGATCCATAATCTAGCGCACAAGCTCTCAACATATCCTCCAAAATCTGATTGACTCTCTCGGTCTGTCCATCTGTCTGCGGATGGAAAGCGGTGCTGAACTCTAGCCTGGTTCCCAAAGTTTCATGCAACTGATTCCAAAACTTTGAGGTAAATTGGGTTCCTCTATCTGATACAATACTCCTTGGAACTCCATGCAAACAAATGATCCTAGTCATGTATATCTTTGCCAACTTAGCACTGGTGTAAGTGGTCTTGACTGGAATGAAATGTGCTACCTTCGTCAAACGGTCAACTACTACCCATATCGAGTCATATCCAGCTTTCGTCCTGGGTAGTCCTGTGATAAAATCCATACCTATCTTATCCCACTTCCATTCGGGTATCGGCAATGGTTGTAACAATCCGGCTGGCTTCTGATGTTCTACCTTTACTCTATGACATACGTCACAAACTGCTACATATGCTGCAATATCCTTCTTCATTCCGATCCACCAGAATGTCTCCTTCAAATCCAAATACATCTTGGTATTTCCTGGGTGAATCGAATATGGTGAATCATGTGCCTCTTGTAGAATCAACTTCCTGATCTCTGGGTCATTTGGCACATAAACACGGTCCTCAAACCATAGGGTATCGTGCTCATCCTCATGAAATCCCTTTGCTTAGTTTCTCCTTTATAGCAGCAATCTCCTTGTCAGATTTCTGAGCCTCTCTGATTTTATCCATCAATGTTGACTGAATCTCCAATGCTGCTACATAACCCTTCGGAACTATCTCTAAACTTAGTTCACGAAGGTTTTCTGCTAACTCCTTTGGTATACTTCCCGTCATTAATGTATTTACATGGCTCTTGCGGCTCAATGCGTCAGCTACTACATTAG
This sequence comes from Triticum monococcum, assembly GCA_034509565.1. NCBI lineage: Eukaryota > Viridiplantae > Streptophyta > Magnoliopsida > Poales > Poaceae > Triticum > Triticum monococcum. The sequence continues at coordinate 391,044,430 of CM067841.1, forward strand.
CTTTATCGGGATGGTAATGCAATCTCATATCATAATCCTTGATGAGCTCCAACCATCTCCTTTGTCTGAGATTCAACTCCTTCTGCGTGAAAATGTACTTCAAACTCTTGTGATCCGTGTACACCTCACAATGATCTCCAATGAGGAAATGTCTCCATGTCTTCAATGCATGCACTACGGCTGCTAACTCCAAATCATGGGTGGCATAATTTAACTCATGAGGCTTCAGTTGTCGTGAAGCATACGAAACAACTCTACCTTCCTGCATAAGCACTGCTCCAAGTCCTCGACGTGAAGCGTCACAATATACCTCATAATCCTTGGTCTGATCTGGCAAAATCAGCACTGGTGAGGTAACCAATTGTTTCTTCAACTCCTGGAAACTAGCCTCACACTCTTCAGTCCAATTGAACTTAGTATCCTTCTTCAACAACTCCGTCATAGGCTTTGCAATCTTTGAAAAGTTCTCAATGAATCTCCGGTAGTATCCTGCGAGTCCAAGCAAACTCCGAATCTCTCCAACTGTCGTTGGTGCTTCCCATTTGGTTACAGTCTCAACCTTTGTGGGGTCAACTGCTATCCCTTCTCCGGATATAGCATGTCCAAGAAATCCAATTTCCTTCAACCAAAACTCACATTTGCTAAATTTGGCATATAACTGATGTTCCCTTAGTTTCTCCAAAACCAAACGCAAATGCTCCTTATGCTCTTCTTCATTCTTTGAATAAACCAGGATATCATCAATGAACACTACGATGAACTTATCCAGAAACTCCATAAACACTTTGTTCATCATGTTCATAAAATAGGCAGGTGCGTTAGTCAATCCAAATGACATAACGGTATACTCATATAGTCCATATCTCGTGGTGAATGCTGTCTTAGGAATATCCTGTTCCCGAATCTTCAACTGGTGGTACCCTGATCGCAAATCGATCTTGGAAAACACTTTAGCTCCTTGCAAACGATCAAACAGATCATTTATCATTGGCAGTGGGTACTTGTTCTTGATGGTTACTTCATTCAATCCTCGATAATCATCAACCATCCTTAATGATCCCTCCTTCTTCTCCACTAGAAGTACGGGTGATCCCCAAGGCGAAGAACTTGGGCGAATGTAACCTTTCTCCAATAACTCCTTAATCTGATTCTTAATTTCTACCAAATCCTTTGCTGGCATCCGGTATGGACTCTTTGATATTGGCCCAGTGCCTGGCAACAACTCAATCAAAAACTCAATGTCTCTATCCGGGGGCATGCCTGGCAACTCTTTTGGAAATACATCAGGAAAATCCTACCACTGGTACTTCTTCCTGCACCACTCCTGATAAAGAATTCACTTGATTCTTATTTGATCCATGTCGTGATACATACTTGATCTGTCTTCCTTCTGGTGTGGTAAGAAAAATCGACTTACTAGCGCATTCAATATTCCCTTCATACTTTGATAACCAATCCATGCCTAATATCACATCCAATCCTTGAGATTCCAATACTATTAGGTCTGAAGGAAAAACATAGTTACCAATCCTTAATGGTAACCCGGGGTCACGTCTCGGAGGCATTTGAGGGTTTAGAAAAGAAGAGATATAAGAATAGAATGAGGTCTAAAGAGAAAACACTACCCCAATGCACATGAGCAAATTCACACAAAATCACTTCATTCAATCAAACAAGGGCATACAATCGATCTAGCTATCGCAAAAGTGCTCGAATTATAGTGTTTACATGGGGGAAAATACTACTAATATTTGGTGGTCATCTAGAAATTTGAACCGGTGGAAGACTCCATGATATCCGCTCCAGCTTCGTCGTCAAAGTCGGGTTCACTTGGATCCGAATCGGTGTCGTCGATGATGATGTAGTTATCTGGGCATGCGACGTACTCGTCTTCCTCCTTGGATGCTAACTTCCTCTTGAGTTCTTCAATCTCTTGCTTAAGATCGACGTTGTGTCTTGCTAGTGCTACGATCTCGTCCATGTAGTCCTTGCGTGTAGCCTTCAGTTCTCCTTCTAGCTCGATGATCCTTGTCTTTGCATTCTTCAACTCCATCATATCATTGCACATCTGGTTCTCGTGGCGTCGAATGTGCTGGTTTAACTCCTGGATAAAAGCTACAATGGATTTATCCTTCTTGGTGCTGACTAACTCCCATTGTTCATCTCGGCGTCCGCAAATCTGGTAGATAGTGTCCTTGAGGTCTTCTTGATAAACTTCTCCAATGCATCCTATGGTGATATGGGCTGCCATGCTCCTTCCTAGACTCCAAGTGGGTGCATTGAAAACGCTATCTATGGGCTTCGTGATTGGCGCGAATGTCCTTCCCGGAACGTGAGCTTGAATCTTCCAGCGCTCCTCTTCAGGCAAAGTGGCGTTGAAGGTTCCCGTGAAACTGGGTAATCCAATGTTTAGGTACTTGGTGACTTCCTTCAAATGAAATCCAAAAGGTGTGCCTTCATCCGGTTGAGCATACTTAATCTTCGCGTCCTTCATCCTAAAGAGTAGAAAAGATGAGGAGTTAGAAAATGAGGAGAGAATGGTGATCTATGGCTTTAACTTAGTGGTCGTGTCCTATAGTCAGCGTGTGCTCTGATACCATCTCTGTAGCGACCAGACCTCAGACAGTCTGATCTCTGTGCTCCGGTGTCATCCCTGGATCAGTAATGCTGACACCACACGGTACTTCAAAGGATTTATAGCAGAGTGGCAATCACACACTTATTACAATGATGTCTCCGAAGAGAACTTATTACAATAATATGGCTTAAGGCCATCTAGTGTCGATAACAGCGGAAGACTTGGAAGATAAATGGGTCCATCAACTCCAACGGCATCACTGAGTATAGAACCACGACCTAAAACACCTCAATCGTCGTCTGAAAAATCTGCAACATTAACGTTGCAGCCCGAAACGGGTCAGCACATGGAATATGCTGGCAAGGTAACACATAGAGAATGATGGAATGAAACAGCTATACTATATGCATATTTGGCTGGTGAAAAGCCCTATGGTTACTTTTTTGCGTAAAGCCAGTTTTTCCCTACTGCAAAGGAATAAATTTATTTAACTATCATGGTGGTTGTTAAACATTGAGAATGGTTGACAGCATTCTCAATCCCAATTAAAAGTAATCAATTAAAACCCAACAATATTAATTAGAAGTAACATGATGAGATTCACATGATATTCAAGTACTAGATACTCAAGATTGTCCATAACCGGGGACACGGCTAATCATGATTAGTTTGTTACACTCTGCAGAGGTTTGCGCACTTTTCCCCACAAGACTCGATCGCCTCCGTTGGTTTTCTCGCACTACTGGTGTTTGAGAAACGGATGACCGAGACACAGTCTTTCAGAAGTGCTAGCACCTTACGTTGGATAGACCGGTACACCTACTTTCCCCTACATCTGCTAGTCTACCCTGTAAGAGTTCGCACGATTTATCAACTATGCCAGAGCCCATAATGGCTTGTGGCTGCACACGTAAGTATTTAGCATGAAAGATCTTATGATCCCTTTGAGCCTGGGTGGCGGTCCATAAAAAAACAGGCAAGTCCTGATAGACATCAGGTGCCTCAATCCACCCAGATGTGTGTTTAAGTTGCCACCTTAGATAAACCATTAAAATTATCAATCTCACATCTGTTATGGATATCACTCACGCAATCCACGTCTACTAGCATAGCATGGCATAATAAGCAAACATAGAAGTAACTCCCAAAGGTTTCATAGTAACAGGTAATAGGTACTACCTCATCTACTTCCCATCCCACAATTTAATTAGATCCTAATCATGCAATGTGTGAGGATGGATCTAATGCAATAAAACTGGGTTGTAGAAAAGGTATGATCAAAGTGTTACTTGCCTTGCTGATGATCCGCGAGTCCTAGAGATTCGAAGTAACAAGCGGCGCAATCCGGGTAATCTATCACAGACAAACAACAAGCATACAATAAGTACTCATCTAATGCACATGTAAAACTCGAACAAGAGATCGAACCAGATAGTTCAACTTAAGAACTCCGGTTGCAAAGAGAGAGAAGAACCGAACAAAGAAACCAAAACAAAACGGCGGAAAACAACTCGGTTCTAGCAAGTTGAAACTAGGTCAAATTTTACCATAGCAAAACTTAGTTAAAGTTAATTAGATGGAACGGCGGTTTCGAAACAAAACTCCAGGCGCTTGAATCACCTGATTCCGATAAACGAGCGAGAAGATAGACTAGAAAGAAGATCGGATCTAAGATCGTGATCGCGGAATAAATCCGACGAGAAGAAAAATAAGAACGGTTGAACGAACCGACGTTCGTTAACCTAGAAGAAATCCGGTGATCACGTTCGTTAGGACGAACGGTCCGGCGAACGATCTCGGGCAACTAAATCGAAAAAGAAAGGGATCCGATCTAGGGTTTCGGAGAAGAAAACCGATCGTAAAACCGATCTAGAAAACCGGAACGGTTTCGCGAAGAAAAACGAATCCGATCTAGAAACCGAATCGGAGAAGAAGAATCGGAACGATTAGAAGAAAACGATCCGATGAGAAGAATAGATGTAGCGCGGGCTACCTCCGGTGAAGTCTCCGGCGAGGAACTCCGGCGGCGTGGGCGTAGGGCGGCGGCAAGGTGCGGCGGCGGCGCGGGTGGTGCGGCGGTGGCGCGGGTGGTGCGGCGGCGGTGGGGTGCGGCGGCGCGGCGCGGGTGGTGCGGCACTAGGGCGGCGCGGCACGGGTGAGGGGCGCGGTGTGCTTGGGGCTTTGGGGCTTTGGATTTGATGGGTTTAGAGGGGGGTGTGGGAGTATTTATATTGGGGAGGGGGAGAAAACTTGGGGTAGGGGTCAAGGAAATAGACTAGGATTAGGAAAGAAAAGAGGGAAAAGATCTAGAAAAAAACGAAAGTAGATGAATCCTACTAGGACAAGGAACGGCGGCGGCGGCGGCGGCCTCCTGCACCTGGGGCGCGCGCGCTGGCGCCTGGCGCCTGGCCAGCGGCGGCTCGGTGGCTTGGGCCTTTGGCCCAAGTCGCTGGGATTTGATTTTTTTTTAAAACGGTTCCGCGCTTGAAAAAAAATAGAAAAGGATCTAAACGAACTCCAAATCTAATAAAGTAAATTTTCCCCGACTCCTAAAAATGAGTCGAACGAAATGAACTTTTCTCCGGGCCTAACATGCAAATTTTGAAAATGCGCATTTTCCCTATCCAAATAAAAGGCAAATGAAACTCCGACAAAACCAATGATCCTTTCTTCAAAATTTGAGAAGTCTCAAATATGAAAAAGACGAAATCTCCAATTCTCTCCGAGGGTCCTTGAGTTGCGTGAAATTTCTAGGATCGGCAAAATGCAAGAAAAATATGATATGCATGATGATCTATGTATAACATTCCAAATTGAAAATTTGGTATGTTACAATAAGTGCATAGAATTCCAAGTCAGGGATGACATGCTAGCAGTGGCCTCTACCACATAATACTCGCTACTAGTCTAGTAAAGTAGCCAATTGCTGAGGGCCAATTTCACAACTCCTACCACCACTTTTCCACACTCGCTATATTTACTTTATTGCTTCTTTACTTATAACATCCCCTACTTTTTATTTACGTAATCTTTATTATCTTGCAAACCAATCCAACAACACCTACAAAGTACTTCTAGTTTCGTACTTGTTCTAGGTAAAGCGAACATCAAGCGTGCGTAGAGTTGTATTGGTGGTCGATAGAACTTGAGGGAATATTTGTTCTGCCTTTAGCTCCTTGTTGGGTTCGACACTCTTATCGAAAAATGTTGCGATCCCCTATACTTGTGGGTTATCAAGACCTTTTTCTGGCGCCGTTGCCGGGGAGCAATAGCGTGGGGTGAATATTCTCGTGTGTGCTTGTTTGCTTTATCACTAAGTAATTTTTATTTGCTGTTCTTAGTTGTTTTCTATCTTTACCCATGGGTAGGAAATGCAAAATACCAAAAAAATTAGTTGTACCTACTAAACCAATGGTTGAAGAACCACTCAAAATCTATCACACTGCTGAAGCTTATTACTTGGATGATCTTCGATCCCTATGTGCTCGTGCTGAAACCCCAACTAGCTTAGTTGAGGGCAAATCTTTAGATGAGCATGCTTGTTATGTGCGACACCGAATATCTGAAAAGGGGACAATTTTACTGGGTCAAATTCATCGTTTGCAATGCTATGCTTGGAATTTATGTGAAATATATGATTTTACTTGTTGTTCTGAAAACCCTAAGAAACACCTTCCCTATCAATGTGAGTTTAGTGATAATGGAATCGTATCTTCGTATGCTAAGGGTGTTTATAATTACTATGATGTTCAACAAATTGAAGAATTTGTTGCTTTTAATGGTGCTTACGAAATTGCTTCTTTGATTGAAAAGTATGATGCTACTATTTACAAATCTGAAAATTTTGCCATACTTAAACATTGCTATGATAATTATGCTTCTAATGCCTATGTTGAACCATATATTAAGGACTACTCCGCTGTCCAAGAAGAGACTAATATTTTGCAGGAGTCTATGGAAGAAGAAATTGATGAAACCGTGAGCTTATTGGATGAAAAAGATGAGGAGGAGAGCGTAGAACAAAAGGAGGAAGAACGGATTAGCTACCCGTTCCCACCTTCTAATGAGAGTAACTCTTCAACTCATACATTATTTAATTTCTCTTCGTGCTTACCGAAGGATGATTGCTATTATGATTGTTATGATCCCGTTGATTCTCTTGAAATATCACTTTTTGATGATGCTTGCTATGCTTGTGGCCAAGATGCCAATATGAATTATGCTTATGGAGATGAACTTGCTATAATTCCTTATGTTAAACATGAAATTGTTGCTATTGCACCCACGCATGATAGTCCTATTATCTTTTTGAATTCTCCTGACTACACTATATCGGAGAAGTTTGCACTTATTAAGGATTATATTGATGGGTTGCCTTTTACCGTTGCACATGATGATTTTGATGAATATAATATGCATGTGCTTTCTGCTCCTACTTGCAATTATTATGAGAGAGGAACTATATATCCACCTCTCTATGTTTCCAATACGATAAAATTGCAAGAAACTGTTTATACTATGCACTGGCCTTTACTATGTGTGCATGAATTGTTGTTCTATGACATGCTGATGCATAGGAAGAGAGTTAGACTTCGTTGTTGTATGATATAAGTTACTTTGTGCTCACTACAAAATTACAAATCATTGTTAATTAAAATTGGCTTTGATATACCTTGGGATCCGGGTGGATTCATTACTTGTGCACTATATGCCTAGCTTAGTGGCTTTAAAGAAAGCGCTGCCAGGGAGACAACCCGGAAGTTTTAGAGAGTCATTTATTTCTGTTGTGTGCTTTTATAAAGTTTAGAAATAAAAATAATGTGCCAAGGTTTGCCTTTAGGATGTTTACATTTGCTTGATGGTTTGTACGGTGCAGGACAGAAACTTTGGCTGTAGTGCGCGATTTTACATTTTTAGCTGGAACGTAAAATGGTTCTGATTATTTTTGTACTGTATTCCTATACAAATTGTTTATTTTTCCTAATTTTTGCAGAATTGTTCAAGTATCAGAAGTATGCTGAATGTTCAAATTATTACATACTGTTCTGTTTTAGACAGATTCTGTTTTTGATGCATAGTTTGCTTGTTTTGATGAAACTATCAATTCATATCAGTGGGTTAAGCCATGAAAAAGTTATATTACAGTAGACACAATGAAAAAAAAAATATGAATTAGTTTGCAACAGTACTTAGAGTAGTGATTTGCTTTATTATACTAACGGATCTTACCGAGTTTTCTGTTGAAGTTTTGTGTGGATGAAGTGTTCGATCATCGAGAAGGTCTCGATGTGAGAAGAAGGAAGAGAGGCAAGAGCTCAAGCTTGGGGATGCCCGAGGCACCCCAAGTAAATATTCAAGGAGACTCAAGCGTCTAAGCTTGGGGATGCCCCGGAAGGCATCCCCTCTTTCTTCAACAAGTATCGGTATGTTTTCGGATTCGTTTCGTTCATGCGATATGTGCAATCTTGGAGCGTCTTTTGCATTTAGTTTTCATTTTTATTTTATGCACCATGCTGGTATGAGGTAGTCCTTGGTTGATTTATAGAATTCTCTTTGCACTTCACTTATATCTTTTGAGTATGGCTTTATAGAATGCTTCATGTGCTTCACTTATATCATTTGAAGTTTGGATTGCTTGTTTCTCTTTACATAGAAAACCGCCAATTGTAGAATGCTCTTTTACTTCACTTATATTTGTTAGAGCACGGGCATATCTTTTGTAGAAATAATTAAACTCTCTTGCTTCACTTATATCTATTTAGAGAGATGATAGGAACTGGTCATTCACATGGTTAGTCATAAAATCCTACATAAAACTTGTAGATCACCGAATATGATATGTTTGATTCCTTGCAATAGTTTTGCGATATAAAGATGGTGATATTAGATTCATGCTAGTGGGTGGTTGTGAATTGTAGAAATACTTGTGTTGAGGTTTGTTATTCCCGTAGCATGCACGTATGGTGAACCTTCTGTAACGAAGTTGGAGCATGAGGTATTTATTGATTGTCTTCCTTATGAGTGGCGGTCGGGGACGAGCAATGGTCTTTTCCTACCAATCTATCCCCCTAGTGGCATGCGTAGTAGTACTTTGCTTCGAGGGCTAATAAACTTTTGCAATAAGTATGTGAGTTCTTTATGACTAATGTTGAGTCCATGGATTATACGCACTCTCACCCTTCCACAATTGCTAGCCTCTCTAGTATCGCGCAACTTTCGCCGGTACCATAAACCTCCTTATACCTTCCTCAAAACAGCCACCATACCTACCTATCATGGCATTTCCATAGCCATTCCGAGATATATTGCCATGCAACTTCCATCATCATCATATACATGACTTGAGCATTCATTGTCATATTGCTTTGCATGATCGTAAGGTAGCTAGCATGATGTTTTCATGGCTTGTCCGTTTTTTGATGTCATTTCTACGCTAGATCATTGCACATCCCAGTACACTACCGGAGGCATTCATATAGAGGCATATCTTTGTTCTAGATATCGAGTTGTAATATTGAGTTGTAAGTAAATAAAAGTGTGATGATCATCATTATTAGAACATTGTCCCATGTGAGGTTATCAAAATAAAAGTGGCCAAAGAAGCTCCCCAAAAAAGAGAAAGAGGCCAAAGAAGCCTACAAAAAAAGAAAAAAAGAAAAAAATAAAAAATGAGAGAAAAGGAGAGAAGGGGCAATGTTACTATCCTTTTACCACACTTGTGCTTCAAAGTAGCACCATGTTCTTCATATAGAGAGTCTCTTGAGTTATCACTTTCATATACTAGTGGGAATTTTCATTATAGAACTTGGCTTGTATATTCCAACGATGGGCTTTCTCAAATGCCCTAGGTCTTCATGAGCAAGCAAGTTGGATGCACACCCACTTAGTTTCAGTTTGAGCTTCCATATACTTATAGCTCTAGTGCATCCGTTGCATGGCAATCCCTACTCACTCACATTGATATCTATTGATGGGCATCTCCATAGCCCGTTGATACGCCTAGTTGATGTGAGACTATCTTCTCCTTTTTGTCTTCTCCACAACCACCATTATATTCCACCTGTAGTGCTATATCCATGGCTCATGCTCATGTATTGCGTGAGGGTTGAAAATGCTGAAGCGCGTTAAAAAGTATGAAACAATTGCTTGGCTTGTCATCAGGGTTGTGCATGATGTGAGTATTTTGTGTGAAGAAGATGGAGCATAGCCAGACTATATGATTTTGTAGGGATAACTTTCTTTGGCCATGTTATTTTGAAAAGACATGATTGCTTTATTAGTAGGCTTGAAGTATTATTGTTTGTATGTCAAATGATAGACTATTGTTTTGAATCACTCGTATCTTAATATTCATGCCATGATTGGATTACATGATCAAGATTATGCTAGGTAGCCTTCCACATCAAAAATTATCTTTTTTATCATTTACCTACTCGAGGAGGAGCAGGAATTAAGCTTGGGGATGCTGATACGTCTCCGTCGTATCTATAATTTTTGATTGTTCCATGCCAATATTCTACAACTTTCATTTACTTTTGGCAACTTTTTATACTATTTTTGGGAATAACATATTGATCTAGTGCCCAGTGCCAGTTCCTGTTTGTTGCATGTTTTTTGTTTCATAGAATATCCATATCAAACGGAGTCCAAACAGGATAAAAACTGACGAAGATTTTTCTGGAATATTATGATTTTTGGGAAGAAAAATCCACGCGAGACGGTGCCCGAGGTGGCCACGCGGCAGGGGGGCGCGCCTGCCTCGCTTGGGCGCGCCCCTGACCCTCATGGGCCACTCGTAAGGCGGTTGATGCCCTTCTTTCGCCGCAAGAAAGTTAATATCCAGATAGAGATCGTGTTAAAATTTCAGCCCAATCAGAGCTACGGATCTCCGGGAATATAAGAAACGATGAAAGGGAAGAATCGGGGAACGCAGAAACAGAGAGAGACAGAGAGACAGATCCAATCTCAGAGGGACTCTTGCCCTTCCCTTGCCATGGAGGCCATGGACCAGAGGGGAAACCCTTCTCCCATCTAGGGAGGAGGTCAAGGAAGAAGAAGAAGGAGGGGGGCTTTCTTCCCCCTGCTTCCGGTGGCACCGGAGTGCCACCGGGGGCCATCATCATCACCGCGATCAACACCAACACCTCCGCCATCTTCACCAACGTCTCCATCACCTTCCCCCCTCTATCTACAGCGGCCCACTCTCCCGCAACCCACTATACCCTCTACCTGAACATGGTGCTTTATGCTTTATATTATTACTCAATGATGTGTTGCCATCCTATGATGTCTGAGTAGATTTTCGTTGTCCTATCGGTGGTTGATGAATTGCTATGATTGATTTAATTTGCTTGTGGTTATGTTGCTGTCCTTTGGTGCCCATCATATGATTGCGCGTGTGGATCACACCCTAGGGTTAGTTGTATGTTGATAGGACTATGTATTGGAGGGCAAGAGTGGCAGAAGCTTCAACCTAGCATAGAAATTGATGCATACGGGATTGAAGGGGGACCAATATATCTTAATGCTATGGTTGGGTTTTACCTTAATGAACATTAGTAGTTGCGGATGCTTTCTAATAGTTCCAATCATAAGTGCATAGAATTCCAGGTCAGGGATGACATGCTAGCAGTGGCCTCTCCCACATAATACTTGTTATCGGTCTAGTAAAGTAGTCAATTGCTTAGGGGCAATTTCACAACTCCTACCACCACTTTTCCACACTCGTTATATTTACTTTATTGCTTCTTTACTTATAACAGCCCCTACTTTTTATTTACGTAATCTTTATTATCTTGCAAACCAATCCAACAACACCTACAAAGTACTTCTAGTTTCATACTTGTTCTAGGTAAAGTGAAAATCAAGCGTGCGTAGAGTTGTATCGATGGTCGATAGAACTTGAGGGAATATTTGTTCTGCCTTTAGCTCCTCGTTGGGTTCGACACTCTTACTTATCGAAAACTGTTGCGATCCCCTATACTTGTGGGTTATCAATGGTGAGCCTGAATTCCGAGGCATGGTTAGAGGCCATGAGATCCGAGTTAAAGTCCATGGATGAAAATCAAGTCTGGGCCTTGGTTGATCCGCCGCCTGGCATAAAGGCCATTGGCTGCAAATGGGTCTTTAAGAAGAAAACCGATGCTAATGGTAATGTTCAGTTCCACAAAGCTCGACTTGTCGCTAAAGATTATGGACAAGTTCAAGGAATTGACTACGACGAGACTTACTTGCCGGTAGCGAAGCTGAAGTTGGTAAGGATCGTACTAGCTATAGCTGCATATTTCGATTTCGAGATATGGCAGATGGATGTCAAAACGGCTTTCCTTCACAGAAATTTAACAAAGGACATGTATATGATACAACCCGAGGGTTTTTGTCGATCCGACTAGCACTAGTAAAATATGCAAGCTCAAGAGATCCATTTATGGGTTGAGGCAAGCATCTCGGAGTTGGAACATTTGTTTTGATGAGGTCGTCACTGGTCTCGGTTTCATCAAAAGCGATGAGGATGCTTGTTTATACAAGTAGTTAAGTGGGAGCTTGATTGTGTTTTTGATCTTGTATGTGGATGACATACCATTGATCGGAAATGATGTTTCGATGCTGAACTCGGTCAAGGAATCATTGAATGGCAAGTTTTCAATGAAGGACCTTGGTGAGGCAGTTTACATTTTAGGCATCAAGATCCATAGATATAGATCGAGGAGGCTGCTCGGCCTGAGCCAAAGCACGTACATAGATAAAGTGTTGAAGCGGTTCAACATGAGTGAGGCCAAGAATGGGTTCTTGCCTGTCTCACATGGTATAAGGCTAAGCGAGACTCATAGTCCTTTGACATCTGATGAGCGAAGCAGGATGAGTCGGATTCCATATGCCTCGGCAATTGGATCCATCATGTATGCCATGATATGTACACGGCCGGATGCTGCTTTTGCAATAAGCCTAACAAGTAGATACCAGACCAACCCAGGTGAGATTCACTGGGCAGCGGTAAAGACTATTTTGAAATACCTAAAAAGGACTAAAGAGATGTTCCTAGTTTATGGAGGTGAGGAAAAGCTCGTCGTAAGGGGTTACGCCGATGCTACTTTCCAAACCGACAGAGATGATTGTCGATCACAGTCCAGATTCGTGTATGTCATGGATGGAGGAGCAGTGATCTGGATGAGTTCCAAGCAAGATACGGTGGCCGATTCTACCACAGAAGTCTAATACATTGCGACTTGTGAAGCTGCAAAGGAAGGTGTTTGGATCCGGAACTTTCTGGATGATCTTGGTATTTTCCCTGCCTCGGTAAAACCGTTGGACCTTTATTGTGATAATTCTGGTGCCATCGCACAAGCCAAGGAGCTGAGGGATCACCACAAGACCAGACACATAGATCAGAAATATCACCTGATACGGAAGATCGTAAAGAATGGTGATGTTGAGTTATGCAAAATTCACATGGATGCAAATGTTGCAGATCCATTGACTAAGCCGCTTCCACAATCCAAGCATGAGGGGCACGTTAGAGCTATGGGCATTCGATGTCTATTTGTTTGACTCTAGTGCAAGTGGGAGACTGTTGGAGATATGCCCTAGAGGCAATCATGTATGATGATATTTCCTATGTGTTTATGAATAAAGATAGTCCTTGGACATTATCAATGATGTGTATCAGCAAGTACGTGACTTGTGTGTGGGGCTATGCATTGTATGATGAATGTCCTAAACGGTCCCTAGTCGAAAGGGTTGTGTGGACGCGCAGCCAAATAGGCTAGCATATGACACAGACGATGGCTTGGTCTCACTAGCCATGGAGCATTGGATCTAACCGGATAATATGGACTCAGAAGGATCTGGTCGGATTCGACGTAGTCGGATCCGAGTTGAGATAAGGTCCGAGTCGGACAGACCCAACTATGAGATGCAGCAGTATGTCATCTGTGAGTCTCTAGTACAACATACGTTCTATGTCCTAAGACCTGAGCTGGCGCATGTACTCGGGATGGTAACAGACTTGCTTTGGGCTAACCAAACACTACTCCATTATTGGTAGTTATAAAGGTAGGTTTCGGGTTTGTCCAGAACCATGCTGCGAGCCGTGGTCGAGCAAGATGGGATTTGCCCCTCCGATCAGGAGAGATATACTCTGGGCCCCTCGTGTGATCCGACCAGGATAAGCATTGCCATGCGACAAGGATTATGAGATAATCCGGTTTGTGGTCGGCATCACTAGAACAAGAAAGATGTCGGGCTAGCACAAGGATGACAGACTCACCTTGAGCCCGACAACATATATCGTGTGGCAAAAGGAATGGAAGTATGATGTACAGGTTCGCCTAACCAGCTTCATAGTCTGTTTGGTGTTCGGCTTGCCTTGCTAGAGGCCGCTACCAACCGTGCAGTTCATAGGTGATTTGAACTGCGACCAAGCCGGCTTGAACCTAAGGGGTCGCGCGCTTAAGGGAAGGAACCTACGAGGCCGGATCCGAGGACACTTGTCGGATGTGATCCGAGCTGTATTCGGATTATGGCCGAGTAGACTTATGGGCTTTAGGGTCCATGCGGGGCCCAAGTGTTGAGCCCGCGAGGGACGCCTATATAAAGTGGAGATGTCACTAGGGTTTGCATGTGTTGCAAATAGACACCTCCACTCGCCACCGGTTGTGTGACCAGACCTAGAATTCCGCCGCACGATGTTCCTCTTGCACGCACGGATACCATTAGAGGCGGTGCACTTGTGCCGCTCCGGCGAACATGTATGAGGGAGATCGGACGAGGAGGAGACGATCCACGCGGACGCGCTGCCCCAACTCTTCTTCCGCTGCATGGCACTGCACGTCTAGTGGTAACGAACTGTGATCCATCTCCCGTAGCATGTTCTTGGTTGTTCTGCGCGTAGGAAAATTTTAATTTGCAGTCGACGCACCCTACCGAAGATCCCAACACCCGCTCCTGGCTCCCGAACCTGCCCCCAGGCTCGATCTCCTCCTGGAACGAGATGCGCGACCGTTTAGTCGCCAACTTCCAGGGCACTCGCGACCTCCCACCGGCTGCGGGTGACCTGCGCCGCGTCAAGCAACAACCAGGAGAGACCCTCCAAAAGTACATCCAGCGCTTCAACAATGTTCGCCTCAAGATCCCCAAGGTGACGGATGAGGTCATCATCTCCGCGTTCTTCGATGGCGTCCGCTGTGTCAAGATGAAGGAGGAGCTCACCATCCACGAGGAGATGTGCATGTCTCTGGAGCTGTTCAACCTGGCGACCAAGTGCGCAAGAGCTGAGGAGGGGCGACTCTCCCTCCTCGAGCCCCCGGCTGTGGACCCGGAGGATAAGAAAGCCAAGGCCAAAGACGTGAAGCACAAGGGAGCAGCCATGCTCGCGGCGGAGCCGGACCCCAAGCGCGGCAGGGACCTACCCGAGTCATCCAAGAGCAGCCGACCGTTCTGCGCCTTCCATAACCTACATAGCCACAACACCAGCGACTGTCAAGAGCTCAGAGCCATTCGAGAAGGACACTTTGGTCGACGCCCCAAGTGCAATGACTGGGGCTATGGCCGAGGAGAAGGACGTGGTGGCGAACGCTGGGATGACCGTGGCACGCGCCAGGAGTGGCGTGACCGGCCTCGTGAGGACCGCTGGCAGGACCAGCCTCGCGAAGGTGCCTGGAGGGATCAGCCTCGTGAGGATCATCCTCAAGGCAATACTGGGCTTCCTCCACTGCCACCACCAAGAAGGTACGACGACCACCATCAGGACGAGGGGGTTGGGGGCTTCCAGGTGAGGGAGTCCTGGACTAAGGGGTCCTCGGGCATCCGGCCTGTGATCTATGGGCCGGACTGATGGGCTGTGAAGATATGAAGACCGAAGACAGTGCCCGTGTACGGATGGGACTCTCCTTGGCGTGGAAGGCAAGCTTGGCAAACAACTATGAAGATTCCATATTATGTAACCGACTCTATGTAACCCTAGACCCCCCCCCCCGGGGGGTGTCTATATAAACCGGAGGACTTAGTCCGGATAGGGGATACTCAATACCGTAGTCATACAGGCTAGACTTCTAGGGTTTAGCCATTACGATCTTGTGGTAGATTAACTCTTGTAATACTCATACCCATCAATATCAATCAAGCAGGACGTAGGGTATTACCTCCATCAAGAGGGCCCGAACCTGGGTAAAACTTCATGTTCCCTGTCTCCTGTTACCATCAACCTTAGACGCACAGTTCAGGAGCCCCTACCCGAGATCCGTCGGTTTTGACAGCGACATTGGTGCTTTCATTGAGAGTTCCTCTGTGCTGTCACTGAAAGGTTTGATGGCCCCTTCAATCATCAATAATGGCGCTGTTTGCGGAGAAACTTTCCTACCCGGACAGATCTTCATGTTCGGCGGCTTCGCACTGCGGGCCAACTCGTTTGGCCATCTGGAGCAGATCGAAAGCTACGCCCCTGGCCATCAGGTCAGATTCGGGAGCTTGAACTACATCGTGGACATCTGTGGAGACTTGATATTCACTGGATTCGATACCGCGGTAGCCGCTCCCGATCACCCCGATGATCATGACTTAAATCTGTCATCGGGCCGCATCCAGGAGATCGATCCTGTAATCGCTCTGGACCTAGAGCCGGAGCAGGCCGCGCCATCCAAAGATGGGAGGATTAACCCCACCATGGAGGCCGCAGATTCCGCGGTGTTGGAGCCGCACATGGACCTGGTCTCACTCGATGCCTATTCCACCGGAACGCCAGACTCATCTCCGGATGTATGTTCCGAACCACGCGAGCCCGCGGACGCCGAGCTTGATCGTTTATCAATATTCAAATTCAGCGCCGCAGACGTCTTCCAGCACTCGCCTCTGGGCGATGTGCTAAACTCGTTAAAAAGTCTGTCTGAGGGAGTCCTGGATTAGGGGGTGTCCGGATGGCCGGACTATACCTTCAGCCGGACTCCTGGACTATGAAGATACAAGATTGAAGACTTCATCCCGTGTCCGAAAGGGACTTTCCTTGGCGTGGAAGGCAAGCTTGGCGATACGGATATGCAGATCTCCTACCATTGTAACCGACTTTGTGTAACCCTAACCCTCTCCGGTGTCTATATAAACCGGAGGGTTTTAGTCCGTAGGACAACATACAGAACAACAATCATACCATAGGCTAGCTTCTAGGGTTTAGCCCCTCCGATCTCGTGGTAGATCTACTCTTGTACTACCCATATCATCAATATTAATCAAGCAGGACGTAGGGTTTTACCTCCATCAAGAGGGCCCGAACCTGGGTAAAACTTCGTGTCCCTTGCCTCCTATTACCATCCGGCCTAGATGCACAGTTCGGGACCCCCTACCTGAGATCCGCCGGTTTTGACACCGACATTGGTGCTTTCATTGAGAGTTCCTCTGTGTCGTCGCCGTCAGGCTTGATGGCTCCTACTATCATCGATAGCAATGCAGTCCAGGCTGAGACCTTCCTCCCCGGACAGATCTTCGTCTTCGGTGGCTTCGCACTGCGGGACAATTCACTTGGCCATCTGGAGCAGATCGAAAGCTATGCCCCTGGCCGCCAGGTCAGATTTGGAAGTTTAAACTACACGGCTGACATCTGCGGGGACTTGATCTTCGACGGATTCGAGCCACTGCCGAGCACGCCGCACTGGCACGACGAGCATGATCTAGCTCTGCCGCCAAACAGTGACCTGGAGGCCGCACCCGCATCGGCTTCGACCCTTAATTTGGAGCCAACTACGCCGATCGAGGATGGGTGGTTGGACGCTGCCTCGGGGGCTGCGATCCCAACGGCGATCGAGCCGAACACCAGCCCCGCACCCCGCGAGACTCGTGACTCCAAGGAGCCGGACTCCTCTCCAGACTCTGAACCCTCCGCGCCCCTGCCGATCGAATCCGATTGGGCGCCGATCATGGAGTTTACTACCATGGACATCTTTCAGCACTCGCCTTTCGGCGATATTCTGAAGACACTAAAGTCTCTCTGTTTATCAGGAGAGCCCTGGCCGGACTACGGTCAGCAAGGTTGGGATATGGACGATGAAGAAATTCAAAGCCCACCCACCACCCACTTTGTAGCCACTGTCGACAATTTAACCGACATGCTCGACTTCGACTCCGAAGACATCGACGGTATGGACGCTGATGAAAGAGACGATGAAGAACCAGCACCTATTGGGCCCAGGAAAGCCACCTCATCATATGACGTATACATGGTGGACGCACCAAAAGATGACGACGAGGAGCGGAAGGACGCACCGAAGGCTTGTTCCCTCGAGAAGCAGTCAAAGCGGCGACCAAGCGCCGCCCCAAATCCCGCCTCGACAGAAATAACGATCACACAGACCCTGGGAACTGGATTGAGGACTACATCCTTCATATCCATATGGCTCAAGGAGATGATATCCATGCCATCAAGTACTTACCCCTCAAGCTCAAAGGGCCAGCTCGTCACTGTCTTAAAGGCCTCCCCGAAAGCTCCATTGGAAATTGGGAAGAGCTCGAAGACGCCTTTCGGGCAAATTTTCAAGGGACCTATGTCCGACCTCTGGATGCGGACGATTTGAGTCATATAACTCAACAGCCCGGAGAGTCAGCCCGAAAGCTTTGGAACAGGTTTCTTACTAAAAAAACCAGATTGTCGACTATCCGGACGCCGAAGCCTTGGCAGCTTTTAAGCATAGCGTCCGTGATGAATGGCTCACCGGACACCTCGGCCAGAATAAGCCGAGAACGATGGCCACATTAACAAGCCTCATGACCCGCTTTTGCGCAGGTGAGGACAACTGGCTAGCCAGATGCAGCACCAGCGACCCCAGTACATCTGAAGTTAGAGATGGAAATGGGAAATCACGGCGCAATAGCAATAACAAACGCTGGAATAAAGAAGACAGCACGAAGGGCACGGCAGTAAACGCCGGATTCAAAAGCTCTCGGTCAGGTCAGCAAAAACCGCCCTCTAAAGGCACCAGGGATGAATTGTCCAGCCTTAACAAAATTCTGGACCAAGTATGTCAGATCCATAGTACCCCTGGTAAACCTGCTAATCATACCCACAGAGAATGTTGGGTCTTCAAGCAGTCCGGCAAGCTCAATGCCGTACACAAGGGGGAGGATACACCAAGTGAAGACGAGGACGAACCTCCCAAGCAAGACACTGGGGAACAAAAGAAATTTCCACCAGAAGTCAAAGCAGTAAACGTGTTACACGTAATCAAGGGAAAAAACAACGCGGCACTCCCAGGAAAATATACCCAAGTGCCTGTCACCGCAAAGTCCTTCCACTGGTCGTCTCAACCGATCACTTTCGACCATCGCGATTACTCAGCAAGTGTCCAACGCGCAGGATGGGCTGCCCTGGTATTAGACCCAGCAAATGGCGGATATCACTTCACACGAGTCTTGATGGACGGTGGCAGCAATCTAAACCTAATATATCAGGATACAATCCGCGGGATGGGGTTAGACCCAACAAAAATTCGCCATAGCAATACTACCTTTAAAGGAGTAATGCCAGGCCCAGGGGCTCATTGTACGGGCTCCCTCCTACTACAAGTTATATTCGGCTCCCCCGATAACTTCCGTCGTGAGCATTTAACCTTCCACATCGCTTCGTTCCAAAGTGGCTATCAAGCACTGCTCGGACGCGAAGCTTTCGCTCGCTTCAACGCAATACCACACTACGCCTCCCTCACACTCAAGATGCCCGGTCCACGTGGCATCATTTCAGTGAACAGAAATATCAAGCGATCTCTACGCGCCGAAGAGAGTGCGGCTGCCTTGGCAGCCGCACACTAAAGGTTCCCGGACCAGCAAAAGCATCCAATAGGTCGCCAAGACCTCAGACACAACTAATCAAGTCCGGCGCCGCTATTTATACCGAATAAATGGTCACACCCCTATTTGTCAATACAAGGGGCTCAACGCGCGCAGACAAGTGGCAATTTCTTCTCATCTAGAATTATACATGGTTTCTTTAAAAACTATCTTTTTGCACGACAAACTTTTCACCTAAATTCCTCTCTTTTACAGACGATCATCGTGCTACACCCGTCCAGGATACGGCACAACAAAGACACAGGCGCAGACGTGTAGCAGGGACCCGCTCCATGGATTCTTTTTAGATTAAGACCCAGTGTAAACCTTTTTTACTGTCTCTTGTTGATACATATCCACCGTTGAGAAGGATGCTGGCGTCTTGGCATGTGGACATGCCAGAACAATGCACGTACCTGGACACAAGGGGCTTCTTACAAAGGCCATTATTTAGGCCCAGTTTATACCACAAAGACCGAATACCTTAGGGAGTGTTCGGCGTCGCGAGTTTGGCCCTATATGCATCAGCTCCGAATCATTGTCTTTGGTCAAATGTTGGGTTTGCCCGGCTCCTGTGTTTTGCTGCCTTACGTTCCGCTTTACCGGCTAAGGTAGCACTAGGAGAACTACTGCGATTGTGCCCTGGTTCATCCGGATGAGCACCTCAGTAGAGAAAGCCAAAAACTGACTGTCATGATATAGCGTGAGACTAGTCAACCACTCGATGACCTGTTGGAATGTTAGAATTCCTCCGCCTTAACGAAGGGCCGTTTTCTGGCCAAGCATGTACGCACCCCGGAATCGAGTGAGTGCGGAGCCACCAGGGGCTATCTAGTAGCCCCACTGTCAAACTCCTATGGCTAAGTGAAAGTGCTAAAGCATTATAGTCCGGTTGCCTCGCTTGCTCCGCTATCACCTCCTTAATAGGACCAAGACGTTGGGTTAAGTGTCAACACATGTTTTTGCGAGCACCTCCGCATTATATGCGTGGGGGTTGAAGCCGATGGATGCAATCTTTCAGGTTATACACATGTATACATAAACGGCCGCCCAGGAGGCATCATATTACTTTTAGGCAAAAGTATAAAAATAGCCTTATAAAAATCTATAAAAGCATTTCGCTTACAATGAGATTACATATCACTCAAACATAATATTTTTTGAGCACTGGGTCTCTATCAAACGAGCACCCTCAAGAACTTCTTCAAAGTAGTGCTCAGCAGCCATTCGGCCTATGGCCGAATCCCGCGCTACAACAGTGGTAGCATCCATCTCCGCCCAGTATGCTTTAACACGGGCAAAGGCCATCCGTGAGCCTTCTATGCACACCGCCCTCTTCATCGCATTAATGCGGGGCACCACATCAAGGAACCGCTGCACCAAGCTGAAATAGCTGTTCGGTTTTGGCCTTTCCGGCCATAGCTGATCCACAACAGACCTCATGGCGTGTCCGGACAACCTATTCAGTTCGGCCCATTCAGCTAATTGGTCAGTCAATGAAAGCGGACGATCGGGAGAATGGAATTGTGTCCAAAACAGCTGGTCCACTTCACGGTCCGTCTGACCCTGGAAGTACTTGACCGCATCGGCAGCGCTCGCCGCCAAATCCATATACACATCCTCCAAACTCCACAGCCGATCCAGAGGGGCATACCGTGGACCTCCAAACTTCCTTCGCAACATAAAGGATTTCCCAGCCACAATATCCCCGGCTTCCCGCAGCTCCTCCTTCTTCGCCCTCATAGCAAAGCGGATGTCTTTTCTCGTCGCAGCGGCCTTCTCAAGGTCCGATGCCTTCGCTAGGTTTTCCTTTTCAAGAACCCGGCAACGGTCGGCGGCGGCTTTTAATTCTATGGCCATCTTGGCCATCTTATCTCGACTCTAGCCATGCGCGGCCTTCTCGGCTTTCAACTCTTCGACCGCCTTCAAAGCAGCCGCATTACCAACCCTCACTTGTTCCTTGGCTCGGGCAAGTTCTGCCCGCAAGGCTTCAACAGTGGCAGCTCCATCTGGAGTCACAACATATTAAAGATACTGGCATCATGCTGCTCTTACTATGTGGCGTTTACCAGATAATGACACTTACCCTATGCCTCGTTAAGCCTTTTGTTAACAAGCTCGATGTCGGCGTCTGCCGCATCCAACTGCCGTTTTTAATGGGCAAACTCGCTAGTCCAGCTAGCCACCGGAGCTTCCATCACCTGCAGATAGAGGTAGTATGGTTATTACCTGGGAATATGATCCTCTGTTCATCGTCGTTTCCGACGACAACCAGAGTCTCAGGGGCTACTATCTACACAGGGCACACCTAGCATGTGCAGGACTATCATACATTATTTTACGTACCTCAAAGCCTGTCAGTAGACTCATAAAAGCTTCATGCAATCCGCTTTCGGCGGACGAGATTCTCTCCATCACCGTATTCATCAGCATACGGTGTTCATCTGAGATGGCCGCTCGCCCCACCAACCCCCTCAGAACATCCGATCGCACACCAAACGGTGCCAGACCCTTTTGTCTACTCTCTTCGGGAGCCGGACACTGGGAGCTTCGGGGGTCAATGGGATTATCTTCTGGCCTCACCGGACTCGGAGAGGCCCTCCGCGACGACACTTCGGCGTCACCGGCTTCCGGAGCGGAGGAGTCCGGAGGAGGCGTTTCGCTCTCCATCATCTATGGAAGAAGATCCCTCGAAGACGAGCTCATTTGAGAGGGGCTAAGGCCCAAACTGCAAAAATAAATGTGGTGGTTATTCTCTCAGAAGAAAAGGAGGGCATACCTGTACTATTAAAGTATTTCGGGTCACTTACGACTTGCTGGAGAATTGATCCCCCCGCGGACTTTGTGCGGCAAAAGCACCCCCCAAGGTAGGACCCTATGTGGGAGACTTCTTCTCCCGTTTGGAAGCTTCGGCTTCCAAATCCCCGGGCGCAGTCCTTTTCCTCCTCCGATCGTCTTCCTTCATGGAGACGCTCGCTCCCTCGGTTAGAGTGGGCAGCGTTGGGGGCCCGCGTCCGCCCGTATTATCCTCCCTAGTATCTTCCTTCAAGGGCTCCGGGCAAGGTGCGACCTGGAGCATCTTTTACAATACCGGATTGTCCAAACCCTCAGGGAGGGGGGCCGAACACCGAATCAACTTCGCCTTTGTTATCCAGTCCTGGTCAAAAAGTGAACTCTCAGAAATAACTTCGTAACAAATGAGAGATAGTATGTTCGGCCAGAAGATTCCTTACCTGTTTGGCGGCACGGTTACTGCTCAGGCCCACGTCCTCGGTGATTTCCGGACACTCTACCTGAGGTCCAAAGAATGACTTGTACATCTCCTCGTGCGTCAGGCCGAGGAAATTTTGAATGACACACGGTCCCTCAGGATTGAACTCCCACAAGAGAAGGGGCCGGCGTTTGCAAGGCTGGACTTGACGAACCAGCATAACTTGTATTACCGCAACCAAACTAAAATCTCCATTGAAGAGATCTCGAATGCGGCTTTGCAGTATAGGCACGTCCTTGGCTGGACCCCAGCTCAGACCTCTGTTGATCCATGACATCAGTTGTGGTGGAGGGCCCGAGCGGAAAACAGGGGCGGCCGCCCACTTGGCACTTCTAGGAGCCGTGATGTAGAACCACTCCTGTTGCCACAATTCAGACACCTCTGGAATGGAACCTTTGGGCCATGGAGCTCCCGTCATTTTGCATATTGAGGCACCTCCACACGCTCCATGTTGCCCCTTGATCATCTTCGACTTTACTTCAAAGGTCTTGAGCCACAGGCCAAAGTGAGGGGTAACCTGGAGGAAGGCCTCACACATGACAATAAATGTCGTGATATGAAGGAAGGAGTCTGGAGCTAGATCATGGAAATCTAGCCCGTAAGAAAACATCAAACCCCTGACGAAAGGATCCAGAGCAAGGCCTAGACCTCGGAGGAAGTGGGAGACGAACACGACATTCTCGTTGGGTTCGGGGTAGGGGACGGCCTGCCCTCGGGCAGGCAGCCGATGCGAAACCTCGGCGGTCAGATATCTGGCCTCCCTCAACTTTTTGATGTCTTCATCCGTGACGGAGGAAGGCACCCATCGGCCTTGAAGGCTAGATCCGGACATGATTGAAGGTTCGGAGCACCTGACCTGAAGTTTGAGTGTTTGAGCTCGAGGAGGGGGAAGGATTCGATTGGGCACGGGAGGAAAAAAATAAAAGCCTTGTCCCTTTATAAAGAGGGTGAATATCAAGCGTCCTCTCCGTGGCCGTTTGGACTTGCCTATAGTCTAGGAGTCCTAGAAGCGGTTGGGTTACCCACGACCGTATTGATGAGAATCCCGGAATAAGGGGACACGATCTCTGCTTTAACAAGACGTGCCAAGGAAACCGCCTCGCATGACACGCTGAGGTGGGACAATAAAACGATTCGAATAAAGGCTTGGCCGTGGTGCGATGTCACACTACGGAATACGTCAGCAGATTAGATTTGTGTAAATATTATTCTCTCTATGGCAATATGTGGAAACTTATTTTGCAGAGCCGGACACTATCTTTGTGTTCAAAATCTTCTATGAAGTACTTGGAGGAGGAACCCACCTTGCAATGCCGAAGACAATCTGCGTGCCGGACTCGTTGTCATTGAAGCCTGGTTCAGGGGATACTGAGGGAGTCCTGGATTAGGGGGTGTCCGGATGGCCGGACTATACCTTCAGCCGGACTCCTAGACTATGAAGATACACGATTGAAGACTTTGTCCCGTGTCCGGAAGGGACTTTCCTTGGCGTGCAAGGCAAGCTTGGCGATACAGATATGCAGATCTCCTACCATTGTAACCGACTTTGTGTAACCCTAACCCTCTCCGGTGTCTATATAAACCGGAGGATTTTAGTCCGTAGGACAACATACAGAACAAAAATCATACCATAGGCTAGCTTCTAGGGTTTAGCCTCTCCGATCTCGTGGTAGATCTACTCTTGTACTACCCATATCATCAATATTAATCAAGCAGGACGTAGGGTTTTACCTCCATCAAGAGGGCCCGAACCTAGGTAAAACTTCGTGTCCCTTGCCTCCTGTTACCATCCGGCCTAGATGCACAGTTCGGGACCCCCTACCCGAGATCCGCCGGTTTTGACACCGACACTGTCCTTAGCGGAGGACTCTCAGCTGAACTATATCTGGCTCGAACTAGGGGCTGACGATGGAGAATTTCGCTTCCCACCCACCACCTACTTTATAGCCACGATCGAGGATTTGACTGACGAACTTGATTACGACTCCGAGGACATCGATGGTATGGACGACGATGCCGGAAAAGAAGAAGACTAGAACCCGCTGTTCACCAGACGCTGGACGGCCACTTCCTTGTATGACGTATACATGGTGGATGCACCAAAGGAAAACAGTGGCGGTGACAAGGAAGACCCAGTTGAGGATAAAACCTTCCGAAATATAGTCCAAGCGCCTGCGTCAGCGGCGCCGCTCTAAGTCATGTGGCAGTAAAGATAGCAACACCGGCACAGGAGAAGATGACACTCCAGAAGGTGCCGAAGACAACGAAGACCCCGTCGACACAACAAACGAACAAGATGAACGGGAAGATGCGTAGGTTAGCCCTGTTAAATAGGCCACGCACAAAGATTCAGAGGATGATAGTTACCTTCCGCTCTTCGAGGACGAGGTGAGCCTCAGCACCGAGGATTTCATCGTGCCTGAGGAACCTCTTGAGCAGCAGCGCTTCAAGCGGCAGCTAATAGCCACTACAAGGAGCCTGAAGAAGAAGCAGCAGCAACTTTGAGCTGACCAGGATCTGCTCAATGATAAATGGACTGATGTCCTAGCGGCCGAAGAATACGGCCTCAAGCGCCCAACCAAAAGCTACCCAAAGCGTAAATTGCTACCTTAGTTCGACGTGGAGGCTCCGGAATATATACCACCATCATACAATGCGGCTCATCGACCACCACGTGGTCGGGACAAAACAGTAGCTCATGCCGAACACCAGCCCGCCCCGCCTCATCACTCAGGCAAAGGTAAATTCGCCCACGGCCATACATATGACCTCCGGCAGAACTTGAATAATAAAACATGACCTACCAGATCAATCTACGGATCGCGAGGACGCACCTCGATGTGTGACAATGGCCACCTATTCGGACGTGACAAACCCAGTCATGCGCAGGCCGAACACTGCAGACGGACTTCATCAGAGTTGCATCACGATAAGACCCAATACAGAGGCCCCGCACACCCTCATTGCTTCACTGATGAGGTCCTCGATCACGAATTCCCCGAAGGATTCAAGCCCGTGAACATAGAATCATACGATGGGACCACGGACCCCGTGGTGTGTACCGAAGACTTCATTCTCCACATCCATATGGCACGCAAAGACGATCTCCATGCCATCAAATACCAACCTCTCAAACTCAAGGGGCCCTCTCGGCATTGGCTAAACAGTCTGCCTGACAATTCCATTGGCAGTTGGGAGGACATGGAAGAGGCTTTCCTCGATAACTTCCAAGGTACATGAGTTCGACCTTCGGACACTGATGACTTAAGCCATATAGTCCAACAGCCCGGAGAGTCCGCCAAGAAATTCTGGACAAGGTTCCTAACTAAAAAGAACAAAATCGTTGACTGTCCGGACGCTGAAGCTCTAGTAGCTTTCAAACATAGCATCCGTGATGAATGGCTCGCTCGCCACCTCGGCCAAGAAAAGCCAAAATCCATGGTGGCCCTCACGGCACTAATGGCCCACTTTTGTGCGGGCGAGGACAGTTGGTTGGCCCATAGCAAAAACAATGCAAGCGACGCTAGCACCCCTGAAGCTAAAAATAACAAAGACAAGTCTCGACGCAATAGATACAAATGCCGAAATAGCAGTGACAACACCGATGATACGACGGTCAACGCCAGATTTAGTGGCTCTAAGTCCTGTCAGCGGAAGAAGCCGTTCCAAAAGAACAATTCGAGACCATCCAGCTTGGACTGCATACTTGATCGTCCATGCCAGATTCATGGCACCCCCGACAAGCCTCCTAATCATACAAATAGAGAGTTCTGGGTTTTCAAATAGGCCGGCAAATTAAATGCCGAGAACAGGGAAAAAGGATCGCAAAGCGAGGACGACGACAACGAGCCACGGCAGCCGAACACAGGGGTACAGAAGAAGTTTCCCCCTCAGGTCAAAACAGTGAACATGACATATGCCACCCACATCCCAAGAGGGAGCGCAAGCGTGCGCTTAGGGACGTCTATGCGATAGAGCCAGTCACCCCAAAATTCAATCCATGCTCGTCGTGCCCGATCACTTTTGATCACCAGGACCACCCGACCAGTATCCGTCACGGGGGCTCAGCCGCACTAGTTTTGGACCCAATAATTGATGGGTTTCACCTCACTCGCGTCCTTATGGACGGTGGTAGCAACCTCAATCTACTCTATCAGGATATAGTGCGGAAAATGGGCATTAACCCATCAAGGATCAAGCCTACAAGGACTACCTTTAAAGGAGTCATACCAGGTGTAGAGGCCCGCTGTAGGGCTCAATCACATTAGAGGCTGTCTTCGGATCTCCAGACAACTTCTGAAGCGAAGAGTTAATCTTTGATATCGTCCCATTCCGCAGCGGCTATCATGCACTGCTTGGACGAACTACGTTTGCTCGATTCAACGCAGTGCCACACTATGCTTATCTCAAGCTCAAGATGCCCGGTCCACACGGCGTCATAACAGTCAATGGCAATACGGAATGCTCTCTCCGTATAGAAGAGCACACAGCTGCCCTAGCAGCAAACGTACAAAGTGGCCTTCTCAAGCAGAACCTTCATTCGGCTGTCGAGCCCGCGGACACCCTTAAGAGGGTCCGAACTACTCTGCAGCGGGAGAGCTCGGCTCGTCAGGAGCTCGACTAGCAATCTGGCCTCCGTCTCAGTCCCGATCAAGTGGTGGCATTCGTGCCGTGCGTACATAACTACGCACTTAAAATTCCATGGGCATTGATGGAGGCACAGATAACTTGTGACCCATGGCATGGCTCAACCGACATCGGATACACACATACTTTCAGTTTTACTTGTTTTCCTTTCAGGTCTCAATCCCACAGGCCCCATCGGGGGGTCTGGTTATTGGTCCTCTTGTAGGATAAATACACCAAGACGGCGAGAAGCGCAGACATATGGGGAACTTTTTAGGTGATTCCGTTAACGATAACTCTACCTGTTTTCCAGGACCCATATGTAGCTCTCCCCTGGTTTCGGCATGTTAAATAGCCTATTGCTTATTGCACTATTTGTATCAATGTGCCTTGACGTACTAATTACATTACAATGAAAACAGTTTGTAGCTGGAGCTTTAGGACCCCGGCTTTTTACCTTTATGTCTTTTCTGTTTTCTCTCTCTCTTTTCTTTTTCAGATTCCCTGTGGATAGCCGCATCAGGTAGCACCCATATACTTTGGTACGTTTGACGTTTGCCAGGGGCTTTATAGCACCTTACACTATGGCAAAAAAAGTCTGAACACTTCCTATAAGTATAGTTCGGCACCCCGAATGCATTGGTTCCGAATCATGTCTTTGGTCAATAGTTGGGTTGCCCGGCTCCTGTGCTTGCTACCCTATGTTCCGCTACATCAGCTAGGGTAGTAAAGGGAGAACTACTGCGATTGTGTCCTGGTCTAAACCGGATGAGCACCTCGGTAGATAAAGCCGAAAACTGACTGTCATGATGTGGCGAGAGCTGGTCAGCTGTTCGGAGGTCTCAAATCGTTGGAGATTTTTCCGCATTTCGCGAAGGATCGATACTTCCCGATCAGACGCTGACAGCACTCTGGTTCGTATACCAGGGGTTGCGCCTATGTTTTATTATAAAACTCCTATGGCTAAGTGAGGGCGTTCAAGCCGCATAGTTTGGTTACCTGGTTCGCTGCGCTAAACAACTCCTTCAAGGACCATATAATTGGATCAAGATTGTTTAGGTTCCATCCCGAACACCTCCATACTACCTACGCGAGGGTTGAAACCGACGACTGGTTAACCCTCAGATTTCATACAACACGGCCGCATAGGAGGAAACAATCAAAACATAATAAAAATTATATATAACAAGGCAGATTTGTTCATACAAGGCAAAACATGGATGTATTCATTCGAGAATAATGCCCTGCCTGCACTGCGTTGCTACAAGTCAAGATCCCTCTAGGACATCCGCAAAATATCGCTCGGGTGTGCGGTGCTCCTTGCCCTTTGGTGCCCCCCTGGCCACCTCGACGTCATCCATCTTCGCCCACCACATCTTGCAACGAGCGAAGGCCATGCGGGCACCCTCGATGCAGATGGATCGCTTGATGATGTCTAGCCCCAGACAAGCCTCCACCACCCGCTTCACAAGGCCAAAATAACTACTAGGTATAGCTTCGGCCGGCCATAATCGGATTATGAACTCCTTCATGGCCAGTTCGGCCACCCTATGCAGCTCGACCAACTGCTTTAGTTGATCGGAAAAGGCCACCGGATGTTTTGGCACAACATACTGCGACCAGAACAGCTTCTCTGAAGAATCCCCTTCCCTGGCTCGGAAGAACTCCGCAGCATCGGATAAACTGCACAGCAGATCCACAAAAGCCCCTGGGCAACTCCGAATCCAGGTTAGTAAAAGGTACTTCCTCTCCACATACTTGCTTTGCATGTTAAATGCCTTACCCGCTGCAATCTTCTTCGCCTCCTGGATCTCCTGGAGAGTGTCCCAGGCCTCATTCCTTGCGGCCTCTGAGCTCTGACGAGCCTTGATAAGTTCGGCCTCTCGGGCCGACGCCTCGTGCTCCAAAGCTTCACACTTCTTCACCACGTCTTAGAGCTCCTGCTGGACCTCCCCGACCCGAGCCTTGAGCTTCTTACGGGCGGCTTGCTGTTGGACGGCCTTCCCCACGGCTTCGGCCAGGGCCTTTATCAGGGCCTCAACCTTGGTCATCGCTTCTGTACAAATCATGGCATTTTGGTCATCGCACACAATTTTCTTCTTTTCGAATATATAACAGGTTATTGCTTACCTTGTTTCTCCTAGAGCTGCCCCTTCGCTTGGCCCAGCTCCTCCTCGGCCTCCGCCAGTTTCTGCTTCAGTCCAGAAACTTTGGCAGTATGCAAGGCCGCGGCTAGCAACGACGCCTGCATTTCAAAAAAATTAAGTTAGTTTCCTGTTAAAACGAGATTGATCCTCTGTCTGGCTTTTTCTTTCCGAACACCGGACAGTGTCTCAGGGGCTACTGGTCTACACTAGGATTTTCTCCTTGTTCGGCGTCTCTTACCTCAAAACCTGTCAGCAAGATGCTGCAGGCTTCGGTTAATCCGCTCTTGGCGGACTGAACCTTTTCAATCACCATGCCCATAAGGGCACGGGGCTCATCCATAATGGAAGCGCCTCGTAGCGCCTCCAGCAGGTTATCCGGTGCCCCTGGTTGGACAGGGGCCACCGGCGCAACAGGCATCCCCCTTCTTTTGAAGGAGGGTGCATGCTGGATTCCGGAGCCGCCTCGGTCTCCGGAATTGAGTCCGGTTGAGGGCCAAACTGTGTACGGCCCTCCCCGCCAGTCTCATTGGGGATTGAGTCCCGGTGTCCGGCGACGAAGATTTCGCCTTCATGCGCCTCCTGAGCCTCTCCCCCGCCGGAGACAGTCCTTTGGGACAGCACCTCCGCATCCTCCTTGGTCTTGGGGGAGT
This sequence comes from Triticum monococcum, assembly GCA_034509565.1. Classification (NCBI taxonomy): domain Eukaryota; kingdom Viridiplantae; phylum Streptophyta; class Magnoliopsida; order Poales; family Poaceae; genus Triticum; species Triticum monococcum. Next base: position 391,074,508 of record CM067841.1, read on the forward strand.
GTGCGTCCAGCAAGGAGTCGCTGGCCATCGCCTTGGAATCCAACGAGCCTCCTGGCGAAGATCGCTGGGAGCTGTTGTGGGCCGGACTACAATAACATTTGCCAATTGTTTCAATAGAATGAGGAGGAGAAACTTTATGGGCGGATAAGGTATTAGTACTTGTGATGCGGCCCGAGACTTAGCGCGGGGGCGTCTCTCTGGACTGTCATCAACGTCCCATGTAGAGTTACCCGCTAGGGAGCCCTTCCCCTTTTTGGGTGCCTCCGCCTCCAGAGTTGTGGAGGCCGCCTCTTCTTCCTCCCCCCGTCGGGGGGTGAGTCGCTCTCCTCCTCCTCCTCATCCGCATGGTCTTCGGCAGCGGAGGAATGGGCCTTGTCTTCAGATGCCGCGTCCGAAGTGCCCTTGCGGCGGGGGCCACTCCGGACCCCCTTGGCCTTTCCTGTGGCATTCTTCTCTGGTTCCTTGTAAGGCGCCGGCTCCAGCATCTTCACTAAACGCAGAGTGACTGGCTCCTCGGGCAGGGGAGCTGGACACCGAATCTTCTTCGCCTGCTTCAACTAGCACTGAAAAAGTAATGGTATTGAAAGCATTAGATATCACCCTTGAAACAAGCAAGTAAGGGATGTGTTAAAAATGACATACCTCGTTGGGGAGGTTATTTATGTCGTGGCCACAATCCGAATCGGTGGCCGGCGGCATCTTGTTGCCCTTGAAAAGCAACTTCCAGGCATCTTCATGAGTCGTTCCGAAGAGCCTCACCAAGGTATGGTGTTTCTTTGGGTTGAAGTCCCATAGAGGACAGCTTCAGCTCTGGCAGGGGAGGATCCGGTGCACCAGCATCACTTGGATTATGTCGACGAGCTTGATATCCCTATCGATCATGCTTTGGATGCGCGTTTGTAGCGCAATCAGCTCGTCCGACGAACACCAGTTTGGGCCCTTGTCGACCCAAGAGGTGAGCCGCACGGGAGCGCCGGAGTTGAATTCGGCAGCTGTGGCCCAGGTGGCGTCGCGGGGTTCGGTGATGTAGAACCATAGCTTCTGCCATTCCTTGACAGATTCCACGAATGTGCCTATTGGCCAAGAAACATTAGTGAGCTTGCTCACCATTGCGCCCCGCACTCTGCGTGTTGTCCGTCCACCACCTTGGGCTTCACGTTGAAGGTTTTGAGCCATAACCCGAAGTGGGGGTGGATGCGGAGGAAATCCTCGCACACGACGATGAACACCGAGATATTGAGGAAGGAGTTTGGGGATAGATCATGGAAATCTATCCCGTAGTAGAACATAATCCCGCGGACGAAGGGGTGGAGTGGAAACTCTAGCCCGCGGAGGAAGTGAGGGATGAACACTAGCCTCTCGTTGGGCTTCGGTGTGGGGATGATCTATCCTCGGGCTGGAAGACGGTGGGCGATTTCCTTTGCCAGGTACCCGGCCGCCCGAAGCTCGGCGATGTTCTCCTCCTTAACGGAGGAGGCCATCCACTTGCCTTGACCTCTAGATCCGGACATGGTTGAGTGCTTTCTCGAGACTAGGGGAATGAGAACCTAGGCGCTGGATCTCAAGGATGGAGAGGCAGGAGGAAAAGCGTGGGGGAAGAAAGGGGAATCTTATCTCCTTACAAGGGTGGTGAATATCGAACGCCCCCCATTCGCCTTAAAATTCACTTGCTCCCAAGGCTGTGTAAACGGCACGATTGGGTTACCCACACCCGTATTGATGAGAATCCCGTCATAAGGGGACACGATCACTGCTTTGCAAGACGTGCCAATGACAACCGTGTCTCGAAACATGGGGCGAAAAACATTTCGAAATTATGACCAGACAGGCGTGACGTCACATTACTAAAGTTGTCAGCAGATGGGACTCGTGTGTTATTATATTCTCTCCGCGGTTGTGTGCGGTGTGTTTTACAGGTCCGGACACGTTTGTTTCATCCGAAGACTATTTTTGGACTTTGGAAGGAGGAACCCGCCTTGAAATGTTGAAGACAGCACTACGCGCCGGATACCTTGTCATTGAAGCCAGGTTCAGGGGCTACTGAGGGAGTCCTGGACTAAGGGGTCCTTGGGCATCCGGCCTGTTATCTATGGGCCGGACTGATGGGCTGTGAAGATATCTGTGAAGATATGAAGACCGAAGACGGCGCCCGTGTCCGGATGGGACTCTCCTTGGCGAACAACTATGAACATTCCATATTATGTAATCGACTCTATGTAACCCTAGATCCCCCCGTGTCTATATAAACCGGAGGACTTAGTCCGGATAGGGGATACTCAATACCGTACTCATACAGGCTAGACTTCTAGGGTTTAGCCATTACGATCTCATGGTAGATCAACTCTTGTAATACTCATACCCATCAATATCAATCAAGCAGGACGTAGGGTGTTACCTCCATCAAGAGGGCCTGAACCTGGGTAAAACTTCGTGTCCCCTGTCTCCTGTTACCATCAACCTTAGACGCATAGTTCGGGACCCCCTACCCAAGATCCACAGGTTTTGACACCGACACCAGGAGCCGCGCGCTATCGCCTGCATCTTGGGCGAAGCTCAAGCCCCAACCTCACAACATATGTTCAAGTAGTTTGCTCGTGAGGTGAATGCAGCCCTCCCCAAGCTTGAGACCACGCGCCCACTCAGATGGTCCTAGTGCGCCATTACCTTCAGCTCGGCAGATCAGCTCAAGTACGCGGCTACCGCTGGCGCTCTCCCAATTCTTTGTTCACCCGCCATGAGCAACGTGCAACTCACCAAGACCCTCATTGATGGCGGCGCGGGGCTCAACATCCTGTCCGTCGAGACATTCGACAACCTTCAAGTGCCATACGATCAGCTTTAGCCCACCAAACCTTTCTCAGTAGTGACCGACAGCTCCACCATGCCGATCGGTCAGGTCTGCCTCCCAGTCACCTTTGGAGAACGCAACAACTACCGCATCAAGCTCATCGACTTCGACGTCGCCCACATCCGTCTGCCATACAATGCCAGGTATCCAACCCTAGCCAAGTTCATGGCCGTGACGCACCACGGCTACAACGTCCTCAAGATGCCAGGAAGCGGCGGAATCATCACAGTCCCCTGCGAAGAAAGAGATGTAGTGTGCTACCTTGAGCGCGCCTTCCAAGCAGCGTTAATCGAAGACCCCGGCAACAATGCAGCTCGGTACCCTCCTGAGGTCGCCCCCAAGAAGAAGAAGCAGCTACTCCGTGCCGGACTTCAGGAGGTCAGCGCCGCAAGTGGCACCTCGTCAGGATCAGCGCCCGCGCCTGGGGCGCCTCCCTCTATCACATAGGAAGGCGCTCCCGGTGCCCTCCTCGGGCAGGGCTCGGGGGCTCTCTTCTGGAGGGCCTCAGACCTTGCCAACGTCATGAGGGAGGCGCTCGGGAACCACTTGGAGGCGTGTTTTGCGGCACGTCTCCCTCGGGAGGATGCTGGGCAAGGAGCGCCTGACGATCAGGAGTTCATCACCAAGGTATCTCAGGAGCTTCAGGAAGCAAGAGTAATACGTGGTGACCACCGCCCACCTGGCGTTGCTCCCCACCCTGGCGAGGGTGGTGAGCTGCGCGTCTGCATCGATATACCAGGGTTCAACCGAGCCGCATCTCAGGAGCGCTTCTGGCCTTCGCGTGTTGGGCGCTCCAAGGGTCCACCTCACAGCTACGTTCGCATGCCCTTTGGCCTACCGAGCATGGTTGGTGCCTTCCAACACAACCTGCGGAGCGTCATGACGGGTCAGGAGGCCAGGCACCACGCAGTCCTGGCGGAGATGGGACGGTCATCAAGGAACCGCCTGGACCCCTAGAGCCTCCTAAGGCTCATGGCCCCGGTGGCTCATGAGGAGTGACCCCTTTGCCGTGTACCTTCAGCTGCCTCAACACCCCTTCATTACCGGAACCAGGTGACACCTTCCAATTTTGTTTAGCTGGGAGCGCCCTCAGGGATGCATCATTCCCAGGCCACATGGGTCCATCCCTGTGGCGTGTACCCCTTTTTATGTCCTTAGCTTACCTTGCTGGGGGCGTCCCTCGGGCTGCATCACCCCCAAGCCGCTCGGGCCTGACCTAGTGGCACGTATCGTTCATGCATTTACCTGAGCTAGGTTGCCTTTCGTGCTTAATCTATCTATGACTATCACCTGCTTGATTGTCACCCATCGCGGGAGCCACGCGCCGGTCGTCTTTCTTTAGGACCCTTCGCGTCAGAGGGTTAGGCACGACGTCTGTGCTCAGGCCCGTCCCTGCAGCGTCGATAAATCCAACGGTTGAGCCTTTTCTGGCGGGCCGGCCCCATTCACGTTACCTCCTGGGGCTGTTGGTGCTTGGCTTTCTCACGTGATAACCTTAGGAGATTCGTTTGGCGTAGGTTGTCTAACCACCTCACAGGACCACCACAGCGAACAAGAATCAAGACCAGGCGCAACCCACCTTGAGGTAGGGCCTCGTGAGTCCCGCGCTGGCTCACGATTGCCCAGACACACCTCGTCTAGCTCTGCCGTGCAAGCCACGTGTCAGGGCGGGGCTGTACATGCCCCGGGGGATCTCCGCGGCAGGGAGTCCCCTCCCACGTACCATGGCGATCGGTGCCCTTCCTCGCGCTAACTTGCAGGAACTTCCTGAAGGCTATAGCAAGCGGTACCGCAGACTCTCCCTCTTTTCTCATGCGATTCGCTTGCGCATTAAAAGGGGGGTCCTGAGCATCGCAACTCAGGAGCTCCTACTGGCTCTCCAGCCCTCACCCCCTGGCCTTGACCACGGCATCGTGACCTGGCATACCAGCGGCGGCTGAGCAAGCTCGAGGGCCGGGACCTAAGGACGTAGAGCACTAGGAAGAACATGGAGAGGAGGGGGAGGCCCGCACGGGCCTGGCCTAGCTATGCTCCAGACGCCTATGCACGAATCGGGCGCATCATGAGGAATCGACCCCAGACCGTCAAGATAAGTCCCGAGCCCGGGTTGACTAAACCACTAAGGACTAAGAACCATATTAACCGCAACCCTGCTGCGGCAATGTCACCCCCCTTTCCTACCTCTCGACGGCTGCTTGAGCGCTCAAGGGGACCTCCTGAGCATCGCGCCTCAGGAACTCTTACTAGACCTCGAGCCGCTGACCTCCTAGCCTTGGCCACGGTACACGACCTGGCATACCAGCGACGGCTGCAGCCTGCCTGGGGACCAGGACCTATCAGCGTAGAGCGCCAAGCCATCGCGAGGTCGGAAAGGGAGACCGAGCTGAAGTAGGACTCGCGCTCACGTAAGTTCATAATAAGAACAATATTGACAAGAGGCATTACAAAACTGTAAGTGCATCTAGTGCCACCCCTAGTTGGTTTTGGAGTATTGACGACAAACCTAGTTGAGGGACTAATGTGTTTGTGAGAATTGCAGGATAACACAGGTAGAAGTCCCTCATTGATTCGGTTTTCCTACCAGAGATGACCCCTAAAAATGTATGAAGACATTGAAGTCAAAGGTGGTATGTGAAGACATTCACCTTGAAGACTATGACAAGAGAAGACATCGCATGAAGACTATGGAGCGCGAAGACTAGGATCTTTCGTAGTTCTTTTTCTTCTTTGTTGAGTCACAGGAACCACCGTACTATTAACTGGGGTCCAAGAAAACCAGTCAGAATGACTGAAGTGATGCCTAACCAAAATCCTATGTCTTCGAGTGAAGACTATGAGAGCGAATCTTGTTCAGAGTTGGACAAGTCAGCTTTGCTTGTAGCCCAAGTAAAGTTGCCGTGTGTGTTTGAAATCTGACCGTTGGAACACGTGTCAGTTCCTTAGTGACCCAGTGTCATTTTGGACAAATCAGGTCGGGTTGCCTAGTGGATATAAATAGCCCACCCCCTACAACCATAAACGGTTGGCTGCTCAGAGTTAAAGTACGGCTTTTGTTGTTTGAGAGCAACCCACCTCGAAGCCTTTGAGAAAGAATTCCTTGAGAGGATAAAGCCCTAACCACCCAGAGCCAAAGAGTGTTAGGCATCACTTCAGTCTTCTTGTCTGTGTGATCTGAAGACTTATTACACTTGAGGACTGTGAATCCTCCAGCTGGTTAGGCGTAGCGTTCTGAGCATCCAAGAGTCATTGTGGATCGCCGGTGAACGAAGTCTGTGAAGGTTTGGAAGTTTACCTTGAAGACTTACCAGAGTGATTGGGTGAGGCCTATGTGTCCTTAGCTCAAGGGGAATAAGGTGAAGACGAGGTATTCTGAGTTGAATCTCAGCCTCCCTACCCAGACGTACAGTTGTAACAGCAACTGGAACTGGTCCAACAAATCATTGTCTTCAACGAGTCACTGGTTTCATCCTTCCCTTCCCTTTACTTACTGTTGGTTCTTGTGAAGTCATTCTACGATAGCATCACCATTCGACTTCACTAAGTGATTACGTGTACTGATTGGCTTCTCAACATCTTCCTACCTGATCCTTACTGCCTAGCTGCTATTTGCCATTGTGCTTTCACTTTATTGAATACATGACTATGGTTTGCCTAGTGTAGTCTACCTTCCGCTGCATGATAATAGGTTTATTTCTATCGTTTGTCTTCGAAACTTACATGTTTTGAAGACTTTCATAAAAATCGCCTATTCACCCCCCTCTAGTCGATCACTAGCACTTTCAATTGGTATCAGAGTAAGGTACTCCCTTGTTCTGTGTGATTCGGTTTAACCACCTAGAGTTTTAGCTATGTCGACTGCAGGGATAATTAAAGTCTCCATTGTGTGCCCCGTCTTTGATGGAACTGAATATCCCTACTGGAAGAATAAGATGCGCATGCATCTTGAAGCCATTGATGTCGACCTATGGTATGTCGTCAAGAACGGCGTTCCCAAGGCTGGAGAAGGTGTCACTGCCGCTGATGTCAAGAAGTTCGTTCAACTGGACTCTACTGCCAAGAATATCATCTGTGGTCATCTGACCAAAGGACAGTATGGCCGCGTGAGTGCTTTGGAAACATCTAAGCTAGTCTGGGACTGGCTATCCAAGGTCAACGAAGGCGTCTCAACCCAAAGAGATCAGAGAATCAGTGTCCTTCACAACCTCTTCAACCGCTTCAAGAGAAATGACAATGAGAATGTCCAGCTCACGTTTGATCGAATCACTGACATCACAAATGGGCTTCAAGCCCTCGGCGCTACTGAGATCACCAAGCATGAAGTCGTCAAGACACTCCTGAGATCACTTGATAGTTCGTTTGACACCCTAGCCCTGATGATTCAAGAACGTCCTGATTTCAAGACACTCGATCCGTCTGACATACTTGAAAGGCTCAACACACACGAGTTTCAGCTTTCTGAGAAAAGAGACATCTACGGTCCCAACTATGGGCGAACTCGTGCCTTGAAGGCAAAGGCTGTCTCCTCATATGAAGAAGAGTCTGACAGCAGTTCTGATGATCCTGAAGACATTGGAAGGGAGCTTGCTATGCTTGTGAAGAAGTTCCAAAAATTCACCAAGAAGAATGGCTTCAGAAAGTCTTCACGATCAAGCTCAAGGAATGATGAAGCTTCTGCTCATGACTACAAGAAGAGAACATGTCACTAGTGCAAGAAACCTGGACACTACATCTCTGAGTGTCCACAGTGGGACAATGAGAACAAGAAGAAGAAGAAGAAATACTCAAAATCTTCTTCCAAGTCTTCATCACACAATAAGAGCTCATCTGGCAAGGCACGTGCATTTTTTGGCAAGGAAATGGACTCTGAGGATGAGTCCGCTTCTGAGGAGGCGGAGGTGGAGTCTGAGGAGGAGTCCAATTCTGGCGTTGCAAGTCTGGCTACAGCATACGTTGCCAAGTCCATCTTCAACACTGAAGAAAATGACTTCATCACCGACACCGATGCAAATGACAAGGACTACTCCGCTCCTTCCTTCTACTTCATGGAACGCGGTGCCAAGGTAAACACACGCACTACTCACTATCAAACATCTAGTGACGAGGACTCTGATTGTGGTTCCAAACCCAGCTACAAAACACTTGCTAAAATTGCAAGTGAACAACAGAAAACTATGGAACACATTCAAAAACTGTTAGACAAAAGCGATGATCTGTTAGACGCTGAAATGACTCGATCTCAGTCCTTAATTGAAGACATAAAAAATCTTCACGTTAAGTATGAGGAACTTGAAAGTCGTCATGAAACGCTCTCAACAGCTCATGAAAGGCTTTCCTATGATTATCTTCAAAGGAAGCAAGATCTTGAGAAATTGAGAGCGGCTCATGAAGATCTTCAAAAGGAAAACGAGTCACTTCGCACCGAACAGATCAGTTCAGCTCAGGAAGGATTTGAACCACCATGTCTTAAGTGCATTGAGCGTGATAACGCTACTTCTGTTGTTGAATGTTCTATTGCTGCTATTGTTGCAATATCTTCAACTGTTGATGTGGAAACTAACCCCTCTACTGAGGACACTGCTATTGCTGATGAGAATGCTAGGTTGAAGACACTACTTGAAACAGGGATGTACAAAAGTCTCAAAGGGCATCAGACACTATGTGATGTCCTCAAAAGGCAGATCCTGAACCGAAACCCTAGGAAAGATGGTGTTGGGCTCGTAAGGAAAATGAATGCTGATGGCTCTTACTGGAAACCTGAGCAGTACCCCAAAACCACATGGGTTGCTGCAAAGGAACCTTCAGTAGATCCATCCACTCTATCTGGCTTCACTTGTGCTAACCCCATTGTTATTGATGAATCCTTTGATGCAAACTATAAACTGTTTAAGAATCAGAATGGTGAAGTGTTTGCCAGGTATATTGGTACTAACTGCAGGAATGGACCGCCTATGAAGAAGATCTAGGTACCGAAAAGGTGTTTGGAGAATCTTCCCGTGAATGTCATCATACACCACAGGTGAAGAAGACAAACCCCAGACCACAGGCTTCATATGGTCCAAAGGCTTCATACAGACAGAAGACTCACCTGAGTCATACTAATGCAAATGTTTTGTAGGGAAGCCATACTCAGGCCTATGAATATGAGCGCGGTTCATCAAACCGCCATGTTCATAAGACCAAGAACTATTCTGCTTATTCTTATGAATACTATTGTCCACCTGCAAGACTTTTTGCTAGGGCTCCAAAGCCAAAATTCTCAGATGCTGCACTTAGACTTATTGCTTCGAAGCCACCCCTGAAGATGTGGGTGGCTAAGAAAGCATAACTCTCTTTTGCAGGGAAAGGTCTCCAGCCGAAAACCAAAATTGTCTGACACTATTGCTGGGGACCTTAAACATCTTGTAGGGCACAAGATCAAATGCCCAAATGGTCTTACTATGTACTTTGTTTTTGAATCGCTTGCAACTTGCCCTATCAGTCCTAATCTCGATCTAAGCTTTAATAATCCACTGGTTCGTCAAATGTTTTTGCTTCACAATTCTCTTCGTGAAGCCTATCCCTCTAACTGCACTGTAGGGTACGGCACCAGCTGCTTCAGAATGGATTATTGATAGTGGGTGTACAAATCACATGACTGGCAAGCGAAGCCTTCTCATGGACTCAACTTTACGTCCATCAGACAAAAGTCACATCACATTTCCTGACACTGGTAAAAGCAAGGTATTGGGTCTAGGTAGAGTTGCAATCTCAAAGGATCAACACATGGATAAAGTCATGCTTGTTGAATCCCTTGGTTTCAACTTAATGTCTGTCTCAATGCTTTGTGATTTAAACATGATTGTGATGTTTGGAAAATATCGTTGCCTTGTACTAATGGAATCTGACAAGTCTCTAGTGTTTGAAGGGTATCGAAAAGATGATTTGTATGCTGTAGATTTCTCAGCAGGACCACAACTTGCAGTATGTCTTCTAGCAAAAGCTTCTGAATGCTGGCTCTGGCATCGAAGGCTAGGGCATGCTGGCATGAGGAACCTCCACACCCTTGCAAGGAAGAAGCATGTCATAGGCATCGAGGGTGTCAATTTCAAGAAGGATCACTTATGCGGTGCCTGTGAAGCAGGAAAGATGATGAGGGCCAAGCATCCCTCGAAGACAATCATGACAACGACTCAACCCTTCGAACTGCTACACATGGATCTTTTCGGTCCCACTCATTACTCAACTCTTACTACTACTGCTTGTCTCTATGGCTTTGTCATTGTTGATGATTATTCAAGATATACTTGGGTGCATATGATCCTTTACAAGACTGAAGTGCAGGATGTCTCAGACGCTTCGCCAATCGAGCAATAAACAACTATGGCGCCAAGATAAAGCACATCAGGAGTGACAATGGCACTGAATTCAAGAACACTGGCCTAGATACATATCTTGATACTTTGGGCATCACACACGAATTCTCAGCTCCGTACACGCCACAGCAGAATGGCGTCGTCGAACGCAAGAACAGAACACTTATTGAGATGGCTCGGACGATGCTTGATGAATACAAGACTCCAAGTAAATTCTGGCCTGAAGCCATTGACACTGCATGCCATATCATCAACCGTGTTTATCTTCACAAGCTTCTGAACAAGACATCCTATGAGCTCCTTACTGGCAAGAAGCCAAATATCAGTTACTTCAGAGTATTTGGCGCCAAGTGCTGGATCAAGGATCCACATTACACTTCAAAGTTTGCACCAAAAGCACATGAGGGTTTTATGCTTGGATATGGAAAGGATTCGCACTCGTACAGAGTCTTCAATCTCTTTCATTACAAAGTGGTTGAAACAGTGGATGTGCGGTTCGATGAAACTAACGGCTCACAAAGAGAGCAACTGCCAAATGTGCTAGATGAAGTTCCATCCAGTGAATCAATCAAACTTATGGGAACTAGAGAAATCATACCTTCTGAAGCTCAACCCGAAGAAGAACTTATCATCTCCGCACCTGATCAACCTGAAGATAATGCTCAGCCTGAAGACAATCCCTCTAACAATGACAATGATCAGCAAGAGCAAAATCCTCGTCCTGTACATCCTCGTGTTGCAAATGAAGTGCAGATTGAAAGAATAATCGATAGCATCAATGCACCAGGTCCACTCACTCGTTCAAGGGCAACACAGCTAGCAAATTTCTGTGGGCACTTCGCATTCATCTCAATAACAGAACCCAAGAAAGTTGAAGAAGCCTTCATGGAACCTGAATGGATTCAAGCTATGCAAGAAGATCTTCAACAGTTTGAGCTGAATAATGTATGGGAACTGGTTAAGCATCTTGATCCTCGGAAGCACAATATAATAGGCACCAAATGGATATATCGCAACAAGCAAGATGAGCATGGTCAAGTTGTCAGAAACAAAGCTCGTCTCGTTGCTCAAGGATACACTCAAGTTGAAGGGATTGACTTCGATGAAACATTTGCTCCTGTGGCTAGACTTGAAGCCATACGCATACTGATGGCCTATGCAAATCATCATAACATACTTCTATATCAAATGGATGTGAAGAGCGCTTTTCTCAATGGCAGTATTGAAGAAGAAGTGTATGTCGCACAACCACCTGGCTTTGAAGATCCAAAACATCCTGACATGGTATACAAACTCAACAAGGCACTGTATGGCCTCAAACAAGCCCCTCAGGCTTGGTATGACACACTCAAAGACTTCCTGAAGAGCAAAGGCTTCAAATCTGGTTCCCTTGACCCTAACCTCTCTATGCTTTCTATCTCAAACTCCATCTCTCCAAATCATATGCATTCTATTGAAACTGTCGAATGTCTTCTCTGCGTCCTTGTCAGCAGAAGATACAGAGACAAACATTAAGTCCGTTTTCAATGCTAATTCCTTCACCTAAAACCCGGAGAAGTGGGAACGACCACTCGACAATCCAGGCGTGCGTGGGAACGTGGAACAACCTCCAATATGTTGCATGATGGCCACGTGTTCTTCAGATGTGAATCGCCAGGGGCACCTGTGTAATAACGTTGTGCCATCCCTGTCCTTATAAATACACGCCTCACCATAGTCATTATCCTTTCTTCCACTCTCGCATGAACCCTAGCGCCACCGCTAGCCCTCGACGACACCGGCGACGAAGCGCTTAGCTGCCGCGACCTCTCCGATGTCGTCTTCACGCCGGCCGCGGACATCGTCTTCTCCGCCGTCGCCGTAGGTGTCCTCCGTCGCCAAGTTAGGGCACGGACGATTGAACTGCTCGGCCTCCTCTTCCACTCCGTCTAGCAGTTCCTTGTGTGGTAAATAAAACTTCCTTTTTACGGCCCCTTTGATCCTATATATTCGTCACTTTCTACCACAAGCAGTTTTTGTTCACACAAGTTGGATCCACTTCATACTGCATCTCATATTATGCCTAGTATGTTCACTTATGCTTCACAAAGTAGTTAGATTCCTCACTTGTACTGATCTGTGGATTCGTACAAATCTGGAACCAACTCCTTATCTATGAGTGAATGTCTTCGCACGATGAGGTCAATGTCTTCTAAACTGATTTATCTTCAAAATCTTCTGAGAATGCATATGACCTCTTCCCCTTCCCTCGCACCTTAATGCTGTCACAGGTACATGTCCGTGGGAGAATCCCTTGGTTCTCATAGTCTGCATTCATTTGCAGAGTTCTTACAGCATCATATAAATTCTCCCGAAGCCAGTTCCTGTTTGTCCAGCAAGCAAAAGCCCTTGAAGCCTTTGAATGTATTGAAGCCATTCAGTTTAAAGTTCATGGCTGCAGAGAAATCAGCAAGGAAGGGTGGCAGAAAGCGTCGAGGCGAAACATCAAGAGATCTGCCCGATGACCTCTCAGAACTGTACAAGACAGATCCAGAAGAGGATTACAATCAGCGCAAGACACGAATCCAATGGATTCGACGATATTGGGCAGAACAATGGTTCAAGTACAGGTTTGTGACAAAGGAATATGCTGAGAAGAATGCCATCAAGCGACCATGGGGAGACATCCTATACAGAAATCTTCAACCCAGGTCCAGAGATGAAGCCATTGAACAAGGCTTCTATCCCTGCATGGTCTGTGGACCATAGCCTGTGGATGCTGACCCATCGTCATTGCTATGGTGTCATGATGACAATCTGTTCAAACGCAACTTCTAGTTTGCCCAGAATTCGGCGAAGCAGAACAAGAAATCATTGGGACTAGACTTCAACCCTGGTCCCTCTGCTCCCCATGCCGATGGCACCCGCGAAGCTAAACCCAATCTTGTTGGGCCCTTCTACAACCTGGAAGGTCTCATCACTCATATCGTGGTTCAAGGGACAGCTGTGGATGAGCCTGCAGATGACGCTGAATCTGATGAAGCACCTGCAGCGCCGAAGCCAAAGAAACTGAAGCAACCTAAAGCTTCAAAGCCTGCCTCAGCACCAACAATCTCACGGGCGAAGCCACTGGCTACTGCACCTCCTGAAGACAGTGTGCAGTCTGAAGATCTGTCACGCATCTCCAAGCCCCCAAGAGTCAAGATGCCTCTGCCACACGCCAGCCAAGAACTGACTGCTACTGCTATTCTGCGCAACGATACCATTGATCTATCCAGCGATGAAGATCTTGCAGATGACGCTCTTGAGCAACTGATCAAGAGCAAAGAAGAAGCAGAAATCTTCAACAATTTGCCTCTCTTTGACGTGGCAATCATCCATGACTTCATCGATGAGTGGTTTGACATGCCCAACCTCAGCTTTGAAGATCTGCAACTTCCCATTGGCCTTAGTGTCGCCTTCCATGGCGCCATTGCTTCAGAGCTAGCTCTAGCTCAGCGCATTGTCGAACTGAAGCAAAAGATTGACTTTGAGAAAGCTCAGTTCAAGAAGCATATCGCCAAGCTCAGCGTGCAAGAGGTCAAAAACTTCAAGATCATGCTGCACGAGCTCAAAGAAGCCTTTCTCAAGAAGCGTGAAGAAGCTCAAGGTTCCCGTGAGCGCATGAAGAGCCTGGCTAACAAGTGTGTGCAAGCCTACAATGAGGCTGAGAAGCGCAAGGCCCTTGGGCGTCCTGGCATCGACCCCAGGATGGCTGCAAAGCAGAAGAAGAAGAAGAAGAAGAAGAAGAAGAAGAAGAAGAAGAAGCCCGCTATGGCCGAACCCGACGCACCAAGGCAGGAAGCACATCCCATTGTCTTCCCAACCAGCATGACTGGCTCGAAGCGAAAAGCCAGGTCTACCGCTTCAGAACTGAAGAAGACGAGGACTGCTGAGGCTGAAGCTAGAAAGAGGAAACATCCTAAAGCCTCTGCTGCTGCTCCCTCCAAGAAGAAGCGGAAGACCAAGAAGGAACGGGCTGCTCCCACAGAGCCCCTGGTTGTTGAACCTATCTCCATGGTTCGCCCTGCCGCTGAACATCAAGAGCGCCAATTGACTGTCCATGAGCCTGCTTTCACAGAGGCTCATGAAGCTGAAGACATTCCAGCAGCTGATCCCACTGCAGCTGAAGACATTGGTCACCATGACCATGTTGAAGATGATGTAGTTCTTCCTCGGATCGAGCACCAATAGGTATCATCGCTTGTGCTTACGCACAGCGAACTCATCAGCATTGGTCGTCCTCTGACGCCAACTGCTCAGGATGCATCATGGGCTGATCACCCACAACAACAAGTCACACCACCCCGGCAAGAAGAAGAAGATAACCTTGAGGCTCAGCCAACTCCATCTCCAAAGGAGTCGCTAGCGTTACGCAGGCTTCGCAAAGGACCAAGGTCTCAAGTCTTCGAGTCTGAGGCTAAAACTGCTGAAGACATTCCGGCTGCATCAGCCGATGACACCCAAGAAGAAGAACGTGTCCCTACTCCCCCAACTACTGAAGAAGCTGTTCTCGAGGAGAACGTGTTTGTGCCTGACCCTCCAGCTCATCAAGTGGAGGTAGAAAATCTTGAGGCTGCCAACACCAACATGAATGAAGCCACTGACGTTGTCATGGCTGAAGCAAATGTGGAGCCTACACCAACCCATGAACCAGAAGTCAGCGAAGCCAATGATGCTACTGCTCCTGTTCCTGCGCCTGCTGGTGGCCCTTAGTTTGACTATCATATTGAGCATAGGCCTTAGGTACAGAAGCCAATGCCAAGGTTGCCCAGGTTTCCAGGTCCTGCATCAGCACTGGATCCTTCAATGTCAACGGCTTCAAAGCAGACAACACCTTCTTCAATAGCTCCAAGAACACCTACTCAAGGGAACGAATATCTTCTGATCGGTTCTGGAGCTATCCGCAGCGAAGCTATTACTCCTACATTCTGTACAATCAGGGTCGCATCTTCCAACATATGCGTCTTGACACCGAAGCAATAGCTGGTCTGCCCTGTTTGGAAGAAGCTCTGGATTGCTTCAAAGAGGTTGGATTGTTGCCTTTCGTCACTGACCAAGAGCACTGGAATGAAGAGTTGCTGCTCTAATTTTATGCCACACTTCACATACGTGGTTACAACAGAGATCCGAAGACTTGGGTCCTTGAGTGGATGACAGGAAATGTTCATCACGAAGCCAAAGCCTTTGATATCATTGAGCTCACTGGTCTGCCCACTCCTGGAGATCTCTATGAACCTGGATGTCAACTTCATAGTGAAGCTATGGAAAGCATCTTTCAGAAGCCTGAACCGAACATGAGTCAGATGCTCAGTATGATGAAGCCTTTGCCACAAGATGCTGCATATCCTAAGGAGTTCTTTGTTGAAGACCTGGAGTATCTGCCAAGGACTATCTATCACATTATATGGCGAACTCTCTGGCCCATCAAAGGACATTCTCCACATGCAAAACTGGAAGGTGCAATGAAGACTTTGGTCTTCTATATTCTTCATGGAAAATGCTTCAATGCACAAGACTTCTTCATCCGCCAACTTGCTGCATCAAGATCTAATCTTTTTGGCTTGAAGTTCTACGCTCCATGGATAATGCGGCTGATTAAACTCCACTCAGCTATCTCATATCAGCCATCTGCTCGCAATCATCAGATCTTTCTGCCTGATGTGGATATGTCCGTTGAAGCCATTTATCTAGAGCCTGCCAAGGAACCTCTTAGTCTTTAGAATGCGGAGCATCAAAGTTTCACTCAGAACATTGAAGGAGTTGAAGCAGTCACTCGTGTTTATCCTCTGGCTGGTACTACATGTGCACCTCATCGTGCCCTTACTGAAGCCATTGAAAGCACTATTGCCCAACGACCCAAGAAGCGATCTCGTGTTCTCAATGACCGAGAGCTTCTGGTTGCTCTTCATCAGAAACAGGATAGGCATCATGACTGGCTGAAGCGCCAAATGCACAGCCTCTTGGTGGATGTCAACCGCATTCGCAATCTTGCCACCAAGAATGCCTTTGTTGCCCATGAAACATGTCGGCGTACATGGAAAGGGCTGACGCTTATCTGTTCTGAGGATGATCTTCAAGAGGATGGCTTCTCTGAACGTTTCAAGTTTAACTCCACACCTCCCTGAAGGACTGTGCTGCGATGAACTCCATCTCTTGAAGACTCTGAGTTCTCTTCCTCTGCGGCAACTGTGAATGCCAGAGTGATCGAGGATGAAGATGATGCCACTTCACCGCCCCCTACTTCTGCACGCCTTGACACTCCCCAAGTTCTTCTGCACCGCCGAACACCACCGACAACCCTGCTGCTTCACCTACTCTTCATGGGAACGAGTAGATGCTCTATGTCTTCAAACCTTTTTGGTCCTCACTGACAAAAGGGGGAGAAGCATATGAGTTTGATAGTCTTCAAGCGGGTCCATATGGGCGGTTACTTTATGTTTTTACTAGTGTTTACAACTCTCATTTTGATACATTTGGTTCTTTGAGTTGTAACACTTAAACTCGATGGTCGTCTGCTACTTATTTGCTATTTTGTGATGCGGTGATAAATTCCGCATGTGCGACGATAAATTCCGCACTTAGATCATTTTGCAGACGTCCATTTTTCATTATGCATGTCATTATCTTCACATGCCTTTCATGCATGATAAATTGTCATCATAAGTTGAAGAGGATCTCCACGAGTACAACCTGCCATGTGCATTTGCATTCCAAAAGCAAATTACTTATATGCACATCTTCAGGGGGAGCCCTTGCAACTTATGAAGACAATTCCTTATCCTCTAAAATTTCACATATTATATTCCCGGTTGAAAACTTCAACTAGTTTGTTATCAATCACCAAAAAGGGGGAGATTGTAAGTGCATCTAGTGCCACCCCTAGTTGGTTTTGGAGTATTGACGACAAACCTAGTTGAGGGACTAATGTGTTTATGAGAATCGCACGATAACATAGGTAGAAGTCCCTCATTGATTCGGTTTTCCTACCAGAGATGACCCCTAAAATTGTATGAATACATTGAAGTCAAAGGTGGTATGTGAAGACATTCACCTTGAAGACTACGACAAGAGAAGACATCGCATGAAGACTATGGAGCACGAAGACTTAGATCTTTCGTAGTTCTTTTTCTTCTTTGTTGAGTCATAGGAACCACCGTACTGTTAAGTGGGGTCCAAGAAAACCAGTCAAAATGACTGAAGTGATGCTTAACCAAAATCCTATGTCTTCAAGTGAAGACTATGAGAGCGAATCTTGTTTAGAGTTGGACAAGTCAGCTTTCCTAGTAGCCCAAGTAAAGTTGTCGTGTGTGTTTGAAATCTGACCGTTGGAACACGTGTCAGTTCCTTAGTGACCCAGGGTCATTTCGGACAAATCAGGTCGGGTTGCCTAGTGGCTATAAATAGCCCACCCCCTACAACCATAAATGGTTGGCTGCTCAAAGTTAAAGTACGGATTTTGTCGTTTGAGAGCAACCCACCTCGAAGCCTTTGAGAGAGAATTCCTTGAGAGGATAAAGCCCTAACCACCCAGAGCCAAAGAGTGTTAGGCATCACTTAAATCTTCTTGTTTGTGTGATCTAAAGACTTATTACACTTGAGGACTGTGAATCCTCCAGCCGGTTAGGCGTCGCGTTCTGAGCATCCAAGAGTCATTGTGGATCGCCGGTGAACGAAGTCTGTGAAGGTTTGGAAGTTTACCTTGAAGACTTACTAGAGTGATTGGGCGAGGTCTGTGTGTCCTTAGCTCAAGGGGAATAAGGTGAAGACGAGGTCTTCTGACTTGAATCTCAGCCTCCTTAACCAGACGTACAGTTGTCACAGCAACTGGAACTTGTCCAACAAATCATTGTCTTCAACGAGTCACTGGTTTCATCCTTCCCTTCCCTTTACTTACTGTTGGTTCTTGTGAAGTCATTCTATGATAGCATCACCATTCGACTTCACTAAGTGATTACGTGTACTGATTGGCTTCTCAACATCTTCCTACCTGATCCTTACTGCCTAGCTGCTATTTGTCATTGTGCTTTCACTTCATTGAATACATGACTATGGTTTGCCTAGTGTAGTCTACCTTCCGCTGCGTGATAATAGGTTTATTTCTATCATTTGTCTTCGAAACTTACATGTTTTGAAGACTTTCATAAAAATCGCCTATTCACCCCCCCTCTAGTCGATCACTAGCACTTTCAAAAACCTTTACACACCCCCACGGGGCATTTCTTGATTCCTCACAGGGAACAAAAGACAAGAACTTAGGGAGTCCTAACTACGCGTGCCCCTGAGGATGAGGCCATCATCAACAGTGGGCCACCAGAGGCCGGCGCCAACCTCATCCAGATCAGCGGTGACGGCGGCCTGACGCTGCAGCCCTGCTCCGGGCTCGGCAAGAGCTTGGGGGCACGTAGCTATCGTCACTCATCTCCGGAGTCTCGTAAAGCTCGGGAGAGTCACTAGACCATCAGGAGTCGCCGCTATCGCTGGAGGAGCTGCAGGCGAGGCCTACGACAGGCCTA
This sequence comes from Triticum monococcum, assembly GCA_034509565.1. NCBI lineage: Eukaryota > Viridiplantae > Streptophyta > Magnoliopsida > Poales > Poaceae > Triticum > Triticum monococcum. The sequence goes on from CM067841.1 coordinate 391,093,242, forward strand.
GCGCCCGCTGCTACACCGACCTGGTGACCACCTTCAGGGCAGCACTCCAGGCGGCAGCCTTCCTTGTCGAAGACCTTGAAGAGCAGCATGGAGGCGCCATCGCAATCAAAGTGGATCGCGAGGGCGCCCTCCGCGCGGCGGACTCGGGCAATCTTGCCCCAGCATCGGGTCATGAAGATCCTCCTAGAGGCAACGACTTCAATTTCTGCTCCAGTCGCCGGGGCATCGCAGTCGGCGTGCTGCAGCCAAAGCTCGAGAGGGCCCCTCAGCGGTGAAGAACTGCGGGAGGCAAATCCAAGTGCTCGGGGGCATCGCCGCCCACAACACGAACTCGTGCGAGGAGTCCGCGGCGTGGACCCTTGGGGCGACGGCGTGCGCCTCCGTGGCACGGCGGCCATGGCCCTGGCGCGGGCAGTGGCGCTCATCGCTCCTCTCTCCGTACTCATCAGCGTGAGCATACAAGGGCAACCGGTACCCAGGAGGTGGCCTCTCATACCAAGGCCACGACACCACCGGCCTCACGACCATCTCACGGCGATGAGACCTCCTCTTCTTCAGCAGGAGCAGCTCGGGCTCATTGAGGGGAGCCTTGCCCTTCTCTGCGGCCGAGAACCTCCTAATCGGCGCCATGAATGAACCATCAAGGAGTGGAGCAAGGAAGGAGAAGCAAGAGGAATAGGAAGATGGGCGACGGGGGCTCTGCCCCCTCCCATTTATAGCCAGGGGAGGCCAACTAGCGCCCCAACGATCACAGGTAATGATGGTTCTTCCTTGCATGTCGCAAGGACTTGTCAAGTCGGGCAGTTGTCGAGGCAGCTTGGGGAAGCGGAGACGCCCACGTCCAATCAACCGCCATGCACCGACCAAGGCCGCGGGCTATTGGGGCCCGTGGCACTCCGCACTTGCCCCTTGTCTTCGCCTCGAAGCCAAGCCCGAGCGCGGCTTGGGCCCGGGGGCTACTGTCGGCGTTCTGGGAACGGGGGTCCCCAGACTTGCCTGCCTGCGTGTGATGCCCCGAGACCGATGTGCCAGGTGTCTTCCAGTTATTCACTGTTGTTGCCTTGTCATTGCTTGTGTGTCATGCATCTCATATCATGTCATCATGTGCATCGCATTTGCATACATGTTCATCTCGTGCGTCCGAGCATTTTCCCCGTTGTCCGTTTTGCATTCCAGCGCTCCTATGTCATCTGGTGTCCCTTTATGCCTCTTTTTGTGTGCAGGTGTTAAAAGTTTTCGGATTGGATCGAGACTTGCCATGTGGCCTTGGTTTACTACCGGTAGACCGCCTGTCAAGTTTCGTACCATTTGGACTTCGTTTGATACTCCAACGGTTAACCGAGGGACCGAAAAGGCCTCGTGTGTGTTGCAGCCCAACACCCCTCCAAAGTGGCCCAAAACCCACCTAAACCTCCTCCATCATCTAGGTCATTCGATCACGATTGTGTGGCCGAAAACCGCACCTCATTTGGAGCTTCCTAGCTCCCTCTACCTCTATAAATAGATCATCTCCCGAAATTCCCGGATCTCCTCTCTCCCTAACCCTAAAAATCAGCTTCTCCGCCATCGGACACGTCCGGCCGCAACCGGACGCGTCCGCCCGCTCCGCCGGACCTATCAGCGATCGACACATGGCGCGCGGGAGCCCCACTTTGTCGCGCCGCTGCCCGGCCCGCTCGGCCCGCGGGAGGCCCCCGCGGCCCATCCGCCTTCCCCGCCGCCCGCATAGACGCGCGCCAGAGGCCGCGCCGCCCCGACGAGCCGCCTCCTCGCCGCCGCCTTCTTCCGCGCCGGCCGGCGACCTCGTCGCCCGAGCCTACCGGCGTTGCTCCGCTCCTCCCATGCTGGAGATCGACGCCGTCCGCGCCCGCCACCGCGCCGGCGTCGCCTCCTCACCGCCCCGGCTTCCTCTTCCTCCGGTCGGCCAAGCTCCGGCGCCCTCCGGCGAACAGAGCAACTCCGGCGAGATACGCTGCTACAGTACCCGCCAGATCCGCCGCTACAGTGCCCCGAACCCTAGATCTGGGTTGACTTCTCCCCTTCTCAGTATTTTTTTGCATACTTTGACGCATCGTAACTTCCTCATCGTGGCTCTGATTCGTGCGTGTAGCATATCAAAATGTTCGTATCGACGAGTACATCATTTCATCTCATTGCATCATTTTCATTTGAGTTCATCTTGATGCCAGAAATGCTGTTGAAAGAGGGCTATGTGATGATAGTTTCAGATCTGTTTCAGCAAATGCACTTTTGTCATTTTTGCCATGATTAATGTGTGCATGCTATGATCCTGAGCTCTACATGTGTTTTGAAGAATGCCATGCCATCTTTACAGGGGTGTATGCCATGTATTTTTTTGATCTTTGTGGTGACTAGCACAAGCATGCAAAGTAGCTTACTCAATGATGCTGATTTCAGGGACTTAGAATATCACAAAGTCCTTGCCGTGTCATTATTTTTATGCCATATGTTCATGTTGTTTCCTAGTGATCCGTGCATCTTTTGAGCATGATCAACAAGGATGTTTTGTAGATATTGTGGTGCTCTATCCATCCATGTATTTGTTTGCAATTATGGAGCACCCTAGCTTGAGTCAATTGAGCTCTACTTTTGCTATAAAATGTTCCTGGCAGATTATTAACATGTTTAGCGCTTTTGCCGAGCTTGTTGTTGTTGTTGTTGTTGTTGTTGTTGTTGTTGTTCCGTGCATGCTATGTTGTTGTTCTTGCCATGTCTAGCTTCTATGCCATGTCTATTTGCTGGGTGTATGCTTAGTTTGTCATGCAATGCCTTGTAGTGAGTGCATCAAGCTCGTAAACATGCCTACTTGATAACGGTTTTGCCATGCTCCAGTTTTTCACTAAGTCTGAATCTGTTTATGTTTTTGCTATGTTCACATGCTTGCAATTGTATTTTCTGATCCCTTTTGTATTAATTTCACTAAGTCTGAAACCTGTTATCATTTGCACTTTTTCCATGCTTGTTTGAACATGTTATTGAGTGAATTAGCCGTAGCTCAGTGTTCATCTTTTGTCAAGCATTATGAGTGGACCCCTTCCATGTATTTTGTTGTCATGTTGGAGTGCTGTAGCATGTTGTTCTTGATGCATTTAGAAGGCTACTTGCTGTTTATCACAGACCGGTGCCATATTTGTTTTGCTTGCCATTTCCAAACCGTGCATCCGATTCCGGTGATCTTTATATCGATTTCAACCGAAATCAACTCACCTTTCCAGTGGCACTCTTGGTTTTCCAATTTGAGGCCAGATTCAATCATTCCTTTACAAATCATGCATATGTATCACATATCGCATCCCGCATATCATACCATGTTTTGCATCATGTTGTTTGAGCATTGCACGTCGTTGATTGTGTTCCTTTCTGCTTGTTTTTCTTGCTTGGGTAGAGCCAGGAGACGAGTACGTGAACGAGGAGCCCGTTGAGTATGCTTACGAGGATCAAGACAACTCTGAGAACTTTGTAGACAACATGACCATACCCTCGAAATCACTTCTATCTTTGCTTGCTAGATGCTCGCTCTTTTGCTATGCCTATGCTATGATACCTACCACTTGCTTATCATGCCTTCCCAATTTCCATGTTAAACCTCTAACCCACCATGTCCTAGCAAACCGTTGTTTAGCTATGTTACCACTTTGCTCAGCCCCTCTTATAGCGTTGCTAGTTGTAGGTGAACTTTGGATATCGTTCCTTGTTGGAACATGTTTATTGTTGGGATATCACCATATTATCTTGTTTATCTTAATGCACCTATATACTTGGTAAAGGGTGGAAGGATCGGCCTTATGCCTAGTGTTTTGTTCCACTCTTGCCTCCCTAGTTTCCGTCATATCGGTGTTATGTTCCCGGATTTTGCGTTCCTTACACGGTTGGGTTATAATGGGAACCCCTTGACAGTTCGCTTTGAATAAAACTCCTCCAGCAAGGCCCAACCTTGGTTTTACCATTTGCACTAATAACGTAGCCTTTTCCCTTGGGTTTCGAGGACTCAAGGGTCATCTTTATTTTAACCCCCCCCCCCTGGCCAGTGCTTCTCTAAGTGTTGGTCCGAAACGGGCAGCCTGTGGGGCCACCTCGGGGAAACTTGACGGCTGGTTTTACTCGTAGCTTGACCTATCTGGTGTGCCCTGAGAACGAGATATGTGTAGCTCCTATCGGGATTTGTCGGCACATTCGGGCGGCTTTGCTGGACATGTTTTACCATTGTCGAGGATGTCTTGTAACCGGGATGCCAAGTCTGATCGGATTGTCTTGGGAGAAGGAATATCATTCGTTGACCGTGAGAGCTTGTGATGGGCTAAGTTGGGACTCCCCTGCAGGTATTTGAACTTTTGAAAGTCGTGCCCGCGGTTATGGGCAGATGGGAATTTGTTAATGTCCAGTTGTAGATAACCTGAAATTTAACTTAACTAAAATACATCAACCGCGTGTGTAACCGTGATGGTCTCTTCTCGGCGGAGTCCGGGAAGTAAACACGGTGTTGGAGTAATGCTTGACGTAGGTTGTTCCAGGATCACTTCTTGATCATAGTTGTTCGACCATGCCTTTGCCTTCCCTTCTCGCAATCTTTTGCATATGTTAGCCATCATATATGCTAGTCGCTTGCTGCAGCTCCACATCATACCTTTTACCCTTCCTATAAGCTTAAATAGTCTTGATCGCGAGGGTGTGAGATTGCTGAGTCCCCGTGACTCACATATTACTTCCAAAACCAGATGCAGGGACCGATGATACCGCTCCAGGTGATGCGTTTGAGCTCAAGTGGGAGTTCGATGAAGACTCTCGTTGTTACTACGTGTCTTTCCCAGATGATCAGTAGAGGTGCCTAGTTGGGGCGATCGGGGACTTTGTCACATTTGGGGTTTATCTTCTTTTTGGTTCCGTAGTCGGACCTTGAGTGTATTTGGATGAATGTAATGTTATTTATGATATTTGTGTGACGTGGCGAGTGTAAGCCAACTATGTATTCTTTCCCTTTTATTGTATTACATGGGTTGTTTGCGAAGATTATCTAACTTGCGACATTGATTTCAATGCGGTTATGCCTCTAAGTCGTGCTTCGGCACGTGGGAGATATAGCCGCATCGAGGGCGTTACAAGTTGGTAATCAGAGCCTTCCCCGACCTTAGGAGCCCCCTGCTTGATCGAATCGTTGGCGTTGTTGATTCTAGAAAAATGTTTTGAGTCATTTAGGATTATATATATCAGAAAGTTAGGAATTATTTTTACTCCTCAGTCCCTTTGTCGCTCTGGTGAGGCATCCTGACGTAGAGTTTTGACTCTTCTCTTCTCAAATTTCACTAAAAAAATTTAGGATCACGCGGGTATCTTGGAATCGTTCCGATGGTTTTGTGACGAGAACATTGTTCTTGGTGCCTCCTGACATTTAGGGGTTGTGGCAGTGTCCCGGGGAGTTGAGCTCCGAGGTTTTGTTGTCACAATTTTATCGTTGCAGTTCTGGAATACCTGAGTTTCGCCGACATCGAAAATCTCTTTTATGCAGTTGTTGGTGAGATAACCTCGACGCCACCCAGTACTGGGGCGGGAGTTTGGGAGTATTGCCATAACTCGTATAACGGATGCTTTTCGAAGGTTGAGGTAAATGATTTTCGAAGGTTTCTTGGTTATGTGTTGAAGGATGGATACAGCTGGATGTAGGATTTGTTAGTTTTGGGTGAGATATTATGCTTCCCCTGTATCCCCAACACCCGATTGCATAACCGGAAAGTTTCGGGAGTTTATAAGTGGGAATTCAAGTAGCTCTTAGGATATCTTTCTGACAGATGTATGTTATGAAATTGGTGTTCGACGTCTAGTGGTCCGCCTATCCACGGTTGGTTTTACAGTGGTCTCATTGCGTCTTAAAGAGTCCTTGGCTATGCTGACTCGGGGACGCTTCGTATGTCATGTGCACTGCCTTGTACATGATGGTGCTGTACGATCGAGCCCGTGTAGGCCCCACCATGAAAACTTCAGACGAAATCTCTATCATATGTTTGTTCCGGCTTATTTTGCAAGCCAATCCTTTGTTTTGTTTTGAGTTGTGGTATTCGGGTTGCTTCAATGTCAAGTGTTGATTCCATACCTTCCTTAAGCGGTGTTCTCATATTCCTATGTGAATACTAATCCTTCTTGATCATCGAGTTTGTCATCTCAATGCCTTTTCAACCGGCGTGTTTTCTCTTCAAGTGGATCCGATCTTTTCAACATCCGCAAGATCAAGTATTAGTTCTTCTCAACGGTGTTTGTTTCATCCGTCTCCAAGTTGCCTTTGTTTTCCCTCCCTCCCACCCTTTTTCTTCAAGGACTCATATATCTTAATAAAGTATCCATTTTATTCATGTGAAGACTCTTCATTCTTGTCTTTGAATGTTCTTATCCGGTGATTCTCATGAAGATGCTAAGGAAGCTACAAGTTCAACATTTTTCGTTCTTTTCTTCTCTGGTGGATTCAAGTCAAGCCTTGTTGATCATACCCTTTTCCTCATTGCAATGCTTTCTCATACCGGTGCAATTCTTAATCGTTCACTTCTCACTATTCATTTGTTCCGGAGTGCTCAGGATATCTCAACAGGCTCGTCTTGTCATTCAAGATCCGTTCAACCATATTTCGAGGTTGTTATCTCAATTCAAGCCGTTTAATTCAACCGGTGCTATCTCCTTTTCAAGTAATTGTTCTATGGTGTTTCTTTTGAGGGGGCCCTAACCCACAGGTCTTTTCCCAGGATCTTACCTGACTCTTCTTATTTTCCCGGAGCTATCCTCAAATTTCTTTTTGAAGTTTGACATAAGAATGATTTATCATCAGTTAAATGCCTTTCTACAAGATCGGTTAAATTCTTCTCATCGTTGGATCAACCTCTTCGCTTTTGATTCTTCCGGAGTACCTCTACAATTATTGGTGGTGTTTCTCGTCATCATTCTCAGATTTTGAAGACCGAAGAAGAGTTTTACCTCCATATCTTATCCGTTCTCTCAGAGATTCATGATTCTAGTTCGAGCCCATCCTCTCATAATTGTTTTCGATTCTCAAAATTCTTTTCACCTATCCGGAGCAATTCAAGAGTCTTCTCGGTTCGATTCTCCAGAGGCCATCATTTCAGAAGATTTATTCATTCTCAGCTTTCAGCTCTCCTTCTTTAAATCTTACAGGTGCATCATTCAAGTGTTCTCTAATCAGTTCGTGATCTATTCGTTCCACTTGTATCTAAATTCTCTCAAGCATCTTCTTTCATTTGCGAATTCTTCTCGGTGTTTCTTTATCTTTTCTTCGTTCATTTTCAATTCTTACGGTGCTTCTTCCAAGTTTCTTCTTCATTCGTTTATCATATCAATTCTTTCGTTCTTTAAAATCCTTCCGGTGCTTCGTTGAAGACCTTCTCAAGTTTACGCTATATCTATCTTAATCCTTTCTACGAGAATAAGTAATATGTCAAATCCGTTGGTTGTCATCAATTTAATTGGTGAAGGATAAGCATAATGTAATTCTTATTCTTGTTTCATCGGGTGAACTCAATTCCCTATTCCGGAGGCTCATCAAATTCTTGTTTCCATTTGTTCATCTTTCTTTTCCCAGAGTTCCAAGCTCTCTCAATTATATCACCACGGAGATTCATCTAAATCATTGCAAGGTCTCTATCTTATTCTTTTACCCTTCGCTTCTTTTGATCATTCTGTTATTACCGGAGTTCTCCATGGAGGCTCTACATGATGGTTCATAAAGGATTTAATTTCCTTCTCGAAGTGTTCATCAAGATTCTTTTTAGGAGGAGCTCAAGCATTCTTCATCTTGCATAACGAAGTCCAATTCGTCCTATCTTATCTTTGAGGTGGTGTTATGTCATTCGTGATAATTTCCCATCGTGCTCCGTGATTCACAAGTTGTCAAGAATGAGATATTTAAACCCATCAATCTCTTCATTGGAGTTTATCTTGGGTTATATTTCACCTAAAGCCTTCCCTAAGGATTGTTGCTATTACGGTGCTTATAAAGGACACAAGTTCTTCTTTATCCGCCCGGTGAAATACTTTCTCATCTCCTTGTTCATACCAATCCAATTCTTTTTCCCGTGAGTGGCATGTTTTCACCTCATAATTTGAGATGTATTCCATAAGACCATATCAAGCTTATCCTTTTCGTTGTTGGTTTTCCAACTACATCGCTCGACCCTTCTCCTAAAGATGCCTTTGTCAAGCTCTTTTGTGGCAGAAGTGGGCATTTTCTTCTCCATTCTTTTATTTCAATTATCTATCTTCTATTCTTTCAACCGGAGGCTTAGTAATGTTGCTTTTTCGATCATCATCGCGAGATGGTGAGTATCGTATTCTTTTCATGCCTATCCATTTAACCGGACTGTTGTGCCATTTTGCTCTAGTTCTTTTCGCCTTCTCAAGCCTTGCATCTCTTTTCAACCGGAGTGCTGTCCGAATTTGTTCTTCCTTGTTCCTCTTCCCTACCGGAGTGTTTTCAACTTCGTTCATCTCTGTTGTATTCTTTTCTCGAAATGGCTTAACCTTTCAAGGTTCGTGGTTTCACTCGTTTGTCAAAGAAGCAACTTAGTTTTACTGCTTATCTTCTTCCTCCGTTTTTTCCCTCAGGTGCCATTCTAGATCTCGGGACGAGATCCTCTCATAGTGGTGGAGTGTTGTGACGCCCCGAGACCAATGTGCTAGGTGTCTTCCAGTTATTCGCTGTTGTTGCCTTGTCATTGCTTGCGTGTCATGCATCTCATATCATGTCATCATGTGCATCGCATTTGAATACATGTTCGTCTCGTGCGTTCGAGCATTTTCCCCGTTGTCCGTTTTGCATTCCGGCGCTCCTATGTCATCCGGTGTCCCTTTCTACCTCTTTTCGTGTGCGGGTGTTAAACGTTTTTAGATTGGACCGAGACTTGCCATGTGGCCTTGGTTTACTACCGGTAGACCGCCTGTCAAGTTTCATACCATTTGGACTTCGTTTGATACTCCAACGGTTAACCGAGGGACCGAAAAGGCCTCGTGTGTGTTGCAGCCCAACACCCCTCCAAAGTGGCCCAAAACTCACCTAAACCTCCTCCATCATCTAGGTCGTTCGATCACGATCGCATGGCCGAAAACCGCACCTCATTTGGAGCTTCCTAGCTCCCTCTATCTCTATAAATAGATCATCTCCCGAAATTCCCAGATCTCCTCTCTCCCTAACCCTAAAAATCAGCTCCGCCGCCATCGGACACGTCCGGCCGCAACCGGACGCGTCCGCCCGCTCCGCCGGACCTATCAGCGATCGACACATGGCACGCGGGAGCCCCACTTCGTCACACCACCGCCCGGCCCGCTCGGCCCGCGGGAAGCCCCCGCGGCCCATCCGCCTTCGCCGCCGCCCGTAGAGACGCGCGCCCGAGGCTGCGCCGCACCGACGAGCCGCCTCCTCACTGCCGCCTTCTTCCGCGCCGGCCGCCGACCTCGTCGCCCGAGCCTGCCGGCGTTGCTCCGCTCCTCCCACGCCGGCGATCGACGCCGTCCGCGCCCGCCACCGCGCCGGCGTCGCCTCCTCACCGCCCCGGCTTCCTCTTCCTCCGGTCGGCCAAGCTCCTGCACCCTCCGGCGAACAGGGCAACTCCGGCGAGATCCGCTGCTACAGTACCCGCCAGATCCGCCGCTACAGTGCCCCGAACCCTAGATCTGGGTTGACTTCTCCCCCTCTCTCAGTATTTTTTTGCATACTTTGACGCATCATAACTTCCTTATCGTGGCTCCGATTCGTGCGTGTAGCATATCAAAATGTTCGTCTCGACGAGTACATCATTACATCTCATTGCATCATTTTCATTTGAGTTCATCTTGATGCCCTAAATGCTGTTGGAAGAGGGCTATATGATGATAGTTTCAGATCTGTTTCAGCAAATGCACTTTTGTCATTTTTGCCATGATTAATATGTGCATGTTGTGATCCTGAGCTCTACATGTGTTTTGAAGAATGCCATGCCATTTTTACAGGGGTGTATGCCATGTATTTTTGTGATCTTTGTGGTGACTAGCACAAGCATGCAAAGTAGCTTACTCAATGATGTTGATTTCAGGGACTTCGAATTTCACAAAGTCCTTGCCCTGTCATTATTTTTATGCCACATGTTCATGTTGTTTCCTAGTGATCCGTGCATCTTTTGAGTGTGATCAGTAAGGATGTTTTGTAGATATTGTGGTGCTCTATACATCCATGTATTTGTTTGCAATTATGGAGCACCCTAGCTTGAGTCAATCGAGCTCTACTTTTGCTATAAAATGTTCCTGGCAGATTGTTAACATGTTTAGCAATTTTCCCGAGCTTGTTGTTGTTGTTCCGTGCGTGCTATGTTGTTGTTCTTGCCATGTCTAGCTTCCATGCCATGTCTATTTGCTGGGTGTATGCTTAGTTTGTCATGTAATGCCTTGTAGTGAGTGCATCGAGCTCGTAAACATGCCTACTTGATAACTGTTTTGCCATGCTCCAGTTTTTCACTAAGTCTAAATATGTTTATGTTTTTGCTATGTTCACATGCTTGCAATTGTATTTTCTTATCCCTTTTCGCTCATGGTCACTAAGGGACTTTTGTTATATGCTTTGAGTAGCTTCATTCCATGCCTTGCTTTGCCATGATATGTTCCTGTAGCATGTAGTTATCGTGCTCTAAACATTACTTCCTGATGATAAATTCCGGACATGCTGTTAATTTCACCAAGTCTGAAACCTGTTATCATTTGCACTTTTGCCATGCTTGTTTGAACCTGTTATTGAGTGAATTAGACGTAGCTCAGTGTTCATCTTTTGTAAAGCATTATGAGTGGATCCCTGCCATGTATTTTTTTGTCATGTTGGAGTGTTGTAGCATGTTTTCCTTGTTGCATTTAGAAGGCTACTTGTTGTTTATCGCAGACAGGTGCCATATTTGTTTTGCTTGCCATTTCCAAACCGTGTATCCGATTCCGGTGATCTTTATATCAATTTCAACCGAAATCAACTCACCTTTCCAGTGGCACTCTTGGTTTTCCAAGTTGAGGCCAGGTTCAATCATTCCTTTCCAGATCATGCATATGTATCACATATCGCATCCTGCATATCATACCATGTTTTGCATCATGTTGTTTGAGCATTGCACGTGGTTGATTGTGTTCCTTTCTGCTTATTGTTCTTGCTTGGGTAGAGCCGGGAGACGAGTCCGTGAACGAAGAGCCCGTTGAGTACGCTTACGAGGATCAAGACAACTCTGAGAACTTTGCAGGCAAGATGACCATACCCTCAAAATCACTTCTATCTTTGCTTGCTAGATGCTCGCTCTTTTGCTATGCATATGCTATGATACCTACCACTTGCTTATCATGCCTTCCCAATTGCCATGTCAAACCTCTAACCCACCATGTCCTAGCAAACCGTTGTTTGGCTATGTTGTCGCTTTGCTCAGCCCCTCTTATAGCGTTGCTAGTTGCAGGTGAAGTTTGGAGATCGTTCCTTGTTGGAACATGTTTATTGTTGGGATATCACCATATTATCTTGTTTATATTCATGCACCTATATACTTGGTAAAGGGTGGAAGGCTCGGCCTTATGCCTGGTGTTTTATTCCACTCTTCCCGCCCTAGTTTCCGTCATATCGGTGTTATGTTCCCGGATTTTGCGTTCCTTACACGGTTGGGTTATAATGGGAACCCCTTGACAGTTCGCTTTGAATAAAACTCCTCCAGCAAGGCCCAACCTTGGTTTTACCATTTGCACTAACAACCTAGCCTTTTCCCTTGGGTTTCGAGGACTCAAGGGTCATCTTTATTTTAACCCCCCCCCCCCCCGGGGGGGGGGGGCAGTGCTTCTCTAAGTGTTGGTCCGAAATGGGCAGCCTGCGGGGCCACCTCGGGGAAACTTGAGGGCTGGTTTTACTCGTAGCTTGACCTATCCGGTGTGCCCTGAGAACGAGATATGTGCAGCTCCTATCGGGATTTGTTGGCACATTCGGGCGGCTTTGCTGGACTTGTTTTACCATTGTCGAGGATGTCTTGTAACCGGGATGCCGAGTCTGATCGGATTGTCTTGGGAGAAGGAATATCCTTCGTTGACCGTGAGAGCTTGTGATGGGCTAAGTTGGGACTCCCCTGCAGGGATTTGAACTTTCGAAAGCCGTGCCCGCGGTTATGGGCAGATGGGAATTTGTTAATGTCCGGTTGTAGATAACCTGAAATTTAACTTAATTAAAATACATCAACCGCGTGTGTAACCGTGATGGTCTCTTCTCGGCGGAGTCCGGGAAGTGAACACGGTGTTGGAGTAATGCTTGACGTAGGTTGTTCTAGGATCATTTCTTGATCATAGTTGTTCGACCGTGCCTTTGCCTTCTCTTCTCGCTCTCTTTTGCGCATGTTAGCCATCATATATGCTAGTCGCTTGCTGCAGCTCCACATCATACATTTCACCCTTCCTATAAGCTTAAATAGTCTTGATCGCGAGGGTGTGAGATTGCCGAGTCCCCGTGACTCATAGATTACTTCCAAAACCAGATGCAGGGACCGATGATACCACTCTAGGTGATGTGTTTGAGCTCAAGTGGGAGTTCGATGAGGACTCTCGTCGTTACTATGTGTCTTTCCCAGATGATCAGTAGAGGTGCCCAGTTGGGGCGATCGGGGACTTTGTCGCATTTGGGGTTTATCTTCTTTTTGGTTCCGTAGTCGGACCTTGAGTGTATTTGGATGAATGTAATGTTATTTATGATATTTGTGTGACGTGGTGAGTGTAAGCCAACTATGTATTCTTTCCCTTTTATTGTATTACATGGGTTTTTTGCGAAGATTACCTCACTTGCGACATTGCTTTCAATGCGGTTATGCCTCTAAGTCGTGCTTCGACACGTGGGAGATATAGTCGTATCGAGGGCGTTACACTTCGGCCCACGACGTGACTCTATGAGCGGGCCCATATAGCCCATCTTCACCAACAAGCTTTCAAGACCCTTGCGAGGGGCCAAGCCTCGCGAGGCAGACGACACAAGACCTCCTTAGGAGCAGCCTCACCAGACTGGCTCGCGAGGGGCGGAGAGTTCAAGGCAAGGCAAACCTCGCGAGGTTCCAGTGACGTGAGCCATGACGACCAAGGCCAGGCCGGGCGCTAGCGCGCACAGTGTCCTTGTTTCCTGTTTGGTGCTAAGGAGGCAAGCACAGATGCAGAGTACCGAGGCGTCAAGCAAAGGTTTCCATATCGGTGCAAAGAGATCAAGACCAGCAGGACGGCAAGCTGGAGGTCACCGTGGAGCCCAAGATGGTGTCACCACCAGAGCCTTTGCTAGGCGAAGACTGCTTTTGTCAGGATAAGCTGTACTAGCTGCCCCCTTTCAAATTGGCTGTTGTTGGCTCCCTTCCCGCTCAATATTTGGGAAGAGGACCAGGGCCTCTATAAATAGGATTAGCCACCGCAGTAGGAGGCAACTTGTCTCGGAGAGATCCGAACAACCACAAGTCCACTAAGCACAAGAACACCTCTCCTCGGGAGGTTGTTCTTCCCCTTGTACTGTTCATCCTCAGCCCAAGAGGCAATCCACCACCACCACACTGGAGTAGGGTGTTACACCACAACGGTGTCCCGAACTAGTATAAATCTTGTGTCCTTTGTGTTGCGAGTTCATCGAGTTAGTCCCGGAGACCTTAGCGAAGCTAGGACGTGGATCGGTAGGGGGAGATCTTCGCGTGCACCCCAGTGTTCGAACCTTAAGGGTTTTGCCAGAACCCGTGATCCGACAAAGGGTGAGAGAGATCACATCAAAGCTTAATCACATCAAAGTGGGAGAGTGCTTAATCACACCAAGAGGAGAGACACCAAATGCTTGGCATTCAAAGAGGAGAGAAGATACATGTCTTCAAGAGGGGAAAGACATGTAGTATGTTTGTTATGATTGATTGTGCTCTGATTTTCTTTTGCCCTATCTTCTCACATTATCCATATAAGATTCAGGGGGGAGAAAGACATATAAGGGAAGGAAATCCTCAAATTCATTGCATATCTTTTTGTGGACATGTCTATATCCAATAGAGTACCTAGTACTCACTACATGTCATCCCAATCTTGGTACTCTTGTGGTTTTCCATTCTTGGATTGCTTAGTAGGTGTTCTTGTGTTATCTAACCCTGTTTTCTCAAGTTCACCTTCTCCAAAGCCAGCTCAAGACCACAAGGTAAGTATATGCATCACATCCATATGCATGATAATTTCTTGCTACTGTACATGATGTTTGCAAGAAGAAATCATGAACATGGAGGTACATTTCCTATATTCACATCATTTGCTCTGATGCATATAGCCAGGATACATGTAACTCATTGCTTGCTCTATCATGGTTATGCATTCACATGCTCTTATATTCCATATTCACATGATTGCATACATGTAGGGGGAGCGTATGCATGTTACATGTCTTTCCAAAGCTTTACTTCCTATTCTTTATATCTTTATCTAAAACTTTGATGGATGTTGTCATCAATTACCAAAAAGGGGGAGACTGAAAGCACGAATGGGTGATTTTGGTAATTAATGTCAACATATCCCTTGTTGGACTAATATTTTCATCCTAGTATATTGCAGATGAGTTCAACAGTGGATTGGCGTGGACTAGAGGATGTGGAACCCCTTCAAGGTGCTATAGGACAGAAGATTGGCAAAAAACCTCAAAAGCTCAAGACTCTTCATTTTCATTTTAGTGATCCAAGATCACATTGAGTCCATAGGAAAAGCCAATACTATTAAAAGGGGATGAGGTGTTGCTTAATGGCTTGCTTGCTCAAAGTGCTTAGTGATATGCTCCAAAAGCCCTCAACCACTTTCTCATTTCCACATATGTTCCAAACCAAAAGTCAAACTCGGCCCCACCGATTTGATCTATTTGGCGCCACCGAGTACACTTGACATAGCCACTACGAGAAACACTAATCAGTTCGGTCTCACCAATGGGATCTCGGTCTCACCGAGATGGGCTTGCAAACTCTTTATTGCCTATTGCAATTATTTCGGTCTCACCGAGATATGCAATCAGTCCCACCGAGTTAGCTTGACCAACTCTCTATTTTGCTTATTACCAAAATCGGTCTCACCGAGTTTGTGTAATCGGTCAAACCGAGTTGAGGTTTTAACCTAACCCTAGCACATCGGTCCCACCAAGTTAACATATCGGTCCCACCGAAATCTCTAACGTTCGCATTTTGAACCAAATCGGTCTGGCCGAGTTTCTCGATTCGGTCCCACCGAGTTTGGTAAATTGTGTGTAACGGCTAGATTTTGTGCGGAGGCTATATATACCCCTCCACCCAACCCCCATTCATGGAGAAAGCCATTAGAACGTGCCTACACTTCTACCATTCATTTTCTGAGACAGAACCACCTACTCATCTGTTGAGACCAAGATATTCCAATCCAACCACAAAAATCTTGATCTCTAGCCTTCCCCAAGTTGCTTTCCACTCAAATCATCTTTCCACCAAATCCAAATCTATGAGAGAGAGTTGAGTGTTGGGGAGACTATCATTTGAAGCACAAGAGAAAGGAGTTTATCATCAACACACCATCTATTACCTTTTGGAGAGTGGTGTCTCCTAGATTGGTTAGATGTCACTTGGGAGCCTCCGTCAAGATTGTGTAGTTCAACCAAGGAGTTTGTAAGGCCAAGGAGACCGCCTACTTCATGAAGATCTACCCAAGTGAGGCAAGTCCTTCGTGGGGCGATGGCCATGGTGGGATAGACAAGGTTGCTTCTTTGTGGACCCTTCGTGGGTGGAGCCCTTTGTGGACTCGCGCAACCGCTACCCTTCGTGGGTTGAAGTCTCCATCAACATGGATGTACGATAGCACCACCTATCGGAACCACGCCAAATATCTCTGTGTCTCCAATTGCATTTGCACACTCCAATCCCATCTCCTTACTTTCTTGCAACTTGCATGCTTTACTTTCCGCTGCTCATATACTCTTGCCATGCTTTCTTGAAATGTATTGTGAATGTTTAAATTTGTGCTCAAACTCCACCTCAACTTAAAGAAATTAAAAACTGCTACTTTTCTTTGTTGAGGGTCTAATCACCCCCCTCTAGACACCTCTTCTCGATCCTACAGGGTGTCGTGTTGCGTTGGTGTCCAGCTTGGTGAAGGAAATATGCCCTAGAGGCAATAATAAAGTTATTATTTTATTTCCTTATATCATGATAAATGTTTATTATTCATGCTAGAATTGTATTAACCGGAAACTTGATACATGTGTAATACATAGACAAAACAAAGTGTCCTAGTATGCCTCTACTAGACTAGCTTGTTAATCAAAGATGGTTAAGTTTCCTGACCATAGACATGTGTTGTCATTTCATGAACGGGATCACATCATTAGAGAATGATGTGATGGACAAAACCCATCCATTAGCTTAGCATTATGATCATTGAGTTTTATTGCTATTGCTTTCTTCATGACTTATACATGTTCCTCTGACTATGAGATTATGCAACTCCCGAATACGGGAGGAACACCTTGTGTGCTATCAAACGTCACAACATAACTGGGTGATTATAAAGATGCTCTACAGGTGTCTCCGAAGGTGCTTGTTGGGTTGGCATAGATCGAGATTAGGATTTGTCACTCCGTGTATCAGAGAGGTATCTCTGGGCCCTCTCAGTAATGCACATCACTATAAGCCTTGCAAGCAATGTGACTAATGAGTTAGTTGCGGCATGATGCATTACGGAAAGAGTAAAGAGACTTGCCGGTAACGAGATTGAACTAGTTATGAGGATACCGACGACCGAATCTCGGGCAAGTAAGATACCAATGACAAAGGGAACAACATATGTTGTTATGCGGTTTGACCGATAAAGATCTTCGTAGAATATGTAGGAGCCAATATGAGCATCCAAGTTCCGATATTGGTTATTGACCGGAGATGTGTCTCGGTCATGTCTACATAGTTCTCGAACCCGTAGGGTCCGCACGCTTAACGTTCGATGACAATTTGTATTATGAGTTACGTGATTTGATGACCAAAGTTTGTTCGGAGTTCCGGATGAGATCACGGACATGAAGAGGAGTCTCGAAATGGCCGAGAGGTAAAGATTCATATATAGGACGATGGTATTTGGACACCAGAAGTGTTCCGGGTGATACCGGGTCACCGGAAGGGGTTCCGGGCAACCCCCGGCAAAGATATGGGCTTAATGGGCCAAGTAAGGGAACAGACCAGCCCACAAGGGGCTGGTGCGCAAGAGGAGGAAAAGAAAAGTATGAAGTAGGACTCCTACTTCCTTCCCTTCCCCCTCCTTCCTTTCCCCCTTGTCCAAATATGGTAGGGGGCGAATTGGACTAGGGCCCAAGTAGGATTCCTCCTACCTCGGCGCGCCCGAGGCTGCCTCCCTCCCTCTCCCTCCTTTATATACGTGGGGAGGGCATCCCTAGAACACACATTAATTGTTCCTAGCCATGTGCGGCGCCCCCTCCACAGTTAACAGCTCGGTCATATCGTTGTAGTGCTTAGGCAAAGCCCTGCGCCGGTAACTTCATCATCACCGTCGCCATGCCATCATGCTGATGGAACTCTCCCTCGTCCTCAACTAGATCAAGAGCTCGAGGGATGTCATCGTGTTGAATGTGTGCTGAACACGGAGGTGTCGTACGTTCGGTGCTTGGATCGGTTGAATCGCAAAGACATTCGACTACATCAACCGCGTTACTAAACGCTTCCGCTTTCGGTCTATGAGGGTACGTGGACACACTCTCCCTGCTCGTTGCTATGATTCTCCTAGATAGATCTTGCATGATTGTAGGATTTTTTTTAAATACTTCATTCCCCAACAGTGGCATCCGAGCCAGGTCTATGCGTAGATATTATATGCACGAGTAGAACACAATGAGTTGTGGGCGATAATAGTCATACTTCTTACCAGGAACGTCTTACTTTGATTCGGCGGTATTGTTGGATGAAGCGGCCGGGACCGACATTACATGACCGCGTTCATGAGACTGGTTCTACTGACGTGCTTTGCATGGGTGTCTGTTTCTCCAACTTTAGTTGAATCGAATTTGACTACGCCCGGTCCTTGTTGAAGGTTAAAACAACACACTTGACGAAAAATTGTTGTGGTTTTGATGCGTAGGTAAGAACGGTTCTTGCTAGAAGCCCGTAGCAACCACGTAAAACTTGCAACAACAAAGTAGAGGACGTCTAACTTGTTTTTGCAAGGCATGGTGTGATGTGATATGCTCAAGACGTGATGAGATATAAATTGTTGTATGAGATGATCATGTTTTGTAAAAGTTATCAGCAACTGGCAGGAGCCTTATGGTTGTCTCTTTATTGTATTGAATGCAATCGCCATGTAATTGCTTTACTTTATCACTAAGCGGTAGGATAGTCGTAGAAGCAATAGCTGGTGAGATGACAACGATGCTACGATGAAGATCAAGGTGTCAAGCCGGTGACGATGGAGATCATGACGGTCCTTTGGAGATGGAGATCAAAGGCACAAGATGATGATGGCCATATCATATCACTTATTTTGATTGCATGTGATGTTTATCCTTTATGCATCTTATTTTGCTTAGTACGGCGGTAGCATTATAAGCTGACCCCTCACTAAATTTCAAGGTATAAGTGTTCTCCCTGAGTATGCACCATTGCTACATTTCATCGTGCCGAGACACCACGTGATGATCGGGTGTGATAATCTCTACGTTCACATACAACGGGTGCAAGCCAGTTTTGCACATGCAGAATACTCGGGTTAAATTTGACGAGCCTAGCATATGCAGATATGGCCTCGAAACACTGAGACCAAAAGGTCGAGCGTGAATCATATAGTAGATATGATCAACATAGTGGTGTTCACCATTGAAAACTACTCCATCTCACGTGGTGATCGGACATAGTTTAGTTGATATGGTTCACGTGATCATTTAGATGACTAGAGGGATGTCTATCTAAGCGGGAGTTCTTAAGTAATATGATTAATTGAATTTTAATTTATCATGAACTTAGTCCTGATAGTAGTTGCACCATCAGAATGGATTCTCTAGAAGTGATTAATTTATATACAGGGACAATTTTAATGGTGTGATGCAACAATGACAATATTGGTGGACTGAGTTGACACATACAACAATGACGGGAATGTCAAATTCTTACATTGCTTACGAGAAGCGATTTTTTTTCCGAAACGAAGGCATAAAATTAGCCTCATCCATTAATTAAGGGAGAAATAGAGTTGAGGTTACAACAAGACGCAAAAGCTCCAACACTAGTACAACTATTGTCCCGACATTAGTTGACCCAATCGCTTTGCACCCGAGATGACCCATTGCTTTTCTTAATCTTCTCCATGAGAATCGTCGTAGGGCCGGATTTGTGCCGGAAGACCCTTGCATTCCTCTCATTCCAAATGGTCCAATACGTGAGTGATGGAAGCCATCACACTCCTGTTTGGGATGTTCCTTCCAGACATTTTAATCCACCAATCTTTTATGGACCTTTCCATAGCCCAAATGATGGTGTCAAGGCGTGCTAGTTGGAGCTAATCCCGAACCAAATCCCAAAGCCTCAAAGTGTAGCGGCATTCGTATAGCAAGTGAGATGATGTTTCCGGCTCCCTTCTACATAGCGGGCAGAGGCCACAATCTATCCAAGTGCGCTTCGCTATCCTATCCGCCATTCGAATCCTTCCTTGGACTATCAATCACATAAAGAATTTGGCCTTTGGGATGAGAAGCGAATTGTGCGGCACATGAGCTAGCATGGTTTAGTTTCAGTAATAAGAATTCCTGTAGTTGGGTCGATGAACCCGCGAACTTTATAGCTGGGAAAACTGGTGAATGATGTACTTCCCTAGAAAAATCACAACATCTGGTTTGGTTTGATTTGATTTGTGGAGATGAGCTTAAAACTGAAGTTCAGAAAAAGAAGTGAACGACGCAGTTGGATGTGGATGGACAGCCTGCAAGACATCGAACGAAGTCATGCTCCACACACACATCAATCAAAGAAACGAAAAAGGAAAACAAGCTTCGACGAACTGGACAAGGGCAGGGACGAACACCTGATAATTTAGTTTTTCCTCAGGGAAAAATAAATAAAGGACATGCTCAACACGAGCGGAGGAAAGTCGCCGGTGCCACTGCTACTGCTACGGGAGGGAATCAGTCAGGGAAGATCCGTTCCGCTCTCACTGTCTACAGCAGTAGTATACTCGAGCTCGAGGACATGAGGAAAAGAATGAAATTGGGTGGATCCGAATAAAAAACGACGGAGATAATTAAAATACGCAACGCGCGGGATGGGAACACACGTAGCCGCCAGTACGAACAACTAGTACTTCTTCCGATCCTTTTTACTCCGTATATTATGTTTGTTTAAAATCAATCTCATTTAACTTTGACCAAATTTATATAAAAAATTACAGACATTCATATAACAACACTAATATTATTAGATTCATCATGGAATATATTTTTATATTATATTTATTAGATATTATAGATGTTAATAGTTTCTAATATAAATTTAGTCAAATTTAGTAAAGTTTGACTTTCGGCAAATCCAATGTGCAGAGAAAAGAGTATTGGATGCGGAGTAACTTAGACTAATATCATATGCATGACACTGGTCTAAGAGGGTGCTTGGATACGTTTTAGTCCCATGACTAAAAATAGTGGGACTAAAACTTGCTAGCCTCACCCATACTTGAATCCAAATACTAAAGAGACTAAAATCAAGTTATTGAGCATTTATTATCCTCCAAACCCTCCAATCCAGAACTCGCATGTGTTAAAGGAGAGGAATTAAATGAGGAAAGAGAGGGTTAATACATATTTTAGTAGGTTTCCTATGACTAAACAATTTTAGCCTCAAAACTAGTCCTAACCTCTCTTTAGTCAGGGGTGCTTGCAACTTTAGCCTCTAAAAGAGACGTCTCTTGGATCCAAGCATCCTCTAAGTTACTACCTCTATAGTGCAAAGTATCTTAGTAGTAGTGTCATAGTTTGTTTCATTTATTGCTTTATAAATTCATTTTATCTCGGTAAACGCTATATTACAGTAACATATTATGTTACTTCAAGCATTTTTTTTCTCATTAAATACTTATCATATAAGCAAAATTGTCTTGTATGTATTAAGCTACTGAGTTACCCCATTATGGCTAGCCTTTAGTAGTTGAGGCCGGCGAGTAGATAGAAGAAATAAAAGTCGTTGGTACTGGCAGCTACGTGCCGTGCCAAGGACGACCACCAAGGAGCTGGGAGGCTGGAACGGGGGAAGGTGAGGTGAGAGAGTCGGAGGGCGCCCCGCTCCGGCCAGCCTCCGTCGGCACCCACGGCCGGCAGCGGCGGCGGCACGCCATGGACGCGGAGGCCGGAGAGGCGCCCCTCCTCTCCCACCGGCACAGCCCCAACCAGGTAACCCCGCCTTGCCCACCGGAAAAGCCCATTCCCCCAAAACGCCTGCCTACCCGCCACCCATTTATTTCTCTGCTCTGGCTCTGGCTCTGGCTCTGGCTCGGCGCCTCTACTACATCACAAATCTTCTTCTACTTCTTGCACCACCACCAGCATCTCTCGCGTCGCAAATAGGAGATCAGGCTCCTCGGATTCATGGCCACGCCACGGGCTTCAGATTCGGCACCGGGTTTGTCAGATAGGGTTGGTCTTGCTCAATTTTAGTACCACTCTCGTTGTAGACTGTATGTACACGACGCTCATCCTGTTAGATCTCCCCGTCGCTCGCTCGCTTGCTTGTAGCAGCAAGCAGCGCGCACATTCCGATCTCGGCTCACTTACATTACATCCAAATTCCACCTTAGATTCGCACTCCTGCTTGCCACTCCTCTGCACTGCACTGACGCTTGGGCACTTGCTATCCGCCTCAAACTAAATCTCTCAGCTCTCATCCCTGCTCCCTAAATTGGTCAACCATTTTTTTCCTCATTTCAAGTCGCACAATCTGGTCACCTTTAACTTGCTTCATCTGTTTCTCCATGCATACAGGTCCCGTCGGCAAATCACAACGGCAAGCCCTTCAACTGGAAGGCTCCTGCTATTATCTTGGGTCGGCTCCTCCTCATATTACTTCCTGCCAGTCTCATGGATGCAAACAAACCTACTATACTATGAACATTTTCTTCTCTTGCAAACAAATTAACACTCCTGTTTCACTGCAGCGTTTGAGTTCTTGGAGAGCATTGCCTACGCTGGTATTGCCCTCAACTTGGTAGTATATCTTGGGAAGGTCCTTCATGGAACTACGGCTTCAAATGCTGCGAATGTCGATACATGGAACGGCACCACGTTCCTTACGCCCGTCCTCGGAGCGTTTCTTGCTGATACATACTGGGGGAAGTACAAGACCGTCGCCATCTCCATAATATTCTATCTTACTGTAAGTACATGCATTCTATAACTTCAGAACTTGCTCTCTTTTATGCTCATTTTGTTGCAGTCATCATGTGTGATTTCTTAGCTCCTCAATTTCTCTGTCAACAAATAGGGGTTGCTCATCATAACTGCTTCGGCGATCATTCCATCGTTACAACCCGCCGCATGTGAAGGAACTTCATGCCCTCCTGCCACAGGGTTTCAGAATTTTGTCTTCTTTACTGCACTATACCTTGTCTCGGTTGGGACTGGAGGGGTTAAATCAGCTTTGCTCCCACTTGGAGCTGATCAATATGATGATTCAAACCTTGAGCAGAGTAAAAAGAAGCAAGCTTTCTTTAGCTGGTTTTTCATTGCCATTAACCTTGGCGTCTTCATCTCGGGGACAGTTGTTGTATGGATACAGCAAAATGTTGCTTGGTCTCTTGGATTCGGCATCTCATCGATATGCCTCATTATTGCCACAGTTGCCTTCTTGGCAGGAACACCAATCTACAGGGTTCAACTTCCTACTGGAAGCCCACTGAAAAGTCTTGTAGCGGTGTTTGTCGCATCATTTAAAAAGAGGAAAGTGGAGGTTCCTGCTGATAGCTCAATATTGTTTGATGGGAATGAAGCCGACTTAACCAATGAAGCACCAAACAAATTGGCACATACTGAAGGATTCAGGTACGCTTATCACATGATGGAATCCAGAGCTGCTAGCATAGCGGGTCAAGTTAGTTTAAATTTGTTTGTTTTAAGAAGAAACTTATCTCACATCTTTTCTAGAATTCCCCACTAGCTACAAGTAGACATATAGATGGTGTAATATCTCCCTTAACATTATTTTACCGAAAAGAGTCAAAACATATTTATGAAATCAGTAGCGGTTTTAATATCTTTTTTCTTATAAAGAATGATGTTGTTAGAGCTATTAGAAAATTTGATTTTTGTATCAAAAGGTTACATTGACATGTGGCCTTGATTTGGTCATATAAATCTCAAAGAGAAATAAAGCTCAGTTTGTTCTTGTGTTGTACTATTCTTCAACCACAACCTCCGATTGTAATTAGTCAAAACAATTTGTCATGAAACATATCAGTCCTAATTAGCCCCGTCTCATCGACCAGATAAAATTAAATTGTCTCGCAAAATTGTGGATGTGAGTCATGTTATGTTATATAATTATCAAACATTAGAATTTTTTGTGGCTGTGTGCATGGCAGTGATGCAGAGGCTGGGGGTTATCCTCTTAAAAAAGGGAACATTAGAATTTTTGCATGTGTGGTACAGCCTAATACTACAACTTCAGTTTCTGTAACCTGTAATGTGTTAGTTATAATCATGGACTCGTGGTAAAGATTGTATGCAATTTGAGTCATTTTTGTTACCTTTTAGTCGAATAGGTATTCTGCACTTTGACAGTTGAATTCTTTCAGGTGCTTTGTTACCTTTCAGTCGAATAGGTATTCTGCACTTTGACATTTCAATCCTTTCAGGTGCTTAGATAAGGCTGCTGTGGTCTTAGGGGACCAAGAGATAAAGGAGAGCCTTTCTGGGCGTCCATGGATGCTATGCACAGTAACTCAGGTGGAGGAAGTGAAGATCCTTGTTCGGATGCTTCCAATATGGTTCACCAGTGTGTTCTACGCAGCTTCCATGTGCCAAACAGCCACCACCTTCATCCAACAGGGGAACAAAATGGACACAAAGATTGGATCCTTCTCCGTCCCTCCTGCTTCGATGAACTCTGCCTCCGTGGTCTTCATGATGATCTTTGTCGTGATCCAGGACAGCATTGTGATCCCAATGGCCAGACGATACACCGGAAATGTCGCCGGGCTCACGCAGCTGCAGCGCATGGGCGTCGGCCGGTTCCTGGCGGTCCCGGCGCTGGCCGCGGCGGCGCTGGTTGAAATGTGGAGGCTGCGCAGCATCAGGGCCGGCCACAACCTGAGCATAGCATGGCAGCTCCCCCAGTTCATGCTCATCGCGTGCTCCGACGTGTTCTGCGGCATAGCTCAGCTCGAGTTCTTCTACTCGGAGGCCCCCATGTCGATGCGGAGCCTGTGCTCGGCGTTCTCGTTCCTTGCGATGTCGCTTGGATATTACCTGAACTCGATGATCATCTCGGCCATCGCCGCTCTGACGAAGAGCGGGGGCGGGCAGGGCTGGCTTCCCGCCGACCTGAACGACGGGCATCTCGACTACTACTTGTGGCTGTGGGCGGGGATCGGCGCGGTGAACTTTGTTGTGTACACGGCATTCGCCAAGAACTACACGGTGAAGAAAGTCGAGCTCCGGTGAACACGGTTCGCTGTCGGTCACAGGCGTACGTTTTTCATCCTCTTTGTTGTGTATGTACCGTCTACAAAACCAGTTCGATGTAATTAAATATCGCCCGAAATTCCTGTAGCTGTGTTCATTTGAATAAATATAAAAAGTGCCTTTGGAACACAAATGAAACAAAGCTAGCTCCCTCTGTTTGCAGCTGTGCATATATTTTTATTTATCTGGGTAAGGTGTTATCAAATGTGAGAATTGAACGTTGGCTCAGTGGCAGCCTGGCAGGAGTTCAGGGCCTGCACTTCAGGCCGTTGAACCCGCCCACCCGCCTTTGAATTCTCACTATGACTCTGCTGGGGTGCTATCCGCGTTTATTCACCAAGAGGCCTCACTTCTATGGCCTACCTAACATCGGAACTTCCAGCAATACATCTCTTGAGCGGTTCTTGTTGACCAGCAACACATTTGCAGGTCACACTTGAATCAATGTGCCTAGCCCAGTAGTTGGGGAATTGGTTGGGGTTGATGAGAGTCACATGGCGAGGTTGCCCGTCGCCAGCAGTTCCAGGAAACCCAAGTAGCCAGGCAAGTTGCAAGTTGAGCTGGATCGGCAACACTAGACTAGTGCCAGTACCGTGGACGCGGACAGACGCAAGGTTGGGTCATTGGCTGCTACTATAGTTTTAGCTCATGCATCGAGCTAATCCCGCAGCTTAATTAAGCGGTCGCAAGTCGCAACTGCCTGCCTAGTGGCCGATGAAGAGCTGACCAGAAGTAGCCCAAGTCATAAACTAACAGCAAGCGGCGCTCGTCTGCTCGTCTGAATCTGGATGCCTTCCAGTGCTCTCCTCGCTGTTATCTTGCAGCAATGTCAGTAGTGCAGTAGTATGTTAGTGACAACTGGACGCATTATCAAATGCGCGTGCCTGGTCTACTCTGAGCTTTAACTCTGAGGCCAAAGGAAAATGAGACGCAGCAGCTAGAGCGATCTTGTGCTACATCACTATCGCCGCCCACGTCCCATGCACATCAGCAAACGCGAGAGCGGCATCGAAGGACGGTTGGGTAGGCCGTAGCTGCCTGAAACGGGGGCTTCCGTGGCGAATCCGGGCTGCCTTGGTGTCTTGGGTTGCAAGGGAAGGTGACGTGACCCGCCGCCTATCCCTCCACCTTCTGCCCCAACAACCATGGATGGCGCCAAGGCTCACGGTCCCGCACCGCCCGCACGCCCACGGCCGCCTCTGACGGACGAGGTACGCCGCACATCCTTTCTTTGGGTTTTCAGTGCAGTGGCGTCGCTGCTCGCGGGTTTGGTTGATCCAGCTCGTTTATCCTCTCCGCCCGTACTTGTCCGGTTGCTGACCGGGGCCGAGCGGGATGACGCGCTGCCCTCGTCCTGTAGCTTGACTTTCACCGCGCTCGACCAAATCCGCCGAGCTCATCAATTCCGGGGGATTTGCGCCCACTCCGGTCTCGCGGTTTACTATTTTGGTTACTGTTTCATTCATTTCATTTCATTCCGCTGCCTTGTCTGTCTGTCATAGTCATTAGAACCTTCCGTCTTTGCTCCTGGTCGATCTTTACTCGCTGAATCTGGATGCGGCCTGCAGATGGCGTCCTCTGCTGGTAATGGCAAGGAGATGGCCACGCTCGAGTCCGGCCACGCGGCGTCGTCGTCCTCCTCCTCGTCGTCGCCGGCCTCTGCTGCGAAGATGACGGCGGTGGCGGGGAAACCGCGCCCCTTCACCTGGACAGGGCCTGCCATTGTTATGGGTAATTGACCGGCGACAGCGACGGCGATTTCCATTGGTTCATCTTTACAGGTTTATGTGGCTGGATGGCTGACTGTGCTGTGCAGGGTTCGAGTTGCTGGAGAGCATCGCCTTCTCCGGCGTTGCGCTGAACCTGGTCATCTACCTGGGCACCGTGCTCCATGGCACCACCGCCTTCAACGCCGCCCACGTCGACACCTGGAACGGGACCACCTTCATCGTCCCCGTCCTCGGCGCCTTCCTCGCCGACAGCTGCTGGGGCAAGTACAACACCATCGTCGTCTCGCTCCTCTTCTACCTCGCCGTCAGTATCCTCCTCTTATTTTCATCACTTCACTTGTGATTCAGTCAGGCAAAAGTCGTACTGTAGTTGAGATTGATGGGGAAATGAAATGTCGATCGATGGATGCAGGGCCTCGTGCTGCTCACCCTGTCCGCGGCGATCTCGCCCTTCCGGCCGTCGTCGTGCCAGGGGCTCTCGTGCCCGCCGGCCTCACGGACCCAGTTCTCCGTCTTCTTCGCGGCGCTGTACCTGACCTCCATCGGCACGGGGGGCGTCAAGTCGGCGCTGCTCCCGTTCGGGGCGGAGCAGTACGACGACAGCAGCCCGGAGGAGAGCCGGAGGAAGCAGTCCTTCTTCACCTGGTTCTTCGGCGCCATCAACCTCGGCATCTTCGTCGCCGGGACGCTCGTGTCCTGGCTGCAGCAGAACGTGTCCTGGGCGCTCGGCTTCGGCGTCTCCGCGCTCTGCCTGCTCCTGGCGGCCGCGGGCTTCCTGGCCGGCACGCCCTGGTACAGGGTGCAGCTCCCCGCCGGCAGCCCGCTCAGGGACATCCTCAGGGTGGTGGTGGCGTCCGTCAAGAAGAGGAAGACCAAGCTGCCCCCAGCTGCGGGTCAAGGTGACCTTGGCCTGCACGAGGTGGCCGAAGACGATGACCTGCAGAAGCTGGCGCACACCAAGGGGCTCAGGTGTCTGGACAAGGCCGCGGCGAAGGGCGGCGACGGCCGCGAAGGCCCGTGGAATCTGTGCACGGTGAGCGAGGTGGAGGCCGTCAAGATCCTGGCGCGCATGGTGCCCATCTGGGTGACGTGCGTGCTGTACGCGGCGTCCCTGGGGCAGATGACCACCACCTTCATCCAGCAGGGGATGGTCATGGACAACAAGCTGCTCGGGAAGGTGACGGTGCCGGTGGCGTCGATGGTGTCGATCGAGGTGGTGTTCATGCTGCTGTGGGTGCTCCTGCACGACGCCGTCATCATGCCGCTCGCCCGGAGGTGGGGCCGAGCCGGGAGCGCCGGGCTGTCCCAGCTGCAGCGGATGGGCGTGGGGAGGGTCCTGGTGGTTCTGGCCATGGCGACGGCGGCGCTGGTGGAGAGCCGGCGGCTGCGCGTGGCCGGCGCGGGCAGGAAGATGGGCATCGCGTGGCAGGTGCCGCAGTTCGTGCTGGTGGCCGGGTCGGACGTGTTCTGCGGGATCGCGCAGCTGGAGTTCTTCTACGGGGAGGCGCCGGCATCGATGCGCAGCATCTGCTCCGCCTTCTCCTTCCTCGCGCTGTCGCTGGGGTTCTACGTCAACTCGGTGGTGGTGACCGCGGTGGCGGCGCTGAGGCCCGGGTGGCTGGCGCGCGACCTCAACGAGGGGCACCTGGACTACTACTTCTGGCTGTGGGCCGTCATCAGCGCCGGCAACCTGCTGCTCTACCTGCTGCTTGCCGCCCGGTACACGCCCAAGCAAGTCCTCCGCCACTCGCCATAGCCGCCGGCACCGAGTTAGCTAATGCACTGCTCCGTACTACTGTATGATGAAATGTCTGAATGATGATGTAACTTGGACACATCACGCCGTAGAAGTCTTGCCGGATATAACTCTTGTTTTGTACATGTTCAGAGAGTGTCGTTAACGTTAACTAAGCTGGGAGATATGTAAGGGCAATTTTATCTTTTAGCAAAACAATGGGTGAATGATTTTCAGTTCTTTGTCCTTAGGATGAATGCAATCATAGTTTCTTGGTTATACTATAATCGCATAAGGTTTTCTTGCGTCCAATTTGCTTTCTGAAAAGCATAATTTTCTGCAACAATACTCTTGCTGCCAAACCTCTTCGTCTCTAACTTTCTACAACAAGAGTCATGTTACAAAAATCTCTTCTTCTCTAATTTTCTACAACAAGACATCTGTTGCAAAATATTCTCTTCTTTAATTTACTGCAACAAGACCCCTATTGCAAAACTTTTTCTTCTCTATTTTTCTGCAACAAGACCCTTGATGCAAAACTTCTTCTCTATTTGTTTGTACCAAGACTCTTGTTGCAAAACTTCCATTGCAATAGACCCAACATCTCTAACTTCTTCTATGTATTCCTGCAACAAGACTGTTGTTGCCAAAACTTGCAAGACCGCCGACGGCTGCAACTCGGAGAGAGCAACCCGTGGTCTCTGCATCATCCCATTTGTTGCGGTATACTTTTTCGAAACATGTGCTCAGTTGTAAGAACTGTAGTACGGAGCACTCTGCATGGTCAGATGAGATTCAACGCATGGATAGGAGAGATAAAAATATGCGGCCATTTCGTCAGAGATAGAGATGGAAAGAAGCGATGCGCTTACCCATCAAAACATGTGTCAAAGCATAGAACGTGGTGGATGTGAGAGGAAAGATCGATCGGTTGACCACTAGCTTTTTCCAATTTCAATGTAGTTTTAAAGGTTTTGGTAGTTTTATGGCAAGGGGCTTCTAAAGGCAAACATATTGGTTTCAATCAACAAGTAGTGTCAATGTAAATGATTGTTATCAACCTACTGATGGATATTGACAGGTTCCTCCACTTTGTCTCCTTCCTATTCCAAACACTCCTCTCCCAGATGTCATATCCGCCGGAGTGCTACTCGTCCCGCGGTTCCTCATGTGTCCCCCTCCTTCGATCCCCTCCCAAGTGTCCTCCTCCATGACAGTTAGTGGCCTGGAGCTCGCACCATGGGCATGCTCTAGAGTGGTGTTTGAGTTGAATACATGCTGCTTCATGGATACCTCACGGTGGAGCTTGAGTTCGCACCACCGAGCTCCAACGGATATCATGGTAGAATGGAATGAGTCAAGGATTGCCTAATATAGCTCTAACAGGCACTTGGTGTGTCAGGTTCATGGTTAGCGAGCCAGTTCGAATTCAACAAAAGGCAGCGCCTGCATTGTGATGGTGAGAGGGCTGTGAAAACCAAGATTTTTTGATGTTGCATACTGTTGGACATGCTGCAAATGTGCATGGTGTTTTGTTTTTTACACATAGCTTCATCAATTAATGCTCAATCTTCATTTGAAGCTTGAGCTCAACTTGTGAGCTTCTCCTTGGGATGTCAACATTTGATGTTTAAACTCTAACTTGAGCTTGGTCACTTGAATGACATTGCCCTTGGCCTTGTTCACTTGATTGAGGGACATGTTCTTGGATAGGAAGTTGATCTTGAAGTATGAATTGATCTTGATCATTGTGTTAACCTTTTTGTTGAGGTAGGAGGTTCTACTTGTGTTGAACTTGACTCTTCTCCTTCATCACTTGAGCTTGTTCAATGTGTAAGATGTTTACAACACCCATGTCCTTGTAGCTTCAGAAGAATCTATATCACCTACGACACTGGGAACAACTTGCTCCACTTGGGATCCATTATCTTCATCAAAATCCATAACACAAGATTTTTCAACACGTTTGACGAATTTATTGTAGAATTTTGAGTGTTTGACACATATCCAACAAATATGTCCTAAGTAGATCTAGATGCAAGTTTAGCTAACTGAGAAGCTTGGGAAGGATTGATGGTCACCTCAAGGCAAACCACTAGCTATTTGAGCTCCTACTTTGTGTTGGAGGCTCAAAGGAGAAGAAGGCAATACTTTGTGTTGTGTGTGTGTGTGGGGGGGGGGGGGGGGTACTTGTGTTCCCTATACCTCTCCAACGAAGATTATTATTTCTCCAAGTGTGTGAAATGGGGGATGATTCCTTCAACTCCAACTTGTGGTTATTTTGTGCCTCATCATTTACTATCTGCAAGTTATTGCTAGCTTTGTTTACTTGTGGATCTTGTGCACCTAGCTTTATCTTGTCATATAGGTTGTATCCCGTATTTGCATATTTAGATAACTTACTTTATCCACAATTACTAAAGGCAATTAAAAAGAAAAAAGATGTAGCCGCCTTTCAACCCCCTTGAGGGAGTCCTGGATTAGGGGGTATCCGGACAGCCGGATTATATCCTTTGGCCGGACTGTTGGACTATGAAGATACAAGATTGAAGACTTTGTCCCATATTCGGATGGGACTCTCCTTGGCGTGGAAGGCAATCTTGGCAATACGAATATGTAGATCTCCTTCCTTGTAACCGACTCTGTGTAACCCTAGCCCCCTCCGGTGTCTATATAAACCGAAGGGTTTTAGTCCATAGGACAACATACGATCATACCACAGGCTAGCTTCTAGGGTTTAGCCTCTTCGATCTCGTGGTAGATCAACTGTTGTACTACTCATATTATCAAGAACAATCAAGCAGGACGTAGGGTATTACCTCCATCAAGAGGGCCCGAACCTGGGTAAACATCGTGTCCCCTGCCTCCTGTTACCATCCGCCTAGATGCACAGTTCGGGACCCCCTACCCGAGATCCGCCGGTTCTGACACCGACATTGGTGCTTTCATTGAGAGTTTCTCTGTGTCGTCATCGTTAGGCTTGATGGCTCCTTCGATCATCGATAGCGATGCAGTCCAGGGTGAGACTTTTCTCCCTGGACAGATCTTTGTATTCGGCGGATTCGCACTGCGGGCCAACTCGCTTGGCCATCTGGAGCAGATCGAGAGTTACGCCCCTGGCCACCAGGTTAGGTTTGGAAGCTTAAACTACACGTCTGACATCCGCGGAGACTTGATCTTCGACGGACTCGAGCCCCTGCCGAGCGCGCCGCACGGTCATGATGAGCATGATTTAGCTCTACCATCAGACAGTGTTCAGGAGACCGCACCGGCAACCGCTCCGACCCTCAATTCGGAGCCAATTGCGCCATCCATGGACGGGGGGATAGACCTCGCCATGGAGGCCGCATTCTCAGCGGCGATCGGGCCGAGTATCGACCTTACCCTTCACGAGAGTCGTCATGCCAAATTGTTGGATTCTTCCCCGGTCACGGACTCCGAACCGCCTGCGCCCGTGCCTATAGAATCCAACTGGGCGCCGTGTAATGCCCTCGATGCGGCTATATCTCCCACGTGTCGAAGCACGACTTAGAGGCATAACCGCATTGAAAGCAATATTGCAAGTGAGGTAATCTTCACACAACCCATGTAATACATAAGGGAAAGAGATACATAGTTGGCTTACAATCGCCACTTCACACAATTACATGAATAAAACATTACATCATCCAGATACAATCAAGGTCCGACTACGGAACCAAAATAAAAGAAGACTACCCCAAAAGCTACACAAATCCCCGATCGACCCCAACTGGGCTCCACTACTGATCAACTAGAACGAAACAAACAAAAGGACAAGGTCTTCATCGAGCTCCTCCTTTGGTTGCGTCATCTGCACGGTATCATCGGCACCTGCAAACTGGTTTTGGAAGTATCTGTGAGTCACGGGGACTCAGCAATCTCACACCCTCGCGATCAAGACTATTTAAGCTTATGGGTAAGGTAAAGGTATGATGTGGAGCTGCAGCAAGCGACTAGCATATATAGTGGCTAACATACGCAAATGAGAGCGAGAAGATAAGGAAAAGCACGTTCGCACAACTATGATCAAGAAGTGATCCTAGAACAACCTACGTCAAGCATAACTCCAACACCGTGTTCACTTCCCGGACCCCGCCGAGAAGAGACCATCACGGTTACACACGCGGTTGATGTATTTTAATTAAGATCAACTTCAGGTTTTCTACAACCGGACGTTAACAAATTCCCATCCGCCCATAACCGCGGGCATGGCTTTCGAAAGTTCAAATCCCTGCAGGGGTGTCCCAACTTAGCCCATCACAAGCTCTCACAGTCAATGAAGGATATTCCTTCTAGCGGGAAGACCCGATCAGACTTGGAATCCTCGTTACAAGACATTTCGACAATGGTAAAACAAGACCAGCAAAGCCACCCAAATGTGCCGACAAATCCTGATAGGAGCTGCACATATCTCGTTCTCACGACAGACCGGATTGTCCAAACTTCCGGTAGGCCAGCCCAGAGTTGCCCCTGGTGGCCACTGGCGGCTGACAAGGTGGACCAACACTCAGAGGAGCACTGGCCTGGGGGGTTAAAATAATGATGAACCTCGAGAGCGCGACTCCCAAGGGAAAAGAAAAGGCTAGGTGGCGAATGGTAAAACCAAGGTTGGGCCTTGCTGGAGGAGTTTTATTCAAAGTGAACTGTCAAGGGGCTTCCATTATAACCCAACCGCGTAAGGAACGCAAAATTCGGGAACATAACACCGATATGACGGAAACTAGGGCGGCAAGAGTGGAACAAAACACCAGGCATAAGGCCGAGCCTTCCACCCTTTACCAAGTATATAGATGCATTAATTAAATAAGATATATTGTGATATCCCAACAAGTAAACATGTTCCAACAAGGAACAACATCTCCATGTTCCAAACAAGGAACAAACTTCAATCTTCACCTGCAACTAACAACGCTATAAGAGGGGCTGAGCAAAGCGGTAACATAGCCAAACAACGGTTTGCTAGGATAAGGTGGGTTAGAGGCTTGGTTCACAATATGGGAGGCATGATAAGCAAGTGGTAGGTATCGCAGCATAAGCATAGCAAAAGAGCGAGCAACTAGCAAGCAAAGATAGAAGTGATTTCAAGGGTATGGTCATCTTGCCTGAAATCCCGCAAGGAAGAAGAACGAGCCCACGAAGAAGACACACGAACATAGACGAACGGGTCCTCACAAATGCGACAATATGGAACCAACCCGAAGAAGCAACACCGGAAAGAAGCACACAACATAGTAAACAAACCACACATGAACATGGTATGATATGCAGGATGCGGTATGCGATGCATATGCATATGCATGATTTTCAAAGGAATGATTGGACCTGGCCTCAACCTGGAAATCCAAGAGTGCCACTGGAAAGATGAGGTGATTTCGGTTGAAATCGATATAAAGATCACCAGAATCGGATGCACGGTTTGGAAATGGCAAGCAAAACAAATATGGCACCGGTCTGCGATAAACAGCAAGTAGCCAACTAAATGCAACAAGATAAATATGCTACAGCACTCAAACATGGCAAAAAATACATGGCAGGGATCCACTCAAGATGCTTGACAAAAGATGAACACTGAGCTATGGCTAATTCATCCAATAACAGGTTCAAACAAGCATGGCAAAAGTGCAAACGATAACAGGTTTCAGACTTAGTGAAATTAACACAAGCCTGAAATTTATCATCAGGAAGCACACTTTAGAGCATGAAAACTACACTCTACAGGAACTTAACATGGCAAAGCAAGGAATGGAATGAAGCTACTCAAAGCACTTAACAAAAGTCCCTTAGTGACCTTGAGCCAAAAGGGATCAGAGAATACAATTGCAAGCATGTGAACATAGCAAAAACATAAACAGATTCAGACTTAGTGAAAAACCGGAGCATGCAAAACAGTTAACGAGTAGGCATGTTTACTAGCTCGATGCACTCACTACAGAGCATGGCAAGACAAACTAGGCATACACCCATCAAGAATACATGGCACAGAAGCTAGTCATGGCAAGAACAACATCATAGCATGCACGGATCAATAGCATCATCCTTGGCAAAATCGCTAACAAGTCAACAATCTGCCAGGATTCACGATATAGCAAAAGTAGAGCTCGATTGACTCAAGCTAGGGTGCTCCATAAATGCAAACAAAGACATGGATGGATAGAGCACCACAATATTAACAAAACATCCTTACTGATCATCCTCAATAGAGGCACGGATCACTAGGAAACAACATGAACATATGGCATAACGAGAAAATCAGGACAAGGACTTAGTGAAATTCTAAGTACCTGAAATCAGCACTACCGATTATGCTACTTTGCAAGCTTGCGCTAGTCACCACACATATCACAAAAATACATGGCAAGCACCTCTGCAAAGATGGCATGGCATGTAACAAAACACATGTAGAGCTCAGGATCATATCATGCACACATTAAACATGGCAAAAATGACAAATATCTATTTGATGAAACAGATCTGGCAAATTACTCACATATCCCTCTTCCAACGACATTTCGGGCATCAAGATGAGCTCAAATGAAAATGATGCAATGAGATGAAATGATGTACTCTTTGAGATGAACATTTCGATATGCTACACGCTCAAAACAGAGCCACGGATGATGAGTTATGATGCGATGAAAATGCCCAAAAATACTGGAATCTGGGGAACTTGGTGAAATTTGGACCTGCCGGAAAAAGTCAACGCGGGACCGGATGAAGTGGGACGGCGCGGTGCGGATCCGAGACGGGTGTTTGGTTCAGGGAGTGGTGGATCTGGTCCACCCTCACCAGATCCGGTTCCACCCCGACTCCGGCGAGCTCTAGGCTCCGGCGATCGCCGGAGAGGACAGAGGAGGGCGCGAGGCGGCGCAAGGAGGTCGGGGACGACCGGGCAGCGCGGTGGGCGGCGAAAGGCGGTGGCGAGGAAGCTTGGCGGCGGCGAAGGCGAGGCGACGAGCGAGCGGGGCGGCCGGCGACGAAGGGCGCGGTGGCCGGCGTGAACTCCGGTGATGGCCGGTGGTGGCGAGGAACAGAGAGCGAGGCGGCGGGGCTGGAATGGATCTGTGGCGGCGCGGCGGTGCAGATCCGGGCGGCGGCGGGCGGCTGCGCCGGTGACCGACGAGGGCGGCGAAGGTGCAGGCGGCGGGGACGCGGTGGCGCGGACGGCGTGCTCAGATCGGCGGGCGTGGGCTCCCCCGTAGGTGGCGGCGGTGACGGTTAGGCCCCGCGGGCCAGATCCGGGCCGCGCGGGCCGGTGGCGGGGCGCGGTTGAAACGGCGGCGGCGAGGACACTTGGCGCGACGTGATTGGTCCGGCGCGGCGATGCGGACACGTCCGACTCGGGATGGACATGTCCGGCGGCAGGAGGTGGAAGAAGACTAGGGTTTCATCCGAAATTTCGGGGAGATGCACATATTTATAGGTAGAGGGAGCTAGGAGAGTCCAAATGAGGTGCGGTTCGCGGCCACGCGATCGTGACCGAACGACCGAGATGATGGAGGGGGTTTAGGTGGGTTTTGGGCCACTTTGGAAGGGTGTTGGCCTGCAACACTCACGAGGCCTTTTCGGTCCCTCGGTTAACCGTCGGAGTATCAAACGAAGTCCAAATTGCACGAAACTTGACAGGTGGTCTACTGGTTGTAAACCAAGGCCGCATGACAAGTCTCGGTCCAATCTGAAAACATTTAACGCTCGCACACGAAAAAAAGGTAGAAAGGGACACCAGGTGACATAGGAGCGCCGGATTGCAAAACGGACAACGGGGAAAATGCTCGGATGCATGAGACGAACATGTATGCAAATGAAATGCACATGATGACATGATATGCAATGCATGACACGCAATCAATGACAAGGCAACAACAGCGAAAAACTGGAGGACACCTGGCACATTGGTCTTGGGGCGTTACAACACTCCACCACTACGAGAGGATCTCGTCCCGAGATCTAGAATGGCACCGGAGGGAAAACACAAAAGGAAGAGAAGAGGTGAAACTAAGTTGCTTCTTTGACAAACGAGTGAAACCAAAGAACCTTGAAAAGGTTGAGCAAAATGAAAGAAAGAAAGCAACAGAGAAGAACAGAGTTGAAAGCACTCCGTTAAGAAAGAGGAATAAGAAAGAACCACTTTGGGCAGCACTCCGGTTGAGAAGAGATGCAAGGCTTGATAAGATGAAAAGAACTTGAGCCGAGGGCACAACTCTCCGGTTAAATGGATAGGCATGAAAAGAATATGATCTTTGACAAAATGAGATGATGGGTGAAAAGAACAGCGTCGCAATGCCTCCGGAAGAGAGAAATAGAATATAGATCATTGAAATAAAAGAATGGAGAAGAAAAGCCAACTTCTGCCACAAAAGAGTTTGACAAGGTATCCTTAGGAGAAGGGTTAAACGGAGTTGTTGGAACACCAACAACGAAAAGAATAAACTTGATATGGTCTTATGGAATACATCTCAAATTATGAGGTGACAACCTGCCACTCACGGAAAAAAAGAATTGGATTGATAAGAACAAGGAGACGAGAAGCTATCTCACCGGGAGGATAAATGAAGAACTTGGGTCATTTATAAGCACCATAATTAGCAACAATCCTTAGGGAAGGATTTAGGTGAAATGTAACCCAAGATAACTCCAATGATGAGATTGATGGATTTAAAATACCTCATTCTTAATAACATGTGAATCATGAAACATGAACTCAATTATCAAGAATGACATCACACCACCTCAAATTATATGGAAGAAAGAATTGCACTCCGAATAGCAAGATGAAGAATGCTTGAACTCCTCTAAAAAGAAACTTGATGAACACTTCGAGAAGGAATTAAATCCTTTAAGAACCATCATGTAGAGTCTCCATGAAGAACTCCGGTACAAAAAAGGGATGATGAAGACAGAAGGAAAAAGAAGTTGAGAACACAAGGTGAAACCTTGAGATGATTTAGATGGATCTCCGTGAGGAAAAAATAATAATGAGAGAGCTTGGAACTCTAGGAAAAGAAAGATGAACAAATGAGATCAAGAATTTTGATGAACCTCCGGAATAAGGAATTAATCAATTGGATGAACAAGAATAAGAATTATGTTATGCTTATCCTTCACCAATTAAATTGATGACAATGAACAGATTTGGCATATTGCTTATTCTCGTAGAAAGGATTAAGATAGATATAGCGCAAACTTAAGAAGGTCTTCGACGAACCACTGACAGAATTAGGAAACAACGAATGAATTGACATGATAAGAAAGAAGAAGAAAATCTTGAACGAACCACCGTAAGCATTGACAAAGAACGAAGTAAAGGGATAAATCACCGGAAAGGATTAGAGAACGAATGAAAATACTTTAGGGAAATTAGATCCACGAGAACAAAAGATCGCGAGCTTATTAGAGAATATACTTGAATGAAGCCCCGATCAGATTTGGAGAACGAGAGCTGAAGGCTGGAATGAATAAATCTTAGCTGATGGGCTCTGAATAATTGAACTAAACAGAATCTTGAATTGCTCCGGATAGGTGAAAAGAATTCTCACGATCAAAACAATTATGAGAGGATGGCATCAAGCTAGAACCATAAATCTTGAAGAGAAAGGAGCAAGATATGGAAGAAAAACTCTTCTTCGGTCTTCAAAATCTGAGAATGACGACGAGAAACACCACCAATAATTGAAGAGGCACTCCGGAAGAATCAAAAGTGAAGAGATTTAGCCAACGATGAGAATGATTTAACCGATCTTGTAGAAAGGCATTTGACTAATGATAAATCATTCTTACGTCAAACTTCGAAAAGAAATTTGAGGATAGCTCCGGGAAAATAAGAAGAGTCAGGTAAGATCCTGGGAAAAGACCTGTGGGTTAGGGCCCACTCAAAAGAAACACCGTTGAAATGATTTAAAAGAGAGGTTGCACCGGTTGAATTAAATGACTTGAATGAGATAACAACCTCGAAAGATCTTGAACGAATGCAGAGTGGAAAACACGAATCTTCGAGATATCTTGAGCACTCTGGAACAATTAAATAGCGAGAAGTGAATGAATATTAGGTGCACCGACATGAGAAGGTATTTGAAACGAGGAAAAAGGGATATGAGATCAACACTGAAAGCTTGATTTGAAAACCACCGGAGATGAAAAGAATGAAGAATGACAAACTTGAAGCTCCATTAGAATCTTCATGAGAACATTGACGGAAAAAGAAGGATGGGGAGACTTCACAAGAATAAAAGGATACTTGATAAAGAAATCCGAGTCCTCGAAGAAAAAGGGGTGGGTGGGCGGGAAAAACAAAGGCAACTTTGAGACGGATGAAACAAACACCATTGAGAAGAACTGATACTTGATCTTGCGGATGTTGAAATGTTCGGATCCACTTGAAGAGAAAACACGCCGGTTGAAAAATATTGACAGCACAATCTCGATGATCGAGAAGGATTAGTATTCACATAGAAATATGAGAATACCACTTAGAAAAGGTATGGAATCAACATTTGACTTCGAAGCAACTCGAATACCGCAACTCAAAACAAAACAAAGGATTGGCTTGCAAAATAAGCCGGAACAAACATATGATAGAGATTTCGTCCGAAGTTTTCGTGGTGGGGCCTACACGGGCTCGATCGTACAACACCATAATGTACAAGGCAGTGCACATGACATACGAAGCGTCCCCGAGTCGGCATAGACAAGGACTCTTTAAGACACAACGAGACCACTGTAAAACCAATCGTGGATAGGCGGACCACTAGACGTCGAACCCCAATTTCGTATCATACATCCATCAGAAAGATATCCTAAGAGCTACTTGAATTCCCACTTATAAACTCCCGAAATTTTCCCAGTTATGCAATCAGGTATTGGGGATACAGGGGAAGCATAATATCTCACCCAAACTAGCAAATCCTACATCCAGCTGTATCCATCCTTCAACACATAACCAAGAAACCTTCGGAAATCGTCTACCTCAACCTTCGAAAAGCATCCGTTATACGAGTTATGGCAATACTCTCGAACTCCTGCCCCAGTACTGGGTGGCGTTGAGGTTATCTCACCAACAATTGCATAAAAGAGATTTTTGATGTTGGCGAAACTAAACTCAGGTATTCCAGAACTGCAACGATAAAATTGTGACGACAACACCTCGAACCTCAACACCCCGGGACACTGCCACAACCCCTAAATGACAGGAGGCACCAAGAATAATGTGCTCGTCACAAAACCATCAGAACGATTCCAAGATACCCGCGTGATCCTAAATTTTTTTAGTGAAATTTGAGAAGAGAAGAGTCAAAACTCTATGTCAGGATGCCTCACCAGAGCGACAAAGGGACTGAGGAGTAAAAAGAAAACCTAACTCTCCGATATATATAATCCTAAATGACTCAAAACATTTGTAGACTCACTAATGCCAGCGGTTCGATCAAGCAGGGGGCTCCTAAGGTCGGGGAAGGCTCTGATACCAACTTGTAACGCCCTCAATGCGGCTATATCTCCCACGTGTCAAAGCACGACTTAGAGGCATAACCGCATTGAAAGCAATGTCGCAAGTGAGGTAATCTTCACACAACCCATGTAATACATAAGGGAAAGAGATACATAGTTGGCTTACAATCGCCACTTCACACAATTACATGAATAAAACATTACATCATCCAGATACAATCAAGGTCCGACTACGGAACCAAAATAAAAGAAGACTACCCCAAAAGCTACACAAATCCCCGATCGACCCCAACTGGGCTCCACAACTGATCAACTAGAACGAAACAAACACAAAGGACAAGGTCTTCATCGAGCTCCTCCTTGAGCTTGGTTGCGTCATCTGCATGGTATCATCGGCACCTGCAAACTGGTTTTGGAAGTATTTGTGAGTCACGGGGACTCAGCAATCTCACACCCTCGCGATCAAGACTATTTAAGCTTATGGGTAAGGTAAAGGTATGATGTGGAGCTGCAGCAAGCGACTAGCATATATGGTGGCTAACATACGCAAATGAGAGCGAGAAGAGAAGGCAAAGCACGTTCGCACAACTATGATCAAGAAGTGATCCTAGAACAACCTACGTCAAGCATAACTCCAACACCGTGTTCACTTCCCGGACCCCGCTGAGAAGAGACCATCACGGTTACACACGCGGTTGATGTATTTTAATTAAGATCAACTTTAGGTTTTCTACAACCGTACGTTAACAAATTCCCATCTGCCCATAACCGTGGGCATGGCTTTCGAAAGTTCAAATCCCTGCAGGGGTGTCCCAACTTAGCCCATCACAAGCTTTCACGGTCAACGAAGGATATTCCTTCTAGTGGGAAGACCCGATAAAACTCGGAATCCCGGTTACAAGACATTTCGACAATGGTAAAACAAGACCAGCAAAGCCACCCGAATGTGCCGACAAATCCTGATAGGAGCTGCACATATCTCGTTCTCAGGGCACACCGGATTGTCCAAACTTTCGGAAGGCCAGCCCAGAGTTGCCCCTGTATGCCACCGGCGGCTGACAAGATGGACCAACACTCAGAGGAGCACTGGCCCGGGGGGGTTAAAATAATGATGACCCTCGAGAGCGCGACTCCCAAGGGAAAAGAAAAGGCTAGGTGGCGAATGGTAAAACCAAGGTTGGGCCTTGCTGGAGGAGTTTTATTCAAAGCGAACTGTCAAGGGGTTCCCATTATAACCCAACCGCGTAAGGAACGCAAAATCCGGGAACATAACACTGATATGACAGTAACTAGGGCGACAAGAGTGGAACAAAACACTAGGCATAAGGCCGAGCCTTCCACCCTTTACCAAGTATATAGATGCATTAATTAAATAAGATATATTGTGATATCCCAACAAGTAAACATGTTCCAACAAGGAACAACATCTCCATGTTCCAAACAAGGAACACACTTCAATCTTCACCTGCAACTAACAACGCTATAAGAGGGGCTGAGCAAAGCGGTAACATAGCCAACCAACGGTTTCCTAGGATAAGGTGGGTTAGAGGCTTGGTTCACAATATGGGAGGCATGATAAGCAAGTGGTAGGTATCGCAGCATAGGCATAGCAAAAGAGCGAGCAACTAGCAAGCAAAGATAGAAGTGATTTCGAGGGTATGGTCATCTTGCCTGAAATCCCGCAAGGAAGAAGAACAAGCCCACGAAGAAGACACACGGACGTAGACGAACAGGTCCTCACAAACGCGACAATACGGAACCAACCCGAAGAAGCAACACCGGAAAGAAGCACACAACATAGTAAACAAACCACACATGAACATGGTATGATATGCGGGATGCAATATGCGATGCATATGCATATGCATGATTTACAAAGGAATGATTGGACCTGGTCTCAACTTGGAAATCCAAGAGTGCCGCTGGAAAGATGAGGTGATTTCGGTGAAATCGATATAAAGATCACCGGAATCGGATGCACGGTTTGGAAATGGCAAGCAAAACAAATATGGCACCGGTCTGCGATAAACAACAAGTAGCCAACTAAATGCAACAAGATAAATATGCTACATCACTCAAACATGGCAAAAAAATACATGACAGGGATCCACTCAAGATGCTTGACAAAAGATGAACACTGAGCTACGACTAATTCATCCAACAACAGGTTCAAACAAGCATGGCAAAAGTGCAAACGATAACAGGTTTCAGACTTAGTGAAATTAACACAAGCCTGGAATTTATCATCAGGAAGCACACTTTAGAGCATGTAAACTACACGCTACAGGAACTTAACATGGCAAAGAAAGGCATGTCATGAAGCTACTCAAAGCACTTAACAAAAGTTCCTTAGTGACCTTGAGCCAAAAGGGATCAGAGAATACAATTGCAAGCATGTGAACATAGCAAAAACATAAACAGATTCAGACTTAGTGAAAAACTGGAGCATGCAAAACAGTTAATGAGTAGGCATGTTTACGAGCTTGATGCACTCACTACAGAGCATGGCATGACAAACTAAGCATACACCCATCAAGAATACATGGCATAGAAGCTAGACATGGTAAGAACAACATCATAGCATGCACGGATCAATAGCAACATCCTTGGAAAATCGCTAACAAGTCAACAATCTACGAGGATTCATGATATAGCAAAAGTAGAGCTCGATTGACTCAAGCTAGGGTGCTCCATAAATGCAAACAAAGAAATGGATGGATAGAGCACCACAATGTTAACAAAACATCCTTAATGATCATCCTCAAAAGAGGCACGGATCACTAGGAAACAACATGAACATATGGCATAACGACAAAATCAGGACAAGGACTTAGTGAAATTCTAAGTCCCTGAAATCAGCATTACCGATTACGCTACTTTGCAAGCTTGTGCTAGTCACCACACATATCACAAAAATACATGGCAAGCACCTCTGCAAAGATGGCATGGCACTTAACAAAACACATGTAGAGCTCAGGATCATATCATGCACACATTAAACATGGCAAAAATGACAAATATCTATTTGATGAAACAGATCTGGCAAATTACTCACATAGCCCTCTTCCAACGACATTTCAGGCATCAAGATGAGCTCAAATGAAAATGATACAATGAGGTGAAATGATGTACTCTTTGAGGCAAACATTTCGATATGCTACACGCTGAAAATGGAGCCACGAATGATGAGTTATGATGCGATAAAAATGCCCAAAAATACTGGAATCTGGGGGACTTCGTGAAATTTGGACCTTCGGGAAAAGTCAACGCGGGACCGGATGAAGCGGGACGGCGCAGTGCGGATCCGAGACGGGTGTTTGGTTCGGGGAGTGGTGGATTTGGT
This sequence comes from Triticum monococcum, assembly GCA_034509565.1. Lineage (NCBI taxonomy): Eukaryota > Viridiplantae > Streptophyta > Magnoliopsida > Poales > Poaceae > Triticum > Triticum monococcum. Next base: position 391,136,225 of record CM067841.1, read on the forward strand.
CCACCCTCACCAGATCCGGTTCCACCCCGACTCCGGCGAGGTCTAGGCTCCGGCGATCACCGGAGAGGACGGAGGAGGGCGCGAGGCGGCGCAAGGAGGTCAGGACGACCGGGCAGCACAGTGGCCGGCGAAAGGCGGTGGCGCAGGCGAGGCGATGAGCGAGCGGGGCGGCCGGCGACGAAGGGCGCGGTGGCCGGCGCGAACTCCGGTGATGGCCGGTGGCGGCGCGGAACAGAGAGCGAGGCAGCGGGGCTGGAACGGATCTGTGGCGGCGCGGCGGTGCAGATCCGGGCGGCGGCGGGCGGCTGCGCCGGTGACCGACGAGGGTGGCGAAGGTGCAGGCGTCGGGGACATGGTGGCATGCCGGCGACGGAGGCGGCGGCCGGTGGGCGTGGACGGCGCGCTCGGATCGGCGGGCGTGGGCTCCGCTGCAGGTGGCGGCGGCGACGGTTGGGCCCCGTGGGCCAGATCCGGGCCGCGCAGGCTGGTGGTGGGGCGCGGTTGAAACGGTGGCAGCAAGGACACTTGGCGTGACGTGATTGGTCCAGCATGGCGATGCGGACACGTCCGAATCGAGATGGACATGTCCGGCGGCAGGAGGTGGAAGAAGACTAGGGTTTCATTCGAAATTTCGGGGAGATGCACATATTTATAGGTAGAGGGAGCTAGGAGAGTCCAAATGAGGTGCGGTTCGCGGCCACGCGATCGTGATCGAACGACCGAGATTATGGAAGGGGGTTTAGGTGGGTTTTGGGCCACTTTGGAAGGGCGTTGGGCTGCAACACTCACGAGGCCTTTTCGGTCCCTCGGTTAACCGTTGGAGTATCAAACGAAGTCCAAATGACACGAAACTTGACAGGCGGTCTACCAGTAGTAAACCAAGGCCGCATGAAAAGTCTCGGTCCAATCCGAAAATGTTTAACGCCCGCACACGAAAAAAAGGTAGAAAGGGACACCGGGTGACATTGGAGCGTCGGGTTGCAAAACAGACAACGGGGAAAATGCTCGGATGCATGAGACGAACATGTATGCAAATGAAATGCACATGATGACATGATATGAAATGCATGACACGCAATCAATGACAAGGCAACAACATCGAAAAACTGGAGGACACCTGGCACATTGGTCTTGGGGCGTTACACGCCGATCATGGAGTTCACCTCCGTGGATATCTTTCAGCACTCGCCCTTCAGCGACATACTGAACTCATTAGGGTCTCTCTCCTTGTCAGGAGAGTCCTGGCCGAACTATGTCCGGCAGGATTGGGATGCGGATGATGAAGAAATTCGCTGCCCACCCACCACCCACTTAGTAGCCACCATCGACAATTTGACCGACATGCTCGACTTCAACTCCGAAGACATCGACGGTATGGACGACGATGCAGGAGACGAACAAGAACCACTGCCCACAGGGCACTGGACATCCACCTCATCATATGATATATATATATATATATATATATATATATATGGTGGACACACCCAAAGAAGGCAATGGCGACGGGACAGCGGAGGATGACCCCTCCAAGAAGCAACCCAAGCGCCGACGTCAGCGGCGCCGCTCTAAGTCTCGCCAAGGCAAAAGCAGTGATACCGGCATAGGAGATAATAGCACTCTGGACAGTGCCGAAGATGATGACAATCCCCTCCAGCAAGATTTAAAGCAGGAGGATGGAGAAGCCAGCCCTCCCGAGAGAGCGGTAGATGGAGAGGCGGAGGATGATATTTACATGCCTCCCTCTGAAGACGAGGCAAGCCTCGACGATGACGAATTTGTCGTGCCTGAGGATCCCGTCGAGCAAGAGCACTTCAAGTGCCGGCTTATAGCCACAGCAAACAGCCTTAAGAAAAAGCAACAACAGCTTCGAGCTGATTAAGATTTGCTAGCTGACAGATGGACTGAAGTCCTTGCGGCCGATGAATATGAACTCAAATGCCCCTCCGAGAGTTACCCAAAACGCAGGTTGCTACCCCGACTATAGGATGAAGCATTAAAACCTACATCTCCAGTGTATGATGCGGCTAATCGGCCACCTCGTGGCCGCGACAGAGAGGCATTTCAGGCAAAAGCTCAGCCCGCACCCCGACACCACTCAAATAAAAATGTCAAGGTATGGGGAAACACGCTAGACCTGCAAGATGTGTTGGAGGACGAAGCAAAACACGCAATATCGATCTATGGATCACGAGGGCACGCCACTATGCGAGACGATAACCGTCACGTTGGATATAGTAAAAGTAAATCCGGCCGGGCTGAACACAGCGGACAAGACTCATTTGAGCCGCGTCACGATATAGCCCAGTACAGAGGCGCCGCACACCCCCTATGCTTCACAGACAAAGTAATGGATCACCAAATCCCAGAGGGCTTCAAACCCGTAAATATCAAATCATACGACGACACAACAGATCCTGCGGTATGGATCGAGGACTTCCTCCTGCACATCCACATGGCCCGCGGTGACGATCTACACACCACCAAATACTTGCCACTCAAACTCAAAGGACCAGCTCGGCATTGGCTCAATAGCCTGCCAGCAGAATCCATTGGCTATTGGGAAGATCTGGAAGCCGCATTCCTCAACAACTTCCAGGGCACTTATGTGCGACCACCAGATGCCGATGACTTGAGCCACATAATTCAACAGCCAGAGGAATTGGCTAGGCAATTCTGGACACGGTTCCTGACAAAGAAAAATCAAATCATCGACTTTCCGGATGCAGAGGCCCTAGCAGCTTTTAAGCACAACATCCGTGACGAGTGGCTCGCCCGGCACCTTGTCCAGGAAAAGCCGAAACCTATGGCAGCCCTCACGACACTCATGACCCGCTTTTGCATGGGAGAGGACAGCTGGCTGGCTTGCAGCAATAACATATCAAAGAACCATGGTACTTCGGATACCAAGGATAGCAATGGCAGGTCACGTCACAGCAAACACAAGCGCCGCATCAACAGCGACAATACCAAGGATACGACAGTCAATGCCGGATTCAGAGGCTCAAAACCCGGTCAGCAGAAAAAGCCATTCAAAAGAAGCACTCCGGGCCCGTCCAGTTTGGACCGTATACTCGATCGCTCGTGTCAAATACACGGCACCCCCGACAAGCCAGCCAATCACACCAACAGGGAATGTTGGGTGTTCAAGCAGGCTGACAAATTAAATGCCGAAAACAAAGATAAGGGGTTACATAGCGATGACGAGGAGGAGCCCCGGCTGCCAAACGCCGGAGGACAGAAGAGGTTCCCCCCACAAGTGCGGACGGTGAACATGATATACGCAACCCACATCCGCAAGAGGGAGCGGAAGCATCCCCTAAGGGACGTATATGCGTTGGAGCCAGTCGCCCCAAAGTTCAACCCATGGTCCTCTTGTCCGATCACCTTCGATCGTAGGGACCACCCCACTAGTATCCATCATGGCGGATTTGCCGCACTGGTCCTAGACCCAATCATCGACGGATTTCACCTCACTCGAGTCCTTATGGACGGCGGCATCAGCCTAAACCTGCTTTATCAAGACACAGTGCACAAAATGGGTATAGACCCCTCAAGGATCAAACCCACAAAAACAACCTTCAAAGGCGTCATACCAGGTGTAGAGGCCCATTGCACAGGCTCAGTCACACTGGAAGTGGTCTTCGGATCCCCGGATAACTTCCGAAGCGAGGAGTTAATCTTCGATATAGTCCCGTTCCGCAGTGGCTATCACGCAATGCTCGGGCGAACCGCATTTGCGAGATTTAATGCGATACCGCATTATGCATACCTCAAGCTCAAGATGCCAGGACCTCGGGGGATCATCACAGTCAATGGAAACACATAACGCTCTCTCCGCACGGAGGAGCACACTACAGCCCTCACAGCAGAAGCACAAAGCAGCCTCTTCAGGCAATCCACCAGTTCGGTGATTAAACACCCGAACACCGTCAAGCGTGCCCGGAGTAATCTGCAATAAGACCGCCTGGCACGTTCTGAGCTCGCATAGCAATGCGGCCCCCACTCCAGTCCCAGCCAAATGGCGAAATCCGTGCCATGCGTACATAACTACGCATTGAAAATACCATGGGCATAAGTGGGGGGGGGGCACGACTACGGCACGCCCCAAAACGCGGCTCAACCGCACTAGGGGCTACCCGCTTTGTTATTTTTTATCTCTTTCGGGACTTTATTCTCTGGAAACCCCGTCCGACAGTACGATTTCCGGACACACGATACAACAAACAAGGAGGCAGAAAGCTACGTCGCACCATGGAACTCCTAGGTGGTCTCTGATAACGAGTGAAATACATGCTTTAAATACCATTCCTCATCTTGCCCTTGGAGGGGACATGTCAAATAGTCCTACTTTTTGCTTATCGCACTACTTGTATCATTCTGCTTCGACGCACCTTTTTGAACAAACAATGCATAGCACTAGACTATTACCGCATTCTCTATTCTTTTATATATATGTTCATTCATGACATTCAGCACCCATACACTCTGGTACGGCCAATACGCCAGGGGCTTAAGCATACCCCATAATACGACGTGAGAAATCCGAACACTTTCGACAATGCGGCACCCCGAACTTATAGCATTATATGCATCAGCTCTGAATCATGTCTTGGGTCAATAGTTGGGTTTGCCCGGCTCCCATGTTTTGGTACCTTACGTTCCGCTATATCGGCTAAGGTAGCACTGGGAGAACTACTGCGATTGTGCCCCGGTTCATCTGGGCAAGCACCTCAGTAGAGAAAGCTAAAACTGACTATCATGATAAGGCAAGAGTTGGTCGCTGTTCGAGAGGTCTCGAGTCCCTAAAGTCTTATGCCGCTTAGGGCGAGGAGTCGGCTTTGTCCGGCTTAGGCGTGTATAGCGCCCCGAATTCGGCCTTCCGAACACTAGGGGCTTCACCAAAATTTAAAATTGTAGACTTCTATGGCTAAGTGAGAGTGATAAAACATTATAGTCTGATTGCCTTGTTCGTTGCCCTGAGCACCTCCCTCGAAGGACCCAAAAATGGGAAAAAGAGTGCTTAGATTTATCCCGAACACCCCAGCACTCGTGGCATGGGGGCAGAAGCCGACGACTGGCCATCTCTCAGATTTGATAAACAGCCGCACAGAAGGTAATATTTTAAATTCAAACAAGCGTTGCATAGCGAGTATGAACAAGTTTTCATAATACAGGATCACACGAGCAAGTTCATTAAAAAATTACATCCTTCGCACACTCGTCCGCCACAAGACAGGCACCCTTCAGGACACCCTCATAATACATTTCGGGGTGGCGATGCTCCTTGCCCCGTGGCGGCCCCTCCTTCACCAGCTTCTCGGCGTCCATCTTGGCCCAGTGCACCTTCGCACAGGCAAAAGCCCGGCGTGCACCTTCGATGCAGACGGACCGCTTTCTGACTTCCATATGTGGGCAGGCATCCACAAGCCGCCTCACCAGGCCGAAGTAGCTGTTGGGAAGGGAGTCGCCAGGCCACATCCGGACTATAAGGCCCCTCATGGCCTGTTCGGCCGCCTTGTGCAGCTCGACCAGTTGCTTCAGCTGGTCGCTCACAGGCATCGGGTGTCCGGTCCCAGTATATTGAGACCAGAACAACTTATTTGTCGAGCTTCCCTCCTTGTCCTGGTAGTACTTTGTGGCATCCGACACACTGCGGGGCAAACCTGCGAATGCTCCTGGAGAGCTCCGGACTCGGGTAAGTAACAAGTAATTTACTTTCACATGCTTTGCTTTGCATAATGAATGCCTTACCCGCCGCTATCTTCCTCATTGGCTCAATTTCCTGGAGGGCCTTTTGGGCGTCAGCCTTGGCATGCTTTGTGCTCTCGAGGGCCGCGGCAAACTCGGACTCTTGCGTCTTCGAGTCAAGCTCCAAATTCTCATGCTTCTTCACGAGAGCCTGGAGCTATTGTTGCACCTCGCCCACCCGTGCCTCTTGTTTCTCCGGCTCGGTGCGCTCCTTGGCCGCTTTGTTTTCGGCCTCGGACAACGCTTGCTTCAGGGTTGCCACTTCGGTCGTGGCCCCTGGCACATCCATGATGATCCTATCATTTTTGCAACTGCATCTTATATATATATATAAGACAAGGAATTAGTTACCTTTGTTCTCCTCGGGCTGCCTCTTGGCAAGGCCGAGCTCTTTCTCGGACCGCTCGAGGTTCTGCTTTAGTGCAGCGACCTCCGCAGTCAGTGCAGCAGAGGTCAGGAGCGAAGCCTGCATACGCATATATACATACTTATATTAGACTCCTGCAGATATTATTTGATCTATTCGGCTTTTCTTTGTGAACACCAAACAGAGCATCAGGGGCTACTGTCTATGCGGTAATATTTTCCTATATTTTAAATACTTACCTCAAAGCCTGTTAGAAGGCTGGCACAGGCTTCAGTCAGTCTGCTCTTTACAGACTGAACCTTCTTGATCACCGCACTCATAATAGTGCGGTGCTCTTTGTCGATGGAAGCGCCGTGAAGCGCTCCCAGCAGGTTGTCCGGTGCCTCTGGATGGACAGAGGTCACCGGCACGGGCGGCTTGCCCCTCTTGGAAGGGGGCCGCCTACTGGAGTCCGGAACCACTAGAGGTTTTGGCGCGGTGTTCGTCTGAGGGCCGAACTTGGAGCCCTTGGGAGTCTTGCTCCCTTTGCGCCTGGAGTCCGGAAGGTCGCCTTGAGGCGCCTTCAGGACTATCTCCCCCCGGCTCGGTACCCCTTCAGACAATACCTCGACATTGTCCGTAGGGCGAGGAGAGGATGCGGTTGGAAGTGACTCACTATTCATATCCCATGATTCCAAGGAACCATCCGACGAGGATACGTCGATACGGGCTCGGGGCGGACTGCATGATCATATTCGATGTTAGGAGAAGCAGTGCAATAAAAGTATGCTATGAGTTACTCTGGTATCCAAATACTTACGACTTCGCCAGGGGCCTGGCCCTGAGTAACCACTCGTCCTCGCTGCGGTGGCGGTGGTAGAACAATCCGGAAGGAGAGTCCTTCCCTTCTTGGACCCTTCGGCCTCCCCGGTTGGGGCGGCCTTCCTTTTCTTGTCTCCCCTGGCTGGAGGGGGAGAATCTTCATCTTCCTACCCCTCGTTTTCATGGGAGGAGTGTGTCTCGGAGTTATCAGACGATGAGTCCGATACCACCTGGCGCCGGGAACTCTTTCGGGCTCCCATGGCCTTCTTCTTGATCTTCTTCTCCGACACCTCATAAGGAGCCGGAGTCCGCATCTCCGTCAGGAGAGCATCTGCAGGGTCTTTGGGCAGATGGGCTGTCGGTGTCAAAACCGGTGGATCTCGGGTAGGGGGTCCCGAACTGTGCGTCTAAGGCGGATGGTAACAGGAGGCAGGGAACATGATTTTACCCAGGTTCGGGCCCTCTTAATGGAGGTAAAACCCTACGTCCTGCGTGATTAATATTGATGATATGGGTAGTACAAGAGTAGATCTACCACGAGATCAGAGAGGCTAAACACTAGAAGCTAGCCTATGGTATGATTGTATGTTGTAGTTGATGTTGTTCTACGGACTAAAACTCTCCGGTTTATATACGGTTACAAAGGAGGAGATATCCATATCCGTATTGCCTAGCTTGCCTTCCACGCCAAGTAGAGTCCCATCCGGACACAAGACGAAGTCTTCAATCTTGTATCTTCATAGTCTAACAGTCCGGCCAATGGAGATCGTCTGGCTGTCCGGAGACCCCCTAATCCAGGACTCCCACAGTAGCCCATGAACCAGGCTTCAATGACGATGAGTCCGGCGCGCAGTATTGTCTTCGGCATTGCAAGGCGGGTTCCTTCTCCGAATACATCACAGAAGGATTTGAATACAAGGATAGTGTCCGACCCTGTAAAATAAGTTCCACATACCACCGTAGAGAGAATAATATTTCCGCAAATCTAATTTGCTGACTTGTTTTGGCAACACGACATTATGCCATGGCCCGGTGATTATTCGAACCGTTTCCTTTAACTAGCCCCACACATAAAGCGAGGCAGTTTTTCGACACGTCTTGTCAAAGCAAAGATCGTGTCCCCTTATCACGGGATTCTCATCAATACGGGCATGGGTAACCCGACCACGCCATCGATTACGACGCTTGGGAGATAAGCGAGTTTTACCAGGCTAGTGGGGACGCTTAGTTTCGTCCGCCCATATAAAGGGATAATGATTCACCTTTTCATCCACGCCTTCTTCCTCCTTTGCTCATTCGTTTTCGCACACTCGAGTTCTAGCGCCCAAGTCCGCACTTCCCACCTCAACCTTCTCCAACCATGTCTGGAGCGGGAGGCAGGTGGATGGTCTCCTCCGTCATGGAGGGAGACGTCAAGAAGCTGCGCGGAGCCGGATACTTAGCCGCGAATATCGCGCATCGGCTGCCTGCTACGGGGCAGATCGTCCCTACCCCGGAACCTCACGAGAGGGTAGTTTTCCACCACCACTTCCTCCGCGGACTGGGGTTTCCCCTCCATCCATTCGTCCATGGTCTCATGTTCTACTACGGGCTGGACTTTCATGATCTGGCCTCGAACTTTGTCCTCAATATTTTGGTGTTCATCGTCGTGTGTGAGGCTTTTCTCCGCATCCGGCCCCAGTTCGGCCTGTGGTTAAAGACCTTCAATATCAAGCCGAAGGTGGTACAAGGCCAACAAGCATAATGCGGCGGAGCCATGGTGGGCAAGATGCCCGACGTTACATGGCTTGAAAGCTCCTTTGTGGAGACAATAAAGGGATGGCAATCGGCGTGGTTCTACATCACTGAGCCGCGCGACGCCAAATGGGCGGCAGCCCCCGAGTTTCGATCCGGATTCCCTACACGGCTCACTTCCTAGAAAGAGAAGGGCTTGTCGTGGGGCTCATCGGTGGAGCTGTATGGACTCTAGAAATGTATCTAGAGTATGGCAAGCAAGAAGCTCAAGCTTGTCAACATAGTCCAGGTTATGCTCATCCGCCAGATCCTCCCGTCTCAACAACGGGATTTTAACTTGTGGGAGTTCGACCCGGCCCGGCACCAGACTCTGAGCGAGATCTTTGATTCGACGCACAAGGACGTCTGGAAGGTGCTGTTCAAGGGCGCCGAGGTCCCTCCTTCTCTCGCCGAGGACCGCGGACTAAGCGCGAAGCGCCTAGCATGTTCGGTGAGTTCAATATGTCCTGTAGGACATGTGCGGGGTCTAATCTCCATGCCTTTGATAGGACTGGGTGGAGACGTCGGGGCAGATTAACTGTCCGGCCCCTTTGCCCGAAGACACTGTGGATGCTCTCCTGATGGAGATGCTGACTCCGGCTCCTTACAAGGTGCCGGAGAAGACCAAGAAGGCCAAGGGAACCCGAAAGAGTTCCCGGTGCCAGGTGTTATCGGACTCATCATCCGATGACTCTACGGTGCACTCCTCCACCGAAGACGAGGAAGAAGAAGAAGAAGATGCTCCCCCTCCAGTCGGGGGAGATAAGAAAAGGAAGGCCTCCCCAACTGGGGGGCCGAAGGGTCCAAGAAGGGGAGACTCTCCTTCCGGACTACTCTACCACCGCCGCCGACGATGACAGAGACGAGTGGTTGCCCAGGGCCAAGCCCCTGGGGAGATCGTAAGTATTCGAATACCAGAGTAACTCGTAGAATTCCTTTGTTGCACTGCTTTCCCTAACGCCGAACATGACTATGTAGGCCGCCACGAGCCAGTATCGATGTATCATCGGACGGCTTCCTGGGCTCGTCGGACATGGATAGCGATCAAGTCCCAACTGCCACCTCCCCTCATCCTGCGGGTGACGCCGAGGTGCTGTCTCACGAGGCACCGGGTCGAGGGGAGACAGTCCCGGAGGCGCCTCAAGGCGGCCTCCCGGACTCCGGGAGCCGAGGGGACAAGGCCCCTGAGAGCTCCGAGTTCGGCTCTCAGCCGAACACCGTGCCGGAACCTCCAGTGGTTCCGGGCTCGGGCAGGCGGCCTCCTTCCAAGAGGGGCAAGATGCCCGTGCCGGTGACCTCTGTCTATCCAGAGGTGCCGGACAATCTGCTGGAAGCGCTTCTTCCATCGACGAGGAGCACCGTACTATTATGAGTGCGGTGGTCCAGAAGGTTCAGTCCGCCAAGAGCAGATTGACTGAAGCCTGTGCGAGCCTTCTAACAGGCTTTGAGGTAAGTGTTTTAAAATATAGGAAAAATATTACCGCATAGACAGTACCCACTGATTCTTTGTTCGCTGTTCACAAAGAAAAGCCGAACAGAGGATCAAATAATATCGCAGGAGTCTAATATAAGTATGTCAATATGCGTATGCAGGCCTCGCTGGTGGCGTCCGCCGCACTGACTGTGGAGGTTGCCATACTGAAGCAGGACCTCGAGGGGTCCAAGAAAGAGCTCGGCCTTGCCAAGAGGCAGCTCGAGGAGAACAAGGGTAAGTAATACCCTGTCTATAGATATGTATATATATATATAAAGACGTGATTGCAAAATGACAGGATCATCGTATGCCTGCCAGGGGCCACGACCGAGGTGGCGACCCTAAAGCAAGCACTAACCAAGGCCGAAGATAAAGCAGCCAAGGAGCGCGCCGAGCGAGAAAAGCAAGAGGCTCGGGTGGGCAAGGTGCAGCAAGAGCTCCAGGCTCTCATGACGAAGCACGAGGCGTTGGAGCTTGACTCGAAGACGCGAGAGTCTGAGCTTGCCGCGGCCCTCGAGAGCGCGAAAAGTGCCAAGGCCGAAGCCCAAAAGGCCCTCCAGGAGAGTGACGCAATGAAGAAGATAGCGGCGGGTAAGGCATTCTATATGCAGAGCAAGCATGTAAAAGTAAATTACCGATTACTTACCCAAATTCGGAGCTCTCCAGGAGCATTCGCATATTTGCCCCGAGGCGTGTCGGATGCCGCACAGTTTTACCAGGCCAGGAGGGAAGTTCAACAGAGAAGCTGTTCCGGTCTCAGTATACTGGGACCGAACACTCGATGCCTCTAAGCAACCAGCTAAAGCAGCTGGTCGAGCTGCACAAGGCGGCCGAACAGGCCATGAAGGGCCTTATAGTCCGGCTGTGGCCTGGCGACGCCCTTCTGAATAGCTACTTCGGCCTGGTGAGGCGACTTGTGGATGCCTGCCCATGGTTGGAGGTCATCAAGCGGTCCGTCTGCATCGAAGGTGCACGCCGGGCTTTCGCCCATGTGAAGGTGCAGTGGGCCAAGCTAGACGCCGTGAAGCTGATCAAGGAAGGGCCGCCGCAGGGCAAAGATCATCGCACCCCCGAAATTTATTATGAGGGTGTCCTGAAGGGTGCCCGTCTTGTAGCGGACGAATGTTCCAAGGATATAATATTTGAGTAAACTTGCTCGTGTGATCCTGTATGATGAAAACTTGTTTCATATGCGCTATGCAAGGCTTGTGTGAATTTAAAATATTACCTTTTGTTTGGCCGTTTATCCAATCTAAGAGATGGCTAGTCCTCGGCTTCTGCCCCCATGCCACGAGTGCTGGGGTGTTCGGGATAAACCTGAGCACTCTTGTTCCCATATTTGGGTCCTTCAAGGGAGGTGCTCAGCACAACGAACAAGGCAACCAGACTAATAATGCTTTATCACTCTCACTTAGCCATAGAATTCTATAATTTTAAATTTCAGCGAAGCCCCTGGTATTTGGAAGGCCGAATTTGGGGCGCGATACACGCGTTTAAGCCGAACAGGGCCGGCCCCTTGCCCTAAGCGGCATAAGTCTTTAGGGACTCAAAAACCTCGCCGAACAGCGACCAGTATCTCGCCTCATCATGACAGTCAGTTTTAGCTTTCTCTACTGAGGTGCTAAGCCCGGCAGAACCGGGGCACAATCGCAGTAGTTCTCCTAGCGCTACCTTAGCCGATAGAGCAGAACATAAGGTACCAAAACATAGGAGCCGGGCAAACCCAACATTTGACCAAAGACATGTTCGGAGCTGATGCATATAATGCTATAAGTTCAGGGTGCCGCACTTGTGAAAGTGTTCGGACTTTTCACACCATATTGTGGGGTACGTAAGCCCGTGGTGTATTGGCCGTACCAAAGTGTACGGTTGCAAGGCGTCGTTAATGAACACACACACACACACACACACACGCACACACACATATATATATATATAACAAGAATGAAATAATAGTCGTAATGTTATGCATTGTTTATTAAAAGGTGTGTTAAAGCAAAATGATACAGATAGTGCGATAAGCAAAGGGCGGGACTATGTCCCTTCCAAGGGCAAGCTAAGGAATAGTATTAAATCAAATATTTCGCTCGATATTGTAATCCACCTGGGAATTCCGTGGTGTGACGTAGCTTTCTGCCTCCTTGGTTGCTGCATCATGTGTTCGGCAATAGTGCTGCCGGACAGGGTTTCCAGAGATTAAGGTCCTGAAAAAGAGAAAAATAACCAAACGGGAAGCCCCTAGTGTGGTTTAAGCCGTGTCTTGGGGCGTGCCGCAGTGTGCCCCCCCTCCCCACCTCTGCCCATGGTATTTTTAATGCATAATTATGTACGCGTGGCACGAGCTTCGCCACTTGACTGGGACTGGGGTGGGGGCCACATTGCTACGTGAGCTCAGATCACGCCAGGCGGTCTATTTGCCGATTGCTCCGAGCGCGCTTGAAGGTGTCCGGGTCTTGGAACGCCGAACTGGTGGATTGCCTTGAGAGGCTGTTTTGCGCTTCTGCTGCGAGGGCGGCAGTGTGCTCCTCTGTTCGGAGAGAGCGCTCTGTGTTTCTATTGACTGTAATAACCCCGCGAGGTCCTGACATCTTGAGCTTGAGGTATGCATAATGTGGTACCGCATTGAATCTCGCAAATGCGGTTCGCCCGAGCAGTGCCTGATAACCACTACGGAATGGGACTATATCGAAGATTAACTCTTTGCTTTGGAAGTTATTCGGGGATCCGAAGACCACTTCCAGTGTATATGAGCCTGTGCAATGGGCCTCTATGTCTGGAATGACGCCTTTGAAGGTCGTTTTTGTGGGTTTGATCCTTGAGGGGTCTATACCCATTTTGCACACTGTGTCCTGATAAAGCAGGTTCAGGCTGCTGCCGCCATCCATAAGGACTCAAGTGAGGTGAAATCCATCAATGATTGGGTCCAGAACCAGTGCGGCGAATCCTCCATGACGGATACTAGTGGGATGGTCCCTGCGATCAAAAGTGATCGGATAGGAGGACCATGGGTTGAACTTTGGGGCGATTGGCTCCAACGCATATACGTCCCTAAGCGCACGCTTCCGCTCCCTCTTGGGGATGTGGGTTGCGTATATCATGTTCACCGTCCGCACTTGTGGGGGAAACCTCTTCTGTTCTCCGGTGTGTGGCTCCCGGGGCTCCTCCTCGTCATCGCTATGTGGCCCCTTGTCCTTGTTTTTGGCAGTTAACTTGCCGGCCTGCTTGAACACCCAATAATCCCTGTTGGTGTGATTGGCTGGCTTTTCTGGGGTGCCGTGTATTTGACACAAGCGATCGAGTATACGGTCCAAGCTGGACGGACCTGGCATACTTTGTTTGAATGGCTTTTTCCGCCGACTGGGTTTAGAGCCTTTGAATCCGGCATTGACTGCCGTATCCTCGGTATTATCGCTGTTAATGCGGCGCTTATGTTTGTTGCGATGTGACCTGCTATTGCCGTCCTTGGTATCCGAAGTACCATGGTTCTTTGATATGTTATTACTGCGAGCCAGCCAGCTGTCTTCTCCCGCACAAAAGCGGGTCATGAGTGTCATGAGGGCTGCCATAGATTTCGGCTTTTCCTGACCAAGGTGCCGGGCTAGCCATTCGTCGCGGATGTTGTGTTTGAAAGCCGTTAGGGCCTCTGCATCCGGACAATCGACAATTTGATTTTTCTTTGTTAGGAACCGAGTCCAGAATTGCCTGGCCGATTCTTCTGGCTGCTGAATTATGTGGCTCAAGTCATCGGCATCTGGTGGCCGCACATAAGTTCCCTGAAAGTTGTCGAGGAATGCGGCTTCTAGATCTTCCCAACAGCTGATGGACTCAGCTGGCAAGCTGTTAAGCCAATGCCGCGCTGGTCCCTTGAGCTTTAGTGGGAGGTATTTGATGGCGTGTAAGTCATCACCGTGGGCCATGTGGATGTGGAGGAGGAAATCCTCGATCCATACTGCGGGATCTGTTGTGCCGTCGTATGATTCAATATTTACATGTTTGAAACCTTCTGGGATTTGATGATCCATAACTTCATCTGTGAAGCATAGGGGGTGTGCGGCGCCTCTGTATTGGGCTATATCGCGACGCAGCTCGAATGGATCTTGCCCGCTGTGTTCGGCCCGGACGGATTTACTTTTACTGTATCCGGCGTGACGTTTATCGTCTCGCATAGTGGCGCGCCCCCGTGATCCGTAGATCGATCTTGCATGTTTTGCTTTGTCCTCCAATATGTCTCACAGGTCTGGCATATCTCCCCATGCCTTTTTATTTGAATGGCGTCGGGGTGCAAGCTGAGTTTTTGGCTGGAATGCCTCTCTATCGCGGCCACGAGGTGGCCGATCAGGCGCATCATACGCTTCTTCCTCTAGTCGGGGTAGCAACCTGCAGTTTGGGTAACTCTTGGAGGGGCGCTCGAGTTTATATTCCTCGGCCGCGAGGACTTCAATCCATCTGTCAGCTAGCAGATCCTGATTAGCTTGAAGCTGCTGCTGCTTTTTCTTAAGGCTATTTGCCGTGGCTATAAGCTGGCGTTTGAAGCACTCTTGTTCGACGGGATCATCTGGCATAGCGAATTCGTCGTCGCCGAAGCTTGCCTCATCTTCGGAGGGGGGCATGTAATTATCATCCTCCTCTTCTCCATCTGCCGCTCTCTCAGGAGGGCTGGCTCCTCCATCCTCCTGCTCTAAATCTTGCTGGAGGAGATTGTTGTTGTCTTCGGCACTATCCGGAGTATTATTGTCTCCTGTGCCGGTATCACCACTTTTGCTTTGGCAGGACTTAGAGCGGCGCCGCTGACGTCGGCGCTTGGGTTGCTTCTTGGAGGGGTCATCCTCCGCTATCTCGTCGCCATTGCCTTTTTTGGGTGTATCCACCATGTATATATCGTATGATGAGGTGGTTGTCCAGTGCCCTATGGGCGGTGGTTCCTCTTCGCCTCCCACATCATTGTCCATACCGTCGATGTCTTCGGAGTCGAAGTCGAGCATATCGGTTAATTCATCGACAGTGGCTACTAAGTGGGTGGTGGGTGGGCCTCGAATTTCTTCGTCGTCCGCATCCCAGTCCTGCCGGACATAGTTCGGCCAGGATCCTCCTAACAAGGAGAGAGACCTTAATGAGTTCAGTATGTCACCAAAGGGCGAGTGCTGAAAAATATCCGCGGAGGTAAACTCCATGATCGGTGCCCAATCGGATTCGACAGGAACGGGCGCAGGCGGTTCGGAGTCCGTGGCCGGAGAAGAATGCGACAGTTTAACAGCACGGCTCTCGTGCAAGGTAAGGTCGATGTTTGGCTCGATCGCCGCTGAGGGTAAGGCCTCCGTGGCGGGGTCTATCCACCCGTCCATGGATGGTGCAACTGGCTCCAAATTGAGGGTCGGAGCGGCGGCTTGTGCGATCTCCTGGACACTGTCCGATGGTGGAGCTAAATCGTACTCATCATGACCGCGTGACACACAAGGCAGAGGCTCGAATCCGTCGAAGATCAAGTCTCCACGGATATCGGCCATGTAGTTTAAGCTTCCAAACCTAACCTGGTGGCCAGGGGCGTAACTTTCAATCTGCTCCAGATGGCCAAGCGAATTGGCCCGCAGTGCAAAGCCGCCGGACACGAAGATCTGTCCGGGGAGAAAAGTCTCACCCTGGACTGCATCGCCATTGATGATAGTAGGAGCCATCAAGCCTAATGGCGACGACACAGAGGAACTCTCAATGAAAGCACCAATGTCGGTGTCAAAACCGGCGGATCTCGGGTAGGGGGTCCCGAACTGTGCGTCTAAGGCGGATGGTAACAGGAGGTAGGGAACACGATGTTTTACCCAGGTTCGGGCCCTCTTGATGGAGGTAAAACCCAACGTCCTGCTTGATTAATATTGATGATATGGGTAGTACAAGAGTAGATCTACCACGAGATCATAGAGGCTAAACCCTAAAAGCTAGCCTATGGCATGATTGTATGTTTTAGTTGATGTTGTTCTACGGACTAAAACTTTCCGGTTTATATAGACAACGGAGAGGGTTAGGGTTACATAAGGTCGGTTACAAAGGAGGACATATCCGTATCTGTATTGCCTAGCTTGCCTTCCATGCCAAGTAGAGTCCCATCCGGACACGAGACGAAGTCTTCAATCTTGTATCTTCATAGTCTAACAGTCCGGCCAATGGAGATAGTCCGGCTGTCCAAAGACCCCCTAATACAGGACTCCCACAGGCGCCGGGCAGTTAATCTGCTCCGATGTCTCCACCCAGTCCTGTCAAAGGCATGGGAGCTCAGATCCCGCACATGGTTAAACTATGGAAAATAAAATACCATACAAGATGTACAGAACTTAGGGGATTCGCAGGGCATGTCACGCTTAGCCCGCGGTCCTCGGTAAGGGGAGGGGGGACCTCGGTGCCCTTGAACAGCACCTTCCAGATGTCCTTATGCGTCGTGTCGAAGAGCTCGCGTAGAGTCTGGTGCTGGGCCGGGTCGAACTCCCATAAGTTGAAAGCCTGTTGTTGACACGGGAGGATCTGGCGGAAGAGCATGACCTGGACTATGTTGACAAGCTTGAGTTTCTTCCTTATCATGTTCTGGATACACTTCTGGAGTCCGTCCAGCTCCATGGATGAGCCCCAAGACAGGCCCTTCTCCTTCCAGGAAGTAAGCCGAGTGGGGATTCC
Source organism: Triticum monococcum (assembly GCA_034509565.1). Classification (NCBI taxonomy): domain Eukaryota; kingdom Viridiplantae; phylum Streptophyta; class Magnoliopsida; order Poales; family Poaceae; genus Triticum; species Triticum monococcum. The sequence continues at coordinate 391,153,051 of CM067841.1, forward strand.
GGATCGAAACTCGGGGGCCGCCACCCAGTTGGTGTCGCGCGGCTCGGTGATGTAGAACCACCCCGATTGCCACCCCTTTATGGTCTCCACGTAGGAGCCCTCGAGCCATGTAACGTTGGGCATTTTTCCCACCATGGCTCTGCCGCATTCCGCTTGTTGGCCACCTATTACCTTCGGCTTGACATTGAAGGTCTTCAGCCACAGGCCGAAGTGGGGTCGGATGCGGAGGAAAGCCTCGCACACGATGATGAACGCCGAGATGTTGAGGATGAAATTCGGGGCCAGATCATGAAAGTCCAGCCCATAATAGAACATAAGGCCGCGGACGAATGGATGGAGGGGAAACCCCAGTCCGTGGACGAAGTGGGGATGGAAAACCACCCTTTCATAAGGTTCCGGGGTAGGGACGATCTGCCCCGCGGCTGGCAGCCGGGGCACGATATCCACGGCTAAGTATCCGGCCCCGTGTAGCTTTTTGATGTCTCCCTCCGTGGCGAAGGAGACCATCCACTTGCCTCCCGCTCCGGACATGTTTGGAGAGAGTTGAGGAGAAGGATGTGGACTTGGGCGCTTGAGCTCGGGTGCGCGAGAATGGATAAGCAAGGAGGAAGAAGGTGTGGGTAGAAAAAGGTGAACCCTTATCCCTTTATAAGGGCAGACGAAACTATGCGCCCCCACCGGCCTGGTAAAACTCGCTTATCCCCCAAGCGCCGTAATTGATGGCGCAGTTGGGTTACTCACGTCCGTATTGATGGGAATCCCGTAATAAGGGGACATGATCTCTGCTTCGACAAGATGTGCCAAGGAAACCACCTCGTGAAACACGCTGAGGTTGGTTGTGAAAAATGATTCGAATGGTGACCTGGCTGTGGTGTGATGTCACACTGCGGAATGCGTCGGCAGATTAGATTTGTGAAAATATTATTCTCTCTACGGTGGTATGTGGAACTTGTTTTGCAGAGCCGGACACGATCCTCATGTTCAAAATCTTCTATGAGGTATTCGGAGGAGGAACCCGCCTTGCAATGCCGAAGACGATCTGCGCGCCGGACTCATCGTCATTGAAGCCTGGTTCAGGGGCTACTGAGGGAGTCCTAGATTAGGGGGTATCCGGACAGCCGGATTATATCCTTTGGACGGACTGTTGGACTATGAAGATACAAGATTGAAGACTTCGTCCCGTGTCCGGATGGGACTCTCCTTGGCGTGGAAGGCAAGCTTGGCAATATGGATATGTAGATCTCCTTCCGTGTAACTGACTCTGTGTAACCCTAGCCCCCTCCGGTGTCTATATAAACCGGAGGGTTTTAGTCCGTAGGACAATATACAATCATACCATAGGCTAGCTTCTAGGGTTTAGCCTCTTCGATCTTGTGGTAGTCAACTCTTGTACTACTCATATTATCAAGAACAATCAAGCAAGACGTAGGGTATTACCTCCATCAAGAGGGCCTGAACCTGGGTAAACATCGTGTCCCCTGCCTCCTGTTACCATCCGCCTAGACACACAGTTCGGGACCCCCTACCCGAGATCCGCCAGTTTTGACACCGACACCCCTCCTCTCATCCTCCTATCGGCATATTCAAACCCTCAATCCTGTATGTAAACCTGGGCATGGGCAGCCTGACCCGACGACCCGGCCCGAAAAACCCGGGCCGGGCCGGGTTGAGCTTGACATTCGGGCCGGGCTCGGGCTTTGTTTTGCAGCCCGAAAGATAGTTCGGGCCAGGCTCGGGCTTCAATTTTTCTGTATTTTGGGTCGGGCTTGCACGCGCGCGTACTAAAAAACAACATTCGGGCCAGGCTTTCGGGCTTCGGACTTGATTTCAGGCTAGGCTCGGGCTTGAAAACATGGAGTATTTCGGGCTTCAGGCCGGGCTCGGGCTTGAGAAATGAAGGTCGGGCTTTTACAAGCCCGGCCCAAAACCCGTCCCAGCTCGACTTTTGCCCGGGTTCACCTGCATACACAGTTGTTCGTAGTGGCCACTCTGAGACATGTCGTGTCCAATAGACCTGCCACATCAAATATATCATTCTTGGTGGAGGTCACTCATTGTATTCGCGGTGAATGCACCACAAACTCTACCTTGATACAAACCAATATATATATATATATGAGAAAATACACCAAAGGAAGAGGCAGATATGAGGAAATTTAGAACAACTTGGCCACCATTACCAAGTGTTCCGCCGCTATCACTCATCATCTCTAGTCGCCTTAGCTCTTGTACGAATGTATTACTTGATTTGTCGTGTGTAAGATTGTGAGACGGTTTTAAGCTTTTGTCTTGAAGTGAGTTTTTAAATCTTTGTGTCTACTATATATCTTTGCGTTTGATGAATCAAATTTATATGTTAATTTCCACCTTTTATTTTGTTTCGTAGTATAGGATTCTTTGGATTTTACCATGTTCACGCACCTCCTTTGTTTTGGAGTTCAAGGAAAGAACACCAATTTATGGTGATAAAATCACATCAATTAACGTGATAAAACATTACCATAAAGGAGTAAAACACCTGGGAGAAGAGATAGCTCACGCAGGAGCCTCCATAGCACAAAACGGCCCATCGCTGCCTCTGCTTGGTCAACTACTTCCTTGTGCAGATACATCGGGGATCAGAGACTCCTAGCCACTAGAAACACAACCAAAACGAAGAACTCTAGCCTTCGGAAGGATTCTAGAGGGGCAATTGATCAAGGGACTCCGCCGTTGCACCACCGCATTGACATGGCTTGAGACTGCTTCAGTATTTCCCCGAAGAGGAAGGGGTGATGTAGCACAGCTACGGTAAGTATTTCCCTCAGTTGTGAAACCAAGGTTATCAATCAAGTAGGAGAACCAAGCAACACTATGTAAATGGTACCTGCACACAAAGAACAAATACTTGCAACCCAATGCGTAAGAGGGGTTGTCATTTCCTCCTCGGTAAAAAGATAGATTAAATTGTACGAGATTGGATAAATAATCTGAATAAAACACAAACTAAAATAAGTAAATAAAAAGTACAGCAAGGTATTTTTGGGTTTTTGGAATAATATATCTGAAAACAATATGATAAAAGATAGACCCCGGGGCCGTCGATTTGACTAGTGGCTTCTCTCGAGAAAATAACATACGGTGGGTAAACAAATTACTGTTGGGCAATTGATAGAAGAACATGATCAAAGAATATAAGATATCAAAGAAGACTCAAATAATATTCATGGATATAGATCTGATCATAAACTCAAACTTCGTCGGATCCCAACAAATACACCGCAAAAAGTCATTACATCAAATAGATATCCAAGAACAACGAGGAGAACATTGTATTGAGAATCAAAAAGAGAGAAGAAGCCATCTAGTTGCTACCTAGGGACCCATAGGTCTATGGTGATGTAACACCCACGATGCGGCTATATCTCCCACATGTCGAAGCACGACTTAGAGGCATAACCGCATTGTAAGCAATGTCGCAAGAGGGGTAATCTTCACACAACCCATGTAAAGAATAAGGAAAAGAGGTACACAGTTGGCTTACACTCGCCACGCCACACAATAGCATAAATATCATTACATTCATCCAGATACAATCAAAGTCCGACTACGGAACCAAAATAAAAGAAGACCACCCCTAATGCTACAGATCCCTGATCGCCCCAACTGGGCTCCACTACTAATCAACTGAAACGAAACAACACAACGAACATGAACTTTATCGAGCTCCTCCTTGAGCTTGGTTGCGTCACCTGCATGATAACATCGACACCTGCAAGCTAGTTTTGGAAGTATTTGTGAGTCACGGGGACTCAGCAATCTCACACCCTCACGATCAAGACTATTTAAGCTTATGGGTAGGTAAAAGGTATGAGGTGGAGCCGCAGCAAGCACTAGCATATATGGTGGCTAACATACGCAAAAGAGAGCGAGAAGAGAAGGCAAAGCACGATCGAGAAACTATGATCAAGAAGTGATCCTTGAACAACCTAGGACAAACATAACTCCAACACCGTGTTCACTTCCCGGACTCCGCCGGAAAGAGACCATCACGGCTACACACGCGGTTAATCCATTTTAATTAAGTTAAGCTTCAGGTTTTCTACAACCAGACATTAACAAATTCCCATCTGCCCATAACTGCGGGCACGACTTTCGAAAGTTCAAATCCCTACGGGGGTGTCCCAACTTAGCCCATCACAAGCTCTCATGGTCAACGAAGGATATTCCTTCTCCCAAGAAGACCCGATCAGGCTCGAAATCCCGGTTACAAGACATTTCGACAATGGTAAAACAAGACCAGTAAAGCCACCCAGATGTGCCGACAAATCCCGATAGGAGCTGCACATATCTCGTTCTCAACGCACATCGGATGAGCCAGACGTCGGGTAGGCCAGCCCAGAGTTGCCCCTGGTGGCGCCGGACATCTCTCAGGTTGGACCAACGCTTAGAGAAGCACTGGCCCGGGGGGGGGGGTTAAAATAAAGATGACCCTTGGGCTGGCCGACCCAAGGGAAAAAGAGGCTAGGTGGCAAATGGTAAAACCAAAGTTGGGCCTTGCTGGAGGAGTTTTATTCAAAGCGAACTGTCAAGGGGTTCCCATTATAACCCAACCGCGTAAGGGACGCAAAATCAAAGAACATAACACCAGTATGACGGAAACTAGGGCGGCAAGAGTGGAACAAAACACCAGGCATAAGGCCGAGCCTTCCACCCTTTACCAAGTATATAGATGCATTAATTAAAATAAGAGATATTGTGATATCCCAACAAATATCCATGTTCCAACAAGGAACAAACTTCAACTTCACCTGCAACTAGCAACGCTATAAGAGGTGCTGAGCAAAGCGGTAACATAGCCAAACAATGGTTTGCTAGGACAAGGTGGGTTAGAGGCTCATGGCAATATGGGAGGCATGATATAGCAAGTGGTAGGTATCGCAGTATAGGCATAGCAAAAGAGCGAGCAACTAGCAAGCAAAGATAGAAGTGATTCCGAGGGTATGATCATCTTGCCTGAAATCCCGCAAGGAAGAAGAACGAGTCCATGAAGAAGACAAACTGATGTAGTCGAATGAATCCTCAAAAATGCGGCGTTATCGGAACTAACCCGAAGAAGCAACACCGGAAAGAAGCAAACAACATAGTAAACAACCATCACATAAACATGGCATGATGCACAACCAAGTATGATGCATGTCTGGTTTAATGATACATGGCATGGCATGGCAAAGTGCACAAACAATACTGCAAATTAAGTGGAGCTCAATATGCAACGAATTGCATATTGACGGAACACCAAATTCAAGTTATTTAGTTCGATATCGTTTATGTACCCAACAATATTAAATGTTGATTAACATGACAAGAGGTGAAGCATAAAAAAACTGTACTATCTAATCAATTTAAATGGGGCCGGATATAACAAACAGCAAATCCGGTAAATCCCCATATGCATTTAGCAAATTAATGCAAACAACAATTTAAACCATATTTAAACGGTGTTATCATGATGCGGATGACATATGCAAGTTTATGCCAGTTTTATGAAAAAGTTGATAAGAACATTATGAAGCATTTGCCACCGTGGTGGAAATAAAGGCATGGCGATGAATCCGAAAATGATGCCACGGTAACATATCGGTTCCAGAAGCTCACGGAGATACCGGTACAAAAGGAAGTGGGTGTGAGTGTGTCATGCAAGATTGATGGGGTGCTCCCGGAAACTGGGTTCCCACATGACGGTGGCAAGGAAACGAGGAATGCTATGGACACAATGCAGACAAAGGGTGCATCTCATACAACACAAGCTATCGTTCTCGGACGGTCGTCTCGGGGTTATACCTTTGGAGCGTGCATTATCGGAACAGATCGAGTTCGGCGGTAGTGGTACACGTGTCTAAGGGGAAGTGGTTGTTCACGGGATCATCGTGGGAAGTAGAGGTTCACGCGGCGGTAGTTGAACTTGACGTTTGCGTTACACGGGTCTTCGGCAACGGTCGTCGTACATGGTTCGGAGTGGTACTTGCGTCTTCGGACTTGTCGGTCTCGATTCTTGCGACGGTAGTGGTATATGTCTCGTTTTCAGGGAGGTACTTGGGGTCATTTGAACTTGTCGGTCTCGTCAACTCGAAGGGGTGCTTGACGTTCTTAGTGATTCCGAAGACGACGGTAGAGGTACACTTGTTGTAGGGGTACTTGTCGGATCCACGGCGACGGTAGAGGTACAAACGTTCGCGCGGTACTTGGGTCATCGTGGAACTTGGCGTTGTTCCCTGTTCAGTGGTTGTTGAACTCCTCCGGTTAGTGGCGGCCTTGCGGTCTTGGCGGCCGAAGGGTCAAGGAAGTCCAACTGCGGCCAAGAACAAGAGGCAACAGGGGCAGCTTGCTCACGGATGGACCGGAAGGTGGAGACGCCACGCGAGGTGGGTCATGGCGCGACAGCTTACTGGTGGTGGAGAACTCCGGCAACGACGAGCTGCAGGAGGCCTTGCGATCTGGCCGGAGTAGAACGGAGGCGGCGGGGCGAGCTCGACAGAGGTGAAGCCACAGACACAGGGCCGTCCGTGCAGAGCAGAGGAGGGTAGCAGGAGCGACAGTGAGGGAGTCATGGCCTGGCAGAGCCGGCCATCCATGGCGGGCCAAGGTCACCGGCGCGACGGAGGCGGTAGGACGACGCGAGGCAGGGGGCGCCGGAGTTGACCTCCAGGCCAGAGCTTGATGGCGGTGGCGTATGGATGCAGCAGCAGCATGGCGCGGTGGGTGGCGATACAGAGGAAGGGTCCGCGTGAAGGGCGTCGATGGCGAGCCGGGTCGAGGGAGAGATGGGGTTCGAGGACGAGGCGGTTGTTCTTTCTCTCCCTGCTAGCGCGTCGAGGGAGAAGGGGATCGAGCAGGGCGCTGCCTGGCTCGGAGCATGCATGAGAGGCTGCACTGGGAGGCGAGGGAGATGCCAGGGGATCGGGCAGAGGCGGCTAGGGAACGAGAGGGAGATGGGGACGAGCGGGATCGAGAAGAAAACGGGGACGAGGCGATGCTCTCTGGCGGCAGAGGGAGAGGGGATCGGGAGAGGTGGCTCGGGCGCCTAGGGTTAGCTGTAGGTGGGCTGGCGCGGGAGGCCTTGGATAAACGGGCCGCAGGAGGCTGCGGGATCGGGGCGGCTGGATTCAACGTAAGAAGAGAAAAAAAGATCTCTCTCTTCTCTCCTTTCCATTATAGAGAAGAAAACAAGAAAGAAAGAAAAGAGAGAAAAGGAGATGGTAGGAGAAAGAATATATTCTCAAACTCATAAAAATGAGTCTAATCCAAGAAAATAGGAGTGGGCATGGATGCAAGGTTTAGATTCAAACACATTTGAATTAAATTCAAATGGGTGAATAGGAAGTGGAGGTTTGGAAGGTCCAAAATGTTTGGTTTTTAGAGGAACCTCGATAAAAGAGATACAGAATTGTGGACAAGATTTGAAGGTCAAACTCGAAGTGGAAATAGGCATGAGGATTATTTTTGCACGTGTGTTATGGTGAATATCAAATTTAAGAATTATTGAATATAGCTCCCTACTATCGGGAGGATAGGTTATAAAGAGAAACCACCATGTGAGTTCCCTCGATTTAAATGGACCAAAGATCCATGCAATTTATTTAGTGAGTTGAGGTGCAAAGATTAATGGCATGATGGCATGATGACATGATGCAATGCACAAAAAAAGGGTAGACACAAATGAAACACACGGCGAAACCCGGAACATATGGAAGTCTTCTCGAGCATCGGTCTCGAGGCGTCACAACACTCCACCACTATGAGAGGATCTTGTCCCGAGATCTAGAATGGCACCGGAGGGAAAATGGAAGAGGAAAGAGAAGAGGTAAAACTAAGTTGCTTCTTTGACATACGAGTGAAAACCAAGGAACCTTGAGATGTTGAACATATTGAAAGAAAGAATGCAACGGAGATGAACAAAGTTGAAAGCACTCCGTTAGAAAAGAGGAACAAGGAAGAACAAATTCGGGCGCACTCCGATGAAAAATGATATGAAACTTGATAAGTTGAAAACTACTTGAGCACAGGGCACAACACTCTGGTTAAATGGATAAGCAAAGGAAAGAACATGATCTTTGATAACACAAGATGATGGTTGAAGAAAGCAATATCACAATGCCTCCGGAATGAAAGAATAGAAGATATATAATTGGAATAACAGAATGGAGAAGAAAATGCCAACTTCTGCCACAAAAGAGCTTGAAAAAGGCATCCTTAGGGGAAGGGTTGAACGGAGTTGTTGGAAAACCAACAACGAAAAGAAAAGCTACTTGTGGGCTTATGAAAACATCTCAAAACTTAAGGTGAAATTCTGCCACTAACAAAAACAAGATTGGATTGATAAGAACAAGGAGACGAGAAACTTATCTCACCGGGAGGATAAAAGAAGAACTTGGGTCATTTATAATCACCGCAAAGAGCAACAATCCTTAGGGAAGGCTTTAGGTGAAATATAACCCAAGATAACTCCAATGACGAGATTGATGGATTTAAAATATCTCATTCTTAACAACATGTGAATCATGAAACATGAACTCAAATTATCAAGAATGACATAATACCACTTCCAATGATACGGTAGAGAGAATTGCACTTCGGAATGCGAGATGAAGAATGCTTGAGCTCCTCTGAAAAGAATCTCAAAGAACGCTTCAAGATGGAATTAAATGCTTGATGAACCAAAATGTAGAGCCTCCTTGAAGAACTCCGGTAACAAATAATGATCAAACGAAAGGAAAGTGAAGTTGAAAACACAAGGTGAATCCTTGTAATGATTTATATGAATCTCCGTGGTGATATAATTGAGAGAGCTTGGAACTCCGGGAAAAGGAAAGAAGATACACATGAAATCGAGAATTTGATGAACCTCCGGAATAAGGAATAGAATTTACTCGATGAAACAAGAATAAGAATTACATTATGCTTATCCTTCACCAATTTAAATTGATGACAATCAACGGATTTGGCACACTACTTATTCTCGTGGTAAGGATGAAGATAGATATAGCACAACTTGAGAAGGTCTTCAACGAACCACCGGTAGGATTGGAAAGAACGAATGAATTTGTATGACAACGAAGGAGAATAAATCTTGAACGAACCATCGTAAGAATTGAAAACGATCGAGGAAAAGATAGAGAAACACCGAGAAGAATTAGCACATGAGCAAAGTTGCTTGAGGGGATTTTGATACAAGTGAACGAAAAGATCACGAGCTGATTAGAGACAACTTGAATGATGCGTCGGTAAGATTTAGAGAATGATAGCTGAAAGCTAGAATGGATAATCCCGAAAAGATGGCCTTTGGATAAACAAACTGAAAAGAATCTTGAATTGCTCCCGGTAGGTGAAAAGAAATCTCACAATCAAAAACAATTGTGAGAGGATGGCATAACGCTAGAACCACGAATCTTGAAGAGAATGGAGCAAAATTGAGAGGAAAAATCTTCTTCGGTCTTGAAATGTTGAGCGTGACGACGAGAAAACACCACCATGAATTGTTGAGATACTCCGGGATGAAAATTAGAAAGGTTGAGCCAACGATGAAAAGAATTATGAAAGATCTTGGGGAAGGCATTTGACTGATGATGACTCATTCTTACGTCAAACTTTGAAATTAATTTGAGAAGCTCCAGAAATAAGAAGAGTCAGGTAAGCTCCTGGGAAAAGACCTGTGGGTTAGGGCCCACTCAAAAGAAACACCGTTGAATGATTCAAAAGAGAGGTTGCGCCGGTTGAATTAAATGGCTTGAATGAGATAACAACCTCGAAATAGGTTGACTGATCTTGAATGAAAAGACGAGCCTTCTGAGATCTCTTCTGCACTCCGGAACAATAGAATAGCAAGAAGTGGATGATTATGAGGTGCACCGGCAAGAGAAGACATTTGAAACGAGGGAAGGATACGATCAACAAAGTTTGACTTGAATCCACCGGAGAAGAAAAAGAACGAATAATGATGAACTTGAAGCTTCCTTAGCAACTGCACGATAAATCACCGGATCGAAACTTGAAAGAAAAGGATGAAGAGGCTTCACATGAATAAAATGGATAGTTGATTAAGAAATCCGATTCCTTAAATAAAAAGGGGGGTGGGTGGGCAGGAAAACAAAGGCAACTTGGAGACGGATGAATCAAACACCGTTGAGAGGAACTGATAATTGATCTTGTGAATGTTGACAAGATTGGATCCATTTGAAGAGGAGCACACCCGTTGGAAAGAAATTGAAATGACAAACTCGATTATCATGAAGGATTAGTATTCACATAGAAGTATGAGAACACCACTTAGGAAAGGTATGGAATCAACACTTGGCATTGAAGCAACTTGAATACCACAACTCAAAACAAAAACAAAGGATTGGCTTGCAGAATAAGCCGGAACAAACATATGATAGAGATTTCATCTGAAGTTTTAGTGGTGGGGCCTACACGGGCTCGATCGTACAACACCATCATGTACAAGGCAATGTACATGACAGAAGTGTCCCCGAGTCAGCATAGCCAAGGACTCTTTAAGACACAACGAGACCACTGTAAAACCAACCGTGGATAGGAAGACCACTAGACGTGGAACCCCAATCTCATATCATGCATCTATCGGAAAGATATCCTAACAGCTACTTGAATTCCCACTTATAAACTCCCGAAATTCTCCCGGTTATGCAATTAGGTGTTGGGCATACAGGGGAAGCATAATATCTCACGCAACTAACAAATCCTACATCTAGCTGTATCCATCCTTCAACACATAACCAAGAAACCTTCGGAAATCGTTTACCTCAACCTTCGAAAAGCATCCGTTATACGTGTTATGGAAATACTCCCGAACTCCCGCCCCAGTACTGGGTGGCGTCGAGGTTATCTCACCAACAACTGCATAAAAGAGATTTTCGATGTTCGCGAAACTCAGGTATTCCAGAACTGCAACGATAAAATTGTGACGACAACACCTCGGAGCTCAACTCCCCGAGACACTGCCACAACCCCTAAATGTCAAGAGGCACCAAGAACAATGTTCTCGTCACAAAACCATCGGAACGATTCCAAGATACCCGCGTGATCCTAAAAAATTTCATGAAATTTGAGGAGAGAAGGGTCAAAACTCTTCGTCAGGATGTCTCACCAGAGCGACGAAGGAACTGAGGAGTAAAAAGAATCCTACTCTCCGATATATATAATCCTAAATACTCAAAACATTTTTCTAGACTCAACAATGCCAGAGATTCGATCAAGCAGGGGGCTCCTAAGTCGGGGAATGCTCTGATTACCAACTTGTAACGCCCACGATGCGGCTATATCTCCCACGTGTCGAAGCACTTCTTAGAGGCATAACCGCATTGTAAGCAATGTCGCAAGAGGGGTAATCTTCACACAACCTATGTAAAGAATAAGGAAAAGAGGTACATAGTTGGCTTACAGTCACCACGTCACACAATAGCATAAATATCATTACATTCATCAAGATACAATCAAGGTCCGACTACGGAACCAAAATAAAAGAAGACCACCCCTAATGCTAAAGATCCCCGATCGCCCCAACTGGGCTCCACTACTGATCAACTGAAATGAAACAACACAACGAACATGAACTTCATCGAGCTCCTCCTTGAGCTTTGTTGCGTCACCTACACGATAACATCGGCACCTATAACTGGTTTTGGAAGTATCTGTGAGTCACGGGGGCTCAGAAATCTCACACCCTCGCGATGAAGACTATTTAAGGTTATGGGTAGGTAAAAGGTATGAGGTGGAGCTGCAGCAAGCACTAGCATATATGGTGGCTAACATACGCAAAAGAGAGTGCGAAGAGAAGGCAAAGCACGGTCGAGAAACTATGATCAAGAAGTGATCCTAGAACAACCTACGACAAACATAACTCCAACACCGTGTTCACTTCCCGGACTCCGCCGGAAAGAGACCATCACGGCTACAGACGCGGTTAATCCATTTTAATTAAGTTAAGCTTCAGGTTTTCTACAACCGGACATTAACAAATTCCCATCTGCCCATAACTGCGGGCATGACTTTCGAAAGTTCAAATCCCTGCAGGGGTCTCCCAACTTAGCCCATCACAAGCTCTCACGGTCAACGAAGGATATTCCTTCTCCCAGGAAGACCCGATCAGGCTCGAAATCCCGGTTACAAGACATTTCAACAATGGTAAAACAAGACCAGCAAAGCCACCCAGATGTGCCGAGAAATCCCAATAGAAGCTGCACATATCTCGTTCTCAGGGCACACCGGATGAGCCAGACGTCGGGTAGGCCAGCCTAGAGTTGCCCTTGGTGGTGCCGGACATCGCTCAGGTTGGACCAACGCTTAGAGAAGCACTGGCCCGGGGGGGGGGGGGGTTAAAATAAAGATGACCCTTGGGCTGGCCGACCCAAGGGAAAAAGAGGCTAGGTGGCAAATGGTAAAACCAAAGTTGGGCCCTGCTGGAGGAGTTTTATTCAAAGCGAACTGTCAAGGGGTTCCAATTATAACCCAACCGCGTAAGGGACGCAAAATCAAGGAACATAACACCGGTATGACAAAAACTAGGGTGGCAAGAGTGGAACAAAACACCAGGCATAAGGCCGAGCCTTCCACCCTTTACCAAGTATATAGATGCATTAATTAAAATAAGATATATTGTGATATCCCAACAAATATCCATGTTCCAACAAGGAACAAACTTCAACTTCACCTACAACTAGCAACGCTATAAGAGTGGTTGAGCAAAGCGGTAACATAGCCAAACAACGGTTTGCTATGACAAGGTGGGTTAGAGGCTCATGGCAATATGGGAGGCATGATATAGCAAGTGGTAGGTATCGCAGCATAGGCATAGCAAAAGAGCGAGCAACTAGCAAGCAAAGATAGAAGTGATTTAGAGGGTATGATCATCTTGCCTTAAATCCCGCAAGGAAGAAGAACGAGTCCATGAAGAAGACAAACAGACGTAGTCGAACGAATCCTCACAAACGCGGCGTTATCGGAACTAACCCGAAGAAGCAACACCGGAAAGAAGCAAACAACATAGTAAACAACCATCACATAAACATGGCATGATGCACAACCAAGTATGATGCATGTCCGGTTTAATGATACATGGCATGGCATGGCAAAGTGCACAAACAATCCTACAAATTAAGTGGAGCTCAATATGCAACGAGTTGCATATTAACGGAACACCACATTCAAGTTATTTAGTTCGATATCGTTTATGTACCCAACAATATTAAATGTTGATTAACATGACAAGAGGTGAAGCATAACAAAACTAAACTATCTAATCAATTTAGATGGGGTTGGATATAAAAAACAGCAAATCCGGTAAATCCCCATATGCATTTAGCAAATTAATGCAAACAATAATTTAAACCATATTTAAACGGTGTTATCATGATGCGGATGACATATGCAAGTTTATGCCAGTTTTATGAAAAAGTTGATAAGAACATTACGAAGCATTTGCCACCGTGGTGGAAAGAAAGGGTGCCACGACGATGAATCCGAAAATGATGCCACGGTAAGATATCGGTTCCGGAAGCTCACGGAGATACCGGTACAAAAGGAAGTGGGTGTGAGTGTGTCATGCAAGATTGATGGGGTGCTCCCAGAAACCGGGTTCCCACATGACGGTGGCAAGGAAACGAGGAATGCTACGGACACGATGCAGACAAAGGGTGCATCTCATACAACACAAGCAATCATTCTCGGACGGTTGTCTCGGGGTTATACCTTCGAAGCGTGAATTATCGGAATAGATCGAGTTCGGCGGTAGGGGTTGACGTGTTGAAGGGGAAGTGGTTGTTCACGGGATTGTCGTGGGAAGTAGCGGTTCAGGCGACGGTAGTTGAACTTGACGTTTGCATTACACAGGTATTCGGCGACGATCGTCGTACATGGTTCACAGTGGTACTTGCATCTTCGGACTTGTCGGTCTCGATTCTTGCGACGGTAGCGGTATACATCTCGTTTTCGGAGAGGTACTTGGTATCATTTGAACTTGTCGATCTCGTCAACTCGAAGGGGTGCTTGACGTTCTTAGCGATTCCGAAGACGACGGTAGAGGTACACTTGTTGTAGGGGTACTTGTCGGATCCACGACGACGGTAGAGGTACAAATGTTCTCGCGGTACTTGGGTCATCATGGAACTTGGTGTTGTTCCCTGTTCAGTGGTCGTTGAACACCTCCGGTAAGTGGCGGCCTTGCGGTCTTGGCGGCCGAAGGGTCAAGGAAGTCCACCGGTGTCACGGCAAAGTACACGGGTCGTCGAAGGATCTATGCAGCCAAGAACAAGAGGCAACAGGAGCAGCTTGCTCACGGATGGACCGAAAGGTGGAGACGCCATGCGAGGAGGGTCATGGCACGATAGCTTGCTGGTGGTGGAGAACTCCGGCAACGACGAGCTACAGGAGGCCTTGCGATCTGGCCGGAGTAGAATGGAGGCGGCGGGGCGAGCTCGACGGAGGCAAAGCCACAGACGCAGGGGCCGTCCGTGCAGAGCAGAGGAGGGTAGCAGGAGCGATAGCGAGGGAGTCCTTCCTGGCAGAGCCGGCCATCCATGGCGGGCCAAGGTCACCGGCGCGACGGAGGCGGTGGGACGATGCGAGGCAGGGGGCGCCGGAGTTGACCTCCAGACCGGAGCTTGATGGCGGCGGCGTATGGATGCAGTAGCAGTAGGGCGCGGTGGTAGGCGATACAGAGGAAGTGGCCGCGCGAAGGGCGTCGATAGCGAGCCGGGTCGAGGGAGAGATGGGGTTCGAGGACGAGGGGGTTGTTCTTTCTCTCCCTGCTGGCGCATCGAGGGAGAAGGGGATCGAGCAGGGCGCTGCCTGGTTCGGAGCGTGCGTGAGAGGCAGCGCTGGAAGGAGGCGAGGGAGATGCCAGGGGATCGGGCAGAGGCGGCTAGGGAATGAGAGGGAGATGGGGACGAGCGGGATCGAGAGGAAAACGGGGACAAGGCGATGCTCTCTGGCGGCGGAGGGAGAGGGGATCGGGAGAGGTGGCTCGGGCGCCTAGGGTTAGCTGTAGGTGGGCTGGCGCGGGAGGCCTTGGAAAAATGGGCCGGAGGAGGCGGCGGGACCGAGCCAGCTGGATTCAACGTAAGAAGAGAAAAAAAGATCTCTCTCTTCTCTCCTTTCCATTACAAAGAAGAAAACAAGAAAGAAAGAAAAGAGTGAAAAGGAGATGGTAGGAGAAAGAATATATTCTCAAACTCATAAAAATTAGTCTAATCCAAGAAAATAGGAGTGGGCATGGATGCAAGGTTTAGATTCAAACACATTTGAATTAAATTCAAATGGGTGAATAGGAAGTGGAGGCTTGGAAGGTCCAAAATGTTCGGTTTTTAGAGGAACCTTGATAAAAGAGATACAAAATTGTGGACAAGATTTGAAGGTCAAACTCGAAGTGGAAATAGGCATGAGGATTATTTTTGCACGTGTGTTATGGTGAATATCAAATTAAAGAAATATTGAATATAGCTCCCTACTATCGGGAGGATAGGTTATAAAGAGAAACCACCATGTGAGTTCCCTCGATTTAAATGGACCGAAGATCCATGCAATCTATTTAGTGAGGTGAGGTGCAAAGATTAATGGCATGATGGCATGATGCAATGCACAAATAAAAGGGCTGGCACAAATGAAACACACGGCGAAACCCGGAACATATGGAAGTCTTCTCGAGCATCGGTCTCGGGGCGTCACAGGTGAAGTACTCACACATCATCGAAGGAGCACCAATGAGGATGATGAACCCCTCCGTGATCGTGTTCCCCTCTGGCAGAGTGCCGGAATAGGGATCTAGATTGGATCTCGTGGTTCTGCAACTTGCGGCAGCTGGAATTGTGTTCTGTCGACTCCCCTAGGGTTTCTGAAATATTTGTGTATTTATAGAGTTGAGAGGCGGTGGAGGAGACCCCTGTGGGCCCCACAACGCATCAGGGCACACCAGGATTCTGGCACGCCCTCGTGTCTTTTGGTCCCCATGGGCCTCCCCCACGGTGTTTCCTTGGCTCCCAAGTTGTCTTTTGGTCCAAAACAAATCTCCAAATAGTTTCGCTCCGTTTGGACTCTGTTTGCTAGGGATATTCTGTGAAGTAAAAAAAAAGCAAAAAAACAACAACTGGCATTGGGCACTATGTCAATAGGTTAGTCCCAAAAATGATATAAAGTGGCTATAAAATGATTGTAAAACATCCAAGAATGATAATATAACAACATTGAACAATAAAAATTATAGATACATTGGGGATGTATCAGCATACCAAGCATAATTCCTGCTCGTCCTCGAGTAGGTAAATTATAAGCAGAATTTTTGATGTTGAATGCTGGCTAACATGTTCATCACATATTATTTTCTTTTGTAGCATGTACATTTGGACTTTTAGACGGTTCAAAGCAATAGTCTATATTTGACATGAAGACTTCAATACTCAAGCATATCCACGAGCAAACCATGTCTTTCAAAATATCAACACTAAAGAAAGTTATCCCTAGCCCATCATGCTCAATCATTCATCCATTCAAAAAAACACTCGAATATTAGCTACACCCAATGCACAAGTACGATAGTGCTCCCTAGTTGGTGCTTTATTGTAACATCCCATTTTTCAATTTGGATGTTTATAAATAGATCATTCATATGCATCCATGATTTATGCATTTTTTCCTCCATTTGTTTTATTTGATTTTTGATCCAAGGAACTTTGAGCAACTCAAGGACCAAAAGAGAGAGTTGGAAGTTTCCCTAAAAACCAATTTTTTTTTCAAAGTTGTGAGTTTGAATCAAATTTGGTTTTACAAAAAAATTCATTTCCATTATATCAAAAATAAAATAAAGAGAGAGGATAAAATGACTTCTTCAAAATCGGAAAAGAAAATATTGGAAATTGAATTTGGAACCAAAATATATTTGTTGAGTTTTATTTGCAATTTATTTTATTAGCATAGCAATTTGTTTTTTTTAACTTGCATTTTAGGCCAGATAAAATTCACTAGGTCATATATAAGACCATATAATTATGTGAATTTTTATGGCATTTATAGACTTATATTTATTTGTTTTCGATGTTATTGTGTTTCTGTAAAAAAAAGAACGTGCAGCCAAGGCCCATGGAAGGCCCATCCTTCCTAACGACCCAACCTGGTCATCTTCTTCCTTACCTCGTTCGTTCACAGAGAGCACGTACACAGCACTCCCACCCAACGCCCCACCCCCTCCCTTCCTCTCCCTCGCTCCAAAACCGCTTTGAACGGAATCCTCTCGCCTCCCTCGACCCTTTGCCCTCCTCAGTGCGCCTTGGAGTCGCCTGTAATGGCCATTACGAGGCAGAGAAACAGCCACCATTATACTCCATTGTCTGCTTGAATTCAGACCTCCCCAAGCCCTATATAAAGCACCCCTGGCAGCCCCTCTCACCCCTCGTCCGAAGCCCTCTCCTTCAGGAGTCTTTCCCTCTCTCTAACCTCTCCAATTGCTCACCGGAGTTCGTGTATTCCGGCGACCTCTCACCGCGTGTACAGAAAGCATTCTACAACCACAAGTTATTCATGTTGTTCACCTCATCGTCCTCTACATCGTCCCGCACGCATCCTTCGCCGAAGCACAGCGGAGCCGCCTTCTTCCTCGTCTCCGGCGACAAGTCCGGTGAACACCCAGGCCAATTTTTTTCTCCTTTTCCAGTATTTTTTTCAATCTCAGATTCTATACCAATTCTTGTTTCTTGTATATCTTTTAGTCTATAGATCCGAATTAGTTGATTCTTTTTCCTACGGTTTCATAAAAATCCCCTCTATCCAGAGAACCACACGAAAAATATTTTTGAAAATTTTAAATTTTTGAATTCAAACAGATCTGAAATCAAACTTTGTTAGGCCGTATCTCGAGTTTCGTAACTCCGTTTGAGGTGATTCTTTTTGCAAATCGAAGCTCGTAATGTGTACTTTCTGTTAAAACCAAAACCAATTATTTTTGTATTGCTATATAAATTACGTTCTGTACAGAAAATTTATTTGGTTGTTTTTTTTGGAGTTTTTCGAAGTCTTTTATTTGTTTTCTTTTTGGATCTTTGCTTGTATGCTTATGTATGTTATTGTTTGCTTACGCTAGATCATCCGGAGTGCGAAGCTTGCTACTACGAATCTTTACAGTCCAACGAACGTCGGCAAGGCAAGTTCACACCTTGATCATAATTTTTAATACCCAGTTTTTACTATGCATTAGTTTAACCCTCAAAGATTGCATGAGTAGGATTGGGAACATGTGGTTATGCTATGTAGTTCATGTGGTAGGAACCTATGACCTTTTGATCACCGCGGGAATATTCGTTATATCATATATTGCTTAGCCCTGCTCGTAGACGGGGATTGGTATGTGTGATTCATGCAAGTTGCGAGAGATAATAATTTTGGGATAACCTAAGGTGGCAACTTTAATACACATCTGGGTGGATTGTTTGGGGCACCTGGAGAAACCGGTGCTTGCCCAAGGGGAATCCCGGAGTACCCGTGTGATTACCCTAGGTCTGCCACCCAGGCTCAAAGGGATCATAAGATATTTCATGCCTAGAAACTTCCGTGTGCAGCCACAAGCCATTATGGGCTCTGGCATAGTTGAGTAAGTTGTGTGACCTCTTTCCGTGGTAGACTAGCTGATGTAGGGGAAAGTAGGTGTACCGGTCTACCCAGGGTTAAGGGGAAACGCTTCTGAAAGGCTATGTCTCGATCTTCCGATCATGGAGGTGGTCGAGTCTTGTGGGGAAAAGTGCGCAAACCTCTGCAGAGTGTACAAACTAATCATGATTAGCCGTGTCCCCGGTTACGGACATCTTGAGTATCTAGAAGTGAACTATTGGTTGATCTCCTCACTCTTTTTAATGAAATTATTGGGTTACTAATAACTTGGGAATTTTTTGGGATTGAGTTGGAGGAACCTTCTCAGTAATGGCATTTTAACTTAATAGTAATAAAAAAATTTATTCCTTTGTTGTAGGGTAAAATTGGCTTTATGCAAAAATTAAAGTTAGAGCCTCCATCAACTAAATTTGCATATAAAGATAGTCTTTTCATTTATTATTATTCTATGGTGTGACATTGCCAGCATAATCCATGTGCTGACCTACACGGCTGCAACGTCTCATGTTGCAGACTTTTCCGACGAAGATTAAAGGTGCGATAGGTCGTTGTTCTGCACTCAGTTTGCCGTGGAGTTGGATGGACTCATTTACCTTTGAAGCTTCCGCAGTTATTTTTATTTAGATGGCCTTTGGCCATATTATTGTAATAAATACTCTTTTCAGAAACTTGATGTAATAAAGTGTGATTGAACTCTGTTATAATTCCTCGAGTACTGTGTGTGTCAGCATACCGATCCAGGGATGACACTTAAGCACAGAGACTTCGATCCATTTTGGGTCGGGTCGCTACAAGATGGTATCAGAGCACACGCTGACTGTAGGACGCGACCACTAGGAAATGGAAAGCCATAGGAGGAAAACTCTATTTTATGACTTCCTTAAATATCCGTTGGTCTATACTCTTCTCTATTCATTTCTATCTCTTCTCTACTTTAATAAAATAGTTGTTGAAACTCCATCACCAAGTTGCTTAGCCCGATGAGACCATGACCTATGAAGACACGAAGAAGAAGAAGAAGCTAGAGTTGACTTTGATTTGAGAAGATTTAGTTCAGACCACCACTACCAAGTTGAGTCCAACGAATGATTGCGGTAGTATGAAGAGATCATATCTGTTGTGGATATGACCTTACCTGTAGGTTTTTGCTTGTGTGGTGTGATCTGTGTGAATTGCTTGATTTGAAATTTTTCTTGCTATCATAAGCATATGGATAGTGATTTCTCTCATTAGGCCCTTATTATATTCTAATTTCTCATCCACTCTAAACCTAACAGATGCCTCCAAGACGTGACCCGGAATTCCCACCGGAACTTACCCAGTTGATCCAGAACAAGAATGCCCTCATGCAGCTACTCATCCAGAATCAGAACCAGAACAACAACAACCCACCGCCACCACCCCCGGTCGACAACCTTACCCGATTCCTAAGGTTGAACCCACCAGTGTTCTCTAGCAGCATGGAGCCGATCATTGCAGATGACTGGCTTCACAAGATCGGAAGAGAGCTGACCACCGCAGGATGCACTGACGCTGAGATGGTGCGCTTTGCCGCACATCAACTGGATGGACCAGCAGCCTCGTGGTGGGAGAATTACACCACCACATTCCCCATAGCCAATGTGACTTGGGATCAGTTCCAGTAGGCATTCCATACCGCACATGTTTCAGCCGGAGCTATGAGTCTGAAGAAGCGTGAGTTCCGCAACTTACGCCGAGGAAATCGTTCTGTTGGTGATTATGTGGAGGAATTCAGCAAGTTATCCAGGTATGCTCCCGGAGACGTGGCTGATGATGCCGCTAAGCAGGAGAAATTTCTGGAGGGACTAAACAATGATTTGGGACTTCAGTTGACCGTGGCTACCTTTAACAATTATCAAGAGTTGGTCGACAAGGCTCTCATTCTGGAAGGCAAGCAGCAGCAGGTGGAGAATCGCAAGAGGAAGTATGGACAGGGAAAGTACAACTCTGGAGTTCAGCTGAAGCCCCGCTATACCCCGTACTCGGGAAATAATGGACCAGGATCTGGCAAGTATGGTGGACACACTCACCATAACCATGGAGGACATTCACATCATGGAGGGAATGGACACAACCATAATGGCCATAGTAATGGCAATGGGAACGGAGGAAACAACAACCAGCATCAGTCCAACCCCGCTACACCAGCAAAGAAGGATATGAGCCACATTACCTGCTTCAAGTGCGGGAAGACCGGACACTACGCCACCGAGTGTCCCGAGGCGAAGAACGGGAATGGAAATGGAAGCTCTGGAAAGAAGCCCAATCCTTTCACCAGAGGTCAGGTGAACCATGTCAATGTGGAGGAAGTTTATGACCAGCCTGACGCCGTTGTTGGTAAGTTCTTGATTAATTCATTTACAGCCCTTATTCTTTTTGACACTGGTGCATCACATTCATTCATATCAAGGGGGTTTGTGGATAAGTTTAAGTTGCCGACCATAGCACTTAAAACACCAATGTTAGTGAGTTCCCCAGGAGCAGAGCATATGGCTAGTCGGGGATGTTTTCAGTTGCCATTGACCATAGGGAGACACGTTTTCCCTACAGACCTCATCATCCTAGAATCACAAGGATTGGATGTAATTCTAGGTATGGACTGGCTATCCAAGTATGAAGGGAATATTGATTGTGCCCGTTAGTCGATTCTTCTCACCACCCCAGAGGGGAAACGGATCAAGTATGTGTCGAGGCATATGCCAAGGAGGACTCAAGTGAATTCTCTTTCGGGAGTTGTTCAGGAGGAAGTACCGGTTGTGAAGGATTATCCCGATGTATTCCCCGAGGAATTGCCCGGCATGCCACCGGATCGGGACATAGAGTTTTTGATTGAATTGTTACCAGGCACCGGACCAATATCCAAGAGACCATACCGGATGCCCGCAAATGATCTGGAGGAAATTAAGAAGCAGATTAAGGAATTATTGGAGAAAGGTTATATTCGACCGAGTTCATCACCTTGGGGAGCCCCAGTGCTTCTAGTTGAGAAGAAGGATGGAACCTTGAGAATGGTTGTAGATTATCGTGCACTAAACAAAGTGACGATCAAGAACAAGTACCCTCTGCCAATGATCAATGATTTGTTTGACCAACTACAAGGAGCAAAAGTTTTCTCCAAGATCGATCTTCGATCAGGATATCACCAGCTGAAGATTCGAGAACAGGATATACCCAAGACAGCCTTTACCACGAGATATGGGCTTTATGAGTATACGGTCATGTCTTTTGGTTTAACTAATGCTCGTGCCTATTTCATGAGCATGATGAATAAGGTATTCATGGAGTTCTTGGATAAGTTTGTTGTGGTATTCATTGATGACATATTGATTTACTCGAAGAATGAAGAAGAACACAAGGAACATTTGCGCTTGGTTCTTGAGAAGCTCAGGGAACATCAGTTATACGCAAAGTTCAGCAAGTGCGAATTCTGGTTGAAGGAAGTTGGATTTCTCGGACATGTTATATCAGGAGAAGGGATAGCAGTAGACCCCTCAAAGGTTGAAGCCGTCACCGAATGGAAGGCACCCACCTCAGTCGGAGAGATTCGTAGTTTTCTTGGACTCGCAGGATATTACCGGAGATTTATTGAGAATTTCTCCAAGATCGCGAAGCCCATGACAAAGATATTGAAGAAAGACACCAAGTTTAATTGGACCGAGGAATGTGAGGCTAGTTTCCAGGAGCTGAAGAAACATTTGGTCACAGCCCCAGTGCTAATTCTTCTGAATATACGCAAGGATTTACAAGTATATTGCGACGCTTCCCGTCAGGGACTTGGAGGTGTTCTTATGCAAGAAGGAAGAGTTGTTTCATATGCCTCACGTCAGCTTCGACCTCATGAGCGGAATTATGCCACACATGATTTGGAGTTAGCAGTCGTAGTGCACGCACTCAAGACCTGGAGACATTTTCTTATCGGAAATCGTTGTGATGTTTACACGGATCATAAGAGTTTCAAATACATCTTCACGCAGAAGGAGTTGGACCTCAGGCAAAGAAGATGGTTGGAGCTCATAAAGGATTATGACATGAAATTGCACTATCACCCAGGAAAGGCCAATGTTGTGGCAGATGCATTGAGCCGCAAGAGCTATGTTAATACCCTCACAGTAGGAGGATTACCTCAGGAGTTAATTGACGATCTCAGAGATCTTCGATTGGAGATAGTACCACGAGGTTTTGTTGCCGCAATGGATATTCAATCCACTTTGTTGGGAAAGATCCGAGAAGCCCAGAAGTTAGACAAAGGTATTGCGGAGATAAAGGGAAGGATGAACCAAGGAAAGGCAGAAGGATTTCGTGAGGATGAACATGGAACCTTATGGTTTGAGCAGCGCATTTACGTGCCAAATGACCCAGAGATCAAGAAATTGATTCTTCAGGAGGCTCATGATTTGCCTTATTCAATACACCCGGGCAACACCAAGATGTATTTGGACTTGAAGGAAAGTTTCTGGTGGATAGGTATGAAGAAGGATATTGCCGAGTATATCGCAGTATGTGACGTATGTCAGAGGGTTAAGGCAGAGCACCAGAAACCAGCAGGATTACTTCAGCCTTTGCCGATACCAGATTGGAAGTGGGACAAGCTTGGCATGGACTTCATTACATGATTACCCAGGACCCGGTCAGGCTATGATTCTATTTGGGTAGTGGTTGATCGCTTGACTAAGGTAGCTCACTTCATCCCCGTGAAAACCACATATACAAGTGCTAAGTTAGCCAAGATATACATGACCAGGATCGTATGTCTACATGGAGTTCCGAGGACCATTGTATCAGATAGAGGAACACAATTTACCTCAAAGTTTTGGCATCAGTTACATGAAACTTTGGGTACCAGGCTGGAGTTCAGTACAGCTTTTCATCCACAGATGGATGGGCAGACCGAGAGAGTCAATCAGATTCTGGAGGACATGTTGAGAGCTTGTGCGCTAGATTATGGATCTAGTTGGGATGATAATTTGCCTTACGCAGAGTTCTCATATAACAACAGCTATCAAGCTAGTTTGAAAATGGACCCTTTCGAAGCTTTGTACGGAAGGAGGTGCAGGACACCATTGATGTGGGATGAAGTTGGAGACCGTAAATTATTCGGACCAGATTTAATTAGAGATTCAGAGGAGAAAGTCAAGCTGATCCGCGACAGACTCAAGGTAGCCCAATCCAGACAGAAGAGTTATGCCGATACAAAACGCAAGGAGGTAACCTATGAAGTCGGAGATAGAACATATCTGCGTGTGTCGCCACTTCGAGGAGTAAAACGATTTGGAGTCAATGGAAAGTTAGCACCACGATTTGTGGGGCCGTACAGAGTTTTAGAACGCATGGGTGAAGTTGCCTACAAGTTGGAATTACCAGAAGCCTTGTCAGGAGTTCATGATGTGTTTCACGTTTCCCAGTTGAAGAAGTGCCATGCGGAGATGGCCGATATTCCTTTGAGAGATACAGTGCCACTGGAGGCCATACAGTTGGATAATGATCTGACCTATGAGGAGAAGCCCATCAAGATTCTCGAAACTACAAGTAGGGTTACCCGCAGCAAGGTCATTAAGTTCTGCAAGGTTCAATGGAGTCATCATACCGAAGAAGAAGCCACCTGGGAACGAGAAGAAGATCTCCGACAGGACCACCCACACCTTTTTACTAGCCAACCCGAATCTCGAGGGCGAGATTCATCTTAAGGGGGGTAGGTTTGTAACATCCCATTTTTCAATTTGGATGTTTATAAATAGATCATTCATATGCATCCATGATTTATGCATTTTTTTCCTCCATTTGTTTTATTTGATTTTTGATCCAAGGAACTTTGAGCAACTCAAGGACCAAAAGAGATAGTTGGAAGTTTCCCTAAAAACCAATTTTTTTTCAAAGTTGTGAGTTTGAATCAAATTTGGTTTTACAAAAAAAATTCATTTCCATTATATCAAAAATAAAATAAAGAGAGAAGATAAAATGACTTCTTCAAAATCGGAAAAGAAAATATTGGAAATTGAATTTGGAACCAAAATATATTTGTTGAGTTTTATTTGCAATTTATTTTATTAGCATAGCAATTTGTTTTTTTTAAACTTGCATTTTAGGCCAGATAAAAGTTCACTAGGTCATATATAAGACCATATAATTATGTGAATTTTTATGGCATTTATAGACTTATATTTATTTGTTTTCGATGTTATTGTGTTTCTGTAAAAAAACGTGTAGCCAAGGCCCATGGAAGGCCCATCCTTCCTAACGACCCAACCTAGTCATCTTCTTCCTTACCTCGTTCGTTTACAGAGAGCACGTACGCAGCACTCCCACCCAACGCCCCACCCCCTCCCCTCCTCTCCCTCGCTCCAAAACCGCTCTGAACGGAATCCCCTCGCCTCCCTCGACCCTTTGCCCTCCTCAGTGCGCCTTGGAGTCGCCTGTAATGGCCATTACGAGGCAGAGAAACAGCCACCATTATACTCCATTGTCTGCTTGAATTCAGACCTCCCCAAGCCCTATATAAAGCACCCCTGGCAGCCCCTCTCACCCCTCGTTTGAAGCCCTCTCCTTCTGGAGTTTTTCCCTCTCTCTAACCTCTCCAATTGCTCACCAGAGTTCGTGTATTCCGGCGACCTCTCACCGCGTGTACAAGAAGCATTCTACAACCACACGTTGTTCAAGTGGTTCACCTAATCGTCCTCTACATCGTCCCGCACGCATCCTTCGCCGAAGCACACCGGAGCCGCCTTCTTCCTCGTCTCCGGCGACAAGTCCGGTGAACACCCAGGCCAATTTTTTTCTCTTTTTCCAGTATTTTTTTCAATCTCAGATTCTATACCAATTCTTGTTTCTTGTATATCTTTTAGTCTATAGATCCGAATTAGTTGATTCTTTTTCCTACGGTTTCATAAAAATCCCCTCTATCCAGAGAACCAAAAGAAAAATATTTTTGAAAATTTTAAAATTTTGAATTCAAACAGATCTGAATTCAAACTTTGTTAGGCCGTATCTCGAGTTTCGTAACTCCGTTTGAGGTGATTCTTTTTGCAAATCGAAGCTCGTAACGTGTACTTTCTGTTAAAACCAAAACCAATTATTTTTGTATTGCTATATAAATTACGTTCTGTACAGAAAATTTATTTGGTTGTTTTTTTTGGAGTTTTTCGAAGTCTTTTATTTGTTTTCTTTTTGGATCTTTGCTTGTATGCTTATGTATGTTATTGCTTGCTTACGCTAGATCATCCGGAGTGCAAAGCTTGCTACTACGAATCTTTATAGTTCAACGAACGTCAGCAAGGCAAGTTCACACCTTGATCATAATTTTTAATACCCAGTTTTTACTATGCATTAGTTTAACCCTCAAAGATTGCATGAGTAGGATTGGGAACATGTGGTTATGCTATGTAGTTCATGTGGTAGGAACCTATGACCTTTTGATCACCGCGGGAATATTCGTTATATCATATATTGCTTAGCCCTGCTCGTAGACGGGGATTAGTATGTGTGATTCATGCAAGTTGCGAGAGATAATAATTTTGGGATAACCTAAGGTGGCAACTTTAATACACATCTGGGTGGATTGTTTGGGGCACCTGGAGAAACTAGTGCTTGCCCAAGGGGAATCCCGGAGTACCCGTGTGATTACCCTAGGTCCGCCACCCAGGCTCAAAGGGATCATAAGATATTTCATGCCTAGAAACTTCCGTGTGCAGCCACAAGCCATTATGGGCTCTGGCATAGTTGAGTAAGTTGTGTGACCTCTTTCCGTGGTAGACTAGCTGATGTAGGGGAAAGTAGGTGTACCGGTCTACCCAGGGTTAAGGGGAAACGCTTCTGAAAGGCTATGTCTCGATCTTCTGATCATGGAGGTGGTCGAGTCTTGTGGGGAAAAGTGCGCAAACCTCTGCAGAGTGTACAAACTAATCATGATTAGCCGTGTCCCTGGTTACGGACATCTTGAGTATCTAGAAGTGAACTATTGGTTGATCTCCTCACTCTTTTTAATGAAATTATTGGGTTACTAATAACTTGGGAATTTTTTGGGATTGAGTTGGAGGAACCTTCTCAGCAATGGCATTTTAACTTAATAGTAATAAAAAAATTTATTCCTTTGTTGTAGGGTAAAATTGGCTTTATGCAAAAATTAAACTTAGAGCCTCCATCAACTAAATTTGCATATAAAGATAGTCTTTTCATTTATTATTATTCTATGGTGTGACATTGCCAGCATATTCCATGTGCTGACCTACACGGCTGCAACGTCTCATGTTGCAGACTTTTCCGACGAAGATTAAAGGTGCGATAGGTCGTTGTTCTGCGCTCAGTTTGCCGTGGAGTTGGATGGACTCATTTACCTTTGAAGCTTCTGCAGTTATTTTTATTTAGATGGCCTTTGGCCATATTATTGTAATAAATACTCTTTTCAGAACCTTGAAGTAATAAAGTGTGATTGAACTCTATTATAATTCCTCGAGTACTGTGTGTGTCAGCATACCGATCCAGGGATGACACTTAAGCACAGAGACTTCGATCCATTTTGGGCCGGGTCGCTACAAGATGGTATCAGAGCACACGCTGACTGTAGGACGCGACCACTAGGAAATGGAAAGCCATAGGAGGAAAACTCTATTTTATGACTTCCTTAAATATCCGTTGGTCTATACTCTTCTCTATTCATTTCTATCTCTTCTCTACTTTAATAAAATAGTTGTTGAAACTCCATCACCAAGTTGCTTAGCCCGATGAGACCATGACCTATGAAGACACGAAGAAGAAGAAGAAGAAGCTAGAGTTGACTTTGATTTGAGAAGATTTAGTTCAGACCACCACTACCAAGTTGAGTCCAACGAATGATTGCGGTAGTATGAAGAGATCATATCTCTTGTGGATATGACCTTACCTGTAGGTTTTTGCTTATGTGGTGTGATCTTGTGAATTGCTTGATTTGAAATTTTTCTTGCTATCATAAGCATATGGGTAGTGATTTCTCTCATTAGGCCCTTATTCTATTCTAATTTCTCATCCACTCTAAACCTAACAGATGCCTCCAAGACGTGACCCGGAATTCCCACCGGAACTTACCCAGTTGATCCAGAACCAGATTGCCCTCATGCAGCTACTCATCCAGAATCAGAACCAGAACAACAACAACCCACCGCCACCACTCCCGGTCGACAACCTTACCCGATTCCTAAGGTTGAACCCACCAGTGTTCTCTAGCAGCACAGAGCTGATCGTTGCAGATGACTGGCTTCGCAAGATCGGAAGAGAGCTGACCACCGCAGGATGCACTGACGCTGAGAAGGTGTGCTTTGCCGCACATCAACTGGATGGACCAGCAGCCTCGTGGTGGGAGAATTACACCACCCCATTCCCCATAGCCAATGTGACTTGGGATCAGTTCCAGCAGGCATTCCGTACCGCACATGTTTCAGCCGGAGCTATGAGTCTGAAGAAGCATGAGTTCCGCAACTTACGCCAAGGAAATCGTTCTGTTGGTGATTATGTGGAGGAATTCAGCAAGTTATCCAGGTATGCTCTCGGCGACGTGGCTGATGATGCCGCTAAGCAGGAGAAATTTCTGGAGGGACTAAACGATGATTTGGGACTTCAGTTGACCGTGGCTACCTTTAACAATTATCAAGAGTTGGTCGACAAGGCTCTCATTCTGGAAGGCAAGCAGCAGCAGGTGGAGAATCGCAAGAGGAAGTATGGACAGGGAAAGTACAACTCTGGAGTTCAGCAGAAGCCCCGCTATACCCCGTACTCGGGAAATAATGGACCAGGATCTGGCAAGTATGGTGGACACACTCACCATAACCATGGAGGACATTCACATCATGGAGGGAATGGACACAACCATAATGGCCATAGGAATGGCAATGGGAACGGAGGAAACAACAACCAGCATCAGTCCAACCCCGCTACACCAGCAAAGAAGGATCTGAGCCACATTACCTGCTTCAAGTGCGGGAAGACCGGACACTACGCCACCGAGTGTGCCGAGGCGAAGAACGGGAATGGAAATGGAAGCTCTGGAAAGAAGCCCAATCCTTTCACCAGAGGTCAGGTGAACCATGTCAATGTGGAGGAAGTTTATGACCATCCTGACGCCGTTGTTGGTAAGTTCTTGATTAATTCATTTACAGCCCTTGTTCTTTTTGACACTGGTGCATCACATTCATTCATATCAAGGGGGTTTGTGGATAAGTTTAAGTTGCCGACCATAGCCCTTAAAACACCAATGTTAGTGAGTTCCCCAGGAGCAGAGCATATGGCTAGTCGGGGATGTTTTCAGTTGCCATTGACCATAGGGAGACACGTTTTCCCTACAGACCTCATCATCCTAGAATCACAAGGATTGGATGTAATTCTAGGTATGGACTGGCTATCCAAGTATGAAGGGAATATTGATTGTGCCCGTTAGTCGATTCTTCTCACCACCCCAGAGGGGAAACGGATCAAGTATGTGTCGAGGCATACGCCAAGGAGGACTCAAGTGAATTATCTTTCGGTATGCATATAAAGATAGTCTTTTCATTTATTATTATTCTATGGTGTGACATTGCCAGCATATTCCATGTGCTGACGTACACGGCTGCAACGTCTCATGTTGCAGACTTTTCCGACAAAGATTAAAGGTGCGATAGGTCGTTGTTCTGCACTCAGTTTGCCGTGAAGTTGGATGGACTCATTTACCTTTGAAACTTCCGCAGTTATTTTTATTTAGATGGCCTTTGGCCATATTATTGTAATAAATACTCTTTTCAAAACCTTGATGTAATAAAGTGTGATTGAACTCTGTTATAATTCCTCGAGTACTGTGTGTGTCAGCATACCGATCCAGGGATGACACTTAAGCACAGAGACTTCGATCCATTTTGGGTCGGGTCGCTACATTTATAAGAGAAGATGGAGACTCAAATAAAAAAATTGCATAAAATAAAATAGATAGGCCCTTCGCACAGGGAAGCAGAGATTTGTAGAGGTGCCATAGCACAAATCTTAAATTGAGAGATAATTGTTTTAGAGGCATGCTTTTCCCATCAATGAAAATGACTGAGTAATTTCTAATACTTATCATGCTAGATACATCATAGGCGTTTCCCAAATACAAAATAAAGTTTATTCCTTTTTCCACCATTTCTTTCACAATCATGGCTAGCCGTATCCAGGGGTGCCTTCCATACCAATACTTTCCAAGGAATTTATTATTTGACAAGATAAAGTAAATTTCTGTTTCCTTTCGGGACTGGGCATCCCTATGACCGCCGTACTCTCATGCAGTGACAAGTGAATAAACACTCAACACATCTAGGATGGAAAAATATTGGTCACCCCCCGCCGCTTCATGAGAAGTACGGGCACACAAAAAAGAAATTCATTTTAAAAATTAGAGTTGGCACATACAAATTTACTTAGAACGACATGGAAATGCCGCATATAGGTAGGTATGGTGGACTCATATGGCATAACTGGTTTAAGGATTTTGGATGCACACGTGTATTCCCACTCACTACAAATGGAGGCTAGTAAATAGATTGAGAAGCAACCAACCAAGAAAAGAAAATTCTCATAAATGAGCATTAAGCATAATTAACACCGAATAATGCACCACAAGTAGGATGTAATTTCATTGCATAACTATTGACTTTCATGCTTGCATAGGGCATCACAAACCTTAACAGCAATATTCTTACTAAACCATAATTATTCACCAACATGACTCACATATTACTATCATCATATCTCAAAACTATTACAAAGAATCAAGTTTATTTTGTCCAATGATCTTGATGAAAGTTTTTATTATATCCCTCTTGAATATCTATCACTTTGGGACTAGTTTCATATATTTCCATTGCTTTTGACAAGCTCAAACAAATTTAAGTGAAGAACATGAGCATAAAAAGTTTCATCTCTCAAAATAATATAAGTGAATCATGAGAGAATTTCTTAAAAAAATGACTAACTGTCAAATAAATCAAGTGAAGCATGAGAGTATTTCTTCAAAAAAATTAAAGCACATCATGCTCAAAAAAGTATAAGTGAAGCAGTAGAGCAATTCCATAGCTCAATTTTTTTTAAGTGAAGCACATAATGCAATTCTATCAAATCATAGCATAATTTTGGCTCCCTCAAATAGGTGTGTCCAGCATGGATAATTGTGACAAACTAAAAAGCAAAACAACCAAAGACTCATATAATAAAAGATGCAACAAGCAAAACTCATGATATGTGACACGTCCATTTTGCATCATGTTTTATATCGATATTTATTGCATTATGGGCTGTTATTACACATTATGTCACAATACTTATGCCTATTCTCTCTTATTTTACAAGGTTTGCACGAAGAGGGAGAATGCCGGCAGCTGGAATTCTGGGCTGGAAAAGGAGCAAATATTAGAGACCTATTATGCACAACTCCAAAAGTCCTGAAACTCCACGGAAGTTTTGGATTACATAAAAAATATTGGGTGAAGAAAGCACCAGAGCGGGGCCACCCACCATCCACGAGGGTGGGGGGCACGCCCTACCCCCCTTTGTGCGCCCCTATCTCATGGGCCCACCTGGCAGGCCTTCGGTGCCCATCTTTCGCTATATGGACTCTTTCGCCCCGGAAAAATCATAAGCAAGCTTTCGGGACGAAACACCGCCGACACGAGGCGGAACCTTGGCGGAACTAATCTAGGGCTCCGGCGGAGCTGTTCTACCGGGGAAACATCCCTCCGGGAGGCGGAAATCACCACCATCGTCATCACCATCGATCCTCTCATCAGGAGGGGGTCAATCCCCATCAACATCTTCACCAGCACCATCACATCTCAAACCCTAGTTCATCTCTTGTATCCAATCTTTGTCCCAAAACCTCAGATTGGTACCTGTGGGTTGCTAGTAGTGTTGATTACTCCTTGTAGTTGATGCTAGTTGGTTTACTTGGTGGAAGATCATATGTTCAGATCCTTTATGCATATTAATACCCCTCTGATTATGAACATGAATATGATATGTGTGTAGTTACGTTTGTTCCTGAGGACATGGGAGAAGTCTTGCTATAAGTAGTCATGTGAATTTGGTATTCGTTCGATATTTTGATGAGATGTATGTTGTCTTTCCTCTAGTGGTGTCATGTGAACGCCGAATACATGACACTTCACCATTGTTTGGGCATAGTGGAAGGCATTGGGAAGTAATAAGTAGATGATGGGTTGCTAGAGTGACAGAAGCTTAAACCCTAGGTTATGCGTGGCTTCGTAAGGGGCTGATTTGGATCCATATGTTTCATGCTATGTTAGGGTTACCTTAATACTTCTTTTGTAGTTGCGGATGCTTGCAAGAGGGGTTAATCATAAGTGGGATGCTTGTCCAAGGAAGGGCAGTACCCAAGCACCGGTCCACCCACATATCAAACTATCAAAGTAACGAACGTGAATCATATGAGCGTGATGAAAACTAGCTTGACGATAATTCCCATGTGTCCTCGGGAGCGCTTTCTTTATATAAGAGTTTGTCCAGTCTTGTCCCTTGCTACGAAAAGGATTGGGACATCTTGCTGAACCTTATTTACTTTTGTTACTTGTTACCGGTTACAAATTACCTTATCACAAAACTATCTGTTACCGATAATTTCAGTGCTTGCAGAGAATACCTTATTGAAAACCGCTTGTCATTTCCTTCTGCTCCTCGTTGGGTTCGACACTCTTACTTATCGAAAGGACTACGATAGATCCCCTATACTTGTGGGTCATCAAGACTCTTTTCTGGCTCCATTGCCGGGGAGTGAAGCGCCTTTGGTAAGTGGAATTTGCTAAGGAAAAATTTATATAGTGTGCTGAAATTTATTGTCACTTGTTACTATGGAAAGTAATCCTTTGAGGGGCTTGTTTGGGGTATCTTCACCCCGACCAGTAGAGAAAAGAGTTGCTCCTCACCCTGCTGAACCTACTGAAAATGTTTACTTTGAAATTCCTTCGGGTATGATAGAGAAACTGCTAGCTAATCCTTTTATAGGAGATGGAACATTGCATCCCGATTTGCACTTAATCTATGTGGATGAAGTTTGTGGATTATTTAAGCTTGCAGGTATGCCCGAGGATGTTATCAAGAAGAAGGTCTTCACTTTATCTTTGAAGGGAAAGGAATTGACATAGTTTAGGCTATGTGATGATATTGGATCATGGAACTACAAACGATTGAAATTGGAATTTCATCAGAAGTTTTATCCTATGCATCTTGTTCATCGTGATCGTAATTATATATATAATTTTTGGCCTCGCGAAGGAGAAAGCATCGCTCAAGCTTGGGGGAGGGTTAAGTCAATGTTATATTCATGCCCCAATCATGAGCTCTCAAGAGAAATTATTATTAAAAAAATTATGCTCGACTTTCTCTCAAATCGCTCCATGCTCGATACTTCTTGTACTGGATCTTTTATGATGAAGACTATTGAATTCAAATGGGATTTATCGGAAAGAATTAAATGCAACTCTGAAGATTGGGAACTCGACGAAGGTAAAGAGGTAGGTATAACACCTAAGTTTGATTGTGTTAAATCTTTTTATGGATACCAATGCTTTTCGTTTAATTTAGCACTAAATATGGACTTGACTCTGAGATAGTAGCTTCTTTCTATGAATCATTTGCTACTCATGTTGATCTCCCTAAGGAGAAGTGGCTTAAATATCATCCTCCCATTGAAGTAAACGTATTTGAACCTATTAAAGTTGAAGAAAAGACTATCACTTATAATGTTGATCCTATTGTTCCTACCGCTTATATTGAGAAACCACCTTTCCCTACTAGAACAAAGGATCATGCTAAAGCTTCAACTGTGGTTCGTAAGAGTAATACTAGAACACCTATAGCCTCTGAGAAAACTAAAGTTGAACCTAGTATTGCTATGGTTAAAGATCTCTTGGTTGATAATATTGATGGGAATGTTATTTACTTCTGTGATGAAGCTGCTAGAACTGCTAGACCCGATACTAAAAATAAACATAGACCTGTTGTAGGCATGCCTGTTATTTCTGTTAAAATAGGAGATCATTGCTATCATGGCTTATGCGATATGGGTGCTAGTGCAAGTGCAATACCTCATTCTTTATATGAAGAAATTATGCATGATATTGCACCTGCTGAGATAGAAGGCATTGATGTTACAATTAAGCTTGCCAATAGAGATACTATTTCACTGATTGGGATTATTAGAGATGTTGAAGTCTTGTGTGGGAAAGTTAAATATCCTGCTGATTTTCTTGTTCTTGGTTCCCCACAAGATGACTTTTGTCCCATTATATTTGGTAGACCCTTCTTGAATACTGTTAATGCTAAGATAGACTGCAAAAAGGAAATTGTTTCTGTTTGTTTAGGGGATATGTCTCATGATTTTAATTGTGCTAAATTTCGTAGACAATCCCATGATAAAGAATTTCCTAGTAAAGGTGAAATTATTGGTCTTGCTTCTATTGTCGTGCCTCCTAATGATCCTTTAGAACAATTTTTGCTAGACCATGAAAATGATATGTTTATGAATGAAAGAAGAGAAATAGATGAAGTATTCTTTAAATAGGGACCTATTTTGAAACACAACTTGCCTGTTGAAATTCTAGGGGATCCTCCTCCACCCAAGGGTGATCTCGTGTTTGAGGTTAAACCATTGCCTGATACTCTTAAATATGCTTATCTTGATGAAAACAAGATATATCCTGTTATTATTAGTGCTAACCTTTCAGAGCAGGAAGAAGAGAAAATATTGAAAACTCTAAAGAAGCACCATGCTGCTATTGGATATACTCTTGATGATCTTAAGGGCATTAGTCCCACTCTATGCCAGCACAAAATAAAATTGGAGAAAGACGCTAAACTGGTTGTTGATCACCAACGATGGTTAAATCCTAAGATGAAAGGAGTGGTAAGAAAAGAAATACTAAAGCTTCTGGAGGCAGGTATAATTTATCCTGTTGCTGATAGTCAGCGGGTAAGTCCTGTCCATTGTGTCCATAAGAAATGAGGTATTACTGTTGTTCCAAATGATAAAGATGAATTGACCCCACAAAGAATTGTTACAAGTTATAGAATGGTAATTGATTTCCGCAAATTAAATAAAGCTACTAAAAAGGATCATTACCCTCTACCTTTCATTGATCAAATGCTAGAAATATTATCCAAACATACACATTTTTGCTTTCTAGATGGTTATTCTGGTTTCTCTCAAATACATGTGTCAAAAGAGGATCAAGAAAAGACCACCTTTACTTGTCCTTTCGGTACCTTTGCTTATAGACATATGCCTTTTGGTTTATGTAATGCACCTGCTACCTTTCAAAGATGTATGACTGCGATATTCTCTGACTTTTGTGAAAAGATTGTTGAGGTATTCATGGATGATTTTTCTGTATATGGAACTTCTTTTGATGATTGCTTAAGCAACCTTGATCGAGTTTTGCAGAGATGTGAAGAAACTAATCTTGTCTTGAATTGGGAGAAGTGCCACTTTATGGTTAATGAAGGTATTGTCTTGGGCCATAAAATTTTTTAAAGAGGTATTGAAGTTGATAAAGCTAAAGTTGATGCTATTGAAAAGATGCCGTGTCCTAAAGACATTAAAGGCATAAGAAGTTTCCTTGGTCATGCCGGTTTTTATAGGAGGTTCATTAAATACTTCTCAAAAATTTCCAGGGCTCTGACTAATCTCTTACAAAAAGATGTTCCTTTTGTCTTTGATGATGATTGTGTAGAAGCATTTGAAATACTAATGCGGAGCATCCGAAGGTCATCCCCATGGACCTACTATCGTCTCACCAGGTGCCTAGCGGACCCATGACATGAGCACATGCAAGAGCTCTCGAAACCGAGGTGACATCTCTCCTCTCACATTTCCACTTCGATGCACATGAGACATGGCTACTACCTCAAACGGAGACATTGTGCATACTCAGGTATCAAGGAGTTGTCCATGAAGAAGCCAAGGAGCAAGGAGAATCAGAAGAGGAAGCTGGACGTGAAGACGGAGAAGAAGAGGAGCTATGAAAGAAGTCCCAGCCACCGGACGACCGGTCGGGACAGGACGTCCGGAGCCTGAAGCTCCATACGAACCCCAGCGAGCGGACGTCTGGCCCGGACCAGACGACCGGTGCCCCTGCACCCGAGCCAAGCGAGAGGACGTTCGGCGACCGGACGACCGGCCATAGTCAGAAATCTTCTACACCAGTATCCAAGCCAGAACAAGCGGGTGACCGGCGCTTACCGGACGTCCGGCTGCCCATGAGCCACCGGACGACCGGTTCCCAATGGACGTTCAGTACCTGTCTGTGCACATGATTCGGGCTCGAGGCCCATGTACCCCCTCAGTTCGTCCCCCTTTGCACTAAGACTATAAATTGACTTACTATTCATCCTAGCTAGGGTTAGCATTGGTTTAGCTCATAGTTAGAGATAAGAGCATTGCTCATCCACATCGGATCTACTCCACGAGAGAGACCGCGGCCCCTCTTCGGAGAAGATCCCTTTGGATTCAAGACCCCTCTAAGGGAAGATCCCCTCGTGGATTCAAGACCTCCCCACAGAGAAGACCGGCTACCTTTGTATCGTCCTTAGTTGTCCATGGATCATGTGATCTCTTATGTACTCGAGGATCTAGCATATGTGTGACTATTTCTTGTTGGTTTAGTGTTTCTCTCGTGTGTTCCCTCGTGTTTCCCCTAGTTTTCTCCCTTGTGTTCTTCGTGTTCTTCGCGGGATCCACTCCTTCCATGAAAGATCGGCCCCTAGGGTTCCTACCCTATATCATCTTGGTATCTAGAGCCACGTTGATCACGATTTTGGAGCCTCCCCGTTGTGTTTCTAGCCTAGTTTTGTTGATTTTGTCCCTATTTCAAAAATTCCCCACAAAAATAGCCCCAATTTTTTTTGTGATTTGTTGGTGTGTTGAAATTTTGTTGGATTTGATCCATGGAATTGCTTTGTCTTGAGCGGATCTAGATTTTCCCCCCTTCCCCCACCTTTTCCATCCACAAATCCGCCCGGATTCGAAGAATTTCGACCTCTCCATCACGAACACCGCCAGTTCATCCCGTTCCCGCGAATCGCCCAGGCACCGGACGTCCGCTCGCCACCGAACGTCCGACGACCGGACGAACGCTCACCACCGGACGTCCGGAGTTCCCTGACGAAACTGATTTTTTTCCAGTTTAGTCACCACCACTGTCCCACATTTCCGCATACACACTCCTACCACTTATACACCATCACCACTTCCGCATACCACCACCATTGCTTACCTGTTTCGCACTCCGACATGTGTTGCCACTTCAAGCTTTGAGAATTTGAGTTGCTGTTCCATGTCCTTTTGTGTTTCGGCTATCTAGGTATGGTTTGACATCAACACCACCGCCGCTCATCTTTGCCACGGACGCGTCATCAACAATGACCACCTCGACTACATGTTGGTATTCGTGCCACCATTTTGACACCATACCGTAAGCAAGAACGGTAACCTTGTCTTGGTATTGGACATATCATTCTTGCCATTACATTGATAGACATCATAGTCTTATTCCTTTGCGTCGCTTACCCATCGAGACTAGCCTTTGAGTATTGTCGGCAACGAGACTTGTGCACATTAGTGATCATACTTCCCATAGCATACATACATCATTGTTGCATATCTTGGTATCATCTCCTGTGTCACAAGGGTTTCATTACATACACAATTGCTATCTTGGTTCGTGAAGCATTGCATGAGAAAAGAGCTCAAACAACCAAGAGCCAAACAAGCTTTTAAGCAAAAGGGAAAGATAAGCAAAGAGCTTTTAAGCAAGAACCATAGCATCATACAACATTGAGATTGTCATACTAGATCATCTTGGATCATATCATAGAAACACCATACATAGAGCATACTTGGGATAGAAGTTGTTGCATTTTGCTTAGTAGGTTGTGCACAAGTCTTGTATCCGCCTTTTGTGCAATCGTGCTAGCGTCTCCCTAGTGTTGTGCAACAAGAGAATTTTTGTGGATTCCACATTTTGGCTCATCCTTGGTTGCACGACCCCACTTATCTTTTGTGTGTGTGTTTCTGTGTACCTTATGTTGCTTGGTCTACTTGTTGCATTGCGAACTTGCGAATCTTTTCCAACATTATTGAAGCTCACTTACAATTGCATTAAATTTTGTGCCACCATCCTAACTAAGCTCCACCATAAGCTTTTACTTGTGTAGGTGTGAGAAACCGAGAAGAATTGGTACCAATTGTGCTATTTCCTTGTCCACATTGGAGTGATCATTGATCCACCTTCAACTTCACTTAAGGTACATTTGGTATTCGTTCTTCTCTTTCTACCACTCACATTTTTCTCTTGGAATGATGGATAGGCCTAGTACTTCTACCAACCCACTTTTCATTGAGCACAACGACGACATTAACTCCTACGTCACCAAGAGCCACCTCTTTGGTGCACAACGTGCTTTGCATCAAGAGAAACAAGCAATGAGTGAATGCATCGACAACCTCGCCACTGACTTGCGACTCTCCGAGCAACGTACAAGGGACTACTTCAACCACAAGCTCGACGATCACAAGCAAGATAATGATGCAAGAATGGACGAGATTCGTGCTTTGTTGATCAACCGCTCTTCTTCCACTTCGTCCTCATCAAGACGGAGTAGCTCAAGTCGACATTCCGACTTCACCCTCTCTGGCTCAAGTACACCAACTTTGAACACTCTTCGACGAGCCGCGCTAAATGATCGTCAAGCAAGCCTCAATCCTCTACGCGACACCGAAGCGACTTTTGCGCTAGCATGAGAACGGCAACGACAATGCCAACATGAAGAGGAAGAGCATGGGTGTCTACACCAAGAAGCACAAGATGCCGAGGCACAACGTCAAGAGCAACAATTGCGAGATGCTCAAGCACTTGAGGAGCAACAAGCCCTCCAAGATTCAAGTCGAGCCATAGCCAACCGAGGTCGACAAACTCGTGAACATGAAGAAGCACTTCGCGAAGAAGCTCACGAATGAAGATTTCAAGCTCACATGCATCGTCAAGTTCCACAAGATCCTCCTCGAGCTCGACAAGCTCCTCCACAAGTTCACCAAGAGCATGAAGACATTGGAAATCATCCACGACAAGAGCAACATGAGTTCGACAACCCTCCTCGCCAAGAGCAACACGAGCTTGACAATCATCAACAACATGGACGTCATTATCCCCGACCCCAACACAATGAAGAGCAACGCTATGGCAAGCTCAAATTCACCATGCCCAAGTTCAATGGCAGCAACGATCCCGAAGAGTACCTTTCATGGGCATTGAAGGTCGACAAAATCTTCCGCTTGCACAACTATGATGAAGAGAAGAAGATCACGATGGCATCCCTTGAGTTCCAAGACTATGTCCTCATTTGGTGGGAACAAGTTATCGAGCGCCACGAGGCAAGAGGAGAACCACCCATCACTACTTGGGCGCAAATGAAGGATGTCATGAGAGCACGCTTCGTGCCTACATACTACAACCACGACCTCTTCAAGAAGCTTGAACTTCTCAAGCAAGGAACCAAGTGCGTTGAAGATTACTACAAGGAGATGGAGATTGCCATGATAAGAGCCAATGTCACGAAAGATGATGAGCAAACAATGGGACGTTTCTTGAATGGACTCAATCATCCTATCAAGAAGATCCTCGACTTCCAACCATACTCGAATCTCATCGAGCTAGTGCATCAGGCTACCAAAGCGGAACGCCAAGTGCAAGATGATTACAAGTATGCCAAGTTCTCATCCAAGTCTTACGGCTTCTCCAACACCCAAGCTTCAACGACTCCAACATTGTCTACCAAGCCTTCTACAAGCAATGGCGACAAGTCGAGTTATAAGAAAGCTTCGTCAACTCCAAGTCATCCTCCTAATACAAACAACTTCAAGCCGAGAGCTTCATCATCATCAACCCCCATCGATGAGTCCATCAAGATAAGTTCCTTCAAATGCTTCACATGCAGAGGCCGAGGCCACAAGTCCTATGAGTGCACCAACAAGCGGACCATAATCCTCAACGACGACGGCACTTACGACTCAATGAGTGAAGTAGAAATGGACGCCCTCGAGCAAGTCACCATGCACCGGCAAGTGAACGATCAAGAAGAACAAGTCTTTTGCAATGAAGATTCAAGTCCCGCTCTTGTTGTCTCCAAGGTATTGACTCTCCAACATCACCAAGAAGAAGACCAATGATGCCACATCTTTCATACCAACGCCGGCATCAATGGACGATCCGTCAAGGTCATCATCGATGGAGGGAGTTGTCATAACCTCACAAGTGAAGAACTTTTCTCCAAGCTCCAATTGCCCAAGATGAAGCACCCACATCCTTACAAAGTTCAATGGCTTAGCAACCCCGGCACTATCCAAATCGAGCATCAAGTACAAGTCTCCTTCAAAATTGGCGCCTATGAAGACACTTTGGAGTGTGATGTCGTTCCAATGATCGTTTATCACCTTCTTATTGGACGCCCACGGCAATTTGATAGAGGTGTCATCCACAATGGCCGAACGAACCACTACATCTTTAAGATGAAAGGAAAGAAGTACGTACTTCGCCCTATGTCTCCAAGCCAAGTGATCGCCGACAAGCAAGCCACCCATCGTGGAGAGAATAGTGAGAGAGCGAGCCAGCAAAAAGAGAGTGAGCGCCACAAGCCCAAATCGAGCGCCTCCACGATGAGCGAAAAGAAAAACTTAGTCCTATTTGCCACCAAAAGTGAGATAATAGGAGTGTGTGAGAACCCATCTAGTGTCCTACACTATGTCCTTTTGTGCAAGGAAAATGCACCAAATGCTAACACCTCTCATGCTCTACCTTTAGTGTTGTCTTATCTTTTGCAGGAATTTCAAGATGTTTTCCTCGACGAGCTTCCTCCGGGACTACCTCCACTACGAGGCATCGAGCACCGCATCGACCTCATCCCCGGAGCACCTCTTCCGAACAAAGCTCCCTACCGCGTCAACCCCGAAGAAACCAAAGAAATACAAAGGCAAGTAAAGCATCTCATAGACCATGGACATGTGCGTGAGAGTTTGAGCCCTTGTGTCGTACCGATCATTCTTGGGCCAAAATGAGACGGTAGCTTTCGCATGTGCTCCGATTGTAGACCCATCAATGCTATCACCGTTCGTTATAGGTATCGCATTCCACGCCTTGATGATATGCTTGATCAACTTAGTGGTGCCACTATATTTTCCAAAATTGATCTTAAGAGTGGTTACTATCAAATCAGCATACAAGAGTGTCGGGGGTGCTGATCCCATGGACACCTATGGGACCACGGCGGGCCGGGCCCCTTTCGGTTCGGCAGGGGGGCGGAGAGCGCATGAAGAGCAGATCGAGGCGAAGCGCACGAGCGACGCGATCAGTTTACCCAGGTTCGGGCCGCACGGATGCGTAAAACCCTACTCCTGCTTTGATTTGTATTGTGTTCTTGCTCGGGAGCGCTGATTGCTATAGTACGCACCAGCAGCTAGCCAGACCGAGCGTGAGAATGATCGTCCCCCCTCTTTGTTGCGCATGGGCCTCCTTTTATATGATTAAGGGGTCACCGACAGGTGGCAACATAGATGAGGGTAAAAATGTAAAAGGCGTTGCGGTTGGCACCACCGCCTACTACAGTTGTATCATACCTAACCCTGACGGCAGGGGACAAAGGCATTAAATGCCTGTCTACATCGCCTAGACGGTGCAGAAAGGGACCGCCAGGGACGCCAATGCTTGCCACGATGGCGATCTTGTCAGCGCCGCTCGCCACCGTGTACCTCTGGCTGCACAGCTTTCTGCCACGTACACCTGGAAGGGTCCCAGAGCGACACGTTGGTGGATGCGCTGGAGCGCAGGTACAGAGTGGAAGCTTGCCGCGGCAAGAGCCTTGCCGCGTTTGTTGTCTTGTCGCGTCCGGGAGCTTGTCGCTCACCGAGCCTTGGTTGGCCTTCCCAGCAAGCTCCTCTTGCCGGGGTCTTGTCTCCTTCCCGGCAAGCTCTTCTTGCCGGGGCCTTGGATACTTTGTTCTTGAATGGCTCCAAGGGAACCATGGAGGATCTTGGCGGTCACCTGGCAAGTCTTGCCGCGGGACGCTGCGACTGCCCGTGCACAAGTTCGGGATACTAAGGTACCCCTACTTTAGTACACCGACAGGAGCCCCCGGGCCTGGGCCGTACATGGTGCCGAGCGCTGTTGGGCCAGGCCCAAAACAGGGCACGGGCACGCGCGGCCTAGGTTACGCCGTATCTCACTCTGCATCCACTGCGCCCTCCCCGCACAGCACGCGTCGAACGCGGCGTCGTGGGAGAGATCGTGGGCGGTTTCTTTATTAGGAAAGGTGGAACGTCCGCCATCTCCCCCTTTATAAGCAAGAGAAAGCAGGGGTAGTGCGCCCACTTGCCTCCTTGCCATTCCAATCTCAGAAGCCTCCGCCCTGCCTCCGTCTCCTCAAAGCAGCGAGAGAACAGCGCCCT
This sequence comes from Triticum monococcum, assembly GCA_034509565.1. Lineage (NCBI taxonomy): Eukaryota > Viridiplantae > Streptophyta > Magnoliopsida > Poales > Poaceae > Triticum > Triticum monococcum. The sequence continues at coordinate 391,195,193 of CM067841.1, forward strand.
GCTCCCCCCACTGCCACCAGCACCACCAACGCCGTCAACCTCCTCCACCACCTCCGCCATGGCTCCGAAAGCCGACAAGGGGAAGGCCGTGAAGTCGACCGAGGCGCAGCGGCTTGCAGCGCTGCGGAAGGAGCGGGCCATCTCCCCCCCCCAAGCTTGACGCGAAGGAGTTGAGGGAGTACTATTACCTTTTCTGGTCGACGGAGACGCGAGCACACCCGAGCACCAAGGTACTCCCGGCCTCCCCTCATAAAATGGCTCCACACGGCTACCCCTTCTTCGCCGTGTTCTTCTACTGCGGGCTCTGCCCGCCCTTCTCGGAGTTCTTTTGCAACATTATGAATACCTATGGCCTCTGCCTCCTTGACTTCACCCCCAACGCCGTCCTCACCATGGCAGTTTTCGCACACCTTTGCGAAAACTTTGTCGGAGTCCACCCCAATGTAGCTCTCTTCCGCCATTTCTTCATGCCCAGAGTAGAGAGAGGAGAGCCTCTATCCGGCGGAATTGCTTGGATCTCAAGGTCCGACAAGAAGGATTCGTACTTGGAGGGAGAGTTCCGCGGCAAGTGGGAGGAGTGGAGGGCAGATTGGTGTTGGATAGTTGAGGAGAACCCGCAGCCATTCACCGCCCGGCGCCAAGTAGCAGCAGCACGCGGCAGCGATTGGAGCGACGTGGCCCCGGAAGACAGCAGGCTGAGGATTGCCGTCACCAGGATCCAGCGCCTCAGGCTTGCCGGACTCACTGTGGGCGCCGTTGGCACAAACTTCCTTCGCCGCCGCATCGCCCCCCTGTAGGAATGGAGGAGGCCCGCCTGGGAGTTCAAGAACGCGGCGGATATCATGAGGCTGCGCCCGGGCCTCAATTACAACTTCACTGTCTTGGAGCTCAACGCAATGCTGCAGGAGCTCTTCAAGTATGATCCTGACCACCCAGAAGTCTTTAGGTTGCCGCAGGGCGTCGTCCCGTTGTGCAACAACTCTGCGCTCGACCGCATCAGGGCAATGATGCCGCTGTGCGACTCGCACGGAATCGTGCCGACTTGGCAGGAGCCTGAAGACGACGCCGTGCAACAGTTCTTCGACAACTTGGTGGAAGTGCTGATCCGCCCCGACGAGAAGGATGGCCTCACTCGCGACACCACCGAGGCAGAGTTGAAGCGCATCGCCACCAGGCTGGAAGAGGCGGCGGCAGCTGCAGCGGCAGGCGAGTTCGGATTCACCTTGGAGGAGGCAGCGGCAGCAGAGGCGGCAAACCGTGCCGAGCGAGATGAGCTTGCCGGCAAGAAAGAGCTTGCCCGGCAAGAGGAGCCTGCCGGCAAGAAAGATCTTGCTGGGTGTGATGCCGAACCGAGCGAGCCCGCCGAGGAGACGAGCGGCTCGTTGGATATCAACTCCTCCTCCTCCTCCTCGTCTTCAGACAGCACGCCGCAAGTAGAGCCTCCATCTCCACCAAGAAGGCGTCTCCGCAAAGTCGGGGACGTCGCGAGGCGACAGGCGAGTCGACAGTCGCCGCGTCGCGCGACACGCTCCACCGCGGCAAGCACCGTTGCCGCGGGAGCACGCCACGCTGCCGCGACAACTGGAGCAGGGTCTTCCCGGACCACTGCTTTTGCTCCCGCCAAGCGACCAAGGGAACCCACTCCTCCACCTTCCCACGCCGGACGCGGGCCAGACTTTGACTTCTCCGCGTTTAGCTCCGGCGAGGAAGAAGAAGAAGAGTAAGTTTTCCTTGTTGTACTTGCAGTCCACCAATCCTTGCTGTTTTTGTCTTGCATCTTACTTGCTTTTCTCTAAACCTGCTCCTTTTCAGAACTCTGGCTCAGAGGGCAGCAAAGAGAGCCAAGGCGCCGGTGATTGTCATCGAGGATGAACCCACCGCGTCAGCAGGGGACGCGCCCGAGACAACCTTGCCGGACCCGGCGGCTGATTTCCAGAGCAGCCCCCAGCGTAAGTATCTTGTTTACTTCCCGCTGTTGGGCGCGCATGAAGAGTCTTGCTTTGCTGATATCTGTTTGCTGACTTGTGCAGGAGCAGAGCAGCCCCACCAGGAGAGCCCGGAGGCCGCCCCCGAAGCGCCAAGGGAGAGTCCTCCGGCAAGGGAGAGGTCCCCAGCAAGGGAGAGCTCTCTGGCAAGGGAGGAGGCTCCGGCAAGGGAGGAGCCCCCGGCAAGGGAGGGGTCTCCGGCAAGGGACAGCATCAGCGGCCCCCTGGCGACGGAGACCACGACCGCAGAGCCTGGTACTGGTAATCTCCTTGCTCCAAAACTTCCCTTGGCTTCTTCTTCTTGTTGATCTTCTTCTTCTTTCTTTTTCTTGGATATTTGTTTGATTCTTCTCCCCCTTTTTCGGCTGTCAGATCCATCTGCTGCTGAGCCGATGGAGACTGAAGTTGCCGCCGACGACACCGTTGCCACTGAGGAAGCAGCCGGCGCCGACGAGCCCGCCGGCGAAGAGGCCGCCGGGGCTGCCGCAGCAAAAGCAGGCGGGGGGTCCGGCGATCGTACTGACGATCCGGAGGCCGCAGGAGCGCCAGGCGCTGCACCGACCGCCGACCCCTCCGCTGCTGCCGCCACGCCAGGCTCCGAAGAGCCCCAGCCTGGCGTATACTTGAAGGCTGGCTACGACATCTTCATCAACCTCCCCTGGGCGTCAAGCTCCAGGGTGCCGGTCGAGGGAGAGATCTTCGACGGAGAAGTGCTTGCCTCCGCCGGGCTGGCGCTGGTCGACGCGCCAAGCAGAAGCAACGGTGAGCCTGAGGAGGAGCGGCTGCTGTGGAAACTGATATCACTCTACCGCGCCCGGCAGGCCAAGCTGGATTCCTGGGAAGCGCTTGTCGCCAAGGCGGGAGTCGATGTTGAGAAGCGCGCGGAGGAGCTCCGGGGCCAAAATCAAGAAGCTCTCCGGTCTTTGGCGGCGGAGCGGGAGCAGCTTGCCGAGGAGCAGAGGGCTTTCCTCCTCGAGAAGGCCGAAGTCGAAGAGCAGCAAAGGCTTGCCGCTGAGAAGCTGTCCGTGCAAGAGGACGAGCTGGTGCAGTGGAAAGTTGATCTTGACAGCCATGAGGAGGAGCTTGCCGCGCGCGAGCGAACGGTTGGCGGAGCCCTCAAGCAAGCCGAAGACGCTGCCACAGCTGCTGAGGCCGCCAAGAATGAGTTGAAAACGAAGGTGGTGCAGCTGGAGGCCGACCTCAAGGCGAGTGGCGACGAGCTTGCCGCGCTCAAGCTTGAGCGCGAGAAGGACGCCGTCAGCTACTCGGAGCTGCAGACCCGCCTCGCCGAGAAGGGCAAGGAGCTTGACGCCACCAAGGACTCTGCTACAGATCTTGAGTCGAAGCTGATCGCTCTAACTAAGACAGTGGACAGCGCCAAGGAGCAGGAGACGGCTCTGAAGGAGGAAGTCAAGGCCGGCAAGGCACTGCTGGCGAGCGCTGCCACCGCCCAGAGCACATTCCGGGAGAATGTGGAGCACTGGATGGAAGGGCTCGTGGACGTTGCCGCCGACATCGACAAGGAGTTGGCGCAACTGGGAATGGAGGATCTCGGGTACTCCTCCGACGAGAACCTCCAACCCAGCACCAAGCTCACTTCTTTCTTCAAGGGCGTGGCGACGGCACTCCGACGACTCCGGGAAGGGATCCCGAAGCAGCTTGCCGACGAGTCGCGCAAGATCTGCGCGGGAGCTCTTTAGAAGGTGCTGATGAAGGTGGCATTCCACAATCCGGGCCTCAACCTCACCAACGTCCTCAGGTCCTTGCCGCCGGATGATGATCTGGAGGTGCTCAAGACCCTTGTCGCACCCATTGTGGACAGGGTGAGCGGGATCAAGAGGGTCAAGGGCAACCGTGTAGACTAGGCCACCCATTTTCTTCTTTCCTTGTCGCTGCTATTCATGTCATAAGAACATTCTGTTAGAGCTGCGACAAGCTTATCTTGTAATATAACTTTATTCTATGCAATGATTGTAATGTTATTTCCTCTACTTGATTCCTTCCTTTGTATGTTTTCGCCCTACGCTTTTTAGGGAACTTGCCGGCGCAGGCACCCTTGCCGCGAGCGCTGAGTGCGGAACGTCAGCAGCCTACTGGCGGTGCCGTAGCCGACAAGAAACCTTGTCGCAGCTAGTCGCAGCTCACTTAAGTTGTTGAGCGGACTCGAAACAACAGTAAGGGCGCAACTAGCTACGAGTTGGTTCCTCCGCGCACAGGTTTTCCATACAAAGCACGGTCGTTCAAGGAAAATAACTTAAAAAATTTAAAGGGAATCTGATTTCTCAAACTTTGGCAACTTATCTTTTCTGTTACTCGCTTCCCGGCAAGGCGAAACCTTCTTGAACAACGCCTGGTCCATATCATTATCTTCTCCCTTGCCCCCGGCAAACTTGTGCACGAGGGAACCTTCTTTTCCTTGCGAAAAAGAAAGAGGATGAAATAAAAATATGGAGCCTTATGGATCATTGTTGCTTACCGGGGGTAAATGCTGCACAAAATGTCAGATAACATATGCAAAATTTAAAAAGCATGAAATCAACAAGGTGTGCGGAGCACATGATTTTTATGCACGGGGTCTGCGCCCGGCTTTGTACAATGGATTACATGCAACATCGACAAGACTTGTACAAAAGGTGGTTGCTGGAACGGGTTCCAGCAACCGCGCCCTACGGGTAAAACTTGCGAAGATGCTCAATATTCCAGGAGTTGCTCACTGGGATGCCATCTTCGGTCTCCAGGCGGACAGCGCCAGGCCTAGTGACTCGTTGCACCCGGTAAGGGCCTTCCCACTTCGGCGTCAACTTGTTGGAATTCTTGGCGGACTAAACGCGCCGAAGAACAAGGTCGCCTTCCTCGAGACTTCTGGCGTTAACTTTGCGGCTATGGTAGCAGCGCAAAGCTTGCTGGTAGCGAGCAGCTCGCACAGCAGCCTGAAGACGGTCTTCCTCAAGGAGCAGTGCGTCGTCTTGCCACAGCTGCTCTTGCTCAAACTCATCGTAAGCGAGCACTCGAGGCGACCCGTATACGAGTTCCGTGGGGAGAACTGCCTCCGCTCCATAGACTAGAGCGAAGGGTGTCTGGCCAGTGGCTCGATTTGGCGTCGTCCTGATCGACCAAAGAACCACCGGCAGCTCCTCGATCCAGTTTCTTCCGCACTTGTGCAGCCTGTCGAAAGTTCTGGTCTTGAGCCCGCGCAGCACTTCAGCATTTGCCCTCTCCGCTTGACCGTTGCTTCTCGGGTGAGCAACAGAAGCGAAGCAGACCTTGGCGCCAAGATCTTGGACGTACTGCATGAAGGTGCAGCTCGTAAATTGCGTACCGTTGTCGGTAATTATCCTGTTAGGGATCCCGAAACGGCAAACAATCGACCTGAAGAACTTGACTGCTGATTGTGCTGTCACCTTCCTCACTGGTTCCACTTCCGGCCACTTTGTGAACTTGTCGATTGCAACGTACAAGTACTCAAAGCCCCCGACTGCTCGGGGAAAGGGGCCAAGGATATCAAGCCACCAGACCGAAAATGTCCAGGATAAAGGGATCGTCTGGAGAGCTTGAGCTGGCTGGTGTATCTGCTTGGAATGAAACTGGCACGCTTCACACTTGGTTACTTGTGCAGTTGCATCCTGGAGGGCTGTCGGCCAGAAGAAGCCTTGCCGGAATGCTTTGCCGACAAGTGCTCTCGCGCCAATGTGGTGACCACATATGCCTCCATGTATCTCTGCCAACAGCTTTTGTCCATCTTCCCGGGGAATACACTTCAATTTCACTCCGTTGAGTCTTCTTCTGCACAGTGTGTTATCGACAAACTGGTACATACTAGACTGCCGGGCTACTCTTTCCGCTTCTTCTTGCTCTTCGGGAAGTTCTCCTGTCTGAAGGAAATGGACAATCTGCTGCACCCATGCTGGAGCTTGTGGCTCGACAACAAGGACTAAAGGCATGTCTGCTGCTGCGGGAAAATCCGCTTCTACGGCAAGAACCTACGGCTTTGCTGGAGCTTGACGTTCCCCGGCAAGCTTGCCGGAGCAAAACTTGTCGAGAGCATCTGCTTCAACGGAACAAACCCTAGGGCTTGCCGGAGCAGACTGCTCCTCAGCACTCTTGCTGTTGACCTTGGGGACCTTCTTGGCGGTGGCTTTGGGAAGCTCTGCCGGAAAATAGTCGCCAGAAATCAACTTCCTCTTCTTGCTCTGTCTAGTTAACGGTGTTACAGACGGTTGAGTCAGCTTGAGCACAAAAATCCCTGGTTCCACAGGTAACTTAAGTGCGGCGCACTTTGACAGGCCATCGGCAATGTCGTTCTGAGCTCTTGGGACATGCTCCATCTGTAGGCCGTCAAAGTGCTCTTCTAGCTTTCTCACTTCGTCAGCGTAGGCTTCCATCAAAGGACTCTGATAATTCTTGTTTACTTGGCGGACGACAAGCTGCGAGTCACCCCTGACAATGAGCTTCTTAATCCCAAGGTCTGCCGCGATCCTGAGACCGGCAAGCAAGCCTTCATACTCTGCAATATTGTTTGTCGCTTGCTCCTTGGGAAAGTGCATCTGGACTACGTACTTGAGGTGCTCTCCGGTGGGTGCAACAAGCAGCACGCCAGCACCGGCGCCTTGCAGCGAGAAGGCACCGTCAAAGTACATGAGCCACTCTTTGCTCGCCTCCTTGACGGGGATGCTTGTTTCTGGAATTTCTTCATCTGGTGTTGGCGTCCATTCTGCGATGAATTCTGCCAATGCTCTACTTTGGACAGTTGAAGTGCTCTCAAACTTGAGGCCAAAGCTTGACAGTTCCAGTGCCCACTCGACAATCCTGCCTGTCGCTTCTGGATTCTGCAGTATCCTCTTCAGCGGAAAGCGAGTGACAACTGTTATCTCGTGTGCTTGGAAGTAATGGCGCAGCTTTCTCGAGGCCATGAGAAGGCCGAAAAGCAACTTCTGCACACTAGAGTACCTTGACCTAGCCCCCTGCAGAAGGGAGCTGACAAAGTAAATTGGGCGCTGCACCATTTTCTTCTGTATCTCTTCGCGCACCTGCGCAGTTCCATCCTTGTCGGGACCAGAGCTTGCCGGGGAAGCCCCCTGCTTGTCGCTGGACGCGCTTGCCGCGGTTGCTGGCTCGTCGTCTGCCTCCCTCTCCGCCACTAACGCAGCACTAACCACTTGATTGGTTGCCGCTATATACAGCAGCAACTTCTCTTGTGGCTTAGGTGCGACAAGTGTTGGAGTGGAGGACAGGTATCTCTTCAAGTCCTGCAGCGCAACCTCCGCTTCCGGAGTCCATTTCATTGGACCTGCCTTTTTCAAAATTTTGAAAAACGGCAGGGCGCGCTCAGCAGACCGAGAGATAATCCTGCTGAGAGCAGCCACGCAACCGGCAAGCTTTCATACATCCTTGACGCGCTTTGGTGCTTCGATCTACTCAATGGCCTTGATCTTGTCGGGATTGGCTTCAATTCCTCGCTGGGACACAAAGAACCCGAGAAGCTTGCCGGAAGGGACTCCAAACACACACTTCTCGGGGTTGAGCTTGAGGTTGATCTTGCGTAGATTTGCAAAGGTTTCTTCTAAATTTTGAATCAGAGTTGCCCTGTTCTTGCTCTTGACCACTATGTCATCCATGTAAGCTTCTACATTTCTGTGTATTTGTAGCTTCAGAGCGACATGGACTACTCTTGCAAATGTTGAACCAGCATTCTTTAAACCAAAAGGCATCCGTACGAAACAGTACGTGCCACATGGAGTAATGAATGCGGTTTTCTCCTCATCTTCTTTTGCCATGAAGATCTGATGGTATCCTGAATATGCGTCAAGAAATGAAAGCAAATCACATCCGTTTGTGGAGTCAACAATCTGGTCAATGCGCGGCAAGGGAAATGGGTCTTTGGGACAAGCTTTATTAACATCAGTAAAGTCAATACAAAGCCTCCATTTCCCGTTTGCTTTGCGCACGACTACAGGATTGGCCAACCACGTGGGATGGAGCACTCCTCTGACAAGGCCTGCTGCTTCCAATTTCTTGATTTCTTCTGCAATGAACTCTTGGCGCTCCACTGCTTGCTTCCTGACCTTCTGCTTGACGGGCCGCGCATGAGGACAAACGACAAGATGGTGCTCAATTACTTTCCTGGGAACACCGGGGATGTCAGACGGTTTCCATGCAAACACGTCGACATTCGCCCGCAAGAAAGCAATGAGCGTGCTTTCCTATTTAGGGTCAAGCGTGGCACTGATGGTGAAGGTACCACCAGTGCCGTCCTCCTTGGCGGATATCTTCTTATCGCTGGCGAAGCTTCCATTGCCTTCTTACACTTGCCGGTGGAGCTCGATGGTGCATCCTCGACGGTAGCGCAGCACTCCGAAGAGGTGCGCTTGCCGGAGTGGGCATCAGAGCTCTTGCCGGACTTGGTCTTCTTCTTCCCCCCGGGAGCTTCAGCGGCAAGTGGCTTGTGATCTGTAGCGGCTGCTGCTTCCCGGTAGATCTTGTCGGCGCAGATAAGAGCATCCTTCTTGTCGCCAGGGACAGAGATGACGCTTATCGGGCCTGGCATCTTGAGCATATTGTATGCGTAGTGAGAGGCTGCCATGAACTTGGCGAGTGCTGGACGACCAAGTATCCCATTGTAAGGCAATGGGAAATCGGCAACGTCTAAAGTGACCCTCTCAGTCCTGAAGTTCATCTCACTGCCAAATGTTACCGGCAACCGTGACCTTCCCCTTCGGCTTACTCCTTCCCGGGTTAATTCCTTGGAATGTGTCGGTCTCTTCGAGCTCGCTGTCAGGGATCTGGAGTTTCTGGAGCACAGCGGAGGAGATCAGATTCAAGCCGGCCTCGCCGTCAACTAGAATCTTTGTGACCTTGAGGTTGAGGATGGTTGGCGAAACCAACAACGGCAAGCACCCGACCGCAGTTGTGCGATCAGGGTGGTCCTCAATGTCGAAGATGATAGGCGTGCTGGACCATTTCAGAAGCTTGCGCGATTCGACAGGTGGCTCTGCCGCATTAACTTCCCGCAGCCATTGTTTGAGTTGACGGTGGGAAGTATGCAGAGAAGCACCGCCATCAACACACAAGACTTCTGTAGCTTTCTGAAACTCCTGCTCACTGTTCTCGACATCATCCATGTCTTCGTCATTGTCTTCGTTTTCATCCTTGTCGCGGCCGCGGGGAGGTCTGTCTCCTTGCCGCTGCTTGCCCTTGCCGCGGCGTCCTCCCCAGCCAGCGTGCTTCTTGCCGGCTTCTCCAGCGCCTCCTTGGGCCCTCTCCTTGTCGCGCCGCTCATACTCAGCTTTCTGCTGCTGGACAAGCTGCTCGACCTTCTTGCAGCTCTGGAGGTCATGGCCCTTGGTGTGGTGGATCTTGTAGTACTGCTTGTCGGAGCCGTCTTGCTTGTCGGCGGCAGCCACAGCCTAGCAGTTGGTGCATGCGGCAACCTCCTTGCCGGAGCTACTAACTTTGGCTTGCTTGGCGCCACCTTCGTTGCCGGACTGCTCAACGACTGGCACTTCTTTGCCTTTCTTCTTCCTGTTGTTGCGCCGCCGGTTTTTCTTTGCCGGGGCGGCATCCTGACTGTTAGATCCTCCTGTTCCTGTAGTCTCTCCGGGGAGTTTCCTCCCTTCCTTAGCACGTGCACACTTGTCGGCCAGAGCATACAGCTCGCTGACTTCTCTGATCCTGCTCATCGCCATTTCCTCCCGCATCCTGCGGTTACGCACGTTCTGATGGAACGCGCTGATGACCGTGGCAGGGTGGATGTCTGGGATGTTGCGCTGTACACGGCTGAATCTCTGAATATACTTGCGCAGGGGCTCTCCTTCCTTCTGGGCGAGCAGGTGAAGGTCACTCTCTTGGCCATGAGGTTTGTGGCCGCCTGTGAAGGCGCCGACAAACTGATGGCATAGATCTGCCCAAGAGGATATGGAGTTGTCCGGCAAGTGCATGAGCCAGGACCTGACTTCGGGCTTGAGTACCAGCGGGAAGTAGTTGGCAAGGACCTTGTCGTCTCGCCCCCCGGCAGCTTGCACCGCGATGGTGTAGATGTTGAGGAACTCCGACGGGTGCGACTTGCCGTCGTACTTCTCCAGTACGTCTGGCTTGAAATGCTTCTGGCTGGGCCACTGGACTTGCCGCAGCTCACGGGTAAATGCATGGCAACCTACCACGTACGGCAAGTCGCCTGGTTCCCCTGGCGCATGCAATTCGACAGAGGGCCTAGCGCACAGGTCTGATTGACGCCGCGCTTCTCTTCGGCGCTCGATGCGAGTACGAGCGTCTTCTTGTTGTCGTTCGTGCAGAACTTGGCACTGGTCGCGACGAACTCATGGATCTGATGACGCGGTGGAGTCGCTGTCGTGGTGGATCCAGCGAGTCGGCGATCTTGGCCTTTGGGGCGGAGAGTGCACAGTGGTTGCACCCCCACCGGTCTTGTTGCCACCAACTCGTGCCTGGCTGACTTGCCGCGGCAGCGAAGTACTCGGCTTCCGCGGATTGTCGCCATTGGCAAAGCCGATGAGACTCTGGATGGTGGCCCTCCAGTCGTCGATCTTGTCCGCCACTGGAGGGTAGTCTAGGAGCAGTTGAGCTCGCGCGAAAGCTTCTGCCGGAGTGGCGGGCGGCGGCAGCGAACGGTGCGAGGAACGGGATATGCTCGGACTTCTAACTATGTTAGAAGGAGTAGTATCTCGTCCAAGCGACCGCGCCACGCTCGCGCCAGCATGTTGGCGTGCATGCTGGTCTTGAGCACTCCGGGATCCACCAGCTTGATCTTGGCCCAGCAAACGTATGGTACCGTGAGTACCATGACGCTGCTGGTCCCACACCTCCTGGGATGGGCGCGGTGCGTGTACGGACGCCGAGGTCTTGGAGTTCGCCCGGTCGTTGTGGGAGCCGACTGTGCCGCCGATGTGTAGCGCAACCTTGTCCTTGGACCTGGCAGCACCGTGAGCTCCCTCGTCGACGCCCGTTCTTCCGCCGGCGTCTACCCCACCAGCCGTTCGTTCCGGCGATGGTGGGCTTGGCGCAGACGGAGCAGCCGCCTTCGAAGCCTTCTTCTTCGGCGGCATGTCGATGAAGACGATGGAGATTTGGCTCGTGCGAACGCCGGATCAGGTTCACACCACCTCGACGCACCCCCTACCTGGCGCGCCAAAGATGTCGGGGGTGCTGATCCCACGGACACCTATGGGACCACAGCAGGCCGGGCCCCTTTCGGTTCGGCAGGGGGGCGGAGAGCGCACGAAGAGCAGATCGAGGCGAAGCGCACGAGCGATGCGATCAGTTTACCCAGGTTCGGGCCGCACGGATGCGTAAAACCCTACTCCTGCTTTGATTTGTATTGTGTTCTTGCTCGGGAGCGCTGATTGCTACAGTACGCACCAGCAGCTAGCCAGACCGAGCGTGAGAATGATCGTCCCCCCTATCTGTTGCGCATGGGCCTCCTTTTATATGATTAAGGGGTCACCGACAGGTGGCAACATAGATGAGGGTAAAAATGTAAAAGGCGTGGCGGTTGGCACCACCGCCTACTACAGTTGTATCATACCTAACCCTGATGGCAGGGGACAAAGGCATTAAATGCCTGTCTACATCGCCTAGACGGTGCAGAAAGGGACCGCCAGGGACGCCAATGCTTGCCACGATGGCGATCTTGTCAGCGCCGCTCGCCACCGTGTACCTCTGGCTGCACAGCTTTCTGCCACGCACGCCTGGAAGGGTCCCAGAGCGACACGTTGGTGGATGCGCTGGAGCGCAGGTACAGAGTGGAAGCTTGCCGCGGCAAGAGCCTTGCCGCGTTTGTTGTCTTGTCGCATCCGGGAGCTTGTCGCTCACCGAGCCTTGGTTGGCCTTCCCAGCAAGCTCCTCTTGCCGGGGTCTTGTCTCCTTCCCGGCAAGCTCTTCTTGCCGGGGCCTTGGATACTTTGTTCTTGAATGGCTCCAAGGGAACCATGGAGGATCTTGGCGGTCACCTGGCAAGTCTTGCCGCGGGACGCTACGACTGCCCGTGCACAAGTTCGGGATACTAAGGTACCCCTACTTTAGTACACCGACAAAGAGGGTGATGAATGGAAAACCGCTTTCAAAACCAAGTTTGGGTTGTATGAGTGGTTAGTCATGCCTATGGGTCTATCAAAAGCTCCGGGTACTTTTATGCGTCTTATGAATCATGTCTTTCACCCTTACATTGGTGTGTTTGTTGTGGTCTACTTCGATGATATTCTTGTTTATAGTAAATCTTTTCACGATCATGTCACCCATGCTCGAACCATTTTACAAACTCTTCGAAAAGAGCGTCTCTATGCTAATATGGAGAAATGCCTTTTTGGCGTTGATAAGCTTGTTTTCTTGGGTTTTGTTGTTTCTTCTAAGGGTGTTCATGTAGATGAGTCCAAGATCAATGCTATTAAGACTTGGCCCCAACCAACCAACGTACAACAAGTGTGTAGCTTTCTTGGCCTTGTGGGTTTCTATCATCGCTTTGTGAAAGATTTTAGCACCATTGCTTCTCCTTTGCATGCTTTGAGCAAGAAGAATGCGCCTTTTGTTTGGTGACCATCCCAAGATACCGCTTTCAATGAGCTTAAGAATTTGCTTACTCATGCTCCCGTGCTTGCATTACCCAACTTTGACAAGCGCTTTGAGATTCATTGCGATGCTAGTGGTAATGGCATAGGAGGTGTGTTAATGCAAGAGAAGTGCCCATAGCTTACATTAGTGAGAAACTTTCTGGAGCGCAACTCAATTACCCCATCTATGACAAAGAGCTCTATGCTTTAGTGCGTGTTTTGCATGAATGGGAACACTATCTTCGCCCTCATGAATTTATAATTCATACCGATCATGAAACACTCAAGTATCTTAAGGGCCAAACCAAGTTGAACAAGCATCATGCTAAATGGAGTGAATTTATTGAGTCTTTTCCTTATGTCATCAAGTACATTAAAGGTAAGGAAAATATTGTGGCGGATGCCCTTTCCCGCATATGCATGCTTGTTACTCAACTTGAATTGTATGTCATTGGCTTTGAGCATATAAAAGACTTGTATGAGCATGATCCTACTTTTTCTACTCCTTATGCCAAATGTTTGACGCATACATCTTAGGAACGCTTTTACATCAAAGATGGATATCTTATGAGAGCTAACAAGCTTTGCATCCCCGAGTCTTCCCTACATTTGTTGCTTTTACAGGAATATCATGGAGGAGGCTTAATGGGACATTTTGGACGTGACAAGACATTTGCCATGCTCTCCAAAAACTATTTTTGGCCCAAGATGTTTCGCGACGTCAACCGCTTCACCAACCGATGCTCTACATGTTGCAAAGCTAAGTCTAAAGCTCAATCCCATGGCCTTTACATGCCTCTCCCAATTCCATATCAACCATGGGAAGATATTAGCATGGATTTTGTACTTGGATTGCCTAGGACTAGAAATGGAAAAGATTCAGTATTTGTCGTTGTGGACCAATTCTCTAAGATGGCACACTTCATACCATGCAACAAGATAGACGATGCTTCACATGTTGCCAATCTATTTTGTAGGGAAATATTGCATCTACATGGAGTGCCAAAGACGATCGTCTCAGACCGCGACATCAAGTTCCTAAGCTACTTTTGGAAGACCCTATCTGCCAAGCTCGGAATCAAGCTACTCTTCTCCACGGCGTATCATCCGCAAACTGGCGGCCAAACGGAAGTGACCAACCGCACACTCTCTGCTCTACTTCGAGTACTCATCAATAAGAACATCAAGGAGTGGGAGGAGTGTCTACCTATCGCCGAGTTCTCCTACAACCGCGCAAACCACTCAACAACCGGCAAGTCCCCCTTCGAGGTCGTCTACGGATTCAACCCATTGTCACCATTGGACATTCTTCCTCTACCACTACAAGAGCGCATCAATTTGGAAGCAAGTGCATGTATAAATCATCTCAATAAGGTGCATGAATATACAAGGCATACCATCGAGCGCCAAGTACAACGACTTGCGACCAAGCTCAACATCAACAAGCACCCTATGGTATTCCACATTGGAGATCTTGTGTGGCTACACCTTCGCAAGGACCGCTTTCCCCAAGAACGCAAGTCCAAACTTCGACCACGAGCAGATGGACCCTTTAAGGTGCTTGCACACTACAACAGCAACGCATACAAGATCGACATTCCATGCGACAAGTACTCCGTGAGCGACATCTTCAACGTCAAAGATCTCTCTCCCTACCATGGTGATGAAGAATTTGATCTGAGGACGGATCTTCCCCAAGGAAGGGGAGATGATGCGGAGCATCCCAAGGTCATCCCCATGGACCTACCATCCTCTCACCAAGTGCCTAGAGGACCCATGACACGAGCATGTGCAAGAGCTCTCGAAACCGAGGTGACATCTCTCCTCTCACATTTCCACTTCGATGCACATGAGACAATGGCTACTACCTCAAACGGAGACATTGTGCATACTCAGGTATCAAGGAGTTGGCCATGAAGAAGCCAAGGAGCAAGGAGAATCATAAGAGGAAGCTGGACATGAAGATAGAGAAGAAGAGGAGCTACGGAAAAGTCCCAGCCACTGGACGACCGGTCAGGACCGGACGACCGGAGCTTGAAGCTCCAGCCGAACCCCAGCGAGCGGACATCCGGCCCGGACCGGATGACCAATGCCCCTGCACCCGAGCCAAGCAAGCGGACGTTCGATGCCACTGGACGACCGGCCACGGCCGGAAATCCGCTCACCAGCATCCGAGCCAGAACGAGCGGACGACCGGTGCTTACCGGACGTCCGGCCGTCCATGAGCCACCGGACGACCGGTCTCCAGCGGACGCCCGGTACCTGTCTGTGCACAGGATTCGGGCCCGAGGCCCATGTACCCCCTCACTCCGTCCCCCTTTGCACTAAGACTATAAATAGACCTCCTATTCATCCTAGCTAGGGTTAGCATTGGTTTAGCTCATATTTAGAGATAGAGCATTGCTCATCCACATCATATCTACTCCACGAGAGAGACCGCGACCCCTCTTCGGAGAAGATCCCTTTGGATTCAAGACCCCTCTAAGGGAAGATCCCCTCGTGTATTCAAGACCTCCCCACGGAGAAGACCGGCTACCTTTGTATCGTCCTTAGTTGTCCGTGGATCGTGTGATCTCTTATGTACTGGAGGATCTAGCATATGTGTGACTATTTCTTGTTGGTTTAGTGTTTCTCTCATGTGTTCCCTCGTGTTTCCCCTAGTTTTCTCCCTTGTGTTCTTCGTGTTCTTCGTGGGATCCGCTCCTTTCGTGAAAGACCGGCCCCTAGGTTTCCTACCCTATATCAAATACTTAAGAAAGCCTTGATTTCTGCACCTATTGTTCAGCCTCCTGATTGGAATTTACCCTTTCAAATTATGTGTGATGCTAGTGATTATGCTGTAGGTGCTGTGTTAGGACAAAGAGTTGATAAGAAATTAAATGTTATCCAATATGCTAGTAAAACTCTAGACAGTGCCCAGAGAAATTATGCTACTACTGAAAAAGAATTGTTAGCAGTTGTATTTGCTTGTGATATGTTCAGACCTTATATTGTTGATTCTAAAGGAACTGTTCACACTGATCATGTTTCTATTAAATATCTTATGGAAAAGAAAGATGTTAAAACTAGACTTATTAGACGGGTTCTCCTACTACAAGAATTTGATTTGCATATTATTGATAGAAAGGGAGCTGAGAACACTGTTGCACACAACTTGTCTAGGTTAGAGAATGTTCTTGATGATCCACTACCTATAGATGATAGCTTTCCTGATGAACAATTAGCTGTCATAAATGCTTCACATACTGCTCCATGGTATGCTGATTATGCCAATTACATTGTTGCTAAATTTATACCACCTAGTTTCACATACCAGCAAAAGAAAAAGTTTTTCTATGATTTAAGACATTACTTCTGGGATGACCCACACCTTTATAAAGGAGTATATGGTGTTATTAGACGTTGTGTACCTGAGCATGAACAGGAACAGATCCTACGCAAGTGTCACTCCGAGGCTTATGGAGGACACCATGCTGGAGATAGAACTGCACATAAGGTATTGCAATCCGGTTTTTATTGGCCTACTATTTTCAGGGATGCCCGTAAGTTTGTCTTGTCTTGTGATGAATGTCAAAGAATTGCTAATATTAGTAGACGTCAAGAAATGCCTATGAATTATTCACTTGTTATTGAACCATTTGATGTTTGGGGATTTGATTATATGGGACAATTTCCTTCCTCTAATGGGTATACACATATTTTAGTTGATGTTGATTATGTTACTAAGTGGGTCGGAGCTATTCCAACTAGTAGTGCCGATCATAATACCTCTATTAAGATGCTTAAAGAAGTTATTTTTTCGAGGTTTCGAGTCCCTAGATACTTAATGACTGATGGTGGTTCACATTTTATTCACGGTTCTTTTCGTAAAATGCTTGCTAAGTATGATGTTAATCATAGAATTGCATCTCCATAATCTGCAGTCTAGTGGTCAAGTAGAACTGAGTAATAGAAAGCTTAAATTAATTTTGCAAAAGACTGTTAATAGATATAGAAAGAATTGGTCCAGGAAACTTGATGATGCATTATGGGCCTATAGAACTGTATATAAAAATCCTATGGGTATGTCTCCATATAAAATTGTTTATGGAAAAGCATGTCACTTACCTCTCAAACTAGAACATAAGGCATATTGGGCCATTAAAGAGCTCAATTATGATTTCAAACTTGCCGGTGAGAAGAGACTATTTGACATTAGCTCACATGATGAATGGAGAACCCAGGCGTATGAGAATGTCAAACTGTTTAAAGAAAAAGTTAAAAGATGGCATGACAAAAGGATACAAAAACGTGAGTTTAATGTAGGTGATTATGTATTGTTATACAACTCTTGTTTAAGATTTTTTGCAGGAAAACTCCTATCTAAATGGGAAGGTCCTTACGTTATCGAGGAGGTCTATCATTCTGGTGCCATAAAAATCAACAACTTCGAGGGCACAAATCCGAGGGTGGTGATCCGTCAAAGAATCAAACATTATCTCAGGTAATCCTATAAATGTTGAAACTAATGTTGTTGAAATCGTAACCCCAGAGGAGTATATAAGGGGCACCTTCCAGAACGTTTCATCCTCCGAAAAGGAAGAGGTATATGGTGCGGTAAATAAATCGACTCCAAAACAGTTCTAATAGCAAATTTTCTCTGTTTTGGAATATTTAAGAAAATAGGAAAATAAGAAGCAGTCCGGAAAGGACACGAGACGTCCACGAGGGTGGAGGGCACGCCCTACCCCCTGGACGTTCCCCCTACCTCGTGGGCAGCTCGTGTGCCCTCCGGACTCTGTTTTCTTGCACGATACTCCTTTTGGTCAGTAAAAATTCATTATATAATCTCGCGAAGGTTTTGACCACTGTAGCACACAAATATCTCCAGTCTTTGTTTCGAGCTGTTTTTCTGATAGATCTAGATCACCATGAAGTCTTCAAGCGCCCCAAAGACAAGTTTTTCGAGAGGGTCATCAACCCCTACTTCGCAGAGGTGCTGCAACACCCTCAAACCATTGAGTTGCGTGAGGGGGTGCTGCACATTCGCGATGTTGAGGGACCAAGGAGGACTGAAAGCGTGGAGACAAGACTCGAAGCAATGGAGCAACAAGTTTTCAAGTGCCATGGGATGGTGGAACGCGGACTCGACGCCAACCACATGATGATCACGGAGTTCACCAACAATCACAAGCTGGATGCCAAGAACACTGGGGAGACCATCTTCAAGCTTCACGAGAAAATCGAGCACCTCCAAGCCCAGATCTATGACCTGCAAAACCAAAATTGTGAGTATGAATATAGATTCAAGAGGATGAGTTTGACTGCAGATTTGAGGATCCCGGAGACTCGATCATCCTTCTATGATGGTGAGCCTATGCCTTGGAAGATGGACGACAAGCCTACATCATCAACAACTCCATCATCACTAGCACCAAAGGAGAATTGAGTATTGGGTATGGGCACTCCCCTTGCCTTGGGGGAGTACCCCGGTATCGCATCACCATCACACTTTTATCTTTACCATTTTTCTTAGTTCAATCCTTTTGGTTATATCTTGATCCAGTAGAATAAAGTTTTAGTATGATCTAGTTTTGAGTTTTGCTTTATGATCCTTCTATGTAATCGAGTATGAGCTATATATATATAATAAATATTAGTGTTGAGTCAAGGGCTTTGCTATCTTGCTGTGGTCATGAGAAAAAAGAAAAGAATAAAAAGAAATAAAGAGATCATATTGAACTTATGGAGAGTAATGACTTCACAAATAAAGAGCATGATGAATAAAAGTTGTTGAGAGTTGACAAACATAGTTTTAATCATCGTTGCCATTAATAGGAAGTAATAAAGAAAGAGAGGTTTTCACATATAAATATACTATCTTGGACATCTTTTATGATTGTGAGCACTCATTAAAATTTGAGATGCTAAAAAGTTGATGTTGGACAAGGAAGACAACGTAATGGGTTATGTTTTCTTACATACGAAATAAATTATATTGTCATGGATCATCCAACATGTTGAGCTTGCCTTTCCCCCTCATGCTAGCCAAATTCCTTGCACCAAGTAGAGATACTACTTGTGCTTCCAAATATCCTCAAACCCAGTTTTGCCTTGAGAGTCCACCATATCTACCTATGGATTGAGCAAGATCCTTCGAGTAAGTTGTCATTGTTGCAAGCAATAAAACTTGCTCTCTAAATATGTATGATTTATTAGTGTGGAGAAAATAAGCTTTATACGATCTTGTGATGTGGAAGAAATAAAAGCGACAGACTGCATAATAAAGGTCCATATCACAAGTGGCAATATAAAGTGACATTCTTTTGCATTAAGATTTCGTGCATCCAACCATAAAAACATATGACAACCTCTGCTTCCTTCTGCGAAGGGCCTATCCTTTATTTTTTTGTCATATACTTTATACAAGATCATGGTGATCTTCACCTTTCCTTTTTTGCATTTTATCCTTTGGCAAGCACTATGTGTTGGAAAGATCCTGATATATATAGCTAATTGGATGCGGGTTTTCATAAACTATTATTGTTGACATTACCCTTGAGGCAAAAGGTTGGGAGGCAAAACTATAAGCCCCTATCTTTCTCTGTGTCTGATTAAAGCTTCATACTCATAAGTATTGCGTGAGTGTTAGCAATTGTGAAAGACTAAATGATAGTTGAGTATGTGGACTTGCTGAAAAGCTCTTACATTGACTCTTTCCGATGTTATGATAAATTGCAATTGCTTCAATGACTGAGATTATAGTTTGTTAGTTTTCAATGAAGTTTCTGATTCGTACTTGAAATTGTGAATGAATTGTTACTTTAGCATATCGTATGACAATATATATATATATATACGGACATTAGGGCTATATATATATATGTTGTTGTTATAAGAATGATCGTGATGCCCTAATGTCCGTATTTTATTTTATCGACACCCCTATCTCTAAACATGTGGACATATTTTTCGACATTAGCTTTCCCTTGAGGACAAGCGAGGTATAAGCTTGGGGAAGTTGATACGTCCATTTTGCATCATGCTTTTATATCGATATTTATTGCATTATGGGCTGTTATTACACATTATGTCACAATACTTATGCCTATTCTCTCTTATTTTACAAGGTTTGCACGAAGAGGGAGAATGTCGGCAGCTGGAATTCTGGGCTGGAAAAGGAGCAAATATTAGAGACCTATTCTGCATAACTCCAAAAGTCCTGAAACTCCAGGAAGTCAGTTTTGGATTATATAAAAAATATTGGGCGAAGAAAGCACCGAAGGGGGGGGCACCCACCATCCACGAGGGTGGGGGGCGCGCCCTACCCCCTGGGCGGGCCCCTGTCTCGTGGGCCCCCTGGCAGGCCTCCGGTGCCCATCTTTGGCTATATGGAGTCTTCCGCCCTAGAAAAAAAATCATAAGCAAGCTTTCGGGACGAAACACCGCCGCCACGAGGCGGAACCAATCTAGGGCTCCGGCGGAGCTGTTCTGCCGGGGAAACATCCCTCCGGGAGGGGGGAAATCACCACCATCGTCATCACCATCGGTCCTCTCATCGGGAGGGGGTCAATCTCCATCAACATCTTCACCAGCACCATCTCATCGCAAACCCTAGTTCATCTCTTATATCCATTCTTTGTCCCAAAACCTCAGATTGGTACCTGTGGGTTGCTAGTAGTGTTGATTACTCCTTGTAGTTGATGCTAGTTGGTTTACTTGGTGGAAGATCATATGTTCAGATCCTTTATGCATATTAATACCCCTCTGATTATGAACATGAATAGGATTTTTGAGTAGTTATGTTTGTTACCGAGGACATGGGAGAAGTCTTGCTATAAGTAGTCATGTGAATTTGGTATTCGTTCGATATTTTGATGAGATGTATGTTCTCTTTCCTCTAGTGGTGTCATGTGAACGTCGACTACATGACACTTCACCATTGTTTGGGCCTAGGGGAAGGAATTGGGAAGTAATAAGTAGATGATGGGTTGCTAGAGTGACAGAAGCTTAAACCCTAGGTTATGCGTTGCTTCGTAAGGGGTTGATTTGGATCCATATGTTTCATGCTATGGATAGGTTTATCTTAATACTTCTTTTGTAGTTGCGGATGCTTGCAAGAGGGGTTAATAATAAGTGGGATGCCTGTCCAAGGAAGGGCAGTACCCAAGCACCGGTCCACCCACATATCAAATTATCAAAGTAACGAACGCGAATCATATGAGCGTGTAACACCCCGGATGTAGTTTACCTTATATGTATCCCAACTCTTGCCGTTTCCGGCACTAAGTTATTTTATTTCCTCGGGTTCGGGTTTTTGTCTTCGTGTGTTGTTGTCTTTGTCATGCATCTCATATCATGTCATCATGTGCATTGCATTTGCATACGTGTTCGTCTCATGCATCCGAGCTTTTTCCCCGTCGTCCGTTTTGCATTCCGGCGATCCTATCTCCTCCGGTCATCCTTTCTACCTATTTTCGTGTGTGGGGGTTAAACATTTCCAGATTGGACCGAGACATGCCAAGCGGCCTTGGTTTACTACCGGTAGACCGCCTGTCAAGTTTCGTGCCATTTGGACTACGTTTGATACTCCAACGGTTAACCGAGGGACCGAGAAGGCCTCGTTTGTGTTGTAGCCCAACACCCCTCCAATTTGGCCCAAAACCCACAAAAGACCCTTCCATCATCTAGAGCGTTCGATCACGATCGCGTGGCCGCAAACCACACTTCATTTGGAGCTTCCTACCTCCCTCTATGCCTATAAATAGATCCCCTTCCGAAATCCCGGATCTTCTCCACCCCTAACCTAGCTCCCAGCTCCTCTGCGCGGCCGGACACGTCCGATCCGGCCGAACGCACCGCCACCACCCACTCGCGATCCGCCACCTGTCCAGGGGCAGCTCCACTTCGCCGCCGATCCTGCGCGGGCTCGCTCGGCCCGTGGCCGGCCCCCGCGAGCCCATCCGCAGGCGCCGCCCGAGCCGCCTGGGACAACCGTGCCGCCCCGTGCTCTCTTTCCTCCGCCGCGGGGCAGCACGCCGGCCACCGCGCACCATTGCTGCCGTCTCGCAGGCGAGCTTCCCCGCCACCGCGCGCCGCCCCACCGACGATGTTCTCCGCGCCGCCTCGACGCCGGCCTCCACCGCCTGCTCCGACCGGCCGCCGCCTCGCCCTCGCCTCCCCTCGCCCGGATCCGGACCCCGCCGAGCTCCTCCGGCCACTACGAGGTCCGGCCACCTCGGCCCCATCTCTGGCGACGACCTCCTGCTACAGTGGTCCGGCACGCATGAATAGTGCTGGATCTGAGATCTAGCGGAGACGGTTGACTTTTATCCCGTAACCCTAGTTTTTTTTGCAATTTTCATCATGTCGTAACTCCACATCCATAGCTCCATTTTGCGCATGTAGCATATCAAAATGTTCGCCTCAACGAGTACATCATTTCATCTCATTGCATCATTTTCATTCCAGCTCATCTTGATGCCCGAAATGCTGTTGGAAGAGGGCTATGTGATAAACATGTCAGATCTGTTTCATCAAATAGCTATTTGTCATTTTTGCCATGATTAATGTGTGCATGATATGCTCCTGAGCTCTACATGAGTTTTGTTATATGCCATGCCATCTTTATAGAGGTGCTTACCATGTATTTTTGTGATATGTGTGGTGACTAGTACAAGCTTGCAAAGTAGCGTAATCGGTATGCTGATTTTAGGGACTTAAAATTTCACTAAGTCCTTGTTCTGATTTTGTCTTTATGCCATATGTTCACGTTGTTTCCTAGTGATCCGTGCCTCTTTTGAGGATGATCAGTAAGGATGATTTGTTAACATTGTGGTGCTCTATCGATCCATGTCTTTGTTTGCATTTATGGAGTATCCTAGCTTGAGTCAATCGAGCTCTACTTTTGCTATACCGTGAATCCTGGCAGATTGTTGACTCGTTAGCGATTTTGCCGAGGATGTTGCTATTGATCCGTGCATGCTATGTTGTTGTTCTTGCCATGTCTAGCTTCTATGCCATGTATTCTTGATGGGTGTATGCTTAGTTTTTCATGCCATGCTCTATAGTGAGTGCATCGAGCTCGTAAACATGACTACTCATTAACTGTTTTGCATGCTCAAGTTTTTCACAAAGCCTGAGATCTGTTTATGTTTTTGCCATGTTCACATGCTTGCAATTGTATTTTCTGATCCCTTTTGGCTCAAGGTCACTAAGGGACTTTTGTTAAGTGCTTTGAGTAGCTTCATGTCATGCCTTACTTTGCCATTTAAGTTCGTGTAGCATGTAGGTTTCATGCTCTAAAGTATGCTTCCTGATGATAAATTCCAGACTTGTGTTAATTTCACTAAGTCTGAAACCTGTTATAATTTGCATTTTTGCCATGCTTGTTTGAACCTGTTAATGGATGAATTGGCCGTAGCTCAGTGTTCATATTTTGTCAAGCATCATGAGTGGATCCATTCCATGTATTTTGTTGTTATGTTTGAGTGCTGTAGCATATTTATCTTGATGCATTTAGATGGCTACTTGCTGATTATCGCAGACCGGTGCCATATTTGTTTTGCTTGCCATTTCCAAACCGTGCAACCGATTCCGGTGATCTTTATATCGATTTCAACCGAAATCACCTCACCTTTCTAGTGGCTCTCTTGGATTTCCAAGTTGAGGCCAGGTTCAATCATTCCTTGTCAAATCTTGCATATGCATCACATACCGCATCCCGCATAGCATACCATGTTTGCATCATGTTGTTTGAGCATTGCACGTGGTTGATTGTGTTCCTTTTGCTTTTTTGTCTTGTTTGGGTAGAGCCGGGAGACGAGTTCGCGAACAAGGAGCCCATTGAGTTCGCTTACGAGGATCCAATCAACTCTGACAACTTTGTAGGCAAGATGATCATACCTTCGAAATCACTTCTATCTTTGCTTGCTAGATGCTCGCTCTTTTGCTATGCCTATGCTATGATACCTACCACTTGCTTATCATGCCTCCAAAATTTCCATGTCAACCTCTAACCCAACATGTCCTAGCAAACCGTTGATTGGCTATGTTACCACTTTGCTCAGCCCCTGTTATAGCGTTGCTAGTTGCAGGTGAAGATTGGAGATCGTTCCTTGTTGGAACATTATTTATTATTGGGATATCACTATATTATCTTGTTATCTTAATGCACCTATATACTTGGTAAATGGTGGAAGGCTCGGCCTTTTGCCTAGTGTTTTGTTCCACTCTTGCCGCCCTAGTTTCCGTCATATCGGTGCTATGTTCCCAGATTTTGCGTTCCTTACGCGGTTGGGTTATAATGGGAACCCCTTGATAGTTCGCCTTGAATAAAACTCCTCCAGCAATGCCCAACCTTGGTTTTACCATTTGCCACCTAGCCTCTTTTTCCCTTGGGTTTCCGGAGCCCAAGGGTCATCTTTATTTAACCCCCCCCCCCCCGGGCCAGTGCTCCTCTGAGTGTTGGTCCAAACTAGAGCCCTGTGCAGCGCCCCCTCGGGGAAACTCGAGGTTTGGTTTTAGTTGTATGGAGAGCTCATCTGAGTGTGCCCTAAGAACGAGATATGTGCAGCTCCTATCAGGATTTGTTGGCACATTCGGGCGGTGTTGCTGGACTTGTTTTACCATTGTCGAGGATGTCTTGTATAACCGAGATGCCGAGTCTGATCGGAATGTCTCGGGAGAAGGAATATCCTTCGTTGACCGTGAGAGCTTGTGATGGGCTAAGTTGGGACTCCCCTGCAAGGATTTGAACTTTCGAAAGCCGTGCCCGCGGTTATGGGAAGATGGGAATTTGTTAATGTCCGGTTGTAGATAACATGAAACTTAACTTTATTAAAATGAATCAACCGCGTGTGTAACCGTGATGGTCTCTTCTCGGCGGAGTCCGGGAAGTGAACACGGTGTTGGAGTAATGTTTGACGTAGGTTGTTCTAGGATCACTTCCTAATCATAGTTCTTCATTCGTGCTTTGCCTTCTCTTCTCGCTCTCTTTTGCGAATAGGTTAGCCACCATATATGCTAGTCGCTTGCTGCAGCTCAACATATTACCTTGCCTTTACCTATAAGCTTAAATAGTCTTGATCGCGAGGGTGCGCGATTGCTGAGTCCCCGTGACTCACAGATTACTTCTAAACCAGATGCAGGGACCAATGATACCATTCCCGACGATGCGCTGGAGCTCAAGTGGGAGTTCGATGAAGACTCTCGCCGTTACTGTGTGTCTTTCCCAGATGATCAGTAGAGGTGCCCAGTTGGGGCGATCGGGGACTTTGTCGCATGTGGGGGTTGATCTTTTATTTTGGTACCGTAGTCGGACCATGAGTGTATTTGATGATTGTAATGTTATTCATGTATTTGTGTGACGTGGCGAGTGTAAGCCAACTATTTTATCATTATATATCAGAGAGTTTAGGAATTCTTTTTACTCCCCAGTCTCCTCATCGCTCTGGTAAGGCATCCTGACGTAGAGTTTTGACTCTTCTCTTCTCAAATTTCACTAAATTTTTTTTAGGATCACGCGGGTATCTTGGAATCGTTCCGATGGTTTTGTGACGAGAACATTGTTCTTGGTGCCTCATGACATTTAGGGGTTGTGCCAGTGTCCCGGGGAGTTGAGCTCCGAGGTGTTGTCGTCACAATTTTATCGTTGCAGTTCTGGAATACCTGAGTTTAGTTTCGCCGACATCAAAAATCTCTTTTATGCAGTTGTTGGTGAGATAACCTCGACGCCACCCAGTACTGGGGCGGGAGTTCGGGAGTATTGCCATAACTCGTATAACGGATGCTTTTCGAAGGTTGAGGTAGACGATTTCCGAAGGTTTCTCGGTTATGTGTTGAAGGATGGATACAGCTGGATGTAGGATTTTCTAGATTTGGGTGAGATATTATGCTTCCCCTATATCCCCAACACCTGATTGCATAACCGGAAAGGTTTGGGAGTTTCATAGGTGGGAATTCTTGTAGCTCTAGTTCTTCTTCCGTGGATATTTGGTTTGGGATTGGGTAATCCTCACCAAGTATTCGTTCTTGTCCGTACCTTGTTATTTTTCTTCTACCTAAATTCTAAGTGGCTTCTCAATTTATGGATATGTGACCATTTCAATTGGAATGCATTAGTTCATTTTGTTCGGATGTGAAGACTATATGTTACAATTTCAACCCGTTTGATTCAGCTTCAATATTTGGTTGTCATTGTGCTAATGGATGTCAACCTCTTCAGGATGGCTCCTCCAACGCGCACGACTCCGAATCCTGATCTGCCACCACCACCTCCACCTCCGGAGGCATGGCAAGCTGTGATGGCCGCTACCAATGCAAACACGCATCTGATCATGCAACTTCTTCAAGAGCGCAACCAAGGGAACTAGGGCCAGGGCAACAATCAGAACCACTTTGCTACACTCAACAAGTTCCTTGCTAACCAGCCAAAGACCTTCAGCAATTGTGTTGAGGCAACAGACGCTGATGATTGGGTCATGGACATATGCAAGCATTTCGAGTGCAGTAACATAAGGCCTGAGGACTTTGTCAAGTTCGCTTCCTTCCAACTCAAAGACCAAGCTGCAGAATGGTTTCAGCAGTACAAACATTCTAGAGGAGACCGTGTGATTACCTGGGATGAATTCCTTCAAGACTTCAAAGCTCATCATATTCCTTAGAGCGTGGTTGAAAGCAAGCATGAGGAATTCCGCAACCTGAAGCAAGGATCTATGGCTGTTTACGAGTACAACAAGATGTTTCAGAAGCTCGCCCGTTTTGCTAAGCAAGACGTCCCTGACGAGGAGCATGATATACCAGTTCAGGGGTGGTCTCAGATAAGAAATCCAGCTAGCTCTCGTTCTCTTTGAGCCCAAGAGGTACGATGAGTTTTATAACATGGCAATGAAGCAAGAGACTGCTCAACTGAAGTGCGATGCTTCCAAGAAGCGAGTCAGAGATGCTACTCCTTCTTCCTCAACTCAAGTGGCTAAGCAGCAGAAGTATTGGCTTCCTCCTCCTCCGTTCCGTCAGCCTTATCAGCAGAAGAGCAAAGGTGGCTGTGGATCTTCCCACCCGCCCAACCCTGGCTTTCAGAACAAGACTTCGTCTCAAGCTCCAAGATCGAGTGCTCCGTATCACCGTCCGCTCTCGGAGGTCATGTGCAACAAGTGCCAACAGAAGGGTCACTATGCCAACAAATGCTTCAATCAGAGGCGTCTCCCTCCTCCTCCTCCTGTGAGATCGACAAGTATAGCTGTGGTCAAGCATAACCCCAAGCACGCCAAGGTCAACTTGATGAATGCAGCTCAGGTAGAGACTCATCAGATGTCATCATGGGTAACCTTCCTGTTAACGATGTTCCTGCAAAAGTACTTTTTGACACTGATGCATCGCATTGCTTCATTTCAAAACCTTTTGCATCAAAGTATGAGTGCGATTATCAGCTTTTGCAAACAGCTTTGCAAATCGTGTCACCGGGGAAGCATATGACAGCTAATTTTTGTGTCCCGGATATTTCTATCATGTTGGGCGACTACAAATTTCTAGCTTCTCCTATTGTTCTGTGTGACTCGGATATTGATCTTATTCTTGGAATGGATTGGCTTTCTAAGCACAAGGCTCATCTTGATTGTGCTGCCAGGCAGATTCAATTGACTCATTCGTCTGAGGATGTAATTGTCTTTGCCGCTCGTGATGATACAATCCGCCTGTTTTCTCTCAATGAGAAGGGTGAACTGGATGCCATCTCTTAAATTCCAATCATTTGCGAATACCAAGACGTCTTTCCAGAAGAGCTTCCAGGAATGCCTCCGCACCGGCTAGTTGAATTCGTCATCGATCTTGAGCCTGGCATGGAACCTGTTTGCAAACGTCCTTACAATCTTGGACCTGAAGAGTTGAAGGAGCTGAAGAAGCAACTCGATATTCAAGAGCGTATGGGTCTCATCCGACCTAGTTCTTCTCCGTGGGATTGTGGAGTTCTTTTTGTGAAGAAGAAGAAGAAGGATGGAACGGACCGACTTTGTGTTGACTACCGCCCATTGAACAAGAAGACTATAAAGAACAAGTACCCACTTCCCAACATCAACGAGCTATTTGAACAACTAAAAGGTGCTCAAGTATTCTCCAAGCTTGATCTCCGTATGGGCTATCACCAGATTCGAATCCGTGAGCAAGATATTCCCAAGACGGCTTTTAGAACAAGCTATGGTTCGTATGAATACACTGTCATGTCTTTTGGCCTCGTCAATGCTCCTCCGACTTTCTCTCGCATGATGAACTTCATCTTCAACACCTACACAAATGACTTCGTCTTGGTCTACCTTGATGACATTCTGGTCTTTTTGAAGAACAAGGAAGATCATGCCAAGCACTTGCGTTTGGTGCTCGATAAGCTCAGAGAACATCAGTTCTATGCCAAGTTCTCAAAGTGCGAGTTTTGGCTCGATGAGGTTCTCTATCTTGGGCATATCATCTCTGCCAAGGGCATAGCGGTGAATCCTAAGAAGCTGTCTGCAATTGTGAATTTGGAACCACCTTAGAACATGAAGCAACTCCGTAGCTTCCTTGGTCTCGCAAGCTATTGTCGAAGGTTCGTTGAGAACTTTTCAAAGATCGCGAAGCCTCTTTCAAACCTTCTCCAGAAGCACGTGAAGTACGTTTGGTCTCCGGAATGTGACATCGCTTTCAACACTTTGAAAGAGAAATTAGTCACTGCTCCAGTTCTGACTCCTCCTGATGAATCCAAACCGTTCGAGGTCTTCTTCGATGCCTCTCTTCAAGGTCTCGGCGCAGTGTTGATGCAAGAGAAGAAAGTTGTGGCTTATACCTCTCGCCAGTTGAAGCCCAACGAGAAGAACTACCCCACTCATGACCTCGAGTTGGCGGCAGTTGTGCATGCTCTTTTGACTTGGAGACATCT
The DNA here is from genome assembly GCA_034509565.1 of Triticum monococcum. NCBI lineage: Eukaryota > Viridiplantae > Streptophyta > Magnoliopsida > Poales > Poaceae > Triticum > Triticum monococcum. Next base: position 391,223,620 of record CM067841.1, read on the forward strand.
CTTATTGGGAAGAAAAGTGTACATCTTCACTGACCACAAGAGTCTCAAGTACATCTTCACTCAGCCTAATCTCAACCTCAGGCAGACTCGTTGGGTTGAAATGATTCAAGAGTATAATCCAAGCATCGAATATACTCCAGGCAAGGCCAATGTGATTGCTGACGCATTGAGCAGGAAGGCTTACTGCAACAGTTTGATTCTCAAGCCTTACCAACCCGAGCTTTGTGAAGCTTTCCGAAAACTCAACTTGCAAGTTGTTCCTCAAGGTTTCCTCGCCAACCTTCAAGTCTCTCCTACTTTGGAAGATCAAATTCGCGAGGCTCAACTTCTTGATGCTATGGGAAGAAGGTGAAGATTGGGATTGCCAAGAGTCAACCCAAGTACAAGTGCTATCGCCTTGATGACAAGGATACTCTCTTCTTTGAGGATCGCATTGTGGTGCCTAAAGGTGACCTTCGTAAAGTCATTATGAACGAGGCTCACAATTCACTCCTCTCTATCCACCCTGGAAGTACGAAGATGTACCAGGACCTCAAGCAGGCTTACTAGTGGACTCGAATGAAGCACGAGATTGCTCAGTTCGTGAATGAATGTGATGTCTGCAGAAGAGTGAAGGCAGAACACCAACGACCAGCTGGTCTCCTCCAACCTCTTGCCATTCCAGAATGGAAGTTTGACAACATTGAGATGGACTTCGTGATGGGATTTCCAAAGTCCAAGCGTGGCAATGATGCTATATTCGTTGTCATCGACAAACTCACTAAAGTGGCTCATTTCCTGCCTATCAAAGAGTGTATCACCGTAGCTCAATTGGCGGAGCTGTATACCTCCCTGATTGTCTCTCTGCACGGCATTCCACAGTTGATCTCTTCAGACCGTGGCAACATATTTACCTCCAAGTTTTGGGACTCTTTTCAGAAGGCCATGGGCACCAACATCTGTTTCAGCACAGCTTTTCATCCTCAAACTAGCGGCCAAGTCGAGCGTGTCAATCGGATTCTCAAAGATATGCTCAGGGCTTGCGTTATCTCTTTCGGCATGAAGTGGGAAGATTGTCTTCCATATGCCGAGTTCTCCTACAACAACAGTTTTCAAGCAAGTTCGGGCAAGGCCCCATTTGAAATTCTCTATGGCAGGAAGTGCCGTACTCCTCTTAACTGGCCAGAGACTGGTGAACGTCAACTTCTTGGAAATGACTTGATCACAGAGGCAGAGGAAATGTGCAAAGTCATTCATGATAACCTCAGAGCAGCGCAATCGCGCCAGAAGAGCTACTATGATAGTAAGCATCGTGAATTGGCTTTCGAGATCGGAGACCATGTTTACCTCCGCGTCTCTCCAATGAAAGGTACTCGTCGCTTCGGTATCAAAGGGAAGCTTGCCCCTAGATACGTGGGTCCTTTCAAGATCGTCAGCAAGAGAGGCGATCTCGCCTATCAACTCGAGCTTCCCTCCAACTTTGCTAATGTGCATGACGTGTTCGATGTCTCTCAGCTCCACAAGTGCTTCAAGACCCCTGACCGCACCGTCATCTTCGAAGATATTGATCTCCAAGAAGACCTCTCTTACCGTGAGCACCCAGTTGCTATTCTTGAAGAGACTGAACGCAAGACTCGCAATAAGTCGATCAAATTCCTCAAAGTCAAGTGGTCGCACCATTCCGACCGTGAAGCCACCTGGGAATGCGAGGATCACCTCCGTTCTGAGTACCCAGCGTTTTTCTAGTCCTAAATCTTGGGACGAGATCCTTTCGTAGTGGTGGAGTGTTGTAACACCCCGGATGTAATTTACCTTATATGTATCTCAACTCTTGCCATTTCCGGCACTAAGTTATTTTATTTCCTCGGGTTTGGGTTTTTGTCTTTGTGTGTTGTTGTCTTTGTCATGCATCTCATATCATGTCATCATGTGCATTGCATTTGCATACGTGTTCGTCTCATGCATCCGAGCTTTTTCCCTATTGTCCCTTTTGCATTCCGGCGATCCTATCTCCTCCGGTGGTCCTTTCTACCTCTTTTCGTGTGTGGGGGTTAAACATTTCCGTATTGGACCAAGACTTGCCAAGCGGCCTTGGTTTACTACCGGTAGACTGCCTGTCAAGTTTCGTGCCATTTGGACTACGTTTGATACTCCAACGGTTAACCGAGGGACCGAGAAGGCCTCGTTTGTGCTGCAGCCCAACACCCCTCCAATTTGGCCCAAAAGCCACAAAAGACCCTTCCATCATCTAGAGCGTTCGATCATGATCGCGTGGCCACAAACCGCACTTCATTTGGAGCTTCCTAGCTCCCTCTATGCCTATAAATAGATCCCCTTCCGAAATCCCGGGTCTTCTCCACCCCTAACCTAGCTCCCAGCTCCTCTGCGCGGCTGGACACGTCCGATCCGGCCGAACGCACCGCCGCCACCCACTCGCGATCCGCCACCTATCTAGGGGCAGCCCCACTTTGCCGCCGATCCCACGCGGGCCCGCTCGGCCCGTGGTCGGCCCCCGCGAGCCCATCCGCAGGCGCCGCCTGAGCCGCCTGGGACAGCCGCGCCGCCCCGTGCTCTCTCTCCTCCGCCGCGGGGCAGCACGCCGGCCACCGCGCGCCATTGCCGCCGTCTCGCAGGCAAGCTTCCCCACCACCGCGTGCCGCCCCGCCGACGCCGTTCTCCGCACCACCTCGACGCCGGCCTCCACCGCCCGCTCCGACCGGCCGCCGCCCCGCCCATGCCTCCCCTCGCCCGGATCCGGACCCCGGCGAGCTCCTCTGGCCACTGCGAGGTCCGGCCACCTCGTCCCCATCTCCGGCGACGACCTCCTGCTACAGTGCTCCGGCGCGTGTGAACAGTGCTGGATCTGAGATCTAGCGGAGACGGTTGACTTTTATCCCGTATCCCTAGTTTTTTGCGATTTTCATCATGTCGTAACTCCGCATCCGTAGCTCCGTTTTGCGCGTGTAGCATATCAAAATGTTCGTCTCGATGAGTACATCATTTCATCTCATTTCATCATTTTCATTTCAGCTCATCTTGATGCCCGAAATGCTGTTGGAAGAGGGCTATGTGATAAACTTGTCAGATATGTTTCATCAAATAGCTATTTGTCATTTTTTTGCCATGATTAATGTGTGCACGATATGCTCCTGAGCTCTACATGAGTTTTGTTATATGTCATGCCATCTTTACAGAGGTGCTTACCATGTATTTTTGTGATATGTGTGGTGACTAGTACAAGCTTGCAAAGTAGCATAATCGGTATGCTGATTTCAGGGACTTAGAATTTCACCAAGTCCTTGTTCTGATTTTGTCTTTATGCCATATGTTCATGTTGTTTCCTAGTGATCCGTGCCTCTTTTGAGGATGATCAGTAAGGATAATTTGTTAACATTATGGTCCTCTATCCATCTATGTCTTTGTTTGCATTTATGGAGCACCCTAGCTTGAGTCAATCGAGCTCTACTTTTGCTATATCGTGAATACTGGCAGATTGTTGAGTCGTTAGCGATTTTGCCGAGGATGTTGCTATTGATCCGTGCATGCTATGTTGTTGTTCTTGCCATGTCTAGCTTCTATGCCATGTCTTCTTGATGGGTGTATGCTTAGTTTGTCATGCCATGCTCTGTAGTGAGTGCATCGAGCTCATAAACATGACTACTCGTTAACTGTTTTGCATGCTCCAGTTTTTCACCAAGTCTGAGATCTGTTTATGTTTTTGCCATGTTCACATGCTTGCAATTGTATTTTCTGATCCCTTTTGGCTCAAGGTCACTAAGGGACTTTTGTTAAGTGCTTTGATTAGCTTCATGTCATGCCTTACTTTGCCATGTTAAGTTCCTATAGCATGTAGTTTTCATGCTCTAAAGTATGCTTCCTGATGATAAATTCCAGACTTGCATTTTTGCCATGCTTGTTTGAACCTGTTAATGGATGAATTGCCCGTAGCTCAGTGTTCATCTTTTGTCAAGCATCATGAGTGGATCCCTGCCATGTATTTTGTTGTCATGTTTGAGTGCTGTAGCATATTTATCTTGATGCATTTAGATGGCTACTTGCTGATTATCGCAGATCGGTGCCATATTTGTTTTGCTTGCCATTTCCAAACCGTGCATCTGATTCCGGTGATCTTTATATGGATTTCAACCGAAATTACCTCACCTTTCCAGTGGCACACTTGGATTTCCATGTTGAGGCCAGGTTCATTCATTCCTTGTCAAATCTTGCATATGCATCACATACCGTATCCCGCATAGCATACCATGTTTGCATCATGTTGTTTGAGCATCGCACGTGGTTGATTGTGTTCCTTTTGCTTGTTTGTCTTGTTTGGGTAGACCCGGGAGACGAGTTCGCGAACGAGGAGCCCGTTGAGTTCGCTTACGAGGATCCAGTCAACTCTGACAACTTTGCAGGCAAGATGATCATACCCTCGAAATCACTTCTATCTTTGCTTGCTTGATGCTCGCTCTTTTGCTATGCCTATGCTATGATACATACCACTTGCTTATCATGCCTCCCAAATTGCCATGTCAACCTCTAACCCACCATGTCCTAGCAAACAGTTGATTGGCTATGTTACCTCTTTGCTCAGCCCCTCTTATAGTGTTGCTAGTTGCAGGTGAAGATTGGAGATCGTTCCTTGTTGGAACATTATTTATTATTGGGATATCACTATATTATCTAGTTATCTTAATGCACCTATATACTTGGTAAAGGGTGGAAGGCTCGGCCTTTTTCCTAGTGTTTTGTTCCACTCTTGCCGCCCTAGTTTCTGTCATATCGGTGTTATGTTCCCGGATTTTGCGTTCCTTACGCGGTTGGGTTATAATGGGAACCCCTTGACAGTTCGCCTTGAATAAAACTCCTCCTGCAATGCCCAACCTTGGTTTTACCATTTTCCACCTAGCCTCTTTTTCCCTTGGGTTTCCGGAGCCCAAGGGTCATCTTTATTTAAACCCCCCGGGCCAGTGCTCCTCTGAGTGTTGGTCCAAACTAGAGCCCTGTGCAGCGCCCCCTCGGGGAAACTCAAGGTTTGGTTTTAGTTGTATGGAGAGCTCATCTGAGTGTGCCTTGAGAACGAGATATGTGCAGCTCCTATCGGGATTTGTCGGCACATTCGGGCGGTGTTGTTGGACTTGTTTTACCATTGTCGAGGATGTCTTGTATAACCAAGATGCCGAGTCTGATTGGAATGTCTCGGGAGAAGGAATATCCTTCGTTGACCGTGAGAGCTTGTGATGGGCTAAGTTGGGACTCCCCTGCAGGGATTTGAACTTTCGAAAGCCGTGCCCGCGGTTATGGGCAGATGGGAATTTGTTAATGTCCGGTTGTAGATAACATGAAACTTAACTTAATTAAAATGAATCAACCGCGTGTGTAACCATGATGGTCTCTTCTCGGCGGAGTCTGGGAAGTGAACACGGTGTTGGAGTAATGTTTGACGTAGGTTGTTCTAGGATCACTTCTTGATCATAGTTCTTCGTTCATGCTTTGCCTTCTCTTCTCGCTCTCTTTTGCGAATAGGTTAGCCACCATATATGCTAGTCGCTTGCTGCAGCTCCACATATTACCTTGCCTTTACCTATAAGCTTAAATAGTCTTGATCGCGAGGGTGCGAGATTGCTGAGTCCCCGTGACTCACAGATTACTTCTAAACCAGATGCAGGGACCGATGATACCGTTCCAGACGATGCGCTTGAGCTCAAGTGGGAGTTCGATGAAGACTCTCGCTGTTACTATGTGTCTTTCCTAGATGATCAGTAGAGGTGCCCAGTTGGGGCGATCGGGGACTCTGTCGCATGTGGGGGTTGATCTTTTATTTTGGTACCGTAGTCGAACCATGAGTGTATTGGATGATTGTAATGTTATTCGTGTATTTGTGTGACGTGGCGAGTGTAAGCCAACTATGTACCTTTTTCCCCTATTATCTATTTACATGGGTTGTTGTGAAGATTACCTTACTTGCGACATTGCTTTCAATGTGGTTATACCTCTAAGTCATGCTTCAACACGTAGGAGATAAGCGCATCGAGGGCGTTACAGAGCGTGATGAAAACTAGCTTGACGATAATTCCCATGTGTCCTTGGGAGCGCTTTCCTTTATATAAGAGTTTGTCCAGGCTTGTCCTTTGCTACGAAAAGGATTGGGCCATCTTGCTGCACCTTATTTAATTTTGTTACTTGTTACCCGTTACAAATTACCTTATCACAAAACTATCTGTTACCGATATATTTCAGTGCTTCCAGAGAATACCTTACTAAAAACCGCTTGTCATTTCCTTCTGCTCCTCGTTGGGTCCGTCGGTTTTGTTCGGTTTTTTTTGGTTTCGTTTTTTTAAAATAGATCGGTTTTCCGGTTTATTTAATTAGCGAGCGTTCACCCGTTCGTTCGTTTTAACGAACGTTCGTCGTTTTTCTTTTTCTCGGATTAAATCCGCGATTTTTCTGATCGTGATTCTTGATCCGATTTTCGTTTTAGTCTAACTTTTCGCTCGTTTATCGGAATCAGGCGATTCAAGCGCTTGGAGTTTCGTCTCGAAACCCTCTTTCCGTTTAACCAACTCAAACAAGTTTTTGCTAGTATAAAAATTACCCTAGATCCAGAATAGTAAACGAAGCCTGTTTCTTTTGCCGTTTGTCTTTTGTTGCTTCGTCTGATTTGATTCTTTTTGCCAACCGGAGTTCTTAAGTTGAACTTTCTGGTTAGATTTCTTATTTGAGTTTTACCTGTGCATTAGTTGAGTACTTATTGTATGCTTGTTTGTTTGCGTTAGAGTACCCGGAGTGCGCCGCTTGCTACTTCGAATCGCTAGGTTTTGCAGATCATCAGCAAGGCAAGTAACACTTTGATCATACTTCCAATTACCCAGTTTTTATTCCATTAGATCAACCGTCACACATTGCATGATTAGGATCTAATTAAATTGTGGGTTTGGGAAGTAGTTGAGGTAGAACCTATTACCTGTTATTATCAAACCTTTGGGAGTTACTTCTACGTTTGCTTTATGCCATGCTATGCTATTAGACATGGATTGGGTGAGTGTATCCATGACAGATGTGAGATTGTTAATTTAATGGTTTATCTAAGGTGGCAACTTAAACACACATCTGGGTGGATTGAGGCACCTGGGTATTCCAGTGATTGCCTGTTTTTCTTTTGGATCGCCACCCAGGCTCAAAGGGATCATGAGATTAATAATGCTTGAAACTTCCGTGTGCAGCCACAAGATATTATGGGCTCTAGCATAGTTGAGTAAGTCGTGCGAACTCTTACAGTGGTAGACTAGAAGATGTAGGGGAAAGTAGGTGTAACGGTCTACCCGATCGTAAGGTGCTAGCGCTTTTGAAAGACTATGTCTCGGTCATCCGTTTCTCAAACACCGTGTAGTGCGAGAAATCAAACGGAGGCGATCGAGTCTTGTGGGGAAAAGTGCGCAAACCTCTGCAGAGTGTATAAACTAATCATGGTTAGCCGTGTCCCCGGTTATGGACATCTTGAGTATCTAGTACCTGGATTATCATGTGAATCTCATCATGTTACTCTAAAATTTATTTGTTGGGTTTTGTTTAATGATGATGCTTAATTAGGATTGAGAATGCTGTCAACCATTCTTAATGTTTAACAACTACCATGATAGTTAAATAAGGTGTTTTTAGGTCGTGGTTCTATACTCAGTGATGCCGTTGGAGTTGATGGACTCACTTATCTTCCAAGCCTTCCGTTGTTATCATTGTTAGATGGCCTTAAGCCATATTTATTGTAATAAGTTCTCTTTTGAGACTCGGCGTAATAAGTGTGTGATTGCTACTCTGTCATAAATCCTTCAAGTATTGTGTGGTGTCAGCATTACTGATCCAGGGATGACACCTGAGCATAGAGATTGGACCGTTTGAGGTCTGGTCGCTACAAGATGGTATCAGAGCACACGCTGACTATAGGACACGACCACTAAGCTAAAAGACCTAGATCACTACTCAGTCTTGATAACCCACAAGTATAGGGGATCGCAACAGCTTTCGATGGTAGAGTATTCAACCCAAATTTATTGATTCGACACAAGGGGAGCCAAAGAATATTCTCAAGTATTAGCAGCTGAGTTGTCAATTCAACCACACCTGGAAACTTAGTATCTGCAGCAAAGTGTTTAGTAGCAAAGTAATATGATAGTGGTGGTAGCAGCAACAAAAGTAAGGACAGCAAAAGTAATGTTTTTCGTATTTTGTAATGATTGTAACAATAGCAGCGGGAAAGTAACTAAGCGTAAACCAGTATATGGAAAACTCGTAGGCACCGGATCAGTGATTGATAATTATGCCAGATGCGGTTCATCATGTAACAGTCATAACATAGGGTGACACAGAACTAGCTCCAATTCATCAATGTAATGTAGGCATGTATTCCGCATATAGTCATATGTGCTTATGGAAAAGAACTTGCATGACATCTTTTGTCCTACCCTCCCATGGCAGCGGGGTCCTATTGGAAACTAAGGGATATTAAGGCCTCCTTTTAATAGAGAACCGGAACAAAGCATTAGCACATACTGAATACATGAACTCCTCAAACTATGGTCATCACTGGGAGTGGTCCCGATTATTGTCACTTCGGGGTTGCCGGATCATAACACATAGTAGGTGACTATAGACTTGCAAGATAGGATCAAGAACTCACATATATTCATGAAAATATAATAGGTTTAGATCTGAAATCATGGCACTCGAGCCCTAGTGACAAGCATTAAGCATAGCAAAGTCATAGCAACATCAATCTCAGAATATAATGGATACTAGGGATCAAACCCTAACAAAACTAACTCGATTACATGATAAATCTCATCCAACCCATCACCGTCCAGCAAGCCTATGATGGAATTACTCACGCACGGCGGTGAGCATCATGAAATTGGTGATGGAGGATGGTTGATGATGACGACGATGACGAATCCCCCTCTCCGGAGCCCCGAACGGACTCCAGATCAGCCCTCCCGAGAGGTTTTAGGGCTTGGCAGCGGCTCCGTATCGTAAAACACGATGATTTCTTCTCCTTGATTTTTCTCTCCGAAAGCAAATATATAGAGTTGGAGTTGGCGTCGGAGGGTCAACAGGGGGCCCATGAGGTAGGGGCGCGCCCTAGGGGGGGGGCGCCCCCACCCTCGTGAGAAGGGTGTGGGCCCCCTGGTCTTCATATTTGGCGAGGATTTTTTTTATTTTTTCTAAGACCTCCCGTGGAGTTTCAGGTCATTCCGAGAATATTTGTTTTCTGCACATAAAACAACACCATGGTAATTCTACTGAAAACAGCGTCAGTCCGGGTTAGTTCCATTCAAATCATACAAGTTAGAGTCCAAAACAAGGGAAAAAGTGTATGGAAAAGTAGATACGATGGAGACGTATCAACTCCCCCAAGCTTAAACCCTTGCTTGTCCTCAAGCAATTCAGTTGACAAACTGAAAGAAAGAAAGAAAAACTTTTACAAACTCTGTTTGCTCTTGTTGTTGTAACTATGTCAAGCCAGCATTCAAGTTTTCAGCATAAATCATAACTAACCACACTTGCAATAATTCTCAGTTCTCATCATTACTCATATCAATAGCATAATCAGCTAGCAAGTCATAATAATAAATCTTGGATGACAACACTTTCTCAAAATAATCATAATATGATATAACAAGATGGTATCTCGCTAGCCCTTTCTGAGACCGCAAAACATAAATGCAGAGCACCTTTAAAGATCAAGGACTGACTAGACATTGTAATCCATGGTAAAAGAGATCCAATCATAGTCATACCCAATATAAATTAATAGTGATGAATGCAAATGACGGCTGTGCTCTCCAGCTAGTGCATTTTAATAAGAGGGTGATGACTCAACATAAAAGTAAATGGATAGGCCCTTCGCAGAGGGAAGCAGGGATTTGTAGAGGTGCCAGAGCTCGGTTTTGAAATAGAGATAAATTGTATTTTGAGCGGTATACTTTCATTGTCAACGTAACAACTAAGAGATGGCGATATCTTCCATGCCAAACACATTATAGGCGGTTCCCAAACAGAATGGTAAAGTTTATACTCCCCCTCCACCAACAAGCATCAATCCATGGCTTGCTCGAAACAACGAGTGCCTCCAACATACATCAGGTCCCAGGGGGAGTTTTGTTTGCAATTAATTTTGATTTAGTTAGCATAAAGCATGGGACTGGGCATCCCGGTGACCAGCCATTTTCTCGTGAGTGAGGAGCGGAGTCCACTCCTCTTGAGAATAACCCGCCTAACACGGAAGATAAGGACAACCTTTGTTGATACCTGAGCTATTCGAGCATACAAAACAAAATGTTTATTTGAAGGTTTAGAGTTTGGCACATACAAATTTACTTGGAACGGCAGGTAGATATCGCATATAGGAAGGTATGGTGGACTCATCTGGAATAACTTTGGGGTTTAAGGGATTGGATGCGCAAGCAGTATTCCCGCTTAGTACAAGTGAAGGCTAGCAAAAGACTGGGAAGCGACCAACTAGAGAGCGACAACAGCCATGTACATGCATTAAAATTAATAAACATTGGATGCAAGCATGAGTAGGATATAATCCACCATGAACATAAATATCATGAAGGCTATGTTGATTTTGTTTCAACTACATGCGTGAACATGTGCCAAGTCAAGTCACTTAAATCATTCAAAGGAGGATACCACCCCATCATACCACATCATAATCATCTCAATAGCATGTTGGCATACAAGGTAAATCATTATAACTCATAGCTAATCAAGCATGGCACAAGCAACTCTGATCTCTAATTGTCATTGCAAACATGTTTATTCATAATAAGCTGAATCAAGAACGACGGGCTCATCATATTTACAAAAACAAAAGAGGTCGAGGTCATACCAGCTTTTCTCATCTCAGTCAGTCCATCATATATCATCATAATTGCCTTTCACTTGCATGACCGAACGGTGTGAATAATAATAAGAGTGTATGTGCATTGGACTAAGCTGGAATCTGCGAGCATTCAATAAACAAGAGAAGACAAGGCAATATGGGTTCTGGGTTAAATCAACAATAATGCATATAAGAGCCACTTCAACAATTTAATTATGGTCTTCTCCTACTGACCCCCAAGGAAAAGAAAAGAAATAAAACTATTTACACGGGAAAGCTCCCAACAAGCAAAAGAAGAACGGGAAATATTTTTGGGTTTTCTTTTTAATTATTACTACTACAACAGAGAAATAAACTACTACTAATTTTTTTGGTTTTTCTTAAGGTTTAACAAACACACAAGCAGAAAGCAGGAAAAAGAAAATAATCTAGCATGGATATTACAGTGAAAAAGTATGAGCACCGACATCTAGCAATGAGTGTGTGTGAACATAAATGTAATGTTGGTGAGAAATATGTACTCCCCCAAGCTTAGGCTTTTGGCCTAAGTTGGTCTATGGCCACGGCTGGCCTGGCGGATATCCATAATAATAGTTGTTGGGGTCGTACTGTGATGAGGAAGGATAGTTGGGATCATACTGATGTCCAGCGGTTATCGCCTGCTGAGCTGCAGCGTGGAGTCGGCCTGCCTCCGCTCTCCTCTCATACTCTTCTGCCTCCTCTCTGGTAATAACATATCTTCCTTTTGTCTGTGAATCAAAGAAGGCAGGAGCAGGGAGAGTAATACGGAAAACATGTTGTTTATCAAAAATTAAGCGATATAAGAGAGGTGATTCAGGCCTCTCGACAAACTGGTGCGAAGCCATAGAGTTATAATCTAAATATGCAGGAGGCAACTCCATATCACCCTCACGAATGTCTATTTCCAAAAAATGAGCTAAGCGGGTTGCGTAAATTCCTCCAAAGAAATCTCCATTATGTCTATTATGGTGCAACCTACGAGCTACAATGGCTCCCATATGATAAGATTGGTCTCCTAACACAGCACTCCTAAGAATGGTGAGATCAGGGACACACATGTGACATGCTTCATCCTTAGCATTTATGCATCTACCGATGAAAAGAGCAAAATAATGTATAGCAGGAAAGTGAATGCTCCCTATGGTAGCCTGCGTTATATCTCTGGATTCCCCCACAGTTATACTAGAAAGAAAGTTTCTAAATTCAGATTTAGGGGGATCCCTAATACTGCCCCATGATGGAAGTTCGCAAGCAGAAGTGAAATCCTCTAGGTCCATGGTATAAGATTTGTCATAAAGATCAAACATGACTGAAGGAGAATTACGCGAAGATGAATACTCAAACCTCCTCACAAACGAACTTGTGAGATCATGATACTGGGGGCATTTGTTAGCCTCAACATCCTCAAGACCGGCATTGCGCAAATATGATTTGAATTCTTCTTTAATTCCCGCATGGTCCATAAAATTTTCCGACGGCCATTCGCAAGGCCGTACTGGAGCGTCTCTTGGTGGATCCTCGTCAGCATCGCGCATAGCACTCCTGGGTCCTTGCTTCTTAGAGGAACCACCTTGGAACATCTTCCTAAACATATTGCTTTTCTCTGAAAAATTCTGAAATTTTTAGTAACTTCAAACAAAAATGAACCAAACTCAATAAAACTGATAGCAACTACTGCTACAAGTGCCTAGAGCCTATATCAAGCATTAGAACTACTTGGAACCATATAAATTTGACATGCAAGCTCAAGAACATGGTCACCTATGCAGCACAAATTTGCAAAGAATAAAGCACTAAAACAAAAACTAATTGGGCCAATGGAGGAGTCACATACCAAGGAACAATCTCCCCAAGCAGTTTTGAGAGAGGTGCTTTGAGCAAGGAGATCGAAAATCGCAGCAAAAGTGGCTGGAACTCGTGCTTGAGTTGGTTTTTCGGGTTTGTGTGAGATAGAGGACGAAGATGGGTGCTGGGATAAGTGGAGGAGAGCCACCGTGGGCCCACGAGGCAGGGGGCGTGCCCACCACCCTCGTGACCAGGTGGCAGCTCCTCCCGCGGTAATTTTTGCACAGTAAATCCTCAAATATTTCCGAAAAAATCATATTAAATTGGCATGTCGTTCTGAGGACTTTTATTTTCAGGATATTTTTATATTGCATAGATAAGTCAGGAAATAGACAGAAAAATACTATTTTTACTTTATTTAATATAAATAACAGAAAGTAAAAGTGGGGTACAGAAATTTGTGCTTCTAGTTTCATCCATCTCATGTTCATCAAAAAGAATCCACTAACAAGGTTGATCAAGTCTTGTTAACAAACTCATTCCGATAATCATGGAACCGGAGAAATTTCGAATAACACTAAGTTACCTCAACGGGGATATGCACGTCCCCAATAATAAGAATATCATATTTCTTCTTGACAGTAGGAAGAGGAAATTCAAAACCTCCAAATATAATCGATGGAATTTTTCCAATAGAGTTGATACTAAGAACTTGAGGTTGTTTCCTCGGAAAGTGTACCGTATGCTCATTACCATTAACATGAAAAGTGACATTCCTTTGTTGCAATCAATAACAGCCTCTACAGTATTAAGAAAAGGTCTTCCAAGAATAATAGACATACTATCATCCTCGGGAATATCAAGAATAACAAAGTCCGTTAAAATAGTAACGTTTGCAACCACAACATGCACATCCTGACAAATACCGACAGGTATAGCAGTTGATTTATCAGCCATTTCCAAAAATATTTCAGTAGGTGTCAGCTTATTCAAGTCAAGTCTACGATATAAAGAGAGAGGCATAACACTAACACCGGCTCCAAGATCACATAAAGCAGTTTTAATATAATTTCTTTTAATGGAGCAAGGTATAGTAGGTACTCCGGGGTCTCCAAGTTTCTTTGGTATTCCACTCTTAAAAGTATAATTAGCAAGCATGGTGGAAATTTCAGCTTCCGGTATCTTTCTTTTATTAGTAATGATATCCTTCATATATTTAGCATAAGGATTTGTTTGAGCACATCAGTTAATCTCATACGCAAAAAGATAGGCCTAATCATTTCGGCAAAGCGCTCAAAATCCTCATCATCCTTTTTCTTGGATGGTTTCAGAGGAAAAGGCATGGGTTTCTGAACCCAAGGTTCCCTTTCTTTACCATGTTTCCTAGCAAGGAAGTCTCTCTTATCATAACGTTGATTCTTTGATTGTGAGTTATCAAGATCAACAGCAGGTTCAATTTCTACATAATTATCATTACTAGGTTGAGCATCATCATGAACATCATCATTAATATTTTTATTAGGTTCATGTTCATTACCAGATTGTGTTTCAGCATCAGACATAGATATATCATTTGGATTATCAGGTGGTTCAGCAATAGGTTCACTAGAAGTTTGCACAGTTCTATCATTTTTCTTCTTCTTCTTTTTAGAAGAACTAGGAACATCAATATTATTTCCTTGAGAATCTTGCTCGATTCTCTTAGGGTGGCCTTCACGATACAAAGGTTCCTGAGTCATTCTACCAGTTCTAGTAGCCACTCTAACAGCATAATCATTTTTCTTTCTATTCATTTCAGCAAGCACTTCTTTTTTAGTCTTAAGTACTTGTTCTACTTGAGTAGTAACCATAGAAGCATGTTTGCTAACAAGTTTAAGTTCACCTTTAATATCAGCCATATAATCACCCAAGCGTCTAATCATATAAGCACTTTCTTTTAATTGTCTACCAAAATAAGCATTGAAGTCATCTTGCTTATACATGAAGTTATAAAACTCATCCAATCATTGACTAGCAATTTTAGTAGGAGGGACTTCAGCTTTATCATATCTATAGAGAGAATTTACCTTTACTACCTGTGTCGGGATATCGGGATCAGGAGGTTCTTCAGTAAATAAATAATTGAGATCATAGGTTTCTTCAATAGGCGATGAATTAAGACCATGTATTTCTTCAATAGGAGGTAAATTCTTAACGTCTTTAGCTTTAACACCTTTTTCTTTCATAGATTTCTTTACCTCTTGCATATCTTCGGGACTGAGAAATAGAACACCTCTTTTCTTTGGAGTTGGTTTAGGAATAGGCTCAGTAATTGGCTCAGGAGGTGCCCAATTATTTTCATTTGTCAATATATTATTCAATAGAATTTCAGCTTCATCCGGTGTTCTTTCCCTGAAAAGAGAACCAGCACAACTATCTAGGTAATCTCTGGAAGCATATGTTAGTCCATTATAAAAGATATCAAGTATTTCAGGTTTCTTAAGAGGATGATCAGGCAAAGCATTAAGTAACTTCAGAAGCCTCCCCCAAGCTTGTGGGAGACTCTCTTCTTTAATTTGCACAAAGTTGTATATTTCCCTCAAAGCAGCTTGTATCTTATGAGCAGGGAAATATTTAGCAGAGAAGTAATAAATCATATCCTGGGGACTACGCACACAACCAGGATCAAGACAATTAAACCATATCTTAGCATCACCCTTTAATGAGAACAGAAATATTTTGAGTATATAAAGGTAACACGATCTCTCATCATTAGTAAACAGGGTAGCTATATCATTTAACTTAGTAAGATGTGCCACAACAGTTTCAGATTCATAGCCATAAAACGGATCAGATTCAACCAAAGTAATTATATCAGGATCAATAGAGAATTCATAATCTTTATCAGGAACACATATAGGTGAAGTAGCAAAAGCAGGGTCGGGTCTCATTTTATCTCTAAGTGATTCTTTGTTCCATTTAATTAATAACCTCTTAAGCTCATATCTATCTTTGCAAGCAAAAATAGCGGCAGAAGATTCCCTATCAAAAAGATAACCTTCAGGAATAACAGGCATATTTTCATCATCACTATCATCATCGTATTCAGATTCAATAATTTCTTTTTCTCTAGCCCTAGCAATTTGTTCATCAAGAAATTCACTAAGGGGCATAGTAGTATCAGGCATAGAAGCAGTTTCATCATAAGTATCATGCATAGCAGAAGTGGCATCATCAATAACATGCGACATATCAGAACGAATAGCAGAAGCAGATGTAGGTCTCGCAAACTTACTCATAACAGAAGGTGAATCAAGTGCAGAGCTAGATGGCAGTTCCTTACCTCCCCTCGTGGTTGAGGGATAGATCTTGGTTTTTGGATCTCTCAAGTTCTTCATAGTGATAAGCAGATATAAATCCCAAGTGACTCAAAGAATAGAGCTATGCTCCCCGGCAACGGCGCCAGAAATTACTCTTGATAACCCACAAGTATAGGGGATCGCAACAGCTTTCGATGGTAGAGTATTCAACCCAAATTTATTGATTCGACACAAGGGGAGCCAAAGAATATTCTCAAGTATTAGCAGCTGAGTTGTCAATTCAACCACACCTGGAAACTTAGTATCCGCAGCAAAGTGTTTAGTAGCAAAGTAATATGATAGTGGTGGTAGCAGCAACAAAAGTAAGGACAGCAAAAGTAATGTTTTTGGTATTTTGTAATGATTGTAACAATAGCAGTGGGAAAGTAAATAAGCGTAAACCAGTATATGGAAAACTCGTAGGCACCGGATCAGTGATGGATAATTATGCCGGATGCGGTTCATCATGTAACAGTCATAACATAGGGTGACACAGAACTAGCTCCAATTCATCAATGTAATGTAGGCATGTATTCCGTATATAGTCATACGTGCTTATGGAAAAGAACTTGCATGACATCTTTTGTCCTACCCTCCCGTGGCAGCGGGGTCCTATTGGAAACTAAGGGATATTAAGGCCTCCTTTTAATAGAGAACCGAAACAAAGCATTAGCACATAGTGAATACATGAACTCCTCAAACTATGGTCATCACCGGGAGTGGTCCCGATTATTGTCACTTCGGGGTTGCCGGATCATAACACATAGTAGGTGACAATAGACTTGCGAGATAGGATCAAGAACTCACATATATTCATGAAAACATAATAGGTTTAGATCTGAAATCATGGCACTCGGGCCCTAGTGACAAGCATTAAGCATAGCAAAGTCATAGCAACATCAATCTCAGAACATAATGGATACTAGGGATCAAACCCTAACAAAACTAACTCGATTACATGATAAATCTCATCCAACCCATCACCGTCCAGCAAGCCTATGATGGAATTACTCACGCACGGCGGTGAGCATCATGAAATTGGTGATGGAGGATGGTTGATGATGACGACGGCGATGAATCCCCCTCTCCGGAGCCCCGAACGGACTCCAGATCAGCCCTCCCGAGAGGTTTTAGGGCTTGGCGGCGGCTCCGTATCGTAAAACGCGATGATTTCTTCTCCTTGATTTTTTTCTCACCGAAAGCAAATATATAGAGTTGGAGTTGGCGTCGGAGGTCAACAGGGGGCCCACGAGGTAGGGGGCGCTCCCGAGGGGGGCGCTCCCGAGGGGGGAGCGCCCCCCACCCTCGTGAGAAGGGTGTAGGCCCCCTGGTCTTCATATTTTGCGAGGATTTTTTATTATTTTTTCTAAGACCTCACGTGGAGTTTCAGGTCATTCCGAGAATATTTGTTTTCTACACATAAAACAACATCATGGTAATTCTGCTGAAAACAGCATCAGTCCGGGTTAGTTCCATTCAAATCATACAAGTTAGAGTCCAAAACAAGGGCAAAAGTGTTTGGAAAAGTAGATACGACGGAGACGTATCAACTCTCTTCTCATTCTGACTTCTCATCTTTTCTACTCTTTTAGGATGGTGGATGCAAGGAACAAGTTCACGCAACCGGATGAAGATACACCCTTTGGACGACACTTGAAGGAAGCCACTAGATATCTGAACATAGGAGTACCAAGGTTCACCGGAACCTACAAGGCCACTCTACCTGAAGAAGAGCGCTGGATGATTCAAGTTCAAGTTCCAGGAAGGACGTTCATGCCAGTCACTGAGCCCATAGAGTTTTCTTTTGATGCACCAACTTGGAGTCTAGGAAAGAGCATGGCAGCTCACATCGCCATGGGACGCATTGGAGAAGTTTACCGCAATGACCTCAAGGATACTATCTACCAGATTTGTGGGCGCCGAGATGAGCACTGGGAGATGATCAGCACCAGGAAGGATAGATCAGTTGCAGCTTTTATCCAGGAGTTAAACCAGCACATACGATGACAGGAGAACCAGATGTGCGCCGACATGATAGATCTGAAGAAGGCGAGGACAAGAATCAAGGAACTCGAGGAAGAACTCAAGGCTACACGTGAAGATTATGAAGAGGAAATCAAAGTATTAGTGGACAAGAATGCCGACCTAACAATGAAGATTAGAATATTCATGGGAGGCCCTACACCAGTAGAAGAAGACGAAGAACCCAAGGAGATCCGCCTGGAAGACTACATCATCATCGACGACACTGACTCGGATCCAGATGATAGTGATGATGACTATTTGATGAAGCTGGAGCAAATATCATGGAGTCTGCAACCGAAGAATATTTCTAGTAGACCACCCCAACAGTAGTAGTATTCCACCATGTAAATATAGTAGTCCGAGCACTTTTGCAATAGTTAGATCGATTGTATGCCCTTGTTTGATTGATTGAATGAAGTGAATTGTTTGCTTTTGCCTCATGTGCATATGGGTAGTGTTTTCTCTTTAGACCCCCTCTATTCTTAAATCTCATCTTTTCTAAACCCTCAGATGCCTCCGAGACGTGACCCCGGATTTACCCTCCCACCGGAGCTCACTCAGTTGATCCAGCAGTAGAACACATTGATGCAGTTGCTAGTCCAGAATCAGGGGAACAACAACAACAACCCACCACCACCACCACCACCACATGTTGATCGCTTAGCCCGTTTTCTTAGGCTGAATCTGCCGGTGTTTTCCAGTAGCACCAAGCCTATAGTAGCAGATGATTGGCTCCATAAGACAACTAGAGAGTTGACCATGACAGGATGCATAGATGCGGAAAAGGTGAAGCTTGCCGCACATCAGCTGGAAGGACCTGCAGCATCATGGTGGGAAAATTTCACAGCCACTTTCCCTCTCGACACTGTCACATGGGACCAGTTTCAGCAAGCTTTTCGTACTGCCCATGTTTCAGCAGGAGCTATGGCCATGAAGAAGCGAGAGTTTTGCAACTTGCGCCAAGGAGGAAGGATAGTTGGCCAGTATGTGGAGGACTTTAGTAAGTTAGCACGTTATGCCCCGGATGACGTAGCTACGGATGCAGCTAAGCAGGAGAAGTTTCTGGAAGGACTGGATGATGAGTTGAGCATGCAGTTGATGGTAGCAACCTTCAACAACTACCAGGAGTTGGTAGATCGTGCTCTCATGATTGAAGGGAAGCAGCAGCAGATTGAGAATCGCAAGAGGAAGTATGGACAAGGGAAGTACAATTCAGGAGCTCAGCAGAAGCCACGTTTTACCCCTAGAACGGGAGGACATTTTCAGCATACCCATGGAGGAGGTAGCTCGCACAACCACAATGGCACCAAGAATGGTAATGGGAATGGAGGAAGAAACGGCCAGAACCGCACCAACCCATCAACCCCAGCCAAGAGAGACCTGAGCCAAGTCACTTGTTTCAAGTGCCAGAAGACCGGACATTATGCCAACGAATGTCCTGAATCACAAAATGAAAATGGAAATGGAAGCTCTGGAAAGAAGCCGAACCCTTTCAACAAGGGACAGGTGAACCACGTTAACGTGGAGGAGGTTGAAGAGCAGCCGGATGCAGTAATCGGTAAGTTTTTGGTTAAGTCATTTACTGCACTTGTTCTTTTTGATACTGGTGCATCGCATTCATACATATCAAGGGGACTTGTGGATAAGTATAACCTGCCCACCAAAGTTCTTATAACACCTATGTTAGTAAGCTCACCAGGAGCGGAGTATATGGCTAGCCAAGGATGTTTTCAAGTGCCATTGAGTATAGGTAGGCATGTGTTTCCCCCGGATCTAATCATTTTGGAATCACAAGGATTGGATGTAATTCCGGGTATGGATTGGCTGTCGATGTATGGAGGAAACATCGATTACGCCAGTAAGTCAATTTTGCTCACCACCCCAGAAGGAAGAAGGATCAAGTATGTATCTCGGCATGTGCCAAAGAGGAACCGGGAAAATTGTTTAACAGGAGTTGTGCAGGAGGAAGTACCGGTGGTGAAAGATTTCCCGGATGTATTTCCAGAAGAGTTGCTAGGCATGCCACCGGATAGAGATATTGAGTTTTTGATTGAGCTTTTGCCAGGCACAGGGCCAATATCAAAGAGACCATATAGGATGCCCGCAAAGGATTTGGTGGAGATTAAGAAGCAGATTAAGGAGTTACTGGATAAAGGATATATTTGCCCAGTTCTTCGCCTTGGGGATCTCCAGTACTTCTAGTGGAGAAGAAGGATGGATCGTTAAGGATGGTTGTTGATTATCGAGGATTGAATGAAGTAACCATCAAGAACAAGTACCCACTACCGATGATCAATGATCTGTTTGATCGATTGCAAGGAGCTAAGGTATTTTCCAAAATCGATCTGCGATCAGGATACCACCAGTTGAAGATTCGAGAACAGGATATACCTAAGACGGCTTTTACCACCAGGTATGGGCTGTACGAGTATACCATTATGTCATTTGGTCTGACTAACGCACCTGCATATTTTATGAACATGATGAACAAGGTGTTTATGGAGTTTCTGGATAAGTTCGTCATAGTGTTCATTGATGATATCCTGGTTTACTCAAATAATGAAGAGGGGCATAAGGAGCATTTGCGTTTGGTTCTTGGAAAACTCAGAGAACATCAATTATATGCCAAATTTAGCAAATGTGAGTTTTGGTTGAAGGAAGTTGGATTTCTCGGACACGTTATATCTGGAGAAGGTATAGCAGTAGATCCCACTAAGGTTGATACTGTGACAAATTGGGAAGCCCCGAAAATAGTTGGAGAGATCCGGAGTTTTCTTGGACTTGCAGGATACTACTAGAGATTCATTGAGAATTTCTCAAAGATTGCGAAGCCTATGACGGAGTTGTTGAAAAAGGATACCAAGTTCATATGGACGGAGGAATGTGAGGCTAGTTTCCAGGAGTTAAAGAAACGTTTGGTTACATCACCAGTGTTGATTTTGCCAGATCAGACCAAGGATTATGAGGTGTATTGCGACGCGTCACGTCGAGGACTTGGAGCAGTGCTTATGTAGGAAGGAAGAGTTGTTTCATATGCCTCATGACAGCTCAAACCTCATGAGTTGAATTATGCTATGCATGATTTGGAGTTAGCAGCCGTAGTGCATGCGTTGAAGATGTGGAGACACTTTCTCATTGGAAACCATTGTGAGGTGTACACGGATCACAAGAGTTTGAAGTATACTTTCACACAGAAGGAGTTGAATCTCAGGCAAAGGAGATGGTTGGAGCTCATCAAGATTATGATATGAAATTGCATTATCACCTTGGAAAGGCTAACATAGTAGCTGATGCGTTGAGCCGTAAAATCCATGTCAACACCATAATGACGGGAGATTTACCAAGGGAGTTAGCTGAAAATCTTTGTGAGCTATGTTTGGAGATAGTTCCGAGAGGCTATGTAGCAGCATTGGAGATTCAGTCTACTTTGATGGATAAGATCAGAGAAGCCTAGAAGACTGACAAGGAGATTGCCTTTATAAAGGAGAAAATGAGCAAAGGAAAAGCTAAGGGATTTCGTGAGGATGAGCACGATACCTTATGGTTTGAAGACCGTGTTTATGTGCCTAATGATTCAGAGATCAGGAAGTTAATTCTACAAGAGGCCCATGATTCACCATATTCAATTCACCCAGACAATACCAAGATGTATTTGGATTTGAAGGATATCTTCTGGTGGACCAGAATGAAGAAGGACATTGCGGAGTATGTAGCAGTTTGTGATGTATGTCAGAGAGTAAATGTTGAGCATCAGAAGCCAGCAGGATTGCTACAGCCATTGCCGATACCCGAGTGGAAGTGGGATAAGTTAGGCATGGATTTTATTACAGGATTACCCAGAACTCGTTCTGGCTATGACTCAATATGGGTTGTGGTCGATTGTTTGACAAAGGTAGCTCATTTCATTCCAGTGAAGACTACCTATACCAGTGCAAAGTTGGCAAAGATATACATGACCAGAATCGTATGTCTGCATGGAGTTCCAAGGAGCATTGTATCAGATAGAGGAACCCAATTAACCTCAAAGTTCTGGAATCAGTTGCATGAAACTTTGGGTATCGGACTGGAGTTCAGTACAGCTTTCCATCCGCAGACAGATGGACAGACCGAGAGAGTCAATCAGATTTTGGAGGATATGCTGAGAGCTTGTGTGCTAGCTTACGGATCTAGCTGGGACGAGAATTTTCCATATGCAGAGTTCTCTTACAACAACAGTTATCAATCCAGTTTGAAGATGGCCCCTTTCGAAGCCTTGTACGGAAGGAGGTGCGGGACCCCATTGTCTTGGGATGAAGTAGGAGACCGCCAGTTGTTTGGACCAGATCTGATTAAGGAGTCTGAACAGAAAGTAAAATTGATTCGCGATAGGCTCAAGGTAGCCCAGTCCAGGCAGAAGAGCTACACAGATTCAAAACGCAAGGAGACAGCTTACGAAGCCGGAGACTGATTTTATCTTCGAGTATCTCCACTTCGAGGAGTTAAGCGCTTTGGAGTTAAGGGAAAGTTAGCGCCACGTTTTGTAGGCCCATACAAAGTTATGGAGCGTATGGGAGAAGTAGCCTATAAGTTGGAATTGCCCGAAGGATTGTTAGGAATTCACGACGTATTCCACGTTTCCCAGTTGAAGAAGTGCCACGCAGAGATGGCTGACATACCGCTGAGAGATACAGTGCCACTGGAACCGATTCAGTTGGACAGTGATTTGACCTATGAGGAGAAACCAGTTAAGATTCTAGAGTATGCCAGTCGAGTCACCCGCGGCAAGGTTATCAAGTTTTGCAAAGTTCAGTGGAGCCACCACCCGGAGGATGAAGCCACCTGGGAGTGAGAGGAAGAATTGCTGAAGGACCACCCTCACCTATTTTCTAGCCAACCCGAATCTCGAGGGCGAGATTCATCTTAAGGGGGGTAGGTTTGCAACATCCCAAATTTTCAATTTGGAATGTTATACACTAGATCATCATTTGCATATCATATTTTATTGCATTTTGGTTGATCCTAGAAAATTCTACGCAACTCAAGGACCCTCGGAGAGAGTTGGGGATTTCTTTATTTTCATATTTGAGTTTTTCACAAATTTTGAGAATAGGATCATTTGATTTTATTTATTTTATTTTCAATTATTTCTATTATCAAAATATGAGAGAGGAAATAAAATGACTTTCCCAAAAATAAAGAAATACTGAGGATTTAATAAAAAATCAAATAAGATTTTATTTTGGTTTTATTTGTTATTTTATTTGAATTTAGGAAAATGCGCGTTTTTCAAAATTGCATTTAGGCCCCAAATAAATATTCATCCTGTGCGGCTTGATTTTAGAAGCCGGGAAAAATTTATTTCGGGATTTTTGGAGTCCTTTAGTATTCCTTTTGTTTTTTTTCCGAGCGTAATTATTTAAAAAAAACGTCCGAACCGACTCTGGGCCGTAACCGGCCAGAACTCCGCCTGGCCAGGCCTTTTTATAGCGCCGCCGAGGCCCGAGGCCAGCCCAAAGCCGCCCCGCCCCAAACCCTAACCCTAGAGCCGCCACCGCCGCCCCGCCGCGCCGCCGCGCCGCCGCCCGCCGTGCCTCCTCGCCGCCGCCGGAGGTAGTTTTTTTTCGCCGCCGTTTTTTTTAGAAAAACCGATCGGTTTTTCCGTCGGTTTTGTTCGGTTTTTTTGGTTTCGTTTTTTTTAAATAGATCGGTTTTCCGGTTTATTTAATTAGCGAGCGTTCACCCGTTCGTTCGTTTTAACGAACGTTCGTCGTTTTTCTTTTTCTCGGATTAAATCCGCGATTTTTCTTATCGTGATTCTTGATCCGATTTTCGTTTTAGTCTAACTTTTCGCTCGTTTATCGAAATCAGGCGATTCAAGCGCCTGGAGTTTCGTCTCGAAACCCTCTTTCCGTTTAACCAACTCAAACAAGTTTTTGCTACTGTAAAAATTACCCTAGATCCAGAATAGTAAACGAAGCCTGTTTCTTTTGCCGTTTGTCTTTCGTTGCTTCGTTTGATTTGATTCTTTTTGCCAACTGGAGTTCTTAAGTTGAACTTTCTGGTTAGATTTCTTATTTGAGTTTTACCTGTGCATTAGTTGAGTACTTATTGTATGCTTGTTTGTTTGCGTTAGAGTACCCGGAGTGCGCCGCTTGCTACTTCGAATCGCTAGGTTTTGCGGATCATCAGCAAGGCAAGTAACACTTTGATCATACTTCAAATTACCCAGTTTTTATTGCATTAGATCAACCTTCACACATTGCATGATTAGGATCTAATTAAATTGTGGGTTTGGGAAGTAGTTGAGGTAGAACCTATTACCTATTATTATCAAACCTTTGGGAGTTACTTCTACGTTTGCTTTATGCCATGCTATGCTAGTAGACGTGGATTGGGTGAGTGTATCCATGACAGATGTGAGATTGTTAATTTAATGGTTTATCTAAGGTGGCAACTTAAATACACATCTGGGTGGATTCAGGCACATGCGTATTCCAGTGATTGCCTATTTTTCTTTTGGACCGCCACCCAGGCTCAAAGGGATCATGAGATTAATAATGCTAGAAACTTCCGTGTGCAGCCACAAGATATTATGGGCTCTAGCATAGTTGAGTAAGTCGTACGAACTCTTACAGTGGTGGACTAGAAGATGTAGGGGAAAGTAGGTGTAACGGTCTACCCGATCGTAAGGTGCTAGCGCTTCTGAAAGACTATGTCTCGGTCATCCGTTTCTCAAACACTGTGTAGTGCGAGAAATCAAACGGAGGCGATCGAGTCTTGTGGGGAAAAGTGCACAAACCTCTGCAGAGTGTATAAACTAATCATGGTTAGCCGTGTCCCCGGTTATGGACATCTTGAGTATCTAGTACCTGGATTATCATGTGAATCTCATCATGTTACTCTAAAATTTATTTGTTGGGTTTTGTTTAATGATGATGCTTAATTAGGATTGAGAATGCTGTCAACCATTCTTAATGTTTAACAACTACCATGATAGTTAAATAAGGTGTTTTTAGGTCGTGGTTCTATACTCAGTGATGCCGTTGGAGTTGATGGACTCACTTATCTTCCAAGCCTTCCATTGTTATCGTTGTTAGATGGCCTTAAGCCATATTTATTGTAATAAGTTCTCTTTTGAGACTCGATGTAATAAGTGTGTGATTGCTACTCTATCATAAATCCTTCAAGTACTGTGTGGTGTCAGCATTACTGATCCAGGGATGACACCTGAGCACAGAGATTGGACCGTTTGAGGTCTGGTCGCTACAGGGTGGGTGGCTGGGTGCTAAATGTCCGTCCGACACACGCGACCACCACGACACGACCCTGGTCTGCGTGGTGCGCCCACATTTGAGAATGCAAACGAATCTTCTTTCATTTGCAAACGAATCTGTATGTATTACCATGCCCGTGTTTTCCTTGCAATAATTAGTCATTCGAAACGAGATACTATAAATTAATTAATGAGGAGTTATTTGAAAAAAAATTGAAACGGTATCCACGCTAACGTGGATTAGAGTGTGTGCCACATAATTAGTTATTTGAATTAGAGTGTGTGTTACATAGCGATCTCCAATTCTAACGTGGATTTCGCATTTCACTGTATCCATGCTACTTTTTAATACAAATTCATATGTATATGATGAACACCATGGTAGTGAGAAAACTTTTGGATGGATCCAACATACACGCTACATACTTCATGTATCGGTCAATCTTCCCCTCCTAACCACCTTAGGAAGCTATCGGTTTCCAACACACATCCATTCTTTCTCTCCATGTTTCGATCTCTAACTCTCTCAACTACACAAACCCCTTTTCCCACTCTGTTACGAAATGTATTTACCTCACACACCCGCCATTGCACCCCATGCCAAGCTCTCTCTCCCCCCCTCTCCCTCTCACCCTCTCGTGCTAAATACATGCATTGCCTATCTAGCCCCCCAACCTCTCGTGCGCACGCACGCACGTTGTCTATCTAGGTCACTCTCTCGAGACTGCCTCACTCTTTCTTCCGCACGGCAGGCCACACTCGCTCAATCTCGCCCTCTTTATCTGAGTCTCGTTTAACCTTGTTTTCTTTCACACACAAATGATATATCTCGCTGTTCGGGCCTCGATCGACACACTCTATACTCTCTCATGCAGATTGTCTATCTAGGTCAGTCCATCAAAGCCGGCCCCACTCTTTTGACCTCATGGCGGGCCATGCTCTCTCTCTCTCTCCCTCTCTCTCTCTCTCTCTCTCTCTCTCTTTGTATGTCTCGATTGGCCTCGCTCTTTCTCGGACAAAAACGATATATCACCATGTTTGAGCCCAATTTGACTTATTCACATTGTTGACTTATTCACATTGTATACTCTCTCACGCACATTGTCTATCTAGGTCACTCTCTCCAACCCATCTCACTCTTTCGATCGCACGACGACCCTATGTGATCGATTGACCTTGCTTCCTACCACGCACAAAATATATCTACATGTTTGTGACTAGATCATCTCTCAAGCTCCATCTTACAGACCTCACCCTTTCCAAAAGCTCAATTGGACAATATTCTCCAGAGCATATATATTTGTTCAATGAATGTTGGACCACACTCACTTTGTCTCTCTATCTATATGTCTCTCGATTGACTTCGCTTTCTCACGCCGTATCTTCCACACATTGAAGCTACCTCTCCATCCCTCGCAAAGCCGGAGCTATTTACATTGCAAGGGGCACTCCAACCTTGGATTAATTTATGTAGGCATTTATTCTGGTCAGTTTACATTACATTTTCGTAGCATTCAGCCCACAACTACTCGAAACACCGTTGCAACCCCCGCAACTCCCCTAGTTGATTTCCCTCTGGCTCGGTCATCGCTCTCTCGCACGTCCTTTCTCGCCTTCAATGTTGCACCATGGTATTATTGGAAAAAACTCTGTTGTTCTCTTTAATTATTAGAAATAAGCTACAAAACTACACACAGATAGTCCACTTGGAATGGAACAAATTTTGACCCACAAATTAAAGTGCTAAAAACTACACACCAAGGGGCCCAATGTCATGAAACAAATTTGGACCCATATACAAATTAAAAAATAAAGGATGAGGATCGAACATGCGACCAGGGCCTTCAAGCCGCATGTCAATAGGCAACATACATAGAACAACAATGTTTGTTGTACCTTCCTTTGTTCACATAATGTTTTTATATTACCACAGCCTATTTAATTGATAACATGTAATATTATTTTTAGTACTATTCGCCTTCACTTACTGGTGGATTCCATGTGTGATCTCTCTCTCTCTCTCCTCCCCTTCTATGTTTAGACGCACGGGCAAACACGAAGAACTCGCGGCGATGTTGCCGTTGACCATATCTGGACGCGTTCACAATTTACGGCACCAGTTTCACGTGCTAGCAGCACTAGTCAGTGTGTACATGCAATGCACGTTAATTTGGAAGTATATTGAGTGCATGCAGATATTAAGTAGTATATTATTTGCGTGTTATTATGTGATTAGCACTATTTTTGGCATGAAATTAACTGCACGCTAAACATGTTGAGCGCTCGACATTGAAGCAGTCTAGGTCGTTGGATGACAAGGAATACATGTGGCTTGATGACATTTTATATTTAATTTGATACGGCTCTAGCAGAACATCCAATCGATCAAACCATAGATTTCGTTCAGTCTGACTCCGACTTTAAATTATACGACGATCGGTCTAAAATAAACGGAAATGATAAACGTTCGGATTTTAAGCATGGCAATCCGAACGTTTTTCATGGCAAATTTAGATTACGCGGCGGCGGCGGGGGCATCTTGCGGTGGGAAGCGGCTCCTCTGTCGTGCTCTGTGTGTCGTCGGGCGACGGACCGACGGCGACGGCGGCGCCTTGCGCCGTTGTTGGCGTACTCCTGGACATTGGCCTAGTTTCAAGGAAGGCCAAAATGTTCTGGACTCCGGAGCGAGTCAACTGGCGGGAGGAGGTGACTGTCGTTGGTGCAAGGAAGCGGTCTACGGCAGCCATCCATGCCGCTGAGGGGGGGCACTGGCACCCGTGCGGGGACAGGCGTTGTCAACGACGCGGAGGAGACATTCATGTGCACAGGCACCGACACGGGCGCGCACGTTAGTGCACGCGCAGGCGCATGCGCTGGCAGGTGCACGGGACGTGCACGCGCAGGCGCATGCGCTGGCACGTGCACGGGCGTGCACGTCAGTGCACGCGCAGGCGCATGCGCTGGTAGGTACACGGGCGCGTGAAAGTTGGCGAGGACCTCGTGGAACCCCGTGGCATCAAGCTCGGCAACAATGTGCGGCTCCCAGCCCATCAATGCCACGCGGATGGGCGCTGGCGCAGTCGGGGCGACGGGAGCCGGAACGGGAGCAGGGACAGGCGTTGCGTCTTCCCGCAAGGCCAGTTCAAGCTTGTCCCAAAGCGCCTTATGTTCTTGAGACTCCGGCTGGGTGTCTTCCTCAGGAAACTGGAAGACTAAGGGCAGACCATCATGATGCGGCATGGCGCACGTTTAGGTCAGGCTGGTTGGAGGTAGACGACAGGAGAATCGGAGAGGAAGAGAGAAGATTGTAGCAATATCGGGTAGTGCGGGGTTGATTTTAAACTGCGGGGCCGATGACATTAAAAGTGGGAGAAGTTGGGACGAAGGTGGGCAGCGGAGCCTGGTCAAAGGGCTCGCCTCCCGGTGAGCCTGCACAGCGGTCTGCTCGCACGCCTCCCTGTCAGCCGGCGCAGAAGTCTGCTCGCACGCCTCCTGTCGACTCACACGCTTGCTCAGACGGCACCTGCCGATAAGAAGCGGGACTCGTGGCGGCACGTAAACGCCCATGGTTTCAATAGTGAAAGCGTTCGCCTTAACGTGACAGATCTTTGTTCCAAAATACCTTGGCTCTTCATTTGTGCAACTTGTCATAAGTAGCTTGTCTCAAGTTGAAAAAAAATTACGAAGTAATATTATGCCATATCACGTGACCATGCTCAGTTTCAAGAATTTATGGTCACTTTTGGATTTTCTGAAATTTAAGATCCAGGATACGAAACAATATCATAACCTGCATCATGCAATAAATTTTCAAGTCATAGATCTATCCTGTTGTATTTCTTAAGAAAGGATTTGGTCAAACATTTTGCTTAGTTAGACTTCAGACAAGTTATATATGTAGAGCAAAAGGATAATCCCTCCGTACCAGTGCATTGCCTGATATATTAACTCAAGTACTAGGCACGAACAAACGGGCTCAATTCTGTGCTCATCCTGGTGTAGTAGTAGTAGTAGTAGTACTAGGCAATGCAGTTGACGGGTGACCTTGGCGAGCGGCGACCGAGGGAATTGAACCATGCTCGGCACGGTAGGTAACGTTGTCTAGTTACTAAAGCATCCCTCCATTGTTCATCGGTAGTCATTATGGACCGGGGACATGAGGGGAATTTCCTAGGGCTGGAATTCTGGCCGCCAGATATTTCGACTCGAAACGCGGAGGCTCGATGTAACGCCCTCGATGCGGCTATATCTCCCACGTGTCGGAGCACGACTTAGAGGCATAACCGCATCGAAAGCAATGTCGCAAGTGAGGTAATCTTCACACAACCCATGTAATACATAAGGGAAAGAGATACATAGTTGGCTTACACTCGCCACTTCACGCAGTTACATGAATAAAGCGTTACATCATCCAAAAACAATCAAGGCCCGACTACGGGGCCAAAACAAAAGAAGACTACCCCAAATGCTACACAGATCCCCGATTGACCCCAACTGGGCTCCACTACTGATCAACTAGAACGAAACACCACAAAGGACAAGATCTTCATCGAGCTCCTCCTGAGCTTGGTTGCATCATCTGCACGGACTCATCGGCACCTGCAAGCTGGTTTTGGAAGTATCTGTGAGTCACGGGGACTCGGCAATCTCGCACCCTCGCGATCAAGACTATTTAAGCTTATGGGTAAGGTAAAAGGTACGAGGTGGAGCTGCAGCAAGTGACTAGCATATATGGTGGCTGACATACGCAAAAGAGAGCGAGAAGAGAAGGCAAAGCACGATCAAGAATCTATGATCAAGAAGTGATCCTAGAACAACCTACGTCAAGCATAACTCCCACACCGTGTTCACCTCCCGGACTACGTCGGAAAGAGACCATCACGGTTACACACGCGGTTGATGTATTTTAATTAAGGTCAACTTCAGGTTTTCTACAACCGGACATTAACAAATTCCCATCTGCCCATAACCGCGGGCACGGCTTTCGAAAGTTCAAATCCCTGCAGGGGTGTCCCAACTTAGCCCATCACAAGCTCTCACGGTCAACGAAGGAATAGACCTCCTCCGGAGACATTCCGATCAGACTCGGTATCCCGGTTCTACAAGACACTTCGACAAGTTAAAACAAATCCAGCAACACCGCCCGAATGTGCCGACAAATCCCGATAGGAGCTGCACATATCTCGTTCTCAGGGCACACTCAGATGAGACATCCTACGAGTAAAACAAAACCTCAACTTGCCCCGAGGTGGCCCCGCAGTCTGCTCGGTCGGACCAACACTCAGAGGAGCACTGGCCCGGGGGGGTTAGAATAAAGATGACCCTTGAGTCTGCAGAACCCAAGGGAAGGTGGTAGGTTGTTAGTGCAAATGGTAAAACCAAGGTTGGGCATTGCTGGAGGAGTTTTATTCAAGGCGAACTGTCAAGGGGTTCCCATTATAGCCCAACCACGTAAGGAACGCAAAATCCGGGAACATAACACCGATATGACGGAAACTAGGGCGGCAAGAGTGGAACAAAACACCAGGCATAAGGCCGAGCCTTCCACCCTTTACCAAGTATATAGATGCATTAATTAAATAAGAGATATTGTGATATCCCAACAAGTAAATATGTTCCAACAAGGAACAACATCTCCATGTTCCAACAAGGAACAAACTTCAATCTTCACCTGCAACTAACAATGCTATAAGAGGGGCTGAGCAAAGCGGTAACATAGCCAAACAAAGGTTTGCTAGGACAAGGTGGGTTAGAGGCTTGGTTCAACAATATGGGAGGCATGATAAGCAAGTGGTAGGTATCACATCATAGGCATAGCAAAAGAGCGAGCAACTAGCAAGCAAAGATAGAAGTGATTTCGAGGGTATGATCATCTTGCCTGAAATCCCGCAAGGAAGAAGAACGAGTCCATGAAGAAGACAAACGGATGTAGTCGAACGGGTCCTCACAACACGACGTTATCGGAACCACCCCGAAGAAGCAACACCGGAAAGAAGCACACAATATAGTAAACAACCATCACATAATCATGACATGATGCACAATCAAGTATGATGCATGTCCAGTTTAAAGAGGCATTGCATGGAAAAATGCACAAGCAATCATACCAATTAAGTGGAGCTCAATATGCAACGGGTTGCATATTGACGGAACACCACATCAATTATTTAGTTCTCTCTTGGTTATGTACCCAACAATATTAAATGTTGTTAAGCATGACAAGAGGTGAAACATAAAGGGATTATCTATCTAAACAATTTAAATGGGGCCGGATATAGCAAACAACAAATCCGGTAAATCCCCATATGCATTAGCAAATTAATGCAAACAATAAATTAAACATTTTAATTGTTGTTATCATGATGCGGATGACATGAACAAGTTTATGCAATTTTATTAAAAGTTGACAAGAGCAAGATGAAGCATTTGACATCATGGCGGAAACAAAAGGGGTGCCACGGCGACGATAACAAAACAGTGCCACGGCAACGTGCACCGATAGTTCAGACTTGAAGCAAAACAAGGGTGCATCTCATACAAGATGCATTCATTCGTTCACGGGCGTCGTCTCGGGGTTATACCTTTGAAGCGTGCGTTATCGGAGGGGTGCAAGTTTCATGCGGTGTAGGGGAAGTAGACGTTCCGCGACGGTAGTCAAAGTAGTTGTTCTCATTTCGTAGTTGTTCGGGGTCGCGACCTGGAACTTGACGTCCACGGGGTCTTGCGGGTCGACGATCGTGGTTCACGTTTTGTAGCAGTTCGAGTCATCGGTGGAGGAACTTGGCGGTCCATGTAGTCGAACTTGGCGCATCCGAACGGTACTTGGGGTCTTCGGACATGCCGATCTCGTCAACCCGAAGGGGTACTTGATACAATCCGCATAGTCATGCACTTGTCGTCGAGGGACTTAACGGATCCGAGGCTTTCGGAGGCAACGGTAGTGGGACTTTGTGAAACCAAGTTCTTCAGAGGTCATCATGGTACTTGTTCACGTTGTAGTCATACACGACGCGTTTGTGGACGTAGTTGTACTCGCGGTCTTTGGTACAAACAGCAACAAACCTCACATGTGCATGCAGGCATAGTCAACGAATCGTGACAGAGGGGCTTGACTGATGCATGCAGCAACACGGGGCTGGCAAAGGCGAAACAGGTCTTGGCGCTGGCCCACGGCCTCGCGTAGGTGAAGCGAGGGCGTGGTCAACACACGGTCGTCGCTTAATGCGGCTTGACTGCTCGTCATCTCCTCAACCAGGAGACAGAATGGAGGCACGATGGCAGGGAAAAATGGAGCTCGGTGAGGGACTTGGGGATGGGCTCCAGCGACGCAGACAAGACGAAGGACGTCTCCGGGCGGATGAGCTCCAGGCGGTGCTCGCCTCGAAGCTTTCCGGCGTTGTGACGATGGTGCCATGCCGGTGACCTGTAGGTGGTGGAGAGGCGGGGATGAGGTGGCACGCCCTGGGGGACGGGCGCGCGATGGAGGAGTTCGGGCGGCGGCTCCTGCCATGGCGCGAAGGCGGAGAGGAGCGAGGCGACGACAGGGTCGTCCATCCATGTGGTCTCCGGGGTCCCTGTCCAAGGACAGAGAGAGAGAGAGAGAGAGAGCGCTGAGAGAGGGAGATGGATTGAGGGAGAATGAGAGCAGGGGAACTAAGGAGAGGGAGGTGGCTTGGGCGCTGCTCTCGTTCTCTGGTGGCGCGTCGAATGAGGAGGGGATCGAGGTGAGCACGAGGCTGCGCGAGTGCTAGGAGGGACGAAGAGAGAGGCGGCGGTGCGGGAAGGGATCGAGGGAGAGATGGGATCGAGAGGGAGTGAGCGATGGCTAGGGTTAGGTTAGGGAGCGGGCCGGCGCTGGATGGGCCTTGGTGGGCTGAGGAGAGCATGGCTGCGAGGTGGGTTAGGCCCCAGAGGCCGGTTAGGCTCTCTTTCCCTCTCACTCTAAGAAAAAATAAATAAAGCAAAACAAGATAAGAAAGAAAAGAAAAGGAGGGGTTTGAGAAATAATTTGGGCATGCGGTTAAATCTCTCGGACTCATAAAAATGAGTTTGTTCCGAGAAAATGCATTTGGCACCGCTTGAAAGGATTGCATTCAAACACATTTGAATGTGATTCAAATAAGTTTGAATTAGAAAAACATTTTTGGAGAGTCCAAAAATGTTCGGAATTTTTGTGGAGATTGGGAAAGCGATGAAAGAAAATATGGGCAAAGTTTGAGGACCAAACTTGAAGTGGGAAAAGGCATGGGAATTAAATTGCAAGTGTGTTTTAGGTGATTCCATAAGAATGGATTATTTTATAATAGCTCCACTAATATCAGGAGGATATGTTATAAAGAGAAGTCATCCTTCCATCGATTTAAATGGATCGAAGATCCATACGATTTATTTAGTTGAGTTAAGAAAAGAAATGACATGATGGCATGATGACATGATGCAATGCACATGATGCAAAGATAAAATGCAACGGACCAAACAAATCACACGACGAAACCCGGAATCATGGAAGGCACCTGAAGCTCCGGTCTTGGGGCGTCACAACACTCCACCACTACGAGAGGATCTCGACCCGAGATCCTAGGGATGGCACCGGAGGGAAAACGGAAGAGAAAAGAGAAGAGGTAAAACTAAGTTGCTTCTTTGACCAATGAGTGAAACCAAAGAACCTTGAGAGGTTGGTCCAAAGACAGAAAGAAGGCAACGGAGATGAACGAAGTTGAAAACACTCTGTTAAGAAAAAGGAACAAGGAAGAACAACTTCGGGCAACACTCCGATTGAAAATAAAAAGGAATTACATAAGAACTTGATAAGATGAGAAGATACTTGATGAAATCACAATACATTGCCTCCGGAACTATTGAATGAATGGAACAAGGGGTAAGAAAGATCTCAGACAGCACTCCGGTTTAAAGGAGATGAAACACTTGATAAAAATGAAAGCTCTTGAGAAAAGGGACACAATACTCCAGTTAACTGGATAGGCATGAAAAGAACATGATCTTCACAACTCGAGAATATGAGAGAAAAGCGAAGCATCACAATGCCTCCGGAACGAAAGAATAGAAGATAGATAATTGAAATGGAGAATGGAGAAGAAAAAACCAACTTGTGCCACCAAAGAGTTTGAAAAGGCATCCTTAGGAGAAGGGTCGAACGTAGATGTTAGAACACCAACAACGAAAAGAATAAGCTTGATATGGTCTTATGGAGTACATCTCAAATTATGAGGTGACAACCTGCCACTCACGGGAAAAACAATTGGATTGATAAGAACAAGGAGACGAGAAAATTATTCACTGGGAGGATAAATGAAGAACTTGGATCATTTATAAGCACCATAATTGCAACAAACCTTAGGGAAGGCTTTAGGTGAAATATAACCCAAGATAACTCCAATGAAGAGGTTGATGGATTTAAAATACCTCATTCTTAACAACATGGGAATCATGAAACATGAACTCAACTTATCAAGAATGACATAAAACCGCCTCCAACGATACGGTAGAAAGAAATTGCACTCCGGATTGCAAGATGAAGAATGCTTGAGCTCCTCTGAAAAGAATCTCGATTAAAACTTCGAGAAGAAATAACATCCTTGATGAACCATCATGTAGAACCTTCATGAAGAACCCCGGTAAACAAAAGAATGATCAAATGGAAAGAAAGAGAAGTTGAAACACAAGGTGAATCCTTTTACCGATTTAGATGAATCTCCGTGGTGAAATAATTGAAAAAGTTGGAACTCTGGGAAAAATAGGAGATGAAACAATTGCGATCAAGAATTTTGATGAACCTCCGGAATAGGGAATTAATCATTTGGATGGAACAAGAATAAGAATTATGTTATGCGTATCCTTCAACAATTTAATTGCTGACAAGCAACGGATTTGGCATACTACTTATTCTCGTTGAAAGGATTAAGATAGATATCGCGCCAAACTTGAGAATGCCTTCAACGAAACCTCGGTAGAATTTGAAAACACGAATGAATAGATGAGGAAGAGAAATCTTGAACGAACCAATGTAAGAATTAAAATGAATGAAGAAAAGATAAAGAAACACCAGGAAGAATTAAGAAATGAACAGAGATTGAGAGGATTTAGATACATGAGAACGAAGAGATCACGAGCCGATTAAAGATCACTTGAACGAAGCACCGGTAAAATAGGAGAATGATAACTGACAGCTGAGAATGAATAAACCTGAATTGATGAACTCCGGATAACAAACTGAGGAGACTCTTGAATTACTCCGAATAGGTGAAAAGGATTCTCACAATTGAAACAATTATGAGAGCATGGCAACAAACTACAATGACGAATCTTTGAGAGAACGGATAAGATATGAAGGAAAAACTCTTCTTCGGTCTTCAATACAGAGAATGACGATGAGAAACAACACCAAGAATTGTAGAGGCACTCCGGAATTAAAATTGGAAAGTTTGAGCCAACGATGAAAAGAATTCGACAGATCTTGGAGAAAAACATGAGACTGATGATAATTCATTCTTACGTCAAACTTTGAAATGAAATTTGAAGATAGCTCCGGGAAAATAAGAAGAGTCAGGTAAGATCCTGGGAAAAGACCTGTGGGTTAGGGCCCACTCAAAAGATACACCGTAGAATGATAGCTTGGAAGAGAGATTTGCACCCGTTGAATTAAAAGGCTTAAATGATATAACATCCTCACAAAAGCTGGAACGAAAACAGAGTGGAAACACGAATCTTCGAGATATCTTGAGCACTCCGGAACAATTGAATAGCAAGCGGGGAATGATTATGAGGTGCACCGGCATAAGAAAAGCATTGGGCAAAAAGAAAAGACTATGCTCAATACCAAAGCTTGAATTGAATCCACCGGAGAAGAAAAGAATGAAGAATGACGAACGAGTAGAGCATCTTCAAGAGAACCACCGTGTAGGAACGTGAAGGAAAAGAATGGAGAGACTTCCATCGATAAAATGGATAGTTGGAAAAGAAATATGGGTCCTCGAAGAAAAAGGGTGGGAGGGTGGGAAAAACAAAGACAACTTGGGAATGGATGAAACAAACAACGTTGAGAGCTTAGATTGAATCTTGCGTATGTTGAAAATGGACGGATCCGCTTGAAGAGAAGCACACCGGTTGAAAAGGATTGACATGACAGTCTCGATGACCGAGAAGGATTAGTACTCACATCGGAGTATGAGAACACCATTTGGGGAAGGTATGGAATCAACACTTGACATTGAAGCAACTCGAATACCACAAGTCAAAACAAAACAAAGGATTGGCTTGCAAAATAAGCCGGAACAAACATATGATAGAGATTTCGTCCGAGGTTTTCGTGGTGGGGCCTACACGGGCTCGATAGTATAGCACCATCATGTACAAGGTAGTGCACATGACATACGAAGCGTCCCCGAGTCGGCACAGCCAAGGACTCTTTAAGACACAACGAGACCACTGTAAAACCAACCGTGGATAGAAGGACCACTAGACGTCGAACCCCAATTTCATATCATACATCTGTCGGAAAAATATCCTAAGAGCTACTTGAATTCCCACTTATAAACTCCCGAAATTTTTCTGGTTATGCAATCAGGTGTTGGGGATACAGGGGAAGCATAATATCTCACCCAAAACTAGAAAATCCTACATCCGGCTGTATCCATCCTTCAACACATAACCAAGAAACCTTCGGAAATCATCTACCTCAACCTTCGAAAAGCATCCGTTATACAAGTTATGGCAATACTCCCGAACTCCCGCCCCAGTACTGGGTGGCGTCGAGGTTATCTCACCAACAACTGCATAAAAGAGATTTTTGATGTCGGCGAAACTAAACTCAGGTATTCCAGAACTGCAACGATAAAATTGTGACGACAACACCTCGGAGCTCAACTCCCCGGGACACTGGCACAACCCCTAAATGTCATGAGGCACCAAGAACAATGTTCTCGTCACAAAACCATCGGAACGATTCCAAGATACCCGCGTGATCCTAAAAAAAATTTAGTGAAATTTGAGAAGAGAAGAGTCAAAACTCTACGTCAGGATGCCTTACCAGAGCGATGAGGAGACTGGGGAGTAAAAAGAATTCCTAAACTCTCTGATATATAATTCCTAAATGACTCAAAACAATTTTCTAGACTCAACAACGGCTGCTAAGAATGATCAATCAGTGGGGGCTCCTAAGGTCGGGGAAGGCTCTGATTGCCAACTTGTAACGCCCTCGATGCGGCTATATCTCCCATGTGTCGGAGCATGACTTAGAGGCATAACCGCATCGAAAGCAATGTCGCAAGTGAGGTAATCTTCACACAACCCATGTAATACATAAGGGAAAGAGATACATAGTTGGCTTACACTCGCCACTTCACGCAATTACATGAATAAAGCATTACATCATCCAAAAACAATCAAGGCCCGACTATGGGGCCAAAACAAAAGAAGACTACCCCAAATGCTACACAGATCCCCGATCGACCCCACCTAGGCTCCACTACTGATCAACTAGAACGAAACAACACAAATGACAAGATCTTCATCGAGCTCCTCCCGAGCTTGGTTGCATCATCTGCACGGACTCATCGGCACCTGCAAGCTGGTTTTAGAAGTATATGTGAGTCACGGGGACTCAGCAATCTCGCACCCTCGCGATCAAGACTATTTAAGCTTATGGGTAAGGTAAAAGGTATCAGGTGGAGCTGCAGCAAGCGACTAGCATATATGGTGGCTGACATACGCAAAAGAGAGCGAGAAGAGAAGGCAAAGCACGATCGAGAATCTATGATCAAGAAGTGATCCTAGAACAACCTACGTGAAGCATAACTCCAACACCGTGTTCACTTCCCAGACTCCCCCGGAAAGAGACCATCACGGTTACACACGCGGTTGATGCATTTTAATTAAGGTCAACTTCAGGTTTCTACAACCGGATGTTAACAAATTCCCGTCTGCCCATAACCGCGGGCACGGCTTTCGAAAGTTCAAATCCCTGCAGCGGTGTCCCAACTTAGCCCATCACAAGCTCTCTCGGTCAACGAAGGAATAGACCTCCTCCCGAGACATTCCGATCAAACTCGGTATCCCGGTTCTACAAGACACTTCGACAAGTTAAAACAAATCCAGCAACACCGCCCGAATGTGCCGACAAATCCCGATAGGAGCTGCACATATCTCGTTCTCAGGGCACACTCAGATGAGACATCCTACGAGTAAAACCAAACCTCAACTTGCCCCGAGGTGGCCCCGCAATCTGCTCGGTCGGACCAACACTCAGAGGAGCACTGGCCCGGGGGGGTTAGAATAAAGATGACCCTTGAGTCTGCAGAACCCAAGGGAAGGTGGTAGGTTGTTAGTGCAAATGGTAAAACCAAGGTTGGGCATTGCTGGAGGAGTTTTATTCAAGGCGAACTGTCAAGGGGTTCCCATTATAGCCCAACCGCGTAAGGAACGCAAAATCCGGGAACATAACACCGATATGACGGAAACTAGGGCGGCAAGAGTGGAACAAAACACCAGGCATAAGGCCGAGCTTTCCACCCTTTACCAAGTCTATAGATGCATTAATTAAATAAGAGATATTGTGATATCCCAACAAGTAAACATGTTCCAACAAGGAACAACATCTCCATGTTCCAACAAGGAACAAACTTCAATCTTCACCTGCAACTAACAACGCTATAAGAAGGGCTGAGCAAAGCAGTAACATAGCCAAACAACGGTTTGCTAGGACAAGGTGGGTTAGAGGCTTGGTTCAACAATATGGGAGGCATGATAAGCAAGTGGTAGGTATCGCAGCATAGGCATAGCAAAAGAGCGAGCAACTAGCAAGCAAAGATAGAAGTGATTTCAAGGGTATGATCATCTTGCCTGAAATCCCGCAAGGAAGAAGAACGAGTCCATGAAGAAGACAAATGGACGTAGTCGAACGGGTCCTCACAACACGACGTTATCGGAACCAACCCGAAGAAGCAACACCGGAAAGAAGCACACAATATAGTAAACAACCATCACATAATCATGACATGATGCACAATCAAGTATGATGCATGTCCGGTTTAAAGAGGCATGGCATGGCAAAATGCACAAGCAATCCTACCAATTAAGTGGAGCTCAATATGCAACGGGTTGCATATTGACGGAACACCACATCAATTATTTAGTTTTCTCTCGGTTATGTACCCAACAATATTAAATGTTGTTAAGCATGACAAGAGGTGAAACATAAAGGGATTATCTATCTAAACAATTTAAATGGGGCCGGATATAGCAAACAACAAATCTGGTAAATCCCCATATGCATTAGCAATTTAATGCAAACAACAAATTAAACATTTTAATTGTTGTTATCATGATGCGGATGACATGAACAAGTTTATGCAATTTTATTAAAAGTTGACAAGAGCAATATGAAGCATTTGACATCATGGCGGAAACAAAAGGGGTGCCACGGCGACGATAACAAAATAGTGCCACGGCAACATGCACCGATAGTTCAGACTCGAGGAAAAACAAGGGTGCATCTCATACAAGATGCATTCATTCGTTCACGGGCGTCGTCTCGGGGTTATACCTTCGAAGCGTGCGTTATCGGAGGGGTGCAAGTTTGATGCGGTGTAGGGGAAGTAGACGTTCCGCGATGGTAGTCGAAGTAGTTGTTCTCGTTTCGTAGTTGTTCGGGGTCGCGACCTGGAACTTGACGTCCACGGGGTCTTGCGGGTCGATGATTGTGGTTCACGTTTTGTAGCAATTTGAGTCATCGGTGGAGGAACTTGGCGGTCCATGTAGTCGAACTTGGCGCATCCGAACGGTACTTGGGGTCTTCGTACATGCCGATCTCGTCAACCTGAAGGGCTACTTGATACAATCCGCATAGTCATGCACTTGTCATCGAGGGACTTAACGGATCCGAGGCTTTCGGAGGTGACTGTAGTGGGACTTGGTGAAACCGAGTTCTTCAGAGGTCATCATGGTACTTGTTCACGGTGTAGTCGTACACGACGCGTTTGTGGACGTAGTTGTACTCGCGGTCTTCGGTATAAACAGCAACAAACCTAATATGTGCATGCAGGCATAGTCAACGAATTGGGACAGAGGGGCTTCACTGATGCAAGCAGCAGCACAGGGCTGGCAGAGGCGAAACAGGTCTTGGCGCTGGCTCACGGCCCCGCGTCGGTGAAGGGAGGGCGTGGTCAATGCACGGTCGTCCCTTGATGCGGCTTGACTGCTCATCATATCCTCCACCAGGAGACAGATCGGAGGCATGACGGCAGGGGAAAATGGAGCTCGGTGAGGGACTTGGGGATGGGCTCCAGCGACGCAGACGAGACGAAGGACGTCTCTGGGCGGATGAGCTCTAGGCGGTGCTCGCCTCGAAGCTTTCCGGCGTCGTGACGATGGTGCCATGCCGGTGACCTGTAGGTGGTGGAGAGGCGGGGACGAGGTGGCACGCCATGGGGGACGGGCGCGCGATGGAGGAGTTCGGGCGGCGGCTCCTGCCACGGTGCGAAGGCGGAGAGGAGCGAGGCAACGACAGGGCCGTCCATCCATGTGGTCTCCGGGGTCCCTGTCCAAGGACAGAGAGAGAGCACTGAGAGAGGGAGATGGATTGAGGGAGAATGAGAGCAGGGGAATGAAGGTGAGGGAGGTGGCTCGGGCGCTGCTCTCGTTCTCTGATGGCGCGTCGAATGAGGAGGGGATCGAGGTGAGCACGAGGCTGCACGAGTGCTAGGAGGGACGAAGAGAGAGGCGGCGGTGCGGGAAGGGATCGAGGGAGAGATGGGATCGAGAGGGATTGAGCGATGGCTAGGGTTAGGTTAGGGAGTGGGCCAGCGCTGGATGGGCCTTGGTGGGCTGAGGAGAGCATGGCTGCGAGGTGGGTTAGGCCCCAGAGGCTGGTTAGGCTCTCTTTCCCTCTCACTCTAAGAAAAAATAAATAAAGCAAAAGAAGATAAGAAAGAAAAGAAAAGGAGGGGTTTAAGAAATAATTTGGGCATGCGGTTAAATCTCTCGGACTCATAAAAATGAGTTCGTTCCGAGAAAATGCATTTGGCACCGCTTGAAAGGATTGCATTCAAACATATTTGAATGTGATTCAAATAAGTTTGAATTAGAAAAACATTTTTGGAGATTCCAAAAATGTTCGGAATTTTTGTGGAGATCTGGAAAGCGATGAAAGAAAATATGGGCAAAGTTTGAGGACCAAACTTGAAGCGGGAAAAGGCATGGGAATTAAATTGCAAGTGTGTTTTAGGTGATTCCATAAGAATGGATTATTTTATAATAGCTCCACTAATATCGGGAGGATATGTTATAAAGAGAAGTCATCCTTCCCTCGATTTAAATGGATCGAAGATCCATACGATTTATTTAGTTGAGTTAAGAAAAAGAAATGACATGATGGCATGATGACATGATGCAATGCACATGATGCAAAGATAAAATGCAACGGACCAAACAAATCACATGACGAAACCCGGAAATCATGGAAGGCACCTGAAGCTCCGGTCTTGGGGCGTCACACTCGACTAGTTGGGGTTGCCTAATGTGCGTACCACGCACGCCACTAGATGGACACGAGCCCGATTTTTTTATTTTTTATTTTTTTTAGGATCAACACGAGCCAAGGTCTGGCTGGTACGCCGTTGGGTCCTACCATTTGACAATATGAAAGGAACCTTTTAAATTGCGGAATGAATCTATGTGTATTACAATGCCCATATTTTCCTTGCAAATACTAATCTGAATGTGGTAATTGATTTATGACAAGTTGTTGAATTAGAGTTTGTGATATGCTGATCTCAACGTGGATTTCACATTTCATGGTATCCCTGGTAAGTTTTTCAATGCAAATTCAAATTTAAAAGATGAACAATATGGAGGTGAGAAAACTTTGTATATATCAAGCATATGACCACACACACACACAGAGAGAGACACCCACACACGAACACAACAACAATCCAATAAGTATACTGCATCTATTTTTCCAAACCATGCATGTATGACACGAATTCAAAAATACTCCTTCTGTTCTTAAATATTAGTCTTTTAGAGATTTCAACAAGCGATTACATACGGAGCAAAATGAGTGAATCTACACTCTAAAATATGTCTATATACATCCGTATGTGCCATTCCACTTGAAATCTCTAAAAAGACTAATATGTAGGAACGAAGGGAGTAAATTGCAAGACATGCATGGTCCTCAATTCAATATTTAAAACGAACATGAAACTGAAACATGAATATTAAGTCTAGTACTACAGTACATGCAAATGTTGTGTTTAATTAGGCGGAGCTATGATTGTCGGGGGTCACCCCCTCGACCTTAGATAAAATTGTGAAGCTCTCTTTAGGGTTGTTTAGATTATATTTTTCCCCACCCTCCCAACCACCGATTGGTTGTGCACCCCCACCCCGCCTCCCCGGGAGAATATCATGTGCCCCCATACCTTAGATGCTATATGCCGATACAAGTTGCTTGGAGCTTGTAGATCTGAGATATAGTAGCTCACATAATGTCTTAATATTTTTACAGGAAACCTTGATGAGTTTGAGAATTGCACACAATATGTA
Source organism: Triticum monococcum (assembly GCA_034509565.1). Lineage (NCBI taxonomy): Eukaryota > Viridiplantae > Streptophyta > Magnoliopsida > Poales > Poaceae > Triticum > Triticum monococcum. The sequence continues at coordinate 391,266,467 of CM067841.1, forward strand.
CAAAAACTACTCAGATGCCCTTGGATCCCATATCCAACGACCTCGAAGCTCGTATCACCATAGCATCTAAGATGAAGGAGGACATCATATTCTCCTGTATGTAAGAATATCATGTGCTACCACACCTTAGATGCTCTGGTGATACAAGCTCTTCGGAGCCATTGGATTTGTGACGCAACACCTCCTCGGTGGTTTGAATGGTTTTTTGCAGAAAAGCCCCCAAAGAGTTCGACCACTGCTTACAAGAACAAAGACTTCTCAGATGCCATTGGATCTCGGATCAAACGACCTCAAAGCTCGTATCACCGTAGCATCCAAGCTGCGAGAGAACCTTATGTTTTCTCACATGGGAGAATATGAGGTGCTCCCGCACCGTAGATTCTATGGTGATACGAGTTCATGAAGATCTAACGACCCACAGTAGGAGGTTTGAATGTTTTTGCAATATACGACTGAGAGAGTTTGGGAATTGCGCAGAAAGTACAAGTACTACGCATGTGCCATCTGATCACTGGTCATACAACCTAGATGCTCATATCACCGTAGAGGGTAATTAAGCTACAGGGAGCACCTAATACGAGCAACGGGGAGCCGTTGGATCCAAGATGCAGCAGCACACACGAGGCTTGAATGTTTTATTTGCAAAAAACCTTTGGAGAGTTTGGAAATTGCGCATAATTACAAAGACTACTCCCAAGCCATTGGATCTCACTTCCAACGGTGTAAAACCTTGTATCACCATAGCATCTAAGCTGCGGGGTGGATGTGATATTCTATGTCGTTGTCATTTTTGTTCGTAAACTTGCAAAATACGTGTAACTTGTGTCGTTACTTGTCTAACCGCGCAAAGTGTTTGTTCAAAAAAACCATCCTACACTAAAATACCGGAACAACACACGGGGGTCCCACTTGTCATTAATCAAATTTGGACCTAAAACTAACAAATCTAAAAGACAAGATTCGAACTGGCAACCTGGACTACAAAGTGTAAGTCGATAGACTGAAACAACAACGGTTGTTGGCTTTGTCCCATAACTTGATTTTATATAGTATTATGTTGAGTAGAGTGGAGGGAGTGCCTCATCAACAAGTGCATGACCGTTAACTCACTTACTGGTGGGTCCCAGGTCTGCGATCTCTCTCTTCTCTCCATTGTCTAACCTTTGCACAGGCACACACGAAGAGCGACGCTAGCTTGCCGTGGTGTTATTACAACTAAAAAAGCTTGGAAAATAGAAGAATCGCCTAGAACAAGAGACGTTGTGGCTGGTCGAGACGGAGCTAAACACACCTATCATCCATGCCATGTTAGCATGACGAAGCCGTGTGGCTAGTTAGAAAGCTGATCATAGCAGACCAGACACGACCGCCGCTGTCTCGCACATCGGTACCACCTTCAGCAACGGATCGAGCACCGGCAATTGCTCTAGCACTGACAGCGGCAGCAGCTCAGTCTGATCCAGCTAAGGATTGGGCACCGACCGCGTCAGCAGATCAGGTTGATCTACCGGAGGATCGGGCATCGACACCGGCACCTGCTCCGACACCGGCACCAGCTCTACAAGGAGCACCATCTCCGGAAGCAGCAGCGGCTTCGGCACTTGCACCAACACTTGCACTTGCATTTGCTCCAGCCCGTGCAGCAGCAATCGAACGAGCAGTTGCACCGGCAACAAACTGGGCTGCAGTTCGCACTTCATATACCAAAGTCCTTACAAAAACCGACATGTCCACCTTCTTGGTAAGCATTGGCCGCCCAAGTGTTTTGTTCTTTTTTCTTTCCATGTTGTTTCGCATGATTCACTGTGTTGATCTAACTGTTTGGGTATGTCTTCTTGTTTGCAAACAGAGAATTCCTAGAGCAACGAGGGAGTCGTTCAACAATCCAGGCGACAGCGGCCAAGTTTATCTTACCATGTGATTCCTTGGTGTGAACGAACCTGCTCAATATACCGTAAGTACAAAGGATGGTCGCATGATGATTGATGCTAAAGGATGGTCAAGGTTCAAATCTAAATCATATCTTGCCATAGGGGATGATCTAAAAATCGAACTTTCTTGGCAAGGAGAGCTGGTCCAAATCAACTTTGAGATTCTTCAGTAGCAACACGCAACTGCCGAACTGATATATCCTCTGAGAGATTTTCATGTAATAATCTGGCATGGTGAAACAAGTGTCCTGTGTGTATAAGTAATATGATAGTATTATTTATCACATGGTATATCGTTGATAGAATTGCAACTCTCATTGCTGGTTAGGAACTATCATTCGATTTCATTCCAACAGCTGTCGTGCTTTATTCAATTTTGTGTATTCGCCTTGCGACAACATCTAAAACTAGCGCCGTACCGATCGCTTGCAATATGAAAAGCGCTGAGGTAGAACACATGGGCCGCCAAACATGCAGGGTGGGCCTACGGCCCAAAGTCCAAAACCGTGAGCCTGTCTGAGTATTATATTCTCAGCAGAACCCCCATAATGCTCGTGCGTTGCACATAACATCAAGATGCATTTGTATGAGTATTTTATCTTGTGAGAGAAATGGATGAATGGGGGAAGGCCTTATTTGCAAATGTGGAGAGGTGTGTGGGTACCTTTTTGCAAAATAGCCATAGTTTCCTTCCTATCCGTCAGATATAAATTGGACGTCCTATATTGCAGGATGGAAGGCACACTGTCGGTGTCAAAACCGGCGGATCTCGGGTAGGGGGTCCCGAACTGTCTGTCTAGGCCGGATGGTAACAAGAGGCAAGGGACATGAAGTTTTACCCAGGTTCGGGCCCTCTTGATGGAGGTAAAACCCTACGTCCTGCTCGATTAATATTGAAGATATGGGTGTTACAAGAGTAGATCTACCACGAGATCATAGAGGCTAAACCCTAGAAGCTAGCCTATGGTATGATTGTATGTTGTGATTGCTGTCCTACGAACTAAAACCCTTCGGTTTATATAGACACCGAAGAAGGTTAGGGTTACACAAGGTCGGTTACAAAGGAGGAGATATCCATATACATATTTCCTAGCTTGCCTTCCACGCCAATTAGAGTCCCATCCGGACACGAGACGAAGTCTTCAATCTTGTATCTTCATAGTCTAACAGTTCGGCCAATGGAGATAGTCCGGCTGTCCGGAGACCCCCTAATCTAGGACTCCCTCAGTAGCCCCTGAACCAGGCTTCAATGACGATGAGTCCGGTGCGCAGTTGTCTTCGGCATTGCAAGGCGGGTTCCTTCTCCGAATACATCACAGAAGAATTTGAATACGAGGATAGTGTCCAACCTTGCAAAATAAGTTCCACATTCCACCGCAGAGAGAATAACGCTTTCGCAGATCTAATTTGCCAGCTTGTTTTGGCAGGATGACGTTACGTCATGGCCCGGTGATTATTCGAACCGTTTCTTTCAACCAGCTCCACACATAACGTGAGGCGGTTTCGTGACACGTCTTGCCGAAGCGAAGATCGTGCTCCCCTAATTACAGGATTCTCATTAATGTGGTTGTGGGTAACCCAACCGTGTCTAGGACTCCTAGATTATAGGCAAGTCCTAAACGGCTACGGAGAGGACTCTTGATATTCACCCTCTTTATAAAGGGACGGGGGTTTTGCTTTTTCTCTCTCGTGCTCTATCGAACCCTTCCTCTGCCTCGGGTTCTAACACCCAAAGCCCAGGTTAGGTGCTACGGACCTTAATCATGTCCGGATCTAGCCTTCAAGGCCGATGGATGCCCTCCTCCGTGACGGAAGAGGACATTAAGAAGTTGAGGGAGGCCAGATACCTGACCGCCGAGGTTTCGCATCGGCTGCCTGCTCAAGGGCAGGTCGTCCCTACTCCCGAACCCAACGAGAATGTTGTGTTTGTCTCCCACTTCCTCCGAGGTCTAGGCCTCGCTCTAGATCCTTTCATCAGGGGCTTGATGTTCTATTACGGGCTAGATTTCCATGATCTACCTCCGGACTCTTTTCTCCACATCACGACATTTATCGTCGTGTGTGAGGCCTTCCTTCGTGTGACCCCTCACTTCGGCCTGTGGCTCAAGACCTTTGAAGTACAACTGAAGATGATTGAGGGGCAACATGCAGCGTGCGGAGGTGCATCAATAGGCAAGATGGCAGGAGCTCCATGGCCGAAAGGTTCCTTTCCAAAGGTGTCCGAATTATGGCAACGGGAGTGGTTTCACGTCATGGCTCCCAGAAGTGCCAAGTGGGCGGCTGCCCCCGCTTTCTGCCCGGGCCCCCCACCACAACTGATGTCATGGACTAGTAGGGGTCTGAGCTGGGGTCCAGCCAAGGACGTGCCTATACTGCAAAGCCGCATCCGAGATCTCTTCGAGGGAGATTTTAATTTGGTTGCGGTAATACAAGTTATGTTGGTTCGTCAAGTCCGGCCTTGCAAACGCCGGCCCCTGCGCTTGTGGGAGTTCAACCCAGAGGGGCCACGTGCCATTCAAAGTTTCCTCGGCCTGATGCACGAGGAGATGTACAAGTCATTCTTCGGACCTCAAGTGGAATGTCCGGATATCACCGAGGACGTGGGCCTGAGCAGTAACCGCGCCTCCGAACAAGTAAGAAATCCTCTAGCCGAACACGCTGTCTTTTATTCGAAGTTATTTCTAGGAGTTCGCTTTTTGACCAGGACTGGCTAACAAAGGCGAAGATGATTCGGTGTTTGGCCCTCCTCCCTGAGGGTTTGGAAAATCCGGTATTGGAGATGATGCTCGAGGTCGCACCTTGCCCGGAGCCCTTGAAGGAAGATACCAAGGGAGATAATACGGGCGGACGCGGGCCCCCATCGCTATCCGCTCCAACCGAGGGAACGAGCGTCTCCACGAAGGAGGACGATCGGGGGAGGAAAAGGACTGCTTTCGAGGATCCGGAAGTCGAAGCCTCCAAACAGGAGAAGAGGTCTCCCACTGAGGGTCCTGCCTTGGGGGGTGCTTCTGCCGCACAGAGTCCGCTGGGGGATCAGCCCTCCAACGAGTCGTAAGTGATCCAAAATATTTCAATAGTAAGGGTATGCTATCTTTTTCCTCTGAGAAAATAACCACCGCATCTATCTTGCAGTTCGGGCCTCAGCCCCTCTCAAATGAGCTCGTCTTCGGGGGATCTTCTTCCAGAGATGATGGAGAGCGAAACGCCTCCCCGGGACTCCGCTCCAGAAGCGGGCGACCCCGAAGTGTCGTCGCGGAGGGCCTCTCCGGATCCGGTGAGGCCAGAAGATAATCCCGTAGACCCCCAAAGTCCCCAGTGTCCGGCACCGTCTGGTGTGCGGTCAGACATTCTGAGGGAGTTGGTGGGGCGAGCGGCCATCTTAGAAGAGCACCGTACGCTGATGGGTACGGTGATGGATAGAATCTCGTCCGCTGAAAGCGGATTACATGAAGCCTTTATGAGTCTATTGACAGGCTTTCAGGTATGTGAGATAATATGTGATAGTACTGCACATGTTATAGTAGCCCCTGAGACTCTGGTTGTGGTCGAGAACGGCGGCGAACAGAGGATCATATTCCCAGGCAATAACCAAAGTTCCTTTATGTGTAGGTGGTGGGAGCTCCGGTGGCTAGGCGGACTAGGGAGTTTGCCCAATTAAAACGGCAACTGGATGTGGCAGATGCCGACATCGAGCTTGTTAACAAGAGGCTTGACGAGGCACATGGTAAGTGTTATTATCCGGTGAACGCCACATAGTAAGAGCAGCATAATGCCAGTATCTTTAATATGTTGTGACTGCAGATGGAGCTGCCACCGTGGAAGCCTTGCGGGCGGAACTTGCCCGAGCCAAGGAACAAGCAAGGATTAGTAATGTGGCTGCTTTGAAGGCAGCCGAAGAGTTGAAAGCCGAGAAGGCCACACATTGCGAGAGCCAGGAGAAGATGGCCATAGAATTAAAAGACACTGCTGACCGTTGCCGGTTCCTTGAAAAAGAAAACCGAGCGAAGGCAACGGACCTTGAGAAGGCCGCGGCGGCGGACAAAGACACCCGTTCTGCTATGAGAGCGAAGAAGGAGGAGCTGCGGGAAGCCGGGGATATTGCGGCTGGGAAACCCTTCGTGTTACGGAGGAAGTTCGGAGATCCTAGGTATGCCCCTCTGGATCGGCTGTGGAGTTTGGCAGATGTGTATATGGATTTGGCGGCGAGCGCTGCCGATGCGGCCAAGTACTTCCAAGGTCAGACAGATCGTAAAGTGGACAAGCTGTTCTGGACGCAATTCCACGTTCCAGAACGTCTGCTTTCATTGACTGACCAGCTAGCCGAATGAGCCGAACTGAATAGGTTGTCCGGACTCGCCATGAGGTCTGTTGTGGATCAGCTATGGCCGGAAAGACCAAAGCCAAACAGCTATTTCAGCTCAGTGCAACAGTTCCTTGATGTGGTGCCGCGCGTTAATGCGATGAAGAGGTCGGCGTGCATAGAAGGCTCGCGGATGGCCCTTGCCCGTGTTAAAGCATACTGGGCAGAGATGGACGCTACCACTGTTGCGGCGCAGGGATCGACCATGGGTCGGGTGGCTGCCAAGCACTATTTCGAGGAGGTTCTCGAGGGTGCTCATTTGATAGAGGCCCAGTGCTCGAAAAATATTATGTTTGAGTGATATGTATTTTCATTGTAAGCACAATGCTTTTATGAATTTTTTATAAGGTTATTTTTATACTTTTGCCTGAAAGTAGTATGATGCCTCTTGTGCGGCCGTTTATTTATACATGTGTATAACCTGAAAGATTGCAGCCGTCGGCTTCAACCCCCATGCATAAAATGTGGAGGTGTTCGCAAAAAACGTGTGTTCACACTTAACCCAATGTCTTGGTCCTATTAAGGAGGTGATAATGTAGCGAGTGAGGCAACCGTACTATAATGCTTTAACACTTTCACTTAGCCATAGGAGTTTGACAGTGGGACTACTAGATAGCCCCTGGTGGCTCCGCACTCTCCCGATCGCGGGGTGCGTACATGCCTGGCCAGGAAACGGCCCTTCGTTAAGGCGGAGGAATTCTAACATTCCGATAGGTCACCGAGTGGTTGACCAGTCTCACGCTATATCATGACAGTCAGTTTTCGGCTTTATCTACTGAGGTGCTCGTCCGAATGAACCAGGGCACAATCACAGTAGTTCTCCTGGTGCTACCTTAGCCGGTAAAGCGGAACATAAGGCGCCAAAACACAGGAGACGGGCAAACCCAACATTTGACCAAAGACAATGATTCGGAGCTGATGCATATAAGGCCAAACTCGCGACGCCGAACACTCCCTAAGGTATTCGGTCTTTATGGTATAACCCGGGCCTAGATAGTGCTGTTCGTAAGAAGCCCCTTGTGTCTAGGTACATGCATTATTCTGACGTGGCCACATGCCAAGACGCCAGCATCCTTCTCGAATGTGCTGAGAATTTGGTGGATATGTATCAACAAGAGATAGTAAAAAAGGTTTACACAGGGTCTTAATCTAAAAAGAATCCTTGGAGCGGGTCCCTGCTGCACGTCTGCGCCTGTGTTTCCGTTGTGCCGTATCCTGGACGGGTGTAGCACGATGATTATCTGTAAAAGAGAGGAGCTTAGGTGAAAAAAGCTGTCGTGCAAAAAGATAGATTTTTAGAGAAATCATGTATAATTCAAGGTAAGTAAGAATTGCCGCTTGTCTGCGCACGTTGAGCCCCTTGTATTTGTAATAGGGGTGTGATCATTGATCCGGTAAATATTGCATATGGCTGCACCGGACTCGTCTAACCATGTCCGAGGTCGTGACGACCTGCTAAATGCTTTAGTTGGTGAGGCCGTTTTTAGTGTGCGGCTATCAAGGCAGCCACACGCTCTTCGGCGCGCAGAGATCGCTTAATACTTCCGTTCACTGTAATGATGCCACGTGGACCGGGCATCTTGAGTGTGAGGGAAGCATAGTGTGGTATTGCGTTAAAGCGAGCGAAAGCTTCGCGTCCGAGTAGTGCTTGATAGCCACTTTCAAACGGAGCGATGTGGAAGGTTAAATGTTCGCTACGGAAGTTATCGGGGAAGCCGAATATAACTTTTAGTAGCAGGGAGCAAGGTTGTCAGAATCGCAATTCTGTTATACGATTCTACGACTTTATGATCCAAACTAATCCCTATGATTCTATGATTTTAGTTCATAGAATCTACGTTTCTACGATCCTGATAGTGAAGATTCTACGATTTGCGATCTTACCATCGGAGCTCCGATCCGATTCAAAATCACGATTCTGACAACCTTGGCAGGGAGCCCGTGAAATGAGCCCCTACGCCTGGCGTTACTCCTTTAAAGGTAATATTGCGATGGCAAATTTTTGTTGGGTCTATCCCCATTTCGAAGATTGTATCCTGGTAAATCAGGTTTAGACTGTTGCCACCGTCCATCAGGATTCATGTGAAGTGGTATTCGTCAATCATTGGGTCTAATACCAGGGCAGCCCATCCTGCACGCCGGACACTTGCTGAGTAATCACGATGGTTGAAAGTGATCGGTTGAGACGACCAGTGGCAGGACTCCGCGGTGATAGGCCTTCGGGCGTATTTTTCTGGGAGTGCCGTTTTGTTTCTGCCATTGATCACGTGTAACGCGTTTACTGTTTTGACTTCTGGTGGAAATTTCTTTTGTTCCCCAGTGTCTTCCTTGAGAGGCTCATCCTCATCTTCACTTGGTGTATCCTCCCCCTTGTGTACGACATTGAGCTTGCCGGACTGTTTGAAGACCCAACATTCTCTGTGGGTATGATTGGCTGGTTTGCCAGGGGTGCTATGGAGCTGACATATTTGGTCCAGAATTTTGTTTAGGCTGGACAGTTCGTCTCTGGCGCCTTTAGGGGGCGGCTTTTGCTGACCTGACCGGGAGCTTTTGAATCCGGCGTTTACTGTCGTGCTCTTCGTGCTGTCTCTTTTATTCTGGCGTTTGTTATTGTTGTTGCGCTGTGATTTCCCGTTTCCATCTCTAACTTCAGATGTACTGGGGTCGCTGGAGCTACATCGGGCTGGCCAGTTGTCTTCACCCGCGCAAAAGCGGGTCATGAGGCTTGTTAATGCTGCCATTGTTCTCGGTTTTTCTTGGCCGAGGTGTCGGGCAAGCCATTCGTCACGGATGCTGTGCTTAAAAGCTGCCAAGGCTTCGGCGTCCGGGCAGTCGACAATTTGGTTCTTTTTAGTAAGAAACTTGTTCCAAAGCTTTCAGGCCGACTCTCCGGGCTGTTGAGTTATATGACTCAAATCATCCGCATCCGGAGGTCGGACATAAGTCCCTTGAAAGTTTGCACGAAAAGCGTCTTCGAGCTCTGTCCAGCTTCCAATGGAGTTTTCAGGGAGGCCTTTAAGCCAGTGACGAGCTGGCCCTTTGAGTTTGAGTGGTAAGTACTTGATGGCGTGGAGATCATCTCCTCGAGCCATATGGATGTGGAGGATATAGTCCTCGATCCAGACCCCAGGGTATGTTGTTCCGTCGTATGCTTCTATGTTTATAGGTTTGAATCCCTCTGGAAATTCATGATCTAGCACCTCATCGGTGAAACATAGGGGGTGTGCGGCACCCCTGTATCTGGGTTTACCGCGTTGTTCGGATGTTTGTTGTGTTATATCGTATGTTGGGGCGCGCTTGCGTGGTCCATAGATGGATCTGGTTGCGCTGTCCTTTTGGTGCAAGCCCTCGCGTGAATCGCGTATTGTCTTGTAGGTGGCATTGTTTGCCTCTCTATGTTGGCCGTGAGGTCATCTATCCGGCCAGGTGGCTGTTTTGATTTTTGGTTGTGAGGGGTCTGAGGCCTCCTCATCGAATTCAGGTAGCAACTTCCGCTTTGGGTAGCTCTTGGTGGGGCGATTGTCGCCGTACTTCGCTGTTGTGTTGAGTACTTTACTCCATCTAATTTGGAGTGTGTCCTGCACAGCCTTGAGCCTTTGCTGCTGTTTTTTCAGACTCCTCGTGGTGGCAACAAGCCTTTGACGGGCATTCTGCTGCTCCGGATGTCTGTCCGGTGTTGTGTCGTCCGGACTATTATCTTTGACAGAATTGGTTTGTTCGGTTTGATTCTCTGTATTTTCGTGGTCCGGCAATGGTTCGCCCTGCTCCAACGCTGGGTCTGTGTTATCATTATTTCTAGCGAGGCGTGATTTGGGGCGGCGCTTGCGCCGCCGCTTTGACTGCTTCTCGAGGGAATAAGCCTTCGATGCGTCCTTCCGTTCCTCGTCGTCTTCCTTTGGTGTGTCCACCATGTATACGTCATATGATGAATTGGACGTCCAGCGCCTTGTGGGCGGTGGTTCCTCTCCGCCTCCCACATCGTCGTCCATACCGTCGATGTCTGCGGAGTCGAAGTCAAGCATGTCGGTTGAGTCATCGATAGTGGCTATTAAGTGGGTGGTGGGTGGGCGTCGAATTTCGTCGTCTGCATCCCAATCTTGTTGGCCATAATCCGGCTAGGGCTCTCCTGACAAAGAGAGAGACCTTAGTGAATTCAGAATGTCGCCGAAGGGCGAGTGCTGAAAGATATTCGCGGTGGTGAATTCCATGATCGGTGCCCAATCAGATTCGATTGGCAGGGGCGTGGATGGTTCGGTTTCCGGAAGAGAGTCCGGCACCTTAGAGTCACGGGCTGCACGGAGATTTGCACTGGTTTTCGGCTCGATCGCCATTGAGACTGCAACCCCTGAGGTGGTGTCTGACCACCCGTCCTCGATTGGCGCAGTTGGCTCCGAACTAAGGGTCGGAGCTGATGCGGGCGTGGCTTCTGGGTTACTGTTCGGTGGTAGAGCTAGGTCATACCCATCGCGATAGTGGGGCGCGCCCGGCTGTGGCTCGAATCCGTCGAAGATCAAGTCCCCACGGATGTTGACAGTGTAATTCAAACTTCCAAATCTGACCTAATGGCCAGGGGCGTAGCTTAAAATCTGCTCCAGATGGCCAAGTGAATTAGCCCGTAGTGCAAAGCCGCTGAATACGAAGATCTGTCCGGGGAGAAAAGTCTCACCCTGGACCGCGTCGCTATTGATGATAGTTGGAGCCATCAAGCCTAACGGCGACGACACAGAGGAACTCTCAATGAAAGCACCAATGTCAGTGTCAAAACCGGTGGATCTCAGGTAGGGGGTCCCGAACTGTGCGTCTAGGCCGGATGGTAACAAGAGGCAAGGGACACGAAGTTTTACCCAGGTTCGGGCCCTCTTGATGGAGGTAAAACCCTACGTCCTGCTCGATTAATATTGAAGATATGGGTGTTACAAGAGTAGATCTACCACGAGATCAGAGAGGCTAAACCCTAGAAGCTAGCCTATGGTATGATTGTATGTTGTGATTGTTGTCCTACGGACTAAAACCCTTCGGTTTATATAGACACCGAAGAAGGTTAGGGTTACACAAGGTCGGTTACAAAGGATGAGATATCCATATACGTATTACCTAGCTTGCCTTCCACACCAAGTAGAGTCCCATCCGAACACGAGACGAAGTCTTCAATCTTGTATCTTCATAGTCTAACAGTCTGGCCAATGGAGATAGTCCGGCTGTCCGGAGACCCCCTAATCCAGGACTCCCTCACACACCATCATCACCAACTCGTCTATACTGTGTTAAAAACAACTCTATTTTTTATAATTATATATGTTATATATATTCCCCTTGATTTTTCTTATGTATAAAGTTGTGATATAGAAGATTTGTATATTTCTTTACACAGGGAGTATCTCTCTGTCAAAAATATATTTTTGTGTAACTAGTTACTCATGTCTTTCTACTTCCTTTCGCTGATATGTGGGGCATCCGGCAACGGGGTCCACGTGCCATATGCACAAATTAGATTGCACAACTGCACGGTAGACACACCTCGGTCGTAGCGCCGCAGTAATGCCCAATGAGTCATCAAATCACAACCCCCCCTTCCATCTTTAGCAGTAAGCTGGACGGACGAAGCGGCAATATTTCACTGGGCTTGAATCCCCTTCTCCCTCGTATGCTTGTTCAGAGAAAACCCCCTCTCGGCGATTGCATAGGGTTTTCTCATGGAGAACCAAGTACGAATTCTTCATCCATCCCCGATAAATCCAAGTCCCTTGGTCGCGGGTAATCCTAGGATGGCAGTTGCCGCCTTTGATGCATTTTTCTTCCTACTGAATCTAGTGTGTTTCATTTGCGGTGCCCAAAGTGCGAGGACCCTATAGGTTTTTGCGCCCTCGGCGAGACGCCACACTTGTTCCTTCTCATCCTGACACAGGATTTTAAAACGTGCACAATATGTTCCTAGAATCCTCTTTTCTATCCGGGAGGGTGGTTTTTTTTGAACATGTTGTCGACTAATTTGGAAATTTGGATTGCTATATTTGGATAAAAGGTACTACCAGTACGATGGTCAACACTGACGTGAAGGAGGACGTTATTTCTAGATTTGGATAGGGAATACATTGTGTTCTCATATTATTTTTCTTGTAGCTGCAGTGCATTATTTGCTCTACCAGAACACATGTACTCAAGATGATCGGCCTTGGCATAACTGAATACACTAGTTTAATGGTCACAGTGAAGACAAGCCATGGAAATAAGTTCCGAGTTGGGTTCATGAACCAAGAAGATCGCTGCTTTTTTATGGCCGAACTTGGATAAACTTTTTCAAGTGTTACAGAATGAAAGTTGGCGCACGAATGTTGATGGAAATAGCAGAACCTGGTCTCATGTTCACTGCGATCTTCCACCCCGACATCGTTCCAATTGTTCATCCATGTTAGTTTTGTATCTGGTTCTTGCTTGTTGCCTCGATTACTTCTTAATCCACCTATTCTGTCTAACTAATCACAATTTAACTTTAGAAGTAGCAACAAATCTCTCACGAAGATGCTACTTCTAACTAATGTTTTCTTATAATTGGTGGCACGTGTAGGTTTTTTGAGAGTTAAGCAGGTTGCTCATTTGTTATTTTGTAACAACTCGGCTGTTACTGATGGCACTGAAGTTGACTGGGACGACATCCACAAGTTCCTACACTTTATTGATTGTCTTGAGGTCCTTGTGGGGCATTTCAATGGTGGAAGGCCACGTGGGATATGTGTGCCACTGCTGCACTCATTGAACAGGTCCAACTATGTCGAGAAACTTATGGTACGAGCTATTTTATGTTATATATGTTGTTCATAAACTATTGCTTATACACAGTTTTACAGCTGTGATCTTCCTGAAACAGAAACTGCCCAGTTCTATTATTCCTATACAGATGCCTGACCATGGTCGGATCAGACTTGTGCTTGGTCACAACATGATGTTTATGTCGACCTACTCCATTCCCCTTGGAGGTGAAAAGATACTTATTCATGGGTGGTCTCAAATAATGAAGGCCCGTCCATCTTGGAGAATAGGATAGAAGATTATGTTCCTGCTTTTCCATGGCTCTAAAGCGAATATCCTGTTTATTGACCACATTGCGAGATGAAGCGGCTTTCAGAAGGTTGTGGATTTGCAGGGTGGCGCCTGGGCCTTGTCCTGGGGCTTGGCGGCCTCACCCTTGGTTAACGGTAGGCAAAGTAGCACTATTTGAGGCGTGCTTTGTACGGTTGAACCTGTATAAGTACTCATACTGCTTTCAGCTATGGTTGTTAAGTGCCCCTACTGGTTTCAGTTAAGGTTGTTAAGTACTCCTGCTACTTTTACAGTCTGTCGTGTTTCTTCAGTCCTATCTTCCTCCAGCCACCAAAACCAAGCCAGCGCCGGCGAGGCCACCTGCTTCCGCCTCCCATGGCTGGCTGCGCCTCAGCGCACGCATCGCCACCCCACCGTCTCCTAAATCGTTAACGCCGACGTCTGAGGCCTCCCCGTCGTCCTCCGCATGCTTTGGTGCACTCGCCGCGGCGCCCCCCTCTCGCGTTGTCAACATGGTCAACAAACAACAGGAATCGGCAGAAGTACGTGGAGAGGATGACAGTACGGGCCCACCATGTCAGCGTATGGAAAAATAAAATGCTTCCTCCTAGTGTTTTCCTGACATCTGGGACCCATGACATTGTGAGCGTATATAGTCAATAGACAAGAGAACAGCACAAGATCGGCTAACACCTGGGACGTAGTTGCCCGAGCAGTATTTTTTTGTTATTGTTGAGACGGAGCAGGGTTTGAACTGGGTTGTGGCCCGTCTAGCCGAGGCTTATATTTTATGTTCACCATGTGACCAGCCCAGCTATTTTTTCTTTGTGAAAATGAACCCGGTTTATTTTTTCTGAAGAATACCCAATCCACGCCTATTTATTTTTCTACGCCCTGATGGGCTACAACTCTTTCAAGACGCCTGCAAATCTTGAAAGTAATATGAAATTGGTTGTAAATATAAAAACAGATGACAAATTAGCAATTACTTTATAATTTCTGAATTTTTTCACATTTTCAGATTCCTATTTCACTGGGCATTAACCTAATTTAAATATATCTTCAAAGTACTTTAAATCTGGCTCGACATTTCGGTATTAAAAATAGTTTGGAACCCACAGAAATATGCGAAATTGGCCCTGGCCAACCAAAAAATGGACTGCAATAAATTGCATAAGAAGTCGCAATGAGCTATATATAAATTATTTAAAAAGAGGGAATGGTCTAACTTATGGGCCTATTAAGTTGACGCGTATGCAAGATTTTTTTAGTTATTATATATGTCAACAAACGATTCTAGCAGATGTAGCCATTGGATGTCAATCCAATGGCAATCGTGTTTCTTCAATATCTGATCTTCTTGCTCCAGCCGCCAAATCCAGCGCCGGCGGGACCACCTGCTCCCACCTCTCGTGCGGGCCTCACCCCCTCCTACTACTCCCACCACAGGCCAGGGCATCCCTCTACTCACCCACATCCCATGTTATTCTGTGGCAACGGCAGCCTCACACCGCAGCCGAACCAGTGAACCCTCGTGCTCCTCTTCGCGTGGGCATCCATTGTCGCGTCTTCCCCGGCTCTGCGTCGTCCCCTTCCTAGGCCTCGCCGTCGTCCACCGCCCTGGTGCTCTCGGCGCGGCATGGTCAACGTGGTAAAGGAACGACTTCCATCGGAAGAGTACTGTCGTGAAGAGGCTGACAGCTGGGTCCACGGCAGCCGCAAGGAGTGCCTCCTTATTACGCGGAAAATAATTATTCCTCCACCTGACAGCAGGGACCCACCGGACGGGCCACCGTATTTGGCGAAAAAAACATTTCCCCCCTGACTATTGGGACCCACCGAACGGGCCACCGTATTTCTTGAAAAAAACATTCCCCCCGCTGTCAGCTCGGACCCACCGGAAGTGCCTCCTTATTACGCACAGAAAAATTAATACTCCCCATGCTGGTTGGGACCCACCTTGGTGGGAGGCTGACTTGTGGGACTACTAAGTTGACGGGGACGGAGTGCTTTGTCAACTTAGTCAATATGAACGATTCTAGCTCTAGTGACCGTACGATGTCCATCCAACGGCCGTAGTGCTTCTTCAACCTCTGGTCTTCCTGCTCCAGCCGCCCAAAGCAGCGCCGGTCGTGCCGCATGCTCCTGCCTCCCGTGGCCAGCTTTGCTGCCGCGGAGGCCTCACCGCCCCCTACTATTCCCATCGCTGGCCAGGCCATCCCTCTACTCACCCACACCCCCTGTTATTCTGTGGCGATGGCGGCCTCACACCGCAATGAACCAGTGAACCCTCGTACTCCTCTACGTGTGGGCATCCACTGCCGCGTCATCCCCGGCCCCGCGTCGTCCCCTTCCTAGGCCTTTGTTGAGGCATATCTCTCTCGATGTGGTTTTGGTGATTGATGACAACGTGTTTACGGACTAATCGTGTTCTTTGAGCATTTCAGAGATTCATCCTTGGCACGAGAGGATTTCTTCCCCTCGGATTGTCTTTCAAGACGGTGTAGCTCTTCCATTTCTTTTTCGGTGGACTAGTTGCGTAGAGGGCACCATACTATCAAGAGGGGGTCTTCTTTGGTATTGCTTGGGTGGAATCAACACGTACACATCTGCTTCTCACCCTCTGAGCCCTTCCGCTTCGATGGAGAGATCTTCTCTCTGCTTGTGGGCTTTGTCTGGGTCCCAGCGGTAGTACCGTGGTACCCACTGGTAGTACTGCTGAGGGGTCACAAGCGGCAGTACCGCCCCGCAGCGGTAGTACCACCGGTGACTCCGCGGCAGTACTACTGCTGGCTTGCTAGGTTCCTACTGCCTCGACTCGAGGGCTCTTTTTCTCGTGTCGGGTTTTGCGGCACTAGTTGCGGCAGTAGAGGCGGTAGTACTGCCCTTACTACCGCGGTTGTACCGCTCTGGGTCCAGGTCCCTGCTTCTCTCCTTTGCGCGGCAGTACCGCTAGGTAGAACGGCAGTACCGCTGGCTCAGCGGTAGTACCGCCCACCCAAGAGGTAGTACCGCTCTTTGCGGGGCTGAGTGGGGGGTAACGGTTGGTTAGTTCCCCACACTATATATAGGGGTCTTCTTCCACAAAGTTGACTCACCTCTTCCCTCTCAAGCTCCATTAATGCTCCAAGCTCCATTTTCGCCCGATCTATCTCTCTAGCCAATCAAACTTGTTGATTTGCTCAGGAGTGGTTGAGAAGGCCCCGATCTACACTTCCAGCAAGAGATTTTTGATTCCCACACCTATCCCTAGCGGATCTTGTTACTCTTGGGTGTTTGAGCACCCTAGACGGTTGAGGTCACCACGGAGCCATAGTCCATTGTGGTGAAGCTTCGTGGTATTGTTGGGAGCCTCTGATTAAATTGTGGAGATTGCTCCAACCTTGTTTGTAAAGGTCCGGTCGCCGCCTTCAAGGGCACCAATAGTGGAATCATGGCATCTCGCATTGTGTCAGGGCGTGAGGAGAATACGGTGGCCCTAGTGGCTTCTTGGGGAGCATTGTGCCTCCACACCGCTCTAACGGAGATGTACTTCCCCTCAAAAGGAAGGAACTTCGGTAACACATCCTCGTCTTCACCGGATCCACTCTTGGTTATCTCTTACCTTTACTTGTGCAAGCTCTTTAGTGTTACTTCTCTTGCTTGCTTGTTTATTTGTTGTTGTTGCATCATATAGGTTTCTCACCTAGTTGCACATCTAGACAACCTACTTTGATGCAAAGTTTAATTTGGTAAATAAAAGTTAAAAATTGTTAGTTGCCTATTCACCCCCCCCTCTAGTCAACCATATCGATCCTTTCAATTGGTATCAGAGCCTCGTCTCTTTATTAAGGACTTTACCGTCCGAAGAGTATGGTTGATACCGTAGACGGTGTGGAGGAACACTCCGGTGTGAATCCGATCTCGTCTATTGACGATGGGGGAACCTCGGTGAAAGGGCATTTCCCTACTTTATGTTTTGGATGATGATGACAACCTTTGTTGGTCTAATCATGTGCTAAATGTTTCAGGTTCTTGACGCTTAGGCCCACATTGGAAAGCTATTATCTCTTGTAAGAAAAGATCGAAGACGGAGTCCCCTATGCTTTTTATCTCTTTGGTCGTAGGGAACCCGTACTATCAAGAGGGAATCCTCATTAGAAAGAACTAGGGGAATCTTTTCACGTACACCTTCATCACCCCTCCTTTGTCTTTCTCAGGTGTGAGAGAGAGTTCTCCTTGTCTCTTCACTTATCTATTCCTGCTCACTATTTCTGAACAGCGGTTGTACCGCTCTCTAGAGCGGTTGTACCGCTGGGTCTTGTCGCTCATCGGCTTTGCTCGAGCGGTTGTACCGCTGCCTCCGGGCGGTGGTACCGCCACCATGCTCTGCAAAAGCTAGGGCGGTGGTTCCCGCCATGCACCGCTCAAGTACCGCTCGCGCTTCTGTTTTGATACGGTTCTTGGGCGGTAGTGGCCCGGTTGGTCCGGTCATTCCTCGATGACCGGTACCACCGGTGGTCCGAGCGGTTCTTCCGCTCAGAACTTAGCCGCCCAAGAGCTCAAGGCCATGCGGTTGTTCCGGCCAGGCACCGCCCAAGTATCGGTTAAGCTCTTGTTTTGATGCGGTGGCTAGGCGGTTAGTCCGGTTATTTTTCTTAGCCGGTACTACTGCCTGCAGGTCCGGTTTTACTGCTTGGTAGGGTTCTGCAGATACACCATGAGTCGCGATTGTACCGGGACGAGGACCGGTTGTACCGCTGCAGTGCAAAAAATGCAGTAACGGCTGGAATTTAGGGTTGCTATATAAGGGAGATTCTCCCACCTACCACTCTCACCTTTGACCTCTCTCACTCCACCATTAATGCACTTCAAGCTCTCTTGCCCGATCTCTCTCTCTCTAGCCACTCAAACTTGTTGATTTGCTAGGGATTGAAGGAGGAGACCTAGATCTACACTTCCACCAAAGGATATTTGCTTCCCCCATACTTTCTTGTGTGGATTTTGTTACTCTTGGGTGTTAGAGCACCCTAGACGGTTGAGGTCACCTCGGAGCCATATTCCATTGTGGTGAAGCTTTGTGGTTTAGTTGGGAGCCTCCAATTAAGTTGTGGAGAGAACACTCCGGTGTGAAGGAACACTCCGGTCTTAAGGAACACTCCGGTGTGGAGGAGCCATATTCCATTATGGTTGATACCGTAGACGGTGTGGAGGAACACTCCGGTGTGAATCTGATCTCGTCTACGGGCGATGGGGGAACCTCGGTCTCTCGTGAGGAGTTCAATGTGGCTTTGGAGACATTGAAAACCTCCATGACGACCGAGGTTGAAAGCATGTTTACTAAATTCCTTGAAGGGCTTAAACTGTCCACCGCACCGTTGAAAGTGGGTAATCCCACCGACAAGGTGACGGATGCTACCTCCGATAAGGGGGAAGCTAGTAGCGAAAAGGCTCCTTCTTCTAGTGGTAAGAATGGCACCGGCATCTTTGCTCATGTGGAACCACCACTTGTTTATGGTGGACCGGTTCCTTCCACTCATTTGAATCATGTCGGTCCTCCCCCTAAGATTGTGAAAAATGAGGACTTTGATTCTTGGGTTTACCGCTTTAAACGTCATTTAAATCATGTGAACACTAATCTTCGGAGAATCATTGAAGAAGGTTTCTATCTGCATGATCCTGTCGGATTCACGGGTTCCGGCAGACCCTTAAGGTTCGAACACTGGGGTGCGCACGGAGATCACGTCTTCTACCCCCCCCCCCGTCTCACAAAGATCTAAACTACGGAAAGAACTGCACGAGAGACACAAGATTTATACTGGTTCGGGCCACCGTTGTGGTGTAATACCCTACTCCAGTGTGTGGTGGGTGGATTGCCTCTTGGGGCTGATGATGATGAACAATACAAGGAAGAACAGCCTCGCGAGGGTCTGTTCTTAGCTGGGGCGACGAACTACTGGGAGGAGTTCAGTCACCTTCTCTCTCTCTCTCACTCACTTACTCTCTCTGCTTGCTAGCCGGATCCACACACCCGAACCGAACCCCTTGCTACGTGGGTGGCCGGTCCTATTTATAGGGGCCCTGGTCCTCTTCCCAAATATCGAGTGGGAAGGGAGCCAACAATGGCGGGCTAATTTGAAGGGGGACAGCAAGTACTCTTATCCTGACTAAAGTTGGTCTTCGCCTGTGAAAGACTCTGCGGTGACACCGTGCTAGGCTCCATGGTGACCTCCGTCTCGTAGTCCGCTTGGTCCTGGTCTCGTTGCACCGAAATGGCAACCTTTGCCTGATGCCTCGGTACTCCGCGGCTGCGCTTGCCCCCTTTGCACCAAAGAGGAAAGAAGGACGTTGCGCGTGCTGGCGCCCGCCTGGCACCCTCGATCGTCATGGCTTGCGTCACGGGCACCTCGCGAGGGACACCGCCTTGATTCCTCCGCCTCCTCACTAGCCAGCCTGAGGAGGCTACGCCTGGGGATGCGCCGTGTCGTCCGCCTCGCGAGGCCTGGCCCCTCGCGAGGGTCTTGAGTCTTGTGTTGATGAAGATGGGCCATGCTGGGCCTCCTTTGAGCCACGCCGCAGGCCGCAGGCAGGCAAGTCTGGGGACCCCCGTTCCCAGAACGCCGGCAGTAGCCCCCGAGCCCAAGGCGCGCATGGACTTGGCCGTGCTGAGAGGCGAAAGGGCAAGGGCGAAGCGCCGCGGGCCCTAACAGCCTGCGGTCTTGGGTGCCGCGTGGCGGTTGATGGGTAGGGGCGGCACTGTTCCCCCCACGCCCCCTTATTCTGCGCCCTGTCAGGCGGACTTGTGGTTGCACACAGCTGCTCCCCTTCTTGTTGCTCGAGCGTCTCATGTTCTTCCTTCCTTCGCACGCCGACTCCCGCCTCCAATCCAATCTCAAATCTTCCCCCTCCTTCCCATCGCCATGACTCCGACGAGGAAGGAGAGAGGGGAGAAATCCATGCCTCCGTCTTGTGCGCCGCCATCGGTGCCCCCCCCCCCCCCCGTCGGCCAGTCGACTGTACTCAACCAAGAGTGACTGGGCAGGGACAGCTTGGCCCTGGCCTCCGTCTTCAACGAGTGCGGGAGGACGACGGCTTGGCCCGCGTCCCACTTCTCCATCAACAGGATAGCAACCGAGGTTCCATGATTCACCGACGCCTTGTGGGCGGGTCTGGTTCCCCCCTTCTCCAATTTCTTCAATGCCGTGCTCTCCCATTATCAGATCCACTTGATGCATCTATGTCCTGAGTCCATCACCCTCCTTTCGGTCTTCGCCTTCGTTTGCGAAGCCATGGTGGGCATCCCTCCTTTGGTTGCCTTGCTGTGCCACTTCTTCTCACTGCGTCTTGTCAACCCTTTCGAACGCTGGGCATGCGTGAGCTTTGCTGCTGAGCCTGCGACCGAGGCCTCTGGGATTGACTTCAAACTCCCCCAGGCCGCGGTTGGGTTCCGCGAGCGGTGGTTGTACGTGGACGCAGGGGTGCCCAGCCCCTGCTATCGGAGCCGACCTCGCCTGTTGTCCCCAATTCGGGTTGGGGCCAGGAGATGCTCAAGAGCCCCCGGCTCGTCTTTGTCTGGAGCCGCTTCACGCTCCTGAGGAAGCTTGGCGTGACAACGCCCAAAGTGGTGAAGGAGTTTCTGTTGTGCCGCGTCGCTCCCCTGCAGCGCCACTCTCGCCGGATGTGGGCCTTCCGTGGGCGCGAGGATAACATGAGGCTCCAGGAGGAGGACCTGGCTCCGGCGGTGCTGAAATCGACGCTCTTGACCTTAGCCGGTGACCTCAACCCCGGCAGCGTCCGGCAGGGAGGGGCCTTGCTGTATCTCTGCCAGAGCAGGGCCTACTTCGTGAAGCAGATGCCTGTCTTCGATGAATGGGGACTGCGCCCAGCCGGCCTCCAAGGACCTCGCGAGAACCCGATGGTGGTGACTGCCCTTCCAACCGGCCAAGGCGGCTCCTCCTCAAGTGGCGAAGCAGGGAGGCAGGAGGCGCCTGAGGCCGAGGGTGCCCCTGATGAGGTGGCAGCGCCGGGTGGCGCTCGCGAGGGGACAGCTCCTGAGGCCCGTGCCGCTGCGGCTGAAGGTGGCAAGCAGCCGCTCCCGGCGCCCAGGGCTGAGGCCTTGGAGGCCCTAGCCGCGTCTTCTGGTGAGGCAATGGAAGGCATGCGCCAGGCAGGCACCCCTGACGCGGACCGCTCTGATGCTCCGTCCTCGCGGCAGGATGATCCTTGCGCTCTTCTCTTGGGCCGCTTCCGCGTGGACTTTGAGGCCCTCCGGAGGAAGAGGGAGGCCCTAGGTGATGACTTCCCTTGTCGCGCACTGAAGCGCAGGAAGTACTTCGCCACTGACGAGTAAGTCCTCTTTCTCTATGGCTCCTGATCTTCTTGTTGCTTCCGCTGATCCTTGCTCCACAGGCCCCTCCCGACTGAGCTCGCGGAAGTCGCCGAGGTGCCGCCTCCCTTAGCTTCGTCCCCTCTACTGTCTTCAAATGCTCCGAGCAGCTCTTCCCTGGTGGTGAGGGCGTCTGAAGGGGCAGACCATCCCGAGGTGCACCGCGGCCCGTCATTCCCCGCGATTTTCCTTCGTGGGCCCTCTCGGGGAATAGCCAGCCTGCCGTGGGCTTCTCGTCTGGTCAGGGACCGTGACTGGTTAAGGCGCCTCCTGCGCCCCTCATCTGGAGATGGGCTGGCCCTAGGCCGGGCTTCTGGCGTGACGCGCCCGGCCATCGTGAGGGTGCCAGCCCCCAGCCCCCTGCCCGGAGGAGGAACAATGATTCGCGACCCCTGGCGCTTGCTTGGGGCGGATGATGGTGTGGAAGATGTGCTTGAGCGCGCCCGGGAGCGCCGCGCCCGCCGCCAAGGGTTCCTTCGAAGAGCGGCCGACGCGGTGAACTTGCTTGGAGAGGAGCTCGCTGACGAAGACGCGCGCCTGGAGGCCGAGGGCCTGCGCCTGGCTGCAAGGAGGCGCGAGCTGGAGGCCGCCATCGCCCTCGCGCGCCGTCAGCGGGATCTTGATGATGAAGAGGCGAAGGCGTCGCTGGAGGCCTCTCGAGTGGCCCGATCCTAGGCCACCGAGGAGGCCCGGAGAGCTGACCGATGGCGAGAGGCAGTGGAGGAGCGGGCTCGCGAGCTCCTGGCCCGGTGCCACTCACTGGAGGAGCAAGCGGAGCTGCGTGAGCTGGCCCTTGCGTCGATGCGGGTGGCCTCCGACGACCCAGGCGAGCTCCAGAGGCGCAAAGAAGCGTTGACGCTGGAAGCCGATGAACGCACTCGCGAGTACGAGCGGCTGGAGACGAGGGAGCACTTGGTGACGCAGGCGGAAGACGATGTCACTGCGTGGGAAGCGCGTGTCTTGGAGGAGGTCTGTCGCCGGGTGGCGACGGCGCGTCAAGGCCCCGAGCGAGAGTTCGAGGGGATGCTGGGGATGATCCGGGTCGAAGCCGAGGGCAGAACCGCAGCCCTGAGGGCCCAACGCAATGAGGCAACGCGGCTGGTCGACGCCTCCCGGGCCGCCCTCGAGGCAGCGCAAAAGGAGCTGGCTGCCTCCCAGGCCGAGGTGCTCCATCTTCGCCAGCGGATGGAAGAGGCCGAGGCCGTTGAGCGTCAGAATGCCGACGAAATACGCCAGCAGTGGGTCCTGGAGCACGCGCACGGCCCCATGCTCACCACGCTCAGGGTGAGGGCTAACGCAGCCTTGGGCAACATCTGTGAGGCAGCCGTCGGCGAGCCGCACACGATTAACTATGCCGGCAACCTGCAGTTCTTCACCATCGTGGTAACGTAGCTGGAGGCTCGGTCGGTCAGGGCCGACAGGTTGGTGGAGGAGAGGAGCCGCGCCCTGCTCGGGCGTGCCTTTTCCCGCGTCTTCAGCCATCTCCGGAACATGGATCCCCACTTCGACTTCGATGCCGCCATCGCCCCAGTTCCCCATGCCGTCCGAGGCGACTTGGCAGATTGGGTGGAGAACAACGTGGATGCTCTCGTCCGAGCCTTCATGTCGGATGACGACGACGTGGTCGTGGCTGCCGACGAAGGCAGCGTGGTGGACGGCCCCGACGCCACTGGTGGTGGCGCAGATGACGAGGGTGAATTCAGTGATGCCAGCGACAGCTCGGGAGGCGCCCCCGAGGATGCATTGGGGGATTTGTCAGACTGACCATGTACTTCTCCTGTCTTTTACCCTGCATGAATAGAACTCAGGTGTTTGGCCTGACGGTCGTGAGAGCATTTTGGGAGGGGAAGCCCCTCATATAAAAACTTATGTCCAGCATATCAGTAGTAGTCAAATTGCGCGCGCGCCTGACGGTGGGCTGGTTTACCTTTGCCCCACGCTGGCTCCAAGGCGGCCTGCAGGGGGGCGCGACGCCTGGGGTGCTCTCTAGTTGGGTCCTCAGGATGTGAGATCGTTGCTGATGAAAAACTTCACAGGCGCTGGCCTTCTTCACAGGCTCTGGGCCTTCTCCTGAGCATAATGACTTCACAGGCATTCGCCTTCTTCACAGGCTCTGGGCCTTTTCCAGAACGCAAGGGCTTCACAGGCACTCGCCTTGCTTCATAGGCTCTGGGCCTTTTCCTTAACGCGATAGCTTCACAGGCACTCGCCTTGCTTCACAGGCTCCGGGCCTTTTCCAGAACGCGAGGGCTTCACAAGCACTCGCCTTGCTTCGCAGGCTCTGGGCCTTTTCCTTAGCACGATAGCTTCACAGGCACTCGCCTTGCTTCACAGGCTCCGGGCCTTTTCCAGAACGCGAGGGCTTCACAGGCACTCGCCTTGCTTCGCAGGCTCTGGGCCTTTTCCTTAGCGCGATAGCTTCACAGGCACTCGCCTTGCTTCACAGGCTCCGAGCCTTTTCCAAAACACGAGGGCTTCACAGGCACTCGCCTTGCTTCACAGGCTCTCGGCCTTTTCCTTAGCGCGATAGCTTCACAGGCACTCGCCTTGCTTCACAGGCTTTGGGCCTTTTTAAACAGGACAACCTCCGCAGGCACCCAAAAATCCTCCCGAGAGGGAGCAACAGCGGCAGTCTGGGTTGCGCATGAGCCAGGCCTGATCCGACTCACGAGGGGCTCACGAGGGGAGGCAGCTATGACGAAGCGGTAACCAGAACGCGAGAAATGGCTCGAGCGAGAATAAGCACCCCTTCCCCGAACACACGCAAGTCTCAAATTCGAATCCAACTTAAATCCAGCGGGGGAAAGCAATAGCCAAAGGGAAAGGCAACGAAAAGCAGACAAAAACCCGTGTCCGGCACCTAATCTAGTCTTGGACGTCTTCTCACCAGCGCAGAGCTAAGTGTTTTCCACTGGGCGTGGGAGGGAGCCCCAGGGCCTGAGGCCGGCACCCCTGAGACTCCGGGGCGTGTACAGCCCCACTCATTATTACGTGAGAGTGTCACGGGGCGGCGGGCTTCATAGGCACTGGGCCTTCTTCACAGGTACTGGCCTTGCTTCATATCGCCAGACGAGGGCCCCGCCTTGCGCCACACTCTAGTGCCATCAGCAACGACCGGAACCCAGGACGCCGCCCGATGGGGTAGGGCGGTCGCCAGCGGTTCCCCCGACGACCACGGGTCCTCTGCCAGGGGCAGGCCCTGAGGCACCTCCCAAGCAGAGGGCCTACCTCCTGAGAACGCCTTGCTCCGGACGCCGCGGTGGTGATGTAGGATCTCGGCCCCTCTCCCGCAGCCCCCTGCGCCCTCCCCCGAGGGGTAGGAGACTGTGGGAGCGGGGCAGCTGCTTGCCGCGGCGACCTGCACCTCCTGCGATCCATGGTTAGCATATACCTGCTCCTAAAGAGTTAGTGGTGCCCGATAGTCGTTGCCTCCAGCGTGGCCAGCGGGTTCGTCCATGGGCTCCTGGAAGGGCTCAGCTTCCACTGCCTCGTCCCCCCAGCTTGGGCCGAGAGCGAGCCTTGCCTGCTCTCGCGAGGGTGTCCCTGATCCAGCATGAGGGGCACGTATTCCTCCGTCGCCATCATCCCGAATGCCACGCTGTGATGCCCCGCATGCCATGCGGTCCCACCTGCCATGCCTACTGCGGGGTGGCAGTGCGGCAGCCCTCCGGGGCCGCGGGTCGCGTCGAGTCCTTCTTCGCGGGCCGGGGGCGGGGGCAGCGCTGCCGCCGGTCCGGTGCTGACAGCTTCACTGGCGTCGGAGTAGCCTTGGAGTCCGCGGGCGCGCGCGGAGCCCCCGCGTGGGCCGCCCTGGGCTTGAGATGGGAGCTGGGTGGAGAAGGGGTGAGCCCCCGAGGCGGCGAAGCCCAAGAGCTCCGCCACCCGCTCCAGCAGCACGTCGTGGCCGCCCTCTAGCAGTCTGCACCGCAGCAGCTCCCGGGCCACCGTGAGCGCGGCCCTTGAATTCGCCTGCTCCCGGCGGGTGTACGGCATCGTGGTTGCGGCGTGATTGGAGGCCCTTGCCGCCGACCGCGCTTGCCGCGGTGTGAGGGTTGCGGAAGCCTGTCCGTGTCACCCGCGGCCCGCAGCGCCCTGCGGGCCGTGAGCTGCCTGGGGCGCGGGGCCACCCGAGGCGGGCGGCTCCGCGCAGGTGGGCCACGCCGTCCATGGACCTTGGTTGCCCGCCCGGTCACCGGACATGGTGATGACGATGCGACGGGAGGCAGAGCGGAGTGGTGGAAGACGGATTCCGGTGCACCCCTACCTGGCGCGCCAAATGTCGGATTCACGGGTTCCGGCAGACCCTTAAGGTTCGAACAGTGGGGTGCGTGCGGAGATCATGTCTTCTACCTCCCCGTCTCGCAAAGATCTAAACTACGGAAAGAACTGCACGAGAGACACAAGATTTATACTGGTTCGGGCCACCGTTGTGGTGTAATACCCTACTCTAGTGTGTGGTGGGTGGATTGCCTCTCGGGGCTGATGATGATGAACAATACAAGGAAGAACAGCCTCGCGAGGGTCTGTTCTTGGCTGGGGCGACGAACTACTGGGAGGAGTTCAGTCACCTTCTCCCTCTCTCTCTCTCTCTCACTTACACTCTCTGCTTGCTAGCCGGATCCACACACCCAAACCAAACCCCTTGCTACGTGGGTGGCCGGTCCTATTTATAGGGGCCCTGGTCCTCTTCCCAAATATCGAGCGGGAAGGGAGCCAACAATGGCGGGCTAATTTGAAGGGGGACAGCAAGTACTCTTATCTTGACTAAAGTTGGTCTTCGCCTGCGAAAGACTCTGTGGTGACGCCGTGCTGGGCTCCATGGTGACCTCCGTCTCGTAGTCCACTTGGTCCTGGTCTCGTTGCACCGAAATGGCAACCTTTGCCTGATGCCTCGGTACTCCGCGGCTGCGCTTGCCCCCTTTGCACCAAAGAGGAAAGAAGGACTTTGCGCGCGCTGGCGCCCGCCTGGCACCCTCGATCGTCATGGCTTGCATCACGGGCACCTCGCGAGGGACACCGCCTTGATTCCTCCGCCTCCTCGCTAGCCAGCCTGAGGAGGCTGCGCCTTGGGATGCGCCGTGTCGTCCTCCTCGCGAGGCCTGGCCCCTCGCGAGGGTCTTGAGTCTTGTGTTGATGAAGATGGGCCATGCTGGGCCTCCTTTGAGCCACGCCGCAGGCCGCAGGCAGGCAAGTCTGGGGACCCCCGTTCCCAGAACGCCGACAGATCCAAGCAACTTCACTCCTCGAGATGCCGCGGATAATCAATTCAATGAGAATGCTCTCTTCATCATTCAAGATGCAATTCCACCCGAAGATATACCTCATCTTCGGCCCTTCGCCTTGGCCAAAGACGCATGGCTTTGTGTTGTCTCACTCTACCGGGGAAGCGCAAGTATTCAACACTCCAACTATGAAGTGGTGCAAGATGAGGCGATGAGTTTGCAATGAAAGAAGATGAAGAACCTCGTGAGCTTTATCAAAGAGTAACCAAACTCGCGGTCTCACTCCGAGATCACGGGAGCAAGGACACGGATGACAATTGGATCAAGCGCAAATTCCTCAAGGCAATGATGCCCTACCACAAGGCCATGTCCTCCGTCATTCGTCAAAGGCCGGACTTCCACACTTTGAACTCAAGCAAAGTGTTGGATGAGTTTGTGGCCATGAACATTTTGGACAAGACCGCCGACAATGCGTGCTTCGTTCTCAAAGGGCAAAGAAGCCCAACCTTGCATTGAAGGCCAAGCTCTGCGTTGAAGAAGAGGAAGAGGAAGAAGAGGAGAGCAACCCCGAAGATACTAAGTATGCATATCATGAACACATGGCACTTGCTTCAAGGCAATTTTGGAGCAAGAAAACTCAAGGCCGAACTTTAACAAAAACAACTCAAGTGGCACGAAGAGCAAGCAACGTGTAAGGACTTGCTACAATTGTGGCAATGTGAGTCATTTTATTGCGGAGTGCCCGTATGAGAAGAGGGAAGACAATGGTGGCAAGCTCATCCGAAAGGACAAGGCCAAGTCGTTCCCCAACAAGAGAAACTTCACCAAGAAGACTCCCCCCAAGGCATTGGTGGTACAAGAAGAGTACAATGAGGATGATGACGATGATGAAGATGGTGAGTCAGTTGCCATGGCCTCTGTTGCCATTGCGACGACTCCACGGGTGTCTCTCTTCGACTCACCCAATGAGAGCATCACCGCCAAGTGCCTCATGGCTAAAGCCACCAACAAGGTAACCTCCAACATCAAAACTACCATCATTAATCATCCTTCTTCGACGGATAGCATTGATGAACATGAGGGAGCTAATGTGGAGGTGAATGAGTTTGATGCCTTTATGGGCAAACTTAAGGGTAAATCCAAGAAGCACTTTGTTGCTCTCTTCGAACAAGTTGGTGAAGCCAATGACATGATCGAGGCTCACGAAGATACCATCTCTAAGATGGAAGGGCATAGTCGTGACTATGCCGATGAGATCTCGGATCATTCCAATGCTCTTGAGGAAGAGCGTGGTCTTCGTTTGGCTCTTGAGGAGTCACACAATGTTGATCATGCTAATTTAAAGAAAGATTTTGATCATGTTCTCATTGTTTCTCGTGTGCTAAAATCCGAGAAGGCCGAACTTGAGGTTGATCTTGCTAGACTCAAAGAGGAGTTTGATCTACTTGACAAGGCTCACAAGGTATTGAAGGGTGCTCATGCTAGCCTCAAAGAGTCTCATGATCAACTTCAAGTAAAGCTAACCAAGGAAAAAGCCACTTTTCCTCGTATGATGTTAATTGATAATGCAAATGCTACTAACTCATGTTGTGAGCATGTGCATCTTGTTGAGGAGAACGCTAAGCTAAAGGTGCAACTTTAGAAAGGTCTTGCGTCTTGCATACAAGGCAAGAAGAACCTCAACGACCTCTTGACCAACCAAAAGGGAGTTGTGGCTAAGGAAGGGATTGGGTACGTGCCTGAGTCCAAGAACAAGAAGAAGAATGACAAGACCAAACGACCTCCTCCTCTCATCCAAACCTTTGTGAAGGAGGGAGAGAGTGCTTCCAAGGAGAAGAAGAACAATGCGAAGGGTGGTGGTGTCAAAAAGGGCAATGCCACTCCTCCCATCAAAGCCAGCGACTTTAATCCTTCTTATATGTTATGTCGAGCTAGTGATGGGCATCAAAGGAACATCAAAGGAACCATTACAAAATGGGTACCTAAAACCAAGCATTGATCTCTTGTTGGTGTTTGCTTCCAGTGGGGGATCATGGTTGCTCGATAGCGGAGCTACAAATCATATGATCGGAAGCAAGGACTTGGTGGTGGACATGCACAAGATTCCATCTATGCCCACCAATGTCGAGTGGGGTGACAGCTCATCTTCTAAGGTATTGGGACTTGGCAAGGTAGTCATTTCTCATGATCTCATGATCGAGAAGGTCATGCTTGTTGAGTCCCTTGCATACTATTTAATTTCCGTTCGTCAACTTGCAATCATGGGCTTTGACACTTTCTTTGATATCGATACCATGGCTCTTGTGGAGCAAGACACTTAAAGTAGCCTTTGTTGGGCATGTCGAGAATGGTCTATATGTGATTAACTTTTCGGGGCGACCCACTAAGACCGTGACATGCCTAATGGCTCAAGTTGATGTGGGATGGCTTTGGCATCGCCGTTTAGCCCATGTCAATATGAGATCTTTGCAAAGTCTTCTCAAGGGGGACCATGTCCGTGGACTAACGGATGTTAGTTTTGCTAAAGATCGTGCTTGCAGTGCTTGTATCGAAGGAAAGCTACATGAGAAGGCTCACCCTCCCACGACTATCATTTACTCAAAGAGGCCTTTGGAGCTCCTTCACTTGGATCTCTTTGGGCCTCCATCCTTCGATAGGAAGTATTGCTTGGTGATTGTGGATGACTACTCAAGATACACTTGGGTGTATTTCTTCAAGAGAAAGAGCGAGACCCAACAAACCGTCATTGACTTTGCAAATGAAGCAAAACGTCAACACAATGCAAAGATCTTGACAATAAAAAGTGATAAGGGCACCGAGTTCAAGAACTACACCTTGGATGAGTTTCTTGGTGATGAGGGGATCAATCATCAATATTCCGCACCTTACACCCCTCAACAAAACGGTGTTGAGGAGAGGAAGGACCGGACGTTGATGGATGTGGCAAGGACCATGATGGCGGAGTTCAAGTCTCCATACAACTTTTGGGCCGAAGCCATCAACACCGCGTGTCATGCATCCAATCGGCTCTACCTCCGCAAGGGCTTGAACAAGACTCCATATGAGATACTCACCGGTAACAAGCCCAACCTCATGTACTTTCGGGTGTTCGGGTGTAAGTGTTTCATTCTCAAGAAAGGTGTTCGGTTGTCTAAATTTGAAGCTAGAGCTTATGAGGGCATATTTGTTGGTTATGCTACAAACTCTCATGCTTACCGTATCCTCAATAAATCCACGGGACTTATTTAGGAGACGTGTAACGTGGAGTTTGATGGAAATAACGGCTCCCAAGTGGAGCAAAGTGGCACTTGTGATGTAGGTGATGAAATTCCTCCTCAAGCCATAAGAATAATGGGTGTTGGCTTTATCCTACCCATTGAGGAACCCCTTGTGGCCGAGGGAGAAGGACAATGCTCCACTCGAGTGGAGCCATCACCAACCCAAGGCCCACACGCTTCTGAAGAACAACATGAAGGCCCTCATCCTCAAGAACAAGACCAAGGGCAAGATCATGCTCAAGACGGTGTTGACACACCAAGTGATGCCCAAGGTCAAGTTCTCTCCTCTGAGCAAGTTCAAGAACAAGAACAAGCTCAAGACGACGCTCAAGATGATCAAGTGACTACTTCTCGTCTCACCCCCGAGGAGGAATTGGAGCGTCGTGCCGCCAAGGTTGCTTCCAAGCTCTCCACCATGGATCATCTCATAACGAATGTGCTTGGAAGCTTAAGAAAGGGGGTAAGCACTCGTAGACAATTAGCAAACTATTGTGAGCATCATGCGTTTGTCTCTTGTGTCGAACCCCACAAGGTTTATGAGGTGCTCGAAGATCCGGATTGGCTCAATGCCATGCATGAAGAACTCAACAACTTCGAGCGCAACAAAGTGTGGAGATTGGTGCTAAGACCGATGGAGAACCATAGTGTCATTGGAACCAAGTGGATATTTAAGAACAAGCAAGATGCCCATGGGATTATCATTCGCAACAAGGCTCGTTTGGTAGCACAAGGCTACTCCCAAGTCGAGGGTATCGACTACGGTGAAACCTTTGCTCCCGTTGCTCGTCTTGAATCCATTCGCATGTCGATTGCATATGCTTCTCATCATAACTTTAAGTTACAACAAATGGATGTGAAGAGTGCTTTTCTTAATGGTCCTATTAATGAATTGGTTTATGTCAAGCAACCCCCCGGGTTCGAGGATCCCTACTTTCCCGATCATGTGTATCAACTCGATAAGGCACTCTATGGCCTTAAACAAGCCCCACGTGCGTGGTATGACCACCTTACCGAGTTGTTACAAGACCGTGGTTTTGAAGTTGGGCTAATCGACCCCACTCTTTTTACTAAGAAGGTCAAAGGGGAGTTGTTTGTGTGCCAATTATTTGTTGATGATATTATCTTTGGTTCCCCTAACAAAGCTTTCAATGAGGAATTTGCCGCTCTCATGACCTCAAAGTTCGAGATGTCTTCCATGGGAGAGTTGAAGTTCTTTCTAGGGTTCGAAGTGAAGCAA
Source organism: Triticum monococcum (assembly GCA_034509565.1). NCBI lineage: Eukaryota > Viridiplantae > Streptophyta > Magnoliopsida > Poales > Poaceae > Triticum > Triticum monococcum. The sequence goes on from CM067841.1 coordinate 391,297,898, forward strand.
AGAAGAGAAGGAACCTTCATCAACCAAGCCAAATACACTCAAGACATGCTCAAGAGATTCAAGCTAAGTGACGTCAAGCCGGCTTCCACTCCAATGCCCACCAAGTGCCAACTTGACATAGATCCCAATGGTAAAGTGGTGGATCAAAAGGTATATCACTCCATGATGGGTTCCTTGCTTTACCTTTGTGCATCTAGACCAGATATCATGTTGAGTGTGGGAATTTGCGCACGATTTCAAGCCGCACCTAAGGAAAGTCACTATGTGGCGGTCAAATGAATCTTTCGATATTTGGCTCATACCCCAAACTTTGGCTTATGGTACCCAAGAGGATCAAACTTCAAGCTTGTAGGGTATTCGGATTCCGATTGGGCGGGAGACAAAGTGGATAGGAAGTCCACTTCCGGAGGGTGCCAATTCCTTGGTTGCTCTTTGGTAAGTTGGTCTTCCAAAAAGCAAAGTTGTGTGTCTCTCTTGTCCACCGAAGCGGAGTATGTAGCGGCCGGTAATTGTTGTGCACAACTCCTATGGATGAGGCAAACTTTAAAGGATTACGGTGTCATTTGTGACAAAGTGCCTCTTTGGTGTGACAATGAAAGTGCCATCAAGATTTCTCTCAACCCGGTGCAACACTTCAAGACGAAGCATATCGAGATTCGGTATCACTTCATCCGGGATCACATTAGGTGAGGGGAGATCGAGCTCAACTATGTCAACTCTCATGATAACCTTGCAGGTATTTTCACGAAGCCGTTGGATGAAGCAAGATTTCGCGAGTTAAGGCATGAGATAAATATCATTGATTCGAGCAATGCTACTTGAACCCTTGCACACCCCACAATACTCAACTTGTTATCTCGTTTAGATGCAGGCATGGACATAGAGGGAGTGTTGTTCTCTCGATGAACTCTCCCTCCCCCCATTATGCATAAATTGAACAACTCTTTCACATTAGCCATTTGTGATGGTATTTGTGCTTCAAAGACGAGTTTTGGTCATGGGCCCAAGGATAATTCTTCGCGGTGCCATACCAATTGACTCATACATAGGGGGCTACGGCCCCCGACCCCCTTGTTCATGTTGTGCCCTGTGTTAGTTCTTCTTGTTCGTGCCTCAGTTTGTTTTCTTAGGCGCTAGGTGTTGGGGTCTCCAAGGGTGTTTCTCTTTCTTTTTCTTTTTGTTTTTCTTGGATACCCACCTTTTTCCCCATGCCTTCTCTATCCCAAGCCTTCCCTTCCTCAAGCCTTCTAGTCTCATTGCACACTCTTGACCTTGGCTTTGGTGATGGTGTCCGGGCGGTACAACTAGGGTCACAGGCGGTTCAACCGCTGGTGCTCTCCAGGCGGTCTCCCAGCGGTAGCTGAGCGGTTCCACCGCTCAACCACTGGGATGCCCGTCTAACCAGGTCTACCGGTTGGTTACGGCGGTACTACCGCTGCCTCTTGGCGACGGAAGTACCGCCCGTAACCACTGGCTCATACCAGGCAGCGGTACAACCGCTCCCTTGAGTGGTACAACCGCCGCGCGGCTTTGGGTCTATATATACCCCTCGGGGCTGGTGGGAATTTCTTTTCTTCCTTCCCCAGCCCTTCCCATCTTGTGCCCTAGCCGCCGGCTGCCATTGCCTCTGCCCCGGAGTGCTTCTCGCGCTTCGGATCCATGCGGTCTCCGTGGATCCTCTCCAAGGAGGCCTCCTCCTTCCCGATCTCTTCCCATGGATGCCGGTAATGCCCCTTGTCCTTCCTTCTTTGTTCTAGGGTCTATTCCCTTTGTTCTAGGGCATTACTTGACATTCTGTGTTTATTGATTAAACTATTGGGTGGAAGAGATCACTTTTTGCCTCCTGCTTAGATTGCACATCTTTGAAAGTAGAATATGGCTAGTATGATTCATATTTCACGGTTCAATCTAGTCTCTACCCGTAGTACCACTGTCCAGCGGTTCTACCGCCTCTACGGGCAACCGCTGGAGCGGTACTACCGGTAGGAGAACCGGTTCAACCGGGTTATCTGCACCATGTAGCCCTGTTTCATTTTCTAAAGTTTGTGCAATATATATTATATTCTTTGTGTGTGCAATCCTCTCATCTTTGCTGGGTCTCTTGTGTTCTCCTTATGCGTGTGTTCAGGTGGCTCTAGTTCTTGCTCTGTTCCTCGCAAGACCAAGAAGAGGGCACGACGGACCTTGCGTCCGGTTGTGTCTGATGACGAAGAAGAGGTTGTGATTCCCACCAAGCCCACTCGCCATGAAAAGTCTGCCGCTGCAAAGTAACGTGTGGTACTGTCGTTGCATCGCTGGAAAGCCAAGGATTGGGAAGCCTACCGCTCGAAGAATCCTTATGAGGTTCTCATTGCTCCTGTTGGACCACCGTTCAGTTCCGGAATGAGATGCAAGTACGAATTGTACATGAACTCTTTGAGCACAACAAGAACAGGTATGCCAAGCAGTGGACCATCGATCTTGACCATTGGAGGAGCAACTTGGAGTATTTTGGTGAGGCATTGGCTCTCTGCGAGGAATTTGATCTTGTCAAGCTCATGTCGGTCAACTATGACTTTGATGTTCAACTCATCCATCAGTTCTATGCCACGGTTCACTTTGGAGAAGATGAGGCACGCACTCTCACTTTCATGTGTCGTGATGAGCTCTTTCAAGTTCCCTGGAGGGCTTTATGCAATGCTATTGGGTATGATGATACCGGTCTGGAAGGAAGGGGTGGCATTCGTCCTCATGACCATCCTGAGTCCATGCCTAAGGAGAGCTTGCCCCTCTATACATTCGGGGCCGTGGGATTATTGGAGAATCCAAGGATTTGGAGAAGGTCTATGACATCATGCACCGAGTGTTCCATAATGTGCTCTTTCCCAAGGTGGGCAACCAAGATGAGATTCATGCCTGTCCGGTTGACTTGATGGTTGCTATGAAGACCATGGTGGGGACTGGTGCAACATTTGATGTGTCAAATTGGCTGTGGCATGAAATGTACAACATGGTCATGTACCATAAGGTCCCAATCAACGCTCCGTTTGTCATGTGCTTTCTGAACTCTGTGTGGGCTGTTCGTCATCCTGGAGAGCTCCTCACTTCTCCAGACAATCTCACTGTTCATGAGGTCAAGCTTCTTAAGAAGAAGAAGCACGCCGAGCCCCGCTTCCCTGCCAATGCTCCTGAGGATGTCTATGCCACTTCTGACGATGAGGACTTTGAGATGGAGTCAGAGGCCAAGCCCTCTTGGGTGGCCAAGCTCACTGCCAAGGTGAAGAAGACCTTTTGTCTCCAGACTGACATCCAGAAGAAGATGTATGAGGCACATGTCAATGAGAAGCTTGCACGGTGTTGCCAAATTGCAATGATGAAGCACCTCAATATGCCGGTTCAGAGTGGCTCTGAGGAGAGCATCACCCCAGAGGAGCGTTGGATTTCAACCCACAGCACCTGGTCTGATGATGAGGCCCCTCCCCAGCCATCCACCTCTTTTGCTGCTGCTGACAATGCCATGGAGGAATCCGATCCCGACGATGACTCTGCTGATGAGGATCCAGATGCGACCGAGGAGTCAGAGGAGGACTACTGAGCTTTGGGACGCTAGCTTCGCTCTTTTCCTTTTTGGTGTCTTGATGCCAAAGGGGGAGAGGGTTCTATAGGTCTTGGGATTTGCATGGGTTGGGTTTCTCGTTTCCTCGTGTTTCTCTTTAAGTGTTGAACTTTGTTCGTGGTTTCTTGTTGTGTGTGAGACTTCTGCTACTCCTTTTATTGCTATCAGTTCGTCGGTTATTATTATTGTTATATATCTGTTATGTTGTCTCTCATATTATGTACTTAGAGTGGTGAGTCTATAAAATCTAGGGGGAGTCTAGCCCTGAAAGTGTGCCCATGCTTTCTAACAATGTATTCTTATTGGGGCACATATCTAGGGGGAGTTCTGACTAGATTTCATAGACTTCTCTCTTGCAAATCATCTTGTTGTCATCATCCACCAAAAGGGGGGAGATTGAAAGGGCATTTCCCTACTTTATGTTTTGGATGATGATGAAAACCCTTTGTTGGTCTAATCCTTTGCTAAATGTTTCAGGTTCTTGACGCTTAGGCCCACATCGGAAAGCTATTATCTCTTGTAAGAAAAGATCGAAGACGGAGTCCCCTATGCTTTTTATCTCTTTGGTCGTAGGGAACCCGTACTATCAAGAGGGAATCCTCATTAGAAAGAACTGGGGGAATCTTTTCACGTACACCTTCATCACCCCTCCTTTGTCTTTCTCAGGTGTGTGTGAGAGAGAGAGTTTTCCTTGTCTCTTCCCTTATCTATTCCTGCTCACTGTTTCTGCCCAACGGTTGTACCGCTCTCTGGAGCGGTTGTACCGCTCTCTGGAGCGGTTGTACCGCTGGGTCTTGTCGCTCATCAGCTTTGCTCGAGCGGTTGTACCACTGCCTCCGGGCGGTGGTACCACCACCATGCTCTGCAAAAGCTAGGGCGGTGGTTCCCGCCATGCACCGCTCAAGTACCGCTCGCACTTCTGTTTTGATGCGGTTCTTGGGCGGTACTGGCCCGGTTGGTCTGGTCGTTCCTCGATGACCGGTACCACCGGTGGTCCGAGCGGTTCTTCCGCTCAGAACTTAGCCGCCCAAGAGCTCAAGGCCATGCGGTTGTTCCGGCCAGGCACCGCCCAAGTACCGGTCAAGCTCCTGTTTTGATGTGGTGGTTGTGCGGTGGCTAGGCGGTTAGTCCGGTTATTTTTCTTAGCCGGTACTACCACCTGCAGGTCCGGTTGTGCCGCTTGGTAGGGTTCTGCAGATACACCGTGAGTCCCGGTTGTACCGGGACGAGGACCGGTTGTACCGCTGCAGTGCAAAAAACATAGTAATGGCTGGAATTTAGGGTTGCTATATAAGGGAGCTTCTCCCACCTACCACTCTCACCTTTAACCTCTCTCACTCCACCATTAATGCACTTCGAGCTCTCTTGCCCGATCTCTCTCTCTAGCCACTCAAACTTGTTGATTTGCTAGGGATTGAAGGAGGAGACCTAGATCTACACTTCCACCAAAGGATATTTGCTTCCCCCATACTTTCTTGTGTGTATTTTGTTACTCTTGGGTGTTTGAGCACCCTAGACGGTTGAGGTCACCTCGGAGCCATATTCCATTGTGGTGAAGCTTTGTGGTTTCGTTGGGAGCCTCCAATTAAGTTGTGGAGAGAGCCCCAACCTTGTTTGTAAAGGTTCAGTCGCCGCCTTCAAGGGCACCAATAGTGGAATCACGGCATATCGCATTGTGTGAGGGCGTGAGGAGAATACGGTGGACTTAGTGGCTTCTTGGGGAGCATTGTGCCTCCACACTGCTCCAACGGAGATGTACTTCCCTTCCAAAGGAAGGAACTTCGGTAAAACATCCTTGTCTTCACCGGATCCACTCTTGGTTATTTCTTACTTTTACTTGTGCAAGCTCTTTAGTGTTACTTCTCTTGCTTGCTTGTTTGCTTATTGTTATTGCATCATATAAGTTGCTCGCCTAGTTGCACATCTAGACAACCTACTTTGATGCAAAGTTTAATTCGGTAAAGAAAAGTTAAAATTATTAGTTGCCTATTCACCCCCCCCCCCCTCTAGTCAACCATATCGATTCTTTCAATTGGTACCAGAGCCTCATCTCTTTATTAAGGACTTTACCGTCTGAAGAGTATGGTTGATACCGTAGACGGTGTGGAGGAACACTCTGGTGTGAATCTGATCTCGTCTACGGGCGATGGGGGAACCTCGGTCTCTCGTGAGGACTTCAATGTGGCCTTAGAGACATTGAAAACCTCCATGACGACCGAGGTTGAAAGCATGTTTACTAAATTCCTTGAAGGGCTTAAACTATCCACCACACCGTTGAAAGTGGGTAATCCCACCGACAAGGTGACGGATGCTACCTCCGATAAGGGGGAAGCTAGTAGCGAAAAGGCTCCTTCTTCTAGTGGTAAGAATGGCACCGGCATCTTTTCTCATGTGGAACCACCACTTGTTTATGGTGGACCGGTTCCTTCCACTCATTTGAATCATGCCGGAGAAGTAGGGTATTCGGATCAAACTTTGGCTTATGGTACCCAAGAGGATCAAACATCAAGCTTGTAGGGTATTCGGATTCCGATTGGGCGGGAGACAAAGTGGATAGGAAGTCCACTTCTAGAGGGTGCCAATTCCTTGGTTGCTCTTTGGTAAGTTGGTCTTCCAAAAAGCAAAGTTGTGTGTCTCTCTTGTCCACCGAAGCGGAGAATGTAGCGGCCGATAGTTGTTGTGCACAACTCTTATGGATGAGGCAAACTTTAAAGGATTACGGTGTCATTTGTGACAAAGTGGTGTGACAATGAAAGTGCCATCAAGATCTCTCTCAACCCGGTGCAACACTTCAAGACGAAGCATATTGAGATTCGGTATCACTTCATCCGGGATCACATTAGGCGAGGAGAGATCGAGCTCAACTATGTCAACACTCATGATAACCTTGCAGATATTTTCACAAAGCCCTTGGTGTTGGGGAACGTAGTAATTTCAAAAAATTTCCTACGCACATGCAAGATCATGGTGATGCATAGCAACAAGGGGGAGAGTCTGATCTACGTACCCTTGTAGATCGCAACGAAAGCGTTGACACAACGTAGAGGAAGTAGTCATACGTCTTCTTCCCGATCCGACCGATCCAAGCACCGTTACTCTGGCACCTCCGAGTTCTTAGCACACGTTCAGCTCGATGACGATCCCCGGGCTCCGATCCAACAAAGCTTCGGGGAGGAGTTCCGTCAGCACGACGGCGTGGTGACGATCTTGATGTACTACCGACGCAGGGCTTCGCCTAAGCACTACAACGGTATGATTGAGGTGGAATTTGGTGGCAGGGGCACCGCACACGGCTAAGGAACGATCTCAATGATCAACTTGTGTGTCTAGAGGTGCCCCCTGCCCCCGTATATAAAGGTTGCCAGGGGGAGGGCTGGCCGGCCAAAGGAGGAGGGCGCAGGAGGAGTCCTACTCCTACCGGGAGTAGGACTCCCCCCCCCCCCAATCCTATTCCTAATAGGATTCCTCGAGAGAGAGAGGGGGAGAAGGGGGCCGGCCACCTCTCCTAGTCCTAATAGGACTAGGGGAGGGGGGAGGCGTGCAGCCCACCTTGGGCTGCCCCTTTCACCTTTCCACTAAGGCCCAATAAGGCCCATTTGGTTCCCGGGGGGTTCCGGTAACCTCCCGATACTCCGGTAAAATTCCCGATTTCACCCGGAACACTTCCGGTGTCCAAACATAGGCTTCCAATATATCAATCTTTATGTCTCGACCATTTTGAGACTCCTCGTCATGTCCGTGATCACATCCGGGACTCCGAACAACCTTCGGTACATCAAAATGCATAAACTCATAATAACTGTCATCGTAACGTTAAGCGTGCGGACCCTACGGTTCGAGAACAATGTAGACATGACCGAGACACGTCTCCGGTCAATAACCAATAGCGGGACCTGGATGCCCATATTGGCTCCTACATATTCTACGAAGATCTTTATCGGTCAAACCGCATAACAACATACGTTGTTCCCTTTGTCATCGGTATGTTACTTGCCCGAGATTCGATCGTCGGTATCCAATACCTAGTTCAATCTCATTACCGGCAAGTCTCTTTACTCGTTCTGTAATACATCATCCCGCAACTAACTCATTAGTTGCAATGCTTGCAAGGCTTGTGTAATGTGTATTACCGAGAGGGCCCAGAGGTACCTCTCCGACAATCGGAGTGACAAATCCTATTCTCGAAATACGCCAACCCAACATCTACCATTGGAAACACCTGTAGTACTCCTTTATAATCACCCAGTTACGTTGTGACGTTTGGTAGCACCCAAAGTGTTCCTCCGGCAAACGGGAGTTGCATAATCTCATAGTCATAGGAACATGTATAAGTCATGAAGAAAGCAATAGCAACATACTAAACGATCGGGTGCTAAGCTAATGGAATGGGTCATGTCAATCCGATCATTCAACTAATGATGTGACCTCGTTAATCAAATAACAACTCTTTTGTTCATGGTTAGGAAACATAACCATCTTTGATTAACGAGCTAGTCAAGTAGAGGCATACTAGTGACACTCTGTTTGTCTATGTATTCACACATGTATTATGTTTCCGGTTAATACAATTCTAGCATGAATAATAAACATTTATCATGATATAAGGAAATAAATAATAACTTTATTATTGCCTCTAGGGCATATTTCCTTCACTTGGATGAAGCAAGATTTCGCGAGTTAAGGCATGAGCTAAATATCATTGATTCGAGCAATGTGACTTGAACCCTTGCACACCCCACCACACTCAAATTGTTGTCTAGTTTAGATGTAGGGATGGACATAGGGGGGTGTTGTTCTCTCAATGAACTCTCCCTCCCCCCTTTATGCATAAATTGATCAAGTCTTTCACATTAGCCATTGTTGGTGGTACTTGTGCTTCAAAGACGAGTTTTGGTCATGGGCCCAAGGTTAAAATCTTCGCGGCGCCATACCTCTTGACTCAAACATAGGTGGCCTCTGCCACCACCCTCCCTTGAAGAGGTTTGTCTTGGCCTCTTGCTGGTGTGTTCTCTCTTCTTCTTGCCTTTTGTTCTTTTTTTCTCGAGCTAAGCCGTGTTTGTTTAGTTGCCGTGGCGTGCTGGGCGGTACTACCGCTGGTGGTGCGCGGTACTACCGCTTATAAGTGGTACTACCGCCCCTAGCGCGGTACTACCGCTGCGGGACGGGGCCAGGGGGTTATATCGTGGCAGGGGGAGGTTTCTTCTCCCGAATAGCCATTCGCTTCACCCCCTCGTTCGTCTTCCTCTCTCTAGCCACTCATCACCGCGGGAGGGCTCCTACGGATCTTCGTCTCCGGGGCGTCCCTCTCCATTTCCTTTGGTGGAGTCGATCCCCACCTCATTCTCTTGCCATGGATGCCGGTATTGCCCCCGTTCCTTCTCTCCTTTTGTCTCGTTTTCAGATCTTGCGTCTTAGGGGCAATGGTGGTTGCATCTCTAGATTTTTGGCTAAACCTAGGCTTGAGTAGGTTGGAGAAGGCAACTAGACTTTCTAGATTAGAGTTTGGTAGGGATATTTTTGAATTTGGCAGGCCGGTAGTGCCGGATCTGACCACAATAGTAGGGAACTGCTGTTTCCCCGCCTCGAGCAGCACTACCGCTCTCTTTGGAGTGGTACTACCACTTGGGCAGTACTGCCGCGTGCATGTCGCGGTACTACCGCTGCCTGCCAAGTTCCATCATGTTCCTTCCATACCTTGATCCTTTTTGTTGTGTTTGTTGGCTTATGCTCATTCTTTCTGGTTGTTTGTGTGTTCTTGTGTTTGGTTCCAGGTGATGAACATCCTGAGCCTCAAGATCGCCGTGTCAACCCCGGGCGTGCAACGTCAAAGCACTACCGCACCTCTGAGCCAGCAGGTGGTTCCTCTAGTACTCAACCGCCACCAGCAGGCGCATCCGCAAGTGCTCCACCACCACCTCAGCAGTCGAAGAGATTTGCCAACAAGTCAAAGGGGAAGACTGTGACTGAGATGACTGCCAAGGAGTTTTGGGAAAAGCGTCGCCGCAACCCCTATGAAGCAGACCAAGATCCCACTTTGGTCAACCGCCCGTTCTGGAACCGCTTTCAGTTTGCCATCTATTTTGATGTGATCAAGGCCAAGAAGAATATCTATGTTGATGTTCGCTCCATCGACACAGATGCCATGGAGAAGGACCCTGAGTACTTTGGCGAAGCCTTTCAGATGTGTTCTCAGCTGAACATCCTCAGGATCATGCAGTTCAACAAGGATTTCGATGCAGATTTGGTGGCTCAATTCTTTGCTACTGTTCATCTTGGAACTAATGCCGATAGGACTCTGACTTGGATGACCAATGGCAAGTTGCTTTCCATCAAGTGGAAGGCCTTCATGGAGTTACTTGATGTGGAAGATCAAGGGCTTCAGACTCCAGTAGGCTTCCGGCCTCACCGCAATGCTACATCCACTCACAAGCAAGCCCTTTGGCCCTACTGCACTGTGAAGGTTCACCCAGTGACTAAGAAGGAAACCTATGAGCTGTCTACGTATCTGGACATTCTTCATCGTGTCTTCCGTGAGACTCTCTTCCCTCGCATCAGGAATCTAGATATGGTCCACTCCTATCTCGTGGACATGCTTCTTTTCTGCCAGCATGAGAAGGAAGCAAACACTGGAGAGAGTCTGGACATTTCTCATGTTATGTGGTCTGAACTTCTCTCTGTCGTTTCTGAACGCAAGTGCTCGATATATGGTCCATTCATCATGAGGCTCATTGAGAAGGCCTGGGCACGTGTCTATCCCAGAGTGTTGTTGGAAACTGGAGACTTGGTTTCTCATGAGATCAAGCGTCTGAGGAAGAAGGACAATTGGGGCACCCCAGTGCCTAAACCCGGGAGTCCATCTACTGCTGCTGCTGCCATGGAGATTGAGGGTGAGGCTGCAACTGACGATCACGAGGAGGACTTTGGGCCTGCTAGTGCAGAACCTTCCTGGGCAAAGAAGCTTAAATGCAAGATGAAGAAGCTTTTCTGCATGGAGTCTCATGGTCAGTACATGACTCATGTGGCTGAGAAGCCGGCTAGGGTGCGCCACAAGGAGCTCATGCTTCACCTGGGTGCGACCGTTGCCGGCGGTTCTGAGGGACAGATCACTGAAGAGGAGGAATGGATTCACCAGCATTGCCCTTGGACTGATTCAGACGCCGAGCAGTTTACGACCAACGACGGAGATGCAGATGATCACGCTGAGATGTGATGTTCGAGATCCTCAGATTGCAATCACCTGGAGCCGTAGCAACGCTCTTTGCCCTTTTTGGTGTCTCGGTGCCAAAGGGGGAGAGAGTTTAGGGATTTGTGTTGTTGCTGCGTTGCGAGTGTGTCTTTGTGTCTTGTGTTTTCTCGTGTGTTTTCTAGTTGTCTTTGCTTGGTTTGGTTTGGTGCCAGTGAGACCTAAGTTCTTGACATATGGTGTGAGACATATGCTCCCTATCGCTACCTTATTACTTATGTCTGTTTAGTATTGTAGTATCTTATGAGTTGCATGCTTATCCTGTTTTATACCCTGCTCTCATATATCCTGTGCTTAGAATTGTTGGACTATAAAGTATAGGGGGAGTGTTGATCCGAATGTGTGTGTCTTGCATTCCAAAGGCTCCACTAACTAGGTGCACACATTCAGGGGAGGCATCTATATTTTGTAGTTCTAAGTATCCTTTCTTTTATATCTTTTCCTTGTGCAAATCCCTAGTTGTCATCAATCCACCAAAAAGGGGGAGATTGTTGAGGCATATCTCTCTCGATGTGGTTTTGGTGATTGATGACAATGTGTTTACGGACTAATCGTGTGCTTTGAGCATTTCAGAGATTCATCCTTGGCACGAGACGATTTCTTCCCCTCGGAGTGTCTTTCAAGACGGTGTAGCTCTTTCGTTTCTTTTTCAGTGGACTAGTTCCGTAGAGGGCACCGTACTATCAAGAGGGGGTCCGCTTTGGTATTGCTTGGGTGGAATCAACACGTACACATCCACTTCTCACCCTCCGAGCCCTTCCGCTTCGATGGAGAGATCTTCTCTCTGCTTGTGGGCTTTGTCTGGGTCCCAGCGGTAGTACCGTGGTACCCAGCGGTAGTACCGTTGAGGGGTCACAAGCGGTAGTACCGCCCCGCAGCGGTAGTACCACCGGTGACTCCGCAGCAGTACTACCGCTGGCTTGCCAGGTTCCTACCGCCTCGACTCGAGGGCTCTTTTTCTCGTGTTGGGTTTTGTGGCACTAGTTGCGGCAGTAGAGGCGGTAGTACCGCCCTTACCACCGCGGTAGTACCGCTCTGGGTCCAGGTCCCTGCTTCTCTCCTTTGCACGGCAGTACCGCTAGGTGGAACGGCAGTACCGCTGGCTCAGCGGTAGTACCGCCCACCCAAGCGGTAGTACCGCTCTTTGCGGGGCTGAGTGGGGGGGGGTAACGGTTGGTTAGTTCCCCCCACTATATATAGGGGTCTTCTTCCCCAAAGTTGACTCACCTCTTCCCTCTCAAGCTCCATTAATGCTCCAAGCTCCATTTTCACCCGATCTATCTCTCTAGCCAATCAAACTTGTTGATTTGCTCGGGAGTGGTTGAGAAGGCCCCGATCTACACTTCCACCAAGTGATTTTTGATTCCCCCACCTATCCCTAGCGGATCTTGTTACTCTTGGGTGTTTGAGCACCCTAGACGGTTGAGGTCACCATGGAGCCATAGTCCATTGTGGTGAAGCTTCGTGGTATTGTTGGGAGCCTCCGATTAAGTTGTGGAGATTGCCCCAACCTTGTTTGTAAAGGTCCGGTCGCCGCCTTCAAGGGCACCAATAGTGGAATCACGGCATCTCGCATTGTGTGAGGGCATGAGGAGAATACGGTGGCCCTAGTGGCTTCTTGGGGAGCATTGTGCCACCACACCGCTCTAACGGAGACGTACTTCCCCTCAAAAGGAAGGAACTTCGGTAACACATCCTCGTCTTCACCGGATCCACTCTTGGTTATCTCTTACCTTTACTTGTGCAAGCTCTTTAGTGTTACTTCTCTTGCTTGTTTGTTTGTTGTTGTTGCATCATATAGGTTGCTCACCTAGTTGCACATCTAGACAACCTACTTTGATGCAAAGTTTAATTTGGTAAAGAAAAGTTAAAAATTGTTAGTTGCCTATTCACCCCCCCCCCCTCTAGTCAACCATATCGATCCTTTCAGCCTCGTCATCGTCCACCGCCCTGGTGCTCTTGGCGCGGCGTGGTCAACATGGTCAAGGAACGACTTCCATCGGACCTGGACTGTACGTGGAGAGGCTGACAGCTGGGTCCACGGCCGCAGCAAGGAAGTGCCTCCTTATTACGCGCAAAATAATTATTCCTCCACCTGACAGCGGGGACCCACCGGACGGGCCACCGTATTTCGTGAAAAAAACGTTTCCCCCTGACTGCTGGGACCCACCAGCTACATCTTCGCACGCAAGGAAGTGCATCCGGGCAAAAAAACGATTCGCCCCCCTGACTACTGGGACCCACCAGCTACATCTTCGCACGAAAGGAAGTGCCTGACAGTCGGGACCCACCTGGTCGAAGCGTACGTAGCGTTGTCATTCTGGTCGCGAACGTGTACGTACATACTGGTTGATGTAGAGGCGTGCACGTGTCGTAGCAGAGGCGCGCACGTAGCATGTACAGGTACGTACAGCGGCCAGGGTGCAAGAAAGTAAATACGGCCACGTACGTACATACGGGTGGGGTCTCGAACGCCTACTTGTGCGTACGTACGGCCAGGGCTCGTGTACATGGCTGGGTTGGAACGGAGAAACAGCGTCGTCGTCGTGTTCATGGGGAGCCAACCGGCTGGGTCGAAACGGAATGCGTCGTCGTGTTCATCGGGAGGGCTTGGACGGAACAGCCAATGGAAACAAGGCCTGGCGTATCACAGAATGGAGGAAACGGCCTTGTGTTTGACCGACCACGTTCGAAACGGGATCCTGTTCATCGGGAGGGGTCTGGCGTACCGCAAAACGGAGGAAACGGACCTCCTACGGTCAAAACGGGGGTTCTATTGATCGGGAGGGGTGTGGCGTACCACAAAACGGAGGAAACGGACTTGTGTTGGAGCGCTACGGTCGAAACAGGGGTCCTGTTCATCGGGAGGGGTGTGGCGTACCGCAAAACGGGACTCCACGGGATACTGTTCATCTCCACTGTCGACCCCCTTCAGCCTCCACGGGCTACTGTTCATCCACTGTCGACCTCCTCCAGCCTCCACCTGCGACTGTTCATCCACGGGCTCCTGTTCATCCAACCTCCACCACGCGCTACTCCACCGGCTACTGTTCAACCAGCCCTCTCCATGGGCTCCTGTTCAACTACCCCTCCACGGGCTACTGTTCATCTAGCCCTCCACCATCTATTGTTCATCCTGCCCTCCATGGGGTGGTCCTGTTCATCCAGCCCCAACCGGCTCGATCGATCAGGTCCTGTTCATCCAGAGGCAACACCACGGGGTCCTGTTCATCCACCCCCACCGGGAACTATTCATCCAACCCCCCCCCCCCTCAGCAATGCTCACTGTTCATCCAGAGGCAGCATCGATCGGCTTCAATTAGCAGCAGTGGCGAAGGAATCGCTCGATCGGGTTCAGTTAACAGCCATCGATCGATCGCTCAGGTTCAGAAACATGTAGCCTGCAGTGCAATCGCTCGGGTTCAGTTAGAGCCCAACGCCTCACTCGGGTTCAGTTAGAGCCCAACGCCTCGCACCCACGCGTGTGTGTATGAGAGAAACGCGCATCGCTCGGCCCCGACCACCCACCGTAACCGGGAACACCCCGATATTTTCCTCGCCCTCGCTTCTACCACGGTTTTTTCCGTCATGGACGGCACAAAGAATGTCATGCAGCTGCGTCTCCGGCCCGCCCAGGACGAAAAGCCCATTTTCTGTCATGATTTTTTGTCATATAAGTAGGACCCCACCACATCTATGATGATACCGTGTTTTGTCACAATTATTGTCATAGAAGTGTCATAAGTATGACATAAAAAAAATTCGTTCGGCCCAAAATGTCACGGATGTGTCTTTTTTTGTAGTGTAAGATCATCACTCTTAGAAACGATATTATAAATTTTAAGCAACTTGATCATGAGCATGTTACACAAGCTTGGGAGAGGATGAAATTAATGATACGTAATTGCCCTACACATGGTTTGAATCTTTGGATGATTATACAAAAAATTTATGCGGGATTGAACTTTGCTTCTAGAAATCTTTTAGATTCGGCCGCGGGAGGCACTTTTATGGAAATCACTTTAGGAGAAGCAACTAAACTCCTAGATAATATTATGGTTAATTATTCTCAATGACATACTGAAAGATCTACTAATAAAAAGGTGCATGCTATAGAAGAAATCATTGTTTTGAGTGGAAAGATGGATGAACTTATGAAATTGTTTGCTAATAAAAGTGTTTCTTCTGATCCTAATGATATGCATTTGTCTACTTTGATTGAGAATAATAATGAATCTATGGATGTGAATTTTGTTGGTAGGAACAATTTTGGTAATAACGCGTATAGAGGTAATTTTAATCCTAGGTCATTTCCTAGTAATTCCTCTAATAATTACGGTAATTCCTACAACAATTCTTATAGAAATTATAATAATATGCCCTCTGATTTTGAATCTAATATTAAAGAATTTATTAGTTCGCAAAAGAGTTTCAATGCTTTGATTGAAGAAAAATTGTCTAAGATTGATGAGTTGACTAGGAACGTGGATAGAATTTCTCTTGATGTTGATTCTTTGAAACTTAGATCTATTCCACCTAAGAATGATATCAATGAGTCTCTCAAAGCTATGAGAATTTCCATTGATGAGTGCAAAGAAAGAACCGCTAGGATGCGTGCTAAAAAGGATTGCTTTGTGAAAGCGTGTTCTTCTAGTTTCCATGAATAAGGATGAATATCTAAAAATTATTGATGTGTCCCCTATTAAATCTTTGTTTCGCAATATGTATCTTGATAGTGATGGGACTGGATATGAGTCAACTTTAGTTAGAAAGCGTCCCAATGATTCGGAGTTTTTAGATCTTATTGCAAAAATTGATAAAAGTGGGATGGAAGAGGTCAAAACTTTAAATAGCAATGAACCCACTATCTTGGATTTCAAGGAATTTAATTATGATAATTGCTCTTTGATAGATTGTATTTCCTTGTTGCAATTTGTGCTAAATTCTCCGCATGCTTATAGTCAAAATCAAGCTTTTACTAAACATATTGTTGATGCTTTAATGCAATCTTATGAAGAAAAGCTTGAATTGGAAGTTTCTATCGCTAGAAAACTTCATGATGAGTGGGAACCTACTATTAAAATTAAGATTAAAGATCATGAATGCTTTGCTTTATGTGATTTGGGTGCTAGTGTTTCCACGATTCCCAAAACTTTGTGTGATTTGCTAGGTTTTCGTGAATTTGATGATTGTTCTTTAAGCTTGCATCTTGCGGATTCCACCATTAAGAAACCTATGGGAAGAATTAATGATGTTCTTATTGTTGCAAATAGTAATTATGTGCCTGTAGATTTCATTGTCCTTGATATAGATTGCAATCCTACTTGTCCTATTATTCTTGGTAGACCTTTCCTTAAAACGATTGGTGCAATTATTGATATGAAGGAAGGGAATATTAGATTCCAATTTCCATTAAGGAAGGGCATGTAACACTTTCCTACAAAGAAAATTAAATTACCTTATGATTCTATTATGAGAGCCACTTATGGATTGCATACCAAAGATGGTAATACTTAGATCTATCCTTG
This sequence comes from Triticum monococcum, assembly GCA_034509565.1. Taxonomy (NCBI): domain Eukaryota; kingdom Viridiplantae; phylum Streptophyta; class Magnoliopsida; order Poales; family Poaceae; genus Triticum; species Triticum monococcum. The sequence continues at coordinate 391,314,264 of CM067841.1, forward strand.
CTTTTATGCCTAGCTAGGGGCGTTAAACGATAGCGCTTGTTGGGAGGCAACCCAATTTTATTTTTGTTTATTACTTTTTGATTCTGTTTAGTAATAAATAATTCATCTATCCTCTGTTTAGATGTGGTTTTATGCTTTTAATTAGTGTTTGTGCAAAGTAGAACCTTTGGGAAGACTTGGGGAAAGTCTTTGCGATATTGCTGTAAAAAATAGAAACTTTAGTGCTCACGAGATTTGCTACCATTTTTTACTGGAGAGTGCTATTTAGTTAATTATTTTTGAAGATGATTAATAGATAAATTTCTCACGTCTAGAAATTTATTTTAGAATTATTGGGGTTGCAGAAGTACTCGAAACCTACAGATTACTACAAACTGTTCTGTTTTTGACACATTCTGTTTTCCGTGTGTTGTTTGCTTATTTTGATGAACCTATGGCTAGTAATAGAGTTTATGAACAATAGAAAAGTTGGAATACAGTAGGTTTAACACCAATTTAAATAAATAATGAGTTCATTATAGTACCTTGAAGTGGTGGTTTGTTTTCTTTTACTACTAGAGCTCACGAGATATTTTTTTAAGTTTTATGTTGTGAAGTTTTCAAGTTCTGGGTAAAGATTTGATGGATTATGGAACAAGGAGAGGCAAGAGCCTAAGCTTGGGGATGCCCAAGGCACCCCAAGGTAAAATCCAAGGACAATCAAAAGCCAAAGCTTGGGTGTGCACCAAAAGGCATCCCCTCTTTCGTCTTCGTCCATCGGTAACTTTACTTGGAGCTATATTTTTATTCATCACATGATATGTGTTTTGCTTGGAGCGTCTTGTATGATTTGAGTATTTGATTTTTAGTTTAACACAATCATCCTTTCTGTACACACCTTTTGGGAGAGACACACATGAATTGTAATTTATTAGAATACTCTATGTGCTTCACTTATATCTTTCGAGATGGATAATTTTTGCTCTAGTGCTTTGCTTATATCTTTTAGAGCACGACGGTGGTTCTATATTATATAAATAATTGATCTATCATGATCCACTTATATCATTTTCAGAGTCCTTTAGAACAGCATGGTAATTCACTTTGGTTATAAATTTTAAATGCTAAGAGAAGTTGGATGCTTGATAGTTGTTTCGAGATATAAAGATGGTAATATTAGAGGTGTGCTAGTTGAGTAATTGTGAAATTGATGAGTACTTGTGTTGAAGTTGGCAAGTCTCGTAGCATGCACGTATGGTAAACGTTGTGTGAAAAATTTGAAAGCATGGGGTGTTCTTTGATTGCTTTCCTTATGAGTGGCGGTCGAGAACGAGCGATGGTCTTTTCCTACCAATCTATCCCCCTAGGAGCATGCGTGTAGTGCTTGGTTTTGATGACTTGTAGATTTTTTCAATAAGTATGTGATTTCTTTCTGACTAATGTTGAGTCCATGGATTATACGCACTCTCACCCATCCATCATTGATAGCCTCTTCGGTACCGTGCATTGCCCTTTCTCACCTTGAGAGTTGGTGCAAACTTCGTGGGTGCATCCAAACCCCGTGATATGATACGCTCTATCACACATAAGCCTCCTTATATCTTCCTCAAAACAGCCACTATACCTACCTATTATGGCATTTCCATAGTCATTCCGAGATATATTGACATGCAACTTTCCCCCGTTCCATTTATTATGACATGCATCATCATTGTCATATTGCTTTGCATGATCATGTAGTTGACATCGTATTTGTGGAAAAGCCACCATGCTTAATTTTTCATACATGTCACTCTTGATTCATCGCAATCCCAGTACACTGCCGGAGGCATTCACATAGAGTCATATTTTGTTCTAAGTATCAAGTTGTAATTCTTGAGTTGTAAGTAAATAAAAGTGTGATGATCATCATTAGAGCATTGTCCCATGTGAGGAAAGGATGATGGATACTATGATTCCCCCACAAGTCGGGATGAGACTCCAGACGAAAAATATATAAAAAAAGAGGTCATAAAAAAGGCCCAAACAAAAAAAGGGAGAGAAAAAGAGAGAAGGGATAATGTTACTATCCTTTTTCCACACTTGTGCTTCAAAGTAGCACCATGATCTTCAGGATAGAAAGTCTCTTATTTTGTCACTTTCATATACTAGTGGGAGTTTTTCATTATAGAACTTGGCTTGTATATTCCAATGATGGCTTCCTCGAATGCCCTAGGTCTTCGTGAGCAAGCAAGTTGGATGCACACCCACTTAGTTTCTTTGATGAGCTTTCATATATTTATATCTCTAGTGCATCCGTTGCACGGCAATCCCTACTCCTTGCATTGACATCAATCGGTGGGCATCTCCATAGCCCATTGATTAGCCACGTCGATGTGAGACTTTCTCCCTTTTGTCTTCTCACACAACCTCAATCACCATATTTTTGTTGGGCAACATAGTAATTTCGAAAAAAAAATCCTACGCACACGCAAGATCATGGTGATGCCTAGCAATGAGAGGGGAGAGTGTTGTCTACGTACCCTCATAGACCGTAAGCGGAAGCGTTATATCAACGCGGTTGATGTAGTCGTACGTCTTCATGATCCGACTGATCCAAGCACCGAAAGCATGGCACCTCCGAGTTCTACACACGTTCGGCTTGGTGACGTCCTCGCCTTCTCGATCCAGCAAAGAGGGGCGAAGTAGTAGATGAGTTCCGGCAGCACGACGGCGTGGTGACGGTGTTGGTGAAGAACAATCTTCGCAGGGCTTCACCTAAGCACTATGAAAACTATGATGGAGGATAAACTAGAGGAGACGGGGTTGCTGGCACATGGCTTGGTGTTTCTCGATCTGTCTTGGATGCTAGCCCTACCCCTCTATTTATATGTTGAGCCTTGGGGTCGAAACATGGAGTAAAAGCCTCCACAAAGTCGGTTTCAACTGAAAGGCAAGAGTCCTTCTCGTACTCCAGGGCTAGACGCCAGGGTTCCCGGCGTCTGGACCCAGACGCCAGGGACCCTGGCGTCTGGCCCCTGGACTCCGCAAAACTTCCTTTTGCGCTTTCCAAAAACCTCATGGGCTTTCCCCTTTGGCCCAGATAAAGGTTCTCGTGCCCAAACATTTCGGGAAACATCAGAAACCCCTTCTGGTGACCAAACACTATTATCCCATATATCAAACTTTATCTCCGGACCATTCCAGAGTTCCTCATCATGTCCGTGATCTCATCCCGGACTCCGAACAACATTCAGTCACCAACATACATAACTCATATAGTACTATATCGTCAACGAACGTTAAGCGTGCGGACCCTACGGGTTCGAGAACTATGTAGACATGACCGAGACACCTCTCTGGTCAATAACCAATAGCGGGACCAAGATGCCCATATTGGCTCCTACATATTCTACGAAGATCTTTATCGGTCAGACCGCATAACAACATACATTGTTCCCTTTGTCATCGGTATGTTACTTGCCCGAGATTCGATCGTCGGTATCTCAATACCTAGTTCAATCTCGTTACTGGCAAGTCTCTTTACTCGTTCCGTAATACATCATCCCGCAAATAACTCATTAGTTGCAATGCTTGCAAGGCTTAAGTGATGTGCATTACCGAGAGGGCCCAGAGATACCTCTCCGACAATCGGAGTGACAAATCCTAATCTCGAAATACGCCAACCCAACAAGTACCTTCGGAGACACCTGTAGAGCACCTTTATAATCACCCAGTTACGTTGTGACGTTTGGTAGCACACAAAGTGTTCCTCCGGTAAACGGGAGTTGCATAATCTCATAGTCATAGGAACATGTATAAGTCATGAAGAAAGCAATAGCAACATACTAGATGATCGATTGCTAAGCTAACGGAATGGGTCAAGTCAATCACATCATTCTCTAATGATGTGACCCCGTTAATCAAATGACAACTCATGTCTATAGTTAGGAAACATAACCATCTTTGATCAACGAGCTAGTCAAGTAGAGGCATACTAGTGACACTCTGTTTGTCTATGTATTCACACATGTATTATGTTTCCGGTTAATACAATTCTAGCATGAATAATAAACATTTATCATGATATAAGGAAATAAATAATAACTTTATTATTGCCTCTAGGGCATATTTTCTTCAATCTCCCACTTGCACTAGAGTCAATAATCTAGTTCACATCGCCATGTGATTTAACATCAATAGTTCACATCACTATGTGATTAACACCCATAGTTCACATCATCATGTGACCAACACACAAAGGGTTTACTAGAGTCAATAATCTAGTTCACATCGCTATGTGGTTAATACCCAAAGAGTACTAAGGTGTGATCATGTTTTGCTTGTGAGGGAAGTTTAGTCAATGGGTCTGCCACATTCAGATCCGTATGTATTTTGCAAATTTCTATGTCAACAATGCTCTGCACGGAGCTACTCTAGCTAATTGCTCCCACTTTCAATATGTATCCAGATTGAGACTTTGAGTCATCTGGATCAGTGTCAAAACTTGCATCGACGTAACCCTTTATGACGAACCTTTTGTCACCTCCATAATCGAGAAACATATCCTTATTCCACTAAGGATAATTTTGACCAATGTACAATGATCTACTCCTAGATCACTATTGTACTTCCTTGCCAAACTCAGGGCAGGGTATACAATAGGTCTGGTACACAGCATGGCATACTTTATAGAACCTATGGCTGAGGCATAGGGAATGACTTTCATTCTCTCTCTATCTTCTGCTGTGGTCAGGTTTTGAGTCTTACTCAACTTCACACCTTGTAACACAGGCAAGAACTCCTTCTTTGACTGTTCCATTTTGAACTACTTCAAAATCTTGTCAAGGTATGTACTCATTGAAAAACTTATCAAGCGTCTTGATCTATCTCTATAGATCTTGATGCTCAATATTTAAGTAGCTTCACTGAGGTCTTTCTTTGAAAAACTTCTTTCAAACATTCCTTTATGCTTTGCAGAATAATTCTACATTATCTTCGATCAATAATATGTCATTCACATATACTTCTCAGAAATGCTATAGTGCTCCCACTCACTTTCTTGTAAATACAGGCTTCATCGCAAGTCTGTATAAAACTATATGCTTTGATCAACTTATCAAAGCGTATATTCCAACTCCGAGATGCTTGCACCAGTCCATAGATGGATCGCTGGAGCTTGCATATTTTGTTAGTACCTTCAGGATTGACAAAACCTTCTGGTTGCATCATATACAACTCTTCTTTAATAAATCCATTAAGGAATGCAGTTTTGTTTATCCATTTGCCAGATTTCATAAAATGCGGCAATTGCTAACATGATTCAGACAGACTTAAGCATAGATACGAGTGAGAAACTTTCATCATAGTCAACACCTTGAACTTGTCAAAAACCTTTTTGCGACAATTCTAGCTTTCTAGATAGTAACACTACTATCAGCGTCCGTCTTCCTCTTGAAGATCCATTTAATCTCAATGGCTCGCCGATCATTGGGAAAGTCAATCAAAGTCCATACTTTGCTCTCATACATGGATCTCATCTCAGATTTCATGGCCTCAAGCCATTTTGCGGAATCTGGGCTCATCATCGCTTCATCATAGTTCATAGGTTCATCATGGTCAAGTAACATGACCTCCAGAACAGGATTACCGTACCACTCTGGTGCGTATCTCACTCTGGTTTACCTACAAGATTCGGTAGTAACTTGATCTAAAGTTACATGATCATCATCATTAGCTTCCTCACTAATTGGTGTAGTCACAGGAACAGATTTCTGTGATGAACTACTTTCCAATAAGGGAGCAGGTACAGTTACCTCATCAAGTTCTACTTTCCTCCCACTCACTTCTTTCGAGAGAAACTCCTTCTCTAGAAAGGATCCATTCTCAGCAATGAATAACTTGCCTTCGGATCTGTGATAGAAGGTGTACCCAACATTTTCTTTTGGGTATCCTATGAAGATTTACTTCTCCAATTTGGGTTCGAGCTTATCATGTTGAAACTTTTTCACATAAGCATCACAGTCCCAAACTTTAAGAAACGACATCTTAGGTTTCTCGCCAAACCACAGTTCATACAGCGTCGTCTCAACGGATTTAGATGGTGCCCTATTTAACGTGAATGTAGCTGTCTCTAATGCATAACCCCAAAACAATAGTGGTAATCGGTAAGAGACATCATAGATCGCACCATATCTAATAAAGCACGGTTACGATGTTCGGACACACCATTATACTGTGGTGTTCCTGGTGGCATGAGTAGTGAAACTATTTCACATTGTTTTAACTGAAGGCCAAACTCGTAACTCAAATATTTTACTTCTGCGATGATATCATAGAAACTTTTATTTTTGTTACGATGATTCTCCACTTCACTCTGAAATTCTTTGAACTTTTCAAATATTTCAGACTTGTGTTTCATCAAGTAGATATACTCATATCTCCTCAAATCATCTGTGAAGATCAGAAAATAATGATACCTGCCGCGAGCCTCAAATATTTATCGGACCACATACATCAGTATGTATGATTTCCAACAAATCTGTTGCTCGCCCCATTGTTCTGGAGGACGGAGTCTTAGTCATCTTGCCCATGAGGCATGGTTCGCAAGCATCAACTGATTCATAATCAAGTGATTCCAAAAGCCCATCAGCATGGATTTTCTTCATGCGCTTTACACCAATATGACCTAAACGGCAGTGCCACAAATAAGTTGCACTATCATTATTAACTTTGCATCTTTTTGGCTTCAATATTATGAAAATGTCTATCACCACGATCAAGATCCAACAAACCATTTTCATTGGGTGTAAGACCATAGAAGGTTTTATTCATGTAAACAGAACAACAATTATTCTCTAACTTACATGAATAACCGTTTTGCAATAAACATGATCTAATCATATTCATGCTGAACGCAAACACTAAATAACATTTATTTTAGGTTCAACACTAATCCTGAAAGTATAGGGAGTGTGTGATGATGATCATATCAATCTTGGAACCACTTCCAATACACATCGTCACTTTACCCTTAACTAGTCTCTGTTTATTTTGCAACCCCCATTTCGAGTTACTACTCTTAGCAACTGAACCAGTATCAAATACCGAGGGGTTACTATAAACACTAGTAAAGTACACATCAATAACATGTATATCAAATATAGCTTTGTTCACTTTGCCATCCTTCTTATCCACCAAATACTTGGGGTAGTTCCGCTTCTAGTGACCAGTCCCTTTGCAGTAGAAGTACTTAGTCTCAGGCTTAGGTCCAGACTTGGGTTTCTTCACTTGAGCAACAACTTGCTTGCCATTCTTCTTGAAGTTCCCCTTTCTTCCCTTTGTCCCTTTCTTGAAACTAGTGGTTTTGTTTACCATCAACACTTGATGCGTTTCTTGATTTCTACCTTCGTCGATTTCAGCATCACGAAGAGCTTGGGAATCGTTTCCGTTATCCCTTTCATATTATAGTTCATCACGAAGTTCTACTAACTTGGTGATGGTGACTAGAGAATTCTGTCAATCACTATTTTATCTGGAAGATTAACTCCCACTTGATTCAAGATATTGTAGTACCCAGACAATCTGAGCACACGCTCACTGCTTGAGCTATTCTCCTCCATCCTTTAGCTATAGAACTTGTTGGAGACTTCATATCTCTCAACTCGGGTATTTGCTAGAAATATTAACTTCAACTCCTGGAACATCTCATATGGTCCATGACGTTCAAAACGTCTTTGAAGTCCCGATTCTAAGCCGTTTAAGCATGGTGCACTAAACTATCAAGTAGTCATCATATTGAGCTAGCCAAACGTTCAGAACGTCTACATCTTCTCCTGCAATAGGTCTGTCACCTAGCGGTGCATCAAGGACATAATCCTTCTGTGCAGCAATCAGGATAATCCTCAAATCACGGATCCAATCCGCATCATTGCTACTAACATTTTTCAACTTAGTTTTCTCTAGGAACATATAAAAATTAAACGGGGAGCAACATCGCGAGCTATTGATCTACAACATAGATATGCTAATACTACTAGGACTAAGTTCATGATAAATTAAAGTTCAGTTAATCATATTACTTAAGAACTCCCACTTAGATATACATCCCTCTAATCATCTAAGTGATCACGTGATCCAAATCAACTAAACAATAACCGATCATCACGTGAAATGAAGTGCTTTCAATGGTGAACATCATTATGTTGATCATATCTACTATATGATTCACGCTCGACCTTTCGGTCTCAGTGTTCCGAGGCTATATCTGCATATTCTAGGCTCGTCAAGTTTAACCTGAGTATTCTGCGTGTGCAAAACTGGCTTGCACCCGTTGTAGATGGACGTAGAGCTTATCACACCCGATCATCACGTGGTGTCTGGGCACGATGAACTTTGGCAACGGTGCATACTCAGGGAGAACACTTTTATCTTGAAATTTAGTGAGAGATCATCTTATAATGCTACCGTCAATCAAAGCAAGATACGATGCATAAAAGATAAACATCACATGCAATCAATATAAGTGATATGATATGGTCATCATCATCTTGTGCTTGTGATCTCCATCTCCGAAGCACCTCCATGATCGCCATCGTCACCGGCGCGACACCTTGATCTCCATCGTAGCATCGTTGTCGTCTCGCCAATCTTATGCTTCTACGACTATCGCTACCGCTTAGTGATAAAGTAAAGCATTACAGGGCGATTGCATTGCATACAATAAAGCGACAACCATATGGCTCCTGCTAGTTGCCGATAACTCGGTTACAAAACATGATCATCTCATACAATAAAATTTAGCATCATGTCTTGACCATATCACATCACAACATGCCCTGCAAAAACAAGTTAGACGTTCTCTACTTTGTTGTTGCAAGTTTTACGTGGCTGCTACGGGCTTAGCAAGAACCGTTCTTACCTACGCATCAAAACCACAACGATAGTTTGTCAAGTTGGTGTTGTTTTAACCTTCGCAAGCACCGGGCGTAGCCACACTCGGTTCAACTAAAGTTGGAGAAACTGACACCCGCCAGCCACCTATGTGCAAAGCACGTCGGTAGAACCAGTCTCGCGTAAGCGTACACATAATGTCGGTCCGGGCCGCTTCATCCAACAATACCGCCGAACCAAAGTATGACATGCTGGTAAGCAGTATGACTTATATCGCCCACAACTCACTTGTGTTCTACTCGTGCATATAACATCAACGCATAAAACCTGGCTCGAATGTCGCTGTTGGGGAATGTGGTAATTTCAAAAAAAATCCTGCGCACACGCAAGATCATGGTGGTGCATAACAACGAGAGGGGAGAGTGTTGTCTATGTACCCTCATAGACCGTAAGCGGAAGCGTTATATCAACGTGGTTGATGTAGTCGTACGTCTTCATGATCCGACCGATCCAAGCACCGAAAGCACGGCACCTCCGAGTTCTGCACACGTTCGGCTCGGTGACGTCCTCGCCTTCTTGATCCAGCAAGAGGGGCGAAGTATTAGATGAGTTCCGACAGCACAACGGCATGGTGACAGTGTTGGTGAAGAACAATCTTCGTAGGGCTTCGCCTAAGCACTACGAAAACTATGACGGAGGATAAACTAGAGGAGACGGGGTTGCCGGCACACGGCTTGGTGTTTCTTGATCTATCTTGGGTGCTAGCCCTACCCCTCTATTTATATGTTGAGCCTTGGGGTCGAAACTTGGAGTAAAAGCCTCCACAAAGTCGGTTTCAACCGAAAGGCAAGAGTCCTTCTCGAACTCCAGGGCCAGACGCCAGGTGTAACACCCCGGTTATGATTTACCTAATATGTAATCCAACTCTTGTCGTTTCCGGCGTTAAGTTATTTTATTTTCTCGGGTTCGGGTTTTGTCTCCGTGTGTTGTTGTCGTTGTCATGCATCTCATATCATGTCATCATGTGCATTGCATTTGCATATGTGTTCATCTCATGCATTCGAACATTTTCCCCGTTGTCCGTTTTGCATTCCGGCGCTCCGTTCTCCTCCGGTGGTCATTTCTACCTTTCTTTCGTGTGTGGGGATTAAACATTTCCGGATTGGACCGATACTTGCCAAGCGGCCTTGGTTAACTACCGGTAGACCGCCTATCAAGTTTCGTACCATTTGGACTTCGTTTGATGCTCCAACGGTTAACCGAGGGACCGAAAAGGCCTCGTGTGTGTTGCAGCCCAACACCCCTCCAATTTGGCCCAAAACCCACCAAAACCCTCTCCATCATCTAGAGCGTTCGATCATGATCGCGTGGCCGAAAACCGCACCTCATTTGGACTCTCCTAGCTCCTCCTACCTCTATATAAAGACCCCCCCCCCATTTCAATTCACGAACGAAACCCTAGCCCTCCTCCTCCAGCCACCGGACGAAATCCGGACGGCCGGACACGTCCACTCCGCCTGTCCACCGCCACGTGCCCTCCTCCCATTGGCCACCGCCCGTGCCCACATCGCCGCTCCCGCCGCCCGACCTGGCCCCACGCCCCGCCGCCTCTCCACTCGGCCGCCGCCCGTCTGCCTCCCCGCCGGCGTTCGCCCGCCGCCGCGCCAGGGCACCGCCCTCGCCTCTACTCCAGCAGATCCGGGCCGCCGCACCGGCCACGGCCAACTCCAACCATGGCCCCGGGCCTCCTCCGCCGGTGGATCCGGCGACCCAAGTCCCTCTCCGACCTCTCCTAGCTCCTTCCGGCGACCTCGACAAGTCCGGCCACCGCGGCGTCATTCCCGACGAACCTCAAAGTCCGTGCAAGCTACAGTGCCCGGCCGGATCTGGATCTGGAATTGCTTCAGTTGACTTTTTCGTCTCTAACCCTAATTATTTTGCTATGTTCGTTGTGCCGTAACTCCGCATCCGTAGCTCCGTTTTGGGCATATAGCATATCAAAATGTTTATCTCATAGAGAACATCATTTCATCTCATTGCATCATTTTAATTTGAGTTCATCTTGATGCCCGAAATGCTGTTGGAAGAATGCTATTTGAGATAGTTGTCAGATCTGCTGCTCCAATTAGCTATTTGTCATTTTTGCCATGATTATTGTGTGCATGATATGCCCCTGAGCTCTACATGAGTTTTGTTATATGTTTTGCCGTCTATCCAGAGGTGAAACCTATGTATTTTTGTGATGTGTGTGGTGACTAGCACAAGCTTGCAAAGTGGTGCATTCGTTAATGCTGATTTCAGGGACTTAGCAATTTCACTAAGTCCTTGATCTGTTTATATCAATATGTTCATGTTGTTTCCTAGTGATCCGTGCCTCTTTTGAGGATGATCAGTAAGGATGTTTTGTTAATATTGTAGTGCTCTATCCATCCATGTCTTTGTTTGCAATTAGGGAGCAACCTAGCTTGAGTCAACCGAGCTCTACTTTTGCTATTTCGTGAAACTGGCAGATTGTCTACTTGTTAGTGATTTTGCCGAGGATGTTGTAGTTGATCCGTGCATGCTACGTTATTGTTATTGCCATGTATAGCTTGTATAATGTGTATTCTTGATGGTTGTATGCTTAGATTGTCATGACTTGCTCTGTAGTGAGTGCATCGAGCTCGTAAACATGCCTATTTGATATCTGATTTTGCATGCTCCAGTTTTTCACTAAGTCTGTGATCTGGTTATGTTTTTGCCATGTTCACATGCTTGCAATTGTATTTTCTAATCCCTTTTGGCTCAAGGTCACTAAGGGACTTTTTTTAAGCTCTTTGAGTATCTCCATGCCATGCTTTACTTTGCCATGTTCAGGCCATGTAGCATATAGTTTCCATGCTCCAAAGTGTGCTACCTGATCTGAAATTCCAGACAAGTGTTAATTCTACAAAGTCTGAAATCTGTTCACGAAATGCATTTTTTCCATGCTTGTTTGAACCTGTTAATGGATGAATTGGCCGTAGCTCAGTGTTCATCTTTTGTTAAGCATCATGAATGGATCCCTGCCATGTATTTTTTTCGCCATGTTTGGGTGTTGTAGCATGTTCATCTTTTTGCATTTAGATGGCTACTTGCTGTATATTGCAGACCGGTGCCATATTTGAATTGCTTGCCATTTCCAATCCGTGACTCCGATTCCGGTGATCTTTATATCATTTTCAAGCGAAATCATCCCACCTTTCCAGTGGAACACTTGGATTTCCAAGTTGAGGCCAGGTTCATTCTTTCCTTGTCAAATCTTGCATATGCATCACATATCGCATCCCGCATAGCATACCATGTTTGCATCATGTTGTTTGACTTTGCACGTGGTTGATTGTTTTCCGTTTGCTTGTTTGTCTTGTTTGGGTAGAGCCTGGAGACGAGTTCGCTAACGAGGAGCCCGTTGAGTTTGCTTTCGAGGATCTAGTCAACTCTGACAACTTTGCAGGCAAGATGATCATACCCTCGAAATCACTTCTATCTTTGCTTTGCTAGATGCTCGCTCTTTTGCTATGCCTATGCTACGATGCCTACCACTTGCTTATCATGCCTCCCAAATTGCCATGTCGAGCCTCTAACCCACCATGTCCTAGCAAACCGTTGATTGGCTATGTTACCGCTTTGCTCAGCCCCTCTTATAGCATTGCTAGTTGTAGGTGAAGTTTGGAGACTGTTCCTTGTTGGAACATTATTTACTTGTTGGGATATCATTATATTATCTTGTTATCTTAATGCATCTATATACTTGGTGAAGGGTGGAAGGCTCGGCCTTATGCCTAGTGTTTTGTTCCACTCTTGCCGCCCTAGTTTCCGTCATATCGGTGTTATGTTCCCGGATTTTGCGTTCCTTACGCGGTTGGGTTATAATGGGAACCCCTTGATAGTTTGCCTTGAATAAAGCTTTTCCAGCAATGCCCAACCTTGGTTTTACCATTTGCCACCTAGCCTCTTTTTCCCTTGGGTTTCCGGAGCCCGAGGGTCATCTTATTTAACCCCCCCCCCCCAGGCCAGTGCTCCTCTGAGTGTTGATCCACCTCGTCAGCCGCCGGTGGCCACCAGGGGCAACTCTGGGCTGGCCTACCGGAAGTTTGGACAATCTGATGTGCCCTGAGAACGAGATATGTGCAGCTCCTATCGGGATTTGTCGGCACATTCGGGCGGTGTTGGTGGATTTGTTTTAACTTGTCGAAGTGTCTTGTAGAACCGGGATACCGAGTCTGATCGGAATGTCTCGGGAGGAGGTCTATTCCTTCGTTGACCGTGAGAGCTTGTCATGGGCTAAGTTGGGACTCCCCTGCAGGGATTTGAACTTTCGAAAGCTGTGCCGCGGTTATGGGAAGATGGGAATTTGTTAATGTCCGGTTGTAGATAACTTGAACCTTAACTTAATTAAAATGAACCAACTGTGTGAGTTACCGTGATGGTCTCTTCTCGGCGGAGTCCGGGAAGTGAACACGGTGTTGGAGTAATGCCTGGCGCGAGTTGTTCTCTAATTATTCGTTCGCGCTTTGCCTTCTCTTCTCGCTCTCTTTTGCGAACAGGTTAGCCACCATATATGCTAGTCGCTTGCTGCAGCTCCACATATATTTACCTTGCCTTACCTATAAACTTAAATAGTCTTGATCGCGAGGGTGCGAGATTGCTGAGTCCCTGTGGCTCACAGATTACTTCCAAACCATATGCAGGGCCTGATGACTCTGTTCCAGATGACGCGCTTGAGCTCAAGTGGGAGTTCGATGAGGACTCACGCCATTTCTATGTGTCTATCCCTGATGATCAGTAGTGGTGCCCAGTTGGGGCGATCAGGACCATGTCGCATGTTGGGTTAATCTTTTATTTTGGCGCCGTAGTCGGGCCATGAGTGTTTGGATGATGTAATGCTATTTATGTACTTTGATTGACGTGGCGAGTGTAAGCCAACTATGTTCCTTCCCCTTTTATTATTCATATTACATGGGATGTTGTGAAGATTGCCTAACTTGCGACATTGCTTTCAATGCGGTTATGCCTCTAAGTCGTGCTTCGACACGTAGGAGATATAGCCGCATCGAGGGCGTTACAAGTTGGTATCAGAGCCTTCCCCGACCTTAGGAGCCCCCATTGCTTGATCGTTTTTAGCAGCCGTTGTTGAGTCTAGAAAAATGTTTTGAGTCATTTAGGAATTATATATCGGAGAGTTTAGGAATTCTTTTTACTCCCCAGTCTCCTCATCATTCTGGCAAGACATCCTGACGTAGAGTTTTGACTCTTCTCTTCTCAAATTTCACTAAAAAATTAGGATCACGCGGGTATCTTGGAATCGTTCCGATGGTTTTGTGACGAGAACATTGTTCTTGGTGCCACCTGTCTTTAGGGGTTGTGGCAGTGTCCCGGGGAGTTGAGCTCCGAGGTGTTGTCATCATAATTTTATCGTTGCAGTTCTGGAATACCTGAGTTTAGTACACCGACATCGAAAATCTCTTTTATGCAGTTCGTTGGTGAGATAACCTCGACGCCACCCAGTACTGGGGGGGGGGAGTTCGGGAGTATTGCCATAACTTGTATAACGGATGCTTTTCGGAGGTTGAGGTAGATGGTTTCCGAAGTTTTTCTCGGTTATGTGTTGAAGGATGGATACAGCTGGATGTAGGATTTGCTAGATTTGGGTGAGATATTATGCTTCACCTGTATCGCCAACACCTGATTGCATAACCGGAAAGGTTCGGGAGTTTCATAGGTGGGAATTCTTGTAGCTCTAGTTCTTCTTCCACGGATATTGGTTTGAGATTGGGATTTCTTACCAAGTATTCGTTCTTGATCCGTACCTTGTTGATTTATTCCTCTACCTAAATTCTAAGTGGCTTCTCAATTTATGGATATGTGACCATTTCAAGTGGAATGCATTCGTTCATTTTGTTCGGATGTGAAGACTATATGTTGCAATTTTATTCCGTTGGTTTCAGCTTCAATATTTGTCTATCAATGTGCTAATGGATGTCAACCTCTTCAGGATGGCTCCTCCAACGCGCACGACTCCAAATCCTGATCCGCCACCACCTCCACCTCCTCCGGAGGCATGGCAAGATGTGATGGCCGCAACCAATGCAAACACGCAGTTGATCATGCAAATTCTTCAAGAGCGCAATCAAGCGAACCAAGGAAACCATGGCAACAATCAGAATCACTTTGCTACACTCAACCAGTTCCTTGCAAACCAGCCAAAGACTTTCAGCAATTGTGTTGAGGCAACTGATGCTGACGATTGGCTTGTGGACTTGTGCAAGCATTTCAAGTGCAGTAACGTCAGGCTTCAGGACTTTGTCAAGTTCGCTTCCTTCCAACTCAAAGACCAAGTTGCAGAGTGGTTCCAACAGTACAAAGATTCTAGAGGAGGTCGTGTGATTACCTGGGATGAATTTCGTCAAGATTTCAAAGCTCATCATATTCCTCAGAGCGTGGTTCAAAGCAAGTGTGAGGAATTCCACAACCTGAAGCAAGGCTCTTTGTCTGTCTATGACTACAACAAGTTGTTTCAGAAGCTCGCCCACTTTGCTAAGTAGGGCGTCCCTGATGAGAAGAGCATGATATACCAGTTCAGGGGTGGTCTCAGAGAAAAAATCCAGCTAGCTCTTGTTCTCTTTGAGCCCTTGAGGTACGATGAGTTCTACAACATGGCACTGAAGCAAGAGGCTGCTCAACTGAGGTGTGATGCTTCCAAGAAGCGAGTCAGAGATGCTACTCCTTCTTCCTCTACTCAAGTGGCCAAGCAGCAGAAGTATTGGCTTCCTCCTCCTCCGTTCCGTCAGCCGTATCAGCAGAAGAGGAAAGGTGGCAGTGGATCTTCCCACCCACCCAACCCTGGCTTTCAGAACAAGACTTCGTCTCAAGCTCCAAGGTCGAGTGCTCCGTATCACCGTCCGCTTTCAGAGGTCACGTGCAACAAGTGCCAACAGAAGGGTCACTATGCCAACAAATGCTTCAATCAGAGGCGCCTCCCTCCTCCTCCTGTGAGATCGGCAAGTACAGTTGTGGTCAAGCATAACCCCAAGCACGCCAAGGTCAACTTGATGAACGCAGCTCAGGCAGAGGACTCATCAGATGTCATCATGGGTAACCTTCCTGTTAACGATGTTCCTGCAAAAGTTCTTTTTGACACTGGTGCATCACATTGTTTCATCTCGGAACCTTTTGCATCTAAGCATGAGTTGACTTCCCAAGTTATGCATAAACCGTTAGCAGTTGTCTCTCCGGGTAAATGTTTGCTCGCTAACCACGAGATTCCGGATATTTCTATCATGATGGGTGATTTCAAGTTTCTGGCTTCTCCAATGGTCCTTGGTAACTCGGATATTGATCTTATTCTCGGGACGAGATCCTTTCGTAGTGGTGCAGTGTTGTAACACCCCGGTTATGATTTACCTAATATGTAATCCAACTCTTGCCGTTTTCGGCGTTAAGTTATTTTATTTTCTCGGGTTCGGGTTTTGTCTCTGTGTGTTGTTGTCGTTGTCATGCATCTCATATCATGTCATCATGTGCATTGCATTTGCATACGTGTTCATCTCATGCATTCGAACATTTTCCCCGTTGTCCGTTTTGCATTCTGGCGCTCCATTCTCCTCCGGTGGTCATTTCTACCTTTCTTTCGTGTGTGGGGATTAAACATTTCCGGATTGGACCGAGACTTTCCAAGCGGCCTTGGTTAACTACCGGTAGATCGTCTGTCAAGTTTCGTACCATCTGGATTTCGTTTGATGCTCCAACGGTTAACCGAGGGACCGAAAAGGCCTCGTGTGTGTTGCAGCCCAACACCCCTCCAATTTGGCCCAAAACCCACCAAAACCCTCTCCATCATCTAGAGCGTTCGATCATGATCGTGTGGCCGAAAACGGCATCTCATTTGGACACTCCTAGCTCTTCCTACCTCTATATAAAGACCCCCCCCCCATTTCAATTCACGGACGAAACCCTAGCCCTCCTCCTCCTCCAGCCGCTGGACGAAATCCGGACGGCCGGACACGTCCACTCCGCTTGTCCGCCGCCACGTGCCCTCCTCCCATTGGCCACCGCCCGTGCCCACATCACCGCTCCCGCTGCCGGCCCGCGAGGGCCCGAGGCCGGCCCTCCCCGCTGCCCGACCGGGCCCCGCGCCCCGCCGCCTCTCCACTCGGCCGCCGCCCGTCTGCCTCCCCGCCGGCGTTCGCCCGCCGCCGCGCCAGGGCGCCGCCCTCGCCTCTACTCCAGCAGATCCGGGCCGCCGCACCGGCCACGGCCAACTCCAACCATGGCCCCGGGCCTCCTCCGCCGGTGGATCCGGCGACCCAAGTCCCTCTCCGACCTCTCCTAGCTCCTTCCGGCGACCTCGACAAGTCCGGCCTCCGCTGCGTCATTCCCGGCGAACCTCAAAGTCCGTGCAAGCTACAGTGCCCGGCCGGATCTGGATCTGGAATTGCTTCGGTTGACTTTTTCGTCTTTAACCCTAATTATTTTGCTATGTTCGTTGTGCCGTAACTCCGCATCCGTAGCTCCGTTTTGGGCATATAGCATATCAAAATGTTTATCTCATAGAGAACATCATTTCATCTCATTGCATCATTTTAATTTGAGTTCATCTTGATGCCCGAAATGCTGTTGGAAGAATACTATTTGAGATAATTGTCAGATCTGCTGCTCCAATTAGCTATTTGTCATTTTTGCCATGATTATTGTGTGCATGATATGCCCCTGAGCTCTACATGAGTTTTGTTATATGTTTTGCCGTCTATCCAGAGGTGAAACCTATGTATTTTTGTGATGTGTGTGGTGACTAGCACAAGCTTGCAAAGTGGTGCATTCGTTAATGCTGATTTCAGGGACTTAGCAATTTCACTAAGTCCTTGATCTGTTTATATCAATATGTTCATGTTGTTTCCTAGTGATCCGTGCCTCTTTTGAGGATGATCAGTAAGGATGTTTTGTTAATATTGTAGTGCTCTATCCATCCATGTCTTTGTTTGCAATTAGGGAGCACCCTAGCTTGAGTCAATCGAGCTCTACTTTTGCTATTTCATGAAACTGGGCAGATTGTCTACTTGTTAGCGATTTTGCCGAGGATGTTGTAGTTGATCCGTGCATGCTATGTTATTGTTATTGCCATGTATAGCTTGTATAATGTGTATTCTTGATGGTTGTATGCTTAGATTGTCATTACTTGCTCTGTAATGAGTGCATCGAGCTCGTAAACATGCCTACTTGATATCTGATTTTGCATGCTCCAGTTTTTCACTAAGTCTATGATCTGGTTATGTTTTTGCCATGTTCACATGCTTGCAATTGTATTTTCTAATCCCTTTTGGCTCAAGGTCACTAAGGGACTTTTGTTAAGCTCTTTGAGTATCTCCATGCCATGCTTTACTTTGCCATGTTCAGGCCATGTAGCATATAGTTTCCATGCTCCAAAGTGTGCTACCTGATCTGAAATTCCAGACAAGTGTTAATTCCACTAAGTCTGAAATCTGTTCACGAAATGCATTTTTGCCATGCTTGTTTGAACCTGTTAATGGATGAATTGGCCGCAGCTCAGTGTTCATCTTTTGTTAAGCATCATGAATGGATCCCTGCCATGTATTTTTTTCGCCATGTTTGGGTGCTGTAGCATGTTCATCTTGTTGCATTTAGATGGCTACTTGCTGTATATCGCAGACCGGTGCCATATTTGAATTGCTTGCCATTTCCAAACCGTGACTCCGATTCCGGTGATCTTTATATCGTTTTCAAGCGAAATCATCCCACCTTTCCAGTGGAACACTTGGATTTCCAAGTTGAGGCCAGGTTCATTCTTTCCTTGTCAAATCTTGCATATGCATCACATATCGCATCCCGCATAGCATACCATGTTTGCATCATGT
Organism: Triticum monococcum; assembly: GCA_034509565.1. NCBI lineage: Eukaryota > Viridiplantae > Streptophyta > Magnoliopsida > Poales > Poaceae > Triticum > Triticum monococcum. The sequence continues at coordinate 391,333,004 of CM067841.1, forward strand.
TGTTTGAGTTTGCACGTGGTTGATTGTTTTCCGTTTGCTTGTTTGTCTTGTTTGGGTAGAGCCTGGAGACGAGTTCGCTAACGAGGAGCCTGTTGAGTTTGCTTTCGAGGATCCAGTCAACTCTGACAACTTTGCAGGCAAGATGATCATACCCTCGAAATCACTTCTATCTTTGCTTTGCTAGATGCTCGCTCTTTTGCTATGCCTATGCTATGATGCCTACCACTTGCTTATCATGCCTCCCAAATTGCCATGTCGAGCCTCTAACCCACCATGTCCTAGCAAACCGTTGATTGGCTATGTTACCACTTTGCTCAGCCCCTCTTAAAGCATTGCTAGTTGCAGGTGAAGTTTGGAGACCGTTCCTTGTTGGAACATTATTTACTTGTTGGGATATCATTATATTATCTTGTTATCTTAATGCATCTATATACTTGGTGAAGGGTGGAAGGCTCGGCCTTTTGCCTAGTGTTTGGTTCCACCCTTGCCACCCTAGTTTCTGTCATATCGGTGTTATGTTCCCGGATTTTGCGTTCCTTACGCGGTTGGGTTATAATGGGAACCCCTTGATAGTTCGCCTTGAATAAAGATTTTCCAGCAATCCCCAACCTTGGTTTTACCATTTTCCACCTAGCCTCTTTTTCCCTTGGGTTTCCGGAGCCCGAGGGTCATCTTATTTAAACCCCCCCGGGCCAGTGCTCCTCCGAGTGTTGGTCCACCTCGTCAGCCGCCGGTGGCCACCAGGGGAAACTCTGGGCTGGCCTACCGGAAGTTTGGACAATCGGAGTGTGCCCTGAGAACGAGATATGTGCACCTCCTATCGGGATTTGTCGGCACATTCGGGCGGTGTTGCTGGATTTGTTTTAACTTGTCGATGTGTCTTGTAGAACCGGGATACCGAGTCTGATCGGAATGTCTCGGGAGGAGGTCTATTCCTTCGTTGACCATGAGAGCTTGTCATGGGCTAAGTTGGGACTCCCCTGCAGGGATTTGAACTTTCGAAAGCCGTGCCCGCGGTTATGGGCAGATGGGAATTTGTTAATGTCCGGTTGTAGATAACTTGAACCTTAACTTAATTAAAATGAACCAACTGTGTGAGTTACCGTGATGGTCTCTTCTCGGCGGAGTCCGGGAAGTGAACACGGTGTTGGAGTAATGCTTGCCGCGGGTTGTTCTCTAATTATTCATTCGCGCTTTGCCTTCTCTTCTCGCTCTCTTTTGCGAACAGGTTAGCCACCATATATGCTAGTCGCTTGCTGCAGCTCCACATATATTTACCTTGCCTTATCTATAAGCTTAAATAGTCTTGATCGCGAGGGTGCGAGATTGCTGAGTCCCTGTGGCTCACAGATTACTTCCAAACCAGATGCAGGGCCTGATGACTCCGTTCCAGATGACGCGCTTGAGCTCAAGTGGGAGTTTGACAAGGACTCACGCTGTTTCTATGTGTCTTTCCGTGATGATCAGTAGTGGTGCCCAGTTGGGGCGATCGGGACTGTGTCGCATGTTGGGTTAATCTTTTATTTTGGCGTCGTAGTCGGGCCATGAGTGTTTGGATGATGTAATGCTATTTAAGTACTTTGATTGACGTGGCGAGTGTAGGCCAACTATGTTCCTTCCCCTTTTATTATTGATATTACATGGGATGTTGTGAAGATTGCCTAACTTGCGACATTGCTTTCAATGCGGTTATGCCTCTAAGTCGTGCTTCGACACGTAGGAGATATAGCCGCATCGAGGGCGTTACACCAGGGTTCCCGGCGTCTAGACCCAGACGCCAGGGACCCTGGCGTCTGGCCCCTGGACTCCGCAAAACTTCCTTTTGCGCTTTCCAAAAACCTCGTGGGCTTTCCCCTTTGGCCCAGATAAAGTGTTCTTGTGCCCAAACATTTCGGGAAACATCCGGAACCCCTTCCGGTGAATTCCGGAACCCTTCCGGTGACCAAACACTATTATTCCATATATCAAACTTTATCTCCGGACCGTTCCGGAGTTCCTCGTCATGTCCGTGATCTCATCCCGGACTCCGAACAACATTCGGTCACCAACATACATAACTCATATAGTACTATATCGTCAACGAACGTTAAGCGTGCGGACCCTACGGGTTCGAGAACTATGTAGACATGACCGAGACACCTCTCTGGTCAATAACCAATAGCGGGACCTGGATGCCCATATTGGCTCCTACATATTCTACGAAGATCTTTATTGGTCAGACCACATAACAACATAGTTGTTCCCTTTGTCATCGGTATGTTACTTGCCCGAGATTCGATCGTCGGTATCTCAATACCTAGTTCAATCTCGTTACTGGCAAGTCTCTTTACTCGTTCTGTAATACACCATCCCGCAACTAACTCATTAGTTGCAATGCTTGCAAGGCTTAAGTGATGTGCATTACCGAGAGGGCCCAGAGATACCTCTCCGACAATCGGAGTGACAAATCCTAATCTTGAAAGACGCCAACCCAACAAGTACCTTCGGAGACACCTATAGAGCACCTTTATAATCACCCAGTTACGTTGTGACATTTGGTAGCACACAAAGTGTTCCTACGGTAAACGGGAGTTGCATAATCTCATAGTCATAGGAACATGTATAAGTCATGAAGAAAGCAATAGCAACATACTAAACGATCGATTGCTAAGCTAACGAAATGGGTCAAGTCAATCACATCATTCTCTAATGATGTGACCCCGTTAATCAAATGACAACTCATGTCTATAGTTAGGAAACGTAACCATCTTTGATCAACGATCTATTCAAGTAGAGGCATACTAGTGACACTCTGTTTATCTATGTATTCACACATGTATTATGTTTCCGGTTAATACAATTCTAGTATGAATAATAAACATTTATCATGACTAGCTGAAGGCCCGTGCGTTGCCACAGAATAACAACCTTATATACAAGAACTTTGATCAAAACATCATTGCATTTCAACAACATGAGTGTAGCATGTGGCTTGTGATTGTGTTGCGTGCAAATATTGGGTTACACTTGCTTCCTCGGTAATCACCTAACAGCACTTCAGTTTCTTTCTTTGTATTGCCATGTTATATTAGGTTTATCTAAGCCAAACTACAGTTAAAAAGGTTGACATAGTGCAATTCTCCCCCAAAATTATTAGCAATCAAACTCTTATAAAAAATCATCCCTTTTGATTGGTTATTATCAAATACAATAATACTCCTTCCATTCCGAAATATAAAATCTTTTATTTGCGAAATATATAACCTTTTAGAGATTCCAATATTGACTACATACAGAGCAAAATGATTGAATCTACACTCCAAAATAAAAAAAGCAATAGTCGGTGGCACTATTTATTCCACTGACTAACACGTCTCCCCTATCTAATAATCCTACTATCAACCCAACCAACACATAGCGCTCCTACACTTGCCAGCCCCTCCTCTATGAGCCAACACCGCCAACCTTGTTGTGCCTTCCACACCTCACTCCTCCATCTCAATCTGCTAGTTCTACACAATACCCGAGCCTCCTCTCCATGACTGTGATGTTGTCACCGTCCCAATGTCATATCCCAGAAACTCCCTCTTCCCATGTTCCATAAGCTGAGAATCTAGGAAAGAACTACATTAAAAATGGCAGAGTTGGATGTACAGGGAGAATAGAGTGCTTATATTAGGCAGAAATATACACAACAAATTTGATAAACATCATGAAAATCTTGGCTACAACATGCAAAGTTCTTTCATAAACTACAACATAGGAAAACTCCAACCAACTTAGCACACAAATTACAACAAAAGTGAACAAGATAGATGTCATTTTCTTGTAGCCATGCCGCTTTTTTTGCCAAGATTGAGCTTTGTGATTTAACATTTAGGTTTAATAGGTCCATAGGAAATAGGCTCTCTGAATCAGAAACAATAAACTATATAGGTAGCTTGTCAGGAACCCATATCAATCCACTACATGTCTGCATGAAACTGAAACAAATCATAATTAGTAAACAGTTCTAGGGAGCAAAAGGGTAAACAATATAGAATCTTGCAAACCAAAATAAGTACCTACATCAATAAAATTCTACAATTAAACAACCGCAGATCCTTACCGACTCTTCCCCTTATGCAGCAATGGTTCATATACCACAACCCTCTAAAATTACGAATACCTCTTTTGAAAGATAAACTCATGTTTCTTAAGTTGATTCTGTTCAAATAACTACATAAAGTGCAGCATGGTTCCTAGAAACATCATACAAAGTCAATCAAATGCAATATGTATATGTACTTTGCCTGTTTCTGTTCTGTAAGATTGGACTGAACTGATGAACTCAAAATAAGATTTGTTATATGACACCAAAAAAAGCACTCGCAGCTCCCAATCCAATAACCCACTCAGGAAGGATAAAGAGGTGGAATTAGCTAACAATGCAAAGTAGGATGCGGCTGCAATGGTTCTATTCTTTGAAGGTAGACCCGGTTCCTACTCTACAACAATAGGGTTCATGCTCAAGTGCCCCGCTACCATACTTTACACCCCTACCAATTAGCAACATCTCATCTTCAATAAAGAAAACCTTATCAAAATGCTTGTATTAGGACAAACCCCTCATATTTATAATCCTTAAGCTAAACCTCCTTTTTCTTTCCCAGCTTGAGTGCAAAAACAAAGGAAATCCTAAAAGAAATTGTAGCGACAGTGATACCCCTGGAATTCCACAAACCCCAGTGCACCATTTGCAGCCGCTTATGCATTATCAGTGGGTTCTCCATCATCATATATGTGGTTAGTGTACACACGCACACAAGCACGCGGGAGCGTGCACACACACACACACACACACACACACACACACGAGAAACAACAGTTTGCTTGAGGCCATTACGTTCTTTTACAGAAAGCAGCAACCGAGTTCACAGCATTAGATTGATAAGTTCAATTTGCACACAAATAAACAGATTCTCTCCAGGATTTTTTTTGCTGCAAACAGTGTGTGGGTTAAAAGCACACAAACATATAGATCCCATTTGGATTATGCCCGAGCTGGCCATGCCAAATCGGGGGCGTGTCAAAAAATAAGTGAACACTTCACCCTCCCTCGTCTCGCCAGCAATTGACGTGAAATTGCACAGGAAAGTTGGGCTAGCATCAGCACGCCAAGTAATTAGCCTTGATCCAAGAATACGCCCACATATCTGGTCAACGCCAATTTTTCAGCATTGCAGGCTCGGGCTCCAATCCGAATAGGCCATAGACACTCCCAATATTGGTAGGCTTATAGTGTCTTAACTCTTAAGTGCCTTTGGAACCTCAAACAAATTTGGAATTGCCCACATTTCACTTTTGTTGTACAATTTATACAGGTATATGGGTTACAGAATTCAGCAACCTATGAACCATGATGGGCTCATGGTGAAAACCTATGTTGGAAAGTCAACAATCTATGAATTAAAGCAGCGATGTATCATGTGGTCAGTTCAGCATTCTACGAATCAAAAGGGCAAGAGCTCACGTTGCTAAGAAGAATAGCACAAGCGTTCCTTCTTCAGCTTCTCCTGTCATCGTCCTCTGCAGCATGGTCATCCTACACATGTTCGGATTTTCCAAGCATCCCAAAAGAAGCAGTTATAGTCATAGTATGGACCAAAAAAATTGTTGTATGAAAAACTAAGCAACATCTTACCTCGTATCAATCTTGTATGTCTGCCGGTCTTCTGCCCAATGCCATCCAATCTCAACCCGGTGGCGACGGCGCGGGCATATATCTGCGGCCGCCGCGGTCGACCAAGTCCTGGGGCTTCTCCCAGCTCCGGCTACAGGGTGTACGTGTGCTGAAACAGACACATGGCGCCAAGCTTGGAGCAAAGGAGGAGACGGTACGCGCATAGCTAAAGTCAGCAAGAAGAAGCCTTGCAGGCGGGTGCGCGCAGACGTCTTCACCATGGGAGCTGTCAATGGAGGCGGGGAGGCGGGGACAAGGGAGGGGGAGGGGTCAGCAGTGGCGATGAGGACCATGTGGGGGCGTGGCAGACAGGAGGATTGAAGGGTGAACGGAGGGAGGGGCGGACGACACAAGTGATCCAAATGCCCTTGTGGCGGGTGGTTTGGGAGAGGGAAGGGGAGATCGTGGCCTCGTGCGTGATGGTCATGGCGAGTAGAGAGGGAAGGTCATATGGTCGCGGTTGTTTTGTTTTTTGTTTTTACCGTGCGGAAGAAGCGCTTGATGCGGGTGGGGAGCATGGGTTGAACCATCACGACGTTTGATTCTCCTTTAATAGTAGAGATATAAGGAAATAAATAATAACTTTATTATTGCCTCTAGAGCATATTTCCTTCAATCCTATTCCACCCATAGTGCTATGTCCATGGCTCGTGCTCATATATTGCGTAAAAGTTGAAAGAGTTTGAAAAGGCTAAGTATGAAACAATTGCTTGGCTTGTCATCGGGGTTGTGCATGATGAGAGCATTTTGTGTGACGAAAATGAAGCATGGCCAAACTATATGATTTTGTAGGGATAAGTTTTCTTTGGCTATGTTATTTTGATAAGACATAATTGCTTGATTAGCATACTTGGAGTATTACTATTTTTATCTTAACAATAAACTTTTATCTTGAATCTTTTGGATCTAAACATTCATGCCACAATAGAGAAAAATACATTGAAGAACATGCTAGAAAGCATTCCACATCAATTCTGTTTTTATCATTTACCTACTCGAGGACAAGAAGGAATTAAGCTTGGGGATGCTTGATACGTCTCCAACATATCTATAATTTTTTATTGTTCCATGCTATTATATTATCTGTTTTGGATGTTAATGGGCTTTATTTCACACTTCTATAAAAAAATTGGGACTAACCTATTAACCCAAGGTCCAGTGCAAATTGTTGTTTTTTTGCCTATTTCAGTGTTTCGCAGAAAAGGAATATCAAACGGAGTCCAAATGGAATGAAACCTTCGGGAGCATGATTTTTGGAACAAACCTGATTCAGAGGACTTGGAGTGGACGTCAAGAAACGAACGAGGTGTCCACGAGGCAGGGGGCGCGCCCTCCCCCCTCGTGGGCCCCTCGTGGCTCAACCGACCTACTTCTTCCTCCTATATATGTTCACATACCCCAAAAACATCCAGGAGCACCACGAAACCCTATTTCCACCGCTGCAACCTTTTGTACCCAAGAGATCCCATCTTGGGGCCTTTTCCGGAGCTCCGCCAGAGAGGGCATCGATCACGGAGGGCATCTACATCAACTCCATGGCCCCTCCGATGATGTGTGAGTAGTTTACTTCTGACCTTCGGGTCCATAGTTATTAGCTAGATGGCTTCTTCTCTCTCTTTGAATCTCAATACAAAATTCTCCTCGATCTTCTTGGAGATCTATTCGATGTGACTCTTTTTGCGGTGTGTTTGTCGAGATCCGATGAATTGTGGGTATATGATCAAGTCTATCTATGAACAATATTTGATTCTTCTCTGAAATCTTTTATGTATGATTGGTTATCTTTGCAAGTATCTTCGAAATATCAGTTTGGTTTGGCCTACTAGATTGATCTTTCTTGCAATGGGAGAAGTGCTTAGCTTTGGGTTCAATCTTGCGGTGCTCGATCCCAGTGACAGAAAGGGAAACGACACGTATTGTATTGTTGCCATCGAGGATAAAAAGATGGGGTTTATACCATATTGCTTGAGTTTATCCCTCTACATCATGTCATCTTACATAATGCGTTACTCTGTTCTTATGAACTTAATACTCTAGATGCATGCTGGATAGCGGTCTATGTGTGGAGTAATAGTAGTAGATGCAGGCAGGAGTCGGTCTACTTCTCATGGACATGATGCCTATATACATGATCATGCCTAGATATTCTCATAATTATTCGCTTTTCTATCAATTGCTCGATTGTAATTTGTTCACCCACCGTAATACTTATGCTATCTTGAGAGAAGCCACTAGTGAAACCTATGGCCCCGGGGTCTATTTTCTATCATATAAGTTTCCAATCTATTTTATTTTGCAATCTTTACTTTCAATCTATATCATAAAAATACCAAAAATATTTATCTTATTATTATCTCTATCAGATCGCACTCTCGTAAGTGACCGTGAAGGGATTGACAACCCCTTTATCACATTGGTTGCGAGGTTCTTATTTTTTTGTGTAGGTACGAGGGACTTGTGTGTGGCCTCCTACTGGATTGATACCTTGGTTCTCAAAAACTAAGGGAAATACTTACGCTACTTTGATGCATCACCCTTTCCTCTTCAAGGGAAAACCAACGCGGTGCTCAAGAGGTAGCATTGCCACTGAAGCAATATTAGAGTCTGAACTAGTGGAATCGGTCAGACCGAGACACAGTTCGGTGGCTCCGAGATTGCTAGGGTTTCACTGAGAACCGAACTCGGTCACACCGATTGGCAAGTTTCGGTCAGACCAAAAGTTACAAGTACAATGGCCTAAGCCAAATCGGTGAGACCGATTTCTACAACTCGGTCGGTCCGAGATGAGTTCGGCGGAAACCTTTTTCGAATCAAAACTAATCTAAAGGAAGTTTTTGTTGGATAGAGTGATCTCATACGTGGTAAGAAAGATAGAAAATCACACCCAGAAGTGGAATCAACAATTTGGTCAATGTGCGGCAGGGGGAAGGGTCTTTAGGACATGTGTTGTTCAAGTATGTGAAATCAATGCAAAGCCTCCATTTTTCGTTTGCCTTGCACACCACCACTGGATTTGCTAACCAAGTTGGATGCAGTACCCCCCTGACCAGACCAGCTGCTTCAAGCTTCTTGATTTCCTCGGCAATAAACTGCTATCGCTCCAAAGCTTGCTTTCTGACCTTTTGCTTGACGGGCCGAGCATGAGGGCAGACAGCAAGGTGGTTCTCGATTACCTCCCTAGGAACATCGGGGATGTCAGATGGCTGCCAAGCAAACACATCGACATTCTCCTGCAGGAAGGCAACGAGTGTGCTTTCCTATTTGTCGCCAAGGGTGGCGTTGATGGTGAATGTACTCTTAGCGCCATCCTGTCTTGCCGGAACCCTCTTCACGGCAGGTGAAGCAACCTTGGGTCTCTTGCTAGTGGAACTCTCAGGCAGGTCATCAACGGGTGTAATGCACTCCAAAGAGGCGCGCTTCCTGGATTCCTTGCTGGCATCTCTGCTAGCCTTCTTTCCCTTCTTTGTTTCCTTGGCTGGAGCGGGGGCGTCAGCTGCCTTAGCTGCTACCGCATCCCGGTACATTTTGTCCACACATATGATTGCATCTTTCTTGTCTGATGGGATGGAAATGACACCCATTGGCCCTGGCATCTTCAAAGTATTGTAGGCATAGTGGGATGCTGCCAGGAACTTTGCCAGAGTTGGACGACCAAGAATCCCATTATAAGTCAAAGGACGTTCAACAACGTCAAACACGACCCTCTTAGTCCGGTAGTTTAGTTCCCCGCCAAATGTCACAGACAATGTGATCTTCCCCTTTGGTCGGCTCCTACCGGGGTTGATTCCTTGGAATGTACCTGTGGCCTTGAGTTCCTCATCATGAATCTGTAGCATGTTGACCACCTTAGGGGAGATCAAATTCAGCCCAGCCCCACCGTCAACTAGCATCTTCGTGACCTTGAAGTTGCGGATCGTTGGAGAAACCAACAGTGGCAAGCACCCTACCGCAGTAGTGTGGTCAAGGTGATCCTCTTCGTCAAAGATGATAGGCGGCGGGACCATTTTAGTGGCCTTTGAGAATCCACGATTGGCTCCACGGCATTGACTTCTCATGCCCATTTCTTGAGTTGCCGATGAGAGGAGTGCAAGGACGCACCTCCGTCAATGCACATGGCTTCAGCCGCCTTCTGTAATTCTTGTTCGTTGGTTCCTTCCTCATCTTCCTCATGACTTACATCATCTCCTTCTTTCTTTTCACGCCCCTAGTGGGTTTTTCTTTCTGCTGTGGGGCCTTGTTGCGGCGGCCTCCTTTACCGCCATGGCCCTTCCTGCCAGCACCTTCTTGGCTTCTCTCCCTGTCACGCTTCTCGTATTCAGCCTTTTGCTTTTGAACAAGTTGCTCAACTTGATGACACTCTTGGAGATCATGGCCCTTGGTGCGGTGGATCTTGTAGTATGGCCCATCGAACTGTCCGGCTTTTTCTGCTGCTGCGACCTCGGCAATCAGCGCATGCAGCAGCTCCCTTGTGGGGGGCCTCAGTCTTGGTTTTCTTGAAGGAAATATGCCCTAGAGGCAATAATAAAGTTATTATTTATTTCCTTATATCATGATAAATGTTTATTATTCATGCTAGAATTGTATTAACCGGAAACATAATACATGTGTGAATACATAGACCAACAGAGTATCACTAGTATGCCTCTACTTGACTAGCTCGTTAATCAAAGATGGTTATGTTTCCTAACCATGAACAAAGAGTTGTTATTTGATTAACGAGGTCACATCATTAGTTGAATGATCTGATTGACATGACCCATTCCATTAGCTTAGCACCCGATCGTTTAGTATGTTGCTATTGCTTTCTTCATGACTTATACATGTTCCTATAACTATGAGATTATGCAACTCCCGTTTACCGGAGGAACACTTTGGGTACTACCAAACGTCACAACGTAACTGGGTGATTATAAAGGAGTACTACAGGTGTCTCCAATGGTAGATGTTGGGTTGGCGTATTTCGAGATTAGGGTTTGTCACTCCGATTATCGGAGAGGTATCTCTGGGCCCTCTCGGTAATACACATCACATAAGCCTTGCAAGAATAATAACTAAGATGTTAGTTATGAGATGATGTATTACGGAACGAGTAAAGAGACTTGCCAGTAACGAGATTGAACTAGGTATTGGATACCGACGATCGAATCTCGGGCAAGTAACATACCGATGACAAAGGGAACAACGTATGTTGTTATGCGGTCTGACCGATAAAGATCTTCGTAGAATATGTAGGAGCCAATATGGGCATCCAGGTCCCGCTATTGGTTATTGACCGGAGACGTGTCTCGGTCATGTCTACATTGTTCTCGAACCGTAGGGTCCGCACGCTTAACGTTACGATGACAGTTATTATGAGTTTATACATTTTGATGTACCGAAGGTTGTTCGGAGTCCCGGATGTGATCACGGACATGACGAGGAGTCTTGAAATGGTCGAGACGTAAAGATTGATATATTGGAAGCCTATGTTTGGACATCGGAAGTGTTCCGGGTGAAATCGGGATTTTACCGGACTACCGGGAGGGTTACCGGAACCCCCCGGGAGCCAAATGGGCCAACATGGGCCTTAGTGGAAAGGTGAGAGGGCAGCCCACATAGGGCTGCGCCTCCCCCCCTCTCCCTAGTCCTATTAGGACTAGGAGAGGGGCCGGCCACCTCTCTTTCTCTCCCCTTTAAGGATTCCTAGTTGGACTAGAATTGGAGGGGGGAGTCCTACTCCCGGTAGGAGTAGGACTCCTCCTGCGCCTCCCTCCACTTGGCCGGCCAGCCCCCCTCCCTCCAACCTTTATATATGGGGGCAGGGGACACCCCAAGACACACAAGTTGATCCTTGAGATCGTTCCTTAGCCGTGTGCGGTGCCCCCTGCCACCAAATTCCACCTCGATCATACCGTTACAGTGCTTAGGCGAAGCCCTGCGTCGGTAGTACATCAAGATCGTCACCACGCCGTCGTGCTGACGGAACTCTTCCTCGATGCTTTGCTGGATCGGAGCCCGAGGAACGTCATCGAGCTGAACGTGTGCTAAGAACTCGGAGGTGCCAGAGTAACGGTGCTTGGATCGGTCGGATCGGAAAGAAGACGTACGACTACTTCCTCTACGTTGTGTGATCGCTTCCGCAGTCGGTCTGCGTTGGTACGTAGACAACACTCTCCCCTCTCGTTGCTGTGCATCACCATGATCTTGCATGTGCGTAGGAAAATTTTCGAAATTACTGCGTTCCCCAACATTTCTTGCCAGTACCAGGATCACCAGAGCTCTCAACGGCCAATACTTCTTCTCCTTGTGCTTCCTATTGAGCCTCCAATTCCTCCCCTTTGGGTTGGCGGCACCGTCATCGTCATCTGAGTCGATTTCGACGCCAGCCTCCTCTTCGGGGAGTCGCCTTCCTTCTTCAGCCCAAGCACACTTATCCACCAAGGTGTATAACTCATTGGCGATATTGGGCAACCGGACGTTCATCTTGGCCCGCATCCTTCTGTTGCGTACATTCGAGTGGAACGTGATAATCATGGCTGTAGGATGTATCTCCAGGATGTTACGGTGTACTCGACTAAACCTTTGTATGTACTAACACAGATCCTCTCCTTCCTTCTGTGGAAGGACCTGCAGATCACTAGGCTGTCCAGGCTCTTGGTAGCTGCCTATGAAGGCGCCAACAAACTCATTGCACAAGTTTGCCCATGATTAAATGGAGTTTTCCGGCAGGTGCATCAGTCATGATCTCACATTTGGCTTAAGAGCCAAAGGGAAATAGTTGGCGAACACCTTCTCATCTCTGCCTTCAGCGGCTTGAACAATAATTGTATAAATGCTCAAAAACTCTGTCGGGTTTAACTTTCCATCATATTTTTCTGGTAGTTCAGGCTTGAAGACGCGGGCAGATGGCCAGCGGACCTGCCGCAGCTCACGAGTGGCAGGGCACCCAACCTCGAAAGGTAGGTACCTGCCAGCACCGAGCGCGGGCTCGTCATCACCTGGTCCATTGCGCCTGTCAGACTGACGGTGTGCCTCTCAACGTCACTATATGGTGACTCGTGCATCTTCCTTCCGCTGGTCTTCTAGAACCCGCCGCTGATCACGACGGGTTTGTGGGTCAGACGAAGCCATCAATGTCTTGTCGGGCTCGTCGACTCATTGAGCTCGCCGAGGCTTCCACTGGGTCTGTTGTCGTGGAGGGGATTGCACCATTGGTGTAGCCTTCTCAACACGACCAACGTCACAGGTTGCCATCGCCGTTCGCTGGCATTGTGATGGCTCTGCATGCTGTGATTTACCAGCTTCAACAAAGCCAATCAAACTCTGGATGGTGGCCCTCCACTCATCCATCTTGTCAGCCGTTGGCGAAAAGTTCAACAGGAGCCGGGCTCGCGTCATTGCTTCTACGTCCATACTTGGCATGGCCAGTGAGGCAGACTGCGATGTCGCTCGACTTCTGAAAGACCAGCAGGAGCATCGTCGCGTTCTTGCCATCGTGAACCACTTGCCAAAGCAGTCCGGTGATGAGTGGGCCGTGCTTGGGGGTCGGCGGCTCTATTTGGTGCTTCGCCCTGCCTGTCTTGTTCTGGGCAGGGCGCACGCCTAGTAGCCGCGCCCGTGGTGGGCGGAACTAGAGGATCGCGGCTCGCACCGGAGCGGGCGTTGTTGTTGCGACTGTGCCTGCTAGTACAACGGGGACGAGGAGACTGAACGTTCCCTCCCCCTGCAGCTTCCGTATCCAGCTCACCGGGGTGCTGCTGATGTCGCGTGCCCTCTGCGCTTCCTGCTCTAGCTTCTACCGCGGGGGGCACAACGATGGCGCCGCCTATGCCGGTCGTGTCGCCTGTAGCACCTGCCTCACCCAACACTGATGTGACGCCTACAACGTCCACAGCTGTGTGCGAGGGGGCCTTCGAAGTGGATGGTTGTGTGGTCGCGTCAGGTTTCTTCTTGGGCACCATGGATGGAGAAGATGATGACGAAAAGGATGTTGATGAATATCGACGCGTTGTTCACAACTTTGGGTTCACGCAAGTGATGCCCCCTTACCTGGTGCGCCAAAGATGTCATGGGAGAGCACGATCACCTATGGGGCCATGATCCCCTTTGTGGTTCGGCAAGGGGGAGGTTGATGTCGCTTGAACTATGTCGGTATTTCCTCAAAGAGGAAGGGATGATCCAGCACAATTATGGTAGGTATTTCCCTCAGTTATAAAACCAAGGTATCAGTCCAGTAGGAGAACCAAGCAACACTATGTAAATGGTACCTTCACACAAAGAACAAATACTTGCAACCCGACACATAAGAGGGGTTGTCAATCCCTCCACGGTAAAAAGATAGATTAAAGAGAATGGCTAAATAGATCTAGCAAGAACACAAAATAAAATAAGTAAAGAAAAAGTGTAGCAAGGTATTTTTGGGGTTTTGGAAATATAGATCTGAAAACAATATGATAAAAGATAGACCCGAGGGGCATAGATTTCACTAGTGGCTTCTCTCGAGAAAATAGCGTACGATGGGTAAACAAATTACTGTTGGGCAATTGATAGGAGATCAAATAATTATGACGATATCCAAGTCAATGATCATGTATATAAGCATCACATACAAGATTAGTAGATCGACTTCTGCCCGCATCTACTACTATTATTCCACACATCGACCGCTATCCAGCATGCATCTAGTGTATTAAGTTCATGGAGAAACGGAGTAATACAATAAGAATGATGACATGATGTAGACAAGATCTATTCATGTAGGAATAGACCCCATCTTTTTATCCTTAATAGCAACGATACATACATGCCTCGCTACCCCTTCTCTCATTGGGTAAGGACATCGCAAGATCGAACCCATCACAAAGCACCTCTTCCCATTGCAATAAAAATCGATCTAGTCGGCCTAACTAAACCAAAGATTCGGAGAAGAAATACGAGGCTATAAATAATCATGCATATAATCGATCAAAGAAAACTCAAATAGTATTCATCGATGTAGATCTGATCATAAACTCGAACTTTATCGGATCCCAACAAACACATCGCAAAAATTCATTACATCAAATAGATCTCCAAGAACAACGAGGAGAACATTGTATTGAGAATCAAAAAGAGAGAAGAAGCCATCTAGCTACTGCCTATGGACCCGTAGGTCTATGGTGAACTACTCACACATCATCAAAGGAGCACCAATGAGGATGATGAACACCTCCATGATCGTGTTCCCCTCCGACAGAGTGCCGGAATAGGACTCTAGATTGGATCTCGTGGTTTTGGAACTTGTGGCGGCTGGAATTGTGTTTTGTCGACTCCTCTAGGGTTTCTGAAATATTTGGGTATTTATACTTTTATAGAGCTGAGAGGCGGTGGAGGAGAAACTTGTGGGCCCCACAACCCTAATACGGCGCGCCCTGGTGTATTGTGGGCCTCACAGGCCTCCCTTCTGGTGCTTCCTTGACTCCCAAGTTGTCTTTTGGTCCCAAAAAATCTCCAAAAAGTTTTGCTGTATTTGGACTCCATTTGGTACTGATATTCCGCGAAGTAAAAACAAGCAAAAAACAGCAATTGGCACTAGGCACTATGTCAATAGGTTAGTCCCAAAAAATGATATAAAGTTGCTATAAAATGATTGTAAAACATCTAAGAATGATAATATAACAGCATGGAACAATAAAAAAATTATAGATATGTTGGAGACGTAACAGCATCCCAAAGCTTAATTCATGCTCATCCTCAAGTAGGTAAATGATAAAAACAGAACTTTTGATGTGGAATTCTGCCTAACATGTTCATCACATATTCTTTTCTTTTGTAGCATGGACATTTGGACTTTTAGATGGTTCAAAGCAATAGTCCATATTTGACACGAAGACTTCAATACTCAAGCATATCAACAAGCAACCATGTATTTCAAAATATCAACACTAAAGGAAGTTATCCCTAGCCCATCATGCTCAATCATTGATCTATTCACGAAACACACTCGAACATTATCTACATCCAATGCACAAGTGTGATCATAGTGCTCCCTAGTTGATGCTTTATAAGAGAAGATGGAGACTCAAATAAAAATAAAAATTACATAAATAAATAGATAGGCCCTTCGCAGATGGAAGTAGAGATTTGTAGGGGTGCTAGAGCTCAAAGCAAAAATTGAGAGATAAATTTTTTGAGAGGCATGGTTTTCCTGTCAATGAAAACGACCAAGTAGTTCCTAGTACTTTCCATGCTAGATACATCATAGGCGGTTCCCAAACAAAAAATAAAGTTTATTCCTTTTTCCACCATTCTTTCACAATCCATGGCTAGCCGTATCCACGGGTGCCTTCCATACCAACATTTTCCAAGGAATTTATTATTGAACAACATAAATACTTTTTTGCATTTTGGGACTGGGCATCCCTATTACCTTTGCCACACTCTCGCGCAATGACAATTGAATAAACACTCATCTTGAGAATAATGCATCTAGCATGAAAAAAATTGGCCACCCCCCGTCGCTTCATGAGTGGTATGGGCACACAAAAAGGAAATTTATTTTGAAAATTAGAGCTGGCACATACAAATTTACTTGGAACGGCACGGAAATACCGCATATAGGTAGGTATGGTGGACTCATATGGCAAAACTGGGTTTAAGGATTTTGGATGCACAAGTAGTATATGATCGGGTTGCATCTGGTATGATTAGGGTGCTTTATCTAAACTAGGCATGATAACTTGGCTAACTTTCCTACTCTGATAGCATCTCTGAACGACAAGTATCCTCAACCGCTATAACGAAGGAATGAATCTATTAAGTGGGAAAGAGCCCTCGTGGCAGCTATATCCGCGAGGATTCCAAGTATTATAATTCATCTTGTTACAAACCCACATCAAACATGCAACTGCTTGTCGCATACTCCTGCTACTCCGACCTATGCTTCTCACATCGCATCCTTGGTCCTTAAACGATGGTATATTCTTTTTTCTAGGTTCTATGAGCGTAAATGGAGACACTTCCCCCTTCTTCAACATATGAATATGCCTCGCCTCGAAGATAATGAAATCCTAAGTAAGGAGAGAGATACTCCACACGAAGGAATGACCCGTCAGGTTCGAAGTGACTTAGGTTGGACTAGGACCCACCTATCTCCACCAAGAAGGAATCGCTTTGGTTACGTAGTTCAATTGACGATAAAAGCCAACCTAATCTGCGGGCCGGTAGGCCAGCCAACTAACTCTTCAAATGAATAACTTATTTCCCCACACCTATCTCTATGAAACTTCCTTCATAGTTAGGAGAGGTTTTTTAGCTTTTTGTCTCTTTTACCGCAGGAAGTTCCCCAAAAGTATCAAAGGCCGGAGGGCTTTGTACCAACCATTCTAGTGTGGTTGGATTTTGTTCAATAACCCAAGGATTTTCCGCTCATTTTTGGTTCTTTCCACTACTTGAAGTGATTGCGACAACTACGAAGAAACGAGGAATCCCAACTACGAATATATAAGAATCGAAACTGCTCAGAGCATTCCATCAGGCGTAAGCATCTAGATAATCTGGAATGCGACGTGGCATACCCGAAAGCCCTAAGAAATGCATGGGAGAGAAGGTCAGATTAACCCCAAAAAAAGTGATCCAAAAATGGATTTGGCCTAAAGTTTCAGTATATGTCCGAGCAAACATTTTACCCACCCAATAGTAAAATCCAGCAAATAAAGCAAAAATGGCTCCCATAGAAAGTACATAATGGAAATGTGCAACCACATAATAAATATCATGTAGAGCAATGTCTAGCCCAGAGTTTGCTAGAACTATTCTAGTGAGCCCTCCTATGGTGAACAAAAAGATGAACCCTACAGCAAATAACATGTGTGTTTTGTATTGTATCGAACCTCCCCACATGGTAGCGATCCAACTAAAGATTTTGATTCCTGTGGGCACAACTACGATCATGGTAGCTGCGGTGAAGTAGGCACGCATATCAATGTCTAAGCCCACAGTAAACATATGATGAGCCCAAACTATAAATCCAAGAACACCTATACTTATCATGGCATAAACCATGCCCAGATACCCGAAGACCGGTTTTCTTGAAAAGGTCAATACGATATGATTAATAATACCAAATCCAGGCAGAATGAGAATATACACCTCTGGATGGCCGAAGAACCAAAAGAGATGCTGGTATAATATTGGGTCTCCCCCTCCTGCGGGATCAAAAAAGGTTGTATTAAAGTTTCGATCGATTAATAACATTGTAATTGCCCCCGCTAGTACCGAAAGTGATAATAAAAGTAGGAATACTGTCACTAGAACGGACCACACAAAAAGTGGTAATCTATGCATAGTCATTCCAGGTCCACGCATGTTGAAGATAGTTGTTATAAAATTGATAGAACCTAAAATTGATGAAATACCTCATAGATGAAGACTAAAAATTGCTAAATCAACAGCTCCTCCAGAATGGCTGGTAATACCACTTAAGTGCGGATAAACTATCCACCCAGCGTCGCTGCCCACTTCTACTAAGGCTGAGCTTAATAAGAGCAAGAGACTTGGTGGCAACAACTAGAATGATATATTATTTAATCATGGAAATGCCATGTCAGGTGCACCTATCAGAATCGGAGCAAACCAATTACCAAATCCACCTATCATCGCCGGCATAACCATAAAAAGGATCATTAAAAAAGTGTGAGCCGCTATTAAAACATTATAAAGTTGATGATTCCCACCAAGAATTTGATCGCCGGGTCGGGCTAATTCCATACGAATCAGTACGGAGAAGCATGTGCCCATCACTCCTAATATGTGATGAATATTCAAGAAGGATATAATGAAAACTTTCATGTAGATCATTGGATATGATAAGTTTGATTCCTTGCAATAGTTTTGAGATATGGAGATAGTAATATGTGAGTCATGTTGGTGGGTAATTGTGCTTTAGTAAGAATATTGGTGTTAAGGTTTGCGGTTCCCTATGCAAGCACGAAAGTCAATAATTATGCAATGAAATTACATCCTACTTGTGGTGCATTATTCGGTGTTAATTATGCTTAATGCTCGTTTATGAGAATTTTTGTTTCTTGGTTGATTGCTTCTCAATCTATTTGCTAGCCTTCATTTCTACTAAGTGGAAATAATACTTATGCGTCCAAAATCCTTAAACCGAGTTTTGCCATATGAGTCCACCATACCTACCTATATATGCGGTATTTTCATACTGTTCCAAGTAAATTTGTATGTGCCAACTCTAATTTTCAAAATAAAATTCCTTTTTATGTGCCCGTACCGCTCATGAAGCGACAGGGGGTAGCCAATATTTTTCATGCTAGATGCGTTATTCTCAAGATGAGTGTTTATTCACTTATCATTGCACAAGAGTGTGGCAAAGGTAATAGGGATGCCTAGTCCCAAAATGCAAAAAAAAAATATTTATGTTGTTCAATAATAAATTCCTTGGAAAGTGTTGGTATGGAAGGCACCCGTGGATACAGCTAGCCATGGATTGTGAAAGAATGTGGAAAAAGTAATAAACTTTATTTTCTGTTTGGGAACCACCTATGATGTAATTAGCATGAAAAGTACTGGGAACTACTCGGTTGTTTTCGTTCACAGGAAAAGCATGCCTCTCAAAATATTTATCTCTAAATGTTTGTTTTGAGCTCTGGCACCTCTATAAATCTCTACTTCCCTCTGCGAAGGGCCTATCTATTTATTTTATGCTATTTTTATTTTTATTTGAGTCTCCATCTTCTCTTATAAAGCACCAACTAGGGAGCACTATGACAACACTTGTGCATTGGATGTAGCTAATACTCAAGTGTGTTCCGTGAATGGATCAATGATTGAGCATGATGGGTTAGGGATAACTTTTTTAGTGTTGATATTTTGAAAGATATGGTTGCTTGTTGATATGCTTGAGTATTGAAGTCTTCATGTCAAATATGGACTATTGCTTTGAGCCATCTAAAAGTCCAAATGTCCATGCTACAAAAGAAAAGAATATGCGATGAACAGGTTAGGCAACATTCCACTTCAAAAATTCTGTTTTTATCATTTACCTACTCGAGGACGAGCAGGAATTAAGCTTAGGGATGCTGATACGTCTCCAATGTATCTATATTTTTTGATTGTTCCACGTTGTTATATTATCATTCTTGGATGTTTTACAATCATTTTATAACAACTTTATATCATTTTTTGGGACTAACCTATTGACATAGTGCCAAGTGCCAGTTGTTGTTTTTTGCTTGTTTTTTACTTCACAGAATATCGGTACCAAACGGAGTCCAAACGTAGCGAAACTTTTTGGAGTTTTTTTGGGACCAGAAGACGACTTGGGAGCCAAGGAAGCACCAGAGGGGAGGTCTGTGGGGCCCACAAGACACCAAGGCGTGCCAGGAGGCCCAGGCGCGCCCTAATGGGTTGTGGGGCCACAGGGGTACGTCTCCTCCACCACCTCTCAACTCTATAAATACCCAAACATTCCAGAAACCCTAGAGGAGTCGACGAAACACAATTCCAGCCACCGCAAGTTCCAGAACCACGAGATTCAATCTAGAGCCCGATTCCGGCACTCTACCGGAGGGGAACACGATCACGGAGGGGCTCATCATCCTCATTGGTGCTTCTCTGATGATGCGTGAGTAGTTCACCGTAGGCCTACGGGTCTGTAGGCAGTAGCTAGATGTCTTTTTCTCTCTTTTTGATTCTCAATACAATGTTCTCCTCATTGTTCTTGGAGATCTATTTGATGTAATGACTTTTTGCGGTGTGTTTGTTGGGATCCGATGAAGTTTGAGTTTATGATCAGATCTATATCCATGAATATTATTTGAGTTTTCTTTGATCGACTATATGCATGATTATTTATAGCCTCGTATTTCTTCTCTGAATCTTTGGTTTAGTTAGGCCGGCTAGATCAATTTTTATTGCAATGGAAAGAGGTGCTTTGTGATGGGTTCGATCTTGCGGTGTCCTTACCCAGTGACATAAGGGGTAGCGAGGCATGTATGTATCGTTGCTATTAAGGATAAAAAGATGGGGTCTATTCCTACACGAATAGATCTTGTCTACATCATGTCATCGTTCTTATTGCATTACTTTGTTTCTCCATGAACTTAATACACTAGAGCATGCTGGATAACGATCGATGTGTGGAGTAATAGTAGTAGATGCAGGCAGAAGTCGGCCTACTAATATTTGACGTGATGCATATATACATGATCATTGCCTTGGATATCTTCACAATTATTTGATATTCTATCAATTGCCTAACAATAATTTGTTTACCCATCGTACGCTATTTTCTCGAGAGAAGCCACTAGTGAAATCTACGGCCCCGGGTCTATCTTTTATCATATTGTTTTCAGATCTATATTTCCAAAACCCCAAAAATACCTTGTTGTATTTTTTATTACTTTTTTTGTGTTCTTGCTAGATCTATTTATCCAAACTCATACAATTTAATCTATCTTTTTACCATGGAGGGATTGACAACCCCTCTTACGCGCCGGGTTGCAAGTATTTGTTCTTTGTGTGCATGTACCGTTTACATAGTGTTGCTTGATTCTCCTACTGAATTGATAACCTTGGTTTCATAACTAAGAGAAATACCTACCGTAGTTGTACTGCATCACCCCTTCCTCTTTGGGGAAATACCGACGCGGTTTCAAGTCGCATCAGTTATCATTTGATAGACACTGCACATGAGAGCTACGTTGAATGTTGGATGAATCGAGGCTTCTGCATGAGGGCGAGGGAGATAAAATTTACCATTGGAGTTTGTTTGATTTGGATGAACATTCTTATTGAAGGTTCCATTTTTCTGTGCTAACACACAGGTATATAACTAGTTTGGCTATGTAAAATGATGACTGCAGGCACACAACCTCTGGAGCGATGATGAAAGCCACCATTCGGTTGGGTAAATCTGAACATGGACAGTTCATGGAAGGAAGAGGAGGGCACGGGAGGTGTTGGATGATACTCCGAGATCACGCAAGTGTTGTCATTTACTCATCTTGTCGCTTCATTCACATATGTATGAGCGCCCTTGAGGTGGATATGGTTGTGCTAATGGAGGGAGTGACTCTGGCCCTTGAGCGGAGTCCAAACAGACTCATCGTAGAGACGGGCTGCTCTGCGGTGGCCGACATGAACAATGACTCCAAGGCCAATAGGTCTTCGGTGGTTGCAATGGTTGGAGATATCCGACAGCTCATTGCATGCTCGTAGCATGAGATAACATTGATCAAACAGGAGCAAAACAAAGCTAGCCACACGCTCACCCAGAAGGAAGGGGTGGTTATTGCCCAAACCGCTGTATGGCTTTGTAGTGCTCCTGAGGAGATTGACATCCTTTGTCGACAGGGCAGTAATGACTCTGTTTAATTAATGAAAACCTTTTATGAGCAAAAAAGCTAATTTGGTGTAAATTAAAGTTACACAAAGCTCATTTTGTCCCGCGTGCAATTTTTTAACACGGTACAAATGTAGAAGCCCACATACACATAGATACACTTATTCTTAACAACACGCATGTGCACACCTATCTTCGTAGTCGACGGGAACGTCTCCTCCTAACATCACGGAAAAGTCTCAGATAAATACATGAAAATACGAGCACCAGTGTCGAAGTCTAGGACTTTAAACTTGGTGAACAGGTTTCACCGTAAGGAACCTAACCATCTGAGCTACTCTCAATTCTCGTCCTACCTGCGGAATTGGTTATGCATAATTGTACATAAAGCTCTTTCTATTTCAGAATAAAGAATTGGCCTTTTCTTTTAGGTTGTCAAAATAATATATATTTTTAGAATCAGTTAAAGAAAAAGGTGATACTTCTCCAACCCAGTTGCAAAAAAAAACAGCTTAACCCGACCTAACCTAACTGCAACCCGCTCACATGGTCGTTGGGGCCCACGTAAAAGTAGACGGCCCAGATTATTCCTTGGGCATCCGCTACCACCCCCAACGCCAGTGAGCTCAGCATCTCCACCTCCTCCTCCTCCTCCTCCCCCGTCGTCTCCGGCTCCGACTTCGACCAGAGGAAGCAAGGCAGGCAGGCAGGGGCGGGGCCGATCGATCCTACCCCGAACCTCACACACGCAGCAGAAACTTCCAGAAGCCGGTCCATTCCCATCCTCTTCGGCGGCCGACCAGCCGGCCAGATTCTCCTGATCCAAGGAGGGAGGGAGATGGGCCAGGCCTTTCGCAAGCTCTTCGATGCCTTCTTTGGCAACAAGGAGATGCGGGTGCGCCCTCTTCTCTCCTCTCTTCTCCTAATTAGTTTGTTGGGCGAATGGATCGGTCGACCGACTTTAAGAATGAATCAGAGCACATATCGATCCGCTCCTCCTTTGATTTACTATTAGTTTCATATGATTCTGTCTGATTTGATTTGTTTTCATCCTGATGAATACATACAACTGAGGAGCTAGCAGATTTTACATCTCAACCATGTGATGTGATGATGCTCGCTTTCTTACTAGCTGCTTTTCTGTCATGTTAGTTGCTATTTTCATCGCACTATGTATGCATACCATCCATGTACCATCAGAGATACTCAGAGGGCACAAAGATCCAAGCTAATTCGTTGTGCTCCTCGATTCTAATGGAACGGCCTGTTGCCTTATGCTAGGTGGTGATGCTTGGGTTGGATGCAGCCGGTAAAACCACCATACTCTACAAGCTACACATTGGCGAAGTACTCTCCACCGTCCCCACCATTGGTACAACATACCTGCCTGCCTATCTCTTTACTTATTAACTAATTTTGGGCTCGTGCAGTGTGCTTTCATACGACTAAACACGAAGCCCTTGAACTACTTTGCTAGTTAATCCATTCGTGGGCAGGTTTCAATGTTGAGAAGGTTCAGTACAAGAATGTAGTGTTCACTGTGTGGGATGTGGGCGGCCAGGAGAAATTGAGGCCCTTGTGGAGGCACTACTTCAACAACACGGATGCTCTGGTCATTACTCTCATTCCATATGCTTGCTTGTTGTTTCGTTGTATTTTAAGTAGCGATTCAACATAGGAACATATAGGACTACTAAAGCTATAAGTTCCTTTCCTCCAGTTAGTTGTTTCATTCTTTACTTGCTTCTCTTTTGTGCCCATCTGATTTATGAACAAGTTCAGTAGCAGTCACCAGGAAAGATGGTCAATTAGCTTATCTACTGTGGATATTTGCATACGTTAGTGCTCTTAGCTGCTGAGGCACCAAAAACAGACATGGTAGAATTGTTAGCCAAACAGGATAAGTGTCTGGATGTTACTACACATCTCCCTACCTAGCCTAGGACCTTCATCTTTGTGGATCATGCGAGAACTTGCCTTTGATTTATTGATGGGGCATAGTGATTTGTGATATGTCACTGCTTTCTTTAGATGTAAGCTTTCTCTGTTGCTTTTGTTAACTTGCAGATCTATGTGGTCGATTCCCTCGACAGGGATAGAATTGGAAGAGCCAGGGCTGAATTTCAGGTTTATGGCATTTCTTATCGAGAACCTGTTCCTGTTTCTGTGGTAATATCTGTTGTGATATGTGCTCTAACTTACTGCAATCTAATATCTCTTGCAGGCCATAATCAACGACCCATTTATGCTCAACAGTGTATTATTGGTGTTTGCTAACAAGCAAGACATGGTATGCTTGTCATGGTTTCTTTTGGTATCACGTGCACTTTTTCAAGATGGTCTGGTTTGTGTAGAATACTGTAGTAGATTATAATTGTCTGCCTTAAGACTGTTTGTTTTGGACTTGCTTCTTGCGTGCATATATAAAGAGTTTGCAGATTGTAGGGGATTTACATTGTTTACATATATGGACATGCTGCATTTATGTAGGGCTGAAGTAGCTTTTTGTTGATATTGTCAGTTTCACTTATGAAAAGGAAGAGTTCATTCTGGCTTAGAAAACAGGTTTATTTTCACTGCTCGTATGCTTAATCATGTAGTGTCTGTGTGTCTTGTGGATGCAGCGGGGAGCAATGACCCCGATGGAAGTATGCGAGGGTCTTGGTCTGTATGACCTGAACAACCGCATCTGGCACATCCAAGGCACGTGTGCTCTTAAAGGCGATGGCCTGTACGAAGGCTTGGACTGGCTAGCAACGACTCTGGATGAAATGCGAGCTACAGGGCGGTTAGCTTCGACATCGGCGTAAAGAGTAACAGGGATGGATTGTCTGTGTTTCTTGGCACCTCATTTTTCCTTTTTGTGTCTGCCCTGTGGCCGCCGTTTGATGTGGTCGCCAGATTTGTTGTAGTATGAATGATTCACAAGAGGAGATGCGTTTCTGAAGAGGGGGTGCTCCTCCTAGTTGGAAGCGCATATCTATTCTGTTCTACTCTAGGATTGTGGGATGTAAATACTGATGTTTCTACTGATGGCATGACACGCTCAATATTTGTGGTTTAGTCTGAAGAAATCACAGTATTTACTCTACTTTGTTCGTTTGTTGGGAATGACTAGCTAGAATACCAACGCTAAAAATGGAAAATTATGGGATGCTTTTCTTGGATTGGTGGTGTTGTGGACGTGGTGGCGTTAGCTGCTTCAAATCCATGTCGGAGAAGCTGAAGCAAAGGGTCTGTGTTGTACTCCCTCCGTCCCGAAACAAGTGTCTCAAGCTTTTGGGATGGAGGGACTACTAGGTATGAAAATTGTGGATGATATTTCTCGGACCCCTACTATTCTGGAGTTGTTGTTGTTGTTGGAGTCAGCAGAAACAAAGAGATGTATTTAGAAAAGTTGCAGAGAATATCTGAAGAAATCAAGCCCTTGAAGAACCAAGATGATTTTCTTATCAGAAATATAAGAAGAGAGTGGAATACTGCAGCTCATCATCTAGCTTTGTTAGTAGTGTCAAAAAACGTCCTGCATTATGGCACAGAGGGAGTAGAAATCAGAGTGTGAATATTGTCCGGTTCGGACTTGTGCCTGAACCTATGCGCGAGCTTTTGTATCTGACAATGTAAAATTCCCTTAAAGGGTAATGTTAACTGAAAGGGTCTGTCTAGGACACATCTAGATGTGACATAGTTATGTCGCATCTAAGCTAATGTCCACTCTGTTTGTGGTCTTTTTTTGTCTTTGTTTTTTTGTTTCTTGTTGCTGCATTATGTATTTGTGGGAGCTTAGATGTGGCATCCTTAAAAAACATCTAGATATGAATTAGACAAACTGTAACTGAAAACTAAGAAGGAACTCTCAGTGAACGCAATCGCAGCCGTTTGATCGAGATCAAACGACGGTAATTTTTTCTAAAAAAATGCATTCACTACAGTGAAATTGTCATGCCAGTCTCCAGAAATTGTCACCCTCCTACAGCTAATTGTTCGTGATTGCCATCCTCCCAGCGAACGTTCGCCAACTAACTCCGTGTTACACCCCCAGGGCACTAAATAACTAATTGGAGACTGGTAAAATATACTGGTCAAGATAGGCCCCGTCCATAGCCGAGCGAGGGAGGGGGGGATAAGGTGAAGGAAGCAGGCAAAGCGAGACGAGAGCGTAGCAGTCAGCGTGAGAGAGAGATGGCAGCGGGAACGGCCTGGGCGGGATGCCATCTCGCCCGCCTCCCCCACATTCCCATCTCGGTCAGCATCCCCGTGACCGGCGCTGCCGCTAGCAGCAGGAGGAGGAGGTGCGGGTTAGCGGCGGCGGCGGCGGCGGCAGCAGCAGCAGCGACAGACGGGCGGGTGCTGGGCCGCCGGCCCGTGGAGGACGTGTACAAGGTGCGCGTGGTGCGCGGCGCGGCGGCGCAGGAGCGGGTGGAGGCGCTGCGGGCGATGGAGACGTGGTCGACGTGGCGCACGGGGGGCCGCTGCCACCTGGCCTGGGACTGGCAGGTGGACCAGCTCGTGTACATCGTCGCCGGCGAGGTCCGCGTGCTCCCTGCCGGGGCCACCACCGGCGAGGAGTACATGCACTTCGTCGCCGGCGACCTGGTCCGGTACCCCAAGTGGCTGGAGGCGGACCTCCACTTCGACGGGCCCTACGAGGAGCGCTACCGCTTCCTCGCCTACGGCGACGACAACTGAACCGCCCCTCCTGGATGAATCCTGCCTGTATCGTCAGTAGCCTAGCTAGCTCCTTAGTCCTTCTATAGTTCACTGAAGCTTTCGTTCGAGTTGCTGCCTGGATGATTTCCTTTTGTTTACCATATACTCCTAGCCTGGGACAACAAGGAGTATTTCCTAGTCGATCGTTTGAGTTCATTCGAGAAGCACTGCACAATCTCCTTGTTGTACATTTGATAATTCGATTGGACATTGCTGGTAGCCCTCAGTCCACCGCTGGCCTTGTTCAGGACTAGTATGTTCGATCGGCTTTGGGATGCGGTCTACAGCACTAGCAGGAATGCAGGTGAGGATTGCAAGTTCTCTCGGCGCTGGAGCCGCCGAACTGGTTCTTACAGAGTGTCTCTATCTCCAGGCTGTTGTGCCAAGGACAGATTAGATTCAGTACTGCTAATTGCATCTGGAGGAATGGCTGTGTTCATCGCTTGATGCAGAGGTCGTGGCTATCCCCTTTTCTGGTGGAATGGTTGTGTTCATCGCTTGATGCAGAGGCCGTGGCTATCCCCTTTTCGAACACTCGCAAGATTTTCGCTTGGCATTCAGTACAGGATCTGGACGTCAGATCACAGAGTCCAGCATAGCCTTCAAGATGACATGGCTTCCTGTTATCTGTCTGCCAGAACAGAACTTCTTCCCTGTTGACAGTCTAGGACCCTGGTGGCTGCACGCTAGAAACCTGATTCCCAAGTGCAGCAAGAGGGAGGGAGTTTGACACTCTGATTATCTTAATCGCCTGGAGCGTATGGAAACGGCACGGTGCCCGGTTTTCAGAAATCTGGCGCTCCAGGCGAAGTTTGCCAAAGAGATGGATAGTGATAGTTTAGACAGTAGTTGGCTTTGAGTGTGTTTCGTTGGAGCTAGAGTCTGTTTGCTCTATCCTAAGTTCCCAACTAGGCCGAGTTCTTGTAAGCTTCTTGCCATCTTGCTATATAGTCCTACTCTTCTTCCAGAGACATGTCCTGGTCATACTACTTCCTAATTCTACCCAACAAGCAGGAATTAAACTAACATTTACATAGGATCAACAGCATGGCCACCTTCTGCCAAGCACTTCCAATCAAATTATCTATAGCATCAATAGAATCATACCATGAAGTGGTATAGCAAGCAATGGCAAAGAGTATATAACCACATGTAATGTTAATTGCATCAACGAGAAGAAACATTCACCCCAATAGTCAAATATATGCTTATCAAGGTGCCCAGATGGGGCGACTACAAAAGTAACAGAACAGAGAATCAGAAGAAAGAATAATTCAAGGCTGGATTTATTTGATTGCCACTTTCAGGCCATGATCAATTGTAATTTGCCCCTTGCATCCTGCTATTCTGCGTTCCTCTTCCACCACCGGAATTCGAATTACGGTTGCTTCTTCCTCTTCTCTCCCATCCACCATTAGGCCGAGAGGAACCACCTGTATTATTAATATGATGAGGACCAGCACCGGTGTCACGGTAAGATGCACCGCTGCTGTCCTCGATCCTCAAGCTACTCCCCAACACCATGCCAACGATGTGATCGTTGAAATGATCTGCAGATGTTGTTCCTCTTGCTCTCCCGCGCTGACGCCGACCACCGCGGTAACCAAAATCTGGCTCCTGATGGGTTGTGTTGTCAAAGAATGTATCCATAATGTCATCAGAAAAAACACTATGATGACCATGTCGCCGGGAAGAGCCAATCACGGCTTCAGCGGCGTCAGCAGATCCAAACAATGGGAGTCGCATTAAATCAAGGCCATATACCTCATCAAAGTTGCGGTGGAGGTAGGGATCAGTGTAGTCATCATAATCTTGTTCAATGTCATCATCGGGTATGATCATCATACCACCTCTCAGCGAGTTAACTCCAAAGCGAAGACTAATCTCCTCGAGAAAGGGGTCGTCGTCTTCATCATCTTCGTCCATCATCATATTCAAGTTTGTAGCAGCAAACTGCTGCAGCTGCCGCTGTCTGGAGCTTTCAACTCTGGCCCCAGTGGGCCTCGGCGGTGCGGCGTGAACAGACGCTGCAGAGCCGCCACGTCCATAGATGGGTATAATGGCATCGTCAGCGACCTGGCCCTTGCAGACAGGGCACTCGCGGTGGTTGGAGTGGACATGGAGCCACTGGTAGAGACAGTCCCAGCAGAAGAGATGGCCGCACTTGGTGACGACGGGGTCGTCTGCCATGTCAAAGCAGACGTTGCACTCGAAATTGGCAGCATTGCGCCTGGCCTTGTCGTCCGGTTCGTTGGCATTGGGTGTGGAGGTAGGAGACGGCTTGTGGTCTGTGAAGGTGGGGCGAGGCTGTGGTGGACGAGTTGGCCGCGGGCGCCGGGTGGAAGTGGAGGAGCCTCCCTGCCCTTGGTGTCGGTCCAGCTCCCCCGCCGGTGGGTGGCGCGGGTGCTGCGAGGAGTGGTCATTGTGGTTGACAGGACGGTAGCGATGCTGCTGATGGTGCTGTTGTTGGTGGTGATGCTGTTGCTGTTGCTCCTGCGGCGGCGGCGGCGGCTGAGGCTGCGGCTGCGGTGGCGTTCTCTCTCTCCACATGGTGTTGTTGTTGGCGTTGCCGCCGCCGCGGTTTGCGAAGCCGCCGCCGCCTCCTCCTCCTCCTCGCCCCCGGCTGCCGCCGGAATCGGTCCAGCCGGCCATCAGGATCGGTCTGGAATAGCCCTAGAAGATTAAGATCTGAGAAACGAATCGAACAAGGGTTTGGAACAACTCGCGGAAAGGGGA
Source organism: Triticum monococcum (assembly GCA_034509565.1). Taxonomy (NCBI): domain Eukaryota; kingdom Viridiplantae; phylum Streptophyta; class Magnoliopsida; order Poales; family Poaceae; genus Triticum; species Triticum monococcum. The sequence continues at coordinate 391,362,472 of CM067841.1, forward strand.
TCGGGAGCGACGCGAACCTGCGGGTCGCCGGAAGCGCGTATCAATAGATCGAATCCACGGAGAAGCAGCGGGCGGAACAAGAACCTTCGCCGCCGCTTCCTCCTCCTAATATAGTCCTGGGGCCGGCCGCTCCGGCACCGCCTCCGCCTCCGCCTCCCACAGGGAAGAGGTGTAGAGATGTCTGCGCATTGGATTGAAATTCGATTTGATTTGCTTCCGTTTACTTCTCCAGAAAGCGATTCCGACAGCAACACCGCACGACAAGCCTTGGGCTTCGTTGGGCTTTTCTATCTCGCTTTCGGTTGAATTTCGGCACAAGCCCAGGCCCAGAGTGCTTCGTTGTTTTGCTTTATTTTACGGGAAAGCTAAGTCGTGAACACCCCTAGAAAAAAATACTACCTCGCGAACGGTCGCTGGGGCTGGATGGCAAGCGAACGGGTTTGTCTGGCAGTTTCAAGTCATAACAAACGCCACGGCGGATGACAAGAAAATATCTGCCGCCTCGCTGGCTGTTGGATGGACGCGGGGATGTTCATCGGATCTACCCATCCACGAAGGTCATCTTCCTTTTGCAACAAGAGCGGTGTTGCACAACAAGCTCCGCAATAGGATGCTTGTTGCAAAACGTCATAACCGCCATTTACCTTTCTAAAAGACGTCGTGTTGTAGAACTTTTTTGCAAATGAGGTCTTGTTGCAAGACCTTTTTTACAATGAAGGTTTGTTGAAAAAAAATTGTTTTCACTTTTTTGCAACATAGCTTATGTTTCGGGAGAAACTTCTGCAACATTGGTGTTGTTGCAGAAAAATTTGAGGGGAGCCATGAGCAGTCAGGGGCACGTGTCACATGGGACACGTGTAGTACGAGCGAATAAGGGTTGTGTTGTAGATTTTTTTTTTCGTCTACATTTTTTTATAACATAGATGATGTTGCGGAAGACTTTTGCAGCATTGGTGATGTTGCACAAATTTTTACAACATAGGTCTAGTTGTAGTTTTTTTACAACAAAGGTCTTATTACAAGGTTTTTTTTCCTTGCAACAGAGGTCTTGTCACAGAAATTTTTGTGACAAAAATCTTGTTACAAAAGTCAGGAAATTTGCAGATTTTTTTTTGCAATAAAGGTCATGTTGCAGAATTATTCTGCAATAGAGGTCTGGTTGCAGAAATTTATAGTTTTTTACAACCGATGTCCATGCGAGCCGACGCCCAGCAACTGTTCTCGGGTGAGACGAGAGCGATAGGATTGTGATGTTTCTAGGGAAGGAAAGGTGGACAACGGACGTAGGCACATGTACACATGATAGACGATGAAGGCGGTTGATGTTTGAGAGCAATCCGTCAGTAGATGCTAATCATTTTCTTTTTTATGGCAGTTTATGTTCTTCCTTCCGTATTTTTTCCTTTCTAACAGAGACTGTCACGTGCCCCTAAGAAAACTGTCATGCATTCTAACAAAAATGACAGGCAAGATGTTCGTAAATGTCATCCTCCCGATCAGACTTTTAGAAAACTGGATACAACCTCTTTTCTATAACACACTAGTAGAACGCCCGTGCGTTGCTACGGGCTACAATGTATATAACTGAATTAGATAAATGCTTAAGGTCGTCTCTAAGGTCGGAACTTATTTCTTCTTCATACATCCGGACGTATTCGGACATCAAACGGGTGCCCGGGCTACCCAAAAATCAACCATCTAGACAGTCAGGGTTCCCACAAATCCCGCTCATATTTTGGGGAGAAATGTGGTTGTCCGAACTATCCACGATGTTATCTCCAACACGCAGTTGCAACACACAAAAATCACTCAGCGGCGCACCCTTTCCTTTTTCCGTCGAACCCTCCCGTTCCCGCTTGGTTTCCCGTCGTAGCGATAAAGATGCAATGATTAGTACATATTTTGGCTTGCAAAATGATCTTATATTATGGGACGAAGGAAGTAGAAAGCATAACTTGTCTGAAAAATGACCCTCTAATAAAGTGACTATGCAACCTGCAAATCGTTGCTATCAGGTTATGTTCAGGGTCAGAACATCACGTACCTCTAAGTGATGGTGTTCAGTCCTCATGGTAAAATATACAAAACAATGCAGCTGCTCTCACATATTCTCAAACTATTGCTAGTTGCTTAGATCTGGGCTGCAGCCATGAATGGCAAGAAAAGTAGTTTCTGAACACCCAAGTAACAAATGACGTGTGCCTTTTCCTAGTACATCAAATACCACCTGATAATGTGTGTCATAAAACAAGTTCAAAATGTCTTGATATAACCCCTTGAATATTTAACTGGACACAGTAGATGCTACCTTCCATTTTTTTTTACTAAACCTATGCTTATTTATAAATATTGCATAGCTTTACAAAGTGATTTGCATACACACCATACACACTATCACGCACACTGCCAACCGAGGTTTAAAAAAATACAACACTCTAGCCTGGGAAGGAAGTTCATGAGCAACACAATTGCTACTTCCTCAAGTTCGAAGCGTACACACGACTCACACATACTCTTAATCATCTTAGATGGACAAAGATCATACACGAGGTCAACAGACGATGATGGTTAGTGTTGGGGAACATTGCAGAAAATAAAAAAAATTCCTACTCGCTTCATCAAGATCCATCTATGAGTTCATCTAGCAACGAGTCATCGGATGCATCTACATACCTTTGTAGATCGCGAGCGGAAGCGTTCAAAGAACGGGGATGATGTAGTCGAACACGACGTGATCCAAATCACCGATGACCAAGTGCCGAACGGACGGCACCTCCGCGTTCAACACATGTACGGGACGGGAGACGTCTCCTCCTTCTTGATCCAGCAAGGGGGAAGAAGAGGTTGATGATGATCCAGCAGCACGACGGCGTGGTGGTGGATGCAGGGCGTCACAGTAGCAGGGCTTCGCCTACACTACGAGAGAGAGAGACGTAACAGGGAGAGAGGGATGCGCAAAAGGCTGTGTCTCAAGTCCCTCCTCTCCCCCACTATATATAGGGGTGCTAGGGGGGGGGCGCCGGCCCTAGGAGATGGGATCTCCTAGGGGGGCGGCGGCCAAGGGGTGGGGGGCTTGCCCCCCAAGCAAGGGGGCGCCCCCCTTTAGGGTTTCCCCTAAACCCTAGGCGCATGGGCCCTTAGGGGGTGGCGCCCCAGCCCACTATGGTCTGGGTCCCTTCCCACTTCAGCCCATGGGGCCCTTCGGGACAGGTGGCCCCACCCGGTGGACCCCCGGGACCCTTCCGGTGGTACCGGTACAATACCGGTAACCCCGAAACTTGTCCCGATGGCCGAAACAGCACTTCCTATATATAATTCTTTACCTCCGGACCATTCCGGAACTCCTCGTGACGTTCGGGATCTCATCCGGGACTCCGAACAACATTCAGGTTACTGCATATACATATCTTCACAACCCTAGCGTCACCGGACCTTAAGTGTGTAGACCCTACGGGTTCGGGAGACATGTAGACATGACCGAGACGACTCTCCGGTCAATAACCAACAGCGGGATCTGGATACCCATGTTGGCTCCCACATGCTCCACGATGATCTCATCGGATGAACCATGATGTCGAGGATTCAATCAACCCCGTATGCAATTCCCTTTGTCAATCGATATATTACTTGCCCGAGATTCGATCGTCGGTATCCCAATACCTCGTTCAATCTCGTTACCGGCAAGTCACTTTACTCGTACCGTAATGCATGATCCCGTGACCAGACACTTGGTCACTTTGAGCTCATTATGATGATGCATTACCGAGTGGGCCCAGTGACACCTCTCCGTCATACGGAGTGACAAATCCCAGTCTTGATCCATGTCAACCCAACAGATACTTTCGGAGATACCCGTAGTCTACCTTTATAGTCACCCAGTTACGTTGTGACGTTTGGTATACCCAAAGCACTCCTACGGTATCCGGGAGTTACGCGATCTCATGGTCTAAGGAAAGGATACTTGACATTGCAAAACTCTAGCAAACGAACTACACGATCTTTATGCTATGTTTAGGATTGGGTTTTGTCCATCACATCATTCTCCTAATGATGTGATCCCGTTATCAATGACATCCAATGTCCATAGTCAGTAAACCATGACTATCTGTTGATCAACGAGCTAGTCAACTAGAGGCTTACTAGGGACATGTTGGTGTCTGTTATTCACACATGTATTACGATTTCCGGACAATACAATTATAGCATGAATAAAGACAATTATCATGAACAAGGAAATATAATAATAATGCTTTTATTATTGCCTCTAGGGCATATTTCCAACAGTCTCCCACTTGCACTAGAGTCAATAATCTAGTTACATTGTGATAAATCGTACACCCATGGAATTCTGGTGTTGATCATGTTTTGCCCTAGGGAGAGGTTTAGTCAACGGATCTGCTATATTCAGGTCCGTATGTACTTTACAAATATCTATGTCTCCATCTTGAACATTTTCACGAATGGAGTTGAAGCGACGCTTGATGTGTCATGTCTTCTTGTGAAACCTGGGCTCCTTGGCAAGTGCAATAGCTCCAGTGTTGTCACAGAAGAGTTTGATTGGCCCCGACGCATTGGGTATGACTCCTAGGTCGGTGATGAACTCCTTCACCCATATTGCTTCATGTGCTGCCTCCGAGGCTACCATGTACTCCGCTTCACATGTAGATCCCGCCACGACGCTCTGCTTGCAACTGCACCAGCTTACTGCCCCACCATTCAAAATATACACGTATCCGGTTTGTGACTTAGAGTCATCCAGATCTGTGTCGAAGCTAGCGTCGACGTAACCCTTTACGACGAGCTCTTCGTCACCTCCATAAACGAGAAACATTTCCTTAGTCCTTTTCAGGTACTTCAGGATATTCTTGATCGCTGTCCAGTGTTCCTTGCCGGGATTACTTTGGTACCTTCCTACCAAACTTACGGCAAGGTTTACATCAGGTCTGGTACAAAGCATGGCATACATAATAGAACCTATGGCTGAGGCATAGGGGATGACACTCATCTCTTCTATATCTTCTGTCATGGTCGGACATTGAGCTGAGCTCAATTTCATACCTTGTAGCACAGGCAAGAACCCCTTCTTAGACTGATCCATATTGAACTTCTTCAATATCTTATCAAGGTATGTGCTTTGTGAAAGACCTATGAGGCGTCTCGATCTATCTCTATAGATTTTGATGCCTAATATATAAGCAGCTTCTCCAAGGTCCTTCATTGAAAAACTCTTATTCAAGTAGGCCTTAATGTTGTCCAAGAGTTCTATATCATTTCCCATCAAAAGTATGTCATCTACATATAATATGAGAAATGCTACAGAGCTCCCACTCACTTTCTTGTAAACGCAGGCTTCTCCATAAGTCTGCGTAAACCCAAACGCTTTGATCATCTCATCAAAGCGAATGTTCCAACTCCGAGATGCTTGCACCAGCCCATAAATCGAGCGTTGGAGCTTGCACACCTTGTCAGCATTCTTAGGATCGACAAAACCTTCCGGCTTCATCATATACAATTCTTCCTTAAGGAAACCATTAAGGAATGCCGTTTTGACGTCCATTTGCCATATTTCATAATCGTAAATGTTGGGGAACGCGGTAATTTCGAAAATTTTCCTACGCACACGCAAGATCATGGTGATGCACAGCAACGAGAGGGGAGAGTGTTGTCTACGTACCAACGCAGACCGACTGCGGAAGCGATCACACAACATAGAGGAAGTAGTCGTACGTCTTCTTTCCGATCCGACCGATCCAAGCACCGTTACTCCGGCACCTCCGAGTTCTTAGCACACGTTCAGCTCGATGATGTTCCTCGGGCTCCGATCCAGCAAAGCATCGAGGAAGAGTTCCGTCAGCACGACGGCGTGGTGACGATCTTGATGTACTACCAACGCAGGGCTTCGCCTAAGCACTGTAACGGTATGATCGAGGTGGAATTTGGTGGCAGGGGGCACCGCACACGGCTAAGGAACGATCTCAAGGATCAACTTGTGTGTCTTGGGGTGTCCCCTGCCCCCGTATATAAAGGTTGGAGGGAGGGGGGCTGGCCGGCCAAGTGGAGGGAGGCGCAGGAGGAGTCCTACTCCTACCGGGAGTAGGACTCCCCCCTCCAATCCTAGTCCAACTAGGAATCCTTAAAGGGGAGAGAAAGAGAGGTGGCCGGCCCCTCTCCTAGTCCTAATAGGACTAGGGAGAGGGGGGGGAGGCGCAGCCCTATGTGGGCTGCCCTCTCACCTTTCCACTAAGGCCCATGTTGGCCCATTTGGCTCCCGGGGGGTTCCGGTAACCCTCCCGGTAGTCCGGTAAAATCCCGATTTCACCCGGAACACTTCCGATGTCCAAACATAGGCTTCCAATATATCAATCTTTACGTCTCGACCATTTCGAGACTCCTCGTCATGTCCGTGATCACATCCGGGACTCCGAACAACCTTCGGTACATCAAAATGTATAAACTCATAATAACTGTCATCGTAACGTTAAGCGTGCGGACCCTACGGTTCGAGAACAATGTAGACATGACCGAGACACGTCTCCGGTCAATAACCAATAGCGGGACCTGTATGCCCATATTGGCTCCTACATATTCTACGAAGATCTTTATCGGTCAGACCGCATAACAACATACGTTGTTCCCTTTGTCATCGGTATGTTACTTGCCCGAGATTCGATCGTCGGTATCCAATACCTAGTTCAATCTCGTTACTGGCAAGTCTCTTTACTCGTTCCGTAATACATCATCTCATAACTAACATCTTAGTTATTATGCTTGCAAGGCTTATGTGATGTGTATTACCGAGAGGGCCCAGAGATACCTCTCCGATAATCGGAGTGACAAACCCTAATCTCGAAATACGCCAACCCAACATCTACCATTGGAGACACCTGTAGTACTCCTTTATAATCACCCAGTTACGTTGTGACGTTTGGTAGTACCCAAAGTGTTCCTCCGGTAAACGGGAGTTGCATAATCTCATAGTTATAGGAACATGTATAAGTCATGAAGAAAGCAATAGCAACATACTAAACGATCGGGTGCTAAGCTAATGGAATGGGTCATGTCAATCAGATCATTCAACTAATGATGTGACCTCGTTAATCAAATAACAACTCTTTGTTCATGGTTAGGAAACATAACCATCTTTGATTAACGAGCTAGTCAAGTAGAGGCATACTAGTGACACTCTGTTGGTCTATGTATTCACACATGTATTATGTTTCCGGTTAATACAATTCTAGCATGAATAATAAACATTTATCATGATATAAGGAAATAAATAATAACTTCATTATTGCCTCTAGGGCATATTTCCTTCAGTCTCCCACTTGCACTAGAGTCAATAATCTAGTTCACATCGCCATGTGATTTAACAGCAATAGTTCACATCACCATGTGATTAACACCCATAGTTCACATCGTCATGTGACCAACACTCAAAAGGTTTACTAGATTCAGTAATCTAGTTCACATATCTATGTGATTAACACCCAAAGAGTACTAAGGTGTGATCATGTTTTGCTTGTGAGATAATTTTAGTCAACGGGTCTGTCACATTCAGATCCGTAAGTATTTTGCAAATTTCTATGTCAACAATGCTCTGCATGGAGCTACTCTAGCTAATTTCTCCCACTTTCAATATGTATCCAGATTGAGACTTAGAGTCATCTAGATTAGTGTCAAAACTTGCATCGGCGTAACCCTTTACGACGAACCTTTTGTCACGTCCATAATCGAGAAACATATCTTTATTTCACTAAGGATAATTCTGACCGCTGTCCAGTGATCTACTCCTAGATCACTATTGTACTCCCTTGCCAAATCAGTGCAGGGTATACAATAGATCTGGTAAACAGCATGGCATACTTTATAGAACCTATGAATGAGGCATAGGGAATGACTTTCATTCTCTTTCTATCTTCTGCCGTGGTCGGGCTTTGAGTCTTTACTCAACTTCACACCTTGTAACACAGGCAAGAAACCTTTTCTTTGGCTGTTCCATTTTGAACTACTTCAAAATCTTGTCAAGGTATGTACTTATTGAAAAACTTATCAAGCGTCTTGATCTATCTCTATAGATCTTGAAGCTCAATATGTAAGTAGCTTTACCGAAGTCTTTCTTTGAAAAAACTCCTTTCAAACACTCCTTTATGCTTTACAGAATAATTCTACATTATTTCCGATCAACTTTATCAGAAATGCTGTAGTGCTCCCACTCACTTTATTGTAAATACAGGCTTCACCGCAAGTCTGTATAAAACTATATGCTTTGATCAACTCATCAAAGCGTATATTCCAACTCCGAGATGTTTGCACCAGTCCACAGATAGATCGCTGGAGCTTGCATATTTAGTTAACACCTTTAGGATCGACAAAACCTTCTAGTTGCATCGTATACAACTCTTCTTTAGCAAATCCATTAAGGAATGCAGTTTTGTTTATCCATTTGCCAGATTTCATAAAATGCGGCAATTGCTAACATGATTTGGACAGATTTAAGCATAGATACGAGTGAGAAAATCTCATCGTAGTCAACACCTTGAACTTGTCGAAAACCTTTTGCGACAATTCTAGCTTTGTAGATAGTAACACTACTATCAGCGTCCGTCTTCCTCTTGAAGATCCATTTATTTTCTATGGCTTGCCGATCATCGGGCAAGTCAATCAAAGTCCATACTTTGTTCTCATACATGGATCATATCTCAGATTTCATGGCTTCAAGCCACTTTGCGGAATCTGGGCTCACCATCGCTTCTTCATAGTTCGTAGGATCATCATGATCTAGTAGCATGACTTCCAGAACAGGATTACCATACCACTCTGGCGCGGATCTTACTCTGGTTTACCTACGAGATTTGGTAGTAACTTGATCTGAAGTTACATGATCATCATCATTAGCTTCCTCACTAATTGGTGTAGTAGTCACAGGAACAGATTTCTGTGATGAACTACTTTCCAATAAGGGAGCAGGTACAGTGACCTCATCAAGTTCTACTTTCCTCCCACTCACTTCTTTCGAGAGAAACTCCTTCTCCAGAAAGTTTCTGAATTTTAGCAACAAAAAGTCTTGCCTTCGGATCTGTGATAGAAGGTGTATCCAATAGTTTCCTTTGGATATCCTATGAAGACGCACTTCTCCGATTTGAGTTTGAGCTTATCAGGATGAAACCTTTTCATATAAGCATCGCAACCCCAAACTTTAAGAAACGACAGCTTAGGTTTCTTGCCAAACCATAGTTCACACGGTGTCGTCTCAACAGATTTAGATGGTGCCCTATTTAACGTGAATGCAGCTGTCTCTAATGTATAACCCCAAAACGATAGTGGTAGATCGGTAAGATACATCATAGATTGCACTATATCCAATAAAGTACGGTTATGACGTTAGGACACACTATTATGCTGTGGTGTTCCATATGGCATGATTTTGTGAAACTATTCCACATTGTTTTAATTGAAGACCAAACTCGTAACTCAAATATTTTACCTCTGCGATCATATCGTAGAAACTTTTATTTTCTTGTCACGATGATTTTCCACTTCACTCTGAAGTTCTTTGAACTTTTCAAATGTTTCAGACTTATGTTTCATCAAGTAGATATACTCATATCTTCTCAAATCATCTATGAAGATCAGAAAATAATGATACCTGTCGCGAGCCTCAATATTCATCGGACCACATACATCAATATGTATGATTTCCAACAAATCTGTTGCTCGCTCCATTGTTCCGAAGAACAGAGTCTTAGTCATCTTGCCCATGAGGCATGGTTCGCAAGCATCAACTGATTCATAATCAAGTGATTCCAAAAACCCATCAGCATGGAGTTTCTTCATGTGCTTTACACCAATATGACCTAAACAGCAGTGCCACAAACAAGTTGCACTATCATTATTAACTTTGCATCTTTTGGTTTCAATATTATGATTATGTGTATTACTACGATCGAGATCCAACGAACTATTTTCATTGGGTGTGTAACCATATAAGGTTTTATTCATGTAAGCAGAACAACAATTTATTCTCTTACTTAAATGAATAACCGTATTACAATAAACATGATCAAATCATATTCATGCTCAACGCAAACACCAAATAACACTTATTTAAGTTCAACACTAATCCCGAAAGTATAGGAGTGTGCGATGATGATCATATCAATCTTGGAACCACTTCCAACACACATCGCCACTTCACCCTTAACTAGTCTCTGTTTATTCTGCAACTCCCGTTTCGAGTTACTACTCTTAGCAACTGAACTAGTATCAAATACTGAGGGTTTGCTAAAAACACTAGTAAAGTACACATCAATAACATGTATATCAAATATACTTATGTTCACTTTGCCATCCTTCTTATCCGCCAATCACTTGGGGTAGTTCCGCTTCCAGTAACCAGTCCCTTTGCAGTAGAAGCACTTTGTCTCAGGCTTAGGACCAGACTTGGGCTTCTTCACATGAGTAGCAACTTGCTTGCCGTTCTTTTGAAGTTCCCCTTCTTTCCTTTGCCCTTTTATTGAAACTAGTGATCTTGTCAACCATCAACACTTGATGTTTTTCTTGATTTCTACCTTCGTTGATTTCAGCATCACGAAGAGCTTGGGAGTTGTTTCCGTTATCCCTTGCATATTATAGTTCATCACGAAGTTCTACTAACTTGGTGATGGTGACTAGAGAATTCTGTCAATCACTATTTTATCTGGAAGATTAACTCCCACTTGATTCAAGCGATTGAAGTACTCAGACAATCTGGGCACATGCTCACTAGTTGAGCGATTCTCCTCCATCTTTCAGCTATAGAACTTGTTGGAGACTTCATATCTCTCAACTCGGGTATTTACTTGAAATATTAACTTCAACTCCTGGAACATCTCATATGGTCCATGACGTTCAAAACGTCTTTGAAGTCCCGATTCTAAGCCATTAAGCATGGTGCACTAAACTATCAAGTAGTCATCATATTGAGCTAGCCAAACGTTTCATAACGTCTGCATCTGCTCCTGCAATAGGTCTGTCACCTAGCGGTGCATCAAGGACATAATTCTTCTGTGCAGCAATGAGGATAAACCTCAGATCACGGATCCAATCCGCATCATTGCTACTAACATCTTTCAACACAATTTTCTCTAGGAACATATCAAAATAAACACAGGGAAGCAACAACGCGAGCTATTGATCTACAACATGACTTGCAAAATACTACCAGGACTAAGTTCATGATAAATTTAAGTTCAATTAATCATATTACTTAAGAACTCCCACTTAGATAGACATCCCTCTAATCCTCTAAGTGATCACGTGATCCAAATCAACTAAACCATAACCGATCATCACGTGAGATGGAGTAGTTTTCAATGGTGAACATCGTCATGTTGATCATATCTACTATATGATTCACGCTCGACCTTTCGGTCTCTGTGTTCCGAGGCCATATCTGCATATGCTAGGCTCGTCAAGTATAACCTGAGTATTCTGCATGTGCAAAACTGGCTTGCACCCGTTGTAGATGGACGTAGAGCTTATCACACCCGATCATCACGTGGTGTCTGGGCACGACGAACTTTGGCAACGGTGCATACTCAGGGAGAACACTTCTTGATAATTTAGTGAGAGATCATCTTATAATGCTACCGTCAATCAAAGCAAGATAAGATGCATAAAAGGATAAACATCACATGCAATCAATATAAGTGATATGATATGGCCATCATCATCTTGTGCTTGTGATCTCCATCTCCGAAGCACCGTCATGATCACCATCGTCACCGGCGCGCCACCTTGATCTCCATCGTAGCAACATTGTCGTCTCGCCAATCTTATGCTTCCACGACTATCACTACCGTTTAGTAATAAAGTAAAGCATTACATCGCGATTGCATTGCATACAATAAAGCGACAACCATATGGCTCCTGCCGGTTGCCGATAACTCGGTTACAAAACATGATCATCTCATACAATAAAATCAGCATCATTCCTTGACCATATCACATCACAACATACCCTGCAAAAACAAGTTAGACGTCCTCTACTTTGTTTGTTGCAAGTTTTACGTGGCTGCTACGGGCTTAAGTAAGAACTCATCTCACCTACGCATCAAAACCACAACGATAGTTCGTCAAATAGACTCCGTTTTAACCTTCTCAAGGACCGGGCGTAGTCACACTTGGTTCAACTAAAGTTGGAGAGGCAGTCTTCCGCAAGCCATCTGTGTGCAAAGCACGTCGAGGGAACCGGTCTCGCGTAAGAGTACGCGTAAGGTTGGTCCGGATCGTCTCACCCAACAATACCGCCGAACCAAAGTATGACATGCTGGTAGGCAGTATGACTTGTATCGCCCACAACTCACTTGTGTTCTACTCGTGCATATAACATCAAACCATAAAACCTAGGCTCGGATGCCACTGTTGGGGAACGCAGTAATTTCGAAAAAATTTCTACGCACACGCAAGATCATGGTGATGCATAGCAACGAGAGGGGAGAGTGTTGTCTACGTACCAACGCAGACCGACTGCGGAAGCGACCACACAACGTAGAGGAAGTAGTCGTACGTCTTCTTTCCGATCCGACCGATCCAAGCACCGTTACTCCGGCACCTCCGAGTTCTTAGCACACGTTCAGCTCGATGACGTTCCTCGGGCTCCGATCCAGCAAAGCATCGAGGAAGAGTTCCGTCAGCACGACGGCGTGGTGACGATCTTGATGTACTACCGACGCAGGGCTTCGCCTAAGCACTGTAACGGTATGATCGAGGTGGAATTTGGTGGCAGGGGGCACCGCACACGGCTAAGGAACGATCTCAAGGATCAACTTGTGTGTCTTGGGGTGTCCCCTGCCCCCGTATATAAATGTTGGAGGGAGGGGGGCTGGCCGGCCAAGTGGAGGGAGGCGCAGGAGGAGTCCTACTCCTACCGGGAGTAGGACTCCCCCCTCCAATCCTAGTCCAACTAGGAATCCTTAAAGGGGAGAGAAAGAGAGGTGGCCGGCCCCTCTCCTAGTCCTAATAGGACTAGGGAGAGGGGGGGAGGCGCAGCCCTATGTGGGCTGCCCTCTCACCTTTCCACTAAGGCCCATGTTGGCCCATTTGGCTCCCGGGGGTTCCGGTAACCCTCCCGGTAGTCCGGTAAAATCCCGATTTCACCCGGAACACTTCCGATGTCCAAACATAGGCTTCCAATATATCAATCTTTACGTCTCGACCATTTTGAGACTCCTCGTCATGTCCGTGATCACATCCGGGACTCCGAACAACCTTCGGTACATCAAAATGTATAAACTCATAATAACTGTCATCGTAACGTTAAGCGTGCGGACCCTACGGTTCGAGAACAATGTAGACATGACCGAGACACGTCTCCGGTCAATAACCAATAGCGGGACCTGGATGCCCATATTGGCTCCTACATATTCTACGAAGATCTTTATCGGTCAGACCGCATAACAACATACGTTGTTCCCTTTGTCATCGGTATGTTACTTGCCCGAGATTCGATCGTCGGTATCCAATACCTAGTTCAATCTCGTTACTGGCAAGTCTCTTTACTCGTTCCGTAATACATCATCTCATAACTAACATCTTAGTTATTATGCTTGCAAGGCTTATGTGATGTGTATTACCGAGAGGGCCCAGAGATACCTCTCCGATAATCGGAGTGACAAACCCTAATCTCGAAATACGCCAACCCAACATCTACCATTGGAGACACCTGTAGTACTCCTTTATAATCACCCAGTTACGTTGTGACGTTTGGTAGTACCCAAAGTGTTCCTCCGGTAAACGGGAGTTGCATAATCTCATAGTTATAGGAACATGTATAAGTCATGAAGAAAGCAATAGCAACATACTAAACGATCGGGTGCTAAGCTAATGGAATGGGTCATGTCAATCAGATCATTCAACTAATGATGTGACCTCGTTAATCAAATAACAACTCTTTGTTCATGGTTAGGAAACATAACCATCTTTGATTAACGAGCTAGTCAAGTAGAGGCATACTAGTGACACTCTGTTGGTCTATGTATTCACACATGTATTATGTTTCCGGTTAATACAATTCTAGCATGAATAATAAACATTTATCATGATATAAGGAAATAAATAATAACTTTATTATTGCCTCTAGGGCATATTTCCTTCAGTAAAACGGGGCAATTGCTAACATGATTCGGACGGACTTTAGCTTCGCTACCGGTGAGAAAGTCTCATCGTAGTCAACCCCTTGAACTTGTCGATAACCCTTAGCGACAAGCCGAGCTTTATAGATGGTCACATTACCATCCGCGTCTATCTTCTTCTTAAAGATCCATTTATTTTCTATGGCTCGCCGTTCAACGGGCAAGTCAGTCAAAGTCCATACTTCGTTTTCATACATGGATCCTATCTCGGATTTCATGGCTTCTAGCCATTTGTCGGAATCCGGGCCCGCCATCGCTTCTTCATAGTTCGAAGGTTCACCGTTGTCTAACAACATGATTTCCAAGACAGGGTTGCCGTACCACTCTGGTGCGGAACGTGTCCTTGTGGACCTTCGAAGTTTAGTAGCAACTTGATCAGAAGTTTCATGATCATCATCATTAACTTCCTCTCTAGTCGGTGCAGGCACCTCGGGAACATTTTCTTGAGTTGCGCCATTTTCCGGTTCAAGAGGTAACACTTCATCAAGTTCTACTTTCCTCCCACTTACTTCTTTCGAGAGAAACTCCTTCTCTAGAAAGGATCCATTCCTGGCAACAAAAATCTTGCTTTCGGATCTGAGGTAGAAGGTATACCCAACAGTTTCTTTAGGGTATCCTATGAAGACGCATTTTTCTGACTTGGGTTCGAGCTTTTCAGGTTGAAGTTTCTTGACATAAGCATCGCATCCCCAAACTTTCAGAAACGACAACTTAGGTTTCTTCCCAAACCATAATTCAAACAGTGTCGTCTCAACGGATTTTGACGGAGCCCTATTTAAAGTGAATGCAGCAGTCTCTAAAGCATAGCCCCAAAAAGATAGCGGTAGATCGGTAAGAGACATCATAGGCCGCACCATATCTAATAGAGTGCGATTACGACGTTCGGACACACCATTACGCTGAGGTGTTCCAGGCGGCGTGAGTTGTGAAACTATTCCACATTTTCTTAAGTGTGTGCCAAATTCATGACTCAAGTATTCTCCTCCACGATCTGATCGTAGAAACTTGATTTTCTTGTCACGTTGATTCTCAACCTCATTCTAAAATTCCTTGAACTTTTCAAAGGTTTCAGACTTGTGTTTCATTAAGTAGACATACCCATATCTACTTAAGTCATCAGTGAGGGTGAGAACATAACGATAGCCACCACGAGCCTCAACACTCATTGGACCACACACATCAGTATGTATGATTTCCAATAAGTTGGTTGCTCGCTCCATTGTTCCTGAGAACGGAGTCTTGGTCATTTTACCCATAAGGCATGGTTCACACGTGTCAAATGATTCATAATCAAGAGACTCTAAAAGTCCATCTGCATGGAGCTTCTTCATGCGTTTGACGCCTATGTGACCAAGGTGGCAGTGCCACAAGTATGTGAGACTATCATTATCAACCTTACATCTTTTGGTACTCACACTATGAACATGTGTAGCATTACGTTCGAGATTCATAAAGAATAAACCATTCACCATAGGAGCATGACCATAAAACATATCTCTCATATAAATAGAACAACCATTATTCTCGGATTTAAATGAGTAGCCATCTCGAATTAAACAAGATCCCGATACAATGTTCATGCTCAAAGCTGGTACTAAATAAAAATTATTGAGGTTTAAAACTAATCCCGTAGGTAAATGAAGAGGTAGCGTGCCGACGGCGATCACATCGACTTTGGAACCATTCCCGAAGCGCATCGTCACCTCGTCCTTTGCCAGTCTCCGCTTATTCCGTAGTTCCTGCTGTGAGTTACAAATGTGAGCAACTGCACCGGTATCAAATACCCAAGAGCTACTACGATTACTGGTAAGGTACACATCAATTACATGTATATCACATATACCTTTTTTTTTGCCGGCCTTCTTGTCTGCTAAGTATTTGGGGCAGTTCCGCTTCCGGTGACCGTTTTCCTTGCAATAAAAGCATTCAGTCTCGGGCTTGGGTCCATTCTTTGGCTTCTTCCCAGCAGCTTGCTTGCTGGGCGCGGCAACTTCCTTGCCGTCCTTCTTGAAGTTCTTTTTACCCTTGCCTTTCTTGAACTTAGTGGTTTTATTGACCATCAACACTTGATGTTCCTTTTTGACTTCTACCTCCGCTGATTTCAGCATTGAAAACAACTCAGGAATGGTCTTTTGCATCCCCTGCATGTTGAAGTTCATCACAAAGCTCTTGTAGCTTGGTGGAAGCGACTGGAGGATTCTGTCAATGACCGCATCATCCAGGAGATTAACTCCCAGCTGAGTCAAGCGGTTATGTAACCCAGACATAGTGAGTATGTGCTCACTGACAGAACTATTTTCCTCCATCTTACAGCTGAAGAACTTTTCGGAGACCTCATATCTCTCGACCCGGGCATGAGCTTGGAAAACCATTTTCAGCTCTTCGAACATCTCATATGCTCCATGTCTCTCAGAACGCTTTTGGAGCCCCGGCTCTAAACTGTAAAGCATGCCGCACTGAACGAGGGAGTAGTCGTCAACACGTGTCTGCCAAGCGTTCATAACGTCTTGGTTCTGTGGGACGGGAGCTTCACCTAGCGGTGCTTGTAGGACGTAATCTTTCTTGGCAGCTATGAGGATGATCCTCAGGTTCTGGACCCAGTCCGTATAGTTGCTGCCATCGTCTTTCAGCTTGGTTTTCTCTAGGAACGCGTTGAAGTTGAGGACTACGTGGGCCATTTGATCTACAAGACATATTGTAAAATATTTTAGACTAAGTTCATGATAATTAAGTTCATCTAATCAAATTATATAATGAACTCCCACTTAGATTAGACATCCCTCTAGTTATCTAAGTATTACATGATCCGAGTTAACTAGGCCGTGTCCAATCATCACGTGAGACGGACTAGTCAATGTCGGTGAACATCTTCATGTTGATCGTATCTTCTATACGACTCATGCTCGACCTTTCGGTCTTCTGTGTTCCGAGGCCATGTCTATACACATGCTAGGCTCGTCAAGTTAACCCTAAGTGTTTTGCATGTGTAAAACTGTCTTACACCCGTTGTATGTGAACGTAAGGATCTATCACACCCGATCATCACGTGGTGCTTCGAAACGACGAACTTTAGCAACGGTGCATAGTTAGGGGAGAACACTTCTTGAAATTGTTATGAGGGATCATCTTATTTACTACCGTCGTTCTAAGTAAACAAGATGCATAAACATGATAAACATCACATGCAATCAAATAATAAACGTGACATGATATGGCCAATATCAAATAGCTCCTTTGATCTCCATCTTGGGGTTCCATGATCATCTTGTCACCGGCCTGACACCATGATCTCCATCATCGTGTCTCCATGAAGTTGCTCGCCAACTATTACTTCTACTACTATGGCTAACGCGTTTAGCAATGAAGTAAAGTAATTTACATGGCGTTTCTCAATGACACGCAGGTCATATAAAAGAATAAAGACAACTCCTATGGCTCCTGCCGGTTGTCATACTCATTGACATGCAAGTCGTGATTCCTATTACAATAGCATGAACATCTCATACATCACATATAGATCATTCATCATTCATCACAACTTTGGCCATATCATATCACAAAGCACTTGCTGCAAAAACAAGTTAGATGTCCTCTAATTGTTGTTGCAAGTTTTACGTGGCTGAATTAGGGTTCTAGCAAGAACGTCTTCTTACCTACGTGAAAGCCACAACGTGATTTGTCAACTTCTATTTACCCTTCATAAGGACCCTGTTCATCGAATCCGCTCCAACTAAAGTGGGAGAAACAGACACCCGCCAGCCACCTTATGCAACTAGTGCATGTTAGTCAGTGGAACCGGTCTCACATAAGCGTACGTGTAAGGTTGGTCCGGGCAGCTTCATCCCACAATACCGCTGAAGCAAGAAAAGACTAGTAGCGGCAAGAAAGTTGAAAAATCTACGCCCACAACAAATTGTGTTCTACTCGCGCAAGAAGAACTACACATAGACCTAGCTCATGATGCCACTGTTGGGGAACGTTGCAGAAAACAAAAAAAATTCCTACTCGCTTCACCAAGATCCATCTATGAGTTCATCTAGCAACGAGTCATCGGATGCATCTACATACCTTTGTAGATCGCGAGCGGAAGCGTTCAAAGAACGGGGATGATGTAGTCGAACACGACGTGATCCAAATCACCGATGACCAAGTGCTGAACGGACGGCACCTCCGCGTTCAACACACGTACGGGACGGGAGACGTCTCCTCCTTCTTGATCCAGCAAGGGGGAAGGAGAGGTTGATGATGATCCAGCAGCACAACGGCGTGGTGGTGGATGCAGGGCGTCACAGTAGCAGGGCTTCGCCTACACTACGAGAGAGAGAGACGTAACAGGGAGAGAGGGATGCGCAAAAGGCTGTGTCTCAAGTCCCTCCTCTCCCCCACTATATATAGGGGTGCTAGGGGGGGCGCCGGCCCTAGGAGATGGGATCTCCTAGGGGGGGCGCCGGCCAAGGGGTGGGGGGCTTGCCCCCCAAGCAAGGGGGCGCCCCCCTTTAGGGTTTCCCCTAAACCCTAGGCGCATGGGCCCTTAGGGGGTGGCGCCCCAGCCCACTATGGGCTGGATCCCTTCCCACTTCAGCCCATGGGGCCCTCCGGGACAGGTGGCCCCACCCGGTGGACCCCCGGGACCCTTCCGGTGGTCCCGGTACAATACCGGTAACCCCGAAACTTGTCCCGATGGCCGAAACAGCACTTTCTATATATAATTCTTTACCTCCGGACCATTCCGGAACTCCTCATGACATTCGGGATCTCATCCGGGACTCCGAACAACATTCGGGTTACTGCATATACATATCTTCACAACCCTAGCGTCACCGAACCTTAAGTGTGTAGACCCTACGGGTTCGGGAGACATGTAGACATGACCGAGACGACTCTCCGGTCAATAACCAACAACGGGATCTGGATACCCATGTTGGCTCCCACATGCTCCACGATGATCTCATCGGATGAACCATGATGTCGAGGATTCAATCAACCCCGTATGCAATTCCCTTTGTCAATCGATATATTACTTGCCCGAGATTCGATCGTCGGTATCCCAATACCTCGTTCAATCTCGTTACCGGCAAGTCACTTTACTCGTACCGTAATGCATGATCCCGTGACCAGACACTTGGTCACTTTGAGCTCATTATGATGATGCATTACCGAGTGGGCCCAGTGACACCTCTCCGTCATACGGAGTGACAAATCCCAGTCTTGATCCGTGTCAACCCAACAGATACTTTCGGAGATACCCGTAGTCTACCTTTATAGTCACCCAGTTACGTTGTGACGTTTGGTATACCCAAAGCACTCCTACGGTATCCGGGAGTTACGCGATCTCATGGTCTAAGGAAAGGATACTTGACATTGCAAAACTCTAGCAAACGAACTACACGATCTTTATGCTATGTTTAGGATTGGGTCTTGTCCATCACATCATTCTCCTAATGATGTGATCCCGTTATCAATGACATCCAATGTCCATAGTCAGGAAACCATGACTATCTGTTGATCAACGAGCTAGTCAACTAGAGGCTTACTAGGGACATGTTGGTGTCTGTTATTCACACATGTATTACGATTTCCGGACAATACAATTATAGCATGAATAAAGACAATTATCATGAACAAGGAAATATAATAATAATGCTTTTATTATTGCCTCTAGGGCATATTTCCAATAGTTAGTTGACAGCATTGATAAACATCTGGTCTACAATAATTACTCTGTTATTATACCTTCTCTTCATTGTGACTACCCTTGGAGAAAAAGATGGCAACTCTGACACTGGCTTCATCAGCTTTATAAACCAGATACAACCCTTTTTTTATAACACATTATAAATGCAGATGCTCATATACACTCATTTTTATAAACGCACACATGCACACCTTATTTCTATTAGCATCTCCAAGATACTAAGTCGACATAACATTTTTAGATTAACGAAGTCACTGCAGCGTCTTTGTAGTCGACAGAAACGTCTCCTCTCACTGAATAAACATCACAACTCTAAAATACAAGTACAACACATAAGTCGCTAGTACCGAAAAAATTACGGAAGGCACCACACTAATAGTGATCATAAGGCTCCATTTGGAACAAAGGAATTCTAGAGGAATTTTAGGCCCCGTATGAAACAAGTGATGGCAAGCCCAGAGTACTTCATTGTTTTGTTTTGTTTTGTTTTACGGGAAAAATAACTCGCGGACTTATCTAAAAAAACCAAAGAAAAAACTAACCCGCGAACACCCCTAAAAAAGAAGCTACCTCGTGAACGGTCGCTGGGGCTGGATGGCAAGCGAACGGGTTTGTCTGGCAATTTCAAGTCATAACAGACATTTTTTATGGTAGTTTTTGACCTTTTTGCCATATTTTTTTCCTTCCTAAGAGAGACTGTCATGTAAAAATGGCATGCGTTCTAAAAAATGACATGCAAGATGTTCGCAAATGCCATCTTCCCCACCGAACTTTTGGAAAACCGGATACAACCCTTTTTTATAACACATTACAAATGCAGATGCTCACCTACACTCATCCTTATGAACGCACGCATGGTCGCACGCACATCTTATCCCTATGAGCACCTTCAAGATACTGAGTCGACACAACACTTTTAGATTAACGAAGTCACCACACGCGACTTCGTCGTCGACGAAAACGTCTCCTCCCACTGAATAAACATTGCAGCCCTAAAATACAGGTACAACACATAAATCGCTAAATGCTACAAAAATCACGGAAGGCACCTCACTAATAGTGATCGTAAGACTCTGTTTGGAACAAAGGAGTTCTAGAGGAATTTTAGGCCCCGTATGAAACAAGTGATGGCAACATAAATGACTTTCCTATTAAAATAGGTTTGCATCAAGGGTCAACTTTGAGTCCTTATCTTTTTTGCTTTGGTGATGGATGAGGTCACAATGGATATGCAAACCTTATCACATGGTATATGTTGAATGTGGATGTGTGGTGCTATCATTAGACGAGGGTTAATAGAAAGTTAGAGTTGTAAAGATAAACCTCTCAATATTTGGGGTAAATACTGCAAAAAGACGATGATATCGATGAAGATGTGAGCCATCCAGTCAAAGTTGGGTGAATGAAGTGGACCAAGCTTCTGGCATCCTCTGTGACAAGAGAATGCCAAGCTAAAGACATGTTTTATAGGACGATGATTCGACCTATGATGGTGTATGATGCTGAGTGTTGACCAACTAAAAGGCATCATGTCCAATAGTGATATGTAATAGAGATGCAGATATGTGGCCACATAAGATAGGATCGACTCTGGGATGATGATATATGTGATAGAGTTTGGGTAGCATCAATTGAAGAGAAATTTGTCCAGCATCGTCTGAGATGGTTTAGGCATATACAACGCGGCTTCCCAGAAGCGTCACTGCATAAGCATGATGATAATGTCAAGAGAGGATGGGCATACCAAATTTGACATGGGAGAGTCAGCAAAGAGAGATCTAAATGACTGGAATATCATCAAAGAACTAGTCATGGGCATGAGTGTGTGAAGGTTAGCTATTCACCTGCGAGAATCATGACTTGATTTCAAGATCTTGTGTATTTTAACTCTAGCCTAACCCTACTTTTTAGGACTAGAAGGCTTTGTTCAAACATTATGTTCTCTCTTCCAGCAAAATTTATGTGGAGCATCGAACAAGCGTGTTGTGCAACTTATGCGCTTCTGATTCCTCTAGGAATCTACAAGACTTGATGTCTAACTCCTTTAAACTTTCTATTCATTTGGTTTTCCTATCATGGATTACAAAGATGCCCTTAAATCCATGGTTTAATTTCAAATGAGTTGACAACAATGTTTGGTTGGGGATAATTACAGCTAGAGAATGAGAATTTAGGGGATCCAGATTTAGATTCGTCCTATGGTTAGGAGGGGTATGGGAGTTGAACGGCTATTAATCGGATGACCTCCGACATCGTGCTCCACGAAGCGGAGCCATGTCGGGAACCCTAGCTCCAGGGAGCCAAC
This sequence comes from Triticum monococcum, assembly GCA_034509565.1. Lineage (NCBI taxonomy): Eukaryota > Viridiplantae > Streptophyta > Magnoliopsida > Poales > Poaceae > Triticum > Triticum monococcum. Next base: position 391,384,643 of record CM067841.1, read on the forward strand.
TTCGAGTAGTTGCGTTGGACCACAGTGTAAATTGAAGGAGTTCGAGGCGTCACAAATTCTTAAAAGCGCAAAGTTGGCGCAAATTACATCCCACTAACACGGTAACACCTCTGAGTGGAAAATGACCGGTTTTGAATAGATGATACGTCTCAAATGTATCTTTTGTTTGCTTGTGTCATGCTATTTTTATATCATTATTGCATAGCTTTAGTATTATCTTTTATTATTTTTCTAGACTAACCTATTAATTCAATGCCCACATCTAGTTGTTGTATTCTGCTATTTTTTAGAGTTTTCAGAAAAATCAGTTTTTTATCAAAACAAATCAAATAAAATACGTCTGTAACTTTCAAATCCAGGAAATTTCATAAAGCATTGCAGCCATGAGAGGGGATCTCATGGAGTCCATGTGGCCCTGGCTCTTGACCAAGGGGTGGGCCGCAAGGTTTATAGGGTGTGTTTGGTTTGTGCCGCAACTAGCCCAACCAAAAATTTGCTATGACCAAAGTGAGGGCATGACCAAACTTTTGGTATGTTGGGTTTGTTTGGATTATAGCCCTTGCATGTGCCAATTTTTTGTGAAAACTATTAGGCCTCCATTTAGTTTGTGAACTAAGTTGCTATTCATTTGGAACTTAGATTGCTAGTGATGGGTTAGATTCTATTTTAGTTGTAACGTTGGGCTGATAAAAAAGACACATAACACTTATATTTTAATAATAATAAAACTTAATTAACTATAATAATAAATGAAAATGAGCATGCAAGAGCAAGTAGCAAGACCATGAAATTCACGGCCGAACTTAGTTAATTAGTCCAGCACGTATGTCTCCGGTCATATAGATCTCCAATGACAGTAGTAATCAATAAATACGGCCAACTAATCAAACTGTAGTATACAGTTTAACAAAGCTGACATCACGGTAGAAAAAATGGGACAAAGTGGAGACAAGCAAAGGAACTGGGCTGAGACAATTATTACTATTGGCTTGTGTTATAAAAGGATTAATATGATTAATTACACGGCCACGCTGATTACTTTTCATATAACACCGAAAGAACAAAGCGGAAGTTACGGCGCCAATATTTTGGTGGAGGTTTTCTACGCCCTTGGCTCGCCAACGAATTGGCGCAAATTACATGGGCGTGATGGGGCTGGTCAGGGCGAACCAAAATTTTGGCGTCGTTCCAAGCGGTAGCCAAATCACGCTGGCGAGCCAATATTTTGGCATGGTTCATTTTGGTCGTAAACCAAACAAACTCATAATCTATATATCAAAATTTGACAAATATCGTCTAGTTTAGTGTGAATTTCGTCTCTCTTTTTTAAGATTCGTTTGAAATGGGACCAGCATTTGATGCCTGCGATTGAATGGACTCTTCTGCTATATCTGTCCGTGGAGATGTTTGCATACTTTTGTGAGGCCCATTTTGGTGACCCTCGTTGGACTTCTTGCCCTTAGTGAAGAGACAACTATTCTCAAGAAAAAAAAAACTGAAGAGATAACAAGGGCGGGTGGGAGTTCGAGGAGATGTTTAAGTAATCACATCTTGACCCTCAACTCTCACTAGTCAAACAAATAGAATAATCTTTTTGTGCTTTACATAAAAACAATGCATCATAATTCCCAAAACAATGCATCCATATAAACATGTTGAATTTTTTCAGAATTTTTTGAAACCTCAATATTATTTTGGCACTATTCAAAATATAGGGCTCACTGGAGCTCGTCCTCCAAACTGACTTTTTGCCAAACCACTCATCTTCCAACATGAGCAGAAGAATGAAACTAGCATGTCTACCAGCTTGTCTTGTATATTCAGAATTCAGAATGTCAATATTCTGCATAGAGCAGCTTAGCGCAGTAGCTGTAAAAGGCAATCATCCAAATTTCCTCTACAATGACCCTTACAGCTACTTTAACTTACCAAGCTAGCAGATAAGCACTATAAATCTACAACAACAAGCTTACATGGCCACCAGACGATGCATATCTATCTGGAAGATGTACATACATGATGATGCCATGAGTACATTTATATCAGTCGGTGCCTAGGAGGGAGGATGTCAGAAGCGCCTCTTCTGCTGAGGGTACCCAGGGTTCTGCATCCCCATCCCTTGATCAGCCTTCCTTCTCAACTGTCAACGCCAAGAAAATCAAACGGCTTACTGATCGTCACAAGCGTTATTCAAACAACAGTAGCTAGGAACATAACATAATTAAAAATATACAACAAACCTGGTGTGGATGAGACTGGCCACCTGCGCCTCTCTGCATTGGAATGTTACCGGGATTCATCCCAACCATGCCTGCTTGGGGTGCTGCGCCAAAGGCACCCATGTTTGCACCAGGAGGCATTCTTTGCATACCACCCATAGGCTGTTGCATTTGCCTTGGGATTTGTCTTGGTACAGGCTGGCCTCCTGGAGGTCCGTTTCCCGATGGCTGAAACATGAATGCATCATGTTATTACAGATCATAGCACGGCAGTTCTTAAGAATTCTTTGGTTCACTCATAGTGGGACTGAAACAAATCTTCTGAGGAAATTAAACAAGAAACAAGCCTTGTGATGCCTACATCTAACTTGACTGACTAATTAAATATGGTCTGCGCCATTGGAAGATGATTTTGCTACAAGGAAGAAATCTAAATCTCCATAAGAAGCACATTCATTGCACAAGCTTTCCACTAATCTTCTCTAAAAAAAGATTTCCACTAAGCTCTTCTCTATCAAAAAAAGCTTTCCACTAATCAGGTCACAGATTGGAAAATTAAGATTTAGGCAGAGACAAAGCTTCTATTACCGGTTGAGTTGGTTGAAGGCTTGTTGTTCCTTCAAAATCTGTTGAGGTATCTACTGGACGAACAGGATATGTCACAATTTTCTCGCCTGGCTGAGATGGTACAAGTGCACTGACCAGAGAGACATTTTAGGCACAGCGACAAGAAAAACCATCACTTTCTAAAGTAGAGGCAGTTGAGACTCTATTCATACATAACTTACTTTCGTCCAGGTAGCGGGTCCATCCGGAAGTACCTAGCAAAGAGGTGGATGTATTCAGAAGAGTTGATATATCAAACTTTATTCCCCAATATCAGAAGAGTTGACATATTAAACTGTAATCGCCAATATCCCCGCATTACAACTATGATTTTTGTTGTGTTCCCTGTATATTTAAAATATTCTACAGCATTAGGACATGAGTTTATCTCAAATTGGCATTGTTTCAATGGTTAAAAGTTATGTGTAATTAGCAATGACAACATTAGGTACAGATCAATCCTACCGGAAGAACCTTTGGTTCCAGGTTTTGGCCGCTTTTGCTTTATGCTTGTGATCCATTTCGGCATTCTTCTAATAGGAAATAACACGAATTCTGTTCTGTTTTGTTTTTTTCCTGCTGTAACGAACTCCTAATGGTTTGTAATAACGGAAATCAGAAGGCACCCCTTGTTTTAAAACCATTTTATATGTGAATAAAGGAAACTTCGAGGTTAAAACATAGACATGATTCCAAGAATAATTCCAAGAATAATTCCAGACTACTTCTAAGGGTATCTCCAACGTGGACCCTCAAATCATCCGTATATGTCTTTTGCGGGAGTCCGGACACTTTTGCCATCCAGTGCTATCCCTCAAACGTCCGCGGACGCGTCCGGATGTCTGAATTCCGGCAAACTGGTATCAAACCTGGGGGAGCTTTGCGGGAGTCCGGAAATCCATCTGGCCAATCAAAAGCCACCATGTATCCCTCCTCTCCGTCCGGATGGCGGAAGGCCGCTGCTAATTTTTTTCCTGTTTGGCGGAAGGTGAAGGAGTTTGGCGGAAGCTGCTAGCATGTTTGACGGAAGCACTAATTAAGTGGCACTAATTAACATATTTGGCGGAAGGGTAGCATCTTCGGCGGAAGCCACTAAATGGCTAGCATGTTTTAACTAGTAATCAAGTGCTAAATAGCATGTTTTGGCGGAAGGGTAGCATCTTATGCGGAAGCCACTAAATGGCTTGCTCCATGTTGGCGGAAGGCACTTAATTATGTGCTTCATTTTGGCGGAAGGGCTAGCATGTGTTATCTTAATATGGGGTGTTTGTCAGAAGGCTATTTTTTAAAGTTAATAGGGGCGGACATTTAAGGTATCAGCATGCATCAGCTAAGAACTAGTTAATAGTTATACAGATATGGAAACAGAAGCATCCAAACACGCGAAAGGGGGAAAAGAATAGGTGAAGGTATTAATTATTTACTCATGCTCCAAAGCTTGTGCAGCTGTAATACGCTTTCGAGGGTCATACCTGAAACATGAGGAATACTAGGATGATAAACCAACACATAATAGTACAAAAAAGAACAAAAAATATGTTCATCAACCAACGTAATGTTGACTCCAACAAACTAGAGAGCAAGAGACATACTCAAGCATTCTCGAGAGAAGGTCAAATGCAGGACCCTTCTGCGGCAAGTGAACAATAGTATGAAGACCTGTGTTCTCACTGCAAGGGAAATATGACAGTATATTAAGTTAAGTAATAATAAAAGAGATATTTAAGCCTTCTTAGCGCAGCTCAACAATGTCCAACATACTACTTATGCCCCTGAATGTGTTGCTGGTCATTTTGCCAGCATGGAAGATTTGCAAGGGTAGGCCACTTCTCGACCGTAGGATGACCTTCAGAAGAGTTGGGTTATTATTGTGAGTATATTTCTGATGAGCATGACAAATCAAACAAGACAAGCAAAAACAAGGAATACATACCTAAGACCTTAAAAATCTTGTCCAGTTGATCGAGCTACAAGACGTGTAAATCAACTGTGAGATATACCAATTGCATAACGGAGGAAAATTACTTGAGACATGATCATCATGTAAAATATAACAACTTTAGTCTAGTGATGTAATCTAAAAACAAGATGGCAACACTAACTAACTGAGTGCAACTGCCCATACTTGAAAAGGGTTTGGAGTAGCTTTTGCTTCAACACCTTGGAACAGTGGTTTCAGTGTAAGCAATTCGGCAAAAATGCAACCAACTGCCCACATGTCTGGAGATGGTTAAGAGAATAACAGAATTAATGAAGAAAAATAGATAGTAAAAGGATCTGCTTTTCTCTCCCTACAAGGATACCAACAGCACTTGTGTAGTGTTTAGCTCCAAGTAACAGCTCAGGTGCACGATACCAGATAGTTACAACAACCTGAAATTTATTTCAAATCAGGGAATTAGCATAATACATTGCACAGTGTCAAAAGTACTGCGGAAATCTACCATACCACCTCAGCTATTCATGAAGCAGTGTTGTGCAAAATAATACTACTACGTGCCGTAATTAATGTACAATTAGAGTTAAATTTAGAAGGTTTAAGAGGGTATATTATGGGATTTAATGTGGATCCTCCTAGGCCGCCAATGGACTCCAATCAACGGCCAAGATTGCATTCAGATACTTGAACTCAAACATTCAAAATCGGTGCACTGTGTGTTAATATATTTGCATGCAATAGCCAATTATAAGCTTTGAGACTATAAGAATAGTGGGAACCTGAGAATACCAGTGGTAACTTGGCGGAATGAGTGAATGACTACATTCCATTACCAAAGTACCATCCTTTGGTTCCCTCATATTACTAGAAATAGGAATGTAGATAGAGCTACTCACCCCATTGTCACTTAGTGGTTTTAGTGGAGCTTGATATATCCTAGCCAGCCCAAAATCAGCAATCTTTATAATTCCATGTTCTTCTCCTTCTCCCATGACCTACTGGGGCACACCATTGCAGCATGCTTAGCAAGCAAAAGAGACAATACTGGACAGATTTGCGTATCAGCGTGAGGCATGAAGCAGCATACCAGTATATTAGAAGGCTTGAGGTCTCGATGGATAATCCAGTTACTGCAGGAGGGGAGACAGGTAGGATAGATCAGATTTTGATAGGATTGACCCAGATAAACATTGCATATATTTACAGTGAAGACATCACAGCTTGTGGAGAATCATGCTTGTCGACTTGTTAACAGAAAATATATATAGACATACCTATGGAGATAGTTGAGGCCATTGAGCAGTTGCCAGAGCAAGGATTTAACTGTGTATTGGTTAATGGAGAGGTTAAGCTTCTCTCTGTGATGCCGAATAACCTCCTGCGGATAGAGCAGTGCTTCGTTAATTAACTATTCCGTAGAGAGAGTTGGATTTGAATTTCATACTAAGAGGTCGACAGGAATGAAAAAGGCACACATATAAGCAGGGGACGGGAGTTGCATACATAGAGGTCATGCTCGGCGTAATCGAAGGCGAGATAGAGGGACATGTCGGCGTGGTTGATGTGGACGTTGACGAGCTTGACGACATTTTCGTGGTTGATCTCGCGCAGGAGCTGCAATCAAAGGGCAAGCGCAGGGAGAGAGATTACAGTCCTATATAGCCAGGGTCTGGAACGCCACGAAGGAATGAAGCAACCGGCGGCGGCGATGAGTTACCATGATCTCTCTGATGGCGGTAGGCGAGACGCCATCGCCCTCCTTGGATTGCTTGAACTTCTTGATGGCGATGGGGGAGCCGCGGCGGCCAGCAGCCTGGGGATGCGTTGGCTTGAGGCGCGCGAGGAAGACGAGGCCGTAGGTGCCCTCGCCGATCTTCCCCACCAGCTCGTACTGCTGCAGCCATGCGGGGCGGTTTGACCCTCCGCCGCGGCCGTCGCCCATCGCCGACGACGGCAGTCGACCAGATCCCTCTCTTTCTTCTTCTTCTTCCTCTAAAGAGGAAACAGCGGCGAAACACGGCAGAGCTTGTGCAGAACAAACGGATCAGCTAGACTCGCTTCGGGAGGAGCCGGCGACCTAGGGTTTGGGCCCCGCCCGTATCGGAGTGAGAAAAGGGATTGGGGAATCGGATGGGGGCGGGCAGGCTGGGGAAGAGAGTGTTTTTGCAAAATATGCAGCGTGGCCCGTATCCTGGCCTTTGGATGTTGATCGGATGGCCGCGGTCAGTTTCGATTGATGAGTCCACAACTTCGGTTTGTGATTCGTACTTTCTCATTCTCATCCTAAAAAAATAAAGATTTCATCCCTTCTCCCTGTACACCATCAATATTTTTGTTCTGAAATTTCTCAAAAAAATCTTATTTCATGGACATGCAAACGTGTAAAAAAAGTTTTATATTATGAGATAAAGAAAGTACTTTATATAGAAGGACGGCAACTTGCCTTTTTTTATCTCATTTTGGATTGCATATGGTTTCGGACTCACATCCCAAGTAACCACCTCGTTGTGGAGGAGGGTAGTTGGGTAGCTTGGTAAATTTGCCCCTTAAGGGATATGTTGTTTGCATGGATGCGACATCAACGGGTATAGACTTTCCTGGCGCGACACGACACTCACACTACTCTTTTCTAGATAATGTGTACTCTTCTCTTAACTACACGTCAATTTGAGTGAAACGAGCGTTTGACGTATACACAAATTCGACCACCCTGTCAAATTGAAAGTTAAGCAGTGGCAGTTAAGACCGTGAGAGCAAAATAGGGATATATTGCACATTTGATATCCCTCATAATTGGGTTGTAACTTTCTGAGGTGTCACATTTGATGTTGTACATGGTTGTTTAAATCTTGCCTCCATCTCTGCTTGGGAAGAACTATGAAGGGGGATACGAACTTTATAAAGCCGGTGCTACTAATGTTTGTGTAGGGCCGCCCCCACCCGCATATGGAACTCTAAGGTTTTCTAGGAGGAGGTGGAGGTGTTTTGTAAATGCCTCAAGTTTTTTATCGGAGGTAGATCGATATAGAAACTCGATGTATCAAAGGGCTACATTTTTCACAGGGCTACGATGTCTTTTAGTGAAAAAGGCAAGATTGTTACAGAGGATGTGATATGAAATGAGTATGTGTGAAGATGAGTGATTCAAACATAGTTGAAGAGGGGTTTTCGAGTGAGAAAGACGAGGAGCCGTGAGCGGCTACGAGAGTGTTGAGCGGATTAATGGGAGTAGTGGGCTTGCAACCAGTTGACTTGATAGCGAGATAGACCGGCATTCAAGGAGGGTCTGTATTTTCTCGCCACATCGGATACTACTACTCTATGCTAGTAGTGTACTAAGCAGTACTGATGTTTGTATTACCATATTAACAAGTATTTTATATTTATCGATTTTACACGCACATTTTCATGTAATTTATGTCATTATTAAAGAAAATACAACAAGGTGCATGTGCGCTAGGAAAGGGGCACATAATTTGATCCCAATCTTTCATGTTCCTACATACATGCTGAAGGAAAGGGAAATTTGGTTTGCTAGCAACATGGATGTAGCTGGAGATTGGATATTGCAGAAGCCTTAGTCTAGTTGTTCGCATGGTCTTCATAGTGAAATTATAGTACGCGACTAAAAGTGCAACTAATCCCAGGATGGTTTTGGTAATTAATAACAACATATATCTCATTGAACTAATATCCATTCAAGTTAAAGATTTCAGGACGTTCATTGATTGGCATCGCAAGGACTAGGGAATGTGGACCCCTCAAAATGCTAAGGACATGAATTGGCAAAAGCTCGAGACTCTTCATTTTTGGTTAAGTGATCCAAGATCACATTGAGTCCAATACTATTAAAAGGGGATGAGGTGTAGATAATCATCTGGTTGCTCAAGTGCTTAGTGATATTGCTCCAAAACCCTCAACCACTTTCTCTATCTAAATGTGTCCAAAACCCTTTCAAGATAACTCGGTCCCACCAAATTCTATCTATTCGGACCCATCGAGTTCATCTAGACACTGCCACGGCCAAACCCTAACATTTCGGTCTGACTAAAACGGCTCTTGGTCCCACCGAGATGGTCGTGCCAAGTTTCTGTGATGAAATCACTTCATCTCGGAATCATGAGTGAAACTGATCAGAATCACCGAAACACGGTTCTGCCTTTGCCATTGCACTTCGGTCCCACCAAAATGGTCTAGTTGGTCCCACCGAGACCTCCAACGTTCATATCTTTTGCACAGGTCGGTCTCATCGGGAATTCCAGTGGGTGCCACCGAGTTTGGTCAAATGTGTGTAACGGTTGGATTTCGTGTGGAGGCTATATATACCCATCCATCCCCTCTTACTCAGTAAGAGAGTCATCAGAACAAAGCCACACTTCCACCATTCATTTTGAGATAAAACCACCTACTCATGTGTTGAGATCAAGAGATTCCAATCCTACCATTTGAATCTTGATTTCTAGCCTTCTCCAAGTTGATTCCCACTCAAATCCTTTTTCCACCATAGCCAAAACAGTGTGAGAGAGTTGAGTGTTGGAGAGACTGTCATTTGAAGCACAAGAGTAAAGAGTTCATCATCAATACACCATCCATTACCTTTTAGAGAGTGGTGTCTCCTAGATTGGTTAGGTGTCGCTTGGGAGCCTCTGACATGATGTGGAGTTGAACCAAGAAGTTTGTAAGGGCAAGGAGATCGCCTACTTTGTGAAGATCTACCCGAGTGAGGTAAGTCCTTCATGGACGATAGCCATGGTGGGATAGACAAGGTTGCTGCTTCGCAGACCCTTCATGGGTGGAGCCCTCTATGGACTCACACAGCCATTACCCTTCGTGGGTTGACATCTCCATCAACGTGGACGTATGACAGCACCACCTATTGGAAGCACGCCAAAAAATCCCGTGTCCCTGTTACGTTTGCCTTATCCAAGCTCCTTTTTTTACATGCGCAATGTCTTGCTTTCCGCTGCTATACTCTTAGAAGCAAATTTCCCTCAAGTGGATGACCTAAGGTTTATCAATCTGTGGGAGGTGTAGGATGAAGATGGTCTCTCTCAAACAACCCTGCAACCAAATAATAAAAAGTCTCTTGTGTCCCCAACACACCAAATACAATGGTAAATTGTATAGGTGCACTAGTTTGCCGAAGAGATGGTGATACAAGTGTAGTAACGATAGTAGATATTGATTTTTGTAATAGCAACAATAAAAAATAGCAAGGTAATGAGTAACAAAAGTGAGCACAAATGGTATTGCAATGCTTGAACATGAGGCCTAGGGTCCATACTTTCGCTGGTGCAATCTCTCAACAATGCTAATATAATTAGATCACATAACCATCCCTCAACGTGCGGTGAAGAATCACTCCAAAGTTCCTATCTAGTGGAGAACATAAGAATAAATTGTTTGTAGTTGTTCTTTCCGATCGATATATCCAAGAGTTCGTACTAAAATAACACCAAGTTATTGTTTCTGATTTATCTATCAAGAGTTCGTACTAAAATGACACCAAGTTATTCTTTCTGATCAATCTATCAAGAGTTCGTACTAAAATAACACCAAAACAAATTTAGATTCATAATACCCAATACAACACAAAGAATCTCAAAGAGTGCCCCAAAATTTCTACCGGAGAAACAAAGACAGAAACGTGCATCAACCTCTATGCATAGATTACCCTAATGTCACCTCGGGAATCTGCGAGTTGAGTGCCAAAACATATATCAAGTGAATCAATACGATACATCATTATCACCACGGGTATTCATAGCAAAACATACATCAAGTGTTCCCAAATCCATAAAAGTATTCAATCCGATAAGAATGAAATCTCAAAGGGAAAACTTGATTCATCACAACAAGATAGAGAGGGAGAAACACCATATGATCCAACTATATTAACAAAGCCCGCGATACATCAAGATCGTGCCATCTCAAGAATGCTAATATAATTAGATCACATAACCATCCCTCAACGTGCGGTGAAGAATCACTCCAAAGTTCCTATCTAGTGGAGAACATAAGAATAAATTGTTTGTAGTTGTTCTTTCCGATCGATCTATCCAAGAGTTCGTACTAAAATAACACCAAGTTATTGTTTCTGATTTATCTATCAAGAGTTCGTACTAAAATGACACCAAGTTATTCTTTCTGATCAATCTATCAAGAGTTCGTACTAAAATAACACCAAAACAAATTCAGATTCATAATACCCAATACAACACAAAGAATCTCAAAGAGTGCCCCAAGATTTCTACCGGAGAAACAAAGACAGAAACGTGCATCAACCCCTATGCATAGATTACCCTAATGTCACCTCGGGAATCCGCGAGTTGAGTGCCAAAACATATATCAAGTGAATCAATACGATACATCATTATCACCACGGGTATTCATAGCAAAACATACATCAAGTATTCCCAAATCCATAAAAGTATTCAATCCGATAAGAATGAAATCTCAAAGGGAAAACTTGATTCATCACAACAAGATAGAGAGGGAGAAACACCATATGATCCAACTATATTAACAAAGCCCGCGATACATCAAGATCGTGCCATCTCAAGAACACGAGAGAGAGAGAATAAACACATAGCTACTGGTACAAACCCTCAACCCCGAGGGTGAACTACTCCCTCCCCATCATGGTGGCCGCTGGGATGATGAAGATGGCCACCGGTGATGAATTCCCCCTCCGGTAGGGTGCCGTAACAAGGTCTAGATTGTTTTTTCGTGGCTACAGAGGCATGCGGCGGCGGAATTTCTGATCCATCGACTCCCCTAGGGTTTTTGAAATATTTGGGAATTTATAGGGCGAAGAGGTGGTGCGGGAGGTCACCGAGGGGGGCACAACCCCCTGGGCGCGCCCTGGTGGGTTGTGCCCACCTCGGGCTTCCCCTCTGGTATATCTTTGGCCCACTGGGTGTCTTCTGGTCCAGAAAAAATCACCAAAAAGTTTTGCTATGTTTGGACTCCGTTTGGTACTGATTTTATGCGAAGGGAAAAATAACCAAAAAAAACATCAATTGGCACTGGGCACTATGTCAATAGATTAGTCCCAAAAAATGGCATAAAGTTGCTATAAAATGATTGTAAAACATCCAAGATTGATCGTATAACAACATGGAACGAGCAAAAATTATAGATACGCTGGAGATGTATCAGGGTTGAGCAGACCCTTGGCGCAAGGCGCTTCAGTGCTAGGGATCAAGATAGGCATGTCAGTGCCGAGAGACTGCAGCTCACCCCACAACATGATCGATGGTGCGCCACAAAGCAAGCTAGGCGCGTCTGCGCTGATAGACTATGGCTCGCCGCACAGCGAAACCGTTGGAGCACTGCAGAGCGAGAGGCGCGGTGCGCCGCACAACAAGAGCAGATCCATCGACGCTTGCTTGCTGTCGACAGAGCGTTGCAGCTGGGTACACATCCCGTCAGTACCCCCATTCCTCACCAGGAGTGGGCAGACGTTGTCTGTGTCGTACTTACACCGGACGCTCGCCTTGCCATTCGCATAGGTCACGCTGTTCGCCTTGTCTGCGGCCCGCTCGATGCCAACGCGCTGGTCACTAGGCTCGACCGCCTCCTTGGCCTAGGTGTCCACCTGGGCGCAGTAGAGGAACATGGACGTCGCATCCTCGAGCTGGTGATCTTCGATGAAATAGCCAACTTGGAGTTCGAGACCGCGCTCGAGATGTACCGCGAGCATGTCGACCGCTTGGACGAACGCCTGCATGAGTTCAGGCAGAGCCAAGAGCTACCGTATCCGTATGCAAGGGCTACTGGTGATGGACGATTGGGCGTGTTTTATTTGTTGAGTCATTTTGACGTGGATCGCTATGTATTCGCAACAGTCATAATATTGCTCTATTTCAATGTGAGTACTCTGTTTTCCGTTTTTATATGGTCTGTTCCAATGTGTGTGTACGTGCTTTCCATTATGTATATGTGGATAACAGCTAGATACAAATTAGTATTACGAGAACAGATAGAAAAATGGAATTCATAATATATATATATATATATATATTAAGTGTTCATTAGTTCATCACAGAATATATATAATATTATCACATATACGTGATGATACTTAACTACTATGTACAATGCATAAATTGAAAATAAACAATACTAAAACTAATTCCCTCATGGGGGCAGTATTCCGGCAGCCGCTCGCCAGCAACTCCCTGGTGCGCCACATCTTCCCAACGCGGAGGCAATACTCCGCCTCCTGCGCCTCACAGCACTTGACGTACCGATTTGCCTCTTGCTGGCGAATAAGCGCGAACGATCTTGCCATTTCATTGGGCGCCCATCGGAGCTCCTCATCGGTGGCACACTGGAGCTTATCGAGCCACCTCCACGCAGCGATGAGGCACCTAACGCCTTTGACCTTCCTCGCGAAGTACCCGTCTCCGTACACCTCCTCCGCATGACGACGCGCCCGTCCCCAAAGCTCCACCACCTCCTTTTTCCAGGCGGCCTCACGGGCTTCACAGGCCGCCTGGTACCTGGCTTCCTCCTCTGCCACCTCCTTCTTGAACGCCACTTGACTGGCTTTCTCAGTCGACGACAGCGACTTCCACAGACGAAGATTGTACTGGCCCCAAAACCAATCCAAAGTTTGGGGGTCCGGCGCAACCTCGTCCGACGGTGATAACCCACAAGTATAGGGGATCGCAACAGTTTTCGAGGGTAGAGTATTCAACCCAAATTTATTGATTTGACACAAGGGGAGCCAAAGAATATTCTCAAGTATTAGCAGCTGAGTTGTAAATTCAACCACACCTGAAAACTTAATATCTGCAGGAAAGTGTTTAGTAGCAAAGTAATATGATAGTAGTGGTAATGGTGGTAAAAGGTAACGGTAGCAAAAGTAATATTTTTGGTGTTTTGTAGTGATGATAACAATAGCAACGGAAAAGTAAATAAGCGAAGAACAATATATGGAAAGCTCATAGGCAATGGATCGGTGATAGAGAATTATGACGGATGCGGTTCATCATGTAACATTCATAACATAGGGTGACATAGAACTAGCTCCAATTCATCAATGTAATGTAGGCATGTATTCCGAATATAGTCATACGTGCTTATGGAAAAGAACTTGCATGCCATCTTTTGTCCTACCCTCCCGTGGCAGCGGGGTCCTATTAGAAACTAATGGATATTAATGCCTCCTTTTAATAGAGTACCGGACCAAAGCATTAACACATAGTGAATACATGAACTCCTCAAAGTACGGTCATCACCGAAAGTGGTCCCGATTATTGTCACTTCGGGGTTGCCGGATCATAACACATAGTAGGTGACTATAGACTTGCAAGATAGGATCAAGAACTCTCATATATTGATGAAAACACAATAGGTTCATATCTAAAATCATGGCACTCGGGCCCTAGTGACAAGCATTAAGCATAGCAAAGTCATAGCAACATCAATCTCAGAACATAGTGGATACTAGGGATCAAACCCTAACAAAACTAACTCGATTACATGATAAATCTCATCCAACCCATCACCGTCCAACAAGCCTACGATGGAATTACTCACACACGGCGGTGAGCATCATGAAATTGGTGATGGAGGATGGTTGATGATGACGATGGCGACGGATTCCCCTCTCCGGAGCCCCGAACGGACTCCAGATCAGCCCTCCCGAGAGAGTTTAGGGCTTGGCGATGGCTCCGTTTCGTAAAACGCGATGAATCCTTCTCTCTGATCCCCCCCCGAAAGTGAGTTGAGGTCGGTGGAGCGTCAGGGGGCCCACGAGGCAGGGGGCGCGCCCCCACCCTCGTGGACAGGTGGAGGCCCCCCTGATGTGGATCTTTCTTCCAGTATTTTTTATATATTCCAAAATAATTCTCCGTTGATTTTTAGGTCATTCCGAGAACTTTTATTTGTGCACAAAAATAACACCATGGCAATTCTATTGAAAACAGTGTCAGTCCAGGTTAGTTCCATTCAAATCATGCAAGTTAGAGTCCAAAACAAGGGCAAAAGTGTTTGGAAAAGTAGATACGACGAAGACTTATCAACTCCCCAAGCTTAAACCTTTGCTTGTCCTCAAGCAATTCAGTTGATAAACTGAAAGTGATAAAGAAAAACTTTTATGAACTTTGTTTGCTCTTGTTGTTGTAAATATGTAAAGCCAGCATTCAAGTTTCCAGCAAAGATTATAAACTAACCATATTCACAATAACATTTAGGTCTCATGTTTACTCATATCAATGGCATAATCAACTAGCGAGCAATAATAATAAATCTCGGATGACAACACTTTCTCAAAACAATCATGATATGATATAACAAGATGGTATCTCGCTAGCCCTTTTTGAGACCACAAAACATAAATGCAGAGCACCTTTAAAGATCAAGGACCGACTAGACATTGTAATTCATGGTAAAAGAGATCCAGTCAAGTCATACTCGATGTAAACTAACAGTAATGGATGCAAATGACAGTGGTGCTCTCCAACTGGTGCTTTTTAATAAGAGGATGATGACTCAACATAAAAGTAAATGGATAGGCCCTTTGCAGAGGGAAGCAGAGATTTGTAGAGGTGCCAGAGCTCGGTTTTGAAATAGATATGAATAATATTTTGAGCGGTATACTTTCATTGTCAACATAACAACCGAGAGATGGCGATATCTTCCATGCTACACACATTATAGGCGGTTCCCAAACAGAATGGTAAAGTTTACACTCCCCCTCCACCAACAAGCATCAATCCATGGCTTGCTCGAAACAACGAGTGCCTCCAACTAACAACAGTCCCGGAGGAGTTTTGTTTGCAATTATTTCGATTTGATTTGCATAAAGCATGGGAATGGGCATCCCGATGACCAACCATTTTCTCGTGAGTGAGGAGCGGAGTCCACTCCTCTTGAGAATAACCTGCCTAATATGGAAGATATGGACAACCCTAGTTGATACATGAGCTATTCGAGCATACAAAACAGAATGTTTATTCGAAGGTTTAGAGTTTGGCACATACAAACTTACTTGGAACGGCAAGTAGATACCGTATATAGGTAGGTATGGTGGACTCATATGGAACAACTTTGGGGTTTATGGAATTGGATGCACAAGCAGTATTCCCGCTTAGTACAGGTGAAGGCTAGAAAAAGACTGGGAAGCGACCAGCTAGAGAGCGACAACAGTCATGAACATGCATTAAAATTAATCAACACCGAATGCAAGCATGAGTAGGATATAATGCACCATGAACATAAATATCGTAGAGGCTATGTTGATTTTGTTTCAACTACATGCGTGAACATGTGCCAAGTCAAGCACTCGAATCGTTCAAAAGAGAATACCACCCTATCATACCACATCACAACCATTTTAATAGCACGTTGGCATGCAAGGTAAACCATTATAAACTCTTAGATAATTAAGCATGGCATAAGCAACTATAATCTCTAATTGTCATTGCAAACATGTTTATTCATAATAGGCTGAATCAGGAACGATGAACTAATCATATTTACAAAAACAAGAGAGGTCGAGTTCATACTAGCTTTTCTCATCTCAATAAGTTCATCATATAATCATCATTATTGCCTTTCACTTGCACGACCGAATAGTGTGGATAATAATAATGGTGTGCGTGCATTGGACTAAGCTGGAATCTGCATGCATTCAATTCAAGAGAGAAGACAAGGTAATATGGGCTCCTTGTCATATCAACAATAATGCATATAAGAGCCACTTTAACATTTTAATTATGATTTTCTCCTCTCGACCCCCAAAGAACAAGAAAAGAAATAAAACTATTTACACGGGAAAGCTCCCAACAAGCAAAAGAAGAACGAGAAATCTTTTTGGGTTTTCTTTTTAGTTACTACTACAAGCATGGAAAGTAAACTAATTAAAAGCTACAACTATTTTTTTTGTTTTTTATCAAGGTTTATTAAACACACAAGAAGAAAGCATAAAAAGGAAAATAAACTAGCATGGATGGTACAATGAAAAAGTATGAGCACCGACAACTAGCATGAGTGTGTGAACATGAATGTAATGTCGGTGAGAAATACGTACTCCCCCAAGCTTAGGCTTTTGGCCTAAGTTGGTCTATGGCCACGGCTGGCCTGGCGGATATCCAAAGTAATTGTTGGGGTCGTACTGTGAAGAAGCCTCGGATTGCCACTGGTTGGCAATCATCTCCGGATCCCACTGGTAATCAGATTGTCATGGAAGATCAAATTGTGGTTCCGGCTCTGGCTCTGTAGCTGATGTAGGGTTCCGGTAGGCGTGAATGGCCTCCAACGGAACAAGGTACTTGCCTGCAGATAAATCAAACAAGGAAGGAGCAGGCAAGGTAATAGTCTCAGGATGATTTTTACCAAATATTAATTTGTACTTAAGCTCGTTTTCCCTATTCTTAACAAGAAAATCATGTGCTACCATACTCTTATATCTAGAAAAATAGGAGGCAACAACTTCTATTCCTTCTCATAATTCCTAATAGGTATATTAAAATGTGCAGCGAGGCGCGAGGCGAAGATGCCTCCAAGGATGGGGCCGTTAGTACGGTTGAGATTTAACCGTGTTGCAACAATAGCGCCCATACTAAATGTGTCATCACGAAATAAGGCATGGCACAAAATAACAATATCAGGGGCACTCAGGTTTCCACAGTTTCCGCGCCTAATTAAGCATCTAGCAAATATAGCAAAGTAACGTAGAACAGGAAAGTGTATGCTAGTAATTCGTGCGTCGGAAACCTTCCTCGTTTCCCCTACAACAATGGTATCAACAAACCCATCCACATCGTCACGATGTGGTTCCTCTACACTGCCCTCAAAAGGGATCAAACAAATCCGAAAAAAATCACAAAGTGACATCTTCTTATGCTCATCATATAAATAAAATTCCACCGAAGGTGGTGAGCTCCTAGCATGGAAATGAAAGTTTTGCACAAAGATATTGGTGAGTAAGAGATACTGTTCGCGTTGGTCGTGGAGGAAGGCGGTGAGGCCTGCATTCTCAACCAATTCATAGAAATCATCATAAACTCCGGCTGCTCTCAAGAAATTATCACAAGGCCATTCACACGGCCGAACTTCCGCGGTGCAAGGGAGATTATACTTGGGTTTCTTGTTCTCTTCACTTTGTTTATCCTTAGAGCTTCGGCTCGACGAGCCCCTCAAAAATCTCTTCATATTTTTCTGAAAATATCTGAAATTTTTAGTAACTTCAAAATAAAAGTGAACCAAACTCAACAAAATTGATAGCAACTACTCCTACAAGTGCCTAGAGGCAATATCATGCATTAAAACTACTTTTGACCATATAAATTTGGCATGCAAGCTCAAGAACAGGGTCACCTTAGCAACAAAAATTTGCAATGAATAAAGTACTAGAATAAAAACTAATTGGACCATTGGAGAAGTCACATACCAAGGAACAATCCCCCAAAGCAGTTTTGTGAATGGAGTTTTGAGCAAGGAGATCGAAAATGGCAGCAAAATGAGCTTGGACTCGGGTTTGAGCTGGCTAGTGATGTTTGTGGGAGGAACAAGGAGTGTGTGGTAGCTGGAATAAGTGGAGGAGAGCCACCGTGGGCCCACGAGGCGGGGGGCGCGCCCTGGACCCTTGTGGCCAGGTGCTTGCTCCCCCTGATGTGTTCTCAGTGCCAGATATTCTAAAATATTCTAGAAAAAATTAAATCTAAATTTCAGGGCATTTTGAGAACTTTTACTTTCGGGGTATTTTTTATTGCATGGATAATTCAGATAACAGACAGAAAAATACTATTTTTTCTTTATTTAATATAAATAACAGAAAGTAAAAAGAGGGTACAGAGAGTTGTGTTTTCTAACTTCATCCATCTCATTCTTATCAAAAGGAATCCACTAACAAGGTTGATCAGGTCTTGTTAACAAACTCATTTCGAGTAACATGAAACTGGAGAAATTTCAAATAACACTATGTTACCTCAATGGGGATATGCATGTCCCCAATAATAAGAATATCATATTTCTTCTTGACAGTAGGAAGAGGAAATTCAAAACCTCCAATAGTAATAGTTGAAATTTTTTCAATAGAATTGATACTGTGGACTTGAGGTTGTTTCCTCGGAAAGTGTACCGTATGCTTATTATCATTAACATGAAAAATGACATTGCCTTTGGTGCAATCAATAACAGCCCCTGCAGTATTCAAAAAGGGTCTTCTGAGAATAATAGACATACTATCGTCCTCAGGAATATCAAGAATAACAAAGTCCGTTAAAATAGTAACGTTTGCAACCACAACAGGTACATCCTCACAAATACCGACAGGTATAGCAGTTGATTTATCAGCCATTTGCAAAGATATTTCAGTAGGTGTCAACTTATTCAAATCAAGTCTACGATATAAAGAGAGAGGCATAACACTAACACCGGCTCCAAGATCACATAAAGCAGTTTTAACATAGTTTCTTTTAATGGAGCATGGTATAGTTGGTACTCCTGGATCTCCAAGTTTCTTTGGTATTCCACCCTTAAAAGTGTAATTATCAAGCATGGTGGAAATTTCAGCTTCCGGTATCTTTCTTTTATTAGTAACAATATCTTTCATGTACTTAGCATAAGGATTCATTTTAAGCATATCAGTCAAACGCATACGCAAGAAGATAGGTCTAATCATTTGAGCAAAGCGCTCAAAATCCTCATCACCCTTTTTCTTGGATGGTTTAGGAGGAAAGGACATGGGTTTCTGAACCCATGGTTCTCTTTCCTTACCGTGCTTCCTAGCAACAAAGTCTCTATTATCACAACGTTGATTCTTTGATTGTGGGTTATCAAGATCAACAACAGGTTCAATCTCTACTTCATTGTCATTACTAGGTTGAGCATCAACATGAACATCATTATTAACATTATTACTTGGTTCATGTTCATTACCAGATTGTGTTTCAGCATCAGAAATAGAAATATCATCGAGATTCTCAGGTGTGTCATCAACAGGTTCACTAGAAGCATGCAAAGTCCTATCATTTTTCTTCTTCTTCTTCTTAGAAGGACTAGGTGCATCTACATTATTTCTCTGAGAATCCTGCTCAATTCTCTTAGGATGGCCTTCAGGATACAAAGGTTCCTGAGTCATTTTACCACCTCTAGTCATAACTCTAACAGCATTATCATTCTTCTTATTATTTAATTCATTGAGCAAATCATTCTGAGCTTTAAGTACTTGTTCTACTTGAGTGGTAACCATAGAAGCATGTTTACTAATTAGTTTTAGTTCACCTTTAACATTAGCCATATAATCACTCAAGTGTTCAATCATATAAGCATTATGTTTCAATTGTCTACCAACATAAGCATTAAAATCTTCTTGCTTAACCATAAAGTTATCAAACTCATCTAAGCATTGGCTAGCAAACTTAGTAGGAGGGATTTCAGCTTTATCATATCTATAGAGAGAATTTACCTTTACTACCCGTGTTGGGTCATCAAGACCATGTGTTTCTTCAATAGGTGATGGATTAAAGCCATGTATTTTTTCAACAGGTGGTAAATTAAGACCATGTATTTCTTTAACAGGAGGTAAATTCTTAACATCTTCAACTTTTATACCTTTTTCCTTCATAGATTTCTTTGCCTCTTGCATATCTTCAGGACTGAGAAATAGAATACCCCTTTTCTTCAGAGTTGGCTTAGGAGTTGGTTCAGGAATTGGATCAGGAAGTGTCCGATTATTTTCATTAGTCAACATATTATTCAATAAAATTTCAGCTTCATCTGGTGTTATTTCCGTGAAAACACAACCAGCACAACTATCCAGGTGGTCTCTGGAAGCATCGGTTAGTACATTATAAAAGATATCAAGTATTTTATTTTTCTTAAGAGGATGATCAGGCAAAGCATTAAGTAATTGGAGAAGCCTCCCCCAAGCTTGTGGGAGACTCTCTTCTTCAATTTGCACAAAATTATATATTTCCCTTAAAAGTAGCTTGTTTCTTATGAGTGGGGAAATATTTAGCAGAGAAGTAATAAATCATATCCTGGGGACTACGCACACAACCAGGATCAAGAGAATTAAACCATGTGTTAGCATCACCATTTAATGAGAACGGAAATATCTTAAGGATATAATAGTAGCGAGTTTTCTCATCATTAGTGGACATGGTGGCTATATCATTTAATTTAGTAAGATGTGCCATGACAGTTTCAGATTCATAGCCATAGAAAGGATCAGATTCAACCAAAGTAATTATATCATGGTCGACAAAGAATTCATAATCCTTATCAGTAACAAAGATAGGTGAAGTAGCATAAGCAGGATCATATTTCATTCTAGCATTCAGAGTTTTTTGTTTCATCTTAGCTAATAATTTCTTAAGATCACTCCCATCATTGCAAGCAAGAAAGTCTCTAGCAGTTTCTTCATCCATAACATATCCCTCAGGAACAACAGGCAATTCATATTTAGGGGGAGAATCTTCATCATCACTTTCATCAATATTATCAGTTTCAATAATTTCTTTCTCTCTAGCCCTAGCAAGTTGTTCATCAAGAAATTCACCAAGTGGCACAGTAGTATCAAGCATAGAAGTAGTTTCATCATAAGTATCATGCATAGCAGAAGTGGCATCATCAATAACATGCGACATATCAGAATTAATAGCATAAGCAGGTTTAGGTGTCGCGAGCTTACTCAAAACAGAAGGTGAATCAAGTGCAGAGCTAGATGGCAGTTCCTTACCTCCCCTCGTAGTTGAGGGATAAATCTTGGTTCTTGGATCTTTCAAGTTCTTCATAATGATAAGCGGATATAAATCCCAAGTGACTCAAAGAATAGAGCTATGCTCCCCGGCAATGGCGCCAAAAAATAGTCTCGATAACCCACAAGTATAGGGGATCGCAACAGTTTTCAAGGGTAGAGTATTCAACCCAAATTTATTGATTCGACACAAGGGGAGCCAAAGAATATTCTCAAGTATTAATAGCTGAGTTGTCAATTCAACCACACCTGGAAACTTAATATCTGCAGCAAAGTGTTTAGTAGCAAAGTAATATGATAGTAGTGGTAACGGTGGTAAAAGGTAACGGTAGCAAAAGTAATATTTTTGGTGTTTTGTAGTGATGATAACAATAGCAACGGAAAAGTAAATAAGCGAAGAACAATATATGGAAAGCTCGTAGGCAATGGATCGGTGATAGAGAATTATGCCGGATGTGGTTCATCATGTAACAATCATAACATAGGGTCACACAGAACTAGCTCCAATTCATCAATGTAATGTAGGCATGTATTCCGAATATAGTCATACGTGCTTATGGAGAAGAACTTGCATGACATCTTTTGTCCTACCCTCTCGTGGCAGCAGGGGTCCTATTGGAAACTAAGGGATATTAAGCCTCCTTTTAATAGAGTGCCGGACCAAAGCATTAACACATAGTGAATACATGAACTCCTCAAACTACGGTCATCACCGGGAGTGGTCCCGATTATTGCCACTTCGGGGTTGCCGGATCATAACACATAGTAGGTGACTATAGACTTGCAAGTAGTATCAAGAACTCTCATATATTAATGAAAACATAATAGGTTCAGATCTAAAATCATGGCACTCGGGCCCTAGTGACAAGCATTAAGCATAGCAAAGTCATAGCAACATCAATCTCGAAACATAATGGATACTAGGAATCAAACCCTAACAAAACTAACTCGATTATGTGATAAATCTCATCCAACCCATCACCGTCCAGCAAGCCTACGATGGAATTACTCACACACGGCGGTGAGCATCATGAAATTGGTGATGGAGGATGGTTGATGATGACGATGGCGATGGATTCCCCTCTCCGGAGCCCCGAATGGACTCCAGATCAGCCCTCCCGAGAGAGTTTAGGGCTTGGCGGCGACTCCGTATCGTAAAATGTGATGGATCCTTCTCTCTGATTTTTTTCTCCCCAAAAGTGAATATATGGAGTCAGGGTTGAGGTCGGTGGAGCGTCAGGGGGCCCACGAGGCAGGGGGGCGCGCCCAAGGGGGCAGACACGACCCCACCCTCGTGGACAGGTGGAGGCCCCCATGACGTGGATCTTTCTTCTAGTATTTTTTATATATTCCAAAATAATTCTCCATTGATTTTCAGGTCGTTTCGAGAACTTTTATTTCTGCACAAAAATAACACCATGGCAATTTTGCTGAAAACAGCGTCAGTCCGGGTTAGTTCCATTCAAATCATGCAAGTTAGAGTCCAAAACAAGGGCAAAAGTGTTTGGAAAAGTAGATACGATGGAAACGTATCAGACGGCGCCTTCTCATCGCTGCTCTTCGACTGAATGTCCTTGGGGGGCGGCGCCTCCTCATCGGCGTGTGGGAAAATCTACGGTGCCATGGCAGAGATTTGTGTGTGTGTGCGAGAGGGGGGGGGGGGGCGAGGAGAGGGTGTAGAATGAGAATGCAGGCAGGACGATGTGAGCAGGGTATTATTTATTGGCGGCCAGAATCTAGATCGACGGGAACAATACATAGGTCGGTCGCCGGAATTTACGAGTACTGTAGTTTGAATTGCACACGATTCCCGCAGCAAAGTCGTGTGTGAACTTAATCGCTAACGGTTTCCAATATAGAACCGCGTCTGATTAATAACCCGCGCCACTCACCTACCAAACCTCGAGGCACGAAATAGAGTGCCAATCGTGTGGGGCCCGGTTGTCTTGCCAGATAATTGCATTTTCTTTACTCATATATGTCATGAATGCTTATTTTGTGTTACCATGGCACTCAATGCTTGTGTCCAAGCCGTGACACCAATATGCTCGAAAAATTTCTTCTAATATAATGCACATGGAATTAACTCGCACACAAGTACACAAATATGATTTTTCAAATCCTTATGGTTAACTGTTGCATGTACATGTAGTTCAAATTTGAATTACAATCATTACATGGCTAGAAAATCACTGAAATGTCTTTAAATGGTCAAATGACCACTGAAAATTTTCAAATTTTAACATGACCGTTGTATTAGCACATGTTAACGATAGAAAAAGTTTGAAGGCCATAAGAGGAAGCTGAAAGTGCAACTATTACCTGGGTGGTTTTGGTAATTCATAACAACATATAGCTCATTGAACTAATATCCATTCAAGTTAAATATTTCAGAAAGTTCAATGATTGGCATGGCATTGTCTAGAGATGTGGACCCCTCAAAATGCTAAGGACAAAGATTGGCTAAAGCTCAAGACTCTTCATTTCTATTTTAGTGATCCAAGATCGCATTGAGTCCACATGAAAAGCCAATACTATTAAAAGGGGATGAGGTGTTGCTTAATGGTCTACTTGCTCAAAGTTCTTAGTGATATGCTCCAAAGCCCTCAACCACTTTCTCATTTCCAAATATGTCCAAAACCTAAAGTCAAACTCGGCCCCACCGATTTGATCTATCCGGCGCCACCGAGTTCTTTTTACATAGCCACTGCTAGAAACCCTAGACAATTCAGTCTCACTGATCAGGATCTCGGTCTCACCGAGATGGCAATGCAAACTCTCTGTTTCCCTTCGTAACGTTTCGTTCTTACCAAAATGAGCGATCGGTCCCACTAAGTTCGCAATGTAAATTCTTTGTTTTCCTTCGTAATGTTCCGGTCTTACCGAAATGAGCGATCAGTCCCACCGAGTTTGCCTGACCAACTCTCTGTTAACTCATTGCTAAATCGGTCTCACCAAGTTCATGCAATCGGTCACACCGAGATGAGGTTTTTCCCTAACCTAGCACATCAGTCCCACTGAGTTGATCATATCGGTCCCACCGAGATTCCTAATGTTCACATTTTGAACTGAATCGGTCTCACTGAGTTCTTCTATTCGGTCTGACCGAGTTGGGTCAAATGTGTGTAATAGTTAGATTTTGTGTGGAGGCTATATATACCCCTCCACCCCTTCTCTATTCAAGAGGGGGCCATCAGAACATGCCTACACTTCCACTACTTGTTTTTTGAGAGAGAACCACCTACTCATCTGTTGAGACCAAGACATTCCAATCCAACCACAAGAATCTTGATCTCTAGCCTTCACCAAGTCGCTTTCCACTCAAATCATCTTTCCACCATAGCCAAATCCGTGAGAGGGAGTGGAGTGTTGGGGAGACTATCATTTGAAGCACAGGAGCAAGGAGTTCATCATTAACACACCATCTATTACCTTTTGGAGAGTGGTGTCTCCTAGATTGGTAATGTGTCATTTGGGAGCCTCTGACAAGATTATGGAGTTGAACCAAGGAGTTTGTAAGGGCAAGAGATCGCCTACTTCGTGAAGATCTACCCAAGTGAGGCAAGTCCTTCATGGGTGATGGCCATGGTGGGATAGACAAGGTTGCTTCTTCATGGACCCTTCGTGGGTGGAGCCCTCCATGGACTCGCAGAACCGTTACCCTTTGTGGGTTAAAGTCTCCATCAACATGGACGTACGATAGCACCACCTATCAGGACCACGCCAAAAATCTCCATGTCTACATTGTGTTTGCCTTCTCCAAACCCTTCCCTTTACCTTCATATGCAATGTGTTACTTTCCGCTGCTACACTCTTAGAATTGCATGTGTAGGTTGATTGCTTGACTTGTGCTAAGTTGCTAAAATCTGCCAAGACTTAAAATTGGGAGAAGGCTAGATTTTTATTTGGTCAAGTAGTCTAATCACCCCCTGTCGTGGAAACGTCACGGCAGATGTCCTAGTGTGAGGACTTAGTCGTGAGGCTAACACATCTATGTGGTAGCTTGAGAGGGGTTGATCGGGACGAGAGAGGCAACACACAAGACAAGAATTTAGACAGCTTCGGGCCCCGGGAAACATCATTCGGTAATAGCCCTACATGTTTGTAACACCCTCGATGCGGCTATATCTCCTACGTGTCGAAGCACGACTTAGAGGCATAACCGCATTGAAAGCAATGTCGCAAGTAAGGCAATCTTCACAACATCCCATGTAATATAGATAATAATAGGGAAGGTACATAGTTGGCTTACACTCGCCACGTCAAACAAAGTACATAAATAGCATTACATCATCCAATCACTCATGGCCCGACTACGGCGCCAAAATAAAAGATCAACCCAACATGCGACACGGTCCCGATCACCCCAACTGGACACCACTACTGATCATCAGGGAAAGACACATAGTAACGACATGAGTCCTCATCGAACTCCCACTTGAGCTCAAGCGCGCCATCTAGAGCGGAGTCATCAGGCCCTGCATCTGGTTTTGGAAGTAATCTGTGAGCCACAGGGACTCAACAATCTCGCACCCTCGCGATCAAGACTATTTAAGCTTATAGGTAAGGCAAGGTAATATGTGGAGCTGCAGCAAGCGACTAGCATATATGGTGGCTAACCTGTTCGCAAAAGAGAGCGAGAAGAGAAGGCAAGGCGCGAACGAATAACTAGAGAACAACCTGCGGCAAGCATTACTCCAACACCGTGTTCACTTCCCGGACTCCGCCGAGAAGAGGCCATCACGGTAACTCACACAGTTGATTCATTTTAATTAAGTTAAGGTTCAAGTTATCTACAACCGGACATTAACAAATTCCCATCTGCCCATAACCGCGGGCACGACTTTTGAAAGTTCAAATCCCTGCAGGGGAGTCCCAACTTAGCCCATGACAAGCTCTCATGGTCAACGAAGGATATACCTTCTCCCGAGACATTCCGATCAGACTCGGCATCCCGGTTCTACAAGACACTTCGACAAGTTAAAACAAATCCAGCAACACCGCCCGAATGTGCCGACAAATCCCGATAGGAGCTACACATATCTCGTTCTCAGGGCACACTCAGATGAGCCAGACGTCGGGTAGGCCAGCCCAGAGTTGCCCCTGGTAGCCCCGGACATCGCTCGGTTGGACCAACACTCAAAGGAGCACTGGCCCGGGGGGGTTTAAATAAGATGACCCTTGGGCTCCGGAAACCCAAGGGGAAAAGAGGCTAGGTGGCAAATCGTAAAACCAAGGTTGGGCATTGCTGGAAGAGTTTTATTCAAGGCGAACTATCAAGGGGTTCCCATTATCACCCAACCGCGTAAGGAACGCAAAATCTGGGAACATAACACCGATATGACGGAAAACTAGGGCAGCAAGAGTGGAACGAAACACTAGGCAAAAAGGCCGAGCCTTCCACCCTTTACCAAGTATATAGATGCATTAAGAAAACAAGATAATATAATGATATCCCAACAAGAAAAATAATGTTCCAACAAGGAACGGTCTCCAATCTTCACCTGCAACTAGCAACGCTATAAGAGGGGCTGAGCAAAGCAGTAACATAGCCAATCAACGGTTTGCTAGGACATGGTGGGTTAGAGGTTTGACATGGCAATACGGGAGGCATGATAAGCAAGTGGTAGGCATCGTAGCATAGGCATAGCAAAAGAGCGAGCATCTAGCAAAGCAAAGATAGAAGTGATTTCGAGGGTATGATCATCTTGCCTGCAAAGTTGTCAGAGTTGACTGGATCCTCGAAAGCAAACTCAACGGGCTCCTCATTAGTGAACTCGTCTCCCGGCTCTACCCAAGCAAGACAAACAAGCAACAAGAACACAATCAACCACGTGCAATGCTCAAACAACATGATGCGAACATGGTATGCTATGCGGGATGCGATATGTGATGCATATGCAAGATTTGACAAGGGATAAATGAACCTGGCCTCAACTTGGAAATCCAAGTGTTCCACTGGAAAGGTGAGATGATTTCGCTTGAAAACGATATAAAGATCACCGGAATCGGAGACACGGTTTGGAAATGGCAAGCAATTCAAATATGGCATCGGTCTGCGATAAACATCAAGTAGCCATCTAAATGCAACAAGACAAGCATGCTACAGCACCCAAACATGACAACAAAATACATGGAAGGGATCCATTCATGATGCTTAACAAAAGATGAACACTGAGCCACAGCCAATTCATCCATTAACAGGTTCAAACAAGCATGGCAAAAGTGCAATTGGTAAACAGATTTCAGACTTAGTGAAATTAACACTTGTCTGGAATTTCAGATCAGGTAGCACACTTTGGAGCATGAAAACTATATGCTACAGGTACTGAACATGGCAAAGTAAAGCATGGCATGGAGCTACTCAAAGAGCTTAACAAAAGTCCCTTAGTGACCTTGAACCAAAAGGGATCATAAAATACAATTGCAAGCATGTGAACATGGCAAAAACATACTCGGATCACAGACTTAGTGAAAAACTGGAGCATGCAAATCAGATATCAAGTAGGCATGTTTACGAGCTTGATGCACTCACTATAGAGCATGTCATGACAATCTAAGCATACACCCATCAAGAAGACACATTATACAAGCTAGACATGGCAAGAACAATAACATAGCATGTACGGATCAACTACAACATCCTCGGCAAAATCGCTAACAAGTAGACAATCTGCCCAGATTCACAAAATAGCAAAAGTAGAGCTCGATTGACTCAAGCTAGGGTGCTCCGTAATTGCAAACCAAGACATGTATGGATAGAGCACTACAAGATTAACAAAACATCCTTACTGATCATCCTCAAAAGAGGCACAGATCACTAGGAAACAACATGAACATATGGCATATTGATAAAAATAGTCCAAGGACTTAGTGGAATTGCAAGTCCCTGAAATCAGCATTAACGAATGCTCCACTTTGCAAGCTTGTGCTAGTCACCACACACATCACAAAAATACATGGATAACACCTCTGGAAAGATGGCAAAGCCTATGACAAAACACATGTAGAGCTCCTGGGCATATCATGCACACAATAATCATGGCAAAATGACAAATAGCTATTTGGAGCAGCAGATCTGACAATTATCTCAAATAGCACTCTTCCAACAGCATTTTGGGCATCAAGATGAACTTAAATGAAAATGATGCAATGAGATGAAATGATGTACTCTCTGAGACAAACATTTTGATATGCTAAACATCCAAAATGGAGCTACGGAGAGAGAGTTACGATGCTGTGAATAATGCAAAAAAACTATAGGGGAGAGGGGGAAAGTCAACCGCGTAAGATCTAGGGTTCCTCGGCACGCGAACCGAGTCAAGTCCGACGAGCTCACAGCGGCTCCGGCGAGCTCGATGGAGCGGCGGGGAGGCGAGGGAGAGGTGGATCCGGCCTCTCCCGACCGGATCCGGCGGCGGGGAGGGCTCCGGCCACCGCGGGGAGGCGAGGAGGCGCGGGGAGGAGGTGTAGCGGCTCCGGCGAGCTCCCGTGGCGGCGGGCGAGGTCCGGTGGCGGCGTCCGGCGATGAGGCGGCGCGCGGGCGGCGGCTGCCGGCCCGGAGGAAGGAGGCCGCGGGGCGAAGGCGCGCGGGGCGCTCAGGCCCGATCCGGCCCGGGGCGTGCTCCCCGGGGGCCGCGCGGGCCGCGGCGGCGGCATGTGGCAACGGGCGCGTGTCGGCCTGTGAGTGGCTCGGGGTGGCGGCGCGTTTTGTCCGGCCGGACCGGACGTGTCCGGCGGCGGGAGGAGGAAGAGACTAGGGTTTCGGGAGAGTGGAACCGCGAATTTCGAAGGGGGGGTGTGTGTATTTATAGGCATAGAGGGAGCTAGGAGTGTCCAAATGAGGTGCGGTTTTCGGCCACGCGTTCGTGATCGAACGCTCTAGATGATGGAGAGTGTTTTGGTGGGTTTTGGGCCAAATTGGAAGGGTGTTGGGCTGCAACACACACGAGGCCTTTTCGGTCCCTCGGTTAACCGTTGGAGCATCAAACGAAGTCCAAATGGTACGAAACTTGACAAGCGGTCTACCGGTAGTAAACCAAGGCCGCTTGGCAAGTCTCGGTCCAATCCGGAAATGTTTAATCCCCCCACACGAAAGAAAGGTAGAAATGACCACCGGAGGAGAACGGAGCGCCGGAATGCAAAACGGACAACGGGGAAAATGCTCAGATGCATGAGACAAACACGTATGCAAATGCAATGCACATGATGACATGATATGAGATGCATGACAACGACAACAACACACGGAGACAAAAACCCGAACCCGAGAAAATAAAATAACTTAACGTCAGAAACGACAAGAGTTGGATTACATATTAGGTAAATCATATCCGGGGTGTTACAACACTCCACCACTATGAAAGGATCTCGTCCCGAGATCTAGGACTGAAAGAACGCCGGGTACTCAGAACGGAGGTGATCCTCGCGTTCCCAGGTGGCTTCATGGTCAGAATGGTGTGACCACTTGACTTTGAGGAATTTGATTGACTTATTGCGAGTCTTGCGTTCAGTCTCTTCAAGAATAGCAACGGGGTGCTCACGATAAGAGAGATCTTCTTGGAGCTCAATGTCTTAGAAGTTGACGGTGCGTTCAGGAGTCTTGAAGCACTTGCGGAGCTAAGAGACATGGAACACGTCATGCACATTTGCAAAGTTTGAAGGAAGCTCGAGTTGATAGGCGAGATCGCCTCTCTTGCTGACGATCTTGAACGGTCCCACGTATCTAGGGGCAAGCTTCCCTTTGATACCGAAGCGGCGAGTACCTTTCATAGGAGGGGCGCTCGGGCCCGATCCGGCCGGGGGCGGGCTCCCCGTGGGTCGCGCGGGCCGCGGCGGCTGCAGGTGGCGACGAATGCGTGTCGGCCTGTGAGTGGCTCGGGGTGGCGGCGCGTTTTGTCCGGCCGGACCGGACGTGTCCGGCGGCGGGAGGAGGAAGAGACTAGGGTTTCGGGATTGTGGAACCGCGAATTTCGGAGGGGGGGGGGTATTTATAGGCATAGAGGGAGTTGGGAGTGTCCAAATGAGGTGCGGTTTTCGGCCACGCGTTCGTGATCGAACGCTCTAGATGATGGAGTGGGTTTTGGTGGGTTTTGGGCCAAATTGGAAGGGTGTTGGGCTGCAACACACACGAGGCCTTTTCGGCTCCTCGGTTAACCGTTGGAGCATCAAACGAAGTCCAAATGGTACGAAACTTGACAGGCGGTCTACCGGTAGTAAACCAAGGCCGCTTGGCAAGTCTCGGTCCAATCCGGAAATGTTTAATCCCCCCACACGAAAGAAAGGTAGAAATGACCACCGGAGGAGAACGGAGCGCCGGAATACAAAACGGACAACGGGGAAAATGCTCGGATGCATGAGACGAACACGTATGCAAATGCAATGCACATGATGACATGATATGAGATGCATGACAAGGACAACAACACATGGAGACAAAAACCCGAACCCGAGAAAATAAAATAACTTAACGCCGAAAACGGCAAGAGTTGGATTACATATTAGGTAAATCATATCCGGGGTGTTACAATGTTGTTTGTGTCTAGGTCGCATAGCTCATGAGGGAGACGTCATAAATCTGGGTCTCCTCTAGTTGTGTCTAGCCTTAACTATTATTTTTCTTGCCCCCCTCTCTTGGGGTGCCCCACCCCTCCTTATATAAGATGAAGGGGCGGGTTATATGTAGAGTCAAACTCGAATTAGGACTTAACCTATTTTGACGTCTTACCATAGGCTTCTCACCATGGGCTTCTTAACGTCTTGGGCTTCTTAACGTCTTGGGCTTCTTAACGTAAGCCGGTTTACAATTCGGCTTATAATCTGGCTTACAATCTGGCTTAACTATGTGGCTGAACTGTCCGGCTTACATGACTGTGTCTGCCGGCTTACAATGCTTGACTGTGTCTGCCGGCTTACATGACTGTGTCTGTCGGCTTACAATGCTTAACCGTGTCCGCCGGCTTAACCTACTTAACTGTTCCCGCCGGCTGAACCTGCTTAACTGTTCCCGCCGGCTTATAGTCTGCCGGATCACCAATGAAACATCAAGTCCCAGCCGGGTTATATCTCCGACCGGTTCACACCGCGGGGTATATCCCCGACATTAGCCCCCAGTTTAATTTGGATTCATCCATGTTAAGCTGATCCTGTAAAACAAACACAAGAATAATTTTGGCAGATTATGCTCTGGGTTAAGAACTCTTGTAAGCTGGCACGTGATCATCCTTAAGTCCTTGTCATTTCCTTCTTGTGGGAAGGCCGGGTCAATATACCAACTTCATAATCAATTTGCTGACATTGGTTTCTCACAGAAAAATATTGTGAAGAATATTGGCCTTGAAATACTCATCTGATTTTCAGCCGGCTTGAAGATGTAGATCTCCATTATATTAATCACTTGTAGCCCCCAAGGGCCGGGTCATTATGCAATAATGAGCAGGGACTTTGTAAATATGATCATGTAGACTTGAGCATCAACGTCTAGCCCCCAAGGGCCGGCTCAGTAAGATAATACTGAGCTGGGACTTTGTATATAATTCATTGATAATAACATCATATGATGTAATCTCCACCACAGGGCTTGAACCCACGTCCATAAGGTTAAGAGCTTTGTACTCTACCAACTGAGTAGTGGATCTTTCAATAAAATGGACTGAGGCTTGTGTACCTTGAATTTTTGACAGGAGCAATTGGTAGCCCCAAGGGCCAGCTCATTACAATGGGATGAGTCAGGTCTTTAATAAGTTGATCAAAAAATGACTTTATATTAGCCCCCAAGTGCCATGGTGCATGCTGGCAGTGACATGGGACTTGCATATTTGATGTAATTTCAATTTGAATAATGTAGCCCCCAAGTGCCGGGTCGTAAGCCTGCAATGACTCGGGACTATTCCCTGCACTGTAAAAATAAATCATGTCCATTAATAAAATAATAACCATTGCGCTGAAGCGACTTTGAAGACCTCCATCATAATATTGGCTATTGATAACCATAATAAAAATCCAGCCATGTTGGCTATTAAAGATTTGAATAATATAACCCAGTTTGGAAAACCGGTTCCTGTGATATTGAATCGTACTGCCGGTTTAGGATACCTGTGCAGTAAGGGTGATAACCCAATCTTTAGAAGCCAAAACTTCCAAATGTTTATGATTGTCATATATGGTGACTTATCATCCAAAGTCAAGCCGGGTTAATCGAAACCACATATATGCTTCAGATATGAACAAAAAAGTCTCAAGGCAAAACCAAAGATTGTTTTCAAAAAACTTAAGCCAAACATAGAAAAAATGAGGCTTCTAATTCGAATACAATCAGTAAACCGGACCAAAAGGGGTTAAGCTAGGATTCAAATACGATCATGAAGCCCCTAGTGGTTTTGGCGTTGCGCCGATCAAGAGGGTACCGACAGTTATGTTCTCTTTGGTTCGAATACGACCTATGTTTGAACAAGAAGCCCCCAAATGACCTTGAGAGTTTTTTAACGACTCCGATTCGAATACGATCAAAGTTGGACCCAAAAGGGGTTAAGCTATGATCCGAATACGATCAAGAAGCCCCCTAGTGGGTTTGGCATTGCGCCGATCAAGAGGGTACTGACAACTATGTTCTATTTGGTTTGAATACGACCTATGTTTGAACAGGAAGCCCCCAAATGACCTTGAGACTTTTTTAACGACTCTGATTCGAATACGATCAAAGTCGGATCCAAAAGGGGTTAAGCTAGATTCAAATACAATCAGCCCCCAATGGTCTTTTGAAGCAGGGTACCTATGTTTGAGTTGTGCCTTGCAACAGACTCTCTTCGGTCCCTTTAATTTTTCCCGAGAACTCGAGCTTTGCGAGAGATAAATTCTTCTTGAACCGGAATTCTTTTCGGACAACCTTTAAACTGGCAACATTTATTGAGCTATGTCCATGTAGCCCTCAAGTCTTTAAGACGACTCAATGAGTTGACTTGAGATTCTCCACAGTTGACCGTGATATAGACCGGTTTGAGTCCTGCATGAAAGAACTAGCAAGCCAGAGTAATTGCTCTTTTAAAGAAAGCAATATGTAATATAAAAATATACTGGATGAATTTCACCTGATACGTCAAGCCAGTAATTATCCACCGCAGAGTTGACGATCACCTTGGTGAAGCTGAAATCAATCACGATCGAGTCGGCCACGGGAGCAGGTATATGAGCCGGCCGCGGCGTTGTAAGCCGGTGCGGACGGGCGAGTCAACCGCAGGCGCTGTAAGCCGCACGCACAGGCGAGTCAGCCGCATTGTGTTGATGTAGCGGGGGCGGCGACTTGCTCATGTATCCGTCCATCAGCACGGCACAGACAAGCGCTAGTGCAAAAATAATATTGGTGCACGCCCCTTTGCGACACCTTTATAACGAATAATGGTCTTGCGAAAATATACCATAGATCAAAGTAATTGTTCTCAAAAAATTTAATATGTAATGATAAGATACATAGAAAACATAGCACCTGGTATTTTCAACGGGTGAACATAGACAACGTCTTGACTGTAGCCTTAACCTCATGTGGAGTAGTAGTGGCCGGCTCACAGTGATGCGACGGTGATGACAGTGACACGCTCCCTTTGCTTTTTTCTTTTCTTCATGGCAGAACATTCGTGCTAGCAGTAGCATTTAATATTGCAGTGGCCGCGAGGCCGGGTGGCTCATCACGCGGCAGGGACGACTCAATGTGGCTTCAGGCAACACCATAGGTAGTTCGGACCAGTGTTTCGTTGGCAAGAAGCGTCTATTCATTTTTAAACTCAGATCAAATCCTCCAGGAGCTCTGCGTGGGGTAGTAGTATTCTATAGTGCCGATTGATTTTGCTTCCAGCATGTGTACGGGAGTCAAACAAGTACCCAGTTTGGCCCTCCTTTCCATTTGGCATGAACTCTTTGTAGTAGAGCGCCTGCAACGCTTTCTTCTGAAACATCATCCGTTCGCACTATTTAAAATCTGCACTTCCTAGCAGTCTTGTCAACAGGTGAAAGAGAAATAACGCCTCAGCAGCAGCAACAACATGCGGCAGAAGCCGGCCACAGAGGCAACGGTGGACGGCGAGGCAAGGCCACAACAGAAAACAACCCGCATCTGCTGAGGCGAATTGGCGGAGGTCAAGGCGGCGACTTGAAGCAGGCCGACCTCAGCAGCAGCTCGGCACTCCGGCAAGGGCGGCTCGGAAGCCGTGACGGTCGTGGCGGCTCACAGGCGCAGGACGGCTCTCTGGTGGTGGCGACTCGAAGCGTTTGAGGGGCGAGGCTGTAGCGGCTGGTGCGGCGACTCGACGTACAACGGTTTAAGGTGAAGTAAACTAGGGTGAAGGTGGCCTGACGTACGACGGCGAGGCCGTGGAGGCGACCGGGAGGCCCGCGGCAAACCACAGCCGCGAGCCAGAGCGGAGACCGGCAGTGGCTCATTCGTGAGGTCGAGGCGGCTCACAGGTGTCGGCGTTCTGAGAACAGGGGTCCCCAGACTTGACTGCCTGCGACCTGCGGCGTGGCTTAAAGGAGGCCCAGCACGACCCATCTTCATCAACACAAGACTCAAGACCCTCGCGAGGCGGACGACACGGAGCTTCCTCAGGCACGTTCTCGTCAGGCTGGCTCGCGAGGAGGCGGAGAGATCAAGGCGGGGTACCTCGCAAGGTGCCCGTGACGCAAGCCATGACGACTCAGGGCGCCAGGCGGGTGCCAGCGCGCGCAGCGTCCTTCTTTCCTCTTTGGTGCAAAGGGGGCAAGCGCAGCCGCGGAGTAACGAGGCATCAGACAAAGGTTGCCATTTCGGTGCAACGAGACCAAGACCAGGAGGGCTACGAGACGGAGGTCACCGTGGAGCCCAAGACGGCGTCATCACCGGAGCTTTGCGTAGGCGAAGACTGCTTTTGTCAGATTAGTTGATACTTGCTGCCCCCTTCAAATTAGCCCGCCATTGTTGGCTCCCTTCCCGCTCAATATTTGGGAAGATGACCAGGGCCTCTATAAATAGGGCTAGCCCACGTAGCAGGGGGTTCGGTTCGGTTCGGTTCGTTCGTTCGTTCGGTTGGCTAGTAAGAGTAAGGGAGAGAAAGAGAGAGAGAAAGAGAAGGGTGGCTGAACTCCTCCTAGCAGTTCATCACCCAAGCCAAGAACAGACACTCGCGAGGCTATTCTTCCTTCTATTGTTCATCATCATCAGCCCCGGAAGGCAATCCATCAACCACACACTGGAGTAGGATATTACACCACAACGGTGGCCCGAACTAGTATAAATCTTGTGTCCCTTGTGCAGTTCTTTTAATAGTTTAGATCTTTGTGAGGCGGGGAGGTGGAAGGCGTAATTTCCGCGTGCACCCCAGTGTTCGAACCTTAAGGGTCTGCCGGAACCCGGAATCCGACACTTGGCGCGCCAGGTAGGGGTGCGCCAGAATTCGTCGTTCACCGCTCCGTTCTCCTCCAACCGTCGCATCCATGTCCGACGCTCGTCGGGCCTGCGCCTAGCGCCGGGCTGCCATCGCTTCTCGCGTCGCCCAGACGGCGCCTGTCGGCGGGCGTCCTCGCCGTTCCCCATCGCCCGCCGTCAACGCCGCCACCGGCCCGGCGGGGGGCGAGCAACAAGCGTCGTCCCAGCATCCATCCATGCGGCAAGACGGCCGCACCGCTACTCCATCGCTCGCACCAGCTGATTCTTCGTCCCGCGCGCTCCGCGCACCCATGGAGGCTCGAGTTGCGCTCCTCGCGGCAAACGAGCTCCTGCGCTACCGTCCCGTCAACGACGTCTACGAGGAGTGGCTCGATCGCGTGGCCGAGCTTGTCCGCGCTGCAGGGGGCTCTCCCGCGCCGTCCGTTCCTCTGCGCCACACCCCGCCCCGCGCGGGCAACGAAGCTCCGGAGGCGTACCAGCCTCCTCCTCTCCAAGAAGACGCTATGGCTCCAAGGCGCGTGGCCCCTGGGCGGAACCCGCTCCGTCAGGTGCCAACGCAGCAAGAACAGAGCTGCCAAGAGATCCCACGCCCGCAAGGGGCTGCCCGGGCGCTCCCCGCTCCGGCACGCCGCGACCCTGCTCCAGCTCCGGCACGCCAAGACCCCGCACTAATCCTAGCTGCAGCGCATGGGGACCCTCAAGACCAAGCTCTCCACCAGCCGAGGCCTTTCGTGGCCACCGTGGGCTGCCGTGCCTACACCACCGAGCTGCGTAGCGTCGCGTGGCCCGGCAAGTTCAAGCCAGACCTGCCTCCTCGTTACGATGGCACGACTGACCCTGCAGAGTTCCTCTAGCTCTACGAGCTGGGCATCGAAGCTACCAGCGGGGACGAAAAGGTCATGGCGAACTGGTTCCCCATGGCGCTCAAGGAAGGAGCTCGCACCTGGCTCCTGAATCTGGCTCCAGGCACGATCTCTTCCTGGGACCAGATGCGCACCTGCTTCATCGCCAACTTCCAAGGTACTCGCGACCGGCCGCCTGCCGTGAGCGACATGCGCCGCATCAAGCAACAACCTGGAGAGACCCTGCAAAAGTACATCCAGCGCTTTAACAATGCGTGCCTCAAGATCCCCAAGGTGTCCGAGGAGGCCATCATCTCGGCCTTCTCCAATGGCGTGCGCGACGTCAAGATGAAGGAGGAGCTGGCGATGCATGAAGACCTGTGCACCTCCCTGGAGCTGTTCAACTTGGCGACCAAGTGCGCCAGGGCTGAGGAGGGACGCCTCTCCCTCCTCGAGCTGCCTGTCGCAGAACCCGAGGAGAAAAAGCCCAAGGCCAAGGACGTGAAGCGCAAGGGGGCTGCCGTGCTCGCAGCAGAGCCAGACACCAAGCGGGGCAAAGATCTGCCTGAGTCCTCCAGGGGCAGCCGGTACTGCGTGTACCACGACCTCCACACCCACAACACCAACAAATGCCAAGAACTCCGCGCCGTGCGGGAAGGAAGGATCGGCCATCGTCCCGATCGCGCCGATCGGGGCTACGGCCGAGGAGGAGGAAGAAACGCAGGACGTTGGGAAGACCGTGGCCCGCGCCAAGGGTGGCGCGATCAGCCTCGCGAGGATCGCTGGCGAGACCTGCCTCGCGAGGGGGACTGGAGGGATCAGCCTCGTGAGGATCGCCCACAAGGCAACGCAGGCCTCCCTCCACTGCCGCCTCAGCCAAGGAGGAACGAGGACCGCCATCAAGACGAGGGGGCTGGGGGCTTTCAGGAGCCACGCGCAATCGCCTGCATCCTAGGCGGAGCTCAAGCCCCAGCCTCCGAACGCATCTTCAAGCAGTTTGCCCGCGAGGTGAACGCAGCCCTCCCCAGGCTCGAAGCAACGCGCCCTCTCAGGTGGTCGGCGTGCGCCATCACTTTCAGCTCAGCGGATCAACTCAAGTGTGCAGCCACAGCTGGCGTCCTCCCCATGCTCTGCTCCCCAGTCATCAGCAATGTACTGGTCACCAAGACCCTCATCGATGGTGGGGCAGGGCTCAACGTCCTGTCCGTGGAAACGTTCAACAATCTCCAAGTGCCCTATGATCAGCTTCAGGCAACCAAGCCCTTCTCCGGAATCACCGACGGCTCCACGGTCCCGATTGGGTAGGTCCGCCTCCCTGTCACCTTCGGAGCACGCAACAACTACCGCACCGAGCTCATCGACTTCGACGTCGCCCACATCCGCCTGCCGTACAACGCCATCCTCGGGTACCCAGCGCTGGCCAAGTTCATGGTCGTGACTCACCATGGCTACAACCTCCTCAAGATGCCAGGGAGTGGCGGAGTCATCACGGTGCCCTGTAAAGAGAGGGATGTAGTGTGTTCCCTGGAGCGAGCCTTTCAGGCCGCGTCACTGGAAGACCTGGATCGCGGAAGCAGGAGGCTTCCCGAGACCACCCCCAAGAAGAAGAAGACATCGTCCGGACCGGCCCCTCGGGAGGCAGGCCCCTCAGGGCTTGCGTCTGTCCAGGGGGAGCCTCCTTCCATCGCATAGGAAAGCGCGCCCGGCGCCCTCCTCAGGCAGGGCTCGGGGGCTCTCCCCTGGAGGGCCACCGACCTGGCCAGGGTCACGAGGGAGGCGCTTGGGCACCACGTGGAGGCGTGTTTCGAAGCACGTTTCCCTCAAGAAAGAGCAAAGCAAGGAAGGTCAGACCCGCAGGAGTTCGTCGACAAAGCCATTCAAAAACTACAGGAATCAAGGATCATGAGAGGTTGCCGCCGTCTACCGGCTGCGGCCCCCCATCCAGGCAAGGATGGTGGGCTGCGCGTCTGCGTCGATGTACCAGGGCTCAACCAAGGCGTTACGATGGAGCGCCTCTGGCCCTCGCGAGTGGGGCGCTGCCGGGGTCCGCCCCACAGCTACGTTCGCATGCCTTACAGTCTGCCGAGCGTGGTTGCTATGCGCCAGCGCCTCATGAGGGGCATCACGGAGGCTCAGGAAGACAGGCGTTCCGCGGCCCTGGCGGAGATGGAGGTGATTTGCAGAGAGCTACCAGTGCCTCCGGAGCCTCCCGAGGCCCCTGGGCCTGGGGGCTCGTGAGGATCAGCTTCCGCAGCCTCCTAAGTCTGCTGCACCAACACCCCTTCGCCCTCGACACCCTCAGGTGACATCTTACCAGTTTCATTTCCAGCTGGGAGCGCGCTCCCAGGGCCGCATCGTTCCCAGGCCGCGTGGGTCCGTCCCTGCGGTATGTATCCCTTTTACTTTCATGTCGTTAGCTTGCTTTGTTGGGGGCGCCCCTCGGACTGCATCGTCCCCAAGTCGCTCGGGCCAGGCCCAGCGGCATGTATCTCCCTTGCGTTTATTTCCGGCTATGCATTCACCCATCATGCTTGATTACTTGATGCCTGCCCACGGCACCTCTTCTTCTCCATGTCGACCACTTGCACGTTAAAGGGGGGGTACCTGAGCATCGCGACTCAGGGCTCTTACTGGCTCTCCAGCCCTCACCCTCTGGCTATGTCCATGGCATCGCGACCTGGCATACCAGCGACGGCTGAGACAAGCTCGAGGGCCGGGACCCGAGGACGTAGAGTGCCGACATCTAACCAAGCTTGCAGGAACGCAGCCCAAGATAAGGCCCAGTGCCAGGCGCAACCCGCCTAGAGGTAGGGCCCCGTGAGTCCCGCGCTGGCTCACGGGTGCCCAGATACACCTCACCTAGCCCTACCGTGCCGGCCACGTGTCAGGGCGGGGCTGTATACGCCACGGGGGCTCCTCCCAGAGGGGGGCCCCTCCCACGTACCAGTGGAAGCACCATGCTCCGCGCTGGCTGACGACACTGCCGAGGAGCGGCTATGCCCGTACACATGCGGAAGCGCTATGCTCCGCGCTGGTGATAAACAACTGAGGGTGGCCCCCGGGCCGCATCAACCTCAGGGAGCCCAGAGCTCAGTGTCTAGCCTCATCGCAACGCCTCCCCTCGGGAGCGCCGCGCGAGGGGGGCTGGGCATGAGGGGTATGCCTGGGTCACGCCCGGACGTACGCCACCCAGCTAGGCCCCTCGGGCCTGGTTCGTCACGCGCCTCTCCCCGAGCGGAGTGAAGGTATGAAGGCCGTTTGAGCGTCAAGGGGGACGCCTGAGCATCGTGACTCAGGGGCCTAACTGGCCCCGTAGCCCCTCACTCCTTAGTTCCGAAAGGCTATGCTGGGTGAGGCACGCGCGGGGCCGGGCTCTGCAGACGTAGAACTGTGGCCCCACTCGCATCTCACCTAATCACATGCTGTTTGCACGTCAACGGGGACTCCTGAGCATCGCGACTCGGGAGCCTAACTAGTCCCGTAGCCCCTCACTCCTTAGTTCCGAAAGGCTATGCTGGGTGAGGTACGCGCGGGGCCGGGCTCTGCAGACGTAGAACGAAAGATCCACCTACATCACACCTCCCTACTTGTTGTTCATGCACCAAGGGGGACTCCTGAGCATCGCGACTCAGGAGCCTAACTGGCTCCGTAGCCCCTCACTCCTTTGGTCCCATCCTGGTTTCTGGTCGGGGCTAATGCTAGATGAGGTATGCGCGGGGCCGGGCTCTGCCGGCGTAGAACACAAGCAAGTAGGGAAGGAAAGCATAAAATTCAAGGAACTTAAAAGCAAATATTACAGTCTATACTGCTGTCTCAATACCAAACGCAAGTTTAAACGCCTCCCCGAGGCATGATGCATGATGCAGGAATTAAAAG
Source organism: Triticum monococcum (assembly GCA_034509565.1). NCBI lineage: Eukaryota > Viridiplantae > Streptophyta > Magnoliopsida > Poales > Poaceae > Triticum > Triticum monococcum. The sequence goes on from CM067841.1 coordinate 391,425,255, forward strand.
CAGGGCAGGAGCAGTAGCGGAGTCACTTGGCGGCGGTGGAGCAACGCGGGTGGCCCCGCCTCACGGAGCAGCAGAATCGGAAGCATCCTGCTTCGACTTGGTACTGAAGGCCCGAAACTTCCCCAGCAGAGCCTCCGCGCGACCCTTCACGGCCTCGGCAGCGGCAGCAGCACCCTCGCCGCTTACTGGCTCCAGCAGGCTGTCGAGGTCGGCGCTGGGGTCGCGAAGGTAGATGTGGGTGAAAACCCGCGCCAGCGCAGTAGAAGACAGGACACGCGCCTCGGCCTCGACCGTGGGGCCAAGGCCAAGGGTGACATCCTCGAGGGCACGAACCAGGAAGGGAAGCAGCTTGGCAGGGCCGTCCTCGGCGCCGGCCAGCAGGCTCTCCAGGCCACTGGCGTAGAGCATCTTCAGCGAAGCACGAGCCTTCTTCTCCATGTCCGCGAAGGCCACACGATCCTCGGCAAGAACCTTGGCCTTGCTGGCCAGCTCGGCCTTCGTCACCTCCAGCTCCTTCCCCAGCGCACCTAGGCGGCCGCGGCGCTTCTTGAGCTTGGCCTCTCGGTCCTCGATGGCTGCCTCGCGAGCCTTCATGCCTTCTTCTTGCTCCCAGCAAAGACGAACCTCCTTCGCGAGTTGGTCCCGCAGGCCTTGCAGCTCGTCCTCCAGCGCCTTGCAACGGTTGCGGACTGCGACCACCTCCCCCAGGGCTGCGTCCCGAGCAGCCTTCGTCTCAAGGATGGCCTGCCTATCCTCGTCGCAGGCCGTCGAGGCTTGAACCAGCGCCGCCCGGATCGAGGCATCGGAGCGAATCCATCCTGAAGCCAGCTCCAAGCGCCCGGCCACCAGGCGAGGGTCGGCGCCAAGAAGATCCTGCCACAGCCGGTCCAGTCCAGCAACAGCACGCTCCAGAACGACCGGAGGAGTTGGAGAAACAACAGTCATCGGAATGGGGGAAGAAGGCGGCGACAGCAGGACCACAGCGTCCTGAGGTGGAGCCTGCTGCACCCCAGCGGCTGTGGTGGCGGCAGTGGGCAAAGGCACCACAGGAGTCACTTGGGCCATGGGGGCTGAGCTCGCCCCAGCCAACTCGGCCTGGCCTCGCGAGGACGACCGGGCGGGAGAAGCCCGCGCGCCACGATCACCCTCCTCTGCAGGCGGAGGCGTTGCCTCGGATGGAGCCTCAGGAGCCCCCTTCGGCTTCTTCGCCGCGGGCGCCAACCTATTCAAGAGATGTGAACGTCAAGCCTCGGTAGCGGAACAAGGAATAAAGACAAGGGCCGGGCACTTACGGGTCATCGCTGGTGAGCTCGGGCAGCCTCCGGCCAAACTTGAAGCCTGACAGCCGGCTGGAAGGGTCAACCTCGGAAGCAGAAGGCGCGTCTGCAGACTGCCTCGGGGCAGGGGCAGGCCCGCGGGAGATCATCCCGGTCCTGTCCTTCTTCGGGATCAGGGGCAAGCTCCCGCCGACCTGCTCGTCTCCATCCTCGTCATCATTGCTCGAAGAAAGGCGGAGACTGCAGAGCCTGTGCCGGGGGAGGGGAGCCCTCGACTCTCCATCGGTCGCCTCAGAGTCGGGCCCCTTTCCCCGCTCCTCTTCGTCCTCCTCCTTGCTGGAGTCGCCGGAGGGCACGTCCACCGGTCCCTCGAAAGCCGCCACAGGCATGAGCCCGTCCCCGTTAAAAATGGGCATGGACTTCACCACCTGCTCCCAGTCGTCGCGAAGGAACAAGGGCTTGGGAGCACCCTCCAACCTTGCCACCTCGCCCCCGACCAAAGATTGGAGGACCGCGGCCAAATCTTCGTCGCTCAAGGCCGCGGGGCTCGGATGAGGCCTCCACATCGGAGGTGAGTATCGCCGGAGTGGAGCCAGCTGGTGCTCCAGGAACTCCTTCAGCAGCGACGCACCGGTCAACTTCGCCGCCGCCGTGCTGGCCAGCCTCAGGTCCGCGTCCATCTTCTCCAACACCAGTTTTGCGCGGGGGTCCGTGAGCTCCGCTCGGCCCCAGTCGCCGGAGCTCGCGGGCGGCTCCACGGGCAAGATCAGCCTAGGATGGACGCGCCCGGCATCCACCAAGACCCACTTGCTCCGGAAGCCCTCAATCCTATTCCCGGGATTCGAGATGGCAATGGTGTCGCCGTACGCGACAAAGCTCGCGCACGCGGAAGGAGAACCGTGAGTGTCGGCGTTCTGGGAACGGGGGTCCCCAGACTTGCCTGCCTGCGGCCTACGTCGTGGCTCAAATGGGGGCCCAGCATGGCCCATCTTCATCGAGCACCAGACTCAAGACCCTCGCGAGGGGCCAAGCCTCGCGAGGTGGACGACACGGCGCATCCTCAGGCGCAGCCTCCTCAGGCTGGCTCGCGAGAAGACAGAGATATCAAGGCGGGGTGCCTCGTGAGGTGCCCGTAACGCAAGCCATGACGATCGAGGGTGCCAGGCGGGCGCCAGCGCGCGCAGCATCCTCCTTTCCTCTTTGGTGCAAAGGGGGCAAGCGCAGCCGCGGAGTACCGAGGCATCAGGCAAAGGTTGCCGTTTCGGTGCAACAAGACCAGGACCAAGCGGACTACGAGACGGAGGTCACCATGGAGCCCAGCCCGGCGTCACCACAGAGTCTTTTGCAGGCGAAGACCACCTTTAGTCAGGATAAGAGTACTTGTTGTCCCCCTTCAAATTAGCCCGCCATTGTTGGCTCCCTTCCCGCTCGATATTTGGGAAGAGGACCAGGGCCTCTATAAATAGGGACGGCTACCCACGTAGCAAGGGGTTTTTTCGATCGGTCGGTTCGCAGAGCTAGTTGGTCCGGCTAGCAAGTAGAGAGAGATAGAGAGAGAGAAGGGCGACTGAACTCCTCCTAGCAGTTCATCGCCCCAGCCAAGAACAGACCCTCGCGAGGCTGTTCTTCCTTGTATTGTTCATCATCATCAGCCCCAAGAGGCAATCCATCCACCACACACTGGAGTAGGGTATTACACCACAATGGTGGCCCAAACCAGTATAAACCTTGTGTCTCTTGTGCGATTCCCTTAGTAGTTTAGATCCCTATGAGGTGGAGAGGTTGAGGACATGATTTCCGCGCGCACCCCAGTGTTCGAACCTTAAGGGTCTGCCGGAACCCGTAATCCGACATTTGGCGCGCCAGGTAGGGGTGCGTCGGAGTTCGTCTTCCACCACTCCGCACCCCATCGTGTCTTCATCACCATGCCCGGCGACCAGGAGGGCAACCCCGCCCCGTGGGCTGCGTGGCCCAAACGCGCGGAACCGCCCGCCACAGGCGACCCCGCGCCCTAGGCAGCTCGTGGCCCGCAGGGCGCTGCGGGCCGCGGGCGACGCAGACAGACTTCGGCAACTCTTACGCTGCGGCAGGCTCGGTCGGCAGCAAGGGCCTCCAATCACGCCGCGACAACGACACCATACACCCGCAGGGAGCAGGCGAACTCGAGGGTGACGCTCATGGTGGCCCGGGAGCTGCTGCGGTGCAGGCTGCTGGAGGGCGGCCGCGACGTGCTGCTGGAGCGAGTGGCGGAGCTCCTGGGCTTCGCCGCCTCGGGGGCTCACCCCTTCTCCACCCAGCTCCCATCTCAAGCCCAGAGCGACCCGCACGGGGGCTCCGCGCGCGCCCGCGGGCTCCAAGGCTACTCCGACGCCAGTGAAGCTGTCAGCACCGGACCGGTGGCGGCGCTGCCCCCGCCCCCGGTCTGTGATGGAGAGGGACTCGCCGCAACCCACGGCCCCGGAGGGCGGCCGCGTTGCCACCCCGTAGCAGGCATGACAGGTGGGGCCACATGGCGTGCGGGGCGTCACGGCATGGCATACGGGATGACGGTGACAGAAGAGTACGTGCCCCTCATGATGGACCAAGGACACCCTCACGAGGACGGACAAGGCTCGCTCCTCGGCCCGGGCTGGGGGGACGAGGCAATGGAAGCCGAGCCCTTCCAGGAGCTCCGGGACGAGCCCGCTGGCCACGCTGGAGGCAGCGATCACCGGGCGCCGATAACTCTTCAGGGGCAGGTATATGCTAACCATGGATCACAGGAGGTGCAGGTCACCGCGACGAGCGGCTGCCCCGCTCCTACAGTCTCCCACCCCTCGGGAGGAGGGTGCAGGGGGCTGCAGGGGAGGGGCCGGGATCCGACATCACCACCGCGGCGTTTGGAGCAAGGCGTTCTCAGGAGGTAGACCCTTTGCTGGGGAGGTGCCTCAGGGCCTGCCCCTGGCAGAGGACTCGTGGTCGTCGGGGGAACCGCTGGTGATCGCTCTACCCCATCGGGCGGCGTCCTGGGTTCCGGTCGTTGTTGATGGCACTAGAGTGTGGCGCAAGGCGGGGCCCTCGTCTGGCGATATGAAGCAAGGCCAGTACCTGTGAAGAAGGCCCAGTGCCTGTGAATCTCGCCGCCCTGTGACACTCTCACGTAATAATGAGTGGGGCTATACATGCCCCAGAGTCTCAGGGGTGCCGGCCTCAGGCCCTGGGGCTCCCTCCCACGCCCAGTGGACAGCACTTAGCTCCGCGCTGGTGAGAAGACGTCGAAGACTAGATTAGGTGCCGGATGCGGCTTTTTGTCTGCTTTTTTGTTGCCTTTCCCTTTGGCTGTTGCTTTCCCTCGCTGGATTTAAGTTGGATTCGAATTTGAGATTTGTGTGTGTTCGGGGAAGGGGTGCTTATTCTCGCTTGAGCCATTTCTCGCGTTCTGGTTACTACTCCGTCACAGCTGCCTCCCCTCGCGAGCCCCTCGCGAGTCGGGTCAGGCCTGGCTCGTGCGCAACCCAGACTGCCGCTGTTACTCCCCCTCGGGAGGATTTTCGGGTGACTGTGGAGGTTGTCCTGTTTAAAAAGGCCCAGAGCTTGTGAAGCAAGGCGAGTGCCTATGAAGCGCTCGCGCTCGAGGAAAAGGCCCAGAGCCTGTGAAGCAAGGCAAGTGCCTGTGAAGCTCTCGCGCTCGAGGAAAAGGCCCAGAGCCTGTGAAGCAAGGCGAGTGCCTGTGAAGCTCTCGCGCTCGAGGAAAAGGCCCAGAGCCTGTGAAGCAAGGCGAGTGCCTGTGAAGCTCTCGCGCTCGAGGAAAAGGCCCAGAGCCTGTGAAGCAAGGCGAGTGCCTGTGAAGCTCTCGCGCTCGAGGAAAAGGCCCAGAGCCTGTGAAGCAAGGCGAGTGCCTGTGAAGCTCTCGCGCTTGAGGAAAAGGCCCAGAGCCTGTGAAGCAAGGCGAGTGCTTGTGAAGCTCTCGCGCTCGAGGAAAAGGCCCAGAGCCTGTGAAGCAGGGCGAGTGCCTGTGAAGTCATTGCGCTCGGGAGAAGGCCAATGCATGAGAAGTTTCTCATCAGCGATGATCTCACATCCTGAGGACCCGACTAGAAAGCGCCCAAGGCGTCGCGCCCTCCTGCAGACCGCCTCTGAACCAGCGTGGGGCAAAGGTAAACCAGCACACTGTCAGGCACGAGCGCAATTTGATTACAACTGATATGATGGACACAGGTTTTTACATGAGGGGCTTCCCCTCCCAAAATGCTCTCACAAGCCACCAGGTCAAAAGCCCGAGTTCTATTCATGCAGGGTGAAAAAGACAGGAGCGATACGCACTCAGCCGGACCAATCCCCCAATGCGTCCCCGGAGGCGCCTCCCGAGCCTTCGGCGGAGTCGCCGAGCTCGCCATCGACACCTGCGTCGCTGCCGGTGGCGTCGGGGCCGCTCGCCACGCCGTCCTCGTCAGCAGCCATGACCACGTCGCTGTCATCCGAAGTGAAGGCCCTGACGAGGGCGTCCACGTTATCCTCCACCCAGCGCGCCAAGTTACCCCGGACGGCCTGGGAGACTGGGGTGATGACCGCGTCAAAATCGAAGCGGGGATTCATGCTCTGGAGATGGCTGAAGACACGGGAAAAGGCGTGCTTGAGCAAGGCGCGGCTCCTCTCCTCCACCAACCTGTCGGCCCTGACCGACCGTGCCTCCAGCTGCGTCACCACGGCGGTGAAGAACTGCAAGTTACCGGCATAATTGATCGTGTGTGGTTCGCCGACGGACGCCTCGCAGATGTTGCCCAAGGCCACGTTAGCCCTCTCCCTAAGCATGGTGAGCATGGGGCCATGCGCGTGCTCTAGGAGTCGCCGCTGGCGTATTTCGTCGGCGTTCTGACGCTCAACGGCCTCGACCTCTTCCATCCGCTGGCAAAGACGGAGCACCTCGGCCTGGGAGGTAGCCAGCTCCTTTTGCGCTGCCTCAAGGGCGGCTCGGGAGGTGTCGGCCAGCCGCGTCGCCTCATCGCGTTGGATCCTTAGGGCTGCGGTTCTGCCCTCGGCTTCGACCCGGATCATCCCCAGCTTCCCCTCGAACTCTCGTTCGAGGCCTTGGCGCGTCGCCGCCACCCGACGGCAAACCTCCTCCAGGACACGCGCTTCCCGCGCAGCGACATCATCTTCTGCCTGCGTCACCAGGCGCTCCCTCGTCTCCAGCCGCTCGTACTCGCGAGTGCGTTCGTCGGCTTCCAGCGTCAATGCTTCTTCGCGCCTCTGGATCTCGGCTGAGTCACCGAAAGCCACCCCCATCGACGCGAGGGCTACCTCGCGCAGCTCCGCTTGCTCCTCCAGCGAGTGGCATCGGGCCAGGAGCTCGCGAGCCCGCTCCTCCGCAGCCTTTCGCCACCCGTCAGCTCTCGGGCCTCCTCGATGGCCTGGGAGCGGGCCACTCGAGAGGCCTCCGGCGACGCCTTCGCCTCTTCATTATCAAGGTCACGTTGGCGGCGCGCGAGGGTGAGGGCGGCCTCCAGCTCGCGCCTCCCTGCAGCCAGGCGCAGGCCCTCGGCCTCCAGGCGCACGTCTTCATCAGCAAGCTCCTCCCCAAGCAAGTTCACCGCGTTGGCCGCTCTTCGAAGGAACCCTTGGCAGCGGGCGCGGCGCTCCCGGGCGCGCTCAAGCACATCTTCCACACCATCATCCGCCCCAAGCAAGCGTCAGGGGCCGCGAATCACTGTTCCCCCTCCGGGCAGGGGGCTGGCGCCCTCGCGATGGCCGGGCGCGTCGCGCCGAGAGACCATCCTAGAGCCAGCCCGACTCCAGATGAGGGGTGCAGGAGGCGCCTCAACCAGTCGTGGTCCCCGACCAGACGAGAAGCCCACGGCAAGCTGGCTATTCCCCGAGGGGGCCCGCGAAGGAAGATCGTGGGGAATGACGGGCCACGGTGCGCCTCGGGATGGTCCGCCCCTTCAGACGCCCTTACCACCAGGGCAGAGCTGCTCGGAGCACTTAAAGACAATAGAGGGGGTGACGCTAAGGAAGGCGGCACCTCGGCAACTTCCGCGAGCTCAGTCGGGAGGGGCCTGCAGAACAAGGATCAGCGGAAGCAGCAAGGGGATCAGGAGCCAAAGAGAAAGAGGACTTACTCGTCAGTGGCGAAGTACTTCCTGCGCTTCAGCACGCGGCAAGGGAAATCATCACCTAGGTGAAGGAAATATGCCCTAGAGGCAATAATAAAGTTATTATTTATTTCCTTATATCATGATAAATGTTTATTATTCATGCTAGAATTGTATTAACCGGAAACATAATACATGTGTGAATACATAGACAAACAGAGTGTCACTAGTATGCCTCTACTTGACTAGCTCGTTAATCAAAGATGGTTATGTTTCCTAACCATGGACAAAAGAGTTGTTATTTGATTAACGAGGTCACATCATTAGTTGAATGATCTGATTGACATGACCCATTCCATTAGCTTAGCACCCGATCGTTTAGTATGTTGCTGTTGCTATTCTTCATGACTTATACATGTTCCTATGACTATGAGATTATGCAACTCCCGTTTACCGGAGGAACACTTTGGGTGCTACCAAACGTCACAACGTAACTGGGTGATTATAAAGGAGTACTACAGGTGTCTCCAAAGGTAGATGTTGGGTTGGCGTATTTCGAGATTAGGATTTGTCACTCCGATTGTCGGAGAGGTATCTCTGGGCCCTCTCGGTAATGCACATCACTTAAGCCTTGCAAGCATTGCAACTAATGAGTTAGTTGTGAGATGATGTATTACAGAACGAGTAAAGAGACTTGCCGGTAACGAGATTGAACTAGGTATTGGATACCGACGATCGAATCTCGGGCAAGTAACATACCGATGACAAAGGGAACAACGTATGTTGTTATGCGGTATGACCGATAAAGATCTTCGTAGAATATGTAGGAGCCAATATGGGCATCCAGGTCCCGCTATTGGTTATTTACCGGAGACGTGTCTCGGTCATGTCTACATTGTTCTCGAACCGTAGGGTCCGCACGCTTAACGTTACGATGACAGTTATTATGAGTTTATGCATTTTGATGTACCGAAGGTTGTTCGGAGTCCCGGATGAGATCACGGACATGACGAGGAGTCTCGAAATGGTCGAGACGTAAAGATTGATATATTGGAAGCCTATGTTTGGACATCGGAAGTGTTTCGGGTGAAATCGGGATTTTACCGGATTACCGGGAGGGTTACCGGAACCCCCCGGGAGCTAAATGGGCCTACATGGGCCATTGTGGAAAGGTGAAAGGGGCTGCCAAGGAGGGCTGCACGCCTCCCCCTCCCCTAGTCCTATTAGGACTAGGAGAGGTGGCCGGCCACCTCTCTCTCTTTCCCTCTCCCTTTTTTCCAAGGAGTCCTAGTTGGAATAGGATAGGGGGAGGGAGTCCTACTCCCGGTAGGAGTAGGACTCCTCCTGCGCCTCCCTCCTTTGGCCGGCCAGCCTCCCCCCTTCCATCCTTTATATACGGGGCAGGGGACACCCCAAGACACACAAGTTGATCCTTGAGATCATTCCTTAGCCGTGTGCGGTGCCCCCTGCCACCAAATTCCACCTCGATCATACCGTTACAGTGCTTAGGCGAAGCCCTGCGTCGGTAGTACATCAAGATCGTCACCACGCCGTCGTGCTGTCGGAACTCTTCCTCGATGCTTTGCTGGATCGGAGCCCGAGGATCGTCATCGAGCTGAACGTGTGCTAAGAACTCGGAGGTGCCGGAGTAACGGTGCTTGGATCGGTCGGATCGGAAAGAAGACGTACGACTACTTCCTCTATGTTGTGTGATCGCTTCCGCAGTCGGTCTGCGTTGGTACATGGACAACACTCTCCCCCTCGTTGCTATGCATCACCATGATCTTGTGTGTGCGTAGGAAAATTTTGAAATTACTACGTTCCCCAACAGTGGCATCCGAGCCTAGGTTTTTATGGTTTGATGTTATTTGCACGAGTAGAACACAAGTGAGTTGTGGGCGATACAAGTCATACTGCCTACCAGCATGTCATACTTTGGTTCGGCGGTATTGTTGGACGAGACGATCCGGACCAACCTTACGCGTACTCTTACGCGAGACCGGTTCCCTCGACGTGCTTTGCACATAGATGGCTTGCGGAAGACAGTCTCTCCAACTTTAGTTGAACCAAGTGTGGCTACGCCCGGTCCTTGAGAAGGTTAAAACGGAGTCTATTTGATGAACTATCATTGTGGCTTTGATGCGTAGGTGAGATGAGTTCTTACTTAAGCCCGTAGCAGCCACGTAAAACTTGCAACAACAAAGTAGAGGACGTCTAACTTGTTTTTGCAGGGCATGTTGTGATGTGATATGGTCAAGGCATGATGCTGATTTTATTGTATGAGATGATCATGTTTTGTAACCGAGTTATCGGCAACTGGCAGGAGCCATATGGTTGTCGCTTTATTGTATGCAATGCAATCGCGATGTAATGCTTTACTTTATTACTAAGCGGTAGTGATAGTCGTGGAAGCATAAGATTGGCGAGACGACAACGATGCTACGATGGAGATCAAGGTGTCGCGCCGGTGACGATGGTGATCATGACGGTGGTTCGGAGATGGAGATCACAAAGCACAAGATGATGATGGCCATATCATATCACTTATATTGATTGCATGTGATGTTTATCCTTTTATGCATCTTATCTTGCTTTGATTGACGGTAGCATTATAAGATGATCTCTCACTAAATTATCAAGAAGTGTTCTCCCTGAGTATGCACCGTTGCAAAAGTTCTTCGTGCTGAGACACCACGTGATGATCGGGTGTGATAGGCTCTACGTTCAAATACAACGGGTGCAAAACAGTTGCACACGCGGAATACTCAGGTTATACTTGACGAGCCAAGCATATACAGATATGGCCTCGGAACACGGAGACCGAAAGGTCGAGCGTGAATCATATAGTAGATATGATCAACATAATGATGTTCACCATTGAAAACTACTCCATCTCACGTGATGATCGGTTATGGTTTAGTTGATTTGGATCACGTGATCACTTAGAGGATTAGAGGGATATCTGTCTAAGTGGGAGTTCTTAAGTAATATGATTAATTGAACTTAAATTTATCATGAACTTAGTCCTGGTAGTATTTTGCAGATTATGTTGTAGATCAATAGCTCGCGTTGTTGCTTCCCTGTGTTTATTTTTGATATGTTCCTAGAGAAAATTGTGTTGAAAGATGTTAGTAGCAATGATGCGGATTGGATCCGTGATCTGAGGTTTATCCTCATTGCTGCACAGAAGAATTATGTCCTTGATGCACCGCTAGGTGACAGACCTATTGCAGGAGCAGATGCAGACGTTATGAACGTTTGGCTAGCTCAATATGATGACTACTTGATAGTTTAAGTGCACCATGCTTAATGGCTTAGAATCGGGACTTCAAAGATGTTTTGAACATCATGGACCATATGAGATGTTCCAGGAGTTGAAGTTAATATTTCAAGCAAATACCCGAGTTGAGAGATATGAAGTCTCCAACAAGTTCTATAGCTAAAAGATGGAGGAGAATCGCTCAACTAGTGAGCATGTGCTCAGATTGTCTGGGTACTACAATCGCTTGAATCAAGTGGGAGTTAATCTTCCAGATAAGATAGTGATTGACAGAATTCTCTAGTCACCATCACTAAGTTAGTAGAACTTCGTGATGAACTATAATATGCAAGGGATAACGGAGACAACTCCCAAGCTCTTCGTGATGCTGAAATCAACGAAGGTAGAAATCGAAGAAAAACATCAAGTGTTGATGGTTGACAAGACCACTAGTTTCAAAAAAAGGGCAAAGGAAAGAAGGGGAACTTCAAGAAGAACGGCAAGCAAGTTGCTGCTCAAGTGAAGAAGCCCAAGTCTGATCCTAAGCCTGAGACTAAGTGCTTCTACTGCAAAGGGACTGGTCACTGGAAGCGGAACTACCCCAAGTGATTGGCGAATAAGAAAGATGGCAAAGTGAACATAAGTATATTTGATATACATGTTATTGATGTGTACTTTACTAGTGTTTATAGCAAACCCTCAGTATTTGATACTAGTTCAGTTGCTAACTCGAAACGGGAGTTGCAGAATAAACAGAGACTAGTTAAGGGTGAAGTGACGATATGTGTTGGAAGTAGTTCCAAGATTGATATGATCATCATCGCACACTCCCCTATACTTTCGGGATTAGTGTTGAAACTAAATAAGTGTTATTTGGTGTTTGTGTTGAGCATGAATATGATTTGATCATGTTTATTGTAATACAGTTATTCATTTAAGTAAAAGAATAAATTGTTGTTCTGTTTACATGAATAAAACCTTATATGGTTACACACCCAATGAAAATAGTTCATTGGATCTCGATCTTAATAATACACATATTCATAATATTGAAACCAAAAGATGCAACGTTAATAATGATAGTGCAACTTATTTGTGGCACTGCTGTTTAGGTCATATTGGTATAAAGCGCATGAAGAAACTCCATGCTGATGGGCTTTCGGAATCACTTGATTATGAATCACTTGATGCTTGCGAACCATGCCTTTTGGGCAAGATGACTAAAACGCCGTTCTCCGGAACAATGGAGCGAGAAAAGATTTGTTGAAAATCATACATACTGATGTATGTGGTCCGATGAATATTGAGGCTCGCGACAGGTATCATTATTTTCTGATCTTCACAGATGATTTGAGCAGATATGAGTATATCTACTTGATGAAACATAAGTCTGAAACATTTGAAAAGTTCAAAGAATTTCAGAGTGAAGTGAAAAATCATCGTAACAAGAAAATAAAGTTTCTATGATCTGATCATAGAGAAGAGTATTTGAGTTACGAGTTTGGCCTTCAGTTAAAAAACAATGTGAAATAGTTTCACTACTCACGCCACAAGGAACACCATAGTGTAATGGTGTGTCCGAACGTCATAACCGTACTTTATTAGATATAGTGCGATCTATGATGTCTCTTACCGATCTACCACTATCGTTTTGGGGTTATGCATTAGAGACAGTTGCATTCACGTTAAAAAAAAGGGGGCACCATCTATATCCGTCGAGACGAAAAAGTTTCATCCTGATAAGCTCAAAACTCAAATCGGAGAAGTGCATCTTCATAGGATATCCAAAGGAAACTATTGGATACACCTTCTATCACAGATCCGAAGGCAAGACTTTTTGTTGCTAAATTCGGAAACTTTCTGGAGAAGGAGTTTCTCTCGAAAGAAGTGAGTGGGAGGAAAGTAGAACTTGACGAGGTAACTGTACCTGCTCCCTTATTGGAAAGTAGTACATCACAGAAAAATGTTTCTGTGACACCTACACCAGTTAGTGAGGAAGCTAATGATGATGATCATGAAACTTCAGAACAAGACACTACTGAACCTCGTAGATCAACCAGAGTAAGATCCACGCCAGAGTGGTACGGTAATCCTGTTCTGGAAGTCATGCTACTAGATCATGATGATCCTACGAACTATGAAGAAGCGATGGTGAGCCCAGATTCCGCAAAGTGGCTTGAAGCCATGAAATCTGAGATATGATCCATGTATGAGAACAAAGTATGGACTTTGGTTGACTTGCCCGATGATCGGCAAGCCATAGAAAATAAATGGATCTTCAAGAGGAAGACGGACGCTGATAGTAGTGTTACTATCTACAAAGCTAGAATTGTCGCAAAAGGTTTTCGACAAGTTCAAGGTGTTGACTACGATGATATTTTCTCACTCGTATTTATGCTTAAGTCTGTCCGAATCATGTTAGCAATTGCCGCATTTTATGAAATCTGGCAAATGGATAAACAAAACTGCATTCCTTAATGGATTTGCTAAAGAAAAGTTGTATACGATGCAACTAGAAGGTTTTGTCGATCCTAAAGGTGTTAACTAAATATGCAAGCTCCAGCGATCTATCTGTGGACTGGTGCAAACATCTCGGAGTTGGAATATACGCTTTGATGGGGTGATCAAAGCATATAGTTTTATACAGACTTGCGGTGAAGCCTGTATTTACGAGAAAGTGAGTGGGAGCACTACAGCATTTCTGATAAGTATATGTGAATGACATATTGTTGATCGGAAATAATGTAGAATTATTCTGTAAAGCATAAAAGGAGTGTTTGAAAGGAGTTTTTCAAAGAAAGACTTCGGTAAAGCTGCTTACATATTGAGCTTCAAGATCTATAGAGATAGATCAAGACGCTTGATAAGTTTTTCAATAAGTACATACCTTGACAAGATTTTGAAGTAGTTCAAAATGGAACAGTCAAAGAAAAAGTTTCTTGCCTGTGTTACAAGGTGTGAAGTTGAGTAAAGACTCAAAGCCCGACCACGGCAGAAGATAGAAAGAGAATGAAAGTCATTCCCTATGCCTCATTCATAGGTTCTATAAAGTATGCCATGCTGTGTACCAGATCTATTATATACCCTGCACTGATTTGGCAAGGGAGTACAATAGTGATCTAGGAGTAGATCACTGGACAACGGTCAAAATTATCCCTAGTAAAATAAGGATATGTTTCTCGATTATGGACGTGACAAAAAGGTTCGTCGTAAAGGGTTACGTCGATGCAAGTTTTTGACACTGATCCAGATGAATCTAAAGTCTCAATCTGGATACATATTGAAAGTGGGAGCAATTAGCTAGAGTAGCTCCGTGTAGAGCATTGTAGACATAGAACTTGCAAAATACTTACGGATCTGAATGTGACAGGCCCGTTGACTAAAATTATCTCACAAGGAAAACATGATCACACCTTAGTACTCTTTGGGTGTTAATCACATAGATATGTGAACTAGATTACTGACTCTAGTAAACCCTTTGAGTGTTGGTCACATGACGATGTGAACTATGGGTGTTAATCACATGGTGATGTGAACTATTGCTGTTAAATCACATGGCGATGTGAACTAGATTATTGACTCTAGTGCAAGTGGGAGACTGAAGGAAATATGCCCTAGAGGCAATAATAAAGTTATTATTTATTTCCTTATATCATGATAAATGTTTATTATTCATGCTAGAATTGTATTAACCGGAAACATAATACATGTGTGAATACATAGACAAACAGAGTGTCACTAGTATGCCTCTACTTGACTAGCTCGTTAATCAAAGATTGTTATGTTTCCTAACCATGGACAAAAGAGTTGTTATTTGATTAACGAGGTCACATCATTAGTTGAATGATCTGATTGACATGACCCATTCCATTAGCTTAGCACCCGATCGTTTAGTATGTTGCTGTTGCTATTCTTCATGACTTATACATGTTCCTACGACTATGAGATTATGCAACTCCCGTTTACCGGAGGAACACTTTGGGTGATACCAAACGTCACAACGTAACTGGGTGATTATAAAGGAGTACTACAGGTGTCTCCAAAGGTAGATGTTGGGTTGGCGTATTTCGAGATTAGGATTTGTCACTCCGATTGTCGGAGAGGTATCTCTGGGCCCTCTCGGTAATGCACATCACTTAAGCCTTGCAAGCATTGCAACTAATGAGTTAGTTGTGGGATGATGTATTACAGAACGAGTAAAGAGACTTGCCGGTAACGAGATTGAACTAGGTATTGGATACCGACGATCGAATCTCGGGCAAGTAACATACCGATGACAAAGGGAACAACGTATGTTGTTATGCGGTATGACCGATAAAGATCTTCGTAGAATATGTAGGAGCCAATATGGGCATCCAGGTCCCGCTATTGGTTATTGACCGGAGACGTGTCTCGGTCATGTCTACATTGTTCTCGAACCGTAGGGTCCGCACGCTTAACGTTACGATGACAGTTATTATGAGTTTATGCATTTTGATGTACCGAAGGTTGTTCGGAGTCCTGGATGAGATCACGGACATGACGAGGAGTCTCGGAATGGTCGAGACGTAAAGATTGATATATTGGAAGCCTATGTTTGGACATCGGAAGTGTTCCGGGTGAAATCGGGATTTTACCGGATTACCGGGAGGGTTACCGGAACCCCCCGGGAGCCAAATGGGCCTACATGGGCCATTGTGGAAAGGTGAAAGGGGCTGCCAAGGAGGGCTGCGCGCCTCCCCCCCTCCCCTAGTCCTATTAGGACTAGGAGAGGTGGCCGGCCACCTCTCTCTCTTTCCCTCTCCCTTTTTTCCAAGGAGTCCTAGTTGGAATAGGATTGGGGGAGGGAGTCCTACTCCCGGTAGGAGTAGGACTCCTCCTGCGCCTCCCTCCTTTGGCCGGCCAGCCTCCCCCCTTCCATCCTTTATATACGGGGCAGGGGACACCCCAAGACACACAAGTTGATCCTTGAGATCGTTCCTTAGCCGTGTGCGGTGCCCCCTGCCACCAAATTCCACCTCGATCATACCGTTACAGTGCTTAGGCGAAGCCCTGCGTCGGTAGTACATCAAGATCGTCACCACGCCATCGTGCTGTCAGAACTCTTCCTCGACGCTTTGCTGGATCGGAGCCCGAGGATCGTCATCGAGCTGAACGTGTGCTAAGAACTCGGAGGTGCCGGAGTAACGGTGCTTGGATCGGTCGGATCAGAAAGAAGACGTACGACTACTTCCTCTACGTTGTGTGATCGCTTCCGCAGTCGGTCTATGTTGGTACGTGGACAACACTCTCCCCCTTGTTGCTATGCATCACCATGATCTTGTGTGTGCGTAGGAAAATTTTGAAATTACTACGTTCCCCAACACTAGGGCCTCCCTCTTCCTTCGGAGGGCCTCAAAGTCCACGCGGAAGCGGCCCAAGCGAAGAGCACAAGGATCATCCTGCCGCGAGGACGGAGCATCAGGGCGGTCCGCGTTAGGGGCGTCTTCCTGGCGCCCGCCTTTCGTTGCCTCGCCAGAAGGCGCGGCTGGGGCCCCTAAGGCCTCAGCCCCAGGCGCCGGGAGCGTCCGCTTGACGCCTTCGGCCACAGCGGCGCGGGCCTTAGGAGCTGTCCCCTCGCGAGCGCCACCCGGCGCTGCCACCTCTTCAGGGGCATCCTCGGCCTCAGGCGCCTCCAGCCTCCCTGCTCCGCCACTTGAGGAGGAGCCTCCATGGCCGGTTGGAAGGGCAGTCACCACCACCGGGTTCTCGTGAGGTCTCTGGAGGCCAGCCGGGCGCAGTCCCCATTCATCGAAGGCAGGCATCTGCTTCACGAAGTCGGCCCTGCTCTGGCAG
Source organism: Triticum monococcum (assembly GCA_034509565.1). Classification (NCBI taxonomy): domain Eukaryota; kingdom Viridiplantae; phylum Streptophyta; class Magnoliopsida; order Poales; family Poaceae; genus Triticum; species Triticum monococcum. The sequence continues at coordinate 391,441,676 of CM067841.1, forward strand.
AGGTACAGCATGCCCCTCCCTGCCGGATGTTGCCGGGGTTGAGGTCACCGGCTAAGGTCAAGAGCGTCGACTTCAACACCGCCGGAGCCAGGTCCTCCTCCTGGAGCCTCATGTTATCCTCGCTTCCACGGAAAGCCGACATCCGACGAAAGTGGTGCTGCAGGGGAGCGATGTGGCACAACAGAAACTCCTTCACCACTTTGGGCGCCATCACGCCAAGCTTCCTCAGGAGCGTGAAGCGGCTCCAGACGAGGACGAGACGGGGGCTCTTGAGCGTCTCCTGGCCCCAACCCGAATTGGGGACAGCAGGCGAGGTCGGCTCCGATAGCAGGGGGCTGGGTACCCCTGCGTCAACATACAACCACCGCTCGCGGAACCCGACCGCGGGCTGGGGGAGTTTGAAGTCAATCCCAGAGGCCTCGGTCGCAGGCTCGGTAGCAAAGCTCATGCATGCCCAGCGTTGGGAAGGATCGACAAGACGCAGTGAGAAGAACTGGCGCAGCAAGGCAACCGAAGGAGGGATGCCCACCATGGCTTCGCAAACGAAGGCGAAGACCAAAAGAAGGGTGATGGACTCAGGACTCAGATGCATCAAGTGGATCTGATAATGGGAGAGCATGGCATTGAAGAAATCGGAGAAGGGGGGAACCAGACCCGCCCACAAGGCGTCGGTGAAACATGGAACCTCGGTTGCTATCCTGTTGATGGAGAAGTGGGATGCGGGCCAAGCTGTCGTCCTCCTGCACTCATTGAAGACGGAGGCCAGGGCCAAGCTGTCCCTGCCCAGGCACTCTTGGTTGAGTACGGACGACGGGCCGACGGCGGGTGCCACCGATGGCAGCACACAAGACGGAGGCGCGGATTTCTCCTCTCTCTCTTTCCTCGTCGGAGTCATGGCGATGGGAAGGAAGGGGAAGATTTGAGATCGGATTGGAGGCGGGAGCCAGCGTGCGAAGGAAGGAAGAGCAGGAGACGCCTGAGCAACAAGAAGGGGAGCGGCCGTGTGCAACCACAAGTCCGCCTGACAAGGCGCAGAATAAGGGGGCGTGGGGGGAACAGTGCCGCCCACGTCCTATCAACCGCCACGCGGCGCCCAAGGCCGCAGGCTGTTAGGGCCCGCGGCGCTTCGCCCTTGCCCTTTCGCCTCTCGGCACGGCCAAGCCCATGCGCGCCATGAGCCCGGGGGCTGCTGTCGGCGTTCTGGAAACGGGGGTCCCCAGACTTGCCTGCCTGCAGCCTGCGGCGTGGCTCGAATGGGGGCCCAGCACGGCCCATCTTCATCGAGCACCAGACTCAAGACCCTCGCGAGGGGCCAAGCCTCGCGAGGCGGACGACACGGCGCATCCTCAAGCGCAACCTCCTCAGGCTGGCTCGCGAGAAGACAGAGATATCAAGGCGGGGTGCCTCACGAGGTGCCCGTGACGCAAGCCATGAAGATCGAGGGTGCCAGACGGGCGCCAGCGCGCGCAGCATCCTCCTTTCCTCTTTGGTGCAAAGGGGGCAAGCGCAGCCGCGGAGTACCGAGGCATCAGGCAAAGGTTGCCGTTTCGATGCAACAAGACCAGGACCAAGCGGACTACGAGACAGAGGTCACCATGGAGCCCAGCCCGGCGTCAGCACAGAGTCTTTTGCACGCGAAGACCACCTTTAGTCAGGATAAGAGTACTTGTTGTCCCCCTTCAAATTAGCCCGCCATTGTTGGCTCCCTTCCCGCTCGATATTTGGGAAGAGGACCAGGGCCTCTATAAATAGGGACGGCCACCCACGTAGCAAGGGTTTTTTTCGATCGGTCGGTTCGCAGAGCTAGTTGGTCCGGCTAGCAAGTAGAGAGAGATAGAGAGAGAGAAGGGCGACTGAACTCCTCCTAGCAGTTCATCGCCCCAGCCAAGAACAGACCCTCGCGAGGCTGTTCTTCCTTGTATTGTTCATCATCATCAGCCCCAAGAGGCAATCCATCCACCACACACTGGAGTAGGGTATTACACCACAATGGTGGCCCGAACCAGTATAAACCTTGTGTCTCTTGTGTGATTCCCTTAGTAGTTTAGATCCCTGTGAGGTGGAGAGGTTGAGTATGTGATTTCCGTGCGCACCCCAGTGTTTGAACCTTAAGGGTCTGCCGGAACCCGAAATCCGACAGCGAGTGACCCGGAGGGAGAAGTAGTGGCGCAGCAAGGCCACTGAAGGCTGCACCCCTACGTGGGCCTCGCAGTAGTAAGCGAAGATCGCTAGAAGAAGAACGGAGTTGGGGTGGAGATGCAGAGCCTGCAAGTTGTAATGGCGGAGGACAGAGAAGAAGAACTCGGAGAAGGGAGGCACCAGGCCCGCAGCAATGGAGCTTACAAAGAGAGGATAAAAGGTGCTCCCTCGGCCCTCAGGGGTGGCGGAGCCGGCCTTGAACACCTTCATCCCGTTGATGCCCTGCGTGGCCGCCATCTGGCGCAGCCGGGCAAGGCCAGCCTTGGACACATTCGGCAAGTCCAGAGCAGGAGAGTACCAAGCTTCGGCCGGAGGCTGGCGAGGCGCCATGGCTTCCTAGGTCACACAGCCGAAGTAGATCTGGAAGTTTGGAGGAAGAAAGGGGAGGCGCAAGAAAGGGGATGTAAGCAGCAACCGGAGAAAGCAAAAGGCAAAGTCTGGCCAGATGCCGCTCCTTTATCGACCTGCGCGGTTGCTGAGGCACTGATGTCCAATCACCTGCCATGCGGCGCCCAAGGTTGCGGGCTGTTAGGACCCGCGGCGCTTCGCCCTTGCCCTTTCGCCTCTCGGCACGGCCAAGTCCGGGCGCGCCTTGGGCTCGGGGGCTACTGTCGGCGTTCTGGGAATGGGGGTCCCCAGACTTGCCTGCCTGCGGCCTGCGGCGTGGCTCAAAGGAGGCCCAGCACGGCCCATCTTCATCAACACAAGACTCAAGACCCTCGCGAGGGGCAAAGCCTCGCGAGGCGGATGACATGGAGCTTCCTCATGCACGGCCTCGTCAGGCTGGCTCGCGAGGAGGCGGAGAGATCAAGGCGGGGTACCTCGCAAGGTGCCCGTGACGCAAGCCATGACGACTCAGGGCGCCAGGTGGGTGCCAGCGCGCGCAGCGTCCTTCTTTCCTCTTTGGTGCAAAGGGGGCAAGCGCAGCCGCGGAGTACCGAGGCAGCAGGCGAAGGTTGCCATTTTGGTGCAACGAGACCAAGACCAGGAGGGCTATGAGACGGAGGTCACCATGGAGCCCAAGACGGTGTCATCATCGGAGCTTTGCGGAGGTGAAGACTGCTTTTGTTAGATTAGTTGATACTTGCTGTCCCCCTTCAAATTAGCTCGCCATTGTTGGCTCCCTTCCCGCTCAATATTTGGGAACAGGACCAGGGTCTCTATAAATAGGGCCAGCCGCCCACGTAGCAGGGGGTTCGGTTCGGTTCAGTTCGATTCGTTCGTTCGGTTGGCTAGTAAGAATAAGGGAGAGAAAGAGAGAGAGAAAGAGAAGGGTGGCTGAACTCCTCCTAGCAGTTCATCACTGCAGCCAAGAACTGACCCTCGCGAGGCTGTTCTTCCTTGTATTGTTCATCATCATCAGCCCCGGGAGGCAATCCACCAACCACACACTGGAGTAGGGTATTACACCACAACGGTGGCCCGAACCAGTATAAATCTTGTGTCCCTTGTGCAGTTCTTTTAGTAGTTTAGATCTTTGCGAGGCGGGGAGGTGGAAGGCGTAATCTCCATGCGCACCCCAATGTTTGAACCTTAAGGGTGTGCCGGAACCCGGAATCTGACAGCAGGGGCCAGGGCTCGACAGCCGACAACTTAGAACAGAGGAGGCGGCGGCACAAGCGGGCCGCCGGCGAGTTAAAGCAAGGTCGACTCGGCCGCAGCAGCTTGTGAAGACCGCGGCAATAGGGGCAGGCGATGGTGTGGGGCGCGGCCGTTGACCACACCGGCGCTAACCGCACCGGCGCGATGGCAAAGATGTGTACGATGGGGCGGTTTGAGGCATCCTACGGAGGTGACTTAGCGTGACGGCGAGGGCATGACCTGCAAGGGAGGCCTCGGCGATGGCTCGAGGCCATACTTGGCGACTCAGCCAAGGCACAAGGTGAGGCCGCGGCCTCAGCGGCAAAAGCGGCTAGCGGTTTGGAAGCAGGCAAACAGTGGCGTTCTGTGGCAGAGGCAGCCGGGTCACAGCAAGGCGGACCACAGCGACCCGGAGGCGACTTGGTGAGGCAGGGTCCGGGTTGGAACCAGAGACATGTGACTCAGGGTGGTCCTCCGTGGTCCGGAGGCAAGGCACGACGGCTCAACGTTTAACACCACAGCGGAAGCGGTTCGAGGTCGGGTCAACTCGGCCTGGACGAAGCGACTCCGGTGCAGAGGCGTGGTCAGGGCGATTTGGTGCGTTGGACTGCAACAGAGACAACTCAGCATGGGCCAGCTCAGAGGCAGGGCGAGGTGAGGATCGGCCTGGGACTCATGGACGTGGAGCAGCAACGACTTAGAGTCGATCCAGTTTAAGACCGCGAGGTTGACTTGGAACGGACTGGCGGTTCAGACGAAGCCGCAGTTGCAGAGGAGATCCTGGCGGCTCAACGTAGGTGACTTAGGTGCGGAATCGAAGGTGGAGGGCTGGCGATTCAAGACAACGGCAGCGGGGTGGGTCGAGACCACAACTGCGGGGTAGCTCGAGGTGCGGTAGTTTGGATCGAACTTGTCTTCACTGTGGATTAAAACGGACTTGGATTGGTCAAACCGACTGCTTGTTTGTTTGCCTCGTCGTAACCGACGACTTCTAGTTTCCTTGGTAGAAACTCACACGTAGATTGAATCGATCCTTCCATAGTAGATGTGGAGAGCAGGAAACGGTAGCAAAAACACGACAACTTGATGGATTATACAGCCGGTGGCGGCGGCTCAACCGCAAACCCTAACTTCTTTGATCATAAATTTGCAAACTCTTTTCAATGTTGGTTCTTCTTCTCCTGGTCAATCGTGAGCTTTTCGATACCTGGAGAGATCCCTCCAAGAACTCAACACCACCGTGCACGAGCCCCATGGTGGGCGCCAACTATCGTGGAAACGTCACGGCAGATGTCCTAGTGTGTGGACTTAGTCATGAGGCCAACGCATCTATGTGGTAGCTTGAGACGGGTTGATCGGGACGAGAGAGGCAACACACAAGACAAGAATTTAGACAGCTTTGGGCCCCGGAAAACATCATCCAGTAATAGCCCTACATGCTGTTTGTGGCCAGGTCTCATTATGCTCATGAGGGAGATGTCATAAATCTGGCTCTCCTCTAGTTGTGTCTAGCTTTAACGATTATTTTTCTTGCCCCCCTCTCTTGGGGTGCCCCGCCCCTCCTTATATAAGATGAAGGGGCGGGTTACATGTAGAGTCAAACTCGGATGAGGACTTAACCTATTTTGATGTGTTACCACGGGCTTCTTAACATCTTGGGCTTCTTAACGTCTTGGGCTTCTTAATGTCTTGGGCTTCTTAACGTAAGCCGGTTTACAATACGGCTTACAATCTAGCTTAACTGTCTGGCTTAACTGTCTGGCTTAACTGTCCAGCTTACATGACTGTGTCTGCCGGCTTACATGACTATGTCTGCCGGCTTACAATGCTTAACTGTGTCCGCCGGCTTAACCTACTCAACTATTTCTGCCGACTTAACCTGCTTAACTGTTCCCGCCGACTTATAGTCTATCAGGTCACCAATGAAACATCAAGTCCCAGCCGGGTTATATCTCCAACCAGGTCACATCGCGGGGTATATCCCCGACACCTCCTTTAGGCCTACTTTTGATCCTACAGGTGGTATCAGAGCTTTGGTCTCCATTTGCCTTGATTTCCATAGCTTTGGTGATCATAGCCTTGGTTTCACAACCTAGGAGAGTATGGAGTCTAGCTAGGGAAATTACCACCATAGAGGTCCTTACTTTAATGATACTAATTTTACTAGTTGGAAGCATAAGATGAAAATGCATATTCTTGGACATAACCCCGCAGTTTGGGCTATTGTGTGTATTGCTTTGCAAGGTGAATACTTCCAGGATGGAAGAGAACCGGATCATAAAGCCTCCACGGAAGAATTGAAGATGCTGCAATACAATGCTCAAGCTTCCGATATTCTTTTCAACGGATTGTGCCCCAAAGAATTCAACAAAATCAGTCGCCTTGAGAATGCAAAGGAAATTTAGGATATTATGGTTTATATGCATGAAGGTACCGAGTCTATCAAGGAATCCAAATTGGATGTGCTTCAAAGTCAACTTGATAAGTTCAAAATGAAGGATGGTGAAGGAGTCGCTGAGATGTACTCTAGGCTTGCTCTCATCACAAATGAGATTGCCGGCTTAGGAAGCGAAGAGATGACCGAAAGATTCATTATCAAGAAGATCCTAAGAGCCTTGTATGGAAAATATGATACCGTGTGCACCTTGATCCAAATGATGCCCAATTACAAAGATCTCAAGCCAATGGAAGTCATTGGTAGAATTGTTGCTCATGAGATGTCACTTAAGGATAAGGAAGAGCTTCACAACAAGTCTAGTGGTGCTTACAAAGCTTCATGTGATGCTCCTGGAACATCAAGTGAGAAACAAGTATTCAAGGAAGAATTGAGCTTAATGGTGAGGAACTTCAACAAGTTCTACAAGAGGAGAAGCAAAGAGAGAAGTTCCAAGTCAAGGTCCTACAATGACAAAAGATCTTCTAGTCGTGATCACAATTGCTACGATTGTGGAAGACCCGGACACTATTCCAATGAGTGTACGGCTCCCTCCAAAAGAAGAGAAGACTCACCTAAAAGGAGAAGTAAAAGAGAGGAATCACCACCAAGAGAGAGAAGGAGTAGAGATGATCGTTATGAATGAAGACCCTCTCCCAGAAGCAAGGATTCGAAAAGGTAGGACAAGTCATCAAAGGCTACACAAGACGAAGACATCAAGCTCATGTTGGTGAATGGGTATCCGATTCTGACTCCGACAACTACTCCGAGAGAAGTTATCACTCTGACTCTGAATATACTCAAGATGAAGGTGTTACCAGTCTTGCACTTGTGTCATCCAACTCCTACGACATATTCGACTCACCAAATGAAGGGATTGGAAGATGCTTCATGGCTATAGGCCCCAAGGTATGACAACCGAGTATGTTGATTTCAATAGTGATGAAGATGATTTGCTAGGTGATGATGATTTACTTGTTGACAACACTAGTGATGAAAACTATGATGAAATTGCATTAACCATGCTAATCAAGATGAAGCGAATGACAATGATAAGAAGGATATTGAGCGTCTAACTAAAGAACTAAACACTCTTAAGTTAGCTCAAGAAACTACCTTAGAGGATCATCAAGAGCTTTTAAAGACTCATGAGAAGCTACACTTTGAAAAGCTCAATTTAGAGCAAGAGCATGAGTTCTTAAAAGAAATCAATGATGATATTCGTAAGAAAAGTTCTTCTTACATTGCCAAGCGTTTACTCTTGTCTACTTACATGCCACAAGTAAAATCTAGCAATAAGAGCAAGAAAGATTCTTCTAGTAGTAACAATAATCATGCTAAATCCAATATTGTTGCTTCTAGTAGTTCTCTTGATTCCACTGATGATTCTCTTAGCCAAGTTACACTTGAGCAACAAAATAGCTTATTGAAGGGAATTATAGAGAAAGGTGTTTACAAGAGCCTTACCGAAAGTAAGCAATTTGAGGAAATTGTACGCAAGCAAGGAAGGCACCGGAAGAATCAAGGCATTGATTTTGAACGCAAGTTCAATGCCAATGGATTTGAGTGGGAAGAAGATCAATACCCCAAGATGAAGTTTGTTCCTCAACAAGAGAAGTATGACCCCACTTCTTTCAAGGGAACACAAGCTTAAGATGATCTTCCACCACAAGACCACAAGCTAAAAGGCAAGGACAAGCTTCAAGAAGAGATTGATTCATTTGAAGAAGCTCCAAAGGCCTTGGTCAAGTGGGTTCCCAAGACTACATTAAGTTCTACTTCATCAAGTACAACTACAACTCCAAGGATTCCCATCAAGTTGATGTGGGTCCCAAAGAAGAAGAACTAGAGAGTTCTTGAGGGTGACTCCACCAACATACTTCACTCATATTCATTTTGGCAAGGATAGGTGCAATCAACTTCCATATCTTACACTAGTTCAAGGAGTCACAAACCCTCTTGTTGGTAAGACAAGGGACAAGGTAACCTAATGTTTTCATGGACATCATCATATGTGTATTTCACTCTATGTCTATCGATATCCTCGTGCGTTCCTTGTGGGACTAACCCATGTAGGTATTGAAAGTGCAACTCACTCCAATGGATTGCTCCAAATGATCTACATCAACATTGAGCATCTACATCTTCAACACCTACATTAAGTCATCATCGACAAAACCCAAGGTTAGTTCGTCCCTCTTAAGGGGGATATCACATCTAGGGGGAGCTTTGCTCTAAGAATTGAGCAAAAGCAACTCTAATGGTGTGAACACAACAATGCTTTATGTAAAAGTGGTAACCCCACTTGTGCTTAAACAATGAGTATGACCTACGATCAAATGTTCTCATTTGACTCCTCAGTCAATATACTCATATATAGATAACCTAGTCATCGCCAATTGCTTGATAGATGCTAGAGTGTTTGTGCATGCTTTACCACATATTTCATTTGCTATCTTATTGAGTGAGCATGTTGGTTGCATGATTTTCTCCATTCAAGGACATCCATTTGTTGCTTTGATTGTTTACTCTTTCTGTTTACCAAATGGATGGACAAGAATGCCTAAGAACTCCCTCTAGCTATCTATGCTTTTCTCGTCACAAACTTTATTCATGCTACATCACAAAGTCTAAACAAGTCAAATTCGGACCGTCCGAGTGAGGAGCATTCGGAGCCACCAATCCGTCATGGGCTTAAACTTCCAAAACCTCTTAATGGCTTTCGGTCTGACCGATTCATTACTCTCGGTCCCACCGAAATCGTTGAGTTGATCTAGCTTTTCACCTCGGTGCAACCGATTAGAACTATTCTGTCTCACCGAGTTGTAGTAATTGCTTGCGATTCTGCATCTTGGTGCCACCGAGTCTTTCCACTCGGTCACACTAACTTGGTATATATATGTTGCTGGTTGAAATTTGGAAAATTCCTCAAACACCCAACTGCGCCTACCCAACTCTGCCCCCTCCTGGTCTCTGGATCGTCCCCGTCGTCGCCAGCGTCCTCCCACAGCTAGTCTCCGTCACCGTCAACGAGAATCTCACCGCCGTTGTCGCCATAGTGAGTTCGTCGCCAAGTTAGGGTACGGACTCGATCTCTTTGTGCCTTCCTTAACTCTGATTCTTGCACAAAGATCATTTCCATGTTTCTTGCCACATTTGAGATTAATCTATCCACCGAAAACTTCCTTTAGAATAGATTTGATCCAAAAACTTAGGGTTAGGTTTCCGCCGAACTCATCTCAGACTGACCGATCTGAAGATTTCGGTCTCACCGATTTGGCTCAGGCCATTGCAATGTACAACTTGGTCTGACCGAAGTGTACGAATTGGTGTGACCGAGTTCACTTTCTCTTTGAAACCCTAGCATCTCGGAGTCACCGAACTGCATTTCGGCCTGACTATATGTTTAGACTCTGATTGTGCTTCGGTGTCATCGAGTTTGTCATATCGGTAGCTCCGAAATGATTTCTATAGAAAACTAAAATTAAGTTTTTGTCTCAACTTTTTGCAAAATAGCTGTGCTTTGTGATGCTCATCCACTCTACCTATACCTATCTATTCATAGGTTCGGTTTCAGAGATGTCAAAGGGCAGTGATAGTCAGAATAGGTCAGAGGAGCAGGTGAATCTTAGTGAGGGCACTAGTCCCTCCAACAGCAACTATGATGAAGCTAGCAGAAGCACCCCAAGCAATTTGCCTAAGGCCGTAACAAGGACAAGAAAGAAGAGAACCTCAAATTCTGAAGATGAGGACTTTGTTGTTGATGAGGAAGTGACCTCAAAGAAGAAGGTGCTCAGTGTACGCGTAATGTCGGTCTGAGGCGCTTCATCCAACAATACCACTGAATCAAGAATCAACTAGTGACGGCAAGCAATATGTCCACGCGTACCCTCATAGACCGTAAGCGGAAGCATTATGACAACGCGGTTGATGTAGTCGTACGTCTTCACGATCGACCGATCCTAGTACCGAAAGTACGGTACCTCCGCGATTGGCACACGTTCAGCTCGGTGACGTCCCATGAACTCTCGATCCAGCTGAGTGTTGAGGGAGAGCTTCGTCAGCATGACATCATGATGACGGTGATGATGATGCTACCGGAACAGGGCTTCGCCTAAGCACCTCTACGATATGACTGAGGTGGATTATGGTGGAGGGGGGCACCGCACACGGCTAAGGGATCAATGATCAACTTGTGTGTCTATGGGGTGCCCCCTGGCCACGTATATAAAGGATGGAGGGAGGAGGAGGCCGACCCTCATAGGTCGCGCCCAAAGTGTGGAGTCCTACTAGGACTCCCTAGTGCTAGTAGGATTCCACCTCCCACATGGAATAGGAAAAAGGGAAGGGAGAAGGAGAAGGAAGGAAGGGGCGCCTGTTGGGGAACGTAGCAATACTTCAAAATTTTCTACGCATCACCAAGATCAATCTATGGAGTATCTAGCAACGAGGGAAAGGAGAGTGCATCTACATACCCTTGTAGATCGCTAAGCGGAAGCGTTCAAGTGAACGGGGTTGATGGAGTCGTACTCGTCGTGATCCAAATCACCGATGATCCTAGTGCCGAACGGACGGCACCTCCGTGTTCAACACACGTACAGCCCGGTGATGTCTCCTACGCCTTGATCCAGCAAGGGGAGAAGGAGAGGTTGGGGAAGACTCCATCCAGCAGCAGCACGACGGCGTGGTGGTGGTGGAGGAGCGCGGGACTCCAGCAGGGCTTCGCCAAGCACTACGAGAAACGAGGAGGGAGAGGGGTAGGGCTGCGCCAACAGGGAGATTGAATCATGTGTTGGGCTGCCCCTTCGTCTCCACTATATATAGGGGGAGAGGGAGGGCTGCGCCCCCACCTAGGGTTCCCACCCCAAGGGGTGCGGCAGCCCTAGATCCCATCTAGGGTGGCGGCCACAAGGGGGAGAGTGGGAGGCGCACCTAGGGTGGGCCTTAGGGCCCATCTGCCCTAAGGTTTGCCTCCTTCCCCTATTGGAGGCGCCTTGGGCCTTGGTGGGAGGTGCCCTATCCCACCTAGGGGCTGGTCCCTTCCCACTATTGGCCCATGTAGGCCTCCAGGGCTGGTGGCCCCACCTGGTGGACCCCCGGACCCCTCCGGTGGTCCTGGTACACTACCGGTGATGCCCGGAACACTTCCGGTGGCCAAAACCATACTTCCTATATATCAATCTTTACCTCCGGACCATTCCGGTACTCCTCGTGACATCCGGGACCCCGAACAACATTCGGTAACCGCGTACATACTTTCCCTATAACCCTAGCATCATCGAACCTTAAGTGTGTAGACCCTACGGGTTCGGGAGTCATGCAGACATGGCCGAGACAACTCTCCGGTCAATAACCAACAGCAGGATCTGGATACCCATGTTGGCTCCCACATGCTCCACGATGATCTCATCGGATGAACCACGATGTCAAGGACTTAATCAATCCCGTATACAATTCCCTTTGTCTAGCGGTACGATACTTGCCCGAGATTCGATCGTCGGTATCCCGTTACCTTGTTCAATCTCGTTACCGGCAAGTCTCTTTACTCGTTCTGTAACACATCATCCCGTGATCAACTCCTTGATCACATTGTGCACATTATGATGATGTCCTACCGAGTGGGCCCAGAGATACCTCTCCGTTTACACGGAGTGACAAATCCCAGTCTCGATTCGTGCCAACCCAACAGACACTTTCGGAGATACCTGTAATGTACCTTTATAGCCACCCAGTTACGTTGTGATGTTTGGCACACCCAAAGCCCTCCTACGGTATCCGGGAGTTGCACAATCTCATGGTCTAAGGAAATGATACTTGACATTAGAAAAGCTTCAGCATACGAACTACATGATCTTGTGCTAGGCTTAGGATTGGGTCTTGTCCATCACATCATTCTCCTAATGATGTGATCCCGTTATCAACGACATCCAATGTCCATGGTTAGGAAACCATAACCATCTATTGATCAATGAGCTAGTCAACTAGAGGCTTACTAGGGACATGGTGTTGTCTATGTATCCACACATGTATCTGAGTTTCCTATCAATACGATTCTAGCATGGATAATAAACAATTATCATGAACAAGGAAATATGATAATAACTAATTTATTATTGCCTCTAGGGTATATTTCCAACAGCGCCCCCTTTCCCTAGTCCAATTCGGACCAGTCCATGGGGAAGGGGTGCGGCCACCCTTGAGGCCTTTCTCTCCTTTCCCGTATGGCCCATTAAGGCCCAATACGAATTCCCGTAACTCTCCGGTACTCTAAAAAATACCCTAATCACTTGGAAACTTTCCGATGTCCGAATATAGCCTTCCAATATATCGATCTTTACGTCTCGACCATTTCGAGACTCCTCTTCATGTCCCCGATCTCATCTGGGACTCCGAACAAACTCCGGTCATCAAATCACATAACTCATAATACAAATCGTCATAGAACGTTAAGCGTGCGGACCCTACGGGTTCGAGAACTATGTAGACATGACCAAGACTCATCTCTGGTCAATAACCAATAGCGGAACCTGGATGCTCATATTGGTTCCTACATATTCTACGAAGATCTTTATCGGTCAAACCGCATAACAACATACGTTGTTCCCTTTGTCATCGGTATGTTACTTGCCCGAGATTCGATCGTCGGTATCTCAATACCTAGGTCAATCTTGTTACCGATAAGTCTCTTTACTCATTCCGTAATGCATCGTCCCACAACTAACTCATTAGTCACATTGCTTGCAAGGCTTATAGTGATGTGCATTACCGAGAGGGCCTAGAGATACCTCTCCGATAGATGGAGTGACAAATCCTAATCTCGATCTATGCCAACTCAACAAACACCATTGGAGACACCTGTAGAGCATCTTTACAATCACCCAGTTACGTTGTGACGTTTGATAGCACACAAGGTGTTCCTCCGGTATTTGGGAGTTGCATAATCTCATAGTCAGAGGAACATGTATAAGTCATGAAGAAAGCAGTAGCAATAAAACTGAACGATCATAATGCTAAGCTAACGGATGGGTCTTGTCCATCACATCATTCTCTAATGATGTGATCATGTTCATAAAATGACAACACATGTCCATGGCTAGGAAACCTAACCATCTTTGATTAACGAGCTAGTCAAGTAGAGGCATACTAGGGACACTCTGTTTGTCTATGTATTCACACATGTACTAAGTTTTCGGTTAATACAATTCTAGAATGAATAATAAACATTTATCATGATATAAGGAAATATAAATAACAACTTTATTATTGCCTCTAGGGCATATTTCCTTCAGTCTCCCAGTTGCACTAGAGTCAATAATCTAGTTCACATCGTCATGTGATTTAACACCAATAGTTCACATCTTTATGTGATTAGTTCACATCTCCATGTGACTAACACCCAAAGGGTTTACTAGAGTCAATAATCTAGTTCACATCGCTATGTGATTAACACCCAAAGAGTTATCATGTTTTGCTTGTGAGAGAAATTTAGTCAACGGGTCCGCCACATTCAGAGCCGTATGTATTTTGCAAATTTTCTATGTCTACAATGCTTTGCATGGAGCTACTCTAGCTAATTGCTCCCACTTTTAATATGTATCTAGATCGAGACTTAGAGTCATCCAGATCGGTGTCAAAGCTTGCATCGACGTAACTCTTTATGACGAACTCTTTGTCACCTCCATAACCGAGAAACATTTCCTTATTCCACTAAGGATATTTTTGACTGTTGTCCAGTGATCCACTCCTGGATCACTATTGTACCCTCTTTCCAAACTTATGGTGAGGTACACAATAGGTCCGGTACACATCATAGCATACTTTGTAGAACCTATGACTGAGGCATAGGGAATGACTTTTCATTCTCTTTCTATTTTCTACCGTGGTCGGGTTTTGAGTCTTTACTCAACTTCACACCTTGCAACACAAGCAAGAACTCCTTCTTTGACTGTTCCATTTTGAACTACTTCGAAATCTTGTCAAGGTATGTACTCATTGAAAATATATCAAGCGTCTTGATCTATCTCTATAGATCTTGATGCTCAATATGTAAGTAGCTTCACCGAGGTCTTTCTTTGAAAAACTCCTTTCAATCATTCCTTTACGCTTTCCAGAAAATTCTAATTATTTTCGATCAACAATATGTCATTCACATATACTTATCAGAAATGTTGTAATGCTCCCACTCACTTTTTGTGCATATCATATTTTATTTTGCATTTTGGTTGATCCTAGAAATTCTACGCAACTCAAGGACCCACGGAGACAGTTGGGGATTTCGTTATTTTCATATTTGAGTTTTCTCAAATTTTGAGAATAGGATCATTTGATTTTATTTGTTTTATCGTCAATTATTTCTATTACAAAAATATGAGAGAGGGAATAAAATGACTTTCCCAAAATAAAGAAATATTGAGGATTTAATAATAAAATCAAATAAGATTTTATTTTGGAGTTTTTCGCTGTTTTATTTGAATTTAGGAAAAATGTGCGTTTTTCAAAATTGCATTTAGGGCCCAAATAAATGTTCACCTTGTGCGGCTTGATTTTAGAAGCCCGTGAAAATATATTTCGGAATTTTTGGAGTCGGTTTAGTATTTCTTTTTATTTTTCTTCCGAGCGGAATAATTAAAAAAAACCGAACCGACTTCGGGCCGTACCCGAGCGGGACACCGCCCGGGGGCAGCCTTTAAATAGCGCCACCCCGAGCCGCCCCAACCCATCAGCCCCGCCTCGATCCACGCGCCGCCGGAGCCGCCGCCACCGTCGACGATCCCGCCGCCCAAGGTTCGTCACGCCTCGTTTTCCGTGCCGAAAAAAATATTCGCCGTTCGCCGTTTTTCTTTTTCTGGATTAAATCCGTGATTTTTCTGATCGCGATTCCTGATCCGATTTTTGTTTTAGTTTAACTTTTCGCTCGTTTATCGGAATCAGGCGATTGAAGCGCCTAGAGTTTCGTCTCGAAACCCTTTATCCGAATAACCAACTTAAACAAGTTTTTGTTACTGTAAAATTTGCCCTAGATCCAGATTACTAGAACGAAGTTGTTTTCTTTCGCCGTTTGTCTTTCGTTGCTTCGTTCGATTTGATTCTTTTTGCCAACCGGAGTTCTTAAGTTGAACGTTCTGGTTAGATCTCTTATTTGGGTTTTACCTGTGCATTAGATGAGTACTTATTGTATGCTTGTTTGTTTGTCTACGATAGAATACCCGGAGTGCGCCGCCTGTTACTTCGAATCGTTAGGTTTCGCGGATTATCAGCAAGGCAAGTAACACTTTGATCATACCTTTTCTACTACCCAGTTTTATTGCATTAGATCAATCCTCACACATTGCATGATTAGGATCTAATTAAATTGTGGGATGGGAAGTAGATGAGGTAGTACCTATTACCTGTTATTATCAAACCTTTGGGAGTTACTTCTGCGTTTGCTTATTATGCCATGCTATGCTAGTAGACGTGGATTGGGTGAGTGATATCCATGACAGAAGTGAGTATTGTTAATTAATGGTTTATCTAAGGTGGCAACTTAAACACACATCTGGCTGGATTGAGGCACGTGGGTATCCCAGGACTTGCCTGTTTTCTTTTGGACCGCCACCCAGGCCCAATGGGATCATGAGATTATTCATGCTAGAAACTTCCGTGTGCAGCCACAAGCTATTATGGGCTCTAGCATAGTTGACTAAGTTGTGCGAACTCTTACGGTGGTAGACTAGCAGATGTAGGGGATGTAGGTGGTACGGTCTACCCGATCATAAGGTGCTAGCGCTTCTGAAAGGCTATGTCTCGGTCATCCGTCTTCTCAAACACCCTGTAGTGCGAGAAACCAAACGGAGGCGATCGAGTCTTGTGGGGAAAAGTGCGCAAACCTCTGCAGAGTCTAACAAACTAATCATGGTTAGCTGTGTCCCCGGTTATGGACATCTTGAGTATCTAGTACCTGGATTATCATGTGAATCTCAACATGTTACTCTAAATTAATTTTGTTGGGTTATGTTTAATGATGATGCTTAATTGGGATTGAGAATGCTGTCAACCATTCTCAATGTTTAACAACCACCATGATAGTAATTAAATTTTATTCCTTTGAAGTAGGGAAAAATTGGCTTTACGCAAAACTGTAATCATAGAGCTTTCCACCAGCCAAATATGCATATAGTATAGCTGTTTCATTCCATTACTCTCTATGTGTTACCTTGCCAGCATATTCCATGTGCTGACCCGTTTTCGGGATGCAACGTTAATGTTGCAGACTTTTTAGACAACGATTAAGGAGTTTTTAGGTCGTGGTCCTATACTCAGTGATGCCGTTGGAGTTGATGGACTCACTTATCTTCCAAGCCTTCCGCTGTTATCGTTATTACATGGCCTTAAGCCATATTTATTGTAATAAGTTCTCTTTTGAGACACTCGATGTAATAAGTGTGTGATTGCTACTCTGCTATAAATCCTCCGAGTACTATGTGGTATCAGCATTACTTATCCAGGGATGACACCGGAGCACAGAGATCAGACTGTTTGAGGTATGGTCGCTACAGAGATGGTATCAGAGCACACGCTGACTGTAGGTCACGACCACTAAGCTAAAGACCTAGATCACTATTCACTCTCTTCTCTTCTGACTTCTCATCTTTTCTACTCTTTAGGATGGCAGATGCAAGGAACAAGTTCACGCAACCGGATGAAGATACACCCTTTGGACGACACTTGAAGGAAGTCACTAGATACCTGAACATAGGAGTACCAAGCTTCACAGGAACCTACAACGCCACTTTACCTGAAGAAGAACGCTGGATGATTCAAGTTCAAGATCCAGGAAGGACGTTCATGCCAGTCACTGAGCCCATAGAGTTTTCTTTTGATGCACCAACTTGGAGTCTAGGAAAGAGCATGGCAGCTCACATCGCCATGGGACGCATTGGAGAAGTCTACCGCAAGGATCTCAAGGATACTATCTACCAGATTTGTGGGCGCCGAGATGAACACTGGGAGATGATCAGCACCAGGAAGGATAGATCAACCGCAGCTTTTATTCAGGAGTTAAACCAGCACATTCGACGACAAGAGAACCAGATGCGTGCCGACATGATAGAACTGAAGAAGGCAAAGACTAGAATCGAGGAACTGGAGGAAGAACTCAAGGCTACACGTGAAGATTATGAAGAGGAAATTGAAGTATTGGTGGATAAGAATGCCGACCTAACAAAGAAGATTGGAATATTTATGGGAGGCCCTACACCAGTAGATGAAGACGAAGAACCCCAGGAGATTAGCCTGGAAGACTACATCATCATCGACGGCACCGACTCGGAAGCAGATAGTAGCGATGATGACTATGTTGATGAAGCAGGAGCAGATATTATGGAGTCAACGACCGTAGAATATTTCTAATAGACCACCTCATCAGTAGTAGTAGTCCACCATGTAAATATAGTAGTCCGAGCACTTTTGCGATAGTTAGATCGATTGTATGCCCTTGTTTGATTGAATGAAGTGAATTGTTTGCTTTTGCCTCATGTGCATATGGGTAGTGTTTTCTCTTTAGACCCCCTCTATTCTTATATCTTATCTTTTCTAAACCCTCAGATGCCTCCGAGACGTGACCCCGGATTTGCCTTTCCACTGGAGCTCACCCAGTTGATCCAGCAGCAGAACACATTGATGTAGTTGCTAGTCCAGAATCAGAATCAGGGGAACAACAACAACAACCCACCACCACCACCACCTATTGACCACTTAGCCCGTTTTCTTAGGCTGAATCCGCCGGTGTTTTCCAGTAGCACCGAGCCGATAGTAGAAGATGATTGGCTCCGCAAGACAGCTAGGGAGTTGACCACAGCAGGATGCACAGATGCGGAGAAGGTGAAGTTTGACACACATCAGTTAGAAGGACCCGCAACATCATGGTGGGAGAATTTCACCGCCACTTTCCCTGTAGACACTGTCACATGGGACCAGTTTCAGCAGGCTTTTTGTACTGCCCATGTTTCAGCTGGAGCTATGTCCATGAAGAAGCGTGAGTTTCGCAACTTGCGCCAAGGAGGACGGACAGTTGGCCAGTATGTGGAGGAGTTTAGTAAGTTAGCCGTTATGCCCCAGATGACGTCGCTATGGATGCAGCTAAGCAGGAGAAGTTTCTGGAAGGACTGAATGACGAGTTGAGCATGTAGTTGATGGTAGCCACCTTCAACAACTACCAGGAGTTGGTAGAATGTGCTCTTATGATTGAAGGGAAGCAACATCAAATTGAGAATCGCAAGAGGAAGTATGGACAAGGGAAGTATACTTCAGGAGCTCAGCAGAAGCCACGTTTTACCCCTAGACCGGGAGGACATTTTCAGCATACCCATGGAGGAGGTAGCTCGCACAATCACAATGGCACCAAGAATGGAAATGGCAATGGAGGAAGCAACGGCCAGAACCGCACCAACCCATCCACCCCAGCCAAGAAGGACCTGAGCCAAGTCACTTGTTTTAAGTGTCAGAAAACCGTACATTATGCCAATGAATGTCCCAAAGGCCAAAATGGCAATGGAAGTTCTGGGAAGAAGCCGAACCCTTTCAACAGGGGACAGGTGAACCACGTTAGCGTGGAGGAGGTTGAAGCTCAGCCCGATGCAGTAATAGGTAAGTTTTTGGTTAAGTCATTTACTGCACTCGTTCTTTTTGATACTGGTGCATCGCATTCATACATCTCAAGGGGATTTGTGGATAAGTATAACCTACTAACCCAAGCCCTTAGGTCACCCATGTTAGTAACCTCGCCCGGAGCAGAGTATATGGCTAGTCGATGGTGTGATCGGTTACCATTAAGGATTGGTAACTATGTTTTTCCCTCAGACCTAATAGTATTGGAATCTCAAGGATTGGATGTGATATTAGGCATGGATTGGTTATCAAAGTATGAAGGGAATATTGAATGTGCTAGTAAGTCAATTTTGCTTACCACACCAGAAGGGAGAAGGATCAAGTATGTATCCCGACATGTGCCAAAGAGGACCCAAGTAAATTGCTTAACAGGAGTTGTGCAGGAGGAAGTACCAGTGGTAAGGGATTTTCCTGAAGTATTTCCAGAAGAGTTGCCAGGCATGCCACCGGATAGAGATATTGAGTTTTTGATTGAGCTATTGTCAGGCACAAGTCCAATATCAAAGAGACCATATAAGATGCCAGCAAAGGATTTGGTGGAAATTAAGAAGCAGATTAAGGAGTTACTGGATAAAGGATATATTCGCCCAAGTTCTCTTCACCTTGGGGATCGCCAGTACTTCTAGTGCAGAAGAAGGATGGATCGTTAAGGATGGTTGTAGATTATCGAGGATTGAATGAAGTAACAATCAAGAACAAGTACCCACTACCAATGATCAATGATCTGTTTGATCGATTGCAAGGAGCTAAGGTATTTTCCAAGATCGATCTGCGATCAGGATACCACCAGTTGAAGATTCGAGAACAGGATATTCCGAAGATAGCTTTTACCACCAGGTATGGGCTGTATGAGTATACCGTTATGTCATTTGGTCTGACTAACGCACCTTCCTATTTTATGAACATGATGAACAAAGTGTTTATGGAGTTTTTGGATAAGTTCGTCGTAGTGTTCATTGATGATATCCTGGTTTATTCGAAGAATGAAGAGGAACATAAGGAGCATTTGAGTTTGGTACTTGGAAAGCTCAGAGAACATCAATTATATGCCAAGTTCAGCAAATGTGAGTTTTGGTTGAAGGAAGTAGGATTCCTCGGACATGTTATATCTGGAGAAGGTATAGCAGTAGATCCCGCTAAAGTTGATACTGTGACCAAGTGGGAAGCCCCAACAACAGTTGGAGAGATCCAGAGTTTTCTTGGACTCGCAGGATACTACCGGAGATTCATTGAGAATTTCTCAAAGATTGCGAAGCCTATGACAGAGTTGTTGAAGAAAGATACCAAGTTCATATGGACGGAGGAATGTGAGGCTAGTTTCTAGGAGTTGAAGAAACGTTTGGTTACCTCACCAGTGTTGATTTTGCCAGACCAGACCAAAGATTATGAGGTGTATTGCGACGCTTCACGTCGAGGACTTGGAGCAGTGCTTATGCAAGAAGGGAGAGTTGTTTCATATGCCTCAAGACAACTGAAGCCTCATGAGTTGAATTATGCCACGCATGATTTGGAGTTAGCAGCCGTAGTGCATGCATTGAAGACATGGAGACATTTTCTCATTGGAAATCATTGTGAGGTATACACGAATCATAAGAGTTTGAAGTACATTTTCACACAGAAGGAGTTAAATCTCAGACAAAGGAGATGGTTGGAGCTTATCAAGGATTATGGTATGAAATTGCATTATCACCTCGGAAAGGCTAATGTAGTAGCTGACGCATTAAGCCGTAAGAGCCATGTCAATACGTTAATGACGGGAGAAATACCCAAGGAGTTAGCAGATAATCTTCGCGAACTATGTTTGGAAATAGTTCCGAGAGGTTATGTAGCAGCAATGGAGATTCGGTCAACCTTGATGGATAAAATCAGGGAAGCTCAGAAAGCTGACAAAGAGATTGCCGCTATAAAGGAGAAACTGAGCAAAGGAAAAGCTAAAGGATTTCGTGAGGATGAGCACGACACCTTATGGTTTGAAGACCACGTTTATGTGCCCAATGACCCGGAGATCAGGAAGTTGATTTTGCAAGAGGCACACGACTCACCGTATTCAATTCACCCAGGAAATACCAAGATGTATCTGGATTTGAAGGATATTTTCTGGTGGACTAGAATGAAGAAGGATATAGCGGAGTATGTAGCTGTTTGTGATGTATGTCAGAGAGTAAAGGCAGAGCATCAGAAGCCAGCAGGATTGTTACAACCATTGCCGATACCCGAATGGAAGTGGGATAAGCTAGGCATGGATTTTATCACAGGATTACCCAGGACTCGTTTAGGCTATGACTCGATTTGGGTTGTAGTCGATCGATTGACGAAAGTAGCTCATTTCATCCCGGTAAAGACCACTTACACCAGTGCTAAGTTGGCAAAGATATACATGACCAGGATCGTATGTCTGCATGGAGTTCCAAGGAGTATCGTATCGGATAGAAGAACCCAGTTTACCTCAAAGTTCTGGAAGCAGTTGCACGAAACTTTGGGTACCAGGCTAGAATTCATTACAGCTTTTCATCCACAGACAGATGGACAGACCGAGAGAGTCAATCAGATTTTGGAGGATATGCCGAGAGCTTGTGCGCTAGATTATGGATCTAGTTGGGACGACAATCTGCCATATGCCGAGTTTTCTTACAACAACAGTTACCAAACCAGCTTGAAGATGGCCCCTTTCGAAGCTTTGTACGGAAGGAGGTGCAGGACACCGTTGTCGCGGGACGAAGTTGGAGACCGCCAGTTGTTTGGACCCGACCTGATTAAAGAGTCTGAACAGAAGGTGAAGTTGATTCGCGATAGGCTTAAGGTAGCCCAGTCCAGACAGAAGAGTTATGCAGATTCGAAACACAAGGAGACAGTTTACGAAGTCGAAGATAGAGCTTATCTTCAAGTATCTCCACTTTGAGGAACAAAGTGTTTTGGAGTTAAAGGGAAGTTAGCGCCACGATTCGTAGGACCATATCGAGTTTTGGAGCGTATGGGAGAAGTGGCCTACAAGTTGGAATTGCCTGAAGGATTGTCAGGAGTTCATGATGTGTTCCACGTTTCTCAGTTAAAGAAATGCCATGCAGAGATGGCTGACATACCGTTGAGAGACACAGTGCCTTTGGAAACTATTCAGTTGGATAACAATTTGACCTACGAGGAGAAACCAGTTAAGATTCTCGAGTTTGCCAGCCGAGTTACCCGCAGCAAGGTTATCAAGTTTTTCAAAGTTCAGTGGAGCCACCACATGGAGGATGAAGCCACCTGGGAGCGAGAGGAAGATTTGCTCAAGGACCACCCTCACCTATTTTCTAGCCAACCCGAATCTCGAGTGCGAGATTCATCTTAAGGGGGTAGGTTTGTAACATCCCAAATTTTCAATTTGGAATGTTATACATTAGATCATCATTGCATATCATATTTTATTTTGCATTTTGGTTGATCCTAGAAATTCTACGCAACCCAAGGACCCACGGAGAGAGTTGGGGATTTCGTTATTTTTATATTTGAGTTTTCTCAAATTTTGAGAATAGGATCATTTGATTTTATTTATTTTATTGTCAATTATTTCTATTACAAAAATATGAGAGAGGGAATAAAATGACTTTCCCAAAATAAAGAAATATTGAGGATTTAATAATAAAATCAAATAAGATTTTATTTCGGAGTTTTTCGGTGTTTTATTTGAATTTAGGAAAAATGTGCGTTTTTCAAAATTGCATTAAGGGCCCAAATAAATGTTCACCTTGTGCGGCTTGATTTTAGAAGCCCGTGAAAGTTTATTTCGGAATTTTTGGAGTCTGTTTAGTATTTCTTTTTATTTTTCTTCCGAGCAGAATAATTAAAAAAAACCGAACTGACTTCGGGCCGTACCCGAGCAGGACACCGCCCGGGGGCAGCCTTTAAATAGCGCCGCCCCGAGCCGCCCCAGCCCATCAGCCCCGCCTCGATCCGCGCGCGCCACTGGAGCCGCCGCCGCCGCCGACGATCCTGCCGCCCGAGGTTCATCGCGCCTCGTTTTCTGTGCCGAAGAAAAAATTCGCCGTTCGTCGTTTTTCTTTTTCTCGGATTAAATCCGCGATTTTTCTGATCGCGATTCCTGATCTGATTTTCGTTTTAGTTTAACTTTTCGCTCGTTTATCGGAATCAGGCGATTCAAGCGCCTAGAGTTTCGTCTCGAAACCCTTTATTCGAATAACCAACTTAAAGAAGTTTTTGTTACTGTAAAATTTGCCCTAGATCCAGATTACTAGAACGAAGTTGTTTTCTTTCGCCATTTGTCTTTCATTGCTTCGTTCGATTTGATTCTTTTTGCCAACCGGAGTTCTTAAGTTGAACCTTCTGGTTAGATCTCTTATTTGGGTTTTACCTATGCATTAGATGAGTTCTTATTGTATGCTTGTTTGTTTGTCTGCGATAGAATACCCGGAGTGCGCCACCTGTTACTTCGAATCGTTAGGTTTCGCGGATCATCAGCAAGGCAAGTAACACTTTGATCATACCTTTTCTACTACCCAGTTTTATTGCATTAGATCAATCCTCACACATTGCATGATTAGGATCTAATTAAATTGTGGGATGGGAAGTAGATGAGGTAGTACCTATTACCTGTTATTATCAAACCTTTGGGAGTTACTTCTGCGTTTGCTTATTATGCCATGCTATGCTAGTAGACGTGGATTGGGTGAGTGATATCCATGACAGATGTGAGTATTGTTAATTAATGGTTTATCTAAGGTGGCAACTTAAACACACATCTGGGTGGATTGAGGCACCTGGGTATCCCAGGACTTGCCTGTTTTCTTTTGGACCGCCACCCAGGCCCAATGGGATCATGAGATTATTCATGCTAGAATCTTCCGTGTGTAGCCACAGGCTATTATGGGCTTTAGCATAGTTGACTAAGTTGTGCAAACTCTTACAGTTGTAGACTAGCAGATGTAGGGGATGTAGGTGGTACGGTCTACCCGATCGTAAGGTGCTAGCGCTTCTGAAAGACTATGTCTCGGTCATCCGTATTCTCAAACACCCTGTAGTGCGAGAAACCAAACGGAGGCGATCGAGTCTTGTGGGGAAAAGTGCGCAAACCTCTGCAGAGTGTAACAAACTAATCATGGTTAGCCATGTCCCCAGTTATGGACATCTTGAGTATCTAGTACCTGGATTATCATGTGAATCTCAACATGTTACTCTAAATTAATTTTGTTGGGTTATGTTTAATGATGATGCTTAATTGGGATTGAGAATGTTGTCAACCATTCTCAATGTTTAACAACCACCATGATAGTAATTAAATTTTATTCCTTTGAAGTAGGGAAAAATTGGCTTTACGCAAAACTGTAACCATAGAGCTTTCCACCAGCCAAATATGCATATAGTATAGCTGTTTCATTCCATTACTCTCTATGTGTTACCTTGCCAGCATATTCCATGTGCTGACCCATTTTCGGGCTGCAACGTTAATGTTGCAGACTTTTCAGACGACGATTAAGGAGTTTTTAGGTCGTGGTCCTATACTTAGTGATGCCGTTGGAGTTGATGGACTCACTTATCTTCCAAGCCTTCCGCTGTTATCGTTATTAGATGGCCTTAAGCCATATTTATTGTAATAAGTTCTCTTTTGAGACACTCGATGTAATAAGTGTGTGATTGCTACTCTGCTATAAATCCTCCGAGTACCGTGTGGTGTCAGCATTACTGATCTAGGGATGACACCGGAGCACAGAGATCAGACTATTTGAGGTCTGGTCGCTACACTTTCTTGTAAATACAGGCTTCACCGCAAGTCTATATAAAACCATATGCTTTGATCACTTTATCAAAGCATATATTCCAACTCCGAGATGCTTGCACCAGTCCATAGATGGATCGCTGGAGCTTGCTCACTTTGTTGGCACCTTTAGGATCGACAAAACCTTCTGGTTGCATCATATACAACTCTTCTTTAAGAAGTCCATTAAGGAATGCAGTTTTGACATCCATTTGCCAGATTTCATAAAATGCGGCAACTGCTAACATGATTTGGACAGACTTTTAAGCATCGACACGAGTGAGAAAATCTCATCATAGTCAACACCTTGAACTTGTCAAAAATATTTTTGCGACAATTCGAGCTCTGTAGATAGTAACACTACTATCAACGTCCGTCTTCGTCTTGAAGATCCATTTATTCTCAGTGACTCACCGATCATCGGGCAAGTCAATCAAAGTCCATACTTTGTTCTCATACATGGATCCCATCTCAGTTTTCATGGCCTCAAGCCATTTTGCAGAATCTGGGCTCATCATCGCTTCCTCATAGTTCGTAGGTTCATCATGGTCTAGTAACATGACTTCCAGAACAGGATTACCATACCAGTCTGGTGCGGACCGTACTCTGGTTGACCTACGAGGTTCGGTAGTAACTTGATCTGAAGTTTCATGATCATCATCATTAGCTTCCTCACTAATTGGTGTAGGAATCACTGGAACTGATTTATGTGATGAACTACTTTCCAATAAGGGAGAAGGTACAATTACCTCATCAAGTTCTACTTTCCTCCCACTCACTTCTTGCGAGAGAAACTCCTTCTCTAGAAAGGATCCATTCTTAGCAACAAAATATCTTGCCTTCAGATTTGTGATAGAAGGTGTACCCAACAGTTTCTTTTGGGTATCCTATGAAGACGCACTACTCTGATTTGGGTTCGAGCTTATCAGTTTGAAACTTTTTCACATAAGCATCGCAACCCCAAACTTTAAGAAATGACAGCTTTGGTTTCTTGCCAAACCATAGTTCATACAATGTCATCTCAACGGATTTAGATGGTGCCCTATTTAACGTGAATGCCGCTGTCTCTAATGCATAATCCCAAAACGATAGTGGTAAATCGGTAAGAGACATCATAGGTCGCACCATACCCAATAAAGTACAATTACAACATTCAGATACACCATTATGCTGTGGTGTTCCAGGTGGCGTGAGTTGTGAAACTATTCCACATTGTTTCAAATGAAGACCAAACTCGTAACTCAAATATTCGCCTCCGCGATCAGATCGTAGAAACTTTATTTTCTTGTTACAATGATTTTCCACTTCACTCTGAAATTCGTCGAACTTTTCAAATGTTTCATACTTATTTTTCATTAAGTAGATATACCCATATCTGCTCAAATCATCTGTGAAGGTCAGAAAATAACGATACCCGCCGCAAGCCTCAACACTTATCGGATCACATACATCAGCATATATTATTTCCAATAAGTCAGTTGCTCGCTCCATTGTTCCAAAGAGCGGAGTCTTAGTCATCTTGCCCATGAGGCATGCTTCACAAGCATCAAGTGATTCATAATCAAGTGATTCCAAAAGTCCATCAGCATGGAGTTTCTTCATGCGCTTTATACCAATATGACCTAAACGGCAGTGCTACATATAAGTTGCACTATCATTATTAACTTTGCATCTTTTGGCTTCAATATTATGAATATGTGTATTACTACGATTGAGATTCAATAAACCATTTATATTGAGTGTATGACCATAGAGGGTTTTATTCATGTAAATAGAACAACAATTATTATTTGACTTAAATGAATAACCGTATTGCAATAAACATGATCCAATCATATTTATGCTCAACGCAAACACCAAATAACATTTATTTTAGGTTCAACACTAATCCCGAAGGTAAAGGGAGTGTGCGATGGTGATCTTATCAACCTTGAAATCACTTCCAACTCTCATCATCACCTCGCCCTTAACTAGTCTCTGTTTATTTTGCAACTCCCGTTTCGAGTTACTACTCTTAGCAACTGAACCAGTATAAAACACTGATGGTTGCTATAAACACTAGTAAAGTACACATCAATAACATGTATATCAAATATACCTTTGTTCACTTTGCCATCCTTCTTATCCGCCAAGTATCTAAGGCAGTTCCAGTGACCATTTCCTTTGCAGTAGAAGCACTCAGTTTCAGGCTTGGGTATATCTTTGGGCATCTTCATGGGAGTGGCAACTTGCTTTCCATTCTTCTTGAAGTTCTCTTTTTTTCGCTTGCCCTTTTACTTGAAACTAGTGGTTTTGTCAACCATCAACATTTGATGCTTTTCTTGATTTCTACCTTCGTCGATTTTAGCATCACAAAGAGCTCGGGAATCGTTTTCATCATCCCTTGCATATTGTAGTTCGTCACTAAGTTCTAGTAACTTGGTGATAGTGACTAGAGACCTTTATCAATTACTATCTTATTTGGAAAATTAACTCCCATTTGATTCAAGCAATTGTAGTACCCAGACAATCTGAGCACATACTCACTGGTTGAGCTATTATCCTCCATCTCATAGGCAACATACTGTCAGAGGTCTCATACCTCTCGACACGGGCATGAGTATGAAATACCAATTTCAACTCTTAGAACATCTTATATGTTCCATGGCATTCAAAACATTTTTGAAGTCCCAGTTCTAAGCCATAAAGCATGGTGCACTAAACTATTAAGTAGTCATCATACCAAGCTTTTTCAAACATTCAAAACGTGTGCATCTGCTCCTACAATATATAGGTCTGTCACCTAGCGGTGCATCAAGGACATAATTCTTTTGTGTAGCAATGAGGATAATCCTCAGATCACGGACCAAGTCTGCATCATTGCTACTATCATCCTTCAACTTCTTTCTCTCTAGGAACATATCAAAATTAAAAGGGAAGCTACACCGCAAGCTATTGATCTACAACATAGATATGCAATTACTATCAAGACTAAGTTCATGATAAATTAAAGTTCAATTAATCATATTACTTAAGTACTCCCACTTAGATAGACATCCCTCTAATCATCTAAGTGATCACATGATCCATATCAACTAAACCATGTTCGATCATCATGTGAGATGGAGTAGTTTTCAATGGTGAACATCTCTATGTTGATCATATCTTCTATATGATTCACGCTCGACCTTTCGGTCTCTAGTGTTCCGAGGCCATATCTGCATATGCTAGGCTCGTCAAGTTTAACCGGAGTATTCTTCGTGTGCAAAACTGGTTTGCACCCATTGTATGTGAACGTAGAGCTTATCACACCCGATCATCACGTGGTGTCTCAGCACAAAGAATTGTCGCAATGGTGCATACTCAGGGAGAACACTTATACCTTGAAATTTAGTGAGGGATCATCTTATGATGCTACTGACATACTAAGCAAAATAAGAGGCATAAAGGATAAACATCACATGCAATCAAAATATGTGACATGATATGGCCATCATCATCTTGTGCCTTTGATCTCCATCTCCAAAGTACCATCATGATCTCCATTGTCAATGGCATGACACCATGATCTCCATCATCTTGATCTTTATCAATGTGTCATCACATGGTCATCTCGCCAACTATTGCTATCGCATAGCAATAAAGTAAAGCAATTACATGGCGCTTGCATCTTATGCAATAATGAGACAACCATAAGGCTCCTGCCAGTTGTCGATAAATTCAACAAAACATGACCATCTCATACAACAATTTATATCTCACCACGTCTTGACCATATCACATCACAACATGCCCTGCAAAAACAAGTTAGACGTCCTATACTTTGTTGTTGCAAGCTTTACATGGCTGCTATGGGATGAGCAAGAACCGTTCTTACCTACGCATCGAAAACCACAATGCGGTATAGTGATTGCTTTTTGATCTTCAGAAAGAACCATGTTCATTGAATCCGATTCAACTAAAGTTGGAGAAACTGACACCCATCAGCCACATGTGTGTGAAGCACGTCGGTAGAACCAGTCTCGCGTAAGCGTACACGTAATGTTGGTCTGAGGCGCTCCATCCAACAATACCGCTAAATCAAGAATCAACTAGTGATGGCAAGCAATATGTATATACCCACGCCCACAACTCCTTTGTGTTATACTCGTGCATATAACATCAACACATAGAACTGGATCGGATGCCACTGTTGGGGAACGCAGTAATTTCAAAAAAAATCCTACGCACACGCAAGATCTATCATGGTGATGCATAGCAATGAGAGGGGAAGAGTGTTTTCCATGTACCCTCGTAGACCGTAAGCGGAAGCATTATGACAACGCGGTTGATGTAGTCGTACGTCTTCACAATCCAACCGATCCTAGTACCGAAAGTACGACACCTCCGTGATCTGCACACGTTCAGCTCGGTGACGTTCCATGAACTCTCAATCCAGCTAAGTGTCGAGGGAGAGCTTCGTCAGCACGACGTCGCGATGACGGTGATGATGATGCTACCGGAACAAGGCTTCGCCTAAGCACCGCTACGATATGACCGAGGTGGATTATGGTGGAGGGGGGCACCGCACACGGCCAAGGGATCAATGATCAACTTGTGTGTCTATGGGGTACCCCCTGGCCACTTATATAAAGGATGGAGGGAGGAGGATGTTGGGGAACGTAGTAATTTCAAAAAAATTCCTACGCACACGCAAGATCATGGTGATGCATAGCAACGAGAGGGGAGAGTGTTGTCTACGTACCCTCATAGACCGGAAGCGGAAGCGTTAGCACAACACGGTTGATGTAGTCGTACGTCTTCACGGCCCGACCGATCAAGCACCGAAACAACGGCACCTCCGAGTTCTAGCACACGTTCGGCTCGATGACGATCCCCGGACTCTGATCCAGCAAAGTGCCGGGGAAGAGTTCCGTCAGCACGACGGCGTGGTGACGATCTTGATGTTCTACCGTCGCAGGGCTTCGCCTAAGCACCGCTACAATATTATCGAGGATTATGGTGGAGGGGGGCACCGCACACGGCTAAGAGAACGATCACAAAGATCAAATTGTGTGTCTAGAGGTGCCCCCTACCCCCGTATATAAAGGAGCAAGGGGGAGAGGCTGGCCGGCCCTTGGGGCGCGCCAAGGACGGGGGAGTCCTCCTCCTAGTAGGAGTGGGACTCCCCTTTCCTAGTCCAACTAGGAAGAGAGAAGGGGAAAGGAAAGAGAGGGAAAGAGGGGCCGCGCCCCCCTCCCTAGTCCAATTCGGACTCCCCATGGGAGGGGGCGCGCCACCTCCTGGGCTGCTGCCCTCTCTCTCCCCTCAGGCCCACTAAGGCCCAATACTTCCCCGGGGGTTTCCGGTAACCCTTCCGGCACTCCGGTTTTCTCCGAAATCACCCGAAACACTTCCGGTGTCCGAATATAGCCGTCCAATATATCGATCTTTATTTCTCGACCATTTAGAGACTCCTCGTCATGTCCGTGATCATATCCGGGACTCCGAACAACCTTCGGTACATCAAAATATATAAACTCATAATGAAACTGTCATCGTAACGTTAAGTGTGCGGACCCTACGGGTTCGAGAACAATGTAGACGTGACCGAGACATGTCTCCGGTCAATAACCAATAGCGGAACCTGGATGCTCATATTGGCTCCTACATATTCTATGAAGATCTTTATCGGTCAGACCGCATAACAACATACGTTGTTCCCTTTGTCATCGGTATGTTACTTGCCCGAGATTCGATCGTCGGTATCTCAATACCTAGTTCAATCTCGTTATTGGCAAGTCTCTTTACTCGTTCCGTAACACATCATCTCGCAACTAACTCATTAGTTGCATTGCTTGCAAGGCTTAAGTGATGTGCATTACCGAGAGGGCCCAGAGATACCTCTCCGACAATCGGAGTGACAAATCCTAATCTTGAAATACGCCAACCCAACATGTACCTTTGGAGACACCTATAGAGCACCTTTATAATCACCCAGTTATGCTGTGACGTTTGGTAGCACACAAAGTGTTCCTCCGGCAAACGGGAGTTGCATAATCTCATAGTCACAGGAACATGTATAAGTCATGAAGAAAGCAATAGCAACATACTAAACGATCGGGTGCTAAGCTAATGGAATGGGTCATGTCAATCACATCATTCTCCTAATGATGTGATCCTGTTAATCAAATGACAACACATGTCTATGGTTAGGAAACATAACCATCTTTGATTAACGAGCTAGTCAAGTAGAGGCATACTAGTGACGTTTAGTTTGTCTATGTATTCACACAAGTATTATGTTTCCGGTTAATACAATTCTAGCATGAATAATAAACATTTATCATGATATAAGGAAATAAATAATAACTTTATTATTGCCTCTAGGGCATATTTCCTTTAGTCTCCCACTTGCACTAGAGTCAATAATCTAGATTACACAGTAATGATTCTAACACCCATGGAGCCTTGGTGCTGATCATGTTTTGCTCGTGGAAGAGGCTTAGTCAATGGGTCTGCTATATTTAGATCCGTATGTATCTTGCAAACCTCTATGTCTCCCACCTGGACTAGATCCCTGATGGAATTGAAGCGTCTCTTGATGTGCTTGGTTCTCTTGTGAAATCTGGATTCCTTTGCCAAGGCAATTGCACCAGTATTGTCACAAAAGATTTTCATTGGACCCGATGCACTAGGTATGACACCTAGATCGGATATGAACTCCTTCATCCAGACTCCTTCGTTTGCTGCTTCCGAAGCAGCTATGTACCCCGCTTCACATGTAGATCCCGCCATGATGCTTTGTTTAGAACAGCACCAACTGACAGCTCCACCATTTAATGTAAATACGTATCCAGTTTGCGATTTAGAATCGTCCAGATCAGTGTCAAAGCATGCATCAACGTAACCATTTACGATGAGCTCTTTGTCACCTCCATATACGAGAAACATATCCTTAGTCCTTTTCAGGTATTTCAGGATGTTCTTGACCACTGTCCAGTGGTACCTCCCTGCTAGACTTATAGCAAGACACACATCAGGTCTGGTACACAGCATTGCATACATGATAGAGCCTATGGCTGAAGCATAGGGAACATCTTTCATTTTCTCTCTATCTTCTGCAGTGGTCGGGCATTGAGTCTTACTCAACTTCACACCTTGTAACACAGGCAAGAATCCTTGCTTTGCTTGATCCATTTTGAACTTCTTCAAAACTTTGTCAATGTATGTGCTTTGTGAAAGTCCAATTAAGCGTCTTGATCTATCTCTATAGATCTTAATGCCCAATATGTAAGCAGCTTCACCGAGGTCTTTCATTGAAAAACTCTTATTCAAGTATCCCTTTATGCTATCCAGAAATTATATATCATTTTCGATTAGTAATATGTCATCCACATATAATATCAAAAATGCTATAGAGCTCCCACTCACTTTCTTGTAAATACAGGCTTCTCCAAAAGTCTGTACAAAACCAAATGCTTTGATCACACTATCAAAGCATTTATTCCAACTCCGAGAGGCTTGCACCAGTCCATAAATGGATCGCTGGAGCTTGCACACTTTGTTAGTTCCCTTTGGATCGACAAAACCTTCCGGCTGCATCATATACAACTCTTCTTCCAGAAATCCATTCAGGAATGCAGTTTTGACATCCATCTGCCAAATTTCATAATCATAAAATGCGGCAATTGCTAACTTGATTTGGACAGACTTAAGCATCGCTACAGGTGAGAAGGTCTCATCGTAGTCAATCCCTTGAACTATCAAAAACCTTTTGCGACAAGTCGAGCTTTGTAGACAGTAACATTACCGTCAGCGTTAGTCTTCTTCTTGAAGATCCATTTATTCTCAATTGCTTGCCTATCATTGGGCAAGTCAACCAAAGTCCACACTTTGTTCTCATACATGGATCCCATCTCAGATTTCATGGCTTCAAGCCATTTTGCGGAATATGGGCTCACCATCGCTTCTTCATAGTTCGCAGGTTCATCATGATCTAGTAGCATGACTTCCAGAACAGGATTACGGTACCACTCTGGTGCGGATCTTACTCTGGTTGATCTATGAGGTTCAGTAGTAACTTGTTCTGAAGTTTCATGATCATCATCATTAACTTCCTCACTAATTGGTGCAGGTGTCACAGAAACCAGTTTTTGTGATGTACTACTTTCCAATAAGGGAGCAGGTACAGTTACCTCATCAAGTTCTACTTTCCTCCCACTCACTTCTCTCGAGAGAAACTCTTTCTCTAGAAAGGATCCATTCTTAGCAACAAATGTCTTGCCTTTGGATCTATGATAGAAGGTGTACCCAACTGTCTCCTTTGGGTATCCTACGAAGACACATTTCTCCGATTTGGGTTCGAGCTTATCAGGTTGAAGTTTTTTCACATAAGCATCGCAGCCCCAAACATTTAGAAACGAAAACTTTGGTTTCTTGCCAAACCACAGTTCATAAGGTGTCGTCTCAAAGGATTTTGATGGTGCCCTATTTAACGTGAATGCGGCCGTCTCTAAAGCATAACCCCAAAACGATAGCGGTAAATCTGTAAGAGACATCATAGATCGTACCATATCAAGTAAAGTACGATTACGACGTTCGGACACACCATTACGCTGTGGTGTTCCGGGTGGCTTGGGTTGCAAAACTATTCCGCATTGTTTTAAATGTAGACCAAACTCGTAACTCAAATATTCTCCTCCACGATCAGATCGTAGAAACTTTATGTTCTTGTTATGATGATTTACAACTTCACTCTGAAATTCTCTGAACTTTTCAAATGTTTCAGACTTATGTTCCATTAAGTAGATATACCCATATCCGCCACGAGCTTCAACATTCATTGGACCACATACATCTGTATGTATGATTTCCAACAAATCTGTTGCTCTCTCCATAGTACCGGAGAACGGCGTTTTAGTCATCTTACCCATGAGGCATGGTTCGCAAGTACTAAGTGATTCATAATCAAGTGGTTCCAAAAGTCCATCAGTATGGAGTTTCTTCATGCGCTTTACACCGATATGACCTAAACGGCAGTGCCACAATTAAGTCGCACTATCATTATCAACTCTGCATCTTTTGGCTTCAACATTATGAATATGTGTATCACTACTATCGAGATTCATCAAAAATAGACCACTCTTCAAGGGTGCATGACCATAAAAGATATTACTCATATAAATAGAACTACCATTATTCTCTGATTTAAATGAATAACCGTCTCGCATCAAACAAGATCCGGATATAATGTTCATGCTTCACGCTGGCACCAAATAACAATTATTTAGGTCTAATACTAATCCCGATCGCAGATGTAGAGGTAGCGTGCCGACTGCGATCACATCGACTCTGGAACCATTTCCCACGCGCATCGTCACCTCGTCCTTCGCTAGTGTTCGCTTAATCCGTAGTCCCTGTTTCGAGTTGCAAATATTAGCAACAGAACCAGTATCAAATACCCAGGTGCTACTGCGAGCTCTAGTAAGGTACACATCAATAACATGTATATCACATATACCTTTTTTCACCTTGCCATCCTTCTTATCCACCAAATACTTGGGGCAGTTCCGTTTCCAGTGACTAGTCTGCTTGCCGTAGAAGCACTCAGTTTCAGGCTTAGGTCCAAACTTGGGTTTCTTCTCCTGAGCAGCAACTTGCTTGCTGTTCTTCTTGAAGTTCCCCTTCTTCTTCCCCTTGCCCTTTTTCTTGAAACTAGTGGTCTTGTTGACCATCAACACTTGATGCTCCTTCTTGATTTCTACCTCCGCAGCTTTTAGCATTGCGAAGAGCTCGGGAATTGTTTTATCCATCCCTTGCATATTATAGTTCATCACGAAGCTCTTGTAGCTAGGTGGAAGTGATTGGAGAATTCTTTCAATGACGCAATCATCCGGAAGATTAACTCCCAGTTGAATCAAGTGATTATTATACCCAGACATTTTAAGTATATGCTCACTGACAGAACTGTTCTCCTCCATCTTGCAGCTATAGAACTTATTGGAGACTTCATATTTCTCAATCCGGGCATTTGCTTGAAATATTAACTTCAACTCCTGGAACATCTCATATGCTCCATGATGTTCAAAACGTCGTTGAAGTCCCGGTTCTAAGCCGTAAAGCATGGCACATTGAACTATTGAGTAGTCATCAGCTTTGCTCTGACAGACGTTCTTAACATCGTCAGTTGCATCAGCAGCAGGCCTGGCACCCAGCGGTGCTTCCAGGACTTAATTCTTCTGTGCAGCAATGAGGATAATCCTCAAGTTACGGAGCCAGTCCGTGTAATTGCTACCATCATCTTTCAACTTTGCTTTCTCAAGGAACACATTAAAATTCAACGGAACAACATCACGGGCCATCTGTCTACAATTAAACATAAACAAGCAAGATACTATCAGGTACTAAGTTCATGATAAATTTAAGTTCAATTAATCATATTACTTAAGAACTCCCACTTAGAAAAACATCCCTCTAATCTTCTAATTGATCACGTGATCCAAATCAACTAAACCATAATCGATCATCACGTGAAATGGAGTAGTTTTCAATGGTGAACATCACTATGTTGATCATATCTACTATATGATTCATGCTCGACCTTTCGGTCTCAGTGGTCCGAGGCCATATCTGCATATGCTAGGCTCGTCAAGTTTAACGTGAGTATTCTGCGTGTGCAAAACTGGCTTGCACCCGTTATAGATGGACGTAGAGCTTATCACACCCGATCATCACGTGGTGTCTGGGCACGACGAACTTTGGCAACGGTGCATACTCAGGGAGAACACTTTTATCTTGAAATTTAGTGAGAGATCATCTTATAATGCTACCGTCAATCAAAGCAAGATAAGATGCATAAAAGATAAACATCACATGCAATCAATATAAGTGATATGATATGGCCATCATCATCGTGTGCTTGTGATCTCCATCTCCGAAGCATCGTCATGATCACCATCGTCACCGCCGCGACACCTTGATCTCCATCGTAGCATCGTTGTTGTCTCGCCAATCTTATGCTTCTACGACTATCGCTACCGCTTAGTGATAAAGTAAAGCAATGCAGGGCGATTGCATTGCATACAATAAAGCGACAACCATATGGCTCCTGCCAGTTGCCGATAACTCGGTTACAAAACATCATCATCTCATACAATAAAATTTAGCATCATGTCTTGACCATATCACATCACAACATGCCCTGCAAAAACAAGTTAGACGTCCTCTACTTTGTTTGTTGCAAGTTTTACGTGGCTGCTACGGGCTTAAGCAAGAACCAATCTTACCAACGCATCAAAACCACAATGATAGTTTGTCAAGTTGGTGCTGTTTTAACCTTCACAAGGACCGGGCGTAGCCACACTCAGTTCAACTAAAGTTGGAGAAACTGACACCCGCCAGCCACCTATGTGCAAAGCACATCGATAGAACCAGTCTCGCGTAAGCGTACGCGTAATGTCGGTCTGGGCCGCTTCATCCAACAATACTGCCGAACCAAAGTATGACATGCTGGTAAGCAGTATGACTTATATCGCCCACAACTCACTTGTGTTCTACTCATGCATATAACATCAACACATAAAACCTAGGGTCTGATACCACTGTTGGGGAACGTAGTAATTTCAAAAAATTTCCTACGCACACGCAAGATCATGGTGATGCATAGCAACGAGAGGGGAGAGTGTTGTCTACGTACCCTCGTAGACCGGAAGCGGAAACGTTAGCACAACGCGGTTGA
Source organism: Triticum monococcum (assembly GCA_034509565.1). Lineage (NCBI taxonomy): Eukaryota > Viridiplantae > Streptophyta > Magnoliopsida > Poales > Poaceae > Triticum > Triticum monococcum. Next base: position 391,477,985 of record CM067841.1, read on the forward strand.
TGTAGTCGTACGTCTTCATGGCCCGACCGATCAAGCACCGAAACTACGACACCTCCGAGTTCTAGCACACGTTCAGCTCGATGACGATACCCGGACTACGATCCAGCAAACTGTCAGGGAAGAGTTCCGTCAGCACGATGGCGTGGTGACGATCTTGATGTTCTACCGTCGCAGGGCTTCGCCTAAGCACCACTACAATATTATCGAGGATTATGGTGGAGGGGGGCACCGCACACGGCTAAGAGAACGATCACAAAGATCAAATTGTGTGTCTAGAGGTGCCCCCTACCCCTGTATATAAAGGAGCAAGGGGGAGAGGCCGGCCGGCCCTTGGGGTGCGGCAAGGAGGGGGGAGTCCTCCTCCTAGTAGGAGTAGGACTCCCCTTTCCTAGTCCAACTTGGAAGAGGGAAGGGGAAAGGAAAGAGAGGGAGAGGGACAGGGAAAGAGGGGCCACGCCCCCTCCCCTTGTCCAATTCGGACTCCCCATGGGAGGGGGCGCGCCACCTCCTGGGCTGCTGCCCTCTCTCTCCCCACAGGCCCACTAAGGCCCAATACTTCCCCGGGGGTTTCCGGTAACCCTTTCGGCACTCTGGTTTTCTCTGAAATCACCCGAAACACTTCCATGTCCGAATATAGCCATCCAATATATCGATCTTTATGTCTCGACCATTTAGAGACTCCTCGTCATGTCCGTGATCATATCCAGGACTCCGAACAACCTTTGGTACATCAAAATATATAAACTCATAATGAAACTATCATCGTAACGTTAAGCGTGCGGACCCTATGGGTTCCGGACCCTGTTGATTATCGCTTTCACACCAAAGAACAACAAGATTTCTATGCGACAATCTTGCTAGACAAGAAGCCTATTATCAGTGATATGAGATGGGTTGATTGGACTTACATTGATGACAATGAGGATTACTTCCCAAGAGTACATGGAAGTTTCAGAATGAACGGTGTTGACACCTTTGTTGGTCAAAATTGACAAAATGGAATGATGAAATGATTATGCAATTCTATTCAACTGCTCATTTCTATCCTGTTGGCAAAATAGTCTGGATGACAGACGGCACAAGGTATCAATCGTCAATTGCTGAATGGGCCAAGTTGATCAATGCCCCCGAGGAAGCTGAAGATGACTCAAATGTGTATGCCAAGCCCATAAAGGGCCACAACTCCATGGCTCACATGTATAAGCAAAATCCTGATGTTGCATTAGAAACTCACAAGTTTGGATCCATCTATTATCTGCTGTCAGGTCTAACCACGATGAACACCATCTTGAGGCACACTCTATTACCCAAGTTAGGAGATCATAGAATGATCCGTGGTCACTCGATCAACTTGGTCCATATGTTTGATGTGCCAGAGAAGTTCAAAGTGATGAGCTTAATAGTTGAAACAGTGAAGAGAACTATAGCTGATCAGAAAAGATCATGTGGATATGTCCCTCACATTCAGATGCTAATCAACTCCAAGATGGGGACAGGGACATATCTTCTTGGTAAAGAGCATCTTCCCCTGAGGCCAGAATTTGAGGACAACGAGGTTGTCATGGATGCATCACATCCTACTTCAGTAGAAGCCCAGGATAATAGAGAGAAAGCAAAGGCAGCAAATACTTCGACAATACCAGATGCTTCAGTAGTCAATCTCAAGACCAAGCAAGATCAACTCAGTTATCTACTTGAGGAAACCGTGAGAATTGAGAAAGGACTAGCCACCCTGACTCGAAATCAAGAGAGTCTTGAGAGGATCTTTGAGACTAAACTTCATGATCTTGATGTGAAGGTCACCGAGATTCAGACGACTGTCAAGAAGTTACAGGAAGAGATTGAAGACAGGAATGACAAACCTACCACCGACCCTTTTCAGTGTGTGCCAAGGGCACAAAGGTCTTCAGCAGTGCTAGTAGTCAGTGACACCAGGACTGCCATTTCAGCACCTGCAGCAACTGCCTCAGTCATTCCTCCAGTTACAACTCCTCCAGCTCCTGAGACATCTTCAGAAGCGTTTGCAGATGTTGTCCTCTCCATGCCATCTGTGCACACCGGAGCAACCAGCCAGAAGACCACTTCAGGAGCTCCCGGAGATCATGCCTAGAGTGCCACATAGCACTATGCATTTTCGAGCTTTTTGGTAACTTGTTGCCAAAGGGGGAGAAAGTGTATAGATCATTAGGCTTCAAGAGAGAGAGAGAGAGAGAGAGAGCATTTTTCCTTTTGTTTGTCGCTCTTGCTACTTTCTACTTGATCGTTTGCTCATTTGATTCGTTTGTTCGTTGGATTCCTATACTACAATGTTTGTTATGCTGAGATACTTATATGATCATGTGTTTGATCATACTATGCTTTAGTGTGTGCTTGAATGATGATATCTTGATACTTGTCCATGATCAATCATGTTTCCCTTGGTGATGAGTGCATGTTCTGTTGGGGAACGTGGTATTTCAAAAAATTTACCTATAATCACGCAAGATCTATCTAGGAGATGCATAGCAATGAGAGGGGAGAGTGTGTCTACGTACCCTCGTAGACTGAAAGCGGAAGAGTTTAGTAACACGGTTGATGTAGTCGAACATCTTTGCGATCCAACCGATCCAAGTACCAAATGCACGGCACCTCTGCGATCGGCACACGTTCAGCTCGATGAAGTCCCTCGAACTCTTGATCTGGTTGAGGTTGAGGGAGAGTTCCATCAGCATGATAGCGTGGTGACGGTGATGATGAAGTTACCAACGCAGGGCTTCGCCTAAGCACTACAACGATAGGACCGAGGTGTGTAACTGTGACCGCACACGGCTAAAAGATCAACTTGTGTGTCTTGGGGGTGCCCCCTCCCCACGTATATAAATGGGGAAGGAGAGGAGGCCGGCCCTAGGAGGGGGTGCGCCATGGGGGGAGTCCTACTTGGACTCCTAGTCCAAGTAGGATTTGGTCCCCCCTTTCCTAGTCCAAGTAGGAGAAGAAGGGAAAGAGGAGAGAAGAGTGTTGGGGATCGTAGCAGAAATTAAAATTTTCTACACATCACCAAGATCAATCTATGGAGTAATCTAGCAATGAGGGGAAGGGGAGTGCATCTACAAACCCTTGTAGATGGCTAAGCGGAAGCATTGCAAGAACGCGGATGAAGGAGTCGTACTCGCAGCGATTTAGATCGTAGTTGATTCCGACCTAAGCATCGAACAACGGCGCCTCCGCGTTCAACACACGTGCAGCCTGGTGACGTCTCCCACGCCTTGATCCAGCAAGGGGAGAAGGAGAGGTTGGGGAAGACTCCGTCCAGCAGTAGCACGACGGCGTGGTGGTGGTGGAGGAGCGCGGGACTCCAGCAGGGCTTCGCCAAGCACTACGAGAGACGAGGAGGGAGAGAGGTAGGGCTGTGCCAAGAGAGAGATCAAATCGTATGTTGGGCAGCCCCCATACCTCAAGTATATATAGGCGGAAGGGAGGGGGCTGTGCCCCTTCTAGGGTTCCCACCCCAAGGGGTGCGGCAGCCCTAGATCCCATCTAGGGTGGCGGCCACAAGGGGGAGAGGGGGAGGCGCACCTGGGGTGGGCCTTAGGGCCCATCTGCCCTAGGGTTTGCCCCCCTTCCCTCTTGGAGGCGCCTTGGGCCTTGGTGGGGGGGGGGGGGGGGGGCGCACCAGCCCACCTAGGGCTGGTCCCCTCCCACACTTGGCCCACGCAGTCTTCTAGGGCTGGTGGCCCCACCTGGTGGACCCCCGGGACCCTCCCGGTGGTCCTGGTACGTTACCGATAGCACCTGAAACCTTTCCGGTGACCAAAACTGGACTTCCCATATATAAATCTTTACCTCCGGACCATTCCGGAACTCCTTGTGACGTCCGGGATCTCATCCGGGACTCCAAACATCATTCGGTAACCGCGTACATACTTTCCCTATAACCCTAGCGTCATCGAACCTTAAGTGTGTAGACCCTACGGGCTCGGGAGTCATGCAGACAAGGCCGAGACAACTCTCCGGTCAATAACCAACATCAGGATCTAGATACCCATGTTGGTTCCACATGCTCCATGATGATCTCATCGGATGAACCACGATGTCAAGGATTCAATCAATCCCGTATACAATTCCCTTTGTCCAGCGGTATAGTACTTGCCCGAGATTCGATCGTCGATATCCCGATACCTTGTTCAATCTTGTTACCAACAAGTCTCTTTACTCGTTCCGTAACACATCATCCCGTGATCAACTCCTTGGTCATATTGTGCACATTATGATAATGTCCTACCGAGTGGGCCCAGAGATACCTCTCCGTTACCCGGAGTGACAAATCCCAGTCTCGATTCGTGCCAACCCAACAGACACTTTTGGAGATACCCGTAGTGCACCTTTATAGCCACACAGTTACGTTGTGACGTTTGGCACACCCAAAGCACTCCTATGGTATCCGGGAGTTGCATAATCTCATGGTCTAAGGAAATGATACTTGACATTAGAAAAGCTTTAGCATACGAACTACACGATCTTGTGCTAGGCTTAGGATTGGGTCTTGTCCATCACATCATTCTCCTAATGATGTGATCCCGTTATCAATGACATCCAATGTCCATGGTCAGGAAACCATAACCATCTATTGATCAACGAGCTAGTCAACTAGAGGCTTACTAGGGACATGGTGTTGTCTATTACCCACACATGTATCTGAGTTTCCTATCAATACAATTCTAGCATGGATAATAAACTATTATCATGAATAATGAAATATTATAATAACTAATTTATTATTGCCTCTAGGGCATATTTCCAACAGTCTCCCACTTGCACTAGAGTCAATAATCTAGTTCACATCGCCATGTGATTAACACTCACAGGTCACATCGCCATGTGACCAACATTTAAAGAGTTTACTAGACTCAATAATCTAGTTCACATCACTATGTGATTAACACTCAATGAGTTCTGGGTTTGATCATGTTGTGCTTGTGAGAGAGGTTGTAGTCAACGGGTCTGCAATATTCATATCCCTTTGTATTTCGCAAAACTTTATGCCATATCGTAGATGCTGCTACCATGTTCCACTTGGAGCTATTCCAAATTTTTGCTCCATTATACGTATCCGGTATCTCTACTCAGAGCTATCCGGATAAGTGTTAAGCTTGCATCGACGTAACTCTTTACGTCGAACTCTTTATCACCTCCATAACCGAGAAACATTTCCTTATTCCTCTAAGGATAATTTTGACCGCTATCTGGTGATCTATTCCTAGATCACCTTTGTACCCTCTTGCCAGACATGTGGCAAGGCACTCATCTGGTGCGGTACTCAGCATGACATACCATATAGAGCCTATGAAAAAAGCATAGGGGATGACCTTCGTCCTTCCTCTTTCTTCTGCCGTGGTCAATCTTCAAGTCTTACTCAACTTCTCACCTTACAACTCAGGTAAGAACCCCTTCTTTGACTGATCTATTTTGAACTCCTTCAAAAACATGTCAAGGTGTGCGTTCTTTGAAAGTATCATTAGGCGTCTTGATCTATTTCTATAGATCTTGATGCCCAATATGTAAGCAGCTTTATCCAGGTCTTCCTTTGAAAATCACTCTTCAAACAACTGTTTATGCTTTCCAGAAATTCTACATCATTTCAAATCAACAATATGTCATCCACATATACTTATCAGAAATGTTGTAGTGCTCCCACTCACTTTCTTGTAAATACAAGTTTCTAGCAAACATTGCATAAACCTAAACGCTTTGATCACTCCATCAAAGCATATATTCTGACTCCGAGATGCTTGCTCTAGTCCATAGAAGGATCGCTGGAGCCAGCATACCTTTTAGCATCCTTAGGACCGACAAAACCTTTTATTGTATCACATACAACTTTTTCTTACGAAAACTGGTAAGAAAACTTGTTTTTGACATCCATCTGTCAGATTTCATAATCGAAAAATACAACTAATGCTAACATGATTCTGACGGACTTAAGCATCGCTACGGGTGAGAAAGTCTCAACGTAGTCAACTCCTTGAACTTGTGAAAAGACTCTTTGCCACAAGTCGAGCTTCATATACGGTATCATTACCGTCCACGTCCGTCTTCTTCTTAAAGATCCATGTATCTCAATGGCTTGCCGATCATCGGGCAAGTCCACCAAAGTCCATACTTTGTTCTGATACATGGATCCTATCTCGGATTTCATGGCTTCTAACCATTTGTCGGAATACGGGCCCACCATCGCTTCTCCACAGCTCGTAGGTTCATTGTTGTCTAACAACATGATATCTAAGACAAGATTACTGTACCACTCAGGAGTAGTACATATCCTTGTCGACCTACGAGGTTCGATAGCAACTTGACCCGAAGCTTCATGATCACTATCATTAACTTCCTATTCAACAGACGTAGGTGCCACAGAAAACATCTTTCTGTGTTGCATCACTCTCTTGGTTGAAGTAGAGGTTCGACAACCTCATCAAGTTCTATCTTCCTCCCACTCAATTCTTTCGAGAGAAACTCCTTCTTGAGAAAGGACCCGTTCTTAGCGAAAAACAATTTGCCCACGGATCTGAGACAGAAGGTATACCCAACTGTCACCTTTGGGTATCCTATGAAGATGTGTTTGTCCGCTTTTGGGTTCGAGCTTCTCCTGCTAAAGCCTTAAGCATCGCAGCCCCAAACATTAAGAAACGACAACTTTGGTTTCTTGCCAAACCAATGTTCATACGACATCGTCTCAACAGACTTATATGGTGTCCTATCTAAAGTGAATGCAGCTGTCTCTAATGCATAACCTCAAACTAATAGCGGTAGATCGGTACGAGACATCATTGATCGCACCATATCTCATAAGGTTCGATTACGACGTCCGAACACACCATTACGCTGTGGTGTTCCAGGTGACTTCAACTGCGAAACAATTCCACAATGTCTTAAGTGATTGCCAAACTCATAACTCAGAAAATCCCCTTTGATCAGATCGTAGGAACATGATCTTCTTGTTATGATGATTCTTAACTTCACTCTGAAATCGCTTGAACTTTTCAAACGTTTCAGACTTGTGCTTCATTAAGTAAATATACCTATATCTACCCAAATCGTCAGTGAAGATGAGAAAATAGCGATATCCACCGCACGCTTCAATTCTCATTGGATCACACGCATCAGCATGCATGATTTCCAACAAGTCACTTGCTCGTTTTATTGTACCTGAAAACGGGGTCTTAGTCATCCTGCCCATGAGGCATGGCTCGCATGTGTCAAGCGATTCAAAATCAAGTGACTCCAAACATCCATCGACACGGAGTTTCTTCATGCATCTTACGCCAATATGACCTAAGCGGCAGTGCCACAAGAAAGTGGTATTGTCTACATCTTTTGGCGTGAACATGTGTATTACCACGACCGAGATTCACTGAACCATTCACATAGGGTGCATGACCATGAAAGGTATTATTCATGTAAACAGAATAACCATTATTCTCTAACTTAAATGAACAATCGTATTGGAATGAGCATGATCTAATCATATTCATGCTCAACGTAGACACCTGATAACATTTATCTAGGTTCAATACTAATCCCGAAGGCAGATGGAGCGTGCGATGGTGATCTCATCAACTTTGGAAACACTTCCAACACACGTCGTCACCTCGCCCTTAGCCAGTCTCTGTTTAGTCCGTAGCTTTTGCTTCAAGTCACCAATAATAGCAACTGAACCGGTATCCAATACCCAGGTGCTACCAGGAGTACTAGTGAGGTACACATTAATAACACGTATATACTTTCTTGAAGTTGCCAACCTTCTTATCTACCATGCATTTGGGGTAATTCCGCTACCAGTGACCGTTCCCCTTACAATAGAAGCACTTAGTCTCGGGTTTGGGTTCAACCTTGGGTTCCTTCACTGGAGCAGCAACTGGTTTGCCATCCATGAAGTTTCCCTTCTAGCCCTTGCCCTTCTTGAAACCAGTGGTCTTGTTAGACCATCAACACTTGATGCTCCTTCATGATTCCTACCTTTTGCGGTCTTAAGCACCGCGAACAGCTCCGGGATCAACTCCATCCCTTGCATGTCATAGTTCATCACGAAGATCTAGTAGCTTAGTGATAGTGGCTAGAGAACTCTATCAATCACTATCTTATCTGGAAGTTTAACTCCCACTTGATTTAAGTGATTGTAGCACCTAGACATTCTAAGCACATGCTCACTAGCTGAGCTATTCTCCTCCATCTTGTTGGCAAAAGAACTTGTCAGAGGTCTCATACCTCTCAACACGGGCATGAGCTTGAAATCCCAATTTCAGCTCTTGGAACATCTCATATGTCTTATGACGTTCAAAATGTCATTGGATTCCCGATTCTAAGCCGTAAAGTATGGTGCACTAAACTATCAAGTAGTCATCAGGATGTGTCTGTCAGGTGTTCACAACATCCACAGACGATCTTGTAGGGGTTTGCACATCGAGCGGTGCATCAAGACGTAAGCCTTCTGTGTAGCAGTGAGGACACTCCTCGGACTACGGACCCAGTCCGCATCATTGCTTACAATATCTTTCAACTTGGTCTTTCTCTAGGAACGTATAGAAACAGGGAGCTACAACGCGAGCTATTTATCTACAATATATTTGCAAAGACAATTTAGACTATGTTCATGATAATTAAGTTCATCTAGTCAAACTATTCAATGAACTCCCACTCAGATAGACATCCCTCTAGTCATCTAAGTGAAACATGATCCGAGTCAACTAGGCCGTGTCCGATCATCACGTGAGATGGACTAGTCATCATCGGTGAACATCTTCATGTTGATCGTATCTTTTATACGACTCATGTTCGACCTTTCAGTCTTCCGTGTTCCGAGGCCATGTCTGTACATGCTAGGCTCGTCAAGTCAACCTAAGTGTATTGCGTGTGTAAATCTGGCTTACACCCGTTGTATTCGAACGTTAGAATCTATCACACCCGATCATCACGTGGTGCTACGAAACGACGAACCTTCGCAATGGTGCACAGTTAGGGGGAACACTTTCTTGAAATTATTGCGAGGGATCATCTTATTTAAGCTACCGTCATTCTAAGCAAATAAGATGTAAAACATGATAAACATCACATGCAATCAAATAGTGACATGATATGGCCAATATCATTTTCTCCTTTTGATCTCCATCTTCGGGGCTCCATGATCATCGTTGTCACCGGCATGACACCATGGTCTCCATCATCGTGTCTTCTTGAAGTTGTCTTGTCATCTATTACTTCTACTACTATGGCTAACTCTTTAGCAATAAAGTAAAGTAATTACATGACGTTTATGTTGACACGCAGGTCATAAATAAATTGAGACAACTCCTATGGCTCCTGCCGGTTGTCATACTCATCGACATGCAATTCGTGATTCCTATTACAAGAACATGATCAATTTCATACATCACATATATCACTCATCACATCCTTTTGGCCATATCACATCACACGACACATGCTGCAAAAACAAGTTAGACGCCCTCTAATTGTTGTTGCAAGTTTTTACGTGGCTGCTATAGGTTTCTAGCAAGAACGTTTCTTACCTACGCCAAAACCACAACGTGATATGCCAATTTCTATTTACCCTTCATAAGGACCCTTTTCATCGAATCCGATCCGACTAAAGTGGGATAGACAGACACACGCTAGCCACCTTTTGCAACTAGTGCATGTCAGTCGGTGGAACCAGTCTCACGTAAGCATACGTGTAAGGTCGGTCCGGGCCGCTTCATCCCACAATGCCGCCGAATCAATATAAGACTAGTAACGGCAAGTAAATTGACAATATCGACGCCCACAACTGCTTTGTGTTCTACTCGTGCATAGAAACTACGCATAGACCTAGCTCATGATGCCACTGTTGGGGATCGTAGCATAAATTTAAAATTTTCTACGCATCACCAAGATCAATCTATGGAGTAATCTAGCAACGAGGGGAAGGGGAGTGCATCTACATACCCTTGTAGATCGCTAAGCAGAAGCGTTGCAAGAATGCGGATGAAGGAGTCGTACTCGCAGCGATTCAGATCACGGTTGATTCCGATCTAAGCACCGAACAACGGCGCCTCCGCGTTCAACACACGTGCAGCCCGGTGACGTCTCCCACACCTTGATCCAGCATGGGGAGAAGGAGAGGTCGGGGAAGACTCCGTCCAGCAGCAGCACGACGGCGTGGTGGTGGTGGAGGAGCGCAGGACTCCAGCAGGGCTTCGCCAAGCACTACGAGAGACGAGGAGGGAGAGAGGTAGGGCTGTGCCAAGAGAGAGATCAAATCATATGTTGGGCAGCCCCCATACCTCAAGTATATATAGGGGGAGGGGAGGGGGTTGCGCCCCTTCTAGGGTTCCCACCCCAAGGGGTGCGACAGCCGTAGATCCCATGTAGGGTGGCGGCCATAAGGGGGAGAGGGGGAGGCGCACCTGGGGTGGGCCTTAGGGCCCATCTGTCCTAGGGTTTGCCCCCCTTCCCTCTTGGAGGCGCCTTGGGCCTTGGTGGGGGGGCGCACCGGCCCACCTGGAGCTGGTCCCCTTCCACACTTGGCCCACACAGCCTTCTAGGGCTGGTGGCCCCACCTGGTGGACCCCCGGGACCCTCCCAGTGGTCCCGGTACGTTATCGATAGCACCTAAAACCTTTCCGGTGACCAAAATGGGACTTCCCATATATAAATCTTTACCTATGGACCATTCTGGAACTCCTCGTGACGTCCGGGATCTCATCCGGGACTCTGAACATCATTTGGTAACCGCGTACATACTTTCCCTATAACCCTAGCGTCATCGAACCTTAAGTGTGTAGACCCTACGTGCTCGGGAGTCATGCAGACATGGCTGAGACAACTCTCCGGTCAATAACCAACAACGGGATCTGGATACCCATGTTGGTTCCCATATGATCCACGATGATCTCATCGGATGAACCACATGAAGGAAATATGCCCTAGAGGCAATAATAAAGTTATTATTTATTTCCTTATATCATGATAAAGGTTTATTATTCATGCTAGAATTGTATTAACCGGAAACATAGTACATGTGTGAATACATAGACAAACAGAGTGTCACTAGTATGCCTCTACTTGACTAGCTCGTTAATCAAAGATGGTTATGTTTCCTAACCATGGACAAAGAGTTGTCATTTGATTAAACGGGATCACATCATTAGTTGAATGATCTGATTGACATGACCCATTCCATTAGCTTAGCACCCGATCGTTTAGTATGTTGCTATTGCTTTCTTCATGACTTCTACATGTTCCTATGACTATGAGATTATGTAACTCCCGTGTGCCGAAGGAACACTTTGTGTGCTACCAAACGTCCCAACGTAACTGGGTGATTATAAAGGTGCTCTATAGGTGTCTCCAAAGGTACATGTTGGGTTGACGTATTTCAAGATTAGGATTTGTCACTCCGATCGTCAGAGAGGTATCTCTGGGCCCTCTCGGTAATGCACATCACTTAAGCCTTGCAAGCAATGCAACTAATGAGTTAGTTGCGAGATGATGTATTACGGAACGAGTAAAGAGACTTGCCGGTAATGAGATTGAACTAGGTATTGGATACCGACGATCGAATCTCGGGAAAGTAACATACCGATGACAAAGGGAACAACGTATGTTGTTATGCGGTCTGACCGATAAAGATCTTCGTAGAATATGTAGCAGCCAATATGGGCATCCAGGTCCCGCTATTGGTTATTGACCGGAGACATGTCTCGGTCATGTCTACATTGTTCTCGAACCCGTAGGGTCCACACGCTTAAGGTTTCGATGATAGTTATATTATGAGTTTATACGTTTTGATGTACCGAAGGTTGTTCGGAGTCCCGGATGTGATCACGGACATGACGAGGAGTCTCAAAATGGTCGAGGCATAAAGATTGATATATTGGAAGCCTATGTTTGGATATCGGAAGTGTTCCGGGTGAAATCGGGATTTTACCGGAGTACCGGGAGGTTACCGGAACCCCTCGGGATTTATATGGGCCTTAGTGGGCCTTAGTGGAAGAAGAGGAGAGGCGGCCAGGGCTGGTGAAAGTGCAACTATCCCTAGGTGGTTTTGGTAATTCATAACAACATCTAGCTCATTGAGCTAATGCTATTTCAAGATGATTATTTCAGGAAAGCTCAATGATTGGCATGGCATGGATGTGAAAGTGGAACCCTCAAAATGCTAAGGACAAAGAATTGGCTCAAGCTCAAAAGTTCAAGACTCTTCATTTTATATTTCAGTGATCCAAGATCACATTGACTCTTTAGGAAAAGCCAATACTACCAAGGAGGGATGAGGTGTTGCTTAATGAGCCTCTTGCTTTATGTGCTTGGTGATATGCTCCAAAATCCTCAACCGCTTTTCCATAGCCACAAATGACCTAAACCCTAAGCCAAACTCGGTCATACCGATTCTTTCAATCCGGCGCCACCGAGTTTCACTTGTCATTTGCCACTGCCAAACCCTAGCAATTTGGTCCTACCGATAAGGATCTCGGTCTCACCGAGATGGGATTGCAAACTCTCTGTTTCCCTTTCATAACTTTTCGGTCTCAACGAAGGAGCGAATCGGTCCCACCGAGATTGCAATGTAAACTCTATGTTTCCTTCTTGTAACTTTTCGGTCTCACCGAAAGAGCGAGTCGGTCCCACCGAGTTTGCCTGACCAACTCTCTGGTTAGCTTATTGCCAAACTCGGTCTCACCGAGTTTGTGCAATCGGTCTCACCGAGATTATGTTATGCCCAAACCCTAACCGAATCGGTCCTACCGAGTTGCATGTCAGTCCCACCGAAATTCCTAACGGTCACTAGGTTTACTATTTCGGTCCGACTGAGTTTGTTTATTCGGTCCCACCGAGATTGGTAAATTGTGTGTAACGGTTGGATTTTGTGTGGAGGCTATATATACCCCTCCACCTCCTCTTCACTCATGGAGAGAGCCATCAGAACACATACACCATTCCAACTCATATGTTCTTAGAGAGAACCACCTACTCATGTGTTGAGGCCAAGATATTCCATTCCTACCATATGAATCTTGATCTCTAGCCTTCCCCAAGTTGCTTTCCACTCAAATCTTCTTTCCATCAGATCCAAATCCTATGAGAGAGAGTTGAGTGTTGGGGAGACTATCATTTGAAGCACAAGATCAAGGAGTTCATCATCAACACACCATTTGTTACTTCTTGGAGAGTGGTGTCTCCTAGATTGGTTAGGTGTCACTTGGGAGCCTCCGACAAGATTGTGGAGTTGAACCAAGGAGTTTGTAAGGGCAAGGAGATCGCCTACTTTGTGAAGATCTACCGCTAGTGAGGCAAGTCCTTCGTGGGAGATGGCCATGGTGGGATAGACAAGGTTGCTTCTTCGTGGACCCTTCATGGGTGGAGCCCTCCGTGGACTCGCGCAACCGTTACCCTTCGTGGGTTGAAGTCTCCATCAACGTGGATGTAGGATAGCACCACCTGTCCGAACCACGGGAAAAACATCCGTGTCTCCAATTGCGTTTGAATCCTCAAAACCCTTCCCTTTATATTCTTGCAAGTTGCATGCTTTACTTTCCGCTGCCAATATACTCTTTGCATGCTTGCTTGAATTGTGTGATGATTGCTTGACTTGTCCTAGGATAGGTAAAATCTGCCAAGAACTAAAATTGGGAAAAGGTTAAGTTTTTATTTTGTCAAGTAGTCTAATCACCCCCCTCTAGACATACTTTCGATCCTAAACCTGGGTCGCGCGCCCCTCCCCCCTAGTCCGAATAGGACAAGGAGAGAGGGGGCCGGCGCCCCCCTCCTTTCTCTCTCTCTCTTTTCCACCTCGCGAATCCTATTCCAACTAGGATTGGGGGAGAAGTCCTACTCCCGGAGGGAGTAGGACTCCTCCTGGCGCGCCCTATGATGGCCGGCTGGCCTCCCCCCTTGAACCTTTATATACGGAGGCAGGGGCACCCCAGAGGGACACAAGTTGATCCACGTGATCATATTCTTAGCCATGTGCGGCGCCCCCTGCCACCATAGTCCTCGATAATATTGTAGCGGTGCTTAGGCGAAGCCCTGCGACAGTAGTACATCAAGATCGTCACCACGCCGTTGTGCTGACGGAACTCTTCCCCGACACTTTGTTGGATCGGAGTCCGGGGATCGTCATCGAGCTGAACGTGTGCTAGAACTCGGAGGTGCCGTAGTTTTGGTGCTTGATCGGTCGGGCCGTGGAGACTTACGACTACATCAACCAAACGCTTCCGTTGTCGATCTACAAGGGTACGTAGATCACACTCTCCCCTCTCGTTGCTATGCATCACCATGATCTTGCGTGTGCATAGGAATTTTTTTGAAATTACTACGTTCCCCAACAGTGGCATCCGAGCCTAGGTTTTATCTGTTGATGTTATATGCACGAGTAGAACACAAGTGAGTTGTGGGCGATATAAGTCATACTGCTTACCAGCATGTCATACTTTGGTTCGGCGGTATTGTTGGATGAAGCGGCCCGGACCGACATTACGCGTACGCTTACGCGAGACCGGTTCTCCCGACGTGCTTTGCACATAGGTGGCTTCCGGGTGACAGTTTCTCCAACTTTAGTTGAACTGAGTGTGGCTACGCCCGGTCCTTGCGAAGGTTAAAATAGCACCAACTTGACAAACTATTGTTGTGGTTTTGATGCGTAGGTATGATTGGTTCTTGCTTAAAGCCCGTAGCAGCCACGTAAAACTTGCAACAACAAAGTAGAGGACGTCTAACTTGTTTTTGCAGGGCATGTTGCAACAACAAGGTTAAGTTTTTATTTGGTCAAGTAGTCTAATCACCCCCCCCTCTAGACATACTTTCGATCCTACAAGTGGTATCAGAGCTTTGGTCTCCATTTGCCTTGATCTCCATAGCTTTTGGTGGTCATAGCCTTGGTTTCACAACCTAGGAGAGTATGGCGTCTAGCAAGGGAAATTATCACCGTAGAGGTCCTTACTTTGATGGCACTAATTTTGCTAGTTGGAAGCATAAAATGAAAATGCATATTCTTGGACATAACCCCGCCGTATGGGCAATTGTTTGTGTTGGTTTGCAAGGTGAGTTCTTTGATGGGAGAGAACCAAACCGTGAAGCTACCGCGGATGAGTTGAAGATGTTGCAATACAATGCTCAAGCTTTTGATATTCTCTTCAACGGATTGTGCCCCGAAGAATTCAACAAAATCAGCCGTCTTGAGAATGCAAAGGAAATTTGGGACACTTTGATTGATATGCACGAAGGTACCGACTCCGTCAAGGAATCCAAGTTGAATGTGCTCCAAAGTCAACTTGACAAGTTCAAGATGAAGGATGGTGAAGGTGTCGCCGAAATGTACTCTAGGCTTGCTCTCATCACAAATGAGATTGCCGGCTTAGGAAGTGAAGAGATGACCGATAGATTCATCATCAAGAAGATCCTAAGAGCCTTGGATGGGAAATATGATACCGTGTGCACATTGATTCAAATGATGCCCAATTACAAAGATCTCAAACCAATGGAAGTGATTGGAAGGATTGTTGCTCATGAGATGTCACTCAAGGATAAAGAGGAACTTCACAACAAATCAAGTGGTGCCTACAAAGCCTCATGTGAAGTCCCCACATCATCAAGCGAGAAACAAAACTTCAATGAAGAATTGAGCTTAATGGTGAAGAACTTCAACAAGTTCTACAAGAGTAGAAGCAAAGATAGAAGCTTCAAGTCAAGGTCCTACAATGACAAAAGATCTTCTAGTCGAGAGCGAAACTGCTATAATTGTGGAAGACCCGGATACTATTCCAATGAGTGTACGGCTCCCTACAAGAGAAGAGAAGATTCTCCAAAGAGAAGAAGCAAAGAATCACCACCAAGAGAGAGAAGGAGTAGAGATGATCGTTATGAACGGAGATACTCACGGAGAAGCAAGGATTCGGAAAGGAAGGAAAAATCATCAAGGAGCTACACAAAATGAAGACATCAAGCTCATGTTGGTGAATGGGTATCCGGCTCTGACTCTGACAGCCACTCCGAGAGAAGTTATCACTCCGACTCCGAAGATACTCAAGATGAAGGTGTTGCCGGTCTAGCACTTGTGTCAACCAACTCCTATGACATATTTGACTCACCAAATGAAGGAATTGGAAGATGCTTCATGGCCAAAGGTCCTAAGGTAACACACCCCGAGTATGTTGATTTTAATAGTGATGAAGATGACTTGTCAGGTGATGATGACTTGCTTGTTTTCAACTCTAGTGATGAGTACTATGATGAAACATCAATTAATCATCCTAAAACGAATGACAATGATAAGGAGAAGATTGAGGTTCTAACTAAAGAACTAAACACTCTTAAGTTAGCTCATGAAACTATCTTCGAAGGTCATCGAGAACTTTTAAGAGCTCATGAGAAATTACGCTTTGAAAAGCTCAATCTTGAGCAAGAGCATGAGTTCTTAAAAGCAATCAATGATGATCTCCGCAAGAAAAGTTCTTCTTACATTGCCAAGCATTTACTATTATCCACTTACATGCGTCAAGTCAAGTCTAGTAACAAGAACAAGAAAGATTCTTCCTCTAGTAGTAACAATGATCATGCTAAATCCAATATTGTTGCTTCTAGTATTTCTCTTGATTCCACTAATGATTCTCTTAGCCAAGTTACACTTGAGCAAGAAAATAGCTTATTGAAGGGGATTATAGAGAAAGGAGTGTACAAAAGCCTTGCCGGGAGTAAGCAATTCGAGGAAATTGTGCGCAAGCAAGGAGTGCACCGGAAGAATCAAGGTGTTGGTTTTGAACGAAAGTTCAATGCCAATGGAGTTGAATGGGAAGAAGATCAATACCCCAAGACAAAGTTTGTTCCTCAACAAGAGAAGTCTACTTCTTTCAAGGGGACACAAGCTCAAGATGATCTTCCACCACAAGACTACAAGCAAAAAGGCAAGGACAAGCTTCAAGAGGAGATTGATGCATTTGAAGAAGCTCCTAAGACCTTAGTCAAGTGGATTCCCAAGACCACGTCAAGTTCCACTTCATCAAGTACGACTACAACTCCAAGGATTCCCATCAAGATGGTGTGGATCCAAAAGAAAAGAACTAGAGAGTTCTTGAGGGTGAATCCGCCAACATATTTCACTCTCATCATTTTGGCAAGAGCAAGTGCAATCAACTTCCACATCATGCACTAGTTCAAGGAGTCACAAACCCTCTTGTTGGTAAGACAAGGGACAAGGTAACCTAAAGTTTTCATGGACATCATCTTGTTTATGCATCACTCTATGTCTATGGATATCCTTGTTTGTTCCTTGTGGGACTAACCCATGCAGGTATTGAAAGTGCAATTCACTCAAATGGATAGCTCCAAGTGATCTACATCAACATTGAGCATCCACATCTTCAATATCTACATGAAGTCATCATCGACAAAACCCAAGGTTAGTTCATCCCCCTTAAGGGGGGGATATCACATCTAGGGGGAGCTTTACTCTAAAACTTGAGCTAAAGCAACTCTAAAGATGTGAATACAACAATGCTTTATGTAAAGGTGGTAACCCCACTTGAGCTCAAACAATGAGTATGACCTACGATCAAGTGTTCTCACTTGACTCCTAAGTCAATATACTCATATATAGATGACCTAGTCATCGCAAATTGCTTGATAGATGCTAGAATTGGTTGTGCATGCTTTGCCACATATTTCATTTGCCATCTTATTGTGTGAGCATGTTGGCTGCATATTTTACTCATTCGAGGACATCCACTTGTTGTTTTGATTGTTTGGCTTTATCTTCTTTTGCCAAGTGGATGGACAAGAATGCCTAAGAACCTCCTCTAGCTATCTATGCTTTTCTCGTCTCAAACTCTATTCATGTTGCATCACAAAATTTGATCAAGTCAGATTCGAACCACTCTGTGTGAGGAGTGCTCGGAGTCCCCGATTCGTCATAGACTTAAACTTCCAAAACCTCTTTGTGATTCTCGGTCTGACCGATACCATACTTTCGGTCCTACCGAGATCATTAAGTTGATCTAGGTTTTCGATCTCGGTGCAACTGATTTGAACCACTCGGTCACACCGAGTTGCAATAACTGTATATAGTTTTGCATCTCGGTGCCACCGAGTTGTTCCACTCGGTCACACCGACAGGGTCGGGCTATATATAGTGACGGGCAAAATTTTGGAAATTTCTCCGAAACCTCTTCGCCCGCGCATAGCTCGCTCTGCCTCCTGGGTCTCCGGATCGTCCTCCTCGCCGCCAGCCGCCTCCAGTCGCTGGTCTCCGTCGCCGTCAACGGAATTCTGCCCCGCCGTTGCCGCCGTAGCGAGTCTCCGCTGAACTAGGGTATGGACTCGATCTTTGTGTTATTCTCCAATCCGATTCCTAGCACATTGTGATCATCATGATTCTTGCCACGGTTGATAAACTCCTATCCAGTCAATGAACTCGTAGATTAGGTTTAATTCGAAAATTTTAGGGTTAGGTTTCCGCCGAAACCATCTCGGACCCACCGAGTTGAAAAACTCGGTCCCACCGATTTGGCTTATGCCATTGCACAAGTAAAACTCGGTCTGACCGAGAATTACTTATCGGTGTGACCGATTTTGGAACTCTGTGAAACCCTAGCAGTCTCGGTGCCACCGGACTGTGACTCGGTCTGACCGAGTTCACTAGTTCTGGTGCCAAAACTGCTTCGGTGTCACCGAGTTTGAAAATCGGTAGATCCGAGATGATTTCAGTGGGAAACTAAAACTAGGTTTTTGAATTACTCTTTTGCAAAATGTCTGCACTTTGTGATGCTCATCCACTCTATCTCATCTATAATCTATTCACAGGGTCAGTAGTTAGAGTTTGCATCATGTCAGACCAGAGTGACAGCCAGAACTTGTCAGAGCAGCAAGTGCAGTTGAGTGAGGGCACTAGCCCCTCAAGTTCCTTAGATGATGGCAGCAGGAGCACTCCCAGCAATCTGCCTAAAGCTGCCACGCGTCAGAGGAAGAAGAGAACATCTGATTCTGAAGATGTGGATTATGTGGCAGATGAGGAAGCCACCTCCAAGAGAGTTGAGCCAGCAGCAGTTACAAAGCCAGGGCTAAAAATCAAAAGGCCAGCAGGCAGGCAGCCCATGTCTAAGGTTAGAGCTTCAACTGTGAAGCCTGCACCCACAGAGCCAGTTGCTGCTGAGGGCAAAAAGGGGAAGGAAAGGGTCAAGAAGACTATAGCCAGAGTGCTTGGCAAGGCCTCCATCATGGAAGATGAGGAGGAAGAAGAGGTTGCCGCACCAGCACCCAAGGCACCCAAGCTAATGGGAGATGCCATAAAATCAGGGGGAGCTGCTTCGAAGGCCAAGTCAGCTCCAAAGCCAAAACCAAAGAGAAACACAAGAAGAATTCCAGCCACTGAAAAGAACAAGGCCCCAGTGCCTGAAGCTGTAGAGGAAGAGGAAGAGAATGTCCTTAGAAAGCTCAAGCCCAAGATCCCAGACCACAACGATGCTCATCCTGTGGCTGAGGATATGAAGCTCAGGAGAGATTCAGGGCTGAGGAAGTGGAGAGAAGCAGATCCGTATGCTTCTAGGAGAAGGACTGCAGTGGACTATAGGTTTCACACCAAGGAGCAGCAGGATTTCTATGAGACAGTTTTGCTTGACAAGAAGCCAATAGTATGTGACATGAGATGGGTCGACTGGACCTACATGAAGGAAAATGAGGAACACTATCCTGGAGTGTATGACAGCTTTAGTGCGTGTGGAGTTGCAGACTTTGTTGGGCAGAAGCTCACAAAGTGGAACGAGGAGCTAATCATGCAATTCTACTCCACAGCACATTTCTATCCAGATGGCAGGATTGTATGGATGTCAGAGGGTACGAGGTACCAGTCCACAGTTGCTGAATGGGCTCAGCTAATTCATGCCCCAGAGGAGCAAGCAGATGACTTGGACATTTATGCCAAGAAGAAGATGGACCACAACTCAATGTCCAACATGTACAAGGAGATTCCGAATGAAGCACTTGACACGTTCAAATTTGGCTCAGTGCATTATCTTCTATCAGGACTGCCCACTATCAATTGGATACTTAGGCACACCCTATTGCCCAAGTCTGGAGATCACAAGATGATCAGAGGTCACGCGATCAATTTGCTTCATGTCTTTGACGTGCCTCAAAAATTCAAAGTCATGAGCCTCATAGTGGAAACAATCAAAAGGACTGCAGCAGATCAGAAGAGGAGTTGTGGGTATGCCCCACAGATTCAGGAGCTCATCAACTCCAAGATGGGCACGGGCGTATATTTATTGGATAAGGAACACCTGCCCATCCGTCTAGACTTCGAAGATAATCAAGTGATCATGACTGAGAATGAGCCATCATCTTCCCAAGCACAAGCCAAGAAGGAGAAGGCGAAGAAGGAGAAAGCTGCCAGGATGCCTACTCAAGAGGAGGCATCTGAATATTTTCTGAAAACCAAACAAGAGCAGCTTGGTTACCTGATTGCGTCCACCCTGCGGATTGAGCAAGAACTAGCCACCCTAACTCAGAACCAGGCAAGCTTAGAGAGGATCATGGAACAGAGGTTCTATGATTTGGACATCAAGGTGACAGAGATACAGACTGCCGTGGAGCAGCTCCAGGATGACATGAATGAGAGGAGAGGCAGGACTACGACTGATGCTTTTGCCAGGGTGCCACGAGGTCCGAGGTCGTCTGCAATGCTAGTTGCTGACACCAGAGCTACCACATCTGCGCCAGCCACAGCCTCAGTTCCACCAGCTCCAGCATCCACTTCAGCCTCAACTCCGACCACGTCTACCGAAGGCTTCGTCCTTGGAGTGCTCCGGACTCCACCACCACCTGAAGATCAAGCCTGAGCGTCGACTTAGCACTATGCATTTTCTAGGAACGTTTTGGTAACTTGTTGCCAAAGGGGGAGAAAATGTATAGATCATAGGCTTCGAGAGAGAGTGTTGCTTTTATTCTCTCTTGTTTTATTTGGTGGTTTTCGAACTTTATTTGCTTGTGTGTGAGATACTACGTCCTTATCCGTGAGACATCGATGATCATGTGTTTGATCATAAGCTACACTTAATGTTTGCTTAATGCTATTATTATTCTTATGTGATCACTCACTATTCTTGGTGATGAGTGCATGTATTTCAATCTTATCATTTTTGAGCGCTCCTCCAAGATGTATGTGACATGGAAGAGTAACCCATGACTCTAACTCCTTGTGCATTTGCAGCCCAAAGCAAATTTTAAACATGCACAAATTTAGGGGGAGCTCTTACTTGTCACATACTTCTCAAAGCGACGATGTATTTCATGATTATTATAATTTGTCAAAGCTTTGATCTATATGTTGTCATCAATTACCAAAAAGGGGGAGATTGAAAGTGCAACTATCCCTAGGTGGTTTTGGTAATTCATAACAACATATAGCTCATTGAGCTAATGCTATTTCAAGATGATTGTTTCAGGAAAGCTCAATGATTGGCATGGCATGGATGTGAAAGTGGAACCCTCAAAATGCTAAGGACAAAGAATTGGCTCAAGCTCAAAAGTTCAAGACTCTTCATTTTATATTTTAGTGATCCAAGATCACATTGAGTCTTTAGGAAAAGCCAATACTATCAAGGAGGGATGAGGTGTTGCTTAATGAGCCTCTTGCTTTATGTGCTTGGTGATATACTCCAAAATCCTCAACCACTTTTCCATAGCCACAAATGACCTAAACCCTAAGCCAAACTCGGTCATACCGATTCTTTCAATCCGGCACCACGGAGTTTCACTTGTCATTTGCCACTGCCAAACCCTAGCAATTCGGTTCTACCGATAAGGATCTCGGTCTCACCGAGATGGGATTGCAAACTCTCTGTTTCCCTTTCGTAACTTTTCGGTCTCACCGAAGGAGCGAATCGGTCCCACCGAGATTGCAATGTAAACTCTATGTTTCCTTCTTGTAACTTTTCGGTCTCACCGAAAGAGCGAGTCGGTCCCACCGAGTTTGCCTGACCAACTCTCTGGTTAGCTTATTGCCAAACTCGGTCTCACCGAGTTTGTGCAATCGGTCTCACCGAGATTACGTTATGCCCAAACCCTAACCGAATCGGTCCTACCGAGTTGCATGTCAGTCCCACCGAAATTCCTAACGGTCACTAGGTTTACTATTTCAGTCCGACCGAGTTTGTTTATTCGGTCCCACCGAGATTGGTAAATTGTGTGTAACGGTTGGATTTTGTGTGGAGGCTATATATACCCCTCCACCTCCTCTTCACTCGTGGAGAGAGCCATCAGAACACATACACCATTCCAACTCATATGTTCTGAGAGAGAACCACCTACTCATGTGTTGAGGCCAAGATATTCCATTCCTACCATATGAATCTTGATCTCTAGCCTTCCCCAAGTTGCTTTCCACTCAAATCTTCTTTCCATGAGATCCAAATCCTATGAGAGAGAGTTGAGTGTTGGGGAGACTATCATTTGAAGCACAAGAGCAATGAGTTCATCATCAACACACCATTTGTTACTTCTTGGAGAGTGGTGTCTCCTAGATTGGTTAGGTGTCACTTGGGAGCGTCCGACAAGATTGTGGAGTTGAACCAAGGAGTTTGTAAGGGCAAGGAGATCGCCTACTTCATGAAGATCTACCGCTAGTGAGGCAAGTCCTTCGTAGGCGATGGCCATGGTGGGATAGACAAGGTTGCTTCTTCGTGGACCCTTCGTGGGTGGTGCCCTCCGTGGACTCGCGCAACCATTGCCCTTCGTGGGTTGAAGTCTCCATCAACGTGGATGTAGGATAGCACCACATGTCCGAACCACGGGAAAAACATCCGTGTCTTCAATTGCGTTTGAATCCTCAAAACCCTTCCCTTTATATTCTTGCAAGTTGCATGCTTTACTTTCCGCTGCCAATATACTCTTTGCATGCTTGCTTGAATTGTGTGATGATTGCTTGACTTGTCCTAAGATAGGTAAAATCTGCCAAGAACTAAAATTGGGAAAAGGTTAAGTTTTTATTTGGTCAAGTAGTCTAATCACCCCCCCTCTAGACATACTTTCGATCATAAAGCTGGGCCGCGCGCCCCTCCCCCCTAGTCCGAATAGGACAAGGAGAGAGGGGGCCGGCGCCCCCCTCCTTTCTCTCTCTCTCTTTTCCACCTCGCGAATCCTATTCCAACTAGGATTGGGGGAGAAGTCCTACTCCCGGAGGGAGTAGGACTCCTCCTGGCGCGCCCTATGATGGCCGGCCGGCCTCCCCCCTTGAACCTTTATATACGGAGGCAGGGGCACCCCAGAGGGACACAAGTTGATCCACGTGAAATTACTACGTTCCCCAACAGTGGCATCCGAGCCTAGGTTTTATGTGTTGATGTTATATGCACGAGTAGAACAAAAGTGAGTTGTGGGCGATATAAGTCATACTGCTTACCAGCATGTCATACTTTGGTTCGGCGGTATTGTTGGATGAAGCGGCCCGGACCGACATTACGCGTACGATTACGCGAGACCGGTTCTCCCGACGTGCTTTGCACATAGGTGGCTTCTGGGTGACAGTTTCTCCAACTTTAGTTGAACTGAGTGTGGCTACGCCCGATCCTTGCAAAGGTTAAAATAGCACCAACTTGACAAACTATCGTTGTGGTTTTGATGCGTAGGTAAGATTGGTTCTTGCTTAAAGCCCGTAGCAGCCACGTAACACTTGCAACAACAAAGTAGAGGACGTCTAACTTGTTTTTGCAGGGCATGTTGTGATGTGATATGGTCAAGACATGATGCTGAATTTTATTGTATGAGATGATCATGTTTTGTAACTGAGTTATCGGCAACTGGCAGCAGCCATATGGTTGTCGCTTTATTGTATGCAATGCAATCTCGCTGTAATGCTTTACTTTATCACTAAGCGGTAGCGATAGTCGTGCAAGCATAAGATTGGCGAGACGACAATGATGCTACGATGGAGATCAAGGTGTCGCGCCGGTGACGATGGTGATCATGACGGTGCTTCGGAGATAGAGATCACAGGCACAAGATGATGATGGCCATATCATATCACTTATATTGATTGCATGTGATGTTTATCTTTTATGCATCTTATCTTGCTTTGATTGACGGTAGCATTATAAGATGATCTCTCACTAAATTATCAAGAAGTGTTCTCCCTGAGTATGCACCATTGCGAAAGTTCTTCGTGCTGAGACACCACGTGATGATCGGGTGTGATAGGCTCTACGTTCAAATACAACGGGTGCAAAACAGTTGCACATGTGGAATACTCAGGTTATACTTGACGAGCCAAGCATATACAGATATGGCCTCGGAACACGGAGACGAGCATGAATCATATAGTAGATATGATCAACATAGTGATGTTCACCAATGAAACTACTCCATCTCACGTGATGATCGGACATGGTTTAGTTGATTTGGATCACGTGATCACTTAGAGGATTAGAGGGATGTCTATCTAAGTGGGAGTTCTTTAAGTAATTTGATTAATTGAACTTAAATTTATCATGAACTTAGTACCTGATAGTATCTTGCTTATGTATGTTTGATTGTAGATAGATGGCCCGTGCTGTTGTTCCGTTGAATTTTAATGCGTTCCTTGAGAAAGCAAAGTTGAATTTTGATGGTAGCAATTACACGGACTGGGTCCGTAACTTGAGGATTATCCTCATTGCTGCATAGAAGAATTACGTCCTAGAAGCACCGCTGGGTGCCAGGCCTGCTGCAGGAGGAACACCAGATGTTATGAACGTCTGGCAGAGCAAAGCTGATGACTACTCAATAGTTCAGTGTGCCATGCTTTACGGCTTAGAATCGGGACTTCAACGATGTTTTGAACGTGATGGAGCATATGAGATGTTCCAGGAGTTGAAGTTAATATTTCAAGCAAATGCCCGGATTGAGAGATATGAAGTCTCCAATAAGTTCTATAGCTGCAAGATGGAGGAGAACAGTTCTGTCAGTGAGCATATACTCAAAATGTCTGGGTATAATAATCACTTGATTCAGATAGGAGTTAATCTTCCAGATGATTGCGTCATTGACAGAATTCTCCAATCACTGCCACCAAGCTACACGAGCTTCCTAATGAACTATAATATGCAAGGGATGAATAAGACTATTCCCGAGCTCTTCGCAATGCTGAAAGCTGCGGAGGTAGAAATCAAAAAGGAGCATCAAGTGTTGATGGTCAACAAGACCACTTGTTTCAAGAAAAAGGGCAAAGGGAAGAAGAAGGGGAACTTCAAGAAGAACAACAAGCAAGTTGCTGCTCAAGAGAAGAAACCCAAGTCTGGACCTAAGCCTGAAACTGAGTGCTTTTACTGCAAGCAGACTGGTCACTGGAAGCGGAACTGCCCCAAGTATTTGGCGGATAAGAAGGATGGCAAGGTGAACAAAGGTATATGTGATATACATGTTATTGATGTGTACCTTACTAATGCTCGCAGTAGCACCTAGGTATTTGATACTGGTTCTGTTGCTAATATTTGCAACTTGAAACAGGGACTACGGATTAAGCGAAGATTGGCTAAGGACGAGGTGATGATGTGCGTGGGAAACGGTTCCAAAGTCGATGTGATCGTAGTCGGCACGCTACCTCTACATCTACCTTCGGGATTAATATTAGACCTAAATAATTGTTATTTGGTGCCAGCGTTAAGCATGAACATTATATCTGGATCTTGTTTAATGCGAGATGGTTATTCATTTAAATCAGAGAATAATGGTTGTTCTATTTATATGAGTAATATCTTTTATGGTCATGCACCCTTGAAGAGTGGTCTATTCTTATTGAATCTCGATAGTAGAGACACACATATTCATAATGTTGAAGCCAAAAGATGCAGAATTGATAATGATGGTGCAACTTATTTGTGGCACTGCCGTTTAGGTCATACTGGTGTAAAGCGCATGAAGAAACTGCATACTGATGGACTTTTGGAACCACTTGATTATGAATCACTTGGTACTTGCGAACCGTGCCTCATGGGCAAGATGACTAAAACACCGTTCTCCGGTACTATGGAGAGAGCAACAGATTTGTTGGAAATCATACATACAGATGTATGTGGTCCGATGCATATTGAGGCTCATGGAGGATATCGTTATTTTCTCACCTTCACAGATGACTTAAGTAGATATGGATATATCTACTTAATGAAACATAAGTCTGAAACATTTGAAAAGTTCAAAGAATTTTAGAGTGAAGTTGAAAATCATCGTAACAAGAAAATAAAGTTTCTACGATCTGATCATGGAGGAGAATATTTGAGTTATGAGTTTGGTGTACATTTGAAACAATGCGGAATAGTTTCGCAACTCACGCCACCCGGAACACCACAGCGTAATGGTGTGTCCGAACGTCGTAATCGTACTTTACTAGATATGGTGTGATCTATGATGTCTCTTACTAATTTACCGCTATCGTTTTGGGGTTATGCTTTAGAGACGGCCGCATTCACGTTAAATAGGGCACCATCAAAATCCGTTGAGACGACGCCTTATGAACTATGGTTTGGCAAGAAACCAAAGTTGTCGTTTCTGAAAGTTTGGGGCTGCGATGCTTATGTGAAAAAGCTACAACCTGATAAGCTCGAAACCAAATCGGAGAAATGTGTCTTCATAGGATATCCAAAGGAAACTATTGGATACACCTTCTATCACAGATCCGAAGGCAAGACTTTTGTTGCTAAATTCGGAAACTTTCTGGAGAAGGAGTTTCTCTCGAAAGATGTGAGTGGGAGGAACTTGATGAGGTAACTGTACCTGCTCCCTTATTGGAAAGTAGTACATCATAGAAAACTGTTTCTGCGACACCTACACCAATTAGTGAGGAAGCTAATGATAATGATCATGAAACTTTAGGACAAGATACTACTGAACCTCGTAGATCAACCAGAGTGAGATCCGTGCCAGAGTGGTACGGTAATCCTGTTCTGGAAATCATGCTGCTAGATCATGATGAACCTACGAACTATGAAGAAGCGATGATGAGCCCAGATTCCACAAAATGGCTTGAAGCCATGAAATCTGAGATGGGATCCATGTATGAGAACAAAGTATGGACTTTGGTTGACTTGCCCGATGATCGGCAAGCAATTGAGAATAAATGGATCTTCAAGAAGAAGACTGACGCTGACGGTAATATTACTGTCTACAAAGCTCGACTTGTCGCAAAAGGTTTTCGACAAGTTCAAGGGGTTGACTACGATGAGACCTTCTCACCCGTAGCGATGCTTAAGTCTGTCCGAATCATGTTAGCAATTGCCGCATTTTATGATTATGAATTTTGGCAGATGGATGTCAAAACTGCATTCCTGAATGGATTTCTGGAAGAAGAGTTGTATATGATGCAACCGGAAGGTTTTGTCGATCCGAAGGGGGCTAATAAAGTGTGCAAGCTCCAGCGATCCATTTATGGACTGGTGCAAGCCTCTCGGAGTTGGAATAAACGCTTTGATAGTGTGATCAAAGCATTTGGTTTTATACAGACTTTTGGAGAAGCCTGTATTTACAAGAAAGTGAGTGGGAGCTCTGTAGCATTTCTGATATTATATGTGGATGACATATTACTGATTGGAAATGATATAGAATTTCTGGATAGCATAAAAGGATACTTGAATAAGAGTTTTTCGATGACAGACCTTGGTGAAGCTGCTTACATATTAGGCATAAAGATCTATAGAGATAGATCAAGACACTTAATTGGACTTTCACAAAGCACATACCTTGACAAGATTTTGAAGAAGTTCAAAATGGATCAAGCAAAGAAAGGGTTCTTGCTTGTGTTACAAGGTGTAGAGTTGAGTCAGACTCAATGCCCGACCACTGCAGAAGATAGAGAGAAAATGAAAGATGTTCCCTATGCTTCAGCCATAGGCTCTATCATGTATGCAATGCTGTGTACCAGACCTGATGTGTGCCTTGCTATAAGTTTACCAGGGAGGTACCAAAGTAATCCAGGAGTGGATCACTGGACAGCGGTCAAGAACATCCTGAAATACCTGAAAAGGACTAAGGATTTGTTTCTCGTATATGGAGGTGACAAAGAGCTCATCGTAAACAGTTACGTTGATGCAAGCTTTGACACTGATCCGAACGATTCTAAATCGCAAACCGGATATGTGTTTACATTAAACGGTGGAGCTGTCAGTTGGTGCAGTTCTAAACAAAGCGTCGTGGCGGGATCTACATGTGAAGCGGAGTACATAGCTGCTTCGGAAGCAGCAAACGAAGGAGTCTGGATGAAGGAGTTCATATCCGATCTAGGTGTCATACCTAGTGCATCGGGTCCAATGAAAATCTATTGTGATAATACTGGTGCAATTGCCTTGGCAAAGGAATCCAGATTTCACAAGAGAACCAAACACATCAAGAGACGCTTCAATTCCATCCGGGATCTAGTCCAGGTGGGAGACATAGAGATTTGCAAGATACATACGGAGCTGAATGTAGCAGACCCGTTGACTAAGCCTCTTCCACGAGCAAAACATGATCAACACCAAAGCTCCATGGGTGTTAGAATCATTACTGGATAAATCTAGATTATTGACTCTAGTGCAAGTGGGAGACTGAAGGAAATATACCCTAGAGGCAATAATAAAGTTATTATTTATTTCCTTATATCATGATAAAGGTTTATTATTCATGCTAGAATTGTATTAACCGGAAACATAATACATGTGTGAATACATAGACAAACAAAGTGTCACTAGTATGCCTCTACTTGACTAGCTCGTTAATCAAAGATGGTTATGTTTCCTAACCATGGACAAAGAGTTGTCATTTGATTAAACGGGATCACATCATTAGTTGAATGACCTGATTGACATGACCCATTCCATTAGCTTAGCACCCGATCGTTTAGTATGTTGCTATTGCTTTCTTCATGACTTATACATGTTCCTATGACTATGAGATTATGTAACTCCCGTGTGCCGGAGGAACACTTTGTGTGCTACCAAACATCACAACGTAACTGGGTGATTATAAAGGTGCTCTACAGGTGTCTCCAAAGGTACATGTTGGGTTGACGTATTTCGAGATTAGGATTTGTCACTCCGATCGTCGGAGAGGTATCTCTGGGCCCTCTCGGTAATGCACATCACTTAAGCCTTGCAAGCAATGCAACTAATGAGTTAGTTGCGAGATGATGTATTACGGAACGAGTAAAGAGACTTGCTGGTAACGAGATTGAACTAGGTATTGGATACCGACGATCGAATCTCGGGCAAGTAACATACCGATGACAAAGGGAACAACGTATGTTGTTATGCGGTCTGACTGATAAAGATCTTCGTAGAATATGTAGGAGCCAATATGGGCATCCAGGTCCCGCTATTGGTTATTGACCAGAGACATGTCTCGGTCATGTCTACATTGTTCTCGAACCCGTAGGGTCCACACGCTTAAGGTTTCGATGACAGTTATATTATGAGTTTATACATTTTGATGTACCGAAGGTTGTTCGGAGTCCCGGATGTGATCACGGACATGACGAGGAGTCTCGAAATGGTCGAGACATAAAGATTGATATATTGGAAGCCTATGTTTGGATATCGGAAGTGTTCCGGGTGAAATCGGGATTTTACCGGAGTACCGGGAGGTTACCTGAACCCCCCGAGAGCTATATGGGCCTTAGTGGAAGAAGAGGAGAGGCGGCCAGGGCTGGGCCGCGCGCCCCTCCCCCTAGTCCTAATAGGACAAGGAGAGAGGGGGCCGGCGCCCCCCTCCTTTCTCTCTCTCTCTTTTCCACCTCGTGAATCCTATTCCAACTAGGATTGGGGGAGAAGTCCTACTCCCGGAGGGAGTAGGACTCCTCCTGGCACGCCCTATGATGGCCGGCCGGCCTCCGCCCCTTGAACCTTTATATACGGAGGCAGGGGCACCCCAGAGGGACACAAGTTGATCCACGTGATCATATTCTTAGCCGTGAGCGGCGCCCCCTGCCACCATAGTCCTCGATAATATTGTAGCGGTGCTTAGGAGAAGCCCTGCGACAGTAGTACATCAAGATCGTCACCATGCCGTCGTGCTGACGGAACTCTTCCCTGACACTTTGCTGGATCGTAGTCCGGGGGTCGTCATCGAGCTGAACGTGTGCTAGAACTCGGAGGTGCCGTAGTTTCGGTGCTTGATCGGTCGGACCGTGGAGACGTACGACTACATCAACCAAACGCTTCCGTTGTCGATCTACAAGGGTACGTAGATCACACTCTCCCCTCTCGTTGCTATGCATCACCATGATCTTGTGTGTGCATAGGAATTTTTTTGAAATTACTACGTTCCCCAACACCACGATGTCATGGATTCAATCAATCCCGTATACAATTCCCTTTGTCCAGCGGTATAGTACTTGCCTGAGATTCGATCGTCGGTATCCCGATACCTTGTTCAATCTCGTTACCGGCAAGTCTCTTTACTTGTTCCGTAACACATCATCCCGTGATCAACTCCTTGGTCACATTGTGCACATTATGATGATGTCCTACCGAGTGGGCCCAGAGATACCTCTCCGTTACACGGAGTGACAAATCCCAGTCTCGATTCGTGCCAACCCAGCAGACACTTTTGGAGATACCCGTAGTGCACCTTTATAGCCACCCAGTTATGTTGTGACGTTTGGCACACCCAAAGCACTCCTACAGTATCCGGGAGTTGCACAATCTCATGGTCTAAGGAAATGATACTTGACATTAGAAAAGCTTTAGCATACAAACTACACGATCTTGTCCATCACATCATTCTCCTAATGATGTGATCCCATTATCAACGACATCCAATGTCCATGGTCAGGAAACCGTAACCATCTATTGATCAACGAGCTAGTCAACTAGAGGCTTACTAGGGACATGGTGTTGTCTATGTATCCACACATGTATCTGAGTTTCCTATCAATACAATTCTAGCATGGATAATAAACGATTATCATGAACAATGAAATATAATAATAACTAATTTATTATTGCCTCTAGGGCATATTTCCAACAAAGAGAAGGAAGGAGGGGGCTCCGCCCCTCCCCTTGTCCAATTTGAACTGGGCAAGGGGGGAGGCGCCACCTCTGGCCGGCCCTCTCTCTTCTCCACTAAGGCCCATTGTGGCCCATTAATCCCCCGGGGGGTTCCGGTAACCCCCCAGTACTCCGAAAAATTCCCGAACCTATCTGAAACCATTCTGGTGTCCAAACACAACCTTCCAATATATCAATCTTTATGTATTGACCATTTCGAGACTCCTTGTCATGTCTGTGATCTCATCCGGGACTCCGAACAAACTTCGGTTCATCAAAACACGAAACTCATAATACAAGTCATTATCAAACGTTAAGCGTGCGGACCCTACGGGTTTGGGAACTATGTAGACATGACCGAGACAAATCTCCGATCAATAACCAATAGCGGAATCCAGATGCTCATATTGGCTCCTACATATGCTACGAAGATCTTTATCGGTCAAACCGCATAACAACATACGTTGTTCTCTTTGTCATCGGTGTGTTACTTGCCCGAGATTCGATCATCGGTATCATCATACCTAGTTCAATGTCGTCATCGGCAAGTCTCTTTACTCATTCCGCATTGCATCATCCCGTGGCTAACTCATTAGACACATTGCTTGCAAGGCTCATAGTGATGTGCATTACCGAGAGGGCCCAGAGACACCTCTCCGATACACGAAGTGACAAATCCTAATCTCGATCTATGGCAACTCAACAAACACTATCGGAGACACGTGTAGAGCATCTTTATAATCACCCAATTACGTTGTTACATTTGATAGCACACAAGGTGTTCCTCCGGTATTCGGGAGTTGCATAATCTCATAGTCTGAGGAACATGTATAAGTCATGAAGAAAGCAATAGCAGAAAAACTAAACGATCATTATGCTAAGCTAACTGATGGGTCTTGTCCATCACATCATTCTCTAATGATGTGATCCCGTTCATCAAATGACAACACATGTCTATGGCTAGGTAACTTAACCATCTTTGATTAACGAGCTAGTCAAGTAGAGGCATACTAGGGACACTCTGTTTGTCTATGTATTCACACATGTACTAAGTTTCCGGTTGATATAATTCTAGCATGAATAATAAACATTTATCATGATATAAGGAAATATAAATAACAACTTTATTATTTCGTCTAGGGAATATTTCCTTCAGTCTCCCACTTGCACCAGAGTCGAAAATCTAGATTACATAGTAATGATTCTAACACTCATGGAGTGTTGGTGCTGATCATGTTTTGCTCGTGAGAGAGGCTTAGTCAACGGGTCTGCAACATTCAGATCCGTATTTATCTGACAAATCTCTATGTCTCCCTCCTTGAATTGATCATGGATGGGATTGAAGCGTCTCTTGATGTGCTTGGTTCTCTTGTGAAATCTGGATTCCTTTGCCAAGGAAATTGCACCAGTATTGTCACAAAATATTTTCATTGGACCCGATGCACTAGGTATTACACCTAGATCGGATATGAACTCCTTCATCCAGACTCTTCATTTTCTGCTTCCGAAGCAGCTATGTATTCCGCTTCACATGTAGATCCCACCACGACGCTTTGCTTGGAACCGCACCAACTGACAGCTCCATCATTCAATAAAAATACGTATCCGGTTTGTGACTTAGAGTTATCCGGATCGGTGTCAAAGCTTGCATCGATGTAACCGTTTGCGATGAGCTCTTTGTCACCTCCATAAATGAGAAACATATCCTTAGTCCTTTTCAGGTATTTCAGGATGTTCTTGACCGCTGTCCAGTGATCCACTCCTGGATTACTTTGGTACCTCCCTGCTAAACTAATAGCAAGGCACACATCAGGTCCGGTACACAGCATTGCATACATGATAGAACCTATGGTTGAGGCATAGGGAATGACTTACATTTTCTCTCTATCTTCTGCAGTGGTCGGGCATTGAGTCTGACTCAATTTCACACCTTGTAACATAGGCAAGAACCCTTTCTTTGACTGATCCATTTTGAAATTCTTCAAAACTTTATCAAGGTATGTGCTATGTGAAAGTCCAATTAAGCCTCTTGATCTATCTCTATAGATCTTGATGCCCAATATATAAGCAGCATCACTGAGGTCTTTCATTGAAAAAATCTTATTCAAGTATCCTTTTATGCTATTCAGAAATTCAGTATCATTTCCAATCAACAATATGTCATCCACATATAATATCAAAAATGCTATGGAGCTCCCACTCACTTTCTTGTAAATACAGGCTTCTCCAAAAGTCTGTATAAAACCATATGCTTTGATCACACTATCAAAGCATATATTCCAACTCCGAGAGGCTTGCAACAGTCCATAAATGGATCGCTAGAGCTTGCACACTTTGTTAGCACCTTTATGATCGACAAAACCTTCTGGTTGTATCATATACAACTCTTCTCTGAGATATCCATTAAGGAATGCAGTTTTGACATCCATTTGCCCAATTTCATAATCATAAAATGCGACAATTGATAACATGATTCAGACAGACTTAAGCATCGCTACGGGTGAGAAGGTCTCATCGTAGTCAACTCCTTGAACTTGTCGAAAACCTTTCGCAACAAGTCAAGCTTTGTAGAAAGTAATTTTACCGTTAGCGTCATTCTTCTTGTTGAAGATCCATTTATCCTCTATTGCTTGCTGATCATCGGGCAAGTCAACCAAAGTCCATACTTTGTTCTCATACATGGATTCCATCTCAGATTTCATGGCCTCAAGCCATTTCACGAAATCTGGGCTCATCATCGCTTCCTCATAGTTCGTAGGTTCGTCATGGTCAAGTAACATGTACTCCAGAACAGGATTACCGTACCACTCTGGTGCGGATCTTGCTCTGGTTGACCTACAAGGTTCGGTAGTAACTTGATCAGAAGTTTCATGATCAACATCATTTTCTTCCTCACTAATTGGTGTAAGAATCGCTGGAACTGATTTCTGTGATGAACTACTTTCCAATAAGGGAGAAGGTACAGTTACCTCATCAAGTTCTACTTTCCTCCCACTCACTTCTTTCGAGAGAAACTCCTTCTCTAGAAAGGATCCATTCTTAGCAACGAATATCTTGCCTTCGGATCTGTGATAGAAGGTGTACCCAACAGTCTCCTTTGGGTATCCTATGAAGACACATTTCTCCAATTTGGGTTCGAGCTTATCAGGTTGAAGCTTTTTCACATAAGCATCGCAGCCCCAAACTTTTAAGAAACAACAACTTGGGTTTCTTGCCAAACCACAGTTCATATGGTGTTGTCTCAACGGATTTCGATGGTGCCCTATTTAATGTGAATGCAGCCGTCTCTAAAGCATAACCCCAAAATGATAGCGGTAAATCAGTAATAGACATCATAGATCGCACCATATCTAATAAAGTGCGGTTATGACGTTCGGACACACCATTACGTTGTGGTGTTCCAGGTGGCGCGAGTTGTGAAACTATTCCGCATTGTTTCAAATGAAGACCAAAATCATAACTCAAATATTCACTTCCACGATCAGATCGTAGAAACTTAATTTTCTTGTTACGATGATTTTCCACTTCACTCTGAAATTCTTTGAACTTTTCAAATGTTTCAGACTTATGTTTCATCAAGTAGATATACCCATATCTGCTCAAATCATCTGTGAAGGTCAGAAAATAACAATACCTGCTGCGAGCATCAACACTCATCGGACCACATACATCAGTATGCATTATTTCCAATAAGTGTGATGCCTCGAGACCGATATGCCACGTGTCTTCCAGTTTTTCGCTGACGTTGCCATGTCATTTGCTTGCGTGTTGCATTTCATCATGTCACCTCTTGTATCGCATCATGTCATCATGCCATCTATTATTAATTTTATAACTCTTTTAAATAAATTGTATGGATCTTTAGTCCATTTAAATCGAGGAAATTCACATGGTGAAATTCTCTTTAAAACATATCCTCCCAATATTTAGGGAGCTATAATAAATATCCCGTTAATTTTTGGAATCACCCATAAACACACTTGCAATTAATCACATGCCTTTTTCCGCTTCAAGTTTCGTCCCCAAACTTTTCCTGTAAATTCTTTCGTCACTTCCCT
The DNA here is from genome assembly GCA_034509565.1 of Triticum monococcum. Taxonomy (NCBI): domain Eukaryota; kingdom Viridiplantae; phylum Streptophyta; class Magnoliopsida; order Poales; family Poaceae; genus Triticum; species Triticum monococcum. Next base: position 391,513,032 of record CM067841.1, read on the forward strand.
GAGCTCCACCTAAATTCTCGACATTTCTGGGCACTTCAAAACCCTAGTCCTAGTTGAAACCCATTTGAATTTAATTCAAATGAGTTTGAATTCAGATTGTTTGATCTTGCCACTACTAATTTTCTCGGACCAAGCATATTTTTGTGAGTCCAAGGATATTAACCGCATGCCCAAATTCTCCTTCCAACCTTCTCTTCTCTCTTTTTCCTTTCCTTTAGTTCTCTGTTTTTTAAAGAAAACAGGAGTGAGGAAGAGAAAGCTTAGCAGCTGGCCTCTCTAGGCCAATCCATCTCCGCCGTCCTGTTGGACCTCCACCCAACCGGGCCTCCCGCGCCGGCCCATAGGCCAGCTGCCCCACCTAACCCTAGCCCACACCCTCAGGCCGATCCTCTCTCCCCCTTCCTTTCCTCCGAGCGCCGCCGAGATACGCTCGATCTCCCTGTTCTTTCTCCTCCCAGTGCCCTCCTCTCGTCCTCTCCCTTGCACCGTCACCCAGAGAGGGAGAGAGAGGAGTGAGACCCCCTGTCGCCGAGCGCCCGAGGAGAGGAGCTCCTCGAGCACCGGCCACCCTTAACAGCCTCCTCCCCTCTCCTCCCCGCGCCTTCCCGAGCGCCATGGGCGTCGTCCGCTCCCTGCAGTCGCTGCCGTCCAACCTGCGCCGGTGACTTCCGCCTCCAGTCATTGCCCGCGAGCAAGCCGCAGCCCGAGCACTCCTCGCCATGCATGCATCCCCATCCCGAACCCTCCTCGTCGCTTGCATCTTCTCCGGCAGCGTCGCCGCGCCCGCACACCTCTGGCGAAGCTGCGAAGGCCCCATCGTCGTCCTGTTCAACTCGCACCATCAGGGATCGGATCCCCTCGTCAGATCTGGTGGATCCCCGCTGTTTCCCGTGCCTGCAGGTCCCATCTCGCCGACCCCCCATCAGCAGCGCGGCCTTGCCCTGCTGCCATGTCCTGCCGCTGCCGCTGCTTTCCCTACTTCACACGCTAGCAAGCTCGAAGGCCGTCCCCGGAGAACTTACCTACGACAAGTTCGTGTACCCAAGTTGTGTGTTTTCTGCTGCCAAGTACCACGACTACAGCCGGTGTCACTACAAAAAATATACACTTCCGTGATGATACGTGTTTGTCATAGTAGGTCGCGTTTTTGGTCATGCATGTACATCCATGACAAATTTATGACAGAATCAAGATAGTCATACCTGTGCTGTCGTAGAAGTGTTCCATGACATTGCCAAAATTATCATTATGGAAGTGTCCACTTCCATGACGATAAATCGCGCATCACAGAAGTGCTTTCGTCAAGGGTGACCGACATGTGGCATCCACCGTAACGGAACGCCGTTAAGCTATCAGGTCGGGTTTTGGATCCGATAACCCGTTAACAGCCCCGACCAATGGGGATTTTCCACGTGTAAAATCATCATTGGCTAGAGGAAACACGTGTCGGCTCATCGTTGGGACAGATGTCATCCACTCACTAGACAGAAGGCGCCTATGATACGTCGACACGTGGCACGGCCCAACAGTGGCCCATTCCTATGAAAAGGCCGGCCCGTTTGACTTGGTCAAAAGCTGGCGGGTTGGCCCATGGAAAGCTTGTTAATGTCATGTTCGCATATAGCCCATTTATAGCCCCCTAACCCAAGGCTCGTTACGCCCTATCCGAATTAGGCCCAGTAGCATCATCTGGGCCATCCAATATGATTCCAGCCCGTTTTCACTTCTGGCCCATGTATAGCCCATGACGTCTTTCAGCCCATATAAGGCCCTTTGTAACTCTTCGCCCATTAGTGGCCCGTGCTGAAACTGGCCCGTAATGAACAGTGTATTACTTTACACCCATTAACAGCTCGTGGTGAAACTGGCCCGTAATGAACAGTGTATCACTTTATACCCATTAATGGCCCGTTATTCCGTTGGGTCGTTTCCAGCCCAAGTTAACTTTCGGCCTTCTGAGGGCCCATTTATTCTTGGGCTCATTTGCAGCATTTGGTTACTTACGTTACTGTCATTTTCTGCTTGTGGGCCAAATTCAGCCTGTCTTTATAGTCGGCTCGTTTGTGGACCATTAGTCTGTTGGTCCATTTTCCTAGCATCACCAAATACGGCCTATTAACGGCTCGTTATGGCCAGCCCATAAAACGTACGATTTCCATTAAAGGCCCGTCTATAGCCCATTAAAGGCCCGTACAAGACCCATAAATGAGTCGGCGGCCCATGGATCCTACGAGACGTAGAAGGCCCATGGATCCTACGAGACGCAGAAGGCCCATGGATCCGACGGCCCGCGAAGGCCCATGGTCGGGCGAGTTGGCCCCCGTTTGAACAATATAGCATATTCAAAGAATTATCCTACTCAATACTATCACCTCTAAAAAGCATACACTATACAACAAAGAGATCAAGGCATAGAAAGGTAGAATAATCCTACACTATACAATAAAGTAATTACAGCCGATTATACCCACTGGGCATTATGGTTCGGCACAGGTGATAATAAAGCATACACAAACAACAAATTACATACACTGGGCAAATACATCTCATACCTCATGGACGCGCATCAACTTAACTCCATTTGAACTATAATTTCTTAGAAAATAGGATTGGCCAGATTCAGATAGCACAAATTTCAGTCTGCAAAATCTCCAATTCCTTCATGGTTACCTCAGTGTCTTGTTTCATTTTTGACTCCTGCATCTAATACCTGCATGTCCAGTCTCAACTTGTTGATTATACATTGACAATGATGTACACGTTGTCTTGCCACCTCTAGTTGATGCTCGAGAACATCAGCACATTCCAATTCCAATCCATAATCATTCGGTAACGGCCATGCCGCACTGCTCGCAGATCTTTGTGTTGATGTCACTTCATCCTGAAATGTTTCTGTAAGTACATATGACTAGGGCAAAAATATAGTTCCAACAGCGATGCGAACAAGACACTATTTTGTACTACATGGCAAAACAGGACTAACAATAATGTTACACGTCACTTTCAAAAAAATGCTACACGTCATGAAGCATAAGCAGGTGATATTTTAAAAATTATAAAAAAGATAGTCTCTGCAGCCTGCATACAGAAATCCCTCTTAGCTCACCAGAGGAGCATGATGTTGGGGCCCAATCAAAAACATAGACAAGTTACAAATTTAGACATCATGTTGCGTATAAGTAAGCAAGCAGTTGGCCATTCTGTGCCTCAATTAAAGTCTTAGGGAGCATAATGAACAGCAGAGGGTTTCATACAAACATACTACAACAGGCAAAACTATGCAATCATCAGCGTAGTATAAACTAGATTGTGAGCCTCATGCAATAATAGTTGGTTAATAGACTTCAAAGCTTCAGGCACACTTCGATAGAGTAATTAAATGGTAAGGCCTTTAATTATGTCAACCAATAGTGATACAAGTATTGAACATCAGGCATGATTATTTGGGCATCTCATTAACTGAGGACAAATAAAGCAATTGAAAAGAGAAAATTAACTATGCCTGAAACAAACAAGGAATTGAACTGTTGAGTTGCATACAGTGACTTACCTTAGCAGGTTGAAGAGGCTCAGTGCAGCTCCTACTTCTCTTGCAAGGCTCCTTCCTAACATCTTTTACTTGGAAATCCTCAATCTTATCTTCATTGCACCCCCTCTGCAAGGTGATACAAACTAGCTACTCGTCTCCTTGGAAGATAAATTTGCATACTTTCTAGTCTGTGAACACAAAAGAATGAGATTATAACGAAACAACACCACATAATGAAACATGCTGCATCTCTTGCACTTGCACACAATGAAATGAGTATTTACTATGTCTGCACTATGTAAAAACTAGGCATACCTTCGAACTGGATCTCCAGGTACTCTTGGAGAGCCTACTGTAGTGTACAACCAAACCTTTATGTCACCTATGAGTTAGACAAGGCCCCACTACAGCAGCCCTTAGTGTTTAAATCGTTTACAAGCTCCGTTAGAGTGTTAGGTCAAGAACAGCAAGTAATCAAAGCAAACAGTCCTAGTATGGCTGGCTGATGCAAACAAGCAATTGAATAGATGTGTGAGCAAATCTTACATATCAAGAAAAGAAGCAAAGAAGGAGGCTTAAAGACCATCACTTGACTGACTAGATTTAAGGTGCATTTAAACATCATGCAATGTATGAACTAACATAAACATTGCATATTCCAGATTCTACAATGGAATGCACATGTATTAGGTTATGCCATGTATGATGATGCCTAACTATACATATAGCAGGCAGGAGTGATTCATCATTGCACGCATAATTGAATTGCAAGTTAAGGGCCAGTTCGATTCCGTCTTTTCAGGGCATATTATCAAAATAAGCCATAAAAGATGTAAAGAAGTCATTTTTGAGTTATGGGCTTGGGCTTAACTAATTTCGCTTTGGAGGGGGGTGTTTCGCGTAGAACCTCACTAAAAATTGAAGGGAAGGGGAATAGTGAAATGACTCTGTTGTCTGCCTATATTACACTCAAAATGCAACTTCTGACGCCCGTGTCACACCTGAACCTCAAGTAAAAACAAACACGCAAGCATTCATTGCCCTGCCTGCTTGCATCTCCTCTCCCCTTTCCCTCTACCTCGATCCCCTGCCTGCAGCACCAGGGTTCCTCCAGCGAGCCATCACCACTGGTCCCATCTAGCCTGGTCCTCGATGATGCTATGTCCAGCTAGGCTACATGGCCGGCGGGTAGGGGCAAATCTCCCTGGCTGCTCCTCCCTCTGGCGCCGCCCCTCATTCTCATAGTCTCCAGCAGCTGCTCCACTGTGGTTCGTCCAACGCACTACTCCGGCGGGCGCTGCACAACTACGGTTGATGCCACACTGTGGCAGAAGGCACCTTATTCCCCCTCCCCTCCTCCCAGGCCATGGCCTTGAGGTGTTGTTGAAGGATGAGCTCATCCAACAAGGTGAGGATCTCCTCTGATTTTTTGCCAGATTTTCATTCTGATCCACTATACGATGAATTGCTATGAGCTGCTTCTGCTACTGCTATATGATGCATTGCTATGAGCTGCTCCTGCTGCTGCTATATGATGAATTGCTATGAGCTATTGCTGCTGTATGATGAGTTGCTATGAGCTGCTGCTGCTATATGATGAATTTCTATGAGCTGCTGCTGCCGCTATATGATGAGTTGCTACAAGCTACTCCTGCTGCTGCTATATGATGAATTGCTATGAGCTGCTCCTGCTGGTGCTATATGATGAATTGCTATGAGCTGCTCCTGCTGCTGCTATATGATGAATTGCTATGAGCTGCTGCTGGTATATGATGAATTGCAGACTGCTGCTACTGTATGATGAGTTGCTATGAGCTGCTACTGCTGCTATATGATGCTTTCAGGTGGTGCTGCTATACGATAATAACCAGGCACTTGGACCATTGAATTTCAATAAATAATTGTTCTTCATTTAAATGTGGGTCATGCGTTCTTTGTTTAAATTAGGCAATGGGATCTCTATGGAAAACATTGACCAAAGTAGATTGTGCCAAGTAGATGGTATCTTTGTATTTGCATTTTGAGCAAATAGTGATGGTCTGTTTTCCTATCATATTAATTACTTCACTGGGTTCAATTTCTGATGTTTGCAAGTCAAATTAATTTCCATATGGGCAGCAAAATGAAAAAATATAATGCAATCTAAACTTTCCACTGATCATACCAAAGATAAGCTGAAAACGCAATGAAAAGAACTGGTTGACTTATTGCATGGAGCTTATATTCACAGATGCTTATTTTCTTAGGATAACTCGTAATAACTGTCCCTAAGAAACTTGGCTAATAGAACTGGCATACAAATAACATGTCACGATGATTGCAATGGAGGAGTGACGTACCATAGCACACTGTATAGGCTCACCGCTGCCTCTCCTTTTTTTGCGATGTTCCATGAAATTGCCACATACATCTTGTAGTTTTTCATTGTGTAACCCTATCTGCAAGTTGACACAGCTAATTTCAGACATCTCTACATGATACAACATTGCATATCCCTTGCGCATATTTAAACCACCAATTAACGATTGTGTGCGTACCATAAACTAGCCATGACTCTGTATGCTGGACTAGCAGGCACTCTAAGGGAGGCTAATGTAGTGCACTGGAATTCCTACATGCCACCTACGATTTTGTGTAATGTACTACCCATGTTCCTAAATATATGTCTTTGTAGAGATTCCAGTATGGACCACATACAGATGTATATAGATGCATTTTCGACTGTAGACTCACTCATTTTGCTTCATAGGTAGCCTATAGTGGAATCTCTAGAAAGACTTATATTTAGGAACGGAGGTATGAGGTAGTATCATGTATGACATCTACATATCTAATTTAGCAGCCAGTAGTAGAAATCATTGTCTGCACATAGGGATTACTGGTCGAAAATCCTAGCAAAGCACGCAGGTAGGCACAGAACAATACAAGAGAGAGGGACGCACTTACAAGATCATAGCAATGCCTCAGTCCAGGATCTTGGTTGGCCAAGCTGTTAGATCCAGAAGAAACATCGTCCTTGTAGTTTTTGCCAGCTGCATAACAGGTAACAGCGACCGGTTAGTATATTTGAAGTACATCGGGCAGGTGATGCTGGACGGGTTTAAAGGTGACAAGTACCTAGGCCGTGGCGGGTGCTTGGCATCTCTCCAGACGGTGGGAATCAGGTTAGAAACGTCGAGGGTGATGACGCTGCGCTGGCTGTCGGGGTCTGGTAAGGAGATCTAGAACAGTCGAGTAGGTTGTTTATGGAGCGGCTCCGGTAGGGTGGACTACGGTGTGGGCGAAGCGGATCTGTGGCCACGGACAAGGGCGTAGGTGAAGCTGCTCTAGTGGTTGGGTTAAGGATGGTGCCGACAACGCGGATATGCGGCCGTGGACGGGGCGTCAGAAGCTACTCCGGTGGTTGGCTTAAGGATGGTGTCGATGATGCGGATCTGTGGCCGTGGACGGGGCGTCAGAAGCTGCTCCGGTGGTTGGGTTAAGGGTGGTGTCGACGATGCGGATCTGCGGCCGTGGACAGGGCATCAGAAGCTGCTCCGGTAGGTTGGATGAGGGTGTGAGGAAGCGGATCTTAGGCCGTGGACTTGTGAGTTGGCAAAGCGGCCCCGACAGGGTTGAGAGGTATAGACGAAGCTACTCCAATAGGGTTGACGATGGTGTCGGTGAAGCGGCTCCGGTAGGGTTGAGGAAGGTGTCGGTGAAGCGGCTCCGGTAGGGTTGAGGAAGGTGTCGGCGAAGAGGATCAGAGGCCGTCAACGGGGGCGTCGGTGGGGCAGCTTCGGGGGGTGTGGACGAAGCGTCTCCGGTGGGGAGTATGAATGAGCCGCTGCAGATGCGCGGCGGTTGATGAGAGTACCGGCGAAGCAGATCCGGTGCTGTCGACAAGGCCGACACTGAATGGGCTGTGGTACAGTGGTGGATGAGCAGTCTACTTGTTTCTAGGGGAGGTGGGAGGGGTAGATGCGGCCGGAGAAGTAGATCCAGCGAGGTGGACGCCGCTGGTAGTGAATGGGCTATGGTACACCGGTGGATGAGCAGTCTAGGGTTTCGAGAGGGGAGGGGAGAAAGGGCGATGAGTATGGACGGCATGATGTAAGATGCTCTGGTGCTGTGGAGTTAGTCGTTTTTGCGGGAGGGGGAGAGGAAATGCGGGTGCCGTGTAGTCGGGGAACCGGAAGTTACCACAGCAGCCCCGACCTATCATGTAGATGACGGCGGTATTGTAACTGTTGGTCTCCATGCACCAAGGACAAAAGGGGGATTTCGCATGCTAAAGACTAAGGTGGCGGAAATTTTAGAAGGAGGCGGGAGATTTTGCCGCCTGCGGGATCGTTCGTATCTAGTTTCAACTAATTTTGGACCGTGCTAGTGGGAAGGTCATGCTAGACTGTGTACACGGGGCACGCGTCAGCAGTTTATAACTGGTGTGAAGTCCACCCCAGAAAAAAAGACAATAACTCGGGATGATGCGCCGACAACTTGGACGTTCACACGGGCGCAACCAATCGTACGGGTGTAGTGGCGCGTTCACAAAAAAGGGATCAAATGCTCAACCTATGTATTTCTCGTGTAAATAGATAATTTAGTGCCATTGGTTATTTACTTTAAACATAACACATTGACGTGTTAGTGTAGAGGTGCACAAAAAGAAATGGATATTGTAGTCTGCTACTTAAAAGTGTTACCTCATATGATTACATAGCCTCCATTTCATAAATTGCGTACCCGTTGAATTCATATATGAATATTACATCTATTACTTCAAAACATAAACTTAAATCATCCAAGACTAATGAATTTGAATGCAAGAGTAACAATGGTGCATGTACATGATAACTACATTGGTTGTTTGAAGAAACATCACTGTAACTTTGGCATGCACAACTTAAAAGGTTTATTTAAATAGAAAAAAATGTGATATGTGAGTGTCCAATCTTTATAGCGTTGAATCAATATTGTACCTTTGGCCACGATACGAAGTAGATATTGACTTATGTTCAAGCGATGAACGTCCACAATCGCTAGATAATGATACGTGAATGAATTGTGCAATCTCTCTCAAACGCATACATATCTCATTTCCCTGTGGGCATCGGAATCACACACGCGCACTTCGTGTATTTCTCTCCCTCCGTCAGGGTTAAATTCGTCTTTCTATCCCGTCCTACAAGTCTCTCACACAGAAACACGCACGCTCTCTATGTCTAACACGCCCACCCCTTTAATTCTGCCCACCCATAGCCACTAATGTCTCAAAGTATAATAATGTCTCTCACACATATGCTATCTACATATCCCTTAATATAGCTAGATATGTGTCACACAAACTCCTTCTCCCTACTAGCAAGATGCCCATGCGTTGCACGGAACACCAAGATGCATTTGTATGAGAAGTTTATCTTGTGGGAGAAAAGGATGAACGAGGGAATGCCTTATTTGCAAATGCGGAGAGGGGTGTGGGTATCTTTTTGCAAAATTGCCATAGTTTCCTTCTTGTCCGTCAGATATAAATCGGATGGCCTATATTGCAGGATGGCAGGAACACCATCATCACCAACTCTGTTTTTTATAAGAGTAGAGATATGTGAGTGTCACTGCCCCCCCCCACACACACACCCACACTTCCCAACACCGAAGGAGTAGGGTGACACCTCGATCTTGATACTAATCTATCGACTGGCTTCTCTCTCAAACATACACACACACACTACCCGGCACCGAAGGAGTAGGGTGGCACATCGATCTTGATAATAATATATCTACTCCTCTTTCAAACAAACAAACAAACAAACACACACACACACACAGACACACACACTCGCTAGTTGTGCCTCTGTGCCTACCGCGCACACTCTCGATACGTCTTTCTCTCCCTTCCCCTCCCCCAACAATGACAACAGAAGGGTGACAGCTCGATCTGATCATAATCTGTCAATTGTTTTCTCTCTCAAACATTGTGTCTCAGTGCCTCGCTCGATAGCCCCCTCGATATGTAGACTTCTCGCGCGTGCATAGATGTAGTGACGATGACGCTGAACCCAGTGTGCCTTGTTTTTACCGGCCTCATGTGATAGTTTTCACCCTGTTTTCTGTTAATTAACAAGGCAACCTTTTCTTTGTTACTACTAGTGAATCTGAAATCATTCGGGGCAGACATAAAATATATCACTTCAACCCAATTATCGCAGCAACTATTTTAAAAGACATAAGCTAGCTGCCCGTGCATTGCACGGAACATCAAGATGCATTTGTATGAGTAGTTTATCTTGTGAGAGAAAAGGTTGAACGAGGGAAGGCCTTATTTGCGAACGTGGAGAGACATGTGTGTATATTTTTGCAAAATTGCCATAGTTTATTTCCTATAAGTTAGATATAAATCCGACGGCCTATATTGCAGGATGGCATGCACACCATCATCACCAACTCTGTTTTCTACTCCCTCCGTCCGAAAATACTTGTCATCAAAATGGATAAAAAGAGATGTATCTAAAACTAAAATACGTCTAGATACATTTCCTTTTATCCATTTTGATGACAAGTATTTCCGGACAGAGGGAGTATTTGTCTTTTTAGAGATTACAACAACTGACTATGACCGGACCTTACCAACATACTCAAAAAAGTAGTCCATAATTTTGATGTTACCCTCTTTTCTTGGCGGTGCAGTGCCATATGGATACCTCATAAATAAATAAAGTACTACATGATACTAATATATGATACATGGCGCATGAGTACTAAGTATTATTAATATAGTTTTGCTAGAACTCATCTAGATGAGATATAATTTGGTCTCATTCATCTTTTATAGCCATTGGATGTGATGCTATATAAGATGCGTGTGTGCTGACATGGTTTGTATTTGTTCTTGTGCAATGAACTGACCACTGCATGTCATGTATGATAGTCTCAAGTCATTAAAAGCATACAAGCCCCACATCTCTTCTTGGTTGATTCCTCTATTTATGTCAAAAAATAAGAAACAACGTGAGAGTTAATGCACCACGCCTATGTGTTTACTATTTGGTTTTCGTAAGATGACTTAATACTCACCTAGACGGAGGGAGTATTCGATTTGACAGCGGGCGGCGCAGTTCCCGATACGGCTTTAATGCAGACGAGGGAGGGAGTTGCGGTTCCCGATATGTTGAACGGCCAATGCATCCACCTTCAATTAATGCATGAGGGAAGTAATGGGAGGAGGTCCAGGAAAAGAGGTTGCACGATGTGAATGCAATGCAGTTTGCCCTCATTTCCCTCATATAAAGGCGCCCCTCCATTCCAATGCATCTACCACATCGTACGCACCTAAGAATTTGCCTAAGCACCTACACTAAGCGCAAAAGAGCTCACTCCAGACCCATGGTGGCGATGCTCGTGAGCGGCCAGCGGCTGCGCCAGATGGTCCACGACGCCGGACTGCGGCATGGCGCCGAGGATCGTCTCCAAACGGTGTTGGAGACCGGCTGGTGGATGGCCGCCTTCGACGCCAACTACGACTCTCAGTTGGACCAGATGATCGTTGCCACCAGCAACAAGTTCACCGTCCTCAAGAAGCTCGTGGACGACATCGCCGTACTCCTCCAGCCCGCGCGCCCGAGCTCCTCATTGCCTGCCACCCTAATCGGCCTCCATGACCGGAACCTCTTTCAAGCACTGGTGGCCTAGCGACTACCCGCCGACGCCACGAAGAATGTCCACCTGGAGGTCGCGCTCGCCGCGAGGCGCCTCGCCCTGCAAGAATTCGTCGACCTACACATCCACATGTACGAGGAAATCGTGTACATAGGTATCTACAAGGCCAGTGAGGACGCTACGATGTTGGCCTTCCTCAACCGGCTGGAAGCCTTGGATGCCTTTGCTGAGAAGCACCTCGACCTCGCCACAGAAGTCGCCGCTCCTTAGCCGCCGGTCGGTGGCCCGGCGCACTAAGTTGAGGAGGAGGAGGTCGTACGTTCATGGATCCATCTTTCTTCTTGCCTTCTGTAACCACCACTTCGATCGCATCATCGTGTCCTTAATTCTTATTGTGCTGTTGCATTCTCGTTCCAGTCAATACTGACATGTGCGATCCCTTTGCTTAATTATATGCATCACTGTAACTAGTACTCCATCCATCAATTTATAAGTTGTGCTTACCTTTTCCATCAACTTCGTGCAACGCATGGGCATCTTGCTAGAAACACTAGAATATGTCTATATAATCCGTATGTGATAGTCCATTTGAAATCTCAAAAAAAGACAAATATTTAGGTATGGAGGGAGTAATATATTAGGAGTATATCAAAACAATAGTGATTTCTTTCAAGTTTGTGAACAAATACTACTATTCTACTACTTTGGATCTGTCGCAACGCACGAGCACATTGCTGGTAAAAGGAAAAGGCCTGCCGCGTTCGCGTCGCACTCCCACACGCCCGGGAATCAGGAGTACAACATGACTCGTCCGACACGACACATAGCTTAGGGAAGGCGTGTTGCCTAGCATTTTCACTTTCATGTGGGACCGCCGTTGAGCAAACCGACACCCCGCCCGCCGCCGGGTTGGAAAACAGAAATGAGGGGAAGATCTAGCTGTAGCACGGAAGCCAAGAAATTTGGTGTCAGACGGGGCTCGTTGATAGAGTAGGAGCATTTCGTACTAGTACTACTCCTACTAGTACCAAGTTTGTACTCCTAATACTATATTACTAGTACTACCACTATACAACTAGTAGGTATACGTGCACGACACAACACCGTAGGAACAAAAAATGGGAAGATCTTGTTTTGGGTGATTTATCTTTTTTTCAATCAACGTAGTATGAATAATATGATGTGGGGGGCACCCATGAAGCTTATGTGGCATGGTTGCCTGGCTACGGAAGGTTAGAGAAAAATAAATAGATAATGTGTTTAGAGTGCACTCCACTAAATAGATATATATATATATATATATATATATATATATATATATATATATATATATATATACTTTGGATCCATTGCAACGGACCGGCGCATCTATATGTATACCCCCTATATAGTGTGTGAAAAACTTTGAAAGTTGGTAGTTGGATGAAGCCAATCCGACAGTACAAAGATGGCAAATCCGAGCACTACTGGCCGTTGGATATCATCCACCAGATTCTGCCACATGTATAATCTAGAAGACTCCATGGTTGAACTTAATTCATGACTAAGGGCCTCTTTGATTCATAGGATTGCAGAAACACTGGAATAGGAAAAAGGTAGGATTGGAATGGCATGTTCATTGGATCCCTATAGGATTTGAGTTTGTTTGTTTGTGTCACATGAAAAACAAAGGATTTCTTTCAAGAGGTTGGAGTGCATGTTAGAATTCCTGTGAAACGTAGTACAAATGAATCCTTAGGAAAATATTCTACATGATTCAATCCTACGAATCAAATGACCAACGTAGGAAAAATTCCTATGGATTCTAATCCTTCAAAGATCCTAAGAAAATCCTTTGAATCAAACAAACCCTAACTTTGCCACAACTAAGCTTAGGCAAAGTTAGTAGTTCTTCAAAACGAGAGAAACAAGTTGGCAAGCCTAAGGGAATCTTGCCACATTTTTTGTGCGTATGTCATGTGGGGCCTTAGTGTGGCTTGCCTAAGGTGTGGCTTGAACCAAACACTCACCTAAGTTAATCAAACTTGCCTAACCTTATATTCCACTAGATTTTGTCACATGCTAGAATCCAGAAAGCTCCACATGTAGAAGCATAATGCACAAACCACCAGAATCTCATGCGTGCAATGCACGTGTACCTTACTAGTACTAGTAGTTGGTAGTAGTAAGAAACAAATTCCAGTTTTGGCACGAGCTCGTACTGCGGGAGCACCACAAGGCCTCCGCAGGAGTTACATTTCCCTCTCGGGGCCCACAGGACCGAACTTTAGTGGCTTAGTGCCTGGCCTATGAGTCAATGACATGCGGACCTTAAATGCAGCTGGCCCACATGTCATTCTCATGGTGGTGGCGTGGTTTGCGACTCACTCATTCGAGATGAACCGGCCGGTGGTGGCGTGGCCGTGGCGAGGGTGCCACAGCTGGGTGTCGGGGCGTTACGAGGCATTGATGGCCACACAGGCGGGTACTACCTGTAGTAGTCCCTCCGGTCCTTTTTACTCTGCATATTAGGTTTGTCCGAAGTCAATCTCATCCAACTTTGACCAAGTTTATATAAAAAAATATAGACATTCACATAACAACACCAATATCATTAGATTCATCTTGGAATATATTTTCATATTATATTTATTAGATATTATAGATGCTAATAATTTCTAATATAAATTTGGTCAAACTTAGCAAAGTTTGATTTTCGGCAAATCCAATGTGCCGAGTAAAAAGGACTGGAGGGAGTACTTAAGTACTCCAGTTGAGGATTGATGCCCGGGACGAAATGTGTCACAGCCGCTGGATGAAAATTTGATTGTGCGGGAGTACGGATCGGAGCACAGCAGCGGAGCAGGCAAACCGCGTCCAATCAGGTGTGTTTGTGGTAGAAAGTTGATGGTCGCCATAGTTCAGCTGGCCCGCATGTCATGCACACAAAGGCAGAGGAGCGGTGGGGCCGAGAGGGATGAGGGGCACGTCGGGGGGATGATGATCCCCTGACACGAACAATCCTACCATTTAGTCACTGACATGTGGTACCCATAAGCGTGGGTCCTGATGTAGTCATATACCTACGGTAGGGACACGGACCCGTCCTAAGAGCCCTATCGTAGGACGTCCTTAAAGGAAGTCACCTTTTAGACAACTTGAAGATATCCCACTCGACGGGGCCAAGGCACTCGACTAAGAAGCTGTCACTCGACCAACAAGCCAACCACTCGACCACCAGAGGATCTCAAATCGCTCCTAGGCAAACGGTCAGCTATTAAGTAGTCTTTATGATCATCATGACTCTTTATTAGGGACGTTATCAGTAACGCCCACCTTAAATATACCTTAAACCCTGCATTACTGAGGGCAAGAGAGGGCTGGCGAACTCTATATAAGCCACCCCCCTCCTCAGTATGAAGGGTTCGCACCCCTGTAATCTTACTCACGCATAATCCAATCGACCGCCTCCGGGCACCGAGACGTAGGGCTGTTACTTCCTCAGAGAAGGGCCTGAAATCGTAAACCTTGCGTGCTTACAACTTCCCAATAGCTAAGGCCTAGCCTCTTCATACATACCCCCCTACCTCACTGTCAGACTTAGAACCACGACAGGTCCCACCTGTCAGTGAAGGAAAGGCAGGGCAAGCAGTGATAGCCACGTCAAAGGATCCATGTCCACGTCGGGGGACGTCATGCCGTGGATTGGAGCGGCGTCGTGGGAATCGTGTGTGGGTGTGGCCCCGTGTACCGTCGCCTCACTCGCCTCCCCCAGTACCACTATTCCCTCGCTAGCCACTCCAGCACCGACATCCTTCTCCCTTGTAAATCAAGCCCCTTCCAAACTCCACCATGGCCGAATGCGAACCGCGCAGCATCCATATGAGCCGCGATTGGAGCAATCTCCCCAGTGACATCCTCGACCTCTGTTGTTTGTGTATGGATATGTTGAGCGCCCTGCGGCTGGCTGCATGCTCGAGGGACATGCACACGGCCATCGTCGAAGCGAGGCCTTAGCTTTTCAAGACACCCTGCTTGCTGCTATCTGGTCTTGCGAGATTGGCTCACCGTGATACGGAGGCGTGCATGATGCCCCTCGACTTCAATCCGATCTCCATTAGCCGAAACTTCTTTGCAGGTATGTAGTGGGTCGCCGTACATCATTTCCCTCGACATTGATCCGAGCACCATCACCCAAAACTTCTTGGCAGGTATGTACTGGGTCGGCATGAACTCCCACTGGATGGCTGCCTTCAGAGAAGACGGTAAAAAGTTGGTGCTCGTAAACTTCCAGACCTCCCATGAGATTATCCTTCCTCCGTTGGATTATATAGAGTATTACCATCGCGGTCCAAGTCATCTAGATTACTAAGTCAGTTGGACGGACCTTGTTTTGCAGAAGATTGTAATCTGCCAAGTGCCCACACGACATGCGAATTACGCAGACTTCAAGCTAATTGCCTTGTTCGACCATGGACTCACCTATCTTTACGTCGGTGCCTTCTTTAGCTGGAGACAACTCGGCTCGCAATGGATCATCGTCAAAGCTGATACACACTTCTGTGATGCTATTGAACACAATGGCATCATCTACGCGATCGACAAAGCAAATGGCACCACGTATTGCTGGGACGGCGCGTGTAAGTTGTTTCCGTCTCATGTTATTGATGACACCATGACACTGTTTGAAATTTTTGTGATGATTGGCATATCCCTGTTTGAGCAGAATTTGAGTAGAACTATGGCAATGTATTAGAGACGCCGTAAATCAGCTATATTTGGAATGAGTTATTCATGCGATTGTGACCATGTCATTACAGCCAATTTGTTCCCTGAATAATAAAACGGTTAGGAATATATGGATATTATCCTTATTTTACAGTAATCTATATACTACTACTAAATATGAGTGTGTATCAATGGCCATGTTAGTTTCCTCATTTTCATGATGTAGAAACATGCAGCACACTGTTGGTTTCATCTAACCATACATTAGGGAAGTAAATGTGCATATGGAGAACTCTATATTTGGAAGTAGTGAAATCCTGCAATGCTTACCATGTGTACATACCTATATTCGCCCTTCAGCAATCAATGGTTAGAATAATATCCTCACAAAATTTTTGCCCACAGAACACGAGTATATAACAATGCATGGTCTGCTAGTTACCTTGAAGAATTTGTTTGTGAGGATAGAACATGATTACATAACATGCATGACATGGTAGTTTCCTGTGAAGAATCGATTGCGAGGTAACATGAGTATAACCATGCATGGCACTTCTATATTTTCGAACCCAGTATACATTTCCCTGTATTTTCCTCCTAGTTTCAACAGGGACATATCAATGATGTTTCTTGCATTATCCTACTCATACTCTGAACAATGCTGATCTTACATTAACAATGCATGTCCTTTTTGATATGATGGAGTGTCCCTACAGTTACTGCCCTTTGTAATCACACCACCTTTGCCAAAAACAGGGAAGCACAACTGGTTCCTCGCTCGATCAGACGACGGCAAAAGACCGATGATCATTCGGACACATGAGCCAGAAAAGTTATATTGCAAAAAACCCATTGTATACAAGCACCGTGTAATACGTGAGTATCCGGACAGTGGTTGTTACGTCTATGAGCAGGATACCAGCTTGTTGGGGCCTTTAGGATTTTTTAGTTGGAGGCGGGTAAACAGCCTTGGTTCACACTCTTTGTTTCTCGGACTCAATTATCCGATTAACCAGGAGATCACCGTTTGCAAGGACCTTGATGGCAGAGAGGCTCTGTTTGCTATGGAAAACTGTGTCTACACGGCGAGCCCTAGGAGTTTGGGAGCAAACTCCCCTGATTGTCAACGATACAGCCTGCAGCCAAAAGAAGGTGAGAATGACAAAGGCATCCGGATTAACTTTGATCCTTGGATGTCTCAATTACGACAGGCAGTGATGTGGTTCAAGCCTTCAGGTTGATAGGTAATTGGGCTATTGCATCGAAAGGGTGGAGTACTGGTGTCTCCGGATCACTAGTCGCTGAAGCGGGGCTGCAAATTATGATGGTGTTGGATCATCTCTTCGAATGACTTTGTTGTCTTTGCTGCTGGTTCTGGATGGGTAGTTCTTTCTTTTGTTATGCATATTCCTTGTCATTTGGTCATCCTCGTCTATGTCACTCTTACTATGTAATAGTTGCGTCTGTTTAGAATGTCATTCTCGTCTGGATCACGAGAGTCTAAGCGCTGCAGATGGGTTCATTTTGGTGGTGTAGCAAGACTTCTTATGAACTATCATGTCTTGATGTTTATGTCAGTAGTAGTCACTAGTTAGTGTTTGAATGTTGTATATATCGTTGTTTCGAACTGTTTATTGTCTCGAACTACTGGTGGGCTAAATGAGGGCATCACCATTCTCCAGTGTTCAGAGTATATCTCCTTTTTTCAAGTTATATAATTTGAGCTCAGTGTCTTTTCGATGATGTACACTTGTTTGGGCCAATGATGTGTCGTTGAATATGGGCCGAGTAGTAACGCAATGCCAAACAGGTCAATTATGACTCTCACGCCGGGCTCTCCAAAAAAGAAAGAATAAGGACTCTTAGGCCGACATGTGGGCGCCACCAGTGTTTTTGTGCGCTTGCACGCTGAGAGCATATTGGCGCGTGCTCAAAATTCATGCTACCTTTTCATCCCCAGTCTCCCGTCCCTCCCCCACCTCTGGAATCTCGATTCCTACTCCAGTTCCCCCAAATCCCCCTCCCATACTCCCTGTACTCAAGCGCACTATCATGTCGCCGGTCAATGCGGATCTCCGAGCCGGAGATCTTGAGGTCCGTCCTGCCTTCGGTCGCTGTGTGCTGTCGCTCAACAGCGGCATGGCGGCGCTTGACGACCAGTTTGCCGGCAAAGTGCTGATGGTAACCATCAACGGCGACCGGCCTCCCGTCTCGCTGGACGACCTTGTCAAAGCTCTTGGCATTGCGCACGACATCCAAATAAGTGACTTGCTCGTCGAAGTCTGTCCGCCACCGACTGATTTCTTCGTTAGGTTCCAGACAACTTTCAACTGCAGTCGTGTGTTCGAATCTTCCCGGCGTATGTTCTGTGATGGCGCGCTGGTGAGCTTTGATCAGTGGCACCCAGGATGGGGCTCGGTGCCCTCTGAGCTTGAGTTTTTAACAAAGCTTACCTTCCACAGCATGCCTCGACGCGCTTGGAACAGCAAGTCCACGAACAAGCTTATCAACGACCTTAGAGGTGAGCTCGTAAGTATGTTTGTTCCTCCAGACAGCTAGGCTCTGACGGTTATGGCATGGATGAAGAAGCCGTCCACCATACCGAAGGTGATTGGTGTTGAGATACTGGTGCAGGAACCGGGGTTGTACTATTCGTCGCCACCAAGGCCGCCGCGGGCCACGTTAGGGATGTACCTGTATTGAGTGTTCGTGCATGTCGAAGAAGTGGTCAATCCATCAATCGAAGTCCTGCCGCCACCGCTGGTGCTAGGGTCCGTCTACGATGTCCATTATAGGAGTAAACGTTAGACTTTCCCCGTGTTGCTCGGAACGATGGATGGCACAGGGCCTACTCCATCGCGCGGCGGAGGCCACTGCTTCTTTGGGAGAAGAGGCAGGGCTGGCTGCCTGGATGTGCTCTAATTTGAGGTAACAACTGAATCTTGTCAGATACTAGTTAAATCCGAGCTATGGGTGTGAAGCACTGATATGCCAGTACATTTGATTGTGACCTATTCTAATTTTGTACCTGAACTTTTCTTAGACAGGGTTGTACGTCAACTTAATGTGCTAGCAGAACTTATTGTGTTGTCTGTCTGTTTTCTTTGCACAACATTCAAGATATTTCCCCGTCATTGATAAAGACGATGAACCGTTATGTACGACTTCGTTGGTTTCAACATAGCCCTTCCCGTAGCGATCCACTGCTTCCATCCTGATTGTGCCGCCTGCGTGAAATTCTTGTATGCAAGTTCAGTGTGCTATGATGTTCTATATGATTGTGTCAACTATATAAGTTTTTACTGAGCATCAGCAATGCATATGGCTGAAAGATGTATTTACGAGCATCGACCGATGGGTCTCTCTCTCTCTCTCTCTCACACACACACACACGCACGCACAAGTGGGACCCGTTGAATTATTTATTTGCTCGTGACAACTTTTAATTAGGTTCCACTGTAATCTAACTTTTTTCTTAAGTTATTAATTGACCTCAGTGACTTCAAAAAGTTGTACAGAAGCCTTGTTTGGGCCTTTCCGGCGTCGTTGAATGTGGGCTGAGTAACCATGTTAGGTTGTACTGTACTACACATGCCTTTTTTCAACATCAGCAATGCAACTGGGCCGACAGTTGTACACAATATCCAGGTCAACTTGTTATTCTCCACCCCGCTGGGCTGCAAACTTTCCTAGGATGTATGCATTAGGCTTAACAAGAAAATGGACTTTAAGAAATAATAAATGGGATGTAATTATAATAACTGGACAATTACTATGCACCAAACACGTAATTAGTTTAAAAAATATATTATTTTTGGAATTTGAAATTTTTAATTTCATTACTTGTTGTGCGCGCAATATTTCGTTGGATTTTAACGTAATACAACTTTATTTAGAAATTATATTTAACCTGACTAAAAATTTCGAATAAAAATATTTCGGATCCCATCAAAATGTGGGAATTTTTTTGAATTCTGTTTTGAGCGGTTGTTTGAAATTATTAATCGTTGTCCTAGCTAGAAGTTGGGTTGTACTTTTAACAAACTGTAAATGGACTGTAGTAAATTCCATTAGAATTAATAAATGGGCTGTACATTCTTACAAATCGCAAATGGGCTATATGTTCTCTGCCAAATCCGAGCTGTGGGCCTACTAAGTTGACGCGTACCAAGGGCTTTGTCAACTTAGTCAATATAAACGATTCTAGTCGCAGTGATCGTACGATGTCCATCCAATGGCCGTAGTGCTTCTTCAACCTCTGATCTTCTTGCTCCAGCCGCCCAAAGCAGCGCCGGTTGTGTCGCGTGCCCCTGCCTCCCGTGGCCGGCTGTGATGCCGCGGAGGCCTCACCGCCCTGTACTACTCCCACCGCTGGCCAGGCCATCCCTCTACTCACCCACACCCCCTGTTATTCTGCGGCGACGACAGCCTCACACCGCAGCCGAACCAGTGAACCCTCGTACTCCTCTCCGCGCGGGCTTCCACTGCTGTGTCTTCCCCGGCTTTGCGTCGTCCCTTTCCTAGGCCTCGCCGTCGTCCAGACCACCGCCCTGGTGCTCTCGGCGTGGCGTGGTCAACGTGGTTAACGACCGACGTCCATCGGAAGAGTACTGCACGTGGAGAGGCTGATAGCTGGGTCCAGGCGGCCGCAAGGAAGTGCCTCCTTATTACGCGCAAAATAATTATTCCTCCACCTGACAGCAGGGACCCACCGGACGGGCCACCTTATTTCACGAAAAAAATGTTTCCCCCCTAACTGCTGGGACCCATCGGACGGGCCAGCGTATTTCATGAAAAAAACGTTCCCCCCGCTGTGAGCTCAGACCCACCGGAAGTGCCTCCTTATTACGCACAAAAAATGAATACCCCCTGCTAGCTGGGACCCACCATGGTGGGAGGCTGACTTGTGGGCCTACTAAGTTGACTGGGACGGGGGCCTTTGTCAACTTTAGTCAATATGAACGATTCTAGCTCCAGTGACTGTATGATGTCTATCCAACGGCCGTAGTGCTTCTTCAACCTCTGGTGTTCTTGCTCCAGCCGCCCAAAGCAGCGCCGGTCGTGCCGCATGCTCCTGCCTCCCATGGCCGGCTGTGCTGCCGCAGAGGCCTCACCGCCCCTACTATTACCACCGCTGGCCAGGCCCTGCGGCGACATCAGCCTCACACCGCAGCCGAGCCAGTGAACCCTCGTACTCCTCTCCGCGCGGGCTTCCACTGCCGCGTCTTCCCCGGCTCCCCGTCGTCCCCTTCCTAGGCTTCGCCGTCGTCCACCGCCCCGGTACTCTCGATGCGGCGTGGTCAACGTGGTCAAGGGACGACTTCCACCGGACGTGGACTGTACGTGGAGAGGCTGACAGCTGGGTCCACGGCCGCAACAAGGAAGTGCCTCCTTATCACGCGGAAAATAATGATTCCTCCACTTGACAGTTGGGACCCATCGGACGGGCCACTGTATTTCGCAAAAAAACGTTTCCCCTTGACTGCTGGGACCCACCAGCTACATCTTCGCAGGCAAGGAAGTGCCTGACAGTCGGGACCGACCTGGTCGAAGCGTACGTAACGTTGTCATTCTGGTCGCGAACGTGTACGTACATATATACTGGTGGATGTAGAGGCGCGCACGTGTCGTAGTAGAGGCGCGTACGTGTCGTAGTAGAGGCGCGCACGTAGCATGTACACGTGCGTACAGCGGCCAGGGTGCAAGAAAGAAAATACGGCCACATATGTGTACATACCGGCGGGGTCTCGAACGCCTACTCGCGCATACGTATGGCCAGGGCTCGTGTACATGGCTGGGTCAGAACGGAGAAACAATGTCGTCGTCGTGTTCATGGGGAGGCAGTGTCGTCGTCGTGTTCATGGGGAGGCAACGGAATGCGTCCTATTCATCAAGAGGCAACGGAACGCGTGGGAGCCAACCGGCTGGGTCGGAACGGAATGCGTGGTCGTGTTCATCGGGAGGGCTTGGATGGAACAGGCGATGGAAACGAGGCCTGAACGGGGTCCTGTTGATCGGGAGGGGTCTGGCGTACCGCAAAACGGAGGAAACAGACCTCCTACGTTCGAAACGGGGGTCCTGTTGATCGGGAGGGGTGTGGCGTACCGCAAAACGGATGAAACGTACCTCCCACGGTCGAAATGGGGGTCCTATTCATCAGGAGGGGTGTGGCGTACCACAAAACGGGCCTCCACGGGATACTGTTCATCTCCACCGTCGACCTCCTCCAGCCTCCACGGGCTACCGTCGACCTCCTCTAGCCTCCACAGGCTCCTGTTCATCCAGCCTCCACCGCGCGCTACTCCACCGGCTACTGTTCATCCAGCCCTCCACACCACGGGGTCATGTTCAACCACCCCTCCACGGGCACCCCTCCACCGTCTACTGTTCAGCTAGCCCTCCACCACACCACGGGGTCCTGTTCATCCAGAGGCAACGCCATCGCTCACTGTTCATCCAAACCCCCCGCAACGCTCACTGTTCATCCCAGAGGCAGCATCGATCGGCTTCAGTTAGTAGCAGTAGCGAAGGAATCGCTCGATCGGGTTCAGTTAACAGCCATCGATCGATCGCTCGGGTTCAGTAACACGTAGCCTGTAGTGCAATCGCTCGGGTTCAGTTAGAGCCCAACACCTCGCTCGGGTTCAGTTAGAGCCAACGGCTCGCACACACGCGCGTACGTGTACGAGAGAAACGCACATCGCTCGGCCCCCGGCCTCCCACCGTAACCGGGAACTCCCCAAAATTTTCCTCACCTTGCTTCTACCATGGTTTTTTCCGTCATGGACGGCCCAAAGAATGTCATGCAGCTGCGTGTCTGGCCCGCCCAGGACGAAAAGCCCATTTTCTGTCATAATTTTTTGTCATAGAAGTAGGAGCCCACCACATCTATGATGATACCGGGTTTTGTCACAATTATCGTCATAGAAGTGTCATATGTATGACAAAATTTTTTTCATTCGGCCCAAAATGTCACGGATGTGTCTTTTTTTGTAGTGTGTGCATTTTTGTCAAGTCTGACTATGACAAACGACTACACGACGAGACGCCAAGTACCACTACACCTGGAGACCTCGGACCCGTCAAGTCCAACAACGATTGTGCACAACTACCGTCACCCCCGGGAACATCAGATGCGTCAAGTTCCTTTTCAAAAAGTGTACCACTACTGCCATCTTCGGAATCGCTAAGAACGACAAGTACCTTGACGCTTGATGCATAGAACAACTACCATCGCAAAAACGAGACCGGCAAGTTCGATGACCCCAAGTACCTCTTTGAAACGACCGAGTACCACTACCACCGACCCTCGAAGACCCCATGGATGTCAAGTTCCTCGTTGCAACCCCGAACACCTACGGAGTGTGTACAACTACGAAGCGAGAACGACTACTTCCACTACGAACGTCCCGAGAACGTCTACTTCCTCCACTTTGCACCGAATGAGAACCGTCCCGTTTGCATGCTTCGAAGGTATAACCCCGAGACGAACACCCGTGAACGAATGCATGTGTTGTATGAGATGCTTGTTTGGATGTTGTATCCGCCTGTGGGCATTAGTTGTTTCCTCGTTTGACACCGCCGTCAACCCGTGGGAACCCAGGAAACGGTAGAACCCACCATCTCTTGCGTGTTCCATGCATCCGCACACTTCTCTTTTGCATCGATATCTCAATCGAGTTATCGGAACCGGAACATTGCCATGGCACCGTTTCCGTTATCGTCGCCATGGCGCCCCTTTTGTTCCGCCATGATGACAAATGCTTCATAGCATGCTCTTATAAACATTTTTATAAAATTTCTTAAATTTGCATATGTCATCCGCATCATGATAATAACATTTAAAATGTTTAAAATTGTTGTTGCTTTAAATTGCTAAATGCATATGGGGATTTACTGGAATTGTTATTTGATGTTCCTTGCCCCATTTAAATTGTTTAGATAGTATAGTTTTGTTATGCTTCACCTCTTTCCATGTTAACCAACATTTAAATTTGTTGAGTACCTAACCGGGAGTGAACTAAATAATTGATGTGGCGTTCCATCAATATGCAACTCGTTGCATATTGAGCTCCACTTAATTTGTAGTTTTGTTTGTTGCACTTTGCCATGCCATGCATATTTAAACCGGACATGCATCATCCTTGGTTGTGTACTATGCCATGTTTATGTGATGGTGGTTTACTGTGTTGCTTGCTTCTTTCCGGGTTGCTTCTCTCGTTAGCTTCGGTTTCGTTCCAGAGTTGTGAGGATTCGTTCGACTACGTCCGTTTGTCTTCTTCATGGACTCGTTCCTCTTCCTTGCGGGATTTCAGGCAAGATGACCATACCCTCAAAATCACTTCTATCTTTGCTTGCTAGTTGTTCGCTCTATTGCCATGTCGCGCTACCTACAACTTGCTATATCATGCCTCCCATATTGCCATGTCAAGCCTCTAGCCCACCTTCCTAGCAAACCGTTGTTTGGCTTGTTACTGCTTTTGCTCAGCCCCTCTTATAGTGTTGCTAGTTGCAGGTGAAGTTGAAGTTTGTTCCATGTTGGAACATGGATATGTTTGGATATCACAATATCTATTATTTTAATTAATGCATCTATATACTTGGTAAAGGGTGGAAGGCTCGGCCTTATGCCTGGTGTTTTGTTCCACTCTAGCCGCCCTAGTTTCCGTCATACCGGTGTTATGTTCCTTGATTTTGTGTTCCTTACGCAGTTGGGTGTTATGGGAACCCCTTGACAGTTCGCTTTGAATAAAACTCCTCCAGCAAGGCCCAACCTTGGTTGTACATTTGCCTAACAACCTATGACCTTCCCTTGGGTTTTCGCGAGCCCGAGGGTCATCTTTATTTTAACCCCCCGGCCAGTGCTTCTCTAAGTGTTAGTACAAACTGGGCGATGTCCTGCGCCCCCTGGGCAACCAGGGTCTATGCCAACCCGACGTCTTTCCCATCCGGTGTGCCCTGAGAACGAGATATGTGCAGCTCCTATCGGGATTTGTCGGCACATTCGGGTGGCTTTCCTGGTCTTGTTTTACCATTACCGAAATGCCTTGTAACCGGGATTCCGACTGATTGGGTCTTCTCGGGAGAAGGAATATCCTTCGTTGACTATGAGAGCTTGTGATGGGCTAAGTTGGGACACCCCTGCAGGGTTTGAACTTTCGAAAGCCATGCCCGCGGTTATGTGGCAGATGGGAATTTGGTAATGTCCGGTTGTAGAGAACTTGACACTTGACTTAATTAAAATGCATCAACCGCGTGTGTAATCGTGATGGTCTCTTCTCGGCGGAGTCCGGGAAGTGAACACGGTCTTGTGTTATGCTTGAACGTAAGTAGCTTTCAGGATCACTTCTTGATAACTTCTAGTTCACGACCGTTGCGTTGCTTCTCTTCTCGCTCTTATTTGCGTATGTTAGCCACCATATATGCTTAGTGCTTGCTATAGCTCTAGCTCATTACCCTATCCTACCCATAAGCTTAAATAGTCTTGATCTCGCGGGTGTGAGATTGCTAAGTCCTCGTGACTCACAGATACTTCCAAACAGTTGCAGTTGCCGATGATTCCAGTGCTGGTGACGCAACCCAGCTCAAGTGGGAGCTTGATGAAGATCTTGATCGTTGTTTTGTTTCGTTTCCTGTTGATCAGTAGTGGAGCCGAGTTGGGACGATCAGGGATCTAGCATTTGGGGTTGTCTTCTTTTATTTTGGTTCCGTAGTCGGACCTTGATTGTATTCTGGATGATGTATGTTTAACTTGTTATATGTGTGAAGTGGCAATTGTAAGCCAACTCTTTATCCCTTTCTTATTCAGTACATGGGATTGTGTGAAGATTACCCCTCTTGCGACAAACCTGCCATGCGGCTATGCCTCCAAGTCGTGCCCCGAGACGTGGGAGATATAGCCGCATTGTGGGTGTTACAAGTTGGTAATCAGAGCCTTCCCCGACTTAGGATCCCCCTGCTTGATCGAATCGCTGACGTTATTGAGTCTAGAACAAAATGTTTTGTGTCTTAGGATTATATATATCAGAGAGTAGGATTCTTTTTACTCCTCCGCCCCTTCGTCGCTCTGGTGAGGCCTCCTGACGTAGAGTTTTGACTCTCCTCTCCTTAAATTTCACGATTTTTTTAGGATCACGTGGGTATATTGGAATCGTTCTGATGGTTTTGTGACGAGAACATTGTTCTTGGTGCCTCCTGACATTTAGGGGTTGTTGCAGTGTCCCGGGGAGTTGAGCTCCGAGGTGTTGTCATCACAATTTTATCGTTGAAGTTCTGGAATACCTGAGTTCTCCAACGCTGAAAATCTCTTTTATGAAGTTGTTGATGAGATAACCTCGACGCCACCCAGTACTAGGGCGGGAGTTCGGGAGTATTGCCATAACTCGTATAACAGATGCTTTTCGAAGGTTGAGGTAAATGATTTCCGAAGGTTTCTTGGTTATGTGTTGAAGGATGGATACAACTGGATGTAGGATTTATTAGTTTTGGGTGAGATATTATGCTTCCCCTGTATCCCCAACACCTGATTGCATAACCACAAAGTTTCGGGAGTTTATAAGTGGGAATTCAAGTATCACGTAGGATATCCTTCCAACAGACACATGATACGATATGGGGTCTATCATATGTTTGTTTCCAGCTTATTTTGCAAGTCAATCCCTTGTTTTGTTTTGAGTTGTGGTATTCGAGTTGCTTCGAAGTCAAACGTTGATTCCATGTCTCTTTCTAAATGGTGTTCTCATATTTCTATGGGAATACTAATCCTTCATGATAAGCGAGATTGTCATGTCAATCCTTTTCAACCGGTGTGTTCCTCTTCAAGTGGATCCGATCATTTCAACATTCGCAAGATCAATTCTAAGTTTTTTCTCAATGGTGTTCATTTCATCCATCCCAAGTTGTCTTTGTTTTCCCACCCTCCCTCCCTTATTTCTTCAAGGACTCAGATTTCTTAATCAAGTATCTATTTTATGGATGTGAAGTCTCTCCATTCTTTTCCGTCAATGTCCTTATCCGGTGATTCTCAGGAAGATACTAACAGAGCTTCAATTTCATCATTATTCATTCTCTTTCTTCTCCTATGGATTCAATTCAAGCCTCGCCGATCATATCTTTTCTTCGTTTCAAATGTTTTCTCATGCCGGTGCACCTCTTCTCGCCATTCATTTGTTCTGGAGTGCTGAAGATATCTCGAAGATTCACGTTTCCACTCTACATTCGTTCAACCTATTCCGAGGTTGTTATCTCATTCAAGCCATTTAATTCAACCGGCGCAATCTCTCTTTTCAAGCAACCTCGTCAACGGTGTGTCTTTTAAGTGGGCCCTAACCCACAAGTCTTTTCCCAGGATCTTACCTAACTATTCTAATTTTCTGGAGTTATTTTCAAATTCATTTCAAAGTTTGACGTAAGAATGAATTGTCATCAGTCAAATGTCTTTCTCCAAGATCTTTCATATTCTTTTCACTGTTGATTCAACCTTTATATTCTGCATTATTCCGGAGTGTCTCAACAATTCATGGTGTTGTTCCCCGTCATCATTCTCGGATTTGAAGACCGAAGAGGAGTTCCTCTTAAATCCTTACCCGTTCTTCCAAAGATTCAAATGCTAGCTTGATGCCATCCTCTCATAATTGTTTGCGATTGTGAGAATTTTTTTCACCCATCCAGAGCAATTCAAGAGTCTTTTCAGTTTGATTCTCCGAAGACCATCATTGCGGGTTTATTCATTCTGAACTTTCAGCTCTCATTCCCCAAATCTTACCAGTGCGTCGCTCAAGTACTCTCTAGTCAGTTCATGATCTCTTTGTTTCACTTGAATCTAAATTCCCTCAAGGATCAACGCTGTTCTCTAATTCTTCTCGGTGAATTGTGCTTTTGCTACTTTCATGTTCAATTCTTACGGTGGTTCGTTCAAGGGTTCTCCTACTTCATTATCATATAGATTCATTTGTTCTTTCCAATCCTACCGGTGGTTCGTTGAAGACCTTCCCAAGTTTGCGCCATATCTATCTTAATCCGTTCTACGAGAATAAGTAGTATGCTAAATCCATTGCTTCTCATTGATTTAAGTTGATGAAGGATAAGCAGAACATAATTTCTTATTCTTGTATTTCCTCAAGGTTATTAATTCCTTTGTTCGGAGTTTGTTCATGAGGAATAAACTCTTGGTTCGAAATGATCCATCTTTCTTTTCCGAAGGTCCAACCTATATTAATTATCTCGTTGTGAAGCTCCATCTAATCTTTGCAAGGTTTCTTCTTGTTCTTTTCAATTTTCACTTCTACCATTTCTTTTGTTACCAGAGTTCAACATGGTGGTTCATCATGATTTAATTCATCCTCGAAGTGTTCTTCAAGATTCTTATGTGAGGAGTTCAAGCATTCTTCATCTTGCATTCCGAAATGCAATTCGTTCTACTTTATCTTTCGAGGTGGTGTTATGTCACTCTTGACAATTTCCCTTCGTGTGTCATGATTCAATAGTTGTCAAGAATGAGATAGTTAAACCCATCAATTTCTTCGAGCATGAGCTCTTCTCAATCCATCAATCTCTTCATTGGAGTTATCTCGGGTTATATTTCACCTAAAGCCTATCCTAACGATGGTTGCGATTGTGGTGCTTATCAATAATCCAATCTTCTCCTTCCTGTCTTGGTGAAGAAGTTTACATCTCTTCTTTGTTCCCGATCAATCTTTGTTTTCGGTAGCAGAACTTCACCCCAGTTTTGAGATGTCTTCCATAAGCCCACTACAACATTATTCGTTTCGTTGGTGGTTTTCCAACAACTCCGTTATAACCTTCTTGGAAGGGTTCTCTCCAAGCTCATTTGTGGCAGAAGTTGGCATTCCAATGAGTTATGTTCTATTCTTTCTTCCGGAGGCAGTGTGTTGTTGATCTCATCAAGTATCCTCTCATCTTGTCAAGTTCATGTTCAATTCTTTCCATTTACAATCGGAGTGCTGCCCAAATTATATCATTCTTATTCCTTCTCTATCTTGTTTTAACTGGAGTGTTGTGACTATCATTCCTCTTCTAACCAGAATCTCATCCAAGTGCTTTCATTTTTCCAAGTTCATATTATTGCCTTCCTTTTTCCAACCGGAGTGTTGTCGTAATTGATCCTTATCATCCCTTGTACATCACGTTTCAACCGGAGTGCTTGCATGTACTTCCTGTCCATTGGAACCCTTTTTCTTATGTCTTTCAACCTACAAGGTTCTAGCAATGTGCCTTGTTCCTCTTTTCTAACGGAGTGTTTCCAACTTTGTTCATCTTTGTTGTATTCTTTCTTTCAATTTGTTCAACCTCGCGAGGTTCGTGGTTTCACTCTTTTGTCAAGAAGCAACTTTGTTTTACCTCTTCCTTTTACGTTTCTCTCTGGTGCCATCTCTAGATCTCGGGACGAGATCCTCTCGTAGTGGTGGAGTGTTGTGATGCCCCGAGACCGATATGCCACGTGTCTTCCAGTTTTTCGCTGACGTTGCCATGTCATTTGCTTGCGTGTTGCATTTCATCATGTCACCTCTTGCATCGCATCATGTCATCATGCCATCATATTATTAATTTATAACTCTTTTAAATAAATTGTATGGATCTTCGGTCCATTTAAATCGAGGGAAATTCACATGGTGAAATTCTCTTTAAAACATATCCTCCCAATATTTAGGGAGCTATAATAAATATCCCGTTAATTTTTGGAATCACCCATAAACACACTTGCAATTAATCACATGCCTTTTTCCGCTTCAATTTTGGTCCCCAAACTTTTCCTGTAAATTCTTTCGTCACTTCCCCGACCTCCACCTAAATTCTCTACATTTCTGGGCACTTCAAAACCCTAGTCCTAGTTCAAACCAATTTGAATTAAATTCAAATGAGTTTGAATTCATATCGTTCGATCTTGACACTTCTAATTTTCTCGGACCAAGCATATTTTTGTAAGTCCAAGGATATTAACCGCATGCCCAAATTCTTCATCCAACCTTCTCTTCTCTCTTTTCCTTTTCTTTTAGTTCTCTGTTTTTTAAAAGAAAAGAGGAGTGAGGAAGAGAGAGCTTAGCAGCAGGCCTCTCTAGGCCAATCCATCCCCGCCGGCCTGTTGGACCTCCACCCAACCGGGCCTCCCGCGCCGGCCCATAGGCCAGCCGCCCCACCTAACCCTAGCCCACACCCTCTGGCCAATCCTCTCTCCCCCCTTCGTTTCCTCCTAGTGCCGCCAGGAGATACGCTCGATCTCCCTGTTCTTTCTCCTCCCAGCGCCCTCCTCTGGTCCTCTCCCTTGCACCGTCACCCAGAGAGGGAGAGAGAGGAGCGAGACCCCCCTGTCGCTGAGCGCCCGAGGAGAGGAGCTCCTCGAGCATCGGCCGCCCTCAGCAGCCTCCTCCCCTCTCCTCCCCGCGCCTTCCCGAGAGCCATGGCCGCCGCCCGTTCCCTGCAGTCGCTGCCGTCCAACCTGCGCCGGCGACTTCCGCCTCCAGTCATTGCCGGCGAGCACGCCGCAGCCCGAGCGCTCCTCGCCACGCAGGCATCCCCATCCCGAACCCTCCTCGTTGCTTGCATCTTCTCCGGCAGCGTCGCCGTGCCCGCACGCCTCTGGCGAAGCTGCGAAGGCCCCGTCGTCGTCCTGTTCAACTCGCACCATCGGGGACCGGATCGCCTCGTCAGATCTGGTGGATCCCCACTATTTCCCGTGCCTGCAGGTCCCATCTTGCCGAACCCCCCCATCAGCAGCGCCGGCTCGCCCTGCTGCCATGTCCTGCCGCTGCCGCTGCTTTCCCTGCTTCACACGCTGGCAAGCTCGAAGGCCGTCCCCAGAGAACTTACCTACGACAAGTTCGTGTACCCACGCTGTGTGTTTTCTGCTGCCAAGTACCACGACTACAACCGGTGTGCATTTTTGCCGAGTCCGACTACGACAAACGACTACACGACGAGACGCCAAGTATCACTATACCCGGAGACCTCGGACCCGTCAAGTCCAACAACGATTGTGCACAACAACCGTCACCCCGGGAACATCAGATGCGTCAAGTTCCATTTGAAAAGTATACCACTATCGCCATCTTTGGAATCGCTAAGAACGACAAGTACCTTGACGTCCGATGTATAGAACAACTACCGTCGCAAAAACGAGACCGGCAAGTTCGATGACCCCAAGAACCTCTTCGAAACGACCGAGTACCACTACCGCCGACCCTCGAAGACCGCATGAACGTCAAGTTCCTCGTTGTGACCCCGAACACCTACGGAGTGTGTACAACTACAAAGCGAGAACGACTACTTCCACTACGAACGTCCCGAGAACGTCTACTTCCTCTACTTTGCACCGAATGAGAATCGTCCCGTTTGCACGCTTCGAAGGTATAACCCCGAGACAAACGCCCGTGAACGAATGCATGTGTTGTATGAGATGCTTGTTTGGATGTTGTATCCGCCCGTGGGCATTAGTTGTTCCCTCGTTTGACACCGCCGTCAACCCGTGGGAACCAGGAGCACCCCACCATCTCTTGCGTGTTTCATGCATCCGCACACTTCTCTTTTGCATTGGTATCTCAATCGAGTTGTCGGAATCGGAACGTTGCCGTGGCACCGTTTCCGTTATCGTCGCCGTGGCACCCCTTTTGTTCCGCCACGATGACAAATGCTTCATAGCATACTCTTATCCACATTTTTATAAAATTGCTTAAACTTGCATATGTCATCCGCATCATGATAATAACATTTAAAATGTTTAAAATTGTTGTTGCTTTAAATTGCTAAATGCATATGGGGATTTACAGGAATTGTTATTTGATGTTCCGGCCCCATTTAAATTGTTTAGATAGTATAGTTTTGTTATGCTTCACCTCTTGCCATATTAACCAACATTTAAATTTGTTGAGTACCTAACCGGGAGTGAACTAAATAATTGATGTGGTGTTCCGTCAATATGCAACTCGTTGCATATTGAGCTCCACTTAATTTGTAGTTTTGTTTGTTGCACTTTGCCATGCGATGCATATTTAAACCGGACATGCATCATCCGGTTTATGTGATGGTGGTTTACTGTGTTGCTTGCTTCTTTTCGGGTTGCTTCTCTCGTTAGTCGGTTTCGTTCCGGAGTTGTGAGGGTTCGTTCGACTACGTCCGTTTGTCTTCTACATGGACTCGTTCTTCTTCCTTGCGGGATTTCAGGCAAGATGACCATACCCTCGAAATCACTTCTATCTTTGCTTGCTAGTTGTTCGCTCTATTGCCATGCCGTGCTACCTACCACTTACTATATCATGCCTCCCATATTGCCATGTCAAGCCTCTAACCCACCATCCTAGCAAACCGTTGTTTGGCTTGTTACCACTTTTGCTCAGCCCCTCTTATAGCGTTGCTAGTTGTAGGTGAATTTGAAGTTTGTTCCATGTTGGAACATGGATATGTTGGGATATCACAATATCTATTATTTTAATTAATGCATCTATATACTTGGTAAAGGGTGGAAGGCTCGGCCTTATGCCTGGTGTTTTGTTCCACTCTAGCCGCCCTAGTTTCCGTCATACCGGTGTTATGTTCCTTGATTTTGCGTCCCTTACGCGGTTGGGTGTTATGGGAACCCCTTGACAGTTCGCTTTGAATAAAACTCCTCCAGCAAGGCCCAACCTTGGTTTTACATTTGCCTAACAACCTATAACCTTCCCTTGGGTTTTCGCGAGCCCGAGGGTCATCTTTATTTTAACCCCCCGGGCCAGTGCTTTTCTAAGTGTTGGTCCGAACTGGGCGATGTCCGGCGCCCCCTGGGCAACCAGGGTTTATGCCAACCCGACGTATTTTCCATCCGGTGTGCCGTGAGAACGAGATATGTGCAACTCCTATCAGGATTTGTCGGCACATTCGGGCGGTTTTGCTGGTATTGTTTTACCATTGTCGAAATGTCTTGTAACCGGGATTCCGAGACTGATCGGGTCTTCCCGGGAGAAGGAATATCCTTCATTGTCCGTGAGAGCTTGTGATGGGCTAAGTTGGGACACCCCTGCAGGGTTTGAACTTTCGAGAGCCATGCCTGCGGTTATGTGGCAGATGGGAATTTGTTAATGTCCGATTGTAGAGAACTTGACACTTGACTTAACTAAAATGCATCAACCACGTGTGTAACCGTGATGGTCTCTTCTCGGCGGAATCTGGGAAGTGAACACGGTCTTGTGTTATGCTTGAACATAAGTAGCTTTCAGGATCACTTCTTGATCACTTCTAGTTCACGACCGTTATGTTGCTTCTCTTCTCGCTCTTATTTGCGTATGTTACCCACCATATATGCTTAATGCTTGCTGCAACTCCACCTCAATACCCTGTCCTACCCATAAGCTTAAATAGTCTTGATCTCGCGGGTGTGAGATTGCTGAGTCATCGTGACTCACAAATACTTCCAAACAGTTGCATGTGCCGATGATTCCAGTGCAGGTGACGCAACCCAGCTCAAGTGGGAGCTTGATGAAGATCTTGATCGTTGTTTTGTTTCATTCCTGTTGATCAGTAGTGGAGCCCAGTTGGGACGATCGGGGATCTAGCATTTGGGGTTGTCTTCTTTTTTTTGGTTCCGTAATCGGACCTTGATTGTATTTTGGATGATGTATGTTTAACTTGCTATATGTGTGAAGTGGCGATTGTAAGCCAACTCTTTATCCCTTTCTTATTCAGTACATGGGATTGTGTGAAGATTACCCCTCTTGCGACAAACCTATCATGCGGCTATGCCTCTAAGTCATGCCCCGACACGTGGGAGATATAGCCGCATTGTGAGTGTTACAATAAGTCTGTTGCTCGCTCCATTGTTCTAGAGAACAAAGTCTTAGTCATCTTGCCCATGAGGCATGGTTCGCAAGCATCAAGTGATTCATAATCAAGTGATTCCAAAAGCCCATCAGCATGGAGTTTCTTCATGCGCTTTACACAAATATGACTTAAACGGCAGTGGCACAAATAAGTTGCACTATCATTATTAAACTTATATCTTTTGGCTTCAATACTATGAATATGTGTATCACTACTATCAAGATTCAATAAAAATAGACCACTCATTAAGGGTGCATGACCATAAAAGATATTACTCATATAAATAGAACAACCATTATTCTCTGATTTAAATGAATAACCGTCTCGCATCAAACAAGATCCAGATATAATGTTCATGCTTAACGCTGGCACCAAATAACAATTATTCAGGTCTAAAACTAATCCTGAAGGTAGATGTAGAGGTAGCGTGCCAACCGCGATCACATCGACTTTGGAACCATTTCCCACGCGCATCGTCACCACATCCTTAGCCAATCTTCGCTTAATCCGTAACCCCTGTTTCGAGTTGCAAATATGAGCAATAGAACCGGTATCAAATACCCAGGTGCTACTATGAGCATTTAGTAAGGTACACATCAATAACATGTATATCGAATATACCTTTCACTTTGCCATCCTTCTTATCCGCCAAATACTTGGGGCAGTTCCGCTTCCAGTGACCAGTCCCTTTGCAGTAGAAGCACTCAGTCTCAGGCTTAGGTCCAGACTTGGGCTTCTTCACTTGAGCAACAAATTGCTTGCCGTTCTTCTTAAAGTTCCCCTTCTTCCCTTTGCCCTTCTTCTTGAAACTATTGATCTTATTGACCATCAACACTTGATGCTCCTTCTTGATTTCTACCTCTGCAACCTTTAGCATTGCGAAGAGCTCGGGAATTGTCTTATCCATCCCTTGCATATTATAGTTCATCACAAAGCTTTTGTAGCTTGGTGGCAGTGATTGAAGAACTCTGTCAATGACACTATCATCAGGAAGATTAACTCCTAGTTGAGTCAAGTGGTTGTGGTACCCAGACATTCGGAGTATATGTTCACTCACAGATCTATTCTCCTCCATCTTGTAGCTATAGAACTTATTGGGCATTTGCTTGAAATATTAACTTCAACTCCTGGAACATCTCATATGCTCCACGACGTTCACAATGTCGTTGAAGTCCCGATTATAAGCCATAAAGCATGGCACACTGAACTATTGAGTAGTCATCAGCTTTGCTCTGCCAGACATTCATAACATCTGGTGTTGCTCCTACAGCGGGCTTTGCACCTAGCGGTGCTTCCAGGACGTAATTCTTCCGCGCAGCAATGAGGATAATCCTCAAGTTATGGACCCAGTCCGTGTAGTTGCTACCATCATCTTTCAACTTAGCTTTCTCTAGGAACGCATTAAAATTCAAAGGAACAGTAGCACAGGCCATTTATCTACAACAACATAGACATGCAAAATACTATAAAGTACTAAGTTCATGATAAATTAAAGTTCAATTAATCATATTACTTAAGAACTCCCAGTTAGATAGATATCTCTCTAGTCATCTAAATGATCACGTGATCCATATCAACTAAACCATGTCCGATCATCACGCGAGATGGATAAGTTTTCAAGTGAACATCACTATGTTGATCATATCTACTATATGATTCACGCTCGACCTTTCGGTCTCAGTGTTCCGAGGCCATATCTGCATATGTTAGGCTCGTCAAGTTTAACCCGAGTATTCTACGTGTGCAAAACTGTCTTGCACCCATTGTATGTGAACGTAGAGCTTATCACACCCGATCATCACGTGGTGTCTCGGCACGATGAACTGTAGCAACGGTGCATACTCAGGGAGAACACTTATACCTTGAAATTTAGTGAGAGGTCATCTTATAATGCTACCGCCGTACTAAGAAAAATAAGATGCATAAAGGATAAACATCACATGCAATCAAAATAAGTGATATGATATGGCCATCATCATCTTGTGCCTTTGATCTCCATCTCCAAAGCACCATCATGACCACCATCATCACCGTCTTGACACCTTGATCTCCATCGTAGCATCGTTGTCGTCTCGCCAACTATTGCTTCTACGACTATCGCTACCGCTTAGTGCTACCTCTTGAGCACTGCATTGGTTTTCCCTTGAAGAGGAGAGGGTGATGCAGCAAAGTAGCGTAAGTATTTCCCTCAGTTTTTGAGAACCAAGGTATCAATCCAGTAGGAGATCATGCTCAAGTCCCACGCACCTACACAAACAAATAAGAACGTTGCAACCAACGCGATAAAGGGGTTGTCAAGCCCTTCACGGTCACTTACGAGAGTGAGATCCGATAGATATGATAAGATAATATTTTTGGTATTTTTATGATAAAGATGCAAAGTAAAATAAAAGGCAAAAGAAATAACTAAGTATTGGAAGATTAATATGATGGAAGATAGACCTGGGGGCCATAGGTTTCACTAGTGGCTTCTCTCAAGAGCATAAGTATTACGGTGGGTAAACGAATTACTGTCGAGCAATTGATAGAATTGAGCATAGTTATGAGAATATCTAGGTATGATCATGTATATAGGGATCATGTCCGAGACAAGTAGACCGAAACGATTCTGCATCTACTACTATTACTTCACACATCGACCGCTATCCAGCATGCATCTAGAGTATTAAGTTCATAAGAACAGAGTAATGCTTTAAGGAAGATGACATGATGTAGAGGGATAAACTCATGCAATACGATATAAACCCCATCTTTTTATCCTCGATGGCAACAATACAATACGTGTCGGTTCCCTTTCTGTCACTAGGATTGAGCACCGCAAGATTGAACCCAAAGCTAAGCACTTCTCCCATTGCAAGAAAGATCAATCTAGTAGGCCAAACCAAACTGATAATTCGAAGAGACTTGCAAAGATAAACCAATTATACATAAAAGAATTCATAGGAGAATCAAATATTGTTCATAGATAATATGGATCATAAACCCAGAATTCATCGGATCTCGACAAACACACCGCAAAAGAAGATTACATTGAATAGATATCCAAGAGAATCGAGGAGAACTTTGTATTGAGATCCAAAGAGAGAGAAGAAGCCATCTAGCTAATAATTATGGACCCGTAGGTCCGAAGTAAACTACTCACACATCACCGGAGAGGCCATGGAGTTGATGTAGAGGCCCTCCGTGATCAATGCTCCCTCCGGCGGAGCTCCGAAAAAGGCCCCGAGATGGGATCTCTCCAGTACACATGGTTGCGGCAGTGGAATTAGGTTTTCGTGGTGCTCCTGGATGTTTGGGGTGTACGTGGATATATATAGGAGGAAGAAGTACGTCGGTGGAGCAACGGAGGGCCCACGAGGGTGGAGGGCGCGCCTAGGGGGGTAGGCACACCCCCACCTCGTGCCTTCCTCCCTTGTTTCTTGATGGCCACTCCGGCTCTCCTGGGTCACGTTTGTTGAGAAAATCACGTTCCCGAAGGTTTCATTCCGTTTGGACTCCATTTGATATTCCTTTTCTTCAAAACCCTAAAATAGACAAAAACAGCAATTTGGGTTGGGCCTTCGGTTAGTAGGGTAGTCCCAAAAATGATATAAAAGTGTAAAATAAAGCCCATTAACATCCAAAATAGATAATATAATAGCATGGAGCAATCAGAAATTATAGATACGTTGGAGACGTATCAAGCATCCCCAAGCTTAATTCCTGCTCGTCCTCGAGTAGGTAAATGATAAAAGAAGAATTTTTGATGTGGAATGCTTTCTAACATATTTCTCAATGTAATTTTTCTTTATTGTGGCATGAATGTTCAGATCCAAAAGATTGAAGATAAAAGTTTAATATTGACATAAAAATAATAATACTTCAAGCATACTAACTAAGCAATTATGTCTTGTCAAAATAACATGGCCAAAGAAAGTTATCCCTACAAAATCATAGTCTCGCTATGATCTATCTTCACCACACAAAATATTTAAATCATGCACAACCCCAATGACAAGCCAAGCAATTGTTTCATACTTTTGATGTTCTCAAAAATTTTCAATCTTCACGCAATATATGAGCGTGAGCCATGGATATAGCACTATGATGGAATAGAATGGTGGTTGTGGAGAAGACAAAAAGGTAGAAGATAGTCTCACATCAACTAGGTGTATCAACAGGCTATGGAGATGCCATCAATAGATATCAATGTGAGTGAGTAGGGATTGCCATGCAACGGATGCACTAGAGCTATAAGTATATGAAATCTCAACAAAAGAAACTAAGTGGGTGTGCATCCAACTTTCTTGCTCACGAAGACCTAGGGCATTTTGAGGAAGCCCATCATTGGAATATACAAGGCAAGTTCTATAATGAAAAAAATTCCCACTAGTATAAGAAAGTGATATCATAGGAGACTCTCTATATGAAGAACATGGTGCTACTTTGAAGCACAAGTGTGGAAAAAGGATAGTAACATTGTCCCTTCTCTCTTTTTCTCTCGTTTTTTATTTGGGACTTCTTTTTTCTTTTCTTTTTGGCCTCTTTTCTCTTTTTTTCGTCCGGAGTCTCATCTCGACTTGTGGGGGAATCATAGTCTCCATCATCCTTTCCTCACTTGGGACAATGCTCTAATAATGATGATCATCACACTTTATTTACTTACAACTCAAGAATTACAACTCAATAATTAGAACAAAATATGACTCTATGTGAATGCCTTCGGCGGTGTACCGGGATGTGCAATGATGCATGAGTGACATGTATGAAAGAATTATGAACGGTGGCTTTGCCATAAATATGATGTCAACTACATGATCATGCAAGCAATATGACAATGATGAAGTGTGTCATAATAACGGAACAGTGGAAAGTTGCATGGCAATATATCTCGGAATGGCTATGGAAATGCCATAATAGGTAGGTATGGTGGCTGTTTTGAGGAAGGTATATGGTGGGTTTATGGTACCGGCGAAAGTTGCGCGATACTAGAGAGGCTAGCAATGGTGGAAGGGTGAGAGTGCGTATAATTCATGGACTCAACATTAGTCATAAAGAACCCACATACTTATTGCAAAAATCTATTAGTTATCAAAACAAAGTATTACGCGCATGCTCCTAGGGGGATAGATTGGTAGGAAAAGACCATCGCTCGTCCCCGACCGCCACTCATAAGGAAGACAATCAATAAATAAATCATGCTCCGACTTCATCAGATAACGGTTCACCATACGTGCATGCTACGGGAATCACAAACTTCAACACAAGTATTTCTCAAATTCACAACTACTCAACTAGCATGACTCTAATATCACCATATCCATATCTCAAAACAATTATCAAGTATCAAACTTCTCATAGTATTCAATGCACTTATGTGAATGTTTTTATTATTGCCATGTTGTTCTAAAGGACTCTCAAAATAATATAAGTGAAGCATGAGAGAACAATAGTTTCTATAAAACAAATCCAGCACCGTGCTCTAAAAGATATAAGTGAAGCACTAGAGCAAAAACTATATAGCTCAAAAGATATAAGTGAAGCACATAGAGTATTCTACTAAATTTCAATTCATGTGAGTCTCTCTCAAAAGGTGTGTACAGCAAGGGTGATTGTGGTAAACTAAAAAGCAAAGACTCAAATCATACAAGACGCTCCAAGCAAAACACATATCATGTGGTAAATAAAAATATAGCTCCAAGTAAAGTTACCGATAGACGAAGACGAAAGAGGGGATGCCTTCCGGGGCATCCCCAAGATTAGGCTTTTTGCTGTCCTTGGATTTAACCTTGGGGTGCCATGGGCATCCCCAAGGTTAGGCTCTTGCCACTCCTTGTTCCATAATCCATCAAATCTTTACCCAAATCTTGAAAACTTCACAACACAAAACTCAAAATAGAAAATATCATGAGCTCCGTTAGCGAAAGAAAACAAAACACCACTTCAAGTTTGTTGGCATTCTGGGAACAGCGGTCCCCAGACTTGCCTGCCTGCGGCCCATGGCGCGGCTGTGTTGGCAGGCCTGTACGGCCCATCTTCATCGACAAGGAGCCAAGACCCTCGCGAGGGGCCAAGCCTCGCGAGGCGGACGACGCAAGACCTCCTCAGGAGCGGCCTCACCAAGCTGCCTCGCGAGGAGCGGAGATATCAAGGCAGGGCGAACCTCACGAGGCTCTCGTGACGTGAGCCGTGACGATCGACACTAGGTGGGCACCAGGAGGGCGCCAGCATGCGCAGTGTCATTGCTTCCTCTTTCGTGCTAAGGGAGCAAGTGCAGGCGCGGAGTACCGAGGCATCAAGCAAAGGTTTCCATATTGGTGCAACGAGACCAAGACTCGTAGGACGGCAGGACGGAGGTCACCGTGGAGCCCAAGACGGCGTCATCACCAGAACCTTTGGTAGGCGAAGACCACCTTTTGTCAGGATAGCTCGTACTAGTTGTGCCCTTTCAAATTGGCCGCCATTGTTGGCTGCCTTCCCGCTCAATATTTGGGAAGAGGACCAGGGCCTCTATAGATAGAACTAGCCACCACAAATAGAAGGGGGGGATCAAGAGCCAACCCTTAGCCACACCGAACACAAGAACACCTCAACCTCAAGAGGCTGTTCTTCATCTTGTACTGTTCATCATCAGCCCAAGAGTTAATCCACCACCACACTGGAGTAGGGTGTTACACCACAACGGTGGCCCGAACCAGTATAAATCTTGTGTCTTTGTGTTGCGAGTGTGTCGAGTTCGTCCGCGAGAACTTAACATGCTAGGGCGTAGATCGGTAGAAGGGAAGGAACTTCGCGCGCAACCCAGTGTTCGAACCTTAAGGGTCTGCCGGAACCCCAAACCCGACATTTGGCGCGCCAGGTAGGGGTGCGTCGTAGCCTCCCTTCCGTCGATCGGTGCTCCGTCGTTCCCTCGCTCCGTCGTCCCCATGGTGGACGCTCGCCGCACTCGAGCTGAGCGCCGGGCTGCCCTTACCTCCTGCGTTGCTCAGAAAGCTCCTGTCGGCGGGCCACCTCATCGTTCCCCGTCGCCTGCCGCCAACGCCGCCATCGGCCCGGCGGGGAACAAGCAGCAAGCGTCCTCGCTGCACCCATCGGTGCGGCAGGACGTCCCCACCGCCGACCCCGGCCAGTTCCTCATCCCACGCACGTCGCGTTCCCATGGACATGCAGGCCGCGCTCCTCATGGCGAACGAGCTCCTGCGCTACCGCCCGATCGACGACCTCTACGAGGAATGGCTCGACCGCGTCGCTAATCTCGTCCGCGCCATAGGGGGTTCCCCGGCACCGTCCCGCTCTCTACCTCGCCCTCCTCCATCCACGGGCGGCGTGGCTCATGAAGTGCCTCCACCACCTCTGCCCCAAGACGGCGCCTTGGCGCAAAGGCGCGCGGCCCCACGGCGCGATCCACCACACTCGGTGCCCGTGCACGAAGAAAGAAGCTGCCAAGAAATTCCTCGGCCACGAGAAGCTGCACCTGTGCTCCCCGCGCCGCCTCGCCAAGCCTGCGCGCTACCTGTGGAGGCGGCGCGCGAGCCTCATCAAGTCCAAGCTCCACCTCTGAGGCGGGCCCCGTCGACCACGGACGGCTGCCGCGCCTTCACCCCAGAGCTGCATAGCGTTGCCTGACTGGGCAAGTTCAAGCCGGATCTGCCTCCTCGCTACGACGGCACCCCCGACCCCGTGGAGTTCCTGCAACTCTACGAGCTGAGCATCGAAGTGGCCAACAGCGACGAAAAAGTCATGGCGAACTGGTTTCCTATGGCTCTCAAGGATTGTGCCCGCTCCTGGCTCCTGAACCTACCGCACGGCTCGATCTCCTCCTGGGACGAGATGCGCGACCGCTTCATCGCCAACTTCCAGGGCACTGATATGTCTCCATCATATCTACTTTTCCAAACACTTTTGCCCTTGTTTTGGACTCTAACTTGCATGATTTTAATGGAACTAACCCGGACTGACGCTGTTTTCAGCAGAATTACCATGGTGTTATTTATGTGCAGAAAACAAAAGTTCTCGGAATGACCTGAAACTTCACCGAACATCTTTTTGGAAATAATAAAAAGTCCTTGCAAAAGATGAAGACCAGAGGCCCACACCCTAGCCACGAGGGTGGGGGCGCGCCTGCCGCCCTAGGGCGCGCCCCCTATGTCGTGGGCCCCCTGGAGCTCCTCCGACCTCAACTCCAACTCTATATATTTGCTTTCGCAGAGAAAAAAATCAAAGAGAAGGATTCATCACGTTTTATGATACGGAGCCGCCGCCAAGCCCTAAAACCTCTCGGGAGGGCTGATCTGGAGTCCGTTCAGGGCTCCGGAGAGGGGAATCCGTCGCCATCGTCATCATCAACCATCCTCCATCACCAATTTCATGATGCTCACTACCGTGCGTGAGTAATTCCATCATAGGCTTGCTGGACAATGATGGGTTGGATGAGATTTATCATGTAATCGAGTTAGTTTTGTTAGGGTTTGATCCCTAGTATCCACTATGTTCTGAGATTGATGTTGCTATGACTTTGCTA
Source organism: Triticum monococcum (assembly GCA_034509565.1). NCBI lineage: Eukaryota > Viridiplantae > Streptophyta > Magnoliopsida > Poales > Poaceae > Triticum > Triticum monococcum. The sequence goes on from CM067841.1 coordinate 391,555,208, forward strand.
TGCTTAATGCTTGTCACTAGGGCCCGAGTGCCATGGTTTCAGATCTGAACCTATTATGTTTTCATCAATATATGAGAGTTCTTGATCCTATCTTGCAAGTCTATAGTCACCTATTATGTGTTATGATCCATTAACCCCGAAGTGACAATAATCGGGATACTTACCGGAGATGACCGTAGTTTGAGGAGTTCATGTATTCACTATGTGTTAATGCTTTGGTCCGGTACTCTATTAAAAGGAGGCCTTAATATCCCTTAGTTTCCGCTAGGACCCCGCTGCCACGGGAGGGTAGGACAAAAGATGTCATGCAAGTTCTTTTCCATAAGCACGTATGACTATATTCGGAATACATGCCTACATTACATTGATGAATTGGAGCTAGTTCTGTGTTACCCTAGGTTATGAATGTTACATGATGAACCGCATCCGACATAATTCTCTGTCACCAATGCATTGCCTACGAGCTTTCCATATATTGTTCTTCACTTATTTACTTTTCTGTTGCTATTGCTATCATCACCAGCAAATACCAAAAACATTACTTTTGTTACCGTTACCTTTTGCTATCGTTACCATTAATATCATATTACTTTGCTACTAAATACGTTGCTGCAGATATTAAGTTTCCAGGTGTGGTTGAAATGACAACTCAGCTGCTAATACTTGAGAATATTCTTTGGCTCCCCTTGTGTCGAATCAATAAATTTGGGTTGAATACTCTACCCTCGAAAACTGTTGCGATCCCTTATACTTGTGGGTTATTAGGCACTCGCGACCGCCCGCTGGCTGTGGGTGACCTGCGCCGCATCAAGAAACAACCAGGAGAGACCCTCTAGAAGTACATCCAGCGCTTCAACAACACTCGCCTCAAAATCCCCAAGGTTATGGACGAGGCCATCATCTCCGCGTTCTCTGACGGCGTCCGCGACATCAAGATGAAGGAGGAGATCGCTATCCACGAGGAGCTGTGCACATCTCAGGAGCTGTTCAACCTGGCGACCAAGTGCGCAAGAGCTGAGGAGAGGCGCCTCTCCCTCCTCGAGCTGCCAGCTGCGGGTGCAGAAGAGAAGAAGGCCAAGGCCAAGGACGTGAAGCGCAAGGAAGCAGCCGTGCTCGCAGCGGAGCCAGACACCAAGCGAGGCAGAGACCAGCCCAAGTCGTCCAAGAACAGCCGACCATTCTGCGCCTTCCACAACCTGAACACCCACAACACCAGTGATTGTCAAGAACTCAGAGCCATTCATGAAGGACGCTTCTGTCGACGCCCCGAGCGCAGCGACCGGGGCTACGGCCGAGGAGGAGGACGTGGAGGCAGACGCTGGGACAACCGCGGCCTGCACCAGGAGTGGCGCGATAGGCCTCGTGAGGTCCACTGGCAGGATCATCCTCGCGAGGGCGCCTGGAGGGACCAGCCTCATGAGGATGGCCCTCAGGGCAACGCCGGTCTACCCCTGTTGCCGCCACCACCAAGAAGGAATGACGACCACCATCAAGACGAGGGGGCTGGGGGCTTCCAGGAGCCGCGTGCAATCGCCTGCATCTTGGGCGGCGCTCAGGCCCCAGCCTCGCAGCGCAGCTTCAAACAGTTCGCTCGTGAGGTGAATGCAGTCATCCCCAAGCTCGAGGCCATGCGCCCGCTCAGGTGGCCCCAGTGCGCCATCACCTTCAACTCGGCAGATTAGCTCAAGTGCACAGCCACCGCTGGCATCCTCCCGGTGCTTTGTTCACCAGTCATCAGCAACGTGCAAGTTACCAAGACCCTCATCGACGGCGGTGCAGGGCTCAACATCCTGTCCGTTGACACATTCGACAACCTCCAAGTGCCATATGAGCAGCTTCAACCTACCAAGCCTTTCTCAGGAGTGACCGACGGTTCCACCACACTGATAGGGTAGATCCGCCTCCCTGTCACCTTTGGAGAACGCAAGAACTACCACACCGAGCTCATCGACTTTGACGTCGCGCACATCCGTCTGCCATACAACGCCATCCTCGGGTATCCAACCTTGGCCAAGTTCATGGCGGTGACGCACCACGATTACAATGTCCTGAAGATGCCGGGAAGCGGCGGAATCATCACGGTCCCGTGCGAAGAGAGGGATGCGGTGTGCTCCCTCGAGCGTGTTTCAAGCTGCCGCAATCGACGACCCCAACAGCAAGAGCGAGGATCCTCCTGAGGCCATCCCAAAGAAGAAGAAACAGCTGCGCCATGCCGGATCTCAAGAGGGTGGTGTCGCGGCTGGAACCTCGTCAGGATCAGCGCCCGCTCCAGGGGCGCCTCCCTCCGTCGCATAGGAAGGCGCGCCTAGGGCCCTCCTCGGGCAGGGCTTAGGGGCTCTCTTTTGGAGGGCCTCAGACCTTGCCAACATCACGAGGGAGGCGCTCGGGAACCACTTGGAGGCGCGCTTCACGGCACGTTTCCCTCAGGAGAACACAGGGCAAGGAGCGCCCACCGCTCAGGAGTTCATCACCAAGACCACTCAGGAACTACAAGGCGCAAGGGCCATGTGCGGTGACCACCGCTCACGAGGCGCAGCTCCCCACCGAGGCGAGGATATCGGGCAGCGCGTCTGCATCGACGTTCCAGGGCTCAACAGGGCCGCATCTCAGGAGCCTTTCTGGCCTTCGCGCATGGGCCGTTGCGAGGGTCCGCCACACAGGTAATTTCGTATGCCGTTCGGCCTGCCGAGCGTGTCGTCAGCCTATCATCGCAACTTGCAGCGTGTCCTGGCAGCTCAGGAAGCCAGGCACCACGCTGTCCTGGTGGAGCTGGACACTGTCCTCAGGGAACCACTTGAGCCCCCAGAGCCTCCCGAGGCTCAGGGCCCCGGCGGCTCGTGAGGAGCCACTTCTTCACCGCGTACCTTCAGCTGCCCCAACTCTCCTTCGTCGACAGAACCAGGTGACCTTTTCCAAGTTCGTTTAGCTAGGAGCGCCCCTCGGGCTGCATTATTCCCAGGCCGCGTGGGTCCGTCCCTATGGCATGTATCTCTTTTGCTTATGCCTTCAGTTTACCCTGTTGGGGGCGCCCCTCGGGCTGCATCATCCCCAAGCCGCTCGGGCCAGACCCTGTGGCATATGTCTTTCTGCATTTACCCAAGCTGATTTGCCTTTCGTGCTTAACCTACCTATGGATATCACTTGCTTGATTGTTGCCCATTGCGGGGGCCGCGCACCGGCACCCTTCTTCAGGGCCCCTTTTTGCGTTGTCTGACCATCTCGCAGGACCAAGACACTAAACAAGGGCCAAGACCAGGCGCAACCCACCTTGAGGTAGGACCTCGTGAGTCCCGCGCTGGCTCATGAGTGCCCAGGCACACCTCGCTAAACCCTACCGTGCCAGCCACGTGTCAGGGTGGGGCTGTACATGCCCCGGGGGCTCTCCGCAGTAGGGCGTCCCCTCGCCCGCTCCAGAATCAAACCAGCGGTCAGGCACCCTTCTTCGCGTTAACTTGCAGGGGCTTCCTAAGGATCTTGGCGGGCGGTACCACGGGCTCTCCTTCTTCTCTCATGCGATTCACTTGCGCATTAAAAGGGGGGCTCCCGAGCGTCGCGTCTCAGGAGGTCTTACTGGCTCTCCAGCCCTCACCCCTGGCCTTGACCACGGCATCGCGACCTGGCATACCAACGGCGGCTCAGCTCGCTCGAGGGCCGGGACCTGAGGATGGAGAGCACCAAGAAGAGCATAGAGGGGAGGGGAAAACCCACATGTGCCTGGCATGGCTACGCTACGGTGACCAACGCACAAACCCGGGTGTGCCACGAGGAGTAGGCTCCAGATAGACCAGATAAGTTCACACAAGGAACCCACCTATCGCCACGACACGAGACCTCCGCAGCGGCTCCGTTGCGGCGATGTTGCCTCCCTTTCTCGCCTCTTCATGGTTGCTTGGGCGCTAAGGGGGACCTCTTGAGCATCGTGCCTCAGGAGCTCTTACTGGACTTTGGGCCGCTCACCTCCTGGCCTTGACCATGGCATCGCGACCTGGCATACCAGTGACGGCTGCAGCCTGCCTGGGGACCAGGACCTATCAGCGTAGAGCGCCAAGCCGTCATGAGGATAGAAAGGGGAGACCGAGCCGGAGCGGGCCTTACTCCTTTCGCTTCCCTACTGTGGCGATAATCTCTTCCTTTCCCATTCTAAGGCAGCCGCTTGAGCGCTAAAGGGGACCTCCTGAGCATCGCACCTCAGGAGCTCTTACTAGACCTCGGGCCGCTCACCTCCTGGCCTTGACCACGACATCGCGACCTGGCATACCAGCAACGGCTGGAGCCTGCCTGGGGACCGGGACCTGTCAGCGTAGAGCATCAAGCCGCCGTAGGATTGGAAAGGGGAGGTCAAGCCTCGGCAGGATATGCACCCACACAATTCCATAACAAGGACCATATATACGCAAAAGACATTACAGACCCTTTACACGCCCCCACGGGGTACTTCATGATTCCTCGCAGGGAACGAAAGGGAAGGGATTCCTAGGAGTTCTACCTACACGAGCCGGATACCACCGACGCCATCATCAACAGTGGGCCACGTGAGGCTGACGCCAACCGCATCCAGATCAGCGGCGCCGGCGGCTAGACGCCGCAGCCCTGCTCTGGGTTCGGCAGGAGCTCGATGCCACGTAGCTGTCGTCGCTCGTCTCCAGAGACTCCAAGAGCTCGGGAGAGTCGCTGGACCACCACGAGTCGCCGCTGTCGCTGGAGGAGCTACAGGCAAGACCAGTGAAGGGCCCCGCGCCCGCCGCAACATCATCCTGGTGACCTCCTTCAGGGCAGCACTCCAGATGGCGGCCCCCCTCGTCAAAGACCTTGAAGAATAGCACGGAGGCGCCATCGTACTTGAAGTGGATCGCGAGGGCGCCCTCCGCACGGCAGACCCGGGAAATCTCGCCCTAGCCTCGAGTCATGAAGATCTTCCCGGAGGCGACGGTTCCAATCTCCGCTCCGGTTGCGGGGGCGTTGCAGTCAGCATGCTACAACCAAAGTTCGCGAACGCCCCTCGGCGGCACATCGGCGGCGAAGAACGGTGGGAGGCGTATCTAGGTGCTCGGTGGCATCACCGCCAACAACACAAACTCACGCGACGAGTCCGCGGCATGGACCCCTGGGGCAATAGCATGCATCGCCATGGTGCGGCAACCACGAGCGCGGCGCGGGCGACGCCGCTCGTCGCCCCGCTCTCCTGAGCCCTTGGCTCGGGCGTACAAGGGAAGCAGGTACCCTGGAGGGGGCCGCTCGCACCAAGGCCTCGTCACCACCTACATCGCCGCTTCGTCGCGGCGGTGGACCGGCCTCTTCTTCGGTGGGAGTGGCCCTGGATCATTGCGAGGGGCCTTTCCTTTCTCTTCAGCGGAGAACCTTCGGATGGGTGCCATTGCTGCTAGCGGTGGAGCAAGGAGGAAGAAGCAAGTGAACCAAGAAGAGATGGGCGACGGGGGCTCCGCCCCTCCCCATTTATAGCGGAAGAAGGCCAACCGGCACCTCCCACGATCTTAGGTAATGATGATTTTCCTTGCATGTCACAGGGACTTGCCAAGTCGAGCAGTTGCCGAGGCAGCGTGGGGAAGTGGAGACGGCCACGTCCAATTAACCACCACGCGTCAACCGAGGCCGGAGGCTTTTGGGGCCCGCGGCGCTCCGCTCTTGACCCTTTGGCTTCGCCTCGAAGCCAAGCCCGAGCGCGCCTTAGGCCCGGGGGCTACTATCGGCGTTCTGGGAACGGGGGTCCCTAGACTTTCCTGCCTGCGGCCCATGGCGCGGCTGTGTTGGCAGGCCTGTACGGCCCATCTTCATCGACAAGGAGCCAAGACCCTCGCGAGGGGCCAAGCCTCGCGAGGCGGACGAGGCAAGACCTCCTCAGGAGCGGCCTCACCAGGCTGCCTCGCGAGGAGCGGAGATATCAAGGCGGGGCGAACCTCGCGAGGCTCTCGTGATGTGAGCCGTGACGATCGACACCAGGCGGGCGCCAGCGTGCGCAGTGTCCTTGCATCCTCTTTTGTGCTAATGGAGCAAGTGCAGGCGCGGAGTATCGAGGCATCAAGCAAAGGTTTCCATATTGGTGCAACAAGACCAAGACTCACAGGATGGTAGGACGGAGGTCACCGTGGAGCCCAAGACGGCGTCATCACCGGAACATTTGGCAGGCGAAGACCACCTTTTGTCAGGATAGCTCGTACTAGCTGTCCCCTTTCAAATTGGCCGCCATTGTTGGCTCCCTTCCCGCTCAATATTTGGGAAGAGGACCAGGGCCTCTATAAATAGAACTAGCCACCACAAAGAGAAGGGGGGGGGTATCAAGTGCCAACCCTTAGCCACACCGAACACAAGAACACCTCAACCTCAAGAGGCTGTTCTTCCCCTTGTACTGTTCATCATCAGCCCAAGAGGCAATCCACCACCACACTGGAGTAGGGTGTTACACCACAATGGTGGCCCGAACCAGTATAAATCTTGTGTCTTTGTGTTGCGAGTGTGTCGAGTTTGTCCGCGAGACCTTAGTGTGCTAGGGCGTTGATCGGTAGAAGGGAAAGAACTTCGCGTGCACCCCAGTGTTCGAACCTTAAGGGTTTGCCGGAACCCCAGATCCAACAAAGGTACTGTAATGAACTCATTCTTTATTTATATTGGTGTTAAACCTACTGCATTCCAATTCTCTATGGTTTATAAACTCTTTTACTAGCCATAGATTCATCAAAATAAGCAAACAACACAAGAAAAACAGAATCTGTCAAAACCAGAACAGTCTGTAGTAATATGTAGCTAACGCAAGTTCTGGAACCCCAAAAATTATAAAATAAATTTCTGGACGTGAGGAATTTATCTAGTAATAATCTTCAAAAATAATTAACTAAATATCACTTTCCAAATAAAAATGGCAGCACTTCTCGTGAGCGCTAAAGTTTCTGTTTTCTACAGCAAGATCAAAAAGACTTTCCCTAAGTCTTCCCAACGGTTCTACTTGGCACAAACACTAATTAAACACAAAAAACACAACCAAAACAGAGGCTAGATAAATTATTTATTACTAAACATGAGAAAAAAGCAAGGAATAAAAATAAAATTGGGTTGCCTCCCAACAAGCGCTATCGTTTAACGCCCCTAGCTAGGCATAAAAGCGAAGATAGATCTAGGTATTGCCATTTTTGGTAGGTAATTCTTCAATGAGACACCTATAATTCTGTAACGCCCTATATGTAACCTTCCCGAATTGTACTCCAACTCTTGCCGTTTCCGGCATTAAGTTATATTTAATTCTCGGGTTCGGGTCTTTGTCTCCGTGTGTTGTTTTTGTTTTCGTGCATCTCATATCATGTCATCACGTGCATTGCTTTTGCATACATGATCATCTCTTGCATTCGAGCATTTTCCCCGTTGTCCGTTTTGCATTCCGGCGCTTCGTTCTCCTCCGGTGGCCATTTCTAGCTTTCTTTCGTGTGTGGGGATTAAACATTTCCGGATTGGACCGAGACTTGCCATGCGGCCTTGGTTTACTACCGGTAGACCGCCTGTCAAGTTTCGGGTCATTTGGACTTCGTTTGATACTCCAACGATTAACCGAGGGACCGTAAAGGCCTCGTGTGTGTGCAGCCCAACACCCCTCCAATTTGGCCCAAAACCCACCAAACTCTGCTCCATCGTCTCGATCGTTCGATCACGATCGTGTGGGCGAAAACCGCACCACATTTGGACTCTCCTAACTCCCTCTAGGTTTATAAATAGACCCCTTCCCCGAAATTCGGATCTCTCCCCCGTCCAAACCCTAAAATCCTCCCTCGCGCCGGCCGGACGTGTCCGCCCCGGCCGGACAACGTCCGGCGCGACCCCGCCACCAATCGCCGCCCACCACGTGTCGGCGCCGCCCGCCGCCGCCGCCGGCCCGCGCAGGCCCGCGCCCGGCCCCCGCACCACGCTCCTGGGCCAGCCGCGCCTCGCCGCCCGCCGCCTATTCTCCCCCGCGTCCGGCCGCCGCCCCGCCACCGTGCGCCTCTCCGGCGAGCCGCCGCCTCGCCGGCCCCGCGCCGCCCCACTCCGTCCTCCACGCCGGAGCTCGCCGCCGCCTCGCCCGGGGCTCGCCGCGTCTCCTCACGCCGGCCCGCGCCGCCCCGGCGCACCTCCTCGCCGCGCGCCACCGCCCTCCGGCCTCCCCTCGCTGCCGACCGGTCGCCAGAGCCGGCCGCCATCGCCGGAGGCCGAGCTGCCACAGTGCCCCGCGCCGCGCCCCGATCGGATCTGGATCTGAGAAACCCTAACCCCCCCGGTTGACTTTCTCCTCTATCTCTAATTTTTTATTCATACTTTGACCACTCATATCTTTGCATCCGTAGCTCCGATTTGGGCATATGATATATCACAATCTTCGTCTCGACGAGTACATCATTTCATTTCATTGCATCATTTGCATTTGAGGTCATCTTGGTGCCCAAAATGCTGTTAGAAGGGGGCATCATGAGTTAAATTGCAGATCCGTTAGCCCTACATGGAATTTTGTCATTTTTGCCATGATTATTGTGTGCATGATATGCATGTGCCCCTTTGGGATGAATTGTTAAGCATGTTGTCTTCTTTCCAGAGGTGCCTCCCATGCATTTTTAGGATGTGTGTGTTGTCTTGTGCAAGCTTGCAAAGAGGGGTACCTGAGTTTACTGATTTCAGGGACTTAGTGAAAATCACAAAGTCTGGGATGTTTTAGTTCACGATGCTATATGTCCAGCTTGTTTCCTAGTGATCCGTGCCTCTTTTGAGGACGATCAGTAAGAGTGATTTGTTATGCTTGTTGTGCTTAATCCATCAATGTCTTTACTTGTTATGTTGGAGCACCTTAGGTTGACTCATTCGAGATCAACTTTTGCATAGTTGTTGTTTTGGGCAGATCGTGAACTCTTGCGATTTTGCCGGAGCTATTGCTAGTGATCCATGCATGCTATGCCATTTTTCTTGCCATGTCTAGCTAGCATTTTGTGCCTTCTTAATGGATATATGCTTGCCTTGCCATGACTTGCATCGTAGTGAGAGCATCGAGCTCATTTACATGCCTCCGTGAGTTATAATTTCAGCATGTCCCAGTTTTCACTAAGTCTGAAAACTGATTGTGTTTCATCGATGTTCGTGTGCTCGGTAGAGTATTTTGTGAACCCCTTTGGCCCCAGGTCATTTTGGGTGTTTTGTTAAGCTTGTTGAGTAGCTCCATGCCATGCTCTTACTTGCCATGTTCAGGTTTTGGTTCATGTTGTTTTGCTGCTCCGAAGAGAGCATCGTGGTCTGAAATTCCAGACTAGCGTTAATTTCGCTAAGTCTGAAATCTGTTTTGCTTATTCAGTTTTGCCATGCTTGTTTGAAGCCCTTAATGGATGAATTTGCCTATGCCTTAGTCCTGGTGATTTGTTAAGCTTCTTGAGTACATCACTGCCATGCAATTTGTTTTCATGTTTGGTGGCTGTAGCATGTTCATTGCGTTGCATTTAGGAGCCTACTTGCTGTAAATCGCAGATCGGTTCGTTTAGTAAAACGCTTGCCATTTCCAAACCGTAGCTCCGATTGCCATGATCTTTATATCGTTTTCAGGGGATTTCTTCCCCTCTATCCAGTGGCACACTTGGTTTTCCAAGTTTAGGCCAGGTTCATGCATTTCCTGTCACGTCTTGCATTTTGCATCCCGCATCGCATCCCGCATAGCATATCATCTTTGCATCTTATTGGTTGCCCTTACACGTGGTTGATTGTATCCTTGTTGCTTGTTTGTGTTGTTGGGTAGAGGCGGGAGACGAGTTCGCTAACAAGGAGCCCATTGAGTTTGCTTTTGAGGATCCAGTCAACTCTGACAACTGTGCAGGCAAGATGATCATACCCTCGAAATCACTACTATCTTTGCTATGCTAGGTTGCTCGCTCTTTTGCTTTGCCAATGCTACGATGCCTACCAGTTGCTTGTAAGCCTCCCAATTGCCATGATTGAGCCTCTAACCCACCTTTGTCCTAGCAAACCATTGATTGGCTATGTTACCGCTTTGCTCAAGCCCCTTCTTATAGCGTTGCTAGTTGCAGGTGAAGATTGGAGCCGTTCCTTATTGGAACCTTTATTTACTTGTTGGGATATCATTATATTGCTATGTTATCTTTATTCATCTATATACTTGGTAAAGGGTGGAAGGCTCGGCCTCTCTCCTAGTGTTTTGTTCCACTCTTGCCGCCCTAGTTTCCGTCATATCGGTGTTATGTTCCCGGATTGTTGCGTCCCTTACGCGGTTGGGCTATAATGGGAACCCCTTGATAGTTCGCCTTGACTAAAGCCTTTCCAGCAATGCCCAATATTGGTTTTACCATTTGCCACCTACCCCCTTTTCTTTCCCTTGGGTTTCCGGAGCCCGAGGGTCATCTTTATTTTAGCCCCCACAGGCCAGTGCTCCTCTGAGTGTTGGTCCCACCGAGCGATGTCCGGGGCTACCAGGGGCAACTCTGGGCTGGCCTACCCGACGTCTTGCTCATCCAGTGTGCCCTGAGAACGAGATATGTGCAGCTCCTATCGGGATTTGTCGGCACATCTGGGTGGTGTTGCTGGACTAGTTTTGACCTGTCGAATCATCTTGTTGTACCGGGATACCGAGTCTGATCGGTGGGTCCTGGGTGGAGGTCTATTCCTTTGTTGACCGTGAGAGCTTGTTATGGGCTAAGTTGGTACCCCCCTGCAGGGATTGATCTTTCGAAAGCCGTGCCCGCGATTATGGGCAGATGGGAATTTGTTAATACCCGGTTGTAGATAACTTGAACCTTAAATAATTAAAATGAATCAACTGAGTGTGTTGCCGTGATGGCCTCTTCTCGGCGGAGTCCGGGAAGTGGACACGGCGTTGGAGTTATGTTTGCGTAGGCTGCTCTATATAGTTTCCGCTCGTGCTTTGCCTCCTCTTCTCGCTCTCCTTTGCGAATAAGTTAGCCACCATATATGCTAGTCGCTTGCTGCAGCTCCACTTTACATTACCCCTTTCCTACCCATTAAGCTTAAATAGTCTTGACCGCGAGGGTGCGAGATTGCTGAGTCCTTTGTGGCTCACAGATTACTATTACACCAGATGCAGGGACCGATGATACCTCTCCGGATGGCGCGCTCGAGCTGAAGTGGGAGTACGACGAGGACTCTCAGCGATACTATGTTTCTTTTCCGGATGATCAGTAGGGATGCCTATTCGGGGTTAGATCCAGGACCTAGTCGCTTGTTGGGGGTCTTTTCTATTTTGGCGCCGTAGTCGGGCCATGAGTGATTGTATGATGGATGTTATTTATGTACTTTGATGTGATGTGGCGAGTGTAAGCCAACTATGATATTATTCCCCTTTATATTATATATGTACTTGGGTTGTGTAATGATTCCCGACTTGCGACATTGCTTTCAATGCGCCTATGTCTCTAAGTCGTGCCTCGACACGTGGGAGACATAGCCGCATCGAGGGCGTGACAAGTTGGTAATCAGAGCCTTCCCTGACCTTAGGAGCCCCATTGCTTGATCGTTTTTAGCAGCCGAGTTGTGTCTAGAAAAATGTTTTGAGTCCTTAGGAATTATATATCAGAGAGCTTAGGAATTCTTTTTACTTCCCAGTCTCCTCATCGCTCTAGTAAGGCATCCTGACGTAGAGTTTTGACTCTTCTCTTCTCAAATTTCACTAAAAAAATTTTAGGATCACGCGAGTATCTTAGTTTTGTTCCGATGGCTTATGATGAGAATACTGTCTTGGTGCCTCCTGTCAGGGGTTTAGTGGAAGTGTCCCGGGGAGTTGAGCTCTGAGGTGTTGTCATCATAATTCTATCGTTGCAATTCTGGCATACTTGAGATATGTGCGCGACATCGAAAATCTCCTTTATGCAGTTCGTTGGTGAGATAACCTCGACGCCACCTAGTACTGGGGCGGGAGTTCGGGAGTATCGCCATAACTTGTATAACGGATGCTTTTCGAAGGTTGAGATAGATGGTTTCCGAAGGTTTCTTGGTTATGTGTTGAAGGATGGATGCAGCTGGATGTAGGATTTGCTAGCTTGGGTGAGATATTATGCTTCCCTTGTATCCCCAACACCTGATTGCATAACCGGAAAGTTTCGGGAGTTTCATAGGTGGGAATTCAAGTAGCCTTAGGATATCTTTCCAGCAGATGTGTGATATGAAATTGGGGTTCGACGTCTAGTGGTTCGCCTATTCATGGTCGATTTTACAGTGGCCTCATTGTGTCTTAAAGAGTCCTTGGCTATGCTGACTCGAGGACGCTTCGTATGTCATGTGCACTGCCTTGTACATGATGGTGCTGTACGGTCGAGCCCGTGTAGGTCCTACCACGAACACTTCGGACGAAATTTCTATCATGTGTTTGTTCCGGCTTATTCCGCAAGCCAACCCTTGGTTTTATTTCGAGTTGTGGTATTCGTTCTTCTTTGACGTCATGTGTTGATTCCATCCCTCGTTGATGTATCTCTTCTACCTGATTCTTCGTGTCTTCGCAATTTAGGAATATGTGACCACTTCAAGAGAAGTGCATTCGTTCATTCTGTTCGGATGTGAAGACTTTATGTTGCAATTTTCATTCCGTTGGATTCAGCTTCAATATTTCTCTATTTGTGTGCTAATGGTGGTCAACCTCTTCAGGATGGCTCCCGCTAAGAGCACCAGTCAGAACCAGAATCAAGACCCGCCGCCACCTCCGCCTCCTCCGGAAGCATGGCAAGCTGTGATGGCTGCTACTAATGCAAATACACAGCTGATCATGCAAATCATCCAAGAGCGGAATCAAAGCAGTCAAGTGAATCAAGGCAACAACCAGAACCATTTTGCAACTCTGAATCAGTTCCTCGCAAATGGTCCAAAGACGTTCAGCAACTGCGTTGAGGCTACCGATGCTGATGATTGGTTAGTCGATCTGGGCAAGCATTTTGAATGTAGCAACGTCAGACCTGAAGATTTCGTCAAGTTCGCGTCTTTCCAGCTCAAGGATCAGGCCGCAGAGTGGTTTCAGCAGTACCGGGATTCCAGAGGTGGACGTTTGATCACTTGGGATGATTTCTGTCGTGATTTCCGTGCTCATCACATCCCTCAGAGTGTGACTGAAAGCAAACGTGAAGAATTCCGCAATCTGAAGCAAGGCTCTTTGTGTGTCTATGACTACAACAAGTTGTTCCAGAAGCTCGCCCGTTTTGCCAAGCAGGATGTTCCTGACGAGAAGAGCATGATCTATCAGTTCAGGGGTGGTCACCGTGAAGAAATTCAGCTCGCTCTTGTCCTCTTCGAGCCGCTGAGATACGATGAGTTCTACAACATGGCACTGAAGCAAGAGGCTACTCAGTTAAGGTGTGATGCTTCCAGGAAGCGAGTCAGAGACACTACGCCTTCTTCCTCTACGCAAGTGGCCAAGCAGCAGAAGTATTGGCTTCCTCCTCCGTTTCGTCAGCCGTATCAGCAGAAGAGCAAAGGTGGCAGTGGTTCATCCCACCCACCCAACCCAGGCTTTCAGAACAAGACTTTGTCTCAAGCTTCAAGATCGAGTGCTCCGTACCATCGTCCGCTCTCTGAGGTCACGTGCAACAAGTGCCAACAGAAGGGTCACTATGCCAACAAGTGTTTCAACCAGAGGCGTCTTCCTCCTCCTCCTCCTGTCAGATCGGCAAGTACAGCTGTGCTCAAGCATAATCCCAAGTCCGCCAAGGTCAACTTGCTGAATGCAGCTCAGGCAGAGGACTCGCTAGATGTGATTATGGGTAATCTTCCTGTCAATGACATTCCCGCAAGAGTACTTTTTGACACTGGTGCATCTTTATCATTTTTATCGAAGCCTTTTGCTTCCATGCATGAGGTGCATACTATTGATTTTCCTAAGCCGATACCGATCTCGTCTCCGGCTTTGTTCATGAACACCAAAATGATGGCTCCAGATGTTACTATCACGTTGGGCGACTACAAGTTCCTTTCTTCCCCAATGGTTCTTGGCAATTCTGATATCGATCTTATTCTTGGGATGGACTGGCTCTCTAAACACAAGGCTCACCTCGATTGTGCAGCCAGGCAGATTCAACTGACTCATTCGTCTGAAGATGTCATTGTTTTTGCTGCTCGGGATAATACCATCCGGTTGTTCTCTCTCAATGAAAAGGGTGAATTGGATGCTATTTCGCAGATTCCGGTTGTTTGTGAGTATCAAGATGCCTTCCCAGAAGAACTCCCATGCATGCCTCCAAACCGGCCGGTTGAATTTGTTATTGAACTTGAGCCCGGTACGGAACCTGTGTGCAAACGTCCCTACAAGCTCGGCCCCGAAGAGTTGAAGGAGTTGAAGAAACAACTCAATGTGCAAGAAAGGATGGGTCTCATTCGGCCTAGTACTTCTCCGTGGGGTTGTGGTGTTCTTTTTGTGAAGAAGAAGGATGGAATGGACCGACTTTGTGTTGATTATCGTCCATTGAACAAGAAGACCATCAAGAACAAATACCCACTTCCCAACATCAATGAGCTGTTTGAACAACTCAAGGGTGCTCAAGTATTCTCCAAGCTTGACCTCCGTATGGGTTATCACCAAATTCGCATTCGTGAGCAAGATATTCCAAAGACGGCGTTCAGAACAAGCTATGGGTCATATGAATACACTGTTATGTCGTTTGGCCTCGCCAACGCTCCTCCGACGTTCTCTCACATGATGAACTTCATCTTCAACCCCTACACCAATGACTTCGTTTTGGTCTATCTCGACGACATCCTGGTTTTCTCGAAGAACCAGGAAGATCATGCCAAACACTTGCGTTTGGTTCTTGACAAGCTAAGGGAACATCAGTTCTACGCCAAGTTCTCCAAGTGTGAATTTTGGCTCGATGAGGTTCTTTATCTTGGCCATATCATCTCTGCCAAGGGCATTTCCGTGGATCCTGAGAAGGTGTATGCAATCGTTAATTGGGAACCTCCTCAGAATGTGAAGCAACTCCGTAGCTTCCTCGGTCTTGCAAGTTATTGCCGAAGATTCGTTGAAAACTTTTCCAAGATCGCGAAGCCTCTCTCAAATCTTCTTCAGAAGCACGTCAAGTACGTTTGGTCTCCGGAGTGTGATATCGCTTTCAACGCATTGAAAGAGAAATTGATCACTGCTCCAGTTCTAACTCCGCCTGATGAAACCAAGCCGTACGAGGTCTTTTGTGATGCCTCTCTCCAAGGTCTAGGTGCTGTACTAATGCAAGAGAAGAAAGTTGTTGCTTATACCTCTCGCCAGTTGAAGCCTAATGAGAAGAACTACCCCACTCATGATCTCGAGTTGGCGGCAGTTGTGCACGCATTGTTGACTTGGAGACATCTTCTCTTGGGAAGGAAAGTGGACATTTTCACTGATCACAAGAGTCTCAAGTACATCTTCACTCAGCCTAATCTCAACCTCAGGCAGACTCGATGGGTCGAAATGATTCAAGAGTACAATCCGAGTATCGAGTATACTCCAGGAAAGGCTAATGTGATTGCTGACGCTTTGAGCAAAAAAGCATATTGCAACAGTCTGATTCTCAAGCCTTATCAACCCGAGCTTTGTGAAGCCTTCCGCAAACTTAATCTGCAAGTTGTTCCTCAAGGTTTCCTCGCCAACCTTCAAGTTTCTCCTACCTTGGAAGACCAGATTCGCCAAGCCCAGCTTTTTGATGCTATGGTGAAAAAGGTGAAGATTGGTATTGCAAAGAGTCAGTCCAAGTACAAGTGCTACCGACTTGATGACAAGGACACTCTCTTCTTCGAGGATCGAATTGTTGTGCCCAAAGGTGAACTTCGTAAAGTGATCATGAATGAGGCTCACAACTCTCTCCTCTCCATCCACCCTGGTAGCACGAAGATGTATCAAGATCTGAAGCAAACCTATTGGTGGACTCGAATGAAGCGCGAGATCGCTCAATTCGTGAATGAATGTGATGTCTGTAGAAGAGTGAAAGCAGAACACCAGAGGCCAGCAGGTCTCCTCCAACCTCTTGCCATTCTAGAATGGAAGTTTGACCACATTGAAATGGACTTCGTGACTGGGTTTCCTAAGTCCAAGCGTGGCAATGATGCTATATTCGTTGTCATCGACAAGCTCACCAAAGTGGCTCATTTCCTGCCTATCAAAGAGTCAATCACTGCAGCTCAATTGGCGGAGCTCTACACCTCTCGAATTGTCTCTCTGCATGGTATTGCTCAAGTGATATCTTCAGACCGTGGTAGCATCTTTACCTCCAAGTTTTGGGATTCTTTTCAGAAGGCCATGGGCACCAACATTCGCTTCAGCACTGCTTTCCATCCTCAAACAAGCGGTCAAGTCGAGCGTGTCAACCAGATTCTTGAAGATATGCTCAGGGCTTGTGTTATCTCCTTCGGCATGAAGTGGGAGGATTGCCTTCCCTATGCTGAATTCTCGTACAACAACAGTTTCCAAGCAAGTTCCGGCAAGGCCCCATTTGAAATTATGTATGGTAGGAAGTGCCGTACACCTCTCAACTGGTCTGAAACCGGTGAACGTCAGCTGCTGGGTAATGACCTAATCACAGAGGCAGAAGAAATGTGCAAGGTCATTCGTGATAACCTCAAAGCAGCCCAATCTCGCCAGAAGAGCTACTATGATACTAAGCACCGTGATTTGGCTTTGGAGATCGGAGATCATGTCTACCTCCGCGTCTCTCCTATGAAAGGGACTCGTCGCTTCGGTATCAAAGGGAAGCTTGCCCCTAGATACGTCGGGCCTTTCAAGATCGTCAGCAAGAGAGGCGACCTCGCCTATCAACTCGAGCTTCCTGCAAACTTTGCCAATGTTCATGATGTGTTCCACGTCTCGCAACTCCGCAAGTGC
Organism: Triticum monococcum; assembly: GCA_034509565.1. Classification (NCBI taxonomy): domain Eukaryota; kingdom Viridiplantae; phylum Streptophyta; class Magnoliopsida; order Poales; family Poaceae; genus Triticum; species Triticum monococcum. The sequence continues at coordinate 391,572,024 of CM067841.1, forward strand.
TTCAAGACGCCTGAGCGCACAGTCAACTTCGAGGACATTGAGCTCCAAGAAGATCTCTCCTACCGTGAGCACCCAGTTGCAATCCTTGAAGAGACTGAACGCAAAACTCGCAACAAGTCAATCAAATTTCTCAAAATCAAGTGGTCACACCATTCCGACCGTGAAGCTACCTGGGAACGCGAGGATCACCTCCGTTCTGAGTACCCGGAGTTCTTTCAGTCCTAGATCTCGGGACGAGATCTTTTCGTAGTGGTGGAGTGTTGTAACGCCCCATATGTAACCTTCCCGAATTGTACTCCAACTCTTGCCGTTTCCGGCATTAAGTTATATTTAATTCTCGGGTTCGGTTCTTTGTCTCCGTGTGTTGTTTTTGTTTTCGTGCATCTCATATCATGTCATCACGTGCATTGCTTTTGCATACATGATCATCTCTTGCATTCGAGCATTTTCCCCGTTGTCCGTTTTGCATTCCGGCGCTTCGTTCTCCTCCGGTGGCCATTTCTAGCTTTCTTTCGTGTGTGGGGATTAAACATTTCCGGATTGGACCGAGACTTGCCATGCGGCCTTGGTTTACTACCGGTAGACCGCCTGTCAAGTTTCGGGTCATTTGGACTTCGTTTGATACTCCAACGGTTAACCGAGGGACCGTAAAGGCCTCGTGTGTGTGCATCCCAACACCCCTCCAATTTGGCCCAAAACCCACCAAACTCTGCTCCATCGTCTCGGTCGTTCGATCACGATCGTGTGGGCGAAAACCGCACCACATTTGGACTCTCCTAGCTCCCTCTAGGTTTATAAATAGACCCCTTCCTCGAAATTCGGATCTCTCCCCCGTCCAAACCCTAAAATCCTCCCTCGCGCCGGCCGGACGTGTCGACCCCGCCACCAATCGCCGCCCGCCACGTGTCGGCACCGCCCACCGCCGCCGCCGGCCCGCGCAGGCCCGCGCCCGGCCCCCGCACCACGCTCCTAGGCCAGCCGCGCCTCGCCGCCCGCCGCCTCTTCTCCCCCGCGTCCGGCCGCCGCCCCGCCGCCGTGCGCCTCTCCAGCGAGCCGCCGCCTCGCCGGCCCCGCGCCGCCCCACTCCGTCCTCCACGCCGGAGCTCGCCGCCGCCTCGCCCGGGGCTCGCCGCGTCTCCTCACGCCGGCCCGCGCCGCCCCGGCGCACCTCCTCGCCGCGCGCCACCGCCCTCCGGCCTCCCCTCGCCGCCGACCGGTCGCCGGAGCCGGCCGCCATCGCCGAAGGCCGAGCTGCTACAGTGCCCCGCGCCGCGCCCCGATCGGATCTGGATCTGAGAAACCCTAACCCCCCCGGTTGACTTTCTCCTCTATCTCCAGTTTTTTATTCATACTTTGACCGCTCATATCTTTGAATCCGTAGCTCCGATTTGAGCATATGATATATCACAATCTTCGTCTCGACGAGTACATCATTTCATTCCATTGCATCATTTGCATTTGAGGTCATCTTGGTGCCCAAAATGCTGTTAGAAGGGGGCATCATGAGTTAAATTGCAGATCCGTTAGCCCTACATGGAATTTTGTCATTTTTGCCATGATTATTGTGTGCATGATATGCCTGTGCCCCTTTGGGATGAATTGTTAAGCATGTTGTCTTCTTTCCAGAGGTGCCTCCCATGCATTTTTAGGATGTGTGTGTTGTCTTGTGCAAGCTTGCAAAGAGGGGTACCTGAGTTTACTGATTTCAGGGACTTAGTGAAAATCACAAAGTCTGGGATGTTTTAGTTCACGATGCTATATGTCCAGCTTGTTTCCTAGTGATCCATGCCTCTTTTGAGGACGATCAGTAAGAGTGATTTGTTATGCTTGTTGTGCTTAATCCATCCATGTCTTTACTTGTTATGTTGGAGCACCTTAGGTTGACTCATTCGAGCTCAACTTTTGCATAGTTGTTGTTTTGGGCAGATCGTGAACTCTTGCGATTTTGCCGGAGCTATTGCTAGTGATCCATGCATGCTATGCCATTTTTCTTGCCATGTCTAGCTAGCATTTTGTGCCTTCTTAATGGATATATGCTTGCCTTGCCATGACTTGCATCGTAGTGAAAGCATCGAGCTTGTTTACATGCCTCCGTGAGTTGTAATTTCAGCATGTCCCAGTTTTCACTAAGTCTGAAAACGGATTGTGTTTCATCGATGTTCGTGTGCTTGGTAGAGTATTTTGTGAACCCCTTTGGCCCCAGGTCATTTTGGGTGTTTTGGTAAGCTTGTTGAGTAGCTCCATGCCATGCTCTTACTTTCCATGTTCAGGTTTTGCTTCATGTTGTTTTGCTGCTCCAAAGAGAGCATCGTGGTCTGAAAAATTCCAGACTAGCGTTAATTTCGCTAAGTCTGAAATCTGTTTTGCTTATTCAGTTTTGCCATGCTTGTTTGAAGCCCTTAATGGATGAATTTGCCTATGCCTTAGTCCTGGTGATTTGTTAAGCTTCTTGAGTACATCACTGCCATGCAATTTGTTTTCATGTTTGGTGGCTGTAGCATGTTCATTGCGTTGCATTTAGGAGCCTACTTGCTGTAAATCGCAGATCGGTTCGTTTAGTAAAACGCTTGCCATTTCCAAACCGTAGCTCCGATTGCCATGATCTTTATATCGTTTTCAGGGGATTTCTTCCCCTCTATCCAGTGGCACACTTGGTTTTCCAAGTTGAGGCCAGGTTCATGCATTTCCTGTCACGTCTTGCATTTTGCATCCCGCATCGCATCCCGCATAGCATATCATCTTTGCATCTTATTGGTTGCCCTTGCACGTGGTTGATTGTATCCTTGTTGGTTGTTTGTGTTGTTGGGTAGAGCCGAGACGAGTTCGCTAACGAGGAGCCCGTTGAGTTTGCTTTTGAGAATCCAGTCAACTCTGACAACTGTGCAGGCAAGATGATCATACCCTCGAAATCACTACTATCTTTGCTATGCTAGTTTGCTTGCTCTTTTGCTTTGCCAATGCTACGGTGCCTACCACTTGCTTGTCAGCCTCCCAATTGCCATGATTGAGCCTCTAACCCACCTTTGTCCTAGCAAACCATTGATTGGCTATGTTACCGCTTTGCTCAAGCCCCTTCTTATAGCGTTGCTAGTTGCAGGTGAAGATTGGAGCCGTTCCTTATTGGAACCTTTATTTACTTGTTGGGATATCATTATATTGCTATGTTATCTTTATTCATCTATATACTTGGTAAAGGGTGGAAGGCTCAGCCTCTCGCCTAGTGTTTTGTTCCACTCTTGCCGCCCTAGTTTCCATCATATCGGTGTTATGTTCCCGGATTGTTGCGTCCCTTACGCGGTTGGGCTATAATGGGAACCCCTTGATAGTTCGCCTTGACTAAAGCTTTTCCAGCAATGCCCAATATTGGTTTTACCATTTGCCACCTACCCCCTTTTCTTTCCCTTGGGTTTCCGGAGCCCGAGGGTCATCTTTATTTTAGCCCCCACGGGCCAGTGCTCCTCTGAGTGTTGGTCCCACCGAGCGATGTCCGAAGCTACCAGGGGCAACTCTGGGCTGGCCTACCCGACGTCTTGCTCATCCGGTGTGCCCTGAGAATGAGATATGTGCAGCTCCTATTGGGATTTGTCGGCACATTTGGGTGGTGTTGCTGGACTAGTTTTGACCTGTCGAATCATCTTGTTGTACCGGGATACCGAGTCTGATTGGTGGGTCCTGGGTGGAGGTCTATTCCTTCGTTGACCGTGAGAGCTTGTTATGGCTAAGTTGGGACCCCCCTACAGGGATTGATCTTTCGAAAGCCGTGCCCGCGGTTATGGGCAGATGGGAATTTGTTAATACCCGGTTGTAGATAACTTGAACCTTAAATAATTAAAATGAATCAACTGAGTGTGTTGCCGTGATGGCCTCTTCTCGGCGGAGTCCGGGAAGTGGACACGGCGTTGGAGTTATGTTTGCGTAGGCTGCTCTATATAGTTTCCGCTCGTGCTTTGCCTCCTCTTCTCGCTCTCCTTTGCGAATAAGTTAGCCACCATATATGCTAGTCGCTTGCTGCAGCTCCACTTTACATTACCCCTTTCCTACCCATTAAGCTTAAATAGTCTTGATCGCGAGGGTGCGAGATTGCTGAGTCCTTTGTGGCTCACAGATTACTATTACACCAGATGCAGGGACCGATGATACCTCTTCGGATGGCGCGCTCGAGCTGAAGTGGGAGTACGACGAGGACTCTCAGCGATACTATGTTTCTTTTCCGGATGATCAGTAGGGATGCCTATTCGGGGTTAGATCCAGGACCTAGTCGCTTGTTGGGGGTCTTTTCTATTTTGGCGCCGTAGTCGGGCCATGAGTGATTGTATGATGGATGTTATTTATGTACTTTGATGTGACGTGGCGAGTGTAAGCCAACTATGATATTATTCCCCTTTATATTATATATGTACTTGGGTTGTGTAATGATTCCCGACTTGCGACATTGCTTTCAATGCGCCTATGTCTCTAAGTCGTGCCTCGACACGTGGGAGACATAGCCGCATCGAGGGCGTGACAAATTCTTAGGAGTTTCTTCATTTTTATTAATTATCAAAATCCTAGGTACAAATTCAAGAAAATCATTTATAGCAAACGGTTCCTTAATGATAGCAAAAAGATTAGGATGAACACTTATTGATTTTAAATCCGCAGCTTCCTTACTAGAGGATTCACCTTATTTTTAGGAACATAAACAAGCTTGGCAATTTTAGTAGGAGGATTTGGAGTATTTTTAACGAAAGAAAAAGCGGATCCCAAGTTGGTGATAATTCCCTCAAGTTTATCGATTCTAGTAGAATCTTGATCTATTCTTTCATTAACTATGGGTTCTTTTTCCTTAAAATTTCAAAGTAACTCCCACCTTAGATCCATATTGGGTAATTTGGTTGTGGATATTTTTATCCAAATTCTCAATCAACTCTACAGTAGCAACTTTATTCTCAATAATTTCAAGCCTTTGCATCACATGTTCCAAAGTTAACATAGTTCCATTAACCAAAAGAGGTGGTGGGACAAACAAATCTATCATAGCATTATAAGAACTGAAAGTATGGCTACCCAAGAAATTTCCTCTGGTAATGGTATCAAGAATATATCTATTCCAAGGCGTGATGCCTACATAAAACTTGTGGAGAAGAACGGAAGTAGATTGCTTCCTGATAGATCTATTTTGAGCATTGCAAATTCTATACCAAGCATCTTTTAGATATGATAAGATATGATAAGATAATATTTTTGGTATTTTTATGATAAAGATGCAAAGTAAAATAAAAGGCAAAAGAAATAACTAAGTATTGGAAGATTAACATGATGGAAGATAGACTCGTGGGCCATAGGTTTCACTAGTGGCTTCTCTCAAGAGCATAAGTATTACGGTGGGTAAACGAATTACTGTCGAGCAATTGATAGAATTGAGCATAGTTATGAGAATATCTAGGTATGATCATGTATATAGGCATCACGTCTGAGACAAGTAGACCGAAACGATTCTGCATCTACTACTATTACTCCACATATCGACCGCTATCCAGCATGCATCTAGAGTATTAAGTTCATAAGAACAAAGTAATGATTTAAGGAAGATGACATGATGTAGAGGGATAAACTCATGCAATATGATATAAACCCCATCTTTTTATCCTCGATGGCAAAATACAATACGTGTCGGTTCCCTTTCTGTCACTGGGTTCGAGCACCGCAAGATTGAACCCAAAGCTAAGCACTTCTCCCATTGCAAGAAAGATCAATCTAGTAGGCCAAACCAAACTGATAATTCGAAGAGACTTGCAAAGCTAAACCAATCATACATAAAAGAATTCAGAGGAGAATCAAATATTGTTCATAGATAATCTAGATCATAAACCCACAATTAAGCGGATCTCGACAAACACACCGCAAAAGAAGATTAGATCGAATAGATCTCCAAGAGAATCGAGGAGAACATTGTATTGAGATCCAAAGAGAGAGAAGAAGCCATCTAGCTAATAACTATGGACCTGTAGGTCTGAAGTAAACTACTCACACATCACCGGAGAGGCCATGGAGTTGATGTAGAGGCCCTCCGTGATCAATGCCCCCCCCCCGGCGGAGCTCCGGGAAAGGCCCCGAGATGGGATCTCTCGAGTATAGAAGGTTGCGGCGGTGGAATTAGGTTTTCGTGGTGCTCCTGGATGTTGGGGGGGGGCGCTACATGGATTTATATAGGAGGAAGAAATACGTCGGTGGAGCAACGGAGGGCCCACGAGGGTGGAGGGCGCGCCCCCTGCCTCGTGCCTCCCTCCCTTGTTTCTTGACGGCCACTCCAAGTCTCCCGGGTCACGTTTGTTGAGAAAATCACGTTCCCGAAGGTTTCATTCTGTTTGGACTCCATTTGATATTCCTTTTCTTCGAAACCCTAAAATAGGCAGAAAAACAGCAATTTGGGCTGGGTCTCCAGTTAGTAGGTTAGTCCCAAAAATGATATAAAAGTGTAAAATAAAGCCCATTAACATCCAAAATAGCTAATATAATAGCATGGAGCAATAAAAAATTATAGATATGTTGGAGACGTATTACTTAGTGATAAAGTAAAGCAATTACATGGCGATTGCATTTCATACAATAAAGCGACAACCATATGGCTCTTGCCAGTTGCCGATAACTGTTACAAAACATGATCATCTCATACAACAATTTATATCATCACGTTTTGACCATATCACATCACAACATGCCATGCAAAAACAAGTTCGACGTCCTCTACTTTGTTGTTGCAAGTTTTACATGGCTGCTACGGGCTTCTAGCAAGAACCGTTCTTACCTACGCATCAAAACCACAAAGATTTTTCATCAAGTGTGTTGTTTTAATCTTCAACAAGGACCCGACGTAGTCAAACTCGATTCAACTAAAGCTGGAGAAACAGACACCCACTAGCCACCTATGTGTGAAGCACGTTGGTAGAACCAGTATCATGAACACGGTCGTGTAATGTCGCTCTGGGCCGCTTCATTCAACAATACCGCCAAATCACATTAAGACATTGCTGGTAAGCAGTATGACTATTATCGCCGACAACTCTTTGTGATCTACTCGTGCATATAACACCTACGCATTGACCTGGCTCGGATGCCACTGTTGGGGAATGCAGTATTTCAATTTTTTTACCTAAGATCACGCAAGATCTATCTAGGAGATGCATACAATGAGAGGGGAGAGTGTGTCTACGTACCCTCGTAGACTGAAAGTGGAAGCATTTAGTAACGCGGTTGATGTAGTCAAACGTCTTCGCGACCCAACCGATCCAAGTACCGAACGCACGGCACCTCCGCGATCAGCACACGTTCAGCTCGATGACGTCCCTCGAACTCTTGATCCAGTTGAGGCCGAGGGAGAGTTCCATCAGCACGACGGCGTGGTGACGGTGATGATGAAGTTACCGACGCAGGGCTTCGCTTAAGCACTACAACGATATGACTGGGGTGTGTAACTGTGGCGGGGGCACCGCACACGGCTAAAAGATCAACGTGTGTGTCTTTGGGGTGCCCCCTCCCCACGTATATAAAAGGGGGAGGAGAGGAGGCCGACCCTAGGAGGGGGCGCGCCATGGGGGGAGTCCTACTTGGACTCATAGTCCAAGAGGATTCACCCCCTTTCCTAGTCCAAGTAGGAGAAGAAGGGAAAGCGGAGAGAAGAGAAGGACGGAGGGGGGCGCCGCCCCCTCCCCTTGTCCAATTTAGACTGGGAAGGGGGGGCACCTCTGGCCGGCCCTCTCTCTTCTCCACTAAGGCCCATTGTATGCCAGGTCGTGTGCCGTGGTCAAGGCCAGGGGTGAGGGCTGGAGAGCCAGTAAGAGCTCCTTAGGTGCGATGCTCAGGAGCCCCCCTTTTAACGCGCAAGCGAATCACATGAGAGAAGAGGGAGAGTCAGCGGTACCGTCTGCTGCGGCCCTCAGGAAGTTCCTGCAAGTTAGCGCGAGGAAGGGCACTGGTCGCCGTGGTGATTGCTGGTTTGCTTCTGGCACGTGAGAGGGGACTCCCTACTGCGGAGAGCCCCCGGGGCATGTACAGCCCCGCCCTAACACGTGGCTTGCACGACAGGGCTAGAAGAGGTGTATCTGGGCACTCGTGAGCCAGCGCGGGACTCACGAGGCCCTACCTCAAGGCGAGTTGCACCTGGTCTTGGTTCTTGTTCGTTGTCTTGGTCCTGCAAGATGGTTAGACAACACAAAGGGTCCTGAAGAAAGACGGCCGACACGCGGCTCCCATGGTGAGCGACAATCAACGAGGTGATAGTCATAGATAGATTAAGCATTGAAAGCATACTGGCTTAAGTAAATGCAGGGAAGATGCATGCCACTGGGTCCGGCCCGAGCGGCTTGGGGATGATGCAGCCCGAGGGGCACCCCCAACAAGGTAAGCTAAAGGCATAAAAAGGGATACATGCCACAGGGATGGACCCACGTGGCCTGGGAATGATGCAACCCCGGGGGCGCTCCCAGCTGAATGAACTTGGAAAATGTCACCTGGTTCAGTTGATGAGGGAGAGTTGGGGCAGCTGAAGGTATGCGGAGAAGGGGATACTCCTCATGAGCCACCGGGGCCCTGAGCCTCGGGAGGCTCTGGGGGTCCAGGGGGTTCCTTGAGGACTGTCTTCATCTCTGTCAGCACAACGTGGTGTCTGGCCTCCTGAGCCGCCAGGATGCTCTGCAGGTTGCGTTGATAGGCGGTCGCCACGCTCGGCAGGCCAAAATGCATGCAGACGTAGCTGTGAGGTGGGCCCTTGCAGCATCCCACGCGCGAAGGCCAGAAAAGCTCCTGAGAGGCGGCCCGGTTGAGCCCTGGGACATCGATGCAGACGCGCAGCCCGGCATCCTCGCCTGGATGGGGAGCTGCGCCTAGTGAGCGGTGGCCACCGCACATGGCCCTTGTGTCTTGCAGTTCCTGAGTGGTCTTGGTGATGAACTCCTGAACGGTGGGCACTCCTTGCCTTGTGTTCTCCTAAGGGAAACGTGCCGCGAAGCACGCCTCCAAGTGGTGCCCAAGCGCCTCCCTCGTGATGCTGGCAAAGTCTGAGGCCCTCCAGAAGAGAGCCCCCGAGCCCTGCCCGAGAGGGGCATTGGGTGCACTTTCCTATGTGATGGAGGGAGGCGCCCCAGGCGCTGGCGCCGATCCTGACGAGGCGTCGCTTGTCTGAGGCTCTGCATGGCGCAAATGCTTCTTCTTCTTGGGGGTGGCCTTAGGAGGGCACTCACCCTGGTTGTCGAGGTCGTCAATTGCTGCAGCTTGGAAGGCACGCTCGAGGGAGCACACCACGTCTCTTTCCTCGCACGGGACTGTGATGATTCCGCCGCTTCCCGGCATCTTGAGGACATTGTAGCCGTGATGGGTCACCGCCATGAACTTGGCCAGGGTTGGATACCCAAGGATGGTGTTGTATGGCAGGCAGACATAGGCGACGCCGAAGTCGATGAGTTCGGTGCGGTAGTTGTTGCATTCTCCGAAGGTAACGGGGAGGCGGACCTGCCCGATCGGGGTAGTAGAGCCGCCGGTCACTCCTGAAAAAGGCTTGGTAGGCTGGAGCTGGTCATATGGCACTTGGAGGTTGTCGAACGTGTCGACGGACATGACATTGAGCCCCGCGCCACCGTCGATGAGGGTCTTGGTGACGTGCACGTTGCTGATGACTGGTGAACAAAGCATTGGGAGGACGCCTGCAGTTGCTGCGCACTTGAGCTAATCTGCCGAACTGAACATGATGGGGCACCCGGACCATCTGAGCGGGCATGTGGCCTCGAGCTTGGGGAGGACTGCATTCACTTTGCGAGCAAACTGTTTGAAGATACGCTGCGAGGCTGGGGCTTGAGCTCCGCCCAAGATGCAAGCGATAGCGCGCGGCTCCTGGAAGCCCCTAGCCCCCTCGTCTTGATGGTGGTCATCATTCCTTTTGTGCGGTGGCGGTAGTGGAGGACGGCCAGCGCTGGCTTGAGGACGATCCTTATGAGGTTGGTCCCTCCAGGCGCCCTCGCGAGGCTGATCCTGCCAGCAGTCCTCACGAGGCCGGTCATGCCGCTCCTGGCGCGGGCCATGGTCGTCCCAGCGTCCGCCACTAGGTCCTCCTCCTCGGCCGTTGCCCTGGTCGCTGCGCTCGGGGCGTCGACCGAAGCATCCTTCTCGAATGGCTCTGAGCTCTTGACAGTCGCTGGTGTTGTGGGTATGCAGGTTACGGAAGGCGCAGAATGGTCGGCTGCTCTTGGATGACTCGGGAAGATCTCGGCCGCTCTTGGTGTCTGGCTCCGCTACGAGCATGACCACTCCTTTGCGCTTCACGTCCTTGGGCTTGGCTTTCTTCTCCTCCAGGTCCGCAGCCGGGAGCTCGAGGAGGGAGAGGTGCCCCTCCTCAGCTCTTGCACACTTGGTCGCGATGTTGAACAGCTCCAAGGTCGTGCACAACTCCTCATGGATGGCGAGCTCCTCCTTCATCTTGATGTTGCGGATGCCGTCGGAGAACGCTGAGATGATGGCCTCGTCGGTCACCTTTGGGATCTTGATTCGCGCGCTGTTGAAGCACTGGATGTACTTCTGCAGGGTCTCACCTGGTTGTTGCTTGATGCGGCGCAGGTCACCCGTGACCGGTGGGCGGTCGCGAGTGCCCTGGAAGTTGGCGATGAAGCGGTTGCGCATCTCGTCCCAGGAGGAAGTCGAGCCTGGTGGCAGGTTCAGGAGCCAGGAGCGGGCGCCATCCTTGAGAGCCATGGGAAACTAGTTCGCCATGACTTTCTCGTCACTGTTGCCCGCCTCGATGCTCAGCTCGTAGAGCTGTAGGAACTCCGTGGGGTCGGGTGTGCCGTCGTAGCGAGGAGGCAGATCCGGCTTGAACTTGCCTGACCAGGCGGCGCTACGCAGCTCGGGGGTGAAGGCGCGGCAGCCGGCCATGGTCACCGGGGCCCGCCTTGGAGGTGGAACTTGGTCTTGGCGCCCGCGCGCCGCTACGGCAAGCGGGGCGGGGCCTTGCCGCAGCAAACGATCCTGGCACGGTGGTGCAAGGAGTGGCGGAGCGTCCGCTTGCGGCTGAGGGACTTCTTGATAGGTTCTTTCTTCACGCGCGGGTGCCGAACGCGGTGGTCGTGCCATGGAGCCACGCGCCTTGGCGCTAGGGCGCCGTCTTGTTGCAGAGGTGGCAGAGGTGCTTCGTGAGCTGCATCACCCGTGGCTGGCGGAGGGTGAGGCAGAGAGTGGGACGACGCAGGGGAGCCCCTGTGGCACGGACAAGCTCGGGGATGCGGTCAAGCCAGTCCTCGTAGAGGTCGTCGACTGGGCGGTAGCGCAGGAGCTTGTGCACCATGAGGAGCGTGGCCCGTGCGTCCGCGAGGACACGACGAGCGTGAGATGACGAACTAGCAGGAGTCAGCGATGGAGTGGCAGTGCGGCCGTCCTGTCGCACCGAGGGGTGCAACAAGGACGCTTGCTGCTCGTTCCCCGCCGAGCCGATGGCGGCGTTGGCGGCAGGCAACGTAGAGCGACGGGGTGGCCCGCTGACAGGGGCCGTTTGAGCGACGCGGGTGGCGAGGGCAGCCCGGCGCTCGGCGTGCATGCGGCATGCGTTCGCCATGGAGACGATGAAGCGACGTGGTGCGGAGCGACGGAAGGGAAGCTTCGACGCACCCCTACTTGGCGCGCCAAATGTCGAATCACGGATTCCGGCAAAATCCTTAAGGTTCGAACACTGGGGTGCGCGCTAAGATTCCCCCCTATCGATCCATGTCATAGCTCGGCTAAGATCTTACGGACTAACTCGACGAACTCACAACACAAATGACACAAGATTTATACTGGTTCGGGCCACTGTTGTGGTGTAATACCCTACTCCAGTGTGGTGGTGGTGGATTGCCTCTTGGGCTGAGGATGAACAGTACAGGGGGAAGAAAAGCCTCCTGAGGTTGACGTGTTCTTGTGCTTGGCGAACTTGTGTTTGTTCTGGTCTCCCTTGATCTCTCTCAGATCTCCCCCAATCAAGCGATCCCCCGGCTATGGTGGTGGGTAGTCCTATTTATAGAGGTCCTGGTCCTCTCCCCAAATATTGAGCGGGAAGGGATCCACAACGGCCAATTCGAAGGGGGACAGCTAGTACAAGCTATCCTGACAAAAGCAGTCTTCGCCTGCCAAAGGCTCTGGTGGTGATGCCGTTTTGGGCTCCATGGTGACCTCCGTCCTGCCGTCCTGCTGGTCTTGGTCTCATTGCACCGATATGGAAACCTTTGCTTGATGCCTTGGTACTCCGCGCCTGTGCTTGCCCCCTTAGAACCAAATAGGAAACAAGGACGCTGCGCGCGCTGGCGCCTGCCTGGTCTCGATCGTCATGGCTCACGTCACGAGAACCTCGCGAGGTTTGCCGTGCCTTGAACTCTCCGTCCCTCGCGAGCCAGCCTGGTGAGGCCGCTCCTGAGGAGGTCATGCGTCGTCCACCTCGCGAGGCTTGGCCCCTCGTGAGGTTCTTGAATGCCTTGTTGATGAAGATGGGCCGTACATGCCTTCTAGCAAAGCCACGCCATGGGCCGCAGGTAGGCAAGTCTGGGGACCCCCGTTCCCAGAACGCCGACAATTTCATTAGGGTTAGGGCATAACGTAATCTTGGTGAGACCGATTACACAAACTCGGTAAGACCGACTTTGGTAATAAGCTAACCAGAGAGTTGGTCAGGCAAACTCGGTGGGACTGATTCACTCATCTCGGTGAGACCGAAACGTTACGAAGGGGAAACAGAGAGTTTGCATTGCGACCTCGGTGGGACCGATCGCTCATTTCGGTTGGAGCAAAACGTTATGAAGGGAAACAGAGAGTTTGCAATCCCCTCTCGATGAGACCGAGATCCCTATCGGTGAGACCGAAAAGACTAGGGTTTTGTGGCAGTGGCTATGTCAACTGAACTCGGTGGCGCTGGATGGAAAGTTTCGATGGGGCCGAGTTTGACTTTTGGTTTGGGACATATGTGGATATGAGAAAGTGGTTGAGGGTTTTGGAGCATATCACTAAGCATTTTGAGCAAGTAACCCATTAAGCAAAAACTCATCCCCTTTTAATAGTATTGGCTTTTCCTGTGGACTCAATGTGATCTTGGATCACTAAAAGGTAAAATGTAGAGTCTTGAGCTTTAGAGCTTGAGCCAATCTTTTGTCCTTAGCATTTTGAGGGGTCCACATTTCTAATCCATGCCATGCCAGTCATTGAGCATTCCTGAAATATTTATCTTGAAATAGTATTAGCTCAATGAGCTATATGTTGTTAGGAATTACCAAAACCACCCAGGGATATTTGCACTTTCAATCTCCCCCTTTTTGGTAATTGATGACAACATATAGATCAAAGCTTTGACAAATGATTATAAGATTGAAGTACATCATCGCTTTGAGAAGTATGTGATAAGCAAGAGCTCCCCCTAAATTTGTGCATTATTTAAGATTTGCTTGTGAATGCAAATGCACAATCGATTAGGATCATGGGTCACTCTTCCATGTCACATACATCTTGGTGGAGCGCTCAAAATCATAAACATTAAAAAACATGCACTCATCGCCAAGCAAACTGAATGATCATATATGGAATATAAGAGATAGTATCATCCAAGCAAGCATTAACATATGATCAATCACATGATCAAACAAGTATCTCACACAAATCTCACACAGACAAAGACATAGTGTATCAACCAAGCGCATAAAAAGGTTCAACCAAAAACAAGAGAGATAAAAGGCAAAACACTCTCTCTCGAAGCCTATGATCTATACATATTTCTCCCCCTTTGGCAACAAGTTAGCAAAAAGTTTGAAAATGCATAGTGCTATGCGTCTCTCAGGCTCGGTCTTCGTGAGGTGGTGTAGAGAGAACTCCAAGGACAAAGGCATCTGTCGTTGTAGTTGGAGCTGGTGGAGTGGCTGCTGGAGGTGGCACTGAAGCTGTAGCTGCTGGTGTAGACAATGTAGCTCTAGAAACAGGTACATGCACTACTACAGACCTCTAACTCCTTAGTACTTGCTGAAAAGGATCAGTAGTTGCCTTCCCTTTCTTCTCTTCTGCTTCCTCCTGGAGCTGCTCAACTGCAGTCTGTATCTCAGTTAGTTTGAGGTCAAGATCATAAAATTTTGTCTCAACAATCCTCTCCAGGCTCTCCTGATTCTGAGTTAGGGTGGCCAAGCCCTTCTGAATCCTCAGTGTAGCTTGAATCGGATAGCCCAATTGATCTTGTTTTGACTTGAGGAACACCTGAGATGCTTCTTCTGCACTTGGCATCCTTGCAGCTTTCTTTGCCTTAGCTTTGGCTCTCTTCTCTTGTGCTTGAGTTGATGACGGTTCATTCTCATTCATGACAACTTCATTATCTTCAAATTCAAGATATAGGGGTAGATGCTCCTTGTCCAACAAGTATGTTCATGTGCCCATCTTAGAATGGATGAGCTCCTGAATATGTGGAGCATACCCATAGCTTCTCTTTTGGTCAGCAGCTGTCCTTTTGACTGTCTCTATAATCAGGCTCATGACTTTAAACTTCTGAGGGACATCAAAGATTTGTAGCATGTTGATGGAATGTCCTATGATCATCTTGTGATCTCCTGACTTGGCTAGCAATGTGCGCCTTATGATCCAGTTGATGGTAGGCAGACCAGACAACAAGTAATGTACAGATCCAAGCTTGTGAGTCTCCAAAGCTTTATGAGGGATATCTTTGTACATGTTTGCCATGGAGTTGTGGTCTTTCTTCTTCTTGGCATACACATCCAAGCCATCCTCATGTTCCTCTGGGGCATTGATTAGGTTGGCCCATTCTTCAATAGTGGATTGGTACCTAGTACCTTCTGACATCCATATGATCTGCCCATCTGGGTAAAAGTGAGCAGTGGAGTAAAACTGCATGATCAGCTCATCATTCCATTTTGTGAACTTCAATCCAACAAACTCATCTACTCCACATGCTTTGAAGCTGTCATATACTCCTGGGAAGTGATCTTAATTCTCCTTGATGTATTCCCAATCAACCCATCTCATGTCACAAACAATGGGCTTCTTGTCAAGCAAAATTGTCTCATAGAAGTCTTGTTGTTCTATGGTATGAAATCTGTAATCAACTACAGTCCTTCTCCTAACAGCATAGGGATCAGACTGTCTCCACAATCTCAGCCCAGCATCTTTTCTCATGTGCATGTCTTCAGCCACTAGATGAGCATCATTGTGGTATGGGATCTTGGGTTTAAATTTCCTCAAAATAAGAGACTCATCATCCTCTTCTTCAACTTGAGGCCGGGGCCTTGTTTTTATCTTCAACATGAATACTTCTAGTGTTTCTCTTGGGCTTTGACTTCTGAGCTTGAGCTTTGGGAGCAGACTTGGGCTTTGATGTTGCAGCCCCTGACTTAATAGCATCTCCCATGAGCTTCTGAGCTTTGGGTGCTGGAGCATCCTCTTCCTCTTCCTCTTCTTCTGCTGGATCCTTAAACATGGATGATCTCCCTAGGACTCTAGCAGTGGTCTTCTTGACCCTCTCTTTTCTCTTCTTGCCTTCTCCAGCCTCTTTGGGTTCAAGAGTGAACTCCATAGTTTCTTCCAAGGCTGCTTTCCTAGGCTTGGATGTTGGCACTCTCTTGGCAGGTGCCTTCTTTTGCATCCCTGGCTTTGTTGTAGCAGCTGACCCATACTCCTTCTTCAGTACTTTATTCTTTAAGGTGGCCTCATCCTCAACAGCCACATTGTCGTGGAATTGTCACGGCAGATGTCCTTAGTGTCAGGACTTAGTCGTGAGGCCAACACATCTATGTGGTAGCTTGAGAGGGATTGAGCGGGATGAGAGACATGATGTTTTACCCAGGTTTGGCCGCTCACGATGGAGGTAAAAGCCTACATCCTGCTTCATTGATATTAATGATGATGATCACAGTTACAAGAGGGCTCAATCTTGAGAGCTATTGTCTAAACCTAACTTGTCCAACTTGTGGAACTTGTGAATCTTGTCCCTCTTGGGGTGCCCTTCCCCTCCTTATATATATGTTGAAGGGGCGGTTTACATGACTAGTCCTATCAGGATTGGGATTACTCTATTACAAGTGGAGTCCTAGTCTTGCTTCCTTTGTAAGGGAATATTCCTTATGCTTTCCTCTTAAGCCGGCCCACCATAATACGAGTCTGCCTTCCATGAACCGTCTGCTTGGGCCACCGGGTCTTGTTGCTCCTCTGCTCTGCCGGCCGGGTCACCAATGAGTCACCTGGCTCGGCCGGGTCATCAGTGAGTGGAGAGATCCGGTCGGGTCACTTAGTGAGTCGCCAAGTCAGGGCGGGTCACCAGTGAATCGCCAAGTCCGGCCGGGTCATACTTCCGGCCGGGTCATACCGCGGGGTATATCCCCGACATTAGCCCCCAGTTTAATTTGGATTTATCCATGTTAAACTGATCCTGCAAAATAAACACAAAAATAAATTTGACATGTTGTGATCTGGGTTAAAAATTCTTGTAAGCCGGCACCTGGTCATTTTTAAGTTCTTGTCATTTCCTTCTTGATACATGCCCATGAACTCATAGCAAATCTCCTTTAGTAGACATGTTCAAACCTTGTGAATGCAAAAAATCCAGATACTTCTTTTAAGAAATCTGGGTCAATAGGCCAGCTTCAGAGTCAATTTGCTAACATTGGTCTCCTATAGAGGAATATTGTAAGAAATAATCCACTTGAATTAGCTAAAGCGCCGGTTTAAAAAAATATTAGTCTTGAAATACTCATCTGACTTTCAGCCGGCTTGAAGATGTAAAACTTGTCGATTTATCATTATCAAAATTGCCGGTTTATAATGTTGATGGCACCGAGTCATAATTGTTGCCGACGTCGGGTCATAGTTATTGGAGACGCCGGGTCAATCTGGTTTACTCAAAACTGAGAATTTGAAGATTTTTCTCCCTTATATCCATATTACCTGTAGCCCCCAAGTGTTGAGCAGAAACAAAGTGATGACTTAAGACTTGCTTCAATATAAACACTGCCACTTTGAAGAAATCCATGTTGTTCATCTTAGTCACTAGTAAAGACCGAATACTCCATATATGTAGCCCCCAAGTGCCGGGTTGTCATGCTTGCAGCAACCTGGGACTTGTAATTGCCTTATACTCATAAAAAACTTCAACCAGTGTAGCCCCCAAGTGTCGGGTCATTATGCAATAATGAGCAGGGACTTTATAAATATGATCATATAGACTTGAACAACAACGTGTAGCCCCCATCATATTGAGCTATGATAATATTGAGCTGGGACTTTATATATACTTCTTTTGAAAAGAACATCATATGATGTAACCCCCATCATGGGGCTTGAACCCACGTCCACAAGGTTAAGAGCTTTGTGCTTTACCAACTGAGTAGTGGACCCTTCAATACAATGGAATAAAACTTGTGTACCTTGAATTGTTTGACAGGAGCAATTGGTAGCCCTCAAGGGCCGGCTCATTATGATGTGATGAGTCGGGTCTTCAATAAGGCCAGTAAAATTGCTTTTGCATTAGCCCCCAAGTGCCATGGTGCATGCTGACAGTGACATGGGACTTGCATATTTGATATAATCTTAAACTGAATAATGTAGCCCCCAAGTGCCAGGTTGTAAGCCTGCAGCAACTCGGGACTATTCTTTCCACTGTAGAGTAAATCATATCCATTGATAAAATAATAGCCATTGCGCTAAAGCGACTTTGAAAACCTCAATGATAATACTAGTTATTGACAACCGTAAATAAAATCCAGCCATGTTGGCTATTCAAAATTTGAATAATATAATCCGGTATGAAAACCTCAATCATTCAATATCATCATGACAATCCAGCCATGTTTGGCTATGAAAGATGTGAATACCTTATCGGTTGACAACTAAATCCGGAGTTCAAATACTCGGCGGCTCTTGGCTGATGGCGACTTAATGGACTTTCATGGTAAGCCGGAATTTGAATAACCCGATAGCTTATAGCCTTTGAGAAAATCCAGAATGGATACCCCTTTTGAAACATCAATTTGGATGATGATCTTGAACTTAATATAAGTCATAGTTCTGCAAATCCTACATAGAGTTTTAAACAACATATGCCCTGGCGACTTAATGTCAAAAACCAGGGCCGACTTAAACATAATCATGTATAAACAATATTATACCTGTGATATTGAATCGTACTGCCGGCTTATGATACCTGTGCAGTAAGGGTGATAACCCAAACCTTTAAAAGTATATGATGATTGTCACATGCTGGCGACTTGTTCGTCGAAAGCCAGGGCGGGTTAATAGAAACCACATATATATGCTTCAGATATGAGTAAAAAGTCTCAAAACTCAAAAGATTGTGTTCAAAAAACTTAATCCAGACAAAAAGAAAATCAAGGCTTCTGATTCGAATACGACCAGTAAACTGTTCCAAAGGGGTTAATCTAGGATTCGAATATGATCATGTAGCCCCCAGTGGTTTTGGCGTTGCTGATCAAGAGGGTACCGACAGCTATGTTCTCTTTGGTTCGAATACGACCTATATTTGAACAAGAAGCCCCCAAATGACCTTAAGAGTTGTTTAATAATGCTAATTCGAATACGATCTACATCGGACCCAAAAGGGGTTGAGCTATGATTCGAATACGATCAAGAAGCCCCCTAGTGAGTTTGGCAGTGTGCCGATCAAAAGGGTACCGACAGCTATGTTCTCTTTAGTTCGAATACGACCTATGTTTGAATAGGAAGCCCCCTAGTCACTTTGAGAGGTTTTTAACGACCCTGATTCGAATACGATCCAAGTTAGACCCAAAAGGGATCTTTATTTTGAGCCGGAAATTTTCTGATGGCCTTTAATTTTGCACCAATGTGGTGGTAGCCTCGGGTCCGGGTTATTTTTTCCTCCAATGACCCGGGGTCTTGACTCTCACAATGTTTGCTAAGTCATGTTATCGTAGCCCCCGAGTCTTAAGACTATTCGAGGAGTTGGGTTGAGACTCTCCATGCTTGACCATGATACGACCAATGGATTGAATCCTACATGGGACAACTTGCAAACCAAAGTAATTGCTCTTTTGAAGAATATAATATGTAATATAGAATATACTGGATGGATTTCACCTGATATGTTAGGCCACTGATTCCACAGTGGAGTTGATAATCACCATGGTGAAGCTGAAATCAACCCTGGACGAGTCGGCCGCGGGATCAGACAGATGAGCCGGCACGGCGTTGTAAGCCGGTGTGGACGGGCGAGTCAATCGCGTTGTGTTGATGTAGCAGAGGCCACGACTTGCACACGTACCCGTCGAGCAGCACGATATGGACAAGCGCTAGTGCAAAAATAATTTGGCGCACGCTCCTTCCGACACCTCTGTAATGAATAATGATCCTTCTTGTGTCTCCATAGACACTGAGCCCTTGTCCTGTTTACTCGGACAAAAATGACCCGTGTGTACGTCTGCCCGAATGTCTCTTGGATGCAATACAACGAGCTTATATCCATCAGCTTGAGTCCAAAAGGCAGACTGATCCAGATTAGCAAGAACTCCATAAGGCAAGAGCTCTATCCGGCTTGGCGACGGCAGAAACGAGCGGCTCGAAGTGGAGACGAAACTGGTGAAGCACGGGCGGCTCACAGTAAGGGCAAGGTCAGTGGCATGTGGGCGGCTCACGGCCGGCGGCTCTCACCACTGCATGTGGCGGCTCAGGGCCTCGCCGGCGGGTCAACGGAGCAGCTCCAAGGCAGGGCGGCTCACCCGCGGTGGATCACATCGGTGGACGAGATGCAGGGAGACCATGCGGCCGAAACAGCGACTCGCGAATTCAGGCATCTTGCTGTATTTTGGCGACTTGAAGGTAAAGGTCCCAAGGCGGAAGTGAGGTCAGCTTTTTCAAGGGCGACTCAAAACTCTGGCAGAAAAACGGAGTGTGGCCGTGACGACGGCTTAAGAGACGGCTGCTCGCGGACAGCTATAGCAAGGGCGGCAGGTCATGGCAGGTTGAGACGAAGGTGAAGTCCGCGGATCTGGGCGGCTCAATAGCAACGACCGAGGAGATCACTGACAAGGTGGGTTATGGCAGCAGCCAGTTATTTGTCATGAGGCTATAGCGGTGGCTGAAATAGGCGGCAACTCGCCGCGGGGCCGCTTCAGGAACGGTACGAAACCGGCGGGTCGATGGATTGGCTTAACACGAGGACGGCTCGTAGCTGCTGTAGAATTGACCTGGCGAGGTAAGCTGTCTTCCCGGAGCAGCAGAGGAATCGAGTCCATGACCTCGTCCACTTCCCGTTGTTAACTTCTTCAATGACCCGGATCTGGCGCCGGCCTCCATGTTAGTAACCATCAATTAGTACTCATGTAAATCCACTATGTCTTCTACTCATGTGATTCTCACGTGATTCTCAAGGAGAGCAACCAGTACCGTATTATGAGTACTACTAGTCCCACAATCGTCTCACGGTGACTGCTTTTCTGTATTGTTTAGCAGTATAACCAAAAGAATGATCTGGGTGTACAACTTGCAATGCCTGACTCCTGTGCACGGCGGCATTTGTGCTCAATATTTTGCCACCACGGGGTTGTACCAAGGACAGCAGGTGCAGTGGTCCGCCTCACGACCCGTGGCCATCCTAGGCACGCGCGGACCATGTTACATCAGAATTAGCTGTGCGATCATAATCCGGCTGTCTGTACGGCGGTTGGTGTCGGGGGTTGGGTGCGACATATGCCAAAGGATGACTTATCATGGTGGGGCGAGTAGAACATCGCCGGTGCCTGGAAACGGGATAAGGTGAAGACATGCACGCTGACAAATCTTACCCAGCTTCAGGGCTCTCCGGGGAGATAATACCCCTACTGCTGCTCTACGGGGTCTCCGCATGATCACTATGTCAAAGTGTTTACACAGTTTCTCCTTGAGCTGCTTTCTGGAGGTAGGAGAAGGCAAGGCTAGCTCTCTCCTTCGTATATGATTTGGTCTAGTGCTAATGGATTCCAACCCTTTGCATGGATGCCCTGGGGGGTTTATTTAGGCCTACCCCCCAGGGGTACAATGGTAATCCGGCTGGGCGCGGGCCCAGCCGTCAGTCCCTCTGGCCGCTGTCTTATCCGCCGACTGGCTCGGTGTGGGGCCGACAGGCCGCGTCCGCCGCGGGCGGGTCTTTGCCGGCTGCATATTACTGTAACCGTGCCTCTAATGACTCAGGCTCGGTCATGAGGTCGTGGCGACAGCCCCGTTGTCTGGCGGGTGATCACTGTGGCCACTACTTGTCATGTTTGATTAATGGCGCATGGGGCCCGTGGGAGGGGCCGGCCGACTTCTGGTGGCTGACTCCCATCCGGGCCGACTGGTGGTGCTTTCGCCATCTTTCGTATGCCCGCCGACTGGTGGGACCCATCATCCCTGGGTCGTACCAGCAGGCCGTCGTGGGCACAGGGCTCCGCCCCCTAGGGCTGATGTTAGAGCCGGCATGGCAACAGTGTCGCGCCGTGCGGAAATCTTCGCGGGTACGGCGTACTATAGCCATGCTTGCCCTTGAAAAAAGGGGTGGGAGTGGTCCTCACTGTGGCCACTCCCCGTCCCGTCCCTCTTTATGAGGGCATGGGGGTTGTTGGCGTCGCGAGCTGACTCCCCAAGGCCGGCTTCTCTGGAAGTCGCCGATCAGGAGTCGGCTTGTCCTGAAGTCGTCCTTGGGACTCAGCCGCGAGTGAGCAGCTGGCCGCCACACCGCCGACTCTTAGAAGGCGGCTCTTCGTCCTGGGGCCTCGAGGGGCGCAGTCTGCCCCAATGTCTTGAAAAGTTCTGGGCCTGGGTTGGCCTACCCGTGGCCCATTACTCCGACAGTCGTCCCCAAAGCTGGTGAGGCTCCGAGGGCGACATGTCATGGAGCCTCAACAGTTTCTTCTTTCTGGCGGTCGGATCTGGGCTTCGCCAGCCGTCTTCTGTCAAGCCGACTAGTCGGAGTCGGACTTGCTCAAGGCCGACTTGCCCCAAAAAAAGTTTGAACGCTGCGGCGGAGTTCAGGTGGCGTGCCTGATAAGCTTCCGTGTCGCCACCCGCGGTTGACCTGTCGCGAGGTGCCACATGGCGGAGGTAGTCTGATCACCCACGCGCGCGACAGGACAGGCCTACCGGCGGGGCCCGCCACTACCGCGCCTCGGCATGCGAACGGATCCGTTGCGGCCGCGCGGACGGTTGGGGTTCCCGCGCGGTTATTGCGCGTGGTAACTTCGTGTGGTAAATCGTGGGGGTTGTGGGGTCCCGGGCGCAGTTAATCCCACGTCCGCCCCCTCGACTTCTCAGCCCACGAGCCTACAAGTAGGCAGGGGGAGGGGGCAACGAAGCGCGCGCGCCCACTCTCCCCACTTCCTTTCGCTCCTTCTTGCCTCTTCTTCTTCTTCTTGCCGCTGCTGCTCCGAACCACGTTGTGCCCGCAGTGATGAGCTCCTACTCCGCCGCGGCGCCACCTGCCGTTCGCTTTGGAGTGTGGGACGGCTCCGAGGTTGACGACGACGACATCGAGATCCTCCGCCAGACACGGCGGCTGCCTGGCAGGGACTTAGTGCGGGTCCGCCTCGCGCCGAAGGGAGAGATATCGCCGGCGCCGGAGGAGGGCGAGTGGGTCATATTCCACTCGCACCTCATGCGCGGCCTGGGACTGCTGGCGAGCGGCTTCTTCCGCTCCTTCTTGGAGTTCCACGGGCTCCAGCCGCACTACCTTACTCCGAACACGGTGGTGCTGCTGGCTGCCTTCGCCACCCTGTGCGAAGGCTTCCTCGGCGTTCGCCCCACCATCGAGTTCTGGGGTGAGTTCTTCCAATCCAAGCTTGGCACACACGTTGCCGGCATGCCGGCCCAGTGCGGTGCATTCATCGCGATGCGGAGATCAGTGGCCTACAATCCGTTTCCCACCATCGCACTGATTAAGTCGGTGAAGATGTGGCAGCGGTCATATTTTTATGTGAAGAACGTCACCCCAGAAGGCGGCTGGGTCAACCTGCTGGCTTACGAAGCTGGGAGCGCCGGCTGGAACGCTCCCCAACTGGTCACACGAAGCCAGGACGCTGTCTCCCGTTGGTGCCGCCGCCGTCGCGCGACTCCGAGTGCTGACGCAGTCGGAGGGCCTGACTGGGGCCGACTTGCTGGCCGCCTTCATGGCGCGCTGAGTCCTCCCACTCCAAGGCCGACCTCACCTGATCTGCCAGATGAGCGGTCATCGGGACCCGAGTCGGATATGCTCCAAGGACATGCCTCACGCGGAGGTGGCGAACACGATGAACTACATCGCGAACTGCGGTCTCTCGGTGGACTGGCAGTTTGGCAAGGAGCCGTATTCACGCGCCAACCCCCCGCCTCTTGTAAGTCGTCTTCCTTCTTCTTCTGTTTCTTTTGCTTTCGAGTTCGACTTGTCAAGTTTGACCATTTTTGTTTTGAATCAGAATCCTCTTGTCCCTCCCTCGGCCGGCACCGCGGGGCCGGCTCGTCAGTTTGTCCCTGATCGGGCGGAGAGCGACATCGACGACCCCGACTTGGGGGCGGCAGCCATGGAAGCCGACGCTGAGGGAGGAGGAGGAGAGGCAGGCGGCTCCAGGCCTTCGACCACTTTCGCCGACTGGCCTGACGACGAGGCCGAGGGAGAAGTCGCCCCGCGTCGCCAGCCAAAAGCCGGCCAGCCAAGCGTGAGTGCCTCCGCCGGCTTGGATGCTCAAGGCGGTGCGAAGAAGCGCCTGGCCGGGCCGAGTATGCTTGGTGGCCGGTCGAAGAAGTTCAAGGGAGCGGCCGCCGCGACCAAGCGGGAAGAGGCGACCGCGAAAGCCAACCGCTTTCGCAAGGAGGTGAAGAAGACGCCACTGGTTTCTGCGCAAGCGCCTCCGTCCCTTATCTTTATTTTCTCTTTGTTAATCTTGTCTGAGTTTTTCATATGCTTTTCTCGCCTCAGGGCTCCCCTCACTCTTGAGAGGGTTGCCGCCGCCTCCGTCATGGGGTCGGTGGAGACGTCTGCCACCACTCGGCGGATTGACCCCGCCGCCGACCTTCGGGAGGCAACGGAGCGGAACGCCCGGGAGAAGCGCGAGGAGGACGAGGCCGCCCACCGGGAGAAAGCGGAGGCCGAGAAGGCGGAGGCCTCCGCCCTGAAGAAGCTGGAGGCAGCCGAGGCCGCCGTTGCGGCAAAGCAGCCGGCTAAGGAAGTCGCGCCCCGGTGGTCGGCGGTGTTCGTCACCACTTTGAACTCCGCGCCGCCGCCCCCGGAGTTCACGGGGCAGCTGGGGGAAGCCTGCGGCGAGTTCCCGATCATGGAGAGAGGCGGCGGCGACGCCCCTGTGCTGGACGTGGTTGCGCCGCCACAGCCTCCCCTGCCGCCATCTAGAAGCGCGCCAGGAAAACAGCTGGCGGATCTGCCCTTGCCGCTGACTGAAGACGAGGCCGTGGCGAGGCTACTCCTTCAAGTCGGCTCGCCAACGCGCCGCCGTCTTGGGAAGGCGACTTCGGCGCCACGCCCCTTGGAGACCGGCACCGCCAGCTCGACGATTCCAGACGCCGAGGCGACGAGTGCCGCGCCCATTGGGTGGGTGCGAGGAGGCGGCATGGGCCTGCTGAACCAGGCGCTTCTGGATGTCCAAACGAAGCTGCGAGCCGGGAGCGACATCATCCAGAACTGCACCAAGGCGCATCTGGCGTCGCGGGCAGCCATCCGGGTATGCTTTCTCCTTTGTCCCTGTTTTCTTGTTTCTCTCTGCGGGGGCGCGCTAGCGCACCCACTGGGTGTAGTCCCTGAGTTCTGGGCCGGCTGCAGAGCAGGCGGCCCGGAACTCCAATTGGTAAGTTCCGGGTACTAACCTTTGTTCTGAAATACTTGTTGCAGGACTATCACAACCTCCGTGTCACCGCCTTCAACCGCAATGTTGAAGAGCTGGGCAAGCGGACTGCCGACTTGTCGGAGAGCCGGAGTGAGTCCTTTTTCTTCTTTGCGGGGGCGCGCTGGCGCACCCGCGAGCTGTAGTCCCCAAGATTCGGGCCGACTGCTGAGCAGTCGGGCCGGATCTCCCCGGCGACCTTCTTCGTTGATGACTTAACGCCTTCTTTCTTCTTTCTCTTCAGAGGCCAATGCCGCTCTTCAACAGCAGCTGAGCGAAGCCAACTCCGCGTTGCGCGCCAAGGGGGAGGAGTGCAGCAAGCTCGCCGCAGAGCGCGATCTGCTGGCCGCACAATTGGCGGAGCAGAAGGAGCTGCTTACGAAGATGCAGAAGGAGGCGGAAGCCGCCCTCCTGGCCGAGTTCATGAGCGAGCGCTCCTCCTGGACGGACAAGGAGGCAATGCTGGTCTCCGGCTTCCACGAGATCGAGGACCTTGTCGACGGTGAGATTCTTTGCTTTCCTTCTTCGAGCCGCTGATTATAGGTCGAGCCGACTCCTGGTTTTTTTGACTTGTTCTTCATTCTTTCCGTCTTGGCAGACTTCTTCCCCGGCCACTCGCAGGCCGGCATTCAAGCTATCGAGGCCGACCGCGAGGAGCGGAGGGCGGGTGGCACGGAGATCGCAGCTGATGCCCCTCGGACTCTTGACGAGCATATTCTGAGCATTGGGGCTCGCCTACGGCCGGCCCACCAGATGCTGCGCCGGCTTCAACGTGTCGGCGCCCAAGCGATCGCCGCCCTGTGGCCAGACGTGCAGGCTCCACGCACCCCCAGTCGGACTGCCGACTAGCTGGAGGTCGCGGTTGGCCATCTTGAGGCCTGGAAGGGTTCCTCGGCCCGGGCCGGAGTGCGTCGAGCCTTGGAATTCGTCAAGGCGTGGTATCCGGGGCTGGACCTAGACCGGCTGGCCACACTCCGGTCAGAGGCCCAGCCGGAGCTGGCAGCCGCGGAAGATGCCCTTGCCAAGCGTGCGGCGGCGATCGCTGAGTACACCGACAACATCATCTTTGTCCCCGAGCGGGCTGAAGACGGTGAGGAGGTGCCGCCGGAGTGGTTTGGGATGAACCCCGACTACGGCGAGGACTCGGTAGAGGTGATCGACTCCAGCGTCGAGGAGGGAGATGAGGCGGAGGACGGGAGTGATACAGAGGCACCGGAAGATGGAGCCGGCGGCCAGCCTCAGCTCGACCGCGCCTCCAGCAACGAGCCGTGCCCGCCCGAGCCGACTACTGCCGGAGGTGATCAAGCCGAGACCGCCCAGCCGGCCGCCCCAACATCCAACACCGCCGTCTCCTCCGATCCTCCAAGCTCGTCTGCCGCCCCCTAGGCTTCCACCTAGTCTTTGTTTTATCTGTTCTAATAGTTTTTGAATAACTTGTTAATTTGCACGATTCCACCCACGGGGTGTATTTTGAAATTCTTCTCAAAGATTCGGCCAAGGGCCTTTGTTATGTAAATATTCATCCGACTTCTATCCTTCTTGCTCATTGTTCTTTTGGATTTTTCCTTTGCCGTCTTCCCTCAGTTGCCGTCTTTGTCAGTCAGACAGCCGCTCCGCGGACTGCTGCTGGATCAAATTCTTGGTCACTTTGGGAAGGCAAGTACTTAGCCATTTTTAGGTTTGTTTAACAAGTCAGATAGAAGGCGGCAAGCCGACTATTCAGGAGTCGGTTTACGAAAAAGGCTGGAAGCCGGCCTTAAGCTATGTTTGTGCTTTGAGTCCTTAGCCATTTTTCATGTGGACGCCCATTCTTCCTTACTCCTGCCCACCAAACAGTCGCTCTGCGAGCTGCGGCTTCTGGCAGGAGACGGTTTAGACGCCACACACTACTTGTCCGGCTGCAGGAAGCATTTCATAGCGCGGGTCGGCAAGTCCCCGAGCCGACTAGTCGAACCCGGTGACAAACGGCATATCAAAGAGTAATATACTCGAAGGCATATTTCTTATCATATAGATAAAAGAGGGCAGTCCCCGAGCTCTTCTCGGGGGCCCCGAAGTCTTGGTACTTTTAATACAAAAGGTAGTGTGATACATACTGCATTTAACTGTAAAATTTTCGGAGGAGATTTGCATTCCATGGCCGCTCTGTCTCTTTGCCGGAGTCGTCCCTCTTGCGTGCTCGGCGCTTCTGAGCGTCGACCAGGTAGTAGCAGTCGTTGCCCAGCACTTTGCTGATGATGAAGGGGCCTTCCCAAGGTGCCGACAGCTTGTGCTGGCCGGCTGTTCGCTAGACTAATCAGAGCATGAGGTCGCCCTCCTGGAAAGATCTCGGCCTGACCTTCCTGTTGTAGTATCTGCGCAGGCTCTGCTAGTTGATGCTGGACCGGCAGAGTGCCAACAGCCGGCCCTCTTCCAGCAGGTCGATGCCGTCTTGCCGTGCTTCTTCTACTTCTTCCTTGGTGTACATGGTGACTCGCGGGGAATCGAACTCTATGTCCGTTGGGATGACGGCTTCAGCACCGTAGACGAGGAAGAAAGGCGTGAAGCCGGTTGACTTGTTTGGAGTCGTGCACAGACTCCAGAGGACGGCTGGCAACTCGTCGAGCCAGCAGCCAGCCGAGCGCTCCAGAGGCTCGATCAGTGGGGGCTTGATGCCGGATAGGATGAGGCCGTTTGCTCGCTCCACCTAGCCATTTGACTGTGGATGGGCGACGGATGCTAGGTCCAGTCGGATGCCCTGTGTCGCACAGAAACGGGCCAAGGCGCCTTTGGCAAAATTCGTGCCATTGTCGGTGATGATGCTGTGTGGTATGCCGTACCGAATTGTGATGTCGGAGATGAAAGTCACGGCAGTCGGACCGTTCAGTTTCTTGATTGGCTTCGCTTCTATCCACTTGGTGAACTTGTCCACCGTGACAAGTAAGTGAGTTAAGCCGCCTCGTGCCGTCTTGAATGGTCCCACCATGTCTAGACCCCAAACTGCGAAAGGCCAGGCAATGGGGATGGTCTTGAGTGCAGAAGTCGGCTGATGTGGCTTGGAGCAGAACTTCTGGCGCCCTTTGCATTTTTGGACCAATTCCTTGGCCTCTTCTAAGGCCATTGGCCAAAAGAAACCGTGTCAGAAAGCTTTGGCGACGAGTGCTCTTGAAGCCGCATGGTGGCCGCACTCACCTTGATGGATGTCTTTGAGAATTGCTTGGCCTTGCTCTGGCTCTACGCAGCGCTGGTAGACACCAGTGACGCTGCGCCTGACCAGCTCTCTGTTGACTATGGTGTAGGCTGCCGCTCGGCGCTGTACTTGCCGAGCTAAGGTCTCATCAATCGGCAGCTCTTTGCTCACCAGAAATTCCAGGATGGGATGAGCCCATGAGGGTGCTGCTATTTCTTCAACTGCCAGAACTGCGACTTGGACGAGGGCGGCTGGGCTGGGAGGCGGCGGGTTGGATTTAACAACCGCTTGCTGGATTAATGAAGTCCCCGGGCCGACTGGCGCGGCTCTTGGGCCGAGTTCTGGAGTCTTCGGGCTGGCCACCGCAGTCCCAGGGTCGGGTTCTGCAGTCCCTGGGCCGGCCTCGACTGTGGCGGCTTTGGAGCCATCTGCCAAAATCCCCGTACCGTCTGCCGGGGCTCTGGAGTCGGATCCGACTTCTTTGAGAGGAGCTGGCACGAAGATGGAGTCTGATTCTGGTGAAGGCTTGACAGATGGCTTGAGGAGGCGTTGAAGGGCGATGACGGATGGTATTGCTTGGAGGGTAGAGCCGATTCGTGCCAAGGCGTCTGCTTGGTCGTTGTCGTTTCTTGGCACATGGAGGAACTCGCACCCCTCGAAGTACCCACTGAGTTGCTGCATGAGGAAATGGTAACTCACCATGTTTGCATCTTTGGTGTCCCAGTCGCCAGACGACTGCTGGACCACTAAGTCCGAGTCGCCATAACACACGATCCGGCGAATGCCAAGTTCTTTGGCAAGCCGGAGCCCATGAATGAGCGCCTCGTACTCGGCGACGTTGTTGGAGGCGGCAAAATGGATTTGCAGTGCGTATTTGAGCTTGTCGCCTTTAGGAGAAGTGAGGACAACGCCGGCTCCCAAGCCGGTGCGCATCTTGGAGCCGTCGAAATGCATCCGCCAATGGGTGGAGTCGGGCGCTGGAGGTAGGTACTGGGTCTCGGCCCAGTCGACGAGAAAGTCGGCCAGTGCTTGTGACTTGATGGCGGTGTGGGACTGGTAGTGGATGGTGTAGGGAGCCAGCTCTATGGCCCACTTGGCCACTCGGCCAGAAGCATCTCGGCTTCCGATGATCTCGGCAAGTGGGGCCGTGCAGACCACAGTGATTGGATGCTCTTGAAAGTAAGGCTTCAATTTCTTGGCGGCAAAGTGCACGCCATAGCACATCTTCTGGTAGTGGGGGTAGTTCTGCTTGGAGGCCGACAGTACTTTGCTCAGGTAATATACCAGTCTTTGGACAGGTAGTGCCTTGCCTTCCTCCTTGCGTTCCACTACAATGACTGTGCTGACTACCCGGCTGGTGGCGGCGATGTACACGAGCATAGGTTCCTTAGGAGTCGGAGCTGCCAGAATGGGTGGAGTAGTCAGCATCTTCTTCAACTGGAGAAAAGCTTCGTCCGCCTTGTGGTTCCACTCGAAAAAAGTGGTCTTCTTCATGAGCTGGTATAAGGGGAGAGCTTTCTCGCCCAGCCGACTGATGAATCGGCTGATGGACGACAAGCAGCCGGTGAACTTTTGCACGTCCAGCAGTCGGCTGGGTACCTCCATCCTCTCAATGGCCTTGATCTTTACAGGGTTGCACTCTATGCCGCGTTCAGAGACCAAGAAGCCAAGGAGTTGGCCGGCTGGTACTCCGAAGACACACTTCTCAGGGTTGAGCTTGATCTGGAATCGGCGCAGGTTCTCAAAGGTCTCCTTGAGGTTTTCCAGCAGTGTTCCATGCTTTTCCATCTTCACCACCACATCGTCCACGTAGACATGGGCGTTTCTGCCGAGTTGCTTGAGGAGGCACTTCTGCATGCAACGCTAAAAGGTTGCGCCGGCATTCCTCAAGCCGAACGTCATGGTGAGGTAGCAGAAGGCTCCAAATGGCGTGATGAAGGCGGTCTTCAGTCTGTCAGCCGGGTTCAGCTTGATCTGGTGATATCTTGAATATGCGTCCAAAAAGCTCAACAGCTCGCATCCAGCAGTGGAGTCTATCACCTGATCAATTCTTGGTACAGCAAACGGGTCCTTGGGGCAGGCCTTGTTGAGGCTTGTGTAGTCAATACACATTCGCCACTGCTTGTTCTTCTTCAGTACCAGGACCGGGTTGGCTAGCCATTCTGGAAAGAATACTTCCATAATGAAGCCGGCTGCTAGGAGTCAGGCTATTTCTTCTCCGACAACTCTTCTCTTTTCTTCTGACAGGCGGCGCAAGGGCTGCCTGACCGGCTTTGCATCAGATCGGACATGTAACTTGTGCTCGGCGAATTCCGTCGGTACACCTAGCATGTCTTTGGGGGACCATGCGAAGATGTCCCGATTCTCACGGAGGAAATCGACGAGCTCGCCTTCCTATTTGCTGTCGAGGTTTGCGCCTATGACAGCGTACCTCTCTCGGTGCTCCGGATCCAAGGGTATCTTCATTGTCTCCTTGGCCGGCTTGAACGAACCCTCAGCCTCCGACTCCTTTGGGTTAGGCGACACCTCTAGCTACTTGCCGGCCATCGCCACAACCAGGTCAAGGAGCCGCTTCTCGGCCGCGATCACCAGGGACTCGGCCAGCCGACTACTCTCAGCCGCACAGGCAGACGACTTCCGGTAGTCGCCGGCTACGGTCAGAATCCCCCTGGAACTGGGCATCTTCATTTTGAGGTAGGCGTAGTGGGGGACCGCCATGAACTTGGCCAGGGCGGGCCGGCCAAGTAGTGCATGGTATGGGCTCTCGAGGTCCACCACCTCGAACCAAACTGACTCTCGGCGGAAGTGATCTTTGTCTCCAAAGAGGCCGTCCATCAGGATCTTGCCGATTGGTGAGCAGGAAAGCCTAGGAACAATGTCGTGGAACACAGTCCGGCTGTTCTGAAGCTGTCTTTGCTTGATTCCTAATTTCTCCATGGTGTCCTTGTACAGGATGTTGATGCTGCTGCCTCCGTCTATTAGAACTCGCGAGAAACGAGCAACTCGTCTATCCGTGGAAAAGGTGGCATCCAAGACCAAGGCATAAGAGCCCGGACTCGGCATCACCTCTGGTTGATCAGCCCTGCTCCAGCTGATAGGCTTCTCGGACCAGTGCATGAACTCTGGCGTCTCTGACGCTACTGCATTCACCTCTTGTCCCTGCAGCCGCTTGCTACGTCGATCGTCAGCCATGCTGGTAAATATCACGTAGGCTCCGTGCTCTTCGGGGTACTCGTCTTGGACTGCGCTGATTGGCCTGATAGCCGGCTGCTGGGGCAGAGGCGGAGGCTGCTGCCCAGCAGGCGGGGGAGGTAGGAGGCCGTCTCCTTTGGCGATCCCGGTGAGCCAGTGGCACTTCCGGGTGGTGTGATTCGACGGCTTCGTGCCGCTATGGAACTTGCAAGGACCATCCAGAGTCTGCTCGTATGAGAAAGCCGGCAACCAGTTGGGCTTGCCACCTTTCTGTCGCTTGGGTGGAGGCTGCCCATCCGGCTACTGGCCTTCAACTGTCGCGACATGCCGGCTGCTGGAAGCCGGCTGCGGGGTCTTGCGTTTGTGGTCGTTCTGCTGTTGCCGCTGACTGGCGTCTCCTGCCGGAGTTGTTGGAGCCTGAGGGGCCACTTTGCCAGTTGCGCTAACTTGAATCTCCGCCTTCATGGAGGAGTCGGCCGTGGCATACTTGTCTGCTATGATCAGCAGCTCGTCGAGGGTTTCTGGCTCGTCACAGAGGAGCTTGTGCTTGAGGAGGGTGCCTTCTCTGCACCCGGCGGTGAAATATTCGATAGCCTGCACCTCGTGCACGCCCTCGCAGGAGTTCCGAAGCTCGGCCCAACGCGTGAGGTAGTCGCGGGTCGACTCGTTGGGGCCTTGCATGCACAAGGAAAGCCGATGAAGCTTGGGAGGACGCTTGTATGTGCTTGTGAAGTTGCGGACGAATGCTTCGGTGAAGTCGACCCAGCTGTTGATGCTGCGGGGCTTTAGGCTGTTTAGCCATGTCCGGGCCGTGCCCTGGAGCATGAGCGGAACATATTTTACGGCGACACGCTTGTTGCCGTTCGCTATGTTGACATCCTGGAGTAGTCAACCAGCCAGTCCTCCGGCTTCACGGAGCCGATGTACTTGGGCATGTCTCTTGGGAGAGTGAACCCTTTGGGAAAGGGCTCTTCTCGAATGCGGGGCCCAAAACAAGGCGGACCCAACTCGTCTTCTTCTTCCAGCGCCAGGGATCGGTGAAGTCGATCGATCCGGTGGCGGGCGTCGTTTCCCCGACTCCCTCTCGGCGGCCAAGGCGGTCGCCGAGAGTCGGATGGTCAACAGGCAGCCGGGAGACTCGCCTTTCCTTGCGAGGAGGAGGAGGCGGACAGTCGTCCCGTCGTTCTACTGTTCTCGGGCGGCCGTCTTGGTCGCGCTCTATGGTAATGTGAGTCCGACTGTGGCTGACAGTCGGATCCTTGTCTTTCCTTCCTCGGGCGCCGCCAGTCGGCGTCCGAGACATCGCGCCTTGATCTCGGCGAAGGTCGTCGTTTTGCCACTGCGGCGCCTCCGTGTGGCAGCCGGCCTCGTTCTGCGCGGCAGCTGCGTCGAGGAGCCGCTGGACTCGCTCCATCATCAGGCGGCGCTCTTCGCCCTCGAAGTTGTCCAGCTCGTCCGCCACCGCCTGGGCGGCTCGAATGTTCCCCGCTGGTGTGGCATACATAGGGCGACTTGCCCCGAACAGGTTGGTGATGGCCACGCCGCGCTGCTGGACCGTGCCAAGGCGGCTGGGCCCAGCTGGGGCCGGCGAGCCACCAACAGCGCGATCTATCTCACGCTGGTAGGCTTCTGACAAGCGTCTCATGCTAGCCAGCTTCTTCGCGCCTTCGACGAGCTGAAGGCGGCGCGCCTCCAACGTCTCCGCGTCAGCGTCTCCCGGAATGGGCGCAGTCAGGTCTTGTAGTGCTGCGCCAAGTGGGTCATGTGCTCCTCCGCTGGGAGGCTCGTCATGACCGATGACGAGCACCTCAGTGACGGTGCTTCCGTCGCGAGGGAGAGGTTCGTCGTAGACCACCACGTTGGTGGGGAACGCGTCGAGCGACGCGGTGTCGGAGTCGACCAGCATCGGGTCGGTGGAACCTACAGACTCCAAGTCCACGGCAGGTTCGCCGGCGACGTGGAGTTGGTCGAGGAGGCCCGCGAGGAGGCTCTCGGGGCCACTCGTGCCTGCGTTGGATGCAGGTTCGTCGGAGAGGCGAACCTCGCCGACAAGTTCGGTGAGGCAGCTGGCTGCGCAGGCGATCTCAATGTCGTGCAGTGCGCCAGCGCAAACTCCATATGGCGTGCCTAGCTAGCTGCGCTCGCCAGGGAGGAAAAGGGTTCCCGTCCAGAGTAGGTCTCCGGACAACGGTGCACCATGCCCCAAGGTGGGCGCCAAATGTCGGGGGTTGGGTGCGACATATGCCAAAGGATGGCTTATCATGGTGGGGGCGAGTAGAACGTCGCCGGTGCCTGGAAACGGGATAAGGCGAAGACATGCACGCCGGCGAATCTTACCCAGCTTCAGGGCTCTCCGGGGAGATAATACCCGTACTGCTGCTCTACGCGGATCACTATGGCAAAGTGTTTACACAGTTGCTCCTTGAGCTGCTTCCTAGAGGTAGGAGAAGGCAAGGCTAGCTCTCTCCTTCCTATATGATCTGGTCTAGTGCTAATGGATTCCAACCCTTTGCATGGATGCCCTGGGGGTTTATATAGGCCTACCCCCCAAGGGCACAATGGTAATCCGGCTGGGCACGGGCCCATCCCTCAGTCCCTCTGGCCGCCGTCTTATCCGCCGACTCCTGGGGCCCGCCGACTGGTGGGCCCCGCCGTCTGGCTTGGTGTGGGGCCAACAGGCCGCGTTCGCCACGGGCGGGTCTTTGCTGGCTACAGATTACTATAGCCGTGCCTCTAATGATGCAGGCTCGGTCATGAGGTCGTGGCAACAGCCCCGCCGTCTGGGGGGCGATCACTGTGGCCACTACTTGTCGTGTCTGATTAATGGCGCGTGGGGCCCGTGGGAGGGGCCGGCCGACTTCTGGTGGCCAACTCCCATCCGGGCCGACTGGTGGTGCTTTCGCTGTCTTTCGTATGCCCGCCGACTGGTGGGACCCATCATCCCTGGGTCGTACCAGTAGGCCCTCGTGGGAACAGGGCTCCGCCCCCTGGGGCTGATGTTAGAGCCGGCATGGCAACAGTGTCGTGCCGCGCGGAAATCTTCGCGGGTATGGCGTACTGTAGCCACGCCTACCCTCGGAAAAAGGGGTGGGAGTGGTCCTCACTGTGGCCACTCCCCGTCCGGTCCCTCTTTATGAGGGCATGGGGGTTGTTGGCGTCGCGGGCTGACCCCCCAAGGCCGGCTTCTCTGGAAGTCGCCGGTCAGGAGTCGGCTTATCCTGAAGTCGTCCTTGGGACTCGGCCGCGAGTGAGCAGCCGGCCGCCTCGCCACCGACTCTCAGAAGGCGGCTCTTCGTCCTGGGGCCTCGAGGGGCACAGTCTGCCCCAATGTCTTGAAAGGTTCTGGGCCTGGGTTGGCCTACCCGTGGCCTATTACTCTGACAGTTGGGCAGCGAATTTAACTTTTCCTTTGAGTGGTTTCTCCGTTGCTTGATCGGTTGTCCAGAGCACATCATGTGGACTCATTACAGGATTCATACATGAGTACTGCCACATGGCATATCACGATGAAGATTACGTGTCCCTCTTCCTCCGACTGAGAGCCTCTTAAGCCGGCAACTTTTTGACAAATCGTGGGAGGTGACGCTCAGACGAAAATCGATCTTCTATCGGTCTTGACGGATTGCAGATCGTAGCGGTAGTACACAGACGCAACCCTAAATTTCCTTCATCTCAAAAACTCATACGTCGTTCCGGCTATTTGCCATGGAAACGATGTGGATCCTTTCAAGCCGGTTCTTCTTCATCCAGAAAGCTGCTAACTTATCAAACCCTGGTGATCAGCCGGCTTAAGAGGCGATCAGCCGGCAGACGTGGCGACCCGGCGGCCCGGCGTGGTAGCGGCAGCTTAATATGCCATGGCGGGTCATCACGAAGGCGACCTGAGACATACTCCGACTCGGAGCTGAGGTAACAGGGCCGGTCTGAGGAAGAGTCCATGATGGCAAGCAGCGGCTATGAGGCAAGTTGAGGCGGACGACGAATACATCATCAGCAAAGCGAGGTGGCCTGCGGCGGCTTGAGGCCGAGGTGACTTAGCGAGGGCGAGGCCGGCAGCTCGAAGTAGATCGAAGGCGGCCGTTTGGTCATACCATCATGGGTTGAACGAGGCTGCTCCGGCGGGTCGACGAGGTGTGGCCGGCTTGAGGCGCGCTGAGGTGTAGAGGCGGCGAGGTGCAGCAGAACCTGCGGCTGTTTGGAGGGGCACTGGTATGGCGGGGCCGTGGCCGAGCGACAGTTGGAGGCATACCTGGCGACCCGACTCAGGGACGAAGACGGAGGCGTGATCGATTCTTGCTTCCTGCCGTCATCTTCGCTTTAGCTTTTTTTCACAACTCTTGAATCGGCCTGCTGTAGTTTTCTTGTGTACATGTGCACCAATCGAAGTTGAACAAAAAGATCCATCTGGCTTCAGATGACATAGCCGAAGATGCACTCGTACTCGAAATCCTTGGATGCAAAGAAACAGTGCTCCGGTTTGTAATTCTTGACTGGATGGTCTGATTAAGACTTGGCTTTGTGCTTGATGGCGACTTGTATTCATCTGACCTGGTGAATTTCACGCTGAATAAACTGAGATTTCACCATGCTAAACCTCATAATCTTCTCTGACGATCTTCTCAAAACCCTAGGAAAGATCCCTTCAAGAACTCAACACCACCGTGCGCGGGCCCCAAGGTCGGCGCCAACTGTCGTGGAATTGTCATGGCAGATGTCCTTAGTGTCAGGACTTAGTCGCAAGGCCAACGCATCTATGTGGTAGCTTGAGAGGGGTTGAGCGGGACGAGAGACATGATGTTTTACCCAGGTTCGACCCCTCATGGTGGAGGTAAAAGCCTACATCCTGCTTCATTGATATTAATGATGATGATCACGGTTATAAGAGGGCTCAATCTTGAGAGCTATTGTCTAAACCTAACTTGTCCAACTTGTGGAACTTGTGAATCTTGTCCCTCTTGGGGTGCCCTGCCCCTCCTTATATATGTTGAACGGGCGGTTTACATGACTAGTCCTATTAGGATTAGGATTACTCTATTACACGTGGAGTCCTAGTCTTGCTTCCTTTGTAAGGGAATATTCCTTATGCTTTCCTCTTAAGCCGACCCACCATAATACGAGCCGGCCTTCCATGAACCGTCTGCTTGGGCCACCGGGTCTTGTTGCTCCTATGCTCCGCCGGCCGGGTCACCGGGTCATACAGCGGGGTATATCCCCGACACACATAGTCTTCATCCTCATAGTCTGAGGTTCTCTTCTTCCTTGCTCTAGTGGCTGCCTTGGGCAAGTTATTAGGTGTGCTTCTATTGCCCTCATAATAGCTGCTTGAGGGATCCACCCTCACTCAATTGCACATGTTCCTCAAATTTGTT
The DNA here is from genome assembly GCA_034509565.1 of Triticum monococcum. Lineage (NCBI taxonomy): Eukaryota > Viridiplantae > Streptophyta > Magnoliopsida > Poales > Poaceae > Triticum > Triticum monococcum. The sequence continues at coordinate 391,608,575 of CM067841.1, forward strand.
ATGACTGGCACTCTGGTCAGACATCTTGACAATCACTGACAGCAAACCCTGTGAATAGATGTAGATGAGGTAGAGTGGATGAGCATCACAAAGTGCAGAGTTTTTGTAAAACAGACGAGTCAAAAACTTAGTTTTAGTTCTCCATAGAAAGCATTTCGGAGCTACCGATTTGATAAAGTCGGTGATATCGAAGCACCTTTTGGAACCTAAACTAGTGAACTCGGTCAGACCGAGTCACAGTTTAGTGGCACCGAGATTGCTAGGGTTTCATAGAGAATCGAACTCGGTCACACCGATTTGCAATTTTCAGTCAGACCGAAAATGCATGTGCTATGGCCTAAGCCAAATCGGTGAGACCGATTTCCACAATTCGGTCGGTCCTAGTTGAGTCCGGCGGAGACCTAACCCTAAAATTTTAAATCCAATCTAATCTAAAGGAAGTTTTTAGTGGATGGATTTAATGCATACGTGGTCATGATCATGGCAAAGTAATGTGCTATGAATCGGAGTTAAGGAATTAGCACATAGAGTCGAACCCATACCCTAGTTTGGCGGAGGTTCGCTACGGCGGCAACGGCGGAGCCGAATTCCGTTGACGGTGATGGAAACTAGCGGCGGGAGGTCGCTGGCGATGAGGAGACGATCTAGAGACCTGAGGAGGCAGAGCAGGACACACGCGCGGTCTGAGGAGTTTGAAGAAATTTCCAAAATCTCACCAGTGGGTATATATATCCCGACCCTGTCGGTGTGACCGAGTGGAACAACTCGGTGGCACCGATATGCAGAATTGTGAGCGGTTACTACAACTCGGTGTGAACAAAAAGTTCAAATCGGTTGCACCGAGATGGAAAACCTAGATCAACTTAGTGAACTCGGTGTGACCGAAGTGGTTGACTCGGTCATACCAAAGTGCACAAAGATGTTCTGGAAGTTTAAGTCTATGACGAATCGGGGACTCCGAGTGCTCCTCACACAGAGTGTTTCGAATCTGACTTGATCAAACTTTGTGATGTAGCATGAATAGAGTTTGATATGAGAAAAGCATAGATAGCTAGAGGGGGTTCTTAGGAATTCTTGTCCATCCACTTGCAAAAGAGAAAAACTCCAAACAATCAAAACAACAAGTGGATGTCCTCGAATGAGTAAAATATGCAACCAACATGCTCACACAGTAAAATGGCAAATAAAATATGTGGCAAAGCATGCACAAACACTCCAGCATCTATCAAGCAATTGGCGATTACTAGGTCATCTATATATGAGTATATTGACTGAGGAGTCAAATGAGAACATTTGATCGTAGGTCATACTCATCGTTTAAGCACAAGTGGGGTTGCCACTTTTACATAAAGCATTGTTGTGTTCACACCATTAGAGTTGCTTTAGCTCAATTTATTAGAGTAAAGCTCCTCCTAGATGTGATATCCCCCCTAAGAGGGATGAACTAACCTTGGGTTTTGTCAATGATCACTTCATGTAGGTGTTGAAGATGTAGATGCTCAATGTTGATGTAGATTATTTGGAGCAATCCATTGGAGTGAGTTGCACTTTCAATACCTACACGGGTTAGCCCCACAAGGAACAAACAAGGATATCCATAGACATAGAGTGATGTTCACATAAGATGATGTCCATGCAAGCATTAGGTTACCTTGTCCCTTGTCTTACCAACAAGAGGGTTTGTGACTCCTTGAACTACTGCAAGATATGGAAGTTGTTTGCACATGTCCTTGCCAAAACATATGAGTGAAGTATGTTGGTGGAGTCACCCTCAAGAACTCTCTAGTTCTTTTTCTTCGGGAGCCACACCATCTTGATGGGAATCCTTGGAGTTGTAGTCGTACTTGATGAAGTGGAACTTGATGTAGTCTTGGAAACCCACTTGACCAAGGCCTTGGGAGCTTCTTCAAATGCATCAATCTCCTCTTGAAGCTTGTCCTTCCCTTTTTGCTTGTGGTCTTGTGGTGGAAGATCATATTGAGCTTGTGTTCCTTGGAAAGAAGTAGGATCATACTTCTCTTGTTGAGGAACAAACTTCGTCTTGGGGTATTGATCTTCTTCCCACTCAACTCCATTGGCATTGAACCTTCGTTCAAAACTAATTCCTTAATTCTTCCGGTGCCTTCCTTGCTTGCGTATAATTTCCTCAAATTGCTTACTTCCGACAAGGCTCTTGTAAACACCTTTCTCTATAATTCCCTTCAATAAGCTATTTTCTTGCTCAAGTGTAACTTGGCTAAGAGAATCATTAGTGGAATCAAGAGAACTACTAGAAGCAAGAACATTGGATTTAGCATGATTATTGTTACTACTAGAAGAAGAATCTTTCTTACTCTTGTTGCTAGATTTAACTTGTGGCATGTAAGTAGACAAGAGCAAACACTTGGCAATGTAAGAAGAACTTTTCTTGCGAAGATCATCATTGATCGCTTTTAAGAACCCATGCTCTTGCTCAAGGTTGAGCTTTTCAAAGCGTAACTTTTCATGCGTCTTTAAAAGCTCTCGATGATTTTCGAAGGTAGTTTCATGAGCTAACTTAAGAGTGTTTAGTTCTTTAGTTAGATGCTCAATCTCCTTCTTATCATCTTCATTCATTTTATCTTGATTAGCATGATTAATAGCAAGTTCATCATAGTTTTCATCACTAGAATTGTCAACAAGTAAATCATCATCACCTAGCAAGTCATCTTCATCACTATTGAAATCAACATACTCGGGGTGTGATACCTTTGAGCCTTTATCCATGAAGCATCTTCAATTCCTTCATTTGGTGACTCAAATATGTCGTAGGAGTTGGTTGATACAAGTGCTAGACCGGCAACACCTTCATCTTGAGTATTTTCGGAGTCGGAGTGATAACTTCTCTTGGAGTGATTGTCGGAGTCGACGCCGGATAACCATTCACCAACCTGAGCTTGATGTCTTCATTTTGTGTAGCTCCTTGATGATTTGTCCTTTCTTTTTGAATCCTTGCTTCTCTGTGTTGTCCTTCATTCATAACGGTCATCTCTACTCCTTCTCTCTCCTGGTGGTGATTCTTCTCTTCTACTTCTTCTTTTGGGAGAATATTCTGTTCTTTTGTAGGGAGCCGTACACCCATTGGAGTAGTGTCCGGGTCTTCCAAAATTGTAGCAATTATGTTCACGACTTGAAGATCTTTTGTCATTGTAGGACCTTGACTTGGAACTTCTTTCCTTGCTTCTACTCTTGTAGAACTTGTTGAAGTTCTTCACCATTAGGCTCAATTCTTCATTGAAGTCTTGTTTCTCATTTGATGATGTGGGAGCATCACATGAGGCATTGTAAGCAACACTTGACTTGTTGGGAAGCTCTTCTTTATCCTTGAGTGACATCTCATGAGCAACAATTCCTCCAATGACTTCCGTTGGCTTGAGATCTTTGTAATTGGGCATCATTTGGATCAATGTGCACACAGTATCATATTTTCCATCCAAGGCTCTTAGGATCTTCTTGATGATGAATCTATCGGTCATCTCTTCACTTCCTAAGCCGGCAATCTCATTTGTGATGAGAGCAAGCCTAGTGTACATTTCAGCGACACCTTCACCATCCTTCATTTTGAATTTGTCAAGTTGACTTTGAAGCACATCCAATATGGATTCCTTGACAGAGTCAGTACCTTCGTGCATATCATTCAAAGTATCCCAAATTTCCTTTGAGTTCTCAAGAAGGCCGATTTTGATGAATTCTTCGGGGCACAATCCGTTGAAGAGAATATCACAAGCTGGAGCATTGTATTGCAACATCTTCAACTCTTCCATGCTAGCTTCACGGTTCGGTTCTCTCCCATCAAAGAATTCACCTTGCAAACCAATACACACAATAGCCCAAACGACGGGGTTATGTCCAAGAATATGCATTTTCATCTTGTGCTTCCAACTAGCAAAATTTGTACCATCAAAGTAAGGACCTCTACGGTGGTAATTTCCCTCGCTAGATGCCATACTCTCCTAGGTTGTGAAACCAAGGCTATGATCACCAAAAGCTATGAAAATCAAGGCAAATGGAGACTAAAGCTCTGATACCACTTGTAGGATCGAAAGTATGTCTTGAGGGGGGGTCATTAGACTACTTGACCAAATAAAAATCTAGCCTTTTCCCAATTTTATGTCTTGGTAGATTTTAGCAACTTAGCACTAGTCAAGCAAACAACCTACACATGCAAGTCTAAGAGTATAGCAGCGGAATGTAAAACATTGCACATGAAGGTAAAGGGAGGAGTTTGGAGGGAGCAAATGCAATGTAGACACGGAGATTTTTGGCGTGGTTCTGATAGGTGGTGGTATCGTACATCCACGTTGATGGAGACTTTAACCCACGAAGGGTAAAGGTTGCGCAAGTCCACGGAGGGCTCCACCACGAAGGGTCCACGAAGAAGCAACCTTGTCTATCCCACCATGGCCATCGCCCATGAAGGACTTGCCTCACTAGGGTAGATCTTCACGAAGTAGGCGATCTCCTTGCTCGTACAAACTCCTTGGTTCAACTCCACAATCTTGACGGAGTCTCCCAAGTGACACCTAACCAATCTAGGAGACACCACCCTCCAAAAGGTAATAGACGGTGTGTTGATGATGAACTCCTTGCTCTTGTGCTTCAAATGATAGTCTCCCCAACACTCAACTTTCTCTCACAGATTTGGATTTGGTGGAAAGATGATTTGAGTGGAAAGCAACTTGGAGAAGGCTAGAGATCAAGATTCATATGGTTGGAATGGAATATCTTGACCTCAACACATGCGTAGGTGGTTCTCTCTCAGAAAATGTATGATGGAAGTGCAGGCATATTCTGATGGCTCTCTCTCGAATGAAGAGTGGGTGGAGGGGTATATATAGCCTCCTCACAAAATCTAACCATTACACACAAATCACCAAACTCGGTGCGACCGAATAATGAAACTCGGTTGGACCAATTTAGTTCAAAATGTGAACGTTAGGATTTTTGGTGGGACCGATTTCATTAGGGTTATGGCATAACGTAATCTCAGTGAGACCGATTACACAAACTCGGTAAGACCGACTTTGGTAATAAGCTAACCAGTGAGTTGGTCAGGCAACCTCGGTGGGACCGATTCGCTCATCTCGGTGAAACTGAAACGTTACGAAGGGGAAACAGGGAGTTTGCATTGCGACCTCAGTGGGACCGATCGCTCATTTCGGTTGGACCGAAATGTTATGAAGGGAAACAGAGAGTTTGCAATCCCATCTTGGTGAGACCGAGCTCCCTATAGGTGAGACCAAAAAGACTAGGGTTTTGTGGCAGTGGCTATGTCAACTGAACACGGTGGCGCCGGATGGAAAATTTCGGTGGGGCCGAGTATGACTTTTGGTTTGGGACATATGTGGATATGAGAAAGTGGTTGAGGGTTTTGGAGCATATCACTAAACATTTTGAGCAAGTAACCCATTAAGCAACACCTCATCCCCTTTTTAATAGTATTAGCTTTTCCTATGGACTCAATGTGATCTTGGATCACTGAAAGGTAAAATGTAGAGTCTTGAGCTTTAGAGCTTGAGCCAATCTTTTGTCCTTAGCATTCTGAGTGGTCCACATTTGTAATCCATGCCATGCCAATCATTGAGCTTTCCTGAAATATTTATCTTGAAATAGTATTAGCTCAATGAGCTATATGTTGTTAGGAATTACCAAAACCACCCAGGGATAGTTGCACTTTCAAAACTCTTTGCTTCCCCTCATAACATTTCGGTCTTACATAAATGAGCGATCGGTCCCACCGAGTTTTCCTAACCAACTCTTTGTTAACTGATTGCTGAAATTGGTCTCACTGAGTTCATGCAATCGGTCACACCGAGATGAGGTTTTGCCCTAACCCTAGTACATTGTCCCACCGAGTTGATCATAATGGTCCCACCGAGATTCCTAACGTTCACATTTTGAAATGAACCGGTCTCACCGAGTTCTTCTATTCGGTCTGACCGGGTTGGGTCAAATGTGTGTAACGGTTAGATTTTGTGTGGATGCTATATATATACGCTCCACCCCCTTCTCTATTCAAGAGAGATCCATCAAAACGTGCATACACTTCCACTACTTATTTTCTAAGAGAGAACCACCTACTCATGTGTTGAGACCAAGACATTCCAATCCAACCACAAGAATCTTGATCTCTAGACTTCCCCAAGTTGCTTTCCACTCAAATCATCTTTCCACCATAGCCAAATCCGTGAGAGAGAGTTGAGTGTTGGGGAGACTATCATTTGAAGCGCAAGAGCAAGGAGTTCATCATCAACACACCATCTATTACCTTTTGGAGAGTGGTGTCTCCTAGATTGGTTAGGTGTCACTTGGGAGCCCCCGACAAGATTGTGGAGTTGAACCAAGGAGTTTCTAAGGGCAAGGAGATCGCCTACTTCGTGAAGATCTACCCGAGTGAGGCAAGTCCTTCGTGGGCGGTGGCCATGGTGGGATAGACAAGGTTGTTTCTTCGTGGAACCTTTGTGGGTGGCACCCTCCCTGGACTCGCGCAACCGTTACCCTTTGTGGGTTGAAGTCTCCATCAACGTGGACGTACGATAGCACCACCTATCAGAACCACGCCAAAAATCTCCATGTCTACATTGTGTTTGCCTTTTCCAAACCCTTTGTCGGATTTCGGGTTCCGGCAGACCCTCGAGGTTCGAACACTGGGGTGCGCGCGGAGATTCCGCCTCCTACCTACATGCACCCCTCCGCCTTGCTAAGATCTAAGCTATGGAAAGAACAACACAAGAGACACAGGGTTTATACTGGTATGGGCCACCGTTGTGGTGTAATATCCTACTCCAGTGTGTGGTGTGGTGGATTGCCTCTTGGGCTGATGATGATGAACAATACAAGGAAGAACAGCCTCGCGAGGGTCTGTTCTTGGCTGGGGCGATGAACTGCAGGGAGGAGTTCAGTCACCCTTCTCTCTCTCTCTCTCGGATTTTGATCTCTCTAAAGACTCTCTCTCTCCTAGCTCTCAACCTTGCTGCCTCTGGCTGCCCCCCATCTTGCGGGTGGCTGGTCCTATTTATAGGGGCCCTAGTCCTCTTCCCAAATATCGAGCGGGAAGGGAGCCAACAATGGCGGGCTTATTTGAAAGGGGACAGCTAGTACCAGCTATCCTGACAAAAGTAGTCTTCGCCTGCACAAAGCTCTGGTGGTGACGCCGTCTTGGGCTCCACGATGGCCTCCGTCTTGCAGTCCTCCGGGTCTTGGTCTTGTTGCACCGAAATGGCAACCTTTGCCTGATGCCTCGGTAATCCGCGGCTGCGCTTGCCCCCTTTGCACCAAAGGGGACAGGAGGACACTGCGCGGGCTGGCACCCGCCTGGCACCCTTGGTCGTCATGGCTTGCGTCACGGGCACCTCGTGACGTACCCTGCTTTGATCTCTCCACCTCCTTGCGAGCCAGCCTGATGAGGCCGTGCCTGAGGAAGCTCCGCGTCGTCCGCCCCGCGAGGCTTGGCCCCTCACGAGGGTCTTGGGTCTGTGTTGGTGAAGATGGGTCATGCTGGGCCCCCCTTTGAGCCACGCCGCAGGCCACAGGCAGGCAAGTCTGGGGACCCCCGTTCCCAGAACGCCGACAGTAGCCCCCGGGCCCAAGGCGCGCCCAGACTTGGCCGTGCAGGGAGGCGAAAGGGCAAGAGCGAAGCACCGCGGGCCCTAACAGCCTGCGGCCTTGGGCGCCGCGTGGCGGTTGATTGGACGTGGGCGCCTCCATTTCCCCATGGCGCCTCGGCAACTGCGCGGACTAGAGAAGTCCCTGCATGCAAAGTGGGTCATGATTACCTGCGATCGTGGAGGTCTGCGGTTGGCCTTCGCTGGCCATAAGTACGGAACATCGCATGCCCTTCCAGTCCATCCCTCCTTGCTCCTCCTTCTTCCTGGTCCTTGCTTCGTCTTGCTGCGATGGCTCCGATCCACCGGTTCTCGACGACAGAGAAGGGGAAGGCTCCCCGAGAGGAACCAGACTCGCTCCTGCCGAAGAAACGGCTCGTCCTCCGTGGCCCGGGCGAGGGGGCCCATCAGGTGGTGTTGAGGCCTTGGTGCGAGCGGGCACCGCCGGGGTTCCCGCTTCCCTTGTACGCCCACATCGAGGGCCCTGAAGGACCTGATGCTGATCGCCACGGGCTGCGCCGCCGTCGGCATCGACGAGTCACGAAGGTGTGGGTCGTCCCCCCTGGGGTCCACACCGAGGGCTCCTCCCGAGAGTTCGTGCTCCATGTCGCCATGCCTCCTTAGTCTTGGATTCGCCTTCCTCCCTTCTTCGCCTCCATAATCCCGCAGGGAGAACTCCTGGAGCTTTGGCTGCAGCACGCCGGCTACTGCACCCTCGCGACCGAGGCAGAGGTCGCGGTCGTTGCCCCGGGCGAGGTCTTCATGACTCGGGGCCGGGGCGAAATCGCCCGGTTTGCAAGACAAGAGGCGCCCTCACGGTCCACTTGGAGTACGACGGTGCTTCGGTGATGTTCTTCAAGGTCTTCGATGTGAACGGGCGCCGGCTGGAGTGCTGCCCCGGGAGAGGTGGCCAGGACCCTGCTGTGGCAAGGACTGGGCCTGCCAACCGCTCCGTTGGCGGCTCCTCGGGCGGTGGAGGCGTCGGAGGTTCCAGCGACTCCGGCGAGCTCTTTGCGACTCCGGAGACGAGCGATGACAGCTACGAGCCCCCGAGCCGGCGCCACTCCTGGAGCAGGGCGGGCTTGTGAGGCCGCCGTCGAGTCTGATCTGGATGGGGTTGGCGCCGGTGCTTGACGGCCCACTCTTGATGATGGCGTCTTTTGCAGGGGCGCGCGTAGTTAGTGTTCCTTTAGGATCTGTTCCCTGCGAGGAATCAAAGACGCATCCCGTGGGGGCTTGTGAGGTGCATGTGATCCTGTTTTGTTAATATAACCCTTGTCGTAGAATTGTGCGAGTTGCTCATTCCGTCTTAGCTCAGTCCTCCCTTTCGAACCTCACGAGGTCTTGGTGCTCTGCGCCAACAGGTCCCAGTCCCAAGGCGGCTTCAGCCGTCGTTGGTATGCCAGGACGCGATGCCGTGGTCAAGGCCAGGAGGTGAGCGACCTGGAGTCTGGTAAGATCCCCTGAGTCGCGATGCTCAGGAGGTCCCCTTTGGCGCTCAAGCAGCCGTCGTTCGGTGAGAAAGGAGAGCGGCGTCGCTAACACGGGATTGCATTAGGTGCGGGGATGATGCCACGATAGCTGGCACTTCCGGGTGGTGACTTATCTCGAGAATCAGGGGCCGCTCTCTGGTGTGTCGCCGGGTCCGTGCATCGGCAGGCATGAGGTTGCTCGGCGGGGTCCTCGCGTGTCCCTCCCCTCTCTCCTTTGCCCCCCTTTCTGCTCTACGTCCTCGGGTCCCGGCCCTCGAGCGAGTCTCAGCCATCGCTGGTATGCCAGGTCGCGATGCCGTGGACAAGGCCAGAGGGTGAGGGCTGGAGAGCCAGTAGGAGCCCCGAGTCGCGATGCTTAGGCACCCCCCCTTTAACGTGCAAGCGGTTCGCGCGGACGAGAGCGAGGGAGACACCACAAGGGCCTCGCCTGACGCAGCTCCTTCAGGAGACCCTGTAGACCCATCATAGAAAAAGAAACGAGGGGGTTGCCATGACAACTGACAGTCAGCCGCTGGTTGCTTCCGAGGGGAATGAGGCACTGAAGGCTTGACGAGGTGGCGCCATGCGGGGCTGCCGCGGCCAAAGCTCAGCCATTCAGGTTTGCCGGTGTTGTAGGGACGGACCCATGCGCAAGTGTCGTGCCGTTTGGGAGCAGTTCCGTCAGTTGAGCGGGAAACTAGGTCAAGCACATTAGCCGCGAAGGAGTGGATTCTCTTAAATAGATGCTGGGAAGGCGGACATCGCTGGGTCAGGCCCGAGTGACTTGGGGATCATGCAGCCCGAGGGGCGCCCCCAACAAGGTAAGCTAACAACATGAAATAAAAGGGATACACGCCGCAGGGATGGACCCACGCGGCCTGGGAATAATGCAGCCCTGGGGGGCGCTCCTAGCTGGAAATGAAACTTGAAAGATGTCACTTGATGATGTTGAGGACGAAGGACTGTTGGTGTAGCAGACTTGGTGGGCTGCGGAAACCGATCCTCACGAGCCCCCATGCCCAGGGGCCTCGGGAGGCTCTGAAGGCGCTGGCAGCTCCTCGCGGACCATCTCCATCTCCGCTAGGGCTGCGGAACGTCTGGCCTCCCGTGCCTCCGTGATGCCCCTCATGAGGCGCTGGTACGTGGCAGCCATGTTCGGCAAACCGTAAGGCATGCGAACGTAGCTGTGGGGTGGACCTCCGCAGTGCCCCACTCACGAGGGCCAGAGGCGCTCCAGGGAGGCGACTCGGTTGAGCCCTGGTATGTCGATGCAGACGCGCAGCCCACCATCCTTGCCTAGATGGGGAGCCACTGCTGGTAGGCGGCGGCCGCCTTTCATGACTCTGGACTCCTGCAGCTCCTGAATGGCCTTGCTGATGAACTCCTGAGGGTTTGGCTTTCCTTGCCTTGCTCCTTCTTGAGGGAAACATGCTTTGAAACACGCCTCCATGTGGTGCCCAAGCGCCTCCCTCGTGACCCTAGCTAGGTCGGCGGCCCTCCAGGGGAGAGCCCCCGAGCCCTGCCTGAGGAGGGCAACGGGCATGCTTTCCTATGCGATGGAAGGAGGTTCCCCCTGGGCAGGCACGGGCCCAGAGGGGCCTGCCTCCTGAGGGGCCAGGCCGGACAATGTCTGCTTCTTCTTAGGAGTGGTCTTGGGAAGTCTCTTGCTTCCGCGACCCGGGTCTTCCAGTGACGCGGCCTGAAAGGCTCGTTCCAGGGAACACACCACGTCCTTCTCTTCACAGGGCACCGTGATGACTCCGCCACTTCCTGGCATCTTAAGGATGTGGTAGCCGTGGTGAGTTACAGCCATGAACTTGGCCAGCGCTGGGTACCCAAGGATGGCGTTGTACGGCAGGCGAATGTGAGCGATGTCGAAGTCGATGAGCTCGGTGCGGTAGTTGTCACGTGCCCCGAAGGTGACAGGGAGGCGGACCTGCCCAATCGGGACCGTGGAGCCGTCGATGATTCCGGAGAAAGGCTTGGTTGGCTGAAGTTGGCTGTAGGGCACTTGGAGATTGTTGAATGTTTCCACGGACAAGACATTGAGCCCTGCCCCGCCATCGATGAGGGTCTTGGTGACCACCACGTTGCTGATGATTGGGGAACAAAGCATCAGGAGGACTTCGGCTGTAGCCGCACACTTGAGATGATCTGCTGAGCTGAACGTGATGGCGCACGCCGACTACCTGAGCGGGCGCGTGGCTTCGAGCCTGGGGAGGACTACATTCACTTCGCGGGCGAACTGCTTGAAGATGCGCTGAGAGGCTGGTGCTTGAGCCCCGCCCAGGATGCAGGCGATCGCGTGCGGCTCCTGGAAGCCCCCAGCCCCCTCGTCCTGGTGGCGGTCCTCATTTCTCCTTGGCTGCGGCGGTAGCGGAGGGAGGCCTGCGTTGCCTTGCGGACGATCCTCGCGAGGCTGATCCCTCCAGTCTCCCTCGCGAGGCGGGTCTTGCCAGCGATCCTCACGAGGTTGATCGCGCCACCCTTGGCGCGGGCCACGGTCTTCCCAGCGTCCTGCGTTCCTTCCTCCTCCTTGACCGTAGCCCCGGTCACCGCGGTCGGGGCGACGGCTGATCCTTCCTTCTCGCATGGCTCAGAGTTCTTGACATTCGTTGGTGTTGTGGGTGTGGAGGTCGTGGTACACACAATACTGGCTGCCCTTGGAAGGCTCAGGCTGATCTCTGCCCCGCTTGGTGTCTGGTTCTGCCGCGAGCACGGCAGCCCCCTTGCGCTTCACATCCTTGGCCTTGGGCTTCTTCTCTTCTGGGTCTTCGGTAGGCAGCTCGAGGAGGGAGAGATGCCCTTCCTCAGCCCTGGCGCACTTGTTTGCCAAGTTGAACAGCTCCAAGGAAGTGCACAGGTCTTCATGCATTGCCAGCTCCTCCTTCATCTTGACATCGCGCACGCAGTCAGAGAAGGCTGAGATGATGGCCTCCTCAGTCACCTTGGGAATCTTGAGGCGTGCGTTGTTGAAGTGCTGGATGTACTTCTGCAGGGTCTCCCCGGGTTGTTGCTTGATGCGGCGCATGTCACTCACGGCGGGTGGTCGGTCGCGAGTACCTTGGAAGTTGGCGATGAAGCGGGTGCGCATCTCGTCCCAGGAGGAGATCGTGCCTAGAGCCAGGTTCAGGAGCCAGGTGCGGGCCCCGTCCTTGAGCGCCATGGGAAACCAGTTCGCCATGACCTTCTCGTCTCCATTGGCAGCTTCGATGCCCAACTCGTAGAGCTGGAGGAACTCCGCAGGGTCAGCCGTGCCATCGTAACGAGGAGGTAGGTCTGGATTGAACTTGCCGGGCCACGCGACGCTGCGTAGCTCGGTGGTGAAGGCGCGGCAGCCTGCTGTGGCCACGGGAGGCCTTGGGTGACGGAGAACTTGGTCTTGCATGTCCCCACGCGCTGTAGCTGGGAGCAGCGCGGGGCCTTGACGTGCGGGAGCAGGAGCATGGTCGCGACGTGCTGGAGCAGGGAGCGCCCTGGCAGCTTCTTGCGGGCGAGGGACTTCTTGGCAGCTCTGCTCTTGCCGCGCTGGCACCTGACGGAGCGGGTTCCGCCCAGGGACCACACGCCTTGGAGCCATGGCGCCTTCCTGAGGAGGAGGAGGCCGGGGCGCCGCTGGAACTTCGTCGCCTGCGCGAGGCGGGGTGCGGTGCAGCGGAGCGGACGACGCAGGAGAGCCCCCTGTGGCGCGGACGAGCTCGGCGACACGGTCGAGCCATTCTTCGTAGACATCGTCGACGGGACGTTAGCGCAGGAGCTCGTTTGCCGTGATGAGCGCAGCTCGAGCCTCCATGGGTGCGCGGAGCGCGCGGGACGAAGAACCAGCCGGGGTGAGCGAGGGAGTTGCGGTGCGGCCGTCTTGCCGCATGGACGGATGCTGAGACGATGCTTGCTGCTCGTCCCTGTGGGGACCCCGACTCATAAGTCGTGATCACCGAATGCACGTGTACAGTGATCCCAGAGATCAATGCTCACTGAACACATAGAAGCTGAATAACAAGAGACTTACATCCATACATACCGTTTTACACAAGTAGGACCATTATGGTCAAGTCTTGAGTGTATCATCGCAGCGGAAATCTTCAATAACAACATGGACCCATGCCATCTGCCTTAACCCTATAGGCATTCTGACTAGGAAGCTTCCTAGCTCGCATGTTGGTCACCAAGGTACTCTTCATTATATCCTGTTCTTTCATGCCTGGCCAATAAAATAACCAGTGGCAAGCCAATGAGTACTTTGAATATACTCGCAAGCAACCCATGTTTTGGTTCAAGATACAACAATGCATGATATAGGTAAATTTTTGCGGAAAGCTAGTTTTGAGTGCAATGACATGTTCAACAACTTGTAAGACATGCATCAGGAGAAATTCAATTAACCATGAGGACAGGTTGCAGATATCAACATAAATAGAGTGGGCACCAACCCAACTCAATCATGTCAAGTCCTTGACTTGACCCAAGTAGTTCTTCCCACACACACACTGGTTGAAAACAAGTGGACGTAGCCCAAGAGCGTTTACCCAACTGTCCTTGACCGTGGACACGGCTATTCGAATAGTTTTACACTCTGTAGAGGTTGCACACTTTACCCACAAGATCCAGGGAACTTCCGTGTCATCCACGACCCGCGGTACCTCAAGTACCCGGGGTAAGCACCTGATCACTATCTTTCCCTAGACGACACTAACATGGAGTCCACTCGATTGGTAGTAACCCCCGTGCCCAACATTTCACAACTTAAAATTGTGGAGCCTCGCTCCTATATTCATCACATACCACTGGCACGGGGTACCAACGGTGTGTCCGGTGCCCCATAAAAATGTTCTTGGCCGCCCTACCTGGCACGACCCCGTCCCGAGAGAGAGCACCAACTCTCCCCCATCACTAGTAATGCGGGCTCCAAGCTAGTATCGGCCTAGGTAATCAGTAATGCCCTTTCCCATATAAGGGTAGAGTGGTTGCGCATGTAAGGTTGGAATAACGGTCGCAACTTAAACCAATCTGTTTTTGAAAGCAACACACACACACTTGCCTCGGTACACCACTTCGTCATCAAGTGGTTACCCATCTCATTATCTCCCTCGGGCATAAGTGGCACCCGACGGGGTTTTCGAAAAGTCCTTTGAAAATACTTTGTCTCCATCACCATGCATATACCCGTCCCCTTTTTGCATAGCAACTACTTTAGCATCCTATCTATTCCCACCGGCATAACCCTCATAAGGAGGTAGGGTCATGCACAATGCAAGTATCAACAAGGAGGAAATGAAGGCAACCCACCAAAGTGGCTACCCTCTCATCATGATTCCGATGCAACAATAATAAAGTGCTATATGAAATGCATAAAAAGGGTTTCATAGACATGGTCAAAGGGCTACTTGCCTGGTTCATCAGAGTCTTGAGATCTTCTGGTCCTTCTCCAAGTACTCCGTCTACTTCGTCAACTAACGTCGGAAACAATCATAATAAGCAACACAGCAAGGCAAAAATAAAAGTGCTCTAAAAATATGAAGTTGACTTTTCTAGGATATCTCTGGTCATATGAGGAATGACTAGAGTGATTTCATTGGAAGTGGATCAATGGATATTTCTAAACATTTCAATATAATGGGATCAAGGGGTTTATGGATTTGTAAGAAGTGTACAGAAGAATTATTTTGAGAAATGAGCAAGGGCACCCATTTAACAAGGAATACTTTTAGGAGCATCTAGGAGTTGGTTTCACTGGATTTGGAGTTCAAATGAATTTCCTATGAATTTGCAAAGTTGACAAATATGAAGAAATAGACCATTATTTGAGGTGATACAGAAAGTATTAGTAAAAATGTTCAAAAACTAAGTTTTGAACTTATAGACACCTGGGATTTTGAATCATGGAATTTGGATCAAAAATGGGCGCTCTGTGATTTTCTAAAGTTTAGCACAGGAATAAGAAAATAGGATTTATTTAATATGTGTGAAGGGAAATGTGCTAGAAAATGTGCAAAAAGCACCATATGATAGGGCATGATTTTAGGAACTACTAGAAATTTGAATCATCCAATTTGGAGTTAATTTGAACTATGTATGGATTTTAGAAATTGTTCAGAAAAGAAAAGGGAAAAGGGCTCTGTGCCTGCTGGGCTAGAACAGCCGTAGGGCAGCGGCCTAGCCAGCGATGCGGCCTAGCCGAGCCGGCGCGCGCGCGCCAGGTTTGAACCTGACGGGCGGGGCCCAGCTGCCAGTGGGAGAGAGAGGGCGAGAGAGGTGAGGATGACAGGCGGGGCCCACCTGTCATCACTAACCCATGGACAGGGGGTCGCGGTGCTCACCGGCGACGATGCAGGCCACGGCGAGCTCCGGCGAGTGCGGGGATGGCTTCAGGAGACTACCGCACGTCGGTGGGTGGTGGACTTGGCCGGCGGGGGTGCCTGGTTCGCCGGCGATGAGGAGCTGCGATGGAGGAGCTTCGGGAGGCGGTGACTCTGGCCATTTTCGGCAGCTACAAAGAGGGGAAATAAGGGGGAAAGGATTAGAGGGCTGCAGGGGTTCCAGATCGAGGCAGAGGAGGAACGGGGGAGGCCTATACCTCGCGAACTCCGGTGAGCCAAAGGGGCGGAGCTCGAGCTTGATCTCGAGCTCGGGTGCTCCTGGAGGAGAGTGGAGGGCACAGGGGGCCGATTTGGAGGGGTTAGGAGCGAGTGGTGGTGAGGGAGAGGCTCGGGGAGGCCCTTAACTAGTCGAACGGCGAAGTGCCGTGGACCCGTGCACCGGCGGGCTTCTGTGCATCGCCAGAGGGCTTGGGAGGAGCTGGTGCCGTGTCTGGGGTGTTTGTGAGGCTGGTCCAGTGCTAGGGGAAGGAAGAGGGGGAGTGGGGAGGGGTCAGAGACGTCGTGCGTGTGAGCTCGCTCACTGGAGCTCTCGGGCAGCCAGTGCACATGCGAGCAGGGGCAGGAGAGAGAGAGGGAGGAGGGGGTCGACCAGCTGCCGTGTCCCGGACGCCGAGGCGTCTCGTCGGGCGCACTAGGGAGGCCCGAGGTGGCCGGGGGTGCTTGGCAGGGGGCGGCTATAGTGTGGGAGCGCACTGTAGCGCGCTCCAGAGCGTGCAAATGGCCGGCATGCCATTTTTTTGGCAAAGTGGGCATGGCTAAGCATGTCTGGTAGCTTTAGGGAGGACTAAATAATGTGGGGAAAGCCTTGGATGCCTTGGGTGGCCACTGGAGTGAGGAGGGAGGTGAGGAAGAGGGGTGTAAGGGTTGTTCAGACAGGTAAAAGAGGTGGTTTCACCCCTCAATTATTGATCTGAGATGCAGCCATTGCTACTGGAGGTAGAAGAAGGCTAGGAGGAGGTGTGGTAAAAAGTTGCGCTCAAGGAGATTAGTGGAAGAGGTCAAAATGATGATTTTGGGAAAATGGCAAAAGGTGTTTGTTGTTGGTTTGGGCAAGAAAATTAATTCCACTTGCCATGATAATTAACAGGATGGAATGGCACATAGAAGTAGGATGTTCCACCAAGTTTGAGCTTATTGGGGCAAAGTAGCCAATGTAACTTTGGTAAACCCTAGAAATCAACGGAAATGGCTTTACCAAGATTTAGTCATGCAAATCTATTCTCCTTGATGCACCACTTGGTTTAGTGTCATCATTTGAGGTTATGAACATGTCCACAAAAGTTGGGATCAAAAGGAGAAAGTTGCCAATGTAGAGTTGTTCAAATTTGGTTCTGAACAGGAAGGGTTTTGGGGTACTTTGAGCAAGATAATATTCTCTCCAACTTGTGCCATTTGGTCTAGATGAATAATTAGACCATTTGAGCATGTTCACAAGGTTTGAGAACATTTGGACATATTTGGCAATGTAAAGTTGCTCAAACTTCAAAATGGACGGAAATGGTTTTAAGGGGATTTCATGGGGTTATACTATTCTCCATCACATGATACTTGCCAAGATCATCAAACATGTCATATATGACATGCTAGAATTTTCTTGGAATTTGTGGAGAATATTTCCTTTGTAAATATTTCAAAAGCTTGAAATATCCAGAAAGGGTTTTTGAGGGATTTGACCAATATTTTGAACATGACCATGTGTTGAAACTCTTATATATGGGAAATATATGCCCACTGAGTTTCCCTGATTTTTGTAAAATATTTTTAAAACAATAAAATAATTTTTCCCTATTAAAGACCATTTCTGGCCTTAAGAAAAATCTTTTAAATAAAATAGGAAAATAACTTCTAAAATTATATTTTTGTGGTTTATGGGAGTCATATATCTAATAGGATTCAAATATACTTTTGGAAATATTTTTCACACCTCAAATCAAGTACTTGCAGTGCAAATCTCAATTCAAGGGGTTTTGGAAAACTAATTTTAAAAAATACTTTTTGGCTAAATTATTTTTGTAAGAAATTATTTTTATGTCCTATACACATGGCATGATCATTGGTTCAAGAGTTTGGAGCAAGGAGATGAAGTATAGGAGTTGGAGGATTTATTTGATTTTTAGAGCACTTGCAAACAGCAAACAAAAACCAATCAAGGCAAGGTCCAAAACACTCAAAAGTTTTTGTCAAACCACATTTTATCATGATTGTTAGCTTAAGTGTTGTGGCATGAAAATCAGGGTGTGACAGACCTACCCCCCTTACAAGAATCTCGTCACTAGGCGCGGGAAGGAATACGGAAACTTGGATTTGGGGTAGTCTTCACGTCCTCATACTGCTTCTACTTCCGTTTGGTGCTCCATTGAACCTTGAAGTACTCGATGGCATGGCTTCGTGTTTGTCGTCCTGCTTGATCCAGATTGCAATTGGGGTCTCTCGCGTAGGTCATATTGGGCTGGAGGTCGATGGCTCGTGGTCGATGTCCTTGTAGAGACTGGGCTAGTTAGGAAGATGGAAACATTTCCGGAGTGGTGTCATGTGGAAAAACATTGTGCACAATGGGTGACTCAGGTGATAACTCTAGCTGGCAGCCGTCTATTCTTCGTCTTGCAGTGATCTTGGAGAGGGCCGATAAATCTTGGTGTGAGCTTCCCTTTGACATGGAAATGCTTGGTTCCTTTGAGAGAAGTGGTTTGCCGATATGCCTGGTCTTTGATGCGGAGGTATACTTCTTGAAGATGGTGGTTGGTGTAGTTCTTCCTCCTAGACATGACGATCTTCAGATGTTCCTTGACCAGCTCAACGATTCTTCTTCCATCTTCGGGTAGACAAGTATGTCATCAAAGAAAGATGACAACTAACTTGTCCAAGCACTCCATGAAGTCTATGGGGTACGTAAAGTGGGATGAAGCATTGGTGATGGACGCGGTTGAGCATTGGCCAAGGTCTTATTGATCTAGAGCCAAAGCCCAAGGTCAGGATCCGACCATGTTGTGGCTTGGTAGGGCGTAAGGGTTTCAAGGACTCTAGTGTGCGAGTGAATGTTTATCATCCCATCATTGAGCACAGTTTATGAGATGCCAATTGTCCTATATCCTCAAATTGGTCTTCCTTATGGCATCGTCAGTTCTTGTGCTATATTAGGGTGACAATGTGCTTGCTCACTACATCCACTAGTTCCATAATGAGCCCAGTGATAAGCAAGGTTACGGAGGCTTAACAGGTTCTCTTGCAATTCCGTGGGTTAAGAACATGGTTAAGGACTCGAGGTAGGGTATCTTGTGAAGTCTCGAAGGGTCTAGGAATGGGTTTCTAGTCTAGGGGGTTAAACATAACTCTACAGGGTTTTACTTGGTCGAGGAGGCTATAGAAAAGTTCTTCAGTGCTAGTTGGTTGCCGAAGTAGACTCCTTGGTGCATCTTGTCTTGCTGGTCTTCAGTTGAGGAGAGAGATGAGAGGGAAAAGTAGCATAGAGGAGGGGAATGCCTAAAGGGGGTTCTATAGTGCAAGTGCAAACAAACAAGGGCTGAAAGGGCCAAACACAAACAATAAAATAAGGCAGGTGATATAGCCGCATACTAGTTGCCTAAGACAAAAGGGTGGCTGATATCAAAACACAAACAAATAAAAACAAGCAACACACAATCATGGTTCTATTCGAACCATCATACGGTCTCGACTGCGCATAGGGGGGGTACACGACTCATCCTACCCTAGGGGTTCTCGGACTCAGTAGTCGTGCCTTGTGCCTCGTGCAATCTTCAGAGTTTTCCTCAGGTGTTGCTACGTCTGTTGTAGTTGTTTGATGAAACGATCTGGGTTGAGCCTGAAGAGTCTTCAACAACTTCTCACCTTTTGAAGTGATGGGGTGAAGGTGGCTCCTTGTAGCAGGCATTGACTCGGTCTTCTATTGTCTTCTTAATCATGACGACCCCTTTTTGTCTTCTAAGGCGTCGATGGTACCAAGTACATAATCCCTTATGCAATGACATTAACAAGGCATAGTAGAGGTCCAACATGTCGGTTACGTTGATGACACCATCGACACAAAGAGCGGGGGATGAAGAGAACCGTTTTCTTGCTCACTATAGTGAGGCAGACCAAATGGTGAGGTTCTCATCCACCGGTGGTTGCCGATACAACAACGGTAAGGACATGATTGCGCTATTAGCGATGTCTATCATGGTCTTGCATGTCTTACACCCTGATCGTCATAGGACAAGGTTGCATCATCCTGGGGAAAATTCAAAAGTGTCACCATCCTCTCGGTCTTCATGTCCTCATTCTTCAAAGGCGTATCTTCTGTTGGCATCGTCTTGCTGTGGTGTTGCCAATCTTGGGTTCAGAAGAGGTGGGTGAGTGTTTGGCAAGGTGTACTCCTTCTAGGCTATCCACGAGGATTACAAGGAATCCCGTCGTCACGGGCTTGAGGGTGCTAGCGATCATTTGCAATAGTTTTGAAGGGAAGAGATCGATAGGGAAAGTATACCTTAGTTTTCTAAAAACTGAGAAGGGAAGAGAAGTATAGATAGTTTTGAAAACTAGTAATAGTTTTGGAAATAGTTTTACCCTAACTAATGACCATGCTAATTAAGGCTTCCTACAGTCAGGATGGCTCTGATACCAGCTCTGTGGGGACCCCGACTCATAAGTCGTGATCACCGAATGCACGTGTACAGTGATCCTAGAGATCAATGCTCACTGAACACACAAAGGATGAATAACAAGAGTCTTACATCCATACATACCGTTTTACACAAGTAGGACCATTATGGTCAAGTCTTGAGTGTATCATCGCAGCAGAAATCTTCAATAACAACTTGGACCCATGCCATCTGCCTTAACCCTATAGGCATTCTGACTGGGAAGCTTCCTAGCTCGCATGTTCGTCACCAAGGTACTCTTCATTATATCCTGTTCTTTCATGCCTGGCCAACAAAATAACCAGTGGCAAGCCAATGAGTACTTTGAATATACTCGCAAGCAACCCATGTTTTGGTTCAAGATACAACAATGCATGATATAGGTAAATTTTTGCGGAAAGCTAGTTTTGAGTGCAATGACATGTTCAACAACTTGTAAGACATGCATCAGGAGAAATTCAATTAACCATGAGGACTGGTTGCAGATATCAACATAAATAGAGTGGGCACCAACCCAACTCAATCATGTCAAGTCCTTGACTTGACCCAAGTAGTTCTTCCCACACACACACTAGTTGAAAACAAGTGGACATAGCCCAAGAGCGGTTACCCAACTGTCCTTGACCGTGGACACGGCTATTCGAATAGTTTTACACTCTGTAGAGGTTGCACACTTTACCCACAAGATCCAGGGAACTT
Organism: Triticum monococcum; assembly: GCA_034509565.1. Taxonomy (NCBI): domain Eukaryota; kingdom Viridiplantae; phylum Streptophyta; class Magnoliopsida; order Poales; family Poaceae; genus Triticum; species Triticum monococcum. The sequence goes on from CM067841.1 coordinate 391,629,382, forward strand.
CCGTGTCATCCACGACCCGCGGTACCTCAAGTACCCGGGGTAAGCACCCGATCACTATCTTTCCCTAGACGACACTAACTTGGAGTCCACTCGATTGGTAGTAACCCCCGTGCCCAACATTTCACAACTTAAAATTGTGGAGCCTCGCTCCTATATTCATCACATACCACTGGCACGGGGTACCAACGGTGTGTCCGATGCCCCATAAAAATGTTCTTGGCCGCCCTACCTGGCACGACCCCGTCCCGAGAGAGAGAACCAACTCTCCCCCATCACTAGTAATGCGGGCTCCAAGCTAGTATCGGCCTAGGTAATCAATAATGCCCTTTCCCATATAAGGGTAGAGTGGTTGCGCATGTAAGGTTGGAATAACGGTCGCAACTTAAACCAATCCGTTTTTGAAAGAAACACACACACACTTGCCTCGGTACACCACTTCGTCATCAAGTGGTTACCCATCTCATTATCTCCCTCGGGCATAAGTGGCACTCGACGGGGTTTTCGAAAAGTCCTTTGAAAATACTTTGTCTCCATCACCATGCATATACCCGTCCCCTTTTTGCGTAGCAACTACTTTAGCATCCTATCTATTCCCACCGGCATAACCCTCATAAGGAGGTAGGGTCATGCACAATGCAAGTATCAACAAGGAGGAAATGAAGGCAACCCACCAAAGTGGCTACCCTCTCATCATGATTCCGATGCAACAATAATAAAGTGCTATATGAAATGCATAAAAAGGGTTTCATAGACATGGTCAAAGGGCTGCTTGCCTGGTTCATCAGAGTCTTGAGATCTTCTGGTCCTTCTCCAAGTACTCCGTCTACTTCGTCAACTAACGTCGGAAACAATCATAATAAGCAACACAGCAAGGCAAAAATAGAAGTGCTCTAAAAATATGAAGTTGACTTTTCTAGGATACCTCTGGTCATATGAGGAATGACTAGAGTGATTTCATTGGAAGTGGATCAATGGATATTTCTAAACATTTCGATATGATGGGATCAAGGGGTTTATGGATTTGCAAGAAGTGTATAGAAGAATTATTTTGAAAATTGAGCAAGGGCACCCATTTAACAAGGAATACTTTTAGGAGCATCTAGGAGTTGGTTTCACTGGATTTGGAGTTCAAATGAATTTCCTATGAATTTGCAAAGTTGACAAATATGAAGAAATAGACCATTATTTGAGGTGATACAGAAAGTATTAGTAAAAGTGTTCAAAAACTAAGTTTTGAACTTATAGACACCTAGGATTTTGAATCATGGAATTTGGATCAAAAATGGGCTCTCTGTGATTTTCTAAAGTTCAGCATAGGAATAAGAAAATAGGATTTATTTAATATGTGTGAACGGAAATGTGCTAGAAAAATGTGCAAAAAGCACCATGTGATAGGGCATGATTTTAGGAACTACTAGAAATTTGAATCATCCAATTTGGAGTTAATTTGAACTATGTATAGATTTTACAAATTGTTCAGAAAAGAAAAGGGAAAAGGGCTCTGTGCCTGCTGGGCCAGAACAGCTGCAGGGCAGCGGCCCAGCCGAGCCGGCGCGCGCGCGCCAGGTTTGAACCTGACGGGCGGGGCCCAGCTGCCAGTGGGAGAGAGAGGGGGCGAGAGAGAGGTGAGGATGACAGGCGAGGCCCACCTGTCATCACTAACCTATGGACAGGGGCGTCGCGGTGCTCACCGGCGACGATGCAGGCCACGGCGAGCTCCGGCGAGTGCGGGGATGGCTTCAGGAGACTGCCGCACGTCGGTGGGTGGTGGACTTGGCCGGTGGGCGTGCCTGGTTCGCCGGCGACGAGGAGCAGCGGTGGAGGAGCTTCGGGAGGCAGTGACTCCGGCCGTTTCCGGCAGCTACAGAGAGGGGAAATAAGGAGGAAAGGATCAGAGGGCTGCAGGGGTTCCAGAACGAGGCAGAGGAGGAACGGGGGAGGCCTATACCTCGCGAACTCCGGCGAGCCAAAGCGGCGGAGCTCGAGCTCGATCTCGAGCTCGGGTGCTCTTGGAGGAGAGTGGAGGGCACAGGGGGCCGATTTGGAGGGGTTAGGAGCGAGTGGTGGTGAGGGAGAGGCTCGGGGAGGCCCTTAAATAGGCGAACGGCGAAGTGCCGTGGACCCGTGCACCGGCGGGCTTCTGTGCGTCGCCACAGGGCTTGGGAGGAGCTGGTGCCATGTCTGGGGTGTTTGTGAGGCTGGTCCAGTGCTAGGGGGAAGGAAGAGGTGGAGCGGGGAGGGGTCAGAGACGTCGCGCGTGTGAGCTCGCTCACTGGAGCTCTCGGGCGGCCGGTGCGCGTGCGAGCAGGGGTAGGAGAGAGAGAGGGAGGAGGGGGCCGACCAGCTGCCGTGTCCCGGACGCTGAGGCGTCTCTTCGGGCGCACTAGGGAGGCCCGTGGTGGCCGGAGGTGCTTGGCAGGGGGCGGCCACAGTGCGGGAGCGCACTGTAGCGCGCTCCAGAGCGTGCAAATGCCCGACATGCCATTTTTTTGGCAAAGTGGGCATGGCTAAGCATGTCTGGTAGCTCTAGGGAGGAGTAAATAATGTGGGGAAAGCCTTGGATGCCTTGGGTGGCCATTGGAGTGAGGAGGGAGGTGAGGAAGAGGGGTGCAAGGGCTGTTTAGAGAGGTAAAAGAGGTGGTTTCACCACTCAATTATTGATCTGAGATGCATCCATTGCTACTGGAGGTAGAAGAAGGCTAGGAGGAGCCGTGGTAAAAAGTTGAGCTCAAGGAGATTAGTGGAAGAGGTCAAAATGATGATTTTGGGAAAATGGCAGAAGGTGTTTGTTGTTGGTTTGGGCAAGAAAATTAATTCCACTTGCCATGATAATTAACAGGATGGAATGGCACATAGAAGTAGGATGTTCCACCAAGTTTGAGCTTATTGGGGGCAAAGTAGCCTATGTAACTTTGGTAAACCCTAGAAATCAACAGAAATGGCTTTACCAAGATTTAGTCATGCAAATCTATTCTCCTTGATGCACCACATGGTGTAGTGTCATCATTTGAGGTTATGAACATGTCCACAAAAGTTGGGATCAAAAGGAGAAAGTTGCCAATGTAGAGTTGTTCAAATTTGGTTCTGAACAGGAAGGGTTTTGGGGTACTTTGAGCAAGATAACATTCTCTCCAACTTGTGCCATTTGGTCTAGATGAATAATTAGACCATTTGAGCATGTTCACAAGGTTTGAGAACATTTGGACATGTTTGGCAATGTAAAGTTGCTCAAACTTCAAAATGAACAGAAATGGTTTTGAGGGGATTTCATGGGGTTATACTATTCTCCATCACATGATACTTGCCAAGATCATCAAACATGTCATATGTGACATGCTAGAATTTTCTTGGAATTTTTGGAGAATATTTCCTTTGTAAATATTTCAAAAGCTTGAAATATCCAGAAAGGGGTTTTGAGGGATTTCCCCAATATTTTGAACATGACCATGTGTTGAAACTCTTATATATGGGAAATATATGCCCACTGAGTTTCCCTGATTTTTGTAAAATATTTTTAGAACAATAAAATAAATTTTCCCTATTAAAGACCATTTCTGGCCTTAAGAAAAAGTTTTTAAATAAAATAGTAAAATAACTTTTAAAATTATATTTTTGTGGTTTATGGGAGTCCTATATCTAATAGGATTCAAATATACTTTTGGAAATATTTTTCACACCTCAAATCAAGTACTTGCAGTGCAAATCTCAATTCAAGGGGTTTTGGAAAACTAATTTTAGAAAATACTTTTTGGCCAAATTATTTTTGTAAGAAATTATTTTTATGTCCTATACACATGGCATGATCATTGGTTCAAGAGTTTGGAGCAAGGAGATGAAGTATAGGAGTTGGAGGATTTATTTGATTTTTAGAGCACTTGCAAATAGCAAACAAAAACCAATCAAGGCAAGGTCCAAAACACTCAAAAGTTTTTGTCAAACCACATTTTATCATGATTGTTAGCTTAAGTGTTGTGGCATGAAAATCAGGGTGTGACAGTCCCCCGCCGGGCCGGTGGCGGCGTTGACGGTAGGTGACGGGGAATGGCGAGGACGCCCGCCGACAGGGGCCGTCTAGGCGACGCGGGAATCGAGAGCGGCCCGGCGCTCGACGCGGGCCCGACGAGCGTCAGACATGGGCGCAATGGTCGTAGGAGAACGGGGTGGTGGAAGATGAATTCCGGCGCACCCCTACCTGGCGCGCCAAATGTCGGATTTCGGGTTCCGGCAGACCCTTGAGGTTCGAACACTGGTGTGCGCATGGAGATTCCACCTCCTACCTACCTGCACCCCTCCTCCTTGCTAAGATCTAAGCTATGGAAAGAACAACACAAGAGACACAGGGTTTATACTGGTTTGGGCCACCGTTGTGGTGTAATACCCTACTCCAGTGTGTGGTGTGGTGGATTGCCTCTTGGGCTGATGATGATGAACAATACAAGGAAGAACAGCCTCGCGAGGGTCTGTTCTTGGTTGGGGCGATGAACTGCAAGGAGGAGTTCAGTCACCCTTCTCTCTCTCTCTCGGATTTCGATCTCTCTAAAGACTCTCTCTCCTAGCTCTCAACCTTGCTGCCTCTGGCTGCCCCCATCTTGTGGGTGGCCGGTCCTATTTATAGGGGCCCTAGTCCTCTTCCCAAATATCGAGCAGGAAGGGATCCAACAATGGCGGGCTAATTTGAAAGGGGACAGCTAGTACCAGCTATCCTGACAAAAGTAGTCTTCGCCTGCACAAAGCTCTGGTGGTGACGCCGTCTTGGGCTCCACGATGGCCTCCGTCTTGCAGTCCTCCGGGTCTTGGTCTTGTTGCACCGAAATGCCAACCTTTGCCTGATGCCTCGGTACTCCGCGGCTGCGCTTGCCCCCTTTGCACCAAAGGGGAAAGGGGGACACTACGCGGGCTGGCACCCGCCTGGCGCCCTTGGTCGTCATGGCTTGCGTCACGGGCACCTCATGAGGTACCCCGCCTTGATCTCTCCGCCTCCTCGCGAGCCAGCCTGATGAGACCGTGCCTGAGGAAGCTTCACATCGTCCGCCCCGCGAGGCTTGGCCCCTCACGAGGGTCTTGGGTCTGTGTTGGCGAAGATGGGTCGTGCTGGGCCCCCCTTTGAGCCACGCCGCAGGCCGCAGGCAGGCAAGTCTGGGGACCCCCGTTCCCAGAACGCCGACACCCTTCCCTTTACCTTCGTATGCAATGTTTTACATTCCACGGCACACTTTTACAATTGCATGTGTAGGTTTATTGCTTGACTTGTGCTAAGTTGCTAAAATCTGCCAAGGCTTAAAATTGGGGAAAGGCTAGATTTTTATTTGGTCAAGTAGTCCAATCACCCCCTGTAGACCTTCTTTCGATCCTACAAGTGGTATCACAGCTTTGGTCTCCATTTGCCTTGATTTGCATAGCTTTGGTGATCATAGCCTTGGTTTCACAACCTAGGAGAGTATGGCGTCTAGCGAGGGAAATTACCACCATAGAGGTCCTTACTTCGATGGTACTAATTTTGCTAGTTGGAAGCATAAGATGAAAATGCATATTCTTGCACATAACCCCGTTGTTTGGGCTATTGTGGATATTGGTTTGCAAGGTGAATACTTCAAGGATGGAAGAGAACCATATTATGAAGCGTTCGCGAAAGAATTGAACATCCTGCAATACAATGCTCAAGCTTGCGATATTCTTTTAAACAGATTGTGCCCCAAAGAATTGAAAAAAAATCAGACACCTTGAGAATGCAAAGGAAACTCGGGATACTTTGGTTGATATGCGCAAAGGTACCGAGTCCGTCAAGGAATCCAAATTGGATGTGCTTCAAAGTCAACTTGACAAGTTCGGAATGAAGGTTGGTGAAGGAGTCACTGAGATGTACTCTAGGCTTGCTTTCATCACAAATGAGATTGCCGGCTTAGGAAGCGAAGAGATGACCGACAGATTCATCATCAAGAAGATCCTAAGAGCCTTGGATGGAAAATATGTCACCGTGTGCACCTTGATCCAAATGATGCCCAATTACAAAGATCTCAAGCCAACGGAAGTCATTGGTAGAATTGTTGCTCATGAGATGCCACTTAAGGATAAGGAAGAGCTTCACAACAAGTCTAGCGGTTCTTACAAAGCTTCATGTGATGCTCCTGCAACATCAAGTGAGAAAGAAGTCTTGAATGAAGAATTGAGCTTAATGGTGAACTTCAACAAGTTCTACAAGAGTAGAAGCAAAGAGAGAAGTTCCAAGTTAAGGTCCTACAATGACAAAAGATCTTCTAGTCGTGGTCACAATTGCTACAGTCGTGGAAGACCTAGACACTATTCCAATGAGTGTACGGCTCCCTACAAAAGAAGAGAAGACTCTCCTAAAAGGAGAAGTAAAAGAGAGTAATCACCACCAAGAGAGAGAAGGAGTAGACATGACCGTTATGAACGAAGACCCTCTCGTGGAAACAAGGATTCGGAAAGGAAGGACAAGTCATCAAAGAGCCACACAAGACGAAGACATCAAGCTCATGTTGGTTAATGGGTATCCGGTTCCGACTCCGACAACTACTCTGAGAGAAGTTATCACTCCGACTCCGAATATACTCAAGATGAAGGTGTTGCCAGTCTTGCACTTGTGTCATCCAACTCCTACGACATATTCGACTCACCAAATCAAGGGATTGGAAGATGCTTCATGGCTAAAGGCCCCAAGGTATCACACCCCGAGTATGTTGACTTCAATAGTGATGAAGATGATTTGCTAGATGATGATGATTTACTTGTTGACCACACTAGTGATGAAAACTATGATGAAATTCTATTAATCATACTAATCAAGATGAAGCGAATGATAATGATAAGAAGGAGATTGAGCATCTAACTAAAGAACTAAACACTCTTAAGTTAGCTCATGAAACTACCTTAGAGGATCATCGAGAGCTTTTAAAGACTCATGAGAAGATACACTTTGAAAAGCTCAATTTAGAGCAAGAGCACGGGTTCTTAAAAGCAATCAATGATGATCTTCGTAAGAAAAGTTCTTCTTACATTGCCAAGCGTTTACTCTTGTCTACTTACATGCCACAAGTAAAATCTAGCAACAAGAGCAAGAAAGATTATTCTTCTAGTAGTAACAATAGTCATGCTAAATCCAATATTGTTGCTTCTAGTAGTTCTCTTGATTACACTAATGATTCTCTTAGCCAAGTTACACATGAGCAATAAAATAGCTTATTGAAGGGAATTATAGAGAAAGGTGTTTAGAAGAGCCTTGCCGGAAGTAAGCAATTTGAGGAAATTGAACGCAAGCAAGGAAGGCACCGGAAGAATCAAGGTGTTGTTTTGAACGCAAGTTCAATGCCAATGGAGTTGAGTGGGAAGAAGATCAATACCCCAAGATGAGCATTCTTCCCTCCCGGAACCACGAGCCTTCTAGTGAGTTCCTCCAGTTTGTGAGGGGTCTGTGTCTAAACTTTCGTCAAAGAGGCCAATTTTTTTCCACAGTATCTTGGTGCCATGCCATTACGTCAAGCAAGGTTTCATGTATTTCAGATCATTTTTTATTTTTCTTTGGAATTTAAATCCCATGGCAGTGGACGCTTTTGTCCAATCCGTGACACCAATATGTTTTCAAATTCCTTCCAATTTACTACGCATGACATTAACTCACACACAAGTACACAAATATGATTTTCAAACCATTATGGTTAGCTCTTGCATTGACATGTAGTTCAAATGTGGATTATGGTCATTATATTGCTAGAAAATCACTTAAATGTCTTAAAAGGTCAAATGAACCCTTATAATTTCCAAATTTTAACATTACAGTTGTATTAGTGCATGTTAACGATAGAAAAAGTTTGAAGGCCATAAGAGGAAGCTACCGGTTCGTCATCAAACATGCATTGTTCCCTCTCGGAACCACGAGCCTTCTAGTGAGTTGTTCCATTTTGTGAGGGGTGTGTGTCCAAACTTTCGTCAAATAGGCCGATTTTTTCAGCACAACATCTTGGTGCCATGACATTTCGTCAAGCAAGGTTTCATGTATTTTCTGATCATTTTTGAATTTTTTAAATTTAAATGTCATGGCACTCGATGCTTGTGTCCAAGCCGTGACACCAATATGTTTGAAAATTCCATCCAATTTACCGCACATGACATTAATATGGTTACTTGTTACTTGTTGCATGTTGCAAATATGAATTTTCAAACCAATATGGTTACTTGTTGCATGTACATGTAGTTTAAATTTGAATTACTGTCATTATATGGCTAGTAAATACCTTAAATGTCTTTAAAAGGTCAAATGACCCCTGAAAATTTCCAAAATTTAACATTACAGTTGTATTAGTGCATGTCAACGGTAGAAAAGTTTGAAGGCCATAAGAGGAAGCTATCATAGATTTGTCATCAAACATGTATTGTTCCTATTAGGACCGAGAGTATATCGACCAGAGGAGGTGAATGGGAGATTCAAAAATTCTTTCAAATATTTTGAAATAGACCCCAATCACAGCAGCAGAACAATGTAACGAAGAAATGAGCTGAATCAGTCTTCTTTGTCAAAAGAATATTCTTTGATGAATGCAGTGATAACAGTATGAGCATGTGAAATGATCAGTTTAACTACTATGAGAGCAATGCAACATGCAAACATATGTAGTAGTACAAGACACAACATGGAAGAGGTAAAGACAAATAAGCACAAAGATTAACAGAATACAATACGAAGATCAACTCAAGTAGGACAGTGACCACATATGTGAATGAAACAACAATAGAAGATAATGATCGGATAAACTATCAGCGCAGAGCACAAAAGTAAACTGCTGAAGGAAATGCAGTAGAGTAGATTGAACCAGTGGTGCTCGATGGCGACAGAAAGATTTGGTAGACCAGTTCACCCTTCTGCCAAAGGGCTACGTCTGGTTGGAGGGGACGTGACTTAACACGGAAGATAAACTCTCTTCACCCTATTCTCCTTCAACACAGAGCTAACCAACCTCAGGTTGATTTGACTCGTGGTAGATTGAAGTGGCTTGAGACTGTTTGGTATTTCCCCAAAGAGCAAGGGATGATGCAGCACACCAATAGTAAGTATTTCTCTCAGTTATGCAACCAAGGTTATCGAACCAGTATGAGAACCATGCAACACTATGTAAACGGTACCTACACACAAAGAACAAATACTTGCAACCTGACGCGTAAAAGGGGTTGTCAATCCCTTTTGGGTAACGGTGCCAGAAATTGTCAAGTTGACGGGATAAATTTGTGATAGATTGATAGATGCAAATAACGGCAAATAAAATTCAACGATGTATTTTTGGGTTTTTGATAATATAGATCTGAAAAGAAAATAAAAATAGATCTCAAAGGAAAATAGTAGATCGGAAAGCAAATATGATGGAGAATAGACCCGAGGGCCATAGATTTCACTAGTGGCTTCTCTCAAGAAATAGCACACGATGGGTAAACAAATTACTGTTGGGAAATTGATAGAAAATTGAATAGTTATGACAATATCCAGGCAATGATCAATATATAGGCATCACGTCCAAGATTAGTAGACCGAGTCCTGCCTGCATCTACTACTATTACTCCACACGTCGACCGCTATCCAGCATGCATCTAGTGTATTAAGTTCATGGAGAAACGGAGTAATGCAATAAGAATGATGACATGATGTAGATGAGATCTATTCATGTAGGAATAGCCCCATCTTGTTATCCTTAATAGCAATGATACATGCGTGTCTTGCTTCCCCTTCTGTCACTGGGAAAGAACACCACACAATCGAACTCATCACAAAGCACCTCTTCCCATGGTAAGAAAAATCGATCTAGTTGGCCTAACTAAACCAAAGATTCGAAGAAGAAATACGAGGCTATAAATAATCATGCATATAAGAGATCAAAAGAAGACTCAAATAACTTTCACGGATATAGATCTGATCATAAACTCAAAGTTCATCGGATCCCAACAAACACACCGCAAAAAGAGTTACATCAAATAGATCTCCAAGATACCATTGTATTGAGAATCAAAAGACAGAAGAAGCCATCTAGCTACTGCCTATAGACCCGTAGGTCTATGATGAACTACTCACGCATCATCGGAGAGGCACCAATGAGGATGATGAACCCCTCCGTGATGGTGTCTAGATTGGATCTCGTGGTTCTGGAACTTGCGGCGGCTGGAATTGTTTTTCGTCGACTCCCCTAGGGTTTCTGGAATGTTTGGGGATTTATAGGGCGAAGAGGCGGTGCGGTGGCCATCGAGGTGGGCACAACCCACCTGGGCGCGCCCTGGTGGGTTGTTCTTGAAGGAAATATGCCCTAGAGGCAATAATAAAGTTGTTATTTATATTTCCTTATATCATGATAAATGTTTATTATTCATGCTAGAATTGTATTAACCAGAAACTTAGTACATGTGTGAACACATAGACAAACAGAGTGTCACTAGTATGCCTCTACTTGACTAGCTCGTTAACCAAAGATGGTTAAGTTTCCTAGCCATAGACATGAGTTGTCATTTGATGAACGGGATCACATCATTAGAGAATGATGTGATTGACATGACCCATCCGTTAGCTTAGCACTTTGATCGTTCAGTTTATTGCTATTGCTTTCTCCATAACTTATAGTTGTTCGTATGACTATGAGATTATGCAACTCCTGAATACCGGAGGAACACTTAGTGTGCTATCAAACATCACAATGTAACTAGGTGATTATAAAGATGCTCTACAGGTGTCTCCGATGGTGTTTGTTGAGTTGGCATAGATCAAGATTAGGATTTGTCACTCCGATTGTCGGAGAGGTATCTCTGGGCCCTCTCGGTAATGCACATCACTATAAGCCTTGCAAGCAATGTGACTAATGAGTTAGTTACCGGATGTTGCATTACGGAATGAGTAAAGAGACTTGCCGATAACGAGATTGAACTAGGTATGATGATAGCGACGATCGAATCTCGGGAAAGTAACATACCGATGACAAAGGGAACAACGTATGTTGTTATGCGGTTTTACCAATAAAGATCTTCGTAGAATATCTAGGAACCAATATGAGCATCCAGGTTCCACTATTTTTTATTGACCGAAGATGAGTCTCGGTCATGTCTACATAGTTCTCGAACCCATAGGGTCCGCATGCTTAATGTTCGATGACAATATGTATTGGGAGTTATGTGATTTGATGTACCGAAGGTTGTTCATAGTCCCGGATGTGATCACGGACATGATGAGGAGTCTCGAAATGGTCAAGACATGAAGATTCATATATTTGAAGGTTAAGTTTGGACACCGAAAAGGTTTTGGATAGGTTCGGGCATTTTCTGAAGTACCGGGGGGGGGGGTTATCGGAACCCCCCGAGGGTTAATGGGCCTTCATGGGCTTTAGTGGAAGAGAGGAGGAGGCGGCCAAGAGGAGGGGCGCCCCCCAAGCCCAATCCGAATTGGGGAGGGGGGCCGGCCCCCCTTTCCTTCTTCCCCTCTTCCCTTTCCTTCCCTCCTATTTGGACTAGGAAAGGGGGGAACCTACTCCTAGTAGGAGTAGGATTCCCCCTTGGGGCAGGCCCTATGAGGCCGGCCGACCCCCTCATCCACTCCTTTCTATACGGGGGAAGGGGCACCCCATAGACACAGAAGTTGAATTCTTAGCCGCGTGCGGTGCCCCCCTCCACAAATTTCCACCTCGGTCATATTGTGGTAGTGCTTAGGCGAAGCCCTGCGTCGATAACTGCTACCTCTTGAGCACTGCGTTGGTTTTCCCTGAAGAGGAAGGGATGATGTAGCAAAGTAGTGTAAGTATTTCCCTCAGTTTTTGAGAACCAAGGTATCAATCCAGTAGGAGGCTACGCGCGAGTCCCTCATACCTGCACAAAACAAATAAATCCTCGCAACCAACACGTTAAGGGGTTGTCAATCCCTACACGGGCACTTACGAGAGTGAGATCTGATAGATATGATAAGATAATATTTTTGGTATTTTTATGATAAAGATGCAAAGTAAAATAAAAGCAAAGTAAAAGCAAGAGGAAATAACTAAGTATTGGTAGATTAATATGATGAAGATAGACCCGGGGGCCATAGGTTTCACTAGTGGCTTCTCTCGAGAGCATAAGTATTCTACGGTGGGTGAACAAATTACTGTTGAGCAATTGACAGAATTGAGCATAGTTATGAGAATATCTAGGTATGATCATGTATATAGGCATCACGTCCGAGACAAGTACACCGACTCCTGCCTGCATCTACTACTATTACTCCACTCATCGACCGCTATCCAGCATGCATCTAGAGTATTAAGTTAATGAAAACAGAGTAATTCTTTAAGCAAGATGACATGATGTAGAGGGATAAACTCATGCAATATGATGAAAACCCCATCTTGTTATCCTCGATGGCAACAATACAATATGTGCCTTGCTGCCCCTACTGTCACTGGGAAAGGACACCCGCAAGATTGAACCCAAAGCTAAGCAATTCTCCCATTGCAAGAAAGATCAATCTAGTAGGCCAAACCAAACTGATAATTCGAAGAGACTTGCAAAGATAACCAATCATACATAAAAGAATTCAGAGAAGATTCAAATATTGTTCATAGATAGACTTGATCATAAACCCACAATTCATCGGTCTCAACAAACACACTGCAAAAAGAAGATTACATCGAATAGATCTCCATAAGAGAGGGGGAGAACATTGTATTGAGATCCAAAAAGAGAGAAGAAGCCATCTAGCTATTAACTATGGACCCGTAGGTCTGAGGTAAACTACTCACACTTCATCGAAGGGGCTATGGTGTTGATGTAGAAGCCTTCCGTGATCGATGCCCCCTCCGGCGGAGCTCCGGAATAGGCCCCAAGATGGGATCTCGTGGATACAGAAAGTTGCGGCGGTGGAATTAGGGTTTTGGCTCCGTATCTGGTCGTTTGGGGGTACGTAGGTATATATAGGAGGAAGGAGTACGTCGGTGGAGTAATAGGGGGCCCACAAGGGTGGAGGGCGCACCTGGGGGGGGGGGGCGTAGGCGCGCCTAAGGGAGTCCTGGATTAGGGGGTATCCGGACAGCCGGATTATATCCTTTTGCCGGACTGTTGGACTATGAAGATACAAGATTGAAGACTTCGTCCCGTGTCCGGATAGGAATGTACTTGGCGTGGAAGGCAAGCTAGGCAATACGGATATGTATATCTCCTCCTTTGTAACCGACCTTGTGTAACCCTAGCCCCCTCCGGTGTCTATATAAACCGGAGGGTTTTAGTCCGTAGGACAACATACAATCATACCATAGGCTAGCTTCTAGGGTTTAGCCTCTCCGATCTCGTGGTAGATCAACTCTTGTAATACTCATATCATCAAGAATAAATCAAGCAGGACGTAGGGTTTTACCTCTATCAAGAGGGCCCGAAGCTGGGTAAAACATCGTGTTCCCTGCCTCCTGTTACCATCCGCCTTAGACGCACTGTTCGGGACCCCCTACCCGAGATCCGCCGATTTTGACACCGACATTGGTGCTTTCATTGAGAGTTCCTCTATGTCATCACCGTTAGGCTTGATGTCTCCTACTATCATCGATAGCGATGCAGTCCAGGGTGAGACTTTTCTCCCCGGACAGATCTTTGTGTTTGGCGGCTTCGCACTGCGGGCCAACTTGCTTGGCCATCTGGAGCAGATCAAAAGTTACGCCCCTGGCCACCAGGTCAGGTTTGGAAGCTTAAATTACACGGCCGATATCCGCGGAGACTTGATCTTCGACGGATTCGAGCCCCTGCCTTGTGCGCCACGCGGTCACGATGAGTACGATTTAGCTCTACCATCGGACCGTATTTAGGAGATCGCAATGGCAGCCGCTCCGAGCCTCAATTTGGAGCCAATTGCGCCATCCATGGACGGGTGGATAGACCCCGTCATGGAGGCCGTATCCTCAGCGGCAATCGAGCCGAATATCGACCTTACCCTTCACAAGAGCCGTGTTGCCAAACTGCCGGATCCTTCTCCGGCCACGGACTCCGAACCACCTGCGCCCGTTCCTATCGAATCCGATTGGGTGCCGATCATGGAGTTTACCTCTGTGGATATTTTTCAGCACTCGCCCTTCGGCGACATACTGAACTCATTAAGGCCTCTCTCCTTGTCAGGAGGATGCTGGCCGAACTATGTCCGGCAGGATTGGGATGCGGATGACGAAGAAATTCGCCGCCCACCCACCACCCACTTAGTAGCCAATGTGGACGACTTAACCGACATGCTCGACTTTGACTCTGAAGACATCGACGATATGGACAACGATGCAGGAGACGAAGAGGAACCACTGCCCACAGGGCACTGGAGAGCCACCTCATTATACGATATATACATGGTGGACACACCCAAAGAAGGCAATGGCGACGAGACAACGGAGGATGACCCCTCCAAGAAGCAACCCAAGCGCCGAAGTCAGCGGTGCCGCTCTAAGTCCCGCCAAGGCAAAAGCGGTGATACCGACACAGGAGATAATAGCACTCCGGATAGTGCCGAAGACGACAACAATCCCCTCCAGCAAGATTTAGGGCAGGGGGATGGAGAAGCCAGCCCTCCAGAGAGAGCGGCAGATGGAGAGGCGGAGGATGATAATTACATGCCTCCCTCCGAAGACGAGGCAAGCCTCGACGATGACGAATTCGTCATGCCTGAGGATCCCGTCGAACAAGAGCACTTCAAGCACCGGCTTATAGCCACGGCAAATAGCCTTAAGAAAAAGCAACAACAGCTTCAAGCTGATCAAGATTTGCTAGCCGACAGATGGACCGAAGTCCTTGCGGCCGAGGAATATAAACTCGAACGACCCTCCAAGAGTTACCCAAAGCGTAGGTTCCTACCCAGACTGGAGGAGGAAGCATTCAAACCCACATCTCCAGCACATGATGCGGCTGACCGGCCACCTCGTGGTCGCGACAGAGAGGCATTTCAGCCAAAAGCTCAGTCTGCACTCCAACGCCACTCACATAAAAACGTCAAGGCATGGGGAAATATGCCAGACCTGCGAGACGTATTGGAGTACAAAGCAAAACATGCAAGATCGATCTATGGATCACGAGGGCGCACCACTATGCGAGACGATAATCGCCACGCCGGATATAGTAAAAGTAAGTCCGGCCGGGCCGAACACAGCGGGTAAGACTCATTCGAGCTGCGTCGCGACATAGCCCAGTACAGAGGCGCCGCACACCCCCTATGCTTCACAGACGAAGTAATGGATCATCAAATCCCAGAGGGTTTCAAACCCGTAAATATAGAATCATACGACGGCACAACAGATCCTGCGGTATGGATCGAGGATTTCCTCCTACACGTCCACATGGCCCGCGGTGATGACCTACACGCCATCAAATACCTCCCACTCAAACTCAAAGGACCAGCTCGACATTGGCTCAACAGCTTGCCAGCAGAGAACATTGGCTGTTGGGAAGATCTGGAAGCCGCATTCCTCGACAACTTTCAGGGCACTTATGTGCGACCACCAGATGCCGATGACTTGAGCCACATAATTCAGCAGCCAGAGGAATCGGCCAGGCAATTCTGGACACGGTTCCTAACAAAGAAAAATCAAATCATCGACTGTCCGGATGCAGAGGCCCTAGCAGCTTTCAAGCACAACATCTGCGATGAATGGCTCGCCCGGCACCTTGGCCAGGAAAAGCCGAAATCTATGGCAGCCCTCATGACACTCATGACCCGCTTCTATGCGGGAGAGGACAGCTCGTTGGCTCGCAGCAATAACATATCAAAGAACCATGGTACTTCGGATACCAAGGACAGCAACGGTAGGTCACGTCGCAACAAACATAAGCGCCGCATTAACAGCAACAATACCGAGGATACGGCAGTCAATGCCGGATTCGAAGGCTCTAAACCCGGTCAGCAGAAAAAGCCATTCAGAAGAAGCACTCCGGGCCCGTCCAGTTTGGACCGTATACTCGATCGCTCGTGTCAAATACACGGCACCCCCAACAAGCCAGCCAACCACACCAACAGGGATTGTTGGGTGTTCAAGCAGGCCAGCAAGTTAAATGCCAAAAACAAAGATAAGGGGTCACATAGCGATGACAAGTAGGAGACCTGGCAGCCGAACACTGGAGGATAGAAGAGGTCCCCCCACAAGTGCGGACGGTGAACATGATATACGCAACCCACATCCCCAAGAGGGAGCGGAAGCATGCACTCAGGGAAGTATATGCGTTGGAGCCAGTCCCCCCAAAGTTTAACCCATGGTCCTCCTGTTCGATCACCTTCGATCGGAGAGACCACCCCACTAGTATCTGTCATGGCGGATTCGCCGCACTGGTCCTAGACCCAATCATTGACGGATTTCACCTCACTCGAGTCCTAATGGATGGCGGCAGCAGCCTGAACCCGCTTTATCAGGACACAGTGCGCAAAATGGGTATAGACCCCTCAAGGATCAAACCCACAAAAACAACCTTTAAAGGTGTCATACCAGGTCTAGAGGCCCATTGCACAGGCTCAGTCACACTGGAAGTGGTCTTCGGATCCCCGGATAACTTCCGAAGCGAAGAGTTAATCTTTGACATAGTCCCGTTCCGCAATGGCTACCATGCACTGCTCGGGTGAACCGCATTTGCGAGATTCAATGCGGTACCGCATTATGCATATCTCAAGCTCAAGATGCCAGGACCTCGGGGGGTCATAACAGTCAATGGAAACACAGAGCACTCTCTCCGCACGGAGGAGCCCACTGTGGCCCTCGTAGCAGAAGCGCAAAGCAGCCTCTCAAGGCAATCCACTAGTTCGGCGATTAAGGACCCGGACACCTTCAAGTGTGCCCAGAGTAATCGGCAACTGGACCGCCTGGCACGTTCCGAGCTCGCATAGCAATACAGCCCTCACCCCGGTCCCAGCCAAATGGCAAAATCCGTGCCACGCGTACATACTTACGCATTAAAAATACCATGGGCACAGGTGGGGAGGGGGCACAACTATGGCACGCCCCAAGACGCGGCTTAAACCGCACTAGGGGCTTCCGCTTTGTTATTTTTCTCTTTCTGGACTTTAATCTCTGGAAACCCTGTCCGGCAGCATGATTGCCGAACACATGATGCAGGAACCAAGGAGGCAGAGAGCTACGTCACACCACGGAACTCCCAGGTGGATTACAATAATGAGTGAAATACTTGCTTTAATACTATTCCTCAGCTCGCCCTTGGAAGGGACATTTTAACTAGTCCTACTTTTTGCTCATCGTACTACTTGTATCATTCTGCTTTAACGCACCTTTTTGAATAAACAATGCATATCATTAAGACTATTATTTCATTCTTCCTTTCTATATATATATATATATATATATATATATGTTCATTCATGACATCTAGCACCCGTACACTCTGGTATGGCCAATACGCTAGGGGCTTAAGCATACCCCATAATATGGCGTGAGAAGCCCGAACACTTTCGACAGTGCGGCACCCCGAACTTATAGCATTATATGCATCAGCTCCGGATCATGTCTTGGGTCAATAGTTGGGTTTGCCCGGCTCCCATGTTTTGGTACCTTACGTTCCGCTATATCGGCTAAGGTAGCACTGGGAGAACTACTGCGATTGTGCCCCGGCTCTGCTGGGCTAAGCACCTTAGTAGAGAAAGCTAAAACTGACTGTCATGATAAGGCGAGAGACTGGTCGCTGTTCGAGAGGTTTCAAGTCCCTAAAGACTTATGCCGCTTAGAGCGAGGAGTCGGCTCTCTCCGACTTAAGGTGTGTATTGCGCCCCGAATTCGGCCTTCCGAATACTAGGGGCTTCGCCGAAATTTAAAATTATAGAATTCTATGGCTAAGTGAGAGTGATAACGCATTATAGTCCAATTGCCTTGTTTGTTGTGCTGAGCACCTTCCTCGAAGGACCCAAAAATGGGAACAAGAGTGCTCAGGTTTATCCCGAAGACCCCCAGCACTCGTGGCGTGGGGGCTGAAGCCGACGACTAGCCATCTCTCAGATTTGATAAACAGCCGAACAGAAGGTAATATTTTAAATTCAGACAAGCGTTGCATAGCGCATATGAATAAGTTTTCATAATACAGGATTACACGAGCAAGTTTATTCAAATATTACATCTTTCGCACACTCGTCCGCTACAAGACGGGCACCCTTCAGGATATCCTCATAGTACATCTCGGGGTGGCGATGCTCCTTGCCCTGCGGTGGCCCCTCCTTCACCAGCTTCACGATGTCCATCTTAGCCCAGTGCACCTTCGCACGGGCGAAATCCCGGCGTGCACCTTCGATGCAAACGAACCGCTTGATGACTTCCAGCCGTGGGCAGGCATCCACAAGCCACCTCACTAGGACGAAGTAGCTGTTGGGAAGGGCATCGCCAGGCCACATCCGGACTATAAAGCCCTTCATGGCCTGTTCGGCCGCCTTGTGCAGCTCGACCAGTTGCTTCAGCTGGTCGCTCAGAGGCATCGGGTGTTCGGTCCCAGTATACTGAGACTAGAACAGCTTCTCCATTGAGCTTCCCTCCTCGGCCTAGTAAAACTGTGCAGCATCCGACACGCTGCGGGGCAAATCTGCGAATGCTCCTGGAGAGCTCCGGACTCGGGTAAGTAACAAGTAATTTACTTTCACATGCTTGCTTTACATATTGAATGCCTTACCCGCCGCTATCTTCTTCATCACATGAATCTCCTGGAGGGCCTTTTGGGCCTCAGCCTTGGCATTCTTTGCGCTCTCGAGGGCCGCAGCAAGCTTGGACTCTCGCGTCTTCAAGTCAAGCTCCAACGCATCATGCTTCGCCACGAGAGCGTGGAGCTCTTGCTCCACCTCGCCCACCCGTGCCTCCTGCCTTACCGCTCGGTGCGCTCCTTGACCGCTTTGTTTTTGGCCTCGGATAGCGCTTGCTTCAGGGTCGCCACCTCGGTCGTGGCCCCTGGAAAATTTACGCTGATCCTGTCAGTTTGCAATTGCATTATTTTATATATATCCATAGACTAGGTACTACTTACCTTTGTTCTCCTCAAGTTGCCTCTTGGCAAGGCCGAGCTCTTTCTTGGACCCTTCGAGGTCCTGCTTCAGTACGGCGACCTCCGCAGGCAGTGCGGCAGAGGTCAGCAGCGAAGCCTGCATACGCATATAGACATACTTATATTAGACTCCTGCAGATATTAGTTGATCCTCTATTCAGCTTTTCTTTTTGAACACCAAACAAAGCATCAGGGGCTACTGTCTATGCGGTAATATTTTTCCTATATTTCAAATACTTACCTCAAAGCCTGTTAGAAGGCTGGCACAGGCTTCAGTCAGTCCGCTCTTGGTGGACTAAACCTTCTGGATCACCGGCACTCATAATAGTGCGGTGCTCTTCGTCGATGGAAGTGTTGCCAAGCGCTCCTGTAAGTGCATCTAGTGCCACCCCTAGTTGGTTTTGGAGTATTGACGGCAAACCTAGTTGAGGGACTAATGTGTTTGTGAGAATTGCAGGATAACACAGGTAGAAGTCCCTCATTGATTCGGTTTTCCTACCAGAGATGACCCCTAAAAATGTATGAAGACATTGAAGTCAAAGGTGGTATGTGAAGACATTCATCTTGAAGACTATGACAAGAGAAGACATCGCATGGAGATTATGGAGCGCGAAGACTTAGATCTTTTGTAGTTCTTTTTCTTCTTTGTTGAGTCATAGGAACCACCGTACTGTTAAGTGGGGTCCAAGAGAACCAGTCAGAAAGACTGAAGTGATGCTTAACCAAAATCCTATGTCTTCGAGTGAAGACTATGAGAGCGAATCTTGTCCAGAGTTGGACAAGTCAGCTTTGCTTGTAGCCCAAGTAAAGTTGCCGTGTGTGTTTGAAATCTGACCGTTGGAACACATGTCAGTTCCTTAGTGACCCAGGGTCATTTCGGACAAATCAGGTCGGGTTGCCTAGTGGCTATAAATAGCCCACCCCCTACAACCATAAACGGTTGGCTGCTCAGAGTTAGAGTACGGCTTTTGTCGTTTGAGATCAGCCCACCTCGAAGCCTTTGAGAGAGAATTCCTTGCGAGGATAAAGCCCTAACCACCCAGAGCCAAAGAGTGTTAGGCATCACTTAAGTCGTCTTGTCTGTGTGATCTGAAGACTTATTACACTTGAGGACTGTGAATCCTCCCGCCGGTTAGGCGTCGCGTTCTGAGCATCCAAGAGTCATTGTGGATCGCCCCTGAACGAACTCTGTGAAGGTTTGGGAGTCTACCTTGAAGACTTACCAGAGTGATTGGACGAGGTCTGCGTGACCTTAGCTCTAGGAGAATACGGTGAGGACTAAGGGTTCTGAGCTGCATGTTCAAGACTGGGTGTCCTTAGGTTTAAATACCTAGCTGCCCTAGCCAGACGTACAGTTGTCACAGCAATTGGAACTGGTCCAACAAATCATTGCCTTCAACGAGTCACTGGTTTCATCCTTCCCTTCCCTTTACTTACTATTGGTCCTTGTGAAGTCATTGCATGATTGCATTATCTTTTGTCTTCACTGAGTGACTGCTTGTTCTGATTGGCTTCACAATATCTTCCTACCTGATCCTTACTGCCTAGCTGCTATTAGTCATTGTGCTTTCACTTCATTGAATACTTTACTAAGGTTTGCCTAGTGTAGTCTACCTTCCGCTGCGTGGTAATAGGTTTACTTCTATCATTTGTCTTCGAAACTTCCATGTTTTGAAGACTTTCATAAAATCGCCTATTCACCCCCCCTCTAGTCGATCACTAGCACTTTCAGCTCCCAGCAGATTGTCCGGTGCCTCTGGATGGACAAAGGTCACCGGCACAGGCGTCTTGCCCCTTTTGTAAGGAGGCCGCTTGCCTGAGTCCGGAACCACTGGAGGTTCCAGCGCGGTGTTCGGCTGAAGGCCGAACTCGGAGCCCTCGGGAGCCTCCCTCCCTCTATCCCTGGAGTCCGGAAGGTCGCCTTGAGGCGCCTTCGGGATTGTCTCCCCTCGACCCGGTGCCTCTTGAGACAATACCTCGGCATTGTCCGTAGGGCAAGGGGAGGTGGCGGTCGTAAGTGGACCGCTATCCATATCCGATGAGTCCAAGGAGCCGCCCGATGAAGATACGTCGATACGGGCTTGGGGCGGTCTGCATAATCATATTCGGTGTTAGGGGAAGCAGTGCGACAAAGGTATGCTATGAGTTACTCTGGTATCCGAATACTTACGACTTCGCCAGGGGCTTGGCCCTGAGCAGCCACTCGTCTTCGCCTTCGGCGGCGGTGGTGGAGTAGTCCAGAAGGAGGGTCCTCCCCTTCTTGGACCCTTCGGCCCCCTGGTCGGGGCGGCCTTCCTTTTCTTGTCTCCCCCGACTGAAGGGGGAGCATCTTCATCTTCCTCCTCGTCTTCGGGGGAGGAGTGCGTCGTGGAGTTATCGGACGATGAGTCTGATACCACCTGGCGCCGGGAACTCTTTCGGGTTCCCTTGGCCTTCTTGGTCTTCTCCCGCACCTTGTAAGGAGCCGGAGTCAGCATCTCCGTTAGGAGAGCGTCCGCAGTGTCTTCGGGCAGAGGGGCCGGACAGTTAATCTGCCCGACGTCTCCACCCAGTCCTGTCAAAGGCATGGAGCTCAGACCCCGCACATGATTAAGCTAGGGGAAATAAATATCCTACCAGATGTATAGAACTCACCCAATGCGCTAGGCGCTTTGCGCTTAGCCCGCGGCCCTCGGTGAGAGAGGGAGGGACCTCGGCGCCCTTGAACAGCACCCTCCAGACGTCCTTGTGGGTCGGGTAGAAGAGCTCGCTCAGAGTCTGGTGCTGGGCCGGGTCGAACTCCCACAAGTTGAAATCCCATTGTTGACACGGGAGGATCCGGCGGAAGAGCATGACCTGGACTATGTTGACAAGCTTGAGCTTCTTGCTTGCCATATTTCGGATACATTTCTGGAGTCCGTCCAGCTTGACCGATGAACCCCAGGATAGGCCCTTCTCTTTTCAGGAGGTGAGCCGTGTGGGGATTCCGGATCGAAACTCGGGGGCCACCACACAGTTGGTGTCGCACGGCTCGGTGATGTAGAACCACGCCAATTGCCACCCCTTTATGGTCTCCACGAAGGAGCCTTCAAGCCATGTAACATTGGGCATCTTGCCCACCATGGCTCCATTGCATTCTGCTTGTTGGCCTCCCACCACCTTCGGCTTGATATTTTAAGGTCTTTAACCACAGGCCGAAGTGGGGCCGGATGCGGAGGAAAGCCTCACACACGACGATGAACGTCGAAATGTTGAGGATGAAGTTCGGGGCCAGATCATGGAAGTCCAGCCCGTAGTAGAACATGAGACCGCGGACGAATGGACGGAGGGGAGACCCCAGTCCGCGGAGGAAGTGGTGGAGGAAAACTACCCTCTCGTGAGGTTCCGGGGTAGGAACGATCTGCCCCGCAGCGGGCAGCCGATGCGCGATATTCGCGGCTAAGTATCCGGCTCCGCACAGCTTTTTGATGTGACCCTCCTTGACGGAGGAAGCCATCCACTTGCCTCCCGCTCCGGACATGTTTGGAGAAGGTTGAGGATAAGGATGTGGACTTGGGCGTTAGAGCTCGAGTACGCAAGAATGGATGAGCAAGGAGGAAGAAGGCATGGGTAGAAAAAGGTTAAACCTTATCCCCTTATAAGGGCGACCGAAACTATGCACCCCCACTAGCCTGGTAAAACTCGCTTATCCCCCAAGCGCCGTAATTGATGGCGCGGTTGGGTTACCCACACCCGTATTTATGAGAATCCTGTAATAAGGGGACACGATCTCTGCTTTGACAAGACATGTCAAGAAACTGCCTCGTGTTATGTGCGGGGCTAGTTAAAGGAAATGGTTCGAATAATCACCGGGCCATGGAATAATGTCATGTTGCCAAAACGTGTCAGTAGATTAGATTTTTGGAAATATTATTCTCTCTACGGTGGTATGTGGAACTTATTTTGCAGGGTCGGACACTATCCTTGTATTCAAATTTTTCCGTGGTGTATTCGGAGGAGGAACCCACCTTGCAATGCCGAAGACAACACTGTGCGACGGACTCATCGTCATTGAAGCCTGGTTCAGGGGCTACTGAGGGAGTCCTAGATTAGGGGGTATCCGGACAGCTGGATTATATCCTTTTGCCGGACTGTTGGACTATGAAGATACAAGATTGAAGACTTCGTCCCGTGTCCGGATAGGACTGTACTTGGCGTGGAAGGCAAGCTAGGCAATACGGATATGTATATCTCCTCCTTTGTAACCGACCTTGTGTAACCCTAGCCCCCTCCGGTGTCTATATAAACTGGAGGGTTTTAGTCCGTAGGATAACATACAATCATACCATAGGCTAGCTTCTAGGGTTTAGCATCTCTGATCTCATGGTAGATCAACTCTTGTAATACTCATATCATCAAGAATAAATCAAGCAGGACATAGGGTTTTACCTCCATCAAGAGGGCCCGAACCTGGGTAAAACATCGTGTTCCCTGCCTCCTATTACCATCCGCCTTAGATGCACAGTTCGGGACCCCCTACCCGAGATCCGCCGGTTTTGACACCGAGAGCGCCCCTACCTTGTGGCCTCCTCTTTTGTGTATTGACATAGGGTCCAAGTCTCCTGTGTCTTGTTCGTTGAGAAAATCACATTCCCGAAGGTTTCATTCCGTTTGAACTCCGTTTGATATTCCTTTTCTTCGAAACCCTAAAACAGGCAAAAAACAACAATTCTGGGTTGGGCCTCCGGTTAATTGGTTAGTCCCAAAACTAATATAAAAGTGGATAATAAATCCCAATAATGTCCAAAACAGTAGATAATATAGCATGGAGCAATCAAAAATTATAGATACGTTGGAGACGTATCAAGCATCCCCAAGCTTAATTCCCGCTCGTCCTCAAGTAGGTAAATGATAAAAACAGAATTTTTGATGCGGAGTTCTACTTGGCATAATCTTGATGTAATTCTTCTTAATTGTGGCATGAATATTTAGATCTGAAAGATTCAAGACAAAAGTTCATATTGACATAAAAATAATAATACTTCAAGCATACTAACTAAGCAATTATGTCTTCTCAAAATAGCATGGCCAAAGAAAGTTCATCCCTACAAAATCATATAGTTTAGTCATGTTTCATTTTCGTCACACAAGAATGCTCTAATCATGCACAACCCCGATGACAAGGAAAGCAATTGTTTCATACTTTAGTAATCTCAAACCTACAAACTTTCACGCAATATATGAGCGCGAGCCATGGACATATCACTATGGGTGGAATAGAATATAATGAGGGGGGTTATGTGGAAAAGACAAAAAAATGAGAAAGTCTCACATCAACGAGGCTAATCAATGGGCTATGGAGATGCCCATCGATTGATGTTAATGCAAGGAGTAGGGATTGCCATGCAACGGATGCACTAGAGCTATAAATGTATGAAAGCTCAACAAACGAAACTAAGTGGGTGTGCATCCAACTTGCGTGCTCACGAAGACCTAGGGGACTTGAGGAGGCCCATTGTTGGAATATACAAGCCAAGTTCTATAATGAAGAATTCCCACTAGTATATGAAAGTGACAAAACAAGAGACTCTCTAATTACGGTGCTACTTTGAAGCACAAGTGTGGCAAAGGATAGTAACATTGTCCCTTCTCTCTTTTTCTCTCATTTTTTTATTTGGCCTTTCTCTTTTTTTATACGGCCTTCCTTTTTTTATAATTCCTCACTTGGGCCAATGCTCTAGAAAATGATGATCATCACACTTCTATTTATTTACAACTCAATGATTACAACTCGATACTAGACCAAAATATGACTATATGAATGTGTACCACCCTGGATGTAATTTACCTTATCTGTATCCGAACTCTTGCCGTTTCTGGCCTAAGTTATTCTATTTTCCTCGGGTTCGGGTTTCTGTCTCCGTGTGTTGTTGCCTTGTCATGCATCTCATATCATGTCATCATGTTCATTGCATTTGCATACGTGTTCGTTTCATGCATCCGAGCATTTTCCTCGTTGTCCGTTTTGCATTCCGGTGCTCCTATCTCCTCCGGTGCCCTTTCTACTTCTTTTCGTGTGTGGGGGTTAAACATTTCCGGATTGGACCGAGACTTGCCAAGCGGCCTTGGTTTACTACCGGTAGACCGCCTGTCAAGTTTCGTGTCATTTCGACTTCGTTTGATACTCCAACGGTTAACCGAGGGACCGAACAGGCCTCGTTTGTGTTGCAGCCCAACACCCTTCCAATTTGGCCCAAAACCCACCTAAACCCTCTCCATCATCTAGAGCGTTCGGTCACGATCGCGTGCCCGAAAACCGTGCTCAATTTGGAGCCTCCTAGCTCCTCCTACCTATAAAACTAGGTCTCCCCCAAAATTTTCAGGCCTTCCGTACCCTAAACCTAGATCAAATCCGTCTCTGCATGGCCGGACATGTCCGTCGCCGCCCGGATGCATCGCCGCCGCCAATAGGAGGCCGCCACCTGTCCCTCCGCCGCCGTCTCTCTCCTCTGGCCCGCCGGGCCTGAGGCCGGCCGTCCTCGCCGCACCATCGGGTCGCGCCCTCCCACGCCCGACGCCGCTCCATCCCCGCCGCCGACTTCGCCGACGTCCGCCGCCCCGGTCGCCGGCGCACGCCGCCCCGGCCGCAGCGTCCGCGGCCACCTCGCCTCCGACGTCCGCCGCCTTCCGCCCCGGCAAGCTCCCTCACTCCGGCGACCGCTACTGCAACGAGATCCTTCTCCGGCGATCCTCGAACTCCGCGCCGCTACAGTACACATCGGGCCGATCTGGATCTGGAATTTGCACCTTGGTTGACTTTCTCCCGAAACCCTAATTCTAGATATTTTTGGCATACTTTGGCATGTCGTAACTCTGCATCCGTAGCTCCGATTTGTGCATGTAGCATATCAAAATGTTAGTCTCGATGAGTACATCATTTCATCTCATTGCGTCATTTTCATTTGAGCTCATCTTGATGCCCGAAATGTTGTTGGAAGAGGGCTATGTGAGGGATTTGTTAGATCTGTTTCATCAAATGGCTATTTGTCATTTTTGCCATGATTAATGTGTGCATGCTATGATCCTGAGCTCTACATGAGTTTTGTTATATGCCATGCCATGTTTACAGTGGTGCTTACCATGTATTTTTGTGACATTTGTGGTGACTAGCACAAGCTTGCAAAGTAGCGTAATCGGTAATGCTGATTTCACGGACTTAGAATTTCTCGAAGTCCTTGTTCTGTTTTTGTCGTTATGCCATATGTTCATGTTGTTTCCTAGTGATCCGTGCCTCTTTTGAGGATGATCAGTAAGGATTTTTTGTTAACATTGTGGTGCTCTATCCATGCATGTCTTTGTTTGCATTTATGGAGCACCCTAGCTTGAGTCAATCGAGCTCTACTTTTGCTATATCGTGAATCCTGGCAAATTGTTGACATGATTAGCGATTTTGCCGAGGATGTTGCTATTGATCCGTGCATGCTATGTTGTTGTTCTTGCCATGTCTAGCTCCTATGCCATGTATTCTTGATGGGTGTATGCTTAGTTTGTCATGCCATGCTCTGTAGTGAGTGCATCGAGCTCGTAAACATGCCTACTCGTTAACTGATTTGCATGCTCCAGTTTTTCACAGTGTCTGAAATCTATTTATGTTTTTGCCATGTTCACATGCTTGCAATTGTATTTTCTGATCCCTTTTAGGTCAAGGTCACTAAGGTACTTTTGTTAAGTGCTTTGAGTAGCTTCATACCTTGCCTTGCTTTGCCATGTTAAGTTCCTGTAGCATGTACTTTTCATGCTCTAGAGTGTGCTTCCTGATGTTAAATTCCAGACTTGTGTTAATTTCGCTAAGTCTGAAACCTGTTATCATTTGCTCTTTTGCCATGCTTGTTTGAACCTGTTAATGGATGATTTAGCCGTAGCTCAGTGTTCATCTTTTGTTAAGCTTCATGAGTGGATCCCTGCCATGTATTTTGTTATCATGTTTGAGTGCTGTAG
Organism: Triticum monococcum; assembly: GCA_034509565.1. Lineage (NCBI taxonomy): Eukaryota > Viridiplantae > Streptophyta > Magnoliopsida > Poales > Poaceae > Triticum > Triticum monococcum. The sequence goes on from CM067841.1 coordinate 391,656,331, forward strand.
CATATTTATCTTGTTGCATTTAGTTGGTCACTTGCTGATTATCGCAGACCGGTGCCATATTTGTTTTGCTTGCCATTTCCAAACCGTGCATCCGATTCCGGTGATCTTTATATCGATTTCAACCAAAATCACCTCACCTTTCCAGTGGAACTCTTGGATTCCCAAGTTGAGGCCAGTTTAAACCATTCCTTGTAAAATCTTGCATATGCATCACATTCCGCATCCCGCATATCATACCAAGTTTGCATCATGTTGTTTGAGCATTGCACGTGGTTGATTGTGTTCCGGTTGCTTGTTGTTCTTGTTTGGGTAGAGCCGGGAGACGAGTGCGTGAATGAGGAGCCCGTTGAGTTCACTTACGAGGATCAAGTCAACTCTGACAACTTTGCAGGCAAGATGATCATACCCTCGAAATCACTTCTATCTTTGCTTGCTAGATGCTCGCTCTTTTGCTATGCCTATGCTACGATGCCTACCTCTTGCTTATCATGCCTCCCAAATTGCCATGTCAAACCTCTAACCCACCATGTCCTAGCAAACCGTTGATTGGCTATGTTACCGCTTTGCTCAGCCCCTCTTATAGCGTTGCTACTTGCAGGTGAAGTTTGGAGATCGTTCCTTGTTGGAACATTGTTTATTATTGGGGTATCACTATATTATCTTGTTATATTAATGCACCTATATACTTAGTAAAGGGTGGAAGGCTCGGCCTTTTGCCTAGTGTTTTGTTCCACTCTTGCCGCCCTAGTTTCCGTCATATCGGTGTTATGTTCCCGGATTTTGCGTCCCTTACGCGGTTGGGTTATAATGGGAACCCCTTGACAGTTCGCCTTGAATAAAACTCCTCTAGCAATGCCCAACCTTGGTTTTACCATTTTCCACCTAGCCTCTTTTTCCCTTGGGTTTCCGGAGCCCAAGGGTCATTTTTATTTAAACCCCCTGGGCCAGTGCTCCTCTGAGTGTTGGTGCAAACTAGAGTCCTATGCAGCGCCCCCTCGGGGAAACTCGAGGTTTGGTTTTAGTTGTATGGAAAGCTCATCTGAGTGTGCCCTGAGAATGAGATATGTGCAGCTCCTGTCGGGATTTGTCGGCGCATTCGGGCGGTGTTGCTGAACTTGTTTTACCATTGTCGAGGATGTCTTGTAACCGGGATGCCGAGTCTGATCAGAATGTCTCGGGAGAAGGAATATCCTTCGTTGACCGTGAGAGCTTGTGATGGGCTAAGTTGGGACTACCTTGCAGGGATTTGAACTTTCGAAAGCTCTGCTCGCGGTTATGGGCAGATGGGAATTTGTTAATGTCCGGTTGTAGATAACATGAAACTTAACTTAATTAAAATGAATCAACCGCGTGTGTAACCATGATGGTCTCTTCTCGGCGGAGTCCGGGAAGTGAACACGGTGTTGGAGTAATGCTTGACGTAGGTTGTTCTAGGATCACTTCTTGATCATAGTTGTTCGACCGTGCTTTGCCTTCTCTTCTCGCTCTCTTTTGCGTATGTTAGCCACCATATATGCTAGTCGCTTGCTGCAGCTCCACATCATACCTTTGCCTTACCTATAAGCTTAAATAGTCTTGATCGCGAGGGTGCGAGATTGCTGAGTCCCTGTGACTCACATATTACTTCCAAACTAGATGCAGGGACCAATGATACCGTTCCAGACGATGCGCTTGAGCTCAAGTGGGAGTTCGATGAAGACTCTCGTCGTTACTATGTGTCTTTCCCAGATGATCAGTAGTGGTGCCCAGTTGGGGCGATCGGGGACTTTGTCGCATGTGGGGGTTGTCTTTATTTTGGTACCGTAGTCGGACCATGAGTGTATTGGATGATTGTAATGTTATTCATGTATTTGTGTGACGTGGCGAGTGTAAGCCAACTATGTATCCTTTCCCCTTTTATCTATTTACATGGGTTGTTGTGAAGATTACCTTACTTGCGACATTGCTTTCAATGCGGTTATGCCTCTAAGTCGTGCTTTGACATGTAGGAGATATAGCCGCATCGAGGGCGTGACAAGTTGGTAATCAGAGCCTTCTCCGACCTTAGGAGCCCCCCTGCTTGATCGAATCGTTGGTGTTGTTGAGTCTAGAAAAATGTTTTGAGTCATTTAGGATTATATATATCGGAGAGTTTAAGAATTCTTTTTACTCCCCAGTCCCTTCATCGCTCTGGTGAGGCATCCTGACGTAGAGTTTTGACTCTTCTCTTCTCAAATTTCACTAAAAAAATTTAGGATCACGCAGGTATCTTGGAATCATTCCGATCGATTTGTGACGATAACATTGCTCTTGGTGCCTCCTGTCATTTAGGGGTTGTGGCAGTGTCCCGGGGAGTTGAGCTCCGAGCTGTTGTCATCACAATTTTATCATTGAGATTCTGGAATACCTGAGTTTCGCCAACATCGAAAATCTCTTTTATGCAGTTGTTGGTGAGATAACCTCGACGCCACCCAGTACTGGGGCGGGAGTTCGGGAGTATTGCCATAACTCGTATAACGGATGCTTTTTGAAGGTTGAGGTAAATGATTTCTGAAGTTTTTTCTCGGTTATGTGTTGAAGGATGGATACAGCTGGATGTAGAATTTGCTAGATTTGGGTGAGATATTATGCTTCCCTTGTATCCCCAACACCTGATTGCATAACCAGAAAGGTTCGAGAGTTTCATAGGTGGGAATTCTTGTAGCTCTAGTTCTTCCTCCGCGGATATTTGGTTTGGGATTGAGTAATCCTCACTGAGTATTCGTTCTTGTCCGTACCTTGTTTTTATTCTTCTACCTCAATTCTAAGTGGCTTCTCAATTTATGGATATGTGACCATTTCAATTGGAATGCATTCGTTCATTTTGTTCGGATGTGAAGACTATATGTTGCAATTTCAACCCGTTTGATTCAGCTTCAATATTTGTCTGTCGTTGTGCTAACGGATGTCAACCTCTTCAGGATGGCTCCCCCAACGCGCACGACTCCGAATCCTGATCTGCCACCACCACCTCCACCTTCGGAGGCATGGCAAGCTATGATGGCCGCTACCAATGCAAACACGCAGCTGATCATGCAACTTCTTCAAGAGCGCAACCAAGGGAACCAGGGTCATGGCAACAATCAGAATTAGTTTGCTACACTCAACCAGTTCCTTGCTAACCAGCCAAAGACCTTCAGCAATTGTGTTGAGGCAACAGACGCTGATGATTGGCTCATGGACATATGCAAGCATTTCGAGTGCAGTAACGTCAGGCCTGATGACTTTGTCAAGTTCGCCTCCTTCCAACTCAAAGACCAAGCTGCAGAATGGTTTCAGCAGTACAAAGATTCCAGAGGAGGCCGTGTGATTACCTGGGATGAATTCCGTCAAGACTTCAAAGCTCATCATATTCCTTAGAGTGTGGTTGAGAGCAAGCATGCGGAATTCCGAAACCTGAAGCAAGGCACTATGTCTGTTTACGAGTACAACAAAATGTTTCAGAAGCTCACCCGTTTTGCTAAGCAAGACGTCCCTGACGAGAAGAGCATGATATACTAGTTCAGGGGTGGTCTCAAAGAAGAAATCCAGCTAGCTCTCTTCCTCTTTGAGCCCAAGAGGTACGATGAGTTTTACAACATGGCAATGAAGCAAGAGACTGCTCAACTGAAGTGCGATGCTTCCAAGAAGCGAGTCAGAGATGCTACTCCTTCTTCCTCAACTCAAGTGGCTAAGCAGCAAAAGTATTGGCTTCCTCCTCCTCCGTTCCGCCAGCCTTATCAGCAGAAGAGCAAAGGTGGCAGTGGATCTTCCCACCCACCCAACCTTGGCTTTCAGAACAAGACTTTGTCTCAAGCTCCAAGATCAAGTGCTCCGTATCACCATCCGCTCTCGGAGGTCATGTGCAACAGGTGCCAACAAAAGGGTCACTATGCCAACAAATGCTTCAATCAGAGGCGTCTCCCTCCTCCTCCTCCTCCTCCTGTGAGATCGGCAAGTACAACTGTGGTCAAGCATAACCCCAAGCATGCCAAGGTCAACATGGTGAATGCAGCTCAGGCAGAGGACTCGTCAGATGTCATCATGGGTAACCTTCCTGTTAACGATGTTCCTGCAAAAGTTCTTTCTGACACTGGTGCATCGCATTGCTTCATTTCAAAACCTTTTGCATCAAAGTATGAGTGTGATTATCAGCTTTTGCAGAGACCTTTGCAAATCGTGTCACCGGGCAAGCATATGACAGCTAATTTTTGCGTCCCGGATATTACTATCATGTTGGGCGACTACAAATTTCTAGCTTCTCCTATTGTTCTGGGCGACTCGGATATCGATCTTATTCTTGGAATGAATTGGTTTTCTAAGCACAAGGCTCATCTTGATTGTGCTGCCAGGCAGATTCAATTGACTCATTCGTCTAAGGATGTAATTGTCTTTGTCGCTCGTGATGATACCATCCGTCTGTTTTCTCTCAATGAGAAGGATGAGCTGGATGCCATCTCTCAAATTTCAGTCGTTTGTGAATATCAAGACGTCTTTCTAGAAGAGCTTCCAGGAATGCCTCCGCACCGGCCAGTTGAATTCGTCATCGATCTTGAGCCGGGCACGGAACCTGTTTGCAAACGTCCTTACAAGTTGGGACCTAAAGAGTTGAAGGAGCTGAAGAAACAACTCGATGAACAAGAGCGAATGGGTCTCATCCGACCTAGTTCTTCTCCATGAGGTTGTGGAGTTCTTTTTGTGAAGAAGAAGGATGGAACGGACCGACTTTGTCTTGACTACCGTCCCTTGAACAAGAAGACTATAAAGAACAAGTACCCACTTCCCAACATTAACGAGCTGTTTGAACAACTCAAAGGTGCTCAAGTATTCTCCAAGCTTGATCTCTGTATGGGCTATCACCAGATCCGAATTCGTGAGCAAGATATTCCCAAGACGGCTTTCAGAACAAGCTATGGTTCATATGAATATACTGTCATGTCTTTTGGCCTCGTCAATGCTCCTCCGACTTTCTCTCGCATGATGAACTTCATCTTGAACCCCTACACAAATGACTTTGTCTTGGTCTACCTCGATGACATTTTGGTCTTTCCAAGAACAAGGAAGATCATGCCAAGCACTTGCGTTTGGTGCTGGATAAGCTCAGAGAACATCAGTTCTATGCCAAGTTCTCAAAGTGCGAGTTTTGGCTCGATGAGGTTCTCTATCTTGGGCATATCATCTCTGCCAAGGGCATAGCATTGAATCCTGAGAAGGTGTCTGCAATTGTGAATTGGGAACCACCTCAGAAAGTGAAGCAACTCCGCAACTTCCTTGGTCTCGCAAGCTATTGTCGAAGGTTCGTTGAAAACTTTTCAAAGATCGCGAAGCCTCTTTCCAACCTTCTCCAGAAGCACGTCAAGTACGTTTGGTCTCCTGAATGTGACATCGCTTTCAACACCCTGAAAGAGAAATTAGTCACTGCTCCAGTTCTGACTCCTCCTGATGAATCCAAACCGTTCAAGGTCTTCTGTGATGCCTCTCTCCAAGGTCTTGGTGCAGTGTTGATGCAAGAGAAGAAAGTTGTGGCTTATACCTCTCACCAGTTGAAGCCCAACGAGAAGAACTACCCCACTCATGACCTCGAGTTGGCGGCAGTTGTGCACGCTCTTTTGACTTGGAGACATCTCTTATTGGGAAGAAAAGTGAACATCTTCACTGACCACAATAGTCTCAAGTACATCTTCACTCAGCCTAATACCAACCTCAGACAGACTCGCTGGGTCGAAATGATTCAAGAGTATAATTCGAGTATTGAATATACTCCAGGCAAGGCCAATGTAATTGCTGACGCATTGAGCAGGAAGGCTTACTGCAATACCAACCCGAGCTTTGTGAAGCTTTCCACAAACTCAATCTGCAAGTTGTTCCTCAAAGTTTCCTCACCAACCTCCAAGTATCTCCTACCTTGGAAGATCAGATTCGCGAGGCTCAACTTCTTGATGCTATGGTGAAGAAGGTGAAGATTGGTATTGCCAAGAGTCAACTCAAGTACAAGTGTTATCGTCTTGATGACAAGGATACTCTCTTCTTCGAGGATCGCATTGTTGTGCCTAAAGGTGACCTTCGCAAAGTCATTATGAACGAGGCTCACAATTCACTCCTCTCTATCCACCCTAGGAGTACGAAGATGTACCAGGACCTCAAGCAGGCGTATTGGTGGACTCGAATGAAGCGCGAGATTGCTCAGTTCGTGAATGAATGTGATGTCTACAGAAGAGTGAAGGCAAAACACCAACGACCAGCTGGTCTCCTCAAACCTCTTGCCATTCCAGAATGGAAGTTTGACCACATTAAGATGGACTTCGTGACGGGATTTCCAAAGTCCAAGCGTGGCAATGATGATATATTCATTGTCATCGACAAACTCACTAAAGTGGCTCACTTTCTGCCTATCAAAGAGTCTATCACTGCAGCTCAATTGGTGGAGCTTTATACCTCTCGGATTGTCTCTCTGCATGGCATTCTGCAGTTGATTGCTTCAGATCGTGGCAGCATCTTCACCTCCAAGTTTTGGGATTCTTTTCAGAAGGCCATGGGCACCGACATCCGTTTCCGCACAACTTTTCATCCTCAAACTAGCGGCCAAGTCGAGCGTGTCAATCAGATCCTTGAAGATATGCTCAGGGCTTGCGTTATCTCTTTCGGTATGAAGTGGGAAGATTGTCTTCCATATGCCGAGTTCTCCTACAACAACAGCTTTCAAGCGAGTTCGGGCAAGGCCCCATTTGAAATTCTCTATGGCAGGAAGTTTCGTACTCCTCTTAACTGGTCCGAGACCGGTGAACATCAACTTCTTGGAAATGACTTGATCACAGAGGCATAAGAGATGTGCAAAGTCATTCGTGATAACCTCAAAGCAGCGCAATCGCGCCAGAAGAGCTACTATGATAGTAAGCATCGTGAGTTGGCTTTCGAAATCGGAGACCATGTTTACCTCCGCGTCTCTCCAATGAAAGGTACTCGTCGCTTCGGTATCAAAGGGAAGCTTGCCCCTAGATACGTGGGTCCTTTCAAGATCGTCAGCAAGAGAGGCGATCTCGCCTATCAACTCGAGCTTCCCTCCAACTTTGCAAATGTGCACAACGTGTTCCATGTCTCTCAGCTCCGCAAGTGCTTAAAGACCCCTGACCGCACCATCAACTTCGAAGACATTGAACTCCAAGAAGACCTTTCTTATCGTGAGCACCCCATTGCTATTCTTGAAGAAACTGAGCGCAAGACTCACAATAAGTCAATCAAATTCCTCAAAGTCAAGTGGTCACACCATTCCGACCGTGAAGCCACCTGGGAACGCGAGGATCACCTCCGTTCTGAGTACCCAGCAATTTTCCAGTCCTAGATCTCGGGACAAGATCCTTTCGTAGTGGTGGAGTGTTGTAACACCCCGGATGTAATTTACCTTCTCTGTATCCCAACTCTTGCCGTTTCCGGCCTAAGTTATTTTATTTTCCACGGGTTCAGGTTTTTGTCTCCATGTGTTGTTGCCTTGTCATGCATCTCATATCATGTCATCATGTGCATTGCATTTGCATACGTGTTCGTTTCATGCATTCGAGCATTTTCCCCGTTGTCCGTTTTGCATTCCGGCGCTCCTATCTCCTCCGGTGCCCCTTTCTACCTCTTTTCGTGTGTGGGGCTTAAACATTTGCGGATTGGACCGAGACTTGCCAAGCGGCCTTGGTTTACTACCGGTAGACCGCCTGTCAAGTTTCGTGTCATTTGGACTTCGTTTGATACTCCAACGGTTAACCGAGGGACCGAAAATGCCTCGTTTGAGTTGCAGCCCAACACCCTTCCAATTTGGCCCAAAACCCACCTAAACCCTCTCCATCATCTAGAGTGTTCGATCACAATCGCGTGGCCGAAAACCGTGCTCAATTTGGAGCCTCCTAGCTCCTCCTGCCTATAAAACTAGGTCTCCCCCGAAATTTTCGGGTCTTCCCTACCCTAAACCTAGATCAAATCCCTCTCTGCGCGGCCGGACATGTCCGTTGCCGCCCGGACGCACCGCCACCGCCAATAGGAGGCCGCCACCTATCCCTTCGCCGCCGTCTCTCTCCTCCGGCCCGCCGGGCCCGAGGCCGGCCCTCCTCGCAAGACCACCGGGCCACGCCCTCCCGTGCCCGACGCCGCTCCAGCCCTGCCGCCGACTTCGCCGATGTCCGCCGCCCCGGTCGTCGGCGCCCGCCGCCCCAGCCACCGCGTCCGCGACCACCTCGCCGCCGACGTCCGCCGCCTTCCGCCCCGGCAAGCTCCCTCACTCCGGCTACCGTTACTCCGGCGAGATCCGTCTCCGGCGATCCTCGAACTCCGCGCTGCTACAGTACACATCAGGCCGATCTGGATCTGGAATTTGCACCTCGGTTGACTTTCTCCCGAAACCCTAATTCCAGATATTTTTTGCAAACTTTGGCATGTCTTAACTCTGCATCCGTTGCTCCGATTTGTGTGTAGCATATCAAACTGTTCGTCCCGATGAGTACATCATTTCATTTCAGTGCGTCATTTTCATTTGAGCTCATCTTGATGCCCGAAATGCTGTTGGAAGAGGGCTATGTGAGGGATTTGTTAGATCTGTTTCATCAAATGGCTATTTGTCATTTTTGCCATGATTAATGTGCGCATGCTATGATCCTGAGCTCTACATGAGTTTTGTTATATGCCATGCCATGTTTACAGTGGTGCTTACCATGTATTTTTGTGACATTTGTGGTGACTAGCACAAGCTTGCAAAGTAGCGTAATCGGTAATGCTGATTTCAGGGACTTAGAATTTCTCAAGTCCATGTTCTGTTTTTGTCATTATGCCATATGTTCATGTTGTTTCCTAGCGATCCGTGCCTCTTTTGAGGATGATTAGTAAGGATGTTTTGTTAACACTGTCATGCTCTATCCATCCATGTCTTTTTTGCATTTATGGAGCAACCTAGCTTGAGTCAATTGAGCTCTACTTTTGCTATATCGTGAATCCTGGCAGATTGTTGACATGATTAGCGATTTTGCCGAGGATGTTGCTATTGATCTGTGCATGCTATGTTGTTGTTCTTGCCATGTATAGCTCCTATGCCATGTATTCTTGATGGGTGTATGATTAGTTTGTCATGCCATGCTCTATAGTGAGTGCATCGAGCTCGTAAACATGCCTACTCATTAACTGATTTGCATGCTCCAGTTTTTCACAAAGTCTGAAATCTGTTTATGTTTTTGCCATGTTCACATGCTTGCAATTGTATTTTCCGATCCCTTTTGGCTCAAGGTCACTAAGGGACTTTTGCTAAGTGCTTTGAGTGGCTTCATGCCATGCCTTGCTTTGCCATGTTAAGTTCCTGTAGCATGTACTTTTCATGCTCTAAAGTGTGCTTCCTGATGTTAAATTCCAGACTTGTGTTAATTTCACTAAGTCTGAAACCTGTTATCATTTGCTCTTTTTCCATGCTTGTTTGAACCTGTTAATGGATGATTTAGCCGTAGCTCAGTGTTCATCTTTTGTTAAGCTTCATGAGTGGATCCCTGCCATGTATTTTTTTATCATGTTTGAGTGATGTAGCATATTTATCTTGTTGCATTTAGTTGGTCACTTGCTGATTATCGCAGACCGGTGCCATATTTGTTTTGTTTGCCATTTCCAAACCGTGCATCCGATTCCAGTGATCTTTATATCGATTTCAACCAAAATCACCTCACCTTTCCAGTGGAACTCTTGGATTCCCAAGTTGAGGCCAGGTTCGACCATTCCTTGTCAAATCTTGCATATGCATCACATTCCGCATCCCGCATATCATACCATGTTTGCATCATGTTGTTTGAGCATTGCAAGTGGTTTATTCTGTTCCGGTTGCTTGTTGTTCTTGTTTGGGTAGAGCCGGGAGACGAGTGTGTGAATGAGGAGCCCGTTGAGTTCGCTTACGAGGATCAAGTCAACTCTGACAACTCTGCAGGCAAGATGATCATACCCTCGAAATCACTTCTATCTTTGCTTGCTAGATGCTCGCTCTTTTGCTATGCCTATGCTACGATGCCTACCACTTTCTTATCATGCCTCCCAAATTGCCATGTCAAACCTCTAACCCACCATGTCCTAGCAAACCGTTGATTGGCTATGTTACCGCTTTGCTCAGCCCCTCCTATAGCGTTGCTACTTGCAGGTGAAGTTTGGAGATCGTTCCTTGTTGGAACATTGTTTATTGTTGGGATATCACTATATTATCTTGTTATATTAATGCACCTATATACTTGGTAAAGGGTGGAAGGCTCGTCCTTTTGCCAAGTGTTTTGTTCCACTCTTGCTGCCCTAGTTTCCGTCATATCAGTGTTATGTTCCCGGATTTTGCGTTCCTTACGCGGTTGGGTTATAATGGGAACCCCTTGACAGTTCGCCTTGAATAAAACTCCTCTAGCAATGCCCAACCTTGGTTTTACCATTTGCCACCTAGTCTCTTTTTCCCTTGGGTTTCCGGAGCCCAAGGGTCATTTTTATTTAAACCCCCCTGGGCCAGTGCTCCTCTGAGTGTTGGTCCAAACTAGAGTCTTGTGCAGCGCCCCCTCGGGGAAACTCGAGGTTTGGTTTTAGTTGTATGGAAAGCTCATCTGAGTGTGCCCTGAGAACGAGATATTTGCAGCTCCTGTCGGGATTTGTCGGCGCATTCGGGCGGTGTTGCTGGACTTGTTTTACCATTGTCGAGGATGTCTTGTAACCGGGATGCCGAGTCTGATCAGAATGTCTCAATAGAAGGAATATCCTTCGTTGACCGTGAGAGCTTGTGATGGGCTAAGTTGGGACTACCTTGCAGGGATTTGAACTTTTGAAAGTCGTGCCCGCGGTTCTGGGCAGATGGGAATTTGTTAATGTCCGGTTGTAGATAACATGAAACTTAACTTAATTAAAATGAATCAACCGCGTGTGTAACCATGATGGTCTCTTCTCGGTGGAGTCCGGGAAGTGAACACGGTGTTGGAGTAATGCTTGACGTAGGTTGTTCTAGGATCACTTCTTGATCATAGTTGTTCGACCGTGCTTTGCCTTCTCTTCTCGCTCTCTTTTGCGTATGTTAGCCACCATATATGCTAGTCGCTTGCTGCAGCTCCACATCATACCTTTGCCTTACCTATAAGCTTAAATAGTCTTGATCGCGAGGGTGCGAGATTGCTGAGTCCCCGTGACTCACGGATTACTTCCAAACTAGATGCAGGGACCGATGATACCGTTCCAGACGATGCGCTTGAGCTCAAGTGGGAGTTCGATGAAGACTCTCGTCGTTACTATGTGTCTTTCCCAGATGATCAGTAGTGGTGCCTAGTTGGGGCGATCGGGGACTTCGTCGCATGTGGGGGTTGTTCTTTATTTTGGTACCGTAGTCGGACCATGAGTGTATTGGATGATTGTAATGTTATTCATGTATTTGTGTCACGTGGCGAGTGTAAGCCAACTATGTATCCTTTCCCCTTTTATCTATTTACATGGGTTGTTGTGAAGATTACCTTACTTGCGACATTGCTTTCAATGCGATTATGCCTCTAAGTCGTGCTTCGACACGTAGAATATATTGCCACATCGAGGGTGTGACAGAATGCCTCCGTCGGTGTACCAGGATATGCAATGGACCAATTGTGACATGTATGAAAGAATTATGAATGGTGGCTTTGCCACAAATACTATATCAACTACATGATCGTGCTAAGCAATATGACAATGATGAATGTGTCATGATAAACGGAATGGTGGAAAATAGCATGGCAATATATCTCGGAATGGCTATGGAAATGCCATAATAGGTAGGTATGGTGACTGTTTTGAGGAAGATATGAGGAGGTTTATGTGTGAAAGAGCGTATCATATCACAGGTTCTGGATGCACCGGCGAAGTTTGCGCCAACTCTCAATGTGAGAAAGGGCAATGCACGGTACCGAAGAGGCGAGCAAGGATGGAAGGGTGAGAGTGCGTATAATCCATGGACTCAACATTAGTCATAAAGAACTCACATACTTATTGCAAAAATCTACAAGTCATCAAAAACCTTGGCACTACGCGCATGCTCCTAGAGGGATAGATTGGTAGGAAAAGACCATTGCTCGTCCCCGACCGCCACTCATAAGGAAGACAATCAAATAACACCTCATGTTTCAAATTTGTTACATAACGTTTACCATACGTGCATGCTACAGGACTTGCAAACTTCAACACAAGCATTTCTCAATTTCACAACTACTCAACTAGCACGACTTTGATATTATTACCTCCATATCTCAAAACAATCATCAAGCATCCAACTTCTCTTAGTATTCAAAACACCCATAAGAAAATTTTACTAATCTTGAATACCTAGCATATTAGGATTTTAAGAAAATTACCATGCTATTAAGACTCTCAAAATAATCTAAGTGAAGCATGAGAGATCAATAGTTTCTATGAAACAAATCCACCACCGTGCTCTAAAAGATATAAGTGAAGTACTAGAGCAAAACTATATAACTCAAAAGATATCAGCGAAGCACATAGAGTATTCTAACAAATTCCAAGTCATGTATGGCTCTCTCAAAAGGTGTGTACATAAAATATGATTGTGGTAAACTAAAAAGCAAAGACTCAAATAATACAAGATGCTCCAAGCAAAACACATATCATGTGGTGAATAAAAATATAGCTCCAAGTAAAGTTACCGATTGAAGTAGACGAAAGAGGGGATGCCTTCCGGGGCATCCCCAAGCTTTGGCTTTTAGGTGTCCTTAGATTATCTTGGGGGTGCCATGGGCATCCCCAAGCTTAGGCTCTTGCTACTCCTTGTTCCATAATCCATCAAATCTTTACCCAAAACTTGAAAACTTCACAACACAAAACTCAAAGTAGAAAATCTTGTGAGCTCCGTTAGCGAAAGAAAACAAAAGACCACTTCAAGGTACTGTAATGAACTCATTATTTATTTATATTGGTGTTAAACCTACTGTATTCCAACTTCTCTATGGTTTATAAACTATTTTACTAGCCATAGATTCATCAAAATAAGCAAACAACACACGAAAAACAGAATCTGTCAAAAACAGAACAGTCTGTAGTAATCTGTAGCTAGCGCAAGATCTGGAACCCCAAAAATTCTAAAATAAATTTCTGGACGTGAGTAATTTATCTATTAATCATATGCAAAAAAGAATTAACTAAATAGCACTTTCCAAATAAAAATGACAGCAGTTCTCGTGAGCGCTAAAGTTTCTGTTTTTTACAGCAAGTTTAACAAGACTTTCCCCAAGTCTTCCCAATGGTTCTACTTGGCACAAACACTAATTAAACACAAAAATCACAACCAAAACAGAGGTTAGATAAATTATTTATTACTAAACAGGAGCAAAAAGCAAGGAATAAAAATAAAATTGGGTTGCCTCCCAACAAGCGCTATCGTTTAACGCCCCTAGCTAGGCATAACAAGCAAGGTTAGATCTAGGTATTGCCATCTTTGGTTTTCAACTTTTTAGCAGAATCAAGCTCGAATCCGGGAGGTTCTTTATGTTTCCCTTCATATTCTGAAATTTTTAGATCTAATGAATCCAACCGCTTATTGCAAAGGCTAATCAACATATTCATGCGGTGAATATTTCCACTAACGTTCTTAAGAGGTTCAAGAGACTTCTGCAAGATTTTAGTAACTTCACAATTTTTTTTCAAAAACTTGTGTCTCTTCCTGAGTAGGATGAGGCCCCTTTTGTTGAGGTAGTGTTCCCACTATACCTTCTCTAATTTCAAGCGCAATATGGGGATCGATTTAAATAAAATTGCCTTTGGCAACACAATCCAAGAGTTGTCTACAAGACAAATTTAATCCAACATAAAAATTGCGAAGCAAAATTCTCAGGTTCACTTCAAAGGTACTATTACGATAAGACTCCATTATTCTCAACCAAGCATCTTTTAAGTTTTCTCCTAGTCTTTCTTTGAAGTGAAAGACTTCAAACTCAGGGGACAACGGAGTGGATAAGGGACTAGCCATAGCGACAAGCAAACGAACTAACACACAAGCAAACAAAAAAGCAAGCGGGCAAAAAGAGGCAAACGGGAAAGAGAAGGAGGATAGAGAGAGAGGGCAAATAAAACAGGGGTGAAGTGGGGGACAGGAAAACGAGAGGCAAATGGAAAATAATGTAATGCGGGAGATAAGGGTATGTGATGGGTACGTGGTATCTTGAATTTTGCGTAGACCTCCCCGGCAACGGCGCCAGGAATCCTTCTTGCTACCTCTTGAGCACTGCGTTGGTTTTCCCCGAAGAGGAAGGGATGATGCAACAAAGTAGCGTAAGTATTTCCCTCAGTTTTTGAGAACCAAGGTATCAATCTAGTTGGAGGCTACGCGCAAGTCCCTCGTACTTGCACAAAACAAATAAATCCTCGCAACCAACGTGCTAAGGAGTTGTCAATCCCTACACGGCCACTTACGAGAGTGAGATCTGATAGATATGATAAGATAATATTTTGGGTATTTTTATGATAAAGATGCAAAGTAAATAAAAGGAAGTAAAAGCAAGAGGAAATAACTAAGTATTGGTAGATTAATATGATGAAGATAGACCCGAGGGCCATAGGTTTCACTAGTGGCTTCTCTCGAGAGCATAAGTATTCTACGTGGGTGAACAAATTACTATTGAGCAATTGACAGAATTGAGCATAGTTATGAGAATATCTAGGTATGATCATGTATATAGGCATCACGTCCGAGACAAGTACACCGACTCCTGCCTGCATCTACTACTATTACTCCACTCATCGACCGCTATCCAGCATGCATCTAGAGTATTAAGTTAATGAAAACAGAGTAACGCTTTAAGCAAGATGACATGATGTAGAGGGATAAACTCATGAAATATGATGAAAACCCCATCTTGTTATCCTCGATGGCAACAATATAATACGTGCCTTGCTGCCCCTACTGTCACTGGGAAAGGACACCGCAAGATTGAACCCAAAGCTAAGCACTTCTCCCATTGCAAGAAAGATCAATCTAGTAGGCCAAACCAAACTGATAATTCAAAGAGACTTGCAAACATAACCAATCATACATAAAAGAATTCAAAGAAGATTCAAATATTGTTCATAGATAGACTTGATCATAAACCCACAATTCATCGGTCTCAACAAACACACCGCAAAAAGAAGATTACATCGAATAGATCTCCACAAGAGAGGGGGAGAACATTGTATTGAGATCCAAAAAGAGAGAAGAAGCCATCTAGCTACTAACTATGGACCCGTAGGTCTGAGGTAAACTACTCACACTTTATCGGAGGGGCTATGGTGTTGATGTAGAAGCCCTCCGTGATCAATGCCCCCTCGGGTGGAGCTCCGGAACAGGCCCCAAGATGGGATCTCGTGGATACAGAAAGTTGCGGTGGTAGAATTAGGGTTTTGGCTCTGTATCTGATTGTTTGGAGGTACGTAGGTATATATAGGAGGAAGGAGTACGTCGATGGAGCAACAGGGGGCCCACGAGGGTGGAGGGCACGCCTGGGGGGGTAGGCGCGCCCCCCTACCTCGTGGCCTCCTCTTTTGTGTCTTGACGCAGGGTCCAAGTCTCCTGGGTCTTTTTCGTTGAGAAAATCGCGTTCCCGAAGGTTTCATTCCGTTTGGACTCCGTTTGATATTCCTTTTCTTCGAAACCCTAAAACAGGCAAAAAAACAGCAATTCTGGGCTGGGCCTCCGGTTAATAGGTTAGTCCTGAAAATAATATAAAAGTGGATAATAAAGCCCAATAATGTCCAAAACAGTAGATAATATAGCATGGAGCAATCAAAAATTATAGATACATTGGAGACGTATCAATAACTTCATCATCACCATCAACACGCCGTCGTGCTGACGAAACTCTCCCTCGGGCTTATCTAGATCTAGAGTTCGAGGGACATCACTAAGCTGAATGTGTGCAGATCACGGAGGTGTCGTGCGTTCGGTGCTTGATCGGTTGGATCGCGAAGACATTCGACTACATCAACCGCGTTACTCAACGCTTCCGCTTTCAGTCTATGAGGGTACGTAGACACACTCTCCCATCTCATTGCGACGCATCTCCTAGATAGATCTTGCGTGATCATAGGATTTTTTTTGAAATATTGTGTTCCCCAATAGTGGTATCAGAGTCAGGTCTATGCGTAGATGTTATATGCACGAGTAGAACACAAAGGAGTTGTGGGCGTGGGTATATATATATTGCTTGCCGTCACTATTTGTTTCTTGATTCAGCGGTATTGTTGGATGAAGCGGCCCAGACCAACATTACATGACCATGTTCATGAGACTGGTTCTACCGACGTGCTTTGCACACAGGTGGCTGGCAGGTGTCAATTTCTCCAACTTTAGTTGACTCAGATTCAATGAACATGGTTCTTTCTGAAGATCAAAAAGCAATCACTATACCATGTTGTGGTTTTGATGCCTAGGTAAGAACGGTTCTTGCTAGAAGCCCGTAGCAGCCACGTCAAATTTGCAACAACAAAGTAGAGGACGTCTAATTTGTTTTTGCAGGGCATGTTTTGATGTGATATGGTCAAGACGTGATTATATAAATTGTTGTATGAGATGATCATGTTTTGTAACACAGTTATCGGCAACTGGCAGGAGCCATATGGTTGTCGCTTTATTGTATGAAATGCAATCGCCATGCAATTGCTTTACTTTATCACTAAGCAATAGCTATAGTCGTGGAAGCAATAGTTGGTGAGACGACAACGATGCTACGATGGAGATCAAGGTGTCAAGCCGGTGATGATGGTGATCATGACGGTGCTTTGGAGATGGAGATCAAAGGCACAAGATGATGATGGTCATATCATATCACTTATATTGATTGCACGTGATGTTTATCCTTTATGCATCATATTTTGCTTAGTACAACGGTAGCATTATAAGATGATCTCTCACTAAATTTCAAGGTATAAGTGTTCTCCATGAGTATGCACTGTTTCTACAGTTTGTCATGCCGAGACACCACGTGATGATCGGGTGTGATAAGCTCTACGTTCACATACAACAGGTGCAAGCCAGTTTTGCACAAGCAGAATACTCGGGTTAAACTTGACGAGCCTAGCATATGCAGATATGGCCTCAGAACACTGAGACTAAAAGGTCGAGCGTGAATCATATGGTAGATATGATCAAGATAGTGATGTTCACCATTGAAAACTAACTCCATCTCACGTGACGATCGGACATGGTTTAGTTGGTATGGATCACGTGATCACTTAGATGATTAGAGGGATGTCTATCTAAGTGGGAGTTCTTAAGTAATATGATCAATTGAACTTTAATTTATCATGAACTTAGTACATGATAGTATTTTGCATGTCTATGTTATTGTAGAGAAATGGCTCATGTTGTTATTCCGTTGAATTTTAATGCGTTCCTAGATAAAGCTAAGGTGAAATATGATGGTAGCAACTACATGGACTGGGTCCATAACTTGAGGACTATCCTCATTGCTGCACATAAGAATTACGTCCTGGAAGCACCACTAGGTGCCGAACCCGCTGCAGGAGCAACTCCAGATGTTATGAACACCTGGCAAAGCAAAGTTGATGACTACTCGATAGTTCAGTGTGCCATGCTTTACGGCTTAGAACCGGGACTTCAGCGACGTTTTGAACGTCATGGAGCATATGAGATGTTTCAGGAGTTGAAGTTAATATTTCAAGCAAATGCCCGAATTGAGAGATATGAAGTCTCCAATAAGTTCTACAGCTGCAAAACGGAGGAGAATGGTTTTGTCAGTGAACACATACTCAGAATGTCTGGGTACCACAATCACTTGACTCAGCTGGGAGTTAATCTTCCGGTTGATAGTGTCATTGACAGAGTTCTTCAATCACTGCCACCAAGCTACAAAAGCTTCATGATGAACTATAATATGCAAGGGATGGATAAGACAATTCCCGAGCTCTTCGTGATGCTAAAGGCTACGGAGGTAGAAATCAAGAAGGAGCATCAAGTGTTGATGGTCAACAAGACCACCAGTTTCAAGAAGAAGGGCAAAGGGAAGAAGGGGAATTTCAAGAAGAACGGCAAGCAAGTTGCTGCTCAAGTGAACAAGCCCAAGTATGTACCTAAGCCTGAGACTGAGTGCTTCTACTGCAAAGGGAATGGTCACTAGAAGTGGAACTGCCCCAAGTATTTGGCGGATAAGAAGGATGGCAAAGTGAAAGGTACATTTGATATTTATGTTATTGATGTGTACCTTACTAATGCTCGCAGTAGCGCCTGGGTATTTGATACTGGTTCTATTGCTAATATTTGCAACTCGAAACAGGGGCTATGGATTAAGCGAAGATTGGCTAAGGATGAGGTGATGATGCGCATGGGAAATTGTTCCAAAGTCGATGTGATCGCCATCACCACGCTACCTCTACATCTACCTACAAGATTAGTTTTAGACCTGAATAACTGTTATTTGGTGCCACTGTTAAGCATGAACATTATATCTGGATCTTGTTTGATGCGAGACGGTTATTCATTTAAATCAGAGAATAATGGTTGTTCTATTTATATGAGTAATATCTTTTATGGTCATGCACCCTTGATGAGTGGTCTACTTTTACTAAATCTTGATAGTAATGATACATATATTCATAGTATTGAAGCCAAAAAGATATAAGTTTAATAATGATAGTGCAACTTATTTGTGGCACTGCCGTTTAGGTCATGTTGGTGTAAAGCGCATGAAGAAACATCTATGCCAATGGGCTTTTGGAATCACTTGATTATGAATCACTTGATGATTGCGAACCATGCCTCATGGGCAAGATGACTAAGACTCCGTTCTCCGGAACAATGGAACGAGCAACAGACTTATTGGAAATAATACATACTGATGTATGCGGTCCGATGAGTATTGATGCTTGTGGCGGGTATCGTTATTTTCTGACCTTCACAGATGATTTGAGCAGCTATGGGTATGTCTACTCTATGAAACATAAGTCTGAAACATTTGAAAAGTTCAAAGAATTTCAGAGTGAAGTGGGAAATCATCATAACAAGAAAATTAAGTTTCTACGATCTGATCATGGAGGTGAATATTTGAGTTATGAGTTTGGTCTTCATTTGAAACAATGCAGAATAGTTCCGCAACTCATGCCACCTGGAACACCACAACGTAATGGTGTGTCTGAACGTTGTAACCGCACTTTATTAGATATGGTGCGATCTATGATGTCTCTTACTGATTTACCACTATCATTTTGGGGTTATGCTTTCGAGACGGCTGCATTCACGTTAAATAGGGCACCATCGAAATCCGTTGAGACGACACCACATGAACCGTGGTTTAGCAAGAAACCCAAGTTGTCGCTTCTTAAAGTTTGGGGCGGCGATACTTATGTGAAAAGCTTCAACCTGATAAGCTCGAACCCAAATCGAAGAAATGTGTCTTCATAGGATACCCAAAGGAGACTGTTGGGGTACACCTTCTATCACAGATCTGAAGGCAAAATATTCATTGCTAAGAATGGATCCTTTCTAGAGAAGGAGTTTCTCTCAAAAGAAGTGAGTGGCAGGAAAGTAGAACTTGATGAGGTAATTGTACGTGCTCCCTTATTGGAAAGTAGTTCATCATAGAAATCAGTTCTAGTGATTCCTACACCAATTAGTGAGGAAGCTAATGATGATGATCATGAAACTTCTGATCAAGTTACTACCGAACCTCATAGGTCAACCAGAATAAGATCCGCAATAGAGTGGTACGGTAATCCTGTTCTGGAGGTCATGTTACTTGACCATGACGAACCTACAAACTATGAGGAAGCGATGATGAGCCCAGATTCCGCAAAATGGCTTGAGGCCATGAAATCTGAGATGGGATCCATGTATAAGAACAAAGTATGGACTTTGGTTGACTTGCCCGATGATCAGCAAGCCATAGAGAATAAATGGATCTTCAAGAAGAAGACTGATGCTGACGGTACTGTTACTGTCTACAAAGCTCGACTTGTGGCAAAAGGTTTTCGACAAGTTCAAGGAGTTGACTACGATGAGACCTTCTCACTCATAGCGATGCTTAAGTCCGTCCGAGTCATGTTAGCAATTGCCATATTTTATGATTATCAAATTTGGCAAATGGATGTCAAAACTGCATTCCTTAATGGATATCTTAAAGAAGAGTTGCATATGATGCAACCAGAAGGTTTTTTCGATCCAAAAGGTGCTAACAAAGTGTGTAAGCTCCAACGATCCATTTATGGACTGGTGCAAGCATCTCGAAGTTGGAATATACGCTTTGATGTGTGATCAAAGCATATGGTTTTGATAGTGTGAGTGGGAGCTCTGTAGCATTTCTGATATTATATGTGGATGACATATTGTTGATCGTAAATGATACTGAATTTCCGAATAACACAAAAGGATACTTGAATAAGATTTTTTTTCAATGAAAGACCTCGGTGAAGCTGCTTATATATTGGGCATCAAGATCTATAGAGATAGATCAAGACGCTTAATTGGACTTTCGCAAAGCACATACCTTGATAAAGTTTTGAAGAAGTTAAAAATGGATCAAGCAAAGAAAGGGTTCTTGCATGTGTTACAAGGTGTGAAGTTGAGTCAGACTCAATGCCCAACCACTTCAGAAGATAGAGAGAAAATGAAAGTGTAGGATCCAAAGTATGTCTAGAGGGGGGATTAGACTACTTGACCAAATAAAAATCTAGCATTTTCCCAATTTTAAGTCTCGGCAGATTTTAACAACTTAGCACAAGTCAAGTAATCAACCTACACATGCAATTCTAAGAGTATAGCAGCGGAATGTAAAACAATTGCATATGAAGGTAAAGGGAGGAGTTTGAAGGAGCAAACGCAATGTAGACACGGAGATTTTGGCATGGTTCTAATAGGTGGTGCTATCGTATATCCACGTTGATGGAGACTTCAACCCACGAAGGGTAACAGTTATGCGAGTCCACGGAGGGCTCCACCCACGAAGGGTCCATGAAGAAGTAGCCTTGTCTATCCCACCATGGCCATCGCCCACGAAGCACTTGCCTCACTATGGTAGATCTTCACAAAGTAGGTGATCTCCTTGCCCGTACAAACTCCTTGGTTCAACTCCACAATCTTGACGGAGGCTCCCAAGTGACACCTAACCAATCTAGGAGACACCACTCTCCAAAAGGTAATAGGTGGTGTGTTGATGATGAACTCCTTGCTCTTGTGCTTCAAATGATAGTCTCCCCAACACTCGGCTCTCTCTCATAGGATTGGATTTAGCGGAAAGAGGGTTTGAGTGGAAAGCAACTTGGGGAAGGCTAGAGATCAAGATTTATGTGGTTGGAATGGAATATCTTGACCTCAACACAAGTGTAGGTGGTCCTCTCTCATAAAATGTATGTTGGAAGTGCATGCATGTTCTGATGGCTCTCTTCATGAATGAAGAGTGGGTGGAGGGTTATATATACATCCACACAAAATCTAACCATTACACACAAATCACTAAACTCGGTGGGATTGAATCATGAAACTCGGTCAGACCGATTTAGTTCAAAATGTGAACGTTAGGATTTTCGGTGGGACCAACATGTCAATTCTTTGGGACCGATTCCATTAGGGTTAGGGCATAACGTAATATCGGTGAGACCGATTACACAAACTCGATGGGACCGATTTTGGTAATAGGCAAACAGAGAGTTGGTCAGGCAAACTCGGTGGGACCGATTCGCTCATCTCGGTTAGACCGAAACGTTATGAAGGGGAAATAGAGAGTTTGCATTGCAATCTCGGTGGGACCAATCGCTCATCTCGCTTGGATCGAAACGTTTCGAAGGGAAACAAATAGTTTGCAATCCCATCTCGGTGAGACCGAGATCCCTATCGGTGAGACCGAAATGACTAGGGATTTGTGGCAGTGGCTATGTCAAGTGAACTCGGTGGCGCCGGGTAGGAAATTTCGGTGGGGCCGAGTTTGAATTTTGGTTTGGGACATTATGGATATAAGAAAGTAGTTGAGGGCTTTGCAGTATATCACTGAGCATTTTGAGCAAGTAACTCATTAAGCAACACCTCATCCCCTTTTAATAGTATTGGCTTTTCCTATGGAATCAATGTGATCTTGGATCACTAAAAGTAAAATGTAGAGTCTTTAGTTTGAGCCAACATGTGTTCTTAGTATTTTGAGGTGTCCACTTTATAATCCATGCCATGCTAAACATTGAGCTTTCCTAAAATATTTATCTTGAAATAGCATTAGCTCAATGGGCTATATGTTGTTAGGAATTACCAAAACCACCCAAGGATAGTTGCATTTCAATCTCCCCCTGAGGGAGTCCTGGATTAGGGGGTGTCCGGATAGCCGGATTATATCCTTTGGCTGGACTGTTGGACTATGAAGATGCAAGATTGAAGACTTCGTCCCGTGTCCGGATGGGACTCTCCTTGGCGTGGAAGGCCAGCTTGGCAATACGGATATGTAGATCTCCTTCCTTGTAACCGACTCTGTGTAACCCTAGCCCCCTCCGGTGTCTATATAAACCGGAGGATTTAGTCCATAGGACCAACAACAACAATCATACCATAGGCTAGCTTCTAGGGTTTAGCATCTCTAATCTTGTGGTAGATCAACTCTTGTAGTACTCATATTAACAAGAACAATCAAGCAGGACGTAGGGTATTACCTCCATCAAGAGGGCCCGAACCTGGGTAAACATCGTGTCCCCTGCTTCCTGTTACCATCTGCCTAGACGCACAGTTCGGGACCCCCTACCCGAGATCAGCCGGTTTTGACACCGACATTGGTGCTTTCATTGAGAGTTCCTCCGTGTCATCACCATAAGGCTGGATGGCTCCTTCAATCATCGATAGCAATGCAGTCCAGGGTGAGACTTTTCTACCCGGACAAATCTTTGTATTCAGCGGCTCCGCACTGCGGGCCAACTCGCTTGGCCATCTGGAGCAGATCGAGAGTTACGACCCTGGCCACCAGGTCAGGTGTGGAAGCATAAACCACAAGGCCGACATCCACGAAGACTTGATCTTCGGCGGATTCTAGCCCTTGCCGAGTGCGCCGCACGATCACGATGAGGATGATTTAGCTCTACCATTGAACAGTGTTCGGCAGGTCGCACCGGCGACCGCTCCGACCCTCAATTCGGAGCCAGTTGCGCCATCCAAGGATGGGTGGATAGACCCCGCCGTGGAGGCCGCACTCTCAGTGGTGATAGAGCCAAATACTAACTTCACCCCTAACGAGAGTCGTGTCGCCGAACTGCCGGACTCTTCCCCGGCCACGGACTCCGAACCGCCCTCGCCCGTGCCTATCGAATCCGACTGGGCGCCGATAATGGAGTTCACCTCCGCGGATATCTTTCAGCATTCGCCCTCCGGCGACATACTGAATTCATTAAAGTCTCTCTCCTTGTCAGGAGAGTCCTGGCCGAACTATGTCCGGCAGGATTGGGATGCGGATGACGAAGAACTTCGCCGCCCACCCACCACCCACTTAGTAGCCACTGTCGACGATTTGACCGACATGCTCGACTTCGACTCCGAAGACATCGACAGTATGGACGACGATGCAGCAGACGAACAGGAGCCACTGCCCACAGGGCAATGGACGCCCACTTCATCATATGATGTATACATGGTGGACACACTCAAAGAAAACAACGACGAGGAACGGAAGGATGCAGCGAAGGATCGTTCCCTCGAGAAGCAGTCAAAGCGGCGGCATAAGTGCCACTCCACATCCCGCCTCGGCACAAACAATGATCATATAGACCCAGCGATAGAGCAGGGTGAGCCAGTGGACGACAAACACGGCGTTGAACCACCGTCCGACCACGACAACACGGAGAATCAAACCGAACAACCCGACTCCGGCGAAGATAACAGTTCAGATGACATCACACCAGACAGGCACCCGGAGCAACAGAATACCCATTGTCGGCGTTCCGGGAACGGGGGTCCCCAGACTTGCCTGCCTGCGGCCTGCGGTGTGGCTCAAATGGGGGCCCAACCTGGCCCATCTTCATCAGCACAAGACTCAAGACCCTCGCGAGGGGCCAAGCCTCATGAGGCAGACGGCATGGCGCATCCTCAGGCGCAGCCTCCCCAGGCTGGCTCGCGAGGAGACGGGGATGTTAAGGCGGGGTACCTCGCGAGGTGCCCGTGACGCAAGCCATGACGATCGAGGGTGCCAGGCGGGCGCCAGCGCGCGCAGCGTCCTTCTTTCCTCTTTGGTGCAAAGGGGGCAAGCGCAGCCGCGGAGTACCGAGGCATCAGGCAAAGGTTGCCATTTCGGTGCAACAAGACCAAGACCAAGCGGACTATGAGACGGAGGTCACCATGGAGCCCAGCACGGCGTCACCGCAGAGTCTTTCGCAGGCGAAGACCACCTTTAGTCAGGATAAGTGTACTAGATGTTCCCCTTCAAATTAGCCCGCCATTGTTGGCGCCCTTCCCGCTCAATATTTGGGGAGAGGCCCAGGGCCTTCGCCTATAAATAGGACCGGTCACCCACGTAGCGAGGGGTTCGACCGGTTGGAAGGTCCAGAGAGTAGGAGGTTAGGTCGATCAGTTGGTAGATTGGAGAATAGGTTCGGTTCGGTGTGTGGATCCGGCTAGCAAGCAGAGAGAGAGAGAGTGAGAAGGCGACGGAACTCCTCCCAGTAGTTCGTCGCCCCAACCAAGAACAGACCCTCGCGAGGCTGTTCTTCCTTGTACTGTTCATCATCACCAGCCCCAGGAGGCAATCCATCCACCACACACTAGAGTAGGGTATTACACCACAATGGTGGCCCGAACCAGTATAAATCTTGTGTCTCTTGTGTGATTCTTTTAGTAGTTTAGATCTTTGCGAGACGGGGAGGTAGAGGACGTGATTTCCGCGTGCACCCCAGTGTTCGAACCTTAAGGGTCTGCCGGAACCCGAAATCCGACATTTGGCACGCCAGGTAGGGGTGCGCCGGAATCTGTCCTCCACCGCTCCGTTCTCCTCCGACCGTCGCATCCATGTCCGACGCTCGTCGGGCCCGCGCCGAGCGCCGGGCCGCCATCGCTTCTCGCGTCGCCCAGACGGCCCCCGTCGGTGGACGTCCTCATCGTTCCCCATCGCCCGCCGTCAACGCTGCCACCGGCCCGGCGGGGGGCGAGCAGCAGGCATCGTCTCAGCACCCGTCCGTGCGGCAAGACGGCCGCACCGCTACCCCATCACTCGCACCAGCCGGTTCTTCGTCCCGCGCGCTCCGCGCACCCTTGGAGGCTCGAGCTGCGCTCCTCGCAGCAAACGAGCTCCTGCGCTACCGCCCCGTCGACGACGTCTATGAAGAGTGGCTGGACCGCGTCGCCGAGCTTGTCCGCGCCGCAGGGGGCTCTTCCGCGCCGTCCGTTCCTCTGCGCCACACTCCGCCCCGCGTGGGCAACGAAGCTCCAGAGGCGCACCAGCCACCTCCCCTCCAAGAAGATGCCATGGCTCCAAGGCGCTTGGCCCCTGGGCGGAACCTGCTCCGTCCGGCGCCAGCGCAGCAAGAACGGAGCTGCCAAGAAGTCCCTCACCCGCAAGGGGCTGCCAGGGTGCTCCCTGCTCCGGCACGCCGCGACCCTGCTCCAGCTCCGGTGCGCCAAGACCCCGCCCTGCTCCTACCTGCAGCGCGTGGGACCCTCAAGACCAATCTCTCCACCAACCGAAGCCTTTCGTGGCCACCGCGGGCTGCCACGCCTACACCACTGAGCCGCGCAGCGTCACGTGGCCCGACAAGTTCAAGCCTGACCTGCCTCCTCGTTACGATGGCACAACCGATCCCACAGAGTTCCTCCAGCTCTATGAGCTGGGCATCGAGGCTGCCGGCGGGGATGAAAAGGTCATGGCGAACTGGTTCCCCATGGCGCTCAAGGAAGGAGCTCGAACCTGGCTCCTGAATCTGGCTCTAGGCACGATCTCCTCCTGGGACCAGATGCGCACCCGCTTCATCACCAACTTCCAAGGTACTCGCTCGCGACCGCCCGCCGTGAGCGACATGCGCCGCATCAAGCAACAACCCGGAGAGACCCTGCAAAAATACATCCAGCGCTTCAACAGCGCGCGCCTCAAGATCCCCAAGGTGTCCGAGGAGGCCATCATCTCGGCCTTCTCCGACGGCATGCGCGACGTCAAGATGAAGAAGGAGCTGGCGATGCACGAAGACCTCTGCACATCCCTGGAGCTGTTCAACTTGGCGAACAAGTGCGCCAGGGCTGAGGAGGGACGTCTCTCCCTCCTTGAGCTGCCTGCCGCGGACCCAGAAGAGAAGAAGCCTAAGGCCAAGGACGTGAAGCGCAAGGGGGCTACCGTACTCGCGGCAGAACCAGACACCAAGCGGGGCAAGGATCTGCCCGAACCCTCCAGAGGCAGCCGGTACTGTGTGTACCATGACCTCCACACCCACAACACCAACGAATGTCAAGAGCTCCGCGCCATGCGAGAAGGAAGGATCGGCCGTCGCCCTGACCGTGCTGACCGGGGCTACGGCCGAGGAGGAGGAAGAAACCCAGGACGCTGGGAAGATCGCGGCCCGCGCTAGGGGTGGCGCGACCAACCTCGCGAGGACCGCTGGCGGGACCTGCCTCGCGAGGGAGACTAGAGAAATCAGCCTCGTGAGGATCACCCACACGGCAGCGCAGGCCTACCTCCGCTGCCGCCTCAGGCAAGGAGGAACGAAGACCGCCATCAAGACGAGGGGCTGGGGGCTTCCAAGAGCCGCGCGCAATCGCCTGCATCCTAGGCGGTGCTCAAGCCCCAGCCTCTCAACGCATCTTCAAGCAGTTTGCCCACGAAGTGAATGCAGTTCTCCCCAAGCCCGAAGCGACGCGCCCCCTCAGGTGGTCGGCGTGCCCCATCATGTTCAGCTCAGCAGACCAGCTCAAGTGCGCGGCCACGGCAGGAGTCCTCCCGATGCTTTGCTCCCGGGTCATCAGCAACGTGTTGGTCACCAAGACCCTCATTGTTGGTGGGGCAGGGCTCAACGTCCTGTCCGTGGAAACATTCAACAATCTCCAAGTACCCTATGACCAGCTTTAGCCAACCAAGCCTTTCTCCGGAATCACCGACGGTTCCACAGGCCCGATCGGGTAGGTCCGCCTCCCTGTCACCTTCGGGGCCCGCAGCAACTATCGCACCGAGCTCATCGACTTCGACGTCGCCCACATCCGCCTGCCGTACAACGCCATCCTCGGGTACCCAGCGCTAGGCAAGTTCATGGCTGCGACTCACGACGGCTACAACGTCCTCAAGATGCCAGGGAGTGGCGGCGTCATCACGGTGCCCTGTGAAGAGAAGGATGAAGTGTGTTCCCTGGAGAGAGCCTATCAGGCCGCGTCGCTAGAAGACCCAGATCGCGGAAGCAGGGGGCTTCCTGAGACCACCCCCAAGAAGAAGAAGACATCGTCAGGCTCGGCCCCTCAGGAGGCAGGCCCCTCAGGGCCCGTGTCTACCCAGGGGGACCCCCCATCCATCGCATAGGGAAGCGCGCCCGACGCCCTCCTCAGGCAAGGCTCGGGGGCTCTCACCTGGAGGGCCACCGACCTAGCCAGGGTCACGAGGGAGGCGCTTGGGCACCATGTGGAGGCATGCTTCGCAGCACGTTTCCCCCGAGAAGGAGCCAGGCGAGGAAGGTCAGACCGGCAGGAGTTCGTTAACAAGGACATTCAAGAACTACAGGAGACAAGGATCATGAGAGGTTGCCGCCGCCTACCAGCTATGGCCCCACATCCAGGCGAGGATGGTGGGCTACGCGTCTGCATCGACGTACCAGGGCTCAATCAGATCGCCACGACGGAGCGTCTCTGGCCCTCACAAGTGGGGCGCTGCGGGGGTCCACCCCACAGCTATGTTCGCATGCCCTACGGCCTGCCGAGCATGGCTGCGGCGTACCAGCGCCTCATGAGGGGCATTAGGGAGGCTCAGGAAGACAGGCGTTCCGCAGCCTTGGCGGAGATGAAGACAGCTCGCAAGGAGTCACTAGTGCCTCTGGAGCCTCCCGAGGCCCCGGGGCCTGGGGGCTCGTGAGGATCGGCTTCCGCAGCCCACCGAGTCTGCTGCACCAACGCCACTTCGCCGATGACATCATCAGGTGACATTTTTCAAGTTCCATTCTCGGCTGGGAGCGCCCTTCCAGGATTGCATCACTCCCAGGCCGTGTGGGTCCGTCCCTGCAGCATGTATCCCCTTTTATCTTTCGGTCGTTAGTTTGCCTTGTTGGGGGCGCCCCTCGGGCTGCATCATCCCCAAGCCGCTCGGGCCAGACCCAGCGGCGTGTATCTCACTCGCGTTTATTTCCAACTATGCATTGCCTATCACGCTTAACTGCATGGTGCCTGTCTGCGGCATCCTTTCTTCTCCATGTCGGCCACTTGCACGTTAAAGGGGGGGGTGCCTGAGCATCGTGACTCAGGGCTCTTACTGGCTCTCCAGCCCTCACCCTCTGGCCTTGTCCATGGCATCGCGACCTGGCATACCAGCGATGGCTGAGACAAGCTCGAGGGCCGGGACCCGAGGACGTAGAGTACCGGCATCTAACCAAATTTTGCAGGGACACATCTCAAGATACAGCCCGGTGCCAGGCGCAACCCGCCTAGAGGTAGGGCCTCGTGAGTCCTGCGCTGGCTCACGGGCACCCAGATACACCTCACCTACTCCAACTAGCGAGCTCCTGAGTGACTAACGATCGACTAATGACTGCCATGGCAACCCTATCTTCTTTCTGTGATGAACCTGCAGGATCCTTGGAGGGGACTGCGCTAGCCAAGGCCCTCACGAGGTTCCCTTCACCCTCGCCCGCACGAACTGCTTGCACGTTAAAGGGGGGGTACCTAAGCATCGTGACTCAGGGCTCTTACTGGCTCTCCAGCCCTCACCCTCTGGCCTTGTCCACGGCATCACGACCTGGCATACCAGCGACGGCTGAGACAAGCTCGAGGGCCGGGACCCGAGGACGTAGAGCAGAAGGGGGAGCAGAGGCGAGGGAGAAGGGGCTCGCGAGGACCTTGGCGAGTGATTCCGCTCCTACCGACGCGCGAACCCGACGGCGCACCAGGAATAATCCCCGACTCTCGAGATAAGTCACCTCTCACAGCGCTGGCTACCATGGCACTACCCCCACACCTAAAGCAATTCCGTACTAGCGACGTTGCTTCCCTTTCTAACCAAGCAACGGCTGCTTGGGCGCCAAAGGGGACCTCCTGAGCATCGCGACTCAGGGGCTCTTACCGGACCCCGGGTCGCTCACCTCCTGGCCTTGACCACGGCATCGCGACCTGGCATACCAGCGACGGCTGACGCCGCCTTGGGACTGGGACCTATCGGCGTAGAGCACCAAGCCCTCGCGAGGTTCGAAAGGGAGAACTAAGCTATGATGGAATCAGCAACTCACACAAATCCATAGCAAAGGTCATGTATTAACAAACGGGACTACACACACCTTACAAGCCCCCGTGGGGCGCATTTTGATTCCTCGCAGGGAACGGATCCTAAGGAGTGCTAACTACACGGGCTCTTGCAAAAGATGCCATCATCAACAGTAGGCCGTCAGGCGCCGGTGCCAACCCCATCCAGATCAGGGTCGGCGACGGCCTAACGAGCCCGCCCTGCTCCGGGAGCGACACCGGCTCGGGGGCTCGTAGCTGTCGCCGCTCGTCTCCGGAGTCGCAAAGATTTCGCTGGAGTCATTGGACCCCCGGCGCCTTCGCCAAGGGAGCGGTCGACGGGCCTAGCCCTCACCAGGGCAAGGTCCTGGCCACCTCTCCCGCGGCAACACCCCAGCTGGCGCCCGATCGCGTCGAAGACCTTGAAGAACATCACCGCAGCACCATCATACTCCAGCCATGGGACAAGTAGACCTCGCCCGGGGCGGCGACCATGACCTCTGCCTCGGTCGCGAGGGCGCTGCAGCCGGCGTGCTGCAGCCGGAGCTCCAGAGGCCCTCCTGGAGGGACGACGGAGGCGAAGAAGGGAGGCAGACGGATCCAGGACTGAAGAGGAACGACGACGTGGAGCACGAACTCATGGGAGGAGCCCTCGGCATGGACTCCAGGAGGAACAACCCACGCCTTCGTGACCCGACGGCGCCGGCCGCGGAGAACAGCATCGACACCCTCGGGGCCCTCGGCGGGGGCGTACAAAGGAAGCGGGAACCCCGGCGGAGCCTGCTCGCACCGGGGCCTCGGCTCCACCTGCCGGTCTTCCTCGCCCCGGCTGCAAAGGGCGAGCCGCTTCTTCGGCGGGAGCGGGCCTGGCCCCTCTCGAGGAGCTTTTCCCTTCTCCGCTGCGGAGAACCGGCGGATTGGAGCCATCACACCAAGACGGAGCAAGGATCGGTAAGAAGGAGAAAGCAAAGAGAGATGGACTAGAAGGGCACGCACAGCTTCGTACTTATAGCCGGCGAAGGCCAACCGCCGGCCTCCACGATCACAGGTAATAGTCGCCCACGTCCAATCAACCGCCACGCGGCGCCCAAGGCCGCAGGCTGTTAGGGCCCGCGGCGCTTCGCCCTTGCCCTTTTGCCTCTCGGCACGGCCAAGCCCATGCGCGCCTTGGGCCCGGGGGCTACTGTCGGCGTTCTAGGAACGGGGGTCCCTAGACTTGCCTGCCTGCGGCCTGCGGTGTGGCTCAAATGGGGGCCCAACCTGGCCCATCTTCATCAGCACAAGAGTTAAGACGCTCGCGAGGGGCCAAGCCTCGCGAGGCGGACGACACGGCGCATCCTCAGGCGCAGCCTCCCCAGGCTGGCTCGCGAGGAGACGGAGATGTCAAGGCGGGGTACCTGGCGAGGTGCCCGTGATGCAAGCCATGACGATCGAGGGTGCCAGGCGGGCGCCAGCGCGCGCAGCGTCCTTCTTTCCTCTTTGGTGCAAAGGGGGCAAGCACAGCCGCGGAGTACCGAGGCATCAGGCAAAGGTTGCCATTTCAGTGCAACAAGACCAGGACCAAGCGGACTATGAGACGGAGGTCACCATGGAGCCCAGCACGGCGTCACCGCAGAGTCTTTCGCAGGCGAAGACCACCTTTAGTCAGGATAAGTGTACTAGATGTTCCCCTTCAAATTAGTCCGCCATTGTTGGCACCCTTCCCGCTCAATATTTGGGGAGAGGCCCAGGGCCTTCGCCTATAAATAGGACCGGTCACCCACGTAGCGAGTGAAGGAAATATGCCCTAGAGGCAATAATAAAGTTATTATTTATTTCCTTATTTCATGATAAATGTTTATTATTCATGCTATAATTGTATTAACCGGAAACATAATACATGTGTGAATACATAGACAAACAGAGTGTCACTAGTATGCCTCTACTTGACTAGCTCGTTAATCAAAGATGGTTATGTTTCCTAACCATAGACAAAGAGTTGTTATTTGATTAACGGGATCACATCATTAGGTGAATGATCTGATTGACATGACCCATTCCATTAGCTTAGCACCCGATCATTTAGTATGTTGCTATTACTTTCTTCATGACTTATACATGTTCCTATGACTATGAGATTATATAACTCCCGTGTGCCGGAGGAACACTTTGTGTGCTACCAAATGTCACAACGTAAATGGGTGATTATAAAGGTGCTCTACAGGTGTCTCCAAAGGTACATGTTGGGTTGTCGTATTTCGAGATTAGGATTTGTCACTCTGATCGTCGGAGAGGTATCTCTGGGCCCTCTCGGTAATGCACATCACTTAAGCCTTGCAAGCATTGCAACTAATGAGTTAGTTGCGGGATGATGTATTACGGAACGAGTAAAGAGACTTGCCGGTAACGAGATTGAACTAGGTATTGGATACCGACGATCGAATCTCGGGCAAGTAACATACCGATGACAAAGGGAACAACGTATGTTGTTATGCGGCCTGACCGATAAAGATCTTCGTAGAATATGTAGGAGCCAATATGGGCATCCAGGTCCCGCTGTTCGTTATTGACCGGAGACGTGTCTCGGTCATGTCTACATTGTTCTCGAACCGTAGGGTCCGCACGCTTAAGGTTTCGATGACAGTTATATTATGAGTTTATGAGGTTTGATGTACTGAAGGAGTTCGGAGTCCCGGATGAGACCGGGGACATGACGAGGAGTCTCGAAATGGTCGAGATGTAAAGATCGATATATTGGACGACTATATTTGGACTTCGGAAAGGTTCCGAGTGATTCGGGTATTTTTCGGAGTACCGGAGAGTTACGGGAATTAGCCGGGGAGTATATGGGCCTTATTGGGCCATATGGGAATAGAGGAGAGAGGCCAAAAGGAAGGAGGCCTGCGCCCCCCCTCTGGTCCGAATTGGACAAGGGGCGCAGCCCCCTTTTCCTTATTCCTCTTCCCCTCTTTCCCCTTCTCCTACTCCAACAAGGAAGGAGGGAGTCCTACTCCCGGTGGGAGTAGGACTCCCCTTGGCGCGCCCCCTCCTAGGCCGGCCGCCCCCTCCCCCTTGCTCCTTTATATACGGAGGCAGGGGGCACCCCATGACACACAAGTTGATCATCGTGATCGTTCCTTAGCCGTGTGCGGTGCCCCCCTCCACGATATTACACCTCGATCATATTGTAGCGGTGCTTAGGCGAAGCCCTGCGACGGTTAAACATCAAGATCGTCACCATGCCGTCGTGTTGATGAAACTCCTCGCCGAAGCTTTGCTGGATCGGAGCCCGGGGTGCGTCATCGAGCTGTACGTGTGTCAAGAACTCGGAGGTGCCGGAGTAACGGTGCTTGGATCGGTTGGACCGGGAAGACGTACGACTACTTCCTCTACGTTGCGTCAACGCTTCCGCTTCGGTCTACGAGGGTACGTAGAAACACTCTCCCCTCTCGTTGCTATGCATCACCATGATCTTGCGTGTGCGTATGAAATTTTTTGAAATTACTACGTTCCCCAACAGTGGCATCCGAGCCTAGGTTTTATGGTTTGATGTTATATGCACGAGTAGAACACAAGTGAGTTGTGGGCGATATAAGTCATACTGCCTACCAGCATGTCATACTTTGGTTCAGCGGTATTGTTGGATGAAGCGGCCCGGACCGACATTACGCCTACGCTTACGCGAGACTGGTTCTACCGCCGTGCTTTGCACACAGGTGGCTGGCGGGTGTCAGTTTCTCCAACTTTAGTTGAACCGAGTGTGGCTATGCCCGGTCCTTGCGAAGGTTAAAACGGCATCAACTTGACAAACTATCGTTGTGGTTTTGATGCGTAGGTAAGATTGGTTCTTGCTTAAGCCTGTAGCAGCCACGTAAAACTTGCAACAACAAAGTAGAGGACGTCTAACTTGTTTTTGCAGGGCATGTTGTGATGTGATATGGTCAAGACGTGATGAGATATAAGTTGTTGTATGAGATGATCATGTTTTGTTGAAGTTATCAGCAACTGGCAAAAGCCTTATGGTTGTCTCTCTATTGCATAAGATGCAAGCACCAAATAATTGCTTACATTATCGCTATGCGATAGCAATAGTTGCAAGAGCAATAGTTGGTGAGACGACCACATGACGACACATTGATATAGATCAAGATGATGGAGATCATGGTGTCGTGCCGGTGACGATAGAGATCATGACGGTACTTTAGAGATGGAGATTAAAGGCACAAAATGATCATGGCCATATCATGTCACATATATTGATTGCATGTGATGTTTATCTTTTATGCATCTTATTTTGCTTAGTTCAACGGTAGCTTTATAAGATGATCCCTCACTAAATTTCAAGATAAAAGTGTTCTCCCTAAGTATGCACCGTTGCCAAAGTTCGTCGTGCCCAGACACCACGTGATGATCGGGTGTGATAAGCTCTACGTCCATCTACAACGGGTGCAAGACAGTTTTGCACACGCGGAATACTCAGGTTAAACTTGACGAGCCTAGCATATGCAGATATGGCCTCAGAACACGGAGACCGAAAGGTCGAGCGTGAATCATATAGTAGATATGATCAACATAAAGATGTTCACCATTGAAAACTAATCCATTTCACGTGATGATCGGTTATGGTTTAGTTGATTTGGATCACGTGATCACTTAGAGGATTAGAGGGATGTCTATCTAAGTGGGAGTTCTTAAAGTAATATAATTGAACTTAAATTTATCATGAACTTAGTCCTGGTAGTATTTTGTAAATCATGTTGTAGATTAAAAGCTCACGTTGTTGCTTCCCTGTGTTTATTTTGATATGTTCCTAGAGAAAATTGTATTGAAAGATGTAAGTAGCAATGATGCGGATTGGATCCGTGATCTGAGGTTTATCCTCATTGCTGCACAGAAGAATTATGTCCTTGATGCACCGCTAGGTGACAGACCTATTGCAGGAGTAGATGCAGATGTTATGAACGTTTGGCTAGCTCAATATGATGACTACTTGTTAGTTTAGTGCACCATTCTTAATGGCTTAGAATCGGGACTTCAAAGATGTTTTGAACGTCATGGACCATACGAGATGTTCCAGGAGTTGAAGTTAATATTTCAAGCAAATACCCGAGTTGAGAGATATGAAGTCTCCAACAAGTTCTATAGCTAAAAGATGGAAGAGAATCACTGAACTAGTGAGCATGTGCTCAGATTGTCTGGGTACTAAAATCGCTTGAATCAAGTGGGAGTTAATCTTCCAGATAAGATAGTGATTGACAGAATTCTCTAGTCACCATCACCAAGTTAGTAGAACTTCGTGATGAACTATGATATGCAAGGGATAACGGAAACAACTCCCAAGCTCTTTGTGATGCTGAAATCAACGAAGGTAGAAATCAAGAAAAACATCAAATGTTGATGGTTGACAAGACCACCAGTTTCAAGAAAAGGGCAAAGGGAAGAAGGGGAACTTCAAGAAGAACGGCAAGCAAGTTGCTGCTCAAGTGAAGAAGCCCAAGTCTGATCCTAAGCCTGATACTAAGTGCTTCTACTGCAAAGGGACTGGTCACTAGAAGCGGAACTACCCCAAGTGATTGGCGGATAAGAAGGATGGCAAAGTGAACAAAGGTATATTTGATATACAGATTATTGATGTGTATTTTACTAGTGTTCATAGCAACCCCTCAGTATTTGATACTAGTTCAGTTGCTAAGAGTAGTAACTCGAAACGGGAGTTTTAGAATAAACAGAGACTAGTTAAGGGTGAAGTGACGATGTGTGTTGGAAGTGGTTCCAAGATTGATATGATCATCATTGCACACTCCCTATAATTTCGGGATTAGTGTTGAAACTAAATAAGTGTTATTTGGTGTTTGCGTTGAGCATAAATATGATTTAATCATGTTTATTGCAATACAGTTATTCATTTAAGTTAGAGAACAATGGTTGTTCTGTTTACATGAATAAAACCTTATATGGTTACACACCCAATGAAAATAGTTCGTTGGATCTCGATCGTAGTGATACACATAATCATAATATTGAAACCAAAAGATGCAAAGTTAATAATGATAGTGCAACTTATTTGTGGCACTGCCGTTTTAGGTCATATTGGTGTAAAGCGCATGAAGAAACTCCATGCTGATGGGCTTTTGGAATCACTTGATTATGAATCAGTAGATGCTTGCGAACCATGCCTCATGGGCAAGATGACTAAGACTCTGTTCTCCGGAACAATGGAGCGAGCAACAAACTTAATTGGAAATAATACATATTGATGTATGCAGTCCAATGAGTGTTGAGGCTCGCGGCTGGTATCGTTATTTTTTGACCTTCACAGATGATTTGACCAGATATGAGTATATCTTCTTGATGAAACATAAGTCTAAAACATTTGAAAAGTTCAAACAATTTCAGAGTGAAGTGGAAAATCGTCATGACAAGAAAATAAGGTTTCTACGATCTGATCGCGGAGACAAATATTTGAGTTACGAGTTTGGTCTTCAATTAAAACAATGTGGAATAGTTTCACAAACTCATGCCACGTGGAACACCACAGCATAATGGTGCGTCCGAACGTCATAACCGTACTTTATTGGACATAGTACAATCTATGATGTCTCTTACCGATCTACCACTATCGTTTTGGGGTTATGCATTAAAGACAGCTGCATTCACGTTAAAAAGGGCACCATATAAATCCGTTGAGACGACACCGTATGAACTGTGGTTTGGCAAGAAACCAAAGTTGTCGTTTCTTAAAGTTTGGGGTTGTGATGCTTATATGAAAAAGTTTCATCCTAATAAGCTCAAACCCAAATCGGAGAAGTGCGTCTTCATAGGATACCCAAAAAGAAAATGTTGGGTACACCTTCTATCACAGATCCGAAGGCAAGATATTCGTTGCTGAGAATGGATCCTTTCTAGAGAAGGAGTTTCTCTCGAAAGAAGTGAGTGGGAGTAAAGTAGAAAACTTGATAAGGTAATTGTACCTTCTCCCTTATTGGAAAGTAGTTCATCACAAAAATCTGTTCTTGTGACTACTACACCAATTAGTGAGGAAGCTAATGATGATGATCATGTAACTTCAGATCAAGTTACTACCGAATCTCGTAGGTAAACCAGAGTGAGATCCACACCTGAGTGGTACGGTAATCC
Source organism: Triticum monococcum (assembly GCA_034509565.1). NCBI lineage: Eukaryota > Viridiplantae > Streptophyta > Magnoliopsida > Poales > Poaceae > Triticum > Triticum monococcum. Next base: position 391,692,788 of record CM067841.1, read on the forward strand.
TGTTCTGGAAGTCATGTTACTAGACCATGACGAACTTGCGAACTATGAGGAAGCGATGATGAGCCCAGATTCCGCGAAATGGTTTGAGGCCATGAAATCTGAGATATGATCCATGTATGAAAACAAAGTATGGACTTTGGTTGACTTGCCCGATGATCGGCAAGCAATTGAGAATAAATGGATCTTCAAGAAGAAGACTGACGCTGACGGTAATATTACTGTCTACAAAGCTCGACTTGTCGCAAAAGGTTTTCGACAAGTTCAAGGGGTTGACTACGATGAGACCTTATCACCCGTAGCGATGCTTAAGTCTGTCCAAATCATGTTAGCAATTGCCGCATTTTATGATTATGAAATTTGGCAGATGGATGTCAAAACTGCATTCCTGAATGGATTTCTGGAAGAAGAGTTGTATATGATGCAACCGGAAGGTTTTGTCAATCCAAAGGGAGCTAATAAAGTGTGCAAGCTCCAGCGATCCATTTATGGACTGGTGCAAGCCTCTCGGAGTTGGAATATACGCCTTGATAAGTTGATCAAAGCATATAGTTTTATACAGACTTGCGGTGAAGCCTGTATTTACAAGAAAGTGAGTGGGAGCACTACAGCATTTCTAATAAGTATATGTGAATGACATATTGTTGATCGGAAATAATGTAGAATTATTCTATAAAGCATAAAGGAGTGTTTGAAAGGAGTTTTTCAAAGAAAGACTTCGGTGAAGCTACTTACATATTGAGCTTCAAGATCTATAGAGATAGATCAAGACGCTTGATAAGATTTTTCAATAAGTACATACCTTGACAAGATTTTGAAGTAGTTCAAAATGGAACAGTCAAAGAAAGAGTTCTTGCTTGTGTTACAAGGTGTGAAGTTGAGTAAGACTCAAACCCGACCATGGCAGAAGATAGAAAGAGAATGAAAGTCATTCCCTATGCCTTGACCATAGGTTCTATAAAGTATGCCATGCTGTGTACCAGATCTATTGTATACCCTACACTAATTTTGGCAAGGGAGTACAATAGTGATCTAGGAGTAGATCACTGGACAGCGGTCAAAATTATCCTTAGTGGAATAAGGATATGTTTCTCGATTATGGAGGTGACAAAAGGTTCGTCGTAAAGGGTTATGCTGATGCAAGTTTTGACACTAATCTAGATGACTCTAAGTATCGGTCTAGATACATATTGAAAGTGGGAGCAATTAGCTAGAATAGCTCCATGCAGAGCATTGTTGACATAGAAATTTGCAAAAATACATGCGGATCTGAATGTGGCAGACCCGTTGACTAAGATTCTCTCACAAGCAAAAACATGATCACACCTTAGTACTCTTTGGGTGTTAATCACATAGTGATGTGAACTAGATTACTGAATCTAGTAAACCCTTTGGGTGTTGGTCACATGGCGATGTGAACTATGGGTGTTAATCACATGATGATGTGAACTATCGATGTTAATCACATGGTGATGTGATCTAGATTATTGACTCTAGTGCAAGTGGGAGACTGAAGGAAATATGCCCTAGAGGCAATAATAAAGTTATTATTTATTTCCTTATTTCATGATAAATGTTTATTATTCATGCTATAATTGTATTAACCGGAAACATAATACATGTGTGAATACATAGACAAACAGAGTGTCACTAGTATGCCTCTACTTGACTAGCTCGTTAATCAAAGATGGTTATGTTTCCTAACCATAGACAAAGAGTTGTTATTTGATTAACGGGATCACATCATTAGGTGAATGATCTGATTGACATGACCCATTCCATTAGCTTAGCACCCGATCGTTTAGTATGTTGCTATTGCTTTCTTCATGACTTATACATGTTCCTATGACTATGAGATTATGTAACTCCCGTGTGCCGGAGGAACACTTTGTGTGCTACCAAACGTCACAACGTAAATGGGTGATTATAAAGGTGCTCTACAGGTGTCTCCATAGGTACATGTTGGGTTGTCGTATTTCGAGATTAGGATTTGTCACTCCGATCGTCGGAGAGGTATCTCTGGGCCGTCTCGGTAATGCACATCACTTAAGCCTTGCAAGCATTGCAACTAATGAGTTAGTTGCGGGATGATGTATTACGAAACGAGTAAAGAGACTTGCCGGTAACGAGATTGAACTAGGTATTGGATACCGACGATCGAATCTCGGGCAAGTAACATACCGATGACAAAGGGAACAACGTATGTTGTTATGCGGTCTGACCGATAAAGATCTTCGTAGAATATGTAGGAGCCAATATGGGCATCCAGGTCCCGCTGTTGGTTATTGACCGGAGACGTGTCTCGGTCATGTCTACATTGTTCTCGAACCGTAGGGTCCGCACGCTTAAGGTTTCGATGACAGTTATATTATGAGTTTATGAGTTTTGATGTACTAAAGGAGTTCGGAGTCCCGGATGAGATCGGGGACATGACGAGGAGTCTCGAATTGGTCGAGACGTAAAGATCGATATATTGGACGACTATATTTGGACTTCGGAAAGGTTCCGAGTGATTCGGGTATTTTTCGGAGTACCGGAGAGTTACGGGAATTCGCCGGGGAGTATATGGGCCTTATTGGGCCATACGGGAATAGAGGAGAGAGGCCAAAAGGAAGGAGGCCTGCGCCCCCCCTCTGGTCCGAATTGGACAAGGGGCGCAGCCCCCTTTTCCTTATTCCTCTTCCTCTCTTTCCCCTTCTCCTACTCCAACAAGGAAGGAGGGAGTCCTACTCCCGGTGGGAGTAGGACTCCCCTTAGCGCGCCCCCTCCTAGGCCGGCCGCCCCCTCCCCCTTGCTCCTTTATATACGGAGGCAGGGGGGCACCCCATGACACACAAGTTGATCTTCATGATCGTTCCTTAGCCGTGTGAGGTGCCCCCCTCCACGATATTACACCTCGATCATATTATAGCGGTGCTTAGGCGAAGCCCTGCGACGGTTAAACATCAAGATCATCACCACGCCGTCGTGCTGACGAAACTCCTCCCCGAAGCTTTGCTGGATCGGAGCCCGGGGTGCGTCATCGATCTGTACGTGTGTCAAGAACTCGGAGGTGCCGGAGTAACAGTGCTTGGATCGGTTGGACCGGGAAGACGTACGACTACTTCCTCTACGTTGCGTCAACGCTTCCGCTTCGGTCTACGAGGGTACGTGGACAACACTCTCCCCTCTCATTGCTATGCATCACCATGATCTTGTGTGTGCGTAGGATTTTTTTTTTGAAATTACTACGTTCCCCAACAGCGAGGGGTTCGACCGGTTGGGAGGTCCAGAGAGTAGGAGGTTAGGTCGATCAGTTGGTAGATTGGAGAATAGGTTCGGTTCGGCGTGTGGATCCGGCTAGCAAGCAGAGAGAGAGAGAGTGAGAAGGCGACGGAACTCCTCCCAGTAGTTCATCGCCCCAACCAAGAACAGACCCTCGCGAGGCTGTTCTTCCTTGTACTGTTCATCATCACCAGCCCCAGGAGGCAATCCATCCACCACACACTGGAGTAGGGTATTACACCACAATGGTGGCCCGAACCAGTATAAATCTTGTGTCTCTTGTGCGATTCTTTTAGTAGTTTAGATCTTTGCGAGACGGGGAGGTAGAGGACGTGATTTCCGCGCGCACCCCAGTGTTCGAACCTTAAGGGTCTGCCGGAACCCGAAATCCGACACCCATCAAAGGCTTGTTGCCACTGCGAGGAGTCTGAAAAAGCAAAAGCAAAGGCTCAGGGCTGCACAAGACACACTCAGAATTAGATGGAGTGAAGTACTCAAGACTGCAGCAAAATACGGCGGTAGTCGCCACAAAAAGAGCTACCCGAAGCGAAAGCTGCTACCTGAATTCGATGAGGAGGCCTTATATCCCCCGCAATCAAAAAACAAAATAGCCATCCGGTCGGATAGACGACCTCGTGGCCAACATAGAGCGGCAAACGATGCCGCACAGAAGCCAGTACGCGATCCACATGAGGGCTCGCATCAAAAGGACGGCGCAACCAGATCCATCTACGGGCCAAGAAAGCGCGCTCCAGCATGCAATGCAACACAACAAAAATCCGAACACCACGGTACACCCAAATACAGGGGGGCCGCAGACCCCCTATGTTTCACCGATGAGGTGCTGGACCATGAATTTCCAGAGGGATTCAAACCCATAAACATAGAGGCGTACGACGGAACGACAGACCCTGGGGCTGGATTGAGGACTACATCCTCCGTATCCACATGGCTCGAGGAGACGATCTCCACGCCATCAAGTACTTACCCCTCAAGCTCAAAGGGCCAGCTCGGCACTGGCTTAAAAGCCTCCCCGAAAACTCCATTGGAAGCTGGGAAGAGCTCGAAGACGCTTTTCGGGCAAATTTTCAAGGGACCTATGTCCGACCACCAGATGCAGACGATTTAAGTCATATAACTCAACAGCCCGGAGAGTCAGCCCGAAAGCTTTGGAACATGTTTCTCACTAAAAAGAACCAAATAGTCGACTGTTCGGACGCTGAAGCCTTAGCAGCTTTCAAGCATAGCGTTCGAGACGAATGGCTTGCCAGACACCTCGGCCAAGAAAAGCCGAGAACAATGGCAGCATTAACAAGCCTCATGACCCGCTTTTGCACGGGCGAGGACAGCTGGTTAGCCCGATGCAGCACCAGCGACCCAAGTACATCCGAAGTCAGGGACGGAAACGGGAAGCCACGATGCAGCAAATATAAGTGCCGGAATAAAGAAGACAGACCGAAGAGCATGGAGGTAAACGCTGGATTCAGAAGCTCTCGGCCAGGTTAGCAAAAGCTGCCCTCCAAAGGCAACAGAGACGAACTATCCAGCCTAAACAAGATTCTGGACAAAATATGCCAGATCCACAGCACCCCCGATAAACCTGCAAATCATACCCATAGAAAATGTTGGGTCTTCAAGCAGTCCGGCAAGCTCAACGCCGAACACAAGGGGCAGGATACACCAAGCGAAGATGAGGACGAGCCTCGCAAGCAAAGCACTGGGAACAGAAGAAATTCCCACCAGAAATCAAAACAGTAAACGTGTTACACGTGATGAAGGGGAGAAACAAAGCGGCACTCCTAGAGACACGTGCCCCAGGGCCTATCACCGCAGAGTTTTGCCACAGGTTGTCCCAACTGATCACCTTTAATCATCGGGATTACTCGGCAAGTATCCGACATGCAAGATGGGCTGCCTTGGTGTTAGACCCGATAATTGACGGATACCACTTCACACGAGTCCTCATGGACGGCAGCAGTAGTTTAAACCTGATATATCAGGACACAGTCCGCAAAATGGGGATAGACCCAACAAAAATCAGCCATAGCAATACTACCTTTAAAGCAGTAACGCCAGGCCTAGAAGCCCATTGCACAGGCTCCCTACTACTAGAGGTTATATTCGGCTTTCTCGATAACTTCCGCAGCGAAAAGTTAACCTTCCACACCGCTTCATTCCAAAGTGGCTATCAAGCACTACTTGGACGCGAAGCTTTCGCTTGCTTTAACGCAATACCGCATTACGCTTCCCTCATGCTTAAGATGCCCGGTCCATGTGGCATCATTACAGTAAATGGAAATATTGAGCGCTCCTTGCACGCGGAAGACCGTGCGGCTGCCTTAACAGCCGCACACTAAACAACCTCACCAACTAGAGCATCTGACAGGTCATTAAGACCACGGACGCGGTTAAACGAGTACAGTGCAGCTATATATAATTGATACAGGTTTGATGGCTATACCCCTATAACAATACAAGGGTCTCAACGCGTGTAAACAAGTGACAATTAGGCTCAACTTTACTCATCTTGAACTGTACATGGTTTATTTAGTATAACCTACCTTTTGCACGACAACTTTTCAACTAAGTTCCTCTCTTTTACAGATGACCATCGTGCTACACCCGTCCAGGATACGGCACAATGGAGACACAGGCACAGACATGCAGTAGGGACCCATTCCAAGGATTCTTTTTAGATTAAGACCCTGCGTAAACCTTTTTTACTGTCTCTTGTTGATACACATCCCCCGGATTCTCAGTACAATTGAGAAGGATACTGACGTATTGGCATGTGGCCATGTCAGAATATTGCACGTACCAGGACACTAGGGGCTTATTACAAAGGGCACTGTTTAGGCCCGGTTTACATCATAAAGACCGAATACCTTAGGGAGTGTTCGGCGTTGCGAGTTTGGCCTTATATGCATCAGCTCTGAATCATGTCTTTGATCAAATGTTGGGTTTGCCCGGCTCCTATGTTTTGCTACCTTACGTTCCGCTCTATCGGCTAAGGCGGCACCAGGAGAACTACTGTGATTGTGCACTAGTTCATCTGGACGAGCACCTCAGTAGAGAAAGCCGAAAACTGACTGTCATGATATAGCGTGAGACTGGTCAACCACTCGATGACCTAGCGGAATCTTCGGGATTCCTACGCCTTAACGAAGGGCCATTTCCTGGCCAGGCATGTACGCGCCCCGAATTCGGATGAGCGCGGAGCCACCAGGGGCTATATAGTAGCCCCACTGTCAAACTCCTCTGGCTAAGTGAAAGTGTTAAAGCATTATAGTATGATTGCCTAGTTCGCTGCGCTATCACCTTAATGGACCAAGATGTTGGATCAAGTGTGAACATGCATCTTCTGCAAACACCCCCGCATTATATGTGTGGGGGCTGAAGCCAACGACTGGTTATATACACATATACATAAACGGCCACACAGGAGGCATCATAGTACTTTTGGGCAAAAGTATAAATACAGCCTTGATAAACTCAATAAAACATTGTTTTTACAATGGGAATACATGTCACTTAAACATAATATTCTTCGAGCACTGAGCCTCTATCAAACGAGTGCCTTCAAGAACTTCTTCAAAGTACTGCTCAGCAGCCACTCGGCCTATGGCTGAACCTTGTGCCGCAACAGTGGTGGCATCCATCTCCGCCCAGTATGTTTTGACACGGGCAAGGGCCATTCGCGAGCCTTTTATGCACGCCGACCTCTTTACAGCATCGATGCGTGGCACAACACCAAGGAATTGTTGCACTAAGCTAAAGCAGCTATTTGGCCTCGGCCCTCCTGGCCATAGATGATCCACAACGGACCTCATGGCAAGTACGGATAATCTATGGAGCTCGGCCCAACCGGTCAATCGCTCATTCAACAACAGCGGACGGACTGGAGCATGAAACTGTGACCAGAACAGCTTCTCCACTTCAGGACCTTTCTGATCCTTGAAGTACTCGGCTGCATCAGCAGCACTTGCAGCCAAATCCATGTACTCGTCCGTAGAACTCCATAGCCGGTCTAGAGGAGCATATTTCGGATCTATGAACTTAGTCCGCAACAAGAAGGGCTTCCCAGAAACGATATCTGCAGCTTGATTCAGCTCCTCCTTCGTCGCTCTAATATTGGAGCGGGCTTCCTTGGCAGCCACCCAGGCCTTCTCCAGGTCCGTCGCCTTCGCCCGATTTTCTTCTTCAAGAAGCCGGTAACGGTCAGCAGCATCTTTTAACTCCATGGCCATCTTCGAAATTTCTTCTTTGCTCTCGCAATGTGCGGCCTGTTTGGCCCTTAACTCTTTGGCCGCCTTTAAAGCGGCCGCATTGCTACTCCTTGCTTGCTCCTTGGCTCGGGCAAGCTCCGCCCGAAGGGTCTCCACGGTGGCAGCTCCATGTGCAGTCACAACATATTAATGATACTGGCATCATGCTGCTCTTATTATGTGACAATCACCAGAAAAATCACTTACCCTGTGCCTCGTCAAGCCGCTTGTTAACAAGCACGATGTCGGCATCTTCCGCATCCAGTTGTCGCCTTAGTTCGGCAAACACATCAGTCCGGCTAGCCACTGGAGCTTCAACCACCCGCACATAAAGGCGGTCTGGTTATTACCTAGGACTATGATCCTCTATTTGCCGCGGTTTTAGACGACAACCAGAGTCTCAGGGGCTACTATCTACACAGGGCACATCTAAAAATGTGCGGTACTGTCAAAAATGTACATCATTTCATGTACCTCAAAACCCGCCAATAGACTCATAAAGGCTTCATGCAACCAGCTTTCAACGAATGAAATCATTTCAATCACCGTACCCATCAATGTGCGGTGCTCTTCTGAGATAGCCGCTTGCTCTAGCAGATCCCTCAGTACGTCCGACTGCACACCAGACGGTGCATGACTCTTTTGATTGCTCTCTTCAAGAGCCGGATACTGAGGACTTCGGGTGGCTATAGGATTACCTTCTCGCATTGCCGGATCAAGAGAAACCCTCTGCGACGACACCTCGGGGTCACCCGCCTCATGAGGCGGTATGGCAGGGGGAGGCGTTTCGCTCTCCATCATCTCTGGAAGAAGATCCCCTGAAGACGAGCTCTGCTGAGAAGGGCTAAGATCCGAACTGCAAGATAAATGCTTCGGTTATTTTCCTCGGAAGTAAAGCGAGATATTTTCATTATTAAGTACCCTTTTACTTATAGCTCGGTGGAGGGCTGATCCCCTTGAGGGCATAGTGCGGCCAGGGTATCCCCCAGGGCAGGACCCTCCGGTGGAGATTTCTTCCCCCGTTTGGAGACTATTGTCTCCGGGTCCTCAGAGGCGGTTCTCTTCCTTCCCTGGGGAGAGGAAGTTTCAGTTCCTCCTCCCCGGCTAACCTCCTTCGCGGAGGCGCTAGCCTCCTTGTCCCCCCCCCCCCCCCCCCGTTTATCTTCTCCCGAGGGCGCTTGATAAGGCGCGATCTCCAGTATCCTGGTTAGCACAGGATTTGGTGAAGGCTCAGGGAGGGGGCCAGACACCTTATCAACTTTGCCTTCGCTATCCAATCCTGGTCAAAGAGTGGCTTTTTTAGGGCAATGTTGTGATAAATAAATGGACAGTGTGTTCGGATGCGGGGCTACTTACTTGGTTATCCGGGCGATTGCAGCTCAGACCTGCATCCTCAGTGATGTCTGGACACATTATTTGTGGTCCGAAGAACAATTTGTACATCTCTTCTTGCGTCATGCCAAGGAAATGTTGAATAGCTCACGGTCCTTCCAGGTTGAATTCCCACATGCGAAGGGGCCCGCATTTGCGAGGCTGGACTTGACGCACTAGCATAACTTGCACTACCATAATCAGACTGAAATTTCTCTCAAAGAGATCTCGGATACGTCTTTGTAGTATTGGCACGTCCTTGGCTGGACCCCAGCTCATCTCCCTGCTGATCCATGACATCAGTTGTGGTGGGTGGCCCGAGCGAAAGGTGGGGGCAGCTACCCACTTGGCACTTCGGGGAGCGGTGATGTAGAACCACTCCCGCTGCCACAATCTGGACACCTCTGGGAAGCAACCCTCAGGCCATGGAGCGTCAGCGATTTTGCTTATTAAAGCGCCTCCGCACGCTGCGTGCTGCCCCTCGATCATCTTCGGCTTCACATCGAAGGTCTTGAGCCACAGGCTGAAGTGAGGGGTAATGCGGAGGAAGGTCTCACATACGACAATAAATGTCGAGATGTGAAGAAGGGAATCCGGGGCCAGATCGTGAAAATCAAGCCCGTAATAGAACATAAGACCCCTGAAAAAGGGATCCAGAGTGAGGCCTAGTCCTCGGAGGAAGTGGGAGACGAACACGACGCTCTCATTGGGTTCGGGAGTAGGGACGACCTGCCCTCGGGCACGCAGCCGATGCGAAATTTCGGCGGTCAGATATCTGGCCTCTCTCAACTTCTTGATGTCCTCCTCCATGACGGAGGAAGGCATCCACCAACCTTGAAGGTTGGATCCGGACATAGTTGAAGGTCCGAAGTGCCTAAACCTGAGCTTTGGGTGTTGGAACTCGAGGCGGGAGGCGGATTTGATTGAGCACAAGAAGGAAAAAAGAAAAAAGCCTTGTCCCCTTTATAAAGAGGGTGAATATCAAGCGTCCTCCTCATGGCCGTTTGGGACTTGCCTAAGATCTAGGAGTCCTGCCAATAGGCATGGTTGGGTTACCCATGTCCGTATTGATGAGAATCCCGTAATAAAGGGGACACGATCTCTGCTTCAACAAGACGTGCCAAGGAAACCGTCTCGCGAAACACGCTAAGATTGGTTATGAAAAACGATTCGAATAAAGACTTGGCTGTGGTGTGATGTCACACTACGGGGTACGTTAGCAGATTAGATTTATGGAAATATTATTCTCTCTACGGTGGTATGTGGAACTTGTTTTGCAGAGCTGGACACGATCCTCGTGTTCAAAATCTTCTATGAAGTATTCAGAGGAGGAACCCGCCTTGCAATGTCGAAGACAATCTGCGCGCCGGACTCATCGTCATTGAAGCCTGGTTCAGGGGCTACTGAGGGAGTCCTGGATTAGGGGGTATCCGGACAGCCGGATTATATCCTTTGGCCGGACTGTTGGACTATGAAGATGCAAGATTGAAGACTTCGTCCCGTGTCCGGATGGGACTCTCCTTGGCATGGAAGGCAAGCTTGGAAATACGGATATGTAGATCTCCTTCCTTGTAACCGACTCTGTGTAACCCTAGCCGCCTCCGGTGTCTATATAAACCGGAGGATTTAGTCCGTAAGACCAACAACAACAATCATACCATAGGCTAGCTTCTAGGGTTTAGCCTCTCTGATCTCGTGGTAGAACAACTCTTATACTACTCATATTATCAAGAACAATCAAGCAGGATGTAGGGTATTACCTCCATCAAGAGGGCCCGAACCTGGGTAAACATCGTGTCCCCTGCTTCCTATTACCATCCGCCTAGACGCACAGTTCGGGACCCCCTACCCGAGATCCGCCTGTTTTGACACCGACACCCCCTTTTTGGTAATTGATGACAACATATAGATCAAAGCTTCGACAGATGATAATAAGATTGAAAAACATCATCGCTTTGCAAAGTATGTGATAAGCAAGATCTCCCCCTAAATTTGTGCATTATTTAAAATTTGCTTTTGAATGCAAATGCACAATCGATTAGGATCATGGGTTACTCTTCCATGTCACATACATCTTGGTGGAGCGCTCAAAATGATAGAAATCAAAAGCATGCACTCATCACCAAGCAAGTGAATGATCATATATGGATATAAAAGATAGTATCATCTAAACAAGCATTAAGGTAGCAAATGATCAATCACATGATCACACAAGTATCTCACACAAGGACATAAAGTATCTCACACAATAAAAAAGTTCAACCAAAGGCAAAGAAGCAAAACACTCTCTCAAAGCCTATGATCTATACATATTTCTCCCCCTTTGGCAACAGTTACCAAAAAGTTCAAATATTCATAGTGCTATGCGTCTCTCAGGCTTGGTCTTCGGGAGGTGGTGTAGAGATAACTCCAAGGAAGAAGGCATCTGTCGATGTAGTTGGAGCTGGTGGAGTGGCTGCTGGAGGTGGCACTGGAGCTGTAGCTGCTGGTGCTAATGTTGTAGCTCTAGAATCTGTCACTGGTATGGTAGCAGACCTCTGACTCCTTGGCACTCGCTAAAATGCATCAGTAGTTTCCTTCCCTCTCCTCTCTTCTGCTTCCTCCTGAAGCTGCTCAACGATAGTCTGTAATCTCAGTTACCTTGAGGTCAAGATCATAGAATTTTGTCTCAACAATCCTCTCCAGGCTTTCCTGATTCTGAGTCAGGGTGGCCAAGCCCTTCTCAATCCTCAGTGTAGCTTGAATCAGATAGCCTAATCAATCTTGTTTTGACTTGAGGAACACCTGAGATGCTTCTTCTGCACTTGGCATCCTTGCAGCTTTCTCTGCCTTAGCTTTGGCTCTCTTCTCCTGTGCTTGAACTGATGATGGTTCCTCCTCATTCATCACAATTGTGTTGTCTTCAAATTCAGGATGCAGGGGTAGATGCTCCTTATCCAACAGATATGTTCATGTGCCCATCTTGGGGTTGATGAGCTCCTGGATGTGTGGAGGATACCCACAACTTCTCTTCTGGTCAGCAGCAGTCCTCTTGATTGTCTCTACAATCAAACTCATGACCTTGAACTTCTGAGGGACATCAAAAAGCTGTAGTAGGTTGATAGAGTTCCCTCTGATCATCTTGTGATCTCCTGACTTGGGTAGCAGAGTATGCCTTAGGATCTAGTTGATAGTAGGCAGACCAGACAACAAGAAATGTACAGATCCAAGCTTGTGAGTCTCCAAAGCTTTATCTGGGATCTCCTTGTACATGTTAGCCATAGTGTTGTGGTCCTTCTTCTTTTTGGCATACACATCCAAGTCATCCTCATGTTCCTCTGGGGCATTTATCAGCTTGGTCCATTCTTCAACAGTGGACTGGTACCTAGTACCTTCTGGCATCCATATGATCTTCCCATCTGGGTAAAAGTGAGCATTGGATTAAAACTGCATGATCAGCTCATCATTCCATTTTGTGAGCTTCTGTCTAACAAACTCATCTACTCCACATGCTTTGAAGCTGTCATAAACTCCTGGGAAGTGATCTTCATTCTCCTGGATGAATTCCCAATCAACCCATTTCATGTCACTCACAATGGGCTTCTTGTCAAGCAGGATAGTTTCATAAAAGTCTTGATGTTCCTTTATGTGAAATCTGTAGTCAAATGTAGTCCTTCTCCTCACAGCATAAGGATCAGACTTTCTCCACAATCTCAGTCCAACATCTTTTCTGATGTGCATGTCTTCAGCTACTGGATGAGTATCACTGTGGTCTGGAATCTTGGGCTTCAATTTTCTCAAAATAAGAGACTCATCTTCTTCTTCTTCAGTTTCAGGCACTAGGGCCTTGTTATTTTCTTCAGCAGGTATACTTCTGGTGTTCCTCTTAGGCTTAGGAGGCTTCTAAGCTTGAGCTTTGGGAGCTGTCTTGGGTTTTGATGGAGCAGCCCCTGACTTTATAGCATCTCCCATAAGCTTCTGAGCTTTGGGTGCTGGTGCAACATCCTCTTCCTCTTCTTCATCTTCAGAGGGATCTTTCATCATGGAAGGCTTGCCAATGACTCTGGCAATGGTCTTCTTGACCCTTTCCTTTCTCTTCTTTCCCTCTCCAGCTTCTTTGGGTTCAAGAGTGAACTCCATTGTCTCTTGAGTAGAGGCTCTGGCCTTAGACATAGGAATTCTCTTTGCTGGAGCCTTTTTATTCATTCCTGGCATAATTGTAGCAGTTGTGCCATACTCCTTTTTCAGCACCTTCTTCTTGGAGCTTACTTCCTCCTCAGTGGCAACATAATCCTCATCCTCAGATTCTGAGGTTCTCTTCTTCCTATATCTGGTGGCTGCCTTTGGCAAGTTGCTGGGAGTGCTCCTACTGCCATCATCAGAAGTGCTTGAGGGGTCTGAACCCTCACTCAGCTGCACATGTTCCTCAGACCTATTCTGACTGTCACTTTGATCAGACATCTCTGGAAACTCACTGACAGCAGACCATGTGAATAGATGTAGATGAGATAGAGTGGATGAGCATCACAAAGTGCGGAGTTTTTGCAAAACAGATGACTCAAAAACTTAGTTTTAGTTCTCCACAGAAAGCATTTCAGAGCTACCGATTTGTAAACTCGGTGATACCAAAGTAGCTTTTGGAAACTAAACTAGTGAACTCGGTCAGACCGAGTCACAATTCGTTGGCACCGAGACTGCTAGGGTTTCACAGAGAATCGAACTCGATAACACCGATTTGCAGTTTTCGGTCAGACCAAAAATTGCAAGTGCTATGGCCTAAGCCAAATGAAAGTGCAACTATCCCTAGGTGGTTTTGGTAATTCATAACAACATATAGCTCATTGAGCTAATGCTATTTCAAGATGATTATTTCAGGAAAGCTCAATGATTGGCATGGCACGGGTGTGAAAGTGGAACCCTCAAAATGCTAAGGACAAAGAATTGGCTCAAGCTCAAAAGTTCAAGACTCTTCATTTTATATTTTAGTGATCCAAGATCACATTGAGTCTTTAGGAAAAGCCAATACTATCAAGGAGGGATGAGGTGTTGCTTAATGAGCCTCTTGCTTTATGTGCTTGGTGATATGCTCCAAAATCCTCAACCACTTTTCCATAGCCACAAATGACCTAAACCCTAAGCCAAACTCGGTCATACCGATTCTTTCAATCCGGCGCCACCGAGTTTCACTTGTCATTTGCCACTGCCAAACCCTAGCAATTTGGTCCTACCGATAAGGATCTCTGTCTCACCGAGATGGGCTTGCAAACTCTCTGTTTACCTTTCGTAACTTTTCGGTCTCACCGAAAGAGCGAATCGGTCCCGCCGAGAATGCAAGGTAAACTCTATGTTTCCTTCTTGTAACTTTTCGGTCTCACCGAAAGAGCGAGTCAGTCCCACCGAGTTTGCCTGACCAACTCTCTGGTTAGCTTATTGCCAAACTCGGTCTCACCGAGCTTGTGCAATCAGTCTCACCGAGATTACGTTATGCCCAAACCCTAACCGAATCGGTCCTACCGAGTTGCATGTCAGTCCCACCGAAATTCCTAACGATCACTAGGTTTACTATTTCGGTCGGGCCGAGTTTGTTTATTCGGTCCCACCGAGATTGATAAATTGTGTGTAACGGTTGGATTTTGTGTGGAGGCTATAAATACCCCTCCACCTCCTCTTCACTCGTGGAGAGAGCCATCAGAACACATACACCATTCCAACTCATATGTTCTGAGAGAGAACCACCTACTCATGTGTTGAGACCAAGATATTCCATTCAAACCATATGAATCTTGATCTCTAGCCTTCCCCAAGTTGCTTTCCACTCAAATCTTCTTTCCACCAGATCCAAATCCTATGAGAGAGAGTTGAGTGTTGGGGAGACTATCATTTGAAGCACAAGAGCAAGGAGTTCATCATCAACACACCATTTGTTACTTCTTGGAGAGTGGTGTCTCCTAGATTGGCTAGGTGTCACTTGGGAGCCTCCGACAAGATTGTGGAGTTGAACCAAGGAGTTTGTAAGGGCAAGGAGATCGCCTACTTCGTGAAGATCTACCGCTAGTGAGGCAAGTCCTTCATGGGCGATGGCCATGGTGGGATAGACAAGGTTGCTTCTTCGTGGACCCTTCGTGGGTGGAGCCCTCCGTGGACTCGCGCAACCGTTACCCTTCGTGGGTTGAAGTCTCCATCAACGTGGATGTAGGATAGCACCACCTATCCGAACCACGGGAAAAACATCCGTGTCTCCAATAGCGTTTGAATTCTCCAAACCCTTCCCTTTATATTCTTGCAAGTTGCATGCTTTACTTTCCGCTGCCAATATACTCTTTGCATGCTTGCTTGAATTGTGTAATGATTGCTTGACTTGTCCTAAGATAGCTAAAAACTGCCAAGAACTAAATTTGGGAAAAGGTTAAGTTTTTATTTGGTCAAGTAGTCTAATCACCCCCCCCCCCCTCTAGACATACTTTCGATCCTACAAGTGGTACCAGAGCTTTGGTCTCCATTTGCCTTGATCTCCATAGCTTTTGGTGGTCATAGCCTTGGTTTCACAACCTAGGAGAGTATGGCGTCTAGCGAGGGAAATTATCACCGTAGAGGTCCTTACTTTGATGGTACTAATTTTGCTAGTTGGAAGCATAAAATGAAAATGCATATTCTTGGACATAACCCCGCCGTATGGGCTATTGTTTGTGTTGGCTTGCAAGGTGAGTTCTTTGATGGGAGGGAACCAAACCATGAAGCTGCCGCAGATGAGTTGAAGATGTTGCAATACAATGCTCAAGCTTGTGATATTCTCTTCAACGGATTGTGCCTCGAAGAATTCAACAAAATCAGCCGCCTTGAGAATGCAAAGGAAATTTGGGACACTTTGATTGATATGCACGAAGGTACCGACTCCATCAAGGAATCCAAGTTGGATGTGCTCCAAAGTCAACTTGACAAGTTCAAGATGAAGGATGGTGAAGGTGTCGCCGAAATGTACTCTAGGCTTGCTCTCATCACAAATGAGATTGCCGGCTTAGGAAGTGAAGAGATGACCGATAGATTCATCATCAAGAAGATCCTAAGAGCCTTGGATGGGAAATATGATACCATGTGCACATTGATTCAAATGATGCCCAATTACAAAGATCTCAAGCCAACGGAAGTGATTGGAAGGATTGTTGCTCATGAGATGTCACTCAAGGATAAAGAGGAACTTCACAACAAATCAAGTGGTGCCTACAAAGCCTCATGTGAAGTCCCCACATCATCAAGTGAGAAACAAACCTTCAATGAAGAATTGAGCTTAATGGTGAAGAACTTCAACAAGTTCTACAAGAGTAGAAGCAAAGATAGAAGCTTCAAGTCAAGGTCATACAGTGACAAAAGATCTTCTAGTCGAGAGCGAAACTGATATAATTGTGGAAGACCCGGACACTATTCCAATGAGTGTACCGCTCCTTACAAGAGAAGAGAAGATTCTCCAAAAAGAAGAAGCAAAGAATCACCACCAAGAGAGAGAAGGAGTAGAGATGATCGTTATGAACGGAGATACTCATGGAGAAGCAAGGATTCGGAAAGGAAGGAAAAATCATCAAGGAGCTACACAAAACGAAGACATCAAGCTCATGTTGGTGAATGGGTATCCGGCTCCGACTCCGACGGCCACTCCGAGAGAAGTTATCACTCCGACTCCGAAGATACTCAAGATGAAGGTGTTGCCGGTCTAGCACTTGTGTCAACCAACTCCTATGACATATTTGACTCACCAAATGAAGGAATTGGAAGATGCTTCATGGCCAAAGGTCCTAAGGTAACACACCCCGAGTATGTTGATTTTAATAGTGATGATGATGACTTGCTTGTTGACAACTCTAGTGATGAGTACTATGATGAAACATCAATTAATCATGCTAAAACGAATGACAATGATAAGGAGAAAATTGAGGCTCTAACTAAAGAACTAAACACTCTTAAGTTAGCTCATGAAACTATCTTCGAAGATCATCGAGAACTTTTAAGAGCTCATGAGAAATTACGCTTTGAAAAGCTCAACCTTGAGCAAGAGCAGGGGTTCTTAAAAGTGATCAATGATGATCTTCGCAAGAAAAGTTCTTCTTACATTGCCAAGCGTTTGCTCTTGTCTACTTGCATGCCACAAGTTAAATCTAGCAACAAGAGTAAGAACAATTCTTCTTCTAGTAGTAACAATAATCATGCTAAATCCAATGTTCTTGCTTCTAGTAGTTCTCTTGATTCCACTAATGATTCTCTTAGCCAAGTTACACTTGAGCAAGAAAATAGCTTATTGAAGGGGATTATAGAGAAAGGAGTGTACAAAAGCCTTGCCGGGAGTAAGCAATTTGAGGAAATTGTGCGCAAGCAAGGAATGCACCGGAAGAATCAAGGTGTTGGTTTTGAACGAAAGTTCAATGCCAATGGAGTTGAATGGGAAGAAGATCAATACCCCAAGACAAAGTTTGTTCCTCAATAAGAGAAGTATGACACCTCTTTCAAGGGGATACAAGCTCAAGATGATCTTCCACCACAAGACTACAAGCAAAAAGGCAAGGACAAGCTTCAAGAGGAGATTGATGCATTTGAAGAAGCTCCTAAGACCTTAGTCAAGTGGATTCCCAAGACCACGTCAAGTTCCACTTCATCAAGTACGACTACAACTCCAGGGATTCCATCAAGATGGTGTGGATCCAAAAGAAGAAGAACTAGAGAGTTCTTGAGGGTGACTCCACCAACATATTGCACTCTCATCATTTTGGCAAGAACAAGTGCAATCAACTTCCACATCATGCACTAGTTCAAGGAGTCACAAACCCTCTTCTTGGTAAGACAAGGGGCAAGGTAACCTAAAGTTTTCATGGACATCATCTTGTGTATGCATCACTCTATGTCTATGGATATCCTTGTTTGTTCCTTGTGGGACTAACCCATGTAGGTATTGAAAGTGCAATTCACTCAAATGGATAGCTCCAAGTGATCTACATCAACATTGAGCATCCACATCTTCAACATCTACATGAAGTCATCATCGACAAAACCCAAGGTTAGTTCATCCCTCTTAGGGGGGATATCACATCTAGGGGGAGCTTTACTCTAAGACTTGAGCTAAAGCGACTCTAAAGATGTGAATACAACAATGCTTATGTAAAAGTGGTAACCCCACTTGAGCTTAAACGATGAGTATGACCTACGATCAAGTGTTCTCACTTGACTCCTAAGTCAATATACTCATATATAGATGACCTAGTCATCGCAAATTGCTTGATAGATGCTAGAATTTTTTGTGCATGCTTTGCCACATATTTCATTTGCCATCTTATTGTGTGAGCATGTTGGTTGCATATTTTTCTCATTCGAGGACATCCACTTGTTGTTTTGATTGTTTGGCTTTATCTTCTTTTGCCAAGTGGATGGACAAGAATGCCTAAGAACCTCCTCTAGCTATCTATGCTTTTCTCATCTCAAACTCTATTCATGCTGCATCACAAAACTTGATCAAGTCAGATTCGAACCACTCTGTGTGAGGAGCGCTCGGAGTCCCCGATTCGTCATAGACTTAAACTTCCAAAACCTCTTTGTGATTCTCGGTCTGACCGATACCATACTTTCGGTCCTACCGAGATCATTAAGTTGATCTAGGTTTTCGATCTTGGTGCAACCGATTTGAACCACTCGGTCACACCGAGTTGCAATAACTGTATACAGTTTTGCATCTCGGTGCCACCGAGTTGTTCCACTCGGTCACACCGACGGGGTCGGGCTATATATAGTGACGGGCAGAATTTTGGAAATTTCTCCGAAACCTCTTCGCCCGCGCATAGCTCGCTCTGCCTCCTGGGTCTCCGGATCGTCCTCCTCGCCGCCAGCAGCCTCCAGTCGCTGGTCTCCGTCGCCGTCAACGGGATTTCTGCCCCGCCGTTGCCGCCGTAGCGAGTCTCCGCCGAACTAGGGTATGGACTCGATCTTTGTGCTATTCTCCAATCTGATTCCTAGCACATTGTGATCATCATGATTCTTGCCATGTTTGATAAACTCCTATCCAGTCAATGAACTTGTAGATTAGGTTTAATTCGAAAATTTTAGGGTTAGGTTTCCGCCGAAACCATCTCGGACCCACCGAGTTGAAAAACTCGGTCCCACCGATTTGGCTTATGCCATTGCACAAGTAAAACTTGGTCTGACCGAGAATTACTTATCGGTGTGACCAATTTTGGAACTCTGTGAAACCCTAGCAGTCTCGGTGCCACCGAACTGTGACTCGGTCTGACCGAGTTCACTAGTTCTGGTGCCAAAACTGCTTCGGTGTCATCGAGTTTGAAAATCGGTAGATCCGAGATGATTCTAGTTGGAAACTAAAACTAAGTTTTTGAATTGTTCTTTTGCAAAAATCTCTGCATTTTGTGATGCTCATCCACTCTATCTCATCTATAATCTATTCACAGGGTCAGCAGTCAGAATTTGCATCATGTCAGACCAGAGTGACAGCCAGAACTTGTCAGAGCAGCAAGTGCAGTTGAGTGAGGGCACTAGCCCCTCAAGTTCCTCAAATGATGGCAGCAGGAGCACACCCAGCAACCTGCCTAAAGCTGCCACCAGACAAAGGAAGAAGAGGACTTCTGATTCTGAAGATGAAGACTATGTGGCAGAGGAAGAGGCCACATCAAAGAGAGTTGATCCATCTCAAGGCACAAAGCCAGGCCTGAAAATCAAAAGGCCAGCAGGCAGGCAGCCCATGTCAAAGGCTAGAGCTTCAACTGTGAAGCCTGCTCCCATTGAGCCCGTTGCTGCTGAGGGCAAAAAGAGAAAAGAAAGAGTGAAGAAGACTGTAGCCAGAGTGCTTGGGAATGCCTCCATCATGGAAGATGAGGAGGAAGAAGAAGAGGTTGTTGCACCAGCACCCAAGGCTCCCAAGCTAATGGGAGATGCCATAAAATCAGGGGGAGCTGCTTCCAAGGCCAAGTCAGCTCCAAAGCCAAAGCCGAAGAGAAACACAAGAAGCATCCCAGCCACTGAGAAGAACAAGGCCCCAGTGCCTGAAGTTGCAGAGGAAGAAGAAGAGCATGTCCTTAGGAAGCTCAAGCCCAAGATCCCAGACCACAACGATGCTCATCCTGTGGCTGAGGATATGAAGCTCAGGAGAGATTCAGGGCTGAGGAAGTGGAGAGAAGCAGATCCGTATGCTTCTAGGAGAAGGACTGCAGTGGACTACAGGTTTCATACCAAGGAGCAGCAGGATTTCTATGAGACAGTTTTGCTTGACAAGAAGCCAATTGTATGTGACATGAGATGGGTCGACTGGACCTACATGAAGGAAAATGAGGAACACTACCCTGGAGTATATGACAGCTTTAGTGCGTGTGGAGTGGCAGACTTTGTTGGGCAGAAGCTCACAAAGTGGAACGAGGAGCTTATCATGCAATTCTACTCCACAGCACACTTCTATCCGGATGGCAGGATCACTTGGATGTCAGAGGGTACAAGGTACCAATCAACTGTTGAGGAATGGGCGAAGTTGATTAATGCCCTAGAGGAGCAAGCAGATGACTCGGACATTTATGCCAAGAAGAAGATGGACCACAACACTATGTCCAACATGTACAAGGAGATTCCGAATGAAGCACTTGACACGTTCAAGTTTGGCTCAGTGCACCATCTTCTGTCAGGACTGCCCACTATCAATTGGATACTGAGGCACACCCTGTTGCCCAAGTCTGGAGATCACAAGATGATCAGAGGTCACGCGATCAATTTGATTCATGTCTTTGACGTGCCTCAAAAATTCAAAGTCATGAGTCTCATAGTGGAAACAATCAAGAGGACAGCAGCAGACCAGAAGAGGAGCTGTGGATATGCCCCACAGATTCAGGAGCTCATCAACTCCAAGATGGGCATGGGCATATACCTCTTGGATAAGGAACACCTGCCCATCCGTCCATATTTTGAAGATAACCAAGTGGTCATGACTGAGAATGAGCCATCATCTGCCCATGCACAAGCTCAGAAGGAGAAGGCGAAGAAGGAGAAAGCTGCCAGGATGCCTACTCAAGCGGAGGCATCTGATTACTTCCTGAAAACCAAACAAGAGCAGCTTGGTTACCTGATTGCGTCCACCCTGCGGATTGAGCAAGGACTTGCCACCCTGACTCAGAACCAGGCAAGCTTAGAGAGGATCATGGAACAGAGGTTCTATGACTTGGACATCAAGGTGACAGAGATACAGACTGTCGTGGAGCAGCTCCAGGAGGACATGAATGAGAGGAGAGGCACGACCACGACTGATGCTTTTGCCAGGGTGCCACGAGGTCCGAGGTCATCTGCACTGCCAGTTGCTGACACCAGAGCTACAACGTCTGCGCCAGCCACAGCCTCAGTTCCACCAGCTCCAGCATCCACTTCAGCCTCAACTCCGACCACGTCTACCGAAGGCTTCGTCCTTGGAGTGCTCCGGACTCCACCACCACCTGAAGATCAAGCCTGAGCGTCGACTTAGCACTATGAATTTTCTAGGAACTTTTTGGTAACTTGTTGCCAAAGGGGGAGAAAATGTATAGATCATAGGCTTCGAGAGAGAGTGTTGCTTTTATTCTCTCTTGTTTTATTTGGTGGTTTTTCGAACTTTGTTTGCTTGTGTGTGAGATACTACGTCCTTATCTGTGTGAGACATCGATGATCATGTGTTTGATCATAAGCTACACTTAATGTTTGCTTAATGCTTGCTTAAATATTATCATTCTATCTATCTTTTGTGATCATTCACTATTCTTGGTGATGAGTGCATGTATTTCAATCTTATCATTTTTGAGCGCTCCACCAAGATGTATGTGACATGGAAGAGTAACCCATGATTCTAACTCCTTATGCATTTGCAGTCCAAAGCAAATTTTAAATATGCACAAATTTAGGGGGAGCTCTTATTTGTCACATACTTCTCAAAGCGACGATATATTTCATGCTTATTATCATTTGTCGAAGCTTTGATCTATATGTTGTCATCAGTTACCAAAAAGGGGGAGATTGAAAGTGCAACTATCCCTAGGTGGTTTTGGTAATTCATAACAACATATAGCTCATTGAGCTAATGCTATTTCAAGATGATTATTTCAAGAAAGCTCAATGATTGGCATGGCACGGATATGAAAGTGGAACCCTCAAAATGCTAAGGACAAAGAATTGGCTCAAGCTCAAAAGTTCAAGACTCTTCATTTTATATTTTAGTGATCCAAGATCACATTGAGTCTTTAGGAAAAGCCAATACTATCAAGGAGGGATGAGGTGTTGCTTAATGAGCCTCTTGCTTTATGTGCTTGGTGATATGCTCCAAAATCCTCAACCACTTTTCCATAGCCACAAATGACCTAAACCCTAAGCCAAACTCGGTCATACCGATTCTTTCAATCCGGCGCCACCGAGTTTCACTTGTCATTTGCCACTGCCAAACCCTAGCAATTTGGTCCTACCGATAAGGATCTCTGTCTCACCGAGATGGGCTTGCAAACTCTCTGTTTCCCTTTCGTAACTTTTCGGTCTCACCGAAAGAGCGAATCGGTCCCGCCGAGAATGCAAGGTAAACTCTATGTTTCCTTCTTGTAACTTTTCGGTCTCACCGAAAGAGCGAGTCAGTCCCACCGAGTTTTCCTGACCAACTCTCTGGTTAGCTTATTGCCAAACTCGGTCTCACCGAGCTTGTGCAATCAGTCTCACCGAGATTACGTTATGCCCAAACCCTAACCGAATCGGTCCTACCGAGTTGCATGTCAGTCCCACCGAAATTCCTAACGGTCACTAGGTTTACTATTTCGGTCCGACCAAGTTTGTTTATTCGGTCCCACCGAGATTGATAAATTGTGTGTAACGGTTGGATTTTGTGTGGAGGCTATAAATACCCCTCCACCTCCTCTTCACTCGTGGAGAGAGCCATCAGAACACATACACCATTCCAACTCATATGTTCTGAGAGAGAACCACCTACTCATGTGTTGAGACCAAGATATTCCATTCAAACCATATGAATCTTGATCTCTAGCCTTCCCCAAGTTGCTTTCCACTCAAATCTTCTTTCCACCAGATCCAAATCCTATGAGAGAGAGTTGAGTGTTGGGGAGACTATCATTTGAAGCACAAGAGCAAGGAGTTCATCATCAACACACCATTTGTTACTTCTTGGAGAGTGGTGTCTCCTAGATTGGCTAGGTGTCACTTGGGAGCCTCCGACAAGATTGTGGAGTTGAATCAAGGAGTTTGTAAGGGCAAGGAGATCGCCTACTTCGTGAAGATCTACCGCTAGTGAGGCAAGTCCTTCATGGGCGATGGCCATGGTGGGATAGACAAGGTTGCTTCTTCGTGGACCCTTCGTGGGTGGAGCCCTCCGTGGACTCGCGCAACCGTTACCCTTCGTGGGTTGAAGTCTCCATCAACGTGGATGTAGGATAGCACCACCTATCCGAACCACGGGAAAAACATCCGTGTCTCCAATAGCGTTTGAATTCTCCAAACCCTTCCCTTTATATTCTTGCAAGTTGCATGCTTTACTTTCCGCTGCCAATATACTCTTTGCTTGCTTGCTTGAATTGTGTAATGATTGCTTGACTTGTCCTAAGATAGCTAAAAACTGCCAAGAACTAAAATTGGGAAAAGGTTAAGTTTTTATTTGGTCAAGTAGTCTAATCACCCCCCCCCCCTCTAGACATACTTTCGATCCTACACCAAATCGGTGAGACCGATTTCTACAACTCGGTCGGTCCGAGATGAGTTCGGCGGAGACCTAAATTTTAAAATCAAATCTAACCTAAAGGATGTTTTCAGTAGATAGAGTGTTTGCATACGTGGTAAGGATCATGGCAAAACAATTTGCTATGAATCAGAGGTAAAAGAATAGCACAAGGTTCGAACCCATTCCCTAATTCGGCGAGAGTTTGCTACGACGACAACGGCGGAGCAGATTTCCGTTGACGACGACGGAGACCAGCGGCGGGAGGTCGCTGGCGGTGAGGAGACGATCCAGAGACCTAAGGAGGTAGAGCAGGACACACGCGCGGGCTGAGGAGTTTGAAGAAATTTCCAAAATCTCACTCGTGGGTATATATATCCCGACCCTGTCGATGTGACCGAGTGGAACAACTCGGTGGCACCGAGATGCAGAATCGCAAGCGGTTACTGCAACTCGGTGGCACCGAGATGCAGAATCGCAAGCGGTTACTGCAACTCGGTGTGACCGAAAAGTTCAAATCGGTTGCACCGAGATTGAAAACCTAGATCAACTTAGTGATTTCGGTGTGACCGAAATGGATGACTCGGTCATACCGAAGTGCACAAAGAGGTTTTGGAAGTTTAAGTCTATGACTAATCGGGGACTCCGGTTGCTCCTCACACAGAGTGTTTCGAATCTGACTTGATCAAACTTTGTGTTGTAGCATGAATAGAGTTTGAGACGAGAAACGCATAGATAGCTAGAGGGGGTTCTTAGGAATTCTTGTCCATCCACTTGGCAAAATAGAAAAACTCCAAACAATCAAAACAACAAGTGGATGTCCTCGAATGAGTAAAACATGCAACCAACATGCTCACACAGTAAAATGGCAAATAAAATATGTGGCAAAGCATGCACAAACACTCTAGCATCTATAAAGCAATTGAGGATTACTAGGTCATCTATATATGAGTATATTGACTGAGGAGTCAAATGAGAACATTTGATCGTAGGTCATACTCATCGTTTAAGCACAAGTGGGGTTGCCACTTTTACAATTTATTAGAGTAAAGCTCCCCCTAGATGTGATATCCCCCCTAAGAGGGATGAACTAACCTTGGGTTTTGTCGATGATCACTTCATGTAGGTGTTGAAGATGTAGATGCTCAATGTTGATGTAGATTATTTGGAGCAATCCATTGGAGTGAGTTGCACTTTCAATACCTACACGAGTTAGTCCCACAAGGAACAAACAAGGATATCCATAGACATAGAGTGATGTTCACATAAGATGATGTCCATGAAAGCATTAGGTTACCTTGTCCCTTGCCTTACCAACAAGAGGGTTTGTGACTCCTTGAACTACTGCAAGATATGGAGGTTGCTTGCACATGTCCTTGCCAAAACATATGAGTGAAGTATGTTGGCGGAGTCACCCTCAAGAACTCTCTAGTTCTTTTTCTTCGGGATCCACACCATCTTGATGGGAATCCTTGGAGTTGTAGTCGTACTTGATGAAGTGGAACTTGATGTAGTCTTGGGAACCCACTTGACCAAGGCCTTGGGAGCTTCTTCAAATGCATCAATCTCCTCTTGAAGCTTGTCCTTCCCTTTTTGCTTGTGGTCTTGTGGTGGAAGATCATCTTGAGCTTGTGTTCCTTGGAAAGAAGTAGAATCATACTTCTCTTGTTGAGGAACAAACTTTGTCTTGGGGTATTGATCTTTTTCCCACTCAACTCCATTGGCATTGAACCTTTGTTCAAAACCAATTCCTTAATTCTTCCAGTGCCTTCCTTGCTTGCGTATAATTTCCTCAAATTGCTTACTTCCGGCAAGGCTCTTGTAAACACCTTTCTCTATAATTCCCTTCAATAAGCTATTTTCTTGCTCAAGTGTAACTTGGCTAAGAGAATCATTAGTGGAATCAAGAGAACTACTAGAAGCAAGAACATCGGATTTAGCATGATTATTGTTACTACTAGAAGAAGAATTTTTCTTACTCTTGTTGCTAGATTTAACTTGTGGCATGCAAGTAGACAAGAGCAAACGCTTGGCAATGCAAGAACTTTTCTTGCGAAGATCATCATTGATCGCTTTTAAGAACCCCTGCTCTTGCTCAAGGTTGAGCTTTTCAAAGCGTAACTTTTCATGCGTCTTTAAAAGCTCTCGATAATTTTCCAAGGTAGTTTCATGAGCTAACTTAAGAGTGTTTAGTTCTTTAGTTAGACGCTCAATCTCCCTCTTATCATTGTCATTCATTTTATCTTGATTAGCATGATTAATAGCAAGTACATCATAGTTTTCATAACTAGAGTTGTCAACAAGTAAATCATCATCACCTAGAAAATCATCTTCATCACTATTCCAAATCAACATACTCGGGGTGTGATACCTTTGGGCCTTTATCCATGAAGCATCTTCCAATTCCTTCATTTGGTGAGTCAAATATGTCGTAGGAGTTGGTTGACACAAGTGCTAGACCAGCAACACCTTCATTTTGAGTATATTCGGAGTCGGAGTGATAACTTCTCTCGGAGTGATTGTCGGAGTCGGAGCCGGATACCCATTCACCAACATGAGCTTGATGTCTTTGTTTTGTGTAGCTCCTTGATGACTTGTCTCTCCTTTCCGAATCCTTGCTTCTCTGTGATGTTCTTCATTCATAACAGTCATCTCTACTCCTTCTCTCTCTTGGTGGTGATTCTTCTCTCCTACTTCTTCTTTTGGGAGAATCTTCTCTTCTTTTGTAGGGAGCCGTACACTCATTGGAGTAGTGTCCGGGTCTTCCACAATTGTAGCAATTACGTTCACGACTTGAAGATATTTTGTCATTGTAGGACCTTGACTTGGAACTTCTTTCCTTGCTTCAACTCTTGTAGAACTTGTTGAAGTTCTTCACCATTAAGCTCAGTTCTTCATTGAAGGTTTGTTTCTCGCTTGATGATGTGGGAGCATCACATGAGGCTTTGTAAGCACCACTTGACTTGTTGTGGAGCTCTTCCTTATCCTTAAGTGAAATCTCATGAGCAACAATTCTTCCAATGACTTCCGTTGGCTTGAGATCTTTGTAATTGGGCATCATTCGGATCAATGTGCACACGGTATCATATTTTCCATCCAAGGCTCTTAGGATCTTCTTGATGAGGAATCTGTCAAGCATCTCTTCACTTCCTAAGCCGGTAATCTCATTTGTGATGAGAGCAAGCCTAGAGTACATTTCAGCGACACCTTCACCATCCTTCATTTTGAACTTGTCAAGTTGACTTTGAACCACATCCAATTTGGATTCCTTGACGGAGTCGGTACCTTCGTGCATATCAATCAAAGTATCCCAAATTTCCTTAGCATTCTCAAGACGACTGATTTTGTTGAATTCTTCGGGGCACAATCCGTTGAAGAGAATATCACAATCTTGAGCATTGTATTACCGCGTCTTCAACTCTTCCGCGGTAGCTTCACGGTTTGGTTCTCTCCCAGCCAAGAATTCACCTTGCAAGCCAATACACACAATAACCCAAATGGTGTGGTTATGTCCAAGTATATGCATTTTCATCTTATGTTTCGAACTAGCAAAATTAGTATCATGAAAGTAAGGACCTCTACGGTGGTAATTTCCCTTGCAAGACGCCATACTCTCCTAGGTTGTGAAACCAAGGCTATGATCACCAAAAGCTATGGAAATCAAGGCAAATGGAGACCAAAGCTCTGATACCACTTGTAGGATCGAAAGTATGTCTAGAGGGGGGTGATTAGATTACTTGACCAAATAAAAATCTAGCCTTTTCCCAATTTTAAGTCCTGGCAGATTTTAAAAACTTAACACAAGTCAAGTAATCAACCTACACATGCAATTCTAAGAGTATAGCAACGAAATGTAAAACAATTGCATATGAAGGTAAAGGGAGGAGTTTGAAGGAGCAAACGCAATGTAGACACGGAGATTTTTGCCATGGTTCCGATAGGTGGTGCTATCATACATCCACGTTGATGGAGACTTCAACCCACGAAGGGTAACGATTGCGTGAGTCCACGGAGGGATCCAACCACAAAGGGTCCACGAAGAAGCAACCTTGTCTATCCCACCATGGCCATCGCCCACGAAGGACTTGCCTCACTACGGTAGATCTTCACGAAGTAGGCGATCTCCTTGCCCGTACAAACTCCTTGGTTCAACTCCACAATCTTGATAGAGGCTCCCAAGTGACACCTAACCAATATAGGAGACACCACTCTCCAAAAGGTAATGGATGGTGTGTTGATGATGAACTCCTTGCTCTTGTGCTTCAAATGATAGTCTCCCCAACACTCAGCTCTCTCTCATAGGATTGGATTTGGTGGAAAGAGGGTTTGAGTGGAAAGCAACTTGGGGAAGGCTAGAGATCAAGATTTATGTTGTTGGAATGGAATATCTTGACCTCAACACAAGGGTAGGTGGTTCTCTCTCAGAAAATGTATGTTGGAAGTGTAGGCATGTTCTGATGGCTCTCTCCATGAATGAAGAGTGAGTGGAGGGGTATATATAGCCTCCACACAAAATCTAACCGTTACACACAAATCATCAAACTCGGTGGGACCAAATCGTGAAACTCGGTCAGACCGATTTAGTTCAAAATGTGAATGTTAGGATTTTTGGTGGGACCGACATGTCAACTAGGTGGGACCGATTCCATTAGGGTTAGGTCATAACGTAATCTCGGTGAGACCGATTACACAAACTCAGTGGGACCGATTTTGGTAATAGGCAAACATAGAGTTGGTCAGGCAAACTCGGTAGGACCGATTCGCTCATCTCGGTTAGACCGAAACGTTACGAAGGGGAAAGAGAGATTTCACATTGCAATCTCGGTGGGACCGATCGCTCATCTCGGTTGGACCGAAATGTTACGAAGGGAAACAGAGAGTTTGCAACCCCATCTCGGTGACACCGAGATCCCTATCGGTGAGACCGAAATGACTAGGGTTTGTGGCAGTGCCTATGTCAAGTGAACTCGGTGGCGCCGGGTAGGAAATTTTGGTGGGGCCGAGTTTGACTTTTGGTCTATGACATATGTGGATTTGAGAAAGTAGTTGAGGGCTTTGGAGCATATCACTAAGCATTTTGAGCAAGTAACTCATTAAGCAACACCTCATCCTGTTTTAATAGTATTGGCTTTTCCTATGGACTCAATGTGATCTTGGATCACTAAAAGTAAAATTTAGAGTCTTGAGCTTGAGCCAACATGTGTTCTTAGTATTTTGAGGGGTCCACTTTTTAATCCATGCCATGCCAAACATTGAGCTTTCCTGAAATATTTATCTTGAAATAGCATTAGCTCAATGGGCTATATGTTGTTAGGAATTACCAAAACCATCCAGGGATAGTTGCACTTTTAGAAAGTCATTCCCTATGCTTCAGCCATAGGTTATGTCATGTATGCAATGTTGTGTACCAGACCTGATGTGTGCCTTGCTATTAGTTTATCAGGGAGGTACCAAAGTAATCCAGGAGTGGATCACTGGACAGCAGTCAAGAATATCCTGAAATACCTGAAAAGGACTAAGGATATGTTTCTCGTTTATGGAGGTGACAAAGAGCTCGTCGTAAATGGTTACATCGATGCGAGCTTTGACACTGATCCGGATGACTCTAAGTCA
This sequence comes from Triticum monococcum, assembly GCA_034509565.1. Lineage (NCBI taxonomy): Eukaryota > Viridiplantae > Streptophyta > Magnoliopsida > Poales > Poaceae > Triticum > Triticum monococcum. The sequence goes on from CM067841.1 coordinate 391,721,981, forward strand.
CAAACCAGATATGTATTTATATTGAATGGTGGAGCTGTCAGTTGGTGCAGTTCCAAGCAGACCACCGTGGCAGGATCTACGTGTGAAGCGGAGACATAGCTGCTTCGGAAGTAGCAAATGAAGGAGTCTGGATGAAGGAGTTCATATCCGATCTAGGTGTCATACCTAGTGCATAGGGTCCAATGAAAATATTTTGTGACAATACTGGTGCAATTGCCTTGGCATAGGAATCCAAATTTCACAACAGAACCAAGCACATCAAGAGAAGCTTCAATTCCATCCGCGATCAAGTCAAGGAGGGAGACATAGAGATTTTTAGGATACATACGGATCTGAATGTTGCAGACCCATTGACTAAGCCTCTCTCACGAGCAAAACATGATCAGCACCAAGACTCCATGGGTGTTAGAATCATTACAATGTAATCTAGATTATTGACTCTAGTGCAAGTGGGAGACTCAAGGAAATATGCCCTAGAGACAATAATGAAGTTGTTATTTATATTTCCTTATATCATGATAAATGTTTATTATTCATGCTAGAATTGTATTAACCGGAAACTGTGTACATGTGTGAATACATAGACAAACAGAGTGTCACTATTATGCCTCTACTTGACTAGCTCGTTAATCAAAGATGGTTAAGTTTCCTAGACATAGACATGAGTTGTCATTTGATGAACGAGATCACACCATTAGAGAATGATGTAATTGACATAACCCATCCATTAGCTTAGCACATTGATCATTTAGTTTATTGCTATTGCTTCCTCCATAACTTATACATGTTCCTATGACTATGAGATTATGCAACTCCCGAATACCGGAGGAACATTTAGTGTGCTATCAAACATCACAACGTTACTGGGTGATTATAAAGATGCTCTACAGGTGTCTCCGATGGTGTTTGTTGAGTTGGCATAGATCGAGATTAGGGTTTGTCACTCCGATTGTTGGGGAGGTATCTCTGGGCCCTCTTGGTAATGCACATCACTATAAGCCTTGCAAGCAATGTGACTAATGAGTTAGTTACGGGATGTTGCATTACAGAACGAGTAAAGAGACTTGCCGGTAACGAGATTGAACTAGGTATGATGATACCGACGATCGAATCTCGGGCAAGTAACATACCGATGACAAAGGGAACAACGTATGTTGGTATGTGGTTTAACCGATAAAGATCTTTGTAGAATATGTAGGAACGAATATGAGCATCCAGGTTCCGCTATTGGTTATTGACCGGAGATGAGTCTCGATCATGTCTATATAGTTCTTGAACCCGTAGGGTCCGCACGCTTAACGTTCAATGACGATATGTATTATGAGTTATATGATTTGATGTATCGAAGGTTGTTTGGAGTCCCAGATGTGATCACGGACATGACGAGGAGTCTCGAAATGGTCGAGACATGAAGATTGATATATTGGAAGGTCATGTTTGGACACCGGGAAGGTCTCGGATAGGTTCGGGCATTTTCCGGAGTACCGGGAGTTACCGAAACCCTCGGGGATTAATGGGCCTTCATGGGCATTAGTGGAAGAGAGGAGGAGGCGCCCCCCCCCCCCAAGCCCAAACCGAATTGGGGAGGGGGCCAGCCCCCCTTTCCTTCTTCCCCTCTTCCCTTTCCTTCCCCTCCTATTTGGACTAGGAAAGGGGGGAACCTACTCCTAGTAGGAGTAGGATTCCCCCTTGGGGCGCGCCCTATGAGGCCGGCGGGCCCCCTCCTCCACTCCTTTATATACAGGGGAAGGAGCACCCCATAGACACACAAGTTGATTTCTTAGCCATGTGCAGTGCCCCCCTCCACAGATTTCCAGCTCGGTCATATTGTCGTACTGCTTAGGCGAAGCCCTGCGTCGGTAACTTCATCATCACCATCAACATGCGGTCATGCTGACGAAACTCTCCCTCGGCCTCAGCTGGATCTAGAGTTTGAGGGACGTCACCGAGCTGAACGTGTGCAGATCGCGGAGGTGCCGTGCGTTCTGTACTTGATCGGTTGGATCACGAAGACGTTTGACTACATCAACCGCATTACTCAACGCTTCTGCTTTCAGTCTACGAGGGTACATAGACACACTCCCCCCTCTCGTTGCTATGCATCTCCTAGATAGATCTTGCATGATCGTAGGATTTTTTTTGAAATACTGCATTCCCCAACAGTTCTGCCATCAAAGCCCCCCCCCCTCTGGTACTTCTGTGGCCCATCTTATGTCTTCGGTTCGAGAAAAATTCTCCAAAAAGTTTCGTTGCGTTTGGACTCCGTTCGGTATTGATTTTTTGCACTGTAAAAACAAGCAAAAAAACAACAACTGGCCCTGGGCACTATGTCAATAGGTTAGTCCAAAAAATGATATAAAGTTGCTACAAAAGATTGTAAAACATCCAAGAATGATAATATAACAGCATGGAACAATAAAAAATTATAGATATGTTGGAGACGTGTCAGCATCCCCAAGCTTAATTCCTGCATGTCCTCGAGTAGGTAAATGATAAAAAAAGAATTTGTGATGTGGAATGATGCCTAACATGTTCATCACATATTCTTTTTCTTTTGTAGCATGGACATTTAGACTTTTATACGGTTCAAAGTAATAGTCTAGTTTTGACATGAAGATTTCAATACTCAAGCATATAAACAAGCAACCATACCTTTCAAAATATCAACACTAAAGAAAGTTATCCCTAGCCCATCATGCTCAATCATTGATCCATTCATGAAACACACTTGCATATTAGCCACATCCAATGCTCAAGTACGATCATAGTGCCCCCTAGTTGGTGCTCTATAAGAGAAGATGGAGAGTCAAATAAAAATAAAATTGCATAAAGTAAATAGAAAGGCCCTTCACAGAGGGAAGTAGGGATTTGTAGAGGTGCCAGAGCTCAAATCTTAAATTGAGAGATATTTTTTGAGAGGCATACTTTTCCCGTCAATGAAAACGACCGAGTAATTCCCAACACTTTCCATGCTAGATATATCATAGGTGGTTCCCAAACAAAAATAAAGTTTATTCCTTTTTCCACCATTCTTTCATAATCCATGGCTATCCGTATCCATGGGTGCCTTCCATACCAACACTTTCCAAGGAATTTATTATTTGGCAACATAAAGTAATTTCTTTTTCATTTTGGGACTGGGCATCCCTATTACCGACGTGCTCTCATGCAATGACAAGTGAATAAACACTCATCATGAGAATAACACATCTAGCATGGAAAATATTGGCCACCCCCTGCCGCTTCATGAGCGGTACGAGCACACAAAAGGGAAATTCATTTTGAAAATTAGAGATGACACATACAAATTTTCTTAGAACGGCACGGAAATACCGCATATAGGTAGGTATGGTGAACTCATATGGTAAAACTGGGTTTAAAGATTTTGGATTCGCAAGTAGTATTTCTACTTAGTACAAGTGGAGGCTAGCAAATAGATTGAGAAGCAACCAACCAAGAAACAAAAAATCACATAAGCAAGCATTAAGCATAACTAACACCGAATAATGCACCATAAGTAGGACGTAATTTCATTGCATAACTATTGACTTTCGTGCTTGCATAGGGAATCACAAACCTTAACACCAATATTCTCAGTAAAGCATAATTACTCACCACCATGACTCACATATCACTATCATAATATCTCAAAACTATTAGAAAGAATCAAGTTTATTTTGTCCAATGATCTTTATGAAAGTTTTTATTATATCCCTCTTGAATATCTATCACTTTGAGACTAGTTTCATACATTACTTTTGATAAGCTCAAACAAGTCTAAGTGAAGAACATGAGATACAACTTTTGTCTCTCAAAATAATCTAAGTGAAGAATGAGAGAATTTCTTCAAAAATTTACTAACTCTCAATCATGAGAGTATTTCTTCAAAAATATTAAAGCACACCGTGCTCAAAAAGATATAAGTGAAGCACTAGAGTAATTCCATAGCTCAAAAAATTGAAGTGAAGCATAAAGAGCAATTCTAATATATCATAGCATAATTTTGGCTCTCTCAAATAGGTGTGTCCAGCAAGGATACTCGTGACAAACTAAAAATCAAAACAAGCAAAGGCTCATGTCATACAAGATGCTCCAAGTAAAACTCATGATATATGACGAATAAAAATATAGCTCGAACTAAAATACCGATGGTCGTTAGAAGAAAGAGGGGATGCCACTCAGGGCATCCCCAAGATTAATTGCGTGTTTCTCCTTGAATATTATCTTGGGGTGCCATGGGGCATCCCCAAACTTAGGCTTTTGCTACTCTTTATTCCTTCATCCATCGTGATCTCAGCCAAAACTTGAAAACTTCAATCACACAAAACTTAACAAAACCTTCGTGAGATCCCTTAGTATAAGAAAGCAAATCACTACTCTAAGTACTGTTGCAAACCCATTCCAATTTTATTATTGCATTATATCTACTATCTTGTAACTTTGCCATGGCTTAAACCCTTCAATAAAAACCATAGATTCATCAAAACAAGCACATAACACAACGAAACAGAATCTGTCAAAAACAGAACAGTCTGTAGCAATCTGAAAACTTCGCATACTTATGTAACTCCAAAAATTCTGAACAATTAGGACAATGTACGCAATTCATATATAAATATTGTGTAAAAAATTCAGAAATTTATCATGCTCTGGTGATTTTTAGGATTTTTTGTACTGGGCGCAAAAGTTTTTGTTTTCCAACAAGATCAAATCAACTTTCACCCAAATCATCCCAAAGGCTTTTCTTGGCACAAACACTAAATTAAATCACAAAACACATCTAATCAGAGGTATCTTTGTATATTTATTGTAAAACAACAAGAAAAGCAAAAAGCAAAAAGATACAAATTGGGTTGCCTCCCAACAAGCGACATCGTTTCACGCCCCTAGCTAGGCATAATGCATAGGTTCAAGTATTGTCATCTTTAGTTTTTGCCACTTCAGTGAGGGCTTTTCCAAACCCGGGAGGCTCTTTATGCTTCCCCAAACTTTCCAGAAAAGAGACCATGTTGAGATATAAAATATCCAACCGCTTATTGCAAAGAGTAATCAAAGTATTCATGTGATTGTGGTTCCACTAATATGTTTGAGAGGTTCATTATAGTTTTGTAACTCAACCATATGTTTATGCGAATCACCCAATTTGTCTAAAATTTGAACCCCTTCTTGTGTAAAAGAAAACCCCCTTTTTGGTGGTGGGACTCCCAATATTCCCTCTAAGATTTCATAAGAAACATTAGCATCAAGCTCCCCGACAACGGCGCCAGAAATTCCTTTGATGTGGCTTGAGACTGCGTCGGTATTTCCCCAAAGAGGTAGGGATGATGCAGCATAGTGATGGTAAGTATTTTCCTCAGTTATGAAACCAAGGTTTTCGAACCAGGAGGTGAACCACGCAACACTATGTAAACTATTGGGGATATAACTACTAGGTATGAACCACCCAGGAGGGCCGGGTCATACCACTGGTGGCTTAATGTGAAGATGGCGGATCATACAAGCCTGTTGGTGGCCCAAGACCCAGTGGCGACTTGAGGCCCAAGAGGATGAACCGCCATGTATGTTTGACTTGTATTATAAGGCAAGCGTAGTTAGTCACTGAGCCGGACACATTGTGTATGAGCCGGTCGGGACTCCGTGAGCCGTCGGGCGTCAACCTGTGTATATAAAGGGACGACCCGGCGGCTATTTAGGGCAAGTAGCAAACAATCGAGAGCTAGGTCAGGCGTATTCGCTCCCTGGTAATCGAAACCCTAGAAATACAACACAAAGCAGGAGTAGGCTTTTACCTCGTTGAGAGGGGCCGAACCTGGGTAAACTCTTTGTGTCCTTTGTCCCGCTTAATCCCTTCAAGCTAACCTAGTTGCGATGTCTCCACGACTAAGTTCTTGCTCTAGGACATCTATCGTGTCAACTCCACGACAATTGGCGCCCACCGTGGGGCCAGCGCATAGTGGTTTTGAGTTCTTGAAGGGCAGCTTCAAAGGGATCAAGGGATACACTATGGGCCGGATGACCAAGAGTCATCGCGGCAAGCTCTACATCAACGATGCAGGATGGGGCCCCGAGGCTGGCTCAATTGAGTATGGGTACTGGGTCCCCTTTGGCGGAATCCACGTCTTCATCGGCAAGATCGGCGAACCGGGCCCTGAGCCGGACACCTGCACCGACATCATCGAGACGGCTCAGCGTGCACGACCCGCCTAGGTTCAACCCGCCGTGAAGCACACCTTTGTTGGTTTTATCCATGGAGCGGAATTTGAGGAAGGATCTATGTTTGGTGGTGGGACAACCATCTATTTTGATGGTGAATCATCCACATGCGAGACTAATTCAATGTATCAATTGCAAGACAGCCACCTTGGGGGCTGTTCCGATGGCGAAAGTATTCCGGACCCCTATGAGCCACCGAACAGGGTTGCGATCTTCATGGCCGGCACACAGCCAGCGCTCGGTTCATCAACCGCCATGGCTATGACCTCTAGCTCAGCTGCTATGGCGACGGCTGGTGTTAGTGGCACTGCACGCGCACCAGCTCAAGCTGTGACAGAGTTATTGGAGGCATTGGCGACTCTGATGGGGGTGGAGGTAACCCCAGACAACCTGGAACAACACAAGGTGGATGTGTCAAAGCTACAAGATGAGATAGCTCAAGCCAAGGAGGAGCTGGAGGCTGAGAATGCTAGGATGGCTACGGAGGGAGCTGCTTTGGAGGCCCAGGCACAACGCATTCATGCAGACTCTTTCCGGCTCACCTTGGATCAAAACGCCTCAAACAAGGTCATGAGGAGGAGGCACCAGAGTCATTTACCCCTAGTTTACGATGCGAGAAATCTCTTCGACACGCCTGGTACAGGTACCAGCGACCCGCCAATGGTGAACCGGGCGGCTGAAGCGCCTGTGACCGGAGCGCCGGTTCAGCCGCGCACGATGGATCCGCCTCGTTTGGATGTGACTCCGCCTCAGCACATGCCGACACCGCTGGGTCATTATTTTAATCCTTTGGATAATATGATTGCCGCAGCGTCACGATTGGCGGCTCTTCTAGTTGAAGGCAAGTCTCCAGCGGCGTTAGAGATGCGGAGGGCCAGAGAGCTTCTTCAGACAGCCGTGGCTCAACAGGCGGCTTGTTCTTATAGCCGCGAGCAGATTCATTCAACCCCTCGACCAAGTCGGAGTTATAGCAGGCACATTGACTCACTAGCAGTTTCGAGCAGTGAACAACACCGTAACCAACCTCGTGGGCATGACCCGGCGCGTGGTGGTGCCAATGCTCAGACCTTGGTGGATCAGGGCAGGGCGTGTCGGGAGGCTGAGCTGGCGGCTCAACAGCAATCTCCGGTTTATCCATCAGCTTTGGTGGAGGCATGTGTGACCTCTAGAACCTTGGGTGTGCCTTTTTTAGTGCTGGCTCTACGCAATGAGCGTCTGCCCAAGGATTTCAAGGGCCCTCGGAAGGTGCCTAATTACACGGCAGATCAACCCCCGGAGGCTTGGATTGAAAGCTATGAGATGGCCATGGAGATGTTGGATGTCAGCGATGCTGCATGTGCTAAGTATTTCACCATGATGTTGGATGGGCTAGCTCGTACTTGGTTGAAAGGGCTGCCTGCTAATTCCATTAAGTCATGGGCAGAATTGAAGGCCGGTTTTATCCAAAATAAAGACACTTGCAAGTAGCCTATGTCAATCCTGGACTTGGATTCTTGTGTCCAAGGTGACGGTGAGTCAATGACCCATTGGGTAAGTCGGATCTCAGTTGTTATACATTTTTCGGATAGTATCAATGCCGGCTCAGCAGTCCTGATGTTGGAGAAAAAAATGTCGTTTCCTCCCGTTGAAGCAGAAGCTGGGGCGGCTTAAACGCCACTTCAATGACATGGGGGAGCTAATGGCGGCTCTAGTCAAGTATGCCGACTCTGATGGTACCAAGGACCCCGAGTCTGATGATGCAAAGCCGGGTAAGGGAAAGAAGAGCAGCAATACGAGAGGGCAGCAGCATAACCCGGCAAGTCAAGGCGGCAACAGTAAGTGTAAGGCTGATGGCAGCTTGGATTTTGTAGCTAACACCAATACGCAGAGTAATAATCAGCGTCGCAAGGGAAAAACCCCACCTCGGTTTGGAGGACCTAAATTCAACCTCAAGGTGACGATGAATCAGCCTTGCCCAAAGCATGGTACGCACGAAAAGCCGGCCACTCACCTCTGGAAGGATTGCTTCATTATGAAGGAGTATAGAATTCCAATTTTTCTAGAACAATCATGGACCGAACGACGGCTCAGGGTCCGGCTCTCATGGTCTTGGTTTTGCTCGTGGCGGTTCAAGTTCGGTTTCCAGGGCCAAGGCAATCAAGGTGGTTTTAATCAACAGTCTGGACAAGGGAATCAGCAACAATAATCCGGTTATTAGAGTAACCCGAAGTAGTTGAATAGTGGACAGTACCACGTCTTCACTACGAGTTTATGCAAGCGAGATCAGAAGCTCCACAGTTGAGTCGGCGATTCCCCGTTACTTACGATGGTCTGAACATCCTATTCTCTGGAGTCGTGAGGATCACCCGCCCCATGTTGATAACTCGGGCCACTTGGCTCTAGTGGTGGCGCCTCAAGTTGGAGGGTACAGATTTACCAAGGTGCTCATGGATGGAGGCAGCAGCATCAATATTCCTTATTATGAAACTTTTCGTCGCATGAGCTTGACTGACAAAGATCTTAAGCCGTCGAATACTGTTTTTCATGGCGTGGTGCCTGGTAAGTCAGCGTATCTAGTGGCAAAAATATCTTTGGAAGTGGCTTTTGGTGATGATCATGATTCCAGGTCTGAGACATTGACTTTTGAGGTGGTTAAAATCAAGAGCCCTTATCATGTTCTATTTGGGTGGCCGGCTTATGCCAAGTTCATGGCAAGGCCATGTTATATTTATTGTAGCTTAAGATGCCAGGTCATAAGGGCACTATTACAGTGCATGGGAGCAGGAAGATAGACTTGGAGTGTGAAGAGGGCGAAGCTGCTTATGCTGAGTCTGCCTGTGCAACATAGGAGTTGAAATTTTACAAAGATAATGTTGACCCGGCGGATATGACATCTTTGAAGAAACCAACCACAGAGCATGACCCCCAATTGAAGTTTAAGTCAGCTGATGACACTAAGCTAGTTGACTTTGTTCCTGGCGATTCATCCAAGCGGTTCAGTAGCAGTGCCAATCTAGATCAGAAATAGGAAAGGGCGCTCATCGAGTTCATCTGTGAGAACCGGGACATCTTTTCATGGAAACCTTCAGACGTGCCAGCTGTACCGAGGGAACTCGCTGAACACACTCTTAATATTGATCCCAAGTTTAAACCGGTCAGGCAATTCCTTTGCCATTTCAATGAAGAGAGGTGCAAGGCCATTGGTGATGAAGTGGCCCGGCTCTTGGCAGCTGGGTTTATTGTTGTCCCTATCCGTTGACAGGGTAGAGGTTGTCTTATCCAATTATTATCCTAAATAGGTTTGCTTTTTTTACTCGTCTGCTCTCTTAATGTAGAAATAAGTAAAAAGTATAATTAGATCCATCTCGGGAATCGACTCGATCATCAGATTATAAGTTCATTCCATACCAAACCAGACCGTGCACATGCTTATTATGAGAAGGGGTCATTCAAGCCTATGGAAATAGGATACTCTGTTTACATAGAAATCCCTACGTCCTTACATTCTATTTAGGATTAGGAATAGGTGTAATCAGACCTGCTTTTGACATATCTATCCTATTCTTATTTGGGTACCATATGCACCTCTGGATTAGAGTGCGACGACCAAAGCTACGGAGCGGCCTCTACCGCTTTCCCTACTGTTCTGGTTGAACTAGGGCTTTGGCTGAGCGACCACCTTCTTCCAGTATTCTTAGCTTACTGTCAGATTCCTGCCTGGTCGGTGTTGACTGAGTGTTCTTGCTTGTCTTGGGCCTGCTGTAGTTTTGGTGCTAAGTTTTTCATCCTGAGTGGTTGGCTAACCCGGTGTTGGTACTTCAGAAAAATGGTACTTGGCATATGTGTGTGGATTACACAGACTTAAACAAAGCATGTCCGGCTGATCATTTTGCTCTCCCCCGTATTGATTAGATCATTGATGCTACGGCGGGTTGTGAGCATTTGAGCTTTTTGGATGCTTACTCTGGTTATCATCATATCAAGATGGCAGTTAAGGACCAGGAGAAGACATCTTTCATCACTCCCTTTGGAGCCTTCTGTTATGTGTCTATGCTTTTTGGGCTCAACAGTGCCCAGGCGACTTACCAGCGGTGTGTGCAAAATTGCCTTCATAATCAAATTGGGTGCAATGTTCATGCTTATGTGGATGACATTGTGGTGAAATCTAGGAAGAAGGAAACCCTAATAGATGATCTGAAGGAGACCTTTGACAATCTCCGTGTCTACAAGACGATGCTTAACCCGGCCAAATGTGTCTTCGGTGTGCCACTAGGCAAGCTCTTGGGTTTTCTGGTTTCTGAAAGAGGCATTGAAGCTAACCCGGAAAAGATCAAGGCTATTACTTCCTTGGCTAAGCCGGCGTGTATCAATGATGTTCAGCGTCTGGCGGGTCATATTGCGGCCTTAAGCTGGTTCATAAGCCGGTTGGGTGAAAAGGTTATCCCTCTATACCAGATGATGAAGAAGACAGATCACTTTGTCTGGAGTGATGCTGCTGATCAGGCGTTCGAGGCCTTGAAGAAACAGTTAGCTGAACCGCCAGTTCTTGTTGCTCCCATTGATAAAGAGCCTTTGTTGTTATATGTGGTTGCCAATAGCCGAGCCATCAGCATGGCAATTGTGGTGGAAAGGAAGGAGTCAGGCAAGGAATATCTGGTTCAGCGGTCGGTTTATTACATCAATGAAGTGCTCATTGAGTCCAAGAAGAGGTATCCGCATTAGCAGAAGGTAGTGTATGGAGTTCATGGCTAGTTGAAAATCCAAGCAATATTTTCTGGGTCATCCCATCACTGTGGTTAGTTCTGCTCCTCTAGGGGATATTATTCAAAACAGAGAACACACAGGGCGGGTAGCCAAGTGGGCCATTGAGCTCGGACCCCATGGTTTGAAGTATATGCCTCGCACAACCATTAAGTCTCAAGCACTTGTGGATTTCATCAATGATTGGACAGAACTGCAGATGCCAGAGGAGAAGCCGGATAGCACATATTGGACTATTCACTTCGATGGATCCAGGCAGTTGGAAGGCTCAGGGGCTGGAGTTAATTTGACTTCCCCACGAGGTGATAAATTTTGTTATGTTTTAAGGTGGATGTTCCCTTGTACTAACAATGCAGCTGAGTATGAAGCCTTACTCCATGGTCTCCGGATGGCTAAAGAGATGAATCTAAGCCGGATGGGGTGTTTTGGTGACTCAGACTTAGTGTCTCAGCAAGTTTCAGGCACTTGGAATTTTAAGGACCCACTCATGGCGGCTTATCGCCGAGAGGTGGATGCTATTGCTGGTCATTTCAAAGGTTATCAAGTGGAACATGTTGATCGCAGGAAAAATGAAGCGGCTGATCCTTTGAGCCGGTTAGGGTCCCAGCGTAAGCCAGTGCCACCTAACATTTTTCTCGATATTCTGCATAACCCTTCAGTCAAATTGCCTACAGAAGAAGATCTTGCTATTCCCGACCCGGTGGCGGCTCACCATGCTATTCCTGATTGGACAGTTCCATATTTGACTTATATGACCCGGGGTGAGTTACCTAACGATGAAACTTTAGCCAGGCAGATAACCCGGCGGTCTAAGTCGATGACTATTGTCAATGGAGAGCTGCATCATCACAGTGTTACAGGGATTGAAGCAGAGATGAGGAGTGTGACCTTGCGGTGGCTCGTTTGGCAATTTACCAGCAAGATCTGCACCGTTATCATAGCCGTCGGGTTAAAACTAGGACCTTTCAAGAAGGCGGTTTGGTGCTCTGGCTTATACAGGATCAAACTGATATGCACAAGCTATCCCCGCCTTGGGAAGGACCCTTTATGGTCAGCAAAAATCTAAACAATGGGTCATACTACCTTATCGATGTTCGAGGCCATAAGGACTCACGCACATCGGAGGAGGAGACCCGCCGGCCGTGGAATATTGCTCATCTTCAGCCTTATTACACCCGAGCCACTAGCTCTTGTGATGTACATATTTTGACAATGTATATATTATGATGAATATAATAAAGTCGACATCCCTGATAATTCAGGGCCTTTGTCGTTTCATTTATGAGAATAATGAGTTTTTATTGTCACTTCATATGATCACTTGTGGGCTTCCTGCTCATTGGCATAGCTATGACTACCCTCTTGATCCGGCTAGTACGCCATAGTTACAAAATACTTGGGGGCTTTCTGCTCATTGAGCATGGCTATGACTACCATGCTGATCCAGCTTGTACGCCTGGAATGAAATATTACTTGGGGTTCTTGTTAATGGAAAGAGCTTTGATGACCCTTGTGATAGGCTTGGACGCCTAGTGTATTCACCAAACAAATCCGGGTTATCCCACCTTTATAAGTCTGCCACTCCGCCCAGGTAATCCTGGAATGACTTCTTGTACTCTTGACAGTCAATCTTATAAAGACCCTGAACTGGTCAAAGTTAAAACGGCGATTGGTCACGTGAGGCCCGGCTTACAAGGTTTGAATGAAGGTTTAACTCAGCGGTTGTGCGTCCCTTGAAAAGCACTTGACTTTAAGGCTTGGCAGCCTATGAAAGCCTTGTTTTTTTATTTCTATTTGATTTGAACATTTTTTGAGATTCATCTCTTGTGACATGTTAATACATGATTGAAAATGGATGAGGGCTATGTTGCCTTATGGTTCATATGTGGATCTATCCGGAGTTTATTAACCCAGCCTGGCTTTGGACTTTAAGTCACCAGCGTATGATGATTTTTTGCTTTGAGTACTAGCTCTAAGTTTTGGGCTGATTACCCCTTACTACATATGGCATCTTGAGCCGACAATATGAATCAATTGAACATGGCGCTATGCTCTCAATCCTTGGGTTGTAACCCATACTACACATGTATGATAAGCCGACGGTGTGAGCAAATATCATAGGTATGATATTTTGTTATGATTATATGAGGTTGTGATTAAACCGGCCCTGGTTATGGACTATTATAGTCACTAGTGGTTTTTTTATATGGGATATTGTGACCCGCCCTGGGGTAAACCGCTAGGGCACTTGTGATTTGTTTTGTGTGTAGAGAAAATGATAAAATTGACCCGCATATTGATGATATCATGAGCATAAGTGGCAGATCTTCAAATGACGGATCAAAAGTGTTATGCAAACAAAACATGCACGATGGTAAGACAGATCAAAGTTTAACTATCCTATTACTTAGCTCTGCAAGCTCAAATGACTTATGTGTTTTTCCAAGCAATGCTTGCTGCTGAAAATTGAGAACCGTCCAACTGGTTAGTTCTCCTGGTCTTGGCGGTTCGATGCTTCCGGATCATCCCGCATCGGTTCTTCTTCTCCCTCCACCGTTTGGAAGTTAAGCGATGACCAATTGATGCCAGTCAAGGCTTGAAATTCAGATTCGTCATCAACAAGCTCAGATGGGTCAATTTCAGGGGCAAAAGTGTGCTTACGGATTGGAGGGATAAGATTTACAATCTTGTAAGCCGGCGTGGGCATTTTTTGGTTCTCTGTGGTATAAGCCGCCTAATATTTGGTCAGATATGTTTTTTCAACAAGCAGGATCGCCAAAGGATGCATCTCCTTCACACACACAGCAAAGTCTTTTTTATCAAAAACAGACCCGTCCTCTTTGAAACTAGGGCAGCCAGTGGCTAGCTCGGCCGGGTCTAATTCTGACTGTCATGCCAAAGGCGTGCTGGCACCGGCTCTAGCAAGCGACCGTTTGTTTTCTTCAATACGGGCAGGCAGGACAGAAAGTTGGCTTAAAACATTGCTGAGAAGAGATGGAGCTTGATTACTTGGGGAGATGGTGGCTATCGTACGCTAAGCTCCGGTGTATAGTTGTTCTACCAACTAGATCATCAAAGGCGCGCGTTGCTGCGCCCATTCATTTTGATGCTATAATGTTAGTGATTGATTCAATTATATGTGAGGGTAGTATTTTCATCATGTGGTACAATTATCACACTATACGCAAGGGAAGCATTTAAATCATAGAAATATATGTTTTTTGCCTGAATTTTAAAACCTGAAATTTATGGTGGTTTTGTTCCTATTTATGTTGACATGAGAATGTTAGCAATTGATAGAAAAAAACATATAAGTTGATTAGTATTATTATTAGGGATATGTTAGATGGTAAGAAGGCTGGTAACAGTTTGATTTTTCATAAGAACAGCAAGGGTTCTCGACCACACAAGGGGGAGGAGGCAAGCAAGGTAAATAAAGTGTGGGTACTCATTATTGTAGGCTATATCAGCTATAGTAAAATGGCTGGCAATTATTTTTGCCCACAACACTGTAAACACACCACTATTGACTATCCTAATTGGCACCTCGTGTAGCAGAAACGGCAGCCATATGAAGTTCATATCACCTGCTGCAGTCCAGGTATAACTTTGGACGAATTCTGCTCCAGTTATTGAATTTCTTCGCAGTAGACTAAAGGTTGTGCCTCCTTCCAACAGTCTTTCATTTTATGTTCAGTTAAACAAGTGTTACCTTCCCAAGGAGCACATCCTACAGAAAGCTCATCTCCGCGGATACGGTCAAGGTACTGCTCATTTGTTATGACCATCGCTCCACCCAAATTCCATTGACTGCCGCTGTAGAAATAGAAACAGAATGAATTCTCAAAAGGAAGGACTGCAAGCTTTGCATTTTTCATGTAAAAGCAACTATAAAACAGAAGAAAGACTAAGTAAAATGATAAAGGGTACATAATGTAAAAGAAAAATAATATCATCTGACACAGCTAACATCAAGAAAATTGGACAAATGAAACCTATAGGTTAAATACAACGGGATAGGAGATGTGGCTAACACCAAGAAAATTAGAGGCATGAAACACTTTAAGAACAACGTCAAACATCTAGAAAATGGTCTTTCTCGACTAACAAATACCTTTTGTGCAGTTTTTGAGTTTCATTATCTGCCAGGGCTATCACCGTGCTATGAAAAAATGGTTATAGAATATATTTAGTTGGAGAGGGTTGAAATCAAAAAACTGGTAGCATCAAACATGCACATGGGGTACTCGATAAGCATGTACAACCAACATGAATTCATGTCAATTCTACTAATTTACTAAACCATAGGATAAGCTTATTAGGGGCTACATAAAAGAACAACATCAGGGAACTACTGAGATTAGGCGGCTCCGCCATCTAAAAATTCTCGAGCAAAAAATGCCTGTTCAAAGAGAGAATGCTATTAAATCCATGCAAACCTTGGAAGTTAACAGGGTCAAATGCACAGAAAGGCAGCAGTATTCAACTTTTTGGAACCCATGCAGCTCCCCTCCATATTCAACCAACAAATCAAATAAAACAATAATACCATTATTATCACCAGACAAACTTCACTCGTCCAGGTGGCTGGAAGCACCACGACAATTCGAAATTGTTCAAGTGATCAGGGCCAATATGGTTTGTGAGGCAACAGTCCCTGAGCATCATTATTTCATTTGTAAATCAAGTGACTTGAAGCACTGTGCATTACTATAACTATGTGCTTACCAAACTGGGTATATTGCCATTATTCTCTCAAACATATAAATGAATGGTTAGCTCTTCTTCCAAAAACTTTGGAGGCAAGCCTAGAATCTACAAAATACTCCCTCTGTTCATTAATATAAGACGATTTAGACTTGTATGGTCATTCTAAAACGTCCTGTATTGGTGAACAGAGGTGTGATATCACAAATTTGAGAAGGATACAGACATCTTGCATTATTAGTTGGTAACAGGAAAAAACTATTTCAGCAAATGAAAAGTGAAAACAGTTCCACATAGATGTCTCGACATCTTAGAACAATACCAAAGTTCATAGCTTAGCACAAACAATAGATATGCAGTTTAGCTGCAGGTTAGATACATACCAGAATTGTATATTTCTCTCAGTGCATCTGCACATAAATTGAATCACAGATTTTTATCATTTTCTCGGTAGCTTCTTTTGTATTGAAATAACCCAAACACATTGAATTTCGGGTGTAGTTGTTGATTTATATGTACCATTAAATCTGCTAAGCATTCACGGGATGATGATTGTAAGACCTCTAGTTTTATCATGTATCCGCTAAGATGCCCGTTCTATCTGTTCTATATAGCTTTTTAGTATAATTCTCCTTCTTTTGTAGTGTTACTTGCTTTCTGAAAAATGGAACATTATATGTATATAATATAATTCAAAGTCCAGGGAAATTTGCAGATATAACATCATTGTAAAATAATTTCTAGTTGTACTGGACGACCCACCTCCTCTACCTACTCATTGAGGCTATTTAAGATATGAAATATCACATCTTTCCTGTTCCTACAGCCACCATGCATGTGTGTAGTCCTACAGATTCAACTTTTTTATGCAACCAAAAAGATTCATCCCATGGATCGAATTAATACACAATAATTATATCAGGACGGTTAAGGAGAAGAGGAGCTGTGGTGCCACGTCTGATTGTAGCTCACTTGGAGGATGCACTGTAGGCGTTGTATCTTCACCTTGGTTGTCCTCTCATCATCCAGCACTGGCTGTCCTTTAATGAGACAATTACAGAAGGCCCTTGAAAGCATCTTCGTTGAGGGGAGTTTCCGTACTGCTAAAGATAAATATGCTATGTTTAGTAAAAAAAATGTTCCGACACCCTATAGGGAGAGTAATTTTTTAACACTGCACACTACATACAATCTATTCCCTATATATACTTTCTTTTGCTCAAATAATAATTCAAACATCAAGGTGATCTGAATAATTTCTGAAGTTGATAAAATGAAAAATACAGATAGTGTATGCATGACTTGTACTCCCTCTGTTCCTAAATATAAGTCTTTCTAGAGATTTCAATATGGACTACATACGGATGTATATAGACATAGTTTAGAGTGTAGATTCATCCATTTAGCTCTGTATGTAGTCCATATTGGAATCTCTAAAAAGACTTATATTTAGGAACGGAGGGAGTATAACAGATCGACATAACATCCATGGAAATCAAGTGAACATCCATGGAAATTGGAGCATTCAGAATTCAGTTAAATGATAGACCATTGTACACTATGAACTTAATAGCATCAACCCTAATCATTGAACACTACGGGTATGGAAAATCCTAATTTATTACCCTAATCTCTAGCATCTCGGACCGACGAACAGATTATTTAGCACCTTGATTTGTGGAGTTATTTATGCATTATTTTTTCTTAAAGTATCGGTCAAAATCAACACCGGACAATGTACATGAGTAGTAGAAAATTGCTATGTCTAATCAACATTAGTGATGGTAACTTGATCACACATCATTAAAAAATAAAACCACCCAAACATCATTAGGGAGAATATAAGCTAATTTATGAGAATGAACCTCAGGGATTGACCAGAACCAGGATGGACACTGTCTGCACAAAATTCAGATTGGAAACATATTATTACAATGGAGTCATTGGATGAAAAGAGGGGGTTGCAAGGAAATTGTGCAGGAAAAACGAAGATAAATGGGTAACCTAGCCAACAACTATAGTTGTCGTTCTGTAGCCTAGTTCAGAAGGGGAACGGGAGAGTGTGAGGCGAAGTAGTTGTAGGTTACAAAGACAGTAATGTATAAATCTGAGGAAAGAAGCACCAGGATCCTAATTTCGTTGATGGATCAGCTTCCCGCTTCCAACCTACCTGCCGCGTCATCTGCCCAAGCATGCTGCCTCGCCCTGCATGCCATAGATCTCAATCGCTCGACCTCCTGGTCGCTGGATGTTAAGCGTTTGCGGCCGGTGAACTCGGACTCCGGAACCAATCGCCGAGCAGGAAGGAGAGGAGGCTTAGATCCTGAAGCGAACATGGAAAGGATGAATTCGAAATAGGATTCAGATTTCTAAACCGGATAAAGGGTAGATGGGTAGCCCTTACCTGATTGATCTGGAACATCGTAGTCGTCATCGCCATGGTGCACAACACCATGGAGAGAGAGCAGTTGCCGCTGCCGCCGTCGTCGCCCACCACTACGTGCGTTCCTCTGGGAGGGGGTAGGGGTAGCCCAAGAAGAAGTCCGCGCGGGGGGGGGGGGGGGGGGGGGGGGGGGGGGCGGCGGTGGTCAGGAGTCGTAGCCCAAGAAGAAGTCGGGGGGGTGGGGAGCGGAGCCGGAGGGGGCGCTGCGAGATCATGCAGTGGAAGGGCCGAAGGCCCAGTTAACCCCAGAACTCCGATTTTTCTATCGGAGTAGCGGCCCTCAAGGGAGGTAGCCCAGTTTGTAACTTAATTAGATGGACGGCCAGAAACGAGTGAACCACGAGATCGGACGATTGATTGACATTGCTAGGGGTGTGAGAGGCCTCCTAAGGTGCACAGTTATAATGTTTCTAAATGTGTAAACCGTCTTGAGCTTTATCAGCATTTCCTTCTCAAGATTGCTGCTTATGGGACCTGCATGGCATATGATGGTTAAGTCACCTGATGCTTTATAACATGGAGGGTGAAAAGTTATTATAATATAATCGGTCTTACCAAAGATAGCAAAAGTCATCTGATTGATATGATGCTTCAAACCACTAAGTTCTGTGGTGACCTCTTCCAATGAGGCTTCATCTTTTCAGCCCTTTGTATCAGGGCAGCCTTCTCTTCATCTCATGCAGCTTTATCAGTATTGAATTCAGTTTCCAGTTTTTCATTTTCATCCAAGCTAAACTTGAACTTGGAGTCAACCTTCCGGGTTTCAGTTTCCTGTGCTTCAAGCCGGGTTTTTAAATCAGTCAGCTGAGACTGAAATTGACTGGATGCTTCCTGAAAGAGCAGGTTGAAACAAGTATGCACAATTATGAAGCAGTATATATTGATAAGTCCCAAGCCCTTTGCAAGGAATAGCACTTGGCACTTGGGGGCTAATGCGTGTAGAAAGTTTCTTTATACCACATTACATATTGCTAAAGTCCCAAGCCCTTTGCAAGCAATAGCACTTGGCACTTGGGGGCTAATGCATGCGCAGTTTTCCTTTATGATGCAATGGTAGATGACCCCGGTTCATACTTTTTCAAAAGTTAACCCGGTTTGCATGAGTGACTAGAGATTTGTTATCTGACAATGATAAGTCCCGGTTTAATCATATGAATTCAACCGGCCCTTGGTGGCTACAGTTGCAAAATTGATCATTACTACTGAAGACCCGACTCAACTTAAAAGTTTAAACCGGCCCTTGGGGGCTATAGGTGAAAAATTGATTATTGAAACCCCCGACTTATCTTGATAAGTATATGATAACCCACAAGTATAGGGGATCGCAACAGTTTTTGAGGGTAGAGTATTTAACCCAAATTTATTGATTCGACACAAGGGGAGCCAAAGAATATTCTCAAGTATTAGCAGCTGAGTTGTCAATTCAACCACACCTGGAAACTTAATATCGGTAGCAAAGTGTTTAGTAGCAAAGTAATATGATAATAGTGGTAACGGTAGCAAAAGTAATATTTTTGGGTTTTGAAGTGATTGTAACAATAGCAACAGAAAAGTAAATAAGCGAAGAACAATATATGAAAATCTCGTAGGCATTGGATCGGTGATGGAGAATTATGCCGGATGCGGTCGATCATGTAACAGTCATAACATAGGGTGACACAGAACTAGCTCCAGTTCATCAATGTAATGTAGGCATGTATTCCGAATATAGTCATGCGTGCTTATGGAAAAGAACTTGCATGGCATCTTTTGTCCTAGCCTCCCGTGGCAGCGGAGTCCTATTGGAAATTAAGGGATATTAAGGCCTCCTTTTAATAGAGTACCAGACGAAAGCATTAACACATAGTGAATACATGAACTCCTCAAACTACGGTCATCACCGGTAAGTATCCTGATTATTGTCACTTCGGGGTTAACGGATCATAATACATAATAGGTGACTATAGACTTGCAAGATAGGATCACGAACTCAAATATATTCATGAAAACATAATAGGTTCAGATCTGAAATCATGGCACTCGGGCCCTAGTGACAAGCGTTAAGCATAGCAAAGTCATAGCAACATCAATCTCAGAACATAGTGGATACTAGGGATCAAAGCCTAACAAAACTAAATCGATTACATGATAAATCTCATCCAATCCATCACCGTCCAGCAAGCCTATGATGGAATTACTCACGCACGGCGGTGAGCATCATGAAATTGGTGATGGAGGAAGGTTGATGATGACGATGGCAACGGATTCCCCTCTCCGAAGCCCCGAACTGACTCCAGATCAGCCCTCCTGAGAGAGTTTAGGGCTTGGCGGCGGCTCCGTATCGTAAAACACGATGAATCCTTCTCTCTGATTTTTTTTCTCCCCGAAAGTGAATATATGGAGTCAAGGTTGAGGTCGGTGGAGCGTTAGGGGGCCCACGAGGCAGGGCGCGCGCCCAGGGGGGTAGGGCGCGCCCCCACCCTCGTGGACAGGGTGTGGGCCCCCTGACGTGGATCTTTTCGCCAATATTTTTTATATATTCCAAAAATAATCTCTGTTGATTTTAAGGTCATTCTGAGAACTTTTATTTCTGCACAAAAATAACACCATGGCAATTCTGCTGAAAACAACGTCAGTCTAGGTTAGTTCCATTCAAATCATGCAAGTGAGAGTCCAAAACAAGGGCAAAAGTGTTTGGAAAAGTAGATACGACGGAGACGTATCAGCTCCCCCAAGCTTAAACCTTTGCTTGTCCTCAAGCAATTCAGTTGATAAACTGAAAGTGATAAAGAAAAACTTTTACAAACTCGGTTTTCTCTTGTTGTTGTAAATATGTAAAGCCAACATTCAGGTTTTCAGCAAAGATTATGAACTAACCATATTCACAATAACATTTAGGTCTCATGTTTGCTCATATCAATGGCATAATCAACTAGCGAGCAATAATAGTAAATCTCGGATGACAACACTTTCTCAAAACAATCATAATATGATATAACAAGATGGTATCTCGCTAGCCCTTTCTGAGACCGCAAAACATAAATGCAGAGCACCTTTAAAGATCAAGGACTAACTAGACATTGTAATTCATGGTAAGAGATACAGTCAAGTCATACTCAATGTAAACTAACAATAATGGATGCAAAAGACAGTGGTGCTCTCCAACTGGTGCTTTTTAATAAGAGGATGATGACTCAACATAAAAGTAAATGGATAGGCCCTTCGCAGAGGGGAGCATGGATTTGTAGAGGTGCCAGAGCTCGATTTTGAAATAGATATGAATAATATTTTGAGCGGTATACTTTCATTGTCAACATAAGAATGGAGAGATCTCGATGTCTTCCATGCTACACACATTATAGGTGGTTCCCAAACAGAATGGTAAAGTTTATACCCCCCCCCCTCCACCAACAAGCATCAATCCATGGCTTGCTCGAAACAATGAGTGCCTCCAATTAACAAGAGTCCAGGGGGATTTTTGTTTGCAGTTATTTTGATTTGATTTGCATAAAGCATGGGATTGGGCATCCCGGTGACCAGCCATTTTCTCGTGAGTGAGGAGCGGAGTCCACTCCTCTTGAGAATAACCCACCTAGCATGGAAGATACAGACAACCCTACTTGATACATGAGCTATTCGAGCATACAAAACAGAATGTTTATTTGAAGGTTTAGAGTTTGGCACATGCAAATTTACTTGGAATGGCAGGTAGATACCGTATATAGGTAGGTATGGTGGACTCATATGGAACAACTTTGGGGTTTATGGAATTGGATGCACAAGCAGCATTCCCGCTTAGTACAAGTGAAGGCTAGGAAAAGAATGGGAAGCGACCAGCTAGAGAGCGACAACAGTCATGAACATGCATTAAAATTCATCAACACCGAATGCAAGCATGAGTAGGATATAATGCACCATGAACATAAATATCGTAGAGGCTATGTTGATTTTGTTTCAACTACATGCGTGAACATGTGCCAAGTCAAGCTACTCAAATCGTTCAAAAGAGGATACCGCCCTATCATACCACATCACAACCATTTTAATAGCATGTTGGCACACAAGGTAAACCATTATAAACTCCTAGCTAATTAAGCATGGCATAAGCAACTACAATCTCTAATTGTCATTGCAAACATGTTTCTTTCATAATAGGTCGAATGAGGAACGATGAACTAATCATATTTACAAAAACAAGAGAGGTCGAGATCATACCAGCTTTTCTCATCTCAATAAGTTCATCATATAATCATCATTATTGCCTTTCACTTGCTTGACCGAATAGTGTGGATAATAATAATAGTGCACATGCATTGGACTAAGCTGGAATCTGCAAGCATTCAATTCAAGAGAGGAGACAATGTAATATGGGCTCTTTGTTAGATCAACAATAATGCACATGAGAACCACTCAACATTTTCATTATGGTCTTCTCCTCTCGAACCCCAAAGAACAAGAAAAGAACTAAAACTATTTACACGGGAAAGCTCCCAACAGGCAAAAGAAGAACAAGAAATCTTTTTGGGTTTTCTTTTTAATTACTACTACTACATGCATGGAAAGTAAACTAACTAAAAGCTACAACTAATTTTTTTTGGTTTTTTCTTAAGGTTTATCAAACACACAAGAAGAAAGCATAAAAAGGGAAAAACTAGCATGGATATTACAATGAAAAAGTATGAGCACCGACAAATTGGCATGAGTGTGTGAACATGAATGTACTGTTGGTGAGAGATACGTACTCCCCCAAGCTTAGGCTTTTGGCCTAAGTTGGTCTATGGCCACAGCTGGCCTGGTGGATATCCAAAGTTGTAGCTGGGGTCATACTGAGAAGGAGCCTCGGGTTGCCACTGGTTGGCAATCTCCTCCGGATCCCACTGGTAAACAGACTGTCGTGAAGGATCAAATTGTGGTTCTGGCTCTCGCTCTGTAGCCGATGTGGGGTTTTGGTAGGCGTGAATGGCCTCTGGCAGAACAAGGAACTTGCCAGCAGATAAGTCAAACAAGGAAGGAGTGATAAGTCTCCATCGTATCAACTTTTCCAAACACTTTTGCCCTTGTTTTGGACTCTAACTTGCATGATTTGAATGGAACTAACCCAGATTGACGTTGTTTTCAGCAGAATTGCCATGGTGTTATTTTTGTGCAGAAATAAAAGTTCTTGGAATGACCTGAAAATCAATGGAGAATTATTTTGGAATATATAAAAAATATTGGAAGAAAGATCCACGTCAGGGGGGCCTCCACCTGTCCACGAGGGTGGGGGCGCGCCCTACCCCCTGGGCGCGCCCCCTGCCTCGTGGGGCCCCTGATGCTCCACCGACCTCAAACCTGACTACATATATTCACACTCGGGGAGAAAAAACCAGAGAGAAGGATTCATCGTGTTTTACGATACGGAGCCGCCGCCAAGCCCTAAACTCTCTCGGGAGGGCTGATCTGGAGTCCGTTCGGGGCTCCGGAGAGGGGAATCCATCGCCGTCGTCATCATCAACCTTCCTCCATCACCAATTTAATGATGCTCACCGTCCTGCGTGAGTAATTCCATCGTAGGCTTGCTGGACGGTGATGGGTTGGATGAGATTTATCATGTAATCGAGTTAGTTTTGTTAGTATTTGATCCCTAGTATCCACAATGTTCTGAGATTGATGTTGCTATGACTTTGCTATGCTTAATGCTTGTCACTAGGGCCCGAGTGCCATGATTTCAGATCTGAACCTATTATGCTTTCATCAATATTTGAGAGTTCTTGATCCTATCTTGCAAGTCTATAGTCATCTACTATGTGTTATGATCCGGCAACCCTGAAGTGACAATAATCGGGACCACTCCCAGTGATGACTGTAGTTTGAGGAGTTCATGTATTCACTATGTGTTAACGCTTTGGTCCGGTACTCCATTAAAAGGAGGCCTTAATATCCCTTAGTTTCCGCTAGGACCCCGCTGCCACGGGAGGGTAGGACAAAAGATGTCATGCAAGTTCTTTCCATAAGCATGTATGACTATATTCGGAATACATGCCTACATTACATTGATGAACTGGAGCTCGTTCCGTGTCACCCTAGGTTATGACTGTTACATGATCGACCGCATCCAACATAATTCTTCATCACCGATCCATTGCCTACGAGCTTTCCATATATTGTTCTTTGCTTATTTACTTTACCGTTGCTACTATTATAATCACTATAAAACCCAAAAATATTACTTTTGCTACCATTACCTTTTGCCACCGTTACCACTACTATCATATTACTTTGCTACTAAACACTTTGCTACACATATTAAGTTTCCAGGTGTGGTTGAATTGACAACTCAGCTACTAATACTTGAGAATATTCTTTGGCTGCCCTTGTGTTGAATCAATAAATTTGGGTTGAATACTCTACCCTGGAAAACGGTTGCGATCCCCTATACTTGTGGGTTATCAAGACTATTCTCTGGCGCCGTTGCCGAGGAGCATAGCTCTATTATTTGAGTCACTTGGGATTTATATCTGCTTATCATTATGAAGAACTTGAAAGATCCAAGAACCAAGATTTATCCCTCAACTACGAGGGGATGTAAGGAACTGCCATCTAGCTCTGCACTTGATTCACCTTTTGTTTTGAGTAAGCTTGCGACACCTAAACCTGCTTCTGCTATTAATTCTGACATGTCGCATGTCATTGATGATGCCACTTCTGCTATGCATTATACTTATGATTAAACTACTTCTATGCTTGATACTACTGTCCCACTTGGTGAATTTCTTGATGAACAACTTGCTTGGGCTAGAGAGAATGAAATTATTGAAACTTATAATATTGATGAAAGTGATGATGAAGATTCTCCCCCTAGATATGAATTACCTGTTGTGCCTGAGGGCTATGTTATGGATGAAGAAACTGCTAGAGACTTTCCTGCTTGCAATGATAGAAGTGATCTTAAGAAACTATTAGCTAAGCTGAAACAAAAAACTTTGAATGCTAGAATGAAATATGATCCTGCTTATGCTACTTCACCTATCTTTGTTACTGATAAGGATTATGATTTCTCTGTTGATCCTGAGATAATTGCTTTAGTTGAATCTGATCCTTTCTATGGCTATGAATCTGAAACTGTTGTGGCACATCTTACTAAATTAAATGATATAGTCACCCTGTTTACTAATGATGAGAAAACTCGCTACTATTATATCCTTAAGATATTTCCGTTCTCATTAAAGGGTGATGCTAAGATATGGTTTAATTCTCTTGATCCTGGTTGTGTGCGTAGTCCCCAGGATATGATTTATTACTTCTCTGCTAAATATTTCCCTGCTCATAAGAAACAAGCTGCTTTAAGGGAAATATATAATTTTGTGCAAATTAAAGAAGAGAGGCTCCCACAAGCTTGGGGGAGGCTTCTCCAATTACTTAATGCTTTGCCTGATCATCCTCTTAAGAAAAATGAAATACTTGATATCTTTTATAATGGACTAATCGATGCTTCCAAAGACCACCTGGATAGTTGTGCTGGTTGTGTTTTCAGAGAAACAACACCAGATGAAGCTGAAAATTTATTGAATAATATGTTGACCAATGAAAATAATTGGACACTTCCTGAGCCAACTCCGAAGAAAAGGTGTGTTCTATTTCTCAGTTCTAAAGATATGCAAGAGGCAAAGAAATCTATGAAGGAAAAAGGTATAAAAGCTGAAGATGTTAATAATTTACCTCCTGTTGAAGAAATACATGGTCTTAATTTACCTCCTATTGAAGAAATACATGGTCTTAATTTACCTCATGTTGAAGAAATACATGGTCTTGATAACCCGACATAGGTAGTAAAGGTAAATTCTCTCTATAGATATGATAAAGCTAAAATCCCTCCTACTAAGTTTGCTAGCCAATGCTTAGATGAGTTTAATAACTTTATGGTTAAGCAAGAAGATTTTAATGCTTATGTTGGTAGAAAATTGAAACATAATGCTTATATGATTGAACACTTGAGTGATTATATGGCTAATGTTAAAGGTGAACTAAAGCTTATTAGTAAACATGCTTCTATGGTTACCACTCAAGTAGACAAGTACTTAAAGCTCAGAATGATTTTCTCAGTGAATTAAATAGTAAGAAAAATGATAATGTTGTTAGAGTTATGACTAGAGGTGGTAAAATGACTCGGGAACCCTTGTATCCCGAGGGCCATCCTAAGAGAATTGAGCAAGATTCTCAGAGAAATAATATTGATGTACCTAGTCCTTCTAAAAGGAAGAGAAAGAAAAATGATAGGACTTTGCATGCTTCTAGTGAACCTGTTATTGACACACCTGAGAATCCCAATGATATTTCTATTTCTGATGCTGAAACACAATCTGGTAATGAACATGAACCTAGTGATAATGTTAATGATGATGTTCATGTTGATGCTCAACCTAGAAATAATAATGATGTAGAAATTGAACCAGCTGTTGATCTTGATAAGCCACAATCAAAGAATCAATGTTATGATAAGAGAGACTTTGTTGCTAGGAAGCACGGTAAAGAAAGAGAACCATGGGTTCAGAAACCCATGCCTTTTCCTCCTAAACCATCCAAGAAAAAGGATGATGAGGATTTTGAGTGCTTTGCTGAAATAATTAGACCTATCTTTTTGCGTATGTGTTTGACTGATATGCTTAAAATGAATCCTTATGCTAAATGTATGAAAGATATTGTTACTAATAAAAGAAATATACCAGAAGCTGAAATTTCCACCATGCTTGCTAATTATACTTTTAAGGGTGGAATACCAAAGAAACTTGGAGATCCAGGAGTACCAACTATACCATGCTCCATTAAAAGAAACTATGTTAAAACTGCTTTATGTGATCTTGGAGCCGGTGCTAGTGTTATGCCTCTCTCTTTATATCGTAGACTTGATTTGAATAATGTTGGGGATATTACTACTGGACATAAACCGGCCAGGAGAGGTCGGGTTATCCCCATAATGATTATTTTATTTGAAGCCCATGAAGACAAAGATGGCGGCGCTTTATGAGGGCCCAAGGCCCAAAGGCGGGTTAAGGCCTGTAGACATAAACCGACATTGATATATAACTTGTATTGTAAGATAGAAAGAGTAGAGACTGAGTCGGACACATTTATGAGCCGGCCTCGGGATTCTATAAACCGACGGGCGTCGACCTATGTATATAAAGGGGTGACCCTGCGGCGGTTGAGGGACAACAAACAACAACTCAAGAACTAGGTAAAGCGGATTCGCTCCCTGGTCATCGAAACCCTAGCAATTCCATCACAACTGGAGTAGGCTTTTACCTTCACCGTAAGGGGCCGAACCAATATAAACCCTTGCGTCCCTTGTCCGCTTTAACCCCTTTAATCTAACCCGTCGCGATGGCTCCATGACTAAGTCTTTTCACGAGGACATCTACCGTGAAAATTCCACGACAGTTGGCACCCATCGTGGGGCTATCGCACGATGGTTTCGAGTTCTTGAAGGGCAGCTTCGAAGGACTCAAGGGATAGGCTGTGGGCCAGATGACCAAGAGTCGTCGCGGCAAGCTCTACATCGACGATGCAGGCTGGGGCCCTGAGGTCGGCTCTATCGAGTACGGGTACCGGGTCCCCTTTGGCAGAATACACGTCTTCATTGGCAAGATCGGTGAACCGGGCCCTGAGCCAGACAACTGCACCGACATCATCAAGACGGCTCAGTGCGCACGACCCACCCGCATTCAGCCTGCCGTGAAGCGTGCCTTCGTGGGAGTCATCCGCAGAGCAAAATCCGAGGATAGATCAGTATCTGGTGGCGAAACTGTCGTCTACTCTGATGACGAGTCTTCAACTGGAGAGACCGAGTCGCTTTACCAGCTGCATAATGGCCGGATTAGTGGTGGTTCCGATGGCAAAAGTATTCCGGACCTCCTTGAACTGCCGAGCCGAGTTGCGATCTTCATGGCCAGTACACAATCGATGCATCACTCTTCTACTGCTGCAGCAGTGATTTCCGGTTCAACAGCAGCAACACCGGCAGGAGCAGGGGGCTCTACACCGCCTCCGGCTCAGGTTTTGTTCGATTTGTTCGATGCTTTGGCAACATTGTTGGTAGCGGAGGTTGACGCGGCAAACCGGGATCAGCACAACGCGGAGATTGCAAAGGTGATAGATCAAATAGCTCAAGCTAAGGTGGATCTGGTGGTGGAGAACACCAGGATGGCCGCTGAGCGGGCCAGGTTAGAGGCACAGGCCTATCGGCTTGTGCTGGACCAGAGTGCGTCAGATTACGTCATGAGGAGAAGGTACCAGTCTCACCTGCTGCCGGTTTACAAAGGGAGGAACCTCTTTAACACACCAAGAGCAGGCACCAGCAACCAGCCTGTGGTAAACCGGGCGGAGGCGCTTGGGACCGGGGCACCGGTTCAGCCGCGCGTGATGGATCCGCCCCCTCAGCCTCGTCAGAACGATGTCCCATCACAACACGTCTCAACGCCTCTAGGTCATTACTCTAACCCGTTGGACAACATCATTGCCGCCGCTTCACGATTGGCAGCTCTCCCGGTTGATGGCGAGTCCCTAGTAGCAGTTGAAACCCGACGGGCTAGGGAGCTCCTTCAGACGGCCTTGACTCAGCAACAGGCTTATTCATATAGTCGTGAAAGGATTCATTCTACTCCCCGCCCAAGCCGGAGCTACAACAGGCATATCGATGAACCGGCCATATCAAGCAGTGCGCGGAATCGTAATCCGCCCAGTGGCCATAACCCAGCGGGTGCCCGTGGCAATGCTCAGGATGTAGTGGATCGCGCTAGGGCATGTCGAGAGGCCGTGTTAGCGGCGCAGCATGAGTCCCGCCAACTTACTCCGGTTCGTCCAACAACGTCGGTGGAACCAGGGGTCACCTCCAGTTCTTTGGGGGTACCATGTCTCATCCCAGCACTTCGCAATGTACGGCTACCCAAGGATTTCAAAGGCCCGCGTAAGGTGCCGAATTACACTGCCGATTTATCCCCCGAGTCATGGGTGGAAAGCTATGAGATGGCAATGGAGATGCCGGATGTGGACGATACGGCGTGTGCCAAATACTTTACCATGATGTTGGAGGGAATAGCTCACACATGGTTGAAAAACCTGCCGACCAACTCCATTGGGTCGTGGGCCGAGTTAAGGGCCCGGTTCATCCAGAATTTCAAGGATACATGCAAGCAGCCCATGTCAATCGTGGATTTAACTGTCTGTGTCCAGGAGGAAGGAGAATCAACAACCCGCTGGGTGCGCCGGGTTTCGGAGATTTTGCATTCATCAGACTACATCAACGCTGACACATCAGTTTTAACATTGGAAGGCAATTGCCAGTTTGCACCTTTGAAGTTGAAGTAGGGATGGCTCAAACGCCATTGCAATGACATGGGAACACTTATGGCAACTCTGGTGAAGTATGCCGACTCTGATAGTACCAAGGACCCCGAGTCTGATGACGACACGACGGGGAAGGGAAAGAAGAGCAGCAACACCAAAGGGCAGCAACATAACCCGGCGAGTCATAGCGGTAAACGTAAGGCGGATAGCGGTTTAGATTTTGTGGCTAACACCAATGTGTAGGACAAGGTCCAGCGCCGTAAGGGTAAACTGCCCCCTTGTAGTGGAGGACCAGGTCCTAATCCGGAGCACTTGTCTCACCTGTTGAACCAGCCTTGCCCGAAGCACGGATCGCGGGATAGGCCGTCTACGCACCTCTAGAAGGATTGTTATATTATGCAGGAATTCAAAAATTCAGATTTTTTCGGTATGATCATGGACCGGGCGGCGGTTCAGGCCCAGTATCTCATGGGCCGGGTTACGGTGGAGGTAGCTCCGGTTTAGGTTTTCATGGTAATCAGGGCGGACATGGCAATCAAGGCAATTGGAGCAACCAAGGTGGTTATAACCATCAGGGGAATCAGCAACAACAGCAGCAGTCGGGTTATCAGAGCAACCCGAAGCAATTGAATAGTGGGCAGTACCATGTCTTCACCACAAGTCTGTGCAAGCGCGATCAGAAGCTTCATAAAAGGGCAGTGAACTCTGTTGAACCGGCGGTGCCCCGTTACTTGCACTGGTCTGAACAGCCCATTGTATGGAGTCGAGAGGATCATCCACCTCGGGTTGATAATCCGGGTCATCTGGCCTTAGTGGTGGCACCTCAGGTTGGGGGGTACAAGTTCACCAAGGTACTCATGGACGGAGGGAGTAGTATCAATATCCTTTACTATGAAACCTTCCGTCGCATGGGGTTGACAGATAAGAATCTTAAACCGGCGAACACCGTCTTTCATGGCGTGGTGCCTGGTAAATCGGCATACCCAGTTGGTAAGATAGCTCTGGAGGTGGCTTTTGGAGATAAGCATGACTCAAGATCAGAAACATTGACCTTTGAAGTGGTAAAGATTAAGAGCCCATATCATGCCCTGTTTGGACGACCGGCTTATGCCAAATTTATGGCAAGGCCCTGTTATGTTTATCTGCAACTTAAAATGCCGGGTCACAAGGGAACCATCATGGTACATGGATGCCGGAAGATCACTTTGGAATGCAAAGAAGGTGATGCGGCTTATGCTGAGTCGGTTTGTGCAACAGAAGAGTTGAAGTTCTACAAGGACAATGTTGATCCGGTAGATATGACGTCGTTGAAGAAACCAACTACAGAGCATGATCCGGCCATAAAGTTTAAATCAGCTGATGAGACAAAACTGGTTGATTTTGTTCCTGGCTATTCATCTCAATAGTTTAGTATCAGCGCTAACTTGGATCCGAAATAGGAAAGCGCTCTCATCAAGTTCATCCGTGAGAATCGGGACATCTTTGCATGGGAACCCTCTGACATGACAGGTGTACCGAGAGAACTCGCTGAGCACACTCTCAAAATTGATCCCAAGTTTAAACCAGTTAGGCAATTTCTCCGCCGGTTCAATGAAGAAAGACGCAAGGCTATTGGTGAGGAGGTAGCCCGGCTCTAGGCCGCAAGGTTTATTGTGGAAGTTTTTCACCCTGAATGGCTAGCTAATCCGGTGCTAGTGCTTAAGAAGAACGGCACTTGGCGTATGTGTGTGGACTACACAGATCTGAACAAGGCCTGTCCAGCTGATCCCTTTGCTCTCCCTCGTATTGATCAAATCATTGATGCTACGGCGGGTTGTGACCGTTTGTGTTTTCTCGATGCTTATTCTGGTTATCATGAGATCAAAATGGCGGTTAAGGACCAGGAGAAAACAACTTCTATAACTCCTTTTGGAGCCTTCTGCTATGTATCAATGCCTTTTGGGCTCAAGAGTGCCCAGGCGACTTATCAACGCTGTGTACAGAATTGTCTTCACAATCAGATCAGACGCAATGTTCGTGCTTATGTGGATGATATTGTGGTGAAGTCCAGAAAAGAGGAGACATTTATAGATGATTTGAAGGAGACTTTTGATAATCTCCGGGTTTATAAAATGATGCTTAACCCGGCCAAGTGTGTCTTTGGTGTACCGGCAGGAAAGCTCTTGGGTTTTCTGGTGTCTAACAGGGGCATTGAAGCTAATCCGAAGAAAATCAAGGCTATAACCTCTTTGGCTAAATCGAAGTGTATCAATGATGTTCAACGACTAGCAGGCCGGATTGCAGCTTTGAGCCGGTTTATAAGTCGCCTTGGGGAGAAAGCCATCCCTTTATATCAGATGTTGAAGAAGACAGATGACTTCGCCTGGAGTGAGGACGCCAATGAAGCGTTTGAAGACTTGAAGCGGCAGCTAGCCAAGCCGCCGGCCTTTCCGCTCCTATTGATAAAGAGCCCTTGTTGTTATATGTGGCTGCTAATGCCCGGGCTGTCAGCATGGCTATTGTCGTGGAGTGCAAGGAAGCTGGAAAGGAGTATCCGGTTCAACAGTCGGTTTATTATATCAGTGAGGTGCTTATTGAGTCTAAGCAGAGGTACCCACATTGGCAGAAGCTAGTGTATGGAGTTTTTATGGCCAGACGTAAGCTCAAGCACTATTTTCAGGGCCATCCTATCACTGTGGTCAGTTCCGTCCCCTTAGGGGATATCATCCAAAATAGAGAAGCAACCGGCCGGATTGCCAAATGGGCTATTGAGCTCGGACCTCATGGGTTAAAATATACGCCTCGCACAGCAATCAAATCCCAAGCACTTGTGGACTTCATCAATGATTAGACAGAGTTGCAGCCACCAGATTAAAAGCCAGATAACACTTATTGGACTATTCATTTTGATGGGTCCAGACAATTGGAAGGCTCGGGGGCTGGAGTCATATTAATTTCCCCATGAGGTGATAATTTTTGTTATGTTCTCTGTTTAATGTTCCCTTGCACTAACAATGTAGCTGAGTATGAGGCCTTGCTCCATGGTCTTTAGATGTCTAAGGAGATGAATTTAGGTCGGGTTAAGTGCTTTGGTGACTCAGACCTGGTGGCTCAACAGGTGTCTGTCACTTGGGATTCCAAGGATCCACTCATAGTGGCGTATAGACCAGAGGTGGACATAGTGGCTGGTCATTTCAAGGGTTATCAGGTTGACCATATAGACTGGCGAAATAATGAAGCGACAGATGCTTTAAGTCGCTTAGGCTCTCAACGTAAACCGGTGCCACCCAATACCTTTCTAGACATGTTGCATAATCCGTCAGTCAAGATACCTACGGAGGAGGATTTGGCTGTGCCTGACCCGGAGGCTCAATTGGTGGCGGCTCTTGACGTTATTCCGGATTGGACGGTCCCATACCTGGCATACATGAACCGGGGAGAGTTACCAGACGATGAAACTTTGGCCCAACAGATAATCCGGCGATCCAAGTCAATGACCATTATCAATGGGGAGCTGCATCATTGCAGCGTAGCAGAGGCGTTTCAGCGTTGTGTGTCTCCTCAAGAAGGTTGTGAGATTTTGTGTGAGATCCACGAAGGAGATTGTGGTCCCCACGCCGGTTCAAAATCCTTGGTGGCTAAGGCCTTTCATCACGGCTTCTATTCGTTGACGGCTCATGCTGATGCTGAGGATTTGGTAAAGAGGTGTGACGGTTGTCAGAAGTTTGCATGCCGCGCTCGTGTTCCGGCTCAAGAATTAAGGATGATTCCAATCACTTGGTCGTTTTTAACTTGGGGGATGGATATGGTTGGACCCTTTAAGAGGTCCAAGGACAAGAAGACCCACCTGCTGGTGGCGGTTGATAAGTTTACCAAGTGGGTAGAGGCAGAGCCAGTCAGTAAGTGTGATGCGGCCGCAGCGGTTCAATTCATCAGAAAGGTGATCTTCCATTTTAGTTTTCCACACAACATTATAACTGATAATGGTACTAATCTATCCAAGGGTGCTATGGAAGAATTTGGTCAACGTGAGCACATCTGGCTTGGCGTATCATCAGTGGCTCACCCCCAATCTAATGGTCAAGCAGAGAGAGCCAATCAAGAGATTTTGAGAGGCATCAAGCCCTGGCTTATGGTTCCTTTAAAGCGGACACTGGGCTGTTGGGTGGAGGAGTTACCTTCTGTGTTATGGAGCATCAATACCACACCGAATAGATCTATGGGTTACACGCCCTTCTTCATGGTTTACGGAGAAGAGGCGGTTCTCCCTAGTGACATCCGTCATGACTCACCCCGTGTGGCGGCTTACATTGAAGCTGATAATGAGAAAGCACGTCAGGACTCACTGGACCTGTTAGATGAGGAGTGTGATCTTGCAGCGGCACATTCGACCATCTATCAAAAAGATCTGCGATGTTATCACAGCCGCCGAGTTAAGACCAGAACTTTTCAAGAAGGTGATCTGGTCCTCCGGCTCATCCAGGATCAGACTGATATGCACAAGTTGTCCCCACCTTGGGAAGGACCTTTTGTGGTCAGCAAAAATCCGCACAACGGCTCATACTACCTTATCGATGTTCGAGAGCATAAAGATTCGCATAAATCGGAGGAGGAGACCCAACGGCCGTGGAATATAGCTCATCTTCGGCCTTACTATACTTGAGCCACAAGCTCTTCTTATGTACATAGTTATGACAATGTATATATTATGATCAATATAATAAACCGGAGCCTCAGCTATAGCGGGGTATCTGTTATTTTCTTATATCATGTGTGATTACATGGGGGCTTCTGTTCATGAAGTTGCGTCTGGTTTACCCCTTGATTCAGCTTATATAGCCTTATATAAAAATCACCTGGGGGCTTGGTCGTACCTGAACCATTGCTACACCTCTTGATTGGCGCAAGGCCACCAGAAGAATCACTTGGGGGCTTGGTCATTTTTCAAACCATAGCTACACCTCTTGACTGGCTCAAAGCCACAAAGAAATTTACTTAGGGGCCAAAGAGAGTGTTATAAAAGAACAACTCAAACATAGGCACCACCGAGCACAGCTCAAAATATTGCTTGGGGATTATTTGCTTCGCAATGAACAAAGAATCTACACTTGTAATAGGCTATCAAGCCACAGCTTGGAAGCCTGTTGTATACACCTAAAACCCCGGGTTAGCCTGCCTTTTTAAGTAAGCCACTCCGTCCAGGTAAACCTGGTATGACCTGCCGAACTTTTGACAAGTCAATCTCATAGATCCTGAACTTGTCAAAGTTAAAACGACGATTGGTTAAAGATTGAGGTCCATCTTAAAAGGCTTTGTAAAATGGTTTAACTCAGCGTCCTGGTAGCCCATGAAAAGCCTCGAATTTGGGGCCTGGCAGCCCGTGAAAAGCCTCGACTACAAGTTTTCATATGCTTTTATTTGCTAAGTTTTTCTCCTTTGATGAGATTGATAATGGTTTTGCTAAACATGTGTTCATTAACCTGGATAAGCTTTCAACTACAAAGTTGTTAGTACATAATTAAGCGTAATCCGGCGCTTATTAACGCGGTCTAGTTTTGACTACAAGTCACCAGTATTATATGTGGATACACCGGTGTTTATTATAAACCCGGTACGGTTTTATCATAGACCGGCACAACATGAAAGGAGTTATCAATACTCCAGGTTGGGGTTACCACCCTCAATATACAAAAGTTGGTCAACCAACAGTATGATACGATATCACAGGTATCGCCTTTTTATCTTTGATTATTCTTTCAAAGTATAGCCTGGGTTATCAATCCATAGGCCATATGTTTTGGCATCATGACCCGTCCAGCGGTAAACCGCCAGGATACCTTCAAATTTCTTGTATGCAGGAACAATTTAAATAAACACCGCTACGGATTTTCTCTTAAAGCATGGTGGATTCACAATATCAGGAAAAATAAGTATGCACAATGGCATACTAGACCAAGTGTTTTCAACTAGCCTATTACAAGGCGCTTAAACAACCCGAAAGAATAAATTGTTTTCGACATAGTGGGGCAGTACACAGAAGGATAAACCGGCCTCTAGTTCATGACTCATCACCGGGCTGAGTTGAAGGCTGTGGATCGTCCTGCGCTGGTGCATCTTCCTCCTCTCTACCCAGTGGCTGGAAGTCAATGGCTGCCCAATCGATTCCAGTCAAGGCTTGGAACACAGCTTCATCACTTATAAGGTTTGAGGGGTCAACATCAGGGGCATAGGTATGCTTACGGATTGGCGGCGTAAGATCTTCTACATCATGTGTTGGCGCAGGAAGTCTTTTGTGATCAGCATCTTAAACCGGCTGGTAGTGAGAGAGGTATGTTTTTGCGGCCAATTTGCTCGCTATAGGGTGCATTTCTTTCGTCAGCCTCCGAGGATCATCATTGTTAAACTCGGAGCCGTCCTATTTTATGCTAGGATAGCCTCTGCCAATATCCGACGAGTCAAGATCCGGTATCCATGCCTTCGCCGCATTAGTGCAGTCAGCGCACCGGCCCTTGCACCTGAACTCTTTGACTCATCCAGACGGGCAGGCAGCATTGACAGTTTCTCAATGGTCTCATTTATCAAAGTTGGAGGCGGTTTGTTATGCGCAGCAGTGCAGATGGCCCGTTGAGCTCCGGAATATAACTGCTCTATCAGTGTATAGGCAACTTTCAGCTTCATCCGCATGTCAGAGCCCAGGTGGGTAATGCGGGTTCCTGTGTCATTGCAAGCATCAGTAAACCGGCAACCGATGAGATAATGCCTATTGAAAAGCTTCAGGAGAGATACTTACCAAAAACAGCAGAGGTCATGGCATTGATCTGCCGCTTTAAACCGGTCAGCTCTTCGACCACCGGTTTAAGGGTTGCCTCTGCATCTTCGGCTCTCTTTTGTAAAGCGGATTTTTCTATGCCCATGTCTGCCTGTTCCTTCTTTAAAGTTTCCTTCAGCTTCTCCATGACTGTTAAAGCGCTGGTCAATTCTTCGTTGGCCTTGGAGGTCTCTGCTTGCTGGGTTTTGATATTTTCTTGAAAGTCGGCGATTTGGGCTTCCTTTTTGCTCAGCTCAGCCTATAAGAGAAGACATATTATGAAGCGGCAGTAAAACTTAGAAGTCCCAAGCACATAACAAGTTATACACTTGGCACTTGGGGGCTAGTGCCTATTTGCTTGATTATCAGAATTTTTTTAACAAGTTTCAAGCACAATACAAGTATTATTCTTGACACTTGGGGGCTAATGTACGTTTGCTCAAAGTAACATCGATTAAAGTCCTGGTTCATCTTGGAAAGATAAGCCGACCCTTAGGAACTACACTGACGTAAGTTTCAAGATTACAAAGTTAAAAGTACCGGTTCATCATAAAACGATAAACCGGCCCTTGGAAGATAAGCATGCATAATTGGATGTTGCAAAGTCCCGATTTAGATTGGCATCATAAATCAGCCCTTGGGGGCTACTGGAGTTGGTACTTGAAATTGGACATAAGAGAGAAAAGGTTATGTAGTTACCTCATAACGCTCCTTCATCAGATGCACTAAACCGGCTTCGTAGTCATGGTTTGTGTGAAGACGGTTTAAAAAGCCAGAGTGAAGTTCTTGGGCGTTGAGGTGGGCGTAGCTTGTCAAGTATGTGCTCCATTTGCCTTTGCCCATAGCAAAAATTTCCTCCTTGGCACTATGCTTTGATAATGCAATAGGATTGCCAGGGGTGGTGTGGTCAACACCAGTGATTATAACATCATCTTCCCGCTCACCAGCAGCCTTTACCGGGTTGACGATTCATCAGCAGCCTTAGCTGGGCTTGATGGCTTATCCTCAGTTGGGACTAGGCTTGCCGGTTTATCTGCCTGAACTGTTGTATCAACTTCTACTTGTTCAGTAAAGTCAAGATCTGGGGTGGCAGATCATCAAGCATGGCGTCGGCATTTGCTCCCTCCGGTTCAACAATCACATGGCCGTCAGACGGTTTATCTACACGACCCTTCTTGCTGGGTCTGGCCTTGGCTCTGAAAGAGAAAGGTATATAGGTCAGTATAACACGTAAGTATAAAGCATCAAAAAGAGAAAGTTTAAGGTGTTTACCCAGGGACGGTCTTGAGGGGCGGAAGCTGTGTGGCAGTTGACTCGCCGGATGATGAAGGAGGCGTTCCTTGATAATTTGAATAGGATGAATTAAGAGGCTATTGGAAATAACCCGCCTTGGGATAGGAAGTATTAGAAGTATTTGAGACCTCAGATCGGCGCTTCCGAACCGGCGTGTTCGGTAGACCGGCTGAAGTGACTACTTGGCCGCTGTGTCGGGTTGTGCGGCGAGCTTCATGTTGCTGCTTCTTCAAAAAAAAGTTTTGGTCCAAGTGAGCTAGGGGGTGATACGTCTTCAACGTATCTATAATTTTTGATTGCTCCATGCTATATTATCTACTGTTTTGGACATTATTGGGCTTTATTATCCACTTTTATATTATTTTGGGACTAACCTATTAACCGGAGGCCCAGCCCAGAATTGCTGTTTTTTTGCCTGTTTTAGGGTTTCGAAGAAAAGGAATATCAAACAGAGTCCAAACGGAATGAAACCTTTGGAAACGTGATTTTCTCATCAGATAAGATCCAGGAGACTTGGACCCTCCGTCAAGAAAGCCACGAGGCGGTCACGAGGGTGGAGGGCACCCCCCTAGGGCGCGCCCCTGCCTCGTGGGCCCCTTGAAGCTCCACCAACGTACTTCTTCCTCCTATATATATCCACGTACCCCCAAACGATCAGAGACGGAGCCAAAAACCTAATTCCACCACCGCAACTTTCTGTATCCACGAGATCCCATCTTGGGGCATGTTCCAGAGCTCCGCCGGAGGGGGAATCGATCACGGAGGGCTTCTACATCATCATCCAAGCCTCTCCGATGAAGTGTGAGTAGTTTACTTTAGACCTATGGGTCCATAGCTAGTAGCTAGATGGCTTCTTCTCTCTTTTTGGATCTCAATACAATGTTCTCCCCCTCTCTCATGGAGATCTATTCGATGTAATCTTGTTTTTGCGGTGTGTTTGTTGAGACCGATGAATTGTGGGTTTATGATCAAGTCTATCTATGAATAATATTTGAATCTTCTCTGAATTCTTTTATGTATGATTGGTTATCTTTGCAAGTCTTCGAATTATCAGTTTGGTTTGGCCTACTAGATTGGTTGTTCTTGCCATGGGAGAAGTGCTTAGCTTTGGGTTCGATCTTGCGGTGTCCTTTCCCAGTGACAGTAGGGGCAGCAAGGCACGTATTGTATCATTGCCATCGAGGATAACAAAATGGGGTTTTTATCATATTGCATGAAACTATCCCTCTACATAATGTCATCTTGCTTAAGGCGTTACTCTGTTTTTAACTTAATACTCTAGATGCATGCTGGATAGCGGTCAATGAATGGAGTAATAGTAGTAGATGCAGAATCATTTCGGTCTACTTGTCTCAGACGTGATGCCTATATACATGATCATCCTAGATATTCTCATAACTCTGCTCAATTCTGTCAATTGCTCAACAGTAATTTGTTCACCCACCGTAGAATACTTATGCTCTTGAGAGAAGCCACTAGTGAAACCTATGGCCCCCGGGTCTCTTTCTCATCATATTAATCTCCATCACTTTATTATTGCTTTGCTTTTACTTTTTACTTTGCATCTCTATACCAAAAATACCAAAAATATTATTTATCATCTCTATCAGATCTCACTTTCGTAAGTGACCGTGAATGGATTGACAACCCCTAAGCGCATTGGTTGCGTTGAGCTATTGTTTTTGTGTAGGTACGAGGGACTTGTGTGTAGCCTCCTACTGGATTGATACCTTCGTTCTCAAAAACCGAGGGAAATACTTACGCTACTTTGCTGCATCATCCTCTCCTCTTCGGGGAAATCCAACGCAATGCTCAAGAGGTTGCAAGAAGAATTTATGGCACCGTTTCCGGGGAGTTGCGCAAAAGTCAACATACCAAGTTGTTGGGGATGTTACTGTTGGGCGTAAACCGGCCTATCTGGGTCGGGTCAACTTCATCAGTAGTTCCAGAAGTGATAAAGCCCAAGAAGGCAGATGAGGGACTAAGGCCCGTAGCCGGTTCAAAACTTGTAGCTGTAAACCGGAATTTGTATATAAACTTGTATTGTAAGTTAGGAATAAGGAGAGACCAACCCGAATACGAATATCGACCGGTGTTGGGACTCTGTGAATCGACGGGTGTCACCCGTGTATATAAGGGGACGACCCGGCGGCAGTTCAAGGACAACAGACAACAACTCGAGACATAGGCGAAGCTTTTTGCTCCCTAGTCATCGAAACCCCATCAATTCCATCACAACTAGACATAGACTTTTACCTTCATCGAAGGGGCCGAACTAGTATAAACTCTCTTGCATCCCTGTGTCCGCTTTAACCCCTTCAAGCTAACCCGTTGCGATGGCTCCACGACTAAGTCCTTTCTCTAGGACATCTGTCGTGACAAAACCACGACAGTTGGCGCCCACCGTGGGGCTATCGCACGATGGTTTCCGATTCTTGGAGGGCCGCTTTGAAGGACTCGAGGGCTACGCTGTAGGCCGGATGACTAAGAGTCATCGCGGCAAGCTCTACATCGACGACGCAGGCTGGGCCCCCGAGGCCGGCTCAATTGAGTACGGGTACCGGGTCCCCTTTGGTGGCATTCACGTTTTCATTGGCAAGATCGGTGAACTGGGCCCTGAGCCGGACATCTGCACCGACCTCATCGAGACGGCTCAGCGTATGCGATCCGCCCGGGTTAAACCGGCCATGAAGCGTGCCTTTGTGGGAGTCATCCATGGAGGAAGTTATGAGGACGGATCGGAATTTTGCGGCGCGACCGTCGTTTATTCCAATGACGAGTCTTCGACCTGAGAAACCGAATCTCTTTATCAACTACAAGATGGCCGGACTGGGAGTTGTTCCGATGGCGACAGTATTCCGGACCCCTTTGATCTGCCCAACCGGGTTGGAATATTCATGGCCGGAACACAAGCAGCACTTCATTCTTCGACAGCTACGACAACGATCTCCGGTTTAGCAGCGGCGACGGCTGCCGGGGCAGGAGGCCCTGTGTGCTCGCCGGCTCAGGTTCTATCAGAGCTATTTGATGCATTGGCTATGGTTATGGCAGAAGTTAATCCGCCGGATCAGGATGTTCACAATGCGAAGATTGCAAAGGTAAAGGAACAGATCACCCAGGCCAAGGCGGATCTGGCGGCTGAGGACACCAGGATGGCCGCAGAGCGGGCCGCTTTAGACGCACAAGCCTACAGGCTTATGTTGGACCAGAGCGCGTCGCATGAAGTCATGAGGAGGAAGCACCGATCCCGTTTACCTCCGGTTTTCGAGGCCAGAGACCTTTTCAACACTCCAGGACCAAGAACCGGCAATCCGCTGGAGGGAAACCGGGCAGAAGCCCCTGGGACCGGTGCACCAGTTCAGCCTCGTCAGATGGACCCGCCTCGTCAAAACACCATTATACCTCAGGCTGCTTTAACACCTCTGGGTCACTACTCCAACCCAATGGACAATCTTGTTGCCGCTGCGGCACGACTAGAGGCCATTCCAATTGAAGGTGACTCGCCGCAGGCAATAGAGACGCGACGGGTCAAGGAACTTCTGAGGACAGCTTTGGTCCAACAGGAAGCGTACTCGTATAGCCGCGACCGGATCCACTCGACCCCCCGTCCAAGCCGGAGCTATAGCAGACATATGGATGAACCAGCAGTGTCGAGTAATGAACGACGTGGAGCACCCTGTGACAACAACCCGGCGGGTAGTGCTGATAACGCTCAGGGAGTGGTGGACCGGGCCCACGCACGCAGGGAGGCGAGTTAGCCACACAGCATCAGGCTCGGCAGCTCACGCCGGTTCGTCCAACCGCCTTGACCGAACCTGGTGTTACTTCTAGT
Organism: Triticum monococcum; assembly: GCA_034509565.1. Classification (NCBI taxonomy): domain Eukaryota; kingdom Viridiplantae; phylum Streptophyta; class Magnoliopsida; order Poales; family Poaceae; genus Triticum; species Triticum monococcum. The sequence continues at coordinate 391,763,297 of CM067841.1, forward strand.
TCTTTGGGGGTACCTTGCCTTATCCCCGCTTTACGCAACGTGCGCCTGCCCAAGGATTTCAAAGGCCCGCGCAAGGTACCAAATTACACGGCGGATCAACCTCCAGAGACATGGGTGGAGAGCTATGAGATGGCCATGGAGATGCTTGATGTGGATGACGCGGCGTGTGCGAAATACTTCACCATGATGCTTGAAGGAACGGCCCGTACTTGGTTAAAAAGCTTGCCGGCTAATTCTATCAGTTCATGGGCCCAATTACGAGCCCGGTTTATCAGCAATTTCAAGGATACCTGTAAACAGCCTATGTCGATAGTGGACTTAGCTGCATGCGTCCAGGAGGAAGGAGAATCAACGACTCATTGGGTGCGCCGGGTTTCACAAGTGTTGCACTCCTTAGACCGCATCAACGCTGACACCACAGTATTAACCCTAGAAGGCAAGTGCCGGTTTGGGCCCTTGAAGCTGAAGTTGGGACGGATGAAGCATCATTGCACAGACATGGGGACCCTCATGGCCGCTTTGGTGAAATATGCTGATTCTGATAGTACCAAGGACCCCGAGTCTGATGATGACAAGACAGGGAAGGGAAAGAGGAACAACAACTCCAAAGGTCAGCAACATCACTGGGCAGGCAATGGTGGTGGAGGCAAGCGTAAAGCGGATGGTAACATGGACTTTGTGGCTAATACCAACACACAGGACAATGGCCAGCGACGCAAGGGTAGACCAAAAAACCATAATGGGGCGCCCAACCCTAACCCAGACCGCCTAAACTATCTGCTAAGCCAGCCCTGTCCAAGACATGGGACGAAGGAGGCGCCAGCAAACCACCTTTGGAAGGATCGCTTTATTATGCAGGAGTTCAAGAATTCTAATAATTTCCGGTATGATCACGAATCTGGCGGTGGCTCAGGATCCGGGCCGGGTTACGGTGGAGGAAGTTCCGGTTCAGGATTTAATGGTAATCTGGGCGGACGTAATGGTTAAAATAGTCAGAACAACCAGGGTGGTTACAACCAACAGCAGCAACAGTCAGGTTACCAGAGCAACCCAAAGCAGTTGAGTAGTGGGCAGTACCATGTCTTCACCACTAGCTTGGACAAGCGAGACCAGAAGGTTCAGAGGCGGGCGGTCAACTCTGTTGAACCGGCCATACCCCGTTATCTACGTTGGTCTGAACAACCAATCGTATGGAGCAGAGAGGATCACCCTCCCCAGGTCGATAATCCGGGTCAGTTAGCTCTGGTGGTGGCGCCTTGGGTGGGAGGTTACAAGTTCACCAAGGTGCTCATGGATGGAGGGAGCAACACTAACATCCTGTACTATGAGACCTTCCGTCGTATGGGACTAACAGATAAGAATCTCAAACCGTCTAATACAGTATTCCATGGTGTAGTGCCTGGCAGATCAGCATATCCCGTTGGTAAGATAGCTCTGGAAGTGGCCTTTGGGGATGATCATGATTCCAGGTCGGAGACATTGACGTTTGAAGTGGTGAAAATCCAAAGTCCATATCATGCCCTGTTTGGGCAACCGGCCTACGCCAAGTTTATGGCTCAGCCCTGTTATGTGTATTTGCAGCTCAAGATGCCGGGTCACAAGGGGACAATAACGGTTCACGGAAGCCGCAAAATCGCTTTGGAGTGTGAGGAAGGAGATGCGGCCTATGCAGAGTCAGTCTGTGCCACCGAGGAGTTGAAGTATTATAAAGACAATGTTGATCCGGCGGACATGACTCCGTTGAAGAAGCCAACTATGGAGCATGATCCGGCCCTGAAGTTCAAATCAACAGCAGAAACTAAGCTTGTTGACTTCGTACCTGGCAATTTGTCCAAGCAGTTCAACATCAGTGCCAACTTGGATCCGAAATAGGAAAGCGCGCTCATCGAGTTCATCCGTGAGATTCGGGACATTTTTGCATGGAAGCCCTCTGACATGCCAGGTGTACCGAGGCAACTCGCTGAGCACACACTTAATGTGGATCCTAAATATAAACCGGTGAAACAGTTCCTCCACTGGTTTAACGAAGAAAGACGCAAGGCGATTGGAGAAGAGGTAGCCAGGCTCTTAGCAGCTGGCTTTATTGTTGAAGTTTTTCACCCCGAGTGGCTTGCCAATCCGGTGCTGGTCCTCAAGAAAAATGGCACCTAGCGCATGTGTGTGGATTACACAGATCTTAATAAAGCTTGTCCAGCAGATCCTTTTTCCCTCCCCAGTATTGATCAAATTATTGATGCTACGGCGGGTTGTGAGCGTTTAAGTTTTTTGGATGCATATTCTGGCTATCATCAAATCAAAATGGCAGTTAAGGACCAGGAGAAGACAACATTTATAGCTCCCTTTGGAGCCTTCTGCTATGTGTCTATGCCCTTCGGGCTCAAGAGTGCCCAGGCAAATTACCAACGGTGTGTACAAAATTGTCTTCACAAGCATATTGGCCGTAATGTACATGCTTACGTGGATGATATCGTGGTTAAGTCCAGGGAGAAGGAGACTCTGATTGGTGATTTGAAGGAAATCTTTGATAACCTGAGAACATACAAGATGATGCTTAATCCGGACAAGTGTGTCTTTGGTGTACCGGCGGGCAAGCTATTGGGTTTTCTGGTGTCCAACAGGGGAATTGATGTCGGCGTTCTGGGAACGGGGGTCCCCAGACTTGCCTGCCTGCGGCCTGCGGCATGGCTCGAGTGGGGGCCCAGCATGGCCCATCTTCACCAACACAAGACTCAAGACCCTCGCGAGGGGCCAAGCCTCGCGAGGCGGACGACACGGCGCATCCTCAGGCTGGCTCGCGAGGAGACGGAGATATCAAGGCGGGGTGCCTCGCGAGGTGCCAGTGACGCGAGCCATGACGATCGAGGGTGCCAGGCGGGCACCAGCGCGCAGTGTCCTCCTTTCCTCTTTGGTGCAAAGGGGGCAAGCGCATCCGCGGAGTACCGAGGCATCAGGCAAAGGTTTCCATTTCGGTGCAACAAGGCCAGGACCAAGCGGACTACGAGATGGAGGTCACCATGGAGCCCAGCACAGCGTCACCGCAGAGTCTTTCGCAGGCGAAGACCACCTTTAGTCAGGATAAGAGTACTTGCTGTCCCCCTTCAAATTAGCCTGCCATTGTTGGCTCCCTTCCCGCTCAATATTTGGGAAGAGGACCAGGGCCTCTATAAATAGGACCAGCCGCCCACATAGCAAGGGGTGCGGTTTTCAGGTGGAGGAGGATCGAAATCAAAGAGAGAGAGAGAGAGGGAGGGAGGGAGAGAGAGAGAAGGGCGACTGAACTCCTCAGTTCGTCGCCCCAGCTAAGAACTGACCCTCGCGAGGCAGTTCTTCCTTGTATCGTTCATCATCACCAGCCCCAGGAGGCAATCCACCCACCACACACTGGAGCAGGGTATTACACCGCAATGGTGGCCCAAACCAGTATAAATCTTGTGTCTCTTGTGTGATTCCTTTAGTAGTTTAGATCTTTGTGAGACGGGGAGGTTGAGGACGAGATCTCCGCGCGCACCCCAGTGTTCGAACCTTAAGGGTCTGCCGGAACCCGAAATCCGACATTTGGCGCGCCAGGTAGGGGTGCGCCGGAATTCGTCTTCCACCGCTCCGCTCTCCTCCGACCGTCACATCCATGTCTGACGCTCGTCGGGCCCGCACCGAGCGCTCGGCCGCCACCGCTTCTCGCGTCGCCCGGATGGCCCCCGTCGGTAGGCGTCCTTGTCGTTCCCCGTCGCCCGCCGTCGACACCGCCACCGGCCCGGCGGGAAACAAGCGGCGAGCGCCACTCCGGCATCCACCCGCATGACGGAGTGACTGCGCCACGACGTCGACGCCTCCGGTCGTTGCGGCCCTCCTGGGCGGCTCGCAGGCGCCGCCCACAAGTCGTCACGTCAAGCCCTTTGCCCGCCGGGTTAGCACCGTCTCCGCACGACAGGGGGCTCCCCCGGACCGGGCGGCGCCCGAGGCCGGCCTGACCTTCAGCTCGGAGGACCACCCCACCAACCCGGTCGGCTCGGGCGCACTCCCGCTGTTGTGCACCCCCACTATCTTCCAGGTCGCCGTCACCAGGACCCTCGTTGACGGCGGCGCGGGCCTCAGCGTGCTTTCGGTCGAGACTTCCAGCCTCCTCTGCATACCTTGGGAGCGGCTGCGACCCAGTCGATCTTTCTTGGGTGTCGGGGGCGGATCATCCGACTCCTTGGGACAGATCCGGCTCCCGGTAACCTTCGGCACCTACGACAACTTCCGCACGGAGATGGTCGACTTCGACATCGCCCCCATCGGCCTCCCTTATAACGCCATCCTTGGCTACCCAGCTCTGGCTCAATTCATGGCCGCCACGCACCCGGCGTACAACCTCATGAAGATGCCCGGGAGCAGCGGCACCCTCGCCGTGCACGGGGGCACCGGGGACGCCCTGCAAGTACTCAAGCTCGCCTCCAAAACGGCGGCACCGGCACGGCCCGTTGACGCGGAGACCCCTGAGCCCAAGGGGGCTGCGCCCACCAAGAAGAAGCAGTTGTTCACCCAGGACAAAGCAGAAACCAAGCAGATACCCGTCGACGAGGACGGGTCCTCCGGTGCCACTTTCACCATAGGAGCCAACCTAGAGCCTGAGCAGGAGGAGGCCTTGGTCAAGTTCCTGCGCTCGAATAAGAAGGTATTTGCTTGGGAGCCAGATCAGCTGGCGGGGATCCCCAGAAGTGTCATCGAGCATCACCTCAATGTGTGCCCAAACGTACGCCCCGTGAAGCAGAAGGCCAGGTGGCAGTCCACGGAGAAGCAGGCTTTCATCGCCTAAGAGACCCGCAAACTAGAGGCCGCCGGGGTCATTCGCGAGGTCCGATACCCGGATTGGTTGGCCAACCCTGTCATTGTGTCCAAGAAGGGGGGGGGGGAAGAACGCATGTGTGTCGACTTCACCAACCTCAACAAGGCATGCCCGCAAGATCTGTTCCCGCTCCCCCGCATCGACCAGATTGTCGATTCCACTGCGGAGTGCGACCTGCTATGCTTCCTGGACGCCTTCTCCAGGTATCACCAGATCAAGATGGCCGTGGAAGACGTTGAGAAGACCGCCTTCTTGACCCCGTGCGGGGTATACTGCTATACATGCATGCCGTTCGGGCTGCGTAACGCAGGGGCAACCTTTCAGCGACTGATGCACATCACCTTGGGCCAGCAGCTCGGAAAGAATGTCGAAGCCTACGTTGATGACATTGTGGTAAAATCTCGGGAGGCCAAGACCCTGATACAAGACCTGGAGGAGACCTTCGCGAGCCTCGACGTAGTAAACCTGCGGCTCAACCCGAAGAAATGTGTGTTTGGCGTCCCCTCAGGCAAGCTCTTGGGATTCCTCGTGTCCCATCGTGGCATCGAGGCCAACCCCGAGAAGGTCAAGGCGGTCGAAGACATGAGTCCACCAAAGACCCTCAAAGAAATGCAGAAGCTCACTGGGCGCGTGACCGCGCTAGGGCACTTCATCTCCAAACTGGGGGAGCGAGCGCTGCCTTTCTTCCAGCTGATGAAGAAAAAGGGGCCCTTTGAATGGACTGAAGAGGCAGATAAGGCGTTTCAAGATCTCAAGAGGTACCTGACCAGTCCCCCAGTCATGGTGGCTCCGCGCCCTCAGGAGCCCCTGCTGTTGTACCTCGCCGCCACACCCTACTCCGCCAGCGCAGCCCTGGTGGCGGTTAGGGAGGAGTGCCAAGTCAAGGTCGTAGCGGCAGCCCGAGGCAGGACAAAACGGGAACAAGGAAAGCCTGCAGAAGCCACAACCGCAGCTGAGGAGGGTCAGCTGCCGAGGAATGCATCGGGGGCAGGAGAGGCCGCCCGACCAGATGGTCCACCTCCCGAGGCCACATCGCCCTGTGAGACGCCCTTACCTCCCGAGGGCGCGGCAACCCCAGATGCTCCTAGCCTTGTCGAGCACCCAGTTTACTTTGTTAGCACGGTGCTACGGGATGCGAGGGCACGGTACCCAATGCCTCAGAAGCTCCTCCTCGCGCTACTGGTAGCTTCGCGCAAGCTGCGTCACTACTTCCAGGCTCATCCCATCAACACCGTCTCGTCATACCCCCTGGAGAGAGTGCTCAGGAGCCCTAACTCAACCGGAAGGGTCACTGAGTGGAACATAGAGCTGCAGGCATTTCAGCTCGAGTTCAGCACAACCAGGGTCATCAAAGGAGCAGCGTTGGTGGATTTTGTGGCAGAATGGACGGAGGCACCAGGCCTCAATGCCGACGAGGATCGGTCCCTCTCCCCGGGGAGCGAGGCGCTAGAAGGCTGGGTCATGCACTTCGACGGGGCGTTCTCCAGACATGGTGCTGGGGCTGGGGCGGTGCTTATATCGCCCACTCAGGACAAGCTCTACTACGCCGTACAGCTCTGTTTCCAGCAAGGTGAAAAGATCTCCAACAACATAGCGGAGTATGAAGGTTTGATAGCGGGTTTGAAGGCCTTGGCAGCCCTGGGGGTGAAATGCCTCACCATTAAGGGCGATTCGCAGCTCCTTGTTAATTTCTCCAACAAGGTGTACGAGCTGAAAGATGAGCACATGGAAGCCTACCTTGCGGAGGTCCGCTGGATGGAGAAGCGGTTCTGGGGGTTGGAATTGCAGCATGTGCCCTGTGGCACCAATCAGGAGGCCGACGACATCGCCAAACAGGCGTCCAGACGGTTACCTCAGGAGCCTGGTGTCTTCGAGGAGCGGCTCTTCAAGCCCTCAGCCTTGCCGTCATTGTCAAACACGGCTCAGCCTCGGGAGGAGCTCCCCCAGCCACCTGCCTCAGGAGCCCCGGTCTGTGGCCCGGCCTCAGGAGCATGCCTGCTCCTGACGATGGAACCTCAGGAGGGATGCTGGATCACGGAGCTCCGGAGTTACTTAACAGAAGGGACCTTGCTGGAGAAGGAGGAGGAAGCGGAGCGTGTGGCACGGCAGGCCACGGCGTACTGCATCAAGGATGGAGAGCTCTACCGAAAGCGACCAAACGATGTATCCCTGCGCTGCATCTCCAGGGAGCAAGGAAAGGAACTGCTGGAAGACATACACGGCGGAGACTATGGACATCATTCATCATCACGGACCCTCGCCGGCAAGGCGTTCCGCAGTGGGTTTTATTGGCCCACCGCACTCAATGACACCGTCGAACTGGTGAAAGCTTGTGAGGCCTGCCAGTTCCACGCCAAGCAAATCCATCAGCCGGCGGGAGGCCTGCAGACTATACCCCTTTCGTGGCCATTCGCAGTCTGGGGGCTGGACATCTTGGGCCTGTTTCCTCGGGCGCCAGGGGGCTACCGCTACCTCTACGTCGCCGTGGACAAGTTCACCAAGTGGGCTGAAGTGGAGGCCGTCCGCACCATCCCCGCGGGCTCCGCGGTCAAGTTCATCAGGGGCATCGTGAGCCGGTTCGGGGTGCCGAACCGCATCATCACAGACAACGGTTCGCAGTTCACCAGTAACCTCTTCAAAACATACTGTGCTAACCTTGGAACGCAGATATGCTACGCTTCAGTGGCGCACCCCCGAAGCAACGGCTAGGCCGAGCGAGCCAACACGGAGGTCCTGAGAGGCCTCAAGACCAGGACGTTCAAGAAGAAGCTGGAGGCCTGTGGCCGAGGTTGGTACGACGAGCTTCAGTCCGTGCTGTGGTCCATCCGCACCACCGCGACCAAACCGACTAGAGAAACCCCATTCTTCTTGGTCTACGGAGCGGAGGAAGTCCTCCCTCACGAGGTCAGACGTCGCTCCGCGCGGGTCCTGGCGTTCGACGAGGCGCAGCAGGACGCCATGCGGGGGACGGACCTCGTGTTGGGGGAGGAACGTCGCCGGGAGGCCGCGCTGCGAGCGGCGAGGTATCAGCAAGCGCTGCGGCGGTACCACTGCCGCAACATCCGCCCCAGGACCCTTGAGGTAGGGGACCTCGTGCTCAGGCGGGTCCTCTCCAGGGAGGGATTGCACAAGCTCTCTCCCATGTGGGAGGGCCCGTTCAAGGTTGTTCATGTTTCCAGGCCCGGCTCCGCGCGCTTGGAGACTCAGGAGGGAGTGCCGGTCCAGAACGCGTGGAACATCTAGCACCTCCGGAGGTTCTACCCCTAAAAAGGCCCAGAGCCTATGAAGCAAGGCGAGTGCCTGTGAAGATCATCGCTTTGGAAAAAGGCCCAGAGCCTGTGAAGCAAGGCGAGTGCCTGTGAAGATCATCTCTTTTTGAAAAGGCCCGGAGCCTGTGAAGCAAGGCGAGTGCCTATGAAGATCATCGCTTTGGAAAAAGGCCCAGAGCCTATGAAGATCATCACTTTTGAAAAAGGCCCAGAGCATGTGAAGCAAGGCAAGTGCCTGTGAAGATCATCGCTTTGGAAAAAGGCCCAGAGCCTGTGAAGCAAGGCGAGTGCCTGTGAAGATCATCTCTTTTTGAAAAGGCCCGGAGCCTGTGAAGCAAGGCGAGTGCCTGTGAAGATCATCTCTTTTTGAAAAGGCCCGGAGCCTGTGAAGCAAGGCGAGTGCCTGTGAAGATCATCTCTTTTTGAAAAGGCCCGGAGCCTGTGAAGCAAGGCCAATGCCTGTGAAGCTCGCCGCCCCGTGACACTCTCACGTAATAATGAGTGGGGCTGTACACGCCCCGGAGTCTCAGGAGCGCCGGCCTCAGGCCCTGGGGCTCCCTCCCACGCCCAGTGGAAGCACTTAGCTCCGCGCTGGTGAGAAGACGTCGAAGACTAGATTAGGTGCCGGACGCGCCTTTTTCATTTGCTTTCCGCAGTTGACGTGTTTGTTTGCATTTGGAGTCTTATTGAAGTTGTCACTGTTGCTGATTTGTGGCTCGTCGATTTTCGCTCCTCGCTTTGGTTTCTCTCGTAAACAACCTCGCGAGGGTTTCTGCCCTAGCCGCAGGAAGGATTTCGCGACCCTGGCACATTACAGGAGCACCCCTTCTAGTCCGTGCCCCTCGGGCACCGCGACACGCACACAGGGCCTGGGTCGGTCGCCCCACCCCCGGCAGGGGTCGAAAACTATCTACGCACAGGCGAGAAATCAAGAGGCGCAAAAAATGAGGTCAAGGTAATAGCTAAAACGGCAATGTTTCCCAACACGCCCCAAGGGGGCTCCATGCAGTTGTTCTGTCTTACACAGGGAACAAAAGAGAAAGGAAAAAGATGAGCCCGGCGTAGCCCCCCCTCACATTGACCCGCGGAGGCGACACGGGCTGCCTCAGGGCCTCAGGCGGACTCCCTCTTGCGCTTCACCGGGGCACGACGGCGGGCGGACGAACCGCCACCTCCCAAGCAATCTCGACGGCGTGGGGGAGGACTGCTGCCACCGCTGGAGGAGTCGCTTGAGGAAGAGCTGATGAAGCTTGGGGAGTCGCGGACGCCGCCATCCGCGCGGGCGCTATCTCCTCCATCGCCATCGGAGCGGGGCCCGCGGACGCGGTCGTCGTCCTCAAGGCAGCACCCCGCGCGGCGACCATCTTCCCCGAACACCCTCACATAGAGGGTGGCATCGCCGTCGAACCTGAAGTGCAGAGTGCACCGACGCTCCAGGCCGCGAGCGCGGGTGAACGCCTGCTAGCCACGAGTGAAGGCCAAGCCCCCACTGGCGGAGACCTCCAGCGCGACCCACGAGGACCTGCTGCAGCAGCCCTCCGCCTGGAGCCAGAGGCCACCAAGAGCGCCGGCCGGGAGTTCACCAAGGAGGAAGCGAGGGAGCGGGAGCCGAGCGCGAGTCGGCTCCGCCGACCAGACGACAAACTCCGGCAGCGCCTGCATAGCGCGAAAGCGCGGCCTGGGAGAACGCGCGACCCAGGCGCGTCCTTCGGCTACGGCGGCTCGCCCGCCGCCGCGCTGGGAGCCGCCCCCATGGCCACCGGACGCGGCCGGGGCGGCCACCGGATGCTTCCGAGGGCGCCCACGACCACGCTTGGGCGGGGGAGAGGCAGGACCAACCTGGAGGGCCTTCCCCTTCTCCGCAGCCGAGAACTTCCTCGATGGAGCCATCAAACCAAGACGGAGCAAGAACTGAGGCGAATGAGAGGGCAAGAAGAGATGGATTGGAAGGGCACGCGCGGTGCCGTACTTATAGCCGGTGAAGGCCAACCGCCAGACTCCATGATCATAGGTAATCATGACACGATTTGCATGCAGGGACTCGTCCAGCTCGCGTGATCACCAAGGCGTCGTGGGGAAGTGGAGTCGCCCACGTCCAATCAACCGCCACGCGGCGCCCAAGGCCGCAGGCTGTTAGGGCCCGCGGCGCTTCGCCATTGCCCTTTCTCCTCTCGGCACAGCCGAGTCCGTGCGCGCCTTGGGCCCGGGGGCTACTGCCGGCATTCTGGGAATGGGGGTCCCCAGACTTGCCTGCTTGCGGCCTGCGACGTGGCTCGAGTGGGGGCCCAGCATGGCCCATCTTCACCAACACAAGACTCAAGACCCTCGCGAGGGGCCAAGCCTCGCGAGGTGGACGACACGGCGCATCCTCAGGCGCAGCCTCCTCAGGATGGCTCGCGAGGAGACGGAGATATCAAGGCGGGGTGCCTCGCGAGGTGCCAGTGACGCGAGCCATGACGATCGAGGGTGCCAGGCGGGCACCAACGCGGGCAGCGTCCTCCTTTCCTCTTTGGTGCAAAGGGGGCAAGCGCATCCACGGAGTACCGAGGCATCAGGCAAAGGTTGCCATTTCGGTGCAACAAGGCCAGGACCAAGCGGACTACGAGACGGAGGTCACCATGGAGCCCAGCACGGCGTCACCGCAGAGTCTTTCGCAGGCGAAGACCACCTTTAGTCAGGATAAGAGTACTTGCTGTCCCCCTTCAAATTAGCCCGCCATTGTTGGCTCCCTTCCTGCTCAATATTTGGGAAGAGGACCAGGGCCTCTATAAATAGGACCAGCCGCCCACATAGCAAGGGGTGCGGTTTTCAGGTGGAGGAGGATCGAAATCAAAGAGAGAGAGAGAGAGAGAGAGAGAGAGAGAGAGAGGGAGAGAGAGAGAGAGAGAAGGGCGACTGAACTCCTCAGTTCGTCGCCCTAGCTAAGAACTGACCCTCGTGAGGCAGTTCTTCCTTGTATCGTTCATCATCACCACCCCAGGAGGCAATCCACCCACCACACACTTGAGTAGGGTATTACACCGCAATGGTGGCCCGAACCAGTATAAATCTTGTGTCTCTTGTGTGATTCCTTTAGTAGTTTAGATCTTTGTGAGACAGGGAGGTTGAGGACGAGATCTCCGCGCGCACCCCAGTGTTCGAACCTTAAGGGTCTGCCGGAACCCGAAATCCGACAATTGAGGCTAATCCGGAGAAGTTCACGGCCACCACCTCCTTGGCTAAACCAAAGTGTATCAATGATGTTGAAAAAAACGAATCAATTTGGTTGGAGCTCTGCCGCTGATGAAGCATTTGAGGACTTAAAGCGGCAGTTGGCCAATCCGCCTGTGCTCGTGTGGGGACCCCGACTCATAAGTCGTGATCACCGTATGCACGTGTACAGTGACCCTAGAGATCAATGCTCACTGAACACACAGAAGCTGAATAACAAGAGTCTTACATCCATACATACCGTATTACACAAGTAGGACCATTATGGTCAAGTCTTGAGTATAGCATCGTAGCGGAAATCTTCGTCGATAACTTGGACCCATGCCATCTACCTTAACCCTATAGGCATTCTGACTGGGAAGCGTCCTAGCTCGCATGCTCGTCACCGAAGTATTCTTCTTCATATCATGTTCTTCCATGCCTGGCTAATAAAATAACTAGTGGCAAGCCAATGAGTACTTTGAATGTACTCGCAAGCAACCCAAGGGTGATAACAGAATAATTATGCAAGGCACTACTGCTAATTTGGCATTTTTGCGGAAAGCTAGTTTTTGTCATGCAAGTATGATCAACATTTATCAAGGATATGAATGTGTCTGCAACAAGTATCAGGAGGTTACAGACATCAACATCGGGATAGAGTTGTGAACAACTCATACTCAAGCTCATTGTGACTTCCTCACGAATCGCGTCAATAGTTTTACCAAACCGTGTTGCTTGTCAGAAACATATGGACGTAGTCTAAGCAGCACCACCCAACTGTCCTTGACCATGGACACGGCTATTCGAATAGTTTTACACTCTGCAGAGGTTGCACACTTTACCCACAAGATCCGGGGAACTTCCGTGTCATCCACGACCCGCGGTACCTCAAGTACCCGGGGTAAGCACCCGATCACTATCTTTCCCTAGACGACACTAACAAGGAGTCCACTCGTTGTTCCGTATCCTCATGATGTACATCATACGAGACTCACTCGATATCGTAACATCCGAGACGGGACACAACGATGTATCCGGTGCCCTGTGAAAACAGTCATGGCCGCCCTACCTGGCACGACCCCGTCCCGAGAGAGAGCACCAACTCTCCCCTGTCACTAGTAATGCGGGCTCCAAGCTAGTATCGGCCTAGGTAATCAATAATGCCCTTTCCCATACAAGGGTAGAGTGGTTGCGCATGTAAGGTTGGGACAGTCGACAAATCTTAAATCTAATCCGTCTCTGTAAACAACACTTTTATTGAGCCTCGGTACACTACCTCTCCACCAAGCAGTGACCTAGTTCATCATCATCTCCCAGGGGCATTAGTGGCACCCACTGGGCTGTATGCAAGTATGTCAAACCACACTTGTTTCTTCCCATGCATAACCCTGACCCACTTTGCGTAGCCATTTACTATAGCATATTTCTACAACCCACCAACGCAACTCTAAGCAAGGGTAGAGTCATGAACAATGCAAGTATCAATGGAGTATGCAACGGAGGCAAGCCTAGCAAGGTTGCCATTCAAGGTATATCATGCACTCAGTGAAGCAACGAAAATGCAATCATGATGTAAAATGGTTCATCATGGTCAAAGGGCTGCTTGCTTGGTTCATCAGAGTCTTGAGATCTTCTGGTCCTTCTCCAAGTACTCCGTCTACTTCGGCAACTAACGTCGGAAACAATCACAATAAGCAACACAACAAGGCAAGAATAAATGTGCTCTAAAAAATATGAAGTTGACTTTTATTGGATACCTCTGGTCATAAGACGAATGACCAAAGTGATTTAATTGGAAGTGGATCAATGGATATTTCTAAACATTTCGATATGTTGGAATCAAGGGGTTTATGGAATTGCAAGAAGTGTACAAAAAAATTATTTTGAAAAATGAGAAAAGGCACCCATTTAACAAAGAATGATTCTTGAGGCACCTAGGAGTTCGTTTCACTAGATTTGGAGTTCAAATAATTTCTCTATGAATTTGCAAAGTTGGCTATATATGAATAAATAGACCATTATTTGAGGTGATACAGAAAGTATTAGTAAAAATGTTCAAAAACTAAGTTTTGAACTTATAGACATCTAGAATTTTGAATCATGGAATTTGGATCAAAAATGGGCTCTCTGTGATTTTCTAAATTTATGACAGAAATGGAAAAATGGTATTTGATAATTATTTGTGAAAGAAATATTTCTGTAAAAATGTGCAAATAGCACCATGAGATAGGGCATGAATTTAAGAACTACTAGAAATTTGAATCATCAAATTTGGAGCTAATTTGAATTGTTTATGGGTCTTACAATTCTACAGAAAAAGAAAAGAAGAAAATCTTATGCTTATACCTAAAACACGCATGGGTGAGGGATAGCAACTGGGTCGGCCCAGTGGCTCAGCTGAACACGGGAAGTGCCACGTCTAAGGCACCCTCACGCGTTACGCTTCCGCTGCAGGGAATCGCCCCACAAAGAAACCGTGTCCACTTAACTCATGGGCCCGCCCCACTATGCCGCTGACGCGCGGGGCCCACATGTCAGGTTCGTCCCCCACCTCCCGCTCGAACAAACACGAGGCAGGGGAGGCAGGGCCGAATGCTTGCGGGCGAGGGCTCTGGCGGCACAGGCCACCTCCGGCTATGCCCGGCACACCGACGGCTTCGGGAGAGCCTGACGCACCCGCCAAGGTGCGCCACGACTGCTAGGGCAGTCGGATGCAGCCGGTGCATCACCCGCGGCGGATGGAGGCGGCGGCAAGATTAGGGCATGGCGCTGCAGCCGCGGAGAGGAAGAAATGGAGCGGGGGGATATGAATGATGGCGGAGGCGATGTTATGGGACGATGAGGTGGAGAGGAGGGGCTCGGGTTGGCACGAATTTAAGCGAAGTCCGGCGGCTTGGCTCCGGCCATGGAGGTGGTTGGAGGGCACGAGGAGGGGAGTGGGTTGGTCCAGGGGGTCACTGGGAGTGAGAGAGGGCGAAGGGGATCCAGAGGGAGGCCTGCTACGGCTTTATATAGCGAAGGCCTCGGCTCACCGTGGGCTCATGCGCCAGCGAGCTCGTGCTCGTCACTACGGGCCTTGGGATGGTGATGCGCCGTGTCTAGGGCGTTCGTGGAGGAGGTCTACGACCAGGGGAAGGGAGAGAAGGAGTGGGGAAGTGCCAGGGCATCGCGCGTGTGAGGCTGCCCATTGGAGCGCTTGGGCGGCCGGTGCGCGTGCGAGAGGAGGCTAGAGGAGGAAGAGAGAGGAGGGGGCCAGGGGCGTGGCGTGTTGCGGACGTCGAGGCACGTCAGCAGGCGTGCGGGGGAGGGCCGAGGTGGTCGGAGGCATTGGGCAGAGGGCAGCTACAGTGCAAGGGCGCACTGTAGCGTGCTCCAGAGCATGCATATGGCCGGCATGGCCATTTTAAAAGGTCAGGGGCATGTCCACTTGTGTCCTGGAGCTTCCTTGGATGCTCTAGAGTGGTTAGGAGCTAGGTGGGGGGCTGCATATAGAAATGAGAGAGAGAGAGGAGGAGTTGCCATGGGTAAACAGAGAGAGAAAGAGATGGGTTTCACCCCCAATTAATTGAGCTGTTGAAGGAGGAGAGTTACTGTAGGTAGGAGGTGACCTGGGGCAGCTGTGGTAAAAAGTTGAGGCCATGGAGATTAGTGGAAGAGGTCAAAAATTGAATTTTGGTAAAGTGGCAGAAGGTGTTTGATGCTTGTTTGGGTAAGCAAATGAACCTCATTTGGCATGAGACTCCACAGGATGAAATGGCACATATAATTAGGTCCTTCCACCTATTTTGAGATCATTTGGGCAAAGTTGCCAATGCAACTTTTGTAAACCCTAGAAATTAGCAGAAATGGACTTGTGTAGATCTTGTTGAGAAAATCATTTCTCCTTGATGCACCACTTGGTGTAGTGGCCTCATTTGGTCATCTGAACATGCTCACAAAAGTTGGGGTCAAGGAGAAAAAGTTGGCAGAACAAACTTGTTCAAATTTGATTCTGGTTAGAGAGGGTTTTGGGGTACTTTGATCAAGATAAATTCTCTCCAACTTGTGCCATTTGGTCTAGATGCATTATTACACCATTTGAGAATGTGCACCAAGTTTGAGAGCATTTGGACATGTTTGACACCGCAAAGCTGTTCAAACTTCAAAAAGGACAGAAGTGGTTTTGAGAGGGTTTCATGGGGTTATACTGTTCTCCATGACATGGTACTTGGCAAGATCATCAAAAATGTCATATGTGACATGTTAGAATTTTCCTGGATTTATTTCAAAATATTTCTTATAGAAATATTTCAAATCCTTGAAATGGACAGAAATAGTTTTGGGAGGTTTTGTCCAATATTTTGAAGATGACCATGTGTTGAAACTCATATATATGGACAATATATGTCCATTGAGTCTCCCTAATTTTTCTCAAATATTTTTAAAGCTTTAAAATAATTTTAACCTATTTAAGACCATTTCTGGCCTTAAGAAAAAGCCTTTAAATAAAATAGTAAAATAACTTTTAAAATTATATTTTTGTGGTTTCTGGGTATCCTATATCTAATAGGAGTCAAAAATATTTTTGGAAAGATTTTTACTGCCCTTAATTAAGTACTTGCAGTGCAAACCTCAATTCAGGGGTTTTTGGAAAACTAATTTTTGAAAATACTTTTTGGCCAAATTATTTTTGTAAGAAAATATTATATTTCTTTATACACGTGGTATGATCATTGGGAAAAGGTTTTGGATCAAGGAGAAGGAGTATAAGAGTTGGAGGATTTATTTGATTTTTAGAGCACTTGCAAACAACACACAAAATCCAATCAAGCAAAGTCCAAAACACTCAAAAGTTTTTGTAAAACCACATTTTATCATGATTTAATACCTTAAGTGTTGTGGCATGAAAATCAGGGTGTGATAGACCTACCCCCCTTACAAGAATCTTGTCCCCGAGATTCCCAGACTAGGCGCGGAAAGGAATATGGAAACTTGGATTTGGGGTAGTCTTCACGTCCTCATACTGCTTCTGCTTCCATTTGGTGCTCCATTGAACCTTGAAGGACTCGATGGCGTGGCTTCGTGTTTGTCGTCCTGCTTGATCCAGATTGCATTTGGGGTCTCTCGCGTAGGTCATATTGGGCTGGGGGTCAATGGTTCGGTGGTTGATGCCCTGGTAGGGATCGGGCTAGTTAGGAAGTCGGAAACGTTTCCAGAGTTGAGTCGTGTAGAAAAAAACGTTGTGTACAGTGGGTGACTCAGGGGATAACTCTAGCTGGTAGACGTCTATTCTTCGTCTTGCAGTGACCTTGGAGAGGGCCGATAAATCTTGGTGTGAGCTTCCCTTCGACATGGAAATGCTTGGTTCCTTTGGGAGAAGTGGCTTGCAGATACGCCTGGTATTCGATGTGGAGGTTTACTTCTTGATGATGGTGGTTGGTGTAGTTCTTCCTCCTTGACGTGGCGGTCTTCAATTGTTCCTTGACCAGCTGAACGGCTCTTCTTCCGTCTTCGGGTAGGCAAGTATGTCATCAAGGAAAGATGGCAACTAACTTGTCCGAGTACTCCGTGAAGACTTGCCCACGGGGTACATAGGGTATAGGTTGGGGTATCAGTGGTGGTCATGGTTGGGTATTGGCCAAGGTTTCCTTGTCCTAGAGCCAAAGCCCATGGTTGTGATTCCGACCATATCGTGGCTTGGTGGGGCTTAAGGGTTTCAAGGATTCTAGTGTGCGAGCGAACGTTTGTCACCTTATCCTTAAGCACGGTTCCTGAGATGCCAATTGTTCTATCCAGTCCTTTAAACAAATAACCTTATACCACCGAAAGCATCAACTCTTGTAGGTCAGCTCCAATCATCACTCATGTCATCTATATGCTCGTGACTCGGAGGAGGTCTGACAAAATCATATATGTCTACGATCCCCAAACTCATATGTATGGCTACCCCTAAAAATCCATGGGTAGAGCATACAAGGTTCCAGGCTGGAATAAAACACGACAATCCAAGTGCTCGGCCTATTCTTCCAAGGTCTAAGATAAAGCACCTCTATCCTAAGGAAACACGTCGTAAGCCACTCCAAGATCTTGTTTCCTTCCTATGAATCAACCAACATCCCATTAGCTTCCATCAATCACTACATAATCCATTTAATTCTACAAATCCAATGTTTATGATGTTCCTCATGATCTCCTAAAGTCCATATAATCCCCAAATGCTTGAAAGGGCTATCTCTACTATAGTAAGTCCACCAATTTCCATTATCATGGTCAGTAAACTACAAGGTCAAGCTTATATCAACTCCAACAATTAATCCAATCTCCTAGTTTATTGTCCTCCAAGAAACATGGTATCATGATCGAGATCATCAGTCTAAATCCAATTTACTCCAAACCATGTAGAATTACTCTCCATCCATACTCCACTAGGATAACGTATTGAATCCAAATCTCATGTCCAACGAGAATTCCTATCTATTCCCCCAAGTCATTTTCATAATGTCAACTATCTTCTATCATATCCCCTGGCTCAGTCAAATCCTTATACTTCCAAGAATTTCATCTTGCGATTATAATTGTCCCACAAAATCCAATTTACTCCAGGGGTAATGAAAGCTATGCTAATCTATACTAATGATCCCACCAAGTTCATCTACCAACATCAAAGCCTCATAATCCACCAAGTAGTCTCATATAATTCCTCAAGTCATTGATATAAACTCATCAAGTCATTTGTCCTCTATCCCTATATCCTCAAACTTGTCTTCCCTATGGCATCGCCAGTTCTGGTGCTATATTAGGATGATAATGTGCTCGTACACTATGCCCACTAGTTCCATAATGAACCCAGTGATAAGCAAGGCTTACTGAGGCTTAACTAGTTCTCTTGCAATTCTATGGGTTAAGCACATGGTTAAGGACTTGAGCTGGGGTATCTCGTGAAGTCTCAAAGGGTCTAGGGATGGGTTTCTAGTCTGGAGGGTTAAACATAATTCTACGGGGTTGCACTTGGTCGTGGAGATTGTAGCAGAAGTCTTCATTGCTAGTTGGTTGCCGAGGCAGAATCCTTGGTGTAGCTTGTCTTGCCGGTCTTCAGTTGAGGCGAGAGATGAGAGGGAGAAGTAGCATAGAGGAGGGAATGCCTAAAGGGGGTTCTATAGTGCAAGTGCAAACAAACAAGTGCCGAAAGGGTCAAACAAAAGAAGCAAGGTAAGGAAGGTGATATAGTCGTGCACTTGTTGCCTAGGGCAAAAGTGCGACCTATATCAAAACACAAACAATTAAAAACAAGCAACACACAATCATGGTTCTATTCGAACCATCATACGAACTCGACTGCGCATAGGGGGTACACGACTCATCCTACCCTAGGGGTTCTTGGATCCAGTAATCGTGCCTTGAGCCTCGTGCAGTCTTCTGAGTTTTCCTCAGGTGTTGCTATGTCTCTCGTGGTTGTTTGATGAAATGATCTGGGTTGAGCCTGAAGATTCTTCTACAACTTCTTGCCTGTTGAAGTGATGGGATGAAGGTGGCTCCTCGTAGCTGGTATTGACTCGGTCTTCTGTTGTCTTCTTAATCCTGACGATCCCATTTTGTCTTCTAAGGCGTCGATGGTACCATGTAGGTAATCCTTTATGCAATGACATTAACAACATCCAACATGTCGGTTATGTTGATGACAACATCGACACCAAGAGCGGGGGATGAAGAGAACCGTTTTCCTGCTCACTATAGTGAGGCGGACCAAATGGCGAGGTTCTCATCCACCGGTGGTTGTCGATACAACAACGGTAAGGACATAGTTGCTCTATTAGCGATGTATATCATGATCTTGCATATCCTATGCCATGATCATCATAGGCTAAGGTTGCATCATCCTGGGCCAATACAAAGGTGCCACCGTCCTCTGGGTCTTCATGTCCTCATTCTTCAAAGGTGTATCTTCTGTTGGCATCGTCTTGTTGTGGTGTCGCGAATCTTGGGTTCAGAAGAGTGGGTGAGTATTTGGCAAGGTGTACTCCTTCTAGGCTATCCACGAGGATTACAAGGAATCCTGTGGTCAGGGGCTTGAGGGTGCTAGCAACCATTTGCAATAGTTTTGAAGGGAAGAGATCGATGGGGAAAGTATACCTTAGTTTTTGAAAAACTGGGAAGGGAAGAGAAGTATAGATAGTTTTGAAAACTAGTAATAGTTTTGAAAATAGTTTTACTCTAACTAACGACCATGCTAACTAAGGCTTCCTGCAGTCAGGATGGCTCTGATACCAGCTCTGTGGGGACCCCGACTCATAAGTCGTGATCACCGAATGCACGTGTACAGTGACCCCAGAGATCAATGCTCACTGAACACACAGAAGCTGAATAACAAGAGTCTTACATCCATACATACCGTATTACACAAGTAGGACCATTATGGTCAAGTCTTGAGTATAGCATCGCAGCGGAAATCTTCATCGATAACTTGGACCCATGCCATCTGCCTTAACCCTACAGGCATTCTGACTGGGAAGCGTCCTAGCTCGCATGCTCATCACCGAAGTATTCTTCTTCATATCATGTTCTTTCATGCTTGGCCAATAAAATAACCAGTGGCAAGCCAATGAGTACTTGGAATGTACTCGCAAGCAACCCAAGGGTGATAACAGAATAATTATGCAAGGCACTACTGCTAATTTGGCATTTTTGCGGAAAGCTAGTTTTTCTCATGCAAGTATGATCAACATTTATCAAGGATATGAATGTGTAGGATCGAAAGTATGTCTAGAGGGCGGGGGGGTGATTAGACTACTTGACCAAATAAAAACTTAACCTTTTCCCAATTTTAGTTCTTGGCAGATTTTAGCTATTTTAGGACAAGTCAAGCAATCATCACACAATTCAAGCAAGCATGCAAAGAGTATATTAGCAGCGGAAAGTAAAGCATGCAACTTGCAAGAATGTAAAGGGAAGGGTTTGGAGAATTCAAACGCAAATGGAGACACGGATGTTTTTCCCGTGGTTCGGATAGGTGGTGCTATCCTACATCCACGTTGATGGAGACTTCAACCCATGAAGGGTAACGGTTGCGCGAGTCCACGGAGGGCTCCACCCACGAAGGGTCCATGAAGTAGCAACCTTGTCTATCCCACCATGGCCATCGCCCACGAAGGACTTGCCTCACTAGCGGTAGATCTTCACGAAGTAGGCCATCTCCTTGCCCTTACAAACTCCTTGGTTCAACTCCACAATCTTGTCGGAGGCTCCCAAGTGACACCTAGCCAATCTAGGAGACACCACTCTCCAAGAAGTAACAAATGGTGTGTTGATGATGAACTCCTTGCTCTTGTGCTTCAAATGATAGTCTCCCCAACACTCAACTCTCTCTCATAGGATTTGGATCTAGTGGAAAGAAGGTTTGAGTGGAAAGCAACTTGGGGAAGGCTAGAGATCAAGATTCATATGGTAGGAATGGAATATCTTGGTCTCAACACATGAGTAGGTGGTTCTCTCTCAGAACATATGAGTTGGAATTGTGTATGTGTTCTGATGGCTCTCTCCATGAATGAAGAGGAGGTGGAGGGGTATATATAGCCTCCACACAAAATCCAACCATTACACACAATCTACCAATCTCGGTGGGACCGAATCAACAAACTTGGTCGGACCGAAAAGGTAAACCTAGTGACCGTTAGAGATTTTCGGTGGGACTGACATGCAACTCGGTAGGACCGATTCTGTTAGGGTTTTGGCATAACGTAATCTCGGTGAGACCGATTACACAAACTCGGTGAGACCGAGTTTGGTAATAAGCTAACCAGAGAGTTGGTCAGGTAAACTCGGTGGGACCGATTTGCTCTTTCGGTCAGACCGAAAAGTTACAAAAAGTAAACAGAGAGTTTTCATTGCAATCTCGGTGGGACCGATTCGCTCTTTCAGTGAGACCAAAAAGTTACGAAAGGGAAACAGAGAGTTTGCAATCCCATCTCGGTGAGACCGAGATCCCTATCGGCAGGACCGAATTGCTAGGGTTTGGCAGTGGCTTATGACAAGTGAAACTCGGTGGCGCCGAATAGAAGGAATTGGTATGACCGAGTTTGGCTTAGGGTTTAGGTCATTTGTGGATATGGGAAAGTGGTTGAGGATTTTGGAGCATATCACTAAGCACATGAAGCAAGAGGCTCATTAAGCAATACCTCATCCCTCCTTGATAGTATTGGCTTTTCCTAAAGACTCATTGTGATCTTGGATCACTAAAATATAAAATGAAGAGTCTTGAGCTTTTGAGCTTGAGCCAATCCTTTGTCCTTAGCATTTTGAGGGTTCCACTTTCACATCCATGCCATGCCAATCATTGAGCTTTCCTGAAATAATCATCTTGGAATAGCATTAGCTCAATGAGCTATATGTTGTTATGAATTACCAAAACCACCTAGGGATAGTTGCACTTTCAATCTCCCCCTTTTTGGTAATTGATGACAACATATAGATCAAAGCTTCGACAAATGATAATAAGCATGAAATATATCGCCGCTTTGAGAAGTATGTGACAAGTAAGAGCTCCCCCTAAATTTGTGCATATTTAAAATTTGCTTTGGACTACAAATGCACAAAGAGTTAGAGTCATGGGTTACTCTTCCATGTCACATACATCTTGGTGGAGTGCTTAAAATGATAAGAATGAAATACATGCACTCATCACCAAGAATAGTGAGTGATCACATAAGATAGATAGGATGATAATATTAAGCAAACATTAAGTGTAGCTTATGATCAAACACATGATCATCAATGTCTCACAGATAATGACGTAGTATCTCAAGCACACAAGAAAACAAAGTTTGAAAAACCACCAAATAAAACAAGAGAGAATAAAAGCAACACTCTCTCTCGAAGCCTATGATCTATACATTTTCTCCCCCTTTGGCAACAAGTTACCAAAAAGTTCCTAGAAAATGCATAGTGCTAAGTCGACACTTAGGCTTGATCTTCAGGTGGTGGTGGAGTCCGGAGCACTCCAAGGACGAAGCCTTCTGTAGACGTGGTCGGAGTCGAGGCTGAAGTGGACGCTGGAGCTGGTGGAACTGAAGCTGTGGCTGGTGCAGAAGTGGTGGCTCTGGTGTCAGCAACTGGCACTACAGACGACCTCGGACCTCGTGGCACTCTGGCAAAAGCATCAGTTGTAGTCTTGCCTCTCCTCTCCTGCATGTCATCCTGGAGCTGCTCCACTGCAGTCTGAATCTCTGTCACTTTGACATCCAAGTCATAGAACTTTTGTTCCATGATCCTCTCTAAGCTTGCCTGGTTTTGAGTTAGGGTGGCTAGTCCTTGCTCAATCCGCAGGGTGGATGCAATCAAGTAACCAAGCTGCTCTTGTTTGGTTTTCAGGAAATATTCAGATGCCTCCTCTTGAGTAGGCATCTTGGCAGCTTTCTCCTTCCTCGCTTTCTCCTTCTTGGCTTGTGCTTGGGCAGATGATGGCTCATTCTCAGTCATAACAACTTGGTTATCTTCAAAGTCTGGACGGATGGGCAGGTGTTCCTTTTCCAATAAGTATATGCCCGTGCCCATCTTGGAGTTAATGAGCTCCTGAATTTGTGGGGCATACCCACAGCTCCTCTTCTCATCAGCTGCAGTCCTCTTGATTGTCTCTACCATTAGGCTCATCACCTTGAATTTCTGAGGCACGTCAAAGATATGAAGCAAGTTGATTGCATGGCCTCTGATCATCTTGTGATCTCCAGACTTGGGCAATAAGGTGTGCCTCAGTATCCAATTGATAGTTGGTAGCCCTGACAGAAGATAGTGTATTGAGCCAAACTTGAACGTATCAAGTGCTTCATTTGGAATCTCCTTGTACATGTTTGACACTGAGTTGTGGTCCATCTTCTTCTTGGCATAAATTTCCAAGTCATCTGCTTGCTCCTCTGGGGCATTAATCAGCTAAGCCCATTCAGCAACTGTAGACTGGTACCTCGTACCCTCTGACATCCAAATTATCCTACCATCTGGATAAAAATGGGCTGTGGAGTAGAACTGCATGATGAGTTCCTCATTCCACTTTGTGAGCTTCTGCCCAACAAAGTCCTCTACTCCACATGCCTTGAAGCTGTCTTGCACTCTAGGGTAGTACTCTTCGTTGTCCTTGATGTATTGCCAATCGACCCATCTCATATCATAGACTATTGGCTTCTTGTCTAGCAGCACTGTCTCATAAAAATCTTGCTGTTCCTTGGTGTGAAACCTGTAGTCAACTGCAGTCCTTCTCCTTGAAGCATACGGGTCTGCTTCTCTCCACTTCCGGAGCCCTGAATCTCTCCTGAGTTTCATATCCTCAGCCACAGGATGAGCATCGTTTGTTGGGGAACGTTGCAGAAAACAAAAATTTTCCAACTCGTTTCACCAAGATCATCTAGGAGTTCATCTAGCAACGAGTCACGAGATGCATCTACATACCTTTGTAGATCGCGAGCGGAAGCGTTCGTTAGAACGAGGTTGAAGTAGTCGTACACGCCGTGATCCAAATCACCGATGACCAGCGCCGAACGGACGGCACCTCCGCGTTCAACACACGTACGGGACGGGAGACGTCTCCTCCTTCTTGATCCAGCAAGGGGGAAGGAGAGGTTGATGAAGATCCAGCAGCACGACGGCGTGGTGGTGGATGCAGGGCGTCACGACAGCAGGGCTTCGCCGTGTACTACGAGAAAGGAAGAAGTAACGGGGAGAGAGGAAGCACCAAAAGCGTGGGGATCAAGTCCCTCCTCTCCCCCACTATATATAGGGGTGCCAGGGGGGCGCCGGCCCTGGTAGATGGGATCTACCAGGGGGGGCGGCGGCCAAGGGGTGGGGGGCTTGCCCCCCAAGCAAGGGGTGGCCCCCCTTAGGGTTCCCCCCCAACCCTAGGCGCATGGGCCTTGGGGGGCTGGCGCCCCAGCCCACTATGGGCTGGGTTCCCTCCTATTTCAGCCCAAGGGGCCCTCCGGGATAGGTGGCCCCACCCGGTGGACCCCCGGGACCCTTCCGGTGGTCCCGGTACAATACCGGGTACCCCGAAACTTGTCCCGATGGCCGAAACTGCACATCCTATATATAATTCTTTACCTCCGGACCATTCCGGAACTCCTCGTGACGTCCGGGATCTCATCCGGGACCCCGAACAACATTCGGGTTACTGCATATACATATCTTTACAACCCTAGCGTCACCGAACCTTAAGTGTGTAGACCCTACGGGTTCGGGAGACAAGCAGACATGACCGAGACGACTCTCCGGTCAATAACCAACAGCGGGATCTGGATACCCATGTTGGCTCCCACATGCTCCACGATGTTCTCATCGGATGAACCACGATGTCGAGGATTCAATCAACCCCGTATGCAATTCCCTTTGTCTATCGATATATTACTTGCCCGAGATTCGATCGTCGGTATCCCAATACCTCGTTCAATCTCGTTACCGGCAAGTCACTTTACTCGTACCGTAATGCATGATCCCGTGACCAGACACTTGGTCACTTTGAGCTCATTATGATGATGCATTACCGAGTGGGCCCAGTGATACCTCTCCGTTATACGGAGTGACAAATCCCAGTCTTGATCCGTGTCAACCCAACAGATACTTTCAGAGATACCCGTAGTCTACCTTTATAGCCACCCAGTTACGTTGTGACGTTTGGTATACCCAAAGCACTCCTACGGTATCCGGGAGTTACACGATCTCATGGTCTAAGGAAAAGATACTTGACATTGCAAAACTCTAGCAAAACGAACTACACGATCTTTATGCTATGTTTAGGATTGGGTCTTGTCCATCACATCATTCTCCTAATGATGTGATCTCGTTATCAATGGCATCTTATGTCCATAGCCAGGAAACCATGACTATCTGTTGATCAACGAGCTAGTCAACTAGAGGCTTACTAGGGACATGTTGGTGTCTGTTATTCACACATGTATTACGATTTCCGGATAACACAATTATAGCATGAATAAAGACAATTACCATGAACAAGGAAATATAATAATAATGCTTTTATTATTGCCTCTAGGGCATATTTCCAACAGTCTCCCACTTGCACTAGAGTCAATAATCTAGTTACATTGTGATGAATCGAACACCCATGGAATTCTGGTGTTGATCATGTTTTGCCCTAGGGAGAGGTTTAGTCAACGGATCTGCTACATTCAGGTCCGTATGTACTTTACAAATTTCTATGTCTCCATCTTGAACATTTTCACGAATGGAGTTGAAGCGACGCTTGATGTGCCTTGTCTTCTTGTGAAACCTGGGCTCCTTGGCAAGTGCAATAGCTCCAGTGTTGTCACAGAAGAGCTTGATCGGCCCCGACGCATTGGGTATGACTCCGAGGTCGGTGATGAACTCCTTCACCCAGATTGCTTCATGTGCTGCCTCCGAGGCTGCCATGTACTCCGCTTCACATGTAGATCCCGCCACGACGCTCTGCTTGCAACTGCACCAGCTTACTGCCCCACCATTCAAAATATACACGTATCCGGTTTGTGACTTAGAGTCATCCAGATCTGTGTCGAAGCTAGCGTCGACGTAACCCTTTACGACGAGCTCTTCGTCACCTCCATAAACGAGAAACATCTCCTTAGTCCTTTTCAGGTACTTCAGGATATTCTTGACTGCTGTCCAGTGTTCCTTGCCGGGATTACTTTGGTACCTTCCTACCAAACTTACGGCAAGATTTACATCGGGTCTGGTACACAGCATGGCATACATAATAGAACCTATGGCTGAGGCATAGGGGATGACACTCATCTCTTCTATTTCTTCTGCCGTGGTCGGACTTTGAGCCGAGCTCAATTTCATACCTTGCAGTACAGGCAAGAATCCCTTCTTAGACTGATTCATATTGAACTTCTTCAATATCTTATCAAGGTATGTGCTTTGTGAAAGACCTATGAGGCGTCTTGATCTATCTCTATAGATCTTGATGCCTAATATATAAGCAGCTTCTCCAAGGTCCTTCATTGAAAAACTCTTATTCAAGTAGGCCTTGATGCTGTCCAAGAGTTCTGTATCATTTCCCATCAAAAGTATGTCATCTACATATAATATGAGAAATGCTACAGAGCTCCCACTCACTTTCTTGTAAACACAGGCTTCTCCATAAGTCTGTGTAAACCCAAACGCTTTGATCATCTCATCAAAGCGAATGTTCCAACTCCGAGATGCTTGCACCAGCCCATAAATCGAGCGTTGGAGCTTGCACACCTTGTCAGCATTCTTAGGATCGACAAAACCTTCCGGCTGCATCATATACAATTCTTCCTTAAGGAAACCATTATGGAATGCCGTTTTGACGTCCATTTGCCATATTTCATAATCGTAAAACGCGGCAATTGCTAACATGATTCGGACGGACTTTAGCTTCGCTACTGGTGAGAAAGTCTCATCGTAGTCAACCCCTTGAACTTGTCGATAACCCTTAGCGACAAGCCGAGCTTTATAGATGGTCACATTACCATCTGCGTCTGTCTTCTTCTTAAAGATCCATTTATTTTCTATGGCTCGCCGTTCAACGGGCAAGTCAGTCAAAGTCCATACTTCGTTTTCATACATGGATCCTATCTCGGATTTCATGGCTTCTAGCCATTTGTCGGAATCCGGGCCCGCCATTGCTTCTTCATAGTTCGAAGGTTCACCGTTGTCTAACAACATGATTTCCAAGACAGGGTTGCCGTACCACTCTGGTGCGGAACGTGTCCTTGTGGACCTTCAAATTTCAGTAGAAGCTAGATCAGAAGTATCTTGATCATTATCATTAACATCCTCTCTAGTTGGTGCTGGCACCTCAGGAACATTTTCTTGAGTTGCGCCATTTTCCGGTTCAAGAGGCAATACTTCATCTAGTTCTACTTTCCTCCCACTTACTTCTTTCGAGAGAAACTCCTTCTCTAGAAAGGATCCATTCTTGGCAACAAAGACCTTGCCTTCGGATCTGAGGTAGAAGTTATACCCAATAGTTTCTTTAGGGTATCCTATGAAGACGCATTTTTCCGACTTGGGTTCGAGCTTTTCAGGTTGAAGTTTCTTGACATAAGCATCGCATCCCCAAACTTTTAGAAACGACAACTTAGGTTTCTTTCCAAACCATAATTCAAACGGTGTCGTCTCAACGGATTTTGACGGAGCCCTATTTAAAGTGAATGCAGCAGTCTCTAAAGCATAGCCCCAAAAGGATAGCGGTAAATCGGTAAGAGACATCATAGACCGCACCATGTCTAATAGAGTGCGATTACGACGTTCGGACACACCGTTACGCTGAGGTGTTCCAGGCGGCGTTAGTTGTGAAACTATTCCACATTTTCTTAAGTGTGTGCCAAATTCATGACTCAAGTATTCTCCTCCACGATCTGATCGTAGAAACTTGATCTTCCTATCACGTTGATTCTCAACCTCACTCTGAAACTCCTTAAACTTTTCAAAGGTTTCAGACTTGTGTTTCATTAAGTAGATATACCCATATCTACTCAAGTCATCAGTGAGAGTGAGAACATAACGATAGCCACCGCGAGCCTCAACACTCATTGGACCGCACACATCAGTATGTATGATTTCCAATAAGTTGGTTGCTCGCTCCATTGTTCCTGAGAACGGAGTCTTGGTCATTTTACCCATGAGGCATGGTTCGCACGTGTCAAATGATTCATAATCAAGAGACTCTAAAAGTCCATCTGCATGGAGCTTCTTCATGCGTTTGACACCTATGTGACCAAGGCGGCAATGCCACAAGTATGTGGGACTATCGTTATCAACCTTACATCTTTTGGTACTCACACTATGAACATGTGTGTCATTACGTTCGAGATTCATAAAGAATAAACCATTCACCATAGGAGCATGACCATAAAACATTTCTCTCATATAAATAGAACAACCATTATTCTCGGATTTAAATGAGTAGCCATCTCGAATTAAACGAGATCCCGATACAATGTTCATGCTCAAAGCTGGTACTAAATAACAATTATTGAGGTTTAAAACTAATCCCGTAGGTAAATGAAGAGGTAGCGTGCCGACGGTGATCACATCGACTTTGGAACCATTCCCGACGCGCATCGTCACCTCGTCCTTCGCCAGTCTCCGCCTATTCCGTAGTTCCTGCTGTGAGTTACAAATGTGAGCAACTGCACCGGTATCAAATACCCAAGAGCTACTACGATTACTGGTAAGGTACACATCAATTACATGTATATCACATATACCTTTTGTTTTGCCGGCCTTCTTGTCTGCTAAGTACTTGGGGCAATTCCGCTTCCAGTGTCCGCTCCCCTTGCAATAAAAGCACTCAGTCTCGGGCTTGGGTCCATTCTTTGGCTTCTTCCCGGCAGCTTGCTTGCCGGGCGCGGCAACTTCCTTGCCGTCCTTCTTGAAAGCTTTCTTACCCTTGCCCTTCTTGAACTTAGTGGTTTTATTGACCATCAATACCTGATGTTCCTTCTTGACTTCTACCTCTGCTGATTTCAGCATAGCAAATACTTCAGGAATGGTCTTTTCCATCCCCTGCATATTGAAGTTCATCACAAAGCTCTTGTAGCTTGGTGGAAGCGACTGGAGGATTCTGTCAATGACCGCATCATCCGGGAGATTAACTCCCAGCTGAGTCAAGCGGTTATGTAATCCAGACATCGTGAGTATGTGCTCACTGACAGAACTATTTTCCTCCATCTTACAGCTGAAGAACTTGTCGGAGACCTCATATCTCTCGACTCGGGCATGAGCTTGGAAAACCATTCTCAGCTCTTCGAACATCTCATATGCTCCATGTCTCTCAAAACGCTTTTGGAGCCCCGGTTCTAAACTGTAAAGCATGCCGCACTGAACGAGGGAGTAGTCATCGGTACGTGCCTGCCAAGCGTTCATAACGTCTTGTTCAGCAGGGAGGATAGGTGCGTCACCCAGCGGTGCTTGTAGGACATAATCTTTCTTGGCAGCTATGAGGATGATCCTCAGGTTCCGGACCCAGTCCGTGTAGTTGCTGCCATCGTCTTTCAGCTTAGTTTTCTCTAGGAACGCGTTGAAGTTGAGGACTACGTTGGCCATTTGATCTACAAGACATATTGTAAATATTTTAGACTAATGTTCATGATAATAAAGTTCATCTAATCAAATTATATAATGAACTCCCACTTAGATTAGACATCCCTCTAGTCATCTAAGTATTACATGATCCGAGTTAACTAGGCCGTGTCCGATCATCACGTGAGACGGACTAGTCAACGTCGGTGAACATCTTCATGTTGATCGCATCTTCTATACGACTCATGCTCGACCTTTCGGTCTTCTGTGTTCCGAGGCCATGTCTATGCACATGCTAGGCTCGTCAAGTTAACCCTAAGTGTTTTGCATGTGTAAAACTGTCTTACACCCGTTGTATGTGAACGTAAGAATCTATCACACCCGATCATCACGTGGTGCTTCGAAACGACGAACTTTAGCAACGGTGCACAGTTAGGGGAGAACACTTCTTGAAATTGTTATGAGGGATCATCTTATTTACTACCGCCGTTCTAAGTAAACAAGATGCAAAACATGATAAACATCACATGCAATCAAATAATAAACGTGACATGATATGGCCATTATCACATAGCTCCTTTGATTTCCATCTTGGGGCTCCATGATCATCTTGTCACCGGCTTGACACCATGATCTCCATCATCATGATCTCCATCATCGTGTCTCCATGAAGTTGCTCGCCAATTATTACTTCTACTACTATGGCTAACACGTTTAGCAATAAAGTAAAGTAATTTACATGACGTTTCTCAATGACACGCAGGTCATATAAAAGAATAAAGACAACTCCTATGGCTCCTGCCGGTTGTCATACTCATCGACATGCAAGTCGTGATTCCTATTACAATAGCATGAACATCTCATACATCACATATAGATCATTCATCATTCATCACAACTTTGGCCATATCATATCACAAACCACTTGCTGCAAAAACAAGTTAGACGTCCTCTAATTGTTGTTGCAAGTTTTACGTGGCTGAATTAGGGTTCTAGCAAGAACGTTTTCTTACCTACGTTAAAGCCACAACGTGATTTGTCAACCTCTATTTACCCTTCATAAGGACCCTGTTCATCGAATCTGCTCCAGCTAAAGTGGGAGAGACAGACACCCGCCAGCCACCTTATGCAACTAGTGCATGTTAGTCGGTGGAACCGGTCTCACGTAAGCGTACGTGTAAGGTTGGTCCGGGCCGCTTCATCCCACAATACCGCTGAAGCAAGAAAAGACTAGTAGCGGCAAGAAGGTTGACAAATCCACGCCCACAACGAATTGTGTTCTACTCGCGCAAGAAGAACTACGCATAGACCTAGCTCATGATGCCACTGTTGGGGAACGTTGCAGAAAACAAAAATTTTCCTACTCGTTTCACCAAGATCATCTAGGAGTTCATCTAGCAACGAGTCACGAGATGCATCTACATACCTTTGTAGATCGCGAGCGGAAGCGTTCGTTAGAACGAGGTTGAAGTAGTCGTACACGCCGTGATCCAAATCACCGATGACCAGCGCCGAACGGACGGCACCTCCGCGTTCAACACACGTACGGGACGGGAGACGTCTCCTCCTTCTTGATCCAGCAAGGGGGAAGGAGAGGTTGATGAAGATCCAGCAGCACGACGGCGTGGTGGTGGATGCAGGGCGTCACGACAGCAGGGCTTCGCCGTGTACTACGAGAAAGGAAGAAGTAACGGGGAGAGAGGAAGCACCAAAAGCGTGGGGATCAAGTCCCTCCTCTCCCCCACTATATATAGGGGTGCCAGGGGGGGCGCCGACCCTGGTAGATGGGATCTACCAGGGGGGCGGCGGCCAAGGGGTGGGGGGCTTGCCCCCCAAGCAAGGGGTGGCCCCCCTTAGGGTTCCCCCCCCAACCCTAGGCGCATGGGCCTTGGGGGGCTGGCGCCCCAGCCCACTATGGGCTGGGTTCCCTCCTATTTCAGCCCAAGGGGCCCTCCGGGATAGGTGGCCCCACCCGGTGGACCCCCGGGACCCTTCCGGTGGTCCGGTACAATACCGGGTACCCCGAAACTTGTCCCGATGGCCGAAACTGCACATCCTATATATAATTCTTTACCTCCGGACCATTCCGGAACTCCTCGTGACGTCCGGGATCTCATCCGGGACCCCGAACAACATTCGGGTTACTGCATATACATATCTTTACAACCCTAGCGTCACCGAACCTTAAGTGTGTAGACCCTACGGGTTCGGGAGACAAGCAGACATGACCGAGACGACTCTCCGGTCAATAACCAACATCGGGATCTGGATACCCATGTTGGCTCCCACATGCTCCATGATGTTCTCATCGGATGAACCACGATGTCGAGGATTCAATCAACCCCGTATGCAATTCCCTTTGTCTATCGATATATTACTTGCCCGAGATTCGATCGTCGGTATCCCAATACCTCATTCAATCTCGTTACCGGCAAGTCACTTTACTCGTACGGTAATGCATGATCCCGTGACCAGACACTTGGTCACTTTGAGCTCATTATGATGATGCATTACCGAGTGGGCCCAGTGATACCTCTCCATTATACGGAGTGACAAATCCCAGTCTTGATCCGTGTCAACCCAACAGATACTTTCAGAGATACCCGTAGTCTACCTTTATAGCCACCCAGTTACGTTGTGACGTTTGGTATACCCAAAGCACTCCTACGGTATCCGGGAGTTACACGATCTCATGGTCTAAGGAAAAGATACTTGACATTGCAAAACTCTAGCAAAACGAACTACACGATCTTTATGCTATGTTTAGGATTGGGTCTTGTCCATCACATCATTCTCCTAATGATGTGATCTCGTTATCAATGGCATCTTATGTCCATAGCCAGGAAACCATGACTATCTGTTGATCAACGAGCTAGTCAACTAGAGGCTTACTAGGGACATGTTGGTGTCTGTTATTCACACATGTATTACGATTTCTGGATAACACAATTATAGCATGAATAAAGACAATTACCATGAACAAGGAAATATAATAATAATGCTTTTATTATTGCCTCTAGGGCATATTTCCAACATCGTTGTGGTCTGGGATCTTGGGCTTGAGCTTTCTAAGAACATTCTCTTCCTCTTCTTCTGCAGCTTCAGGCACTGGGGCCTTGTTCTTCTCAGTAGTTTGGATGCTTCTTGTATTTCTCTTTGGCTTTGGCTTTGGAGCTGGCTTGGCCTTGGAAGCAGCTGCCCCTGATCTTATGGCATCACCCATCAGCTTGGGTGCCTTTGGTGCTGGTGCAGCTACCTCTTCTTCTTCCTCCTCATCTTCCATGATGGAAGCCTTGCCAAGCACTCTGGCTACAGTTTTCTTCACCCTTTCTTTCCTCTTCTTGCCTTCAGCAGCAACTGGCTCTATGGGAGTGGGCTTCTCAGTTGAAGCTCTGGCCTTTGACATAGGCTACCTGCCTGCTGGCCTTTTGATCTTCATCCCTGGTTTTATGCCCTGTGCTGGCTCAACTCTCTTGGAAGTTGCTTCCTCTTCTGCCACATAATCCTCATCTTCTAAGTCTGAGGTTCTCTTCTTTCTCTGTCTTGTGGCAGCTTTAGGCAGATTGCTAGGGGTGCTCCTACTGCCATCATCTGAGGAACTTGAGGGACTAGTGCCCTCACTCATCTACACTTGCTGCTCTGACAAGTTCTGGCTATCACTTTGGTCTGACATGATGCAAACTCTGACTGCTGACCCTGTGAATAGGTTATAGATGAGATAGAGTGGATGAGCATCACAAAATGCAGAGATTTTTGCAAAAGAATAATTCAAAACTTAGTTTTAGTTTCCCACTGAAAGCATCTCGGATCTACCGATTTCTAAACTCGGTGATACCGAAGCAGTTTTGGAACCTAAACTAGTGAACTCGGTCAGACCGAGTCACAGTTCGGTGGCACCGAGACTGCTAGGGTTTCACAGAGTTCCAAAATCGGTCACATCGATAAGTAATTCTCGGTCAGACCGAGTCTCACTTGTGCAATGGCATAAGCCAAATCGGTGGGACCGAGTTTTTCAACTCGGTGGGTCCGAGATGGTTTCGGCGGAAACCTAACCCTAAAATTTTCGAATTAAACCTAATCTACGAGTTCATTGACTGGATAGAAGTGTTTCAAACGTGGCAAGAATCATGATGATCACAATGTGCTAAGAATCAGATTGGGGAATAGCACAAAGATCGAGTCCATACCCTAGTTCGGCGGAGACTCGCTACAGCGGCAACGGCGGGGTAGAATTCCCGTTGACAGCGATGGAGACCAGCGACTGGAGGCGGCTGGCGGCGAGGAAACGATCCGGAGACCACGTTGGCAGAGCAGGCTATCGCGCGGGCGAAGGGGTTCGAAGAAATTGCCAAATTTTTGCCCGTGACTATATATAGCCCGACCCTCGGTGTGACCGAGTGGAACAACTCGGTGGCACCGAGATGCAAAACTGTATACAGTTGTTGCAACTCGGTGTGACCGACTGGTTCAAATCGGTTGCACCGAGATAGAAAACCTAGATCAACTTAATGATCTTGGTAGGACTGAAAGTAGGATATCGGTCAGACCGAGAATCACAAAGAGGTTTTGGAAGTTTAAGTCTATGACGAATCGGGGACTCCGAGCGCTCCTCACACAGAGTGGTTCGAATCTGACTTGATCAAATTTTGTGATGTAGCATGAATAGAGTTTGAGACGAGAAAAGCATAGATAGCTAGAGGAGGTTCTTAGGCATTCTTGTCCATCCACTTGGCAAAAGGAAATAAAACCAAACAACCAAAACAACAAGTGGATGTCCTCGAATGAGTAAAATATGCAACCAACATGCTCACACAATAAGATGGAAAATGAAATATGTGACAAAGCATGCACAACCAATTTTAGCATCTATCAAGCAATTTGCGATGACTAGGTCATCTATATATGAGTATATTGACTTAGGAGTCAAGTGAGAACACTTGATCATAGGTCATACTCATCGTTTAAGCTCAAGTGGGGTTACCACTTTTACATAAAGCATTGTTGTGTTCACATCTTTACAGTTGCTTTAGCTCAAGTCTTAGAGTAAAGCTCCCCCTAGATATGATATCCCCCCTAAGAGGGATGAACTAACCTTGGGTTTTGTCGATGATGACTTCATGTAGATGTTGAAGATGTGGATGCTCAATGTTGATGTAGATCACTTGGAGCTATCCATTTGAGTGAATTGCACTTTCAATACCTACATGGGTTAGTCCCATAAGGAACAAACAAGGATATCCATAGACATAGAGTGATGCACACACAAGATGATGTCCATGAAAACTTTAGGTTACCTTGTCCCTTGTCTTACCAATAAGAGGGTTTGTGACTCCTTGAACTAGTGCAAGATGTGGAAGTTGATTGCACTTGTTCTTGCCTAAATGATAAGAGTGAAGTATGTTGGTGGAGTCACCCTCAAGAACTCTCTAGTTCTTCTTCTTTTGGATCCACACCATCTTGATGGGAATCCTTGGAGTTGTAGTCATACTTGATGAAGTGGAACTTGAAGTGGTCTTGGGAATCCACTTGACTAAGGTCTTAGGAGCTTCTTCAAATGCATCAATTTCCTCTTGAAGCTTGTCCTTGCCTTTTTGCTTGTAGTCTTGTGGTGGAAGATCATCTTGAGCTTGTGTCCCCTTGAAGGAAGTATCATACTTCTCTTGTTGAGGAACAAACTTTGTCTTGGGGTATTGATCTTCTTCCCACTCAACTCCATTGGCATTGAACTTTCGTTCAAAACCAACACCTTGATTCTTCCGGTGCATTCCTTGCTTGCGCACAATTTCCTCAAATTGCTTACTCCCGGCAAGGCTTTTGTACACTCCTTTCTCTATAATTCCCTTCAATAAGCTATTTTCTTGCTCAAGTGTAACTTGGCTAAGAGAATCATTAGTGGAATCAAGAGAACTACTAGAAGCAACAATATTGGATTTAGCATGATCATTGTTACTACTAGAGGAAGAATCTTTCTTGTTCTTGTTACTAGACTTGACTTGAGGCATGTAAGTGGATAAAAGTAAATGCTTGGCAATGTAAGAACTTTTCTTGCGGAGATCATCATTGATTGCTTTTAAAAACTCATGCTCTTGCTCAAGATTGAGCTTTTCAAAGCGTAATTTCTCATGAGCTCTTAAAAGTTCTCGATGATCTTCGAAGATAGTTTCATGAGCTAACTTAAGAGTGTTTAGTTCTTTAGTTAGAGCCTAAATCTTCTCCTTATCATTGTCATTCGTTTTATCTTGATTAGCATGATTAATTGACGTTTCATCATAGTATTCATCACTAGAGTTGTCAACAAGCAAATCATCATCACCTAACAAGTCATCTTCATCACTATTAAAATCAACATACTCGGGGTGTGTTACCTTAGGACCTTTGGCCATGAAGCATCTTCCAATTCCTTCATTTGGTGAGTCAAATATGTCGTAGGAGTTGGTTGACACAAGTGCTAGACCGGCAACAGCTTCATCTTGAGTATCATCGGAGTCGGAGTGATAACTTCTCTCGGAGTGGCTGTCGGAGTCGGAGCCGGATACCCATTCACCAACATGAGCTTGATGTCTTTGTTTTGTGTAGCTCCTTGATGATTTTTCCTTCCTTTCCGAATCCTTGCTTTTCCGCGAGTACCTTCGTTCATAACGATCATCTCTACTCCTTCTCTCTCTTGGTGGCGATTCTTTGCTTCTTCTTTTTGGAGAATCTTCTCTTCTCTTGTAGGGAGCCGTA
This sequence comes from Triticum monococcum, assembly GCA_034509565.1. NCBI lineage: Eukaryota > Viridiplantae > Streptophyta > Magnoliopsida > Poales > Poaceae > Triticum > Triticum monococcum. The sequence continues at coordinate 391,799,315 of CM067841.1, forward strand.
CACTCATTGGAATAGTGTCCGGGTCTTCCACAATTGTAGTAGTTTCGCTCTCGACTAGAAGATCTTTTGTCATTGTAGGACCTTGACTTGATGGTTCTATCTTTGCTTCTACTCTTGTAGAACTTGTTGAAGTTCTTCACCATTAAGCTCAATTCTTCGTTGAAGTTTTGTTTCTCACTTGATGATGTAGGGGCTTCACATGAGGCTTTGTAGGCACCACTTGATTTGTTGTGAAGTTCCGCTTTATCCTTAAGTGACACCTCATGAGCAACAATTCTTCCAATCACCTCCATTGGCTTGAGATCTTTGTAATTGGGCATCATTTGGATCAATGTGCACACGGTATCATATTTTCCATCCAAGGCTCTTAGAATCTTCTTGATGATGAATCTATCGGTCATCTCTTCACTCCCTAAGCCGGCAATCTCATTTGTGATGAGAGCAAGCCTAGAGTACATTTCAGCGACACCTTCACCATCCTTCATTTTGAACTTGTCAAGTTGACTTTGAAGCACATCCAACTTGGATTCCTTGACGGAGTCAGTACCTTCGTGCATATCAATCAAAGTGTCCCAAATTTCCTTTGCATTCTCAAGACGGCTGATTTTGTTGAATTCTTCGGGGCATAATCCGTTGAAGAGAATATCACAAGCTTGAGCATTGTATTGCAACATCTTCAACTCATCCACGGTAGCTTCACGGTTTGGTTGTCTCCCATCAAAGAAGTCACCTTGCAAACCAACACACACAATAGCCCAAACGGCGGGGTTATGTCCAAGAATATGCATTTTCATTTTATGCTTCCAACTAGCAAAATTAGTACCATCAAAGTAAGGACCTCTACGGTGATAATTTCCCTTTCTAGACGCCATACTCTCCTAGGTTGTGAAACCAAGGCTATGACCACCAAAAGCTATGGAGATCAAAGCAAATGGAGACCAAAGCTCTGATACCACTTGTAGGATCGAAAGTATATCTAGAGGGGGGGGGGGGGGGGTGATTAGACTACTTGACCAAATAAAAACTTAACCTTTTCCCAATTTTAGTTCTTGGTAGATTTTAGCTATTTTAGGACAAGTCAAGCAATCATCACACAATTCAAGCAAGCATGCAAAGAGTATATTAGCAGCGGAAAGTAAAGCATGCAACTTGCAAGAATGTAAAGGGAAGGGTTTGGAGAATTCAAACGCAATTGGAGACACGGATGTTTTTCCCGTGGTTTGGATAGGTGGTGCTATCCTACATCCACGTTGATGGAGACTTCAACCCACAAAGGGTAACGGTTGCGCGAGTCCACGGAGGGCTCCACCCATGAAGGGTCCATGAAGTAGCAACCTTGTCTATCTCACCATGGCCATCACCCACGAAGGACTTGCCTCACTAGCGGTAGATCTTCACGAAGTAGGCGATCTCCTTGCCCTTACAAACTCCTTGGTTCAACTCCACAATCTTGTCGAAGGCTCCCAAGTGACACCTAGCCAATCTAGGAGACACCACTCTCCAAGAAGTAACAAATGGTGTGTTGATGATGAACTCCTTGCTCTTGTGCTTCAAATGATAGTCTCCCCAACACTCAACTCTCTCTCATAGGATTTGGATCTAGTGGAAAGAAGGTTTGAGTGGAAAGCAACTTGGGGAAGGCTAGAGATCGAGATTCATATGGTAGGAATGGAATATCTTGGTCTCAACACATGAGTAGGTGGTTCTCTCTCAGAACATATGAGTTGGAATTGTGTATGTGTTCTGATGGCTCTCTCCACGAATGAAGAGGAGGTGGAGGGGTATATATAGCCTCCACACAAAATCCAATCGTTACACACAATCTACCAATCTCGGTGGGACCGAATCAACAAACTCGGTCGGACCGAAAAGGTAAACCTAGTGACCGTTAGAGATTTTCGATGGGACTGACATGCAACTCGGTAGGACCGATTATGTTAGGGTTTGGGCATGACGTAATCTCGGTGAGACCGATTACACAAACTCGGTGAGACCGAGTTTGGTAATAAGCTAACCAGGGAGTTCGTCAGGTAAACTTGGTGGGACCGATTTGCTCTTTCGGTGAGACCGAAAAGTTACAAAAAGGAAACAGAGAGTTTTCATTGCAATCTCGGTGGGACCGAAAAGTTACGAAAGGGAAACAGAGAGTTTGCAATCCCATCTCGGTGAGACCGAGATCCCTATCGGTAGGACCGAATTGCTAGGGTTTGGCAGTGGCTTATGACAAGTGAAACTCGGTGGCGCCGGATAGAAAGAATCGGTATGACCGAGTTTGGCTTAGGGTTTAGGTCATTTGAGGATTTTGGAGCATATCACTAAGCACATGAAGCAAGAGGCTCATTAAGCAACACCTCATCCCTCCTTGATAGTATTGGCTTTTCCGAAAGACTCAATGTAATCTTGGATCACTAAAATATAAAATGAAGAGTCTTGAGCTTTTGAGCTTGAGCCAATCCTTTGTCCTTAGCATTTTGAGGGTTCCACTTTCACATCCATGCCATGCCAATCATTGAGCTTTCCTGAAATAATCATCTTGGAATAGCATTAGCTCAATGAGCTATATGTTGTTATGAATTACCAAAACCACCTAGGGATAGTTGCACTTTCAGAATGTGTATGCAACAAGTATCAGGAGGTTACAGACATCAACATCGGGATAGAGTTGTGAACAACTCATACTCAAGCTCATCGTGACTTCCTCATGAATCGCGTCAATAGTTTTACCAAACCGTGTTGCTTGTCAGAAACATATGGACGTAGTCTAAGCAGCACCACCCAACTGTCCTTGACCGTGGACACGGCTATTCGAATAGTTTTACACTCTGCAGAGGTTGCACACTTTACCCACAAGATCCGGGGAACTTCCGTGTCATCCACGACCCGCGGTACCTCAAGTACCGGGGGTAAGCACCCGATCACTATCTTTCCCTAGACGACACTAACAAGGAGTCCACTCGTTGTTCCGTATCCTCACGATGTACATCATACGAGACTCACTCGAGATCGTAACATCCGAGAGGGGACACAACGATGTATCCGGTGCCCTGTGAAAACAGTCATGGCTGCCCTACCTGGCACGACCCCGTCCCGAGAGAGAGCACCAACTCTCCCCCGTCACTAGTAATGCAGGCTCCAAGCTAGTATCGGCCTAGGTAATCAATAATGCCCTTTCCCATACAAGGGTAGAGTGGTTGCGCATGTAAGGTTGGGACAGTCGACAAATCTTAAATCTAATCCGTCTCTGTAAACAACACTTTTATCGAGCCTCGGTACACTACCTCTCCACCAAGCAGTGACCTAGTTCATCATCATCTCCCAGGGGCATTAGTGGCACCCACTGGGCTGTATGCAAGTATGTCAAACCACACTTGTTTCTTCCCATGCATAACCCTGACCCACTTTGCGTAGCCATTTACTATAGCATATTTCTACAACCCACCAACACAACTCTAAGCAAGGGTAGAGTCATGAACAATGCAAGTATCAATGGAGTATGCAACGGAGGCAAGCCTAGCAAGGTTTCCATTCAAGGTATATCATGCACTCAGTGAAGCAACGAAAATGCAATCATGATGTAAAATGGTTCATCATGGTCAAAGGGCTGCTTGCCTGGTTCATCAGAGTCTTGAGATCTTCTGGTCCTTCTCCAAGTACTCCGTCTACTTCGGCAATTAACGTCGGTAACAATCACAATAAGCAACACAACAAGGCAAGAATAAATGTGCTCTAAAAATATGAAGTTGACTTTTATTGGATACCTCTGGTCATAAGAGGAATGACCAAAGTGATTTAATTGGAAGTGGATCAATGGGTATTTCTAAACATTTCGATATGATGGAATCAAGGGGTTTATGGAATTGCAAGAAGTGTACAGAAGAATTATTTTGAAAAATGAGAAAAGGCACCCATTTAACAAAGAATGATTCTTGAGGCACCTAGGAGTTCGTTTCACTAGATTTGGAGTTCAAATGATTTCTCTATGAATTTGCAAAGTTGGCTATATATGAATAAATAGACCATTATTTGAGGTGATACAGAAAGTATTAGTAAAAATGTTCAAAAACTAAGTTTTGAACTTATAGACATGTAGAATTTTGAATCATGGAATTTGGATCAAAAATGGGCTCTCTGTGATTTTCTAAATTTATGACAGAAATGGAAAACGGTATTTGATAATTATTTGTGAAAGAAATATTTCTGTAAAAATGTGCAAATAGCACCATGAGATAGGGCATGAATTTAAGAACTACTAGAAATTTGAATCATCAAATTTGGAGCTAATTTGAATTGTTTATGGATTTTACAATTCTACAGAAAAAGAAAAGAAGAAAATCTTATGCTTATACCTAAAACACGCATGGCCAAGGGATAGCAACTGGGCCGGCCCAGTGGCTCAGCTGTGCGCGGGAAGGGCCACGTCGAAGGCGCCCTCACGCGTTACGCTTCCGCTGCAGGGAATCGCCCCACAAAGAAACCGTGTCCACTTAACTCATGGGCCCGCCCCACTGTGCCACTAACGCGCAGGGCCCACATGTCGGGTTCGTCCCCCACCTCCCGCTCGAACAGACGCGAGGCAGGGGAGGTAGGGCCAAATGCTTGCGGGCGAGGGCTCCGGCGGCACAGGCCACCTCTGGCGATGCCCGGCACACCGGCGGCTTCGGGAGAGCCTGACGCACCCGCCAAGGTGCGCCACGACTGCTAGGGTAGTCGGATGCGGCCGGTGCATGACCCGCGGCGGATGGAGGTGGCGGCAAGATTGGGGCATGGCGCTGCAGCCGCGGAGAGGAAGAAATGGAGCGGGGGGGGGGGGGGGGGATATGAATGATGGCGGAGGCGATGTTATGGGACGACGAGGTGGAGAGGAGGGCCTCGGGTTGGCACGAATTTAAGCGAAGTTCGGCGGCTCGGCTCCGGCCATGGAGGTGGTTGGAGGGCATGAGGAGGGGAGTGGGTTGGTCCAGGGGGTCACTGGGAGTGAGAGAGGGCGAAGGGGATCCAGAAGGAGGCCTGGTACGGCTTTATATAGCGAAGGCCTCGGCTCACCGTGGGCTCATGCGCCGGCGAGCTCGTGCTCGTCGCTACGGGCCTCGGGATGGTGATGTGCCGTGTCTAGGGCGTTCGTGGAGGAGGTCTACGACCAGGGGAAGGGAGAGAAGGAGTGGGGAAGTGCCAGGGCATCACACGTGTGAGGCTGCCCATTGGAGCGCTCGGGCGGCCGGTGCGCGTGCGAGAGGAGGCAGGAGGAGGAAGAGAGAGGAGGGGGCCAGGGGCGTGGCGTGTTGCGGACGTCGAGGCACATCGGCAAGCGTGCGGGGGAGGGCCGAGGTGGTCGGAGGCATTGGGCAGAGGGCAGCTACAGTGCAAGGGCGCACTGTAGCGTGCTCCAGAGCATGCATATGGCCGGCATGGCCATTTTAAAAGGTCAGGGGCATGTCCACTTGTGTCCTGGAGCTTCCTTGGATGCTCTAGAGTGGTCAGGAGCTAGGTGGGGGGCTGCATATAGAAATGAGAGAGAGAGAGAGAGGAGGAGTTGCCATGGGTAAACAGAGAGAGAAAGAGATGGGTTTCACCCCCAAATAGTTGAGCTGTTGAAGGGGGAGAGTTACTGGAGGTAGGAGGTGACCTGGGGCAGCCGTGGTAAAAAGTTGAGGCCATGGAGATTAGTGGAAGAGGTCAAAAATGGAATTTTGGTAAAGTGGCAGAAGGTGTTTGATGCTTGTTTGGGTAAGAAAATGAACCTCATTTGGCATGAGACTCCACAGGATGAAATGGCACATATAATTAGGTCCTTCCACCTATTTTGAGATCATTTGGGCAAAGTTGCCAATGCAACTTTTGTAAACCCTAGAAATTAGCAGAAATGGACTTGTGTAGATCTTGTTGAGAAAATCATTTCTCCTTGATGCACCACTTGGTGTAGTGGCCTCATTTGGTCATCTGAACATGCTCACAAAAGTTGGGGTCAAGGAGAAAAAGTTGGCAGAACAAACTTGTTCAAATTTGATTCTGGTCAGAGAGGGTTTTGGGGTACTTTGATCAAGATAAATTCTCTCCAACTTGTGCCATTTGGTCTAGATGCATTATTACACCATTTGAGAATGTGCACCAAGTTTGAGAGCATTTGGACATGTTTGACAGTGCAAAGCTGTTCAAACTTGAAAAAGGACAGAAGTGGTTTTGAGAGGGTTTCATGGGGTTATACTGTTCTCCATGACATGGTACTTGGCAAGATCATCAACAATGTCATATGTGACATGTTAGAATTTTCCTGGATTTATTTGAAAATATTTCTTATAGAAATATTTCAAATCCTTGAAATGGACAGAAATAGTTTTGGGAGGTTTTGTCCAATATTTTGAAGATGACCATGTGTTGAAACTCATATATATGGACAGTATATGTCCATTGAGTCTCCCTAATTTTTCTCAAATATTTTTAAAGCTTTAAAATAATTTTAACCTATTTAAGACCATTTCTGGCCTTAAGAAAAAGCCTTTAAATAAAATAGTAAAATAACTTTTAAAATTATATTTTTGTGGTTTCTGGGTATCCTATATCTAATAGGAGTCAAAAATATTTTTGGAAAGATTTTTACTGCCCTTAATTAAGTACTTGCAGTGCAAACCTCAATTTAGGGGTTTTTGGAAAACTAATTTTTGAAAATACTTTTTGGCCAAATTATTTTTGTAAGAAAATATTATATTTCTCTATACACATGGTATGATCACTGGGAAAAGGTTTTGGATCAAGGAGAAGGAGTATAAGAGTTGGAAGATTTATTTGATTTTTAGAGCACTTGCAAACAACACACAAAATCCAATCAAGCAAAGTCCAAAACACTCAAAAGTTTTTGTAAAACCACATTTTATCATGATTTAATAGCTTAAGTGTTGTGGCATGAAAATCAGGGTGTGACAGCTCGCCGCTCCCATTGACAAGGAGCCGTTACGGCTATATGTTGCTGCTAATGCTCGGGCGGTCAGCGTGGCTATTGTGGTGGAGCGAGAGGAGGGAGGCAAGGAGCATCCGGTTCAACGACCGGTCTATTATATCAGCGAGGTACTAATCGAGTCCAAGCAAAGGTATCCGCATTGGCAGAAGCTGGTGTATGGAGTTTTTATGGCAAGCCGGAAGCTTAAACAATACTTCCAAGGGCACCCAATTACGGTGGTTAGTTCTGCTCCTTTGGGAGATATCATCCAGAACCGGGAAGCAACTGACCGGATTGCAAAGTGGGCTATAGAGCTGCGGCCGTACGGTTTGAAGTATGTGCCTCGGACAGCGGTTAAATCTCAAGCACTTGTTAATTTCATCAATGATTGGACGGAAATGCAAGCACCTGAAGAAAAGCCGGATCACACGTATTGGACCATCCATTTTGACGGATCCAGGCAATTGGAAGGCTCGGGGGCTGGAGTCGTATTAACTTCCCCACGAGGTGATAAGTTTTGTTATGTTCTCCGCTTAATGTTCCCTTGTAGTAACAATGCTGCTGAGTATGAAGCCTTGCTCCATGGTCTCCGGATGGCTAAGGAGATGAATCTAAGTCGAGTTAAGTGCTTCGGTGACTCGGACCTTGTGGCTCAGCAAGTGTCTGGCACTTGGGACTCCAAGGACCCACTCATGGCAGCATATCGTCGTGAGGTGGATATTGTTGTAGGTTATTTCAAAGGCTATCAGGTGGACCACGTGGACCGGCGGAAAAATGAAGCGGCGGACGCTTTAAGCCAGCTGGGCTCTCAGCGCAAACCGGTCCCGCCCAATGTTTTTCTGGATGTGCTGCACAACCCGTCGGTCAAGATCCCTGGTGAAGAGGATTTGGCTATTCCTGATCCGGAGGCTCAATTGGTGGCAGCTCTTCATGTTATTCCGGATTGGACGCTTCCTTACCTGGCGTACAAGAACCGGGGCGAGTTACCAGAGGATGAGATTTTGGCCCGGCAGATAATCCAGCGATCCAAGTCCATGGCTATTATCAACGACGAGTTGCATCATTGCAGTGTGTCAGGAGCTTTTCAACGCTCCGTGTCTCCTGAAGAAGGCCGTGAAATTTTGCGTGAGATCCACGAAGGAGATTGTGGTCACCACGCCAGTTCAAAGTCTCTGGTGGCTAAAGCCTTTCGCCATGGCTTCTATTGGTTAATTGCTCATGCTGATGCGGAGGATCTGGTCAGACGATGTGATGGTTGCTAAAGGTTTTCAAGACGTGCTCATGTACTGGCTCAAGAATTGAGAATGATTCCAATTACTTGGCCGTTTGCGACTTGGGGGCTGGATATGGTTGGGCCTTTCAAAAGGTCCAAAGATAAGGAGACCCACCTCCTGGTGGCGGTTGACAAGTTTACAAAGTGGGTGGAGGCAGAACCTGTTAGCAAGTGTGATGCGGCCACGGCAGTTCAGTTCATCAAAAAGGTGATTTTCCGGTTTGGCTTTCCGCACAGTATTATCACAGATAATGGTACCAATTTTTCCAAAGGTGCTATGAAGGAGTTCTGCGAACGGGAGCACATCTGGCTCGACGTTTCATCAGTGGCACATCCACAGTCCAATGGTCAAGCAGAAAGAGCTAATCAAGAGATCTTGAGAGGCATCAAGCCCCGGCTCATGGTTCCTTTGCAGAGAACGCCGGGTTGTTGGGTAGAAGAATTACCATCTGTGTTATGGAGCATCAATACAACGCCCAACAGATCAACAAGATACACACCGTTCTTCATGGTTTATGGAGCGGAGGCGGTTCTCCCCAGTGATATCCGTCATGATTCACCTCGTGTGACAGCTTATATTGAAGCGGACAACGAGATGACACGGCAAGATGCTTTGGACCGGTTGGATGAAGAGCGTGACATCGCAGCCGCCCGATCGGCGATTTACCAGTAGGATCTTCGTCGTTATCACAGTCGCCGAGTCAGAACTAGAACCTTTCAGGAAGGAGATTTGGTGCTTCGGCTCATCCAAGATCAGACTGATATGCATAAGCTATCCCCACCTTGGGAGGGGCCTTTCATGGTCAGCAAGAATTTGCACAACGGGTCGTACTATCTGATCGATATTCGAGAGCATAAAGACTCACGCACATCAGAGGAGCAGACCAACAGGCCATGGAACATAGCTCATCTTGGCCTTACTATACCTGAGCCATTGGCTATACTTATGTACATATTAGGATAATGCATATATTATGATTAAATATAATAAATCGGAACCTCAGCTAAAGCGGGGTATCTGTTCTTTTACATCATGTGAGGTTACACGGAGTTGCTCTAAAGCGGCCTCCGGTTTACCCCTTGAGTTCGCTTTTCAAAGCATCATGTTATATGACTTGGGGGTTTGGTCGTGTCCGAACCAATACCATACCTCTTGATAGGCGAGAGCCACCAAATCACTTGGGGACTTGGTCATGTCTGAACCAGTCATGCCTCTTGATCGGCCTAAGGCCACAGAATCACTTGGGGGCTTGGTCGAACCCGAACCATGACCATGCCACTTGATCGGCATAAATGCCACGGTTTCATTTGGGGACCTGGCTGACTAGAACCATAGTTACACCTAACATGAGCTTGGTCGTGTTCGGCCATGGTAACACCATCTGATCAGCTCAAATAAACCTTTTTTTGCAACGGTTTTGTCATTGCATGTGCTTTACACTTTTCTTTGAAGGGTTTTTTTTGCTTTTTATTGCGTTTTTAAACCGACAAAGTTTTTTAACCAATCAATTGATGGAACACAGTTCACGTCAATTCGGAGACTATTTGCCCGGTTTGATCCTTGTTGTTAACATCCTCTTATGGAGTAACACGGTGTTTATTATAACCTGGCACGGTTTACATGGTAAACCAGCGTCATATATATACAGGAGCTGTTATCTCCTCCAGCGGTGTGGGTTTGCAAAACTCCGCTTCAAGATTAGCCAAGCCAACTTCATGCTCAACGAGGGCAGACATCATATTCCGCCGGACGGTACAACCGCGGTGGCACTTGAAGAGTTTTTTATTGCAGAAAGTGCTTTGGAAAGTTCATCACCACATGAAGAACAAATTATGCACGAAGGCATATCAACATCAAAAGTATCAGCTAGCCTATTACAAGGCAACACGGTGCCCATAATAATATCATTGTTTTTCACAAAGGAGAGGCAGTTTCAAAACCGGCTTCCGGTTCAAGCTTGGTCACCAGCCTGGCCTGATGGTTGTGGGTCATCCTGCGCCGCTTCAGCCTCCGTTTCTCTACCCAGTGGCTGGAAATCAACAGTTGTCCAATCAATTCCCATTAATGCTTGAAAAACAGCTTCATCGTGGATCAGCAATGACGGGTCAATATCGGGAGCGTAAGTGTGCTTACGGATTGGAGGGATAAGATTTTCCGACTCATGAATTGGGGCAGCTATTCGCTTGTTCTGATTGTCGTATTGGGCTTGATGACGAGACAAGTCTGCTTCTTCAGCCAATTGACAAGCTAGCGGACGCACCTCCCGGTTTATGGCTCGCTGATCCACTTCACTAAACTCTGACCCGTCTTCTTTCAAGCTGGGATAGCCCTGAGACGCTTCAATAGGATCAAAATCCGGCACCCAGGCTTTTGCCCGCATTAAGGCATTGATCGCACCGGTTCGAGGAGCAGATTTCTTCAGCTCTTCAACCCGGGCGGGAAGCACCGACAGTTTCATCAGAGTATCTTGAATCAAAGTGGGCGCCGGTTTGTTGTGAGATGCGGTACTGTAACGCCCCGAGACCGATGTGCCAGGTGTCGTTCTGTTATTCGTTGTCGCTGCCGTGTCTTTTGCTTGCGTGTTGCATCTTGTCATGTCATCATGTGCATTGCATCTTCATGTTTTCAAAACTTGCCTCCGTCCCGGCCTCCTCGTTCTCTCCGTTGTCCGTTGTGAGCCCAACCACACTTGCACTGCGCCCGCGGCATGTCCGAAATATTATTTTATAAGTGGTCGGAAAATGTTCTCGGAATGGGATGAAAGTTAGCGTGCGGTGTTGTTTTGTTGTTAGTAGACCGCCTGCCAAGTTTCATCGCGTTCGGAGTTTGTTTGACGCTCCAACGATTAAATATAGCGGCAATAGTAGCCGGTTGAACGTCGGACGTTTTCGGTCTCCGGAAACAGATGCCGGGGCCTCTCCCTCTTCTTTTCTCTCAGCCCAAGGCTTTCTGCACGGCCCACTACCTACCGTCAGACCCTAACCTCTCTCGTTAGCCTGCGACCCCCCTCGCGCGCGTTCAAAATTTGTCCCGGACCCGACCCGGGCAGTCGTTACCGCTGTGTCCGGAACATCCCCAAACGTCTACAAAACGTCACCGTTTTCTCATTTGGGCTCCCTAACTATTTTTTTTCCGTCCGTCCGATCACGATCGGAGGGACCGGATTAGCCCCTACCTAAAATCCTCTTGCTATATAAATCAGTCCAAACCCTAGTCTAGGCAGTCCCATCAATCATTTTTTCCCCGCTGCCGCAAAAACCTCCACCTTGTCTCCTCTTCGTTTTTCCCCTCGGGATCGACAGCGAGCCAATCAACAGCTCATCCCCGTTGCTTCGATCTCCAACGAGCACCAGGATCTCCCCGGCCCTCCTTCTCCTGCCTTGGCCCGAACATCGCCGCTGGTGACCTCGTTCCTCTCCTTTTCCCCGTTTTCTTTCAATTCCCCTTGTTCCTCTCCCTCACCCCGCAGCCATGGTGCTTCACAGGTCCCATTCATGGCCGCCCGGTGGACTTCAGTGCCGCCAACCACAAGACACGGCTGCCTCATCTCCGTCTGTGCCCAAATTCGTCGACCGTCGCCTGGAGCCTCGCCTATGCTGCGCCCTCGCTGAACCTCGCCCCTGCCTTGCTGCCTCGCCTCTGCTTCGAGCGACAGGAACACCATCGCCCCTCGCCCCGTTGACCTTGCCGGAGCCCGCCACCTTCGCCGCTCGTCTCCCTGACCATCCCCGTCGTCAGATCCGGTGTCCTCGCGTCGCCCCGAGGCCGGATCCGCCACCTCCGCTCCTCCCTGCCATCATCAGCGCCACCGTCGACCTCCCTGCTCGTGCGGGAGCACGAGGACGACGAGCACGCCTCGCTCGCCTGGGCCAGCCGGCCTCGTTGGCCCAACCACAGCCCAGCGCACTAGCCTCTGCACCGAGCAGGCCTCTCCAGCCGCAGCACTCCAAGGCCCAGCCTGCCGGCCTACCCCTCCAGTTGGGCCTAGGCCCAATGTGAGCACACCCCTGGCGCCCCATCCTTTTTTTCCTGTTGTTGGGCCACCAGATCCGGCCCGAGTTGTATTTTTTTCCCGCAGAACGTTTTAGCTAATTTCCAGAGAACCCAGTTTTGCAGAAAACCCCCTATACTTCATGCATTTAATAACTAATTAACCGTGCATCGGATGTAAATAATTTATATATGAAACTTGCTCAGAATTATGTGTAGATTAATAATATGCCATTTTCTTGCCATGTTAAAATGTTTAAAATGCTGTTTGGTTAAATTTGCCCATATGCCATGCTAAAATGATTTAATTCATATCTAAATAACCGTAACTCGGAATTTAATAATCTTTATATGTAAATGGGGTAGAATTTTGCCTAGTTTATCATGGTGACCTTACTTTGCATGTTAAACAACTCTAAAATTGTGTTTAGGACAGATCAGTACCAAATCTAAAATATGCTATGGGGATTTACCGGAATTGTTGTTCGTTGCTTCCGGCCTCATTTAACCTTGACTAGATAGGTAGTTTTCATTTGCTTCACCCCTTGCCATGTTAATCAACATTTAATATTGTTGGGGTACACAACCGAGAGAGAACTAAATAATTGATGTGGTGTTTTGTCAATATGCATCCCGATGCATATTGAGCTCCACTTAATCTGTAGGATTGCTTGTCCATTTTGCCATGCCATGCCTCTTTAAACCGGACATGCATCATACTTGTTGGGCATCATGCCATGATTTTGTGTTGGTTTTTTACTATGTTGTTTGCTCTTTTTCGGTGATTTGCTTCTTCGGGTTGGTTCCGATAACGTCGAGTTTGTGAGGATCCGCTCGACTACGCCCGTTTGTCTTCTTCATGGACTCGTTCTTCTTCCTTGCGGGATCTCAGGCAAGATGATCATACCCCTCGAAATCACTACTATCTTTGCTATGCTAGTTTGCTCGCTCTTTGCTATGCCAATGCTACGATGCCTACCATTTGCTTGTCAGCCTCCCAATTGCCATGTCAAACCTCTAACCCACCACGTCCTAGCAAACCGTTGATTGGCTATGTTACCGCTTTGCTCAGCCCCTCTTATAGCGTTGTTAGTTGCAGGTGAAGATTGAAGTTTGTTCCTTGTTGGAACATGGAGATGTTGTTCCTTGTTGGAACATGTTTACTTGTTGGGATATCACAATATATCTTATTTAATTAATGCATCTATATACTTGGTAAAGGGTGGAAGGCTCGGCCTTATGCCTGGTGTTTTGTTCCACTCTTGCCGCCCTAGTTTCCGTCATATCGGTGTTATGTTCCCGGATTTTGCGTCCCTTACGCGGTTGGGCTATAATGGGAACCCCTTGACAGTTCGCCTTAAGTAAAGCTTCTCCAGCAATGCCCAATATTGGTTTTACCATTCGCCACCTAGCCTTTTCTTTCCCTTGAGTCGGCCGGCTCAAGGGTCATCATTATTTTACCCCCCGGGCCAGTGCTCCTCTGAGTGTTGGTCCGAAACGGGCAGCCTGCGGGGCCACCTCGCGGAAACTCGAGGGCTAGTTTTACTCGTAGCTTGACCTATCTGAGTGTGCCCTGAGAAAGAGATATGTGCAGCTCCTATCGGGATTTGTCGGCACATTCGGGCGGTGTTGCTGGTTTAGTTTTACCCTGTCGAAATGTCTTGTTGTACTGGGATACCGAGTCTGATCGGAATGTCTCGGGTGGAGGTCTATTCCTTCGTTGACCGTGAGAGCTTGTCATGGGCTAAGTTGGGACACCCTGCAGGGATTTGAACTTTTGAAAGCCGTGCCCGCGGTTATGGGCAGATGGGAATTTGTTAACGTCCGGTTGTAGAAAACCTGAAGTTGACCTTAATTAAAATGAATCAACAGCGTGTGTAGCCGTGATGGTCTCTTTCCGGTGGAGTCCGGGAAGTGAACATGGTTGTTGGAGTAATGCTTGACGTAGGTTGCTATAGGATCACTTCTTGATCATAGATTTCTCGACCGTGCTTTGCCTTCTCTTCTCGCTCTCATTTGCGTATGTTAGCCACCATATATGCTAGTCGCTTGCTGCAGCTCCACCTCATACCTTTACCTTACCCATAAGCTTAAATTGTCTTGATCGCGAGGGTGCGAGATTGCTGAGTCCCTGTGGCTCACAGATACTTCCAAAACCAGTTTGCAGGTGCCGATGGGTCAGTGCAGATGACGCAACCAAGCTCAGGAGGAGCTCGATGAAGATCTTGTCCTTTATGTTGTTTCGTTCTAGTTGATCAGTAGTGGAGCCCAGTTGGGGTCGATCGGGGACCTTTGTCGCATTTGGGGTTCTTCTTTTATTTTGGTTCCGTAGTCGGACCATGAGTGTATTTGGTTGATGTAATGCTTTATTTATGTAATTGTTTGAAGTGGCGATTATAAGCCAACTATGTAACTCTTTCCTTATTATATTACATGGGTTGTGTGAAGATTACCTCACTTGCGACATATGCCTTCAATGCGATTATGCCTCTAAGTCGTTCCTCGACACGTGGGAGATATAGTCGCATCGAGGGTGTTACAGGTACAGATGATCCGCTGTGCACCAGTGTACAGCTGTTCGACCAACGTGTAGACGGCTTTCAATTTTTTCCGCACATCTGACTCCAAGTGACCAATGCGTGTCCCTGAAATATCATAAGGGTTAAACCGGCAGCTCTGTAAGAAGGCCGGGTCAATTCAAAAGTCAAACTGGCTTACCAAAGATAGCAGTGGTCACAGTATGCACGTGCCGCTTTATACTGGTCAGTTCATCCGCCACCGGTTTTAGTGCAGCCTTGGCATCCTCTGCTCGTTTGATTAAAGTGGACTTTTCAGTGGCCCAATCCGCCTGCTTCTTCTTGAAGCTCTCCTTAAGCTGCTCCATGGCGCTTAAAGCGCTGGCTAATTCCTCTTTTGGTTTGGAGGTTTCAGCTTGTTGGGTTTTCAGGTTTTCTTGGAGGTCGGCGATTTGGTTTTCTTTCGTCTTCAGCTCAGCCTGCATGCAGACAGTTATATGCTTCAACAAAACGGTACAAGGATTGAAGTACCAACCACATAACAAGTTATGCACTTGGCACTTGGGGGCTAATGCATATTCGATCTTCATCTTTCAATTTCTTACAAAGTCCCAAGATCAATACAAGTATTCAACCTTGCACTTGGGGGCTAATGGCTATTTGCTCGTATATATTCTGATGCGGCAATTTGAATTACTTAAAGTACCGGTTTAACTATGCTAAGTTGAACCGGCCCTTGGGGGCTACATCAGCGAATTTCAAAGAATCAAGATTTACATTAGTAAGTCCCGGTTTGAAAGAAGATTACAAACCGGCCCTTGGGGGCTAGGAGAATCAGCAAGAATTGAAGCATACAAGCAGGAAGGAGCATATGGAAGTTACCTCATATTTATCTTTCATCATATTAACCAGACCGGCTTCATAGTCGCGACTGGTATACAACCGGTTCAGGTAGCCGGAATGGATATCTTGGGCGTTCAGAGCAGCGTAAGTCGTCAGATCAGCGTTCCACTTGCCTTTGCCAAAGGCAGCAAATTCTTCCTTGGCATAATGTTTGGACAAAGCGACATGATTTCTTGGTTCAGTATGGCCAGTGCCAGTAATGACAACCTCATCATCCTTGGTACCGCCGGTTTGCACTGGGGCTATTGGCTTGTCAGTAGGTTTTGCTGGACCGGTGGAGCTTTCAATCCGGATGGAGCCTGTGGGCTGATTGACAGGACCTGAGGCATCAGTAGGTCTCTCTTCAGCAATAAGATCGTCGTCTTGCTGCGGTGGATCATTGGGTATATCCTCAGGAATAGCCGCTTCAAGATCGGGTGTCTTGCCTGGCTCAAGAACGGCATCTTCTTCGGTCGCTTTGTCCAGGCGGGCCTTCTTGCTTGGCCTAGGTTTGGCCCTGAGAAGAATAACAAAATCAAATACAGCATATGTTCTAAGGCGATGTACTGCAAATATCACAATAAGTATAGCTTACCCAAGCACCGTTTTGAGCGGTGGCAGCTGAGTAGCCGATGACTCGCCAGAAGATGAGTGGGAAGTAACCTGGTAATCGGAGTTAGACGGATTAAGAGGTTGACGAAAGCAGTCCGCTTTAGGACAAGCACTGACAAGCAAATTAGAGACCTCTGAATGGCGTTTCCGAACCGGACTGTTCGGTAAACCGGCGGAGGTAACTACCTGACCGCTGTGCCGGGTTGTGCAACGAGCTTCGTGTTGTTGGGTCTTCATAAGAAATTTAGGATCCAAATAAGCAAGAGGACGAGAAAATTTAACTTTCCGGTTTGCCTGACGGATTTTTTGTGAAGGCAAAGGTTCTGAATCGGAAGAGAGAATAATTACCTCTGCAGCATCCGTGTGGCTGGCTTCGGCATCATCCTGACAAATATCATCATCAATAAGACGCATGAAAAATAAACCAAGTGAGTCAAGCTCTACTTCAAGGTCCGGATTATCCACATCATCATCAGGGGCCGGATTAGAAGATGCAGTGGTTCTTTTCGTGTGGGCAGTCTTCCTCACAGCTTTAGTCTTTTAACGAGTTGCTCTTTCCGGTTTGTCTGGTTTTTCTGGTTTCTCCTGCAGCAGTTTCTTGCTCCAAAACGGATCATTGCCCTGATTACACAGACACTGATATTAAACAAAGACCAGATATATCAATAACAGATTCACCAAAAAGAAAAATCAAAGTCTTACAGCTGGCGGTTTGTTGGTGGCACAGAAGGGAAGCGGGCCGTTTCTAGCACAGACGTGTTCCGGTTCATTCAGCATCTTATTCGCAGCCTCTGTGATTTCTTCATCGGTGAGCTGGATTTTGGAATGTCGCAGTGGGTCATCAACACTGCCAGTATACTCGCACATCAAACCGGAGCGCTGACTAAGGGGCAGTATGCTCCATGATATCCAACAGTGAGCGAGATCAACCCTTGTTAAGCCGTTGGCCATAAAGGCTCTAAGCTTTGACATTTGAGGAGCATATTTGCTTCTCTCCTGGGCAGTCAATCTTTGTGGAAAAGGGTGTGTATTGCTGAGCCGCTCCGGACGAAAGCCAGGCAAGGGATTCTCACCAGCAGGGGAGGTGTCTTTGTAGTAGAGCCATGTCTGATTCCATTCTTTGGGGTGGCTGTGCAGTTTGGCGTGAGGGTATGTGACCTCTTTCCTTTTCTGAATTGCCACGCCACCCAACTCCGTATTGGAGCCGTCAGTAAACTCAGTACGGCGGTTTAGATGGAAAAGGTCTCTGAACAATTCCACTGTGGGCTCCTCTTGAAAGAACGCTTCACAGAGCACTTGGAAGTGACACATATTTGTAACAGAGTTGGGGCCAGTATCTTGTGGATGGAGCTGGAAATCGGCTAAAACATCCCGGTAAAATTTAGAACCGGGCGGCTTAAAGCCCCGGGCTAAGTGATCTACGAAAACAACAACCTCTCCTTCTCGAGGTGTGGGAGGGCATTCTTTGCCAGGAGCCCTCCAATGGATGGTATCTTTGCTGCCTAAAGCGCCAATCAGGACTAAATCGTCCAGTTGAGCCTCTGTGACGCGAGAAGGAACCCAATTGCACTCATATACTTGCTTGGCCATGATGGAATCTACAAGGTAGAAGATCCCGGTTCAAAAATGCATTTGATCAAGGTACATTGGTATGTGCACTGTTAAACCGGAGACAGAACTATCTGAACCGGAGTTTTATGAAGCAACAAACATCTGGCGGTTCAACAAGGGGACTAATGGCATATACTGGTTTGGAAAAAATTTCTATAAGGTTAAACCGCCTAATCTAAGCATTGAAACAGCTGAGATTGCGGATGGACAAGTACGCAGAAACAGGTTTCACAAGATTTCTTTATAGCACTGGATCTGAAGCAAGTTCAGAAAAGAGATAAGAGGTTCAAAAGGAGCAGTACCAAACCAATGAGCAAAATGTTCATATAGATCTATGGTTTTGAGATGCATAAGTGAAGGCGAAGGTCAAACAACTATCATTGCATAGAATAAAGATTTGCGGATTCATCTAAAGATCTATCGTATGAGCAAGAGGCAGACAATGAATACTGAAGAACTGTGAAACCCTAAAACAGATCTGCGGGGGAAAGGATAGAAGGTTTACCGGAGCTGAGGAAGACGCGGAAGGTTGCCGCGATGCTCTGGTGTGCCCAGGTTGATGCAGCGGCCACGGTTGAGGCAGAGGTCGACGGTGGTGGCGGAGCTCTGAAGCCGGGCGATGCGAGGAAGACGAAGCAGAAGGGGAAGAAGGGAAAGAGAAAGGAAATGACCCTTCGGTCCTATTTATAAGGCAAAAAGACATGTGTCAGGCGCGACAATCAAGGGGCCACAAAACAGAGCCGTTGCCTCAATTTCCGCAGATATATTAAACAAAGAAGCATAATGGATATCTTCGTTATGACAGGTGACGTCACTCCGGTTTACAATAATCAGAGAAGATGACATCATGGCGGTTTACCAATTTATGAGAAGACGTTGAAGATGAAGTTTTTGTTAAAGGATTGACATGAACCTGTTCAAATCAATCTGGGGCCTAATGTTGGGGATGTTACTGCTGGGCGTAAACCGGCCTATTTGGGCCGGGTCAACTTCATCAGTAGTTCCAGAAGTGATAAAGCCCAAGAAGGCAGATGAGGGCCTAAGGCCCGTAGCCGGTTCAAGACTTGTAGCTGTAAACCGGAATTTGTATATAAGCTTGTATTGTAAGTTAGGAATAAGGAGAGACCAACCCGGATATGAATATTGACCGGTGTTGGGACTCTGTGAACTGACAGGTGTCACCCGTGTATATAAGGGGACGACCCGGCGGCGGTTCAAGGACAACAGACAACAACTCGAGACATAGGCGAAGCTTTTTGCTCCCTAGTCATCGAAACCCCATCAATTCCATCACAACTAGACGTAGGCTTTTACCTTCATCGAAGGGTCCGAACTAGTATAAACTCTCTTGCATTCCTGTGTCCGCTTTAACCCCTTCAAGCTAACCCGTTGCGATGGCTCCACGACTAAGTCCTTTCTCTAGGACATCTGCCGTGACAAAACCACGACACAAGTACCCATCACAATCCCTATCTCCCGCATTACATTATTTGCCATTTTCCTCTCGTTTTCCTCTCCCCCAATTCACCCTTGCCGTTTTATTCGCCCCCTCTCTCTCTATCCTCCCTCTCTTTCTCTATTTGCCTCTTTTGCCCGTCTGCTTTTTGTTTGCTTGTGTGTTGGATTGCTTGTTTGTCGCGATGGCTCAAGATAATACTAAATTGTGTGACTTCACCAATACCAACAATAATATTTCCTTAGCACTCCGATTGCTCCTCTTACCGATGCTGAATCTTGTCAAATTAATACTGCTTTGCTGAATCTTGTCATGAAAGATCTGTTCTCTCGCCTTCCTAGTGAAGATGCCGCTACCCAACTTAATAACTTCGTTGATTTGTGTGACATGCAAAATAAGAAAGATGTCGATAATGATATTGTTAAATTGAAGTTATTTCCTTTTTTGCTTAGAGATCGTGCTAAAGCTTGGTTTTCATCTTTGCCTAAAAATAGTATTGATTCATGGAACAAGTGCAAATATGCTTTTATCTCTAAGTGTTTTCCTCCCGCTAAGATCATCTCTCTTAGAAACGATATTATGAATTTTAAGCAACTTGATCATGAACATGTTGCACAAGCTTGGGAGAGAATGAAACTAATGATACGTAATTTCCCTACTCATGGTTTGAACTTGTGGATGATTATACAAAAAAATTATGCCGGATTGAATTTTGCTTCTAGAAATCTTTTAGATTCGGCCGCGGGAGGCACTTTTAGGGAAATCACTTTAGGAGAAGCTACTAAACTCCTAGATAATATTATGGTTAATTATCCTCAATGGCATACTGAAAGATCTACTAAAAAGGTGCATGCGATAGAAGAAATTAATGTTTTGAGTGGAAAGATAGATGAACTTATGAAATTATTTGCTAATAAGAGTGTTTCTTCTGATCCTAATGATGTGCCCTTGTCTACTTTGATTGAGAATAATAATGAATCTATGGATGTGAATTCGGTTGGTAGGAACAATTTTAGTAACAACGCATATAGAGGAAATTTCAATCCTAGGCGTTATCCTAGTAATCCCTCTAATAATTATGGTAATTCCTACAACAATTCTTATGGAAATTATAATAAGATGCCCTCTGATTTTGAATCTAATATTAAAGAATTTATTTCTTCGCAAAAGAATTTTAATGCTATGATTGAAAAAATTGCTTAAGATTGATGATTTGGCTAGGAACATTGATAGAATTGCTCTTGATGTTGATTCTTTGAAACTTAGATCTATTCCACCTAAGCATGATATCAATGAGTCTCTCAAAGCCATGAGAATTTCCATTGATGAGTGCAAAGAAAGAACCGCTAGGATGCGTGCTAAGAAAGATGCCTTTATAAAAGCGTGTTCTTCTAGTTCCTATGAAAATAATGATGAAGATCTAAAAGTTATTGATGTGTCCCCTATTAAATCTTTGTTTTGCAATATGAATCATGATAATGATGGGACTTAATATGATCCACCTTTACCTAGAAGGCATTCCAATAATTCTAAATCTTTTGATCTTGATGCTAAATTTGATAAAAGTGGGATTGAAGAAATTAAAACCCTAGATATTGCTAAACCCACTATTATGGATTTCAAGGAATTTAACTATGAAAATTGCTCTTTGATTGATTGTATTTCCTTGTTGCAATTCATGCTAAAATCTCCTCATGCTTATAGTCAAAATAAAGCGTTTACTAAACATATCGTTGATGCCTTGATGCAATCTTATGAAGAAAAACTTGAATTGGAAGTTTCTATCCCTAGAAAACTTTATGATGAGTGGGAACCTACTATTAAAATGAAAATTAAAGATCATGAGTTTTATGCTTTGTGTGATTTGGGTGCTAGTGTCTCTACTATTCCCAAAACTTTGTGTGATTTACTAGATTTCCGTGATTTTGATGATTGCTCTCTAAACTTGCATCTTGCGGATTCCACTATTAAGAAACCTATGGGAAGAATTAATGATGTTCTTATTGTTGCAAATGGGAATTATGTGCCCGTAGATTTTATCATTCTTGATATAGATTGCAATCCTTCTTTCCCTATTATTCTCGGTAGACCTTTCCTTAGAACGGTTGGTGCAATTATTGATATGAAGGAAGGGAATATTAGATTTCAATTTCCATTAAAAAAGGGCATGGAACACTTCCCTAAAAATAAAATAAAATTAACATATGAATCTATCATGAGAGCCACTTATGGATTGCCTACCAAAGATGGCAATACCTAGATCTATTCTTGCTTGTTATGCCTAGCTAGGGGCGTTAAACGATAGCGCTTGTTGGGAGGCAACCCGATTTTATTTTTATTCCTTGCATTTTTCTCCTGTTTAGTAATAAATAAATTATTTATTCTCTGTTTTGGTTGTGTTTTTTGTGTTTAATTAGTGTTTGTGCCAAGTAGAACCGTTGGGAAGACTCGGGGAAAGTCTTGTTGAACTTGCTGTAAAAAACAGAAACTTTAGCGCTCACGAGAACTTCTGTCATTTTTATTTTAAGAGTGATGTTTAGTTAATTCTTTTTGCAGATGATTAATAGATAAATTCCTCACGTCCAGAAATTTAGTTTAGAATTTTTGGGGTTCCAGATCTTGCGCTAGCTACAGATTACTACAGACTGTTCTGTTTTTGACAGATTCTGTTTTTCGTGTGTTGTTTGCTTATTTTGATGAATCTATGGCTAGTAAAATAGTTTATAATCCATAGATAAGTTGGAATATAGTAGATATGACACCCATATAAATAAATAATGAGTTCATTACAGTACCTTGAAGTGGTCTTTTGTTTTCTTTCGCTAACGGAGCTCACGAGTTTTCTACTTTAAGTTTTGTGTTGTGAAGTTTTCAAGATTTGGGTAACGATTTGATGGATTATGGAACAAGGAGTGGCAAGAGCCTAAGCTTGGGGATGCCCATGGCACCCCCAAGATAATCTAATGACACCTAAAAGCCAAAGCTTGGGGATGCCCCGGAAGGCATCCCCTCTTTTGTCTACTTCTATCGGTAACTTTACTTGGAGCTATATTTTTATTCACCACATGATATGTGTTTTGCTTGGAGCCTCGTTTATAATTTTAGTCTTTGCTTGTTAGTCTACCACAATCATCCTTTATGTACACACCTTTTCAGAGAGCCATACATAATTTGGAATTTGATAGAATACTCTATGTGCTTCACTTATATCTTTTGAGCTCTAGTGCTTCACTTATATCTTTTGAGTTATATAATTTTGCTCTAGTGCTTCACTTATATATTTTAGAGCACGGTGGTGGATTTGTTTTATAGAAATTATTGATCTCTCATGCTTCACTTAGATTATTTTGAGAGTCTTAATATCATGGTAATTTGCTTAATAATAATATGCTCAATATTCAAGATTTGTAAAACTTTCTTTTGAGTGCGTTGAATACTAAGAAAAAATTGATGCTTGATAATTGTTTTGAGATATGAGGATGGTGATATTAGAGTCATGCTAGTTGAGTAGTTGTGAATTTGAGAAATGCTTGTGTTAAAGTTTGTGATTCCCGTAGCATGCACGTATGGTGAACCGTTATGTGATGAAGTCGGAGCATGATTTATTTATTGATTGTCTTCCTTATGAGTGGTGGTCGGGGACGAGCGATGGTCTTTTCCTACCAATCTATCCCCCTAGGGGCATGCGCGTAATACTTTGCTTTGATAACTTCTAGATTTTTGCAAAAAGTATATGAGTTCTTTATGACTAATGTTGAGTCCATGGATTATACGCACTTTCCTTCCTTCCACCATTGCTAGCCTCTCTAATACCACGCACTTTTCACTGGTATCATACACCCACCAAATACCTTCCTCAAAACAGTCACCATACCTACCTATCATGGCATTTCCATAGCCATTCCGAGATACATTTCCATGCAACTTCCACCGTTCCGTTCATTATGACATGCTCCATCATTGTCATATTGCTAGCATGATCATGTAGTTGACATCGTATTTGTGGCAAAGCCACCGTTCATAATTCTTTCATACATGTCACTCCTGATTCATTGTATATCCCGATACACTGCCGGAGGCATTCATATAGAGTCATATTTTGTTCTAAGTATTGAGTTGTAAGAAAAATAAAAAGTGTGATGATCATCATTTTTAGAGCATTGTCCCAAGTGAGGAAAGGATGATGGAGACTATGATTCCCCCACAAGTCGGGATGAGACTCCGGATGAAAAAAAGAGGCCATAAAAAAAGAGAAGGCCCAAAAAAATGAGAGAAAAAGAGGGAAGGGACAATGTTACTATCCTTTTACCACACTTGTGCTTAAAGTAGCACCATGATCTTCATTGTAGAGAGTCTCTCATTCTGTCACTTTCATATACTAGTGGGAATTTTTCATTATAGAACTTGGCTTGTATATTCCAATGATGGGCTTCCTCAAAATGCCCTAGGTCTTCGTGAGCAAGCGAGTTGGATGCACACCCACTTAGTTTCTTTTGTTGAGATTTCATATACTTATAGCTCTAGTGCATCCGTTGCATGGCAATCCCTACTCACTCACATTGATATCTATTAATGGGCATCTCCATAGCCCGTTGATACGCCTATTTGATGTGAGACTATCTTCCCCTCTTTTTTGTCTTCTCCACAACCACCTTTCTATCCCACATATAGTGCTATATCCATGGCTCACGCTCATGTATTGCGTGAAGATCTAAAAAGTTTTGAAAATGTCAAAAGTATGAAACGATTGATTGGCTTGTCATCGGGGTTGTGCATGATTTAAATACTTTGTGTGGTGAAGATAGAGCATAGCCATACTATATGATTTTGTAGGGATAGCTTTCTTTGGCCATGTTATCTTGAGAAGACATAATTGCTTTGTTAGTATGCTTGAAGTATTATTATTTTTATGTCAACATGAACCTTTGTCTTGAATCTTTTGAATCTGAATATTCATACCACAATTAAGAAGATTTACATTGAAATTATGCGAAGTAGCACTCCGCATAAAAAAAATCTGTTTTTATCATTTACCTACTCGAGGACGAGCAGGAATTAAGCTTGGGGATGCTTGATACGTCTCCAACGTATCTATAATTTTTGATTGCTCCATGCTATATTATCTACTGTTTTGGACATTATTGGGCTTTATTATCCACTTTTATATTATTTTTGGGACTAACCTATTAACCAGAGGCCCAACCCAGAATTGTTGTTTTTGCCTGTTTTAGGGTTTCGAAGAAAAGGAATATCAAACGGAGTCCAAACGGAATGAAACCTTCGGAAACGTAATTTTCTCATCAGATTAGATCCAGGAGACTTGGACCCTCCGTCAAGAAAGCCACGAGGCGGTCACGAGTGTGGAGGGCGCTGTCGGATTTTGGGTTCCGGCAGACCCTTGAGGTTCGAACACTGGGGTGCGTGCAGAGATTTCGCCTCCTACCTACCTGCACCCCTCCACCACGCTAGGATCAAAACTATGGGAAGAACAGCACAAGGGACACAGGGTTTATACTGGTTCGGGCCACCATTGTGGTGTAATACCCTACTCTGGTGTGTGGTGTGGTGGATTGCCTCTTGGGCTGAGGATGATGAACAGTACAAGGAAGAACAGCCTCGCGAGGGTCTGTTCTTGGCTGGGGCGATGAACTGCTGGGAGGAGTTTAGTCACCTTTCTCTCTCTCTCTCTCTCTCTCTCTCTCTCTCTCTCTCTCTCTCTCTCTCTCTCTCTTTCTAACCAGTCGATCCCTAAAGACACTTCGACGCGACCGAACCGACCGACCCCTTTGCTAGGTGGGTGGCTGGTCCTATTTATAGAGGCCCTGGTCCTCTTCCCAAATATTGAGCGGGAAGGGAGCCAACAATGGCGGGCTAATTTGAAGGGGGACAACAAGTATCAGCTATCCTGACAAAAAGTAGTCTTCGCCTGTGCAAAGCTCTGGTGATGACGCCGTCTTGGTCTCCAAGGTGACCTCCTTCTCGTAGTCCTCCTGGTCTTGGTCTTGTTGCACCGAAACGGCAACCTTTGCCTGAGGCCTCGGTACTCCGCGGCTGCGCTTGCCTCCTTTGCACCAAAGAGGAAAGGAGGACGCTGCGCGGGCTGGCACCCGCCTGGCGCCCCTGGTCGTCATGGCTTGCGTCACGGGCACCTCGCGAGGTACCCCGCCTTGATCTCTCTTCCTCCACGTGAGCCAGCCTGACGAGGCCGTGCCTGAGGAAGCTCTGCGTTGTCCGCCCCGCGAGGCTTGGCCCCTCGCGAGGGTCTTGAGTTTGTGCTGGTGAAGATGGGCCGTGCCGGGCCCCCCTTTGAGCCACGCCGCGGGCCGCAGGCAGGCAAGTTTGGGGACACCCATTCCCAGAACGCCGACAGTAGCCCCCGGGCCCAAGGCGCGCCCGGACTTGGCCGTGCTGGGAGGCGGAAGGGCAAGAGCGAAGCGCCGCGGGCCCTAACAGCCTGCAGCCTTAGGCGCCGTGTGGCGGTTGACTGGACGTGGGCGCCTTAGCAACCGCGCGAGTTGATAAGGGAGTGGCATCCACCTAGGCCCTTCTTCTTGCTTTCCCTGGTTGCTGCTCAGATCCCCTTTCTTGCGCCTCTCCTCCCTTCCTCCGAAATCTCCAGATTTGCTTTGACCGTGCGACCTAGGAAGCCATGGCGCCTCGCCAGCCCCCGGCCGCAGCTTGGTACTCGTCTGCCCTGGACCCGCCGAACGTGTCGGAGGCGGGCCTTGCCCGGTTGCGCCGGATAGTGACGGGGCGAAGGTGTTCAAGGCCGGCTCCGCCACCCCTGAGGGTCAGAGAAGCACCTTCTATCCACTCTTCGTAAGTGCCATTGTTGCTGGCCTGATGCCTCCCTTCTCTGAGTTCTTCTTCTCTGTCCTCCGCCATTACAAGCTGTAGGCTCTGCATCTCCATCCCAACTCCGTCCTTCTCCTCGTGATCTTTGCTTATTATTGCGAGGCCCACGTTGGGGTGCAGCCCTCAGTGGCCTTGCTGCGCCACTACTTCTACCTCCGGACCTCTCATGGTCCTGCTTCCGCGTGCGCGAGCTTTGTTGCGTACGGTGGCGCCATTGCCATCTCGAACTCTGGGAAGAGGATTGAGGGCTTCAGGAGCAAGTGGGTCTTGGTGGATGCTGAGCGCATCCACCATCGGTTGATCTTGCCGATGGAGCAGCCCACGAGCTCCAGCAACTGGGGTCGGGCGGAGCTCACGGATCCCCGCGCGAAGATGGTGTTGGAGAAGATGGACGCGGATCTGAGGCCGACCGACATGGCGGCAACGAAGCTGACCGACGCGTCGTTGCTGAGGGAGTTCCTGGAGCACCAGCTGGCTCCGCTTCGGCAGTACTCGCTCCCAATGTGGAGGCCCCGTCCGAGCCCCGCGGCCTGGGCTGACGGAGACCTGGCTGCGGTTCTCCAATCTCTGGTCGGGGACAACGTGGCGAGGTTGGAGGGCGCTCCTATGCCCTTGTTCCTCCGTGACGACTGGAGGCTCCCGAGGGACCGGTAGCTGTGTCCTCCGACGACTCCAGCGAAGAGGAGGAAGGAGGAGAGCGGGGAAAAGGGCCCGACTCCGAGGCTACTGATGGAGAGTCGAAGGCTCCCCTTCCCCGGCGCAAGTCCCGCGCTCTCCGCCTCCCTCCGAGCGACGACGACGAGGATGATGACGAGGACAACGACGTGGATGACGACGAGCAGGGCGGCGGGAGCTCACCCCCGATCCAGAAGAAGGACAGGACCGGGCTGATCTCCCGCGGGTCTGCCCTGGCCTCGGGGCGGACTGCAGGCGCACCTTCCGCCTCCAAGCTTCCCGAGGTTGACCCTTCCAGCCGGCTTTCGGGCTTCAAATTTGGCCGGAGGCTGCTTGAGCTCACTGGCGACGACCCGTAAGTGCTCGATTCTTGTATTTATTTCTTGTTTTGCTTCTGAGGCTTGACGTTCGCATCCCTTGGATAGGCTGGCGCCCGCAGCGAAGAAGTCAAAGAGGGCTCCTGAGGTTCCGTCCATGGCAGCGCCCCTGAAGGAGGGTGACCGCGATGCACAAGCTTCTCCTGCCCGGTCGTCCTCGCAAGGCCTGACTGAGCCGGCTGGGGCGAGCTCAGCCCCCACGGCCCAAGTGGCTCCCGAGGTGCTCTCGCCTGCCGCCGCCGCTACAGCTGTCGGGGCGCGGCAGACTCCGCCTCAGGATGCTGCGGCCGTGCTGCCGCCTTCTCCTCCTACTCCACCGGCTGCTATCTCCCCGACTCCCTCCGCCATTCTGGACCACGCTGTTGCTGAGCTGGACCGGCTGCGGCAGGATCTTCTTGGCGCCGACCCTCGCCTGGTGGCCGGGCGCTTGGAGCTGGCTTCTGGATGGGTCCGCTCCGACGCTTCAATTCGGGCGGCGCTAGTCCAGGCCTCGACAGCATGCGACAAGGAGAAGCAGGCCGTCCTTGAGGCAAAGGCTGCTCGCGATGCAGCCCTGGGGGAGGTGGTTGACGTCCGTGGTCGCTGCAAGGCGCTGGAGGACGAGCTGCAAGGCCTGCGGGATCAGCTCGCGGAAGAGGTTCACCTTCGCCAAGAGCAGGAAGAAGGCGTGAAGGCTCGCGAGGCAGCCGTCGAGGGCCGGGAGGCCAAGCTCAAGAAGCGCCGTGACTGCCTAGGCACGCTGGAGCAGGAGTTGGGGGCGAGGAAGGCCGAGCTGGACGACAAGGCCCGGGTCCTTGCCGAAGACCGCGCGGCCTTCACGGAGCTGGAGGCGAAGGCTCGCTCCTCGCTGAGGACGCTTTACGACAGCGGCCTGGAGAGCCCGCTGGCCGGTGCCGAGGACGGCCCCGCCAAGCTGCTTCCCTTCTTGGTCCACGCTCTTGAAGATGTCGCCCTTGGCCTTGGCCCCATGGCCGAGGCCGAGGCGCGTGTTCTGTCTTCTGCAGCACTGACACGGGTCCTCACCCACATCCACCTTCGTGATCCCGGTTTTGACCTCGACATCCTGCTGGAGCCCGTGAGCGGCGAGCGTGCCGCGACTGCTGCCGAGGCCGTGAAGGGTCGCGCGGAGGCTCTGCTGGGGAAGTTCCGGGCCTTCAGCACCAGGCCGGAGCAAGGCGCTGCCGACCCCGCTGCTCCTTGAGGCGAATCCACTCTGCGCTGCTCCCCCGCCGCCAGGTGACTCCATCGTGGCTCCTGTCCTGCTTTTAATTCCTGCACATGTATCATGCCTCGGGGAGGCGTTTAAACTTGCGTCTGATATCAGGATAACAGTGTGGACTGTAATATTTTCTTTCGAATTCCTTTGAAATTTGCGCTTTTCCTTCCTACTTGCTTATGTTCTACGCTGGCAGAGCCCGGCCCCGCGCGTACCTCACCCAGTAATAGCCCCGACCGGAAACCAGGACGGGACCAAGGAGTGAGGGGCTACGTGACAAGTTAGGCTCCTAAGTCACGATGCTCAGGAGTCCCCCTTGGTGCACGAACAGCAAGTAGGGAGGTGTGATGTGGGTGGATCCACCATTCTACGTCTGCAGAGCCCGGCCCCGCGCGTACCTCACCTAGTAATAGCCCCGACCGGAAACCAGGACGGGACCAAGGAGTGAGGGGCTACGTGACCAGTTAGGCTCCCGAGTCACGAGGCTGAGGAGTCCCCCTTGACGCTCAAACGGCCTTCATACCTTCGCTCCGCTCGGGGAGAGGTGCGCGACGAACCAAGCCCGGGGGACCTGGCTGGGCGGCGTGCATTCGGGCATGACCCAGGCGCAGCCGCCGTGCCCAGCCCCCTCGCGCGACACTCCCGAGGGGAGGCGTTACGATGAGGCTAGACGCTAAGCTCTGGGCTCCCTGATGTTGATGCGGCCCGGAGGCCACCCTCAGTTGTTTATCACCAGCCCGGAGCATAGCGCTTCCGTATGTGTACGGGCATAGCCGCTCCTCGGCAGTGTCGTCAGCCAGCGCGGAGCATGGTGCTTCCACTGGTACGTGGGAGGGGGCCCCCTCCGGGAGGAGCCCCCGGGGCGTGTACAGCCCCGCCCTGACACGTGGCTGGCACAGTAGGGCCTGGCGAGGTGTATCTTGGCACCCGTGAGCCAGCGCGGGACTCACAGGGCCCTACCTCTAGGCGGGTTGCGCCTGGCACTGGGCCTTATCTTGTGTTGTGTTCCTGCAAGTCTGGTTAGATGCCTGCACTCTACGTCCTCGGGTCCCGGCCCCCGAGTTGGTCTCAGTCGTCGCTGGTATGCCAGGTCGTGATGCCGTGGTCAAGGCCAGAGGGTGAGGGCTGGAGAGCCAGTAAGAGCCCTGAGTCGCGATGCTCAGGTACCCCCCTTTAATGTGCAAGTGGTCAGCATGGAGAAGAAGAGGCGCCGCGGACCGGCATCAAATAATCAAGCATGGCGATTCTAACGCATAACCGGAAATGAACACAAATGGGGTACATGCCGCTGGGCCTGGCCCGAGCGGCTTGGGGATCATGCAGCCCGAGGGGCGCCCCCAACGAGGTAAGCTAATGACGCGAAATAAAAGGGATACACGCCGCAGGGACGGACCCACGCGGCCTGGGAATAATGCAGCCCTGGGGGCGCTCCCAGCTAGAAGTGAAACTTGAAAGATGTCACCTGATGGCGCTGAAGACGAAGGGGTGTTGGTGTAGCCGGCTCGGTGGGCTGCGGAAGCCGATCCTCATGAGCCCCTAGGCCCAGGGGCCTTGGGAGGCTCCGGAGGTGCTGGCAGTTCCTCGCGGGCCATCTTCATCTCCGCCAGGGCTGCGGAGCGCCTGGCCTCCTGTGCCTCCGTGATGCCCCTCATGAGGCGCTGGTGCGTGTCAGCCGCGCTCGGCAAGCTGTAAGGCATGCAAACGTAGCTGTGGGGTGGACCTCCGCATCGCCCCACTCGCGAGGGCCAGAGGCGCCCCAGGGAGGCGACTCGGTTGAGCCCTGGCACGTCGATGCAGACACGCAGCCCGCCATCCTAGCCTGGATGGGGAGCCACTGCTGGTAGGCGGCGAGCGCCTCTCATGACTCTTGACTCCTGTAACTCCTAAATGGCCTTGCTGACGAACTCTCGTGGGTCTAGATCTCCTTGCCTTGCTCCTTCTTGAGGGAAACGTGCTTTGAAACACGCCTCCATGTGGTGCCCAAGCGCCTCCCTCGTGACCCTGGCTAGGTCGGTGGCCCTCCAGGGGAGAGCCCCCGAGCCCTGCCTGAGGAGGGCGCCGAGCGCGCTTTCCTATGCGATGGAAGGAGGTTCCTCCTAGGCAGGCACGGGCCCAGAGGGGCCTGCCTCCTGAGGGGCCAGACCAGACGATGTCTTCTTCTTCTTGGGGGCGGCCTCGGGAAGCCTCCTGCTTCCGTGCTCCAGGTCTTCCAGTGATGCGGCCTGAAAGGCTCGCTCCAGGGAACACACCGCGTCCTTCTCTTCACAGGGCACCGTGATGACTCCGCCGCTTCCTGGCATCTTGAGGACATTGTAGCCGTGGTGAGTCACGACCATGAACTTGGCCAGCGCTGGGTACCCAAGGATGGCGTTGTACGGCAGGCGGATGTGAGCGACGTCGAAGTCGATGAGATCGGTGCGGTAGTTGTTGCGTGCCCCGAAGGTGACAGGGAGGCGGACCTGCCCGACCGGGACCGTGGAGCCGTTGGTGATGCCGGAGAAAGGTTTGGTTGGCTGGAGCTGGCTGCAGGGCACTTGGAGGTTGTTGAATGTCTCTACGGACAGGACGTTGAGCCCTGCCCCGCCATCGATGAGGGTCTTGGTGGCCACCACGTTGCTGATGATTGGGGAACAAAGCATTGGGAGGACTCCGGCTGTAGCTGCACACTTGAGCTAATCTGCTGAGCTGAAGGTGATGGCGCACGCCGACCACCTAAGAGGGCGCGTGGCTTCGAGCTTGGGGAGGGCTACATTCACTTCGCGGGCGAACTGCTTGAAGATGCGTTGAGAGGCTGGGGCTTGAGCTCCGCCCAGGATGCAGGCGATTGCGCGCGGCTCCTGGAAGCCTCCAGCCGCCTCGTCCTAGTGGCGGTCCTCGTTTCTCCTTGGCTGCGGCGACAGCGGTGGGAGGCCTGCGTTGCCTTGCGGGCGATCCTCGCGAGGCTGATCCTCCAGCCTCCCTCGCGAGGCGGGTCTTGCCAGCAATCCTCGCGGGGTTGGTCGCGCCACCCCTGGCGCGGGCCACAGTCTTCCCAGCGCCCTGCGTTCCTTCCTCCTCCTCGGCCGTAGCCCCGGTCACCGCGGTCAGGGCGACGGCCGATCCTTCCTTCTCGCACGGCTCGGAGTTCTTGGCATTCGCTGGTGTTGTGGGTGTGGAGGTCGTGATACACGCAGTACCGGCTGCCCTTGGGAGGTTCGGGCTGATCTCTGCCCCGCTTGGTGTCTGGTTCTGCCGTGAGCATGGCAGCCCCCTTGCGCTTCACTTCCTTGGCCTTGAGCTTCTTCTCTTCTGGGTCTGCGGCAGGCAGCTCGAGGAGGGAGAGACGCCCTTCCTCAGCCCTGGCGCACTTGTTCGCCAAGTTGAATAGCTCCAAGGAAGTGCACAGGTCTTCATGCATCGCCAGCTCCTCCTTCATCTTGACGTCGCGCACGCCGTCGGAGAAGGCTGAGATGATGGCCTCCTCAGTCACCTTGGGAATCTTGAGGCGTGCGTTGTTGAAGCGCTGGATGTACTTCTGCAGGGTCTCCCCGGGTTGTTGCTTGATGCGGCGCATGTCGCTCACGGCGGGTGGCCGGTCGTGAGTACCTTGGAAGTTGGCGATGAAGCGGGTGCGCATCTCTTCCCAGGAGGAGATTGTGCCTGGAGCCAGGTTCAGGAGCCAGCTGCGGGCCTCGTCCTTGAGCGCCATGGGAAACCAGTTCGCCATGACCTTCTCGTCTCCGTTGGCAGCTTCGATGCGCAGCTCGTAGAGCTGGAGGAACTCCGCAGGGTCGGCCGTGCCGTCGTAGCGAGGAGGCATGTCTGGCTTGAACTTGCCGGGCCACGCAACGCTGCGCAGTTCGGTGGTGTAGGCGCGGCAGGCTGCTGTGGCCACAGGAGGCCTTGGGTGATGGAGAGCTTGATCTTGCATGTCCCCACGGGCTGGAGCAGGAGGATGGTCGCGACGTGCTGGCGCAGGGAGCGCCCAGGCAGCTTCTAGCGGGCGAGGGACTTCTTGGCAGCTCTGTTCTTGCTGCGCTGGCACCTGACGGAGCCACGCGCCTTGGAGCCATGGCTTCTTCTTGAGGAGGAGGCAGCCGGGGGGGGGGCACCGGAGCCTCGTCGCCCGCGCGGGGCGGGGTGCGGTGCAGCGGAATGGACGGCGCGGACGAGCTCGGCGACGCGGTCGAGCCATTCTTCGTAGACGTCGTCGACGGGATGGTAGCGCAGGAGCTCGTTCACCACGATGAGTGTAGCCCGAGCCTCCATGGGCGCGCGGAGCGCGCGGGACGAAGATCCAGCTGGGGCGAGCGAGGGAGTTGCGGTGCGGCCGTCTTGGCGCACGGCTGGATGCTGAGACGATGCTTGCTGCTCGTCCCCCGCTGGGCCGGTGGCGGCGTTGACGGCAGGTGACGGGGAACGGCGAGGACGCCCGCCGACAGGGGCTGTCAGGGCGACACGGGAAGCGAGGGCGGCCCGGCGCTCCGCGCGGGCCCGACGAACGTTAGACATGAGCATGATGGTCGGAGGAGAACGGGGTGGTGGAAGACGAATTTCGGCGCACCCCTACCTGGCGCGCCAAATGTCAGATTTCGGGTTCTGACAGACCCTTGAGGTTCGAGCACTGGGGTGTGCATGGAGATTTCGCCTCCTACCTACCTGCACCCCTCCGCCACGCTAGGATCAAAACTATGGGAAGAACAGCACAAGGGACACAGGGTTTATACTGGTTCGGGCCACCGCTGTGGTGTAATACCCTACTCCAGTGTGTGGTGTGGTGGATTGCCTCTTGGGCTGAGGATGATGAACAGTACAAGGAAGAACAGCCTCACGAGGGTCTGTTCTTGGCTGGGGCGATGAACTGCTGGGAGGAGTTTAGTCACCTTTCTCTCTCTCTCTCTCTCTCTCTCTCTCTCTCTTTCTAACCAGTCGATCCCTAGAGACACTTCGACGCGACCGAATCGACCGACCCCTTTGCTAGGTGGGTGGCTGGTCCTATTTATAGAGGCCCTGGTCCTCTTCCCAAATATTGAGTGGGAAGGGAGCCAACAATGGCGGGCTAATTTGAAGGGGGACAACAAGTATCAGCTATCCTGACAAAAGTAGTCTTCGCCTGCGCAAAGCTCTGGTGATGACGCGGTCTTGGGCTCCACGGTGACCTCCGTCTCGTAGTCCTCCTGGTCTTGGTCTCGTTGCACCGAAATGGCAACCTTTGCCTGACGCCTCGGTACTCCACAGTTGCGCTTGCCTCCTTTGCACCAAAGAGGAAAGGAGGACGCTGCGCGGGCTGGCGCCCCTGGTCGTCATGGCTTGCGTCACGGGCACCTCGCGAGGTACCCCGCCTTGATCTCTCCGCCTCCTCGTGAGCCAGCCTGACGAGGCCGTGCCTGAGGAAGCTCTACGTCATCCGCCCCGCGAGGCTTGGCCCCTCGCGAGGGTCTTGAGTTTGTGCTGGTGAAGATGGGCCATGCTGGGCCCCCCTTTGAGCCACGCCGCAGGCCGCAGGGAGGCAAGTCTGGGGGACCCCCGTTCCCAGAACGCCGACAGGCGCCCCCCTAGGGTGCGCCCCCTGCCTCGTGGGCCCCTCGAAGCTCCACCGACGTACTTCTTCCTCCTATATATATCCACGTACCCCCAAACAATGAGAGACGGAGCCAAAAACCTAATTCCACCGCCGCAACTTTCTGTATCCACGAGATCCCATCTTGGGGCATGTTCCGGAGCTCCGCCGGAGGGGGCATCGATCATGGAGGGCTTCTACATCATCATCCAAGCCTCTCCGATGAAGTGTGAGTAGTTTACTTTAGACCTACGGTCCATAGCTAGTAGCTAGATGGCTTCTTCTCTCTTTTTGGATCTCAATACAATGTTCTCCCCCTCTCTCGTGGAGATCTATTCGATGTAATCTTCTTTTTGCGGTGTGTTTGTTGAGATCGATGAATTGTGGGTTTATGATCAAGTCTATCTATGAATAATATTTGAATCTTCTCTGAATTCTTTTATGTATGATTGGTTATCTTTGCAAGTCTCTTCCAATTATCAGTTTGATTTGGCCTACTAGATTGGTTGTTCTTGCCATGGGAGAAGTGCTTAGCTTTGGGTTCAATCTTGCGGTGTCCTTTCCCAGTGACAGTAGGGGCAGCAAGGCACGTATTGTATCGTTGCCATCGAGGATAACAAGATGGGGTTTTTATCATATAGCATGAAACTATCCCTCTACATCATGTCATCTTGCTTAAGGCGTTACTCTGTTTTTAACTTAATACTCTAGATGCATGCTGGATAGCGGTCGATGAGTGGAGTTATAGTAGTAGATGCAGAATCGTTTCGGTCTACTTGTTTCGGACGTGATGCCTATATACATGATCATACCTAGATATTCTCATAACTATGCTCAATTCTGTCAATTGCTCAACTGTAATTTGTTCACCCACCGTAGAATACTTATGCTCTTGAGAGAAGCCACTAGTGAAACCTATGCCCCCCGGGTCTCTTTCTCATCATATTAATCTCCATCACATTATTATTGCTTTGCTTTTACTTTTTTACTTTGCATCTCTATACCAAAAATACCAAAAATATTATTTATCATCTCTATCAGATCTCACTTTCGTAAGTGAACGTGAAGGGATTGACAACCCCTAAGCGCGTTGGTTGCGTTGAGCTATTGTTTTTGTGTAGGTATGAGGGACTTGTGTGTAGCCTCCTACTAGATTGATACCTTGGTTCTCAAAAACTGAGGGAAATACTTACGCTACTTTGCTGCATCATCCTCTCCTCTTCGGGGAAATCCAACGCAGTGCTCAAGAGGTAGCAGGGGGTGAGAAAATCTTACTTTTCGGACTACTTGACGGATTTTTTGTGTTGGCAGAGGGTCTGAGCCAGAGGAAAGGATAATTACCTCTGCGTCGTCAGCTTGGCTGCCCTCAGCATCATCCTGATAATAATCATTGTCAATGAGGTGTATGAAAAATGAACCAAGAGAGTCAAGTTCTACCTCTACGTCCGGATCATCAAGGTCTAAACCGATGGGTTCAGTTGCCTTTCTCTTGGCAGGTCTCTTGACAACCTTTGTCTTAGGTCGAGGGGCCTTAGCAGTTTTCTCATGTGGTTTCTTTTTCTAGAATGGGTCATCGCCCTGTTTAAAAGATGGACAAAGGATATTAAAGCTTGCACAGTTAAGAAAATTAGGTACAAAGTGGAAGCAAGACAACTCTTACAGCTGGCGGTTTTCTCTGTGTGTAAAAGGCGCTTAACCCGGTCCTACTGCAGACAGCTTCTGGTTCATTCAACATCTTCTTGACAGACTCAGTAACTTCATCCTCTATTAGCTGAATGAAAATATGACGTTGAGAGTCTTTTAAGTTCCTTGTGTACTCACACATTAAACCGGGGCGGCGGCTTAACAGCAAGATACTCCAAGATATCCAGCAACGAACAAAGTCCACCCTATCAAACCATTGGCCATGAAAGCTCTGAGCTTGGTGAGTTGTGGTGCATACGAGGCCCGTTCCTTGCAGTCAATCGTTGCGGAAGTGGATGTGTGTTGGTAAGCCGGTGAGCACGTGATACATCTCCATCGTATCTACTTTTCCAAACACTTTTGCCCTTGTTTTGGACTCTAACTTGCATGATTTGAATGGAACTAACCCGGACTGAAGCTGTTTTCAGCAGAATTGCTATGGTGTTATTTATGTGCAAAAACAAAAGTTCTCGGAATGACCTGAAACTTCACGGAACAAGTTTTCGGAAATAATAAAAAACCCTTGCAAAAGATGAAGGCCAGGGGGCCCACCACCTGTCCACGAGGGTGGGGGCGCGCCCCTACCTCGTGAGCCCCCTGGAGCTCCTCCGACCTCAACTCCAACTCTATATATTTGGTTTCGGGGAGAAAAAAATCAGAGAGAAGGATTCATCGCGTTTTACGATACTGAGCCGCCGCCAAGCCCTAAAACCTCTCGGGAGGGCTGATCTAGAGTCCGTTCGGGGCTCCAGAGAGGGGAATCCGTCGCCATCGTCATCATCAACCATCCTCCATTACCAATTTCATGATGCTCACCGCCGTGCGTCAGTAATTCCATCGTAGGCTTGCTGGACGGTGATCGGTTGGATGAGATCTATCATGTAATCGAGTTAGTTTTGTTAGGGTTTGATCCCTAGTATCCATTATGTTCTAAGATTGATGTTACTATGACTTTGCTATGCTTAATGCTTGTCACTAGGGCCCGAGTGCCATGATTTCAGATCTGGACCTATTATGTTTTCATCAATATATGAGAGTTCTTGATCCTATCTTGCAAGTCTATAGTCACCTATTATGTGTTATGATCTGTTAACCCCGAAGTGACAATAATAGGGATACTTACCGGTGATGACCGTAGTTTGAGGAGTTCATGTACTCACTATGTGTTAATGCTTTGGTCCGGTACTCTATTAAAAGGAGGCCTTAACATCCCTTAGTTTCCACTAGGACCCCGCTGCCACGGGAGGCTAGGATAAAAGATGTCATGCAAGTTCTTTACCATAAGCACGTATGACTATATTCGGAATACATGCCTACATTACATTGATGAACTGGAGCTAGCTCTGTGTCACCCTAGGTTATGATTGTTACATGATGAACCGCATCTGGCATAATTCCCCATCATTGATCCATTGCCTACGAGCTTTCCATATATTGTTATTCGCTTATTTACTTTTCCGTTGCTATTTCTATCATCACTACAAAATAACAAAAACATTACTTTTGCTACCTTTACCTTTTGCTACCTTTAACACTACTATCATATTACCTTGCTACTAAATACATTGCTGCAGATATTAAGTTTCCATGTGTGGTTGAATTGACAACTCAGCAGCTAATACTTGAGAATATTCTTTGGCTCCCCTTGTTTCGAATCAATAAATTTTGGTTGAATACTCTACCCTCGAGAACTGTTGCGATCCCCTATAATTGTGGGTTATCAAGACTATTTTCTGGCGCCTTTGCTGGGGAGCATAGCTCTATTCTTTGAGTCACTTGGGGTTATATCTTCTTATCATTATGAAGAACTTGAAAGATCCAAGAACCAAGATTTATCCCTCAACTACGAGGGGAGGTAAGGAACTGCCATCTAGCTCTGCACTTGATTCACCTTCTGTTTTGGGTAAGCTTGCGACACCTAAACCTGCTTCCGCTATTCGTTCTGATATGTCGCATGTCATTGATGATGCCACTTTTGCTATACATGATACTTATGATGAAACTACTTCTATGCTTAATACTACTATGCCACTTGGTGAATTTCTTGATGAACGACTTGCTAGAGTTAGAGAGAATGAAAATATTGAATCTGATAATATTGACGAAAGTGATGATGAAGACTCACATGTTATTCCTGAGGGTTTTGTTTTTGATAAAGAAGCTTCTTTAGCTATTTTACCTTGCAAAGATAGATACGAACTCAAGAGGTTATTAGCTAAATCGAAGCAGCAATCTCTTAATGCTAGAATGAAACCTGACCCTGCTTTTGCTACTTCACCTATCTTTGTTACTGATAAGGATTATGAATTCTTAGTTGATCCTGATATAATTACTTTGGTTGAATCTGATCCTTTTCATGGCTATGAATCTGAAACTGTTGTGGCACATCTTACTAAATTAAATGATATAGCCACCCTGTTCACTACTGATGAGAGAACTCGTTACTTTTATATCCTTAAAATATTTCCATTCTCATTAAAGGGTGATGCTAAGATATGGTTTAATTCTCTTGATCCTGGTTGTGTGCGTAGTCCCCAGGATATGATTTATTACTTTTCTGCTAAATATTTCCCTGCTCATAAGAAACAAGCTGCTTTAAGGGATATATATAATTTTGTGCAAATTGAAGAAGAGAGTCTCCCACAAGCTTGGGGGAGGCTTCTCAAGTTACTTAATGCTTTGCCTGATCATCCTCTTAAGAAAAATGAAATACTTGATATCTTTTATAATGTACTAACCAGGATAGTTATGCTGGTTCTGTTTTCAGGGAAAGAACATCGGATGAAGCTGAAATTCTATTGAATAATATGTTGACAAATGAAAATAATTGGACACTTCCTGAGCCAGCTCCTGAGCCTATTCGTGAACCAACTCCGAAGAGGAGAGGTATTCTATTTCTCAGTCTTGAAGATATGCAAGAGGCAAAGAAATCTATGAAAGAAAAAGGTATTAAAGCTGAAGATGTTAAGAATTTACCTCCTATTGAAGAAATACACGGTCTTAATTTACCGCTTGTTGAAGAAACATATGATCTTAATCCATTACCTATTGAAGAAACTCATGGTCTTTATAACCCAACACAGGTAGTAAAGGTAAATTCTCTATATAGATATGATAAAGCTAAAATCCCGTTTACTAAGTTTGCTAGCCCATGCTTAGATGAGTTTGATAAATGTATGGCTAAGGAAGAAGACTTCAATGCTTATTTTGGTAGATAATTGAAATACAATTCAAATATGCTTGAACACTTGGGTGATTATATGGCTAATGTCAAAGGTGAACTTAAACTTATTAGTAAACATGCTTCTATGGTTACCACTCAAGTAGAACAAGTACTTAAAGCTCAAAATGATTTGCTCAGTGAATTGAATAGTAAGGATAATGATAATGTTGTTAGAGTTATGACTGGAGGTGATAGAATGACTCGGGAACCTTTGTATCCTGAAGGCTACCCTAAGAGAATTGAGCAAGATTCTCAGAGAAATAATGTGGATGCACCTAGTCCTTCTAATAGGAAGAAAAAGAAAAATGATAGGACTTTGCATGCTTCTAGTGAACCTGTTACTAAAACAGCTGAGAATCCAAATAATATTTCTATTTCTGACGCTAAAACACAATCTGGTAATGAACCTGAAACTAGTGATAAGGTTAATAATAATGGTGATGCCCAACCTAGTAATGATAATGATATAGAGATTGAACCTCCTGTTGATCTTGATAACCCACAATCAAAAATCAACGTTATGATAAGAAAGACTTTGTTGCTAGGAAACATGGTAAGGAAAGAGAGCCTTGGGTTCAGAAAACCATGCCTTTTCCTCCCAAACCATCCAAGAAAAAGGATGATGAGGATTTTGAGAGCTTTGCTGAAATGATTAGACCTATCTTCTTGCGTATGCGATTAACTGAAATGCTTAAAATGAATCCTTATGCTAAGTACATGAAAGAAATTGTTACTAATAAAAGAAAGATACCTGAAGCTGAAATTTCCACCATGCTTTCTAATTATACTTTTAAGGGTGGAAGACCAAAGAAACTTGGAGATCCAGGAGTACCCACTATACCATGCTCCATTAAAAGAAACTATGTTAAAACTGCTTTATGTGATCTTGGAGCCGGTGTTAGTGTTATGCCTCTCTCTTTATATCGTAGACTTGATTTGAATAAGTTGACACCTACTGAAATATCTTTGCAAATGGATGATAAATCAACTGGTATACCTATCAGTATTTGTGAGGATGTGCCTGTTGTAGTTGCAAACGTTACTATTTTAACGGACTTTGTTATTCTTGATATTCCCGAGGATGATAGTATATCTATTATTCTTGGAAGACCCTTTTTGAATACTGCAGGGGCTGTTATTGATTGCACTAAAGGCAAAGTCACTTTTCATGTTAATGGTAATGAGCATATAGTACACTTTCCGAGAAAACAACCTCAAGTTCATAGTATCAACTCTATTGGAAAATTTCCATCGATTATATTTGGAGGTTTTGAATTTCCTCTTCCTACTGTCAAGAAGAAATATGATATTTTTATTATTGGGGATGTGCATATCCCCGTTGAGGTAACATAGTGTTATTCAAAATTTCTCCGGTTCCATGTTATGTGGAATGAGTTCGTTAACAAGACTTGATCAACCTTGTTAGTGGATTCCTTTTGATGAGCATGAGATGGATGAAACTAGAAGGCACAACCTTCTGTACCCTCCTTTTACTTTCTGTTATTTATATAAAATAAAATAAAAATAGTGTTTTCTCTCTGTTATCTGATTATCCGTGCAATATAAAAATACCCCGAAAATAAAAGTTCTCCAAATGCCCTGAAATTTAAATATGATTTTTTCTGGAATATTTGAGAATATCTGGCACTGAGAATACAACAGGGGGGTCATCCACCTGGCCACGAGGGTGGAGGGTGCGCCCTACCCCCCTGGGCGCGCCCCCTGCCTTGTGGGCCCATGGTGACCCCCCTCCACTTATCCTTTTGCCCACACACTCCTTCTTCCTCCCCCAAACACGAATATCCAGCTCAAACCCGAGTCCAAGCTCATTTTGCTGCCATTTTCGATCTCCTTGCTCAAAGCACCTCTCACAAAACTGCTTGGGAAGATTGTCCCTTGGTATGTAACTCCTCTATTGGTCCAATTAGTTTTTATTGTATTGCTTTTTTTATTGCAAATTTGTGCTGCTTAGGTGACCCTATTCTTGAGCTTGCATGTCAAATTTATATGGTCAAAAGTAGTTTTGATGCATGATATAGGCTCTGGCACTTGTAGGAGTAGTTGCTATCAAAATTATTGAGTTTGGTTTACTTTTATTTTGAAGTTACTAAAAATTTCAGAAATTTTTCAGAGGAAGAAATATGCTTAGGAAAATGTTCCAAGGTGGTTCTTCAAGGAAGCAAGGACCCAGGCTTGCAATGCGTCATGCTGATGAAGAGCCACCAAGAGACGCTCCAGTGCATCCTTGTGAATGGCCTTCGGAAAATTTTATGGATCGAGTAGGAATTAAAGAAGAATTTAACGCATATTTGCGTAACGCTGATCTTGTGAGATTCGAGGAAGAAAAGTGCAGCTAGTATCACTATCTCACTAGTTCCTTTGTGAGGAGGTTTGAATTTTCATCTTCACGTAATTCTCCAACTGTCATATTTGATCTTTATAAAAATTCTTACACTATGGACTGATACGTCTCCGTCGTATCTACTTTTCCGAACACTTTTGCCGTTGTTTTGGACTCTAACTTGTATGATTTTAATGGAACTAACCCGGACTGACGCTGTTTTCAGCAGAATTGCCATGATGTTGTATTATGTGCAGAAAAAAATATATTCTCGGAATGACCTGAAACTCCACGGAACATCTTAGAAAAAATAATAAAAATCCTCGCCAAAGATGAAGACCAGGGGGCCCACACCCTGTTCACGAGGGTGGGGGGCGCGCCCCCCTACCTCGTGGGCCCCATGGATGCCCTCCGACGCCAACTCCAACTCTATATATTTGCTTTCGGAGAGAAAAAAATAAGAGAGAAGAAATCATTGCCTTTTACAATACGGAGCCGCCGCCAAGCCCTAAAAGCTCTCGGGAGGGCTGGTCTGGAGTCCATTCGGGGCTCCGGAGAGGGGGATTCGTCGCCGTCGTCATCATCAACCATCCTCCATCACCAATTTCATGATGCTCACCGCCGTGCATGAGTAATTCCATCGTAGGCTTGCTGGACGGTGATGGGTTGGATGAGATTTATCATGTAATCGAGTTAGTTTTGTTAGGGTTTAATCCCTAGTATCCATTATGTTCTGAGATTGATGTTGCTATGACTTTGCTATGCTTAATGCTTGTCATTAGGGCCCGAGTGCCATGATTTCAGATCTGAACCTATTATGTTTTCATCAATATATGTGAGTTCTTGATCCTATCTTGCAAGTCTATAGCCACCTACTATGTGTTATGATCCGACAACCCCGAAGTGACAATAATCGGGACAACTCCCGGTGATGACCATAGTTTGAGGAGTTCATGTATTCACTATGTGCTAATGCTTTGTTCCGGTTCTCTATTAAAAGGAGGCCTTAATATCCCTTAGTTTCTAATAGGACCCCGCTGCCACGGGAGGGTAGGACAAAATATGTCAAGCAAGTTCTTTTCCATAAGCACGTATGACTATATATGGAATACATGCCTACGTTACATTGATGAATTGGAGCTAGTTCTGTGTCACCCTATGTTATGACTGTTACATGATGAACCGCATCCGGCATAATTATCCATCACTGATCCGGTGCCTACGAGTTTTCCATATACTGGTTTACGCTTATTTACTTTTCTGCTGCTACTTTTACAATCGCTACAAAATACCAAAAACATTACTTTTGTTGTCTTTACTTTTGTTGCCGCTACCACCACTATCATATTACTTTGCTACTAAACACTTTGCTGCAGATACTGAGTTTCCAGTTGTGGTTGAATTGACAACTCAGCTGCTAATACTTGAGAATATTCTTTGGCTCCCCTTGTGTCGAATCAATAAATTTGGGTTGAACACTCTACCCTCGACAGCTGTTGCGATCCCCTATACTTGTGGGTTATCATGGACTTAGAGGATTTTACCACTGCTTGCAAACTTCCACAATGGGGTAGTATCAGGGATCCTCGCAAATATGAATTTAGAGATTTTCTCGCTAGTATAACTGTAGGGGAATCTAGAGATATAACACAAGCTACTATAGGGAGCATTCACTTTCCTGCTATACATTATTTTGCTCTCTTCATAGGTAGATGCATTAATGGTAAAGATGAGGCATGTCACATGTGTGTCCCTGACCTCAGTATTCTTAGTAGTGCTGTGTTAGGAGATAAATCTTATAATTTGGGAGCCATTGTTGCACGTAGGTTGCATCTTAATAGATTTAATGGAGATTTCTTTGGTGGAATTTATGCAACCCGCATAGCTAATTTTCTTAGTGTAGCCATACGCGAAGATGATATTGAATTACCCCCTGCTTACCTAGACTTTAATGCTATGGTTCACCACCAGTTTGTCGAGAGGAATGAATCACCTCTCCAGTATCGTTTAATCTTTGACAGACATCGTGTTGTCCATATTACTCTCCCTACTCCTGCCT
Source organism: Triticum monococcum (assembly GCA_034509565.1). Classification (NCBI taxonomy): domain Eukaryota; kingdom Viridiplantae; phylum Streptophyta; class Magnoliopsida; order Poales; family Poaceae; genus Triticum; species Triticum monococcum. Next base: position 391,842,555 of record CM067841.1, read on the forward strand.
TCTTTGATTATCAGGCAAAAGGAAGATATGTTATTACCAGAGAGGAAGTAGATGAGTACGAGAGGAGGGCAGAGGCCGCTCGTCGCCACGCTCTAGCTCAGGAGGCGATAGCCGCTGCATCTTAGTACGAACCCAACTTTTACTATGGATATCCGCCTGGCCAGCCGTGGCCATAGACCAACTTAGGCCAAAAGCCTAAGCTTGGGGGAGTACGTATTTCCCACCGACATTACATTTATGTTCACACACTTATTGCTAGATGTCGGTGCTCATACTTTTTCATTGTATCATCCATGCTAGTTTATTTTCCTTTTTATGCTTTCTTCTTATGTGTTTAATAAACCTTAAGAAAAACCAAAAAAAATTAGTTGTAGCTTTTAATTAGTTTACTTTCCATGCTTGTAGTAGTAATTAAAAGGAAAACCCAAAAAGATTTCATGTTCTTCTTTTACTTGTTGGGAGCTTTCCCGTGTAAATAGTTTTATTTCTTTTCTTTTCTTTGGGGGTCGATAGGAGAAGACCATAATTAAATTGTTGAAGTAGCTCTTATATGCATTATTGTTGACCTGACAAAAGAGCCCATATTGCCTTGTCTTCTCCTGTTTATTGAATGCTTGCAGATTCTAGCTTAGTCCAATGCACTTGCACTATTATTATTATTCACATCGTTTGACCATGCAAGTGAAAGGCAATTATGATGATATATGATGGACTGACTGAGATGAGAAAAGCTGGTATGAACTCGACCTCTCTTGTTTTTGTAAATATGATTAGTTCATCGTTCCTGATTGAGCCTATTATGAATAAACATGTTTGCAATGACAACTAGAGATCATAGTTTCTTGTGCCATGCTTGATTAGCTAGGAGCTTATAATGGTTTACCTTGCGTGCCAACATGCTATTAAAATGGTTGTGATGTGGTATGATAGGGTGGTATCCTCCTCTGAATGATTTAAGTGACTTGACTTAGCGCATGTTCACGCATGTAGTTGAAACAAAATCAACATAGCCTTCACGATATTTATGTTCATGGTGGATTATATCCTACTCATGCTTGCATTCGGTGTTGATTAATTTTAATGCATGTTCATGACTGTTGTCGCTCTCTAGCTGGTCACTTCCCAGTCTTTTGCTAGCCTTCACCTGTACTAAGCGGGAATACTGCTTGTGCATCCAACTCCATACACCCCAAAGTTATTCCATATGAGTCCACCATACCTACCTATATACGGTATCTACCTGCCGTTCCAAGTAAATTTGTATGTGCCAAACTCTAAACCTTCAAATAAATATCTGTTTTGTATGCTCGAATAGCTCATGTATCAGCTAGGGCTGTCCGTATCTTCCATGTTAGGCGGGTTATTCTCAAGAGGAGTGGACTCCGCTCCTCACTCACGAGAAAGTGGCTGGTCACCGGGATGCCTAGTCCCATGATTTATGCAAATCAAATCAAAATAATTGCAAACAAAACTCCCCCTAGGACTCTTGCTAGTTGGAGGCACTCGTTGTTTCGAGCAAGCCATGGATTGATGCTTGTTGGTGGAAGGGGGAGTATAAACTTTACCATTCTGTTTGGGAACCGCCTATAATGTGTGTAGCATGGAAGATATCGCCATCTCTTGGTTGTTATGTTGACAATGAAAGTATACCGCTCAAATTATTATTCACCTCTATTTTAAAACCGAGCTCTGGCACCTCTACAAATCCCTGCTTCCCTCTGCGAAGGGCCTATCTATTTACTTTCATGTCGAGTCATCATCTTCTTATTAAGAAGCACTAGTTGGAGAGCACCGCTGTCATTTGCATTCATTACTATTAGTTTACATTGAGTATGACTTGACTGGATCTCTTTTACCATGAATTACAATGTCTAGTCAGTCCTTGATCTTTAAAGGTGCACTGCATTTATGTTTTGCGGTCTCAGAAAGGGCTAGCGAGATACCATCTTGTTATATCATATTATGATTGTTTTGAGAAAGTGTTGTCATCCGAGATTTATTATTATTTCTCGCTAGTTGATTATGCCATTGATATGAGTAAACTTGAGACCTAAGCGTTATTGTGAATGTGGTTAGTCATAATCTTTGCTGAAAACTTGAATGCTGCTTTTACATATTTACAACAACAAGAGCAAACAGAGTTTGTAAAAGTTTTTCTTTATCACTTTCAGTTTATCAACTGAATTGCTTGAGGACAAGCAAAGGTTTAAGCTTGGGGGAGTTGATACGTCTCTGTCGTATCTACTTTTCCAAACACTTTTGCCCTTATTTTGGACTCTAACTTGCATGATTTGAATGGAACTAACCCAGACTGACATTGTTTTCAGCAGAATTGCTATGGTGTTATTTATGTGCAGAAACAAAAGTTCTCGGAATGACCTGAAACTTCACGGAACAACTTTTCGGAAATAATAAAAAATCCTTGCAAAAGATGAAGGCCAGGGGGGGCCACCACCTGTCCACGAGGGAGGGGGGCACGCCTAACCCCCTAGGGCGCACCCCTACCTCGTGAGCCCCCTGGAGCTCCTCCGAACTCAACTCCAACTCTATATATTTGGTTTCGGGGAGAAAAAAATCAGAGAGAAGGATTCATCGCGTTTTACGATACGGAGCCGCCGCCAAGCCCTAAAACCTCTTGGGAGGGCTTATCTGGAGTCCTTTCGAGGCTCCGGAGAGGGGAATCCGTCGCCATCGTCATCATCAACCATCCTCCATCACCAATTTCATGATGCTCACCACCGTGCATGAGTAATTCCATCGTAGGCTTGCTGGACGGTGATGGGTTGGATGAGATCTATCATGTAATCGAGTTAGTTTTGTTCGGGTTTGATCCCTAGTATCCAATATGTTCTGAGATTGATGTTGCTATGACTTTTCCATGCTTAATGCTTGTCACTAGGGCCCGAGTGCCATGATTTCAGATCTGAACCTATTATGTTTTCATCAATATATGAGAGTTCTTGATCCTATCTTGCAAGTCTATAGTCACCTATTATGCGTCATGTTCCGTTAACCCCGAAGTGACAATAATCGAGATACTTACCGGTGATGACCGTAGTTTGAGGAGTTCATGTATTCACTATGTGTTAATGCTTTGGTCCAGTACTCTATTAAAAGGAGGCCTTAATATCCCTTAGTTTCCGCTTGGACCCCGCTGCCACGGGAGGGTAGGAGAAAAGATGTCATGCAAGTTCTTTTCCATAAGCACGTATGACTATATTCGGAATACATGCCTACATTACATTGATGAACTGGAGCTAGTTCTGTGTCACCCTAGGTTATGATTGTTACATGATGAACCGCATCCGGCATAATTCTCCATCACCGATCCATTGCCTACGAGCTTTCCGTATATTGTTCTTCGCTTATTTACTTTTCCGTAGCTATTGCTATCATCACTACAAAATACCAAAAACATTACTTTTGCTACCGTTACCTTTTGCTACCGTTACCACTACTATCATATTACCTTGCTACTAAATACTTTGCTGCAGAAATTAAGTTTCCAGGTGTGGTTCAATTGAAAACTCAGCTGCTAATACTTGAGAATATTATTTGGCTCCCCTTGTGTCGAATCAATAAATTTGAGTTGAATACTCTACCCTCGAAAACTGCTGCGATCCCCTATACTTGTGGGTTATCAGCACGGTAAACCGGTAGAGGGTTTTCATCTTCAGGGGAAGTATCCTTACAATAGAACCAAGTCTGGTTCCAATCCTTAGGGTGACTGTGAAGTTTGGCGTGAGGGAAGCTAACATCCTTCCTTTTCTGAATGGAGACGCCACCAATTTCAGTATTGGGCCTGTCTATGAACTCAGTACGACGGTTTAAATGGAAAAAATCTCGACACAACTCGATAGTCGGTTCTTCTTGCAGATAGGCTTCACAAAACACTTGAAAGTTGCAAATATTGGACACAGAGTTGGGTCCAATATCTTGAGGGTGGATCTAAAAGCTGGCAAGTACATCACGGAAAAACTTGGAACCGGATGGTTTAAAGCCACGGATCATGTGATCAACAAATATCACTACCTCACCGTCCTTTGGGGTAGGAGGACTTTCTGGGCCGGGAACACGCCAGTGGATCTCACTTTGTTTTGGTAAAGCGCCAGTTCTGACGCATCCATTCAATTGCTCTTCAGTAACCCGGGAAGGGACCCAGTTACAAGCATAAAATTGATTTGCCATTGAAAAGGAAATCTGGTAAAAGATGAATGTCAGTTTAAGATCTATTACAGACAAGTATAAGGCGATAAGCAGAAGCAGAGGTATATGCATATTGTTAAACCTGAGTCTGGCAATGGAGGAGGTGAAAAGATAAATGAATCGGCAGTTTAAGAGGGGACTAATGGTACCTGCCGGATTACCATGTTTCAAAAAGCTAAAACGCCTATATTGGTATGAAAGGTACATATCTAAAAGTACCTAAGTGAGGAAAAACAAGTTTCACAGATTAATATGATAATTTCAGATCTGCAGTGTGACGGAAACCTAGAATATATTCAGCCCTAAACTTCAGGTGCTTAAACAGTTCGTCGGATTCAGATGAGTTTTTTCTATACAAAGGGAATGCTCTAATTAGGAAAAAGGGGGATTATGGCTACGGTCGCGCAAGAAATAACAGATCCAAACTAGCCGTTTATGCTACTAAGAAGAACAGGGAAGAACGGAGCCGGAGCTTTGATAGACTCCGATGAACACCGAAACCCTAATGGTGGATCTAGAGCAAGGAAAGGAAGAACTTACTGATGCTAATGGAACAGCGAAGGAGCGCTGCGTTTCTCTGGTGCGGTCAGGTCAATGCAGTGGTCGTCGTTGGGGCGGAGCAAAGGCCGACGACGGCGGCATAGCTCCAACGTTCGGGCGACACGAGGAAGAATACGATGCGAAGGGGCATGAAAGAGGAAAATGAAAAGGACCCTTCGGCTTTATTTATAAGGTGAGATGGATAAGTGACAGGCGCGAGAATTGAGGAGCCCAAAAAATAGGATATGTGACAGCTTTGTTGCCTCGATTGTCGGAGGCTCATTAATGAAAGCAAGATTTAGGCAATCTTTAATAAGAAGTGACATCATGGCGATTTATCATGATCTTGGAAGATGACGTCATGGCGGTTTATGAGATTTACATGAGGATGCTGATGAAGATTTTCCTAAGTATTGAAGGTTGACATGAACCAGTCCAAATCAATCTGGGGTCTAACCAGGAGAGGCCGGGTTATCCCCATAATGATTATTTTATTTGAAGCCCATGAAGACAAAGATGGTGGCGCTTTATGAAGTCCCAAGGCCCAAAGGTGGGTTAAGGCCTGTAGACATAAACCGACATTGATATATAACTTGTATTGTAAGATAGAAAGAGTAGAGACCGAGCCGGACACGTTTATGAGCTGGCCTCGGGATTCTGTAAACTGACGGGCATCGGCCTATATATATAAAGGGGCGACTCGGTGGCGGTTGAGGGACAACAAACAACAACTCGAGAACCAGGTAAAGTGGATTCACTCTCTGGTCATCGAAACCCTAGCAATTCCATCACAACTGGAGTAGGCTTTTACCTTCACTGTAAGGGGCCAAACCAGTATAAAACCTTGCGTCCCTTGTCCGCTTTAACCCCTTTAAGCTAACCCGTCGCGATGGCTCCACGACTAAGTCCTTTCACGAGGACATATGCCGTGACAAATCCATGACAAATAAGTTGACACCTACTAAAATATCCTTGCAAATGGCTGATAAATCAACTGCTATACCTGTCAGTATTTGTGAGGATGTGCCTGTTGTGGTTGCAAACTTTACTATTTTAATGGACTTTGTTATTCTTGATATTCCCGAGGACGATAGTATGTCTATTATTCTTGGAAGACCCTTTTTGAATACTGCAGGGGCTGTTATTGATTACACCAAAGGCAATGTCACTTTTCATGTTACTGGTAATGAGCATACGGTACACTTTCCGAGGAAACAACCTCAAGTTCACAGTATCAATTCTATTGGAAAAATTCCAACCATTACTATTGGAGGTTTTGAATTTCCTATTCCTACTGTTAAGAAGAAATTTGATATCCTTATTGTTGGGGACATGCATATCCCCGTTGAGGTAACCTAGTGTTATTCGAAAATTCTCCGGTTCCATGTTATTCGGAATGAGTTTGTTAACAAGACCCGATCAACCTTGCTAGTGGATTCCTTTTGATGAGCATGATATGGATGAATTTAGAAAACACAACTCCTTGTACCCTCTTTTTAATTTCTGTTATTTATATCAAATAAATCAAAATTAGTAATTTCTGTCAGATTTCTGAATTATCCATGCAATAAAAAAAATGCCCCAAAAATAGAAGTTCTCCAAATGCCCTAAAATTTTTAAATATGATTTTTTCTGGAATATTTGAGAATATCTGGCACTGAGAACACAGCAGGGGGAGCAAGCACCTGGCCACGAGGGTCGAGGGCGCGCCCTTACGCCTGGGCGCGCCCCCTGCCTCGTGGGCCCATGGTGGCTCCCCTCCAGTTATTCCAGCTACCACACACTCCTTCCTCCCACAAGCATCACTAGCCAGCTCAAACCTGAGTCCAAGCTCATCTTGCTACCATTTTCGATCTCCTAGCTCAAAGCTCCATTCACAAAACTGCTTTGGGGGATTGTTATTTGGTATGTGACTCCTCCAATGGTCCAATTAGTTTTTGGTCTAGTGCTTTATTCATTGCATATTTTTGTTGCTTAGGTGACCCTGTTCTTGAGCTTGCATGTCAAATTTATGTGGTTCCAAATAGTTCTAATGCATGATATAGTCTCTAGGCACTTGTGGGAGTAGTTCCTATCAACTTTGTTGAGTTTGGTTCACTTTTATTTTGAAGTTACTAAAAATTTCAGAAAATTTCAGAAAAAGATGAAGAGATTTTTGCGGGGATCTTTGAGCCGAAGCTCGAAGGATAAGCAAAGTGAATAAGAAGAGAGGCCCAAATATAATCCGCCTTGCACCGCGGAGGTTCGGCCATGTGAATGGCCTTGTGATGATTTCTTGAGAGCAGCCGGGATTTATGATGATTTTTATGAGTTGGCTGAGAATGCGGGCCTCACCGACTTCCTCCGCGACCAATGCGAACAGTATCTCTTACTCACTAATATCTTTGTGCAAAATTTTCATTTCCATTCTAGGAGGTCACCACCTACGGTGGATTTTTATTTATATGATGAGTATAAGGAGATGACCCTTCGTGAATTTTATGAGGTTTGGAAGTTTCCCTTTTCAGGCATCGTAGAGGGACCACATCGTGACGATGTGGATGGGTAATTTGATACCATTGCTGTAGGGGAAACGAGGAAGGTTTCTGACGCACGAATTACTAGCATACACTTTCCTGTTCTACGTTACTTTGCTATATTTGCTAGTAGATGCTTAATTGGGCGTGGAAACTATGGAAACCTGAGTGCCCCTGATATTGTTATTTTGTGCCATGCCTTATTTCGTGAAGACACATTTAGTATGGGCGCTATTGTTGCAAAGAGGTTAAACCTTAACCATACTAAGGGCCCCATCTTGGGAGGCATCTTCGCCTCGCGCCTCGCTGCATACTATAACATAGCTATTAGGCATTATGAGTAAGAAGAAAAATTGTTGCCTCCTGTTTATCTAGATTATAAGAGTATGGTAGCACATGATTTTGTTGTTAAGAATAGAGAAAAGGTGCTTAAGTACAAACTAAAATTTGGTAAAAATCATCCTGAGACTACTACCTTGCCTGCTCCTTCCTTGTTTGATTTATCTACATGCAAGTACCTTGCTCCGTTGGAGGCCATTCACGCCTACCGGAACCCTACATCAGCTACAGAACCAAAGCCGAACCACAATTTGATCCTCCATGACAGTCTGATTACCAGTGGGATCTGGAGGTGATTGCCAACCAGTGGCAATCCGAGGCTTCTTCACAGTACGACCCCATCTATATCTTTGGATATCCGCCAGGCTAGCCGTGGCAATAGACCAACTTCGGCCAAAAGCCTAAGCTTGGGGGAGTACGTATTTCTCACCGACATTACATTCATGTTCACACACTCATTGCTAGTTGTCGGTGCTCATACTTTTTCATTGTATCATCCATGCTAGTTTATTTTCCTTTTTGTGCTTTCTTCTTGTGTGTTTAAAAAACCTTAAGAAAAACAAAAAAATAGTTGTAGCTTTTAATTAGTTTACTTTCCATGCTTGTAGTAGTAATTAAAAAGAAAACCCAAAAAGATTTCTCGTTCTTCTTTTGCTTGTTGGGAGCTTTCCCGTGTAAATAGTTTTATTTCTTTTCTTGTTCTTGGAGGTCGATAGGAGAAGACCATAATGAAAATGCCGAGTGGCTCTCAAATGCATTATTGTTGATCTAACAAAGAGCCCATATTACCTTGTCTTCTCTCTTCAATTGAATGCTTGCATATTCCAGCTTAGTCCGATGCACGTGCATTATTATTATTTTCCACACTATTCGGTCGTGCAAGTGAAAGGCAATAATGATGATTATATGATGAACTTATTGAGATGAGAAGAGCTGGTATGAACTTGACCTCTCTTGTTTTTGTAAATATGATTAGTTCATCATTCCTGATTCAACCTATCATGAAAGAAACATATTTGCACTGACAATTAGAGATTATAGTTGCGTATGCCATGCTTAATTAGCTAGGAGCTTATAATGGTTTACCTTGCGTGCCAACATGCTATTAAAATGGTTGTGATGTGGTATGATAGGGTGGTATCCTCTTTTGAACGATTCGAGTGGCTTGACTTGGCACATGTTCACGCATGCAGTTGAAACAAAATCAACATAGCCTCTACGATATTTATGTTCATGGTGCATTATATCCTACTCATGCTTGCATTCGGTGTTGATTAGTTTTAATGCATGTTCATGACTGTTGTCGCTCTCTAGTTGGTCGCTTCCCAGTCTTTTTCTAGCCTTCACTTGTACTAAGAGGGAATACTGCTTGTGCATCCAATTCCATAAACCCCAAAGTTATTCCATATGAGTCCACCATACCTACCTATATACGGTTTCTACCTACCGTCCCAAGTAAATTTGTATGTGCCAAACTCTAAACCTTCAAATAAACATTCTGTTTTGTATGCTCACATAGCTCATGTATCAACTAGGGCTATCTGTATCTTCCATGTTAGGCGGGTTATTCTCAAGAGGAGTGGACTCCGCTCCTCACTCACGAGAAAATGGCAGGTCACCGGGATGCCCAGTCCCATGCTTTATGAACATCAAATCAAAATAATTGCAAACAAAACTCCCCCAGGACTGTTGTTAGTTGGAGGCACTCGTCATTTCAAGCAAGCCATGGATTGATGCTTGTTGGTGGAGGGGGAGTATAAACTTTACCATTCTTTTTGGGAACCACCTATAATGTGTGTAGCATGGAAGATATCGCCATCTCTTGGTTGTTATGTTGACAATGAAAGTATGCCACTCAAAATATTATTCATATCTATTTCAAAACCAAGCTCTGGCACCTCTACAAATCCCTGCTTCCCTCTTTGAAGGGCCTATCTATTTACTTTTATGTTGAGTCATGACCCTCTTATTAAAAAGCACCAGCTGGAGAGCACCACTGTCATTTGCGTTCATTACTGTTAGTTTGCATTGATTATGACTTGAGTGGATCTCTTTTACCATGAATTACAATGTCTAGTTGGTCCTTGATCTTTAAAGATGCTCTACATTTATGTTTTGCGGTCTCAAAAAGGGTTAGGGAGATACCATCTTGTTATATCATACCATGATTGTTTTGAGAAAGTGTTGTCATCCGAGATTTTTTATTATTGCTCGCTAGTTGATTATGCCATTGATATGAGTAAACATGAGACCTAAATGTTATTGTGACTATAGTTAGTTCATAATCTTTGCTGCAAACTTTAATAGTGGCTTTACATATTTACAACAACAAGAGCAAACAGAGTTTGTAAAAGTTTTTCTTTATCGCTTTCAGTTTATCAACTGAATTGCTTGAGGACAAGCAAAGGTTTAAGCTTGGGGGAGTTGATACGTCTCCATCGTATCGACTTTTCCAAACACTTTTGCCCTTGTTTTGGACTCTAACTTGCATGATTTGAATGGAACTAACCCGGAATGACGCTGGTTTTAGCAGAATTGCCATGGTGTTATTTTTGTGCAGAAATAAAAGTTCTTGGAATGACCTGAAAATCAACGGAGAATTATTTTGGAATATATATAAAATACTAGAAGAAAGATCCATGTCAGGGGGGCCTCCACCTGTCCACGAGGGTGGGGGCACGCCCTACCCCCCTGGGCGCGCCCCCTGCCTCGTGGGCCCCTTGATGCTCCATCGATCTCAACCCTGACTCCATATATTCACTTTAGGGGACAAAAAAAACTAGAGAGAAGGATTCATCGTGTTTTACGACACGGAGCCGCCGCCAAGCCCTAAACTCTCTCGGGAGGGCTGATCTGGAGTTCGTTCGAGGTTCCAGAGAGGAGAATCCGTCGCCATCGTCATCATCAACCTTCCTCCATCACCAATTTAATGATGCTCACTGTCGTGCGTTAGTAATTTCATCATTGGCTTGTTGGACGGTGATGGTTTGGATGAGATTTATCATGTAATTGAGTTAGTTTTGTTAGGATTTGATCCCTAGTATCCACTATGTTCTGAGATTGATGTTGCTATGACTTTGCTATGCTTAATGCTTGTCACTAGGGCCCGAGCGCCATGATCTCAGATCTGAACCTATTATGTTTTCATCAATATATGAGAATTCTTGATCCTATCTTGCAAGTCTATAGTCACCTACTATGTGTTATGATCCGGCAACCCCGAAGTGACAATAATCGGGACCACTCCTGGTGATGACCGTAGTTTGAGGAGTTCATGTATTCACTATGTGTTAATGCTTTGGTCCGGTACTCTTTTAAAAGGAGGCCTTAATATCCCCTAGTTTCCGCTAGGACCCTGCTGCCACGGGAGGGTAGGACAAAAGATGTCATGCAAGTTCTTTCCATAAGCATGTATGACTATATTCGGAATACATGCCTACATTACATTGATGAACTGGAGCTAGTTCTGTGTCACCCTTGGTTATGACTGTTACATGATCGACCGCATCCGGCATAATTCTCCATCACCGATCCATTGCCTAAGAGATTTCCATATATTGATCTTCACTTATTTACTTTTCCGTTGCTACTGTTACAATCACTATACAACCCAAAAATATTACTTTTGCTACCATTACCTTTTTCCACCATTACCATTACTATCATATTACTTTGCTACTAAACACTTTGCTGTAGATATTAAGTTTTCAGGTGTGTTTGAATTGACAACTCAGTTGCTAATACTTGAGAATATTCTTTGGTTCCCCTTGTGTCGAATCAATAAATTTGGGTTGAATACTCTACCCTCGAAAACTGTTGCGATCCCCTATACTTGTGGGTTATCAAGGAGCAGGCAAAGTAATAGTCTCAGGGTGATTTTTATCAAATACCAGCTTGTACTTAAGCATCTTTTCCTTATTCTTAATGATAAAATCATGTGCTACCATACTCTTATAGTCTATAAAAACAGGAGGCAGTAACTTTTCTTCTTTCTCATAATGCCTAAATAGGTGTGTTAAAATGTGCAGCGAGGCGCGAGGCGAAGGTACCTCCCAAGATGGGGCCCTTCTTATGGTTAAGATTTAACCGCTTTGCAACAATAGCGCCCAGACTAAATGTGTTATCACAGAACAAGGCATGGCACAAAATAACAATATCAGGGGCACTAAGGTTGCCACAGTTTTCGTGACCAATTAAGCATCTACTAGCAAATATTGCAAAGTAACGTAAAACAGGAAAATGCATGCTAGTAATTCTTGCATCGGAAACCTTCCTCGTTTCCCCTATAGCAATTGTATCAATAAACCCTTCCACACCATCATGATGTGGTTCCTCTACGCTTCCCTCAAAAGGGATCAAACAAACCCGACAAAAATCACGAAGTGACATCTCCTTATGCTCATCATATAAATAAAATTCCAACGAAGGTGGTGAGCTCCTAGCATGGAAATGAAAGTTTTGCACAAATATATTAGTGAGTAAGAGATACTGTTTGCGTTGGTCGTGGAGGAAGGCGGTGAGGCCTGCATTCTCAGCCAACTCATAGAAATCATCATAAATTCCGGCTGCTCTCAAGAAACCATCACAAGACCGAACCTCCGTGGTGCGAGGGAGATTATACTTGGGCTTCTTGTTCTCTTCACTTTGTTTATCCTTCAAGCTTCGGCTCGATGAGCCCCTCAAAAATCTCTTCATCTTTTTCTGAAAATTTCTGAATTTTTTAGCAATTTCAAAATAAAAGTGAACCAAACTCAACAAAATTGATAGCAACTACCCCTACAAGTTCCTAGAGGGTATATCATGCATTAAAACTACTTTTGACCATATAAATTTGACATGCAAGCTCAAGAACATGATCACCTAAGTAGCAAAAATTTCCAATGAATAAAGCACTAGAACAAAAACTAATTGGACCATTGGAGGAGTCACATACCAAAGAACAATCCCCCAAAGCAGTTTTGTGAATGGAGCTTTGAGCTAGGAGATTGAAAATGGCAGCAAGATAAGCTAGAACTCGTACTTGAGCTGGTTGGTGATGTTTTTGGGAGGAATAAGGAGTGTGTCGTGGCTGGAATAAGTGGAGGGGAGCCACCATGGGCCCACGAGGCAGGGGGCGTGCCCAGGGAGTGGGCGCGCACTGGACCCTCGTGGCCAGGTGCTTGCTCCCCTGCTGTGTTCTGAGTGCCAAATATTCTCAAATATAATAGAAAAAATCATATTTAATTTTCAGGGCATTTGGAGAACTTTTATTTTCGGGGTATTTTTTATTGCATGGATAATTCAGAAAACAGACAGAAAAAATACTATTTTTGCTTTATTTAATATAAATAACAGAAAGTAAAGGAGGGTATAGAGAGTTGTGTTTTCTAAATTCATCCATCTCATGCTCATCAAAAGGAATCCGCTAACAAGGTTGATCAGGTCTTGTTAACAAACTTATTTCGAATAACATGAAACCGGAGAATTTTTGAATAACACTAGGTTACCTCAATGGTGATATGCATGTCCCCAATAATAAGAATATCATATTTCTTCTTGATAGTAGGAAGAGGAAATTCAAAACCTCCAATAGTAATTGTTGAAAATTTTCCAATAGAATTGATACTGTGGACTTGAGGTTGTTTTCTCGAGAAGTGTATCGTATGCTCATTACCATTAACATGAAAAATGACATTGCCTTTGGTGCAATCAATATCATCCCCTGCATTATTCAAAAAGGGATTTCCAAGAATAATAGACATACTATCCTCCTCGGAAATATCAAGAATAACAAAGTCCGTTAAAATAGTAACGTTTGCAACCACAACAGGCACATCCTCACAAATACCGACAGATATAGCAGTTGATTTATCAGCCATTTGCAAAGATATTTCAGTAGGTGTCAACTTATTCAAATCAAGTCTATGATATAAAGAGAGAGAGAGAGAGAGAGGCATAACACTAACACCGGCTCCAAGATGACAAAAACAGTTTGAACATAGTTTCTTTTAATGGAGCATGGTATAGTTGGTACTCCTAGATCTCCAAGTTTCTTTGGTATTCCACCTTTAAAAGTATAATTAGCAAGCATGGTGGAAAATTTAGCTTCCGGTATTTTTCTCTTATTAGTAACAATTTCCTTCATATACTTAGCATAAGGATTCATTTTAAGCATATCGGTTAAACGCACACGTAAAAAGACAGGTCTAATCATTTCAGCAAAGCGCTCAAAATCCTCATCATCTTTTTTCTTGGATGGTTTAGGAGGAAAAGGCATGGGTTTCTGAACCCATGGTTCTCTTTCTTTACCGTGCTTCCTAGCAACAAAGTCTCTCTTGTCATAACGTTGATTCTTTGATTGTGGGTTATCAAGATCAACAGCAGGTTCAATCTCTACATCATTATTATTAGTAGGTTGAGCATCCACATGACCATCATCATTAACATTATCACTAGGTTCATGTTCATTACCAGATTGTGTTTCAACATCAGAAATAGAAATATTATTGGGATTCTCAGGTGTGTCAATAACAGGTTCACTAGAAGCATGCAAAGTACTATCATTTTTCTTTTTCTTTCTGTTAGAAGGACTAGGTGTATTAATATTAGTTCTCTGAGAATCTTGCTCAATTCTCTTGGGGTGGTGTCAGGGATATACCCCGCAGTATGACACGATCGGAAGTATGACCCGACCGGACTTAGTGATTCACCGGTGACCCGCCCTGACTTGATGACTCACTAAGTGACCCGCATGGATCTCTCCACTCACTGATGACCCGGCCGAGCCAGGTGACTCATTGGTGACCCGGCCGGCGGAGCAGAGAAGCAATAAGACCCGGTGGCCCAAGCAGACGGTTCATGGAAGGCCGGCTTAAGAGGAAAGCATAAAGAATATTCCCTTACAAAGGAAGCAAGACTAGGACTCCACTTGTAATAGAGTAATCCTAATCCTAATAGGACTAGTCATGTAAACCGCCCCTTCAACATATATATAAGGAGGGGCAGGGCACCCCAAGAGGGAGAGGGGGACAAGTTCCACAAGTTGGACAAGTTAGGTTTAGACAATAGCTCTTGAGATAGAGCACTCTTGTAACCGTGAGCATCATCATCAATATCAATGAAGCAGGATATAGGCTTTTACCTCCACCGTGAGGGGCCGAACCTGGGTAAAACATCGCGTCTCTCGTCCCGCTCAACCCCTCTCAAGCTACCACATAGATGCGTTGGCCTCGCGACTAAGTCCTGACACTAAAGACATCCGCCGTGACGATTCCACGACAGTTCGCGCCCACCGTGGGGCCTGCGCACGGTGGTGTTGAGTTCTTTAAGGGATCTCTCCCAGGGATCAAGAAATTTTGCAATTTTCCGGATAAGCCGGTTTGGAGGGATTTGTATCAACTTCAAGTTCATCAGTCCAGATTTAAGATCGATAAGGATTGAAGGTTCAAGAAATTTAGGGTTACAACTGGTCCGTCGCCGCCGTCGGGCAATCTGCCGTGACAAACGGACGACAGGATTTTAATCTTCATGTCACTGTGCAATCGAGTGGATGCGGTCAATTTTTCTCGGCGGGCTGTGCGCAGCATCTAGCAATCCATCAAGCTGTCAAATCACCACGTCGATGAGACCGTCAACTTCCGTTGGAGTCTGATTGGGCACAGTACAAGTTACGGAGCATCAACTCATAGCTGCTGGTGTTATTTCCTTCAATGTTACAGCGATCCGAAGTCTGATCGATGTCTGGAGTACCACTTGCAAGAGGCCGAGACCGACAGGAGTCCTGTATAAGTCACCGAGACCGACAAGTTCTTGCTGCCGACTCAACTCGTACGCAGCGGTAGAGGTCAATTCGTGTGCGGCCAGTCTTGCTGAATTACGAGGAGGACAACAAAAACCATTATGAATTAATACTACCAGCGCCGCTGATCATTTGGAAAAAGGTACATGCACGTACACTATTTTCAGGGACATCATATAGGTATGCCTATGGGACCGCACCAAGAAAAAGCCTCAAAATACCAACACAGCAACGCCCAAAGTCTACAGTGAAAATATACGTAGGCCAGCAGTTACAGGAAAGATTGTCAGAAACAAGACATCAAGTTCCAAATTCCACTGAGATCAGATAAAATATTTTTAAAAGGAAAGGACAGTTGAAAGTCTAATCATCTCGATTGACGTCTGCTCAAGTCTCGCAAAATTGGATGCTTCTCACGTGAAGGCCAGCGGACCGGAGTGCTAGTACAGAGGCTTTCAACACCCATCGGCTGGTGTCGTTATCATAAGATACCAGCGATTCGGGTATTATCAGATCCTCCCATCGCCTGTGAGTCACCTCCGTCGTAATTGTCAGCGAGTTGAATCGCTCCCGCTGTTACAGTCACGCCGCAAGCCGCCACTGCTGCAACGCGCTGCCGCCTGGGCCTCGTGCTACTCCGCCCACGCTCAGCCTCCCTGGCCGCCATGTGAGACGCCCCCATTGAGCCGCTGCTTGCTCTCAGCCTTAGCTGCGGCCCTGCGTCGTCGAGCTGCCCCCACTGGTGTGGAACTAAGCCGGCACCTCCGCCACGCGGCCGTCGTCTCCATCCCATGTTGCCTCGCCATGCCCGCGCTGAGCCGGCCCGGCTGAGCAGCTTGACTCTGCCGCAGGCTACTTCTTCCGCATCTGAACCGCTGTTTCCACGGGTTCATTTTGCGTTGAACCGCCTCTGCTGTCGAGCTTCGAGTCAGCCCTGCCATCTCCGTCATCGCGCGTCGAGCCGCCCTGTTGCTGTTCATCTGCCGGTTGCCGTCTCGCACCCCTCGCCGGTTTCTACCTCCGCCTCTGAGCATCACCAAGACGTCGAGCTCTGCTGAGGCTCGCCGGTCTCTGCCTCAAGTTGCGCTCGCGGTCTCTTCATGCCGTCCATGTGTGTGGCTTACAAACTGGATGGATGCGTGGTTATTTTCTTGGGCGTGAAGGCCTTCGTTTGGTCACATTGATGTGCGACCACGTCGTCTACATCAGGTGATATTTTTCCTCTGTATTGTATGGGGATGTTAATTCTTTTGAGAACAATTACTTGGGCTGGTAATATTTTTGCGCAGGACAATGATTCATTATAAGGGTGGTGCCATGTTGTGTTTATAGAGTGTGCATTAGCATCATCATGCACCTGTGTCCGCGTCCACTTGTTATTGAAGGGGTGTACAAAAGCCGCCACCCGTGCAGCTCGATCTACATCAACTCGCTGAAACCACGCCCGCAATTGACTCGCCGACCGCGTGGCTTACCACTGATGCGATTGATTCACCCGTCCGCACCGGCTTACAACGCCGCGCCCGGCTCATCTACTTGCTTCCGTGGCTGACTCGCCCGTGATTGATTTCAGCTTCACCAAGGTGATCATCAACTCTGTGACAGATAAATTCCGGCTTAACATATCAGATTCAAGAACTCCGGGTCATTGGAGAGAAAAATAACCCGGCCCCGAAGGCTACTGCCTTATTGGCGAATATTTAAAGGCCGTTAGAAAATTTCCGGCTTAAAAAGATGGATTCCAGTTCAAAATCCGGTTCAGGGGAAATCTTTCTCCCACAAAGCGCTGAAGCTCTCAATATCCGGTTTAAAATCTGGCTTAAGGTAAACCTGTTTCCCACAAAGCTTTCAAATCTGGTTTAAAGTTCCTGATCAAAAAGGATTAATGTCTCACAAGTTGGAGTTCTCAGAAAGATTAAATGTTGCCAAAGAGAACTTGTTGCCATGATGCGTGGTTCAAACATGGGTATCCTGCCTTACGGCTTATCTTATTATGGTCACTTGGGGGCTTCCTACTCATCGAGCATAGCTGTTGGTACCCTCTTGATCGGCGCAATGCCAAAACTTATATGGTCACTTGGGCGCTTCCTGTTCAAACATAGGTCGTATTCGAACCAAAGAGAACATAGCTGTCGGTACCCTCTTGATCGGCACAATGCCAAACCCACTAGGGGGCTTCTTGATCGTATTTGAATCATAGCTTAATCCTTTTGGGTCCGACTTGGATCGTATTCGAATCAGGGTCATTAAAGACCTCTCAAGGTCATTTGGGGGCTTCCTGTTCAAACATAGGTTGTATTCGAACCAAAGAGAACACAGCTGTCAGTACCCTCTTGATCGGCGCAACGCCAAAGCCACTGGGGGCTACATGATCGTATTTGAATCCTAACTTAACCCCTTTGGTCCGGTTTGCTGATCGTATTCGAATCAGAAGCCTCAAAATTTTCTCTTTATTTGACTTAAGTTTTTTTGAAAAAAGTCTTTTGGGTTTGTCTGGAGACTTTTTGCTCATATCTGAAGCATATATATGTGGTTTCTACTAACCCGGCCTGGCTTTCGACAACAAGTCACCAACATATGACAATATTAATACTTGGAAGGTTTGGCTTCTAAGTTTTGGGTCATCACCCTTACTGCACAGGTATCATAAGCCAGCAGTACAATTCAATATCACAAGTATGATATTGTTTATACATGATTATGTTTAAACTGTCCCTGGTTATGGATTTTAAGCCGCCGATATATTTTGAATTGCGCCGATCAAATCATGCGCATATCAATCATTGGATTATTTCCTTATTCAATACGACGATATAAGCCGGCGGTATGAGCCAATGCCACATGTATGTTTTCCTGGTTATATAAATATGCGAGGTTTGATAACCCGCCCTAGTTTTTGACGTTAAATCGCCAGTATGTTTAGGCTTGAATGGCCTTAATTCTAGTCTTTTTCATACTTGCATAAAGGCTATATTATGTTTGGGTTGTTACCCGCCCTGGCTATTAACGTTAAGTCGCCAGGGTGTATGTTGTTTAAATTCTGTGCAGGTTTTGCAGAACTATGACTTATATAAATGCTTAAGTCCAAGCTCTTCATTAAAATTGATGCTTCAAAATGATTATCCATTCTGGATTTTCTCAAAGGATATAAGCCGCCGGGTTATAAAAATTCCGGTTTACATTGGAGGCGTATTAAATCACCATCGGCCAAGAGCCGCCGGGTATTTAAACTCCGGATTTACTTATCAATAGTTAAGGTTTTCAAAAGTCGCTTTAGCGCAATGGCTATTATATTATCAATGGATATGATCTATTATACAATGTGAGGAATAGTCCCGAGTCGCTGCAGGCTTACGACCCGACACTTGGGGGCTATATTATTTAACTTGAGATTACATCAAATATGCAAGTCTCGTGTCGCTGCAAGCATGCACCATGATACTTGGGGGCTAATGCAAAGTCATTTTTACTGGCCTTATTGAAGACCCGACTCATCACATCATAATGAGCTAGCCCTTGGGGGCTACCAATTGCTCCTGTCAACAATTCAAGGTACACAAGTTTTATTCCATTATATTAAAGGATCCACTTCTCAGTTGATAAAGCACAAGGCTCTTAACCTTGTGGGCGTGGGTTCAAGCCCCATGATGGGAGTTACATCATATGATATTATTGTCAATGAAGTATATATAAAGCCCCAACTCAGTATTATCTTACTAAGCCGGCCCTTGGGGGCTACACATTGCTGCTCAAAATCTACATGATCATATCTACAAAGTCCCTGCTCATTATTGCATAATGACCCAGCCCTTGGGGGCTACACTGGTTGAAGTTTTTATGAGTATAAGGCAATTACAAGTCCCAGGTTGCTACAAGCATGACAACCCGGCACTTGGGGGCTACATATATGGAGTATTCAGTCTTTACTAGTGACTAAGATGAGCAACATGCATTTCTTCAAAGTGGCAGTATTTATATTGAAGCAAGTCTTAAGTCATCACTTTGTTTTTGCTCAAGATTTGGGGGCTACAAGTAATATGGATATAAGGGAGAAAAATCTATAAATTCTCATTTTTGAGTAAACCAGATTGACCCGGCGTCACCAATAACTATGACCCGGCGTTGCCAACAATTATAACCCGGTGCTATCAATATTTACAAACCGGATATTTTGCCAATGATAAACCGGCAAGTTTTACATCTTCAAGCCGGCTGAAAGTCATATGAGTATTTCAAGACTAATATTTTTTAAACTGGCGCTTTAGCTAATTCAAGTGGAGTATTTCTTACAATATTTCTCTACAAGAGATCAATGTCAGCAAATTGACTCTGAAGCTGGCCTATTGACCCGGATTTCTCAAAAGAAGTATCTGGATTTTTTGCATTCACAAAGTTTGAACATATCTACTAAAGATTTGTTATGAGTTCATGGGCATGTATCAAGAAGGAAATGACAAGGACTTAAAGATGACCAGGTGCCAGCTTACAAGAATTTTTAACCCGGATCACAACCTATCAAATTTGTTCTTGTGTTTATTTTGCAGGATTAGTTTAACATGGATAAATCCAAATTAAACTGGGGATTAATGTCGGGGATATACCCCGCGGTATGACCCGGCTGGAAGTATGACCCGGCCGGAATTGGCAATTCACTGGTGACCCGCCCTGACTTGGCGACTCACTAAGTGACCCGCCCAGATCTCTCCACTCACTAATGACCCGGCCGAGCCAGGTGACTCATTGGTGACCTAGCCGGCGGAGCAAAGGAGCAACAAGACCCGGTGGCCCAAGCAGACGGTTCATGGAAGGCCGGCTCGTATTATGGTGGGCCGGCTTAAGAGGAAAGCATAAGGAATATTCCCTTACAAAGGAAGCAAGACTAGGACTCCACTTGTAATAGAGTAATCCTAATCCTAATAGGACTAGTCATGTAAACCGCCCCTTCAACATATATAAGGAGGGGCAGGGCACCCCAAGAGGGAGAGGGGGACAAGTTCCACAAGTTGGACAAGTTAGGTTTAGACAATAGCTCTCGAGATAGAGCACTCTTGTAACCGTGATCATCATCATCAATATCAATGAAGCAGGATGTAGGCTTTTACCTCCACCATGAGGGGTCGAACCTGGGTAAAACATCGCGTCTCTCGTCCCGCTCAACCCCTCTCAAGCTACCACATAGATGCGTTGGCCTCGCGACTAAGTCCTGACACTAAGGACATCTACCATGACGATTCCATGACAGGTGGCCTTCAGGATACAAAGGTTCCTGAGTCATTTTACCACCTCTAGTCATAACTCTAACAACATTATCATTCTTCTTACTATTCAATTCATTGAGCAAATCATTCTAAGCTTTAAGTACTTGTTCTACTTGAGTGGTAACCATAGAAGCATGTTTACTAATAAGTTTAAGTTCACCTTTAACACTAGCCATATAATCACTCAAGTGTTCAATCATATAAGCATTATGTTTCAATTGTCTGCCAACATAAGCATTGAAGTTTTCTTGCTTAACCATAAAGTTATCAAATTCATCCAAACATTGGCTAGCAAACTTAGCAGGAGGGATTTTAGCTTTATCATATCTATAGAGAGAATTTACCTTTACTACCTGTGTCGGGTTATCAAGACCGTGTGTTTCTTCAATAGGTAATGAATTAAGACCATGTATTTCTTCAATAGGAGGTAAATTCTTAACATCTTCAGCTTTTATACCTTTTTCTTTAATAGATTTCTTTGCCTCTTGCATATCTTCAGGACTGAGAAATATAATACCCCTTTTCTTTGGAGTTGGCTTAGGAGTTGGTTCAGGAAGTGTCCAATTATTTTCATTGGTCAACATATTATTCAATAGAATTTCAGCTTGATCAACAGTTCTTTCCCTGAAAACACAACCAGAACAACTATCTAGGTAATATCTGGAAGCATCGGTTAGTCCATTATAAAAGATATCAAGTATTTCATTTTTCTTGAGAGGATGATCATGCAAAGCATTAAGTAATTGGAGAAGCCTCCCCCAAGCTTGTGGGAGACTCTCTTCTTTAATTTGCACAAAATTACATTTTTTCCTTAAAGCAGCTTGTTTCTTATAAGCGGGAAAATATTTAGCAGAGAAGTAATAAATCATGTCCTGTGGACTACGCACACAACCAGGATCAAGAGAATTAAACCATATCTTAGCATCACCCTTTAATGAGAACGGAAATAATTTAAGGATATAATAGTAGCGAGTTTTCTCATCATTAGTGAACAGGGTAGCTATATCATTTAATTTAGTAAGATGTGCCACAACAGTTTCAGATTCATAGCCATAGAAAGGATCATATTCAACCAAAGTAATTAACTCAGGATCAACAAAGAAATCATAATCCTTATCAGTAATAAAGATAGGTGAAGTAGCATCAGCAGGATCATATTTCATTCTTCCATTCAGAGATTTTTCTTTAAGCTTAGCTAATAATTTCTTAAGATCAGATCTATCATTGCAAGCTAAGAAATCTCTAGTAGTTTATTCATGCATCACATAACCCTCAGGCACAACAGGCAATTCATATCTAGGGGGAGAATCTTCATCATGACTTTCATCAATATTATCAGTTTCAATAATTTCATTCTCTCAAGCCCTAGCAAGTTGTTCATCAAGAAATTCACCAAGTGGCACAGTGGTATCAAGCATAGAAGTAGTTTCATCATAAGTATCATGCATAGCAGAAGTGGCATCATCAATAACATGTGACATATCAGAATTAATAGCAGAAGCAGGTTTAGGTGTCGCAAGCTTACTCAAAACAGAAGGTGAATCAAGTGCAGAGCTAGATGGCAGTTCCTTACCTCCCCTCGTAGTTTAGGGATAAATCTTGGTTCTTGGATCTTTCAAGTTCTTCATAGTGATAAACAGATATAAATCCCAAGTGACTCAAAGAATAGAGCTATGCTCCCCGGCAACGACGCCAGAAAATGGTCTTGATAACCCACAAGTATAGGGGGTCGCAACAGTTTTCGAGGTAGAGTATTCAACCCAAATTTATTGATTCGACACAAGGGGAGCCAAAGAATATTCTCAAGTATTAGTAGCTGACTTGTCAATTCAACCACACCTGGAAACTTAATATCTGCAGCAAAGTGTTTAGTAGCAAAGTAATATGATAGTAGTGGCAGCGGTAGCAAAAGTAACATTTTTGGGTTTTGTAGTGATTGTAACAATAGCAACGGAAAAGTAAATAAGCGAAGAACAATATATGAAAAGCTCGTAGGCATTGGATCGGTGATGGAGAATTATGCCGGATGCGATCGATCATGTAACAGTCATAACATAGGGTGACACAGAACTAGCTCTAGTTCATCAATGTAATGTAGGCATTTATTCCGAATATAGTCATACATGCTTATGGAAAAGAACTTGCATGACATCTTTTGTCCTAGCCTCCCGTGGCAGCGGGGTCCTATTGGCAACTAAGGGATATTAAGGCCTTCTTTTAATAGAGTACCGGACCAAAGCATTAACACATAGTGAATACATGAACTCCTCAAACTACAGTCATCACCGGTAAGTATCCTGATTATTGTCACTTCGGGGTTAACGGATCATAACAGATAATAGGTGACTATAGAGTTGCAAGATAGGATCACGAACTCAAGTATATTCATGAAAAAATAATAGGTTCAGATTGAAATCATGGCACTCGGGCCCTAGTGACAAGCATTGAGCATAGCAAAGTAATAGCAACATCAATCTCAGAACATAGTGGATACCAGGGATCAAACCCTAACAAAACTAACTCGATTACATGATAAATCGCATCCAACCCATCACCGTCCAGCAAGCCTACGATGGAATTACTCACATACGGCGGTGAGCATCATGAAATTGGTGATGGAGGAAGGTTGATGATGACGATGACGACGGATTCCCCACTCCGGAGCCCCAAACGGACTCCAGATCAGCCCTCCCGAGAGAGTTTAGGGTTTGGCGGCGGCTCCGTATCGTAAAACACGATGAATCCTTCTCTCTGATTTTTTCTCCCCAAATGTGAATATATGGAGTCAAGGTTGAGGTCGGTGGAGCGTCAGGGGGCCCACGAGGCAGGGGGCGCGCCCAGGGGGGTAGGGCGCGCCCCCCACCCTCGTGGACACGGTGTGGGCCCCCTGACATGTATCTTTTCGCCAATATTTTTTATATATTCCAGAAATAATCTCCGTTGATTTTCAGGTCATTCTGAGAACTTTTATTTCTCACAAAAATAACACCATGGTAATTCTGCTAAAAACAACGTCTGTCCGGGTTAGTTCCATTCAAATCATGCAAGTTAGAGCCCAAAACAAGGGCAGAAGTGTTTGGAAAAGTAGATATGATGGAGACATATCAATATAAGCTAGCCCTTGGGGGCTACATGTTTTGATTCAGATGCATAAGCTATCTGACAAGTCTGTAGTTTATTATATTCTATCATATTCAGTAGACTTGGGGGCGAAAGGCATATATCTTATATAAAGGCAAGAATTGATACCTCATGTTTCTGATGCTTGTGCTTGACCATGTCAATCTCCGGATCACGGTTGCTATGTATTTGATTAAGATAGCTGGAGAGGTTTTCGCTAATACTCAGATGAGAATAATTGGCCATGTCAAATTTGACCTTGCGCCTTTCGATCATTTCTTCCTTGGCAGAATGCTTTGCTAGAGCAATAGGATTCCTTGGTTCTTGGAAACTAGTGCTAGTGATCACAACTTCCAATAACCAAGGAATCCTATTGCTCTAGCCCAAGGGGTCAACAACTATATGATCAGCAGAGGTACCACGATTTTCTGGTGGCGGGTCATCGACAGGTTCTTCCGGTTGTTGTATGGAGGCCTCAGAAATAGGTGCTTGCTTTTCCGATTCATGAGTCTTGGGATCTTCTGTTGGCTTGTTTACCTTAGCTTTTTTGCTAGGCTTTGCTTTCCCACTAAAAGAGGATTTACAAAGTCAATATGAGTTAAGAGATGCTAGAAAGTTCAGATAAAGTTGGTACCTAGGGGCAGTCTTGAAAGTCGGAAGCAGAGTCTGAGATGAATCGCCAGACGAAGAGTGAGAAGTTCCCTAGTAATTTGAGTCAGGAGGACTAAGCATTTGATGAATAAAAATCTGCCTGAGAATAAGTAAGAGTTGGAATTTTTGGAAGTACCTCATTCTGGCGCTTGCGTGGGGCTGGCGTGTTGGGCAAGCCGGAGGAAAGTTCTCCACCTCCACTGGTCTGGGTTCTGCGCCGGTTCCCATGCTGTCGTTGCTTCAAAATAAAGTTGGGATCCAAGTGAGCTAAAGGGTTAGAAAACCTTACTTTCTGGATCACTCGTCGAATTTTCTGGCTTGGCAAGGGCTCTGAGTCGGAGGAAATAATAGTTACCTCGTCATCACCCGCCTGGCTGGTTTCCGCGTCATCCTGATAGCAATCAGTGTCAATAAGATGGATGAAAAAAGAGCCAACGGGATCAAGGTCTACCTCCGAATCATCATCATCTTCGTCCAAATTGAACAAATCAGAAGCAGTGGATTTCTTCTTGTTCTTCTTCACGGCTTTGGTCTTAGCCCTGGCCCTCTTGGCGGCTTTTTCATCATATCTTTTATCCCAAAAGGCTGATTTAGCCTGCAACAAATTACAATAAATGTTGGGGATTTCCAGGTTCTATGAACAATGAAGTAAAATATATAAACCGAACAGGCTTACATCTGGTGCCAGGTTGAGTGTACAGAAGGGATTTAACCCCACTTGGTTTCATCTCTCCAAACTTTCATTGAGAAGAGTCTTGGTCATCTCACTGATGGCTTTGTCAGTCAAGCACGGTGAACTGTAACACACTGAGTCCTTGGTGTCGCTGCTATATGTGCACATTAAACCGAATTGATGGCTTAAAGGTATGATCCTCCAAGCTACCCAGCATCGAACTAGATCAACCCTGGTCAATCTATTGCCCAATAGTGCTATGATCTTTGAGAAGGTAGGCGCAAGTTTGGCCAGTTCAGCAATGGTAAGCCGGGTGGGGAGAGGATGCTTCAGGTTGAGCCGTTGGTTACGGAAGCCGGGCATGGGATTCTCATCAGCAGGAGAAGTATCTTTGCAGTAGAACCAAGTTTTATTCCAATCCTTGGGGTGTCTTGGAAGTTTAGCATAAGGAAAAATGGCATCTCTGCATCGTTGAATTGAAATCCCTCCAAGCTCCTGACTGAGCCCGTCAGTGAATTCATTTTGGCAGTTCAAGTAAAAATACTCTCTAAAGAGTTCAACGCTAGGTTCCTCTTGAAGATATACTTCACAGAAGACTTGGAAATTGTAGATATTTGACACAGAATTGGGTCCGATGTCTTGAGGATGAAGTTGGAAAAAATGCAGAACGTCACGGAAGAATTTTGAACCGGGCGGTGAGAAGCCCCGATTCATATGATTAGTGAAAACAATAACTTCACCATCCTGTGGCTGAGGGCTTGTAGCGATCCGACCTCAAACAGTCAAATCACTGTGCATAAGTGTCATCCCTGGATCGGTAATGCTGACACACACAGTACTTGAAGGATTTATAACAGAGTTTCAATCACACACTTAATACATCGATAGTCTCAAAAGAGAACTTATTACAATAGTATGGCTTAAGGCCATCTAAATGAGATAACAACGGAAGGCTTCGAAGGTAAAGCGAGTCCATCAACTCCAAGGGCATAACTGAGTGCACGACAACGACCTAGCGCACCTTACTCTTCGTTTGAAAAGTCTGCAACATAATACATTGTAGCCCGAAAACGGGTCAGCACATGGAATATGGTGGCAAAATAACACTATAGAGCAATGAACATGAAACAACTATAACTACATGCATATTTGGCTGGTGGAGGCTCTACGGTTTTCATGTTTTTGCGAAAAGCCAATTTTTCCCTACAACAAAGGAATATATTTGGTTTAGCTATCATGGTAGTTGATAAACATTGAGAATGGTAACCCCATATCAATCCCAATTAAAGTAATCATCAACCCAACAAGTTATTTAAGTAAAGTGATGAGATCAACATAATAATTCAAGCACCAGATACTCAAGATGTCCATAACCGGGGACACGGCTAACCATGATTAGTTTGTTCACTCTGCAGAGGTTTGCGCACTTTTCCCCACAAGACTCGATCTCCTTCGTTGATTCCTCGCACTTCATGATGTTTGAGAAACGGATGACCAAGACACAATCTTTCAGAAGCATTAGCCCTTTTGACGGGTAAACCATACCACCTACATCCCCTACATCTGCTAATTTACCACTGAAAGAGGTCACACAACATACTCAACTATGCCAGAGCCCATAATAGCATGGAAGTTTCTAGCATGAATAACAATATGATCCCTTTGAGCGTGGGTGGCGGACCATAGGATGATCACACGGATTCCCCGGGATCTCCTTGGACAACACCGGATTCCCCGAGGTGCCCACAAACAATCCACCCAGATGTGTGTTAAAGTAGCCACCTTAAATAAACCCTTAGTTCATAATAATTCTCACAACTGTCATGAATCACTCAAAACAAACCACGTCTACGAGCATAGCATGGCAGTATAAGCATAACGTAGAAGTAACTCCCAAGGTTTGAAATAGAAGGGCAATAGGTACTACCTCAACAACTACTTCCCAATACCCACATGTTATAAGGTCCTAACCATGCAATGTTTGAGGGGTTTAAACTAATGCATAAAGCTGGGTAATAAAGGGATATGATCAAAGTGTTACTTGCCTTGCTGATGATTTGCAAACCCTAGAGACTCGTAGTAGCACGCTTCGCACTCCGGAAACTCTATCGCAAAAAAACAATAGCATACATAAACACTCAAGCATAGATGCAAGGGTAAAACTCAGATGAGAAAGTCCAAACTGAAAGTTCAACTAAAGAGCTTCGATTTGCAAAAAGAACCGCTCAAATCAGAGCTACAAAACTCAAACTACGATCAAAAAAAGTTCGAATTCAAATCTCCTTGCAACCAAATTTTAAATTGTCAAAAACATGTTCAAGTTGGTTAACTGGAAAGAGGGGTTCGAGACGAAGATTTTGGCATTGGTTTCACTAGATTTTGATGAACGGTTGAAAAACTGTGAGGGTTTAAAGATCAGGGGCTAATCTGCGATAAAAATAATCATGGATAGGTCCCTGACCGAAGAAAAAACAGAAAAAGAAAAATCTATCGGATGAACGTCCGCTAACAGTGACAGACGAACGAATTTGTTCGTTATAAGAACTAAACGAACAAACGTTCGTAGAATAGGTATGAACCGAAGAAAACCGACAAAAATGATCAAAAATAAAAACCTAATTAGATCGAGGGTTTGCCGAAATAAACCGAAGAAAACCGGAAAAAAGAACCGGCGGCGGCGGATCCGAACGGCGGCGGGCGGCGGCTCCGGTGCGGCAACGGCGAGGGGGGCGTCGGGCGGGGTCAGCGGACGGCGGCGGCGGTGCGGGGCGGCGCGGCGTGATACGTCTCCGTCGTATCTATAATTTTTGATTGTTCCATGCCAATATTATACAACTTTCATATACTTTTGGCAACTTTTTATACTATTTTTGGGACTAACATATTGATCCAGTGCCAGGTCCTGTTTGTTGCATGTTTTTTGTTTCGCAGAAAATCCATATCAAACGGAGTCGAAACAGGATAAACACTGATGAAGATTTTTTTTTGGAATATATGTGATTTTTGGGAAGAAGAATCAACGTGAGACGATGCCCAAGGGGGCCACGAGGCAGGGGGAGCACCCTGGGCCCTCGTGGCCAGCCCGTAAGGCGGTAGTGCCCTTCTTTCGCTGAAAGAAATCTAATAACCGGATAGAGATCGTGTCCAAAATTCAGCCCAATCGGAGTTACGGATCTCCAGGAATTTAAGAAATGGTGAAAGGGTAGAATCATGCAAGGCAGAAACAGAGAGAGACAGAGAGACAGATCCAATCTCAGAGGGGCTCTCGCCCCTCACATGCCATGGAGGCCATGGACCAGAGGGGAAACCCTTCTCCCATCTAGGGAGAAGGTCAAGGAAGAAGAATAAGGAGGGGGGGCTCTCTCCCCCTCGCTTTCGGTGGCACCGAAGTACCATGGGGGCCATCATCGTCACCGCAATCTTCACCAACAACTTCACTGTCATCATCACCAACTCTTCCCCCCTCTATGCAGCGGTGTAACCCCTTTCTTACCCGCTGTAATCTCTACTTAAACATGGTGCTCAACGCTATATATTATTTCCCAATGATGTATGGCTATCCTATGATGTTTGAGTAGATCTGTTTTGTCCTATGGGTTAATTGATGATCGTGATTGGTTTGAGTTGCATGTTTTATTATTGGTGCTGTACTATGGTGCTCTCCGTGTCGTGCAAGCGTGAGGGATTCCCGCTGTAGGGTGTTTCAATACGTTCATGATTTGCTTATGGTGGGTGGCGTGAGTGACAGAAGCACATACCCGAGTAAGTAGGTTGTTTGCATATGGGAGTAAAGAGGACTTGATACTTTAATGCTATGGTTGGGTTTTACCTTAATGATCTTTAGTAGTTGCGGACGCTTGCTAGAGTTCCAATCATAAGTGCATATGATCCAAGTAGAGAAAGTATGTTAGCTTATGCCTCTCCTCAAATAAAATTGCAATAACGATTACCGGTCTAGTTATCAATTGCCTAGGGACAAATAACTTTCTTGTGACAAAAAGCTCTTTACTGAAACTAATTTAGTTGTGTCTTTATCTAAACAGCCCCTACTTTTTATTTACGCGATCTTTGTTATCTTGCAAACCTATCCAAAAACACCTACAAAGTACATGTAGTTTTACACTTGCTCTAGGTAAAGCGAACGTCAAGCGTGCGTAGGGTTGTATCGGTGGTCGATAGAACTTGAGGGAATATTTGTTCTACCTTTAGCTCCTCATTGGGTTTGACACTCTTACTTATCGAAAGAGGCTACAATTGATCCCCTATACTTGTGGGTTATCAAGACCTTTTTCTGGCGCTGTTGCCGGGGAGTTATAGCGTGGGGTGAATATTCTCGTGTGTGCTTGTTTGCTTTATCACTAAGTAGTTTTTATTTTTTGCTCTTGTTTTCTATCTTTAGTTATGGGTAGGAAACGCAAAATACCAAAAAAATTAGTTGTACCTACTACATTGATGGTTGAAGAACCACTCAAAATCTATCACACTCCTGAAGCTTTTTACTTGGATCATCTTCGATCCCTATGTGCTTGTGCTGAAACCCCAACTAGCTTAGTTGATGGCAAATATTTAGATGAGCATGCTTGTTATGTGCGACACCGCTTATCTCAACAGGGAAACTTTTACTGGATCAAATTCATCGTTTGCAATGCTATGCTTCGAATTTATGTGAAATAAACGATGTTACTTGTTGTTCTGAAAACCCTAAGAAACACCTTCCTTACCAACGTGAATTTAGTGATAATGGAATCGTATCTTCGTATGCTAAGGGTGTTTATAATTACTATGATGTTCAACAAATTGAAGAATTTGTTGCTTTTAAGGGTGCTTATGAAATTGCTTCTTTGATTGAAAAGTATGACGCTACTCTTTACAAATCTGAAAATTTTGCCATACCTAAATATTGTTATGATAATTATACTTCTAACGCCTATGTTAAACCATATATTGAGGACTCCACCATTATCCAAGAAGAGACTAATATTTTGCAAGAGTCTATGAAAGAAGAAATTGATGTAACTGTGAGCTCATTGGATGAAAAAGATGATGAGCAGAGCGAAGAACAAAAGGAGGAAGATCGGATTAGGT
Source organism: Triticum monococcum (assembly GCA_034509565.1). Lineage (NCBI taxonomy): Eukaryota > Viridiplantae > Streptophyta > Magnoliopsida > Poales > Poaceae > Triticum > Triticum monococcum. The sequence goes on from CM067841.1 coordinate 391,872,720, forward strand.
ACCCATGCCCACCTTCTAATGAGAGTAAATCTCCAACTCATACATTATTTAATGTCCCTTCATTCTTACCGAAGTATGATTGTTATGATGATTGTTATGATCCCGTTGATTCTTTTGAAATACCCTTTTTTGATGAACTTGATGCTTGCTATGCTTGTGGCCATGATGCCAATATGAATGATGCTTATGGTGATGAACTTGCTATAGTTCCTTATGTTAAACATGAAACTGTTGCTATTGCACCCACACATAATAGTCATATTATATTTTTGAATTCTCCAAACTACACTATATCAAAGAAGTTTGCTCTTATTAAGGATTATGTTGATGGGTTGCATTTAACGTTGCACATGATGATTTCGATGAATGTAATATGAATGTGCTTGCTGATCCTACTTGCAGTTATTATGAGAGAGGAACTACATCTCCGCCTCTCCATGTTTCCAATATGATAAAATTGCAAGAAACTGTTTATACTATGCATTGGCCTTTACTATGTGTGCATGAATTGTTCTTTTATGACATGACGATGCATAGAAAGAGAGTTAGACTTCGTAGTTGCATGATATATGTTACTTTGTGCTCACTACTAAATGCCAAATCATTGCTAATTCAAATTGGCTTTGATATACCTTGGGATCCGGGTGGATCCATTACTTGAGCACTATATGCCTAGCTTAATGGCTTCAAAGAAAGTGCTGCCAGGGAGACAACCCGGAAGTTTTAGAGAGTCATTTATTTCTGCTGAGTGCTTTTATAAAGTTTAAAAACAAAAATATAAAGAGGGAAACCTAAAACTTTTTCAAAAAGAAAAGCGAAAGTGAGAAAGACGAGCATTGTTAAAATGGGAGCTAGCCTTGAACTTTGCTCATGCCTATGGAAACTTTGTGACCCTTGATTACAGAAACTTTCCAAAAAAAATAATTATCCCCTTGTACAATTCCTTTGTATTATAAAAATAATGTGCCAAGATTTGCCTTTTGGATGTTTACATTGCTTGTTGGTCTGTGCGGTGCAGAACAGAAACTTTGGCTGTAGTGCGCGATTTTACATTTGTTACTGGAATGTCAAACGGTTCTGAAACGTTTTGCACTGTCTTTATATACAAATTTTTTATTTTTCCTAATTTTGGTAGAATTTTTTTAGTACAAGAGATATGGTGAATGTTCATATTACTACAGACTGTCCTGTTTAAGACAGATTCTGTTTTTTGATGCATTGTTTGCTTGTTTTGATGAAACTATCGATTTCTTTCAGTGGATTAAGCCATGGAAAAGTTGTATTACAGTAGCTACAGTGTAAAAACAAAATATGAATTGGTTTTCAACAGTATTAGAGTAGTGATTTGCTTTATTATACTAACGGATCTTACTGAGTTTTCTGTTGAGTTTTGTGTGGATGAAGTGTTCGAAGATCGAGGAGGTCTCAGTGTGAGGAGAAGGAGGAGAGGCAAGAGCTCAAGCTTGGGGATGCCCAAGGCACCCCAAGTAAATATTCAAGGAGACTCAAGCGTCTAAGCTTGGGGATGCCCCGGAAGGCATCCCATCTTTCTTCAACAAGTATCGGTATGTTTTCAGATTCATTTCGTTCATGCGATATGTGCAAATCTTGGAGCGTGTTTTGCATTTAGTTTTTAATTTTATTTTATGCACCATGCTGGTATGAGATAGTCCTTGGTTGATTTATAGAATGCTTCATGTGCTTCACTTATATCATTTGAAGTTTGGATTGCCTGTTTCTCTTCACATAGAAAACCGCCATTTGTAGAATGCTCTTTTGCTTCACTTATATTTGTTAGAGCGTTGGAATATATTTTGTATAAAGAATTAAACTCTCTTGCTTCACTTATGTAACACCCTCGATGCGACTATATCTCCCACGTGTCGAGGCACGACTTAGAGGCATAATCGCATTGAATGCATATGTCGCAAGTGAGGTAATCTTCACACATCCCATGTAATACAATAGGGGAAAAAGATACATAGTTGGCTGACACTCACCACTTCACACAATTACATGAATAAAACATTACATCAACCAAGTACAATCAGGGCCCGACTACGGAGCCAAAATAAAAGAAGAACCCCAAATGCGACAAAGGTCCCCGATCGACCCCAACTGGGCTCCACTACTGACCAACTAGAACAAAACAACACAAAAAACAAGGTCTTCAACGAGCTCCTCCTGAGCTTGGTTGCGTCATCTGCACGGACTTATCGGCACATGCAAACTGGTTTTGGAAGTATCTGTGAGCCACAGGGACTCAGCAATCTCGCACCCTCGTGATCAAGTGTAAAGGTATGAGGTGGAGCTGCAGCAAGCGACTAGCACATATGGTGGCTAACATACGCAAATAAGAGCGAGAAGAGAAGGCAAAGCACGGTCGAGAAATCTATGATCAAGAAGTGATCCTATAGCAACCTACGTCAAGCATAACTCCAACAACCGTGTTCACTTCCCGGACTCCGCCGGAAAGAGACCATCACGGTTACACACGCGGTTGATTCATTTTAATTAAGGTCGACTTCAGGTTTTCTACAACCGGACGTTAACAAATTCCCATCTGCCCATAACCGCGGGCACGGCTTTCGAAAGTTCAAATCCCTGCAGGGGTGTCCCAACTTAGCCCATCACAAGCTCTCACGGTCAACGAAGGAATAGACCTCCACCCGAGACATTCCGATCAGACTCGGTATCCCAGTACAACAAGACATTTCGACAGGGTAAAACTAAACCAGCAACACCGCCCGAATGTGCTGACAAATCCCGATAGGAGCTGCACATATCTCTTTCTCAGGGCACACCGGATCGTCCAAACTTTCGGTAGGCCAGCCCAGAGTTGCCCCTGGTGGCCACCGGCGGCTGACAAGTTGGACCAACACTCAGAGGAGCACTGGCCCAGGGGGGGGGGGGGTAAAATAATGATGACCCTCAGGAGCGCGACTCCCAAGGGAAAAGAAAAGGCTAGGTGACGAATGGTAAAACCAATGTTGGGCATTGCTGGAAAAGCTTTACTTAAGGCGAACTGTTAAGGGGTTCCCATTATAGCCCAACCGCGTGAGGAACGCAAAATCCGGGAACATAACACCGATATGACGGAAACTAGGGCGGCAAGAGTGGAACAACACACCAGGCATAAGGCCGAGCCTTCCACCCTTTACCAAGTATATAGATGCATTAATTAAATAAGATATATTGTGATATCCCAACAAGTAAACATGTTCCAACAAGGAACAACATCTCCATGTTCCAACAAGGAACAAACTTCAATCTTCACCTGCAACTAACAACGCTATAAGAGGGGCTGAGCAAAGCGGTAACATAGCCAATCAACGGTTTTCTAGGACATGGTGGGTTAGAGGTTGACATGGCAATTGGGAGGCTGACAAGCAAAAGGTAGGCATCATAGCAATGGCATAGCAAAAGAGCGAGCAAACTAGCATAGCAAAGATAGTAGTGATTTCGAGGGTATGATCATCTTGCCTGAGATCTCGAAAGGAAGAAGAACGAGTCCATGAAGAAGACAAACAGACGTAGATGAACAGGTCCTCACAAACTCGATGTTACCGGAACCAACCCGAAGAAGCAATCACCGGGAAAGAAGCACACAACATAGTAAACAACCAACACATTAACATGGCATGATGCACAATCAAGTATGATGCATGTACGGTTTAAAGAGGCATGGCATGGCAAAGAGCACAAGCAATCCTACAAATTAAGTGGAGCTCAATATGCAACGAGTTGCGTATTAACGAAACACCACATCAATTATTTAGTTCTCTCTCGGTTATGTACCCAACAATATTAAATGTTGATTAACATGGCAAGAGGTGAAGCACAACAAAACTACCTATCTAGACAAGTTTAAATGAGGCCGGAACAACAAACAACAAGTCCGGAAAATCCTCATATGCATAATTTAAGGTTTGGTACTGTTCTGCCCTAAACATTATTTTAGAGTTATTAGACATGCAAGATGAGTGCACCATGTTAAACTAGGCATTTTTCTACCCCATTTACATATAAAGTTTATTAGATTTGGAGCTACGGTTGAATAGTTATGAATTAAATCATTTTAACATGGCATAGGAGAAAATTTAATCAAACATCATTTTAGACATTTTAAACATAGATGAAAGTTGGATATTATTAATCTACACAAAATTCTGAGCAAGTTTCATATGTAAATCATTTTAATCCGATGCACGGTTTGTGAGACATTAAATGCATGATCTAGGGGGACTAATCTGTAAAACAGCAGCGCACTGGATAATAGATAAAATCGTAACAGAGGAATAAAAATGCATCGGGCCGAATCTGGACAGCCCAACAACAGAAAAAAATATAACGAGAGTCGGGGCGCTTGGGGGCTGCGGGTGTGGCTCACCCAGTGGGCTTCGGCCCGGCTGGAGGAGGAGGCAGGCCAAGGCGGGAACGGGGCCGGCTGGAGCTGGGCCGCGAGGAGGATGACTGGGTCGGCGCGGTGCGGATCTGGCCTGGCTGGCCTGGCGCTGCGCTGCGCTGGGCTGGTCGGGGAAGCAGGCCGAGGCGGGGCGCCGCGCTCTGGGCCTGGGAGGCCAAGGCCCACGCGAGAGGGATCTCGTCCCCGACCTCCATCCGAGGCCGAGGCGGGGCCATGGTGGCGGCGGCAGGGTCCGGCGATGGCTGCGACGGAGGACTCCGGCAGCAAGCGGGGTCCGGCGAGGCGGCAGGAAACGGGCGGATCCGGCAAACTCCATGCCGGATCTGGACGGGGCCGGAGGAAGGGAGGCGACGGCGAGGGAAGGCGGCGTCGGGACGGCAGGCGGCGCCGGCGATGGTGGCCCGCGGCGGCGAGGGCGCACGGCGGCGGAGAAAACCGGTGGCGAAGGCGCGGATCGAGGGGCTCCTCCCCTCGACTGGCTGCGGGAGCAAGGAGGCGCGGGGTGCCTGCGGGCGGCGGCGGAGATCCGGGCTCGCACGGGCCCGGGATGGGCTCCGCGGGCCGGTGGCGAAGTGGGTCGGCTGGGCGCTGACGTGGCGCGCGGTGAGTGGAGGGGAAGCGGCGGCGGGGTGACGTGGCATGCTCTGATTGGGCGGAGTGAGGTGGCGCGCGGGGGCAGACATGTCCGGTGCAGCGCGGACGCGTCCGCAGGCGCGGGGAGGAGTGGATCTAGGGTTAGGGGTGGATGGCACCACGAATTTCGGAGGGGGTTGTATATATAGGCATAGAGGGAGCTAGGAGAGTCCAAATGAGGTGCGGTTTGCGGCCACGCAATCGTGATCGAACGACCGAGATGATGGAGCAGAGGTAGGTGGGTTTTTGGGCCAAAATGGAGGGTGTTGGGCTGCAACACACACGAGGCCTTCTCGGTCCCTCGGTTAACCGTTGGAGTATCAAACGAAGTCCAAATGGTACGAAACTTGACAGGCGGTCTACCGGTAGTAAACCAAGGCCGTTTGGCAAGTCTCGGTCCAATCCGAACATGTTTAATCCCCACACAACAAAGAAAGGTAGAAATGACCACCGGAGGAGAGCGGAACGTCGGAATGCAAAACGGACAACGGAAAAAATGCTCGGATGCATGAGACGAACACGTATGCAAATGAAATGCGCATGATGACATGATATGCAATGCATGACCCGCAAGCAATGACAACGAATAACTGAACGACACCTGGCACATCGGTCTCGGGGCGTTGCAACACTCCACCACTACGAGAGGATCTCGTCCCGAGATCAAGAATGGCACCGGAGGGACAAACGGAAGAGAAGGAGAAACGGTAAAACTAAGTTGCTTCTTCGACAAACGAGTGAAACCACGAACCTTGAAAAGGTTAAGCCATATCGAGAAAAGAATACAACGGAGATGACGAAGTTGAAAACACTCCATTAGAAAAGAGGGACAAAGAACATTTCGAAAAAAAAACCTTGAGGTTGAAGGGAAGATATATATTGAAAACACTCCGGTTAAGGAAGGGGATCAAGGAAGACCAAATTCGGGCAGCACTCCGGTTGGAAAGAAAAAGAATTGAATAAGGTCTTTGTAAGATGAGAAGATACTTGATGAAATCACAACACACTGCCACCGGAACTATTGAATGAGTGGAACAAGGGGTAAGAAAGATCTCAGACCGCACTCCGGTTGAGAAGGGAGTCAAAATTTGATAAGATGAGAGAGCTCAAATGAAAACACGACACTCTGGTTGAGAAAGGGATGCAAGACTTGATAAGGCGAAAAGAACTTGAACAAAGGGGCACAATACTCCGGTTAAGCAAGATAGGGAAGGAATAAGAGTGATATAATTTGGACAGCACTCCGTCTGTAAATGGAAGGAATTGAACTTGACAAGATGAGAGGATACTTGAAAAGAGGACACAACACTCAGATAAAAGTATAGGCATGGAAAGATCATGATCTTTGACAAAACGAGATGATGGGTTGAAAAGATGAACATCACAATACCTCCGGAACAAAAGAATAGAAGATAGATAATTGAGATAGGAGAATGGAGAAGAAAATACCAACTTCTGCCACAAAAGAGCTTGAGAAGGCATTCTTAGGAGAAGGGTCGAACGGAATTGTTGGAAATCCAACCACAAAAAGAATAAGCTTGATATGGTCTTATGGAGTAGATCTCAAATTATGAGGTGACAACCTGCCACTCACGGAAAAGATTTGATTGGATTTATAAGAACAAGGAGACGAGAAACTTATTTCACCGGAAGGATAAATGAAGAACTTGGGTCCTTTATAAGCACCATAGATAGCAACAAACCTTAGGGAAGGCTTTAGGTGAAATATAACCCAAGATAATTCCAATGACGAGATTGATGGATTTAATATATCTCATTCTTGATAACTTGTGAAACACAAAGCACGAAGGGAAAATTATCAAGAATGACATAATACCACCTCCAATGATACGGTAGAAGGAAAATGCACTTCGGAATGCGAGAAGAAGACAACTTGATCTCCTTAGAAAAGAATCTTGATGAACGCTTCTAGAAGGAAATAAATCCTTGATGAACCATCATGTATAGCCTCCATGAAGAAACTCCGGTAATCAAAAGAATAACGAAAATAGAGAGAAGTTGGAAACACAAAGTGAAACCTTGCAATGATTTAGATGGACCTCCGTGATAATATAATTGAAAGAGGTTGGAACTCCGGGAAAAGAGAAGATGAACAATTGGAACCAAGAATGTTGATGAACCTCCGGAATAAGGAATTAAATCGCTTGGATCAAACAAGAGTAAGAATTACATTATGCTTATCCTTCACCAATTAAATTGATGACAATCAATGGATTTGGCATATTACTTATTCTTGTAGAAAAGATTAAGAGAGATATAACATCAGACTTGGGAAGGTCTTCAACGATCCACCGGTAGAATTGAAATAATGAATAAATTGATATGATGAAGAAGGAAGAGAACACTTGAGCAACCACCGTAAGAATTGATTATGAACAAAGTAAAGATAAGGAAACACCGGGAAGAATTAGCAAATGAATGAAGATGCTTGAGAGAATTTAGATACATGAGAAAGAAGAGCTCACGAGCCGATTAAAGATCACTTGATGCACCGGTAAAATTGGAGAATGATAACTGAAAGCTGAGAATTAATAAATCTTAGATGATGGGCTCCGGATGAACAAACTGAAAAGGCTCCTGAATTGCTCCGGATGGGTGAAAGGAATTCTCACAATCACAACTAATTATGAGAGGATGGCAACAAGACAGAATCGCGAAACTTGAAGAGAATGGAGCAAGATTGAGAGAAAAATCTTCTTCGGTCTTCAAATGATGAGAATGACAACGAGAAACACCACCATCAATTATTTAGACACTCCGGAATGAAAAATGGGAAGGTTGAGCCAACGATGGAAAGAATTTGGAAGATCTTGGAGAAAAACATAAGACTGATGACAATCATTCTTACGTCAAACTTCAAAAGAATTTAGGATAGCTCTGGGAAAATTAGAAGAGTCAGGTAAGATCCTGGGAAAAGACCCGTGGGTTAGGGCCCACTCAAAAGAAACACCGTAGAACGATTACTTGAAAAGGAGGTAGCACCGGTTGAATTAAAAGGCTTGAATGATAGAACATCCTCAAAAGAGGTTGAACGGATCTTGAATGACAAGACGAGCCCATTGAGATATCTTAAGCACTCCGGAACAAATGAATAGCGAGAGATTAATTATTAAGAGGTGCACCGGTATGGAAAGGCATTTGAAACGAGGAAAAGGATAAGATCAACAACGCTTGACTTGAAACCACCGGAGAAGAAAGAGAACGAACAATGATGAACTTGAGGCTCCGTTAGAATCTTCATGAGAATCACTGGATAAGAATATTGACGGAAAAGAATGGAGAGAATCCCATCGACAAAATGATACTTGATTGAGAAATCTGAGTCCTTGAAGAAAAACAAGGGAGGGAGGGCGGGAAAAACAAAGGCAACTTGGAGACGGATGAAACAAACACCATTGAGAATAAGTAATAATTGATCTTGCGGGAGTTGAAATGATCGGATCCACTTGAAGAGAAACATGCCGGTTTAAAAGAAATTGGCATGACAATCTCGATTAACCAGAAGGATTAGTATTCACATCGGAGTATGAGAACACCATTTGGGGAAGGTATGGAATCAACACTTGACATTGAAGCAACTCGAATACCACAACTCAAAACAAAAACAAAAGGATTGGCTTGCAGAATAAGCCAGAACAAACATATAATAGAGATTTTGTCCGAAGTTTTTGTGGTGGGACCTACACGGGCTCGATCGTACAGCACCATCATGTACAAGGCAGTGCACATGACATACGAAGCGTCCCCGAGTCAGCATAGCCAAGGACTCTTTAAGACACAACGAGACCACTGTAAAATCGACCGTGAATAGGCGAACCACTAGACGTCGAACCCCAATTTCATATCATACATCTGTCGGAAGGATATCCTAAGAGCTACTAGAATTCCCACCTATGAAACTCCCGAAATTTTCCGGTTATGCAATCAGGTGTTGGGGATACAGGGGAAGCATAATATCTCACCCAAACTAGCAAATCCTAGATCCAGCTGTATCCATCCTTCAACACATAACCAAGAAACCTTCGGAAACCATCTACCTCAACCTTCGAAAAGCATCCGTTATACAAGTTATGGCGATACTCCCGAACTCCTGCCCCAGTACTGGGTGGAGTCGAGGTTATCTCACCAACGAACTGCATAAAAGAGATTTTCGATGTCGCGAACATATCTCAAGTATACCAGAACTGCAACGATAAAATTATGATGACAACACCTTAGAGCTCAACTCCCCGAGACACTTCCACTAAACCCCTGACAGGAGGCACCAAGACAGTATTCTCATCATAAGTCATCGGAACAAATCCAAGATACTCGCGTGATCCTAAATTTTTTTTAGTGAAATTTGAGAAGAGAAGAGTCAAAACTCTACGTCAGGATGCCTTACCAGAGCGATGAGGAGATTGGGAAGTAAAAATAATTCCTAAGCTCTCCGATATATAATTCCTAATGACTCAAAACATTTTTCTAGACACAACTCGGCCGCTAAAAACGATCAATCAGTGGGGGTTCCTAAGGTCGGGGAAGGCTCTGATACCAACTTGTAACACCCTCGATGCGACTATATCTCCCACGTGTCGAGGCACGACTTAGAGGCATAATCGCATTGAAGGCATATGTCGCAAGTGAGGTAATCTTCACACATCCCATGTAATACAATAGGGGAAAAAGATACATAGTTGGCTTACACTCGCCACTTCACACAATTACATGAATAAAACATTACATCAACCAAGTACAATCAGGGCCCGACTACGGAGCCAAAATAAAAGAAGAACCCCAAATGTGACAAAGGTCCCCGATCGACCCCAACTGGGCTCCACTACTAACCAACTAGAACGAAACAACACAAATAAACAAGGTCTTCAACAAGCTCCTCCTGAGCTTGGTTGCGTCATCTGCACGGACTCATCGACACCTGCAAACTGGTTTTGGAAGTATCTGTGAGCCACAGGGACTCAGCAATCTCGCACCCTCGCGATCAAGACTATTTAAGCTTATGGGTAAGGTAAAGGTATGAGGTGGAGCTGCAGCAAGCGACTAGCATATATGGTGGCTAACATACGCAAATGAGAGCGAGAAGAGAAGGCAAAGCACGGTTGAGAAATCTATGATCAAGAAGTGATCCTATAGCAACCTACGTCAAGCATAACTCCAACAAGCGTGTTCACTTCCCGGACTCCGCCGGAAAGAGACCATCATGGTTACACACGCGGTTGATTCATTTTAATTAAGGTCGACTTCAGGTTTTCTACAACCGGACGTTAACAAATTCCCATCTGCCCATAACTGTGGGCACGGCTTTCGAAAGTTCAAATCCCTGCAGGGGTGTCCCAACTTAGCCCATCACAAGCTCTCACGGTCAACGAAGGAATAAACCTCCACCCGAGACATTCCGATCAGACTCGGTATCCCAGTACAACAAGACATTTCGACAGGGTAAAACTAAACCAGCAACACCGCCCGAATGTGCCGACAAATCCCGATAGGAGCTGCACATATCTCTTTCTCAGGGCACACCGGATCGTCCAAACTTTCGGTAGGCCAGCCCAGAGTTGCCCCTGGTGGCCACCGACGGCTGACAAGTTGGACCAACACTCAGAGGAGCACTGGCCCGGGGGGGGGGGTAAAATAATGATGACCCTCAGGAGCGCGACTCCCAAGGGAAAAGAAAAGGCTAGGTGGCGAATGGTAAAACCAATGTTGGGCATTGCTGGAAAAGCTTTACTTAAGGTGAACTGTCAAGGGGTTCCCATTATGGCCCAACCGCGTGAGGAACGCAAAATCCGGGAACATAACACCGATATGACAGAAACTAGGGCGGCAAGAGTGGAACAACACACCAGGCATAAGGCCGAGCCTTCCACCCTTTACCAAGTATATAGATGCATTAATTAAATAAGATTTATTGTGATATCCCAACAAGTAAACATGTTCCAACAAGGAACAACATCTGCATGTTCCAACAAGGAACAAACTTCAATCTTCACCTGCAACTAACAACGCTATAAGAGGGGCTGAGCAAAGCGGTAACATAGCCAATCAACGGTTTGCTAGGATATGGTGGGTTAGAGGTTGACATGGCAATTGGGAGGCTGACAAGCAAAAGGTAGGCATCGTAGCAATGGCATAGCAAAAGAGCGAGCAAACTAGCATAGCAAAGGTAGTAGTGATTTCGAGGGTATGATCATCTTGCCTGAGATCTCGAAAGGAAGAAGAACGAGTCCATGAAGAAGACAAACGGACGTAGATGAACGGGTCCTCACAAACTCGACGTTACCGGAACCAACCCGAAGAAGCAATCACCGGAAAAGAAGCACACAACATAGTAAACAACCAACACATCAACATGGCATGATGCACAATCAAGTATGATGCATGTCCGGTTTAAAGAGGCATGGCATGGCAAAGAGCACAAGCAATCCTACAAATTAAGTGGAGCTCAATATGCAATGAGTTGCATATTGACGAAACACCACGTCAATTATTTAGTTCTCTCTCGGTTATGTACCCAACAATATTAAATGTTGATTAACATGGCAAGAGGTGAAGCACAACAAAACTACCTATCTAGACAAGTTTAAATGAGGCCAGAACAACAAACAACAAGTCCGGAAAATCCTCATATGCATAATTTAAGGTTTGGTACTGTTCTGCCCTAAACATTATTTTAGAGTTATTAGACATGCAAGATGAGTGCACCATGTTAAACTAGGCATTTTTCTACCCCATTTACATATAAAGTTTATTAGATTTGGAGCTACGGTTGAATAGTTATGAATTAAATCATTTTAACATGGCATAGGAGCAAATTTAATCAAACATCATTTTAGACATTTTAAACATAGATGAAAGTTGGATATTATTAATCTACACAAAATTCTGAGCAAGTTTCATATGTAAATCATTTTAATCCGATGCACGGTTTGTGAGACATTAAATGCATGATCTAGGGGGACTAATCTGTAAAACAGCAGCGCACTGGATAATAGATAAAATCATAACAGAGGAATAAAAATGCATCGGGCTGAATCTGGACAGCCCAACAACAGATAAAAAATATAACGAGAGGCGGGGCGCTTGGGGGCTGCGGGTGTGGCTCACCCAGTGGGCTTCGGCCCGGCTGGAGGAGGAGGCAGGCCAAGGCGGGAACGGGGCCGGCTGGAGCTAGGCCGCGAGGAGGATGACTGGGCCGGCGCGGTGTGGATCTGGCCTGGCTGGTCTGGCGCTGCACTGCGCTGGGCTGGTCGGGGAAGCAGGCCGAGGCGGGGTGGCGCGCTCTGGGCCTGGGAGGCCAAGGCCCACGCGAGAGGGATCTCGTCCCCGACCTCCACCCGAGGCCGAGGCGGGGCCATGGTGGCGGCGGCAGGGTCCGGCGATGGCTGCGATGGAGGACTCCGGCAGCGAGCGGGGTCCGGCGAGGTGGCAGGAAACGGGCGGATCTGGCAAACTCCATGCCGGATCTGGACGGGGCCGGAGGAAGGGAGGCGACGGCGAGGGAAGGCGGTGTCGGGACGGCAGGCGGCGCCGGCGATGGTGGCCCGCGGCGGCGAGGGCGCACGGCGGCGGAGAAAACCGGTGGCGAAGGCGCGGATCGAGCGGCTCCTCCCCTCGACCAGCTGCGGGAGCGAGGAGGCGCGGGGTGCCTGCGGGCGGCGGCGGAGATCCGGGCTCGCACGGGCCCGGGATGGGCTCCGCGGGTCGGCGGCGAAGTGGGGAGGCTGGTCGCTGACGTGGCGCGCGGTGAGTGGAGGGGAAGCGGCGGCGGGGTGACGTGGCATGCTCTGATTGGGCGGAGTGAGGTGGCGCGCGGGGTAGGACATGTCCGGTGCAGCGCGGACGTGTCCGGAGGCGCGGGGAGGAGTGGATCTAGGGTTAGGGGTGGATGGCACCGCGAATTTCGGAGGGGGTTGTATATATAGGCATAGAGGGAGCTAGGAGAGTCCAAATGAGGTGCGGTTTGCAGCCACGCGATCATGATCGAACGACCGAGATGATGGAGCAGAGGTAGGTGGGTTTTTGGGCCAAAATGGAAGGATGTTGGGCTGCAACACACACGAGGCCTTCTCGGTCCCTCGGTTAACCGTTGGAGTATCAAACGAAGTCCAAATGGTATGAAACTTGACAGGCGGTCTACCGGTAGTAAACCAAGGCCGCTTGGCAAGTCTCGGTCCAATCCGAAAATGTTTAATCCCCAGACAAGAAAGAAAGGTAGAAATGACCACCGGAGGAGAGCGGAACGTCGGAATGCAAAACGGACAACGGGAAAAAATGCTCGGATGCATGAGACGAACACGTATGCAAATGAAATGCGCATGATGACATGATATGCAATGCATGACCCGCAAGCAATGGCAACGAATAACTGAACGACACCTGGCACATCGGTCTCGGGGCGTTACAACTTATATATATTTAGAGAGATGACAGGAATTGGTCATTCACATGATTAGTCATAAAATCCTACATAAAACTTGTAGATCACTGACTATGATATGTTTGATTCCTTGCAATAGTTTTACGATATAAAGGTGGTGATATTAGAGTCGTGCTAGTTGAGTAATTGTGAAATTGAGAAGTACTTGTGTTAAGGTTTGCAAGTCCCGTAGCATGCACATATGGTAAATGTTGTGTGACAAATTTGAAGCATGGGGTGTTCTTTGATTGCTTTCCTTATGAGTGGCGGTCGGGGACGAGCGATGGTCTTTTCCTACCAATCTATCCCCCTAGGGGCATGCGTAGTAGTACTTTGCTTCGAGGGCTAATAAACTTTTGCAATAAGTATATGAGTTCTTTATGACTAATGTGAGTCCATGGATTATACGCACTCTCACCCTTCCATCATTGCTAGCCTCTTTGGTACCGTGCATTTCCCTTTCTCACCTCGAGAGTTGGTGCAAACTTCGCCGGTGCATCCAAACCCCGTGATACGATACGCTCTATCACACATAAACCTCCTTATATCTTCCTCAAAACAGCCACCATACCTACCTATCATGGCATTTCCATAGCCATTCCGAGATATGTTGCCATGCAACTTCCATCATCATCATATACATGACTTGAGCATTTATTGTCATATTGCTTTGCATGATCGTAAGATAGCTAGCATGATGTTTTCATGGCTGGTCCGTTTTTTTTTATGTCATTGCTACACTAGATCATTGCACATCCCGATACACCGCCGGAGGCATTCATATAGAGTCATACTTTGTTCTAGACATCGAGTTGTAATAATGAGTTGTAAGTAAATAAAAGTGTGATGATCATCATTATTAGAGCATTGCCCGAGTGAGGAAAGGATGATGGAGACTATGATTCCCCCACAAGTTGGGATGAGACTCCGGACTTAAAAAAATAAAAGAGGCCAAAGAAGCCCAAATAAAAAAGAGAGGCCAAAGAAGCCCACCAAAAAAACAAAAAAACAAAAAATGAGAGAAAAAGAGAGAAGGGGCAATGTTACTATCCTTTTACCACACGTGTGCTTCAGAGTAGCACCATGTCCTTCATATAGAGAGTCTCTTGAGTTATCACTTTCATATACTAGTGGGAATTTTCATTATAGAACTTGGCTTGTATATTCCGATTATGGGCTTCCTCAAATGCCTGAGGTCTTCATGAGCAAACAAGTTGGATGCACACCCACTTAGTTTCCAGTTTGAGCTTTCATACACTTATAGCTCTTAGTGCATCCATTGCATGGCAATCCCTACTCCTCATGTTCACATCAAATTGATGGGCATCTCCATAGCCCGTTGATTAGCCGCGTCGATGTGAGACTTTCTCCTTTTTGTCTTCTCCACACAACCTCCGCCATCATATTCTATTCCACCCATAGTGCTATGTCCATGGCTTGCGCTCATGTATTGCATGAGGGTTGAAAAGGCTGAAGCGTGTTAAAAAGTATGAACCAATTGCTCGGTTTGTCATCGAGGTTGTGCATGATGGGAGCATTTTGTGTGACAGAAATGAAGTATGGCTAAACTATATGATTTTGTAGGGATGAGCTTTCTCTGGCTAGGTTATTTTGAGAGGACATAATTGCTTGGTTAGTATGCTTGAAGTATTATTGTCTTAATGTCTAATGATAGACTATTGCTTTGAATCACTCGTGTCTTAACATTCTGCCATGATTAGATACATGACCAAGATTATGCTAGGTAGCATTCCGCATCAAAAATTATCTTTTTTATCATTTACCTACTCGAGGACGAGCAGGAATTAAGCTTGGGATGCTGATACGTCTCCGTCGTATCTATAATTTTTGATTGTTCCATGCCAATATTATACAACTTTCATATACTTTTGGCAACTTTTTATACTATTTTTGGGACTAACATATTGATCCAGTGCCTAGTGCCAGTTCCTTTTTGTTGCATGTTTTTTGTTTCGCAGAAAATCCATATCAAACGGAGTCCAAACGAGATAAAAACTGACGGAGATTTTTTTGGAATATATGTGATTTTTGGGAAGAAGAATCAATGCGAGACGATGCCTGAGGGGGCCACGAGGAAGGTTGCGCGCCCTAGGGGGTTAGGCACGCCCTGGGCCCTCGTGGCCACCCTGTAAGGCGGTTGGTGCCCTTCTTTCGCCACGAGAAAGCTAATATCCGGATAGAGATCATGTCCAAAATTCAGCCCAATCGGAGTTACGGATCTCCAGGAATTTAAGAAACGGTGAAAGGGCAGAATCAGGCAACGGGGAAATAGAGAGACAGAGAGACGAATCCAATCTTGGAGGGGCTCTTGTCGGCGTTCTGGGAACGGGGGTCCCTAGACTTGCCTGCCTGCGGCGTGGCTCGAGTGGGGGCCCAGTGCGGCCCAGCTTCATCAGCTCAAGCTCAAGACCCTGGCAAGGGGCCCAGCCTTGCGGGGCGGACGACAGGAGGCTTCCTCAGGAGCAGCCTCATCAGGCAGGCTCACAAGGAGGCAGAGAGATCAAGGCAGGGGTGCCTCTCGAGGAGGCCGTGATGCAAGCCATGACGATCGAGATTAGGCGGGCACCGGCCTGCACAATGTCCTTGTTTCCCCTTCGGTGCAAAGGGAGCAAGCACGGGCCAAGGCATCGGGCAAAGGTTACCATTCTGGTGCAACGAGATCAAGACCAGCAGAGCGGCAGGACAGAGGTCACCGTGGAGCCCAAGACAGCGTCATCACCAGTGCTTTTGGCTCCCGAAGACCACCTTTGGTCAGGATAACTTGTACTAGATATTCCCCTTCAAAATGGCCAATTGTTGGCGCCCTTCCCGCTCATTTTTTGGGAAGAGAACCAGGGCCTCTATAAATAGGACTAACCACCATAGAGAAGGAGGAAAAGAAAAAAAGAGAAGAAGGAAAAGAGAAAAGGAAAGGAAAGAAAGAGAGAAGAGAAAGAAAGAGAGAAGAGAAAGAGAGAAGAGAAAGAGAGAGAGAGAGAGATCCAGACCGAGTAGAACACACCGCACCAGCTCAAGAACACCTCTCACCAGGCCGTTCTTCCCCCTGTATTGTTCACCATGAGCCCCTGAGGCAATTCACCACACCACACACTGGAGTAGGGTATTACACCACATCGGTGTCCCGATCCATTATAAACCTCGTGTCCTTTGTGTGTTCTTCTTTCCAGCCTAGATTTCCTGCAAGCCATAGAAGCGCGAGTCGGTAGGGGAAAGATATCCGTGCGCACCCCAGAGTTCGAACCTTAAGGGTCTGCCGGAACCCGAAATCCGACATTTGGCGCACCAGGTAGGGGTGCGCCAGAATCTTTCTTCCGTTGTTCGCGTGTGATCTTCCGTCGTGTCCATGGTTGACGCTCGTCGGGCTGCTCTCGCCACCCGCGTTGCCCAGACAGCGCCTGTCGGCGGACGCCCTCGTTGTTCCCCATCGCCTGCCGCCAACGCCACCACCGGCCCGGCGGGGAACGAGCAGCAGGCCTCGTCCCAGCATCCTTCGGTGCGGCAAGAGGGCTACACCGCAACCGCGTCACTGACTCCAGCCGGTTCGTCGTCCCATGCCCGTCGCACCCCCACGGACGCGCATGCCGCGCTGCTCCTGCACTACCGCCCCGTCGACGACCTCTACGAGGACTGGCTCGCCCGCATCATCGAGCTCGTCAGCGCCGCAGGGGGCTCTCCTTTGTCGTCCCCCTCGCTGCCTCGCCCTCCATTCCGCGCAGGGGGGCGAGGATCAGGAGGCGCCTCCGCCACCTCCTCCCCAAGAAGGCGCCCTGGCTCCAAGGCGCGCAGCCCCAGGGTGAGACCCTCCACGTCCGGCGCCTGCTCGGCAAGAAGGGAGCTGCCAAGAGATCCCTCGTCCCCAAGAAGGTGCTCGCGCGCTCCCAGCACCGGCGCGCCAAGATCGCGTCCCTGTGGCTCCACGACGAGACCCCGCGCTGCTCCAAGCGGCGGCGTGTGGTAATCACCAGGAGCAGGCCCAGCACCAGCAAAGGGCGCCGGTGGCCACAGCAGGCTGCCGCGCCTTCACCCCCGAGCTACGCGGCGTCACATGGCCAGGCAAGTTCAAGCCTGATCTGCCCCCTCGCTACGATGGCACGATGGACACCGCGGAATTCCTGCAGCTCTACGAGCTAGGCATCGAAGCCACCAACGGAGACGGAAAGGTCATGGCGAACTAGTTTCCCATGGCGCTCAAGGACGGCGCCCGCACATGGCTCCTGAACCTGGCTCCCAACACGATCTCCTCCTGGGACGAGATGCGCGCTCGCTTCTTCGCCCACTTCCAGGGAACTCGCGACCGGCCCCCGGCCATAAGCGACCTATGCTGCATCAAGCAACAGCTAGGGGAAACCCTGCAGAAATACATCCAGCGCTTCAACAATGCTCGCCTCAAGATCCCCAGGGTGACTGAGGAAGCCATTATCTCAGCCTTCTCCGACGGCGTGCGTGACATCAAGATGAAGGAGGAGCTGGCAATCCATGAAGACCTGTGCACATCCCTAGAGCTGTTCATCTTGGCGACCAAGTGCGCCAGGGCTGAGGAAGGACGCCTCTCCCTCCTTTGGCTCCTGGCTGCCGACCCAAAAGAGAAAAAGCCCAAGGCCAAGGACGTGAAGCGTAAGGGAGCTGCCGTGCTCGCAGCGAAATCAGGCACCAAGCGAGGCAGGGATCACCCTGAGTCATCCAAGGGCAGCCGATAATGCGTGTACCACGACCTCCACACCCACAACACCAACGAATGCCAAGAGCTCAGGGCCGTGCGAGATGGGCGTATCGGCCGATGCCCCAAGCGCAATGATAGGTGCTATGGTCGAGGAGGAGGAAGAGGTGGAGGACGATGGGAAGACCGTGGCCCTCGCCAAGGGTGGCGTGACTGACCTCGCGAGGATCGCTGGCAGGACCAGCCTCGCGAGGGAGGCTGGAGGTATCAGCCTCGTGAGGATCGCCCGCACGGCAACGCAGGCCTCCCTCCTCTACCGCTACCACCAAGAAGGAACGAAGACCAACATCAAGACGAGGGGGTTGGGGGCTTCCAGGAGCCACGCGCAATCACTTGCATCTTGGGTGGCGCCCAGGCCCCAGCATCACAGCGCATCTTCAAGCAGTTTGCTCGCGAGGTGAATGCAGTCCTCCCCAAGCTTGAGGCCACGCGCTCTCTCAGGTGGTCTGCGTGCGCCATCACGTTCAGCTCAGCGGATCAGCTCAAGTGCACGGCAACGGCTGGAGTTCTCCCGATGCTTTGCTCCCCGGTCATCAACAATGTGCAGGTCACCAGGACCCTCGTTGATGGCGGAGCAGGACTCAACGTCCTGTCCGTTGAGACGTTCGACAATCTCCAGGTGCCGTATGATTAGCTCCAGCCGACCAAGCCTTTCTCAGGAGTCACTGATGGTTCCACCGTTCCGATAGGGCAAGTTCGCCTGCCAGTCACCTTTGGGCAGCGCAACAACTACCACATCGAGCTCATTGACTTCGACGTCGCCCACATTCGCCTGCCATACAATGCCATCCTCGGGTACCCAGCCCTAGCCAAGTTCATGGCAGTGACTCACCATGGCTACAATGTCCTCAAGATGCCAGGAAGTGGTGGAGTCATCACCGTACCCTGTGAGGAAAGGGACGCGGTGTGTTCACTTGAGCGTGCGTTCCAAGCCGCAGGGATCGAAGACCTAGATCACAGGAGTGGAAGACTTCCCGAGGCGACCCTTAAGAAGAAGAAAGCTTCGCCTGGCCCAAGCCATAAGGAGGCAGGCGCCTCCGAAGGCGTTGCATCAGGATTCGCGCCCGTTCAGGGAGCGCCATCCTCTGTTGCATAGGAAAGCGCGCCTGGCGCCCTCCTTAGGCAGGGCTCGGGGGCTCTTTCTTGGAGAGCCACTGACTTTGCCAAGGTAACGAGGGAGGCGCTCGGGCACCACTTGGAGGGGTGCTTCCAGGCACGTTTCCCTCAGGAAGGTACAAGGCAAGGAAGACCAAACCCTCAGGAGTTCAATGCAGGAAACACCCAGGAGCTACAAGAGTCGAGAGTCATGCGCGGCAGCCGCCGCTTGCCCGCCGTGGCCCCACATCTAGGTGAGGATGGTGGGCTGCATGTCTGCATCGACGTGCCAGGGCTCAACCGAGCCACGTCTCAGGAGCGCCTCTGGCCTTCGCGCGTGGGGCGTTGCGAGGGTCCACCTCACAGCTACGTTCGCATGCCTTTCGGCCTGCCGAACACGGTCACCGCTCATCAGCGCCTGCTGAGGAGCATTATGGAGGCTCAGGAGGTCAGGCATTGTGCGGTCCTGGTGGAGGTGGAGATGGCCCTCGAAGACCTACCTGTGGCCCCGGAGCCTCCCGAGGCTCCTGGGCCTGGGGGCTCGTGAGGGTCGACATCTTCACCGCGCGTCGCCCACTTCTGCGGCATCACTTCATCTTCAACGGCATCAGGTGACATCTTTCAAGTTCCATTTTTAGCTCGAAGAGCCCATAGGGCCGTGTCGTTCCCAGGTCGCGTGGGTCCGTCCCTGTGGCATGTATCCGTTTTACTTACACACTTTACCTACCTTGTTGGGGGCGCCCCTCGGGCTACATCATCCCCAAACTGCTCGGGCCTGGCCCAGCGGCGTTTGCTTTTCCCGCATCTACTTGAAATGAATTTGCTCCTTCGTACTTAACATATCTGACCTAATCGCCTGCTCGATTGACACCTACCCATGGAGCCGCTCGCTCTGGCACGACGCCTGCGTACGGGTCCGTCCCTGCAACGCCGATAAATCTAAGTGGTCGAGCTCTAGCCACGGCAGCCTCGCAAGGCGCCACCTCACCAGGCCCTCAGTGCCCCAATCACTCCCTTGGAGCGACCAATGGTTGGCTGGCAACCATAGCGACAGGTCTTGTCTCTCTTTGTGATTGGTATGCAGGACCCACTCCAGGAGCAACGTTGGGGACATCGCGGGCTATCTCTCCCTCTCTCCGGCACGGACCGCTTGCACGTTAAAAGGGGGGCGCCTGAGCATCGCGACTCATGGGCTCCTACTGGCTCTCCAGCCCTCACCCCCTGGCCTTGACCCACGACATCACGACCACTCATACCAGCGGCGGCTAAGCTCGCTCGAGGGCTGGGACCTGAGGACGTAGAGCATTAAGGAAAGTGTGGGGAAGTGGGAAGAAGCTCGCGAGGACCTAACCCAGCAGCACCTCAGCTACCGCCACTCGGGCCAGGCGCCCCGTCGAAGAACTACCCCAAACTCAAAAGATAAGTCACACCCTTACAGGAATTGGACCAATGCAGCACCAAACCCTCGCCTAGTGCAGCTCTGTCACGACGACTTTGCCTTCCTTTCTCGCCCAGCGAGGGCTGCTCGAGCGCTAAAGGGGACCTCCCGAGCATCACGACTCGGGGGCTCTTACCGGACCTCGGGCCGCTCACCTCCTGGCCTTGACCACGGCATTGCGACCTGGCATACCAGCGACGGATGAAGCCTACCTGGGGACTGGGGCCTGTCAGCGTAGAGCGCTAAGTCCTCGTGAGGATAGAAAGGGGGAGCTGAGCCGGGACAGGACAAGCATCTCGCATCGATTCATATTAGGGATATAATGTTCACAAAAGACATGGCAGGTGCCTTACATACCCCCGTGGGGTGTTGCTTCGATTCCTCGCAGGGAACAAAAGGTGCTAATCCTAAGGAACGTTAGTTGCCCGCGCCTCCGCAAGTGACGCCATCATCAACAGTGGACTGCCCGGCACCGGCGCCAACCCCACCCAGATCAGTGGTGTCGGCGGCCCGATGCAATTGCCCTACTCCGAGCATGGCGCGATCTCGGAGGCTCGTAGCTGTCGTCGCTCATCTCCGGAGTCACGAGAAGCTCGGGGGAGCCGCTGGATTCCCCAGCTCCACCGCTGCCGCCTGAAGAGCTGCTGGAGGGCCGATGGGCAGGCCAGGTCCTCGCCAGTCCGATGCCCCTGCCGCTTTCCTTGGGGCAGCACTCCAACCAGCGTCCTTCAGCATCGAAGACCTTGAAGAACATCAGGGAGGCGCCATCGTATTCAAGATGAATTACGAGGGCACCCTCCATGTGGCAGACCCGGGCGATCTCACCCCAGCCCCGGGTCATGTAGACCTTGCCCGGAGCGACGACCGCGACCTCCGCTCCGGTCGCGAGGGTGTTGCAGTCGGCGGGCTGCAGCCAGAGCTCCAGAGACCTGCTCGGCGGCATCTCGAAGGCAAAGGAGGGAGGAAGGAGGATCCAAGAGCTTGGGGCATGGCGGTGTGAAGCACAAGCTCACAGGAGGAGCCCTCGGCGTGGACTCCAGGAGGAACAACGCGCACCACCGTGACTCGTCGGCGTCGGCGACGGCACTGTCGGTGTCGCTCGACGCCCTCTTCCCCACGCCCTCGATTCGGGCGTACAAGGGCAGTGGAAACCCAGGCGGCGGCCGCTCGTACCAGGGTGAGGGAGTCCTAGATTAGGGGGTCTCCGGACAGCCGGACTATGTTTTGGCCGAACTGTTGGACTATGAAGATACAAGATTGAAGACTTTGTCTCGTGTCCGGATGGGACTCTACTTGGCGTGGAAGGCAAGCTAGGTAGTACAGATATGGATATCTCCTCCTTTGTAACCAACCTTGTGTAACCCTAACCTTCTCCGGTGTCTATATAAACCGGAGGGCTTAATCCGTAGGACATAACAAAAAACATACAATCATACCATAGGCTAGCTTCTAGGGTTTAGCCTCTCCGATCTCGTGGTAGATCAACTCTTGTAATACCCATATCATCAAGAATAAATCAATTAGGACGTAGGGTTTTACCTCCATCAAGAGGGCCCGAACCTGGGTAAAACATTGTGTTCCCTGCCACCTGTTACCATCCGCCTCAGACGCACAGTTCGGGACCCCCTAACCAAGATCCGCCGGTTTTGACACCGACATTGGTGCTTTCATTGAGAGTTCCTCTGTGTCGTCGCTGTTAGGCTTGATGGCTCCTACAATCATCGATAGCGATGCAGTCCAGGGTGAGACTTTTCTCCCCGGACAAATCTTTGTGTTCGGCGGCTTCGCACTGCGGGCCAACTCGCTTGGCCATCTGGAGCAGATCGAAAGTTACGCCTCTAGCCACCAGGTCAGGTTTGGAAGCTTAAACTACATGGCCAATATTCGTGGAGACTTGATCTTCGACGGATTCGAGCCTCTGCCTTGTGTGCCACGCGGTCATGATGAGTACGATTTAGCTCTACCATCAGACAGTGTTCAAGAGATCGCACTCGCAGCCGCTTCGACCCCCAATTCGGAGCCAGTTGCGTCGTCCATGGACGGGTGGATGGACCCCGCCACGGAGGCCTTACCCTCAGCGGTGATCGAGCCGAACATCGACCTTACCCTGCACGAGATCCGTGTTGTCAAACTACCGGATCCTTCTCCGGCCACGGACTCCGAACCGCCTACGCCCGTTCCTAGCGAATCCGATTGGGCGCCGATCATGGAGTTTACCTCCGTGGATATTTTTCAGCACTCGCCCTTCGGTGACATACTGAACTCATTAAGGTCTCTCTCCTTGTCAGGAGGATCCTGGCCGAACTATGCCCAGCGGGACTGGGATACGGACGACGAAGAAATTCGCGGCCCACCCACCACTCACTTAGTAGCCACTGTCGAGGACTTAACCGACATGCTCGACTTCGACTCCGAAGACAACGACGGTATGGACGACGATGCGGGAGACGAAGAGGAACCACTGCCCATAGGGCACTGGACAGCCACCTCATCATACAATATATACATGGTGGACACACCCAAAGAAGGCAATGGCGATGAGACAGCGGAGGATGACCCCTCCAAGAAGCAACCCAAGCGCCGACGTCAGCGGCGCCGCTCTAAGTCTTGCCAAAGCAAAAGTGGTGACACCGGCACAGGAGATAATAACACTCCGGATAGTGCCGAAGACAACAACAATCCCCTCCATCAAGATTTAGAGCAGGAGGATGGAGGAGCCAGCCCTCTTGAGAGAGCAGCAGATGGAGAGGCGGAGGATGATAATTACATGCCCCCACACCGAAGACGAGGCAAGTCTCGGTGATGACGAATTCGCCGTGCCAGAGGATCCCGTCAAACAAGAGCCCTTCAAGCGCCGGCTTATGGCCACGACAAATAGCCTTGAGAAAAAGCAGCAACAGCTGCAAGCTGATCAAGATCTGCTAGCTGACAGATGGACTGTAGTCCTCGCGGCCGAGGAATATAAACTCGAACGCCCCTCCAAGAGTTACCCAAAATGCAAGTTGCCACCCCGACTGGAGGAAGAAGCGTATGACGCGGCTGATCGGCCACCTCGTGGCCGCGATAGAGAGGCATTCCAGCAAAAAACTCAGCCGCACCCCGACGCCATAGAAAGGCATGGGGAAATACGCCAGACCTGCGAGACATATTGGAGGACAAAGCAAAACATGCAAGATCGATCTACGGATCACGAGGGCGCGCCACTATGCAAGACGATAAACGTCACGCGGGATACAGTAAAAGTAAATCTGGCCGGGCCGAACACAGCAGGCAAGACCCATTCGAGCTACGTCGCGATATAGCCCAATACAGAGGCGCCGCACACCCCTTATGCTTCACAGACGAAGTCATGGATCATCAAATCCCAGAGGGTTTCAAACCCATAAATATAGAATCATACGACGGCACAATAGATCCTGCTGTATGGATCGAGGATTTCCTCCTCCACATCCACATGGCCCACGGTGATGACTTACACGCCATCAAATACCTCCCACTAAAGCTCAAAGGACCAGCGCGACACTGGCTTAACAGCTTGCCAGCATAGTCCATTAGCTGTTGCGAAGATCTGGAGGCCGCATTCCTCGACAACTTTCAGGGCACTTATGTGCGACCACCAGATGCCGATGACTTGAGCCACATAATTCAGCAGCCAGAAGAATTGGCCAGGCAATTCTGGACTCGGTTCCTAAGAAAGAAAAATCAAATTGTCGACTGTCCGGATGCAGAGGCCCTAGCAGCTTTCAAACACAACATCTGCGACGAGTGGCTAGCCCGGCACCTTGGTCAGGAAAAGCCAAAATCTATGGCAGCCCTCACGACACTCATGACCCGCTTTGTGCGGGAGAAGACAGCTGGCTGGCTCGCAGTAATAACAAATCAAAGAACCGCGGTACTTCAGATACCAAGGACGGCAATGGAAGGTCACTTCATAAACATAAGCACTGCATTAACAGCGACAATACCGAGGATACGACAGTCAAGGCCGGATTCAAAGGCTCTAAACCCGGTCAGCGGAAAAATCCATTTAAAAGAAACACTCCGGGCCCATCCAGTTTGGACCGCATACTCGATCGCTCGTGTCAAATACATGGCACCCCTGACAAGCCAGCCAACCACACCAATACAGATTGTTGGGTATTCAAGCAGGCCGGCAAGTTAATTGCCGAAAACAAAGATAAGGGGCCACATAGCGATGATGAGGAGGAGCCCCGGCAGCCGAACACCGGAGGACAGAAGAGGTTTCCCCCACAAGTGCGGACGGTGAACATGATATACGCAACCCACATCCCCAAGAGGGAGCGGAAGCGTGCGCTCATGGACGTATATGCGTTGGAGCCAGTCGCCCCAAAGTTCAACCCATGGTCCTCCTATCCAATCACCTTCGATCGCAGGGACCACCCCACTAGCATCCGTCATGGCGGATTTGCCGCACTAGTCCTAGACCCAATCATTGATGGATTTCACCTCACTCGAGTCCTTATGGATGGAGGCAGCAGCCTGAACCTGCTCTATCAGGACACAGTGCGCAAAATGGGTATAGACCCCTCAAGGATCAAACCCACAAAAACAACCTTTAAAGGCGTCATTCCATGTGTAGAGGCCCATTGCACAGGATCAATTACACTGGAAGTGGTCGTCGGATCCCCGGATAACTTCTGAAGTGAAGAATTAATCTTCGATATAGTCTCATTCCGCAGTGGCTATCACGCACTGCTCGGGCGAACCGCATTTGCGAGATTCAATGCAGTACCGCATTATGCATACCTCAAGCTCAAGATGCCAGGACGTCGGGGGGTCATCACAGTTAATGGAAACACAGAGCGCTCTCTCCGCACGGAGGAGCACACTGCGGCCCTCGCAGCAGAAGCGCAAAGTAGCATTTCAAGGCAATCCACCAGTTCAGTGTTTCAAGACCCGGACACCTTCAAGCGCGCTCGGAGTAATCGGCAGCTAGACCGCCTGGCACGACCGGAGCTCGCGTAGCAATGCGGCCCCCGCCCCAGTCCCAGCCAAACAGCGAAATTCGTGCCACGCGTACATAATTACGCATTAAAAATACCATGGGCACGGGAGGGGAGGGGGCACAACTACGGCACACCCTAATACGCGGCTTAAACCGCACTAGGGGCTTCCCGCTTTGTTGTTTTTCTCTTTCAGGACTTTAATCTCTGGAAACCCTGTCCGGCAGCATGATTGTCGAACACATGATGCAGCAACCAAGGAGGCAGAAAGCTACGTCACACCATGGAACTCCCAGGTGGATTACGATAACGAGTGAAATATTTGCTTTAATACTATTCCTCAGCTTGCCCTTGGAAGGACATAGTCCTACTTTTTGCTTATCGCACTATCTGTATCATTCTGCTTTAAACACACCTTTTTGAATAAACAATGCATAGCATTAAGACTATTATTGCATTCTCTTTTTTTATATATGTGTGTTCATTAATGACGCCTTGCAACCGTACACTTTGGTAGGGCCAATACACCAGGGGCTTAAGTACCCCACAATATGGTGTGAGATGTCCGAACACTTTCACAAGTGCGGCACCCCGAACTTATAGCATTATATGCATCTGCTCCGAATCATGTCTTTGGTCAAATGTTGGGTTTGCCCGGCTCCTATGTTTTGGTACCTTACGTTCCGCTCTATCGGCTAAGGTAGCACTAGGAGAACTACTGCGATTGTGCCCCGGTTCTACTGGGCTAAGCACCTCAGTAGAGAAAGTAAAACTGACTGTCATGATAAGGCGAGAGACTGGTCGCTGTTCGGTGAGGTTTCGAGTCCCTAAAGACTTATGCCGCTTAGAGCGAGGAGCCAGTCCTGTCCGGCTTAAAGGCGTGTATCGCGCCCTGAATTCGGCCTTCCGAATACCAGGGGCTTCGCCAAAATTTAAAATTATAGAATTATATGGCTAAGTGAGAGTGATAAAGCATTATTAGTCTGGTTGCCTTGTTCGCCGTGCTGAGAACGTCCCTCGAAGGACCCAAAAATGGGAACAAGATTGCTCGGGTTTATCCCGAACACCCCAGCACTTGCGGCATGGGGGCAGAAGCCGAGGACTAGCCATCTCTCAGATTGGAAAAATAGCCAAACAGAAGGTAATATTTTAAATTCAAACAAGCGTTGCATAGCGCATATGACACAAGTTTTCATCATAAAGAATCACACGAGCAAGTCTACTCAAATATTACATCCTTCGAACATTCGTCCGCTACAAGACGGGCACCCTTCAGGACACCCTCATAATAAATTTCGGGGTGCAATGCTCCTTGCCCTGCGGCGGTCCTTCCTTGATCAGCGTCACGGCGTCTAGCTTGGCCCACTGCACCTTCACATGGGCGAAAGCCCGGGGTGCACATTCGATGCAGACGGACCGCTTGACGACTTCCAGCCATGGGTAGGCATCTACAAGCCGTCTCACCAGGGCGAAGTAGCTGTTCGGAAGGGCGTCGCCAGGCCACAGCCGAACTATAAAGCCCTTCATGGCCTGTTCGGCCGCCTTGTGTAGCTCGACCAGCTGCTTCAGCTGATCGCTCATAGGCACCGGGTGTTCGATCCCAGTATACTGAGACCAGAATAGCTTCTCCGCTGAGCTTCCCTCCTCGGCCTGGTAAAACTGTGCGGCATCCGACACGCTGCGGGAAAAATCTGCGAATGCTCCTAGAGAGCTCAGGATTCGGGTAAGTAATAGGTAATTTACTTTCACATGCTTGCTTTGCAGATAGAATGCCTTATCCGCTGCTATTTTCTTCATCGCGCCAATCTCCTGAAGGGCCTTTTGGGCTTCGGCCTTGGCACTCTTTGCACTCTCGAGGGCCGCGGCAAGCTCAGACTCTCGCATCTTCGAGTCAAGCTCCAACGCCTCGTGCTTCGTCACGAGAGCCTGGAGCTCTTGCTGCACCTCGCCCACCCGAGCCTCTTGCCTTTCCCGCTCGATGCACTCCTTGGCCGCTTTATCTTCGGCCTTGGAGCGCTTGCTTTAGGGTCGCCACTTCGGTCGTGGGCCCAGGCAAATATACGATGATCTTGTCATTTTGCAATCGCGTCTTATTTTATATATACATACCTATACACAGGGTATTACTTACCCTTGTTCTCCTCGAGCTACCTCTTGGCAAGGCCGAGCTCTTTCTTGGACCCCTCTAGGTCCTGCTTCAGCATGGCGACCTCTGCAGTCAGTGCGGTTGAGGCCAGCAGCGAAGCCTGCATACGCATATTGACATACTTATATTAGACTCCTACAATATTATTTGATCCTCTGTTCGGCTTTTCTTTGTGAACACCGAACAAAGCATCAGGGGCTATTGCCTATGCGGTAATATTTGTCCTATATTTTAAACACTTACCTCAAAGCCTGTTAGAAGGCTGGCACAGGCATCAGTCAATCTGCTCTTGGCGGACTGAACCTTCTGGACCACCGCACTCATAATAGTATGGTGCTCCGCGTCGATGGAAGCGCTGCGAAGGGCTTCCAGCAGATTATCCGGCGCCTCTGGATGGACAGAGGTCACCGGCACAGGCGTCTTGCCCCTCCTGAAAGGAGGCCGCCTGCTCGAGTCCGGAACCACTGGAGGATCCGACGCGGTGTTCGGCTGAGGGCCGAACTCAGAGCCCTCAGGGGCCTTGTCCCCTCTGCTCCTGGAGTCTGGAAGTTCGCCTTGAGGCGCCTCCGAGACTGTCTCCCCTCGACCCTGTGCCTCTTGAGACAATACCTCAGCGTCGTCCGCAGGGCAAGGGGAGGTGGCGGTCGGAAGTGGATCGCTATCCATATCCGACGAGCCCAGGGAACCGTCCAATGATACATCGATACGGGCTCGTGGCGGCCTGCATAATCATATTCTGCGTTAGGGGAAGCAGTGCGCAAAAGGATACTATGAGTTACTCTGGTATCCGAATACTTACGACCTCCCCAGGGGCTTGGCCCTGGGTAACCACTCGTCTTCACCTTCGGTGGTGGTGGTGGAACTGTCCGGAAGGAGAGTCTTTCCCTTCTTGGACCCTCCGGCCTCCCCAGTTGGGGCGGCCTTCCTTTTCTTGTCTCCCCCAACTGAAGGGGGAGCATCTTCTTCTTCCTCCTCGTCTTTGGGGGAGGAGTGTGCTACAGAGTCATCGGACGGTGAGTCCGATGACGCCTGGCGTCGGGAACTCTTTCGGGTTCCCTTGGCCTTCTTGGTCTTCTCCGGCACCGTGTAAGGAGCCGGAGTCAGCATCTTTGCCAGGAGAGCGTTTGCTGGGCCTTCGGGCAAAGGAGCTAGACAGTCGATCTGTCCGGCCGTCTCCTGCCAGTCCTGTCAAAGGTACGGGAGCTTAGATCCCACATAGAGTCAAACTATGAAAAACAATTATCATATGAGAGGTTAAACAGCTAACTGCGCTGGCTTGGCGCTTCGTGCAGAATCTGCGGTCCTCGGTAGTGGGAGGGGGAACCTCGGCACTCTTGAATAACACCTTCCAGGCATCTTCATGAGTTGTGTCGAAGAGCCTATTCAGAGTTCGGTGCTGGGCCGGGTCGAACTCCCACAAGTTGAAAGCTCGTTGTTGGCACGGGAGGATCCGGCAGATGAGCATGACCTGGACTACGTTGACGAGTTTGAGCTTCTTGTTCAGCATGTTTTGAATACATGTTTGGAGTCCGTTCAACTCTCCCGAACTACCCCAGGACAGGCCCTTCTCTTGCCAGGAGGTGAGCCGCATGGGGAAGCCAGATCGGAACTCGGGGGCCGCTACCCATTTAGGGTCACGCGGCTCGGTGATGTAGAACCACCCCGATTGCCACCCCTTTATGGTTTCCACGAAGGAGCCCTCGAGCCATGTGACGTTGAGCATTTTGCCCACCATGGCGCCTCCGCACTCCGCCTGGCGGCCGCTCACTACCTTCGGCTTGACATTGAAGGTCTTCAGCATAAGCCGAAGTGGGGCTTGATGCGGAGGAAGGCCTCGCACACGACGACAAACACCGAGATGTTGAAGATGAAGTTCGGGGCCAGATCATGGAAATCCAGGCCGTAGTAGAACATGAGCCCCCGGACAAATGGGTGGAGAGGGAATCCCAGTCCATGGAGGAAATGGGTAAGGAACACTACCCTCTCATGGGGCCTGGGGGTGGGGATGAGCTGCTTCTCATCTGGGAGCCGGTGCGCGATGTCGTCGGGCAGGTATACGGCTCTCCTCAGCTTCTTGATGTGTCCCTCCATGACGGAGGAGACCATCCACCTGCCTCCCGCTTCGGACATGGTTGGAGAAGGTCGAGGTGGGAAATGAGGACTTGGGCGCTGGAGCTCGAGTGTGCGAAAATGGATGAGCAAAGGAGGAAGAAGGCGTGATGAAAAGGTGAATCCTTATCCCTTTATATGGGCGAACGAAACTATGCGCCCCACTAGCCTGGTAAAACTCGCTTGTCCCCCAAGCGCCGTAATCAATGGCGCGGTTGGGTTACCCACGCCCGTATTGATGAGAATCCCGTAATAAGGGGAGCACGATCTCTGCTTTGACAAGACGTGTCAAAAAAATGCCTCGTGTTATGTGCGGGGCTAGTTAAAGGAAACTTTTCGAATAATCATCGGGCCATGGCCTAACGTCATATTGCCAAGGCAAGTCAGCAGATTAGATTTGTGGAAATATTATTCTCTCAAAGGTGGAATGTGGAACTTACTTTGCAGGGTCGGACACTATCCTTGTATTCAAATTCTTCCGTGGTGTATTCGGAGGAGGAACCCGGCTTGCAATGCCGAAGACAATACTGCGCGCCGGACTCATCGTCATTGAAGCCTGGTTCAGGGGCTACTGAGGGAGTCCTGGATTAGGGGGTCTCCGGACAGCCGGACTACGTTTTGGCCACCACGATCGCAGGTAATCATGACCCATTTCTCTGCATGCAGGGACTTGACAAGTCGAGCGGTTGCCGAGGCGTCGTGGGGAAGCGCAGACGCCTGCATCCAACCAATCGCCACGCGGCGCCCGAGGCCGCAGGCTATTGGGGCCCGCGGCGCTTCACGCTTGCCCCTTAGCTTCCCTGCTAAGCCAAACCCGAGCGCGCCTTGGGCCCGAGGGCTACTGTCGGCATTCTGGGAAGAGGGGTCCCCAGACTTGCCTGCCTACGGCCTGCGGCATGGCTCGAGTGGGGGCCTTGTGCGGCCCAGCTTCATCATCTCAAGCTCAAGACCCTCGCAAGAGGCCAAGCCTTGCGGGGCGGACGACAGGAGGCTTCCTCAGGAGCAGCCTCATCAGGCAGGCTCGCGAGGAGGCGGAGAGATCAAGGTCGGGGTGCCTCGCGAGGAGCCCGTGACGCAAGCCATGACGATCGAGATTAGGCGGGCGCCGGCCTGCGTAGTGTCCTTGTTTCCCCTTCGGTCCAAAGGGAGAAAGCATGGGCCAAGGCATCGGGCAAAGGTTACCATTCCGGTGCGACGAGACCAAGACGAGTAGAGCGGCTGGACGGAGGTCACCGTGGAGCCCAAGACAGCGTCATCACCAGTGCTTTTGGCAGCCGAAGACCACCTTTGGTCAGGATAACTTGTACTAGATGTTCCCCTTCAAAATGGCCAATTGTTGGCGCCCTTCCCTCTCATTTTTTGGGAAGAGGACCAGGGCCTCTATAAATAGGACTAACCACCATAGAGAAGGAGGAAAAGAAAAAAAAGAGAAGAAGGAAAAGAGAAAAGGAAAGGAAAGAAAGAGAGAAGAGAAATAAAGAGCGAGAGAGAGATCCAGACCGAGTAGAACACACCGCACCAGCTCAAGAACACCTCTTGGGAGGCCGTTCTTCCCCCTGTATTGTTCATCATCAGCCCCTGAGGCAATTCACCACACCACACACTGGAGTAGGGTATTACACCACATCGGTGGCCCGAACCAGTATAAACCTCGTGTCCTTTGTGTGTTCTTCTTTCCAGCCTAGATTTCTTGCGAGCCATAGAAGCGCGAGTCGGTAGGGAAAAGATCTCCGTGCACACCCCAGAGTTCGAACCTTAAGGGTCTGCTGGAACCCGAAATCCGACAGCTCTCACCCCTCCCATGCCATTGAGGCCATGGACCAGAGGGGAAACCCTTCTCCCATCTAGGGAGAAGCTCAAGGAAGGATAAGAAGGAGGGGGCTCTCTCCCCCTCGCTTCCGATGGCACCGGAGTACCACCGGGGCCATCATCGTCACCGCAATCTTCACCAACAACTTCACCGCCGTCATCACCAACTCTTCCCCCCTCTATGCAGTAGTGTAACCCCTCTTTTACCCACTGTAATCTCTACTTAGACATGGTGCTCAATGTTATTTATTATTTCCCAATGATGTATGGCTATACTATGATGTTTGAGTAGATATGTTTTGTCCTATGGGTTAATTGATGATCGTGATTGGTTTGAGTTGCATGTTTTATTATTGGTGCTGTCCTATGGTACTCTTCGTGTCGCGCAAGCGTGAGGGATTCCCGCTGTAGGGTGTTGCAATACGGTCATGATTTGCTTATGGTGGGTGGCATGAGTGACAGAAGCACATACCCGAGTAAGTAGGTTGTTTGCATATGGGAGTAAAGAGGACTTGATACTTTAATGCTATGGTTGGGTTTTACCTTAATGATCTTTAGTAGTTGTGAACGCTTGCTAGAGTTCCAATCATAAGTGCATATGATCCAAGTAGATAAAGTATGTTAGCTTATGCCTCTCCCTCAAATAAAATTGCAATAATGATTACCGGTCTAGTTATCGATTTCCTAGGGACAAATAACTTTCTTGTGAAAAAAAGCTCTTTACTAAAACTAATTTAGTTGTGTCTTTATCTAAACAACCCCTACTTTTTATTTACGTGCTCTTTATTATCTTGCAAACCTATCCAAAAACACCTACAAAGTACATCTAGTTTTACACTTGTTCTAGGTAAAGTGAACGTCAAGCGTGCGTAGGGTTTGTATCGGTGGTCGATAGAACTTGATGGAATATTTGTTCTACCTTTAGCTCCTCGTTGGGTTCGACACTCTTACTTATCGAAAGATGCTACAATTGATCCCTATACTTGTGGGTTATCACGGCGTGGCAGGCGACGACGAGCGCGGGCTGCGGCGGCGCTGGCTGCTGCTGCTGCTTCGGGCGGCTGGCGATGTGGGGGGGGGGAGGCGGGGGGCAGCGACTTATAAGGGGGCGGGGTAAGGTGGCTTGGGGGAGGGGGCAAGGCGGCGGGCGGCGTGGCCGAGCCGGACTCGGCGTCCGTGCGGCGATGGGAGTCCGCGGGGAAGACGGCGGCACCGCGGGAGTTGGTTGGCTGGGCTTTGCCCCAGTCGGTCTGGGAATTTTTATTTTTTAATAAATTCCGCTGAAGAAAATCCTAAATAAATATAAAACAATTTCTAAAAAATGCCAAAAACAATTTTCACCGTCTAAATAAAATATTTAGAACAAAGTGAACATTTTTCTGGCCTAAAAATGCAATTTTGAAAAAATGCATATTTTTCTAATTCAAATAAAATCTCGAATAAAATCCAAATAAAATATTTATGGTATTTTAAAAATCTTTCCTGCAATGTTTCTCTCTTTTTAAAGAAGTCATATTATCTTCTCTCTTTTATTTTAATATAAGAAATATTTTAGAGAGAAAATTTATTAAAACCAAAAATAATCCTCTTTTAAAATTTGAGAAAAATTCAAATATGAAAATAAATGGAATCCCCAACTCTCTCCGTGGGTCCTTGAGTTGCTTAGGATTTCTAGGATCGCAACAAAATGCAAATAAAATATGATATGCATGTGATGACCTATGTATAACATCCAAATTGAAAATTTGGGATGTTACAAACCCACCCCCCTTAGGATGAATCTCGCCCTCGAGATTCGGGTTGGCTAGAAAATAGGTGTGGGTGGTCTTTCCATAGGTCTTCCTCTCGTTCCCGGGTGGCTTCATCCTCGGTACGGTGGCTCCAATGAACTTTGCAAAACTTGACAACCTTGTTGCGTGTAACTCGGCTGGCAAACTCAAGAATCTTGACGGGCTTCTCCTTGTAGGTCAAATCACTATCCAACTGAATTGCTTCCAGGGGCACTGTATCTCTCAGAGGAATATCGGCCATCTCAGCATGACACTTCTTCAACAGGGAAACGTGAAACACATCATGAACTCCTGACAGTCCTTCGGGTAACTCCAACTTGTAGGCATCTTCTCCCATATGTTCCAACGCTTGATATGGTCCTACAAATCTCGGAGCTAACTTTCCCTTAACTCCAAAACGTTTAACTCCTCGCAGTGGTGACACACGAAGATATGATCGGTCTCCAATCTCATAGACTACCACCTTGTGTTTAGTATCTGCATAACTCTTCTGCCTGGATTGAGCTACGTTCAGTCTATCTCGAATCAACTTAAACTTCTCTTTGGACTCCTTGATTAGATCTGGTCCAAACAACTGACGGTCTCCAACTTCATCCCACATTAACAGTGTCCTAAATCTTCTCCCATACAAAGCTTCGAAAGGTGTTGACGGTGTCCTGGACTAGGAGGTACTCACCACGTCGTCTCCCGATCTGTTAGATTGAGCCGAGGACCCCCATGGCCGTATACTCATAGGCCAGTCCGGACAGCTGCCGCATACATGGAAGATTCCACAAGACTTGATGATCAAGACAAGGACTCCTCCCCACCGGCGTATTCGGCTAGGACTCTTGTTATCCTAGGCCTCTGGTGCATTATATAAACCGAGGTCAGGCTAGTCGATAGATCATACACAACAATCATACCATAGGCTAGCTTCTAGGGTTTATTCTCTCTGATCTCGTGGTAGATCAACTCTTGTACTACTCATATTATAAAGAACAATCAAGCAGGACGTAGGGTTTTACCTCCATCAAGAGGGCCCGAACCTGGGTAAACATCATGTCCCCTGCCTTCTGTTACCATCGATTCTAGACACACAGTTCGGGACCCCCTACCCGAGATCCGCCGGTTTTTGCACCGACATTGGTGCTTTCATTGAGAGTTCCGCTATGTGATCGGCAAAAGGATCAATGGCTCGCCGGCAGGTCAACTGCGACGCTGACATCTTCGTCGCGGGCTCGACTGGTCACCTTGGCTTGACCGGGGACCGTGCTCCATCTCCGATCGTCATGTTAGGATGGGGGCCTTCTTCAACATCAACTCCGATCTCTATCATGATCATAGAAGAGTCATCCATGGAGTTCGAGGGCTCAACGTCAACATTGCCCTCGGGCGGCCGTGCTGTTTTTATGGACAGCGAACTTGTATTCACCGTCACCACCTCCTCAAGCGTCGGTTTGACAATTGCTTTAGTGGAATAGTGCGGAATTACGTCTACAACAGACATGCAAAATTTCGTCGAGTTCCGATGGAGGAATCTCCGGCAATCTACGATATATCGAAGCCCTGTCAAATATGGACGGGAATCTAGACGAGTTTAGGGCGTGGTCTCCAGAGCACAACTCGGAGGTCCTTTGGAAGATCCAACCGTTCATCTATTGCGTAATTCCCATATCTAGCATCCCTCCAAATTTCAGCTTGATCTGACGGTTCAAACTCCGGGAACCTTCCAATGAGTGGATCAATTTTCGGATCCGTTTTCTGCGCGAATATTGATCCGACCCGAATTCTTGTTTCTTTATGAACGTGATATTGGACAACCTTTTTAGAGGAATTCTCTTCTAGGGTATTGTGCATTGTCTTTAAACACGTGCCTGTAAATTTTTAAGCCTCCCCTGAGGTCATCTTCATCATCATGCTGGTGTCAAACCAGTCCGGCAATATTGCTCCAAGGCTGCCGACCTGCGTTAGACACGTCGTCACTTTGTTGAGCCAAGCTCAACTTCTTCGGATCATCATCTCGGCAAGCTGAACAAGAGTCCGGCATCGTGAAGGATAAAACATCACCAACAATGCCGCCCCATGGATTACATGGAGCGGGCATACCAGCATCGCCGCACGGTCACTTCATCAAGCCGGCATCGACCACGTCACGACCTGCATTGGCAGGGCCGCACTATTGCTTCTTCAAGCTGGTGTCCATCACGCCGACCTACTTCGACTCATCGGCTGACATCGAGGCCTCGACATCTCGGCTAGACCGGGGGCTTCGCCATCTCTACATCAACCTACTCCGGAGACTTCGGCGTCACTAGCTGACCAGTTCCGTCACGTTAGCTGGACCGAGGGCTTTGCCTCGGCAAGCCAACCTTTGCCAGCATCGCCATACCGTCGCTTTATCGCCCATCAGGCAATGGGTGTGCGGATCGAGTCCCAATTTTCGGAATCAACTTTCTTCGTATTGCTACAACAAATAAACTAGGTGCTATTAATCCTAGTATTTTTTGCCTGTTCAGGTTCATTTTTCCCAAGGAATTATTACTCTGGTTTCCGTACATGGTCCGACGAACGCCGCATCCGGAACTTGGACCGACCTGTGAATTCAGGCTTTGCCACGCCTTTACCGCATCACGCCGACGCCCTGCATCGACATTGACTTTGGCGCCAGGCCATATTTCTTTTATTACTCACTTTGCATAAATTATTTATTATGCAACGATTTTTTATTATTATTACTATTATCTCCGGTTTGCACTATTTTTTGTGCACAGGAAAATGATCCGGGTTGGGCAGTATCGTCAACTCGGCGTACTGACATACCACGTCACCTCCGCTGGACGGGGGGCTTCGTCAACACTTCATTACCCCATGCCAGGGACTTCGGCATCACTCTGCCGGCCCGCATTTCCGTGCTATGTCACCACTTCGGAGTGTCGAGCTCTTTGCACCACCACCTTGGGACCGGCTTGGGGGATGGAACCTTGTCCGGCATCAAGCTTGGGACGCGTCATCGATACTGAACACATTAACCAGCTAAGTTGCCTTAATGCTCAAAGTTTTAAATTTTTAACTTGTGTTCGGTTCGACCAAGCATTGTGCCTTTTTGGAAAAAAAAAGTTGCTTGTAGAGAATCTCCTTGTCAAAACTTTGTTTGTGACACACAAATTCAAATACCCCGTTTACTTGGGGGCTCCCTTGATGGAGCTTTTCCTCTTGCATATGATTATACTTGTACGGCTTCGTTCCTTGTTCGTGTATTACACCACAATATGCACCATATTGACCTAAGAAATTTGCAAGCTGGGTAGCCTGGCTCCTGTGCTTACCCCTACATTCCCGACTGTTCAGCTAGGGAGT
Source organism: Triticum monococcum (assembly GCA_034509565.1). NCBI lineage: Eukaryota > Viridiplantae > Streptophyta > Magnoliopsida > Poales > Poaceae > Triticum > Triticum monococcum. The sequence goes on from CM067841.1 coordinate 391,909,641, forward strand.
AAAGGGAGCACATCTGCGATTGTCACGACCAGGTCATTCGAGCTCTGACCTCAGATTGGGTGAAGCCGAAAGCTAGCGCTCTTATTGTTTTCAATCATGGTCGGCACACAACGGAACTCATGAGTACAAAAAATCTATTGCACAAGTCTCATAGTAATAATGAGCACCGAAGAAAGGTATCGGTGGGGGTACTATTTTCTTCAAAGATGCTTCTTACACTTCGTTAGTAATATAGTATAAGTTCCCTGAGCGCTCTTTGTCTATTACAGCCTTATGGCCTGATTGCCTGGTCATCGGAAACACCGTCGATACTCTCGACAGGCAGAGTACATGACACTTTTCGGCCCTTGGCCGAAGAGGGAGAAGCCGACGGTCGGTTAAGACACATTTAAAGTTCGGGTGGACACAAATATGATATAAGTACTTGGGTACGTACAATCATAATACATAAAAAATTTACCCAAGTCACTTGGGGGCTCTTAAAATTTATATATGAGCTGTAAATGTGTTTTCTTCTTGGTCGTTGTCAAAACAGGACAGAAGCACAATTTTTTCTTTCTATTCCAATTTTTGGATTGGCACCGAACACTTGATCTTGTTCGGACGTCATGTTTTTACTGATGTTTTTTGGTTTTCCAAGCTTTTTGGCACTTTCAAACTATTTGTGTGTTTTCAGCACAAGTCTCACAGTGCAACGCCGGACACCTTTAGAGATTCGGCAAAAACATTCTCAGATATTACTATATATGCATCGGTTTCGAATTGTGTCTTCGGTCAATAGTTGGGTTGCCCGGCTCCTGTGCATGCCTCCTACATTCCGCTTTGTTCGGCTAGGTGTGCAAAGGGAGAACCACTGCGATTGTGCTTCCAGGTCACATGGTTAAGCACCTCAGTGGAGAAAGCCGAAAACAGACTGTCGCAATAAGCGTAAACTGGTCAGTGATCCGATGACTGTGTTAAATGACGGGCCATTCATAACATTGGCCGAAGTGTTTATGGCTTGACCTTGACTGTCGCCGAACACTACCGGGGGCTAGTAACTGGCCTCCCAAACTAAATCCTCAATATTTTGCTCTTACATTAGAGCTGGGGTTTCATGATCATGCTGAGCATAACAACCCAAAGAAAGGAACCGGTAGCAGGACTATTTTCTTTGGAAGACATTTCTTATGTTAAACAGTAATATAACATATCTCTCTGCGTACCTTTGTTTATAAAACCATATGGCCAGATTGCTTTGTTTGTCGTAAACCTTTGCCCTCATAAAGGCTTTATAAAGTAGGACAAACACTCCTCGGCTACTGGCCGAGGAGGTGGAAGTCGATGGTCAGTCAACAAAGTTTTGTACAATGCGGATCCAAGCATTAATGACGTAAAGTACTTGGATACATAGAGTCATTACAAATAATTTGTGATTTTACTATGGATATCGATCCTTAATTCGGCCACCCGTGCCCGCATTAAGGCTCAGGGGCTACTGGTCTTCGGGCTTATTATTTACAAATATTAAAGGGGCACATCAAACCCCTGATCTGGTGTTGCCACCCGACCAGTGTCTCGGGGGCAACTGCATTGCCTGTTCAATGCAGAGAATTTTAAGTGCAATATAGTTTCCGAGGAGATTTTGATCCTCAGGTTGGTCGGCCACACCCAACCTGAGTCTCAAGGACTCTGCACACCGCTTTTTGTGTCCCGAAGTATTCTGCCGAGCTAGGACTTGATCCTCAGGCCGATTTTGCAAATCAACCTGAGTCTCGGCGGCTACCGGGATCAGTGGTCTTACATCATCCTTCAAGTGCATCTCAGGTTTTAAACCGATACACATGTTGAGGGTTACTTGCTATATATCTCGGCAGAGAATAAATTGCACCATTGAAAAATATTGACAAAAAATTGGCCCACAGTCGGGGTGGTGCACCACCTCGGAAGCAGTCCGGCATAAAGCTCAAGCGCTAGTGGCTGCCTCCATAGAGGGCATTTCCAGCATTAAGCTCGGCTAAACTCCTTCAACTTTTTTGGACCAAGATGATCTATGACATCTTGGATATAGTCCGTCGTTGGAGCTTGGACACAGTCCGGCATTGGAGCTCGGATACATTTCGGCATTGGAGCTCGGAAGCAGTCCGGCATTGGTGCTCGACTGCAAAAGATACCTCGAATTCAGTCCGGCGTTAGAGCTCGGACGCAAGAGGACACTGCCTCCCGGGAACAACTTCAAACCCGAGGTGTGACATAAAAATAACAGGGCATTGATAAAGGCCAGAAACTTAAAGGGGCTCCTCGGATACCTGGCGTGTAAACTCATCGAATGCATTTCGGCGATCCTCAAGATCGAAGATGAGAAGATTTGTTGAACCAGTTTTCAAGACCGACAACCGAAGATGAAGAACAGTTCGGAAGAATCGAGGAGCGTCCCTAACTTGAAGACCGGTTCAGGGGGCTACTGACGGTGTCCTAGACTAGGGGGTACTCACCACGTCGTCTCCCGATCTGTTAGATTGGGCCGAGGACCCCCATGGTCGTATACTCATGGGCCAGTTCGGACAGCTGCCGCATACATGGAAGATTCCACAAGACTTGGTGATCAAGACAAGGACTCCTCCCCACCGGCGTATTCGGCTAGGACTCTTGTTATCCTAGGCCTCTGGTGCATTATATAAACCGAGGCCAGGCTAGTCAATAGATCATACACAAGAATCATACCATAGGCTAGCTTCTAGGGTTTAGCCTCTCTGATCTCGTGGTAGATCAACTCTTGTACTAATCATATTATCAAGAACAATCAAGCAGGACGTAGGGTTTTACCTCCATCAAGAGGGCCCGAACCTGGGTAAACATCGTGTCCCTTGCCTCCTGTTACCATCGATCCTAGACGCCCAGTTCGGGACCCCCTACCAGAGATCCGCCGGTTTTGACACCGACAGGTGCCATCTTCAAACTGGCTTGGTAACTATTGTTGTATGAGAACTTCGCGTAAGGCAAATTATCATCCCAACTAGATCCATAATCTAGCGCACAAGCTCTCAACATGTCCTCTAGAATCCGAATCACTCTCTCGGTCTGTCCATCTGTCTTCGGATGAAAGGTTGTACTGAACTCTAGCCTAGTACCCAAAGTCTGGTGCAATTGATTCCAGAACTTCAAGGTAAACTCTGTTCCTCTATCAGATATGATGGTCCTCGGAACTCCGTGCAGACATACGATCCTGGTCATATATATCTTGGCCAACTTCGCGCCTATATAATTCGTCTTCATCGGGATAAAGTGAGCTACCTTGGTCAAGCGGTCAACTACTACCCAGATTGAATCATATCCCGATCGGGTCCTGGGTAATCCGGTGATAAAATCCATGCCAAGCTTGTCCCACTTCCATTCGGGTATCGGCATTGGCTGCAGTAATCCTGCTGGTTTCTGATGTTCTGCCTTCACTCTTTGACATACATCACACACTGCTAAATACTCGGGAATATCCTTCTTTGTACCCATCCACCAGAAATGCTCCTTCAAATCCAAATACATCTTGGTGTTTCTGGGATGAATCGAGTATGGCGAGTCATGAGCTTCGTGAAGTATTAACTTCCTGATCTCAGCATTATTGGGTACATAAATACAATCGTCAAACCATAAGGTCTCATGCTCATCCTCACGAAAACCCTTGGCTTTTCCTTTGCTCATTTTCTCCTTTATCTCAGCGATTTCCTTATCATCCTTCTGAGCTTCTCGAATCTTCCCCAATAATGTAGACTGAACCTCCATTGTTGCAACAAAACCTCTTGGAAGTATCTCCAAATGAAGCTCCTTGAGATTCTTGACTAACTCCTGCGGTAATCCTCCGCTTACAAGGGTATTGGCATAACTCTTCTGGCTCAAAGCGTCTGCTACAACATTGGCCTTTCCTAGGTGATATTACAATTTCATATCATAATCCTTTATAAGCTCCAACCATCACCTTTGCCTGAGATTTAACTCCTTCTGCATGAATATGTACTTCAAACTATTGTGATTCGTGCACACATCACATCTGTTTCCAATCAGAAAATGTCTCCAAGTCTTGAGCGCATGCACTACGGATGCTAACTCCAAATCATGGGTGGCATAACTCAACTCATGAGGTCAAAGTTGTCGTGAGGCATATGAAACAACTCTTTCGTCTTGCATAAGTACGCCTCCAAGTCCTAGGCGAGAAGCGTCACAACACACTAGGAAATCCTTGCATATATCCGGAAGAATCAGCACTGGGGCTGTAACCAAACATTTCTTCAACTCCTGAAAACTACATTCACATTCCTCGGTCCATTTGAACTTGGTTTCCTTCTTCAACAACTCCATCATAGGCTTCGCAATCTTGGAAAAATTCTCAATGAATCTCCGGTAATATCCCATGAGTCTTAGAAAACTGCGGATCTCCTCAACTGAGGTGGGTGCCAACCACTCAGTTACAGACTGAACCTTGGTGGGGTCTACTGCTATACCTTCTCCTGATATAAAATGTCCTAGAAATCCAACTTGCTTCAACCAAAACTCACACTTGCTAAACTTGGCATACAGCTGATGTTCCCTGAGCTTCTCGAGAACTAAGCGCAAGTGTTCCTTGTGTTCCTCTTCATTCTTTGAGTATACCAAAATATCATCAATGAACACCACTACAAACTTATCCAAACACTCCATGAACACCTTATTCATCATACTCATGAAGTAGGCAGGGGCGTTGGTCAATCCAAATGACATGACCGTGTACTCATATGGCCCATACCTTGTGGTGAAAGTTGTCTTAGGTATATCCTTTTATCGGATCTTCAACTGGTGGTATCCTGACTGCAGATCGATCTTGGAAAATACTTTAGCTCCTTGCAACTGGTCAAACAAATCGTTGATCATTGGTAGTGGGTACATGTTCTTGATCGTCACTTCATTCACTGCTCGATAATCAACAACCATTCTCAAAGATCCATACTTCTTCTCAACCAAGAGCACTGGGGCTCCCCACGGGGATGAACTTAATCGAATGTAACCTTTCTCCAATAACTCCTTAATCTGCTTCTTAATTTCCTCCAGATCATTTGCGGGCATCCGGTATTGCCTCTTTGATATTGGTCCGGTGCCTGGCAACAGCTCTATCAAAAATTCTATATCCCGATCCGGCGGCATGCCTGGTAGTTCCTCTGGGAATACATCCGGCTAATCCTTCACTATAGGCATTTCTTCCTGAACAACCCCGAGAGAGAATTTACTTGGGCCCTCCTTGGGTCATGCCTAGACACATACTTGATCCTTTTTTCCTCCGGGGTGGTGAGTAAAATTGACTTACTAACACAATCGACGTTTTCTCCATACTTGGATAACCAATCCATGCCTAATATTATATTCAATCCTTGGGACTCCAAAAATATTAGGTCGGAGGGGAAAACATAACTACCAATGGTTAAGGGTAACCGATCACACCATCGGCTGGCCATATACTCCGCTCCTGGCGAGCTTACGAACATGGGTGACTGATACGTCTCCAACGTATCTATAATTTTTTATTGTTCCATGCTATTATATTATCTATTTTGGATGTTAATGGGCTTATTTATACACTTTTGTATTATTTTTGGGACTAACCTACTAACCCAAGGCCAGTGCAAATTGTTGTTTTTTTGCCTATTTCAGTGTTTCGCAGAAAAGGAATATCAAACGGAATCCAAAAGGAATGAAACCTTCGGGAGAGTTATTTTTGGAACAAACGTGATCCAGGGGACTTGGAGTAGACGTCAAGAAATCAATGAGGAGGCCACAAAGGCGGGGAGGCGCGCCTGCCCCTCTGGGCGCGCCCCCACCCTCGTGGGCCCCTCGTGGCTCCACCGACCTAATTCTTCCTCCTATATATACCCATATACCCCCGAAAACATCTAGGAGCACCACGAAACCCTATTTCCACCAGCGCTACCTTCTGTACCCAAGAGATCCCATCTTGGGGCCTTTTCCGGAGCTCCGTCGGAGGGGGAATCGATCATAGAGGGCTTCTACATCAACACCATAGCCTCTCCGATGATGTGTGAGTAGTTTACCTCAGACCTTTGGGTCCATAGTTATTAGCTAGATGGCTTCTTCTCTCTCTTTGGATCTCAATACAATGTTCTCCTCGATCTTCTTGTAGATCTATTCGATGTAACTCTTTTTTCGGTGTGTTTGTCGAGATCCAATGAATTGTGCGTTTATGATCAAGTTTATCTATGAACAATATTTGATTCTTCTCTGAAATCTTTTATGTATGATTGGTTATCTTTGCAAGTCTCTTTAAATTATTAGTTTGGTTTGGCCTACTATATTGATCTTTCTTGTAATGGGAGAAGTGCTTAGCTTTGGGTTCAATCTTGCGGTGTCCTTTCCCAATGACAGTAGGGGCAGCAAGCCACGTATTGTATTATTGCCATCGAGGATGAAAATATGGGGTTTATATCATATTGCTTGAGTTTATCCCTCTGCATAATGTCATCTTTCTTAATGCATTACTCTATTCTTATGAACTTAACACTCTAGATGCATGCTGGATAGCGGTCGATGTGTGGAGTAATAGTAGTAGATGCAGAATCGTTTCGGTCTACTTGTCGCGGATGTGATGCCTATATATACATGATCATGCCTAGATATTCTCATAATTATGCACTTTTCTACCAATTGCTCGACGGTAATTTGTTCACCCACCGTAATACTTATGCTATCTTGAGAGAAGCCACTAGTGAAACCTATGGCCCCCGGGTCTATTGTATATTAATTAATCTCCCGTCAACTAGCTATTTCTGGCACTATTTATTTTGCAATCTTTATATTCCAATCTATATCACAAAAATACCAAAATTATTTATCTTATTATTATTATCTCTATCAGATCTCACTCTCGTAAGTGACCATGAAGGGATTGACAACCCCTTTATCGCGTTGGTTACGAGGTTCTTATTTGTTTGTGCAGGTATGAGGGACTTGCGTGTAGTCTCCTACTGGATTGACACCTTGGTTCTCAAAAACTGAGGGAAATACTTATGCTACTTTGCTGCATCACCCTTTCCTCTTCAAGGGAAAACCAACACAGTGCTCAAGAGGTAGCAAGAAGGATTTCTGGCGCCGTTGCCGGGGATATCTACCACAAGTCAAGACATACCAAGTACCTAGCACAAACTCTTATCCCTCGCATTACATTATTTGCCATTTGCCTCTCGTTTTCCTCTCCCCCACTTCACCCTTGCCGTTTTATTCGCCCTCTTTTTCCGTTCTCCTTCTATTTTCTAGTTCGTCTCTTTTCACTTGATTCTTGTGTGCTTGTGTGTTTGATTGTTTGTCACAATGGCTCAAGATAATACTAAATTGTGTGACTTTTTTAATATCAACAATAATGATTTTATTAGCACTCTGATTGCTCCTCTTACCGATGCTGGATCTTGTGAAATTAATACTGCTTTGCTGAATCTTGTCATGAAAGATCCGTTTTCCAGCCTTCCTAGTGAAGATGCCGCTACCCATCTAAACGGCTTTGTTGATTTGTGTGATATGCAAAAAAAGAAAGATGTGGATAATGATATTGTTAAATTGAAGCTATTCCTGTTTTCGCTTAGAGATCATGCAAAAACTTGGTTTTCATCCTTGCCTAAAAATAGTATTGATTCTTGGAATAAGTGCAAAGATGCTTTTATCTCTAAGTATTTTCCTCCCGCTAAGATCATCTCTCTCAGAAACGATATTATGTTTTTAAGAAACTTGATCATGAGCATGTTGCACAATCTTGGGAGAGGATGAAATTAATGATTCGTAATTGCCCTACACATGGTTTGAATCTTTGGATGATTATACAAAAAAATTATGCTGGATTGAATTTTCTCTCTAGAAATCTTTTAGATTCGGCCGCGGGAGGCACTTTTATGGAAATCACTTTAGGAGAAGCTACTAAAGGCCTAGATAATATTATGGTTAATTATTCTCAATGGCACACTGAAAGATCTACTAGTAAAAATGTGCATGCAATAGAAGAAATTAATGTTTTGAGAAGAAAGATGGATGAACTTATGAAATTGTTTGCTAATAAGAGTGTTTCTTCTGATCCTAATGATATGCCTTTGTCTAATTTGATTGAGAATAATAATGAATCTATGGATGTGAATTTTTTTGGTAGGAACAATTTTGGTAACAACGCATATAGAGGTAATTTTAATCCTAGGCCTTTCCCTAGTAATTCCTCTAATAATTATGGTAATTCCTACAACAATTCTTATGGAAATTATAATAAGATGCCCTCTGATTTTGAATCTAATATTAAAGAATTTATTAGTTCGCCAAAGAGTTTCAATCCTTTGATTGAAGAAAAACTGTCTAAGATTGATTAGTTGTCTAGGAACATGGATAGAATTTCCGTTGATGTTGATTCTTTGAAACTTAGATATATTCCACCTAAGCATGATATCAATGAGTCTCTCAAAGCTATGAGAATTTCCATTGATGAGTGCAAAGAAAGAACCGCTAGGATGCGTGCTAAAAAAGATTGCTTTGTGAAAGCGTGTTCTTCTAGTTTTCATGATAATAAGGATGAAGATCTAAAAGTGATTGATGTGTCCCCTATTAAATCTTTGTTTTGACATATGAATCTTGATAATGATGGGACTGGAGATGAGACAGCTTTAGTTAAAAGGCATCCCAATGATTCGGAGTTTTTAGATCTTAATGCTAAGATTTGTAAAAGTGGGATTGGATAGGTCAAAACTTTACATAGCAATGAATCACTATTTTGGATTTCAAGGAATTTAATTATGATAATTGTTCTTTAATAGATTGTATTTCCTTGTTGCAATCCGTGCTAAATTCTCCGCATGCTTATAATCAAAATAAAGCTTTTACTAAACATATCGTTGATGCTTTAATGCAATCTTATGAAGAAAAGCTTGAATTGGAAGTTTCTGTCCCTAGAAAACTTTATGATGAGTGGGACCCACCATTAAAATTAAAATTAAAGATCATGAATGCGATGCTTTATGTGATTTGGGTGCTAACGTTTCCACGATTCCAAAAACTTTGTGTGATGTGTTAGGTTTCCGTGAATTTGATGATTGTTCTTTAAATTTGCACCTCGCGGATTCCACTATTAAGAAACCTATGGGAAAAATTAATGATGTTATTATTGTTGAAAATAGTAATTATGTGCCTGTAGATTTCATTGTTCTTGATATAGATTGCAATCCTACATGTCCCATTATTCTTGGTAGACCTTTCCTTAGAACGATTAGTGCAATTATCGATATGAAAGAAGGGAATATTAGATTCCAATTTCCATTAAGGAAATGCATGGAACACTTTACTAGAAAGAAAATCAATTTACCTTATGAATTTATTATGAGATCCACTTATGGATTGCATACCAAAGATGATAATACCTAGATCTATTCTTGCTTTTATGCCTAGCTAGGGGCGTTAAACGATAGCGCTTGCTGGGAGGCAACCCAATTTTATTTTTGTTCCTTGCTTTTTTTGGTTATGTTTAGTAATAAATAATTCTTCTAGAGTCTGTTTATATGTGGTTTTATGCTTTTAATTAGTGTTTGTTCCAACTAAAACCTTTGGGAAGACTTGGGGAAAGTCTTTGCGATCTTGCTGTAAAAAACAGAAACTTTAGCGCTCACGATATTTGCTGCCATCTTTTACTGGAGAGTGATATTAGGTTGATTATTTTTTAAGATGATTAATAGATAAATTCATCACGTCCAACAATTTATTTTAGAATTTTTGGGGTTACATAAGTATTCGAAAACTACAGATTACTATAGAATGTTCTGTTTTTGACAGATTCTGTTTTTCGTGTGTTGTTTGCTTATTTTGATGAATCTATGGCTAGTATCGGAGATTACGAACCATAGAGAAGTTGTAATACAGTAGGTTTAACACCAATATAAATAAAGAATGAGTTCATTACAGTACCTTAAGTGGTGGTTTTTTTTTATACTAACAGAGCTCATGAGATTTTCTGTTTAAGTTTTGTGTTGTGAAGTTTTCAAGTTTTGGGTAAAGATTTGATGGATTATGGAATATGGAGTGGCAAGAGCCTAAGATTGGGGATTACCAAGGCACCCCAAGGTAAAATTCAAGGACAACCAAAAGCCTAAGCTTGGGGATTCCCAAGGCACCCCAAGGTAAAATTCAAGGACAACCAAAAGCCTAAGCTTGGGGATGCCCTGGAAGGCATCCCCTCTTTCGTCTTCTTCTATCGGTAACTTTACTCGAGGCTATATTTTTATTCACCACATGATATGTGTTTTGCTTGGAGTGTCTTGTATGATTTGAGTCTTTGCTTTTTTAGTTTACCACAATCAACCTTGCTGTACACACCTTTTGAGAGAGACACACATGAATTGGAATTTATTAGAATACTCTATGTGCTTCACTTATATCTTTTGAGCTAGATAATTTTGCTCTAGTGCTTCAATTATATCTTTTTGAGCATGGTGGTGGTTTTATTTTATAGAAATTATTGATCTCTCATGCTTCACTCATATTATTTTGAGAGTCCTTTAGAATAGCATGGTAATTTTCTTTGGTTATGAAATTAGTCCTAATATGATAGGCATCCAAGATGGGTATAATAAAAACTATCATAAAAAGTGCATTGAATACTATGAGAAGTTGGATGCTTGATAATTGTTTTGAGATATAAAGATGGTGATATTAGATTTGTGCTAGTTGAGTAGTTGTGAATTTGAGAATTACTTGTGTTGAAGTTTGCAAGTCACGTAGCATGCACGTATGGTAACCGTTGTGTAACGAATTTGAAACATGAGGTGTTCTTTGATTGTCTTCCTTATGAGCGGCGGTCGGGGACGAGCGATGGTCTTTTCCTACCAATCTACCCCTCTAGGAGCATGCGCGTAATGCTTGGTTTTTGATGACTTGTAGATTTTTGCAATAAGTATGTGAGTTCTTTATGACTAATGTTGAGTCCATGGATTATACGCACTCTCACCTCTCCATCATTGCTAGCCTCTTCGGTACCATGCATTGCCCTTTCTCACCTTGAGAGTTGGTGCAAACTTCGCCGGTGCATCCAAACCCCGTGATATGATATGCTCTGTCACACATAAACCTCCTTTTATCTTTCTTAAAACAGCCACCATACCTACTGTCGGTGTCAAAACCGGCGGATCTCTGGTAGGGGGTCCCGAACTATGCGTCAAGGCCGGATGGTAATAGGAGACAAGGGACACGATGATTTTACCCAGGTTCGGGCCCTCTCGATGGAGGTAATACCCTAGTCCTGCTTGATTAATATTGATGATATGGGTAGTACAAGAGTAGATCTACCACGAGATCAAGGAGGCTAAACCCTAGAAGCTAGCCTATGGTATGATTGTTGTATACAGAGTTGATGTCCTACGGACTACAACCCTCCAGTTTATATAGACACCGGATAGGGTTAGGGTTACACAGAGTCAGTTACAATGGTAGGAGATCTTGAATATCCGCATCGCCAAGCTTGCCTTCCACGCCAAGGAAAGTCCCATCCGGACACGGGACGAAGTCTTCAATCTTTTATCTTCATAGTCCAGGAGTCCGGCTGAAGGTATAGTCCGGCTACCCGAACACCCCCTAATCCAGGACTCCCTCAGTAGCCCCCGAACCAGGCTTCAATGACGATGAGTCCGGCGTGCAGATTGTTCGGCATTCCAAGGTGGGTTCTTCTCCAAATCCTGTGTACCTGTAGGAATAATGTCCGATTTTTGTAATGTAGTGCTCCTCGGCTTCCACGCCCAATAATGGCCGTCTTCCACGTGTCAAACGAATGCGAAAAGCCGGGACATTTTTACATCCACACCCCTAGCCGTATAAACGAGCCGCCTATTTAACGGGATGGGGATTTAGGTCCAAACCACATCTTCTCCTCTCCGTGAGTTGTCATCAGAGCGCTTCCAGCAAAGGTCCATTCCAACATGACCAGCCGTCGCAGCTCCTCCCCTCGCCCCTCCGGTCCCAAACCCGGGGACTGGGAGAGTTGCACCATCCCGCATAGCGAGTTACTGTCGCTTCAGGCCAAGGGATTTCTCCCTCAGGCATACATGGTCCCGGTCCGAGCCGGTCTCGCCACCTACAATGGTGGAAAACAAGCGGAGAACACCCCCAATCCTTCTAAAGGAGAGCGGGTGTGCCTCGTCCCCTATCTAATAAGGGGACTGGGATTTCCAATTCATCCATTTCTCCGCGGGCTTCTGGAGTTCTACGGCCTCCAGCTACACAATCTCACGCCCGCCTCCGTATTACATATTGCGGGGTTCGTCGCCCTTTGCGAGCTATTTTTAGGAGTTGAGGCTCATTTCGCATTGTGGAAGAGGTTATTCTGCCTGGTGCCCCGTTCTCAAGAGGGGTCAATATACCAAGTGGGCGGAGCCGAAGTATGGCGCATCGCCGGGACCGGATACCTATCTAGAACCCCAAAGAAGGCGTCCGAGGACTGGCCTTCGGAATGGTTTTACATAGATGACGTCCCGCTACCGGACCCTATCCGGGTCGGTCTCACTGAGTTCAATAGTGCTCCATTGAAGAAACGCTTGAGCTGGCGTCCGCGGAGCTCTTAGAGAGAAAGCGACAGAGACGTCCTTTACCTGATGGGCCGGATAAGACTGTTGGCTCATTCCGGACTAACCATGATTGGAGTCATGGCCGCATGCATTATGCGGGGGTGCAGCCGCTTCAATATAGAGGCCACCCCATGTGGGATTTCAACGGGGAGGATGTCGCCACCCGTTACGGTCGTAAGGGGCCGGCCTCAGCCGCCGCCCTAGTAAAGATCTTGTCCTCTTTGTACAAGGGAGAAAAGGAGGAATTCCTCCGCGTCAACCCGCAGGCCGGATTTACTATGTACGATCCTCCAAGTTGGGTAAGCGAACAATTGCGCTTGCCCGTTTGTTTTATACTCCCACGGTTAGATATGTAGTCTAACGACTTCAATGCAGGAACTGCGATAGGAGGTAAAGGATATAAACAGCCGCCCTCCACAGCCCGAGGACCCAGAACGGTCCCTCGATCCGGACTCCAAAGAGGATCCGGACATATCGGTGGAGCTTATCGACGGGGTGTTCCATCAGCTAAGCAAGGACAATACCTTGGTAGACATTACGGCTGATTACCCAGGGTTAATCCCGGCCTCCCAGGTGACAGAAACCGGAGTCTCATTCCCTTGAGAGAGATTCCATTCTCATGTATTCCAGTGTTTCTGACGACAACCGTGTTTTGCAGGGGAGATTTCCGAGGCGGGAGGTCGAACCTGCGGCGGCTAGCCAACGAGGGGCCGCAGGGCCCCGTGGGGCAAAAAGGAATGTAGTCCAGACTGAGATGCCGGCGCAAAGGTATAGCGCACCCTCTGTTTCCCTGGTGTTATTCTGTCAGGGCATATTAACGTTCGTGCTATCTTCAGAACGAAGAGACCTCGCCGGACTACATCCGGAGAGGTTGCCAATCGTGCCTCCACCAGCCAGGCTCCAACGTCTGGCCAGGAAGCGGAGGCGAGCACAAGGCGCGCACCGGACGCTCCTCCGACAGAGGATGCGGACAGGCTGTCTGCCACAAATTCTGAAGTGGAGAGTGCCATGAACCACAGGCGTCGCCGGACAGTTCTACGCGACGCTTGTTTCTCCCAAGAGGCTTTAGATGCCTTTAATTCAGGAGATGCGTGCCTCCGTGCCGCTTAAAATGGTTTAGCCAGAGCCACGGAGCAGTATGTAAAAGACATATGGGTAAGAAAATTTTGGTAAAATATATATATATATAGTAGCCCCCGAGACTTGAAACAGTTAGAGCAGCTGATTTAAGGATCATTTAATATGCAGGTTCTTACAAAGAAGAATACCGTACTGTCCCAGGAGCTGGAAAAGTGCAAGGCCCAACTAGAGGCCGCACTAGCCGCAGCAGGGGAGCCCAAAGAGGCCCCCTCAGGTAAGATACACTTCGAAAGATTAGTATTGTGCAGTGTGGGTGCAAATCTGACAAATCATATTGCAGATGGCGCCGGACTCGATCCGGAAAAGCAACAACTCTTACGCCGGCTAAAGGCCGGTGAGAGTACGTTGACAAAGGTGAGGTGAGAGAAGAATGATCTTCAGGATGCAAACACCAAGCTGGACGTCGAACCTAAAGATGTTCGTGGCCAGCTGTCGGACTCCACGAAGGAGAATTAGCGGTTTCGACGCGGCATATTTAGTAAGTGCTTGAACAAACTTTGAAAAAAGAGTTCGGCGAGGAAGTCAACTAACAGAGTAATGTCTGTAGGTATGCTCACAGGTCGTCCTGCAGAGGAGATGCCCGGTTCTACGGGTGACCTTCTTCCCGAACTCTTGCAACTGCACGAGCGAATTCGGCAGGCGATGCGAGGTGTTGCCCAAGCCTTATGGCCTGCCCACTCCATGCCCGAGGGCCTTGGAGAGCTTGCGGAGAAGCTGAAGGGAGCTCGGCGGCACTTCCGGTTGTGGAAGATATCGGCCTGCCGACAAGGCGCTAGGGAGGCCTGGGCTATGGTGAAGACCCACTTTACGAAGTCTGACCCGAACCACATGGCCGAGGTCGGACCAGTGGGGCCTGACGGGAAGGAGATCCCTGTAAGCTTAGTATACGGCCAAGTAGAGTTGGCTGCGAAGTATTCCCAGCAGGACTGTAAATTAGACAGCCTGTTAGATGGTATAGAAGAGGAATACAATCAGTCAGAATGACTATGTAATTTTGAATTGACATGTGTAATGCCTTCTAGCCGGATTGTAGATCGTTTGTCGTTGCCGACCTTTTCGCTTCAACCTCGGGACCTGACGGTCCGGAGTGTGTCCGAATACCATATCGGTTATATAAGAACCGGGGTATGCGTGGAGACCAGGTGTAGGGGTCATTAGTGCTTTATCAGACAAGTGCCCAACTAGTTATGTTATATTACATGGTTAGTAAGAAACATCTTCCGGAGAGAATAGTTCCGTTGGGGATTCCTTTCGCTGGGAGGCATGCCCTAAAGTGCATGTCCGGACTGCGTGAAAAGACGCAGAAAAAAGCATCTGGGGGCACATAAAATGAGTAAAAAGATCATCTTTTGTTTCACCGACCGAATATTCCCTTAAGAACGCTAGCTTTCGGCTTCACCCAGTTTGAGGTACACATCCGGCTGACCCGGCAGTAACAATCGCAGAGGTGCTCCCTTTACCGCCTAGCCGAACAATCAGGAACGTAGGGGTAAGCACAGGAGCCAGGCAACCCAGCTTGGCCAAAACTTAAGTCATATCGATGCATATAATGGTGAAGAAAAAGGTACATGCGGAAGTTTGGCGCATGTGTTGGACGTGAAGCTCGTATAAATAAGCTTCTGCTAAAGAAGCCCCCAGGTTTAATGAGTGCAAGTGGCGCGTCACTAGATGAGCCTTTAAGGGCTATAAAAGAAAAGAGGGGAAGGAGAGAAATGTAAGACAGAAAAATGCAAAAAATGGACAGAGGAAGGAGACGAACACAGAGTCCGGCGCTAGGCATAGAATCTTCGGAGACGGGTGGCGTTCCACGGGCTCGGCTCGAGTCGGTTATCCGACGCATCTCGCAGGCGGTACGCCCCACCAGTCAGGACTTGGTCGATTATGAATGGACCTTCCCACTTGGGCTTGAGTTTGTCCTTTTTCTTATCCGGCAGGCGTAGAACTAGTCCACCAACATTGTAATTTTTGGCCCGTAATTCTCTGCTTTGATATCTTTGGGCATGCTGTTGATAAAATGCGGAACGGGCTTTTGCCACGTCGCGCTCCTCCTCCAAGGCGTCCAAGTTGCCCTCTGATCGAGCTCGGCTTCTCTTTCTTTGTACATGCACACTCTAGGTGAGTCATGAATTATGTCGCAGGGCGGAACTGCCTCTGCGCCATACACCATAAAAAATGGTGTGTATCCGGTGGTGCGATTTGGTGTGGTCCGCAGCCCCCATAGCACGGAGTCGAGCTCCTCTACCCAGTGCGCGTTAGATTCCTTGAGGGACCGCACCAGTCTGGGTTTAATGCCACTCATAATAAGACCATTTGCACGTTCGACCTGGCCGTTGGTTTGTGGGTGATAGATGGAAGCATAATCGAGCTTGATGCCCATGTTTTTGCACCAGAGTTTTACCTCGTCGGCGGTAAAGTTTGTACCGTTATCGGTTATGATGCTGTGGGGGACGCCATAACGGTGTACAACCCCGGATATGAAGTCTATCACAGGTACGGATTCGGCCGTTTTAACAGGCTTGGCTTCTATCCATTTGGTGAACTTATCCACCATGACCAGTAAGTATTTTTTCCTATGGGTCCCACCTTTAAGGGGCCCGACCATGTCAAGCCCCCAGACCGCAAAAGGCCAGGTGATGGGTATAGTTTGGAGTGCGGTGGGTGGCATATGGCTTTGGTTGGCAAAAAGTTGGCAACCAACGCATCGTTGGGCTAGGTCCTGAGCGTCTGCCCGGGCCGTCGGCCAATAAAAGCCTGTACGGAAAGCCTTGCTAACAAGGGACCGAGCAGCGGCGTGGTGACCACCGAGTCCGGCATGAATTTCAGCCAGAAGGTTCCGCCCTTCCTCTTCGGAGATGCACCTTTGAAGGACTCAAATATTGCTTTTCTTATAAAGCTCTCCCTCATGGACTCTATAGGCTTTAGATCGCCGCACTATGCAGCGGGCCTCGTTTTGGTCCTCCGGGAGTTCCTGCCTAGTAAGGTAGGCTAGGAATGGTTCTGTCCACGGGGCGATAACCGCCATTATTACGTGGGCTGAAGGTGTAATTTCATTGGCAGAGCCTCCAATTATGTCAGATTGTTCGGCGTTGAGTGGTGCGGCTGGGTCTGGGCTGTTATTTGCGGGTTCCCCCTCCCATGCTACGGATGGCTTGAACAATCTTTCCAAAAAGATGTTGGGGGACTGCATCGCGTTTTGCTCCGATGCGTGCCAGGACGTCCACTGCTTGATTGTTTTCTCGGGTTATATGGTGAAACTGCAGCCCTTCGAACCGAGCTGGCATTTTAGGACGGCGTTGCGGTAAGCTGCCATTTTTGGGTCCTTGGCGTCGAAGTCTCCATTTATTTGGGATATCGCGAGGTTTGAATCCCCGCGTACCTCTAGGCGCTAGATACCCATGGATACTGCTATCCGGAGACCATGTAGGAGGGCCTCATATTTGGCTACATTGTTGGAATCTGTGTACATGATCTGGAGCACATATTGGACTGTATCTCCTGTGGGGTACGTTAGGACGACGCCAGCCCCCAGTCCGACCAACATTTTGGAGCCGTTGAAATGCATAATCTACTTTGAATATGTGCCGTGCTCTTTAGGGAGCTCGGCCTCCGTCCATTCTGCGACGAAGTCGGCCAAAACTTGCGATTTAATAGCTCGCCGTGGCTTATAGGTTATATCAAACGGGATAAACTCTATGGCCCATTTTGCAATCCGGCCCGTTGCATCGCGGTTGTTGATAATATCGTTGAGTGGTACTTCCGAGGCTACTATTATGGAACACTCCTGAAAGTAGTGTCATAGCTTCCGGGATGCCATGAATACCACGTATGCAATCTTTTGATAATGCGGGTAGCATGATTTGCATGGAGTGAGGACAGTGGACACATAGTAGACCGGCCTTTGAAGGGGGAATTTGTGTCCATCCGTTTCCCGCTCGACAACGAGCACTGCGCTGACAACTTGATGTGTTGCTGCAATGTGCAATAACATTGGTTCGCTGGTGTTCGGCGCGGCCAGGACTGGGTTTGTTGCCAATATGGCTTTTATTTCATCAAGTCCGACCGTGGCGGCATCCGTCCACTCGAAGTGTTCGGTGCACCGAAGGAGGCGATAGAGGGGTAGTGCCTTTTCTCCCAAGTGGGAGATGAAGCGGCTTAAAGCCGCCACGCATCCAGTTAATTTTTGTATTTGTTTGAGGTCCTTTGGGATATCCAATTGTGAAAAAGCTCGGATCTTGGCTATATTTGCTTCAATTCCTCTACCGGATACAATGAAGCCCAAGAGCTTTCCGGCTGGAACGCCGAAGACGCATTTTTCCGGGTTGAGCTTGATGTCATATTTTTGAAGGTTATCAAATGTAAGCCTCAAGTCGTCTACTAGAGATTCGACATGTCTTGATTTGACGACCACATCATCCACATACGCCTCCATTGTTTTGCCGATCTGGTTTGCCAGACATGTCTGGATCATGCGCTGATATGTTGCGCCGGCGTTTTTCAGCCCGAAGGGCATTGTGTTGAAGCAGAATGGGCCGTATGGTGTGTGAGGGAGTCCTGGATTAGGGGGTGTTCGAGTAGCCAGACTATACCTTCAGCCGGACTCCTGGATTATGAAGATACAAGATTGAAGACTTCGTCCCGTGTCCGGATGGGACTTTCCTTGGCGTGGAAGGCAAGCTTGGCGATGCGGATATTCATGATCTCCTACCATTGTAACCGACTCTATGTAACCCTAACCCTATCCGGTGTCTATATAAACCGGAGGGTTTTCGTCCGTAGGACAACTTCATCAACTCCATAGACAACAATCATATCATAGGCTAGCTTCTAGGGTTTAGCCTCCTTGATCTCGTGGTAGATCTACTCTTGTACTACCCATATCATCAATATTAATCAAGCAGGACGTAGGGTTTTACCTCCATCAAGAGGGCCCAAACCTAGGTAAAACATTGTGTTCCCTGCCTCCTATTACCATCCGGCCTAGACGCACAGTTCGGGACCCCCTACCCGAGATCCGCCGGTTTTGACACCGACATTGGTGCTTTCATTGAGAGTTCCTCTGTGTCGTCGCCGTTAGGTCCGATGGCTCCTTTGATCATCAACAATGATGCGGTCCAGGGTGAGACTTTTCTCCCCGGACAGATCTTCATCTTCGGTGGCTTCGCTTTGCGGGGCAATTCTCTTGGCCGCTTGGAGCAGATCGAGAGCTACGCCCCTGGCCATCAAGTCAGGTTTGGAAGCTTAAACTACACGGCTGACATCCGCAGAGACTTGATCTTCGATGGGTTTGAGCCATGGCCAAGCGCACCGCACTATCTCGAGGGGCATGATCTAGCTCTGCCTCCGGGTAGTGTCCTGGAGGCCGCACACGCATCGGTTCCGACCTCTAACTCGGAGCCTATTGCGCTAATGGAGGACGAGCGGTTGGGCGCCACCTCGGGGGCTGCGATCTTAAAGGCGATCGAGCCGAACGCTAGCCCCGCACTCTGCATGATCCGTGACTCTAAGGATCCGGACTCCTCCCCGGACTCCGAGCCCCCCGCGCCCCTGCCAATCGAATCCGATTGGGCGCCGATAATAGAGTTCACCGCCGCAGACATCTTTCAGCACTCGCCTTTTGGCGTCATCCTGAATTCTCTTAAGTCTCTCTCTTTATCAGGAGAGCCCTGGCCGGATTACGGTCAGCAAGGATGGGATACGGATGACGAAGAAATTCAAAGCCCACCCACCACCCACTTTGTAGCCACTGTCGACAATTTAACCGACATGCTTGACTTTGGCTCCGAAGACATCGACGGTATGGACGACGATGTACGAGACGAACAGGAACCAGCACCTATAGGGCGCTGGAAGGCCACCTCGTCTTATGACATATATATGGTGGATACTCCAAAAGATGGAGATGGCAATGGAACAGTGGAGGAGGACACCTCAAGAAACAGCCAAAGCGCCGGCGTCAGCGGCGCCGCTCTAAATCCCGCCAACGCAAAAACGGTGATTCCGGCACGGGAGATAATACTACCCCGGACAGCGCCGAAGAACACCCACCTCAGCAAGATTCGGCATAGGAAGATGGAGAAGCCAGCCCTCATGAGAGAGCGGCAGAACAAGAGGTTGAAGATGATAACTATATGCCTCCCTCCGAAGACGAGGCAAGCCTCGATGACGACGAATTCTTCATAACATCAAACCCCGCCGAACAAGAGCGTTTTAGACGCAGGCTTTTAGCCACGGCAAGCAGCCTCAAGAAAAAGCAGCAGCAGCTTAGAGCTTCCCAAGATTTGCTAGCTGACAGATGGACTGAAGTCCTTGCGACCGAAGAGTATGAACTCGAATGCCCCTCCAAGATTTACCCACAGTGCAGGCCGCTACCCCGATCAGAGGAGGAAGCACCTACATCACCAGCGCATGACATGGCAGACCGACCACCTTGCGGCCGCGACAGAGAGGTCTCTCGACCCTCCACCCAAGCCATGCCCCAACGCCACTCAACTAAGGCACGGGAAAATGCACCAGACCTGCGAGATGTACTGGAGGACAAGGCAAGACAAACAAGATCGATCTATGGATTGGGCAGGCGCCCTACGGCACGTGACGATGATCCTTACTCCGGATACAACAAATCCGGCCGGGTCGAACACAACAGACATAGCTCTTCCGAGCTACGTCGTGATATAGCCCAGTATAGAGGCGCCGCACACCCGCTATGCTTCACAAATGAAGTAATGGAGCATAAAATCCCAGAGGGTTTCAAACCCGTAAACATCGAATCATACGATGGCACAACAGATCCGGCGGTATGGATCAAGGATTATCTCCTTCACATCCACATGGCACGTGGCGATGATCTACACGCCATCAAATACCTCCCGCTCAAAATTAAAGGACCGGCCCGGCATTGGCTTAACAGCTTGCCAGCAGACTCAATCGGTTCTTGGGAGGACCTGGAAGCCGCATTCCTCGACAACTTCCAGGGCACTTACGTGCGACCACCGGATGCCGACGACTTAAGCCACATAATTCAGCAGCCAGAAGAATCGGCCAGACAATTCTGGACACGGTTCCTAACAAAGAAAAACCAGATAGTCGACTGTCCGGATGCAGAGGCCCTGGCAGCCTTCAAGCATAACATCCACGACGAGTGGCTTGCCCGGCACCAGGGACAGGAAAAGCCGAAATCCATGGCAGCCTCATGACACTCATGACCCGCTTTTGCATGGGTGAAGACAGCTGGCTAGCTCGCAGTAACAACTTATCAAAGAACCCTGGTAATTCGGATACCAAGGAAAAAAGTGGCAGGACACGTCGAAACAAACAAAAACGCCGTGTTAACAGCGACAGCAATGAAGACACGGCAGTCAATGCCGGATTCAGAGGCTATAAATCCGGTTAGTGGAAAAAGCCATTCAAGAAGAATACTCAGGGCCCGTCCAGTTTGGACCGAATACTCGATCGCTTGTGCCAGATACATGGCACCCCCGAAAAGCCAGCCAATCACACTAACAGGGATTGTTGGGTGTTCAAGCAGGCAGGCAAGTTAAGAGCCGAAAACAACAAGGGGCTGCACAGCGACGACAAGGAGCCCAAGCCGCCGAACAACAATGGACAGAAGGGCTTTCCCCCACAAGTGCGGACGGTGAACATGATACACGCAACCCACATTCCCAAGCGGGAGCGGAAGCGTGCGCTACGGGACGTATACGTGATGGAGCCAGTCGCCCCAAAGTTGAACCCATGGTCCTCCTGCCCGATCACTTTTGATCGGAGGGACCATCCCATTAGCATCCATCATGGCGGCTTCGCCGCATTGGTTCTTGACCCAATCATCAACGGATTTCACCTCACAAGAGTCCTCATGGACGGCGGCAGTAGCCTGAACCTGCTCTATCAGGACACAGTGCGGAAAATGGGCATAGATCCCTCAAGGATCAAACCCACAAGAACGACCTTTAAAGGCGTCATACCAGGTGTAGAAGCCAACTGTACAGGCTCAGTAACACTTGACGTGGTCTTCGGATCCCCGGATAATTTCCGAAGCGAAGAGTTAATCTTCGATATAGTCCCGCTTTGCAGTGGCTATCACGCCCTGCTTGGACGAACCGCATTCGCAAAATTCAATGCGGTGCCACACTATGCATATCTCAAACTCAAGATGCCAGGCCCTCGAGGAGTAATCACGGTCAACGGAAACACCGAACGCTCCCTCCGTACGGAGGAGCATACGGCGGCTCTCGCAGCGGAGGTACAAAGTAGCCTTCTTCGGCAATTCTCCACTCCGGCAATTAAAAAGATAGACACTGCCAAGCGCGCCTGGAGTAACCTACAGCAAGACCGCCTGGCACACTCCGAGTAAGCGTAGCAATGCGGCCCCAACCCCAGCCTTCGCGACCTAGCGAAACTAGTACCTCGCGTACATAACTACGCCCTTGAAATACCATGGGCACAGGGGAAGGGGCACAATAACGGCATGCCCAAATACGGCTTAAAACGTACTAGGGGTTGTCGGATTCTTTTTTCAACTTTTTCTTACTTTCAGGACTCCATACTTCGGACGACCTGTTCGGCAATTCGACTGCCGCACAAACGACGCAAGATCCAGGAGGCAGACAAGCCATGGCGCATTATGGAACTCCCAGGTGGTCTCTGTTATGAGCAGTATACCTGTTTTAAATACAACTCCGCGGCCTGCCCCTGGCCAGGACATACTAAATAGTCCAATATCTTTTTGCTTATCGCACCACTTGTATTGTTTGGCTTTGATAAATAGTCTCTTTATAAACAATGCATAGCTTTCTGCCTATTTTTGCATTATCATCTTTTCATATATATGTTTATGACATGTTGCACCCGTACACTGTGGTACGGCAAAATACGCCAGGGGCTTTAGTACCCATTAATATGACGTGAGAAGTCCGTACACTTTCACAAGTGCGGCACCCCGAACTTATAGCACTATATGCATCAGCTCCGAATCATGACTTGGGTCAATAGTTGGGTTTGCCCGGCTCCTATGTTTTGGTACCTTACGTTCCGCTATATCGGCTAAGGTAGCACTAGGAGAACCACTGCGATTGTGCCCCGGTTGAGCTGGGTTAAGCACCTTAGTGGAGAAAGCTAAAACTGACTGTCATGATGAGGCGAGAGACCGGTCGTTGTTCGAGAGGTTTTTCGAGTCCCTAAAGGCTTATGCCGCTTCGAGCGAGGAGCTGGATAACCCCAGCCAAGGCATGGATAGCGCCCCGAACTCGGTCCTCCGAACTAGGGGCTTCGCTGAAATTTAAAATTATAAAGTTCTATGGCTAAGTGAGAGTGTTCAAGCATTATAGTCCGATTGCCTGGTTCGTTGTGCTGAGCGCCTCCCTCGAAGGACCCAACCATGGGAAAAAGAGTGCCCAGGATTATCACCGAACACCCCAGCACTAGTGGCATGGGGGCAGAAGCCGACGACTGGCCATCTCTCAATTTTTGATAAACGGCCACACAGAAAATAATATTTTAAATTCAATAAGCATTGCTTCGCGCATATGAACAAGTTTTCAGCACACAGGACAAACACGAGCGAATTCATTCAAAAATTACATCCTTGGTGCACTCATCTGCCACAAGGCGGGCACCTGCAAGAACATCCTTATAGTAGTTCTCCGGCTTGCGATGCTCCTTCCCCGGCGGCGGCCCGTCCGTCACAAGCTTCTCACCGTCCAGCTTACCCCAGTGCACCTTTACACGGGCAAGGGCCCTACGGGCACCTTCGATGCAGGCGGAGCGCTTGATGACCTCGAGCCTTGGACAGGCCTCCACCAGCCGCCGCACCAGCCCGAAGTAGCTCCCAGGCAAGGCCTCTCCGGGCCACAGCCGAACTATGAAGCCCTTCATGGCCTGTTCGGCCGCCTTGTGGAGTTCGGCCAGCTGCTTCAGCTGGTCGCTCAAGGGCATAGGGTGTCCGGCCTCAGCATACTGAGACCAGAATACCTTCTCCGTCGAGCTGCCCTCTTCAGCTCGGTAGAATGCGGCGGCATCGGACACACTGCGGGGAAGATCTGCGAAGGCCCCTGGAGAACTCCGGATTCGGGTAAGTAACAAGTAGTTTACTTTTATGTTTCTGCTTTGCATAAAGAATGCCTTACCCGCTGCTATCTTCTTCATATCCTCCAACTCTCGGAGAGCCTTCTGGGCTTCAGCCTTGCCAGACTTGGCAGTCTAAAGGGCCGTCGCGAGCTCGGACGCTTGGGTCTTTGACTCAAGCTCCAAACTCTCATGTTTCTTCATGAGAGCCTGAAGCTCTTGCTGCACCTCGCCGACCTGAGACCCAAGTTTCTCTCGCTCGGTGCGCTCCGCGGCCGTTTTCTTTTCGGCCTCGGACAGCGCCTGCTTGAGGGTCGCCACCTCAGTCGTGGCCCCTACAATAAGCAGCACAATCCTGTTATTTTTTGCAATCGCGCCTCTCTATAGGCACCTTTTTATAAGGTATTTCTTACCTTCTTTCTCCTCGAGCTGCTGCTTGGCACGGCCGAGCTCTTGCTCGGACCGCTCGAGTCCCTATTTTAGGATATCCACCTCTGCAGCCAGTGCGGCGGTGGCTAGCAGCGAAGCCTGCATACGTATATTGACTTCTTTATTAGACTCCTGCGAAATTTCATAGATCCTCTATTCGGCTTTTCTTTCCGAACGCCAAACAGAGCATCAGGGGCTATTGTCTATGCGGTAATATTTTTACATATTTTTACTTACCTCGAAGCTTGTTAGGAGGCCAGCGCAAGCTTCATTCAGCCCGCTCTTGGCGGACTGAACCTTCTGGATCACTGTACTCATAATAGTACGATGTTCCTCGTCGATGGAGGCACCTTCGAGCACCTCCAGCAGATTGTCCGGCGCCTCCGGTTGGACGGAGGCTGCCGGCTCAGAAGGCTTGCTCCTCTTGGAAGGAGTTCGCCTGCCGCGGTCCGGAATCATTGAAGATTCCGGCACGGTGTCTGGCTTAAGGCCGGACTTGGAGCCCTGGGGGGTCTTGTCCCCTTCACTCCTGGGGTCCAGGAGGTCGCCTTGCGGCTCCTCCAGGACCACCTCCTCCTGCCCTGGAGCTCGTTGTGACGGCACTTCGGCGTCATCCGCAGTGCGGGGGGAGACAGCGGGCAGAATAGAGTTCACGTCCGATGAATCCAGGGAGCCGCTCGACGACTCGTTGAGTGCGGCCCGGGGCGGGCTGCATGATTATATTCGACATTAGGGGAAGCTGTGCAACAAAAGGAATATCATGAGTTACTGTGGTATCTGAACACTTACGATTTCGTCGGACGCTTGGCCCTGTCCGGCCATTCCTCTTCGCCCTCTTCGGTGTCAGGTGCGTAGTCTGGCGGAGGGGTCTTCCTTTTTCTAGACCCCTCGGCCTCCCCCGTTGGGGCGACCTTCCTCTTCTCTCCTCCCTCCACTTGAGAGGGAGAGTCTTCTTCTTCCTCCTCCTCATTCTCGCGGGAGGAGGGAGCCTCGGACTCGTCAGATGACAAGTCCGACACCACCATGTTGCGGGCACTCTTTCGAGTACCCGTGGTCTTCTTCTTCTTGACCTTCTTCTCCGGCACCACATAAGGCGCCGAGGCCAGCAGCTTCACCAGTAAAGCTGGGGCTGGATCTTCGGGCAGTGGAGCCGGACAGTTAATCGGCTCGGCTATCACCCGCCAAGCCTGTCAGAGGAAAGGGAGTTTAGATCCCGCATAGTGTCAAACTATGAAAAAAGGCTTAACATCCTGTGAAGGATGTAGATGGCATACCTTGCTAGCGTGACGCTGCGAGCTGTATCCGCGGTCCTCGGAAGCGGATGCGGGAGCCTCGGCGCCCTTGAATAGCACCCTCCAGGTGTCTCCATACGTCGTGTCGAAGAGCCTGTTGAGAGTTTGGTGCTGTGCTGGGTCGAACTCCCACAGATTAAAATCCCGTTGTTGGCACGGGAGGATCCGGCGGAAGAGCATAACCTGGATTATATTAACAAGCCGGACTGGCTTGTTCACCAGGGACTGGATGCATGTTTGCAATCCGGTCACCTCTTTCTCGTCACCCCACGACAGGCCCGTCTCTTTCCAGGATATAAGCCGCGTGGGGGGCCGGATCAGAATTCAGGGGCTGCGGTCCATTCCGGATCGCGTGGCTCGGTGATATAAAACCACCCGGCTTGCCATCCCTTTAGGGTCTCCACGAAAGAGCCCTCGAACCATAGGATGTTGGCCATCTTGCCCTCCATAGCGCCTCCGCACTCCGCCTGGCTGCGGCGCACCACCTTGGGCTTGACGTTGAAGGTCTTGAGCCAGAGGCCGAAATGGGGGCGGACGCGGAGAAAGGCCTCGCACACGATGATAAATGCCGAGATGTTGAGGATGAAGTTTGGAGCCAGATCATGGAAATCCAGGCCGTAGTAGAACATGAGCCCTCGGACAAATGGGTGGAGTCGAAAACCTAGTCCGCGGAGGAAGTGGTGGAAAAACACGACCCTCTCATGGGGCCTTGGGGTGGGGATAAGCTGCCCCTCTTCGGGAAGCCGGTGCGCGATGTCCTTGGACAGGTATCCGGCCATCCTTAGCTTTTTTACTTTACCCTCCGTAGCGGAGGAGACCATCCATTTGCCTCCCGCTCCGGACATTCCTGGAGAAGGTTGAGGTGGGATGTGCGGGCTTGGGCGCTGGAGCTCGGGTGCGCGAGGGATGGATAGGCAAGGGAGGAAGAAGGCGTAGGTAAAAAGGGTAGATCCTTATCCCCTTATATAGGTGGATGCAGTTATGCGTCCCCACCTACCTAATAAATCTCACTTGCCTCCCGAGCACCGTGATAAATGGCACGGTTGGGTTACCCATGTCCGTATTGATGAGAATCTCGTAAAAAGGGTACACGATCTCTGCTTTGACAAGACGTGCCAAGGAAACCGCCTCGCAAAACATGCTGAGGAGGAAAAGTAAAAATGATTTGAGTAAAGGGCTTGTTTGTGGTGTGATGGCGCACTGCAGAATACGTCAGCAGATTTGATTTGTGTTAATATTATTCTCTCTATGGCAATATGTGGAAGCTTATTTTACAGAGCCGGACACTACTCTTGGTGTTTACAATCTTCTATGAAGGACTTGGAGGAGGAACCCGCCTTGCAATGCCGAAGACAATTTGCGCGCCGGACTCGTTGTCATTGAAGCCTGGTTCAGGGGCTACTGAGGGAGTCCTGGATTAGGGGGTGTTCAGGTAGCTGGACTATACCTTCAGCCGGACTCCTGGATTATGAAGATACAAGATTGAAGACTTCGTCCCATGTCCGGATGGGACTTTCCTTGGCGTGGAAGGCAAGCTTGGCGATGCGGATATTCAAGATCTCCTACCATTGTAACCGACTCTATGTAACCCTAACCCTATCCGGTGTCTACATAAACCGGAGGGTTTTAGTCCGTAGGACAACTTCATCAACTCCATAGGCAACAATCATATCATAGGCTAGCTTCTAGGGTTTAGCCTCCTTGATCTCGTGGTAGATCTACTATTGTACTACCCATATCATCAATATTAATCAAGCAGGACGTAGGGTTTTACCTCCATCAAGAGGGCCTGAACCTGGGTAAAACATATTGTTCCCTGCCTTCTGTTACTATCCGGCCTAGACGCATAGTTCGGGACCTCCTACCCGAGATCCGCCGGTTTTGACACCGATAGTGTGATGAATGCTGTTGCGGCTTGGTCTGATTCTGCCATCTTGATTTGATGGTAACCGGAGTATGCGTCGAGGAAACACAACAAATCGTGTCCTGCGGTGGCATCGATAATTTGATCGATACGGGGGAGGGGGAAGGGATCCTTTGGGCAAGCCTTGTTAAGGTCTTTAAAATCGACACACAGGCACCAGGATTTGTCCTTCTTTGGTACCATCACCAGGTTTGCTAGCCAGTCCGGATGTTTTATGTCTCTAATGAATCCGGCCTCCAATAGCTTGGCTAGCTCCTCTCCCATAGCCTGTCTCTTGGGTTCGGAAAAACGCCGAAGGGCTTGTTTGACATGTTTAAATCCTTTTAGGATATTTAAGCTGTGTTCGGCCAGCCTGCGTGGGATCCCTGGCATGTCTGAAGGGTGCCAGGCGAAAATGTCCCAGTTCTCTCGTAGGAACTCTCGCGGCACGGCATCTACATCAGGGTTCAGTCGTGCCCCAATGGAAGCTGTTTTATTGGGGTCCGTTGGATGGACCCGGAATTTGACTATTTCATCAGCTGGCTTGAAGGATGTGGATTTGGATCTCTTGTCGAGTATCACATCATCCCTGTTGACCGTGGAGCGCAGCGCAGTCAGTTCCTCGGCTGCTAAGGCTTCGGATAGTGCCTCAAGGGCTAATGCGTCCGTCTTGTTTTCGGCGCGGAGTGCTATGTCCGGTTCACTAGCTAGAGTGATAATTCCGTTCGGCCCGGGCATCTTAAGCTTCATGTACCCGTAATGGGGTATTGCTTGGAAGATTGTGAATGGTTCCCGCCCTAGTAAAGTGTGATATCCTCTTTTGAACGGGGCCACCTGAAACATGACTTCTTCGGACCTGTAATTATCCGGCATGCTGAACACTACATCTAGCGTGATTTTTCCTGTGCAGCGCGCTTCCCGACTGGGGATTATTCCTCTAAAGGTTGTGCTGCTTCGCTCGATGCGGTTCCAGTCTATTTCCATTTTTTGAAGGGTTTCCTCATAAATGAGGTTCAGTCCACTACCTCCATCCATGAGCACCTTGGTGAGGCGAAAGCCGTCCACTATGGGACTGAGGACCAATGCGGCTGGTGCTCGGGCTGTTCGGAATCTAGGTTCATCACTTGCGTTGAAGGTAATAGCAGTGTCGCTCCATGGATTTATTGTTGCAACTTGATAGACTTCGGCGAGGCCGCGGAGTGTTCTTTTTCGCATATTGTTTGATGCGAAAGTCTCGAAGACTGTCAGAACGGTACTGGTGTCCTCGGGCTGGCTTTCTGCGTCCTCCGGAATTAAGAGGTCCTCGCCAATTTTGGCCACCTGCCGGAGTATCCAACATGCTCTAAGGCTGTGAGTTGGTGTGGCGTCCTCTGTACTGTGAATTCTACAGGATCCATCAAGCCACCTTTCCAGTACGGTTCCATGCCCTGTAGAGGGTTTTGGCTTTTTGGTGTTTATCCCGGGTGTCCTATGATGATGCACCCTCTTAGTTCGGACGGGATTATTATTCAAGGCCGGATTATCCCAAAATTTTATTTCGGTTTTCCAGGCGCTTTCCATCGCACAGTATTTTTGTACTATGGACGCCAAGTCAGCGAAGCATGTAATATCACGACGACTTACGGCGTTAAGGATTCCCTCGTCCGTGCAATTACTACAGAAAATTGAGATTGCGTTTCCCTCGCGGCAATCCTTTATCCTGTTCATAACCAGGAGGAATCTGGCCCAGTAATGATGTACTGTTTCCTCGGGCCTCTGCCTGATTTGGGAGAGATCGCTTATGTTCGGTTGGGCGGGTGTCGTTGAATCTGAAACCTCACCCAATCCAAGATTCGGAGGCCGAAGAGTTTCCGAACTCTGAAGTTCGGATTCTTGGATGTTGTCCAACGAATCTAGCCCGTTGCCTGATCCTAAGCTCCGGTCTTGAGTTACATCCTCCCCTCCGCGGGTATCCGGCCTGGAGGGGTCGGGAATTCGGACGTAGCTAGTCCTTAAAATAGATGAAGGGTTGCCGCCACTGCGCCTCTACCACGGCAACGTGGTGGGTGACTTGGGGAGAGTTAATTTCTCTTAGATCGGGTTTGAGCCCAACCTGGTCGTAATCCATAGCGACCCCCAGGGCAGCGATGCGATCCAAGAGCTCATTTACGGAAGAGAGCTCCATTGGATCTAGCTGCTCGACGAGCTCCGAGCTGACATGTAGCTTGCTTTTGATGACCCGAGAGGTCACCGTCGGTACAACAGCCGAACAGGCGGTCATGAGGAAACAACCTAGCCGGAGAGTTTGGCCGAAAGCCAAGGCTCCCTTAGCAACGGCGCCGTCTTTAAAGACGGGAGGAGGCATCCTTCCTGATTGCGACGGCACAGAGGAACTCTCAATGAAAGCACCAATGTCGATGTCAAAACCGGCGGATCTCGGGTAGGGGGTCCTGAACTGTGCGTCAAGGCCGGATGGTAACAGGAGACAAAGGACACAATGTTTTTACCCAGGTTCGGGCCCTCTCGATGGAGGTAATACCCTACTCCTACTTGATTAATATTGATGATATGGGTAGTACAAGAGTAGATCTACCACGAGATCAAGGAGGCTAAACCCTAGAAGCTAGCCTATGGTATGATTGTTGTATATGGAGTTGATGTCCTACGGACTACAACCCTCCGGTTTATATAGACACCGGATAGGGTTAGGGTTACACAGAGTCGGTTACAATGGTAGGAGATCTTGAATATCCGCATCGCCAAGCTTGCCTTCCACGCCAAGGAAAGTCCCATCCAGACACGGGACGAAGTCTTCAATCTTGTATCATCATAGTCCAGGAGTCCGGCTACCCGAACACCCCCTAGTCCAGGACTCCCTCACCTACCTATTATGGCATTTCCATAGCCATTCCGAGATATATTGCCATGCAACTTTCCACCGTTTCATTTATGACACACTTCATCATTGTCATATTGCTTTGCATGATCATGTAGTTGATATTGTATTTGTGGCAAAGCCACCATGCATAATTTATCATACATGTCACTCTTGATTCATTGCACTTCCCGGTACACCGCCGGATGCATTCATATAGAGTCATATTTTGTTCTAGTATCGAGTTGTAATCATTGAGTTGTAAATAAATAGAAGTGTGATGATCATCATTAACAGAGCATTGTCCCAAATAAAAAAAAGGGAAATCCCAAATAAAAAAAGAAAAGGCCCAAAAAAGAAAGAAATCAAAAGGGGCAATGCTACTATCCTTTTTTCCACACTTGTGCTTCAAAGTAGCACCATGATCTTTATGATAGAGAGTCTATTGTTTTGTCACTTTCATATACTAGTGGGAATTTTTCATTATAGAACTTGGCTTGTATATTCCAACAATGGGCTTCCTCAAATGCCCTAGGTCTTTGTGAGCAAGCAAGTTGGATGCACACCCACTTAGTTTCTTTTGTTGAGCATTCATACATTTATAGCTCTAGTGCATCCGTTGCATGGTAATCCCTACTCCTTGCATTGACATCAATTGATGGGCATCTCCCTAGCCCGTTGATTAGCCGCATCGATGTGAGACTTTCTCCTTTTTGGCCTTCTCCACATAACCCCCTATCATTATTCTATTCCACCCATACTGCTACATCCATGGCTCACGCTCATGTATTGCGTGAAAGTTGAAAAAGGTTTGAGATTACTAAAGTATGAAACAATTGCTTGGCTTGTCATCGGGGTTGTGCATGATGAGAGCATTCTTGTGTGACGAAAATCGAGCATGACCAAACTATATGATTTTGTATGGATGAACTTTCTTTTGCCATGTTATTTTGAGAAGACATGATTGCTTAGTTAGTATGCTGGAAGTATTATTGTTTTTATGTCAATATTAAACTTTTGTCTTGAATCTTTCAGATCTAAACATTCATGCCACAATAAAGAAAATTACATTGAGAATTATGCTAGGTAGCATTCCACATCAAAAATTCTGTTTTTATCATTTACCTACTCGAGGACGATCAGGAATTAAGATTGGGGATGCTTGATACGTCTCCAACGTGTCTATAATTTTTTATTGTTCCATGCTATTATATTATCTGTTTTGGATGTTAATGGTCTCATTTATACACCTTTATATTACTTTTGGGACTAACCTACTAACCCAAGGCCCAGTGCAAATTGCTAATTTTTTTTGCCTATTTCAGTGTTTCGCAGAAAAGGAATATCAAACGGAATCCAAACGGAATGAAACCTTCAGGAGAGTTATTTTTGGAACAAACATGGTCCAGGGGACTTGGAGTAGACGTCAAGAAATCAACGAGGAAGCCACGAGGCAGGGAGGTGCGCGTGCCCCCCTGGGTGCGCCCCCACCCTCGTGGGCCCCTCGTGGCTCCACCGACCTACTTCTTCCTCCTATATATACCCATATACCCCGAAAACATCCAGGAGCACCACGAAACCCTATTTCCACTACCACAACCTTCAGTACCCAAGATATCCCATCTTGGGGCCTTTTCCGGAGCTCCGCCGGAGGGGGAATCGATCACGGAGGGCTTCTACATCAACACCGTAGCCTCTTCGATTATGTGTGAGTAGTTTACCTCAGACCTTCGGGTCCATAGTTATTAGCTAGATGGCTTCTTCTCCCTCTTTGGATCGCAATACAATGTTCTCCTCGATCTTATTGGAGATCTATTCGATGTAACTCTTTTTGTGGTGTGTTTGTCGAGATCTGATGAATTATGGGTTTATGATCAAGTTTATCTATGAACAATACTTGATTCTTCTATGAAATCTTTTATGTATGATTGGTTATCTTTGCAAGTCTCTTTGAATTATTAGTTTGGTTTGGCCTACTAGATTGATCTTTCTTGCAATGGGAGAAGTGCTTAGCTTTGGGTTCAATCTTGCGGTGTCCTTTCCTAGTGATAGTAGGGGCAGCAAGGCACGTATTGTATTGTTGCCATCGAGGATAAAAAGATGGGGTTTATATCATATTGCTTGAGTTTATCCCTCTACATCATGTCATCTTGCTTAATGCATTACTCTGTTCTTATGAACTTAATACTCTAGATGCATGCTGGATAGCGGTCGATGTGTGTAGTAATAGTACTAGATGCAGAATCGTTTTGGTCTACCTATCGCGGACGTGATGCCTATATACATGATCATGCCTAGATATTGTCATAATTATTTACTTTTCTATCAATTGCTCGACAGTAATTTGTTCACCACCGTAATACTTATGCTATCTTGAGAGAAACCACTAGTGAAACCTATGGCCCTCGGGTCTATTTTCTATTATAATAATCTCCCGTCAACTAGCTATTTCTGGCACCATTTATTTTGCAATCTTTATATTCCAATATATATCATAAAAATACCAAAAATAATTATCTTATTATTATAATCTCTATCAGATATCAATGAACACCACTACAAACTTATCCAAAAACTCCATGAACACTTTATTCATTATACTCATGAAGTAGGCAGAGGCGTTGGTCAATCCAAATGACATGACCATGTACTCATATAGCCCATACCTTATGGTGAAAGTTGTATTAGGTATATCCTTTTCTCGGATCTTCAACCGGTGGTATCCTGACCGCAAATCGATCTTGGAAAATACTTTAGCTCCTTGCAGTTGGTCAAACAAATCGTTGATCGTCGGTAGCGGGTACATGTTCTTGATCATCACTTCATTCAATGCTCGATAATCAACAACCATTATCAAAGATCCATCCTTCTTATCAACCAAGAGCACTGGGGCTCCCCACTGGGATGAACTTCGTCGAATGTAACCTTTCTCCAATAACTCCTTAATCTGCTTCTTAATTTCCTTCAGATCATTTGCGGGCATCCGGTATGGCCTCTTTGATATTGGTCCGGTGCGTGGCAACAGCTCTATCAAAAATTCTATATCCCGATCTGGCGCCATGCCTGGTAGTTCCTCTGGGAATACATCCGGGTAAACCTTCACTATAGGCACTTCTTCCGGAACAACCCCCGAGAGAGAATTTACTTGGGTCCTCCCTGGCGCATGCCTAGACACATACTTGATCCTTTTTCCCTCCGGGGTGGTGAGTAAAATTGACTTACTAGCACAATCGATGTTTCCTCCATACTTCGATAACCAATCCATGCCTAATATTTTATCCAATCCTTGGGACTCGGAAACTATTAGGTCTGAGCGGAAAACATAGCTACCAATGGTTAAGGGTAACCGATCACACCATCGGCTGGCCATATACTCCGCTCCTGGCGAGCTTACTAACATGGGTGACCTAAGGGCTAAGGTTGGTAACTTAAACTTGTCCACAAATGCCCTTGATATTGATGAATGTGATGCACCAGTATCAAAAAGAATGAGTGCAGTAAATGACTTAATCAAAAACTTACCGATCACTGTGTCCGGCTGTTCTTCAACCTCCTCCACATTGATGTGGTTCACCTGACCTCTGGTGAAGGGATTGGGCTTCGTCCCAGAGTTTCCATTTCCATTGCCATTCTTCAACTCAGAACAGTCGTTGGCTTTGTGCCCAGTCTTCTCGCACTTGTAACAGGTAACATGGCTCAGGTCCTTCTTGGCGGGGGTTGCTGGGTTGGGGCGGTTCTGACTACTGCTTGCTCCATTCCTGTTTCCATTCTTAGGCCCATTGTGGTTATGGGAACTTCCTCCATTGTGACTATGGCCTCCATGGTTATGGGTGTAACCTCCGGGATTAGGGGTAAAGCGAGGCTTCCGCTGAGCTCCGGAATTGTACTTCCCCTGTCCATACTTTCGTTTGCGGCTCTCTATCTGTTGTTGTTTGCTTTCAATCATAAGGGCCCGGTCTACCAACTCCTGATAGTTAGTGAATGTTGCCACCATCAACTACATACTCATCTCATCATTCAGCCCTTCCATAAACTTCTCCTGCTTCGCGGCATCTGTGGCCACATCATCTAGGGCATAGCGGGCTAACTTGCTAAACTCATCCATGTACTGCCCCACAGTGCGACTTCCCTGGCGTAAGTTGCGAAACTCACACTTCTTCATATTCATTGCTCCTCTATAGACATGGGTTGTGCGGAAACCTTGCTGAAACGGATCCCATGTGACATTGGCTATGGGAAAAGTGGATGTGTAATTCTCCCACCATGATGCTGTTGGTCCATCCAATTGATGTGCGACAAAGCGCACCTTCTCCACATCTATGCAGCATGCGGTGGTCAACTCCCTTCCAATCCTGCGTTGATGATCTTCCACGATACTTGCGAAATAACAGTGAGCAACGCCAGCGATAGTCACACAAGAAATAGGCGTAGAAGAAAACAACCTTCGGATCAAACGAAAAGGATAAGAAGCCAAAGGAGAAGACTCAGCACCAAAACTGATATGAGATCAGTCACGAGCACAGCAGCAACAAATCCTGGGATTCGCAGGTACACATCCTGGCTGCCTCCCAACATGAGGACTTTTCTGTAGTTTTATTCAACTCTCCACTAAAACCAATCTCCACCTGATACAAAACTGAATATGCCCAATATATAGGCGACGCCAACCAGCCGCAAACGGCGTACCAAATTCTAACCGACTCAATCACGTATACTATTTTAAAAGAAAACAAGGACACGTCTTCTCTTGCCTAATACTAGTATTTCTTAATTAAATACACTAATTAATCTTCCGGCCACATTGATTACATATGACTTGTTTATAAAAGAAAGGACTTTGCCTGCTACTGAACGAAGACGGCACCAGCATCCATTTATCTTGGAGGAGTCCTGAAATTTGGTTTGACAGTAGCCTTCTTCGGTTCAACTGGTGGAATCTCGAAATTAAACGAACCGATCAGTAACACATTTGGTGGCTCATATCTTGAATGCTCTAGTATACTTTCATCTGGATATCTTGTCAAGCGCATCTTTTGTTCAGCACGTGGAGCAACACCAAGTAAACCTGTTGTGTTTCGCACTGGAAAAATAATAGAACCATTGTTGCGCATACCATCCTCTCCCTCTTGAATCGAAGCCGTCCTCGGTTTCGAAATAACCTTTGCAATCTTTTTTTGAAGAGAAGCATCAACATCTACCTTGATTGCATCAGTAAACATTGGTCGTAGCACATGTCGTCTTCCTTTGTTCCAAAATGAATAAGTGTTGGACCTCCCGTCATGTATGGCACCACGATCATATTGCCATGGCCTTCCCAATAATAAGTGGCATGCATCCATGGGCAAAACATCACATACCACCATATCAGTATAGTCGCTAACCGAAAAATTGATGCGCACCTTGTGTGTAACCTTCAACTTTCCTGTGTGATGCATCCACTCGACACGATGAGGTTGTGGATGTTTCCACACACGTAATCCTAAAGAATCCACCAAACCCTTGCTGACCGCATTGGTGTAGCTTCCACCATTGATGATCAACTTACAATTGCTATTGTTGACCTTGCACCGAGTCTGAAAAATATTCCAACGTTGTCCCTTATCCTCAATGTAATCCTCTTGCTCTCGTTGCACCATTAGTGATGGATATGATTCTATAGCTTCAAAAATCACAACCACATTTTTAGCAACCTTAGATTTTTCACTAGAAGTGTCAGAAACTGCCTCTTCATCACAAGCAGATGCATATCCATCTCTTGTGAGCAACACTATTTTCTCATTAGGACATTCATGCTTCATATGTCCCCTTCCACCACACTTGAAACACTCTATGTCACTAGTGCATGTGGTCGACTACGCACTAGAATCAGCCCTCGATAGTCTTAATTTAGAAGCATCCTTCTGCACATAATGATGAGAGCGATTTGATGTTGCCGCCCTAGAGCTAGGAACGACATCCTCACTCATATGTAGCGAGCGATGCCATGTGTTCAAAGTGGTACTAGAAACTTTGTTGACTTGGTGTCGCTTAATATGTTGTTCCGCACGCACAGCTTGGTGCACAAGATCTTGTATGTTGTAGTATACCACCATCTCAACACGATCCTGCACCTCAATATTTAGTCCATTAAAGAAACGTGCCATGGTCGCCTCCGGATCCTCCGTTGTCCCTGTACGTATCATAAGCAATTCCATCTCCTTATAATATTCATCAACACTCATATTACCTTGAGAGAGCCGCTACAAGTTGTTGTACATATCTCTTCTATAGTGCTCAGGAACAAAATGTCGCCTCATGAATTCTTTCATCCCTCACCAAGTCATTGGACGATGTTGCGACCAGAAAATTTGATTCCACCAAATTAGCGCGTAACCCGTGAACTCAATTCCAGCAAGTTGAACTTTCTTCTCTTTGCTATAATGATGGGCATCAGAAATTTGATCAACACGCATCTCCCGCTCCAAATAGACTTTTGGTTCACACTTGCCGGAGAACGAAGGAATTGAAACTTTTATGCACCCAATTCCATCATCCAAAGGAACATGCACAGCTTGACCAACTCGGTCATGCACTCCGCCATGAACAGAAGTTTTAGGACGAGGCTCATAGTGTCGTGCTTGTGGCGCGTACCCCGCCTCATGGTCAACTCCGTCGTCGACGCCATCATCTCCAGCATGAGGTTGTGCTTCCAAACGGCGATCATTCACACCGGCATGTCCGTCGGAGTAGTCTATGATGGTGCAAAATTTGTTGTCGGCATATTGATGATGCCTGCCAAACCATTGATCCGAGTGATCAGGAGATCTATCCTTTTGTCGAGCGCATCATGACATTGCTTGATGGAGTTGCATGTGTGGTCAAAACCATCTCGAATATTTCGCGGAATATCATCCGCATACACTGGACGTACAATTTCCTCAGAATCAGCGGCAACCTCATCACCCTTGTTGACCGAGGTTGACATCTTGATCAACATAGTACCGTGAACAACCTTAGCTCTGAATACCACTTGATGAGACTCGACTAGACGACGAGTCACTGGTTGGTCCGATCTTCCATGATACTTGCAAAATAACAGTGAACAACGACATCAATAGTCACACAAGAAATAGGCGTAGAAGAAAACAACCTTCGGATCAAATAAAAAGGATAAGAAGCCAAAGGAGAAGACTCAGCACCAAAACTGATATGAGATCAGTCACGAGCACACCAGCAATGAATCCTGGGATTCACAGGTACACATCTTGGCTGCCTCCCAACGTGAGGACTTTTCTATAGTTTTATTCAACTCTCCACTAAAACCAATCTCCCCCTGATACAAAACTGAATATGCCCAATATATAGGCGACGCCAATGAGCCGCAAACGGTGTACCAAATTCTAACAGACTCAATGACGTTTACTATTTTAAAAGAAAAGAAGGACACGTCTTCTCTCGCCTAGTACTAGTATTTCTTAATTAAATACATTAATTAATCTTCCGGCCATGTTGATTACATATGACTTCTTTAGAAAAGAAAGGACTTTGCATGCTATTAAATGAAGACAGCACCAGCATCCATTTATCTTGGAGGAGTCCTAAAGTTTGGTTTGACAATATCCTTCTTCGGTTCGACTGGTGGAATCTCAAAATTTAATGAACCAATCTGTAACATTTGGTGGATCATATCTTGAATGCTCCAGTATACTTTCATCGGAACATCTTGTCAAGCGCGTCTTTTGTTCAGCACGTGGAGCAGCACCAAGTAAACAGGCTGTGTTTCGCACTAGAAAAATAATAGAACCATTGTTGCGCAGATCATGTGTAGCCAGTCATCAGCAACAATCGGCTCGGTGCTACTGGAAAACACAGGCGGATTCAGCCCTAGAAAATGGGCTAAGTCGTCAACTGGAGGTGGTGGCGGTGGGTTGTTGTTGTTGTTGTTGTTGCCATGGTTCTGGACTAGTAGTTCCATCAAGGCATTCTGCTGTTGGATCAACTAAGTGAGCTCCGGTGGGAAAACAAATCCGGGGTCACATCTCGGAGGCATCTAATGGGTTTAGAGGGGAGAGATTAGAATAGAATGAGGTCTAATGAGAAAACACTACCCATATGCACATGAGAGAAACACATTCATATCACACCACAATCGTAGGTAATGATGGTTTCTTTTCTACATGCAGCAGAGACTCGTCAAGTCAGAAGGATATAAAGGCAGCATGGGGAAGCGGAGGCGCCCCCGTCCAGTCAATTGCCACGCGGCGATCAAGCCCACGGGCGGTTGGGGCCCGCGGCGCTCCGCACTTGCCCTTTGGCTTCGCCTCGAAGCCAAGTCCGAGTGTGCCTTGGGCCCGGGGGCTACTGTCGACGTCCTGGGAACGGGGGTACCCAAACCTACCTGCCTGCTGCCCATAGCGTGGCTCCATCAGCGGCCTGGTACGGCCCACCATCTACAGCGACAACTCAAGACCCTCGCGAGGGGCGAAGCCTCGCGAGGCGGATGACGCCAAGACCTCCCTGGGGGCAGCCTCACCAGGCTGGCTCCCGAGGAGCGGAGATATCTATGCAAGGGGCACCTCGCGAGGTTTACATGATGTGAGCCATGACGACCAAGGCCAGGCGGGTGCCAGCGGGCATAGTGTACCAGTTTTCTCATTGGTGCTAAAGAGGCAGGCGCAGGCGAGGAGTCCCGAGGCATCAGGCAAAGGTTTTCATATCGGTGCAACAAGACCAAGGCCAGTATGATGATACGTCTCCAACATATCTATAATTTTTGATTGTTCCATGCTGTTTTTTATCAATCTTAGATGTTTTATAATCATTTTATATCATTTTTGGTACTAACTTATTGACATAATGCCAAGTGCCAGTTGTTGTCTTTTCCATGTTTTTTTACATCGCAGAAATGAATATCAAACGAAGTCCAAATGCCACGAAACTCCACGATGGGTTTTTATGGGCCAAAAGGAAGGCAATGGACCCTGGTTGCGCCTGGGGGTGCCCCGAGGGGGGCACAACCCACCAGGGCACGCCAGGAGGCCCAGGCGCGATCTGGTGGGTTGTGCCCACCTCGGGTGCCCCCCGGACCGCCTCTTTGCTCTATAAATGCCACAACATTCCAGAAACCCTAAAGGCGTTGATGAAATATTCATCCAGCCGCCGCAGAGTCCAGAACCACCAGATACAATCTAGACACCATCTCGGATGGTGTTCACCACCTCCATTGGTGCCTCTCTGATGATGCATGAGTAGTTCTTTGTAGACCTTCGGGTCCGTAGTTAGTAGCTAGATGGCTTTCTCTCTCTCTCTCTCTCTCACGCTGGATTCTCAATACAATGGTCTCTTGGAGATCCATATGATGTAACTCTTTTGCGGTGTGTTTGTTGGGATCTGATGAACTTCGAGTTTATGATCAGTCATATCTTTTTATATTCATGAAAGTTATTTGCGTTTCTTTGATCTCTCATATGCATGATCTCTTATAGCCTTGTATTTCTTCTCCGATATTTGGGTTTTGTTTGGCCAACTTGACATATTTATCTTGCAATGGGAAGAGGTGCCCGATAATGGGTTCGATCTCACGGTGCTTGATCCCAGTGACAGAAAGGGAACCGACACATATGTATCGTTGCTAGTAAGGATAAAAAGACGAGATCGATATCTACCACCATATAGATAAACGGATCTTGTCTACATCATGTCATCGTTCTTATTGCATTACTCCGTTTTTCCATGAACTTAATACACTAGATGCATGCTGGATAGCGGTCGATGTGTGGACAAATAGTAGTATATGCAGGCAGGAGTCGGTCTACTAATCTTGGACGTGATGCCTATCTAATGATCATTGCCTGGATATCGTCATAATTATTTGAAGTTCTATCAATTGCCCAACAGTAATTTGTTTACCCACCGTTTGCTATTTTTTTCGAGAGAAGCCACTAGTGAGACCTACAGCCCCCGGGTCTTCTTTCTCATATATTTGCCTTGCGATCTACTTTTCCTTTGCATTTTTATTCAGATCTATTAAACCAAAAATACAAAAATACCTTGTTGCATTTTATCTTTATTTATTTTATTTGGCGTTCGATCAATCAATCTACTACAATTTACCTCACATCCGTTTGCCTATCTTGAGGCGCCGTACCCCGGAAGGGATTGGCAACCCCTTTAACACGTCGGGTTGCGAGGTGTTGTTATTTGTGTGCAGGTGCTGCTTACGTTGTGTTGCTTGGTTCTCCTACTAGTTCGATACCTTGGTTTCATAACTGAGGGAAACACCTACCGTTGATGTGCTACATCATCCCTCCCTCTCCAGGGAAATACCGACGTAATTCCAGCTACCATCAAGGAGAATTTCTGGCACCGTTGCCGGGGAGGATCTTCAACATAACCAGGTTCCTAATCACAAATCTCATCTCCTTGCAATTTACATTATTTGCCATTTTCCTCTTGTTTTCCTCTCCCCCACTTCACAAAAATTTGTCGTTTTATTTGCCTCTCTTTTTCCGTTCGTCATTTTCTTGCCGAATCTGTTTTTGTGTGTGAGATCTTGTTTGTCATGATGGATAATTCCTCCTCTATTGCTTTCACTCCCGAGAATGAGTTTCTCAACTCTAAACAAATGGGAGGAGAAAGTTTAAAAGATGCTTGGTATAGAATTTGCAATGCTCATCATAGATCTATCCGTAAGCAATCTACCATTGTGCTTCTGCGTTGTTTTTATGTTGGCATCACCACTTGGTATAGATTCGTCCTTGGTACGATTACCGATGGAAATTTCTTAATGAGTCCTCCTTTTGATGCTCTTAATGCTATGGGAAATTTAGTGGGCTCACCACCTCTTATGGTTAATGAAACAATTTTGACTCTTCAGCATGTTATGGAAAGACTAGAAGCTATTGAAAAGAAAATGCTCACCGAAGATCATATGGAAATTATACATAAAAAGATGCATAATTTTGCTACTAATCTTGGTTCAAAAGAGGGAGATGTCTTTAAGTTGTTAAAAGAGAGGGGTACTTTAATCCATGAAAGAATAGAAGAAAGTTTGTCTCATATCGATAAATGGAAGAAATCTTTAGTAATCTAAGCATGGCTTTTAATACCGCTAAAATTATTGAGGAAACTCATGTAAATAGTAGGAGATCTAGGAACAAGGGTGGAACTTCTAGTGATAGCAATAAAGTAGATCTTAAGATGATTAGTATTCACCCTGATTTTGTTGAAGTGATAAGAGATCCTTTTTGCAATAATAAAATCTTTGAATTTATTCCTAGGAGTATTGTTATTGAAAATATTTATGCCAAATATTTAAGGGATTCTAAGTGTTTGATTGAAGAGTTGGACAAAGATGACAAAACTGAGATCCATGCTTTATGCCTAGCTAAGGGCGTAAAACTATAGCGCATGTTGGGAGGCAACCCAATGAATAAATTTTATTTTTGCTTTTCGCTTTCTGTTCTTGAGTGTTAGCACAATTATGCTACTGTTATGATTGTGTTTCTTATGTTTTAGTTAGTGCTTGTGCCAAGTAAAGCCTTTAGGATCTTCTTGGGCAATAGTTGTTTGATCTTGCTGAAAAAAACAAAAAAAATTATGCTCACAAAATTAATTTTAATTTTTTTACAAGAGAGCGATAAAATACCCATTCCACTTGTAGTAGATCAATTTACAAATTTCTTAGGCCGTCCTATTTTTTAGAATTTTTGGAGTTACAGAAGTATTCGAAATAGTAGATTGCCACAGACTATTCTGTTTTGACAGATTCTGTTTTCTTTGTGTTGTGTGCTTATTTTGATGGCTCTATGGTTTTCTTTGATGAGTTTTTGCCATAGAAAATTTAGAATACAGTAGATATAATATGAAAACAAAATATGAATTAGTTTGATACAGAACTTATGGTAGTGGTTTATTATTCTTATACTAACGGATCTGACAAAGGCTTTGTTGAGTTTTGTGTGATTGAAGTTTTCAAGTTTTGGGTTATCTTACGATGGATTAAGGAAGGATGTAAGAGGCTAAGCTTGGGGATGCCCCGGCATCCCAAGCTATTATCCAAGAATGAGCAACGAACTAAGCTTGGGGATGCCCCCGAGTGGCATCCCCACTTTCTTCCAACAACTATTGGTATTTTACTAAACACGTAATTTTATTGACACAAACCATTTTACTAAGAACCTAACTTTTATTATCTTGCAAAGTACTTCTAGTTTTGTTCTTGCAAAGTAGTTCTAGCATCACTCCTACAAACTATTTTCATACTTGTTTCTGGTAAAGCAAATGCCAAGTGTGCGTAGAGTTGTATGGGTGGTCGATAGAACTTGAGGGAATATTCGTTCTGCCTTTAGCTCCTCGTTGGGTTCGACACTATTATTTATTGAAAAAGCCTACAAATGATCCCCTATATGTCGGTGTCCTAGGAACGGGGGTACCCAGACCTGCCTGCCTGCGGCCCATGGCGTGGCTCCATCAGCGGCATGGTATGGCCCACCATCTGCAGCGACCACTCAAGACCCTCGCGAGGCGGACGACGCCAAGACCTCCCTGGGGGCAGCCTCACCAGGCTGGCTCCCGAGGAGTAGAGATATCTATGCAAGGGGCACATCGCGAGGTTCACATGACGTGAGCCATGACGACCAAGGCCAGGCGGGCACCAGCGGGCGTAGTGTACCAGTTTCCTCTTTGGTGCTAAACAGGCAGGCACAGGCGAGGAGTCCCGAGGCATCAGGCAAAGGTTTTCATATCGGTGCAACAAGACCAAGGCCAGCAGGACGGAGGTCACCGCAGATCCCACTGCAGCGTCACCACCAGAGCCTTTGGCAGGCGAAGACCACCTTTTGTCAGGATAACTTGTACTAGTTGTCCCCCTTCAAACTTGGTTGTTGTTGGATCCCTTCCCGCCTAACATTTGGGAAGAAGACCAGGGCCTCTATAAATAGGGCTAGCCACCACCGTAGCAAAGGACGGATCATTCAGACCATCCTCAAACACACCAGCTCATCGAGCTCAAGAACACCTC
Source organism: Triticum monococcum (assembly GCA_034509565.1). Lineage (NCBI taxonomy): Eukaryota > Viridiplantae > Streptophyta > Magnoliopsida > Poales > Poaceae > Triticum > Triticum monococcum. Next base: position 391,952,905 of record CM067841.1, read on the forward strand.
CCCTCAGGAGGTAATTCATCCGTTGTACTAGTTCATCCCTAGCCCTTGAGGCAACCCACCACAACCACACTGGAGTAGGGTATTATACCACAACGGTGGCCTGAACCAGTATAAACCTCTGTGTCTCGTGTTCCTTGGGTTCGTAGAGCTAGGCCGTGGGATCGTCGAGCGAGCGAGCTAGAGAGGAGGAATACTTCGTGCGCACCCATGTGTTCGTACCTCAAGGGTTTCCCGGAACCCATGATCTGACACTATACTTGTGGGTTATCAAGAGGGGCTTAGCCGCGATCTTGTACTTGCCTAAGCTTCACAAAACACTCCGAGTGGAGAGCAACCCTCCCACTCGGAGGCTTAGCCACGATCTCGTATTCGCCTAAGTTTCAAAAAAACACTCCAAGTGGAGAGCAACCCTCCCACTCGGAAGCTTAGCCGCGATGCCGTATTCGCCTAAGTTTCAAAAAGACACTCCGAGTGGAGAGCGACCGTCCCACTCGAAGGCTTAGCCGTGACCCGGTACTCGCGTAAGTTAAAAACTACTCTGAGTGGAGAGCAATCCTCCCACTCGGGGGCTTAGCCGCGACCTCGTACTCGCCTAAGTTAAAAACTACTCCGAGTGGAGAGCAATCCTCCCACTCGGGGACTTAGCCGCAATCCCTTACTAGCCCAAGTTTCAAAATTACTCCGAGTGGAGAGCAATCCTCCCTCTCGGAGGCTTAGCCACGATCATGTACTCTCCTAAGTATCAAAAGTAGTTTGAGTGGAGAGCAATCCTCCCACTAGGAGGTATACCTGGCCATGGGAAACCCGGCCCGAACGCCCGACCCGACCCGACCCGACTGGTACCCCGGGCCGGGCCTGGGCCTTAATATGCAGCCCGAACAGCAAGTCGGGCCGGGCTCGGGCCTCAATATGTAGCCCAAAATTAGGCCCGGCCCGGCCCAAGCAGCTCCCGATCTGAACTCACCCAACCTGGCCGCAGTAGAGCCCAAGAGCGGCCCAGCTGCCCAGCGCCTCAGCCCCCCGACTCTGCATCTTGCCCCCTCCCCACTCCTCGCTTACCATAACTGCCAAATCCCACGCCCTGTCCCCATCTCTCCTCATGCGCAACATGGTGGCGCCGACAGAACCCTAGCGTGTCCGCATCAGACGGTGGTCGGCGCCCTTCGTCCTCGACCGCGGCCGGCCCCCTTCGTCCTTGACCACGGCCGGCACGCTTCGTCCTTGACCTTGGCCGCCGCGCTGCATCCTCGACCGAGGCCGCCCTGGTCCGTCCTCAACTGCGGCCGGCACACGTCGTCCTGGGCCGTGGCCGCGCTGCACTGTCCTGAACTGCGGTCGCGTTGCTCCGTCCTCAACTGCAGCCGCCCTGCTACATCCTCAACTGCAGCCGCCCTGCTCCGTCCTCGACCGCCGCATCAACAACCGCCGGCCGCTGCAAATATCTTCCTCCCCGTCAGCTGCAACCAGCAAGCCTGCAACTCCAAGCCCCAACCCCAAGGTATACGTTTTGCTGTTGATAAAGTTGTGATGTTTTTGTTTTAGGGTTAGCTGAATGTTAAAGCATACCTTAATGTTGTAGACGTACTGCTTATGCAGAATGGTCAGGATCAAATCCATGCAAAATTTATGCTGTTTATATGGTGCAGAACTGCAGATGAACATTTGTGCTATTTATATGGTGTTGTACTGTTGTACTGCTGTGTACATGCTGCAGTTTGATCATGATGAATAACTTGTTCTGTTGTACTGCTGTGTACATGCTGCAGTTTGATCATGATGAATTCAGGAGGACTAGAAGGACCGGAGGGTGATGAACCAGAGTACCATCCCGAAGAATTAGAAGGGCAGGACGATGGGATGCAATTGTTTATTGTACCTGCGGATCCTCCTCGCACTTGGCGGAAATGTGTAAGGGGAAAGTAGCCAGCTGCTCAAGGAAGTGGAGCCACAGCAGAACATGCACATGCTACTACCGGAGGAGACGCGCAAGGAGATGGAGGTCGTGGAGGCGATGAAGAAGCAGTTACGACTCTGCGGCTAATTAGATCAATTGGGGTGATAATCTCCCTTCTTCTTTTGCTCCTGTGTTTCATCTTTTGCTTCGGGTGTTTCGCCGCACGTGTCATGTTCTCTGCGGGGCATCAATAGAACAATGTGTTTTTTTGAGGGAATGAATAGAACAATGCTAACAATGAGATGACTAGCAAATTAGATCATTTTTATCGCCATATGGCACTGGGCTGCCGTGTTTCGTGCTCCACCGTCGCAGTACTACTCCAGTGGAAAACTTGAGTATACCACACAGTTCTTTGCTCCTCCTCGATCACGTCGTCGGCGCATTTATATGAGTAGTCAAATCACAAGGCCCCATCTTCCAGCAGTAATGAGCCGTCAAATCACAAAGGCCCTCGCCTCTTGTGAAACCGACCAAGCTAGACTGCCCCGCCCTCTAGCCTTTTAAAAAATGTATACTTTTGTATAGCAGTAGTATCGATGGATTGCGCCATGGAGCAAAACTTGAAATTAAAAAAAGGTGGTACATATAGAGAGCGCTCGTCGCCAAATTATGCATATAGTACTATTAAAAAGGCTAGTCACAATAATGGCGTCCAGCACAACCCACCCCTCAAATAAAACTAAGAGGGTGCTTGGATACATTTTAGTCCCATGATTAAAAGTAGTGGGACTAAAACATGCTAGCCTCACCCATGCTTGGATCCAAATACTAAAAAGGCTAAAATCAAGTTAATGAGCATTTATTATCCTCCAAACCCTCCAATCCAGAACTCGCCTGTGTTAAAGGAGAGGAGTTAAATGAGTAGAGAGAGGACTAATCCACATTTTAGTAGGGGTACCCCTGACTAAAAAAATTTAGTCTCAAGACTAGTTTTAGCCCCTCTTTAGTCAGGGGTGCTTGGAACTTTAGCCTCTTAAAGAGACTATTTTTAATCAGACTAAAATAAGTCCCTTGGATCCAAGCACCCTCTAAGCATCCTGGAATTCTTTGACAAAACTAAGCACCCTAAAATTCTTTGACAACTAAACTGCTGGCTATATGATGTTGGCCATATAAATTGTACGTATATATTGTGAAGAAATGAGTGGCAGTACTATACCAACTAAAAGATGAAATGTAAGAAATACTAGTATGTACGTACTGAAGAGTTAAAGTAACGAGAAGAAACATAACATAGTTCTGCTGGGGGCTCAGCACAACACACCCCTCAAATTAAATTAAGCACACCTGAAATTAAACTTTGCAACTATTCCGGTAGACACTGCATTAGAACCACCATGAGCAACAACACTGCCACCTTACTCGGAGTCCTCGTCCACGTCCTCGACTTCGTCCTTGTCCATGTTCCGCTTGGACGATACTTCTCTGCTTGAACCACACACTTGGCTGTTGCTCTTCATCCAACCCATGTAGATATTGAAGCAAAGGTAGCCATCCATTGCAACGTAGTGGATGTGGTATATATCTAGTAAATTCCACTGCCATGCATGACGATGAAACATGTAATGAGGTTTCTCCAGTTTACCATATGAAGGATGAACCATGGCTCCTGCCAGGGTCAGCATTGAAGGCTGACGAGAGGACACCAGCCGATTCTTCTGGAGGTCAAAGGTGTTGCCTACAACGAGGCCTATCCGATGCAAGACTTCTTTGTCGTTACCAAAGTCTACAGTAACGAGTTTGACTAGGTTGCTCTCGAGGAAGTCCTTAAAATCCTGGCACTCAACGTCGGCATGGCATATGTGGTAGACCAAGCATAAGTCATGCAGGCAAACCTGGATCACGGCGGGCTTCTTCCTCTCTTCGTCCTTTAGATCCTTCTCTCGTCCCAGGACTGTGGTGTACTAAACATCTAGCCCAGCGAGCCACTCATCATCTGAGTCTTCGAACATGCGTCTGAAGTGAGAAAGGCATCCTTTCACCGTCGCAGAAGAACGGGTGTAGATGTGAAAGTGCAACTATCCCCAGGTGGTTTTGGTAATTCCAAACAACATATAGCTCATTGAGCTAACATTATTCCAAGATTAATATTTCAGGAAAAGCTCAATGAATGGCATGGCATGGAGGAGGAAAGTGGATCCCTCAAAATTCTAAGGACAAAAAGTTTGGCTCAAGCTTCAAGATCAAGACTCTACATTTTATATTTTAGTGATCCAAGATCACATTGAGTCTATAGGAAAAGCCAATACTATCAAGGAGGGATGAGGTGTTGCTTAATGGCTTGCTTGCTCAAAGTGCTTAGTGATATGCTCCAAAACCCTCAACTACCTTCTCACATCCACATATGACCTAAACCAAAAGTCAAACTCGGCCCCACCGATTCTATCTATCCGGCGCCACCGAGTTTCATATTTCATAGCCACTGCCACAAACCCTAGCAATTCGGTTTCACCGATAGGGATCTCGGTCTCACTGAGATGGGATTGTAATCTCTCTGTTTCCCTTCGTAACGTTTTGGTCTTACCGAGATGAGCGATCGGTCCCACCAATATTGCAATGTAAACTCTATGTTTCCCTTTTGTAACATTTTGGTCTGACCGAGATGAGCGAATCGGTCCCACTAAGTTTACCTGACCAACAGTCTGGTTAGCTTATTACCAAAACCGGTCCCACCGAGTTTGTGTAATCGGTCACACCAAGATTACATTATGCCCTAACCCTAACCATATCGGTCCTACCGAGTTGCATCTCAGTCCCACCGAAAATCCTAACGGTCACTAGGTTTGCTGAATCGGTCCGACCGAGTTTAACCATTCGGTCCCACCGAGTTTGGTAAATTGTGTGTAACAGTTAGATTCTATGTGGAGGCTATATATACCCCTCCACCCACTCTTCATTCGTGGAGAGACCCATTAGAACATACCTACACTTCCAATACACATTTTCTGAGAGAGAACCACCTACACTTGTGTTGAGGTCAAGATATTCCATTCCAACCATATGAATCTTGATCTCTAGCCTTCCCCAAGTTGCTTTCGACTCAAATCTTCTTTCCACCAAATCCAAATCCTGTGAGAGAGAGTTGAGTGTTGGGGAGACTATCATTTGAAGCACAAGAGCAAGGAGTTCATCATCAACACACCATTTGTTACTTCTTGGAGAGTGGTGTCTCCTAGATTGGCTAGGTGTCACTTGGGAGCCTCTGACAAGATTGTGGAGTTGAACCAAGGAGTTTGTAAGGGCAAGGAGATCGCCTACTTCATGAAGCTCTACCGCTAGTGAGGCAAGTCCTTCGTTGGCCACGACCATGATGCAATAGACAAGGTTGCTTCTTCGTGGACCCTTCGTGGGTGGAGCCCTCCATGGACTCGCGCAACCGTTACCCTCCATGGGTTGAAGTCTCCATCAACGTGGATGTACGATAGCACCACCTATCAGAACCACGACAAAAACATCCGTGTCTCCAATTGCGTTTGAATCCTCCAAACCCTTCCCTTTACATTCTTGCAAGTTGCATGCTTTACTTTCCGCTGGTCATATACTTTTTTGCATGCTTGCTTGAATTGTGTGAAGATTGCTTGACTTGTGCTAAGATAGCTAAAATCTGCCAAGAACTAAAATTGGGAAAAGGCTAGATTTTTATTTGGTCAAGTAGTCTAATCACCCCCCCTCTAGACATACTTTCGATCCTACAAGTGGTATCAGAGCTTTGGTCTCCATTTGCTTTGATTTCCATAGCTTTTGGTGGTCATAGCCTTGGTTTCACAACCTAGGAGAGTATGGCGTCTAGCGAGAGAAATTATCACCGTAGAGGTCCTTACTTTGATGGCACTAATTTTGCTAGTTGGAAGCATAAGATGAAAATGCATATTCTTGGACATAACCCCGCCGTTTGGGCTATTGTGTGTGTTGGCTTGCAAGGTGAATTCTTTGATGGGAAAGAACCGAATCATGAAGCTACCGTGGATGAGTTGAAGATGCTACAATACAATGCTCAAGCTTGTGATATCCTCTTCAATGGATTGTGCCCCAAAGAATTCAACAAAATCACCCGTCTTGAGAATGTAAAGGAAATTTGGGATACTTTGATTGATATGCACGAAGGTACCGACTCCGTCCAGGAATCCAAGTTGGATGTGCTTCAAAGTCAACTTGACAAGTTCAAAATGAAGGATGGTGAAGGTGTCCCTGAAATGTACTCTAGGCTTGCTCTTATCACAAATGAGATTGCCGGCTTAGGGAGTGAAGAGATGACCGATAGATTCATCATCAAGAAGATCCTAAGAGCTTGGATGGAAAATATGATACCATGTGCACATTGATCCAAATGATGCCAAATTACAAAGATCTCAAGCCAACGGAAGTCATCGGAAGAATTGTTGCTCATGAGATGTCACTCAAGGATAAAGAGGAACTTCACAACAAATCAAGTGGTGCTTACAAAGCCTCATGTGAAGCCCCCACATCATCGAGTGAGAAACAAACCTTCAATGAAGAATTGAGCTTAATGGTGCAGAACTTCAACAAGTTCTACAAGAGTAGAAGCAAAGAGAGAAGCTCCAAATCAAGGTCCTACAATGACAAAAGATCTTCTAGTCGAGAGCGAAACTGCTACAATTGTGGAAGGCCCGGACACTATTCCAATGAGTGTACGGCCCCCTACAAGAGAAGAGAAGATTCTCCCAAAAGAAGAAGTAGAAGAGAAGAATCACCATCAAGAGAAAGAAGGAGTAGAGATGATCATTATGAACGAAGACCCTCATGGAGAAGCAAGGATTCAGAAAGAAAGGACAAGTCATCAAGGAGCTTCACAAAACGAAGACATCAAGCTCATGTTGGTGAATGGGTATCCGGCTCCGACTCCGACAACCACTCCGAGAGAAGCTATCACTCCGACTCCGAATATACTCAAGATGAAGGTGTTGCCGGTCTAGCACTTGTGACAAACAACTCCTACGACATATTTGATTCACCAAATGAAGGAGTTGGAACATGCTTCATGGCTAAAGGCCCAAAGGTATCACACCCCGAGTATGTTGATTTCAATAGTGATGAAGATGACTTGTTAGGTGATGATGATTTACTTGTTGACAACTCTAGTGATGAATACTACGATGAAACGTCAATTAATCATGCTAATCAAGATAAAACAAATGACAATGATAAGGAGAAGATTGAGTCTCTAACTAAAGAACTAAACACTCTTAAGTTAGCTCATGAAACTATCTTAGGAGATCATCGAGAACTTTTAAGGACTCATGAAAAATTGCGCTTTGAAAAGTTCAACCTTGATAAAGAGCATGAGTTCTTAAAAGCAATCAATGATGATCTTCGCAAGAAAAGTTCTTCTTACATTGCCAAGCTTTTACTCTTATCCACTTACATGCCTCAAGTCAAGTCTAGTAACAAGAACAAGAAAGATTCTTCCTCTAGTAGTAACAATAATCATGCTAAATCCAATATTGTTGCTTCTAGTAGTTCTCTTGATTCCACTAATGATTCTCTTAGCCAAGTTACACTTGAGCAAGAAAATAGCTTATTGAAGGGAATTATAGAGAAAGGTGTTTACAAGAGCCTTGCCGGAAGTAAGAAATTCGAGGAAATTGTACCAAGGAAGGAAGGCAGCGGAAGAATCAATGTGTTGGTTTTGAACAAAAGTTCAATGCCAATGGAGTTGAGTGGGAAGAAGATCAATACCCCAAGACGAATTTTGTTCCTCAACAAGAGAAGTATGATCCTACTTCTCTCAAAGGGACACAAGCTCAAGATGATCTTCCACCACAAGACCACAAGCAAAAAGGCAAGGACAAGCTTCAAGAGGAAATTGATGCATTTGAAGAAGCTCCTAAGGCCATGGTCAAGTGGGTTCCCAAGACTACTTCAAGTTCCACTTCGTCAAGTATAACTACAACATCGAGGATTCCCATCAAGATGGTGTGGATCCCGAAGAAGAAGAACTAGAGAGTTCTTGAGGGTGACTCCGCCAACATACTTCACTCTTATCATCTTGGCAAGAACAAGTGCAATCAACTTTCACATCTTGCACTAGTTTAAGGAGTCACAAACCCTCTTGTTGGTAAGACAAGGGACAAGGTAACCTAAAAGCTTTCATAGACATCATCTTGTGTGTGCATCACTCTATGTCTATGGATATCCTTGTTTGTTCCTTGTGGGACTAACCCGTGTAGGTATTGAAAGTGCAACTCACTCCAATGGATAGGTCCAAATGATCTACATCAACATTGAGCATCCACATCTTCAACATCGACATGAAGTCATCATCGACAAAACCCAAGGTTAGTTCATCCCTCTTAAGGGGGATCTCACATCTAGGGGGAGCTTTACTCTAAGAATTGAGCTAAAGCAACTCTAATGGTGTGAACACAACAATGCTTTATGTAAAAGTGGTAACCCCACTTGTGTTTCGGTCTGACCGATTCCTCCATTTCGGTCATACCGAGATCACTAAGTCGATCTAGGTTTTCAATCTCGGTGCAACCGATTTGAACTTTTCGGTCACACCGAGTTGCTGTAACTGTCAACAGTTATGCATCTCGGTGCCACCGAGTTGTTCCACTCGGTCACACCGACAGGGTCGGGCTATATGTACTCACGGGCAAAATTTTGGAAATTTCTCCGAAACCCCTTCGCCCGCGCATAGCTCGCTCTGCCTCTTGGGTCTTCGGATCGTCCTCCTCGTCGCCAGCCGCCTCCTGTCGCTGGTCTCCGCCGCCGTCAACGGAATTCTTCCTCGCCGTTGCCGCCGTAGTGAGTTCATCGCCGAACTAGGGTATGGACTCGATCATAGTGCTATCCCCATCCGATTCCTAGCACATTGTGTTCATTATGATTCTTACCACGATTGAAACGCTTCTATCCAGTCAAAACACTCCGTAGATTAGAGTTGAATCGAAAATTTAGGGTTAGGTTTCCGCCGTAACCATCTCGGACCCACCGGGTTGCAGAACTCGGTTCCACCGATTCGGCCAAGGCCATTGCACATGTGGTTTTCGGTCTGACCGAGAATTGCAAATCGGTGTGACCGAGTTCAGGACTTTGTGAAACCCTAGCAGTCTCGGTGCCACCGAACTGTGACTCGGTCTGACCGAGTTCACTAGTTTAGGTTCCAACAGCTGCTTCGGTATCACCGAGTTTGCAAATCGGTTGATCCGAAATGCTTTCTGTGGAAAACTAAAACTAAGTTTTTGACTCATTATTTTGCAAAAATCTCTATATTTTGTGATGCTCATCCACTCTATCTCATCTACAATCTATTCATAGGGTCTGCAGTTGGTGTTTGCAACATGTCTGACCAGAGTGACAGCCAGAACAGGTCAGAGGAGCAGGTTCACCTGAGTGAGGGCACTAGTCCCTCTAGCAGCTTAGATGATGGTAGTAGGAGCACTCCCAGCAACTTACCCAAAGCTTCCACTAGAGCAAGCAAGAAGAAAACTTCAGAGTCTGAGGATGAAGACTATGTGGCAGCTGAGGATGAGGCCACATCAAAGAAGAAAGTGGTTAAGAAGGAGTACAGCTCAGCTGCATTTAAGCCAGGGATGAAGATCAAAAGGCCAGCAGGAAGACAACCAATGTCTAAGGCCAGAGCATCCTCTCAAGCATCTTTGGAATCTCAACCCAAAGAGCCTGCTGCAGAAGGAAAGAAAAGGAAGGAAAGGGTCAAGAAGACCATGGCCAGAGTGATTGGAAAGGCTTCCATGATGGAAGAAGAAGAGGAAGAAGAGGTTGCTGCACCAGCACCCAAGGCACAAAAGCTTATGGGTGATGCTATTAGGACAGGGGCTGCATCATCAAAGCCCAAAGAAGCACCCAAAGCTGCCTCCAAGCCCAAGACTGCACCAAAGAGAAATACCAGAAACATACCAGCTGCTGAGAAGAACAAGGCCCCAGTGCCTGAGACTGTTGCTGAAGAAGAAGATGAAGAGCATGTTCTGAGAAAATTGAAGCCAAAAATTCCAGACCACAATGATGCTCACCCTGTGGCTGAGAACATGAAGATCAGGAGAGACTCAGGACTGAGGAAATGGAGAGAGACAGATCCATATGCTACAAGGAGAAGGACTGCTGTTGATTACAGGTTCCACACAAAGGAACAGCAGGATTTCTATGAGACAATTTTGTTGGACAAGAAGCATATAGTGTGTGATATGAGGTGGGTCAACTGGACCTACATGAAGGAAAATGAGGAACACTATCCTAGTGTGTTTGACAGCTTCCGTTCTTGTGGAGTTGCAGACTTTGTTGGGCAGAAGCTCACAAAGTGGAATGAGGAGCTCATAATGCAATTCTACTCCACAGCACACTTCTATCCAAATGGCAGGATAGTATGGATGTCTGAAGGTACAAGGTACTAATCAACTATTGAGGAATGGGCCAATCTGATCAATGCCCCAAAGGAAAGTGAAGATGACTTGGATGTTTATGCCAAGAAAAAGATGGATCACAATTCTATGTCACAGATGTACAAGGAGATTCCTGAAGATGCTCTTGAGACTTTCAAGTTTGGGTCAGTCCATTTTCTTTTGTCAGGACTGCCAGCGATCAACTGGATCCTAAGGCACACTCTTTTGCCCAAGTCAGGTGACCACAACATGATCAGAGGGCATGCAATTAACTTGCTACATATATTTCATGTGCCACAGAAGTTCAAGGTCATGAGCCTTATAGTTGAGAATATCAAGAGGATAGCAGCTGACCAGAAAAGAAGTTGTGGATATGCCCCACAGATCCAGGAGTTGATAAACTCAAAGATGGGCACAGGCACATACTTGTTGGATAAGGAACACTTGCCTATCTATCCTGACTTCAAGGACAACCAAGATGTGATGAATGAAGATGAACCCTCCTCGGTGCAAGCACAAGCAAAGAAGGAGAAGGCAAAGAAAGAGAAGGCTGCCAAGATGCCAACTCAAGAGGAGGCATTTGAGTACTTTTTGAAAAGCAAGCACGACCAGCTTGGTTACTTGATAGCATTATCTCTAAGGATTGAGAAGGGGTTGGCCACCCTAACTCAAAACCAGGAGAGCCTAGAAAGAATCGTGGAACAGCTACAGGATGACATGCAGGAGAGGAAGGGCAAGACAACCACTGACGCATTTGCTAGAGTGCCTCGAGCTCAGAGATCTGCTTCAGTGCCTGTACCAGACACTAGAGTCACTTCATCTGCACCAGCTACAGGTTCAGTGCCACCAGCTCCAGCACCTACCCCATCAGCTCCGTCTACTTCGACTGAAGCCTTCGTCCTTGGCGTTCTCCGGACACCACCACCTGAAGACCAAGCCTGAGAGACGTTCTAGTGCTATGCATTTTCTATGAACTTTTTGGTAACTTGTTGCCAAAGGGGGAGAAAAATGTATAGATCACAGGCTTCAAGAGAGAGAGAGTGTGTGTTGCTTTTTATTCTCTCTTGCTTTGGTGGTTGAACTTTGTTTGTCTTTTGATTGCTTGAGATACTATGCTATTATCTGTGAGACATTGATGATCATGTGGTTGATCATAAGCTACACTTATGCTTGTTAGTTGATATTATCTTACTTATCCTTATATGATCATTCACTTTGCTTGGTGATGAGTGCATGTATTTAATTCTTATCATTTTGAGCGCTTCACCAAGATGTATGTGACATGGAAGAGTAACCCATGGTCCTAACTCATTGTGCATTTGTAGTCCAAAGCAAATCTTAAGATATGCACAAATTTAGGGGGAGCTCTTGCTTTTCACATACTTCTCAAAGCAACGATATCTTTCACTCTTATTATCATTTGTCGAAGCTTTGATCTATATGTTGTCATCAATTACCAAAAAGGGGAGATTGAAAGTGCAACTATCCCCGGGTGGTTTTGGTAATTCCTAACAACATATAGCTCATTGAGCTAACATTATTCCAAGATTAATATTTCAGGAAAAGCTCAATGAATGGCATGGCATGGATGAGGAAGGTGGATCCCTCAAAATTCTAAGGACAAAAAGTTTGGCTCAAGCTTCAAGATCAAGACTCTACATTTTATAATTTAGTGATCCAAGATCACATTGAGTCTATAGGAAAAGCCAATACTATCAAGGAGGGATGAGGTGTTGCTTAATGGCTTGCTTGCTCAAAGTGCTTAGTGATATGCTCCAAAACCCTCAACTACCTTCTCACATCCACATATGACCTAAACCAAAAGTCAAACTCGGCCCCACCGATTCTATCTATCCAGCGCCACCGAGTTTCATATGTCATAGCCACTACCACAAACCCTAGCAATTCGGTTTCACCGATAGGGATCTCGGTCTCACCGAGATGGGATTGTAATCTCTCTGTTTCCCTTCGTAACATTTCGGTCTTACCGAGATGAGCGATGGGTCCCACCGAGATTGCAATGTAAACTCTCTGTTTCCCTTTTGTAACATTTCGGTCTCACCGAGATGAGCGACTCGGTCCCGCCGAGTTTACCTGACCAACTCTCTGGTTAGCTTATTACCAAAATCGGTCCCACCGAGTTTGTGTAATCGGTCACACCGAGATTATGTTATTCCCTAACCCTAACCATATCGGTCCTACCGAGTTGCATCTCAGTCCCACCGAAAATCCTAACGGTCACTAGGTTTGCTGAATTGGTCCGACCGAGTTTAACCATTCGGTCCCACCGAGTTTGGAAAATTGTGTGTAACGGTTAGATTCTGTGTGGAGGCTATATATACCCCTCCACCCACTCTTCATTCGTGGAGAGAGCCATCAGAACATACCTACACTTCCAATACACATTTTCTTGGAGAGTGGTGTCTCCTAGATTGGCTAGGTGTCACTTGGGAGCCTCCGACAAGATTGTGGAGTTGAACCAAGGAGTTTGTAAGGGCAAGGAGATCGCCTACTTCGTGAAGATCTACCGCTAGTGAGGCAAGTCCTTCGTGGGCCACGGCCATGATGGAATAGACAAGGTTGCTTCTTCGTGGACCCTTCATGGGTGGAGCCCTCCGTGGACTCGCGCAACCGTTACCCTCCGTGGGTTGAAGTCTCCATCAACGTGGATGTACGATAGCACCACCTATCGGAACCACGACAAAAAGATCCGTGTCTCCAATTGCGTTTGAATCCTCCAAACCCTTCCCTTTACATTCTTGCAAGTTGCATGCTTTACTTTCCGCTGCTCATATACTTTTTTGCATGCTTGCTTGAATTGTGTGAAGATTGCTTGACTTGTGCTAAGATAGCTAAAATCTGCCAAGAACTAAAATTGGGAAAAGGCTAGATTTTTATTTGGTCAAGTAGTCTAATCACCCCCCTCTAGGCATACTTTTGATCCTACAAGATGACATCAAACTCATCGCCGGTGATGGTTCTAACCTTGTACTCACCGCCGATCGTGGAGATTTGGGACGCCATGGATTTGGGATTAGGATTAGTGGAACTGCCATAATGTGAATGGACGGGACGACTAGGAGGGAACCGCCGTAGTATTAAAGGACGTGCGGGGACGAGTAGGAGCAAACTGCCAGCGTGCAAACGGTAGGGTAGTGGCTTTCCATTCTACCATGATACGGGCTTCTGAGAGCCCTTGGATCTGAGATCGAACGGTTGCATGGCGTGATTCTAGACCTATGGGTGAATATCCTATCCTGGAGTGTTATTCTGCAAATTTTCAGCAACTTAGCATGCGACCGTTTGATCTCAGATCCAAGGGCTGCCAGCAGCCCGTATCATGGCCACGCCTACCGCGACTGTCGCGTCGCTCGCGCGGTCGCGCCCTTGGAGATTTAACACGGTGCGTTAGGCTATCTGATGTTGGCATGTCATACATAGTCATCACTTAGTCACTCATACTAAAACAAGGTTGGCTATAAGTGTATTTTTTTACTCCTCTCTATCTCTTTCTTCGTACTCAAGGAAGAAACGGAGCTAAGCGTGTGTATTTATTGCATTTGCCAAGGAGTGACCTTCTTCCAATGAAATGGTGTTGCTAAGTTTGCTTCATTTAATTAGCTATAGACTCAAAATTGTCTTTTCACCTAGGTACACGTGCTTAGCACCGTTTCTTCCTCGGGTCACCAAACTAGTCTCTCTCTTCTTGATTAACTTGCCACATCAGACTTTATGCTTATGTGGCAAGCTTAAGCACCTGTAGGAGCAAGTAAAAGTATGTACAATAGTGTGCTTTACATGGCATTTTTGCATATGTGGAGGAAAGAGAGGCAAGGAAAAAGTGGAGAAGTGGGCTCTCATGCAAGAGCCAGCCTCTACTACATGGTGGAGCATTGGGAGAGGCACCTGTATGGAGGTGGTCAGGAATCTGGGAGACTCACGCCGATCGTAGCGCTGTAGTTAAAATGATAATGGCAAGTCAAATCACGGGGCCCCACCTGTCCAGCAGTAACTCGCTGTCAAATCACACAGCCCTACGTTTGCAGCAGCCTACTCCCTCGTCTTCTCGCGTCTTTGTCGAACCGACTAGGCGGAACTGCCCCGCCGCCTACCGCGCAGGAAAAGCCCCGCCCTCGACTTTTAAATAGTATACAGTATACTAATTTTGTATCCATGGATTGCGCCCGCGCCATGGAGCAAAGCGTCTAGAAAACGGAGGAGAGACGGTGGTCTTGCAATAGACAAGAGGGAGAGGCGAGACAGTGGTTTTGGAATGGAGATGATGGAGAGGAGAGGAGGTGGTTTTGCAATGGAGAAGAGGGAGAGGAGCGTGCGGCAGCGATTTAGGATTGGATGAGAGGGCTGGCGCGCTCTGACTAGATCAAAATCAAAATCAATTTACCCTTCCATTAAGAAAGCGACCCCACATTAACTAGTCTCCCTTTTATTTTGGGTCATAATTGACCATGATTTTCGCACATAAAATATATGTTATACGTTGTATACAAGGCCACTATCAAAATTACAATTTACAACTATACAAGGCCACTAAGATTAATCGAGGCAAAATTGATGGAGTTTGCCTCATACTAGCACCTGAGGACATTAATATCCCTTGTGTGCATGCGGGAGTGAGAAGGTTAGCTTGCAATCCCAACATTAATCAACCAATGAGGAGTAAGAGGGTTGGCTTGTTGTGCTTGGGAGAGAAAAACCACATTAATTAACACAACAATCAAGGTGACAACCTAGCTTGCAACATTGACTTAAACATAGCATTGATTTTTACCTTGGTACCTGTAATATGAGTTTGTGGCCTTGTACACAAAAATGGAGGGAGTATAATTTGAAAGTACATTCAGATACGAACCAAACGATACAATTTTTGGTGACATGCATTCACATTTTGCTTGTCAAATACAGTACGTGGTCAAACTTTGACCCAAAATATGCGAAACAACAAAAAAATACTTATAAGACCAGCGCCGCTCTTCCGCTCTTCTCCTCTTAAACCACCGCCGCTCCTCTCATGTTCTAATCTAAATGCAATGCCGCTCCTCTCCTCTTTCATTTCAAAACGACCGCCCCTCCTCTCCTGTTCCAGTCCAAACCAGCGTCGCTCCTCTCGCGTTCTAATCCAAAACCAATGCTTCTCCTCTCCTCTTCCATTCAAAAACCACCCCCGGCGGGTGAAGGTGCTGTGGAGAAGTAGATCGATGGAGGAGTACAACCGATACATGAGGATTGCAGACGGCGACCCTGTGAAGCTAGCTAGGATGTTGGAGATACAATCTTGGTTTAACAACAAGGACCAACTAGCGGCGACGGCGACATCCATGGCCAAATATCTGCAACAGAGCGAAAAGGCGGCGATACTCCCGGAGGGAGTCGCGCCGGAGTACATAGAGCTGCTCCCCTGGGCCATGGAGCAAACAGATTCACCGAATCCGATCGTGAGGGAGCGGTGGTGGGAGTATCGATCCCAGATGGAGCATCCACCAGAGATTGAAGGATCGAGCATCTACAGGGTGCCGTTTGTGAGGGTGTCCTGCCAGAGCGAGCCGGTGGAGTCTTCGTCGACCGAACCCAACTGCAAGAGGAGAAAAGCAGTTGGCCCGACGACGCTTCCCTGCCATCGTCTCCCTCGCCGTTCACATCGTCTCACGGGGCGGTTGTCTGCCACCGAGGAATAGGAGGGGGCTACCCCCCCAGCCCAATAGTCGGGCAGGTTGTGAATTGTCAGGAGGAGCTTAGGGTTGTCAGTATTTGCAGGTTGTGAATTGTGTTTTGTGCTGTGTATTTTGAGAGTACTTTCAGATATGAATGTCTTTTGAATTTCAGATTTGCAGGATTGAGCATATGAAGTATTTTATGAATTATAGATATTTATTTTTAGCACTTAAAAAAATGTAGTTTCATAGGAGTATAAAAGTGCAGACAATGTGATTCTCAGAGAAGAAACTGCAAGTTCAGTTTCAAATAAGAATCTGCAACTTTCAGAGGCAGAGCATTTATATTAACACGGCCTTTTCAAACAGGGTTAACATCATGTTGGAAGTTTTATTCATGGTCGAAAATGGAACTACCAGCCAGTTAACATCATGCTGATCAACATTCATGCATAGCACATCTTCATACGATGCACAGTCAAAATGCCCACACAATGTCGAGTGTGCGAAACACAGAGAAAACGAGGGACGAAGTTTTGGCAAGTGTTGGACGTGGTTTTGGGCTGCCCCGTCTAGGCTTTCATTTTTAACATGCATAGCCCACGTCCTCGGATGGGAGGTCCATAGGCCTGTTTGTATTTTCTTAGGGCCTATGGACCTCCCATCCGAGGTTTTATTTCTGGCAGCCCAATTTATGTATTTTTTTAAAGAAAACGCAGAGGTCTGTTCTATTTTTCTATATAAGAATAGGAACACCAGGTCCAACTTATGTTTCCCTTCTAACTATATTATATATATTTAAATTATTTTATATGTTGACTATTTAGTTCACATAATTAGCAAATAGATGACCACTCTCGCGATCCCCTTCGCCCCCACCACCACCTCCACCCTCCCGCCGCCCCCGCCACTAGCTCCACCCTCGTCGCCGCCATAGACCTCGCCGCCACCCCCCGCCTCCTGACTCCGGGCGCGCCTGCCCCCCTCAGCAAGTCCGCTCGCGCGCCCCATGGAGTCGCCGGCCATATCCACGGGGGAATGGCTGGAAGACAGGCAGATGTACAAGATGCATCTCCCACATGTCTACAAAGCCTTCCCGCGGATGCTCCAGCCGCTCGACTCCGTCGCGCCGGCAGTGCTGCGGGAGACTCGAGGGAGGAGATGGAGGGAGCGGGCGATGCGGATCCGCGACGACGCTCTCTCCTAGACCCAGTGCACGCACGCATGAAGGGAAACAGAGGAGGAAGCTGCGAGGGAGGAAGCCAAGGAGGGACCGAATTCGTTCTCTCACTCGCGCAGGTATGGTCGGATGTGCAAGGATCATGTGGATTGGGAGCTGCTGAATCTAGCCCTGCGGATCTACTTCGAAGGAGATTTCTCAGAGAAGCATAGGATGCCCCACCCTAGTGAGCCGCTGATTGCGTTCGTTCGATGGGCGAAAGGAGAAGCGAATTCAGGAGATCCACGCCGTGCTGCGAGATGGGAATGCTTAACTGGACTCCTGCCCACCAGCATGCCACCGGAGCCGGAGCAGGTGGATCCCCTACCTTACCTCTCCCCCAAACCTGCAGAAGATTGAAATTAGGCTTGCAATCTGCTTCAATTGAGCTGTCTGGTGGTTATTTCTGCTTCCTGAGAGACAACATCTGGCTGGAGGATGATAAGGAACCAGTAACTCCGATGAATTTCCCCTATCACAATGGGGGGGAGCGCCGGTTGGGCAGTGGTATGGCCCACCTCCGCCCCAAATGGGGGCTCAATCTGGGCAGGCTCCTGTAATTGCCCAAGATCAATCTGCTGGTGGTTCTGACTCTCAGATCAGTGGGAAATCTCAAGGCAAGAATCAGCAAAAGAAGAGATAGGACATCCAGAAAACTGCTCCTGCCTATGCTTCGGGCCTTATGGCATACTCTGAGGTGATCTGCTACAACTGTGGGGAACCAGGGCATCATTTGGATAAATGTGTCAAGCCCAAGAGTTGTTTTATATGCAAAATGGTTACCTATAAAGTTGAGAATTGCCCTGTCAGAAGGAAAACCCACAGTTCTGCTAGATATGTTGGAAGTGCTGCTCCAGGATTATGTCCACCATTGACAGAATTTTCTGTGACACAGAATTAGATAGTTTTCCCCTTTCTAGTTGTAGAGCTCTGCCCAGATGTGGTAGTGACCACACTCCTTTGCTCTGGGACTCTGGTCTTAACCAAACTCCAAAGAGCAATAGTTTTAAATTTGAAAAGTAGTGGTTGCTTAGAGAAGATTTTACTGAAATAGTCAGGA
This sequence comes from Triticum monococcum, assembly GCA_034509565.1. Classification (NCBI taxonomy): domain Eukaryota; kingdom Viridiplantae; phylum Streptophyta; class Magnoliopsida; order Poales; family Poaceae; genus Triticum; species Triticum monococcum. The sequence continues at coordinate 391,971,170 of CM067841.1, forward strand.
AAATCTGGAATGAGCCTACTGGGAGCAGCTGCCCCCCTAGAAAATTGGCAGATCAAAATCAGGAGATTTAGAAGAACTACCAAAGGGTGGAACTCCAATGAGGAAGCTAATCTTAGAAGATACAAAAGGCTTCTCCTCCTTGAGTTTGATTCTCTAAATATTAAGGCAGAAACCACTAACCTCTCTGAGGCTGAGACTAATAGATTAAACTTTGTCCATGGAGAGCTCAAGAAAATTTGGATTTAAGAAGAAATCAAAGCCAAACAAAGGTCTAGAAATAGGAACATTAAGGAGGGTGATAGAAATACTGCTTACTTCCATGCAGTAGCTAACCAGAGGAGGAGGAAAACCCTCATTCACTCCCTTGATGGCCCTAATGGCCCTGTTACTGAGGTAGATGACATGCTGAAAGTGGCTAGTGACTTCTACAAAGACCTGTTTAAGAAAGAAAACCCTTCTGGGTTCTCTCTACAAAACAATTTTTTCTCTGCTTCTGAAAAAGTCTCTCCTGCTGAAAATGAGCTGCTAGAAGCCACTTTTTCAGAGACGGAGGTGAAGGAAGCCATTTTTAGCTCTTATCCTGGTGGGGCTCCTGGTCTTGATGGGATTCCCTTCTTGTTTTACCAGCATTTTTGGGACTTGGTGAAAAATGATCTCTTATATCTTTTCCAAGCCTTTCATAGAGGAGAGTTGGATCCGGCAACTTACTCATGGGGGGTCTGTTGGGGTCAAGTTGAATAACTGTGAAAGTGATTTTTTTCCTTACTGGTAAAGGCCTTAGGCAAGGTGACCCCATCTCCCCTCTTTTGCTTAATTTAGTAGTGGACATTCTTACTAAAATGCTGAGCAAAGCTGCTGATCATAGTCTGATTGCAGGGCTCTGTCTTGAGGTCTGCCCTGGTGGCATCATCTGCCTTCAATATGCAGATGATACCATCCTTTTCTTAGACAATGACTCCACACATGCTAGAAATCTGAAAACTGTTCTAACCTGGTTTGAAAAAGTCTGAGGCATGAGAATCAACTACTCTAAAAGTGAACTCATCCCTATCAACATGGATGATCAGTAGTTAGCTGACTTCCTCTCTATTCTAGTCTATAATAAAGGTAACTTCTCCATTAAGTACCTAGGTATCCCTCTCCACTATGATGAACTGAGGAGAGAGGATATCCAACCCCTTCTGGATAAAATCATTAAAAGGATTGCTGGGTGGAGGGGCAAACTTCTCTCTTACAGAGGTAGATTGATCCTCATACAAGCTTGTTTGGCTAGCATTCCAGTGTATCTCCTCTCCTTCTTCAAGTTCCCTAAATGGGCAGTGAACCTCATCAATTCTCAGATGTCTCATTGCTTGTAGAATGATTTTGAGGGAAATAGGAATCTACACCTTGCTAATTGGGCCCTAGTCTCTATGAAAAAAGATTTTGGAGGCCTAGGCATACCTAACCTCCAAGAAAATAACATCTATCTTCTAGGGTATTAGATTAAAAGATTCTATGAGGAAGACCTGAAACCCTGGAAGCTTCTTATTGCCCATAAATACCTAGGAAATAAACCTAATATTTTTGTCCCTTCCTCCAACCCTAAGACCTCTAGATTCTAGAAAGGATTAAAATCTATTATGCATGCTGTGAAATTTGGCTACAGATGGAACATAAGGTTTGGGAGCAGAACCAGGTTCTGGGAAGATACTTGGTTTGGCACATCCCCCCTAGCAGTCCAATTTTGGCCTATTTACTCTGTTCGCAATGAGCTTAACAAAAGTGTTAATGAAGTTTGGGACGGTCAATGCCTAAAACTCTCTTTTAGAAGGAACTTTAGTGATAGTCTCATGGAACAAAAGTGTTGGAGGAAATTGCCAAAAGCATTACCTTTACTGCCGAGCCGGATGCCCTGATTTGGCAGCTGGACAATAAGGGGAAGTATTCCTCCAGCTCCCTCTATCATGTTATCAACTTTAGAGGGGTTCAACCCGTGTTTATCCCTGATGTCTGGAAATTGAGAGTTCCCCCTAAAATTCATGTATTTCTCTGGCTTCTCTCCAAAAAAAATTTGATGACTAGGGATAACCTTAGGAAGAGACACATCATCAAACCCCTTGATTGTGTTTATTGCTTGGAACAAGAGTCTTGTTCTCACCTATTTTTTGAATGTATAGTTGCTAAACATCTCTGGGCCCACATTGAGGAATATTTCTCTAGTCGGATTGGCTCATCCTTCAAATCTGTCGCCAGATTCTGGATTGCTACCAAAAAGTGCTTAGTTTTAAACACTGTTAGCTCAGCTGTCCTTTGGTGCCTCTGGAAATATAGAAATGCTATGATTTTCAGTAACACCTCCTGGATTTCCATTCCGCGGGTCTTGAGGTTGATCAGGAACATGGTGAGGAACTGGGCGATTCTCTCCTCTAGATCGGACAAGGACAAGTTGATGAGCTTCGTGGAAACCCTAACAAGATCCCTCCAGAAACCGTTGGCGATCACTTGTTGCTGAACAAGGCTCGACCTGCTCTGGGGCTGGACCCGTGGGCTCGTCTCAAGATCTCTGATGAAGATGATGGGCACCTGGCGCCCAAAAAGAGGGACATCCACCATGCTACGCCTTCTAGCCCGGTGTCTCCGCTTGCTTACTAGTCACCGCAGGCTGACACGGCCCCTCGGCTGAAGACCATGAAGGCTTCGCTGGACCCTCCTTGTGTCATTTGAGTGCTCTATCCGCTCTGCCTTTGGCACCGCTCGGGTGATTTGTGTTATTCAGAGAACTTGTTCATCCACCCCCTAGTTTGTAGCTTTTCCACCTTTGCTTTCGAACAACTCTTTGAGCTGCTATATCAGAATATGTTGTGGTTTCGTTCTCAGCAATGGAACCAGGGAGATGCTCCCTGTTTTTCTAAAAAAATTATTTTATATGTTATTATATATAGCTTGGTAAGACTGTAAATTTAAGGACGAATGTAATAATATCACTTATTACTTAAATATATTTATAACAAAATGCTCAGCCCCTTTTATATTTTTTGATAACATTCCTGGCCCAACCCAACATTATAATCAGAATCAGCCCAGCAAAATCGTGTATTTCGAGAAAGTGCAAATGGACTGTAATTTTTTAGGAAATAAAATAAACGGGCCGCATGGACGCTACATTATTTGTTCACCCAACCCAGCTAATGGTTGTAATTCAAAAAAAGATCAAATTGACTGTAAATTCTACCGCGCAAAAAAAGACTATAAATTCTGAAAAAATGGGTTGAATACGTGCGGCATTTTTGGAGCCTGAAATGTGGGCCAATAGGTTGAAGCCAATGCAAGTCGTTGTCAATTTAGTCAACAAATGATTCTGACATGTTAGCCGTTGGATTTACATCCAACGACCAGCATCCATCTTCAATCTCTCGTCTTCTTCTTCCAGCACCGTCGGGACCACCTCCCACCTCCTACTGCTAGCAGCTCTCCTTAGCACGCTTCGCTATGAATCGCTACTCCACCGTTGGCTAGGCCATCCCTCCACCCCTTCCCACATCCAGTTCTTCTCCACCGTCTGCCAAACCACACCGCACTAGAACCAGTTAACCCTCGTACACCTCTCTGTCTGCGACTCTACTCCCGCGTCTTCCCATCTCCGGCTCGTTGCTGTCCGGGGCCTCGCCGTCGTCCACCACCTTGGATGCGCTCGGCGCAGCGTGGTCAACATGGTCAATGAACGACACCATCGGAAGTAGACTGTGCGTGGAGAGGCTGACAGCTGGGTCCACGGCCGCACATAAGGAAATGCCTCCTTATTACGCACAAAATAATGATTCCTCCACCTAACATCTAGGACCCACCGGAAGGGCCTCTGTATTTCGTGAAATAAAGTGCCCCCCGCTGACATGTCGGACCCACCAGCTATCTTCGCACGCAAGGAAGTGCCTCCTTATTACGCACAAAAAAAATGAATATTGACCCTGCCAGCTAGAACCCAGCATAGTTGGGAGGCTGACTTGTGGGCCTACCAAGTTGACGGGGACGGAGAGCTTTGTCAACTTAGTCAATATGAACGATTCTAGCTCCTGTTACTGGACGATGTTCATCCAACGGCCGTAGTGCTTCTTCAACCTCTGGTCTTCTTGCTCCAGCCGCCCAAACCAGTGCTGGTCGTGCCGCGTGCTCCTGCCTCCCATGGCTGGCTGTGATGCCACGGAGGCCTCACCGCCCCCTACTACTCCCACCGCTGGCCAGACCATCCCTCTACTCACCCACACCCCCTGTTATTCTGCGGCGACAGCAGCCTCACACCGCAGCCGAACCAGTGAACCCTCGTACTCCTCTTCGCGTGGGCATCCACTACTGCGTCTTCCCCGGCTCCAAGTCGTCCCCTTCCTAGTCCTCGTCGTCGTCCACCGCCCTGGTGCTCTCGGCGCGGCATGGTCAACATGGTCAACGACCGACTTCCATCGGAAGAGTACTGTACGTGGAGAGGCTGACAGCTGGGTCCACGGCAGCCGCAAGGAAGTGCCTCCTTATTACCCAGAAAATAATTATTCCTCCCCCTGACAACGGGAAACCACCGGACGGGCCACCAGTATTTTGTAAAAAAATCATTTCCCCCTGACTGCTGGCACCCACCGGACGGGCCACCGTATTTTGCGAAAAAACATTCTCCCCACTGTCAGCTCGGACCCACTGGAAGTGCCTCCTTATTACACACAAAAAATGAATACACCCCCGGCTAGCTGGGACCCACCTTGCTGGGATGCTGACTTGTGGGCCTACTAAGTTGACGGGGACGAAGGGCTTTGTCAACTTAGTCAATATGAACGATTCTAGCTCCAGTGACCGTACGATGTCAATCCAACGGCCGTAGTGCTTCTTCAACCTCTAGTCTTCTTGCTCCAGCCACCCAAAGCAGCGCTGGTCGTGTCGCATGCTCCTGCCTCCCGTGGCCAGCTGTGCTGCCGCAGAGGCCTCACCGCCCCTACTATTCCCACCGCTGGCAGCCTCACACCGCAGCCGAACCAGTGAACCCTCGTAGTCCTCTCCGCGCGGGCTTCCACTGCCGCGTCGTCCCCTTCCTAGGCCTCGCCGTCGTCCACCGCCATGGTGCTCTCCGCGCGGCGTGGTCAACGTGGTCAAGGAACGACTTCCATTGAAAGAGTACTGTACGTGGAGAGGCTGACAGCTGGGTCCATGGCCACAGCCCAGTTTTTTGTGATTTGCCAAGTAAGTCGCTTTGTTTGGCCTGTTGGGCTGCAAATCTTTCAAGACGAGGAGAGCTTTCATTCGGCTGGCCGAGAAAATGGCCCATCAGTAATGAGCAATGGGTTGTACATTTTTAAAACACATCAAACCGGCAATTAGTTTCGAATATCTTTTTTTTCATTTCAAGATTTTAAATTACATTAATTTTTCTGCGTGGAGAATTTGTTGGATTTTATATTGATATAAATTTGTTTTTAAAATCAGTTTGAATGTGAGTCGAAATTTCTGGATTAAAAACAGTTCGGACCGCACCGAAATATGCAAAATTTCATATAATTTTTGACCGTTGCCACAATATGGGTTGTAATGCTAACAAAAAGAATATGGGCTCCAAAAAAACCTTAAGAATTAGCAAATGGGCTGTAAATTATTAGAAATAATGGCAGATGGGTTGTATGCTGTTTTCCACAGATTTGAGGCTGTCCTAAAAAAAGGTTGACGCACAAGCACTGACTGTTGGATGTCCATCCAATGGCCGTCGTGCTTCTTAAATCTCTGCTCTTCCTGCTCCAGCCGCTCAAACAAGCGCCGGCGGGACTGCCTACTCCCTCCTCCTCACGGACGGCTGTGCTGCCGCGCAGGCCTCACCGCCCGACCATACTCCCATCGCTGGCCTAGCCATCCCTCTACTCACCCACACCTGCTGTTATTTTCCGGCGACGGCAGACAAACCAGTAAACCCTCATACAGTCGTACTCCCCTTCGCGTGGGAAACAACTGTCAAGTCTTCCATGCCTCCGTGTCGTCCCCTTCCTAGGCCTCGCCGTCGTCCACCGCCCTGGTGCTCTCGGCGAGGCGTGGTCAACATGGTCAAGGAACGACTTCCATCGACCACCTGGCAGGGAAGTGCCTGACAGTCGGGACCCACCTGGTCGAAGCATACGTAGCGTTGTCATTCTGGTCGTGAATGTGTACGTACATACTGGACGGTCTAGAGGCGTGCACGTGCCGTAGTAGAGGCACGCACGTGTCGTAGTAGAGGCGCGCACGTAGCATTTACACGTATGTACAGCGGCCAGGGTGCAAGAAAGAAAATACGGCCACGTATGTGTACATACGGGCGGGGTCTCGAACGCCTACTCGCGCATACGTACAGCCAGGGCTCGTGTACATGGCTGGGTCGGAACGGAGAAACAACGTCGTCGTCGTGTTCATGGGGAGGCAACGGAATGTGTCGTGTTCATGGGGAGGCAATGGGATGCGTCGTGTTCATGGGGAGGCAACGGAATGCGTCGTGTTCATCGGATGGGCTTGGACGGAACAGACAATGGAAACGAGGCCTGGCGTACCGCAGAACAGAGGAAACGGTCTTCTGTTCGACTGGCCATGTTCGAAACGGGATCCTGTTGATCGGGAGGGGTGTGGCGTACCGCAAAACGGAGGAAACGGACCTCCTATAGTCAAAACGGGGGTCCTGTTCATCGGGAGGGGTGTGGCGTACCGCAAAACAGAGGAAACGAACTTGTGTTGGAGCGCTACGGTCGAGACGAGGGTCCTGTTCATCGGGAGGGGTGTGGCGTATCGCAAAATGGGACTCCACGGGAATGTGTTCATCTCCACCGTTAACCTCCTCCAGCCTCCACGGGCTCCTGTTCATCCAGCCTCCACGGGCTCCTGTTCATCCAGCCTCCACCGCGCGCTACTCCACCGGCTACTGTTCAACCACCCCTCCACCGTCTATTGTTCATCCAGCCCTCCACACCATGGGGTCCTGTTCAACCACCCCTCCATGGGCACCCCTCCACCGTCTACTGTTCATCCAACCCTCCACACCACGGGGTCCTGTTCAACCACCCCTCCACCGTCTACTGTTCATCCAGCCCTCCACACCATGGGGTCCTGTTCATCCACCCCTCCACGGGCACCCCTCCACCGTCTACGGTTCATCCAGCCCTCCACCACACCACGGGGTCCTGTTCATCCAGAGGCAATGCCACCGCTCACTGTTCATCCAACCCCCCTGCAATGCTCACTGTTCATCCCATCGATCAGCTTCAGTTAGCAGCAGTAGCGAAGGAATCGCTTGATCGGGTTCAGTTAACAACCATCGATCGATCGCTTGGGTTCAGTAACGCGTAGCCTGCAGTGCAATCGCTCGGGTTCAGTTAGAGCCCAACGCCTCGCTCGGGTTCAGTTAGAGCCAACGCCTCGCACACATGGGCATACGTGTACGAGAGAAACACGCATCGCTCGGCCCCCGACCTCCCACCGTAACCGGGAACTCCCCGAAATTTTCCTCCCCCTCGCTTCTACCATGGTTTTTTTCCATCATGGATGGCCCAAAGAATGTCATGCAGTTGTGTCTCCAGCCCGCCCAGGACGAAAAGCCCATTTTCTATCATGATTTTTTGTCATAGAAGTAGGAGCCCACTACATCTATGATGATACCGGGTTTTTTCACAATTATCGTCATAGAAGTGTCATATGTATGACAAAAAAATTCATTCGGCCCAAAATGTCATGGATGTGTCTTGTTTTTTGTAGTGTGTGGTGCCTACCACTCGATACAGACAACAACCATGAAGGCAAGGTAGTTACGGACAAGATACGCAGGGTTTGATGTAGGTCGAACCCAGCAATCCGAGCATCTGAGAGGGAATCCTAACAACGCATGAGCTCAAGCTTTGGTTGACCGACATTTGACGGTGCCCGGCCCTAACATGAACTAGGAGGAATCCATTCATGGCCAACACATACCCCTCATTATTGGCCAAAGGGATGATATATATACACTCGGGAAGCCCATAGATATCCGTGTCATCACAAAAAAAACGCACAAGGGAGACGTGGTCGATCAGAAGACCACGTATACACTGCATGCGACCCGAAAATATGTATGGGTACGATGGTGTATGATGTGTTTAAATCCCAAATGCACAACTTCGATGGGCCACCAACTACATTACAAACCGAACACCGTACCTGACTCCAAGCCTGGTTCAATACGTACAATGTCAGTTTCCCAACTTTGAGGCAGTGGTGGGGAGGGGGGGGGGGTCGTCCCACGCATGCGCTCAAACTTTATTTTGTCTAGCATGGGACACATCTATATATATCTATACGTCTATACACCTATATAGTGTGCGAAGAACTTTGAAAGTTGCTCGTTGGATGAAGCCAATCCGATGGTACAGAGATGGCAAATCCGAGCACTACTGGCCGTTGGATATCATCTACATTCCACTAGATTCTGCCACATGTACAATCTGGAAGACTCCATGGTTGAACTTAAGCATAATGCAGAAACCTCAAAACACAAGCACTTCTCCTTTGTTATCTAGAATCTTCCATATCTTAATTGCCCAAACTATTTTTTCTAAATGAATTGTTACTTTTTGTTTTTACCTTCACAATGCACAATTCCATGAATCTTAAAATAGATTTTTTTATAAAACTAATTGATTTTGGATGAGATGAACTATAAGAATTAAATGAAGATCTACATCATGCATATCTGGGAGAAGAGGCGGGAAACCGATGAGAGGAGTGGCGAGAAACGGTAGCCTGTTTTGAATGAAAACCTAGTAGAGAAGGAAGCATGAGCTACACGACGCATGCGCACAGTGCTTACCCATGTACTGCATGTACCGTCGAAAGGGCTCAGGGTTGCCGTTCGATCTGGGAGCATCCAACGGTGCACACGTACGATCCGTGGGGTTTAGGTTCTAGATAGTTAGAATTTGAAGTTTCAATTTTTTTGAAAAATGTGGGATGTTAAGGGGATGATGTTTTATTGCCACGCAAAATTTCAAATTAAAACACATTACGAGATGTGAGCTATGAAAAAGACAAAATCAGCGTTGAATAGTGCCGAATAGTAATGTCACTATTCATGGCTGAATTTGTCTTTTTCATAGCTCACATCTCGTAATTTTTTCAACTTGAAATTTTGTGTCGCAATAAAAGATCACCTTCTTAACATCCCACATTTTTTCAGTTTTTTATGAAACTTTAAAATATGGTTTACACGAAGTTTTCATTGAATATCAGCTTTCGTGAGTGAACCCTGTGCTACTTGAAAACATTTTGTGAGAACAATCTCGGTTTTTAAATCCCCGTAAATCCAAAACTAAGCCGAAAATTGTGAAACCTGCCATGGTGTCACGCCATGGCACTTACATGTCGAGGAATTGTTTTCGTTCATTGTGGCGCAAGTTTTATTACAAGCCTCTTACAAACCGGAGATTCTCTCAAAGAAGCCTCGTGGTTCCGATAGGGAAACGTGTCCCCCTTGTGGGCGAAACGTAATCACTACCTCTTTTCACCTTGTATTTTCTTCTACAGGAAACATGGAATGACAGGATATATGTGCTGAAATTTAAACTTATTCAGGGTTCGTTTGGCCTTTTTATACACTAATTGAGTTTCCTAGGAATTTAATGTCCCAAATATGAACTACAAATACATGCTCTAGTTCACCAAAATGGCTAGAAAAATTATACATGTGTCCTTGGGTGCACGTTTAGGTCCCATGCCAGGAATGGGAACGAATTACAATCGTACTGGTGTCATGGCTCGTCCTCAAACATTTCGAATCTCGGTTTTTAAGTCCCCACAAATCCTAAACTCACCAAAAAAGTCATCAAAGGTGGCATGGTGTCACGTCATGACACATATATGTCATCATAAAAACATTGTCCAATTTGGGCCAAGCTTTATTACAAACCTCTTACAAAACTGGAGCTTCTCTCAAAGAAGCCTCGTGGTTCCGATAGGGAAACGTGTTCCCCTTGTGGGCGAAACGTAATCACTGCCTCTTTTCGCCTAGTATTTTCTTCCACGGGCAACATGGAACGACGTGATATCCGTGCTGAAATTTAAACTCATTCAGGATTCATGGTAAAAACATTTCCAATTTGGGCCAAGCTTTATTACAAACCTCTTACAAACCGGAGCCTATCGCAAGAACCCTCGTGGTTTCAATAGGGAAATGTGTCCCCTTGTGGGCCAAACGATAATCACTCCCTCTTCTAGCCTCGTATTTTCTTCTACACGCGACACGGAACAACTGGAGATTTGCGCTGAACTTTGAAATTATTCAGGGTTCGTTTGACATTTTTTATTCATTAATTGAGTTTTCTAGGCATTTAATGTCCATAATTCAAATCCGAACTACAAATACATGCTCCAGTGCACCAAAATGGCTAGAAAAAGCGTACATGTTTCCTTGGGGTGCATGTTTAGGTCCCATGGAACGAATGGGATTCAACCATCTCACCGTCCTAGCTTGGCCACAAACATTGCGAATCATTCTTTTTAAACTCCGTAAATCCAAATTTCACCAGGAAATCATGAAACTTGGCATGGTGTCACTACATGGTACATATAATTGTCCAATCTGGGTGAGGCTATATTACAAGCCTTTTACAAACCAGATCCTGTCGCAACCCTCATAGTTCCGGTAGGGAAAGATGCCCCTCTTGTGGGTGAAACAATAATCGCTGCCTCTTCTCGCCTTGAACTTTGTTTTTTACAGGCAACATAGAATAACAGGAGTGTCGGGCTGAAATTTGAAACTGTTCAGGGTTTGTTTGGCCATTGTATATATATTACTAATTACTAAGTTTTCTATGCATTTAATGTAGTCCATAATTCAAATTTGAACTACAACCACATGCTCCAATGAAGCAAAATGGGTGGGAAATCGTACATGTGTCTTTGGGTGCATGTTTAGGTTTCGTTTAAGGAATGGGAATGAATTACAAACTTGTCGTCGTCCTGAAACATTGAGAATCTCAGTTTTTAAAATCCTAGTAAATCAAAAAGTCACCCAAAAAACATGAAACTTGGCATGGTTTCATGACATGGCACATATATGCCGTGGTAAAAAAATCGTCCAGTTTGAGAAGAGGCGCCCACATTAGTAGCCAACGAAGTCCTTTTTGAAACAAAAAACTAACATGTTAATATCGCAAATGGTTGTATTATATTAACAATGTCGAAATTTAACCATACTCAGTGGCGTGCATGCGGCTGTTTGATTAGACGGGACTAGCGTGAGAAGTCCGCCGTGCAGGCTCAACGGGACGTGTGCGAGCAGTTCGCCGCGCAGGCTCGACGGGACGCGTGCATCTTGTCCACCTCGCAGGCTTGATGGGACACCTGCGAGCAGCAAGGCCGCCCATGCTCACTGGGTAGTGAGCTCTTTGACCTCCATGCACCAGTCGTCGCCTACCTCGCTCACAACTTCTCCATTAATGGGTTAATTAAAGCACCTGGACGGAGGGTGTTTGCTTGTGATCCCATGGCAGCATTTGCTTTGTTCGTGTTTTCAACTCGTATTCCGCCCTAATTTAAATTGCCACATAGGGCAATGGATAATACGACCACAAATAAAATGGCAACGGATAATACGATAACAAATTTACAATGGCGCAGATAATAATTGTCTTACATATTCTAGATAATTTAAAATTCCACATGCGGCAAAGCCCGAAAGACACGGGGGCAAGAGAAGAAGAAATTGCAGACAACGATATGGGTCGCTATTGTCTCTACTCGTCGATGGATCGCCGGGCGGCGAAATCCTCCAGCTCCTTCTTCAATTCGTCACAACTTTGCTTGAAAGTAGCCACGGATTCCTCCACCTCCTGCTCGCGCTCGATCCAGAGCTTCCTCAAGCCACCCATCAGTTCCTCGACGACCGCTTTCAGCGTCATCTCCGAGGCACTGCTCTGCTCATGCAACATCTTCCAGCCGGTGGCCTCCTCCTCCTTCTCGGTGACCAACTTGAGGAGCTTCGCATTGTCACCCATGAGTTGCTCGAAGAGGCCAGTCGCCTTGTCAACCGAGGCATCACTGATCTTGAACAGCTTCATCAAGCCGTCGACCAGCTCCTGGTGCGTAGTGACTCCAGCGAGAATGTCGTCGTCGCCAGCAAAATACTTCAGGAATGCCAGCTTGTCACGAGGGCCGACGCCGCGAATGCGCTTGTGAGAGCCCTCGCGTGCCCGTGAGAGCTCGTTCGAGGGCTCTGCGGCGCACCGGGACATCTCTGCTGCGGCTGCGGCTTCACCGCGGGACCTCTCTAGTGCTTCCGCGGTCTTGGTCTTTGCTGTCTGGTTATATGTCCACCCTAAACTCCTCCTACCGGTCATGGCAGAACGACTTGACAAAAAAAACATGTTTTGTGGGTGACGAGGAAAGGAACTGTGAAGTAATTTTCGAGTGGGTAGTTTTTATAGCCCGGTGCTAAGTGTGAACACATATTAGTTTGATAGGTGTGAACAGATTTGCAATTACTTATTGCTTTGTAATCAGCAATGTGACGAGAAACAAGGTCAAAATTTATTGATGCTAGAAGGTTGACCACGTAGTTGCTCGCCGTTGAGGCGGCCGCGGCGCGCTCCGCTCTGGCGTCCCTGCGCGCTCTGCTCGTCGTTGAGGCAAAGTTACAATGGCAATGGTAATAATTCTTAATAATTGTCTTACATATTCAGGATAATTTAAAATGCCAAATGCGGCATGTCCCATAACACTCATGACCTACATATGCACACAATTTTAATAAAATATAAGCTAAAAGGCTGAGCTGGCGACCTTCCAACAATGGTCTTCTCAGACTCCATGATCAGCATAGCACCCTTGCGGCCGTTCACTCCGAGTGTCCCAACCCGCCTCCGCCTACGGAGCTGCTGGCGCTGGGAGGCTCTTGGGGATGTTGGGCCTCTTCCAGAAGATATTGACAGCATGCAATCGCGCGCATGACAACTTCGCAGAACCCCTCCATTTCCATGTCTCTGGCCTGGTAGCAAATTCCGTCGATCACCTGCATCCTTAAGATATCACGTTGGCGATGTTCTACTTTGTCAGGGACGTCAACTCCTCCAAGGATGTGCTCGAGCCTGGCCACCACATCATCGGGACTGAGGTTGACACGACCGCCACGGGCAATGATGAAGCCGAAGGCTACCTTTGTCTTGACTGAGTCGGAGAGGTCCTCTTCCCATTCCTTGTGGGGCATCAGGCTCTCGATGAGCACTAGTGAAGATGGTTCTTCAGGTGGGTCGTCGATCATGCTACCGTGCAGCTCTAGATCTATTGCACGGTGGATGGCAAACTGCTCATCACACCTCCTCTGCAATATGTTGATTGTGCTCCCAATGACTGTGACGTCAATATCGCTGCCGATGGGCCATGGTGCTTGCACCGGCCGATGAAGCTCTCGCTCCCCGACCTACTCTGGCTCGTTCTCCTCGTCGAAGATGTAACGCAGGTACGCGTCGACGTCGAAGCTTTGGTCATTGCCTGGCATGCTTGGAATAACTAATGGTAGATGGGTGAGGACTAGATCTTCGTGGAGTGTCACGGCGGTGCGTTGCCGCCTGTGTTATATGCAGCAAGCCGTTAGCTGGCGGCGGGAAACCGGTGAGGGAATAGGCGTGGATTTTACAATTCACCCATGTGGAGTGCAGGAAGCATTCGCTGGAGCGGGGGAAGACTAAGTGGAGCACACACACACAACCCGAATACCGTATCCGATGCCACGTGTTATTTATCACACAAGTGTTACATAAGGAATTGCATGTGTAACTTACTAATCATCGCACACGCGTACTCGCAGACACATCGTGTGCGATACTCCTAGCCACCGCAAGCAACTAGTTTGCATTTTTCAAAGACTTTTGTACACACAGAATCGCACACGAACTAACTATATTAACCGTATGTGTTGTAAATTCTCATCGCAAACAGTTCATCTAAGTCGGCTGTTTGCCACGTATCACGCACATTTTGTTAAGTTGAACCACTTCTGTTGTATTCGCTAATCGAAAACAGTTCATCCGAGTGAACCGTATGCCCCATATCACACACACCTTGATCTGGCTAACCGTTTATGTTGCACTCCCTAATAGCAAACGGTTCATCGGAGCGAACTGTATGCCGTATATCGCACACACATTGATATGGTGCTCGTTTCTATTGTTCTGCCTCATCGCAAACAATTCAAATGGGTTAACCGTGTACCCTTCATCGCACACGCAACTAAAATCTGAACCTTGTTTGATGCATCCTCCATCGCCAATGTTTTGCACCTTTTTTGATGGGTTTTTACACCACCGTTTGGGATTATTGCATCGCACACAGTTTCGTCAAAGGGTCTCTGATCATAGTGTCGCGTTAGCAGCATCCTGCAGTAGTGTTTTTATGCATTAATTGAGTTTTCAATGCATTTATTGCATAATTCAAATTTGAACTACATGCACATGCTCTAATGCATATAAATTGGTTGAAAATTCAAATAGGTGTCCTTGGGTGCATGCTTAGGTCCCATGCAAGAAATTGGAATGAATTTGAAACACCTGCGCACCATTGATTGCCGGCAAAACGTTGAGATGCTTTGTTTTTAAATTCTAGTAAATCCAAAACTCGTCTGAAATTCATGAAACTTGGCATGCTTTCATTGAATGGCACCCGACATGCTATGGTATTTTTCGTGTCCATTTTGAGAGAAGGCGCACTTGAATAACAGCCAACAAAGGTATATTGAAAAAATAGCTGCCACTTTAATATCTCAAACGGTTGTATAATTCAAATCGTGTGCGTTCTGTTAACCATTCACATGATGCCACATGTCTTAGTTTTAATGGCTATAGGAGGTGCCGTGCGGACAGCTGCTTGACCTTGACTGAACATGAGGCGTGCGAGCGGAGTCCGGTGCCCAGGCTAACCGAGAGGCATGCAAGCCTCCAATGCGCAGGCTCACCGGGAAGCGTGCAAGCTGTATGCTGTGCACACTCACTGGGAAGCGAGCCCTTTGACTTCCATGGTTGCCCGCCTTCCTGTCCATTAATGGCGCCCGAGCTGCTGTTTAATACGGGCGGCCTTACTATTAGCCTCCCATTCCCCTCCCTCCCGCAGACCTCCACCAACGCCATGGCGCCGAATGATCATCTGCCACTAGTCTTCAAGTTTGGTAAGTCGACTCCGAGCTGGAGGAGATAGAAAGTAAGGAGGAATGTGGCCTCATGGACATGGAGCCGCCAGAGTTCGCCGCCGATTTTCCTTTGACCGGTTTCGTTTTTTCGATAAAAACCTAGATGCGTTTTTTTATTAGATCGGTTTTTTCCGGTTTAGTTATATAGCGGACGTTCGTCCGTACGTTTGTTTTAACGAATGGTTTTCGCCCATTAGCCGTAGTTAGCGAACGTTCGTTCGTTAGTCTATTCGTCAGTTTTTCTTTTTCTCGGATTTTTCGCAATTATTTTTGATCGCGATTCCTGATCCAATTTTCGTTTTAGTTTAACTTTTCGCTCGTTTATCGGAATCAGGCTATTCAAGCGCCTAGAGTTTCGTCTCGAAGCCCTCTTTCTATTTAATCAACTGAAACAAGTTTTTGCTACTGTAAAATTTGACTTTAGTCCAGATTAGTAAACAAAGCTTGTTTCTTTCACAGTTTGAGTTTCGTTGCTTCGTTTGATTTGATTCTTTCTTGCAAACCGGAGTTCTTAAGTTGAACTTTCTGGTTAGATTTTCTTATTTGAGTTTTACTCGTGCATCTTTGCTTGATTGCTTATTGTATGCTTGTTTGATTGCGATAGAGTACCTGGAGTGCGAAGCGTGCTACTACGAGTCTCTAGGTTTCACGGATCATCAGCAAGGCAAGTAACACTTTGATCATACCCCTTTGCTACCCAGTTTTATTGCATTATATCAATCCTCAAACAATTTCATGATTACGATCTGATTAATATGTGGGTTTTGGGAAGTATATGAGGTAGTACCTATTCACCTATTTATTATCAAACCTATGGGAGTTACTTCTACGTTGCTTATATTGCTATGCTATGCTCGTAGACGTGGTTTGGGTTTGAGTGTATTCATTATAGATGGAGTTGTTAATTAATGGTTAACTTAAGGTGGCAACTTTAATACACATCTGGGTGGATTGAGGCACCTGTGGAATCCAGTGTTGTCTGTATTTTTGGAAATCTCGGGGTACCGTGTGATTCTCCTATGAACTGCCACCTAGGCTCAAAGAGATCATAATATTATTCATGCTAGAAACTTCCGTGTGCAGCCACATGCCATTATTGGCTCTCGCATAGTTGAGTAAGTTGTGGGAAACCTTTCCATGACGGGCTAGAAAATGTAGGGGATTGTAGGTGTACAGGCCTATCTATCAGTTAAGGGGGCCTCTTCAGAAAGACTGTGTCTCGGTCATCCGTTTCTCAAACATCATGTAGTGCGAGAAATTCAATGGAGGAGATCGATTCTTTTGGGGGAAAGTGCACAAACCTCTGCAGAGTGTACAATCTAATCATCGTTAGCCGTGTCCTCGGTTATGGACATCTTGAGTATCTAGTTCTTGGATTATCATTTGGATCTCATCACTCTTAATATAAATTTGATGGGTTATTAATTACCTTTTTAATTGGGATTGAGATGGGGTTTACCATTCTCAACGTTTTTCAACAAACTTTGTAGTTAAATAAAATATATTCCTTTGCAGTAGGGAAAAATTGGCTTTTCGCAAAACATATTAACCATACAACCTCCACCAGCCATATATGCATGTAGAGATAGCATTATTCTATACATTACTCTCTTGTGTTACATTGCCAGCATATTCCATGTGCTGACCCATTTCGGGCTGCAACGTATCATGTTGCAGACTTTTCAGACAACGAGTAAGGAGCCTTAGGCTGTGGTCTTTCACTCAGTGATGCTGTTGGAGTTGATGGACCCACTTTATCTTCCAAGCCTTCCGTTGTTATCGTATTAGATGGCCTTAAGCCATATTTATTGTAAGAAGGTCTCTTTTGAGACATTCGATGAAATAACTGTGTGATTGCTACTATGTTATAAATCCTCAAGTACTGTGCATGTCAGCATTACCGATCCAGGGATGACACTGATGCACAGAGATCAGAATGTTTGAGGTCTGGTCGCTACAAGATGCTATCAGAGCACACGCTGACTGTAGGACACGGCCACTAAGTTAAAGCCCTAGATCACTACTCTCTTCTCATTTCTAACTCCTCTCCATTTTCTACTCTTTAGGATGGCGGACGCAAGGAACAAGTTTGCACAACTGGACGAAGAAACACCCTCTGGACGACACTTGAAGGAAGTCACTAGGTACCTGAACATCAGAAATACCAAGCATCACCGGGACGTACAACGCCACTTTACCAGAAGAGGAGCGCTGGATGATTCAAGTTCAAGTTCTAGGAAGGACATATACGCCAGTCATTGATCCCATAGAGTTTTCCTTTGATGCACCAACCTGGAGTCTAGGAAAGAGTATGGCAGCCCACATCACCATGGGACGCATTGGAGAAGTTTACCACAAGGATCTCAATGATACTATCTACCAGATTTGTGGGCGCCAAGATGAGCAATGGGAGATGATTAACACCAGGAAGGATAGATCCATTGCAGCTTTCATCCAAGAGTTAAACCAGCACATTCCAGGATCACGGAACTGGAGGAAGAACTCAAGTCTACACGCGATGGATACGAGGAGGAATGGTGATACTAGTAGAGATGAATGATGGTCTGACAAGGAAGCTAGGAGTATTCATGGGAGACCCCGCGCTAGGAGGAGAAGACGACGATTCCACTTGCCCGGAGAACTACATCATCATCGACGACACTGATTCGGACCCCGACGATAGCGATGATGACTATGTTGATGGAGCTGGAGCGGATATTATGAAGTCTTCCACCAATCAATTATTCTAGTCGACCACCATATCACTAGTAGTATTCCACCATGTATATAGTATAGTCCGAGCACTTTTGTAATGATAGTTCTAGACCGATTGTATGCCCTTGCTTGATTGATTGAGTGATATGATTGTGTTTGTCTCATGTGCATATGGGTAGTGTTTTCTCACTAGACCTCATTCTATTCTATTCTCTTCCCTCTAAACCCTCAGATGCCTCCGAGACGTGACCCCGGATTTACCTTTCCACCGGAGCTCACTCAGTTGATCCAGCAGCAGAATACTTTGATGCAGTTGTTAGTTCAGAACTAAGGCAACAACAACAACAACAACAACCCATCACCACCACCCCTAGTTGACAACTTAGCCCGTTTTGTGAGGTTGCAGCCACCGGTGTTTTCCAGTAGCACCGAGCCAATAATGGCAGATGATTGGATCCGCAGGATTGGAAGGGAGTTAACCACTGCAGGATGCACAAATGCTGAGAAGGTGCGTTTTGCCATGCACCAATTGGATGGACCAGCAGCCTCATGGTGGGATAATTACATTGTCACCTATCCTATAGCCAATGTTACATGGGACCAGTTCCAGCAGGCTTTTCGCACTGCCCATGTATCAGCAGGAGCTATGGCCATGAAGAAGCGTGAGTTCCGCAACTTACGCCAAGGAGGACGCACCGTTGGCCAGTATGTGGATGACTTTAGCAATCTAGCACGTTATGCCCCAGATGACGTTGCTACGGATGCAGCTAAACAGGCGAAGTTTCTGGAAGGACTAAATGATGAGCTGAGCATGCAGTTTATGGTAGCAACCTTTAATAACTACCAACAGTTGGTAGATAGAGCTCTCATGATTGAAGGGAAGCAGCAGCAGATTGACAACCGCAAGAGGAAGTATGGACAAGGGAAGTATAATTCTGGAGCTCAGCAGAGACCCCGTTTCACCCCGAACTCAGGAGGACCCCTAGAGCATAACCATGGAGGTCAAAATCACACTAGAGGGAGTTCACACAACCATAGTGGCTCCAAGAACGGGAATGGTAATGGAGGAAGCAACGGACAGAACCGTTCCCACCCAGCAACACCCGCCAAGAAAGATATAAACCATGTTACCTGCTACAAGTGCCAGAAGACTGGACATTACGCCAATGAATGTCCTGAAGCTAAGAATGGAAACGGGAATGGAAGTTCTGGAAAGAAGCCCAACCCTTTCAACAGGGGACAAGTGAACCACGTTAACGTGGAGGAGATTGAAGCCCAGCCAGATGCAGTAATAGGTAAGTTTTTGGTTAAGTCATTTACTGCAGTCGTTCTTTTTGATACTGGTGCATCACATTCATACATATCAAGGGGATTTGTGGATAAGTATAAGCTACCCACCAAAGTTCTTAGTACACCTATGTTAGTGAGCTCGCCAGGAGCAGAGTATATGGTAAGCCAAGGATGTTTTCAAATGCCATTGACCATAGGTAGGCATGTTTTCCCCTCAGATCTGATAATTTTGGAGTCGCAAGGTTTGGATGTGATTCTGGGTATCGATTGGCTATCGATGTATGGAGGAAACATCGATTGCACCAGTAAGTCAATTTTGCTCACCATCCTAGAAGGAAGAAGGATCAAGTATGTATCCCAGCATGTGCCGATTAGGACTCAAGTAAATTCCTTATCAGGAGTTGTACAGGAGGAAGTACCCGTGGTGAAGGATTTCTCGGATGTATTTCTAGAAGAGTTGCTAGGCATGCCACCGGATAGAGACATCGAGTTTTTGATTGAGCTTTTGCCACCCACATGGCTAATATCTAAGAGACCGTACAGGATGCCCACACCGGATTTAGAGGAAATTAAGAAGCAGATTAAAAAGTTACTGGATAAAGGATATATTCGCCCAAGCTCGTCACCTTGGGGATCACAGTACTTCTAGTGGAGAAGAAGGATGGATCATTGAGGATGGTTGTTGATTATCGAGGATTGAATGAGGTGACGATCAAGAACAAGTACCCACTGCCAATGATCAATGATTTGTTTCATCAGCTGCAAGGAGCTAAGGTGTTTTCCAAGATCAATTTGCGATCAGGGTACCACCAGCTGAAGATTCGAGAGCAGGACATACCAAAGACAACTTTTACCACGAGGTACGGGCTATATGAGTATACCGTTATGTCATTTGGCCTGACTAATGCACCTGCCCATTTCATGAACATGATGAACAAGGTGTTTATGGAGTTTTTGGATAAGTTTGTTGTAGTGTTCTTTGATGATATTCTGGTCTACTCGAAGAATGAAGAGGAGCATAAAGAGCATTTGTGATTAGTACTTTGGAAGCTTAGAGAACATCAGCTATACGCCAAGTTCAGCAAGTGTGAGTTTTGGTTGAAGGAAGTTGGATTCCTTGGACATGTTATATCCGGAGAAGGAATAGCGGTAGACCCTGCCAAAGTAGTCACTGTGACAAATTGGGAGGCACCCACGTTAGTTGGAGAGATCCGGGTTTTCTTGGACTCGCAGGATACTACCGGAGGTTCATTGAGAATTTCTCGAAGATTGCAAAGCCTATGACGAGGTTGTTAAAAAAGGACACCAAGTTCAAATGAACCGAGGAATGTGAGGCCAGTTTTCAGGAGCTGAAGAAACGCTTGGTTACATCACCAGTGTTGATCCTACCAGATCAACGCAAGGATTATGAAGTGTATTGCGACGCTTCTCGTCGAGGACTTGGAGCAGGGCTTATGCAGGAAGGAAGAGTTGTTTCATATGCCTCACGACAACTTAAACCCCATGAGTTAAATTATGCTTCGCATGATTTGGAGTTAGCAGCCGTAGTGCATGCGTTGAAGACTTGGAGACACTTTCTCATCAGAAACCATTGTGAGGTATACACGGATCACAAGAGTTTGAAGTATATCTTCACGCAGAAGGAGTTGAATCTCAGGCAGAGGAGATGGTTGGAACTCATTAAGGATTATGATATGAAGTTGCATTATCATCCCGAAAAGGCTAACATAGTAGCCGATGCATTGAGCCGCAAGAGTCATGTCAATACACTGATGACCGGAGAGTTACCTAAGGAGTTAGCAGAGAATCTTCGCGAGCTATGTTTGGAGATAGTTCCGAGAGGTTATGTAGCAGCACTGGAGATTCAGTCTACTCTGATGGATAAGATCAAAGAAGCTCAAAAGACATACAAGGAGATTGCCGAGATAAAGGAAAGGATGAGCAAAGGAAAGGCTAAAGGATTTCGTGAGGATGAGCATGATACCTTATGGTTCGAGGATCGTGTATATGTACCAAATGATCAGGAGATCAGGAAGCTGATTTTGCAGGAGGCCTATGATTCACCATATTCGGTTCACCCAGGAAATACCAAGATGTATCTAGATTTGAAGGATAGATTCTGGTGGACCGGAATGAAGAAGGATATTGCGGAGTATGTAGCAGTTTGTGCTGTATATTAGAGAGTGAAGGCAGAACATCAGAAGCCAGCAGGATTGCTACAACCATTGCCGATACCCGAATGGAAGTGGGACAAGCTAGGTATGGATTTTATCACTGGATTACCCAGGACTCGTTCAGGCTATGACTCGATATGGGTTGTAGTCAATCGTTTGACAAAAGTAGCTCATTTCATCCCAGTGAAGACCACTTACACCAGTGCTAAGTTGGCAAAGATATACATGACCAGGATCGTATGTTATCATGGAGTTCCGACGACCATTGTATCAGATAGAGGAACCCAGTTTACCTCAAACTTTTGGAATCAGATGCATGAAACTTTGGGAACCAGGCTAGAGTTCAATACAACTTTTCACCCGCAGACAAATGGACAGACCGAGAGAGTCAATCAGATTTTGGAGGACCTATTGAGAGCTTGTGCGCTAGACTATGGATCTAGTTGGGACGATAATTTGCCTTACGCAGACTTCTCTTACAACAATAGCTATCAAGCCAGTTTGAAGATGGCCCCTTTCGAAGCATTGTACGGAAGGAGGTGCAGGACACTGTTGTAGTGGGATGAAGTTGGAGACCGACAGTTGTTTGGACCAGATTAGATTAAAGAGTCTGAAGAGAAGGTTAAGCCGATTCGCGATAGACTCAAGGTAGCCTAGTCCAGGCAGAAGAGTTATGCGGATTCTAAACGCAAGGAGATAGTTTACGAAGTCGGAGACAGAGTGTATCTTCGGGTATCACCACTTCGAGGAGTGAAGCGGTTTGAAGTTAAGGGAAAGTTAGCACCATGTTTTGTGGGACCATACAAAGTTTTGGAACGTATGGGAGAAGTTGCTTACAAGTTATAATTGCCCAAAGGATTGTCAGGAGTTCACGATGTGTTCCACGTTTCTCAGTTGAAGAAGTGCCATGCAGAGATGGCTGATATCCCTCTGAGAGATGCAGTGCCACTGGAAGCAATACAGTTGGATAGCGATTTGACCTACGAGGAAAAGCCAGTCAAGATTCTCGAGATTGCCAGCCGAGTTACACGCAGCAAGGTTATCAAGTTTTTGCAAGGTTCAGTGGAGTCACCATACTGAAGATGAATCCACCTGGGAACGCGAGGAAGACCTACGGAAGGATCACCGTCACCTATTTTCTAGCCAACCGAATATCGAGGGCGAGAATCATCTTAAGGGGGGTAGGTTTGTAACATCCCAAATTTTCAATTTGGAATGTTATACATTAGGTCATCATTGCATATCATATTTTATTGTATTTTTGCTTGATCCTAGAAATTCCACACAACTCAAGGACCTACGGAGAGAGTTGTGGATTTCGTTATTTTCATATTTGAGTTTTTCTCGAATTTTGAAAAGAGGATCGTTTGGTTTTAATTATTTTCACTTCGAGTATTTCTTTTATAAGAATAAAAGAGAGAGGATAAAATGACTTCCTCAAAATAAAAATATATTGGAGATCTAATGTTAAAATCAAATAAGAGTTTTATTCAGATTTTTATCGCTAATTTTATTTGAATTAGGAAAAATATGCGTTTTTCAAAATTGCATTAGAGTCCCAAATAAATGTTCACCTTGTCCGGCATATTTTTAGAGGACGGGGAAAATTTATTTCAGGATTTTTGGAGTCCGTTTATTATTTCTTTTATTCATCTTTCTGCGAGGAATATTTTATAAAAAGAAAAAAAAAATCCGACTTTGGGCCGTATCCACCCGGGACTCCGCCCGGGGGAGGCTTTATAAGCCGCCGAGGCCGCAGCCCACCAGGCCGCCCGCTGAAACCCTAGCCGTCGCGCCAGCCCCGCCGCCGACCCGCCTCGCCGCCGTCGTCGGAGTTTGCCGCCGCCGCCGGTTTTCCTTTGACCGGTTCAGTTTTTTCGGTAAAAACCTAGATGTGTTTTTTTATTAGATGGTTTTAATTTTTTCCGGTTTAGTTATATAGCGGACGTTCGTCCGTACGTTTGTTTTAATGAACGGTTTTCGCCCGTTAGCCGCAGATAGCGAACGTTCGTTCGTTTGTCTGTTCGTTAGTTTTTCTTTTTCTTGGATTTTTTGTGATTATTTTCGATCGCGATTTCTGATCCGATTTTCGTTTTAGTTTGACTTTTCGATCGTTTATCAGAATCAGGCAATTCAAGCGCCTAGAGTTTCGTCTCGAAGCCCTCTTTCTGTTTAATCAACTTAAACAAGTTTTTGCTACTATAAAATTTGACTTTAGTCCAGATTAGCAAACGAAGCTTGTTTCTTTTACAGTTTGAGTTTCCTTGCTTCGTTTGATTTGATTCTTTTTTGCAAACCAGAGTTCTTAAGTTTAACTTTCTGGTTAGATTTATCTTATTTGAGTTTTACTCGTGCATCTTTGCTTGATTACTTATTGTATGCTTGTTTGATTGAGATAGAGTACCCGGAGTGCGAAGCGTGCTACTACGAGTTTCTAGGTTTCACGGATCATCAGCAAGGCAAGTAACACTTTGATCATACCCCTTTACTACCCAGTTTTCTTGCATTAGATCAATCCTAAAACAATTGCATGATTAGGATCTGATTAATATGTGGGTTTCAGGAAGTAGATGAGGTAGTACCTATTCACATGTTTATTATCAAACCTATGGGAGTTACTTCTACGTTGCTTATATTTCTATGCTATGCTCGTAGACGTGGTTTGGGTTTGAGTGTATTCATGACAGATGTGAGCTGTTAATTAATGGTTAACTTAAGGTGGCAACTTTAATACACATCTCGGTGGATTGAGGCACCTGGGGAATCCAGTGTTGTCTGTATTTTTGGAAATTCCGGGGTACCGTGTGATTCTCCTATGGACTACCACCCAGGCTCAAAGGGTCATAAGATTATTCATGCTAGAATCTTCTGTGTGCAGCCACATGCCATTATGGGCTTTGGCATAGTTGAGTAAGTTGTGGGAAACCTTTCCATGATGGGCTAGCAGATGTAGGGAATTGTAACTGTACAGGCCTATCTATCGGTTAAGGGGACCTCTTTGGAAAGACTGTGTCTTGGTCATTTGTTTCTCAAACATCATGTAGTGCAAGAAATTCAACGGAGAAGATTGAGTCTTGTGGGGAAAAGTGCATAAACCTCTGTAGAGTGTACAAACTAATGATGGTTAGCCGTGTCCCCGGTTATGGACATCTTGAGTATCTAGTTCTTGGATTATCATTTGGATCTCATCACTCTTAATATAAATTTGGTTGGGTTATTAATTACCTTTTTAATTGGGATTGAGATGGGGTTTACCATTCTCAATGTTTTTCAACAAACTTTGTAGTTAAATAGAATATATTCCTTTGCAGTAGGGAAAAATTGGCTTTCCGCAAAACATATTAACCATATAGCCTCCACCAGCCATATATGCATGTAGAGATAGCATTATTCTGTTCATTACTCTCTTATGTTACATTGCCAGCATATTCCATGTGCTGACCCATTTCGGGCTGCAACGTATCATGTTGCACACTTTTTAGACGATGAGTAAGGAGCCTTAGGTCGTGGTCTTTCACTAAGTGATGCCGTTGGAGTTGATGGACTCACTTTATCTTCCAAGCCTTCCGCTGTTATCGTATTAGATGGCCTTAAGCCATATTTATTGTAATAAGTTCTCTTTTGAGACATTCGATTAAATAAGTGTGTGATTGCTACTCTATTATAAATCCTCAAGTACTGTGCGTGTCAGCATTACTGATCCAGGTATGACACTGATGCAAAGAGATCAGACTGTTTGAGGTCTGGTCGCTATATTTTCTTTTGAAAAAATGTTAAAACGTCAATGGTTTTTAAATATAAAACAACCATCGCAAACGTTTTAGTTATAACACCCGTATGCAAACCGACAGCTTCCCCAGGAAGCCAAGGGAAAATGTGCCAAGCAGGATTTCTGCATCCCTTCAACGCAAATGGTTGTTTTGCATGACCCGTGTGCAACCACGTAGAAACAATTGGGTAAGATTTGCATCTGTCATTTTGGGTATGTTGCCATTTGTCAAACTGGAAAGATTGACATTTGTTTATCTAGTAACATTGCCATTTGTCAACCTTGTAACATTGCGATTTGTCAAAATATGCAGATAAAAATCACTACCACTATCTTATTTTTGCTACTAAAATCACTAGCACTATTCATATGGACACCACTAGCAGGCGTGAGTTGATGGATGCATATTCAAATGTACCATTGATTACATACAACAAGTCATCAACCCACAACGACAACGAGGATACATGTTGGATTATAGATCATTTCCAACAAAACATTCTAGTAAAGTGAAGTTTTTCTCACACAACAGATAAAAAAGTGATGAAATGAACTTCAACTCAACCACTTGTCGGCGCTGGAAATGCTTGCTTTGAACCAGAAGTGATTCTCTGGGAAGGGCCAGCTACTGTCAATCTCGAGACCAATGCAGGACTGGTCATCCAAGCTGAAGCGGGCTATGTCAGGACCCATAGCAATGACCGAGGTATAGATACAGTTGCTTCTCATAAATGGTAGTAACATTGTGTCAACAACAGCTGGATCATCTTTCACCATCATTGGATAGTTTTGTCCAAGGAAGAGCGAGTTTCCTCCAAGACTTTCAATACTGAGCCAGGGAGAAGGTGTTGGTGCTAGTACACTAGTATCCAACCCGAATACCCTGCAACGGATGTTGGAATAGGTCCGGAGAGTGCGACCATGCGAGACAACACCTGCTTCCTTAGTAACATCAGCAGTGCCCTATATACAGAAAAGAAGAGGTGATCCATCGGAATAAGTTGCTAGGCGCCACTGAGTATATGGGTCCTGCTCATCCTCATGCTCTTGATCATCAGCATCGTCATCTCCCCCTTGGTTATAATTTTTTCAAGTATAGCTGGTGGAATGTTCACAGGACCTTGGAAACACAAGAAGGTTACTTAATTAGTAATGGGAAACTAGCTAACCCACATGCATGTGGATGAAACATTTATAATTATGGTGGAAGACAAACGTACCGAATGCATGATGATTCCATGCAAAAATAGTGCCACGGGTGGTGGCAGCAAACACAAGACCCTCATATTGAATTTCATCACAGTACTCATTCGTGTACAGAAATTGATTTTTGAGCAATATCCATCGAGGCGTGGAAGTAAGGAAGGCAACAAGATTGTCGAAGATAGCAACAACTTCATAGTTCGTGTAATCCCAAGAGAGGTTAGGAACTCGACAAATTGCTATCTTCCGTAGACAACAGTTACCATGATCATATTTGAACTCACATAGATCATCTATGTGCTCAACCTCTGGACAGTCTGAGATTTTTGGAAGTGGAACACGGTGACGAGTGTACACATTTACAAGTTCCCACTCGCAGTTGTACCCAATATAAACAACCCAATCTTCATTTGTGCCCGCACAAGCCTTGACCTCAAGCGATGGCATCTTAAGATCACACGTATAATTATCAAGCGGCATCAACTTGCACAAGGCGAGGCTTCCGTTGTCCCCGCGCCATTCAGCAGGGTCACGGCGAACAAGATAGGGGAGATCAAACCACTCCTGGACCCTTGGGTTTCTTGTAATGATGTTATTAGTTGAGTCGAGAATGGTCTTGAACGAACCTACCATGCTAGCCAAGGTGATGATGTCGCACCGATCAATGAGTTCCTCCACCACGTCATCTTTCGGATCGGGGCAAGAATAACGGGGTCGTTTCTGGCCCATTCCCTCCATGGAGAAGATGATCGAACAATGGCAGAAGGAAGGGTGAAGGCAAATGGAGGGAGGAAGAGCATGCGACAGCAGTTCCAAATCAAGAGGGAAAGGCGAAGAGGTGGTGGACGGTTGCCAAGGTACAATAAGAGGCTAGTGGGGAGCGGACGGTTGCCACAGAGGTCACACACTGAAGACAAGGCCGAGTGAACCGCATGCCGTATATCGCACACACCTTGATCTGGCTGACCGTTTCTTTTGTGTTGCCTAATCACAAATAGTTCATCCGAGTGAACCGTATGCTGTACATCGCACACACCTTCATCTGGCTGACCGTTTATGTTCTCTTGTCTCAACACAAATAGTTCATCCAAGTGAACCACATGTCGTATATCGCGCACACCTTGATCTGGCTGATCGTTTCTTTTGTGTTGCCTAATCACAAACAGTTCATCTGAGTGAATCGTATGCTGTATATCGCACACACCTCCATCTGGCTGACCGTTTCTTTTGTTCTTCCTCATCGCAAACAGTCAATTGAACTAAACTGTATGCCCTGCATCACACACGCAACTAAAATTCGAACCGTGTTTGATGCATCCGTCATTGCAAACGTTTTGCACCTTTTTGACGGTTTTTACACCACTGTTTGCGATTATTGCATCGCACACAGTTTCGTTGAAGGGTCTCTGATCGTAGTGTCGTGTTAGCAGCATCCTGCAGTAGTGCAAGGAAGAAAAGCTGAAGGCTCTCCAAGTGGCGAACACGAAGAAACTCTAGTTCCAATCTTTCATGGAGACCTCCATAGAAGGAGCCACTTGCATAGCCGACGGCATCAACTTGGACACCTTCATCGAGCCAGCGAGTCCGCCTCCCGCCGAGTGAAAAAACTTTAATTATCCATATTCATTTTCCTTGGAATGCCGAGTGACCATGTAACCATTAAACTCTTTTGGGCCTGATGCCTGAGTACTTTTACTTGCAGTTCTGAAACTTGTTGGATTTATCCAAACTTGATGGTTTTATGTGAACATTGCTTTCTCGCTTCCAAAGTGTTCTGTGTGCTCGGATCTTTTGACTTAGGCGAAGCCGGTTTGCAGCTAAGCCCCCGAGTGGGAGGATCGCTCTCCACTCAGAAAAGTTTGTAACTTAGGCGAAGCTGGTTCACGGCTAAGCTCCCGAGTGGGAGGATCGCTCTCCACTCGGAATAGTTTTTAACTTAGGCGAAGCTGGTTCGCGGCTAAGCCCCCGAGTGGAGGATTGCTCTCCACTCGGAGTAGTTTTGTAACTTAGGCGAATATGGGATCACGGCGAAGCCTCCGAGTATACCTGGCCAAATCTTGGGCCGAGCCAACAAAAATCCGGCGTCTACGGGACAGGCCCGAGCCCGGCCCAGCCCGACGAATTGATACGTTTTCCAGGCCCAAGCCCGGCCCGAGGCAAAGCCCGAAAGCCCGAAGCCCGGCCCAACGGCCCAACATAATCCAACAAAAACAAGTCAGTACAACAAAAAATAGAAGAAAACTAAGCTATAAAGAACAAGATACTAATATTTGGACAACAAAACATACACCTATCACTTATCAACAATTTTCAGTAGTAAACAGCAGCAAATCAACACTATTTTTGATAGCACAACATCATAGTTTTATAGCAAAACAATAACAGAACAACATCCAAGTGTTCCAGTTTCAACAACAGCAAAATAGCAGCATTACATCACTATTTTTACAGCACAGCAGCATAGTTTTCTAGCAAAACAATAACATAACCCCATATAAATGTTTCAGTTTCAACAACAGCAAAACAGCAGCATTACATCACTAGTTTTGACAGCACAACAACATAGTGTTTGAGCAAAAGAATAGCAGAACCACATACAAATGTTTCAGTTTCAAGTCTTTCGACATCTAAACATTCCAGTTACAACAAACACAAGTGCATGAATATTATTACAGTCCATAACCAAAATAAGACTAGTAGTTTGTTGGCTGCCATCTCGCCATGCCTTCTCTGAACCTTCTTCTCTTCTCATTGCTCTAGCAACAACTCTAGAGGATGGAATGAAGAGAAAGTTAGTGGTAGTATAAAGACAACTTGACAATTGACGTGAACAAAGAATATAGATGTTACATTCTTCATCCGAAGATGAATCTTCATCATTATCTAGCGCAACCACTTCTGCCTTTCTCTAATTATATACAATAATAGATTGGGTTAATTATCATTTGGAAGTAAAACATACAAATAAGAATGTGAAACAAACAAGATTACAACAGATACCTTCTTTTTTCTGCAGTTTGCAATGATACCAATCTTGCAAACACATTAGGGCCTCAACCGTCTTTGGTTTAAGTGAGTTTCGGTTCGGGGTTATAACCTTCTTACTCAAGCTGAAAGCGGATTCTGAAGCAACACTTGACACAGGAATGCAAGGATATCATGAGCCATTCTTGCTAGTTGCGAATACCTAGCTGCGGACTTACTCTAGAAATCCAAGATATTGACATTTTAATTCAACCTCTTCGTAGGTTCAGCCAAATGCAATTCCAATTCAGATCTCTCTTCATGTGAGCTCGTGCTTTCCACGTACTGATCATAGTCAGAAAAGGCACCAAGTCCACACGTGCTTGATGATACACTAGTTGCTATGTTTTCATTGACATGTCCACCACTACCATACTCATTAAATAAAGAATTCATTGTAGTCTTAACAAGATTAATGCGCTGAAGGGCATCATCACCATCATATAGCTTGGAGTAGGCATATCCTAAAAACTTGAACTTAATGCGGGTATCAAGAACGGCAGCACAAGACAGAAATACGCTATAGTTAGACCAATATTTCACGAATTTCTCCCTCATAACTGCTAACATTCGAGCCATGTAACTATTTACTCCAGCACTAGCCTCTATAATAGCAGAATGAACAAGATAGATATTCATGAAGTACAAGTTGGCTGTTGGATACTTTCTTCCTAAGAAAGTTGTAGTTACCTCGAAAAAACCCTTCAAGAACTGATACATATGAGATACCTTGGCCCATTCTTCTTCGGATAGCCAAAAGTTGACCTTGAATATGCTGTCCCTCTTAGAATACCAATGCAGCACATCTCTAAAGTACAAACAACAGCCAAACATAGTGTAGGTTGAATTCCAATGGATGGGCATATCAGGTTTAAATCTTTTTGTTTCTTCCAGGTTGAAAATAGTTGTAGCAGTACTATAAAACTTATGCAGCCTATTGCTTGAAGCCTTTAGGTACATTATACCATCTCTAAGTTTATCAACACACTTATCAATCAATACCAAACTGGCTTGAACTACCAAGTTTAGTATGTGTGCACAACAATGAATTTTGAAGAATTTACCGGACAAAGGTAAAGCACCTTTTGCCAAGTGGGTACACAAGCAAGCTATCATCCTATCATTATAGGCTGCATTATCCAGAGTGATGCACATCACTTTCTTATCAACCCTCCATTCACGAAAAGCTAGGTGGACCTCATCAGCAATAGATGCTCCATCATATGGTGGGTCAATTTTTTGAACCATACAATCCTTTTGTTTAGTTTCCAATCAGCATCTATGTAATGACAAGTAATGCAAATATATCTATGCTTGGTGACTTCAGATTTCCAATTGTCAGATGTGAAACTAACTCTACCAGGGGCAGCAAGAATAATGTCCATCAATTCCTTTTTCTGGCTAAGAAACATTGCCATTATCTCTCTTTTTACTGTGTGCTGACCAATAGACTTGAGTTGTGGACAACAAGCAGACATCATTGTTCTAAATCCATCTTCTTCAACTGTTGTAAATGGATGAGCACCGGATACATGATAAATAGAGACCGAATTTCTAGCAACTTGAGCATCAAATCTACCATTTTTTAATGCAGCTGTTCCATCATCATTTGTTTCATATTTCAAGAAAAAATTATTCATTGTCGCTTGTTCAACCTTATGCTTCTTTTCAGTGTGCCTAAGGAGATGAGATGTACCACTTGTTTAACTTGCATGATTTGAATGGAACTAACCCGAACTGATGTTGTTTTTAGCAGAATTGCTACGCTGGCATTTCTCGATGCGAGCCTTCATCATCTGTTCCACGGCCATATCACGTACCTTGACAGCAGCCGGGTGCTTGATGCGGAGCTTCGCCAACTCTTCCTTCTGTTCCATGGCGAGGGCCTGCAGCATCTTCATCGAGGAACTACTATTCTCATGCAGCTTCTTCCAGCCGGCGTTCTTCTCCTTCAACAGGTCGATCTCATGGCAGAGCTTCGCATTGTCCTCCCGAAGTTGCAAGATTTCGCTGGTCGCCTTCTTCTCCGAGGCAATGCTCTTCTTCAGCAGCGTCACCAAGCCAGCGGTCAACTCCCCCTGCTCATTGAGCTCAGCGAGCATGTCGTCGAGGCTCTCCTTCATCAACTCCATCAAGTGTTGGATGAACTCCTTCTGCTTATTAATCTGATCGGGCATGCCGTCGAGGGATAACGACTCCAGTTCCGTCGGCTCGGCATGTTTGCCTCCGCGGCTAGGGCGCTCCTAGGAGCCATCGCCTACCCGTGAGAGATCTTTCGAGGTCTCTGCGTGGCGGCGAGCCCTCTCTTTTTTTCTGTAGCCTTGGTTGCCGCTCCCTTGTTCGAGTAGTTCTCGACCTAGAGCTCTGCTCACTGGCCATGGCAACGATGGACGAAGAAGAAGCACTTATGAGGAGGAAAGGTAGAGTTATTTTCGGTTAGGTAGTTCCCCTTTTTATAACCTAAGTACTAGCACTAGTACTAATACCTGCATAGTGGGAACACGTTCAGGTTTGGTACGTACTACTAGTAGGTGTGAGCAGGCTTTCGAATGTGATGGGAACAAGGTAAAGATTAATTGATGGTTTTGGTTTCGAGGCCCGAAATGGCTCCCGATGAGTTTAGCGGAATATAAATTTCGAGCACTACACTGCTCAAATGCGTAAATATTATGTTACTGTCAAAAATTGGCACAAAATACGAAGGAGACCAATGGAAGTACTACTAGCAACCCACGATTTAACTACTCGCATGCGCGCAGTGGAGTAATAATGTCTTTCTTAAGCCCTCACGTCACTCAATTTGCATGCGTTGTATTAATTAACCATCAATGAAGTGAACGACTTTACACGCGTCAAATTATCACATGGGGTGGATCTTGGTACAAAATTGCGTCCGCCCGTGTACCCATGTGTGCGTGTGAGGAATGAGTGCGTGCATGGCATGTGTGCACATCTTCGTTTCGTGCATGTACCGCCAGTATGGCTCAGGGAGGATGAGTACATTCTTCTGGAACCAGCAGCACGTCATTGTGATCAATCCACGCAAGGAGGTTGTGACAACGCCTACACATGTGCCACGTGGCTTCATGAACTGTAAGAGAGACACTGTGTAGCGTGCCAATGGTATTCTAATTTACGTGTTTTGCACATACTCAAAGTACTAGTAAGGTACACGTGCATTGCACGCATCAGATTTTGCAACCAAATTATGAATAAATACCACACTATAGCATGTAAGCTCTGAGTCATATATGCCTGATGTAGCCCTTCATTTAATTATTATAGTTCATCTCATTCAAAATCAATTAGTTTTTATAAAAAAATCTAAGAACGCGGGAATAGGAAAAACATGGGATTATAGTGGAATGTCGTCTTGAATCCTACAGGATTGTACGAGTGTTTGCTTGTGCATAGAAAAAATGCAGAATTCTTTCAAAGAGGTTTGAGTGGATGGGATGTTTCCTATGAAATCTAGTGCAAATGAATCATATGGAAAAATTCCTATGGTTTACAATCCTACGAATCAAACAACCAAGATAGGAAAAATTCCTAATGATTAGAATCCTCCAAAATTCCTTTGAGAATCCTTTGAATCAAAGAAGCCCTAAATCTATTTTATGATTCATGGAATTGTGCGTTGTAAAGCATAAAGTAAAAACAAATAATGGCAATTCAACTAGAAAAAAGTTTGGGCAGTTATGATATGGAAGATTCTAGAACAAAAGAGAACCACTGTTGTTTTGAGGTTTGTGCATTATGCTTAAGTTCAACCATGGAGTCTGCTAGATTGTACATGTGGCAAAATCCGGTGGGGGCTAGAAGATGGTGCGAGGGGCCGAGTGGAGGGAGACTATGAAGGAATGCACAAGTGCGAGATCGATATTTAGAGAGAGAG
This sequence comes from Triticum monococcum, assembly GCA_034509565.1. Taxonomy (NCBI): domain Eukaryota; kingdom Viridiplantae; phylum Streptophyta; class Magnoliopsida; order Poales; family Poaceae; genus Triticum; species Triticum monococcum. Next base: position 392,004,418 of record CM067841.1, read on the forward strand.
GGCGAACACGTGCGTTGATGCGCACAGTGGCGGAGCCATGAAAAATAAATGAGCAAGGGGGCCAAGCATTGCTAATCCTTTACGAGGAGAGTCAATTCATGAACTTAAACCATTTTAGCAGCAATTGTCTAATGATCACATTCATATTAGCCTTGATATATAGTGATGTTAGGGGGGGAGGGGGCAGGGCCCTTACTGCCCCTGTCTTCGCCATTGTGCACACGTCTGAGAGATGAAGCGGAAGGCATGGATGATGAGAGGGGGACGTTGGATATATAATTAATGTGGGTGTATTAGCTATATATGTTAATCCTATATAGAGAGGTATAGATTGATCGATTTGGACGTGGGAAAGAGGGTGAGACCTCACTGGATATATCGATTGATCGGTTTGTGTGCAAAACTATGAAAGACCTAGCTATATACACACATACATAGAGGAACATCGATCGTTGCGCATGCACGCGTGAGAGATAAAGAATGCCCGATATGATGGAGAGGGGGATGTGTGTTGGTGTGTGCCTTCATGGGAGACCGGCCTGAAGAAAAAGATTGCATGCGTGCGATGGATAATGCCGACTAGTAGTGTGTGTGCATGCATGCACGAGAGAAAGTTAGTGGTACAATTATAAAGAGAAGACTACCGTGTGGGTGTAAAAGAATAGCTGAATAGGTGAGGTCACAATCAATGTAAAGTTGAATTCAAATATTTGAATAAGAGATCCTGATGTTTGAAACCCATGCATGCATGAATATAACGGAGATCTGCGCGGTGTGGTTTGGAAACGAGCATGTTGTAATGTATACACATTGAACAAGGCCAGACTGATTTGAATTTGAGATACCGATGGCAGACATCATTTGGCCACGTCGCATCCATGCATGGACACACTATTCTAATTGGAGATGATGGGCGGCTTTTGCATCACAGATCTATATCTATACCCCTATATATATTATATTTTATATTGTGTGCGGGTAACTTTAACTTTGAAAGATGGTCGTTGGATGAGGCGAATCCGCTGGTCCAAAGATGGAAAATTTGAGCACTACTGGCCGTTGGATATCATCTAGATTCCACCAGATTTCGCCACATGTATAATCTAGAAGACTCCATGGTTGAACTTAAACATAATGCACAAACATCAAAACACAAGCACTTCTTATTTTTTCTAGAATCTTCCGTATCAGAATTGCCCAAATGTTTTTCTACATGATTTTCCATTATTTGTTTTTATTTTATGTCTTACGACGCACAATTCCATGAATCTTAAAATAGATTAGTTTTCTTATAAAAACTAGATGATTTTGAATGAAATGAACTATAAGAATTAAACGAACATCTACATCATGCATATATGACTCAAATCTTGCATGCTATAATGTGGTATTTATTGATAATTTGGTTGCCAAATCTCATGCGTGCAATGCACGTGTACCTTACTCTAGTCTAAATGGTGTTTGTGTGTGTTGTGTGTGTTGAGGTGCAAATTGTATTTTTTGGTACACGTTAAGCTTGTTCTTCCGAAATTTCAAGCCGCGCCTTGTTATGCCAAAAATTCAAGCTAGCGTCTCTGTCTATCGTGCTGCGAAACTCCCGCCTCTTCAACCCGCGCCTTGTTAGCCCAAAATATTTAAGATATATCTTTGTCTCGTTGTGCTCCGACAACTCCCTCCATCTCAACCCGCGCCTTGCTATTCCAAAATTACAACGTGCGCGAAAACTCCCACCTCCTGTGAAATCCCGACACATGAAATGCCCGTGGTACCCCTGAACCGAAAGAACGGCCTCAAATCGGTGGGGGTACTTTCGTAACTTACCCCACATTTCGGACCAGCGCGTCTCTAAGCCATGGTTCCCCACTGCCATCCCATCCGCCCACCCATTCGTGCACCGAGGCCGCAAAAACCCACGACGAAACCCCACACCCTGCTCCATTCGCCACCCAGCCGGAGCCTCTTCCCCGACGACGTCGTCCACAGCAACACCTCGACGTCCCTCATCCACTGTACCGGATGAGGATCCGTCATCGATCTCATCGTCCCGCCGGTTCAGCTACACCGTCCTCCACCTCCAAGGAGCTGCCCCGACATTCCCCTCGTCTTTCGCGCCACCTCCATTCCCACACCACCATCTTCACCTGCACCACCAGAAGAGCATCATCATCACCGTTTCCTCGGATGAAGTTGCGGCCTATTCGGCGCCACCAAAGAGGTTGTACACTAATCGCTGTATTTTCTTCTTGATTTGATCTCACGGTGCTGCCGGCGCTCGGTCCCTAGCCGACACGGCGCGGCTCCATCCACGGCGGCGTCGCCGGCCACTTCCTCCACGGCTTCGCTCCCTCGGCGGCGACGTCCACATCAGTAGGACCTACTGCTACTTTAGCTCTCGCTCGCGCTGCTGCTCTGCTCTTGCTCTTGGTCCCCTGCCTGGTCTGCTCTTGCTATTGCTCTTGCTCGCGTTACTGCTCTCGCTCTTGCTCTTGCTTGCGATGCTGCTCCGATTTAGCTACACTTCACTCCGATGCCGCCGGGGTGAAGGAAGAACCAGCCGCAGCGGGGAAGGGGCTCGCCGGAGAGCTACCAAACTATCTATCTTAGGGTTCAGGATGGGGGCGGTGGTCGCCGGCGGTGGCGGTGGCGTGGCGATCACCGGACAAAAAGCTCGGCACAGGGGGGCTAGAGGGATGGCCGGGGTGGCGGCGGACCGGCGGTCGGGAGTGTTTTTGGGGCGAGCGGGGCGGCGCACCACCGACCGCGGGCGGCGGGGGGCTGCTATTTGGCCGACCCAGGGGGTGGAGGTTGAAGATGAACCACAGGCCCTTGATTTCATATCCAACGGCTGCAAAATCGACTGACCAGAGATGAAAAAGTCAGTCGACCAACGTGTAGCCTCACTTTGCTAGTGCGTTCAGTTTCGACAGCAAAATTCAGTTTCGACAGCAAAATTCAGTTTCGACAGTTAAGTTCAGTTTTGACAGTTAAGTTTAGTTTCGACAGTTAAATTCAGTTTCGACAGTTAAGTTCACAGATTAGCGGCTGATGTATTTCACATCTAGCACTTTGTGTTTATGTATTTTATGTCATGTATTGGAGATGCTATTAGAATTCCACTCAGGTTAACGTTGTTCGTTGTCTCTCTTGTCCTGCTTCAGCCTCGGCGTCGTACAACTCACCGGAGCTGCTCCAACGACGAAACCCTCCATCACAGCGGAGCAGTACCTCGGGCTCCATCTCCAGATGCCTAAAATCTTCTTCCCCTCCTCCGACAGCCAAGCCAGCTGGAGCATCCTCACCGGCCAACCCAATCACGCCGAGATCGACATGGCTTCGCCAAAGAGGTTGTACACTTGTTGCATCTCTTTTTTACTCTACATGTTATATATATTGTCCACTGAGCACTCGTAGTAACGGGAAATACGATTATTTTATCCTACTATATGACAAGCAGTGAGGTACCAGGCAACTTAGCTATCCGTGATGGACTCTCTTGAACGCCATCATTATTTATCTCTACGCGTTTGATCTGTGCATTTGTCGATGGGCCTGGGAGTTGAGCTAGTATGGCAGTGGCCTGGGTCCAAAGTAATAGAAGTAGGACAAAAACAATTTTTTAGTGTAGGATTTTCCTTGCTCAAGCCTGCCTAGTAGAATCGTCAGTGCTTGAAAGGAAAAGTGAATGAAAAACATCGGAATTGGAAAGTTTCCTATGGTACTACTTTTCATGAATTTGGTGCAAAGGAATGGAGCAAAGGAAAACTGTAGGATTTGTTCCTTTAGTGTCTCCTTGAAAGAAAAACCATAGGAATTCTAATTTCCACTTCTCCTCCTTTTCATATTCCTATTCATCAAGCACAAGACTAAGAGATAGTAGCATAATAGCTTTTTTGCATCATGTGATCTTCCAATTGTTGTAAATCAAACACCCAGATTGGCAGAAATCCTGTGTTTTTAAATTCTCTATTTTGCACGTCCATTCCTACCCTATTCCTGTCTATATCCCTGCATTGTTAGAATTCCCAAATTCAAACAAGCCCTTACTCAATTACTTCTGTTACAGATATGTGTCAAAGAAAACCTTGTATGGTTGGCCTGCTCCTGCGATGCTTTGTTCCACCCCAGCTCAGCTGCTCCAACGACGGAACGGCTCACCACAGCAGGGATCCGCTCTCCAGACTGTCTTTCACCGCCTCAGATCTTCTTCCCCGCCGCCGGCAGCCACGGCAACTGCATTACCATCATCAACTGAGCAGATGACCTTGAGTACTACACGGGTCCGCAAGAGAGGTCACACTCTTCTGTGTCTGCTTACGTTATGTGTCGCTTAATATGATGACATGCTACATTATCGTCGTGTTCACCTATTAGACTCTGAGTCAGGTCCAAACTAATGCTGAAACTTGAGTTTTTAAATGATTGTGGGGTACATATTGGGGCAGCAATCAATACTATTTGTCTACTATCTGGTTAATCTCTAGTGTCTACTATGAGTTTCATGTTGGGTGCAAACAAACATTAAAGGAGCCATTATCTGTATTTTTTAACTAAAGCTATTATCTGCCTACTATCATTGGTTTTGGGTCTATCCACAGTTTGCTACCATCACTCTGGATTTGTGCATGCACTCCTTACATAATCTTGCTATGTTTTATTCCTATGCATGCCAGTTATTGTACACAATGGAACTGATCATGTAGAGCAAAAGAGATGAGCCTTGCGTGGCAATAAAATTTCATGCAGACGTCGTTCCATGGTGGGCGCAAAGGCAGCCCCCCCTCCACCCATTTCGGATCGTAATCAAGAGGAAGATAACTATTATGAGGGGGATTCAGAAGGAGAAGACCACTCCCATTTACCCCATGAGATCTTCGCTCTAACTTGGCATGCTGATGTTGGTAATATCATGCATATGGTGCCTTGCATTGCTTACTGTATACATTAAAGATGTCATCTGCTTAGTTTAGACATGCTTTGTGTCAATGCCATCTGTTTAGTTTCTTTATCGTATATGTGAATCATGCAATGCCATCTTGTCTAGCCAGGCATCATATATGTGAATTTTGCAATGCCACCCTAGTTAGCCAGTCATCTTATATGTGAATCATATCATGCCATCATTTTTATTACATGTTAAATTTGTCAACAATTTTAGTACATTCAATTACTCGTCATGTGCATCAGCCATTTGGCACGGTCATGGAAAAATCTGGAGTGGAAACAAGGTCTTAAGAACTGACAATGCTATCTGACGAAGCGCATGTCTTGTTGGTTACCGATAGCTCCTCAGAGGAGGATTCAGAGACAGATGACCAGTCATATCCCCCCCCCCAAGGTGCATGCCCTAACTTGGCAGGGTTATGTTGCTCATATCGTGCGTATGGTATCTTGCATTGCTATGTCATTTGCTTAGTTTAGACATGCTTTGTGTGAATGCCACCTATTTAGTGTCTAATTACCATATATGTAGGCCACTTCTCCCATACGCTCAAAAACTCAATATGGTCCTACAAATCGTGGTGCTAACTTCCCTTTAACTCCAAAACGCTTTGTTCCGCGAAGTGGAGATACTTGAAGATAAGCTCTATCTCCGACTTCGTAAACGGTCTCCTTGCGTTTAGAATCTGCATAACTCTTCTGTCTGGACTGGGCTATCTTGAGCCTATCGCGAATCAATTTCACCTTCTGTTCAGACTCTTTAATCAAGTCAGGTCCAAACAACTGGCGGTCTCCAACTTCGTCCCATGACAACGTTGTCCTGCACCTCCTTCTGTACAAAGCTTCGAAAGGGGCCATCTTCAAACTGGTTTGGTAACTGTTGTTGTAAGAGAACTCTGCATATGGCAAATTGTTGTCCCAACTAGATCCATAATCTAGCGCACAAGCTCTCAGCATATCCTCCAAAATCTGATTGACTCTCTCGGTCTGTCCATCTGTCTGTGGATGAAAAGTTGTACTAAATTCTAGCCTGGTACCCAAAGTTTCGTGCAACTGCTTCCAGAACTTTGAGGTAAACTGGGTTCCTCTATCTGATACGATACTCCTTGGAACTCCATGCAAACATATGATCCTGGTCATGTATATCTTTGCCAACTTAGCACTGTTGTAAGTGGTCTTTACCGGGATGAAATGAGCTACCTTCGTCAATCGATCGACAACAACCCAAATTGAGTCATAGCCTGAACGAGTCCTGGGTAATCCCGTGATAAAATCCATGCCTAACTTATCCCACTTACATTCGGGTATCGGCAATGGTTGTAACAATCCTGCTGGCTTCTGATGCTCTGCCTTTACACTTTGACATACATCACAAACTGCTACATACTCCGCAATATCCCTCTTCATTACGGTCCACCAGAAAATATCCTTCAAATCCAAATACATCTTGGTATTTCCCGGGTGAATTGAATATGGTGAATCGTGTGCCTCTTGCAGTATCAACTTCCTGATCTCCGGGTCATTGGGCACGTAAACGCAGTCTTCAAACCATAGGGTATCATGCTCATCCTCACGAAATCCCTTAGCTTTTCCTTTGCTAAGTTTATCCTTAATAGAAGCAATCTCCTTGTCAGTCCTTTGAGCTTCTCTGATTTTATCCATCAATGTTGACTGAATCTCCAATGCTGCTACATAGCTTCTCAGAACTATTTCCAAACATAGTTCGCGAAGATTTTCAGCTAACTCCCTTGGTATTTCTCCCGTATTAATGTATTGACATGGCTCTTACGGCTTAATGCGTCAGCTACTACATTAGCCTTTCCGGGATGATAATGCAATTTCATATCATAATCCTTGATGAGCTCCAACCATCTCCTTTGTCTGAGATTCAACTCCTTCTATGTAAAAATGTATTTCAAACTCTTATGATACGTGTACACCTCACAATGGTTTCCAATGAGGAAATGTCTCCATGTTTTCAATGCATGTACTACGGCTACTAACTCCAAATCATGCGTAGCATAATTCAACTCATGGGGCTTCAGTTGTCTTGAGGCATATGAAACAACTCTCCCTTCCTGCATAAGCACTGCTCCAAGTCCTCTACGTGAAGCGTCGTAATACACCTCATAATCTTTGGTCTGGTCTGGCAAAATCAACACTGGTGAGGTAACCAAGTGTTTCTTCAACTCCTAGAAACTAGCCTCACATTCCTCCGTCCATATGAACTTGGCATCTTTCTTTAACAACTCAGTCATAAGCTTCGCAATCTTTGAGAAATACTCAATAAATCTCCGGTAGTATCCTGCGCGTCCAAGAAAACTTTGGATCTCTCCAACCGTGGTTGGTGCTTCCCACTTGGTCACGGTATCAACTTTAGTGGGATCAACTGCTATACCCTCTCCAGATATAACGTGTCCGAGGAATCCTACTTCCTTCAACCAAAACTCACATTTGCTGAACTTGGCATATAATTGATGTTCTCTGAGCTTTCCAAGTACCAAACGCAAATGCTCCATGTGTTCCTCTTCATTCTTCGAATAAACCAGGATATCATCATTGAACACTACGACGAACTTATCCAAGAACTCCATAAACACTTTGTTCATCATGTTCATAAAATATGCGGGTGCATTAGTCAGACCAAATGACATAACGGTATACTCATACAGCCCGTACCTGGTGGTAAAAGCTGTCTTAGGAATATCTTGTTCTCGAATCTTCAACTGGTGGTATCCTGATCGCAGATCGATCTTGGAAAATACCTTAGCTCCTTGCAATCGATCAAACAGATCATTGATCATTGGTAGTGGGTACTTGTTCTTGATCGTTACTTCATTCAATCCTCGATAATCAACAACCATCCTTAACAATCCATCCTTCTTCTCCACTAGAAGTACTGGCGATCCCCAAGGTGAAGAACTTGGGCGAATATATCCCTTATCCAGTAACTCCTTAATTTGCTTCTTAATTCCACCAAATCCTTTGCAGGCATCCTATATGGTCTCTTTGATATTGGCCCTGTGCCTGGCAATAGCTCAATCAAAAACTCAATATCTCTATCCGATGGCATGCCTGGCAACTCCTCTGGAAATACTTCAGGGAAATCCCTTACCACTGGTACTTCCTCCTGCACAACTCCTGTGAGGCAATTTGCTTGAGTCCTCTTTGGCACATGTCGGGATACATACTTGATCCTTCTCCCTTCTGGTGTGGTTAGAAAAATTGACTTACTAGCACATTCAATATTCCCTTCATACTTTGATAACCAATCCATGCCTAATATCACATCCAATCCTTGAGATTCCAATACTATTAGGTCTGAGGGAAAAACATAGTTACCAATCCTTAATGGTAACCGATCACACCATCGACTAGCCATATATTCTGCTCCAGGCGAGGTTACTAACATGGGTGACCTAAGGTCTTGAGTTGATAGGTTATACTTATCCACAAATCCCCTTGAGATGTATGAATGCGATGCACTAGTATCAAAAAGAACGAGTGGAGTAAATGACTTAACCAAAAACTTACCTATTACTGCATCGGGCTGAGCTTCAACCTCCTCCACGCTAACGTGGTTCACCTGTCCCCTGTTGAAAGGGTTCAGCTTCTTCCCAGAACTTCCATTGCCATTTTGGCCTTCAGGACATTCATTGGCATAATGTCCGGTCCTCTGACTCTTAAAGCAAGTGACTTGGCTCAGGTCCTTCTTGGCTGGGGTTGATGGGTTGGTGCGATTCTGGCCGTTGCTTCCTCCATTGCCATTACCATTCTTGGTGCCATTGTGATTGTGCGAGCTACCTCCTCCATGGGTATGCTGAAAATGTCCCCCCGGTCTAGGGGTAAAACGTGGTTTTTGCTGAGCTCCTGAAGTATACTTCCCTTGTCCATACTTCCTCATGCGATTCTCAATTTGCTGCTGCTTCCCTTCAATCATAAGAGCACGATCTACCAACTCCTGGTAGTTGTTGAAGGTGGCTACCATCAACTGCATGCTCAACTCATCATTCAGTCCTTCCAGAAACTTCTCCTGCTTAGCTGCATCCGTAGTGACGTCAACTGGGGCATAACGTGCTAACTTACTAAAGTCCTCCACATACTGGCCAACTGTCCGTCCTCCTTGGCGCAAGTTGCAAAACTCACGCTTCTTCATGGCCATAGCTCCTCCTGAAACATGTGCAGTGTGAAAAGCCTGCTGAAACTGGTCCCATGTGACAGTGTCGATAGGGAAAGTGGCTGTGAAATTCTCCCACCATGATGCTGCGGGTCCTTCAAGCTGATGTGCGGCAAACTTCACCTTCTCCGCATCTGTACATCCTGTTGTGGTTAACTCCCTAGCTGTCTTGCGGAGCCAATCATCTGCTACTATCATCTCGGTGCTACTGGAAAACACCTGCGGATTCAGCCTAAGAAAACGGGCTAAGTGGTCAACAGGTGGTGGTGGTGGTGGGTTGTTGTTGTTGTTCCCCTGATTCTGATTCTGGACTAGCAACTGCATCAATGTGTTCTGCTGCTGGATCAACTGGGTGAGCTCCGGTGGAAAGGCAAATCCGGGGTCACGTCTCGGAGGCATCTAAGGGTTTAGAAAAGATGAGATGTAAAAATAGAGGGGGTCTACAGAGAAAACACTACCCATATGCACATGAGGCAAAACAAACAATTCACTTCATTCAATCAAACAAGGGCATACAATCAATCTATCTATCGCAAAAGTGCTCGGTCTACTATATTTACATGGTGGACTACTACTACTGATGAGGTGGTCTACTAGAAATATTCTTCGGTTGCAGACTCCATGATATCTGCTCCAGCTTCATCAACATAGTCATCATCGCTACTATCTGGATCCGAGTCGGTGTCGTCGATGATGATATAGTCTTCCGGGCTAATCTCCTTGGGTTCTTCATCTTCCTCTATTGGCGTAGGGCCTCCCATAAATATTCCGATCTTCTTGATCAGGTCGTCATCCTTCTCCACCAATACTTCAATTTCTTCTTCATAATCTTCACGTGTAGCCTTGAGTTCTTCCTCTAGTTCCTTGATTCTGGTCTTAGCCTTCTTCAGATCTATCATGTCGGCACACATCTGGTTCTCCTATCGTCGAATGTGCTGGTTTAACTCCTGGATAAAAGCTGCGATTGATCTATCCTTCCTGGTGCTGATCATCTCCCAGTGTTCATCTCGGCGCCCACAAATCTGGTAGATAGTATCCTTGAGATCCTTGCGGTAGACTTCTCCAATGCGTCCCATGGCGATGTGAGCTGCCATGCTCTTTCCTAGACTCCAAGTTGGTGCATCAAAAGAAAATTCTATGGGCTCAGTGACTGGCATGAACGTCCTTCCTTGAACTTGAACTTGAATCATCCAACGCTCTTCTTCAGGTAAAGTGGCGTTGTAGGTTCCGGTGAAGCTTGGTACTCCAATGTTCAGGTATCTAGTGACTTCCTTCAAGTGACGTCCAAAGGGTGTATCTTCATCCGGTTGCATGAACTTGTTCCTTGCATCCGCCATCCTGAAGAGTAGAAAAGATGAGAAGTCAGAAGAGAAGAGAGTGAATAGTGATCTAGGTCTTTGAGCTTAGTGGTCGTGTCCTACAGTCAGCGTGTGCTCTGATACCATCTCTGCAGCGACCAGACCTCAAACAGCCTGATCTCTGTGCTCCGGTGTCATCCCTGGATCAGTAATGCTGACACCACACAGTACTCGAAGGATTTATAACAGAGTAGCAATCACACACTTATTACATCGAGTGTCCCATAGAGAATTTAACACAATAAATATGGCTTAAGGCCATCTAATAACGATAACAGCGGAAGGCTTGGAAGGTAAGTGAGTCCATCAACTCCAACGGCATCACTGAGTATAGAACCATGACCTAAAAACTCCTTAATCATTGTCTGAAAAGTCTGCAACATTAACATTGCAGCCCGAAATGGGTCAGCACATGGAATATGCTGGCAATGTAACACATAGAGAGTAATGGAATGAAACAGCTATACTATATGCATATTCGGCTGGTGGAAAGCTCTACGGTTACAGTTTTGCGTAAAGCCAATTTTTCCCTACTACAAAGGAATAAATTTATTTAACTATCATGGTAGTTGTTAAACATTGAGAATGGTTGACAGCATTCTCAATCCCAATTAAGCATCATCATTAAAGAAAACCCAACAAAATTAATTTAGGGTAACATGTTGAGATTCACATGATAATCCAGGTACTAGATACTCAAGATGTCCATAACCAGGGACACGGCTAACCATGATTAGTTTATTACACTCTGCAGAGGTTTCCGCACTTTTCCCCACAAGACTTGATCGCCTCCGTTTGGTTTCTCCCACTACAAGGTGTTTGAGAAGAAGGATGACCGAGACATAGTCTTTCAGAAGCGCTAGCACCTTACGATCGGGTAGACCGTACCACCTACATCCCCTACATCTGCTAGTCTACCACTGTAAGAGTTCGCACGACTTAGTCAACTATGCTAGAGCCCATAATAGCTTGTGGCTGCACACGGAAGTTTCTATTATAAATAGTCTCATGATCCCTTTGAGCCTGGGTGGCGGTCCAAAAGAAAATAGGCAAGTCCTGGAATACCTAGGTGCCTCAATCCACCCAGATGTGTGTTTAAGTTGCGACCTTAGATATACCATTAATTAACAAACTCAGACCTGTCATGGATACCACTCACCCAATCCACGTCTACTAGCATAGCATGGCATAATAAGCAAACGTAGAAGTAACTCCCAAAGGTTTGATAATAAACAGGTAATAGGTACTACCTCAACTACTTCCCATCCCACAATTTAATTAGATCCTAATCATGCAATGTGTGAGGATTGATCTAATGCAATAAAACTGGGTAGTAGAAAAGGTATGATCAAAGTGTTACTTGCCTTACTGATGATCCGTGAAACCTAGAGATTCGAAGTAACAAGCGGCGCACTCCGGGTATTATATCACAGACAAACAAACAAGCATATAATAAGTACTCAACTAATGCACAGGGAAAACTCAAAAAAGAGATCTAACCAGAAGGTTCAACTTAAGAACTCCGGTTGGCAAAAAGAATCAAATCGAATGAAGCAACAAAAGTCAAACGGCGAAAGAAAACAACTTCGTTCCACTAATCTAGATCTAGGGCAAATTTTACAGTAGCAAAATCTTGTTTAAGTTGGTTAAACGGATAGATGGTTTCGAGACGAAACTCCACGCGCTTGAATCGCCTGATTCCGATAAACAAGCGAAAAGATATACTAAAACGAAAATCGGATCAGAAATCGCGATCAGAAAAATCGCGGATTTAATCCGAGAAAAAGAAAAACGACGAACGCTCGCTAAATTAAATAAACCGGAAAAACCGACGGAAAACCGATCGGTTTTCTAAAAAAACCAGGCATGGATTTCGAGGCGGCGGCGAACCTCAGCGAGCGTGCCGGCGGGGCGGCGGCTCCGGCGAGGCGGCGACGGCGGGCGGCGGCGGCGGGCGGCGAGCGGCGCGGCGGGGCGGCGGCGGCGGGGTCGGGCGGCTGGGGCGGCTCGGGGCTAGGGTTCACCCGGGGCTGGGCCGGCTTATAAAGCCACCTCGGGCCGGAGTCCTAGCCGGACACGGCCCGTAGGTCGGTTCCTTTTTTTTAATATTACGCGCAGAAGAAAAAAAATAAAAGAAATACTAAACGGACTCCAAAAATTCTGAAATAAATTTTCACGGGCTTCTAAAATCAAGCCGCACAAGGTGAACATTTATTTGGGACCTAAATGCAATTTTGAAAAACGTGCATTTTTCCTAAATTCAAATAAAATAATGGAAAACTCCAAAATAAAATCTTATTTGATTTTATTATTAAATCCTCAATATTTCTTTATTTTGGGAAAGTCATTTTATTCCCTCTCTCATATTTTTGTAATAGAAATAATTGATGATAAAATAAATAAAATCAAATGATCATATTCTCAAAATTTGAGAAAACTCAAATATGAAAATAACGAAATCCCCAACTCTCTTCGTGGGTCCTTGAGTTGCTTAGGATTTCTAGGATCAACCAAAATGCAAAATAAAATATGGTATGCAATGATGATCTAATGTATAACATTCCAAATTGAAAATTTGGGATGTTACAATCAGCCATTTCAATTGGAGGGAGTGATGGCAGTATCTGTGGGAGTAAAAACACGGTCTTTAGAAAAGATCGTTCTACTTGTCGATGCAGATAGAACCACGGTTGTACTTGCCCAAGAACCAACCCCACCACCCATAACCCACACTCATGCAGATTGTACCCCTACCCAGTTGGACAGAGAACCAGCTACACCCCTTCTAACCCCAACCCCAGCAGATAGACACCCAGTTCCCGTTGACACAGCACCGTCTCCACCAGAGCACCCAAACACGAGCAGTTAGTAAGGCAACTGCAGTGCCCAAATCACGAGGACCACTATCGGTGTCAAAACCGGCGGATCTCGGGTAGGGGGTCCCGAACTGTGCGTCTAGGCCGGATGGTAACAGGAGGCAGGGAACACGATGTTTCACCCAGGTTCGGGCCCTCTCGATGGAGGTAAAACCCTACGTCCTGCTTGATTAATATTGATGATATGGGTAGTACAAGAGTAGATCTACCACGAGATCAAGGAGGCTAAACCCTAGAAGCTAGCCTACGGTATGATTGTTATCTATGGAGTTTATTGCCTACGGACTACAACCCTCTGGTTTATATAGACACCGGATAGGGTTAGGTTTACATAGAGTCGGTTACAATGGTAGGAGATCTTGAATATCCGCATCGCCAAGCTTGCCTTCCATGCCAAGGAAAGTCCCATCCGGACACGGGACGAAGTCTTCAATCTTGTATCTTCATAGTCCTGGAGTCCGGCTGAAGGTATAGTCCGGCTACTCGAACACCCCCTAATCCAGGACTCCCTCAGTAGCTCCTGAACCAGGCTTCAATGACGACGAGTCCGGCGCGCAAATTGTCTTCAGCATTGCAAGCCGGGTTCCTCCTCTAAGTCCTTCATAGAAGATTGTAAACACCAAGAGTAGTGTCCGGCTCTGCGAAATAAGCTTCCACATATTGCCATAGAGAGAATAATATTAACACAAATCAAATCTGCTGACGTATTCCGCAGTGCGTCATCACACTACGGCCAAGTCCTTTACTCGAATCGTTTTCACTTTTCCACCTTAGCGTGTTTTGCGAGGCGGTTTCCTTGGCACTTCTTGTCAAAGCAGAGATCGTGTACCCCCCTTTTTACGGGATTCTCATCAATACGGACGTGGGTAACCCAATCGCGCCACTTATCATGGCGCTTGGGAGGCAAGCTAGTTTTACTAGGCTGGTGGGGACGCACAACCGCATCCGCCCATATAAGGGGATAAGGATCCACCTTTTTACCTACGCCTTCTTCCTCCTTTGCCTATCCATCTCTTGCGCACTCGAGCTCCAGTGCCCAAGCCCGCACTTCCCACCTCAACCTTCTCCAGCAATGTCCGGAGCGGGAGGCAAGTGGATGGTCTCCTCTGCCACGGAGGGCCAAGTCAAGAAGCTAAGGAAGGCCGGATACCTGTCCAAGGACATCGCGCACCGGCTTCCCGAAAAGGGGCAGCTTCTCCCCACCCCAAGGCCCCATGAGAGGGTAGTATTTCTTCCCCACTTTCTCCACGGACTGGGTTTTCCACTTCACCCATTTGTCCGGGGCCTCAGGTTCTACTACGGCCTGGATTTCCATGATCTGGCCCCGAACTTCATCCTCAACATCTCGGCGTTTATCGTCGTGTGCGAGGCTTTTCTCCGCGTCCGACCTCATTTCGGCCTCTGGCTCAAGACCTTCAACGTCAAGCCCAAGGTGGTGCACGGCAGCCAGGCGGAGTGCGGAGGTGCCATGGCGGGCAAGATGGCCAACGTCCTATGGTTCGAGGGCTCTTTTGTGGAGACCCTAAAGGGATGGCAATCCGGGTGGTTTTATATCACCAAGCCGCGTGATCCGAAATGGACCGCAGCCCCCGAGTTCTGATCCGGACCCCCCACGCGGCTTATGTCCTCGAAAGAGACGGGCCTGTCGTGGGGTGACGAAAAAGAGGTGACCGGATTGCAAACATGCATCCAGTCCCTGGTGAACAAGCCAATCCGGCTTGTTAATGTAATCCAGGTTATGCTCGTCCACCGGATCCTCCCGTGCCAACAACGGGATTTTAATCTGTGGGAGTTCGACCCGGCGCAGCATCAAACCCTCAGCAGGCTCTTCGACACGACGTACGAAGACGCCTAGAATATGCTATTCAAGGGCGCCAAGGCTCCCGCATCCGCTTCCGAGGACCGCGGATACAGCTCGCAGCGTCACGCTAGCGAGGTAAGCCATCTACACCTTTTACAGGATGTTAAGCTTTTTTCATAGTTTGACTCTATGCGGGATCTAAACTCCCTTACCTTTGATTGGCTTGGCGGGCCATGTCCGGACCGATTAACTGTCCGGCTCCGCTGCCCGAAGATCCAGCCCCAGCTCTACTAGTGAAGCTACTGGTTCTGGCGCCTTATGTGGTGCCGGAGAAGAAGGCCAAGAAGAAGAAGACCAGGGGACTCGAAAGAGTGCCCGCAATGTGGTGGTGTCGGACTCGTCATCTGACGAGTCCGAGATGCCCTCCTCCCGTGAAAACGAGGAGGAGGAAGAAGAAAACTCTCCCCCCCCCAGCGGTGGGAGGAGAGAAGAGGAAGGTCGCCCCGACGGGGGAGGCCGAGGGGTCTAGGAAAAGGAAGACCCCTCCGCCGGACTACGCCCCCGATGCCGAAGAGGGCAAAGAGAGTGGCCAAACAGGGCCAAGCGTCCGGCAAAATCGTAAGTTCGGATATCAGAGTAACTCATGATGTTCCTTTGTTGCGCAGCTTTCCCTAACGTCGAATGTAATTGTGCAGTCCGCCCCGGGCCGAATTCGACGAATCGTCGGGCGGCTCCCTGGACTCATCGGACGTGAACTCAGTTCCGCCCGCTGTCTCCCCCCACACTGTATACGATGCCAAAGTGGCGTCGCGACAAGCTTCGGGGCAGGAGGAGGTGGTCCCGGAGGAGCCGCAAGGCGACCTCCCGGACTCCAGGAGTGAAGGGGATAAGGCTCCCAAGGGCTCCCAGTCCGGCTTTGTGCCGGACACCGTGCCGGAATCTTCCACAGTTCCAGACCACGATAGGCGAACTCCTTCCAAGAGGAGCAAGCCTTCTGAGCCGGCGGCCTCCATCCAACCGAAGGTGCCAGACAATCTGCTGGAGGTGCTTGACGATGCCTCCATCGACGAGGGGCACCGTACTATTATGAGTACGGTGATCCAGAAGGTTCAGTCCGCCAAGAGCGGACTGACTGAAGCTTGCGCTAGCCTTCTAACACGCTTCGAGGTAAGTGAAAATATGTAAAAAAAAATATTACCGCATAGACAGTAGCCCCTAATGCTCTGTTTGGCGTTCGAAAGGAAAAGCCGAATAGAGGATCTATTAAATTTTGCAGGAGTCTAAAAAAAGAGTCAATATGCGTATGCAGGCTTCGCTGCTAGCCACCGCCGCACTGGCTGCAGAGGTGGATATCCTAAAATAGGGACTCGAGCGGTCCGAGCAAGAGCTCGGCCTTGCCAAGCGGCGGCTCGAGGAGAAATAAGGTAAGAAATACCTTACAGAAAAAGTGCCTATAAAAAGGCGTGATTGCGAAAAGAATAACAGGATTGTACTGCTTATTGTAGGGGCCACGACTGAGGTGGCGACTCTTAAGAAGGTGCTGTCTGAGGCCAAAAAGAAAACGGCCGCGGAGCGCACCGAGCGGGACAGACTTGGGGATCAGGTCGGCGAGGTGCAGCAAGAGCTTCAGGCTCTCATGAAAAAACATGAGAGTTTGGAGCTTGAGTCAAAGGCGCAAGCATCCGAGCTCGCGACGGCCCTAGAGGTTGCCAAGTCTGCCAAGGCCGAAGCCCAAAAGGCCCTCCAAGAGTTGGAGGAGATGAGGAAGATAGCAGCACGTAAGGCATTCTTTATGCAAAGCAGAAATATAAAAGTGAACTACTTGTTACTTACCCAGATCCGGAGCTCTCCAGGGGCATTCGCAGATCATCCCCGTAGCGTATCCACCGCCGCCGCAGTCTATCGAGCTGAAGAGGGTAGCTCGACAGAGAAGGTGTTCTGGTCTTAGTATTCTGAGGCCGGACACCCTGTGCCCTTGAGCGACCAGCTGAAACAGCTGGTCGAGCTCCACAAGGCGGACGAACAGGCCATGAAGGGCTTAATAGTTCGGCTGTGGCCCGGAGAGGCCCTGCCCGGGAGCTATTTCGGGCTTGTGCGGCGGCTGGTGGAGGCCTGTCCGAGGCTCGAGGTCATCAAGCGCTCCGTCTGCATCGAAGGTGCCCGTCGGGCCCTTGCCCGTGCAAAGGTGCACTGGGGTAAGCTGGACGGTGAGAAGCTTGTGAAGGAAGGGCCGCCGCCGGGGAAGGAGCATCGCAAGCCCGAGTACTACTACAAGGATGTTCTTGCAGGCGCCCGCCTTGTGGCGGATGAATGTACCAAGGATGTGATTTTTGAATGAACTCGCTCGTGTTTATCCTGTGCGCTGAAAACTTGTTCATATGCGCTAAGCAATGCTTATTGAATTCAAAATATTACTTTTTGTGTGGCTGTTTATCAAAAATTGAGAGATGGCCAGTCGTCGGCTTCTGCCCCCATGCCACTAGTGCTGGGGTGTTCGGGATAAAGTGTCAATGAAGTTTGGGACGGTCAATGCCTAAAACTCTCTTTAAGAAGGAACTTTAGCGATAGTCTCATGGAACAATGGTTCCAGTTGGAGGAAATTTCCAAAAGCATTACCTTTACTGCCGAGCCGGATGCCCTGATTTGGCAGATGGACAATAAGGGGAAGTATTCCTCCAGCTCCCTCTATCATGTTATCAACTTTAGAGGGGTTCAACCCGTGTTTATCCCTGATGTCTGGAAATTGAGAGTTCCCCCTAAAATTCATGTATTTCTCTGGCTTCTCTCCAAAAACAAATTGATGACTAGGGAAAACCTTAGGAAGAGACACATCATCAAACCCCTTGATTGTGTTTACTGCTTGGAACAAGAGTCTTGTTCTCACCTATTTTTTGAACGTATAGTTGCTAAACATCTCTGGGCCCACATTGAGGAATATTTCTCTAGTCAGATTGGCTCATCCTTCGAATCTGTCGCCAGATTCTGGATTGCTACCAAAAAGTGCTTAGTTTTAAACACTGTTAGCTCAGCTGTCCTTTGGTGCCTCTGGAAATATAGAAATGCTATGATTTTCAGTAACACCTCCTGGATTTCCATTCCGCGGGTCTTAAGGTTGATCAGGAACATGGTGAGGAACTAGGCGATTCTCTCCTCCGGATCGGACAAGGACAAGTTGATGAGCTTCGTGGAAACCCTAACAAGATCCCTCCAGAAACCGTTGGCGATCACTTGTTGCTGAACAAGGCTCGACCTGCTCTGGGGCTGGACCCGTGGGCTCGTCTCAAGATCTCTGATGAAGATGATGGGCACCTGGCGCCCAAAAAGAGGGACATCCACCATGCTATGCCTTCCAGCCCGGTGTCTCCGCTTGCTTACTGGTCGCCGCAGGCTGACACGGCCCCTCGGCTGAAGACCATGAAGGCTTCGCTGGACCCTCCTTGTGTCATTTGAGTGCTCTATCCGCTCTGCCTTTGGCACCGGTCGGGTGATTTGTGTTATTCAGAGAACTTGTTCGTCCACCCCCCTAGTTTGTAGCTTTTCCACCTTTGCTTTCGAACTACTCTTTGAGCTGTTGTATCAGAATATGTTGTGGTTTCGTTCTCAGCAATGGAACCGGGGAAATGCTCCCTGTTTTCTAAAAAATATATTTTATATGTTATTATATAAAGCTTGGTAAGACTGTAAATTTAAGGACGAATGTAATAATATCACTTATTACTTAAATATATTTATAACAAAATGCTCAGCCCCTTTTTTATTTTTTGATAACATTCCTGGCCCAACCCAACATTATAATTAGAATCAGCCCAGCAAAATCGTGTATTTCGAGAAAGTGCAAATGGGCTGTAATTTTTTAGGAAATAAAATAAACGGGGCGCATGGACGCTACATTATTTGTTCACCCAGCCCAGCTAATGGTTGTAATTCAAAAAAAGATCAAATTGACTGTAAATTCTACCGCGCAAAAAAAGACTGTAAATTCTGAAAAAATGGGTTGAATACGTGCCGCATTATTGGAGCCTGAAATGTGGGCCAATAGGTCGAAGCCAATGCAAGTCATTGTCAATTTAGTCAACAAATGATTCTGACATGTTAGCCGTTGGATTTACATCCAACGACCGGCATCCATCTTCAATCTCTCGTCTTCTTCCTCCAGCACCGTCGGGACCACCTCCTGCCTCCTGCTGCTAGCAACTCTGCTTAGCACGCTTCGCTATGAAGCGCTACTCGGGACCACCGGCCATCCCTCCACCCCTCCACGCCTCCAGTTCTTCTCCACCGTCTGCCAAACCACACCACACTAGAACCAGTTAACCCTCGTACACCTCTCTGCCTGCGACTCTACTCCCGCGTCTTCCCATCTCCGGCTCGATGCTGTCCGGGGCCTCACCGTCGTCCACCACCTTGGATGCGCTCGGCGCGGCGTGGTCAACGAACGACAACATCGGAAGTAGATTGTGCGTGGAGAGGCTGACAGCTGGGTCCACGGCCGCACATAAGGAAATGCCTCCTTATTACGCATAAAATAATGATTCCTCCACCTGACATCTGGGACCCACCGGAAGGGCCTCTGTATTTCGTGAAATAAAGTGCCCCCCGCTGACATGTCAGACCCACCAGCTATCTTCGCATGCAAGGAAGTGCCTCCGTATTACGCACAAAAAATGAATATTGCCCCTGCCAGCTAGAACCCAGCATAGTGGGAGGCTGACTTGTGGGCCTACCAAGTTGACGGGGACGGAGGGCTTTGTCAACTTAGGCAAAATTTCATATAATTTTTTACCGTTGCCACAATATGGGTTGTAATGCTAACAAAAAGAATATGGACTCCAAAAAAACCTTAAGAATTAGCAAATGGGCTGTAAATTATTAGAAATAATGGCAGATGGGATGTATGCTGTTTTCCACAGATTTGAGGCTTTCTTAAAAAAAGGTTGACGCACAAGCACTGACTGTTGGATGTCCATCCAACGGCCGTCGTGCTTCTTAAATCTCTGCTCTTCCTGCTCCAGCCGCTCAAACAAGCGCCGGCGGGACTGCCTGCTCCCTCCTCCTCACGGCCGGCTGTGCTGCCGCACAGGCCTCACCATCCGACCATACTCCCATCGCTGGCCTAGCCATCCCTCTACTCACCCACACCTGCTGTTATTCTCCGGCGATGGCAGACGAACCAGTAAACCCTCATACAGTCGTACTCCCCTTCGCGTGGGAAACAACTGTCGAGTCTTCCATGCCTCCGTGTCGTCCCCTTCCTAGGCCTCGCCGTCGTCCACCGCCTTGGTGCTCTCGGCACGGCGTGGTCAACGTGGTCAAGGAACGACTTCCATCGACCACCTGGCAAGGAAGTGCCTGACAGTCGGGACCCACCTGGTCGAAGCATACGTAGCGTTGTCATTCTGGTCGCGAACGTGTACGTACATACTGGACGATGTAGAGGCGTGCACGTGTCGTAGTAGAGGCGCGCATGTAGCATTTACACGTATGTACAGCGGCCAGGGTGCAAGAAAGAAAATACGGCCACGTATGTGTACATACGGGCGGGGTCTCGAACACCTACTCGTGCATACGTACGACCAGGGCTCGTGTACATGGCTGGGTCGGAACAGAGAAACAGCGTCGTCGTCGTGTTCATGGGGAGGCAACAGAATGTGTCGTGTTCATGGGGAGGCAATGGGATGCGTCGTGTTCATGGGGTGGCAACGGAATGCGTCGTGTTCATCGAATGGGCTTGGACGGAACAGCCAATGGAAACGAGGCCTGGCGTACCGCAGAACAGAGGAAACGGTCTTGTGTTCGACCGTCCACGTTCGAAACGGGATCCTTTTGATTGGGAGGGGTGTGGCGTACCGCAAAACAGAGGAAACGGACCTCCTACAGTCAAAACGGGGGTCCTGTTCATCGGGAGGGGTGTGGCGTACCGCAAAACGGAGGAAATGAACTTGTGTTGGAGCGCTACGGTCGAGACGGGGGGCCTGTTCATCTGGAGGGGTGTGGCGTATCGCAAAACGGAACTCCACGGGAATGTGTTCATCTCCACCGTCAACCTCCTCCAGCCTCCACGGGCTCCTGTTCATCCAGCCTCCACGGGCTCCTGTTCATCCAGCCTCCACCGTGCGCTACTCCACCGACTACTATTCAACCACCCCTCCACCGTCTACTGTTCATCCAGCCCTCCACACCATGGGGTCCTATTCAACCACCCCTCCACGGGCACCCCTCCACCGTCTACTGTTCATCCAACCCTCCACACCACGGGGTCCTATTCAACCACCCCTCCACCGTCTACTGTTCATCCAGCCCTCCACACTATGGCGTCCTGTTCATCCACCCCTCCACGGGCACCCCTCCATCGTCTACTGTTCATCCAGCCCTCCACCACACCACAGGGTCCTGTTCATCCAGAGGCAACGCCACCGCTCACTGTTCATCCAACCCCCCTGCAACGCTCACTGTTCATCCCATCGATCAGCTTCAGTTAGCAGCAGTAGCGAAGGAATCGCTCGATCGGGTTTAGTTAACAACCATCGATCAATCGCTTGGGTTCAGTAACGCGTAGCCTGCAGTGCAATCGCTCGGGTTCAGTTAGAGCCCAACGCCTCGCTCGGGTTTAGTTAGAGCCAACGCCTCGCACACACGGGCGTATGTGTACGAGAGAAACACGCATCGCTCGGCCCCCGACCTCCCACCGTAACCGGGAACTCCCCGAAATTTTCCTCCCCCTCGCTTCTACCACGATTTTTTCCATCATGGACGGCCCAAAGAATGTCATGCAGTTGCGTCTCCAGCCCGCCCAGGACGAAAAGCCCATTTTCTGTCATGATTTTTTTCATAGAAGTAGGATCCCACCACATCTATGATGATACCGGGTTTTGTCACAATTATCGTCATAGAAGTGTCATATGTACGACAAAAAATTTTCATTTGGCCCAAAATGTCATGGATGCGTCTTTTTTTTGTAGTGTGTGGTGCCTACCACTCGATACAGACAACAACCATGAAGGCAAGGTAGTTACGGACGAGATACGCAGGGTTTGATGTAGGTCGAACCCAGCAATCCGAGCATTTGAGAGGGAATCCTGACAACGCATGAGCTCAAGCTTTGGTTGACCGACATTTGACGGTGCCCGGCCCTAACATGAACTAGGAGGAATCCATTCATGGCCAACACATACCCCTCATTATTGGCCAAAGGGATGATATATATACACTCGGGAAGCCCACAGATATCCATGTCATCACAAAAAACCGCACAAGGGAGACGTGGTCGATCAGAAGACCACGTATACACTGCATGCGACCCGAAAATATGTATGGGTACGATGGTGTATGATGTGTTTAAATCCCAAATGCACAACTTCGATGGGCCACCAACTACATTACAAACCGAACACCGTACCTGACTCCAAGCCTGGTTCAATACGTACAATGTCAGTTTCCCAACTTTGAGGCAGTGGCGGGGAGGGGGGGTCGTCCCACGCATGCGCTCAAACTTTATTTTGTCTAGCATGGGACACATCTATATATATCTATACATCTATACACCTATATAGTGTGCGAAGAACTTTGAAACTTGCTCGTTGGATGAAGCCAATCCGATGGTATAGAGATGGCAAATCCGAGCACTACTGGCCGTTGGATATCATCTACATTCCACCAGATTCTGCCACATGTACAATCTGGAAGACTCCATGGTTGAACTTAAGCATAATGCAGAAACCTCAAAACACAAGCACTTCTTTGTTATCTAGAATCTTCCATATCTTAATTGCCCAAACTATTTTTTTCTAAATGAATTGTCACTTTTTGTTTTTACCTTCACAATGCACAATTCCATGAATCTTAAAATATATTTTTTTATAAAACTAATTGATTTTGGATGAGATGAACTATAAGAATTAAATGAACATCTACATCATGCATATCTGGGAGAAGAGGCGGGAAACCGATGAGAGGAGTGGCGAGAAACGGTAGCCTGTTTTGAATGAAAACCTAGTAGAGAAGGAATCGTGAGCTACACGACACATGCGCACAATGCTTACCCATGTACTGCATGTACCATCGAAAGGGCTCAGGGTTGCCGTTCGATCTGGGAGCATCCAACAGTGCACACGTACGATCCGTGGGGTTTGGGTTCTAGCTAGTTAGAATGCACGACTCAGATCGCGCGTGCAGCGGGGGGGGGGGGGATATCATACGGAAACCAACATTCGGTGGAAACCGGTGAAAACCATGAGAAAAAGATGTTTTGAAGTTTCAATCTTTTTTTGAAAAATGCGGGATGTTAAGGGGATGATGTTTTATTGCCACGCAAAATTTCAAATTAAAACACATTACGAGATGTGAGCTATGAAAAAGACAAAATCAGCGTTGAATAGTGTCGAATAGTAATCTCACTATTCATGGCTGAATTTGTCATTTTCATAGCTCACATCTCGTAATTTTTTCAACTTGAAATTTTGTGTCGCAATAAAACATCACCTTCTTAACATCCCACATTTTTTTCAGTTTTTTATGAAACTTTAAAATATGGTTTACACGAAGTTTTCATTGAATATCAGCTTTCGTGAGTGAACCCTGTGCTATTTGAAAACATTTTGTGAGAACAATCTCAGTTTTTAAATCCCCGTAAATCCAAAACTAAGCCGAAAATCGTGAAACCTGCCATGGTGTCACAACATGGCACTTATATGTCGAGGAATTGTTTTCGTTCATTGTGGCGCAAGTTTTATTACAAGCCTCTTACAAACCGGAGATTCTCTCAAAGAAGCCTCGTGGTTTCGATAGGGAAACGTGTCCCCCTTGTGGGCGAAACGTAATCACTACCTCTTTTCACCTTGTATTTTCTTCTACAGGAAACATGGAATGACAAGATATATGTGCTGAAATTTAAACTTATTCAGGGTTCGTTTGGCCTTTTTATACACTAATTGAGTTTCCTAGGAATTTAATGTCCCAAATACGAACTACAAATACATGCTCCAGTTCACCAAAATGGCTAGAAAAATTATACATGTGTCCTTGGGTGCATGTTTAGGTCCCATGCCAGGAATGTGAACGAATTACAATCATACTGGTGTCATGGCTCGTCCTCAAACATTTCGAATCTCGGTTTTTAAGTCCCCACAAATTCTAAACTCACCAAAAAAGTCATCAAAGGTGGCATGGTGTCACGTCATGACACATATATGTCGTCATAAAAACATTGTCCAATTTCGGCCAAGCTTTATTACAAACCTCTTACAAAACTGGAGCTTCTCTCAAAGAAGCCTCGTGGTTCTGATAGGGAAACGTGTTCCCCTTGTGGGCGAAACGTAATCACTGCCTCTTTTCGCCTAGTATTTTCTTCCACGGGCAACATGGAACGACATGATATCCGTGCTGAAATTTAAACTCATTCAGGATTCATGGTAAAAACATTTCCAATTTGGGCCAAGCTTTATTACAAACCTCTTACAAACCGGAGCCTGTTGCAAGAACCCTCATGGTTTCAATAGGGAAACGTGTCCCCTTGTGGGCCAAACGATAATCACTCCCTCTTCTAGCCTCGTATTTTCTTCTACACGCGACACGGAACAACTCGAGATTCGCGCTGAACTTTGAAATTATTCATGGTTCGTTTGACATTTTTATTCATTAATTGAGTTTTCTAGGCATTTAATGTCCATAATTCAAATCCGAACTACAAATACATGCTCCAGTGCACCAAAATGGCTAGAAAAAGCGTACATGTTTCCTTGGGGTGCATGTTTAGGTCCCATGGAACGAATGGGATTCAACCATCTCACCGTCCTAGCTTGGCCACAAACATTGCGAATCTTTGTTTTTAAACTCCGTAAATCCAAAACTCACCAGGAAATCATGAAACTTGGCATGGTGTCACTACATGGTACATATAATTGTCCAATTTGGGTGAGGCTATATTACAAGCCTTTTACAAACCGGATCCTGTCGCAACCCTCGTAGTTCCGGTAGGGAAACATGCCCCTCTTGTGGGTGAAACAATAATCGCTGCCTCTTCTCGCCGTGAACTTTGTTTTTTACAGGCAACATAGAATAACAGGAGTGTCGGGCTGAAATTTGAAACTGTTCAGGGTTCGTTTGGCCATTGTATATATATTACTAATTACTAAGTTTTCTAGGCATTTAATGTAGTCCATAATTCAAATTTGAACTACAACCACATGCTCCAATGAAGCAAAATGGGTGGGAAATCATACATATGTCATTGGGTGCATGTTTAGGTCTCGTTTAAGGAATGGGAATGAATTACAAACTTGTCGTCGTCCTGAAACATTGAGAATCTCAGTTTTTAAAATCCTAGTAAATCAAAAAGTCACCCAAAAAACATGAAACTTGGCATGGTTTCATGACATGGCACATATATGCCGTGGTAAAAAAAATCGTCCAGTTTGAGAAGAGGCGCCCACATTAGTAGCCAACGAAGTCCTTTTTGAAACAAAAAATTGACATGTTAATATCACAAATGGTTGTATTATATTAACCATGTCAAAATTTAACCATACTCAGTGGCGTGCGTGCAGCTGTTTGATTAGACGGGACTAGCGTGAGAAGTCCGCCGTGCAGGCTCAACGGGATGTGTGCGAGCAGTCCGCCGCGCAGGCTCGACGGGATGCGTGCATCTTGTCCACCTCGCAGGCTCGACGGGACACCTGCGAGCAGCAAGGCCGCCCATGCTCACCGGGTAGCGAGCTCTTTGACCTCCATGCACCAGCCGTCGCCCGCCTCGCTCACAACTTCTCCATTAATGGGTTAATTAAAGCACCTGGACGGAGGGTGTTTGCTTGTGATCCCATGGCAGCATTTGCTTTGTTTGTGTTTTCAACTCATATTCCGCCCTAATTTAAATTGCCACATAGGGCAACGGATAATACGACCACAAATAAAATGGCAACAGATAATACGATAACAAATTTACAATGGCGTAGATAATAATTGTCCTACATATTCTAGATAATTTAAAATGCCACATGCGGCAAAGCCCGGAAGACACGGGGGCAAGAGAAGAAGGAAATTGCAGACAACGATATGGGTCGCTATTGTCTCTACTCGTCGATGGATCGCCGGGCGGCGAAATCCTCCAGCTCCTTCTTCAATTCGTCACAACTTTGCTTGAAAGTAGCCACGGATTCCTCCACCTCCTGCTCGCGCTCGATCCAGAGCTTCCTCAAGCCACCCATCAGTTCCTCGACGACTGCTTTCAGCATCATCTCCGAGGCACTGCTCTGCTCATGCAACATCTTCTAGCCGGTGGCCTCCTCCTCCTTCTCGGTGACCAACTTGAGGAGCTTCGCATTGTCACCCATGAGTTGCTCGAAGAGGCCGGTCGCCTTGTCAACCGAGGCATCACTGATCTTGAACAGCTTCATCAAGCCGTCGACCAGCTCCTGGTGCGTAGTGACGCCAGCGAGAATGTCGTCGTCGCCAGCAAAATACTTCAGGAATGCCAGCTCGTCACGAGGGCCGACACCGCGAATGCGCTTGTGAGAGCCCTCGTGTGCCCGTGAGAGCTCGTTCGAGGGCTCCGCGGTGCATCGGGACATCTCTGCTGTGGCTGCGGCTTCACCGCGGGACCTCTCTAGTGCTTCTGCGGTCTTGGTCTTTGCTGCCTGGTTATATGTCCACCCTAAACTCCTCCTACCGGTCATGGCGGAACGACTTGACAAAAAAACATGTTTTGTGGGTGACGAGGAAAGGAACTGTGAAGTAATTTTCGAGTGGGTAGTTTTTATAGCCCGGTGCTAAGTGTGAACACATATTAGTTTGATAGGTGTGAACAGATTTGCAATTACTTATTGCTTTGTAATCAGCAATGTGACGAGAAACAAGGTCAAAATTTATTGATGCTAGAAGGTTGACCACGTAGTTGCTCGCCGTTGAGGCGGCCGCGGCGCGCTCCGCTCTGGCGTCCCTGCGCGCTCTGCTCGTCGTTGAGGCAAAGTTACAATGGCAATGGTAATAATTCTTAATAATTGTCTTACATATTCAGGATAATTTAAAATGCCAAATGCGGCATGGCCCATAACACTCATGACCTACATATGCACACAATTTTAATAAAATATAAGCTAAAAGGCTGAGCTGGCGGCCTTCCGACGATGGTCTTCTGAGACTCCATGATCAGCATAGCACCCTTGCGGCCGTTCACTCCGAGTGTCCCAACCCGCCTCCGCCTACGGAGCTGCTGGCGCTGGGAGGCTCTTGGGGATGTTGGGCCTCTTCCAGAAGATATTGACAGCATGCAATCGCGCGCATGACAACTCCGCAGAACCCCTCCATTTCCATGTCTCTGGCCTGGTAGCAAATTCTGTCGATCACCTGCATCCTTAAGATATCACGTTGGCGATGTTCTACTTTGTCAGGGATGTCAACTCCGCCAAGGATGTGCTCGAGCCTGGCCACCACATCATCGGGACTGAGGTTGACACGACCGCCACGGGCAATGATGAAGCCGCATGCTACCTTTGTCTTGACTGAGTCGGAGAGGTCCTCTGCCCATTCCTTGTGGGGCATCAGGCTCTCGATGAGCACTAGTGACGGTGGTTCTTTAGGTGGGTCGTCGATCATGCTACCGCGCAGCTCTAGATCTATTGCACGGTGGATGGCAAACTGCTCATCACACCTCCTCTGCAATATGTTGATTGTGCTCCCAAGGACTGTGACGTCAATATCGCTGCCGATGGGCCATGGTGCTTGCACCGGCCGATGAAGCTCTCGCTCCCCGACCTACTCCGGCTCATTCTCCTCGTCGAAGATGTAACATAGGTACGCGTCGACGTCGAAGCTTTGGTCATGCCTGGCATGCTTGGAATAACTAATGGTAGATGGGTGAGGACTAGATCTTCGTGGAGTGTCGCGGCGGTGCATTGCCGCCTGGGTTATATGCAGCAAGCCGTTAGCTGGCGGCGGGAAACCGGTGAGGGAATAGGCGTGGATTTTACAATTCACCCATGTGGAGCGCGGGAAGCGTTCGCTGGAGCGGGGGAAGACTAAGTGGAGCACACACACACAACCCGAATACCGTATCCGATGCCATGTGTTATTTATCACTCAAGTGTTACATAAGGAATTGCATGTGTAACTTACTAATCATCGCACACGCGTACTCGCAGACGCATCATGTGTGATACTCCTAGCCACCGCAAGCAACTAGTTTGCATTTTTCAAAGTCTTTTGTACACACAGAATCGCACACGAACTAACTGTATTAACCGTATGTGTTGTAAATTCTCATCGCAAACAGTTCATCTAAGTCGGCTGTTTGCCACGTATCACGCACATCTTGTTAAGTTGAACCGTTTCTGTTGCGTTCGCTAATCGAAAACAGTTCGTCCGAGTGAACCGTATGCCCTATATCACACACACCTTGATCTGGATAACTGTTTATGTTGCACTCCCTAATAGCAAACGGTTCATCGGAGCGAATTGTATGCCGTATATCGCACACACATTGATGTGGTGCTCATTTCTGTTGTTCTGCCTCATCGCAAACAATTCAAATGGGTTAACCGTGTACCCTTCATCGCACACGCAACTAAAATCTGAACCTTGTTTGATGCATCCTCCATCGCCAATGTTTTGCACCTTTTTTGATGGGCTTTTACACCACCGTTTGGGATTATTCATCGCACACAGTTTCGTCAAAGGGTCTCTGATCATAGTGTCGCGTTAGCAGCATCCTGCAGTAGTGTTTTTATGCATTAATTGAGTTTTCAATGCATTTATTGCATAATTCAAATTTGAACTACATGCACATGCTCTAATGCATATAAATTGGTTGAAAAATCAAATAGGTGTCCTTGGGTGCATGCTTAGGTCCCATGCAAGAAATTGGAATGAATTTGAAACACCTGTGCACCATTGATTGCCGGCAAAACGTTGAGATGCTTTGTTTTTAAATTCTAGTAAATCCAAAACTCGTCTGAAATTCATGAAACTTGGCATGCTTTCATGGAATGGCACCCGACATGCTATGGTATTTTTCGTGTCCATTTTGAGAGAAGGCGCACTTGAATAACAGCCAACAAAGGTATTTTGAAAAAATAGCTGCCACTTTAATATCTCAAACGGTTGTATAATTCAAATCGTGTGTGTTCTGTTAACCATTCACATGATGCCACATGTCTTAGTTTTAATGGCTATAGGAGGTGCCGTGCGGACAGCTACTTGACCTTGACTGAACATGAGGCGTGTGAGCGGAGTCCGGTGTGCAGGCTAACCGAGAGGCGTGCAAGCCTCCAATGCGCAGGCTCACCAGGAAGCGTGCAAGTTGTACGTTGTGCACGCTCACTGGGAAGCGAGCCCTTTGACTTCCATTGTTGCCCACCTTCCTGTCCATTAATGGCGCCCGAGCTGCTGTTTAATACGGCCGGCCTTACTATTCACCTCCCATTCCCCTCCCTCCCGCAGACCTCCACCAACGCCATGGCGCCGAATGATCATCTGCCACTAGTCTTCAAGTTTGGTGAAGTCGACTCCGAGTTGGAGGATATAGAAAGTAAGGAGGAATGTGGCTTCATGGACATGGAGCCACCGGAGTTCGCCGCCGGTTTTCCTTTGACCGGTTCGGTTTTTTCGATAAAAACCTAGATGCATTTTTTTATTAGATTGGTTTTTTTTCCGGTTTAGTTATATAGCGGACGTTCGTCTGTACGTTCGTTTTAACGAATGGTTTTTGCCCATTAGCCGTAGTTAGCGAACGTTCATTCGTTAGTCTAGTCGTCAGTTTTTGTTTTTCTCGAATTTTTCGCGATTATTTTCGATCGCGATTGCTGATCCGATTTTCGTTTTAGTTTAACTTTTCGCTCGTTTATCGGAATCAGGCGATTCAAGCGCCTAGAGTTTCGTCTCGAAGCCCTCTTTCTGTTTAATCAACTTAAACAAGTTTTTGCTACTGTAGAATTTGACTTTAGTCCAGATTAGTAAACAAAGCTTGTTTCTTTCGCAGTTTGAGATTCGTTGCTTCGTTTGATTTGATTCTTTCTTGCAAACCGAAGTTCTTAAGTTGAACTTTCTGGTTAGATTTTCTTATTTGAGTTTTACTCTTGCATATTTCCTTGATTGCTTATTGTATGCTTGTTTCATTGCGATAGAGTACCTGGAGTGTGAAGCGTGCTACTACGAGTCTCTAGGTTTCACGGATCATCAGCAAGGCAAGTAACACTTTGATCATACCCCTTTACTACCCAGTTTTATTGCATTATATCAATCCTCAAACAATTGCATGATTAGGATCTGATTAATATGTGGGTTTTGGGAAGTATACGAGGTAGTACCTATTCACCTATTTATTATCAAACCTATGGGAGTTACTTCTACGTTGCTTATATTGCTATGCTATGCTCGTAGACGTGGTTTGGGTTTGAGTGTATTCATGACAGATGGAGTTGTTAATTAATGGTTAACTTAAGGTGGCAACTTTAATACACATCTGGGTGGATTGAGGCACCTGGGGAATCCAGTGTTGTCTGTATTTTTGGAAATCCCGGGGTACCGTGTGATTCTCCTATGGACTGCCACCCAGGCTCAAAGAGATCATAATATTATTCATGCTAGAAACTTCCGTGTGCAGCCACATGCCATTAATGGCTCTCGCATAGTTGAGTAAGTTGTGGGAAACCTTTCCATGACGGGCTAGCAGATGTAGGGGATTGTAGGTGTATAGGCCTATCTATCGGTTAAGGGGGCCTCTTCGGAAAGACTGTGTCTCGGTCATCCATTTCTCAAACATCATGTAGTGTGAGAAATTCAATGGAGGAGATCGATTCTTGTGGGGAAAAGTGCACAAACCTCTGCAGAGTGTACAAACTAATCATGGTTAGCCGTGTCGTCGATTATGGACATCTTGAGTATCTAGTTCTTGGATTATCATTTGGATCTCATCACTCTTAATATAAATTTGGTGGGTTATTAATTACCTTTTTAATTGGGATTGAGATGGGGTTTACCATTCTCAACGTTTTTCAACAAACTTTGTAGTTAAATAAAATATATTCCTTTGGAGTAGGGAAAAATTGGCTTTTCGCAAAACATATTAACCATACAACCTCCACCAGCCATATATGCATGTAGGGATAGCATTATTCTATACATTACTCTCTTATGTTACATTGCCAGCATATTCCATGTGCTGACCCATTTCGGGCTGCAACGTATCATGTTGCAGACTTTTCAGACAATGAGTAAGGAGCCTTAGGCTGTGGTCTTTCACTCAGTGATGCCGTTGGATTTGATGGACCCACTTTATCTTCCAAGCCTTCCGCTGTTATCGTATTAGATGGCCTTAAGACATATTTATTGTAATAAGTTCTCTTTTGAGACATTCGATGAAATAAGTGTGTGATTGCTACTATGTTATAAATCCTCAAGTACTGTGCGTGTCAGCATTACCGATCCAGGGATGACACTGATGCACAGAGATCAGAATGTTTGAGGTCTGGTCGCTACAAGATGGTATCAGAGCACACGCTGACTGTAGGACACGACCACTAAGTTAAAGCCCTAGATCACTACTCTCTTCTCATTTCTTACTCCTCTCCATTTTCTACTCTTTAGGATGGCGGACGCAAGGAACAAGTTTGCACAACTGGACGAAGAAACACCCTTTGGATGACACTTGAAGGAAGTCACTAGGTACCTGAACATCGGAAATACCAAGCATCACCGAGACGTACAACGCCACTTTACCAGAAGAGGAGCGCTGGAGGATTCAAGTTCAAGTTCCAGGAAGGACATATACGCCAGTCACTGAGCCCATAGAGTTTTCCTTTGATGCACCAACCTGGAGTCTAGGAAAGAGTATGGCAGCCCACATCACCATGGGACGCATTGGAGAAGTTTACCACAAGGATCTCAATGATACTATCTACCAGATTTGTGGGCGCCGAGATGAGCAATGGGAGATGATTAACACCAGGAAGGATAGATCCATTGCAGCTTTCATCCAAGAGTTAAACCAGCACATTCGTCACTAGGAGAACCAGATGTGCGCAGGCATGATAGATCTGAAGAAGGCGATGACCAGGATCATGGAACTGGAGGAAGAACTCAAGTCTACACGCGATGGATACGAGGAGGAATGTGATACTAGTAGAGATGAATGATGGTATGACAAGGAAGCTAGGAGTATCCATGGGAGACCCCGCGCCAGGAGGAGAAGACGACGATTCCACTTGCCCGGAGAACTACATCATCATCGACGACACTGACTCGTACCCCGATGATAGCGATGATGACTATGTTGATGAAGCTGGAGCGGACATTATGAAGTCTTCCACCAATCAATTCTTCTAGTCGACCACCATATCACTAGTAGTATTCCACCATGTATATAGTATAGTCCGAGCACTTTTGTAATGATAGTTCTAGACCGATTGTATGCCCTTGCTTGATTGATTGAGTGATATGATTGTGTTCGTCTCATGTGCATATGGGTAGTGTTTTCTCACTAGACCTCATTCTATTCTATTCTCTTCCCTCTAAACCCTCAGATGCCTCCGAGACGTGACCCCGGATTTACCTTTCCACCAAAGCTCACTCAGTTGATCCAGCAGCAGAATACTTTGATGCAGTTGTTAGTTCAGAACCAAGGCAACAACAACAACAACAACAACAACAACAACAACACACCACCACCACCCCAAGTTGAAAACTTAGCCCGTTTTCTGAGGTTGCGGCCGCCGGTGTTTTCCAGTAGCACCGAGCCAATAATGGCAGATGATTGGCTCCGCGGGATTGGAAGGGAGTTAACCACTTCAGGATGCACAGATGCTGAGAAGGTGCGTTTTGCCGCGCACCAATTGGATGGACCAGCAGCCTCATGGTGGGAGAATTACACTGTCACCTATCCTATAGCCAATGTTACATGGGACCAGTTCCAGCAGGCTTTTCGCACTGCCCATGTATCAGCAGGAGCTATGGCCATGAAGAAGCGTGAGTTCCGCAACTTACGC
Organism: Triticum monococcum; assembly: GCA_034509565.1. Taxonomy (NCBI): domain Eukaryota; kingdom Viridiplantae; phylum Streptophyta; class Magnoliopsida; order Poales; family Poaceae; genus Triticum; species Triticum monococcum. Next base: position 392,037,537 of record CM067841.1, read on the forward strand.
CAAGGAGGACGCACCGTTGGCCAGTATGTGGATGACTTTAGCAATCTAGCACGTTATGCCCCAGATGACGTTGCTACGGATGCAGCTAAACAGGCGAAGTTTCTGGAAGGACTAAATGATGAGCTGAGCATGCAGTTTATGGTAGCAACCTTTAATAACTACCAACAGTTGGTAGATAGAGCTCTCATGATTGAAGGGAAGCAGCAGCAGATTGACAACCGCAAGAGGAAGTATGGACAAGGGAAGTATAATTCTAGAGCTCAGCAGAGACCCCCTTTCACCCCGAACTCAGGAGGACCCCTAGAGCATAACCATAGAGGTCACAATCACACTAGAGGGAGTTCACACAACCATAGTGGCTCCAAGAACGGGAATGGTAATGGAGGAAGCAACGGACAGAACCGTTCCCACCCAGCAACACCCGCCAAGAAAGATCTAAACCACGTTACCTGCTACAAGTGCCAGAAGACTGGACATTACGCCAATGAATGTCCTGAAGCTAAGAATGGAAACGGGAATGGAAGTTCTAGAAAGAAGCCCAACCCTTTCAACAGGGGACAAGTGAACCACGTTAACGTGGAGGAGATTGAAGCCCAGCCAGATGCAATAATAAGTAAGTTTTTGGTTAAGTCATTTACTGCAGTCGTTCTTTTTGATACTGGTGCACCGCATTCATACATATCAAGGGGATTTGTGGATAAGTATAAGCTACCCACCAAAGTTCTTAGTACACCTATGTTAGTGAGCTCGCCAGGAGCAGAGTATATGGTAAGCCAAGGATGTTTTCAAATGCCATTGACCATAGGTAGGCATGTTTTCCCCTCAGATCTGATAATTTTGGAGTCGCAAGGTTTGGATGTGATTCTGGGTATGGATTGGCTATCGATGTATGGAGGAAACATCGATTGCACCAGTAAGTCGATTTTGCTCACCACCCTAGAAGGAAGAAGGAGCAAGTATGTATCCCAGCATGTGCCGATTAGGACTCAAGTAAATTCCTTATCAGGAGTTGTACAGGAGGAAATACCAGTGGTAAAGGATTTCTCGGATGTATTTCTAGAAGAGTTGCTAGGCATGCCACCAGATAGAGACATCGAGTTTTTGATTGAGCTTTTGCCAGGCACATGGCCAATATCTAAGAGACCATACAGGATGCCCGCACCGGATTTAGAGGAAATTAAGAAGTAGATTAAAGAGTTACTGGATAAAGGATATATTCACCCAAGCTCGTCACCTTGGGGATCATAGTACTTCTAGTGGAGAAGAAGGATGGATCGTTGAGGATGGTTGTTGATTATCGAGGATTGAATGAGGTGATGATCAAGAACAAGTACCCACTGCCAATGAGAAATGATTTGTTTGATCAGCTGCAAGGAGCTAAGGTGTTTTCCAAGATAGATTTGCAATCAGGGTACCACCAGCTGAAGATTCGAGAGCAGGACATACCAAAGACAACTTTTACCACGAGGTACGGGCTATATGAGTATACCGTTATGTCATTTCGCTTGACTAACACACCTGCCCATTTCATGAACATGATGAACAAGGTGTTTATGGAGTCTTTGGATAAGTTTGTTGTAGTGTTCTTTGATGATATTCTGGTCTACTCGAAGAACGAAGAGGAGCATAAAGAGCATTTGCGATTACTACTTGGGAAGCTTAGAGAACATCAGCTATACGCCAAGTTCAGCAAGTGTGAGTTTTGGTTGAAGGAAGTTGGATTCCTTGGACATGTTATATCCGGAGAAGGAATAGCGGTAGACCCCGCCAAAGTAGTCATTGTGACAAATTGGGAGGCACCCACGTTAGTTGGAGAGATCCGGGTTTTCTTGGACTCGCGGGATACTACCGGAGGTTCATTGAGAATTTCTCGAAGATTGCAAAGCCTATGATGGAGTTGTTAAAAAAGGACACCAAGTTCAAATGAACCGAGGAATGTGAGGCCAGTTTTCAGGAGTTGAAGAAACGCTTGGTTACATCACCAGTGTTGATCCTACCAGATCAACGCAAGGATTATGAAGTGTGTTGCGACGCTTCTCGTCGAGGACTTGGAGCAGGGCTTATGCAGGAAGGAAGAGTTGTTTCATATGCCTCACGACAGCTTAAACCCCATGAGTTAAATTATGCTTCGCATGATTTGGAGTTAGTAGCCGTAGTGCATGCGTTGAAGACTTGGAGACACTTTCTCATCGGAAACCATTGTGAGGTATACACGGATCACAAGAGTTTGAAGTATATCTTCATGCAGAAGGAGTTGAATCTCACGCAGAGGAGATGGTTGGAACTCATTAAGGATTATAATATGAAGTTGCATTATCATCCTGAAAAGGCTAACATAGTAGCTGATGCATTGAGCCGCAAGAGTCATGTCAATACACTGATGACCGGAGAGTTACCTAAGGAGTTAGCAGAGAATCTTCGCGAGCTATGTTTGGAGATAGTTCTGAGAGGTTATGTAGCAGCACTAGAGATTCAGTCCACTCTGATGGATAAGATCAAAGAAGCTCAGAAGACATACAAGGAGATTGCCGAGATAAAGGAAAGGATGAGCAAAGGAAAGGCTAAAGGATTTCGTGAGGATGAGCATGATACCTTATGGTTCGAGGACCGTGTATATGTACCAAATGATCAGGAGATCAGGAAGCTGATTTTGCAGGAGGCCTATGATTCACCATATTCGATTCACCCAGGAAATACCAAGATGTATCTAGATTTGAAGGATAGATTCTGGTGGACCGGAATCAAGAAGGATATTGCGGAGTATGTAGCAGTTTGTGTTGTATGTTAGAGAGTGAAGGCAGAACATCAGAAGCCAGCAGGATTGCTACAACCATTGCTGATACCCGAATGGAAGTGGGACAAGCTAGGTATGGATTTTATCACGGGATTACCCAGGACTCGTTCAGGCTATGACTCGATATGGGTTGTAGTCGATCGTTTGACGAAAGTAGCTCATTTCATCCCAGTTAAGACCACTTACACCAGTGCTAAGTTGGCAAAGATATACATGACCAGGATCGTATGTTTGCATGGAGTTCCGACAACCATTGTATCAGATAGAGGAACCCAGTTTACCTCAAAGTTTTGGAATCAGATGCATGAAACTTTGGGAACCAGGCTAGAGATCAGTACAACTTTTCACCCGCAGACAGATGGACAGACCGAGAGAGTCAATCAGATTTTGGAGGACCTATTGAGAGCTTGTGCACTAGACTATGGATCTAGTTGGGACGATAATTTGCCTTACGCAGAGTTCTCTTACAACAACAGGTATCAAGCTAGTTTGAAGATGGCCCCTTTCAAAGCATTGTACGGAAGGAGGTGCAGGACACCGTTGTAGTGGGATGAAGTTGGAGACCGACAGTTGCTTGGACCATATTTGATTAAAGAGTCTGAAGAGAAGGTTAAGCTGATTCGCGATAGACTCAAGGTAGCCTAGTCCAGGAAGAAGAGTTATGCGGATTCTAAACGCAAGGAGATAGTTTACGAAGTCGGAGACAGAGTGTATCTTCGGGTATCACCACTTCGAGGAGTGAAGCGCTTTGGAGTTAAGGGAAAGTTAGCACCATGTTTTGTGGGACCATACAAAGTTTTGGAACATATGGGAGAAGTTGCTTACAAGTTAGAATTGCCCAAATGATTGTCAGGAGTTCACGATGTGTTCCACGTTTCTCAGTTGAAGAAGTGCCGTGCAGAGATGGCTGATATCCCTCTGAGAGATGCAGTGCCACTGGAAGCGATACAGTTGGATAGCGATTTGACCTACGAGGAAAAGCCAGTCAAGATTCTCGAGTTTGCCAGCTGAGTTACACGCAGCAAGGTTATCAAGTTTTTGCAAGGTTCAGTGGAGTCACCATACTGAAGATGAAGCCACCTGGGAACGAGAGGAAGACCTACGGAAGGATCACCCTCACCTATTTTCTAGCCAACCGAATATCGAGGGCGAGAATCATCTTAAGGGGGGTAGGTTTGTAACATCCCAAATTCTCAATTTGGAATGTTATACATTAGGTCATCATTGCATATCATGTTTTATTGTATTTTTGCTTGATCCTAGAAATTCCACGCAAGTCAAGGACCAATGGAGAGAGTTGTGGATTTCGTTATTTTCATATTTGAGTTTTTCTCGAATTTTGAAAAGAGAATCATTTGGTTTTAATTATTTTCTCTTTGAGTATTTCTTTTATAAAAATAAAAGAGAAAGGATAAAATGACTTCCTCAAAATCAAAATATATTGGAGATCTAATTTTAAAATAAATAAGAGTTTTATTCGGATTTTTATCGCTAATTTTATTTGAATTAGGAAAAATATGCGTTCTTCAAAATTGCATTAGAGTCCCAAATAAATGTTCACCTTGTCCGGCATATTTTTAGAGGACGTGGAAAATTTATTTCAGGATTTTTGGAGTCAGTTTATTATTTCTTTTATTCGTCTTTCTGCGAGGAATATTTTATAAAAAGAAAAAAAAGAAACCGACTTTCGGCCGTATCCGCCCGGGACTCCGCCCGGGGGAGGCTTTATAAGCCGCCGAGGCCGAGGCCGCAGCCCACCAGGCCGCTCACCGAAACCCTAGCCGCCGCGCCAGCCCCGCCGCCGACCCGCCGCGCCGCCGCCTCGCCGCCACCGGTTTTCCTTTGACCGGTTCAGTTTTTTCGGTAAAAACCTAGATGTGTTTTTTTATTAGATCGGTTTTAATTTTTTTCCGGTTTAGTTATATAGCGAACGTTCGTCCGTACGTTCGTTTTAATGAACGGTTATCGCCCGTTAGCCGCAGATAGCGAACATTCGTTCGTTTGTCTGTTCGTTAGTTTTTCTTTTTCTCGGATTTTTTGTGATTATTTTCGATCACGATTTCTGATCCGATTTTCGTTTTAGTTTAACTTTTCGATCGTTTATCGGAATCAGGCAATTCAAGCGCCTAGAGTTTCGTCTCGAAGCCCTCTTTCTGTTTAATCAACTTAAACAAGTTTTTGCTACTATAAAATTTGACTTTAGTCCAGATTAGTAAACGAAGCTTGTTTCTTTTACAGTTTGAGTTTCCTTGCTTCGTTTGATTTGATTCTTTTTTGCAAACCAGAGTTCTTAAGTTGAACTTTCTGGTTAGATTTTCTTATTTGAGTTTTCCTCGTGCATCTTTGCTTGATTACTTATTGTATGCTTGTTTGATTGAGATAGAGTACCCGGAGTGCGAAGCGTGCTACTACGAGTTTCTAGGTTTCACGGATCATCAGCAAGGCAAGTAACACTTTGATCATACCCCTTTACTACCCAGTTTTATTGCATTAGATCAATCCTAAAACAATTGCATGATTAGGATCTGATTAATATGTGGGTTTCGGGAAGTAGATGAGGTAGTACCTATTCACTTGTTTATTATCAAACCTATGGGAGTTACTTCTATGTTGCCTATATTTCTATGCTATGCTCGTAGACGTGGTTTGGGTTTGAGTGTATTCATGACAGATGTGAGTTGTTAATTAATGGTTAACTTAAGGTGGCAACTTTAATACACATCTCGGTGGATTGAGGCACCTGGGGAATCAAGTGTTGTCTGTATTTTTGAAAATTCCGGGGTACCGTGTGATTCTCCTATGGACTGCCACCCAGGCTCAAAGGGTCATAAGATTATTCATGCTAGAAACTTCTGTGTGCAGCCACATGCCATTATGGGCTTTGGCATAGTTGAGTAAGTTGTGGGAAACCTTTCCATGATGGGCTAGCAGATGTAGGGAATTGTAGGTGTACAGGCCTATCTATCGGTTAAGGGGACCTCTTCGGAAAGACTGTGTCTTGGTCATCCGTTTCTCAAACATCATGTAGTGCGAGAAATTCAACGGAGGAGATTGAGTCTGGTGGGGAAAAGTGCATAAACCTCTGCAGAGTGTACAAACTAATGATGGTTAGCCGTGTCCCCGGTGATGGACATCTTGAGTATCTAGTTCTTGGATTATCATTTGGATCTCATCACTCTTAATATAAATTTGGTTGGGTTATTAATTACATTTTTAATTGGGATTGAGATGGGGTTTACCATTCTCAATGTTCTTCAACAAACTTTGTAGTTAAATAAAATATACTCCTTTGCAGTAGGGAAAAATTGGCTTTCCGCAAAACATATTAACCATATAGCCTCCACCAGCCATATATGCATGTAGAGATAGCATTATTCTGTTCATTACTCTCTTGTGTTATATTGCCAGCATATTCCATGTGCTGACCCGTTTCGGGCTGCAACGTATCATGTTGCACACTTTTTAGACGACGAGTAAGGAGCCTTAGGTCGTGGTCTTTCACTCAGTGATGCCGTTGGAGTTGATGGACTCACTTTATCTTCCAAGCCTTCCGCTGTTATCGTATTAGATGGCCTTAAGCCATATTTATTGTAATAAGTTCTCTTTTGAGACATTCGATGAAATAAGTGTGTGATTGCTACTCTGTTATAAATCCTTAAGTACTGTGCGTGTCAGGATTACTGATCCAGGGATGACACTGATGCACAGAGATCAGACTGTTTGAGGTCTGGTCGCTATATTTTCTTTTGAAAAAAACGTTAAAATGTCAATGGTTTTTAAATATAAAACAACCATCGCAAACGTTTTAGTTATAACACCCGTATGCAAACCGACAGCTTCCCCAGGAAGCCAAGGGAAAATGTGCCGAGCGGGATTTCTGCATCCCTTCAACGCAAATGGTTGTTTTGCATGACCCGTGTGCAACCACGTAGAAACAATTGGGTAAGATTTGCATCTGTCATTTTGGGTATGTTGCCATTTGTCAAACTGGAAAGATTGACATTTGTTTATCTAGTAACATTGCCATTTGTCAACCTTGTATGTCGGGGGTGCTGATCACACGGACACCTATGGGACCACGGCGGACCGGGGCCCCTTTCGGTTCGGCAGGGGGCGGAGAGAGCACAAAGAGCAGATCGAGGCGAACGCACGAGCGACGCGATCGGTTTACCCAGGTTCAGGCCGCACGGATGCGTAAAACCCTACTCCTGCTTTGGTTTGTATTGTGTTCTTGCTCGGGAGCGATGAATGCTACAGTACACTTGGGTGGCTAGCGAGACCGAGCGTGAGAATGAACGTCCCCCCCCCACTGTTGCGCATGGGCCTCCTTTTATATGTCAAAGGGGTCACCGACAGGTGCCAACAGAGGTGAGGGTAGAAATGTAAAAGAGGTGGTAGTTCGTGCCACCGCTTGCTATAGTTGTATCATACCTAACCCTGACGGCAGGGGACAAAGGCATTAAATGACTGTCTGTGTCGCCTAGATGGTGCGGAAAGGGACCGCCAGGGGCGCCACCGTTTGCCACGTTGGCTACCTTGTCAGCGCCTGCTTGCCACCGCATGCCCCTGGCTGTGCAGCCTCCCGCCACGTACGCCAGGAACGGTCCCAGAGCGACACGTTGGTGGGTGAGCTGGAGCGCGGGCTGCGGAGTAGTAGCTTGCCGCGGCAAGCGCCTTGCCGCGGATGTTGTCTTGTCGCGTCCGGGAGCTTGTCGCTCACCGGGTCTTGTCGCGTCCGGGAGCTTGTCGCTCACCGGGTCTTGCCGGGACGCGCAGCGTGTCGCAGCAAGCTTCTCGAGATGCCTTGGTTGGTCTTCCCGGCACGCTCCTCTTGCTGGGGTCTTTGTGCTTCGAGTGGCCTTCCCGGCAAGCTCCTCTTGCCGGGGCCTTGGATACTTTGTTCTTGAATGGCTCCAAAGGAACCACGGAGGATCTTGGTGGTCGCCCGGCAAGCCTTGCCGCGGGGTGCTGCGACTGCCCGTGCACAAGTTCGGGATACTAAGGTACCCCTACTTTAGTACACCGACAGGAGCCCCCGGGCCTGGGCCACACACGGTGCCGAGCGCTGTTGGGCCAGGCCCAAAACAATGCACGGGCACGCGCGGCCTAGGTTACGCCATAACTCACTGCGCATCCACCGCGCCCTCCCCGCACGGCACGCGTCAAACGCGACATCGTGGGAGAGATCGTGGGCGGTTTTCGAGGTGTCCACTCCCCATGATCACGGGGTGGGGAGAGGTCGCCCCATCCGTCGCCTCGGTTCTGCACGCCTGCCACGCGGCTCCCATGCGCTTGGGGTCGCGGATGGCGGAGGCGAGAAACTGGGCCGTCGCGGGTCGAGGCAGCGGGTCGGCCCCAGCTCCCTGCTCTTCCCGTGTCTTGATTCGCTGAGCGGGGCGGCCGAGCCCCCACCTCGCTCCTTTATAAAGAGCGGGAGGGGAGGACGGAAGCCTGCATTCTCTCATCTCCTCCTTCCTTCAGCTTCTGCTCCCCTTTCTCTCATTCGCCATGGAGAAAGGGAACCCTGGTCCTTCATCGGTGGCGGCGAGGGTCGCCGCCAGACAGCGCATCCCTCCCTCTCCCGCACCCGTGGCGGCAGAGCCAGCCATAAGGGGAAGAGGGAGGGGGCGAGGTCGTGGATGAGGTCGAGGACGAGGCGCTCGGGGAAGAGGTGGATGGGCGGCGCGCCGGCTTCGCCTCCACCAGCGGTTCCTCTTCCCACGGGGGTCCATATTGGGGACGACCCTTGCGAGTTCTTCGTCAGGCTGCGCCGGGCGGCTCGTCGTCGACTCCGACTCCCAGCTCCGTTCGCGAGCGCGATGGAGTTGGACCCGCCCGAGATACTGGACTGCACATGAGGGGCTGTGGGATCAGCGGCACGCGAGTCCGCGTTGAAGTCCCAGCCCCCGGTGTGATGTATCTTGGTCGAGGGTCGAAGACGTTCGCCCGTATCCACAGCCTGACGGGGGGGCTCACCCTCCATTTTAAGTTCATGGAGGGCGATCTCCTCTCCGTCAAGGTCTTCGGGTGCTTCGGCACTCAGGCAAAGTGCTACGTGGACAGCTCCTCCGATAGCGAAGGCTCCTCCTCGAGCGAGAGTGACAAGGAGGGGAGCGACAGCGACGATGAGGGTAGCGGGCGGCAGGATGACGGGTCCGACTAGGTGTCGGGCGCCGGTCCATGCGGCACCGGCGACCCCATCATCCGTGTCGCCGGCTCCTTGAACTCCCCGGGGTCGTCTCCTTGGGCGGCTGGCGTAGGGAGGCTGCGGAAGAGGAAGAGGGCTGGCGGCAAGGCCGTCAAGTCGGAGTACGAGGGCGTGGTGCCCTCGATAGCGTGCTGACGTCCTGCCGCCTCGTCTTCGAGCCCTGCTTCCGGCGCTGCCATCACCGTCCAGCCTTCGGACGGCCCCGGGAAGTTCTCTTGGTGTCTTCTGGCACCCGTAGCTCGCCTAGGCGCCCCTTTTGCCCTTCTCGCCTCCTTGACCTACCTCCTGAAGAGAGGGACAAGAAAGGGATTACGGGCATCTTATCTTTATAATTTGTAAGCCTTCGGGCCTTAGTTGCATTTAAAACTTGTAATCCTCTCTTGCATGTTTTCCATCCTCTATGGACTGTACCTGAGTGGAATGTTTTTTAATGAAAAGGGGATGCTTGCTGGGTCATTTGTCTCGCGGGTGGAACCCATGTCAAGGAGCAAATCCTTGGTATCTTTCAGATAGACACTTCTTCCCCGGCAACAGGCCCTGCCGTCTTCCCACGTCGCTCGACCTTTCTCACGCTTTTGACGGAGGCAGGGACGAGGCGGGTGCGGCCCCTCGTTTCATCCCTTTGCTGCCGCGACTACGACCAAACTTGGCCCCAGGAACGAGCCCCAGGTCCTAGAGTTAAGGGAGCACGGTAGTTTTCAGGAAGAAACGAGGTTTCGTATTCCCCAGTCCATAAGAGAATGCATGATGAGGGACGAAAGACTTATCTGAGATTGCAGCCCCCGGCAACTCTGGCTTGCCGTGGGTGAATCTTGGTACTTGCAGCCCCCGGCAACACTGGCTTGCCGGGGTCCAGATGCCGCTATGTCCTTCTTCTCCTTTTCGTCCTTGAGCAGTCCGGCAAGGATATGCGGGCCCTGCGAACCAAGCGAAACGAAAGAAAGGCAAAGGGACGCACACTCGACCTCTAAGCTAGGGGTTAGTCGCTGTTAGGCACTATCAACCCTAACCAAGGACGAGACTCGACCTAGCATGCATGCTCTAACTCTGGGCGCCAGCGCTTCATTTACTTGTGCTCAGGGTCTGCGCCTGGCTTTGTACAAAGGATTACATGCAACAGCGGCAAGACTTGTACAAAAGGGTGGTTGCCGGACAGGGTCCGACAACCGCGCCTTACGGGTAAAAGTTACGAAGATGCTCGATATTCCAGGAGTTGCTCACTGGTACGCCATCTTCGGTCTCCAGGCGGACAGCGCCAGGCCTGGTGACTCGTTTCACCCGGTAAGGGCCTTCCCACTTCGGCGACAACTTGTTGGAATTCTTGGCGGACTGAACGCGCCGAAGAACAAGGTCGCCTTCCTCGAGACTTCTGGCCTTAACTTTGCGGCTATGATAGTGGCGCAAAGCTTGCTGGTAGCGAGCGGCTCGCACAGCAGCCTGAAGACGATCTTCCTCAAGGAGCAGCGCATCATCTTGCCGCAGCTGCTCTTGCTCAAGCTCATCATAAGCGAGCACTCAAGGTGACCCGTATACGAGTTTCGTGGGGATAACTGCCTCCGCTCCATAGACTAGAGCGAAGGGTGTCTGGCCAGTGGTTCGATTTGGCGTCGTCCTGATTGACCAAAGAACCACCGGCAACTCCTCGATCCAGTTTCTTCCGCACTTGTGCAGCCTGTCGAAAGTTCTGGTCTTGAGCCCGCGCAGCACTTCAAAATTTGCCCTCTCAGCTTGATCGTTGCTTCTCGGGTGAGCAACAGAAGCAAAGCAGACCTTGGCGCCAAGATCTTGGACGTACTGCATGAAGGTGTGGCTCATAAATTGTGTACCGTTATCGGTAATTATCCTGTTAGGGATTCCGAAACGGCAAACAATCGACCTGAAGAACTTGACTGCTGACTGTGTTGTCACCTTCCTCACTGGTTCCACTTCCGGCCACTTTGTGAACTTGTCGATTGCAACGTACAAGTACTCAAAGCCCCCGGCAGCTCGGGGAAAGGGGCCGAGGATGTCGAGCCCCCAGACCGAAAATGGCCAGGATAAAGGGATCGTCTGGAGAGCTTGAGCTGGCTGGTGTATCTGCTTGGAATGGAACTCGCACGCTTCACACTTGGTTACTTGTGTAGTTGCATCCTGGAGGGTTGTCGGCCAGAAGAAACCTTGCCGGAACGCTTTTCCGACAAGGGCTCTTGCGCCAATGTGGTGACCACATATGCCTCCATGTATCTCTGCCAACAACTTCTGTCCATCTTCCCGGGGAATACACTTCAATTTCACACTGTTGAGTCTTCTTCTGCACAGTGTGTTGTCGACAAACTGGTACATACTAGACTGCCGGGCTACTCTTTCTGCTTCTTCTGGTTCCTCGGGAAGTTCTCCTGTCTGAAGGAAACGGACAATCTGCTGCGCCCATGTTGGAGCCTGTGGCTCGACAACAAGGACTAAAGGCAATCCTGCTGCTGTGGGAACATCTGCTTCCACGGCAAGAGCCTGCGGCTCTGCCGGAGCTTGACGTTCCCCGGCAAGCTTGCCAGAGCAAAACTTGTCGAGAGTGTCTGCTTCAACGGAACAAACCCTGGGGCTTGCCAGAGCAGACCGCTCCTCAACATTCTTGGTGTTGATCTTGGGGACCTTTTTGGCGGCGGCTTCGGGAAGCTCTGCCGGAAAGTAGCCGCCGGAAATCAACTTCCTCTTCTTGTTATGTCCATTTGGTGGTGTTACGGACGGCTGAGTCAGCTTGAGCACAAAAATCCCTGGTTCCACAGGTAATTTAAGTGCAGCACACTTCGACAGGCCATCGGCAATGTCATTCTGAGCTCTGGGGACATGCTCCATCTACAGGCCGTCAAAGTGCTCTTATAGCTTTCTCACTTCGTCGACGTAAGCTTCCATTAAAGGACTCTGGTAATTCTTGTTCACTTGGCGGACGACAAGCTGTGAGTCACCCCTGACAATAAGCTTCTTAATCCCAAGTTCTGCCGCGATCCTGAGACCGGCAAGCAAGCCTTCATACTCTGCAGTATTGTTTGTCGCTTGCTCCTTGGGAAAGTGCATCTGGACTATGTACTTGAGGTGCTCTCCTGTGGGCGCGACAAGCAGCACGCCAGCACCGGCGCCTTGCAGCGAGAAGGCACCGTCAAAGTACATGAGCCACTCTTTCCTTGCTTCCTTGGCGGGGATGCTCGTCTCCGGAATTTCTTCGTCTGGAGTTGGCGTCCACTCTGCTATGAACTCTGCCAATGCTCTGCTTTGGATTGTTGATGTACTCTCAAATTTGAGGCCAAAGCTTGACAGTTCCAGTGCCCACTCGACAATCCTGCCTGTTGCTTCCGGATTTTGTAATATCCTCTTCAGGGGAAAGCGAGTAACAACTGTGATCTCATGTGCTTGGAAGTAATGGCGCAGCTTTCTCGAGGCCATGAGAAGGCCGAAAAGCAACTTCTGCACACCAGAGTACCTTGACCTAGCCCCCTACAAAAGGGAACTGACAAAGTAAACTGGGCGCTGCACCATCTTCTTCTGTATCTCCTCTTGCATCTGCGCAGATCCTTGCTTGTCTGGACCAGAGCCTGTCGGGGAAGCCCCCTGCTTGTCGCTGGATGTGCTTGCCGCGGTCGCTGGCTCGTCATCTGCCTCCCTCTCCGCTACTAACGCAGCACTAACCACTTGATTGGTTGCCGCTATGTACAGCAGCAACTTCTCTTGTGGTTTAGGTGCGACAAGTGTTGGAGTGGAGGACAGGTATCTCTTCAAGTCTTGCAGCGCAGCCTCCGCTTCCGGAGTCCATTTCATTGGACCTGCCCTTTTCAAAATTTTGAAAAACAGCAGGGCGCACTCAGCAGACCGAGAGATAAAACTGCTGAGAGCAGCCACGCAGCCGGCAAGCTTCCGTACATCCTTGACGCGCTTTGGTGCTTCGATCTGCTCAATGGCCTTGATCTTGTTGGGATTAGCTTCGATTCCCCACTGAGACACAAAGAACCCGAGAAGCTTGCCGGAAGGGACTCCAAACACACACTTCTCGGGGTTGAGCTTGAGGTTGACCTTGCGCAGATTTGCAAAAGTCTCTTCTAAATCTTGGATCAGAGTTGCCCTGTCCTTGCTTTTGACCACTATATCATCCATGTAAGCTTCTACATTTCTGTGTATCTGTGGCTTCAAAGCGATATGGACTACTCTGGCAAATGTTGAACCAGCATTCTTTAATCCGAAAGGCATCCGTACGAAACAGTACGTGCCACATGGAGTAATGAATGCAGTTTTCTCCTCATCCTTGTCGCGGCCGCGGGGAGGTCTGTCTCCTTGCCGCTGCTTGACCTTGTCGCGGCGTCCTCCCTGGCCAGCGCGCTTCTTGCCGGCCTCTCCACCACCTCCTTGGGCTCTCTCCATGTCACGCCGCTCGTACTCAGCTCTTTGTTGCTGGACAAGCTGCTCGACCTTCTTGCACCTCTGGAGATCATGGCCCTTGGTGCGGTGGATCTTGCAATACTGCTTGCCGGAGCCGTCCTGCTTGTCGGCGGCCGCCACAGCTTGGCAGTTGGTGCATGCGGCAACCTCCTTGCCCGAGCTACCAACTTTGGCTTGCTTGGCGGCGCCGTCATTGCCGGACTGCTTGGCGACTAGCACCTCTTGGCCCTTCTTCTTCCTGTTGCGCCTCCGGTTTTTCTTTGCCGGGGCGGCATCCTCACTATCAGATCCCCCTGTTCCAGTAGTCTCTCCGGGGAGTTTCCTCCCTTCCTCAGCGCGTGCGCACTTGTCGGCTAGGGCGTATAGCTCACTGACGTCTCTGGTCCTGCTCATCGCCATTTCCTCCCGCATCCTGCGGTTACGCACGTTCTGATGGAACGCGCTGATAACCGCGGCCGGGTGGACGTCTGGGATGTTGCACTGCACGCGGCTGAATCTCTGGATATACTTGCGCATGGGCTCTCCTTCCTTCTGGGCAAGCAGGTGAAGGTCACTTTCCTGGCCATGTGGCTTGTGGCCGCCTGTAAAGGCGCCAACAAACTGATGGCACAAGTCCGCCCAAGAGGATATGGAGTTGTCCGGCAAGTGCATGACCCAGGATCTGACTTCGGGCTTGAGCACGAGCGGGAAGTAGTTGGCAAGGACCTTGTCGTCTCGCCCCCCCCCCCGGCAGCTTGCACCGCAATGGTGTAGATGATGAGGAACTCTGACGGGTGCAACTTGCCGTCATACTTCTCCGGCACGTCTGGCTTGAAATGTTTCTGGCTGGGCCACTGGACTTGCCGCAACTCACGGGTGAACGCAGGGCAACCTACCGCATACGGCAAGTCGCCTGGTTCTCTGGGCGCGTGCATGTCGACAGAAGGCCCAGCGCGCAGGTCTGATTGATGCCGCGCTTCTCTTCGGTGCTCGATGCGTGTTCGAGCGTCTTCTTGCTGTCTCTCATGAAGAACTTGGCGCTGATCGCGACGAGCTCGCGGATCTGACGACGCGGTGGAGTAGCTGTCGAGGTGGATCCGACGAGTCGGCGATCTTGGCCTTCGGGGCAGAGAGTGCACAGTGGTTGCACCCTCGCCGGTCTTGTCGCCACCGGCTCGCGCCTGGCTGACTTGCCGCGGCAGCGATGCGCTCGGCTGCCGTGGGTTGTCACCGTTGGCGAAGCCGATGAGGCTCTGGATAGTGGCCCTCCAGTCATCGATCTTCTCTGGCGCTGGAGGGTAATCTAGGAGCAGTTGGGCACGTGCCAACGCTTCCGCCGGAGTGGCGGGCGGCGGCAGCGAACGGTACGAGGAGCGATATATGCTCGGACTTCTAACTGCGTTAGAAGGAGCAACATCTCGTCCAAGCGACCGCGCCACGTTCGTGCCAGCATGTGGGCGTGCATGCTGGTCCTAAGCACTCCCGGATCTGCCAGCTTGATCTTGGCCCAGCAGACGTATGGTACCATGGGTACCATGACGCTGCTGGTCCCGCGCCTCCTGGGACGGACACGGTGCGTGTACGGACGCCGAGGTCTTGGAGTGCGCGTGGTCGTTGTGGGAGCCGACTGCGCCGCCGATGTACAGCGCGGCCTTGTCCTTGGACCTGGCAGCACCATGAGACCCCTCGTCGGCGCCCGCTCTTCCGCCGGCGCCTACTCCACCAGCCGTTCGCTCCGGCGATGGTGGGCTCGGCGCAGACGGAGCCGCTGCCTCCGAAATCTTCTTTTTCGGCGGCATGTTGATGAAGATGATGAAGATTCAGCTCGTGCGAACGCTGGATCAGGTTCACACAACCTCGACGCACCCCTACCTGGCATGCCAAAGATGTCGGGGGTGCTGATCCCATGGACACCTATGGGACCACGGCGGACCGGCCCCTTTCGGTTCGGTAGGGGGCGGAGAGAGCACAAAGAGCAGATCGAGGCGAACGCACGAGCGACGCGATCGGTTTACCCAAGTTCGGGCCGCACGGATGCGTAAAACCCTACTCCTTCTTTGGTTTGTATTGTGTTCTTGCTCGGGAGCGATGAATGCTACAGTACACTTGGGTGGCTAGCGAGACCGAGCGTGAGAATGAACGTCCCCCCCACTGTTGCGCATGGGCCTCCTTTTATATGTCAAAGGGGTCACCGACAGGTGGCAACAGAGGTGAGGGTAAAAATGTAAAAGAGGTGGTAGTTGGCGCCACCGCTTGCTACAGTTGTATCATACCTAACCCTGACGGCAGGGGACAAAGGCATTAAATGCATGTTTGTGTCGCCTAGACGGTGCGGAAAGGGACCGTCGGGGGCGCCACCGTTTGCCACGATGGCTACCTTGTCAGCGCCTGCTTGCCACCGCATGCCCCTGGCTGTGCAGCCTCCCGCCACGTACGCCAGGAGCGGTCCCAGAGCGACACGTTGGTGGATGAGCTGGAGCGCGGGCTGCGGAGTAGTAGCTTGCCGCGGCAAGCACCTTGCCGCGGATGTTGTCTTGTCGCGTCCGGGGCTTGTCGCTCACCGGGTCTTGTCGCGTCTGGGAGCTTGTCGCTCACCGGGTCTTGCCGGGACGCGTAGTGCGTCGCAGCGAGCTTCTCAAGATGCCTTGGTTGGTCTTCCCGGCACGCTCCTCTTGCCAGGGTCTTTGTGCTTCGAGTGGCCTTCCCGGCAAGCTCCTCTTGTCGGGGCCTTGGATACTTTGTTCTTGAATGGCTCCAAAGGAACCACGGAGGATCTTGGCGGTCACCCGGCAAGCCTTGCCGCGGGGTGCTGCGACTGCCCGTGCACAAGTTCGGGATACTAAGGTACCCCTACTTTAGTACACCGACATTGTAACATTGCGATTTGTCAAAATATGCAGATAAAAATCACTAGCACTATCTTATTTTTGCTACTAAAATCACTAGCACTATTCATATGGACACCACTAGCAGGCGTGAGTTGATGGATGCATATTCAAATGTACCATTGATTACATACAACAAGTCATCAACCCACAACGACAACGAGGATACATGTTGGATTATAGATCATTTCCAACAAAACATTCTAGTAAAGTGAAGTTTTTCTCACACAACAGATAAAAAAGCGATGAAATGAACTTCAACTCAACCACTCGTCGGCGCTGGAAATGCTTGCTTTGAACCAGAGGTGATTCTCTGGGAAGGGCCAGCTACTGTCAATCTCGAGACCAACGCAGGACTGGTCATCCAAGCTGAAGCGGGCTATGTCAGGACCCATAGCAATGACCGAGGTATAGATACAGTTGCTTCTCATAAATGGTAGTAACATTGTGTCAACAACAGCTGGATCATCTTTCACCATCATTGGATAGTTTGGCCAAGGAAGAGCGAGTTTCCTCCAAGACTTTCAATACTGAGCTAGGAAGAAGGTGTTGGTGCTAGTACACTAGTATCCAACCCGAATACCCTGCAACGGATGTTGGAATAGGTCCGGAGAGTGCGACCATGCGAGACAACACCTGCTTCCTTAGTAACATCAGCAGTAACCTATATACAGAAAAGAAGAGGTGATCCATCGGAATAAGTTGCCAGGCGCCACTGAGTATATGGGTCCTGCTCGTCCTCATGCTCTTGATCATCAGCATCGTCATCTCCCCCTTGGTTATAATTTTTTCAAGTATAGGTGGTGGAATGTTCACAGGACCTTGGAAACACAAGAAGGTTACTTAATTAGTAATGGGAAACTAGCTAACCCACATGCATGTGGATGAAACATTTATAATTATGGTGGAAGACAAACATACCGAATGCATGATGATTCCATGCAAAAATAGTGCCACGGGTGGTGGTAGCAAACACAAGACCCTCATATTGAATTTCATCACAGTACTCATTTGTGTACAGAAATTGATTTTTGAGCAATATCCATCGAGGCGTGGAAGTAAGGAAGGCAACAAGATTGTAGAAGATAGCAACAACTTCATAGTTCGTGTAATCCCAAGAGCGGTTAGGAACTCGACAAATTGCTATCTTCCGTAGACAACAGTTACCATGATCATATTTGAACTCACGTAGATCATCTATGTGCTCAACCTCTGGACAGTCTGAGATTTTTGGAAGCGGAACACGGTGACGAGTGTACACATTTACAAGTTCCCACTCGCAGTTGTACCCAATATAAACAACCCAATCTTCATTTGTGCCCGCACAAGCCTTGACCTCAAGCGATGGCATCTTAAGATCACACGTATAATTATCAAGCGGCATCAACTTGCACAAGGCGAGGCTTCCGTTGTCCCCGCGCCATTCAGCAGGGTCACGGCGAACAAGATAGGGGAGATCAAACCACTCCTGGACCCTTGGGTTTCCTGTAATGATGTTATTAGTTGAGTCGAGAATGGTCTTGAACGAACCTACCATGCTAGCCAAGGTGATGATGTCGCACCGATCAATGAGTTCCTCCACCACGTCATCTTTCGGATCGGGGCAAGAATAACGGGGTCGTTTCTGGCCCATTCCCTCCATGGAGAAGATGATCGAACAATGGCAGAAGGAAGGGTGAAGGCAAATGGAGGGAGGAAGAGCATGCGACAGCAGTTCCAAATCAAGAGGGAAAGGCGAAGAGGTGGTGGACGGTTGCCACGGTACAATAAGAGGCTAGTGGGGAGCGGACGGTTGCCACAGAGGTCACACACTGAAGACAAGGCCGAGTGAACCGCATGTCGTATATCGCACACACCTTGATCTGGTTGACCATTTGTTTTGTGTTGCCTAATCACAAACAGTTCATCCGAGTGAACCGTATGTTGTACATCGCACACACCTTCATCTGGCTGACCGTTTATGTTCTCTTGTCTCAACACAAATAGTTCATCCGAGTGAACCACATGCCGTATATCGCGCACACCTTGACCTGGCTGATCATTTCTTTTGTGTTGCCTAATCACAAACAGTTCATCCGAGTGAACCGTATGCTGTATATCGCACACACCTCCATCTGGCTGACCATTTCTTTTGTTCCTCCTCATCGCAAACAGTTAATTGAACTAAACTGTATGCCCTGCATCACACACGCAACTAAAATCCGAACCGTGTTTGATGCATCCATCATTGCAAACATTTTGCACCTTTTTGACGGTTTTTTACACCACTGTTTGCGATTATTACATCGCACACGGTTTCTTTGAAGGGTCTCTGATCGTAGTGTCGTGTTAGCAGCATCCTGCAGTAGTGCAAGGAAGAAAAGCTGAAGGCTCTCCAAGTGGCGAACGCGAAGAAACTCTAGTTCCAATCTTTCATGGAGACCTCCATAGAAGGAGCCACTTGCATAGCCGACGGCATCGACTTGGACACCTTCATCGAGCCAGCGAGTCCGCCTCTCGCCGAGTGAAAAAACTTTAATGATCCATATTCATTTGCCTTGGAATGCCGAGTGACCGTGTAACCATTAAACTCTTTTGGGCCTGATGCCTGAGTACTTTTACTTGTAGTTCTGAAACTTGTTGGATTTATCCAAACTTGATGGTTTTATGTGAACATTGCTTTCTCGCTTCCAAAGTGTTCTGTGTGCTCGTATCTTTTGACTTAGGCGAAGCTGGTTCGCAGCTAAGCCCCCGAGTGGGAGGATCGCTCTCCACTCGGAATAGTTTGTAACTTAGGCGAAGCTGGTTCACGGCTAAGCCCCCGAGTGGGAGGATCACTTTCCACTCGGAAGAGTTTTTAACTTAGGCGAAGCTGGTTCGCGGCTAAGCCCCCGAGTGGAGGATTGCTCTCCACTCGGAGTAGTATTGTAACTTAGGCGAATATGGGATCACGGCGAAGCCTCCGAGTATACCTGGCCAAATCTCGGGCCGAGCCGGGCTTCGGGCCGGGCTAACAAAAACCCGGCGTCTACGGGACAGGCCCGAGCCCGGCCCGGCCCGACGAATTGATACATTTTCCAGGCCCAAGCCTGGCCCGAGGCAAAGCCCGAAAGCCCGAAGCCCGGCCCAACGGTCCAACATAATCCAACAAAAACAAGTCAGTACAACAAAAAATAGAAGAAAACTAAGCTATAAAGAACAAGATACTAATATTTGGACAACAAAACATACACCTATCACTTATCAGCAATTTTCAGTAGTAAACAGCAGCAAATCAACACTATTTTTGACAGCACAACATCATAGTTTTATAGCAAAACAATAACAGAACAACATCCAAGTGTTCCAGTTTCAACAACAGCAAAACAGCAGCATTACATCACTATTTTTACAGCACAACAGCGTAGTTTTCTAGCAAAACAATAACATAACCCCATATAAATGTTTCAGTTTCAACAACAGCAAAACAACAGCATTACATCACTAGTTTTGACAGCATAGCAGCATAGTGTTTGAGCAAAAGAATAGCAGAACCACATATAAATGTTTCAGTTTCAAGTCTTTCGGCATCTAAACATTCCAGTTACAACAAACACAAGTGCATGAATATTATTACAGTCCATAACCAAAATAAGACTAGTAGTTTGTTGGCTGCCATCTCGCCATGCCTTCTCTGAACCTTCTTCTCTTCTCATTGCTCTAGCAACAACTCTAGAGGATGGAATGAAGAGAAAGTTAGCGGTAGTATAAAGACAACTTGACAATTGACATAAACAAAGAATATAGATGTTACATTCTTCATCCGAAGATGAATCTTCATCATTATTTAGCGCAATCACTTCTGCCTTTCTCTAATTATATACAACAATAGATTGGGTTAATTATCATTTGGAAGTAAAATATACAAATAAGAATGTGAAACAAACAAGATTACAACAGATACCTTCTTTTTTCTGCAGTTTGCAACGATACCAATCTTGCAAACACATTAGGGCCTCAACCGTCTTTGGTTTAAGTGAGTTTCGGTTCGGGGTTATAACCTTCTTACTCAAGCTGAAAGCGGATTCTGAAGCAACACTTGACACAGGAACTGCAAGGATATCACGTGCCATTCTTTCTAGTTGTGAATACCTAGCTGCAGACTTACTCCAGAAATCCAAGATATTAACATTTTCATTCAACCTCTTCGTAGGTTCAGCCAAATGCAATTCCAATTCAGATCTCTCTTCATGTGAGCTCGTGCTTTCCACGTACTGATCATAGTCAGAAAAGGCACCAAGTCCACATGTGCTTGATGATGCACTAGTTTCTATGTTTTCATTGACATGTACACCACTACCATACTCATTAAATAAAGAAGTCATTGTAGTCTTAACAAGATTAATGCGTTGAAGGGCATCATCACCATCATATAGCTTGGAGTAGGCATATCCTAAAAACTTGAACTTAATGCGGGTATCAAGAACAGCAGCACAAGACAGAAATACGCTATAGTCCGACCAATATTTCACGAATTTCTCCCTCATAACTGCTAACATTGGAGCCATGTAACTATTTACTCCAGCACTAGCCTCTATAATAGCAAAATGAACAAGATAGATATTCATGAAGTACAAGTTGGCTGTTGGATACTTTGTTCCTAAGAAAGTTGTAGTTACCTTGAAAAAACCCTTCAAGAACTGATACATATGAGATACCTTGGCCCATTCTTCTTCGGATAGCCAAAAGTTGACCTTGAATATGTTGTCCCTCTCAGAATACCAATGCAGCACATCTCTAAAGTACAAACAACAGCCAAACATAGTGTAGGTTGAATTCCAACGGATGGGCATATCAGGTTTAAACCTTTTTGTTTCTTCCAGGTTGAAAATACTTGTAGCAGTACTATAAAACTTATGCAGCCTATTGCTTGAAGCCTTTAGGTACATTATACCATCTCTAAGTTTGTCAACACACTTATCAATCAATACCAAACTGGCTTGAACTACCAAGTTTAGTATGTGTGCACACCAACGAATTTTGAAGAATTTACCGGACAAAGGTAAAGCACCTTTTGCCAAGTGGGTACGCAAGCAAGCTATCATCCTATCATTATAGGCTGCATTATCCAGAGTGATGCACATCACTTTCTTATCAACCCTCCATTCACGGAAAGCTAGGTGGACCTCATCGGCAATAGATGCTCCATCATATGGTGGATCAATTTTTTGAACCATACAATCCTTTTGCTTAGTTTCCAATCAGCATCTATGTAATGACAAGTAATGCAAATATATCTATGCTTGCTGACTTCAGATTTCCAATTGTCGGATGTGAAACTAACTCTACCAGGGGCAGCAAGAATAATGTCCATCAATTCCTTTTTCTAGCTAAGAAACATTGCCATTATCTCTCTTTTTACTGTGTGCTGACCAATAGACTTGAGTTGTGGACAACAAGCAGACATCATTGTTCTAAATCCATCTTCTTCAACTGTTGTAAATGGATGAGCACCGAATACATGATAAATAGAGACCGAATTTCTAGCAACTTGAGCATCAAATCTACCATTTTTTAATGCAGCTGTTCCATCATCATTTGTTTCATATTTCAAGAAAAAATTATTCATTGTCGCTTGTTCAACCTTATGCTTCTTTTCAGTGTGTCTAAGGAGATGAGATGTACCACTTGTTTAACTTGCATGATTTGAATGGAACTAACCCGGACTGATGCTGTTTTCAGCAGAATTGCTACGCTGGCATTTCTCGATGCGAGCCTTCATCATCTGTTCCACGGCCATATCACGTACCTTGACAGCAGCCGGGTGCTTGATGCGGAGCTTCGCCAACTCTTCCTTCTGTTCCATGGCGAGGGCCTGCAGCATCTTCATCGAGGACCTACTATTCTCATGCAGCTTCTTCCAGCCGGCGTTCTTCTCCTTCAACAGGTCGATCTCATGGCAGAGCTTCGCGTTGTCCTCCCGAAGTCGCAGGATTTCGTCGGTCACCTTCTTCTCCAAGGCAATGCTCTTCTTCAGCAGCATCACCAAGCCAGCGGTCAACTCCCCTGCTGATTGAGCTCAGCGAGCATGTCGTCGAGGCTCTCCTTCAACAACTCCATCAAGCGTTGGATGAACTCCTTCTACTTATTGATTTGATCGGACATGCCGTCGAGGGATAACGACTCCAGCTCCGCCCGCTCGGCATGTTTGCCTCCGCGGCTAGGGCGCTCCTGGGAGTCATCGCCTACCCGTGAGAGATCTTTCGAGGTCTCTGCGTGGCGGCGAGCCCTCTCTTTTTTCTGCAGCCTTGGTTGCCGCTCCCTTGTTCGGGTAGTTCCCCTTTTTATAACCTAAGTACTAGCACTAGTACTAATACCTGCATAGTGGGAACACGTTCAGGTTTGGTACATACTACTAGTAGGTGTGAGCAGGCTTTCGAATGTGATGGGAACAAGGTAAAGATTAATTGATGGTTTTGGTTTCGAGGCCCGAAACGGCTCCCGATGAGTTTAGCGGAACATAAATTTCAAGCACTACACTGCTCAAATGCGTAAATATTATGTTACCGTCAAAAATTGGCACAAAATACGAAGGAGACCAATGGAAGTACTACTAGCAACCCATGATTTAACTACTCGCATGCGCGCAGTGGAGTAATAATGTCGTTCTTCCGCCCTCACGTCCACTCAATTTGCATGCGCTGTATTAATTAACCATCAATGAAGTGAACAACTTTACACGCGTCAAATTATCACATGGGGTGGATCTTGGTACAAAATTGCGTCCGCCCGTGTACCCGCGTGTGCGTGTGAGGAATGAGTGTGTGCATGGCATGCGTGCACATCTTCGTTTCGTGCATGTACCGCCAGTATGGCTCAGGGAGGACGAGTACATTCTTCTGGAACCAGCAGCACGTCACTGTGATCAATCCACGCAAGGAGGTCGTGACAACGCCTACACATGTGCCACGTGGCTTCATGAACTGTAAGAGAGACACTGTGTAGCATGCCAATGGTATTCTAATTTACGTGTTTTGCACATACTCGAAGTACTAGTAAGGTACACGTGCATTGCACACATCATATTTTGCAACCAAATTATGAATAAATACCACACTATAGCATGTAAGCTCTAAGTCATATATGCCTGATGTAGCCCTTCGTTTAATTATTATAGTTCATCTCATTCAAAATCAATTAGTTTTTATAAAAAATCTAAGAACGCGGGAATAGGAAAAACATGGGATTATAGTGGAATGTCATCTTGAATCCTACAGGATTGTACGAGTGTTTGATTGTGCATAGAAAAAACGCAGAATTCTTTCAAAGAGGTTTGAGTGGATGGGATGTTTCCTATGAAATCTAGTGCAAATGAATCATATGGAAAAAATCCTATGGTTTACAATCCTACGAATCAAACAACCAAGATAGGAAAAATTCCTAATGATTAGAATCCTCCAAAATTCCTTTGAGAATCCTTTGAATCAAAGAAGCCCCTAATCTATTTTATGATTCATGGAATTGTGCGTTGTAAAGCATAAAGTAAAAAACAAATAATGGCAATTCAACTAGAAAACAGTTTGGGCAGTTATGATATGGAAGATTCTAGATCAAAAGAGAACCACTGTTGTTTTGAGGTTTGTGCATTATGCTTAAGTTCAACCATGGAGTCTGCTAGATTGTACATGTGGCCAAATCCGATGGGGGGCTAGAAGATGGTGCGAGGGGCCGAGTGGAGGGAGACTATGAAGGAATGCACAAGTGCGAGATTGATATTTAGAGAGAGAGGGCGAACATATGTGTTGATGCGCACAGCGGCGGAGCCATGAAAAATAAATGAGCAAGGGGGCAAAGCATTGCTAATCCTTTACGAGGAGAGTCAATTCATGAACTTAAACCATTTTAGCAGCAATTGTCTAATGATCACATTCATATTAGCCTTGATATATAGTGATGTTAGGGGGGAGGGGGCAGGGCCCTTACTACCCCCTGTCTTCGCCATTGTGCACACGTCTCAGAGATGAAGCGGAAGGCGTGGATGATGAGAGGGGGACGTTGGATACATAATTAATGTGGGTGTATTAGCTATATATGTTAATCCTATATAGAGAGGTATAGATTGATCGATTTGGACGTGGGAAAGAGGGTGAGACCTCACTGGATATATCGATTGATCGGTTTGTGTGCAAAACTATGAAAGACCTAGCTATATACACACATACATAGAGTAACATCGATCGTTGCGCATGCATGCGTGAGCGATAAAGAATGCCCGATATGATGGAGAGGGGGATGTGTGTTGGTGTGTGCCTTCATGTGAGACCGACCTGAAGAAAAAGATTGCATGCGTGCGATGGATAATGCCGACTAGTAGTGTGTGTGCATGCATGCACGAGAGAAAGTTAGTGGTACAATTATAAAGAGAAGACTACCGTGTGGGTGTAAAAGAATATCTGAATAGGTGAGGTCACAACCAATGTAAAGTTGAATTCAAATATTTGAATAAGAGATCCTGATGTTTGAAACCCATGCATGCATGAATATAACGGAGATCTGCGCGGTGTGGTTTGGAAATGAGAATGTTGTAATGTATACACATTGAACAAGGCCAGACTGATTTGAATTTGAGATACCGATGGCAGACATCATTTGGCCACGTCGCATCCGTGCATGGACACACTATTCTAATTGGAGATGATGGGCGGCTTCTGCATCACAGATCTATATCTATACCCCTATATATATTATATTTTATATATATTTTATATTGTGTGCGGGTAACTTTAACTTTGAAAGATGGTCGTTGGATGAGGCGAATCCGCTGGTCCAAAGATGGAAAATTTGAGCACTACTGGCCGTTGGATATCATCTAGATTCCACCAGATTTCGCCACATGTATAATCTAGAAGACTCCATGGTTGAACTTAAGCATAATGCACAAACATCAAAACACAAGCACTTCTTATTTGTTCTGGAATCTTCCGTATCACAATTGCCCAAATGTTTTTCTACATGATTTGCCATTATTTGTTTTTATTTTATGTCTTACGACGCACAATTCCATGAATCTTAAAATAGGTTAGCTTTCTTATAAAAACTAGATGAGTTTGAATTAAATGAACTATAAGAATTAAACGAACATCTACATCATGCATATATGACTCAAATCTTGCATGCTATAATGTGGTATTTATTGATAATTTGGTTGCCAAATCTCATGCGTGCAATGCATGTGTACCTTACTCTAGTCTAAATGGTGTTTGTGTGTGTTGTGTGTGTTGAGGTGCAAATTGTATTTTTTTGGTACACGTTAAGCTTGTTCTTCCGAAATTTCATGCCGCGCCTTGTTATGCCGAAAATTCAAGCTAGCGTCTCTGTCTATCGTGCTGCGAAACTCCCGCCTCTTCAACCCGCGCCTTGTTAGCCCGAAATATTTAAGATATATCTTTGTCTCGTTGTGCTCCGACAACTCCCTCCATCTCAACCCGCGCCTTGCTATTCCAAAATTACAACGCGCGCGAAAAATCCGACCTCCTGTGAAATCCCGACACATGAAATGCCCGTGGTACCCCTGAACCGAAAGAACGGCCTCAAATCGGTGGGGGTACTTTTGTAACTTACCCCACATTTCGAACAAGCGCATCTCTAAGCCATGGTTCCCCACTGCCATCCCATCCGCCCACCCATTCTTACACCGAGGCCGCAAAAACCCGCGATGAAACCCCACACCCTGCTCCGTTCGCCACCCAGCCGGAGCCTCTTCCCCGACGACGTCGTCCACAGCAACACCTCGACGTCCCTCATCCACCGTACCGGATGAGGATCCGTCGTCGATCTCATCGTCCCGCCGGTTCAGCTACACCGTCCTCCACCTCCAAGGAGCTGCCCCGACATTCCCCTCGTCTTTTGCGCCACCTCCATTCCCACACCGCCGTCTTCACCTGCACCACCAGAAGAGCATCATCATCACCGTTTCCTCGGATGAAGCTGCGGCCTAATCGGCGCCACCAAAGAGGTTGTACACTAATCGCTATATTTTCTTCTTGATTCGATCTCACGGTGCTGCCGGCACTCGATCCCTAGCCGACACGGTGCGGCTCCATCCACGGCGGCGTCGCCGGCCACTTCCTCCACGGCTTCGCTTCCTCGGCGGCGACGTCCACATCAGTAGGACCTGCTGCTGCTTTAGCTCTCGCTCACGCTGCTGCTCTGCTCTTGCTCTCGCTCCCCTGCTTGGTCTGCTCTTGCTATTGCTCTTGCTCGCGTTGCTGCTCTCGCTCTTGCTCTTGCTTGCGATGCTGCCCGGATTTAGCTACACTTCACTCCGATGCCGCCGGGGTGAAGGAAGAACCAGCCACAGCGGGGAGGGGGGCTCGTCGGAGATCTACCTCACTATCTATCTTAGGGTTCAGGATGGGGGCGGTGGTCGCCGACGGTGGCGGTGGCGTGGGGATCGCCGGACAAAAAGCTCGGCATGGGGGGTCCTAGAGGGATGGCCGGGGTGGCGGCGAACCGGCGGTCGGGAGTGTTTTTGGGGCGAGCGGGGCGGCGCACCACCGACCACGGGCGGCGGGGGGCTGCTGTTTGGCCGGCTCAGGGGGTGGAGGTTGAAGATGAACCGCAGGCCCTTGATTTCGTATCCAACGGCTGCAAAATCGACTGACCAGAGATGTAAAAGTCAGTCGACCGACGTGTAGCCTCACTTTCCTAGTGCGTTCAGTTTCGACAGCAAAATTCAGTTTCGACAGTTAAGTTCAGTTTCGACGGTTAAGTTTAGTTTCGTCAGTTAAATTCAGTTTCGACAGTTAAGTTCAGAGATGAGCGGCTGATGTATTTTACATCTAGCACTTTGTGTTTATGTATTTTACATCATGTATTGGAGATGCTATTAGAATTCCACTCAGGTTAACGTTGTTCGTTGTCTCTCTTGTCCTGCTTCAGCCTCGGCGTCGTACAACTCACCGGAGCTGCTCCAACGACGAAACCCTCCATCACAGCGGAGCAGTACCTCGGGCTCCATCTCCAGACGCCTAAAATCTTCTTCCCCTCCTCCGACAGCCAAGCCAGCCGGAGCATCCTCACCGGCCAACCCAATCACGCTGAGATCGACATGGCTTCGCCAAAGAGGTTGTACACTTGTTGCATCTCTTTTTTACTCTACATGTTATATATATTGTCCACTGAGCACTCGTAGTAACGGGAAATACGATTATTTTATCCTACTATATGACAAGCAGTGAGGTGCCAGGCAACTTAGCTATCCGTGATGGACTCTCTTGAACGCCATCATTATTTATCTCTACGCGTTTGATCTGTGCATTTGTCGATGGGCCTGGGAGTTGAGCTAGTATGGCAGTGGCCTAGGTCCAAAGTAATAGAAGTAGGACAAAAACAATGTTTTAGTGTAGGATTTTCCTTGCTCAAGCCTGCCTAGTAGAATCGCCAGTGCTTGAAAGGAAAAGTGAATGAAAAACATCGGAATTGGAAAGTTTCCTATGGTACTACTTTTCATGAATTTGGTGCAAAGGAATGGAGCAAAGGAAAACTGTAGGATTTGTTCCTTTAGTGTCTCCTTGAAAGAAAAACCGTAGGAATTCTAATTTCCACTTCTCCTCCTTTTCATATTCCTATTCATCAAGCACAAGACTAAGAGATAGTAGCATAATAGCATTATAACCGTACATTTTCTTGTGGTTTGACTTAATCTCACCATGCTTTTTTGCATCCTGTGATCTTCCAATTGTTGTAAATCAAACACCCAGATTGGCAGAAATCCTGTGTTTTTAAATTCTCTGTTTTGCATGTGCATTCCTACCCTATTCCTGTCTATATCCCTGCATTGTTAGAATCCTCAAATTCAAACAAGCCCTTACTTAATTACTTCTGTTACAGATATGTGTCAAAGAAAACCTTGTGGGGGCTGTCCTGCTCCTGCGACGCTGTGTTCCACCCCAGCTCAGCTGCTCCAACGACGGAAGGGTTCACCACAGCAGGGATCTGCTCCCCAGACTGTCTTTCACCGCCTCAGATCTTCTTCCCCGCCGCCGGCAGCCATGGCAACTGCATTACCATCATCAACTGAGCAAATGACCTTGAGTACTACACGGGTCCGCAAGAGAGGTCGCACTCTTCTGTGTCTGCTTACGTTATGTGTCGCTTAATATGATGACATGCTACATTATCGTCGTGTTCACCTATTAGACTCTGAGTCAGGTCCAAACTAATGCTGAACCTTGAGTTTTTAAATGATTGTGGGGTACATATTGGGGCAGCAATCAATACTATTTGTCTACTATCTGGTTAATCTCCAGTGTCTACTATGAGTTTCATGTTGGGTGCAAATAAACATTAAAGGAGCCATTATCTGTATTTTTTAACTAAAGCTATTATTTGCCTGCTATCATTGGTTTTGGGTCTATCCACAGTTTGCTACCATCACTCTGGATTTGTGCATGCACTCCTTACATAATCTTGCTATGTTTTATTCCTATGCATGCCAGTTATTGTACACAATGGAATTGATCATGTAGAGCAAAAGAGATGAGCCTTGTGTGGCAATAAAATTTCATGCAGACGTCATTCCATGGTGGGCGCAAAGGCAGCCCCCCCCCCTCCACCCATTTTGGATCGTAATCAAGAGGAAGATAACTATTATGAGGGGGATTCAGAAGGAGAAGACCACTCCTATTTACCCCATGAGAACTTCGCTCTAACTTGGCATGCTGATGTTGGTAATATCATGCATATGGTGCCTTGCATTGCTTACTATATACATTAAAGATGTCATCTGCTTAGTTTAGACATGCTTTGTGTCAATGCCATCTGTTTAGTTTCTTTATCGTATATGTGAATCATGCAATGCCATCTTGTCTAGCCAGGCATCATATATGTGAATTTTGCAATGCCACCCTGGTTAGCCAGTCATCTTCTATGTGAATTATATCATGCCATCATTTTTATTACATGTTAAATTTGTCAACAATTTTAGTACATTCAATTACTCTTCATGTGCATCAGCCATTTGGCACGGTCATGGAAAAATCTGGAGTGGAAACAAGGTCTTCAGAGCAGACAATGATATCTGACGAAGCACATGTCTTGCTGGTTACCGATAGCTCCTCAGAGGAGGATTCAGAGACAGATGACCAGTCATATTCCCCCCCCCCAAGGTGCATGCCCTAACTTGGTAGGGTTATGTTGCTCATATCGTGCATATGGTATCTTGCATTGCTATGTCATTTGCTTAGTTTAGACATGCTTTGTGTGAATGCCACCTGTTTAGTGTCTAATTACCATATATGTAGGCCACTTCTCCCATACGCTCCAAAACTCAATATGGTCCTACAAATCGTGGCGCTAACTTCCCTTTAACTCCAAAACGCTTTGTTCCCCGAAGTTGAGATACTCGAAGATAAGCTCTATCTCCGACTTCGTAAACTGTCTCCTTGCGTTTAGAATCTGCATAACTCTTCTGTCTGGATTGGGCTATCTTGAGCCTATCGCGAATCAATTTCACCTTCTGTTCAGACTCTTTAATCAAGTCAGGTCCAAACAACTGGCGGTCTCCAACTTCGTCCCCTGACAATGTTGTCCTGCACCTCCTTCTGTACAAAGCTTCAAAAGGGGCCATCTTCAAACTGGTTTGGTAACTGTTGTTGTAAGAGAACTCTGCATATCGCAAATTGTTGTCCCAACTAGATCCATAATCTAGCGCACAAGCTCTCAGCATATCCTCCAAAATCTGATTGACTCTCTCGGTCTGTCCGTCTGTCTGTGGATGAAAAGCTGTACTAAATTCTAGCCTGGTACCCAAAGTTTCATGCACCTGCTTCCAGAACTTTGAGGTAAACTGGGTTCCTCTATCTGATACGATACTCCTTGGAACTCCATGCAAACATATGATCCTGGTCATGTATATCTTTGCCAACTTAGCACTATTGTAAGTGGTCTTTACCGGGATGAAATGAGCTACCTTCGTCAATTGATCGACAACAACCCAAATTGAGTCATAGCCTGAACGAGTCCTGGGTAATCCAGTGATAAAATCCATGCCTAACTTATCCCACTTACAGGGTATCGGCAATGGTTGTAACAATCCTGCTGGCTTCTGATGCTCTGCCTTTACTCTCTGACATACATCACAAACTGCTACATACTCCGCAATATCCTTCTTCATTCCGGTCCTCTAGAAAATATCCTTCAAATCCAAATACATCTTGGTATTTCCTGGGTGAATTGAATATGGTGAATTGTGTGCCTCTTGCAGTATCAACTTCCGGATCTCCGGGTCATTGGGCACGTAAACGCAGTCTTCAAACCATAGGGTATCGTGCTCATCCTCACAAAATCCCTTAGCTTTTCCTTTGCTAAGTTTCTCCTTAATAGAAGCAATCTCCTTGTTAGTCCTTTGAGCTTCTCTAATTTTATCCATCAATGTTGACTGAATCTCCAATGCTGCTACATAGCTTCTCAGAACTATTTCCAAACATAGTTCGAGAAGATTTTCAGCTAACTCCCTTGGTATTTCTCCCGTATTAATGTATTGACATGGCCCTTACGGCTTAATGCGTCAGCTACTACATTAGCCTTTCCGGGATGATAATGCAATTTCATATGATAATCCTTGATGAGCTCCAACCATCTCCTTTGTCTGAGATTCAACTCCTTCTGTGTAAAAATGTATTTCAAACTCTTATGATCCGTGTACACCTCACAATGGTTTCCAATGAGGAAATGTCTCCATGTTTTCAATGCATGTACTACGGCTACTAACTCCAAATCATGTGTAGCATAATTCAACCCATGGGGCTTCAGTTGTCTTGAGGCATATGAAACAACTCTCCCTTATTGCATAAGCACTACTCCAAGTCCTCTACGTGAAGCGTCGCAATACACCTCATAATCTTTGGTCTGGTCTGGCAAAATCAACACTGGTGAGGTAACCAAGCGTTTCTTCAACTCCTGGAAACTAGCCTCACATTCCTCCGTCCATATGAACTTGGCATCTTTCTTTAACAACTCAGTCATAGGCTTCTCAATCTTTGAGAAATTCTCAATAAATCTCCGGTAGTATCCTGCGAGTCCAAGAAAACTTCGGATCTCTCCAACCGTGGTTGGTGCTTCCCACTTGGTCACGGTATCAACTTTAGTGGGATCAACTGCTATACCCTCTCCAGATATAACATGTCCGAGGAATCCTACTTCCTTCAACCAAAACTCACATTTGCTGAACTTGGCATATAATTGATGTTCTCTGAGCTTTCCAAGTACCAAACGCAAATGCTCCTTGTGTTCCTCTTCATTCTTCGAATAAATCAGGATATCATCAATGAACACTACGACGAACTTATCCAAGAACTCCATAAACACTTTGTTCATCATGTTCATAAAATATGCGGGTGCATTAGTCAGACCAAATGACATAACGGTATACTCATACAGCCCGTACCTGGTGGTAAAAGCTGTCTTAGGAATATCTTGTTCTCGAATCTTCAACTGGTGGTATCCTGATCGTAGATCGATCTTGGAAAATACCTTAGCTCCTTACAATCGATCAAACAGATCATTGATCATTGGTAGTGGGTACTTGTTCTTGATCGTTACTTCATTCAATCCTCGATAATCAACAACCATCCTTAACGATCCATCCATCTTCTCCACTAGAAGTACTGGCGATCCCCAAGGTGAAGAACTTGGGCGAATATATCCCTTATCCAGTAACTCCTTAATCTGCTTCTTAATTTCCACCAAATCCTTTGCTGGCATCCTATATGGTCTCTTTGATATTGGCCCTGTGCCTGGCAATAGCTCAATCAAAAACTCAATATCTCTATCCGGTGGCATGCCTGGCAACTCCTCTGGAAATACTTCAGGGAAATCCCTTACCACTGGTACTTCCTCCTGCACAACTCCTGTTAGGCAATTTGCTTGAGTCCTCTTTGGCACATGTCGGGATACATACTTGATCCTTCTCCCTTCTGGTGTGGTAAGAAAAATTGACTTACTAGCACATTCAATATTCCCTTCATACTTTGATAACCAATCCATGCCTAATATCACATCCAATCCTTGAGATTCCAATACTATTAGGTCTGAGGGAAAAACATAGTTACCAATCCTTAATGGTAACCGATCACACCATCGACTAGCCATATATTCTGCTCCAGGCGAGGTTACTAACATGGGTGACCTAAGGGCTTGGGTTGATAGGTTATACTTATCCACAAATCCCCTTGAGATGTATGAATGCGATGCACCAGTATCAAAAAGAACGAGTGCAGTAAATGACTTAACCAAAAACTTACCTATTACTGCATTGGGCTGAGCTTCAACCTCCTCCATGCTAACGTGGTTCACCTGTCGCCTGTTGAAAGGGTTCAGCTTCTTCCCAGAACTTCCATTGCCATTTTGGCCTTCAGGACATTCATTGGCATAATGTCCGGTCTTCTGACTCTTAAAGCAACTTGGCTCAGGTCCTTCTTGGCTGGGGTTGATGGGTTGGTGCGATTCTGGCCGTTGCTTCCTCCATTGCCATTACCATTCTTGGTGCCATTGTGATTGTGCGAGCTACCTCCTCCATGGGTATGCTGAAAATGTCCCCCCGGTCTAGGGGTAAAACGTGGTTTTTGCTGAGCTCCTGAAGTATACTTCCCTTGTCCATACTTCCTCATGCGATTCTCTATTTGCTGGTGCTTCCCTTCAATCATAATAGCACGATCTACCAACTCCTGGTAGTTGTTGAAGGTGGCTACCATCAACTGCATGCTCAACTCATCATTCAGTCCTTCCAAAAACTTCTCCTGCTTAGCTGCATCTGTAGTGACGTCATCTGGGGCATAACGTGCTAACTTACTAAAGTCCTCCACATACTGGCCAATTGTCCATCCTCCTTGGCGCAAGTTGTGAAACTCACGCTTCTTCATGGCCATAGCTCCTGCTGAAACATGTGCAGTACGAAAAGCCTGCTGAAACTGGTCCCATGTGACAGTGTCAACAGGGAAAGTGGCTGTGAAATTCTCCCACCATGATGCTGCGGGTCCTTCAAGCTGATGTGCGGCAAACTTCACCTTCTCCGCATCTGTACATCCTGATGTGGTTAACTCCCTAGCTATCTTGCGGAGCCAATCATCTGCTACTATCGGCTCGGTGCTACGGGAAAACACCTGCGGATTCAGCCTAAGAAAACGGGCTAAGTGGTCAACAGGTGGTGGTGGTGGTGGGTTGTTGTTGTTGTTCCCCTGATTCTGATTCTGGACTAGCAACTGCATCAATGTGTTCTGCTGCTGGATCAACTGGGTGAGCTCCGGTGGAAAGGCAAATCCGAGGTCACGTCTCGGAGGCATCTGAGGGTTTAGAAAAGATGAGATGTAAGAATAGCGGGGGTCTATAGAGAAAACACTACCCATATGCACATGAGGCAAAACAAACAATTCACTTCATTCAATCAAACAAGGGCATACAATCGATCTATCTATCGCAAAAGTGCTCGGACTACTATATTTACATGGTGGACTACTACTACTGATGAGGTGGTCTACTAGAAATATTCTTTGGTTGCAGACTCCATGATATCTGCTCCAGCTTCATCAACATAGTCATCATCGCTACTATCTGGATCCGAGTCGGTGTCATCGATGATGATATAGTCTTCCGGGCTAATCTCCTTGGGTTCTTCATCTTCCTCTACTGGCGTAGGGCCTGCCATAAATATTCCGATCTTCTTGATCAGGTCGTCATTCTTCTCCACCAATACTTCAATTTCTTCTTCATAATCTTCACGTGTAGCCTTGAGTTCTTCCTCCAGTTCCTTGATTCTGGTCTTAGCCTTCTTCAGATCTATCATGTCGGCACACATCTGGTTCTCCTGTCGTCGAATGTGCTGGTTTAACTCCTGTATAAAAGCTGCGATTGATCTATCCTTCCTGGTGCTGATCATCTCCCAGTGTTCATCTCGGCGCCCACAAATCTGGTAGATAGTATCCTTGAGATCCTTGCGGTAGACTTCTCCAATGCGTCCCATGGCGATGTGAGCTGCCATGCTCTTTCCTAGACTCCAAGTTGGTGCATCAAAAGAAAATTCTATGGGCTCAGTGACTGGCATGAACGTCCTTCCTTGAACTTGAACTTGAATCATCCAGCGCTCTTCTTCAGGTAAAGTGGCGTTGTAGGTTCCGGTGAAGCTTGGTACTCCTATGTTCAGGTATCTAGTGACTTCCTTCAAGTGATGTCCAAAGGGTGTATCTTCATCCGGTTGCGTGAACTTGTTCCTTGCATCCGCCATCCTAAAGAGTAGAAAAGATGAGAAGTCAGAAGAGAAGAGAGTGAATAGTGATCTAGGTCTTTGAGCTTAGTGGTCGTGTCCTACAGTCAGCGTGTGCTCTGATACCATCTCTGTAGCGACCAGACCTCAAACTGTCTGATCTCGGTGCTCCGGTGTCATCCCTGGATCAGTAATGCTGACACCACATAGTACTCGGAGGATTTATAACAGAGTAGCAATCACACACTTATTACATCGAGTGTCTCCATAGAGAATTTAATACTATAAATATGGCTTAAGGCCATCTAATAACGATAACAGCGGAAGGCTTGGAAGGTAAGTGAGTCCATCAACTCCAACGGCATCACTGAGTAGAGAACCATGACCTAAAAACTCCTTAATCATCGTCTGAAAAGTCTGCAACATTAACATTGCAGCCCGAAACGGGTCAGCACATGGAATATGCTGGCAATGTAACACATAGAGAGTAATGGAATGAAACAGCTATACTATATGCATATTTGGCTGGTGGAAAGCTCTATGGTTACAGTTTTGCGTAAAGCCAATTTTTCCCTACTGCAAAGGAATAAATTTATTTAACTATCATGGTAGTTGTTAAACATAGAGAATGGTTGACAGCATTCTCAATCCCAATTAAGCATCATCATTAAACAAAACCCAACAAAATTAATTTAGGGTAACATGTTGAGATTCACATGATAATCCAGGTACTAGATACTCAAGATGTCCATAACCGGGGACACGGCTAACCATGATTAGTTTATTACACTCTGCAGAGGTTTGCGCACTTTTCCCCACAAGACTCGATCGCCTCCGTTTGGTTTCTCGCACTACAAGGTGTTTGAGAAGATGGATGACCGAGACATAGTCTTTCAGAAGCGCTAGCACCTTACGATCGGGTAGACCGTACCACCTACATCCCCTACATCTGCTAGTCTACCACTGTAAGAGTTCGCACGACTTAGTCAACTATGCTAGAGCCCATAATAGCTTGTGGCTGCACACGGAAGTTTCTAGTATGAATAGTCTCATGATCCCTTTGAGCCTGGGTGGCGGTCCAAAAGAAAATAGGCAAGTCCTGGAATACCTAGGTGCCTCAGTCCACCCAGATGTGTGTTTAAGTTGCGACCTTACATATACCATTAATTAACAAACTCACACCTGTCATGGATATCACTCACCCAATCCACGTCTACTAGCATAGCATGTCATAATAAGCAAACGTAGAAGTAACTCCCAAAGGTTCGATAATAAACAGGTAATAGGTACTACCTCAACTACTTCCCATCCGACAATTTAATTAGATCCAAATCATGCAATGTGTGAGGATTGAGCTAATGCAATAAAACTGGGTAGTAGGAAAGGTATGACCAAAGTGTTACTTGCCTTGCTGATGATCCGCGAAACCTAGAGATTCGAAGTAACAAGCGGCGCACTCCAGGTATTCTATCGCAGACAAACAAACAAGCATATAATAAGTACTCAACTAATGCACAGGTAAAACTCAAATAAGAGATCTAACCAGAAGGTTCAACTTAAGAACTCCGGTTGGCAAAAAGAATCAAATCAAACGAAGCAACGAAAGTCAAACGGCAAAAGAAAACAACTTCGTTCTACTAATCTGGATCTAGGGCAAATTTTACAGTAGCAAAATCTTGTTTAAGTTAGTTAAACGGATAGAGGGTTTCGAGACGAAACTCCGATCTATTTAAAAAAACGAAACTAAAAAAACCGACGGAAAACCGATCGGTTTTCTAAAAAAATCGAGCATGGATTTCGAGGCGGCGGCGAACCTCGGCGAGCGTGCGGGTGGGGCGGCGCGTGGGCGGCGACGGCGGGCGGCGAGCGGCGCGGCGGCGGCGCGCAGGCGGCGGTGGTGGGGCAGGCGGCGGCGGGGTCGGGCAGCTGGGGCGGCTCGGGGCTAGGGTTCCCCCGGGGCTGGGCCGGCTTATAAAGCCACCTCGGGCCGGAGTCCTAGCCGGACACGGCCCGTAGGTCGGTTCGTTTTTTTTAATATTACGCGCAGAAGAAAAAAAATAAAAGAAATACTAAACGGACTCCAAAAATTCCGAAATAAATTTTCACGGGCTTCTAAAATCAAACCGCACAAGGTGAACATTTATTTGGGACCTAAATGCAATTTTGAAAAACGTGCATTTTTCCTAAATGCAAATAAAATAACGAAAAACTCCTAAATAAAATATTATTTGATTTTATTATTAAATCCTCAATATTCTTTATTTTGGGAAAGTCATTTTATTCCCTCTCTCATATTTTTGTAATAGAAATAATTGATGATAAAATAAATAAAATCAAATGATCCTATTCTCAAAATTTGAGAAAACTCAAATATGAAAATAACGAAATCCCCAACTCTCTCCGTGGGTCCTTGAGTTGCTTAGGATTTCTAGGATCAACCAAAATGCAAAATAAAATATGGTATGCAATGATGATCTAATGTATAACATTCCAAATTGAAAATTTGGGATGTTACAATCAGCCATTTCAATTGGAGGGAATGATGGCAGTATCTGTGGGAGTAAAAAGACGGTCTTTAGAAAAGATCATTCTACTTGTCGATGCAGATAGAACCACGGTTGTACTTGCCCAAGAACCAACCCCACCACCCATAACCCACACTCATGCAGATTGTACCCCTACCCAGTTGGACAAAGAACCAGCTACACCCCTTCTAACCCCAACCCCAGCAGATAGACACCCAGTTCCCATTGACACAGCACCGTCTCCACCACAGAGCACCCAAACACGAGCAGTTAGTAAGGCAACTGCAGTGCCCAAATCACGAGGACCACTATCGGTGTCAAAACCGGCGAATCTCGGGTAGGGGGTACCGAACTATGCGTCTAGGCCGGATGGTAACAGGAGGCAGGGAACACGATGTTTTACCCAGGTTCGGGCCCTCTCGATGGAGGTAAAACCCTACGTCCTGCTTGATTAATATTGATGATATGGGTAGTACAAGAGTAGATCTACCACGAGATCAAGGAGGCTAAACCCTAGAAGCTAGCCTACGGTATGATTGTTATCTATGGAGTTTATTGCCTACGGACTACAACCCTCCGGTTTATATAGACACCGGATAGGGTTAGGGTTACATAGAGTCGGTTACAATGGTAGGAGATCTTGAATATCCGCATTGCCAAGCTTGCCTTCCACGCCAAGGAAAGTCCCATCCGGACACGGGATGAAGTCTTCAATCTTGTATCTTCATAGTCCTAGAGTCCGGCTGAAGGTATAGTCCGGCTACTCGAACACCCCCTAATCCAGGACTCCCTCAGTAGCCCCTGAACCAAGCTTCAATGACGACGAGTCCGGCGCGCAAATTGTCTTTGGCATTGCAAGGCGGGTTCCTCCTCTAAGTCCTTCATAGAAGATTGTAAACACCAAGAGTAGTATCCGGCTCTGCAAAATAAGCTTCCACATATTGCCATAGAGATAATAATATTAACACAAATCAAATCTGCTGACGTATTCCGCTGTGCGTCATCACACTACGGCCAAGTCCTTTACTCGAATTGTTTTCACTTTTCCACCTTAGCGTGTTTTGCGAGGCGGTTTCCTTGGCACGTCTTGTCAAAGCAGAGATCGTGTACCCCCCTTTTTACGGGATTCTCATCAATACGGACGTGGGTAACCCAATCGCGCCACTTATCATGGCGCTTGGGAAGCAAGCTAGTTTTACTAGGCTGGTGGGGACGCACAACCGCATCCGCCCATATAAGGGGATAAGGATCCACCTTTTTACCTACGCCTTCTTCCTCCTTTGCCTATCAATCTCCTGCGCACTCGAGCTCCAGCGCCCAAGCCCGCACTTCCCACCTCAACCTTCTCCAGCAATGTCCGGAGTGGGAGGCAAGTGGATGGTCTCCTCCGCCACGGAGGGCCAAGTCAAGAAGCTAAGGAAGGCCGAATACCTGTCCAAGGACATCGCGCACCGGCTTCCCGAAAAGGGGCAGCTTCTCCCCACCCCAAGGCCCCATGAGAGGGTAGTATTTCTTCCCCACTTCCTCCGCGGACTGGTTTTTCCACTTCACCCATTTGTCCGGGGGCTCATGTTCTACTACGGCCTGGATTTCCATGATCTGGCCCCGAACTTCATCCTCAACATCTCGGCGTTTATCGTCGTGTGCGAGGCTTTTCTCCGCGTCCGCCCTCATTTCGGCCTCTGGCTCAAGACCTTCAACGTCAAGCCCAAGGTGGTGTGTGGCAGCCAGGCGGATTGCGGAGGCGCCATGGCGGGCAAGATGGCCAACGTCCTATGGTTCGAGGGCTCTTTTGTGGAGACCCTAAAGGGATGGCAATCCGGGTGGTTTTATATCACCGAGCCGCGCGATCCGAAATGGACCGCAGCCCCCGAGTTCCGATCCGGACCCCCCACGCGGCTTATGTCCTTGAATGAGACGGGCCTGTCGTGGGGTGACGAAAAAGAGGTGACCGGATTGCAAACATGCATCCAGTCCCTGGTGAACAAGCCAACCCGGCTTGTTAATGTAATCCAGGTTATGCTCGTCCGCCGGATCCTCCCGTGCCAACAATGGGATTTTAATCTGTGGGAGTTCGACCCGGCGCAGCATCAAACCCTCAGCAGGCTCTTCGACACGACGTACGAAGACGCCTAGAAGATGCTATTCAAGGGCGCCGAGGCTCCCGCATCCGCTTCCGAGGACCGCGGATACAGCTCGCAGCGTCACGCTAGCGAGGTAAGCCATCTACACCTTTTACAGGATGTTAAGCTTTTTTCATAGTTTGACTCTATGCGGGATCTAAACTCCCTTACCTTTGATAGGCTTGGCGGGTGATGTCCGGACCGATTAACTGTCCGGCTCCGCTGCCCGAAGATCCAGCCCCAGCTCTACTAGTGAAGTTGCTGGTTCCAGCGCCTTATGTGTTGCCAGAGAAGAAGGCCAAGAAGAAGAAGACCACGGGGACTCGAAAGAGTGCCCGCAACATGGTGGTGTCAGACTCGTCATCTGACGAGTCCGAGATGCCCTCCTCCCATGAAAACGAGGAGGAGGAAGAAGAAAACTCTCCCCCCCCCCAGCGGAGGGAGGAGAGAAGAGGAAGGCCGCCCCGACGGGGGAGGCCGAGGGGTCTAGGAAAAGGAAGACCCCTCCGCCGGACTACGCCCCCGACGCCGAAGAGGGCAAAGAGAGTGGCCAAACAGGGCCAAGCGTCCGCCGAAATCGTAAGTTCGGATATCAGAGTAACTCATGATGTTCCTTTGTTGCACAACTTTCCCTAACGTCGAATGTAATTGTGCAGTCCACCCCGGGCCGAATTCGACGAATCGTCGGGCGGCTCCCTGGACTCATCGGACATGAACTCAGTTCCGCCCGCTGTCTCCCCCCACACTGCAGACGACGCCGAAGTGGTGTCGCGACAAGCTCCGGGGCGGGAGGAGGTGGTCCCGGAGGAGCCGCAAGGCGACCTCCCGGACTCCAAGAGTGAAGGGGATAAGGCTCCCAAGGGCTCCCAGTCCGGCTTTGTGCCAGACACCGCGCCGGAATCTTCCACAGTTCTGGAACGCGATAGGCGAACTCCTTCCAAGAGTAGCAAGCCTTCTGAGCCGGCGGCCTCCGTCCAACCGGAGGTGCCGGACAATCTGCTGGAGGTGCTTGACGATGCCTCCATCGACGAGGGGCATCGTACTATTATGAGTACGGTGATCCAGAAGGTTCAGTCCGCCAAGAGTGGACTGACTGAAGCTTGCGCTAGCCTTCTAACAGGCTTCGAGGTAAGTAAAAATATGTAAAAATATTACTGCATAGACAGTAGCCCCTGATGCTCTGTTTGGCGTTCGAAAAGAGAAGCCGAATAGAGGATCTATTAAATTTCGCAGGAGTCTAAAAAAGAGTCAATATGCGTATGCAGGCTTCGCTGCTATCCACCACCGCACTGACTGCGAAGGTGGGTGTCCTGAAGCAGGATCTCGAGCGGACCGAGCAAGAGCTCGGCCTTGCCAAGCGGCGGCTTGAGGAGAAAGAAGGTAAGAAATACCTTACAGAAAAAGTGCCTATAAAAAGGCGTGATTGCAAAAAGAATAACAGGATTGTACTGCTTATTGTAGGGGCCACGACTGAGGTGGCGACTCTTAAGAAGGTGCTGTCTGAGGCCAAAAATAAAACGGCTGCGGAGCGCACCGAGCGAGACAGACTTGGGGCTCAGGTCGGCGAGGTGCAGCAAGAGCTTCAGGCTCTCATGAAAAAACATGAGAGTTTGGAGCTTGAGTCAAAGGCGCAAGCATCCGAGCTCGCGACGGCCCTAGAGGCTGCCAAGTCTGCCAAGGCCGAAGCCCAAAAGGCCCTCCAAGAGTTGGAGGAGATGAGGAAGATAGCAGCGCGTAAGGCATTCTTTATGCAAAGCAGAAATATAAAAGTGAACTACTTGTTACTTACCCGAATCCGGAGCTCTCCAGGGGCATTCGCAGATCTTCCCCGCAGCGTATCCGCCACCGCCGCATTCTATTGAGCTGAAGAGGGTAGCTCGACAGAGAAGGTGTTCTGGTCTCAGTATTCTGAGGCCGGACACCCTGTGCCCTTGAGCGACCAGCTGAAACAGCTGGTCGAGCTCCACGAGGCGGACGAACAGGCCATGAAGGGCTTAATAGTTCGGCTGTGGCCCGGAGAGGCCCTGCCTGGGAGCTATTTTGGGCTTGTGCGGGGGCTGGTGGAGGCCTGTACGAGGCTCGAGGTCATCAAGTGCTCCGTCTGCATCGAAGGTGCCCGTCGGGCCCTTGCCCGTGCAAAGGTGCACTGGGGTAAGCTGGACGGTGAGAAGCTTGTGAAGGAAGGGCCGCCGCCGGGGAAGGAGCATCGCAAGCCCGAGTACTACTATAAGGATGTTCTTGCAGGTGCCCGCCTTGTGGCGGATGAATGTACCAAGGATGTGATTTTTGAATGAACTCGCTCGTGTTTATCTTGTGCGCTGAAAACTTGTTCATATGCGCTAAGCAATGCTTATTGAATTTAAAATATTACTTTCTATGCGGCCGTTTATCAAAAATTGAGAGATGGCCAGTCGTCGGCTTCTGCCCCCATGCCACTAGTGCTGGGGTGTTCGGGATAAACCTGAGCATTCTTTTTCCCATAGTTGGGTCCTTCGAGGGAGGCGCTCAGCACAACGAACCAGGCAATCAGACTATAATGCTTGAACACTCTCACTTAGCCATAGAACTCTATAATTTTAAATTTCAGTGAAGCCCCTAGTTCGGAAGACCGAGTTCGGGGCGCTATCCACGCCTTGGCCGGACAAAGCCAGCTCCTCGCTCGAAGCGGCATAAGCCTTTAGGGACTCGAAAAACCTCTCGAACAGCGACCGGTCTCTCGCCACATCATGACAGTCAGTTTTAGCTTTCTCCACTGAGGTGCTTAACCCAGCTGAACCGGGGCACAATCGAAGTGGTTCTCCTAGTGCTACCTTAGCCGATATAGTGGAACATAAGGCACCAAAACATAGGAGCCGGGCAAACCCAACTATTGACCCAAATCATGATTCGGAGCCGATGCATATAGTGCTATAAGTTCGGGGTGCCGCACTTGTGAAAGTGTACGGACTGCTCACGCCATTATCAGGGGTACTGAAGCCCTTGGCGTGTTTGTCGTACCATGGTGTACGGGTGCAATCATGTCATTTAATAAACGTATATGTGAAAAGAAGATAATGCAAAAAATAGACAGAAAGCTATGCATTGTTTATAGAGAGGCTATATATCAAAGCCGAACGATACAAATAGTGCGGTAAGCAAAAGATATTGGACTATTTAGTATGTCCTGACCAGGGGCAGGCCGCGGAATTCTATTTAAAACAGGTATACCGCTCGTAACAGAGACCACCTGGGAGTTCCATAATGCGGCATGGCTTGTCTGCCTCCCTGGAGCTTGCATCGTTTGTGCCGCAGTCGAATTGCCGAACAGGTCGTCTGAAGTATGGAGTCCTGAAAGTAAGAAAAAACTAAAAAAAGAATCCGGCAGCCCCTAGTACGTTTTAAGCCATATTTTGGGCATGCTGTTATTGTGCCCTTTCCCCTATGCCCATGGTATTTCAAGGGCGTAGTTATGTACACGAGGTACTGGTTTTGCTATGTCGCGAGAGATGGGGTTGGGGCCGCATTGCTACGCTTGTTCATAGTGTGCCAGGCGGTCCTGCTGTGGGTTACTCCGGGCGCGCTTGGCAGTGTCTGGCTTTGTAACGGCCGGACTGGAGAATTGCCTAAGAAGGCTACTTTGTACTTCCGCTGCGAGAGCCGCCGTGTGCTCCTCCGTACGGAGGGAGCGTTCGGTGTTTCCGTTGACCGTGATTACTCCT
Organism: Triticum monococcum; assembly: GCA_034509565.1. Taxonomy (NCBI): domain Eukaryota; kingdom Viridiplantae; phylum Streptophyta; class Magnoliopsida; order Poales; family Poaceae; genus Triticum; species Triticum monococcum. The sequence goes on from CM067841.1 coordinate 392,080,370, forward strand.
CGAGGGCCTGGCATCTTGAGCTTGAGATATGCGTAGTGCAGCACCGCATTGAACTTTGCGAATGCGGTTCGTCCGAGCAGGGCGTGATAGCCACTATGAAACGGGACTATATCAAAGATTAACTCTTCGCTTCGTAAATTGTCCGGGGATCCGAAGACCAGATCAAGTGTTACTGAGCCCGTACAGTTGGCTTCTACACCTGGTATAACGCCTTTAAAGGTCATTTTTGTGGGCTTAATCCTCGAGGGGTCTATGCCCATTTTCCGCGCTGTATCCTGGTAAAGCAGGTTCAGGCTATTGCCGCCGTCCATGAGGACTCTTGTGAGATGAAATCCGTCGATGATTGGGTCAAGAACCAATGCGGTGAAGCCGCCATGACGGATGCTAGTGGGATGGTCCCTTCGATCAAAAGTGATCGAGCAGGAGGACCATGGATTGAACTTTGGGGCGACTGGCTCCATCGCGTATACGTCCCGTAGCGCACGCTTCCGCTCCCTCTTGGGAATGTGGGTTGCGTATATCATGTTCACCGTCCGCACTTGTGGGGGGAAGCCCTTCTGTCCATTGTTGTTCGGCGGCTTGGGCTCCTCCTCGTCATCACTGTGCAGCCCCTTGTCTTTGTTTTCGGCTCTTAACTTGCCTGCCTGCTTGAACACCCAGCAATCCCTGTTAGTGTGATTAGCTGGCCTTTCGGGGGTGCCATGTATCTGGCACAAGCGGTCTAGTATTCGGTCCAAACTAGACGGGCCCTGAGTATTCTTTTTGAATGGCTTTTTCGGCTGACCGGATTTATAGCCTTTGAATCCGGCATTGACTGCCGTGTCTTCATTGCTGTCGCTACTAACGCGGCGTTTTTGCTTATTCCGACGTGTCCTGTCACTTTTGTCCTTGGTATCTGAGTTACCAGGGTTCTTTGATAAGTTGTTGCTGCGAGCTAGCCAGTTGTCTTCTCCCGCTCAAAAGCGGGTCATGAGTGTCGTGAGGACTGCCATAGATTTTGGCTTTTCCTGTCCCAGGTGCCGGCAAGCCACTCGTCGCAGATGTTATGCTTGAAGGCTGCTAGGGCCTCTGCGTCCAGACAGTCGACTATCTGGTTTTTCTTTGTTATGAACCGTGTCCAGAATTGTCTGGCCGATTCCTCTGGCTGCTGAATTAGGTGGCTTAAGTCGTCGGCATCCGGTGGTCGCACGTAAGTGCCCTGGAAGTTGTCGAGGAATGCGGCTTCCAGGTCCTGCCAAGAACCGATTAAGTCTGCTGGCAAGCTGTTAAGCCAATGCCGGGCCGGTCCTTTAAGTTTGAGCGGGAGGTATTTGATGGCGTGTAGATCATCGCCGCGTGCCATGTGGATGTGAAGGAGATAATCCTCGATCCATACCGCCGGATCTGTTGTGCCATCGTATGATTCGATATTTACGGGTTTGAAACCCTCTGGGATTTTATGATCCATTTCTTCATTTGTGAAGCATAGCGGGTGTGCGGCGCCTTTGTATTGGGCTATATCACGACGCAGCTCGGAAGAGCTGTGCCTGTTGTGCTTGGCCCGGCCGGATTTGTTGTATCCGGAGTGAAGATCATCGTCACGTGCCGTAGGGCGCCTGCGCGATCCGCAGATCGATCTTGTTTGTCTTGCCTTATCCTCTAGTACGTCTCGCAGGTCTGGCGCATTTTCCTGTGCCTTAGTTGAGCAGCGCCGATGCATGGCTTGGGTGGAGGACCGAGAGGCCTCTCTGTCGCGGCCGCGAGGTGGCCGGTCTGCCATGTCATGCGCTGGTGATGTAGGTGCTTCCTCCTCTGATCGGGGTAGCGGCCTTCGCTTTGGGTAACTCTTGGAAGGGCGTTTGAGTTCATACTCTTCGGCCGCAAGGACTTCAGTCCATCTGTCAACTAGCAAATCTTGGGCGGCTCTAAGCTGTTGCTGCTTTTTCTTGAGGCTGCTTGCCGTGGCTAAAAGCCTGCATTTGAAACGCTCTTGCTCGGAGGGGTCTGATGGTATGACGAATTCGTCGTCATCGAGGCTTGCCTCGTCTTCGGAGGGAGGCATATAGTTATCATCCTTGACCTCTCGGTCTGTCGCTCTCTCATGAGGGCTGGCTTCTCCATCTTCCTATGACGAATCTTGCTGAGGTGGGTGTTCTTCGACGCTATCCGGGGTAGTATTATCTCCAGTGCCGGAATCACCGTTTTTGCTTTGGCGGGATTTAGAGTGGCGCCGCTGACGCCGACGCTTTGGCTGTTTCTTGGGGGGTTCATCCCCCACTGTTCCATCGCCATCTTCATCTTTTGGAGTATCCACCATATATATGTCATATGACGAGGTGGCCTTCCAGCGCCCTACAGGTGCTGGTTCCTGTTCATCTCCTACATCGTCGTCCATACCGTCGATGTCTTCGGAGCCGAAGTCAAGCATGTCGGTTAGATCGTCGACAGTGGCTACAAAGTGGGTGGTGGGTGAGCTTTGAATTTCTTCATCGTCCGTATCCCATCCTCGCTGACCGTAATCCGGCCACGGCTCTCCTGATAAAGAGAGAGACTTAAGAGAATTCAGGATGACGCCAAAAGGCGAGTGCTGAAAGATGTCTGCGGCGGTGAACTCCATTATCGGCGCCCAATCAGATTCGATTAGCAGGGGCACGGGGGGTTCGGAGTCCGGGGAGGAGTCCGGATCCTCGGAGTCACGGGTCATGCAGAGTGCGGGGCTAGCGTTCGGCTCGATCGCCTTTGAGATTGCAGCCCCCGAGGTGACGTCCAACCGCTCGTCCTCGATTGGCGCAATAGGCTCCGAGTTAGGGGTCAAAACCGATGCGTGTGCGGCCTCCAAGGCACTGTCCGGAGGCACGACTAGATCATGCCCCTCGAGATACTGCGGCGCGCTTGGCCGTGGCTCGAACCCGTCGAAGATCAAGTCTCCACGGATGTCAGCCGTGTAGTTTAAGCTTCCAAACCTGACTTGATGGCCAGGGGCGTAGCTTTCGATCTGCTCCAGGTGGCCAAGCGAATTGGCCCGCAGAGCGAAGCCGCCGAAGAAGAAGATCTGTCCGGGGAGAAAAGTCTCACCCTGGACCGCATCGTTGTTGATGATCAAAGGAGCCATCGGGCCTAAAGGCGACGACACAGAGGAACTCTCAATGAAAGCACCAATGTCGGTGTCAAAACCGGCGGATCACGGGTAGGGGGTCCCGAACTGTGCGTCTAGGCCGGATGGTAATAGGAGGCAGGGAACACGATGTTTTACCCAGGTTCGGGCCCTCTCGATGGAGGTAAAACCCTACGTCCTGCTTGATTAATATTGATGATATGGGTAGTACAAGAGTAGATCTACCACGAGATCAAGGAGGCTAAACCCTAGAAGCTAGCCTACGGTATGATTGTTATCTATGGAGTTTATTGCCTACGGACTACAACCCTCCGGTTTATATAGACACCGGATAGGGTTAGGGTTACATAGAGTCGGTTACAATGGTAGGAGATCTTGAATATCCGCATCGCCAAGCTTGCCTTCCACGCCAAGGAAAGTCCCATCCGGACACGGGACGAAGTCTTCAATCTTGTATCTTCATAGTCCTGGAGTCCGGCTGAAGGTATAGTCCGGCTACCCGAACACCCCCTAATCCAGGACTCCCTCAACCACCACTCCGAACCCGAAGTCAACGCTTAAAGTAGAAGAAGAATTGTTCTCGGGTCAGGTTCCGTAGCTATGGTTCATACTACTTTGCTCTTGCATCATTGTATTTACTGATACCAACTAATTTCAAATTTGAAGGATGCAATTGAAACTCCAATGGCGCAACAGGTATGTTTTAAACATGTGTCTTCAACGTGTTTGGCTGTTTGCTATTGTAACTTGCTCTATGTTGATTTCAGTTTCAATTGAATAAACAGTTATGTTCTCATGCCATGCACATTACAAGTGTTGTTATTGCTGTGTAGTTTCCCACACTTATATTTTGTCTATGCTGCTTTGTCTTAAATAGATATGATTCGAACTGTATCTATCTTGATTTGGCAACATAAACTAGAATGATATAGACCATACAGTGACCATACTACATAGATATATGTTTGTTTCATGTTGTCATCCTGTCCACCTTACTACTGAACTGATTTACCAAAATGAGTTTCATATACTACATTGTAAACCTGAGATGTGTTTGTTTGTTTCTCTTTTAGAACGCGGATAAAATATTGGAGAAGAGTACCCTGTTATGCAATGGTAAAAAAAAGTAATGCAGATAACGTTCAAGATAGTGAGACATCCATGTTGGTCACCAAGAAAGCTGATAAAACTATATTGAAGACACTGAGACAACCCCAAAGTCTTGTCTTGATGTAGTGTTCGAGTTACTGGCTACCACTGCTGGCACCAGCTCTTCGAACTCATTACCTGAATCAGTTCGACTTCTTGAGTCTCAACTTCAAGTTTAAAGACATCGATCAGATGTTATGCGTCAGGAAGCCGAAGGACTGAGGAAGTCCCTGCAGAATTCAGATGCATACTTTCTGGTGCAACAGCAAGCGCTGGAGGACTTAAGCGCCAAACAAGAGAAACTTAATAAGCTTGCTAAGCATCTTGCCAGCATTATGGGTATCCAGGATATTGTTTATTGAGCTCTTCTGAAGTGGTTTCAGTTTGGACTTGTTTTGCTGTAGCGTTTATATGCTGCTGTGTTCCCTATATTTGCACTGGTGGCGAACTTTGATGCCCAGTGGATGTAATATGTGTAATAGCCGTGATAGCCTAGTGTAAGTTGCTTTCTTATTATTTCCTTGTTGTCTTGTTTATTTGTTTGCTTGTAGTCAGTGCAGTTCTTTTTCTGCAGTTTGCTAGTGGCTGCAATAACCTATTTTTTAAAACTAGGCCACAATAACCATGGGCTAATATTTACTGTAGTGACAATGGGCCTCCTACGGGCCGTAGAAATAGTGGGCCTTCTATGGGCCGTAGAAACAGTGGGCCTTCTACGGGCCATAGAAATAGTGGGCCTTCTACGGGCCGTAGAAACAATGGGCCTTCTACGGGCCGTAGAAACAATGGGCCTTCTACAGGCCGTATCATCAATGGGCCTTCTACGGGCCGTATCATCAATGGGCCTTATACGGGCCGTATGATCGATTGGCCAAACATGGGCCAAACAGACCGCATTCTGGCCGTAAACGGGCTAGAGTTGGAATCATCCGTTCATGGGCCGACCATAACGGGCCATCGTTAATAGGCCGTATTTGATGACGCTATGAAAACGGCCCAACGTATTAACGGACCACAAACGGGCCGACTGTAACCACGGGCTGAATTTGGCCCACAAGCAGAAAATGACAGTAACGGGGCGTAAGTAAACGAATGCTGGAAATGAGCCCAAGAATAAATGGGCTCTGAGAAGGCCGAAAGATAACATGGGCTGGAGACGGCCCAACGGAATAACGGGCCGTTAATGGGTATAAAGTGATACACTGTTCATTACGGGCCAGTTTCACCACGGGCCGTTAATGGGTGTAAAGTGATACACTGTTCATTACGGGCCAGTTTCAGCATGGGCCGCTAATGGGCCAAGAGTTACAAAGGGCCTCATATGGGCCGAAAGACGTCATGGGCTATACATGGGCCAGAAGTGAAAATGGGCTGGAATCATATTAGACGGCCCAGATGACGCTACTGGGCCTAATTCGTATAGGGCGTAACGGGCCTTGGGTTAGCGGGCTGTAAATGGGCTATATGCGAACAGGCCATTAACAGGCTTTCCATGGGCCGGCCCGCCAGCTTTTGACCAAGTCAAATGGGCCGGCCTTTTCACAGGAATGGGCCACTATTGGGTCGTGCCACGTGTCGACGTATCATAGGCGCCTTCTGTCCAGTGAGTGGATGACATCTGTCCCAACGATGAGCCGACACGTGTTTCCTCTATCCAATGATGATTTTACACGTGAAAAATCCCCATTGGTCGGGGCTGTTAACGGGTTATCCGATCCAAAACCCGACCCGATAGCTTAACGGCGTTCCGTTACGGTGGATGCCACGTGTCGGTCACCCTTGATGAAAGCACTTCTGTGACGCGCGATTTATTGTCATGGGAGTGGACACTTCTGTGATGATAATTTTGGTAATGTCATGGAACACTTCTACGACAGCACAGGTATGACTATCTTGATTCTGTCATAAATTTGTCATGGATGTACATGCATGACAAAAAAGCGACCTACTGTGACAAACACGTCTCATCACGGAAGTGTATTTTTTTTGTAGTGACATCTAAATTGTATATTATTCTATATTGAAAACACACTTCACCCCTTCCCAACGTACATCATTTTGGGCCGCATGCAAGAGGTGCTGGTTTTGTGGTCTCTCTCGTGCGATTTTTATGATGGTTCAATCTATTGGCCCAAGCGGTTTATCGATAACAACAACTGTCATTTGGCCAAACAATAGATTCATTAGTCCATCTTATGGTAGGTCATGGCGACATGCATGTATGACCAAAGTATCAATCATTACGTGCATCCGCCCCGCTGACACGAAGTGGGAGGTGGTGGGCCAAGCATCCTAGCTAGGTACGACATTATGTCATTATATATATCCTAGCTAGGTGGTTGTTAGGGTGCTTTCGGGTTTGCGAGGCAGGTGCCACCAAAGTTATGCATTGTTTATTTAAAGTTTTAAACATCCCCAATATTCGTACATATATTTGGCCACTTCCAGGTGGTTCTTGACTTCTGGCCCCTCTCATCGATCTTCAACGACGCGCCCAACCATGGGCCCGTAGGGTCAAAGTTGCGCATTGGAATTTTGAACATCACAGACCAGCCTTTTCACTCATATATATTTGGGCCACATGCTGGTGTGGCTGTCTTTTGACCCTCTCTAACGTTATTTCTTGCTGCAAAGACTCTGATGACCCTCAACGGACATGGGGTATAATATCTTAACCGTGTGCAATACAAGTGCGATGTGAATCACCACGCCTACGCAAGCGTGAGCAAATTAAGGTGGAGGTACTGGCTCAACCGTGTGCGATGAACATGCGCTGAAATCACCACGACCGCGCAAGCGCGAGCAAATTAAGGTGGAGGTACTGGCTCAACCGTGTGCGATTCAAGTGCGCTAAAATCACCACGATCGCACGATCGCGAGCAAAGGGTGGAGGTACTGGCTTAATCGTGTGCGATGCAAGTGCGTTGTAAAACCACCACCTGTGCAAGCTAAAGGCGGGTAAGTTTATTTGGAAATTAGGATGAATCGTGTGCGATAGACTAGCTAGCTAGAAATATAAAAAACAAACTACCCACCTTGAGTGTTGCAAAAATCGATGGATCCGCGCCACTTTTCCTTATTATCATACACGCTTATTGTTATTGGACCGTGCGGGATCTTGGGCACTCCCGCCCCGCATCAATTCCTTTACCCAAAATTTAGTGGCGGTCGTACTTCAACCGTCGCCCACACTCCTCTAGCGCCGACCCTAATTATAGTAAAATTGCAGTCGCCGGGGCATTTGAACCGTCGCCCTCCCTCGTCCACCACCATCTCCACCCACCATTAATAAAAATTTCAGTAGTCATGGCGTATCTTCAAACACCCCCCTCCATAGTCCCCACCTCTCCCCCCTCGAACCCTAGCTCGCGGCAGCCGCCGGTGCCGCCGCCAACCCTTACCGGTCTGCCCATTCCTCCTAGCTTAGATAATAAAGTTTAGGTTACCCAACGATTCCCATACCGTCGCCCCACTCCCCCTAAGTTTTTAGATGAGGCCTCCGGTGTCCCTCCCCGCCAGATCCGCATCCCCTGCTCCAGAATGTTGCAGCCTAAGCTCGACCACGTATCCTGTGGAGCCCGACGAGCATTCGACCAAGAAGAGGTTTATCATGGCCTCTCCGGCGGACGTTGGCGAGGTGGCTGCCGTTCGCCCCGACCTATCGATCCCGGAGCAACACGTCGCCATGGAAGCTGGCAAAGATGTTGACTACGTTGCCATATCGAAGGCTTCATGTCAGCGGGCTAGCGTATTAATGTATCTCGAGAAAGCTGGCTACGACATCAAGCTCGTCCACACCGACGGCTTCATGCGAGCCATGTCACAAGTTAAGTGGTCCATGCCCAACCCCTCTGGTTCAACCGTCGTCGATCTCTTCGATGGCCCTGCCGCTGATCTCCTCCGCCAAGCGGTCAAGGATTTGTGAGATTTATACGCCATCGAGCCCATTTTGTCATTTCTGAAGGACACGTTCTATGGCGGCGGCTTGGGATCCTCAATTGCCAAGTCAGATCTCATCGACCAGGACCATGAGGAGGGCACCCATGAAGGTTCTTCCAAGGTGAAATAGCCCATCTGTGACATCAGAGAGCGCACCATGGGTCCGTGCTCTTCCAACTGGAAGAATCCCGTCAATGAAATGTGAGGCAACATTCTATCAGCAAATCTTACCTTTTCTAGCTTGCCAACCCATACCCTTTGTTGTAGTAGCATTTTCCATGCGGTGCTTTAACTGTGCCGTGTTTAATTATTTTAGTTATGCAAAAATGTATTGTTCAATAGGTCTATGTGATGTTTAAGTATGAATTGTCCACTTCAGTTTCATGAATGGCTATATTTGGTTGTTTATAGTGAGTAGATGCCTTGTTTATTTGTATTTGGTCGTTAGGTTGGTTGGAGTGAGCATTTTTCCAGTTATCGAGAAGATGCCTTGTTTATCTGTATTTGGTTCATAGTTGGTTGCAGTGAGCATTTGTCCAGTCATCAAGCAGATGCCTTGTTTATCTGTATTTGGTTGTTAGGTTGCTTTTTTAGCATTTGTCCAGTTATCAAGAAGATGCCCTGTTTATCTGTGTTTGGTTGTTTGGTTGCTTTTTTAGCATTTGTCCAGTTATCAAGCAGATGCCTTGTTTATCTTTATATGCTTGCTAGGTTGGTTGCAGTGAGCATTTTTCCAGTTTTCAAGCATATGTTCTATTTATCTGTATTTGCTTGTTAGGTTGGTTGTAGTGAGACTCTGTCCAGTTTTCAATGTCTATATTTGGTTGTTATACTGGTCATTTATCCCTTGTTTATTTCAGTCATTCACAATGTGTTGTTCATTATGTGCAAGTCGGAACTGTGCCGATCGACTACATCAATACCAGTTTGAACGGCTATATTTGGTTCCAGTTATTTCTGGTGTAGTTAACACATGCCCTTTATTTTAGTTTTACACATTTATCCAATGCGATGTTTAAGCATTACCTATGTTCTATTCATTTTCAACAATACCAGTTTCAATTGCAATATTTGATGGCTGTTAAGCCTGTTGTCGGTAACATTGCCTTCCATTTTATATCTACTTTAACAGCATGCTGAAACCAAGACATTCAAGCTATCATTTGGAGATGATGTTTATTACGTATGCTATATTTGTTTGATGTTAAGATTGTTGTAGTTATCATGCCTTTCCACTACTTATGCAGGACAACAACGGGAGTGGCCACCATTTTCCGTCGAGGTTAGCTTCATCCCTCGGCTTGTACTCCCCCGTCGTTCCATAATGTAGTGCATATAGATCCAGGCCTGGACACTAGTTAGCTTCTAATATTGACTTGTTGCTTGTAGGTACATATGCCCTTGGCAAGGATCCATGCATCGACCCTTTTTGCGTACGGGCCAATGAGATATTGATGAACAAGCATTAAGTGAGGACAATGATAAGGATTATTAGCAAAAAGATACGAATGGTGGCAAGCAAATTATTTGTTTATGCTCCATCCAACACAACAGTGAGCTATAGGATGGTAACTACAAACTCTGCAGCCATCTCTTTTTACTGCCCATAATGAGTTGTTAGATAACAATGTCTGAATCTTTTTCGTTCCCAGTGGTCCCCGAAGTAGTTCACTCAAGATTACCTCACAAAGTACATGATTAGTGGACACGCAAATGAAGGTTAAAGTATTTCATCTAGACTACAATGAGCATCGAGAAGTCCTAATGAAGACAATGAAGGATGGACGGGCAGCCACCACAAGGGGTTGGCCTAGAGTCGTGCGCGCATTACGTATGGAGGAGGGCACAATATGGGCATTCCACTTCACCTTCTCCAGCAACCAGAATGTCTTTCGCCTCTCTTTTTACAGTCTTTAGTACAACTTTGGTTCACCATTCTTTACTTGGTGCTTCTGTAGTTCTTCAGTATATGTACCTATGCATCGAATTATGGATTCGTGGTTGAACCTATATTTGTAATAAACATGGTTGGATATGAAATAAGTGATTGCCTACTTTCAAATTCAAAACATGTGATTTTTAAATTAGGGATTAATTAGGGATTACACTGCACACGGTTTGCGAAAGCAAAACATCTGCGATATACGTGGTGATCAGAAATGTTTCTAGGATCCACTATGCATGCGATCAATCTCCACTGCACACACGACTTTCTCTTGAAAATTGTTTGCATTAGGCCACCTTGCACAAACGTTTATCACATAAAAAGTGTGTGTGACCGACAGCCTTTGCCACACAGTTTCTTCTACGCACCGTGTGTGATGCATTCAATAACGCAAACGATAAAATTATTAATATCATGTGCAATAGCAACGCTATCACAAACGATTTAACGGGAAAAATTGTGTGTGATGTACTTGTGAACGGAAACGTTTTCCTTGGAGCGACTGTGTGGGATGTACATACAAACGGAAACGTTTAGCAGGGACTGACTGTGTGGGATGTACTTGCGACCGGACACAATTTTGTCGTATAATTGTATTTTTTTAGCTCTACTGTACATATTTCCGTATTTGAGCACTCGTTGGTCGCACACGACCTCATTTTGTCGAGCGTGTGTGCCAGGAGGGCATATCCCCGACGGTTTCTGGGTTGTGTGGGAAGGACCCCCATGTCGCCCACACTCACTTGGCGACGGTTCCAAATGCCGTCGTGGAAAGGGGTTAAAAACTGTTTGTTTAGGACCGACACGCACCAGTGAAATGTCCAAACGAACCCCGAAAAATCCCAAAAATTGACACAACACTCCTATTATTCTATGTTGACACGAGAAAATTTTGAAAGCAATAAGAGGTAATGGATAATGTTTCGTCCCCAAAGGTGGGACGTTCCCTACCGAAACCATCCGGATTGTTGTGAGAAGCTCTGGTTTGTGAGAAGCATATCTCCAAACCTGCCCCAAATGGGACAAAAAATTTACCACGGCATGTTGATGCCGCTCCATGATTGCATGCCAAGCTTCATGAATTTCGTACGAGCTTTGGATTTACTAGAATTTAAAAACCATGTATCTCAATGTTTGCGGCCGAGTGACCGTGGCAGGGTGTTTGACATTCATTCTCATTTCTTGCATGGGACCTAAGCATGCACCCAAGGACAAAGATTTGATTTTTCAACCAATTTATATGCATTAGAAAATGTGCATGTAGCTCAAATTTGAATTATGCACATAAATGCATTGAAAACTCAATTAATGCATAAAAATGTCCAAATGAACCCCAAAAATCCCAAAAGATGACACAACACTCCTATTGTTCTATGTTGACACGAGAAAAAAATTGAAAGCAATAAGAGCAATGGATATTGTTTCGTCCCCAAAGGTGGGACGTTCCCTACCGAAACCATCATGCTTGTTGTGAGAAGCTCTGGTTTGTGAGAAGCATATACCCAAACCTGCCCCAAATGGGACAGAAAATTTACCACGGCATGTTGATACCGCTCCATGATAGCATGCCAAGTTTCATGAATTTCAGACGAGTTTTGGATTTACTATAATTTAAAAACCAGGTATCTCAATGTTTGTGGCCAAGTGACCGTGGCAGGGTGTTTGACATTCATTCCCATTTCTTGCATGGGACCTAAGCATGCACCCAAGGACAAAGATTTGATTTTTCAACCAATTTATATGCACTGGAGCATGTGCATGTAGTTCAAATTTGAATTATGCACATAAATGCATTGAAAACTCACTTAATGCATAAAAATGTCCAAAGGAACCCTGAATAATTCCAATTCCATGTGGCTGTTGTGACCCCATTATGTAATTCAAATCAAGATGAAAAATCAAGTAGATCCCACATAGTTTATTATAACCAACCGTGTGAGATGCAGCACAAAATATCTTGGAGCACCGTCGGAGTATAGTACGCATACGGCTTACGCGAGAAGGTGCGACGGCTACAATCCACAGCCCGCTCTGAATAAGGGACCGTGTCTGATGACACTTTGCGCGCCAGTTTTTCGCTGAAGCGATTCCAAATTTTTGGCTTCCGTGGAAATATCTACCTCCCCGCCCCCTCACCCTTACCAAAAGCCACATTTCCCTTGTTTCCGCCTTCCTTTCCAAGTTGAAACCTTCACTCCTTGCTTGCAGCACCACCTCCTCACCGCCGACCCTCCTTCACGCTGCTCGGCCTCGCCTATCCAGGCAGGTAATCCACATCTGACCCCCATCCTCCTCCTCCTTCCACATCCCACATGCCCCGACCGCTGGCGCGAGCGCGACACCTTCCACCCAAATTACTGACCCTCCACCAAATAAGCGTCGGCCTAAGCAATGGTGCACGTAGTATAGCCAGGATCTCAAGGAGCATTTGGCAGCGGAGAAGCAAATCGCGGCCGCACGCGCGGATGAGGTCGGGATGGCTACCATTTGTGCCGACCCCCAGATCTTGGAGGAGCACCTCACCGTCGATGCCACCGTTGATGCCTCACACGCCGACGCCGCGACGTGGTTGGCTGCTTTAAATGACAGTTCGTGGCATTTTCTCGAGGCCACCATCGGTGCCTTCGACAAAGACTACGAGGTGTTTTCTCAGCGTGCACGTGCTTAATTACCTCATCTCGAGAGCCAGCAGGTTGGTGCCCGGAGCGGCTCAGGAAACTCACCACTATAACGAAGGCACCCACGATGCGGAGGCCTCGCCCTCTCCCATGTCCAAGGAGCCAATCGTCATAGATATCTTCGGCAATGAGGAGTAGCTTGTCTTATTAACTCACTATAAGGACCCATGTTCAGTTTGCTAGCTACTGCCTTTCCTTAACAAATTCTAGTTAATTGTGATATCTACTTTTACCATGCAATCTTCTGCTATAGTGTATATGTTCTATATGTTGTGCAATCTGGTGTTCAGTTAATTTCTTGGTTCAATTCTGCAAATGTGATGTTCAATTCTTCAGGGTGCAATATTTCCAAGTTGTTAAGCATGCTTGGTTTGGTTAACTGTCTGATCTTCTATTACGAGTATGTTATATTGTGTAATGTGGTGCTCAGTTAACGTTTGGTTCATTTGTTGTGGTGTTTAGTTAACTGCTTGGTCCAATTTTGCAATGCGATGTTCAATTGTTGTGGCTGCATTCTGTTATTGTATACCATGTGAGAAATAAATCGAATTTGGTTGTACTAAATACATGAGAAACAAATGCAATTGCTATATTTCCAAGTTGTTAAGCATGCTTGGTTTGGTTATTTGTCTGATATTCTATTAGGAGTATGTTATATTGTGCAATGTGGTGCTCAGTTAGTGTTTGGTTCATTTGTTGTGGTGTTTAGTTAACTGCTTGGTTCAATTCTGCAATGAGATGTTCAATTGTTGTGGCTTCATTCTGTTATTGTATACCATGTGAGGAATAAATCAAATTTGGTTGCACTTAATACATGAGAAACTATAGTCAAAAAAATACATGAGAAACATATACAAGTGCTATATTTCCTAGTTCTTAATCATGCTTGGTTTGGATAAATGGGTTTTCCATGTGGCTTGAATTAATCTGATGAATCTGCAATGTGCTTATTTATCATCAACATATTTTACTGATAGCATGCGAACCCTTACTTAACCTGATGACTAACTACCTTATATGTGTTGCAAGGAAACAATGGGAAGCACTGGGGTTTACAAGATGGTACTAACTATTATACCTTGCCTTTTTTTATTCCTTTGCCCCATTTCCAATATAGAGAAGATATTTATGCACATCCTTGTTTTCAGGGTTCACTGATGATTACCTCTCAAACCACCTCTGTGGTCAAGAGGCGAGGAAAGTTTTCATACAACACCCACAGTTCAATATTGAAGTGTTCCTCAAGAGGTCGAAGGATGGACGGTCAATCATCCACATGCACTGGCCTAAAGGTGCAAAGACCTTCAACATGAATGAAGGCTCAATATTCGCCTTCCGCTTTAGCAGTTTTCCAGATGAGATGCATCTCTCTATGTACCGTCTATGATGTTAATTTCGAAAGGTTCTAGATGTTGCATGTGAAACTTGCTGCTGGTGCAGTTTTGTAATGGGGTAGCTGAGTGCTGAAGCTATATCATGTTGTACTCCGATGTATTTCAATTATGAAATCCTGCTTCCTTAATATGGAAATGGAATATATTATGTGCTTAATATGAATGTCAATTAGATTAGCAAATGTATTATTAATAATAGGGCAATTAGCCCGCTAACTGGCCAATTAGCTTGCTAGCTAATTGGGTTTTCCTATTGCAAACGGTTATTGAGAAAACATCGTGGGCGATGACCTCATGCAACGCACACAGTTTCTAGGAATAAACCGTGTTGGATCAATGAACAATCACACACGACATTCTCTTGAAAACTGTTTGTGTTACGCCACCTTGCGCAAACGTTTTCCTTGGAGTGATTGTGTGGGATGTATATACGAATGGAAACGTTTAGCGGTGACTGGCTGTTTGGGATGTACTTATGACCAGAAATGATTTCGCCTGTATAATTGTATTTTTTGAGCACTACTGTATGTATTTCTACATTTGAGTGCTCGCTGGTCGCACATGACCTCATTTTGCCGAGCATGTGTGCCAGTAGGGCATATCCCCAATGGTTTCTGGGTCGTGTGGGAAGGACCCCCCCTATCGCCCACACTCACTAGGTGACAGTTCCGAACGCTGTCGCAGAAAGGGGTTAAAAACCGTTTGTATAGCACCGACGTGTACCAGTGTTGGCATCCTTACAGTGGACTCTGACGAGTGAAAGAGCCACGTTGGCTCCACAATGAGTATTTGATTTCTTCCACGCCTACACTCGACTAGCAATTTCATTGAGCCGAGCCATCAATGACTCGAGGTCATTCTAAAGCCTGTCCTCCAGCCATAGCTCTTGGTCTATCTTGGACAACGCAACCTTCAGTCGAGCGATATACCCCAAGACACTATCAAGACGAGCTTCAAGTTGCATAACATTCATCGCGGCTTCATCTTTGACGAGTGACTTTGTGGGGTCCAAGCCTGGTTCAATCCGCCTGGTCTCTTGCTCAAAATCCTGACAGAACTCTACACGAGGGTGAAAAATGAGTCGACGGAAGGATTATAATTTTTTTATGGATTCACTCGGATGGAGAAAGGTACCTTCAAGCATGGCGTACAACTTCTTGGCAAGACCGCCCAGGTAAACCTCCAAATCGTCTCTCTTCCGAGTGAGCTTGTCCACCTTGTTAGCCAGGGCCACTTTCTCTGCTCTCAGTTGTGCAGCTTCTTTCTTGGCCTCACCAACAACAGTCTTCAAATTGGCATTTTCTTCTTCGAGTTTGCCGACTGAAGCCAGCTTTCTCTCAGCCAATTCAATCTTCTCACGCGCCACCTTCCGCACCCCTGCAAGATCAGTGTCCTTCTTCTCCAATGCCTGCTTCATGGTGTCTAAAGAAATAATGTTCCTCAGCCGTGCTTGGAGTTGACAGTTTTCACTATGCACATCTGCTACCTCTTGAGCACTGTGTTGGTTTCCCTTGAAGAGGAAAGGGTGATGCAGCAAAGTAGCGTAAGTATTTCCCTCATTTTTTGAGAACCAAGGTATCAATCTAGTAGGAGACTACACACAAGTCCCTCGTACCTGCACAAACAAATAAGAACCTCACAACCAACGTGATAAAGGGGTTGTCAATCCCTTCACGGTCACTTACGAGAGTGAGATCTGATAGAGATAATAATAATAAGATAAATATTTTTGGTATTTTTATGATATAGATTGGAATATAAAGATTGCAAAATAAACAGTGCCAGAAATAGCTAGTTGACGGGAGATTAATATAATAGAGAATAGACCTGGGGGCCATAGGTTTCACTAGTGGCTTCTCTCAAGATAGCATAAGTATTACAGTGGGTGAACAAATTACTGTCGAGCAATTGATAGAAAAGTGCATAATTATGAGAATATCTAGGCATGATCATGTATATAGACATCATGTCCGTGACAAGTAGACCGAAACGATTCTGCATCTACTACTATTACTCCACACATCGCCCGCTATCCAGCATGCATCTAGAGTATTAAGTTCATAAGAACAGAGTAATGCATTAAGCAAGATGACATGATGTAGAGGGATAAACTCAAGTAATATGATATAAACCCCATATTTTTATCCTCGATGGCAACAATACAATACGCGCCTTGCTGCCCCTGCTGTCACTCGGAAAGGACACCGCAATATTGAACCCAAAGCTAAGCACTTCTCACATTGCAAGAAAGATCAATCTAGTAGGCCAAACCAAACTGATAATTCGAAGAGACTTGCTAAGATAACCAATCATACATAAAAGATTTCAGAGAAGAATCAAATATAGTTCATAGATAAAGTTGATCATAAACCCATAATTCATCGGATCTCGACAAACACACCGCAAAAAGAGTTACATCGAATAGATCTCCAAGAAGATCGAGGAGAACATTGTATTGAGATCCAAAGAGAGAGAAGAAGCCATCTATCTAATAACTATGGACCTGAAGGTCTGAGGTAAACTACTCACACATCATCGGAGAGGCTATGGTGTTGATGTAGAAGCCCTTCGTGATCGATTCCCCCGTCGGCGGAGTTCCGGAAAAGGCCCCAAGATGGGATCTCTTGGGTATAGAAGGTTGTGGCGGTGGAAATAGGGTTTCGTGGTGCTCCTGGATGTTTTCGTGGTATATGGGTATATATAGGAGGAAGAAGTAGGTCGGTGGAGCCACGAGGGGCCCATGAGGGTGGGGGCGCGCCCAGGGGGCAGGCGCGCCTCCCTGCCTCGTGGCCCCCCCGTTGATTTCTTGACGTCTACTCCAAGTCCCCTGGATCACGTTTGTTCCAAAAATAACTCTCCCGAAGGTTTCATTCCGTTTGATATTCCTTTTCTGCGAAACACTGAAATAGGCAAAAAAACAGCAATTTGCACTGGGCCTTGGGTTAGTAGGTTAGTCCCAAAAATAATATAAAAGTGTATAAATAAGCCCATTAACATCCAAAACAGATAATATAATAGCATGGAACAAACAAAAATTATAGATATGTTGGAGACGTATCAAGCATCCCCAAGCTTAATTCCTGCTCGTCCTCGAGTAGGTAAATGATAACAACATAATTTTTGATGTGGAATGCTACCTAGAATAATTCTCAATGTAATTTTCTTTATTGTGGCATGAATGTTCAGATCCGAAAGATTCAAGACAAAAGTTTAATATTGACATAAAAACAATAATACTTCAAGCATACTAACTAAGCAATCATGTCTTCTCAAAATAACATGGCAAAAGAAAGTTCATCCCTACAAAATCATATAGTTTGGTCATGCTCCATTTTCGTCACACAAGAATGCTCTCATCATGTACAACCCCGATGACAAGCCAAGCAATTGTTTCATACTTTAGTAATCTCAAACTTTTTTCAACTTTTCACGCAATACATGAGCGTGAGCCATGGATATAGCACTATGGGTGGAATATAATAATGATATGGGGTTATGTGGAGAAGACAAAAAAGGAGAAAGTCTCACATCGATGCGGCTAATCAACGGGCTAGGGAGATGCCCTTCAATTGATGTCAATGCAAGGAGTAGGGATTGACATGCAACAGATGCACTACAGCTATAAATGTATGAAAGCTCAACAAAAGAAACTAAGTGGGTGTGCATCCAACTTGCTTGCTCACAAAGACCTAGGGCATTTGAGTAAGCCCATTGTTGGAATATACAAGCCAATTTCTATAATGAAAAATTCCCACTAGTATATGAAAGTGACAAAACAAGAGACTCTCTATCATAAAGATCATGATGCTACTTTGAAGCACAAGTGTGGAAAAAGGATAGTAGCATTGCCCCTTTTTATTTCTTTTCTTTCTTTTTTTGGCCTTTCCTTTTTTATTTGGCCTTTCCTTTTTTGAGACAATGCTCTATTAATGATGATCATCACACTTCTATTTATTTACAACTCAATGATTACAACTCCATACTAGAACAAAATATTACTCTATATGAATGCCTCCGGTGGTGTACCGGGAAGTGCAATGAATCAAGAGTGACATGTATGATAAATTATGCATGGTGGCTTTGCCACAAATACGATGTCAACTACATGATCATGCAAAGCAATATGACAATGATGAAGCGTGTCATAAATGAAATGGTGGAAAGTTGCATGGCAATATATCTCGGAATGGCTATGGAAATGGCATAATAGGTAGGTATGGTGGCTGTTTTGAGGAAGATAAAAGGAGGTTTATGTGTGGCAGAGCATATCATATCACGGGGTTTGGATGCACCGCCGAAGTTTGCACCAACTCTCAGGCCTCATTTGGTTGCAGAGTGAAAACATTCCAGGGTAGTAATCCCACGAGGGGGGCTTTCCAAGGCCATAGGAAATCCTCTCCCGCCATGGGGGGAGATCCGCATGTGAGTTTGGAGGCAAGGGGGAGGGGAGGGAATCACATCAGGGAAGCGCCAGATTTCTTAGAAAATAAATGTAGTATTCAAAAACCATGAGAACTATTTCTTTTTTTCTTTTTTTCAGTAAGTAAATTTCTAATTTCCATGCAAAATTTAGAAATGAAAGAACAATGGAGAATAATTCTGTAATTTCAAGGATAAACCAGGAAATATGAAACATGCCTAATCAGGAAAAAAATACTTCAGTCCACATCACATACTCTAACCATAAATAACACAACATCAAGGATTAATTTTGGTGCGGTAGTCATGGTTTAACAATTTTTTTGAGAAGAGGCATCAGCCGAGCCCAAGATGGGGCTCGAGCCTAGCCCGACTTTGAATTAACAAAGCCATCAACTGGCCAGATTACAAACAAATGCCCTCATGCAAAAGAAAGAACTACACGGCGGTAAGATACATAAACGATGGACAACACCAAACTACTCCTCACACGCTACGGAAACTGGAGATAATCAAAAGAGAACAAAGCCAAAGACAACGAGGACCTCCTCCAAGAATGTTGCACCAGGAACAATATCACACTGGTTCGGAGGAGAGAGGGGGCGACACCAGCAGGGCATATGTTGTAGCCATGCACTTACGGGCCCTGGCACGACACTCCCGTCCATTATCTTCGAAGAAGGCCACTACCTCCTTGACTCGATTGAAGGTGTCGCACCGTGTCGGTGTCAAAACCGGCGGATCTCGGGTAGGGGGTCCCGAACTGTGCGTCTAAGGCAGATGGTAACAAGAGGCAGGGGACACGATGTTTTACCCAAGTTCGGACCCTCTTGATGGAGGTAAAACCCTACGTCCTGCTTGATTAATATTGATGATATGGGTAGTACAAGAGTGGATCTACCACGAGATCAGAGAGGCTAAACCCTAGAAGCTAGCCTATGGTATGATTGTATGATGTATATCATCTATCGACTAGCCTGGCCTCGGTTTATATAATGCACCAAAGGCCTAGGATAACAAGAGTCCTAGCCGAATACGCCGGTGAGGAGGAGTCCTTGTCTTGATCGCCAAGTCTTGTGGAATCTTCCTTGTATGCGGCAGCTGCCCGAACTGGCCCATGAGTATACGGCCATGGGGGTCCTCGGCCCAATCTAACAGATCGGGAGATGACGTGGTGAGTACCCCCTAGTCTAGGACACCGTCAGTAGCCCCCTGAACCGGTCTTCAAGTTAGAGACGCTCCTCGATTCTTCCGAACTATTCTTCATCTTCGGTTGTCGGTCTTGAAAACTGGTTCAAATCTTCTCATCTTCGATCTTGAGGATCGCCGAAATGCATTCGACAAGTTTACACGTCGGGTATCCGAGGAGCCCTTTAAGTCTTCAGCCTTTATCAATGCCTTGTTATTTTTATGCCACACCTCGGGTTTGAAGTTGTTCCCGGGCGGCAGCGTCCTCTTGTGTCCGAGCTCCAACACCGGACTACATTCGAGGTATCTTTTGCAGTTGAGCACCAATGCCGGACCGCTTTCCGAGCTCCAACGTCAGAATGTATCCGAGCTCCAACGCCGGACTATGTCCAAGCTCCAACGCCGGACTATGTCCAAGCTCCAACGCCGGACTATATCCGAGGTGTCATATCACCTTGGTTCAAAATAGTTGAAGGAGTTTAGCCGAGCTTAATGCTGGAAATGCCCTCTATGGAGCCAGCCACTAGCGCCTGAGCTTTATGCCGGACTACTTCCGAGGTTGTGCACCACCCCGACTGTGGGCCGATTTTTTGTCAATATTTTTTATTGGTGCAATTTATTCTCTGCCGAGATATATAGCCAGTGGCCCTCAAGGTGTGTATCGGTTTAAAGCCCGAGATGCACCTGAAGGATGACGTAAGACCGTTGATCCCAGTAGCCGCTGAGACTCAGGTTGATTTGCAATATCGGCCTGAGGATCAAGTCCTAGCTCGGCAGGATACTTCGGGACACAAAAAGCGGCGTGCTCAGTCCTCGAGACTCAGGTTGGGTGCGGCCGACCAACCTGAGGATCAAAATCTCCTCGGAAACTGTATTGCACTTAAAATTTTCTGCATTGGATAGGCAATGCAGTAGCCCCCGAGACACTGGTCGGGTGGCAACACCAGATCAGGGGATCGATATGCCCCTTTAATATTTGTAAATAATAAGCCCAAAGCCCAGTAGCCCCCGAGCCTTAATGCGGGCACGGGTGGCCGAATTAAGGATCAATATCCATAGTAAAATCACAAATTATGTGTAATGACTCTATGTATCCAAGTACTTTACGTCATTAATGCTCGGATCCGCATTGTACAAAACTTTGTTGACCGACCATCGGCGTCCACCTCCTCGGCCAGTAGCCGAGGAGTGTTTGTCCTACTTTATAAAGCCTTTATGAGGGCAAAGATTTACGACAAACAAGGCAATCTAGCCATACGGTTTTATAAACAAAGGTACGCAGAGAGATATGTTATATTACGGTTTGACATAAGAAATGTCTTCCAAAGAAAATAGTCCCGCTATCGGTTTCTTTCTTCGGGTTGTCATGCTAAGCATGATCATGAAACCTCAGCTCTAATGTAAGAGAAAATATCGAGGATTTAGTTTGGGAGGCCAGTTAATAGCCCCCGGTAGTGTTCGGCGACAGTCGAGGTCAAGCCGTAAACACTTCAGCCATTGTTATGAGTGGCCCGTCATTTAACACAGTCATCAGATTGCTGACCAGTTTACGCTTATTGTGACAGTCAATTTTCGGCTTTCTCCACTGAGGTGCTTAACCGTGTGAGCTGGAAGCACAATCGCAGTGGTTCTCCCTTTGCACGCCTAGCCGAACAAAGCGGAATGTAGGAAGCAAGTGCAGGACCCAACTATTGACCGAAGACACAATTTGAAACCAATGCATATATAGCAATATCCGAGAATATTTTTTCCGAATCTATAAAGGTGTCCGGCATTGCACTGCGAGACTTGTGCTGAAAACACACAAATAGTTTAAAAGTGCCATAAGCTTGGAAAACCAAAAAACGTCAGTAAAAACTTGACGTCCGAACAAGATCAAGTATTCGGTGCCAATCCGAAAATTGGTCTTAGAAAAAAAGAGTGCTTCTGTCGTGCTTTAACATTACACATCCGATCTCAAGACTTCAAGCGGGTCAGCCTACAGCAGCAACCTCCTATCCCGAAGGCGGAGTGCTTCTCGTTAGACCAGTTTAGTGAACTAAACTCGAGCGGTCACTAGAGAGAAAATGGGTTATCTGGCTATTGACCACACACTCACGTCGAAAAAGGAGCGATAGAAAAAGACTTCGCAATGACCAAGAAGAAAACACATTTACTATAAAATAGCTCATATAAATTTTAAGAGCCCCCAAGTGACTTGGATAAAAGATTTTATGTATAATGATTGTATGTACCGAAGTACTTATATCATATCTTTGTTCAATCGAACTTTAAACGCGTCTTAATCGACCGTCGGCTTCTCCCTCTTCGGTCAAGGACCGAAAAGTGTTATGTACTCCACTTGTCGAGAATATCGACAGTGTTTCCGATAACCAGGCAACCGGGCCATAAGGCTGTAACAGACAAAGCACGCTCAGGAAACTTATGCTATATTACAGACGAAGTGTAAGAAGCATCTTCGAAGAAAATAGTACCCCCACAGATACCTTTCTTCGGTGCTCATTATTACTATGAGACTTGTGCAATAGATCTTTTTTACTCATGAGTTCCGTTGTGTGCCGACCATGATTGAAAATAATAAGAGCGCTAGCTTTCGGCTTCACCTAGTCTGAGGTCAGAGCTCGGAGGACCTGGTCGTGACAATCGCAGAGGTGCTCCCTCTACTCCCTAGCCGAACAATTGGGAACGTAGGGGTAAGCACAGGAGCCAGGCAACCCAGCTGGCAAATCGCTTAAGTCAATATGGTGCATATTGTGGCGTAATACACGAACAAGGAACGAAGCCGTACAAGTATAATCATATGCAAGAGGAAAAGCTTCATAAAGGAAGCCCCCAAATAAACGGGGTATTTGAATATGTGTGTCACAAACAAAGTTTGGACAAGGAAATTTTTTACGAGCAACTTTTTTCCAAAAAAGTATAATGCTTGGTCGAACCGAACACAAGTTAAAAATTAAAACTTTGAGCATGAAAGTGACCTAGCTGGTTAATGTGTTCGGCATTGATGACGCGGTCCGAGCTTGATGCGGGATGAGGTTCCATCCCCCAAGCCAGTCCTGAGGTGGCGGAGCGGAGAGCTCGACACGCCGAAGTGGTGACATAGCAAGGTCAATGCAGACCGGCAGAGTGACGCCGAAGTCCCTGGATCATTTTCCTGTGCACAAAAAATAGTGCAAACCGGAGATAATAGTAATAATGATAATTAAAAAATTATTGCACAATAAATAATTTATGCAAAGTGAGTAATAAAAGAAATATGGCCTGGCGCCAAAGTCAATGTCGATGCAGGGCGTTGGCGTGATGCGGTAAAGGCGTGGCAAAGCCTGAATTCATAGGTCGGTCTGAGCTCCGGATGCAACATTCGCCAGACTATGTACGGAAACTGACCGAACCACCATGCGGCTATCGTTAATGCGGCCACCATTTGATAGACATGTGTACATATGATGGACAAACCAGAGTAATAATTCCTTGGAAAAAATGAACCCAAACAAGCAAAAAATACTGGGATTAATAGCACCTGGTTTATTTGTTGTAGCAATCCAAAGGAAGGTGATTCCCAAAATTGGGACTCGATCCGCACACCCATTGCCTGATGGGCGATAAAACGACGGCATGGCAATGCTGGCAAAGGTTGGCTCGCTGAGGCAAAGCCCTCGGTCCAGCTAACGTGACGGAGCTGGTCGGCTAGTGATGCCGAAATGTCCGGAGTAGGTTGATGAAGAGATCGCAAAGCCCCCGGTCGAGCCAAGATGTCGAAGCCTCGATGTCAGCCGATGAGTCGAAGTAGGTCGGCGTGATGGACACCAGCTTGAAGAAGCAATAGTGCGGCCCTGCCGATGCAGGTCGCGACGTGGTTGATGCCGGCTTGATGAAGCGACCGTGCGGCGATGCCGGTATGCCCGCTCCGTGTAATCCGTGGGGCGGCGATGTTGGTGATGATTTATCCTTCGCGATCCCGGACTCTTGTTCGGCTTGCCGAGATGATGATCCGAAGAAGTTGAGCTCGGCTCAACAAAGTGACGACGTGTCTAGCGTAAGTCGGCAGCCGTGGAGCAATATTGCCGGACCGATTTGACACCAGCATGATGTTGAAGATCATGTTCAAAAGATCTTAAAGTTGGTGGGATGTGTTCGGGAACAAAACACAATACCCCATACAAAACTTCCTTCAAAAGGGATGTCCGAAATCCCGTTCATAAAAAAGACAAACTTGGGTCGGATTCGTTTTCGCGCAGAAAACAGATCCAAAAAGTGATGCACTAATCGGAAGGTTCCCGGAGTTTGGACGGTCGGATCGAGCTGAAATTTTGAGAGGTGGTAGATATAGGAATTCCACAGCCGATCAATGGTTGGATTTTCCAAAGGACGTCCGAGCTAGAAGCTGGACACCACACCCTAAACTTGTCCAGATTCCCGTCCAGATTTGACACGGCTCCGGTATATCGTTGATTGCCAGAGATTCCTTCATCGGAACTCGACAAAATTTTCCAGGGTTGTTGTAGACTCAATTCCACAAAATTCCACCAAAGGGATCATCAAAGTGATGCTCAAAGAGGTGGTGGCAGCGAATACAAGTTCGCTGTTCGGAAAAACAGCACGGTCGCCCAAGGGCAATGTTGACGTTGAGCCCCCGAGCTCCATGGATGATTCCTCCATGATCTTGATAGAGATCGGAGTTGATGTTGATGAAGGCCCTCGTCCGAACATGACGATCGGAGATGGAGCACGGTCCTCGGTCGAGCCAAGGTGACCAGTCGAGCCGGCGACGAAGATGCCGGCATCGCAGTTGACCTGCAGACGAGCCATCGATCCTTTTGTCGATCATACAGCGGAACTCTCAATGAAAGCACCAATGTCGGTGTCAAAACCGGCGGATCTCAGATAGGGGGTCCTGAACTGTGCGTCTAAGGCGGATGGTAACAGGAGGCAGGGGACACGATGTTTTACCCAGGTTCGGGCCCTCTTGATGGAGATAAAACCCTACGTCCTGCTTGATTAATATTGATGATATGGGTAGTACAAGAGTGGATCTACCACGAGATCAGAGAGGCTAAACCCTAGAAGCTAGCCTATGGTATGATTGTATGTTGTATATCATCTATCGACTAGCCTGGCCTCGGTTTCTATAATGCACCAGAGGCCTAGGATAACAAGAGTCCTAGCCGAATACGCCGGTGGGGAGAAGTCCTTATCTTGATCGTCAAGTCTTGTGGAATCTTCCTTGTATGCAGCAGCTGTCCGAACTGGCCCATGAGTATATGGCCATGGGGGTCCTCGGCCCAATCTAACAGATTGGGAGATGACGTGGTGAGTACCCCCTAGTCCAGGACACCGTCACACCGTCGCAAGATGAGATGGATGCTGCGGAAGATGGCCATATAGAGAGGGTCAGCGCATCCCCAATGAGACGCCAGAGGCTCTCCTTGAGCAGAACATCGCCGCTGCACACATCCAACACCGGAGGGGGAAGTTTCACGTTAGGACAAGAGAGCCACACCGCCGCCGCCACCCACCACCCACAAGCGCCACCTGACCACAAGGCTCACAAAGCAGCACCTTCAAGAAGGTAACGGCGCCAAGAGCACCGCCACCACCCAACAAAGTTAGGGCTTTCGCCTGGGAGACCTAGGGGCAGGGGAAGTGAGGGGATCAGTCCATACCGACGCCTCTAAGGAGGGGAACAACACATATAGTTCTATTAAAAATATGTGCATATGTGACTGATCCATGGGGAAATGTGTTGTCATTGGGATAATCACTCTACTAAAACTTTCACCATCAACTTCTTTGGACATTTTCATTGGTTAGCTTTAGGAAACCTGCAAAAAGAAACAGAACAATATAGTTCCTATAAAATATCACATTTTAAACTATATATAAGCACATATGCATGGTTCTCAATGAAATAGATGCAAACATAATAAGCCAGACTGATTTGTGTTCTACGGAGTAATAAATAAAATATTGTTCCCTTTGATTCCTAGACAACCACGGCATGAAAGCCATCATTTGGCAAGAAAAGAATGTTACACTGAAACCAGCTTGAAAATAGTCCTCGAAGCTTTTCAATTGTATAAACACTATTCTAATTGTGTAATATTCAGAATAATATACACTGGTGTCGTGCCAGTTTCCTAGGAGTGGCAACATTAAGATCAACACCCAGATGCATATATCTAATCAGCACAAGATCCATATATACCTCATTAGCCCACATGTGCAGAGATGACTATCTAATCAGCACAAGATACATATATACCTCATTAGCCCACATGTGCAGAGATGACTATCTAATCGGCACACAACCAGATGCATATTTCCAAGAAAACTTACAGTACAGTGTTAGCATACATGTGCTTATATGAATCCAACTACATTTTCAGCTAGCAATAACAAGTAACAATCGAGCAACTGACATACCACACCACTTAAATCAACAACAAAAAAAGCAATCGTTTCATGGATGAAGCTAGAATCAGCCTACTGAAAGCATGAATGAAGAATATATTGTTGGATGAAAAAATAGCCAACAAAGCTTATGAGTTAGTGTTCACAGTCTCTCCCAAGAAAGAAAACGGATGCCAACAAAGCCTCTAGATAAGTAATGAAATTGGAGTGGTAATCTTTAAGGTATAGGGCTACAGATTATTTCGGGGGACAACCTTCAAAAATTCTTGATGGATGAAGGACCAAGAACACAACTGCTCTGGATCTTAGTGTACAACATAAAATAGAAACATTCCTTGGAAGATCCCAATAAAACTAACCACAAAGATGAGGTGCATTAGCTACTAGGCTTGGTCCCAACAAAACTAAGTAAACTAATTTCAAATAAAACCAGTAGACAAAGATTCATCATGTAAACGGCCATCTCGCAAAAAAGGGTCAAAACTAGTCTGTAACTAAGATATCAAAAATGGTCAAAACTAGTCTTCATTACAGTAATGAAATAAAGTTCTGAAGCACACACAAAAATTAGCAGCTACACCTTTCAGTTCAAGCAACAAGTAATCTGGAAGTTGGCATATGGATTTAGATTTCAATGACATACATTCATAGTTGAGAAGAACCGATTAAGTATGCACTTCCATAAAAAGCATATGAAACAACAGTACTACAAATGTTTCATAAGAAACAGTTTGTCATCAACGATAAGTATTACATATTAAACAATGGTCACAATGTCAAGAAACCTAGGAGAACTGAAAAGGAAACAAAATCAATGCATATGAAACATTGGTCTGATATATATTTCAGTTCCCTACGCGCTACAGAAGAACTACTATTGACCAATGCATATGAAACTTGTGTAAAGCAACATCAGTAGAAAAATATAACAATCATTTTCTGTTTCTTCTAATCTAATAAGCATTGCTTACATTTCTTTCATTTTCTAATATCCAACACTGATGCATCAATCCTACCTCCTTTTGGACAAGTAGTTTGTACAAGAAAATAAAACATTCCTGGATCTAGCATTGTGTAGTTCTTCTGGACAGCCACTAAAACATCAGCAACCAAATATTGTGTACTGATCTAGGTGCTCACCGGTGATTAACAATGGTGGGAATGATCTGAGAGAATGAGGCGGTGCTCACTTCCTGGATATGGATGTTCAAGTTCATCAGTGACGGTGAAGGCATGAACTCAAGAAAGATAGAGGTTGCAGAGGGGGGAGAAGGAGGAGGGGCCTAACCTTGACCGGAGGAGGTAGAAAATAACCACAAAATCGTCGCCGTCGTGGTCGCCGAAGGGGGTCCGAGCTTCCAGGTGGAGGGGAGATCCGGGGAAGGAGGACGATGACAGTCGTGGTCCATCGCCGTCGCTAGAGGGGAGGATGTTGGATCCTGAACACCGGAGGGAGGGGTCGGGGAGCGTCGCTTCTGCCGTCGGCGGAAGGAGCTCGGAGGCGGCGGCGGTGGATCTTGGTCTACAGCGCGTTGTTCACTCGTGTGCCACTCGAGCCATGGCTTTCCTCCCCGACCTGTCGGGTCGTGGCTTTCCTTCCTGTGGTAAGGTCGTGGGTCGGGCAGGGTTAACCCTCGAAGGATGCGGTCCAAATGACCATCTCGATTTCCCTAGGCCAACTCGGCCCGTGGTTCTCTGACCCCGGGAAACAACGGGGATCCCCCCGGGATACTTTGCAACCAAACGAGGCCTCAAGGTGAGAAAGGGAAATGCACGGTACCAAAGAGGCTAGCAATGATGGAAGGGTGAGAGTGCGTATAATCCATGGACTCAACATTAGTCATAAAGAACTCACATACTTATTGCAAAAATCTACAAGTCATCAAAAACCAAGCACTACGCGCATGCTCCTATGGGGATAGATTGGTAGGAAAAGACCATCGCTCGTCCCCGACCGCCACTCATAAGGAAGACAATCAAAGAACACCTCATGTTTCAAATTTGTTACACAACGGTTACCATACGTGCATGCTACGGGACTTGCAAACTTCAACACAAGTATTTCTCAAATTCACAGCTACTCAACTAGCACAACTCTAATATCACCATCTTTATATCTCAAAACAATTATCAAGCATCCAACTTCTCATAGTATTCAATGCACTTTTTATGATAGTTTTTATTATACCCATCTTGGATGCCTATCATATTAGGACTAATTTCATAACCAAAGCAAATTACCATGATGTTCTAAAGGGCTCTCAAAATAATATAGGTTAAGAATGAGAGATCAATAATTTCTATAAAATAAAACCACTACCGTGCTAAAAAAGATATAAGTGAAGCACTAGAGCAAAATTATCTAGCTCAAAAGATATAAGTGAAGCACATAGAGTATTCTCATAAACTCCAATTCATGTGTGTCTCTCTCAAAAGGTGTGTACATCAAGGATGATTGTGGTAAACTAAAAAGCAAAGACTCAAATCATACAAGACTCTCCAAGCAAAACACATATCATGTGGTGAATGAAAATATAGCATCAAGTAAAGTTACCGATAGAAGAAGACGAAAGAGGGGATGCCTTCCGGGGCATCCCCAAGTTTAGGATTTTGGTTGTCCTTGAATTTTACCTTTGGGTTCCTTGGGAATACCCAAGCTTAGGCTCTTGCCATTCCTTATTCCATAATCCATCAAATCTTTACCCAAAACTTGAAAACTTCACAACACAAAACTTAAACAGAAAATCTCATGAGCTCCGTTAGTATAAGAAAACAAATCACCACTTAAGGTACTGTAATGAACTAATTATTTATTTATTTTTGTGTTAAACCTACTGTATTCCAACTTCTCTATGGTTCATAACCTCCGATACTAGCCATAGATTCATCAAAATAAGTAAACAACACACGAAAAACAGAATCTGTCAAAAACAGAACAGTCTGTAGTAATCTGTAGGTTTCCAATACTTCCGTAACCCCAAAAATTCTAAAATAAATTTCTGGACGTGAGGAAGTTATCTATTATTTATCTGCAAAAAGAATTAACCTAATCGCACTCTCCAGTAAAAGATGGCAGCAAATATCGTGAGCGCTAAAGTTTCTGGTTTTTACAACAAGATCGCAAAGACTTTCCCCAAGTCTTCCCAAAGGTTCTACTTGGCACAAACACTAATTAAAAGCATAAAACCACATCTAAATAGAGTCTAGATGAATTATTTATTACTAAACAGAACCAAAAAGCAAGGAACGAAAATAAAATTGGGTTGCCACCCAACAAGTGCTATCATTTAACGCCCCTAGCTAGGCATAAAAGCAAGAATAGATTTAGGTATTATCATCTTTGGTATGCAATTCTTCAATAGAGCACTTATAACCCTTAGGAGTTTCCTTCTTTTTATTAATGATCAAACTCCTAGGCAAGAAATCGAGAAAATCATTTGTAGCAAGAGGTTCCTTAATGATAGCGAGAAAGTTGGGGTGAACACTTATGGATTTGAGATCCGCATTTCCCTTACTAGAAGTCTCACCCTTATTTTTAGGAACGTACATCAATGTGGAAAATTTAGCATTAGAAGGTTTTGGAGTATTTTTCACGGAAGAAAAGGCAGACCCTAGGTTGGTAATGATATCCTCAATTTTATCAATTCTTGTGGAATCTTGATCTATCTTTTCGTTAACTATGGGTTCCTTTTCTTTAAAAAAATTAAGAGCAACTCATACCATAGATCCGTATTGGATAATTTGGTTGTGGATATTTTTATCCAAATTTGCAATCAATTCTATAGTGGCAATTTTATTCTCAATAATTTCCAGCCTTTGCATAACATGTTCCAAAGTTAAAGCAGTTCCATTAACCAAAAGAGGTGGTGG
The DNA here is from genome assembly GCA_034509565.1 of Triticum monococcum. Lineage (NCBI taxonomy): Eukaryota > Viridiplantae > Streptophyta > Magnoliopsida > Poales > Poaceae > Triticum > Triticum monococcum. The sequence goes on from CM067841.1 coordinate 392,110,457, forward strand.
GCCAAACAAATCTAACATAGCATTATAAGAATCAAAAGTATGGTTACCCAAGAAATTCCCTCCGGTAATGGTGTCAAGAATATATCTATTCCAAGTGGTGATGCCTGCTACCTCTTGAGCACTGCGTTGGTTTTCCCTTGAAGAGGAAAGGGCGATGCAGCAAACTAGCGTAAGTATTTCCCTCAGTTTTTGAGAACCAAGGTATCAATCTAGTAGGACATCACGCTCAAGTCCCACGCACCTACACAAACAAAGAAGAACCTCACAACCAACACGATAAAGGGGTTGTCAAGCCCTTCTCGGTCACTTACGAGAGTGAGATCCGATAGATATGATAAGATAATATTTTGGTATTTTTATGATAAAGATGCAAAGTAAAATAAAAGGCAAAAGAAATAACTAAGTATTGGAAGATTAATATGATGAAAGATAGACTCGGGGGCCATAGGTTTCACTAGTGGCTTCTCTCAAGAGCATAAGTATTACGGCGGGTAAACGAATTACTGTCGAGCAATTGATAGAATTGAGCATAGTTATGAGAATATCTAGGTATGATCATGTATATAGGCATCACGTCCGAGATGAGTAGACCGAAACGATTCTGCATCTACTAATATTACTCCACACATCGACCGCTATCCAGCATGCATCTAGAGTATTAAGTTCATAAGAACAGAGTAATGCTTTAAGGAAGATGACATGATGTAGAGGGATAAACTCATGCAATATGATATAAACCCCATATTTTTATCCTCGATGGCAACAATACAATACGTGTCGGTTCCCTTTCTGTCACTGGGATCGATCATCGCAAGATTGAACCCAAAGCTAAGCACTTCTCCCATTGCAAGAAAGATCATTCTAGTAGGCAAAACCAAACTGATAATTCCAAGAGACTTGCAAAGATAAACCAATCATACATAAAAGAATTCAGAGGAGAATCAAATATTGTTCATAGATAATCTAGATCATAAACCCACAATTCATTAGATCTCGACAAACACATTGCAAAAGAAGATTACATCGAATAGATCTCCAAGAGAATCGAGGAGAACTTTGTATTGAGATCCAACAAGAGAGATAAGAAGCCATCTAGCTAATAAGTATGGACCCGTAGGTCTGAAGTAAACTACTCACACATCACCGGAGAGGCCATGGAGTTGATGTAGAGGCCCTCCGTGATCAATGCCCCCTCCAGCGGAGCTCCGGAAAAGGCCCCGAGATGGGATCTCTCGAGTACAGAAGGTTGCGGCGGTGGAATTAGGTTATCGTGGTGCTCCTGGATGTTTGGGGGTACGTGGATATATATAGGAGGAAGAAGTACGTCGGTGGAGCAACGGAGGGCCCACGAGGGTGGAGGGCGCGCCCAGGGGGGTAGGCGCGCCCCCTGCCTCGTGCCTTCCTCCCTTGTTTCTTACGGCCACTCCAAGTCTCCTGGATCACGTTTGTTGGGAAAATCACGTTCCCGAAGGTTTCGTTCCGTTTGGACTCCGTTTGATATCCCTTTTCTTCGAAACCCTAAAATAGGCAAAAAAAACACTTTGGGTTGGGCCTCCGGTTAGTAGGTTACTCCCAAAAATGATATAAAAGTGTAAAATAAAGCCCATTAACATCCAAAATAGATAATATAATAGCATGGAGCAATCAAAAATTATAGATACGTTGGAGACGTATCAAGCATCCCCAAGCTTAATTCCTGCTCGTCCTCGAGTAGCGGTAAATGATAAAAGAAGAATTTTTGATGTGGAATGCTTTCTAACATATTTATCAATGTAATTTTTCTTTATTGTGGCATGAATGTTCAGATCCGAAAGATTCAAGATAAAAGCTTAATATTGACATAAAAATAATAATACTACTAGCATACTAACTAAGCAATCATGGCTTCTCAAAACAACATGGCCAAAGAAAGTTATCCCTACAAAATCATATAGTATGGCTATGCTCTATCTTCACCACACAAAATATTTAAATCATGCACAACCCCGATGACAAGCCAAGAAATTGTTTCATACTTTTGATGTTCTCAAACTTTCTCAATCTTCACGCAATATATGAGCGTGAACCATGGATATAGCACTATGGTGGAATAGAATGGTGGTTGTGGAGAAGACAAAAAGGAAGAAGATAGTCTCACATCAACTAGGCGTATCAACGGGCTATGGAGATGCCCATCAATAGATATCAATGTAAGTGAGTAGGGATTGCCATGCAACGGATGCACTAGAGCTATAAGTATACGAAAGCTCAACAAAAGAAACTAAGTGGGTGTGCATACAACTTGCTTGCTCACGGAGACCTAGGGCATTTTTAGGAAGCCCGTCATTGGAATATACAAGCCAAGTTCTACAATGAAAAATTCCCACTAGTATATGAAAGTGATAACATAGGAGACTCTCTATCATGAAGATCATGGTGCTACTTTGAAGCACAAGTGTGTAAAAAGGATAGTAACGTTGTCCCTTATCTCTTTTTCTCTCATTTTTTTATTTGGGCCTTCTTTCTTTTCTTTTTTTTCTTTTTGGCCTCTTTTCTCTTCTTTTTTTCGTCCGGAGTCTCATCCCGACTTGTGGGGGAATCATAGTCTACATCATCCTTTCCTCACTTGGGACAATGCTCTAATAATGATGATCATCACACTTATTTACTTACAACTCAAGAATTACAACTCAATACTTAGAACAAAATATGACTCTATGTGAATGCCTCCGGCGGTGTACCAGGATGTGCAATGACGCATGAGTGACATGTATGAAAGAATTATGAACGATGGCTTTCCCACAAATACGATGTCAACTACATGATCATGCAAGCAATATGACAATGATGAAGCGTGTCATAATAACGGAATGGTGGAAAGTTGGATAGCAATATATCTCGGAATGGCTATGGAAATGCCATAATAGGTAGGTATGGTGGCTGTTTTGAGGAAGGTATATGGTGGGTTTATGGTACCGGCGAAAGTTGTGCGATACTAGATAGGCTAGCAATGGTGGAGGGGTGAGAGTGCGTATAATCCATGGACTCGACATTAGTCATAAAGAACTCACATACTTATTACAAAAATCTATTAGTTATCGAAACAAAGTATTACGCGCATGCTCCTAGGGGGATAGATTGGTAGGAAAAGACCATCGCTCGTCCCCGACCGCCACTCATAAGGAAGACAATCAATAAATAAATCATGCTCTGACTTCATCACATAACGGTTCACCATACGTGCATGCTACGGGAATCACAAACTTCAACACAATTATTTATCATATTCACAACTACTCAACTAGCATGACTCTAATATCACCATCTCCATATCTCAAAACAATTATCAAGTACCAAACTTCTCATAGTATTCAGTGCACTTATATGAAAGTTTTTATTATTGCCATGTTTTTCTAAAGGACTCTCAAAATAATATAAGTGAAGCATGAGAGAACAATAGTTTCTATAAAACAAATCCACCACCGTGCTCTAAAAGATATAAGTGAAGCACCAGAGCAAAAACTATATAGCTCAAAAGATATAAGTGAAGCACATAGAGTATTCTAATAAATTTCAAATAATGTGAGTATCTCTCAAAAGGTGTGTACAGCAAGGATGATTGTGTTAAACTAAAAAGCAAAGACTCAAATCATACAAGACGCTCCAAGCAAAACACATATCATGTGGTGAATAAAAATATAGCTCCAACTAAAGTTACCGATAGACGAAGACGAAAGAGGGGATGCCTTCCGGGGCATCCCCAAGCTTAGGCTTTTTGGTGTCCTTGGATTTTGCCTTGGTGTTCCATGGGAATCCCCAAGCTTAGGCTCTTGCCACTCCTTGTTCCATAATCCATCAAATCTTTACCCAAAACTTGAAAACTTCACAACACAAAACTCAAAATAGAAAATCTCGTGAGCTCCGTTAGCGAAAGAAAACAAAACGCCACTTCAAGGTACTGTAATGAACTCATTGTTTATTTATATTGGTGTTAAATATACTGTATTCCAACTTATCTATGGTTTATAAACTCTTTTACTAACCATAGATTCATCAAAATAAGCAAACAACACAAGAAAAGCAGAATCTGTCAAAAACAGAACAGTCTGTAGTAATCTGTAGCTAACACAAGTTCTGGAACCCCAAAAATTCTAAAATAAATTGCTGGACGTGAGGTATTTATCTAGTAATCATATGAAAAAAGAATTAACTAAATAGAACCTTCCAAATAAAAATGGTAGCAGTTCTCATGAGCGCTAAAGTTTCTGTTTTTTACAGCAAGATCAAAAAGACTTTCCCCAAGTCTTCCCAACGGTTCTACTTGGCAAAAACACAAATTAAACACACAAAAAACAACCAAAACAGAGACTAGATAAATTATTTATTACTAAACAGGAGCAAAAATCAAGGAATAAAAATAAAATTGGGTTGCCTCCCAACAAGCGCTATCGTTTAACGCCCCTAGCTAGGCATAAAGGCGAAGATAAATCTAGGTATTGCCATAATAATAGGATAGATCACGAAAACTCATTTCATATTCTCTACGTTCAGCAGCAAGTTTTCTTTGAGGCAAGCAAAAGTAATCAAAAGGGCTAAATTTAAGGGGACAGAAGTTCCCAAGATCAATTTTGGGAGGTATAGGTTCCTCCTTTGGCCCTTCATATTGCACAACCAATTCATCATTATAAGCATTCTTTTGACAAAACTTTGTGAGCCTATACTCGAGAGAATATCCTAGCTCATTATTTTGAATAGCAAAATCATCATTAAGTTTGGAAATTCTATCAACTAGAACATTGGTAGGGACCTTTTTTCTAAGGTTCTCATTAAAAGCAACTTAGTCTAAAGATTGAAAGCGCATTATTTCCTCTTGATCAAAGAGGATTGCCTCTATGGGAGGACGGCCAGCGTCCACCCTATAGTGCACAAAGATTTCTTTGGCCTCGTTAATTATAAATCTGAACTCATGAGCCAAAAATATAGTAGCGGCACGCTTAACAGAAGAATGCTCAATATTAGAAAATTCTAGGAAAATCCTTTGTATGCAAGGATGCATGTGCGTAAATTTCCTTTCAAGTTCAACTACAAGCATGGCGATAGCGTCCGCAAGACTACTAGTTCTATGAAGGATAGAACTACCCATAGAAGGCAAAGCATCGGCACAAGTAAAGAAATCTTGGATAACTCCCTTCCTAATAATATTACTGCTACCAATCTGAAACTTTTATTATGTAAAATAGTAGGATCTTCAGGAGGGTCATCAAAAGCATCAAAATTTTCATATTATTATGCTTATGAACGATAACCTCCCCAGTTTCAGACATGATGGCAACAGATTGCAAAAAGAACAAGCACACAGAAGGCAGGAAGGAAAAAGAAGCAGATGGAATGAGAGGGCGAATAAAACGGCAAGGGTGAAGTGGGGGAGAGGAAAACGAGAGGCAAATGGCAAATAATGTAATGCGAGGGATAAGAGTTTGTGATGGGTACTTGGTATGTCTTGACTTGACTTGGCACGAATCTCCCCGGCAACGGCGCCAGAAATCCTTCTTGCTACCTCTTGAGCACTGCGTTGGTTTTCCCTTGAAGAGGAAAGGGTGATGCAGCAAAGTAACGTAAGTATTTCCCTCAGTTTTTGAGAACCAAGGTATCAATCCAGTAGGATATCATGCTCAAGTCCCACGCACCTACACAAACAAATAAGAACCTCGCAACCAACGTGATAAAGGGGTTGTCAAGCCCTTCTCGGTCACTTACAAGAGTGAGATCTGATACATATCATAAGATAATATTTTTGGTATTTTTATGATAAAGATGTAAAGTAAAATAAAAGGCAAAAGAAATAACTAAGTATTGGAAGATTAATATGATGAAAGATAGACCCGGGGGCCATAGGTTTCACTAGTGGCTTCTCTCAAGAGCATAAGTATTACTGCGGGTAAACGAATTACTGTCGAGCAATTGATAGAATTGAGCATAGTTATGAGAATATCTAGGTATGATCGTGTATATAGGCATCACGTCCGAGACAAGTAGACCGAAACGATTCTGCATCTACTACTATTACTCCACACATCGACCGCTATCCAGCATGCATCTAGAGTATTAAGTTCATAAGAACAGAGTAATGCTTTAAGGAAGATGACATGATGTAGAGGGATAAACTCATGCAATATGATATAAACCCCATCTTTTTATCCTCGATGGCAACAATACAATACGTGTCGGTTCCCTTTCTGTCACTGGGATCGAGCATCGCAAGATTGAACCCAAAGCTAAGCACTTCTCCCATTGCAAGAAAGATCATTCTAGTAGGCCAAACCAAACTAATAATTCAAAGAGACTTGCAAAGATAAACCAATCATACATAAAATAATTCGGAGGAGAATCAAATATTGTTCATAGATAATCTGGATCATAAACCCACAATTCATCGGATCTCGACAAACACACCGCAAAAGAATATTACATCGAATAGATCTCCAAGAGAATCGAGAACTTTGTATTGAGATCCAAAGAGAGATAAGAAGCCATCTAGCTAATAACTATGGACCCGTAGGTCTGAAGTAAACTACTCACACATCACCGGAGAGGCCATGGAGTTGATGTAGAGGCCCTCCATGATCAATGCCCCCTCCGGCGGAGCTCCAGAAAAGGCCCCGAGATGGGATCTCTCGAGTACAGAAGGTTGCGGTGGTGGAATTAGGTTTTCGTGGTGCTCCTAGATGTCTGGGGATACGTGGATATATATAGGAGGAAGAAGTACGTCGGTGGAGCAACGGAGGACCCACGAGGGTGGAGGGCGTGCCCAGGGGGTAGGCGCGTCCCCTGCCTCGTGCCTTCCTCCCTCGTTTCTTGACAGCCACTCCAAGTCTCCTGGATCACATTTGTTGAGAAAATCACGTTCCCGAAGGTTTCATTCCGTTTGGACTCCGTTTGATATTCCTTTTCTTTGAAACCCTAAAATAGGCAAAAAAACAGCAATTTGGGTTGGGCCTCCGGTTAGTAGGTTAGTCCCAAAAATGGTATAAAAGTGTAAAATAAAGCCCATTAACATCCAAAATAGATAATATAATAGCATGGAGCAATAAAAATTATAGATACGTTGGAGACGTATCAATGCCTACATAGAAATTGTGAAGAAGGACGGAAGTAGATAGCTTCCTAGAGGATCTATTCTGAGCATTGCAAATTCTATACCAAGCATCTTTTAAATTTTCTCCCTCCCTTTGTTGAAAATTGAGAACTTCATGCTCGGGAGGACTAACAATGATAGGATAATTAGCCATAACGACACACGGCAACACAAGAAGCAACCGAAAAGAGACGAACTAGAGAAGAGAAGGGGAACAAAAAAAGAGGGCGAATAAAATGGCAAGGGTGAATATGGGGAGAGGAAAACAAGAGGCAGGTGGCAAATAATGTAACGCGAGGGATAAGAGTTTGTGATAGGTACTTGGTATGTCTTGACTTGTGGTAGATCTCCCCGGCGACGGCGCCAGAAATCCTTCTTACTACCTCTTGAGCACTGCGTTGGTTTTCCCTTGAAGAGGAAAGGGTGATGCAGCAAAGTAGCATAGGTATTTCCCTCGGTTTTTGAGAACCAAGGTATCAATCCAGTAAGAGACTACATGCAAGTCCCTCGTACCTACACAAACAAATAAGAACCTCGCAACCAACGCGATAAAGGGGTTGTCAATCCCTTCACGGTCACTTACGAGAGTGAGATCTGATAGAGATAATAATAATAAGATAATTATTTTTGGTATTTTTATGATATATATTGGAATATAAAGATTGTAAAATAAACAGTGCCAGAAATAGCTAGTTGACGGGAGATTAATGTAGTAGAGAATAGACTCGGGGCCCATAGGTTTCACTAGTGGCTTCTCTCAAGATAGCATAAGTATTACGGTGGGTGAACAAATTACTGTCGAGCAATTGATAGAAAACTGCATAATTATGAGAATATCTAGGCATGATCATGTATATAGACATCACGTCCGTGACAAGTAGACCGAAACAATTCTGCATCTACTACTATTACTCCACACATCGACCGCTGTCCAGCATGCATCTAGAGTATTAAGTTCATAAGAACAGAGTAATGCATTAAGCAAGATGACATGATGTAGAGGGATAAACTCAAGCAATATGATATAAACCCCATCTTTTTATCCTCGATGGCAACAGTACAATATGTGCCTTGCTGCCCCTGTTGTCACTGGGAAAGGACACCGCAAGATTGAACCCAAAGCTAAGCACTTCTCCCATTGCAAGAAAGCTTAATCTAGTAGGCCAAACCAAACTGATAATTCAAAGAGACTTGCAAAGATAACCAATCACACATAAAATATTTCAGAGAAGAATCAAATATTGTTCATAGATAAACTTGATCATAAACCCACAATTCATCGGATCTCGACAAACACACCGCAAAAAGAGTTACATCGAATAGATCTCCAAGAAGATCAAGGAGAACATTGTGTTGAGATCCAAAGAGAGAGAAGAAGCCATCTAGCTAATAACTATGGACCCGAAGGTCTAAGGCAAACTACTCACACATCATCGGAGAGGCAATGGTGTTGATGTAGAAGCCCTCCGTGATCGATTCCCCCTCCGGCGGAGCTCCGGAAAAGGCCCCAAGATGGGATCTCTTGGGTACAGAAGGTTGCGGCGGTGGAAATAGGGTTTCGTGGTGCTCCTGGATGTTTTCGGGATATATGGGTATATATAGGAGGAAGAAGTAGGTCGGTGGAGCCACGAGGGGCCCACGAGGGTGGGGTGCGCCTAGGGGGCAGGCGCGCCTCCCTGCCTCATGGCCTCCTTGTTGATTTCTTAACGTCTACTCCAAGTCCCCTGGATCACATTTGTTCCAAAAAAAACACTCCCGAAGGTTTCATTCTGTTTGGATTCCATTTGATATTCCTTTTCTGCGAAACACTGAAAAAGGCAAAAAACAGCAATTTGCACTGGGCCTTGGGTTAGTAGGTTAGTCCCAAAAATAATATAAAAGTGTATAAATAAGCCCATTAACATCCAAAACAGATAATATAATGGCATGGAACAATCAAAAATTATAGATACATTGGAGACGTATCAACATCTGTTCGAGTGAAGTCACTCAGTTCAAAGGATGGAAAGGAAGAAATATCAAAGTATATAGTCAGCAAGTTGTTACCTCCCATGGTTGCTACTTCATCCTGAGCATCCTTCAGATTCTTCCTAGCAAGCTCCAGATCAAGCTTGAGTTGGATCTTCTCCTTCTCGAGGGCAGCATACTAAGTCCCAAGCTCACAAGATTTCTATGATCAACAAAAGACAATTCAGTCGACAAAAAGAAAGACCCTTTACTTCCGAGTAAAGAAGAGCAAGTTCAGATTGTTGTTGTTAAAGGAGCTCTAAGACCACCGCCGAATCAAACATTCAACAGCAGTCGCGGGGACTACACCCAGTGAGTGCACTCAATGTGCCCCCACCGGTTCGATTTCCCACTCAGTACGGCCTGCCCAGCTCGAGTGGAAGAAAAAAATCCTTGTTCTCAGACCCTTGTCAACTGCCCGCAGTCGACGGTGGTCTCGGGGACTACACCTAGTGGGTGCACTCAGCGTGCCCCCACTGGACCCGGAACCCACTCAACACGGCCTGACCGACCCGAGTGATGAGCAACAAACCAACATATTCTAAAGACCCCCGCCGAATCAAACATTCGACGGTGGTCTCGGGGACTACACCCAGTGGGTGCACTCAGCATGCCCCCACTGGACCAGGAACCCACTCGACACGACCTGACTGACTCGAGTGGAAGGACTACAAAGAAAAAGAAAGCACCCAGTGGGTGTACAGATGCAAGGTTCAGACCCATGATAGATGCACATTAAATTTTCCAAAACGCTCATCCATGGACATCTTACGAATAATAAAGCAACAGTTTTCAAGTAGCATATCCTAGCAGAGCAAGGTTCAAACTGAAAAGCCAATCGGAAATCAACTTACAATCGTACTTACTCGGACATTGGTCTGGAAGGCAGAGCTGGCGTCGTAAGCAGCCTTACTTGTCTCATACACCACCTTCAGCTGCTCCATCATTAGGCCAGCTTGGATCATTGCTTCCTTGGCGGCTCCTGTCTGGTCCTCCGAGACATGATGCAGAGCGAATCGAGTCGACAATGGAGTCGATGATGCAGCTGGAGGGCTCAGAGTTTGGGGTTGCCCAGTCGGACCCGAAGTTTGAACAGTCGATGTTGGAGGCTGGTCAGTCGACAAAGGGACAGCAAAAGAAACAGCAGCTCGAGACGTGTCACCAAGTTCTTGAACAACGGGCTCGGACAGCGGGTGAGATGCCCGACTGTGAGGCACTCTCTTGCTCAGAGCCCTGCCCCTTCTTCCTGCACTCCTTGGCGGTTCATCTTCATCATCGTCGTCTGGAAGCTGGATAACATTTGTTGGGCCTGCAAACACTCGACAGTGAGATTCCAGTCGACCACCAAAACAGTTGATAAGGTGTGACCATGTCTGCGGTATCGTACCTGCTCGAGAAGTAGCCATGTCCGTGGTGTCCGCATCAGCTTGCTCATCATCGACCTCCATGCGGGATGCCCCAGAAGTAGCAGCTATGGAAATCCAGAATCTCACTCGGTCAAACAAACAAGAAGGTCCACAACAGTAATGAAGGAAAAGGAAAAGAAACATTTACGCTGAAGCAACAGGCACGGCCACCTTGATCCTGGGCAGAGCCTTCCGAGGCTTGGGCGGAGCGACTTTGGCTTGCTTCACGGTCTTCTCTATCGGCTCTGGAGTTGATGTCCGAGTGTGCTTTGGAATCCTCGTACTCGATGTTGTTGCCTTGCTGTGGCCACCCGCAGGATCTTGTGACTGCTTGGAGCGTCGCTCGGAGCGTGGTAGTGACTCGACCTCCTCACTGTCATCAGAGTCTTCGTTGTAGTCATCGATGTCATCTGCATAGTCAATATCAGTGCTCCCGCCTTCACTCTCTGCTCCTCCAAGGTGCTGCTTGATACGTCTCCAACGTATCTATAATTTTTTATTGTTCCATGCTATTATATATCAACCTTGGATGTTTTATATGCATTTATATGCTATTTTATATGATTTTTGGTACTAACCTATTAACCTAGAGCCCAGTGCCAGTTTCTGTTTTTTCCTTGTTTTAGGGTTTCGAAGAAAAGGAATATCAAACGGAGTCCAAACGGAATGAAACCTTCGGAAAAGTTATTTTTGGAAAGAAAACAATACACGAGACTTGGAGTGCACGTCAGGGGATCAACAAGGAAGCCATGAGGCAGGGGGGCGCGCCCACCACCCCTGGGCGCGCCCTCCACCCTCGTGGGCCCCTCGTGGCTCCCTAATGTATTTGTTCTGCCTATATATATATATACGCAAAAACTATCGGGGAGCACAATAGATCGGGAGTTCCGCCGCCAAAAGCCTCCGTAGCCACCAAAAGCCAGTCTAGACCCGTTCCGACACCCTGCCGGAGGGGGCAATCCTTCTCCGGTGGCCATCTTCATCATCCCGGTGCTCTCCATGACGAGGAAGGAGTAGTTCTCCCTCGGGGCTGAGGGTATGTACCAGTAGCTATGTGTTTCATCTCTCTCTCTCTCTCTCTCGTGTTCTTGAGGTGATACGATCTTGATGTATCGCGAGCTTTGCTATTATATTTGGATCCTATGATGTTTCTCCTCCCCCTCTCTCTCTCTTGTAATGGATTGAGTTTCCCCTTTGAAGTTATCTTATCGGATTGAGTCTTTAAAGATTTGAGAACACTTGATGTATGTCTTGCCGTGCGTATCTGTGGTGACAATGGGATATCACGTGATTCACTTGATGTATGTTTTGGTGATCAACTTGCGGGTTCCGCCCATGAACCTATGCATAGGGGTTGGCACACGTTTTCGTCGTGATTCTCCAGTAGAAACTTTGGGGCACTCTTTGAGGTTCTATGTGTTGGTGGAATAGATGAATCTGAGATTGTGTGATGCATATCGTATAATCATACCCATGGATACTTGAGGTGACATTGGAGTATCTAGGTGACATTAGGGTTTTGGTTGATTTGTGTCTTAAGGTGTTATTTCAGTACAAACTCAAGGGCTGTTTGTGACACTTATAGGAATAGCCCAACTGATTGATTGGAAAGAATAACTTTGAGGTGGTTTCGTACCCTACTATAATCTCTTTGTTTGTTCTCCGCTATTAGTGACTTTTGAGTGACTCTTTGTTGCATGTTGAGGGATAGTTATGTGATCCAATTATGTTATTATTGTTGAGAGAACTTGCACTAGTGAAAGTATGAACCCTAGGCCTTGTTTCAATGCATTGCAATACCGTTTACGCTCACTTTTACCATTAATTACCTTGCTGTTTTTATAATTTCAAATTACAAATACCTTTAGCTACCATCCATATTGCACTTGTATCGCCATCTCTTCGCCGAACTAGTGCACCTATACAATTTACCATTGTATTGGGTGTGTTGGGGACACAAGAGACTCTTTGTTATTTGGTTGCAGGGTTGCTTGAGAGAGACCATCTTCATCCTACGCCTCCTACGGATTGATAAACCTTAGGTCATCCACTTGAGGGAAATTTGCTACTGTCCTACAAACCTATGCACTTGGAGGCCCAACAACGTCTACAAGAAGAAGGTTGTGTAGTAGACATCACTGCTCTCCGTTCGGCATAGAGTACATGTTGGTGAAAACCTACAAGACATAGGTTGCAAGTATCAGTCGGATTCCGGGATAATTGAATATTGAACAAGACATAAACACTCGACAAAACATGCCTGACCTCTCATGGGGCGTTTTGGGCATCGAATGGCAAGATCCTCTTGGCTCCACATGGGTTGTCCTAGTTACCAGTGATGCTCCGAAGCCACTGGGCCACCGTCTCCTCGCCGACCTCCTCCAGGTGAGTCCGAGCGGTGTCTTCTGGGGCTGAGTACATCCACATGGGGTGGTCATGAGCTTGCAAGGGTTGGATGCATCGACTGAGGAACACCTCCAACAGATCCATGCCAGTCACTCCATCCTGGACCAACGCAACAACCGCATTGACCAAAATAACTACGTCACCCTTCTCCTCCGTGGATACAGCCAATGAACGAGGGTTGTGGGATCTCTTCGGAGTGAAAGGGGGAAGACCATTCGACTGACTAGGAGTCGGGACATCTTTGCAGTAAAACCAAGTCGACTGCCACCCCCTAACCGATTCAGGAAAGATCATAGGAGGAAAAGAGCTCCTACCTCTCATCTGGATTCCTAATCCCCTGCACATCTAGATCACATGCGTCCTCTCATCAGTCGGATTTGCTTTCTTTACCGACTGAGATCGGCAAGTGAAGATATGCTTAAACAATCCCTAGTGCGGGTGGCACCCAAGGAAGTTTTCACACATCGAAACGAATCCAGCAAGATGAGAGATGGTATTGGGAGGAAAATGGCGGATCTGGGCACCAAAGAAGTTCAAGAAGCCTTGAAAGAACGGGTGAGGGGCAAAGAGAAACCTCGCTCGACATGTGTCGTGAGGAGAACGCGCTTGCCCTCGCGCGGCTCGGGCTCGGTCTCCCCCTCTGGCAACCTCCACGGCCCCTCCACAATTAGTCCATCCGTGGCGAGATTCACCAGATCCTCCTCCGTGATGGAAGAAGGGGTCCAATCCGTGTGGATCCAATCATGCAGAAGAGCGGACCGCGAGGTCGACCCCTTCACCGCCTTCTTGCCCTTAGCCATCGCCTTCTTTGCGCGCTCCAGAGCCACGGTCTTGTCTTTCGCCATTGATGCGGAGCCCGAGAGGAGTGGGATGAAGGGCGTGGCGTTGGGGGAGACAAGGCAGAGAAGCAGAGAGGAAAGAGGCGAATGGAGAAGCACAGTACCATGCATCGATAGTAGTGCCATTTATGGCCACACATCCAAGTGACTGGCCCGTGGGCCATCCAATCCTAGCGCACCCCGCAAATGGCGCCGACCCAATACGTGCCGAAAAATGCGGCGCGAGGATCGAGGAGTCCCTATCCGCCTGTCCCGCTTACCGCGCCACCTCCCGTCCCGCGTGCTTCTCCAAATTTCGAATCCCGCGAGATCTGGCCACCGTAGAGCAGTCGATCACACCAGAGATATCCAAATCCAGTCTACTCAAAGACATAAAACATAATTCACTCAGAAATTCCAGAAGCCAAAATTGATCAAGGTGATTGATGAAGGGTTAAAGTACCAGCATGCTTTCAGACCCCTAAGGAAATGTCTCTGAGACATTGAATTGGGTCGGGATCAACTTCAACCCTTCTTCACTTGGTCCTCAATCCTTTCGGGGGCTAATAATGATGACATGTAACTAGGGTAGGGTCATAGGCCTGACCTACATGACCTACCAAAGGACACTACACAAGAGGCCAAGACCCACAAAGATAAATGAGAGATGTCGACTGAAACCATCATGAGGTGTCGTACACTCGACATAAGACCTCACTCGGATATCCCAATTCCACTCGACCATTGCTATTTCACTCGACTGTACAAGAATTCACTCGGAGTATGATACGTCCATTTTGCATCATGCTTTCATATCAATATTTATTGCATTATGGGCTGTTATTACACATTATATCACAATACTTATGCCTATTCTCTCTTATTTTACAAGGTTTACATGAAGAGGGGGAATGCCGGCAGCTGGAATTTTGGGCTAGAAAGGAGCAAATATTAGAGACCTATTCTGCACAACTCCAAAAGTCGTGAAACTTCACGGGAGCACGTTTCAGAATATATAAAAAATATTGGGCAAAAGAAGTACCAGAGGGGGCCACCCACCATCCACGAGGGTGGGGGCGCGACCTACCCCCCTGGGCGCGCCCTCCTGCCTCGTGGGCCCCCTGGCAGCCCTCTGATGCCCATCTTTGGCTATATGGAGTCTTTCGTCGTGGAAAAAATCATAAGCAAGCTTTGGGGAAGAAACTCTGCCGCCATGAGGCGGAACCAATCTAGGGCTCCAGCGGAGCTGTTCTGCTGGGGAAACTTCCCTCCGGGTAGGGATGAAAACGGAGCGGAAATGGACGGAACTGGGTGCTATCATATTTGTTTTCATATTTTCTTGCAGAAGCGGAAATGAATACGGAAACCCCGGAAATGAATACGGAAACAAATACTACCGGAAACAGACACGGAGCAAATACAGAGCGGACACGAAAACAGAACGGTGTGTTGACCGGAACATAAAACCCGCTTGAATCATAGAGAAATACACACAAAAAACAAAGAAATTTAAGAAATTTTTAACATGGCTACATGATAATATGGTTGTGTTGGTAACATAGGGTAGTATTGTAATAGTACATGACAATTCCGTATTGTGTCTAGTTGAGAATGTGTGTGGAAGTAAAAGCTGGTCCTCAAATGATTCAGTCTGCTCACTGTGTCATTGTGTGTTGTTTGGTAATTGGGCTACAAAGCAGCCATGGGCCTATAGTAGAAATGGAAATTCCATATTCACGGAAACGGAAAGTTCCGTTTCCGCGTCTGTTCCACCAGAAAACACCGTTCCGTTTTTGTTTCCGTTTCCGCATAAAAAATTCCACTTCCATTTCCATTTTGCAAATTTCTGTTTCCGTTTTCATATTTCCTCTCCATTTCCATTTTTCCTCCGGAAAAGCGGAAACTTTCCACTCCATTTTCATCCCTACCTCCGGGAGGGGGAAATCATCACCATCGTCATCACCATCGATCCTCTCATTGGGAGGGGGTCAATCTCCATCAACATCTTCACCAGCACCATCTCATCTCAAACCCCAGTTCATCTCTTGTATCCAATCTTTGTCTCAAAACCTCAGATTGGTACATGTGGGTTGCTAGTATAGTGTTGATTACTCCTTGTAGTTGATGCTAGTTGGTTTACTTGGTGGAAGATCATATGTTCAGATCCATTATGCATATTAATACTCCTCTAATTATGAACATGAATATGATTTGTGAGTAGTTACGTTTGTTCCTGAGGACATGGGAGAAGTCTTGCTATAAGTAGTCATGTGAATTTGATATTCGTTCGATATTTTGATGAGATGTATGTTGTCTTTCCTCTAGTGGTGTCATGTGAACATCGACTACATGACACTTCACCATTGTTTGGGCCTAGAGGAAGGCATTGGGAAGTAATAAGTAGATGATGGGTTTCTAGAGTGACAGAAGCTTAAACCCTAGTTTATGCGTTGCTTCGTAAGGGGCTGATTTGGATCCATATGTTTCATGTTATGGTTAGGTTTACCTTAATACTTCTGTTGTAGTTGCGGATGCTTGCAATAGGGGTTAATCATAAGTGGGATGCTTGTCCAAGGAAGGCCAGTACCCAAGCACCGGTCCACCCACATATCAAATTATCAAAGTACCGAACGTGAATCATATGAACGTGACGAAAACTACCTTGACGATAATTCCCATGTGTCCTCGGGAGCGCTTTCCTTATATAAGAGTTTGTCTAGGCTTGTCCTTTGCTACAAAAAGGATTGGGCCATCTTGTTGCACCTTATTTACTTTTACTATTTGTTGCCCGTTACAAATTACCTTATCACAAAACTATCTGTTACCGATAATTTCAGTGCTTGCAGAGAATACCTTGCTGAAAACTGCTTATAATTTCCTTCCGCTCCTCGTTGGGTTCGACACTCTTACTTATCGAAAGGACTATGATAGACCCCCTATACTTGCAGGTCATCAAGACTCTTTTCTGCGCCGTTGCCGGGGAGTGAAGCACCTTTGGTAGGTGGAATTTGGTAAGGGAAAATTTATATAGTGTGCTGAAATTTACTGTCACTTGTTACTATGGAACATAATCCTTTGAGGGGCTTGTTCGGGGTATCTTCACTCCAACCAGTAGAGCAAAGAGTTGCTCCTCAACCTACCAAACCTACTGAAAATGTTTACATTGAAATTCCTTTGGGTATGATAGAGAAACTGCTAGCTAATCCTTTTTCAGGAGATGGAACATTACATCCCGATTTGCACCTAATCTATGTGGATGAAGTTTGTGGATTATTTAAGCTTGCAGGTATGCCCGAGGATGTTATCAAGAAGAAGGTCTTCCCTTTATCTTTGAAGGGAAATGCATTGACATGGTTTAGGCTATATGATGATACGGGATCATGGAACTACAACCGATTGGAATTGGAATTTCATCAGAAGTTTTATCCTATGCATCTTGTTCATCGTGATCGTAATTATATATATAATTTTTGGCCTCGCAAAGGAGAAAGCATCGCTTAAGCTTGGGGGAGGCTTAAGCCAATGTTATATTCATGCCCCAATCATGATCTCTCAAGAGAAATTATTATTCAAATTTTTTATGCTCGGCTTTCTCTCGATAATCGCTCCATGCTCGATACTTCTTATATTGTCTCTTTTATGATGAAGACTATTGAATTAAAATGGGATTTATTGGAAAGAATTAAACGCAACTATGAAGATTGGGATCTTGACGAAGGTAAGGAGTCAGGTATAACACCTAAGTTTGATTGTGTTAAATTTTTTATGGATACCGATGCTTTCCATGAATTTAGCACTAAATATGGACTTGACTCTGATATAGTAGCTTCTTTCTATGAATCCTTTGCTACTCATGTTGATCTCCCTAAGGAGAAGTGGTTTAAATATAGTCCTCCCATTGAAGTAAAAGTAGTTGCACCTATTAAAGTTGAAGCAAAGAATATCACTTATAATGATCATGTTGTTCCTACTACTTATATTGAGAAACCACCTTTCCCTATTAGAATAAAGGATCATGCTAAAGCTTCAACTATTGTTCGTAAGAGTAATACTAGAACACCTACACCCCCTGAGCAAATTAAAGTTGAACCTAGTATTGCTATAGTTAAAGATCTCTTGGCCGATAATATTGATGGGCATGTTATTTACTTTTGTGATGAAGCTGCTAGAATTGCTAGACCCGATACTAAAAATAAACATAGACCTGTTGTAGGCATGCTTGTTATTTCTGTTAAAATAGGAGATCATTGCTATCATGGCTTATGTGATATGGGTGCTAGTGCAAGTGCAATACCTCATTCCTTATATAAAGAAATTATGCATGATATTGCACCTGCTGAGATTGAGGAAATTGATGTTACAATTAAGCTTGCCAATAGAGACACTATTTCACCAGTGGGGATTGTTAGAGATGTTGAAGTCTTGTGTGGGAAAGTTAAATATCCTAGTGATTTTCTTGTTCTTGGTTCCCCACAAGATAACTTTTGTCCTGTTATATTTTGTACACCCTTCTTGAATACTGTTAATGCTAAGATAGATTGCAATAAGGATATAGTTTCTGTTGGTTTAGGGGATATGTCTCATGAATTTAATTTTGCTAAATTTCATAAACAACCCCATGATAAAGAATTGCCTAGTAAAGATGAAATTATTGGTCTTGATTCTATTGCCATGCCTCCTAGTGATCCTTTAGAACAATATTTGCTAGACCATGAAAACGATATGTTTATGAATGAAAGAAGGGAAATAGATGAAGTATTCTTTAAACAAGGACCTATTTTGAAACACAACTTGCCTGTTGAAATCCTAGGGGATCCTCCTGCACTTAAGGGTGATCCCGTGTTTCAGCTTAAACCTTTACCTGATACTCTTAAATATGCTTATCTTGATGAGAAAGAGATATATCTTGTTATTATTAGTGCTAACCTTTCAGAGCATGAAGAAAAGAAATTGTTGAAAACTCTGAAGAAGCACCATGCTGCTATAGGATATACTCTTGATGATCTTAAGGGCATTAGTCCCACTCTCTGCCATCACAAAATAAAATTGGAGAAAGATGTGAAACCGGTTGTTGATCACCAACGACGGTTAAATCCTAAGATGAAAGAAGTGGTAAGAAAAGAAATACTAAAGCTTCTGGAGGCAGGTATAATTTACCCCGTTGCTGATAGTCAATGGGTAAGTCCTGTCCATTGTGTCCCTAAGAAGGGAGGTATTACTGTTGTTCCTAATGATAAAGATGAATTGATCCCACAAAGAATTGTTATAGGTTATAGAATGGTAATTGATTTCCGCAAATTAAATAAAGCTACTAAAAAGGATCATTAACCTTTACCTTTTATTGATCAAATGCTAGAAAGATTATCCAAACATACACATTTTTGCTTTCTAGATGGTTATTCTGGTTTCTCTCAAATACCTGTGTCAAAAGAGGATCAAGAAAAGACAACTTTTACTTGCCCTTTCGGTACCTTTGCTTATATACTATGCCTTTTGGTTTATGCAATGCACCTGCTACCTTTCAAAGATGTATGACAGCTATATTCTCTGACTTTTGTGAAAAGATTGTCAAGGTTTTCATGGATGATTTCTCAGTATATGAAACTTCTTTTGATGATTGTTTAAGCAACCTTGATCGAGTTTTGCAGAGATGTGAAGAAACTAATCTTGTCTTGAATTGGGAGAAGTGCCACTTTATGGTTAATGAAGGTATTGTCTTGGGGCATAAAATTTCTGAAAGAGGTATTGAAGCTGATAAAGCTAAAGTTGATGCTATTGAAAAGATGCCGTGTCCTAAGGACATTAAAGGTATAAGAAGTTTCCTTATTCATGCCGGTTTTATAGGAGCTTCATTAAGGACTTCTCTAAAATTTCTAGGCCTCTGACTAATCTCCTAAAAAAGATGTTCCTTTTGTTTTTGATGATGAATGTGTAGAAGCATTCGAAATACTTAAGAAAGCGTTGATTTCTGCACCTATTGTTCAGCCTCCTGATTGGAATTTACCATTTGAAATCATGTGTGATGCTAGTGATTATGTTGTAGGGGCTGCTCTAGGACAAAGAGTTGATAAGAAATTAAATGTTATTCAATATGCTAGTAAAACTCTAGACGGTGCTCAAAGAAATTATGCTACTACTGAAAAAGAATTTTTAGCAGTTGTGTTTGCTTGTGATAAGTTCAGACCTTATATTGTTGATTCTAAAGTAACTGTTCACACTGATCATACTGCTATTAAATATCTTATGGAAAAGAAAGATGCTAAACCTAGACTTATTAGATGGGTTCTCTTGCTACAATAATTTGATTTGCATATTATTGATAGAAAGGGAGCTGAGAACCCCGTTGCACACAACTTGTCTAGGTTAGAGAATGTTCTTGATGACCCACTACCTATTGATGATAGCTTTCCTGATGAACAATTAGCTGTGATAAATGCTTCTCGTACTACTCCATGGTATGCTGATTATGCTAATTATATTGTTGCTAAGTTTATACCACCTAGTTTCACATACCAGCAAAAGAAAGAGTTCTTCTATGATTTAAGACATTACTTATGGGATGACCCACATCTTTATAAAGAAGGAGTGGATGGTGTTATTAGACGTTGTGTACCTGAGCATGAACATGAACAGATCCTACGCAAGTGTCACTCCGAGGCTTATGGAGGACACCATGCTAGAGATAGAACTGCACATAAGGTATTGCAATCCGGTTTTTATTGGCCTACTCTCTTCAAGGATGCCCGTAAGTTTGTTTTGTCTTGTGATGAATGTCAAAGAATTGGTAATATTAGTAGACATCAAGAAATGCCTATGAATTATTCACTTGTTATTGAACCATTTGATGTTTGGGGCTTTGATTATATGGGACAGTTTCCTTCCTCCAATGGGTATACACATATTTTAGTTGCTGTTGATTACGTTACTAAGTGGGTAGAAGCTATTCCAGCTAGTAGTGCTGATCATAACTCCTCTATTAAGATGCGTAAAGAAGTTATTTTTCCAAAGTTTGGAGTTCCTAGATACTTAATGACTGATGGTGGTTCACATTTTATTCATGGTGCTTTTCGTAAAATGCTTGCTAAGTATGATGTTAACCATATAATTGCATCTCCATACCATCCACAGTCTAGTGGTCAAGTAGAATTGAGTAATAGAGAGCTTAAATTAATTTTGCAAAAGACTGTTAATAGATCTAGGAAGAATTGGTCCAAGAAACTTGATGATGCATTATGGGCCTATAGAACTGCATACAAAAATCCTATGGGTATGTCTCCGTATAAAATGGTTTATGGAAAGGCATGTCACTTACCTCTTGAACTAGAACATAAGGCATATTGGTCCATTAAAGAGCTCAATTATGATTTCAAACTTGCCGGTGAGAAGAGGCTTTTTGACATTAGCTCACTTGATGAATGGAGAGCCCAGGCTTATGAGAATGCCAAACTGTTTAAAGAAAAGGTTAAAAGATGGCATGACAAAAGGATACAAAAACGTGAGTTTAATGTAGGTGATTATGTATTGTTATACAACTCTCGTTTAAGATTTTTTGCAGGTAAACTCCTCTCTAAATGGGAAGGTCCTTACGTCATCGAGGAGGTCTATCGTTCCGGTGCCATAAAAATCAACAACTCAGAAGGCACAAATCCGAGGGTGGTGAACGGTCAAAGAATCAAACATTATACCTCAGGTAATCCCATAAATGTTGAAACTAATGTTATTGAAACCATAACCCCGGAGGAATACATAAGGGACACTTTCCAAAACGTTTCAGACTCTGAAAAGGAATAGGTACGTGGTACGGTAAGTAAACCGACTCCAAAACAGTTCTAATGGCAATTTTTCTCTGTTTTGCAATATTTAAGAAAATGGGAAAATAAGAAGTAGTCCGGAAAGGACACAAGGCTTCCACGGGGGTGGAGGGCGCGCCCTACCCCCTGGGCGCGCCCCCAGCCTCGTGGGCACCTCGTGTGCTCTCCGGACTCTGTTTTCTTGCACGGTACTTCTTTCGGTCGGTAAAAATTCATTATATAATCTCCTGAAGGTTTTGACCACCGTACCACGCAAATATCCTCTGTTTTGTTTCGAGCTGTTTCTGCTGTAGACATAGAGCAAGATGTCTTCTCAAGAGTCAGTCGGGGAGAGTCGGGTGTCTCATCCGACACCGGGGCCAAGAGCAAACAGCAATGCTGACCACTTTGGGCCATCAACTGAGGAAGAGATGGAGGCTGACTTGAAAAGGATAGATGCCATAGAGGAGGATGAAGAAGTTACTTCTCGTTTCCGAGCTGGATTCACGATGGGGGAACTACAAAGCTCAGCTATTCCAAACTCGGTCATCCCTTCCAATGTTAGATTTCTTTCTTATGAAAATATGAAAAAGAGTGTTACTTGTTCTCCCGCAGCTATGCAACATCCTTGGGTGAAAGGAGCTTTAGCCATCAGGGGCAAGCTTCGTAAGGAAATAATGGACCTCAACCAGCAAGTCAATAAGCTCGAGGAAGAGAATCGTATCCTGAGGGGCATCATCGCTAAGAATATCGCATCACCACCCCCGAAGAAAGAGACATAAGCACATGGGTATGGGCACTCCCCTAGGTAACTGCCAAGCTTGGGGGAGTGCCCCGGTATCGTATCATCATCACACTTTTATCTTTGCCATTTTTCTTAGTTTGATCCTCTTGGTAATATATTGATCTAGTAGAATAAAGTTTTAGTATGATCTAGTTTTGAGTTTTGCTTTATGCTCCTTCTATGTAATCGAGTCTGTGAGCTATATATAATAAAGATTAGTGTTGAGTCAAGGGCTTGATTATCTTACTATGATCTTGAGGGAATAAAATAAAAGAAAAAGAATAAAAAGAAATAAAGGGATCATGTGGATCTTATGGAGAGTAATGACTTCACATATAAAGAGTATGATGAATAAAAGTTGTTGAGAGTTGACAAACATACTTTTGGTCATCATTGCAATTAATAGGAAGTAATAAAGAAAGAGAGGTTTTCACATATAAATATACTATCTTGGACATCTTTTATGATTGTGAGCACTCATTAAAATATGGCATGCTAAAGAGTTGAGGTTGGACAAGGAAGACAACGTAATGGGTTATGTTTTCTTACATCTGAGATAAATTATATTGTCATGGATCATCCAACATGTTGAGCTTGCCTTTCCCTCTCATGCTAGCCAAATTCTTTGCACCAAGTAGAGATACTACTTGTGCTTCCAAATATTCTTAAACCCAGTTTTGCCATGAGAGTCCACCATATCTACCTATGGATTGAGTAAGATCCTTCAAGTAAGTTGTCATTGTTGCAAGCAATAAAAATTGCTCTTTAAATATGTATGGCTTATTAGTGTGGAGAAAATAAGCTTTATACGATCTTGTGATGTGGAAGAAATAAAAGCGACGGACTGCATAATAAAGGTCCATATCACAAGTGGCAATATAAAGTGACGTTCTTTTGCATTAAGATTTTGTGCATCCAACCATAAAAGCGCATGACAACCTTTGCTTCCCTCTGCGAAGGGCCTATCTTTTATTCTTGTCTATTACTTCATATAAGAGTCATGGTGATCTTCATCTTTCCTTTTTACATTTTATCCTTTGGCAAGCACAATGTGTTGGAAAGATCCGGATATATATAGCTAATTGGAGGTGAGTTTTCATGAACTATTATTGTTGACATTACCCTTGAGGTAAAAGGTTGGGAGGCGATACTATAAGCCCCTATCCTTCTCTGTGTCCGTTTAAAACATCATACCCATAAATATTGCGTGAGTGTTAGCAATTGTGAAGACTAAATGATAGTTGAGTATGTGGACTTGCTGAAAAGCTCTTGTTGACTCTTTCCTATGTTATGATAAATTGCAATTGCTTCAATGACTGAGATTATAGTTTGTTGGTTCTCAATGAAGTTTCTGATTCATACTTGAAATTGTGATTGAATTGTTACTTTAGCATAAGAGATCATATGACAATATATGTATATGTTGTTGTTCTAAGAATGACCATGATGCCCTCATGTCTGTATTTTATTTTATCGACACCTCTATCTCTAAACATGTGGACATATTTTTTGATTTCGGCTTTCGCTTGAGGAAAAGCGAGGTCTAAGCTTGGGGGAGTTGATACGTCCATTTGCATCATGCTTTCATATCAATATTTAATGCATTATGGGCTGTTATTACACATTATATCACAATACTTATGCCTATTCTCTCTTATTTTACAAGGTTTACATGAAGAGGGGGAATGCCGGCAGCTGGAATTCTGGGCTGGAAAGGAGCAAATATTAGAGACCTATTCTGCACAACTCCAAAAGTCGTGAAACTTCACGGGAGCACGTTTCAGAATATATAAAAAATATTGGACAAAAGAAGTACCAGAGGGGGCCACCCACCATCCACGAGGGTGGGGGCGCGCCCTCCTGCCTCGTGGGCCCCCTGGCAGCCCTCTGATGCCCATCTTTGGCTATATGGAGTCTTTCGTCGTGGAAAAAATCATAAGCAAGCTTTGGGGAAGAAACTCCGCCGCCACGAGGCGGAACCTTGGCGGAACCAATCTAGGGCTCCAGCGGAGCTGTTCTGCCGCGGAAACTTCCCTCCGGGAGGGGGAAATCATCACCATCGTCATCACCATCGATCCTCTCATCGGGAGGGGGTTAATCTCCATCAACATCTTCACCAGCACCATCTCATCTCAAACCCCGGTTCATCTCTTGTATCCAATCTTTGTCTCAAAACCTTAGATTGGTACATGTGGGTTGCTAGTATAGTGTTGATTACTCCTTGTAGTTGATGCTAGTTGGTTTACTTGGTGGAAGATCATATGTTCAGATCCATTATGCATATTAATACTCCTCTGATTATGAATATGAATATGATTTGTGAGTAGTTACGTTTGTTCCTGAGGACATGGGAGAAGTCTTGCTATAAGTAGTCATGTGAATCTGATATTCGTTCGATATTTTGATGAGATGTATGTTGTCTTTCCTCTAGTGGTGTCATGTGAACATCGACTACATGACACTTCACCATTGTTTGGGCCTAGAGGAAGGCATTGGGAAGTAATAAGTAGATGATGGGTTTCTAGAGTGACGGAAGCTTAAACCCTAGTTTATGTGTTGCTTCGTAAGGGGCCGATTTGGATCCATATGTTTCATGTTATGGTTAGGTTTACCTTAATACTTCTGTTGTAGTTGCGGATGCTTGCAATAGGGGTTAATCATAAGTGGGATGCTTGTCCAAGGAAGGGCAGTACCCAAGCACCGGTCCACCCACATATCAAATTATCAAAGTACTGAACGCGAATCATATGAACGTGATGAAAACTAGCTTGACGATAATTCCCATGTGTCCTCGAGAGCGCTTTCCTTTATATAAGGGTTTGTCAAGGCTTGTCCTTTGCTACAAAAATGATTGGGCCATCTTGCTGCACCTTATTTACTTTTACTATTTGTTACCCGTTACGAATTACCTTATCACAAAACTATCTGTTGCCGATAATCTCAGTGCTTGCAGAGAATACCTTGCTGAAAACTTCTTATCATTTCCTTCTGCTCCTCGTTGGGTTCAACACTCTTACTTATCAAAAGGACTATGATAGATCCCCTATACTTGTGGGTCATCAGAGTACAGAATAGCTAGAGTCACCCAGGATGGCAACGGTCAGGCATTCACTCTGTCGTCATAAAGACCATTTAATACGGGTGTTACCAGTAATGTTCATGAATTAACTCTCATTGAACCCCTGTGTAACTAAGGGCTGCGAGGTGCCGGCGCACTCTTGAAGGAAATATGCCCTAGAGGCAATAATAAAGTTATTATTTATTTCCTTATATCATGATAAATGTTTATTATTCATCCTAGAATTGTATTAACTGGAAACATAATACATGTGTGAATACATAGACAAACAGAGTGTCACTAGTATGCCTCTACTTGACTAGCTCGTTAATCAAAGATGGTTATGTTTCCTAACCATGGACAAAAGAGTTGTTATTTGATTAACGAGATCACATCATTAGTCGAATGATCTGATTGACATGACCCATTCCATTAGCTTAGCACCCGATCGTTTAGTATGTTGCTATTGCTTTCTTCATGACTTATACATGTTCCTATGACTATGAGATTATGCAACTCCCGTTTGCCGGAGGAACACTTTGGGTGCTACCAAACGTCACAACGTAACTGGGTGATTATAAAGGAGTACTACAGGTGTCTCCAAAGGTACATGTTGGGTTGGCGTATTTCGAGATTAGGATTTGTCACTCCGATTGTCGGAGAGGTATCTCTGGGCCCTCTTGGTAATGCACATCACATAAGCCTTGCAAGCATTACAACTAATGTGTTAGTTGTGAGATGATGTATTACGGAACGAGTAAAGAGACTTGCCGGTAACGAGATTGAACTAGGTATTGGATACCGACGATCGAATCTCGGGCAAGTAACATACCGATGACAAAGGGAACAACGTATGTTGTTATGCGGTCTGACCGATAAAGATCTTCGTAGAATATGTAGGAGCCAATATGGGCATCCAGGTCCCGCTATTGGTTATTGACCGGAGATGTGTCTCAGTCATGTCTACATTGTTCTCGAACCGTAGGGTCTGCACGCTTAACGTTACGATGACAGTTATTATGAGTTTATGCATTTTGATGTACCGAAGATAGTTCGGAGTCCTGAATGTGATCACGGACATGACGAGGAGTCTCGAAATGGTCGAGACATAAAGATTGATATATTGGATGACTATATTCGGACACCGGAAGTGTTCCGGGTGATTTCGGAGAAAACCGGAGAGCCGGAGGGTTACCGGAACCCTACCGGGAGAAGTAATGGGCCTTATGGGCTTTAGTGGAGAGAGAGAAGGGCTTCCAGAGGTGGGCCGCGCGCCACCTCCTCCCTGGTCCGAATTGGACTAGGGGAGGGGGGCGGCGCCCCCGCTTTCCTTCTCCCACTCCACCTCTTTCCCCCTCCTAGTAGGAGTCCTACTCCTACTAGGAGGAGGACTCCTCCTTGGCGCACCACACCTGGCCGGCCGGCCTCCTCCCCTTGCTCCTTTATATACGGGGGCAGGGGGCACCCCAAGACACACAAGTTGATCCACGTGATCGTTCCTTAGCCGTGTGCGGTGCCCCCTGCCACCATATTCCACCTCGATCATATCGTTGTAGTGCTTAGGCGAAGCCCTGCGTCGGTAGAACATCAAGATCGTCATCACGCCGTCGTGCTGACGGAGCTCCTCCCCGAAGCTTTGCTGGATCGGAGCCCAGGGATCATCATTGAGCTGTACGTGTGCTAAGAACTCGGAGGTGCCGGAGTAACGGTGCTTGGATCGGTCGGATCGGGAAGAAGACGTACGACTACTTCCTCTATGTTGTGTCAACGCTTCCGTTGCGATCTACAAGGGTATGTAGATCAGACTCTCCCCCTCGTTGCTATGCATCACCATGATCTTGCGTGTGCGTAGGAAAATTTTGAAATTACTACCTTCCCCAACAGTGGCATCCGAGCCTAGGTTTTATGGTTTGATGTTATATGCATGAGTAGAACACAAGTGAGTTGTGGGCGATACAAGTCATACTGCCTACCAGCATGTCATACTTTGGTTCAGCAGTATTGTTGGACGAGACGACCCGGACCAACCTTACGCGTACGCTTACGCGAGGCCGGTTCCCTCGACGTACTTTGCACATAGATGGCTTGCGGGCGACTGTCTCTCCAACTTTAGTTGAACCGAGTATGGCTACGCCCGGTCCTTGAGAAGGTTAAAATGGAGTCTATTTGACAAACTATCGTTGTGGTTTTGATGCATAGGTGAGATTGGTTCTTGCTTAAGCCCGTAGCAGCCACGTAAAACTTGCAACAACAAAGTAGAGGACGTCTAACTTGTTTTTGCAGGGCATGTTGTGATGTGATATGGTCAAGACATGATGCTAAATTTTATTGTATGAGATGATCATGTTTTGTAACCGAGTTATCGGCAACTGGCAGGAGCCATATGGTTGTCGCTTTATTGTATGCAATGCAATCGCGATGTAATGCTTTACTTGATCACTAAACGGTAGCGATAGTCGTGGAAGCATAAGATTGGCGAGACGACAATGATGCTACGATGGAGATCAAGATGTCGCGCCGGTGACGATGGTGATCATGACGGTGCTTTAGAGATGGAGATCACAAGCACAAGATGATGATGGCCATATCATATCACTTATATTGATTGCATGTGATGTTTATCTTTTTATGCATCTTATCTTGCTTTGATTGACGGTAGCATTATAAGATGATCTCTCACTAATTATCAAGAAGTGTTCTCCCTGAGTATGCACCGTTGCGAAAGTTCTTCGTGCTGAGACACCACGTGATGATCGGGTGTGATAGGTTCTACGTTCAAATACAACGGGTGCAAAACAGTTGCACACGCGGAATACTCAGGTTATACTTGATGAGCCAAGCATATACAGATATGGCCTCGGAACACGGAGACCGAAAGGTCGAGCGTGAATCATATAGTAGATATGATCAACATAGTGATGTTCACCAATGAAACTACTCCATCTCACGTGATGATCGGACATGGTTTAGTTGATTTGGATCACGTGATCACTTAGAGGATTAGAGGGATGTCTATCTAAGTGGGAGTTCTTAAGTAATATGATTAAATTGAACTTAAATTTATCATGAACTTAGTCCTGGTAGTATTTTGCAAATTATGTTGTAGATCAATAGCTCGCGTTGTTGCTTCCCTATGTTTATTTTGATATGTTCCTAGAGAAAATTGTGTTGAAAGATGTTAGTAGCAAAGATGCGGATTGGATCCGTGATCAGAGGTTTATCCTCATTGCTGCACAGAAGAATTATGTCCTTGATGCACCGCTAGGTGAAAGACCTATTGCAGGAGCAGATGCAGACGTTATGAACGTTTGGCTAGCTCAATATGATGACTACTTGATAGTTTAGTGCACCATGCTTAATGGCTTAAAATCGGGACTTCAAAGACGTTTTGAATGTCATGGAGCATATGAGATGTTCCAGGAGTTGAAGTTAATATTTCAAGCAAATACCCGAGTTGAGAGATATGAAGTCTCCAACAAGTTCTATAGCTAAAAGATGGAGGAGAATCGCTCAACT
Organism: Triticum monococcum; assembly: GCA_034509565.1. NCBI lineage: Eukaryota > Viridiplantae > Streptophyta > Magnoliopsida > Poales > Poaceae > Triticum > Triticum monococcum. The sequence goes on from CM067841.1 coordinate 392,139,356, forward strand.
AGTGAGCATGTGCCCAGATTGTCTGAGTACTACAATCACTTGAATCAAGTGGGAGTTAATCTTCCAGATAAGATAGTGATTGACAGAATTCTCTAGTCACCATCACCAGGTTAGTAGAACTTCGTGATGAACTATGATATGCAAGGGATAACGGAAACGACTCCCAAGCTCTTCGTAATGCGGAAATTGACAAAGGTAGAAATCAAGAAAAACATCAAGTGTTGATGGTAGACAAGACCACTAGTTTCAAGAAAAGGGCAGAGGGAAGAAGGGGAACTTCAAGAAGAACGGCAAGCGAGTTGCTGTTCAAGTGAAGAAGCCCAAGTCTGGTCCTAAGCCTGAGACTAAGTGCTTCTACTACAAAGGGACTGGTCACTGGAAGCGGAACTACCCCAAGTGATTGGCGGATAAGAAGGATGGCAAAGTGAACATAAGTATATTTGATATACGTGTTATTGATGTGTACTTTACTAGTGTTTATAGCAAACCCTCAGTATTTGATACTAGTTCAGTTGCTAAGATTAGTAACTCGAAACGGGAGTTGCAGAATAAACAGAGACTAGTTAAGGGTGAAGTGACGATGTGTGTTGGAAGTGGTTCCAAAATTGATATGATCATCATCGCACACTCGCTATAATTTCGGGATTAGTGTTGAACCTAAATAAGTGTTATTTGGTGTTTGCGTTGAACATGAATATGATTTGATCATGTTTATTGTAATACGGTTATTCATTTAAGTAAGAGAATAAATTGTTGTTTTGTTTACATGAATAAAACCTTATATGGTTACACACCCAATGAAAATAGTTCGTTGGATCTCGATCGTAGTGATACACATAATCATAATATTGAAACCAAAAGATGCAAAGTTAATAATGATAGTGCAACTTATTTGTAGCACTGTCGTTTAGGTCATATTGGTGTAAAGCGCATGAAGAAACTCCATGCTGATGGGCTTTTGGAATCACTTGATTATGAATCAGTTGATGCTTGCGAACCATGCCTATGGGCAAGATGACTAAGACTCTGTTCTTCGGAACAATGGAGCGAGCAAAAGATTTGTTGGAAATCATACATACTGATGTATGTGGTCCGATGAATATTGAGACTCGCAACAGGTATCATTATTTTCTGATCTTCACAGATGATTTGAGCAGATATGAGTATATCTACTTGATGAAACATAAGTCTGAAACATTTGAAAAGTTCAAAGAATTTCAGAGTGAAGTGAAAAATCATCGTGACAAGAAAATAAAGTTTCTACAATCTGATCGCGGAGACAAATATTTGAGTTACGAGTTTGGTCTTCAATTAAAACAATGAGGAATAGTTTCACAAACTCATGCCACATGGAACACCACAGCATAATGGTGTGTCCGAACGTCATAACTGTACTTTATTGGATATAGTGCAATCTATGATGTCTCTTACCGATCTACCACTATCGTTTTGGGGTTATGCATTAGAGACAGCTGCATTCACGTTAAAAGGGCACCATCTAAATCTGTTGAGACGACACCGTATGAACTATGGTTTGGCAAGAAACCAAAGTTGTCGTTTCTTAAAGTTTGGGGTTGCAATGCTTATGTGAAAAAGTTTCATCCTGATAATCTCAAAACCAAATCAGAGAAATATGTCTTCATAGGATACCCAAAAGGATACTGTTGGGTACACCTTCTATCACAAATCCGAAGGCAAGACTTGTTGCTAAATTCGGAGTTTTTCTAGAGAAGGAGTTTCTCTCGAAAGAAGTGAGTGGGAGGAAAGTAGAAAACTTGATAAGGTAATTGTACCTTCTCCCTTATTGGAAAGTAGTTCATCACAAAATCTGTTCTTGGGACTACTACACCAATTAGTGAGGAAGCTAATGATGATGATCATGTAACTTCAGATCAAGTTACTACCGAATCTCGTAGGTAAACCAGAGTGAGATCCGTACCAGAGTGGTACGGTAATCCTGTTCTGGAGGTCATGTTACTTGACCATGACGAACCTACAAACTATGAGGAAGCGATGATGAGCCCAGATTCCGCGAAATGGTTTGAGGCCATGAAATCTGAGATATGATCCATGTATGAGAACAAAGTTTGGACTTTGGTTGACTTGCCCAATGATCGGCAAGCAATTGAGAATAAATGGATCTTCAAGAGGAAGACGGACGCTGATAGTAGTGTTACTATCTACAAAGCTAGAATTGTCGCAAAAAGTTTTCGACAAGTTCAAGGTGTTGACTACGATGAGAGCTTCTCACTCGTATCTATGCTTAAGTCTGTTCGAATCATGTTAGCAATTGCCACATTTTATGAAATCTGGCAAATGGATAAACAAAACTGCATTCCTTAATGGATTTATTAAAGAAGAGTTGTATATGATGCAACTAGTAGGTTTTGTCAATCCTAAAGGTGCTAACGAAATATGCAAGCTCCAGCGATTCATCTATGGACTGGTGCAAGCATCTCAGAGTTGGAATGCACGCTTTGATAAGTTGATCAAAGCATATAGTTTTATACAGACTTGTGGTGAAGCCTGTATTTACAAGAAAGTGAGTGGGAGCACTACAGCATCTCTGATAAGTATATGTGAATGACATATTGTTGATCGGAAATAATGTAGAATTATTTTGTAAAGCATAAAGGAGTATTTGAAAGGAGTTTTTTCAAAGAAAGACTTCGGTGAAACTGCTTACATATTGAGCTTCAAGATCTATAAAGATAGATCAAGATGCTTGATAAGTTTTTTCAATAAGTACATACCTTGACAAGATTTTGAAGTAGTTCAAAATGGAGCAGTCAAAGAAAGAGTTCTTGCATGTATTACAAGGTGTGAAGTTGAGTAAGACTCAAAGCCCGACCACGGCAGAAGATAGAAAGAGAATGAAAGTCATTCCCTGTGCCTCAGTCATAGGTTCTATAAAGTATGCCATACTGTGTACCAGATCTATTGTATACCCTGCACTGATTTGGCAAGGGAGTACAATAGTGATCTAGGAGTAGATCACTAGACAGCGGTCAAAATTATCCTTAGTAGAATAAGGAAATATTTCTCGATTATGGAGGTGACAAAAAGGTTCGTCGTAAAGGGTTACGTCGATGCAAGTTTTTGACACTGATCCAGATGAATCTAAAGTCAATATCTGGATACATATTGAAAGTGGGAGCAATTAGCTAGAGTAGCTCCGTGTAGAGCATTGTAGAAATAGAACTTGCAAAATACTTACGGATCTGAATGTGACAGACCCGTTGACTAAAATTATCTCACAAGCAAAACATGATCACACTTTAGTACTCTTTGGGTGTTAATCACATAGATATGTGAACTAGATTACTGACTCTAGTAAACCCTTTGAGTGTTGGTCACATGACGATGTGAACTATGGGTGTTAATCACATGGTGATGTGAACTATTGCTGTTAAATCACATGGCGATGTGAACTAGATTATTGACTCTAGTGCAAATGGGAGACTGAAGGAAATATGCCCTAGAGGCAATAATAAAGTTATTATTTATTTCCTTATATCATGATAAATGTTTATTATTCATGCTAGAATTGTATTAACTGGAAACATAATACATGTGTGAATACATAGACAAACAGAGTGTCACTAGTATGCCTCTACTTGACTAGCTCGTTAATCAAAGATGGTTATGTTTCCTAACCATGGACAAAAGAGTTGTTATTTGATTAACGAGATCACATCATTAGTCGAATGATCTGATTGACATGACCCATTCCATTAGCTTAGCACCCGATCGTTTAGTATGTTGCTATTGCTTTCTTCATGACTTATACATGTTCCTATGACTATGAGATTATGCAACTCCCGTTTGCCGGAGGAACACTTTGGGTGCTACCAAACGTCACAACGTAACTGGGTGATTATAAAGGAGTACTACAGGTGTCTCCAAAGGTACATGTTGGGTTGGCGTATTTCGAGATTAGGATTTGTCACTCCGATTGTCGGAGAGGTATCTCTGGGCCCTCTCGGTAATGCACATCACATAAGCCTTGCAAGCATTACAACTAATGTGTTAGTTGTGAGATGATGTATTACGGAACGAGTAAAGAGACTTGCCGGTAACGAGATTGAACTAGGTATTGGATACTGACGATCGAATCTCGGGCAAGTAACATACCGATGACAAAGGGAACAACGTATGTTGTTATGTGGTCTGACCGATAAAGATCTTCGTAGAATATGTAGGAGCCAATATGGGCATCCAGGCCCCGCTATTGGTTATTGACCGGAGATGTGTCTCAGTCATGTCTACATTGTTCTCGAACCGTAGGGTCCGCACGCTTAACGTTATGATGACAGTTATTATGAGTTTATGCATTTTGATGTACCGAAGATAGTTCGGAGTCCCGGATGTGATCACGGACATGACGAGGAGTCTCGAAATGGTCGAGACATAAAGATTGATATATTGGATGACTATATTCGGACACCGGAAGTGTTCCGGGTGATTTCGGAGAAAACCGGAGAGCCGGAGGGTTACCGGAACCCTACCGGGAGAAGTAATGGGCCTTATGGGCTTTAGTGGAGAGAGAGAAGGGCTGCCAGAGGTGGGCCGCACGCCACCTCCTCCCTGGTCCGAATTGGACTAGGGGAGGGGGGCGGCGCCCCCCCTTTCCTTCTCCCACTCCACCTCTTTCCCCCTCCTAGTAGGAGTCCTACTCCTACTAGGAGGAGGACTCCTCCTTGGTGCGCCACACCTGGCCGGCCGGCCTCCTCCCCTTGCTCCTTTATATACGGGGGCAGGGGGTGAAGGAAATATGCCCTAGAGGCAATAATAAAGTTATTATTTATTTCCTTATATCATGATAAATGTTTATTATTCATGCTAGAATTGTATTAACCGGAAACATAATACATGTGTGAATACATAGACAAACAGAGTGTCACTAGTATGCCTCTACTTGACTAGCTCGTTAATCAAAGATGGTTAAGTTTCCTAACCATGAACAATGTGTTGTTATTTGATTAACGAGGTCACATCATTAGTTGAATGATCTGATTGACATGACCCATTTCATTAGCTTAGCACCCGATCGTTTAGTATGTTGCTATTGCTTTCTTCATGACTTATACATGTTCCTATGACTATGAGATTATGCAACTCCTGTTTGCCGGAGGAACACTTTGGGTGCTACCAAACGTCACAACGTAACTGGGTGATTATAAAGGAGTACTACAGGTGTCTCCAATGGTAGATGTTGGGTTGGCGTATTTCGAGATTAGGATTTGTCACTCCGATTATCGGAGAGGTATCTATGGGCCCTCTCGGTAATACACATTACACAAGCCTTGCAAGCATTGCAACTAATGAGTTAGTTGCGGGATGATGTATTACAGAACGAGTAAAGAGACTTGCCGGTAACGAGATTGAACTAGGTATTGGATACCGACGATCGAATCTCGGGCAATTAACATACCGATGACAAAGGGAACAACGTATGTTGTTATGCGGTCTGGCCGATAAAGATCTTCGTAGAATATGTAGGAGCCAATATGGGCATCCAGGTCCCGCTATTGGTTATTGACCGGAGACGTGTCTCGGTCATGTCTACATTATTCTCGAACCGTAGGGTCCGCACGCTTAACGTTACGATGACAGTTATTATGAGTTTATGCATTTTGATGTACCGAAGGTTGTTCGGAGTCCCGGATGTGATCACGGACATGACGATGAGTCTCGAAATGGTCGAGACATAAAGATTGATATATTGGAAGCCTATATTTGGATATCGGAAGTGTTCCGGGTGAAATCGGGATTTTACCGGAGTATCGGGAGGTTACCGGAACCCCCCGGGAACCATATGGGCCTTATTGGGCCTTAGTGGAAAGGTGAAAGGGGCAGCCCAAGGTGGGCTGCGCGCCTCCCCCCTCCCCTAGTCCTATTAGGACTAGGAGAGGTGGCCGGCCCCCTTCTCTCTCTCTCTCTCTCTCGAGGAATCCTATTAGGAATAGGATTGGGGGGAGTCCTACTCCCGGTAGGAGTAGGACTCCTCCTGCGCCCTCCTCCTTTGGCCGGCCAGCCCTCCCCCTGGCAACCTTTATATACGGGGGCAGGGGGAACCTCTAGACACACAAGTTGATCATTGAGATCGTTCCTTAGCCGTGTGCGGTGCCCCCTGCCACCAAATTCCACCTCGATCATATCGTTGTAGTGCTTAGGCGAAGCCCTGCGTCGGTAGTACATCAAGATCGTCACCACGCCGTCGTGCTGACGGAACTCCTGCCCGAAGCTTTGCTGGATCGGAGCCCGGGGATTGTCATCGAGCTGAACGTGTGCTAAGAACTCGGAGGTGCCGAAGTAACGGTGCTTGGATCGGTCGGATCGGGAAAAAGACGTACGACTACTTCCTCTACATTGTGTCAACGCTTCCGTTGCGATCTACAAGGGTACGTAGATCAGACTCTCCCCCTCGTTGCTATGCATCACCATGATCTTGCGTGTGCATAGGAATTTTTTTGAAATTACTACGTTACCCAACAGTGGCATCCGAGCCTAGGTTTTATGGTTTGATGTTATTTGCACGAGTAGAACACAAGTGAGTTGTGGGCGATACAAGTCATACTGCCTACCAGCATGTCATACTTTGGTTCGGTGGTATTGTTGGACGAGACGACCCGGACCAACCTTACGCGTACGCTTACGCGAGACCGGTTCCCTCGACGTGCTTTGCACATAGATGGCTTGCGGGCGACTGTCTCTCCAACTTTAGTTGAACCGAGTATGGCTATGCCCGGTCCTTGAGAAGGTTAAAACGGAGTCTATTTGACAAACTATCGTTATGGTTTTGATGCGTAGGTGAGATGAGTTCTTGCTTAAGCCCGTAGCAGCCACGTAAAACTTGCAACAACAAAGTAGAGGACGTCTAACTTGTTTTTGCAGGGCATGTTGTGATGTGATATGGTCAAGGCATGATGCTGATTTTTATTGTATGAGATGATCATGTTTTGTAACCAAGTTATCGGCAACTGGTAGGAGCCATATGGTTGTCGCTTTATTGTATGCAATGCAATCGCGATGTAATGCTTTACTTTATTGCTAAGCGGTAGTGATAGTCGTGGAAGCATAAGATTAGCGAGACGACAACGATGCTACGATGGAGATCAAGGTGTCGCACCGGTGACGATGGTGATCATGACGGTGCTTCGGAGATGGAGATCACACGCACAAGATGATGATGGCCATATCATATCACTTATATTGATTGCATGTGATGTTTATCTTTTATGCATCTTATCTTGCTTTGATTGACGGTAGCATTATAAGATGATCTCTCACTAAATTATCAAGAAGTGTTCTCCCTGAGTATGCACCGTTGCGAAAGTTCTTCGTGCTGAGACACCACGTGATGATCGGGTGTGATAGGCTCTACGTTCAAATACAATGGGTGCAAAACAGTTGCACACGCGGAATACTCAGGTTATACTTGACGAGCCAAGCATATACAGATATGGCCTTCGAACACGGAGACCGAAAGGTCGAGCGTGAATCATATAGTAGATATGATCAACATAATGATGTTCACCGATGAAACTACTCCATCTCACGTGATGATCGGACATGGTTTAGTTGATTTGGATCACGTGATCACTTAGAGGATTAGAGGGATGTCTATCTAAGTGGGAGTTCTTAAGTAATATGATTAATTGAACTTAAATTTATCATGAACTTAGTACCTGATAGTATCTTGCTTGTTTATGTTGATTGTAGATAGATGGCTCGTGCTGTTGTTCCGTTGAATTTTAATGCGTTCCTTGAGAAAGCAAAGTTGAAAGATGATGGTAGCAATTACACGGACGGGGTCCGTAACTTGAGGATTATCCTCATTGCTGCACAGAAGAATTACGTCCTGGAAGCACTGCTGGGTGCCAGGCCTGCTGCTGGAGCAACACCAGATGTTATGAACGTCTGGCAGAGCAAAGCTGATGACTACTCGATAGTTTAGTGTGCCATGCTTTACGGCTTAGAATCGGGACTTCAACGACGTTTTGAACATCATGGAGCATATGAGATGTTCCAGGAGTTGAAGTTAATATTTCAAGCAAATGCCCGGATTGAGAGATATGAAGTCTCCAATAAGTTCTATAGCTGCAAGATGGAGGAGAACAGTTCTGTCAGTGAGCATATACTCAAAATGTCTGGGTATAACAATCACTTGATTCAGATGGGAGTTAATCTTCCAGATGATTGCGTCATTGACAGACTTCTCCAATCACTGCCACCAAGCTACAAGAGCTTTGTGATGAACTATAATATGCAAGGGATGAACAAGACTATTCCCGAGCTCTTCGCAATGCTGAAAGCTGCGGAGGTAGAAATCAAGAAGGAGCATCAAGTGTTGATGGTTAACAAAACCACTAGTTTCAAGAAAAAGGGCAAAGGGAAGAAGAAGGGGAATTTCAAGAAGAACGGCAAGCAAGTTGCTGCTCAGGAGAAGAAACCCAAGTCTGGACCTAAGCCTGAAACTGAGTGCTTCTACTGCAAGCAGACTGGTCACTGGAAGCGGAACTGCCCCAAGTATTTGGCGGATAAGAAGGATGGCAATGTGAACAAAGGTATATGTGATATACATGTTATTGATGTGTACCTTACTAATGCACGCAGTAGAACCTGGGTATTTGATACTGGTTCTGTTGCTAATATTTGCAACTCGAAACAGGGACTACGGATTAAGCGAAGATTAGCTAAGGACGAGGTGACGATGCGCGTGGGAAACGGTTCCAAAGTCGATGTGATCGCGGTCGGCACGCTACCTCTACGTCTACCTTCGGGATTAATATTAGACCTAAATAATTGTTATTTGGTGCCAGCGTTGAGCAGGAACATTATATCTGGATCTTGTTTAATGCGAGACGGTTATTCATTTAAATCGGAGAATAATGGTTGTTCTATTTATATGAGTAATATCTTTTATGGTCATGCACCCTTGAAGAGTGGTCTATTCTTGTTAAATCTCGATAGTGGTGATACACATATTCATAATGTAGAAGCCAAAAGATGCAGAGTTGATAATGATAGTGCAACTTATTTGTGGCACTGCCGTTTAGGTCATATCGGTGTAAAGCGCATGAAGAAACTCCATACTGATGGACTTTTGGAACCACTTGATTATGAATCACTTGGTACTTGCGAACCGTGCCTCATGGGTAAGATGACTAAAACACCATTCTCCGGCACTATGGAGAGAGCAATAGATTTACTAGAAATCATACATACCGATGTATGTGGTCCGATGAATATTGAGGCTCGTGGCAGATATCGTTATTTTCTCACCTTCACAGATGATTTAAGCAGATATGGGTATATCTACTTAATGAAACACAAGTCTGAAACATTTGAAAAGTTCAAGGAATTTCAGAGTGAAGTTGAAAATCATCGTAACAAGAAAATAAAGTTTCTACGATCTGATCGTGGAGGAGAATATTTGAGTTACGAGTTTGGTATACATTTAAAAAATTGTGGAATAGTTTCGCAACTCACGCCACCCGGAACACCACAGCGTAATGGTGTGTCCGAACGTCGTAATCATACTTTACTAGATATGGTACGATCTATGATGTCTCTTACTGATTTACCGCTGTCGTTTTGGGGATACGCTTTAGAGACGGCCGCATTCACGTTAAATAGGGCACCATCAAAATCCGTTGAGACGACGCCTTATGAACTGTGGTTTGGCAAGAAACCAAAGTTGTCGTTTCTTAAAGTTTGGGGTTGCGATGCTTATGTGAAAAAGCTTCAACCTGATAAGCTCGAACCCAAATCGGAGAAATGTGTCTTCATAGGATATCCAAACGAAACTATTGGATACACCTTCTACCACAGATCCGAAGGCAAGACTTTTGTTGCTAAATTCGGAAACTTTCTTGAGAAGGAGTTTCTCTCGAAAGAAGTGAGTGGGAGGAAAGTAGAACTTGACGAGGTAACTGTACCCGCTCCCTTATTAGAAAGTAGTACATCACAGAAAACTGTTTCTGCGACACCTACACCAATAAGTGAGGAAGTTAATGATAATGATCATGAAACTTCAGAACAAGATACTACTGAACCTCGTAGATCAACCAGAGCAAGATCCGCGCCAGAGTGGTACGGTAATCCAGTTCTGGAAGTCATGCTACTAGATCATGATGAACCTACGAACTATGAAGAAGCGACGGTGAGCCCAGATTCCGCAAAGTGGCTTGAAGCCATGAAATCTGAGATGGGATCCATGTATGAGAACAAAGTATGGACTTCAAGAAGAAGACTGACGCTGACGGTAATGTTACTGTCTATAAAGCTCGACTTGTCGCAAAAGGTTTTCGACAAGTTCAAGGGGTTGACTACGATGAGACCTTCTCACCCGTAGCGATGCTTAAGTCTGTCAAAATCATGTTAGGAATTGCCGCGTTTTATGATTATGAAATATGGCAGATGGATGTCAAAACTGCATTCCTGAATGGATTTCTGGAAGAAGAGTTGTATATGATGCAACCGGAAGGTTTTGTCGATCCAAAGGGAGCTAACAAAGTGTGCAAACTCCAGCGATCCATTTATGGACTGGTGCAAGCATCTCGGAGTTGGAATAAACGCTTTGATAGTGTGATCAAAGCATTTGGTTTTATACAGACTTTTGGAGAAGCCTATATTTACAAGAAAGTGAGTGGGAGCTCTGTAGCATTTCTGATATTATATGTGGATGACATATTGCTGATTGGAAATGATATAGAATTTCTGGATAGCATAAAGGGATACTTGAATAAGAGTTTTTCAATGAAAGACCTCGGTGAAGCTGCTTACATATTGGGCCTTAAGATCTATAGAGATAGATCAAGACGCTTAATTGGACTTTCACAAAGCACATACCTTGACAAGATTTTGAAGAAGTTCAAAATGGATCAAGCAAAGAAAGGGTTCTTGCCTGTGTTACAAGGTGTGAAATTGAGTCAGACTCAATGCCCGACCACTGCAGAAGATAGAGAGAAAATGAAAGATGTTCCCTATGCTTCAGCCATAGGCTCTATCATGTATGCAATGCTGTGTACCAGACCTGATGTGTGCCTTGCTATAAGTTTAGCAGGGAGGTACCAAAGTAATCCAGGAGTGGATCACTGGACAGCGGTCAAGAACATCCTGAAATACCTGAAAAGGACTAAGGATATGTTTCTCGTATATGGAGATGACAAAGAGCTCACCGTAAGAGGTTACGTTGATGCAAGCTTTGACACTGATCCGGACGATTCTAAATCGCAAACCGGATACGTGTTTACTTTAAACGGTGGAGCTGTCAGTTGGTGCAGTTCTAAACAAAGCGTCGTAGCGGGATCTACATGTGAAGCGGAGTACATAGCTGCTTCAGAAGCAGCGAACGAAGGAGTCTGGATGAAGGAGTTCATATCCGATCTAGGTGTCATACCTAGTGCATCGGGTCCAATGAAAATCTTTTGTGACAATACTGGTGCAATTGCTTTGGCAAAGGAATCCAGATTTCACAAAAGGACCAAACACATCAAGAGACGCTTCAATTCCATCCGGGATCTAGTCCAGGTGGGAGACATAGAGATTTGCAAGATACATACGGATCTGAATATTGCAGACCCGTTGACTAAGCCTCTTCCACGAGCAAAACAAGATCAGCACCAAGGCTCCATGGGTGTTAGAATCATTACTGTGTAATCTAGATTATTGACTCTAGTGCAAGTGGGAGACTGAAGGAAATATGCCCTAGAGGCAATAATAAAGTTATTATTTATTTCCTTATATCATGATAAATGTTTATTATTCATGCTAGAATTGTATTAACCGGAAACATAATACATGTGTGAATACATAGACAAACAGAGTGTCACTAGTATGCCTCTACTTGACTAGCTCATTAATCAAAGATGGTTAAGTTTCCTAACCATGAACAATGTGTTGTTATTTAATTAACGAGGTCACATCATTAGTTGAATGATCTGATTGACATGACCCATTTCATTAGCTTAGCACCCGATCGTTTAGTATGTTGCTATTGCTTTCTTCATGACTTATACATGTTCCTATGACTATGAGATTATGCAACTCCCGTTTGCCGGAGGAACACTTTGGGTGGTACCAAACGTCACAACGTAACTGGGTGATTATAAAGGAGTACTACAGGTGTCTCCAATGGTAGATGTTGGGTTGGCGTATTTCGAGATTAGGATTTGTCACTCCGATTGTTGGAGAGGTATCTCTGGGCCCTCTCGGTAATACACATTACACAAGCCTTGCAAGCATTGCAACTAATGAGTTAGTTGCGGGATGATGTATTACAGAACGAGTAAAGAGACTTGCCGAAACGAGATTGAACTAGGTATTGGATACCAACGATCGAATCTCGGGCAATTAACATACCGATGACAAAGGGAACAACCTATGTTGTTATGCGGTCTGACCGATAAAGATCTTCGTAGAATATGTAGGAGCCAATATGGGCATCCAGGTCCCGCTATTGGTTATTGACCGGAGACGTGTCTCGGTCATGTCTACATTATTCACGAACCGTAGGGTCCGCACACTTAACGTTACGATGACAGTTATTATGAGTTTATGCATTTTGATGTACCGAAGGTTGTTCGGAGTCCCGGATGTGATCACGGACATGACGAGGAGTCTTGAAATGGTCGAGACATAAAGATTGATATATTGGAAGCCTATATTTGGATATCGGAAGTGTTCCGGGTGAAATCGGGATTTTACCGGAGTACCGGGAGGTTACCGGAACCCCCCGGGAACCATATGGGCCTTATTGGGCCTTAGTGGAAAGGTGAAAGGGGCAGCCCAAGGTGGGCTGCGCGCCTCCCCCCTCCCCTAGTCCTATTAGGACTAGGAGAGGTGGTCGGCCCACTTCTCTCTCTCTCTCTCTCTCGAGGAATCCTATTAGGAATAGGATTGGGGGGAGTCCTACTCCCGGTAGGAGTAGGACTCCTCCAGCGCCCTCCTCCTTTGGCCGGCCAGCCCTCCCCCTGGCAACCTTTATATACGAGGGCAGGGGGCACCTCTAGACACACAAGTTGATCATTGAGATCGTTCCTTAGCCGTGTGCGGTGCCCCCTGCCACAAAATTCCACCTCGATCATATCGTTGTAGTGCTTAGGCAAAGCCCTGCGTCGGTAGTACATCAAGATCGTCACCACGCCGTCGTGCTGAAGGAACTCCTCCCCGAAGCTTTGCTGGATCGGAGCCCGGGGATCGTCATCGAGCTGAACGTGTGCTAAGAACTCGGAGGTGCCGGAGTAACGGTGCTTGGATCGGTCGGATCGGGAAGAAGACGTACGACTACTTCCTCTACATTGTGTCAACGCTTCCGTTGCGACCTACAAGGGTACGTAGATCAGACTCTCCCCCTCGTTGCTATGCATCACCATGATCTTGCGTGTGCGTAGGAATTTTTTTGAAATTACTACGTTACCCAACAGGGGGCACCCCAAGACACACAAGTTGATCCACGTGATCGTTCCTTAGCCGTGTGCGGTGCCCCCTGCCACCATATTCCACCTCGATCATATCGTTGTAGTGCTTAGGCGAAGCCCTGCGTCGGTAGAACATCAAGATCGTCATCACGCCGTCGTGCTGACGGAACTCCTCCCCGAAGCTTTGCTGGTTCGGAGCCCGGGGATCGTCATCGAGCTGTACGTGTGCTAAGAACTCGGAGGTGCCGGAGTAACGGTGCTTGGATCGGTCGGATCGGGAAGAAGACGTACGACTACTTCCTCTACGTTGTGTCAACGCTTCCGTTGCGATCTACAAGGGTACGTATATCAGACTCTCCCCCTCGTTGCTATGCATCACCATGATCTTGCGTGTGCGTAGGAAAATTTTGAAATTACTACGTTCCCCAACAACTCTATATAAGCCACCCTCCCCTCTAGCACAAGGGTTCGCACCCCCTGTAACTACTCAGCACTCCAATTGACAAGCCTTCGCGACACCGAGATGTAGGTCTGTTACCTCCTCCGAGTGGGGCCTGAACTCGTAAAACTGTGCGTACAACCTCGCCGTAGCTAGGACACTGCCCCTCCTACGTACACCCCATCTCTACTGTCAGATTCATTCCCATGACAATATGTTCATATCCTTGATGCTATTCAATACACCTCTAATCTTGAGCATGAATATGATTTGTGAGTTGTAACTTTTGTTCTTGAGGACATGGAGAGGTCTTGTCATAAGTAATCATGTGAATTTGGTATTCGTTCGATATTTTGATGATATTTATGTTGTTGTTTCCCTTAGTGGTGTTATGTGAACGTCGACTACATGACACTTCACAATCTTGGGCCTAAGAGAAGGCATTGTGGAGTAGTTATTAGATGATGGGTTGCTAGAGTGATAGAAACTTAAACCCTAGTTTATGTGCTATTCTGTAAGGGGCTGATTTGGATCCATATGTTTCATGTTATGGTTAGATTTAACTTAATTCTTTTTCTGTAGTTGCGGGTGCTTGCGAAAGGGGGTAACCATAAGTGGGACTATGGGAGGCTTGTTCAAGTAAGAACATCACCCAAGCACCTGTCCACCCACATATCAAATTATCAAAGCAACAAATGCGAATCAAACAAACATGATGGAAGTGACTAGATGAAATTACATGAAATTCCCGTGTGTCCTCAAGAACGATTTGCTTATTATAAGAGACCGTTCTGGTCTGTCCTTTGCTACAAAAAAGTTTTGACTACCTTGATGCACCTTTGTTACTATTACTACGTACTTATTTCTCGTTACAAATTACCTTGCTATCAAACTATCTGTTACCGATAGTTTCAGTGCTTGCAGATAATACCTTGCCGAAAACCGCTTGTCATTTCCTTCCTCGTTGGGTTTGACACTCTTACTTATTCAAAGGACTATGATTGATCCCCTGCCAAGGGAAGTGTGCACGTGCTCCAGCTGTCACAGATCGGACGGACGCGTTGACTTCAAATGAACGGCCGCCAAGGCGATTACAAATCCAGTCCTTCATCCGACTTACGCGTATAGTGGCCTAACTGTATTGGTGCCGCTTTAGAGGAGCGGGAGGAGGAGGAGGAGCCGCCCGCCATGCGCCTGGGCCGCCAAGAGTTGTCGCTCCAGTGGGAGACTGGGGTCGCCGGGTACTCGAGCGGTAGCTTGTTGCCGCCCTTGAGGTGCTCAAGGACGGTGTAGAGAGTACGCCCAGGGACGCCCCACCACAGGCGGCGGTCGTCGGCGTTGTGGCATCCCCGTACCGGTGCGTTGTTGGTGGAGGCGAGTTGCTCCTTGTGGCACCGCCTAAAGTACTCCGTCCAGAACACGTGGTTGCTGGAGGCGTACTCCGGAAGGCCCAGCACCTCCTTCGGCAGGGAGGCCTGAACGCGCTCGATCTCGGCGTGGCGGCGGGGGAACGAGGGCGCCTCTGGTGCTGAGCCTCCACGAGCCTGGCAAGCACATGTCCAGCGGCGCCGGGTAGTTCGCCTCATGGAAGAGGTACGCCTCCCACTCGTGGAGGTGGCGGCGGCCAAAGCCATTGGCCGTAGCTCCGTCGCCGGGGTATCACTCGCCCATCATGGCTGAGGGAGGAGAGAGAGGGGGCATCAACGGCGAGGAAGACAGGGACTTCGGCGAGGGACTGTGCGACCAACAGCGAGTGAAGGGGCCGACTTTTATAGAGGCGAGTGGGCGGCATGTTGGTGTACACGTGGCGGTACGGGGCCGGGTGTGCGATGGCGCGCCTTCACTGCGCCGCCGAGGAATCAATGGAAGGCTGACTGGCGGCAGCCTTGGCATTGATTCCCCGCGAGAAACCGAGGCGATGAGGACGATGAGCGCGTATAGTCACTAACTCATCGGGTCCACCAGGCTTTCGCGCCAACAATGTTTCCCCGGCACCCCCAACGCACCGGGTTCGGCCTGGGTCTGTCGGCGCCAAATTCGGCCCTAACCGGCGAAAAGTGGGCTTCTAGAGGCACGACCGGGCCATTTTTTAGTGTCGGCGACAAAAAGGGCCTTGGGGGCCTATTGGGGGAGTGGAGATGCTCTAACACATGCGTTGCTACGTAAAGTGGACACACAAGACGAGCCGAGGCACTTAGACAATACAAAAGTGCGCACAAGATCACCTCAAGTGGTGCGCCAGAGGCGCACCCCAACCACTAGTTTATATTTGTTGAGGATGCCAAGTTTAGTGGGCAAGCATGTCAAATTGGTCTTAATTTATTTTTTGCCAAAGAAGTTGCATCAACTAAAATTGCCATTATATACGTTTGTTTTGTCACGTGCACCACGTGACCTGAGGTCAGGTACTTTTTTTAAACAGACGCAAGCGCTTATACACACACGCATACACTCACTTCTATGAATGTACACATGCACACCCTACCCCTATGAGCACCTCCGAAAGATTAAGCATAAATGTGAGCACCAGGACTTGAACCCTGGTGGGCTGGGGATACCACAGTCCCTTTAACTATTCAACCACATGTCTTTTTTTGAACACAGTAGACCCAAGCGTTCATATACACACGCATACACTCATCCCTATGAACGCACACACGCACACCCTACCCCTATGAGCACCTCCGAAAAACTGAGCCGGCATATCATCTTGAAATTTACGAAGTCACTGTAGGCACCTCGTCGTCGACGGGAACGTCTCCTCCCACTAAATGCGCATCGCCAGAAATCCTGAAATAAATCCAGGAATAAATGCGAGCACCAGGATTTGAACCCTGGTGGGCTGGGGATACCACAATCTCTCTAACCATCCAACTACTTATCATTTTATATCCGAATGAAAAACAAGTATAGAAAAAATGGCACAGGAAGGAAGCAGAGCGCGTTGTACACCCAACCAGGAAACCCCCCCCAGCGTTGGCGGTCTAGCGGACGAGCTGGGCCGCCTGAGCGAGAAGCAGAGCGTGGTACACCAAACTAGAAGCAGAGCACGGTACACCAAACCGGAAGCGAACTAGCAAAAGCTATTGCTACTTCCCTCTCGTTAGGGTTTTGTTTTCTCTCGGGGGCGATTCTTTCCGCCGTTGTTGAGACTGTCTTCCCCTACCTCTGCATCGCTTCCCCTGATCCTGTGCTCTTGCCTAGGAGAGGGGGAGGTGGAGGGCTTAGGGCTGCATCAGGAAGGTCCGATCGTGTTTCAGTCAGGCCAGGGATCAAGATGTCATCAAGCGGGACTTCAAGATCTGCTGTTGCAGGTCAAGTGGAGACCGAGGAAGTGGAGAGGATGATGATGAAGGAAATATGCCCTAGAGGCAATAATAAAGTTATTATTTATTTCCTTATATCATGATAAATGTTTATTATTCATGCTAGAATTGTATTAACCGGAAACATAATACATGTGTGAATACATAGACAAACTTAGTGTCACTAGTATGCCTCTACTTGACTATCTTGTTAATCAAAGATGGTTATGTTTCCTAACCATGAACAAAGTGTTGTTATTTGATTAACGAGGTCACATCATTAGTTGAATGATCTGATTGACATGACCCATTCCATTAGCTTAGCACCCGATCGTTTAGTATGTTGCTATTGCTTTCTTCATGACTTATACATGTTCCTATGCCTATGAGATTATGCAACTCCCGTTTATCGGAGGAACACTTTGTGTGCTACCAAACGTCACAACGTAACTGGGTGATTATAAAGGAGCTCTACAGGTGTCTCCAAAAGTAGATTTTGGGTTGGCGTATTTCGAGATTAGGATTTGTCACTCCGATTGTCGGAGAGGTATCTCTGCGCCCTCTCGGTAATGCACATCACATAAAGCCTTGCAAGCATTGCAGCCAATGAGTTAGTTGCGAGATGATGTATTACGGAACGAGTAAAGAGACTTGTCGATAACGAGATTGAACTAGGTATTGGATACCGACGATCGAATCTCGGGCAAGTAACATACCGATGACAAAGGGAACAACGTATGTTGTTATGCGGTCTGATCGATAAAGATCTTCGTAGAATATGTAGGAGCCAATATGGGCATCTAGGTCCCGCTATTGGTTATTGACCGGAGATGTGTCTCAGTCATGTCTGCATCATTCTCGAACCGTAGGGTCCGCACGCTTAACGTTACGATGACAGTTATTATGAGTTTATGCATTTTGATGTACCGAAGTTAGTTCGGAGTCCCGGATGTGATCACGGAAATGACGAGGAGTCTCGAAATGGTCGAGACATAAAGATTGATATATTGGAAGCCTATGTTTGGATACCATAAGTGTTCCGGGTGAAATCGGGATTTTACCGGAGTACCGGGAGGTTACCGGAACCCCCCGGGAGCTATATGGGCCTTAGTGGGCTTTAGTGGAAAGGAGAAAGGGGCAGCCCAAGGTGGGCCGCGCGCCTCCCCCCTCCCCTAGTCCTATTAGGACTAGGAGAGGTGGCCGGCCCCCTCTATCTCTTTCCCCCCTCAAGGAATCCTATTCCAACTAGGATTGGGGGGAATCCTACTCCCAAAGGGAGTAGGACTCCCTTGGCGCACCCTCCATGGCCGGCCGCCCCCTCCCCCTTGGCTCCTTTATATACAGAGGCAGGGGGCACCCTAGAACACACAAGTTGATCATTGTGATCGTCCTTAGCCGTGTGCGGTGCCCCCTGCCACCATATTCCACCTCGATCATATTGTAGCGGTGCTTAGGCGAAGCCCTGCGACGGTAGAACATCAAGATCGTCACCACGCCGTCGTGCTGACGGAACTCCTCCCCGACACTTTGTTGGATCGGAGCCCGGGGATCGTCATCGAGCTGTACGTGTGCTAAGAACTCGGAGGTACCGAAGTAACGGTGCTTGGATCGGTCGGATCGGGAAGACATACGACTACTTCCTCTATGTTGTGTCAACGCTTCCGCGGTCGGTCTGCGTGGGTACGTAGACAACACTCTCCCCTCTCGTTGCTGTGCATCACCATGATCTTGCGTGTGCGTAGGAATTTTTTTGAAATTACTACGTTCCCCAACAGTGGCATCCAAGCCTAGGTTTTATGGTTTGAAGTTATATGCACGAGTAGAACACAAGTGAGTTGTGGGCGATATAAGTTATACTGCCTACCAGCATGTCATACTTTGTTCGGCAGTATTGTTGGACGAGATGACACGGACCAACATTACGTGTACGCTTACGCGAGACCGGTTCCCCCGACGTGCTTTGCACATAGGTGGCTTGCGGGCGACTGTCTCTCCAACTTTAGTTGAACCGAGTGTGGCTACTCCCGGTCCTTGCGAAGGTTAAAACGGAGTCTATTTGACAAACTATCGTTGCCGTTTTGATGCGTAGGTGAGATTGGTTCTTGCTTAAGCCCGTAGCAGCCACGTAAAACTTGCAACAACAAAGTAGAGGACGTCTAACTTGTTTTTGCAGGGCATGTTGTGATGTGATATGGTCAAGGCATGATGATGAATTTTATTGTATGAGATGATCATGTTTTGTAACCGAGTTATCGGCAACTGGCAGGAGCCATATGGTTGTCGCTTTATTGTATGCAATGCAATCGCGATGTAATGCTTTACTTTATCACTAAGCGGTAGCGATAGTCGTGGAAGCATAAGATTGGCGAGACAACAACGATGCTACGATGGAGATCAAGGTGTCGCGCCGGTGACAATGGTGATCATGACGGTGCTTCGGAGATGGAGATCACAAGCACAAGATGATGATGGCCATATCATATCACTTATATTGATTGCATGTGATGTTTATCTTTTTTATGCACCTTATCTTGCTTTGATTGACGGTAGAATTATAAGATGATCTCTCACTAAATTATCAAGAAGTGTTCTCCCTGAGTATGCACCGTTGCCAAAGTTCGTCGTGCCCAGACACCACGTGATGATCGGGTGAGATAAGCTCTACGTCCATCTACAACGGGTGCAAGCCAGTTTTTGCACACGCAGAATACTCAGGTTAAACTTGACGAGCCTAGCATATGCAGATATGGCCTCGGAACACAGAGACCGAAAGGTAGAGCGTGAATCATATAGTAGATATGATCAACACAACGATGTTCACCATTGAAAACTACTCCATCTCACGTGATGATCGGTTATGGTTTAGTTGATTTGGATCACGTGATCATTTAGAGGATTAGAGGGATGTCTATCTAAGTGGGAGTTCTTAAGTAATTTGATTAATTGAACTTAAACTTATCATGAACTTAGTACCTGATAGTATCTTGCTTGTTTATGTTGATTGTAGATAGATGGCTCGTGCTATTGTTCCGTTGAATTTTAATGCATTCCTTGAGAAAGCAAAGTTGAAAGATGATGGTAGCAATTACACGGACTGGGTCCGTAACTTGAGGGTTATCCTCATTGCTGCTCAGAAGAATTACGTCCTGGAAGCACCGCTGGGTGCCAGGCCTGCTGCTGGAGCAACACCAGATGTTATGAACGTCTGGCAGAGCAAAGCTGATGACTACTCGATAGTTCAGTGTGCCATGCTTTACGGCTTAGAATCGGGACTTCAACGATGTTTTGAACATCATGGAGCATATGAGATGTTCCAGGAGTTGAAGTTAATATTTCAAGCAAATGCCCGGATTGAGAGATATGAAGTCTCCAATAAGTTCTATAGCTGCAAGATGGAGGAGAACAGTTCTGTCAGTGAGCATATACTCAAAATGTCTGGGTATAATAATCACTTGATTCAGATGGGAGTTAATCTTCCAGATGATTGCGTCATTGACAGAATTCTCCAATCACTACCACCAAACTACAAGAGCTTCGTGATGAACTATAATATGCAAGGGATGAACAAGACTATTCCCGAGCTCTTCGCAATGCTGAAAGCTGCGGAGGTAGAAATCAAGAAGGAGCATCAAGTGTTGATGGTTACCAAGACCACTAGTTTCAAGAAAAAGGGCAAAGGGAAGAAGAAGGGGAACTTCAAGAAGAACAGCAAGCAAGTTGCTGCTCAGGAGAAGAAAGCCAAGTCTGGACCTAAGCCTGAAACTGAGTGCTTCTACTGCAAGCAGACTGGTCACTGGAAGCGGAACTGCCCCAAGTATTTGGCAGATAAGAAGGATGGCAAGGTGAACAAAGGTATATGTGATATACATGTTATTGATGTGTACCTTACTAGAGCTCACAGTAGCACCTGGGTATTTGATACTGGTTCTGTTGCTAATATTTGCAACTCGAAACAGGGACTACGGATTAAGCGAACACTGGCAAAGGACGAGGTGACGATGCGCGTGGGAAACGGTTCCAAAGTCGATGTGATCGCGGTCGGCACGCTACCTCTACATCTACCTTCGGGATTAATATTAGACCTAAATAATTGTTATTTGGTGCCAGCGTTGAGCATGAACATTATATCTGGATCTTGTTTGATACGAGACGGTTATTCATTTAAATCAGAGAATAATGGTTGTTCTATTTATATGAGTAATATCTTTTATGGTCATGCACCTTTGAAGAGTGGTCTATTTTTGATGAATCTCGATAGTAGTAACACACATATTCATAATGTTGAAGCCAAAAGATGCAGAGTTGATAATGATAGTGCAACTTATTTGTGGCACTGCCGTTTAGGTCATATTGGTATAAAGCGCATGAAGAAACTCCATGCTGATGGACTTTTGGAACCACTTGATTATGAATCACTTGGTACTTGCGAACCGTGCCTCATGGGCAAGATGACTAAAACACCGTTCTCTGGTACTATGGAGAGAGCAACAGATTTGTTGGAGATCATACATACAGATGTATGTGGTCCGATGAATATTGAGGCTCGTGGCGGATATCGTTATTTTCTCACCTTCACAGATGACTTAAGCAGATATGGGTATATCTATTTAATGAAACATAAGTCTGAAACATTTGAAAAGTTCAAAGAATTTCAGAGTGAAGTTGAAAATCATCGTAACAAGAAAATAAAGTTTCTACGATCCGATCATGGAGGAGAATATTTGAGTTACGAGTTTGGTGTACATTTGAAAAATCGTGGAATAGTTTCGCAACTCACGCCACCCGGAACACCAAAGCGTAATGGTGTCTCCGAACGTCGTAATCGTACTTTACTAGATATGGTGCGATCTATGATATCTCTTACTGATTTACCGCTATCGTTTTGGGGTTATGCTTTAGAGACGGCCGCATTCACGTTAAATAGGGCACCATCAAAATCCGTTGAGACGACGCCTTATGAACTATGGTTTGGCAAGAAACCAAAGTTGTCGTTTCTTAAAGTTTGGGGCTGCAATGCTTATGTGAAAAAGCTTCAACCTGATAAGCTCGAACCCAAATTGGAGAAATGTGTCTTCATAGGATACCCAAAGGAGACTGTTGGGTACACCTTCTATCACAGATCCGAAGGCAAGACATTCGTTGCTAAGAATGGATCCTTTCTAGAGAAGGAGTTTCTCTCGAAAGAAGTGAGTGGGAGGAAAGTAGAACTTGACGAGGTAACTATACCTGCTCCCTTATTGGAAAGTAGTACATCACAGAAAACTGTTTCTGTGACACCTATACCAATTAGTGAGGAAGCTAATGATGATGATCATGAAACTTCAGGACAAGATACTACTGAACCTCGTAGATCAACCAGAGTGAGATCCGCGCCAGAGTGGTACGGTAATCCAGTTCTGGAAATCATGCTACTAGATCATGATGAACCTATGAACTATGAAGAAGCGATGGTGAGCCCAGATTCCGCAAAGTGGCTTGAAGCCATGAAATCTGAGATGGGATCCATCTATGAGAACAAAGTATGGACTTTGGTTGAATTGCCCGATGATCGGCAAGCAATTGAAAATAATTGGATCTTCAAGAAGAAGACTGACGCTGACGGTAATGTTACTGTCTACAAAGCTCGACTTGTCGCAAAAGGTTTTTGACAAGTTCAAGGGGTTGACTATGATGAGACCTTCTCACTCGTAGCGATGCTTAAGTCTGTCCGAATCATGTTAGCAATTGCCGCATTTTATGATTATGAAATTTGGCAGATGGATGTAAAAACTGCATTCCTGAATGGATTTCTGGAAGAAGAGTTGTATATGATGCAACCGGAAGGTTTTGTCGATCCAAAGGGAGCTAACAAAGTGTGCAAGCTCCAGCGATCCATTTATGGACTGGTGCAAGCCTCTCGGAGTTGGAATAAACGCTTTGATAGTGTGATCAAAGCATTTGGTTTTATACAGACTTTCGGTGAAGCCTGTATTTACAAGAAAGTGAGTGGGAGCTCTGTAGCATTTCTGATATTATATGTGGATGACATATTACTGATTGGAAATGATATAGAATTTCTGGATAGCATAAAGGGATACTTGAATAAGAGTTTTTCAATGAAAGACCTCGGTGAAGCTGCTTACATATTAGGCATAAAGATCTATAGAGATAGATCAAGACGCTTAATTGGACTTTCACAAAGCACATACCTTGACAAGATTTTGAAGAAGTTCAAAATGGATCAAGCAAAGAAAGGGTTCTTGCCTGTGTTACAAGGTGTGAAGTTGAGTTAGACTCAATGCCCGACCACTGCAGAAGATAGAGAGAAAATGAAAGATGTTCCCTATGCTTCAGCCATAGGCTCTATCATGTATGCAATGCTATGTACTAGACCTGATGTATGCCTTGCTATAAGCTTAGCAGGGAGGTACCAAAGTAATCCAGGAGTGGATCAATGGACAGCAGTCAACAACATCCTGAAATACCTGAAAAGGACTAAGGATATGTTTCTCGTATATGGAGGTGACAAAGAGCTCACCGTAAGAGGTTACGCTGATGCAAGCTTTGACACTGATCCGGACGATTCTAAATCGCAAACCGGATACGTGTTTACATTAAACGGTGGAGCTGTCAGTTGGTGCAGTTCTAAACAAAGCGTCGTAGCGGGATCTGCATGTGAAGCGGAATAACATAGCTGCTTCGGAAGCAGCGAACGAAGGAGTCTAGATGAAGGAGTTCATATCCGATCTAGGTGTCATACCTAGTGCATCGGGTCCAATGAAAATCTTTTGTGACAATACTGGTGCAATTGCCTTGGCAAAGGAATCCAGATTTCACAAGAGGACCAAGCACATCAAGAGACGCTTCAATTCCATCCGGGATCTAGTCCAGGTGGGAGACATAGAGATTTGCAGGATATATACGGATCTGAATGTTGCAGACCCGTTGACTAAGCCTCTTCCACGAGCAAAACATGATCAGCACCAAGGCTCCATGGGTGTTAGAATCATTACTGTGTAATCTAGATTATTGACTCTAGTGCAAGTGGGAGACTGAAGGAAATATGCCCTAGAGGCAATAATAAAGTTATTATTTATTTCCTTATATCATGATAAATGTTTATTATTCATGCTAGAATTGTATTAACCGGAAACATAATACATGTGTGAATACATAGACAAACTTAGTGTCACTAGTATGCCTCTACTTGACTAGCTCGTTAATCAAAGATGGTTATGTTTCCTAACCATGAACAAAGTGTTGTTATTTGATTAACAAGGTCACATCATTAGTTGAATGATCTGATTGACATGACCCATTCCATTAGCTTAGCACCTGATCGTTTAGTATGTTGCTATTGCTTTCTTCATGACTTATACATGTTCCTATGACTATGAGATTATGCAACTCCCGTTTACCGGAGGAACACTTTGTGTGCTACCAAACATCACAACGTAACTGGGTGATTATAAAGGAGCTCTACAGGTGTCTCCAAAAGTAGATGTTGGGTTGGCGTATTTCGAGATTAGGATTTGTCACTCCGATTGTCGGAGAGGTATCTCTGGGCCCTCTCGGTAATGCACATCACTTAAAGCCTTGCAAGCATTGCAGCCAATGAGATAGTTGCGAGATGATGTATTACGAAACGAGTAAAGAGACTTGCCAGTAACGAGATTGAACTAGGTATTGGATACCGACGATCGAATCTCGGGCAAGTGACATACCGATGACAAAGGGAACAACGTATGTTGTTATGCTGTCTGACCGATAAAGATCTTCGTAGAATATGTAGGAGCCAATATGGGCATCCAGGTCCCGCTATTGGTTATTGACCGGAGATGTGTCTTAGTCTTGTCTGCATCATTCTCGAACCGTAGGGTCCGCACGCTTAACGTTACGATGACAGTTATTATGAGTTTATGCATTTTGATGTACCAAAGTTAGTTCGGAGTCCCGGATGTGATCACAGACATGACGAGGAGTCTTGAAATGGTCGAGACATAAAGATTGATATATTGGAAGCCTATGTTTGGATATCGGAAGTGTTCCGGGTGAAATCGGGATTTTATCGGAGTACCGGGAGATTACCGGAACCCCCAGGAGCTATATGGGCCTTAGTGGGCTTTAGTGGAAAGGAGAAAGGGCAGCCCAAGGTGGGCCGCGCGCCTCCCCCCTCCCCTAGTCCTATTAGGACTAGGAGAGGTGGTCGACCCCCTCTCTCTCTTTCCCCCCTCAAGGAATCCTATTCCAACTAGGATTGGGGGGGGGGGGGAATCCTACTCCCAGAGGGAGTAGGACTCCCTTGGCGCACCCTCCATGGCCGACCGCCCCCTCCCCCTTGGCTCCTTTATATACAGAGGCAGGGGGCACCCTAGAACACACAAGTTGATCATTGAGATCGTTCCTTAGCCGTGTGCGGTGCCCCCTGCCACCATATTCCACCTCGATCATATTGTAGCGGTGCTTAGGCGAAGCCCTGCGACGGTAGAACATCAAGATCGTCACCACGCCGTCGTGCTGACGGAACTCCTCCCCGACGCTTTGCTGGATCGGAGCCCGGGGATCGTCATCGAGCTGTACGTGTGCTAAGAACTCGGAGGTACCGAAGTAACGGTGCTTGGATCGGTCGGATCGGGAAGACGTACGACTACTTCCTCTACGCTGTGTCAACGCTTCCGCAGTCGGTCTGCGTGGGTACATAGACAACACTCTCCCCTCTCGTTGCTGTGCATCACCATGATCTTGCGTGTGCGTAGGAAATTTTTTGAAATTACTACGTTCCCCAACAGATGAAGGAACTGGGATTGAGAGAGGAGGACCTGGACGATGTGGTGTTTAACGAGAAGAGGCGCCGCCAGAGGCAGCCCGGTGGATTGCTCTCGTTAGGGTTCACTCTGAAAAAACCTATAGTCAGTTCTGTTTTTACAAGAATATGAGGGCGGCATGGGATCTTGTAGAGGAAGCAAAATTCAAGCCCTTGGATAATCTGTACACTGTCCAATTTTCCTGTTTAGGAGATTGGGAGAGAGTCACACATGATGGGCCTTGGCACTTCAGAGGGTATGGGTGATCATCAAGCCGTATGATGGACTGGTTAAGCCTTCTACAGTTCAACTGGACACTATAGAAATTTGGGTCCAAATCCATGATGTTCTTGATTTGTATGCACATCTTGTGCCTTCACTTGTGGCCAAAGTTGGGGAGGTGCTCTATGCCGAACCACAATCCCAGGATTTTGCTAGTAATTTCTATCGTGTTTGGATCAGGATCAATGTCACAAAGCCCCTAAAGAATGCAGTGTCCATGATCCGTGATGGGAAGCGCCAGATCTACCAAGTCAAATTTGAGAAACTACCTGATTGGTGTGTTGTTTGTGGCATGATGGGCCACCTATTTAAGGAGCACGGTAATGGTATTCATCCACTGTCGGCTCTAGTTTTTAAAGATCTAAGAGCAACTTGGGCTATGAGGACCGGGCGTGGACCGGGCAACGGGCGCGGGCGCAGAGGCGGACACCGAGGAGGTCGCACTGGGGGTCGAGGAAGGGGTGCATACAACAGATCGCAGCAAGATGCCTATGAGGATGATGAGGAACGAGGAACAAACTATGATTCAGATACGCATGATGTAGATAATAACAGAAAGAGAGCTTCAGAATTGGTTGCAAGTCAGACTGCATTATCAGCGAGTACAGTTTCTCCCAATCTGTTGGCGCTGCCCCCTCCTACAGTGCCTCTTAGTCCAAGTGGAAAACAGGACCCAAAGAGGGCGAAGGTGATAGTGTAACCAAAGAAGAACAACTCGGCTAAAAGCAGTGCACAAGTGAAAGGTGAACCAAAGCTGGTGGGCCCAGTCGACGGGTGCCGCCGAGCCCAATGAGTGCCTTCTATTGGTATTGTCATGGTGCGGGCAAAGCCGCGATAGTCTGAGAGCTTTGCGACTTCGCGAAGAAATTTTTCCCTAGCCTACTATGCATAGTTGAAACACAGATAGAAGGTGCTAGGGTAGAAGCTTTAGCTAATACTTTGGGTTTTGATAATTCTTATGCCGTTAGTAGTCAAGGTCGGAGTGGTGGTATGGGTTTGTTTTGGAATAATTCAATAAAAGTTGAGATTCTCGGTTACTTATGTTATCATCTTGATGTTTCGGTGGTGGAACATAACCAGCAAAAGTGGAGTTTGACATGTGTGTATGGTGAGGCACAAACACACTTGAGACATCAGACGTGGACAGTTTTGAAAAACATTAGCACTTTGAACTCTCTGCCATGGCTGTGTATGGGGGATTTCAATGAGGTTCTACGTTCGGAAGAGAATGAGGAACTAGG
This sequence comes from Triticum monococcum, assembly GCA_034509565.1. Classification (NCBI taxonomy): domain Eukaryota; kingdom Viridiplantae; phylum Streptophyta; class Magnoliopsida; order Poales; family Poaceae; genus Triticum; species Triticum monococcum. Next base: position 392,166,833 of record CM067841.1, read on the forward strand.
ACAACGTAGCAATGCTCAGATCCAAGCATTTAGGGACACCACAGATATTCACAGGTTGCTTGATTTGGGCTTCAGAGGCAATTTTTGGACTTTCGAGAAGAAGGTTTTGGCGGGTAGCTACACTAGATGTAGACTGGACAGAGCCTTGGTTAACGCAGGGTGGATGGCTAAATTTCCAGTGGCCTCGGTCTCACATCTCATGGGGTCTACATCGAATCATTCGCCATTGATGATTGACTTTGGTTGTTCAGAGAAGGTGCATGTACAACGATCTTTTAAATACGAGCTAATGTGGGAATCACATGAAGGACTACGGGACCTGCTTACTAGTGAATGGGCCACCGACCCACCATGCACGTTTGTGGAAGATATGAAACAAAAGTTAAGCAATCTTTCGAAAGGCCTAGACACATGGAGCAGAGACACCTTTGGAAGTGTACGAAAGGAAATAAAGCAGTTGAAGCAAATTTTGGAAGAACTCAGGAATGACCCGGCTAGGACGGGACCATCTCATGTGGAGCTAAAGGCGAACGAACGTCTGAGATGTACCATAGGGAAGAAATCATGTGGTGCTAGAGGGCCCAGATCGAATGGCTTTCTACGGGATATAGGAACACCAAGTTTTTTCATCTCCGTGTTAGTCTCCACAGAAAGAAAAACATGATAAAGGCCCTACAAAATTCCCTTGGTGCGATGGTGGTGGATCCAGCAGAGTTGAAGGCGATGGCCAATGATTTTTATCAAGAATTATACTGCTCGGAGGGTGTATAGAATATGGAAGCTGCCCTAGAACATGTCCCCCGAAAGGTGACACCGGAGATGAACACAGTTCTTTGTGCACCATACACCAATGAGGACGTTAAAGTGGCTCTTTTCCAGATGTTTCCAGCCAAATCACTGGGACCAGATGGTTTTCCTGCTCACTTTTATCAGTGCCATTGGGACATATGTGGAGAGGAGGTCACCAAGATTATTTTGAGGATAGTGCGTGGAGAGGAAAGCCTAGAATGTATTAACGACACGGTCTTAGTATTGATCCCGAAGGTAACAAACCCCGCAGTTCTATCCCAGTTTAGGCCTATTAGTTTATGCAATGTCCTCTACAAGATAGCCTCCAAGGTGGTAGCAAACAGACGAAAACTTATCTTGCCTGACATCATCTCGGAGGAACAATCTTCTTTTGTTCCAGGAAGGTTGATAATAGATAACATCATTTGCGCTTATGAGTGTTTGCACTTCATGAAACGGTCCAGTTCAAAATCAAATTCTTTCTGTGCGTTGAAGTTGGACATGATGAAGGCTGACGACAGGTTGGAATGGTCATATTTAAGAGCCATCATGGCAAAGCTCGGTTTTGTAGATCAGTGGATAGATATTGTGATGGGCATGGTTTCAACAGTATCTTTCTCGGTTCTATTAAATGGTGAGAGGCTTGAATCTTTCAAACCAACAAGAGGTATCCGACAAGGAGACCCTATCTCCCCCTACTTATTCTTGATTGCAGCAAAGGGCCTTTCGTGCCTCCTTAAATCTAGTTCTCAATCATCGGTTGCAGGTATCAAGGTGGCCCCGACGGCTCCCGTCGTTAACCACCTGTTGTTTGCAGATGACAGCCTGTTGCTTTTCAAGGCCAGTGTAGAGGGATCAGTTGAGGTGTCAAACCTACTTGATATTTATTATCGGGCATCGGGACAGAAAATTAATCATGAGAAGTCCTCAATATTTTTTTAGTAAAGTGTGTCCAGAAAGTATAAGAGTGGCGGTCAAGAACACCTTACAAGTCCACAAGGAATCATTGAGTGACCGTTATCTTGGCATGCCCATGGAAGTGGGCCACTCGAAGAATGGCACTTTCAGATATCTACGAGATCGTGTTTGGGAAAAGATAAAAGGGTGGATGGAGAAGCTCTTGTCGTCAGCGGGTAAAGAGGCGTTGATCAAATCAGTTGCACAAGCGATTTCGGTCTACTCCATGGCGTGTTTCAGATTGCCAAGAGGATTGTGTGAGAACATAACTTCAATCATACGACAATTCTGGTGGGGCAGCAAACAGGGAAGAAGGAAGCCTAACTGGGTGGCATGGGATGTCATGACCAGACCAAAACATTTGGGAGGCTTGGGCTTCCGAGATCTAGAGATTTTCAATTTATCGCTCCTTGCTCGTCAAGCTTGGAGGCTCTTGACAGAAGAGACATCGTTGAGTGCCAGGATACTGAAATCAGTTTACTATCCAAACTGTTCACTGCTAGAGGTAGAATAGGGGTCGCGCCCATCCCAAATCTGGCGGGAGATCCTAGAAGGTCGAGATATTTTGGCGCAAGGAATTGTTCGCATAATTGGAGATGGTGAGACCACTGATATATGGAGCCAGAATTGTATCCCGAGGGATAGCTTTAAAAGGCCAATTAACTCCCTCGTACAGAACCCGCCTCTGAAGGTTGCCCAACTCATCGACGCTACAATGGCATCATGGAATGAAGGTCTAGTCCGAGCGACCTTTACCTAGTTTGATGCAGCAGAGATACTCAAAATACCACTGTGTACGCGTAAGATGGATGATTTTTGGGCGTGGCACGAAGAAGTTCGAGGTGTTTTCAGTGTACGATCGGCATACCATATGATATTGCGAACAAAGCACAATCGGGAGGACTGGATGAATGAAGAGGAGGGATCATCTACTGTCCACAATGAGAGTAATCAGTGGAGCAAAGATATGGCATATTCGGATCCCCTCGAAGCTGCGAATGTTTGTATGGCGACTGGCAAGACAGTCTATGCCCACCGGTGAACTTTTGAGGCATCGAAACATAGCTACTGAGGATACATGTCATCTATGTGGGGCTACGGATACTTGGAGGCATGCACTGCTTACGTGCCCGATATCTAGCAGTGTATGGGCCTTAGCACCTGAGGAGCTAGTACATCATCTCGTGGATAGGCAGGAGGACAGTTCAAAGGATTGGATTTTTGCACTTCATGCAAATTTGGAGAGTGAAGCCTTTATACGCCTAATTGTTACCATTTGGGCGATCTGGGAAGCTCGGAGAAAAGCCATCTATGAAGACATTTATCAATCATATTATTTTGTCCACGGTTTCATAACAAACTATTTTGCCGAGCTTCAGGTTGTCAACAACAAAGCTACGAAACATGTTGGCGCTGTAATGCGTAGACCGAACCAGTGGATGGCACTGCAAGCGGGTTGTGTGAAGATAAATGTGGATGTTGCAGCCCCGAGACACGATAGGTGTGGCGCGGTCGGGGCGATCTACGGAAGCTCTGAAGAGATTTTCTTGGGAGCATCAGTGCTTGTCTTTAGGTATATCACAGATCCACAGACTCTCGAAGCAATTGCAATCAGAGAGGCCTTGGCACTATCAGATGATCTTTATCAGCGACGGATTCATGTTGCCTCTGATTGCAAAGTGGTGGTGGACGACTTGAAGAAGGAAAAGTTATCTGCCTATGGAGCTATCATACATGAAATAATACGCCACTCGTCGGATTTTGATTTTTGTAAATTTAGCCATGAATTTAGGAGCTCAAATTTTGAAGCTCACAACTTAGCGAAGCATGCTTTATCTCTCGGAGGTGGCCGCCATGTGTAGTTGGGAAACCTTGAAGAACTCCCATCCGTCCCTGTAAATATTGTGACGAATTAACAAAAACTTCATGAGGTTGTCTAAAAAAACCAAACCGCAAAAAAAAACCAGCCCTCAAAAGGAAAACCGGAAAGAAAACCCAACGGGCAAAAGGAACCAGCTTAGGCGGTCCAGTGGGCGAGCTGTTGAGCCCCAACGCACGGAATAAAAAGAAGAGGAACTGGATCCCTCAAAAAAAAAAAGAGGAACTGGGGTATGACCTAGATCGAACGGCCTGGGCTTCTCTGCGCGCCTACACAGCCCTCCCTCCTCCTACGCTGTCTTCTGCTTCGTCCAGCATAACCCCCAAAACCACCTCACCCGACAGAACAGGCGGCGGCGGCGGCGGAATCGGGCGAGATGATCAAGAGGCGCTACTTCAGGCAAGACCACGGCGACAATAGCGCCTCCTCGTCCTCCTCCTCTTCGGGTTCTGATTCGGACCGTGACCCCGCGGAAGAAGAGGTCTCGGAGGAGGAAATAGAAGCGGAGCAAGAAGAAGAAAAAGAAGAAGATGACGATGAAGAAGCGGAGGCGGAGTCGGGGGAAGAACAGGAAAAGGAAGTAGAGGAGCAGGCCGAAGATGATGGTGAGCTGTTCTTTGTTACTAGTACCATCTATTATTGGTGCCATTTACATGCGCTGTTCAGGTCATTCTCCATGCTTCATGCGTAGCCGATTTGTTTGTACTAGTGAATATGCTCACTTTGATTCCATGGTTATATTCGACCTGTACTATTGCTTCATATACTGAGTATGTAACTCTTAGAGGGTGATGTCATATTAAAACCATCGGAGTAGAGTAATCATCATTTGCTCTGTCCTGCCAAAGCCTTGGTATTTATTTAATATTCTTGCATGGTATATCTGCTGCATGTTGTTGGTTTTGATGGTCCACGAATCACTATAATACATTAATGTGCAGATATTGTAATGTGCTCTTTTTCTCATTGGTTGCTCCTGTCTATCAGGTTCAGGATACCAAAGTGAGGACAGCTCTGGACACCATGTTGATAGTCCTTGTGCAGGTATTCTTTGTTCTCGCTTCCATGCCCCCTTCAATTTGGATTAGGAGAGATCGCATTTTTTGATGGAAAGGAGGTTCAAAGAAAGCTGTCATTTGGGCTAAATTACGCTCTCTCTTGTAGTGAAGTGGCTAATACTGTCTGTGATTACATACCTTTTTCTTGCCTTTCCAGATGTTTCACCGGCTTGTTTAGTGTCATTGAGGCTTGAGGGACCTTTTGTTTGTATTTTTCGAACATAGGAACACTAGCCTTTTAATGTCATCTCACAGAACTACATTCATGCTAAGAGAAGTGCAATTGTCTTCCTATACTGCCTTCACCTTATTGTTTGGCAACTAAGAACTGTTCTGTGTTACCTTAGGATGTTACCAATGGGATCTAAGTTTACTAGTCAATGACCGCAGGGTGTGGAATTTTATCTCAGTATACTGTGGTGGGGTATTGGAGGATTGAACATAGAGTTAGACAACCACAATGTGAAGTATCATTGCCTAAATATACCATGTAATGTTTCAATATGAGCATAAGTCGCTTTATTGAGTAATTGGTGTTATCACATGATCGAACTCTCTGCAAGCAACTTTAATGACTAACTACAGGTTTACTTTCAGATGAGAACAGCAGTCTGGTGTATGAACAATACCAAGCAATCAGGTTGCCTGCTAAGAAAGCATCAAGTGGTGATGCTGATTCTGCCGAAGGTGCTGTTAACAAGGATGACACTGTTGAGGTCGATTTCAATAACTACATTCTGAAGTGCAAATCTGTGTATAAGTGCAAGCTTTGTCCCAGAATCATGTGCTTAAGTGAGGAGATGGTCAGGGTACATCTTGAATCAAAGGTATGTAATTCAGAAGAAAGCTACTATAATGTTTCCCACCTGTTAGACGTCAACTGAAGAAGGCTTGCTGTTGTACATACAAGACAATGATAAGAGTTACATCTTTCTGTTGAAAATTGATAAGAGTTACTTGCTGTCACTTGTGAATGCTACTGTTGCCACATTTCTTCATTTTATTTTGTCTATTTTAGAGACATGCTCGATCAAAGAAACTACTGGGAGAAGGTAGGCTTAAGATGGTGCTCAACAGTGATGGTGAGCTGGAGGAAGAGGCAGAGACACATGCTGAACGACATGCCCGAACTATAGCTCTTGCTCAGGTGTTGGCACTGGTTGTTGAAATTACTGATTTCGTGCGACAGAAATGTTTTCTAAATCTGGATTTGTATTTCATATGGAATGTAATCTGTTTATACCTGCTAAATGTTCAGCAAGTACAAAAGCCCAAGAAGGATTCAGGGAGGCAGCGACAAAATCGGAGAAGACAGAAGGTATGGGATCACATCCTCCATAGTTGGATTAGCATCTACTAGGCACAATACACATCGAAGGCTTTTAGGCGCCATATTAAAAGGCAGACTGGACTGCGCTGAAATGATCTCCAGCAGCATGTCATCATGGAGGTTACAGTAAGCTGATGGACACAGAATAATCCGATTTTTTTTGGCGAACGCATAATCTGATATTCAGTTTTTTCAGAAACCACAATAGTCCAATTTTGTTTGTCCTGTATTGGTCTTTTAGTTCTTGAAGTTACTTGGTGCTTCCACACCCAGTATCCTGATATTCTTTGCACTGGTTGTTTCTTACAGAGGTCGCAGAATCGTCTCAAGGACAAAGATCAGAGACACAACTCTGGAAAGGAAGGTGCAAGGCCGAACAATGGAACTACTGATAAGAAAATGCCCAATATTGAAACTGCTGCTAAGAAAATGCCGAATCTTGAAACTGCTGCTAAGAAAAGGCGCAAGACTGAAAAATAAGTGGGTGCTGCAGAAATATTTCTTGCCTGTTATTTCTTCCTATATTGTTGTAATTTTTAGGAGCTTTCTGCGGTTTTACTGTTTCCGTTTTGCCTTCCTTTTTGATCCAAGTGTAGTTCATGAAAGCTGAGAGATTAAATTGAAAGGAAAGACGACAACTAGAAAGTGGACATCTAGTCGTGCATGCAACTTGTTATAAGTTTGCTACTCCCGAGTAATTTGTAGGGTTTGACACGGTTGAAGTTTCACCCTCGTATCCTTCTCATGATTTTCGTGTCTGCTTTGGTTCTTCATGCCTGCTTTTGGTCTTCGTGTTGCAGTTATTTGTTGGGGGAAGACATTCTCGGCCATGAGCTTACATGCTCATGGTTGAATAGTAAATTCAGAAAACAGAATTAAAATGAAATTTAGTTCTCCTTTTTTATTACATAAAACATGTTTATGTCTTCTAAATGTGTGCAAAATTTTGTGAAGAATGTAATATGTTTTGAGCTTTCGGGTTGTTGTTAGGAGACTTTAGGGTCAGTGGTATAACAACAACACCCCTGACCCCCAACCACTTGTTCTAGTACATGGGTGTCCAAAGTGGGGAACCCCTCATTGAAGCCTTCACGTAGGGTGAGGGAAGATATCACATGATACGGGCTTCTAGGAGCCGTTGGATCTCAGATTTGACGGCTCCCCGGAGTTCTTGAGCATTTTGCAAAAAAGTCATCCGGAAGTCTCAAAAATTTGTTGTAGGTACAATAGATTTCTGGAAGCCGTCGGATTTGAGATCCAACGGCCTAGAAGCCCGTATCATGGTATCACCTAAGTGTTGGTAGCACCTGATGTTTTCCCCGTAGGGTGAATGGCCAACCAAGCTTCATAGATGTGGGCAAAGAGGGATTTTTTTTGAAGGAATGTGGGCAAAGAGGGATAGTTCAAATAACGAGAGCATGTTATGTTACTTGAAACCGCCAGTAGTACTGATAGGGTGTGGGCGAGTAGTACTGATAGGGTGTGGGCGAGTCTGGAAGTACCAAAGGGGATAGCATAGCGAGAGCATGTTGATGTTGATGATACTTGGTACTGATAGGGTGTGGGCGAGTCGGTCTCTACTATCCCATAGATCCCGCCTTATAAAGTGGGACAAAACCTAATTGACTAACCGACATAGAGCACTAGAGTAGCCCTAATTTGTATGTAAAGATGATAGATTTTTTGGAGGGTGCGCTTCACGCGGGAAGCACGGCCCGGGCTATGCCTCGGCATGTTGTGCCCTGAGGCCGACCTGGTGACCGACTTCTCAGTTAACAGGGCGGCCTTGGTACTATGTATCGTCGGTAGCTTCTGAGCTTGTCCGGAATTTGACCGCACACCCTCTCTGCATCGCCCAGGGCAAAATCTTGACGGGCTCCTTTTTCTCTTTTTGCTAGATGAGTAGATAAAGCGGCTTTATCTTAATTCGGCTTCTCTAATAGCTCGAGGACCGAAAATCAACGGGTTAGCTGGAGTCCAGTTTCTTATTAAATTGAAAGATCCTCCGACTTGCAAGCATTCTAATTTCCCTTCTGACGAGGATGGTAAATTTAAGATTCCCATGTGAACATGCCGCGAAGCGTTGTGGGTGGCGTGATGTCATCCCTCGTAGCTAGGCTTGATCGTCAGGTCAAAAGAGATACGTCGTATCTACCCGAATCAAACGGGTCTGGCCCCACGCGGGGATCAAGGTGTCCTAGGGCTTCACGATGGTCATATCCCAACATTGTCGTCGTAAGTCGTAAGTGCAGGAGAACAACCAAATGCTATCGATTTAGTTCCCTTTTGGCTATGATGGTGCCTTGATCTTTGCGCCTGCAACACGTGTAGTGGGCGACTCTGTCGATGCAGTAGGCATGTGCCACCACACCCAGGACGTCGCTTGGGCGTCCTGAGCGGCTATAAAGGGGAGCTCACAACCAACGCGGGCTCATTCCACATTTGGTTGCTCGTCTTCTATCTTCTCCTTCTTCCCCGTGAACCTTCCCACCATTGTTGCTAGCTCTTGAGCTGCTTCGTTTCCTCTTATTCCTCTCCAACCAAGCCAAATCCATTCAATAGTGTGTAGTGAGGGGTCACAGACGCGACAACAGGGGCAGAAGTAACGCAGGCCGAGGAAGTGATGGCCGGAGTAGCGTTGCTGGCAAGGCCAAAAAGGAGGGTGTTGCCAGCAGTACGGAATGGAAGTGGCTCTCCTCCACCACCAAGTGTAAGCACCAGAGGGATCTTGTGGCAAAGGGATTCTTGTCGTGGAAGGATGTGTTTCCTTGGTCGCCAGCGAAGAAAGGTCAGGCAGAGGGCTAGTATCGCGTGATCCACACTATGTTCGTGTGCAGAGGGCTCTTCCTTCCACTACACAACTTTGTGCATGTCCTTCTTTACTTCTACACGTGCCAGCTGCACCACACTCGCCCAATGTGGTTCTCCACATTGCCAATTTCATCACATTATGTGAATGCTTCCTTGGGATGGAGCCACATTTCAAGTTGTGGCGGTAACCCTTCCATGTTAAATTCAAGAAGAACGACAAAGCCGTCTGTGACTGCGGAGGTGCTAAAATCCAGCTACGCTTGTAGTCTGATTGTTTGGGGCTCGACCTCCTGAAGTTAGTATGGAGCTGGCAAGCGTCTTGGTTCTACACTCCCGATCTCCTGGGAGAGGGAGGGTTGTCCCCTTATTCCAACACCCCTCCACTTGAAGCTATAGTGATTGGTTCGCCCATCATGCATGATGTCATGGTCATAAAGCCAAGGGCGTCCCAAGAGTAAACTGTCATGGGCACCACATCTCATTCACAGTAGCCTCATATGCTCTAATTTTCAAAGTAATTTCAACTGCGTGCTCGCTTTTGATACCGTCGGAATCACTCAACCATTGGACCTTGTATGGTCTAGGATGGCGCTTCTTTGGAAGATGCAACTTGGGATCATAGTTCTTCACTTGCCAAATTCGGGCAGCTTCCTCCATCGATTATGACTTTGATGGATCTTCCATGAATGCTTGCTTCGTGTGGATGATATGACCATGTTGGTCATCATCATTGTGTTGAAGTGTCAAGATTTTTGAGATAACGAGATTAGGGCTCCTGTCAGTGTAACAAAACACTTGATCATGTTCGTCTTGATTGAGATGGCGATGACGAGCAACTTATTGCAAAGCTTCCATTACTCCACTCAAAGACTCATACCAGGGCACTCAAATGACTTGCGACCAGGGCGTTTGCAAGTGAATCATTCAATCTTGATTGTCTTGTCATTTGAGTCCCTTGGAATATTGGTAATTGGTATGGTTATCGGTGCCTTGGAGCTTGATTGACCACCACTAGAGGTTAGCTTGAGTATAAGGCATCGCACTTGAGGGAGCCCGAGTGTTGGTGTCTAAGGTTCTTTATGACAAGTAGATTACTTGAAGCACTTGACATCTTCTTGTACTTCTCTCTCCACTTTTGTGGCTTGATGTACCAACTCAAGAAAATTATGGTATGGTTGAAAATCCTCAATCCGCTTGATTAGATGGTTGAGTCTAGTGAGGAAACGAGCCATGGTTTTTTCATCCGACTCCTTCGCATTGGCTCAGATCGTTGCAATTTCCATCTCCTTGTAGTATTCCTCCATGGACTTGGTGCCTTGCTTAAGAACTTGTAGCTTCTTGAAGAGATCTCAAGTCTAGTGGGTAGGCACAAATATTGCTCTCACGACTCATTTCATGGCATCCCAAGTGGTGATGGGAGGTTTTCCTTGCTCTTGTCGATGTTCAAGTGCTTGTTCCCACCATATGAAGGTGTATTCATCAAACTCAAGGAAACCATCACCATTTTCTTTGCCTCGTCAAATTTATGGACGCGGAAGATCTTTGTCCACCTTGAGAGACCAAGAGAGATATTATTTGGGGTCGGTGCCGCCGAAGAAGTTTAGCATGGTGAACTTGAGCTTGCCGAAACGCTCTTTACCGTCTTGATTGTTGTGAGGTTGACGTTGCACTTGGCGTTGACAACATGGTTTGTCGTCGTGCTCTTCATTATGTGATTGGCACGAAAAGCGAGGTGCATTAGCTATGCGCCGCATCTCATGACATTTCTTGATGCAAGCTTCTTCGCCTTGGCACTCTACTCTTGCCCTTAGGTTTCACTCTTGAAGGTTGTAAGTGACGTCACAAAGAGCTTAGTGCGCTTGATTTTCTTGGTCCACCCCGCGGGCTTCTTCTTGCTAGTGTGCCTCATGTTCTTCATCTTGGCGGCGACACTCTTCTTGTTGATGACACCGTTCTTCCAGTTGGTGCACTTGGCGGTCGAAAGCATCTTGTTACTATTGAGCTTCACGTTTTCTCCATTCACGCTCTACAATCCATTGTTGCGAAATTGGTTTGGAGATTGATCGGCTTATCGGTGTTCATGACGATGATGTTGAGACCGGTGTGTACTTGCGTAGGATGGTAGATCGGAGGAATGTCCACTTGAGAACCGTCTTGAGGACGATGAATATGACGAAGACTTGCGCTTGTCGAACAGGTCTTTAATGCGATCCAGAGCAAGATCCGCACCAGAGTGGTACGGTAATCCAGTTCTGAAGATCATGTTACTTGAGCATGACGAACCTACGAACTATGAGGAAGCGATGATGAGCCCAGATTCCGCAAAATGGTTTGAAGCCATGAAATCTGAGATAGGATCCATGTATGAGAACAAAGTTTGTTCATCCACGCTTTCGATAGCGGCGAATATGTCACTTTCTTCTCAGATGATAGTGGCACTCCGTGCTTTGGCGGGCATCAAAAGAAAGGCGAAGATAGACCTTGCCAAGACAGGTTTCCGACGTTCCGGGTTCCTGTCCTATGATAATTTCAGCCCATAATTTTTGCATCGAGAGGGAGTGGCGAGTCTCTAGGAGGATTGAATCTTTTTAGAGGTTGGTGGCCATTATGGTTGCACAAGACCCGTGTTTGGCGGTTTTGGGCCTCGACACTCTTGTGTCTGGCTCAGACAATATTCCTTATGTTATCGTGTCTGTGTCATCTAAACCCTATCCTAAATTTTAGTTTTTCTTTTGTGTCTTTTGCGTTATAATTCGGTTTTCATTTGGTTTTTGTCAATGAACTGGGCTATATTCTTCTTACATGAAATGGCTTGCTTAAAAAAGTATCGGGACTCGGGAGGGTGATGGTGTTGTTGGAAATCATTCCACATGAGCGGTTAACTATCTTAAACCAACAATCAACAAAAAAATTCACACACATGGGCATAGATGCACAATCTAATAGGGATTTTAAAGAAAGAAGGTCATACACATCCTATTGAGGATTGAGGAATGGAGTATGTCGCTTTGGGGTGACATATCATTTATAATAGTTGCTGAAGCGGCTTGATTCACATTCCGTCGTAAGTGTAGATTCTGGAGTAAAGAAATATCAGTTTACATCATGAATGAGTTACAGAAATCAGGACGACTTTTCGAATTTAGACTCCACTGCACTTTGTATTATAGTGGATCATGACGCCTACCATGATTATCATGGCTTTGGCTACTTGCTCTTTTTTTTCTATCGCAAGCTGCAAAATGTTACAAGTTTTGCACGGCAGGACGTATGAGGACGAAGTTGACAAATTAACTGGGAAAACGTAAGTGTATTTTTTAGTTTTTCTGTAAGATGAAAAATTATCTCTCTATATTTATTTGATTCAACTGGCATGAACATATACCAGTGGATTCTTATAAATGTTTTCATATTGGCTCGAAATAGCCCAGGTCAAAGATTCTCCCAACCACACAACAAAACGGAAGCAATCTGAACCGATTGGTTAATTTTCCAAACAAAGAACCAGTTGGTTAATTTTTTCTCCTCAACGACTTGTATATATACGGTGGCGCGCAGTGTGATTGATGCATCCATCCATCCATCCACATCCAACAGCCAGCAGCCAAGTGCCTTCCTATATTGGAGGAGTGTGAATCTTCTCCACCCCTCCCAATTCCCCATCCATCAGCTGGATTGGTAGAGTGAGCCGTTGACCGCAACGCGCGAGTCTTGGATTCCCGATTCGAGTTCGCCGTGGTGGAAGAGAGTTGATCCGATATGTCGGGCGGTGGCGGCGTGGTGTGCCCGCCGCCGGGGCTGAGTTTCGGCGGGCAGTACTACTCGGTGGTGGACGGGGTCTGCAGCCGCGACGAGAGCTTCTTCGGCGGCAAGCCGGTGCTGACGCAGGCCGTCGGGTACGCCGTCGTCCTCGGCTTCGGCGCTTTCTTCGCGCTCTTCACTTCCTTCCTGGTAATACAGTATTCTTTTATCAGTTGTCATCATCAGGTAGAGAGATTAATTAGCGGATCGGAATTGACTGACGGAAACGAGAAAATGATGGTAGGTGTGGTTGGAGAAACGCTTCGTCGGCGGGTCGCAGCTGCAGACGTCGGAGTGGTTCAACACCGCCGGCCGGAGCGTGAAGACGGGGCTGATCGCCAGCGTGATCGTGTCGCAGTGGACGTGGGCGGCGACCATCCTGCAGAGCTCCAACGTGGCGTGGCAGTACGGCGTGAGCGGGCCCTTCTGGTACGCCAGCGGCGCCACCGTGCAGGTGCTCCTCTTCGGGGTCATGGCCATCGAGATCAAGCGCAAGGCGCCCAACGCGCACACCGTCTGCGAGATCGTCAGGGCCCGGTGGGGCGCCCGCGCGCACCTCGTCTTCCTCGCCTTCTGCCTCGCCACCAATGTCATCGTCACTGCCATGCTGCTGCTCGGCGGCTCCGCCGTCGTGCACGCGCTCACGGGCGTCAACGTCTACGCCGCCAGCTTCCTCATCCCGCTCGGCGTCATCGTGTACACGCTCGCCGGCGGGCTCAAGGCCACTTTCCTCGCCAGCTACATCCACTCCGTCGTCGTGCACGCCGTGCTCCTCGTCTTCGTCTTCCTCGTCTACACCTCCAGCAGCAGCCTCGGCAGCCCCAAGGTGGTGTACGAGCGCCTCCTGGTTGTCGCCAGCGCCGCCAGGGACTGCTCCGGCGACCTCTCGCGCTCTGGTCAGTCTTGCGGCCCCGTCCACGGCAACCTCAAGGGTTCCTACCTCACCATGCTCAGCTCCGGTGGCCTCGTCTTCGGCATCATCAACATCGTCGGCAATTTCGGCACCGTCTTCGTCGACAACGTAAGTACAGGCTTCCTTAGTTGTCCCTCCCGCGCTCCGGTCAGGCGGTGTGCTGGTTTGCTTGATCGATCGCGCATTGGAATTGGATCAATTGCAGGGGTACTGGATGAGCGCGATCGCCGCTCGGCCGTCGTCGACGCACAAGGGGTACCTGCTGGGCGGCCTGGTGTGGTTCGCAGTGCCATTCTCGCTGGCCACATCGCTCGGCCTCGGCGCGCTCGCCCTCGACCTCCCCATCACCGCGGCGGAGGCGGCCAAGGGCCTTGTCCCGCCGGCCACCGCCACCGCGCTCATGGGCAAGCCCGGCTCCGTCCTCCTCCTCACGATGCTCTTCATGGCCGTCACCTCCGCTGGCTCCGCAGAGCTCGTCGCCGTTTCCTCCCTCTTCACCTACGACATCTACCGCACCTACGTCAACCCGGGCGCCTCCGGTAAGCAGATCCTCCTCGTGTCCAGGGCCGTCATCCTCGCCTTCGGATGCTCCATGGGCGTCCTGGCCGTCGTCCTCAACCTCGTGGGCGTGTCCCTCGGGTGGATGTACCTGGCCATGGGCGTCCTCGTGGGCTCCGCCGTCATCCCCATCGCTCTGCTGCTGCTCTGGAGCAAGGCCAACGCCTTCGGCGCCATGCTCGGCACCATCAGCGGCTGCGTCCTCGGCGTGATCGTCTGGCTCACGGTGGCCAAGGTGCAGTACGGCCGCGTCAACCTGGACACCACCGGCCGGAACGCGCCCATGCTGGCGGGCAACCTGGTGTCCATACTGGTGGGCGGGGCCGTGCACGGCGTGTGCAGCCTGGTGTCGCCGCAGAACTACGACTGGGAGAGCAGCAGGCGGATCACGACGGTGGAGAGCGTGGCCGCCGAAGACGACGACGAGCTCCAGGAGGCAAAGCTGGTGCACGCCAAGCGGTGGATCGTCAAGTGGGGCCTGGTGTTCACGGTCGTGATCGTGGTGCTGTGGCCGGTGCTGTCGGTGCCAGCGGGGAGGTTCAGCCTGGGGTACTTCACGCTGTGGGCGGCGATCGCGATCGCGTGGGGCACGGTGGGCTCGGCGGTGATCATCCTGATGCCGCTGGTGGAGAGCTGGGACACCATCAGCATGGTGTGCGCCGGGATGTTGACCAACGACATCGTGTACCAGCGCCTCGACGACGTGAACCTGCGGCTGAGGGCCATCATGGGGGCCATGCCCGAGGCCGAGAAGCGCTACCAGCAGCTGCAGCGGAAGGATGAGGTGGAGATGCACCCCGCCGGCACCCACCCGGCCGACGACAGCGACCACCTTTTGGAGAACTAAAATGTTCGATGTGTGTATCATGTATGTACAGGGACGCGTTCATTTCCACTCACAAAAGGTGTAGCCATTGTCACGGGACAATGCACATCTTTACACACGCGAAGAAAAATATTATAAACTTCAGTGACCCGACGTGATACGGGTGCGCGTGCTTGGGTATATAAATTGTCTATGGCCGTGTCCTTAAAAAAAAGCTATTCTTCCGAAAGGTGCATGCATCAGCCGTCCACTCAGCTAGGAACTTGCAGACCAGCTAATGTATTCATATGTATGCATATTTTATAAAAAAAAATCGCCCCGCTTTATATATGAAGCAACGATCAACAATAACTGGATACAAACACACGTCATCACAACACACGCACACACCCAAAGCATGATACATAGGCTCAGGCGCCGATAGTAGCAACATTACTCCTAGCACTACAAGAGCAACCGGGAACACACCACCGCGAAGAAATGGAGCCGCATATGACGAACCGTGGGCTACAAGGCGGCACCTTCAGAAAGGATACGACACCGGAGCACCGCCACCGCCCAATCTGAGGATCAGAGTTTTCCCTAGAGCCGCACGACGGGCAGTGAGAGCTACGACGACGCCTTCAAGAAGGAAACAAGCTTCGTCACCGTCGGTCCGTCTGAAGATAGAACATGTTTTCACCCCGGCCAACACTCGACGCCACTGAACGCTACACCCCCGCTACCATGCCCCCCACATGGCCATGGCCACCGGGCTCTGAAGGAAATATGCCCTAGAGGCAATAATAAAGTTGTTATTTATATTTCCTTATATCATGATAAATGTTTATTATTCATGCTAGAATTGTATTAACCGAAAACATAGTACATGTTGAATACATAGACAAACAGAGTGTCCCCAGTATGCCTCTACTTGACTAGCTCGTTAATCAAAGATGGTTAAGTTTCCTAGCCATGGACATGTGTTGTCATTTGATAAACGGGATCACATCATTAGAGAATGATGTGATGGACAAGACCCATCCGTTAGCTTAGCATAATGATCGTTCAGTTTTATTGCTATTGCTTTTTTCATGACTTATACATGTTCCTCTGACTATGAGATTATGCAACTCCCGAATACTAGAGGAACACCTTGTGTGCTATCAAACGTCACAACATAACTAGGTGATTATAAAGATACTCTACAGGTGTCTCCAATGGTGTTTATTGAGTTGGCATATATCGAGATTAGTATTTGTCACTCCGTTTATCGGAGAGGTATCTCTGGGCTCTCTCGGTAATGCACATCATGTTGGGGAACGTTGCAGAAAAACAAAAAAAATTCCTACGGTTTCACCAAGATCCATCTATGAGTTCATCTAGCAACGAGTGATCGGATGCATCTACATACCTTTGTAGATCACGAGCGGAAGCGTTCACTAGAACGTGGATGATGGAGCCGTACTCGCCGTGATCCAAATCACCGATGACCAAGCGCCGAACGGACGGCACCTCCATGTTCAACACACGTACGGAGCGGATGACGTCTCCTCCTTCTTGATCCAGCAAGGGGGAAGGAGAGGTTGATGAAGATCCAGCAGCACGACGGCGTGGTGATGGATGCAGCTGTCACGTGCAGCAGGGCTTCGCCGAGCGTCTGCGCGAGAGGGAGAGGTGTAGCAGGGGAGAGGGGGCGCCAAGATACAAGGGTGCGGCTGCCCCCTCCCTCCCCTCCTTTATATAGGCCCCCTTGGGGGGGGCGCCGGCCCTTGGGAGATCCAATCTCCAGGGGGGGCGGCGGCCAAGGGGGGTGGAGTGCCCCCCAAGGCAAGTGGGGCGCCCCCCACCCTAGGGTTCCAACCCTAGGCGCAGGGGGTGGGCCTAGGGGGGCGCACCAGCCCACTAAGGGCTGGTTCCCCCTCCCACTTCAGCCCATGGGGCCCTCCGGGATGGGTGGCCCCACCTGGTGGACCCCTGGGACCCATCCGGTGGTCCCGGTATAATACCGGTGACCCCCGAAACTTTCTCGATGGCCGAAACTGCACTTCCTATATATAATTCTTTACCTCCGAACCATTCCGAAACTCTTCATGATGTCCGGGATCTCATCCGGGACTCCGAACAACTTTTGGATTACTGCATATACATAGCTTTACAACCCTAGCGTCACCGGACCTTAAGTGTGTAGACCCTACGGGTTCGGGAGACATGTAGACATGACCGAGATTGCTCTCCGGTCAATAACCAACAACGGGATCTGGATACCCATGTTGGCTCCCACATGCTCCTCGATGATCTCATCGGATGAACCACGATGTTGAGGATTCAAGCAACCCCGTATACAATTCCCTTTGTCAATCGGTATGTTACTTGCCCGAGATTCGATCGTCGGTATCCCAATACCTCGTTCAATCTCGTTGCCGGCAAGTCACTTTACTCGTACCGTAATGCATGATCCCATGACCAGACACTTGGTCACTTTGAGCTCATAATGATGATGCATTACCGAGTGGGCCCAGTGATACCTCTCCGTCATACGGAGTGACAAATCCCAGTCTTGATCCGTGTCAACCCAACAGACACTTTCGGAGATACCCGTAGTATACCTTTATAGTCACCCAGTTACGTTGTGACATTTGGTACACCCAAAGCACTCTTACGGTATCTGGGAGTTACACGATCTCATGGTCTAAGGAAAGGATACTTGACATTGGAAAAACTCTAGCAAACGAACTATACGATCTCATGCTATGTTTAGGATTGGGTCTTGTCCATCACATCATTCTCCTAATGATGTGATCTCGTTATCAATGACATCCAATGTCCATAGTCAGGAAACCATGACTATCTGTTGATCAACGAGCTAGTCAACTAGAGGCTTACTAGGGACATGTTGGTGTCTATTATTCACACATGTATTACGATTTCCGGATAACACAATTATAGCATGAATAAAGACAATTATCATGAACAAGGAAATATAATAATAATGCTTTTATTATTGCCTCTAGGGCATATTTCCAACAGTCTCCCACTTGCACTAGAGTCAATAATCTAGTTACATTGGGATGAATCGAACACCCATGGAATTCTGGTGTTGATCATGTTTTGCTCTAGGGAGAGGTTTAGTCAACGGATCTGCTACATTCAGGTCCGTATGTACTTTACAAATATCTATGTCTCTATCTTGAATATTTTCATGAATGGAATTGAAACGACGCTTGATGTGCCTGGTCTTCTTGTGAAATCTGGGCTCCTTGGCAAGTGCAATAGCTCCAGTGTTGTCACAGAAGAGTTTGATTGGCCCCGACGCATTGGGTATGACTCCTAGGTCGATGATGAACTCCTTCACCCATATTGCTTCATGCGCTGCCTCCGAGGCTGCCATGTACTCCGCTTCACATGTAGATCCCGCCACGACGCTTTGCTTGCAACCGCACCAGCTTACTGCCCCACCATTCAAAATATACACGTATCCGGTTTGTGACTTAGAGTCATTCAGATCTGTGTCGAAGCTAGCGTCGACGTAACCCTTTACGATGAGCTCTTCGTCACCTCCATAAACGAGAAACATTTCCTTAGTCCTTTTCAGGTACTTCAGGATATTCTTGACCGCTGTCCAGTGTTCCTTGCCGGGATTACTTTGGTACCTTCCTACCAAACTTACAGCAAGGTTTACATCAGGTCTGGTACACAGCATGGCATACATAATAGAACCTATGGCTGAGGCATAGGGGATGACACTCATCTCTTCTATATCTTCTGCTGTGGTCGGACATTCAGCTGAGCTCAATTTCACACCTTGTAACACAGGCAAGAACCCCTTCTTAAACTGATCCATATTGAATTTCTTCAATATCTTATCAAGGTATGTGCTTTGTGAAAGCCCTATGAGGCGTCTTGATCTATCTCTATAGATCTTGATGCCTAATATATATGCAGCTTCTCCAAGATCCTTCATTGAAAAACTCTTATTCAAGTAGGCCTTAATGCTGTCCAAGAGTTCTATATCATTTCCCATCAAAAGTATGTCATCTACATATAATATGAGAAATGCTACAGAGCTCCCACTCACTTTTTTGTAAACACAGGCTTCTCCATAAGTCTGCGTAAACCCAAACGCTTTGA
Organism: Triticum monococcum; assembly: GCA_034509565.1. Classification (NCBI taxonomy): domain Eukaryota; kingdom Viridiplantae; phylum Streptophyta; class Magnoliopsida; order Poales; family Poaceae; genus Triticum; species Triticum monococcum. The sequence continues at coordinate 392,185,865 of CM067841.1, forward strand.
TCATCTCATCAAAGCGAATGTTCCAACTCCGAGATGCTTGCACCAGCCCATAAATCGAGCGTTGGAGCTTGCACACCTTGTCAGCATTCTTAGGATCGACAAAACCTTCCGGCTGCATCATATACAATTCTTCCTTAAGGAAACCATTAAGGAATGCCGTCTTGACTTCCATTTGCCATATCTCATAATCATAGAATGTGGCAATTGCTAACATGATTCGAACGGACTTTAGCTTCGCTACTGGTGAGGAAGTCTCATCGTAGTCAACCCCTTGAACTTGTCGATAACCCTTAACGACAAGCCGAGCTTTATAGATGGTCACATTACCATCCGCGTCTGTCTTTTTCTTAAAGATCCATTTATTTTCTATGGCTCGCCTCTCAACGGGCAAGTCAGTCAAAGTCCATACTTCGTTTTCATACATGGATCCTATCTCGGATTTCATGGCTTCTAGCCATTTTTCGGAATCCGGGCCCGCCATCGCTTCTTCATAGTTCGAAGGTTCACCGTTGTCTAACAACATGATTTCCAAGACAGGGTTGCCGTACCACTCTGGTGCGGAACGTGTACTTGTGGACCTACGAAGTTCAGTAGCAACTTGATCTGAAGTTTCATGATCATCGTCATTAACTTCCTCTCTAGTCGGTGCAGGCACCCCAGGAACATTTTCTTGAGTTGCGCCATTTTCCGGTTCAAGAGGTAATACTTCATCAAGTTCTACTTTTCTCCCACTTACTTCTTTCGAGAGAAACTCCTTCTCTAGAAAGGATCCATTCTTGGCAACAAAGATCTTGCCTTCGGATCTGAGGTAGAATGTATACCCAACAGTTTCTTTAGGGTATCCTATGAAGACGCATTTTTCCGACTTGGGTTCGAGCTTTTCAGGGTTGAAGTTTCTTGACATAAGCATCGCATCCCCAAACTTTTAGAAACAACAGTTTAGGTTTTTTCCCAAACCATAATTCATACGGTGTCGTCTCAACGGATTTCTACGGATCCCTATTTAAAGTGAATGCGGCAGTCTCTAAAGCATAGCCCCAAAAAGATAGCGGTAAATCGGTAAGAGACATCATAGATCGCACCATATCTAATAGAGTGCGATTACGACGTTCGGACACACCATTACGCTGAGGTGTTCCAGGTGGCGTGAGTTGTGAAACTATTCCACATTTTCTTAAGTGTGTGCCAAATTCGTGACTCAAGTATTCTCCTCCACGATCTGATCGTAGGAACTTGATTTTTTCTGTCACGTTGATTCTCAACCTCACTCTGAAATTCCTTGAACTTTTCAAAGGTCTCAGACTTGTGTTTCATTAAATAGATATACCCATATCCAAGGTTGTCAGAATCGCGATTTTGAATCGGATCGGAGCTCTGATGGTAGAATCGTAAATTGTAGAATCTTCACTACCAGGATCGTAGAAACGTAGATTTTATGAACTAAAATCGTAGAATCAGATGGGTAAGTTTGGATCGTAAAGTCGTAAAATCGTATAACAGAATCGTGATTCTAACAACCTTGCCCATATCTACTCAAGTCATCGGTGGGGTGAGAACATAACGATAGCCACCGCGAGCCTCAACACTCATTGGACCGCACACATCAGTATGTATGATTTCCAATAAGTTGGTCGCTCGCTCCATTGTTCCTGAGAACGGAGTCTTGGTCATTTTACCCATGGGGCATGGTTCGCACGTGTCAAATGATTCGTAATCAAGAGACTCTAAAAGTCCATCTGCATGGAGCTTCTTCATGCGTTTGGCACCCATGTGACCAAGGCGGCAGTGCCACAAGTATGTGGGACTATCATTATCAACCTTACATCTTTTGGTACTCACACTATGAATATGTGTAGCATTACGCTCGAGATTCATTAAGAATAAACCATTCACCATCGGAGCCTGACCATAAAACATATCTCTCATATAAATAGAACAACCATTATTCTCGGATTTAAATGAGTAGCCATCTCGTATTAAACGAGATCCTGATACAATGTTCATGCTCAAACTTGGTACTAAATAACAATTATTGAGGTTCAAAACTAATCCCGTAGGTAAATGTAGAGGTGGCGTGCCGACGGCGATCACATCGACCTTGGAACCATTCCCGACGCGCATCGTCACCTCGTCCTTCGCCAGTCTCCGTTTATTCCGCAGCTTCTGCTTTGAGTTACAAATGTGAGCAACTGCACCGGTATCAAATACCCAAGAGCTACTACGAGTACTGGTAAGGTACACATCAATTACATGTATATCACATATACCTTTCGTGATGCCGGCCTTCTTATCCGCTAAGTATTTGGGGCAGTTCCGCTTCCAGTGACCACTTCCCTTGCAATAAAAACACTCAGTCTCGGGCTTGGGTCCATTCTTTGGCTTCTTCCCGGTAGCTTGCTTACCGGGCGCGGCAACTCCCTTGCCGTCCTTGTTGAAGTTCTTCTTACCCTTGCCTTTCTTGAACTTAGTGGTTTTATTGACCATCAACACTTGATGTTCTTTCTTGACTTCTACCTCTGCGGATTTCAGCATTGAAAATAACTCAGGAATGGTCTTTTCCATCCCCTGCATATTGAAGTTCATCACAAAGCTCTTGTAGCTTGGTGGAAGCGACTGGAGGATTCTGTCAATGACCGCATCATCCGGGAGATTAACTCCCAGCTGAGTCAAGCGGTTATGTAACCCAGACATAGTGAGTATGTGCTCACTGGCAGAACTATTTTCCTCCATCTTACAACTGAAGAATTTGTCGGAGACTTCATATCTCTCGACCCGGGCATGAGCTTGAAAAACCATTTTCAGCTCTTCGAACATCTCATATGCTCCATGTCTCTCAAAACGCTTTTGGAGCCCCGGCTCTAAGCTGTAAAGCATGCCGCACTGAACGAGGGAGTAGTCATCAACACGTGTCTGTCAAGCGTTCATAACGTCTTGGTTCTGTGGGACGGGTGTTGGGGAATGTAGCAGAAATTCAAAATTTTCCTACGTGTCACCAAGATCTATCTATGGAGAGACCAGCAACGAGGGGAAGGAGAGTTGCATCTACATACCCTTGTAGATCGCTAAGCGGAAGCGTTCAAGTGAACGAGGTTGATGGAGTCGTACTCGTCGTGATTCAAATCACCGATGACCAAGTGCCGAACGCACGACACCTCCGCGTTCAACACACGTACAGCCCGGTGACGTCTCCCACGCCTTGATCCAGCAAGGAGAGAGGGAGAGGTTGAGGAAGACTCCATCCAGCAGCAGCACAACGGCGTGGTGGTGGTGGAGGAGCGTGGCAATCCTGCAGGGCTTCGCCAAGCACCACAGAAGAGGAGGAAGAAGAGACGCAGGGCTGCACCAAGAGAGATTGAATCGTGTGTCTTTTGGGCAGCCCTAGGCCTCATATATATAGGGGAGAGGGAGGGGCTGCGCCCCCTCTAGGGTTCCCACCCCTAGGGGGGGCGGCAGCCCTAGATGGCAAAGGGGGTGGCGGCCAAGAGGGGAGAGGGGAGGGAGGCGCAGCTAGATGGGCCCTAAGGCCCATCCCCTTTAGGGTTTGCCCCCTTCCCACCTCTTAGGCGCCATGGGCCCTTGTGGGGCTGGTGCCCTTGGCCCATGTAGGCCAAGGAGCACTCCCTACAGCCCATGTGGCCCCCCGGGGAAGGTGGCCCCACTTGGTGGACCCCCGGGACCCTCCCGGTGGTCCCGGTACGTTATCGATAAACCCCGAAACTTTTCCGGTGACCAAAACAGGACTTCCCATATATAAATCTTTACCTCCGGACCATTCTGGAACTCCTCGTGACGTCCGGGATCTCATCCGGGACTCCGAACAACATTCGGTAACCACATACAAACTTCCTTTATAACCCTAGCATCATTGAACCTTAAGTGTGTAGACCCTACGGGTTCGGGAGACATGCAGACATGACCGAGACGTTCTCCGGTCAATAACCAACAGCGGGATCTGGATACCCATGTTGGCTCCCACATGTTCCACGATGATCTCATCGGAGAACCACGATGTCGAGGACTTAATCAATCCCGTATACAATTCCCTTTGTCTATCGGTACGATACTTGCCCGAGATTCGATCGTCGGTATCCCGATACCTTGTTCAATCTCGTTACCGGCAAGTCTCTTTACTCGTTCTGTAACACATCATCCCGTGATCAACTCCTTGGTCACATTGTGCACATTATGATGATGTCCTACCGAGTGGGCCCAGAGATACCTCTCCGTCACACGGAGTGACAAATCCCAGTCTCGATTCGTGCCAACCCAACAGACACTTTCGGAGATACCCGTAGTGTACCTTTATAGCCACCCAGTTACGTTGTGACGTTTGGCACACCCAAAGTATTCCTACGGTATCCGGGAGTTGCACAATCTCATGGTCTAAGGAAATGATACTTGACATTAGCAAAGCTTTAGCATACGAACTACACGATCTAGTGCTATGCTTAGGATTGGGTCTTGTCCATCACATCATTCTCCCAATGATGTGATCCCGTTATCAACGACATCCAATGTCCATGGTCAGGAAACCGTAACCATCTATTGATCAACTAGCTAGTCAACTAGAGGCTTACTAGGGACATGGTGTTGTCTATGTATCCACACATGTATCTGAGTTTCCTATCAATACAATTCTAGCATGGATAATAAACGATTATCATGAACAAGGAAATATATAATAATCAATTTATTATTGCCTCTAGGGCATATTTCCAACAACGGGTGCGTCACCTAGCGGTGCTTGTAGGACATATTCTTTCTTGGAAGCTATGAGGATGATCCTCAGGTTCCGGACCCAGTCCGTATAGTTGTTGCCATCGTCTTTCAGCTTGGTTTTCTCTAGGAACGCGTTCAAGTTGAGGACTACGTTGGCCATTTGATCTACAAGACATATTGTAAATACTTTAGACTAAGTTCATGATAATTAAGTTCATCTAATCAAATTATTCAATGAACTCCCACTTAGATAGACATCCCTCCAGTTATCTAAGTATAACATGATCCGAGTTAACTAGGCCGTGTCCGATCATCACGTGAGACGGACCAGTCAACATTGGTGAACATCTTCATGTTGATCGTATCTTCTATACGACTCATGCTCGACCTTTCGGTCTTCTGTGTTACGAGGCCATGTCTGTACATGCTAGGCTCGTCAAGTCAACCTAAGTGTTTGCATGTGTAAATCTGTCTTACACCCGTTGTATGTGAATGTTGGAATCTAACACCCGATCATCACGTGGTGCTTCGAAACAACAAACTGTCGCAACGATGCACAGTTAGGGGGAACACTTTCTTGAAATTATTATGAGGGATCATCTTATTTACTACCGTCGTTCTAAGTAAACAAGATGTACAAAACATGATAAACATCACATGCAATCAAATAATAATAGTGACATGATATGGCCAATATCACATAGCTCCTTTGATCTCCATCTTGGGGCTCCATGATCATCTTGTCACCGGCATGACACCATGATCTCCATCATTGTGTCTCCATGAAGTTGCTCGCCAACTATTACTTCTATTACTATGGCTAACGCGTTTAGCAATAAAGTAAAGTAATTTACATGGCGTTTCTCAATGACACGCAGGTCATACAAAAAATAAAGACAACTCATATGGCTCCTGCCGGTTGTCATACTCATCGACATGCAAGTCGTGATTCCTATTACAAGAACATGATCTCATACATCACATATATATCATTCATCATTCATCACAACTTTGGCCATATCACATCACAGAACACTTGCTGCAAAAACAAGTTAGACGTCCTCTAATTGTTGTTGCAAGTTTTACGTGGCTGCAATAGGGTTCTAGCAAGAACGTTTTCTTACCTACGTGAAAGCCACAACATGATTTGTCAACTTCTATTTACCCTTCATAAGGACCCTTTTCATCGAATCCGCTCCAACTAAAGTGGGAGAGACAGACACCCGCCAGCCACCTTATGCAACTAGTGCATGTTAGTCGGTGAAACCGGTCTCACGTTAGCGTACGTGTAAGGTTGGTCCGGGCCGCTTCATCCCACAATACCGCTGAAGCAAGATAAGACTAGTAGTGGCAAGAAAGTTGACAACATCTACGCCCACAACAAATTGTGTTCTACTCGTGCAAAGAGAACTACGCATAGACCTAGCTCATGATGCCAATGTTGGGGAACGTTGCAGAAAAACAAAAAAATTTCCTATGGTTTCACCAAGATCCATCTATGAGTTCATCTAGCAACGAGTGATCGGATGCATCTACATACCTTTGTAGATCACGAGCGGAAGCGTTCACTAGAACGTGGATGATGGAGCCGTACTCGCCGTGATCCAAATCACCGATGACCAAGCGCCGAACGGACGGCACCTCCGCGTTCAACACACGTACGGAGCGGATGACGTCTCCTCCTTCTTGATCCAGCAAGGGGGAAGGAGAGGTTGATGAAGATCCAGCAGCACGACGGCGTGGTGGTGGATGCAGCTGTCACGTGCAGCAGGGCTTCGCCGAGCGTCTGCGCGAGAGGGAGAGGTGTAGCAGGGGAGAGGGGGCGCCAAGATACAAGGGTGCGGCTGCCCCCTCCCTCCCCTCCTTTAGATAGCCCCCCCTGGAGGGGGGCGCCGGCCCTTGGGAGATCCAATCTCCAGGGGGGGCGGCGGCCAAGGGGGGTGGAGTGCCCCCCAAGGCAAGTGGGCCCCCCCACCCTAGGGTTCCAACCCTAGGCGCAGGGGGTGGGCCTAGGGGGGCGCACCAGCCCACTAAGGGCTGGTTCCCCCTCCCACTTCAGCCCATGGGGCCCTCCGGGATGGGTGGCCCCACCCGGTGGACCCCTGGGACCCATCCGGTGGTCCCGGTATAATACCGGTGACCCCCGAAACTTTCCCGATGGCCGAAACTGCACTTCCTATATATAATTCTTTACCTCCGGACCATTCCGGAACTCCTCATGACGTCCGGGATCTCATCCGGGACTCCGAACAACTTTTGGATTACTGCATATACATATCTTTACAACCCTAGCGTCACCGGACCTTAAGTGTGTAGACCCTACGGGTTCGGGAGACATGTAGACATGACCGAGATTGCTCTCCGGTCAATAACCAACAGCGGGATCTGGATACCCATGTTGGCTCCCACATGCTCCTCGATGATCTCATCGGATGAACCACGATGTCGAGGATTCAAGCAACACCGTATACAATTCCCTTTGTCAATCGGTATGTTACTTGCCCGAGATTCGATCGTCGGTATCCCAATACCTCGTTCAATCTCGTTGCCGGCAAGTCACTTTACTCGTACCGTAATGCATGATCCCGTGACCAGACACTTGGTCACTTTAAGCTCATAATGATGATGCATTACCGAGTGGGCCCAGTGATACCTCTCCGTCATATGGAGTGACAAATCCCAGTCTTGATCCGTGTCAACCCAACAGACACTTTCGGAGATACCCGTAGTATACCTTTATAGTCACCCAGTTACGTTGTGACGTTTGGTACACCCAAAGCACTCTTGTGGTATCCGGGAGTTACATGATCTCATGGTCTAAGGAAAGGATACTTGACATTGGAAAAACTCTAGCAAACGAACTATACGATCTCATGCTATGTTTAGGATTGGGTCTTGTCCATCACATCATTCTCCTAATGATGTGATCTCGTTATCAATGACATCCAATGTCCATAGTCAGGAAACCATGACTATCTGTTGATCAACGAGCTAGTCAACTAGAGGCTTACTAGGGACATGTTGGTGTTTATTATTCACACATGTATTACGATTTCCGGATAACACAATTATAGCATGAATAAAGACAATTATCATGAACAAGGAAATATAATAATAATGCTTTTATTATTGCCTCTAGGGCATATTTCCAACACATCACTATAAGCCTTGCAAGCAATGTGACTAATGAGTTAGTTGCGGGATGATGCATTACAGAACGAGTAAAGAGACTTGCCGGTAACATGATTGAACTAGGTATTAAGATACCGACGATCGAATCTCGGGCAAGTAACATACCAATGACAAAGGGAACAACGTATATGGTTATGTGGTTTGACCGATAAAGATCTTCGTAGAATATGTAGGAATCAATATGAGCATCCAGGTTCCGCTATTGGTTATTGACTGGAGATGAGTCTCGGTCATGTCTACATAGTTCTCGAACCCGTAGGGTCCGCACGCTTAACATTTTATGACGATTTGTATTATGAGTTATGTGATTTTATGACCGAAGTTTGTTCGGAGTCCCGGATGAAATCGGGGACATGACGAGGAGTCTCGAAATGGTCGGGACATAAAGATCAATATATTGGAAGGCTATATTCGGACATCGGAAAGGTTCCGAGTGATTCGGATATTTTTCGAAGTACCGGAGAGTTACGGTAATTCATATTGGGCCTTAATGGGCCATACGGGAAAGGAGAGAAAGGCCTCAAGGGTGGCCGCGCCCCTTCCCCATGGACTGGTCCGAATTGGACTAGGGAAAGGGGGCGCCCCCTTCCTTCCTTCTCCTTCTTCCTTCCCTTTTTCCTATTCCATGTGGGAGGTGGAATCCTACTAGGACTAGGGAGTCCTAGTAGGACTCCACACTTTGGGCGCGCCCTATGAGGGCCGGCCTCCTCCTCCCTCCATCCTTTATATACGTGGCCAGGGGGCACCCCATAGACACACAAGTTGATCATTGATCTCTTAGCCGTGTGCGGTGCCCCCCTCCACCATAATCCACCTCGGTCATATCGTAGTGGTGTTTAGGCGAAGCCCTGTTCCAGTAGCATCATCATCACCGTCATCACATCGTTGTGCTGGCGAAGCTCTCCCTCGACACTCTGCTGGATCGTGAGTTCGTGGGACGTCACCGAGCCGAACGTGTGCAGATCGCGGAGGTGCCGTACTTTCGGTACTAGGATCGGTCGATCGTGAAGACGTACGACTACATCAACCGCGTTGTCATAATGCTTCCGCTTACGGTCTACAAGGGTACGTAGACAACACTCTCCCCTCTCGTTGCTATGCATCACCATGATCTTGCGTGTGCGTATGATTTTTTTTTGAAATTGCTACGTCCCCAACAGCATCACCAAACCACGGGCTCTGCCCATGAGCACTGCACTACCACCACTAGGGCCGCCGCCTCGGCATCCAAGACCTTGCCACCACCTCACCCGAGATTTGCCTCTATCCCCACCAAAGAGATGAGCGGAAAGGTCCCGCCTTTCACACCCCTCGACAGCCCCCCAGCGCCAAGACCCAATAGGCCCGCCAAAACTGACCTCCATTGACCCGTCTAGCAGCACCAGACGCGAGACGAGCTTGGTCCTACGGCACCTTGTGCTAGATGAGGTCGGTCCTACTGCAATGTGTGCGAGACGAGCTCGGTCCTGCTACACCGTGCGCGAGATGATGTCGGCCCTACCGCACCGGGCGTGAGACGAGCGATGGACCGCAGCTGGGAGAAGGACAACCCTTCGACGAAAGTAACGCCCGGATGACAAGGAGAGGAATCAAAGGCCGACACAAGTCTACTACGAACGAGCCAACGCCGGAACATGCTGGCCGTCGTCGTAGTCGACCTGCCAAGCTGCCATGGAGCCACCCACGGCCGGGGACAGCAGCCACACCGGGCCACTGCCCAACCCACGCCGCCTGGCCAGATCGAAGTGCTGGAGTCACCGGGCATGCACAACCACCAGCACAGTCGGCCACCACAAACACCAGCTGACCCCCATCGGGAGGCCAGGACCATGCCGCCGATGACCAGCCTCCACCAGGTGCTCAAACGAGCACCCGCCACCACCTCGCGCCGCCAGCCGGCCCTGTGGCACTAGAGCCGGGTGGATCTGGCCGGACGCCCACCCACGCGCCTCCACCTGTGCCGAAATCGAGGGCAGCCACCACACCCCGCACGAGGCCATGACCGCCATCACGCCGCCACCCTGCACCGCCGTCGCCGTGCCGCTGAGCCCTGTAGCAGCCCAATGCCGCCACCCGAGTGCGTCATCCCACACTGGAGCCCCACGAGCAGAGGAGATGAAGACGCCCCGCCTCGGCCACGCCGACTAGGCTTTTCCCGTCAGCACCTACCGGCGGCGACAGGGGAGGGAGTTGGGGACGCGAGGTGGGGCGGCTAGGGCTCCCTCCCGTCGCTCGCGGGAGTGAGCCGGGAGGGACGAGGAGGGTCGGGGGAGTTGAGCTGCTGCTGCTACTATCTATGTATATTTTCCTGCAGTTTATTTGCCAAATAGTGTCTCTTTCATCTCACACTATTTCCTATCATGCATGGTAACTTTTCTTAGATTCCTGCTAACTTCGGCACATAATCTTTGGTATGGTAGTGAGCCATTTGATGATGGTGTGTTTCTTGTGTTTGTATCCATTTGATGTTTCTTTTTGAGTCAATAAAATTCATCTTTTATCGAAAATAATCCATGGAATGCCATGCAAATGAGACAACATCATCAATTGATGGTCAGTCTCAAGTGTTCATGGAGATTGTCTGTTACTTTGTGTTAGTCTCTTCAGAGCTGCTACTCACACAACGACCGCCATTATTGCCTCTCTAATCAACCTAGCTATCCACAACTTCCAAGGCATCACCTTCCAGGCAATAGTTCCCATTGTAGCGACCGTTCTATCACCACATCTTCATTGCATGGTCGAGGCACACCTCTTGTAATTTGAGATTAGGATTAATGATCAATTATAGGTGTGAGAAAATATTAAACACATTAACTACCCTTATTATAAGTTTACCCTCAAGATTAGGGTACTCCCTTTGTAATAATGGTACTCTGTGACAGTCTTGTTTGAGTATAAACTGAAACTAGCTGTTATACCCCAAATGTATAGATGGTCCACGTTATTTTAGGATACCATCAACTTAATTCTAAGAGACACATCCCTTATAAGCCCCCCACCCATATGGGCATGTACTCCCTCCACTCTCACTAGATAAATCTAGGGAGGAGAACTAGAGCTCCAAAAGTTTATCCTTGAGGTGGTAGGTGGAGGGGCAGTGGATGCAAGCTTTGATCTATGGGTTTAAGGTAAGGCTCGGGCTATGGGCGTGTGGCCCATGTGATGGAACAACCCTAGATGTCCTAGCACTTCATCGCGACCCATTGGCCATAGGCATGTTAGCCGCCCCTGGACCAGAGGCTAGATTGTAGTTGTTAGCACTTCATCGCAGCCCACGGGCCATAGGCATGTTAGACATCCCTAGACCAGAGGTTAGGGTGTAGTTGTTGGGCCTTTGATAAGCGCTACACTTATACATACTTTTTATAACTTCCATACTTTAATATCAATGAATATGCATGTTCTTATGATTTATTTAGACTAATACATTAATAAAGTGTGAAGTGGCATTTCATGTTTTCTAGTGTTTTAGGTTTTAGGGTAAACAGGTGGTTTTTAATCACAGGAAAAAATTCAGAAAAAATACAAGAGGAGTTTCTATATCATAAGAGAACCAGAGTCAAGAGCCATGGGCCAAGTGGGGCTCACAACCCCGGTGTCCAAGCTCTGTGGGGGCCCTACCAGGCCCCCTTCTTGAATGTACCGCAATTTCTCGTCGCCGCCACTTCGTTTTTTGAGACGATCTCATCTAGTAGCCCCCCCTCGGACTATGGGTCTGTATTTTATTATCAAATTACATGTGATGCCTATGCTCGACATTTTTTGTCCACTTCCTTTGATTTTTATGTCTCATTTTGCATTCTACACCGGAGCTTCAAATTCCTAGATATGTGGCATGTTCTACGAGCACTTTACAAAATATCACCTAGAGATAAACATCACTTAAAAGTTGCACTACCTTACAATTGGTCAACTGTTCTTGCATAGCGAATTGTGAAATCTTTATGTAAAGAGAGTGTATTAATACGTATATGAGTTTTCTGTATTTTCTGCTACAAATGAAATAATGAAATAGAGATGGGGACGTCGTAAGCAGACAGAGGCGAGTAAGAGGGTTATCGGTGAAGATACAAGATGAGAGGGTGTCATTGGCGACAAAGAGATGGAGACTCTTTAGAGAGAGGCCTACCCTCCATAGAAATTGTGTACCTGAGTTTGTGGGAGGAGGTAACTCGGGCAAGGCAAAAAACCGACTTACCAGGAAAAAAATCTATGATAGCCAATCTACTAATAATACCTTCTGGTCATGGCATCGAGTGTTGGCGAAGGCGTGTATCTGGATGAAACTCTTGGCATGGCATTTATTGGTCAGGTTTAGCAACGACAGACTTGCGTCGCTATCTTGTTGTAATGTGTTGTCTACTTGTTGTTATGATGATCCTCATTGGCTAGTCTTGCAACAAGGATGAATATCCTTGTTAAGTATAAGCATAGATCTGAAGATTTCCTATCTGATGAATCCGTGAGGAGGCAAGAGACAACTTGGTGAACGGTTGCAGAAGAAATAGACTTGGTCGTAGTTATTTATTTCACTTATTGTAATGTTTTGATCGTGGTTGGCTTTATTATATACTCTACTAAATAATATTATTTATATATATGCCCCCACTAATATTTCTCTTAACATGTAAGCATGTCACATCATCGCACAACATGCATGAGAAAAGACTCACCCCCATTGTCATATTTCTCTCAACATGCAAGCATATCACTTCATCATGAAACATGCATGAAAAAAACTCATAGCATCATGCAAACACACATGAGAATTTTCATTCTATTGTGATTTAATAAACATTTTACAACTATATAGTAATCAGACATAATAAATTATATGTATTTTCAATTTTAGCCTTTTATATTATTATTATCGAAAAAGCTAAAATCTTGCCGACTGGCAGTTTGCAACAAATCCAGACGACACCAGGCAACGTTGGATCATGATCGGGCGGTGGCCATTCTGCATGCTGTCGTTGTCGCTCCCGTGGTCCTCCGCCTCACGCATGCATATCGCTGTAGGTCTCTGACTCCAGATTTGTTGTTTAGTCCGTGTGGTTCCGTGGTCTCCTATTCTGCTAAGCATTCATTGACCCCCGATTCAAAGTGATCCCGTAGTCTCAGCCCAGTTTGCAATTGCATCAACGCCATGCATGAGTGCTTCGTTAATTACGTACATGGATAATTAGCTAGCAATGCATGCATGAAGCATGCCAGCAGCCCACCATTGTACGAAATTGAATTCATGGAAAAATAAAGTATACGTAAATGAAGATGTTCTGGAGGCAGGCATGCATGTGCATACATGTACGTGATCCTTTCGTTGATGATGCACGGGTATATTTGAAACGAAATTATTTGGCTGCTAGCTAGATAGATATTGCGCGGAGCTTGGGACGTATTCATACATGCATGACGTCAGGTCAGACCATGCTGATCGAGATCTGTTTCGGTGACTTGGCGCGCGTGGGCTCGATCATTTTTTTTAGTTGCATGGTGAGTTAAGATGATCGCGTACACGCGCCGGGTCTCTCGTGAGTGTGCCGCCATGCGTGCGAAACAAGCCGCACTGTTAACATGATATTTTTTACGTCCCGAAGATATGATAACTTATGTGCACCCTCATGGTAATTTTTGCGCCGGGAAGGGGTGATGAAATATGCCCTCGGTAATTTTAACGCCCAAGGGGCAGGGGTAATTGATGAAATATCACCCCGGTAACTTTTATGCAAATAATATGGTAACTCACAAAAGCAGACCTGATAACTTATGTATTTCGGTCATGATTACTTTTGGCATGAGTGGAGGGGTTGATGTATCCCCCAGGTAACTTTTGTGTGAATAGCATGATAATCACACATCGCAGGCCTGATAACTTAGGCTGTGTTTGATAGCAACGTATCATATAAACCAAAGTATCAAAAACTACAGTAATTTTGCTTGTAGGTGTGAGATACCATAGTTTTATCAAAACAGAGTATTTTACAGTATTCACAATACATAGAACATGTTTGGTTGTTGCCGCATAACGCTGTAAATTTTGCTATTTAGCCGTTGTGTTTAAGCACTCAGCAGCTCTGTTTTTAAAAAAGAGGTTTGGGGTTCTTTTTTTTATGCAGAGAAAAAACTGTAGTTTGCCCAATACTACAATATTAAAAGCACAGTTGTTAGGGACAACCAAACAGCTCATTGTAAATAAAACCGTGGTAATCTCAAAAACTATAGTATTCTCAAAATACTTAGAAAATACTTTGCTATCAAACATGGCCTTATGTGTCTAAGTCCTGATAACTCCGGCCAGGGGTTGTCTAAAAACATACCCCCGATAACATTTGTGTAAATAGTTTGGTACTATATACACATTGTATATGTGATAACTCATGCACAAACACTGCGGTAACTTTAACCTGACCACCTGATAAGAAGGTTAGAGAAACCAGGTTTATGCCCCCGTGATATCTGTGTAAACAACGTGGTAACATATGTCGCACATGCATGATAACTTAGCCTAGAAGTGGTAACTTTTGACCGAAATAAGTCATTTGAACATATCAATATGGGATCTAGTTTTGAAGGTCTCGTCATGACAAATCTTTTATGTGAAAACAGGGTTTTCGATCAAACCGACGATTTGAGATACAAAACATTTTGAAGTTTTGAAATAGGGAGGAATCTAGGATGACATCAATAATTATGTCCTCTAGTTCATTTGCACGTGGGAAGAAGGTTGGTTGACCATTTATATGCTCCGGTGATTTCTTTATAAACAAGATGATAACTTATGAACGAGAGATGTGACGAAAAAAAAGTCGTCGAAACATATCAATATAGGATCTAGTTTCAAAGGTCTCTTAGCGACGAATCTTTTATGTAAAAACGGGTTTTCAATCGGAGCGACGGTTTGAGCAACAAAACATTTTGAATTTTCTCATTGAGAAGAATCTTTGATGACATCATCAATTCTGTTTTTTACTACATGCATGTAATTAGTTACTCTAATCAAGATGGAATGCTACGCACATGCAGAAGTTAGTGAAATAATGTGGAGGCATCGCAATGCACTCGTTTGGACAGCGTGCGGATCTGTTACAGAATTCCTGCCGGCAGGAAGTTAGCACTGTCCTATTATTATTATTATTATTATTATTATTATTATTTCAAATACTCATATTTCATATCATGAATCACATTAAAATACGTCTCAAACTACTTCCGCAATAACATGCGGGGTATCATCTAGCTAATAAAAATGACTATGTGCACTATAACGACGCAAATGCAAGGGTAAAGAAAATAGGTCTTGACATATCCCATTAAATGTGTACAAGAAACTACTATCATGAAGTCGAGCACCGAGGAACGTTGCTAGTCCATGGCAGCAACAAATCGCCAAAAGTAAAAAAAGAAGAACGTGATTGGGTAGTGATTTGTGTGTTTACTACAACGCCCATGAAAGTTCCCTGCGGAGCTCAGCCTCCTCCTCCGGGGTGTAGTCATTGACGATGCCGAAGTGTGCGCGCATGCCCTCGACCGTCTTGCCCCTCATCTGGTCGGCCACCGTCTTGCACGCCAGGTTCAGGAGCCCCTCTACGTCGAGGTCTTTGGCGGCGAGGAGGAGCATGAAGAGCGTGTCCTGGTCGATGCCGCTGACGAAGTCGGTGTCGAAGCGCTCCAGGTCGGGGTCGACCAACGGG
Organism: Triticum monococcum; assembly: GCA_034509565.1. Classification (NCBI taxonomy): domain Eukaryota; kingdom Viridiplantae; phylum Streptophyta; class Magnoliopsida; order Poales; family Poaceae; genus Triticum; species Triticum monococcum. Next base: position 392,201,470 of record CM067841.1, read on the forward strand.
AAGGGACTGGCGTACGCGTACGCGGCCGCGTCGGCGTCGGCGTCGGCGTAATGGCGATTGCAGTAGTCGACGACGCGGGCGAGGATGCGGCCGGTCACCTGGGGTGGCGGGATCACGCTGGCGGCGCAGTCCTTCTCCATCGTTTGCTTGATCAGCGCCGACGCCGCCGCGATCGTGTCCGCTTGGACAACGAACTCCTCGCCGTCGGAGCTGCGGAGGGTGACCGTGTTGCGGCTGCTAATCGCCATCGATCTCCTATGCGTGTGCCGATCGGGATCGAGATCGCTCCTGCTGAACTCGGTGTTTCAGTCGATCGACCGATCGATCATCGATGGGTGGGAGTAAAAAGGGAGACGCGGCACTCCGAATATATAGATGAGTCGGTGGCGGCTTTTTTTGGGGGGTGGGGGGTTGCGGGGAGAACACAAATTCTTTATCAATCCGAAATTTGTATTGACACGTGGCATTTTTTAACAAGACACATGACAATTTTCTTTTCTGGAACAATCTGCTAGTAGATTTTATTGATCAATCAACATGGGGATACAAATATGATTATGGGTTTGACCCAGTCAGATATGGCGGCCCTGATCCAAACATAAAGCATGCCTAAATAAGTTATGAACTTCATAGTTTGAACTTCTAAATTCATAATTTTTCTTACAAAAGGTATAAGATGATCTTTCGAAATTGGTCTCTTCATAGATAGCATTTTGTTGATATCCACATGAGAGCGAGCTCCCGCGACGCCGCCGCCGCCGCCGCGTAGATTCGATCCCCGAGCTCCTCCTCATCCTTGTCTCATGGCCTCCTCAGCTTCCACCTCCCTCTCCCCAGCAGCCCTCCCAGCCACCACTCCACCTCCACCCCCCGCTCCCTGCCCCCCTCCCGATCCAGATCCAGATCCCTCGCTTGCTGCCGCCGTTGGAAGGCTGGAGGCTCCCGTCCCTTGCTTCCTGGGGTGCTCTGAGCTCCTGCTGCCACCTCCTCCACCTCGCCTTCCCGCGAACTCTACGCCGAAGCTGGTCGCCGAGGCACTTGTGGCGTCTTCCGAGCAGCCTTGGGTGGAGGTTGGGGGACAGCGTCGTTCGTGGATGGAGAAGGCGCCTGCTCCATCTCCCAGGAAAGGGGTCGGTCTCTCCCTCGCCTTCAAGAGGGGAACGTACGGCCGCTGCTTCCGTTGCCTCGCGTCGGAGCACTTCGTGGCTGACTACCGCGACCCTATAAGGTGCCTGGGTTGTGGCATCTCTGGCCACCGCGAGCGGGAGTGCCCGACGCGCCTTCCGGCCGGACAAGCTTCAACCCGCCACTTCCCCTCGCCTGCGGCCTCTCCACGTCGGTCACCGGATGCGCCACCCTGCCACACGCCTCCGCCAGATCCGCGACATCGCTCGTGGGCCTCCGTTGCTGCCTCTCCGGCTGTGCTCGTTCAGGAGGCGCCTTGTAGCAACTCCGGCTCCCCCTGCTCAGGTCTTGCCGACCTCGTCAAGTCTTCCATTGCTGCTGAATTGGGGCTGCTGCAACCCCACTTTGCAGCTCAGATCGAGGCGCTGCGCACCGAGGTGCAAGCCCTGGCTGCTGCTCGTACTGAGGAGGTCATTCAGCCTCTCCGCGACATGGCGTTCGCTCTGCAGGGTTGGGCGGTTCAGGTTTCGAGCCTCTTAGAGCGGCTGGAGGCTATCAGTGGCAGTGTTGTTTCTTGGCCGGTCATCAATGGGTCTCCTGAGGTGCGAGAGGGTGGGACTACGAGGATCAGTGGGTGACCTTTCTCTTCCTCGGCGCCGATGGATCCGCCTCCCCCTGGTGTGAGCATGAGGAACAGGCGCCGCTCGTTGTTGCTTGTGCTAAGGGTGTCAGTGAGACTAGTGTGGCTGGTTGCTCGTCCGAGGTACTGGCTACTATGGCGCTCCCTGCAGATGTTTTTCCTACTTTGGATGTAGATTTGCACAAGATGGTGATTCAACACGAGGAGGAGCAAGGAACGGTTGAGGAGATAGTCAAAGTGAGCAAGGACATGGAGCAGATTGAGGTGGTTTTGCCTGCTGGCTTGGCTGCAGAGGTGCCTCCCTTGGTCTCCTCTCCAGTGATGCTTTCTTCAGGGGGCACTACCAATATGATGTCTTCGGGGTCCGAGGAGCTACTTGGTGACATTGGCATGCCTCAAGGTCCGGCTTCAACCACCTTGCTGGATGAGTTCCTAAGTAGCTTCCGTTGCACAGCGCCGCGGTCCTTGCTCGAAGCACCGATTCATGTGCAGATTGAAGGGGCATCTACTTGTTCCGAGAGGCGTAGTGGACGTTTGGATAAGAAGAACAAAAGTTGCAACATCCCGACTGCCAAGCGTGTTGAATATAGGTTGGCGGAGGCTTTTGGGGAGCTACCAAAGGGAACGACATCTAAGAAAGTCACCGAGGAGGAGTGCAAGAGAAGATGAAGTCTTATTTGCGGATGTACAAAAAACCGCTCACGTCGACGGCGATCCAGGCAATTCGTGCCTTGGTGGAGGTTAATGTGTGATAGCATTTTTCTGAAGGTTAGGCATGAGTGCACATCTGGGTGCAGGCGTGTTCTTGAGGTTGCAGAGGTTGATTTGGTTGGGTATGTTGTGTTGTCGATGGTCTTGGGCCTAGGCACTCTTGTATCCGGCTCGGACGATGTTCCTTGAGTGCTAGTCGGGTGTCTGTGGTCTTCGCCGGTTTCCCTTGATTAACCGTGCCATGTATGGTTTTTGGGTCCGGTTTCCATTATTAACTGGACCAATTCTCTTCTTCTTAATGCAATGCGGGAGCTCCCCGCACTAGTGCAGAACCGGGCAATAGCACCGGTTTGTAAGGCTCTTTAGTGCCAGTTCAGGAACCGGCACTAAAGTTTCAGCACTAAAGCCCCCCCTTTAGTACCGGTTCAGCATGAACCGGTGCTAAAGGGGAACCACATGGCACGAGCCAGCTCCGGGGGCCGGGAGCCCTTTAGTACCGGTTGGTAACACCAACCGGTACTAAATGGTTGTGGGTTTTTGTTTTATTTTGTATTTTTCAATTAAATTTGTGTTATCAATTTAATTTAGGATTGTTTTACGTTATAATGAGTTATAGTCGTCGTCATCATCATCATCATCGCATATTAATAAATAAATAAACTCTAGCTAGCTAAAAATCATCGTAGTCGTCTAATTACCACTATTTAATCATCATAGTCATTACCGCTAGCTATCTAATCATCATCAACGCTGGCTAGCTTAAAAAGGAAACATTCACTTTGTAACAGAAGCAAAGATATCATCAAGTTCAACATAATCATCACCAACATCGAAGTTCAGGACATGGATATGAGACAAGTACTAATTAAGAGCATGAACTAGCTAGTAGCTACTGATCCTGCTGCTCCCTCTCAGGTAGAATAGCATAGAACATGTATAGCTCTCCTGATTCATCATACTGAAGCATACAGATTAATCTGTCTCCTAATCTTGGGTTGCACTTCTCCTTGCTGCCCCCTAGTACTTCTCTGCGATCGTTAACAATTTTGCTCCAATCTTTCACTATTAAGCATTCTTCGCTTTCATAAATCCTGAATGCACTCATATGCAATGTAGGAAATCTTGGTCGTAAGCTAACCATTGACATGCGACCTTTTGTCTCGATCCACTGAGGCACAACTGTCATCGGAAGTCCCTGTTGAACAACATCGTATAGTAATTAATATACTAAGCAATGAAAGTTTAGCTTCAAAAATAATGTATGCAAAAGATGCACTAATTAAGGACAAATATTTAAAATCTTACCATCTTTTGATTATATATGTGACCGTAGTTCAATATGATCACCATTGGTCGCACGTTTTGAGTACTAACATTTCTAAGTTTAAGAAAAAATTGTCTTGACAGTATTAAGATCCTCAAGCCATGAAACATAATGACTTATCTCCTCGCAGTTTAGTTGAGCCCCGGGGCAGTAGTAGGTCATGTCTGCCAAGCGCCGGACATGTTTGCTTGAACCGAAATAAGCTGACAATACAAATTAGTTGTCAACTATTTTTGAATAAACTGTATGAAAGACATAAACATATGCATGCATGGTTGAGAAAAACTCACCAAATGGTAGAACTGGAGGCGTTTGCACATCGACCCAGATGTCTATATTACCTTCAATATCATCTTCCGGACGAATATCAAAGGTGATAATCATGTCAGGCTCAAATGCATAAGCCTTACATAGTGCTTGCCAAGTTTTGCATTCAAAATGGGTGTATGTGTCTCCATTATATAATTTGACGTTGAAAGTATACCCATGCTCCGTCTTCAAGTAAACTCTCTTTACCTCCATATCATCTATAGCAGTAAAACATATCTTATCCAAGACAAAAATTCTTGCATGGCAGGGGATGCGCTAGTAGAATAGTGAAATTTTAAAATTATAAGTTGAAGCAAATGAAGCATAAGTTTTGCATTCAAATAATAATTGACAAAGTGACTTACTGTATCAATTTCGAATGTCTCATCCAGCTTGATGCTGAAGCGGCTACCATCAACAAGGAAATTTTGGTCGCACAGGTCGCGCTGGTCTTCACAATGTTCGCACATAATAAAATCTTTTTCGTCGTCAGATGACATTTCCTATGTTCATATAGGTGAAACATTAAACACCTATATCTAGCCAAATATATATTCATCTAACATTTGACATTAATATATCTAACTATATATTCAATTGACATTACTATATATTTAACTTTTCTATCTAATTCATCTAACATTCAACATTAATCTAACATTTATATAAACTCAAAATATATAAAAAATTAAATAAACAGAAAAACTCGTTAACAAATAATATTTTAATTAGATCATCAAATCTCATATACCTAAATTTTCTTACTAAAAATAAACTAGTTATATTAATTATTCAACTAGTTCTAATCTCATATACCTAAATTTTCTTACTAAAAATAAACTAGTTATATTAATTATTCAACTAGTTCTAATCTCATATACCTAAATTTTCTTACTAAAAATAAACTAGTTATATTAATTATTCAACTAGTTCTAATCTCATATACCTAAATTTTCTTACTAAAAATAAACTAGTTATATTAATTATTCAACTAGTTCTAATCTCATATACCTAAATTTTCTTACTAAAAATAAACTAGTTATATTAATTATTCAACTAGTTCTAATCTTTAGTTCGACAATTTTTCTATCTAGCTAGCTAATTCATCTAACATTCGACATTAATCTAACATTCGATCATCTAATTAACTTTTCTAAAAAATAGAAAATAAGTAAAAAAAAGGTGTGTGTGTGTATGCATGTGTGTGTATATATACGTATATGTGTGTACGTATGTGTGTATGTGTGTGTGTGTGCGGCCCCGTACGCCGCCGCCCCGTACGTACGAGCGGGGGCGCCGACGTACGGGGCGGGGGCGCCGGTTTGTGTGTATGTGTGTGTGTGTGTATGTGTGTGTGTGTATGTGTATGCGGGAGCGAGAGAGAGACGTACGGCCGCGGCGATGACGACGGACGGCGGCGGCGTTCGGGGCGGCAGCGCGAGACGACGACGACGACGGGCGGCGGCGGGGACAACGCGAGACGACGGACGACGGTACGGGCGACGGGCGGCGACGACGGGATCGAGCGGCGCGCACGGCGGAGGTTGGAGACGAAGTGGGGAGATGAAACTGAAATTTTCGTAAGTCCTATTGTAAGTGCATCTAGTGCCACCCTAGTTGGTTTTGGAGTATTGACGACAAACCTAGTTGAGGGACTAATGTGTTTGTGAGAATTGCAGGATAACACAGGTAGAAGTCCCTCATTGATTCGGTTTAGCTACCAGAGATGACCCCCAAAAATGTACGAAGACATTGAAGACAATGGTGGTTCATGAAGACATTCGTGTCGAAGACAATGACATATGAAGACTCCCCATGAAGCTTTTGGAACTCGAAGACTTAGATCCTTCGTAGCTTTACTTTATTCATGTAGTGTCATAGGAACCACCGTACTGTTAAGTGGGGTCCAAGAAAACCAGTCAGAATGACTGAAGTGATGCCTAATTCAAATCCTATGTCTTCGAGTGAAGACAATAAGAGAAAATCTTGTCCAGAGTCAGACAAGTCAGCTTTACTTGCAGCCCAAGTAAAGTTGCCGTGAGAGTTCAAAATCCGACCGTTAGTACACGTGTCAGTTCCTTAGTGACCCAGGGTCATTTCGGACAAATCAGGTCAGGGTTGCCAAGTGGCTATAAATAGTCCACCCCCACAACCATAAACGATTGGCTGCTCAGATTTCAGTGCACGGCTTTTGTCGTTTGAGAGCAACGCACCTCGAAGCCTTTGAGAGAAAATCCTTAGTGAGGAGAAAAGCCCTAACCACCCAGAGCCAGAGTAATTGGGCATCACTTAAGTCTTCTTGTCTGAGTGATCTGAAGACTTATTACACTTGAGGACTGTGCATCCTCCAGACGGTTAGGCGTCGCGTTCTGAGCATCCAAGAGGAATTGTGGATTGCCGGTGAATGAAGTCTGTGAAGGTTTGGGAGTCTACCTTGAAGACTTACCAGAGTGATTGGGCGGGGTCTGTGTGACCTTAGCTCAAGGAGAAAACGGTGAGGACTGGGTGTCCTGAGCTGCGTGTTCAGGACTGGGTGTCCGGGACTGTGTGTCCTTTGGTTTAAATACCTAGCCGCTCCAACCAGACGTACAGTTGTCACAGCAACTGGAACTGGTCCAACATATCATTGTCTTCAACGTGTCACTGGTTTCATCTTCACCTCCCTTTACTTACCAGTACACATTGTGAAGCTATTGCATGCCTGCTTAATCTTCTGTCTTCACAACCTGACTGTATGATCTGTTTGGCTTCATAAGTTCTTCCAACCTGATCCTCATTACACTGAAGCTATTTGTCTCTGTGCTTTCACTGTACTGTATATTTGACTATGGCTTGCGTTGTGTAATCTACCTTCCGCTGCATAGTGATAGGCTTCAAGTCTGTTTGTCTTCATAACTTCCACGTTTTGAAGACTTTCTTAAAAATCGCCTATTCACCCCTCCTCTAGTCGATATAACGCACTTTCACCTATATATATAGGATGGGCCTTTAGTACCGGTTCGTGGCTCCAACCAGTACTAAAGGCCTATTTTCGCCAGGCCAAGCGGCGGGAAACGAAGGCCTTTAGTACCGGTTGGAGCCACCAACCGGTACTAAATGCCTTGTGCTGCCACCCCAAAGTTTAGTCCCACCTCGCCCGGCGAAGGGCAGCCACACTGGTTTATAAAACCAGCCGCGGCTACCTCTTCGAACTCCTTTATATAGCAGGCTTCTGGGCCTAATTAATTAGGGCGCGCTGCCTTGTGAGTCTGCTGGCCCTTCTGGGCCTGCATTTGCACACCCTAGGTCTGGTAGACCCACAGGTCAGTGCGCCAACAAATTTTTTATATAGTTTTTTCTTTTATTTATTTTTGAGTAGTTTTTTATATAGTTTTTTCTTTTCTGCATTATTTATTTTCTTCTATTTATTTTTGAGTAATTTTTTTGTATAGTTTTTTTATTTTCTGCATTATTTATTTTTGTATAGTCCGAAACCCTGATACTCGGAAAGAGTTTGTCCAGTTTGTACACGAAGTGCGTCCAGTTTTTGCCGTGACCCTCTCTACTCTTTCGCGCATGCTATGTGGGTGATATGATGATACCATGCCAAGTTTCAACATTTTCAGGATTCATTTTTGTAGTGATTTTCAATTTCACGGTCATTTAGCTCTCTAAACAATTAGGTAAATGACCGAAAAACAACAAATGATGTCAGAACATGTTGGAAATTGATGATGTCGCTTTAAATGCTGCATACTGAACACAAGATAGTTTGGTTAAATTGCATTACTTGTAAGTCCAGTTAACATGGATGCTTATGATGCAAGAGCAACAGCAAAAGTGAAAATTTGGCACAAATAGGTAGTTGTGTAACTAAAATAGGTAGGAGGAGAGATAGCTCTTATGTCACAAAAAAGAAGTTATATCAAACCTTTTATGTCGGATCTAGAACAGACCAATCGGTATCGCCATCATACAGCCCTACCGTGGCTCGTGATGCATATATATGCATATCAAATACACGGTTGGGCGTATGATGGCGAATCCGAATGATTTGTATTCAGTCGATGAACTGGTAGATGTATGCAGTCGATGAACTGGTGGATGTATGTAGTCGATGAACTGAAAGACTTATGCAGGGAAGGCGAGAGGTGGGCTATATATAGGGTCGTCTAGCTCACAAAGTGATTGTGGTAGTTTCGATCCAACGACTCACATGAGCTAGGAAGAAACACACCCTTGATCCAACGACTCGCAAGAGCTAGAAAGAAACACACGATCCGTGTGATTCTTCCTGATTGGTGGGATGCACATTAGTACCCACTCTGGGCTTCGGTGAAAGTTGTACCCACTCCGGACTCTGAAACCCTGATACTCTTTAGTATCGATTCGTGGCACGAACCGGTGCTAAAGATTGGCAACGAACCGGGACTAATGGTAGCAGCCCGACTAGCCGTTGGAATCGGCACTAATGGTCACATTCGTGCCGGCTCAAATTCAAACTGGCACTAATGTGCTTCACATTTGACCGTTTTTCTACTAGTGGGTTCTGCTATATCTAACTACAAGGTCCTTTTGAATATGATATATCTCCAACCTTCGTCTTTATATTTTGGTATTGTCACTAGATTTGTGAAAGATATGATGTACAAACTAGAAAATTGTTTTGCTAATAGACTTTCATTAGACTAACAATCTGCCTAGAATTGGGTTAGCTCCATTGGCAACTACTCTGTCAATGTAACTCTAAAAATCGTGGTTCACATTCATCAAACCTATGAAAAGTGTAATCCTCTAGTCTTTTTTTATTGGATAGAAATTGTTTTTGAAGAAATTTCTTAGTCAGTAGAGTTTGCCAAACTTGAGTTTCCCAAGTCACTTACACAAAAAGAAAGTCCGGAGTTTTAAATGCTGCATACTGAACATAAAAGAAGTCTGGAGTTTAAATAAGTTATTAAAAATAAAAAAAAGGTGCAATGCTGGTTAATTTGCTTCAAGCCATTCGGAATAGTGTAGACTGCACTGCACATAGCTCAGTGCAATCTATGTTGCAGTGCAATCTACACTATTCCGAATGGCTTGAAGCTAATCAACACATGTAGGTGAGCATTGCAACACTTCGTCATTGTCTGTGCACTCACGGCTTATAAACCGCTCATACTGCCTCTCTCTTGGCGAGGTGGGACTAAAAACAGCTTGCTGTAACCTCATTAGTACCGGTTCGTGGTACGAACCGGCACTAAATGGTGATGGTGGGGCCATAGCCTGACCGCAAGCTGACACAGCCTCTTTAGTACCGGTTCGTGACATGAACCGGTACTAAAGGTTCGCCACGAACCGGTACTATTGATCGCCGCCACGAACCGACACTAATGTACACATTAGTGCCGGCTCTAATTCAAACCGGCACTAATGTGCTTCACGTTTGACCCTTTTTCTACTAGTGCCACCCTCTGACGAGGTTCCGTCAAAAAGAAATTGGTCTCTCCAATAATAGCTTCATTGTCTTCCTCCTCTCCTTGCCTCAACACTCACGCAACCTCTGGATAAGTAAATCGTTAGACAATGACAGAGCTTCCCGACAAGCTAAAGCCCGACCAGTCGAAGCCCCTACACGTCCGGGCAGGCTAGCCACGCACAAACCGGCACACAGGCGGAACAACGTACGAGGCGATGCACGCGTGTGTTACGTGGTAGCCCCAGCCATTTTGGCTGTAGTTGGTCTTTGCGCGATTGCAAATGGATGGGGAAAAATCCTTCATGAGTAGGATCTTATGTCATTAAAAACAAATCGACAAAGAAAACTATGGGTGATGATTGGTGTCAAGGCAAATAGAAACGCAATATGAACATAATCATTTGCAAACTGCATTTTCTTTGGCAAATTGCAAATCTTACAAAGACAAAGGACCAAAATAAATCTACGGAGTAGACCCACGGGACACCTTGCTTACATTCATCTAGAATGGTGGTTCAATCTAATCATGATTGCAAAGGTCCTTTTTTTACTTTTCTTAACAAGCTACCAACATATTGATTGCAACATTGTATAGATGACCGGACCAAAGGACTAGGGACTAATTATTCTATAGACCCATGTAGATTCGAGAAAGAGAGATGGAAAACCCAAAATTGCAGGCCAAACCAAAGAATCATCTTCTAATCCCATGAATGCAGCCTTATTAGTCCGCACAAAGTAAACATGAATGACTTAAATTGAGGAAATAAGAAACAAAGAGACTGGAGAAAAAGAGGGGCACGAGAAGAGGATTATCAAATGATGAACTAATCATCGCCTCCTACATACCACAGATGGGTCGATGTCGCCAAAACGCAAACCCTCATAAGGGCATCACCGAGCACACGTGCAAGGTTGTCCCGGCTGAGCGGTATTGCCGCTAACACGAGCGCCAACACCACCATATAGTAATCCCCGCGCCATAGATCCGAACTGCAAAGGCTAGGATTAATTGCAACTCCGAGAGAGATGGCGAGAAGACAATGCGGTAGCGAAGATCCGTCGTTTGAGGTCGAGAGGAGCACAAAGGTGCGGTCAATGTGCTTCGGTGACTGATGGCAGTGGCAAAGGAGGAGTAGGCAGAGGCAAGGGATGGCAAGAGGCGAGGTGGTGATTGGGAACATCAAGCTGCTCTTGCCGCATCAGTGGAGTGGCGACGGTGATGTCGACGGCATGAAATCGCTCGAGAAGAGAAGAGATTTCGGTAAGAGAGAAGAGCATTATGTTCCCACCCCATGAAGACCAGGTACGTCTCTGAATCGCGGGCCCTACGCGAAGGAGGGCTATTGTTGGCCAGACGTGTGAAGCATATGAACAAAACTTTCAACCGCTAGTCTAAAACAAACGGTGGATATCGATCCGTGTGACAATCTGACGGCTGAAACCCATTCGCATGAGAATGTCCTTTTTTTAAGGGGAATTCACACGAGGATGTCCCGTGGAGGGAATATTGTAAAAAAATATGGAGGGAATTTTACTCTAAAATAAAAGCTCCGACCCGGCCCGGCCCATTACGAAACTTAGCGCAGCAGGAGGGCTGCTTGAGTTCGTCCTCCGCCCGACGATTTCCCCACCTTGGTCCTTCCTTCCCCTCCCCCCCCCCCCCCCCCCCCCCCCCCTCCTTCTCTCTCAACCGCTGCCGCGAGCCCGTGTGAGAGAGATGGGGAGACGCCGAGCCGGCGGCGGGGGGCGCGGAGGAGGCAGAGGTCGAAGCCGAGGAGGAGAAGGTCGTGGTGGAGGAGAGGAGGAGGATCTGCAGCTGCACAGGGCCGCGAGGTCGGGTGATGCGGCGGCGGCGGAGTCGCTTTGCGAGTCCAACCCTCTCGCCCTCAACTCCAGAGACCGCCTCTCCCGCACCCCGTAACAATATCCTTTCCCTTCCTCTTCCCCTCTTCTTCCTCCTAGTCCTAGATAGTACTATCCACTATCTGTCTTTATTAGCCCGGGCAGGTTTAACTTTAACCTCGTTTTCGAAAGAAAAATACTGTATTGCATTGCTCCTTTCGCGAGCAGTCCTAGAGTACTATCCACTACCTGTCTTTATTAATGCTGTAATTCTGCTATAGCTCCTTCTCTGATTGATAGCTCCACCATACTGTGTAATTCTGATATAGTGATGTCACATGATTAAGTGCTTACTTATTTACTTCATTATGATTACTTGTGTATGCTGGCTGACTGATTATGTGCTGCAAGTTAATACCAAGTGCGCCCTAATTTTTTTAGCTATTGGCCCATGCACTGATGCAGTGTTTATTGTGATGTTATATCCCTAAGTGGCGCATTATAGTGCCTTGCCGTAGCTACTGCCTTTTCAAATTAGTCTGCAACACAGTAGCACTTCTCTCCATCCTCTGTTCCTCTAGTTAGGTATATATTTCAAGCTTGTTTTCATGTCAGATGTGCTGCTACCTCTTGGGCCTTTTTCATTAGATAGCTTAGCAGCTTTGAACTGCTAGCTGTGGTCTCACTTATCTTGCTAATTTAGTATCTTTGGGGCAAACCATTATGTTCCATCTATTGTCCTTGTTGGTAATTTTGAAGACAACTGTTTGAATGCTACTACCTCCATGCCAAAATATATGACGTTTTGGCATGGTGGTAATATCACACAAGCGGACAAGCCCCAAGAGTTATCTATTCCTCGTATATGGATGCTTCCAGCCAGGGGCGGAGCCAGGATTTGGACATAGGGGGGGCCAAGCCAAGTTGGTAAAAAAATATCAAGTGCGAAAAAAATAACCATCTAGTATTATAAAGGTTTTGCTTTGGTCTATAAAAGCATCAGTACATTTGAATTTGTTTAAATTTGTCTCTATAGTTGCCAGTAAAATCATTAATTGGTACCTTAGCTTATAATTATCTGTGAATGTAGCTTATTATGCAAAGATGAAGCAAGCTGTCTTGACGATTTTAATAGTCGAATAAATTCGCTTTACGTAGGCCATTGAGACCGAGAGAATTATAACTAGTCGCATCGACATGCTTTAAAAATGAATAAATTTGAATGGTGTGTGGCGGCACATTTCTCTTCATTAGTCAGAACTGAATTCTCCAAATTAGATACGTTGTATAAATTCGTAATATGAATCTTTGTACATAGATATGAACTAGTAGATGATAACTTGTAGCACGGCGAAAATTTACAGCACGACGTGCAAGATAACAAAAATCTTCACAGCATCATAGATCACAAAACCAAAGTATTAAGTAATTAAACCTGACGTATAAGTCTGACACGAACAGAAAGAGAACTGAGAAAGATTAATAGACAGGGTAGTGTGTTTACCATGGTCCATGACTAGTTCAGTAGATCGTTAGCTGAAGCTTGAAGAATCGAGGAGTGAAGCACCTGCGTCGCTGTTGATCATACTGTAGCACCGAGCAGGGAGGGCGACGGCGGCGGCGCAAGGGCTAATCCCACGCACATGCTAATCACGGAAGAGCGCTAGGGCCGGCCTACAACCTAGCAAACTACGAACGGAGAGGACGCCATCCGGCCATTAGTGGGCTTTCTCATGGGCCCTTTTCCTTTTCTTCAGAGTTTACCTGAGTCAGGGGGGGCCAAGTCAGCCTTGTTATCGCTAATTTCCTGGTAGGTCGTGAATGCTAGTCGAAGCTCGCCCCTCCTCCACCCCCCCCCCCCCCCCCCCGCGTTGTCTCCGCCACTGCTTCCAGCTTCTCAAACTGAGTGTTTCATTTTTTTTATCTGAGCTGTGTATAGTGTTTCATTTGTGTTGATATTGATAGATTTGTTTCCCTCTATCAAACATTGCTACACAATATGGTTTCTGCATCAGTAGTCGTAGTACCAGATTATGTGATGTGATAAACTTGTTTTATGTCCTATCATTTTTCTCTGTTCATTTTATCTCCTTGACATAGTTTGTTTTGTTCATGTAGACTCCATCTGGCGGCATGGGCTGGGCATGTTGATGTTGTGAAATGCCTTTGCAAGCACAAAGCGGATGTCGGGGCTGCAGCAATGGATGACACCGCCGCGATCCATTTTGCTTCCCAGAAAGGTCATTTGGAAGTGGTGCGTGAGCTGCTGGCGTCGGGGGCCTCTGTGAAAGCAAAGAACAGGAAAGGCTTCACGGCGTTGCACTTTGCTGCTCAGAACTCCCACCTGGATCTTGTGAAGTATTTAGTGAGGAGGGGCGTGGACATCACAACAAAGACAAATGCAGGGCAAACGGCTCTACATGTTGCAGAGAATGATGACGTTCGTGCTTTCCTGAAAGAGTGTGAGCAGTCACTGAAGAAGGGAGTGGAGCTACCATCTGAGAAGAAGGATGATTCTGTAGCTGAGAAGGCTGATGATGGCAAGGTCTCAGGTGAAGCTAGAAAAGATGGTGTTGATGCCGAGCAGGGCGAGAAGAGGAAGAGTGAGGAGATTAGTGCTGGGACGAGGCCGCCGGAGGTGAAGAAGGCCAAAGTTTCACTTTCGCATCTTGAAAACGACATGGAAGAAGAGGATGAAGCAGACGACTAGAATCAAATAGCCTCGATAATGTCATTTGATGGTGTCAACTTGTATGCTGTGTTATCCATTGTTCTTTGGCAATTTTGGCAAACAAGTGTAAGAGTTTTAGCTGTCCATGGGCATGTTATCCGTATCATAGTTGTTGACCAGCAGTACTATGTTTTGATCAAGTAGCTTATGATGATGATTTACTACTGATTCCCTTAAACCAAGATGATTTTACTACTGTGAGTACGTACGCTTAAGTGCTGTGTTTCTTAATTTTCATGGAATATTATCTGCTGTCTGTGTTGCAATCTCAATTCCTCTTTTGAGCTTGTTGTAATTTCAAACAAGAGGGAAGAAAAGAAAGACAACGGCCCAACCCATTGACGAAGGAATAGGCCCAAACGGGAAGAAGGCAGTGGTCCTGGTGAGTTATCCACTCCTTCCATCTACTCTCTCACTCAGGGAGGAGACAAGGAGCACTCCGCCGCCGCCGGCTGCTCCATAACCCACGAAGCTAAGCATGGCGGCCACCAGCGCGAGTGCCGCTGCCTCCCTCTCCGTCACGGCTGCCGCTCACCGCCTCAGGCACCGGCAGCTATACGCTTGCGCACGTGGGCCCGCGGCACAACCTCATCCCCTCCTCAAGCTGAACCGCCGCAGCTACGCGGTCGCGGCGTCGTCGGCGGCGGCCATGTCTCCTCTGTCCCTGTGGGAAGGCCAAGGCACCCGGGCGGAGTTGGATGCGCCGGGAGGAGTGGCCAGCGGTGACGTCATGGGCCTTCTTCTCCGGGAGCGCATCATCTTCCTCGGCAACGAGATCGAGGACTTCCTCGCCGACGCCGTCGTCAGCCAGCTCCTCCTCCTCGACGCCATGGACTCCGAGTCTGACATTCGGCTCTTCGTCAACTCCCCCGGTGGATCACTCAGGTCTCCTCCCAATGCATCACTCCCTTCCCTCGGTTTGTGTAGGGTTGAATTTACTTACCATCTCAACAAGGGATGCCTTTCGTGGTCTTACATTATTCCACATGGTCATCTTGTGGGCAAATTACTTTGTCCAAATACTAGTTTGATTCGTGATAGTATTCGCTCCCGGCTGTTTGATTTGATATAGGCTGCACTAATCAAAAATCATGACCTGCATATGTAGTAGACTCATCAAGTCGATTCACAGCAGTAGACCATCTTTTTATCAGACAATATCTTGCTGGATAAGAGTTTGTTGGCCATGATGAATGTGACACTGACACACCTTCAGACTGTACCAGCTATAAACCCATTTGCTAAAATCTGCACTAATCTCCGAATGATACTTCACTCACTATCCTTGAGTCACCCTCTTGCTAGGCCTTTTATGTATTTTAATAATTTGCCATCCCCTCAGAAGGTTATTATTCATTCAATTTTGTTTTACGATTTTCTGGTCCGAGCAGAGGCAGAAATCTTATTCTTCACCGCATCAACCATTCTAGATTGCAAATATTATCTTTGTTCTTATCTTCATTAAACTAGACTTTTGCTATCCCTAAAATAATTCCAGTTTGATTGTATTATTGTCTAATTCAGTGGGTAGTTTCTATACTCATAATTGCTGAAACGGAAAAAAGGTTGACAAAAAATCCTAATGTAATCTACCTATGGTAAAACCTAAGTTAACCACTGAAATCTAGGCCATAACTAGAATCTAGAATTGAATGGAGTGACTAATTCAAATCCGCATCGGGCAACTTGTTCTCTATGATGATCAAACATGATGTAAGTTTGTATCAGTAGGTCGCTGCTTATTGGCTTATTATATCAGCCGAATTAAACTCTTAGCCATATCAACATCGAGCACCTTGTTGTCTGTGATGATCAAACAATATTTAAGCCTGTATCATTAGCTCGCTACTTATTGGCTTGTTATGAGATCAGCTGAATGTAACTTTTTGGTAATACCTGCATTGAGCACCTTGTTCTCTGTGATGATCAAACAGTATGTAATCTATCACTAGCTCGTTTCTTATTGGCTTGCTATAAGATTAGCTAGATGAAACTCTTTAGTACTACGCCAATATGGGTATATGATTACAGTTCTTCTATATATGCATTTTGTACAGACCCCTCGTTTCTGTGAAAATAAAATATTCTGCTTGATGTCTGGAGTTTGTAATAATATTTGTTGCACCTTATGAATGATGCTTTTCTTGTCTATATGTGTATAACATTCATCTCCCTCTTTCAAGATATCACATTTGACTACTTGACTATTAGTTGGCTTTGAATGCTCTGTTATTTGACTTGGAAGACTCTATTGTTAGTTGACTTGGAATGCCCTCTTCTAGTTTGGTATGAGTGGTGGGACAAGAATAGTCCTGTCCAAAGGACTAGTTCATGGAACCAGAACAAGTTTTGGACATAAGCAAAGTCAAACTTTGACTACTAGTAGAATGGGTACTTGAAATATTATGTGTAGATTTATTTGGAATATTTGAGGTCTAAAACAACACTATTGGAGAATGAGAGGAGTTTTAGGCTAGCCTTGCCATTACGGTGAAGTGCATGCAATAGTGGCCTTTGCATATCTGTTGATACAGACTAGTTGCATTTTGTGACTTGACTTTTTTTGTTTTACATTTCAGTGCGACAATGGCTATCTTTGATGTAATGCAGCTGGTGAGGGCAGATGTATCCACTATTGGAATGGGCATAGCTGGATCCACAGCTTCTATAATCCTTGGTGGTGGCGCAAAGGGCAAACGATTCGCCATGCCCAACACCAGGATTATGATGCATCAGCCCGTGGGAGGCGCGAGTGGCCAGGCCTTGGATGTAGAGGTCCAAGCCAAGGAAATTCTGGCTAGCAAGAGGAATGTCATCCGGCTGATTTCAGGCTTCACGGGGCGCACACTGGAGCAGGTAGAGAAAGACATCGATAGGGACCGATACATGGGTCCTCTTGAGGCTGTCGATTATGGGATCATCGACGGCGTGATCGACGAAGACAGCATCATGCCACTTGAGCCGGTTCCGGAGAGGGTGAAGCCTAAGTACAACTACGAGGAAATGTACAAGGACCCTCAGAAGTTCCTTACGCCGCATGTCCCAGACGATGAGATATACTAAAGCTAGCTTGAGCTTTCGTCAAACAAAGATGATGTAATCCTTAGCAGTAGACTTTATCTGCCGTTGCATTTGGTGTGATGGTGTAGCTGTTGTGTTTTGGCATTTGACCAAGCAAATGAAAGCACATGGAACATAAAACTGGTCTAACCAGCTAGCCTCGTCGAATGTATTCTGCACAGCAAGCAACTGCTGGAGCTTTTGTCAAAAGTTTGTAACACTTGTTTTAGTACTAATTGGGAGCTGTTGCATTTGGTATGATTGGGAGCTGTTGTGTTCTGGCTTTTGACCAAGCAAATGAAAGCATATGGAACATAGAAATAGTCTAATCAGCCAACCTTGCTGCAAAGAAGAAACCAAAGGACACGGTGAAATTTATTGATTGCACCCAAACTCATGTGGGGAGAAGAATCCAATGTAGCCAGTAATCCTTTACAAGACACAATAACAATGAATACAAGAAACAATTTCTGAAACTCTTGATACAATTATCACAGCCGCCGCAACGAAGCATGATCATCTCATCAATACATGGCACCAACAGTCGGAACCAGGGCTGGAGACACGCCGCCTTTGACCCTAAGGCCGAGCGGGTCCCAGAGCTGGACAGCACCTGAGCTCCCAGTTTTCAGGCTCACCGGAGCTTCAATCCGGGTAGCATGTTCATGGCCATGGCCCTCTGCTGCTAATTTTGCCCTCTTCAATCTGATACGTTCAGCTCTTGAACCAATTGTCTGACCCAATATTGAGGCAGCTATGGTAAGGGCCATGGCGCTCTTCGGCATCAGGATGGACTTCCTCAGCATCCCTATGAAAGGCACTGCAGCATGGACCGCCGCAAACCATTGCACTGAAAACTTCGTGGTGTGCTCCCTCCAGATGCCAAGAGGAACATTGGCTGCCATACCGAGCAGTGCGATCACCACTACTTTTGTCGGTAGGGGCTGAGGGCGAAGCCCCTTTGCAAACGCCGTGCGGGATATTGCTGCACGGGCAGCAACAATTGCAGGAGGGCACGTCAGTTTCATACCAGCTGGGGGCGTCAGCAGCTTTGCGACAAGAGGCACGACTCCACCAATTGCTCTATATGACTTTGCAAGAGGGCATTGACCATTTTCCAGCCAGTCATTGCTCATCGCTTCATGATTGTTATTAGACTGGCCTTTATTCTGAAATGACAAGGAAAGCAAAATCAGGTAAATGAATGGCATGCTCCAATTCTAAGGAATAACCATATATTGGTTGCTCGTTTTAATATTTGCTCCATGTATGGTAGTTCAAAAATATCATGTGAAGCTTGCATCAAAGATAGATTTGCTTTCTTTTGGTACTAAAAAACTGGTCTCGTCTAAAGGCTGGTAATGAAACTTTCTAAAACAAGGATGATAATTTGAAGGATAGAACAAATGCACGAGGAAAAGAGGAACCATAATTACCTGGGGGAGGTTGTTGGGATTCTTGTTGGAGTTCTGCTTATTGCGCTTGTTTGAGAAATCACCGAAGCTGAAAAAGCCTCCGAATCCTGAGAGACTGATGGTAGCTGCTTTGGCTGCCAAGGGGTTAAATTCTGGAGCGGGCTTTGGCAGAGGCTTCTCAATATGTGCAAACGCTCCTTCTGAAAGTGGAACAACCCCGTCTCTGCCGTGGAAAACTCGAAATGCCATGTCAAAGTTGGGCCCGTCTTCAAAAATTGGACCCTTTGCTCCGGTTGCCTTCACGAGCAGAAAATGATAAAGTTTAGCAAGCAAATAAATAACATACATACACTTATATATTCAGATAAAGAGGGGTGGATGGTAAGGACATACCGGAGTGGGGAAATTAATGGATGTCAAGGAAAAACTTGTAGGCTCGTTGATGTTCCTCAGGAATGGGCATTTATCAATCCCTTGTTGGACAACATTACTGTCTTCCGAGCACATTGGGTCGCCGAAAGCTCTTTGGAAAAAGGAATCCATGTGAACAACAGCAGCAACCTAGCCTGTGAGGTGAGAGTAATATGAGTCAAGAGATGGTATATGCCAGAACTGCAAGAGATGCAGCTGCCAGTCACCCTATGGTGGGAGCGCCATGATCAGAACTTATGAAATCAATAAAAGTATCTTCTTTAGCACCGACAGAATTGATAGGCTGTGGATAGACAGATTAACTCAATACAGTCTGATTAAATTTCATCCCTAGGTGCATATGGTCGGATTGGTTGACAGTAGTCATAAACAATTTGTTAATCCATGGTGATTGAGTCATCGAACTAATCACCTATAAAAACACGCACTACAGAGACCCACCAACCAACCCAGCAACCACCCCTGTTACTAATCAGTATCGGCTCTTTCATCTTCTTGGTTGGAATGAAAAAAAATACGAAATGATGCAAAATTAATTTCATTCCATGATTGCCGGCTGGAAGCCGGGCACCGAATCAGGGGAAATGATAGGGGCAAGGATCACGGTAGATTTGCCCGGAATCGCAATTCGATCCCACTCGCTGCCATGTTCAATCTCGCAGGGCGATCAACGAATCGACCGACCGAGCCACCCATCCTCCCAAATCGAATTCGACGAGCGGGGTGCTAATCATGCAGAGCAGCCAATCAACCAACCCATACGCCCGTCCTAAAATCGAATTCGACGCAGCTAGTGGTAGAGGAGGCGGGAGAGAGGAGAGAGAGTAACCTGGAAACTGAAGCGCAGGAGAGGAGGAGGCAGACGAGGAGGCGAGGCGGGCGGGCGGCTCTGGATTTTTGGTGTGGTCGTGTGGAGAGCACAGGCGAGATGAGGAGAGACGAGGAGGGGGAGGGGGTGGGAGGCGACTCCGAGAGGGAGGGATTGGTTGGGTAGTTGTTGGGTGCGGTGGTTGGCACGCACACCCATCAGCACATGCGTAGACAGGGAAACGGGGGTGGGTTCGGAAGGTTTGACCCTGTGTTGTGACTCGGCCAAGCGACAGCGAATTGCAATTCACGCACGCGGCGCTCGCACTGACTGCGTCTGCGCTGCAGCCGCCCCACTGCTTCTTCTTCCTTGCGTCGTGTTCCACCCCCTCTCGCCGACCGTGTTGACCCTGCCAACCGGTGGTGGTACCAGCAGCCTTCCTGCGTCCCCTCTTCTTCGAGTGAGAATCTAGCTTGCGCTCCCACGTCAAAATCAAAAGTAAAAATAAAAAATGGCGCACCCAACAATTTGTGTGTGTCACGTACCGTTCCTTTTAAATGGAACGCGACGTCATAAAAGATGATACGAATGTAACACACATATACTCCCTATGTCTCATGATATAAAATCTTATTAGATTGAATTTACAACGGAGGGAGTATAAGAGAAAACGGTACTCAGAAGGTTAGTATTTATTTCAAAAATAACAACTTTGTGCCACATAATATGGTTTCTGACAGTAAGTCTTGATTTTTTTTCTAGGGGTACATCAACGACATTTCATAATTTTATAAAAGATAGAAAGATAATTCTAAAAATCCTGTCCCGGATGCGAACATTTGGCGGCGGGGTACAAACTCCTTGCACCAACACCTAACATGTAATATAGACTAATCTCTCACAAAATATTATAATCCACCAACACCGACTCCTGCAAGCCGCCACACGACAATCTCGTCCAACACCATAGTGGAGATAGTATGTGACGATTTCTGCTGGTCAACTCTGTTGAGCACCCTCGCATTCCTTTGCTTCCAAATAGCCCAGGCCACCGCAGTGACTAAAGTGTCGAACCCCGTTCTGTCAGCGCCCTTGAAGCTCCTTCTCTCCCTCAGCCACCAGTCGGAGAACGTGTTTGTAATATTTGACTCGTTTACGTTGAGTCTAAGTGGATCGAACACCCTATGCCACACCTTCTGGACGTAGGTGCGCCTGAAAAGAATATACTCATTGCTCAACATTGTCTTCCGCTTGCAAACACGTGAAAGCAAGCCGATAGCTGATCCTGCAGTCCATGCCTTGCTCGTGATCCGAGGTCCATAGCCTAACTTGCACTTTAGCGGTGCCCAGCTTCTCCAAGTGCAGGCCACCATGGGTGATCTCTGAAGGTTCGAACACAGGCTATTGTAGGCCTACTTGGCCGTGTACATGCTGATCACCGAGGCCAGCCATGCAAACCTACCCGGCTGTGCCGAATCTCTCTCCACTATTGCGATCGCCTGGCATAAGTGTATGCATTGAATTTGAATGGTGAAGGAGTAGCTGGCCTCAAAGTCCTCCATCCACCTGCCATCCTCAAGCGCATGTCGTCCCGTGCGGCTGTTAATGGTTCTAGTTTGCACCGTTGCAATCAGCAAAGGGGCAATGCCTGTCGCCTAGAATCCATGGATCCACTTATCTCTCTAGAACAAAACCCTCTGACCCTTCCCCACCTTGATGTTTACCGGTGTGTCAAAAACTTCCCATGCATATGTATCCTCCATCATAGGTAATCCTTGCCAAGGCCGCTGCGGGTCCATCCTTATCAGTCACTCCCATCTGACTCAGAGTGCGAGCGCTTGCACTTTCAGATTCTTAACGCCAATCTGCCAAAATACTTGGGCCTGCATATAGTATCCCACGCCACTAGGCATTGCCCGTCGTTGATCTTGTCTTTCCCTGCCCAAAAGAACGACCTCATCCACTTGTTGATATCCTCGAAAACCCACTCTGTCATGTCTGAGATCATGAGGTGGTGAACCGGTCTCGCCACAACGACAGATTGCACCAAAACAAAGCATCTCACCCTTTGAATAAGACCCATTGCCATGCCGGAACAAATCATCGTACCTGTTCAAGCATGGGCTGCCACTCGGCCCTTGTCAAGCTCCTGACCACAATCCACAAGCTGCAGGCTGAGGTATCTGCAAGGAAATTTAGGCATGTCATACTGCATAACAACCGCTATCCAAGCTCTACGTGTGCCTCCGTGAGCAAGGCGCCAGGCGCGTGAGAGTTCATCACCAAGGCGATCGAAGAATTTCAGGAGGCGTGAGCCATGCGTGGCGAGCGTCGCCCCGCCCCCACGTGGGTGGCGAGTGAAGGAAATATGCCCTAGAGGCAATAATAAAGTTATTATTTATTTCCTTACTTCATGATAAATGTTTATTATTCATGCTAGAATTGTATTAACCGGAAACATAATACATGTGTGAATACATAGACCAACAGAGTGTCACTAGTATGCCTCTACTTGACTAGCTCGTTAATCGAAGATGGTTATGTTTCCTAACCATGAACAAGGAGTTGTTATTTGATTAACGAGGTCACATCATTAGTAGAATGATCTGATTGACATGACCCATTCCATTAGCTTAGCACCCGATCGTTTAGTATGTTGCTATTGCTTTCTTCATGACTTATACATGTTCCTATAACTATGAGATTATGCAACTCCCGTTTACCGGAGGAACACTTTGGGTACTACCAAACGTCACAACGTAACTGGGTGATTATAAAGGAGTACTACAGGTGTCTCCAATGGTAAATGTTGGGTTGGCGTATTTCGAGATTAGGGTTTGTCACTCCGATTGTCGGAGAGGTATCTCTGGGCCCTCTCGGTAATGCACATCACATAAGCCTTGCAAGCACTGCAACTAATAAGTTAGTTGTGAGATGATGTATTACGGAACGAGTAAAGAGACTTGCCGGTAACGAGATTGAACTAGGTATTGGATACCGACGATCGAATCTCGGGCAAGTAACATACCGATGACAAAGGGAACAACGTATGTTGTTATGCGGTCTGACCGATAAAGATCTTCGTAGAATATGTAGGAGCCAATATGGGCATCCAGGTCCCGCTATTGGTTATTGACCGGAGACGTGTCTCGGTCATGTCTACATTGTTCTCGAACCGTAGGGTCCGCACGCTTAACGTTACGATGACAGTTATTATGAGTTTATGCATTTTGATGTACCGAAGGTTGTTCGGAGTCCCGGATGAGATCACGGACATGACGAGGAGTCTCGAAATGGTCGATACGTAAAGATTGATATATTGGAAGCCTATGTTTGGACACCGGAAGTGTTCCGGGTGAAATCGGGATTTTACCGGAATACCGGGAGGGTTACCGGAACCCCCCGGGAGGCTAATGGGCCTATTGGGCCTTAGTGGAAAAGAGAAAAGAGGCAGCCCACAAGCTGGCCGGCGCCCCCCCTTTCCCCAAGTCCTAGTAGGACTAGGAGAAGTGGGCCGGCCCCCTCTCTTCTCTTTCCCCCCTTGAGTCCTAATTGGAATAGGATTGAGGGGGGGAGTCCTACTCCCGGTGGGAGTAGGACTCCTCCTGCGCCCTCTCCCCCTAGCCGGACGAACCCCCTCCCCTGGTCCTTTATATACGGGGGCAGGGGGCACCCCAAGACACACAACTTGATCCTTGAGATCTTTCCTTAGCCGTGTGCGGTGCCCCCTGCCACCAAATTCCACCTCGATCGTACCGTTGTAGTGCTTAGGCGAAGCCCTGCGTCGGTAGTACATCAAGATCGTCATCACGCCGTCGTGCTGACGGAACTCTTCCTCGACGCTTTGCTGGATCGGAGCCCGAGGAACGTCATCGAGCTGAATGTGTGCTAAGAACTCGGAGGTGCCGGAGTAACGGTACTTGGATCGGTCGGATCGGGAAGAAGACATACGACTACTTCCTCTACGTTGTGTGATCGCTTCCGCAGTCGGTCTGCGTTGGTACGTAGACAACACTCTCCCCTCTCGTTGCTGTGCATCACCATGATCTTGCGTGTGCGTAGGAATTTTTTTGAAATTACTGCGTTCCCCAACAGCGAGCTGCGCGTCTGCCTCAACATCCCGGGCCTCAACGGGGCCGCGTCGCAGGACCTCTTCTGGCCGTCCTGTGTAGGCCGAAGTGGGGGCTACCCCTGCAACTATGTCTGCATGCCTTTCGGCCTGCTGAACATGGGCACCGCGTACCAGCGCCTCGCGCAGCGTGCCGTGGTGCATCGCGAGGCTAGGTGAATGGCGGTCATGTTTTAGGATGCCTTGGATCCTCGTGAGCTCCCTGGGCCTCGCGAGCTTCCCAGGCCTCCGGAGCCGTCAAGCTCATGAGGAGCGATCTCCGCGGCACGCATCTTCAGCTACCTCGACGCTTCTTCAACACCGGTGCCAGGTGACCTTTTGGTTTGTTCAGTTCATGGCGCCCCTCGGGCTGGGTTATCCTCAAGCTGTCAGGGACCGCTTCCCCCAGTTATGTTACTTCAGTTCATGTACCCTGGATTGGTTATGTTTCGCGAGCTATTCTGGCTTTTGACCTTGTGACTGGTCGTACATTACCTCTGGAGTCGCCCCTATGGGCCTCCCGCATTGGAAGCTCTCCTCTCAAACGTCCCATGCAGGGGGGAGGGCTACCGACACGGCGCCTGTGCTCGGGTCTGTCCCTGCAGGACTGATAAATCTAAGAGATTGAGCTCTGGCTCATGGGCCGGCCCCGTGCACGTCACCTCACCAGGTCCTTGGTGCCTACGTCTTCCAACGAAACGACCTTGAGCGGATCAGCAAGCGCGCGTCGCCCCTTATGTTTAATGACTAGCTAACCCGCAGGGGCTTCAGGAGACAAGGCCTCACGACCACGACACGTCAGCTCCAACGTTCTACAAAGGCTAAGTGAAAGTTGCCCTAAATCCCATGTGGCGACGAGTATGGTTACCGAGCACCGCCGCGAGGCGAGCTGTTCCTGTTTTGTGCAATTCGCTTGCACATTAAAAGGGGGCCCTGAGCATCGCGACTCAGGAGCTCCTACTAGCTCTCGAGCTCTCACCCCTGGCCTTGACCATGGCATCGCGACCTGGCATACCAGCGGCGGCTGAGCTCCGCTCCAGGGCTGGGCCCTGAGGACGTAGAGCATTATGATGAGCAAAGGGAGAGGAATCGCCAGGCTCGCAGGGGAACACAGGGAAAAGAGCCTGACCCACTGGTGCTAGGAGCCGGCTCCCCTGACGTGCCGTTGCACACACTGGCATGTGGACCTGGGCCCACATGTCAGTGGCCCCACGTCAGGGGGCAGTACGTCAGACGATCTAGGTCCCTGGTGCTAACGTTTGCTCGACCGCTTTCTGGAATATGACAGGCATCGGTCTCCTCACACTCCCCTAGCGGGGGCTTATTCTAATTCATTGTAGACCCAGGGACATGCACAAGGTCGGGAGCCCCAGGAAGGCTCGCCTGCGTGGTGAAGGAATCACCACGAAATGCAACCCCGCCAAGCTAAGTTATCATGCGCACACCAGCATGAATTTTGCCGCTAACGTTTCATCCTTTCACGACCTCGCTCGAGCAAGGGACCCCCCCTTTTTAATCTTCCAATAGTCGCTTGAGCGCCAAGGGGGACCTCCTGAGCATTGCGCTTCAGGGGCTCTTATCGGACCTCGGGTTGCTCACCTCCTGGCCTTGCACACGGCATCGCGACCTGGCATACCAGCGACGGCTGAAGCCCACTGGGTCCTGTCGACGTAGAGCAACACACTGATACGTCTCCATCGTATCTATAATTTTTGATTGTTCCATGCTATTATATTATCTGTTTTGGATGTTTTATATGCATTAATATGGTATTTTATATGATTTTTGGGACTAGCCTATTAACCTAGAGCCCAATGCCAGTTCTTGTTTTCCCCCCTTGTTTTAGAGTTTCGCAGAAAAGGAATACCAAACGGAGTCCAAACGGAATGAAACTTTCGCGATGATTTTTCTTGGACCAGAAGACATCCAAAGGGCTTGGAGTGCACGTCAGGAAATCCACGAGGCGGCCACAAGGTCGGGAGGCGTGCCTAGGGGGTAGGGTGCGCCCCCACCCTTGTCGGCCCCTCGTGACTCCACGACCTATTTCTTCCGCCCATATATTCTCAAATATCCCAAAACCTTCCATGGGAGCCATGAAACCACTTTTCCACCGCCGCAACTTTCTGTACCCGTGAGATCCCATCTAGGGGCCTTTTCCGGTGTTTTGCCGAAGGGGGGTTCGATCACGGAGGGCTTCTACATCAACACCATTGCCTCTCCGATGAAGCGTGAGTAGTTTACCACAGACCTACGGGTCCATAGCTAGTAGCTAGATGGTTTCTTCTTCTCTCTTTGATTCTCAATACAAAGTTCTCCTCGATGTTCTTGGAGATCTATTCGATGTAATACTTTTTTGCGGTGTGTTTGCCGAGATCCGATGAATTGTGGATTTATGATCAGCTTATCTATGAATATTATTTGAATCTTCTCTGGATTCTTTTATGCATGATTTGATATCTTTGCAAGTCCCTCCGAACTATCAATTTGGTTTGGCCAACTAGATTGGTTTTTCTTGCAATGGGAGAAGTACTTAGCTTTGGGTTCAATCTTGCGGTGCTCGGTCCTAGTGACAGAAGGGGACCAACACGTATTGTATTGTTGCCATCGGGGATAACAAGATGGGGTTTTCATCATATTGCTTGAGTTTATCCTGCTACATCATGTCATCTTACTTAATGTGTTACTCTGTTCTTATGAACTTAATACTCTAGATGCAGGCAGGAGTCGGTCGATGTGTGGAGTAATAGTAGTAGATGCAGAATCGTTTCGGTCTATTGGACACGGACGTGATGCCTATATTCATGATCATTGCCTTAGAGATCGTCATAACTTTGCGCTTTTCTATCAATTGCTCGGCAGTAATCTGTTCACCCACCGTAAAATTTTCTATATTGAGAGAAGCCTCTAGTGAAACCTATGCCCCCCGGGTCTATTTTCCATCATATAATCTTCTACTTTCCATCATATAAGTTTTTGATCTACAATTTTAGTTTCCTATTTACTTTATTTGCAATCTTTTACTTTCCGTTCCATAAACCAAAAATATTACTTTATGGTTTATCCATTTATATCAGATCTCACTTTGCAAATAACCATGAAGGGATTGACAACCCCTTTATCGCGTTGGGTGCAAGTTGGTGTTTGTTTGTGTAGGTATTCGGTGGCTTCTACGTTGTCTCCTACTGGATTGATACCTTGGTTCTCAAAACTGGGAAATACTTACTCTACTTTGCTGCATCACCCTTTCCTCTTCAAGGGAAAAACCAATGCAAGCTCAAGAGGTAGCACACACTATCACGAGATCAAAAAGGGGACCAATGCCCAATTGGGAAACGTGAGCGCGGACAAGAGCATAAGCTGGAAGCATTAAAATAAAGGCGCAAGCGCCATGGTTCTTACATGCCCTCTCGGGGCCCTTCATGATTTTGATACAGGAAACAAAGCAAAAGAAAAGACCCGCGAGACCACTGCTCAGGAGGTGTAGGCCCTGGCGTCGCGTCTTCTTCCTAGGTGTAACGCCCTCGATGCGGCTATATCTCCTACGTGTCGAAGCACGACTTAGAGGCATAACCGCATTGAAAGCAATGTCGCAAGTAAGGCAATCTTCACATCATCCCATGCAACATAGATAATAAAAGGGGAAGGTACATAGTTGGCTTACACTCGCCACGTCAAACAAAGTACATAAATAGCATTACATCATCCAATCACTCATGGCCCGACTACGGTGCCAAAATAAAAGATCAACCCAACATGCGACACGGTCCCTATCGCCCCAACTGGGCACCACTACTGATCATCAGGGAAAGACACATAGTAACGGCGTGAGTCCTCGTCGAACTCCCACTTGAGCTCAAGCGCATCATCTGGAACAGAGTCATCAGGCCCTGCATCTGGTTTGGAAGTAATCTGTAAGCCACAGGGACTCAGCAATCTCGCACCCTCACGATCAAGACTATTTAAGCTTATAGGTAAGGCAAGGTAAAAATGTGGAGCTGCAGCAAGCGACTAGCATATATGGTGGCTAACCTGTTCGCAAAAAAGAGCGAGAAGAGAAGGCAAAGCGCGAACGAATAACTAGAGAACAACCTGCAGCAAGCATTACTCCAACACCGTGTTCACTTCCCGGACTCCGCCGAGAAGAGACCATCACGGTAACACACACGGTTGATTCATTTTAATTAAATTAAGGTTCAAGTTATCTACAACCGGATATTAACAAATTCCCATCTGCCCATAACCGCGGGCACAGCTTTCGAAAGTTCAAATCCCTGCAGGGGGGTCCCAACTTAGCCCATGACAAGCTCTCACGGTCAATGAAGGATATTCCTTCTAGCGGGAAGACCCAATCAGACTCGGAATCCCGGTTACAAGACATTTCGACAAGGTAAAACTAAACCAGCAACACTGCCCGAATGTGCCGACAAATCCCGATAGGAGCTACACATACCTCTTTCTCAGGGCACACTCAGATTGTCTTAGGTACGGGTAGGCCAGCCCAGAGTTGCCCCTGGTGGCCACCGGCAGCTGACAGGTTGGACCAACACTCAGAGGAGCACTGTCCCGGGGGGGTTTAAATAAGATGACCCTTGGGCTCCGGAAACCCAAGGGAAAAATAGGCTAGGTGGCAAAAGGTAAAACCAAGGTTGGGCATTGCTGGAGGAGCTTTATTCAAGGCGAACTGTCAAGGGGTTCCCATTATCACCCAACCGCGTAAGGAACGCAAAATCCGGGAGCATAACACCGATATGACGGAAACTAGGGTGGCAAGAGTGGAACAAAACACTAGGCAAAAGGCCGAGCCTTCCACCCTTTACCAAGTATATAGATGCATTAAGATAACAAGATAATATAATGATATCCCAACAAGAAAATAATGTTCCAACAAGGAACGGTCTCCAATCTTCACCTGCAACTAGCAACGCTATAAGAGGGGCTGAGCAAAGCGGTAACATAGCCAATCAACGGTTTGCTAGGACATGGTGGGTTAGAGGTTTGACATGGCAATTTGGGAGGCATGATAAGCAAGTGGTAGGCATCGTGGCATAGGCATAGCAAAAGAGCGAGCATCTAGCAAAGCAAAGATAGAAGTGATTTCGAGGGTATGATCATCTTGCCTGTAAAGTTGTCAGAGTTGACTGGATCCTCGAAAGCAAACTCAACGGGCTCCTCGTTAGCGAACTCGTCTCCCGGCTCTACCCAAACAAGACAAACAAGCAAAAAGAAACACAATCAACCACGTGCAAAGCTCAAACAACATGATGCAAACATGGTATGCTATGCGGGATGCGATATGTGATGCATATGCAGGATTTGACAAGGAATGAATGAACCTGGCCTCAACTTGGAAATCCAAGTGTGCCACTGGAAAGGTGAGGTGATTTCGGTTGAAATCGATATAAAGATCGCCAGAATCGGATGCACGGTTTAGAAATGGCAAGCAAAACAAATATGGCACCGGTCTGCGATAAACAGCAAGTAGCCATCTAAATGCAACAAGACAAACATACTACAACACCCAAACATGGCAACAAAATACATGGAAGGGATCCATTCATGATGCTTAAAAAAAGATGAACACTGAGCTACGACCAATTCATCCATTAACAGGTTCAAACAAGCATGGCAAAAGAGTAATTGGTAAACAGATTTCAGGCTTAGTGAAATTAACACTTGTCTGGAATTTCAGATCAGGTAGCACACTTTGGAGCATGAAAACTAGAAGCTACAGGAACTTAACATGGCAAATCAAGGCATGGCATGGAGCTACTCAAAGAGCTTAACAAAAGTCCCTTAGTGACCTTGAGCCAAAAGGGATCAGAAAATACAATTGCAAGCATGTGAACATGGCAAAATAATTAGGGTTAGAGACGGAAAGTCAACCCCGAGATTTAAATCTCAGATCCTGATCCGGGGCTTCACGCGAATCGAGGATCGCCGGGATCCCTGTAGCGGCCGGAGATGTCGCCGGACTTGCCGCTCGCCGGAGGAAGGGGAGGGAGCCGAGGTGGTGGAGGAGGTCGGCGGAGCTCGCCGGAGTTGCTCCCGGCGACGAGGCGACGCGGTGGCGCGGGCGGCGAGGTGCGTGCGGCGGTTGGCAAGGAGCGGCGGCCGCCGGCGAGGAGGCACGGTGCGGCGCGGTGCTCCGGCCACCGGAGCTGGAGAAGGAGGCGGCGGGGCCGGGCGCTGCGGCTCGGGGGAGAGGAGGCGCGGGGCGGCGCCTGGATGGGCCGCGGGGGCCTCCCGCGGGCTCGGGCGGGCCGGCGCGATTGGCGGTGATGTGGGCGCCCGCCCGGGACACGTGGCAAGAGACGATTGGCTGGCGCGGTGGCGGTGGACGTGTCCGGCCGGACCGGACGTGTCCGGTGGCGCGGGGTGGAAGAAGGCTAGGGTTTGGAAGAGGAGATCCGGGATTTCGGAGGAGGGGCTATTTATAGGCATAGAGGGAGCTAGGAGTGTCCAAAAGAGGTGCGGTTTTCGGCCATGCAATCGTGATCGAACGCTCTAGATGATGGAGAGGGTTTTGGTGGGTTTTGGGCCAAATTGGAAGGGTGTTGGGCTGCAACACATACGAGGCCTTTTCGGTCCCTCGGTTAACCGTTGGAGCATCAAACAAAGTCCAAATGGTACGAAACTTGACAGGCGGTCTACCGGTAGTAAACCAAGGCCGCTTGGCAAGTATCGGTCCAATCCGGAAATGTTTAACCCCCACACATGAAAGAAAGGTAGAAATGACCACCGGAGGAGAACGGAGCGCCGGAATGCAAAACGGACAACGGGGAAAATGCTCGGATGCATGAGACGAACACGTATGCAAATGCAATGCACATGATGACATGATATGAGATGCATGACAACGACAACAACACACAGAGACAAAACCCGAACCCGAGAAAATAAAATAACTTAGCGCCAGAAACGACAAGAGTTGGATTACATATTAGGTAAATCATATCCGGGGTGTTACACTAGGCCCGGGCGCGACGGCTCGGTGTAGTCATCGTTGCTTGAGCTCTCCCCGGGGGAGGTACCACCGCTACTGGAGGTGTCGCGGACAAGGCCAAGGGAAGGTTCATCGCCAGGGGCCTTGCCACGTCGCCGGCCGACAGGAAGGTCGCCGTCGCGGTTGCCGCCCCAGGACAACATTCTAGGTGCTCGTCGTCCTCTTCGAAGAACTTCAAGAAGAGCGTCGACGCCCCGTCGTACTTGAAGTGGAGTGCATGCCTCCCCTTCGAGTTGCAAGCACGGGCGATTGCCCCCCATCCTTGGGTCATGAAGACATCGCCGGAGTAGGTGGCCTCAACCTCCACCTGCGAAGCTTGGCCGCAGTAGCCGTTGTGCTGTAGCCATAGCTCGGCGGGCCCCCTCGACGGTATCTCCCCCACAAAGGACTGCGGGAGCCGAATCCATGTGCGCGGCGGCATCGCCGCCCACACCACGAACTCGCGGGCCATGCCGTCCGCATGGGCCTGCAGGCAAGGTGGCCGTGCGGCCATCGCTTGTTCTCCTTCACGGCTTCGTCCTCCACGGCTCCCGCGGGCGGGGCCCTGTGCGTGAAAATTTGTGCCGACGGGAAACCCGACGGAACGCGCTCGCACTAGGTTTGGACAGCTGAGGGCTCCGCGGTGGCCTTGCGCGGGCGGCCGCATCTCTTCTTCTGCGAGAGCAGCTCCGAACCCACCTTCGGGGTGTTGCCTTTCTCTTCAGCCGAGAACCTCCTCGTTGGCGCCATGGTCGCTTCGGCAAGGTGGCAACTCGACGAAGAGGAAGAAGGGGGGGGGGGGGGCTAGCATGAAGATGAAGATGGATTGGGAACTCCGTTTCGCTTGCCCCTTTTATAGGCGGAGGAAGGCCAACCAACGCCCCTCCAAGTTCCGAGTAATGGTGGCCTTGCAGAATTCGCCATGCAGTTGTTGAGTTGGGGCGGTTGCCGAGGTGACATGGGGCAGCATGAAGGAAATATGCCCTAGAGGCAATAATAAAGTTGTTATTTTATATTTCTTTATTCATGATAAATGTTTATTATTCATGCTAGAATTGTATTGATCGGAAACTTAAATACATGTGTGAATACATAAACAAATACCGTGTCCCTAGTAAGCCTCTACTAGACTAGCTCGTTGATCAAAGATGGTTAAGGTTTCCTAACCATAGACATGTGTTGTCATTTGATAACGGGATCGCATCATTAGGAGAATGATGTGATGGACAAGGCCCATCCATTAGCTTAGCATAATGATCGTTTAGTTTTATTGCTATTGTTTTCTTCATGACAAATACATATTCCTTCGACTATGAGATTATGCAACTCCCGGATACCGGAGGAATGCCTTTTGTGCTATCCAATGTCATAACGTAACTGGGTGATTATAAAGATGCTCTATAGGTATCTCCAAAGGTGTTTGTTGAGTTGGCATAGATCAAGATTAGGATTTGTCACTCCGAGTATCGGAGAGGTATCTCTGGGCCCTCTCGGTAATACACATCATAAGCTTGCAAGCAAACAACTAAGGAGTTAGTCACGAGGTGATGTATTAGGGAACGGGTAAGGAGACTTGACAGTAACGAGATTGAACTAGGTATGAAGATACTGACGATCGAATCTGGGACAAGTAACATACCGATGGACAAAGGGAATTATGTATGTTGTCATAACGGTTCGACCGATAAAGATCTTCGTAGAATATGTAGGAGCCAATATGGACATCCAGGTTTCACTATTGGTTATTGACCGGAGAGGTGTCTCGGTCATGTCTACATAGTTCTCGAACCCGTAGGGTCCGCACGCTTAACGTTCGATGACGATATAGTATTATATGAGTTATGTGATTTGGTGACCGAATGTTATTCGGAGTCCCAGATGAGATCACGGACATGATGAGGAGTCTCCCCATATGGGTCGGCCTAAGAGGATAAGGAAAGAGGGGAAGGGAAAGGAAAGAGTGGAATAGGATTCCCCCTTCCTTCTCTCTCCCCCCTCTTTCCTTCCCCCTCCGACAAATATGGCAGGGGGTCGCGCGGCTTGGGAGGAGCCCAAGTAGGATTCGATCCTACTTGGGGCACCTCCTGGCCTCTCCCTTCCCCCTCCCACCTATATATATATGTGGGGGGGGGGGCACCTAGCACACACCCAGACAAATGTTTATCCGTGTGCGGCACCCCCTCCATTGTTTACACCCACAGTCATATCTTCGTAGTGCTTAGATGAAGCCCTGCGAGGATCACTTCACCATAACCATCACCACGCCATCGTGCTGACAGAACTCATCTACTACCTCGACATCTTGCTGGATCAAGAAGGCGAGGGATGTCACTGAGCCGAACATGTGCAGAACACGGAGGTGTCGTGCGTTCGGTACTTGATCGATTGAAGCATGAAGAAGTTCGACTACATCAACCGCGTTGAGAAACGCTTCCGCTTACGGTCTATAAGGGTACGTAGAAACACTCTCCCCCTCATTGCTATGCATCTCCATGGATAGATCATTGCGTGTGCATAGATTTTTTTGTTTTCCATGCAACAATTCCCGACGGTGGCATCATGAGCCGGGTCTATGCATAGATGATATGCACGAGTAGAACACAAAGAGTTGTGGGTGGTGATAGTCATACTGCTTACCACCAACGTCTTATTTTGATTCGGCGGTATTGTGAGATGAAGCGACCCGGACCAACCTTACATGTCCATGCACATGAGACCGGTTCCACCGACAGACATGCAACTAGTTTTGCATAAAGGTGGCTGGTGGGTGTTTGTTTCTCCTACTTTAGTTGAATCGAATTTGACTATGGTCGGTCCTTGAAGAAGGTTAAAACAACAAACTTGATGAAACACCATTGTGGTTTTTGCCGTAGGTAAGAACGGTTCTTGCTAGAAGCCCGTAGCAGGCACGTAAAACTTGCAACAACAAAGTAGAGGACGTCTAACTTGTTTTTACAGGGCATGTTGTGCTATGATATGGTAAAGACATGATGTGATATACATTTTTGTATGAGATGATCATGTTTTGTAAAGTTATCGGCAACCGGCAGGAGCCTTATGGTTGTGTCTTTATTGTATGAAATGCAAACGTCATGTAATTGCTTTACTTTATCACTATGCGTTACAATAGTTGTAGAAGCAATAGTTGGCGAGATGACCACGACGCAATGATGGAGATCAAGGTGTCAAGCCGGTGATGATGGAGATCATGACGATGCTTTGGAGATGGAGATCAAAAGAACAAGATGATGATGGCCATATCATGTCACATATTTTGATTGCATGTGATGTTTATCTTTTAGGCACCTTATTTTGCTTAGTACGGTGGTAGCATTATAAGATGATCCCTTCATTAAATTTCAAGGTAAAAGTGTTCTCCCTGAGTACGCACCGTTGCTACAGTTTGTCATGTTGAGACAGCACGTGATGATCGGGTGTGATAGACTCTACATTCACATACAACGGGTGCAAGACAGTTTTGAACATGTGGAATACTTGGGTTAAACTTGACGAGCCTAGCATGTACAGACATGGCATCGGAACACTGGAGATCAAAAGGTCAAACATGAATTATATAGTAGATATGATCAACATAGAGATGTTCACCATTGATGACTACCCCATCTCACGTGATGATCGGAGATGGGTTAGTTGGTTTGGATCACATATCACTTAGATGACTTGAGGGATATTAATTTAAGTGGGAGTTCATCAGTAATTTGATTAATTGAACTTAAATTTATCATGAACTTAGTCTTGATAGTTTTGCATATCTATGTTGTAGATCAATAGCTCGCGATATAGCTCCTATATATTTTTGATATGTTCCTAGAGAAAACTAAGTTAAAAGATGATAGTATCAATGATGTGGACTGGGTCTATGATCTGAGGATTATCCTCATTGCTGCACAGAATAATTATGTCCTTGATGCACCGCTAGGTGGCAGACCTATTGCAGGAGCAGATGCAGACGTTATGAACGTTTGGCAAGCTCGATATGATGACTACTTGATAGTTTGGTGCGCCATGCTTTACGGCAAAGAACCGGGACTTCAAAAACATTTTGAACGCCACAGAGCATATGAGATGTTCCAAGAGCTGAAAATTGGTATTTCGGATTCATGCCCGTGTCAAGAGGTATGATACCTTTGATAAGTACTTTGCCTACAAGATGGAGGAGAACAACTCAGCCAGTGAGCTGTACTCAGAATGTCTGGGTACTACAATCGCTTAAATCAAGTGGGAGTTAATCTTCCAGATAACATAGTGATTGACAGAGTTCTCTAATCACTAGCACCAAGCTACTAGAACTTCATGATGGACTATAATATGCAAGGGATGACAAAAAATGATTCCCAAGCTCTTCGAGATGCTGAAATTGGCGAAGGTACAAATCAAATAAGAGCACCAAGTGTTGATGGTTAAACAAGACCACTGGTTTCAAGAAAAAGGGCAAGGGAAAGAAAAGGAACTTCAAGAAGAATGGCAAGCAAGTTGCCACTCCTGGGAAGAAGCCCAAAGCTAGACCCAAGCCTGAAACTGAGTGCTTATACTGCAAAGGAAATGGTCAGTGTAAGTGGAACTGCCCCAAATACTTGGCGGATAAGAAGGATGGCAAAGTGAACAAAGGTATATTTGATATACATGTTATTGATGTGTATTTTACTAGTGTTCGAAGTAACCCCTGGGTATTTGATACCAGTTTAGTTGCTAAGATTAGTAAATTGAAATAGGAGTTGCAGAGACTAGTTAAAAGCGAGGTGGTGATGTGATGGCCTGGCTTATTAGGGATGATAAACTACTCATATCAATAAGGAATTCCATCTTTTCTGGGAGGCCATTCGGACATAACTCCAAAGTTAAGCGTGCTCAGCTTGGAGTAGTGTTAGGATGGGTGACCGACCGGGAAGTTGCTCCCGGGTGCGCACGAGTGAGGACAAAGTGCGCAGAAAAACTAGTATTGATCTGTGGGGCCAGTCTACATCCCGCCAGGAGTAACGACCACCGGCGGTACCGGACTGGATGCACAGACGTATGTGCCAAGAGGGAATGTTCCTATGGCCCGACGAGGACGTCGGTTCCTCTGAGTGGGGGTGTATGTGATGGCCTGGCTTATTAGGGATGATAGACTACTCATATCAATAAGGAATTCCTTCTTTTCTGGGAGCCCATTCAGACAGAACTCCAAAGTTAAGCGTGCTCAGCTTAGAGTAGTGTCAGGATGGGTTCTACATCCCGCCAGGAGTAACAACCACCGGCGGGTGTGTCCGGGGCATTACAGGTGATGTGTGTTGGAAATGATTCCATGGTTGATATGATCACCATCGCACACTCCCTCTACCTTTGGAATTAGTGTTGAATCTAAAAAATATTATTTGGTGTTTGCATTGAGCATGAATATGATTAGATCATGTTTATTGTAATACATTTATTCATTTAAGTCAGCGAATAATTGTTGTTCTGTTTACATGAATAAAACCTTCTATGGTCATACACCCAATGTGAATGGTTTATTGAATCTCGATTGTAGTGATACACATATTCATAATATTGATGCCAAAGGATGCAAAGTTGGTAATGATAGTGCAACATATTTGTGGCTCTGCCGTTTAGGTCATATTGGTGTAAAGCGCATGAAGAAACTCCATGTAGATGGACTTTTGGAATCACTTGATTATGAATCATTTGATGCTTGCGAACCATGCCTCATGGGCAAGATGACTAAAACTCCGTTCTCCGGAACAATGTGGCAAACTGATGACTTATTGGAAATAATACATACCGATGTATGCGGTCCGATGAGTGTTGAAGCACGCGGCGGGTATCGTTATTTTCTGACCTTCACAGATGATTTGAGTAGGTATGGGTATATCTACTTAATGAAACACAAGTCTGAAACATTTGAAAAGTTCAAAGAATTTCAAAGTGAAGTGGAGAATCATCGTAATAAGAAAATAAAGTTTCTACGATCTGATCATGGAGGCGAATATTTGAGTTACGAGTTTGACCTTCATCTAAAATAATGTGGAATAGTTTCACAACTCATGCCACCTGGAACACCACAGCGTAATGGTGTGTCCGAATGTCGTAATCATACTTTATTAGATATGGTGCTATATATGATGTCTCTTACCGATTTACAACTATCTTTTTGGGGTTATGCATTAGAGACAGCTGCATCCACATTAACTAAGGCACCATCTAAATCCGTTGAGACGACACCGTATAAACTATGGTTTGGCAAGAAACTTAAGATGTTGTTTGTTAAAGTTTGGGGTTGAGACACTTATGTCAAAAGGCTTCAGCCTAATAAGCTCGAACCCAAATCGGAGAAGTGCATCTTCATAGGATACCCTAATAAAACAATTGGGTACATCTTCTACCACAGAGTCGAAGGAAAAATCTTTTTGCCAAGAATGGAACATTTTTAGAGAAGGAGTTTCTCTCGAAAGAAGTGAGTGGGAGGAAAGTAGAACTTGATGATGTAATTTTACCTTCTCTCAATTTGGAAAGTAGCACATCAGATAAATCTGTTCCCATGATGCCTACACCAACTAGAGAGGAAGCTAATGATGATGATCATGAAACTTCGGATCAAGTTACTACCGGGCCTTGTAGGTTGAACAGAGCATGTTCCGCACCAGAGTGGTAAAGTAATCTTGTCCTGGAAGTCATCTTACTAGACCATGACGAACCTATGAACTATGAAGAAGCAATGACGAGCCTAGATTCCGACAGATGGCTTGAGGCCATGAAATCTGAGATAGGATCCATGTATGAGAACAAACTGCGGACTTTGGTGGACTTGCACGATGATCGGCAAGCCATAGAGAATAAATGGATCTTCAAGAAGAAGACTGATGCTGATGGTAATGTTACTGTCTAGAAATCTTGACTTGTCGCAGAAGGTTTTCAAAAAGTTCAAGGGGTTGACTACGATGATACTTTCTCACCAGTAGTGATGCTTTAGTCCGTCCGAATCATGTTGGCAATTGCCTCATTTTATGATATGAAATCTAGCAAAGGGATGTCAAAACTACATTCCTTAATGGATTTCTTAAAGAAGAGTTGTATATGATGCAACCAGAAGGTTTTGTCGATCCTAAAGGTGCTAACAAAGTGTGCAAGCTCCAACGATCCATCTATGGACTGGTGCAAGCATCTTGGAGTTGGAATATACGCTTTGATGAGGTGATCAAAGCATATGGTTTTATACAGACTTTTGGTGAATCCTGTATTTACAAGAAAGTGAGTGGGCGCTCTGTAGCATTTCTAATATTATATGTAGATGACATATTGTTGATTGGAAATGATATATAATTTCTGGATAGCATAAAAGGATACTTGAACAAAAAAATCAATGAAATACCTCTGTGAAGCTGCTTATATATTGGGCATCAAGATCTATAGAGATAGATCAAGACACTTAATAGGACTTTCATAAAGCACATACCTTGACAATTTTGAAGAAGTTCAAAATGGACCAGTCAAAGAAAGGGTTCTTGCCTGTGTAACAAGGTGCGAAGTTGAGTTAGACTCAAAACCCGACCACAACAGAATATATAGAGAGAATGAAAGTCATTCCCTATGCCTCAGTCATAGGTTCTATAAAGTATGCCATGTTGTGTACCAGACCTATTGTGTGCCTTGCCATGGGTTTGGCAAGGAGGTACAAGAGTGATCCAGGGGTGAATCACTGGATAGCGGTCAATATTATCCTTAGAGGAATAAGGAAATGTTTCTCGGTTATGGAGGTGATAAAGAGTTCGTCGTAAAGGGTTACGTCGATGTAATCTTGGACACCGATTCGGATGACTCTGAGTCTCAATCTGGATACATATTGAAAGTGGAAGTGCTACCTCTTGAGCACTGCGTTGGTTTTCCCTTGAAGAGGAAATGGTGATGCAATAGAGCAGCGTAAGTATTTCCCTCAGTTTTTGAGAACCAAGGTATCAATCCAGTAGGAGGCCACGCATGAGTCCCTCGCACCTACACAAACAAATAAACTCCTCGCAACCAACGCGATAAAGGGGTTGTCAATCCCTTCATGGTCACCTACGAGAGTGAGATCTGATAGATATGATAAGATAATATTTTTGGTATTCTTATGATAAAGATAAATAAAGATGCAAGTAAAATAAATGGCAAAGGAAATAACTAAGTATTGGAAGATTAATATGATGGAAAATAGACCCGGGGGCCATAGGTTTCACTAGAGGCTTCTCTCGAGAGCATAAGTATTACGGTGGGTGAACAAATTACTGTTGAGCAATTGACAGAATTGAGCATAGTTATGAGAATATCTAGGTATGATCATGTATATAGGCATCACGTCCGGGACAAGTAGACCGACTCCAGCCTGCATCTACTACTATTACTCCACACATCGACCGCTATCCAGCATGCATCTAGAGTATTAAGTTCAAGAGAACAGAGTAACGCTTTAAGCAAGACGACATGATGTAGAGGGATAAACTCATGCAATATGATATAAACCCCATCTTGTTATCCTCGATGGAAACAATACAAACGTGCCTTGCTGCCCCTACTGTCACTGGGAAAGGGCACCGCAAGATTGAACCCAAAGCCAAGCACTTCTCCCATTGCAAGAAAGATCAATCTAGTAGGCCAAACCAAACTGATAATTCGAAGAGACTTGCAAAGATAACCAATCATACATAAAAGAATTCAGAGAAGATTCAAATATTGTTCATAGATAAACTTGATCATAAACCCACAATTCATTGGTCTCAACAAACACACCGCAAAAGAAGATTACATCGAATAGATATCCACAAGAGAGGGGGAGAACTTTGTATTGAGATCCAAAAAGAGAGAAGAATCCATCTAGCTAATAACTATGGACCCGTACGTCTGAAGTAAACTACTCACACTTCATCGGAGAGGCTATGGTGTTGATGTAGAAGCCCTCCGTGATCGATACCCCCTCCAGCGGAGCTCCGGAAAAGGCCCCAAGATGGGATCTCGTGGATACAGAAAGTTACGGCGATGGAATTAGGGTTTTGGCTCCGTATCTGGTAGTTTGGGGGTACGTAGGTATATATAGGAGGAAGGAGTACGTTGGTGGAGCAACGTGGGCCCCATGAGGGTGGAGGGCGCGGCTGGGGGGGGGGGGTAGGTGCGCCCCCTACCTCGTGCCTTCCTGGTTGATTGCTTGACGAAGGGTCCAAGTCCTCTGGATCATGTTCGTTCCGAAAATCCCGTTCCCAAAGGTTTCATTCCGTTTGGAATCTGTTTGATATTCTTTTTCTGCGAAACCCTAAAATAGGCAAAAAAACAACAATTTTGGGCTGGGCCTCCGGTTAATAGGTTAGTCCTAAAAATAGTATAAAAGTGTATAATAAAGCCCAATAATGTCCAAAACAGGATATAATATAGCATGGAACAATAAAAAATTATAGATACGTTGGAGACGTATCAAGCATCCCCAAGCTTAATTCCTGCTCGTCCTCGAGTAGGTAAATGATAAAAACAAAAATTTTGATGTGGAATGCTTCTTGGCATAATTTCAATGTAATTCTTCTTAATTGTGGTATTAATATTCAGATCCAAAAGATTCAAGACAAAAGTTCAATATTGACATAGAAATAATAATACTTCGAGCATACTAACTAAGCAATTATGTCTCTTCAAAATAACATGGCCAAAGAAAGTTAACCCTAAAAAATCATATAGTCTGTCTATGCTCCATCTTCACCACACAAAGTATTCAAATCATGCACAACCCCGATGACAAGCCAAGCAATTGTTTCATACTTTTGGTGTTCTCAAACTTTTTCAATCTTAACGCAATACATGAGCGTGAGCCATGGACATAGCACTATAGGTGGAATAGAATGGTGGTTGTGGAGAAGACAAAAAGGGAGAAGATAGTCTCACATCAACTAGGTGTAATACCCTCGATGCGACTATATCTCCCACGTGTCGAGGCACGACTTAGAGGCATAATCGCATTGAAGGCAATGTCGCAAGTGAGGTAATCTTCACACAACCCATGTAATACAATAGGGGAAAAAGTTACATAGTTGGCTTACAATCGCCACTTCACACAAATACATGAATAAAGCATTACATCATACAAATACACTCATGGTCCGACTACGGAACCAAAATAAAAGAAGAACCCCAAATGCGACAAAGGTCCCCGATCGACCCCAACTGGGCTCCACTACTGATCAACTAGAACGAAACAACACAAAGGGCAAGATCTTCATCGAGCTCCTCCTGAGCGTGGTTGCGTCATCTGCATGGTCTCATCGGCACTTGCAAGCTGGTTTTGGAAGTATCTGTGAGCCACAGGGACTCAGCAATCTCGCACCCTCGCGATCAAGACTATTTAAGCTTATGGGTAAGGTAAAGGTATGAGGTGGAGCTGCAGCAAGCGACTAGCATATATGGTGGCTAACCTATTCGCAAAAGAGAGCGAGAAGAGAAGGCAAAGCACGGTCGATAAAATATGATCAAGAAGTGATCCTGGACTACCTACGTCAAGCATAACTCCAACAACCGTGTTCACTTCCCGGACTCCGCCGGAAAGAGACCATCACGGTTACACACGCGGTTGAATCATTTTAATCAAGGTTAACTTCAGGTTTTCTACAACTGGACGTTAACAAATTCCCATCTGCCCATAACCGCGGGCACGGCTTTCGAACGTTCAAATCCCTGCAGGGGTGTCCCAACTTAGCCCATGACAAGCTCTCACGGTCAACGAAGGAATAGACCTCCACCCGAGACATTCCGATCAGACTCGGTATCCCAGTACAACAAGACATTTCGACAGGGTAAAACTAAACCAGCAACACCGCCCGAATGTGCCGACAAATCCCGATAGGAGCTGCACATATCTCTTTCTCAGGGCACACTCAGATTGTCCTAGGTACGGGCAAGCCAGCCCAGAGTTGCCCCTGGTGGCCACCGGTAGCTGACAGGTGGACCAACACCCAGAGGAGCACTGGCCCAGGGGGGTAAAATAATGATGACCCTCAGGAGCGCGACTCCCAAGGGAAAAGAAAAGGCTAGGTGGCAAATGGTAAAAACAATGTTGGGCATTGCTGGAAAAGCTTTACTTAAGGCGAACTGTCAAGGGGTTCCCATTATAGCCCAACCACGTGAGGAACGCAAAATCCGGGAACTAGGGCGGCAAGAGTGGAACAAAACACCAGGCATAAGGCCGAGCCTTCCACCCTTTACCAAGTATATAGATGCATTAATTAAATAAGATATATAGTGATATCCCAAACAAGTAAATAAATGTTCCAACAAGGAACGATCTCCATGTTCCAAAAAGGAACAAACTTCAATCTTCACCTGCAACTAACAACGCTATAAGAGGGGCTGAGCAAAGCGGTAACATAGCCAATCAACGGTTTGCTAGGACATGGTGGGTTGGAGGTTTGACATGGCAATTTGGGAGGCTGACAAGCAAATGGTAGGCATCGTAGCATTGGCATAGCAAGAGCGAGCAAACTAGCATAGCAAAGATAGTAGTGATTTCGAGGGTATGATCATCTTGCCTGAAATCCCACAAGGAAGAAGAACGAGTCCATGAAGAAGACAAGCGGACCTAGTCGAATGGATCCTCACAAACGCAACGTTATCGGAACCAACCCAAAGAAGCAACACCGGAAAGGAGCAAACAACATAGTAAACAACCACCACATAGACATGGCATGATGCACAAACAAGTATGATGCATGTCCGGTTTAAGTATGCATGGCATGGCAAAGTGCACAAGCAATCCTACAAATTAAGTGGAGCTCAATATGCATCGGGATGCATATTGACAAAACACCACATCAATTATTTAGTTCTCTCTCGTTTATGTACCCAACAATATTAAATGTTGATTAATATGGCAAGAGGGGAAACAAATGAAAACTACCTATCTAGTCAAGGTTAAATGAGGCCGGAAGCAACGAACAACAATTCCGGAAACTCCTCATGAGCATAAATTAGGTTTGATACTGTTCTGCCCTAAACACAATTTTAGAGTTGTTTAACATGCAAATAAAGGTCACCATGTTAAACTAGGAATTTTTCTACCCCATTTACATATATAATTTAATAAAATCCGAGTTACGGTTGAATAGTTATGAATTAAAGCATTTTTAACATGGTATAGGAGCAAATTAATGCAAACAACATTTTTAACATTCTAAACATGGATGGAAATGACATATTATGAAACTACTCAAAATTCTAAGCAACTTTCATATATAAATCATTTTAAACCGGTGCATAGATGATGAGTTATAATATGCATGAAACAGGAGGGGTTTTCTGTAAAACAGTCATCTCTGGAAAAAATAGACAAATTCGTAGAACGAAAAAAAATGACATGGGCCGAAACTGGCTGGCCTAGCAGGAACAAGAGCTGGGGCATCTCACCATGCCTCATGGGCTGGTCGGTGGAGGAGGCCCAAGAGGGCGGGCTGGCTTGAGGCCAAGAGTGCGAGCGACGTGGAGAGGGGGCCGGCTATACGCGAGCTGGGCTGGGACTGGAGGCATGGATTTGGTCCACTGGCTCGGGCGTTCGTGGTCAACGCGACAGGGAGGAGCGGGCACGCTGCTCTGCTCGACAGGGAGTAGAAGCAGAAACAGAGCAGCGGCGGCGCAAACTCCGGCAACGACGAGGGCTGAAGGTAGCGGCGACTTGGCGGATGCCGGGGAGCATGGCATATCCAGTCGAGGACTTGGGCGGCGGATCTGGCGATGCAGTCAACGGTATGGCGCTGCTCGTCCTTCTCTGGAGCAGGGACGAGGCGGATGCAGGCGA
The DNA here is from genome assembly GCA_034509565.1 of Triticum monococcum. Classification (NCBI taxonomy): domain Eukaryota; kingdom Viridiplantae; phylum Streptophyta; class Magnoliopsida; order Poales; family Poaceae; genus Triticum; species Triticum monococcum. The sequence goes on from CM067841.1 coordinate 392,245,196, forward strand.
GCGAGGCAGAGGAGCTGGCGCGCGGCTTCGATGCCGGCCGACGATGCTTGGCGCAGCGGAAGGAGGTCCGATGGGGCCCGAGGGCATAGGGCGTCGCGGTGGCTGGGTCCGGTCGCGGGAGATCGCCGGGGTCCCTTTCCCTGTCGGATCGAAGCGGAGGCGAGCCGGTGGACATGGAGCTCCATGGCGCGGGTGCTGAAGATGGCGGGGTTGAGGAGGAACCCGGGCGCCATGGACGCCATGTGAGGGAGCTCGAGGAAGCAGCTGCAACGGGAGGCGGTGACGCGAGGTGGTTGAGAAGGCCGGCGTTGGGGAAGAACTCGAGGCCATCCATGGAGTCGGGTGCTCTCCTGTTCATACCTGGTACAGAGACGGAGAGGGAGTTGAGAGAGAGGAGAAGGAAACGGGAAGGAGGAAGGGGAGCAGATGAGGTCGGTCCTGGCAGGGGTGGTCTCCGACGAAGCCGGCCGGCGACGAGGTAAGGCGGAGGCGCTCGGGATGAGCTCGTCTCCCTGGTCGACGAAGGAGAGCGAGGAGGGAGAGAATCGATGGGCTTGGCTGGATCAAGGGGAAGCAGAGGCTGGCGCTGGTTGGCTGGATTGGATCGGGGAAGATGCTGGTTGGCTTGGTGTTGAAAACAAAGGGAGTGGCGGCGGGTGAGGGATTGGATGGAAGGAAGGATGGGACAAGATCCCTAATTTCTAAGGTTGCCCATTATATATATAGAAGTGGGATTAAGTTTAGGGGCTATTCGGTCCATCCGATCGTAATCGGACGATCGAGAAATAATTAGGTAGGGAGTCCAAACAAGAAAAACGGAGATATTTTGTAGACGTTTGGGGATGATCCGGACACAACGGTGGTGACAGCCGCGTCGGGTCCGGGGAAGTTTCGGACACGCACGCGAGGGGTCGGTTGGAACTTGTGGGCTGTGCAGAAGGGCTCGAGCTGAGAGAAGAGAAGAGAGAGAGGCCCGGCGACTGTTTCCGGAGACCGAAAACGTCCGACGTTAGACCGGCTATAATGCCGCTATAGTTTAACGGTTGGGCTGTCAAACGAACTCCGAATGCGATGAAACTTGGCAGGCGACTTACTAACAACAAAACAACACTGCATGCCAACTTTCATCCCATTCTAAGAACATTTTTCGACCACTTATAAAATAATATCCGGACGTGCCGCGGGCGCGTGCAAGTGTGTCTGGGCTCAGAACGGACAACAGAGAGAACTCGGAGAACCCAGACGAATGCAAGTTTCGAAAACATGCAGATGCAATGCGGATGATGACATGGCAAGATGCAACACGCAAGCGAATGACAAGGCAACAACATCGAATAACTGGAGGACACCTGGCACATCGGTGTCGGGGTGTTACACTAGGCGTATCAACGGGCTATGGAGATGCCCATTAATAGATATCAATGTGAGTGAGTAGGGATTGCCATGCAACGGATGCACTAGAGCTGTGAGTATATGAAAGCTCAACAGAAAGAAACTAAGTGGGTGTGCATCCAACTTGCTTGCTCACGAAGACTTAGGGCATTTTGAGGAAGCCCATCATTGGAATATACAAGCCAAGTTCTATAATGAAAAATTCCCACTAGTATATGAAAGTGATAGCATATGAGACTCTCTATCATGAAGATCATGGTGCTACTTTGAAGCACAAGTGTGGTAAAAGGATAGTAGCATTGTCCCTTCTTTCTTTTTCTCTCATTTTTTTATTTGGGCCTTTTCTCTTTCTTTTTTATGGCCTCTTTTTTTCTTTTTTTATTTAGTCCACAGTCTCATCCCGACTTGTGGGGGAATCATAGTCTCCATCAGCCTTTCCTCACTTGGGACAATGCTCTAAAAATGATGATCATCACACTTTTTTATTTACTTACAACTCAACAATTACAACTCAATACTTAGAACAAAATATGACTCTATGTGAATGCCTCCGGCGGTGTACCGGGATATGCAATGAATCAAGAGTGACATGTATGAAAGAATTATGAACGGTGGATTTGCCACAAATACAATGTCAACTACATGATCATGCGAAGCAATATGACAATGATGGAGCGTGTCATAATAAACGGAACGGTGGTAAGTTGCATGGCAATATATCTCGGGATGGCTATGGAAATGCCATGATAGGTAGGTATGGTGGCTGTCAGCGTTCTGGGAACGGGGGTCCCCAGACTTGCCTGCCTGCGGCCTGCGGCGTGGCTCAAGTGGGGCCCAGCGCAGCCCATCTTCATCAGCTCAAGCTCAAGACCCTCGCGAGGGGCCAAGCCTCGCGGGGCGGACGACATGAAGCTTCCTCAGAGGCAGCCACATCGGGCAGGCTCGCGAGGAGGCGGAGAGATCAAGGCAGAGGGTACCTCGCGAGGCGCCCGTGACGCAAGCCATGACGATCGAGACCGGGCGGGCGCCGGCCTGCGCAGTGTCCTTGTTTCCCCTTTAGTGCAAAGGGGGCAAGCACAGGCCAAGGCATCGGGCAAAGGTTGCCATTCCGGTGCAGCGAGACCAAGACCAGCACAGCGGCAGGACGGAGGTCACCGTGGAGCCCAAGACAGCGTCATCACCAGTGCTTTTGGCAGCCGAAGACCACCTTTGGTCAGGATAACTTGTACTAGATGTTCCCCTTCAAACTAGCCAATTGTTGGCGCCCTTCCCACTCATTATTTGGGGAGAGGCCCAGGGCCTCTATAAATAGAGCTAGCCACCAAAGAGAGGAAAAGGGGAAAAGGGAGGAGAGACATCGAGACATAGAGATAGAGAGATCGACACACCTAGACATCTAGAGATCTGATAGAGCCCTAGCAGAGAGAGAGCGGCGACTGAACTCACCCAAGCAGTTCATCGCACCAGCTCAAGAACACCTCTCGCGAGGCTGTTCTTTCCTTGTACTATTCATCATCAGCCCCTGAGGCAATCCACCACACCACACACTGGAGTAGGGTATTACACCACAACGGTGGCCCAAACCAGTATAAACCTTGTGTCCCTTGTGTTGTTCGATGTTTCCAGCTTAGATCACGCGAGGAGATTGGACGTAGATCGGTAGGGGAGAGATCGCCATGCGCACCCCAGTGTTCGAACCTCAAGGGTCTGCTGGAACCCGAAATCCAACATTTGGCGCGCCAGGTAGGGGTGCGCCGGAATCTTTCTTCCGCTGTCCGCGTGTGATCTTCCGTCGTGTCCATGGCCGACGCTTGTCGGGCTCGCGCCGAGCGCTGGGCTGCTCTCGCCACCCACGTCACCCAGACGGCGCCCGTCAGTGGACGTCCTCATCGTTCCCCGTCACCTGCAGCCAACGCCGCCACCGGCCCGGCGGGGAACGAGCAGCAGGCCTCGTCCCAGCATCCTTCGGTACGGCGGGAGGGCCGCACCGCCACACTGTCGCTAACTCAGCCGCTTCGTCATCCCACGCCCGTCGCGCCCCCACGGACGCGCACGCCGCGCTGCTCCTGGCAAGAGAGCTCCTGCACTACCGCCCCGTCGACGACCTCTATGAGGACTGGCTCGCCCGCATCACCGAGCTCGTCAGCGCCACAGGGGGCTCCCCCTTGCCGTCCCTCTCGCTGCTTCGCCCTCCATTCCGCGCAGGAGGCAGGATCAGGAGGTGCCTCCGCCACCACCTCCCCAAGAAGGCGCCCTGGCTCCAAGGCGCGCAGCCCCAGGGCGAGACCCTCCGTGTCCGGCGGCTGCGCAGCAAGAGAGGAGCTGCCAAGAGATCCCTCGTCCCCAAGAAGGTGCTCGCGCGCTCCCAGTGCCGGCACGCCAAGATCGCGTCCCTGCACCTCCACGCCAAGACCCCGCGCTGCTCCAAGCGGCGGCACGCAGTAATCCCTAGGAACAAGCCCAGCACCAGCAAAAGGCACCGGTGGCCACAGCAGGCTGCCGCGCCCTCACCCCCGAGCTACGCGGCGTCGCATGGCCAGGCAAGTTCAAGCCTGACCTGCCCCCTCGCTACGATGGCACGGTGGACCCCGCGGAGTTCCTACAGCTCTACGAGCTATGCATCAAAGCCGCCAACGGAGACGAAAGGGTCATGGAGAACTGGTTTCCCATGGCGCTCAAGGATGGGGCCCGCACCTGGCTCCTGAACCTGGCTCCTGGCACAATCTCCTCCTAGGACGAGATGCATACTCACTTCATCGCCAAATTCCAGGGCACTCGCGACCCGCGCCGCATCAAGCAGCAGCAAGGGGAAACCCTGTAGAAATACATCCAGCGCTTCAACAACGCTCGCCTCAAGATCCCCAAGGTGACTGAAGAAGCCATCATCTCGGCCTTCTCTGATGGCGTACGCGACATCAAGATGAAGGAGGAGCTAGCAATCCATGAAGACCTATGCACATCCCTGGAGTTGTTCAACTTGGCAACCAAGTGTGCCAGGGCTGAGGAAGGGCGCCTTTCCCTCCTTGAACTCCCGGCCGCCGACCCAGAAGAGAAGAAGCCCAAGTCCAATGACGTGAGCACAAGGGGGCTGCCGTGCTTGCAGCGGAACCGGACACCAAGGGCAGCCGGTACTGCGTGTACCACTACCTCCACACCCACAACACCAACGAATGTCAAGAGCTCAGGGCCGTGAGAGATGGACGTGTCGGCCGACGCCCCGAGCGCAACGACAGGGGCTATTGCCGAGGAGGAGGAAGAGGTGGCGGACGATGGGAAGACCGTGGCCCTCGCCAAGGGTGGCGTCACCGACCTCGCGAGGATCGCTGGCATGACCAGCCTCGTGAGGGAGGCTGGAGAGATCAGCCTCATGAGGATCGCCCACACGGCAACGCAGGCCTTCCTCCTCTGCCGCCACCTCCAAGGAGGAACGAAGACCAACATCAAGACAAGGGAGCTGGGGGCTTCCAGGAGCCGCGCGCAATCGCTTGCATCTTGGGTGGAGCGCAGGCCCCAGCCTCATAGTGCATCTTCAAGCAGTTTGCTCGCGAGGTGAATGCAGTCCTTCCCAAGCTTGAGGCCACGCGCCCTCTCAGGTGGTCTGCGTGCGCTATCACGTTCAGCTTAGCGGATCAGCTCAAGTGTGTGGTAACAGCCGGAGTCCTCCTGATGCTTTGCTCCCCTGTCATCAGCAACGTGCAGGTCACCAGGACCCTCATTGATGGCGGAGCAGGACTCAACGTCCTGTCCGTCGAGACGTTTGACAATCTCCAAGTGCCGTATGATCAGCTTCAGCCGACCAAGCCCTTCTCAGGAGTCACTGATGGTTCCACTATTCCAATAGGGCAGGTTCGCCTTCCAGTCACCTTCGGGCAGCGCAACAACTACCGCACCAAGCTCATCGATTTCACGTCGCCCACATCCATCTGCCATACAACGCCATCCTCGGGTACCCAGCCCTGGCCAAGTTCATGGCAGTGACTCACCATGGATACAATATTCTCAAAATGCCAGGAAGCGGTGGAGTCATCACCGTACCCTGTGAAGAAAGGGACGCGGTGTGTTCACTTGAGCGCGCGTTCCAAGCCGCAGCAATCGAAGACCTAGACCACAGGAATGGAAGACTCCCGGAGGCGACCCTTAAGAAGAAGAAGGTTTCGCCTGGCCCAAGCCATAAGGAGGCAGGCACCTCCATAGGTGTTGCGTCAGGATCTGCGCCCAATCAGGGAGCGCCACCCTCTCTCGCATAGTAAGGTGCGCCCTGCGCCCTCCTCAGGCAGGGCTCGGGGGCTCTTTCTTAGAGAGCCACCGACTTTGCCAAGGTCGCGAGGGAGGCGCTCGGGCACCACTTGGAGGGGTGCTTCCAGGCACGTTTCCCTCAGGAAGGTACAAGGAAAGGAAGACCAAACCCTCAAGAGTTCATCGCAAGAAACACCCAGGAGCTACAAGAGTCGAGAGTCATGCATGGCAGCCACCGCTTGCCCACCGTGGCCCCACATCCTGGCGAGGATGGTGGGCCGCGCGTCTGCATCGACGTGCTAGGGCTCAACCGAGCCGCGTCTCAGGAGCGCCTCTGGCCTTCGCGCGTGGGGCGTTGCGAGGGTCCACCTCACAGCTATGTTCGCATGCCTTTCGGCCTGCCAAACGCAGTCGCCGCTCATCAGCATCTGCTGAGGAGCATTCTGGAGGCCCAGGAGGTCAGGCATTGTGCAGTCCTGGCGGAGATGGAGATGGCCCTCAAAAACCCACCTGTGCCCCCGGAGCCTCCCGAGGCTCCTAGGCCTGGGGGCTCGTGAGGATCGACGTCTTCATCGTGCATCGCCCGCTCCTTCAACATCACTCCGTCTTCAACGGCACCAGGTGACATCTTTCTAAGTTCCGTTTTTAGCTGGGAGCGCCCACAGGGCCGCATCATTCCTAGGTCGCATGGGTCCGTCCCTGCGGCATGTATCCGGTTCGCCAGGACATGAGGACGTAGAGCATTAAGGAAAGTGCGGGGGAGTGGGAAGAAGCTCGCGAGGACCTAACCCAGCAGCGCCTCAGCTGCCACCACTCGGGCCGGGTGCTCCATCAAGGAACTACACCAAACTCAATAGATAAGTCACGCCCTTACAAGAGTTGGACCAACGCAGCGCCTAACCCTCGCCCAGTGCGGCTCTGTCACGGCGATGTTGCCTTCCTTTCTCGCCAAGCGAGGGCTGCTTGAGCACTAAAGGGGACCTCCCGAGCATCGCGACTCGGGGGCTCTTACCGGACCTCGGGCCGCTCACCTCCTATCCTTGACCACGGCATCGCGATCTGGCATACCAACGACGGCTGAAGCCTGCCTGGGGACTGGGACCTGTCAGCGTAGAGCGCCAAGTCCTCGTGAGGATAGAAAGGGGGAGCCGAGCCGAGACAGGACAAGCACCTCACACTGATTCATATTAAGGATATAATCTTCACAAAAGACATGGCAGACGCCTTACATGCCCCCACGGGGTGTTGCTTCGATTCCTCACAGGGAACAAAAGTACTAGACCTAAGGAACGCTAATCGCACACACCTCCGCAAGGGACGCCATCATCAATAGTGGGCTGCCCAACGCCGGCGCCAACCCCATCCAGATCAGTGGTGTCGGCGGCTGGACGCAGCTGCCCCGCTCCGAGCACGGCGCGAGCTCGGGGGCTCGTAGCTGTCGTCGCTCGTCTTCGGAGTCGCGAGGAGCTGAGGGGAGCCGCTGGATTCCCCAGCTCCTCCGCTGCTGCCTGAGGAGCTGCTGGAGGGCCGATGGGCGGGCCAGGTCCTCGCCGGTTCGTTGCCCCTGCCGCTCTCCCTGGGGAAGCACTCCAGCCAGCGTCCTTCAACATTGAAGACCTTGAAGAACATCAGGGAGGCGCCATCATATTCAAGATGAATTACGAGGGCACCTACCGTTCGGCAGACCCGTGCGATTTCACCCCAGCCCCGGGTCATGAAGACCTTGCGCAGAGCGATGACCGCGACCTCCACTCCGGTCTCAAGGGTACTGCAGTCGGCGTGCCGCAGCCAGAGCACCGCTCGGCAGCATCTCGAAGGCGAAGGAGGGAGGAAGGCGAATCCAAGAGCTCGGAGGCATGGCGGCATGGAGCACGAGCTCGCGAGAGGAGCGCTCGGCGTGGACTCCAGGAGGAAGGACACGCACCACCGTGACTCGCCGGCGCTGATGGCGGCACCGTCGATGTCGCTCGACGCCTTCTCCCCCAGGACCCATGACGCGGGCATACAAGGGTAGCAGATACCTAGGCGGCGGCCGCTCGTACCAGGGCCTCGGTGCCTCCTGCTGAGCGCCCTCATCTGGGTGGCAGAGGACCATCCGTTTCTTCGGCGGAAGTGAGTCAGGACCCTCTCGGGGGGCCTTTCCCTTCTCTTCTGCAGAGAACCGGCAGATTCATGCCATTGGCGTAAGGAGAAGCAAGAACAAGGAAGAAGAAGGAAAGGAGCAGCAGGACTTGTCAAGTCGTGCGGTCGCCGAGGCATCGTGGGAAAGCGCAGACGCCCACGTCCAATCAATCGCCACACGTCGCCCAAGGCCATAGGCTATTGGGGCCCACGGCGCTTCGCACTTGCCTCTTCGCTTCCCTGCTAGGCCAAGCCCGGGCGCGCCTTGGGCCCGGGAGCTACTGTCGGCGTTCTAGGAATGGGGGTCCCCAGACTTGCCTACCTGCGGCCTGCGGCGTGGCTCAAGTGGGGGCCCAGCGCGGCCCATCTTCATCAGCTCAAGCTCAAGACCCTCGCGAGGGGCCAAGCCTCGTGGGGCGGACGACAGGAAGCTTCCTCAGAGGCAGCCACATCGGGCAGGCTCGCGAGGAGGCAGAGAGATCAAGGCAGAGGGTACCTCGCGAGGCGCCCGTGACGCAAGCCATGGCGATCGAGACCGGGCGGGCGCTGGCCTGCGCAGTGTCCTTGTTTCCCCTTTGGTGCAAAGGGGGCAGGCATAGGCCAAGGCATCGGGCAAAGGTTGCCATTCCGGTGCAACGAGACCAAGACCAGCAGAGCGGCAGGACGGAGGTCACCGTGGAGCCCAAGACGGCGTCATCACCAGTGCTTTTGGCAGCCGAAGACCACCTTTGGTTAGGATAACTTGTACTAGATGTTCCCCTTCAAACTGGCCAATTGTTGGCGCCCTTCCCGCTCATTATTTGGGGAGAGGCCCAGGGCCTCTATAAATAGAGCTAGCCACCAAAGAGAGGAAAAGGGGAAAAAGGGGGAGAGACATCGAGACATAGAGATAGAGAGATCAACACACCTAGACATCTAGAGATCTGATAGAGCCCTAGCAAAGAGAGAGAGCGGCGACTGAACTCACCCAAGCAGTTCATCGCACCAGCTCAAGAACACCTCTCGCGAGGTTGTTCTTCCCTTGTACTATTCATCATCAGCCCCTGAGGCAATCCACCACACCACACACTGGAGTAGGGTATTACACTACAACGGTGGCCCGAACCAGTATAAACCTCGTGTCCCTTGTGTTGTTCGATGTTTCCAGCTTAGATCACGCGAGGAGATTGGACGTAGATCGGTAGGGGAGAGATCTCCGCGCGCACCCCAGCGTTTGAACCTCAAGGGTCTGCCGGAACCCGAAATCCGACAATGGCTGTTTTGAGGAAGGTATATGGTGGGTGTATGATACCGGCGAAAGGTGCGCGGTATTAGAGAGGCTAGCAATGGTGGAAGGGTGAGAGTGCGTATAATCCATGGACTCAACATTAGTCATAAAGAACTCACATACTTATTGCAAAAATCTATTAGTTATCGAAGCAAAGTACTACGCGCATGCTCCTAGGGGGATAGATTGGTAGGAAAAGACCATCGCTCATCCCCGACCGCCACTCATAAGGAGGACAATCAATAAATACATCATGCTCCGACTTCTTAACATAACGGTTCACCATACGTGCATGCTATGGAAACACAAACTTCAACACAAGTATTTCTCAAATTCACAACTACTCAACTAGCATGACTCTAATATCACCATCTCCATATCTCAAAACAATTATCAAGTATCAAACTTCTCATAGTATTCAACACACTCATAAGAAAATTTTATTATTAATCTTGAATGCCTAACATAATTAAAGCAAATTACCATGCTGTTTTGTAGGACTCTCAAAATAATCTAAGTGAAGCATGAGAAAACAATGGTTTCTATAAAACAAATCCACCAACGTGCTCTAAAAGATATAAGTGAAGCACTAGAGCAAAAACTATATAACTCAAAAGATATAAGTGAAGCATATAGAGTATTCTAACAACTTCAGAATCATGAGTGTCTCTCTCAAAAAGGTGTGTGAAGTAAGGATGATTGTGGAAAACTAACAAATAAAGACTCAAATAATACAAGACGCTCCAAGCAAAACACATATCATGTGGTAAATAAAAATATAGCTCCAAGTAAAGTTACCGATAGAAGTAGACGAAAGAGGGGATGCCTTCCGGGGCATCCCCAAGCTTTGGCTTTTAGGTGTCCTTAGATTATCTTGGGGGTGCCATGGGAATCCCCAATCTTAGGATCTTGCCACTCCTTGTTCCATAATCCATCAAATCTTTACCCAAAACTTGAAAACTTCACAACACAAAACTTAAAGTAGAAAATCTCGTGAGCTCCGTTAGCGAAAGAAAACAAAACACCACTTCAAGGTACTGTAATTATCTCATTATTTATTTATATTGGTGTTAAACCTACAATATTTCAACTTCTCTATGGTTTATAAACTATTTTACTAGCCATAGATTCATCAAAATAAGCAAACAACACACGGAAAACAGAATCTGTCAAAATTCCTACGATCATGCAAGATCTATCTAAGAGATGCATAGCAACGAGAGGGGGAGAGTGTGTCCACGTACCCTCGTAGACAGAAAGCGGAAGCATTAGTTTAACGCGGTTGACGTAGTCGAACGTCTTCTCGATTCAACCATCAAGTACCGAACGTATGGCACCTCCGAGTTCTGCACATGTTTAGATCGATGACTTCCCTCGAACTCTTGATCCAGCAAAGTGTCGAGGGAGGGTTTCGTTAGCACGACGGTGTGGTGACGGTAATGGTGAAGTGGTCCGCGCAGGGCTTCGCCTAAGCACTACGACAATATGACCAGAGGAGTACACGATGGAGGGGGCGCCGCACATGGCTAGGAACAATTGTTGTGTGTTGGAGGCCCCCCTCCCCGTATATAAAGGAGGGAGAGGGGAGGAGGCTGGCCTAGGGGCGCCCCAAGTGGGAGGAGTCCCACTTGGGCTCCTGGACCAATTCGGCACCCTTCCTTTTATTGGAGGGGGAAAGGGGAAAGGAGATGGAGAAGGAGAAGGAAAGGGGGGACGCACCCCCTCCCATACTCCAATTTGGACTCCTCCCTTGGGGGGGGGGGGGGCGCACGCCACCCTTGTGGGCTGGCTTGCCTCCCTCGTATGGCCCATGTGGCCCATATCTTCCCCCGGGGGGTTCCGGTAACCCCCGGTACTCCGATACATACCCGATACATTCCGAAACACTTCTGGTGTCCGAATACTATCGTACAATATATCAATCTTTACCTCTCGACCATTTCAAGATTCTTCATCATGTCCGTGATCTCATCTGGGACTTGATGTCTACTACACAACCTTCTTCTTGTAGACGTTGTTGGGCCTCCAAGTGCAGAGGTTTGTAGGACAGTAGCAAATTTCCCTCAAGTGGATGACCTAAGGTTTATCAATCCGTCGGAGGCATAGGATGAAGATGGTCTCTCTCAAGCAAGCATGCAACCAAGTAACAAAGAGTCTCTTGTGTCCACAACACACCCAATACAACGATAAATTGTATAGGTGCACTAGTTCGGCGAAGAGATGGTGAAACAAGTGGTATATGGATAGTAGATAAAGGTATTTGTAATATGAAATTATAAAAACAGCAAGGTAGCAAGTGATAAAAGTGAGCGTAAACGGTATTGCAATGCGTTGAAACAAGGCCTAGGGTTCATACTTTCGCTAGCGCAAGTTCCCTCAACAATACTAACATAATTGGATCACATAACTATCCCTCAACATGCAACAAAGAGTCACTCCAAAGTCACTAATAGCGGAGAACAAACAAAGAGATTATGGTAGGGTACAAAACCACCTCAAAGTTATTCTTTCCAATCAATCCGTTGGGCTATTCCTATAGGTGTCACAAACATCCCTAGTGTTCGTACTAAAATAACACCTTAAGACACAAATCAACCAAAACCCTAATGTCACCTAGATACTCCAATGTCACCTCAAGTATCCGCGGGTATGATTATACGATATGCATCACACAATCTCAGATTCATCTATTCAACCAACACGTAGAACCTCAAAGAGTGCCCCAAAGTTTCTACGAGAGAATCACGACGAAAACGTGTTTCAACCCCTATGCATAGGTTCATGGGCGGAACCCGCAAATTGATCACCAAAACATACATCAAGTGAATCACGTGATATCCCATTGTCACCACAGATATCCACTGCAAGACATACATCAACTGTTCTCAAATCTTTAAAGACTCAATCCGATAAGATAACTTCAAAGGGGAAACTCAATCCATTACAAGAGAGTAGAGGGGGAGAAACATCATAGGATCCAACTATAATAGCAAAGCTCACGATACATCAAGATCGTATCACCTCAAGAACACGAGAGAGAGAGAGAGAGAGAGATCAAACACATAGCTACTGGTACATACCCTCAGCCCTGAGGGAGAACTACTCCCTCCTCGTCATGGAGAGCACCGGGATGATGAAGATGGACACCGGAGAGGGATTGCCCCCTCCGATAGGGTGCCGGAACGGGTCTAGAGGTGGCTACGGAGGCTTTTGGCGGCGGAACTCCCGATCTACTATCTGTTCTGGAAGTTTGAAGATACGTAGGTATATATGGGTGTAGGAAGTACGTCGGTGGAGCTTCGGGGCCCCACGAGGCAGGGGGCGTGCCCTAGGGGGTGGGCGCGCCCCCCACCCTCGTGAGCACCTCCCTTGGCTCCTGACGTGGGGTCCAAGTCCATCCGGTAGCTTTACTTCCAAAAGTAACTTCTCCAGTTGATTTCGTTCCATTTCGACTTCGTTTGATATTCCTTTTCTTCGAAACACTGAAATAGGCAAAAAAACAGCAAATCTGGGCTGGGCCTCCGGTTAATAGGTTAGTCCCAAAAATAATATAAAAGTGGATAATAAATCCCAATATTGCCAAAAACAGTAGATAACATAGCATGGAGTAATCAAAAATTATAGATACGTTGGAGACGTATCAGGAATCCGAACAATCTTTGGTCACCAAAACACATAACTCGTAATACAAATCGTCATCAAACGTTAAGCGTGCGGGCCCTACGGGTTCGAGAACTATGTAGACATGACCGAGACACCTCTCCGGTCAATAACCAATAGCGGAACCTGGATGCTCATATTGGTTCCTACATATTCTATGAAGATCTTTATCGTTCAAACCGTAATGACAACATACGTCATTCCCTTTGTCATGGGTATGTTACTTGCCCGAGATTCGATCATCAGTATCTTCATACCTAGTTCAATCTCGTTACCAGCAAGTCTCTTTACTCGTTCCGTAATGCATCATCCCGTAACTAACTCATTAGTCACATTGCTTGCAAGGCTTATCATAATGTGCATTACTGAGAGGGCCTAGAGATACCTCTCCGATACTCGGAGTGACAAATCCTAATCTCGATCTATGCCAACCCAACAAACACCTTCGGAGCTACTTGTAGAGCATCTTTATAATCACCCAGTTACGTTGTGATGTTTGATAGCATACAAGGTATTCTTCTGGTATCCGGGAGTTGCATAATCTCATAGTCAAAGGAATATGTATACGTCATGAAGAAAGCAATAGCAATAAAACTTAACGATCAATATGCCAAGCTAACGAATGGGTCTTGTCCATCAAATCATTCTCCTAATGATGTGATCCCATTCATCAAATGACAACACATGTCTATGGTTAGGAAACTTAACCATCATTGAAATGTAGCTAGTCTAGTAGAGGCTTACTAGGGACACTGTATTTTGTCTATGTATCCACACATGTATCAAGTTTCCGGTTAATACAATTCTAGCATGAATAATAAACATTTATCATGATATAAGGAAATATAAAATAACAACTTTATTATTGCCTTTAGCTAGGGCATATTTCCTTCAGTCTCCCACTCGCACTAGAGACAATAATCTAGTTCACGTCGCCATGTGATTTAACACCAATAGTTCACATCGCCATGTGACCAACACCCAAAGGGTTTACTAGAGTCAATAATCTAGTTCACATCGCCATGTGATTAACACCCAAAGAGTACTAAGGTGTGAGCATGTTTTTCTTGTGAGAGAGGTTTAGTCAACGGGTCTGCCACATTTAGATCCGTATGTATTTTGCAAATTTCTATGTCTACAATGCTCTGCACGGAGCTACTTTAGCTAATTGCTCCCACTTTTAATATGTATCCAGATTGAGACTTAAAGTCATCTAGATCAGTGTCAAAGCTTGCATCGACGTAACTCTTTACGATGAACTCTTTATCACCTCCATAACCGAGAAACATTTCCTTAGTCCTCTTTAGGTAACTACTAAGGATAATTTTGACCGCTGTCTAGTGATCTACTTGTGGATCACTATTGTACCCCCTTGCCACACTCATGGCAAGGTACATAATAGGTCTGGTACACAGCATGGCATACTTTATAGTACCTATGGCTGAGGCATAGGGAATGACTTTCATTCTCTCTCTATTTTGAGTCTTACTCAACCTCACACCTTGCAACACAAACAAGAACCCTTTCTTTGACTGGTCTATTTTGAACTTCTTCAAAACTTTATCAAGGTATGTGCTTTGTGAAATTCATATTAAGCGTCTCGATCTATCCCTATAGATCTTGATGCTCAATATGTAAGCAGCTTCAACGAGGTTTTTCATTGAAAAATTATTATTCAAATATCCTTTATGCTATCCAAAAATTCTATATCATTTCCAATCAACAATATGTCATCCACATATAATATTAGAAATGCTACAGAGCTCCCACTCACTTTCTTGTAAATACAGGCTTCTCCAAAAGTCTGCATAAAATCATATGCTTTGATCACCTCATCAAAGCGTATATTCCAACTCCGAGATGCTTGCACCAGTCCATAAATGGATCACTGGAGCTTGCACACTTTGTTAGCACCTTTAGGATCGACAAAACCTTCTGGTTGCATCATATACAACTCTTCTTTAAGACATCCATTAAGGAATGCAGTTTTGGCATCCATTTGCCAGATTTCATAATCATAAAATGCGGCAATTGCTAACATGATTCGGACAGACTTAAGCATCGCTACGAGTGAGAAAATATCATCGTAGTCAACACCTTGAACTTGTCAAAAATATTTTGTGACAAGTTGAGCTTTGTAGATAGTAACACTACCATCAGTGTCCATCTTCCTCTTGAAGATTCATTTATTCTCAATGGCTTGCCGATCATTGGGCAAGTCAACCAAAGTCCATACTTTGTTCTCATACATGGATCCTATCTCAGATTTCATGGCCTCAAGCCATTTATCGGAATCTGGGCTCATCATTGCTTCTTCATAGTTTATAGGTTCATCATGGTCTAGTAACATGACTTCCAGAACAGGATTACTGTACCACTTTGGTGCAAAACATGCTCTGGTTGATCTACGAGGTTCGGTAGTAACTTGATCTAAAGTTTCATGATCATTATCATTAGCTTCCTCTCTAGTTGGTGTAGGCATCATGGGAATGGTTTTCTGTGATGAGCTACTTTCCAATTTGAGAGAAGGTACAGTTACCTCATCAAGTTTTACTTTCCTCCCACTCACTTCTTTCAAGAGAAACTCCTTCTCTAGAAAGGATCCATTCTTAGCAACAAAGATCTTGCCTTTGGATCTTTGGTAGAAGGTGTACCCAATAGTTTCTATTGGCTATCCTATGAAGACACACTTCTCTGATTTGGGTTCAAGCTTATCAGGTTGAAACTTTTTCACATAAGCACTGCAACCCCTAACTTTAAGAAACGACAGCTTAGGTTTCTTGCCAAACCATAGTTCATACGGTGTCATCTCAACGGATTTAGACGGTGCCCTATTTAACTTGAACGCATGTGTCTCTAATGCATAACCCCGAAACGATAGTGGTAAATCGGTAAGAGACATCATAGATCGCACCATATCTTATAAAGTACGGTTACGACATTCGGACACACCATTACGTTGTGGTGTTCTAGGTGGCGTGAGTTGTGAAACTATTCCACATTGTTTTAAATGAAGGCCAAACTCGCAACTCAAATATTCACCTCCACGATCATATCGTTGAAACTTTATTTTCTTGTGATGATGATTCTCCACTTCACTCTAAAATTCTTTGAATTTTTTAAATGGATCAGACTTGTGTTTCATTAAGTAGATATACCCATATCTGCTCAAATCATCTGTGAAGGTCAGAAAATAACGATACCCGCCGCGAGCCTCAACACTCATCAGACCGCATACATCGGTATGTATTATTTCCAATAAGTCAGTGCCTCGCTCCATTGTTCTGGAGAATGGAGTTTTAGTCATCTTGTCCATGAGGTATTTTTTGCAAGTATCAAATGATTCATATTCAAGTGATTCCAAAATTCCATCTGTATGGAGTTTCTTCATGCACTTTACACCAATATGACCTAAATGGCAGTGCCACAAATATGTTGCACTATCATTATCAACTTTGCATCTTTTGGCATCAATATTATGAATATTTGGATGACTACAATCAAGATTCAATAAACCATTCACCTTGGGTGTATGTGAGGGAGTCCTGGATTAAGGGGTCCTCGGGCGTCCGGACTATATGACATGGGCCGGACTGATGAGCCGTGAAGATACAAGACAGAAGACTTCCTCTCGTGTCTGGATCGGACTCTCCTTGGCGTGGAAGGAAAGCTTAGCGTGCGGATATGAATATTCCTTTCTCTGTAAACCGACTCTGTACAACCCTAGCCCCCTCCGGTGTCTATATAAACTGGAGGGTTTAGTTCGTAGAGGCAATCATAATCATACAGGCTAGACAATTAGGGTTTAGCCATTCGATCTCGTGGTAGATCAACTCTTGTAACCCATTTACTCATCAAAGTCAATCAAGCAGGACGTAGGGTATTACCTCCATCAAGAGGGCCCGAACCTGGGTAAAACATCATGTCCCTTGTCTCTTGTTACCATCAATCCTTAGACGCACAGTTCGGGACCCCCTACCCGAGATCTGCCGGTTTTGACACTGACATTGGTGCTTTCATTAAGAGTTGCTCTGTTGCGTTGACAACAGGATTAATGGCTCGCCTTGTTATCAAGGACGGTATCACTTTCGGAGGAGCCCTGGCCTCAGGCCAAACCCTCCGTCTAGGCAACTGTACCATGGCCGCCCGTTCGGCCTTTAAGCCGACGAGGACTTCCCAAGTCATCGAAAATCGTCTCCGTATCGACTCCGAATACTCCAAGCAGATGGATCCGGCGGATTTGTCATCCTTAAACGAACTCCTGGATCGCATCGCCGTCCTGGGAGTCGCTACGGACTATGATCAGATTGGGCTTAAACCCGATCGGAGAGAAATCAAATCTCCGCCGATCACCCATCAGATAGCATTCGTTGAGGAGCAAAGCAATAACAACTCTTCCCCTATACTGAAAAAAGCTATGTTCGGATTTCCGAGCTCATAGAGCCTGATACTCGTCTGCTGGGTGACACTCCCGGTCCTCCGAACTTAGAATCAGACGTTGAGCCTAAGGAATCATTGGACATCTTGGATCCCGAACCGATAAACTCGAAAGTTCTTCAAATTCTGGACTCCACATTGGGTCAGGGTTTGGATTTAACGCCACCCACCCACCACAAACAATATTCGCCAAGCAATTCTGGTCCCCGGGATATATGTGACCTCATGTACGTACGGCAGCAGCCTCAGGAAACAGTCCATCACTTCTGGGCTAGATTCCTCCTTGTTAAGGACAAGGTTAAAGATTGCCGCGACGAGGATGCGATTTCAGCATTCTGCAATAATTGCACGGACAAAGGAATCCTCAACACCCTCAACCGCCGTTTCATACTGCACTTCACTGACTTGGCAACCATAGTATAGAAGTACTGCGCAATGGAAAGCGCCTGGAAACTCAGACAGCTCGCTGGGAACCACCGGCCTTCACGCACCTCCCTAGTGGGCAAAAAGGATGCACTCTCGCAGAGCACCCGACCCCGTAGGCAAGAAAATTAAACCCATTACAGGACGTGGCACCGTTCTTGAAGGATGGCTTGATAGGCCATGCAAAATACACATGGCACTGGACAATGAGCCAACCCATAGCCTTAGAGCATGTTGGATACTCCGGCAAGTAGTCAAGAGCGGCGAGGACATCCTCACCAAAAATTCCTCAGAGCCAGACCCTCCAGAAGATGACGACCTCAGAGTATTGACGGTCTTTGAGACTTTCGCTTCAAACAATCGGCATAAGAGAACACTCCGTGACCTCACCGAAGTCTGCCAAGTCACAGCAATAAATCCCTGGAGCGACACGGCAATAACTTTTAATGCCAACGACGAACCAAAATTCCGTTCAGTCTGGGCACCGGCCGCCTTGGTCCTCAACCCAATTGTGGATGGCTTCCGACTCACGAAAGTGCTAATGGACGGCGGCAACAGATTGAACCTCATTTACGAGGATACACTCAGTAAAAATGCAAATAGACAGAAGCCGCATCGAGCAGAGTGATACGACCTTTCGAGGAATCATTCCCAGTTGGGAAGCAAGATGCGTGGAAAAATTAAACTCGACGTGGTATTCGGCATGCCGGAGAGCTATCAGTCCGAAGAGATAACCTTCCAAGTGGCCCCTTTCAACAGTGGATATCATGCCCTGTTAGGGCGGGACGCATTCACGCGCTTTCGAGCCATACCACATTATGGGTATATGAAGCTCAAGGTGCCCGGGCCCAATGATATTATCACTCTCACCAGTGATCCGGACATAACACTCTGCGCCAAAAACAAAACAACATCTCTGGCCCTCGAGGCACTATCCGAGGCCCGTGCGGCCGAAGAATTGACCGCACTACGCTCCACGGTGGACAGGGACAACGTAATCCTCGATAAGCGCCCCAAGTCCACCTCCTTCAAACCAGCAGATGAAATAGTCAAATTTCAACTTCAGCCGATGGATCCCAAGAAGACATCCTCCATCGGGGCATAGCTGGACCCGCCACATTATGCATTCCCGCGCGAGAACTGGGACATATTCGCCTGGCACCCTTCTGACATGCCAGGAATCCCATGCAGGTTGGCCGAACACAGCCTCAATATATTGAAGGGATACAAGCCGGTCAAGCAAACACTGCGGTGCTTTTCCGAACCCAAACGACAAGCTATGGGGGAGGAACTAGCCAAGTTAATTGAGGCTGGGTTCATCAGAGAAATAAAACATCCAGACTGGCTAGCAAACCTGGTGATGGTACCAAATAAGGATAAATCCTGGCGCCTGTGCGTCGATTTCAAAGACCTCAACAAGGCCTGCCCTAGGGATCCCTTCCCCCTCCCCCGCATTGATCAGATCATTGGCGCTACCGCGGGACACGACTCTCTATGTTTCCTCGACGCATACTCTGGATACCATCAAATCAAAATGAAGGAATTTGATCATTCTGCAACAACGTTCATCACCCCATACAGGCCTTTCTGCTTCGACACTATGCCCTTTGGGCTGAAAAACGCAGGCGCCACCTACCAACACATGATTCAAACATGGCTGGGGAAAAAAATAGGCAAAACGGTCGAAGCATATGAGGATGACATTGTCATCAAAACTAAGCACGTCAAGTCACTAGTAGACGACCTGCGTCTCACATTCGACAACCTCCGTGCATATGACATCAGGCTCAATCCGGAAAAGTGCGTCTTCGGTGTTCCCGCCGGAAAACTGCCGGGCTTCATCGTTTCCAATAGAGGAATTGAGGCAAACCCAGCCAAAATACGAGCTTTGTCACAATTGGCTACACCAACAAACCTTAAACAGGTCCAAAAACTAGCCGGATGCATGGCGGCTTTAAACTGCTTTATCTCCAGATTAGGAGAAAAAGCATTGCCACCATACCGTCTACTCAGACGCACCTACCACTTCGAGTGGATGGACGTGGCAACGACTTGACTGGAAGAAATAAAATCTCTTTTAGCGAGCAACCCAATCCTGGCCGCGTCGAACGTCGGTGAACCCATGTTATTATACATCTCTGCAACACACCAGGTGGCGAGTGAGGTGCTCGTCGTTGAACGAGAGGAGGACGGACATAAATTCCCACTTCAGAAACCGGTATACTATGTATCCACTGTCCACATACCATGCAAATCCCGGTACCCTCATTACCAAAAGATAGCATATGTAGTCTTCATGGCATCCCGGAAGCTACGACACTACTTCCAAGAGTGCTCGATCACGGTGGCTTCCGAAGTACCACTCAATGACATAATAAACAACTGTGACGCTACAAGCTGAATTGCCAAGTGGGCTACTGAGCTATTGCCATTTGATATCACATACAAACCACGCCAGGCCATTAAATCCCAAGTATTGGCTGACTTCGTCGCCGAATGGACAGAGGCCGAACTCCCTAAAGAGTACGGTACATATTCCAGCTGGGTCATGCACTTCGATGGCTCTAAAATGCTAGCCGGTTTAGGAGCAGGAGTTGTACTAACGTCCCCCATAGGATACACAGTCCAGTATGTACTCCAAATATTATACACAAACTCCAATAACGCAGCCGAATACAAGGCCTTATTGCATGGTCTTCGGATGGCTGTCTCTATGGGCATACAACGCTTGGAGGTGCGCGGGGATTCAAACCTCGCAATATCCCTAATAAACGGAGACTTTGACGCTAAAGATCTGAAGATGGCGGCCTATCGTAAGGCCGTACTCAAAATTTCAGCTCGGTTCGAGGGACTCGAGTTTCATCATGTGGCTCGAGAAAGTAATCAAGCGGCGGACGTCCTTACTCGCATAGGCACCAAGCGTGACCCCGTCCCGCCTAACATCTTTTTGGAAAGGCTCTTCAAGCCATCCGTGGTGTGGCAGGATGAGAGCGGCAACACTAGTCCGGATCCAGTTATACCCCAAGAATCCAAACACAATTTCAATATCATCGGGGGCTCAGCCATCGAAACAACACCATCGGCCCACCTAATAATGGCAGTAATTGCCCCATGGACCGAACCCTTCTTGGCTTACCTTAATAGGCGAGAGCTCCCTAAGGACCAGAATGAGGCTCGATGCATCGTTCGGCGCTCAAAGTCCTACAAGGTTCATGAAGGAGAGCTCTACAATAAGAGTACTACCGGAATACTTCAAAGATGTATCTCCAAAGAAGAAGGACGACAGCTCTTGGCCGAAATCCATGCTGGTCTTGGCGGTCACCACGCCACAGCCCGGGCTCTTGTAAGAAAGGCCTTCCATACCGGTTTCTTTTGGCCGACGGCCTGAGCAGATGCACAAGACCTTGTCCAACGTTGCATGGGATGCCGGCTTTTCGCCAATCAAAGCCATATGACGCCTACCGCCTTACAAACAATCCCCATTACTTGGCCTTTCACGGTCTGGGGGCTTGATATGGTCGGACCCCTCAAAGGGGGAAACCATAACAAAAAATATCTGCTGGTCATGGCAGATAAATTCACTAAGTAGATAGAGGCCAAGCCGGTTAAAATGACCGAGGCCAGACCAGTGATAGACTTTATATCCGGTGTCGTACATTGTTATGGTGTCCCACACAGCATCATCACGGATAACGGCTCCAATTTTACAGCCGAGGAAGTGAAAAAATGGTGTGCTAACCTAGGCATCAAGCTCGATTATGCCTCCGTCTATCACCCCAAATGAACGGTCAAGTTGAACGAGCTAACGGTCTTATCATGAGCGGCATTAAGCCTAGACTAGTATGGTCTTTAAAAGAGTCAGACAAACAGTAGGTCGAGGAGCTCGACTCCGTACTCTGGGGGCTGCGGACCACGCCGAATCGCACTACCAGTCACACACCATTTTTCATGGTGTACGGCGCGAAGGCTGTTTTTCCCTGCTACATTATTCATGATTCACCTCGAGTGCGCATGTACGAAGAGGGAGAAGCCGAGCTAGATCAGCAGGACAGTCTAGATACCCTGGAGGAGGAGCGCGATGTTGCAAAGGCCCGTTCCGCATTCTATCAATAACAAGCTCACAGATACCAAAGCAGAGAGGTGCGGGCCCAGACTTACAATGTTGATGAACTCGTTCTAGTCTTGCCAGAGAAGAAAAAGGACAAACTCAAGCCCAAGTGGGAAGGTCCCTCCATTATAGATGAAGTTCTCACTGGAGGTGTGTACCGTCTGTGTGACGCATCGGATAATCCCTTAGAGCCGAACCCGTCGAATGCCGCCAGACTCCGAAGATTCTACGCCTAGAGCCGGACTCATTGTTTGTTTTCTTTTTTGCTCCTCTTTTCATTTTTTCTCTCTTTAAATATTTTTCTTTAGCTTTATAGCTCTTGTGTGGCTAGACTGCACACTTATGAGGTACACATCCTTAAATGTATACGCCCATAACACCTGGGGGCTTCTTTTACAGAAGCTTTTTATCATTCTCCGAGCATCAAGCTCGCCACATATATGTCCTTTTCTCATATATACCTTTTCTTCGCCATGTTATGCACCTTTATGACTTAAGTTTTTGCCAAGCTGGGTTGCCTGGCTCCTATGCTTATGCCCTACGTTCCTGTTAGTTTGGCTAGGGCATAAAGGGCGCACCTCTGTGATTGTTACATCCGGGTTATCCGGACTTGTACCTCAGACTGGGTGAAGCCGAAAGCTAGCGTTCTTAAGGGAATAATCGGTTGGCGGGCTAAAGACGTTTTACCCTCGTGACACCATGAACCCCTAGATATTATGTATACTGTGATTTTTTTCGAATCACAGTTTGGTCATGCATACGAACGCATGTTCACCCAAGGAAAGGAACCCTTAACGGAACTATTCTCTCTGGAAGATGTTTATTACAATCAATAAGTAATATAACATAGCTAGCCGAATACAACTTGTCTGTTCAAGCAACTATGACCCCTACGCCTGGTTTCGACGCATGCCCCGGTATTTATTGTCGGTCCGGTATTCAGAAACACTCCGCACCTTTGGGTCCAGAGGTCGAAGCGAAAAGGTCTGCCATGACAATCGTTTTACAATTCGGCTAGGGACAAAATTGTCAATTGAAGTACATAGTCACTTGGACTCAAAAACTTCTTCCTCTATACCGTCTAACAAGCTGTCTAGTTTATAGTCCTGTTGTGAAAATTTTGTGGCTATCTTTACTTGGTCATATACCAAGCTCACTGGAATCTCTTGTCCATCTGACCCCCGAGGTCCGACCCGGGCCATATGATTAGGATCAAGTCCAGTGTACCGTGTTTTCACCATGGCCCAGGCCTCTTGCGCGCCTTCCTGGCAAGCCGTTATCTTCCATAATCTGAAGCGGTGCCGAGCTCCCTTGAATAGCTTCACCAGCTCCTCCATACTTCCTGGAGGGGATGCAGATGGCCATAAAGCCTTGGCAATACTCCGCATCACTTTCCGTGCTCGCTCATACACTTCGGACAGCTCTTGTAACAGATTGCCTTAGAAGTTGGATGCCTCTTCTTCGGGCCACCCAGCCAAAATACCTATAGGAATAAACTTATCAAAAGCCGCCTCAGCGAACTGTACGATAATAAGTTGAAAGACATACTGAATATGCCGCCTCGCAACTTTTTGTTCTCCTTTATAGCATCCGCTACTTGGGCCCGCACATCCTTCAGCTCTTCGCCGAGCTGGGTATTGGCATCCTGTAGCTTGTTCTTTTCGTCCCTGGTCCGTGTCAGTACACGTTGACCAGCGGCCTCTTGCCTTTCGGCGTGTTCCTTTTCCACCTGTGCGGCCTTTAACTTCTCTTCCATCTAAGCCAACGAGCCTACCATCGTATAATGCAGCAATATTTCTTCGTATAAACACGACTGGCACCTGATTACACTTTCAGGATAGAAGGGAACCTTACCAGTCGATGCCTCCTTGGACTTCCCCAGTTTGGCGGTAACAGTGCAGTTAGCTGGGTCCGGCACTGTTCCAGCTCCTGAGATAGCATGTTGTTCTTCTCCGTGAGAACCTGATTATACAATGATCCTTAAATCAGTTGTTTCAACTACTTCAAGTCTCATGGGCTACTCGTATATGGTTACCAGATCTATACAATGCATACTTACCCGCATATCTTTCAAGTACTGGTCAGTAGCTCGGGCAAGCCCATCCCGAGCAGCTCGCATGTATGCATCAGACGAGCTGAAGGCATTGAACGCCTCTTCAGTAAAGCTGGGGTCGCGAAGAGCAGCCCTCCGTCGCGGATGATTCATGGCGCTCTCTACTTCAGAGTTCATGACGTACACATCATCCGAATCCTCTGAAGGAGGACAATTTGGCATCACTCCCGTATCAGCCCCCGCACCAGAGGCAAGGTCTGGAGCCGGATTGGTAGAGGCGCGACTAGCAGGATCCTCGGACATACTCCGGCGAACACTCTTCCTGATAAAACATAGCGAACAATGTCACAGTTCGATGTGATTGCCAGGGGGCGTATTCGAATCCGTACCTCTTTGATGAAGGCTCGGCCGTGTTGACATGTGCCTTCCTCTTCGAAGACCCGCTCGGTGCAGGCGCCGCTCTCCTATGAGATGCCTCTGGTGCAGCATGGCGCGCCGAGCGCCTCCCCTTCGGAGCATGAGACAGTGCGATGGGCGAGGCACAATGAGCAAACTCTTTTGGAGGAGATGCTTG
The DNA here is from genome assembly GCA_034509565.1 of Triticum monococcum. Classification (NCBI taxonomy): domain Eukaryota; kingdom Viridiplantae; phylum Streptophyta; class Magnoliopsida; order Poales; family Poaceae; genus Triticum; species Triticum monococcum. The sequence goes on from CM067841.1 coordinate 392,269,467, forward strand.
ATACGTCTCTGTCGTATCTACTTTTTCAAACACTTTTGCCCTTGTTTTGGACTCTAACTTGCATGATTTGAATGGAACTAACCAGGACTCACGCTCTTTTCAGCAGAATTGCCATGGTGTTATTTTTGTGCAGAAATAAAAGTTCTCGAAATGACATGAAAATCAATGGAGATTATTTTTGGAATATATAAAAAATACTGGAAGAAGAATCCACATCAGGGGGCCCACACCTTGTCCACAAGGGTGGGGGCGCACCTACCCCCATAGGTGCGCCCCCTGCCTCGTGGGCCCCCTGACGCTCCACCGACCTCAACTCCAACTCCATATATTCATGTTCGGGGAGAAAAAAAATCAGAGAGAAGGATTCATTGCGTTTTACGATACGGAGCCGCCGCCAAGCCCTAAACTCTCTCGGGAGGGCTGATCTGGAGTCCGTTCGGGGCTCCGGAGAGGGGAATCCATCGCCATCGTCATCATCAACCTTCCTCCATCACCAATTTCATGATGCTCACCGATGTGCATGAGTAATTGCATCGTAGGCTTGCTGGACGTTGATGGGTTGGATGAAATTTATCATGTAATCGAGTTAGTTCTGTTAGGGTTTGATCCCTAGTATCCACTATGTTCTGAGATTGATGTTTCTATGACTTTGCTATACTTAATGCTTGTCACTAGGGCCCGAGTGCCATGATTTCAGACCTTAAGCTATTATGTTTTCATGAATATATGTGAGTTCTTGATCCTATCTTGCAAGTCTATAGTCACCTATTATGTGTTATGATCCGTTAATCCCGAAGTGACAATAATCGGGACCATTATCGGTGATGACCGTAGTTTGAGGAGTTCATGTATTCACTATGTGTTAATTCTTTGGTCCGGTACTCTATTAAAAGGAGGCCTTAATATCGCTTAGTGTCCTATAGGACCCTGCTGCCATGGGAGGGCAGGACAAAAGATGTCATGCAAGTTCATTTCCATAAACATGTATGACTATATTCGGAATACATGCCTACATTACATTGATGAGCTGGGCTTGTTCTGTTCACCCTATGTTATAACTGTTGCATGATCGATCGCATCCGACATAATTCTCCATCACCGATCCAATGCCTACGAGCTTTTCATATATTGTTCTTCGCTTATTTACTTTTCCGTTGCTACTGTTACAATCACTATAAAACCAAAACTACTGTAGTTACTTTTGCTACCGTTACCACTACTATCATATTACCTTGCTACTAAACACTTTGCTGCAGATACTAAGTTTCCAGGTGTGGTTGAATTGACAACTCAGCTGCTAATACTTGAGAATATTCTTTGGCTCCCCTTGTGTCAAATCAATAAATTTGGGTTGAATACTCTACCCTCAAAAATTGTTGCGATCCCCTATACTTGTGGGTTATCAAGACTATTTTCTGGCGCTGTTGCTGGGGAGCATAGCTCTATTCTTTGAGTCACTTGGTATTTATATCTGGTTATCATTATGAAGAACTTGAAAGATCAAAGAACCAAGATTTTTCCCTCAACTAGGAGGGGAGGTAAGGAACTGCCATCTAGCTTTGCACTTGATTCACCTTCTGTTTTGAGTAAACTTGTGACACCTACACATGCTATTGATTCCGATAGGTCGCATGTTATTGATGATGCCACTTCTGCTTTGCATGATATTTATGATGAAACTACTTCTATGCTTGATAATGATGTGCCACTAGGTGAATTTCTTGATAAACAACTTGCTAGGGCTAGAGAGAATGAAATTATTGAAACTGATAATATTAATGAAAGTGATGATGAAGATTCTCCCCCTAGATATGAATTGCCTGTTGTTCCTGAGGGTTATGCTATGGATGAAGAAACCGCTAGAGACTTCTGTTGGAAATATTCCCTAGAGGCAATAATAAATTGATTATTATTATACTTCCTTGTTCAATAATGGTTACTCTGTTTATTTGAATAATACCTTCAATGGTCTTGCACCTAAAATGAATGGTTTATTGAATCTCGATCGTAGTGATACACATATTCATGCAAAAAGATATAAGATAGTAATGATAGTACCACCTACTTGTGGCACTGCCACGTAAGTCATATCGGTATAAAACGCATGAAGAAGCTCCATGTTGATGGATCTTTGGACTCACTCATTTTTGAAAAGTTTGAGACATGCGAACCATGTCTATTGGTGTATATGCATGAAGAAACTCCATGCAAATGGACCGTTTGGACTCACTTGATTTTGAATCGCTTGAGACATGCAAATCATACCACATGGGCAAGATGACTGAAAGCCTCGTTTTCAGTAAAATGGAACTAGAAAGCAACTTGTTGGAAGTAATACATTTTGATGTGTGCAGTCCAATGAGTGCTGAGGCGTGTAGTGGATATCGTTATGTTCTGTCACAGCCCTAGAATTTGCTTGTAGCTATTTACCTGAGTGAGCATCATGCATCATGTCTAAATTCTGAAAGTTGAATTGAGGTTAGTTGAAACCCTCATAAATCACTTCGAAAATAATCAACATTAAAATCTTTTCAAAGAAGTCCAAGAAAATGTTCCTCTTAGTCTCTGAAAATATTGGCAAGAGGTAAAACTTAAAACAATATTTTTGGAAATTACAGAAATAATTATTCTTGGGCCTTTGAACTAAATCACTAGCTATTTGATTTGGGTTTATATTTACTATAAAATAGATATAAGCCCAATAATTTTGAAAATTTGCATGTGGCTCTGAACTAGTTTCCTAAGTCCACATAATAATTTTCAGAAGCATAAAAATTGGTTTGTTTAAAAACCAAACTCAAAACAAACTTAAAAAAAAATAGAAAACAGAAAATAGGAAAGGCAAAGCACTTACCTGGCGCCAGCAACCGGCCCAGCTCCTGTGCTGGCCCACCTGCGGCCCAGCCCACCACCAGCCTTCCTGTCGTCTTCCTCCTCGGGACAGTAGGACAGGGCGTGTGCCCGACGCACGACAGCACGCGCGCGCCACCTCCTGCTTCCCCGGCCCTCCTAGCGACGCCACGACGATGCCCCGTGTCCCCTCGCTCCTCTCCCTCACTCGCTGCACCCTCTCTCGCTCCCCTGACTCTCTCCCCCGAGCTGATCTGAGAGTCGCCGTCGCCGCCGCTCGTCGTTACCGTGGCCACCAGCACCCCCACGCCGGCCAGCGCCCCCATGAGCTTCGCCTCGACGCCATAGAGCCGCACGCCAAGGCACGTGACCCCGGGAGGCCAGCAACATCGCCATCGCCGTCGTCTTCCACCTCGGGCTCCGGCCACCATCATCGTCGATCTGCCGCACGCAGGACGTCCCCGAGCCCGCTAACCATCCCTACGGCACCGCTGTGAGCTCCGCCACCGTTTCCCCCTCTTCTCCTCTCCGTTTGATTGCCGTAGCCATCGCCCCCTTGATGACCGAAATGCACCGCCGCCTGAGCTCGCTGTCGACGATGCTCCGGTGACCAAATGGTCACCCTGGAGTGTCGAACCTACTCCCCGCGATGCGTAGCGCCCTCCTAGCCCCCTTGCCCCGCTCTTCTACGCACTGAAACACGATCCCGCGCGCAACCGAACTCCGGCGGCCGCAAAAGAGCTCGCCGCCGTCAGCTCCGGCCACCCCAGCTGCTGCCGCTTGTCTCTCTGGATGCGCCTCACTCCTAGGAACCCGTAGGAGAAAACCGCGCATCGAATGGTGCTTCGTAGCGAGTGCATGGACCACCTCCGCCGTCAGCCGTGGTCGTTGCCGGTTAGCCTCCGGTGAGCTGACGTGGCGCTGTCATTAGCCACTAATGACCAGCTAACTAACCAGCCCTGAACCACTGACAAACGTGCCCCACCAGTTTAGTTAAGCAGCTAACGGAATTAGTTAGGGATAATCTAACCCGACTGGGCCCACGCGTCAGTTTTGACCACGCTGACGTGGCCGTTGACCAGGCCCACATGTCTGTGACCCTAAACATCACTGTGTCACTGACCAGTGGACCTCACTGGTCAGGTTTGACCTGGACGGCACCTGTTGACTTGCTGACGTCATCATGACGTCAAGCTGACGCAGTAATCCTTTTTCCGGAATTTAAATAAATCTTAAATGATTTATTTATTTCAGAAAATGTCCAAAACTTCTAAAAATCATAGAAATTAAACCGTAACTCCAAATGAAATAAATTATATATGAAAAATTATCAGAAAAATTCAAGGAATCCATCTGTACCATTTGCATGCATGTTTGAACAACCTAGGGTTGCTGTACAGGGCAATTTGCATAATTGACATTTAAATAAGTACATATGGAGTTTGAATTTGAACCCTTGGTTCAAACCAACTTCATTTAATATGGTTGCTAGTTGCATTAGCTCAATCAACAGCATATTCCCATGATATTATCATGCATCATAATTGTTGCATTGTATTGATTGTGTTTTCCTTGTTTGCCGGTATTTGTCCCCTCTCGGTAGACGCTGCTCCGACGCTGTGATCGTTGACACTGATGAAGACTCAATGTTATCTTCAGAAGTGCCAGGCAAGCACAACCCCCTTGTTCATTCCGATACAAGCCCACTCTCTCGCTCCTGCTCTTTTACTGCATTAGGACAACAACGATTCATCTGTTACTTGTTGCGGTAGTTGAACCCCTTATCCTCTGCATGACCTGTCATTGCCACAGTAAATAGATGAAACCCACTAGCATGAGTAGGAGTTGTTTGAGCCCTGATGTGCCTACTCATTCATGTTTGTTTGTCATGCCAGCTATTGCATAGAGTCGTGTCAGGTCTGGTTCATCGGGGATGAATCGGAGGTGTGTGAACATGCCCTACTGTGTGTGAGCTAAGTGTGTGAACACGATTTGGTAAAGGTAGCGGTGAGAGGCCATGTAGGAGTACATGGTGGGTTGTCTCATTGAAACCGTCCTCAGGAACTGACTTCTGTGTCTGTGATCCATGACCAGCTACTACCACTCATTGGGATCCTTAATTGACCCTCTCGGCTTCTTAATCACCCTAGTACTCTGTCCAGGAGTTGCAACTAGTTTCTGGTGTTTGTAGGTTATGTGTTGGCGGCCATGCGTAGCGCTGACCCTAGGGGTGGGCTATGTTGCGGTAGATACACCGTGGCACGGTGTACCGGGCGCCCGTTTGGTGTCTCGGGAACCCTGTTCACATCGTTCGGGGCCGTATGTGGAAACCTCGGCCGGACTCCCTGCGGATGGAACCTGGATAGGTGATAAACCTGGACTAGAGACTTAAGTGTTTAGGTAGGCCGTGGCCGACACCCCCGCCAGGCTTCCGCTTGAAGGTTGCCGAGATACATGACGTGTATATGGTGGTAAGTGGTGGGAGCGTGTGTGAAGAAGTACACCCCTGCAGGGTTATCAATATCTATTCGAATAGCCGAATTCCTCGGATATGGAAACTTGGACCCCTTGCATAGTTCATAGACAAGTGAAAGTGGATACCCTAAAACTCGCAAGATAAGTGTGAGTGCTATGGATGGCCTTCTCGTAGGGAGACGGGAGCGGATCCATAGTGGTGTATTGAGTGGTGAACATGTGGACTCGTGTGCGCCACCTCAAAAGAGTTGCTTGCAATCGTAGTTCAGGTTAGCCACTGAGTCAAAGCTGGCTTGCTGCAGTTAAACTCCACCACCCCCTTTGTTGATACCGATGCATATGTAGCTAGTTCTGATGTAAGTCTTGCTGAGTACCTTTGTACTCACGTTTTCTTAATTTATGTTTTGCAGAGAGATTTCAGTCTCGCTAGTAGTTCCCCGTGGACTTCGACGTTTAGCTTGATACCTCAGCTACGATCTTGTGCCCTCGGCAGGATCTGGTAGATAGTCAGGCTTCTTAGCCTTTTCCATTTGTAGATGTCTGTTCTCAGACATGTTAAGCTTCCGCATGTGCTTTGGCTTGTATGCTATGATTGTTGGGTCATGAGACCCATGTTTGTAATATCTCGCTCTTCGGAGCCTAATGAATTAATACTTGAGTCGTAGAGTCTTGTTGTGATGCCATGTTGTATTTACACATATCGAGCATATTGTGTGTATGATTGAAATGCTTGGTATGTGTGGGATCCGACAATCTAGTTGTTTATCCTTGGCAGCCTTTCTTATGGGGAAATGTAGTCTAGTGTTCCTCGAGCCATAGTAGTCCGCTACAGCCCGGTTCACCGGAGTCCTGCTAGCCCAGCACTACTGCTCAGGACACTTGACTGGCCGGCATGTGATTCATTTCGTTCCTATGTCTGTCCCTTCGGGGAAATGTCACGCGATGACTTCCGGAGTCCTGCCTAGCCTGCTACAGCCCGGGGTCCCCAGAGTCCTGTTAGCCCAGTGCTACAGCCCGGATTCACACGCTGCTGACTGACACGCTCGATGTGAATCATGTATGCCTGTCCCCATAGGTTAGTGCCGCTTTGGGTTCACGACTAGCCATGTCGGCCCGGGTTCTCTGTCATATGGATGCTAGCGACACTATCATATACGTGAGCCAAAAGGCACAAACGGTCCCGGGCCAGGTAAGGTGGCACCCGTGGGAATACCGTGCGTGAGGCCACAAAGTGATATTATGTGTTACATGCTAGATCGGTGTGACCTAGGATCGTGGTCCTGACATGTTCTTACTTCACAGATGATTTGAGTAGATGTTGAGTATATTTACTTGATGAATCACGAGTCTGAATTATTGAAAGGTTCAAGTAATTTTAGGGTGAAGTTGAAAGATCGTCGTGAAAAGAGGATAAAATATCTATGATATGATCATAGAGATGAATATCTGAATTACGAGTTTGGCACAGAATTAAGACATTGTGGAAATTGTTTCACAACTAATACAGCCTGGAACACCATAGTGTGATGGTGTGTCCGAACATCATAACTGCACCCTATTGGATATGATGCATACCATGATGTCTCTTATCAAATTACCACGATAGTTTATGGGTTAGGCATTAGAGACAACCACATTCACTTTAAATAGGGCACCACGTAATTCCGATGAGATGACACCGTATGAACTATGGTTTAGAGAAACCTAAGCTGTCATTCCTTAAAAGTTTGGGGTTGCGACGCTTATGTGAAAAAGTTTCAGGCTGATAAGCTCGAACCCAAAGCGGATAAATGCATCTTCATAGGACACCCAAAACAGTTGGGTATACCTCCTGTCTCAGATCCGAAAGCAATAAGGGATTGTTTCTAGAATCGGGTCCTTTCTCGAGGAAAAGTTTCTCTCGAAAGAATTGAGTGGGAGGATGGTGGAGACTTGATGAGGTTATTGAACTGTCTCTTCAACTAGTGTGTGGCAGGGCACAAGGAGTTGTTCCTGTGGCACCTACACCAATTGAAGTGGAAGCTTATGATAGTGATCATGAAACTTCAGATCCAGTCACTACCAAACCTCGTGGGATGACAAGGAAGCGTACTACTTCAGAGTGGTACGTAATCCTGTCTTGGATGTCATGTTGCTAGAAAACAATGAACCTACGAGCTATGGAGAAGCGATGGTGGGCCTGGATTCCAAAATGGCTCGAGGCCATATGATCCGAGAAAGGATCCATATATGAAAACAAAGTGTAGACTTTGGAAGAACTACTTGATGGTCATAAGGCTGTTAGGTACATATGGATTTTAAAAAGGAAGACGGACAATGATGGTAAGTATCACCATTAAGAAAGCTCGACTGGTCGTTAAGATGTTTTCCAACAAGTTCAAGGAGTTGACTACGATGAGACTTTCTCACTCGTAGCGATGCTAAGAGTCTGTTGGAATTATATTAGCGATTACTGCATTATTTATGAAATCTTGCAGATAGGATGTCAAAACATTGTTTCCTCAACGATTTTCTTGAGGAAAGGTTGTATGTGATACAACCGGAAGGTTTTGTCAATCCTGAAAGATGCTAATAAGTATGCAAAGCTCCAGCAATCCTTCTAAGGACTGGAGTGAGCATCTTGGAGTTGGAATGTATGCTTTGATGATGATCAAAGATTTTTGGGTTTATACAAAGTTTATGAGAAACTTGTATTTCCAAAGAAGTGAGTGGGAGCACTATAGAATTTCCGATGAGTATATGTTGTTAACATGTTGTTGATCGGAAATGATGTAGAATTTCTGGAAAGAATGCAGAGTTATTTGAAAAGTGTTTTTCAATGGAAAACCTGGATTAGGCTACTTGAGTATTGAGCATTTAGATCTATAAGGATAGATCAAAACGCTTAATAGTACTTTCAAATGAATACATACCGTGACGAGATTTTGAAGGGGTTGAAAATGGATCGGAAGAGAAGGAGTTCTTGGCTGTGTTATAAGGTGTGAACATTGAGTAAGACTCGAAACCTGACCACGGTAGAATAGAGAGAAAGGACGAAGGTCGTCCCCTATGCTTTAGACGTAGGCTCTACAGTATGCTATGTTGTGTACCGCACCTGAAGTGTGCCTTGCCATGAGTCAGTCAAGGGGTACAAGAGTGATCCAAGAATGGATCACAGGACAACGGTCAAAGTTATCCTTAGTAACTAGTGGACTAAGGAATTTTCTTGATTATGGAGGTGGTAAAAGAGTTCGTCGTAAAGGGTTACGCTGATGCAAACTTTGACACTAATCCAGATTATTCTGAGTAGTAAACTGGATTCATATAGTAGAACAGTTATTTGGAATAGCTCCAATTGTAGCGTAGTAGTTGCATCTATAAGATGACATAGAAATTTGCAAAGTACATATGGATATGAATGTTGCAGACCCGTTGACTGAAACCTCTCTCACAAGCATAACATGATCAAACCCAGAACTCTTGGGTGTTAGTCACATGGGGATGTGACCTTGAGTGTTAATCACATATCAATGTGAACCGGATTATTGACTCTAGTGCAAGTGGGAGACTGTTGGAAATATGCCCTAGAGGCAATAATAAATTGATTATATTATATTTCCTTGTTCATGATAATTGTTTATTATCCATGCTAGAATTGTATTGATAGGAAACTCAGATACATGTGTGGATACATGGACAACACCATGTCCCTAGTAAGCCTCTAGTTGACTAGCTCGTTGATCAATAGATGGTCACGGTTTCCTGACCATGGACATTGGATGTCGTTGATAACGGGATCACATCATTAGGAGAATGATGTGATGGACAAGACCCAATCCTAAGCCTAGCACAAGATCATGTAGTTCGTATGCTAAAGCTTTTCTAATGTCAAGTAACATTTCCTTAGACCATGAGATTGTGCAACTCCCGGATACCATAGGAGTGCTTTGGGTGTGCCAAACGTCACAACGTAACTGGGTGGCTATAAAGGTACACTACAGGTATCTCCGAAAGTGTCTGTTGGGTTGGCACGAATCAAGACTGGGATTTATCACTCCGTGTGACGGAGAGGTATCTCTGGGCCCACTCGGTAGGACATGATCATAATGTGCACAATGTGATTAAGGAGTTGATCACGGGATGATGTGTTACGGGACGAGTAAAGAGACTTGCCGGTAACGAGATTGAACAAGGTATCGGGATACCGACGATCGAATCTCGGGCAAGTATCGTACCGATAGACAAAGGGAATTGTATACGGGGTTGCTTGAATCCTCGACATCATGGTTCATCCGATGAGATCATCGTGGAGCATGTGGGAGCCAGCATGGGTATCCAGATCCCGCTGTTGGTTATTGACCGGAGAGTCATCTCGGTCATGTCTGCATGTCTCCCGAACCCGTAGGTTCTACACACTTAAGGTTCGATGACGCTAGGGTTATAAAGGAAGTTTGTATGTGGTTACCGAATGTTGTTCGGAGTCCCGGATGAGATCCCGGACGTCACGAGGAGTTCCGGAATGGTCCGAAGGTAAAGATTTATATATGGGAAGTCCTGTTTTGGTCACCGGAAAAGTTTCGGGTTTTATCGGTAACGTACCGGGACCACCGGGAGGGTCCCGGGGGTCCACCAAGTGGGGCCACAAGCCCCGGAGGGCTGCATGGGCCAAGTGTGGGAGGGGACCAGCCCCAGGTGGGCTGGTGCGCCCCCCACCAAGGCCCAAGGTGCAAGGAAGAGGGGAAGGGGGCAAACCCTAGGGCAGATGGGCCCTAAGGCCCACCCTGGTGCGCCTCCCTCTCCCCCTCCACCTGGCCGCACCCTAGATGGTTTTTTGGTGGCTGCCGCCACCCCTAGGGAGGGAACCCTAGGTGGGGGCGCAGCCCCTCCCCTCCCCCTATATATAGTTGAGGTTTGGGCTGGCCAAAACACACGAGTTCCTCTCCCTGTTGGTGCAGCCCTACCTCTCTTTCTCCTCATATCTCGTAGTGCTTGGCGAAGCCCTGCTGGATCACCACGCTCCTCCACCACCACCACGCTGCTGTGCTGCTGCTGGATGGAGTCTTCCTCAACCTCTCCCTATCTCCTTGCTGGATCAAGGCATGGGAGACGTCATCAGGCTGTACGTGTGTTGAACGCGGAGGTGCCGTCCGTTCGGCACTAGGATCTCCGGTGATTTGGATCACGACGAGTACGACTCCTTCAACCCCGTTCTCTTGAATGCTTCCGCTTAGCGATCTACAAGGGTATGTAGATGCACTCTCCTTCCCTTCGTTGCTGGTTTCTCCATAGATAGATCTTGGTGACATGTAGGAAAATTTTGAATTTCTGCTACGTTCCCTAACAACTTCTTCGCTTGCAATGATAGATCTGATCTTAAGAAATTATTAGCTAAGCTTAAAGAAAAGTATTTGAATGCTAGAATGAAATATGACCCTGCTTTTGCTACTTCACCTATCTTTATTACCGATAAGGACTATGATTTCTCTGTCGATCCTGAGTTCATTACTTTGGTTGAATCTGATCCTTTCTATGGCTATGAATTTGAAAGTGTTGTGGCACATCTTACTAAATTAAATGATATAGCCACCCTGTTTACTCATGATGAGAAAACTCGCTATTACGTTATCTTTAAGTTGTTTCCGTTCTCATTAAAGGGTGGTGCTAAAACACGGTTTAATTCTCCTGATCCTGGTTGTGTGCGTAGTCCCCAGGATATGATTTATTACTTCACTGCTAAATATTTCCCCGCTCATAAGAAACAAGCTTCTTTAAGGGAAATATATAATTTTGTGCAAATCGAAGAAGAGAGTCTCCCACAAGCTTGGGGGAGGCTTCTCTGATTACTTAATGCTTTGCCTGATCATCCTCTCAAGAAAAATGAAATACTTGATATCTTTTATAATGGACTAACCGATGCTTCCAGAGACCAGCTGGATAGTTGTGTTGGTTGTGTTTTCAGGGAAAGAACTGTTGATCAAGCTGAATTGTTATTGAATAATATGTTGACTAATCAAAATAATTGGACACTTCCTAAACCAACTCCTAAGCCAACTCCGAAGAAGAGGGGTATTCTATTTCTCAGTCCTGAAGCTATGCAAGAGGCAAAGAAATCTATGAAATAAAAAGGTATTAAAACTGAAGATGTTAATAATTTACCACCTATTGAAGAAATACATGGTCTTAATTTGCTGCCTGTTGAAGAAATACATGGTCTTGATAACCCGACACATGTAGTAAAGGTAAATTATCTCTATAGATTCGATAAATGTGAAATCCCATTTACTAAGTTTGCTAGCCCATGCTTGGATGAGTTTGATGACTTTATGGTTAAACAAGAAAACTTCAATGCTTATGTTGGTAGACAATTGAAACACAATGCTGATATGCTTGAACACTTGGGTGATTATATGGCTACTGTTAAAGGTGAACTTAAACTTATTAGTAAACATGCTTCTATGGTTACCACTCAAGTAGAACAAGTACTTAAAGCTCAGAATGATTTGCTCAATGAATTAAATAATAAGAAGAATGATAATGCTGTTAGAGTTATGACTAGAGGTGGTAAAATGACTCAGGAGCCTTTGTACCCTGAAGGCCACCCTAAGAGAATTGAGCAAGATTCTCAGAGAGCTAATGTAGATGTACCTAGTCCCTCTAAGAGGAAGAAAAATAAAAATGATAGGACTTTGTATGCTTCTAGTGAACCTGTTATTGACATACCTGAGAATCCCAATGATATTTCTATTTCTGATGCTGAAACACAATCTGGTAATGAACATTGAAAGGGCATGTAGCCCCTAAGTGTGGTTTTGGTAATTAAATGACCATCTCTATGGACTAATGTTTCTCAATGAGATATATTTGAAGGTTTTGTCCATAGATGGTGCCTCAAGGATATTGGATGGAATCAAGGATGAAGTCCATATATATGAAGATATGTTTGCTGTATGCTTTGGAGTTAAATGACAATTCCTGTGGAGCATAAAGTGCATTGAATCTTATATGAAGATATGTTCCATAGTGATGCTTGAAGTTCATTGGGTTGTTCTGTGAAGTCTTCCATCAAAGCATCTAAAGAAGTCCTCATGGTATCCTTCTCTAGATACCCCTTACACACGGGCTTGTACCATGCGCATGGGGTCAAGTGTCAACTCTCTGGATACCCCGTGATCACAAGGCCTAGGTGTTGGCTCTCGAGATCCCATATCTAGTGAGGTTTCAAGTTGGTCTTTGAGTACTTCTATTGAATCCATCAAGATTGATTTCTATGCCTAATCTAATTATGTTCATGGTGGAGTTCATTGGAGGATCTCTAAGACTGACATATTTGGGCTTTTAAGGATCAAGGGCTTGAGAGAATAATCAAAGAGAAGAATTCAAGTTATGGTTTCAAGACAAGATCATGGTGAGCTGATGTGTTGGGTTTAGGTTGATCAAGTCTTGAAGCAAGCAACTAGAGTGAATAATGCATTGTGCCTCTCAAGATATTATGATGGAGGACTTTTAAGGATCAAGGGTTTGAGAGAATAATTCAAGTTATGATTAAAGACAAGATCATGGTGAGCTCACGTGTTGGGTTTCAGTTGATCAAGTCTTAAAGCAAGCAACTAGAGTGAAGAATTCATTATGCCTCTCAAGAGATTGTGATGCAGTTTTTTAGAAGGGAAAGTGGTGATCAAGATGATATTCATAGTGGAACTTGATATGGTCATGAAAGAGTCTTTGGTGATATTGTCTTGAAGCAATGAAGGGAAATGAAGAGTTCATTGTGGTTTTCAAGAAACCAAGATGGAGCTTGGAGTAAAGATGTTGGTTGACCAGGATGAAGCTCGAATATTATATCTAGATGGTCAACTCTCAAAGCGCAAACATTGTACCACGTGGGATCAAGTGATCTAGTGGTATGGTAAGTAATTGTGAATTGTGCTCTGTTACCTAACCCATGCTATGTGTTTGTTATGTCTATGTGGGTTAGGTGTTCCTCATGGGCTTGCATCAAAAGGAAAGATCTCAATTAGCCTATGTGTGGATGACATCAAGTAGTGACAGTCATCGAGTTCGAGGAGTCCAAGTACAAGATGAGAAGCCGGAGGTTATATGCTTTGAAGCTTGCGGTCCACATCATGATAATGCTCATGTGAAGATGGGCTTAAGTTAAGGCTTCTCTCATTGCAATATGAGGAAGCAATTCAAGCATCTTCACCAAGTGGTTGTGGACAAGAAAGGGATTCCAACTTGAGACAAGCATTGGATTCATCACCAAGCTCAAGTTGAATATGCAAGGCAAAGGTATACCTTATCTAGGTTTTCCTAGTTTTGCCGGTCTCATGGTGCTTGGAGGGAGACCTGATTATAGGTTTGATAGCCGTACTATCAAGAGGGACTCTCGGGCAAGTAGCTTGATCATGTCGCATGTAGAGAGCTCAAACCTTTGCATTACTTGCATCATTATTTCTTGTTGATCTTGGGTGGTTCTCTATGTGAGGACCTTGGGCTTTTCCATAGCTTCAAAACGAGCCCAAGATCATCGAATTCGGAGTCCGTATGCCAAAGTTATCACTGTTTTAGTGGGCTGCTGCAGGCTGTTCTGGGTACCCCGTGGACACGGGGTTTTTGACCCTCGTGGGCATGAGGCCCCGTGCACATAGGCTTGTACCGTGCGCACGGGACCCCGTGGGCACGGGGTGTCCAGGAAGTGTCCGTTGGAGCCCCAACGGCTAATTTTGGAAGTTGGCTATAAAAGAGCCCTTCCTCCCCACCGGTTTGGGGGTTGTTTATTTCACATTCGAAACATCATTTGGAGCCTCTTACCACCTCTCCCAAACCCCTATCTCCCCTCTAAGTGAAGGGGGATTTGTGGATGGATCTTGGAGTCATTTGTTGATTTCCTCCATTGCATCCCCTCTCTTCAATCCCCTACTTTCTTGAGTTGCATCTTGCGAGATTGAGAGAGTGAGTTGAGCATTTGTTGCTTGACCTTGCATTGCATTTGTTGCCTTGGTTTGAGCTCCCCGCATCGATTTGTTCAAGTGAGAGCCCGTGAGTTTATTACTCTTGGAGGCTTCGCCTCCTAGACGGTTTGGTGATACATTGAGAAGATTGTGAAGAGGCCTATGTGGCCAAGGTTCCCCCGGAAGCTTCCTTTTGTGGTGTGCTCCGGGGAAGGGTGTTGAAGTGGCCTAGGTGGTCAAGTTCCTCCGGAAGCTTCTGTGGCTGTGGTGTGCTCCGGAGAAGTTTGTAAAGGTGTGGTGGTCTCCTTCAAGACCAACCCCGAGTGAACCGAGGCTCATCCGTTGGGGGTGACTCGGAAGGGAGAATACAGTGAGTCACTTGATGACGCCCCGGAGCTTTGGCTTTGGCACCGCTCTAACGGACACTCTCATGAGTGTGAACTTCGGGATAAATCCGCGTCTCCGACTCACTTGTGGTTATCTCATACCCACACCCTTTACTTTCTGCAATTCATACATGCTCATATTGAATTATTGATATATCTTGTGCTAGTTGAATTGCTTAGTAGTTCCTACATTTCCTTATCTTGTGATATAGTTTGTGCTTTCTAGTTTCCTTTAGTGCCTATCTTATTTAGCATAGGTTGTTGGTGCACTTAGTTGAGCCTAACATATTTAGGATTTGTGCATGAAAAGTATCCATTAGTTTAATTCCGCATTAGGATAAAGCCAAATCCGTAAAAGTTTTAAAACACCTATTCACCCCCCTTTAGTCGTCATCTAGATATTTTCAAACATGAACCTAGTGATAATGTTAATGATGATGTTCATGTTGATGCTCAACCTAGCAATGATATTGATGTAGAGATTGAACCCGCTGTTGATCTTGATCACCCACAATCAAAGAATCAACGTTATGATAAGAGAGACTTTGTTGCTAGGAAGCACGGTAAAGAAAGAGAACCATGGGTTCAGAAACCCATGCCTTTTCCTCCTAAACCATCCAAGAAAAAGGATGATGAGGATTTTGAGCGCTTTGCTGAAATGATTAGACCTATCTTTTTGCGTATGTGTTTGACTGATATGCTTAAAATGAACCCTTATGCTAAGTACATGAAGGAAATTGTTACTAATAAAAGGAAGATATCGGAAGCTGAAATTTCCACCATGCTTGCTAATTATACTTTTCAGGATGGAATACCAAAGAAACTTGGAGATCTAGGAGTACCAACTATACCATGCTCCATTAAAAGAAACTATGTTAAAACTGCTTTATGTGATCTTGGAGCCGGTGATAGTGTTATGTCTCTCTCTTTATATCGTAGACTTGATTTGAATAAGTTGACACCTACTAAAATATCTTTGCAAATGGCTGACAAATCAACTGCTATACCTATCGGTATTTGTGAGGATGTGCCTGTTGTGGTTGCAAACGTTACTATTTTAACGGGCTTTGTTATTCTTAATATTCCCGAGGACAATAGCATGTCTATTATTCTTGGAAGACCCTTTTTGAATACTGCAGGGGCTGTTAGTGATTGCACCAAAGGTAATGTCACTTTTCATGTTAATGGTAATGAGCATACGGAACACTTTTCGAGGAAACAACCTCAAGTCCACAATATCAATTCTATTGGAAAAATTTCAACAATCACAATTGGAGGTTTCAAATTTCCTCCTCCTACTGTGAAGAAGAAATATGATATTCTTATTGTTGGGGATGTGCATATCCGCGTTGAGGTAACCTAGTGTTATTCAAAAATTCTCTAGTTTCATGTTATTCGAAATGAGTTTGTTAACAAGACCTGATCAACCTTGTTAGTGGATTCCTTTTGATGAGCATGAGATGGATGAATTTAGAAAACACAACTCCCTGTACCCTCTTTTTACCTTCTGTTATTTATATTAAATAAAGCAAAAATAGTATTTTCTGTCTGTTTTTTGAATTATCCATGCAATAAAACATACCCTGAAAATAAAAGTTCTCCAAATGCCCTAAAATTTAAATATGATTTTTCTAGAATATTTTAGAATATCTGGCATTGAAAACACACCAGGGGGAGCAGCCATGTGCCCACGAGGGTGGAGGGTGCGCCCCTGCCTCGTGGACCCCGCGTGGGTCCCCTCCACTTATTCCAGCCACCACACACTCCTTCTTCCTCCCAAAAATCACTAGCATACATTTTCCTGTTCTACGGGGCTGTTTGGATCGATGCCCAGAGATGCCCTGCCAAAATTTTGGCGTTGACCTGGCCTAGCGCTTGTCTTTGGATGGTTACCAAATCATTGGTGTGCCCTGCCCTGATTGGCTGTCCTAGTTCAATCTAGCGCCAAATTTTTGGCCAGGCGCTGGCGGTGGAATCGGCCGCCAATTAATTGGCGCGCCCGCAGTTGGCGAGGCTGGTGCTGGCGCAATCCAAACAGCCCCTACGTCACTTTGCAATATTTACTAGTAGATGCTTAATTGGTCGCCGGAACTGTTGGAACCTTAGTGCTCCTGATATTGTTATTTTGCACCTGCCTTATTCCAAGATACTACTTTCAGTTTAGGCGCTATTGTTGCTAAATGTTTAAATCTGAACCGTACTAAGGGCCCCGTCCTTGGAGGCATTTTTGCCTCGCGCCTAGCTGCACACTATAACATACCTATCAGGCATTACGAGAAAGGGGAAAAGTTGCTGCCTAATATTTTTCTAGATTATAAGAGCATGGTAGCACATGATTTTATTGTTAAGAATAAGAAGAAGATGCATAACTATAGACTGAATTTTGGTAAGAATAACTTTGAGACTATTACCTTGCCTGCTCCCTCTTTGTTTAACATATTTTCAGGCAAGTACCTTGTTTTACCAGAGGACGTTTATGCATACTGGAGTGTGACACCAGCTCCAGAGCCTGAGCTGGAACCACCCCAGGACCCTTATCGACAGTCAGTTTATCAATGGAATCCTGAGGAGATTGCCAACCAGTGGCACCCAGAGGACACTCCTCCTTACACTGGAGAGGGCCACTTTGATCCATGGGCATAGACCAACTTAGGCCAAAAGCCTAAGCTTGGGCGAGTACGTATTTCTCACCTTCATTACATTTATGTTCACACACTCATGCCAGTTGTCGGTGCTCATACTTTTTCATTGTATCATCCATGCTAGTTTATTTTCTTTTCAAGCTTTCTTCTTGTGTGTTTGAAAAACCTTAAGAAAAACCAAAAAAATTAGTTGTAGATTTTAGTTAGTTTACTTTCCATGCCTGTAGTAATAGTAATTAAAAATAAAACCCAAAAATATTTCTCGTTCTTCTTTTTCTTGTTGGGAGCTTTCCTGTGTAAATAGTTTTGTTTCTTTTCTTTTTTCCTTGGGGGTCGAGAGGAGAAGACCATAATGAAAATTTTGAGTGGCTCTTATATGCATTATTGTTGATCTAACAAAGAGCCCATATTACCTTGTCTTCTCTCTTGAATTGAATACTTGCAGATTCCAGCTTAGTCCAATGCACGTGCACTATTATTATTATCCACACTATTCGGTTGTGCAAGTGAAAGGCGGTAATGATGATTATATGATGAACTTATTGAGATGAGGAAAGCTGGTATGAACTCGACCTCTCTTGCTTTTGTAAATATGATCAGTCCATCGTTCTTGATTCAGCCTATTATGAAACAAACATGTTTGCAATGACAATTAGAGATTATAGTTGCTTATGCCATGCTTAATTAGCTAGGAGTTTATAATGGTTTACCTTGCGTGCCAACATGCTATTAAAATGGTTGTGATGTGGTATGATAGGGCGGTATCCTCCTTTGAATGATTCGAGTGGCTTGACTTGGCACATGTTCACACATGTAGTTGAAACAAAATCAACATAGCCTCCACGATATTTATGTTCATGGTGCATTATATCCTACTCATGCTTGCTTTCGGTGTTGATTAATTTTAATGCATGTTCATGACTGTTGTCGCTCTCTAGCTAGTCGCTTACCAGTCTTTTTCTAGGCTTAACTTGTACTAAGCGGGAATACTGCTTGTGCATCCAATTCCATAAACCCCAAAGTTATTCCATGTGAGTCCACCATACCTACCTATACACGGTATCTACCTGCCGTTCCAAGTAAATTTGTATGTGCCAAACTCTGAACCTTCAAATAAACATTCTATTTTGTATGCTCGAATAGCTCATGTATCAACTAGGGATGTATGTATCCTCCATGCTAGGCGGGTTATTCTCAAGAGGAGTGGACTCTGCTCCTCATTCACGAGAAAATGACTGGTCACCGGGATGCCCAATCCCATGCTCAAATCAAATCAAAATAATTGCAAACAAAACTCCCCCAGGATTGTTGTTAGTTGGAGGCACCTGTTGTTTTGGGAGAGCCATGGATTGATGCTTGTTGGTGGCGGGGGAGTATAAACTTTACCATTCTGCTTGGGAACCGCCTCTAATGTGTGTAGCATGGAAGATATCGAGATCTCTCGGTTGTTATGTTGACAATGAAAGTATACCACTCAAAATATTATTCATATCTATTTCAAAACCAAGATCTGGTACCTCTAGAAATCCCTGCTTCCCTCTGCGAAGGGCTTGTCTATTTACTTTTATGTTGAGTCATCATCCTCTTATTAAAAAGCACCAGTTGGAGAGCACCTCTGTCATTTGCATCCATTACTGTTAGTTTACATTGAGTATGACTGTGACTGGATCTTTTTTACCATGAATTACAATGTCTAGTCAGTCCTTGATCTTTAAAGGTGCTCTGCATTTATGTTTTGCGGTCTCAGAAAGGGCTAGTGAGATACCATCTTGTTATATCATATCATGATTGTTTTGAGAAAGTGTTGTCATCCGAGACTTGTTATTATTGCTCGCTAGCTAATTATGCCATTGATATGAGTAAACATGAGACCTAAATGTTATTGTGAATATGGTTGGTTCATAATCTTTGATGAAAACTTGAATACTGGCTTTACATATTTACAACAACAAGAGCAAACAGAGTTTGTAAAAGTTTTTCTTTATCACTTTTAGTTTATCAACTGAATTGCTTGAGGAAAAGCAAAGGTTTAAGCTTGGGGGAGTTGATACGTCTCCATCGTATCTACTTTTCCAAACACGTTTGCCCTTGTTTTGGACTCTAACTTGCATGATTTGAATGGAACTAACCTGGACTGACGTTGTTTTCAGCAGAACTGCCATGGTGTTATTTTTGTGCAGAAATAAAAGTTCTCAGAATGACCTGAAAATCAATGGAGATTATTTTTGGAATATATAAAAAAATACTAGAAGAAGAATTCGCGTCAAGGGGTCCACACCCTGTCCATGAGGGTGGGGGTGCGCCAACCCCCTGGGCGCCTCCCTGCCTTGTGGGCCCCCTGACGCTCCACCGACCTCAACTCCAACTCCATATATACGTGTTCTGGGAGAAAAAAAATTAGAGAGAAGGATTCATCGCGTTTTACGATACGGAGCCGCCGCCAAGCCCTAAACTCTCTCGGCAGGGCTGATCTGGAGTCCGTTCGGGGCTCCGAAGAGGGGAATCCGTCGCCATCATCATCATCAACCTTCCTCCATCACCAATTTCATGATGCTCACCGCTGTGCGTGAGTAATTCCATCATAGGCTTGCTGGACGGTGATGGGTTGGATGAGATTTATCATGTAATCGACTTAGTTTTGTCAGGGTTTGATCCCTAGTATCCACTATGTTCTGAGATTGATGTTGCTATGACTTTGCTATGCTTAATGCTTGTCACTAGGGACTGAGTGCCATGATTTCAGATCTGAACCTATTATGTTTTCATGAATATATGTGAGTTCTTGATCCTATCTTGCAAGTCTATAGTCACCTATTATGTGTTATGATTAACGTTAACCCTGAAGTGACAATAATCGGGACCATTACCGGTGATGACCGTAGTTTGAGGAGTTCAGGTATTCACTATGTGTTAATGCTTTGGTCCGGCACTCTATTAAAAGGAGGCCTTAATATCCCTTAGTTTCCAATAGGACCCCGCTGCCACGGGAGGGTAGGACAAAAGATGTCATGCAAGTTCTTTTCCATAAGCACGTATGACTATATTCAAAATACATGCCTACCTGACATTGATGAACTGGAGCTAGTTCCGTGTCACCCTATGTTATAACTATCGCATGATCGATCGCATCCGACATAATTCTCCATCACCGATCCAATGCCTACGAGCTTTTCATATATTGTTCTTTGCTTATATACTTTTTCGTTCCTACTATTACAATCACTATAAAACCAAAACTACTACCGTTACTTTTGCTACCTTACCACTACTATCATATTACCTTGCTACTAAACACTTTGCTGTAGATACTAAGTTTCCAGGTGTGGTTGAATTGACAACTCAGCTGCTAATACTTGAAAATTTTCTTTGGCTCCCCTTGTGTCAAATCAATAAATTTGGGTTGAATACTCTACCCTCGAAAACTGTTGCGATCCCCTATACTTCTGGGTTATCAATGCTCCGTGGGCACTTACGTGGGAAGACGGCATGAGACCGGGGTAATCGGCTATGATGGACACTTCTGTGCCATCGTAGCTTGCCTGATGGAAAACCCCCTCCTTAAGCTCTACAAATATATCCGGATCCTCCTCAAATCCGGGATCTAGGTCCTGAATTTGATTCTCCAGCTGCGGAGTAGGGCTATAGATCCCCGCGGTGGCCTTCCGCCATTCCTGTTAAAGATGGTCGGTTTGAGTCCAATTAGTTGAGGCTTAAGATAAGGATTGAATAAGATTCTGGATTGAAAGCTTACCCAGCTAGGGGGGTTGTACATGGAGAATCCGTCCCGGCACTTAAGACGAGTAAATTCTTCTTTCTCCGCTTTATAAAGATCCGCCAGCATGGAGGCTAGGGTGGAAAAGTCATCTGGACCCTTACACCCGTAGCGAGATGTATCATCCTCCCCAATGTAGTTCCACATGGGGAGTCCTCTGGATTGGAGTGGCTGGACGCCTCGCGTTATGGAAATTTCCATGACCTCGATCATGGATAGTCCGTATTGGGCGAGTATTTTTATCTTGTCCATTAACATCTTGACTTCCACGCTATCTTCCTCCTCGAGGCTCTGAGGGTGCCAGCTATGGCGTTTCTTTAGTGGTGCGCTGGAAAATTCGGTAAGGCCCATTCGGACTGGGTCGGGGAGGGCGACATCTTCAATATAAAACCACTCCGAGGGCCACTCCTCGGATGCCTTCTTCGACGTGCCGGATAGGTATCCGGTTCCGGCTATGTGCCATGTCTCGATGCCACACACCTCGAATATGGATCCCTTTTGGGAGCGAAGGACGAGGCAGGACAATTTCCTCCATAACTCAAAGTGGGCCTTGCAACCTAGGAACAACTCGCAAAGAGCGATGAAGCCCGTGATGTGTAGAATGGAGCCCGGCGTAAGATTGTGTAGTTGGAGGCCATAATACTCCAGGAGACCTCGGAGGAAAGGATGGATTGGAAATCCAATGCCCCTCAAGAGAAAGGAAAGGAACCACACTCGCTCCCCTTCTGGAGGATTCGGGAAACTTTTCGCCAGGGCTTCGCGCATAAAAGAAGTTAATCCCGCCCGTACCAGGACTAGATCCGCAGGGGGAAGGTAGTCTTGTGCCTGGAGCTTGGTCAGCTGGGCGTGAGATATTGAGCATCTCTCCCAATCGCCTTTTTCGGAGCCATGAGGGCGGGAGTAAGAACTGGGAGCGCTAGCCATGTTTGAGTGGTTTCTCCTAGCAAGCTCTAAAGATTTTCCGCCTGGTGTGGAATGGCATCTGAGATCCAATCCCTTTAAAGAGATGCCTTTTTTACGTGTTATGTGCAAAAAATACTCTAACCTTTTGTATTCGTTCGACAAGTGGAAGCAGAAGAGACGGAGGCGCGGGAGCCAAATGGTATGACATTAAATGAAAAGCCAAACATAACTCTTCGGGTCAAGATGCTTTGAAGTATTTGGAGGAGGAACCCGCCTTGCAATGCCGAAGACAACCTGCGCGCTAGACACACCGTCATTGAAGCCTGGTTCGGGGGCTACTGAGGGAGTCCTGGATTAAGGGGTCCCCGGGCGTCCGGACTATATGACATGGGCCGGACTGATGGGCCGTGAAGATACAAGACAGAAGACTTCCTCCCGTGTCTTGATGGGAATCTCCTTGGCGTGGAAGGAAAGCTTAGCGTGCAGATATGAATATTCCTTTCTTTGTAAACTGACTCTGTACAACCCTAGGCCCCTCCGGTGTCTAAATAAACCGGAGGGTTTAGTCCGTAGAGGCAATCATAATCATATAGGCTAGACAATTAGGGTTTAGCCATTACGATCTCGTGGTAGATCAACTCTTGTAACCCCTATACTCATCAAAGTCAATCAAGCAGGACGTAGGGTATTACCTCCATCAAGAGGGCCCGAACCTGGGTAAAACATCGTGTCCCTTGTCTCCTATTACCATCAATCCTTAGACGCACAGTTCGGGACCCCCTACCCAAGATCTGCCGGTTTTGACACCGATAGCATGACCACAGAAGGTTTTATTCATGTAAACAGAACAACAATTATTCTCTGACTTAAATGAATAACGGTATTGCAATAAACATGATCTAATCATATTCATGCTTAACGCAAACCCCAAATAACATTTATTTTAGGTTCATCACTAATCCCGAAGGTAGAGGGAGTGTGCGATGGTGGTCTTATCAACCTTGGAATCACTTCCAACACACATCGTCACCTGGCCCTTAACTAGTCTCTGTTCATTTTGCAACTCCTATTTTTGAGTTACTAATCTTAGCAACTGAACCAGTATCATATACCCTGGGGTTACTATGAACACTAGTAAAGTACACATTAATAACATGTATATCAAATATACTTTTGTTCACTTTGCCATCCTTCTTATCCGCCAAGTATCTGGGGTAGTTCCTCTTCTAGTGACTATTCCCTTTGTAGTAGAAGCACTCAGTTTCAGTCTTAGGTCCATCTTTGGGCTTCTTCACGGGAGTGGCAACTTGCTTGTCATTCTTCTTGAAGTTCCCTTTCTTTTCATTTTCCCTTATTCTTGAAACTAGTGGTCTTGTCAACCATCAACACTTGATACTTTTTCTTGATTTCTACCTTCGCCGATTTCAGCATCGTGAAGAGCTCGGGAATCGTTTTTGTCATCCCTTGCATATTATAGTTCATCACGAAGTTCTAGTAACTTGGTGATGGTAACTAGAGAAGTCTCTCTATCACTATCTTTTCTAGAAGATTAACTCCCACTTGATTCAAGCGATTGTACTACCCAAATATTATGAGTACATGCTCATTGGCTGAGCAATTCTCCTCCATCTTGTAGGCAAAGAACTTGTCAGAGGTCCCATACTTCTCGACATGGGCATGAGTCTAAAATACCAATTTCAACTCTTGGAACATCTTATATGCTCTGTGGCATTCAAAACATTTTTGAAGTCCCGGTTCTAAGCCGTAAAGCATGGTGCACTAAACTATCATGTAGCCATCATATCGAGCTTGTCAAACATTCATAACGTCTGCATCTGCTCCTACAATAGGTCTGTCACCTCGCGGTGCATCAAGGACATAATTCTTCTATGCAACAACGAGGATAATCCTTAGATCACGGACCCAGTCCGCATCATTGCTACTGTCATCTTTCAACTTAGTTTTCTCTAGGAACCTATCAAAAAAAACATTGGGGAGCTACAACGCGAGCTATTCATCTACAACATAGATATGCAAAAACTATCAGGCCTAAGTTCATGATAAATTAAGTTTAATTAATCATATTACTTAAGAACTCCCACTTAGATAGACATCCCTCGAGTCATCTAAATGATCATGTGATCCAGATCAACTAAACCATGTCTGATCATCACGTGAGATGGAGTAGTCTTCAATGGTGAACATATCTATGTTGATCATATCTACTATATGATTCACGTTCGACCTTTCGGTCTCCAGTGAGGCCATGTCTGTACATGCTAGGCTCGTCAAGTTTAACCCGAGTATTCCGCATGTGCAAAACTATTTTGCATCTGTTGTATGTGAACTTAGAGCCTATCACACCCAATCATCACGTGGTGTCTCAGCACGACAAACTGTTGCAGTGGTGCATACTCAGGTAGAACACTTATGCCTTGAAATTTTAGTGAGGGATCATCTTATAATGCTATCGTCGTACTAAGCAAAATAAGGTGCATAAAAGATAAACATCACATGCAATCAGAATATGTGACATGATATGGCCATCATCATCTTGCGCCTTTGGTCTCCATCTCCAAAGCACCATCATGATCGCTACCGTCACCAGCTTGACGCCTTGATCTCCATCATAGCATCGTGGTCGTCTCGCCAATTATTGCTTCCACAACTATCACTAACGCATAGTGATAAAGTAAAGCAATTACATGGCGTTTGCACTTCATAAAATAAAGCGACAACCGACAACCATAAGGCTCTTGCAAGTTGCCGATAACTTTTACAAAACATGATCATCTCATACAATAATGTATATCACATCATGTCTTGACCATATCACATCACAACATGCACTGCAAAAACAAGTTAGACGTCCTCTACTTTGTTGTAGCAAGTTTTACGTGCTGCTACGGCCTTCTAGCAAGAAACGTTCTTACCTATGCATCAAAACCACAACAGTGCTTTATCAAGTTTGCTATTTTAACCTTCAACAAGGACTGGCCGCAGTCAAATTCGATTCAACTAAAGTTGGAGAAACAGACACCAGCCAGCCACCTTTATGCAAAACTAGTTGCATGTCTGTCGGTGGAACCAGTCTCATGAACATGGTCATGTAAGGTTGGTCCGGGCCGCTTCATCCAACAATACCGCCGAATCATAATAAGACATTGGTGGTAAGTAGTATGACTATCACCGCCCACAACTCTTTGTGTTCTACTCATGCATATCATCTACGCATAGACCTGGCTCGGATGCCACTGTTGGGAAATGTAGCATGCAATTTGAAAAAATGTCCTACGATCACGCAAGATCTATCTAGGAGATGCATAGCAACAAGAGCGGCAGATTGTGTCCACGTACTCTCGTAGACCGAAAGTGGAAGCATTAGTTTAACGCGGTTGATGTAGTCGAACGTCTTCTCGATTCAACCGATCAAGTACCGAACATACGACACCTCTGAGTTCTGCACATGTTCAGCTCGATGACGTCCCTCGAACTCTTGATCTAGAAAAGTGTCGAGGGAGAGTTTCATCAGAATGGCGGCATGGTGACGGTGATGGTGAAGTGATCCGCGCAGGGCTTCGCCTAAGCACTACGACAATATGACTAGAGGAGTAAACTGAGGAGGGGGGCGCCGCACACGGCTAGGAACAATTGTTGTGTGTTAGAGGCGCCCCCGCCCCGTATATAAAGGAGGGAGAGGGGAGGAGGCTGGCCTAGGGGCACCCCAAGTGGGAGGAGTCCCACTTGGGCTCCTAGTCCAATTCGCCCCCTTCCTTTTATCGGACAGGGAAAGGGGAAAGGAAAGGGAGAAGGAGAAGGGAAGGGGGGCCGTGCCCCCTCCCCTAGTCCAATTCAGACTCCTTCCTTGGGGAGGGTGCGCCACCCTTGTGGGCTGGCTTGCCTCCCTCCTATGGCCCATGTGGCCCATATCTTCCCCGGGGGTACCGGTAACCCCCGGTACTCCAATACGTACCCGATACATTCCGAAACACTTCCAGTGTCTGAATACTATCGTCCAATATATCAATCTTTACCTCTCGACCATTTAGAGACTCCTCGTCAGGTCCATGATCTCATCTGGGACTCCAAACAATCTTCGGTCACCAAAACACATAACTAATAATACAAATCGTCATCAAATGTTTAGCGTGCGGACCCCATGGGTTCGAGAACTATGTAAACATGACCAAGCCACCTCTCCGGTCAATAACCAATAGCGGAACCTAGATGCTCATATTGGTTCCTACATATTCAAGAGAGATCTTTATCGGTCAAACTGTAATGACAACATACATCATTCCCTTTGTCATCGGTATATTACTTGCCTGAGATTCGATCGTCGGTATCTTCATACCTAGTTCAATCTCGTTACCGGCAAGTCTCTTTATGACGGAAATATGCCCTAGAGGCAATAATAAAGTTGTTATTTTATATTTCCTTATATCATGATGAATGTTTATTATCATGCTAGAATTGTATTAACCGGAAACTTGATACATGTGTGGATACATAGACAAAACACCGTGTCCCTAGTAAGCCTCTACTAGACTAGCTCGTTAATCAAAGATGGTTAAGTTTCCTAACCATAGACATGTGTTGTCATTTTATAAATGGGATCACATCATTAGGAGAATGATGTGATGGACAAGACCCATCCGTTAGCGTAGCATTACGATCGTCCAGTTTTATTGCTATTGCTTTCTTCATGACTTACACATATTCCTTTGACTATGAGATTATGCAACTCCCGAATACCAGAGGAATACCTTGTTGTGTTATCAAACGTCACAACGTAACTGGGTGATTATGAAGATGCTCTACAGGTATCTCCGAAGGTGTTTCCTGGGTTGGCATAGATCGGGATTAGGATTTGTCACTCCGAGTATCAGAGAGGTATCTCTAGGCCCTCTCAGTAATACACTTCATGAGAAGCCTTACAAGCAATGTGAATAATGAGTTAGTTACGGGATGATGCATTACGGAAAAGGTAAAGTGACTTGCCGGTAATGAGATTGAACTAGGTATGAAGATACCAACGTTCGAATCTCGGACAAGTAACAGACCAATGACAAAGGGAATGACGTATGTTGTCATTGCGGTTTGACCGATAAAGATCTTCATAGAATATGTAGGAACCAATATGAGCATCCAGGTTCCGCTGTTGGTTATTGATCGGAGATGTGTCTCGGTCATGTCTACATACTTCTCGAACCCATAGGGTCTGCACGCTTAACGTTCAATGACGATTTGTATTATGAGTTATGTGTTTTGGTGACCGAAGATTGTTCGGAGTCCCGGATGAGATCACAGACATGATGAGGAGTCTCGAAATGGTCGAGAGGTCAAGATTGATATATTGGATGAAAGTATTCAGACACCGGAATGGTTTCAGAGCGTTTTGGGAATTTATCAGAGTATCGGGGTTACCGGAACCCCCCGGGGGAAGTAATGGGCCTTATGGGCCGTAGGGGAGAGGCAGGGCAGCCCACAAGGAGTTGGCACGCCCCCTCCCATGGGGAGTCTGAATTGGACCAGGGGAGGGGGCGCGTCCCCCCTTTCCTTCTCCCTCTCCCTCTCCCTTCCCCTTCCCCCCTCCGATAAAACAAGGGGGGGGGGCGAATTGCAATTGGAGTTCTAGTAGGACTCCTCCCCCCTTGGGGGCGTGCCTAGGCCGGCCTCCTCCCTCTCCCTCCTTTATATACGGGGGGAGGGGGGCACCTCTAAGCACATCAATTGTTTCTTAGACGTGTGTGGTGCCCCCCTCCACCGTTTACTCCTCTGGTCATATTGTCGTAGTGCTTACGCGAAGCCTTGCGCGGATCACATCACCATCACCGTCACCACGCCGTCGTGCTGATGAAACTCTCCCTCGACACTTTGCTGGATTAAGAGTTCAAGGGACGTCATCGAGCTGAACGTGTGCTGAACTCGGAGGTGTCGTATGATTGGTTGAATCGAGAAGAGGTTCGACTACATCAACCGCATTAAATTAACGCTTCCGCTTTTGGTCTATGAGGGTACGTGGACACACTCTCCCCTCTCGTTGATATGCATCTCCTAGATAGATCTTGCGTGATTGTAGGATTTTTTTGAAATTGCATGCTACGTTCCCCAACACTTTGCTTGTTCCGTTATGCACCATCCTGTAACTAACTCATTAGTCACATTGCTTGCAAGGCTTATCATGATGTGCATTACCGAGAGGGCCCAGAGATACCTCTCCGATACTCGGAGTGACAAATCCTTATCTCGATATATGCCAACCCAACAAACACCTTCGGAGATACCTGTAGAGCATTTTTATGATCACCCAGTTACATTGTGACATTTGATAGCACACAAGGTATTCTTCCGGTATCCGGGAGTTGCACAATCTCATAGTCAAAGGAATATGTATAAGTCATGAAGAAAGCAATAGCAATAAAATTTAACGATCAATATGCTGAGCTAACGGAAGGGTCTTGTCCATCACATCATTCTTCTAATGATGTGATCCCGTTCATCAAATGACAACACATGTCTATGGTTAGGAAACTTAACCATCACTGATTAACGAGCTAGTCTAGTAGAGGCTTACTAGGGACATTGTGTTTTGTCTATGGATCCACACATGTATCAAGTTTCCGGTTAATAAAATTCTAGCATGAATAATAAACATTTATCATGATATAAGGAAATATAAAATAACAACTTTATTATTGCCTCTAGGGCATATTTCCTTCAAAACGCACCAGCCACAAGGGGCTGTTGCGCCCCCCATATGGGCCAGCATAAGAGGAGAAGGAAAGAGGGGAAGAGGAAGGAAAGAGTGGAATATGATTCCCCCTTCCTTCTCTCTCTCCCCCCTCTTTCCTTCCCCCTCCGAAAATATGGCAGGGAGGCGCGCGGCTTGGGAGGAGCGCAAGTAGGATTCGGTGACATGACTTAGCCGTGTGCGGCGCCCCCTCCACTGTTTACACCCCCGGTCATATCTTCGTAGTGCTTAGGCAAAGCCCTACCAGGATCACTTCACCATCACCGTCACCATGCCATCGTGCTAATGGAACTCATCTACTACATCGACATCTTGCTAGATCAAGAAGGTGAGGGATGTCACTAAGCTGAACATGTGCAGAACATGGAGGTGTCGTGCATTCGGTACTTGATCGGTTGAAGCGTGAAGAAGATCGACCACATCAACCGCGTTGAGAAACGCTTCCGCTTACAGTCTACGTGGGTATGCAGACACACTCCTCCCTTGTTGCTATGCATCTCCATGGATCGATCATTGCATGTGTGTAGAATTTTTGGTTTTCCATGCAACGGTTCCCAACAAAGCGGAGGCGTTCGCGTCCCGTCGATCACCACGCATCATCCTGGCCCGCAGGCGGTTGGGGCCTGCGGAACTTCGCCCTTGCCCTTTGGCTTCGCCTCGAAGCCAAGCCCGAGCGCGCCTTGGGCCCGGGGGCTACTGTCGGCGTTCTAGGAACTAGGGTACCTAGACCTGTCTGCCTGCAGCCCACAGCATGGCTCCCTCGACGGCTTGGTACGGCCCATCTGCAAGACCGCCAAGACAAGACCCTCACGAGGGCCCCCTGGCCTCGCGAGGTAGACGACACCAAGACCTCCAGAAGGAGCGGTATTCCCAGGCTACCTCCTGAGGAGCGGAGATTTCTATGCAGGTACCAGCCTCACGAGGCTGCCATGACGCAAGCCATGACGACCAAGGCCAGGCGGGCGCCAGTGGGCGCAGAGGAGGCAGTTTTCTCTTTGGTTCTAAGGAGGCAAGGACAGGTGTGGGTTCCCGAGGAATCGGCCAAAGGTTTCCATTATGATGCAACGAGACCAAGACCACGAGCTCGGCAGGACAGATGTCATCGCCGAGCCCACCGTTGTGTCACGACGAGAAGCTTTGCAGGTGAAGATCACCTTTCGTTAGGATAAGATGTACTACTTGTACCCTTTCAAATTGGCCATTGTGGGATCCCTTCCCGCCTACATTTCGTGGAAGAGGACCAAGGCCACTATAAATATAGGTTAGCCACCGATACGTCTCCAACGTATCTATAATTTTTGATTGCTCCATGCTATATTATCTACTGTTTTGGACTATATTGGGCTTTATTTTCCACTTTTATATTATTTTTGGGACTAACCTATTAACCGAAGGCCCAGCCCAGAATTGTCGTTTTTTGCCAATTTCAGTGTTTCGGATAAACAGAATATCAAACGGAGTCCAAATGGAATAAAATCTTCGGGAACGTGATTTTCTCACCGAACGTGATCCAGGAGACTTGGACCCTACTGCAAGGGATCAAAGAGGAGGTCACGAGGGTGGGGGCGCCCCCCTAGGGCACGCCCCCTGCCTCATGGGCCCCTCGATGCTCCACCGACGTACTCCTTCCTGCTATATATACACACGTACCCCCAAACAATCAGAACAGGAGCCAAAAATCTAATTCCACCGCCACAACTTTCTGTATCCACGAGATCCCATCTTGGGGCCAGTTCCGGAGCTCCGCCGGAAGAGGGCCGTCATCACGGAGGGCTTCTACATCATCCTAGCCCCTCCGATGAAGTGTGAGTAGTTTACCTCAGACCTTCGGGTCCATAGTTAGTAGCTAGATGGCTTCTTCTCTCTCTTTGAATCTCAATACAAAGTTCTCCCCCTCTCTTGTGGAGATCTATTCGATGTAATCTTCTTTCTGCGGTGTGTTTGTTGAGACCGATGAATTGTGGGTTTATGATCAAGTCTATCTATGAATAATATTTGAATCTTCTCTAAATCCTTTTATGTATGATTGGTTATCTTTGCAAGTCTCTTCAAATTATCCGTTTGGTTTGTCCAACTAGATTGGTAGTTCTTGCCATGGGAGAAGTGCTTAGCTTTGGGTTCGATCTTGCGGTGTCCTTACCCAGTGACAGAAGGGGCAGCAAGGCACGTATTGTACCGTTGCCATCGAGGATAACAAGATGGGGTTTATTTCATATTGCATGAATTTATCTCTCTACATCATGTCATCTTGCTTAAGGCGTTACTCTGTTTTTAACTTAATACTCTAGATGCATGCTGGATAGGGGTCGATGAGTGGAGTAATAGTAGTAGATGCGGAATCGTTTCGATCTACTTGTCACGGACGTGATGCCTATATACATGATCATGCCTAGATATTCTCATAACTATGCTCAATTCTGTCAATTGCTCAACAGTAATTTGTTCACCCACCGTAGAATACTTATGCTCTTGAGAGAAGCCACTAGTGAAACCTATGGCCCCCGGGTCTATTCTCATCATATCAATCTCCATTACTTTAATATTGTTTTGCTTTTTACTTTGCCTTTACTTTTTACTTTGCATCTTTATATCAAAAATACCAAAAATATTATATCTATCAGATCTCACTCTCGTAAGTGACCGTGAAGGGATTAACAACCCCTAATCGCGTTGGTTGCGAGTAGCTATTGCTTTGTGTAGGTACGAGGGACCTGAGCATGGGCTCCTACTGGATTGATACCTTGGTTCTCAAAAACTGAGGGAAATACTTACGCTACTCTGCTGCATCATCCCTTCCTCTTCGGGGAAAACCAACGCAAGCTCAAGACGTAGCAAGAAGGATTTCTGGCGCCGTTGCTGGGGAGTCTACGCAAAAAGTCAATATACCAAGTACCCATCACAATCCCTATCTCTCGCATTACATTATTTGCCATTTGCCTCTCGTTTTCCTCTCCCCCCCAATTCACCCTTGCTGTTTTATTCGCCCTCTCTCCCTATCCTCCCTCTCTGTTTGCCTCTTTGTTTGCTTGTCGTCATGGCTAGTCTCATATCTTCTCTGTTGTCTCCCGAGAGTGAAGTTCTAAATTTTAAACAAAGGGGGGAGAAAATCTAAAAGATGCTTGGTATAGAATTTGCAATGGTCAAAATAGATCTACCAGGAAACAATCTACCTTAGTTCTTCTTCGCAATTTTTATGTAGGTGTTAATCCTTGGTATAGATATATCCTCGATACCATTACCGGTGGGAACTTCTTGGGTAGCCATACTTTTGATTCTTATAATGCTATGATAGATTTATTTGGCTCACCACCTCTTTTGGTTAATGGAACCATGTTAACTTTGGAGCATGTTATGCAAAGACTTGAAATTATTGAAAACAAAGTTGCCACTCTTGAATCAATTGAAAATCTAGATAAAAAGATCCACAATCAAATTACTCAATATGGATCTAAGGTAGGAATGACTTTGAAAAATATTAAGGAAAAGGAACCCATAGTTAATGAGAAGATGAACTTAGATTCTACTAGAATTGATAAACTTGAGGGTATCATTACAAATTTGGGAACCGCTTTTTCTTCCATAAAAAATATTCCTAGTCCTCCTACTAAAATTGCCAAGCTTATGTATGTTCCTAAAAATAAGGGTGAATCATCTAGTAAGGAAACTGCTGATCTTAAATCTATAAGTATTCATCCCAATCTTTTTGCTATCATTAAAGAACCATTCATTACAAATGAATTTTTCGATCTTGTGCCTAAAAGTTTGATAATTAATAAAAGAAAGAAATTCCTAAAGATGGTAGATTCCTAATTGAAGAATTGCCTACCAAAGATGGCAATACCTAGATCTATCCTTGCTTGTTATGCCTAGCTAGGGGCGTTAAACGATAGCGCTTGTTGGGAGGCAACCCAATTTTATTTTTATTCCTTGCTTTTTGCTCCTGCTTAGTAATAAATACATTATTTAGCCTCTGTTTTGGTTGTGTTTTTTGTGTTTAATTAGTGTTTGTGCCAAGTAGAACCATTGGGAAGACTTGGGGAAAGTCTTGTTGAACTTGCTGTAAAAACGGAAACTTTAGTGCTCACGAGAACTGCTGTAATTTTTATTTGAAGAGTTATATTTAGTTAATTATTTTTGCAGATGATTAATAGATAAATTCCTCACGTCCAGCAATTTATTTTAGAATTTTTGGGGTTCCAGATCTTTCGCTAGCGACAGATTACTACAGACTGTTCTGTTTTTGACAGATTCTGTTTTTCGTGTGTTGTTTGCTTATTTTGATGAATCTATGGCTAGTAAAATAGTTTATAATCCATAGAGAAGTTGGAATACAGTAGGTTTAACACCAATATAAATAAATAATGAGTTCCTTACGGTACTTTTAAGTGGTCTTTTGTTTTCTTTCGCTAACGGAGCTCACGAGTTTTCTATTTTGAGTTTTGTGTTGTGAAGTTTTCAAGTTTTGGGTGAATTCTTTTGATGGATCATGGAACAAGGAGTGGCAAGAGCCTAAGCTTGGGGATGCCCATGGAACCCCCAAGATTATCCAAGGACACCAAAAAATCAAAGCTTGGGGATGCCCCGGAAGGCATCCCCTCTTTTCGTCCACTTCCATCGGTAATTTACTTGGAGCTATATTTTTATTCACCAACATGATATGTGTTTTGCTTGGAGCGTCTTGTATTATTTGTGTCTTTGTTTGTTAGTATTCCACAATCATCCTTGCTGTACACACCTTTTGAGAGAGTCATACATGAATTAAAATTTGATAGAATACTCTATGTGCTTCACTTATATCTTTTGAGCTAAGTAGTTTTGCTCTATGTGCTTCACTTATATCTTTTGAGCGTTATAATTTTGCGCTGTGTGCTTCACTTATATCTTTCGAGCTAGATAATTTTGCTCTATGTGCTTCACTTAAATCTTTTCGAGCACGGTGGTGGATTCGTTTTAAAGAAACTATTGATCTCTCATGCTTCACTTAAATTAATTTGAGAGTCTCTTAATAGCATGGTAATTTGCTTAATAATAATATGCTTGGTATTCAAGATTTGTGAAACTTTCTTTTGAGTGTGTTGAATACTAAGAAAAGATTGAAGCATGATAATTGTTTTGAGATATGGAGGTGATAATATTAAAGTCATGCTAGTTGAGTAGTTGTGAATTTAAAGAATACTTGTGTTGAAGTTTGTGATTCACGTAGCATGCACGTATGGTGAACCGTTATGTGATGAAGTAGGAGCATGATTTATTTATTGATTGTCTTCCTTATGAGTGGCGGTCGGGGATGAGCGATGGTCTTTTCCTACCAATCTATCACCCTAGGAGCATGCGCGTAATACTTTGCTTTGATAACTTCTAAATTTTTGCAATAAGTATATGAGTTCTTTATGACTAATGTTGAGTCCATGGATCATACGCACTCCCACCATTCCACCCTTGCTAGCCTCTCTAATACAGCGCAACTTTCGCCGGTATCATACACCTACCATATACCTTCCTCAAAACAGCCACCATACCTACCTATTATGGCATTTCCATAGCCATTCCGAGTTATATTGCCATGCAACTTTCCACCATCTAGTTCATCATGACACATCCATCATTGTCATATTGCTTAGCATGATCATGTAGTTGACATAGTATTTGTGGCAAAGCCACCGTTCATAATTCTTTCATACTTGTCACTCTTGATTCATTGCATATCTCGGTACACCACCGGAGGCATTCATATAGAGTCATACTTTGTTTTATTACCGAGTTGTAATCATTGAGTTGTAAATAAATAGAAGTGTGATGATCATCATTCAATAGAGCATTGTCCCAAAAAAAGGCCAAAAAAAGAAGGCCCCAAAAAATAAGGGGCAATGCTACTATCCTTTTTTTCCACACTTGTGCTTCAAAGTAGCACCATGATATAGCGAGTCTCATGTATTGTGCTTCAAAGTAGCACCATGTTCTTCATATAGAGAGTCACATATGTTGTCACTTTCATATACTAGTGGGAATTTTACGTTATAGAACTTGGCTTGTATATTCCAATGATGGGCTTCCTCAAATTGCCCTAGGTCTTCGTGAGCAAGCAAGTTGGATGCACACCCACTAGTTTCTTTTGTTGAGCTTTCATACATTTATAGCTCGAGTGCATCCGTTGCATGGCAATCCCTACTCACTCACATTGATATCTATTGATGGGCATCTCCATAGCCCGTTGATACGCCTAGTTGATGTGAGACTATCTTCTCCTTTTTGTCTTCTCCACAACCACCATTCTATTCCACCTATAGTGCTATATCCATGGCTCATGCTCATGTATTGCGTGAAAATTGAAAAAGTTTTGAAGAAGTTAGAGTATTAAACAATTGCTTGGCTTGTCATCGGGGTTGTGCATGATTTAAATACTTTGTGTGTGGAAGATGGAGCATAGCCAGACTATATGATTTTGTAGGGATAACTTTCTTTGGCCATGTTATTTTGAGAAGACATAATTGCTTTATTAGTATGCTTGAAGTATTATTATTTTCTATGTCAACACAAACTTTTGTCTTGAATCTTTTTAATCTGAATATTCATACCACAATTAAGAGGATTTGCATTGAAATTATGCCAAGTAGCACTCCGCATCAAAAATTCTCTTTTTATCATTTACCTACTCGAGGACGAGCAGGAATTAAGCTTGGGGATTCCTGATACGTCTCCAACGTATCTATAATTTTTGATTGCTCCATGCTATATTATCTACTGTTTTGGACTAAATTGGGCTTTATTTTCCACTTTTATATTATTTTTGGGACTAACCTATTAACCGGAGGCCCAGCCCAGAATTGCTGTTTTTTGCCTATTTCAGTGTTTCAGATAAACAGAATATCAAACGGAGTCCAAACGGAATAAAATCTTCGGGAACGTGATTTTCTCACCGAACGTGATCCAGGAGACTTGGACCCTACTGCAAGGGATCAAAGAGGAGGTCATGAGGGTGGGGGCGCCCACCTAGGGCGCGCCCCCTGCCTCATGGGCCCCTCGGTGCTCCACCGATGAACTCCTTCCTCCTATATATACACACGTACACCCAAACAATCAGAACAGGAGCCAAAAACCTAATTCCACCACCGCAACTTTCTATATCCATGAGATCCCATCTTGGGGCCTATTCCGGAGCTCCGCCGGAAGAGGGCCGTCATCACGGAGGGCTTCTACATCATCCTAGCCCCTTCGATGAAGTGTGAGTAGTTTACCTTAGACCTTCGGGTCCATAGTTAGTAGCTAGATGGCTTCTTCTCTCTCTTTGAATCTCAATACAAAGTTCTCCCCCTCTCTTGTGGAGATCTATTCGATGTAATCTTTCTTTTGCGGTGTGTTTGTTGAGACCGATGAATTGTGGGTTTATGATCAAGTCTATCTATGAATAATATTTGAATCTTCTCTGAATTCTTTTATGTATGATTGGTTATCTTTGCAAGTCTCTTCGAATTATCCGTTTGGTTTGGCCAACTAGATTGGTAGTTCTTGCCATGGGAGAAGTGCTTAGCTTTGGGTTCGATCTTGCGGTGTCCTTACCCAGTGATAGAAGGGGCAGCAAGGCACGTATTGTATCGTTGCCATCGAGGATAACAAGATGGGGTTTATTTCATATTGCATGAATTTATCTCTCTACATCATGTCATCTTGCTTAAGGTGTTACTCTGTTTTTAACTTAATACTCTACATGCATGCTGGATAGTGGTCGATGAGTGGAGTAATAGTAGTAGATGCAGAATCGTTTCGATCCACTTGTCACGGACGTGATGCCTATATACATGATCATGCCTAGATATTCTCATAACTATGCTCCATTCTGTCAATTGCTCAACAGTAATTTGTTCACCCACCGTAGAATACTTATGCTCTTGAGAGAAGCCACTAGTGAAACCTATGGCCCCCGGGTCTATTCTCATCATATCAATCTCCATTACTTTAATATTGTTTTGCTTTTTTACTTTGCCTTTACTTTTTACTTTGCATCTTTATATCAAAAATACCGAAAATATTATATCTATCAGATCTCACTCTCGTAAGTGACCGTGAAGGGATTGACAACCCCTAATCGCGTTGGTTGCGAGTAGCTATCGCTTTGTGCAAGTACGAGGGACTTGAGCGTGGGCTCCTACTGGATTGATACCTTGGTTCTCAAAAACTGAGGGAAATACTTACGCTACTCTGCTGCATCATCCCTTCCTCTTCGGGGAAAACCAACGCAAGCTCAAGACGTAGCAGCCACCACCGTAGAGGGGGATGAGATCCTTTCCACCCTCACTTCCTGAGCCCTCATGAGGCAGCTCCGCCACTGTACTAGTTCATCCCCAAACCTCCTCGTGAGGCCAATCCGCCACAAAGCAGGAGTAGGGTTTTACACCGCAAGGTGGCCCGAACCTGGGTAAACTATTGTGTTCATCTTCCTCCCTTCTCATGTGGATCCAGAAAGGCTATGCTATAGGGCGACGAGTTGGCGGGCTCAAGAGGTTGAGTTCTTCACACACGCCCTAGAGTTCTAACCTTTATGGGTTTGCGGAGCCCCGAATCTGAC
Source organism: Triticum monococcum (assembly GCA_034509565.1). Classification (NCBI taxonomy): domain Eukaryota; kingdom Viridiplantae; phylum Streptophyta; class Magnoliopsida; order Poales; family Poaceae; genus Triticum; species Triticum monococcum. The sequence continues at coordinate 392,306,742 of CM067841.1, forward strand.
ATTATTGCAGTTCTTTTCCTCGGTTTGCTAGTGGCCGCAATAAGAATGGTCCACATATGGGCCATTGTCACCATGGCCCTCCTACGGGCCGTAGGATCCATGGTTCATTTCCAACTTAATCATGGGCCATTGATGGGTATAAATCATTTACTGTTCATTATGGGCCAGAACCACCACAGGTCGTTAAAGGGCTAAGAGATACAAAAGGCCTCATATGGGCCGAAAGACGTCATGGTTCATACATGTGTGGAAAGTGACAATGGGCTAGAATTATATTTGATGGCCCACATGACGCTACTAGGCTGAAATCGGAAAGACCATAATGGGCTGTGAGTTACCGGGTCGTAAATGGGCTATATGCTAATAGGCCGTTAACAGGCTTTCTATGGGCCGACCCGCTAACTTTTGACCAAGTCAAACAGACCGGACTTTTTAGCCTATATGGGCCACTGTTGGACTGTGACATGTGTCGACATATCATGGATGCGTACCGTCCATTGGATGGATGACATCTGTCCCAGCGTGGAGCTGACACATGGTTCCTTCGGCCAATAAAATTTTACACATGGAAAATCACCATTGGGTCGCTCTGTTAACGGGTTATCGGATCCAAGCCGGAACCTGATAGCTTAACGACTACCCGTTACGGTGGATGCCACGTGTTGGTTACCCTTGACGAAAATACTTCCATGACATGGCATTTATCGTTATGAAAATTGACACTTTCATGAGATAATTTGAGTACTGTCATGGAACACTTCTACGACAACACATATATTACTATCTTGATTCTATCATTAAATCGTCACGGATGTAAATGCATGACAGAAAACGTGACCTACCGTGACAAGCACGTATCATCACGTAAGTGTATTTTTTGTAGTGATCACATGATATGAGTTTTGCTTGGAGCGTCTTGTATTATCGGAAGAAATACAAAGCTATAAGAATCATGTATAATAAAGTTCAAAAAAGACTCAATTACTTTAATGAATAATTATGATCATAAACCCCCAATTCATCGGATCCCAACAAACACACCGCAAAAGAAGATTACATCGGATAGAACTCCGAGAAGATTGAGGAGAAAATGGTATTGAAGATCAAAGAGAGAGAAGAAAGCCATCTAGCTACTAGCTATGGGCCCGTAGGTCTGTGGTGAACTACTCGCGCATCATCGGAAGGAAGCAAGGATGATGTAGAAGCCCTCCGTGACCGATTCTCCCTCTGACAGAATACCCAAAAAGGCCTCCAGATGGGATCGCGGAAGAACAAAAGCTTACGGTGGCAGAAAAAGTGTTCCGGGTGGCTCTCTGTTTGTTTCGGAATATTTGGGAATTTATAGAAGTGGAATTAGGTCAAACGGAGTTGCATGGGAGTCATGAGCTCAGGGGGCGTGCCTACTCCCCCGGGGCACGCCCTGTGAGCTCATGGCTTCCCGTAAATATTTTGGCCTCCTCCCGAACCTTCTAGGGTCCCTTCTAATCCAAAAAATCACTGTAAAGTTTCATCATGTTTGGCCTTTGTTTGGTACTAATTTTCTGAAAAGGCAAAAACAAGAAAAACGCGAACTGACACTTGGCACTGGATTAATAGATTAGTCCTCCAAAATGATATAAAATTTCATAAAATGCATATAAAGCATCCAAGATTGATAATATAACATGAAGCAATAAAATATTATAGATACATTGGAGACGTATCAATAGCAACCGTGTTGGGGAACATAGTATTTCAATAATTTTCCTACGATCACGCAAGATCTATCTAGGAAATGCATAGCAATGAGAAGGGAGAGTGTGTCCACGTACCCTCGTAGACCAAAAGCGGAATCATTTAGTAACGTGGTTGATGTAGTCGAACGTCTTCGCGATCCAACCGATCCTAGCACCGAACGTATGGCACCTCCGCGTTCAGCACATGTTTAGCTCGATGACGTCCCTCGATCTATTGGTCCAGTTGAGGATGAGGGAGAGTTCCATCGGCACGACGGTGTGGCGACGGTCATGATGAAGTTACCGGCGCAGGGCTTTGGTTAAGCACAACGAAGATATGACCGAGGTGTGTAACTGTGGAGGGGGCACCGCACACGGCTAAGAGAAGACTTGGTGTGTCTTTGGGGTGCCCCCTGCCCACGTATATAAAGGAGGGAGGGAGAGAGGCCGGCCCCCTAGGGGCGTGCCAAGAGTATGGAGTCCTACTAGGACTTCCAAGTCCTAGTAGGATTCCCTTTCCTTTTCGGAGCAGGAGAGAAGGAAAGAGGGAAAGAGAGAGGGAAGAGGAAATGGCAAGGGGGCACTGCCCCCTTCCCCTAGTCCAATTCAGACCCATGGGGGGCGCCACCTCCCCTTGGCCTGCCTCCTCTTTTCCCGTATGGCCCAATAAGGCCCATTACTTCTCCCGGTGAATTCCCGTAACTCCCCGGTACTCCGAAAAATACCCGAATCACTCGGGACCTTTCCAATGTCCAAATATAGCCTTCCAATATATCGATCTTTACCTCTCGACCATTTCGAGACTCCTCGTCATATCCGTGATCTCATCCGGGAGTCCGAACAAACTTCGATCATCAAATCAACTCACAATACAAATTGTCATCGAACGTTAAGCCTGCGGACACTACGGGTTCGAGAACTATGTAGACATGACCGAGACACATCTCCGGTCAATAACCAATTGCGGAACCGAGATGCTCATATTGGTTCCTACATATTCTACGAAGGTCTTTATCGGTCAAACCGCATGACGACATCGTCATTCCTTTTTTCATCGGTATGTCACTTGTCCGAGATTCGATCATCGGTATCATCATACCTAGTTCAATCTTGTTACCGGCAAGTCTCTTTACTTGGTCCGTAATGCATCATCTCGTAACTAACTCATTAGTCACATTGCTTGCAAGGCTCATAGTGATGTGCATTACCGAGAGGGCCCAGAGATACCTCTCCAGTACTCGGAGTGACAAATCCTAATCTCGATCTATGCCAACTCAACAAACACCATCGGACACACCTGTAGAGCATCTTTATAATCACACAGTTATGTTGTGACATTTGATAGCACACAAGGTGTTCCTCCGGTATTCGGGAGTTGCATAATCTCATAGTTAGAGGAACATGTATAATTCATGAAGAAAGCAATAGCAATAAAACTAAATGATCATAATGCTAAGCTAATGGATGGATCTTGTCCATCACATCATTCTCTAATGATGTGATCCCTGCTACCTCTTGAGAACTGCGTTGGTTTTCCCTTGAAGAGGAAAGGGTGATGCAGCAAAAGAGCGTAAGTATTTCCCTCAGTTTTGAGAACCAAGGTATCAATCCAGTAGGAGGCCACACGCAAGTCCCTCGTACCTACACAAACAAATAAGAACCTCGCAACCAACGCGATAAAGGGGTTGTCAATCCCTTCATGGTCACTTACGAGAGTGAGATCTGATAGAGATAATAATGATAAGATAAATATTTTTGGTATTTTTATGGTATAGATTGAAAGTAAAGATTGCAAAGTAAAATAGATTGGAAACTTATGTGATGGAAAATAGACCTAGGGGCCATAGGTTTCACTAGTGGCTTCTCTCAAGATAGCATAAGTATTACCATGGGTGAACAAATTACTGTCGAGCAATTGATAGAAAAGTGAATAATTATGAGAATATCTAGGCATGATCATGTATATAAGCATCACGTCCGTGATAAGTAGACCGACTCCTGCTTGCATCTACTACCATTACTCCACACATCGACTGCTATCCAGCATGCATCTAGAGTATTAAGTTCATAAGAACAGAGTAACGCCTTAGGTAAGATGACATGATGTAGAGGGATAAACTCAAGCAATATGATATAAACCCCATCTTTTTATCCTCGATGGCAACAATACAATATGTGTCATTTCCCTTTTTGTCACTGGGATCGAGCACCACAAGATTGAACCCAAAGCTAAGAACTTCTCCCGTTGTAAGAAAAATCAATTTAGTAGGCCAAACCAAACTGATAATTTGAAGAAAATTGCAAAGATAACCAATCATGCATAAAAGATTTTAGAGAAGAATCAAATATTGTTCATAGATATACTTGATCATAAACCCACAATTCATCGGATCTCGACAAACACACCGCAAAAAGAGTTACATCAAATAGATCTCCAAGAAGATCGAGGAGAACTTTATATTGAGATCCAAAGAGAGAGAAGAAGCCATCTAGCTAATAAAGATGGACCCGAAGGTCTGAAGTAAACTACTCACACATCATCGGAGGGGCCATGGAGTTAATGTAGAGGCCCTCCGTGATCAATGCCCCCTTAGGAGGAGCTCCGGAAAAGGCCCAAAGATGGGATCTCTTGGGTACAGAAGGTTGCGGTGGTAGAAATGGGGTTTCGTGGTGCTCCTGGATGTTTTCGGGGTATGTGAACATATATAGGAGGAAGAAGTAGGTCGGTTGAGCCACGAGGGGGAGGGTGCACCCAGGGGGGTAGGCGCGCCCCCTGCCTCGTGGCCACCTTGTTGGTTGCTTGACGTCCACTCCAAGTCCTCTGGGTCACGTTTGTTCCAAAAATCAGGCTCCCAAAGGTTTCATTCCGTTTGGACTCCGTTTGACATTCCTTTTCTACGAAACACTGATTAGCCGTGTGCGGCGCCCCCCTCCACTATTTACACCCCGGTCATATCTTCGTAGTGCTTAGGAAAAGCCCTACGAGGATCACTTCACCATCACCGTCACCATGCCATCATGCTAATGGAACTCATCTACTACATCGACATCTTGCTAGATCAAGAAGGCGAGGGATGTCACCAAGCTGAACTGTGCAGAACGCAGAGGTGCCGTGCATTCGGTACTTGACCAGTTGAAGCGCGAAGAAGATTAACCACATCAACCGCATTGAGAAACGCTTCCGCTTACGGTCCACGTGGGTATGCAGACACACTCCCCCCTCGTTGCTATGCATCTCCATGGATAGATCATTGCCTGTGCGTAGATTTTTTTGTTTTCCATGCAACGGTTCCCAACAAAGCGGAGGCATCCGCGTCCCGTCGATCACCACGCGTCATCCTGGCCCGTAGGCGGTTGGGGCCTGCGGCACTTCGCCCTTGCCCTTTGACTTCGCCTCGAAGCCAAGCCCGAGCGCGCCTTGGGCCCGAGGGCTACTGTCGGCGTTCTAGGAACCAGGGTACCCAGACCTGTCTGCCTGTGGCCCACAGCATGGCTCCCTCGACGGCCTGGTACGTCCCATTTGCAATATCGCCAAGACAAGACCCTCGTGAGGGCCCCCTGGCCTCGCGAGGCAGACGACACCAAGACCTCCAGAAGGAGCGGTCTTCCCAGGCTACCTCCTGAGGAGTGGAGATTTCTATGCAGGTACCCAGCCTCACGAGGCTGCCATGACGACCAAGGCCAGGCGGGCGCCAGCGGGCGCAGAGGAGGCAGTTTTCTGTTTGGTTCTAAGGAGGCAAGGACAAGCATGGGTTCCCGAGGAATCGGCCAAAGGTTTCCATTCTGATGCAACAAGACCAAGACCACGAGCTCGGCAGGACGGATGTCATCGCCGAGCCCACCATTGTGCCACGACGAGAAGCTTTGCAGTTGAAGATCACCTTTCTTCAGGATAAGATGTACTAATTGTACCCTTTCAAATTGGCCACTGTGGGATCCCTTCCCGCCTACATTTTGGGGAAGAGGACCAAGGCCACTATTAATATAGGTTAGCCACCACCATAAAGGGGGACTGGATCCTTTCCACCCTCACCTCCTGAGCCCTCGCGAGGCAGCTCCGCCACTGTACTAGTTCATCCCCAAACCTCCTCGTGAGGCCAATCCGCCACAAAGCAGGAGTGGGGGTTTACACCACAAGGTGGCCCAAACCTGGGTAAACTGTTTTGTTCATCTTCCTTCCCGCTCACACGAATCCGGAAAGGCTAGGCTATTGGACGACGAGTTGGTGGGCTCGAGAGGTTGAGTTCTTCGCACATGCCCTAGAGTTCGAACCTTTATGGGTCTGCGGAGCCCCGAATCTGACAGTATTGCAGTTCTTTTCCTTGGTTTGCTAGTGGCCGCAATAAGAATGGTCCACATATGGGCCATTGTCACCATGGTCCTCCTACGGGCCGTAGGATCCATGGTTCATTTCCAACTTAATCATGGGCCATTGATGGGTATAAATCATTTACTGTTCATTATGGGCCAAAACCACCATAGGTCGTTAAAGGGCTAAGAGATACAAAAGGCCTCATATGGGCCGAAAGACGTCACAGGCCATACATGTGCAGAAAGTGACAATGGGCTAGAATTGTATTTGATGGCCCACATGACGCTACTAGGCTGAAACCGGAAAGACCATAATGGGCGGTGAGTTACCGGGCCGTAAATGGGCTATATGCTAACATGCCGTTAACAGGCTTTCCATGGGCCGACCCGCTAACTTTTGACCAAGTCAAACAGGTCGGACTTTTAAGCCTATATGGACCACTGCTGGACCATGACATGTGTCGACATATCATGGATGCGTGCCGTCCATTGGATGGATGACATCTGTCCCAATGTGGAGCTGACACATGGTTCCTTTGGCCAATAAAATTTTACACATGGAAAATCACCATTGGTTCACTCTGTTAACGAGTTACAGGATCCAAGCCGAAACCTGATAGCTTAACGACGACCCGTTACTGTGGATGCCACGTGTTGGTTACCCTTGACGAAAATACTTCCATGACATGCCATTTATCGTTATGGAAATTGACACTTTTGTGAGATAATTTGAGTATTGTCATGGAACACTTCTACGACAGCACAGATATGATTATCTTGATTCTATCATTAAATCATCACGAATGTAAATGCATGACAGAAAACGTGACCTACCATGACAAACACGTATCATTGCGTAAGTGTTTTTTGTAGTGATCACATGATATGAGTTTTGCTTAGAGCATCTTGTATTATCGGAAGAAATACAAAGCTATAACAATCATGTATAATAAAGCTCAAAAAAGACTCAATTACTTTCAATGAATAATTATGATCATAAACCACAATTCATTGGATCCCAACAAACACACCGCAAAAGAAGATTACATTGGATGGAACTCCAAGAAGATTGAGGAGAACATGGTATTGAAGATCAAAGAGAGAGAAGAAAGCCATCTAGCTACTAGCTATGGGCCCGTAGGTCTGTGGTGAACTACTCGCGCATCATCGGAAGGAAGCAAGGATGATGTAGACTACCTGCGTGATCGATTCTCCCTTCGACAGAGTACCAGAAAAGGCCTCCAGATGGGATCGCGGAAGAACAGAAGCTTACAGTGGCAGAAAAAGTGTTCCGGGTGGCTCTCTGTTTGTTTCAGAATATTTGGGAATTTATAGAAGTGGAATTAGGTCAAACGGAGTTGCATAGGAGTCATGAGCTTAGGGGGCGCGCCTACTCCCCTGGGGCACACCCTGTGAGCTCATGGCTTCCCATAAATATTTTGGCCTCCCCCCGAACCTTCTAGGGTCCCTTCTAGTCCAAAAGAAATCACTGTAAAGTTTCATCGTGTTTGGACTTTGTTTGGTACTAATTTTCTGAAAAGCGAAAAACAAGCAAAAACACGAACTCGCACTAGGCACTGGATTAATAGGTTAGTCCCCCAAAATGATATAAAATTGTATTAAATGCATATAAAGCATCCAAGATTGATAATATAGCAAGAAACAATAAAATATTATAGATACGTTAGAGACGTATCAATAGCAACCGTGTTGGGGAACACAGTATTTCAATAATTTTCCTACGATCACGCAAGATCTATCTACGATATGCATAGCAACGATAAGGTAGAGTGTGTCCATGTACCCTCGTAGACCAAATGCGGAATTGTTTAGTAACACGGTTGATGTAGTCGAACGTCTTCGCGATCCAACCGATCCTAGCACCGAACGTACGGCACCTCCGCGTTCAGCACACGTTTAGCTCAATGACGTCCCTCAATCTCTTGATCCAGTTGAGGACGAGGGAGAGTTTCGTCCGCATGACGGTGTGGCGACGGTGATGATGAAGTTACCGGCGCAGGGCTTTGCCTAAGCACTACGAAGATATGACCGAGGTGTGTAACTGTGGAGGGGGCACCGCACACGGCTAAGAGAAGACTTGGTGTGTCTTTGGGGTGCCCCCTGCCCACGTATATAAAGGAGGGATGGAGAGAGGCCGGCCCCTAGGGGTGTGCCAAGAGTATGGAGTCCTACTAGGACTTCCATGTCCTAGTAGGAATCCCTTTCCTTTTCGGAGCAGGAGAGAAGGAAAGAGGGAAAGAGAGAGGGAACAGGAAAAGGCAAGGGGGGCGCCGCCCTGTTACCCTAGTCCAATTCAGACCCATGGGGGGCGCCACCTCCCCTTCGCCTGCCTCTTCTTTTCCCGTATGGCCCAATAAGGCCCATTACTTCTCCCGGTGAATTCCCGTAGCTCCCCGGTACTCCGAAAAATACCTGAATCACTCGAAACCTTTCTGATGTCCAAATATAGCCTTCCAATATATCAATCTTTAGCTCTCGACCATTTCGAGACTCATCGTCATGTCCGTGATCTCATCTGGGACTCTGAAAAAACTTCGGTCATCAAATCAACTCACAATACAAATTGTCATCAAACGTTAAGCGTGCGAACCCTACGGGTTTGAGAACTATGTAGACATGACCGAGACACATCTCCGGTCAATAACTAATAGCAGAACCTAGATGCTCATATTGGTTCCTACAAATTCTACGAAGATCTTTATCGGTCAAACCGCATGACAACATCGTCATTCCTTTTGTCATCGGTATGTCACTTGCCCGAGATTCGATCGTCGGTATCATCATACCTAGTTCAATCTTGTTACCGGCAAGTCTCTTTACTTGGTCTGTAATGCATCATCCCGTAACTAACTCATTAGTCACATTGCTTGCTAGGCTCATAGTGATGTGCATTACCGAGAGGGCCCAGAGATACCTCTCCGATACTCGAAGTGACAAATCCTAATCTCGATCTATGCCAACTCAACAAACACCATCGGACATACCTGTAGAGCATCTTTATAATCACACAGTTACGTTGTGATGTTTGATAGCACACAATGTGTTCCTCCGGTATTCGGGAGTTGCATTATCTCATAGTTAGAGGAACATGTATAATTCATGAAGAAATCAATAGCAATAAAACTAAATGATCATAATGCTAAGCTAATGGATGGATCTTGTCCATCACATCATTCTCTAATGATGTGATCCCTGCTACCTCTTGAGAACTGCGTTGGTTTTCCCTTGAAGAGAAAAGGGTGATGCAGCAAAGTAGCGTAAGTATTTCCCTCAGTTTTGATAGCCAAGGTATCAATCCAGTAGGAGGCCACAAGCAAGTCCCTCGTACCTACACAAACAAATAAGAACCTCGCAACCAACGCGTTAAAGGGGTTGTCAATCCCTTCACGGTCACTTACGAGAGTGAGATATGATAGAGATAACAATGATAAGATAAATATTTTTGGTATTTTTATGGTATAGATTGAAAGTAAAGATTGCAAAGTAAAATAGATTGGAAACTTATATGATGGAAAATAGACCCGCGGGCCATAGGTTTCACTAGTGGCTTCTCTCAAGATAGCATAAGTATTACGGTGGGTGAACAAATTCTATCGAGCAATTGATAGAAAAGCAAATAATTATGAGAATATCTAGGCATGATCATGTATATAGGCATCACGTCCGTGACAAGTAGACCGACTCCTGCCTGCATCTACTAATGTTACTCCACACATCGACCGCTATCCAGCATGCATCTAGAGTATTAAGTTCATAAGAACAAAGTAACGCCTTAGGTAAGATGACATGATGTAGAGGGATAAACTCAAGCAATATGATATAAACCTCATCTTTTTATCCTCGATGGCAACAATACAATACGTGTCGTTTCCCTTTCTGTCACTGGGATCGAGCACCGCAAGATTGAACCCAAAGCTAAGCACTTCTCCCGTTGCAAGAAAGATCAATCTAGTAGGCCAAACCAAACTGATAATTCGAAGAGACTTGCAAAAATAACCAATCATGCATAAAAGATTTCAGAGAAGAATCAAATATTGTTCATAGATAGACTTGATCATAAACCCACAATTCATCAGATCTCGACAAACACACCGCAAAAAGAGTTACATCGAATAGATCTCCAAGAAGATCGAGGAGAACTTTGTATTGAGATCCAAAGAGAGAGAAGAAGCCATCCAGCTAATAACTATGGACCCAAAGGTCTGAAGTAAACTACTCACACATCATCAGAGGGGCCATGGAGTTGATGTAGAGGCCCTCCGTGATCAATGCTCCTTCCGGCGGAGCTCCGGAAAAGGCCCCAAGATGGGATCTCTTGGGTACAGAAGGTTGCGGCAGTGGAAATAGGGTTTCGTGGTGCTCCTGGATGTTTTCGGAGTATGTGAGCATATATAGGAGGAAGAAGTAGGTTGGTTGAGCCACGAGGGTCCCACGAGGGGGGAGGGTGCGCCCAGGGGGGTAGACGCGCCCCTGCCTCGTGGCCACCTCGTTGGTTGCTTGACGTCCACTCCAAGTGCTCTGGATCACATTTGTTCCAAAAATCAGGCTTCCAAAGGTTTCATTCCGTTTGGAATCCTTTTGATATTCCTTTTCTACGAAACACTGAAATAGGCAAAAAAACAACAATTTGCACTGGGGCTTGGGTTAATAGGTTAGTCCCAAAAATAATATAAAAGTGTAAAATAAATCCCATTAACATCCAAAACAGATAATAAAATAGCATGGAACAATCAAAAATTATAGATATGTTGGAGACGTATCAGCATCCCCAAGCTTAATTCCTGCTCGTCCTCGAGTAGGTAAATGATAAAAACAGAATTTTTGATGTGGAATGCTTTCTAGCATGTTCTTCAATGTATTTTTCTCTATTGTGGCATGAATGTTCAGATCCGAAAGATTCAAGATTATAGTTTATTGTTGACATAAAAATAGTAATACTCTAAGTATGCTAATCAAGCAATTATGTCTTATCAAAATACCATTGCCAAAAAAACTTATCCCTACAAAGTCATATAGTTTGGCCATGCTTCATTTTCATCACACAAAATGCTCCCATCATTCACAACCCCGATGACAAGCCAAGCAATTGTTTCATACTTAGCCTTTTCAAACTCTTTCAACTTTTACGCAATATATGAGCGCGAGCCATGGACATAACACTATGGGTGGAATAGAATATGATGATTGAGGTTGTGTGAGAAGACAAAAAGGGAGAAAGTCTCACATTGACGCGGCTAATCAATGGGCTATGAAGATGCCCACCGATTGATGTCAATGCAAGGAGTAGGGATTGCCATGCAACGGATGCACTAGAGCTATAAATATATGAATGCTCATCAAAGAAACTAAGTGGGTGTGCATCCAACTTGCTTGCTCACGAAGACCTAGGGCATTTGAGGAAGCCCATCATTGGAATATACAAGCCAAGTTCTATAATGAAAAATTCCCACTAGTATATGAAAGTGACAAAATAAGAGACTCTCTATCATGAAGATCATGGTGCTACTTTGAAGCACAAGTGTGGAAAAAGGATAGTAACATTGTCCCTTCTCTCTTTTTCTCTCATTTTTATTTATTTATTTATTTGGGCCTTCTTTTCTCTCTTTTTATGGCCTCTTTTTTTTTCGTCCGGTGTCTCATCCCGACTTGTGGGGGAATCATAGTCTCCATCATCCTTTCCTCACATGGGACAATGTTCTAATGATGATCATCACACTCTTATTTACTTACAACACAAGAATTACAACTTGATACTTAGAACAAAATATGACTCTATGTGAATGCCTCCGGCGGTGTACCGGGATTGCAATGAATCAAGAGTGACATGTATGAAAAAATAAGCATGGTGGCTTTGCCACAAATACGATGTCAACTACGTGATCATGCAAAGCAATATGACAATGATGATGTGTGTCATAATAAATGGAACGGTGGAAAGTTGCATGGCAATATATCTCGGAATGGCTATGGAAATGCCATAATAGGCATGTATGGTGGTTGTTTTGAGGAATATATAAGGAGGCTTATGTGTGATAGAGCGTATCATATCACGGGGTTTGGATGCACCAGCGAAGTTTGCACCAACTCTCAGGGTGAGAAAGGGCAATGCACGGTACCGAGGAGGCTGCAATGATGGAAGGGTGAGAGTGCGTATAATCCATGGACTCAACATTAGTCATAAAGAACTCACATACTTATTGCAAAAATCTACAAGTCATCAAACCAAGCACTACGCGCATGCTCCTAGGGGGATAGATTGGTAGGAAAAGACCATCGCTCGTCCCCGACCGCCACTCATAAGGAAAGCAATCAAAGAACACCCCATGCTTCAAATTTGTCACACAACGTTTACCATACATGCATGCTACGGGACTTGCCAACTTCAACATAGGTATTCATCAATTTCACAATTACTCAACTAGCATACCTCTAATATTACCACCTTTATATCTCAAAACAACTATCAAGCATCCAACTTCTCTTAGCATTTAAAATTTATAACCAAAGTGAATTACCATGCTGTTCTAAAGGACTCTCAAAATGATATATAAGTGAAGCATGAGAGATCAATTATTTCTATAAAATAAAACCACCGTTGTGCTCTAAAAGATATAAGCGAAGTACTAGAGCAAAAATTATCCAACTCAAAAGATATAAGTGAAGCACATAGGATATTCTAATAAATTCTAATTCATGTGTGTCTCTTCCAAAAGGTGTGTATAGCAAGGATGATTGTGATAATATAAAAAGCAAAGACTCAAATCATACAAGACGCTCCAAGCAAAATACATATCATGTGGCGAATAAAAATATAGCTCCAAGTAAAGTTACCGATGGACGAAGACGAAAGAGGGGATGCCTTCCGGGGCATCCCCAAGCTTAGGCTTTTGGTTATCCTTGAATTTTACTTTGGTGTTCCTTGGGCATCCCCAAGCTTAGGATCTTGCCACTCGTTGTTCCATAATCCATCAAATCTTTACCCAAAACTTGAAAACTTGACAACACAAAACTTAAAAGAGAATCTCGTGAGCTCCGTTAGTAAAGGAAAACAAACCACCACTTCAAGGTACTGTAATGAACTCATTATTTATTTATATTGGTGTTAAACCTACTGTATTCCAACTTTTCTATGGTGTAGCGACCCGACCCAAATGGATCAAGTCTCTGTGCTCCGGTGTCATCCCTGGATCAATAATGCTGACACCACACAGTACTTTGAAGGATTTATAGCAAAGTAGCAATCACACACTTATTACATCGGTGTCTCAAAAGAGAACTTATTACAATAAATATGGCTTAAGGCCATCTAACATCGATAACAGCGGAAGACTTGGAAGGTAAATGGGTCCATCAACTCCAACGGCATCACTGAGTATAGAACCACGACCTAAAAGCACCTTACTCGTCGTCTGAAAAGTCTGCAACATGAAAGTTGCAGCCCGAAAATGGGTCAGCACATGGAATATGCTGGCAAGGTAACACATAGAGAGTAATGAACAGTAATGAGCTATACTATATGCATGTATGGCTGGTGGAAAGCTCTATGGTTACAGTTTTGCGTAAAGCCAGTTTTTCCCTACTGCAAAGGAATAAATTTATTTAACTATCATGGTAGTTGAACATCGAGATATCACTCACATCTGTCATGGATATCACTCACCCAATCCACGTCTACTAGCATAGCATGGCATAATAAGCAAACGTAGAAGTAACTCCCAAAGGTTTCATAATAAACAGGTAATGGGTACTACCTCATCTACTTCCCATCCCACAATTTAATTAGCTCCTAATCATGCAATGTGTGAGGATGGATCTAATGCAATAAAACTGGGTTGTAGAAAGGTATGATCAAAGTGTTACTTGCCTTGCTGATGATCCGTGAGTCCTAGAGATTCGAAGTAACAGGCGGCGCAATCCGGGTAATCTATCACAGACAAACAACAAGCATACAATAAGTACTCATCTAATGCATAGGTAAAACTCGAACAAGAGATCGAACCAGAAAGTTCAACTTAAGAACTCCGGTTGCAAAGAAAGAAAGAACCGAACAAAGCAACGGAAAACAAACGGCGGAAGAAAACAACTCGGTTCTAGCAAGTTGAAACTAGGTCAAGTTTTACAGTAGCAAAAACTTATTTAAGTTAATTAGTCGGAACGGCGGTTTCGAAACGAAACTCCAGGCGCTTGAATCACCTGATTCTGATAGACGAGCGGGGAGAAAAACTAGAACGAAGATCGGATCTGAAATCGCGATCGCGGAATAAATCCGACGAAAAGAAAAAGAAGAACGGTTAAACGAACGGACGTTCGTTAACCGAGAATAACCGGTGATCATGTTCGTTAGGACGAACGGTCCGGCGAACGGTCTCTAAACAACTAAACCGGAAACAAAACGAAAACCGATCTAGGGTTTCAGAAAAGAAAACCAAAACAAACGAAAGAAAACCGGAAAGAAGAGAAAAAGAACCGGAATGGTTTTAAGAAAAACCGAACCGAGGAAAAAGAAGAGGCGCGGCACGGCTACCTCCGGCGAGGCTCTGGCGAGGGGCTCCGGCGGGCGGTGGCGTTGGGCGGCAGCGTAAGGCGGTGGCGGCGCTAGGGCGGCGGCGGTGCAAGGCGCGGACGGCGGGGTTGCGCGGGGTGGGAGGCGGCGCGATGGTGTGAGGAGAGGGGGGGTGTGGGGGTATTTAAAGAGGGGAGGGGGGAAACTTGGGGGAGGGGGCAAGAAAAGGTGGTGGAGCGGAGTCCTACTAGGACTCTGCTTGGCGGCGGCGGTGGCTGCGCTAGGCGCGCGCGCGCGAGGGAGGCCTGGCCGGCCGGCTGGGCCTTGGCCCAGGCGGGCGCTGTGGGATTTTTTATTTTTTTATTTTTTTTAAATCGGTTACGCGCGCAGAAAAACAAAAGAAAGAAAATCTAAACGAACTCCAAAATTCCCAAAGTAAATTTTCCCCGACTCCTAAAAATGAGTCGAACAAAATGAACTTTTCTCGGGACCTAGAATGCAAATTTTGAAAACACGCATTTTTCCCTAATCCGAATAAAATGCAAATAAACACCGGAAAACAAAATTTTGATTCATTTATTAGATCTTCATTTTTCCTAGATTTGGGAAAGTCATGTTATTCCCCTCTCTCATATTTGATATTGGGAAAATAATTGAAGATGAAATAAATAAATCAAATGATCCATCTTTTCAAAGTTTGAGAAAACTCAAATATGAAAATAACGAAATCTCTAACTCTCTCCGAGGGTCCTTGAGTTGCGTGAAATTTCTAGGATCGACCAAAATGCAAGGAAATATGATATGCATGATGATCTAGTGTATAACATTCCAAATTGAAAATTTGGGATGTTACAAACCTACCCCCCCCCTTAAGATGAATCTCGCCCTCGAGATTCGGGTTGGCTAGAAAATAGGTGAGGGTGGTCCTTGAGCAAATCTTCTTCTCTCTCCCAGGTGGCTTCATCCTCGGAGTGGTGGTTCCACTGAACTTTACAAAACTTGATAACCTTGCTGTGGGTAACTCTGCTAGCAAACTCGAGAATCTTGACTGGTTTCTCCTCATACGTTAAGTCATCCTTCAACTGAATCGCTTCAAGCGGCATTGTATCTCTTAGTGGTACCTCCGCCATCTCGGCGTGACATTTCTTTAGCTGAGAAACATGGAATACATCATGAACTCCTGACAGTCCCTCTGGTAATTCCAACTTATACGCGACTTCTGCCATACGTTACAAGATCTTATATGGTCCAACGAAACGCGGTGCTAATTTTCCCTTAACTCCAAAGCGCTTAACTCCTCGTAGTGGGGATACTCGGAGATACACCCGGTCTCCAGTTTCGTAAACTGTCTCCTTGCATTTAGAATCTGCGTAGCTCTTCTGCCTGGACTGGGCTACCTTGAGCCTATCACGTATCAACTTAACTTTCCGTTCAGACTCTTTAATCAAATCCGGTCCAAAGAACTGACGGTCTCCAACTTCGTCCCATGACAACGGTGTCCTGCACCTCCTTCCGTACAAAGCTTCGAAAGGTGCCATCTTCAAACTGGTTTGGTAACTGTTGTTATAAGAAAACTCCGCATACGGCAAGTTATCGTCCCAACTAGATCCATAATCTAGTGCACAAGCTCTCAGCATATCTTCCAAAATCTAATTGACTCTCTCGGTCTGTCCATCTGTCTGCGGATGAAAAGCGGTGCTGAACTCTAGCCTGGTTCCCAAAGTTTCATGCAACTGATTCCAAAACTTTGAGGTAAATTGGGTTCCTCTGTCTGATACAATACTCCTCGGAACTCCATGCAAACAAATGATCCTAGTCATGTATATCTTTGCCAACTTAGCACTAGTGTAAGTGGTCTTGACTGGAATGAAATGTGCTACCTTCATCAAACGATCCACTACTACCCATATCGAGTCATATCCTGCCTTCGTCCTGGGTAGTCCTGTGATAAAATCCATGCCTATCTTATCCCACTTCCATTCGGGTATCGGCAATGGTTGCAGCAATCCGGCCAGCTTCTGATGCTCTGCCTTCACTCTATGACATACGTCACAAATTGCTACATAGGCTGCAATATCCTTCTTCATTCCGGTCCACCAGAATGTCTCCTTCAAATCCAAATACCTCTTGGTATTTCCTGGGTGAATCGAATATGGTGAATCATGTGCCTCTTGTAGAATCAACTTCCTGATCTCCGGGTCATTTGGCACATAAACACGGTCCTCAAACCATAGGGTATCGTGCTCATCCTCACGAAATCCCTTTGCTTTTCCTTTGCTTAGTTTCTCCTTTATAGCAGCAATTTCCTTGTCAGATTTCCGAGCTTCTCTGATTTTATCCATCAATGTTGACTGAATCTCCAATGCTGCTACATAGCCTTTCGGAACTATCTCTAAACTTAGTTCGCGAAGGTTTTCTGATAACTCCTTGGGTATTTCCTCCGTTATTAACATATTGACATGGCTCTTACGGCTCAATGCGTCAGCTACTACATTAGCTTTTCCGGGATGGTAATGCAATCTCATATCATAATCCTTGATGAGCTCCAACCATCTCCTTTGTCTGAGATTCAACTCCTTCTGCGTGAAAATGTACTTCAAACTCTTGTGATCCGTGTATACCTCACAATGATTTCCAATGAGGAAATTTCTCCATGTCTTTAATGCATGCACTACGGCTGCTAACTCCAAATCATGTGTGGCGTAATTCAACTCATGAGGCTTCAGTTGTCGTGAAGCATACGAAACAACTCTCCCTTCCTGCATAAGCACTGCTCCAAGTCCTCGACGTGAAGCGTCGCAATACACCTCATAATCCTTGGTCTGATCTGGCAAAATCAACACTGGTGAGGTAACCAATCGTTTCTTCAACTCCTGAAAACTAGCCTCACACTCCTCAGCCCATTTGAACTTGGTATCCTTCTTCAACAACTCTGTCATAGGCTTCGCAATCTTTGAAAAGTTCTCAATAAATCTCCGGTAGTATCCTGCGAGTCCAAGAAAACTCCGGATCTCTCCAACTGTCGTTGGTGCTTCCCATTCGGTTACGGTCTCAACCTTTGTGGGGTCAACTGCTATCCCTTCTCCGGATATAACGTGTCCGAGGAATCCTACTTCCTTCAACCAAAACTCACATTTGCTAAATTTGGCATATAACTGATGTTCCCTTAGTTTCTCCAAAACCAAACGCAAATGTTCTTTATGCTCTTCTTCATTCTTCGAATAAACCAGGATATCATCAATGAACACTACGACGAACTTATCCAAAAACTCCATAAACACCTTGTTCATCAGGTTCATAAAATAGGCAGGCGCGTTAGTCAATCCAAATGACATAACGGTATACTCATACAGTCCATATCTTGTGGTGAATGTTGTCTTAGGTATGTCCTGCTCTTGAATCTTCAACTGGTGGTACCCTGATCGCAAATCGATCTTGGAAAACACTTTAGCTCCTTGCAAACGATCAAACAGATCATTTATCATTGGCAGTGGGTACTTGTTCTTGATGGTTACTTCATTCAATCCACGGTAATCAACAACCATCCATAATGATCCATCCTTCTTCTCCACTAGAAGTACGGGTGATCCCTAAGGCGAAGAACTTGGGCGTATGTAACCTTTCTCCAGTAACTCCTTAATCTGATTCTTAATTTCTACCAAATCCTTTGCTGGCATCCGGTATGGTCTCTTTGATATTGGGCCTGTACCCGGCAATAACTCAATCAAAAACTCAATGTCTCTATCCGGTGGCATGCCTGGCAACTCTTCAGGAAATACATCAGGAAAATCCTTTACCACTGGTACTTCCTCCTGCACAACTCCTGTTAGGCAATTTACTTGTGTCCTATTTGGCACATGCCGGGATACATACTTGATCCTTCTTCCTTCTGGCGTTGTGAGCAAAATTGTCTTACTGGCGCAATCGATGTTTCCTCCATACATCGACAGCCAATCCATACCAAGAATTACATCCAGACCCTGGGATTCCAGAATAATTAAATCTGTTGGGAAAACATGCCTTCCTATGCTTAATGGCACTTGAAAACATCCTTGACTGGCCATGTACTCTGCTCCTGGCGAGCTTACTAGCATAGGCGTTTTAAGAATCCTAGTGGGCAGTCTATACTTTTCCACAAATCCCCTTGATATGTATGAATGTGATGCACCAGTATCGAAAAGAACGAGTGCGGTAAATGACTTAACCAAAAACTTACCGATTACTGCATCAGGCTGATCTTCAACCTCCTCCACGTTAACGTGGTTCACCTGTCCCCTATTGAAAGGGTTCGGCTTCTTCCCTGAGCTTCCATTGCCATTTCCATTCTGGCCTTCAGGACATTCATTGGCATAATGTCCGGTCTTAGAACACTTGAAATAGGTGACTTGACTCAGATCTCTCTTGGCTGGGGTTGATGGGGTGGTACGGTTCTGGCCGTTGCTTCCTTCATTCCCATTACCATTCTTGTGGCCATTGTGGTTGTGCGAACTACCTCCTCCATGGGTATGCAGAAACTGAAATCCCAATTTAGGGGTAAAACGGGGCTTCTGCTAGGCTCCAGGGTTATACTTCCCCTGTCCATACTTCCTCTTGCGGTTCTCAATCTGCTGTTGGTTCCCTTCAATCATGATGGCACGATCTACCAACTCCTGGTAGTTGTTGAAACTTGCTACCATCAACTGCATACTCAACTCATCATTTAGTCCTTCCAGAAACTTCTCCTGCTTGGTTGCATCCGTAGCAACGTCATCTGGGGCATAACGTGCTAACTTGCTGAAGTCGTCAACGTACTGGCCAACTATCCTTCCTCCTTGGCGTAAGTTGCGAAACTCATGCTTCTTCATGGCCATAGCTCCTGCTGAAACATGTGCAGTGCGGAAAGCTTGCTGGAACTGATCCCATGTGATGGTGTCAACTGGGAAGGTGGCTGTGAAATTCTCCCACCATGCTGCCGCGGGTCCTTCTAACTGATGTGCGGCAAACTTCACTTTCTCACCATTTGTGCATCCTGCAGTGGTTAACTCCCTTCCTATCTTGCGGAGCCAATCATCTGCTACTATTGGCTCGGTGCTACTAGAAAACACCGGCGGATTTAGCCTAAGGAAACGGGCTAAGTGGTCAACAGGTGGCGGTGGTGGTGGTGGGTTGTTGTTGTTGTTGTTGTTCTGCTGGTTCTGGACTAACAATTGCATCAATTGATTCTGCTGTTGGATCAACTGAGTGAGCTCCGGTGGAAATCCATTGTCACATCTCGGAGGCATCTGAGGGTTTAGAAAAGATGAGATATAAGAATAGAGTGAGGTCTAAAGAGAAAACACTACCCCAATGCACATGAGCAAATGCTCACAAAATTCACTTCATTCAATCAAACAAGGGCTTACAAACGGTCTAGATCTATCGAAAAAGTGCTCGAACTATAGTGTATACATGGGGGGAATACTACTAATATTTGGTGGTCATCTAGAAATTTGAACCGATGGAAGACTCCATGATGTCCGCTCCAGCTTCGTCTTCAAAGTCGGGTTCACTTGGATCCGAATCGGTATCGTCGAGAATGATGTAATTGTCCGGACATGCGACGTACATGTCTTCCTTCCTGGATGCTAGCTCCCTCTTGAGTTCTTCAATCTCTTGCTTAAGATCGCCATTGTGTCTTGCTAGAGCTACGATTTCGTCCATGTAGTCCTTGCGTGTAGCCTTCAGTTCTCCTTCTAGCTCGATGATCCTAGCCTTTGCATTCTTCAACTCTATCATATCATTGCACATCTGGTTCTCGTGGCGTCGAATGTGCTGGTTTAACTCCTGGATAAAAGCTGCAATGGATCTATCCTTCTTGGTACTGACTAACTCCCATTGTTCACCTCGGCGTCCGCAAATCTGGTAGATAGTGTCCTTGAGGTCTTCTTGGTAAACTTCTCCAATGCGTCCTATGGTGATATGGGCTGCCATGCTCTTTCCCAGACTCCAGGTTGGTGCATTGAAAACACTATCTATGGGCTTTGTGATTGGCGCGAATGTCCTTCCCGGAACGTGAGCTTGAATCTTCCAGCGCTCCTCTTCAGGCAGAGTGGCGTTGAAGGTTCCCGTGAAACTTGGTAATCCAATGTTTAGGTACTTGGTGACTTCCTTCAAGTGAAATCCAAAAGGTGTGCCTTCATCCGGTTGAGCGTACTTGATCTTCGCGTCCTTCATCCTAAAGGGTAGAAAAGATGAGGAGTTAGAAAATGAGGAGAGAATAGTGACCTATGGCTTTAACTTAGTGGTCGTGTCCTACGGTCAGCGTGTGCTCTGATACCATCTCTGTAGCGACCCGACCCGAATGGATCAAGTCTCTTTGCTCCGGTGTCATCCCTGGATCAGTAATGCTGACACCACACAGTACTTCGAAGGATTTATAGCAGAGTAGCAATCACACACTTATTACATCGGTGTCTCAAAAGAGAACTTATTACAATAAATATGGCTTAAGGCCATCTAACATCGATAACAGCGGAAGACTTGGAAGGTAAATGGGTCCATCAACTCCAATGGCATCACTGAGTATAGAACCACGACCTAAAAGCACCTTACTCGTCGTCTGAAAAGTCTGCAACATGAAAGTTGCAGCCCGAAAACGGGTCAGCACATGGAATATGCTGGCAAGGTAACACATAGAGAGTAATGAACAGTAATGAGCTATACTATATGCATGTATGGCTGGTGGAAAGCTCTATGGTTACAGTTTTGCGTAAAGCCAGTTTTTCCCTACTACAAAGGAATAAATTTATTTAACTATCATGGTAGTTGAACATCGAGAATGGTTGACAGCATTCCGATCCCATTTAAGTGAACAATTAAAACCCAACAATATTAATTAGAAGTAACATGATGAGATTCACATGATATTCAAGTACTAGATACTCAAGATGTCCATAACCGGGGACACGGCTAATCATGATTAGTTTGTTACACTCTGCAGAGGTTTGCGCACTTTTCCCCACAAGACTCGATCGCCTCCGTTGGGTTTCTCGCACTACACGGTGTTTAAGAAACGGATGACCGAGACACGGTCTTTCAGAAGCGCTAGCACCTTACGATGGATAGACCGATACACCTACTTTCCCCTACATCTGCTAGTCTACCCTGTAAGAGTTCGCATGACTTAGTCAACTATGCCAGAGCCCATAATGGCTTGTGGCTGCACACGTAAGTTTCTAGCATGAAAGACCTTATGATCCCTTTGAGCCTGGGTGGCGGTCCAAAAGAAAACAGGCAAGTCCTGATAGACATCAGGTGCCTCAATCCACCCAGATGTGTGTTTAAGTTGCCACCTTAGATAAACCCTTAAAATTATCAAACTCACATCTGTCATGGATATCACTCACCCAATCCACGTCTACTAGCATAGCATGGCATAATAAGCAAACGTAGAAGTAACTCCCAAAGGTTTCTTAATAAACAGGTAATGGGTACTACCTCATCTACTTCCCATCCCACAATTTAATTAGATCCTAATCATGCAATGTGTGAGGATGGATCTAATGCAATAAAACTGGGTTGTAGAAAGGTATGATCAAAGTGTTACTTGCCTTGCTGATGATCCGCGAGTCCTAGAGATTCGAAGTAACAGGCGGCGCAATCCGGGTAATCTATCGCAGACAAACAACAAGCATACAATAAGTACTCATCTAATGCACAGGTAAAACTCGAACAAGAGATCAAACCAGAAAGTTCAACTTAAGAACTCCGGTTGCAAAGAAAGAAAGAACCAAACAAAGCAACGGAAAACAAACGGCGGAAGAAAACAACTCGGTTCTAGCAAGTTGAAACTAGGTCAAGTTTTACAGTAGCAAAAACTTATTTAAGTTAATTAGTCAGAACGGCGGTTTCGAAACGAAACTCCAGGCGCTTGAATCACCTGATTCCGATAGACGAGCGGGGAGAAAAACTAGAACGAAGATCGGATCTGAAATCGCGATCGCGGAATAAATCCGACGAAAAGAAAAAGAAGAACGGTTAAACGAACGGACGTTCGTTAACCGAGAATAACCGGTGATCACGTTTGTTGGGACGAACGGTCCGGCGAACGGTCTCTAAACAACTAAACCGGAAACAAAACAAAAACCGATCTAGGGTTTCGGAAAAGAAAACCGAAACAAACGAAAGAAAACCGGAAAGAAGAGAAAAAGAACCGGAACGGTTTTAAGAAAAACTGAACCAAGGAATAAGAAGAGGCGCGGCGCGGCTACCTCCGGCGAGGGGCTCCGGCGGGCGGTGGCGTTGGGCGGCAGCAGCGACGTGAGGCGGCGGCGGCGGCGGCGTAAGGCGGCGGCGATGCTAGGGCGGCGGCGGGGTTGCACGGGGTGGGAGGCGGCGTGGTGGTGTGAGAAGAGGGGGGGGTGTGGGGGTATTTAAAGAGGGGAGGGGGGGAAACTTGGGGGAGGGGGCAAGAAAAGGTGGCAGAGCGGAGTCCTACTAGGACTCTGCTTGGCGGCGGCGGTGGCTGCGCTAGGCGCGCGCGCGCGAGGGAGGCCTGGCCGGCCGGCTGGGGCTTGGCCCAGGCGGGCGCTGCGGAATTTTTTTTAAAAAATCGGTTACGCGCGCAGAAAAACAAAAAAAGAAAATCTAAACGAACTCCAAAATTCCCAAAGTAAATTTTCCCCGACTCCTAAAAATGAGTCGAACAAAATGAACTTTTCTCGGGACCTAGAATGCAAATTTTGAAAACACGCAATTTTCCCTAATCCGAATAAAATGCAAATAAACACCGGAAAACAAAATTTTGATTCATTTATTAGATCTTCATTTTTCCTAGATTTGGGAAAGTCATGATTCCCCTCTCTCATATTTGATATTGGGAAAATAATTGAAGATGAAATAAATAAATCAAAGGATCCATCTTTTCAAAGTTTGAGAAAACTCAAATATGAAAATAACGAAATCTCCAACTCTCTCTGAGGGTCCTTGAGTTGCGTGAAATTTCTAGGATCGACCAAAATGCAAGGAAATATGATATGCATGATGATCTAGTGTATAACATTCAAAATTGAAAATTTGGGATGTTACACATGGTTCATAAACGCTATTACTAGCCATAGATTCATCAAAATAAGCAAACAACACACGAAAAACAGAATCTGTGAAAAACAAAACAGTCTGTAGTAATATGTAGGTTTCGAATACTTGTGGAGCCCCAAAAATTCTAAAATAAATTTATGGACGTGAGGAATTTATCTATTAATCATCTGCAAAAAGAATTAACTAAATAGCACTCCAGTAAAAAAATGGCAGGAAATCTCGTGAGCGCTAAAGTTTTTGTTTTTTATAGCAAGATCGCAAAGACTTTCCCCAAGTCTCCCCAAAGGTTCTACTTGGCACAAACACTAATTAAAAGCATAAAACCACATATAAACAGAGTCTAGATGAATTATTTATTACTAAATAAAATCAAAAAGCAAGAAACAAAAATATAATTGGGTTGGCTCCCAACAAGCGCTATCGTTTAACGCCCCTAGCTAGGCATAAATAATTTTAATGATGCTCGCAAGAAAGACAAGAATTGAAGCACAAAGAGAGCATCATAAAACATGTGACAATCACGTCTAAGTCTAACATACTTCCTATGCATAGGCATCTTATGGGCAAACAAATTATCAAGGCAAACAAAAACTAGCATATGCAAGGAAGCGGAAAGAAACAATAGTAATCTGAACATAACGAGAGGTAATTTAGTAACACGAAAATTTCTACAACCATATTTTCCTCTCTCATAATGATTACATGTAGGATCATAAGCAAATTCAACAAAATAGCTATCACATAAAATATTTTCAACACGATCCATATGCATGCAAAGTTGACACTCTTCCAAAATAGTGGGATTAACATTAACTAAAGTCATGACCTCTCCAAAGCCACTTTTATCAAAAACTTAATAAGATTGATCATTCTCCAAATATGTGGGATATAAATTTGACACTCTTCTGAACCCACTTTAAATAATATTTCAAACACTATTAACAATCTCATATTTATCATGGGGCTTAAATAAATTTTCAAGTTCATAAGAAGAATCACCCCAATCATGATCATTGCAACAAATAGTAGTCATAGCAAAACTAGCATCCCCAAGCTTGAGGTTTTGCATATCATTAACACAATTGTCATTAAGAGAATTTATGATAACATCATTGCAATCATGCTTGTCATCGAAGGAACTATCAAGTATGGGTGCAATAGAAACGATCTCATGTTTAACATAAGGAACTATAGCAAATTCATCTTCATAAATATTAGCATCATGGCCACAAGAATAGAAAGCATCAAGTTCATCAAGGGATATTTCAATCAAATCATCGGAATCATAATTATCTATAGATTCATGCATATCATTATTTTCTTCCGAAGCAACGGTCATTCTTTCAATAAATTCTTTGACATAGACATTATGAGCATAGTTTTCATAGCAATATTTAAGTATGTCAAGATTTTTAGATTCATAGAGAGTAAGTTCATACTTTTCAATCAAAGAAGCAACTTCATAAGAACCCTTAAAAGCAACAAATTCTTCAATTTGTTCGATATCGTAGTAACTATAAACACCCTTTGCATAAGAAGATAAGATTTCATTGTCATTAAACTCACATAGGTAGGGGAGGTGTTTTTTAGGGTTCTTAGAGCAACAAGTAAGATCACAAATTTCACAAAGATTCCAAGCATAACATAGTAATCTGTTTATTTGATCCCATAAGAGTATCCATTTTTCAGACAAACGGTGACACACAAAATGAGCATGCTCATCTAAAGATTTCCCATCAACTAGGCTAGTTGAGGTTTTAGCATGAGCGCATAAGGATCGAAGATGATCCAAGTAGAATACTTTAAGTGGATCCATATTAATAGATTTTTAGCAAGCAAAGATGCAACCAAATAGAAGGCACATGGAAACACAAAGAAAGATACATACGGGAAGAAGGCGAACGGAAAAAGGGCGAATAAAACTGCAAGGGTGAAGTGGGGGAGAGGAAAATGAGAGGCAAATGGCAAATAATGTAATGTGAGGGATAAGAGTTTGTGATGGGTACTTGGTATGTCTTGACTCGTGCGTAGACTCCCCAGCAACGGCGCCAGAAATCCTTCTTGCTACCTCTTGAGCACTGCGTTGGTTTTCCCTTGAAGAGGAAATGGTGATGCAGCAAAGTAGCGTAAGTATTTCCCTCGGGTTTTGAGAACAAAGGTATCAATCCAGTAGGAGGCCACACGCAAGTCCCTCATACCTACAAAAACAAATAAGAACCTCGCAACCAACGCGAAAAAGGGGTTGTCAATACCTTCACGGTCACTTACGAGAGTGAGATCTGATAGAGATAATAATGATAAGATAAATATTTTTGGTATTTTTATGGTATAGATTGCAAAGTAAAATAGATTGGAAACTTATATGATGGAAAATAGACCCGGGGGCCATAGGTTTCACTAGTGGCTTCTCTCAAGATAGCATAAGTATTACGGTGGGTGAACAAATTACTGTCGAGCAATTGATAGAAAAGCGAATAATTATGAGAATATCTAGGCATGATCATATATATAGGCATCAAGTCTGTGACAAGTAGACCGACTCCTGCCTGCATCTACTACTATTACCCACACATCGACCGCTATCCAGCATGCATCTAGAGTATTAAGTTCATAAGAACAGAGTAACGCCTTAGGTAAGATGACATGATGTAGAGGAATAAACTCAAGCAATATGATATAAACCCCATCTTTTTATCCTCGATGGCAACAATATAATACGTGTCGTTTCCCTTTCTATCACTGGGATCGAGCACCGCAAGATTGAACCCAAAGCTAAGCACTTCTCCCATTGCAAGAAAGATCAATCTAGTAGGCCAAACCAAACTGATAATTCGAAGAGACTTGCAAAGGTAACCAATCATGCATAAAAGATTTTAGAGAAGAATCAAATATTGTTCATAGATAGACTTGATCATAAACCCACAATTCATCAGATCTCGACAAACACACCGCAAAAAGAGTTACATCGAATAGATCTCCAAGAAGACCGAGGAGAACTTTGTATTGAGATCCAAAGAGAGAGAAGAAGCCATATAGCTAATAACCATGGACCCAAAGGTCTGAAGTAAACTACTCACACATCATCGGAGGGCAATGGAGTTGATGTAGAGGCCCTCCGTGATCAATGCCCCCTCCGGCGGAGCTCCGGAAAAGGCCCCAAGATGGGATCTCTTGGGTGTAGAAGGTTGCGGCGGTGGAAATAGGGTTTCGTGGTGCTCCTAGATGTTTTCGGGGTATGTGAACATATATAGGAGGAAGAAGTAGGTCGATTGATCCACGAGGGGGGAGGGTGCGCCCAGGGGGTAGGCGCACCCCCTGCCTCGTGGCCACCTCGTTGGTTCCTTGATGTCCACTGCAAGTCCTCTGGATCATGTTTGTTCCAAAAATCACGCTCCCGAAGGTTTCATTCCGTTTGGACTCCGTTTGATATTCCTTTTCTGCAAAACACTGAAATAGGCAAAAAAAGACAGCAATTTATACTGGGCCTTGGGTTAATAGGTTAGTCCCAAAAATAATATAAAAGTGTAAAATAAAGCCCATTAACATCCAAAACAGTTAATAAAATAGCATGGAACAATCAAAAATTATAGATACGTTGGAGACTATCAATCCCGTTCATCAAATGACAACACATGTCTATGGTTAGGAAACTTAACCATCTTTGAGTAACGAGCTAGTCAAGTAGAGGCATACTAGGGACACTCTGTTTGTCTATGTATTCACACATGTAATAAGTTTCCGGTTAATACAATTCTAGCATGAATAATAAACATTTATCATGATATAAGGAAATATAAATAACAACTTTATTATTGCCTCTAGGGCATATTTCCTTCAGTCTCCCACTTGTACTAGAGTCAATAATCTAGTTCACATCGCCATGTGATTTAACACCAATAGTTCACATCACCATGTGATTAACACCCAAAGGGTTTACTAGAGTCAACAATCAAGTTCACATTGCCATGTGATTAACACCCAAAGAGTACTAAGGTGTGATCATGTTTTGCTTGTGAGAGAAGTTTAGTCAGTGGGTCTGCCACATTCAGAGTCGTATGTATTTTGCAAATTTTCCATGTCTACAATGCTCTGCATGGAGCTACTCTAGCTAATTGCTCCCACTTTCAATATGTATCCAGATTGAGACTTAGAGTCATCTGGATTGATGTAAAAGCCTGCATCGACGTAACTCTTTACGATGAACTCTTTATCACCTCCATAACTGAGAAATATTTCCTTAGTCCTCTTAGGTAACTAAGGATAACTTTGACCGATGTCCAGTGACCCACTCCTAGATTACTATCATACCCCCTTGCCAAACTCATGGCAAGCTACACAATAGGTCTGGTACACAACATAGCATACTTCATAGAACCTATGACTGAGGCATAGGGAATGACTTTCATTATTTTTCTATTTTCTGTCGTGGTCAGGTTTTGAGTCTTACTCAACTTCACACCTTGCAACACAGGCAAGAACTCCTTCTTTGACTGTTCCATTTTTGAACTACTTCAAAATCTTGTCAAGGTATATACTCATTGAAAAATATTATCAAGCGTCTTGATCTATCTCTATAGATCATGATGCTCAATATGTAAGCAGTGTCACCAGGGTCTTTCTTTGAAAAACTCCTTTCAAACACTCCTTTATGCTTTCCAGAAAATACTACATCATTTCCGATCAACAATATGTCATTCACATATACTTATCAGAAAGGTTGTAGGCTCCCACTCACTTTCTTGTAAATACAGGCTTCACCTCAAGTCTGTCTAACACTATATGCTTTGATCAACTCATCAAAGCGTATATTCCAACTCCGAGAGGCTTGCACCAGTCCATAAATGGATCGCTGGAGCTTGCACACTTTATTAGCACCTTTAGGATCGATAAAACCTTCTGGTTACATCATATACAACTCTTCTTTAAGATATCCATTTGCCAAATTTCATAATCATAAAATGCAGCAATTGCTAACATGATTCAGACAAACTTAAGCATCGCTACAGGTGAGAAGGTCTCATCATAGTCAACTCATTGAACTTGTCGAAAACCTTTCGCAATAAGTCGAGCTTTGTGGACAGTAACATTACCATCAGCGTCAGTCTTCTTCTTGAAGATCCATTTATTATCTATGGCTTGCCGATCACCGGGCAAGTCAACCAAAGTCCACACTTTGTTCTCATACATGGATCCTATCTCAGATTTCATGGCCTCAAGCCATTGTGCGGAATCTGGGCTTATCATCGCTTCCTCGTGGTTTGTAGGTTCGTCATGGTCAAGTAACATGACCTCCAGAACAGGATTACCGTACCACTCTGGTGCGCACCTTACTCTGGTTGACCTAAGAGATTCGGTAGTAACTTGATCTGAAGTTTCATGATCATCATCATTAGCTTCCTCACTAATTGGTGTAGAGATCGCAGGAACTGATTTCTGTGATGAACTACTTTCCAATTTAGGAGAAGGTACAATTACCTCATCAAGTTCTACTTTCCTCCCACTCACTTCTTTCGATAGAAACTCCTTCTCTAGAAAGGGTCCATTCTTAGCAATGAATATCTTGTCTTCAGATCTGTGATAGAAGGTGTACCCAACTGTCTCCTTTGGGTATCCTATGAGGACACATTTCTCCGATTTGGGTTCGAGCTTATCAGGTTGAAACTTTTTCACATAAGCATTGCAACCCCAAACTTTAAGAAACGACAACTTTGGTTTCTTACCAAACCATAGTTCATACAGTGTCATCTCAACGGATTTAGATGGTGCCCTATTTAACGTGAATGCAGCTGTCTCTAATGCATAACCCCAAAACGATAGTGGTAATCAGTAAGAGACATCATAGATCGCACCATATCTAATAAAGTACGGTTACAATGTTCGGACACACCATTACACTGTGGTGTTCCAGGTAGCGTGAGTTGTGAAACTATTCCACATTGTTTCAAATGAAGACCGAACTCGTAACTCAAATATTCGCCTCCGCGATCAGATCGTAGAAACTTTATTTTTCTTTTTACAATGATTTTCCTCTTCACTCTGAAATTCTTTGAACTTTTCAAATGTTTTAGATTATATTTCATTAAGTAGATATACCCATATCTGCTCAAATCATCTGTGAAGGTCAGAAAATAATGATACCCGCCGCGAGCCTCAACACTCATCGGACCGCATACATCAGTATGTATTATTTCCAATAAGTTAGTGGCTCGCTCCATTGTTCCAGCGAATGGAGTTTTAGTCATGTTGCCCATGAGGCATGGTTTGCACGCATCAAATGATTTATAATCAAGTGATTCCAAAAGTCCATCCGCATGGAGTTTCTTCATGCACTTTATACCAATATGACCTAAACGGCAGCGCCACAAGTATGTTGCACTATCATTATCCACTTTGCATCTTTTGGCATCAATATTATGAATAGGTGTATCACTACGATCAAGATTCAACAGACCATTTATATTAAGTGTATGACCATAGAAGGTTTTATTCATGTAAACAGAACAACACCTATCTTTGACTTAATGAATAACCGTATTGCAATAAACATGATCCAATCATATGCATGCTCAACGCAAACACCAAATAACATTTATTGTAGGTTCAACACTAATCCCGAAGGTAAAAGGAGTGTGCGATGGTGATCTTATCAACCTTGGAATCATTTCCAACACACATTGTCGCCTTGCCCTTAACTAGTCTCTATTCATTTTGCAACTCTTGTTTTGAGTTACTAATCTTAGCAACTGAACTGGTATCAAATACCTAGGTGTTACTATGAACACTAGTAAAGTACACATCAATAATCTATATATCAAATATACCTTTGTTCTCTTTGCCATCCTTCTTATTCGCCAAATGTTTGGGGTAGTTCCGATTACAGTGACCATTCCTTTTGCAGTAGAAGCACTCAGTTTCAGGCTTAGGTCTAGCTTTTGGTTTCTTCACAGGAGTGGCAACTTGCTTGCCATTCTTTCTTGAAGTTCCCTTTCTTTTCCTTTGCCCCTTTTCTTGAAATTAGTGGTCTTGTTAACCATCAACACTTGATGCTCTTTCTTGATTTCTACCTTCGCCAATTTTAGCATCGCGAAGAGCTCGGGAATCGTTTTCGTCATCCCTTGCATATTATAGTTCATCACGAAGTTCCAGTAACTTCGTGATAGTGACTAGAGAACTCTATCAATCACTATCTTATGTGGAAGATTAGCTCCCACTTGATTCAAGAGATTATAGTACTCAGACATTCTGAGCACATGCTCGCTGGTTGAGCTATTCTCCTCCATCTTGTAGGCAAAGTACTTGTCAGAGGTCTCATACCTCTCGACTCGGGCATGAGTCTGAAATACCAATGTCAGCTCTTGGAACATCTTATATGCTCCGTGGCGTTCAAAATGGTTTTGAAGTCCCTGATTCTAAGCGGTAAAGTATGGCGCACTAAACTATCAAGTAGTCATCATACCGAGCTTGCCAAACGTTCATAACATCTGCATCTTCTCCTGCAATAGGTCCATCACCTAGCAGTGCATCAAGGACATAATTCTTTTGTGCAGCAATGAGGATAATCCTCAGATCATGGATCCAGTCTGCATCATTGCTACTATCATCTTTCAACTTATTTTTCTCTAGGAACATATCAAAAATAAACGGGGAGCTACATTGCAAGCTATTGATCTGCAACATAATTTGCAAATACTATCAAGACTAAGTTCATGATAAATTAAAGTTCAATTAATCATATTACTTAAGAACTCCCACTTAGATGGACATCCCTCTAGTCATCTAAATAATCACGTGATCCATATCAACTAAACCATGTCTGATCATCATGTGAGATGGAGTAGTTTTCAATGGTGAACATCTCTATGTTGATCATATCTACTATATGATTCATGTTCGACCATTCGGTCTTAGTGTTTTGAGGCCATATCTGCATATGCTAGGCTCGTCAAGTTTAACCCGAGTATTCCGCATGTGCAAAACTGGCTTGCACCCGTTGTATGTGAACGTAGAGCTTATCACACCCGATCATCACGTGGTGTCTCGGCACGACGAACTGTCGCAACGGTGCATACTCAGGGAGAACACTTATACCTTGAAATTTAGTGAGGGATCATCTTATAATGCTACCGTCGTACTAAGAAAAATAAGATGCATAAAAGACAAACATCACATGCAATCAAAATATGTGACATGATATGGCCATCATCATCTTGTGCCTTTGATCTCCATCTCCAAAGTACCGTCATGATCTCCATCGTCACCGGCATGACACCATGATCTCCATCAACGTGTCGTCACATGGTCGTCTCGCCAACTATTGCTTTTGCAACTATTGCTATCGCATAGCGATAAAGTAAAGAAATTATATAGGGCTTGCATCTTATGCAATAAAGAGACAACCATAAGGCTCCTGCTAGTTTTCGATAACTTTAACAAAACATGATCATCGCATACAACAATTTATATCTCATCACGTCTTGACCATATCACATCACAAAATGCCCTGCAAAAACAAGTTAGACGTCCTCTACTTTGCTGTTGCAAGTTTTACGTGGCTGCTACGGGCTTCTAGCAAGAACTGTTCTTACCTACGCATCAAAACCACAACGATTTTTCGTCAAGTGTGCTATTTTAACCTTCAACAAGGACCGGGCGTAGTCAAACTCTATTCAACTAAAGTTGGATAAAAAGACACCCGCTAGCCACCTGTGTGCGAAGCACGTCGGTAGAACCAGTCTCATGAACGCGGTCATGTAATGTCGGTTCGGGCCGCTTCATCCAACAATACCGCCGAATCAAAGTAAGACATTGCTGGTAAGCAGTATGACTATTATCGCCCACAACTCTTTGTGTTCTACTCAGGCATAAAACATCTACGCATAGACCAGGCTCGGATGCCACTGTTGGGGAACGCAGTATTTCAAAAAAATTCCTACGATCACGCAAGATCTATCTAGGAGATGCATAGCAACGAGAAGGGAGAGTGTGTCCACGTACCCTCGTAGACCAAAAGAGGAAGCATTTAGTAACGCGGTTGATGTAGTCGGACGTCTTCGCGATCCAACCGATCCTAGCACCGAACGCATGGCACCTCCGCGTTCAGCACACGTTTAGCTCGAAGACGTCCCTCGATCTCTTGATCCAGTTGAGGACGAGGGAGAGTTCCGTCAGCACGACGGTGTGGCGACGGTGATGATGAAGTTACCAGCACATGTCTTTGCCTAAGCACTACGACGATATGACCGAGGTGTGTAACTGTGAAGGGGGGGGGCACCACACACGGCTAAGAGAAGACTTGGTGTGTCTTTGGGGTGCCCTTGCCCACGTATATAAAGGAGGAAGGGAGAGAGGCTGGCCCCCTAGGGGCGCACCAAGAGTATGGAGTCCTACTAGGACTTCCAAGTCCTAGTAGGAATCCCTTTCCTTTTCGGAGCAGGAGAGAAGGAAAGAGGGAAAGAGAGAGGGAACAGGAAAAGGCAAGGGGGGCGCCGCCCCCTTCCCCTAGTCCAATTTGGACCCATGGGGGGCGCCACCTCCCCTTGGCCTGCCTCCTCTTTTCCCATATGGCCCAATAAGGCCCATTACTTCTCCCGGTGAATTCTCGTAACTCCCCGGTACTCCAAAAAATACCCGAATCACTCGAAAGCTTTCCGATGTCCGAATATAGCCTTCCAATATATTGATCTTTACCTATCGACCATTTCGAGACTCCTCGTCATGTCTGTGATCTCATCAGGGACTTCTAACAAACTTCAGTCATCAAATCACATAACTCATAATACAAATTGTCATCGAACGTTAAGCGTGCAGACCCTATGGGTTCGAGAACTACGTAGACATGACCGAGACACATCTCCGATCAATAACCAATAGCGGAACCGGGATGCTCATATTGGTTCCTACATATTCTACGAAGATCTTTATCGGTCAAACCGCATGACAACATACGTCATTCCTTTTGTCATTGGTATGTTACTTGCCCAAGATTCGATCGTTGGTATCATCATATCTAGTTCAATCTCATTACTGGCAAGTCTCTTTACTCAGTCCGTAATGCAGCATCCCGTAACTAACTCATTAATCACATTGCTTGCAAGGCTCATAGTGATGTGCATTACCGAGAGGGCCCAGAGATACCTCTCCAATACTCAGAGTGACAAATTCTAATCTCAATCTATGCCAACTCAACAAACACCATCGAAGACACCTGTAGAGCATATTTATAATCACATAGTTACGTTGTGACGTTTGATAGCACACAAGGTGTTCCTCTGATATTCGGGAGTTGCATAATCTCATAGTTAGAGGAACATGTATAAGTCATGAAGAAAGCAATAGCAATAAAACTAAACAATCATAATGCTAAGCTAACGTACGGGTCTTGTCCATCACATCATTCTCTAATGATGTGATCCCGTCCATCAAATGACAACACATGTCTATGGTTAGGAAACTTAACCATCTTTGATTAACGAGCTAAAGTAGAGGCATACTAGGGACACTCTGTTTGTCTATGTATTCACACATGTAATAAGTTTCCGGTTAATACAATTCTAGCATGAATAATAAACATTTATCATGATATAAGGCAATATAAATAACAACTTTATTATTGCCTCTAGCGCATATTTCCTTCACACCCCTCTCCAACGAGTTTCGTTGGCTGCTTCCCTTGAGATTCTAAGAAGATTGATTGAGCACCCCTCTCTTAGAGATTTGAGTTTAAAATTAACTGAGAAAAAATCAAGAGATATAAACTTAGATGGTGGTTGAGCATCATAGTAGATTTGAGTTGAGAGTTCTTGTACCTATCACTCCTGAGAGTCGCATACTCTCTAGACGGATAGGTGTCGGCTCAAGTGATGAAGAATAATTGTCATCTCTGAGTCAAATTCTTCAGCAACCAAGAGTCATTGTGGTTTGCAAAGGGTGACCAAGAGTAATTGTGGTCACCAAAGACAAAGTCTATCGAAGGTTTGGATATTGCCAAGAGGAACCTACGAGGAGTAAAATCAATGAAAATTCGAGGGACTTATAATTGAGGAGAATAGGACGGAGTGAGTTTATCTCCCGTGTTTAATCATAAGTCTCTCCAACCAGACGTTGCTCTTTTGCAAAAGAGTGAACCGGTGTACCAAATCATGTGTTGCCATCTAGCACCACTGGTCATTTCTATCCTAATCCATTTATTTTAGTAGTTTATTTTTGGTGTTCTTTATTGTCGATGGATATCTATCTATATATTGTGATACTTTGTCTCCCAAGCTTCTTTTTAGTACTATGATAGTGTTGGTGTTGCATATTTTCTTTTGCGGAACTTAAGGTTGTTTGTCTGTATGTTCATCTGCTTTTCATATGTTGCTACTTACTCATTGTGCCAAGTCTTGATCTAATGAACATTTCACAGTAGTGTGCATGTTTTGAATCTTTGATGTCTGTAATTCTATCTATGTTAATCTTTTGTTTATGTAGTAGTTTTGTTTCGTAGAACTGAAACTGTTCAATTCTATTTTTGAAATAGTTTTGTTTCGAGAACAGGTTTCTTTCGGAAATAGTTTTGTTTAGGAAATAGTTTTCTTTTGTTGAACTAAATATGTTTAGTTTCCAGATGTGATGTACTGGAGTATTTAAGTTTTGAAACAAATTTTAAATCTCCCATTCAGCCCTCACTGGTCGATATACTTTGGCCCTAACAATTACCCATAATGAATCGTACCCTCCTCCAAGTAGATGGCCCTCTCAGTGTTAGGCATTGCCAGCAATCACCAGAGTACTTGCCTGAGGACAAGCCAATCCACGGAGAGCAAGTGGACTTAACCTCACCTTAGGTTTGTAAAAGTAAATGTTGACACTACCTATTTTCAAGATGAAGGAGTGGGAGCTACTGATACGTCTCCAACGTTTCTATAATTTTTTATTATTTCATGCTATTATATTATCAATCTTGGATACTTTATATGACTTTTTGTGCTATTTTATATAATTTTTGGGACTAACCTATTAACCTAGTACCTAGTGCTAGTTGTTGTTTTCTGCTTGTTTTTCTAGAAAATCAGTACCAAATGGAGTCCAAACGCTACGAAATTTTTTGAAATTTTTTTTGGACACGAGAGACCCTAGAAGTTTCGGGAGGAGACCAGATGACGATCGAGGAGATGGCAAGGCAACAAGGCGCGCCCTGTTACCTCGTGGGCCCCACGAGGCTCCATTTGACCTAATTCCACTTCTATAAATTCTCAAATATTGAGAAACCAACAGAGAGCCGCCTAAAACCCTTTTTCTGTTGCCGCAAGCTTCTATTCTACCACGATCCCATCTGGAGGCCTATTATGGTACTCTGCCGAAGGGGGAATCGATCACGGAGGGCTTCTACATCATCCTTGTTGCCTTCCGATGATGCATGAGTAGTTCACGACAGACCTACGGATCCATAGCCAGTAGCTAGATGGCTTCTTCTCTCTCTTTGATCCTCAATACCATGTTCTCCACGATCTTCTTGGAGTTCTATTCGATGTAATCTTCTTTTGCGGTGTGTTTGTTGGGATCCGATAAATTGTGGGTTTATGATTAGATTATTCATTGAAAGTAATTGAGTCTTTTCTGAACTTTATTATGCAGGATTGTCATAGCTTTGTATTTCTCTCCGATCTATCCGTTTGGTTTGGCCAACTAGATTTGTTTATCTTCAGTGGGAGAGGTGCTTTGTGATGGGTTCAATCTTGCGGTGCTCTATATCCCAGTGACAGAAGGGCACAAGACACATATTGTATTGTTGTCATTAAGTATAAACCACAGGGTTCATTCATATTGATTGGGTTTACTTTGTCTACATCATGTCATCTTGCTTAAGGCGTTACTCCGTTTTTTATGAACTTAATACCATGTATGCATGTTGGATAGCGGTCGGCTGGTGGAGTAATAGTAGTAGATGCAGGCAGGAGTTGATCTACTAGTCTCGGACGTGATGCATATATACATGATCATTGTCGTGAATAAGTCATAACTATACGCTTTTCTATCAATTGCCCAATAGTAATTTGTCCACCCACCGTATGTTGTGTGTTTGAGAAAGAAGCCTCTAGTTAAAACTATGGCCACCAGGTCTACCTTTGTCATTGTAAAATCCAAAATACCTTTGCTGCAATTTTATTACTTTTATTTTACTTTGAAATTTATCCATCTACCTATATACTTGCAAGTAACGAGTTCAAGGGGATTGACAACCCTCTTGCATGCGTTGGGTGCAAATATTTGCTTTTGTGTGTGCATGTGTTATTCACGAGGCTTCGCGTGATTCTCCTATTGGTTCGATAAACCTTGATTCTCACTGAGGAAAATATTTATCTCTACTGTACTGCATCTCCCCTCCTCTTCAGGAAAATCCCAACACAGCTCACAAGTAGTAGCTACCGCTACAATACTAAGTGATGAGAAGGGAGGCTTTGTTGCATCCTAATGTAAGTATATCGAGTATGCATCAGATGCTACCACAACAGATGCGTCAAAAATGCCTGATGGCCTCTCTTTGGCAAACTCTTTGGGGTTTAATCGGGTGGAGGTGGAATCTGACTCGCAAATTGTGGTTGATTTTCTGCATCGGACAATCAAGATGGTGGGATGAGGCTTCGATGATTCTTGCAGAGTGTGTGACGTTACTTCAATGATTGGGAAGGTCAATTATACACATTGTCTTCGCATGTGCTAGCTAATTTCTTTTATTGTAATAAGACTTTGTCTAGTTGCTTTGAGGGGTCTCCTGACCAAATTGTGAGCGAGCTTGCAAATGAAGTACTCCTTATTTCTTAATAAAGCTAGCCATGATGACCTTCCCTAAAAAAGGACAATTGACCATTAACTTCTCTGGAAAAAATTCATGGAGTTAAAAAATCATAAATTTAAAAAAAAATATGTGTTTTCATAAATGTTCACTGAATTTAAAATGTGTTTTTGAATTCAAAAATTATTTATTTCAAAAGGTTCGTGAATTTCTAAAAAGTTCATGGTTTTTTAAAATGTTTATATGTTAGAAAAAATGTTCACGATTTAGAAAAGAGTTCATGGATTAAAAACATGTTCACACATTTGAGAACATTTCAGGGATTATCAAAAAGTGCATGGATTTTGCGTATCTTAAAAAATATGGATTTGAAAATAAAATCTCAAGTTTGAAAAAAGGTTCACCAATTTTTAAAAATTCCACACATTTGAGCAATATTCATGATTTTTTTTTTAATTATGAATTTGGAAATGTTCCTGGATTTAAGAATGTTTTAAAAATAAAAGTAATAAAAATGAAATAAATTTTAAAAAGTAAACCTAAAAGAAAAATTAAATTGAGAAAAAAGTTAAAAAGAACAAAAAATGATAGAAACCCCCAGCAGAAAAACGTAGAAAAGAGCAAACCGAAAACTGGTAGGATTCCAAAACCGGAACTAGTAGAAGATCACATGGACCTGCCCAGTAGGGGATGCACGTGAGCGCTACCTATACTAGAAACAAAGGAGCTCTAGTCCGGCGCCTAAAGCGTTCGAAGAGGGTGCAAGCGCCCTCGCAGATGGAAATTTGGGGTGGCCCATTAGGCTGGTCGTAACGGCGAGTATCATATACTAGTATCATACATATGATACTAGTGTATAATACTACATTCATAGTGCATAGTAGTCATAAGTTAGTATCATAGCTAATTTCATTTATTCCCATACATGATATATAGTAGCACACCATTTAATATGATACGGTATCATGATATGATACTCAATCCTCTTTTTTTTATTTAATTCTATGTCACCTTATCAAAATTTTCTAGTTGGCACGTATGATACTATCTATGATACTACCATTACGACCAACTCTATATATGAGCGCTTCGTTCGATCGCTCGATTTTTTTTGTCGGATCACTAGATGAAAAAAAGTGGTTGGTTGACCTTTGACCACGACCATGCACCACTGTCCAGGTTGTTGACTGTTGACTTTTAAATAAAAGTTAACCAAAACTCATAAAAATCATCAAAAAAAATAAAAAAAAATCGAATTTGAAAAGAGTTCATCAAATTTGAAAAAAGGTCATCAAATTTGAAAAAAAATCATCCAATATGAAAAAAGCTCACCAAAATTGCAAAAAGTTCATCTAATTTAGAAAAAAAGTTCATCAAATTTGAAAAAAATGTTCATCAAATTTAAGAAAAGTTCATCCAATTGAAAAACTTCAGCGAATTAAAAAAAATGTTGAACTCATCGCATTTGAAAAAAAATCATCGAATATAGAAAAAAAATTCATCGAATTTGAAAACAGTTAATCAAAATGGAAAAACTTCATCAATTTTGATTTGAAAAAAAATCATGAATTTAAGAAAAGAAAAAAGAAATAGGAAAAAGGAAAACATAGAGGGGCATTGTGTGTATGTAGAAACGAAAAAATGAAGCACTTATACATAAGCGTGAAGATGGTGTGGTGGCTAGGGCAGTTGGGTTGAAGCAAGGAGATTGCGAGTTGGAATCCTATCACTCTCATTCCCGAACCATTTTTGAGTTTTAGAACAGAAAAAAAACAAAAAAATGGGCCGACATGGAACTGAGGTGTAGTGTGCGTCGGTTTCTAGGTTGAAATGAAACCGGCGCCTGAAGCGCCAAATAGGGTCAGCCAGAAATAAAAGAAACAACGCCAAAGGTGCCTTACAGGAAATGGTGGCAGATCCTACCTCCCTTGACATCACGCGCCATATTGGACCCACCCAGTTGGGTTGTTTCTCGCCGGTTTTTGGAAGGATCTAAAACCTTCCTACAACATTTTTCTTTGTCTTTCTATGTTTTTCTGTTGTTGTCTTTTTTTCATTTTCTTCTCTATTTTCAATTTTACAAGAATTTTTCGATTTTTTTTAAAATTTGGAACATTTATTGAATCTATGATTTTTTTCAAAATTAAGAGAAATTTTTTAATATGCCAACATTTTCTCACAATCATTAATATTTTTTGAATCCATGAATATTATTTCAAAATCGTGAACATTTTTAAAATTTGCGAACATTTTGTCATATTTAAGAATTTTTTCAATACACAAACATTTTTTTAGAAGTCACAAAGTTGTTAACCAGGTTCTATTTTAATTTATTGCTTGAATAGAGAAGTTACCTGCAGACGCCACAACAAACATGTACTCACTATTATAAGACTATTTTTGTGCCTACTATCTAGTTCGAGTCAAAGCATAAAGCTTGTGACTAAATTTAGTGCTTGCTTATAAAAAAGAAATGTTGAAGAAAAATATTAGATTTGAATCAATATGGCACCCCTGGACCCCTTTTATTTATTAAACGAAAGCACAGTATCAGGTAGAAGTTGATTCTGCTTATGGAAAAGAAAGCGACTTCTCCAACACGTTTGCTTCCATAGGAGTCCCTTGCTTGAATAAGTGCTTGCCATGAAACCGGCATAAGCAAATTGCATGTTTGCTTCCCGTGTTGGGTCCATTTTTTGTATATCCCTAGTTGGGTCCAGTTGAACCCTTAGACAACACACAAGCTTCCATAGGAGTGAGAAGTGGAAGTACCTAACAAAAGAATCTTTTTAATACCTGAACATTTCATGATTTTTTTAATTTTTTTCAAAATCATGGACAGTTTTTGAATTTACACGATCTTTTTAAATTCACAAATATTTTTGAATATGCGAACATTTATTTTGAAATCATGATGATATTTCCACAGTGCGCGAGGGTGGAGGCTATGAGTTTGCACGCTATCTCCGGACCTGCCGCAGGAGCTATATCTCACCCAAAGCGCTGCGCGACAGGGCCTGCCCAGAACAGTAGTTGTTTTGTGTGCTTCTTTTCTATGTGGTTTTTCTTTCTTCGGTCTTTCACTGTTTGGGTCCTGTTTTTCCTGTGTCATTTTCTTTGTCCAATTTTCACTATTTAAATCGGGTTTTCTTGTTTTTTGTTTCTTATTTCTTCTGTTTTCTCTGGTTTTGCTTTTCATTTTTATGTTTCTCTTTGTTTTTTTGGTTTAACAGATTTTCTTTGGTTTTCTTTCATTTTCATTTCCCTTTTTTCTTTTAATATACATGCTACATTGTATATCATAAACATTGTACATTTATATATGCATCAAGAACATTTTTCTAACTTTAACATTTTTCGTACACACTAGCCATCTCCCAACCATAGGTATAGGAGCCACACACGTGTCCCTCTTAGCCCAGGGGCCCTCCGCCGCCGCCGCGGCAACCATGGCAGCCAGCACCGGTGACGTCATGGCCGCTAACGAGGGAGCCGACAAAGCAGTATGCAACAAGACGCCCACAGGCGTGGGACGCATCGCTTGCCCAACAACGTCGTGGTGTGGCAACGGCCAGATCCGGTGCGCAGCCGACCTTGCGCCATGCCCACAAGGCGCGAATGGGTGGCATCGCCCGGTCACGAAGGAGCTGTGGGGAAATGTAGTAGAAAACAAAAAAAATCGCCATAAGATCACCCAGGAACACTCTGAAGATGCGATGAACGGTTTGGATCAGATCGTTACCGACTCCGAATTGCAACGGAAAAAGATGAGTCAGCGTATATCGTACTTGGAGTCCCGTGAACCGTACATGAACGCTCCCGCGAACCGCCCACACACAGTCCTCGAACGGAAGGCTGAAAGCATGACCTCTCTACGAGTTGCAAGCATACAGTCTTCATGATCCAGTAGCGCTTCGCCATCCAAATCTAATCATGCCCTGAGAATTAGAGGGAGGAGAATATAACCACACTAGGCTTCTAATTATTAGGATTAGAGAATCTAGGCCAGTCTCTAATTGATCAACTAGGAGCAACTAGAACTAGAGAACTAGAGGAGGCTCCAAAACTTGTCTAGAGAGAAGGTGCAAAAGCCTCTAGTATATATAGGTTGAGGGGGGAAGGAGGGGCACCACACAAGGGGAAGGACCCCCTCCCCTTGTCCAATTCGGCCTCCCCAAGTGGGGAAAGGGGGCGCCTCCCCTATTGGGCCCTTGTGGTCCAATTCCCCTTCGACCTTTTGGGCTTTTACGACCCGTTGATATTTAATTAAACCCCCTTTGTTGAATGACTGATAGCGGAACCGTGGATGTCCGTATTGATCTTTATGAGTAAACGAATGACATTCGAGTGAACCTTTGGTTATCATGTGCTATTCCCTTTGCTTCGTGATACTTTACGAAATCTGAGGTGAGATATATCGTATCCTCTTGAGTCATACATATGCTCACAATATCGTTCTCCGCATTACTGGTTTTGTTCTTCTTTCTCGTTGACATGTTTCGACATCCCCGTGACAGGGTCACCTATGTCTGGCTAGACAATGACGGATGATGCCATCACAAGAGAGGGACCTAATAATATCTCTCCATCGTTGGAGGAGCAAATTCCACTCTCGAGCTATCTAGTCCCTTGTCAAACTTTCCGATGAACCTGTAAGTCGTCGTTATGAATCACCGTGTTACAGATAACATTTGAGCAACCCCAAAGTCCACCATACGATAAGAAGTGACTACGATACTCTCATGGTCTAAGGAAATAAAACACACGTTAACACTCTGTGTCATAACAATTGAGTTATGACGATATTATCTCAGAGTATAACAAACAAGTTTGGGTCAATTCAATATGGTCGTTCTTCTAACGTCATACTCTCAATGTTGTTTTAGGGCTATCATTACACTTAACGATATCCTAAGATCCAGAAAACATGATCACCAACAACACTTGAGACAGTATTAGAGGCAAGACTAGGAACCTATTCTTTACCTTTACTGTTTATCATTCCACATGTACATATGAGTTTTCCGCTAAATCGCTTATTCAGGATCATAGCAGTTATAGCATAGAATATAAACTCTTAATTTATGAATATGGTATAATAATACACTATTATTTTCTTTAGGGCATATTTCCAATAGTCTCCCACTTGCACTAAAGTCAATAATCTAATTAATATAGTTTCTCTAACACTTAGACTACCCACAGTGGGAGTAACATAGGTGGTAACATCATACATCTCTAGGCAAAACAAATGATGTGTCGAGTAATTAATGAGGAGAGAGAGGCATGTGGTAACATAGCTAGTTACTGTAACATCACACATACCAAGACAAGATGAGTCTACAACCTAATAAATGAAGTGTTGCATGACACCACACATATGTTACTCCCCATTATGGAGGTAGTAATATAGACTAGTAACATATGCATGTTACTAGTCAAAGTTACGATCAGTTGTGACTAGTCTTATGGCTATCCGGTGTTGCTTATGCTTTGCTCGTGGTAGAGCCTTCGTTGTCGGGTCTGACACATTCAAATCAGTGTCAACCTTGAGAACTTTCACAAAACCCTTCTCGACATACTATCAAATAATGTGATACTTGTGTTTGATGTGTCTGGTCTTCATGTGGGATCTTGGTTCCTTTGCTTGAGCAACAACACCATCATTATCACAATAGAGCGTCATCACGTTCATTGCACTTGGGACCACACCAACTTCTTCAAGAACCTACTTGATCCAGACCGCCTCCTTTGAAGCTTTTGAAGCCGCAATATACTCTGCTTCTGTCATAGAATCCGCAATCGTGTTCTGCCTAAAACTCTTCCAAACCACCACACCACCATTAAGTGAATACACATATCCTGATTGAGATTTATAGTCATCTATATCAGTCATGAAGGTAGCATCGGTGTAACCATTTACTGATGGAAATATGCCCCAGAGGCAATAATAAAATGGTTATTATTATATTTCCTAAATCATGATAAAGGTTTATTATTCATGTGGGAATTGTATTAACCAGAAACTTAAATACATGTATGGATACATAAACAAATACCGTTTCCCTAGAGAGCCTCTACTAGACTAGCTCGTTGATCAAAAGATGGTTAAGGTTTCCTAACCATAGACATGAGTTGTCATCTGATAACGGGATCACATCCTTAGGAGAATGATGTGATGGACAAGACACATCCGTTAGCTTAACATATGATCGTTTAGTTTATTACTATTGCTTTCTTAATGTCAAATACATATTCCTTCGACTATGAGATTATGCAACTCCCGGATACCGGAGGAATACCTTGAGTGCTATCAAACGTCACAACGTAACTGGGTGATCATAAAGATGCTCTACAGGTTGATACGTCTCCAACGTATCTATAATTTTTGATTGTTCCATGTTGTTATATTATCATTCTTGGATGTTTTACAATCATTTTATATCATTTTTTGGTACTAACCTATTGACATAGTGCCAGGTGCCAGTTGATGTTTTCTACTTGTTTTTTACATCGCGGGAAATCAATATCAAACGGAGTCC
Organism: Triticum monococcum; assembly: GCA_034509565.1. Classification (NCBI taxonomy): domain Eukaryota; kingdom Viridiplantae; phylum Streptophyta; class Magnoliopsida; order Poales; family Poaceae; genus Triticum; species Triticum monococcum. The sequence continues at coordinate 392,350,665 of CM067841.1, forward strand.
AAATGAAATGTAACTTTTTGTGGAATTTTTATGGACCAGAAGACACCCAACGGGCCGGAGAAGCACCTGGGGGGTGCCCCGAGGGGGCACAACCCACCAGGGAGCGCCTGGGACCCTAGGCGCGCCCAGGTGGGTTGTGCCCACCTCGGTGACCTCCCACACCACCTCTTTACTCTATAAATACCCCAATATTCCAGAAACCTCAGGTGAAGTCGATGAAAATCAATTCCAGCCGCCACAAGTTCCATAACCACCAGATCCAATCTAGACACCATCACAGAGGGGTTCATCGTCCTCATTGGTGCCTCTTCGATGATGCGTGAGTAGTTCATTGTAGACCTACGGGTCCGTAGTTAGTAGCTAGATGGCTTCCTCTCTCTCTCTCTTGATTCTCAATACAATGCTCTCTTGGAGATCTATTTGATGTAACTCTTTTTGCGGTGTGTTTGTTGGGATGGGATGAACTTTGAGTTTATGATCAGATCTATCTTTTTATCCATGAAAATTATTTGAGTCTTCTTTGATCTCTTATATGCATGATTGCTTATAGCCTTGTATTTATTCTTCGATATTTGGGTTTTGTTTGGCCAACTTGATCTATTTATCTTGCAATGGGAAGAGGTGCTTTGTGACGGGTTCGTTCTTACAATGCTTGATCCCAGTGACAGAAGGGGAACTGACACGTATGCATTGTTGCTATTAAGGATATCATGATGGGGTCTATTTCTACATAAATAGATCTTGTCTACATCATGCCATCGTTCTTATTGCATTACTCCGTTTCTCTATGAACTTAATACATTAGATGCATGCTGGATAGCGGTCGATGTGTGGAGTAATAGTAGTATATGCAGGCAAGAGTCGGTCTACTAATCTTGGACATGATGCCTATATAATGATCATTGCCTGGATATCGTCATGATTATTTGAAATTATATCAATTGCCCAATAGTAATTTGTTTACCCACCGTTTGCTATTTTTCTCGAGAGAAGCCACTAGTGAAATCTACGGCCCCGGGTCTCTTCTTTATTATATTTGCCTTCGCGGTAAATTTTTATTTGCTTTTATTTTCAGATCTATTTAACCAAAAATACAAAAAATACCTTGCTGCAATTATTATATATTTATTTTATCTCGTGTTCCCGCGAGATCTATTTATCCAATCTACTACAATTTTACCTATATTTTTACCCGTGAGGGATTGACAACCCCTCTCTTACGCCGGGTTGCAAGTATTTGTTCTTTGTGTGCAGGAGCTATTTACGTGGTGTTGCGTGGTTCTCCTACTGGTTTGATAACCTTGGTCTCATCATTGAGGGAAATACCTACCGTTGCTATCTTGCATCATCCCTTCCTCTTTGGGGAAATACCGACGTAGTTCAAGCAAGCATCACAGGTATCTCCGAAGGTGTTTGTTGAGTTGGCATATATCGAGATTAGGATTTGTCACTCCCAATATCAGAGAGGTATCTCTGGTCCCTCTTGGTAATACACATCATAACAAGCCCTGCAAGCAAATGAGTAATGAGTTAGTTACGAGATGATGTATTATGGAACGAGTAAAGAGACTTTCCGGTAACAAGATTGAACTAGGTATGGAGATATCGACGATCAAATCTCGGGCAAGTAACATACCGACAGACAAAGGGAATTACGTATATTGTCATAACAGTTCGACCGATAAAAGATCTTCACGGAATATGTAGGAATCAATATGGGCATCCAGGTCCAGCTATTGGTTATTGACCGGAGAGGTGTCTCGGTCATGACTACATAATCCTCCGAACCCGTAGAGGTGCCTCCACCTATGGACAAGTGGGTTCACCATGACCCAAGGGCTAGCATGGGCTGTGGGGAGGCGCTCTGGCCTTATTGGGCTAGGCGCACCAAGTTCTCAAAAGCCCATGTGGCTAGGGAAGGCAAAAAGGAAGGAGTCCTAGTTAGGAATAGGATTGGACTTGGAGTCCAAGTCCTCTCCCCCTTAGCTATGCCCTATGGCTTGGAGGGGCTGTTTCCTACGCCTCTCCACCTATATATAGAGGGGAGGGGGAGCCCCAAGAGGATACACCAAGCCCTTGGCGTCCTCTCTCTCCCATTACTCCGTAGTTCCACCGCCTCGTCCCGGCGACGCTTAGCAAAGCGTTGTCGGTGCTCCACCACCACCATCACCACCACGCTGTCGTGTTGATTGTGATCCCATCTAATTATCCTATCCCGCTTGCTAGATCAAGAAGGAGGAGACATCATCGAGCCGCACGTGTGCTAAACTCAGAGGTGCCGTCCGTTTGACACTAGATCGGTCGGATCGTGAATGGATCACGAAGAGTACGACTACATCAACCGCGTGATAAACGCTTCCGCTTAGCGATCTACAAGGGTATGTAGATGCTCCCCCCTCTCGTAGCTATGCATTTACATGGATAGATCTTACGTGTGCGTAGAATTTTTTGTTTTCCATGCAATGTTCCCCAACAGTGGTATTCGAGCCAGGTCTATGTGTAGATGATATGCACGAGTAGAACACAAAGAGTTGTGGGCGATGGTAGTCACAGCTTACCACCAATGTCTTATTTTGATTCGGTGGTATTGTGGCATGAGACCGGTTCCACCGACTGACATGCAACTTGTTTTGCATAAAGGTGGCTGGCGAGTGTCTGTTTCTCCTATTTTAGTTGAATCAAAATTGACTACAGTTGGTCCTTGAAGAAGATTAAAACAACAAACTTGATAAATCACTGTTGTGGTTTTTGCGTAGTTAAGAACGGTTCTTGCTAGAAGCTCATAGCAGCCACGTAAAACTTGCAACTACAAAGTAGAGGACATCTAACTTGTTTTTGTAGGGCATGTTGTGATATGATATGGTCACGACATGATGTGATATACGTTGTTGTATGAGATGATCATGTTTTATAATATCGACAACCGGCAGGAGCCTTAGGGTTGTCTCTTAATTATTGTATGAAATGCAAGCGCCATGTAATTGCTTTACTTTGTTGCTATGCATTAGCACTAGTTGTAGAAGCAATAGCTGGCAAGACGACCACGACGCAACGATAGAGATCAAGGTGTCGAGCCGATGACGATGGAGATCATGATGATGCTTTGGAGATGGAGATCAAAAGCACAAGATGATGATGGCCATATCATGTCACATATGTTGATTGCATGTGATGTTTATCCTTTATGCATCTTACTCTGCTTAGAACGACAGTAGCATTATAATATGATCCCTTCACTTAATTTCAAGACAAAGGTGTTCTCCCTGAGTATGCACCGTTGCCAAAGTTTGTCGTTTCGAAGCACCACGTGATGATCGAGTGTGATAAAATCTACGCTCACATACAATGGGTGTAAGCTAGATTTACACACGCAGAATACTTGGGTTAAACTTGGCGAGCCTAGCATGTACAAACATGCACTACCACAGGATGCTGCTAACACGACACTGCGATCAGAGAGCCTTCGACGAAACTGTGTGCGATGCAATAATCGCAAACGGTGGTGTAAAAAACCCATCAAAAAAGATGCAAAACGTTTGTGATGGAGGATGCATCAAAAACGGTTCAGATTTTAGCTGCGTGTGCGATGTAGGGCATATAATTCAGTTCAATTAATTGTTTGCGATGAGGAGGAACAAAAGAAATGGGCAGCCAGATGAAGGTGTTGCGATATAAAGCATACGGTTCGATCAGATGAATTGTTTGTGATTAGGCAACACCAAAGAAATGGTCAGCCAGATGAAGGTGTGTGCGATATATGACATGCGGTTCACTCGGATGAACTGTTCGAGTTGAGACAATAGAACAAACGGTTCAACTTAACAAGATGTGTGTGATATGCGGCAAATAGGTCTGTAATCAGAAACGTGTACGAAGACCGATAACAACACTGACGATTGCTGCTAACAAGCCGTGTGTGTTGTGAGCAAACGATTGCTGGTATACAATTGTGAGTGATTGATGAAAACATCACCGACGGGTTCCATTGTTTAGTCCGTCTGTGATGTGATTTTGTTTGTCCTCACAACATCTACGCTCTGTCTACAGAGTATCAACATATATACTTAAAAAGACAACATTGCATAACCAAATTAAGCATACAATTACACAAGTGACTACACACATAACATTTCCACACACCAAAGTAAGCAATTACATGCATACTAAACTAGGAGAAACGAGGATCTAATCATCTACTTATTGTTGTGATGATGCTTGCCATTGCTCTGCTTCCGGCTGGATCCCTGGCCGTTTTGGGGAAGGAGGCACTTCCTCATATCAACGATCCTCCTATACATGTCATAGCTTGTGTACGCCTCCTTGGACGCGTACACGACATGAGCTTTGTTGAGTTTCTCCATCCAGGCCGAGTGCCAGGCATGCTAGTCCTTGTTGCACGAATCCTTCATGTCTCTATAGTAGGGGTCGATGATGGCCTCGGTGAGGTGAACCAGTGAGTCCTTCTCATGCTCCTTGCTGCCCCAGATCTTGTATTGGCCCTGGATGTCGACAAGATTCTGGCAGGCGATGCCCGAATTCTCGAGCGCCTTTACATCATTGGTGATGTCCACCGTAGCGAACATGTAGTGGGGGCTATTGACAAACCTGGCGAAACGTTCGCAAGGCCTTGTGTCTAGGCAGTAGTGATAGACGAGGACATGGTGGCGCACGCACATCTGGGCGACGACGACCTTGGGATGAGACCCGGCATGAGCGTGGGTGTACTGGAGGTCGAACCCGACCACCTTGTACTTCTCCTCGGCAAGCAACAGCTCCATGATGTGGATGGAGTGCTCCACCCAGACCGGTTCGTTGGTGTACACCACCGAGAGGTCCATGAACCTTCATTTTTGTGAAATAAATGTAGGGCAAACCTCATTACCTTCAGCACCCTTGCTCTGAGAACAAAGAACCTGGCGAATATAATCTCCGGTCAGGTCCCTCAGTAGGAGTTCAAAGTAATTTCTGAGAGATGCAGATCTAGGCATTCGACGTGATTGTTATATTGTATCACATTATCCACCACTAGGCCTAATCTTATGTACAAAAGAAGAAAACGTGTTAGTGCCTACATGCAGTTTTGAACACTACTACAGGCCTATTTGGTTTGCAGGATTTGTAAAATGCACTAACATGCCATCTTTGATCTAACATGATTAACATGGGCATTTGATTACATTCTATAAAAATGCAGCCTTCTTCACAAGAGGTTGGAGTGGATGAAAAGTTCCCTAAGAAAACTAGTACAGATGAATCCAAAGGAGAAATGCTTATTGATTGTAACCATATGGATCAAGCAACCAATATGGGGGGCATGTATGTACTGAAATCCTACAAAAGAATCCTTCAGAAATCATAGTACATTGTCATTGTAAACTTGGAAAAAGGTGTCACAAACTGAACTCCCTTATGGTTAACATTTAACAGGAAAGGAACATCACGTCGATATATAGCTTCTCCAGGCATGGAAAGCATCTCAGGAAACTGATGTACCTCTTGAGCTTGCATTGGTTCTTCCCTTGAAGAGGAAAGGGTGATGCAGCAAAGTAGCGTAAGTATTTCCCTCAGTTTTGAGAACCAAAGTATCAATCCAGTAGGAGACAACATGATAAGCCACCGAATACCTGCACAAACAAACACCAACTTGCAACCAACGCGACAAAGGGGTTGTCAATCCCTTCACGATTATTCGCAAAGTGAGATCTGATAGAGATGGATAAACGGTAAAGTAATTTTTTGATATTTTTGGTATATGGAACAGAAAGTAAAAGATTGCAAAAGAAAGTAAACAGGAAACTAGAATTGTAGATCGGAAACTTATACGATGGAAAATTGACCCGGGGGCCATAGGTTTCACTAGTGGCTTCTCTCAAGAAAGGAATTATTACGGTGGTTTAGCAAATTACTGCCGAGTAATTGATAGAAAAGCGCAAAGTTATGACGATATATAAGGAAATGATCATGAATATAGGCATCACGTCTGTGTCAAGTAGATCGAAATGATTCTGCATCTACTACTATTACTCCACACATCGACCGACTCCTGCCTGCATCTAGAGTATTAAGTTCATAAGAATAGAGTAACGCATTAAGTAAGATGACATGATGTAGCGAGATTAACTCAAGCAATATGATGAAAACCCAAGCTTGTTATCCTCGATGGCAACAATACAATACATGTCGGTTCCCCTTCTGTCACTAGGATCGAGCACCGCAAGATTGAACCCAAAGCTAAGCACTTCTCCCATTACAAGAAAAACCAATCTAGTTGGCCAAACCAAATCGATAGTTCGAAGAGACTTGCAAAGATATCAAATCATGCTTATAAGAATTCAGAGGAGATTCAAATAATATTCATAGATAAGCTAATCATAAATCCACAATTCATTGGATCTCAGCAAACACACCGCAAAAGAGTATTACATCGAATTGATCTCCAAGAACATCGAGGAGAACATGGTATTTAGAATCAAAGAAAGAGAAGAATCCATCTAGCTACTAGCTATGGACCCGTAGGTCTGAAGTAAACTACTCACGCTTCATCGGAGAGGCAATGGTGTTGATGTAGAAGCCCTCCGTGATCGAATCCCCCTCCGGCAGGATGCCGAAAAAGGCCCCAAGATGGGATCTCACGGGTACAGAAGGTTGCGGCGGTGGAAAAGTGGTTTCGTGGCTCCCCTAGATGTATTTAGGGTATAAGAGTATATAGAGGAGGAAGATATAGGTCATGAGGTCTACGAGGGGCCCACAAGGTTGGTGGGGCGCGCCCTCCACCCTTGTGGCCGCCTCGTAGCTCTTCCGACTTGCACTCCAAGTCTCATGGGTGTCTTCTGGTCCAAGAAAGATCATCACGAAAGTTTTATTCCATTTGGACTCCATTTGGTATTCCTTTTCTATGAAACTCTAAAACAAGGAAAAAAACAGAAACTGGCACTGGGCTCTAGGTTAATAGGTTAGTCCCAAAAATCATATAAAATAGCATATTAATGCATATAAAACATCCAAAACAGATAATATAATAGCATGGAACAATAAAAAATTATAGATACATTGGAGACATATCAAGCATCCCCAAGCTTAATTCCTGCTCGTCCTCGAGTAGGTAAATGATAAAACAGAATTTTTGATGTGGAATGCTACCTAACATATTTATCCATGTAATTCTCTTTATTGTGGCATGAATGTTCAGATCCGTAAGATTCAAAACAAAAGTTTAATATTGACATAAAAACAATAATACTTCAAGCATACTAACAAAATAATTATGTCTTCTCAAAATAACATGGCCAAAGAAAGCTTATCCCTACAAAATCATATAGTTTGGCTATGCTCCATCTTCATCACATAAAATATTTAAATCATTCACAACCCCGATGACAAGCCAAGCAATTGTTTCATATTTTTGGTGTTCTCAAACTTTTTCAACTTTCACGCAATACATGAGTGTGAGCCATGGATATAGCACTATAGGCGAAATAGACGATGGTTATGGAGAAGACAAAAAGAAGGAGATAGTCTCACATCCACTAGGTGTATCAATGGGCTATGGAGATGCCCATTAATATATATCAATGTGAGTGAGTAGGGATTGCCATGCAACGGATGCACTAGAGCTATAAGTTTATGAAAGCTCAAAAATAAAACTAAGTGGGTGTGCATCCAACTCGCTTGCTCACAAAGACCTAGGGCAATTTGAGGAAGACCGTCATTGGAATATACAAGCCAAGTTCTATAATGAAAATTTCCCACTAGTATATGAAAGTGACAACATAGGAGACTCTCTATCATGAAGATCATGGTGCTACTTTGAAGCACAAGTGCGGCAAAAGGATAGTAACATTGTCCCTTCTGTCGTTTTCTCTTTTTTTATTTGGGCCTTCTCTCATTTTTTGGCCACTTTTATTTATTTATTTATTTATTTTTCATCCGGAGTCTCATCCCAACTTGTGGGGGAATCATAGTCTCCATCATCCTTTCCTCACATGGGACAATGCTCTAATAATGAAGATCATCACACTTTTATTTACTTACAACTCAAGAATTACAACTCGATACTTAGAATAAAATATGACTCTATATGCATGCCTCCGGCGGTGTATCGGGATGTGCAATGGATCAAGAGTGACATGTATAAAAAATGATGAACTGTGGATTTGCCACAAGTACGATGTCAACTATATGATCATGCAAAGCAATACGACAATGATGGAGCATGTCATAATAAATGGAATGGCTATGGAAATGCCATAATAGGTAGGTATGGTGGCTGTTTTGAGGAAGTATATGTGGTGGGTTTATGGTACCGGCGAAAGTTGCGCGGTACTAGAGAGGCTAGCAGTGGCGGAAAGGTCAGAGTGCGTATAATCCATGGACTCAACATTAGTCATAAAGAACTCACATGCTTATTGCAAAAATCTATTAGTCATCGAAACAAAGTACTATGTGCATGCTCCTAGGGGGGTAGATTGGTAGGAAAAGACCATCGCTCGTCCCCGACCACCACTCATAAGGAAGACAATAAATAAATAAATCATGCTCCGACTTCATCACATAACGGTTCACCATACGTGCATGCTACCGGACTCAAAAACTTTCACACAAGTATTTCTCAAATTCACAACTACTCACTAGCATGACTCTAATATCACCATCTTCATATCTCAAAACAATCATAAGGAATCAAACTTCTCATAGTATTCAATGCACTTTATATGAAAGTTTTTATTATATCCCTCTTGGACGCCTATCATATTAGGACTAATTTTATAACCAAAGAAAATTACCATGCTGTTCTAAAGACTCTCAAAATAATATAAGTGAAATACGAGAGATCATCAATTTCTATAAAATAAAACCCCCGACACGCTCTAAAAAGCTATAAGTGAAGCAATAGAGCAAAATTGCCTGGCTCAAAAGATAAAAGTGAAGCACATAGAGCATTCTAATAAATCACGATTCATGCATGTCTCTCCCAAAAGGTGTGTACAGCAAGTATGATTGTGGCAAAATAAAAAGCAAAGACTCAAATCATACAAGACGCTCCAAACAAAACACATATCATGTGGTGAATAAAAATATAGCCTCAAGTAAAGTTACCAATAGACGAAGACGAAAGAGGGGATGCCTTCCCGGGGCATCCCCAAGCTTAGGCTTTTTGAAATCCTTTAATATTACCTTGGGGTTCCTTGGGCATCCCCAAGCTTAGGCTCTTGCCACTCCTTATTCCATAGTCCATCAAATCCTTACCCAAAACTTGAAAACTTCACAGCATAAAACTCCAATAGAAAATTTCGTATGCTCCGTTAGTATAAGAGAATAAATCATCACTTTTGGTACTGTTGTGAACTCATTCTTCATTTATATTGGTGTAATATCTACTTTATTCCAATTTTTCCATGGTTCATACCCCCCGATACTAGCCATAGATGCATCAAAATAAGCAAACAACACGCGAAAACAGAATCTGTCAAAAACAGAACAGTCTGTAGCAATCTGGATATTTCGAATACTTATATAACTCCAAAAATTCTGAGAAATTAGGAAATCCTAGATAATTTGTTTATAAATCCTCTGCAAAAAGAATCAGTATTTTATCGCTCTTCTATTAATAATCAAAACTAATCTCCTGGGTGCAAAAGTTTCTGTTTTTCAGCAGGATCAAATCAACTGTTACCATAAGCTATCCCAAAGGTCTTACTTGGCACAAACACTAATTAGAACACAAAACCACATCTAAACAGAGGCTAGATGAAAAATTTATTGCTAAACAGGACCTAAAAAGCAAGAACAAAAAAAATTGGGTTGCCTCCCAATAAGCGTTATTGTTTAACGCCCCTAGCTAGACATTGAGATTTCAATGATGCTCACATGAAAGACAAGAATTGAAGCACATAGAGCATCATAAAACATGTGACATACACACTTTAGTCTAACATACTTCCTATGCATAGGTATTTTATAAGCAAACAAATTATCAAGGCAATCAAAAACTAGCATATGCAAGGAAGAAGAAAGAGATGATAGCAATCTCAACATGAAGAGAGGTAATTTAGTAACATGAAAATTTCTACAACCATATTTTCCTCTCTGATAATAATTACATGTAAGATCATAAGAAAATTCAACAAAATAGCTATCACATAACATATTTTCAACATGAGCCAGATGCATGCAAAGTTGACACTTTTCCAAAATAGTGGGATTAACATTAACTAAAGTCATGACCTTTCCAAACCCACTTTTATCAAAAATTGCATAAGATTGAACATTCTCCAAATATGCGGGATCTAAAGTTGACACTCTTCCAAACCCACTTTCAATATTATTGCAAGCATTATTATCAATATTATATTCATCATGGGGCTTAAATAAATTTTCAACATCATAAGAAGAATTACCCCAATCACGATCATTGCAATAAGTAGTGGACATAGCAAAACTAGCATCCCAAGCTTAGGGTTTTGTATATTATTAGCACAATTGACACTACTAGAATTTATAATAACATCGTTGCAATCATGCTTTTTATTCAAAGATCTATCGTGAATCACTTTATAAAGTACTTCATCACAATTTTCAGATTCACGAATTTCAAGAAAAACTTAATAAAGATAATCTAGCACACAAAACTCACTAGCAATTGGTTCATCATAATTGGATCTCTTAAAAATATTGGCAAGTGGATGAGGATTTATAGATCTTAGGTTCTCTGATTTGCAATAAATACACAATTATTCCAACCAAACGAGCAAATGAGCCAAATAAGACATCAAGACAAACGGAAGAGTGGCAAAGAAAAGGTAAATCTTTTCGGAAATCGTTTTAGAAGTGGGGGAGAAAACGAGAGGCGAATGGCGAATAATGTAATGCGAGGGATGAGAGTTTATGATGGTACTTGGTACGTCTTGGCTTGGCGTAGATCTCCCCGGCAACGGCGCCAGAAATCCTTCTTGCTACCTGATGTCGCTTGAAGCTACATCGGTATTTCCCCAAAGAGGAAGGGATGATGCAGCACAGCGGTGGTAGGTATTTCCCTCAGACATGAAACCAAGGTTATTGAATCAGTAGGAGAACCAAGCAACACAACGTAAACAACCCCCGCACACAAATAACAACCACTCACAACCCGATGTGTTAAAGGGGTTGTCAATTCCTTTTGGGTAACGACGCCAGAAATTGGTGCACGGACGGGAGAAAGTTGTAATAGATTGAATAAATAGATCGCGAATAAAATAAAGTGCAGCAAAGTATTTTTGTATTTTTGTGATTAATAGATATGAAAATAAATGCAATGGAAAAGTAGATCGCAAAGGCAAATAACATGAGAAAGAGACCCCGGGGGCCGTAGGTTCCATTAGTGGCTTCTCTCGAGAAAAATAGCAAATGGTGGGTGAACAAATTACTGTTGGAAAATTGATAGAACTTCAAATAATCACGACAATATCCGGGAAATGATCATTACATAGGCATCACGTCCAAGATTAGTAGACTGACTCTTGCCTGCATCTACTACTATTACTCCACACATCGACCGCTATCCAGCATGCATCTAGTGTATTAAGTTCATGGAGAAATGGAGTAACACAATAAGAACGATGACATGATGTAGACAAGATCTATCTATGTAGAGATAGACCCCATAGTTTTATGCTTAGTAGCAACGATACATACGTGTCGGTTCCCCTTCTGTCACTGGGATCAAGCACCGTAAGATCGAACCCACTACAAAGCACCTCTTCCCATTGCAAGATAAATAGATCAAGTTGGCCAAACAAAACCCAAATATCGGAGAAGAAATACGAGGCTATAAGCAATCATGCATAAAAGATATGAAAGAAACTCAAATGCTTTCATGGATATAAAAAGATAGATCTGATCATAAACTCAAAGTTCATCGATCCCAACGAACACACCGCAAAAAGAGTTACATCATATGGATCTCCAAGAGACCATTGTATTGAGAATCAAGAGAGAGAGAGAGAGAGAGAGAGCGAGAGCAAGCCATCTAGCTACTAACTACGGATCCAAAGGTCTACAAAGAACTACTCACACATCATCGGAGAGGCACCAATGGAGGTGATGAACCCCATACGAGATGGTGTCTAGATTGGATCTGGTGGTTCTGGACTCTGTGGTGGCTGGACCAATATTTCGTCAACTCCCCTAGGGTTTTGGGAATATTTGGGGTATTTATAGAGCAAAGAGGCGGTCCGGGGGCACCCGACGTGGGCACTACCATAAGTGATGTATCAAACCCATTCATATTCTGTTTTTGCATTATATCTACTATATTCCAACTTTTCTATGGCAAAACTCATCAAAGAAAACCATAGAGCCATCAAAACAAGCACACAACACAAAGAAAACAGAATCTATCAAAAATAGAATAGTCTGTAGTAATCTGGAGGTTTCGAATACTTCTGTAACTCCAAAAATTTTGAAACATTAGGACGACCTGAGCAATTTGTATATTGATCTACTACAAAATGAATGGGTATTTTATCGCTCTTTTGTTAAAAATGAGAATTATTTTGGCGAGCGCAAAAGATTTTATTTTTTTCCAGCAAGATCAAACAACTATCACCCAAGAAGATCCTAAAGGCTTTACTTGGCACAAACACTAATTAAAACACAAAAACTACAATTATAATAGTAGCATAATTGTGCTAACACTCAAAAACAGGAAGCAAAAGGGTAAAAATAAATTTTATTCATTGGGTTGCCTCCCAACAAGCGCTAGTTTTACACCCTTAGCTAGGCATAAAGCAAGGATCTAAGTTTTGTCATCCTTCTTTCGAGATCCATAAGATGCTCTCATGATTGATTCGTAAGGTGGCCTAATTCTTGTTCTAGGGAAGTGTTCCATACCCTTCCTCAAATGAAATTGGAACTTAATATTGCCTTTTTTTAATATCAATCACGACACCAATAGTGCGTAAAAATGGTCTACCAAGAATAATTGGACAAGACGGATTGCAATCAATATCAAGAACAATAAAATCTATGGGCACATAATTCCTATTTGCAAGAATAATAACATCATTAGTTCTTCTCATAGGTTTTTCATATTATAATCCGCCAAGTGCAAATTCAAAGAACATGATTCAATATCGGTAAGACCAAGCACATCACATAAAGATTTCGGAATAGTAGAAACACTAGCACCAAAGTCACACAAAGCAAAACACTCATAATTTTTAACCTAAAATTTGATAGTAGGTTCCCATTCATCATGTAATTTTCTAGGAATTGAAACTTCCAATTCCAATTTTTCTTCAAGAGCTTTTATCGTAGCATCAACAATATCTTTAGTAAAAGCTTTATTTTGTTCATAAGCATGGGGTGAATTTATCATGGATTGCAGCAAAGAAATACAATCAATCAAAGAGCAACTATCATAATTAAAGTCGTTGTAATCCAAAAGGGTGGGCACATCACTAGCTAAAGTTTTGACCTCTTCAAACCCACTTTTATCAATTTTCTCAACAAGATTTTCACCCTCCGAATTATCGGGATGCCTTCTAGCTAAAGTCGACTCTTCTCCAGTCCCTTTTTCATCAATCTTAACTTTACTAAACAAGGAATCAATAGAAGAAACACCAATCATTTTAAGATCTTCATCATTTTTATCTTCTAACGAGATTGGTTTAGTGGCCATTTGATTTACTAAGGTGGCTTGTGCATCGGATATTTTTCCTAGCAAGCTTTCAGCAAAAGCATACTTAGATTGGAGATTGCAAACTTCTCTACTAATACCATCAAGTTGTTTTGTGATAGCATCCAACACAATGGAGTGCTCCTTAAGTTCTTCAGTAAAATACTTATTGTGCTCAAATTGTGTAGTCATATACTCCTTAGTACTTTTCTCAATTTCAAGCAAAATATTGGGGGTAAGGAACATCATAATATTTTCTTTGAGGCATCATGACTATGCAAACAAGAATGCACACAAAAACAGACCCGGCAAGAAAACGGTGAACGAAAAAGAGGGACGAATAAAAACGGAAATTTTTTGTGAAGTGGAGGAGAGGAAAATGAGAGGCAAATTGCAAATAATGTAAATTGCGAGGAGATGAGATTTGTGATTAGGAACCTGGTATATGTTGAAGATCCTCCCCGGCAACGGCGCCAGAAATTCCTTTTGATGTCGCTTGAAGCTACGTCGGTATTTCCCCAAAGTGGAAGGGATAATGCAGCATAGCGGCGGTAGGTATTTCCCTTAGATATGAAACGAAGGTTATCGAACCAGTAGGAGAACCAAGCAACACAACGTAAACAACCATGCACACAAATAACAACCACTCGCAACCCGACGTGTTAAAGGGGTTGTCAATCCCTTTCAAGTAACGGCGCCAGAAATTGGTGCGCGGACGGGAGAAACTTGTAATATATTGAATAAATAGATCACGAATAAAATAAAGTGCAGCAAAGTATTTTTGGGATTAATAGATCAGGAAATAAATGCAAAGGAAAAGTAGACCGCAAAGGCAAATAATATGAGAAAGAGACCCGGGGCCGTAGGTTTCACTAGTGGCTTCTCTCGAGAAAAATAGCAAACGGTGGGTGAAAAAATTACTGTTGGGAAATTGATAGAACTTCAAATAATCATGACGATATCCAGGCAATGATCATTACATAGGAATCACGTCCAAGATTAGTAGACCGACTCCTGCCTGCATCTACTACTGTTACTCCACACATCGACTGCTATCCAGCATGCATCTAGTGTATTAAGTTCATGGAGAAACAGAGTAATGCAATAAGAGTGATGACATGATGTAGACAAGATCTATCTATGTAGAGATAGACCCCATCGTTTTATCCTTAGTAGCAATGATACATACGTGTCGGTTCCCCTTCAGTCACTGGTTCAAGCACCGTAAGATCGAACCCACTACAAAGCACCTCTTTCCATTGCAAGATAAATAGATCAAGTTGGCCAAACAAAACCCAAATATTGAAGAAGAAATATGAGGCTATAAGAGATCATGCATAAAAGAGATCAAAGAAACTCAAATACTTTCCTGGATATAAAAAGATAGATCTGATCATAAACTCAAAGTTCATTGATCCCAATAAATACACCGCAAAAAGAGTTACATCATATGGATCTCCAAGAGACCATTGTATTGAGAATCAAGAGAGAGTGGAATCCATCTAGCTACTAACTATGGACCCGAAGGTCCACAAAGAACTACTCACGCATCATCGGAGAGGTGCCAATGGAGGTGGTGAACCCCATCCGAGATGGTGTCTAGATTGGATCTGGTGGTTCTGGACTCTGTGGCGGCTGGATCAATATTTCGTCGAATCCCCTAGGGTTTTGGGAATATTGGGGTATTTATAGAGCAAAGAGCGGTCCGAGGGGCACCCGAGGTGGGCATAACCCACCAGGGCGCACCTGGGCCTCCTGGCGCACCATGGTGGGTTGTGCTCTCCTCGGAGCACCCCTAGGCGCAGCCAGGGCACATTACGTGTCTTCTGGTCCATAAAAAAACTCCATAAAGTACCGTGGCATTTGGACTCTGTTTGGTATTGATTTTTTGCGATGTAAAAAATATGGAAAAAAACAACAACTGGCACTTGGCACTATGTCAATAGGTTAGTACCAAAAAATGATATAAAATAACTATAATATGATTATAAAACATCCAAGATTGATAATATAATAGCATGGAACAATTAAAAATTATAGATACGTTGGAGACATATCACTACCTCTTGAGCTTGCGTTGGTTTTTCCCTTGAAGAGGAAAGGGTGATGCAACAAAGTAGCGTAAGTATTTCCCTCAGTTTTGAGAATCAAGCTATCAATCCATTAGGAGACAACGCGACAAGCCACTGAATACCTACACAAACAAACACCAACTTGCAACCAACACGACAAAGGGGTTGTCAATCTCTTCACTGTTATTCGCAAAGTGAGATCTGATAGAGATGGATAAACGGTAAAGTAATATTTTTGGTATTTTTGGTTTACGGAACAGAAAGTAAAAGATTGCAAAAGAAAGTAAGAAGGAAACTAGAATTATAGATCAGAAACTTATATGATGGAAAATAGACCCGGGGCTATAGGTTTCACTAGTGGCTTCTCTCAAGAAAGGAATTATTACGATGGGTGAACAAATTACTGCCGAGCAATTGATAGAAAATCGCAAAGTTATGACGATATCTAAGGCAATGATCATGAATATAGGCATCACGTCTGTCTCAAGTAGACTGAAACGATTCCGCATCTACTACTATTACTCCACACATCGACCGACTCCTGCTTGCATCTAGAGTATTAAGTTCATAAGAACAGAGTAACGCATTAAGTAAGATGACATGATGTAGCGGGATTAACTCAAGCAATATGATGAAAACCCCATCTTGTTATCCTCGATGGCAACAATACAATACGTGTCGTTTCCCCTTCTCTCACTAGGATCGAGCACCGCAAGATTGAACCCAAAGCTAAGCACTTCTCCCATTGCAAGAAAAACCAATCTGGTTGGCCAAACCAAATCGATAGTTCAAAGAGACTTGCAAAGATATCAAATCATGCATATCAGAATTCAGAGGAGATTCAAATAATATTCATAGATAAGCTGATCATAAATCCACAATTCATCGGATCTCAGCAAACACACCGCAAAAGCGTATTACATCTAATAGATCTCCAAGAACATCGAGGAGAACATGGTATTGAGAATCAAAGAGAGAGAAGAAGCCATCTAGCTACTAGCTATGGACACGCAGGTCTGAAGTAAACTACTCACGCTTCATCGGAGAGGCAATGGTGTTGATGTAGAAGCCCTCTGTGATCGAATCCCCCTCCGACAGGATGCCGGAAAAGGCCCCAAGATGGGATCTCATGGGTACAGAAGGTTGCGGCAGTGGAAAAGTGGTTTCGTGGCTCCCCTGGATGTTTTGGGGGTGTAAGAGTATATATAGGAGGAAGATCTGGGTCTGGAGGTCTACAAGGGGCCCACAAGGTTGGGGGCGCGCCCTACCCCCTGGGCGCGCCCTCCACCCTTGTGGCCGCCTCGTGGCTCTTCCGACTCGCACTCCAAGTCTCCTGGGTGTCTTCTGGTCCAAGAAAGATCATCGCAAAAGTTTTATTCCGTTTGGCTCCGTTTGGTATTCCTTTTATGAGAAACTCTAAAACAAGGAAAAAACATAAACTAGCACTGGGCTCTAGGTTAATAGGTTAGTCCCAAAAATCATATAAAATAGCATATTAATGCATAGAAAACATCCAAGATAGATAATATAATAGCATGGAACAACAAAAAATTATAGATACGTTGGAGACGTATCAACTGACAACTTTCTCCAGGTTGGGGCCGATAGATTCTAGTGCCAAGACCTTCCTTGTGCGCAGTTTCGGGGTCAAGCCTGTCAGAATCATTTTCTGAATGACAGAAGAACAAACATCTTCAAAACTAGAAATAATGTTAATTTGTAGGAGAGGTAGAAGGCAGTTGTTGTACCTGAACGGGTGTGGATCCAATAACAAGTTCGGTGTATTTGTCAGATGAGTAGCCCACCACTGTCAATTTTGGCGTAGAAATGACATTGATTCTTGTTGGACCTTCTTGATCAACTACAAGTAATCTATCAAGTGCAGGTGTGTCCTCAATGACCATACCGTGGTACACATCTTGTGATGTCTTCCTGCCGCACCAGCAACACACATAAATAGTTCGGAGAGTCATGGAGGTGATGTGGAAGGTACTCAACCCATTGATCGCCTGAAGACGAAGGTACTCGAGTGCAGTACAACCATGGAGCAGGTGCTCCATGTCACCATTTCAGAGGCAGACAACGACGAGCTCGAGGTGCTTCAGTCATGGTAGAATAAGAGCGAGCGCGTCATTAAGGGGGATGGCAGTTCCTGAACTTGGCGACGCGCAACATGGGCGCGAGGCGGAGTGCGGACGTTGGCAGCGAGTGCATATGCCCATAATCAAAAGTGAGCTCCTTGAGCTGATCTAGGGTGGGGGATCGGAACCAGTCGTCAAGCTTGGCTTGGTCCCTGTTGTTGGAAGGGAACTTCCCATTCTAAGGCCTCTGGTTGGGCCAAGGTGACTGCCGAGGATCTTGGAGAACGCATCCAACCTTTTGCGATAGCCATGGCAGAGCTTGTGGGTGTTGATGAGGTCGAGAGGGCTGGAGTTCCATTGGGGGCGCCACCGCCGGGAAAGGACGGTTGTTTGCGCCCCATATTTGGTTGGGAGGAGAGAGATGATGATTGTCAACATATCATCGGGGAGGCTGCTGATGAAGTCTGGGCCTGCTGGAGTTGCTTGCGGTTCTAGCTCGCCCCGCCTCTGTTTGTTGGAAGCCCCATTCTCCACCTCTGAAGTCTCCTTGTCAGCGGCGCTTTCTGATAGAAATGGGAGTACATGGAATATTTAGTTAAAACAGGGCAATAGAAAAGTGTATTGGTAACTAGAAGTTACTAGGTAGGAATATAGTAAGAAAAGGGAATAATAATTGGTTGCTTAAATACAACACAATTCATTTGATATTGCTGGGTAAGTCAACATGTAGATAGTTGAAAAGAAAACTTACTTACAAAGTCTGGACAGATGATATCATCGGGGAAGTTACCATATATCTCATGACCAGGCCCTTTTATGTGCAGTGCAATTCCAGTGCCAGCTTTCAGTTCATAAAACTCAGAAATTTCTTTCCAAAATCCAGTGCCAAAATAGGAGTCACCACGTTCATCAAGTCTTACAGTAGCAACGATTGCAAATCCTGGTTTGTGTGCAGTATGACATCCTTGCATTCTTGATTTATGTAAAGGGAAAGATTGTGCACTACAGATTCTGTTGCATAGCAGGGACGCGCTGCAGAAAATGGTAGGATTGTTAAAGAAAATATGGTAACATGCAAATATGGGCCCAAATTGAAAGAACTGTATTGTAGTCGAAATTGAAGGACAAAAATCTATAATTAAACAGATAGGATAAACATGATGTCATGGAAATATGAGAGTAATCGAAAGAACAATACATCATTAATTTGCCTAATATAGAAAGAAGAGGGGGAAAATCCCCTTTGACGTATCTGGTGCATGTGGCACCTTTTATCCAAATGTAGTAATATTTAGAATATGTTCAGGAAAGTAGGCCATGCCATCCGATTTAGGGTGATACTGAACATACCGTGCGCATCCTCAAGTCATCTGGTACGGTGAGATGGAGTGTCTAGCGGAGGCCGCAAAGTCCTGATGTGTCCGCACACTGTACACTCTATGAACGGAAGAAAACCCTCAAATCAGCTCAAATAAAAATGAATTCACGGTGATTTCGACCAGGTGATTAAAGGAAGCACATGAACTGGGATAGGAGATGAGATAATATCTCATTAAATTAGTTACCTTGTTGTCCATGAGAAAGAACCCTCAGTAGAGCTGATTCCCCAACCGAGAGGAGCTGGGTTGACCGCGAGCAGCGTCGAGAAAGTCGATGGCGACAGGCGGCGGCAAGCAGAAGTGGCAAAATTTAGTGGGCTTTGCTGGCAGCCTGGCGGTAGCGGCAGGCGTCAAGCTAAGTGGTTACCGCCGCGATAGGCGGTGCCATGCATACACGCGGAGGAGCTTGTGCAGGTGTGAATTGGGACCAGAGGGGGTGGCGGGCGAGGTGAGGGTTTTTATGACGTGGGGATGATGATGGTTTTCTTTTTTCTTTTTTGAATCAGGTGGTGAGGGTTGTCTATCCCACAAAGAATTTTGGGGGCGACGGTTTGCTAGAGCCAACCGTGTGTGATTGACGCAACAGGCAAAATGAAAGTCGTTGCACACGGTTCCAATTTTGGGAACCGTGTGTGATTGAGTACTACCTCCGTCCTGGTTTATTGGTCCCCTTTGTAATTTTTACCAAATTTTGACCAAATATTTAAAGAAATGTTTACGCATGTCACCAAAAATTATATCATTGAACACTATGCTCAAATACCCATCCAACAATATAATTTTTGCTGACCTGCACTAACATTTTGTCAATTAAATGTTTGGTCAAGCTTTAACGCAAATTACAAAGGGGCCAATAAACCAATACAGAGGTATATTCCATCAACTGAACTGATTGCATCCATATCCCACGGTTAGACATAAGTAAACATAGATTAAACATACTCATACATAGATAATAAGCGTACACGCACACAAGCATAGTTCAGCCATAAGTACATAGTTCAACCGTCATTAAGCATACTCAAGCGTACATAGTTCGATCCCACATCGCATCGCACATGCTAGCACGATCCTGAAGCTTCTCCAGGTGCTCGGCGTACGCGCCGTGCGCCACCCTACGAGAATACTTCTGCTTAAAGGAGCCAACGGCCCGTCCTCTTGCATGCGCTAGAACACTTAGATACACGTCATGAAGCTTGTGGTTGCAAAATGGGATAGCCGCCGTTCCAGGTCCTAATATGCCTGTTATGCTTTCCCGCATAAAGCTCCCTCAGGATTTGCCTCTTGTACCTCCTCTGGCCATCTTCATCCTCGTTGTCCACATCGTCAGACAACACCTATACAAATAGTAAAACAAATTTGGCATGAAATCAATGTTTACATGTCGTGAAGTAGGATTAGGAATTTATGGCTATTTATTTATACATATCCAGAGATTACGGTTCGATTTTTAAGCACAATCATCTATGTAGAGACAAATCTTGAAGAAAATAATGGGACAAATATATGTAGGTCATTCAAAATCAATTGTCAAGTCCTGGCTAGGAATTATTAGCACGAACACTAACCATAGTCGGATTACTAGCAGAAATCATTTGCACAGATGAAACAACTAATCACTTATCACTTGTACCATTCAAACAATCAATACACTACACGGAACTAATGAAACTTACTCAGATTTCATGGATTGGGAGAACATAACCATATGATTTCTATTCCAAAAAGGGGGAGGCAGGAGTAACAGAGAAACCCTATGATCTATTTGACACATAAATGGGTATAGATGACTAACTAGCTGCTCGTCATCGTCGGAGTCATCGCCCGAGTGGTCTTCGAAGTCGCCGGGGTCATCACCAGAGTCGGTGTGGAACTCCGCCTCCGGCTGTGGAAGCTCAACGCCGTCGGCGACGTCAGGGTGCAGCGATAACTCGCCGACGGTGATGACAACCTTTGTCTCCATCTCCACGCCGTGCTCCTATGCTTTAGCAGCCCCGACGTCGCCAATCCCTCCGATGGGGCGCTTCGGCATCATCCTCATACACTGACGGCTTTGAGGACTGAGAGTGGCGTCGAGGATGCAAGCGGAGAGAGAGGATTGTGTGTGTGGCAAGGATGGGGGGTGCAGCCGCTCGGGCGCACCATTAATATGGAATAGTGGGAGTTGTGGGAGAGAGGCGGACGATAGTCAAACCGATGGCTCGCCTCCCGGTGAGCCTGCGCACCGGACTGCTGGCATGCCTACCAAAGTCTCACACAGCTACTCACATGCCTCCCGATGACACTTCGCAGCAAGCACGCCTCCGTCAGTTCACACACCGTCATGCACGCCTCCCGGTCTGCCAGTGCGGCGGACTGCTTGCATGCATCCCGTCAACTCACGCCTGCTCGCATGGCACACGGGTCGCGTGGCGGCACATATATTGTTTTTCTATTTGGATGATTAATGCTGCCGCTTTATTTCTTAACCGAAGCATGGTACGTATCCATTGTTGGTCTAACGCTCATGGTTCGAATAAATAATCCGTTTGGGATATTGGTTCCCAATTATTAATAATCTCCCGTTTGTAATTAGATAAAGATTACATCAAAACTAGTCTCAAATTTGACCAAAAAAGTACACTACCATTTTGTATTGGTGTCCATATGACACCACGATAAGTTTCATGAACTTCAGATAAGTTTTGGATGTACTACAATTTAAAAATCAAGATTCTCAATATTTGAGATTTTTTGCACGGGGAGTAAATATGCACCCAGTGAGACACATGTGTTTTTGCAATCCATTTAGGTGCACTGTCACGTGTGCATGTAGCTCAAATTTGATTTTTGCACATTATACCCGTAGAAAATCAATCAATGAATGTACTAAAACGTCTTAATGATCTTTGTTTTTTCGAAATTAAAACATCCCTCCTTTGGTAACATATGTTCACCGCGGGATAATTAATTTAACATGCATCGTAGTTGCGGTGGATTCGCGGTGTGTGTGTGTGGGTGTGTGTGTCTGGGGGTGGCGGGTGGCTCGCAGTACACTACGAGTTGTGAGCCACCGTGTGGGTAGGCCGTTTTGTTAGGCAGGCCGGTGCCACATCAGAGTCGTGAATTCGTCATTTAAAACATTACACAACATTTTCGTACATACATGTTTTGGCCACATGCAGTTGATGGTTGTCCTACATGACACTCGATACTCGCGTGTGATGCTTTTTGTGGGCCCGCGAGGTCATTGTCCATCACTTTGACGAATAGCCGGTGATAACCCACAAGTATAGGGGATCGCAACAGTTTTCGAGGGTAGAGTATTCAACCCAAATTTATTAATTCGACACAAGGGGAGCCAAAGAATATTCTCAAGTATTAGCAACTGAGTTGTCAATTCAACCACACCTGGAAACTTAATATCTGCATCAAGGTATTTAGTAGCAAAGTAATATGATAGTAGTGGTAACGGGAGCAAAAGGTAATGGTAGCAAAAATAATGTTTTTGGTATTTTGTAGTGAGGATAGGAATAGCAACGGAAAAGTAAATAAGCGAAGAACAATATATGAAAAGCTCGTAGGCAATGGATGGGTGATAGAGAATTACGCCGGATGTGGTTCATCATGTAACAGTCATAACCTAGGGTGACATAGAACTAGCTCCAATTCATCAATGTAATGTAGGCATGTATTCCGAATATAGTCATACGTGCTTATGGAAAAGAACTTGGATGACATATTTTGTCCTACCCTCCCGTCGCAGTGGGGTACTAGTGGAAACTAAGGGATATTAAGGCCTCCTTTTAATAGAGTACCGGACCAAAGCATTAACACATAGTGAATACATGAACTCCTCAAACTACGGTCATCATCGGAAGTGGTCCCAATTATTGTCACTTCGGGGTTGCCGGATCATAACACATAGTAGGTGACTATAGACTTGCAAGATAGGATCAAGAACTCTCATATATTCATGAAAACATAATAGGTTCAGATCTGAAATCATGGCACTCGGGCCCTAGTGACAAGCATTAAGCATAGCAAAGTCATAGCAACATCAATCTCAGAACATAGTGGATACTAGGGATTAAACCCTAACAAAACTAACTCGATTACATGATAAATATCATCCAACCCATCACCGTCCAGCAAGCCTATGATGGAATTACTCACGCACGGCGGTGAGCATCATGAAATTGGTGATGGAGGATGGTTGATGATGACGATGGCGACGGATTCCCCTCTCCGGAGCCCCGAACAGACTCCAGATCAGCTCTCCCGAGAGAGTTTAGGGCTTGGTGGCGGCTCCGTATCATAAAACGCGATGAATCTTTTTCTCTGATTTTTCTTCTCTCCGAACACGAATATATAGAGTTGGAGTTGAGGTCGGAGGAGCTCCAGGGGGCCCACTAGGTAGGGGGCGTGCCTAGGGTGTGGGCCCCCTGGTCTTGATCTTTTGCCAGTATTTTTTTATTATTTACAAAAATAATCTCCGTGAAGTTTCAGGTCATTCAGAGAACTTTTTGTTTCTGCCCATAAATAACACCATGGCAATTCTGCTGAAAACAGCGTCAGTCCGGGTTAGCTCCATTCAAATCATGCAAATTAGAGTCCAAAACAAGGGCAAAAGTGTTTGGAAAAGTAGATACGACGGAGACGTATCAACTCCCCCAAGCTTAAACCTTTGCTTGTCCTCAAGCAATTCAGTTGACAAACTGAAAGTGATAAAGAAGAACTTTTATAAACTCTGTTTGCTCTTGTTGTAAATATGTAAAGCCAGTATTCAAGTTTTCAGCAAAGATTATAAACTAACCATATCCACAATAATGCTTAGCTCTCATGTTTACTCATATCAATGGCATAATCAACTAGCGAGCAATAATAATAAATCTCGGGTGATAACACTTTCTCAAAACAATCATAATATGATATAACAAGATGGTATCTCGCTAGCCCTTTTTGAGACCACAAAACATAAATGCAGAGCACCTTTAAAGATCACGGACTGACTAGACATTGTAATTCATGGTAAAATAGATCCAGTCAAGTCATACTCGATGTAAACTAATCAGTAATGAATGCAAATGACAGAGGTGCTCTCCAGCGGGTGCTTTTTAATAAGAGGAGGATGGCTCAGCATAAAAGTAAATAGATAGGCCCTTCGCAGAGGGAAGCATGGATTTATAGAGGTGCCAGAGCTCGGTTTTGAAATAGAGATGAATAATATTTTGAGCGGTACACTTTCATTGTCAACATAACAACCAAGAGATGGCAATATTTTCCATGCTACACACATTATAGGCGGTTCCCAAATGGAATGGTAAAGTTTATACCCCCCTCCACCAACATGCATCAATCCATGGCTTGCTCGAATCAACGAGTGCCTCCAACTAACAAGAGTCCCAAGGGGAGTTTTGTTTGCGATTATTTTGATTTGATTTGCATAAAGCATGGGACTGGGCATCCCGGTGACCAACCATTTTCTCATGAGTGAGGAGCGGAGTCCACTCCTCTTGAGAATAACCCGCCTAACATGGAAGATACAGACATCCCTAGTTGATACATGAGCTATTCAAGCATACAAAATAGGAAATTTATTTGAAGGTTTAGAGTTTGGCACATACAAATTTACTTGGAACAATAGGTAGATACCGCATATAGGAATGTATAGTGGACTCATATGGCATAACTTTGGGGTTTATGGAGTTGGATGCACAAGCAGTATTCCCGCTTAGTACAAGTGAAGGCTAGCAAAAGAATGGGAAGCGACCAACTAGAGAGCGACAACAACCATGAACATGCATTAAAGTTAATGAACATTGAGTGCAAGCATGAGTAGGATATAATCCACCATGAACATAAATATCGTGAAGGATATGTTGATTTTGTTTCAACTACATGCGTGAACATGTGCCAAGTCAAGTCACTTAAATCATTCAGAGGAGGATACCACCCTATCATACCACATCACAACCATTTTAATAGCATGTTGGCACGCAAGGTAAACCATTATAAGCTCCTAGCTAATTAAGCACGGCATAAGAAACTATGATCTCTAATTGTCATCGCAAACATTTTTATTCATAATAGGCTGAATTAGGAACGATGAATTAATCATATTTACAAAAACAAGAGAGGCCGAGTTCATACCAGCTTCTCCCATCTCAATCAGTTCATCATATATCGTCATAATTGCCTTTCACTTGCACGACCGAATGATGTGAATAATAATAATAGTGCACGTGGATTGGACTAAGCTAGAATCTGCAAGCATTCAATAAATAGGAGAAGACAAGGCAATATGGGCTCTTTTGTCAAATCAACAATAATGCATATAAGAGCCACTTCAACAATTTAATCATGATCTTCTCCTATCGACCCCCAAAGAAAAGAAAAGAAATAAAACTATATACACGGGAAAGCTCCCAAGAAGCAAAAGAAGAACAAGAAATATTTTTGGGTTTTCCTTTTTTTAATTACTACTACAAGCATGGAAAGTAAACTAATTAAAAGCTACAACTAATTTTTTTTGTTTTGTTTTTCTTAAGGTTTATTAAACACACAAGAAGAAAGCAATAAAAAGGAAATAAACTAGCATGGATATTACAATGAAAAAGTATGAGCACCGACATCTAGCAATGAGTGTGCGATCATGAATGTAATGTCGGTGAGAAATACGTACTCCCCCAAGCTTAGGCTTTTGGCCTAAGTTGGTCTATGGACACGGCTAGCTTGGCAGATATCCAAAGTAATAGTTGGGGTCGTACTGCGAAGAAGAAGACTCTGATTGCTGCCGGTTGGCAATCATCTCCAGATCCCACTGGTAATTAGACTGTCGTGGAGGATCAAATTGTGGTTCCGACTCTGGCTCTATGGCTGATGTAGGGTTCCGGTAGGCGTGAATAGCCTCCGGCGAGACGAGGTACTGGCCTGTAGATAAATCAAACAAGGAAGGAGCAGGCAAGGTGATAGTCTCAGGATGACGTTTATCAAAGAACAATTTGTATTTAAGTTCCCCTTCCCTATTCTTTACAATAAAATCATGCGCTACCATACTCTTATAATCTAAATAAACAGTAGGCAACAATTTTTCTTCTTTTTCATAGTGCCTAATAGGTATGTTATAGTATGCAACAAGGCGTGAAGCATAGATACCTCCAAAGATGGGGCCCTTTGTATGGTTCAAACTTAACCGTTTAGCAATAATACCGCCCATACTAACAGAGTCGTCACGGAATAAACCATGGAACAAAATAAAAATATCACGAACACTAAGGTTTCCATAGTTTCCACGACCAATTAAGCAATGACTAGCAAATATTGCAAAGTAGCGTAAAACAGGAAAATGTATGCTAGTGATTCTTGCATAGGAAACTTTCCTAGATTCCCCTACAGTGATAGTGTCAATAAACCCGTCCACATCTCTACGATGTGGTTCCTCTAAGCTACCCTCAAAAGGTATTTTGCAAACCCTGCAAAAGTCATATAGTGACATTTTCTTAACCACATCATATAAATGAAACTCTACTGAAGGAGGTGATTCCCTAGGATAATAGTAGAAGTTTTGCACAAAAGTATTGGTGAGTAAGAGATATTGTTCGTGTTGGTCGCGGAGGAAGTCGGTGAGGCCTGCATTCTTAGCCAATTCATAAAAATCATCATAAATCCTGGCTGCTCTCAAGAAATCATCGGAAGGCCATTCACACGGCCGAACCTCCGTGGTGCGAGGCAGATTATATTTGGGCCTCTCTGCTTCTTCATTTTGCTTTTCCTTCGAGCTTCGGCTCAATGAGCCCCTAAAAAATCTCTTCATTATTTTCTGAAAAATTCTGAAATTTTTAGTAACTTCAAATAAAAGTAAACCAAACTCAATAAAATTGATAGCAGCTACTCCTACAAGTTCCTAGAGCCTATATCATGCATTAGAACTACTTGGAACCATATAAATTTGACATGCAAGCTCAAGAACATGGTCACCTAGGCAGCACAAATTTGCAATGAATAAAGCACTAGAACAAAAACTAATTGGACCAATGGAGGAGTCACATACCAAGGAACAATCCCCCAAAGCAGTTTTGTGAGAGGTGCTTTGAGCAAGGAGATCAAAAATCACAGCAAAATAAGCTAGAACTCGTGCTTGAGCTGGATAATGGTGTTTGTGGGAGGAAGAAGGAGTGTGTGGGTGCAGGAATAAGTGGAGGAGGGACACTGTCGATGTCAAAACCGGCGGATCTCGGGTAGGGGGTCCCGAACTGTGCGTCTAAGGCGGATGGTAACAGGAGGCAGGGGGCACGATGTTTTACCTAGGTTCGGGCCCTCTTGATGGAGGTAAAACCCTACGTCCTGCTTGATTTATTCTTGATGATATGAGTATTACAAGAGTTGATCTACCACGAGATCAGAGAGGCTAAACCCTAGAAGCTAGCCTATGGTGTGATTATATGTTGTCCTACGGACTAAAACCCTCCGGTTTATATAGACACCGAAGGGGGCTAGGGTTACACAAGGTCGGTTACAAAGGAGGAGATATACATATCCGTATTGCCTAGCTTTCCTTCCATGCCAAGTAGAGTCCCATTCGGACATGGGACGAAGTCTTCAATCGTGTATCTTCATAGTCCAACAGTCTGGCCAAAGGATATAGTCCGGCTGTCCGGAGACCCCCTAATCCAGGACTCCCTCAGTAGCCCCTGAACCAGGCTTCAATGACGATGAGTCCGGCGCGCAGTGTTGTCTTCGGCATTGCAAGGCGGGTTCCTCCTCCGGATACACCACAGAAGAGTTCGAATAAAGGATAGTGTCCGACCCTGCAAAATAAGTTCCACATACCACCATAGAGAGAATAATATTTCCACAAATCTAATCTGCTGACACGTTTTGGCAACATGACATCATGCCATGGCGCGGTGATCATTCGAACCGTTTTTCTAGCCCCGCACATAACGCGAGGCAGTTTCTTGACACGTCTTGTCAAAGCAGAGATCGTGTCCCCCTTATTACGGGATTCTCATCAATACGGGTGTGGGTAACCCAACTGCACCATCAATTACGGCGCTTGGGGGATAAGCGAGTTTTACTAGGCTAGTGTGGGCGCATAGTTTCGGCCGCCCTTATAAGGGGATAAGGTTTAACCTTTCTCTACCCACGCCTTCTTCCTCCTTGCTCATCCATTCTTGCGTACTCGAGCTCCAACACCCAAGTCCACATCCTTCTCCTCAACCTTCTCCAAACATGTCCGGAGCGGGAGGCAAGTGGATGGCTTCCTCCGTCATGGAGGGACACATCAAAAAGCTGCGCGGAGCTGGATACTTATCCGCGAATATCGTGCATCGGCTGCCCGCTGCGGGGCAGATCGTCCCCACCCTGAAACCTCACGAGAGGGTAGTCTTCCTCCACCACTTCCTTTGCGTACTTGGGTTCCCCTCCATCCATTCATCCGCGGTCTCATGTTCTACTACCGGCTGGACTTTCATGATCTGGCCCCGAACTTCATCCTCAACATTTCGGCGTTCATTGTCGTGTGTGAGGCTTTCCTCCGCATCCGGCCCCACTTCGGCTTATGGCTGAAGACCTTCAATATCAAGCCGAAGGTGGTGGGAGGCCAACAAGCGGAATGAGGCGGAGCCATGGTGGGCAAGATGCCCAATGTTACATGGCTTGACGGCTCCTTCGTGGAGGCCATAAAGGGGTGGCAATCGGCATGGTTCTACATCACCGAGCCGCGCAACACCAACTGGGTGGTGGCCCCCGAGTTTCGATCCAAAATCCCCACGTGGCTCACCTCCTGGAAAGAGAAGGGCCTATCCTGGGGTTCATCGGTGGAGCTGGACGGACTCCAGAAATGTATCCGGAATATGGCAAGCAAGAAGCTCAAGCTTGTCAACATAGTCCAGGTCATGCTCTTCCGCCGGATCCTCCCGTGTCAACAACGGGATTTCAACTTGTGGGACTTCGACCCGGCCCAGCACCAGACTCTAAGCGAGCTCTTCGAGACGACGCACAAGGACGTCTGGAGGGTGCTGTCCAAGGGCGCCGAGGTCCCTCCTTCTCTTACCGAGGACCGCGGGCTAAGCGCGAAGCGCCTAGCGCATTCGGTGAGTCCTATACATCCGGTAGGATATTTATTTCCCCTAACTTAACCATGTGCGGGGTCTGAGCTGCATGCCTTTGACAGGACTGGGTGGAGACGTCTGGGCAGATTAACTATCCAGCCCCTCTGCCCGAAGACACTGCGAACGCTCTCCTAACGGAGATGCTGACTCCGGCTCCTTACAAGGTGCCGGAGAAGACCAAGAAGGCCAAGGGAACCCGAAAGAGTTCCCGACGCCAGGTGGTATCGGACTCATCGTCCGATAACTCCACGACGCACTCCTCCCCCGAAGACGAGGAGGAAGATGAAGATGCTCCCCCTTCAGTCGGGGGAGACAAGAAAAGGAAGGCTGCCCCAATCGGGGGGGCCGAAGGGTCCAAGAAGGGGAGGACCCTCCTTCTGGACTACTCCACCACCGCCGCCGAAGGCGAAGACGAGTGGCTGCTCAGGGCCAATCCCCTGGCGAAGTCGTAAGTATTCGGATACCAGAGTAACTCATAGCATACCTTTGTCGCAATGCTTCCCCTAATGCCGAATATGATTATGCAGACCGCCCCAAGCCCGTATCGACGTATCTTCGTTGGGCGGCTCCTTGGACTCGTCGGATATGGATAGCGATCCACTTCCGACCGCCACCTCCCCTTGCCCTATGGACAATGCCGAGGTATTGTCTCAAGAGGCACCGGGTCGAGGGGAGACAATCCCGGAGGCGCCTCAAGGCGACCTTTCGGACTCCAGGAGCAGAGGGAGAGAGGCTCCCGAGGGCTCCGAGTTCGGCCTTCAGCCGAACACCGCGCCGGAACCTCCAGTGGTTCCGGACTCAGGCAGGCGGCCTCCTTCCAAAAGGGGCAAGACACCTATGCCGGTGACCTCTGTCCATTGAGAGGCACCGGACAATCTGCTGGGAGCGCTTCGCAGCGCTTCCATCGACGAAGAGCACCACACTATTATGAGTGCGGTGATCCAGAAGGTTCAGTCCACCAAGAGTGGACTGACTGAAGCCCGTGCCAGCCTTCTAACAGGCTTTGAGGTAAGTATTTGAAATATAGGAAAAATATTACCGCATAGACAGTAGCCCCTGATTCTCTGTTTGTTGTTCAAAAAGAAAAGCCGAATAGAGGATCAACTAATATCTGCAGGAGTCTAATATAAGTATGTCCATATGCGTATGCAAGCTTCGCTGCTGACCTCTGCCGCACTGACTGCGGAGGTCGCCGTACTGAAGCAGGACCTCGAAGGGTCCAAGAAAGAGCTCGGCCTTGCCAAGAGGTAGCTTGAGGAGAACAAAGGTAAGTAGTACCTAGTCTATGGATATATATAAAAAGAATGCAATTGCAAAATGATAGGATCATCGTAAATTTGCTAGGGCCATGACCGAGGTGGCGACCCTGAAGCAAGCGCTATCCGAGGCCGAAAACAAAGCAGCCAAGGAGCGCACCGAGCGGGAAAGCCAGGAGGCACGGGTGGGCGAGGTGCAGCAAGAGCTCCATGCTCTCGTGACGAAGCACGAGGCGTTGGAGATTGACTTGAACACGCGAGAGTCCGAGCTTGCCGCGGCCCTTGAAAGTGCAAAGAGTGCCAAGGCCGAAGCCCAAAAGGCCCTCCAGGATATTGATGCGATGAAGAAGATAGCGGCGGGTAAGGCATTCTATATGCAAAGAAAGCACGTGAAAGTAAATTACTTGTTACTTACCCGAATCAGGAGCTCTCCAGGAGCATTCGCAGATTTGCCCCGTAGCGTGTCGGATGCCGCACAGCTTTACCAGGCCAAGGAGGGAAGCTCAACAGAGAAGCTATTCTGTTCTCAGTATACTGGGACCGAACACCTGATGCCTCTGAGCGACCAGCTGAAGCAATTGGTCGAGCTGCACAAGGCGGCCGAACAGGCCATGAAGGGCTTTATAGTTCGGATGTGGCCTGGCGACGCCCTTCCCAACAGCTACTTCAGCCTGGTGATGCGGCTTGTGGATGCCTGCCCACGGATGGAAGTCATCAAGCGGTCCGTCTGCATCGAAGGTGCACGCCGGGCTTTCACCCGTGTGAAGGTGCACTGGGCCAAGATGGATGCCGTGAAGCTGGGGAAGGAAGGGCCGCCGCAGGGCAAGGAGCATCGCCACCCCGAGATGTACTATGAGGGTGTCCTGAAGGGTGCCCGTCTCGTAGCGGACGAGTGTACGAAAGATGTAATATTTGAGTATACTTGCTCATGTAATCCTGTATTATGAAAACTTGTTCATATGCGCTATGCAACGCTTGTTTGAATTTAAAATATTACCTTCTATTCGACTGTTTATCAAATCTGAGAGATGGCTAGTCGTCGGCTTCTACCCCCACGCCACGAGTGCTGGGGTGTTCGGGATAAACCTGAGCACTCTTGTTCCCATTTTTGGGTCCTTCGAGGGAGGTACTCAGCACAACGAACAAGGCAATCGAACTATAATGCGTTATCACTCTCACTTAGCCATAGAATTCTATAATTTTAAATTTCAGCGAAGCCCCTAGTATTCGGAAGGCCGAATTCGGGGCGCTATACATGCCTTAAGCCAGACAGGGCCGACTCCTCGCTGTAAGAGGCATAAGTCTTTAGGGACTCGAAACCTCTCGAACAGCGACCAGTCTCTTGCCTTATCATGACAACCAGTTTTAGCTTTCTCTACTGAGGTGCTTAGCCCAGCAGAACCGGGGCACAATCGCAGTAGTTCTCCCAGTGCTACCTTAGCCGATATAGCGGAACATAAGGTACCAAAACATGGGAGCTGGGCAAACCCAACTATTGACCCAAGACATGATTCGGAGCTGATGCATATAATGTTATAAGTTCGGGGTGCCGCATTGTTGAAAGTGTTCAGACTTCTCACGCCGTATTATGGGGTATGCTTAAGCCCCTAGCGTATTGGCCGTACCAGAGTGTACATGTGCTAGATGTCGTGAATGAACATATATATATATATATATATATATATAAAAGGAAGACTGCAATAATAGTCTTAATGCTATGCATTGTTTATTCAAAAAGGCGCGTTAAAGCAGAATGATACAAGTAGTGCGATAAGCAAAAAGTAGGACTGTTTGACATGTCCCTTCCAAGGGCAAGCTGAGGAATAGTATTAAAGCAAATATTTCACTCATTATCGTAATCCACCTGGGAGTTCCGTGGTGTGACGTAGCTTTCTGCCTCCTTGGTTGCTGCATCATGTGTTCGGCAATCATGCTACCGAATAGGGTTTCCAGAGATTAAAGTCCTGAAAGAGAAAAATAACAAAGCGGGAAGCCCCTAGTGTAGTTTAAGCCGCGACTTGGACCGTGCCGCAGTCGTGCCCCCCCTCCCCGCCAGTGCCCATGGTATTTTTAATGCATAATTATGTACGCATGGGACGGATTTTGCCATTTGGCTGGGACCGGGGTGGGGGCCGCATTGCTATGCGATCTCGGAACGTGCCAGGCAGTCCTGTTGCCGATTACTCCGGGCGCACTTGAAGGTGTCCGGGTCCTTAATCGCCGAACTAGTGGATTGCCTTAAGAGGCTGCTTTGCACTTCTGCTGCGAGGGCCGCAGTGTGCTCCTCCGTGCGGAGAGAGCGCTCTATGTTTCCATTGACTATGATGACCCCCCGAGGTCCTGGCATCTTGAACTTGAGATATGCGTAATGCGGTACCGCATTGAATCTCGCAAATGCGGTTCGCCCGAGCAGTGCATGGTAGCCACTGCGGAACGGGACTATGTCGAAGATTAACTCTTTGCTTTGGAAGTTATCCGGAGATCCGAAGACCACTTCCAGTGTTACTGAGCCTATGCAATGGGCCTCTACACCTGGTATGACGCCTTTAAAGGTCGTTTTAGTGGGTTTGATCCTTGAGGGGTCTATACCCATTTTGTGCACTGTGTCCTGATAAAGCAGGTTCAGGCTGCTGCCGCCATCCATAAGGACTCGAGTGAGGTGAAAGCCGTAATGATTGGGTCTAAGACCAATGCGGCGAATCCGCCATGAAGGATACTAGTGGGGTGGTCCCTGTGGTCGAAGGTGATCGGACAGGAAGACCATGGGTTGAACTTTGGGGCGACAGGCTCCAATGCATATACGTCCCTGAGCACACGCTTCCGCTCCGCCTTGGGGATGTGGCTTGTGTATATCATGTTCACCGTCCGCACTTGTGGGGGGAACCTCTTCTGTCCTCCGGTGTTTGGCTGCCGGGGCTCCCCGTCATCGCTATGTGACCCCTTATCTTTGTTTTCGGCATTTATCTTGCCGGCCTGCTTGAACACCCAACAATCCCTGTTGGTGTGGTTGGCTGGCTTGTCGGGGGTGCCGTGTATTTGGCACGAGCGATCGAGTATATGGTCCAAACTGGACGGGCCTGGAGTGCTTCTTTTGAATGGCTTTTTCCGCTGACCGGGTTTAGAGCCTTTGAATCCGGCATTGACTGCCGTATCCTCGGTATTGTTGCTATTAATGTGGCGCTTATGTTTGTTGCGACGTGACCTGCCATTGCCATCCTTGGTATCCGAAGTACCATGGTTCTTTGATATGTTATTGGTGCGAGCCAGCCAGCTGTCTTCTCCTGCACAAAAGCGGGTCATGATTGTCGCGAGGGCTGCCATAGATTTTGGCTTTTCCTGACCAAGGTGCCGGGCGAGCCATTCGTCGCAGATGTTGTGCTTGAAAGCTGCTAGGGCCTCTGCATCCGGACAGTCGATGATTTGATTTTTCTTTGTTAGGAACCGTGTCCAGAATGGCTTGGCTGATTCCTCTGGATGCTGAATTATGTGGCTCAAGTCATCGGCATCTGGTGGTCGCACATAAGTGCCCTGAAAGTTGTCGAGGAATGCGGCTTCCAGATCTTCCCAACAGCCAATGGACTCTGCTGGCAAGCTGTTGAGCCAATGCCGAGCTGGTCCTTTGAGTTTGACTGGGAGGTATTTGATGGCGTGTAGGTCATCACCGCGGGCCATGTGGATGTGCAGGAGGAAATCCTTGATCCATACCACAGGATCTGTTGTGCCATCGTATGATTCAATATTTATGGGTTTGAAACCCTCTGGGATTTGATGATCCATTACTTCGTCTGTGAAGCATAGGGGGTGTGTGGCGCGTCTGTACTGGGCTATATCGCGACGCAGCTCAAATGAGTCTTGCCCACTGTGTTCGGCCCGGCCGGACTTACTTTTACTGTATCCGGCGTGACGATTATCATCTCGCATAGTGGCGCGCCCTCATGATCCGTAGATCGATCTTGCGTGTTTTTCTTTGTCCTCCAATACATCTCGCAGGTCTGGCATATTTCCCCATGCCTTTTTATTTGAATGGCGTCGGGGTGCGGGCTGGGTTTTTGGCTGGAATGCCTCTCTGTCGTGGCCATGAGGTGGCCGATCAGCCGCGTCATACACCGGGGATGTGGGTTTCGGTGCTTCCTCCTCCAGTCGGGGTAGCAACCTGTACTTTGGGTAAGTCTTGGAGGGGCGTTCGAGTTTATATTCCTTGACCGCTAGGACTTCAGTCCATCTGTCAGCTAGCAAATTTTGATCAGCTTGAAGCTGCTGCTTTTTCTTAAGGCTATTTGCCGTGGCTATAAGCCGGCACTTGAAGCGCTCTTGTTCGACGGGATCCTCTAGCACGAAGAATTCGTCATCATCGAGGCTTGCCTCGTCTTCGGAGGGAGGCATGTAATTATCATCCTCCGCCTCTCCATCTGCCGCTCTCTCAAGAGGGCTGGCTCCTCCATCCTCCTGCCCTAAATCTTGCTGGAGGGGATTGTTGCCGTCTTCGGCACTATCCGGAGTGCTATTATCTCCTGTGCCGGTATCACCGCTTTTGCCTTGGCGGGACTTAGAGCGGCGCCGCTGACGCCGGCGCTTGGGTTGCTTCTTGGAGGGGTCATCCTCCATTGTCTTGTCGCCATTGCCTTCTTTGGGTGTGTCCACCATGTATATATCGTATGATGAGGTGGCTGTCCAGTGCCCTGTGGGCAGTGGTTCCTCTTCGTCTCCCGCATCATCGTCCATACCGTCGATGTCCTCGGAGTCGAAGTCGAGCATGTCGGTTAAGTCGTCGACAGTGGCTACTAAGTGGGTGGTGGGTGGGCGGCGAATTTCTTCGTCATCTGCATCCCAATCCCGCCGGACATAGTTCGGCCGGGATCCTCCTGACAAGGAGAGAGACCTTAATGAGTTTAGTATGTCACCAAAGGGCGAGTGCTGAAAAATATCCGCGGAGGTAAACTCCATGATCGGCGCCCAATCAGATTCGATAGGAATGGGCGCGGGCGGTTCGGAGTCCGTGGCCGGAGAAGGATCCGACCGTTTGGCAACACGACTCTCGTGAAGGGTAAGGTCGATATTCGGCTCGATCGCCGCTGAGGATACGGCCTCCGTGACGGGGTCTATCCACCCATCCATGGATGGCGCAACTGGCTCCGAATTGAGGCTCGGAGTGGCTGCCGGTGCGATCTCCTGAATACGGTCCGATGGTAGAGCTAAATCATACTCATCGTGACCGTGTGGTGCACAAGGCAGGGGCTCGAATCCGTCGAAGATCAAGTCTCCGCGGATATCGGCCGTGTAATTTAAGCTTCCAAACCTGACCTGGTGGCCAGGGGCGTAACTTTCGATTTGCTCCAGATGGCCAAGTGAGTTGGCCCGCAGTGCGAAGCCGCCGAACACAAAGATCTATTCGGGGAGAAAAGTCTCACCATGTACTACATCGCTATCGATGGTAGTAGGAGCCATCAAGCCTAACGGCGACGACTCAGAGGAACTCTCAATCAAAGCACCAATGTCGGTGTCAAAACCGGCGGATCTTGGGTAGGGGGTCCCGAACTGAGCGTCTAAGGAGGATGGTAACATGAGGTAGGGGGCATGATGTTTTACCCAGGTTCGGGCCCTCTTGATGGAGGTAAAGCCCTACGTCCTGCTTGATTTTATTCTTGATGATATGAGTATTACAAGAGTTGATCTACCACGAGATCGGAGAGGCTAAACCCTAGAAGCTAGCCTATGGTATGATTGTATGTTGTCCTACGGACTAAAACCCTTCGGTTTATATAGACACCGGAGGGGGCTAGGGTTACACAAGGTCGGTTACAAAGGAGGAGATATACATATCCGTATTGCCTAGCTTGCCTTCAGTCCGGCCAAAGGATATAGTCCGGCTGTCCGGAGACCCCCTAATCCAGGACTCCCTCAGCCACCATGGGCCCACAAGGCAGGGGGCGCGCCCAGGGGGTAGGGTGCGCCCTCCACCCTCGTGGCTAGGTGGATGCCCCCCTGCTGTGTTTCAGTGTCAAATATTCCAGAAAAAAAATCATATTTAAATTTCAGGGCATTTGGAGAACTTTTATTTTCGGGGTATTTTTATATTACACGAATAATTCAGATAACAGACAAAAAATACTATTTTTACTTTATTTAATATAAATAACAGAAAGTGAGAGGAGGGCACAGAAGGTTGTGCTTTCTAACTTCATCCTTCTCATGATCATCAGAAGGAATCCATTAACAAGGTTGATCAAGTCTTGTTAACAAACTCATTCCGAATAACATTCGAATAACACTATGTTACCTCAACGGGGATATGCACATCCCCAATAATTAGAATATCATATTTCTTCTTGATAGTAGGAAGAGGAAATTCAAAACCTCCAAAAATAATCGATGGAACTTTTCCAGTAGAATTAATACTATGAACTTGAGGTTGTTTCCTCGGAAAGTGTATCGTATGCTCATTACCATTAACATGAAAAGTGACATTGCCTTTGGTGAAATCAATAACAGCTCCTGCAGTATTCAAAAAGGGTCTTCCAAGAATAATAGACATACTATCGTCCTCGGGAATATCAAGAATAACAAAGTCCGTAAAATAGTAACGTTTGCAACTACAACAGGCACATCCTCACAAATACCGACAGGTATAGAAGTTGATTTATCAGCCATTTGCAAAGATATTTCAGTCGGTTTCAACTTATTCAAATCAAGTCTACGATATAAAGAAAGAGGCATAACACTAACAGCGGCTCCAAGATCACATAAAGCAGTTTTAACATAATTCCTTTTAATGGAGCACGATATAGTGGGTACTCCTGGATCTCCTAACTTCTTAGGTATTCCACCCTTAAAAGTGTAATCAGCAAGCATGGTGGAAATTTCAGCTTCTGGTATCTTTCTTTTATTAGTAACAATTTCTTTCATGTACTTAGCGTAAGGATTCATTTTGAGCATATCAGTTAATCGCATACGTAAAACATAGGTCTAATCATTTCAGCAAAGTGCTCAAAATCCTCATCATCCTTTTTCTTGGATGGCTTAGGAGGAAAAGGCATGGGTTTCTGAACCCAAGGCTCTCTTTCCTTATCGTGTTTCCTAGCAACAAAGTCTCTCTTATCATAACGTTGATTCTTTGATTGTGGGTTATCAAGATCAACAGCAGGTTCAATTTCTATATCATTATCATTGCTAGGT
Organism: Triticum monococcum; assembly: GCA_034509565.1. Classification (NCBI taxonomy): domain Eukaryota; kingdom Viridiplantae; phylum Streptophyta; class Magnoliopsida; order Poales; family Poaceae; genus Triticum; species Triticum monococcum. Next base: position 392,388,374 of record CM067841.1, read on the forward strand.
TGAGCATCATCATGAACATTATCATTAACATTATCACCAGTTTTAGGTTCATTACCAGATTGTGTTTCAACATCAGAAATAGAAATATCATTTGGATTCTCAAGTGTTTCAGCAATAGGTTCACTAGAAGCATGCAGAGTCCTATCATTTTTCTTTTTCTTCCTTTTAGAAGGACTAGGTGCATCTATATTATTTCTCTGAGAATCTTGCTCAATTCTCTTAGGGTGGCCTTCATGATACAAAGGTTCCTGAGTCATTTTGCCGGTTCTAGTAGCCACTTTAACAACATAGTCCTTATTCTTACTATTCAATTCACTAAGCAAATCATTTTGAGCTTTAAGTACTTGTTCTACTTGAGTGGTAACCATAGAAGCATGTTTACTAATAAGTTTAAGTTCACCTTTGACATTAGCCATATAATCACCCAAGTGTTCAAGCATATCAACACCACGTTTTAATTCTCTACCAAAATAAGCATTGAAGTCTTCTTTCTTAACCATAAATTTATCAAACTCATCTAAGCATGGGCTAGCAAACTTGGTGAATGGGATTTCAGCTTTATCATATCTATAGAGAGAATTTACCTTTACTACCTGGGTCGGGTTATAAAGACCATGTGTTTCTTCAATAGGCGGTAAATTAAGACCATGTATTTCTTCAATTGGAGGTAAATTCTTAACATCTTCAGCTTTAATACCCTTTTCTTTCATGGATTTCTTTGCCTCTTACATATCTTCAAGACTGAGAAATAGAACACCCATTTTCTTCGGAGTTGGTTTAGGAATAGGCTTAGGAGCTGGCTCAGGAAGTGTCCAATTATTTTCATTTGTCAACATATTATTCAATAAAATTTCAGCTTCATCCAGTGTTCTTTCCCTGAAAACAGAACCAGTACAACTATCCAGGTAATCTCTAGAAGCATCGGTTAGTCCATTATAAAAGATATCAAGTATTTAATTTTTCTTAAGAGGATGATCAAGCAAAGCATTAAGTAATTGGAGAAGCCTCCCCCAAGCTTGTGGGAGACTCTCTTCTTCAATTTGGACAAAATTATATATATCCCTTAAGGCAGCTTGTTTCTTATGAGCAGGGAAATATTTAGCACAGAAGTAATAAATCATATCCTGGGGACTACGCACACAACCAGGATCAAGAGAATTAAACCATATCTTAGCATCACCCTTTAATGAGAACGAAAGTATTTTAAGGATATAAAAGTAGCGAGTTCTCTCATCATTAGTGAACAGGGTGACTATATCATTTAATTTAGTAAGATGTGCCACACCATTTTCAGATTCATAGCCATAAAAAGGATCGGATTCAACCAAAGTAATTATCTCAGGATCAATAGAAAATTCATAATCTTTATCAGTAACAAAGATAGGTGAAGTAGCATAAGCAGGATCATATTTCATTCTAGCATTCAGAGTTTTTTTGTTTAAGCTTAGCTAATAATTTCTTACGATCACTTCTATCATTTCAAGCAAGAAAGTCTCTTTTAGTTTCTTTATACATAACATAGCCCTCAGGCACAACAGGTAATTCATATTTATTAGAAGAGCCTTCATAATCACTTTCATCAATATTATCAGTTTCAATAATTTCATTCTCTCTAGCCCTAGCGAGTTGTTCATCAAGAAATTCACCGAGTGGCACAGTAGTATCAGGCATAGAAGTAGTTTCATCATAAGTATCATGCATAGCAGAAGTGGCATCATCAATAATATGCGACATATCAAAATTAATAGCAGAAGCAGGTTTAAGTGTCGCAATCTTACTCAAAATAGAAGGTGAATCAAGTGCAGAGCTAGATGGCAGTTCCTTACCTCCCCTCGTAGTTGAGGGATAAATCTTGGTTCTTGGAGCTTTAAAGTTCTTCATAGTGATAAGAAGATATAAATCCCAAGTAACTCAGAGAATAGAGCTATGCACCCCGGCAACGGCGCCAGAAAGTAGTCTTGATAACCCACAAGTATAGGGGATCGCAACATTTTTCGAGGGTAGAGTATTCAACCCAAATTTATTGATTCGACACAAGGGGAGCCAAAGAATAGTCTCAAGTATTAGCAGCTGAGTTGTCAATTGAACCACACCTAGAAACTTAATATTTGCAGCAAGGTATTTAGTAGCAAAGTAATATGATAGTAGTGGTAATGGTAGCAAAAGGTAACGGTAGCAAAAGTAATGTTTTTGGTATTTTGTAGTGAGGATAGCAATAGCAACGGAAAAGTAAATAAGCGAAGAATAATATATGGAAAGCTCGTAGGCAATGGATCGGTGATAGAGAATTATGCCAGATGTGGTTCATCATGTAACAGTCATAACCTAGGGTGACGCAGAACTAGCTCCAGTTCATCAATGTAATGTAGGCATGTATTCCGAATATAGTCATACATGCTTATGGAAAAGAACTTGCATGACATCTTTTGTCCTACCCTCCTGTGGCAGCGGGGTCCTAGTGGAAACTAAGGGATATTAAGGCCTCCTTTTAATAGAGTACCGGACCAAAGCATTAACACATAGTGAATACATGAACTCCTCAAACTACGGTCATCACCGGAAGTGGACCCGATTATTGTCACTTCGGGGTTGCTGGATCATAACACATAGTAGGTGATTATAGAATTGCAAGATAGGACCAAGAACTCTCATATATTCATGAAAACATAATAGGTTCAGATCTGAAATCATGGCACTCGGGCCCTAGTGACAAGCATTAAGCATAGCAAAGTCATATCAACATCAATCTTAGAACATAGTGGATACTAGGGATCAAACCCTAACAAAACTAACTCGATTACATGATAAATCCCATCCAACCCATCACCGTCCAGCAAGCCTACAATGGAATTACTCACGCACGGCGGTGAGCATCATGAAATTGGTGATGGAGGATGTTTAATGATGACGATGGCGACGGATTCCCCTCTCCGGAGCCCTGAACGGACTCCAGATCAGCCCTCCCGAGAGAGTTTAGGGCTTGGCGATGGCTTCGTATCGTAAAACGTGATGAATCTTTTTCTCTGATTTTTTCTCTTTGAACACGAATATATAGAGTTGGAGTTGAGGTCGGAGGAGCTCCAGGGGGCCCACGAGGTAGGGGGGTCCGCCCAGGGGGGCAGGCGCCCCCACCCTCGTGGATAGGGTGTGGGCCCCGTGGTCTTGATCTTTTGCCAGTAATTTTTATTATTTCCAAAAATAATCTCCGTGAAGTTTCAGGTCATTCCGAGAACTTCTGTTTCTGCACATAAATAACACCATGGCAATTTTGCTGAAAACAGCGTCAGTCCGGGTTAGTTCCATTCAAATCATGCAAGTTAGAGTCCAAAACAAGGACAAAAGTGTTTGGAAAAGTAGATACGATGGAGACATATCAACCGACAGTGACGTTAATTTAACCAGCAAGGTATAATCTTTTTTGTTTGTGTTATGGTGGTATATATATAGTACATGTCGAAGAGGTGGGAGGGGACTAGCATATATACTATACGTACTCGTTCGTGAACAAGTACACCTCACTCAATGTCGGGACTTTTCGGTTTCCGAGTCACGTGCTACATCAAAATTGTGAAATTGGCTAATCAAACATCACACAACACCTCTTTGGGCCACATGCATGCACGTGGTGGTTATCCTAGCTAGGACACTTACGTGTGACGCTTCCATCTGTGGGCCCACAAGGCCATCGTTGCTGCATGCATGCATCACTTTGACCTACATCGGGAGGGGTTAATTAATTTCACCATTGATGAGGATTCTTTTTGGGTTGTACATATTATGGTAGGAGCATATAGTATGCGTCGAAGAGGGGGGAAGAGGACCATCATATGTAGTACGCTTGATGAACCTCGCTCTGTGCGGGTGCATGGTTTACGGTTTTTGAGGCATGTGGCACATCAAAGTTGTGCATTTCGGGTATTCAACATATATATGTTTGGCCCACATGCAAAGCGATGGTGGTTGCCCTCTTGCACCCACTTAAGTGGTTATCAGCGATATCGATGCTTTCCATTTGTGGGCCCGCTTGGTCCATCACTACTTTTTGCCTGACAACGAGAGAGGTTAATTTGACTTAGGAGGGGATTTTTTTGCTTGTAATACGGTATATATATATAGGTCATGCTCTGGGATGACATGCATGATACAGTTTGAGCACACACACATGCATGTGTGCACATGAATCCCTCCCATCGAGTCGAAGTGGCTGGTACAACGACACGTCATGAACCGATCTCGCTCTGTGTGGGGAGTGTACGATTTTTGACGCACACGCCACATCAATGTTGTGAAATGGTATTCAAACATGCATGCGCGTATCACCTTCATACATATGCATGTAGTGGTTGCCTTCGGACGGTACACTCCCTCACGTGGTTATCGGCAACAAGCCTATATATTCATGGGCCCGCGTGGACATCCATGATCACCTTGACCGACAACAAGATAGGTTACCATGGCGGATTCTTCATTTGGTTCATGTTATCGTAGTATAGGTCATGGTGAGATTCAGACCTGAATAAGTTTGAGCGCATATACTATGCACGCGTGCATGCATGAATCCCCGTCGTTGGCTTGAAGTGTGGTGTAACATACATATGCATCGTCAACCTAACCCTCACTCAGTGTGGGGATTTCTAGTTCGAAATCACGGTCCCACATCAAAGTTGTTCCATTGTGTACTCAAAAACACACCTCTCCATACATATGTTTGGGCCACACGCATGCAGTGGTTTTCTTCGGGGACTAGCTACTTGCGTGATTATTGGCAAGCTAGCCCATCTCTAGGGTCACATGGACGACCATCACTTTGACAAACAACAAGAGAGAGGTTGTACGACCAAGGTGGATTATTCTTGGTCCGTTTTACGATCCATCTTGGTGAGATATGCCTCTGTGGCCCGTCGACTGAAAGTGTGTGTGTGTGTGGGGGGGGGGGGGGCTGCTACTTCACACTTTGCTAGGTGAACCTCGGTTGGGGGGGCATGCATTCATAGCTTATGATTTCCTTCATGCCGACATGAGGGGGGGGGGCTGCTAGCTACTTTGCACTTTGCTAGGTGAACCTCGGTTGGGGGGGGCATGCATTCATAGCTTAGGATTCCCTTCGTGCCGACACGAGGGAGGGGGGCTGCTAGCTACTTCGCACTTTCCTAGGTGAACCTCAGTTGGGGGGGGGAGGGGCATGCATTAATAGCTTAGGATTCCCTTCGGGCCGACACGAGGGGGTGGGGGCAAGCAATACCATGCGCTTTGCGAGATAGGTGCCACATCGAAGTTGCATTTGGTATTTGAAAATCAAACCACCCTTTTCATACATAAATTTGGTCCACATGCAAGTGTGTTCGTGTTCTGAACCTCTCCCATGTCATTTTCGCCAAATTTATGAATATTAGACAAGTCGGATGATGCAACAGACACGGTTCACTCAAACTAACCATGTGCATTGGGCTCCATGAGGCTTCCCCTCTCAAAAATATCTACCCGCCTGTAGCTTTTTTCTGTTTGATAACACACGGTTATTGCGTTTCGATCATGTGTGATGTTTCTTGTTCCCAATCCCGCCTGCATCCCTCAAAAATATCTGCCTGCCTCGAGGGTTTTTCTGTTTCATAATACACAGTTGTTATCTTCGGACTGTGTGCGATGCACCATCATCAAAAAATTTAATAGCCCCGGCATTTCACTCCCGCTTTTGACTCCCGCATAGTAAAATTTTCAGTACCTGCGTCATTTCCTGAAACACACCTCCCGCCCCCTCCACACACACACACACCAAAAACCTCCTCAGGCGTGCACACACACACACACCCCTCCCTCACTCAAAACCCTAGCAAGGTCCCCGCCGCCGCTGCCGCAAGGCCTCCATTGTCAACATTTGCCGGTTTGCTCATGTAGCTTACCCACCGATCTTCATACCCAGGCCGCCCTGAGTTTCTTAGATGACACCTGCCAAATGCCCCCTTTCCCACAGATCCCCATCCCCCACTCCAGAGCGTCGCAACCTAAGCCCGACTACGCTTTCCGTGGAGCTCGAGGAGCGACTGGCCCAAAAGTGGTGTATCATGGTCTCTTCGCCCGACGTCGCCGAGGAAGCTGACGACCATTACTGGCGGCAGGCACTCAAGCAGCGGTCTAGAGTATGCGGGCATGTCTTGGCCACTGGCTACGACATCGAAGTCATTGACAGCGATGGCCTGAGGCAGGCTATGTCACAGGTTAAGTGGCCCACCTCCAACCCCTTGGGTTCAACCGCCGCCGATCTCATCCATGGCCCTGCCGCTGATCTCCTCTGGCTCGCTGTCAACAGTTTGCCATCCTACATCGCCATCGAGCCCCTTTTGTCATTTCTGAAGGACACATTCCGCGACGCTTGCTTGGGATCCACAGCTTCCAAGTCAGACCTCATCGACAGCGACCACGAGGAGGGCACCCTCTCCGACTCTTCCAAGGGGAAAGAGCCCATCTGCTGTTCCAAGGGGAAAGCGCCCGTCTGCGACATCAGGGAGGGCACCCTACAGCCTTGCTCTTCCAAGGGGAAGGAGCCCATCTGCGACAACATGGAGCGCATCCAGGGTTCATGCTCTTCCCACGGGAACGAGCCCATCTGTGACAAGTGAGGAAACCCATGATTTGTTTTGTCGAGTCCCTTTTGTAGTGTAGTAAGAATATGTCCAGTTTTAATTTCTATATCTGGTTGTTTGTAGTATGCCTTGTTTATTTTAGTTGTTCACAGTGTGATGCCCTACATGTGCAATTATTTACTGTGTAGTACATTTCATCAATCCAATTTTAAACATACCGATAGGAATGCATATATATTGCTTGCTGTTAAGCCTGTTATAGCTAGCATATGCCTCTTTTAAAGTTTTTTGATTGTTCGGTTGTTTGTAGTTAGCATATGTCCAGTTTCAAATGCTATCTTTGGTTGTTCGTAGTATGCCTTGTTTATTCCAGTTATTCACAACGTGATGTTCTATATGTGCAAGTATGAACTGTGCAGTTCTATTTCATCAGTACCAGTTTCAACAATACCACTATGAATGACTACATTTGGTTGTTGCATCTTGTAGTTAACACGCCTTTCCATTTTTATTTAACAATAACTAGTCTACTTAGACCGGCACAATACCAGCTTGAATGACTATGTTTGATTGTTGTTAAATGTTAGGCCTGTTGCAGTTAACACATTTTCCACTTGTTTTGCTTTACTAGCGTGCTTAAACCTGCACACTAAAGCTACCCTTTGGAGATTATTTTGTCTGCCATGGATAATTTTGGTTGATGATTAGCCTGTTGTGTTTAACATGCTTCCCGATGTACCTACATAGGACAATTTTGGGAACGACTGTTGTTTTCCATCACGGTTAGTTTCATCCCATGGCTTATATATGCTCACTGTTCAGGATATCAGTAGCTGGTACCATATAGGTCGGGGGCTGATAAGGGACTAATCTGTGAATCACACTTTTAACTGAATATATCTGCAACCCATTTATTGTTAGGTTAACTAGGGCCATATGTAATATATCTAAGGCTACATAGCAACATGCACTATACTTAATGTCTAAATATGCAATCCTAGGCTACATAGCAACAAGGAAGAGTGTTACATTAATATTCTGATGATGTCTAGATATACGTAGAAGAGCAGCAGCAGCAATAACAACAACAACAACAACAACAACAAAAACACAACCCTGTTTGGATACTCAACTTAGCTAGAGGTTAGAGTTAGTTTCTAGCTCATGACTAACCCTGCACTAACTCCATCCAAAGAGTTGTTTGGATGGCAGGGTTAAATTGACAATAAATGCACTAGGAGAGCTAGCTCCAATTAACACCTCTTGGGTTGGATAGTTTTTTTGGGTGGGTTATAGATGCAACTAGGTCAAACTAGCCCTCATGTTTAGATATACTTTAGGGCTATTTGACCCTGAACTAGCTCAAACTAACTGTAACCCATGGATACAACATCAGTTAATCAACCGATAATTTGTAAGAATGCAATAGACTCCTTCCGGCCCATAATATAAGATGTTAATTCATCTAATATGTGAGTATATTGGATGTTATAAGATATTATAAAAGAGTGTTGTGCTACATCATTGTGCAATTGTTGTTTAGCTTCTAATATTAACTTGGTGCTTTTAGGTACATATGTCATTGGTAAAGATCCGCGCTTCGACCCTTTCCGCGTATGGGGCAATGAGACATCGATGAACCAGCATCAAGTGAGGAAGCTGATAAATATTATTAGTAAAATGGGTCCAAAGATGGCAATTAAACTATTTGTTTACACTTTATCCAAGGCAACAACGAACTGCAGGATGGTAAGTAAGAACTCTGCAGCCTTCTTTTTAATGCCATAATGAGTTGTGTTAGATGACAATGTCTGAATCTTTTTTTCCTTTGTAGTGGTTGCCAAAGCAGTTTAATCAAGATTACCTCCCAAACTACATGATTGGTGGGCATGCAAAGGTTAAAGTATTTCTATCAGAACACAATGATTATCTAGATGTTTTCATGAAGACCGTGAAGGATGGGCGGTCGGCTATCACAAGGGGTTGGACTAGAGTCGTGCGTGCCTTCTGCATGGAGGAGGGCACAATATGGGCATTTCGCTTCACCTTGTTCAGCAACCAGAATGTATTTCGCCTCTTTCTTTACCGTCTTTAATAGTACAAGTATACAACTGTGGTTCATCATTCTTTATTGGTTCTTATGTAATTCTTGAACATATGTACCTATGAATCGAACAATGCATTGGCTGTTTGAACCTGATGGATATGAATAAAGCTATAACATACATTCAAATTCAAATTCAAATCTAGTACAATCTGAAATAGGAACAATTAAATTATGGTGAAATTACGCTCTGCAGGTCATTACGGCACACATAGTTGGTAAAACACAAACGCTTGCAATATACACCATAATCTGAGACGGTTCATAGAGAGGAAACGTGTGCAAGCATGCACACAGTTGCTGTTTGCAAAGCGTGTGCGATGTCAGACAATATCACAAATGATGCGGGCAAACTAAACATTTGTGTTAGTTGCCTTATCGTACACGATTCGCAACCATGAACTGTTTCTGATGAAGTATGCATCGTAAACGTTGCACCACATAATAGCATGTGCGATAGTTGTCGTGTACGATGATGTTATGACGGTCCGACGTTTCGTAATCCTGTCCGACACTCGTATGACGATTAGCTAATCTTATTAATTAGTTATCGCATACGGTTTGGGAAAAGCGAATGTATGTGATTGTATGCTTATCATACACGTTCTATAATAGTGAACCGTTTATGATGGGCCGCGCATCGATGTAGCACCACAAAATACCGACTACGATGGCAATGCGAGCACAAACGAGTAGGAGTATTGTATATGCATCTTGGCTCCCTATCCCCGATGGTTTCTGGGTCGTGTGGGAAGGACCCCCCTATCACCGTTACTCACTAGGCGGCAGTTCCAAATGCCGTCGCAGAAAGGGGCTAAAAACCGTTTGTATAGCACCGACGCGTACCAGTGATGGTCTTGGAACACTGGAGACAGAAAGGTCGAACATGAGTCATATAGTAGATATGATCAACATGGAGATGTTCACCATTGAAGACTACTCCATCTCACATGATGATCGGACATGGTTTAGTTGATTTGGATCATGTAGCACTTACACAACTTGAGGGATGTTGATTTAAGTGGGAGTTCATTAGTAATTTGATTAATTGAACTTAATTTATCATGCACTTAGTCTTAATAGTTTTTGTATATCTTTGTTGTAGATCAATAGCTCACAATATAGCTCCCCTATTTTTGATACGTTCCTAGAGAAAACTAAGTTGAAAGATAATGGTAGCAATAATGCGGACTGGGTCTGTGATCCGAGGATTATCCTCATTGTTGCATAGAAGAATTACGTCCTTGATGCACCGCTAGGTGACAGACCTATTGCAGGAGCAGATGCAGACAGTATGAACGTTTGGAAAGCTCGATATGGTGACTACTTAATAGTTTAGTGCACCATGCTTTACGGCTTAGAACCGGGACTTCAAAAATATGTTGAACGCCATGGAGCATATGAGATGTTCCAAGAGTTGAAATTGGTATTTCAGACTCATCTCCATGTCGAGAGGTATGAGACCTCTGACAAGTACTTTGCCTACAAGATGGAGAAGAATAGCTTAGCCAATGAGCATGTGCTTAGAATGTCTAGGTACTACAATCGCTTGAATCAAGTGGGAGTTAATCTTCTAGATAAGATAGTGATTGACATAGTTCTCTAGTCACTATCACTAAGCTACTAGAACTTTTTGTGATGAACTATAATATGCAAGGGGTGACGAAAACAATTCTCGAGCTCTTCACAATGCTGAAATCAGTGAAGGTAGAAATCAAGAAAGAGCATCAAGTGTTGATGGTTAACAAGGCCACTACTTTCAAGAAAATGGGCAAGGGAAAGAAAGGGAACTTCAAGAAGAATGGCAAGCAATTTGCCACTCCCGTGAAGAAGCCCAAAAGTCGGACCTAAGCCTGAAACTGAGTGCTTCTACTGCAAAGGAAATGGTTACTAGAAGCAGAACTGCCCCAAATACTTGGCGGATAAGAAGGATGGCAAAGTGAACAAAGGTATATTTGATATACATGTTATTGATGTGTACCTTACTAGTATTCATAGTAGCCCTAGGTATTTGATACTGGTTCAGTTTCTATGATTAGTAACTCGAAACAAGAGTTGCAGAATAAACAGAGATTAGTTAAGGACGAGGTGATGATGTGTGTTGGGAATGATTCCAAGGTTGATACGATCACCATCGCACACTCCCTCTACCTTTGGGATTAGTGTCGAACCTAAATAAATGGTATTTGGTGTTTGCGTTGATCATGAATATGATTTGATCATGTTTATTGCAATACGATTATTCATTTAAGTCACAGAATAATCGTTGTTCTATTTACATGAATAAAATCTTGTATGGTCATACACCCAATATAAATGGTTTATTGAATCTCGATCGTAGTGATACAGAAATTCATAATATTGATGCCAAAAGATACAAAGTTGATAATGATAGTGCAACATACTTGTGGCACTGCCGTTTAGGTCATATTGGTGTGAAGCGCATGAAGAAACTCCATGCGGATGGACTTTTGGAATCACTTGATTATGAATCATTTGATACTTGCGAACCATGCCTCATGGGTAAGATGACTAAAACTCTGTTCTCCGGAACAATGGAGCGACCTAATGACTTATTGAAAATAATAGATGCCGATGTATGCGGTCCAATGAGTGTTGGAGCACGCGGCGGGTATCATTATTTTTTGACCTTCACAGATGCTTTGAGTAGGTATGGGTATATCTACTTGATGAAAGGCAAGTCTGAAACATTTGACAAGTTCAAAGAATTTTAGAGTGAAGTGGAGAATCATCGTAACAAGAAAATAAAGTTTCTACGATCTAATCGCGGAGGCGAATATTTGAGTTACGAGGTTGTCATTCATTTAAAGCAATGTGGAATTGTTTCACAACTCACACCACCTGGTACACCACAGTGTAATGGTGTGTCCGAACATCGTAACCATACTTTATTGGATATGGTGCGTTCTATGATGTCTCTTACCGATTTACCACTACGTTTTGGGGTTATGCATTAGAGACAGCCATATTCACGTTAAATAGGACACCGTCTAAATCCGTTGAGATGACAACGTATGAACTGTGGTTTGGCAAGAAACCCAAGCTGTCATTTCTTAAAGTTTGGGATGCGACGCTTATGTCAAAAGGCTTCAGCCTGATAAGCTCAAACCTAAATCAGAGAAGTGCGTCTTCATAGGATACCCTAAAGAAACTATTGGGTACACCTTCTACCACAGATCCGAAGGCAAGATCTTTGTTGCTAAGAATGGATCCTTTCTAGAGAAGGAGTTTCTCTCGAAAGAGGTGAGTGGGAGGAAAGTAGAACTTGATGAGGTAATTGTACCTTCCCTCGAATTTGAAAGTAGCACATCATAGAAAATTGTTCTCGTGATGCCTACACCAACTAGAGAGGAAGCTAATGATGATGACCATGAAACTTTAGATCAAGTTACCACTGAACTTCATAGGTCGACCAGAGCACGATCCGCACCACAATGGTACGGTTATTCTATCCTGGAAGTCATGTTACTAGATGAAGGCAAACCTACGAACTATGAAGAAGCTATGATGAGCCTAGATTCCGACAGATAGCTTGAGGCCATGAAATATGAGATAGGATCCATGTATGAGAACAAAGTATGGACTTTGGTGGACTTGCCCAATGATCGACAAGCCATAGAAAATAAATGGATCTTCAAGAACAAGACTGACGCTGATGGTAATGTTACTATCTACAAAGCTCGACTTCTTGCGAAAGGTTTTTGACAAGTTCATGGAGTTGACTATGATGAGACTTTCTCACTCTTAGTGATGCTTAATTATGTCTGAATCATGTTAGAAATTGCCGCATTTTTTGATTATGAAATCTGGCAAATGGACGTGAAGACTACATTCCTTAATGGATGTCTTAAAGAATAGTTGTATATGATGCAACCAGAAGGTTTTGTCGATCCTAAAGGTGCTAACAAAGTGTGCAAGCTCCAGCGATCCATCTATGGACTAGTGCAAGCATCTCAAAGTTGGAATATATGCTTTGATGAGGTGATCAAAGCCTCATCAAAGCATATGCTTTTATACGGACTTACGGTGAAGCCTGTATTTACAAGAAAGTTAGTGGGAGCTCTGTAGCATTTATGATATTATATGTGCATGACATATTTTTGAATGGAAATGATATAGAATTCTGGATAGCATAGAAGGATACTTTAATAAGAATTTTTCAATGAAAGACCTCGATGAAGCTACTTATATATTGGGCATCAAATTCTATAGAGATAGATCGAGATGCTTAATAGGACTTTCACAAAGCACATACCTTGACAAAGTTTTGAAGAGGTTCAAAATGGATTAGTCAAAGAAAGGGTTCTTGCATGTGTTGCAAGGTGTGAAGTTGAGTAAGACTCAAAGCCCGACCACGGCAGAAGATAGAGAGAGAATGAAAGTCATTCGCTATGCATTAGCCATAGGTTCTATAAAGTATGCCATGTTGTGTACCAGACCTATTTTGTACCTTGCCATGAGTTTGGCAAGGGGCTACAATAGTGATCCAGGAGTCGATCACTGGACAACGGTCAAAATTATCCTTAGTTACCTAATAGGACTAAGGAAATATTTCTCGATTATGGAGGTAATCAAGATTTCATCGTAAAGAGTTACATCGATGTAAGCTTTAACACTGATTCTGATGATTACCGAGTCTCAATCTAGATATATATTGAAAGTGGGAGCAATTAGCTAGAGTAGCTTCATGCATAGCAATGAAGACATGGAAGTTTGCAAAATACATACGGATCTGAATGTGACAGACCCGTTGACTAAACTTCTCTCATAAGCAAAACATGATCACACCTTAGTATACTTTGGGTGTTAATCACATGACGATGTGAGCTAGATTATTGACTCTAGTAAACTCTTTGAGTGTTGGTTACATGGCGATGTGAACTATGGGTGTTAATCACATGGCGATGTGAACTAGATTATTGACTCTAGTGCAAGTGGGAGACTGATGGAAATATGCCCTAGAGGCAATAATAAAATGGTTATTATTATATTTAATAAATCATGATAAATATTTATTATTCATGCTAGAATTGTATTGACCGGAAACTTAAATACATGCGTGGATACATAAACAAATATCGTGTCCCTAGTGAGCTTCTACTATACTAGCTCGTTGATCAGAAGATGGTTAAGGTTTCCTAACAATAGATATGAGTTGTAATTTGGTAACGGGATCACATCATTAGGAGAATGATTTGATGGACAAGACCCATCCGTTAGCTTAGCATATGATCGTTTAGTTTATTGCTATTGCTTTCTTAATGTCAAATATATATTCCTTCGACTATGAGATTATGCAACTCCCGGATACCGGAGGAATACCTTGTGTGCTATCAAACATCACAACGTAACTGGGTGATCATAAAGATGCTCTACAGGTATCTCCGAAGGTTTTTGTTGAGTTGGCATAGATCGAGATTAGGATTTGTCACTCCGAGTATCGGAGAGGTATATCTAGGCCCTCTCGGTAATACACATAATAAGAAGCCTTGCAAGCAAATGAATAATGAGTTTGTTACGAGATGATATATTACGGAACGAGTAAAGAGACTTGATGGTAACGACATTGAACTAGGTATGGAAATACCGACGATCGAATCTTGGGCAAGTAACATATCGACAGACAAAAGGAATTACGTATATTGTCATAATAGTTCGAACGATAAAAGATCTTCATGGAATATGTAGGAATCAATATGGGCATCCAGGTCCAGCTATTGGTTATTGACCGGAGAGGTGTCTCGGTCATGACTACATAATTCCCGAACCCGTAGGGTTGCACGCTTAACGTTCTTTGACGCTAGAGTAGGATTGGGATATTTGATGAGTTGTAACCAAATGTTGTTCAAAGTCCTGGATGAGATCCCGGATGTCACGAGGAGTCTCGTAATGGTCGAGAGGTAAAGATTTATATATGGGAAGTCATATTTTGGGTTCCGGAAAAAGGTGCAGTTTTTTCGGTATTGTACCGGGAAGCTTCCAGAAGGTTCAGGAGGATTCCGGAGGGGTCCGGAAGTCCACAAGTGGGTTCACCACGACCCAAGGGCTAGCATGGGCTGCGGGGAGGCACTCTGGCCTTATTGGGCTAGGCGCAGCAAGTCCTCAAAAGCCCATGTGGCTAGGGAAGGCAAAAAAGGAAGGAGTCCTAGTAAGAATAGGATTGGACTTGGAGTCCAAGTCCTCTCCCCCTTAGTTGCGCCCTAGGGCTTGCAGGGGTTGTTTTCCACGACCCTCCACCTATATATAGAGGGGAGGGGTGCCCCAAGAGGATACTCCAAGCCCTGGGCGCCCCTCTCTCTCCCGTTACTCTGTAGTTTCACTGGCTCATCCCGGTGACGCTTATCGAAGCACTGTCGGTGCTCCACCACCACCATCGCCACCACGTTGTCGTGTTGGTTGTGATCTCATCTACTTCTCCTACCCCTCTTGCTGGATCAAGAAGGAGGATACTCATCGAGTCGCACGTGTGCTAAATTCGGAGGTGTCGTCCGTTCGACACTAGATCGGTTGGATCATGATCGGAGTATGACTACATCAACCGCGTGATAAACGCTTCTGCTTAGAGATCTACAAGGGTATGTAGATGGTCCCCCCTCTTGTAGCTATGCATTTACAAGGATAGATCTTACGTGTGCGTAGAATTTTTTTTGTTTTCCATGCAACGTTCCCCAACATTTATAATGAGTTCTTCATCCCTCCATAGACAAGGAGAATGTCCATTGTCCTTTTGAGGTACTTATGAATATTTTTTAGAGCTATCCAGTGAGCCAATCCGGGATCACTTTGGTACCTGATGCTAACACTTGGTGCATAAGAAACACCTAGGCTAGTACATATCATAGCATACATGATGGATCCAAATGTTGAGGCATATGTAACTCCACTCATCTGTACTCATTCATCATCTGTCCTAGAACATTGATTTCTGCTAAGCATTGTGCCATGTGACATTGGGATAAATCCTTTCTTTGCATTCTCCATTTTAAACCTACTTATAACCTTGTCAATGTGCATGCTTTGGCTTTGCCCAATTAGACATCTTGATCTATCTCTATAGATCTTTATAGATCTTTATGCCCAATATATAAGCTGCTTCGCCTAAGTCTTTAATTGAAAGCACACTCTTTAAATAATCTTTTATTGTGCTAAGAACTTTGTATTATTTCCAATCAACAATATGCCATCGATATATAAAGATTAGAAATGCTATAGATATCCTACCAAACTTCTTGTATACACAAGCTTCTTCAACATTTTTAATGAAGCCAAACTCTTTAACCACTTCATCAAAATGTTGATTCCAGCTCCTTGATGCTTGCTTCAAACCATAGATAGACCTTTGAAGCTTGCACACCTTTCTGGCATCTTTAGGATCGAAAAAACCTTCTGGATGTATCATATATACATCCTCTTTGAGATATCCATTTAGGAAAGCAGTTTTGACATCCATTTGCCATATCTCATAGTCAAAATATGCAGCAATAGCCATCATAATCCGCACAGAATTTAGCATAGCTATTGGTGAGAAAGTTTTGTCATAATCAACTCCTTCAACCTGGGAAGACCCTTTCACAACTAGCCTTGCTTTAGTGATAGTAGGATTATCATCCGCGTCTGTTTTTCTCTTGAAGATCCATTTACATTGTATGGGTTTCACACCCTCTAGCGGATCAACCAAATTCCAAACTTGATTCTCGTACATGGACTCCATTTCGGATTGCATGGCCTTAAGCCATTCTTTAGAGCTGGGTGCTGCCATCGCTTCTCTGTAGTGCGCAGGTTCATCTTCCTCTGAGATGAATATTTCATTGTGAAACCATTCAGGAGGTTCTATAACTCTTCCTGGCCTACACGGTTCAGTTACATGCTTAACTTGAGTTTCTACAGCTAGCACATTAACTTCCGAATCAGTTGTGCACACAACTTTCGGATCATAGTCTCGTTTACTTCCGCTGGAGATTCAGTAATCTCGTCAAGATGTACTATCCTCCCACTTACTTCTTTAGCAAGAAACTCCTTCTCTAGAAAGTGTCCATTCTTTGCAACAAACACTTTGCCTTTATACTTTTGGTAGAAGGAATACCCAGTTGTCTCTTTGGGATAACCTACAAAGCAAAATTTGTCTGCTTTGGGGTCGAGCTTATTAGGTTGTAAATGCTTAACATAGGCTTCACAACCCCAAATCTTGAGATGGGACAAATTGGGTTTCTTCCCATTCCATAACTCATATGGTGTCATCTCAACAGACTTAGACGATGCTCTGTTTAGTGTATATGTTGTTTTATCAAGTGCATATCCCCAAAATGATAAAGGTAGATCAGTAAATGACATCATTAACCTTTCCATGTCTAACAAGGTTCGGTTACACCTCTTAGATACTCCATTTCTTTGTGGAGTTCCGGGAGGAGTAAGTTGTGAAACAATTCCATGATCACTTAGATGTTTGCTAAACTCATGACTTAGATATTCTCCACCACAATCTGATCATATAAACTTTATCTTTTTGCCACGATGATTCTCTACTTCGTTCTGCAATTCTTAGAACTTTTAAAATGTTTCAGACTTCTGTTTCATCAAGTAAATATAGCCATATCTACTCAAATCACTAGTGAATGTTACAAAGTATAAATATCCATCGTGCACCGGTATGCTCATTGGACCACATACATCACTATGTATTATTTCCAATAATTCATGTGCCCGTTCAAGATGACAAGTGAACAGTGTTTTAGTCATTTCCCCCATCATACAAGCTTCACATGTGTCAAACGATTCAAAATGAAATGATGTTAACACTCCATCTTTATGAAGTTTATTCAGATGTTTCTTCCCGATGTGAGCAAGACCGTAGTGCCACATGTAAGTGGTATTATCAGTCTTCTTAAGACGTTTAGCATTAATGTTGTAGATATCTTTTCACGTTCAATATCCAATAAGAATAAGCCACCAACCTTGGGTGCAAATCCATAAAACATATTCTTATAATATATTTAACAACCATTCTTCTTAGATTTATAAGAATAACCGTCATTTATCCAACATGATCCAGAGATAATGTTGTTATATAACTTTGAAACAAAATAACAATTACTTAGTTCTAAGATAAATCCCAAGGGTAAACTTAAAAACATGACACCGATGGCTTCAACAACAATCCCATCACCATTCCTGACACGCATCATGACTTTGTTTCTACTCAGCTTGCGAATCTTCCGTAGTCCTTGTGTCTTGTTGCAAATGTGAGAAACATATCTAGTATCAAATATGTTGGGGATATTCCCCACGACCAAGACCCGGCTCATAAGGATAAGCCGCCCTAAGGCTTAAGTCATCTCTGGGTTTAAGTCGTCCTGACGTTAAGTCACCCCAGATCCTAACCCGGCTAGTGAGACCCGGCTGGTGAGACCCGACAAACAGTTGTAAGCTGACATGCAGTATCTGACCCGGCAGATAGTTGTAAGCCGGCAGATAGTCTCTGACCCAATAGGTAGTTATGACCCGGCAGACAGTTATGACCTGGCAGACAGATTGTGACCCAGCGGATGCATGGAGCCACGGAGATGAGTCTCAGATATGAGTTGCCTGGGGTTTAGAAGCCCAAGACATTAAGAAGCCCATGGAGAGAAGCCCAAGATGTTAAGAAGCCCACGGTGAGAAGTGAGAATAGTTTAATTCTTAATCTGACTTGGACTCTACATGTAACCCGCCCCTTCAACTTATATAAGGAGGGGCGGGGCGCCCCAAGAGGGTCAAGTTTTTCTAGACGTTTCAATAGACAGGTATTAGACAATGTTAAAGTAGATGCTCTCGAGATAGAAGTAGCGAAACCTCGCCCTTGTAACCGAGATCTTGATCATCATCAATATGAATCAACCAGGATGTAGGATTTTGCCTCCACCGTGAGGGGCCGAACTTGTGTAAAATCTCGTGTCTCTCGTCCCGCTTAACCCCTCTCAAGATACCAGTTAGATGCATTGGCCTCACGACAAAGATAAGAGGAGGTATGTCGTGACAAATCCATGACAGTTGGCCTCTACTCCCTTACTCCCCCCTATAAGCAAAAGAAAAAAGATAAGAGGAGGTAGGTTGAGATAAAAGAAGTAGTGGGCAACTAAAAATTAAATAAAATTACAAGAGGGTCAAAATTGACTAGTGTATATATGGCAATTATTGTGAGCCGCCATAGTGTCCATTTCAGCTGTGGACCTATGCCAACTTGCTCCTACAACTACCTTGCCTCCGCCAGCGCAGCGCCTACAAGTCGCCGCTTCGCCCTTGTTCGGAGCCGCTGGCATTGATCCGCTTCACTAAAATACCTTCACCCTTGTCGCTTCGTTTGCTGCAAGTCGCCTTGGCTCTGCCGGAGAAGGCCTAATTTGCCATTGAAATTACTAGAGATTATTTACAAACGTCATACATGAATCATCTATCATCCGGACAAAGCAGGTGATATCCATCTAAAGTCTATTTTATTAGCACATATTGTTTTTGTCAAAGAATAATTACTTTGATCGGTATATTTTTATATGCAGGACACTTATTCAATGCAAAAGTGGCCTATATCACGGGTACGGAGCACCTACTACCAATAGTCTGCACTGGCGTTCTTCCAAGCCATGTTACTCGACGGACATCTATGCGAGCCCGTCTGCATGGCTTACCGCACCTGCGATTGGCTCGCTCATCCGCACCGGCTTACAACGCTACAGCCGATTCATGTGTCTGCTCATGTGGCCGACTAGCCCGTGATTGATTTTAGCTTCACCGTAGTGATCATGAACTCCGTGACGGATAATTTCCGGCCTAACATATCAGGTGAAATCCATCCAGTATATTCTTATATTACATATTAATTTCTTTAAAAGAGCAATTACTCCGGCTTGCAAATCTTTAATGCAGGATAATTTGTCTACTGCAAAAGTGACCATTATGACACTGAGTTTGTTGAATGACTCATACCGGGAGCATATAACAAGTATTGCAAGGATCATCAACTCGCTTCAAGATTCTGGTTTACATAAATTTTAGCGTTCTGCTGTTCAACTCTATGGAGGTTTATATCACGGTTAAGTATGGAGAATCTCAAGACAACTCCTTGAGTCATCTTAAGACTCGGGGTCTATGATGACATGACTTAGCAAATTTTGCCAGATTCAAGAACCTCGGGTCATTGGAGAGAAAATAACCCGGTCCCGGAGGCTACTGCCACATTGGTGAAAATTCAAAAGGGTGGCAAACAATTTCTGGCTTAAAAAGTGCCTGGCAATCAATAAAGTTCCGGCTCAATAGAAGAGTTCTGGGTTATAAGAAAAGATTCTGGTTCAATATCCGACTCAAGGGAAATCTATCTCTCACAATGTTTTGAGCTCTCAATATCTGGTTTAAAATCCTGGCTCAAGAAGAATTTATCTCTCACAAAGTTCGAGTTCTTAGAAAGTTAAAGGTTGCCAAAGAGGACCTGCTACCATGATGCGCGGTTCAAACATGGGTATCCTGCCTTATGGGCTTATCATATTATGATCAACACAATAAAGTTGGCATCCCTGAAATTCGGGGCCTCTATCATTTCATCTCCATGTGTGCATGAGTCTTTCATTGGTTGATCATAAGGTCACTTGGGGGCTTCCAACCCAACGGGTTTAGCTTTCTTACCCTTGTGACCAGGCATAAAACGCCAAATTCTGGGTTATCCTACATGTATGCACGATGCTTCTCCACTAGGTAATCCTGAATGACCCACCGTACTCTTAACAGTCAAATCTTTTAAATAAGACCCTAAACTCGTTAAGGTTAAAATGATGGTTTGTCATGTGAGGACCGGCCTATGGATAGCGAGGATGACCCAAGGCTATTAATCCGTCTTCATTGAAACTTGGTTAAACCTGCCTGTTTGCAAGATGCTACTCCGAACCCCGTGTATTCTTGATAAGTCAAATCTTTTAAATAAGACCCTGAACTTATCCAAGTTAAGTGATTGGGTCATGTGGGAGACGGCTTACAGAAAGCGAGGATACTCCAGTGGCTTTCATGCTAGTTTCATTGAAGTAAGACTTGAGCTTCGAAAGCCGACAATTTTTATATATTCTGTTATCATGCACATACATCATCATACATTGCATCATCATAGCAGGCATCATATATGCATGGATATACTGGTTTATATTGTGCTAGTTTTTAAACCGGGTTATATTATTCAAATCTTAAATAGCCAATATGGCTGGGTTTTCATTATGGTTATCATAATCAGTATTGACTTGATTGGGGTTTTCAAAGCTCCTTCAGAGTAATGTCTATTATTTTCTCATCCAAGAATACCAGCTTACAATAAAGAGCATGGTTTAGTATTGATATGCAAGGCTTTCAGCAACATCAAGCGGACAATGGATATGGTTTATTTTATAATGGAAGGAATAGTCCCGAGTTGCTGTAGGCATACAACCCGGCACTTGGGGGCTACATTATTCAAATCATGATTATATCAAGTATGCAAGTCCCATGTCGCTGCAAGCATGCACCATGGCACTTGGGGGCTAATGCAAGTCATTGTTTAAGTCATCACATTATTGAAATCACCGGGTTATCTCAAGAAGATGAGCCAACCTTCTATCTTTTTCCTAGTCCCAGCCCAGTATTATCTTACTAAGCCGGCCCTTGGGGGCTACACTGGTTGAAGTTTTTTATGAGCATAAGGCAATTACGAGTACTAGGTTGCTGCAAGCAAGATAACCCGGTACTTGGGGGGTACATATGTGGAAGATTCAGTTTATGACTGGTGGCTCAAATGAACAACTCGGATTTCTCCAAGATTGCAATATTTATATTCAAGCAAGTCTTAAAACTATCACTACGTTCCCCTCTTAAGACGTGGGGGCTACAGGCAATATGGATATGAGGAAGGTATGCTTTCAAATTCTTAGTTATGAGTGAACCAGGTCATAATTTTTTATGAAGTAGTTTGCAAAGGGTTATCTTCTCCGGGCAATTTAGACAACTTAACATCATATGGATTTTTTATCGAAGTCATAAGTATTGAAAGTTGGCACAACATCAGACGAATTCTATCAAGCCAAGGCAGTTGAAGATGATAAGGGTTATTTTTTCTCTAAGGAGCCAACATCAGTATATTGATATGACAGAGATTCATAATTTTAAGGAGCTGGTCAACTAGTATTTTTTGAGTGAGCCGGTCCTTTTACATATTCTTATTTTAAGATCTTAGCATGAATAAATTCAAAGCTAAACTAGGGGCTAATGTTGGGGATATTCCCCACGACCAAGACCCGGCTCATAAGGATAAGCCACCCTAAGGCTTAAGTCATCTTTGGGTTTAAGTCGTCCTAATGTTAAGTCATCCCAGATCCTAACCCGGCTGGTGAGACCCAGCAGGTGAGACCCGACGGGTGAGACCCGACAGGTGAGATCCGGCTGGTGAGACCCGACAGAGAGTTGTAAGCCGGCAGACAGTCTCTGACCCGATAGACAGTTGTAAGCCGACAGATAGTCTCTAACCCAGCAGATAGTTATGAACCGGCAGACAGCTATGAACCGGCAAACAGATTGTGACCCGACGGATGCATGGAGTCATGGAGAGGAGTCTTGATGAGTCGCCTGGGGTTAAGAAGCCCAAGACATTAAGAAGCCCACAGAGAGAAGCCCAATATGTTAAGAAGCCCACGGTGAGAGGTTAGAATAGTTTAAGTCTTAATCCGACTTGGACTCTACATGTAACCCGCCCCTTCAACTTATATAAGGAGGGGCGGGGCACCCCAAGAGGGTCAAGTTTTTCTAGACGTTTCAATAGACATGTCTTAGACAATGTCAATGTAGGTGCTCTCGAGATAGAGGTAGCGAAACCTCTCCCTTATAACATAGATCGTCATCATCGTCAATATGAATCAAGCAGGATGTAGGCTTTTACCTCCACCGTGAGGGGCTGAACCTGGGTAAAATCTCGCCTCTCTCGTCCCGCTCAACCCCTCTCAAGCTACTAGTTGGATGCGTTGGCCTCACGACTAAGTCCTTTTCACTAAGGACATCTGCCGTGACAAATCCACGACAAAATACCCATGACTTGGAATTTTCACCAAGTAGAATATCGCTAACTTGTATAACTTCTATACCTTTACCAGAAGACGTGTTCTTTTTATCCGCCAAATACTTTAAGCAATTTCTCTTTGCAGTAGAAACATATAGTCTCACAAGATGCTCCACCCTTGTTCCTCTTGGTGTTGTGTTTCTTCATGAAACTTTTTGTTTTTTCACTAGCAACTTTTGCTGGCTCTACATCCCGAATTCATTGGTTTTGATCATCGCTTCATAAAGTGAAGTAAGGATCAAATCATTTTCCTGTGTCTTGGGAAAATCAATACCCATTCCAGTAATACTATCAAAATAGTCTGCAAGCCACCCACCTTGCTCACCAACTTTGGCTATTTTGCATTCTTCCATTGCTTCACTGATCTCATAAACTTCAGATGTTTATCTTCGATACAAAACTTCCAGTGCCTCGACAACTTTAATGGTACTGGATTGTTCGAAATGTTTCTATAGCACTGAATCCATGCAAGATAGCATAATACTCTTGACAACACTGAAATCATTATTGTGAGATATAAACACGTTTGTGACATCCTGGGATGCTCCTGGCACCGGAGGATCACCAAGTTGTTGTTCCAACACATATTATTTCTTAGCACTTTTGAGAACACATCTCAGAGTGTTGATCCAATCCTCATAGTTTCCACCATTTGCAGCTAAATTTTCTTTCCCAGACAGAGGTGCTAAACTGAAATTATTGTGAGCCATTGATCTACAACAATAAACACAAGATTCACTTAGATAATGTTCATAATTAATCTGCACTAGTGTTTAAACAAATTTTAACATAAAATGCACTCCCACTCAAATCAACATATCTTGTAATTGAAAGTGAGTGATTCAAGATCCTAATCTTATTCACATCCATTGATGTGGACATCACTGATGATGTGAATTTTGACCGCTGGGCATACTTTTGGTGATCATATCTCTATATGACTCTTGTTCATCTTTCGATGCTTCGTGATTCGAGCTCAGAACAATTTTTCCAGAACATCAAGAGAACTGAATGCTTTCTGGTTGCATGGTCTGACAATCCACCCGTATTGCACCTCATGATCCATTTGTACTCATGTGGACATGAAGCACTCCAGAAAGCTACGTGTTATAGACGGTTGCAATATTGGAAGAGCACCATTTAACTTGATATTTACTATGAGAGATCACCCTAATAATTGACTACTGCGCAATCAAAGGGTGCAGACAACAAAGAGATAAACATCTCAGGCAATTCATAATAGCATGATATGGCATAGCCCTGGGCGCGCCGGGAACGTATCCATGGTCCTCCGAGGTCTTCATGAAATTCTTTGAAAGTGTTGCTATGGCGATAATTTTGAAAACTACCGTTGTGGTGACACCTTTGTCCTCCTATGCCTGGTGGAGCTCTGGGGTCCTCTGTCTTACAACTATCAAATAAATAACGAGATTGACACACAAGTCATTAAAATGACAATCCCTTGGCTACAGCCATCATGTCATACTGTGATGCACAGACCACTTAACATTACAATATATAACCATCTCATACATAAACTCATTATCATGATGAAGGATATACCACATCATATGCAACCTACAAAACCAAGTTAGATGTCTACTAATCAGTTTGGAAAATTTTAATTACATGGCTTCTAGGGTTTTCGGATAACACTAGCTATCTACATCCACCATCAAGGCAATAATTCTTGTTGTTAGATTAACTTTTGAGGTGTGTGAGGGAAGAGACTTAATTAAAGATCTCTATCCCCACACTAAACTTCATCAATATGCGTGACCCTAGAAGGTCGAACATCTTCATTGCCCTCTCGTGTTTGCGACAGTTCACTATTATTCTTGGCTATGATGAGGCCCAAAGAACTGTTAGCGGATTGTCGACAGCCAGAGCCGATCGATTGTCAGAACTTTGTACAAAGCTACATCATGTCGTCAATGAACTAAACCGAAGCAACACTCGAGGGAAGCATAGCAAGAACATCAAACCGTCACATCCACATATGATCTGGATTGAAACCTTCATCTACTCATAGAACCTCTCTCGATGCCACTATTGGGAAACATATAAGAAAAACAAAAAATTGTCCTACAATCACCCAGGAACACTACGAAGATGCGATGAACGGTTTGGATCAGATCATTACCGGATCCGAGTTGCAGTGGAAGAAAACGAGTCGGTGTAGATGGTACTTGGAGTCCCTTGAACCGTACAAGAATGATCCTGCGAACTGCACATGAACAGTCCCTCAAATGGAAGACCGAAAGAATGGCCTTTCTACGAGTTGCAAGCGTACGGTCTCCATGATCCGACAGTGATTCGCCATCCAGAGCTAATCATCGCCGGAGAATTGGAGGGAGGAGATTATAACCACACCAGGCTTCTAATTATGAGGATTAGAGAACCTAGGTCAAGATCTAATTGATCAACTAGGACCAACTAGAACTAGAACTAGAGAATGGAGGAGGCTCCAAAACTTGTGTAGAGAAAAGGTGCAAAAGCCTCTAGTATATATAGACCGAGGGGAAGGAGGGGGTGCCACACATGGGGAAGGACTCCCATCCCCTTGCACCGGCCATAGGGGGGAAGAGGAGTCCTCCCCATTGTCCAATTCAGCCTCCCAAAGTAGGGAAAGGGGGTGCCTCCCCTACTGGGCCCTTGTGGCCGAATTCTCCTTCCACATTTTGGGCTTTTAAGGCCCGTTGATATTTAATTAAATACAAAAGCCTCCTAACTATTATTAGAGCCTTTTATTATTAATTTAACATCTCCGAAAAAAATCCACCTATATATATACCTACTAATAAAGCAAGGTGCATTTCTCCAATTTTTTCATCCATTCACCGTCGAAAAGATTTTTTTTCTATCCGAGGTGGTACTAAACTTTTGTGCGTTTATCCGCTACAGAAGAAAAAAGTTTGGTCCAAAATTCTGTAATTGGACTGCGCAAGCTCCGGCCTAACGAAGCCAGCCCACTTATTATTGCCCATGTAGTTGGGAAGACCATATTTGTTGCATGGAGCGATAAATAGTTGAAGTTACCCACACGACACCTAAGACTGGGCCGGCCTGTTTCCCCCATTTTGATGTTCTATTTCAGTTTTTATTTTTTTTATTTTTTTCTATTTCTCATTTATATTTCCTTTTCCTTTTGTCCTTCTTTATTTTTATTTTTTCTGTCAAGTTAATATTTACAAAAATATTCAGAATTTCAATTTTTGTTCAAATATCCAAAAAATGGCCAGAATTCAAAAGTTTTGTTCCCGATTTGAAAAATGTCCGAAACTTTTTTAAAATTCCTGTTTCGAAAGTTTCTCATTTTTTGTGTTTTCAAAAATTCTTTGAGATTTATTTATAAAAATTACATTTTATAAATGTTCCATATTTTAAAATATTCTTGTTTTAGTGAAATGTTCACAAATCAAAAATAATATTTTCCTCTAAGAAAATATGTTCTAAAATTATTTTGAATGTTCCACTTTTTAAAAAATAAAAAATCGAAAATGTTTGTGTTTTTATAAAGTTTTCATGTTTTCAGAATATTTTTTTGTGAATTTGAAAAACTACTAATGTTTCTAATTTTGTTCATGTTTTGCCAAATATGGGAATTTCCAAAAAAAAATTGTTCACATCTTTTGAAAATTGTTCAGGTTTCCAAGAATATTCACCAATTCATATTTTTCTGAATGTTCAAAAAAATTATTTCTAATCTGACGCTATACTATTTCCTTAAATATTCACGCCGACCATTGCTTAGCGATGCGTGTTCGTTCTATGCCGGTTGACTATAAATGAAAGAAATTGTGGGCACGTGCCAATAAAAGAGAATATGTTGTTTGGCTTTAACTAGAGCAAAATTATGGGAACTTGAGCACTAAAATAATCAAAGAGAATAATCCCCCCCCCCAAGAGAAGGGACATTCATGCCTCATTATGCTAATGAAATAGGATTTATGCATTGCAATTAATCCACCTGGTTACGCCATCGTAGGATAGAGTGGTCGAAGCAACCGTGTCCCCAAGGTCGCCGCATAACCACAAAATGAGGAGGCATGCACAACCCCAAGATGGAGGCAGACTCGGAGGAAAAAAGCATGACTTGGGTGCTCGCCACCATGCCGACCAACCCCACCACTATCAAGATTTCCTATGTCAACATGTCCAGTGAGAATACCATAACTCCTTGCTCCGCCACCTACCATTATGGAGACTCTTTTTTGGATGACATGCAAATCATATTTTTTGTTGCAACACACGGGCATATGTGCTAGTATTATTTATCGGCAAAACCCGGTATTGGCAAATAAACTCCGAAACCCTTCGTGTGACCCCGAAACGCTTTCGGTTCCTCTTGGAATTATTTTGAATATTAACGGAACTATTTCATGAATATTTCCTTGTTATTCCCATCCTACTAATACTTAGAAAATCATGATTACCTTAAGCTTATAACCGCGTAGGTTCGGTAAAACATAGACATGAACAAAACTCATTTGTTAAATGATCGATAGCGGAACCGTGGACGTCCATATCGATCCCTATGAGTACACGAATGACATTAGAGTGATCCTGTGGTTATCATGTGCTATTACCTTTGCTTTGCGATAATTTACAAAACCTGAGGTGTAGGGATGGCAATGGGTAGGGTATGGGCGGGTACGAACTTTTTGTGCCCAAACCCATATCCAATTTTTTTCTATACCCATCCATTTCAATATCCATGGGCACAAATTGATACCCATGCCCATACCCATCGGGTATCTTATACCCAATGAGTATCCGGTGGGTACAATATATAATATTGGCATGATAAAGGTAAGACAAGAAAAAGTCCTAAAACTAAGGTACTCAGCCATCACAATCTGGTTTGCACTTACATCGGAATTTCACAATGACAATTGACACACGAATGTCTTAATCTCCATCACAAACTAACTTTGAAAAAAAAATCAAGTTTGTAAACTTGCAATGCTAATTACTATAGGTTTACCCAGATATTATAGGGTTTAATTCCTTTATTAATTTTTCTAGATATCCATTGGGTTACCCATGAATATAATTTCATACCCATACCCTACCCATGCATTTTGCGGGTATGGATACCCATTACAAATGGGTATGAAGTGGTAGAAAGTCTCACCCATGCCCCATTGTTTTTGGGTAGGGTACCCGTGGGTATCCATATCCATGGGCAAAACTTCCATCCCTACTGAGGTGAGATATATCGGTATCCTCTTGAGTCATACACATGCTCACTATACCGTTCTCCTCATTACCAGTTTTGTTCTTCTTTCCCATTGACATGTTCCGGCATCCCTGTGACGTAGTCACCTCTGTCTGGCCGGACGATGTTGGATGCCTTCACATCAAGAGGGCCCTAAGAATATCTCTCCATCATCGGAGGAGAAAATTCCACTCTCGAGCTATCTAGTCCCTTGTCAAACTTTCTGATGAATCTGTAAGTTGGCGTTATGATCACCGTGTTATAGATGATGTTTGAGCAACCCCAAAAGTCCACCGTACGGTAAGAAGTGGCTGTGATACTCTCATGGTCTAAGGAACTAAAACACACATTAAGACTCTGTGTTATAACAATTGACTTCTGACAATATGCTACGTCTTGAGCTTGCGTTGGTTTTCCCCGAAGAGGAAGGGATGATGCAACAGAGTAGCGTAAGTATTCCCTCAGTTTTTGAGAACCAAGGTATCAATCTAGTAGGACGCCACGCTCAAGTCCCTCGTACCTGCACAAAATGATAGCTACTTAATACGTCTCCGTCGTATCTACTTTTCCAAACACTTTTACCCTTGTTTTGGACTCCAACTTGTATGATTTGAGTGGAACTAACCCGGACTGACGCTGTTTTTAGCAGAATTACCATGATGTTGTTTTATGTGCAGAAAACAAATAGTCTCGGAATGACCTGAAACTCCACGGGAGGTCTTAGAAAAAATAATAAAAAATCCTCGCCAAATATGAAGACCAAGGGGCCCATAACCTTCTCACGAGGCTGGGGGCGCCCCCCTAGGGCGCGCCCCCTACCTCGTGGGCCCCCTGTTGACCCTCCGACGCCAACTCCAACTCTATATATTTGCTTTCGGAGAGAAAAAAATCAGAGAGAAGAAATCATCGTGTTTTACGATACGGAGCCACCGCCAAGCCCTAAAACCTCTCGGGAGGGCTGATCTGGAATCCGTTCGGGGCTCTGGAGAGGTGGATTCGTCGCCGTCGTCATCATCAACCATCCTCCATCACCAATTTCATGATGCTCACCGTCGTGCGTGAGTAATTCCATTGTAGGCTTGCTGGACAGTGATGGGTTGGATGAGATTTATCATGTAATCGAGTTAGTTTTGTTAGGGTTTGATCCCTAGTATCCATTATGTTCTGAGATTGATGTTGCTATGACTTTGCTATGCTTAATGCTTGTCACTAGGGCCCGAGTGCCATGATTTCAGATCTGAACCTATTATGTTTTCATGAATATATGTGAGTTCTTGATTGACGGTGTCCTGGACTAGGGGGTACTCACCACGTCATCTCCCGATCTATTAGATTGGGCCGAGGACCCCCATGGCCGTATACTCATGGGCCAGTTCGGACAGCTGCCGCATACAAGGAAGATTCCACAAGACTTGGCGATCAAGACAAGGACTTCTCCCCACCGGCGTATTCGGCTAGGACTCTTGTTATCCTAGGCCTCTGGTGCATTATATAAACCGAGGCCAGGCTAGTCGATAGATGATATACAACATACAATCATACCATAGGCTAGCTTCTAGGGTTTAGCCTCTCTGATCTCGTGGTAGATCTACTCTTGTACTACCCATATCATCAATATTAATCAAGCAGGACGTAGGGTTTTACCTCCATCAAGAGGACCCGAACCTGGGTAAAACATCGTGTCCCCTGCCTCCTGTTACCATCTGGCCTAGACAAATAGTTCGGGACCCCCTACCCGAGATCCGCCAGTTTTGACACCGACATTGATCCTATCTTGCAAGTCTATAGTCACCTACTATGTGTTATGATCCGGCAACCCCGAAGTGACAATAATCGGGACCACTCCTGGTGATGACCAAAGTTTGAGGAGTTCATGTATTCACTATGTGCTAATGCTTTGTTCTAGTTCTCTATTAAAAGGAGGCCTTAATATCCCTTAGTTTCCAATAGGACCCCGCTGCCACGGGAGGGTAGGACAAAAGATGTCATGCAAGTTCTTTTCCATAAGCACGTATGACTATATACGGAATACATACCTACATTACATTGATGAATTGGAGCTAGTTCTGTGTCACCCAATGTTATGACTGTTACATGATGAACCGCATCCGGCATAATTATCCATCACTGATCTGGTGCCTACGAGTCCTCCATATACTGGTTCTCGCTTATTTACTTTTCTGCTGCTATTGTTACAATCACTACAAAATACCAAAAACATTACTTTTGCTGTCTTTACTTTTGTTGCTGCTACCACCACTATCATATTACTTTGCTACTAAACACTTTGCTGCAGATACTAAGTTTCTAGGTGTGGTTGAATTGACAACTCAGCTGCTAATACTTGAGAATATTCTTTGGCTCCCCTTGTGACGAATCAATAAATTTGGGTTGAATACTCTACCCTCGAAAGCTATTGCGATCCCCTATACTTGTGGGTTATCAAGACCAATTTCTGGCGCCGTTGCCGGGGAGCATAGCTCTATTCTTTGAGTCACTTGGGATTTATATCAGCTGGACACTATGAAGAACTTGAGAGATCCAAAAACCAAGATCTATCCCTCAACTACGAGGGGAGGTAAGGAACTGCCATCTAGCTCTGCACTTGATTCACCTTCTGTTATGAGGAAGTTTGCGACACCTACATCTGCTTCTGCTATTCGTTCTGATATGTCACATGTTATTGATGATGCCTCTTCTGCTATGCATCATACTTATGATGAAACTGCTTCTATGCCTGATACTACTGTGCCCCTTAGTGAATTTTTGATGAACAAATTGCTAGGGCTAGAGAAAAAGAAATTATTGAATCTGAATACGATGATGAAAATATGCCTGTTATTCCTGAAGGTTAACTTTTTGATATGGAATCTTCTGCCGCTATTTTTGCTTGCAAAGATAGATATGAGCATAAGAGGTTATTAATTAAATGGAACAAAGAATCACTTAGAGAAAGAATGAGACCCGACCCTGCTTTTGCTACTTCACCTATATGTGTTCCTGATAAAGATTATGAATTCTCTGTTGATCCTGATATAATTACTTTGGTTGAATCTGATCCGTTTTATGGCTATAAATCTGAAACTGTTGTGGCACATCTTACTAAGTTAAATGATATAGCTGCCCTGTTCACTAATGATGAGAGATCGCGTTACCTTTATATACTCAAAATATTTCTGTTCTCATTAAAGGGTGATGCTAAGATATGGTTTAATTCTCTTGAACCTGGTTGTGTGCGTAGTCCCCAGGATATGATTTATTACTTCTCTGCTAAATATTTCCCTGCTCATAAGAAACAAGCTGCTTTGAGGGAAATATATAACTTTGTGCAAATTAAAGAAGAGAGTCTCCCACAAGCTTGGGGGAGGCTTCTCAAGTTACTTAATGCTTTGCCTGATCATCCTCTTAAGAAACCTGAAATACTTGATATCTTTTATAATGGACTAACCGATGCTTCCAGAGATTACCTGGATAGTTGTGCTGGTTCTCTTTTCAGGGAAAGAACACCGTATGAAGCTGAAATTCTATTAAACAATATGTTGACTGTCGGGGGTGCTGATCCCACGGACACCTATGGGACCACGGCGGACCGAGGCCCTTTTCGGTTCGGCAGGGGGGCGGAGAGTGCACGAAGAGCAGATCGAGGCGAAACGCACGAGCGACGCGATCAGTTTACCCAGGTTCGGGCCACATGGATGCGTAAAACCCTACTCCTGCTTTATGGTTGTATTGAGTTCTTGCTCGGGAGCGCTGATTGCTACAGTACACACCAGCAGCTAGCCAGACTGAGTGTGAGAATGATCGTCCCCTCTCTACGTTGCGCATGGGCCTCCTTTTATACGCTAAAGGGGTCACCGACAGGTGGCAACGTAGAGAAGGGCAAAAATGGAAAAGGCACCGCCGCCTACAATAGTGTTATCATACCTAACCTAAGCGACAGGGGACAAAGGCATTAAATGCCCGTCTGCGTCGCCTAGACGGTGTAGAAAGGGACCGCCAGGGACGCCACTGCTTGCCACAATGGCTATCTTGTCAGCGGCGCTCGCCACCGTGTACCTCTGGCTACACAGCCTTCCGCCATGTACGCCTGTAAGGGTCCCAGAGCGACACGTTGGTGGATGCGCTGGAGCGCAGGTACAGGATGGAAGCTTGCCGCGGCAAGCGCCTTGCCGCGGTTATTATCTTGTCGTGTCCAGGAGCTTGTCGCTCACTGGGTCTTGCCGGGACGCATGGTGCGCTGCGGCAAGTTCCTTTTGGTGCCTTGGTTGGCCTTCCCGGCCAGCTCCTCTTGCCAGGGTCTTGTTTCCTTCCCGGCAAGCTCCTCTTGCCGGGGCCTTGTTTCCTTAGTTTGGATACTTTGTTCTTGAATGGTTCCAAAGGAACCACGGAGGATCTTGGCGGCCGCCTGGCAAGCCTTGCCGCGGGACGCTGCTACTGCCCGTGCACAAGTTCGGGATACTAAGGTACCCCTACTTTAGTACACCGACAGGAGCCCCCGGGCCTGGGCCATACACGGTGCCGAGCGCTGTTGGGCCAGGCCCAAAACAGGGCACGGGCACGCGCGGCCTAGGTTACGCCGTATCTCACTCCGCATCCACCGCGCCCTCCCCGCACGGCACGCGTCGAACGCGGTATCGTGGGAGAGATCATGGGTGGTTGCTTTATTTGGAAAGGCGGAACGTCTGCCCACTCCCCCATTATAAGCAAGGGGAAGCAGGGGTAGTGCGCCCACTCGCCCCCTTTCCGCTCCGTCTTCCCAAAGCAAACACAGCGCAGCGCCCTGTGTGACACTCCAAAATTTTTGATTTGGTTTTCATCAAAAACTTTATGGGATTCTAAAAGAGGGCATTTAAAATTTTTTCCTTTCCAGAAATCCTTCCTCTTTAAAAACTTCCTTTCACCTTTGGCAAGGATTTCCTTTCCATTTCAAATTCTGGTGTTAAAATGTTGGAAGCTTTTCTTCTGGTTGTTTCCCTCTCAAACTTATTTGTTTTCATTTAAAAAGAAACCCTAGGGGTTTTGGGACTTCTTTCTTTTGAAACCACCTATGATTTTGTTTGTCACAGGTGGTAAAACCACTCCAAAACCTCCCCTCCCTCTTGGAACTACCTAAGTTCCCTGTCCCAACTAAACCAAATAAGTTTTGTATTTTATTTCAAACATTTTTTCATCTCAAATCATTTTTGTCAATTAGTTGGAGTCTGAGCCATTTACAAAGCAAGTACCTTATTTCCTTTGAGTTTTGATCTCAAACCAACTCCTCTAGATTGTCCTTAGCATCCACAACTCAGAACCATCTTGATCCACTCTCCTTCTTTTCAATTTTTTCAAATTTCAGCCTCTGCAAGTTTGGACCAGATTTGCCAAATTTGGTGAAATCCATATCTACACTCCCCCAAAAATTCTACAAAAATTCAGGCAGCCTACTAGAGCAATGAGTAGCCACTCCACCAAAAATCAGCTCCAGGAAAAATCCCTAGAGACCTATATCATTCTGTCGAACACCTTGCATACACTGAATTTTTCACTTTCAGTAATTCAGTAAAGTTCGGAGTCAGTGTCGTTTTCTCCTCGCCAGCTTCAGTCACGCGTGGACAGTGCACTTGGCACGATCCTCGCCGCCTCTCCCTCTTGTCTGGAGTGCCGCACGCGCGCTTGGTGCCTTCCGGGCGTCGGTGGCGCCCGGGCCCGCCTGCGCCGGTGTGTCCCGCGGCGGCCGATCCACCGTAACGGCCGACCAGAAGCAAAACAGCGGCGCAACGCCGTTCGGCGCCGCCCAATTCTCCCTGGCTCTCCGCATGGCACATGCATGCCAGCGCAGCCCCGCTGCACAGTCACCGTGGCCCGGCAAGCACAGAACGCGCTCCCTGCCGCCGACGTGCCGCACGGCCGTTCCGTTGGAGCCGGCCGTAAAACTCCCCTCCCGTGCTGAGCTGGACCCTGGAATGGAACCTCTACTCCACCTAGACGATGCCTAAACCCCTAATCCCACTGCCCAACCCCGGCGCCGCTGTAATCGCTCGCCGGACTTATCCCGTACGTGGCAACCGCCTCGGGCCGGCGATATATAGCACCCCCAGGTTCCCTCTCGCCCCCGCACACCTCCACTACCTCTCTGGACCCCGACCAACAACTAGAAGAGCCTCGAGGGGCCCTTCTTCCTCGACTCCGGCCGCCTCGTTCCGCCTTGGCCTCCACCTCGATTCGCTCCGGTGAGGCCGTCCCCGGTGCCCAAACTTCGTCAATAGCTTCCTCGAGCACCCAGTGAGCTAACCCAAGCACCAATTTGACCTTCGCAGCTCTCCCCGGCGAAGTCCATCTCCACCCGAGCCGCCGTCCGCCGGAGCAAGGCTCGCCGTCGACGTGGTACTCGCCGGCGACCACCACCACCCCCAACCGACGCGGAAGGACGTCCTGAGCAAGGAGGTACCCTCTGATTCCCTTGCCTCGCCGTGGATTGCCGCCGGCGACCACCGCGGCTCTCGGGCTCCGTCGAGCTCTACCGCCCGTTTTAAACTTTCAAACCTGACGGGTGGGACCTGCCCGTCAGCCTCTCTATCTCTTTCTAAACGAACCGTTTCTGAAAGCGTATTCTGCCAAATGCGTTTTTCCTCCTAGGCTGGCGTATACTCTGCCGAAGTGTTTTCAGTTTTTATGAGCTAGCCCCTGGAAATATTCTGTTTCATTACAGATGAGTCCCTGGACTAAAACCCTTATAACTTTTAAACAGAAAAGTATTTTTGATTGATTCTTTTTCTGTTCTCTTTGAAATTTTTCTAGTTTTTTATCAGATTTATTTGGTAAATTTTTGGAATACTTTTTGTGCACTTCTTGGTATTTACGATAGCGCCTATATTTTTTGTATACCGTAGATACCGAAGGAGGTGACGGAGCCGCGAACTTCACTGAGCTAGGCTCCGACTACTCTGAACCAGACAAGCATGTTTGAACTTTTGATATGATGAGTGTCTTGGCATGTTTTGCATTTAGTTAGTTTCATGGCATGTTGATGAGCATACCCATGAACGTTATTTTCATGCATGATCAAGGTAAGTGAGCTCGATGATCCATAAGTGGATGGATGTGAGTATGAAAGGCCATGGGTTGGCATGAGGATGGGTAAGATGGCAGTGTTGTAGCATGCCAGTCTTATGCCAGACTATTTGACTGCCGTGTCAAATCGTATCGGTCCAGTTCCTCCCTTTCCTTCCTCGTACTACCACATGTTTTCCGCAAGGAATATGGCTTAGTAAGTTGCAAACCGCTTTCCTAGTACACACCAAAAGGAGAGGCCGGGATGATGGTTCCACGGCCCTGGATTAAAGCCAGTCATCCGGTCAGGCGGCATGGGTGTTTCCGGTTGGGACCGAGAGGGGGGCACCCCTTAGAGCACGCGTATATAAATTTGATCCCATGCTATTCGAGATTGTGATCTCCTCGTCTCAAAGTTTTTCTTGGACGATGTCTAGGGTGAGTCCTGGCATCGAGAGATAGGATGGGTGTGTACTGGATTGCTGTGTTTACTTCCGAAATACCATAAACGGAACTAGTCCTTCGAGACTACGGAAATCCGTTAGCTGTGGGAAATTTTGTACAAAATCTGCAGAGTCTTAAATCTCCAAATCATCCTATCCATATCCAAATTTTGCGCTGACTTATTTTGACTAGTGCCAGTTTTTGGTGACAGATATTCCGGTGAATCTCGTGAGCAATAAGCCCGGTTAAAAGTTTATTCCTGTGGATGGACTAACCCGTTTATTATCATGAACTGAATATTTATTATGAGTATTATTTACTTGTGGATTAAAGCCCTTTCTGTGATGTCGCTCAGACGTCCGACTGTGGCATTTCTTTTAAAGCCCTTTCTGTGATGTCGCTCAGACGTCCGACTGTGGCATTTTTTAAAGCCCTTTTTGTGATGTCACTCAGACGTCCGACTGTGGCATTTCTTTTAAAGCCCTTTCTGTGATGTCGCTCAGACGTCCGACTGTGGCATTTCTTTTAAAGCCCTTTCTGTGATGTCGCTCAAACGTCCGACTGTGGCATTTCTTTTAAAGCCCTTTCTGTGATGTCGCTCAGACGTCCAACTGTGGCATTTCTTTTAAAGCCCTTTCTGTGATGTCGCTCAGACATCCGACTGTGGCATTTCTTTTAAAGCCCTTTCTGTGATGTCGCTCAGACGTCCGACTGTGGCATTTCTTTTAAAGCCCTTTCTGTGATGTCGCTCAGACGTCCGACGGTGACATTTCTTTTAAAGCCCTTTATGTGGTGTCGCTAAGACGCCCGACTGTGGCATGATTTTCTGTTATTATTTGTTCACCTTTCGAGGCGTCGCTCCAGACACCCGATCGGTTCTCATTTATATTTTGTTGGGATTTCAGGCGGACTACCGCCGTCTCCCTCGTACTTATTTCGCTATGCAAATTTTTAATTGTGCATTGGAAAGATTATTCATGACGCATCATGCATGCATTTGTTATATCTTACGTCCGAACTGTCTTGCGAGTACTTTCAAAGTACTCACTGGCTTGTTGATTTGGCCAGATGCTGACGAAGGTGATCTCATGGATGAAGAGTTCGATAGCGAGTCCGACGCCTAGAGGAATCCCAGTCAGTCCCGTGCGACCCTGGTCTTGGTCACTGTTTTATACCCGCTTCCGCAACCCGAATAAATTTATCGAGCCTTACCTCGACGCTCGATGAGATGCCAGTTTGAGAGTCGTGTTACCACACTTCCCACTGTGTTAGCCCACCACCACTATATCCTCGAGTCAGTAGTATGCCACCACACCATTGTGTTATATCCGCCATTATGTATAATTATTGGCGCGCTTGTAATAATTTGTTGAGCAGCCCTAGCTCAACCCTGTAATATATTCTATGCTACTGGTTTATTGTATCAAGTATTTGTCTACCAGTGAGGAGGATTTTCTCTCATACTGGACTCAAAGATTGGTTTCTCAATAAATATTTTTATTGGAAAACCGATCGTGACAAGCTTGGTACCAGAGCCAGGCTGACTGTAGGAAGCCACTAGGTGCGATCGCTAAGCGGTTATTAGCATGGTAGAGCCGATTTTTTTGCAATTGTAGTCATTTTCTGACAGTCAGCATAAATTTATGATCTGGCCATTCAGGATTTTTGCCTACTTTTGTAGATGGCCGACAACAACTGCAAGTCTCAGACCTTCGCCAACGTACCCGATGGGTTCGTCAAGCTTCTCTCCTTCATCGTTCAGGTCGCGATGGGGCCGTCCGTGCGCCCAGTCTTCACACTCCGCCAGCACAGAGTCAACGACGGTCTGACCATGCACCAGGCCACGGTGCAGTTCAAGGGAGGGCGTGGTGAGCTACGCCGCTACCTGTTCGTGGGAAGAGCCATGCCTACGGAGAGGCATGCTATGCAGATGGCAGCCCGTGAGGCGATAGCCCGCCTCAGGGATGTCCTTCCCGCGATGAAGACTCGTCGCTACCGTTATCTTCCATGCCATGTGCCCTACACCTGCCACTACGCATTCTCCTGCCCCAGAGGAGAACGAGACGAGGCTTTTGAGATGCTTATTGAGTATCTCCGGGCTCTGGAGGCAGCCTTCGACAACCTGGTGGACGACTTCGTGGCTGCCCACATGGACTCAGTCCATGGCTGTGCCACCAACAGGAGGGAGCTCCTGCTCACCGCACCACCACTGACTTTTGTCTCGTCCTCAGCATCTCATGCACCTACTCGTCACCTGCCTACCACCGGAGGGATCAACCAGGCCTTTGTGCCCACTCCAGCGCACACTGCACCACCCGCAGTGCCCACTCCCATTCGTGTTGCTCCACCCCTGGCACCCGTTCCATCTACCCGACGCGGCTCTTCTTGTCTGGAGCCTATTAGTGAGGAGGAGGTCGAGTCCCCAGCCTCACTGCGGCTCACCCTTGGCAGGGCCAAGGAGATCATCGACATTTCCGGCTGAGTGCGTTTGCCCGTCATGCGATGTACCGCTTTGTAAGATATGTTGTGAGAAGTAGCTTATTTGCGCATCATGTAGAACTGGAGGAGTGAACTAGCCTAAATAACATGTCAGGATTATGTACGCATATCCTGAGTGATGTACTGTATAATTATCGCCCGCGTGTAAGATATGTAATGAGCAGTCCTTCTCCGTGCGCAAATCAATTTGTTTTCTTAAGTGATCTTGGACTTTTTGCCATCCTTGTGCATTTTTATTTTTGGAGTTGTTTTTGATGACCATCTTCATTTTTCTTATGAATTTTTCAAAATATATCCCCAGAGTGAAAAAAATGTCTCGTCCTTGGACTCGCTCCATGCCCACTCCGCTAGAGGAAAATTTGGACACTCAACCAGGCAACAATTTCACGCAAGGGCAGTCGAGTCAACAGGGCAGTGAAACGGCACTTTCCCAAATGTGCCGCCTTTATGAACAGAGTCAGCAACAACATCGTGAAATGATGAATCAAGTCATCAACATGGGAAATTACCATGGACAGTATCCGCAGCATTCCAAGTTATCCGAGCTACAGAAGACGCGTCCCCAAACATTTTCTCATACTGACAAGCCTCTTGAAGCCGAGGACTGGCTTCGGGATATGGAGAGGAAATTGATTATTGCAAAATGTTCAGATCCCGAGAAGGTGTTGTATGCTCCGCACTATCTCACAGGAGCAGCCGCATCTTGGTGGGAGAATTTTCTGCACATGCATCCAAACGAGGGTGACATAACCTGGGATGATTTCAAGGAAGGTTTCCGCGGTGCACACATTCCTAAGAGTATTATGAAAATCAAAAAGAGAGAGTTCGATGACCTCAAACAAAGGAACTTGACAGTGGCAGATTACAACAGTCAATTTACACTGTTGTCTCGCTATGCCAATGAAGAGCGTATGACTGAAAGCAAGAAGATGGAGAAATTCCTTGACGGTCTAGCGCCCGCGCTTAAATGCCAACTGGTCATGCACACTTTTCCTGATTTTAAGACACTGGTGGACAAGGCCATTACTCTGGAAAATGAGAGACGCAGTCTGGAAGATATCTGCAAGCGAAAAAGGGACCAGACCAACCATTCTCGCAATCCCCGAAGCAAGACAGATTTTCAAAAGGGTGGGACACACAAATTCCCATCCAATGTCTCACGCCAAATCAAGAATTTTCATGCAAGGGACAAGGAGTTCGTATATCGCCCCGGCGTTACTTGTTACGCCTGTGGAGAGGAAGGGCACTATGCCAAGCAGTGTCCCAAGCCTAGAAACTCAACCCCAAAGCCCAACAACGGCGGTAATAATTCAGCACCCAAGCGAAACAATTTCAATCCCAGCAACAACCACAGGAAGGGTCATCTGAACCACGTAACCAAAGAGGAGGCACAAAACGCTCCGGATATCGTACTCGGTACGTTTCCTGTCAACACAATACCTGCAACGGTTTTGTTTGATTCTGGAGCTTCTCACTCTTTCATTTCGAAAAGTTTTGCTTTGCAAAATAATTTTTCGATGCTTCCTTTGGAGAAATCCATGATCATCAAATCCCCTGGGATTCAGCAAGTTACTCAGAATTACTATCAGAATGTGGTCATTGAGTTTGAAGGATTGGAGTTTCACGCAAATCTTATTGTGTTGGAAAACAAAGGACTGGATGTCATCTTAGGGATGGACTGGCTGACCGCCAACAAAGGTTTTATTGACTGTTTCAACCGGACCGTAATCCTCACACACCACCACGGGAAGACAATAAGAGTGTCAGCCAAGGAAGGAAAAATACCCCGGCAACCAAGATTGAATAAGGTAGACATTTATGAGCTAAACAAGGTTCTAGTGGTATGTGAATTTCCAGATGTATTCCCTGAAGAATTACCAGGCATGCCACCAGATCGAGAGATAGAGTTCTGCATTGAGCTCGCACCAGGAACCACCCCCATCTACAAGAAACCATACCGAATGGCACCATCCGAGTTGGTTGAATTGAAGAAACAAATAAAAGAATTGCTAGACAAAGGATATATTCGAGCCAGCTCCTCACCTTGGGGATCACCAATTTTATTTGCCAAAAAGAAGGATGGAACACTGAGATTGTGTATTGACTATCGAGCACTCAACATGGTCACAATTAAGAACAAATACCCGATGCCAAGGATAAACGATTTGTTTGATCAACTTTCTCAGGCCAAGGTATTTTCAAAAATTGACTTAAGATCTGGATACCATCAATTAAAGGTGCGAACGGAAGATATCCCAAAAACAGCCTTCACTTCCAGATATGGGCTGTATGAGTTCACAGTAATGCCATTTGGATTAACAAATGCCCCTGCATATTTTGTTCACCTCATGAACAAAGTACTTATGAAATATATGGACAAGTTCATCGTGGTATTCATCGACGATATTCTGGTATACTCCAAAACACCGGAAGAGCACGCAGAACATCTCAGGATTGTGCTAGGAGAACTCAGGAAACACCAATTGTATGCCAAGTTCAGCAAGTGCGAATTTTGGCTAAGACAAGTAGGCTTTCTAGGCCACGTGCTAACCCAAGACGGTATCGCAGTGGACCCAGAGAAAGTCAAGGCCATACTTGGCTGGAAGTCGCCAGCAAGCGTAACAGATATACGTAGTTTCTTGGGAATGGCAGGATATTACCGCAGATTTATTGAAGGATTTTCCACCATAGCCAAGCCTATGACGCAGTTACTCAAGAAAGACAAGAGGTTTGAATGGACAGAAGCCTGCGAAAAGAGTTTTCAAGAGCTAAAGCGAAAATTAACAACAGCACCAGTATTAATTGTGCCAGACATACACAAGAATTTTGAAGTGTTTTGTGACGCGTCCAGAAAGGGTCTCGGATGCGTGTTGATGCAGGAAGGCAAGGTTGTCGCCTATGCTTCAAGGCAACTTCGCAAGCATGAGGAAAATTATCCCACTCATGACTTAGAAATGGCAGCGGTCATTCATGCACTCAAGGAATGGAGGCATTTCTTACTTGGGAACCGATGTGAAATATATACAGATCACAAAAGTCTCAAATATATTTTCACGCAGCCAGAACTAAATTTACGACAGAGACGCTGGTTGGAATTGGTAAAGGATTATGATGTTGGTATCCATTACCATCCAGGAAAAGCAAATGTAGTGGCCGATGCTCTCAGTCGGAACCCCAACTCCGACGAAAGCACTCTACAAAGCTTGAGGCCCGAATTCCAACAAGAATTTGCCAAGCTCAATTTGTTAATAGTAGCAGAAGGCACCATATCAAACTTGGAAATACAACCCGACCTTGTGGAGGAAATTAAAGAAGCTCAGCCCGGCCACCCCAGCATTGAAGGCATCAAAAGAAAGGTGAGTATGGGCAAGGCCTCGGAGTTCGTCATAGACGATGGAGGAATATTGTGGTACGGAGAAAGACTCTGCGTGCCAAACATAGAAGACCTTAAACAGCAAATCCTAGCTGAAGCCCACACCGCCCCGTACTCGATCCACCCTGGCGGGACCAAGATGTATAAAGGTATTCAGGAAAGATTTTGGTGGCACGGTATGAAGAGGGACATAGCCACCTTTATTGCACGTTGCGACTCGTGTCAGCGCATAAAAGCTGAGCATCAGAGACCGGCCGGACTACTGCAACCAAACAAAATACCTGAGTGGAAATGGGATGAAATAGGGATGGATTTCATTGTCGGACTACCTCGGTCACAGCATGGGAATGATGCCATCTGGGTCATCACTGACAAGTTAACCAAGGTGGCACATTTCATTCCAGTAAAGACAACCTACAACACTCAACGGCTTGCCAGGATTTATCTCTCCCGTATAGTCTGTCTGCATGGAGTCCCGAAGACTATAATATCCGACAGAGGCACTCAGTTCGTCTCAAGATTTTGGGAGCATTTACAACAGGCTCTGGGAACTCAACTAGCCTTCAGCACCGCATACCACCCACAGACCGATGGACAAACGGAACGCGTAAACCCGATTTTAGAAGACATGCTGAGAGCATGTGTCCTCACATATGGAACCAGTTGGGAAGAAAGCCTGCCATACACCGAATTCGCGTACAACAATAGCTACCAGGCCAGCATGCAAATGGCACCATTTGAGGCTTTATACGGACGTAGATGTCGTACCCCGTTGAATTGGGCAGAGACCAGAGACAGCCGCATCTTCGGACCGGACATGCTCAGAGAAGCCGAGGAAAAAGTCAAGCTAATCAGAGACCGACTTAAGACCGCTCAAAGTCGACAGAAGAGTTATTATGATCAGAAACATCGTAGGGTCAGCTTCAAGCCCGGTGAGTTCGTATACCTGAAAGTATCTCCTATGAGAGGATTGCAATGATTCAAGATAAAAGGGAAGCTAGCACCAAGATTCATTGGACCGTTCTGTATAATGGCCCGAAGAGGCACGGTAGCCTACCAGCTAGACTTACCCAAAGAATTATCCGATGTCCACGACGTGTTCGACGTCTCGCAGTTGAGGAAGTGCGTGAGCAACCCAGAGAAACAAGTATCCCATGAGAGCATTGACGTGCAGCCAGACCTCACTTATCGGGAATGTCCAGTAAGAATATTAGAGGAGTCTGAAAGGAGAACCCAACGGAAGACCATAAAATTCTTCAGAGTCCAGTGGAGCAATCACACCGATAGTGAAGCTACTTGGGAAAGAGAGGACTTTCTTCGGACAAAGCATCCACACTTATTTAAGGATCAGCTGAAATCTCGGGGACGAGATTTTTCCTAAGGGGGTAGGTGTTGTGACACTCCAAAATTTTTGATTTGGTTTTCATCAAAAACTTTATGGGATTCTAAAAGAGGGCATTTAAAATTTTTTCCTTTCCAGAAATCCTTCCTCTTTAAAAACTTCCTTTCACCTTTGGCAAGGATTTCCTTTCCATTTCAAATTCTGGTGTTAAAATGTTGGAAGCTTTTCTTCTGGTTGTTTCCCTCTCAAACTTATTTGTTTTCATTTAAAAAGAAACCCTAGGGGTTTTGGGACTTCTTTCTTTTGAAACCACCTATGATTTTGTTTGTCACAGGTGGTAAAACCACTCCAAAACCTCCCCTCCCTCTTGGAACTACCTAAGTTCCCTGTCCCAACTAAACCAAATAAGTTTTGTATTTTATTTCAAACATTTTTTCATCTCAAATCATTTTTGTCAATTAGTTGGAGTCTGAGCCATTTACAAAGCAAGTACCTTATTTCCTTTGAGTTTTGATCTCAAACCAACTCCTCTAGATTGTCCTTAGCATCCACAACTCAGAACCATCTTGATCCACTCTCCTTCTTTTCAAATTTTTCAAATTTCAGCCTCTGCAAGTTTGGACCAGATTTGCCAAATTTGGTGAAATTCATATCTACACTCCCCCAAAAATTCTACAAAAATTCAGGCAGCCTACTGGAGCAATGAGTAGCCACTCCACCAAAAATCACCTCTAGGAAAAATCCCTAGAGACCTATATCATTCTGTCGAACACCTTGCATACACTGAATTTTTCACTTTCAGCAATTCAGTAAAGTTCGGAGTCAGTGTCGTTTTCTCCTCGCCAGCTTCAGTCATGCGTGGACAGTGCACTTGGCACGATCCTCGCCGCCTCTCCCTCTTGTATGGAGTGCCGCACGCGCGCTTGGCGCCTTCCGGGCGTCGGTGGCGCCCGGGCCCGCCTGCGCCGGCGTGTCCCGCGGCGGCCGATCCACCATAACGGCCGACCAGAAGCAAAATGGCGGCGCAACGCCGTTCGGCGCCGCCCAACTCTCCCTGGCTCTCCGCGTGGCACATGCATGCCAGCGCAGCCCCGCTGCACAGTCACCGTGGCCCGGCAAGCACAGAACGCGCTCCCTGCCGCTGACGTGCCGCACGGCCTTTCCGTTGGAGCCGGCCGTAAAACTCCCCTCCCGTGCTGAGCTGGACCCTGGAATGGAACCTCTACTCCACCTAGACGATGCCTAAACCCCTAATCCCACTGCCCAACCCCGGCGCCGCCGTAATCGCTCGCCGGACTTATCCCGTACGCGGCAACCGCCTCGGGCCGGCTATATATAGCACCCCCAGGTTCCCTCTCGCCCCCGCACACCTCCACTACCTCTCTGGACCCCGACCAACAACTAGAAGAGCCTCGAGGGGCCCTTCTTCCTCGACTCCGGCCGCCTCGTTCCGCCTCGGCCTCCACCTCGATTTGCTCCGGTGAGGCCGTCCCCGGCGCCCAAACTTCGTCAATAGCTTCCTCGAGCACCCAGTGAGCTAACCCAAGCACCAATTTGACCTTCGCAGCTCTCCCCGGCAAAGTCCATCTCCACCCGAGCCGCCGTCCGCCGGAGCAAGGCTCGCCGTCGACGTGG
The DNA here is from genome assembly GCA_034509565.1 of Triticum monococcum. NCBI lineage: Eukaryota > Viridiplantae > Streptophyta > Magnoliopsida > Poales > Poaceae > Triticum > Triticum monococcum. Next base: position 392,432,721 of record CM067841.1, read on the forward strand.
TACTCGCCGGCGACCACCACCACCCCCAACCGACGCGGAAGGACGTCCTGAGCAAGGAGGTACCCTCCGATTCCCTTGCCTCGCCGTGGATCGCCGCCGGCGACCACCGCGGCTCTCGGGCTCCGTCGAGCTCTGCCGCCCGTTTTAAACTTTCAAACCTGACGGGTGGGACCTGCCCGTCAGCCTCTCTGTCTCTTTCTAAACGAACCATTTCTGAAAGCGTATTCTGCCAAATGCGTTTTTCCTCTTGGGCTGGCGTATACTCTGCTGAAGCGTTTTCAGTTTTTATGAGCTAGCCCCTGGAAATATTCTGTTTCATTACAGATGAGTCCCTGGACTAAAACCCTTATAACTTTTAAACAGAGAAGTATTTTTGATTGATTCTTTTTCTGTTCTCTTTGAAATTTTGTCTAGTTTTTTATCAGATTTATTTGGAAATTTTTTGGAATACTTTTTGTGCACTTCTTGGTATTTACGATAGCGCCTATATTTTTTGTATACCGTAGATACTGAAGGAGGTGACGGAGCCGCGAACTTCACTGAGCTAGGCTCCGACTACTCTGAACCAGGCAAGCATGTTTGAACTTTTGATATGATGAGTGTCTTGGCATGTTTTGCATTTAGTTAGTTTCATGGCATGTTGATGAGCATACCCATGAACGTTATTTTCATGCATGATCAAGGTAAGTGAGCTCGATGATCCATAAGTGGATGGATGTGAGTATGAAAGGCCATGGGTTGGCATGAGGACGGGTAAGATGCCAGTGTTGTAGCATGCCAGTCTTATGCCGGACTATTTGACTGCCGTGTCAAATCGTATCGGTCCAGTTCCTCCCTTTCCTTCCTCGTATTACCACATGTTTTCCGCAAGGAATATGGCTTAGTAAGTTGCAAACCGCTTTCCTGGTACACACCAAAAGGAGAGGCCGGGATGATGGTTCCACAGCCCTGGATTAAAGCCAGTCATCCGGTCAGGGGGCATGGGTGTTTCCGGTTGGGACCGAGAGGGGGGCACCCCTTAGAGCGCGCGTATATAAATTTGATCCCATGCTATTCGAGATTGTGATCTCCCCGTCTCAAAGTTTTTCTTGGACGATGTCTAGGGTGAGTCCTGGCATCGAGAGATAGGATGGGTGTGTACTGGATTGCTGTGTTTACTTCCGAAACACCGTAAACGGAACTAGTCCTTCGAGACTACGGAAATCCGTTAGCTGTGGGAAATTTTGTACAAACTCTGCAGAGTCATAAATCTCCAAATCATCCTATCCATATCCAAATTTTGCGCTGACTTATTTTGACTAGTGCCAGTTTTTGGTGACAGATACTCCGGTGAATCTCGTGAGCAATAAGCCCGGTTAAAAGTTTATTCCTGTGGATGGACTAACCCGTTTATTATCATGAACTGAATATTTATTATGAGTATTATTTACTTGTGGATTAAAGCCCTTTCTGTGATGTCGCTCAGACGTCCGACTGTGGCATTTCTTTTAAAGCCCTTTCTGTGATGTCGCTCAGACGTCCGACTGTGGCATTTTTTTAAAGCCCTTTTTGTGATGTCGCTCAGACGTCCGACTGTGGCATTTCTTTTAAAGCCCTTTCTGTGATGTCGCTCAGACGTCCCACTGTGGCATTTCTTTTAAAGCCCTTTCTATGATGTCGCTCAGACGTCCGACTGTGGCATTTCTTTTAAAGCCCTTTCTGTGATGTCGCTCAGACGTCCGACTGTGGCATTTCTTTTAAAGCCCTGTCTGTGATGTCGCTCAGGCGTCCGACGTTGGCATTTCTTTTAAAGCCCTTTATGTGGTGTCGCTAAGACGCCCGACTGTGGCATGATTTTCTGTTATTATTTGTTCACCTTTCGAGGCGTCGCTCCAGACACCCGATCGGTTCTCATTTATATTTTGTTGGGATTTCAGGCGGACTACCGCCGTCTCCCTCGTACTTATTTCGCTATGCAAATTTTTAATTGTGCATTGGAAAGATTATTCATGACGCATTCATGCATGCATTTGTTATATCTTACGTCCGAACTGTCTTGCGAGTACTTTCAAAGTACTCACTGGCTTGTTGGTTTGGCCAGATGCTGACGAAGGTGATCTCATGGATGAAGAGTTCGATAGCGAGTCCGATGCCTAGAGGAATCCCAGTCAGTCCCGTGCAACCCTGGTCTTGGTCACTGTTTTATACCCGCTTCCGCAACCCGAATAAATTTATCGAGCCTTACCTCGACGCTCGATGAGATGCCAGTTTGAGAGTCGTGTTACCACACTTCCCACTGTGTTATTCCACCACCACTATATCCTCGAGTCAGTAGTATGCCACCACACCATTGTGTTATATCCGCCATTATGTATAATTATTGGCGCGCTTGTAATAATTTGTTGAGCAGCCCTAGCTCAACCCTGTAATATATTCTATGCTACTGGTTTATTGTATCAAGTATTTGTCTACCAGTGAGGAGGATTTTCTCTCATACTGGACTCAAAGATTGGTTTCTCAATAAATATTTTTATTGGAAAACCGGTCGTGACACCCTGCCCCCCGCATTTCCACCAGCACCACCAACGCCGTCGACCTCCTCCATCGCTTCCGCCATGGCTCCGAAAGCCGACAAGGGGAAAGCCGTGAAGTCGTCCGAGGCGCAGCGGCTTGCGGCGCTGCGGAAGGAGCGAGCCATCTTCCCCCCAAAGCTCGCCGCGAAGGAGCTGAGGGAGTACTACTACCTATTTTGGTCGACAGAGACGCGAGCTCACCCGAGCACCAAGGTACTCCCAGCTGCTGCTCACAAGACTGCTCCGCAAGGATATCCGTTTTTCGCTGTCTTCTTCTACTGCGGGCTCTGCCCGCCCTTTTCCGAATTCTTCTGTGATATCATGAATACCTATAATCTCTGCCTCCTTGACTTCACTCCCAACGCCGTCCTCACCATGGACGTTTTCGCACACTTTTGCGAGAACTTTGTCGGAGTCCACCCTAATGTAGCCCTTTTCCGCCATTTCTTCATTCCCCGGGTAGAGAGAGGAGAGCCCTTGTCCAGCGGAATCGCCTGGGTCTCTAGGACCGGCAAGAAGGATTCCTATTTGGAGGGCGAGTTCCGCGGCAAGTGGGAGGAGTGGAGGGCAGATTGGTGTTGGATTGTCGAGGAGAGCCCGCAGCCGTTCACCGCTCAGCGCCAAGTAGCAGCAGTACGCGGCAGCGACTGGAGTGACGTGGCCCCGGAGGACAGCAGGCTAAGGATTGCCGTCACCAGGATCCAATGCCTCAGGCTTGCCGGACTCACCGTACGCGCTATTGGCGCAGAATTCCTTCGCCGCCGCATCGCCCCCTTGCAAGAATGGAGAAGGCCTGCTTGGGAGTTCAAGAACGCGGCAGACATCATGAGGCTGTGCCTGGGGCTCAACTATAATTTCACCGTCTTGGAGCTTAATGCAATGCTGCAGGAGCTCTTCAAGTATGATCCTGACCACCCAGAGGTCTTCAGGTTGCCGCAGGGCATCGTCCCACTATGCAACAATTCTGCGCTCGACCGCATTAGGGCAATGATGCCGCTGTGCGATTCGCACGGGATTGTGCCAACTTGGCAGGAGCCCGAAGACGACATTGTGCAGCAATTCTTTGATGACTTGGTGGAAGTGCCAATCCGCGCCGACGAGAAGGACGGCCTCACCCGCAACACCACCGAGGCGGAGCTGAAGCGCATCGCCACCAGGTTGGAAGAGGCAGCGGCAGCTGCTGCGGCGGGCGAGTTCGGCTTTACTTTGGAGGAGGCAGCGGCAGCAGAGGCGGCAAATCGTGCCGAGCGGGAAGATCTTGCCGGCAAGAAGGAACTTGCCGGCAAGAAGGATGTTGCCGGGCGCGATGCCGAACCGAGCAAGGCTGCCGGGCATGACGCCGAACCGAGCGGGCCCGCCGAGGATGCGAGCGGCTCGTTGGAGATCGGCTCCTCTTCTACTTCATCCTCAGACAGCACGCCGCCAGCTGCGCCTCTGTCTCCACCAAGAAGGCGCCTCCGCAAGGTCGGGGATGCAGCGAGGCGGCAGGCACGTTGACAGTCACCGCGCTGCGTGACACGCTCTACCGCGGCAAGCACTGTTGCCGCGGGAGCGCCCCACGCTGCCGCAACAACTGGAGCGGGGTCTTCTCGGACTGCTGCCTCCGCTCCCGCCAAGCGGCCAAGGGAACCTACTCCTCCACCTTCCCGTGCCGGACGCGAGGCGGACTTCGACTTCTCCGCGTTCATCTTAGACAAGGAAGAGGAAGAAGAGTAAGTTTCTCATGTTTGTTCTTGGAGTTCTTTGATTTTTGCTGTTTTTGTCTTGTCTTGTTTCTCACTTGCTTTTCTCTGAATCTTTTCCTTTTCAGGACTCTGGCTTAGAGGGCAGCAAAGAGAGCCAAGGCCCCGGTGATTGTCATCGAGGATGAGCCCACCGTGTCGGCCGAGGACGCGCCCGAGACAACCTCGCCGGACCCGGCAACTGCTCTCCAGAGCAGCCCCCAGCGTAAGTATCTTCTCTTGCTTTCCGCTGTCGGGCGCACACGAAGACCCTTGCTTTGCTGATGTTTGTTTGTTGACTTGTGCAGGAGCAGAGCAGCCTCATCAAGAGAGCCCGGAGGCCGCCCCTGAAGCGCCAAGGGAGAGGTCTCCGGCCAGGGAGAGCTCTCCGGCGAGGGAGGAGACTCCGGCAAGGGAGGAGCCCCCGGCAAGGGAGGAGGCTCCGGCAAGGGAGGAGCCCCCGGCAAGGGAGGGATCTCCGGCAAGGGACTGCATCAGCGATCCCCCGGCGACGGAGACCACAGCTGCAGACCCTGGCACAGGTAACTTCCTTGTTTCAGAACTCCCCTTGGCTTCTTCTTCTTTTGATCTTCTTTTTGGATTTTGCTCGAATTTTGCCTGATTCTTCCCCCCTCTTCCGGCTGTCAGATCCATCTGCTGCAGAGCCGATGGGGACTGAAGTTGCCGCTGGCGACGCTGTTGCCACTGAGGAAGCAGTTGGCGCCGGCGAGGAGGCCGCCAGGGCTGCCGCCGCGGAAGCGAGCGAGGAGTCTGGTGGTCGTACTGACGACCCAGAGGCCGCAGGAGCGCCAGACGCTGCTTCGACCACCGACTCCTCCGCCGCTGCTGCCGCGCCAGGCTCCGGAGAGCCCCAGCCTGGCGTCTACCTGAAGGCCGGCGATGATATCTTCATCAACCTCCCCTGGGCGTCAAGCTCCAGGACGCCGGTCGAGGGAGAGATGCTTAACGGAGAGGTGCTTGCCTCCGCCGGGCTAAAGATGGTCGACGCGCCAAGTAGCAGCAGCGGGGAACCCGAAGAGGAGCGTCTGCTGCGGAAGCTAGTGGCGCTCTACCGCGCCCGGCAGGCCAAGCTAGAGTCCCGTGAAGCACTCGTCGCGAAGGTCGGTGCTGATATCGAGAAACGCGCGGAGGAGCTCCGGGGCGCCAACCAGGAAGCTCTCCGCTCCCTGGCAAAGGAGCGGGAGCAACTTGCCGAAGCGCAGCAGGCCTTCCTCCTTGTGAAGGCCGACGTCGAAGAGCGCCAACGTCTTGCCGCGGAGAAGTTGTCTTCGCAGGAGGGTGACTTGGCGCAGCGGAAGGTCAACCTCGACAGCCACGAGGAAGAGCTTGCCGCGCGCGAGCGGGCAGTTGGCGGGGCCCTCAAATAAGCCGAAGACGCCGCTGCAGCTGCCGAGGCCGCCAAGAACGAGCTGGAGTTGAAGGTGGCGCAGCTGGAGGCGAGCCTTAAGGCGAACGGCGACGAGCTCGCCGCGCTCAAGCTTGAGCGGGAGAGGGACGCCAATAGCTATTCGGAGTTGCGGGCCCATCTTGCCGAGAAGGACAAGGAACTCGATGCCGCCAAGAAATCCAACGCTGATCTCGAAGCGAAGCTGGCGGCTCTGACGCAATCTCTGGACGGCGCCAAGGAGCAGGAGGCGGCCCTGAAGGAGGAAGTCGAGGCCGGCAAGGTGCTGCTGGCGAATGCTGCTGCCGCCCAGAAGACTTTGTCGGAGAACATGGAGGACTGGACGGAGGGCCTGGTGAACATCGCCGCCGACGTCGACAAGGAGTTGGCGCAATTGGGGATGGTGGATCTCGGGTACTCCTCCGACGAGAACCTCCAACCCAGCTCCAAGCTGACTCTGTTCTTCAAAGGCGTGGCGACGGTGCTTCAGCGACTCCGGGAGCAGATCCCAAAACAGCTTGCCGACGAGTCGCGCAAGATTTGCGCGGGAGCTCTCCAGAAGGTGCTGATGAAGGTGGCCTTCCGCAACCCAGGCCTCCGCCTCTCCAACGTCCTCCGAAGCTTGCCGCCAGATGCTGATCTGGAGGAGCTCAAGGCCCTTGTCGCACCAATTGTGGACAGGGTGAGCGGAATCAGGAGGGTTGAAGGTGACCGTGTAGACTAGGCCATCCATCCTCTCCTTTCCTTGTCGCTGCTAATCATGTTATGAAAAAAAATAGTCTGTTAGAACTGCGACAAGTTATTTTGTAATATACTCTATCTTGGGCAGTAATGACTATGTTATTTCCTTTACTTGATTTCTTCCCTTGTATGTTTTTACCCTACGCTTTTAGGGAACTTGCCGGCGCGGGCACCTTTGCCACGAGCACTGAGTGCGGAACGTCAGCAGCCTGCAGGCGGTGCCGCGGCCGACAAGAAACCTTGTCGCAGGGCTAGTCGCAGCTCACTTAAGTTGTTGAGTGGACTCGAAACAACAGTAAGGGCGCAACTAGCTATGAGTTGGTTCCTCCGCGCACAGGTTTTCCATACAAGGGACGGTCGTTCAAGGAAGATAACTCTATAAATTTAAGAATCTGATTGCTCAAACTTTGGCAAACTTATCTTTTCTGTTGTTTGCTTCCCGGCAAGGCGAAACCTTCTTGAACGACACCTGGTCCATACCGTATCTTCTCCCTCCCCCCGGCAAACTTGTGCGCGAGGGAACCTTCTTTTCCTTGCGAAAAAGAAAAAGGATGAAATAACAGTATGGAGCCTTATGGCTCGTTGTTGCTTACCGGAGGTAAATGCTGCACAAAATGTCAGATCGCACATGCAAATAATAAAAAGCATGAAAATTGACAAGGTGTGCTGGGCACTTGATTTTTATGCACGGGGTCTGCGCCCGGCTTTGTACGAAGGATTACATGCAACAGCGGCAAGACTTGTACAAAAGGTGGTTGCCGGCAACCGTGCCCTACGGGTATAATTTGCAAAGATGCTCAATATTCCAGGAGTTGCTCACTGGTACGCCATCTTCGGTCTCTAGGCGAACAGCGCCAGGCCTAGTGACTCGTTTCACCCGGTAAGGCCCTTCCCACTTTGGCGTCAACTTGTTTGAATTCTTGGCGGACTGAACGCGCCGAAGAACAAGGTCGCCTTCCTCGAGACTTCTGGCATTAACTTTGCGGCTATGGTAGCGGTGCAAAGCTTGCTGGTAGTGAGCAGCTCGCACAACAGCCTGAAGACGGTCTTCCTCGAGGAGCAGCGCGTCATCTTGCCGCAGCTGCTCTTGCTCAAGCTCATCATAAGCGAGCACCCAAGGTGACCCGTATACGAGTTCTGTGGGGAGAACTGCCTCCGCTCCATAGGCTAGAGCGAAGGGTGTCTGGCCAGTGGCTCGATTTGGCGTCGTCCTGATCGACCAAAGAACCACCAGCAGCTCCTCGATCCAGTTTCTTCCGCACTTGTGCAGCCTGTCGAAAGTTCTGGTCTTGTGCCCGTGCAGCACTTCAGCATTTTCCCTCTCCGCTTGACCGTTGCTTCTCGGGTGAGCAACAGAAGCGAAGCAGACCTTGGCGCCAAGATCTTGGACGTACTGCATGAAGGCGCGGCTCGTAAATTGTGTACCGTTGTCGGTGATTATCCTGTTAGGGATCCCAAAACGGCAAACAATCGACCTGAAGAACTTGACTGCTGACTGTGCTGTCACCTTTCTCACTGGTTCCACTTCCAGCCACTTTGTGAACTTGTCGATCGCAACGTACAAGTACTCAAAGCCCCCGACAGCTCGGGGAAAGGGACCGAGGATGTCGAGCCCCCAGACCGAAAATGGCCAGGATAAAGGGATCGTCTGGAGAGCTTGAGCTGGCTGGTGTATCTGCTTAGAATGGAATTGGCACGCTTCACACTTGGTTACTTGTGCAGTTGCATCCTGGAGGGCTGTCGGCCAGAAGAAACCTTGCCGGAATGCTTTGCCGACAAGTGCTCTTGCGCCAATGTGGTGATCACATATGCCTCCATGTATCTCTGCCAACAGCTTTTGTCCATCTTCCCGGGGAATGCACTTCAATTTCACACCATTGAGTCTTCTTCTGCACAGTATGTTATCGACAAACTGGTACATATTAGATTGCCGGGCTACTCTTTCCGCTTCTTCTTGCTCTTCAGGAAGTTCTCCTGTCTGAAGGAAATGGACAATCTGCTGCGCCCATGCTGGAGCTTGTGGCTCGACAACAAGGACTAAAGGCATGTCTGCTGCTGCGGGAACATCTGCTTCTACGGCAAGAACCTGCGGCTCTGCTGGAGCTTGATGTTCCCCGGCAAGATTGCCGGAGCGAAACTTGTCGGGAGCGTCTGCTTCAACGGAACAAATCCTGGGGCTTGCCGGAGCAGACTGCTCCTCAGCATTGTTGGTGTTGATCTTGGGGACCTTTTTGGCGGCGGCTTTGGGAAGCTCTGCCGGAAAATAGTCGCCAGAAATCAGCTTCCTCTTTTTGCTTTGTCCATTTGATGGTGTTATGGACGGCTGAGTTAGCTTGAGCACAAAAATCCCTGGTTCCATAGGTAACTTAAGTGTGGCGCATTTTGACAGTCCGTCTGCAATATCGTTCTGAGCTCTCAGGATATGCTCCATCTGCAGGCCGTCAAAGTGCTCTTCTAGCTTTCTCACTTCATCAACATAGGCTTCCATCAATGGACTCTGGTAATTCTTGTTCACTTGGCGGACGACAAGCTGCGAGTCACCCCTGACAATGAGCTTCTTAATCCCAAGTTCTGCGGCGATCCTGAGACCGGCAAGCAAGCCTTCATACTCTGCAGTATTGTTTGTCGCTTGCTCCTTGGGAAAGTGCATCTGGACTATGTACTTGAGGTGTTCTCCGGTGGGTGCGACAAGCAGCACGCCAGCACCAGCTCCTTGCAGCGAAAAGGCACCGTCAAAGTACATGAGCCACTCTTTGTTTGTTTCCTTGGCGAGGATGCTCGTTTCAGGAATTTCTTCGTCTGGTGTTGGCGTCCACTCTGCTATGAATTCTGCCAATGCTCTGCTTTGGATAGTTGAAGTACTCTCAAAGTTGAGGCCAAAGCTTGACAGTTCCAATGCCCACTCGACAATCCTGCCTGTCGCTTATGGATTCTGCAGTATCCTCTTCAGCGGAAAGCGAGTGACAACGGTGATCTCATGTGCCTGGAAGTAATGGCGCAGCTTTCTCGAGGCCATAAGAAGGCTGAAAAGCAACTTCTGCACACTAGAGTACCTTGACCTAGCCCCCTGCAGAAGGGAACTGACAAAGTAGACTGGGCGCTGCACCATTCTCTTTTGCACCTCTTCGCATGCCTATGCAGATTCATCCTTGTCGGGACCAGAGCTTGTCGGGGAAGCCCCCTGCTTATCGCTGGATGCGCTTGTCTCGGTTTCTGGCTCGTCATCTGCCTCCCTCTCTGCCACTAACGCAGCAGTAACCACTTGATTGGTTGCCGCTATATACAGCAGCAACTTCTCTTGCGGTTTAGGTGCGACAAGTGTTGGAGTGGAGGACAGGTATCTCTTCAAGTCCTGCAGTGCAGCCTCCGCTTCCGGAGTCCATTTCATTGGACCTGCCTTTTTCAAAATTTTGAAAAATGGCAGGGTGCGCTCAGCAGATCGAGAGATAAACCTGCTGAGAGCAGCCACGCAGCCGGCAAGTCTTCGTACATCCTTGACGCGCTTTGGTGCTTCGATCTGCTCGATGGCCTTGATCTTGTCGGGATTGGCTTCAATTCCCCGCTGAGACACAAAGAACCCGAGAAGCTTGCCGGAAGGGACTCCAAACACACACTTCTCGGGGTTGAGCTTGAGGTTGATCTTGCGCAGATTTGCAAAGGTTTCGTCCAAATCTTGAATTAGAGTTGCCCTGTCTTTGCTCTTGACCACTATGTCATCCATGTAGGCTTCTACATTTCTGTGTATCTGTGGCTTCAAAGCGACATGGACTACTCTTGCAAATGTTGAACCAGCATTCTTTAATCAGAAAGGCATCCATATGAAACAGTACGTGTCGCACGGAGTAATGAATGCTGTTTTCTCCTCATCCTCTTCTGCCATGAAGATCTGATGATATCTTGAATATGCGTCAAGAAATGAAAGCAAATCACATCCGGCTGTGGAGTCAACAATTTGGTCAATGCGCGGCAAGGGAAATGGGTCTTTGGGACAAGCTTTATTAACATCAGTAAAGTCAATACAAAGCCTCCATTTTCCATTCGCCTTGCGCACTACAACAGGATTGGCTAACCACGTGGGATGGAGCACTCCTCTGACAAGGCCTGCTGCTTCCAATTTCTTGATTTCTTCTGCTATGAATTCTTGGCGCTCCACTGCTTGCTTCCTGACCTTCTGCTTGACAGGCCACGCATGAGGACAAACGGCTAGATGGTGCTCAATTACTTTCCTGGGAGCACCGGGGATATCAGAGGGTTGCCATGCAAACACGTCGACATTCACCCACAGGAAAGTAACGAGCGCGCTTTCCTATTTAGGGTCAAGCGTGGCACTGATGGTGAAGGTACCACCAGTGCCGTCCTCCTTGGCGGACACCTTCTTGGTATGTGGTGGAGCTGCCATTGCCTTCTTACACTTGCCGGTGGAGCTCGATGGTGCTTCCTCGACGGCAGCGCAGCACTCCGAGGAGGTGCGCTTGCCGGAGTGGGCATCAGAGCTCTTGCCGGACTTGGTCTTCTTCTTCCCTCCGGGAGCTTCAGCGGCAAGTGTCTTGCGATCTGTTGCAGCTGCTGCTTCCCGGTAGATCTTGTTGGCGCAGATAAGAGCGTCCTTCTTGTCGCCAGGGACAGAGATGACGCTTATCGGGCCTGGCATCTTGAGCATGTTGTATGCGTAGTGAGAGGCTGCCATGAACTTGGGGAGTGCTGGACGGCCAAGTATCCCATTGTAAGGCAATGGGAAATCGGCAACGTCAAAAGTGACCCTCTCAGTTCTGAAGTTTAGCTCGCTGCCAAATGTCACCGGCAACGTGACCTTCCCTTTCGGCTTGCTCCTTCCCGGGTTAATTCCTTGGAACGTGCCGGTCTCTTCGAGCTCGCTGTTAGGGATCTGGAGCTTCTGGAGCACAGCGGAGGAGATCAGATTTAAGCCGGCCCCGCCATCAACTAGCATCTTAGTGACTTTGAGGTTGCGGATTGTTGGCGAAACCAACAACGGCAAGCACCCGACCGCAGTTGTGCGATCAGGGTGGTCCTCAATGTCAAAAATGATAGGCGTGCTGGACCATTTCAGAAGCTTGCGCGACTCGACAGGTGGCTCTGCCGCATTAACTTCCTACAGCCACTGTTTGAGTTGGCGGTGGGAAGTATGCAGAGAAGCACCGCCGTCAACGCACAAGACTTCTGTAGCATTCTGAAACTCCTGCTCACTGTTCTCGACATCATCCATGTCTTCGTCATCGTCATCGTCTTCATCCTTGTCGCGGCCGCGGGGAGGTCTGTCTCCTTGCCGCTGCTTGGCCTTGCCGCGGCGTCCTCCCCGACCGGCGCGTTTCTTGCCAGCTTCTCCACCGCCTCCTTGGGCCCTCTCCTTGTCGCGCCGCTCATACTCAGCCTTTTGTTGCTGGACAAGCTGCTCGACTTTCTTGCAGCTCTGGAGGTCATGGCCTTTGGTGCGGTGGATCTTGCAATACTGCTTGTCGGTGCCGTCCTGCTTGTCGGCGGCCGCCACAGCCTGGCAGTTGGTGCACGCGGCAACCTCCTTGCCGGAGCTACCAACTTTGGCTTGCTTGGCTCCACCGTCGTTGTCGGACTGCTCAACGACTAGCACCTCTTTACCCTTCTTCTTCCTGTTGCGCCGCCGGTTTTTCTTTGCCGGGGCAGCATCCTCGCTGTCAGATCCTCCCGCTCCTGTAGTCTCTCCGGGGAGTTTCCTCCCCTCCTCAGCACGTGCGCACTTGTCGGCCAGGGCATATAGCTCACTGACGTCCCTGATCCTGCTCATCGCCATCTCCTCCCGCATCCTGTGATTACGCACGTTCTGATGGAACGCGCTGATAACCGCGGCAGGGTGGATGTCTGGGATGTTGCGCTGCACACGGCTGAACCTCTGAATATACTTGCGCAGGGGCTCTCCTTCCTCCTGGGCAAGCAGGTGAAGATCACTTTCCTGGCCATGTGGCTTGTGGCCGCCTGTAAAGGCGCCGACAAACTGATGGCAAAGGTCTGCCCAAGAGGATATGGAATTGTCCGGCAAGTGCATGAGCTAGGACCTTACTTCGGGCTTGAGTACCAGCGGGAAGTAGTTGGAAAGGACCTTGTCGTCTCGCCCCCCCGGCAGCTTGCACCGCGATGGTGTAGATGCTGAGGAACTCTGACGGGTGCGACTTGCCGTCGTACTTCTCCGGTACGTCTGGCTTGAAATGCTTCTGGTTGGGCCACTGGACTTGCCGCAGCTCACGGGTAAACGCAGGGCAACCTACCTCGTACGGCAACTTGCCTGGTTCTCCGGGCGCATGCATGTCAACAGAGGGCCCAGCGCGCAGGTCTGATTGACGCCGCGCTTCTCTTCGGCGCTTGATGCGTGTTCGAGCGTCTTCTTGCTGTCTCTCATGAAGAACTTGACGCTGATCGCGACGAGCTCGCGGATCTGATGACGCGGTGGAGTCGCTGTCGAGGTGGATCCGGCGAGTCGGCGATCTTGGCCTTCGAGGCGGAGAGTGCACAGTGGTTGCACCCTCTCCGGTCTTGTCGCCACCGGCTCGCGCCTGACTGACTTGTTGCGGCTGCGATGCGCTCGGCTGCCGCGGGTCGTCGCCGTTGGCGAAGCCGATGAGGCTCTCGATAGTGGCCCTCCAGTCATCGATCTTCTCTGGCGCTGGAGGGTAATCTAGGAGCAGTTGAGCTCGTGCTAAAGCTTCTGCTGGAGTAGCGGGCGGCGGCGGCGAACGGCGCGATTGACGGGATATGCTCGGACTTCTAACTACGTTAGAAGGAGCAATTTCTCGTCCAGGCGATCATGCCCCGCTCACGCCAGCACGCTGGCGCGTGTGCTGGTCTTGAGCACTCTGGGATCCGCCAGCTTGATATTGGCCCAGCAAACGTATGGTACCGTGAGTACCATGACGCTGTTGGTCCCGCGCCTCCTAAGATGGGCGCGGTGCATGTACGGACGCCGAGGTCTTGGAGTGCGCTCGGTCGTTGTGGGAGCCGACCGCGCCGCCGATGTGCAGCGCAGTCTTGTCCTTGGACCTGGCAGCACCATGAGCCTCCTCGTCAGCGCCCGTTCTTTCGCCGGCGTCTACTCCACCAGCCGTTCGCTCTTGCGGTGGTGGGCTCGGCGCAGACGGAGCAGCGGCCTCTGAAGCCTTCTTCTTCGGCGGCATGTTGATGAAGATGATGAAGATTCGGCTCGTGCGAATGCCGGATCAGATTCACAAAGCCTCGACGCCCCCTACCTGGCGCGCCAAAGATGTCGGGGGTGCTGATCCCACGGACACCTATGGGACCACGGCGGACCGAGGCCCCTTTCGGTTCGGCAGGGGGGCGGAGAGTGCACGAAGAGCAGATCGAGGCGAAACGCACGAGCGACGCGATCAGTTTACCCAGGTTCGGGCCGCACGGATGCGTAAAACCCTACTCCTGCTTTGTGGTTGTATTGAGTTCTTGCTCGGGAGCGCTGATTGCTATAGTACACACCAGCAGCTAGCTAGACCGATTGTGAGAATGATCGTCCCCTCTCTACGTTGCGCATGGGCCTCCTTTTATACGCTAAAGGGGTCACCGACAGGTGGCAACATAGAGAAGGGCAAAAATGGAAAAGGCACCGCCGCCTACAACAGTGTTATCATACCTAACCTAAGCGGCAGGGGACAAAGGCATTAAATGCCTGTCTGCGTCGCCTAGACGGTGCAGAAAGGGACCGCCAGGGACGCCACTGCTTGCCACGATGGCTATCTTGTCAGCGCCGCTTGCCACCGTGTACCTCTGGCTACACAGCCTTCTGCCACGTACGCCTGGAAGGGTCCCAGAGCGACACGTTGGTGGATGCGCTGGAGCGCAGGTACAGGATGGAAGCTTGCTAAATGAATAGTAAGAAAAATGACTATGCTATTAGAGTGGCTACTAGAACTGGTAGAATGACTCAGGAACCGTTGTATCCTGAAGGCCACCCTAAGAGAATCGAGCAAGATTCTCAAAGAAATAATATTGATGTTCCTAGTTCTTCTAAAAAGAAGAAGAAGAAAAATGATAGAACTGTGCAAACTTCTAGTGAACCTATTGCTGAACCACCTGATAATCCAAATGATATTTCTATGTGTGATGCTGAAACACAATCTGGTAATGAACATGAACCTGGTAAAAATATTAATCATGATGTTCATGATGATGCACAACCTAGTAATGATAATGATGTAGAAATTGAACCTGCTGTTGATCTTGATAACCCACAATCAAAGAATCAACATTATGATAAAAGAGACTTTGTTGCTAGGAAACATGGTAAAGAAAGGGAACCTTGGGTTCAGAAACCCATGCCTTTTCCTCCGAAACCATCCAATAAAAAGGATGATCAGGATTTTGAGCGCTTTGCTGAAATGATTAGGCCTATCTTTTTGCGTATGAGATTAACTGATGTGCTCAAACAAATCCTTATGCTAAATATATGAAGGATATCATTACTAATAAAAGAAAGATACCGGAAGCTGAAATTTCCACTATGCTTGCTAATTATACTTTTAAGGGTGGAATACCAAAGAAATTTGGAGACCCCGGAGTACCTACTATACCTTGCTCCATTAAAAAGAATTATATTAAAACTGCTTTATGTGATCTTGGAGCCGGTGTTAGTGTTATGCCTCTCTCTTTATATCGTAGACTTGACTTGAATAAGCTGACACCTACTGAAATATCTTTGCAAATGGCTGATAAATCAATTGCTATACCTGTCGGTATTTGTGAGGATGTGCCTGTTGTGGTTGCAAACGTTACTATTTTAACGGACTTTGTTATTCTTGATATTCCCGAGGATGATAGTATGTCTGTTATTCTTGGAAGACCTTTTCTTAATACTACAGGGGCTGTTATTGGTTGCAACAAAGGCAATGTCACTTTTCATGTTAATGTTAATGAGCATATGGTACACTTTCCGAGGAAACAACTCAAGTTCATAGTATCAACTCTATTGGAAAAATTCCATCGATTATATTTGGAGGTTCTGAATTCCCTGTTCTTACTGTCAAAAAGAAATATGATATACTTATTATTGGGGATGTGCATATCCCCGTTGAGGTAACTTAGTGTTATTCGAAATTTTTCCGGTTTCATGATTATCGGATGTTATTTATATTAAATAAAGTAAAAATAGTATTTTTCTATGTAGCGACCCGACCCGAATGGATCAAGTCTACTGTGCTTCGGTGTCATCCCTGGATCAGTAATGCTGACACCACACAGTACTTCGAAGGCTTTATAGCAGAGTGACAATCACACACTTATTACATCGATGTCTCAAAAGAGAACTTATTACAATAAATACGGCTTAAGGCCATCTAATATCGATAACAGCGGAAGACTTGGAAGATAAATGGGTCCATCAACTCCAACGGCATCACTGAGTATAGAACCACGACCTAAAAGCACCTTACTCATCGTTTGAAAAGTCTGCAACATGAAAGTTGCAGCCCGAAAATGGGTCAGCACATGGAATATGCTGGCAAGGTAACACATAGAGAATGATGGAAAGAAACAGCTATACTATATGCATATTTGGCTGGTGGAAAGCTCTATGGTTACTGTTTTGCGTAAAGCCAGTTTTTCCCTACTGCAAAGGAATAAATTTATTTAACTATCATGGTGGTTGTTAAACATTGAGAATGGTTGACAGCATTCTCAATCCCAATTAAAAATAGTCATCAATAACCCAACAATATTAATTTAGAAGTAACATGATGAGATTCACATGATATTCAAGTACTAGATACTCAATATGTCCATAACCGGGGACATGGCTAATCATGATTAGTTTATTACACTCTGCAGAGGTTTGCGCACTTTTCCCCACAAGACTCGATCGCCTCCGTTGGATTTCTCGCACTACTGGTGTTTGAGAAACGGATGACCGAGACACAGTCTTTTAGAAGCGCTAGCACCTTATGATGGATAGACCGGTACACCTACTTTCCCCTACATCTGCTAGTCTACCCTGTAAGAGTTCGCACGACTTAATCAACTATGCCAGAGCCCATAATGGCTTGTGGCTGCACACGGAAGTTTCTAGCATGAAAGATCTTATGATCCCTTTGAGCCTGGGTGGCGGTCCAAAATAAAACAGGCAAGTCCTGATAGACATCAGGTGCCTCAATCCACCCAGATGTGTGTTTAAGTTGCCACCTTAGATAAACCCTTAAAATTATCACACTCACATCTGTCATGGATATCACTCACCCAATCCACGTCTACTAGCATAGCATGGCATAATAAGCAAACGTAGAAGTAACTCCCAAAGGTTTCATGATAAACAGGTAATAGGTACTACCTCATCTACTTCCCATCCCACAATTTAATTAGATCCTAATCATGCAAGGTGTGAGGATTGATCTAATGCAATAAAACTGGGTTGTAGAAAAGGTATGATCAAAGTGTTACTTGCCTTGCTGATGATCCGCGAGTCCTAGAGATTCGAAGTAACAGGCGGCGCAATCCAGGTAATCTATCATAGACAAACAACAAGCATACAATAAGTACTCATCTAATGCACAGGTAAAACTCGAACAAGAGATCGAACCAGATAGTTCAACTTAAGAACTCCGGTTGCAAAGAAAGAACAAACCGAACAAAGCAACGAAAACAAACGGCGGAAGAAAACAGCTCGGTTCTAGCAATTTGGAACTAGGTCAAATTTTACCGTAGCAAAAACTTGTTTAAGTTGATTAGTCGGAACGGCGGTTTCGAAACGAAACTCCAGGCGCTTGAATCACCTGATTCCGATAAACGGGCGAGAAGATAAACTAGAACGAAGATCGGATCTGAGATCACGATTGCGGAATAAATCCGACGGAATGAAAAAGAAGAACGGTTAAACGAACGGACGTTCGTTAACCGGGAACAATCCGGTGATCACGTTCGTTAAGACGAACGGTCCGGCGAACGGTCTCTAGGCAACTAAACCGGAGAAGAAAACGAAACCGATCTAGGGTTTCGAAAGAAAACCGAAACAACGAACGAAAAGAAATCGAATCAGAAGAAAAGAAAAGAACCGGAACGGTTTAGAAGAAAACCGAACCGAGGAAAAGAGAGACGCGGCGCGGCTACCTCCGGCGAGACTCCGGCGACGACGTAGGGCGGCGGCGGCGGCACAAGGCGCGGCGGCAGCAGCGCGGGCAAGGGGCGGCGGCGGCGTGGGCGAGGGGCGGCGGTGGCGCGGGCTTGGGGTGCGGGGTGAGGGGCTTGGGGCTTGGTGTGGGGTTTAGGGGGGGTGTTGGTATTTATATAGGTGAGGGGAGAGGAGACTTGGTGGAGGGGGCAAGAAAAAGAGGAGGAGAGGAAAGAGGAGAGGAGAGTCCTACTAGGACTCTGCCTAGGGCGGCGGCGGCGGCCACGCGCTGGCGCCCGCGCGCGCGGGCGGGAGCCTGGCCCGGCCGGCTGCTGGGCCTTGGCCCAGGCGCTGCGGAAATTTTTTTCAAACGGTTTCGCGCGCAGAAAAACAAGGAAAAGAAAATCTAAACGAACTCCAAACTTCCCAAAGTAAATTTTCCCCGACTCCTAAAAATGAGTCGAACAAAAAGAACTTTTCTCAGGACCTAAAATGCAATTTTTGAAAACACGCATTTTTCCCTATCCAAATAAAAGGCAAATAAACTCCGACAAATCCAATGATCCTCTTTTCAAAATTTGAGAAAACTCAAACATGAAAATGACGAAATCTCCAACTCTCTCCGAGGGTCCTTGAGTTGCGTGAAATTTCTAGGATCGACAAAATGCAAGAAAATATGGTATGCATGATGATCTAGGGTATAACATTCCAAATTGAAAATTTGGGATGTTACAAACCTACCCCCCTTAAGATGAATCTCGCCTTCGAGATTCGGGTTGGCTAGAAAATAGGTGAGGGTGGTCCTTGAGCAAATCTTCTTCTCTCTCCCAGGTGGCTTCATCCTCTGAGTGGTGGTTCCACTGAACTTTACAAAACTTGATAACCTTGCTGCGGGTAACTCTGCTGGCAAAATCGAGAATCTTGACTGGTTTCTCTTCATACGTTAAGTCGTCCTTCAACTGAATCGCTTCAAGCGGCACTGTATCTCTTAGTGGTACCTCCGCCATCTCGGCGTGACATTTCTTCAGCTGAGAAACATGGAATACATCATGAACTCCTGACAGTCCCTCTGGTAATTCCAACTTATAAGCGACTTCTCCCATATGTTGCAAGATCTTATACGGTCCAACGAAACGCGGTGCTAATTTTCCCTTAACTCCAAATCGCTTAACTCCTCGTAGTGGGGATACTCGGAGATAGACTCTGTCTCCGGTTTCGTAAACTGTCTCCTTGCGTTTAGAATCTGCATAGCTCTTCTTCCTGGACTGGGCTACCTTGAGCCTATCGCGAATCAACTTCACCTTCTGTTCAGACTCTTTAATCAAATCGGGCCCAAACAACTGACGGTCTCCAACTTCGTCCCATGACAACGGTGTCCTGCACCTCCTTCCGTCAAAGCTTCGAAAGGTGCCATCTTCAGACTGGTTTGGTAATTGTTGTTATACGAAAACTCCGTATACGGCAAGTTATCATCCCAACTAGATCCATAATCTAGTGCACAGGCTCTCAGCATATCTTCGAAAATCTGATTGACTCTCTCAGTCTGTCCATCTGTCTGCGGATGAAAAGCGGTGCTGAACTCTAGCCTGGTTCCCAAAGTTTCATGCAACTGATTCCAAAACTTTGAGGTAAATTGGGTTCCTCTGTCTGATACAATACTCCTTGGAACTCCATGCAAACAAATGATCCTAGTCATGTATATCTTTGCTAATTTAGCACTGGTGTAAGTGGTCTTAACTAGAATGAAATGTGCTACCTTCGTCAAACGATCAACTACTACCCATATCGAGTCATATCGTGCCTTCGTCCTGGGTAGTCCTGTGATAAAATCCATGCCTATCTTATCCCACTTCCATTCGGGTATCGGCAATGGTTGCAACAATCCGGCTGGCTTCTGATGCTCTGCCTTTACTCTATGACATACGTCACAGACTGCTACATATGCTGCAATATCCTTCTTCATTCCGGTCCACCAGAATGTCTCCTTCAAATCCAAATACATTTTGGTATTTCCTGCGCGAATCGAATATGGTGAATCATGTGCCTCTTATAGATTCAACTTCCAGATCCTCGGGTCATTTGGCACATAAACACGGTCCTCAAACCATAGGGTATCGTGCTCATCCTCACGAAATCCCTTTCCTTTTCCTTTGCTTAGTTTCTCCTTTATGGAAGCAATCTCCTTGTCAGATTTCTGAGCTTCTCTGATTTTATCCATTAGTGTTGACTGAATCTCCAATGCTGCTACATAGCCTTTTGGAACTATCTCTAAACTTAGTTCACGAAGGTTTTCTAATAACTCCCGGGGTATTTCCTCCGTTATTAACGTATTGACGTGGCTCTTGCGGCTCAATGCGTCAGCTACTACATTAGCTTTACCGGGATGGTAATGCAATCTCATATCATAATCCTTGATGAGCTCCAACCATCTCCTTTGTCTAAGGTTCAACTCCTTCTGCGTGAAAATGTACTTCAAACTCTTGTGATCCGTGTACACCTCACAATGATTTCCAATGAGGAAATGTCTCCATGTCTTCAATGCATGCACTACGGCTGCTAACTCCAAATCATGTGTGGCGTAATTCAACTCATGAGGCTTCTGTTGTCGTGAAGCATACGAAACAACTCTTCCTTCCTGCATAAGCACTGCTCCAAGTCCTCGACGTGAAGCGTCGCAATATACCTCATGATCCTTGGTCTGATCTGGCAAAATCAACACTGGTGAGGTAACCAATCGTTTCTTCAACTCCTGGAAACTAGCCTCACACTCCTTAGTCCAATTAAACTTGGTATCCTTTTTCAACAACTCCGTCATAGGCTTCGCAATCTTTGAAAAATTCTCAATGAATCTCCGGTAGTATCCTGCGAGTCCAAGAAAACTCCGGATCTCTCCAACTGTCGTTGGTGCTTCCCATTCGGTTACGGTCTCAACCTTGGCGGGGTCAACTGCTATCCCTTCTCCGGATAAAACGTGTCCAAGGAATCCTACTTCCTTCAACCAAAACTCACATTTGCTAAATTTGGCATATAACTGATGTTCCCTTAGTTTCTCCAAAACCAAACGCAAATGTTCCTTATGCTCTTCTTCATTCTTTGAATAAACCAGGATATCGTGAATGAACACTACGACGAACTTATCCAAAAACTCCATAAACACTTTGTTCATCAGGTTCATAAAATAGGCAGGCGCGTTAGTCAATCCAAATGACATAACGGTATACTCATACAGTCCATATCTTGTGGTGAATGCTGTCTTAGGTATGTTCTGCTCTCGAATCTTCAACTGGTGGTACTCTGATCGCAAATCAATCTTGGAAAACACTTTAGCTCCTTGCAAACGATCAAACAGATCATTTATCATTGGCAGTGGGTACTTGTTCTTGATGGTTACTTCATTCAATCCACGGTAATCAACAACCATCCTTAATGATCCATCCTTCTTCTCCACTAGAAGTACGGGTGACCCCAAGGCGAAGAACTTGGGCGTATGTAACCTTTCTCTAATAACTCCTTAATCTGATTCTTAATTTCTACCAAATCCTTTGCTAGCATCCGGTATGGTCTCTTTGATATTGGGCCTGTACCTGGCAATAACTCAATCAAAAACTCAATGTCTCTATCCGGTGGCATGCCTGTTAACTCTTCAGGAAATACATCAGGAAAAGCCTTTACCACTGGTACTACCTCCTGCACTACTCCTGTTAGGCAATTTACTTGTGTCCTATTTGGCACATGCCGGGATACATACTTGATCCTTCTTCCTTCTGGCGTTGTAAGAAAAATTGACTTACTAGCACAATCGATGTTTCCTCCATACATCGACAGCCAATCCATACCAAGAATTACATCCAAACCTTGGGATTCCAGAATAATTAAATCTGTTGGGAAAACATGCCTTCCTATGCTTAATGGCACTTGAAAGCATCCTTGACTAGCCATGTATTCTGCTCCTGGCGAGCTTACTAGCATAGGTGTTTTAAGAATCCTAGTGGGCAGGCTATATTTTTCCACAAATCCCCTTGATATGTATGAATGTGATGCACCAGTATCGAAAAGAACGAGTGCGGTAAATGACTTAACCAAAAACTTACCGATTACTGCATCAGGCTGATCTTCAACCTCCTCCACGCTAACGTGGTTCACTTGTCCCCTATTGAAAGGGTTCGGCTTCTTCCCTGAGCTTCCATTTCCATTTCCATTCTGGCCTTCAGGACATTCATTGGCATAATGTCCGGTCTTGGAACACTTGAAATAGGTGACTTGACTTAGATCTCTCTTGGATGGGGTTGATGGGGTGGTCCGGTTCTGGCCGTTGCTTCCTCCATTCCCATTACCATTCTTGTGGCCATTGTGGTTGTGCGAATTACCTCCTCCATGGGTATGCTGAAACTGAAATCCCAATTTAGGGGTAAAACGGGGCTTTTGCTGAGCTCCAGAGTTATACTTCCCCTGTCCAAACTTCCTCTTGCGGTTCTCAATCTGCTGTTGCTTCCCTTCAATCATGATGGCACGATCTACCAACTCCTGGTAGTTGTTTAAACTTCCTACCATCAGCTGCATACTCAACTCATCATTCAGTCCTTCCAGAAACTTCTCCTGCTTAGTTGCATCCGTAGCAACGTCATCTAGGGCATAACATGCTAACTTGCTGAAGTCGTCAACGTACTGGCCAACTGTCCTTCCTCCTTGGCGTAAGTTGCGAAACTCATGCTTCTTCATGGCCATAGCTCCTGCTGAAACATGTGCAGTGCGGAAAGCTTGCTGGAACTGATCCCATGTGACAGTGTCAACTGGGAAGGTGGCTGTGAAATTCTCCCACCATGCTGCCGCGGGTCCTTCTAACTAATGTGCGGCAAACTTCACTTTCTCACCATCCGTGCATCCTGCAGTGGTCAACTCCCTTCCTATCTTGCGGAGCCAATCGTCTGCTACTATCGGCTCGGTTCTACTAGAAAACATCGGCGGATTTAGCCTAAGGAAACGGGCTAAGTGGTCAACAGGTGGTGGTGGTGGTGGGTTGTTGTTGTTGTTGTTGTTGTTGTTGTTGTTGTTGTTGTTGTTCTGCTGATTCTGGACTAACATTTGCATCAATTGATTCTGCTGTTGGATCAACTGAGTGAGCTCCGGTGGAAATCCATTGTCACGCCTCGGAGGCATCTGAGGGTTTAGAAAAGAAGAGATATAAGAATAGAGTGAGGTCTAAAGAGAAAACACTATCCCAAATGCACATGAGCAAATGTACACAAAATCACTTCATTCAATCAAACAAGGGCTTACAATCGATCTAGCTATCGCAAAAGTGCTTGAACTATAGTGTATACATGGGGGAAATACTACTAATAGTTGGTGGTCATCTAAAAATTTGAACCGGTGGAAGACTCCATGATGTCCCCTCCAGCTTCGTCTTCATAGTCGGGTTCACTTGGATCCGAATCGGTGTCGTCGATGATGATGTAGTTGTCCGGACATGCGACGTACATGTCTTCCTTCCTGGATGCTAACTCCCTCTTGAGTTCTTCAATCTCCTGCTTAAGATCGCCGTTGTGTCTTGCTAGAGCTACGATCTCGTCCATGTAGTCCTTGCGTGTAGCCTTCAGTTCTCCTTCTAGCTCGATGATCCTTGCCTTCGCATTCTTCAACTCTATCATATCATTGCACATCTGGTTCTCGTGGCGTCGAATGTGCTGGTTTAACTCCTGGATGAAAGCTGAAATGGATCTATCCTTCTTGGTGATGACTAACTCCCATTGTTCTTCTCGGCGTCCGCAAATCTGGTAGATAGTGTCCTTGAGGTCTTCTTGATAAACTTCTCCAATGCGTCCTATGGTGATATGGGCTGCCATGCTCTTTCCTAGACTCCAAGTTGGTGCATTGAAAACACTATCTATGGGCTTCGTGATTGGCGCGAATGTTCTTCCCGGAATGTGAGCTTGAATCTTCCAGCGCTCCTCTTCAGGCAGAGTGGCATTGAAGGTTGCCATGAAACTTGGTAATCCAATGTTTAGGTATTTGGTGACTTCCTTCAAGTGAAATTCAAAAGGTGCGCCTTCATCCGGTTGAGCGTACTTAATCTTCGCGTCCTTCATCCTAAAAGAGTAGAAAAGATGAGGAGTTAGAAAATGAGGAGAGAATAGTGATCTATGGCTTTAACTTAGTGGCCGTGTCCTACAGTCAGCGTGTGCTCTGATACCATCTCTGTAGCGACCTGACCCGAATGGATCAAGTCTACTGTGCTCCGGTGTCATCCCTGGATCAGTAATGCTGACACCACACAGTACTTCGAAGGATTTATAGTAGAGTGGCAATCACACACTTATTACATCGATGTCTCAAAAGAGAACTTATTACAATAAATATGGCTTAAGGCCATCTAATATCGATAACAGCGGAAGACTTGGAAGATAAATGGGTGCATCAACTCCAACGGCATCACTGAGTATAGAACCACGACCTAAAAGCACCTTACTCGTCGTTTGAAAAGTCTGCAACATGAAAGTTGCAGCCCGAAAACGGGTCAGCACATGGAATATGCTTGCAAGGTAACACATAGAGAATGATGGAAAGAAACAGCTATACTATATGCATATTTGGCTGGTGGAAAGCTCTATGGTTACTGTTTTGCGTAAAGCCAGTTTTTCCCTACTGCAGAGGAATAAATTTATTTAACTATCATGGTGGTTGTTAAACATTGAGATTGGTTGACAGCATTCTCAATCCCAATTAAAAATAGTCATCAATAACCCAACAATATTAATTTAGAAGTAACATGATGAGATTCACATGATATTCAAGTACTAGATACTCAAGATGTGCATAACCGGGGACACGGCTAATCATGATTAGTTTATTACACTCTGCAGAGGTTTGCGCACTTTTCCCCACAAGACTCGATCGCCTCCGTTGGATTTCTCGCACTACTGGTGTTTGAGAAACGGATGACCGAGACACAGTCTTTCAGAAGCGCTAGCACCTTACGATGGATAGACCGGTACACCTACTTTCCCCTACATCTGCTAGTCTACCCTGTAAGAGTTCGCACGACTTAATCAACTATGCCAGAGCCCATAATGGCTTGTCGCTGCACACGGAAGTTTCTAGCATGAAAGATCTTATGATCCCTTTGAGCCTGGGTGGCGGTCCAAAATAAAACAGGCATGTCCTGATAGACATCAGGTGCCTCAATCCACCCAGATGTGTGTTTAAGTTGCCACCTTAGATAAACCCTTAAAATTATCACACTCACATCTGTCATGGATATTACTCACCCAATCCACGTCTACTAGCATAGAATGGCATAATAAGCAAACGTAGAAGTAACTCCCAAAGGTTTCATGATAAACAGGTAATAGGTACTACCTCATCTACTTCCCATCCCACAATTTAATTAGATCCTAATCATGCAAGGTGTCAGGATTGATCTAATGCAATAAAACTGGGTTGTAGAAAAGGTATGATCAAAGTGTTACTTGCCTTGCTGATGATCCGCGAGTCCTAGAGATTCGAAGTAACAGGCGGCGCAATCTGGGTAATCTATCGCAGAAAAACAACAAGCATACAATAAGTACTCATCTAATGCAAAGGTAAAACTCGAACAACAGATCAAACCAGATAGTTCAACTTAAGAACTCCGGTTGCAAAGAAAGAATGAACCGAACAAAGCAACGAAAACAAACGGCAGAAGAAAACGGCTCGGTTCTAGCAATTTGGAACTAGGTTAAATTTTACTGTAGCAAAAACTTGTTTAAGTTGATTAGTCGGAACGGCGGTTTCGAAACGAAACTCCAGGGGCTTGAATCACCTGATTCCGATAAACGGGCGAGAAGATAAACTAGAACGAAGATAGGATCTGAGATCACGATCGCGGAATAAATCCGACGGAAAGAAAAAGAAGAACGGTTAAACGAACGGACGTTCGTTAACCGGGAACAATCCGGCGATCACGTTCGTTAAGACGAACGGTCCGAAGAATGGTCTCTAGGCAACTAAATCGAAAAAGAAAACGAAACCGATCTAGGGTTTCGAAAGAAAACCGAAACAACGAACGAAAAGAAATCGAATCGGAAGAAAAGAAAAGAACCGGAACGGTTTAGAAGAAAACCGAACCGAGGAAAAGAGAGACGCAGCGCGGCTACCTCCGGCGAGCTCCGGCGACGACGTAGGGCGGCGGCGGCGGCGCGGGCGAGGGGCGGCGGCGGCGCGGGCGAGGGGCGGCGGCGGCGCGGGCTTGGGGCGCGGGGTGAGGGGCTTGGGGCTTGGTGTGGGGTTTAGGGGGGGGTGTTGGTATTTATATAGGTGAGGGGAGAGGAGACTTGGGGGAGGGGGCAAGAAAAAGAGGAGGAGAGGAAAGAGGAGAGGAGAGTCCTACTAGGACTCTGCCTAGGGCGGCGGCGGCGGCCACGCGCTGGCGCGCGCGCGCGCGGGCGGGAGCCTGGTCCGGCCGGCTGCTGGGCCTTGGCCCAGGCACTGCGGGATTTTTTTTAAAACGGTTTCGCGCGCAGAAAAACAAGGAAAAGAAAATCCAAACGAACTCCAAACTTCCCAAAGTAAATTTTCCCCGACTCCTAAAAATGAGTCGAACAAAAAGAACTTTTCTCGGGACCTAAAATGCAATTTTTGAAAACACACATTTTTTCCCTATCCAAATAAAAGGCAAATAAACTCCGACAAATCCAATGATCCTCTTTTCAAAATTTGAGAAAACTCAAACATGAAAATGACGAAATCTCCAACTCTCTCCGAGGGTCCTTGAGTTGCGTGAAATTTCTAGGATCGACAAAATGCAAGAAAATATGGTATGCATGATGATCTAGTGTATAACATTCCAAATTGAAAATTTGGGATGTTACAAACCTACCCCCCTTAAGATGAATCTCACCCTCGAGATTCGGGTTAGCTAGAAAATAGGTGAGGGTGGTCCTTGAGCAAATCTTCTTCTCTCTCCCAGGTGGCTTCATCCTCTGAGTGGTGGTTCCACTGAACTTTACAAAACTTGATAACCTTGCTGCGGGTAACTCTGCTGGCAAAATCGAGAATCTTGACTGGTTTCTCTTCATACGTTAAGTCGTCCTTCAACTGAATCGCTTCAAGCGGCACTGTATCTCTTAGTGGTACCTCCGCCATCTCGGCGTGACATTTCTTCAGCTGAGAAACATGGAATACATCATGAACTCCTGACAGTCCCTCTGGTGATTCCAACTTATAAGCGACTTCTCCCATATGTTGCAAGATCTTATACGGTCCAACGAAACGCGGTGCTAATTTTCCCTTAACTCCAAATCGCTTAACTCCTCGTAGTGGGGATACTCGGAGATAGACTCTGTCTTCGGTTTCGTAAACTGTCTCCTTGCGTTTAGAATCTGCGTAGCTCTTCTGCCTGGACTGGGCTACCTTGAGCCTATCGCGAATCAACTTCGCCTTCTGTTCAGACTCTTTAATCAAATCGGGCCCAAACAACTGACGGTCTCCAACTTCGTCCCATGACAACAGTGTCCTGCACCTCCTTCCGTACAAAGCTTCGAAAGGTGCCATCTTCAGACTGGTTTGGTAACTATTGTTATACGAAAACTCCGCATACGGCAAGTTATCGTCCCAACTAGATCCATAATCTAGTGCACAGGCTCTCAGCATATCTTCCAAAATCTGATTGACTCTCTCAGTTTGTCCATCTGTCTGCGGATGAAAAGCGGTGCTGAACTCTAGCCTGGTTCCCAAAGTTTCATGCAACTGATTCCAAAACTTTGAGGTAAATTGGGTTCCTCTGTCTGATACAATACTCCTTGGAACTCCATGCAAAAAAATGATCCTAGTCATGTATATCTTTGCCAACTTAGCACTGGTGTAAGTGGTCTTAACTAGAATGAAATGTGCTACCTTCGTCAAACGATCAACTACTACCCATATCGAGTCATATCCAGCCTTCGTCCTGGGTAGTCCTATGATAAAATCCATGCCTATCTTATCCCACTTCCATTCGGGTATCGGCAATGGTTGCAACAATCCGGCTGGCTTCTGATGCTCTGCCTTTACTCTATGACATACGTCACAGACTGCTACATATGCTGCAATATCCTTCTTCATTCCGGTCCACCAGAATGTCTCCTTCAAATCCAAATACATTTTGGTATTTCCTGGGTGAATCGAATATGGTGAATCATGTGCCTCTTGTAGAATCAACTTCCTGATCCCCGGGTCATTTGGCACATAAACACGGTCCTCAAACCATAGGGTATCGTGCTCATCCTCACGAAATCCCTTTGCTTTTCCTTTGCTTAGTTTCTCCTTTATGGAAGCAATCTCCTTGTCAAATTTCTGAGCTTCTCTGATTTTATCCATTAGTGTTGACTAAATCTCCAATGCTGCTACATAGCCTTTTGGAACTATCTCTAAACTTAGTTCACGAAGGTTTTCTAATAACTCCCGGGGTATTTCCTCCGTTATTAAAGTATTGATGTGGCTCTTGCAGCTCAATGCGTCAGCTACTACATTAGCTTTACCGGGATGGTAATGCAATCTCATATCATAATCCTTGATGAGCTCCAACCATCTCCTTTGTCTAAGGTTCAACTCCTTCTGCGTGAAAATGTACTTCAAACTCTTGTGATCCGTGTACACCTCACAATGATTTCCAATGAGGAAATGTCTCCATGTCTTCAATGCATGCACTACAGATGCTAACTCCAAATCATGTGTGGCGTAATTCAAATCATGAGGCTTCAGTTTCGTGAAGCATATGAAACAACTCTTCCTTCCTGCATAAGCACTGCTCCATGTCCTCGACGTGAAGCGTCGCAATATACCTCATAATCCTTGGTCTGATCTGGCAAAATCAACATTGGTGAGGTAACCAATTGTTTCTTCAACTCCTGGAAACTAGCCTCACACTCCTCAGTCCAATTAAACTTGGTATCCTTTTTCAACAACTCCGTCATAGGCTTCGCAATCTTTGAAAAATTCTCAATGAATCTCCGGTAGTATCCTGCGAGTCCAGGAAAACTCCGGATCTCTCCAACTGTCGTTGGTGCTTCCCATTCGGTTACGGTCTCAACCTTGGCGGGGTCAACTGCTATCCCTTCTCCGGATATAACGTGTCCAAGGAATCCTACTTCCTTCAACCAAAACTCACATTTGCTAAATTTGGCATATAACTGATGTTCCCTTAGTTTCTCCAAAACCAAACGCAAATGTTCCTTATGCTCTTCTTCATTCTTTGAATAAACCAGGATATCGTGAATGAACACTACGACGAACTTATCCAAAAACTCCGTAAACACTTTGTTCATCAGGTTCATAAAATAGGCAGGCATGTTAGTCAATCCAAACGACATAACGGTATACTCATACAGTCCATATCTTGTGGTGAATGCTGTCTTAGGTATGTCCTGCTCTCGAATCTTCAACTGGTGGTACCCTGATCGCAAATCAATCTTGGAAAACACTTTAGCTCCTTGCAAACGATCAAACAGATCATTTATCATTGGGAGTGGGTACTTGTTCTTGATGGTTACTTCATTCAATCCACGGTAATCAACAACCATCCTTAATGATCCATCCTTCTTCTCCACTAGAAGTACGGGTGATCCCCAAGGCGAAGAACTTGGGCGTATGTAACCTTTCTCCAATAACTCCTTAATCTGATTCTTAATTTCTACCAAATCCTTTGCTGGCATCCGGTATGGTCTCTTTGATATTGGGCCTGTACCTGGCAATAACTCAATCAAAAACTCAATGTCTCTATCCGGTGGCATGCCTGGCAACTCTTCAGGAAATACATCAAGAAAATCCTTTACCACTCGTACTTCCTCCTGCACTACTCCTGTTAGGCAATTTACTTGTGTCCTATTTGGCACATGCCGAGATACATACTTGATCCTTCTTCCTTCTGGCGTTGTAAGCAAAATTGACTTACTAGCACAATCGATGTTTCCTCCATACATCGACAGCCAATCCATACCAAGAATTACATCCAAACCTTGGGATTCCAGAATAATTAAATCTGTTGGGAAAACATGCCTTCCTATGCTTAATGGCACTGGAAAGCATCCTTGACTGGCCATGTATTCTGCTCCTGGCGAGCTTACTAGCATAGGTGTTTTAAGAATCCTAGTGGGCAGGCTATATTTTTCCACAAATCCCCTTGATATGTATGAATGTGATGCACCAGTATCAAAAAGAACGAGTGCGGTAAATGATTTAACCAAAAACTTACCGATTCCTGCATCGGGCTGATCTTCAACCTCCTCCACGCTAACGTGGTTCACCTGTCCCCTATTGAAAGGGTTCGGCTTCTTCCCTGAGTTTCCATTGCCATTTTCATTCTGGCCTTCAGGACATTCATTGGCATAATGTCCGGTCTTGGAACACTTGAAACAGTAGACTTGACTCAGATCTCTCTTGGATGGGGTTGATGGGGTGGTCCGGTTCTGGCCGTTGCTTCCTCCATTCCCATGACCATTCTTGTGGCCATTGTGGTTGTGCGAACTACCTCCTCCATGGGTATGCTGAAACTGAAATCCCGATTTAGGGGTAAAACGGGGCTTCTGCTGGGCTCCAGAGTTATACTTCCCCTGTCCATACTTCCTCTTGCGATTCTCAATCTGCTATTGCTTCCCTTCAATCATGATGGCACGATCTACCAACTCCTGGTAGTTATTGAAACTTCCTACCATCAGCTGCATACTCAACTCATCATTCAGTCCTTCCAGAAACTTCTCCTCCTTAGTTGCATCCGTAGCAACGTCATCTGGGGCATAACATGCTAACTTGCTGAAGTCGTCAACGTACTGGCCAACTGTCCTTCCTCCTTGGCGTAAGTTGCGAAACTCACGCTTCTTCATGGCCATAGCTCCTGCAGAAACATGTGTAGTGCGGAAAGCTTGCTGGAACTGATCCCATGTGACAGTGTCAACTGGGAAGGTGGCTTTGAAATTCTCCCACCTTGCTGCTGCGGGTCCTTCTAACTGATGTGCGGCAAACTTCACTTTCTCACCATCCGTGCATCCTGCAATGGTCAACTCCCTTCCTATCTTGCGGAGCCATTCGTCTGCTACTATCGGCTCGGTGCTACTAGAAAACACCAGCGGATTTAGCCTAAGGAAACGGGCTAAGTGGTCAATAGGTGGTGGTGGTGGTGGTGGGTTGTTGTTGTTGTTGTTGTTGTTGTTGTTGTTGTTGTTGTTGTTGTTGTTGTTGTTGTTGTTGTTCTGCTGATTCTGGACTAACATTTGCATCAATTGATTCTGCTGTTGGATCAACTGAGTGAGCTCCGGTGGAAATTCATTGTCACGCCTCGAAGGCATCTGAGGGTTTAGAAAAGAAGAGATATAAGAATAGAGTGAGGTCTAAAGAGAAAACACTACCCCAAATGCACATGAGCAAATGCACACAAAATCACTTCATTCAATCAAACAAGGGCTTACAATCGATCTAGCTATCGAAAAAGTGCTCGAACTATAGTGTATACATGGGGGAAATACTACTAATAGTTGGTGGTCATCTAAAAATTTGAACCGGTGGAAGACTCCATGATGTCCGCTCCAGCTTCGTCTTCAAAGTCGGGTTCACTTGGATCCGAATCGGTGTCGTCGATGATGATGTAGTTGTCCGGACATGCGACGTACATGTCTTCCTTCCTGGATGCTAACTCCCTCTTGAGTTCTTCAATCTCTTGCTTAAGATCGCCGTTGTGTCTTGCTAGAGCTACGATCTCGTCCATGTAGTCCTTGCGTGTAGCCTTCAGTTCTCCTTCTAGCTCGATGATCCTTGCCTTCGCATTCTTCAACTCTATCATATCATTGCACATCTGGTTCTCGTGGCGTCGAATGTGCTGGTTTAACTCCTGGATGAAAGCTGAAATGGATCTATCCTTCTTGGTGATGACTAACTCCCATTGTTCATCTCGGCGTCCGCAAATCTGGTAGATAGTGTCCTTGAGGTCTTCTTGATAAACTTCTCCAATGCGTCCTATGGTGATATGGGCTGCCATGCTCTTTCCTAGACTCCAAGTTGGTGCATTGAAAATACTATCCTGGGCTTCGTGATTGGCACGAATGTTCTTCCCGGAACGTGAGCTTGAATCTTCCAGCGCTCCTCTTCAGGCAGAGTGGCGTTGAAGGTTGCCGTGAAACTTGGTAATCCAATGTTTAGGTATTTGGTGACTTCCTTCAAGTGAAATCCAAAAGGTGTGCCTTCATCCGGTTGAGCGTACTTAATCTTCGCGTCCTTCATCCTAAAAGAGTAGAAAAGATGAGGAGTTAGAAAATGAGGAGAGAATAGTGATCTATGGCTTTAACTTAGTGGCCGTGTCCTACAGTCAGCGTGTGCTCTGATACCATCTCTGTAGCGAACCGACCCGAATGGATCAAGTCTACTGTGCTCCGGTGTCATCCCTGGATCAGTAATGCTGACACCACACAGTACTTCAAAGGATTTATAGCAGAGTGGCAATCACACACTTATTACATCAATGTCTCAAAAGAGAACTTATTACAATAAATAGGGCTTAAGGCCATCTAATATCGATAACAGCGGAAGACTTGGAAGATAAATGGGTGCATCAACTCCAACGGCATCACTGAGTATAGAACCACGACCTAAAAGCACCTTACTCGTCGTTTGAAAAGTCTGCAACATGAAAGTTGCAGCCCGAAAACGGGTCAGCACATGGAATATGCTGGCAAGGTAACACATAGAGAATGATGGAAAGAAACAGCTATACTATATGCATATTTGGCTGGTGGAAAGCTCTATGGTTACTGTTTTGCGTAAAGCCAGTTTTTCCCTACTGCAAAGGAATAAATTTATTTAACTATCATGGTGGTTGTTAAACATTGAGAATGGTTGACAGCATTCTCAATCCCAATTAAAAATAGTCATCAATAACCCAACAATATTAATCTAGAAGTAACATGATGAGATTCACATGATATTCAAGTACTAGATACTCAAGATGTCCATAACCGGGGACACGACTAATCATGATTAGTTTATTACACTCTGCAGAGGTTTGCGCACTTTTCCCCACAAGACTCGATCGCCTCCGTTGGATTTCTCGCACTACTGGTGTTTGAGAAACGGATGACCGAGACACAGTCTTTCAGAAGCGCTAGGACCTTACGATGGATAGACCGGTACACCTACTTTCCCCTACATCTGCTAGTCTACCCTTTAAGAGTTCGCACAACTTAATCAACTATGCCAGAGCCCATAATGGCTTGTGGCTGCACACGGAAGTTTCTAGCATGAAAGATCTTATGATCCCTTTGAGCCTGGGTGGCGGTCCAAATTAAAACAGGCAAGTCCTGATAGACATTAGGTGCCTCAATCCACCTAGATGTGTGTTTAAGTTGCCACCTTAGATAAACCCTTAAAATTATCACACTCACATCTGTCATGGATATCACTCACCCAATCCACGTCTACTAGCATAGCATGGCATAATAAGCAAACGTAGAAGTAACTCCCAAAGGTTTCATGATAAACAGGTAATAGGTACTACCTCATCTACTTCCCATCCCACAATTTAATTAGATCCTAATCATGCAAGGTGTGAGGATTGATCTAATGCAATAAAACTGGGTTGTAGAAAAGGTATGATCAAAGTGTTACTTGCCTTGCTGATGATCCGCGAGTCCTAGATATTCGAAGTAACAGGCGGCGCAATCCGGGTAATCTATCGCAGACAAACAACAAGCATACAATAAGTACTCATCTAATGCATAGGTAAAACTCGAACAAGAGATCGAACCAGATAGTTCAACTTAAGAACTCCGGTTGCAAAGAAAGAACGAACCGAACAAAGCAACGAAAACAAACGGCGGAAGAAAATAGCTCGGTTCTAGCAATTTGGAACTAGGTCAAATTTTACCATAGCAAAAACTTGTTTAAGTTGATTAGTCGGAACGGCGGTTTCGAAACGAAACTCCAGGCACTTGAATCACCTGATTCCGATAAACGGGCGAGAAGATAAACTAGAGCGAAGATTGGATCTGAGATCGCGATCGCGGAATAAATCCGACGGAAAGAAAAAGAAGAACGGTTAAACGAACGAACGTTCGTTAACCGGGAACAATCCGGTGATCACATTCGTTAAGACGAACGGTCCGGCGAACGGTCTCTAGGCAACTAAACCGGAAAAGAAAACGAAACCGATCTAGGGTTTCGAAAGAAAACCGAAACAACGAACGAAAAGAAATCGAATCGGAAGAAAAGAAAAGAACCGGAAGAAAACCGAACCGAGGAAAAGAGAGACGCGGCGCGGCTACCTCCGGCGAGGCTCCGGCGACGACGTAGGGCGGCGGCGGCGGCGGCACAAGGCGCGGCGGCTGCGGCGGCGCGGGCAAGGGGCGGCGGCGGCGCGGGCTTGGGGCGCGGGGTGAGGGGCTTGGGGCTTGGTGTGGGGTTTAGGGGGGGTGTTGGTATTTATATAGGTGAGGGGAGAGGAGACTTGGGGGAGGGGGCAAGAAAAAGAGGAGGAGCGGAAATAGGAGAGGAGAGTCCTACTAGGACTTTGCCTAGGGCGGCGGCGGCGGCGGCCACGCGCTGGCGCCCGCGCGCGCGGGCGGGAGCCTGGCCCGGCCGGCTGTTGGGCCTTGGCCCAGGCGCTGCGGAATTTTTTTTAAAACGGTTTCGCGCGCAGAAAAACAAGGAAAAGAAAATCTAAACGAACTCCAAACTTCCCAAAGTAAATTTTCCCCGACTCCTAAAAATGAGTCGAACAAAAAGAACTTTTCTCGGGACCTAAAATGCAATTTTTGAAAACACGCATTTTTTCCCTATCCAAATAAAAGGCAAATAAACTCCAACAAATCCAGTGATCCTCTTTTCAAAATTTGAGAAAACTCAAACATGAAAATGACGAAATCTCCAACTCTCTCCGAGGGTCCTTGAGTTGCGTGAAATTTCTAGGATCGACAAAATGCAAGAAAATATGGTATGCATGATGATCTAGTGTATAACATTCCAAATTGAAAATTTGGGATGTTACATTCTGTCTGTTTCCTGACTTATCCGTGCAATATAAAAATATCCCGAAAATAAAAGTCCTCAGAATGCCATGCCAATTTAATATGATTTTTTCGGGAATATTTGAGGATTTACTGTGCAAAAATTACCACAAGAGGAGCTGCCACCTGGCCACGAGGGTGGTGGGCGCGCCCCCCTGTCTTGTGGGCCCACGGTGGCCCTCCTCCACTTATCCCAGAACCCATCTTCTTCCTCTATCTCACACAAACCCGAAAAACCAACTCAAGTACGAGTTCCAACCACTTTTGCTGCGATTTTCGATCTCCTTGCTCAAAGCACCTCTCGCAAAACTGCCTGGGGAGATTGTTCCTTGGTATGTGACTCCTCCGTTGGTCCATTAGTTTTTGTTCTAGTGTTTTATTCTTTGCAAATTTGTGTTGTATAGGTGACCATGTTCTTGAGCTTGCATGTCAAATTTATATGGTGCCAAGTAGTTCTAATGCTTGATATAGGCTCTAGGCACTTGTAGGAGTAGTTGCTATCAGTTTTATTGAGTTTGGTTCACTTTTATTTTGAAGTTACTAAAAATTTCAGATTTCTTTCCAGAGAAAAACAATATGTTTAGGAAGATGTTCCAAGGTGGTTCCTCTAAGAAGCAAGGACCCAGAATTGCTATGCGCGATGCTGACGAGGATCCACCAAGAGACGCTCCAGTATGGCCTTGCGAATGGCCGTCGGAAAATTTTATGGACCGTGTGGGAATTAAAGAAGAATTCAAAGCATATTTGCGCAATGCCGGTCTTGAGGATTTTGAGGCTAACAAATGCCCCCAGTATCACGATCTCACAAGTTCATTTGTGAGGAGGTTTGAGTATTCATCTTCGCGTAATTCTCCTTCAGCCATGTTTGATCTTTATGACAAATCTTATACCATGGACTTAGATGATTTCACTTCTGCTTGCGAACTTCCATCATGGGGCAGTATTAGGGATCCCCCTAAATCTGAATTTAGAAACTTTCTTGCTAGTATAACTGTGGGGGAATCCAGAGATATAACGTAGGCTACCATAGGGAGCATTCACTTTCCTGCTATACATTATTTTGCTATTTACATCGGTAGATGCATAAATGCTAAGGATGAAGCATGTCACATGTGTGTCCCTGATCTCAGCATTCTTAGGAGTGCTGTGTTAGGAGACCAATCTTATCATATGGGAGCCATTGTAGCTCGTAGGTTGCATCATAATAGACATAATGGAGATTTCTTTGGAGGAATTTATGCAACCTGCTTAGCTCATTTTTCTTGAAATAGACATTCATGAGGGTGATATGGAGTTGCCTCCTGCATATTTAGATTATAACTCTATGGCTTCGCACCAGTTTGTCGAGAGGCCTGAATCACCACTCTTATATTGCTTAATTTTTGATAAACGACGTGTTTTCCATATTTCTCTCCCTGCTCTTGCCTTCTTTGATTCACAGACAAAAGGAAGATATGTTATTACCAGAGAGGGGGCAGAAGAGTTCAAGAGGAGAGCGGAGGCAACTCGACTCCACGCTGCAGCTCAACAGGCGATAACCGCTACACAACAGTATGATCCCAACTATTCCTCCTCATCACAGTACGACCCCAATAACTATTATTATGGATATCCGCCAGGCCAGCCGTGGCCATAGACCAAGTTAGGCCAAAAGTCTAAGCTTGGGGGAGTACGTATTTCTCACCGACCTTACATTTTTGCTCACACACACTCATTGCTAGATGTCGATGCTCATACTTTTTCACTGTAATATCCATGCTAGTTTATTTTCTTTTTCCTACTTTCTTCTTGTGTGTTTGTTAAACCTTAAGAAAAACAAAAAAAATAGTAGTATTTTATTTCTCTGCTGTAGTAGTAATAATTAAAAAGAAAACCAAAAAATATTCCCCGTTCTTATTCTGCTTGTTGGGAGCTTACCCGTGTAAATAGTTTTATTTCTTTTCTTTTCTTTGGGGGTCAGTAGGAGAAGACCATAATTAAATTGTTGAAGTGGCTCTTATATGCATTATTGTTGATTTAACCAAGAGCCCATATTGCCTTGTCTTCTCCTGTTTATTGAATGCTCGCAGATTCCAGCTTAGTCCAATGCACGTGCACTATTAGTATTATTCACACCGTTCGATCGTGCAAGTGAAAGGCAATTATGATGATATATGATGGACTGACTGAGATGAGAAAATCTGGTATGAACTCGACCTCTTTTGTTCTTGTAAATATGATGAGCCCATCGTTCTTGATTCAGCTTATTATGAATAAACATGTTTGCAATGACAATTAGAGATCAGAGTTGCTTGTGCCATGCTTGATTAGCTATGAGTTATAATGATTTACCTTGTATGCCAACATGCTATTGAGATGATTATGATGTGGTATGATGGGGTGGTATCCTCTTTTGAATGATTTAAGTGACTTGACTTGGCACATATTCGCGCATGTAGTTGAAACAAAATCAACATAGCCTTCACGATATTTATGTTCATGGTGGATTATATCCTAGTCATGCTTGCATCCAATGTTTATTAATTTTAATGCATGTACATGGCTGTTGTCGCTCTCTAGGTGGCCGCTTCCCAGTCTTTTGCTAGCCTTCACTTGTACTAAGCGGGAATACTGCTTGTGCATCCAATCCCTTAAACCCCAAAGTTATTCTAGACGAGTCCACCATACCTTCCTATATGCGGTATCTACCTGCCATTCCTAGTAAATTTGTATGTGCCAAACTCTAAACCTTCAAATAAACATTCTGTTTTGTATGCTCGAATAGCTCATGTATCAACAAAGGATGTCCTTATCTTCCGTGTTAGGCAGGTTATTCTCAAGAGGAGTGGACTCCGCTCCTCACTCACGAGAAAATGGCTGGTCACCGGGATGCCCAGTCCCATGCTTTATGCAAACTAAATCAAAATTAATTGCAAACAAAACTCCCCCTGGGACCTGATGTATGTTGGAGGCATTCATTGTTTCGAGCAAGCCATGGATTGATGCTTGTTGGTGGAGGGGGAGTATAAACTTTACCATTCTATTTGGGAACCGCCTATAATGTGTTTAGCATGGAAGATATCGCCATCTCATAGTTGTTACGTTGACAATGAAAGTATACCGCTCAAAATACAATTTATCTCTATTTCAAAACCGAGCTCTGGCACCTCTACGAATCCCTGCTTCCCTCTGCGAAGGGCCTATCCATTTAATTTTATGTTGAGTCATCACCCTCTTATTAAAAAGCACTAGCTGGAGAGCACAGTCGTCATTTGCATTCATCACTGTTAATTTATATTGGGTATGACTATGATTGAATCTCTTTTACCATGAATTACAATGTCTAGTGAGTCCTTGATCTTTCAAGGTGCTTTGCATTTATGTTTTGTGGTCTCAGAAAGGGCTAGTGAGATACCATCTTGTTATATCATATTATGATTGTTTTGAGAAAGTGTTGTCATCCGAGATTTATTATTATGGCTTGCTAGTTGATTATGCTATTGATACGAGTAATTATGAGACCTGAGAATTATTGCAAATGTGGTTAGTTATGATCTATGCTGAAAACTTGAATGTTGGCTTGACATAGTTACAACAACAACAAGAGCAAACAGAGTTTGTAAAAGTTTTTCTTTCTTTCAGTTTGTCAACTGAATTGCTTGAGGACAAGCAAGGGCTTAAGCTTGGGGGAGTTGATACGTCTCCGTCGTATCTACTTTTCCAAACACTTTTGCCCTTGTTTTGGACTCTAACTTGTATGATTTGAATGGAACTAACCCGGACTGATGTTGTTTTGAGCAGAATTACCATGATGTTGTTTTATGTGCAGAAAACAAATATTCTCGGAATGACCTGAAACTCCACGGGAGGTCTTAGAAAAAATAATAAAAAATCCTCGCCAAATATGAAGACCAGGGGGCCCATACCCTTCTCACGAGGGTGGGGGCCCCCCCTAGGGCGCACGACCTACCTCATGGGCCCCCTGTTAACCCTCCGACGCCAACTCCAACTCTATATATTTGCTTTTGGAGAGAAAAAAAATCAGAGAGAAGAAATCATCGCGTTTTACGATACGGAGCCGCCGCCAAGCCCTAAAACCTCTCGGGAGGGCTGATCTGGAATCCGTTCGGGGCTCCTGAGAGGGGGATTCGTCGCCGTCCTCATCATCAACCATCCTCCATCACCAATTTCATGATGCTCAGCGCCGTGCGTGAGTAATTCCATCGTAGGCTTGCTGGACGGTGATGGGTTGGATGAGATTTATCATGTAATCGAGTTAGTTTTGTTAGGGTTTGATCCCTAGTATCCATTATGTTCTGAGATTGATGTTGCTATGACTTTGCTATGCTTAATGCTTGTCACTAGGGCCCGAGCGCCATGATTTCAGATCTGAACCTAATATGTTTTCATGAATATATGTGAGTTCTTGATCCTATCTTGCAAGTCTATAGTCACCTACTATGTGTTATGATCCGGCAACACCGAAGTGAAAATAATCGGGACCACACCTGGTGATGACCATAGTTTGAGGAGTTCATGTATTCACTATGTGCTAATGCTTTATTCCGGTTCTCTATTAAAAGGAGGCCTTAATATCCCTTTGTTTCCAATAGGACCCCGCTGCCACGGGAGGGTAGGACAAAAGATGTCATGCAAGTTCTTTTCCATAAGCATGTATGACTATATACGGAATACATGCCTACATTACATTGATGAATTGAAGCTAGTTCTGTGTCACCCTATGTTATGACTGTTACATGATGAACCGCATCCGTCATAATTATCCATCACTGATCTGGTGCCTATGAGTCTTCCATATACTGGTTCTCGCTTATTTACTTTTCTGCTGCTATTGTTACAATCACTACAAATACCAAAAACATTACTTTTGCTGTCTTTACTTTTGTTGCCGCTACCAGCACTATCATATTACTTTGCTACTAAACACTTTGCTGTAGATATTAAGTTTCCAGGTGTGGTTGAATTGACAACTCAGCTGCTAATACTTGAGAATATTCTTTAGCTCCCCTTGTGTCGAATCAATAAATTTGGGTTGAATACTCTACACTCGAAAGCTATTGCGATCCCCTATACTTGTGGGTTATCACTACTCGCAACCAACGCGATTAGGGGTTGTCAATCCCTTCACGGTCACTTACGAGAGTGAGATCTGATAGATATAATATTTTTGGTATTTTTGGTATAAAGATGCAAAGTAAAAAGTAAAGGCAAAGTAAAAAGCAAAGCAAGATTAAAGTGATGGAGATTGATATGATGAGAATAGACCCGGGGGCCATAGGTTTCACTAGTGGCTTCTCTTAAGAGCATAAGTATTCTACGGTGGGTGAACAAATTACTGTTGAGCAATTGACAGAATTGAGCATAGTTATGAGAATATCTAGGCATGATCATGTATATAGGCATCACGTCCATGACAAGTAGACCGAAACGATTCTGCATCTACTACTATTACTCCACTCATCGACCGCTATCTAGCATGCATCTAGAGTATTAAGTTAAAAACAGAGTAACGCCTTAAGCAAGATGACATGATGTAGAGAGATAAATTCATGCAATATGAAATAAACACCATCTTGTTATCCTCCATGGCAACGATGCAATACGTGCCTTGTTCCTAGGGGGATAGATTGGTAGGAAAAGACCATCCCTCGTTGTCGGTGTACAAAAAGAGGGGTACACTTTTTTGTACCCCTATAACTGTGCACGGACAGTCTGAGCCACGGGCACCACCACACCAAGCAAGGCAAGGGAGGTGAGACAAGGTAAGACCGAAGCTCAAGGGAACTAGGACGACGCCAAGGCCAAGACCACGAAGAGCAAAAGGGATGAAGCGGACTCACCCGGCAAGATCCTTGCCGAGAGATAGCTTTGGCAACCCCAGCAAGACCCTTGCCGCGGTGACTCGCCCCACGCCTACGGAGCAAATTACCCTTGAGTCCACTGCCCCCAAGGGGCAAGGATTTGGGAGACATCCCCGTGGTGGCATGCAGATCTTTGTGAAGACATTCAAGATCAGATACGCACTAAGAAGACGACGACCTTTGGCGAGATACCAGCCAGGGAAGACCACGAGACCCCCGGCAAGCACCTTGCCGGGGATGGCAGCAGGCGCCTCGGCAAGGCCCTTGCCAAGGACATCCACAGGGCCACCATCAGGCCCACGCCGACTAAACGTCCACCACCATACACATGCAGCTGCCGACCCAACCAGCTGGGCAGGAACCTGTGTGGCGGCATGCAGATCTTCGTGAAGACCCACCACTGCGCCACCTCAGCTGCCTGCCTACCTACATGGCATCACAGGCATCGCTGGCCAGGGCGCGTGTTGACACAAGAAGGAGCGGCGACGGACGAGACAGGTTTCTCCCCCGTCCCCGATAAAGCAAGGACACCTAAGCAAGACGCATTAAAT
Organism: Triticum monococcum; assembly: GCA_034509565.1. Lineage (NCBI taxonomy): Eukaryota > Viridiplantae > Streptophyta > Magnoliopsida > Poales > Poaceae > Triticum > Triticum monococcum. The sequence continues at coordinate 392,473,641 of CM067841.1, forward strand.
GCGCCTTGTCATGTAATACGATGGATAACCTCGCATCACTGTACCCTTTCCATCTCTTGTGTGCCACTATGGCGACCCCTTTTTCTATAAAAGGAGGCCCGAGGCGACCAGGAGAAGGATTCGGCTTTTTTGGAGCTCCTAATGCCCCAGAGCTAGCTCAAGAACAGGAATATACATCCACCAAAGTAGGAGTAGGGTTTTACGCATCCTCGCGGCCCGAACCTGGATAAACAAACTGTGTACTATCTGTTTGATCCGCTCTTCTCACGACCCCGCGCCCCGCTAACCGTAGTAGGGTTTCTTGTGATCCCATAGGTGTCGTTCCCACCGACATCTTTGGCGCGCCAGGTAGGGGGCGTAGTTGTGAGAATCGGCTTTAGCAATTAGTTCGACGCTTCTTCATCATCATGGCGCCCAAGAAGAAGACGACGGTGGCGGTTGGCCAGTCGGAAGCCCGACAGCCCGTCCCGACGCGGGCGAGCAGCGGACCGGTCGCAGAAAGGACCCGGGGCGCTACTCGCGAACACCAACACCATCCCAGCAGCCGGAGTTTGGGAGGCGGCGACGTTTGTGCGCCTGGTAATGGGCCACACATCGCCAAATCCAAAGGCGGAGCCAGGCCCTCCGCGGGTGGAGCGGGGCCTTCCAAGGTCATCGCCGCCCCACCCGAAGGCGATGCAAGGGTCTCCAAGACTCCTACGCCGGCGCCAACAGCGCGCTCCTCCCAGGCAGCGTGCGATGAACGGCGTAATCACGCTGAAGATCCCGGGCGTCGCTGCGGGAAGAGCCCCGAGCGCCACTCCCGGGACGTAGAAGACCTGCCCGCTCGCCGAAGCGCTGGTGAAAACGGCATGCGACCGCGGGGACGTGATAGAGCTCCTTCTGACATGGTCAGAAGTCGAAGCACGTCGCGATCCGTGCAGGTTCCGCTGCCACCGACGCCAGCAGAGGCCCTGGCACGCGCAGTTGCTCCTCGACTTTCCTCCTACTACGGGGAAACTCGACGAATGGAGAGCCACTATCCGAAGCCTTGTTGCGGTGGCCAACAAATACGAACCAAGTCCGGTGGGCCCCCCCGGGTCGATGCTCCGATGGAGTCCTGCGCACCAGTGGCGGAAAAGCCGGCGGCGCCGCGACCACGGTGCATTCACGTCTTCCCCATCCGGTACCACGAACGCCGACTCATCGTGACGTCACGGGCGACGACATCTCCATAGCGTCGTCTGACCCACGGACCCACTGTGACTAGCGCCAAGTTCTTTGGGAACGAGCCCATGAAGACGCTCGAACCACTATCGAGCACCGGCGTAGAGCGTGCCACCAGTCAGACAGGCGAGCAGGGCCTGCTGCGAACCACCCGGTCCCGGAGAGCCCTGGATGCCTACCTTACGAGGTAGGCTGTCCGGCTTTTACCCGTGAGCTGCGGCAGTTCCAGTGGCCCACTCACCGCACCTTCAAACCCGACATTGGCGAAAAGTACAACGGCAAGACCCACCCGTCTGAGTTCCTCAGCATCTACACCATCGTGATGCAAGCTGTCGGAGCCCGCGATGATAAGGTGCTTGCGAATTACTTTCCATTGGCTCTTAAACCCAACGCCATGTTGTGGTTGATGCACTTGCCGGTAGACTCTATTTCCTCCTGGTCGGATTTGTGCCATGAGTTTGTGGGCGCCTTTACTGGAGGTCACCAAGCCCATGGCCAAGCAAGCGACCTGCACGTCATTCCCCAGAAGGGAAGCGAGAGTCTGTGCAAGTATATGCAGAGGTTCAGCCAGGTACAGTACAATATCCCTGATGTTCACCCTACCGCCATCATCAGCGTGTTCCATCAGAACGTGCATAACCGCAAGATGCGCGAAGAGCTGGCAATGAACAAGGTGAAAGATGTGGCAGAACTCTATGTTCTTGCTGACAGATGTGCCCGAGCTGAAGAGGGAAGGAAGTACCCCGGCGAAGATGCCGGCATGGAAACCGACTCCTCAGATGAGGATACTGCCGCCCCGGCGAAGAAAGGCTGGCACCGCAACAGGAAGCGCAAAGATAAAGCCGTGCTTGCCGTCGAGGGATCTGATGACACTGGCTCCGCCAAGAAAACCAAGGCAGATGACCCCGGCAAGGAAATTGCCAAATGTGTCGCCTGCCGGGCCTTGGCGGCTACCGAGAAGCCAGGAAACTCCGACAAGCAATACTGCAAGATCCATCGCACCAAAGGCCATGATCTCCAGAACTACCGACAGGTTTAGCTCCTTGCTGAGAAGCAGAGGGCTGAATATGAGAAGCGTGACAAGGAGAAAGGCCAGGACGGTGCTGAGGGGTCCGGCAAGAAGCCTGACGGCCGGGCGGGCTGTCGCGGCAAAGATAAACAGCAGGAGAGGCCCGCCCAGGGCCGTGACAAAAAGCCAGAAGATGATGATCGCGAAGAAGACGATGAGTCTGGTGACCAAGAATTTCAGAAAGCTACGGAGGCCATGTGCGTCGATGGCGGTGCCTCGCTGCATACCTCTCACCGCCAGCTTAAACAGTGGGCGCGTGATATTACAGCAGCAGAGCCGTCGTTTGATGCCCAAAGGCCGCTGAAGTGGTCCAGCACACCTATCATTTTTGACACTGAGGATCACCCTGATCGCACTACTGCAGTCGGGTGCTTGCCATTGTTGGTTTCACCAACAATACGCAATCTCAAGGTGACAAAGATGCTTGTCGATGGCGGGGCCGGTCTGAACTTAATCTCGCCTGCCGTGATCGAGAAACTGCAGATTCCTGATGAAGATCTCGAAGAGACGGGCATGTTTCAGGGGGTCAACCCAGGAAGAAGTCAACCAAAGGGAAAGGTCATGTTGCCCGTGACTTTTGGGAGTGCTCTGAACTACAGGACAGAAAGGATTGTGTTCGACGTTGCCAAGATCCCCTTGCCTTACAACGGGATCCTTGGCCGCCCAACGCTGGCCAAGTTCATGGCGGCGTCACATTACGCCTACAACACCCTGAAGATGCCGGGGCTTGTGACGATCATCACCCAGACAAGAAGGATGCACTAATTTGCGCTGACCAACTCTACCAACAAGCAGTTGCAGCAGCCGCCACTGCTAAGGCGCTTGCTCCTGCCGCTGGAGCCCCGGGAAGGAAATAGAAGAAGACCGGTGAGACCTCAGGCACCCACTCCGGCAAGCGCACCTCTTTGGAGTGTAGCGCTCCTGTCGAGGACGTGCCAGAGAGCTCCACCGACAGAAACAAGAAGTCCAGGGGCACACTATCAGGAACCAAGAAGGTTTCTATCAAGGAGGACGGCACGGGAGGGGCTTTTACTATAAGCTCCGCCCTTGACGACAAATAGGAAGACGCGCTCGTCACCTTCCTGCGGGTGAATGTCGATGTGTTTGCATGGCAAGCATCCGACATCCTCGGCGTTCCCAGGGAGGTGATTGAGCACCACCTTGCTGTCTGTCCTCATGTGTAGCCCGTCAAGCAGAAGGTCAGAAAGCAAGCCTTGGAACGACAAGAGTTCATCACAGAGGAGATCCGGAAACTGGAAGCAGCGGGTTTGGTAAGAGGAGTGCTCCAACCAACATGGTTGGCCAATCCAGTGGTAGTGCGCAAGGCAAATGGGAAGTGGAGGCTGTGTATTGATTACACATATATCAATAAGGCTTGTCCCAAAGACCCCTTCCCGTTGCCGCGCATTGACCAGATTGTTGACTCCACGGCTGGGTGTGATCTGTTGTCATTCCTCGATGCCTACTCCGGCTACCACCAGATCTTCATGACAAGAGAAGACGAAGAGAAAACGACATTCATCACCCCATGTGGTACGTATTGTTTCATACGAATGCCTTTCGGGTTGAAGAGTGCTGGTTCAATGTTTGCAAGGGCGGTCCAGATTGGTTTTGAACCCCAGCTCCATAGAAATATGGAAGCTTATATGGATGATATAGTGGTCAAAACCAAGAACAGGGCAACCCTCATACAGGATTTACAAGAAAAATTTGTAAACCTACGCAAGATCAATCTCAAGCTGAACCCTGAGAAGTGCATCTTCGGCGTCCTGTCCGGCAAGCTTCTCGGGTTGTTTGTGTCGCAGCGTGGGATAGAGGCCAATCCGGACAAGATCAAAGCTATAGAGCAGATTGAAGCACCCAAGCGAGTCAAGGATGTGCGTCGGCTTGCTGGTTGCGTTGCCGCCATGAGCAGGTTCATTTCCAAGTCCGCCGAGCGCGCCCTTCCCTTTTTCAAGTTTTTCAAAAAGGCGGGCCCAATGGAGTGGACACCAGAAGCCGAAGCAGCATTGCAAGATTTGAAGAGGTACCGCTCCTCCGCGCCAATACTAGTTGCGCCTAGGCCACGGGAACCGTTGCTGCTATACTTAGCGGCAACGAACCAGGTGGTCAGCGCCGCACTAGTGGCGCAGAGAGAAATTGATGACGAGGTAATGGCAGCGACAGAGCCCGATGCCACCGATGCAGAGACAACACAGCCAGTTGGAGTGCCGCCGAAGAAGAAAATGATGCAGCACCCGGTCTACTTTTTTAGTTCCCTCCTGCAGGGGGCTAGATTAAGGTACTCTGGTGTGCAGAAACTGCTCTTCGGCCTTCTTATGGCCTCGAGGAAGCTGCGTCACTACTTCCAGGCGCACGAAACCACTGTCGTCACTCGCCTCCCTCTGCAACGGATATTGCACAATCCAGACGCAACGGGAAGAATCATAGAGTGGGCACTGGAACTGTCTAGCTTTGGCCTCAAGTTTGAGAGTACCTCGACGATTCAAAGCCGAGTCCTGGCGGAGTTCGTTGAAGAATGGACCGCCACGCCTAACAAAGAAGCCCAAGAGACTGCTCTCCCCGGCAAGGAGGCAAGTTGCGACTGGATCATGTACTTTGATGGAGCTTTCTCCTTACAGGGCGCCGGGACTGGCGTACTTCTTGTCGCGCCCATAGGAGAGCACCTCAAGTACGTGATCCAGATGCACTTCCCTAGGGAGGTGTCAACAAACAATATGGCTGAGTACGAAGGGCTGCTTGCCGGTCTTAGGATCGCGGCGGACCTCGAAATCAAGAAACTCGTCATCAGAGGCGACTCGCAATTTGTCATCAAGCAAGTCAACAAGGACTACCAGAGCCCGTTGATGAAGGCCTACGTCGATGAAGTGAGAAAGCTGGAGGAGCGTTTTGACGGTATACAGGCAGAATACGTTCCCCGAGCGGAGAATGACATCGCCGATTACCTATCAAAACGCGCTGCCCTCAAGCTACCTGTGGAACATGGTACCTTTGTGCTTCGGCTAACTTAGCCATCCGTTGATCCATCAACAGAGCAGAACAAGAGGAGAAAATCAGGGCCCGGCAAGTACTTTCCCGCCGAGCTCCCCGAAGCCGCCGGCAAGGATGTTGCCGGAGACACTGAGCCCGCCACAGGACGGCTAGCTCCGACGGAGCATCAAGCTCTTGCCATGGAGACAGCCGCTCCTATAGCGGAGGAAATGCCTTTAGTCCTCGCCATCGAGCCCCAGGCTCCAGCGTGGGCACAACATACCGTCCGATTCCTCCAAACAGGGGAACTTCCTGAGGAGCAGGAACAAGCGGAAAAAGTAGCCAGTCGCTCTACTATGTACCAGTTCGTCGATGACATCCTGTACAGAAAGAGGTCGAATGGTGTGAAATTGAAGTGTATCCCTCGAGAGGAAGGACTGGGGCTGTTGGCGGAGATACATGGAGGCATATGTGGAACCCACATAGGGTCGAGGGCCCTTGCCGGCAAAGCGTTTCGGCAAGGCTTCTTCTGGCCCACCGCCCTCCAGGATGCAACGACACTAGTCACCAGGTGTGAAGCGTGTCAGTTCCATTCAAAGAAGCTTCATCAGCTAGCTCAAGCCCTTCAAACCATTCCTCTCTCCTGGCCTTTCTCGGTCTGGGGGCTTGACATACTGGGCCCTTTCCCCCGCGCTGTCGGGGGCTTTGAGTACTTGTACGTTGCAATCGACAAGTTCACAAAGTGGCCAGAAGTGGAAGCAGTGAGGAAGGTCACAGCACAGTCAGCCGTCAAGTTCTTCAAAGGACCGGTGTGCCATTTTGGTGTACCCAATAGCATCATCACCGACAATGGCACGCAGTTCACAAGCCACACCTTCATGCAATATATTCAAGACCTCGGCAGCAAGGTCTGTTTCGCTTCCGTTGCTCACCCACGAAGCAATGGTCAAGCTGAGAGGGCAAATGTTGAAGTACTGCGAGGCCTGAGGACAAAGACCTTTGACAGACTGCACAAGAGTGGAAGACGCTGGATTGATGAATTGCTGGTAGTTCTTTGGTCAATCAGAACGACACCAAATCGAGCCACCGGCAAGACACCCTTTGCCCTGGTATACGGGGCAGAAGCAGTTCTCCCCACGGAACTCATATACGAGTCACCTCGAGTACTCGCTTATAACGAGCTTGAGCAAGAGCAATTGCGGCAAGATGATGCAACGCTCCTTGAGGAAGATCGTCTTCGGGCGGCTGTGAGAGCAGCACGCTACTAGCAAGCCTTGTGCCGCTACCATAGCCGCAAGGTTCATGCCCGAAGCTTTGAGGAAGGCGACCTTGTTCTTCGGAGCATTCAATCGGCCAAGAATTCCAACAAGTTGACGCCAAAGTGGGAACGCCCTTATCGGGTAATACGAGTCACCAGGCCCGGCGCAATTCGCCTGGAGATCGAAGATGCCATTCCGGTGAGTAATTCCTGGAACATTGAGCATCTTCGCAAGTTTTACCCATGAGGCGCGGCTTGCTGGGCCCCCCGGCAAGCCACCTTTTGTACGAGCCTTGCCGATGACGCATGTAACCCTTTGTACAAAGCCAGGCGCAGACCCTGAGCATAAATAAATGAAGCGCTGGCGCCCAAGTTATAGCATGCATGCTAGGTCGAGTCTCGTCCTTGGTTAGGGTTGATAGTGCTTAGCGGCGACTAACCCCTAGCTTAGAGGTCGGGTGTGCGTCTCTTTGTCTTTCTTTTGTCTTCTTTGGTTCACAGGACACACAGATATCCTTGCCGAACCACTTGGGGAGAAAAAAAAGGAACATACTAGCATCTAGGCCCCGGCAAGCCAGTATCGCCAGGGGCTGCAAGAGCAAAGATTCACCCACGGCAAACCAGGGTTGCCGGGGGCTGCAGCTTCAGATAAGTTCTTCATCCCTTATCATGCATTCCATTATGTACTGAGGTATGTGAAACCTCGTTTTTCCTTAAGCTACCGTGCACCCCTAACTCTAGGACCTAGGGCTCGTTCCTGGGACCAAGTTTGGTCGTAGTCGCGGCAGCAAAAGGATGAAACAAGGAGCCTGAACCCGCCTCATCCCTGCCTTCGCCAAAGGCGTGAGAAAGGTCGAGCGAAGTGGGGAGACGGCAAGGCCTGTTGCCGGGCGAGAAAGTGTTTATCTTAGAGATATCAAGGATTTACTCCTTGTCGTGGGTTCCACCCGCAAACAAATGACCCGGCAAGCATCCCTTTTTCATTAAAAACATTCCACTCAGATACAGTCCATAGGGAATGAAAAACATGAATGAAGGGATTACAAGTTTTAAATTCAACAAAGGCCCGAAGGCTTACAAACTAAAAACAGATAAGGTGCCCGTAATCCCTTTCTTGTCCCTCTCCTCAGGAGGCAGGTCAAGGAGGCGAGAAGGGCAAAAGGAGCACCTAGGCGAGCTACGGGTGGCAGAAGACGCAGAGAGAACATCTTGGTGGCCGTCCAAAGGCTGGATGGTGATGGCGGCGCCGGAAGCAGAGCTCGAAGACGAGGCAGCAGGACGTCAGCACGCGTCGAAGGCATCGGTGCCCGCGTACTCCGACTTGACGGCCTTGCTGCCCGCCCTCTTCCTCTTCCGCAGCCTCCCAACGCCAGCCGCCTAAGGAGACGACCCCGAGAAGTTCAAGGAGCCGGCGACACGGATGATGGGGTCGCCGGTGCCACACGGAGCGGCACCCGACACCTAGTCGGACCCGTCATCCTACCGCCTACCGCCCTCGTCGTCGCTGCCGCTGTCCTCCTCGTCACTCCTGCCCGAGGAGGAGTCTTCGCTATCAGTAGAGCTCTCCACGCAGCACCTTGTACGAGTCCCAAAGTGCCCGAAGACCTTGACAGAGAGAAGGCCACCCTCCATCAGCTTAAAATGGAGAGTGAGCCCCTTTGTCAAGCTGTGGATATGAGAAAACGTCTTCCATCCCCGACGAAGATACATCATGTGAGGAGCGGGGAAGTCGACGCGGACCCGCGTGCCACTAATCCCGCGGCCCCTCATGTGCAGCCGCAATGACTCCGGCGGATCCAGCTCCATCTCCCGTGCAAATGGAGTCGGGAGACGAAGGCGACGACGCGGCGGCCGGCGCAGCCTGATGAAAAACTCACAAGGGTCATCCCCAACATGGCCATCCATTGGAGGAGGAGCTGCTGGCGAAGGCGAGGCCGGCGCGCCACCCCGTCCTCCTCTTCCCCGAGCGCCCCGGCCTCGCCCATGGCCTCACCCCTCCCCCTTCCCCTCGTGGCCGGCCCTGCCACTGCAGGCACAGGAGAAGGAGGGACGCGTTGTCGAGCGGTGACCCTCGCCGCCACCGTTGAAGGACCGGGATTTCCTCTCTCCATGATGAATGGAAGAGAGGAGCAGAAGCTGAAGGAGGAAGGAGATGGAAGAATGCGGGATGCCATCCCCCTCCCGCTCTTTATAAAGGAACGGGGTTGGGGCTCGGCCGCCCCACTCGGCCAATCAAAACACGGAAGGCGTAGGGAGCCAGGACCGACCCGCTGCCCCAACCAGCGACGGCCCGGTTTCCCGCCTCCACTATTTGCCACCCCAAGCGCATATGAGACACGCAGCGGATGTGCAGAACCAAGGGGACGGGTGAGGCGACCTCTCCCCACCCCGTGATCATGGGGAGTGGACGCCTTGAGGACCGCGCCTCGGCCCCATTCAGTAAATGGGCCACTCCTCCACGCCTCCCTCCGTTTATGGGGAAGACGCGAACCGCCCCTTTACTACGACATGACGCATGCGTGCAGAGACCAACCCCACGCATGCCGCCCAGGTCACACGCACCTCCCCACGCCACGCCACGCGCGGGAGTCGTGGCGAAAAATCTTACCGCGGTAAAAAACCACCCCGCCTGCCCGCGCACCATTTTTGGGCCTAGCACAACAACGCGTTGCGCTTATGTGTGGCCTAGGCCCGAGGGCTCCTGTCGGTGTACAAAAAGAGGGGTACGCTTTTTTGTACCCCTATAACTGTGCATGGGCATTCTGAGCCATGGGCTCCACCACACCAAGCAAGGAAAGGGAGGTGAGCCAGGGTAAGACCGAAGCTCAAGGGAACTAGGACGACGCCAAGGCCAAGACCACAAAGAGCCAAAGGGACGAAGCGGACTCCCCCGGCAAGATCCTTGTCGGGAGACAGCTTTGGCAACCCCGGCAAGACCCTTGCCGTGGCGACTCACCCCACGCCTACGGAGCAAATTACCCTTGAGTCCACTGCCCCCAAGGGGCTAGGATTCGGGAGACATCCCCGTGGTGGCATGCAGATCTTTGTGAAGACATTCAAGATCAGATACGCACTAAGAAGACGACGACCTTTGGCGAGATACCAGCCAGGGAAGACCACGAGACCCCCGGCAAGCGCCTTGCCGGGGATGACAGCAGGCGCCTCGGCAAGACCCTTGCTGGGGCCCCGGCAAGGCCCTTGCCAAGGACATCCGCAGGGCCACCATCAGGCCCACGCCGACTAAACCTCCACCACCGTACGCATGCAGCTGCCGACCCAACCAGCTGGGCAGGCACCTGTGTGGTGGCATGCAGATCTTCATGAAGACCCACCACTGCGCCACCTCAGCTGCCTGCCTACCTACATGGCATCATAGGCATCGCTGGCCAGGGCGCGTGTCGACACAAGAAGGAGCGGCGACGGACGAGACAGGTTTCTCCCCCGTCCCCGATAAAGCAAGGACACCTAAGCAAGATGCATTAAATGCACCTTGTCATGTAATACGAGGGATAACCTCGCATCACTGTACCCTTTCCATCTCTTGTTTGCCACTGTGGCGACCCCTTTTTCTATAAAAGGAGGCCCGAGGCGACCAGGAGAAGGATTCGGCTTTTTTGGAGCTCCTAATGCCCCAGAGCTAGCTCAAGAACAAGAATATACATCCACCAAAGCAGGAGTAGGGTTTTACGCATCCTCACAGCCTGAACCTAGATAAACAAACTGTGTACTATCTGTTTGATCCGCTCTTCCCATGACCCCGTGCCCCGCTAACCGTAGTAGGGATTCTTGTGATCCCATAGGTGTCCTTCCCACCGACACTCGTCCCCGACCGCCACTCATAAGGAAGACAATCAATAAATAAATCATGCTCCGACTTCATCACATAACGGTTCACCATACGTGCATGCTATGGGAATCACAAACTTTAACGCAAGTATTCTTTAAATTCACAACTACTCAACTAGCATGACTTTAATATTATCACCTCCATATCTCAAAACAATTATCATGCTTCAATCTTTTCTTAGTATTCAACACACTCAAAAGAAAGTTTCACAAATCTTGAATAACAAGCATATTATTATTCAGCAAATTACAATGCTATTAAGAGACTCTCAAAATAATTTAAGTGAAGCATGAGAGATCAATAGTTTCTTTAAAACAAATACACCACCGTGCTCTAAAAGATCTAAGTGAAGCACATAGAGCAACATTATAACGCTCAAAAGATATAAGAGCACATAGAGCAAAACTACTTAGCTCAAAAGATATAAGTGAAGCACATAGAGTATTCTATCAAATTTTAATTCATGTATGGCTCTCTCAAAAGGTGTGTACAGCAAGGATGATTGTGGCATACTAAGACACAAAGACACAAATAATACAAGATGCTCCAAGCAAAACACATATCATGTTGGTGAATAAAAATATAGCTCCAAGTAAATTACCGATGGAAGTGGACGAAAGAGGGGATGCCTTTCGGGGCATCCCCAAGCTTTGACTTCTTGGTGTCCTTGGATTATCTTGGGGGTGCCATGGGCATCCCAAAGCTTAGGCTCTTGCCACTCCATGTTCCGTGATCCATCAAAAGAATTCACCCAAAACTTGAAAACCTCACAACAGAAAACTCAAAATAGAAAACTCATGAGCTCCGTTAGCGAAAGAAAACAAAAGACCACTTCAAGGTACTGCAATGAACTCATTATTTATTTATATTGGTGTTAAACCTACTGTATTCCAACTTCTCTATGGATTATAAACTATTTTACTAACCATAGATTCATCAAAATAAGCAAACAACACATGAAAAACAGAATCTGTCAAAAACAGAACAGTCTGTAGTAATCTGTAGATAGCGCAAGATCTGGAACCCCGAAAATTCTAAAATAAATTTCTGTACGTGAGGAATTTATCTATAAATCATCTTCAACAAGAATTAACTAAATATCACTCTTCAAATAAAAATGACAGTAGTTCTCGTGAGCGCTAAAGTTTCTGTTTTTTACAACAAGTTCAACAAGACTTTCCCCAAGTCTTCCCAACGGTTCTACTTGGCACAAACACTAATTAAACACAAAAAACACAACCAAAACAGAGGTTAAATAATTTATTTATTAATAAAGAGTATCAAAAGGCAAGGAATAAAAATAAAATTGGGTTGCCTCCCAACAAGCGCTATCGTTTAATGCCCCTAGCTAGGCATAAAAGCGAGGATAGATCTAGGTATTGCCATCTTTGGTAGGCAATCCATAAGTGGCTCTCATGATAGTTTCATATGGTAATTTTATTTTCTTTCTTGGAAAGTGTTCCATGCCCTTTTTTAATGGAAATTGAAATCTAATATTCCCTTCCTTCATATCAATAATCGCACCAACCGTTCTAAGGAAAGGTCTACCAAGAATAATAGGGCAAGAAGGATTGCAATCTATATCAATAACAATGAAATATACGGGCACATAATTCCTATTTGCAACAATAATAACATTATTAATCCTTCCCATAGGTTTCTTAATAGTGGAATCCGCAAGATGCAAGTTTAGAGAGCAATCATCAAAATTACGGAAATCTAGCAAATCACACAAAGTCTTGGGAATAGTAGAGACACTAGCACCCAAATCACACAAAGCATAAAACTCATGATCTTTAATTTTAATTTTAATAGTTGGTTCCCACTCATCATAGCGTTTTCTAGGGATAGAAACTTTCAACTCAAGTTTTTCTTCATAAGATTGCATCAAGGCATCAACAATATGTTCGGTGAAGGCTTTATTTTGACTATAAGCATGTGGAGAATTTAGCACGGATTGCAACAAGGAAATACAATAAATTAAAGAACAAGTTTCATAATTAAATTCCTTGAAATCCAATATAGTGGGCTTAGTAACATCTAGATTTTTATTTCTTTCAATCCCACTTTCATCAATTTAATCATTAAGATCTAAATACTCCGAATTTTCAGAATGCCTTCTAGATAAAGGAAGATCATATTCAGTTTCATCAAGATTCATATTGCAAAACAAAGATTTAATAGGGGACACATCAATAAATTTTAGATCTTCATCTTGATTTTCATAGGAATTGGAGGAACACGCTTTAATAAAGGCATCTTTGGAAGCACGCATCCTAGCGGTTCTTTCCTTGCACTCATCAATGGAAATTCTCATGGCTTTAAGAGACTCATTGATATCATGCTTAGGAGGAATAGATCTAAGCTTTAAAGAATCAACCTCAAGAGAAATTCTATCAACGTTTCTAGCCAAATCATCAACTTTAAGCAATTTCTCTTCAAGCAAAGCATTAAAATTCTTTTGTGAATTCATAAACTCTTTAACACTTCTAAAATTCAGAGGGCATCTTATTATAATTTCCATAAGAGTTGTTGTAGGAATTCCCATAATTATTAGAAGGATTACTAGGATATGGCCTAGGATTAAAATTCCCTCTATAAGTGTTGTTACCAAAATTGTTCCTACCAACAAAATTCACATCCATAGATTCATTGTTATTCTCAATCAAAGTAGACAAAGGCATATCATTAGGATCAAAAGAAACACTCTTAGTTTCAAATAATTTCATAAGTTCATCCATCTTTCCACTCAACACATTGATTTCTTCTATCGCATGCACTTTTTTATTAGAAGATCTTTCAGTATGCCATTGAGAATAATTAACCATACTATTATATAGGAGTTTAGTAGCATCTCCTAAAGTGATTTCCATAAAAGTGCCTCCCGCGTCCGAATCTAAAAGATTTCTAGAAGCAAAATTCAATCCGGCATAAAAAATTTGTATAATCATCCACAAATTCAAACCATGAATAGGGCAATTACGTATCATTAATTTCATTCTCTCTCAAGCTTGTGCAACATGTTCATGATCAAGTTGTTTAAAGTTCATAATATCGTTTCTAAGAGAGATGATCTTAGCGGGAGGAAAAATACTTAGAGATAAAAGCATCTTTGCACTTGTTCCATGAATCAATACTATTCTTAGGCAAAGACGAAAACCAAGCTTTAGCACGATCTCTAAGCGAAAAAGGAAATAGCTTCAATTTAACGACATCATTATTGACATCTTTTTTCTTTTGCATATCACATAAATCAACGAAGCTATTCAGATGAGTAGCGTCATCTTCACTAGGAAGGCCGGCGAATTGATCTTTCATAACAAGATTCATAAAAGTAGTATTAATTTCACAAGATTCAGCATCGGTAAGAGGAGCAATCGGAGTGCTAAGGAAATCATTATTATTGGTATTGGTGAAGTCACACAATTTGGTAGTATCTTGAGCCATCGCGACAAATAAGCAATCTAACACACGAGCAAACAAAAAGCAAGCGGCCAAAAGAGGCAAATAGAGAGGGAGGATAGAGAGAGAGGGCGAATAAAATGGCAAGGGTGAATTGGGGGAGAGGAAAACGAGAGGCAAATGGCAAATAATGTAATGCGAGAGATAGGGATTGTGATGGGTACTTGGTATGTTGAATTTTTGCTAGACTCCCCGGCAACGGCGCCAGAAATCCTTCTTGCTACGTCTTGAGCTTGCGTTGGTTTTCCCCGAAGAGGAAGGGATGATGCAGCAGAGTAGCGTAAGTATTTCTCTCAGTTTTTGAGAACCAAGGTATCAATCCAGTAGGAGGCCACGCTCAAGTCCCCCGTACCTGCACAAAACGATAGCTACTCGCAACCAACGCGATTAGGGGTTGTCAATCCCTTCACGGTCACTTACAAGAGTGAGATCTGATAGATATAATATTTTTGGTATTTTTGGTATAAAGATGCAAAGTAAAAAGTAAAGGCAAAGTAAAAAAGCAAAGCAAGATTAAAGTGATGGAGATTGATATGATGAGAATAGACCCGGGGGCCATAGGTTTCACTAGTGGCTTCTCTCAAGAGCATAAGTATTCTACGGTGGGTGAACAAATTACTGTTGAGCAATTGACAGAATTGAGCATAGTTATGAGAATATCTAGGCATGATCATGTATATAGGCATCACGTCCGTGATAAGTAGACCGAAACGATTCTGCATCTACTACTATTACTCCACTCATCGACCGCTACCCAGCATGCTTCTAGAGTATTAAGTTAAAAACAGAGTAACGCCTTAAAGCAAGATGACATGATGTAGAGAGATAAATTCATGCAATATAAAATAAACCCCATCTTGTTATCCTCGGTGGAAACGATGCAATACGTGCCTTGCTGCCCCTTCTGTCACTGGGAAAGGACACCACAAGATCGAACCTAAAGCTAAGCACTTCTCCCATGGCAAGAACTACCATTCTTGTTGGCCAAACCAAACGGATAATTCGAAGAGACTTGCAAAGATAACCAATCATACATAAAAGAATTCAGAGAAGATTCAAATATTATTCATAGATAGACTTGATCATAAACCCACAATTCATCAGTCTCAACAAACACACCGCAAAAAGAAGATTACATCGAATAGATCTCTACAAGAGAGGGGGAGAACTTTGTATTGAGATTCAAAGAGAGAGAAGAAGCCATCTAGCTACTAACCATGGACCCGAAGGTCTGAGCTAAACTACTCACACTTCATCGGAGAGGCTATGATGATGTAGAAGCCCTCCGTGATGATGGCCCTCTTCTGGCGAAGCTCCGGAACAGGCCCCAAGATGGGATCTCGTGGATACAGAAAGTTGCGGCGGTGGAATTAGGTTTTTGGCTCCTGTTCTGATCGTTTGGGGGTATGTAGGTATATATAGGAGGAAGGAGTATGCCGGAGGAGCACCGAGGGGCCCACGAGGCAGGGGGCGCACCCTAGGAGGGGGGCGCCCCCACCCTCGTGACCGCCTCTTTTGTTCCTTGGAGCATGGTCCAAGTCTCCTGGATCATGTTCGGTGACAAAATCACGTTCCCGAAGGTTTTATTCCGCTTGGACTCTGTCGGCGTTCTGGGAACGGGGGTCCCCAGACTTGCCTGCCTGCGGCCTGCGGTGTGGCTCAAGTGGGGGCCCAGTGCGGCCCATCTTCATCAACACGAGGCTCAAGACCCTCGCGAGGGGCCAAGCCTCGCGAGACGGACGACACGGCGCATCCTCGGGCACAGCCTCGTCAGGCTGGCTCGCGAGGAGGCGAAGAGTTCAAGGCGGGGTACCTCGCGAGGTGCCCCTGATGCAAGCCAAGACGACACGGGGTACCAGGCGGGTGCCAGCGCGCGCAGCGTCCCTCTTTCCTCTTTGGTGCAAAGGGAGCAAGCATATCTGCGGAGTACGAAGGCATCAGGCAAAGGTTGCCACTTCGGTGCAACGAGACCAAGGCCAGGAGGACTACGAGACGGAAGTCACCATGGAGCCCAGCGCGGCGTCATCACCAGAGCCTTTGGTAGGCGAAGACTGCTTTTGTCAGGATAGATGTACTCGCTGTCCCCCTTCAAATTAGCCCGCCATTGTTGGATCCCTTCCCGCTCAATATTTCAGGAGAGGACCAGGGCCTCTATAAATAGGACTAGCCACCCACATAGCAAGGGGTTCGGTGGGTTCGGTTCGTTCGGTTTGGGGTTCGGTTAGGTTGGGTTCGATTCCCGTTCGTTCGGTCCGCAAGTAGAGAGAGAGAGAGAGAGAGAGAGAGAGGGTGACTGAGCTCTTCACAACAGTTCATCACCATAGCCAAGAACAGACCCTCGGGAGGCTGTTCTTCCTTGTATTGTTCATCCACACCAGCCCCAGGAGGCAATCCATCCACCACACACTGGAGTAGGGTATTACACCACATCGGTGGCCTGAACCAGTATAAATCTTGTGTCTTTCGTGCAGTTCTTTTAGTAGTTTAGATCCCATCGAGACGGAGAGGTTGAAGGCGAGATTTCCGTGCGCACCCCAGTGTTCGAACCTTAAGGGTCTGCCGGAACCCGAAATCCGGCATTTGGCGCGCCAGGTAGGGGTGCGCCGGAATTCGTCTTCCACCGCTCCGCTCTCCTTCAACCGTCGCATCGATGTCTGACGCTCGTCGGGCCCGCGCCGAGCGCCGGGCCGCCATCGCTTCTCGCGTCGCCCAGACGGCCCCCGTCGGTGGGCGTCCTCGTCGTTCCCCGTCGCCCGCCGTCAACGCCGCCATAGGCCCGGCGGAGGGCGAGTAGCAGGCATCGTCTCAGCACCTGTCCGTGCGGCAAGACGGCCGCACCGCCACTCCATCACTCGCTCCAGTCGATTCTTCGTCCCGCGCGCTCCGCGCACCCTTGGAGGCTCGAGCTACGCTCCTCGCGGCAAACGAGCTCCTGCGCTACCGTCCCGTCGACGACGTCTACGAAGAATGGCTCAACCGTGTCGCCGAGCTTGTCCGCGCCGCAGGGGGCTCTTCCGCGCCGTCTGTCCCTCTGCGCCGCACTCTGCCCCGCGCGGGAAACGAAGCTCCAGAGGCGCACCAGCCGCCTCCTCTCCAAGAAGATGCCGTGGCTCCAAGGCGCTTGGTCCCTGGGCGGAACCCGCTCCGTCAGGCGCCAGCGCAAGAAGAGCGAAGCTGCCAAGAAATCCCTTGCCCGCAGGGGGCTGCCAGGGCACTCCCTGCTCCGGCACGCCCCGACCCTGCTCCAGCTCCGGCACATCAAGACCCCGCCCTGCTCCTAGCTGCAGCGCGTGGGGACCCTGAAGACCAAGCTCTCGACCAACTAAGGCCTTTCGTGGCCACCGCGGGCTGCCACGCCTACACCACTGAGCTGCGCAGCGTCGCGTGGCCCGGCAAGTTCAAGCCCGACCTGCCTCCTCGCTACGACGGCACAACCAATCCCGTAGAGTTCCTCCAGCTCTATGAGCTGGGCATCGAGGCTGCCGGCGAGGATGAAAAGGTCATGGCGAACTAGTTCCACATGGCGCTGAAGGAAGGGGCGCGAACCTAGCTCCTGAATCTGGCTCCAAGCATGATCTCCTCCTGGGACCAGATGCGCGCCCGCTTCATCGCCAACTTCCAAGGTACTCGCGACCGGCCACCTGCCGTGAGCGACATGCGCCGCATTAAGCAACAACCCAGAGAGACCCTGCAAAAGTACATCCAGCGCTTCAACAGCGCGCGCCTCAAGATCCCCAGGGTGTTAGAGGAGGCCATCATCTCCGCCTTCTCTGACGGCGTGCGTGACATCAAGATGAAGGAGGAGCTGGCGATGCACGAAGACCTCTGCACCTCCCTGGAGCTGTTCAACTTGGCAAACAAGTGCGCCAGGGCTAAGGAGGGGCGTCTCTCCCTCCTCGAGGTGCCTGCCGCGGACCCAGAAGAGAAGAAGCCCAAGGCCAAGGACGTGAAGCGCAAGGGGGCTGCCGTGCTCGCGGCCGAACCAGACACAAAGCGGGGCAAGGATCTTCCCGAATCCTCCAGAGGCAGCCGGTACTGTGTGTACCATGACCTCCACACCCACAACACCAATGAATGTCAAGAGCTCCGCGCCGTGCGAGAAGGAAGGATCGGCCGTCGCCCTGACCGTGCTGACCGGGGCTACGGCCGGGGAGGAGGAAGAAACCCAGGGCGCTGGGAAGACCGCGGCCCGCGCCAGGGGTGGCGCGACCAGCCTCGCGAGGACCGCTGGCGGGACCTGCCTCACAAGGGGGACTGGAGAGACCAGCCTCGTGAGGACCGCCCTCATGGCAACGCAGGCCTACCTCCGCTGCCGCCTCCACCAAGAAGGAACGAAGACCGCCATCAAGACGAGGGGGCTGGGGGCTTCCAGGAGCCGCGCGCAATCGCCTGCATCCTGGGCGGAGCTCAAGCCCCAGCCTCCCAACATATCTTCAAGCAGTTTGCCCGCGAAGTGAATGCAGCTCTCCCCAAGCTCGAAGCAACGCGCCCCCTCAGGTGGGCGGCATGCCCCATCACGTTCAGCTCGGCAGACCAGCTCAAGTGCGCAGCCACTGCAGGAGTCCTCCCGATGCTCTGCTCCCCGGTCATCAGCAACGTGCAGGTCACCAAGACCCTCATCGATAGCGGGGCATGGCTCAACGTCCTGTCCATGGAAACATTCAACAACCTCCAAGTGCCCTATGACCAGCTTCAGCCAACCAGGCCTTTCTCCGGGATCACCGACGGTTCCACAATCCCGATCGGGCAGGTCCGCCTCCCTGTCACCTTCAGGGCCCGCAGCAACTACCGCACCGAGCTCATCGACTTCGACGTCGCCCACATCCGCCTGCCGTACAACGCCATCCTCGGGTACCCATCGCTGTCCAAGTTCATGGCTGCGACTCACCACAGCTGCAACGTCCTCAAGATGCCAGGAAGTGGTGGCATCATCACGGTGCCCTGTGAAGAGAGGGATGCAGTGTGTTCCCTGGAGCGAGCCTTTCAGGCCACGTCGCTAGAAGACCCAGATCGCGGAAGCAAGAGGCTTCCTGAGACCACCCCCAAGAAGAAGAAGACGTCGTCAGGCTCAGCCCCTTAGGAGGCAGGCCCCTCAGGGCCCGTGCCCCCTCAGGAGGGCCCTCCATCCATCGCATAGGAAAGCGCGCCCGGTGCCCTCCTCAGGCAGGGCTCGGGGGCTCTCACCTGGAGGGCCACCGACCTAGCCGGAGTCACGAGGGAGGCGCTTGGGCTCCATGTGGAGGCGTGCTTCGCAGCACGTTTCCCCCGAGAGGGAGCCAGGCGAGGAAGATCAGACCCGCAAGAGTTTGTTGACGAGGCCATTCAAGAGCTACAGGAGACAAGGATCATGAGAGGTTGCCGCCGCTTGCCAGCCGTGGCCCCACATCCAGGCGAGGATGGTGGGCTGCGCGTCTGCGTCGACGTACCAGGGCTTAATCAGATCGCCACAACGGAGCGCCTCTGGCCCTCGCAAGTGGGGCGCTGCGGAGGTCCACCCCACAGCTATGTTCGCATGCCTTACGCCCTGCCGAGCATGGCTGCGGCGTACCAGCGCCTCATGAGGGGCATCGTGGAGGCTCAGGAAGACAGGCGTTCCGCGGCCTTGGCGGAGATGGAGGCAGCTCGCGAGGGGTCACTAGCGCCTCCAGAGCCTCCCGAGGCCCTGGGGCCTGGGGGCTCGTGAGGATCGGCTTCTGCAGCCCGCCAAGTCTGCCGCACCAACGCCACTATGCCGACGACATCCTCAGGTAACATCTTTCAAGTTCCGCTCTCAGCTGGGAGCACCCTCCCAGGGTTGCATCACTCCCAGGCCGCGTGGGTCCGTCCCCGCGGCATGTATCTGCATTTACCTTTCCGTTGTTGGTTTGCCTTGTTGGGGGCGCCCCTCGGGCTGCATCATCCCCAAGTCGCTGGGGCCAGGCCCAGCGGCGTGTATCTCCATAGTGTTTATTTCCAACTATGCATTGCCTATCACGCTTAGCTGCATGGTGCCCGTCCACGGCATCTTCTCTTCCCATGTCGGCCACTTGCACGTTAAAGGGGGGTGCCTGAGCATCGCGACTCAGGGCTCTTACTGGCTCTCCATCCCTCACCCTCTGGCCTTGTCCACGGCATCACAACTTGGCATACCAGCGACGGCTGAGACAAGCTCGAGGGCCGGGACCCGAGGGCGTAGAGTACCGGCATCTAACCAAATTTTGCAGGGACATATCTCAAGATATGGCCCAGTGCCGGGCGCAACCCGCCCAGAGGTAGGGCCTCGTGAGTCCCGCGCTGGCTCACAGGTGGCCAGATACACCTCACCCAGCTCTACCATGCCGGTCACGTGTCAGGGCGGGGCTGTATACGCCCCGGGGGCTCCTCCCGGAGGGGAGCACCCTCCCACGTACCAGTGGAAGCACCATGCTCCGCGCTGGCTGACGACACTGCCGAGGAGCGGCTATGCTCGTACACATACGGAAGCACTATGCTCCGCGCTGGTGATAAACAACTGAGGGTGGCCTCCGGGCCGCGTTAACCTCAGGGAGCCCAGAGCTCAGTGGCTGGCCTCATCGCAACGCCTCCCCTCGGGAGCGCCGCGCGAGGGGGCTGGGCACGGGGGCTACGGCTGGGTCACGCCCAGACGTACGCCGCCCAGCCAGGCCCCTCGGGCCTGGTTCCCCGCGTGTCTCTCCCCGAGCGGAGCCAAGGTATGAAGGCCATTTGCGCGTCAAGGGGGACCCCTGGGCATCGCGACCCAGGGGCCTAACTGGTCCCGTAGCCCGTCACTCCTTAGTTCCGAAAGGCTATGCTGGGTGAGGTACGCGCGGGGCCGGGCTCTGCAGACGTAGAACGGTAGCCACGCTTACATCTCGCCTCACCACCCGCTGTTCGCGTGTCAAGGGGGACTCCTGAGCATCACGACTCAGGGGCCTAACTGGCTCCGTAGCCCCTCAGTCCTTAGTTCCGAAAGGCTATGCTGGGTGAGGTACGCGTAGAGTCGGGCTCTGCAGACGTAGAACACAAAACACACCTACATCACGCTTCCCTACTTGTTGTTCGAGCGCCAAGGGGGACTCCTGAGCATCGCGACTCAGGAGCCTAACTTGTCACATGGCCCCTCACTCCTTTGGTCCCGTCCTGGTTTCCGGTCGGGGCCAATGCTGGGTGAGGCATGCGCGGGGCCGGGCCCTGCCGGCGTAGAACGCAAGCAAGTAGGGAAGAAAAGCATAAAATTCAAGGAACTTAAAAGCAAATATTACAGTCCATACTGTCAATCTCAATGCCAAACGCAAGTTTAAATGCCTCCTCGAGGCGTGACGCATGTGCAGGAACCTAAAGAAGAGCAGGGATGGGACGGAGTCACTCGTCGGCGCTGGTTTCGCCTTGTGGAACAGCAGGGTCGGCAGCGCCTTGCTTCGGCCTGGTGCTGAAGGCCCGGAACTTCTCCAGCAGTGCCTCCGCGTGCCCCTTCACGGCTTCGACAGCGGCAGCGGCACCCTCGCCGCTCACCGGTTCCAGCAGGGCATCGAGGTCGGTGTTGGGATCACGGAGGTAGACGTGGGCGAAGACCCGTGTCAGCGCGGCAGAAGACATGACGTGCGCCTCGGCCTCGGCCGCGGGGCCGATGCCGAGGACGACATCCTCAAGAGCCTTGACCAGGAAGGGAAGCAGCTTGGCGGGGCCATCCTCGTCACCAACAAGCGGGCTGTCCAAGCTGCTCTCGTAAAGCATCTTCAGCGAAGCGCGAGCGTCCTTCTCCATGTCCGCGAAGGCCATGCGATCTTTGACGAGGACGTGAGCCTTGGCGTCCGGCTCGGCCTTCATCGCCTCCAGCTCCTGCTTCCACATGCCTAGACGCTCGCGGCGCTTCTTGAGCTTGGCCTCCGAGTCCTCGAGCGCCGCCTCACGCGCCTTCGCCCCCTTCTCCTGCTCTTGGCGAAGGCGAACCTCCTCTGCATGTTGGCCCCGCAGGCATTGCAGCTCGTCCTCCAGCGCCTTGCAGCGGTCGCGGGCCTTGACCGCTTCCCCCAGGGCCGCATCACGAGCAATCTTCGCCTCAAGGACGGACCGCTTCTCCTTGTCGCAGGCCGTCGAGGCCTGAACCAGCGCCGCCCGGATCGAAGCATCAGAGCGAATCCACCCCGAAGCCAGTTCCAGACGCCAGGCCACCAGGGGAGGGTCGGCGCCGAGAAGGTCCTGACGCATCCGGTCCAGTTCGGCAGCAGCATGCTCCAAGATGGAGGAGCCTCGGCGCGCTCCAGGATGACAGGAGGAGCTGAGGGAGCAGTGGCTAGCAAAACGGGAGGAGAAGGTGGCGGCGGCAAGGCCGTCGAATCCCGAGCCAGCATTCGCTGCGTCTCCCCAGCCGTGGCAGTGGCGCCGGACGAGGACACCTTAGGAGTCACCTGGGCCATGGGGGCTGAGCTCGCCCCCGCCAGCATGGCCAGACCTCCTGAGGGCGACCGGCCAGGAGAAGCCCGCGCACTGCGATCGCCCCCTTTCGCAGGCGAGGGCGCTGCCTCGGATGGGCCTCAGGAGCCCGCTTCGGTTCCTTCGCCGTGGGCGCCCGCCTACTCAAGAGAAGCAATCATCAAGCCTCGACGGCAGAATGAGAAACAAGAGAACAAGGATCAAGCGCTTACGAGTCATCGCCGGTGAGCTCGGGCAGCTTTCGGCCCAACTTCAAGCCAAACAGCCGGCTGGAAGGGTCGACCTTGGGGGCAGAAGGCGCGGTAGCAGACTGCCCCGGGGTAGGGGCAGGCCCGCGGGGGACCAGCCTGGTCCTGTCCTTCTTCGGGATCGGGGGCAAGCTCCCGCTACCCAGCACATCGTCGTTATCATCATCATCATCATCGCTCGGCGATAGGCAGAGAGTACGGGGCGAGCGCCCAGGGAAGGGAGCCCTCGACTCTCCATCAGTCGCCCCGGAGTCGGGCCCCTCTCCCCGCTCCTCTTCGCCCTCCTCCTCGCTGGAGTCACTGGAGGGCACGTCCACCAGTCCTTCAGAAGGCGCCACGGGCACGAGCCCGACCCCGTTGAAAACGGGCATGGACTTCACCACCTGCTCCCAGTCGCTGCGAAGAAACAAGGGCTCGGGAGCACCCTCCAACCTTGCCACCGTGCCCCCGACCAGAGATTGAAGAACCGCGTTCACGTCCTCTTCGTCCACAGGCACGGGGCTCAGATGAGGCCTCCATATCGGAGAAGAGTACTGCCGGAGTGGAGCCAGCTGCTGCTCCAAGAACTCCCTCAACAGTGACGCACCAGTCAACTTTGCCGTGGCCATGTTGGCTAGCCTCAAGTCCGCATCCATCTTCTCCAACACCAGCTTCGTGCGGGGATCCGTGAGCTCCGCCCGGCACCAGTCACTGGCGCTCACGGCCTGCTCCGTGGGCGGGATCAGCCGAGGGTGGACGCGCCCGGCGTCAACCAAGACCCACTTGCTCCGGAAGCCATCAGCCCTCTTCCAAGGACTCGAGATGGTAATGGTGCTGCCATGCGCGACGAAGCTCGCGCACGCAGAAGGAGAACTGCCAGTAGTCCGAAGGTAGAAGTAGTGGCGCAGCAAGGCCACCGAGGGCTGCACCCCCACGTGGGCCTCGCATTAGTAAGCGAAGATCGCCAGGAGAAGGACAGAGTTGGGGTGGAGATGCAGAGCCAGCAAGTTGTAATGGCGGAGGACAGAGAAGAAGAACTCGGAGAAGGGAGGCACCAAGCCCGCTGCGATGGCGCCAACAAAGAAAGGGTAATAGGTGCTCCCTCGACCTTCAGGGGAGGCGGAGCCGACCTTGAACACCTCCGTCCCGACGACGCCCTGCGCCACCGCCATCCGGCACAGCCGGGCAAAGGTGGCCTTGGACACAGTCGGCGGGTCCAGCGCGGGGGAATACCAAGCTTCGGGCGGAGGCTTGCGAGGCGCCATGGCTTCCTAGGTCGCGCAACCGGAGTAGATCTAGAAGTTTGGAGGAAGAAAGGGGAGGCGCAAGAAAGGGGATCTGAGCAGCAACCGGAGAAAGCAAGGGCAAAGTCTGGGAAGATGCCTCTCCCCTGTCAACCCGCGCGGTTGCTAAGGCACCCACGTCCAATCAACCGCCATGCGGCGTCCAAGGCCGCAGGCTGTTGGGGCCCGTGGCGCTTCGCCCTTGCCCTTTCGCGTCTCGGCACGGCCAAGTCCATGCGCGCCTTGGGCTCGGGGGCTACTGTCGCCGTTCTGGGAACGGGGGTCCCCAGACTTGCCTGCCTGCGGCCTGCGGCGTGGCTCAAGTGGGGGCCCAGCGTGGCCCATCTTCATCAACACGAGGCTCAAGACCCTCACGAGGGGCCAAGCCTCGCGAGGCGGATGACACGGCGCATCCTCGGGCGCAGCCTCG
The DNA here is from genome assembly GCA_034509565.1 of Triticum monococcum. Lineage (NCBI taxonomy): Eukaryota > Viridiplantae > Streptophyta > Magnoliopsida > Poales > Poaceae > Triticum > Triticum monococcum. The sequence goes on from CM067841.1 coordinate 392,497,805, forward strand.
TCAGGCTGGCTCGCGAGGAGGCGGAGAGTTCAAGGCGGGGTAACTCGCGAGGTGCCCCTGATGCAAGCCATGACGACACGGGGCACCAGGCTGGTGCCAGCGCGCGCAGCGTCCCTCTTTCCTCTTTGGTGCAAAGGGAGCAAGCATATCAGCGGAGTACCAAGGCATCAGGCAAAGGTTGCCACTTCGGTGCAACGAGACCAAGGCCAGGAGGACTACGAGACGGAGGTCACCATGGAGCCCAGCGCGGCGTCATCACCAGAGCCTTTGGCAGGTGAAGACTGCTTTTGTCAGGATAGATGTACTCGCTGTCCCCCTTCAAATTAGCCCGCCATTGTTGGATCCCTTCCCGCTCAATATTTGGGGAGAGGACCAGGGCCTCTATAAATAGGACTAGCCACCCACATAGCAAGGGGTTCAGTGGGTTCGGTTCATTCGGTTCGGAGTTCGGTTAGGTTGGGTTCGATTCCCGTTCGTTCGGTCCGCAAGTAGAGAGAGAGAGGGAGAGAGAGAGAGGGTGACTGATCTCTTCACAACAGTTCATCACCACAGCCAAGAACAGACCCTCGGGAGGCTGTTCTTCCTTGTATTGTTCATCCACACCAGCCCCAGGAGGCAATCCATCCACCACACACTGGAGTAGGGTATTACACCACATCGGTGGCCCGAACCAGTATAAATCTTGTGTCTTCCATGCAGTTCTTTTAGTAGTCTAGATCCCATCGAGACGGAGAGGTTGAAGGTGAGATTTCCGCGCGCACCCCAGTGTTTGAACCTTAAGGGTCTGCCGGAACCCGAAATCCAACAGACTCCGTTTGATACTCGGTTTCTTCAAAACACTGAAATAGGCAAAAAACAGCAATTCTGGGCTGGGCCTCCGGTTAATAGGTTAGTCCCAAAAATAATATAAAGTGGAAAATAAAGCCCAATATAGTCCAAAACAGTAGATAATATAGCATGGAGCAATCAAAAATTATAGATACGTTGGAGATGTATCACAATATTATTGCGAAGTATAACAAATAAGTTTGGGTTGATCCAATATGATCGTTCTTCTAACGTCATACTCTCAATGTTGTTTTAGGACTATTGTTACACTTAACGATAACCTAAGATCCAGAAAACATGATCACCAACAACACTTGAGCTAGTTTTAGAGGCAAGACTAGGAACCTAAGTTTACCGTTTATCATTCCACACGTGCATATGAGTTTTCCACTGAATCGCATATTCCAGGATTATAGTAGTTATAAAATAGAATATAAACTCTTAATTTATGAATATGGAAATCTAAAAATACAATATTATTGCCTCCAGGGCATATTTCCAACAGGAGCCCCCAAGCTCCACTGCATGAGTGATAAACTCACCGACTAAGCAGCACGCACGCACGCCCGTCCACCCCACCACTGCCAACATCACCATCACCATCCTCCTTGTCATTCGAGGCCTCACCCATGTTATCCCAAAAGCATATTCCCTCTAGCAGCACATCTGTGTCGGGGAGTGAGCAGAGCACCGACGTCGCCCAGGGAACCCCTGTCCCCGAGCCCATGGTCGTCCCCATCGCCAAGCGAGTCGCCCTGCCGTACAAGAGCCATTAGAGCCACATTCAGTTATTTAGACACGCACGCATTTTGCCTTGGGATGTGTCATGTTACCACAAACATCTCTCTTGTCATTAACTACTTGGCACATAAGAAAATTTTCCTTGAAGTGTGTTATGTTACTAGCTAAATTACTCTCATTGTGGCTAGTCTAATGCGCGAGAACACACGTGTTGTGATATTAGTTTTTGGATCTTAGAGCATCTACAGTCGGGCACCCAAAACCTGCTTCAAACGATCGGGAGGACAATGATACGTCTCCGTCGTATCTGCTTTTCCAAACACTTTTGCCCTTGTTTTGGACTCTAACTTGCATGCTTTGAATGGAACTAACCCGGATTGACGCTGTTTTCAGCAGAATTGCCATGGTTTTATTTTTGTGCGGAAATAAAAGTTCTTGGAATGACCTGAAAATCAACGGAGATTATTTTTGGAATATATAAAAAATACTGGAAGAAGAATCCACGTCAGGGGGCCCACACCCTGTCCATGAGGGTGGGGGAGGGCCTACCCCATGGCGCGGCCCCTGCCTCGTGGGCCCCCTGACGCTCCACCGACCTCAACTCCAACTCCATATATTCGTGTCCGGGGAGAAAAAACCCAGAGAGAAGGATTCATCGCGTTTTATGATACGAAGCCGCCGCCAAGCCCGAAACTCTCTCGGGAGGGCTGATCTGGAGTCCGTTCGGGGCTTTGGAGAGGGGAATCCGTCGCCATCGTCATCATCAACCTTCCTCCATCACCAATTTCATGGTGCTCACTGCCGTGCATGAGTAATTCCATCGTAGGCTTGTTGGATGGTGATGGGTTGGATGAGATTTATCATGTAATCGAGTTAGTTTTGTCGGGGTTTGATCCCTAGTATCCACTATGTTCTGAGATTGATGTTGCTATGACTTTGCTATGCTTAATGCTTGTCATTAGGGCCCGAGTGCCATGATTTCAGATCTGAACCTATTATGTTTTCATGAATATATGTGAGTTCTTGATCCGATCTTGCAAGTCTATAGTCACCTATTATGTGTTATGATCCGTTAACCCTGAAGTGACAATAATCGGGATCATTACCGGTGATGACTGTAGTTTGAGGAGTTCATGTATTCACTATGTGTTAGTGCTTTGGTCTGGTACTCTATTAAAAGGAGGCCTTAATATCCCCTAGTTTCCAATAGGACCCCGCTGCCACGGGAGGGTAGGACAAAAGATGTCATGCAAGTTCTTTTCCATAAGCACGTATGACTATATTCGGAATACATGCCTACATTATATTGATGAACTGGAGCTAGTTCTGTGTCACCCTATGTTATGACCGTTACATGATCGATCGCATCCGACATAATTCTCCATCACCGATCCATTGCCTATGAGCTTTCCATATATTGTTCTTCACTTATTTACTTTTCTGTTGCTACTGTTACCATCACTATAAAACCCAAAAATATTACTTTTGCTACCATTACTTTTTGCCGCCGTTACCACTGTTATCATATTACTTTGCTACTAAGCACTTTGCTACAGATATTAGGTTATCCAGGTGTGGTTGAATTCACAACTCAGCTGCAAATACTTGAGAATATTCGTTGGCTCCCCTTGTGTCGAATCAATAAATTTGGGTTGAATACTCTACCCTCAAAAACTGTTGCGATCCCCTATACTTATGGGTTATCAAGACTATTTTCTGGCGCCGTTGCCGGGGAGCATAGCTCTATTCTTTAAGTCACTTGGGATTTATATCTGCTGGTCACTATGAAGAACTTGAAATATCAAAGAACCAAGATCCATCCCTCAACTACAAGGGGAGGTAAGGAACTGCCATCTAGCTCTGCACTTGATTCACCTTCTGTTATGAGTAAACTTGCGACACCTACACATGCTATTGATTCTGGGTCGCATGTTATTAATGATGCCACTTCTGCTTTGCATGATACTTATGATGAAACTACTTCTATGCTTGATACTACTGTACCACTAGGTGAATTTCTCGATGAACAACTTGCTAGGGCTAGAGAGAATGAAATTATTGAAACTGATAATATTGATGAAAGTGATGATGAAGATTCTCCCCCTAGATATGAATTGCCTGTTGTTCCCGAGGGTTATGTTATGGATGAAGAAACTGCTAGAGATTTCTTAGCTTGCAATGATAGATCTGATCTTAATAAATTATTAGCCAAGCTTAAAGAAAAGTCTTTGAATGCTAGAATGAAATATGACCCTGGTTTTGCTATCACACCTATCTTTATTGATGATAAGGATTATGATTTCTCTGTCGATCCTGAGATAATTACTTTGGTTGAATCTGATCCTTTTTATGGCTATGAATCTGAAACTGTTGTGGCACATCTTACTAAATTAAATGATATAGCCACCCTGTTCACTAATGATGAGAAAACTCGCTATCATTATATCCTTAAGTTATTTCCGTTCTCATTAAAGGGTGATGCTAAAACATGGTTTAATTCTCTCGATCCTGGTTGTGTGCGTAGTCCCCAAGATATGATTTATTACTTCTCTGCTAAATATTTCCCCACTCATAAGAAACAAGCTGCTTTAAGGGAAATATATAATTTTGTGCAAATTGAAGAAGAGAGTCCCCCACAAGCCTGGGGGAGGCTTCTCCGATTACTTAATGCTTTGCCTGATCATCCTCTCAATAAAAATGAAATACTTGATATATATTTTATAATGGACTAACCGATGCTTCCAGAGATTACCTGGATAGTTGTGATGGTTGTGTTTTCAGGGAAAGAACTGTTGATCAAGCTGAATTGCTATTGAATAATATGTTGACTAATGAAAATAATTGGACACTTCCTGAACCAACTCCTAAGCCAACTCCGAAGAAAAGCGGTATTCTATTTCTCAGTCCTGAAGATATGCAAGAGGCAAAGAAAGCTGTGAAAGAAAAAGGTATTAAAGCCGTGGATGTTAAGAATTTACCGCCTGTTGAAGAAATACATGGTCTTAATTTACCACCTATTGAAGAAATACATGCTCTTCATAACCCAACACAGGTGGTAAAGGTAAATTCTCTCTATAGATATGATAAAGTTGAAATCCCTTCTATTAAGTTTGCTAGCCAATGCTTAGATGAGTTTGATAATTTTATTGTTAAACAAGAATACTTCAATGCTTATGTTGGTAGACAATTGAAACATAATGCCTATATGATCGAACACTTGAGTGATTATATGGATAGTGTTAAAGGTGAACTTAAACTTATTAGTAAACATGCTTGTATGTTACCACTCAAGTAGAACAAGTACTTAAAGCTCCGAATGATTTTCTCAATGAATTAAACAATAAGAATGATAATGTTGTTAGAGTTATGACTAGAGGTGGTAAAATGACTCAGGAGGCTTTGTATCCTGAGGGCCACCCTAAGAGAATTGAGCAAGATTCTCAGAGAACTACTATAGGTGCACCTAGTCCTTCTAAAAGGAAGAGAAAGAAAAATGATAGGACTTTGCATGCATCTAGTGAACATGTTATTGACACACCTGAGAATCCCAATGATATTTCTATTTCTGATGCTGAAACACAATCTGGTAATGAACATGAACCTAGTGATAATGTTAATGATGATGTTCATGTTGATGCTCAACCTAGTAATGATAATGATGTAGAGAGTGAACCTACTGTTGATCTTGATAACCCACAATCAAAGAATCAACGTTATGATAAGAGAGACTTTGTTGCTAGGAAGCATGGTAAAGAAAGAGAACCATGGGTTCAGAAACCCTTGCCCTTTCCTCCTAAACCATCCTAGAAAAAGGATGATGAGGATTTTGAGCGCTTTGCTAAAATGATTAGACCTATCATTTTGCGTATGCGTTTGACTGGCATGCTTAAAATGAACCCTTATGCTAAATACATGAAAGATATTGTTACAAATAAAAGAAAGATACCAGAAGCTAAAATTTCCACAATGCTTGCGAATTATACCTTTAAGGGTGGAATACCTAAGAAACTTGGAGACCCCATGTCGGTGTCAAAACCGGCGGATCTCGGGTAGGGGGTCCCGAACTGTGCGTCTAGGATCAAATGTAACAGGAGACGGGGGACACGATGTTTACCCAGGTTCGGGCCCTCTCTATGGAGGTAATACCCTACTTCCTGCTTGATTGATCCTGATGAATATGAGTATTACAAGAGTTGATCTACCACGAGATCATAATGGCTAAACCCTAAATGCCTAGCCTGTATGACTATGGTAATGAGTATATCCTTTCTGGACTAACCCCTCCGGTTTATATAGACACCGAGGGGATCTAGGGTTTACATAGAGTCGGTTACATAAGAAGGAATCTTCATAGTCGGTCGCCAAGCTTGCCTTCCACGCCAAGGAGAGTCCAATCTGGACACATGTACAGTCTTCGGCCTTCATGTCTTCACAGCCCATCAGTCTGGCCCATGGATAACAAGCCGGACGCCCGAGGACCCCTTAGTCCAGGACTCCCTGACCCCGGAGTACCAACTATACCATGCTCCATTAAAAGAAACTATGTCAAAACTGCTTTATGTGATCTTGGAGCCAGTGTTAGTGTTATGCCTCTCTCTTTATACCGTAGACTTGATTTGAATAAGTTGACACATACTGAAATATCTTTGCAAATGGCGGACAAATCAACTGCTATACCTGTCGGTATTTGTGAGGATGTGCCTGTTGTTGTTGCAAACGTCACTATTTTAATGGACTTTGTTATTCTTGATATCCCTGAGGACGATAGTATGTCTATTATTCTCGGAAGAACCTTTTTTAATACAGCAGGGGCTGTTATTGATTGCAACAAAGGCAATGTCACTTTTCATGTTAATGGTAATGAACACATGGTACACTTCCCGAGGAAACAACCTCAAGTCCATAGTATCAATTCCATTGGGAATTTTCATCGATTATTTTTGGAGGTTTCGAATTTCCTCTTCCTACTGTCAAGAAGAAATATGATATTTGTCGGATTTCGGGTTCCGGCAGATCCTTAAGGTTCGAACACTGGGGTGCGCGTGGAAGTCATGTCCTCTACCTCCCCGTCTCACAAAGATCTAAGCTACTAAAAGAACCGCATGAGAGACACAAGATTTATACTAGTTCGGGCCACCGTTGTGGTGTAATACCCTAGTCCAGTGTGTGGTGGATGGGTTGTCTCTTGGGGCTGATGATGATGAGCAATACAAGGAAGAACAGCCTCGCGAGGGGCTGTTCTTGGCTGGGCCGACGAACTACTGGGAGGAGTTCCGTCGCCTTCTCTCTCTCTCTCTCTCTCTCTCTCTCTCTGCTTGCTAGCCGGATCCACACGCCGAACCGAACGAACCCCTTGCTACGTGGGTGGCCGGTCCTATTAATAGGGGCCCTGGTCCTCTTCCCAAATATCGAGCGGGAAGGGAGCCAACAATGGCAGGCTAATTTGAAGGGGAACATCTAGTACACTTATCCTGACTAAAGTTGGTCTTCGGCTGTGAAAGACTCTGCGGTGACGTCGCGCTGGGCTCCATGATGACCTCTGTCTTGTAGTCCGCTTGGTCCTGGTCTCGTTGCACTGAAATGGCAACCTTTGCCTGATGCCTCGGTACTCCGCGGCTATGCTTGCCCCCTTTGCACCAAAGAGGAAAGAAGGACGCTGCGCGCGCTGGCGCCCGCCTGGCACCCTCGATCGTCATGGCTTGCGTCACGGGCACCTCGCGAGGTACCCCGCCTTGATATCCCCGTCTCCTCATGAGCCAGCCTAAGGAGGCTGCGCCTGAGGATGCACTGTGTCGTCCGCCTCGCGAGGCTCGGCCCCTCGCGAGGGTCTTGAGTCTTGTGCTGATGAAGATGGGCCATGCTGGGCCTCCTTTGAGCCACGCCGCAGGCCGCAGGCAGGCAAGTCTGGGGACCCCCGTTACCAGAACGCCGACAGTAGCCCCCGGGCCCAAGGCGCGCATGGGCTTGGCTGTGCCGAGAGGCGAAAGGGCAAGGGCGAAGCGCCGTGGGCCCTAACAGCCTGCGGCCTCGGGCGCCGCGTGGCGATTGATTGGACGTGGGCGACTCCACTTCCCCACGACGCCTCGGTGATCGCGTGAGCTGGACAAGTCCCTGCATGCAAATCCTGTCATGATTACCTGTGATCGTGGAGGCCGGCGGTTGGCCTTCGCCGGCTATAAGTACGAAGCTGTCCGTGCCCTTCTAGTCCATTCCTCCTGGCTTCTCCTTCTTCCCGATCCTTGCTCCGTCTTGCTGAGATGGCTCCGATCCGCCGGTTCTCTGCAGCGGAGAAGGGAAAGGCTCCTTGAGAGGGGCCAGACCCGCTCCCGCCGAAGAAATGGCTCGCCCTTTGCAGTCGGGGCGAGGAAGACTGTCAGGTGGAGCCGAGGCCCCGGTGCGAGCGGGCTCTGCCGGGGTTCCCACTTCCTTTGTACGCCCCCGCCGAGGGCCCCGAGGGTGTCGATGCTGATCTCCGCGGCCGGCGCCGTTGTAGGCGCCGTCGGGTCACGAAGGCGTGGATTGTTCCTCCCGGAGTCCACGCCGAGGGCTCCTCCCACGAGTTCGTGCTCCACGTCGTCGTTCCTCTTCAGTCCTGGATCCGTCTGCCTCCCTTCTTCGCCTCCATCGTCCCTCCAGGAGGGCCTCTGGAGCTCTGGCTGCAGCACGCCGGCTGCAGCACCCTTGCGACCGAGGCTGAGGTCGTGGTCGCCGCCCCGGGCGAGGTCTACTTGTCCCGCGGCTGGAGAGTAGTCGCCCGGGTTTGTAAGGAGAGGGGCGTCTTCACGGTCCACCTAGAGTACGATGGTGCTGCGGTGATGTTCTTCAAGGTCTTCGACGCGATCGGGCACCGGCTGGATTGTTGCCGCGGGAGAGGTGGTCAGGACCTTGCCCTGGTGAGGGCTAGGCCTGTCAACCGCCCCCTTGGCGAAGGCGCCGGGGGGTCCAGCGACTCCAGCGAAATCTTCGCGACTCCGGAGACGAGCGACGACAGCTACGAGCCCCCGAGCCGGCGCCGCTCCTAGAGCAGGGCGGGCTCGTCAGGCCGTCGCAGACCCTGATCTGGATGGGGTTGGCGCCGGCGCCTGACGGCCCACTGTTGATGATGGCATCTTTTGCAGGAGCCCGTGTAGTTAGCACTCCTTAGGATCCGTTCCCTGCGAGGAATCAAAATGCGCCCCACGGGGGCTTGTAAGGTGTCTGTAGTCCCGTTTGTTAATACATGACCTTCGCTATAGATTTGTGTGAGTTGCTGATTTCGTCATAGCTTAGTTCTCCCTTTCGAACCTTGCGAGGGCTTGGTGCTCTACGCCGACAGGTCCCAGTCCCAAGGCGGCGTCAGCCGTCGCTGGTATGCCAGGTCGCGATGCCGTGGTCAAGGCCAGGAGGTGAGCGACCCGGGGTCCGGTAAGAGCCCCTGAGTCGCGATGCTCAGGAGGTCCCCTTTGGCGCCCAAGCAGCCGTTGCTTGGTGAGAAAGGGAAGCAACGTCGCTAGTACAGAATTGCTTTAGGTGCGGGGGCTGTGCCACGGTAGCCAGTGCTTTGGATGGTGACTTATCTTGAGGATCGGGGATCGCCCCCAGCGCATCGTCGGGTCCGTGGGTAGTTGGGACGGAGTTGCTCGGCAAGGTCCTCGCGAGCCCCTTCCCCCTCGCCTCTGCTCCCCTTTCTGCTCTACGTCCTCGGGTCCCGGCCCTCGAGCTTGTCTCAGCCGTCGCTGGTATGCCAGGTCGCGATGCCATGGAGAAGGCCAGAGGGTGAGGGCTGGAGAGCCAGTAAGAGCCCTCAGTCGCGATGCTCAGGCACCCCCCCTTTAACGTGCAAGTGGTTCGCGCGGGCGAGGGTGAAGGGAACCTCGTGAGGGCCTTGGCTAGCGCAGTCCCCTCCAAGGATCCTGCAGGTTCATCACAAAAAGAAGATGGGGTTGCCATGGCAGTCATTAGTCGATCGTTAGTCGTTCAAGAGCTCGCTGGTTGGAGTAGGTGAGGTGTATCTGGGCACCCGTGAGCCAGCGCGGGACTCACGAGGCCCTACCTCTAGGCGGGTTGCGCCTGGCACTGGGCCGTATCTTGAGATGTGTCCCTGCAAAATTTGGTTAGATGCCGGTACTCTACGTCCTTGGGTCCCGGCCCTCGAGCTTGTCTCAGCCGTCGCTGGTATGCCAGGTCGCGATGCCATGGACAAGGCCAAAGGGTGAGGGCTGGAGAGCCAGTAAGAGCCCTGAGTCGCGATGCTCAGGCACCCCCCCTTTAACGTGCAAGTGGCCGACATGGAGAAGAAAGGATGCCGCGGACAGGCACCATGCAGTTAAGCGTGATAGGCAATGCATAGTTGGAAATAAATGCGAGGGAGATACACGCCGCTGGGTCTGGCCCGAGCGACTTGGGGATGATGCAGCCCGACGGGCGCCCCCAACAAGGCAAACTAACGACCGAAAGGTAAAAGGGGATACATGCCGCAGGGACGGACCCACACGGCCTGGGAGTGATGCAACCCTGGGAGGGCGCTCCTAGCTGGGAATGGAACTTGAAAGATGTCACCTGAGGATGTCGTCAGCGAAGTGGTGTTGGTGCAGCAGACTTGATGGGCTGTAGAAGCTGATCCTCATGAGCCCCCAGGCCCCGGGGCCTCGGGAGGCTCCGGAGGCACTGGTGACTCCTCGCGAGCTGTCTTCATCTCCGCCAAGGCCGCGGAACGCCTGTCTTCCTGAGCCTCCATGATGCCCCTCATGAGGCGCTGGTGCGCCGCAGCCATGCTCGGCAGGCCATAGGGCATGTGAACATAGCTGTGGGGTGGTCCCCCACAGCGCCCCACTTGTGAGGGCCAGAGACGCTCTGTCGTGGCGATCTGATTGAGCCTTGGTACGTCGACGCAGACGCGCAATCCACCATCCTCGCCTGGATGTGGGGCCACGGCTGGCAGGCGGCGGCAACCTCTCATGATCCTTGTCTCCTGTAGTTCTTGAATGGCCTTGTTAACGAATTCCTGCTGGTCTGACCTTCCTTACCTGGCTCCTTCTCGGGCGAAACGTGCTGCGAAGCACGCTTCCACATGGTGCCCAAGCGCCTCCCTCGTGACACTAGCTAGGTCGGTGGCCCTCACTGTGAGAGCCCCTGAGCCCTGCCTAAGGAGGGCGCTAGGCGCGCTTCCCTATGCGATGGAAGGAGGGTCCCCCTGGGCAGAAACGGGCCCTGAAGGGCCTGCCTCCTACGGGGCTGAGCCTGACGACGTCTTCTTCTTCTTGGGGGTGGTCTCAAGAAGCCTCCTGCTTCCGCAATCTGGGTCTTCTAGCGATGCGGCCTGATAGGCTCTCTCCAGGGAACACACTGCATCCTTCTCTTCACAGGGCACCGTGATGACTCCGCCACTTCCTGGCATCTTGAGGACGTTGCAGCTGTGGTGAGTCGCAGCCATGAACTTGGCCAGCGCTGGGTACCCGAGGATGGCGTTGTACGCCAGGCGGATGTGGGCGACGTCAAAGTCGATGAGCTCGGTGCGGTAGTTGCTGCGGGCCCCGAAGGTGACAGGGAGGCGGACCTGCCCGATCGGGACTGTGGAACCGTCGGTGATCCCGGAGAAAGGCTTGGTTGGCTGAAGCTGGTCATAGGGTACTTGGAGATTGTTGAATGTTTCCATGGACAGGACGTTGAGCCCTGCCCCACCATCGTTGAGGGTCTTGGTGACCAGCACGTTGCTGATGACTGGGGAGCAAAGCATCGGGAGGACTCCTGCTGTGGCCGCGCACTTGAGCTGGTCTGCTGAGCTGAACGTGATGGGGCACGCCAACCACCTGAGGGGGCGCGTCGCTTCGGGCTTGGGGAGAACTGCATTCACTTCGCGGGCGAACTGCTTGAAGATGCGTTGAGAGGTTGGGGCTTGAGCTCCGCCCAGGATGCAGGTGATTGCACGCGGCTCTTGGAAGCCCCCAGCCCCCTCGTCTTGATGGCGGTCTTCGTTCCTCATTGGCTGACGCGGCAGCGGAGGTAGGCCTGCATTGCCATGAGGGCGATCCTCACGAGGCTGATCCCTCCAGTCTCCCTCGCGAGGCAGGTCCCGCCAGCGGTCCTCGCGAGGCTGGTCGTGCCACCCCGGGCGTGGGCTGCGATCTTCCCAGCGTCCTGGGTTTCTTCCTCCTCCTCGGCCGTAGCCCCGGTCAGCACAGTCAGGGCGACGGCCGATCCTTCCTTCTCGCATGGCGCGGAGTTCTTGACATTCGTTGGTGTTGTGGGTGTGGAGGTCATGGTACACACAGTACCGGCTGCCTATGGAGGGTTCGGGTAGATCCTTGCCCCGCTTTGTGTCTGGTTCTGCCGCGAGTACGGCAGCCCCCTTGCGCTTCACGTCCTTAGCCTTGGGTTTCTTCTCTTCTGGGTCCGCGGCGGGCAGCTCGAGGAGGGAGAGACGTCCCTCCTCAGCCCTGGCACACTTGTTTGCCAAGTTGAACAGCTCCAGGGAGGTGCAGAGGTCTTCGTGCATCGCCAGCTCCTCCTTCATCTTGACGTCGTGCACGTCGTCGGAGAAGGCCGAGATGATGGCCTCCTCGAACACCTTGGGGATCTTGAGGCGCGCACTGTTGAAGCGCTAGATGTATTTTTGCAGGGTCTCTCCGGGTTGTTGCTTGATGCGACGCATGTCGCTCACGGTGGGTGGCCGGTCGCGAGTACCATGGAAGTTGGCGATGAAGCGGGTGCGCATCTGGTCCCAGGAGGAGATCGTGCCTGGAGCCAGATTCAGGAGCCAGGTTTGAGCTCCCTCCTTGAGCGCCATGGGGAACCAGTTCGCCATGACCTTTTCATCCCCGATGGCAGCCTCGATGCCCAGCTCATAGAGCTGGAGGAACTCTGCGGGATCAGTCATGCCGTCGTAACGAGGAGGCAGGTCAGGCTTGAACTTGCCGGGCCACGCGATGCTACGCAGCTCAGTGGTGTAGTCGAGGCAGCCCGTGGTGGCCACGAAAGGCTTCGGTTGGTGGAGAGCTTGGTCTTGAGGGTCCCCACGCGCTGCAGCTAGGAGCAGGGTGGGGTCTTGGCGCGCCGGAGCTGGAGCAGGGTCGCGGCGTGCTGGAGCAGGGACCGCCCTGGCAGCCCCTTGCGGGCGAGGGACTTCTTGGCAGCTCCGTTCTTGCTGCGCTGGCGCCTGACGGAGCGGGTTCCGCCCAGGGGCCAAGCGCCTTAGAGCCATGGCATCTTCTTGAAGGGGAGGCGGCTAGTGCGCCTCTGGAGCTTCGTTGCCCACGTGGGGCGGAGTGTGGTGCAGAGGAACGGACGGCGCGGAAGAGCCCCCTGCGGCGCGGACAAGCTCGGCGACGCGGTCGAGCCACTCTTTGTAGATGTCGTCGACGGGGCGGTAGCGCAGGAGCTTGTTTGCCGCGAGGAGCGCAGCTCGAGCTTCCAAGGGTGCGCGGAGCGCACGGGACGAAGAACCGGCTGGTGCGAGTGATGGAGTAACAGTGCGGCCGTCTTTCCGCACGGACGGGTGCTGAGACGATGCCTGCTGCTCGCCCCCTGCCAGACCGGTGGCGGCGTTGACGGCGAGCGACAGGGAACAACGAGGACGCCCACCGAAGGGGGCCGTCTGGGCGCGGGCCCGACGAGCGTCGGACATGGATGCGACGGTCGGAGGAGAACGGAGTGGCGGAGGACAGATTCCGGCGCACCCCTACCTGGCGCGCTAGATGTCGGATTTCGGGTTCTGGCAGACCCTTAAGGTTCGAACATTGGGGTGCGCGCGGAAATCACGTCCTCTACCTCCCCGTCTCATAAAGATCTAAGCTACTAAAAGAACCGCATGAGAGACACAAGATTTATACTGGTTCAGGCCACCGTTGTGGTGTAATACCCTACTCCAGTGTGTGGTGGATGGATTGCCTCTTGGGGCTGATGATGATGAGCAATACAAGGAAGAACGGCCTCGCGAGGGGCTGTTTTTGCTGGGGCGACGAACTACTGGGAAGAGTTCTGTCGCCTTCTCTCTCTCTCTGCTTGCTAGCCGGATCCACACGCCAAACCGAACGAACCCCTTGCTACGTGGGTGGCCGGTCCTATTAATAGGGGCCCTGGTCCTCTTCCCAAATATCGAGCGGGAAGGGAGCCAACAATGGCGGGCTAATTTGAAGGGGAACATCTAGTACACTTATCCTGACTAAAGTTGGTGAAGGTGCAACTATCCCTAGGTGGTTTTTGTAATTCATAACAACATATAGCTCATTGAGCTAATGCTATTCCAAGATGATTATTTCAGGAAAGCTCAATGATTGGCATGGCATGGATGTGAAAGTGGAATCCTCAAAATGCTAAGGACAAAGGATTGGCTCAAGCTCAAAAGCTCAAGACTCTTCATTTTATATTTTAGTGATCCAAGATCACATTGAGTCTTTAGGAAAAGCCAATACTATCAAGGAGGGATGAGGTGTTGCTTAATGAGCCTCTTGCTTCATGTGCTTAATGATATGCTCCAAAATCCTCAGCTACTTTCCCATATCCTTCGTACTTGGAGTGATCCGGACTCCACCACCACCTGAAGATCAAGCCTGAGTGTCGACTTAGCACTATGCATTTTCTAGGAACTTTTTGGTAACTTGTTGCCAAAGGGGGAGAAAATGTATAGATCATAGGCTTCGAGAGAGAGTGTTGCTTTTATTCTCTCTTGTTTTATTTGGTGGTTTTTCGAACTTCGTTTGCTTTTGTGTGAGATACTACGTCATTATCTGTGTGAGACATCGATGATCATGTGTTTGATCATAAGCTAGACTTAATGTTTGCTTAATGCTATTTTTATCCTATCTATCTTATGTGATCACTCACTATTCTTGGTGATGAGTGCATGTATTTCATTCTTATCATTTTAAGCGCTCCACCAAGATGTATGTGACATGGAAGAGTAACCCATGACTCTAACTCTTTGTGCATTTGCAGTCCAAAGCAAATTTTAAATATGCACAAATTTAGGGGGAGCTCTTACTTTTCACATACTTCTCAAAGCGACGATATATTTCATGCTTATTATCATTTGTCGAAGCTTTGATCTATATGTTGTCATCAATTACCAAAAAGGGGGAGATTGAAAGTGCAACTATCCCTAGGTGGTTTTGGTAATTCATAACAACATATAGCTCATTGAGCTAATGCTATTCCAAGATGATTATTTCAGGAAAGCTCAATGATTGGCATGGCATGGATGTGAAAGTGGAACCCTCAAAATGCTAAGGACAAAGGATTGGCTCAAGCTCAAAAGCTCAAGACTCTTCATTTTATATTTTAGTGATCGAAGATCACATTGAGTCTTTAGGAAAAGCCAATACTATCAAGGAGGGATGAGGTGTTGCTTAATGAGCCTCTTGCTTCATGTGCTTAATGATATGCTCCAAAATCCTCAGCTACTTTCCCATATCCACAAATGACCTAAACCCTAAGCCAAACTCGGTCATACCGATTCTATCTATCCGGCGCCACCGAGTTTCATATGTCATAAGCCACTGCCAAACCCTAGCAATTCGGTCCTACCGATAGGGATCTCGGTCTCACCGAGATGGGGTTGCAAACTCTCTGTTTCCCTTTCGTAACTTGTCGGTCTCACCGAAAGAGCGAATCGGTCCCACCGAGATTGCAATGTAAACTCTGTGTTTCCCTTTTGTAACCTTTCGGTCTCACCGAAAGAGCAAATCGGTCCCACTGAGTTTGCCTGACCAACTCTCTGGTTAGCTTATTACCAAACTCGGTCTCACCGAGTTTGTGTAATCGGTCTCACCGAGATTACGTTATGCCCAAACCCTAACAGAATCGGTCCTACCGAGTTGCATGTCAGTCCCACCGAAAATCTCTAACGGTCACTAGGTTTACCTTTTCGGTCTGACCGAGTTTATTTATTCGGTCCCACCGAGATTGGTAGATTGTGTGTAACGGTTGGATTTTGTGTGGAGGCTATATATACCCCTCCACCTCCTCTTCATTCGGAGAGAGAGCGATCAGAACACATACACCATTCCAACTCATATGTTCTGAGAGAGAACCACCTACTCATGTGTTGAGACCAAGACATTCCATTCCTACCATATGAATCTTGATCTCTAGCCTTCCCCAAGTTTCTTTCCACTCAAATCTTCTTTCCATCAGATCCAAATCCTATGAGAGAGAGTTGAGTGTTGGGGAGACTATCATTTGAAGCACAAGAGCAAGGAGTTCATCATCAACACACCGTTTGTTACTTCTTGGGGAGTGGTGTCTCCTAGATTGGCTAGGTGTCACTTGGGAGCCTCCGACAAGATTGTGGAGTTGAACCAAGGAGTTTGTAAGGGCAAGGAGATCGCCTACTTCGTGAAGATCTACCGCTAGTGAGGCAAGTCCTTCGTGGGCGATGGCCATGGTGGGATAGACAAGGTTGCTACTTCGTGGACCCTTCGTGGGTGGAGCCCTCCGTGGACTCGCGCAACCGTTACCCTTCGTGGGTTGAAGTCTCCATCAACGTGGATGTAGGATAGCACCACCTATCCGAACCACGGGAAAAACATCCGTGTCTCCAATTGCGTTTGAATTCTCCAAACCCTTCCCTTTACATTCTTGCAAGTTGCATGCTTTACTTTCCGCTGCCAATATACTCTTTGCATGCTTGCTTGAATTATGTGATGATTGCTTGACTTGTCCTAAAATAGCTAAAATCTGCCAAGAACTCAAATTGGGAAAAGGTCAAGTTTTTATTTGGTCAAGTAGTCTAATCACCCCCCCTTCTAGACATACTTTCGATCCTACAAGTGGTATTAGAGCTTTGGTCTCCATTTGCCTTGATCTCCATAGCTTTTGGTGGTCATAGCCTTGGTTTCACAACCTAGGAGAGTATGGCGTCTAGCGAGGGAAATTATCACCGTAGAGGTCCTTACTTTGATGGTACTAATTTTGCTAGTTGGAAACATAAAATGAAAATGCATATTCTTGGACATAACCCCGCCGTTTGGGCTATTGTGTGTGTTGGTTTGCAAGGTGACTTCTTTGATGGGAGAGAACCGAACCATGAAGCTACCACGGATGAGTTGAAGATGTTGCAATAAAATGCTCAAGCTTGTGATATTCTCTTCAACGGATTATGCCCCGAAGAATTCAACAAAATCAGCCATCTTGAGAATGCAAAGGAAATTTGGGACACTTTGATTGATATGCACGAAGGTACCGACTCCGTCAAGGAATCCAATTTTGGATGTGCTTCAAAGTCAACTTGACAAGTTCAAGATGAAGGATGGTGAAGGTGTCGCTGAGATGTACTCTAGGCTTGCTCTCATCACAAGTGAGATTGCCGGCTTAGGAAATGAAGAGATGACCGATAGATTCATCATCAAGAAGATCCTAAGATACTTGGATGGAAAATATGATACCGTGTGCACGTTGATCCAAATGATGCCCAATTACAAAGATCTCAAGCCAACGGAAGTGATTGGAAGAATTGTTGCTCATGAGATGTCACTTAAGGATAAAGAGGAACTTCACGACAAATCAAGTGGTGCCTACAAAGCCTCATGTGAAGCCCCTACATCATCAAGTGAGAGACAAAACTTCAACGAAGAATTGGGCTTAATGGTGAAGAACTTCAACAAGTTCTACAAGAGTAGAAACAAAGATAGAAGCTTCAAGTCAAGGTCCTACAATGACAAAAGATCTACTAGTCGAGAGCGAAACTGCTACAATTGTGGAAGACCCAGACACTATTCCAATGAGTGTACGGCTCCCTACAAGAGAAGAGAAGATTCTCCAAAAAGAAGAAGCAAAGATTCACCACCAAGAGAGAGAAGGAGTAGAGATGATCGTTATGAACGAAGGTACTCACGGAGAAGCAAGGATTAGGAAAGGAAGGAAAATCATCAAGGAGCTACACAAAACGAAGACATCAAGCTCATGTTGGTGAATGGGTATCCGGATCCGACTCCGACAGCCACTCCGAGAGAAGTTATCACTCCGACTCCGAAGATACTCAAGATGAAGGTGTTGCCAGTCTAGCACTTGTGTCATCCAACTCCTACGACATATTTGACTAACCAAATGAAGGAATTGGAAGATGCTTCATGGCCAAAGGTCCTAAGGTAACACACCTCGAGTATGTTGATTTTAATAGTGATGAAGATGACTTGCTAGGTGATGATGATTTGCTTGTTGACAACTCTAGTGATGAATACTATGATGAAACGTCAATTAATCATGCTAATCAAGATAAAATGAATGACAATGATAAGGAGAAGATTGAGGCTCTAACTAAAGAACTAAACACTCTTAAGTTAGCTCATGAAACTATCTTCAAAATCATCGAGAACTTTTAAGAGCTCATGAGAAGTTACGCTTTGAAAAGCTCAATCTTGAGCAAGAGCATGAGTTTTTAAAAGCAATCAATGATGATCTCCGCAAGAAAAGTTCTTCTTACATTGCCAAGTGTTTACTCTTATCCACTTACATGCCTCAAGTCAAATCTAGTAACAAGAACAAGAAAGATTCTTCCTCTAGTAGTAACAATGATCATGCTAAATCCAATATTTTTGCTTCTAGTAGTTCTCTTGATTCCACTAATGATTCTCTTAGCCAAGTTACACTTGAGCAAGAAAATAGCTTATTGAAGGGAATTATAGAGAAAGGAGTGTACAAAAGCCTTGCCGGGAGTAAGCAATTCGAGGAAATTGTGCGCAAGCAAGGAATTCACCGGAAGAATCAAGGTGTTGGTTTTGAACGAAAGTTCAATGCCAATGGAGTTGAGTGGGAAGAAGATCAATACCCCAAGACAAAGTTTGTTCCTCAACAAGAGAAGTATGATACTTCCTTCAAGGGGACACAAGCTCAAGATGATCTTCCACCACAAGACTACGAGCAAAAAGGCAAGGACAAGCTTCAAGAGGAAATTGATGCATTTGAAGAAGCTCCTAAGACCTTAGTCAAGTGGATTCCCAAGGCTACTTCAAGTTCCACTCCGTCAAGTATGACTACAACTCCAAGGATTCCCATCAAGATCATGTGGATCCAAAAGAAGAACTAGAGAGTTCTTGAGGGTGACTCCGCCAACATACTTCACTCTTATCATTTTGGCAAGAACAAGTGCAATCAACTTCCACATCTTGCACTAGTTCAAGGAGTCACAAACCCTCTTGTTGGTAAGACAAGGGACAAGGTAACCTAAAAGTTTTCATGGACATCATCTTGTGTGTGCATCACTCTATGTCCATGGATATCCTTGTTTGTTCCTTGTGGGACTAACCCATGTAGGTATTGAAAGTGCAATTCACTCAAATGGATAGCTCCAAGTGATCTACATCAACATTGAGCATCCACATCTTCAACATCTACATGAAGTCATCATCGACAAAACCCAAGGTTAGTTCATCCCTCATAGGGGGGATATCACATCTAGGGGGAGCTTTACTCTAAGACTTGAGCTAGAGCAACTCTAAAGATGTGAACACAACAATGCTTTATGTAAAAGTGGTAACCCCACTTGAGCTTAAACGATGAGTATGACCTATGATCAAGTGTTCTCACTTGACTCCTAAGTCAATATACTCATATATAGATGACCTAGTCATCGCAAATTCCTTGATAGATGCTAGAATTGGTTGTGCATGCTTTGTCACATATTTCATTTGCCATCTTATTGTGTGAGCATGTTGGTTGCATATTTTACTCATTCGAGGACATCCACTTGTTGTTTTGATTGTTTGGCTTTATTTCTTTCTGCCAAGTGGATGGACAAGAATGCCTAAGAACCTCCTCTAGCTATCTATGCTTTTCTCGTCTCAAACTCTATTCATGCTACATCACAAAATTTGATCAAGTCAGATTCGAACCACTCTGTGTGAGGAGCGCTCGGAGTCCCCGATTCGTCATAGACTTAAACTTCCAAAACCTCTTTATGATTCTCGGTCTGACCAATTCCCCACTTTCGGTCCAACCGAGATCATTAAGTTGATCTAGGTTTTCGATCTCGGTGCAACCGATTTGAACTTTTCGGTCACACCGAGTTGCAGTAACTGCTCGCAGTTATGCATCTCGGTGCCACCGAGTTGTTCCACTCGGTCACACCGACAGGGTCGGGCTATATATAGTCACGGGCAAAAATTTGGAAATTTCTCCGAACCCCTTCGCCCGCGCGATAGCCTGCTCTGCCAACTTGGTCTCCGGATCATCTCCTCGCCGCCAGCAGCCTCCTGTCGCTGGTCTCCGTCGCCGTCAATGGGAATTCTACCCCGCCGTTGCCGCCGTAGCGAGTCTCCGCCGCACTAGGGTATGGACTCGATCTTTGTGCTATTCTCCAATCCGATTCCTAGCACATTGTGATCATCATGATTCTTGCCACGTTTGATAAACTCCTATCCAGTCAATGAACTCGTAGATTAGGTTTAATTCGAAAATTGTAGGGTTAGGTTTCCGCCGAAACCATCTCGGACCCACCGAGTTGAAAAACTTGGTCCCACCGATTTGGCTTATGCCATTGCACAAGTGAGACTCGGTCTGAGTGAGAATTACTTATCGGTGTGAC
This sequence comes from Triticum monococcum, assembly GCA_034509565.1. NCBI lineage: Eukaryota > Viridiplantae > Streptophyta > Magnoliopsida > Poales > Poaceae > Triticum > Triticum monococcum. Next base: position 392,517,870 of record CM067841.1, read on the forward strand.
CGATTTTGGAATTCTGTGAAACCCTAGCAGTCTCGGTGCCACCAAACTGTGACTCGGTCTGACCGAGTTCACTAGTTTAGGTTCCAAAACTGCTTCGGTATCACCGAGTTTAAAAATCGGTAGATCCGAGATGCTTTCAGTGGGAAACTAAAACTAAGTTTTTGGATTATTCTTTTGCAAAAATCTCTACATTTTGTGATGCTCATCTACTCTATCTCATCTATAACCTATTCACAGGGTCAGCAGTCAGAGTTTGCATCATGTCAGACCAAAATGATAGCCAAAACCTGTCAGAACAGCAAGTGCAGCTGAGTGAGGGCACTGGTCCCTCAAGTTCCTCAGATGATGGCAGCAGGAGCACCCCTAGCAATCTGCCTAAGGCTGCCACACGACAGAGAAATAAGAGAACCTCAGACTTAGAAGATGAGGATTATGTGGCAGAAGAGGAAACAACCTCCAAGAGAGTTGAGGCGGCACAAGGTACAAAGCCAGGGTTGAAGTTCAAAAGGCCAGCAGGCAGGCAGCCTATGTCCAAGGCAAGAGCTTCAACTGAGAAGCCCACTCCCATTGAGCCAGTTGCTACTGAGGGCAAGAAGAGGAAAGAAAGGGTGAAGAAAACTGTAGCCAGAGTGCTTGGCAAAGCTTCCATCATGGAAGATGAGGAGGAAGAAGAAGAGGTGGCTGCACCAGCACCAAAAGCACCCAAGCTGATGGGTGATGCCATAAGGTCAGGGGGAGCTGCTTCCAAGGCCAAGCCTGCTCCAAAGCCCAAGCCAAAGAGGAATACAAGAAGCATCCCAGCTGCTGAGAAGAACAAGGCCCAGTGCCTGAAGCTGAAGAAGAAGAGGAAGAGAATGTCCTCAGAAAGCTCAAGCCCAAGATCCCAGACCACAACGATGCTCATCCTGTGGCTGAGGATATGAAACTCAGGAGAGATTCAGGGCTCCGGAAGTGGAGAGAAGCAGACCCGTATGCTTCAAGGAGAAGGACTGTAGTGGACTACAGGTTTCATACCAAGGAGCAGCAAGACTTCTATGAGACAGTGCTGCTAGACAAGAAGCCCATTGTCTGTGACATGAGATGGGTCGATTAGCAATATATCAAGGATAACGAAGAGTACTTCCCTGGAGTGTAGGACAGCTTCAAGGCGTGTGGAGTAGAGGACTTTGTTGGGCAGAAGCTCACAAAGTGGAACGAGGAACTCATCATGCAGTTCTACTCCACAGCCCATTTTTATCCAGATGGTAGGATAATTTGGATGTCAGAGGGTACGAGGTACCAGTCCACAGTTGCTGAATGGGCTCAACTGATAAATGCCCCAGAGGAGCAAGCATATGACTTGGACGTTTATGCTAAGAAGAAGATGGACCACAACTCTATGTCCAACATGTACAAGGAGATTCCAAATGAAGCACTTGACACTTTCAAGTTTGGCTCAGTACATTATCTTCTATCAAGGCTGCCCACTATCAACTGAATACTAAGGCACACCTTATTACCCAAGTCTGGAGATCACAAGATGATCAGAGGCCACGCGATCAACTTGCTTCATATCTTTGACGTGCCTCAGAAATTCAAGGTGATGAGCCTAATGGTAGAGACCATTAAGAGGACAGCAGCAGACCAGAAGAGGAGCTATGGATATGCCCCACAGATTCAGGAGCTCATCAACTCCAAGATGGGCACGGGCATATACCTCTTGGAAAAGGAACACCTGCCTATCTGTCCGGACTTTGAAGATAACCAAGTGGTCATGACCGAGAATGAGCCATCATCTGCCCAAGCACAAGCCAAGAAGGAGAAGGCTAGGAAGGAGAAAGCTGCCAAGATGCCTACTCAAGCGGAGACATCTGAGTATTTCCTGAAAACCAAACAAGAGCAGCTTGGTTACTTGATTGCATCCACCCTGCGGATTGAGCAAGGACTAGCCACCCTAAATCAAAACCAAGCAAGCTTAGAAAGGATCATGGAACAAAAGTTCTATGACTTGGATGTCAAAGTGACAGAGATTCAGTCTGCAGTGGAGCAGCTCCAGGATGACATGCAGGAGAGGAGAGACAAGACTACAGCTGATGCCTTTGCCAGAGTACCCCGAGCTCCGAGGTCGTCTGCAGTGCCAGTTCCTGACACAAGGGCAACCGCCTCAGCTCCAGCCGCAGCATCAGCTCCAACTCCAGCATCTACTTCAGCTCCAGCGTCTACTTCAGCATCTACGAAAGCCTTCGTACTTGGAGTGATCCGGACTCCACCACCACCTGAAGATCAAGCCTGAGTGTCGACTTAGCACTATGCATTTTCTAGGAACTTTTTGGTAACCTGTTGCCAAAGGGGGAGAAAATGTATAGATCATAGGCTTCGAGAGAGAGTGTTGCTTTTATTCTCTCTTGTTTTATTTGGTGGTTTTTCGAACTTCGTTTGCTTTTGTGTGAGATACTACGTCATTATCTGTGTGAGACATCAATGATCATGTGTTTGATCATAAGCTAGACTTAATGTTTGCTTAATGCTATTTTTATCCTATCTATCTTATGTGATCACTCACTATTCTTAGTGATGAGTGCATGTATTTCATTCTTATCATTTTAAGCGCTCCACCAAGATGTATGTGACATGGAAGGGTAACCCATGACTCTAACTCTTTGTGCATTTGCAGTCCAAAGCAAATTTTAAATATGCACAAATTTAGGGGGAGCTCTTACTTTTCACATACTTCTAAAAGCGACGATATATTTCATGCTTATTATCATTTGTCGAAGCTTTGATCTATATGTTGTCATCAATTACCAAAAAGGGGGCGATTGAAAGTGCAACTATCCCTAGGTGGTTTTGGTAATTCATAACAACATATAGCTCACTAAGCTAATGCTATTCCAAGATGATTATTTCAGGAAAGCTCAATGATTGGCATGGCATGGATGTGAAAGTGGAACCCTCAAAATGCTAAGGACAAAGGATTGGCTCAAGCTCAAAAGCTCAAGACTCTTCATTTTATATTTTAGTGATCCAAGATCACATTGAGTCTTTAGGAAAAGCCAATACTATCAAGGAGGGATGAGGTGTTTCTTAATGAGCCTCTTGCTTCATGTGCTTAATGATATGCTCCAAAATCCTCAGCTACTTTCCCATATCCACAAATGACCTAAACCCTAAGCCAAACTCGGTCATACCGATTCTATCTATCCGGCGCCACCGAGTTTCATATGTCATAAGCCACTGCCAAACCCTAGCAATTTGGTCCTACCGATAGGGATCTCGGTCTCACCGAGATGGGGTTGCAAACTCTCTGTTTCCCTTTCGTAACTTGTCGGTCTCACCGAAAGAGTGAATCGGTCCCACCGAGATTGCAATGTAAACTCTGTGTTTCCCTTTTGTAACTTTTCGGTCTCACCGAAAGAGCAAATCGGTCCCACTGAGTTTGCCTGACCAACTCTCTGGTTAGCTTATTACCAAACTCGGTCTCACCGAGTTTGTGTAATCGGTCTCACCGAGATTACGTTATGCCCAAACCCTAACAGAATCGGTCCTACCGAGTTGCATGTCAATCCCACCGAAAATCTCTGACGGTCACTAGGTTTACCTTTTCGGTCTGACCGAGTTTATTTATTCGGTCCCACCGAGATTGGTAGATTGTGTGTAATGGTTGGATTTTGTGTGGAGGCTATATATACCCCTCCACCTCCCCTTCATTCGGAGAGAGAGCGATCAGAACACATACACCATTCCAACTCATATGTTCTGAGAGAGAACCACCTACTCATGTGTTGAGACCAAGACATTCCATTCCTACCATATGAATCTTGATCTCTAGCCTTCCCCAAGTTGCTTTCCACTCAAATCTTCTTTCCATCAGATCCAAATCCTATGAGAGAGAGTTGAGTGTTGGGGAGACTATCATTTGAAGCACAAGAGCAAGGAGTTCATCATCAACACACCGTTTGTTACTTCTTGGAGAGTGGTGTCTCCTAGATTGGCTAGGTGTCACTTGGGAGCCTCCGACAAGATTGTGGAGTTGAACCAAGGAGTTTGTAAGGGCAAGGAGATCGCCTACTTCGTGAAGATCTACCGCTAGTGAGGCAAGTCCTTCGTGGGCGATGGCCATGGTGGGATAGACAAGGTTGCTACTTTGTGGACCCTTCGTGGGTGGAGCCCTCCGTGGACTCGCGCAACCGTTACCCTTCGTGGGTTGAAGTCTCCATCAACGTGGATGTAGGATAGCACCACCTATCCGAACCACGGGAAAAACATCCGTGTCTCCAATTGCGTTTGAATTCTCCAAACCCTTCCCTTTACATTCTTGCAAGTTGCATGCTTTACTTTCCGCTGCCAATATACTCTTTGCATGCTTGCTTGAATTATGTGATGATTGCTTGACTTGTCCTAAAATAGCTAAAATCTGCCAAGAACTAAAATTGGGAAAAGGTCGAGTTTTTATTTGGTCAAGTAGTCTAATCACCCCCCTTCTAGACACACTTTCGATCCTACAGTTGGTCTTCGCCTGCGAAAGACTCTGCGGTGATGTCGCGCTGGGCTCCATGATGACCTCCGTCTCATAGTCCGCTTGGTCCTGGTCTCGTTGTACCGAAATGGCAACATTTGCCTGATGCCTCGGTACTCCGCGGCTGCGCTTGCCCCCTTTGCACCAAAGAGGAAAGAAGGACGCTGCGCGCGCTGGCACCCGCCTGGCACCCTCGATCGTCATGGCTTGTGTCATGGGCACCTCGCGAGGTACCCCGCCTTGATATCCCCGTCTCCTCACGAGCCAGCCTGAGGAGGCTGCGCCTGAGGATGCGCCGTGTCGTCCGCCTCATGAGGCTCGGCCCCTCGGGAGGGTCTTGAGTCTTGTGCTGATGAAGATGGGCCATGCTGGGCCTCCTTTGAGCCATGCCGCAGGCCGCAGGCAGGCAAGTCTGGGGACCCCCGTTCCTAGAACGCCGACAATATTCTTATTGTTGGGGACGTGCATATCCCCGTTGAGGTAACCTAGTGTTATTCGAAAATTCTCCGGTTTCATGCAATTCTGAATGAGTTTGTTAACAAGACTTGATCAACCTTGTTAGTGGATTCCTTTTGAAGAACATGAAATGGGTGAATTTAGAAAACACAACTCTCTGTACCCTCTTTTTACTTCCTATTATTTATATTAAATAAAGCAAAAATAGTAATTTCTGTTAGTTTTCTGAATTATCCATGTAATAAAAAAATACCTCAAAAATAAAAGTTCTCCAAATGCCCTAAAAATTTAATATGATTTTCTCTGGAATATTTGAGAATATCTGGCATTGAGAACACATCAAGGGGAGCCAGCACATGGTCACGAGGGTCCAGGGCGCGCCCTACCCCCCTGGGCGCGCCCCCTACCTCATGGGCCCCCGGTGCCCCCCTCCACTTATTCCAGCCACCACACACTCCTTCTTCCTCCCAAAAAAATCACCAACCAGCTCAAGCACGAGTTCTAGCTCATCTTGCTGCCATTTTTGATCTCCTAGCTCAAAGCTCCATTCACAAAATTGCTTTGGGAGATTGTTCTTTGGTATGTGACTCCTCCAATGGTCCAATTAGTTTTTGTTCTAGTGCTTTATTTATTGCAAATTTTTGCTGCTTAGGTGGCCCTATTCTTGAGCTTGCATGTCAAATTTATGTGGTCAAAAGTAGTTTTAATGCATGATATGGCCTCTAGGCACTTGTAGGAGTAGTTGCTATCAATTTTGTTGAGTTTGGTTCACTTTTATTTTAAGTTACTAAAAAATTTAGAAATTTTTCAAAGGAAGAAATATGTTTAGGAAAATGTACCAAGGTGGTTCCTCAAGGAAGCAAGGACCCAGGCCCGCAATACGCGAGCCGGACAATGAACCACCAAGGGATGCTCAAGTGCGACCTTGTGAATGGCCGTCAGAGGACTTCATGGTTCGAGCAGGAATCAAGGAGGAATTTGAAGCACATGTGCGTAATGCCGATATTGAGAGCTTCATGGCAGATAAGTGTTGTCAGTACCACTACCTCACTGATTCCTTTGTGAGAAGGTTTGAATTTTCATCATCATGCAATTCTCAAACTGTCCTGTTTGATCTTTATGATAAATCTTATACCATGGACTTAGAAGATTTTAACACTGCTTGTAAACTCCCACAGTGGGGTAATGTTAGTGAACCTCGCAAATCTGAATATAGAGACTTTCTTGCTAGTAATAACTGTGGGGAAATCTAGGGAAATCACGCAAGCTACCATAGGGAGCATTCATTTTCCTTCTATACATTATTTTGCTCTCTTTATAGGTAGATGCATAAATGGTAAGGATGAGGCATGTCACATGTGTGTGCCAGATCTTAGTGTTCTCAAGAGTGTTGTATTAGGAGATAGACAATATAACTTGGGGGCCATTGTTGCACGCAGCTTGCATAATAACAAAATTAATGGAGATTTCTTTGGTGGAATTTACGCAACCCGTTTAGCCAATTTTCTTGAGATACCCATATGTGGAGATGATATTGAGTTGCCTCCTGCTTATTTAGATTATAATGCCATGGTTCGTCATCAGCTGTTGAGAGGAACAATTAGTTCCTCTCGGACCAACTAACCTTTGACAGACGACGCACCTATCACGTCACTCTCCCTGCTCCTGCCTTCTTTAACTTTCAGGCAAAAGGGAGATATGTTATAACCAGGGAGGAGGCGACCGACTACGAGAGGAGGACGAAGGCAGCTCGCCTCCAAGCTGCAGCTCATCAGGCAATAGCTGATGCATCTCAGTACGAACCCAGCTTCAACTTCGGATATCCACCAGGCCATCTATGGGCATAGACCAACTTAGGCCAAAAGCCTAAGCTTGGGGGAGTACGTATTTCTCACCGACATTACATTCTTGTTCACACACTCATGCTAGTTGACGGTGCTCATACTTTTTCATTGTATCATCCATGATAGTTTATTTCCTTTTTAGCTTTCTTCTTGTGTGCCTTAATAAACCTTAAGAAAAACCAAAAAAAATAGTTGTAGCTTTTAGTTAGTTTACTTTCCATGCCTGTAGTAGTAGTAATTAAAAGTAAAACCCAAAAAGATTTCTTGTCGGCGTTATGGGAACGGGGGTCCCAGACTTGCCTGCCTGCAGCCTGCGGCATGCCTCAAAGGGGGGCCCAGCACGGCCCATCTTCATCAACACAGACCCAAGACCCTCGCGAGGGGCCAAGCCTCGTGGGGCGGACGACACGGAGCTTCCTCAGGCACGGCCTCATCAAGCTGGCTCGCGAGGAGGCGGAGAGATCAAGGCGGGGTACCTCACGAGGTGCCCGTGACGCAATCCATGACGACCAAGGGTGCTAGGCGGGCGCCAGCCCACGCAGTGTCCTCCTTTCCTCTTCGGTGCAAAGGGAGCAAGTGCAGGTGAGAGCATCAAGCAAAGGCATCCGTTTCGGTGCAACAAGACCAAGACCAGTCCAACGGCAAGGAGGAAGTCATTGTGGAGCCCAAGCCAGCGTCACCACCAGAGCCTTTGGCAGGCGAGGACCAACTTTAGTCAGGATAAGTGTACCAGATGTTCCCCTTCAAAATGGCCAATTGTTGGCGCCCTTCCCTCTCAATATTTGGGAAGAGGCACAGGGCCTTTGCCTATAAATAGGACTAGCCACCCACAGGGTAGAGGGATCAAAATCGGAGAGAGAATCGAGAAGAGAGAGAGAGAGAAGGGTGACTGAACTCCTCCTAGCAGTTCATCTCCTCAGCCAAGAACAGACCCTCGCGAGGCTGTTCTTCCTTGTATTGCTCATCATCATCAGCCCAAGAGGCAATCTACCACACCACACACTGGAGTAGGGTATTACACCACAATGGTGGCCCGAACCAGTATAAACCATGTGTCTCTTGTGCTGTTCTTTCCATAGCTTAGATCTTAGCGAGGCGGAGGGGTGCAGGTAGGTAGAAGGCGAAATCTCCGTGCACACCCCAGTATTCGAACCTCAAGGGTCTGCCGGAACCCGAAATCTGACATTTCTCTTTCTTCTTTTGCTTGTTGGGAGCTTTCCCATGTAAATAGTTTTGTTTCTTTTCTTTGGGGGTCGAGAGGAGAAGACCATAATGAAAATGTTGAGTGGCTCTCATATGCATTATTGTTGATCTAACAAAGAGCCCATATTACCTTGTCTTCTCTCTTGAATTGAATGCTTGTAGATTCCAGCTTAGTCTATTGTTATTATCCACACTATTCGGTCGTGCAAGTGAAAGGCAAATAATGATGATATATGATGAACTGACTGAGATGAGAAAAGCTGGTATGAAGTCGACCTCTCTTGTTTTTGTAAATATGATTAGTCCATCGTTCCTGATTCAGCCTATTATGAAAGAAACATGTTTGCAATGACAATTAGAGATTGTAGTTGCTTATGACATGCTTAATTACCTAGGAGTTTATAATGGTTTACCTTGCGTGCCAACATGCTATTAAAATGCTTGTGATGTGGTATTATAGGGTGGTATCCTCCTTTGAATGATTCGAGTGGCTTGACTTGGCAGATGTTCACGCATGTAGTTGAAACAAAATCAACATAGCCTCCACGATATTTATGTTCATGGTGCATTATATCGTACTCATGCTTGCATTCGGTGTTGATTAATTTTAATGCATGTTCATGACTGTTGTTGCTCTCTAGCTGGTCGCTTCCCAGTCTTTTTCTAGCCTTCACTTGTACTAAGTGGGAATACTGCTTGTGCATCCAACTCCATAAACCCCGAAGTTGTTATATATGAATCCACCATACCTACCTATATACGGTATCTACCTGCCGTTCCAAATAGATTTGTATGTGCCAAACTCTAAACCTTCAAATAAACATTCTGTTTTGTATGCTCGAATAGCTCATGTATCAACTAGGGATGCCTGTATCCTCCATGCTAGGAGGGTTATTCTCAAGAGGAGTGGACTCCACTCCTCACTCATGAGAAAATGTCTGGTCACCGGGATGCCCAGTCCCATGCTTTAAGCAAATCAAATCAAAATAATTGCAAACAAAACTCCCCCAGGATTGTTGTTAGTTGGAGGCACCTCTAGGGGGTGGGGGTGGGGGGTATGAACTTTACCATTCTTCTTGGGAACTGCCTATAATGTGTGTAGCATGGAAGATATCGAGATCTCTCGGTTTTTATGTTGACAATGAAAGTATACCGCTCAAAATATTATTCATATCTATTTCAAAACCGAGCTCTAGCACCTCTACAAATCCCTGCTTCCCTCTGCGAAGGGCCTATCCATTTACTTTTATGTTGAGTCATCATCCTCTTATTAAAAAGCACCAGTTGGAGAGCACCGCTGTCATTTGCATCCATTACTATTAGTTTACATTGAGTATGACTGGATCTCTTTTACCATGAATTACAATGTTTAGTCAGTCCTTGATCTTTAAAGGTGCTCTGCATTTATGTTTTGCGGTCTCAGAAAGGGCTAGCGAGATACCATCTTGTTATATCATATTATGATTGTTTTGAGAAAGTGTTGTCATCTGAGATTTTTTATTATTGCTCGCTAGCTGATTATGCCATTGATATGAGTAAACATGAGACCTAAATATTATTGTGAATATGGTTAGTTCATAATCTCTCCTAAAAACTTGAATGCTGGCTTTACATGTATATACAACAACAAGAGCAAACAGAGTTTGTAAAAGTTTTTCTTTATCACTTTCAGTTTGTCAACTGAATTGCTTGAGGACAAGCAAAGGTTTAAGCTTGGGGGAGTTGATACGTCTCCGTCGTATCTACTTTTCCAAACACTTTTGCCCTTGTTTTGGACTCTAACTTGCATGATTTGAATGGAACTAACCCGGACTGACGTTCTTTTTAGCAGAATTGCCATGATGTTATTTATGTGTAGAAACAAAAGTTCTCAGAATTGAATGGAACTAACCCGGACTGACGTTGTTTTTAGCAGAATTGCCATGATGTTATTTATGTGTAGAAACAAAACTTGAATGCTGGCTTTACATGTATATACAACAACAAGAGCAAACAGAGTTTGTAAAAGTTTTTCTTTATCACTTTCAGTTTGTCAACTGAATTGCTTGAGGACAAGCAAAGGTTTAAGCTTGGGGGAGTTGATACGTCTCCATCGTATCTACTTTTCCAAACACTTTTGCCCTTGTTTTGGACTCTAACTTGCATGATTTGAATGGAACTAACCCGGACTGACGTTGTTTTTAGTAGAATTGCCATGATGTTATTTATGTGTAGAAACAAAAGTTCTCAGAATGAGCTGAAACTTCACGGAACGTCTTTTTGGAAATAATAAAAAATCCTTGCAAAAGATGAAGACGAGGGGGCCCACACCCTAGCCACGAGGGTGGGGGGCGCGCCTGCCCCCCTGGGCGTGCCCCCCTACCTCGTGGGCCCCATGGAGCTCCTCCGACCTCAACCCCAACTCTATATATTTGCTTTCGGGGAGAAAAAAAATAAGAGAGAAGGATTCATCGCATTTTATGATACGGAGCCGCCGCCAAGCCCTAAAACCTCTCGGGAGGGCTGATCTAGAGTCCGTTGGGGACTCCAGAGAGGGGAATCCGTCGCCATCATCATCATCAACCTTCCTCCATCACCAATTTCATGATGCTCACCACCGTGCGTGAGTAATTCCATCGTAGGCTTGCTAGACGGTGATGGGTTGGATGAGATTTATCATGTAATCGAGTTAGTTTTGTTAGGGTTAGATCCCTAGTACCCACTATGTTCTGAGATTGATGTTGGTATGACTTTGCTACGCTTAATGCTTGTCACTAGGGCCCGAGTGCCATGATTTCAGATCTGAACCTATTATGTTTTCATCAATATATGAGAGTTCTTGATCCTATATTGCAAGTCTATAGCCACCTACTATGTGTTATGATCCGGCAACCCCGAAGTGACAATAACCGGGACCACTCCCGGTGATGACCGTAGTTTGAGGAGTTCATGTATTCACTATGTGTTAATGCTTTGGTCCGGTACTCTATTAAAAGGAGGCCTTAATATCCCTTAGTTTCCATTAGAACCCTGCTGCCACGGGAGGGTAGGACAAAAGATGTCATGCAAGTTCTTTTCCATAAGCACGTATGATTATACTCGGAATACATGCCTACATTACATTGATGAAATGGAGCTAGTTCTGTGTCACCCATGGTTATGGCTGTTGCATGATGAACTACATCCGGCATAATTCTCTATCACCGATCCATTGCCTACGAGCTTTCCATATATTGTTCTTCACTTATTTACTTTTCCGTTGCTATTGCTATCATCACTAGAAAATACCAAAAACACTACTTTTGTTACCATTACCTTTTGCTATCGTTACCACTACTATCATATTACTTTGCTACTAAATACTTTGCTGCAAATATTAAGTTTCCAGGTGTGGTTGAATTGACAAGTCAGCTGCTAATACTTGAGAATATTCTTTGGCTCTCCTTGTGTCAAATCAATAAATTTGGGTTGAATACTCTACCCTCGAAAACTGTTGCGATCCCCTATACTTGTGGGTTATCACGAAGTCCTTATTCGGTCGCCGGAAGTGTTCAGGGGTTTATCGGTATTGTTTTTTTAGGGACTTGACAGTGGGAGAGAACTCCCACTGTATATTTCATATATCTGTATAAATGGGGTGTTTACATAGACATATCACTCATGTACGCATCCATCTCCACTCCTGGTGAGACCACCTGGGGTGGGACAACTACGCCATGGTCACTACTATACACGTGTCTCTAAGTGTTTAAAGAGGGAAGAAAAAAGCACAACACAGCTCAGCTAAGTGTGCCACAATATGAAAGCAGGGCAGCTCTACGCATACCCTTAACTCTATGTTGTAGAAGTCCCAAGTCCTCTTTGAAGCGATGGAACCAAGATGCAATGCTTGGGGTTACTCCTCTGAAGTGTTTATTATTTCTTTCCTTCCACAAACTCCAGGCAGCAGTGAAGAATGCTTCGATGAAGAAAGGATTGGGCCAAGTGGGTTGTGCGGTTTGCAACGCAACAAACCTATTATGAAAGTCAGTCCAATGAACATCTATCTTGGCCCAACACCTTTCGCTGAACCGGCAGGTGAAGATCATATGCTCGAGGGTCTCGTCTGTATTTTGCCCACAAAGGAGACATGTGAAGTCATTCCCAATGTCATAGTGCCTTCTTCTCAGCATGTCACGTGTGTTCAACCTGTCGTGCAGCAGCAACCATCCAAATACTTTGATTTTCATCGTGCAGTTTGATTTCCAAAGGAGCGGGAAGATGAGGTGAGCTGTTGCATCTCGGAAGAAGTTGTTATAGTAGTCTTTTGGCTTGTACTCAGCTGTCCCTCAAGCATAGAGCCAAACGCTAGATATTGCTGTGGTTGGGTGCATGCAGAGTGCTGCACGTTGGACCTCTTGTGCCTCGTTGAGCGCACGAGCGGACAGTGGTAGGTGAAAGGTTTCATGCAGTTCAGTGTTGGCCCAGAAGTCAGCGATTGTCATGTCTTCGTGCAGAGCAAATGAAAAGGCACGCGGGTGCGATGTTTGTAGCACATCATTTGACCACAAGTCTTTCCAGAGCAGCGTAGTCGAGCCATCAACTACTTGAACACGGGTGATCCCTCGGTAGATGGGCGTTAATTTGAGAATGTCTTTCCACCAGAAAGATCCGACCAGATCAACCGCATGAGGCACCTGGTTAGCATACTGATTATCCCAAAGCATAGTGACCCATGGTACGTCCAGTTTGTTATAGAACTTGTGGAGGAATTTCAGCAGGAGGGCTTCGTTGTGGATTTTAATGTTGATCACTCCTAACCCACCCTTACACTTGGGCTTGCACACCAATTCCCAAGCTGCAAGCGAATTGCATTTGTCACCTTGGTCGGTTTTCTTTGTCCAGAGACATCTCCTTCTAATCTTATCAAGAATTTCAATCAGCTTCGGAGGGAACTTGAGTGTGCACATGGCAAACACCAGAAGGGAGGTGACCGATGCATTGAGCCAGGAGAGGCGGCCCCCATAGGACATCATAGCAATCGTGGCAGTGAGACGGCGCTCCATTTTGCAAACTAGAGGCATGAATTCTTGAATGGTTGGTCTTATAGTGCCAAGCGGTAGGCCAAGGTAGGTGAAAGGCATTGTACCTACAGTGCAGCCAAAAACGGCAGCAAGGCTAGAGGTTGCACTTGTGTCCAGGTTGATTGGTATGAGCGTTGACTTGTGAAATTTAATTTTGAGGCCAATAGAGGATGCATAGTCAGAGAGAATGTTCTTGACACGGGCAGCCTGGTGCGGGCAAGCAGGCAAGACAAGGAGGGTGTCGTCCGCATATTGGATCACAGGGTAATCATTTTGCCCATTGCATGGAAAAGGCAGGTTGATATCTCCGCATTGATAAGCATCATTGACCGCATCTTGTAACAGTTCGGCTGCCAGGACAAAAATAAGGGGGGACAGAGGGTCACCTCATCGTACACCGCATCGGCAAAGGAACTGTCGGCCTGGGACTCCATTAAGAAGGATGGACGAGCGTCCCGGGGAGAAGAGGCACTTGATCCAAGAGATCCACTTGTCATTGAAACCCATTTGCTGCATAATGCAAATCATCGGTTTATGCGTGATGGAATCGAATGCTTTGGCAAAATCAAGTTTAAGAAGAACGATTGGCCGGCCCGAATTTTGGCATTGGTAAAGGTATTGATAAGCCCATGCCAGGCAATCCTGTATAGTATGCCCTTTAATGAACCCATACTGATTCCGGTGAACGAGGGTAAGAATGACACGTTGAAGTCTGTCTGCTAGGAGTTTGGTAATTAACTTGAGGCAGCAGTTAAGCAATGTAATGGGTCTGTAGTCATTGACAGTTTCTGGAGAGCTGATCTTGGGTATGAGTGTGATAAACTCATCATTGATACTAGTGACATCTAACGTACCTTCATAGAACTGTTCACATAGGGCGTAAAAGTCAGGACGAATAATGGGCCAGCAGGCTTTCAAAAATGCCCCACTAAAGCCATCTGGGCCAGGAGCGCGGTCCGGAGGCATACCTTTTACCACATTATCGATTTCCTCATGTGAAAAAGGAGTGGTAAGTTGATCAAGATTGGTGGCTCGGGGTATAGGGTTTGGAAGATCAAGTTTCATGTCTGAGGGGGAGACCGTACCCAGCCGGTTTTTGTAAGTTTGAAACAAGAGGGCCTCTTTTGCGGGATGATTATCAACCAGTGTGCCATCCTCAAGCTGGAGGGAGGAGATATTATTTTGTCGATAACGTTCCGTGGCCACTGCTTGGAAAAATTTGGAGTTTTCATCACCAAACTTGACCCAACGAATAGTACAACGCTTCTTCCAATAGAGTTTTTGATATTTGAGCAGTCTCAACAAGTGTGACTTTAGTATACGTCTGAAGTTCATTTCTGGGGTAGAAAGGATTCGTTTATTTTCCAGCTCGTCTAAATCTGCCAGGACATCATTACAGTTCATGATGGCCACTGATAGACAAGAGATATTCTTACTCCAGATTCTGAGAGCGTGTCGAAGAGCTTTGAATTTTCAGCAGAGCATTGTGGCAGCATTTGCGGTCCTTACTGGTCGTTCCCAAACCTCTCTAACTATGTCCATAAACCCTGGGTGTAAGGTCCAGTAGGCTTCAAAGTGAAAGAGCCTGGATCGGGGGATTTTGGTCTCGATGGTGACAACGCAAGGGATGTGATCAGAAACGGGCTTGCCAAGAGGTTTAACGAGCGTCTTAGGATATACGTTAGTCCAGTGCAAGGATGTGAAGAACCAATCGATTTGCTCAAGTAGAGGATCGGACTGCATATTACTCCAAGTGTAGGTTCTACCTTTCACAGGGAGCTCAATCAGTTGCTGCTGACGAATGATGTCATTGAACATAATCATGTCGTGAACATTACCCCCAGGTTTATTACGATTGTCTGGAGTTCTCATGTAGTTAAAGTCGCCCAAAAGTAACGAGTCTTGGTTATGGGGTATTTGAACAGTGTACAACCATTGTGTGAAGGCATCTCTGTCTGTACCAGTGAAAGGCCCGTAAATATTAACTAACGTCCAACGTTGAGAGGATTGTGTGCTTATGAAATCGATGGCTAGCGCAAAAGGATCAGACGAGAGTACTAAACCAGAGAAAACCGAGCTTTTCCAGATTGTAAGTAGCCCCCCAGAGGTGCCACACGAAGGGACAAAAGCAAAATGGTCAAATTGTCTAGGACAACAAGTTTTAATATAAGCAAAAGTAACCTCAGACATCTTAGTCTCCTGAAGACAAACGATAGCACAACCACTAATAGAGATAGCATTACTTAGAGCCAGTCGCTTCTTCTCAGAATTGAGCCCACGAATATTCCATGAGAGCACATTCCAGCAGCTCAGCGACGTCATGTAGAACTCCGATATTAAGCAGAGGTGTGAGAGAGATCGTCTCCCTGATCATGACTGGCAATCAAAGAAGCAGAGGATTCGGGCACGGTAGCAGTTTCAGCAAGCAGGGCTTCTTCACAGAGTTCAGTAGCAGGTATAGCACATCTGTTAATTCCAATGGATTGTAGAGTGACTATAGGAGTTGGGGGCGGGACCTCACCAGCAAGAGTAGCAGTAGATATAGATGTGCCAATAGACGGGATGACACGGGGTTTAACTTTGGAATTGTTCTTGCGACTGTCAGAGAGGGGAGGAACCTTGAACCCATCGTACTTGTTGGAGTGGAGACTGCGGCGCACCGAAAGGGTTCCGGGGGTCCATCGGGAGGGTCCACCTGCCCCGGAGGGCCCTATGGGCTGAATATGGAGGGGAACCAGCCCCTAGGTGGGCTGGGCGCCAAACCCCCCTAGGGCCCATGCGCCTAGGGTTTAGGGGAAATCCTAAAGGGGGCGCCCCCCTTAGCTTGGGGGGCAAGCCACCTCCCCTTGGCCGCCGCCCCCTCTAGATCCATCTGGAGGGGCCGCCCCCTCTCCCTTGCCCCTATAAATAGAGGGAAGGTGGGAGGGCTTCCGCACCCTTCCAGGGTAGGACAAAAGATGTCATGCAAGTTCTTTTCCATAAGCACGTATGACTATATTTGGAATACATGCCTACATTATATTGATGAATTGGAGCTAGTTCTGTGTCACCCTAGGTTATGAATGTTGCATGATGAACCGCATCCGGCATAATTCTCTATCACCGATCCATTGCCTACAAGCTTTCCATATATTGTTCTTCGCTTATTCACTTTTTCGTTGCTACTGTTACCATCACTATAAAACCCAAAAATATTACTTTTGCTACCGTTACTTTTTGCCACCGTTACCACTATTATCATATTACTTTGCTACTAAACACTTTGCTGCAGATATTAAGTTATGCAGGTGTGGTTGAATTGACAACTCAGCTGCAAATACTTGAGGATATTCTTTGGCTCCCCTTGTGTCGAATCAATAAATTTGGGTTGAATACTCTACCCTCGGAAACTGTTGTGATCCCCTATACTTGTGGGTTATCAGATGACCCGGTGAGTGACCGGTCAAAAAAATCACCCCAGATGGGCAGCTCAAACGAGCCTCAAACACACGGGCTGACCGGTGGCCCTCATATCCAGCCCAAATGTAGGGCGGATATGGGGGCGGTCGGGCTCGTCCACCACATTGGACCCGACAACCCTAGCCCACCGCAAATTGCACCAATTCCAACCCCTTGACTGTCGGCGTTCTGGGAATGGGGGTCCCCAGACATGCCTGCCTGCAGCCTGCGGTGTGGCTCAAGTGGGGGCCCAGCGTGGCCCATCTTCATCAGCTCAAGTTCAAGACCCTCGCGAGGGGCCAAGCCTCGCGGGGCGGATGACACAAAGCTTCCTATGAGCCAGCCTCATCAGGCAGGCTCGCGAGGAGGCGGAGAGATCAAGGCGGGGATACCTCACGAGGAGCCTGTGACACAAGCCATGACGATCGAGACCAGGCGGGCGCCGGCCTGCGCAGTGTCCTCGTTTCCCCTTTGGTGCAAAGGGGGCAAGCGCAGGCCAAGGCATCAGGCGAAGGTTACCATTCCGGTGCAACAAGACCAAGACCAGCAGAGCGGTAGGACGGAGGTCACCGTGGAGCCCAAGACGGCGTCATCACCAGTGCTTTTGGCAGCCGAAGACCATCTTTGGTCAGGATAACTTGTACTATATGTTCCCCTTCAAAATGGCCAATTGTTGGCGCCCTTCCCGCTCATTATTTGGGGAGAGGCCCAGGGCCTCTATAAGTAGAACTAGCCACACAGAGTAGAGGGAGATCTAGAAATCTGGTAGAGCCCTAGCAGAAAGAGAAAGAGAGGCGACTGAACTCACCCTAGTAGTTCATCGCACCAGCTCAAGAACACCTCTCGCGAGGCTGTTCTTCCCTTGTACTATTCATCATCAACCCGTGAGGCAATCCACCACAACACACACTGGAGTAGGGTATTACACCACAACGGTGGCCTGAACCAGTATAAACCTTGTGTCCCTTGTGTTGTTCGTTGTTTCCAGCCTAGACCACGCGAGGAGATTGGACGTAGATCGGTAGGGGAGAGATCTCCGCGCGCACCCAGTGTTCGAACCTCAAGGGTCTGCCGGAACCCGAAATCCGACATTTGGCGCGCCAGGTAGGGGTGCGCCGGAATATTTCTTCCACTGTTCGCGTGTGATCTTCTGTCATGTCCATGGCTGACGCTCGTCAGGCTCGCGCCAAGCGCCGGGCTGCTCTCGCCACCCGCGTCGCCTAGAAGGCGCCCGTCGGCGGACGTCCTCGTCGTTCCCCGTCACCTGCCGCCACCGGCCCGGCGGGGAACGAGCAGCAGGCCTCCTCCCAGCATCCTTCGGTGTGGCGGGAGGGCCGCACCACCACACCGTCGCTGACTCCAGCCGCTTCGTCGTCCCATGCCCGTCGCGTCCCCACGGACGCGCACGCCGCGCTGCTCCTGGCAAGAGAACTCTTGCACTACCGCCCCGTCGACGACCTCTATGAAGACTGGCTCGCCCGCTTCACCGAGCTCATCAGCGCCGGAAGGGGCTCCCCCTTGCCGTCCCTCTCGTTGCCTCGCCCTTCATTCCGCACAGGAGGCAGGGATCAAGAGGCGCGTCCACCACCTCCTCTCCAAGAAGGCGCCCTGGCTCCAAGGCGCGCGGCCCCGGGGCGGGACCCTCCGCGTTCGGTGCCTGCACAGCAAGAAAGGAGTTGCCAAGAGATCCCTCATCCCCAAGAAGGTGCTCGCGCGCTCGCAGCACCGGCGCGCCAAGATCGCGTCCCTACACCTCCATGCCAAGACCCCGCGCTGCTCCAAGCGGTGGCGCGCGGTAATCCCCAGGAGCAAGCCCAGTACCAGCAAAAGGCACCGGTGGCCACAGCAGGCTGCCGTGCCCTCACCCCCAAGCTACGCGGCGTTCCATGGCCAGGCAAGTTCAAGCCTGACCTGCCCCCTCGCTATGATGGCATGGCGGACCCTGTGGAGTTCCTGCAGCTCTACGAGCTATGCATCGAAGCTGCCAATGGAGACGAAACGGTCATGGCGAACTGGTTTCGCATGGCGCTCAAGGACGGGGCCCGCACTTGGCTCCTGAACCTGGCTCCTGGCACAATCTCCTCCTGGGATGAGATGCGCACTCGCTTCATCGCCAACTTCCAGGGCACTCGCGACCGGCCCCCGGTCGTGAGCGATCTGCGCCGCATCAAGCAGCAGCAAGGAGAAACCCTGCAGAAATACATCCAATGCTTCAACAACGCTCGCCTCAAGATCCCCAAGGTGACTGAAGAAGCCATCATCTCGGCCTTCTCCGATGGCGTACGTGACATCAAGATGAAGGAGGAGGTAGCAATCCATGAAGACCTGTGCACATCCCTGGAGCTGTTCAACTTGGCGACCAAGTGCGCCAGGGCTGAGGAAGGGCGCCTTTCCCTCCTCGAACTCCTGGCTGCCGACCCAGAAGAGAAAAATCCCAAGGCCAAGGACATGAAGCGCAAGGGGGCTGCCGTGCTTGCAGCGGAGCCAGACACCAAGTGAGGCAGGGATCAGCCTGAGTCATCCAAGGGCAGCCGGTACTGCGTGTACCACGACCTCCACACCCACAACACCAACGAATGTCAAGAGCTCAGGGCCGTGAGAGATGGCCGTGTCGGCCGACGCCCCGAGCGCAATGATAGGGGCTATGGCCGAGGAGGAGGAAGAGGTGCCGGAGTCCTCCTGATGCTTTGCTCCCTAGTCATCAGCAATGTGCAGGTCATCAGGACCCCCATTGACGGCGGAGCAGGACTTAACGTCCTGTCCATCGAGACGTTCGACAATCTCCAAGGCAGGTTCGCCTTCCAGTCACCTTAGGGCAGCGCAACAACTACAACACCGAGCTCATCAACTTCGACGTCGCCACATCTGTCTGCCATACAAAGCCATCCTTGGGTACCCAGCCCTAGCCAAGTTCATGGTAGTGACTCACCATGGATACAATGTCCTCAAGATGCCAGGAAGCGGTGGAGTCATCACCGTACCTTGTGAAGAAAGGGACGTAGTGTGTTCACTTGAGCGCATGTTCCAAGCCGCAGCAATCGAAGACCCAAACCGTAGAAACGGAAGACTTCCCGAGGCGACCCCCAAGAAGAAGAAGGCTTCGCCTGGCCCAAGCCATAAGGAGGCAAGCGCCTCCGGAGGTGTTGGGTCAGGATCTGCGCCCAATCAGGGAGCGCCACCCTCTCTCGCATAGGAAGGCGTGCCCGGCGCCCTCCTCGGGCAGGCCTCGGGGGCTCTTTCTGGGAGAGCCGCCGACTTTGCCAAGGTCGCGGGGGAGGCGCTCGGGCACCACTTGGAGGGGTGCTTCCAGGCACATTTGCCTCAGGAAGGTACAAGGCAAGGAAGACCAAACCCTCAGGAGTTCATCGCAAGCAACACCCAGGAGCTACAGGAGTCGAGAGTCATGCGCGGCAGCCGCCACTTGCCCGCCGTGGCCCCACATCCAGGCGAGGATGGTGGGCTACACGTCTGCATCGACGTGCCAGGGCTCAATCGAGCCACGTCTCAGGAGTGCCTCTGGCCTTCACGCGTGGGGCGTTGTGAGGGTCCACCTCATAGCTACGTTCGCATGCCTTGCGTCCTGCCGAACGCGGTCGCCGCTCATCAGCGCATGCTGAGGAGCATTCTGGAGGCTCAGGAGGTCAGACACTGCGCGGTCCTGGCAAAGATGGAGATGGCCTTCGGATACCCACCTGTGCCCCCGGAGCCTCCCGAGGCTCTTGGGCCTGGGGGCTCATGAGGGTCGACGTCTTCATCGCGCATCGCCCGCTTCTTCAACATCACTCCGTCTTCAATAGCACCAGGTGACATCTTTCTAAGTTCCATTTTTAGCTGGGAGCACCCACAGGGCCGCATCATTCCCAGGTCGCGTGTGTCCGTCCCTGTGGCATGTATCCATTTTGCTTATGCTCTTTACTTATCTTGTTGGGGGCGCCCCTCGGGCTGCATCATCCCCGAGCTGCTCGGGCCTGGCCCAGCGGCGTTTGCTTTTCTTGTGTCTAATTAAAATGAATTTGCTCTTTCGCGCTCAATTATCACCTGCTGGTTATCGCGGACTTCTTCGCTTTCATGCAAAGCGCTTGCACGTTAAAAGGGGGGTACCTGAGCATCGCGACTCATGGACTCCTACTGGCTCTCCAGCCCTCACCCCCTGGCCTTGACCCACGGCATCGCAATCTGTCATACCAGTGGCGGCTGAGCTCGCTCGAGGGCCGGGACCTGAGGACATAGAGCATTTGCATTCTAACCACCCTGCAGGAACACACCATTGATAATGGCCCAGAGCCAGGCGCAACCAGCCTCAAGGTAGGGCCTCGTGAGTCCCGCGCTGGCTCATGAGTGCCCAGATACACCTCTCCTAGCCCTACCGTGCCGGCCACGTGTCAGGGCGGGGCTGTACACGCCCCGGGGGCTCCTCCTGGAGGGGAGCCCCCTCCCACGTACTAGTGGAAGCACCATGCTCTGCGCTGGCTGACGACACTGCCGAGGAGCGGCTATGCCTGTACACATACGGAAGCGCTATGTGTCGGGTGGTAGGATCGACATATGCCAACGGGTGGCTTATCATTGCGGGGGCCAAAAGAACGTCGCCGGTGCCTGGAAACGGGATGAGGCGTAGGCATGCACGCCGGCGAATCTTACCCAGCTTCAGGGCTCTCCGGGGAGATAACACCCCTACTTCTGCTCTGCGGGGTCTCCGCATGGTTACTAAGTTCACAGGTGGCTACAATGCTCCTTGAGCTGTTTGGGGAGGAAGGAGGAAGAAGGGCTTAGCACAGCCCGTCTCCTCTCCTTGTACGTGTCTATGTCTAGAGAGAGAGTTCCACCCCTTTGCATGGGTGCACCGGGGGGTTTATATAGGCCTACCCCCCGGGGGTACAATGGTAATCCGACTGGGCGCGAGGCCCAGCTGTCGGTGACTATGTTCGCCGGCTTCTCCGCCGGCTTCTAGGGCCCGCCGGCTGGTGGGTCCCGTCGACTGCCGGCTCCTGGGACGACAGGCCGGCCCCACCGGCCAGGGCCTTGTCGGCGGCCGGTTACTGTTGCTCCGTGTTTGTTGGCGCAGGCTTGGTCGGGGTAAGCGTGGCTACAGTAACGCCGCCTTGGCGGGCGATTACTGTAGCCCCGCCGTACCTTGTCTTCTTAATGGGCGTCCCCTTCGGGGAAGGTGGCAGGCCGGCTGCGAGAAGCCGGCCCTCCGTCTTGCCGGCTTGAGAGGAGGGGTGGCCGCCTTCGGCATCTCTCTGCCTGAAGGGGCCCACCGCCTCGGGGGCCACACTGGCGGCCCGTCGTGGACGGCGTCAGAGCCGCCGAGACTACAGTGCCGCGCCGGGCGGGCCGCAGTTGCCCGCACGACGCGCTGTACCAGGCGTGCTCCGGATTTTGGGGGTGGCAGGCTCCACTGTAGCCACGCCCTGCTTCGTCATCACAGGGTGGGCGCGTACATCGCGGGTACGGCGTTGACTGCTTTGTCGGAGCCGGCCCTGCGATAGCCGGCCGTGCCATAGCCGGCCTAGTCATAGCCGACCCTGCCGCAGCCAGCCATGTCGTAGCCGGCCCTCTATAGTTTTCTTTGCGGGGGTAGAAGGAGCGGGCCGCCCCCCAAGCCGGCCAGGAAGTTAGCCGGCTAGGGGGGAGCCGGCCTAAGTCTTGAGTCTTCTTATGAGCCGGACGGGCTCACAATTTTTTCTGAGGGGCCAGGGGAAGCCGGCTGGGCTACCCGTGGCTATTTACCCCGACAGTAGTCCCCGAAGGCGGGCGAGCTTCATGGCAGATGGAAAGACGGGAAGCTAGGCCGGCTTCACACCGTGAGGGGCCGACTGCGTTGTTGCAGCCGGCTTCAGAATGCTTTTCTTTATTAGGGCGACCGTGGTTGACCCGCGGGCCGGCCGCGGGCCCCACGACGAGCCACGTGGCGGGGAAATCCTGCCGTCGCACGCGCGCGACGGGACGCCGCCGCAGGTCCGGGCCCGCCACTCCCCGGCCTCGGCCCGGGCGCAGATCTTCTGTGGCCCGAGGGGGCTGCTCGCCTCCCCGCGGCCGTTACCTTGCGCCATCAAGGCGCGTAATTAACGCGAGCGTGGGGGAGATGGGCACGATTGATCCCCACGATCCCCCACGCCACGCCTCCTCGTCTCCGGCGCACGCGCCTACAAGTAGGAGGGGAGGGGGAGAGGCACGGGCCTGCTCGCTCCCCCGCTCCCCATCCCCCTTGCTCTTCTTCTTCCTGCTCTTCTTCTTGCTCGACGCAGCTTCGCGCCGTAGCCCTCCCACGTCGCCATGTCGCTGGCCTTGTCGAGCTCATGGGACGGGTCCAACGTCCACAACGAGCACATCAAGTTCCTCCGCCAGACCCGGCGTCTGCCCTCCGCCGACCTCGTGCAGGTGCGCCTGGCGCCCGCGAAGGAGATCTCGCCGGCGTCGGAGGAAGGCGAGCGCGTCGTCTTCCGCACGCACTTCCTCCGGGGCTTCGGCTTCCCGGCGAGCAGTTTCATGCGATCGTTTCTCGAGTTCTACAATCTTCAACCGCACCACGTCACACCCAACGCGGTGCTCCAACTCTCGGCCTTCGTCACGCTCTGCGAAGGGTACTTGGGGGTGCTGCCGATGCTGGAGCTCTGGGCGGAACTATTCCAGAACAAGCTCGGCACCGTCTCCGCCGGCGTGCCGGCTCCCTGCGGCGCCTTCATCGCGATGAAGAGGGCCTGCGACGACAACCCCTTCCCCCACATTCCTCTGATCCAGTCGGTCAAGCTGTGGCAAAAGTCTTACTTCTACATCAAGAACGTCGCCCGGCACGGCGACTACGTCAACCTGCCGGCTTATGTAGCCGGCCCGCCGACTGGGAAGCGGCGGACCTGGGGCTACCGGTCGAAGTCCCTTTCTCCAGCGGGGAACGCTTCCATCTCCCGGCTTCGGGTGATGATCCAATCGGAGGGTCTGCTTGCGTCCGACTTGGTAACCGCCTTCGTCGAGCGCCGGATCTTGCCTCTCCAAAGCCGGCCGCACATGATGTGCCAGATGAGCAGCCGGTTCGATCCCTGCCGGCTGAGTACCTGGGAGATGCCACACGCCGAGGTGGCTCTGATGGCGAACTACGTCGCCAACTTGAAGCTCACCGACGAGTGGCAATTCGGCAAGGCGTCGTACTCCCGCGCCCAGCCTCCGCCTGTGGTAAGCTTTTCCTCTCGTCGTCTGCTGGCTTGGGATAGCCGGCTTCTGACCAGGCGACCATTTTTCTCTTTTCCTTTATCAGAATCCTCTCCTCCCGCTGCCAGCCGGGGCAGCCGGAGTCGCCCGTGAGTACGCCCCGGACCGCACGGTGGATGACCCCGACGACCCGGATCTCTCCGCCGTCGCCATGGAGGACGCCGCCACGGGGGGTGCCGCCGAGCTCAGCGGCACCGGGCTCTCGGCCAGCTTCGACGACTGGCCGGACGACTTCGAAGCCGGAGAACTCCCTCGCCGCCAGTCGGCAACCGACTGCCGCGGCGCGAGCTCGTCCGCCGCGCCGACTGCCGGCGGCGGGAAGGGAAAACGCCGGGCCGCGCTCCCGCTCTTCGGAAGCCGGCCGAAGAAACCGAAGGCCTCCGCCGCGGCCACGAAGCGCGAGGAGGTGGCGGCGAAGGCGGCCCGCTTTCGGAAGGCGGTGAAGAAGCCCCCGTCAGTTTCCGCGTAAGTCTAGTAGCCGCCTGCGTGCTTGTTATTCTGAAGTTTTCTTTCCTTGAATGTTTTCTGATTTCCTGAGCAGGGCGCCGCTCTCCCTCGAAAGAGGCCCAGCCGGCTCCGTGGTCGGGCCGGGCGCCGGCTCTTTAGGGTCCCGCCGAGTGGACCCCCGCGCCGAACTTGACGCAGCCACGCAGCGCAACGCACGCGAGGCGCGCCGAGAGAGGGAGGCGGCCGAGCGGGCGACGGCGGAGCGAGAGGCCGCCCAAACGGCGCCAGGGCGAGCGAGCGCGGCGGCCGAGGCTCCATCGGAGCGGGCGGCCGTGGAGGCGGAGGTGGAAAGCGCGCGCAGCCAGACTCCGCTGCTCGCCATCCCCCTCCAGACCTTGGATCCGGACGTCCCTCTGCCCACGGCGGAGGAGATTATCCCCGAGCAGCCGCCGGTGCAGAGGGGCGAGGTCGTCGAGGGATCCGCCGAGAGGACGTCGCCGGCAGCGCCAGCCGGAGCAGGTGAAGGCGGCCGATCATCGGCGGTGCCGGAGGAGCCGGCCCGGGCTACACCCGAGGCCGGAGCCGGTCTTGAGATCGAGCCGGCGGCGGACCGGCCCGCCGGAGGGGGCACGGCCCCGCCAGACACGCGCCGAGCCGCGGGAGCCGAGCGGACGGCAGATGCCCTGGAGGCGGCCAGCTCCGCCACGTCCGGGTGGACTCCCAGCGGAGGGAGCGGCGAGCTGAACGTCGCGGCCCAAGAGGTTCGGAGCCGGTTGCAGGCGCAGGCCGGCCTCCTGAGGCAATTCACTCAGGAGTTTCTGTCGACGCGGTCTGCAATCCGGGTAAGTCTTCACTCCTTGACCGCTCTGGTCCTTTGAATTTTTTCCGTGGGGGCGCGCTAGCGCACCCACTGGGTGTAGTCCCCGAGATCCGGGCCGACTGCAGCTCAGTCGGGTCGGATCTTACTAGACGACTATGTTGACTGTTTTTTCTGATCTTCAGGATTATCACAACTCTCGCGCGGCCGCCTTCAACTCCCAGGCTCGGGAGCTAAGCCGGAGGACCGAAGACCTCGCCAGCAGCCGGCGTAAGTGTCTTGTCATGGTTAACTTCTCGTGGGGGCGCGACAGCGCACCCACCGGGTGTAGTCCCCGAGATCCGGGCCGACTGCAGCGCAGTCGGGTCAGATCTTTCCTGACGACTTTCCCTTTGCTGATTTTTCTCTTTATTTCTTGCTCGTGCAGAGGCCAACGCCAACTTGCGGAGGGAACTCGGCGTGGTGCAGGCCGCTCTTCGTGCCAAGGACGCCGAGTACGCTGATCTGGCTCAAGAGCGCGACCGCCTGGCAACGAAACTGGCCGACCAGGAGAAGAGCCACAAGGCGGCCCTGCAAAAAGCGCAGGACGACGAGGCTACCCTGAGGGCAGAGTTCGAGGCCAGGGAGGCGAGCTGGGCCGAGACGCGCCGGGCACTGGAAGAAGGCTTCGGCCGGGTCGAGGATCTTATTGACGGTAGGCTGTCTTCCTTGCTCTTCTTCCAATCGCCGGCCGCCTATGGTTTTGTTTTGACTTGTGTTTGCTGTCTTGCGCAGAGTACTTCCTCGGCCAGTCTGTCCAAGCCGCCCAAGCCATCGAAGCCTACCGCGAGGAGCGCCGTCAAGCCGGGGTCGTGATTCCGCCGGATGCGAACCGGACATTGTCGGAGCAGCTTATCGCCATCCAGGCGCGGCTGCAGCCGGCCCACCGGTTGCTCCGCCGACTCCAGCGCGTCGGGGCGACGATGCTGGCCGCGCTCTGGCCTGGCCAGGCAATTCCCCGGACCCCAAGCCGGACGGCCGACTGGCTCGAGGTCACAGTCGGCCGCTTCGAGGCCTGGAAGGCGTCCGCGGCCCGTCTTGGAGCCGGGCGCGCGCTGGAGTTCGTCCGCGCGTGGTACCCAGGGCTAAGCCTGGACCAGCTGCGGACGTGGCGGTCGGAAGCCGACGCCGAACTGGAGGAGGTGCGGCCAGCGATTGCGCAGCGCGCCTCGACGATCGCCGAGTGCACCGACACCAGCGTCTTCGCGCCGGAGCTTAACGACGATGGCGCCGCCCAGCCGGAGGAATGGTTCGGGCTGAACCCGGCGGACGGCGAGGACTCGGCGGAAGAGATCGCCTCTAGCGACGAGGGCGAAGACGACAAGGAAGAGGACAGCGAAGATGCCGAGCCGACTGGTGGGGCGGCCGACCGTCCCCCAGCCGACCGTGCCTCTAGCAACGAGCCACGCAGGAGCGCGCCCTCTGCCGAGGCGACGATCAAGCCGAGGTTCGTCAGTCGGCCGCTCCTTCAGCCGGCGCGACTACCTCCGCCACCTAATCCAGCTCATCTGCGGCCCCGCCGGCTTGAACTGCCTTTCGTTTCGTCCCTGTCTTTCTTTTTGGACAAGTTTAAGTTTCTGCAATTCCACCCACTTGGGGTGTATCGAACAATGCTGAATGTCGACCTCTCTGGAGGCTTTTTGTGTAAGATATTAATATGCGCATGTGTTGGCGTTCATCCGAGTGTACTTTTGGTCCTTAGGCTCTTTCCTTTGCCACCTTCCCTCTTTGGGAAGGCAAGTACTTGAGTTTTCTTGGATTTGAAGTAGACTGAATGTAAGCCGGCCGGCCGGCTACTCTGGTAGTCAGTCGGCGGGAGGCAGCGAGCCGGCTTTTGTTATATATGCGATCCTGTTTGGTCCCTAGCCGTTTTTCATGTGCGCACCCTTTCCGGTTGGTGGCTCTTGCCAGTCGGGCAGTCGGTTCTTCGAGCTGCGATTTCGGCAAGAGCCAAGCCTGGGTGTCGACACATTACTTGTCTGACTGCGGGTAAGGTTCTTGATATAACTCTAGTCGGCCAGTCCCCGGGCCGACTCGTCGGACCCGGTACCGGACAAAATAAATGAGAAGATAATACCATACGCATGATAACTTTCATTCATAAAACAACGGGTGGCAGTCCCCGAGTCTTTCTCGGGGAGCCTACTGTATCATACTAAATACAAAAGTGGGTATGACACATACTGCGCTTTAACTGTAAAACTTTCGAAGGAGGTTTGCGTTCCATGGTCGCTCCGACTCCTTGCCGGAGTCGTCTCTCTTGCGTGCCTTTGGCTTCTGCGCGTCGATGAGGTAGTAGGCGTCGTTGCCCAAGGCTCTGCTGATGATGAAGGGGCCTTCCCAGGGGGCTGCGAGCTTGTGCTGACCGGCTGTCCGCTGGATCAGCCGGAGCACGAGGTCGCCCTCCTGGAAGGATCTTGGGCGGACCCTCCGGCTATGGTAGCGGCGCAGACCCTGCTGGTAGATAGCGGACCGGCCGAGGGCTAACAGCCGGGCCTCTTCCAGCAGGTCGATGCCGTCTTCTTGTGCTTCTTTGGCTTCCGCTTCCATGTACATGGTTACCCGAGGCGAGTCGAACTTGATGTCTGTTGGGATGACCGCCTCGGCACCATATACAAGGAAGAAGGGAGTGAAGCCGGTTGATCTGTTGGGAGTAGTGCGCAGACTCCATAGGACAGCCGGCAGCTCATCGAGCCAGCAGCCGGCTGAACGCTCCAGGGGTACGACCAGTCGAGGCTTGATGCCGGACAGAATGAGGCCATTTGCGCGCTCCACCTGGCCGTTTGACTGTGGGTGGGCGACTGATGCAAGGTCCAGCCGGATACCTTGCGCAGCGCAGAACCGTGCCAGGGCACCTTTGGCAAAATTCGTGCCGTTGTCGGTGATGATGCTGTGCGGTACGCCGTACCGGGTTGTTATATCTGCAATGAACGTCACTGCAGTCGGCCCATTCAGCTTCTTGATCGGCTTCGCCTCGATCCACTTGGTGAATTTGTCAACGGCGACGAGCAAATGAGTCATGCCGCCATGCGCCGTCTTGAATGGGCCCACCATATCCAACCCCCAGACGGCAAAGGGCCAGGTGATGGGAATGGTCTTGAGTGCCGAAGCCGGCATGTGTTGCTGCGAGCTGAAAAGCTGGCAGCCTTTGCAGTGTTTGACTAGCTCTTTGGCGTCGTCCAAAGCAGTCGGCCAGAAGAAGCCGTGGCGGAAAGCTTTGGCGACCAGTGACCTTGATGCGGCGTGATGGCCGCATTCTCCTTGGTGTATATCCCTGAGGATCGCGATGCCCTTCTCCTGCTCGACGCATCGCTGCAAGACTCCGGTGGCACTGCGCTTGACAAGCTCTCTGTTGACGATTGTGTATGCTCCAGCCCAGCGCTGGACTTGTCTTGCTTCGTTTTTGTCAGCTGGCAGGTCATGGTTCACCAGAAAGTTGCGGATGGTTTGGGCCCATGATGGGGCGGCGACCTCCTCAGCCGCCAATGTGGCCAGAGCCACCAGGGTGGGTGGGTTGGGCAGTGCAGCGCTGGAGTCGGCCGCCGCTTCCTGTGCTGAAGAAGTCCCCGGGCCGGCTACAGCAGCCCCCGGGCCGGCTGCCGCAGTTCCCGAGCCGAATATTGAAGTCCCCGGGCCGGCTGCTTGATTCTTCGAGCCGGACCCGGCCCCCTCGGGGTTAGGCGGCACGAAAATGGAATCGGACTCCAGAGACGGCCTGATTGAAGGCTTGAGGAGGCGCTGCAGGGCGACGCCGGCTGGTATTGCTTGCCGCGTGGAACCTATTCGAGCCAGGGCGTCAGCCGGCTCGTTGTCGGCCCGCGGCACGTGAAGGAACTCACATCCGTCGAAGTATCCGCTGATTTGCTGTACCAGGAAACGGTAGCTCGCCATGTTTGCGTCCTTGGTGTCCCAATCGCCAGAGGACTGCTGCACCACCAAATCCGAGTCGCCATAGCACAGGATCCGGCGAATACCAAGCTCCTTGGCCAGCCGGAGCCCGTGTATGAGTGCCTCGTACTCGGCGACGTTGTTGGAGGCGGCGAAGTGGATCTGCAGCGTGTATTTGAGCTTGTCGCCCTTTGGAGAAGTTAGGACGACGCCGGCTCCCAAGCCGGTGCGCATCTTTGATCCGTCAAAGTGCATTCGCCAATGGGTGGAGTCGGGCACCGGCGGTAAGTACTGGGTCTCGGCCCAGTCGACGAGGAAGTCGGCCAACGCTTGCGTCTTGATGGCGGTGCGGGGTTGGTAGAAGATGGTGTAGGGGGCCAGCTCGATGGCCCATTTGGCTACCCGGCCGGATGCATCCCGGCTGCCTATGATGTCGGCAAGCGGGGCAGTGCATACGACCGTGATGGGATGCTCTTGAAAGTACGGCTTCAGCTTCTTGGCGGCGAAGTACACGCCATAGCACATCTTCTGATAGTGCGGGTAATTTTGTTTCGAGGTGGACAGCACCTCGCTCAGGTAATAGACTGGTCTCTGCACCGGCTGGGCTCGGCCTTCTTCGGGGCATTCGACCACAATGACGGTGCTGACCACCCGGCTGGTGGCGGCAATATATAGGAGCATGGGATCCTTCTCAGTCGGTGCCACCAAGACAGGCGGCGTGGACAGCATTTTCTTCAGCTCGTGGAAAGCTTGGTCGGCCTGGTCGTTCCACTCGAAGTGAGTGCTCTTCTTCATGAGGCGGTAGAGGGGGAGAGCCTTTTCTCCGAGCCGGCTGATGAAGCGGTTAAGATAGGCCAGGCACCCGGTGAACTTCTGAATCTCTCTGAGCTTGGTTGGGACCGCCATCCTCTCGATGGCTTTGATCTTCACAGGGTTGCACTCTATGCCGCGTTCAGAGACCAGGAAGCCTAGGAGCTGGCCGGCTGGTACTCCGAACACGCATTTCTCTGGGTTGAGCTTGATTCGGAACCGGTGCAGGTTCTCGAATGTCTCCTTCAAGTCTTCCAGCAGGGTGCTACGCTTCTCCGTTTTCACCACAACATCATCCACGTAAACGTGGGCATTCTTGCCGAGCTGCGTGAGGAGGCACTTCTGCATGCAACGCTGAAACGTGGCGCCGGCATTCCTCAAGCCGAACGTCATGGTCAGGTAGCAGAAGGCCCCAAACGGCGTGATGAAGGAGGTTTTCAGTTGGTCATCCGGGTTCAGCTTGATCTGGTGGTATCCCGAGTAGGCATCCAAAAAGATCAACAGCTCGCATCCGGCTATGGAGTCTATTACTTGATCGATCCTAGGCAGAGCGAAGGGATCCTTTGGGCAGGCTTTGTTGAGGCTCGTGTAATCTATACACATGCGCCACTTGTTATTCTTCTTCAGCATGAGAACCGGGTTCGCGAGCCATTCGGGGAAGAAAACTTCCATGATGATGCCGGCTGCAAGGAGCCGGGCTATCTCCTCCCCTACGATCCTTCTCTTCTCTTCTGACAGTCGGCGGAGGGGCTGCTTGACTGGTTTGGCATCCTCTCGCACGTGCAATTTGTGCTCGGCGAAATCCTTCGGAACACCCGGCATGTCCTTGGGGGACCATGCAAAGATATCCCGATTCTCACGGAGGAAATCGGCGAGCTCGCCTTCCTATTTGCTATCTAGGCTCGCCCCAATGACGGCGAACCTCTCGGGGTGCTCGGGGTCGAGCTGTATCTTCTTGGTCTCCTTGGCCGGCTGGAAAGATCCTTGGGCATCATACTCCTTGGAGTCGGCGGGTTGGTTTAGCTGCTTGCTGGCCAGGGCCACGACCCGGTCCAGCGTCTTCCTCTCGGCTGCGATCACGAGGGATTCGGCCAGCCGGCTGCTGGCCGCGGCGCAGTCGGCGGACTTCTTGTAGTCGCCGGCGATGGTGATGACGCCCTTAGAGCTCGGTATCTTCATCTTGAGGTAAGCATAGTGGGGGACCGCCATGAACTTGGCCAAGGCGGGTCGGCCAAGCAAGGCATGATAAGGGCTATCCAGGTCCACCACCTCGAACCAGATTGCTTCCTGGCGGAAATGATCCTTGCCCCCAAAGAGTACATCGATCTTGAGCTTGCCGATGGGGGCGCAGGACAGTCCGGGTACGATGCCGTGGAACACCTTTCGAGTCGGCGCAAGTTGCTTGGCCTTGACGCCCAGCTTCTCCATGGTGTCGCGGTACAGGATGTTGATGCTACTTCCGCCGTCGATCAGCACGCGGGAGAAGCGTGCGGCGCGCGTATCCGTAGCGAGGGTGGCCTCCAGGACCAATGCGTAGGAGCCGGGGGAGGGCATCACCTCTGGGTGGTCGGCCCGGCTCCAGCTGATGGGTTTCTCCGACCAGTGCATGTGGCCGGCTGGGCTGGTAGCGGCCATGTTGACCTCCTGTTGCTCTCGGCGCCTGCTGCGCCGGTCTTCGGGCTGGCTCGTGAAGATGACATAAGACGCTTGCTCGTCGGGGAACTCGTCCTGCATGGCGTCGACCGCGGGCCGGGCGGCTTTGGGCGGCGGAGCCGGCGGCGGCGGGCCGGCAGGAGGAGTCGGCGTGAGCCCTTCGCCCTTCGAGATTCGGGCGAGCCAGTTGCATTTGCGGGTCGTGTGGTTGGACGGCTTCGCGCCACTATGGAATTTGCACGGGGCATCAAGGGTTTGCTCGTAGGAGAAGGCCGGCTGCCAAGCCGGCCGACCGCCCTTAGGCTTCTTGGGCGCGGGCCGCCCTTCAGGCGACGCGTCTTCGACCGTGGCCACCTGCCGACTGGCGGGAGGCGGCGCAGGGCCCTTGCGTTTTTGATCGTTCTGGTGTTGGCGTCGGCCGCCGTCTCCAGCCGGTGCTTTGGGCGCCGGATTGAGTACCTTTCCGGATGCGTCCACCCGGAGCTCGGTCTTCATCGAGGAGTCGGCGGTGGCGTACTTGTCGGCGATGTTTAGGAGCTCGTCGAGGGTAGTCGGCTCATCGCAGAGAAGCTTGTGCTTGAGGAGGGTGCCCTCTCGGCACCCGGCGGTGAAGTATTCGATGGCTTGCACCTCATGCACCCCCTCACAGGAGTTGCGGAGCTCGGCCCAACGCGTCAGGTAGTCACGAGTGGACTCGGCTGGGCCCTGTACACACAGGGAGAGCTGTCTGGGCTTGGGAGCCCGCTTGTAGGTGCTGGTGAAGTTGCGAACGAAGGCTTCAGTGAAGTCCACCCAGCTGTTGATGCTGAGCGGCTTAAGGCTGTTAAGCCAAGTCCGCGCCGTGCCCTACAGCATGAGGGGCACGTATTTTACGGCAACGCGCCGGTTGCCATTGGCGATGCTGACGGCCGTGGAGTAGTCGGTCAGCCAGTCTTCCGGCTTCACCGAGCCGTTGTACTTAGGCATGTCTTTAGGAGCGAGAACCCTTTGGGGAAGGGCTCGTCGCGGATGCGGGGGCCGAAGCAAGGCGGGCCGACATCGTCTTCTTCTTCTAGCGCCAGAGATCGGGCCAGGCGGTCGATCCGGTGGCGGGCGTCGTTTTCGCCGATTCCCTCCCGGCGACCAAGCCGGCCGCTGAGAGTCGGGTGAGCCACGGGAGGCGGGGTAGGATATCTTTCTCCGCGAGTTCGAGGCGGAGGCGGGGTGCCCCGCCATTCCATGGCTCGGGGGCGGCCGTCCGCGTCTCGCTCGATGGAGACTTGGGTCCGGCTTTGGCTGGGAGCCGGCTCTTTCTCGCGCCGCGCGCGGGTGTAGCTGGTAGTCGGCGACCGGGAGGTCGCGCCGTGCTCGCGGCGCGGGGGAGGGCTTCCCGCGCAGGCGTCGGCCTCGTGCCATCGTGCGGCCGCATCGATTAGCTGCTGGATGCGCCGCGTCATATGGGGGAGATCTTCGGCTTCCAAGCCGTCTAGCTCGTCGACGGCCGCCTGGGCGGCGCGTAGGTTCTCGAGCGGGGTGGCGTAGACCGGGCGATCCACGCCGAGCGTGTCGGCGATGACGGCACCGCGTTGCCTGACGGCGCCGGCCCGGCTAGGGCCAGCCAGAGCCGGCGTGCCGAAGGCGGCGCGATCAGCTTCGCGCTGGTAGGCCTCGGTGAGGCGTCTTACGGAGGCCAGCCGCCGGCCCTCCGCGAGGAGAGCGAGGCGGCGTGCCTCCAGAACTTCGTCGTTGGCGTCAGCCGGAAGGGGGACGGACAAGTCTTGGGCTGCCGCGCGCGGGGAGTCGCGGGCGCCCTCGTCAGTCGGGCCGTCGAGGCCGATAACCATCACCTCGGGGGCATCAGAATCGCGATCGCCAGCCGGAGGGAGCGGGTCGTTGTAGACCGTGACGTTGGTGGGGAAGGTGTCGTAGGATGCCGCGTCGGAGTCGACGGGCATCGGGTCGGTGGAGCCAACCGACTCCAAGTCCGCAGCGGGCTCGCTGGAGATGTGGAGCTGGCTGAGGAGGTTGGCGAGGTGATATGTGCCCGCATCGGAGGCGAGCTCGTCGGAGATGCGGGCATTGTCGAAGAGGCTAGCGAGGCCGCTAGCCGCGCAGACGTCGGCGACGCCGTGCAGCGCGTCGCGGCAAGCGCCATCGGGCGAGCCGGGCTGGCTGCGCCCGCGAGGGAGGAAAAGGGTTCCCGTCCAGAACAGGTCTCCGGACGACGGTGCACCTGGCCCCACGGTGGGCGCCAAATGTCGGGTGGTAGGATCGACATATGCCAACGGGTGGCTTATCATTGCGGGGGCCAAAAGAACGTCGCCGGTGCCTGGAAACGGGATGAGGCATAGGCATGCACGCCGGCGAATCTTACCCAGCTTCAGGGCTCTCTGGGGAGATAACACCCCTACTGCTGCTCTGCGGGGTCTCCGCATGGTTACTAAGTTCACAGGTGGCTACAATGCTCCTTGAGCTGTTTGGGGAGGAAGGAGGAAGAAGGGCTTAGCACAGCCCGTCTCCTCTCCTTGTACGTGTCTATGTCTAGAGAGAGAGTTCCACCCCTTTGCATGGGTACACCGGGGGTTTATATAGGCCTACCCCCCGGGGGTACAATGGTAATCCGACTGGGCGCGAGGCCCAGCTGTCGGTGACTATGTTCGCCGGCTTCTCCGCCGGCTTCTGGGGCCCGCCGGCTGGTGGATCCCGCCGACTGCCGGCTCCTGGGACGACAGGCCGGCCCCACCGGCCAGGGCCTTGTCGGCGGCCGGTTACTGTTGCTCCGTGTTTGTTGGCGCAGGCTTGGTCGGGGTAAGCGTGGCTACAGTAACGCCGCCTTGGCGGGCGATTACTGTAGCCCCGCCGTACCTTGTCTTCTTAATGGGCGTCCCCTTCGGGGAAGGCGGCAGGCCGGCTGCGAGAAGCCGGCCCTCCGTCTTGCCGGCTTGAGAGGAGGGGTGGCCGCCTTCGGCATCTCTTTGCCCGAAGGGGCCCACCGCCTCGGGGGCCACACTGGCGGCCCGTCGTGGACGGCGTCAGAGCCGCCGAGACTACAGTGCCGCGCCGGGCGGGCCGCAGTTGCCCGCACGAGCGCTGTACCAGGCGTGCTCCGGATTTTGGGGGTGGCAGGCTCCACTATAGCCACGCCCTGCTTCGTCATTGCAGGGTGGGCACGTACATCGCGGGTACGGCGTTGACTGCTTTGTCGGAGCCAGCCCTGCGATAGCCGGCCGTGCCATAGCCGGCCTAGTCATAGCTGACCCTGCCGCAGCCAGCCATGTCGTAGCCGGCCCTCTATAGTTTTCTTTGCGGGGGTAGAAGGAGCGGGCCGCCCCCCAAGCCAGCCAGGAAGTTAGCCGGCTAGGGGGGAGCCGGCCTAAGTCTTGAGTCTTCTTATGAGCCGGACGGGCTCACAATTTTTTCCGAGGGGCCAGGGGAAGCCGGCTGGGCTACCCGTGGCTATTTACCCCGACACTATGCTCCGCGCTGGTGATAAACAATTGAGGGCGGCCTACGGCCGTACCAACCTTAGGGAGCCCAGAGATCAGTGTCCAGCACCATCGCAATGCCTCCCCTCGGGAGCGCCACGTGAGGG
This sequence comes from Triticum monococcum, assembly GCA_034509565.1. NCBI lineage: Eukaryota > Viridiplantae > Streptophyta > Magnoliopsida > Poales > Poaceae > Triticum > Triticum monococcum. The sequence continues at coordinate 392,552,782 of CM067841.1, forward strand.
GGCTGGAGACGGGGGCTATGCCCGGGCCTCGCCTGAGCGCACGCCACCCAGCCAGGTCCCTCGGACCTGGTCGTCACGTGCCCCTCCCCGAGCAGAGCCAAGGTATGGAAACCCATTTGAACGTCAAGGGGGACTCCTGAGCATCGCGACTCAGGAGGCTAACTTGCCCCGCAGCCCCTCACTCCTTAGTCCCGTCCTAGTTTCCGGTCGGGGCTAACGCTGGGTGAGGTACGCGCGGGGCCGGGCCCTACCGACGCAGAATGATCAATCCACTCCTCGTTCCCCCGCTTTCCTACTTGTTGCTTGTTTGTTAAGGGGGACTCCTGAGCATCGCGACTCAGGAGCCTAACTTGCCACGTAGCCCCTCACTCCTTAGTCCCGTCCTGGTTTCTGGTCGGGGCTAACGCTGGGTGAGGTATGCGTGGGGCCGGGCCCTGCCGACACAGAGCGCGAGCAAGTAGGGGAGAAAAATGCAAATTCTAGGAAATTCAAAGCAAATATTACAAGCTATAGATTGTTTACGACGCCAAACACAAGTTTAAACGCCTCCGCGAGGCATGGTGCATGCTGCAGGAATAAAAATAGGACAGAAGCCGCGAAGGGATCACTCTCCAGTGGCGTCGCGAAGCTGGCGGCACCGCGCCCGGGCAGGATGCTGAAGGCGCAGAACCTCCCCAGCAAAGCTTCGGCTCGGCCTTTCACGGCCCCAGCGGCAGCGGTGGCAAGGTCGCCGCTCACGGGCTCCAGCAGGCTGTCGAAGTCGACGTTGGGGTCGCGCAGGTGGACGTGGCTGAGGACACGCGTCAGCGCCGCCGAAGACAGGGCACGCGCCTCGGCCTCGGCCGTGGGGCCAAGGCCGTCTATGACATCTTCAAGTGCACGGACCAGGAAGGGAAGCAGCTTGGCGGGGCCGTCCTTCGCGCCGGCCAACGGCTCCTCCAAGCCGCTCTCGTAAAGCGTCTTCAGCGCAGCACGAGCCCTCTTCTCCATCTTTGCGAAGGCCACCCGATCCTCCGCCAGGACCTTCGCCTTGGCGTCTAGCTCGGCCCTCTCCGCCTGCAGCGACCACTCTAGCGTCTCCAGTTCGCCATGGTGGTCATCGAGCTTGGCGTCCCGGTCCTTGACGGCAGCCTCCCGAGCCTTCATCTCCTTCTCTCTCTCCTGGCGGCCGTGGACCTCCTTGGCGAGCTCGTCGCGCAGGCCTTGCAGCTCGACCTCCAGCTCCTTGCAGTGAGCCTTGGCAGCCGCAGCATCGCCCAGGGCAGCATCGCGGGCGGCCTTCACTTGGTTGGCGGCCTGCTTCTCCCCATCGGAGGCCGCCACGGCCTGGCTCAGCGCTGCTCGGACGGAGGCAACAGAACGGGCCCAGCCGGAAGCTAGCTCGCGGTGCCCGGCCGCTAGGCGAGGGTCCGCACTCAGAAGATCCTCCCGTAGCTGGCTCAATTCGCAGGCGACCTGGTGCAGGACAGCGACAGAAGAAGCAGAAGAAGCGGGAACCGGCGGAGCGGGCGAAGAAGACGGCGGCGTGATCACGGCTTGGCAGGAAGCAACCCCCTGGGCCTTGGTCGCCCCGGCTGCAGCATCAAGCGCAGTCGACTCTAGGGTGAACGGGGCCACGGGGGCTGACACCTCGCCAAGGCATCCCAGTCAGCCTCGCGAGGACGATCGGACCAGGGAGGCGCGAGCCGTGCCATCTTCCTCCCCAGCGGACGAAGGCACCGCCCCGGCAGATGGACTCGCCCCAAGGAGGGCCGCAGAAGCCCCTCTCAACCTCTTCGTCGCAGGCACCGGCCTGACAAGAGAATATGGACGTCAAGCCTCGGCGGCAGAAACCAAGCAAAGCAGGAATCAAGCACTTACTGGTCGCCGCTCGCGGACCCAAGCAACCTCCCGGCGAACATGAAGCCCGAGAGCCTGCAGCTTGGGTCAGCCTCGGGAGGCCCACAAGCAGAAGCCACATCGGGAGGGCTGGGGCTGGCTTCAGACCGCCCAGGGATCGGAGCGGACCCGGGGGGAACCAGCCCCGACCTGCCCTTCCTTGTGACCAAGGGAGAGTCCTCCCCTCCTCGCCCGGTGCCGGCATCGTCGTCATCCGACATGGAGCGGAGGGCCCGAGACCTGAGCCGAGGGAAGGACTCCCCCGACTCCTCGCCAGTCGCCTCGAAGACAGGCTCTTCCTCCTCCGCCTCTTCTTCCTCCTCACTCCCGCTGGAGCTGCCGGAGGACACGTCCACCATCGCCAGCGCTGCAAGATCCTCGGGAGCTACCGCGGGCACCAGCCCCTCACCGTTGAAGGTGGGCATGGCGTTCACCACCTGCTCCCAGTCATCGTGAAGGAACAGGGGGACGGGGGTGCCCACCGGCTTCACCACGTCTCCCCCAACCAAGGAATGGAGGGCCACGACCAGATTCTCATCGGTTAGGGCCTCAGAGCTTAGGCGCAAGGCGGCGTCCGCTTCCCCAACCCTCCACAACGGGAGCGAGTGCTCCTGGAGTGGAGCCACCAGGTGCTCCAGGAACTCCCTCAGGAGCGAGGCCCCGGTCAGCTTCGCCGCCCCCAAGTTGCTTGGCCTCAGGTCCGCGTTCATCCTCTTCAGCACCACCTTCGCACGAGGGTCGACGAGCTCCGCACGGGACCACGCGTCGATGGCCTTGGGCTGCCCCGTAGGCAGCACTAGACGGGGGTGGAGGCGCCCGCATCCACCATGACCCACTTGCTCCGAAAGCCTTCGATCCTCTTCCCAGGCTTCGAGATAGCATTGGAATTGGAGTACGTGATGAAGTTCGCACATGCAGAGACATGGACACCAGAAATCCGGAGGGAAAAATAGTGACGCAACAAGGCCACCGAGGGCTTTACCCTGATGTGAGCCTCACAGTAGTAAGCAAAAATCGCCAGGAGAAGAACATAGTTGGGGTGGAGGTGTAGAGCCTGCAAGTTGTACTGGCGGAGAACAGCAAAGAAGAACTCAGAGAAAGGAGGCACCAGACCGGCGACAATGGCGCTCACAAAGAGCGGATAGAAGGTGCTCCCCTTGACTTCAGGATGGTCGGAACCGGCATTGAGCATAGTCGCCCCTTGCTGCCCTGCGCCACCGTCATCAGGCGCGTAAGGGCGAGGTTCTTCTTCGATAGGTTCGTGGAATCCAGGGCCGGCGAGTACCAGGCCTCGGTCGGGGACTTGTGAGGCGCCATGGCGTGCCGGATGAGAAGGATTGAGACAGATCTGGAGGATTTCGGAAGCAAGAAGGAGGAGAGCGAGAAAGGGGATCTGGAGCGAGGCGAACGGGAGCAAGGCAAGTAAGCCTGGCCCGGGCACCTCTTTTGTCAGATGGACAGTTGCCAAGGCATTGTGGGGAAGCGCAGACGCCCACGTCCAATCAGTCGCCACGCAGCGCCCAAGGCTGCAGGCTGTTAGGGCCCACGGCGCTTCGCGCTTGGCCCTTTGCTTCCCTGCTGGGCCAAGCCCGGGCGCGCCTTGGGCCGGGGGCTACTGTCGGTGTTCTGGGAATGGGGGTCCCCAGACTTGCCTGCCTGCGGCCTGCGGCGTGGCTCAAGTGGGGGCCCAACGTGGCCCATCTTCATCACCTCAAGCTCAAGACCCTCACGAGGGGCCAAGCCTCGTGGGGCGGACGAGAGAAAGCTTTCTCTAAGGCAGCTTCATCAGGCAGGCTCGCGAGGAGGCAGAGAGATCAAGGCGGGGATACCTCGCGAGGAGCCCGTGACACAAGCCATGACGATCGAGACCAGGCGGGCGCCGGCCTGCGTAGTGTCCTCGTTTCCCCTTTGGTGCAAAGGGGGCAAGCGCAGGCCAAGGCATCGAGCAAAGGTTACCATTCCGGTGCAATAAGACCAAGACCAGCAGAGCGGCAGGACGGAGGTCACCGTGGAGCCCAAGACGGCATCATCACCAGTGCTTTTGGCAGCCGAAGACCACCTTTGGTCAGGATAACTTGCACTATATGTTCCCCTTCAAAATGGCCAATTGTTGGCGCCCTTCCCGCTCATTATTTGGGGAGAGGCCCAGGGCCTCTATAAGTAGAACTAGCCACGCAGAGTAGAGGGAGATCTAGAAAGCCCTAGCAGACAGAGAAAGAGAGGCGACTGAACTCACCCTAGCAGTTCATCGCACCAGCTCAAGAACACCTCTCGCGAGGCTATTCTTCCCTTGTACTATTCATCATCAGGCCCTGAGGCAATCCACCACACCACACACTGGAGTAGGGTATTACACCACAACGGTGGCCCGAACCAGTATAAACCTTGTGTCCCTTGTGTTGTTCATTGTTTCCAACCTAGACCACGCGAGGAGAGTGGACGTAGATCGGTAGGGGAGAGATCTCCGCGCGCACCCCAGTGTTCGAACCTCAAGGGTCTGCCGGAACCTGAAATCCGACATTGACCTACCGAATCCATTTTCTCTCTCCTCTCTTCTTCCTCATCCACGACAGAAGTCTCGCGCTCCGCTGCCACCCTTGCTCCATAGTCATTCCGAGCCTATGTGCCGCTAGCACCGACGAAGTAGTGCTCTCTCCCATGCTCGCCATTAGTGACGTCATCGCTGGCTTGGATGCCACCGCAGTACGTCTGACAACTCTCGGGCTGCCCTTGCGCTCTATGTGTTCAACACAATATCCGCCCCAGTTTTTTGTGATTTACTTGTAGGGAAAATGATGGATTCCAACGCTTCATTAGACGAGGAGTATGGACCGATAGACCCTGATCAAATAATTCAAGATGAGTTCTTTGATTCATTGGATTCAAACAAAGAAGTTGACATGATCATGCTCATGAGCATGCAAGAGGAAATGGACTTGCAGGTAGAGCATATTCTCAACTTCAAGGGCTCAATCAAAGTGAGAAGAGTGATCAATCGAGATAGGGTATCTAGAGCACGGCTACTACACAGAAACTACATTGCTTTGAAGCCAACTTTCCCGGATGATCCATGGTTTCATCGCTGGAAACCATTGTTTTCGAGGATTGTGGATGAAGTGGAGGCACACGATGACTACTTGAAGCTCACAAGGGATAGTTGCGGCCAACTTTATTTCTGTGCTAAGCAAAAATGCATAGCTGCTCTAAGGATGTTTGCACTTGGTACTACCACAGATGTCATTGGTGAGATGGTTTGGATGAGGGAGAGCACATGCCTGGAGACTACTATCAAGTTTTCCAGCGTCGTGGTGCAGGTGTTGTTGGGGAAAGTTGCATGGAAAACAAAAAAATCTACACACACGCAAGATCTATCCATGGAGATGCATAGCTACGAGAGGGGGAGAGCATCTACATACCCTTGTAGATCGCTAAGCAAAAGCGTTTATCAACGCACTTGATCTAGTCGTACACCTTCACGATCCGTCCCGATCAAGTACCGAATGTACGACACCTCCGCGTTCAGCACAAGTTGGAGGATCGAGAAGAGGTGTCTAGAGGGGGGGGGGTTGATTAGATCCTCAACAAAGAAAAGTAGCATTTTTTAATTTATGTAAGTTAAGGTGGAGTTTTAGCACAAGTTTAAACATTCACAATACATTTCAAGCAAGCATCTGCTACGTCTCCAACGTATCTATATTTTTTGATTGCTCCATGCTATATTATCTACTATTTTGGGCAATATTGGGCTTTATTTTCCACTTTTATATTACTTTTGGGACTAACCTATTAACCGGAGGCCCAGCCCAGATTTGCTGTTTTATGCCTATTTCAGTGTTTTGAAGAAAAGGAATATCAGACGGAGTCGAAACGGAACGAAATCAACTGGAGAAGTTATTTTTGGAAGGAAACACACCTGATGGACTTAGACCCCATGTCAGAAGATACAAGAGCTTCCCACAAGGGTGGGGGTGCGCCCACCCCCCTAGGGCGCACCCCCTGCCTCTTGGGGCCCCTGTGGCTCCCCTGACGTGCTTCTTCTGCCTATATATCTCCATATACCCTAAAACTTCCAGAAGGCAACATAGATCGGGAGTTCCGCCGCCAGAAGCCTCCGTAGCCACCAAAAACCAATCTAGACCCGTTCTGGCACCCTGTCGGAGGGGGCAACCCTTCTCCGGTGGCCATCTTCATCATCCCGGTGCTCTCCATGACGAGGATGGAGTAGTTCTCCCTCGGGGCTGAGGGTATGTACCAGTAGCTATGTGTTTGATCTCTCTCTCTCTCTCGTGTTCTTGAGATGATACGATCTTGATGTATCACGAGCTTTGCTATTATAGTTGGATCTTATGTTTATCCTCCCCCTCTCCTCTCTTGTAATGAACCGAGTTTCCCCTTTGAAGTAATCTTATCGGATTGAGTCTTTAAAGATTTGAGAACACTTGATGTATGTCTTGCCATGGATATCTGTGGTGACAATGGGATACCACGTGCCACTTGATGGATGTTTTGGTGACCAACTTGCGGGTTCCGCCCATGAACTTATGCATAGGGGTTGGCACACGTTTTTGTCGTGATTCTCCGGTAGGAACTTTGGGGCACTCTTTGAGGTCCTTTGTGTTGGTTGAATAGATGAATCTGAGATTGTGTGATGCATATCGTATAACCATACCCACGGATACTTGAGGTGACAATGGAGTATCTAGGTGACATTAGGGTTTTGGTTCATTTGTGTCTTAAGGTGTTATTCTAGTACGAACTCTAGGGCTGTTTGTGACACTTATAGGAATAGCCCAACGGATTGATTGGAAAGAATAACTTTGAGGTGGTTTCGTACCCTACCATAATCTCTTCGTTCGTTCTCCGCTATTAGTGACTTTGGAGTGACTCTTTGTTGCATGTTGAGGGATAGTTATGTGATCCAATTATGTTAGTATTGTTGAGAGGACTTACACTAGTGAAAGTATGAACCCTAGGCCTTGTGTCCACACATTGCAATACCGTTTACACTCACTTTTATCACTTATTAGCTTGCTGTTTTTATATTTTCAGATTACAAAAACTATTATCTATTATCCATATACCACTTGTTTCACCATCTCTTCGCCGAACTAGTGCACCTATACAATTTACCATTGTATTGGGTGTGTTGGGGACACAAGAGACTCTTTGTTATTTGGTTGCAGGGTTGTTTGAGAGAGACCATCTTCATCCTATGCCTCCTACGGATTGATAAACCTTAGGTCACCCACTTGAGGGAATTTTGCTACTGTCCTACAAACCTCTGCACTTGGAGGCCCAACAACGTCTACAAGAAGAAGGTTGTGTAGTAGACATCAAGCTCTTTTCTGGCGCCGTTGCCGGGGAGGTGAGTGCTTGAAGGTATATCTTTAGATCTTGCAATCGAGTCTTTTAGTTTCTTGTTTTTATCACTAGTTTAGTTTATAAAAGAAAATTACAAAAAATGGAATTAAGTTTGTCTCATACGCTTCACCTTTTTTAATATCTTTTGTGAGTAGGATGGAAAGGATAATTGTGCTCAAGTGCTAGAAGAAGAAATCCATAAAATGTTTGGCACTAAATCTTTGAACGATGAGCATGATTGCAATGTTGTTAGTACGAATTCTTTGAATATCCATGATGTTAATGATGATTGCACTAGTTATGATGAAAATGCCTCCTATAAACATGTCAATTTTTGTGGAGTAGATTGGGTTTGCATGTACGCACCAAATAGGAAAGATGGATATTTCAAGAGGCATAAGTACTTAGAAACTAAATTGTTGCAAGAAGAGCTAGATGAATGTGCTGAAAGATTCAATATTTATCGTGCCCCTTGTGAACTTTTCAATGAACATGGTCATTTAAAGCTCCAATGCTATTTGTTTCATGATCAAGTCGTGTCCAAACATTGTGATAATTTGATTACCCTTGAGCATCATAAATAGCTTAGCCTTATTTTGGGTTATGAAGAAATGAAACGTATAACTAAGGGCATTCCAAAGTTTAATCTTGATAGAGTTCTTGATTTTGATCTAGAGAATATTTATATGTAGTGTGCAGTGAATTGCATTGAAAATCCTTATATTGCCAATTACATAAAGAAAAGAAAACTAATAGAGGATGAAGAGAATACTAATGAAAGGGAAGAGACTTCCCAATATCCTCCTATTATTTCTTATGATGAATCAGGTAACGAGGAGGAGCCTCCTATTCAACCGATCTCATTAATAAGGAGCTCCAAAAAGAGGATTGAACCCACACATGATGTGGTGAAGAATAAGAAAAGAAAAAGGAAGAGAGGTAAAAAGATATCTCCCCCAAATAGTTCTCCTCCTATTAATATTGTGCCTCATGAAAATATAATTGTGGAAGATAATGATACTTCTTCTGATCTTGAAAATCTTTTTGGCACTTGCTTGGACGAATATGATAATTGCTATACTATTGGTGCTATCCATACTATTAATGATGAGAGTGATTATGCTTATGATATGAAAATGCCCAAGCTTGGGGATGCTATGTTTAATAATGATGTTATTTTTAGTCTCACAACTTTTGATATGCAAGTTTATAATGATGATAGCATGCCTCCTACTTATGATAATTATTGTGATGATACATATGCTATAAAAAGTAGTGATTATATTTATAAAACTTACCATGATTATGATTACCCCTTCTCTGAACATTACTCTTTTAATTTGGAAACAATTTATAGTATTCAAGTCTCTTATGATACTCCCACTATTCCGAATGAGAAGAATTTTGCTTATGTGGAGAGTAATAAAATTTCTATGCTTTTAGATCATGAAAAGAATGCTTTAGGTGCTGGTTATATTGTTGAATTAATTCATGATGCTACTGAAAATTATTATGAGGGAGGAACATATGCTTGTAGGAATTGCAATAATATCAAGTTTCCTCTCTATGTGATTAAAGTTTTGAAGTTATGCTTGTTTTGCCTTCCTATGCTAGTTGATTGTTGTTCCCATAAGTTGTTTGCTCACAAAATCCCTATGCATAGGAAGTATGTTAGACTTAAATGTGCTAGTCATATTCTTCATGATGCTCTCTTTATGTTTCAATTCTTATCTTTTATGTGAGCATCATTGAAATCATCATGCCTAGCTAGGGGCGTTAAATGATAGCGCTTGTTGGGAGGCAACCCAATTTTATTTTTGTTCCTTGCTTTTTGCTCCTGTTTAGTAATAAAATAATTCATCTAGCCTCTGTTTAGATGTGGTTTAATGCTTTTAATTAGTGTTTGTGCCAAGTAGAACCTTTGGGAAGACTTGGGGGAAGTCTTTGCGATCATGCCGTAAAAAACAGAAACTTTAGCGCTCACGAGAACTGCTGCCATTTTTATTTGGAGAGTGATATTTAGTTAATTATTTTTGCAGATGATTAATAGATAAATTCCTCAGGTCCAGAAATTTATTTGAGAATTTTATAAGTTCCAGAAGTATACGTTTGATCCAGATTACTGCAGACTGTTCTGTTTTTGACAGATTCTGTTTTTCATGTGTTGTTTACTTATTTTGATGGATCTATGGCTAGTAAAATAGTTTATAAACCATATAATAGTTGGAATACAGTAGGTTTAACACCAATATAAATAAATAATGAGTTCATTACAGTACCTTGAAGTGGTGATTTATTTTCTTATACTAACGGAGCTTACGAGTTTTCTGTTAAGTTTTGTGTTGTGAAGTTTTCAAGTTTTGGGTAAAGATTCGATGGACTATGGAATAAGGAGTGGAAAGAGCCTAAGATTGGGGATGACCAAGGCACCCCAAGTTAATATTCAAGGATAGCCAAGAGCCTAAGCTTGGGGATGCCCCGGATGGCATCCCCTCTTTCGTCTTCGATCATCGGTAACTTTACTTGGAGCTATATTTTTATTTGCCACATGATATGTGTTTTGCTTGGAGCGTCAATTTATTTTGTTAGGATTTGCTTTATTTTATTTAGAACAATGTTTTGAATATTTTATTTCAATAAAAATGGCATTGATAGCCTTTACTATGCCTATGTTACAAGTATACATGTTGCAGTTTGAAAACAGAAAGTTTACTGCTGTTGCAATAATTCCCTAGAAAAGTCAGAATGTGATAAAATGTTGAAACCTTTTGAATATTAAGCTGTGATAAATTACTACAGTGGGAATTTTATTTCATAATTTTTGGAGCTAGGGAAGTATGTATGTTGCAGCATTCTTTACAGACTATCCTGTTTAGGCAGATTGCTGTTATGTTTGCATTGTTTGCATATGTTTGCTTCTTTAATGATCCTATTTGAGGATAGGACTATTAAATGTGCAGAGGCATTTAGTACGCAATGTTGAATAATAATTTTAGTGATTTGCTACAGTAGAGTATGATAAGGTTTTGGCAATGGTTTATACTAACTTATCTCACGAGTCCTTGTTGAGTTTTGTGTGGATGAAGCTTTTGAGATTTAGGGAGACCGTGATATGAGAGCAATTAAGGAGACACAAAAGCTCAAGCTTGGGGATGCCCAAGGCACCCCAAGATAATATTTCAAGAAGTCTCGAGCGTGTAAGCTTGGGGATGCCCCGGTTGGCATCCCACCTTTCTTCTTCAACAAATATCGGTTAGTATCGGTTGATCCTAAGTTTTTGCTTCTTCACATGATGTTTGCTATTCTTAGATGTCATTTTATTTTGCTTTGCTTGCTGTTTGAATAGAATACCAAGATCTGAAATTATTAAATGTTAGATAGTCTTCGCATAGTTGCATAATTATCCAACTACTCATTGATCTTCACTTATATCCTTCAGAGTAGTTTGTCATTTGCTCTAGTGCTTCACTTATATCTTTTAGAGAATGGTGGTATTTTTATTTTGAAGAAATAGACGAACTCTCATGCTTCACTTAGATTATTTTGAGAGTCTTAAATAGCATGGTAATTTTCTTAAAATCCTAATATGCTAGGTATTCAAGAATAATAAAATTCTCTTATGAGTGTGTTGAATACTATGAGAAGTTTGATACTTGATAATTGTTTTGAGATATGGAGATGGTGATATTAGAGTCATGCTAGTTGAGTGGTTATGAATTTGAGAAATACTTGTGTTGAAGTTTGTGATTCCCGTAGCTTGCACGTATGGTGAACTGTTATGTGATGAAGTCGGAGCATGATTTATTTATTGACTGCCTTCCTTATGAGTGGCGGTCGGGGACGAGCGATGGTCTTTTCCTACCAATCTATCCCCCTAAGAGCATGCGCGTAATACTTTGCTTTGATTACTTCTAGATTTTTGCAATAAGTATGTGAGTTCTTTATGACTAATGTTGAGTCCATGGATTATACGCACTCTCACCCTTCCACCATTGCTAGCCTCTCTAGTACCGCGCAACTTTCGCCGGTACCATAAACCCACCATTTACCTTCCTCAAAACAGCCACCATACCTACCTATTATGGCATTTCCATAGCCATTCCGAGATATATTGCCATGCAACTTTCCACTGTTCTTTTTATTATGACACGCTTCATCATTGTCATATTGCTTTGCATGATCATGTAGTTGACATCGTATTTGTGTCAAAGCCACCATTCATAATTATTCATACATGTCACGCATGAATCATTGCACATCCCGGTACACCACCAGAGGCATTCATATACAGTCATATCTTGTTCTAAGTATCGAGTTGTAATTCTTGAGTTGTAAGCAAATAAAAGTGTGATGATAATCATTATTAGAGCATTGTCCCAGTGAGGAAAGGATGATGGAGACTATGATTCCCCCACAAGTCGGGATGAGATTCCGGACGAAAGTAAATAAAAGAGGCCAAAGAAGCCCAAATTAAAAAAGTGGCCATAAAAAAAGAGAGAAGGCCCAAATAAAAAAATAAAAAAAGAGAGAAAAAGAGAGAAGGGGCAATGCTACTATCCTTTTACCACACTTGTGCTTCAAAGTAGCACCATGATCTTCATGATAGAGAGTCTCCTATGTTGTCACTTTCATATACTAGTGGGAATATTTCATTATAGAACTTGGCTTGTATATTCCAATGATGGGCTTCCTCAAAATGCCCTAGGTCTTCGTGAGCAAGCGAGTTGGATGCACACCCACTAGTTTCTTTTGTTGAGCTTTCATACATTTATAGCTCTAGTGCATCCGTTGCATGGCAATCCCTACTCACTCACATTGATATCTATTGATGGGCATCTCCATAACCCGTTGATACGCCTAGTTGATGTGAGACTATCTTCTCCCTTTTTGTCTTCTCCACAACCACCACTCTATTCCACCTATAGTGCTATGTCCATGGCTCACGCTCATGTATTGCGTGAAGATTGAAAAAGTTTGAGAACATCAAAAGTATGAAACAATTGCTTGGCTTGTCATCGGGGTTGTGCATGATTTAAATATTTTGTGTGGTGAAGATGGAGCATAGCCAGACTATATGATTTTGTAGGGATAACTTGCTTTGGCCATGTTATTTTGAGAAGACATGATTGCTTAGTTAGTATGCTTGAAGTATTATTATTCTTATGTCAATATTAAACTTTTGTATTGAATCTTTCGGATCTGAATATTCATATCAAAAGTAAGAAGAATTACATTGAAATTATGCCAACTAGCATTCCACATCAAAAATTATCTTTTTTTATCATTTACCTACTGGAGGACGAGCAGGAATTAAGCTTGGAGATGCTTGATACGTCTCCAACGTATCTATAATTTTTGATTGCTCCATGCTATATTATCTACTGTTTTGGGCAATATTGGGCTTTATTTTCCACTTTTATATTACTTTTGGGACTAACCTATTAACCGGAGGCCCAACCCAGATTTGCTGTTTTATGCCTATTTCAGTGTTTTGAAGAAAAGGTATATCAGACGGAGTCGAAACGGAACGAAATCAACTGGAGAAGTTATTTTTGGAAGGAAACACACCTGATGGACTTGGACCCCACATCAGAAGATACGAGAGCTTCCCACGAGGGTGGGGGGCGCGCCCACCCCCGTAGGGCGCGCCCCCTGCCTCGTGGGGCCCTCGTGGCTCCCCTGACATGCTTCTTCTGCCTATATATCTCCATATACCCTAAAACTTCCAGAACGCAACATAGATCAGGAGTTCCGCCGCCAGAAGCTTCCGTAGCCACCAAAAACCAGTCTAGACCCATTCCGGCACCTTGTCGGAGGGGGCAACCCTTCTCCGGTGGCCATCTTCATCATCCCGGTGCTCTCCATGATGAGGAGGGAGTAGTTCTCCCTTGAGGCTGAGGGTATCTACCAGTAGCTATGTGTTTGATCTCTCTCTCTCTCTCTCTCTCTCTCGTGTTCTTGAGATGATACGATCTTGATGTATCGCGAGCTTTGCTATTATAGTTGGATCTTATGTTTCTCCTCCCCCTCTTCTCTCTTGTAATGAATCGAGTTTCCCCTTTGAAGTAATCTTATCAGATTGTCTTTAAAGATTTGAGAACACTTGATGTATGTCTTGCTGTGGATATCTGTGGTGACAATGGGATACCGCGTGCCACTTGATGTATGTTTTGGTGACCAACTTGCGGGTTCCGCCCATGAACCTATGCATATGGGTTGGCACACATTTTCGTCGTGATTCTCCGGTAGGAACTTTGGGGCACTCTTTGAGGTCCTTTGTGTTGGCTGAATAGATGAATCTGAGATTATGTGATGCATATCGTATAATCATACCAACGGATACTTGAGGTGACATTGGAGTATCTAGGTGACATTAGGGTTTTGGTTCATTTGTGTCTTAAGGTGTTATTCTAGTACGAACTCTAGGGCTGTTTGTGACACTTATAGGAATAGCCCAACGGATTGATTGGAAAGAATAACTTTGAGGTGGTTTCGTACCCTACCATAATCTCTTCGTTCGTTCTCCGCTATTAGTGACTTTGGAGTGACTCTTTGTTGCATGTTGAGGGATAGTTATGTGATCCAATGATGTTAGTATTGTTGAGAGGATTTACACTAGTGAAAGTATGAACCCTAGGCCTTGTTTCCACACATTGCAATACCGTTTACGCTCACTTTTATCACTTATTACCTTGCTGTTTTTATATTTTCAGATTACAAAAACTATTATCTATTATCCATATACCACTTGTTTCACCATCTCTTTGCCGAACTAGTGCACCTATACAATTTACCATTGTATTGGGTGTGTTGGGGACACAAGATACTCTTTGTTATTTGGTTGCATGGTTGTTTGAGAGAGACCATCTTCATCCTACGCCTCCTACGGATTGATAAACCTTAGGTCACCCACTTGAGGGAAATTTCCTACTGTCCTACAAACCTCCGCACTTGGAGGCCCAACAACGTCAACAAGAAGAAGGTTGTGTAGTAGAAATCAGCATGGAAAGAGTATATGAGCAGCGGAAAGTAAAGCATGCAACTTGCAATAAAGTAAATGGATGGGATTGGAGTGTGCAAACGCAATTGGAGACATGGAGTTTTTTGGTGTGGTTCCGATAGGTGGTGCTATCATACATCCATGTTGACGGAGACTTCAACCCACGAAGGGTAACGGTTCCGCGAGTCCACAGAGGGCTCCACCCACGAAGGGTCCACGAAGAAGCAACCTTTTCTATCCCACCATGGCCATCGCGCATGAAGGACTTGCCTCACTTGGGTAGATCTTCACGAAATAGGCGATCTCCTTGCCCTTACAAACTCCTTGGTTCAACTCCACAATCTTGACGGAGGCTCCCAAGTGACACCTAACCAACCTAGGAGACACCACTCTCCAAAAGGTAATAGATGGTGTGTTGATGATGAACTCCTTGATCTTGTGCTTCAAATGATAGTCTCCCCAACACTCAACTGTCTCTCATAGATTTGGATATGGTGGAAAGATGATTTGGGTGGAAGGCAACTTGGGGAAGGTTAGAGATCAAGATTCTTGTGGTTGGATTGGAATATCTTGGTCACAACACATGAGTAGGTGGTTATCTCTCAAAAAATGAATGCTGGAAGTGTAGGCATGTTCTGATGGCTCTCTCCATGAATGGAGGATGGGTGGAGTGGTATATATAGCCTCCACACAAAATCTAGCCGTTACACGCAATTCACCAAACTCGGTGGGACCGAATCGAGAAACTCGGTCAGACCGATATGATTCAAAATGTGAACGTTAGAGTTTTCGGTGGGACCGATATGATCAACTCGGTGGGACCTATGTGCTAGGGTTAGGGTAACACCTCAACTTGGTTTGACTGATTACACAAACTCGGTGGGACCGATTTTGGTAATAAGCAAAACAGAGAGTTGGTCAAGCAAACTCGGTGGGACCGATTGCATACCTCGGTGAGACTGAAATAGATGCAATATGCAACAGAGAGTTTGCAAGCCCATCTTGATGAGACCGAACTGATTAGGGTTTCTGGCAGTGGCTATGTCAAATGAACTCGATGGCACCGGATAGATCAAATCGGTGGGGACGAGTTTTACTTTAGGTTTAGGACATATGTGGAAATGAGAAACTGGTTGAGGGCTTAGGAGCATATCACTAAGCACTTTGAGCAAGCAAGCCATTAAGCAACACTGCATCCCCTTTTAATAGTATTGGCTTTCCTATGGAGTCAATGTGATCTTGGATCACTAAAATGAAAATGTAGAGTCCTTAGCTTTTGCCAATCCTTGTCCTTAGCTTCTTGAAGGGGTTCCACATCCTCTTGTCCATGCCACGCCTTTGTTGAACTTTCTAAAATATACTAGATAAAAGTATTAGTCCAACAAGAGATATGTTGACATTAATTACCAAAATCACCCAGGGAGCACTTGTGCTTTCAATCTCCCCCTTTTCGGTAATTGATGACAACATACATCAAAGCTTTAGACAAAGATATGAAGAATAATAAGTAAAGCTTTGGAAAGACATGTAACATGCATAGGCTCCCCCTACATGTATGGAATCATGTGAATAAGGAATATAAGAGCATGTGAATGCATAACCATGACAAAGCAAGCAATGAGTTACATGTATCATGGCTATATGCGTCAGAGCAAATGATGTGAATATAGGAAATGTACCTCCATGTTCATGATTCCTTCTTGCAAACAATATGTACAGTAGCAAGAAGTGTGATGCATATACTTACCTTGTGGTCTTGAGGTAGCTTTGGAAGAGATGAACCTGAGTAAACAAGGTTAGATAACACATGAACATCTACTGGACAAAGAGATTTAAGAAAACACAAGAGTACCAAGATTGGGATGACATGTAGTGAGTGAGTACTAGGTACTCGATTTGAGTATAGACATGTCCCCCAAAAGTAAACATATGCAATGAATTCGAAGATTTCCTTCCCTTAAATGTCTTTCTCCCCCTGAATCTTATATTGGAAAATGGGAGAAGATAGGGAAAAGAAAATCAGAGCAAAACAAACATAACAAACTTAACACATGCTAACATGTCTTTCCCCTCTTGAAGACATGTGACTTCTCTCCTCTATGGATAAAAGCATCTATAGAAGCTTAATTAAGGTGTGCATTCCCTCATATGTGATAAGCCTTGATGTGATCTCTCTCTCCCTTTCACAACAATTTCCAAGAAGGGATCTTCTGGAGCATGAGTCAGGTAGGTTTGGTCCTTGAGACACATTACAAAGCAACATGTAATATAAGATGCTGTTAGAGGACAAGAATCATTGAGTGGAGCTGGAATAAGTATGCAGGATGCAAATGGAAAAGTGTTTTTTTAGCATTTAAATCAGTCACACCGAGTTATTTTCTTTGGTGGCACCGAGGTGGTTCGGATTGCAAGAGAGAAAACAAGTTTCATCTCAACTCACTAGGCAAATAAGACCACACAAAGATTTGCAAGGAATTAACTGAAGGGTTTGCAATGAATTGGATGTAGGGAATGTAGAACATAATAGAGAAAATAAAGAAATCTAGATGAATTTTTTTTGAAAAGGTAAACAAACATGCAACCGACTAATGCAAGGACACAGAAAACACTAGAGAGCTTCATCTAGAATTGGCCAGCGACAAAGTCACCTATGTTAGAGTATATTGACTGAGGAGTCAAGTGAGAACACTTGATCGTAGGTCATACTCATCAGTTAAGCTCAGAATGGGGTTGCCATTTTTCTTTTAAGCATTTTGATGTATTCAAATCTTGTTGAGCTGCTTTGACCCATGACTTGGGGTAAAGCTTCTCTAAGATGGAATAACATACCTTGGGTGGTGGTGCTGATCTTGATCATGCACTACTGCAGGTTACTGCTAATGCGACACTACGATCAGAGACCCATCGACGAAACAGTGTGCGATGCCATAATCGCAAACGGTGGTGTAAAAACCCGTCAAAAAGATGCAAAACATTTGCGATGGAGGATGCATCAAACACGGTTCAGATTTTAGTTGCGTGTGCGATGCAGGGCATACAATTCAGCTCAATTAACTGTTTGCGATGAGGAGCAACAAAAGAAACGAGCAGCCAGATGAAGCTGTGTGCAATATACAACATACGGTTCACTCGGATGAACTGTTTGTGATTAGGCAACACAAAAGAAATGGGCAACCAGATGAAGGTGTGTGCAATATATGGCATGCGGTTCACTCGGATGAACTGTTTGCGTTGAGACAAGAGAATAGAAACGGTTCAATATAACAAGATGTGTGTGATACGCCGCAAACAGGTCTGTAATCAGAAATGTGTGTGAATACCGATAATAACAAAAACGGTTCCCTAGTGTGTTACGTGTTCATTTGATCATCATCTCCTTCTTGTGCTAGCTCGATGTTCCTTCTATGCTAAGTTTCCATTAACTGATGGTGTTTTATCAACACGCCATCGTTTCCCGCCATTTCCTCCCCTGTTTCCCGCCACCCAGCGATATTGCGTATAAGCGGCGTGCGATGCACGGAGGCGACAAGCGCAGCCTGTAGCACATCCACCTTTTCCAAGCATGCCAACCCACAAAAGCGCCGCCTCTGCCATCAACCTCATCGACGAGGAAAACGAGCAGGAGCCACGGCCCGTCGAGGCCGTGGCGCTCCCCGACAACGCAATGGACGACGCCGTGATGCGCGTCATCGCCAAGGTTGAGCAGACCTTTGGCATATGGCGCCTGAGCGTCGTGGATCAAGATAGGCATGTCAGCACCGACAGGTTGCAGCTCGCCGCACAACATGATCAATGGCACGCCACAGAGCAAGTTAGGCGCCTCCGTGCCGATAGGCTGCGGCTCGCCACACGGCGAGACCGTTGGAGCGCCGCAGAGCGAGAGGCACACCACGCCGCACAGCAAGAGTGGATCCATCGGTGCTTGCCTGCTGTCGGCACGGCGTCGTAGCTGGGTACACGTCTGGTTAGTACCCCATTCCTCGCCAGGAGTGGGCAGAGGCCCTCAACGTCATACTTGCACGTTCATATATATATACATATATATATACAATATCATCACATATACATGATGGTACTTAACTACTAGGTACAATGCATAAAATTGAAAACGAACAATACTAAAACTAATAATCCCTCCTAGGGCCTGTATTCCGGCAGCCCCTCGCCAGCAGCTCCCCGGTGCACGGCGTCTTCCCAGTGCGGAGGCAGTACTCCACCTCCTCCGCCTCGCAGTGTTTGACGTACATATCTGCCTCTTGCTGGCGGACGCGCGTGTCCGATCTTGCCATTTCGTTGGGCGCCCACCGGAGCTCCTCATCGGTGGCACGCTAGAGCTTGTCTGCCCACCTCCATGCAGCGACGAGGCGCCCAGCGTCTATGACCTTCCTCGCGAAGTACCCGTCTTCGTACACCTCCTCGACATGACGCATGCCCGCCCCCAAAGCTCTGCCACGTCCTTTTTCCAGGCGGCATCACGGGCTTCATAGGCCACCTGGTACGTGGCTTCCTCCTCTACCATCTCCTTCTTGAATGCCACTTGCCTGGCTTTCTCAGCCGGCGGCAGCGACTTCCACACACAAGGATTGTATTGGCCGCAAAACCAATCCAAAGTTGGGGGGGGGGCGGCGCAACCTCGTCAGGCGGCGTGTAGGGGTCCTCGTCGCTGCTAATCGAGTGAGGTTTCTCGGGGGGCGGCGACTCCTCGTCGGTGCGTGGGCAGACCGGCGGTGCCATGGCAGAGATTTGACACAGAGAGAGAGAGAGAGAGAGGGCGAGTGAGGGAGGATGTAGATGAGAATGCAGGCAGGACGATGTGAGCAAGGTAGTATTTATTGGCGGCCAAAATCTAGATCGACGGCGATAGTACACACGTCGGTCACCAGAATTTACGAGTATTGTAGTTTGAATTACACACGATTCCCGCAGAAAATCCGTGTGTGAACATAATAGTCAAAATCCGTGTGTGAACATAATAGCTGACCGTTTCCAATGCAGAACCGTGTTTGATTAATGATCCCCGCCACTCACCTACCAAACCTCAAGCCGCGAGATAGAGTGCCAATCATGTGGGGGCTGGTTGTCTTGCCAGATCTTTACATTTTCTTTTTTGAACACCAGATATGTACATCGTCTAATGATTTTTTAACTCGCACACAAGTACAAAAAAATATGATTTTTCAAACCGTTATGGTTAGGCGTTGCATGTAGATGTAGTTCAAATTTGAATTACGGTCATTAAATGGTTAGAAAATCACTGAAATGTCTTTAAAAGGTCAAATGACCCCTGGAATTTTCCAATTTTTCACATGACAGTTGTATTAGTGCACGCTAAACATAGAAAAAAAATTGAAGGCCGTAAGAGGAAGCTATCTCTCGTTTGTCATCAAACATGCATTGTTCCCTCTCGAAACCACGAACCTTCTAGTGAGTTGCTCCGGTTTATGAGGGGTGTGTGTCCAAACTTTCGTCAAACAGGCCAATTTTTTTGCCACATCATCTTGGTGGCATGACATTAAATCAAGCAAGGTTTCATGTTTTTCTGATCATTTTTTAATTTTTTGGAATTAAAATGCCATGCCACTCCATGCATGTGTGCCCTTGCCTTGAGACCAATATGTTTGAAAGTTCCTTCTAATTTACTGCACATAGAATTAACTCGCACACAAGTACACAAAAATATGATTTTTCAAACCGTTATGGTTAGGCATTGCATGTAGATGTACTTCAAATTTGAATTATGGTCATTAAATGGCTAGAAAATCACTTAAATATCTTTAAAAGGTCAAATGACCCCTGAAATTTTGAAAAATTTCACATGACAGTTCTATTAGTGCACGTTAGACGTAGAAAAAATTTTAAGGCCGTAAGAGGAAGCTATCTCCCGTTCGTCATCAAACATGGATTGTTCCCTCTTGGAACTACAAACCTTTTAGTGAGTTGCTCCAGTTTGTGAGGGGTGTGTGTGTCCAAACTTCCGTCAAACAGGCCAATTTTTTTTACCACATCATCTTGGTGGCATGACAATAAATCAACCAAGGTTTCATGTTTTTCTGGTCATTTTTTTAATTTTTTGGAATTAAAATGCCATGTCACTCCATGCATATGTATGCATGTGTCCATGTCGTGAGACCGATATGTTTGAAAAATACTTCTAATTTACTGCACATGGAATTAACTTGCACACAAGTACACATATATGATTTTTCCAACCATTTTTGTTAGGCGTTGCATGTAGATGTAGTTCAAATTTGAATTACGATCATTAAATGGCTAGAAAATAACTTAAATGTCTTTAAAAGGTCAAATGACCCCTAGAATTTTCAAAAAATTCACATTACAGCTGTAGTAGTGCACGTTAGACGTAGAAAAAAATTTGAAGGCCATAAGAGGAAGCTATCTCCCGTTCGTCATCAAACATGCATTGTTCCCTCTCGGAACCATGATCCTTCTAGTGAGTTGCTCTGGTTTGTGAGGGGTGTGTGTCCAAACTTTCGTCAGACATGCCAATTTCTTTACCACATCAACTTGTTGGCATGACATTACATCAAGCAAGGTTTCATATTTTTCTGATCATTTTTTTTACTTTTTGGAATTAAAATGCCATGTTACTCCATGCATACGTATGCATGCGTCCATGTCGTGAGACCAATATGTTTGAAAATTCCTTCTAATTTACTGCACATGGAATTAACTCGCACACAAGTACACATATATTTTTCAAACCGTTTTGGTTAGGTGTTGCATGTAGATGTAGTTCAAATTTGAATTACGGTCATTAAATGGCTAGAAAATCACTTATATGTCTTTAAAAGGTCAAATGACCCCTAGAATTTTCAAAAAAAATCACATTACAGTTATAGCAGTGCACGTTAGAAGTAGAAAAAAATTGAAGGACGTAAGAGGATGCTATCTCCCGTTCGTCATCAACCATGCATTGTTCCCTCTCGGAACCACGAGCCTTCTAGTTAGTTGCTCCGGTTTGTGAGGGGTGTGTGTCCAAACTTTCGTCAAACATGCCAATTTTTTACCACATCATCTTGGTCACATGACATTACATCAACCAAGGTTCCATGTGTTTCTGATATTATTTTAATTTTTTGGAATTAGAATGCCATGTCACTCCATGCATACATATACATGTGTCCATGTCGTGAGACAAATATGTTTGAAAATTCCTTCTAATTTACTGCACATGGAATTAACGCACACACAAGTACACAAATATGATTTGTCAAACCGTTATGGTTAGGCGTTCCATGTAGATGTAGTTCTAATTTGAATTAAATGGCTAGAAACTCACTTAAATGTCTTTAAATGGTCAAATGACCCCTAGAATTTTCCAAAATTTCACATTACAGTTGTAGTAGTGCATGTTAAACGTAGAAAAAAATTGAAGGCCGTAAGAGGGAGCTATCTCCCGTTCGTCATCAAACATGCATTGTTCCCTCTCGGAACCACGAGCCTTCTAGTGAGTTGCTCCGGTTTGTGAGGGGTGTGTGTCCAGACTTTCGTCAAACATGCCAAAAAATTCAACATCATCTTGGTGGCAGGACATTACATCAACCAAGGTTTCATGTGTTTCTGATTTTTTTTATTTTTGGAATTAAAATGCCATGTCACTCCATGCCTAATTGTGTCATAGCCGTTAGACCAATATGTTTGAAATTTCCTTCCAATTTACTGAACATGGAATTAAATCACACACAAGTACACAAAATATGAGTTTTCAAACCGTTATGGTTAGCTGTTGCATGTACATGTAGTTCAAATTTTAATTACGGTCATTAAATGGCTAGAAAATCAATTAAATGTCTTAAAAGGTCAAATGACCCCTGGAATTTTCCAAAATTTGACATGACAGGTGTATTAGTACTACAAAATTTCTCGTACATTTAAAACGCCATTCGTTGCCACTATACTCCAAATTCATCTTTCACAGCTAATAAAAAATATCTACAACATCACACACAGTTGGTTTCTAGGAACCGTTTGCGATGTAAATATCCGGGTCTATTTAAGTCTCCCTCCTTAAGCTTCGCCGGCCCGTCTGCTCCAGTGCCGGCAATCCCTGAATCCACGAATCCTGACCCCCATTCCCGCATGCCCTTCTTGCAAAGCTGACGCCATGGAAACGCTTCGTGAAGGCCCGTATGATGGCCGCGTCCCCCAGAGCATCGCCGCCTACGCCGAGAGTGCCACCGCATCCTCATTGAGCGCGGCGGCTTCCGCCGAGAGGGTGTCTGTGGCAGTCAACAGGGTAGCTGCAGCAGCCGAGATGGCTGCAGCTGCTGCGACGACGGCTACAAACGCCAAGAGTGCTCGAGCTGCCGTCCGTGCCGCCAATGTCGCCCTGGCCCGGGTCGAGGCCATCCACTCCAAGATCGAGGATGCACACACCAAGATATTCTAGGCCACCTTGGACTCCAGCATGCAAACCATGTCTGAAAAGTCGGCGGTGGTCATGGAGGACCTACTTCCTCATGAGGTCGCCGATGGGAGCTGGAGATGTAGGAGGCGGCGGAGATCAGGGAGCGCCGGGAGGAGGAGTTGCGAGTGGCCGAGGTCGAGGTAGAGAAGAGTCTGTCCATCGAGGAATCAGCGGTGGAGTATCAATGCGAGCTATGGCGCAACCACTACTATGAGTACTACAATCTGGAGGGCGGCGCCGAGGATGAGTACGCGGTCGACTTTAGGAGGGGGGACACAGAGTCCACCAACAGCGGCATGTCGCGAGGACAAGTCATCAACGTCTCATCTCACACCGGTGATGCATAGGCCGGCGCGGCGGCTGATTCGTTGAAATTATGCGTACTTAGGCTTTGTTTTTAATGCTAGTCTTTTGTTAGAGCAATATTTAGGTCAACTGGCTCTGTTTAATTACAAAAATTGCTCGATTCAGTAAGTGTGGTCTATTTGCTGTACGCTCTTTTTTGTGCCCAAATTAGCAAGTGATGTTAAATTATGCAATGACGTACCAGGGGAAATTTCCACCAAAATTTTAATTATCAAACTCATCCCATGCACGTAAAGCAGAAGAATCATTTGCGATGTACACAATCGTTCAAAGTGAAAGGTCCGGTGGCACCGCGCGCAAAGTTTCCCTCCACATTTCCAAAATTTTGGCCTACCGCCAAAATATCTAACCGCCCCCTTCCCCACCCCCTTTTCTCCCCGACCACAAGTCACATTCCCCTGTTTCCTCCTTCCTTCCTTCCTTGCTAAGCTATAGTCGCTTCCTTGCTCTCGCCGTCTCGCATCCTACCGCCGAGGTCGCCATGGTCTTCTTCAAAGACCTCTCCAGCGGTTCCTCCTCCGGCGACGGCTCCTTCACCACCCGGGTATGCCTCTCTTCTCTCTCTCGGGCTATGACTTGGAATGAATGATTTTTACCCGGCGGTCGATTTGAGGCATTTCTTCCTCTTGTAGCTCCCTAGGACCATCAATGGCAACGAATGGAGCGGGGTGGCTAAAGATCTATCTACTCATTGTCACCATCAATCTCCATGCGTGAAGCTAGTTGCGTTTTATTTTGTGGACAGTGGGAGGAAGTTTCTGGCATGTGCAGAGAAGGTTAGACCCTCTTTCGTTGTTACAAATCATTTGTTATATGTGATTCAGACATTGTCACGGTCCCAACCCATTCATACCACACCTTCAACCAAACGCATCCTAAGACAACATCACAGTTTGTACCTAGTATCTTAAATTGTTGCCATCTCATCAGTTGTACCATTAGAAAATTATTTGGCACCGCTTCAGCAGTTTGTGCAGCCAACTTTGGTCCACACATCCGAGCAGCCAAGTAGTAAAATACTAAATCTTTATGGCACGAAGCAACTGTGCATCAGAGCAACTACGTGCTCCAAAGTCCGGGTCCCTATTTTTTTCACCACATCGGCTTGCCAGTGCAAGGCACCGATGCGAGATGTAGCAACAGTTGTCTTTACCCCAGTTTTGGCATACATAGTGGACGGCCTTAGTGCTATTAGTTCTATGTTACTAAAATTGTGCATGTACACACCTATTAGTATCAGTTTGCTGTCATCCAAACACTGTTACAGTTATATTTACCTTCCTCATAAAATGTTCAATTTGTTATTTATTGTACATGAGCAAGAACTTGTAGCATCGTTGTAGTTAATTATAGCTTATGATGTTCCAGAATTTGGTTGTTGTCTCAGTACCAATTATTTCATTTGCACATTGATCTTTTTGAGAAGATATGTCATAATTAACACGTTTTTCAAAATAAGCATTGGTGATTTTCTATGTTGCTATACACCCATTTCCCCTACAATTGTTACTGATCTAGTTTTAAATATTATATGATGAACAAAAGTGTTCTTACTTGGAGTGGGTTGATCAAGAGTGGCCACGGTCTTTGAAGATGTGCCTAGCGAAGCTCTGGAGCATGTATGAGGAAGAGAACATACGTAGGCTTAGAGAAACTATTGTCAACGCTGAAGAATATTTGAAGATGCGGGATAAAAAGTTGAAGGTGGAGAATGAGCTCAGATTTTTTAAATCAGACTTTGCTAAGATGGTGTTGGAGAAGGAGGAGGCACTTTCCCAGTTGGCCCGTGCAAAACAGGTTCTTACTAAACTGAAAGCAAAGGTGGATAAGATGAGCCTGGATGATCTCGATTAGGAAAATGAATATATTGTTCTTATGAAGTTGAACTAGCTATATGTTGTACCGTGCTATTTTCATGTAGCTACCATACTGTGATGTTATAATATATTTATGTGCCTGATATGAACTTGGCAAACAACTATTCGATATGAAGTGTGAATTTGCGTAATATTGGAATTATTAATTGTAAACTAATAAACCTGCTAAATGTATCATGGACCTTTGCAAACGGTTCTAGTAGTAAAAGTGCTTGCAATGGATAGCCCAATGCCACACAGTTTTCTTCATCAAATCATGTGTGATATAGTTGATGAAAGCAAACAGTTAACCAAGGCAGACCGTGTGTGTAGCGACCAGACGTCAAACAGTCTGATCTCTGTGCATCAGTGTCATCCCTGGACCGGTAATGCTGACATGCACAATACTTGAGGATTTATAACAAAGTACACACTTATTACATCGAATGTCTCAAAAGAGAACTTATTACAATGAATATGGCTTAAGGCCAGCTAATACGATAACAGCGGAAGGCTTTGGAAGATAAAGTGAGTCCATCAACTCCAATGACATCACTGAGTGAAAGACCACGACCTAAGGCTCCTTGCTCGTCATCTGAAAAGTCTGCAACATGATACATTGCAGCCCGAAAAACGGTTCAGCACATGGAATATGCTGGCAAGGTAACACAAGAGAGTAATGCATAGAGTAAAGCTATCACTACATGCATATATGGCTGGTGGAGGCTGTATGGTTAATATGTTTTGCGAAAAGCCAATTTTTCCCTACTGCAAAGGAATAAATTTTATTTAACTATCATGATAGTTGTTAAACATTGAGAAGGTTCACCCAACTCAATCCCAATTAAAAAGTAATCATCATTAAACCCAATCAAATTATATTAAGAGTGATGAGATCCACATGATAATCCAAGAACTAGATACTCAAGATGTCCATAACCAGGGACACGGCTAACCATGATTAGTTTGTACACTCTGCAAAGGTTTGTGCACTTTTCCCCACAAGACTCGATCTCCTCCGTTGGTGTTCTCGCACTACATGGTGTTTGAGAAACTGATGACCGAGACACTGTCTTTCCGAAGAGGTCCCCTTTACCGGTAGATAGGTCGGTACATCTGCTAGCCCATCATGGAAAGGTTTCCCACAACTTACTCAACTATGCCAGAGCCCATAATGGCATGTGGCTGCACACGGAAGTTTCCAGTATGAATAATCTTATGATCCCTTTGAGCCTAGGTGGCGGTCCATAGGAGAATCACATGGTACCCTGGGATTTCCAAAAATACAGGCAGTCACTGGAATCCCCAGGTGCCTCAATCCACCCAGATGTGTATTAAAGTTGCCACCTTAAGTTAACCATTAAATATCAACTCACATCTGTCATGGATACTCTCAAACGCAATCTATCTACAAGCATAGCATAGCAATATAAGCAACGTAGAAGTAACTCCCAGGGTTTGATAGTAAACAGGTGATTAGGTACTACCTCATCTACTTCCCAAACCCACAATTTAATTCAGATCCTAACCATGGAATGTTTGAGGGTTGATCTAATGCAATTAAAACTGGGTAGTAAGAGGTATGATCAAAGTGTTACTTGCCTTACTGATGATCCGTGAAACCTAGAGACTCGATGTAGCACGCTTCGCACTCTGGGTACTCTATCGCAATCAAACAAGCATACAATAAGCAATCAAGTAAAAGCACGGGTAAAACACAAATAAGAAATCTAACCAGAAAGTTCAACTTAAGAACTCCAGTTGGCAAAAAGAATCAAACCAAACGAAACAACAAAACTCAAACGGCGAGAGAAACAAGCTCCATTTACTAATCTGGACCTATGTCAAATTTTACAGTAGCAAAAACTTGTTTAATTTGGTTAAACGGAAGGATAGTTTCGAGACGAAACTCTAGGCACTTGAATTGCATCATTCCGATAAACGAGCGAAAAGTTATGCTAGAACGAAAATCGGATCAGAAATCGCGATCGAAAATAATCGCGGAAAATCCAAGAAAAAGAAAAACTGACAAACAAGCTAACGAACGAACGTTCGCTGCCTGCGGCTAAATGGTGAAAACCGTTCGTAAAACCGAACAAAAAAACGAGCGTTCGCAAAATAACTAAACCAAAAAAATAAACCGAACCGGATCTAAAAAACGGATCTAGGGTTTACGAAATAAAACCGATCGGTTTTTAAAAAACTGATGGCTACCTCGAACTCCGTCAGGGTCCGGCGGCGGCGGGCTCCGGTGCGGTGGCGCGGCAGCGGCGAGGCGGCGGGCGGTGCGGGGGCGGCGGATCGGCGCGGGCGGCGGGGCGATGCGGCAGTGCGGCGACAGGGCGACGGTATGGTGGCGCGGCACGCGAGGCGAGGCGGCGGCGGCTCGCGACGGTGGCGGATCGGGCGGCGGCGGGGTTAGGGTTTCGGGTGGGCTGGGGCGGCTCGGGGGTCTCGGGCTTTAAAGGCTGGCCCTATAGATTCCTGGCCGAATACGGCCCTAAGTCGGTTGACTTTTTTTAAAATAATTTCGACGTGTAGAAAAATAAAGAAAAGAAATACTAAACGGACTCCAAAAATTCCGAAATAAATTTTCCCCGTCCTCTAAAAATAAGCCGGACAAGGTGAACATTTATTTGGGCCTAAAATGCAATTTTGAAAAACGCACTTTTTTCCTAATTCAAATAAAATAGCGATAAAACTCCGAATAAAAATCTTATTTGATTTTAATATTAAATCTCTGATATTTCTTTACTTTGAGGAAGTCTTTTTATCCTCTCTCTTTTATTTTTTACAAAAGAATTATTTCAGAGAAAAATAATTCAAACCAAACGATCCTCTTTTCATAATTCAAGAAAAATCCAAATATGAAAATTAATGAAATCCCCAAATTGCGTGGAATTTCTAGGATCAACCAGAATGCAATAAAATATTATATGCAATGATGTTCTAATGTATAACATTCCAAATTGAAAATTTGGGATGTTACAAACCTACCCCCCATAAGATGAATCTCGCCCTCGAGATTCGGGTTGGCTAGAAAATAGGTGAGGGTGATCTTTTCGTAGGTCTTCCTCTGGTTCCCAAGTGGCTTCATCCTTGGTATGGTGACTCCATTGAACCCTGCAAAACTTGATAACCTTGTTGCACGTAATTCGGCTGGCAAACTCGAGTATCTTGACTGGTTTCTTGATAACCCACAAGTATAGGGGATCACAACAGTTTTCGAGGGTAGAGTAATCAACCCAAATTTATTGATTCGACACAAGGGGAGCCCAAGAATATTCTCAAGTATTAGCAGCTGAGTTGTCAATTCAACCACACCTGGAAACTTAATATCTGCAGCAAGTGTTTAGTAGCAAGGTAATATGATAGTAGTGGTAACGGTAGCAAAATGGTAACAGTAGTAAAAGTAATGTTTTTGGTATTTTGTAGTGATGATAGCAATAGCAACGGGAAAGTAAATAAGCGAAGAACAATATATGGAAAGCTCGTAGGCAATGGATCGGTGATGGAGAATTATGCCGGATGCGGTTCATCATGTAACAGTCATAACCTAGGGTGACACAGAACTAGCTCCAGTTCATTGATATAATGTAGGCATGTATTCTGTATATAGTCATACGTGCTTATGGAAAAGAACTTGCATAACGTCTTATGTCCTACCCTCCCGTGGCAGCGGGGTACTTACGGAAACTAAGGGATATTAAGGCCTCCTTTTAATAGAGAACCGGAACAAAGCATTAACACATAGTGAATACATGAACTCCTCAAACTACGGTCATCACCGGTAAGTATCCCGATTATTGTCACTTCGGGGTTAACGGATCATAACACATAATAGGTGACTATAGACTTGCAAGATAGGATCAAGAACACTCATATATTGATGAAAACATAATAGGTTCAGATCTGAAATCATGGCACTCGGGCCCTAGTGACAAGCATTAAGCATAGCAGAGTCATATCAACATCAATCTCAGAACATAGTGGACACTAGGGATCAAACCCTAGCAAAACTAACTCGATTACATGATAGATCCCATCCAACCCATCACCGTCCAGCAAGCCTATGATGGAATTACTCACGCACGATGGTGAGCATCATGAAATTGGTGATGGAGGATGGTTGATGATGACGATGGCGATGGATTCCCCTCTCCGGAGCCCCGAACGGACTCCAGATCAGCCCTCCCTAGAGGTTTTAGGGCTTGGCGGAGGCTCCGTATCGTAAAACGCGATGATTTCTTCTCACTGATTTTTTTCTCCCCGAAACTCAATATATGGAGGTGGAGTTGGAGTCAGAGAGGCAACAGAGGGCCCATGAGGTAGGGGGCGCGCCCTAGGGGGGCAGGCGCGCCCCCACCCTCGTGGAGAGATGGTGGGCTCCCTGGCCTTCATCTTTGGCAGGTATTTTTCTTATTTTATGAAAAGTGGCTCCGTGAAGTTTTAGGTCATTCCGAGAACGTTTGCTCCTGCACATAAATAAGACCACGGTAATTCTGCTGAAAACAGCGTCAGTCTGGGTTAGTTCCATTCAAATCATGCAAGTTAGAGTCGAAAACAAGGGCAAAAGTGTTTGGAAAAGTAGATACGTTGGAGACGTATCATTTCTCCTCATATGTCAAATCACTATCCAACCGTATCGCTTCTAGCGGCACTGTATCTCTCAGAGGAATTTCAGCCATCTCCGCATGGCACTTCTTCAACTAACAAACATGGAACACATCGTGAACTCCGGACAATCCTTCGGGTAACTCCAACTTGTAAGCAACTTCTCCCATATGTTCCAAAACTATGTATGGTCCCACAAAACGTGGTGCTAACTTTCCCTTAACTCCAAAATGCTTCACTCCTCGCAGTGGTGATACTCGAAGATACGCTCTGTCTCCGACTTTGTAGATTGTCTCCTTGCGTTTCGAATCCGCATAACTCTTCTACCTGGATTGGGCTACCTTGAGTCTATTGCGAATTAGCTTAACCTTCTCTTCAGACTCCTTAATCAAATCTGGTCCAAACAACTGTCGGTCTCCAACTTCGTCCCACAACAATGGTGTTCTGACCTCCTTCCGTATAGTGCTTCGAAAGGGGCCATCTTCAAACTGGCTTGATAACTGTTGTTATAAGAGAACTCTGCATGAGGCAAATTATCGTCCCAACTAGATCCATAGTCTAGCGCACAAGCTCTCAACATGTCCTCCAGAATCTGATTTACTATTTCAGTCTGTCCATCTGTTTGTAGGTGAAAGGTTGTACTGAACTCTAGTCTGGTTCCCAAAGTTTCATGCAACTAATTCCAAAACTTTGAAGTAAATTGGGTTCCTCTATCTGATACAATGGTCATCGGAACTCCATGCAGACATACGATCCTAGTCATATAGATCTTTGCCAACTTAGCAGTGGTGTAAGTGGTCTTTACTGGAATGAAATGAGCTACTTTTGTCAATCAATCAACTACAACCCATATCGAGCCATAGCCTGAACGAGTCCTGGGCAATCCTGTGATAAAATCCATGCCTAGTTTATCCCACTTCCATTCGGGTATAGGCAATGGCTGTAGCAATCCGGCTGGCTTCTGATGTTCTGCCTTCACTCTCTGACATACATTAGAAACCGCTACATACTCCGCAATATCCTTCTTCATACCGGTCCACCAGAAACGGTCCTTCAAATCCAGATACATCTTGGTATTTCCTGTGTGAATCGAGTATGGCGAATCATGGGCCTCTTGTAGAATCAACTTCCTGATCTCCTAATCATTTGGCACATATACGCAGTCCTCAAACCATAAAGTATCGTGCTCATCCTCACGAAATCCCTTGGCTTTTCCTTTACTCATCATTTCCTTTATTTCGGCTATCTCCTTGTTCGTCTTTTGCGCTTCTCTGATCTTATCCATCAAAGTGGACTGAATCTCCAAAGCTGCTATATAACCTCTCGGAACTATCTCCAAACATAGCTCACGAAGGTCTTCGGCTAACTCCCTGGGTAACTCTCCGGCCATGAGTGTATTGACATGATTCTTGCGGCTCAACACATCGCCTACTACGTTAGCCTTCCCGGGATGATAGTGCAACTTCATGTCATAATCCTTAATGAGTTCCAACCATCTCCTCTGCCTAAGATTCAACTCCTTCTATGTGAAGATATACTTCAAACTCTTGTGATCCGTGTATACCTCACAATGGTTTCCGATAAGAAAATGCCTCCATGTCTTTAACGCATGCACTACGGCTGCTAAATCAAAATCATGCGTAGCATAGTTTAACTCATGGGGTTTAAGATGTCATGAGTCATATGAAACAACTCTTCCCTCCTGCATGAGTACGGCTCCAAGTCCTCGACGAGAAGCATCGCAATACACTTCATAATCCTTGCGTTGATCTGGTAGAATCAACACCGGTGATGTAACCAAGCGTCTCTTCAACTACTGAAAACTGGCCTCACATTCCTCAGTCCAATTGAATTTGGTGTCCTTGTTTAACAAATCCGTCATGGGCTTTGCAATCTTCAAGAAATTCTCAATGAACCTCCGGTAGTATCCTGTGAGTCCAAGAAAACTCTGGATCTCTCCAACAGTCGTGGGTGCTTCCCAATTTGTCATGGTGACAACTTTGTTGGGGTCTACTGCTATTCCTTCTCCGGATATAACATGTCCAAGAAATCCAACTTCCTTCAACCAAAACTCACACTTGCTGAACTTGGCGTATAACTAATGTTCCCGGAGCTTGCCAAGTACCAAACGCACTCCTTATGTTCCTCTTCATTCTTCGAGTAAACCAGAATATCATCAATGAACACAACGACATACTTATCCAAAAACTCCATAAACACTTTGTTCATCATGTTCATAAAATAGGCAGGTGCATTAGTCATGCCAAATGACATAACGGTATACTCATATAGCCCATACCTTGTGGTAAAAGCTGTCTTAGGTATGTCCTGCTCTCGAATCTTCTACTGGTGATAACCTGATCGTAGATCGATCTTGGAAAACACCTTAGCTCCTTGCAGCTGATCAAACAAATCATTGATCATCGGCAGCGGGTACTTGTTCTTGATTGTTACTTCATTTAATCCATGATAATCAACAACCATCCTTAACGATCCATCCTTCTTCTCCACTAGAAGTATTGGTGATCCCCAAGGTGATGAGCTTGGGCGAATATATCCCTTATCCAGTAACTCCTTAATCTGCTTCTTAATTTCCTATAAATCCTGTGCGTGCATCCTGTACGGTCTCTTAGATATTGGCCCAGTGCCTGGCGAAAGCTCTATCAAAAACTCTATGTCTCTATCTGGTGGCATGCCTGGCAACTCTTCTGGAAATACATTTGGAAATTCCTTCACCACTGCTACTTCCTCCTGTACTATTCCCGATAAGCAATTTACTTGAGTCCTATTCGGCACATGCCGGGATACATACTTGATCCTTCTTCCTTCTGGGGTGGTGAGTAAAATTGTCTTACTGGCGCAATCGATGTTTCCTCCATACATCGATCTCCATTCCATACCCAGAATCACATCCAAACCTTGTGACTCCAAAATTATCAAGTCAGAAGGGAAAACATGCCTACCTATGGCCAATGGTATCTGAAAACATCCTTGGCTTGCCATATACTCTGCTCCTGGTGAGCTTACTAACATAGGTGTACTAAGAACTTTGGTGGGCAGTTTATACTTATCCACAAATCCCCTTGATATGTATGAATGTGATGCACCAGTATCGAAAAGTACGACTGCACTAAAAGACTTAACCAAAAACTTACTTATTACTGCATCTGGCTCGGCTTCAATCTCCTCCATGTTAACATGGTTCACTTGTCCCCTATTGAAAGGGTTGGGCTTCTTCTCAGAGCTTCCATTGCCATTTCCGTTCTTAACTTTAGGACATTCATTGGCGTAATGTCCGGTCTTCTGACACTTGTAGCATGTAACGTGGCTTAGATCCTTCTTTGTAGGGGTTGCCGGGTTGGAACGGTTCTGTCCGCTACTTCCTCCATTACCATTGTCGTTCTTAGGGCCACTATGGTTGTGCGAACTTCCTGCATTATGAGTGTGGCCTCCATGGTTATGCACAAGCCCTCCCAAGTTCAGGGTGAAACGGGGTCTCTGCTGAGCTCTAGAATTATACTCCCCTTGTGCATACTTCCTCTTGCGTCCGTCAATCTGTTGCTGCTTCCCTTCAAGCATGAGAGCTCTATCCACCAACTCCTGGTAGTTATTAAAATTTGCTACCATCAATTGCATGCTTAGCTCATCATTCAGTCCATCCAAAAACTTCTCCTTCTTAGCTGCATCTGTAGCAACGTCATCTGGGGCATAACGTGCTAACTTACTAAACTCATCCACATACTGGCCAATAGTACGTCCTCCTTGGCGTAAGTTGTGAAACTCACACTTCTTCTTGTCCATAGCTCCTGCTGATACATGGGCAGTACGAAACGCTTCCTGGAACTGATCCCATGTGACAGTGGCTATAGGATAAGTGACAGTGTAATCTCCCACCATGAGGCTACTGGTCCATCCAATTGGTGTGCGGCAAAACGCACCTTCTCGGCATCTGTGCATCCTGCAGTGGTTAACTCCCTTCCAATCCTGCGGAGCCAATCATCAGCAACTATCGGCTCGGTGCTACTGGAAAACACCGGCGGCTGCAACCTCAGAAAACGGGCTAAGTTGTCAACTGGTGGTGGTGGTGGCGGTGGGTTGTTGTTGTTGTTGTTGCCTTGGTTTGGAACTAACAACTGCATCAGAGTATTCTGTTGCTGGATCAATTGAGTGAGCTCCGGTGGAAAAGGTAAATCCGGGGTCACGTCTCGGAGGCATCTGAGGGTTTAGAGAGAAGAGAATATAATAGGATGAGGTCTAGTGAGAAAACACTACCCATATGCACATGAGACAAACACAAACATATCACTCAATCAATCAAGCAAAAGCATACAATCGGTCTAGAACTATCGTTACAAGGTGCTTGGACTATACTATTTACATGGTAGACTACTACTACTGTTTTGCTAGTCAACTAGAAATATTGATCGGTTGAAGACTCCATGATATCTGCTCCAACTTCGTCAACATAGTCATCGTCGTTATCGTTGGGGTCCGAGTCAGTGTCGTCAATGATGATGTAGTCCTCCGGACGAATCTCCTTGGGTTCTTCGTCTTCTCCTCCTGGCGCGGGGTCTCCCATAAATACTCCTAGCTTCCTTTCCAGATCGTCATTCCTCTCCACTAGTACGACGATTTCCTCCTCATAATCTTTGTGAGTTGCCTTGAGTTCTTCTTCAAGCTCCGTGATCCTGGTCATTGCCTTCTTCAGATCTATCATGTCTGCGCACATCTGGTTCTCCTGGTGGCGAATATGCTGGTTTAACTCCTGGATGAAAGCTGCAATGGATCTATCCTTCCTGGTGTTGATCATCTCCCATTGCTCATCTCGGCGCCCACAAATCTGGTAGATAGTATCCTTGAGATCCTTGTGGTAAACTTCTCCAATGCGTCCCATGGTGATGTGAGCTACCATATTCTTTCCTAGACTCCAGGTTGGTGCATCGAAAGAAAACTCTATGGGCTCAGTGATTGGTGTGAATGTCCTTCCTGGAACTTGAACTTGAATCATCCAACGCTCCTCTTCTGGTAAAGTGGCATTGTAAGTCCCGGTGAAGCTTGGTATTCCAATGTTCAGGTACCTAGTGACTTCCTTCAAGTGTCTTCCAAAGGGGGCGTCTTCATCCGGTTGCGCAAATTTTTTCCTTCCATCCGCCATCCTAAAGATGTAGAAAAAAGGGAGGAGTTAGAAATGAGAAGAGAGTAGTGATCTAGGGCTTTAGCTTAGTGGTCGTGTCCTACAGTCAGCGTGTGCTCTGATACCATCTTTGTAGCGACCAGACCTCAAACAGTCTGATCTCTGTGCATCAGTGTCATCCCTGGATCGGTAATGCTGACACGCACAGTACTTGAGGATTTATAACAGAGTAGCAATCACACACTTATTACATCAAATGTCTCAAAAGAGAACTTATTACAATAAATATGGCTTAAGGCCATCTAATACGATAACAGTGGAAGGCTTTGGAAGATAAAGTGAGTCCATCAACTCCAACGGCATCACTGAGTGAAAGACCACGAGCTAAGGCTCCTTACTCGTCGTCTGAAAAGTCTGCAACATGATATGTTGCAGCCCGAAAACGGGTCAGCACATGGAATATGCTGGCAAGGTAACACAAGAGAGTAATGCATAGAGTAAAGCTATCACTACATGCATATATGGCTGGTGGAGGCTGTATGGTTAATATCTTTTGCGAAAAGCCAAATTTTCCCTACTGCAAAGGAATAAATTTTATTTAACTATCATGGTAGTTGTTAAACATTGAGAAGGTTCACCCAACTCAATCCCAATTAAAAAGTAATCATCATTAAACCCAATCAAATTATATTAAGAGTGATGAGATCCACATGATAATCCAAGAACTAGATACTCAAGATGTCCATAACCGGGACACGGCTAACCATGATTATTTTGTACACTCTGCAGAGGTTTGTGCACTTTTCCCCACAAGACTCGATCTCCTCCATTGGTGTTCTCGCACTACATGGTGTTTGAGAAATGGATGACCGAGACACTGTCTTTATGAAGAGGTCCCCTTAACCGATAGATAGGCCGGTACACCAACAATCCCCTACATCTGCTAGCCCATCATGGAAAGGTTTCCCACAACTTACTAAACTATGACAAAGCCCATAATGGCATGTGGCTGCACACAAAAGTTTCTAGTATGAATAATCTTATGATCCCTTTGAGCCTGGGTGGCGGTCCATTGGAGAATCACACGGTACCCCGGGATTTCCAAAAATACAGGCAATCACTGGAATCCCCAAGTGCCTCAATCCACCCAGATGTGTATTAAAGTTGCCACCTGTCGGGACCCTGATCCTAGGTCACACCGATCTAGCATGTAACACATCATATCACTTTGTGGCCTCACGCACGGTATTTCCACGGGTGCCACCTTACCTGGCCCGGGACCGTTTGCGCCTATTGGCTCACGTATATGAAAGTGTCGCTAGCATCCATATGACAAAGAACCCGGGCCGACATGGCTAGTCGTGAACCCAAAGCGGCACAGACCTATGGAGACAGGCATACATGGATCACATCGAACATGTTGGTCATCAACGAGTGATTCCGGGCTGTAGCACTGGGCTAACAGGACTCCGGGGATCCCAGGCTGTAGCAGGCTAGGCAGGACTCCGGAAATCACCGCGTGACATTTCCCCGAAGGGACAGACATAGGGACGAGGTGAAACATATGCCGGCCAGCCAAGTGTCCTGAACAGTAGTGCTGGGCTAGCAGGACTCCGGTGATCCGGGCTGTAGCGGACTACTATCGCTCAGAAGCACTAGACTACATTTCCCCATATGATAGGCTGCCAAGGATAAACAACTAGATAGTCAGATCCCACACATACCAAGCATTTCAATCATACACACAATATGCTCGATATGTGTGAATACAACATGGCATCACAACATAACTCTACAACTCAAGTATTAATTCATTAGGCTCCGAAGAGCGAGATATTACAAACATGGGTCTCATGACCCAACAATCATAGCATACAATGCAAAGCACATGCGGAAGCTTAACATGTCTGAGTACAGACATCTATAAATGAAAAAGGCTAAGAAGCCTGACTATCTACCAAATCCTGCCAAGGGCACAAGATCGTAGCTGAGGTATCAAGCTAAACATCGAAGTCCACGCGAAACTACTAGCGAGACTGAAGTCTCTCTGCAAAACATAAATTAAGCAAACGTGAGTACAAAGGTACTCAGCAAGACTTACATCAGAACTAAACTACATATGCATCGGTATCAACAAGGGGGGGGGGGTGGTGGAGTTTAACTGCAGCAAACCAGCTTTGACTCAGTGGCTAACCTAAACTACGATTGCGAGCAACTCTTTTGAGGTGGCGCACACGAGTCCACATATTCACCAATCAATACACCACTATGGATCCGCTCCTGTCTCCCTACGAGAAGGCCATCCATAGCACTCACACTTATCTTGCGAGTTTTAGGGGTATCCACTTTCACTTGTCTATGAACTATGCAAGGGGTCCAAGTTTCCATATCCGAGGAATCCGGCTATTCGAATAGATAATGATAACCCTGCAGGGGTGTACTTCTTCACACACGCTCTCACCACTTATAGCCCTGTACACGTCATGTACCTCGGCAACCTTCAAGCGGAAACCGGGCGAGGGTGTCAGCCACGGCCTACCTAAACACTTAAGTCTCTAGTCCAGGTTTATCGCCTATTCGGGTTCCATCCGCGAGGAGATCCGGCCGGAGTTTCGCTCACAGCCCCAAACGATGTGTGCAGGGTTCCCGAGACACCAAACGGGCGCCCGGTACACCGTGCCACAGTGTATCTACCGCAACATAGCCCACCCCTAGGGTCAGCGCTACGCACGGCCGCCAACACATATCCTACAAACACCAGAAACTAGTTGCAACTCCTGGACAGAGTACTAGGGTGATTAAGAAGCCGAGAGAGTCCATTGGTTTCGGGCCCAATGCGCGGTAGTAACTGTTCATGGATCACAGACAAAGAACTCAGTTCCTGAGGACGGCTGCAATGAGACAACCCACCATGTACTCCTACATGGCCTCTCACCGCTACCTTTACCAAATCGTGTTCAAACACTTAGCTCACACACAGTAGGACATGTTTACACACCTCCGATCCATCCCCGATGAATCAGACCTGACTCAACTCTAAGCAGTAGCAGGCATGACAAACAAGCATGAATGAGTAGGCACATCAGGGCTCAAACAATTCCTACTCATGCTAGTGGGTTTCATCTATTTACTGTGGCAATGACAGGTCATGCAGAGGATAAGGGGGTTCAACTACCGCAACAAGTAACAGATGAATCGTTGTTGTCCTAATGCAGTAAAAGAGAGCAGGAGCGAGAGAGTGGGCTTGTATCGGAATGAACAAGGGGGTTGTGCTTGCCTGGCACTTCTGGAGATATCATTGGGTCTTCATCAGTGTCAACGATCACATCGTCGGTACAACGTCTATCGAGAGGGGACAAATACCGGCAACAGGAGAAAGAACACAATAAATGCAATGCACAATATGATGCATGATCATGACATGTCAATATGCTGTGGTTTGAGCTAATGCAACTAGCTATGATTTAAATGAAGTTGGTTTGAGTACAAGATTCAAATTCCAACCCCATATATGATTATTTAAATGCCCTTTATTTGTTTTGTCCAAAACAGAGGACAAACATTGTTCAAACATGCATGAAAATGGTACAGATGGATTCCTTAAAATTTTCTGATAATTTCTCATATATAAATTATTTCATTTGGAGTTACGGTTGAATTTCTATGATTTTTAGAAGTTTGGGGTATTTTCTGAAATTTCCTGAATTGTTTTTAAACTAGAAAATGATTTACTGCGTCAGCCCGACGTCAGGGTGACGTCAGCTGGTCAACTGGGCAGGGTCCAGGTCAAACCTGACAGCCTGGGCCCACCGGATTTAATCTAATCTTAACCAGAAATAAAACTTGTGGTTAAATAACGTGGTGGGGTCCACTGCCAGTGACTATGGTGGTTAATTAGTGGGTGGGTTAGGCCCTAATTACAGGGCCACGTCAGCGTCACCGGAGTTGTGCCGGCGGCGACAAAACCGACGACGGAGGCGCTGCGGGATGGCGCTACAGGGGGCGGTTTCGAGCGCGGTTTGGCTCGTTGGAACGCCCGCGACGCGGCGCGTCCAGCGGTGGCTGTGGCCGTGGCTGTGGTGGCCGGTAGCGGCAACTGCGGCGAGCGAGGCGGTGGCCGGAGCTCGGGACACACGGGCGCGGGGTTTCAGCGCGAGCTTAGAGCAACGGCGTGGCGCGTTCGCTTCCTGGGGACGCATTGAGCATGTTGGTGATGCTAGGGCGGGCGGAAGAGCACACGAGCATGGAGCTCGTCGGCCATGGCGGCGGCCGGAGCTCGGAGCTCGCGGGCAAGGTGCTACGGCACGGAAAAGAGCAAAACGAGGGAGGGGGAGGGGGAAGGAGCTCACGGTGAACTCGATGGCGTCGTCAGCAAGGTCGGGGGAGCACCCAAAAGAGCGGCGCGGCGATGGGGATCTCCGGCGTCCAGGGTTGAAGAAGAAGACGGGGGGGAGCACTCGGGGCTTCCGGCGTCACGTGGGTTGGTGGAGACTAAGAGGAAGGCGCGACGGTTCTTCTGGAGGCGTCGGCGTGGCAAGGGGTGCACGATGGCCGCGATGGAGCTCGTCGGCGTTCTCGAGCTCTCGCGGACGGTCGCGGGAGAGAGGAACAGAGAGGGAAATCGCCACGGGAGAGAGAAGGAGAGGTGCAGGGGGTCACGTGGCCGTCTCCGTGGCGCTGGGAGA
The DNA here is from genome assembly GCA_034509565.1 of Triticum monococcum. Lineage (NCBI taxonomy): Eukaryota > Viridiplantae > Streptophyta > Magnoliopsida > Poales > Poaceae > Triticum > Triticum monococcum. The sequence continues at coordinate 392,592,104 of CM067841.1, forward strand.
GACTAGGGGCGAGGAAGCAGGAGGTGGCGTCCGGTGCGTGCGCGGGCGACACGCCGTCGTCCTCCTGGCAGGAGCTAGGGGATGACTGGCAACGGCCTGGTGGGCTGGGCCATTGGGCTGGGCCTAGGGGGGCTTTGCCAAGTGAGCTCTCTCTCTCTCTCTCTCTCTCTAATTTATTCTGTTTTCTATTTTTTTTGATCTGTTTTGAATTTGTAAAAATACTAACTCATTTTGTAAAATCCTGACAAAAATTGTGGGCACTATTTGAATTATTTCCAAAAGCCCCCAATTGTTTTCAGAAGTATTAGAGCATTTAAAATATTTATAGAATTTAAATGCCCCAATTCAAATACAATATGAGTTTATTCAAAAATCCATAAATGGCCAAGAAATGTGCTCATCATTTTTGGCAGAGGTTTTCACCTTTATCAAAAATCATGAACATTTCCAAAGGCATTTTGGGTTCATTGAAGATTATTTTAAGTTGAACCTATTTGATTTGATCTGGTGCTAGGGTTTGAACAATCCCCATTTCAAGTTTAGAAGAGATTTAGACATGATGCAGCAACCAAGCTAGTCCAAGTGCAAAGCAAGGCTAGGGATGTTACAACTCACCCCCACTAAACAAGAATCTCGTCCCGAGATTTAAGACGTGAGGTAAGATGATGGGGAAACGCAACTAACGCAATCTTCACGATCCAGGTTGCACTTCAGATGAATGTTGATTCAATCACCATCATTGTCTTGATGTCTTGCTCTGAGAATTTCATCCACTCATGACAATGAGAAGGAAGGAAAACCCTAAAGAGTCGATCTCCTCGAAGATCAGGCAACTCACGATCAACTCATTGAGTGAGACATAGAAACATCTCGCGAACTGAGAGGCAAAACTTGCATCAGGAGCGATAGAAGAAACAATTTGGCGAGGGTTTCAAAGTAGCGAGGGGAATTGCCATGATTCTAAAACAGGGCACCTCGGGGAAGGTGACTCAAAGAACTATTCCCTTAAGTGGCAAAAAGAATTACTTTTGATTCAGAGATCGTTAAAACTCTTCATACCAACTTAAGGCAATTACAAACGATCAGTGGAAGGAGTTCGAAAGAATGTACTGGTTACCAGGGTCATGCTTTAAGCATCGGCATAGCCATCAAGTAGTGGTCGGACTTCGGAAGCTCAAGAATCCATAAGGATTAACTACGGAGGTAAATCCTAAGAAATCCTCATGGAAAGGTGGCCAACTTTCTTCAATCGAGATACTACAATAATAGGTCTTCCGGCTGGATGTGTTGGCCACGACATCCACTTTACCGTTTATCGAGGGACCAATATTATAGTTCTTGGAAAGTGCTCCAACCATCATATCTGCCTGAGATTCAGATTTGGTTGGTGTCAGGATATTCCAGACTCATCGAGTCTAGAAAGGAAAATGAAGGTTTGCAACACAAATCGACGAGATGACATTGCGATATTCTCAGGGGAATGAACTACGGTGGTAAGCTCCAAAACATGAGCCGGTTCTGCTACAAGCATGTGAACACGTTGTCCTAGACAAGCATGGTCACCTGGTAGTCTTAAAATGAAACACTACCGAGTTCAGGGGGAACCATCAACGAGGATATCGAAGTCCTTGCGTAGGTCTAACCCTTAAGAAGAAACTTCTTCTCCTTGAACAAATCAATCAGTGGCTTGGTGTGCTAGGGATACGTATAGAATGTAGATGATCAGTCTATCAGACCATAGAATACTTCACACATGCATGACTGACTTGGGACGATTCCAGAGGAAGCAAAAACAAACTTTCTCGAATTCACGGCGGCAACTTACATCAGATGCACATGAATTAGAGGAAGTCACATCTTTCAACCGGACATATGCTTCATGATCGGGACATGAGGGCAATGCTTATAAAGTTTCCAAAACTAGCTGGATGTTCAACACAATCATGGAGGAGACAAAATACCACTGATGGGCTCAACAGCAACTCATCGGAATTTCCATATCACTGGACTTCCACCACTATGTGAACAATGTGATAGTATTGGTCAGACCAAAGATATAATGGTGTATGCTCGAGGGACAACCGTAAGTAAGACAACATTACGAACATCGTTGGTTCTGATTTGATTTGACGATAGCCCACACTCAAATCAAGGTTTGGACAAGATAATAGATACAACAACTGATCACGGGGACCAATTGGTGAAGATATCATCTTTCTTCAACACACGCACACACAAGGATATCCCTTAGGGATGAACTAAGTCGGACAAGTTTTCATCTTCCAACTCTCCAAGTTGTTGTTAAGCTTAACCAACTAGCTCAGGGGTATCCAACACAGGTTCTTGGGGAAAAGTGGTTTATTGAAAAACCATCTTGATCACGAACTCAACATAACGGTCAGGTGACAACCTGGTAACACTTCCGAGAAGATATTCGGAAAATCACGAACCACCGGTATGTTACTAAGCTCGAGAACAACCTTGCTTTTCAGGGCAAGATGATATGATCAAAGAGTGAGGGATTGGCACAACCCTAACCCATTGATCGAAGTGTGCACCAGAAATATGGACTAGGTAGCACGATCAGTCTTAGAATGATAATTTGATAACCAACACGCTAAGAATGAGGATAGTGTCCATTAACTACCAAGCAACACAGTTGCTAGGAGTATTGATTTCACACATCACAACTCACGTGTCGGCATTCCGGTTACAATAACACGGGAACCGAGGAATGAACAATGATGGTAAGAAGTATCACTGCGTCAAGAATTCATGGGAGATGTGCAATTCTCACGACGCTCTTGACATAAAGTGGGTAATACTTTAGGGTAGAACAGAACCAAAAGCTGGGTTGCATTTTGATCTGCGGAATACAACCACTTTGACCCGATCCCAGAAATGGATGAGGTACTGGAGTTTGTTTCTCCTAGTCATTCCAAATAGAATGGCTTGACGGACCACAGAAGTAAAAGGCACGGATGAACATGAATGCACGACTACTTCTGACTATCAAGTGATAGACGAAGGTCGGAATATACCTGAAGGGGGGGAACAACTCAAGGAACATATAACTTTCTGAGCTGTGGAGGCATAGATTAGTATGTCAAGCAAAGCTCAACATATTTCTTCCAGATAACCCATGCAGAAAGGTAGAACTGGCAGAGACAATATAGATTGGAGAACTCATCAAGAGCACTCTAATTGTGATCTTTTGGTTCAAATAACTTATGTCATATTGACTCATGGTATTTGGAAGAAGGAAATACCACGGACCTTGAGGACTATCGCAAGGTTACTAATATCCTAAGGAACTAGCAAACACTAACGACATGGAGTAGGGTGAATCTTGGGTTCAAAAACCCAGGAATAGAATGCCTACTAACTAAATGGCATCACGGAATGCTTTTGAGAATGATGGCCAGAATCATCACACTGGGAACACAAAACATGGTTCGATTACTAGGTGATCCTCTAAGACACCTAGGGTCATAATAATAGTTCCAACATAAATGCCGAGGCAACGGAGTACCTCAACTCACCGATTAGTGTGATTAACCCGGCCTAAATGGACATCAGGAACAGGGGAAAGGAAGGGTTTGCAAATGCATCAGACTATTTAGAAACTTGGGATGACTCGGACAGCATAACGGCTATAAATGCTCAAAGTGATTTGAGACATCCTGCAAAATGGTGGCATAACCACTCAGAAGCACAATATCAAGGTTCGAGACCAACTATGAACACACAGAAGTAGTAGAAACTGAACTGGGCTTAAATCCAACAATCTTAGGCAACTACGGTTTAGTAACATGTCTTCCTGATAGATAGATGAGAAGGCCTAATTCTTAATCCCCGTAGAAAGAAGAGGTTGACTCAGATCAGAAGGGCATGAGAATAAGGAGTAAAAAGAGCCTTACGTTCCCTTCCACAATCAATTCCCTTACATAACTAAAGCATTTCTAGACTCAACTTCGACCAGTTTGGCTTGGTAATCCTACAGGCAGTCAGGCTCTGATACCAACGCTGTCGGGACCCCGATCCTAGGTCACACCGATCTAGCATGTAACACATCATATCACTTTGTGGCCTCACGCACGGTATTTCCACGGGTGCCACCTTACCTGGCCCGGGACCGTTTGCGCCTTTTGGCTCACGTATATGATAGTGTCGCTAGCATCCATATGACAAAGAACCCGGGCCGACATGGCTAGTCGTGAACCCAAAGCGGCACAGACCTATGGAGACAGGCATACATGGATCACATCGAACATGTCGGTCATCAACGAGTGATTCCGGGCTGTAGCACTGGGCTAACAGGACTCCGGGGATCCCGGGCTGTAGCAGGCTAGGCAGGACTCCAGAAATCACCGCGTGACATTTCCCCGAAGGGACAGACATAGGGACAAGGTGAAACACATGCCAGCCAGCCAAGTGTCCTGAACAATAGTGCTGGGCTAGCAGGACTCCGGTGATCCGGGCTGTAGCGGACTACTATCGCTCTGAAGCACTAGACTACATTTCCCCATATGATAGGTTTCCAAGGATAAACAACTAGATAGTCGGATCCCACACTTACCAAGCATTTCAATCATACACACAATATGCTCGATATGTGTGAATACAACATGGCATCACAACATAACTCTACAACTCAAGTATTAATTCATTAGGCTCCGAAGAGCGAGATATTACAAACATGGGTCTCATGACCCAACAATCATAGCATACAATGCAAAGCACATGCGGAAGCTTAACATGTCTGAGTACAGACATCTATAAATGAAAAAGGCTAAGAAGCCTGACTATCTACCAAATCCTGCCGAGGGCACAAGATCGTAGCTGAGGTATCAAGCTAAACGTCGAAGTCCACGCGGAACTACTAGCGAGACTGAAGTCTCTCTGCAAAACATAAATTAAGCAAACGTGAGTACAAAGGTACTCAGCAAGACTTACATCAGAACTAAACTACATATGCATCGGTATCAACAAGGGGGGTGGTGGAGTTTAACTGCAGCAAACCAGCTTTGACTCAGTGGCTAACCTAAACTACGATTGCGAGCAACTCTTTTGAGGTGGCGCACACGAGTCCACATATTCACCAATCAATACACCACTATGGATCCGCTCCCGTCTCCCTACGAGAAGGCCATCCATAGCACTCACACTTATCTTGCGAGTTTTAGGGGTATCCACTTTCACTTGTCTATGAACTATGCAAGGGGTCCAAGTTTCCATATCTGAGGAATCCGGCTATTCAAATAGATAATGATAACCCTGCAGGGGTGTACTTCTTCACACACGCTCTCACCACTTATAGCCCTGTACACGTCATGTACCTCGGCAACCTTCAAGCGGAAACCGGGCGAGGGTGTCGGCCATGGCCTACCTAAACACTTAAGTCTCTAGTCCAGGTTTATCGCCTATTCAGGTTCCATCCACGAGGAGATCCGGCCGGAGTTTCGCTCACAGCCCCAAACGATGTGTGCAGGGTTCCCGAGACACCAAACGGGCGCCCGGTACACCGTGCCACAGTGTATCTACCGCAACATAGCCCACCCCTAGGGTCAGCGCTACGCACGGCCGCCAACACATATCCTACAAACACCAGAAACTAGTTGCAACTCCTGGACAGAGTACTAGGGTGATTAAGAAGCCGAGAGGGTCCATTGGTTTCGGGCCCAATGCGCGGTAGTAACTGTCCATGGATCACAGACAAAGAACTCAGTTCCTGAGGACGGCTACAATGAGACAACCCACCATGTACTCCTACATGGCCTCTCACCGCTACCTTTACCAAATCGTGTTCACACACTTAGCTCACACACAGTAGGACATGTTTACACACCTCCGATCCATCCCCGATGAATCAGACCTGACTCAACTCTAAGCAGTAGCAGGCATGACAAACAAGCATGAATGAGTAGGCACATCAGGGCTCAAACAATTCCTACTCATGCTAGTGGGTTTCATCTATTTACTATGGCAATGACAGGTCATGCAGAGGATAAGGGGGTTCAACTACCACAACAAGTAACAGATGAATCGTTGTTGTCCTAATGCAGTAAAAGAGAGCAGGAGCGAGAGAGTGGGCTTGTATCGGAATGAACAAGGGGGTTGTGCTTGCCTGGCACTTCTGGAGATATCATTGGGTCTTCATCAGTGTCAACGATCACATCGTCGGTACAACGTCTATCGAGAGGGGACAAATACCGGCAACAGGAGAAAGAACACAATCAATGCAATGCACAATATGATGCATGATCATGACATGTCAATATGCTGTGGTTTGAGCTAATGCAACTAGCTATGATTTAAATGAAGTTGGTTTGAGTACAAGATTCAAATTCCAACCCCATATATGATTATTTAAATGCCCTTTATTTGTTTTGTCCAAAACAGAGGACAAACATTGTTCAAACATGCATGAAAATGGTACAGATGGATTCCTTGAATTTTTCTGATAATTTTTCATATATAAATTATTTCATTTGGAGTTGCGGTTGAATTTCTATGATTTTTAGAAGTTTGTGGTATTTTCTGAAATTTCCTGAATTGTTTTTAAACTAGAAAATGATTTACTGCGTCAGCCCGACGTCAGGGTGACGTCAGCTGGTCAACTGGGCAGGGTCCAGGTCAAACCTGACAGCCTGGGCCCACCGGATTTAATCTAATCTTAACCAGAAATAAAACTTGTGGTTAAATAACGTGGTGGGGTCCACTGCCAGTGACTATGGTGGTTAATTAGTGGGTGGGTTAGGCCCTAATTACAGGGCCACGTCAGCGTCACCGGAGTTGTGCCGGCGGCGACAAAACCGACGACGGAGGCGCTGCGGGATGGCGCTACAGGGGGCGGTTTCGAGCGCGGTTTGGCTCGTTGGAACGCCCGCGACGCGGCGTGTCCATCGGTGGCTGTGGCCATGGCTGTGGTGGCCGGTAGCGGCAACTGCGGCGAGCGAGGCGGCGGCCGGAGCTCGGGACACACGGGCGCGGGGTTTCAGCGCGAGCTTAGAGCAACGGCATGGCGCGTTCGCTTCCTGGGGACGCGTTGAGCATGTTGGTGATGCTAGGGCGGGCGAAAGAGCACACGAGCATGGAGCTCGTCGGCCATGGCGGCGGCCGGAGCTCGGAGCTCGCGGGCAAGGTGCTACGGCACGGAAAAGAGCAAAACGAGGGAGGGGGAGGGGGAAGGAGCTCACGGTGAACTCGATGGCGTCGTCAGCAAGGTCGGGGGAGCACCCAAAAGAGCGGGGCGGTGATGGGGATCTCCGGCGTCCAGGGTTGAAGAAGAAGACGGGGGGAGCACTCGGGGCTTCCGGCGTCACGTGGGTTGGTGGAGACTAAGAGGAAGGCGCGGCGGTTCTTCTGGAGGCGTCGGCGTGGCAAGGGGTGCACGATGGCCGCGGTGGAGCTCATCGGCGTTCTCGGGCTCTCGCGGATGGTCGCGGGAGAGAGGAACAGAGAGGGAAATCGCCATGGGAGAGAGAAGGAGAGGTGCAGGGGGTCGCGTGGCCGTCTCCGTGGCGCTGGGAGAGACTAGGGGCGAGGAAGCAGGAGGTGGCGTCCAGTGCGTGCGCGGGCGACACGCCGTCGTCCTCCTGGCAGGAGCTAGGGGATGACTGGCAACGGCCTGGTGGGCTGGGCCATTGGGCTGGGCCTAGGGGGGCTTTGCCAAGTGAGCACTCTCTCTCTCTCTCTCTCTAATTTATTCTGTTTTCTATTGTTTTTGATCTGTTTTGAATTTGTAAAAATACTAACTCATTTTGTAAAATCCTGACAAAAATTGTGGGCACTATTTGAATTATTTCCAAAAGCCCCCAGTTGTTTTCAGAAGTATTAGAGCATTTAAAATATTTATAGAATTTAAATGCCCCAATTCAAATACAATATGAGTTTATTCAAAAATCCATAAATGGCCAAGAAATATGCTCATCATTTTTGGCAGAGGTTTTCACCTTTATCAAAAATCATGAACATTTCCAAAGGCATTTTGGGTTCATTGAAGATTATTTTAATTTGAACCTATTTGATTTGATCTGGTGCTAGGGTTTGAACAATCCCCATTTCAAGTTTAGAAGAGATTTAGACATGATGCAGCAACCAAGCTAGTCCAAGTGCAAAGCAAGGCTAGGGATGTTACAACTCACCCCCACTAAACAAGAATCTCGTCCCGAGATTTAAGACGTGAGGTAAGATGATGGGGAAACGCAACTAACGCAATCTTCACGATCCAGGTTGCACTTCAAATGAATGTTGATTCAATCACCATCATTGTCTTGATGTCTTGCTCTGAGAATTTCATCCACTCATGACAATGAGAAGGAAGGAAAACCCTAAAGAGTCGATCTCCTCGAAGATCAGGCAACTCACGATCAACTCATGGAGTGAGACATAGAAACATCTCGCGAACTGAGAGGCAAAACTTGCATCAGGAGCGATAGAAGAAACAATTTGGCGAGGGTTTCAAAGTAGCGAGGGGAATTGCCATGATTCTAAAACAGGGCACCTCGGGGAAGGTGACTCAAAGAACTATTCCCTTAAGTGGCAAAAAGAATTACTTTTGATTCAGAGATCGTTGAAACTCTTCATACCAACTTAAGGCAATTACAAATGATCAGTGCAAGGAGTTCGAAAGAATGACATACTCGGACTAGGATGGATGATGTGGACTACCTTGTTGAAGACAACGCAATGGATGATTTTTGCTTATCATCGGAAATGGATGGGACCCATGGTAAGTCCACTTTTGAAGATGATCCTGAATAGCAGCTACCGAGGTGCAAGCTGGGAACAAAATGCAAATGTTGGGAATGATTCTAGTAACTGGGGAGAAGGTTCAATGGCAAAGGTGATTCCACCAATCGGATGGCTATCGAACAACTGAGAGAACGGAGGCACATCCCAGTTAACGACAACATCAGAACCTAGTGCCTGAGCGTGCTCTCAAGAACTTGAGCATTTCCATACTCATCAAGGTTCTGCCAATATCCGTGTCAAGGATCCTGGCAACACAACATGCTACCATGATGAATAATGGTGGAAGATGCAGATGCAAAGGAAGATAACACTTTCTCAGATTTCACCTTAGCGAAGCCAAGGAAACAAAATCTGGATGATCGACCGAGAGACATTGAGCACTCCGCTTCTAATGTTCTCTTGATGTACTGGTTACCAGGGTCATGCTTTAAGCATCGGCATAGCCATCAAGTAGTGGTCGGACTTCGGAAGCTCAAGAATCCATAAGGATTAACTACGGAGGTAAATCCTAAGAAATCCTCATGGAAAGGTGGCCAACTTTCTTCAATCGAGATACTACAATAATAGGTCTTCCGGCTGGATGTGTTGGCCACGACATCCACTTTACCGTTTATCGAGGGACCAATATTATAGTTCTTGGAAAGTGCTCCAACCATCATATCTGCCTGAGATTCAGATTTGGTTGGTGTCAGGATATTCCAGACTCATCGAGTCTAGAAAGGAAAATGAAGGTTTGCAACACAAATCGACGAGATGACATTGCGATATTCTCAGGGGAATGAACTACGGTGGTAAGCTCCAAAACATGAGCCGGTTCTGCTACAAGCATGTGAACATGTTGTCCTAGACAAGCATGGTCACCTGGTAGTCTTAAAATGAAACACTACCGAGTTCAGGGGGAACCATCAACGAGGATATCGAAGTCCTTGCGTAGGTCTAACCCTTAAGAAGAAACTTCTTCTCCTTGAACAAATCAATCAGTGGCTTGGTGTGCTAGGGATACGTATAGAATGTAGATGATCAGTCTATCAGACCATAGAATACTTCGCACATGCATGACTGACTTGGGACGATTCCAGAGGAAGCAAAAACAAACTTTCTCGAATTCACGGCGGCAACAAACATCAGATGCACATGAATTAGAGGAAGTCACATCTTTCAACCGGACATATGCTTCATGATCGGGACATGAGGGCAATGCTTATAAAGTTTCCAACACTAGCTGGATGTTCAACACAATCATGGAGGAGACAAAATGCCGCTGATGGGCTCAACAGCAACTCATCGGAATTTCCATATCACTGGACTTCCACCACTATGTGAACAATGTGATAGTATTGGTCAGACCAAAGATATAATGGTGTATGCTCGAGAGACAACCGTAAGTAAGACAACACTACGAACATCGTTGGTTCTGATTTGATTTGACGATAGCCCACACTCAAATCAAGGTTTGGACAAGATAATAGATACAACAACTGATCACGGGGACCAATTGGTGAAGATATCATCTTTCTTCAACACACACACACACACAAGGATATCCCTTAGGGATGAACTAAGTCGGACAAGTTTTCATCTTCCAACTCTCCAAGTTGTTGTTAAGCTTAACCAACTAGCTCAGGGGTATCCAACACAGGTTCTTGGGGAAAAGTGGTTTATTGAAAAACCATCTTGATCACGAACTCAACATAACGGTCAGGTGACAACCTGGTAACACTTCCGAGAAGATATTCGGAAAATCACGAACCACCGGTATGTTACTAAGCTCGAGAACAACCTTGCTTTTCAGGGCAAGATGATATGATCAAAGAGTGAGGGATTGGCACAACCCTAACCCATTGATCGAAGTGTGCACCAGAAATATGGACTAGGTAGCACGATCAGTCTTAGAATGATAATTTGATAACCAACATGCTAAGAATGAGGATAGTGTCTATTAACTACCAAGCAGCACCGTTGCTAGGAGTATTGATTTCACACATCACGACTCACATGATAATTTGGAATGTTCAAATGTATAACATTCCAAATTGAAATTTGGGATGTTAAATTGTGTGATAGTTACACCTTTCACACACGAGCTTACAAATAAACCTGTGTGGGATGTACGTACGAACAGAAACGTTTTCCCTGGATTGACTGTGTGGGATGTACATAAGAACGGAAACGTATTCCTTGGATTGACTGTGCGTGATATACATACGAACGGAACTGTTTTTCTGGGATTCACCGTCTGGGATGTACATACCTACGGAAATAATTTTCTTGGATTACCATGTGGGGTGTACATACCTACGAAAATGATTGGGTTTCGATGCCTCACCCGATCGCACATGGCCCCAGCCTATGTCCTAGGAGGGCCTATCCCTGACGATTTCTGGGTCATGTGGGAAGGACCCCCTATCGCCCACACTCACTTGGCGACGGTTCTAAATGCCGATGCGGAAAGGGGTTAAAAACCGTTTGTTTAGGACCGACGCGCACCAGTGATGTAGTTGAACTTGTGTGGGATGCTCAAGGTTGATCTAGCTCATCAATGAGTTAGGAGCACCACTTGTAGTTTGAGTTCATCTACCTACATGGGTTAGTCTTGCAAGGAAGAGCACTTGTGTATCCAAAGTGACAATCATGAAATTTGATACCAAATGAAATTTGATATCTAGAATTTGTCAAAGGATATGTTGAGTGGGTTCATGCTTCCTTGACTTCAACCACCATATTGTAGAGACTTGGTGAAGTAGGGATTGCTCAAGATGTGAGTGAGTAGCAATCTCATAGAATTAGATTCATCCAAGTACATACAAGGGTTAGATAGCATGCAAGGGTACAAGTGTAGATCCAAGACATATGATCATCATCATAAGAGAAATATCAAGGATTAGTCAAAACGCTCATGCCTTGCATGTATCCAAATGGAGTGACTACTCCAAGTTTGAGGCATCAATGATGTTCAATTCACCTCTCAAACGGCAAAATACTTTCTCATCAAGCGGTTTGGTGAAAATATCTGCCAATTGGTTATCGGTACGAACATGCTTAAGATCAATGTCCCCTTTAGCAACATGATCTCGAATGAAATGATGACGAACTTCAATATGGTTAGTTCGAGAATGTTGCACGGGATTGTGAGCAATCTTAATAGCACTTTCATTGTCACAAAGCAATGGAACATGTTTCACATATATGCCATAATCTTTAAGAGCTTGGGTCATCCAAAGTAATTGAGTACAACATGAACCAGCGGCAATGTATTCTGCTTCGGCGGTGGATAAGGATACCGAGTTTTGTTTCTTGGAGGACCAAGACACAAGAGATCTACCAAGAAATTGACAAGTACCCTAAGTGGACTTTCTATCAACCTTGCCACCGGCATAGTCCGAATCAGAGTAGCCAACAAGATCAAAGGAGGACCTCTTAGGATACCAAATGCCAAAATTTGGTGTATGAATTAAGTATCTCACTACCATTTTCACAGCCTTAAGATGACATTCTTTGTGGTCCGCTTGATATCGGGCACACATGCACACACTTAGCATAATATCGGTACGAGAGGCACATAGATATAACAAAGAACCAATCATAGAGCGATAAACCTTTTGGTCAACCGGTTTGCCATCCTTAGTCAAGTCAAGATGTCCACTAGTAGGCATGGGTGTATTCATACCTTTGCATTCTTGCATGTTGAACTTCTTGAATAAGTCCTTGGTATACTTTGTATGGGAAACAAAGGTACCCTCCTTAGTTTGCTTGATTTGCGAACGAAGAAAGAACTTGAGTTCACTCATCATAGACATCTCAAATTAGGCTTAGTCGAACCAAATATGATATCATCGACATAAATTTGGCACACAAATAATTCTCCATTAACCCTTTTAGTAAAAAGAGTGGAATCAATATTTCCAATCTCAAAGCCTTTTTCAATAAGGAACTTGGTCAAGCATTTATACAACGCTCTAGGAGCTTGTTTAAGACCATAAAGAGCTTTGTGAAGTTTGTAAACATGGTCTAGTTTCTTAGGATTAACAAAGCCGGGAGGTTGTTTAACATAAACTTCCTCCTCAATTTCACCATTTAGAAAAGCACTTTTAATGTCCATTTGGTACAAGGTAATATCATGGTGATTTGCATAGGCAAGTAATATGTGGATGGACTCAAGTCTAGCAACGGAGGAATATGTCTCACCATAGTCCATACCTTTGACTAGAGTGTAGCCTTGGGCGACGAGATGTGCTTTGTTGCGAGAGACTTGTCCATCTTGGGCTTGCTTGTTGCGAAACACCCATTTGGTACCGATGCTGTTGTGGTTGTTGTCGGGCTTCTCAACCAATGTCCACACTTGGTTCCTCTCAAAGTTGTGTAACTCTTCATGCATGGCATTTATCCAATCCGGATCTTCCCATGCTTCTTCAACCTTTATAGGTTCAGTGCTAGAGATGAATGAATAATTTTCACAAAAATTAGCCAAACGAGTTTTAGAGTGAGTGATTCTCCCGGTTTGGATATCATTGAAGATTTGTTCGACGGGATGGTCTCGTGACACTCTTGCTCGAACTCGTGAGATCTTTTGTTTGGGTTTGGGTGGAACATCTTCTTCATCATCTTGTTCTTCCTCTTGGCCTTCTTTGTTGTTGGTGTTGTTGTTCTCTTGTAGAGGAGGAGAAGGAGGTCGATGATGTTAATCTTGGTGTACTTCCTCATTTTCTTCATCATGACGTGTTCCACTTGTGGATGCCTCCGTGTCAACTCTTGGTTCACCTTGTCGTGAGGTAGAAGCTTACACTTGGACGGACAAGGTACTCTCCTTCACCTCTGTTGGATGAATCTTGCCAATAGGCAAGTCTTGGATTGCTTCCGAAGGGTCTTTGTCTCCTACATCAATTAGAAATTGCTCTACTTGTGAGCCGTTAGATTCATCAAACTTCACATCTATCATCTCTTCAACCTTTCGGGTTATAAATTGTTGTAGACACGGTAGGTGTGAGAGTTTGAACCATAACCGAGTAGGAAACCCTCATGAGATTTAAGAGGAAATTTAGAACGACAATGCTTATCAAGAATGTAACACTTTGTTCAAGTGATATTCATTGAAAATCTCAAGCATCTCATTTTTTCATTCATGAAAGAACTCTCCATCAAGTATAGGCACCCTATGTCTAAGACTCCCCAATGTAAACTCATCCATCTTCCTCCAATGGTGATTAAACCAAAGCAATGGAGACCAATGCTCTAGTGCTAATTGTAGGATCGAGAAGAGGTGTCTAGAGGGGGGGGGGGTGATTAGACCCTCAACAAAGAAAAGTAGCAGTTTTTAATTTCTTTAAGTTAAGGTGGAATTTTAGCACAAGTTTAAACATTCACAATACATTTCAAGCAAGCATGGCAAGAGTATATGAGCAGCGGAAAGTAAAGCATGCAACTTGCAAGAAAGTAAAGGGATGGGATTGGAGTGTGCAAACGCAATTGGAGACACAGAGATTATTGGCGTGGTTCCGATAGGTGGTGCTATCGTACATCCACATTGATGGAGACTTCAACCCACGAAGGGTAACGGTTGCGCGAGTCCACGGAGGGCTACACCCATGAAGGGTCCACGAAGAAGCAACCTTGTCTATCCCACCATGGTCATCGCCCACGAAGGACTTGCCTCACATGGGTAGATCTTCACGAAGTAGGCGATCTCCTTGCCCTTACAAACTCCTTGGTTCAACTCCACAATCTTGATGGAGGCTCCCAACTGACACCTAACCAATCTAGGAGACACCACCCTCCAAAAGGTAATAGATGGTGTGTTGATGATGAACTCCTTTCTCTTGTGCTTCAAATGATAGTCTCTCCAACACTCAACTCTCTCTCACAGATTTGGATATGGTGGAAAGATGATTTGAGTGGAAAGCAACTTGGGGAAGGCTAGAGATCAAGATTCTTGTGGTTGCATTGGAATATCTTGGTATCAACACATGAGTAGGTGGTTCTCTCTCAGAAAATGAATGCTAGAAGTGTAGGCACGTTCTGATGGCTCTTTCCATGAATGGAGTATGGGTGGAGGGGTATATATATCCTCCACACAAAATCTAGCCATTACACACAATTCACTAAACACGGTGGGGCCGAATCGAGAAACTCGGTTAGACCGATATGGTTCAAAATGTGAACATTAGAGTTTTCGGTGGGACCGATATGATCAACTCGTGGGACCGATGTGCTAGGGTTAGGGTAAAACCTTAACTCGGTTTGACAGATTACACAAACTCGGTGGGACCGACTTTGGTAATAAGCAAAACAAAGAGTTGAGCCAAGCAAACTCGATGGGACCTATTGCATATATCGGCGAGACCGAAATAGATGCAACGGGCAACAGAGAGTTTGCAAGCCCATCTCGGTGAGACCAAGATCCCATCGGTGAGACTGAATTGATTAGGGTTTCAGGCAGTGGCTATGTCAAATGAACTCGGTGGCGTCGGATAGATCAAATCGGTGGGGCCGAGTTTGACTTTAGGTTTAGGACATATGTGGAAATGAGAAAGTGGTTGAGGGCTTTGGAGCATATTGATACGTCCACTTTGCATCATGTTTTCTTACTATTATTTACAATTTTTTATCCATAGTAATGCTTTTGGAGTAATTCTAATGCCTTTTTCTCTCATAATTTGCAAGGAACACGCCAAGAGGGAGAATTCTAGCAGATGGAAATTTGGACCTGGAAAAGCTACGTCTGTCGGATTTCGGGTTCTGGCAGACCCTTGAGGTTCGAACACTGGGGTGCGCGCGGAGATTTCGCCTCCTACCTACCTGCACCCCTCCACCTTGCTAGGATCTAAACTGTCGAAAGAACAATGCAAGAGACACAGGGTTTATACTGGTTCGGGCCACCGTTGTGGTGTAATACACTACTCCAGTGTGTGGTGTGTGGATTGCCTCTTGGGCTGATGACGATGAACAATACAAGGAAGAACAGCCTCGCGAGGGTCTGTTCTTGGCTGAGGCGATGAACTGCTGGGAGGGGTTCAGTCACCTTTCTCTCTCTCTCTCTCTCTCTCTCTCTCTCTCTCTCTCTCTCTCTGCTTCCAACCTTTCTAACGAGCCTCTTCCTTCCTACCTCTCAACCCTTAGAGACCTTTTTACACCCCCAGCTATGTGGGTGGCTGGTCCTATTTATAGAGGCCCTGGTCCTCTCCCCAAATATTGAGCGGGAAGGGAGCCAACAAAGGCGGGCTAATTTGAAGGGGGACAGCAAGTATCAGCTATCCTGACAAAAGTAGTCTTCGCCTGCGCAAAGCTCGGGTGATGATGTCGTCTTGGGCTCCACGGTGACCTCCATCTCGTAGTCATCCTGGTCTTGGTCTCGTTGCACCGAAATGGCAACCTTTGCCTGATGCCTCTGTACTCCCGGCTGCGCTTGCCTCCTTTGCACCAAAGAGGGAAGGAGGATGCTGCGGGGGCTGGCACCCGCCTGGCGCCCTGAATCGTCATGGCTTGTGTCACGGGCACCTCGTGAGGTACCCCGCCTTGATCTCTCCGCCCCCTCGTGAGCTAGACTGATGAGGCCGTGCCTGAGGAAGCTCCGCGTCCTCTGCCCCGCGAGGCTTGGCCCCTCGCAAGGGTCTTGGGTTTGTGTTGGTGAAGATGGGCCGTGTTGGGCCCCCTTTGAGCGACGCCGCGGGCCGCAGGCAGGCAAGTCTGGGGACCCCCGTTCCCAGAACACCGACAGTAGCCCCCGGGCCCAAGGCGCGCCCGGGCTTGGCCGTGCAGGGAGCCGGATGGGCAAGATCGAAGTGTCGCGGGCCCTAACAGCCTGCGGCCTTGGGTGCCGCATGGCGGTTGACTGGACATGGGCACCTCCACTTCCCCATGGCGCCTCGGCCACTGCACGGATTGGACAAGTCCCTGCATGCAAAATGGGTCATGATTACCTGCGATCGTGGAGGTCGGCGGTTGGCCTCCGCCGGCTATAAGTACGGAACATCGCGCACCCTTCCAGTCCATCCCTCCTTGCTTCTCCTTCTTCCTGATTCTTGCTCCGTCTTGCCGTGATGGCTCTGATCCGCCGGTTCTCGACGGCAGAGAAGGGAAAGGCTCCCTGAGAGGGACCAGACCCACTCCCGCTGAAGAAATGGCTTGTCCACCGTGGCCCGAACGAGGGGCCCTTCAGGTGGTGTCGAGGCCTTGGGGCGAGCGGGCGCCGCCGGGGTTCCCGCTTCCATTGTACGCCCACGTCGAGGGCCCCGAAGGAGCTGATGTTGACCGCCATGGTCGGCGCCGCCGTCGGCGCCGACGGGTCACGAAGGTGTGGGTCGTCCCCCCTGGGGTCCACACCGAGGCCTCCTCCCAAGAGTTCGTGCTCCACGTCGCCATTCCTCTTCAATCTTGGATCCGCCTGCCTCCCTTCCTCGCCTCCATCATCCCGCAGGGGGAGCCCCTGGAGCTCTGGCTGCAGCACGCCGACTGCAGCACCCTCGCGACCAAGGCAGAGGTCGCGGTCGTCGCCCCGGGCGAGGTCTACATGACTCGAGGCTGGAGAGAGATCGCCCGGGTTTGCAGGACAAGGGGCGTCTTCGCGATCCACTTGGACTACGATGGTGCATCGGTGATGCTCTTCAAGGTCTTCGATGTGAGCGGGCGCCAGCTGGAGTGCTGCCCCGGTGAAGGCGGCCAGGGCCCTGCTGCGACGAGGACTGGGCTCGCCAACCGCTCCCTTGGCGGCTCCTCAGGCGGTGGAGACGTCGGAGGCTCCAGCGACTCCGGCGAGCCCTTCGCGACTCCGGAGACGAGCGACAATAGCTACGAGCCCCCGAGCCGGCGCCGCTCCTGGAGCAGGGGGGTCGTCAGGCCGCCGCCGACTCTGATCTGGATGGGGTTGGTGTCGGTGCTTGCGGCCCACTATTGATGATGGCGTCTTTTGTAGCGATGCGCGTAGTGTGCGTCTCTTTAGGATCTGTTCCCTGCGAGGAACCAAAAATGCGCCCCGCGGGGGCTTGTAAGGTGCATGTGGTCCTGTTTTGTTAATATAACCCTTGTCGTAGAATTGCGCGAGTTGCTCATCCCGTCTTAGCTCGGTCCTCCCTTTCGAACCTCACGAGGGCTTGATGCTCTGCGCCGACAGGTCCCAGTCCCAAGGCGGCTTCAGCCGTCGCTGGTATGCCAGGTCGCGATGCCGTGGTCAAGGCCAGGAGGTGAGCGACCCGGAGTTCGGTAAGAGCCCCTGAGTCGCGATGCTCAGGAGGTCCCCTTTGGCGCCCAAGCAGCCGTCGTTTGGTGCGAAAGGGGAGCGGCGTCGCCAACAAGGGATAGCATTAGGTGCGGGGATGGTGCCATGGTAGCTGACGCTTCCGAGCGATAACTTATCTTGAGGATCAGGGGCCGCTCTCTGGTGCGTGGCCGGGTCCGTGCATTGGCAGGAGCGGGGTTTCTTGGCGAGGTCCTCGTGTGTCTCCTCCCTCTCGCCTTAGCTCCCCTTTCTGCTCTACGTCCTCGGGTCCCGGCCCTCGAGCGAATCTCAGCCGTCGCTGGTATGCCAGGTCGCAATGCCATGGTCAAGGCCAGAGGGTGAGGGCTGGAGAGCCAGTAGGAGCCCTAAGTCGCGATGCTCAGGCACCCCCCTTTAACGTGCAAGCGGTTCGCGTAGACAAGAGCGAAGGAGGCACAGCAAGAGCCTCGCCTGACGCAGCTCCTTCAGGAGGTCCTGCAGGTCCATCATAGAAAAAGCAAGGGGTTGCCATATAATTGACGGCCAGCCGTTGGTTGCTTCCGAGGGGTAGTGAGGCACTCAAGGCTTGACGAGGTGACGCTATGCGGGGCTGCCGCGGCCAGAGGTCAGCCATCCAGGTTTGTCGGTGTTGCAGGGACGGACCCATGCGCAAGCGTCGTGCCGTTCGGGAGCAGCTCCGTTAGTTGGCGTCAGCTGAGCAGGCAACTAGGTAAAACACATTAGCCGCGAAGGAGTGGATTCGTTCAAATAGATGCTAGGAATGCGGAGATCACTGGGTTAGGCCTGAGCGACTTGGGGGTGATGCAGCTCGATTGGCGCCCCCAACAAGGTAAGCTAACGACACGAAATAAGAGGCATACACGCCGCAGGGACGGACCCACGCGGCCTGGGAATAATGCAGCCCTGGGGGCGCTCCCAGCTGGAAATGAAACTTGAAAGATATCACCTGATGACGCTGAAGACGAAGGGGTGTTGGTGTAGCCGGCTCGGTGGGCCGCGAAAGCCGATCCTCATGAGCCCCCAGGCCCAGGGGCCTCGGGAGGCTCCGGAGGCGCTGGCGGTTCCTCATGGACCATCTCCATCCCCGCCAGGGCTGCGGAGCGCCTGGCCTCTTGCGCCTCCGTGGTGCCCCTCATGAGGCGCTGGTACGTGTCAGCCGCGCTCGGCAAGCCGTAAGGCATGCGAACGTAGTTCTGCGGTGGACCTCCGCAGCGCCCCACTCGCGAGGGCCAGAGGCGCTCCAGGGAGGCGACTCGGTTGAGCCCTGGTACGTCGACGCAGACGCACAGCCCGCCATCCTCGCCAGGATGGGGAGCCACTGCTGGTAGGCGGCGGGCGCCTCTCATGACTCTTGACTCCTGTAGCTCCTGAATGGCCTTGTTGACGAACTCCTGTGGGTCTGGATCTCCTTGCCTTGCTCCTTCTTGAGGGAAACGTGCTTCGAAACACGCCTCCATGTGGTGCCCAAGTGCCTCCCTCGTGACCCTAGCTAGGTCGGTGGCCCTCCAGGGGAGAGCCCCTGAGCCCTGCCTGGGGAGGGCACTGGGCGCGCTTTCTATGCGATGGAAGGAGGTTCCCCTGGGCAGGCATGGGCCCAGAGGGGCCTGCCTCCTGAGGGGCCAGGCCGGACGACGTCTTGTTCTTCTTAGGGGCGGTCTCGGGAGGCCTCCTGCTTCCGCGATCCGGGTCTTCCAGTGATGCGGCCTGAAAGGCTCGCTCCAGGGAACACACCGCGTCCTTCTCTTCATAGGGCACCGTGATGACTCCGCCGCTTCCTGGCATCTTGAGGATGTTGTAGCCGTGGTGAGTTACGACCATGAACTTGGCCAGCGCTGGGTACCCAAGGATGGCGTTGTATGGCAGGCGAATGTGAGCGACGTCGAAGTCGATGAGCTCGGTGCGGTAGTTGTCGCGTGCCCCGAAGGTGATAGGGAGGCGGACCTGCCCGATCGGGACCGTGGAGCCATCGGTGATACCGGAGAAGGGCTTGGTTGGCTGGAGCTGGCTGTAGGGCACTTGGAGGTTGTTGAATGTCTCCACGGACAGGACGTTGAGCCCTGCCCCGCCATCGATGAGGGTCTTGGTGACCACCACGTTGCTGATGATTGGGGAACAAAGCATCGGGAGGACTCCGGATGTTGTCGCACACTTGAGCTGATCTGCTGAGCTGAACGTGATGGCGCACGCTGACCACCTGAGAGGGCGTGTGGCTTCGAGCCTGGGGAGGACTGCGTTCACTTCGCGGGCGAACTGCTTGAAGATGCGCTGAGAGGCTGGGGCTTGAGCTCCGCCCAGGATGCAGGCGATCCCGCGCGGCTCCTGGAAGCCCCCAGCCTCCTCGTCCTGATGGCGGTCCTCGTTTCTCCTTGGCTGTGGCGGCAGCGGTGGGAGGCCTATGTTGCCTTGCGGGCGATCCTTGCGAGGCTGATCCCTCCAGCCTCCCTCGCGAGGCTGAACTTGCCAGCGATCCTCGCGAGGTTGGTCGCGCCACCCCTGTCGCGGGCCACGGCCTTCCCAGCGTCATGCGTTCCTTCCTCCTCCTCGACCGTAGCCCCGGTCACCGCGGTCGGGGCGACGGCCGATCCTTCCTTCATGCACGGCTCGGAGTTCTTGTCATTCGTTGGTGTTGTGGGTGTGGAGGTCGTGGTACACGCAGTACCGGCTGCCCTTGGGAGGTTCGGGCTGATCTATGCCCCGCTTAGTGTCTGGTTCTGCCGCGAGCACTGCAGCCCCCTTGCGCTTCACATCCTTGGCCTTGAGCTTCTTCTCTTCTAGGTCTGCAGCAGGCAGCTCGAGGAGGGAGAGACGCCCCTCCTCAGCCCTGGCGCACTTGTTTGCCAAGTTGAACAGCTCCAAAGAAGTGCACAGGTCTTCATGCATCGCCAGCTCCTCCTTCATCTTGATGTCGCGCACGCCGTCGGAGAAAGCTGAGACGATGGCCTCCTCAGTCACCTTGGGGATCTTGAGGCGTGCGTTGTTGAAGCGCTGGATGTACTTCTGCAGGGTCTCCCGGGTTGTTGCTTGATGCGGCGCATGTCGCTCACGGCGGGTGGCCGGTCGCGAGTACCTTGGAAGTTGGTGATGAAGCGGGTGCGCATCTCTTCCCAGGAGGAGATTGTGCCTGGAGCCAGGTGCGGGCCCCGTCCTTGAGCGCCATGGGAAACCAGTTCGCCATGACCTTCTCGTCTCCGTTGGCAGCTTCGGTGCCCAGCTCATAGAGCTGGAGGAACTCCACAGGGTCGGTCGTGCCGTCGTAGCAAGGAGGCAGGTCTGGTTTGAACTTGCCGGGCCACGCGACGTTGTGTAATTCGGTGGTGTAGGCACAGCAGCCTGCTGTGGCCACAGGAGGCCTTGGGTGACGGAGAGCCTAGTCTTGCATGTCCCCATGCGCTGGAGCAGGGGGATGGTCGCGACGTGCTGGAGCAGGGAGCGCCCGGCCAGCCTCTGGCGGGCGAGGGACTTCTTGGCAGCTCTGTTCTTGCTGCGCTGGCACCTGACGGAGCGGGTTCCGCCCAGGGGCCATGCTCCTTGGAGCCATGGCGTCTTCTTGAGGAGGAGGCGGCCGGGGTGCCGCTGGAGCCTCTTCGCCCGCGCGGGGCGGGGTGCGGTGCAGTGGGATGGACGGCGCAGAAGAGCCCCCTGCAGCGCGGACGAGCTCGGCGATGCGGTCGAGCCATTCTTCGTAGATGTCGTCGATGGGACAGTAGCGCAGGAGCTCGTTTGCCGCGATGAGTGCAGCCCGAGCCTCCATGGGCACGCGGAGCGCGCGGGACGAAGATCCAGCTGGGGCGAGCGAGGGAGTTGCGGTGCGGCCGTCTTGGCGCACGGATGGATGCTGAGACGATGCTTGTTGTTCGTCCCCCACCGGGCCGGCAGCGGCATTGACGGTAGGTGACGGGGAACGGCGAGGGCGCCCGCCGACAGGGGCCGTCTGGGCGACGCGGGAAGCGAGGGCGGCCCGGTGCTCCGCGCGGGCCCGACGAGCGCCAGACATGAGCACGATGGTCGGAGGAGAACGGGGTGATGAAAGACGAATTCCGGCGCACCCCTACCTGGCGCGCCAAATGTCGGATTTCGGGTTCCGGCAGACCCTTGAGGTTCAAACACTGGGGTGCGCGTGGAGATTTCGCCTCCTACCTACCTGCACCCCTCCGCCTTGCTAGGATCTAAACTATCGAAAGAACAATGCAAGAGACACAGGGTTTATACTGGTTCGGGCCACTGTTGTGGTGTAATACCCTACTCCAGTGTGTGGTGTGTGGATTGCCTCTTGGGCTGATGATGATGAACAATACAAGGAAGAACAGCCTCACGAGGGTCTGTTCTTGGCTGAGGCAATGAACTGCTGGGAGGAGTTCAGTCACCTTTCTCTCTCTCTCTCTCTCTCTCTCTCTCTCTCTCTCTCTGCTTCCAACCTTTCTAACAAGCCTCTTCCTTCCTACCTCTCAACCCTCAGAAACCTTTTTCCACCCCCAGCTATGTGGGTGGCTGGTCCTATTTATAGAGGCCCTGGTCCTCTCCCCAAATATTGAGCGGGAAGGGAGCCAACAATGGCGGGCTAATTTGAAGGGGGACAGCAAGTATCAGCTATCCTGACAAAAGTAGTCTTCGCCTGCGCAAAGCTCTGGTGATGACGCCGTCTTGGGCTCCACGGTGACCTCCATCTCGTACTCATCCTGGTCTTGGTCACGTTGCACCGAAATGGCAACCTTTGCCTGATGCGCGGTACTCCACGGCGGCGCTTTCCCCCTTTGCACCAAAGAGGGAAGGAGGACGCTGCGCGGGCTGGCACCCGCCTGGCGCCCTGAATCGTCATGGCTTGCGTCACGGGCACCTCGTGAGGTACCCCGCCTTGATCTCTCTGCCCCCTCATGAGCCAGCCTGATGAGGCCGTGCCTGAGGAAGCTCCGCGTCGTCCGCCCCGCGAGGCTTGGCCCCTCGCGAGGGTCTTGGGTTTGTGTTGGTGAAGATGGGCCGTGCTGGGCCCCCTTTGAGCCATGTCGCGGGCCGTAGGCAAGCAAGTCTGGGGACCCCCATTCCCAGAACGCCGAGAATGTCCGGCCACCTATTTTGCACAACTCCAAATGGACTTAAACTTTACGAAGATTTTTATGGAATATATAAGGAATATTGGAGCCAATAAGTACCAGAGGGGGCACCTGGTGGGCACAACCCGCCTAGGGGCGCCAGGCCCCCCTACCGCACCTTGGTGGGTTGTGGCCTCCTCAGCCCACCTCCAGTGCCCATCTTCTGATATATAAGTGTTTTTGACCTAGAAAAAATCACAATAATACTTTTGGGATGGAGCGCCGCCGCCTCGAGGCAGAACTTGGGCATGAGCACTTTTGCCCTCCGGTGGAGCGATTCTGCCGTGGGAACTTCCCTCCCGGAGGGGGAAATCATCGTCATCATCATCACCAACAAATCTCCCATCTTGGGGAGGGCAATCTCCATGAACATCTTCACCAGCACCATCTCATCTCAAACCCTGGTTCATCTCTTATATTCAATCTTGTTACTGGAACTATAGATTGTTGCTAGGGGGTGACTAGTAGTGTTGATTACATCTTGTAGTTGATTACTATATGGTTTATTTGGTGGAAGATTATATGTTCAGGTACATTATGCATATTAACACCCCTCTGATCATGAGCATGTTTGTTGTTTGTGAGTCGTTACCTTTGTTCTTGAGGTCACGGGATAAATCATGTTGTAAGTAATCATGTGAATTTGATATGTGTTCGATATTTTGATAGTATGTATGTTGTGATTCCCTTAGTGGTGTCATGTGAATGTCGACTACATGACACTTCACCATATTTGGGCCTAAGGGAATTCATTATGGAGTAGTAAATAGATGGTGGGTTTTGAGAGTGACAGAAACTTAAACCCCAGTTTATGCACTATTCCGTAAGGGACTGATTGGGTCCTAGAATTTAATGCTATGGTTAGGATTCATCCTTAATACTTTTCTCATAGTTGCGGATGCTTGCGGGGTGGTTAATCATAAGTAGGAGGTTTTTTCAAGTGAGAATAGCACCTAAGCACCGGTCCACCCACATATCAAATTATCAAAGTAGCGAACACAAATCAAACCAATATGATGAAAGTGACTAGATGAAATTCTCGCGTACCCTCAAGAACGCTTTGCTCATTATAAGAAACTGTTTTGGCCTGTCCTTTGCCTCAAAAGTATTTTTCTACCTTGCTGCATATTAGTCACAATTATCGTTACTTGCTCATTACAAATTACCTTGCTAACAAACTACTCGCTACTTACAATTTCAGCACTTGCAGACGCTACCTTACTGAAAACTACTTGTCATTTCCTTCTGCTCCTCGTTGGGTTCGACACTCATACTTATCGAAAATAGCTACAATTGATCCCCTATACTTGTGGGTCGTCAAGGCTATTTTCTGGCCTCGTTTCCGGGGAGTGAAGCGCTTCTGGTAAGTGAAATTCTGTAAGGAAACATTTATATAGTGTGCTGAAATTTATTATCACTTGTTACTATGGAAAACAATCCTTTGAGGGGTATGTTTGGGGTATCTTGACCTCCTCCAGAGCCACATTTAATTGCCCCTCAACCATAGCACCTACTGAAAATATTGAATATGAAATTCCTTCGGGTATGATAGAACAACTGCTAGCTAATCCTTATGCAGGTGATGGAACGGAACATCCTGATATGCACTTGATACATGTGGAACAAATTTGTGGATTGTTTAAGCTTGCAGGTTTACCCAGGGATGAAGTTATGAAAAAGGTTTTCCCTTTATCTTTGAAGGGAAAAGCATTAGCATGGTATAGGCTATGCGATGATATTGGATCATGGAATTGGAATCGTTTGAAATTGGAGTTTCACAAAAAAAATCCTATGCATCTAGTTCATCGTGATCGTAATTATATATATAATTTTTGGCCTCATGAAGTAGAAAGTATCGCTCTAGCTTGGGGGAGGCTTAAGTAAATGTTATATTCATGCCCCAATCATGATCTCTTAAGAGAAATTACTATTCAGAATTTTTATGCTCGGCTTTCTCATAATGATCAAACCATGCATGCTGGATACTTCTTGTGCTGGTTCTTTTATGAAGAAGACTATTGAATTCCGGTGGGATCTTTTGGAAAGAATTAAATGCAACTCTGAAGATTGGGAAATCAACAAAGGTAATGAGTCAGGCATAAAGCTTATGTATGATTGTGTTAAATCTTTTATGGATACCGATGCTTTCCAAAAGTTTAGCACTAAATATGGACTTGACTCTAAGATAGTAGCCTCCTTTTGTGAATCTTTTGCTACTCATGTTGAACTCCCTAAAGAGAAGTGAATTAGATATCGACCACCTATTAAAGAAGAAATTAAAGAACCGGTATCAGTTAAAGAAGAAACTATACTTTATAATGTTGATCCAGTTGTTCCTACTGCTTATTTTGAGAAACCTCCTTTTCCTGTTTGGATAAAGGAACATGCTAAAGTTTCAAATGTGGTTAACAAAAGCTCTGTTAGAACACCTAAACCAGATGAACAAATTAGAGTTGAACCTAATATTTCTATAGTTAAATATATCTTGGAAGAAGATGTGGATGGGCATGTTATCTACTTCTGTGAAGAAGCTGCTAGAATTGCTAAACCTGATGGAAAAGATAAACATAGACCTATTGTTGGCATGCCTGTCAGTTAAAATAGAAGATCACTGTTATTATGGTTTATGTGATATGGGTGCTAGTGTGAGTGCTATTCCTCACAAGTTATATCAAGAAATTAGGGAGGAAATATCACCTGTTGAGATAGAAGACATAGAGGTTACTATTAAGCTTGCAAATAGAGACACTATATCACCAGTTGGGATTGTCAGAGAAATTGAAGTCTTGTGTGGGAAAACAAAATATCCTACCGACTTTCTTGTTCTTGGTACCCCACCTGATGAGTTCTGTCCCGTTATCTTTGGTAGACCTTTCTTGAACACCGTTAATGCTAAGATAGATTGCCAGAAACAAACTGTGGGTGCTAGCTTTGGTGATGAGTCTCATGAGTTTAATTTTTCCAAGTTTAGTAGAAATTATCATGAAAAAGAATTGCCTGGTAAGGATGAATTCATTGGTCTTGCTTCTATTGTTGTGCCACCTACTGATCCTTTAGAGCAATACTTGCTAGACCATGAGAATGATTTACATATGCATGAAGGAAATGAAATAGATAAGGTTTTCTTTGAACAACATCCTCTGCTTAAACACAATTTGCCTATTGAAACTCTTGGAGGTCCTCCACCACCTAAGGGTGATCCTATGTTTGAATTGAAACAATTGCCACACACTTTGAAATATACTTATCTTGATGAAAAGAAGATATATCCTGTTATTATTAGTGCTAACCTTTCAGAACATGAAGGAAGATTTGAAAGTTCTAAGGAAGCACCGGGCTGCTATTGGATATACTCTTGATGATTTAAAGGGCATTTGTCCTACTCTATGTCAGCACAAAATCAATATGGAACCTGATGCTAAACCAGTTGTTGATCACCAATGTCGGTTGAATCCAAAAATGAAAGAGGTGGTAAGAACGGAAATATTGAAACTTCTGGAAGCAGGTATAATCTGTCCCATAGCTGATAGTAGATGGGTAAGTCCTATTCATTGTGTCCCTAAGAAAGGAGGTATTACTATTGTTCCTAATGATAAGAATGAACTTATTCCACAAAGAATTGTTACAGGTTATGGAATGGTAATTGATTTTATAAAATTAAATAAAGCAACTAGAAATTACCCATTGCCTTTTATTGATCCAATGCTTGAAAGATTATCTAAGCACAAACACTTTTGCTTCCTTGATGGATATTTTGGCTTTTCACAAATACCTGTTTCTCAACCTGATCAAGAAAAGACCGCTTTTACTTGTCCATTTGGAACATATGCTTATAGACATATGCCTTTTGGTTTATGTAATGCACCTGCTACCTTTCAAAGATGTATGATGGCTATATTCTCTGACTTTTATGAAAAGATTGTTGAGGTTTCCATGGATGACTTTTCTGTTTATGGGAAGTCTTTTGACGATTGTTTAAGCAATCTTGATCGAGTTTTCTACAGATGTGAACAAACAAATCTTGTCTTAAATTGGGAGAAGTGCCACTTTATGGTAAATGAAGGCATTGTCTTGGGTCATAAAATTTCTAAAAAAGGTATTGAAGTGGACCAAGCTAAGTTTGATGCTATTGAGAAAATGTCATGTCCCATGGACATCAAGGGTATTCGTAGTTTCTTAGGTCATGCTGGTTTCTATAGGTGATTTATCAAAGACTTTTCTAAAATTTCTAGGCCACTCACTAATCTTTTGCAAAAGGATATTCCTTTTGTCTTTGATGATGATTGTCTTGAAGCCTTTGAAACACTCAAGAAAGCTTTAATTACTGGACCTATAGTTCAACCACCTGACTGGAATTTGCCTTTTAAAATTATGTGTGATGGTAGTGATTATGTTGTTGGTGCTGTTATAGGACAAAGAGTTGATAAGAAATTGAATGTTATTCATTATGCTAGTAAAACTCTAGACAGTTCTCAAAGAAATTATGCTACTACTAAAAAATAATTCTTCGCAGTGGTGTTTGCTTGTGATAAGTTTGGACCTTATATTGTGATTCCAAAGTAACTGTTCACACAGATCATGCTGCTATTATATCTTATGGAAAAGAAAGATGCTAAACCTAGACTTATTCATTGGGTTATCTTGTTGCAAGAATTTGATTTGCATATTATTGACAGAAAGGGAGCTCAGAACCCTGTAGCTGATAATTTGTCTAGGCTTGAAAATGTGCTTGATGACCCACTTCCTATTGATGATAGTTTTCCTGATGAGCGGTTAGCTGCAATAAATGTTGCTAATAGTACTCCTTGGTATGCTGACTATGCTAATTACACTGTTGCTAAATATTTACCACCTAGCTTTACATACGAGCAAAACAAGAAAAATTCTTCTATGACTTAAGACACTACTTTTGGGATGACCCATATCTTTATAAAGAAGGAGTAGATGGTATTATTAGACGTTGTGCACCTGAGCATGAACAGGGACAAATCCTATGGAAATGTCACTCCAAGGCTTACGGAGGGCATCATGCTGGAGATAGAACTTCTCACAAGGTATTGCAATCTGGATTTTATTGGCCTGCTCTCTTCAAGGATGCCCGTAAGATTGTCTCATCTTGTGATGAATGTCAAAGAATAGGTAATATCGGTAAGCGTCAAGAAATGCCTATGAATTATTCACTTGCTATTGAACCTTTTGATGTTTGGGGGTTTGATTACATGGGACCATTTCCTTCCTGTAATGGTATACACGTATTTTGGTTGTTGTTGATTATGTTACTAAATGGGTAGAAGCTATTCCAACTAGTAGTGTTGATCACAACACCTCTATTAAAATTCTTAAGGAAGTTATTTTCCCTAGGTTTGGAGTCCCTAGATATTTAATGACTAATGGTGGTTCACACTTTATTCATGGTGCTTTCCGTAAAATGCTTGCCAAGTATGATGTTAACCATAGAATTGCATCACCCTATCATCCTCAGTCTAGTGGTCAAGTTGAACTTAACAATAGAGAAATAAAATTAATTTTGCAAAAGACTGTCAATAGGTCCAGGAAGAATTGGTCTAAGAAATTAGATGACGCACTTTGGGCTTATAGGACAGCTTATAAAAATCCTATGGGTATGTCTCCTTATAAAATGGTTTAGGGAAAGGCTTGCCATTTGCCTCTTGAGTTAGAACATAAAGCATACTAGGCAGTTAAAGAACTCAGTTATGATTTCAAACTTGCCGGTGAAAAGAGGTTATTTGATATAAGTTCATTAGATGAATGGAGAACCCAAGCATATGAAAATGCAAAGTTATTCAAAGAAAAAGTTAAAAGATGGC
Source organism: Triticum monococcum (assembly GCA_034509565.1). NCBI lineage: Eukaryota > Viridiplantae > Streptophyta > Magnoliopsida > Poales > Poaceae > Triticum > Triticum monococcum. The sequence continues at coordinate 392,620,984 of CM067841.1, forward strand.
ATGACAAAAGAATTCAAAAGCGTGAGTTTAAAGTCGGAGAATATGTTCTTTTGTACAACTTTCGTTTCAGATTCTTTGCAGGAAAACTCCTCTCCAAATGGGAAGGCCCCTACGTCATCGAGGAGGTTTACTGGTTTGGTGCCATCAAAATAAATAATTCTGAAGGTACTAACCCGAAGGTTGTCAATGGACAACGAATAAAGCATTATATCTCAGGTACGCCTATTAATGTTGAAAGCAATATTATTCAAACTTTGACACCGGAAGAACACATAGAAGAGTCCTTCCGGAACACTCCAGAATCGTCAAAATAAGGAGGTACGTGATACGGTAGGTAAACAGACTCCTAAAAATCTACAAAAATATATTTTATCAGTTTTGGAATACTTTAAAATTTTGGAAATAAAGGAACTCCCAAGAAGCGTCCCCTGGTGGGCACAATACACCAGGGCGCGCCAGGCAAGCCTGGCGCACCCAAGTGGGTTGTGCCCACCTGGGACACCTCCCGTACTCCGTTTTTCCTCCATATGCTTGTCCTCCAAGATAGAAAATCTATATATACTTCCCAAACCCATTAACCACCGTATCACAGAGAAAATCCTCTGTTCTCTTTTCTTGTTATTCCTAGTCAGATTTGTCAAGCTGGGCATCATGTCTTCCTATTCCTCCAACCACATGGAAGAAGATGCTTGGCTGATGAAGATCGAGACAAAGAGGGAGCAGCTCACAGATGTTATCAAAGGAGACAAGGGCAAGGAAACTACCGTGGATCCATCCCCGGTGGCAACACAAGCACTGTTGGCCGAGGAGGAGGAGGAAGATATCCTTAAATCATGTCTTACTCACCTTACTCATGCTGAGATTAAAGCATTTCGTGCTTTTGAAATGGTTCGCATACAAAATATTCTACATCAAGAGCATATCATCTATCTTTAGAGCGTTATCCATCGGCTGCAGGATCTCTTGGCCCTTAAAGACAAGATCGCTTCATGACCTTCTTCACCACCAAAGGAGAACTGAGTATCGGGTATGGGCACTCCCCTTGGCTTCCGCCAAGCTTGGGGTAGGTGCCTCGGTACCGTGTCATCCCACTATCCTTTTTACTTTTACTTATCATAGTTAAATCTTTTGCTTAGAAGAATAAAGTTTAGTTTGATCTTTTCTTCTTTTTGAGTTTGCTTAGTGATCTATCATTGTTATCGTGTGCAAGTTATATAATAAAGTTAGTTTGAGTTTTTGCTTTCTTTATTTTCACGTTGCTAATAAAGAAAAGAAATAAGAAGGAAATAAAAAGAGAAAGGATATAAATAAAAGAAGGGAAATAAGTCAATAAGATTATATACTAATCATATGGTAGGTGATAGCACCACATAAGGAGAAGTATAGGTAAGAAAATTTTATTAGAGATTGACAAACATATCATTAGTCAATGATGCAACTAATGAAAGAATTAATAAGGGAAAAGAAGATTCACATTAGATACACTATCCTAGAAATCTTTTGTGATTGTGAGACCTCATCAAAATATTATATGCCAAAATTGTTGACGTTGGACACGGTGGACAACTTAATGGTTTATGTTTGTTTATATTCACATAGAAGTCATATTGTCATAGATCCTTGAACATGTGATGCTTGCCCCCTATCTTTGCTAGCCAAAAATTCTGTACTAAGTAGAGATACTACTTGTGCATCCAAAAACCCTTAAACCCAAATCTTTTTCAAGTGTTGTAACACCCACGATGCGGCTATATCTCCCACGTGTCGGAGCATGACTTAGAGGCATAGCCGCATGGTAGGTTTGTCACAAGAGGGGTAATCTTCACACGATCCCATGTACTAAATAGAAAGCAATAAAGAGTTGGCTTACAATCGCCACTTCACACAAATATAAGTTAAACATACATCATCCAGAATACAATCAAGGTCCGACTATGGAACCAAAATAAAGAAGAAAACCCCAAATGCTAGATCCCCGGTCGTCCCAACTAGGCTCCACTACTGATCAACTGGAAACGAAACAACACAACGCACACGATCTTCATCGAGCTCCCACTTGAGCTCGGTTGCGTCACCTGCACTGGTATCATCGACACCTGCAACTGTTTGGAAGTATCTGTGAGTCACGAGGACTCAGCAATCTCACACCCGCGAGATCAAGACTATTTAAGCTTATGGGTAGGACAGGGTAGTGAGGTGGAGCTGCAACAAGCACTATTATATATGGTGGCTAACATACGCAAATAAGAGCGAGAAGAGAAGCAACGCAGCGGTTGTGAACTACAAGTGATCAAGAAGTGATCCTGAAACTACTTACGTTCAAGCATAACACAGGAACCGTGTTCACTTCCCGGACTCCGACGGAAAGAGACCATCACGACTACACACGCGGTTGATGCATTTTAATTAAGTCAAGTGTCAAGTTCTCTACAACCGGATATTAACAAATTCCCATCTGCCCATAACCGCGGGCACGACTTTCGAGAGTTCAAACCCTGCAGGGGTGTACAACTTAGCCCATCACAAGTTCTCACGGTCAACGAAGGATATTCCTTCTCCCGGGAAGACCTGATCAGTCTCAGAATCACGGTTACAAGACATTTTGACAATGGTAAACCAAGATCAGAAAGCCGCCCGAATGTGCCGACAAATCCCGATAGGAGCTACACATATCTCGTTCTCAGGGCACACCGGATGGGCAAGATGTCGGGTTGGCATTGACCCTGGTTGCCCAGGGGGCGCCGGCCATCGCCCAGTTTGGACCAACACTTAGAGAAGCACTGGCCCGGGGGGTTAAAATAAAGATGACCCTCGGGAGCGCGACTCCCAAGGGAAAAGTAGGTGGTGGTGAGGCAAATGGTAAAACCAAGATTGGGCCTTGCTGGAGGAGTTTTATTCAAAGCAAACTGTCAAGGGGTCCCCATAACACCCAACGATGTAAGGAACGCCAAATCAAGGAACATAACACCGATATGACGGAAACTAGGGCGGCAAGAGTGGAACAAAACAGCAGGCATAAGGCCGAGCCTTCCACCCTTTACCAAGTATATAGATGCATTAATATAAATAAGAGATATTGTGATATCCCAACATATCCATGTTCCAACATGGAACAAACTCCATCTTCACCTGCAACTAGCAACGCTATAAGAGGGGCTGAGCAAAGCAGTAACATAGCGAAACAACGGTTTGCTAGGAAAGGTGGGTTAGAGGCTTGTCATGACAATATGGGAGGCATGATATAGTAAGTGGTAGGTATCGCGGCATAGCAATAGAGCGAGCAACTAGAAAGCAAAGATAAAGTGATTTTGAGGGTATGGTCATCTTGCCTGAGATCCCGCAAGGAAGAAGAACGAGTCCATGAAGAAGGTAAACAGACGTAGTCGAATGGATCCTCACAAACGCGACGTTATCGGAACTAACACGAAGAAGCAACACCAGAAAGAAGCAAACAACATGGTAAACAACCATCACATAAACATGGAATGATGCACAACCAAGTATGATGCATGTCCGGTTTAATGAAGCATGGCATGGCAAAGTGCACAAACAATACTACAAACTCGTTGCATATTGACGAAACACCACATTCAAGATATTTAGTTCGATCTCGTTTATGTACTCAACAATATTAAATGTTGGTTAGCATGGCAAGAGGTGAAGCATAACAAAACTACCTATCTAGGGAAGTTTAAAGGAGGCCGGAAACAACGAACAACAATTCCGGAAACTCCTCATGTGCATATTTTAGGTTTGGTACTGTTCTTCCCTAAACCATATTTTAGAGTTGTTAAACATGCAAAGTAAAACCACCATGTTAAACTAGGCATTTTTCTACCCCATTTACATATAAAGTTTATTAAATTTGGAGTTACGGTTATTAAGTTATGAACTAAATCATTTTAGCATGGCATAGGAGCAAATTAATGCAAACAGCAGTTTAAACATTTTAAACATGGATAAAAGTGGCATATTATGAAACTACACAAAATTCTAATCATTTTTCATATAAAGTTTGTCTAATTCCGATGCACGATTCATGAGTAATTATATGCATGAAGGCTAGGGTCTTTTCTATAAAACTACCAAACTCCTCGATAAATAGTAAATCGCTCCATAGAAAAATAACGTTACTCGGGCTGAAACTGTAGTCTGGCCCAACATGCACAAGAGAGGGGCTGGGCGCTGCTCACCATGGGCCATTGCCCGGTCAGTGGAGAGGAGGCCGGGCAGGCCGGCTGGGGTGCTGGGCCTTGGGTTGGGCGCGGCCCACGCGCAGGCGTTGACGAGCAGCTGAGGCAGATCGGGCACGTCTCATCCTCCTCGCGTACAGGGAGCAGCGGCGGCCGACTCCGGTGGCACGGAGGTACAGCGGGGTCGAGGAGGAACGGGATCCGGCCAGAATGGACGCGGGGCGGCGTGAGCTTCCCGGATCCGACAACGGGGAGGCCGGATCGGGCGGCTGACGACAGACTTCGGCGACCGCGGCACAAATCCAAGGCCATGGCGTCTCTGCAGGCAGAGGGAGAGAGAGATGGTGAGGCCTGCGAGAGAGAGATAGAGAGAGAGAGAGGAGAAGGAGAAGGCGACGAGGGGCTCTGTTTGGGGTCGGCGGCGAAGCTCACCGGCGGCGGGGTCGCCACGTGGTGTGGGTCTGCGATGCAGGCGCGGGCGAGGAGGAGTGCTCGGGGAGGCGCCGGTGGCCTGGAGCAGGGCCGTGGGGCTCGTAGGTTGGGCCCAGATGGGCTTCCTAGGGCCCTATGCGGGTCCTGACGGGCCTGCGGGCTTCGCGGCTACGCGGGGAGACCTGGGGGTGAGGTGGAGGCGCGAGAGTGGCCCTTGGCAGCGGCGCAGGTGGAGGTCTGCCCTGTGGGGCGGCGCCAAGTGGTGAGGAGGGGCTGGAGCGACGCGGAAATTGAGGAGAAGGTGGGAGGCTAGAGGTAGGGGAAGGCTAGGCTGCCAGATTTGGAAGGGGGGTGGTTTAAATAGGCAGGTTTAGGGTTAGGGGGATTTTGGGGGCTTCCGAAGCCTCGATCGCGATCCGACGGTTCCGGTCAGAGGGTGGATTTGGTGGGCTGTGAAGAGAAGGTTTGGGCTGAGATGAGAGGGAATGAGTGCAGCCCGGCAACTGTTCCCGGAGACCGAAAACGTCCGACGTTAGACCGATTATATTACCGCTATAATTATCTGTTGGGGCATCAAACAAACTCCGAATGTGATGAAACTTGGCAGGCGACCTACTAACAACATAACAACACCGCATGCCAACTTTCAACTCATTCTGAGAACATTTCCCGGCCACTTATAAAATAATATTTCGGACATGCCACGGGCGCGTGCAAGTGTGTCTGGGCTCAGAACGGACAACGGAAAGAACGAGGAGACTGGGACGGATGCAAGTTTTGAAACATGATGATGCAATGCACACGATGACATGACAAGATGCAACACGCAAGCGAATGACATGGCAACGACAACGAATAACTGGAAGACACCTCGTGCATCGGTCTCTGGGCGTCACAAGTGTCCACCATACCTACCTAGGGATTGAATAAGATCCCTCAAGTAAGTTGTCATCAGTGCAAAAAGGCAATACAAATTGCTTCTAAATATGTGAGATCTTTTAGTGCAAGAGAAAATTGAGTGTTGCATGAACTTGGATGACAACGAATAAAAGCGACTGACTGCATAATAAAGGTTGTCATCGTAAGGGGCAATGTAACGTGACGTTCTTTTTCACTAAGGGATTGAGCATGCAAACAAATAAGCGCATGGCAACCTGTGCTTCCCTCTGTGAAGGGACTATCTTTTACTTTTAACTAAGAGTCAAAGTTTTTCTCTCTATTCCTTTTATTTTTCTCTTTTTCGCAAGCATCATGTGGTGAGGAAAGATCTAGGCACATATGTCCAGTTGAATATAGATGACATGAGTTATTAATGTTGACATCACCCTTGAGGTGAGTATGTTGGGAGGCAAAATCATAAGCCCCTATCTTTCTATGTGTCTGGTTGAAACGTTTTGTTCATGGGTACAAGGTGAGTGTTAGCAATCATAGAAGACTATATGATGGTTGAGTATGTGGACTTGCTTTAAAGGTTCTGACATGTGACTCTTCCTGAAAAGATGATGAATTGTAGTTGCAAGGTTGACTCAAAACATAGTTTGTTGGTTTCTAATAGAGTTTTTGCTTTATACTTAGATTGTGTGATGAACTATTAATTATTCATGGGAAGTATATGATAAAAGTCTTATGTTTAATTTTTTTGCTGTTATAATAATCAACATGATGCTTCTATGTCTGTATTTTGTTTTTATCGACACCTCTCTCTCAAAGCATGTGGACATGTTTTTCGATTTTGGTTTTCGCTTGAGGACAAGCGAGGTCTAAGCTTGGGGAGCTGATACGTCCATTTTGCATCATGTTTTCTTACTGTTATTTACAATCTTTTTATCCATAATAATGCTTTTTGGCGTAATTCTAATGCCTTTTTCTCTCATAATTTGCAAGGAACACACCAAGAGGGAGAATTCCAGCAGCTGGAAATCTGGACCTGGAAAAGCTACGTCAGGCCACCTATTCTGCACAACTCCAAATGGGCTAAAGCTTTACGGAGATTTTTATTGAATATATAAGAAATATTGGAGCCAATAAGTACCTGAGGGGGGCACCAGGTGGGCACAACCCACCTGGGCGCGCCAGGCCCCCCTGGCGCACCCTGGTGGGTTGTGGCCTCCACGGCCCACCTCCGGTGCCCATCTTCTGATATATATAAGTTCTTTTGACCTAAAAAAAATCACAATAATACTTTCGGGATGGAGCGCCACCCCCTTGAGGCGGAACTTGGGCAGGAGCACTTTTGCCCTATGGCGGAGCGATTCTACCAGGGGAACTTCCCTCCCGGAGGGGGAAATCATCGTCATCATCATCACCAACAACTCTCCCATCTTGGGGAGGGCAATCTCCATCAACATCTTCACCAGCACCATCTCATCTCAAACCCTAGTTCATCTCTTATATTCAATCTTGTTACCGAAACTATAGATTGTTGCTATGGGGTGACTAGTAGTGTTGATTACATCTTGTAGTTGATTACTATATGGTTTATTTGGTGGAAGATTATATGTTCAGGTACATTATGCATATTAACACCCCTCTGATCATGAGCATGTTTGTTGTTTGTGAGTAGTTACCTTTGTTCTTGAGGTCACGGGATAAATCATGTTGCAAGTAATCATGTGAATTTGATATGTGTTCGATATTTTGATAGTATGTATGTTGTGATTCCCTTAGTGGTGTCATGTGAACGTCGACTAGATGACACTTTGCCTTATTTGGGCCTAAGGGAAGGCATTGTGGATTAGTAAATAGATGGTGGGTTGCGAGAGTGACAGAAACTGAAACCCCGGTTTATGCTCTATTCCGTAAGGGACTGATTGGGTCCTAGAATTTAATGCTATGGTTAGGATTTATCCTTAATACTTTTCTCATAGTTGTGGATGCTTGCGGGAGGGTAAATCATAAGTAGGAGGTTTGTTCAAGTAAGAACATCACCTAAGCACCGGTCCACCCACGTATCAAATTATCAAAGTAGCAAACACAAATCAAACCAATATGATGAAAGTGACTAGATGAAATTCCCGTGTACCCTCAAGAATGCTTTGCTCATTATAAGAAACTGTTTTGGCCTATCCTTTGCCTCAAAAGGATTGGGCTATCTTGTTGCATACTTGTTACAATTATCATTACTTGCTCATTACAAATTACCTTGCTATCAAACTACTCGCTACTTACAACTTCAGCACTTGCAGACGCTACCTTACTGAAAACTATTTGTCATTTCCTTCTGCTCCTCGTTGGGTTTGACACTCTTACTTATCGAAAAGAGCTACAATTGATCCTCTATACTTCTAGGTTGTCAAATATCACTAAGCACTTTGAGAAAGCAAGCCATTAAGCAACACCTCATCCCCTTTTAATAGTATTGGCTTTCCTATGGACTCAATGTGATCTTGGATCACTAAAACGAAAATGTAGAGTCTTGAGCTTTTGCCAATCCTTGCCTTAGGTTCTTGAAGGGGTTCCACATCCTCATGTCCATTCCACACCTTTGTTTAACTTTCTAAAATATACCAGATAAATTTATTAGTGCAACAAGAGATATGTTGACATTAATTACCAAAATAACCCAGGGAGCACTTGTGCTTTCACACGTTCAGCTCGATGACGTCCTCGCCTTCTTGATCCAGCAAGAGGGGCGAAGTAGTAGATGAGTTCCAGCAGCACGACGACATGGTGATGGTGGTGGTGAAGAACAATCTCCGCAGGGCTTCTCCAAGCACAATGGGAACTATGACGGAGGATAAACTAGAGGGGCGGGGTTGTCGGCACATGGCTTGTTGAATCTTGATGTATTTCGGGTGCTAGCCCTGCCCCTCTATTTATATGTTGAGCCCTGGGTCATTTCTTGGAGAAAGAGTCTCCTCAAAGTCGGTTTGGAACGCAAGGCAAGAGTCCTTGGAATTCAGGACCAGGCGCCAGGGTCATTGGCATTTGGCCCCAAATGCTAGGGTCCCTGGCGTCTGGCCCCTGGCCTCCACAAAACTTTCTTTTGCACCTTCCTAAACCCCCGTGGGCTTTACCCCTTGGCCCAAATAAAGTGTTCTCACACCAAAACATTTCAGGAAACATCGGAAACCCCTTCCGGAAACTAAACACTACTATCACTGTCAGAGTAAATAGCCATGGGTAGCCTAGCCGGCTTCCCCTGGCCCTTCTGAGAAAATTACGAGCCCGTCCGGCTCTCAAGAATCCAAGACGTGGGGCCGCCTTCCCCTTGCTGGCTGTCACCCAGGCCGGTTATCGGAAGGCAGCCCGACTTTAGCCCTCGCAAAGAAGGCCACGGGAGGGCCGGCTTCAAGAAGCCGGCTACGAGAAGGCCGACTCCAAGAAGCCGGCTCCCACAAAGTGGTCGAGACCGTACCCTCAAAGTTTGCATCCACCTCACGGCGATGTGGCGGGGCGTGGCTATAGTGAAGCCTGCCAGCCCCGAATCCCGGAGCACGACCGGCACAGCGCGCCGTACGGGTGGCCATGACCCGTCCGGCGTAGCACTGTTGCCATGTTGACCCTGATGTCATCCACGATGGACTACCACTACGGCCCACGGGCGGTGGGCCCCTTCGGGCAGAGAGACACCCGAAGGCGGCCACGCCTCCCCCAGTCGGCCCAAGACAGAGCCGGCTCCCCGCAGCCGGCTTGCCGCCTCCCTCGAAGGAGACGCCCCATTAAGAAGACAAGACGCGGTGAGGCTACAGCAATCGCCCGCCGGACGGCGGCACTGTAGCCACGCCTACCTCGGCGAAGCCCACGTCACCAAGATTGAGCAACAGTAACCAGCCGCCGACAAGGTCCTGGATAGTGGGGCCTGCCTGTCGACCAAGGGGCCGGCAGCCGGCGGGACCCACCAGTCGGCGGGCCCCAGCAGCCGGCGCAGAAGCCGGCGAGCGCAGTCACAGACGGCTGGGCCCCGCGCACAGTCGGATTACCATTGTACCCCCGGGGGGTAGGCCTATATAAACCCCCCGGGGCACCCGTGCAAAGGGTTGATCCCAGCTAGTTCTAGACACCACACAAGGAGAAGAAGCAAGCAAGCCGTGCCCTTCTTCCTCCTCCCACCGAACAGCTCAAGGAGCATTGTGTAGCTACTTGTTCATCTAGTGTTAATGCAGAGACCCCGCAGAGCAGCAGTAGGGGTGTTATCTCCACGGAGAGCCCCGAAGCTGGGTAAGATTCGCCGCGTGCATGTCTTCGCCTCATCCCGTTTCCAGGCACCGGTGATGTTTTACTGGCTCCCATAATGATAAGCCGCCCGTTGGCATATGTCGCACGTACCACCTGACATTTGGCGCCCACCATGGGGCCAGGTGCACCGTCGTCCGGAGACCTATTCTGGACGGGAACCCTCTTCCACCCCAGCGAGCGTAGCCAGCCCGGCACGCCCGATGGCGCTTGCCACGACGCGCTGCAAGGCGTCACCAGCATCTGCGCGGCGAGCAGCCTCGCCGATCTCCTCGACGAAACCCTCATCTCTGACGAGCTCGCCTCCGATGCAGGCACCGACCACCTCGCCAACCTCGTCGGCCCGCTCCATGTCTCCGGCGAGCCTGCTGTGGATTTGGAGTCGGTTGGCTCCACCGACCCGATGCCTGTCGACTCCGACACGGCCTCACTCGACACCTTCCCCACCAACGTCGCGATCTACAACGACCCGCTTCCCCGGACCGATGACTGCGACATTGTCACCACCGAGGTGATGGTCATCGGCCACAGCGGCCCGGCTGACGAGAGCGCCCACGACACCCCGCACGCGGCGGTCCACGACTTGTCCATCCCGCTCCCAGCTGATGCCGACAACGAAGCACTGGAGGCACGCCGCCTCGCTCTCCTCGCGGAGGGCCGGAGGCTGGCTTCCATAAGACGCCTCACTGAAGCCTACCAGCGTGAAGCTGACCGCGCCGCCTTCGGCACGCCGGCCCCGGGCGGGCCAAGCCGTGCCGGCGTTGTCAAGCAACGCGGCGCTGTCATCGTTGACACGCTGGCAGTCGATCGCCCGGTCTATGCCACTCCACTCGAGAACTTGCGTGCCGCCCAGGCGGCCGTAGACGAGTTGGACGGATTGGAGGCCGAAGAACTCCCCCACATGACCAGGCGCAACCAGCAGCTGATTGATGCGGCTGCACGGCGGCATGAAGCCGACGCCCGCGTGGGAAGCCCTCCCCCGCACCGAGATCACAGCGCGACGTCCCGGACACCGACTATGAGCAACACCCGCGCGCGGCACGAGAAAGAGCCGGCTGCCAGCCGAAGCCGGACCCGAATCTCCATCGAGCGAGACGCAGAAGGCCATCCCTGAGCCGTGGAATGGCAGGGCAACCCACCTCCGCCTCGGCCCCGTGGAGAGAGATATCCCACCCCGCCGCCTGTGGCGCATCCGACTCTCAGCGGCCGACTAGGTCACCGCGAAGGAGTCGGCGAGAACGACGCCCGCCATCGGATCGACCGCCTGGCGTGATCCCTGGTGCTGGAAGAAGAAGACGATGTCGGCCCGCCTTGTTTCGGCCCCCGCATCCGCGATGAGCCTTTCCCCAAAGGGTTCTCGCTCCCAAGAGACACGCCCAAGTACAACGGCTCCGTGAAGCCGGAGGATTGGTTGATCGACTACTCCACGGCGGTTAGCATAGCCAACGGCAACAGGCGCGTTGCCGTGAAGTATGTGCCCCTCATGCTGCAAGGCACGGCGCGGACCTGGCTCAACAGCCTCAAGCCCTTCAGCATCAACAGCTGGCTGGATTTCACTGAAGCTTTCATCCGCAACTTCACCAGCACCTACAAGCGGGCTCCCAAGCCCAGGCAGCTCTCCTTGTGCGTGCAAGGCCCAGCCGAGTCCACTCGCGACTACCTCACGCGTTGGGCCGAGCTTCGCAACTCTTGCGAGGGGGTGCACGAGGTGCAAGCCATAGAATACTTCACTGCCGGGTGCCAAGAAGGCACCCTCCTCAAGCACAAGCTCCTCTGTGACGAGCCGACTACCCTCGATGAGCTTCTGGACATAGCGGACAAATACGCCACCGCCGACTCTTCGATGAAGACTGAGCTCCGGGTAGACGCGTCTGGGAAAGTACTCAACCCGACGCCCAAGACGCCGGCAGGGGATTCCGGCCGACGCCCACACCCGAACGATCACAAGCGCAAGGGCCCCGCGCCGCTTCCCGCCAGTCGGTAGGTGGCCACAGTCGAAGACGCACCGCCTGAAGGGCAGCTCGCGCCCAAGAAACCCAAGGGCGGCCGGCCGGCTTGGCAGCCGGCCTTCTCCTACGAGCAAACTCTCGACGCCCCGCGCAAATTCCACAGCGGCGCGAAGCCGTCCAACCACACAACCCGGAAGTGCCATTGGCTCACCCGAATCTCCAAAGGCGAAGGGCTCGCGCCGCCTCCGCCTGCCGGCCCGCCGCCTCCGGCTCTGCTACCACCGGCCGCTCGGCCCGCAGTCGGAGCCGTTCATGATGAGTTCCCTGACGAGCATGCGACCTACATCGTCTTTACAAGCCAGCCCGAAGACCGGCGCGGCAAACGCCGAGAGCACCAGGAAGTTAGCTTGGTTGCTGCCAACCCCGCCGGACATGTGCATTGGTCAGAAAAACCTATCAGCTGGAGCCGGGCCGACCACCCAGAGGTGATGCTGTCTCACGGCTCTTATGCATTGGTCCTAGAAGCCACCCTCGCGACGGACAGACGCGCCGCCCGTTTCTCCCGTGTGTTGATAGACGGCGGGAGCAACATCAACATCCTATACCGTGACACCCTGGAGAAGCTGAATGTCAAGACGAAGCAACTCATGCCTACTCGGACAGTGTTCCATGGCATCGTACCCGACTTGTCCTGCGCCCCCATTGGCAAGATCAAGATTGATGTACTCTTTGGGGACAAGGAGCATTTCCGCCGGGAAGCGATCTGCTTTGAAGTGGTGGACCTAGAGAGCCCCTAACATGCGTTGCTTGGCCGACCCGCCTTGGCCAGGTTCATGGAAGTTCCCCACTATGCATACCTCAAGATGAAGATACCGAGTTCCAAGGGCGTCATCACCATAGCCGGCGATTACAAGAAGTCCTCCGAGTGCTCTGCCGCCAGCAGCCGGCTGGCCGAGTCCCTTGTGATTGCCGAAGAGAAGAAGATGTTGGACCGGGTCATGGCCATGGCCGGCAAGCAGCCGAACCTGTCCCCCGATCCCAAGGAGTATGATGCCCAAGGATCTTTCCAGCCGGCCAAAGAAACAAAGAAAATACCCCTTGACCCCGAGCACCCCGAGAGGTTTGCCGTCATCGGGGCAAGCCTGAACAGCAAATAGGAAGGCGAGCTCGCCGATTTCCTCCGTGAGAATCGGGACATCTTTGCATGGTCCCCCAAGGACATGTCAGGTGTTCCGCAGGAATTCGCCGAGCACAAACTACACGTCCAAGAAGACGCAAAACTAGTCAAACAGCCCCTTCACGGACTATCGGAGGAAAAGAGAAGGATTGTAGGGGAAGAGATAGCCCGGCTTCTGGCAGCCGGCTTCATTATGGAAGTTTTCTTTCCAGAGTGGCTCGCCAACCCGGTCCTCGTGCTAAAGAAGAACAACAAGTGGTGCATGTGTATAGACTACACAAGCCTCAACAAGGCCTGCCCTAAAGATCCCTTTGCCCTGCCGAGGATTGCCCAAGTGATAGACTCCACGGCCGGATGCGAGCTGTTGAGTTTCTTGGATGCTTACTCAGGATACCACCAGATAAAGTTAGATCCGGCTGACCGCCTGAAGACCGCCTTCATCACGCCATTCGGAGCCTTCTGCTACCTGACTATGACATTCGGCTTGAGAAATGCCGGTGCCACTTTTCAGTGTTGCATGCAGAAGTGCCTCCTCAAGCAACTCGGCAGAAATGCTCATGTCTACGTAGACGACATTGTGGTGAAGACGGAGAAGCGCGGCACCTTGCTGGAAGACCTCAAAGAAACGTTTGAGAACCTGCGCCGATTTCAAATCAAGCTCAACCCCGAGAAATACGTGTTCGGAGTGCCAGCCGGCCAGCTCCTAGGCTTCCTGGTCTCCGAACGCTGCATCGAATGCAACCCAGTGAAGATCAAGGCCATCGAGAGAATGGCGATTCCCACCAAGCTTCGGGACATCCAGAAGTTGACCAGATGCTTGGCCTCCCTGAACCGCTTCATCGGCCGGCTCAGAGAGAAAGCTCTCCCCCTCTACCGCCTCATGAAGAAGACCACTCACTTCAAGTGGAATGACCAGGCCGGCCAAGCTTTTCACGAGCTGAAGAAGATGCTGGCCACGCCGCCTGTCCTAGCGGCGCCGACTGAGAAAGAGCCCATGCTCCTCTACATTGCCGCAACCAGCCGGGTGGTCAGCACCGTCATCATAGTCCCACGCCCAGAAGAGGGCCGAGCCCAGCCGGTCCAGAGGCCAGTGTACTATTTGAGCGAGGTACTGTCCGCCTCGAAGCAGAACTACCCGCACTACCAGAAGATGTGTTACGGCGTATACTTCACCGCCAAGAAGCTGAAGCCCTACTTTCAAGAGAACCCCGTCACGGTCGTATGCACCACCCCGCTGGCCGAGATCATAGGCAGCCGGGATGCATCCGGCCGGGTGGCAAAATGGGCCATCGAGCTGGCCCCTTACACGATCTTCTACCAGCCCCGCACCGCCATCAAGTCCCAAGCACTGGCCGACTTCCTTGTCGACTGGGCCGAGACCCAGTACCTGCCACCGGCTCCCGACTCCACCCATTGGCGCATGCACTTCGACGGGTCCAAGATGCGCATCGGCTTGGGAGCCGGCGTTGTCCTTACCTCTCCCAAGGGCGACAAGCTCAGATACACGCTGCAGATTCACTTTGCCGCTTCCAACAATGTAACCGAGTACGAGGCGCTCATACACGGGCTCCGGCTTGCCAAAGAACTCGGCATTCGCCGGATCCTATGTTATGGTGACTCTGACTTGGTGGTCCAGCAATCATCCGGCGACTGGGACGCCAAGGACGCAAATATGGCAAGCTACCGCTTCCTTGTTCAGCAAATCAGTGGATACATTGAAGGATGCAAGTTCCTCCACGTACCGCGAGCCGACAACGAGCCGGCCGATGCCCTGGCTCGAATAGGCTCCACTCGGCAAGCAATACCAACCGGTGTCGCTCTACAACGCCTCCTCAAGCCGTCCATCAAGCCGTCTCCAGAGTCCGATTCTATCTTCGTGCCGCCTGACCGCGACGCAGCCAGGTCCGGCTCGAAGAACCAAGCAGGCGACCCGGGGACTTCAGCAGTCGGCCCGGGGACTTCGGTAGCCGGCTCGGGGACTTCCGCAGTTACGCCCGATCCAGGGACTGCCACACCCGGCTCGGGGACTGCGGTAGTCGGCCCGGGGACTGCACCAACACAACAGCCGGCGGCCGACTCCAGCATTTCACCACCCAGCCCGCCCACCCTGGTGGCAGTAGGCACATTGGCCATAGGAGAAGTCGCGGCTCCATCATGGGCTCAGTCCATCCTCTACTTCCTAATAAACCAAGATCTGCCGGCTGACGAAACATTGGCAAGACAAGTCCAACGCCGAGCCGGAGCATAGACAATCATCAACAGAGAGCTTGTCAAGCGCAGTGTGACGGGAGTCCTCCAATGATGCGTCGAGCAAGAGAAGGGCATTGAAATCCTCAGAGACATCCACCAAGGAGAATGCGGCCACCATGCGGCCTCAAGATCACTCGTCGCCAAAGCTTTTCGCGATGGTTTCTTTTGGCCGACTGCTTTGGATGACGCCAAAGAATTGGTTAAACATTGCAAAGGGTGCCAACTCTTCAGCTCCAAGCAACACATGCCGGCTTCGGCACTCAAGACCATTCCCCTCACCTGGCCCTTCGCCGTTTGGGGACTGGACATGGTGGGCCCATTCAAGACGGCGCGCGGTGGCATGACACATTTGCTCGTCACCGTGGACAAATTCACCAAGTGGATTGAGGCAAAGCCGATCAAGAAGCTGAATGGGCCGATTGCCGTGACATTCATCACAGATATAACAACTCGGTACGGCGTGCCACACAGCATCATCACCGACAATGGCACCAATTTTGCCAAGGGAGCCTTGTCACGTTTCTGCGCAACGCAAGGTATCCGGCTGGACTTAGCGTCCGTTGCCCACCCGCAGTCAAACAGCCAGGTCGAGCGAGCCAACGGCCTCATCCTTTCCGGCATCAAGCCCCGACTGGTCGTACCACTAGAGCGTTCAGCCGGCTGTTGGCTCGATGAGCTGCCAGCTGTCCTCTAGAGTCTGCGCACTACTCCAAACAGGTCAACCGGCTTCACTCCTTTCTTCCTTGTGTACGGTGCCGAGGCGATCATCCCAATCGACATCGAGTTCGACTCGCCCGGGTAACCATGTACACGGAGGCGGAGGCCAAGGAAGCACGAGAAGACGGTGTCGACCTGCTGGAAGAAGGCCGGCTGTTAGCCCTCAGCCGGTCTGCCATCTACCAGCAGGGTTTGCGCCGCTACCACAGTCGGAAGGTCAGGCCAAGATCCTTCCAAGAGGGCGACCTTGTGCTCTGGCTGATCCGGCGAACAATCGGCCAGCACAAGCTCTCGGCCCCTTGGGAGGGCCCCTTCATCATCAGCAGAGCTTTAGGCAACGACTCCTACTACCTAATCGACACACAGAAGCCCAAGGCATGCAAGAGGGACGACTCCGGCAAGGAGTCGGAACGACCATGGAACGCCAACCTCCTCCGAAGATTTTATAGTTGAAATGCAGTATGTATCACGCTAACTTTTGTACTAAGTACGAGACAATAGGCCCCCCGAGGAGAGCTCGGGGACTGCCATCTTTTATCTATGAATGAAGAGTATCATGCTTATGACCTTGTCATTTCATTTACTTGTTCCGTCCGGCACCGGGTTCAACTACTCGGCCCGGGGACTGGCCGACTGGAGTTATATTAGAAGTCCTACCCGCGGTCAGACAAGTAGTGTGCCGACACCCAAGCTTAACTCTTGCCAAAAGTCGCAGTTCGAAGAACCGGCTGTCCAGCTGGCAAGAGTTAAAAGCAGGAAAGGATGCCCACACGAAAAATGGCTAGGGACTAACGGACTAATATAACGAAAGCCAGTTTGCCTCCTACCACCGACCGACTACTAGAGTAGCCGGCCGACTGGTTTCCATTCACTTCACTTCAATCCAAGGAAGCTCGAGTACTTGCCTCCCCAAAGAGGGAAGGCGGCAAAGGAAAAAGCCTAAGCATAAAAAGCATATGTGAATGGAAACCAAACATGCACACAATAATATTTACATAAAATACCTCCAAGAGGCCAGCATTCAACATAGTTTGGATACACCCCCAGTGGGTGGAACTACGAAAGACTAATAAAATTGTTCAGAAGGCAACAAACAGGAAAAAACAAGGACGGTAGATTAAGCCGGCGGAGCGACTGACGAGCTGGGCAGGTCGGCGGAGACGCCAGTGCCGGCTGGAGGAGTGGCCGGCTGGCGAACCTCGGCATGATCACCGCTTCCCGCAGAAGGCGCGCTTGCGCGCGCCTCGTTGCCGGAGGCACGGTCAGCCTGAGGCCGGCCGGTTGTTCCACCAGCCGGCTCGACGTCTTCACCTTCCTCTTCTTCGTCGTCTTCGCCTTCGTCGCTGGAGGCGATCTCCTTTGCCGAGTCCTTGCCCACTGCCGGGTTCAGCCCGAACCACTCCTCCGGCTGGGCAACGCCGTCATCATTGATTTGAGGTGCGAAAACGCTGATGTCGGTGCACTCGGCGATCGTCAAAGCACGCTGAGCGATAGCCGGCTGTACCTCCTCCAGCTCTGCGTCGGCCTCCAGCCGCCAGGTGCGCAGCTGGTCCAGGTTCAGCCCTGGGTACCAAGCTCGGACGAACTCCAACGCCCGCCCGGCTCCAAGCCGGGACGCCGACGCCTTCCAAGCTTCAAAGTGGCCGGCCGCAACCTCCAGCCAGTCAGTAGTCCGGCTCGGGGTGCGGGGAATCATCTCGCCGGGCCAGAGGGTGGCCAACACCTGCGCTCCGGCACGTTGGAGGCGGCGGAGCATACGATGAGCCGGCTGCAGCCGCGCTTGGACTGCCAAGAGCTACTCCTCAAGCGTCCGATTTGCGTCCGGCGCGATGACGGCCCCCGCCTTTCGGCGCGCTTCGCGATGGGCCTCGATGGTTTGGGTGGCGAAGACGGAGTAGCCGGGAAAGTAGTCTTCACAGAGAACAAAAAGTAGCACAAGTCACAACAAAAATCAGGCGGCCAGGCGCAGGCAAGCAGCGAGGAAGGCGGCTTACCGTTGACCAAGTCCTCGATACGGCCGAAGCTTTCATCCAGCGCTTGCCGGGTCTCAGCCCAGCCCACCGCCTCAGTCTCGAACTCGGCCTTCAGGGCGGCTTCGCTATCCTGCGCTTTCTTCAGGGCCGCCTTGTGGCTCTCCTCCTGGTCAGCCAGCTTCTTGGCCAGGCGGTCACGCTCCAGGACCAAGGCGGCGTACTCGGGTTCCTTGGTGTGAAGGGCGGCCTGTGCCTCGTTGAGCTGCCCCCTCAACTCAGCATTGGCCCCTGCAAGCACGAAAGAGAAAAGAAAAAACCAATGAGGAAAAAGTCATCAGGGAAGATCCGACCCGACTGCTCAGCAATCGGCCCGAATCTCGGGGACTACACCCAGTGGGTGCGCTGATGCGCCCCCACAGGAGATAAACAAGATCAAGTACTCACTTCGGCTGTTGGCCAGGTCTTTGGTTTTCCAACCCAACTCTTGAGCCTGGGAGTTGAAGGCGGCAGCACGGGACTTATGATATTCCTGGAGGATCAGACAGGAGGCGAGAATAAGATAATCGTCAAGGAAGATCCGACCCGACTGCTCAGCAGTCGGCCCGAATCTCGGGGACTACACCTAGTGGGTGCGCTGATGCGCCCCCACGGAAGAAATCAAGAGAACAAAGCAACTAAGGATAGAAGACTCACCCGGATGGCGGCCCGCGTCGAAAGGAACTCCTGGGTGTACTGCTACAGCAAGGTGGCCTGAGCTTGAAGCCGGCTCCGGACCTCTTGGGCCGCCACGTTCAGCTCGCCCGTCCCCCCGCTGGGAGTCCACTCGGAGGTGGCGGTGCTGGCCGTCTCCAGGGCCTCCGCCGTCCGGCCGGCGCCCGCAACTTGGCGCGGCTCTGGCGGAGCGGTGCCTCCCCCTGCGTGCCGGCGCGTTACCGGCTGCACCTCGAGGCCGGCTCCGACCTTCGGCTCACCCCCGGCCGGCTTCTCTGGCGCCGCTGCCAATTGGCCGCCTTGGCAGGCTCCAGTTGGCGCTGCCGGCAGCGCCCTCTCCACGAAGACCATGGAGTCCTCCCTCCTCTCCATCAGCGGTGGGTCTTGGCCGATTTCCTCCGCCAGAGGCAATGGGATGTCAGGGGCCACGGCACGGAGGGGAATGGCGAGCAACGGAGGCTGGTTATGCGAACCCTCCGCCTCCGTCTCCGCGGCCGCCGCCTCCGCCTAGGCCTTGGCTGCCGCGTCGGCCTGCTCCCTCGCCACCTGGGCGGCCGCTTGCTCCGCCGCCTCCCACTCCTCCCGCGCCTCACGGGCGTTCCGCTCCGTGGCCTCCCTGAGGTCGGTGCAGGGGTCCACGCGGCGGGAGCCTGAAGACCCTCCAGTCGGCCCGACTACGGAGCCGCCCGGACCCCGCTCAAGGGAAAGAGGCGCCCTGTCCGGCGAGCAAGGAAAGGTTTAGAAGAGTGTTCAAACAAAGAGAACAGTGAAAAGTATGCGTCCAAGCATTCGATGACTTACGCCGAGACTGCCTGTGGCTGCTTCACCACCTTGCGGAAGCGGGCCGCCTTCGCGGCCGCCTCATCTCGCCTGGTCGCCGCGGTGGAAGCCTTGGACTTCTTCGGCCGGCTGCCGAAGAGGATCGACGCGGCCCGGCGCTTCTGGGCGCCACCGCTGGCAGCTGGCGCGGCGGACGAGCCCGCGCCTTGATGATCAGGCACCGGCTCGCAACGCGGGGCGACTTCAACCTCGGCATCATCCGGCCAGTCCTCAAAGCCGTCAGTGAGCCCCGTGCCTCCGGACTCGTTGTTGTCCCCCATGATGGCGTCTTCCATGGCGGCCTCTCCCAAGTCCGGGTCGTCGGCGTAGTCCACCGTGCGGTCGGGGACGTACTGGCGCTCTATCCCTGCGGCCCCGGTCGTCGGCGGAAGGAGAGTGTTCTGCTAAGGGAGAACCGACTAATCAGAAGCCGGCTACCATGAGGCCGGCTACCAACAAAAAAAAGAAAAGAGGAAAAACTTACCATGGGCGGAGGGTTGGCGCGAGAATACGGCGCCTTGTCGTATCGCCAGTCCTCGGCGAGCTTGAAGTTGGAGATGTAATTAACCATGTACGACACCTCCGAATGAGGCATCTCCTTGGTGCTTAGCCAGCTTGGGTCGAAGCGGCCGCTCATCTGACACATCATGTGGGGCCGGCTTTGGAGAGGAAGTACCCAGCGCTCCACGAAGGCGGCCACCAAGTCGGCTCTGGTCAGGCCTTCCGACTGGATCATCACCCGAAGCCGGGAGACGGCTGTGTTCCCTGCCTGAGACAATGACCTGGACCGGAAGCTCCATGAGGGTTGCCTCCCAGCCGGCGGGCCGGCTACGTAAGCCGGTAGGTTGACGTGGTCGCCTTGCTGGGCGACGTTCTTCACATAGAAGTACGACTTCTACCAGATCTTCACCGACTGGATAAGCGGGATGGGCGGGAACGGGTTGTTCTCGCCCCACCGCGTCATGGCGATGTAGGCCCCGCAGGGGGCGGGCACGCCCGCGACAACGGTGCCGAGTTTGCTCTGGAAGAATACCCCCCAGGGCTCAAGCGTGGGGAGCACCCCCAAGAAACCTTCGCTGAGAGAGACGAAGGCCGACAGCAGCATCACCGTGTTGGGCGTGAGGTGATGCGGCTGAAGGTTGTAGAATTCGAGGAAGGAACAGAGGAACCCGCTCGCCGGAAGGCCGAAGCCGCGCAGGAAGTGCGAGCGGAAGACAACCCGCTCGCCCTCCTCCAGTGCCGGCGAAATCTCCCTCTCCGGCGCCAGGCGGACCCACACGAAGTTCTCGTCAGGAAGGCGCCGCGTCCGGCGGAGGAACTCAACGTGGTCCTCATGGACGTTGGAGTCGTCCCACGAGCTTGACAGCGCCATGGGAGCAAGACGATGTGGCGGCGCTGCGGTGGGAGGCTGCGGCGACAGCAAGAAGAAGAAGGAAGACGAGGAGGGGCGGAGTGAGGGAGAGCGTGCAAATCTCTATCTCTCCCCCTCCTCCCCTACTTATAGGCTCGCGTGGCGGAGCCGAGGAGGCTTGGCATGGGGGAACGTGGGGATTGACTGTGCCCACTCCCCCATGTCCCGCGATTATTGCACCCTAATGGCATAATAAAATTGCCGCGGGAAGGCGAGCGGTCCGCACGGGCCGCAAAAGATCAGCGCTCGGGCCGACGCCTAGGAGTGGCGGGCCCGGGCCTGCGGCGGCGTCTCGTCCCGCGCGTGCACTGGCAGGGTTTCACTGCCATGTGGCCCACGGGAGGGCCCGTGGTCAGCTCGCGGGTCGACCACGTTCCCACCTGCAAGACACGGAGCTCTCCGAAATCGGCATACACCAGCAAAACCGGCTCCTCAGGGTAGGAATCTGACCAAGCTTCTCGTCCCTCTGTCTGCCTTGAAGCTCGATCAGCTTTGGGGACTACTGTCGGAGTAAATAGCCATGGGTAGCCTAGCCGGCTTCCCCTGGCCCTTCTAAAAAAATTATGAACCCGTCCGGCTCTCAAGAATCCAAGACGTGGGGCCGCCTTCCCCTTGCTGGCTGTCACCTAGGCTGGTTATCGGAAGGCGGCCCGACTTTAGCCCTCGCGACGAAGGCCACGGGAGGGCCGGCTTCGAGAAGCCGGCTGCGAGAAGGCCGACTCCAAGAAGCCGGCTCCCACAAAGTGGTTGAGACCGTACCCTCAAAGTTTGCATCCACCTCATGGCAATGTGGCGGGGCGTGGCTACAGTGAAGCCTACCACCCCCGAATCCCGGAGCACGACCGGCACAGCGCGCCGTACGGGTGGCCATGACCCGTCCGGCGCAGCACTGTTGCCATGTTGACCCTGATGTCATCCACGATGGACTACCAGTACGGCCCACGGGCGGTGGGCCCCTTCGGGCAGAGAGACACCCGAAGGCGGCCACGCCTCCCCCAGTCGGCCCAAGACAGAGCCGGCTCCCCGCAGCCGGCTTGCCGCCTCCCTCGAAGGAGACGCCCCATTAAGAAGACAAGACGCGGTGAGGCTACAGCAATCGCCCACCGAACGGCGGCACTGTAGCCATGCCTACCTCGACGAAGCCCACGTCACCAAGATTGAGCAACAGGAACCAGCCGCCGATAAGGTCCTGGACAGTCGGGCCTGCCTGTCGACCAAGGGGCCGGCAGCCGGCGGGACCCACCAGTCGGCGGGCCCCAGCAGCCGGCGTGGAAGCCGGCGAGCGTAGTCACAGACGGCTGGGCCCTGCGCCCAGTCGGATTACCATTGTACCCCCGGGGGTAGGCCTATATAAACCCCCTGGGGCACCCATGCAAAGGGTTGATCCCAGCTAGTTCTAGACACCACACAAGGAGAAGAAGCAAGCAAGCCGTTCCCTTCTTCCTCCTCCCACCGAACAGCTCAAGGAGCATTGTGTAGCTACTTGTTCATCTAGTGATCATGCGGAGATCCCGCAGAGCAGCAGTAGGGGTGTTATATCCACGAAGAGCCCCGAAGCTGGGTAAGATTCGCCGGCGTGCATGTCTTCGCCTCATCCCGTTTCCAGGCACCGGCGATGTTTTACTAGCTCCCACAATGATAAGCCACCCGTTGGCATATGTCGCACCTACCACCCGACAATCACATATATCAATCTTTACCATTCTGGAGCTCCTCGTCATGTCTGTGATCTCATCCGGGACTCCGAACAACATTCGGTCGCCAAAATACATAACTCATATAATACTATATCATCAACGAACGTTAAGCATGCGGACCCTACATGTTCGAGAATGATGTATACATGACCGAGATGCTTCTCCGGTCAACAACCAATAGCGGGACCTGGATGCCCATATTGGTTCTGACATATTCTACGAAAATCTTTATCAGTCGAACCTTTATGACAACATATGTAGTTCAATTTATCTGTTGGTATGTTACTTGCCCAAGATTCTATCGTCTATATCTTCATACCTAGTTCAATCTTGTTACTGGTAAGTCTCTTTACTCATTCCGTAATACATCATGTTGTAACTAACTCCTTAGTCACTTTGCTTGCAAGCTTCTTTTGATGCTGTATTACCGAGAGAGCCCAGAGATACCTCTCCATCATACGGAGTGACAAATCCCAGTCTCGATCCATGCCAACTCAACAGACACCTTCGGAGATACCTGTAGAGCACCATTATGATCACCCATTTATGTTGTGACGTTTGATGGCACACAAGACATTCCTCCGGAGTCCGGGAGTTGCATGATCTCATGGTCGAAGAAACATGTATTAGACATTAAGAAAGCGGTAGCAATAAACTGAACGATCATATGCTATGCTAACGGTTGGGTCTTTTCCATCACATCATTATCCTAATGAGGTGATCCCATTATTAAATGACAACTCATGTCTATGGTTAGAAAACCTTAACCATCTTTGATCAACAAGCTAATCTAGTAGAGGCTCACTAGGGACACGATATTTGTTTATGTATCCACACATGTATTTAAGTTTCCAGTCAATACAATTCTAGCATGAATAATAAACCTTTATCATGATTAAGGAAATATAATAATAACCATTTTATTATTGCCTCTAGGGCATATTTCCATCAGGTGTTTGGAGCACAGTATCTGAGAGAACTAAATATGCATAACACAAAAAAGTTGTTGGCTATTGGAGAGGCTAGAGGGTTTCCAAGAATGCTTGGATCAATTGATCACATGCATTGGTAATGGAAGAACTGCCAAAAGGTTTGCGGGGAATGTATCAAGGTCACACCAAAAAGGCCACCATCATACTGGAAGCAATGGCATCACATGACTTATGGATTTGGCATGCTTTCTTTGAAATGTCGGGTTCTCACAACAACATCAATGTGCTTTCACTACTGCAGGATGCTGCTAACGCGGCACTACGATCAGAGACCCTTCAACGAAACTGTGTGCGATGCAATAATCGCAAACGGTGGTGTAAAAGAACTGTTAGAAAAAGTGCAAAACATTTGCGATGGCGGACCCATCAAACAAGGTTCGGATTTCAGTTTCGTGTGCGATGCAGGGCATACGGTTCAGTTCAATGAACTATTTGCGATGAGGCGGAACAAAAGAAACGGGTAGCCAGATGAAGGCGTGTGCGATATACAACATACGGTTCACTCGGATGAACTGTTTGTGATGAGGAGGAACAATAGAAATGGGCACCTAGATAAAGGTGTGTGCGATTGAGGGCATACGCTTCAGAAGGATTAACTGTTTGCGATTAGGCAACAGAACAGAAACGGGTTAGCCAGATCAAAGTGTCTGTGATTAATGGCATACACTTCACACGGATGAACCGTTTGCCATTAGTCACAACAAATTGAAATAGTTAAATAGATCAACGTGTGTGCGCTAGCCGGGCACACACATTCTAATGAAAAGAAGCGTGCGCGATGGTAATAATGAGCGAGCACGGTTGTTGGAACAGGATGTGTGCTGACATTGCCTATTGCGGTGCACCCTGTGGTGCAAACACCACATACGTGATGTCTACCACGCAACTTTATTCTTGTAGACATGTGTTGAGCCTCCAAGCGCAGAGTTTTGTAGGACAGTAGCAATTTTCCCTCAAGTGGATCACCTAAGGTTTATCAATCCATGAGAGGTGTAGGATGAAGATGTTCTTTCTCAAACGACCCTGCAACCAAATACAAGAAATCTCTTGTTTCCCCAACACAACCAATACAATGGAAAATTGTATAGGTGCACAAGTCTAGTGAAGAGATGGTGATAAAAGTGTAATATGGATAGTAGATATTGGTTTTTGTAATCTGAAATTATAAAAACAGCAAGGTAACTAATAGTAAATGGGCACAAAAATGGTGTTGCAATGCTTAAAGATGAGGCATAGGGTCCGTACTTTCGCTGGTGCAACCTCTCAACAATGCTAACATAGTTGGGTCGTATGATTATCCCTTAAAGTGTAACGAAGAATCACTCCCGAGTTCCTATTAGGGAAGAACAAAAGATAGGAATTGTTTGTAGGGTACTAAACCACCTCAAAGCTATTCTTTTCATTCGATCTATTCAAGAGTTCGTACTAAAATAACACAAAGCTATTTTTTGGTTCAATCTATCGTAGAGTCCGTACTAAGATAACACCAAAGGAAGTTCATATTCATAATACTCAATCCAGACAAAGAACTATAAAGAGACCCCCAAAGTTTTCGTCGGAGAAAAGATAATAAAAAACGTGCATCAACCCCTATGCATAGATTACCACAATATCACCGCGGGAATCCGCGAGTTGAATGCCACAACATATATCAAGTGAATCAATAAGATGCCCCAATTGTCACCTCAAGTATTCATACCGCAAGACATATATCATGTGTTCTCATCTCCGAATATTCAATCCGACAAGACAAAACTTCAAAGGGTAAAGACTCAGTTCATCACAACAAGAGTATAGAGGGGAGAAACATCATATGATCCGACTACATTAACAAAGCCCATGATATAGATCACGAGAGAGAGAGAGAGAGAGAGATCAAACACATAGCTACTGGTACAAACCCTCAGCCCTGAGGGTGGACTACTCCCTCCTCATCGTGGTGGCCGCCAGGATGATGAAGATGGCCACCGGAGATGATTCCACCCTCCGGCAGGGTGCCGGAACGGGTCTAGATTGGTTTTCGGTGGCTACGGAGCCCTGCGGCGGCGGAACTTCTGATCTAGGTTAGGCCCGGAGGGTTTCGGAATATTTGGGAATTTATAGTGCAAAGAGGGGGTGCGAGAGGCCACCGAGGTGGGCACAACCCACCTGGGCGCGCCAGGGGGGCTTGGCGCGCCCTGGTGGGTTGTGCCCCCATCGGGGCACCACCCAGGTGTAGCTCTGTCCCAATAGGTTCCTTCTGGTCCAAAAAAATCCCCGTAATGTTTTGCGGTGTTTGGACTCCATTTGATATTGATTTTCTATGATGTAAAAAACAAGCAAAAAAACAACAACTGGCACTGGGCACTGGGTCAATAGGTTAGTCCCAAAAAATGATATAAAGTTGCTAACAAATGATTGTAAAACACCCAAGAATGATAAAATAACAGCATGAATACTTCATAAATTATAGATACGTTCGAGACATATCAGCATCCCTAAGCTTAATTCCTACTCGTCCTCGAGTAGGTAAATGATAAAAGAAATAATTTATGAAGTGTGAATGCTAGCAAAGTGCATAAGTTTGATCAATGATAATTTCAATCACTTTTCCTAGCATCATAACAACAATTCTTTCTTATGAAACTTCTCATGTTATAGTGGCAACCAATTCACATGTTAAGGTTCAAACAATGAATTTTCTTGAGACCCAACAACCTATGTTCTTAGTCACCAAGCAATTGCAATTCAACTTATTCAATAGAGTTTAAGTAAGATCTCCACACACTCAGCCATCATATAGTCTTCTATGATTGCTAACACCCACCTTCTACACATGAGCAAAATGTTTCAACCAGACACATAGAAAGATAGGGGCTTATTGTTTTGCCTCCCAACGTATTCACCTCAAGGGTGATGTCAACAATAATAACTCATGCTACCCATATTCAACTGGACATATGTGCCTATATCTTTCCTCACCACATGATGCTTGCCAAAAGAGAAGAATAAAAAGGAATAGAGAGAAGAACTTTGACTCTTTGCATAAAAGTAAATACATAAAAGTAAAACATATGCCCTTCGCAGAGGGAAGCAGAGGTTGCCATGCGCTTATTTGTTTGTATGCTTGTAGGATCGAGATTATGTCTAGAGGGGGTGATTAGACTACTTGACCAAATAAAAATCAAGCCTTTTCCCAATTTTAAGTCTTGGCAGATTTTATCAACTTAGCACAATTCAAGTAATCAACCTACACATGCAATTCTAAGAGTATAGCAGCGGAATGTAAAACTATTGCATATGAAGATAGAGGGATGAGTTTGGAGGGAGCAAACGCAATGTAGACACAAAGATTTTTGGCGTGGTTCCAATAGGTGGTGCTATCATACATCCATGTTGACGGAGACTTCAACCCACGAAGGGTAACGATTGCGCGAGTCCACGGAGGGCTCCACCGATGAAGGGTCCACGAAGAAGCAACCTTGTCTATCCCAACATGGCCATCACCCATGAAGGACTTGCCTCGCTAGGGTAGATCTTCACGAAGTAGGCGATCTCCTTGCCCGTACAAACTCCTTGGTTCAACTCCACAATCTTGATGGAGGCTCCCAAGTGACACCTAACCAATCTAGGAGACACCACTCTCCAAAAGGTAACAGATAGTGTGTTGATGATGAACTCCTTGCTCTTGTGCTTCAAATGATAGTCTCCCCAACACTGAACTCTCTCTCATAGGATTGGATTTGGTAGAAAGATGATTTGAGTGGAAAGCAACTTGGGGAAGGTTAGAGGTCAAGATTTATGTGGTTGGAATGGAATATCTTGACCTCAACACAAGTGTAGGTTGTTCTCTCCCAGAAAATGTAAGTTGGAAGTGTAGGCATGTTCTGGTGGCTCTCTCCACGAACGAAGAGTGGGTGGAGGGCTATATATATCCTCCATACAAAATCTAACCGTTACACACAAATCACCAAACTCGGCGGGACCTAATTATAAAACTCGGTCAGACTGATTTGGCTCAAAATGTGAACGTTAGGATTTTCGGTGGGACCGACATGTCAACTCAGTGGGACCGATTCCATTAGGGTTAGGGCATAACATAATCTCGGTGAGACCGATTACACAAACTCGGTGGGACCAATTTTGGTAATGGACAAACAGAGAGTTGGTCAGGCAAACTTGGTGGGACCGATTTGCTCATCTCGGTTAGACCGAAACGTTATGAAGGGGAAACAGAGAGTTTGCGTTGCAATCTTGGTGGGACCGATCCCTCATCTCGGTTGGACCGAAACGTTGCGAAGGTGAAATAGAGAGTTTTCAATCCCATCTTGGTGAGACCGAGATCCCTATCGGTGAGAGCAAAGTGACTAGGGTCTATGGCAGTGGCTATGTCAAGTGGACTCGATGGCGCCGGATAGAAGATTTCGGTGGGGCCGAGTTTGACTTTTGGTTTGGGACATATGTGGATATGAGAAAGTAGTGGAGGGTTTTTGGAGCATATCACTAAGCATTTTGAGCAAGTAACTCGTTAAGCAACACCTCACCCCCTTTTAATAGTATTGGCTTTTCCTATGGACACAAGTGATCTTGGATCACTAAAAGTAAAATGTAGAGTCTAGTGCTTTGAGCTTGAGCCAATCTTTTGTCCTTAGCATTTTGAGGGATCCACTTTCTAATCCATGCCATGCCAATCATTGAGCTTTCCTGAAATATTTATCTTAAAATAGCATTAGCTCAATGAGCTATATGTTGTTAGGAATTACCAAACCCACCCAAGGATAGTTGCACTTTCAATCTCCCCCTTTTGGTAATTGATGACAACATATAGATCAAAGCTTCGACAAATGATCATAAGATTGAAAAACATCGTCGCTTTGAGAAGTATGTGATAATAAAGAGCTCCCCCTAAATTTGTGCATTATTTAAGATTTGCTTTTGAATGCAAATGCACAATCGATTAGGATCATGGCTTACTCTTCCATGTCACATACATCTTGGTGGGGCGCTCAAAATGATAGAAATTAAAAGCATGCACTCATCACCAAGCATGTGAATGATCATATATGAGATATAAAAGATAGTATCATCCAAACAAGCATTAAGGTAGCAAATGATCAACCACCTGATCACACAAGTATCTCACACACAGACATAAAGTATCTCACACAATAAAAAGTTCAACCAAAAGCAAGAGGGATAAAAAGCAAGACACTCTCTCTCGAAGCCTATGATCTACACATATTTCTCCCCCTTTGGCATCAAGTTACCAAAAAGATTGAAAATGCATAGTGCTATGCGTCTCTCCGGGTTGGTCTTCGGGAGGTGGTGTAGAGAGAACTCCAAGGACGAAGGCATCTGTCGATGTAGTTGGAGCTGGTGGAGTGGGTGTTGGAGGTGGCACTGGAGCTGTAGCTGCTGGTGCTGACAATGTAGCTCTAGCATCTAAAATTGGCACTGTAGCAGACCTCGGACCTCGTGGCACACGCTGAAAAGCATCAGTATCTGCCTTGCCTCTCCTCTCTTCTATTTCCTCCTGAAGCTGCTCAACTGCAGTTTGAATCTCAGTTACCTTGAGGTCAAGATCATAGAATTTTGTCTCAACAATCCTCTCCAGGTTCTCATGATTTCGAGTCAGGGTGGCCAAGCCCTTCTCAATCCTTGGTGTAGCTTGAATCAAATTGCCCAATTGATCTTGTTTTGACTTGAGGAACACCTGAGATGCTTCTTCTGCGCTTGGCATCCTTGTAGCATTCTCTGCCTTAGCTTTGGCTCTCTTCTCCTGGACTTGAGCTGATGATGGTTCCTACTCATTCATCACAACAGTGTTGTCTTCAAAATCAGGATGTAATGGTAGATGCTCCTTGTCCAGCAAATAAGTTCTTGTGCCCATCTTAGAATTGATGAGCTCCTGAATATGTGGAGCATACCCACAGCTTCTCTTTTGATCAGCAGCTATCCTCTTGATTGTTTCTACAATCAAACTAATAACCTTGAACTTCTGAGGGACATCAAAAAGTTGTAGCAGGTTGATAGAATGCCCTCTGATCATCTTGTGATCTCCTGACTTGGGTAGCAGAGTGTGCCTTAAGATCGAGTTGATGGTAGGCAGACCAGACAACAGGAAATGTACAGATCCAAGCTTGTGTGTCTCCAAAGCTTTATCTGGGATCTCCTTGTACATGTTTCCCATGGAGTTGTGATCCTTCTTTTTCTTGGCATACACATCCAAGTCATCCTCATGTTCCTCTGGGGCATTGATTAGCTGGGCCCATTCTTCAACAGTGGACTGGTACCTTGTACCCTCAGACATCCATAATATCCTTCCATCTGCATAGAAGTGGGCAGTGGAGTAAAACTGCATGATGAGCTCATCATTCCATTTGGTGAGCTTTTGTCCAACAAATTCATCTACTCCATGTGCCTTGAAGCTATCATATACTCCTGGGAAGTGATCTTCATTCTCCTGGATGTATTCCCAATCAACCCATTTCATGTCACATACAATGGGCTTCTTGTCAAGCAAGACAGTCTCATAGAAGTCTTGTTGTTCCTTTGTGTGAAACCTGTAATCAACTACAGTCCTCCTCCTAATAGCATAGGGATCGGACTGTCTCCACAATCTCAGTCCTGCATCTTTCCTGATGTGCATTTCCTCAGCAACTAGATGAGCATCATTGTGGTCAGGAATTTTGGGCTTCAACTTCCTCAAAACAAGTGAATCATCTTCCTCTTCTTCAGCTTGAGGCACTGGGGCCTTGTTCTTTTCTGTTGCAGGAATAATTCTAGTGTTTCTTTTGGGTGCGGAAGGCTTCTGAGCAGCAGCATTGGGAGCAGATTTGGGCTTTTGATGGAGAAGCCCCTGATTTAATTGCATCTCCCATGAGCTTCTAAGCTTTGGGAGTTGGAGCAGCATCCTCTTCCTCTTCCTCTTCTTCTGTATCTCTCATAATGGAGGATCTACTAAGCACTCTGGCAGTGGTCTTCTTGACCCTTTCTTTTCTCTTCTTTCCCTCTCAAGCAGCCTCTTCAGTTGGCTTGGAGGTTTCAGCAGTTGAGCCTCTACCCTTTAAAGTTGGCACCCTCTTGGCAGGGGCCTTCTTGTGCAAGCCAGACTTAGTTGTGGCAGCTAACCCATATTCTTTCTTCAGCACCTTCTTCTTGGAGCTGACTTCCTTCTAAACAGACACATAGTCCTCATCTTCAGAATCTGAGGTTTTCTTCTTCCTTGACCTGGTGGCTGCTTTGGGCAAGTTACTAGGTGTCCTCCTGCTGCCACCATCAGATGTTCTAGAGGGACTAGTGCCATCACTCAATTGCATTTGTTCCTCAGACATGTTCTGGCTGTCGCTTTGATCAGACATCTATTCAAACTTACTGACAGCAGACCCTATGAATAGATATAGATGAGGTAGATTGGATGAGCATCACAAAGTGCAGAGTTTTTCCAAACCAGATGACTTAAAAACTTAGTTTTAGTTCTTCATAGAAAGCATTTCGGAGCTACCAATTTGTAAACTCGGTGATACCGAAGTAGCTTTTGGAACCTAAACTAGTGAACTCGGTCAGACCGAGTCACAGTTCGGTGGCACCGACACTGCTAGGGTTTCACAAAAAATTGAACTTGGTCACACCGATTTGCAATTTTCGGCCAAACCGAAAATGCATGTGCTATGGCCTAAGCCAGATCGGTGAGACCAATTTCTACAATTCGGTCGGTCCGAGATGAGTCCAGCGGAGACCTAACCCTAAATTTTCAAATCCAAT
Source organism: Triticum monococcum (assembly GCA_034509565.1). Taxonomy (NCBI): domain Eukaryota; kingdom Viridiplantae; phylum Streptophyta; class Magnoliopsida; order Poales; family Poaceae; genus Triticum; species Triticum monococcum. The sequence goes on from CM067841.1 coordinate 392,652,223, forward strand.
CTAATATAAAGGATGTTTTCAGTGGATAGAGTGTTTGCATATGTGGTCATGATCATGGCAAAGTAATGTGCTACGAATTAGAGTTAAAAGAATAGCACAAAGGATCGAACTCGTACCCTAGTTCGGCGGAGTTCGCTACGGCGGCAACGGAGGGGCAGAATTCCATTGACGGTGATGGAAACCAGCGGCGGGAGGTCGCTGGAAGCGAGAAGACAACCCGGAGACCTAAGATGGCAGAGCAGGATACACGCGGGCTGAGAGGTTTTGAAGAAATTTCCAAAATCTCACTCGTGGGTTTATGTATCCCGACCCTGTCGGTTTGACCGAGTGGAACAACTCGGTGGCACCAAGATGCAGAATCGCACGCAGTTACTGCAACTCGGTGTGACCGAAAAGTTCAAATCGGTTGCACCAAGATTGAAAACCTAGATCAACTTAGTGATCTCGGTGTGACCGAAATGGATGACTCAGTCATACCGAAATGCACAAAGAGGTTTTGGAAGTTTAAGTCTATGACGAATCAGGGACTCCAAGTGCTCCTCACACAGAGTGGTTCGAATCTGACTTGATCAAACTTTGTGATGTAGCATGAATAGAGTTTGAGATGAGAAAAGCATAGATAGCTAGAGGGAGTTCTTAGGCATTCTTGTCCATCCATTTGGCAAAAGAGAAAAATCCAAACAATCAAAGCAACAAATGGATGTCCTCGAATGAGTAAAATATGCATCCAACATGCTCATACAATAAAATGGCAAATGAAATATGTGACAAAGCATGCACAATCACTCTAGCATCTATCAAGAAATTTGGCGATGACTAGGTCATCTATATATGAGTATATTGACTTAGGAGTCAAATGAGAACATTTGATCATAGGTCATACTCATCGTTTAAGCACAAGTGGGGTTTCCATTTGTACATAAAGCATTTTTGTGCTCACATCATTAGAGTTGCTTTAGCTCAATTGATTAGAGTAAAGCTCCCCATAGATGTGATATCCCCCCTAAGAGGGATGAACTAACCTTGGGTTTTTTCGATGATGACTTCATGTAGGTGTTGAAGATGTAGATGCTCAATGTTGATGTAGATCATTCGGAGCAATCTTTTGGAGTGAGTTGCACTTTCAATACCTACACGGGTTAGTCCCACAAGGAACAAACAAGGATATCCATAGACATAGAGTGATATTCACATGATATGATGTCCATGAATGCATTAGGTTACCTTGTCCCTTGTCTTACCAACAAGAGGGTTTGTGACTCCTTGAACTAGTGCAAGATATGGAAGTTTTTTGCACTTGTCCTTGCCAAGATGATAAGAGTGAAATATGTTGGCGGAGTCACCCTCAAGAACTCTCTAGTTCTTCTTCTTAGGGATCCACACCATCTTGATGGGAATCCTTGGAGTTGTAGTCGTACTTGATGAAGTGGAACTTGATGTAGTCTTGGGAACCCACTTGACCAATGCCTTGGGTGCTTCTTCAAATGCATGAACCTCCTCTTGAAGCTTGTCCTTGCCTTTTAGCTTGTGGTCTTGTGGTGGAAGATCATCTTGAGCTTGTGTTCCTTGGAAAGAAGTATGATCATACTTCTCATGTTGAGGAACAAACTTCGTCTTGGGGTATTGATCTTCTTCCCACTCAACTCCATTGGCATTGAACTTTCGTTCAAAACCAACATCTTGATTCTTCCGGTGTCTTCCTTGTTTCCGTACAATTTCCTCAAATTGATTACTTCTGGCAAGACACTTGTAAACACCTTTCTCTATAATTCCCTTCAATAAGCTATTTTCTTGCTCAAGTGTAACTTGGCCAAGAGAATCATTAGTGGAATCAAGAGAACTACTAGAAGCAACAACATTGGATTTAGCATGATTGTTGTTACTACTAGAGGAAGAATCTTTCTTGTTCTTGTTTCTAGATCTACCGTGTGGCATATAAGTAGACAAGAGTAAACGCTTGGCACTGTAAGAAGAACTTTTCTTGCAAATATCATCATTTATTGCCTTTAAGAACTCATGCTCTTGCTCAAGGTTGAGCTTTTCAAAGTGTAGCTTCTCATGAGTCTGTATAAGTTCTCGATGATCTTCCAAGGTAGTTGCATGATCTAACTTAAGAGTGTTTAGTTCTTTAGTTAGACGCTCAATCTCCTTCTTATCATTTCCATTTGTTTTATCTTGATTAGCATGATTAATAGCAAGTTCATCATAGTTTTCATAACTAGAGTTGTCAACAAGTAAATCATCATCACCTAGCAAATCATCTTCATCACTATTGAAATCAACATACTCGGGGTGTGTTACCTTTGGACCTTTAGCCATGAAGCATCTCCCAATTCCTTCATTTGGTGCATCAAATATGTCGTAGGAGTTGGTTGACACAAGTGCTAGACCAGCAACACCTTCATCTTGAGTATATTCGGAGTCGGAGTGATAACTTCTTTTGGAGTGATCGTCAGAGTCGGAGCCGGATACACATTCACCAACATGAGCTTGATGTCTTAGTTTTGTGTAGCTCTTTGATGACCTGTCCTTCGTTTTCGAATCCTTGCTTCTTCGTGATGTTCTTCATTCATAACAGTCATCTCTACTCCTTCTCTCTCTTGGTGGTGATTCTTCTCTTCTACTTCTTCTTTTGGGAGAATCTTCTCTGCTTTTGTAGGGAGCCATACACTCATTGGAATAGTGTCCGGGTCTTCCACAATTGTAGCAATTGCGCTCATGACTAGAAGATCTTTTGTCATTGTAGGACCTTGACTTGTAACTTCTTTCCTTGCTTCTACTCTTGTAAAACTTGTTGAAGTTCTTCACCATTAGGCTCAATTCTTCGTTGAAGGTTTGTTTCTCACTTGATGATATGGGAGCATCACATGAGGCTTTGTAAGCACCACTTGACTTGTTGTGAAGCTCTTCCTTATCCTTGAGTGACATCTCATGAGCAACAATTCTTCCAATAACTTCCGTTGGCTTGAGATCTTTATAATTGGGCATCATTTGGATCAGTGTGCACACGGTGTCATATTTTCCATCCAAGGCTCTTAGGATCTTCTTGTTGATGAATCTATAGGTCATCTCTTCACTTCCTAAGCCGGCAATCTCATTTGTGATGAGAGCAAGCCTAGAGTACATTTCAGCGACACCTTCGCCATCCTTCATTTTGAACTTGTCAAGTTGACTTTGAAGCACATCCAATTTGGATTCCTTGACGGAGTCGGTACCTTCGTGCATATCAATCAAAGTATCCCAAATTTCCTTTGCATTCTAAAGATGGCTAATTTTGTTGAATTCTTCAGGGCACAATCCGTTGAAGAGAATATCACAAGCTTGAGCATTGTATTGCAGCATCTTCAACTCTTCCACGGTAGCTTCACGGCTCGGTTCCATCCCATCAAAGAATTCACCTTGCAAGCCAATACACACAATAGCCCAAACAGCAGGGTTATGTCCAATAATATGCATTTTCATCTTATGCTTCCAACTAGCAAATTATTACCATCAAAGTAAGGACCTCTACGGTGGTAATTTCCCTCACTAGACGCCATACTCTCCTAGGTTGTGAAACCAAGGCTATGATCACCAAAAGCTATGGAAATCAAAGAAAATGGAGACCAAGGCTCTGATACCACTTGTAGGATCTAAAGTATGTCTATAGGGGGTGATTAGACTACTTGACCAAATAAAAATCTAGCCATTTCCCAATTTTCAGTCTTGGCAGATTTTAGCAACTTAACACAATTCCAGTAATCAACCTACACATGCAATTCTAAGAGCATAGCAGCGGAATGTAAAACAATTGCATATGAAGATAAAGGGAGGAGCTTGGAGGGAGCAATGCAATGTAGACACGAAGATCTTTGCCGTGGTTCCGATAGGTGGTGCTATCGTACATCCACGCTAATGGAGACTTCAACCCACGAAGGGTAACAGTTGTGTAAGTCCACGGAGGGCTCCACCCATGAAGGGTCCATGAAGAAGCAACCTTGTCTATCCCACCATGGCCATTGCCCGCGAAGGACTCACCTCACTAGGGTAGATCTTCACGAAGTAGGCGATCTCCTTGCCCCTACAAACTCCTTGGTTCAACTCCACAATCTTGACGGAGGCTCCCAAGTGGCACCTAACCAATCTAGACACACCACTCTGCAAAAGGTAAGAGATAGTGTGTTGATGATGAGCTCCTTGCTCTTGTGCTTCAAATGATAGTCTCCCCAACACTCAACTCTCTCTTATAGGATTGGATTTGATAGAAAGATGATTTGAGTGGAAAGAAACTTCGGGAAGGCTAGAGATCAAGATTTATTTGGTTGGAAAGGAATATCTTGACCTCAACACAAGTGTAGGTGGTTCTCTCTCAGAAAATGTATGTTGGAAGTGTAGGCATGTTCTAATGGCTCTCTCCACGAATGAAGAGTGGGTGGAGGGGTATATATAGCCTCCACACAAAATCTAACCGTTACACACAAATCACCAAACTCGGTGGGACCGAATTATAAAACTCGGTCAGACGGATTTGGTTCCAAATGTGAATGTTAGGATTTTCGGTGGGACCGACATGTCAACTCATTGGGACCGATTCCATTAGGGTTAGGGCATAACATAATCTCGGTGAGACCGATTACACAAACTCGGTGGGACCGATTTTGGTAATGGACAAATAGAGAGTTGGTCAGGAAAACTCGGCGGGACCGATTCACTCATCTCGGTTAGACCGAAACGTTACGAAGGGGAAACAGAGAGTTTGCATTGCAATCTTGGTGGGACCGATCGCTCATCTCGGTTGGACCGAAACGTTACGAAGGGGAAACAGAGATTTTGCAATCCCATCTCGGTGAGACCGAGATCCCTATCAGTGAGACTGAAGTGACTAGGGTTTGTGGCAGTGGCTATGTCAAGTGAACTCGGTGGCGCCAGATAGAAGATTTCGGTGGGGCCGAGTTTGACTTTTGGTTTGGGACATATGTGGATATGAGAAAGTAGTTGAGGGTTTTTGGAGCATATCACTAAGCATTTTGAGCAAGTAACTCATTAAGCAACTGTAAGTGCATCTAGTGCCCCTTAGTGATTTTCTTGCATTGAAGACTTATAGGTTAAGGGACTAATGCGTTTGTGAGGGTACACAGGTCTATAAGTCTATGAGGAGTTTGATATTTGCAGAGAAAGTTGACCCCTAAAAGTGAAGTTCTTCGACTGAAGACTTTGTATTTCTGAAGACTTTGAAAGTGAAGAAATTCGTGTAATCCCGAAGACTTGGTATTCGTACGAGGAACATGAAGCGTGAAGACTTTTGTTTTCGTAGTTTCATTTGCTCTTTCTTGAGTCATAGGAAACACCATACTGTTAAAGGAGGTTGAGGAAATACTAAGGAAAAATTTCCAAGTGATCCTCACCTCAAATCCTACACCTACCAATCCCTTTGAGTGAAGCCATTGGAAATCTCATACAGCTCAGTCAAATTTCTTCAGTGACAGAGACGAAGTTCTTCTGGTCTCTAAGGAATTTGTTCTGACTGAGGAGTTAGCAATTCGCCGGTGCGGATTGCCTACACAGTGAGGAACATGATAGCCCTGAGGAATTTGATATTCAAAATTCCGACCGTTGCTATGCTATGCGCAAGCTGTCCCAAAATATATACCCACCTAACGGTCATATCATTGAAGGGCATTTATGTCTTATCATGTCGGGTTGCTCCCTAGGCTATAAATAGCCACCCCCTACAACCACTAGCTGGTTGGCTGCTCCGAGAGAAACTAACACTTGTCATTTGAGAGCATCCCATCCTCCGAGGACTTTGAGTGAAAATCATCAAGTGAGTAAAACCCAAAACCCAAACACCTACAACCCAAAGTGATTGAGCATCACTGAAGAGATTGATCCTGCGTGGATCCGACGCTTGTTACCTTTGAAGACTGTGCATCTTCCAGACGGTTAGGCGTCATGATCTAGAGCATCCAAGAGGAAATTGTGGATCGCCGAGTGACCAAGTCTGTGAAGGTTTGGGAAGTCACATGAAGACTTGCCACTAGTAATTGGGCGAGGTCTGTGTGACCTTAGCTCAAGGGGAATATGATGAGTACTAAGTGTCATGAGCTGCGTGTTCAGGACTGGGTGTCCGAGACTGTGTGTCCTCAGGTTTAAATACCTAGCCGCCCTAACCAGACGTAAAACTGTCACAGCAGTTGGAACTGGTCTACCAAATCATTGTCTTCACCAAGCTACCTGGTTCCATTTCCTCAACCCTTTCATTTTCTCATTTCTGTGTTGTGTGTTTGTTCATATCTGTTTTAAGACTTGACTGAAGACTTTCTCTATTTCCTCAGTTCAATTTCTTCAGTCTATTCGTCTTCATTCTGTGTTATCCTGTGTTTATGCTTTCTGTACTCTGTGCTTGTTATCATTTCACCATGAAGACCAAGCTCATGCACTGTTATGTTTACTTCTGAGTACTTATTCCGCTGCAAGTAGTTCTTCACTCAGGAATTTCCTTACCCTGAAATTCCTCAGTGAAGAATTCATAAAAATCGCCTATTCACCCCCCTCTAGTCGATATAACACACATTCAATTGGTATCAGAGCAAGGTACTCCCTTTTTATGTGTGATTTTGGTTTAACCGCCTGGAGTTTTAGTTATGTCGACCGCAAGTATGATCAAGGTTTCTCCTGGGTGTCTACCTTCGATGGGACGGACTACCCCTATTGGAAGAATAAGATGCACATGCATCTTGAGGCAATTGATTACGTTCTCTGGTACGTTGTGGAGAATGGTGTTCCCTCTGTCACTCCCACCATCAACGCTGCTGATGTGAAGAGATTCAAGCAACTAGACTCTCAAGCGAAGAATATCATATGTGGCCATCTGAGCAAAGGGCACTATGGTAGAGTGAGTGCTTTGGAGACAGCTAAGCTTATCTGGGATAGGCTGTCCAAGGTCAATGAGGGAGTCTCAACACAGCGTGACTCTCGAGTTGACGTTCTTCGAAATCTCTTCAACCGCTTCAAAAGACTCGACAATGAAAACGTTCAGCAAACCTTCGATCGCCTCAGTGACATCTCAAATGAGCTTCAAGCACTCGGTGCCGCTGATATCACCGACCATGAAGTGGTGAAGAAACTGCTGAGATCGCTTGATTCCTCAGTTGATACCTTGGCATTGATGATACAAGAACGTGGAGACTATAAGTCACTTGATCCCGCCAATATCCTCGAGAGGCTAAACACTCATGAGTTCCAGCTTGCTGAGAAGAGAGATCTCTATGGACCAAGCTATGGTAGATCACGGGCTCTGAAGGCCAAGGCAGTGTATGAATCTGAAGGTGAAGATTCTGACAGCAGCCTTGGTGACCCTGAAGAACTGAGCCAAGAGCTAGCTATGCTCGTGAGGAAGTTCCAAAAGTTCTCAAGACGTGGTCGCTTTGGTAAATCATCGAGAGGAGGTGACTTGAAAAAAGATCCCTCATCCCATGATTACAAGAAGAGACTCTGCCACAAATGCAAGAAGCCTGGACACTACATTCAAGATTGTCCTCAGTGGGAAAAGGGATCAAAGAAGAAGAAGTACAAGGATTACAGTTCTGATGATTCAAAGAAGAAGAAGAAATCTTCAAAGTCCTCGTCGTCAAAACCTTCAAGGTCCTCATCTCATAATAAGAGTAGCTCCAAGAAGGCTCGGGTGTTCATTGGCGAGGAAATGGACTCCGAGGCTGAATCTGAGGAAAATGAGGAAGAGGAGGAATCGGAGGAGTTAGACTCTGGTGTGGCGAGCCTAGCCCTCGCTACCGCGTTCGTCAGTGAGTCCATCTTCAACTTTGAAGAAAAGGACCTCCCCAACACTACTGAAGACGGCGATGAGGACTACGCTCCCACCTATTGCTTCATGGCAAAAGGCTAAAAGGTACTCAAGTATCCCTCCTCTGAATCCAGTGAGGATGAATCTGATGAAAACCTCAAACCCAACTATTCTAAACTTGCTAAGATTGCTATGAAACTACAAAAGGCTCTTGAAAAGGTTTAAAACATGCTAGATAAAAGCGATGATATGTTGGGCGAGGAAATGGATCGCACTAAATTTTTTACTGAAAATCTTAGAGACTTCAGTCAAAGTTTGACAATCTTCAAGCTCATCATAACACTCTCCTATCTGATCATGAGAAGCTTTCTTATGAATTTCTTCAAAGAAAGCAAGATCTTGAGCAGTTAAGAGTGAGTTAGGAAGATCTTCAGAAGCAGCATGATTCATTACTTGCTCAACAGATCAGCGCTACTCAGGATGAATTTGTTCCGCCATGTTTAAAGTGCATTGAACGTGAAACTGCTAATTCTTCACCTGAATGCTCAAATACTTCCATTGTTGAAATTCTTCAACTGCCTCTGCTATCACTAATTCCTCATCTAAGGACATTGCTAGAATCAATGATGATGCAGGGCTCAAGGAATTGTATATGACAGGCATGTACAAAAACCTTAAAGCGCATTAGGCTCTTTGTGACGTGCTTAAAAAGCAGATCCTCAACAGGAACCCCAGGAAAGAGGGTATTGCCTTTGAGAGGAAACTCAATGCTGATGGGACCTACTGGAAACCTGATCAATATCCCAAAACCTCACGGGTTGCTGCAAAGGTACCTTCAGTGGATCCATCTACTTTATCTGGCTTTACATGTGAATCTTCATATTATTCTGATGAGTCAATTGACTCCAACTATAAAATGTTCAAAAATCAGAATGGTGAAGTATTTGCTAGATATGTTGGCACTAACTGCAAGAACGACCCTCCTATGAAGAAAATCTGGGTTCCCAAAAGGTGCCTTGAAAATCTTCAGGTGAATTTCATCATGAAACCATTTGTGAAGAATAGGAACCCCAGATCAAATTCTTCATGTGGACCAAATTCTTCATATGGATCCAAGTCCTCATACGGACCATACTCCTCACATGGGTCAAATTCCTCAAAAGGATCAAAGTCCTCATATGAACATCATCGTGCTAACCCGTCTGTTTCATAGGGAAGATCTAAGGATTATGGATATGTGCATTATTCTTCAAATCATTATGTTCATAAGACCTCGAAGAATTTCTCTGCTTACTCTTATGCTTACCCTAACCCCTCTTATGTGAAACGAAGTGGATTGGCATCTATGCCACCTTTCTCTTATGGAGCCCGCAGAATGATGAACTCTTTGCCACCCCTTCGGATGTGGGTGGTGAAGAAAAAGAATTAATCTCTTATGCAGGATCAGGTCTCCAGACGAACTAAATCGTCTGAAGAATTTTCTGGAGACCTGAATGTGCTTGAAAGGACGCAAGCTAATCATGAAGAAATGAATTTTCATTTCTGACGTTCTCATACAGCTTTACCTGTTTTATTGCTTGATGAACTTGATCTGATGAAATTCATAACATATTCTTCTCTGATGAAGTATATGAGTTCGTAAGCTGCACTAATTCATCTGCAGGATGATCAACCCAAAGCCACTGAGTGGGTCCTCGATAGTGGATGTACAAATCACATGACTGGTGACAGGAGCTTATTGATGGACACTGCTTTATCTCCATCACATCTGAAGCATATCACCTACGCTGACAAAGGAAAAAGCAAGGTATTGGGTCTAGGTAAGGTTGCAATCTCAAAGAATCGACACATGGACAAAGTCATGCTTGTCGAGTCCTTAGGGTTCAACCTCATGTCTGTCTCAATGCTTTGTGATCTTGATATCACTACAAAAAAATACACTTCCGTGATGATACGTGTTTGTCACAGTAGGTCGCTTTTTTTCATGCATGTACATCCATGACAAATTTATGACAGAATCAAGATAGTCATACCTGTGCTGTCGTAGAAGTGTTCCATGACATTACCAAAATTATCATCACGGAAGTGTCCACTTCCATGACGATAAATCGCGCGTCACAGAAGTGCTTTCGTCAAGGGTGACCAACACGTGGCATCCATCGTAACGGAATGTCGTTAAGCTATCGGGTCGGGTTTTGGATCCGATAACCCGTTAACAGCCTCGACCAATGGGAAATTTCCACGTGTAAAATTCTTATTGGCCGGACGAAACACGTGTCAGCTCGTCAGTGGGTCAGATAGGCGCCTATGATACGTCAACACGTGGCACGGCCCAACAAAGGCCCATTCCTGTGAAAAGGCCGGCCCGTTTGACTTGGTCAAAAGCTGGCGAGCCGGTCCATGGAAAGCGTGTTAACGGCCTGTTCGAATATAGCCCATTTACAGCCCGCTAACCCAAGGCCCGTTACGCCCTATCCGAATTAGGCCTAGTAGTGTCATCTGGGCCATCCAATATGATTCTAGCCCGTTTTCACTTCTAGCCCATGTATGGCCCATGACGTCTTTCGGCCCATATGAGGCCCTATGTAACTCTTGGCCTATTAACGACCCGTGGTGAAACTGGCCCGTAATGAACAGTGTATCACTTTACACCCATTAACGGTCCGTGGTGAAACTGGCCCGTAATGAACAGTGTATCAGTTTATACCCATTAACAGCCCGTTATTCCGTTGGGCCGTTTCCAGCCCATGTTATCTTTCGGCCTTCTTAGAGCCCATTTATTCTTGGGCTCATTTCTAGCATTCGTTTACTTAAAGCCTGTTACTATCGTTTTCTGCTTGTGGGCCAAATTCAGCCCGTGGTTACAGTCGGCCCGTTTGTGGTCCGTTAATACGTTGGGCCGATTTCATAGCATCATCAAATACGGCCTAACAATGGCCCATTATGGTCGGCCCATGAACGGACAATTCCAACTCTAGCCCGTTTACGACCATAATGCGGTCTGTTTGGCCCATGTTTGGCCAATCGATTATACGGCCCGTATAAGGCCCATTGATAATACGGCCCGCAGAAGGCCCATTGTTTCTACGGCCCGTAGAAGGCCCACTGTTTCTACGACCAGTAGAAGGCCCAGTGTCACTACAGTAAATATTAGCCCATGGTTATTGTGGCCTAGTTTTAAAAAATAGGTTATTGCAGCCACTAGCTAACCGCGGAAAAAGAACTGCAATGACTACAAGCAAACAAATAAACAAGACAACAAGGAAATAAATACGCAAGCAACTAACGGTAGGCTATCACGGCTATTACACATATTACATCCACTGGGCATCAAAGTTCGCCACCAGTGCAAATATAGGGAACAAAGCAGCATATCATATACACTGGTTGTCAAAGTTGGCGTCCAGCGCAAATAAATGCCGCAGCAAAACAAATCCATAACTGAAACCACTTTAGAAGATCTCAAGAAACAATATCCTGGGTACCCATAATGCTGGCAAGATGCTTAGCAAGCTTATTAACTTTCTCTTGTTTGGCGCTTAAATCCTCCAGCGCTTGCTGTTGCACCAGAAAATATGCATCTGAATTCTGCAGGGACTTCCTCAGTCCTTCAGCTTCCTGTCGCAGCACATCTGATCGATGTCTTTCAACTTGAAGTTGAGACTCAAGAAGACGAACTGTTTCAGGCAGCGAGTTCGAAGAGCTTGTGACAGTAGTAGTGGCCAGTAACTCGAACACTACATCAAGACAGGACTTTTGGGTTCCCTCACTATCGTCAAGATGGTTTTTATCAGCTTTCTTGGAGACCAACAGGGATGTCTCACTATCTTGAACATTATCTGCATTACTTCCTTTACCATTGGATAACGCGGTACTGTTCTCCAATATTTTGTCCGCATTCTAAAAGAGAAACAAGCAGACACATCACATGTTTACCATGTTGTATATGAAACTCATTTTGGTAAATGAGTTCAGTAGTAAAGTGGACATGATAACAACATGAAACAAACATATATCTATGTACCATGGTCACTTTATGGTCTATATCATTCTAGTTTTTGTTGCCAAATCAAGATAGAGACATAGTTCAAATAATATTTGTTCAAGACAAAGCGGAATAGACAGAATATAAGTGTGGGTAACTATAGAGCAATAACAACACTTGTAATGTGCATGACATGAGAACATAACTGTTTATTCAATTGAAACTGAAATCAACATAGAGCAGGTTACAATAGCAAACCAGTTAAAGAAACAAGTTTAAAACATACATGTTGTGCCATTGGAGTTTCAATTCCATCCTTCAAATTTGAAAATAGTTGGTATGAGTAAATACAGTCATGCAAGAGCAAAGGAGTATGAACCATAGCTACAAAACCTGACCTGAGAACAAATCTTCTTCAACTTTGAGCGTTGAGTTGGGATTCGGAGTGGTGGTCCTTGTGCTTTGGGCACTGCAGTTCCCTTACTAACTACTCGTGTTTGGGTGCTCTGTGGTGGAGACGGTGTTGTGTCAACTGGAACTGGGTTACTATCTGCCGGGGTTGGGGTTAGAAGGCGTGTAGCTGGTTCTCTGTCCAACTAGGTAGGGGTACAATCTGCGAGAGTCTGGGTTATGTGCGGTGGATCTGGTCCTTGGGCAAGTACAACCGTGGTTCTATCTGCATCAACTGGTAGCACTATCTTTTCTGAAGACCGTGTTGTTACTCACTTAGATACTGCCATCACGCTCTCCAATTCAAATGGCTGATAAACAAGAAAAGTAATTGAAAGTATAGACATTGTATGATAGACAGGCGCAATGGATAGTGGGGAATAAAAGAGGGCATGAAATAATTCATATTTATGTTGTCTAACCAAACAGGATAGCATGACACAATTTCACATTATGATGGCTAAATAAAAAAGATGGAAAGACATAGTTCAAAATATGAGACTATGTAAACAGGATGACATGACATAACTATATAATGTGTTTATTAAATAGGTTGGCATGCCATAATTCACATACATTCACGGATAGAATGCCATAATTCAAAATATGATGACTATAAACACTAAACAAGATGAGATGATATAACTATATGATATATTTATTAAATGGGTTGCCATGCCATAATTCAGATAGATGATGTGTATGTACTATGTAAACATGATGGCATGATATAATTCAAATATATGATTTATATAGTAAGCAAGTAAGCAGATGGCAATCCATATATGATGTTAAAACTAAGCAATGCAAGACAACATGCATGACATGGGTAATATAACCCTGCCAAGTTTGAGCATAGACCTCAGGGGGAAAATTGGACTAGTCATCAGTCTCTGAATCCTCCTCTGAGGAGCTCTCTGTAACCAGCAAGATGTCTGCTTCAGTAGGTAGCATTGTCTGCTCTGAATACCTTGTTTTCACTCCAGATACTTCCAACACCACTTCAAATGGTTGATGCACAGGAAGAGTAGTTGAATATACAAACATTGTCGACAAATGGAACACGTAATAAAAAAATGATAGCATGATATAATTCACATACATGATGATTGGCTAAACAGCATGGCATTGCATAATTCACATATATAATGCCTTTGCAACAAGATAGCATTGTATAATTCACATATATAATGTCTTGCAACAAGATGGCAATGCATAATTCACATATATGGTAATTAGACACTGAACAGGTGGCATTCACACAAAGCATGTCTAAACTAATCAAATGACATAGCAATGCGAGACACCATATGCACGATATGAGCAACATAACCCTGCCAAGTTAGAGCATACACCTCGGGGGGGGGGGGGGAATAGGACTAGTCATCTGTCTCTGAATCCTCCTCTGAAGAGCTATCCGTAACCAGCGAGATATGCGCTTCGTCAGATAGCATAGTCTGCTCTGAAGACCTTGCTTTCACTCCAGAATTTGCCATCACCGTGTCAAATGGCTGATGCACACGAAGAGCAGTTGAATGTAATAACATTTTTGACAAATGTAATATGTAACCAAAAAAGGATGGCCTGATATAATTTACATATAAGATGACTGGCTAAGAAGGATGGCATTGCAAAATTCACATATATGATGCCTGGCTAAACAAGATGGCGTTGCATAATTCACATAAACGATGAATAAACTAAACAGATGGCATTCGCACAAAGGATGTCTAAACTAAGCAGATGACATATTTGATGTATAAAGTAAGCAATGCAAGACACCATATGCATGATATAACCAACATCAGCATGCCAAGTTAGAGCGAAGACCTCACGGGGTAAATAGGAGTTGTCTTCTCCTTTTGAATCCCCCTCAGAACAGATATCTTCCTCTCGATTACAATCCAAAATGCATGGAGGGGGGCTGCCTTTGCGCCTACCATGGAGCGACGTCTGCATGAAATTTTATTGCCACGCAAGGCTTGTCTCTTTTGCTCTACATGTTCAGTTCCATTGTTTACAATAACTGTCATGCATAGGAATAAAACATAGTGAGATTATGTAAGGAGTGCATGTAGAAATCCAGAGTGATGGTAGCAACCTGTGGATAGACCCAAAACCAATAATAGCAGGCAGATAATGGCTTCAGTTAAAAAATACAGATAATGGCTTCTTTACTATTTGTTTCCCACCCAACATGAAACTCATAGTAGACACCAAAGATTAACCAGATAGTAGATAGATACTATTGATAGCGGCCCCGATATGTACCCCACAACCATTTAAAAACTCAAATTTGACCATTAGTTTGGAGATGACTCAGAGTCTAATCGGTGAACAGGACGATAAAGTAGCATGTAATATTAAGCGATGCATAACGTAAGCAGACACGAAAGAGTGAGACCTCTCTTGCGGACTCATGTAGTCCTCGAGGTCATCTGCTTGGTTGATGATGGTAGTGCAGTTTTCATGGCTGCCAGCGGCGGGGAAGAAGATCTGAGGCGGCGAAAGACAGTCTGGAGGCCGGATCCCTGCTGTGCTGGACCCTTCTGTCATTGGAGCAGCTGAGCTGGGGTGGACAACGACGCAGCAGGAGCGGGACAAACCACGCAAGGTTTTCTTTGATAACTATCTGTAAGAGAAGTAATTCTGTAAGGGCTCGTTTGAATTGGAGGATTCCAACAATGCAGGGATAGGAAATAGATAGGAATAGGATAGGAATGCACGTGCAAAATAGAGAATTTAAAAACACATGATTTCTGCCAATCTGGGTGTTTGATTCACAACAATTGGAAGATCACACAATGCAAAGAAGCATGGTGACATTAAGTCAAACCACAAGAAAATGTACGGTTATAATGCTATTATGCTACTATGTCTTAGTCTTGTGCTTCATGAATAGGAATTTGAAAAGGAGGACAAGTGAAAATTAAAATTCCTATGTTTTTTTCTTTCAAGGAGACACTAAAGGAACAAATCCGTGTGCTCAGTGGACAATATATATAACATGTAGAGTAAAAAATAGATGCAACAAGTGTAGAACCTCTTTGGCAAAGCCATGTCGATCTCAGCGTGATTGGGTTGGCCGGTGAGGATGCTCCGGCTGACTTGGCTGTCGGAGGAGGGGAAGAAGATCTTAGGCGTCTGGAGATGGAGCCCGAGGTACTGCTCCGCTGTGATGGAGTGTTTCTTCATTGGAGCAGCTCCGGTGAGTTGTACGAGGCCGAGGCTGAAGCAGGACAAGAGAGACAACGAACAACGTTAACCTGAGTGGAATTCTAATAGCATCTCCAATACATGACGTAAAATACATAACTACAAAGTGCTAGATGTAAAATACATCAGCCGCTCATCTCTGAACTTAAATGTCGAAACTGAACTTTACTGTCGAAACTGAACTTTACTGTGGAAACTGAACTTAACTGTCGAAACTGAATTTTGCTGTCGAAACTGAATGCACTAGCAAGGTGAGGCTACACGTCGGTCGACTAACTTTTTCATCTCTGGTCAGTCGATTTTGCGGCCGTTGGATATGAAATCAAGGGCCTGCAGTTCATCTTCAACCTCCACCCCCTGAGCCGGCCAAACAGCAGCCCCCCGCCGCCCACAGCCGGCGGTGCACCACCCTGCCCGCCCTGAAAACACTCCCCACCGCTGGTCCGCCGCCGCCCCGGCCATCCCTCTAGGCCACCCCGTCCCGATCTTTTTCTCTGGCGATCCCCACGCCACCGCCCCGCCAACGCCCCGCCACCGCCGGTGACCACCGCCCCCATCTTGAACCCTAAGATAGATAGTGGGGTATCTCTCCAAGAGCCCCCCTCCCCGCTGCGGCTGGTTCTTCCTTCACCCCGGTGAGCCCTCCCACCACCTGAAAATCGACTGACCCAAAAGTCGATTCGGTCAACTAAAGTGTAGCTAAATCGGAGCAGCATCGCAAGCAAGAGCAAGAGCGACAGTAGCAGCGCGAGCAAGAGCAATAGCAAGAGCAGACCAGGAAGGGGACCGAGAGCAAGAGCAGAGCAGCAGCGCGAGCGAGAGCTAAAGCAGCAGCAGGTCCTACTGATGTGGATGTCACCGCCGAGGGAGCGACACCGTGGAGGAAGTGGCCGACGATGCCGCCGTGGATGGAGCCTCGTCGTGTCGGATCGGGACCGAGCGCCGGTAGCACCGTGAGATCGAATCAAGAAGAAAATGCGGTGATTAGTGTACAACCTCTTTGGTGGCGCCGATTATGCCGCAGCTTCATCCGAGGAAACGGTGATGATGATGCTCTTCCGGTGGTGCAGGTGAAGACGGCGGTGTGGGAATGGAGGTGGCGCGAAAGACGAGGGAACGTCGGAGAAGCTCCTTGGAGGTGGAGGACGGGGTGGCTGAACCGGTGGGACGATGAGATCAACAACAGATCCTCATCTGGTATGGTGGATGAGGGACGTTGAGGTGTTGCTGTGGACGACGTCGTCGGGGAAGAGGCTCTGGCTGGGTGGCGGACGGAGGAGGGTGTGGGATTTCGTCGCGGGTTTTCGCGGCCTCGGTGTATGAATGGGTGGGCCGATGGGATGGCAGTGGGGAACCATTGCTTAGAGACGCGCTTGTCCGAAATGTGGGGTAAGTTACGAAAGTACCCCCACCGATTTGAGGCGGTTCATTCGGTTCAGGGGTACCACTGGCATTTCGCGTGTCTGGATTTCACAAGAGGTGGGAGTTTTCGGGCGCGTTGTAATTTCGGAATAGCAAGGCGCGGGTTGAGATGGAGGGAGTTGTCGGAGCACAACAAGACAAAGATATATCTTAAATATTTCGGGCTAACAAGGTGCGGGTTGAAATTTCCGAACAAGCCTAACGTGTACTGTCCCAAATCAATGTGCCCTACAAATGTCATTCAAAACTTTGAATTCGTGTTATGTTCAATTAAAATATTTTGCTACGTGTATAATGCATGCAACCTACTACTCAAATGAACGTTTTAGTGCATTCCAAACGTATATACTACCGCTTCAATATGAACTAAATTTGAATTCGTTTCTCTATTTGAATAAGATCTACAGTAATGATTGTTGTGAAGTCAAAGCATTTGAATTCGTTTCTCTGTTTTAATAAAATCTACAATCATCATTATTGTCAAGTTAAACCATCCTTTGTGTATTATCTTCACAGCACACCACATGATTAGTCTCGAGTTACATGAACTATGTGTACTCCTATATGAACTCCAACTAGATTTTTTGAATCCACTTTATTTTGATTTCAAATCACATTACATTTCTAGCTCTAGCTAGATCTTCATAATCTAAACCATGTCTCATATGTATAATGTGTTTATCACATTATGTATGGTGCCCCGCCCCTACACCTACAAGTATTTAGATGTGAGTTGCAAACACCACACATTACCACAAATTCAAATAAAATGTGAGAATGTTCGATATATAGTATTGTTTAGATTGTTTGATATTTAGTTGTAAGCTGCGAATGCCACACATTATCACAAATTCAAATAAAATGTGAGATTGTTTGATGTATAGTATGGTTTAGATTGTTCGACATTTAGCTGTGAGTTGCAAACGCCATGCATTATCACATTATGGTAAAACATGTGCACAACACGTGTATCACCGCTGTATTCATGCATGCAATGTTTAAAACACTATGATCTCCTATTCAAACATATGAATCCTCTTTCATATCAAATTATGATATTTGTTAGTCTCTTACACCCACACAATCCTCTAACCTTTGTAGCTACCACTAACTTTCCTTCGTCCATGCACATGCCCTCCTCGCCCTCCCCCTCCCTCGGCATTCTATCCACCTGGCACATTCATTTTTTTTCTTTAGGTCGTTCTCCCAGAGTCTCCACAACTCCTTTCCGACACACACCGATCGATAAACCTCTCCAGCGGTGCCTGCCTACAACATACAAACACACCTTCAATCTCCTCCTTTATGTGTCCTTGCCTCGTGTCTCTCATACGGTCAGACACACGTGTAAACTCTCGCCCCTCTTTTCATCGCTCTCACAACCGCACACTCCTCCCCCTATCTAGCTAGTAGTTGGGCCTCTCGCACCACCTCCTAGCTCCATTCTCTCTGTCTATCCGTCTCGCTTGGCCTTATTTGCCTCTAACAAATGGATGTACACCGACCGATCTCTCGCTATACATATAGCTAGCTAGGTCCTTATAACTCGTTTTTACCCACACGTCAATCGATCTACCTCATTAGTTGTGTCTCTCCCTTCCTCCGACAAACAACAATTGATCTACCGATCTAGTTAGGTTTGCTTACCAAACACATGGTTCCCCTTCATCATCCATGGATGCGTCCTGACAGATCTATCACGCGCAGGCACACACAGAAACACATCCCTACTCTTATTGATAACATTGCAGTTCCACCCTTAGTTTGTCTAGTAGGCCTCTCCCACCATCTTCGAGAAGCAACTCCATCACCCATCCAGCACTCTACCCCTCTCCCTCCCTCTCCCTCCCTCTCTCCCTCCTCTCTCTCTCTGTCCCATCATATTTCCCATCCTTCAATTATGCATGGATGTCGACCTATCTCCCTCAAGACATAGCCGTGTCTCTCCTTCTCAACACATATATGAGTCGTTCTACCTCTATAGTTAGGCCTCTGCCTACCCCTCCCACCACCCCCTCCCCCCCACACACACCGATACATCGAGCGCTCTAGTCATGTCTCCCTGCCACACACAAACTTGACGTGTGCCCTCTAATGTTCCGGTAGGCCAGTCGCCCTATATCTTTCACTTGTACACACAAAAAATTTCGATGGCGCTCTTCATCGGTCTCACACCCACCCACTTGATCCTCTCTTTGACTCTATCAATAGCTATGACCCCTCCCTCTCTTCTCGTGGATTTCCTGACCCTCTATGTATGATATGGATAGGCCTCCATTTCACACACATTGCATGCAAAATTTTGTTTGAGATGTCATCGACACATATTCCCACAAATAATTCACGAAATCAACCCCACCGCCACCCCAAAACAAAAAACACTCATGAACGCGGTTTGTATCTCTCACACACACCCCACGTAGGTGGGGGACGTGCACGGAGAGAAGAGGTGCATGCACGGCGCGCGTACTCCCATCTCTTTCCCAACCACACCCGCGCGGGTACACGGTGGAGCTCATTTCTGTACAAAAAAGGCAGCCCACGTGGTAATTTGGCATGTGTACTGGTTGTCCACTTGGTGGAGGGAGGATCGTCTACCACGGGTGAACAAACAAATTGCGACTTGACGTGTTATGTTAAAAAAAGAGGCAAACCATGTGGGGCCTACCTTAGAGGCAAGGCTCTATACACTGGAGTACTTTTGATGTGTCCCGTCAACTCGCAGAACGAGGAGAAGCTTGCTTAGTACGCCGTCTCCCCCGCCCATGGGCGCGGTGGCTCGCATGATGAGGTGAGGCTTGCTTACCATGCCTTACGCCCGCTCCCTCGCCCACGCGCGCGGTGGCTCACAGCCCGAGGAGAAAATTTTACTACTCCCTCTGTTTACTCCTCGTCCCTACTACCTTGGTTATAGACATTATACTATCATATTGTTTGGAATATATATGTCCTTTAGTAGATTTCAATATGAACTACTAGTACATACTCCAAACACTGATGTATATAGACATATTTTAGAGTGCAGATTCACTCATTTTGCTCCGTATGTAGCACTCTCCCTCGCCCCTCGGCCCTCGCCCACGTGGTGGACATGCAGCAATTCATTCGGTCTCATATAGCCAGAACGATATATACTGCACAACCATTATTGCTCGACTTCCCGAAGAGGCGAAGAGCCAATCACAAGGTTAATATCTTGGGGATGCCAAGCGCAAGGTTATAGGAGAACGAGTAGTAGGTGCCGCGTCATTTATAAATAAAGTTTTTTTTCTTCAGTGGCACGTATGCAATATGATAGGTTCATATGGAGAGAAAAGGAAACCGCTCCACTATATACATAGTCAGGACGGGCCAGCCTACACGGTTGCTTGCTGGGGTTGCTCTCTTCACACTCTCTCGCACAAAACGACTGTGGCCACATCTCTAACATCCCGGCGGATCACATCCGCTTGGGAAAGGGGTGGATGCTTAGTGTAGATGCAGTAGCCGTCGCCGACGGTGAAAAACAACTGTCGGCACATCCCGATCAGGGGTCCCCGCCGTTCTCTCTCACAAAGCCAGTGAGTTTGCCTTCATCCCTTGCTCACTACCGCAACGTGGGCAGTTGCCGCCTCCCGCCGCCCTCCTCAAGGTTGAGCTATGTCCCTCAGGTACAACTCCCTTTACAGCCGGCTTGCACCACTGCTCCAGCTGCCCACATCAGTCCCTGTGGATATTTCTCTACTTCTTTGCCCCGCACATACCTCTACTGGCTTCTACATACTGTATTTGTGATGATTTTATGTCTCATCAACTAGTCCCAGTAATATTATTCTAATCATGCTTGTTCAATTTCTTTGCCACAGGGATGCTCATCTCGATTTTGGTGAAACTGCACAAAATGATCCGATGGTCAAAAGGTTGCAAACTTCATTTATTAGGAAGCACGAACGTTGCCAGCAAATTGAAGCCTGGTCAGGGTTCACGGTTCAATGCCTAGGGACTGCATGGATCGTTTTTTTCTTTAGCTGCCTCTGTTCCAAAATAAGTGTCAACTTTAGTAGTAGTACAACATTGTACCAAAGTTTGCACAAAGTTGAGAAACTTATTTTGCAACGGAGGGAGTACATATTTGCTATGATCTGTCAATCATTGAGATGCAATAGCATGCATGTTAGTCTCCTTTGTATTTGATGAAATGTTGCAACAGGCAACCTTGGACGCAAGATACATGTAACAGAATCTGGAAGCTTCATAGCACTGTACAAATTTATCTCGCTGATAAATTACAGTACGTACTATACTAGTACTTCCTCCATTCCTAAATATAAGTCTTTGTAGAGATTTCACCATGAACCACATGCGGATCACTGAGCCTGCATGTTTTCACTGCTCTTGCACGCCTCCGCTGTAAGAATGGAGAAAATTGTAATCTAGTAGGTATACCTCCTTTCGCCGAAAGCGTGGGACATCCAGCAGTCCTACGACATCAGTAATAAAGACCAATGAGCCATCAAATCACATAGACCCAGCAGTAAGTTGGACGGACGAAGCAACTATCACTCTTGCGCCAGTGAGAGGTCGTGTCCGCTCTGCCCGGGCATGAATGCGGCACCGATTCTTTGGAGCGGCGCTGACCGTTCCGGGCGGGAAGCGCGCGCGGGCGATGGAGGGGCTTTGGGTGGGCCAGGCTGGTCAGGAGCGGCCGTGGCAGCTGTCCGTATGTCCCTACTGGACACGCCCGTAAACGAGACGATGCACCGTCTCTCGCGGCTAAAATCGTACACTACACAACATCTCTCTGTAGGAGTAGGTTGATCAGTCACTCTCTCTAACACACACATGGTGTTAAACACACACACGCACACACACACACACACGCACACACACGCACCTTGGTCCCGTTGCATCTTCTAACGCACTTATTACACCTAGACGGAGGGAGTAGTAAGTATACGAGATACGGCGGCACATTGACTTAAGTCGAATACAAGTGCCCAAAATTTGTGTGCATGTTATAATAAGGATTCAGGAATGTATAAAAGGTTATTTCCCTCTCGTTGAACATAACGGGAGGGTTGTGTAGCTGGTTAGCCTGTTCGCTCATCAAACTTGAGGTCTCGGGTTCGATAAGAACACTTGAGCATAATTTGTGCTAGGAGGATTCTTTGACTGGTCAAAATGTTTTCTAGGGTTTGCACACTTCACACTCTCTCTCCAGTATATATATACATGCTGGAGCCTCAGCGCTTGTAGTTGCTCTCTTCACACTCTCTCGCCCTCTCTCGCTGGAGCCTCGGCGCTTGTAGTTGCTCTCTTCACACTCTCTCGCCCTCTCCAGATCTAAACAAGACTTCGTCGGCCTCTCTCTCCCCTCACTGCTGCTCAAAGAGCCGGCAGGATCCGTCCACCGGGAAGGGAAAGGAGGCTCAACATTGTCGCCGTCGGCGAGGGACTACCGGCGCAGCTATTCACTTTCCACCCAGCGGCGGCGCGGGAGGGCCTCCGACCCATTCTTCTTCACCACCGTCCCGTCGCCCGCCGAACCATGCCCCAAGAACCTTAAGGTATAATTTACTTACTCCACATGCATTGCTCTAGCTGCATGTATACCATGAATCTAGGACGCGGTTCAAAGAGGAAAGGAGTGGGAAAAGTTGTATATAGCATGAATCTCGGACGTGGTTCAAAGAGGAAATGAAGGGGGAAAGTTGTATAGCATTAATCTAGGACGTGGTTCAAAGAGGAAAGGAATGGGGGAAAGTTGTATCGCATAAATCTAGGACGTGGTTCAAAAAGGAAAGGAAGGGGCAAAAGTACTAGTTCATAAAGGAAAGGAAGGGACAAGGCTGTAGAGTTTGAGCAGGACTAGATTTGCTACGCTCACATAGGGAAAGGCTTCTGATAACAAAACTGGGACCAACACGGACTGACACGGAGTTTTTTTAGTCCCTGCACCAAAATGTCCCTGTAAACACACAACCTCTAATAATGCCGCTGCAAAATTGATGCAATGCCAGAGTTAAAAGAAAATTACATGTTTAACGAATTTTATTGTTAATACAATCTCTATGTTAATATTAATCAATGCCACCGTTTGAGAAATTCTACTGTCTTGCTTTCTTTCCCATTTAGATAAGGTAGATGCTTCTTTTTGTTGGCTTTTGTGTCATCCACCGTTATTGACCACTAATTGTTTCATTTGCACCTCTGTGTAAACAGGGTTATCTGCTTCACCTCGTTGCCATTGTGACCTTTTGTTGCACTGCACAAAACACTTTTGTTTTAAGAGTGTTTTGTGTAGTTCAACAAAAAAGTCACACCGACAACGTTGCTTGATTGCTTGATCTTTGTGGAACTGCACAAGAGGAGATCTTACTTCCTATCCATTAAGGCGAATTTGGTTCAGATCTTCTTCTTGTGAGTTGTCTGAATTCCGCATCATGTGAGGTCAGTACTAGCCTTCTTTCACATGATTCTGCAGTGTGCATTCATATGTTGTGCTACTTGTATGATAATGTTGCTTGATTTTAGTGAACTACACAAATGGAGACAAGACTTCCAATCTGTATGTGCACCATAATATCCCATTGAGGTAAGATAAGGATATTTCACAACCGCTGGCCTGTATTTTGCCACTTTCATCAGAAAATTAAGATTAGTACTATACTTGTGATCCCTAATTGACATGCCAAATCTTACATTGAAGGCGAAGCTTGTTTGTTATTGAACCAAGTGATGAAGGGGAAGAACAAGGGGAAGAAAAACAAAAATCAACTCCCGGTGCTGTAATGAAGCACTAGAACTGTGATGGCACAAGTAATGATATAGTTTTGCATCTTAATTTATTGCTATGGCTGGAACGAGCAATTGTTTTGCCACTGATTTGATGCCACTCTTAATGTAATATGTAATTATCTCTACTTGTGCAAACAGGGATCTTCTTTGAAGATACCATATATTTTAGTGGAACTGCACAAGAAGATGTTGGGAACATTAAACTAATCGAGGAGTATATAGTAAGCTTGGCCACCACCTTAGATGCTTCATCTGTATGCTCTACATAATAAGCCTCCTGACAAAGGTTGGTACTCGCCCACTGATTTCATCCATATGATTGAGCTTTGTCATCTCTATTGGTGTTGTGCTACTGTTTAGATACTCTCATGAAAAAGTGGTATTGTCCTTGAGAAGTTCTTCATCTGTGCTGTTTTAAATATCTCCTTTCCTTTTTTTTGAGCAAACAGTGATGCTAGCATTTAGTAGTCCTCTTGTCGTTGCACAACAGGATCATCTTCCTCTGAAGAAGAATATGGAGTACGTGAAGTGACTAGTTCCGATTATGCCAGGATGAAGAAGCCCTGTATATCTTATCATCAGAAGGAGCAGTTGAAGGATGGTTACATTACTCCCCACAAGACCAAACTAACTTCAGCTCAGAAGGACTGACAAAATCTCCATTTTTTTGCTATTGTTCTAGGATTCTTTCGGGTGAGTTCCATTTTTCTAAAAGTGTGCTCTACATGGACCATGTATGTGCCTGTTGAAACTGTCAATTCATAGTACATTTTGCTCTATACTAATCAATTTTTTGTATTTGTGCAAACAGGGGTGCTTAGCTTGATTTCAATGGGAACTGCACAAAATGTTCATGAATACATCGAATCATTCATTTCCACCACAAGAAAGGAGGTGCCGATAAGTTCAAGGCATTGCAACATATAAGGGCGAAATCATACAAGCTACGGGCTAATTTGGTTGATTTTGGTGGAACTGCACAAAAAGAACAGCTGGTTTATTTAGCACGAGGTGCCATGTCAATGTTCGAACTGATGGCAAACCCTGTCCATTCCACAATCGCATACATTTGATATTTTGGAATGGGACAACCTTGTCAAATTTTGCTCATTGATTTTAGCAAGACATGCGTTTGATATTTTCGAATGGGACACCCTTTGCTGTCAGCAACGTCGATCAATTTTTTCTTTATTCTTTAGTTGTGAAGTAAATATTGCCTCTGACATGTGAGTTGCTGAGATGCATAATCATCGATTGTTTATAATGTTCTCTATGGATTGCCAGGCCTGTGTGTTTGATTGCAATGTACAGAAACGCTAAAAAGCTGCTCAAACTCTTTGTACTCCTTCTGTTCCTTTTTACTTTGCACATTGTGTAAGTGCATACTTTTTTGTATAAGATTGGTCAAAGTAGAGATACTTTGACTGCAGACAAAACTTGTATGCAGGCTAGAAAGGACTGGAGAGAGTACATGTGAAACTGCTGCAAATGAGGTGATCACCCTGGGAATAATGCTAGTACATATTGTTTTGCATGTTCATCCAATGCCAGTGATATAGGAATTCGAACTAATCGAAATAAATTCATTCATACGCGGTCGGAATTCATATAAACATGCCGGATTTCATTACATTTCAACTATAAAGGGGTGCACTGGATGTATAATTAATTAACCGGCCTAGCTTGTCATAGCGATTAGGGCAACTTGGAGCCCAATGATCAGGATCACCACATGACAAAAACCTTTCTTCTTGTCATTCTTCTTCTTGAAGTTCGTGTGTTGCACAACCATGTTCTTCCCATCAAACTTTGCTTTACCATCAAACTTGCCCTTGTTCTTGAACTTGTGGGGCTGGAAGTTCTTCTGTACCATATTGGCACTAGATCCTCCCTCAATTCCTCAAGCATGTGTGTCCTTTGCTCTCGCCTTTTCTTCCACATCAAGAGTGCCAATGAGATCCACAAAGGAGGAAGCTTGGTGACGAAGGAGGTATAATTAATTAACCGAAGCTACCCACCTGTGTCCCGCTGAGCCGAAAAGAAGCTTCAGTGACTTAACCGCAGGTGCAGTTGCGTAACTGACATGTGGCCTGTTGGGCCCACGTGTCAGTCAGCCAACTGCACCAGCAGTTAAGTAGAAGTAGCGTTATTCTCCAGCAGAACTCCCCGACTCCACGTCACCGCCAAGAAGCTAACCGGCCGTCAATGGTCAACCCGCCTAGCTTGGCTTCAATAGGAGGGTAGCAGCGGTGGCCTTACTTGGACCCGAGGAGCGGCGACCTACCGTTTTCTACTCTTCCTTGTTTTCTGTGTGGCGCGGCCTCGTTGGCAGCGGGGCGGGGCCTCGGTGGAGCAGGCGATGTCCTCTGTCTCGTTGCCGGCGGGTGGCACCTCAGTGGAGCGGTGCAAATCTTCCCCCGCGTTGCCAGCAGGGTGGGGCCTTGGCTGACCTGGCGATGTCCTCCGCCTTGTTGTTGGCGGGGCGGGGCCTCGGCGGAGCCGGCGGTGTCCTCTGCCTCGTTGTTGGCGCCGCGGGGCCTCGGCGGAGCAGGGCCTCGTCGACGCCAGCGGAGCGGGGACTAGTCGGAGCCGGCATTGTCCTCTGCCTCGTCCTCGGTCTCGCCAAACAGCGCCTCGCCCGCTTCATCGCCCTCTTTGCTAGCCTCTTTGTAGGCGGCCACAGTCTCCGCCACTCGCATGTTGTACCGCCAGCGCTTGAGGCGGCCCTTGCGGGCGGAGCGGTACGAGTCGAGCATCGCCTCCTGCTCCGCCCGCTCCACGGCGATCTGCTCCTCCGCCTGCAGGTGCTCCTGGAGGAGATGGTGGTTGTAGGCGGCGTCGGCCTGCACCTCTCGGAACTGCTCCTGACGCATCTGCCTCACACTGTCCATATATTGGACACGGTCCTCGCCGATGGTCATGGTGCAATGCAGCAGCGAGGATGGCACGGAGGAGGGGGTTGGCGCCGGATCATTGACTACCGTGTTCTTCATTGGGACATCGTCGTCCTCTGGCTGCCTGCCGGCCAGCCGGTCGGTAGCAATGGCTGCCATCTCCTTGTGGTCCGTCGTCTGCCCGTCCTGAAAAGTGCTGGAGCGCGAGGAAGCCATGGTGGGCAGTAGTGGTGACAGGAGAAAGGGAACGGATGCGGATGATTGCAGCTATGGACGGCGCAGCAATTTATATAGCAATGGTGGGCGGGCGGAGGGACGGACGTGTGGCGCCGGAGTAGCCGCCTCGGCAACAGCGTATCATTAATGTGGGTGGCAGATGGACGGACGGACGACACTTGTGTCGTTTGAAGGCGGAGCAATCGCCTGCACCGGGAAGCGGGGCGGGCGGCACTGACTGTTTCGGGCGGAAAGCGCGCTCGGGCGAGGAGATGACTTTACTTGGAGAGGATGACAATGGTGACCCACCAGGTCCATAACCTCACGTACGCAAGTGCCTCCTTATTATATATATATATGTATAAAACTATACTCCCTCCGTCTAGGTGAATAAGTCGTATTAGAAGGTGCATCACGACCTAGGTGCAAGCAGATTGGTGGAAAAGAAGAATATTTCTCTCTTCTAAACACAACATTTAATCACCGCAGTTAAGAGGATGCCTTATTAGCTACCCATGCAGGCCATCGTAATTCATAGCATGCAAAGAGCTTTTATTTCTTGTCTAATAACCACATGGACGTGCTGCATGCATTGGTCCTTGCTCGAGCAACAAAAAAGGGAGGAAAGGGGTTTCCGCGGGAGACAACGAGGCAGAGGTGGAAGCGCTCGCTGGAGTAATTTATTTTGCTTCCCCTGGTTTCCTGACATCACGGTCTCACACCATTGTCAACCTATGTAGTAGTCAATAAACGAGAGAATTGCACAAGAAGCGGCCGACAGCTGGGACCAAGCAGCTTGAGCAGTATTTGTGTTTTTGAGGTGTGAGCACTACAGAGTTTTTCGATGTTTAACCTAGATATTAATTTTTCTCCTCTGAGAAACAGCGAAAACATCGCTGCAGGTATTAACTGGGCGGGTTGTGGCCCGTCTAGCCCAGGCCAGATATCCAGCCCAGATATTAATTTTTTTCAAGCTGAAAATGGCTAGCCCAGCTATACTTTTTTTAGGAATACCCAGGCAAGGTCAAGTTGTTATTCTCCGCCCCGCTGGGCTGCAAATCTTTTCTAGGAGGGATGCATTAGGCTTAACAAGAAAATGGCTTTAAGAGATAATAAATGGGATGTAATTATAAAAACTGGGCAGTAACTATAAAAAAATGCACCAAACACGTGATTACTTTATAAAATATTATTTTTCGATATTGAAAATTTTAATTTCATTAATTGTTGCGAGCGCAATGTTTCGTTGGATTTTTACGTAATATAAATTTATTTAATCTGACTAGAAATTTCGGGATAAAAATATTTCGAATCCCATCAAAATGTGGGAAATTTTATTGAATTCTATTTTGAACGGTTGGTTGAAATGGGTTGTTCTTTTAACAAACTGTAAATGGGTTGTAGTAAATTCTATTAGAATTCAAAAATGGGCTACACATTCTTACAAATCTCAAATGGGCTATAAGTTCTCTGCCACACACTTCTGGCCTTACTAAGTTGACGCGTCCCCTAAAAAACCAGAGTTGACGCGTATGCAAGGCTTTGTCAACTTATAGTCAACACACGGTTCTAGCAGCAGTGGCCGTTGGATGTCCATCGAACGGATGCCATGCTTCTTCTTCAATCTCGGATATTCTATCTTCACCCGCCCAAAAAATGATTCCTCCCCCTGACATCTGGGGCACACCGTATCGGAAGCTGACCTGTGGGCCTACTAAGTTGACGTACCAAGGGCTTTGTGAACTTAGTCAATATAAACAATACTAGATGGAGTGACTGTACGATGTCCATCCAACGGTCGTAGTGCTTCTTCAACCTCTGGTCTTCTTGCTCCAGACGCCCAAAGCAGCGCCGGTCGTGCCGCCTGCTCCTGCCTCCCGTGGCCGGCTGTGCTGCTGCAGAGGCCTCAGCGCCCCCTACTATTCCCACCGCTGGCCAGGCCCTGCGACGACGACAGCCTCACACCGCAGCCGAACGAGTGAACCCTCATACTCCTCTCCGCGTGGGCATCGACTGCCGCGTCTTCACCGGCTCTGTGTCGTCCCCTTCCTAGGCCTCGCCGTGCCACCGCACTGGTGCTCTCGGCGCGGCGTGGTCAACGTGGTCAAGGAACGACTTCCATCGGACGTGGACTGTACGTGGAGAGGCTGACAGCTGGGTTCATGGCGGCAGCAAGGAAGTGCCTCCTTATTTCGTGGAAAATAATGATTCTTCCACCTGACAGCAGGGACCCACCGGACGGGCCACCATATTTCGCGAAAAAAATGTTTCCCCCCTACCTGCTGGGACCCACCAGCTACACCTTCGCACGCAAGGAAGTGCGTCCGAAAAAAAACGATTCACCCCCCTGACTGCTGGGACCCACCAGCTACATCTTCGCACGCAAGGAAGTGCGTCCGGGCAAAAAAAAAGAAAACCAAAACGATTTGCCCCCCTGACTGCTGGGACCCACCGCCCCCCGACTGCTGGGACCCACCAGCTACATCTTCGCACAAGGAAGTGCGTCTGGGCAAAAAAACGATTCGCCCCCTGACTGCTGGGACCCACTAGCTACATCTTCACAGGCAAGCAAGTGCCTGGCAGTCGGGACCCACCTGGTCGAAGCGTACGTAGCGTTGTCATTCTGGTCGCGAACGTGTATGTACATACTGGTCGATGTAAAGGCGCGCACGTGTCATAGTAGAGGCGCGCACGTAGCATGTACACGTACGTACAGCGGCCAGGGTGCAAGAAAGAAAATACGGCCACGTATGTGTACATACGGGCGGGGTCTCGAACGCCTACTAGCGCATACGTACGGCAAGGGCTCGTGTACATGGCTGGGTCAGAACGGAGAAACAGCGTCGACATCATGTTCATGGGTCGGAATGGAATGTGTGGTCGTGTTCATCGGGAGGGCTTGGACGGAAGAGGCGATGGAAACGAGGCCTGGCGTACCGCACAATGGAGGAAACAGACCTCCTATGGTCGAAACAGGGGTCCTGTTGATCGAGAGGGGTGTGGCGTACCGCAAAACGGAGGAAACGGACCTCCTACGGTCGAAACGGGGGTCCTCTTGACCTGGAGGGGTGTGGCATACCACAAAACAGAGGAAACGGACCTCCTACGGTCGAAACAGGGGTCCTGTTGATCGGGAAGGGTGTGGCGTACCACAAAATAGAGGAAACGGACTTGTGTTGGAGCGCTACTGTCGAAACGGGGGTCCTATTCATCGGGAGGGGTGTGGCGTACCGCAAAACGGGACTCCACGAGATACTGTTCATCTCCACCGTCGACCCGCTCCAGCCTCCACGAGCTACTATTCATCCACTGTCGACCTCCTCCAGCCTCCACGGGCTCCTGTTCATCCAGCCTCCACCGCACGCTACTCCACCGGCTACTGTTCAACCACCCCCCCACCATCTACTGTTCATCCAGCCCTCCACACCATGGGGTCCTGTTCAACCACCCCTCCACGGGCACCCCCCCACCATATACTGTTCATCCTGCCCTCCACACCATGGGGTCTTGTTCATCTACCCCTCCATGGGCACCCGTCCACCGTCTATTGTTCATCCAGCCCTCCACCACACCACGGGGTCCTGTTCATCCAGAGGCAACGCCACTGCTCACTGTTCATCCACCCCCCCCCCCCCGCACAACGCTCACTGTTCATCCCATCGATCGTCTTCAGTTAGCAGCAGTAGCCAAGGAATCGCTCGATCAGGTTCAGTTAACAACCATCGATCGATCGCTCGGGTTCAGTAACACGTAGCCTGCAGTGCAATCGCTCGGGTTCAGTTAGAGCCCAACGCCTCGCTTGGGTTCAGTTAGAGCCAATGCCTCGCACACACGCGCGTACGTGTACGAGAGAAACGCGCATCGCTCGACCCCCGACCTCCCACCGTAACCGGGAAATCCCCGAAATTTTCCTCCCCTCGCTTCTACCACGGTTTTTTCCGTCATGGACGGCCCAAAGAATGTCATGCAGCTGCGTCTCCGGCCCGCCCAGGACGAAAAGCCCATTTTCTGTCATGATTTTTTGTCATAGAAGTAGGATCCCACCACATCTATGATGATACCGGGTTTTGTCACAATTATCGTCATAGAAGTGTCATATGTATGACAGAAAAAAATTCGTTCGGCCCAAAATGTCATAGATGTGTCTTTTTTTTGTAGTGTATGGTTGTTGTCTTTGGCAAGTATCATTGTGTTGTGATCATGGAAGCTGACAATTCCAAAGTCTTTGAAGGCTTTAGGAGAGGAGATTTGTATATTGTTGATTTCTCTATAGGACCACAACCTGCTACATGTCTACTTGCAAAAGCTTCAAAAGGCCGGCTATGGCATCGTCAACTTGGTCATGCTAGCATGAGGAATTTGCACACGCTCGCGAAGAAGAAGCATGTCATTGAAGTTGAAAATGTCAAATTCCTCAAGGATCACTTGTGTGGAGCCTGTGAAGCTGGAAAGATGAAGACTATCATGACTACTTCTTGACCATTTGAATTACTTCACATGGATCTCTTTGGCCCTACTCACTATGACACATTTACTAATGTTGCATCATTATATGGCTTTGTTATTTTTAATGATTATTCTCGATATACATGGGTCCATATCATCACTTACAAAACTGAAGTGCAGGAAGTTTTCGAACGATTTTCATCGAGGGCTTCAACCAAGTTTGGTGTGAAGATCGTCAAGCACATCAGAAGTGATAATGGAACTGAGTTCAAGAACACTGGTCTTGATGACTATCTTGATGAAGTTGGTATTACTCATGAGTTATCTGCTCCTTATACTCCTCGGCAAAATGGCGTCGTGGAGCGCAAGAAAACGACTCTTGTTGAGATGGCCCGCACTATGCTTGATGAGTACAAGACGCCTCCTCGCTTTTGGCCTGAGACAATCGATACTGCGTGCCACATCATCAACAGGGTATATCTTCACAAATTCTCCAAGAAGACCGCATATGAACTCCTTACTAACAAGAAACCCAATGTGAGTTATTTCAAAGTCTTCGCTGCTAAATGTTGGATTAGAGACCCTCATCACAGTTCTAAATTTGCACCGAAAGCACATGAAGGTTTTATGCTCGGTTATGGTAAGGACTCGCACACCTACAGAGTCTTCAACACCTGTCTTCACAAGGTTGTTGAAACTGTAGATGTGTGGTTCGATGAAACTAATGGCTCGCAAAGAGAGCACCTACCTCATGTGACAGATGAAATACCTCCTAGGGAATCTATTAAGTTCAAGGCTACAGAGGATGTCATTCCTACTGAAGAGTCTGTTGAATAAGTTATTGCAAAACATGAAGAACGTCATGCTGATGCACCTGAGGAAAATGATGCTGAAGAAAATGTTGATCGAATTCCTCAACGACAACCCGCTCATCCTCGCGTCGCAAATGAAGTGTAAATTGAGAAAATCATCAGCGACATCAACATTCCAGGTCCTCTCACATGCTCAAGAGCTTCACATTTATCTAACTTTTGTGGGCACTTTGCTTTCATCTCTATCACAGAGCCCACTAAGGTAGACCAAGCATTTCTAGAGCCTGAGTGGATTCAAGCTATGCAAGAGGAATTACATCAATTCGAGCTCAACAACGTCTGGGAACTGGTCAAACGTCAGATCCTCGAAAGCACAATATCATCGGCACAAAGTGGATCTACCGCAACAAGCAAGATGAAAATGGCCTTGTGGTGAGGAATAAGGCATGTCTTGTAGCTCAAGGCTACACACAGGTTGAAGGAATTGATTTTGATGAAACTTTTGCACCTTTTGCTAACTTGAAGCTATTCGCATATTACTTGCTTATGCTAACCATCATGATATCACTTTATATCAAATGGATGTGACAAGTGCATTCCTCAATGGTAAGCTTGAGGAAGAAGTATATGTTGCTCAACCCCCAGGTTTTGAAGATCCAAAGCATCCTGACAAAGTCTTCAGACTGAATAAGGCCCTCTATGGCCTCAAGAAGGCCCCACAGGCATGGTATGATACCTTGAAGGAATTCCTCATGAAGAAAGGCTTCAAACTCGGTTCACTTGACCCAACTCTTTTCACTAAATCTTATGATGGTGAATTGTTTGTGTGCCAAATATATGTTGATGATATTATCTTTGGTTGTACTGACCAATGTTATACTGATGAATTTGGTTATATGATGAGGGAGGAATATGAAATGTCTATGACGGGAGAATGGAAATTCTTCTTAGGTCTTCAAATTTGTCAATAGCGCAATGGCATATTCGTATCTCAGGAGAAATACCTCAAGGATGTACTGAGGAAGTTCGGCATGCAAGATTGCACAGGAGTCAAAATCCCTATGCCCACAAATTGTCATCTATGCACTGATGAAAATGGTATTGACTTTGATCAAAAGGTATACCGCTCCATGATTGGTTCTTTATTGTACTTATGTGCATCTAGGCCAGATATTATGCTTAGTGTTTGCATGTGTGCCCGATTTCAAGCTACACCGAAGGAATCACACCATAAGGCTGTGAAGCCTATTCTTCGATATCTAGCTCACACATCAACACTTGGATTGTGGTACCCCAAGGGCTTGGCTTTTGATCTCATTGGATTTTCAGACTCTGACTATGCTGGTGATCGTGTGGACCACAAGTCAACATCTGGCACATGCCATTTCCTCGTACAATCCCTGGTCTGTTGGTCCTCAAAGAAAAAGAACTGTGTATCACTGTCTACTGCTAAAGCTGAGTACATTGCTGCTAGTTCTTGCTGTGCTCAACTGCTATGGATGAAGCAAACTCTCAAGGACTACGGCGTCAACATGAAGAATGTGCCACTCTGCTATGACAATGAGAGTGCCATCAAGATTGCTCATAACCCAGTTCAGCACTCGAAGACAAAGCACATTCAGATTCGTCATCATTCTCTTCGTGATCATGTGTTGAAGGGCGACATCTCTATTCAGCATGTGAAGATTAAAGAACAGCTAGCCGATATCTTCACTGAGCCCTTGAAAGAGAAGAGATTTAGCAAGTTGCGGTGTGAGCTAAATATCCTAGAATCTTCGAATGTCCTTTGAAAAGGACACTCCTCCTAACACTTATGCAAAATTGATGACTTAGATGTGCAACACATGACGAAACGTTTTTCTTCAATCAATGAAGAATAACACTCTAAATGTGAAGAAATTAACAAAGAATTTGATTCTCAGAACCCTACGACAATTGTACGTGGTGTCTGAAATCATCATTCTTATACGGTGGGTCACGCCACCACCAAATGTTGAAAATCCTCAATTGAGTTATTTCCTCAGTTCTTTGAAATTCCTCAGTTGTTTTTCAACTTGCTTAGTCCTCACTAATTCCATCGTTTTTTTCTTTGGCTATATATATATATATATATATATATATATATATGAGTTTATGTCCTCTACAGCATTCACTTATTGCTATTTCTTCAAGTTGCTTGTTCTGCTAAGTGAATGTGATCGGACCCTTCCCCCTCTATGCTAGGCTCAACCTAGTCTATTCACAAATTCTTCATGAGCGTTCTATTTGAATCTCGTTCAAAATCTTCACTGTGTTCTTGTCAGCTGAAGAATTTGCGAACGGAACTTTAAAACCTATCTTATCTAAAATTTTCAGCTTTGCCGCTCAAACCGTTCTGCATTCTATGCGATGTTTATCTATTCACCCACGATCGCACACGATCGTCACCTCTCTATACGTGGGTGACGCATGTCAAGCGAATGAGAAAGGTCAGGGGCACGTTCGTCCTATTTCCTCGGGCGAGCGGTTTTTCACTTCGGCTATAAATACCCCTCTCCCTTCCTCACTTCACTTTTACTCTGCTTGATCTCACTCCCTCGCTCGAGCTTCCCAACCCTAGTGCCGCCGCTACCTCCATCATCGCCGGTGAGGAAGAGCTTCACTGCCTCGACCTCGTCGCCGCCATACTCACACCGGGCGTGGATTTCTTCACTCCGCCTCCACTATAGTTGTCTTCCTCGGGCAAGTTAGGGCGTGGAAGATCTGAACCAACGAGCTTGAAATCTACACTACCTAGTTCGTCGTGTTCTTCGTCAAGGGTAATTAAAAGTTACTTTTACTGCCCTTGTTGATTTTGATGTTTTCTTCAAATCTTCAAAAGGTGTTTATTCGTTAACTCTTCACACACTGAACACCTCACATATCATGTGTTCTTGATCTGTTTCTCTAAGCAACATTTTTCTTCAAGATTCCTCAATTGTGTGGATTTTCAAATCTATACAACTCTGGAACCTAAGTCAAAGAATGCTTAGTGAAATTCTTCGAGACTCATCTGGTCAATTTTCAAATTTGTTCCTTTTGCAAAAACTTCTGAGAACACATATGACATCTCCAAATTCTTCGCACCTATACTCTGTTCACAGGTACTCATGTCCACTGTTGAATCATTAGGTTCTCATCAACTTAACTCATTTGCAGCGTTCCTCGAAGAAAAGTTGCATACCTCTTCAGAGAACTCAATCGTTAAAAACCCTCAGCTGAAGAATATGGAAGATGGCAAGAAACCTCAGAAGGGAGGAAAGAGGCTGGATGTCAACATTGCGTTTGAAATCCCTGAGGACATATACAAGGATTATTGCACTCCTGATGAGGCCACCCATGGAAAGGAAACCAAGAACGGAGAGGAGATGGGCACGGGAATGGAGGGAATACACAGGAGAGGAGATGGGCACGGGAATGGAGGGAATACAGATATGTCACTCCCAAGTATATGAAGAAATTCGCTCTTCATCCTCCATGCCCAAGACCTCTGTTGGCACCTGTCCAAGTAGCTGATCCTACCAGCCTCAAGCGTGGTGAGGATTATCCTGATGAATGGGCCAAGCGCCAGGACAAGCTTGCCAGAGTTGCTAAGGAAGCAGTGAGGCAATTCAATGAAGACTCTGCTGATGCTGCTGCCACTACTGAGGCCTCTGCAAGTAAGCCCAAGAAGGCTATGCCAAAGAAGCCGGCTCATAAGCCAAGTGCTTCTACTGAAATGCCCCCTCGGCCAAGTTCCTCAGCTATGCCCTCACGACCAGTTTCTTCAAAGCCCTCACGTCCAATTCCTCAACCCACACCTGCTCCTCCAAAGCCCTCAGCTGCTCCGACCAAATCCTCAGCACCTGTGCATCTCGCCACATGCCAAAGGATAGTAGGCATCTCTATTGCCTCAGGAGCATGTGCTAGTTCCTCAGCACCACTGCATTCTTTAACTGGTCCCACTCTGTTGAAGACCAAGGCAGCTGCTGGACGAGGCTCTCGACCAAGTCCTCAAAAGAAGCAGGTCACTTTTCAAGTACCGTCTGATGAAGACGAAGCTGGTGATGAAGAACTTGCTGAAATCATCAGGGACAGACAAGTCAGGCCCACTAGAGCCAAAGGCACAAGTGTGCCTTTGCTTTTGGATCCAAAGTTGATCCTTGATTACATTGATCTCTGGCACAAGGACCCCAACACTCCCATGCCCGATTTCAAGTTGACTCCTGGCCAAAGTCATATGTTGACTCACTTCATTCAAGAAGAGAGATGGAAATTTGAAAAGGCCACGCAGATCAAGATAGTGCAGTACAAAAAGGAGCGCTTCCTGAAGAAAAATGTTGTCTCTATGATAAATGAAGAACTCATCAATATGCAGTCCGAGATCAAGAAACTCAGTGATGAATTTGACGCATACCATGCTGATTGGCTGGGAGCCAAGGTTCGTTTTGTGAGACTCGCTGACAACTTCACCTCCACTGTTGCTGCCCAACCGCAACAAGAAATTCCTCAGGCTGTTGCATCTGCTCAGCCTAGTGAAGAAAATGCCAGCACCGCTGATGACACTCAGGATGCTGAAGAAAATGCTAATTCCAAGGCTGATGACTGCATTCCAGCTACTGAAGAAATTGCCAGGGCAACCTCTAGTGGTGCGCCAGAAGAAAATGAAGAAGTCAGGGCAACTGCATCAGTTGTGCCTGATGATCTTGAACCAAATTCCTCTGCTCCTCCTGCTCCTACACCAACTCCTATTCCTCCATCTGCATCAGATGTGAAGAAGACCAAGGCTGCAGAGCATGCAGCTGTGAAGAAAAGGAAGGCATCAATTGCATCAAATTCTTCAGCTCAGAAGAAAATGAAGCCACTGACAAGCTCCTATGACAATCCAATTGTTGTCGTTCCTGTCTCATCCATGCCATCAAAGGACCTTGTTCCTTTTGATGAAGAATACATGATCCCAAGCGGATCAGATGATGACATTCCTTCTCCTGCTTCGTCAGAGCAGTTGGATGAAGAAATTGAAGTGGATGAAAACCCTTTAGCCCCAATTATCTCATCGCTCATGCCTCACTTCACTGCTGAAGAGGCCGGCATTGAAGAAATGGATGAAGAAGTCGATGTGGACATTGGATGCACCACGCCAGTGCTGAATGATGACTTTCGGGAAAGTCAGCACCCCAATTCTCCTTTTTTCACTCCTCTGCAATAAATTCCTCAGTCCCCAGTGACTACTGAAGTTCAAATGGGATTGGAAGAGCCTCATGCCACACCGTCTGTCCATGAAGAAATTCCAGCCACTAGTGCCAAAGAAAATGTAAATGAAGAATTGAAGTCCCAGGCTACCAATGAAGAAGAACCTGAAAATCCTCAGCCTGTGGAACCTGAGATCGAGATCCCTAAGGTTGTGATGCAATTGACTGACACTCCTCACCCCAAGCCAAAGGATCCCTTCTTGAAGAAACAAAAATTCAAGGCCGATGACTTCTTTGGCGAGCATGTATTCTTCATTAACTACAACCCTTATGACTCTGCTCGTGTAAGGAGGAAGCATTTCTGGACTGCAAGCCAGGCCAACTTCTATTCTTCACTGCTTTTCGTTAAGGACAAAATCTTCTACCGTGAGCATATTCGTCATGTGGACATGGAATCATTGCCTTGTTTCTCTCCTGTCCTCGGTGTACTTCATGATGCAGGCCTCCTCAACTTTTTCTCTGATACTGTTGATTGGAATGAAGAGCTTATTCTTCAGTTCTATGCTACACTATATATCACAGGTGATCCTGAAGATATCAACACCCGGGTCTTGGACTAGATGACCGATAACACTCACTATAAGGCACCGTCCTCTGAATTACTTCACGCCCTGCCCATCAGTCCACCCAGTGAAGGAGCTCGCTACCTGTACCAAGAACCTGAACTCACTACTCATTACATGCAAGTTCTAATGAAGCGTCTGAAGCCCGGTCAAGCCCCAAGGACCAAATTCCTTGTGAAGGACTTACTCTATGTGCCCAGAACAGCCTATCGCATTTTGACAAGGACAATGAGTCCTATCAAAGGCCACGACTCATCTGATGAGGAAATTGTTAGCATCATGAAGGATCTTCTTTTCAACATCACTCATAGCATTCCTGTCAATTACTATGATTTCTTCATGAGGACTCTGACCAATATTGCTCTCTCTCCATTTGAGTTGAAGCCTTATGCTCCTTGGATTATGAGATTCCTCAGAACAAGGTCTTCACTCAACTACAAGGCTGATTTTCAAAATCACCTCAGCTACCTGCCCCCGATTGAAGTCCTCAAGCAGACTTTTACTTCCACTGATGAAAAGGGCAAGGCACCTGTTGTCATTGATGAAGGCATTCGTCCATTGGATGGCCAGTTTCGCAAAGCTGCATCTTATTCCACCAATGATGACTCTGCCACTCATGACTCTGCTGCAAATGCATCCAAGTCAAATCCTCAAGCCACAGCTCCCAGGGTGATGACTGACCGTGAGCTTCTTCTTAGTCTTCACCAGAAGGTGGATCGCAACCATAAATGGGTTAAGTGTCAGTTTGGTTCAATTCTTCACAACATGACTGCTACAGATGATGCAGTGAAGAAAAATCATTACTACCTCCATGAAGTTTTCAGTCACACCTGGGTTGTCTTATCACATATGTATGGCGAACAAGATCTGAAGCAAATGGGTCTTACCACAACTTTATGGTGAAGAAGATCCGAAGAAATTCGAGAAGGTCAAAGTTCCTACCTTGGTGGCCAGCTCCTATTCTTCATCCCGCGACACCAACGAGTATGAAGACTTGGACAACACTGCGGCACGCCCTGCTGTCGTGGATCTAAGACTGACAGTAGAATGGGGGTAGGTATGAGGAGGCAAGGTCCTAGCTATGGTGAAGTTGTACACATGAGTTTTACAAGTTCAGGCCCTTCGCAGAAGAAGTAATAGCCCTACGTCTTGGTGCCCGGAGGCGGTCGACTGGATTATGTATATGTGTGTGTTTACAGGGGGTGCGAACCCTTGTCTCAGTGGAAGGGGGTGGCTTATATAGAGTGCGCCAGGACCCCAGCCAGCCCATGTTACAAAGAGTTTAAGGTACATAAAGAGATGGCGTTACTGGTAACGGTATCCTTAAAGGTTACAGGGTGGATGCTTGCCCGTTGTTGTTCTCGACGGCTCTTGGTCTTCAAATAGTTCGAATGGATTCGTGTATGGTCGAGTGACCCAAAGAAGGAGGAGTCTCCGAGTGACTGGTAGGTCGAGTGGATTGTACTCGACACCTTTGTTGGGCCCTCCCTGTCATCTCTTGAGCTTCTTTGCTTCTAAGACAGTGACCTTGGATAGGACATATAGGTCAGGCCTAATACCCTACCCCAGGTTTATGTCCTCATCATTAGCCCCCGAATGGATTGAGGTATGAGTGAAAAGAAGGTTGCAAATGATCTTGTCTTGATTCTTGTGTTTCACAACTATTCACTTCTGAACAGAGGTTAGTGTTGGAATTTCGGCTTTGTTTCAGTCACCTTGATCGATTCAGAAATTGCCAATTGGTTTTATAACATCACCTGTCGAGTGTTGCCTTTGACGGGAAATCTTTGGCATGACTGGTTGCGGCGGATCCCGGATTTCACGGGATTCGAAATTTCAGGGGAAGCGCGCCGGACGGTGCATGCCATGGTAAGCGGAGTGGATAAATAGGAATGTTTCGATTTCCGCGCCACCTTTTTCGCCATGTATCTTGCGTGCGACTGTTGAGGGATTTGACAGGATCACCCGGGCCCGCGCGTCAGCCACTCGGAAGTGGGCCTTTAAAAGCGGCGAGGCCGAGGTGCCTGCACTGTGCGCGTCGATTCTCCTTCTTCTTCCTCTTGCTCCACCGCCGCATCCGACTTCTCCACTCTCGATGCCGCCGCTCCGCCGCCATGGGAAAGGAAAAGACAGCAACGCTGGAATGCGCGAAGAAGGCGACGGGGGCGGCGAAGGGCAAGAAGATGAATCAGGGATCTTCATCGCGCTCGGGGCTACCACCAGGTTGGATCCAGGGTGATTGGATCCGATCTTTGATTCGGCAAGAGGATTTGGATGTGCTGGCCGAGTCAGGGTTGATCGTCCACAAGGCTGCCTGTTTGCCGGAAGGGGAGACGGAGCCGCAGCCGTGGCCGGGTGAGTGCGTTTTTCTTGCTACTCATGTCGACTATGGTTTCTCGCTTCCTCCGCATCTTTTTTCTGGGGTTTCTTGAATTTCTTTGGGGCCCAACTCCATCATTTCACTCCCAACACCATCACGTATCTTGCTGCGTTCATGTCCATGTGTGAGAATTTCTTGGGGTGTCGACCGCACTGGGGTCTTTTCAAGCACATTTTCACCATCCGATCGCAAATAGTGAAGAAAGCAAACTCGAAGGACGAGAAAACCCGCGTTATCCGGATGTGTGGGGGTTTGGGTATCCAGAAGAGGAAAAGGAGCTCCTTTCCTCCGATGACCCTTCCTGAGTCGGTCAGAGGCTGGCAGTCGACCTGGTTCTTCTGCAAGGATATTGCGACTCCAGGCCAGTCGACTGGACTTCCTCCTTTTTCTTTCGATCGTGTTCAGACTCCTTCCTCATTGAAAGTGACTGCTGTGGAGAAGGCGAAGACAGGTATGCTAGTCGAGAGGGTGGTCCAGCTGATCAACCAAGGCGTCACCGGCATTGATTTGTTGGAGGTGTTCCTCAGTCGGCGCATCCAGCC
The DNA here is from genome assembly GCA_034509565.1 of Triticum monococcum. Lineage (NCBI taxonomy): Eukaryota > Viridiplantae > Streptophyta > Magnoliopsida > Poales > Poaceae > Triticum > Triticum monococcum. Next base: position 392,692,955 of record CM067841.1, read on the forward strand.
GCTCCAGGCCCGTGACAATTCCATGTGGATGTACTCCGGCACTGGCGACACCGCTCGGGTTCATCCAGAGGAGGTGCCGGCCGAAACAGTGGCTCAATGGCTGATGGGCATCACCGGGAACAAGGACAATCCCAGGGGCGCCAGGAGAATCGACCCTTTCAGCAACAGCAACCAGCCAGACAAGGTTTGGCCAATGTGACCGATTGCATCTGAATGCATTTTTCGACTATTTGTTAATCCGACTGATTTCCACTCGACTTCTTGTCTTGTAGATTTACACAAAGATGTACTCAATGCCCAATGGTGAACAAGCTCTGGAGAAGGACCATGAGGGCGGGGACAGTGCGGAGGAGAGCGGTGAATGGGAGTCACCAGACAACAATGATGAAGATGAGGGCGACGAGTCAGACGATGAGGAAGTAGTTGACTCACCACCTCGTTCGGAACATCGATCTAAGCAACGCCACGATCCCGTGGGCAGGCGCGGTAAGTCTGTGGCCTCGAGTGTTCCATCTCAAAAGCACGCTTGGTCTCCTACTCCAGAGCTGGCTGAGAAAGTCATCAAGCAGCCCAAGATCAATCCCTCGAAGGCCCGGAAGACCTTGGCTAAGATCAAGATGGATGTTCCTGTTGCTTCTGGGAAAACGTTCTTTCCGTGTTTCTTTGCTTCGATTGATTCTCCTGTCCTGACCGAGTAGATGATGAACTTTTCCAGCCCGGCCCCCGTCGCGACTGATATGGATATTGACAAGGTCCCAGATGACGAGGAAACCAACGACGTAGCTACCTCCAAAGCCAGTAAGTCTGTCTGACTCGAATTTAGTCGATCGACTGGACTGTTGGTTAGTCGTCTCTCTGATTTTTCTTGTTTGCTGTAGTTCCACGAGATGTTGTTGTGCTTCCGAACGATGAAGAAGAAGATGTGCCTCTGAGGGAAAGGAGGAGGAGGGACCATGGACTGAGCAGGAAAGCGCCTGAGGTTCAGGTTCCTCAGTCGACACTTATGCCTGGGACGGCGGTGGAGCGATTTGTAGATCTGGCTCGCACCAACGTCACTTTCGCTATCCCGCTGTCGACTGACTGTCCATCAGGGTCAGCTGCTCAGACACCTGATGTTCCAGTACAACTCCGCGCATCAGACCCAATGGGTGCTTCGACTGTTCTGCCATCATCTCTTTTCACTGCGTACCAAACTCCAAATGACCCACCGAGTGCCGCCAAGGAAGCTCTTCTTCAGTTGAATCTTGGGATCGGACAGATGAAAGTGGTGCACGAGGCCAGTCAGGTGGCCTTCAACACCGGTGCTACTCTGCAAATCAATGTCCAGGTTATTGGTTTTCTGACTGATCTTACTTCTCATCCACCCACTGGGGTTTGTCTGCTCTAAAGTCGTATAGGTCTTCCACTTCAGTCGACTTGGATTTTTGAACTAGTGGGGGCACGCTGAGTGCACCCACTGGGTGTAGTCCCCGAGACCATAGTTGACTGCGGGCAGTCGACTGTGGTTTGAAACTCTGAATTTTCTCACTCGCCTGGGCGGGTCATGTTGAGTGACAACCTGAACCAGTGGGGGCATGCCAAGTGCACCCACTGGGTGTAGTCCCCGAGACCATGGTAGACTGCGGGCAGTCGACTATGGTCTGGGAACAACTGTCTTCGCTTTCTTTTCTTTTCTTTTTTGACTTGAGCTGGGCAGACCATGCCGAGTGTTGAGTCCAACCAGTGGGGGCACGCTGAGTGCACCCACTGGGTGTAGTCCCCGAGACTGTCGTTGAATGTTTGATTCGGCGGTAGTCTTAGAGTAACTTTCACCGTGATGCTTTTTTGTTTCTGTCGACTGATATGTCTTATATATTGACTGTAGAAATCTTGTAATCTTGGGGCTCAACTTTCTACACTGAACAAGCAGCAAATCAGCCTCAACCTTGATCTGGAATTGGCCAATAAGAATCTCAAGACTGCTCGTGATGAAGTAGCTGCCATGGGAGGTAACCAATCGACAACTGTCCATCTTATGACTGGCACGTTTCCTTTCCATTTTTTTTGAACCGAGTGATTTCACTCGAGCAAATGTACGTAGTGAAAACCTTCAACTCCAAGCTTGTCTGAAGAATGTTATTTCTTTAGAGAAAATGAAGCAGGCTCTGGAGAAGAAGGATCTGGATCTTGCTGCTGCACAGAAGGAGGCGCGAGAGAAAACAACACTTGCTGACAAGAAGCTTGCTTCAGTCGGCAAGTTAGAAGAAGAGAACTCCAAACTGAAGACTGATGTCTCTGACGCCAATCGGGAGGTCGAGCGACTGAAGAAGGACAAGGACAAGTTGTCTGATGAGATTGGGAGCCTCAAAGCCAAGAAGGGCGAGATGGAGTCTTGTCTGGGCCAGACTGCTGCTCAGCAGGTCTTAAAACTTGAAGGTACTAAAGTTCGATTGACTTGTTATGGTCGATTGACAGGTCTTATTATATTGTCGAATCACCATTCATCCGACTATGCAGAGCTTTGCCAGGACTTTGAAGCGGAAACTGGGAGGGTCGAGATGGGTCTCGACCCCATAAATTGCCCAGTCAAAGATGACGTCGCAATGAATTTGCTACGGTTGGAATCTCTCATGGACAGTGCAGTTGCTTATCTTGCCTTCCTGAAGGCGGCAATGACTCGGGTTGATGCTGAACTCTGGCCTCAAGCAGAACTATCTCAAGACCTCGAGTCTCTGATGGCCCGACTGAATCAAATACCTGAGTGAGTGCAAGAATGGAAGAAGTCATCTGCTCGCTGCAGCGCTGATGTCGCCCTGTCCCTGGTCCGAGTGCACTGCAAGGATGTCAAAGAGGACAAGCTGGCGGAGCACAAGGTTGCTAACACAAAAAGGCACACTTTCCAGTCCTTTATGGATACTTCCCTTGATGCCGCCACTCGCATCGCAGACGGCATAGACCTTGACAGTTTCTGTGATCCAGCCAGCCGTCCTCCTGGCGAGTGACCAAAAACATTATGCTTCACCTTTATTTGCCTCGGAATCTCGAGTGATTGTGCAATCGTTAAACTTCTTTGGGCTTGATGCTTGAGTATTTTGGATCCGTGGTTCAGAACTTTGGGATTTATCTGAAATTGGTTTATCTCCAAATATGCTTGTGTTCGCCTTCGAGTGGAACTTGTTCTTCACTCGGAATAATCTTTGTATCTGTGACGCGGCTCCGAAGAAAAGGTTGCAGTCAACCTGCACTTCGTCGTCCTTGCGGATAGGGATGGAGCGCATGTTGTACTTGTGGCGCAGCTCCAAGGAGAGGATTACAGTCGACCTGCACCTCGTCGTCCTTGCGGATAGTGATGGAGCGCATGTTGTACTTGTGGCGCAACTCCGAGGAGAGGATTTAAGTCGACCTGCACCTTGTCGTCCTTGCGGATAGGGATGGAGCGCACGTTGTACTTGTGGTGCAGCTCCAAGGAGAGGATTGCAGTCGACCTGCACCTTGTCGTCCTTGCGGATAGGGATGGAGCGCACATTGTACTTGTGGCGCAGCTCTGAGGAGAGGATTGCAGTCGACCTGCACCTCGTCGTCCTTGCAGATAGGGGTGTTTTCAAACTTAGGCGAGTACTGGACTGCAGCTAAGCCCCCGAGTGTGAGGTTTGCTCATCACTCGGTAGTATTTTTTAAATTTAGGCGAGTACTGGACTGCAACTAAGCCCCCGAGTGTGAGATTTGCTCATCACTCGGTAGGATTTTTTAAACTTAGGCGAGTACTGGACTGCAGCTAAGCCCCCGAGTGTGAGATTTGCTCATCACTCGGTAGTTTTCAAACTTAGGTGAGTACTGGACTGCAGCTAAGCCACCGAGTGTGAGGTTTGCTCATCACTCGGTAGGATTTTTTTAAACTTAGGCAAGTACTGGACTGCAGCTAAGCCCCTGAGTGAGAGGCTTGCTCACCACTCGGTAGGATTTTTTCAAACTTAGGCGAGTACTGGACTACAGCTAAGCCCCCGAGTGTGAGGTTTGCTCATCACTCGGTAGGATTTTTCAAACTTAGGTGAAACAGATTCACAGCTAAGCCCCCGAGTGAGAGGCTTGCTCATCACTCGACAGGATTTGTTAAACTTAGGCGAAACGGATTCGCATCTAAGGCACCCATTAGGGGATTTAGAACATAAAAAAAGAAAAACGATCATTTATGAGACTGTAAAACCGTGTCTTTGATAATCAAACTAAGGGATATTTCTTATTACATCTCAACAGTCTGAATGCTTAAATGTAAAAGGGGTGGAGCAACTCCGCATTCCAAGCGCGTGGCTCGTCTTTCTTATGCTCGACGTTGTAGAGGTGGTACGCTCCGTTTGTTGGGGAACATAGTAATTTCAAAAAAAATCCTACGCACACGCAGGATCATGGTATGCATAGCAACGAGAGGGGAGAGTGTCGTCCACGTACCCTCATAGACTGTTAAGCGGAAGCGTTATGACAACGCGATTGATGTAGTCGTACGTCTTCACGATCGACCGATCCTCGGTACCGAATGTACGACACCTCCGTGTTCAGCACATGTTTAGCTCGGTGACGTCCCGCGAACTCACGATCCAGTAGAGCTTGGGGAAGAGTTTCGTTAGCATGACGGCGTGGTGATGATGTTGATGAAGCTACCGCAGCAGGGCTTCGCCTAAACACTGCTACAGTATGACTGAGGTGGATTATGGTGGAGGGGGGCACCGCACACGGCTGGGAGAGATCTTTGTGATCAACTTGTGTGTCTAGAGGTGCCCCCTGCCCCTGTATATAAAGGAGCAAGGGGGAGGCCGGCCGACCCTTGTTGGCGTGCCTAGGAGGAGGAATCCTCCTCCTAGTAGGAGTAGGGTTCCTCCCTTTCCTACTCCTACTAGGAGGGAGAAAGGCAGGGAGAGAAAGAGAAGGAAAGGGGGGCGCCACCCCCCTTCTCCTAGTCCAGTTAGGACAGGGGGAAGGGGGCGCGCTGTCTGCCCTAGGCCGGTCCCTCTCTCTTTCCCTTATGGCCCAACAAGGCCCATTAGCTCCCGGGGGGTTCCGGTAACCCCTCCGGTACTCCCGTAAAATCCCGATTTCACCCGGAACTATTCCGATGTCCAAATGTAGGCATCCAATATATCAATCTTTATGTCTCGACCATTTCAAGACTCCTCATCATGTCCTTGATCAAATCTGGGACTCCGAACTACCTTCGGTACATCAAAACATATAAACTCATAAAACCGATCGTCACAGAACTTTAAGCGTGTGGACCCTACGGGTTTGAGAACTATGTAGACATGACCGAGACACATCTCCGGTCAATAACCAATAGCGGAACCTGGATGCTCATATTGGTTCCTACATATTCTACGAAGATCTTTATCGGTCAAATCGCACAAACTATACGTTGTTCTCTTTGTCATCGGTATGTTACTTGCCCGAGATTCGATCGTCGGTATCCCAATACCTAGTTCAATCTCGTTACTGGCATGTCTCTTTACTTGTTCCGTAATAAAATCATCTTGTAACTAACTCATTAGTTATCATGCTTGCAAGGCTTATAGTGATGTGTATTACCGAGAGGGCCCAGAGATACCTCTCCGACAATCGGAGTGACAAATCCTAATCTTGATCTATGCCAACTCAACAAGTACCATCGGAGATACCTGTAGAGCACCTTTATAATCACCCAGTTACGTTGTGACGTTTGGTAGCACACAAAGTGTTCCTCCGGTATTCGGGAGTTGCATAATCTCATAGTCATAAGAACATGTATAAGTCATGAAGAAAGCAATAGCAGTAAGCAAACGATCAAGTGCTAAGCTAACGGATTGGGTCAAGTCAATCACATCATTCTCCTAATGATGTGATCCCATTGATCAAATAACAACTCATGTCTATGGTTAGGAAACTTAACCATCTTTCATCAATGAGCTAGTCAAGTAGAGGCATACTAGTGACACTATGTTTGTCTATGTATTCACACATGTTTTATGTTTCCGGTTAATACAACTCTAGCATGAATAATAAACATTTACCATGAAATAAGGAAATAAATAATAACTTTATTATTGCCTCTAGGGCATATTTCCTTCAGTCTCCCACTTGCACTAGAGTCAATAATCTAGTTCACATCGCCATGTGATTTAACACCAATAGTTCACATCACCATGTGATTAACACCCATAGTTCACATCGTCATGTGACCAACACCCAAAGGTTTTACTAGAGTCATAATCTAGTTCACATCCTTATGTGATTAAAACCCAAAGAGTACTAAGGTGTGATCATGTTTTGCTTGTGAGAGAAGTTTAGTCTACGGGTCTGCCACATTCAATTCTATGTCAACAATGCTCTGCATGGAGCTACTCTAGATAATTGCTCCCACTTTCAAAATGTATCCAGATTGAGACTTAGAGTCATCTGGATCAGTGTAAAAATTTGCATCAATGTAACCCTTTACGACAAACCTTTTGCCACCTCCATAATCGAGAAACAAATCCTTATTCCACTAAGGATAATTTTGACCGTTGTCCAGTGATCTACTCCTAGATCACTATTATACTCGCTTGCTAAACACAGTGATGGGCATACAATAGATCTAGTACACAGCATGGCATACTTTATAGAAACTATGGCTGAGGCATAGGAAATGACTTTCATTCTCTTTCTATCTTCTGCTGTGGTCGGGCTTTGAGTCTTACTCAATTTCACACCATGTAACACGGGTAAGAACTCTTTCTTTGAGTGTTCCATTTTGAACTATTTCAAAATCTTGTCAAGGTATATACTCATTGAAAAAACTTATCAAGCGCCTTGATCTATCTCTATAGATCATGATGCTCAATATGTAAGTAGCTTCACCGAGGTCTTTATTTGAAAAACTCCTTTCAAATACTCCTTTATGCTTTCCAGAAAATTCAACATTATTTCCGATCAACAATATGTCATTCACATATATTTATCAGAAATGTTGTAGAGCTCCCACCCACTTTCTTGTAAATACAGGCTTCACCATAAGTCTGTATAAAACTAAATGCGTTGATCAACTCATCAAAGCGTATATTCCAACTCTGGGATGCTTGCACCAGTTCATAGATGGATCGCTGGAGGTTGCACATTTTGTTAGCACCTTTAGGATCGACAAAACCTTATGGTTGCATCATATACAACTCTTCTTTAAGAAATCCATTAAGGAATGTAGTTTTGACATCCATTTGCCAGATTTCATAAAATGTGGCACTTTGCTAACATGATTCGGACAGACTTAAGCATCGCTACGAGTGAGAAAATCTCATCATAGTCAACACCTTGAACTTTGTCAAAACCTTTTTCGACAAGTCTAGCTTTGTAGATAGTAACACTACTATCAGCGTCCGTCTTCCTCTTGAAGATCCATTTATTTTCTATGTCTTGCCGATCATCGGGCAAGTCAACCAAAGTCCACACTTTGTTCCCGTACATGGATCCCATCTCAGATTTCATGGCCTCAAGCCATTTTGCGGAATCTGGTCTCATCATCGCTTCCTCGTAGTTCGTAGGTTCGTCATGGTCAAGTAACATGACCTCCAGAACTAGATTACCGTACCACTCTGGTGCGGATCTTGCTCTGGTTGACCTACGAGGTTCGGTAGCAACTTGATCTGAAGTTTCATGATCATCGTCATTAGCTTCCTCACTAATTGGTGTAGATGTCACGGGAACTGGTTTCTGTGATGAACTACTTTTCAATAAGGGAGCAGGTACAGTTACCTCATCAAGTTCTACTTTCCTCCCACTCACTTCTTTCGAGAGAAACTCCTTCTCTAGAAAGGATCCATTCTTAGCAACGAATATCATGCCTTCAAATCTGTGATAGAAGGAGTACCCAATAGTTTCCTTTGGGTATCCTATGAAGACACATTTCTCTGATTTGGGTTCAAGTTTATCAGGTTGAAGCTTTTTCACATAAGCATCGCAGCCCCAAACTTTAAGAAATGACAACTTTGGTTTCTTGCCAAACCATAGTTCATAAGGTATCATCTCAACGGATTTTGATGGTGCCCTATTTAACGTGAATGCAGCTGTCTCTAAAGCATAACCCCAAAACGATAGCGGTAAATTAGTAAGAGACATCATAGATCGCACCATATCTAGTAAAGTACGAGTACGACGTTCGGACACACCATTACACTGTGGTGTTCCGGGTGGCGTGAGTTGCGAAACTATTCCGCATTGTTTCAAATGTAGGCCAAACTCGTAACTCAAATATTCTCCTCCATGATCAGATTGTAGAAACTTTATTTTCTTGTTACGATGATTTTCCACTTCACTTTGAAATTCTTTGAACTTTTCAAATGTTTTAGACTTATGTTTCATTAAGTATATATACCCATATCTGATCAAATCATCTGTGAAGGTGAGAAAATAACAATACCCGCCGCGAGCCTCAATATTCATCGGACCACATACATCAGTATGTATGATTTCCAACAAATCTGTTGCTCGCTGCATAGTTCCGGAGAACGGCGTTTTAGTCATCTTGCCCATAAGGCATGGTTCGCAAGTACCAAGTGATTCATAATCAAGTGATTCCAAAAGTCCATCAGTATGGAGTTTCTTCATGTGCTTTATACCAATATGACCTAAACGGCAGTGCCAAAAATAAGTTGCACTGTCATTATCAACGCTGCATCTTTTGGCTTCAACATTATGAATATGTGCAGTGGCGGAGCTTAGTGTAGACGAACAGGGGCCATGGCCCCCCTTATTTTTTGCATCCATTGAAGAACATGCTACATTATGAGCCTAATTAGAGTTTAAACTACAAATTAGCCCCTCCTTCCCTATTAACTTGGTTCCTTTTCACTAATGGCCCCCTCTTGAATTACTCTCAAGCTCCGCCACTGAATATGTGTATCACTACTATCGAGATTCAACAAGAATAGACCACTCTTTAAGGGTGCATGACCATAAAAGATATTACTCATATAAATAGAACAACCATTATTCTCAGATTTAAATGAATAACCGTCTCGCATCAAACAAGATCCAGATATAATGTTCATGCTTAACGCTGGCACCAAATAACAATTATTTAGGTCTAAAACTAATCCAGAAGGTATAGGGAGTGTGCGATGATGATCATATCATTCTTGGAACTACTTCCAACACACATCGTTACTTCACCCTTAACTAGTCTCTGTTCATTCTGCAACTCCCGTTTCAAGTTACTACTCTTAGCAACTGAGCTAGTATTAAATACCAAGGGGTTGCTATAAACACTAGTAAAGTACACATCAATAACATGTATATCAAATATACCCTTGTTTACTTTGCCATCCTTCTTATCCACTAAATATTCAGGGCATTTCCGCTTCCAGTGACCAGTCCCTTTGCAGTAGAAGCACTTAGTCTCAGGCTTAGGTCCAGACTTGGGCTTCTTCACTTGAGCAGCAACTTGCTTTTCGTTCTTCTTGAAGTTCCCTTTCTTTACCTTTGCCCTTTTCTTGAAACTAGTGGTCTTGTTTAATCATCAACACTTGATGCTCTTTCTTGATTTCTACCTTCATCGATTTCATCATCATGAAAAGCTCGGGAATCGTTTACGTTATCCCTTGCATACTATAGTTCATCATGAAGTTCTACTAACTTGGTGATGGTGACTAGAGAATTCTATCAATCACTATTTTGTCTGGAAGATTAACTCCCACTTGATTCAAGCGATTGTAGTACCCAGACAATCTGAGCACATGCTCACTGCTTGAGCTATTCTCCTCCATCTTTTAGCTATAGAACTTGTTGGAGACTTCATATCTCCCAACTCGGGTATTTTCTTGAAATATTAACTTCAACTCCTGGAACATCTCATATGATCCTTGACGTTCAAAATGTCTTTGAAGTTCCGATTCTAAGCTGTTAAGCATGGTTCACAAAACTATCAAGTAGTCATCATATTGAGCTAGCCAAACGTTCATAACATCTGCATCTGCTCCTGCAATAGGTCTGTCACCTAGAGGTGCATCAAGGACATAATTCTTCTGTGCAGCAATGAGGATAATCCTCAGATCACGGATCCAATCCCCATCATTGCTACTAACATCTTTCAACTTAGTTTACTCTAGGAACATAACAAAATAAAACAGGTGAGCTAAACGCGAGTTATTGATCTACAACATAGATATGCTAATACTACCAGGATTAAGTTCATGATAAATTAAAGTTCAATTAATCATATTACTTAAGAACTCCCACATAGATAGACATCCCTCTAATCATCTAAGTGATCACGTGATCCAAATCAACTAAACCATAACCGATCATCACGTGAAATGGAGTAGTTTTCAATGGTGAACATCAATATGTTGATCATATCTACTATATGATTCACGCTTGACCTTTCGGTCTCAGTGTTCCGAGACCATATCTGCATATGCTAGGCTCGTCAAGTTTAACCCAAGTATTCTGCGTGTGCAAAACTGGCTTGCACCTATTTTAGATGGACATAGAGCTTATCACACCCGATCATCACGTGGTGTCTGAGCACGACGAACTTTGGCAATGGTGCATACTCAGGGAGAACACTTTTATCTTGAAATTTAGTGAGAGATCATCTTATAATGCTACCGTCAATCAAAGCAAAATAAGATGCATAAAAGATAAACATCACATGCAATCAATATAAGTGATATGATATGGCCATCATCATCTTGTGCTTGTGATCTCCATCTCCGAAGCACCATTATGATCACCATCGTCACCGGTGTGACACCTTGATCTCCATCGTAGCATCGTTGTCGTCTCGCCAACTATTGCTTCTACGACTATCGCTACCGCTTAGTGAAAAGTAAAGCAATTACAGGGCGATGGCATGGTATACAATAAAGCGACAACCATATGGCTCCTGCCAGTTGCCGATAACTCAGTTAAAAAACATGATCATCTCATACAATAAAATATATCGTCATTTCTTGATCATATCACATCACAACATGCCAGGTAGAAACAAGTTAGACGTCCTCTACTTTGTTGTTGCAAGTTTTACGTGGCTACTATGGGCTGAGCAAGAACCGTTCTTACCTACGCATCAAAACCACAATGATAGTTCGTTAAGTTAGTGTTGTTTTAACCTTCTCAAGGACCGGGCGTAGCCACACTCGGTTCAACTAAAGTTCGAGAAAGTGACACCCGCTAGCCACCTGTGTGCGAAGCACATCGGTAGAACCAGTCTCGCGTAAGCGTACCGGTAATGTTGGTCTGGGCCGCTTCATCCAACAATACCGCCGAACCAAAGTATGACATGCTGGTAAGCAGTATGACTTGTATCACCCACAACTCACTTGTGTTCTACTCGTGCATATAACATCTACGCATAAAACCAGGCTCGGATGCCACTGTTGGGAAACGTGGTAATTTCAAAAAAAATCCTACGCACACGCATGATCATGGTGATGCATAGCAACGAGAGGGGAGAGTGTCGTCCACGTACCCTCATAGACCGTTAAGCAGAAGCGTTATGACAACGCGGTTGATGTAGTCGTATGTCTTCACTGTCGACCGATCCTAAGTACCGAACATACGGCACCTCCACGTTCAACACACGTTCATCTCGGTGACGTCCCGCGAACTCAAGATCCAGTAGAGCTCGGGGAAGAGTTTTGTCAGCATGAAGGCGTGGTGACGATGTTGATGAAGCTACCACAGCAGGGCTTCGCCTAAACACAGCTATAGTATGGCCGAGGTGGATTATGGTGGAGGGGGCACCGCACACGGCTGGGAGAGATCTTTGTGATCAACTTGTGTGTCTAGAGGTGCCCCCCTGCCCCTGTATATAAAGGATCAAGGGGGAGGCCGGGCGGCCCTTGTTGGCGCACCTAGGAGGAGTAATCCTCCTCCTAGTAGGAGTAGGATTCCTCCCTTTCCTACTCCTACTAGGAGGGAGAAAGGCAGGGAGAGAAAGAGAAGGAAAGGGGGGCACTGCCCCCCTTCTCCTAGTCCAATTCGGACAGGGGGAAGGGGGCGCGCTGCCTGCCCTAGGCTGGTCCCTCTCTCTTTCCCTTATGGCCCAACAAGGCCCATTAGCTCCCGGGGGGTTCCGGTAACCCCTCCGGTATTCCGGTAAAATCCCGATTTCACCCGAAACTATTCCGATGTCCAAATGTAGGCTTACAATATATTAATCTTTATGTCTCGACCATTTCGAGACTCCTCATCGTGTCCGTGATCAAATCCAGGACTCCGAACTACCTTCGGTACATCAAAACATATAAACTCATAAAACCGATCGTCACAGAACTTTAAGCGTGCGGACCCTACGGGTTCAAGAACTATGAAGACATGACCGAGACACGTCTCCGGTCAATAACAAATAGCGGAACCTGGATGCTCATATTGGTTCCTACATATTCTACGAAGATCTTTATCGGTCAAACCGCACAACACTATACGTTGTTCTCTTTGTCATCGGTATGTTACTTGCCCGAGATTCGATCGTCGGTATCCCAATACCTAGTTCAATATCGTTACCGGCAAGTCTCTTTACTTGTTCCGTAATACATCATCCCGTAACTAACTCATTAGTTATCATGCTTGCAAGGCTTATAGTGATGTGTATTACCGAGAGGGCCCAGAGATACCTCTACGACAATCGGAGTGACAAATCCTAATCTTGATCTATGCCAACTCAACAAGTACCATCGGAGACACCTGTAGAGCACCTTTATAATCACCCAGTTACGTTGTGACGTTTGGTAGCACACAAAGTGTTCCTCTGGTATTCGGGAGTTGCATAATCTCATAGTCATAAGAACATGTATAAGTCATGAAGAAAGCAATAGCAGTAAACAAACGATCAAGTGCTAACCTAATGGATTGGGTCAAGTCAATCACATCATTCTCCTAATGATGTGATCCCATTGATCAAATAACAACTCATGTCTATGGTTAGGAAACTTAACCATCTTTGATCAATGAGCTAGTCAAGTAGAGGCATACTAGTGACACTATGTTTGTCTATGTATTCACACATGTATTATGTTTCCGGCTAATACAATTCTAGCATGAATAATAAACATTTATCATGAAATAAGGAAATAAATAATAACTTTATTATTGCCTCTAGGGCATATTTCCTTCACCATTGTGGAGCACTCTGGTGATGATGAAAGGACCTTCCCAAGTAGGGGCGAGCTTGTGTGGTTTCTGCTGATCCACTCGAAGAACCAATCTCCTTCCTGAAATGCTCGACCCCTCACGTTTCTGGCGTGAAATCGACGCAAGTCTTGCTGATAAATGGTCGATCGGATCAGAGCCATCTTTCTTTCCTCTTCCAGAAGATCAACTGCGTCTTGCCGAGCCTGTTCTGCTTCATCTTCTGAGAAAAGCTCGACTCTGGGTGCTTTGTGAAGCAAGTCACTCGGAAGCACAACTTCAGCTCCATAAACCAAGAAGAATGGAGTTCGACCAGTCGACCGATTCGGAGTCGTCCTCAGACCCCAAAGTAATGACGTAAGTTCATCGACCCAGCCGCCTGCCGCATGCTCGAGATCACACATCAGTCGGGGTTTCAGTCCTTTGAGGATCAACCCATTTTCTCTTTCAGCTTGTCCATTTGACTGGGGATGGGTGACTGAAGCATAGTCGACTCGAGTGCCTTGGGAAGCACAGAAGGCTCTGAACTCATCCGAATCGAAGTTCAAGCCATTGTCAGTGATGATGCTGTGCGGAACACTATATATGAATGTTTACTCTCTGATGAAACTGACCGCAGTCCTGGCTTCAAGACTTTTGATGGTTTTGGCTTCAATCCATTTGGTGAATTTGTCGACTGCCAGGAGTACATGAGTGAAACCGCTCCTACCCGTTCTCAAAGGTCCAACCATGTCCAAACCCCAAACAGCGAAGGTCCAGACGAGTGTATTGGTCTTCAGGGCTGACGCGGGCTTGTGACACATGTTGGAGTAAAACTGGCAACCTTCACATTTGTCGACTATTTCTTGTGCTGTCTCATTTGCCCGTGGCCAATAAAATCCGGCTCGGTATGCTTTGGCCACAATGGTTCGAGAGGACGCATGGTGATCACAGGTCCTCGAGTGGATGTCGTTGAGGATCACTCGACCTTCCTCTAGTGTTATGCATTTCTGGCTGACTCCAGTTACACTTTCTCTGAACAGCTGCCCTCTTATCACAGTAAAAGCTTTGGATCGGTGGACGATCTGCCGGGCCTCTTCTTCGTCCTCTGGGAGTTCCTTCCTGAGGATGTACGCAATGTATGGCACTGTCCAGTCGGTAGTGATGACCAAAACCTCCATGATCAAGTCGACCACAGTCGGGACTTCGACTTCAGTCGGATCAGCAGTGCTCTTTGTCTACGGGGCTCTTCTGTGAAGGGATCTTCCTGGACTGAAGGTGTATGAATATGCTCCAAAAACACATTACTGGGAATGATTCTCTCTTGGAACCTATCTTCGCCAAATCATTCGCTGCTTGATTTTTCAGTCGGGGTATATGGTGGAGTTCTAAACCCTCAAAGTTCTTTTCTAACTTTCTCACCGCATTGCAGTAGCCAGTCATAGCTGGGCTTCTGACATCCCACTCCTTCATTACTTTATTCACCACCAAATCTGGGTCGTCGTAGACCATAAGGCGACAGACGGTGAGTGAAATGGCCATACGCAACCCGTACAAAAGTGCTTCATATTCAGCTTCATTGTTGGAGGAATCGAAATGAATTTGGAGAACATAGTGGAGCTTGTCACCTCGGGGGGATATCAATACCACCACAGCACCAGAACCATTCAGCATCTTGGATCCATCAAAGAACATGGTCTGGTGGTCTGAGTAAATCTAAGTCGGCAGTTGTTGTTCGATCAACTCGGTGAGGAAATCCGCTATTGCATGGGACTTGAGAGCTTTCTTTGCCTCAAACTTGATATCCAAGGGAAGGAGTTCAATCGCCCATTTTGCCACTCGACCAGTTGCATCTCTGTTGTTTAGAATTTCTGACAATGGTGCGTCGCTGACGACTGTAACAGAGTGATCAGAGAAATAATGTGCAACCTTCTTCGTGGTCATGTAAATCTTATAAACAAGCTTCTGATAATGTGGATATATTTCCTTGGATGGAGTTAAAACTTCAGAAACATAGTATACTGGGCGCTAAACTTTATAGGCTTTTCCTTTGTCTTCCCGCTTGGCCGTGAGTATTGTACTGACAGCTTGTCTAGTGGCTGCAATATAAAGTAGTAAAGGCTCTTTGCTGATTGGGGCAGCGAGCACCGGCTGGGTGGAAAGCAGGGCTTTGAGATCTGCAAACGCTGCATCAGCTTCAGGAGTCCACTCGAACTTGTCAGATTTCTTCATCAGTCGGTAAAGAGGCAATGCCTTTTCACCGAGGTGAGAAATGAATCAACTCAAGGCGGCCAAACAACCAGTAAGCTTCTGGACAACATGCACGCGCACATGGCGCTTCATCCGGAGTATGGCACCAACTTTCTCTGGGTTCACATCGATCCCTCGTTCAAAAACGAGGAAGCCGAGTAACTTTCCGCCAGGAACTCCAAAAGTACACTTTGATGGGTTGAGCTTGATATCATATCTTCTCAAGTTGGCAAAGGTTTCAGCAAGGTCAGTCAGCAGGTCGGAACCTTTGCGTGACTTGACCACAATGTCATCCATGTATGCTTCCACATTCCAACTGATTTGAGTGAGCAGACACTTCTGAATCATCCTCATGAATGTGGCCCCAGCGTTCTTGAGACCGAATGGCATGGTGACATAACAAAAGCACCCGAATGGAGTGATGAAAGCTGCTTTTTTATCTCATCGGGTCCATACAGTCGGATCTGATGGTACCCGGAATAGGCGTCTAGGAAAGACAAACACTCACACCCCGCAGTCGAATTCACAATTTGGTCGATGCGAGGGAGAGGAAAATGATCTTTTGGGCAGGATCGATTGATATGCTTGAAGTCAATGCACATGCGAAGTGGGTCGTCCTTCTTGGGGACCATGACAACATTGGCGAGCCACTCGGAGTGGTAAATCTCGCGGATGAACTCAGCTGCCAGGAGCCGAGCCACTTCCTCACCAATTGCTTTTCTCTTCTGTACGGCGGACCGTCGAAGATGTTCTTTGACTGGTTTCACTTTCGGGTCGACTCGCAAATGATGCTCAGCCAGTCCCCTCGATACACCTGACATGTCAGATGGTTTCCATGCAAAGATGTCCCAGTTCTCACGGAGGTACTGGATGAGCGCTTCTTCCTATTTGTTGTCGAGTGAAGTTGAAATATGAGTAGGAGCTGCATTAGGATTGGTCGGGTGAATATGAATCGGCTTGGTTTCACCAGACGCCTGAAATGCAGAATCAGTGGCAAGCTTCTTGCAGCGCAGCAAATCACTCGGATATGCATTTTTCTGGTATTCTTGCATTTCGACTACCGCCATTTGTGCATCGGCAATTTTTGAGCCCTTCTAGAACCACTCTTCTGCTTTCTGTTGATTGCCAATGATAGTGATCACTCCTCTGAGACCAGGCATTTTCAATTTGAGGTACACATCACACAGTCGAGCCATGAAACGTGCATAGGCAGGCCTACCCAGAATGGCATGATAAGCACTCTTGAAATCCACTACTTGAAATGTCAACTTTTCTTTGTGGTAATTTTTGGAATCACCGAAAACCACATCAAGGGCGATCTGGCCGAGTGATTCAGCCTTCTTGCCGGGTATAAAGCCATGGAAACTCATATTACTTTCGCTGAGCTTGGACATCAAAATCCCCATTCCCTTCAAGGTTTCAGCATAAAGGATATTCAGGCCACTACCAGCATCCATCAGCACTTTAGTCAGTCAAGTGCCCTCAACAACTGGGTCGACCACCAACGCTTGCCTCCCACGGGTGGCTATACGTGCTGGATGGTCAAACTGGTCGAATGTGATGGCAGTCTAGGACCACTTCAAATAACTTGGTGTTGTCGGAGCAACCATGTTCACTTCTCTGTTGATAACTTTCAATCGATTTTTGCTCTCAACATCAGCAAAAATCATCAGAGTGGAGTTGACGTTGGGAAAACCGTCATCATCCTCTTCCTTGTCCTCATCCTTGTCGGACTCCTTTTCCTTCTCCTTGGGTTGCTTCTCTCGGAATTGCTGGATTAGGAGTCGACACTGTCGAGTGGTGTGTTTGGGATAAATCAAATTACCCTCTTCATCTTTCTTGGTGTGAATGTGACATGGCAAATCCAACACATCATTTCCGTCTTGATCTTTCACTTTCTTGGGATTCCAGGGCCCTTTCGGCTTCCCCTTGAACTTTCCTTGAGCCACAACTAAGGCCTCACCAGGAGCAACTGGCTCGGCCTTACGCTTCTGTTTCCGATTGGAAGTATCTCCACCGGTGTCCTGGGCGACTGTTTTGTGCTTGCCACTCCGGAGTCGGTCTTCCTCTTCGTCGTTAGCGTATTTGGTGGCAATCTCCATCATCTGAGTCCGAGTCATATCTCCTGTCTGACTGAATTTCAGATTCAACTCCTGATACTTAACGCCCTCCTTGAAGGCACAGATTGCTTGGTGATCTGACACATTCTCCACTGTATGGTCTCTTAAGGTCTCATTCGATTTCTGTACACAACACTGCAATTCTGTCAACCCTGTCGGTCGCTTGCAAGTACCCTCAAAAGTACAAACAAACACTTTGGCGAGTTCTTCCCAACTATATATGCTGCCAGGTGCTAATTGGTTCAGCCATGCCCTGGTCGAGCCTTCCAACATGAGAGGAAGGTGCTTCATTGCCACTTCATCATTTCCACCACCAATTTGCACAGCCACTCGGTAATCTTCAAGCCAAGTGTCAGGCTTAGACTCACCGGTGAACTTGCTGACTCCAGTCGCCAACCTGAAGTTGGGAGGAATCACTATGGCCCTGATGGCTCTGCTGAAACACTCAGGACCAGAAACATGCACTCTGCTGCTAGTCAAATAATCTCTGTCATGACCTTCTCTATGCGCTCTATTCCTGTCAACCAGATCTTGAACGAGAATAGATCTCGCATCAAAGCCTGGCTCTCTTGGGTCGACTGGTACTCTTCGCTCTCCACTGTGGGGGCGCCAGTCATCCTGCCGCCAAGGCACGTATGACCCACTCCTCGGAAGGAGGCGTGGGCACTCGACGACAGTCATCGTGGTTGAGTCGGTGATCATACTGCTCGTGGTTTCTATACTGATCCTGCCGGTGCCCACGTCCCTCATGCCGCAGAAGTGATCTTGGGCTATGAGCCGACTGGACTGTGTCCGCCACCACAGACCTGCTATGAATACTATTCTGTGACTGAGATACTATTGTATTCTATTCTCCAGCTGCTCGAAGCAAGGCTCGGATCTGCATCAAACCCCTGCCTGCCTCTGACTGGGAAAGCTGGATTAACTCTGCTATTTGGGCTGCGGCTGTGAGATTTTGGATCAGAGTGCGGTATACCTGAGTTTGAGGTGGAAAAAGCTGTCGTCGACTGGATTCAGGGATCTGCTGCCAAGCATGCTCGTCGAGTGCATGTTGCAGGTTCTCCAGTTGAGTGCGCTCAGCCAAGTTGGCCAGGCGCGCTTCCTCCAAGGCCCGGGCCTCGGGGGTTTCTCCAACGATAGGAGTGTGAAGTGCATCCATATTGCAGCGGCAAAGCTCTTCCCTCCGCTGGGAAGAAAGGGGCTCGGGGCGGTACTCCTCGTGAACGCGTGATGGATCGCCGCCGCCATTGCCACCATCGTTGCGGGGGAAGCCAGGAGGACTGGGTGGTCCGTCGACCATCAAGACTTCTGCCATGGGATCGCCGCTGTCGCATTCGGATGTGGTCTCGACGGAGCCAGTCGAACAGGCCATTGAGAGTTTCGTCGGGCTCGGTTGACGCGACAGATGAGGTGGCCAACTGGCGGGCCACCGCATGCCTCACCCACCGCTGGAGCTTCGGCCGACCGGAACGCGTGTGCCGGCGAGTGGCGGGGGATGAAGACACCATAGGAACCGACCGATACTGGGTCGACGGTTGCCGGAGAAGGACGCCGTGGATGAACACGCGAAAGTGCATCGCCCCGCGGACGGGGAGCGCATCAACGTCGAGTGGAGCTCCCTGGAGCCAAGCGGAGTCATCGGCGATGAACACGAGCGTGCCGAGACGGATCTCGCGGCCCTCAAACAGTCCATCGGCGGAAACCATGACGATGAGAATCGGAAAAATTGCAACTCCACTAGAAAATCGCTAAGACACCTGCCCCACGGTGGGCGCCAACTGTCGTGGATCTAAGACTGACAGTAGAATGGGGGCAGGTATGAGGAGGCAAGGTCCTAGCTATGGTGAAGTTGTACACACGAGTTTTACGAGTTCAAGCCCTTTGTGAAAGAAGTAATAGCCCTACGTCTCGGTGCCCAGAGGCGGTCGACTGGATTATGTATATGTGTGTGTTTACAGGGGGTGCGAACCCTTGTCTTAGTGGAGGGGGTGGCTTATATAGAGTGTGTCAGGACCCCAGCTAGCCCACGTTACAAAGAGTTTAAGGTACATAAAGAGATGGCATTACTGGTAACGGTAGCCTTAAATGCCTTAATGGCCTTAAAGGTTATAGTGTGGACGCTTGCCCGTTGCTGTTTTCGACGGCTCTTGGTCTTCAAACAAGTCGAATGGATTCCTGTATGGTCGAATGATCATGTGTCCGAGTGACCCAAAGAAGGAGGAGTCTCCGAGTGACTGGTAGGTCGAGTGGATTGTACTCGACACCTTTGTTGGGCCCTCCCTGTTGTCTCTTGAGCTTCTTTGCTTCTAAGACAGTGACATTGGATAGGACATATAGGTCAGGCCTATTACCCTACCCCAGGTCTATGTCCTCATCACCTGCAACGACAAACGACCCCAACAACGCTGGTGCTCCTCCATCAACTTGATATCCTTCAGGGGCATTAGTCCTCATTTTCCATCCTTTTGGTCATTTGATGACAAAGGGGAGAAATTTGAGTTAGTCTTCAAGCGGGTCTACCTATATGGGCATTTTTTTTCTAAGTTACAACTCTCGTTCTTTTTAGACTTTGCTGAATCGAGTTGTAAACTAAAATTCTATGGTGGTCTAATACTTTTGCTGAGTTTTTTCTGCATGATTTTTCCTCATTAATGTTAATGCATGCATGCTGGATTACATCAGTCACCATATTTCATCATGCATTTCAAATTCTTCATATTATATGTTAAATGCGTGTATGAATTACAAGATATAGGGGGAGATCTCCATGATTCTACTCTTCAAGGGTGCATTGCTTCAAAAGCAAATTCCTCACTATGCACATCTTCAAGGGGTGTTCTTCTATATCTTGCAATCAAAATCCTCAATTTCAGTATTTACACTGCATATGTTTATCCCCGTTGAAAACTTAACCTATATTGTCATCAATCACCAAAAAGGGAGAGATTGCAAGCGCATCTAGTGCCCCTTAGTGATTTTGGTGCATTGAAGACTTATAGGTCAAGGGACTAATGCGTTTGTGAGTGTACACAGGTCTATAAGTCTATGAGGAGTTTGATATTTACAGAGAAAGTCGACCCCTAAAAATGAAGTTCTTCGACTGAAGACTTTGTATTTTTGAAGACTTTCTGAAGACTTTGAAAGTGAAGAAATTGGTGTAATCCTGAAGACTTGGTATTCATTTGTCGGAGTAAATAGCCATGGGTAGCCCAGCCGGCTTCCCCTGGCCCATCAGAAAAAATTACGAGCCCGTCCGGCTCTCAAGAAGACTCAAGACCTGGGCCGCCTCCCCCCTTGCCGACTATCTTCCTGGCCGGCTTCGGGGGCGGCCCGCCCTTTTACCCTCATGAAGAAGGCTGTGGAGGGCCGACTACGAGAAGCCGGCTGCAGCAAGGCCGGCTACGAGAAGCCGGCTCCCATAAAGCAGTCAAAGCCGTACCCGCAATGTACGCGTCCACCCTGCGATGATGAAGCGGGGCGTGGCTACAGTGGAGCCTGCCACCCCCAAAACCCGGAGCACGCCTGGTACAGTGCGCCGTATGGGTGGCCACGACCCGTCCGGCGCGGCACTGTTGCCACGGCGGCTCTGACACCGTCCACGACGGGCCGCCAGCGTGGCTCCCGAGGCGATGGGCCCCTTCGGGCAGAGAGATACCAAAGGCGGCCGCACCTCCTCTCAAGCCGGCAAGATAGAGGGCCGGCTTCCCATAGCCGGCCTGCCACCTTCCTCGAAGGAGACGCCCATTAAGGAGACAAGATACGGCGGGGCTACAGTAATCGCCCGCCAGGGCGGCGGTATTGTAGCCACACTTACCCCGACCAAGCCTGTGTCAACCGCACGGAGTAACAGTAACCAGCCACCGACCAGGCCCTGGCCGGTGGGGCCTACTTGTCGACCAAGGAGCCGGCAGCCGACGGGACCCACCAGTCGGCGGGCCCCAGTAGCCGGCGCAGAAGCCGGCAAGCACAGTCACAGACAGCTGGGCCCCGCGCCCAGCTGGATTACCATTGTATCCCCGAGGGGTAGGCCTATATAAACCCCCCGGTGCACCCATGCAAAGGGTTGGACTCTCAAGTTAGACCTAGACACCATACAAGGAGAGGAAGCAAGCTAGCTGAGCCCTTCTTCCTCCTTCCACCCAAAACAGCTCAAGGAGCATTGTGTAGCTACTTGTTCATATAGTAACCATGCGGAGACCCCGCAGAGCAGCAGTAGGGGTGTTATCTCCCCGGAGAGCCCTGAAGCTGGGTAAGATTCGCCGGCGTGCATGTCTTCGCCTTATCCCGTTTCCAGGCACCGGCGATGTTTTATTGGCTCCCACAATGATAAGCCACCCGTTGGCATATGTCGCACCTACCACCCGACATTTGGCGCCCACCGTGGGGCCAGGTGCACCGTCGTCCGGAGACCTGTTCTAGACGGGAACCCTTTTCCTCCCTCGCGAGCGTAGCCAGCCCGGCTCGCCCGATGGCGCTTGCCACGACGCGCTGCATGGCATCGCCAACATCTGCGCGGCGAGCAGCCTCGCCGACCTCTTCGACAAGGCCCGCATCTCCGACGAGCTTGCCTCCGATGCGGGCACCGACCACCTCGCCAACCTCCTCGGCCAGCTTCACGTCTCCAGTGAGCCCGCTGCGGATTTGGAGTCGGTTGGCTCCACCGACCCGATGCCTGTCGACTCCGACACGGCATCCTACGACACCTTCCCCACCAATGTCACGATCTACAACGACCCGCTCCCTCCAGCCGGCGATCGCGATACTGCCGCTGCTGAGGTGATGGTTATCGGCCACGACAGCCCGACTGACGAGGGCGCCCGCGATGCCCCGCGCGCGGCGGCCCATGACTTGTCCGCCCCCCTTCCGGCTGACGCCAATGACGAAGTACTGGAGGCGCGCCGCCTCGCCCTCCTCGCGGAGGGCCGGCGGCTGGCCTCCGTAAGAAGCCTCACCGAGGCCTACTAGCGCGAAGCTGACCGCGGCGCCTTCGGCACGCCGGCTCCGACTGGACCAGGCCGGGCTGGTGCTGTCAGGCAACGCGGCGCCATCATCGCCGACACGCTTGGAGTCGATCGCCCAGTCTACGCCACTCCGCTCGAGAACCTGCGCGCCGCCTAGGCGGCCGTAGACGAGCTGGACGGCTTGGAAGCCGAAGACCTCCCCCACATGATGCGGCGCATACAACAACTAATTGACGCGGCCGCTAGGCGGCACGAAGCCGACGCGTGCGCGGGGAGCCCTCCCCCGCGCCGCGACCACGGCGCGACTTCCCGATCGCCGACTACGAGCAACACTCGCGCGCGGTGCGAGAAAGAGCCGGTTTCCAGCCGAAGCCGGACCCAAATCTCCATCGAGCGAGATGCGGACGGCCGCCCCCGAGCCATGGAATGGCGGGGCACCCCGCCTCCGCCTCGAGCTCGTGGAGAGAGATACCCCACCCCGCCTCCAGTGGCGCACCCGACTCTCAGCGGCCGGCTTGGTCGCCGCGAAGGAGTTGGCGAGAACGACGCCCGCCACCGGATCGACCGCCTGGCCAGATCCCTGGCGCTGGAAGAAGAAGACGATGTCAGCCCGCCTTGCTTTGGCCCCCGCATCCGCGACGAGCCCTTCCCCAAAGGGTTCTCGCTCCCAAGAGACACGCCCAAGTACAACGGCTCGGTGAAGCCGGAAGACTGGCCGACCGACTACTCCACAGCCGTCAGCATCGCCAATGGCAACCGGCGCGTTGCCCTGAAGTACGTGCCCCTCATGCTGCAGGGCACGGCACGAACTTGGCTTAACAGCCTCAAGCCTCTTAGCATCAACAGCTGGGTAGATTTCACTGAAGCCTTCATTCGCAACTTCACCAGCACCTACAAGCGGGCTCCCAAGCCCAGACAGCTCTCCCTGTGCGTACAGGGCCCAGCCGAGTCCACTCGCGACTACCTCACGCGTTGGGCCGAGCTCCGCAACTCCTGCGAAGGGGTGCACGAGGTGCAAGCCATTGAATACTTCGCTTCCGGGTGCCGAGAGGGCACCCTCCTCAAGCACAAGCTTCTCTGCGACGAGCCGACTACCCTTGACGAGCTCCTGAACATCGCCGACAAGTACGCCACGACCGACTCCTCGATGAAGACCGAGCTCCGGGTGGACGCGTCCGGAAAAGTGCTCAATCCGGCACGCCAAGCACCGGCTGGAGATGCCGGCCGACGCCAACACCAGAATGATCAGAAGCGCAAAGGCCCTGCGCCGCCTCCCGCTAGCCGGCAGGTGGCCACGGTCGAAGATGCGCCGCCTGAGGGGCGGCCCGCGCCTAAGAAGCCCAAGGGCGGCCGGCCGGCTTGGCAGCCGGCCTTCTCCTACGAGCAAACCCTTGATGCCCCATGCAAGTTCCATAGCGGCGCGAAGCCGTCCAACCATACGAACCGAAAGTGCAACTGGCTCGCCCGAATCTCCAAGGGCGAAGGGCTCACGCCGACTCCGCCTGCCGGCCCGCCGCCTCTGGCTCCACCGCCCAAGGTCGCTCGGCCCGCGGTTGACGCCGTGCAGGATGAGTTCCCCGACGAGCAAGCATCTTACGTTGTCTTTACGAGCCAGCCCGAAGACCGGCGCAGCAAGCGCCGAGAGCAACAAGAAGTCAATGTGGCCGCCACCAACCCAGCCGGCCACATGCATTGGTCAGAGAAATCCATCAGCTGGAGCCGGGCCGACCACCCAGAGGTGATGCCATCCCCCGGCTCCTACGCTTTGGTCCTGGAGGCCACCCTTGCGACGGACACGCGTGCCGCGCGCTTCTCCCGCGTGCTGATCGACGGTGGAAGCAGCATCAACATCCTGTACCGCGACACCATGGAGAAGCTGGGTGTCAAGGCGAAACATCTTGTGCCGACTCGAATGGTGTTTCATGGCATCGTACCCGGTTTGTCCTGCGCCCCCATCGGCAAGATCAAGATCGATGTACTCTTTGGGGGCAAGGATCATTTCCGCCGGGAAGCAATCTGGTTCGAGGTGGTGGACCTAGAGAGCCCTTACCACACCTTGCTTGGCCGACCCGCCTTGGCCAAGTTCATGGCGGTCCCCCACTACGCATACCTCAAGATGAAGATACCAAGCTCCAAGGGCGTCATCACCATCGCCGGCGACTACAAGAAGTCCGCCGACTGCGCCGCGGCCAGCAGCCGGTTGGCCGAATCCCTCGTGATTGCCGGAGAGAAGAAGACGCTGGACAGGGTCGTGGCCCTGGCCAGCAAGCAGCTAAACCAGCCCGCCGACTCCAAGGAGTATGACGCCCAAGGATCTTTCCAGCCGGCCAAGGAGACCAAGAAGATACAGCTCGACCCCGAGCACCCCGAGAGGTTTGCCATCATTGGGGCGAGCCTAGACAGCAAATAGGAAGGCGAGCTCGTCGATTTCCTCCGTGAGAATCGGGATATCTTTGCATGGTCCCCCAAGGACATGCCGGGTGTTCCGAAGGATTTCGCCGAGCACAAATTACATGTGCGGGAGGACGCCAAACCAGTCAAGCAGCCTCTCCGCCGACTGTCAGAGGAGAAGAGAAGGATCGTAGGGAGGAGATAGCCCGGCTTCTTGCAGTCGGCTTCATCATGGAAGTTTTCTTCCCCGAGTGGCTCGCGGACCCGGTTCTCATGCTAAAAAAGAATAACAAGTGGCGCATGTGTATAGATTACACAAGCCTCAACAAAGCCTGCCCAAAAGATCCCTTCGCTCTTCCCAGAATTGACCAAGTGATAGACTCCACAGCCGGATGCGAGCTGTTGAGCTTTTTGGATGCTTACTCGGGATACCACCAGATAAAGCTGAACCCGGATGACCAACTGAAGACCGCCTTCATTATGCCGTTTGGAGCCTTCTGCTACCTGACCATGACGTTCGGCTTGAGGAATGCTGGCGCCACTTTTCAGCGTTGCATGCAGAAGTGCCTCCTCACGCAGCTCGGCAAAAATGCCCACGTCTATGTGGATGATGTCGTGGTGAAGACGGAGAAGCGCGGCACTCTGCTGGAAGACCTGAAGGAGACATTCGAGAACCTGCGTCGGTTCCGAATCAAGCTCAACCCCGAGAAATGCATGTTCGGAGTGCCAGCCGGCCAGCTCCTAGGTTTTCTGGTCTCCGAACGCGGCATCGAGTGCAACCCTGTGAAGATCAGGGCCATCAAGAGGATAGCGGTCCCAACCAAGCTTCGAGAGATCCAGAAGTTCATCGGGTGCCTGGCCTCTCTGAACCGCTTCATCAGCCGGCTTGGAGAGAAAGCTCTCCCTCTCTACCGCCTCATGAAGAAGAGCACTCACTTCGAGTGGAATGACCAGGCCGACCAAGCTTTCCACGAGCTGAAGAAAATGCTGGCCACACCGCCTGTCTTGGCGGCACCGACTGAGAAAGAGCCCATGCTCCTTTATATTGCCGCCACTAGCCGGGTGGTCAGCACTGTCATTGTGGTCCAACGCCCCGAAGAAGGCCGAGCCCGGCCGGTCAAGAGGCCGGTTTATTACCTGAGTGAGGTGCTGTCCGCCTCGAAACAGAACTACCCGCACTACCAGAAGATGTGCTACGGCGTGTACTTCACTGCCAAGAAGCTGAAGCCGTACTTTCAAGAACATCGTGTCACGGTCGTATGCACTGCCCCGCTGGCCGAGATCATAGGCAGCCGGGATGCATCCGGCCGGGTGGCTAAGTGGGCCATAGAGCTGGTCCCTTACACGATCTTTTACCAACCCCGCACCGCCATCAAGTCACAAGCACTGGCCGACTTCCTCATCGACTGGGCTGAGACCCAGTACTTACCGCCAGCTCCTGACTCCACCCATTGGCGAATGCACTTTGACGGATCCAAGATGCGCACCGGCTTGGGAGCCGGCGTCGTCCTTACCTCTCCTAAGGGCGACAAGCTCAGATACACGCTGCAGATCCACTTTGCCGCCTCCAACAATGTAGCCGAGTACGAAGCGCTCATACACGGGCTCCGGCTTGCCAAGGAACTCGGCATCCGCCGGATCCTGTGCTATGGCGAATCAGATTTGGTGGTTCAGCAATCTTCTAGCGACTGGGACGCCAAGGACGCAAACATGGCTAGCTACAGCTTCCTAGTACAGCAGATCAGTGGATACTTCGATGGATGTGAATTCCTCCATGTACCGCGAGCCGACAACGAGCCAGCAGATGCCCTGGCCCGAATAGGCTCCACGCGGCAAGCAATACCAACTGGCGTCACCCTACAGCGCCTCCTCAAGCCATCCATCAAGCCGTCTCCGGAATCCGACTCCATCTTCATGCCGCCTAACCCCGATGGGGCCGGGTCCGGCTCGAAGAATCAAGCAGTCGGCCCGGGGACTTCAATACTCGGCTCGGGGGCTGCGGTAGCCGGCTCGGGGACTGCCGCACCCGGCTCGGGGACGGCGGTACCCGGATCGGGGACGGCGGTACCCGGCTCGGGGACTGCGGTAGCCGGCCCGGGGACTTCTTCAGCACAGCAAGCGGCGGCTGATTCCAGCACTTCATTACCCAGCCCGCCCACCCTGGTGGCTGTAGCCACTTTGGCGGCAGGGGAAGTCGCAGCTCCATCATGGGCCCAAACCATCCGCAACTTTCTGGTGAACCAAGATCTGCCGGCTGACGAAACCGAAGCGAGACAAGTCCAACGTCGAGCCGGAGCATACACAATCATCAACAGAGAGCTTGTCAAGCGCAGCGTCACCGGAGTCTTACAGCGATGCATCGAGCAGGAGAAAGGCATTGCAATCCTCAGAGATATACACCAAGGAGAGTGCGGCCACCACGCCGCATCAAGATCACTTGTCGCCAAAGCCTTCCGCCACGGTTTCTTCTGGCCGACTGCTTTGGACGACACCAAAGAGCTAGTCAAACACTGCAAAGGCTGCCAGCTTTTCAGCTCCAAGCAACACATGCTGGCTTCGGCACTCAAGACCATTCCCATCACCTGGCCCTTTGCCGTCTGGGGACTAGATATGGTGGGCCCATTCAAGACGGCACGCGGTGGCATGACGCATTTTCTCGTCGCCATCGACAAATTCACCAAGTGGATTGAGGCGAAGCCGATCAAGAAGCTGAATGGGCCGACTGCGGTCACTTTCATTGCAGATATAACAACCCGGTACGGCGTACCGCACAGCATCATCACCGACAACGGCACGAATTTTGCCAAAGGTGCCTTGGCACAGTCTGCGCGGCACAAGGTATCCGGCTGGACCTTGGGTCAGTCGCCCACCCGCAGTCAAACGGCCAAGTGGAGCGAGAAAATGGCCTCATCTTGTCCGGCATCAAGCCCCGACTGGTCGTACCTCTCGAGCGTTCAGCCGGCTGTTGGCTCGATGAGCTGCCGGCTGTCCTATGGAGTCTGCGTACTACCCCAAACAGATCAACCGGCTTCACTCCTTTCTTCCTTGTATATGGTGCCGAGGCAGTCATCCCAACAGACATCGAGTTCGACGCGCCTCGGGTAACCATGTACACGGAAGCGGAAGCCAAAGAAGCAAGAGAAGACGGCGTCGACCTGTTGGAAGAAGGTCGGCTGTTAGCCCTCAGCCGGTCTGCCATCTACCAGCAGGGTTTGCGCCGCTACCACAGCCGGAGGGTCCGACCAAGATCCTTCCAGGAGGGTGACCTTGTGCTCCGGCTGATCCAGCGAACAGCCGGCCAGCACAAGCTCGCAGCCCCCTGGGAGGGCCCCTTCGTCGCGCAGAAGCCAAAGGCACGTAAGAGAGACGACTCCAGCAAGGAGTCGGAACGACCATGGAATGCCAATCTTCTTCGGAAATTTTACAGTTAAAAGGCAGTATGTATCACGTCCACTTTTGTATTAAGTATGAAACAATAGGCTCCCCGAGGAGGACTCAGGGACTGCCATCTTTTATTTTATGAATGAAAGTTATCATGCGTATGATATCACCTGTTCATTTATTTTGTCCGGCACCGGGTTCGATGAGTCGGCCCGGGGACCAGCCGACTGGAGTTATATTAGGAGCCCTACCCGCGGTCAGACAAGTAATGTCCTGACACCCACGGTTGGCTCTTGCCAAAATCGTAGTTCGAAGAACCGACTGCCCAGCTGGCAAGAGTCATAAGCCGGAAAGGGTGCGCACACGAAAAATGGCTAGGGACTAACGGGCTTATATATAACAAAAGCCGGCTTGCCGCCTCCCGCCGACCGACTACCAGAGTAGCCGGCCGGCCGGCTTACATTCAGTCTGCTTCAAATCCAAGAAAGCTCGAGTACTTGCCTTCCCAAAGAGGGAAGGCGGCAAAGGAAAAAGCCTAAGGATAAAAAAGTGCACTTGAATGGAAGCCAACACATGCATACAATAATATTTAAACAAAGGACCTCCAGAGAGGTCAGCATCCAACATTGTTCGATACACCCCCAGTGGGTGGAATTGCGGAAACTTAAAATTGTTCGAAAAAGCAAAAGCAGGAACAATAGGAACGGCAGATCAAGCCGGCGGGGCCGCTGACGAGCCGGGCTGGGCGGTGGAGGCGGTCGTGCCAGCTGAAGGAGCGGCCGGCTGGCCAACTTCGGCCTGATCATCACCTCCGACAGAGGGCGCGCTCCCGCGCGGCTCGTTGCTGGAGGCACGGTCGGCTTGAGGGCGGTCGGCCGTCTCACCAGTCGGCTCGGCGTCTTCGCCATCTTCTTCCTCGTCGTCCTCACCCTCGTCGCTGGAGGCAATCTCCTCGGCCGAGTCCTCGCCTTCCGCCGGGTTCAGCCCGAACCACTCCTCCGGCTGGGCGATGCCATCATCACTGAGTTCCGGCGCGAAGACGCTGGTGTCGGTGCACTCGGCGATCATCGAGGCGCGCTGCGCGATCGTCGGCCGCACCTCCTCCAGCTCCGCGTCGGCCTCCAACCGCCAAGTCCGCAGCTGATCCAGGCTTAGCCCTGGGTACCATTCGCGGACGAACTCCAACGCACGCCCGGCTCCGAGACGGGCTGCTGACGCCTTCCAAGCCTTGAAGCGGCCGACTGCGACTTCTAGCCAGTCGACAATCCGACTTGGGGTGCGGGGAATCACCTGGCCAGGCCAGAGCGCGGCCAGCACCTGCGGCCCGGCATGTTGGAGCCGGCGGAGCATCCGATGGGCCGGCTGCAGTCGCGCTTGGATGGTGATGAGCTGCTCCGACAGCGTTCGATTTGCATCCGGCGGAATGACAACTCCAGCCTGACGGCGCGCCTCGCGATGGGCCTCGATGGCTTGGGCGGCGAGGATGGAGTGGCCGGGAAAGTAATCTGCGCAATAGTAGCAAGCACAAGTCAAAATAAAAACCTCAGGTGGCCGGCAGATGGAGGAAGAGTAAGAAAGGCAGCCTACCATCGATCAGATCTTCGATTCGGCCGAAACCTTCCTCCAGCGCCTGGCGCGTCTCAGCCCAGCTCGCCACCTTGGTCTCGAGCTCCTCCTTCAGGGCAGCCTCGCCGTCCTGCGCCTTCTTCAGGGCCGCCTTATGGCTTTTCTCCTGGTCGGCCAGTCTCTTGACCAGGCGGTCGCGCTCCTGAACCAAGTCGGCATACTCGGCGTCCCTGGCACGAAGAGCGGTCTGCACTTCGCCGAGCTCCCTCCGCAAGTCGGTGTTGGCCTCTGCATGAGCAAAAGACAAAGAGAAAAAGTCAGCAAGGGAAAGGTCGTCAAGGAAGATCCGACCCGGCTGCTCAGCAGTCGGCCCAAATCTCGGGGACTACACCCAGTGGGTGCGCTGTCGCGCCCCCACGAGAGACAGATAAAAGCAATATACTTATGTCGGCTGCTGGCCAGGTCGTCGGTCCTCCGGCTCAGCTCCCGAGCCTGGGAGTTGAAGGCGGCGGCACGAGAGTTGTGATAATCCTAAAGATCAGACAGAAAGCAGAGTTAAGATAGTCGTCGGGAAAGATCTGACCCGACTGCGCTGCAGTCGGCCCGGATCTCGGGGACTACACCCAGTGGGTGCGCTAGCGCGCCCCCATGGAAAAAATCAGAGGACCAGAGCAGTCGACAAGTAGAAAACTTACCCGGATTGCGGACCGCGTCGACAGAAACTCCTGAGTAAATTGCTGCAGGAGGGCGGCCTGAGCCTGCAGCCGGCTCGGAACCCCTTGGGCCGCCACGTTCAGCTCGCACTTCCTCCGCTGGGAGTCCACCCGGACGTGGCGGAACTGGCCGCCTCCAAGGCGTCTGCCGTCTGGCCGGCACCCGCAGCTTGGCGCGTATCCGGCGGGGCCGTGCTCCCTCCGGCGTGCTGGCTCGCCGCCAGCTGAATTTCAAGACCGGCTCCGGCCTCGGGTGCGGCCCGGGCCGGCTCCTCCGGCACCGCCGACGACTGACCGCCTTCGCCCGCTCCGGCTGGCGCTGCCGGCGGCGTCCTCTCCGCGAAGACCTCGAAGAGCTCGTCCCTCTGCACCGGCGGCTGATCGGGGGTGATCTCCTCCGCCGTGGGCAGCGGGATGTCCGGGTCCAAGGTGTGGAGGGGGATAGCGAGCAGCGGAGGCCGGCTATGCGTGCCCTCCGCCTCCGTCTCCGCGGTCGCCCGCTCCGATGGAGTCTCGGCTGCCGCGTCCGCTCACTCCGTCGCCGCCCGGGCGGCCTCCCGCTCCGCCGCCTCCCTCTCTTGTCGCGCCTCGCGGGCGTTCCGCTCCGTGGCTTCTGCAAGATCGGCGCGGGGGTCCATGCGGCGGGGCCCTGAAGATCCAGCACCCGGCCCGACCACAGAGCCGCCTGGGCCTCGCTCGAGGGAAAGCGCCGCCCTGCTCAGAAATCAGAGAAGGGTTAGAACAAAGAAGACAACAAATAACAAGCATGCAGGCGGACAAAGGGCTTACGAGGAAACCGCTGGAGGTTGCTTCACCGCCTTCCGGAAACGGGCCGCCTTCGCCGCCGCCTCGTCTCGCTTCGTCGCCACGGCGGAGGCTCTTGACTTTTTCGGCCGGCTGCCGAAGAGAGGAAGCGCGGCCCGGCGTTTCGACTTTCCGCCACCGGCAGCCGGCGCGGCGGACGAGCCCGCGCTGTGACGATCGGCTGCCGGCTGGTGGCGCGGGATTTCTTCGGCATCGGCGTCATCCGGCCAGTCGTCAAAACTGGCCGAGAGCCCCGTGCCCCCGGGCTCGGCGACGTCCCCCGTGGCCGCGTCCTCTATGGCGACCGCAGCCAAATCCGGGTCGTCGATGTCGTCTACCGTACGGTCCGGGGCATACTGGCGTTCGACTCCTGCCGCCCCGGCTGGCGGCGGAAGAAGAGGGTTCTGATAAAAAAGAGAGAAAGGGGAAGAGCCACCTGGTCAGAAGCCGGCCAACTCAAGCCGGCCGATGACAGAAAGAAGGACTTACCACGGGCGGAGGATGGGCGCGGGAGTACGGCGCATTGCCGTATTGCCAGTCGTCGGCGAGCTTAAGGTTGGCGATGTAGTTCACCATGAGCGCTACCTCGGCATGGGGCATCTACCATGTGCTCAGCCGACAAGGGTCGAAGTGGCCGCTCATCTGGCATAGCATGTGGGGCCGGCTCTGAAGGGGAAGGATCCGGCGCTCGACGAAGGCGGCCACTAAGTCGGCTCCGCGCAGGCCTTCCGATTGGATCATTACCCGAAGCCGGGCGATGGCGGCCTTCCCGGTCGGATACAAGGACTTGGACCGGAAGCCCCAAGACGGCCGCCTCCCAGCCGGCGGGCCGACTACGTAAGCCGGCAGATTAACGTAGTCTCCTTGCGGGGCTACGTTCTTGACGTAGAAATATGATTTTTGCCAGAGTTTGACCGATTGGATTAAAGGAATGTGCGGGAAGGGGTTGTTGTCGCTTGACCTCTTCATCGCGATGAAGGCCCCGCAGGGGGCGGGCACGCCGGCGGAGACGGTGCCGAGCTTGTTTTGGAAGAGCTCCGCCCAAAGCTCCAGCGTGGGCCGCACTCCCAAGTAGCCTTCGCAGAGAGAGAAGAAGGCCGACAGCTGCATCACCGCGTTGGCTGTGAGGTGATGCGGCTGGAGATGGTAGAATTCGAGGAAGGAGCGCATGAAGCCACTCGCCGGGAAGCCGAAGCCACGCAAGAAATGCGTGCGGAAGACGACGCGCTCGCCTTCCTCTGGCGCCGGTGAGATCTCCGCCTCCGGCGCCAGACGAGCCTGCACGAGGTTGGCGGCGGGCAGGCGCCGGGTCTGGCGGAGAAACTCGATGTGGTCTTCATGGATGTTGGACCCGTCCCACGAGCTTGACAGCGCCATGGACATGGTGGCGTGGGCGGGCTGCGACGGGAGGCTGCGTCGGGCGCGAAGGAAGAAGAAAGGAAAGAAGAGCAAGGAGGGACGGGGAGCGGGGGAGCGGGCAAGCCTTTGTCTCTCCCCCTCCCCCTCCTACTTGTAGGCTCGTGCGCCGGAGCCGAGGAGGCGCGGCGTGGGGGATCGTGGGGATCGAGTGTGCCCATCTCCCCCACGCCCCGCGTTAATTGCGCTCCTTGAAGACACGAAGAAACGGTCGCGGGGAGGCGAGCAGTCCCCTCGGGCCACAGAAGATCTGCGCCCGGGCCGAGGCCAAGGAGTGGCGGGCCCGGGCCTGCGGCAGCGTCCCGTCGCGCGCATGCGACAGCAGGACTTCTCCGCCACGTGCCCGTCATGGGGCCCGCGGCCAGCCCGCGGGTCAACCACAGTCATATTAATAAACAAGAAAGCTCTCCGAAGTCGGCCTACGACGGCGAGGTCGGCTCCTCAGGGTATGAAGCTGACCAAGCTTCTCGTCCCTCTGTCCGCCATGAAGCTCGCCCAGCTTCGGGGACTACTGTCGGAGTAAATAGCCATGGGTAGCCCAGCCGGCTTCCCCTGGCCCATCAGAAAAAATTACGAGCCCGTCCGGCTCTCAAGAAGACTCAAGACCTGGGCCGCCTCCCCCCTTGCCGACTATCTTCCTGGCCGGCTTCGGGGGCGGCCCGCCCTTTTACCCTCATGAAGAAAGCTGTGGAGGGCCGACTACGAGAAGCCGGCTGCAGCAAGGCCGGCTACGAGAAGCCGGCTCCCATAAAGCAGTCAAAGCCGTACCCGCAATGTATGCGTCCACCCTGCGATGATGAAGCGGGGCGTGGCTACAGTGGAGCCTGCCACCCCCAAAACCCGGAGCACGCCTGGTACAGTGCACCGTACGGGTGGCCACGACCCGTCCGGCGCGGCACTGTTGCCACGGCGGCTCCGACGCCGTCCATGACGGGCCGCCAGCGTGGCTCCCGAGGCGATGGGCCCCTTCGGGCAGAGAGATACCAAAGGCGGCCGCACCTCCTCTCAAGCCGGCAAGATAGAGGGCCGGCTTCCCATAGCCGGCCTGCCACCTTCCTCGAAGGAGACACCCATTAAGGAGACAAGATACGGCGGGGCTACAGTAATCGCCCGCCAGGGCGGCGGTACTGTAGCCACGCTTACCCCGACCAAGCCTGTGTCAACCGCACGGAGTAACAGTAACCAGCCACCGACCAGGCCCTGGCCGGTGGGGCCTGCTTGTCGACCAAGGAGCCGGCAGCCGGCGGGACCCACCAGTCGGCGGGCCCCAGTAGCTGGCGCAGAAGCCGGCAAGCACAGTCACAGACAGCTGGGCCCCGCGCCCAGCTGGATTACCATTGTATCCCCGGGGGGTAGGCCTATATAAACCCCCCGGTGCACCCATGCAAAGGGTTAGACTCTCAAGTTAGACCTAGACACCATACAAGGAGAGGAAGCAAGCTAGCTGAGCCCTTCTTCCTCCTTCCACCCAAAACAGCTCAAGGAGCATTGTGTAGCTACTTGTTCATATAGTAACCATGCAGAGACCCCGCAGAGCAGCAGTAGGGGTGTTATCTCCCCGGAGAGCCCTGAAGCTGGGTAAGATTCGCCGGCGTGCATGTCTTCGCCTTATCCCGTTTCCAGGCACCGGCGATGTTTTATTGGCTCCCACAATGATAAGCCACCCGTTGGCATATGTCGCACCTACAACCCGACATCATTCGAGGAACATGAAGCGTGAAGACTTTTGCTTTCGTAGTTTCATTTTCTCTTTCTTGAGTCATAGGAAACACCGTACTGTTAAAGGGGGTCGGGAAATACTAAGGAAAATTTTCCAAGTGGTGCTCAACTCAAATCCTACACCTACCAATCCCTTCGAGTGAAGCCATTGGAAATCTCATACAGCTCAGTCAAATTTCTTCAGTGACAGAGACGAAGTTCTTCTAGTCTCTGAGGAATTTGTTCTGACTGAGGAGTTAGGAATTCGCCAGTGCGGATTGCCTACTCAGTGAGGAACATGATAGCCCTGAGGAATTTGATACTCAAAATTCCGACCGTTGTTGTGCTATGCGCAAGCTGTCCCAAAATATCTACCCACCTAACGGTGATATCATTGAAGGGCATTTATGTCTTATCATGTCTGGCTGCTCCCTAGGCTATAAATAGCCGCCCCCTACAACCACTAGTTGGTTGGCTGCTCCGAGAGAAACTGACACTTGTCATTTGAGAGCATCCCATCCTCCGAGGACTTTGAGTGAAAATCATCAAGTGAGGAAAACCCAAAACCCAAACACCTACAAACCCAAAGTGATTGAGCATCACTGAAGAGATTGATCCTGCGTGGATCCAACGCTTGTTACCTTTGAAGACTGTGCATCTTCCAGACGGTTAGGCGTCATGGTCTAGAGCATCCAAGAGGAAATTGTGGATCGTCGAGTGACCAAGTCTGTGAAGGTTTGGAAGTCACCTGAAGACTTACCACGAGTAATTGGGCGAGGTTTGTGTGACCTTAGCTCAAGGGGAATACGGTGAGGACTAAGTGTCCTGAGCTGCGTGTTCAGGACTGGGTGTCCGGGACTGTGTGTCCTCAGGTTTAAATACATAGCCGCCCTAACTAGACGTACAACTGTCACAACAGTTGGAACTGGTCTACCAAATCATTGTCTTCACCAAGCTACCTAGTTCCATTTCCTCAACCCTTTCATTTCCTCATTTATGTGCTGTGTGTTTGTTCATATCTGTTTGAAGACTTTGACTGAAGACTTTCTCTATTTCCTTAGTTCAATTTCTTCAGTCTATTTGTCTTCATTCTATGTTATCCTGTATTTACGCTTTCTGTACTCTATGCTTGTTATCATTTCACCATGAAGACCAAGCTCATGCACTGTTATGTTTACTTCTGAGTACTTATTCCGCTGCAAGTAGTTCTACACTCAGGAATTTCCTTACCCTGAAATTCCTCAGTGAAGAATTCATAAAAATCGCCTATTCACCCCCCTCTAGTCGATATAACGCACTTTCAGCAACACCTCACCCCCTTTTAATAGTATTGGCTTTTCCTATGGACTCAATGTGATCTTGGATCACTAAAAGTAAAATGTAGAGTCTTGTGCTTTGAGCTTGAGCCAATCTTTTGTCCTTAGCATTTTGAGGGGTCCACTTTCTAATCCATGCCATTGCCAATCATCGAGCTTTCCTGAAATATTTATCTTAAAATAGCATTAGCTCAATGAGCTATATGTTGTTAGGAATTACCAAAACCACCCAGGGATAGTTGCACTTTCAATGCTAAATTCCTTATTGCAAAAGAACGTCACGTTATATTGCCCCTTGTGATAGCAACCTTTATTATGCAGTCTGTTGCTTTACCATCACAAGTTCGTACAATGCTCAATTTTCTCTTACACTTTTAGAAGCAATTTTTATCGCCTTATTGCACTGATGACAACTTACTTGAAGGATCTTGCTCAATCCTTAGGTAGGTATGGTGTACTCTTGAAAATAAGATTTGGGTTTAAGGGTTTTTGGATGCACAAGTAGTATCTCTACTTGGTGCGGAATTTTTGGCTGGCAAAGATGGGGGGCAAGCACCACATGTTGAAGGATCTATGACAATATAACTTCTATGTGAATATGAACAAACATAAATCATTATGTTGTCTTCCTTGTCCAACGTCAACAATTTTGGCATATAATATTTTGATGGGGGCTCACAATCACAAAAGATTTCTATGATAGTGTATTTATATGTGAAAGTTCTCTTCCTTATACTAATTATTCGTGAATTGCTTGTATGACCAATATTGTGATTGTCAAGCCTCAAAAGATTTCACTTTCTAAATTCAATGTGAAGCTACCACTAGGCATGATATGATTTCAACTTCATGACATTCAATTTATTCAACAATTTACTCATAGGATATAAGTGAAGCACAAGATTAATGACATAGAAAAGAGCTTCGTTGACGGGGTGTGAATGCCGCTTACTTGGCCTCTCTGGAAACTATTTGAGGACTCTATTTTATTTTAAAACTTTCAGATCTAAGTACTTTATTAAAACAACAAGCAAACCAAAATAAAATGACATTCCAAGGATAGCACAACTCATGTGAAGAAGGAAAAAATTAGGCTGAATCGGTACTAACCGATAATTGTTGGTGAAGAAAGGTGGGATGCCTACCGAGGCATCCCCAAGCTTAGATGCTTGAGACTTCTTGAAATATTATCCTGGGATGCCCTGGGCATCCCCAAGCTTGAGCTTCTGTGTCTCCTTAATTCTTCTCATACCGTGGTTTTCCTAAATCACAAAAAGCTTCATTCACACAAAACTCAACAAGAACTCATGAGATAAGTTAGTATAAACCAATGCAAAAACCTTATCATTCTCTTCTATAGCAAATCACTAAAATTATTATTCAACATTCCATACTAAATGCCTCTACAGATTTAATATTCCTATCCTCAAATAGAATCATTAAACAAGCAAACATATGCAAACAATGCAAACATAACAACAATCTGCCAAAACAGTATAGTCTGTAAAGAATGCAAGAGTATCAATAATTCCCTAACTCCAAACATTATGGAAATTTACCACACTGTAGAAAATTTACTAGAGCTCCTTTTGCAAAAAGTTTCTACATTTTATCACATTCCAAATTTTCTAGGGAATTTTTGCAACAGCGGTAAACTTTCTGTGTTCAAGCAGCAACATGTATACTTGCAAAATAAGCATAGTAAAGGTTATCATTGCCACTTTTATTGAAATAAAAGATGCAAAACATTATTCTAAATAACAGCAAGCGAATCCTAACAAAATAAAATGACTGTAAGATCCCAAATTTTCAATTTGGAATGTTATACATAGCTCATCATATGCATATCATATTTTATTTGCATGTCGTTTGCGATCCTAGAGATCCTAAGCAACTCAAGGACACACGGAGAGAGTTGGGGATTTCACCATTTTCATATTTGATTTTTTTCTCAAATTTGAAAAGAGGATCACTTTGGTTTTAAATTTTTTCTCTCCGAAACATTTCCAATATAAAAATAAAAGAGAGGAGATAAAAGGACTTCTCCAAAATAATATAAATATTGGAGGAAAAATGATAAAATTATTTTATTTGGGATTTTATTGTTATTTTATTTGAATTAGAAAAATATGCATTTTTCAAATTGCATTTTTAGGCCAGAAAAATGTTCACTTTGTTCTAAATATTTTATTTAGACGGTGAAAATTGTTTTGGGCATTTTTAGAATTTTTTATATTTATTTAAGATTTTCTTCGGCAGAATTATTTAAAAAAAACGTGTCGCCCGACTGGGCCAATGGCCCAGCCGAGCCGGGCCAAGCCCAACCAACGCCATCGCCTCCCACAGCCGTGCGAGCGCCGGACTCCCGCTGGAGTCCGGGTCGGCCTCGGCGTCCGTGCCCCTCGCGCAAGCCACCCGCCGCCCCCGAGGCCTTTATAAGTCGCGCCGCCACCGCCCCTCTCCACCTCGTCCCGCCCCGCCGCCTGCAGCCCGCCACCAACGCCACCGCAGCCGCCCACCGCCGTCGCCGCCGCTGCAGCTCGCGTCGCCGCACGCTGCTGTGTTGCCGCGCCGTCGCTCGACGCCGCTGCCGCTGCCGCCTCGCCGTGCCGTGCCGCGTCCGCTAACCCCACACCACCCCACCTCGTCGGAAGTCGCTGCCATTCGGATCCGCCGCCGCTGGTTTTTTTCCGCTTCTCTTCGGTTTATTTCGGTAAACCCTAGGTCTAAATCGGTTTTCTCGGTTTAGATCTATTCCACGGACGTTCATTCGTTTAGTTCTTGTAACGAACGAATTCGTTCGTTTGTCTCTATTAGTGGACGTTCGTCCAATAGATTTTTCTTTTTCTGTTTTATATTCGCCAGGGACCTATCCGTGATTTCTTTTATCACAGATTAGCCCCTGATCTTCAAACCCTCGCAACTTTTCAACTGTTCGTCCAAATCCAGTGAAACCAACGCCAAAATCTTCGTCTCAAAGCCCTCTTTCCAGTTAATCAACTTGAACATGATTTTGACAATTTAAAATTTGGTTTCAAGCATATTTCAATTCGAAATTCTTTTGATTGTAGTTTTAGTTCCGTAGCTCTGATTCGATTGATTCTTTTCGCAAATCGAAGCTCTTCATTTGAACTTTCAGTTTGGACTTTCTTATTTGAGTTTTACCCTTACATCTATGTTTGAGTTCTTATCTATGCTATTGTTTGTTTGTGTTAGAATTTCTGGAGTGTGAAATGTGGTACTACGAGTCTCTAGGGTTTGCAGATCGTCAGGAAGGCAAGTAACACTTTGATCATACCTCTTTATCACCCAGTTTTTATGCATTGGTTTAAACCCTCAAACATTGCATGAGTAGGATCTATTAACATGTGGGTATTGGGAAGTAGATGATTAGGTAGAACCTATTGCCATTTTACTATCAAACCCTGGGAGTTACTTATACGTTATGCTCATAGACGTGGATTGGTTGAGTGTATCCATGACAGATGTGAGTGTTGTTAATTAAGGGTTAACTTAAGGTGGCTACGTAAATACACATCCGGGTGGATTG
The DNA here is from genome assembly GCA_034509565.1 of Triticum monococcum. Lineage (NCBI taxonomy): Eukaryota > Viridiplantae > Streptophyta > Magnoliopsida > Poales > Poaceae > Triticum > Triticum monococcum. Next base: position 392,732,204 of record CM067841.1, read on the forward strand.
GTTGCCGGCACCTGGAGAATCCAGTGTTGACCTAGGATATCCCGGAGTACCCCTGTGATCATCCTATGGTTCTTCACCCAAGCTCAAAGGGGTCATAAGATTATACATGCTAGAAACTTCCATCTGCAGCCACAAGCCATTATGGGCTCCAGCATAGTTGAGTATGTTGCGTGACCTCTTTCAGTGGTAGGCTAGAAAATGTAGGGGAAAGTAGGTGTAACTATCTACCGAGAGTAAAGAATTAATGCTTCTGAAAGATTGTGTCTCGGTCATCTGTTTGTCAAACACCATGTAGTGCGAGAAAACCAACGGAGGAGATCGATTCTTGTGGGGAAAAGTGCGCAAACCTCTGCAGAGTGTACAAACTAATCATGGTTAGCTGTGTCCCCGGTTATGGACATCTTGAGTATTTGGTTCTTGGATTATCATGTTTATCTCATCACCCTAAATTAATTTGTTGGGTTATTATACTGCTTAATTGGGATTGAGTTGGAGGAACCTTCTCAATGTTTATCAACTACCGTGATAGTTAAACAAAATATATTCCTTTGTTGTAGGGAAAATTGGCTTTTCGCAAAAACCTATTAACCATAGAGCCTCCACCAGCCAAATATGCATATAGTATTAGCTATTACCTGTTCATTGCTCTACAGTGTTATTTTCCCAGCATATTCCATGTGTTGACCCGTTTTCGGGCTACAACGTATTATGTTGCAGATCTTTCAGACGAAGAGTAAGGTGCGCTAGGCCGTTGTTGTGCACTCAGTTATGCCGTTGGAGTTGATGGACTCTTCCAAGCCTTTCGTTGTTATCTTATTTAGAATGCCTTAAGCCATATTATTGTATTAAGTTCTCTCTTGAGACTATCGATGTAATAAGTGTGTGATTGCTACTCTGTTATAAATCCTTTGAAGTACTGTGTGTGTCAGCATTACCGATCCAGGGATGACACTTATGCACAAAGATTTGACCGTTTGAGGTAGGATCGCTGCAAGATAGTATAAGAGCCCACGCTGATTGTAGGACGCGACCACTAAGATTAGCCATAGGTCACTCTTCTCTACTCATTTCTGACTCCTCTCCATTTTCCACTCTATAGATGGCGGAATCAAGGAACAAGTTTGCTCAACCGGATGAAGATATGATGACCCACAAGTGTAGGGGATCTATCGTATCCTTTTCGATAAGTAAGAGTGTCAAACCCAACGAGGAGCAGAAGGAAATGATAAGCGGTTTTCAACAAGGTATTTTCTACAAGCACTGAAATTATCAGCAACAGATAGTTTTGTGATAAGGTAATTTGTAACGGGTAACAAGTAATAAAAGTAAATAAAGTGCAGCAAGATGGCCCAATCCTTTTTGTAGCAAAGGACAAGCCTGGACAAACTCTTATATAAAGTAAAGCGCTCCCGAGGACATATGGGAATTATCGTCAAGCTAGTTTTCATCACGTTCATATGATTTGCGTTCTGTACTTTGATAATTTGATATGTGGGTGGACAGGTGCTTGGGTGCTATCCTTCCTTGGACAAACATCCCACTTATGATTAACCCCTGTTGCAAGCATCCGCAACTACAACTGAAGTATTAAGGTAAACCTAACCATAGCATGAAACATATGGATCCAAATCAGCCCCTTACAAAGCAACGTATAAACTAGGGTTTAAGCTTCTGTCACTCTAGCAACCCATCATCTACATATTACTTCCCAATGCCTTCCTCTAGGCCCAAACAACGGTGAAGTGTCACGTAGTCAACGTTCACATGACACCACTAGAGGAAAGACAACATACATCTCATCAAAATATCGAACAAATACCAATTCACATGACTACTTATAGCAAGACTTCTCCCATGTCCTCAGGAACAAATGTAACTACTCACAAAGCATATTCATGTTCATAATCAGAGGGGTATTAATATGCATAATGGATCTGAACATATGATCTTCCACCAAATAAACCAACTAGCATCAACTACAAGGAGTAATCAACACTACTGGCAACCCACAAGTACCAAGCTGAGACTTAGAGGCAAAGATTGGATACAAGAGATGAACTAGGGTTTGAGATGAGATAGTGCTGGTGAAGATGTTCATGGCGATTGACCCCTCCCGATGAGAGGATCGTTGGTGATGATGACGGTGATGATTTCCCCCTCCCGGAGGGAAGTTTCCCCGGCAGAACAGCTCTGCTGGAGCCCTAGATTGGTTCCGCCAAGGTTCCGCCTCGTGGCGGCGGAGTTTCTTCCTGAAAGAATTCTTATGATTTTTTTTCTCCACGAAAGACTCCATGTAGCCAAAGATGGGCATCAGAGGGCTGCCAGGGGGCCCACGAGGCAGGGGCACGCCCAGGGGGTAGGGCGCCCCCCCACCCTCGTGGATGGTGGGTGGCCCCCCTCTGGTACTTCTTTCGCCCAATATTTTTTATATATTCTGAAACGTGCTCCCATGATGTTTCAGGACTTTTGGAGATGTGCAAAATAGGTCTCTAATATTTGCTCCTTTTCCGGCCCAGAATTGCAACTACCGGCATTCCCCCTCTTCATGTAAACCTTGTAAAATAAGAGAGAATAGGCATAAGTATTGTGACATAATGTGTAATAACAGCCCATAATGCAATAAATATCGATATAAAAGCATGATGCAAAATGGATGTATCAAGATACACCCTTTGGATGACACTTGAAGGAAGTCACTAGGTACCTGAACATCGGAATACCAAGCTTCACCTGGACCTACACCGCCACTATACCAGAAGAGGAGCATTGGATGATTCGAGTTCAAGTTCCAGGAAGGACATTCACGCCAGTTACTGAGCCCATAGAGTTTTCCTTTGATGCACCAACCTGGAGTCTAGGAAAGAGCATGGCAGCCCACATCGCCATGGGACACATCGGCGAAGTTTATCACAAGGATCTTAAGGATACCATCTACCAGATATGTGTGCACCGAGATGAGCAATGGGAGATGATCAGCACCAGGAGGGACAGATCCATTGCAGCCATCATCCAGGAGTTAAACCAGCACATTCGTCGCCAGGAGGACCAAATGTGCGCAAGCATGATAGATCTGAAGAAGTTGATGACTAGGAACATGGAGCTTGAAGAGGAACTCAAGTCTACACGCGATGGATATGAGGAGGAAATCACAATACTAGTAGAAAAGAATGACGACTTGACAAGGAAGTTAGGAGTATTCATGGGAGACCCGCGCCAGGAGGAGATGACGACCATCCCGAGGACTACATCATCATCGATGACACCGACTCTAAACCCGACAGTAGTGGAGATGATTACGAAGACGAAGCTGGAGCGTATATCATGGAGTCTTCCACCGATCAAAATTTCTAGATAACCACCATATTATTAGTAGTATTTCCCATGTATATAGTAGTAGTCCGAGTACCTTTGTAACGGTAGCTAGATCGATTGTATGCCCTTGTTTGAATTGAGTGGTGTGATATGATTGTGTTTGTCTCATGTGCATATGGGTAGTGCTTTCTCTTAGACCTCATTTCTATTCTAATCTCTCCCCTCTAAACCCATCAGATGCCTCCGAGACGTGACCCTGGATTTGCCTTCCCACCGGAGCTCACACAGTTGATCCAATAGCAGAATGCCTTGATGCAGCTACTAGTCCAGAACCAAGGCAACAACAACAACAATAACAATAACCCACCACCACCACCTCCAGTGGACAACCTAGCCCATTTTCTGAGGTTGAATCCACCGATGTTTTCCAGTAGCACCGAGTCGATTGTTGCTGATGACTGGCTATGTAGGATTGGAAGGGAGTTGACCACCGCAAGTTTCACAGATGCGGAGAAGGTGCGCTTGGCCGCACATCAATTAGATGGACCCGCAGCCTCATGGTGGGAGAATTACACAGCCACTTTTCCCATAGCTAATGTCACTTGGGATCAGTTTCAGCAAGCATTCCGCACTTCCCATGTCTCTACAGAAGCAATGAATATGAAGAAGCATGTGTTTCACAACTTACGCCAGGGAAACCGTACTGTGGGGCAGTACGTGGATGAGTTTAGCAAGTTAGCTTGTTATGCCCCAAATGATGTGGCCACAGATGCCGCGAAGCAGGAGAAGTTTATGGAAGGACTGAATGATGAGTATGCAGTTGATGGTGGCAACATTCACTAACTACCAGGAGTTGGTAGACCGGGCCCTGATGATTGAAAGGAAACAGCAACAGATAGAGAGCCGCAAATGGAAGTATGGACAGGGGAAGTACAATTCTGGAGCTCAGCAAAAGCCTCGCTTTACCCCTAGCTCTGGAGGTTATACCCATAACCATGGAGGCCATACTCACAATGGAGGAAGTTCACATAACCACAGTGGCCCCAAGAATGGGAATGGAAATGGAGGAAGCAGCAGCCAGAACCGTTCCAACCCCTCTACACCTGCCAAGAAGGATCTAAGTCACATTACTTGTTTCAAGTGCGGGAAGACTGGAGAACTACGCCACCGAGTGTTTTGAAGCAAAGAATGGAAATGGCAATGGAATCTCTGTGAAGAAGCCCAACCCTTTCAACAGGGGACAAGTGAACCACGTTAATGTGGAGGAGGTTGAAGGGCAGCCAGATGCAGTTATAGGTAAGTTTTTGGTTAAGTCATTTACTGCAATCGTTCTTTTCGATATTGGTGCATCGCATTCATACATTTCAAGGGGATTTGTGGATAAGTATAAGTTGCCCATCAAAGTTCTTACGACACCTATGTTAGTAAGCTCGTCAGGAGTAGAGTTTATGGCAAGCCAAGGATGTTTTCAGATGCCATTAACCATAGGTAGGCATGTTTTCCCCTCAGACCTAGTAATTCTGGAGTCATAAGGATTGGATGTGATACTAGGTATGGATTGGCTATCGATGTATGGGGGAAACATCGATTGCGCTAGTAAGTCAATTATGCTCACCACCCTAGAGGAATAAAGGATTAAGTATGTATCCAGGCATGCACAAAGGAGGACCAAAGTAAATTCCCTCTCAGGAGTTGTTCAGGAGGAAGTGCCTGTCGTGAAGGATTATCCAGATGTATTCCCAAAGAAACTACCAGGCATGCCGCCGGATCGAGACATTGAGTTTTTGATAGAGTTGTTGCCAGGCACCGGACCAATATCGAAGAGACCATACCAGATGCCCGCAAATGATCTGGAGGAGCTTAAGAAGCAGATTAAGGATTTATTGGAGAAAATTTACATTCAACAAAGTTCGTCACCATGGGGAGCCCCAATGCTATTAGTTGAGAAGAAGGATAGATCTTTGAGAATGTTGTTGATTATCGTGCGTTGAATGAAGTGACAATCAAGAACAAGGACCCATTACCGATGATCAATGATTTGTTTGACTAGCTGCAAGGAGCCAAATGTTTTCCAAGATCGACCTGCGATCACGATACCACCAGCTAAAGATCCGAGAAAAGGATATACCCAAGACAACTTTCACCAATAGGTACGGGCTATATGAGTACACAGTCATGTCATTTGGATTGACTAATGCCCCTGCCTACTTCATGAGTATGATGAATAAGGTGTTCATAGAGTTCTTGGATAAGTTTGTTGTGGTGTTCATTGATGATATTTTGGTATACTCGAAGAATGAAGATGAACACAAGGAGCATTTGCGTTTAGTTCTCGAGAAGCTCAGGGAACATCAGCTTTATGCCAAATTCAGCAAATGCGAGTTTTAGTTGAAGGAAGTTGGATTTCTTGGACATGGTATATCAGGAGAAGGTATAGCAGTAGACCCTACCAAGGTTCAGTCAGTCACTAATTGGCTAGCACCCACCTCAATAGGGGAGATCCGCAATTTTCTTGGACTCGCGGGATACTCTTGGAGATTCATTGAGAATTTTTCCAAGATTGCGAAGCCCATGACGGAGTTGTTGAAGAAGGTCACTAAGTTCAAATGGATAGATCAATGTGAGGCAAGTTTTTAGGAGTTGAAGAAATGTTTGGTTACAGCCCCAGTGCTGATTTTGCCAGATATACACAAGGATTTGCATGTGTATTGTGATGCTTCTCGCTTAGGACTTGGAGGTGTACTTATGCAAGACGGAAGAGTTGTTTCCTATGCCTCACGTCAGCTTCGACCGCATGAGTTGAATTACGCCACGCATGATTTGGAGTTAGCAGCTGTAGTTCATGCACTCAAGACCTGGAGACATTTTCTTATTGGAAACCGTTGTGATGTGTACACGGATCACAAGAGTTATAGTACATTTTCACGCATAAGGAGTTGAATCTCAGACAAAGGGGATGGTTGGAGCTTATAAAGGATTATGATATGAAGTTACACTATCACCCAGAAAAGGCCAATGTCGTAGCGGATGCCTTGAGCCAGAAAAGTTATGCCAATACCCGTGTAAGCGGAGGATTACCGCAGGAGTTAGTTGACGATCTCAAGGAGCTTCGTTTGGAGATAGTTCCATGAGGTTTTGTCGCGGCAATGGAGGTTTCGTCAATATTATTGGGAAGGATTCAAGAAGCTCAGAAGGATGATAAGGAGATTGCTGAGATAATGGAGAAGATGAGTGAAGGAAAAGCCAAAGGTTTTCGTGAGGATGAGCACGACACTTTATGGTTTGAGGACCGAGTATATGTACCCAATAATGCAGAAATCATGAAGTTAATACTACAGGAAGCTCATGACTCGCCATACTTGATTCACCCAAGAAACACCTAAATGTATTTGGATTTAAAGGAGCGTTTCTGGTGGACGGGTATGAAGAAGGATATTGGAGAGTATGTAGCAGTATGTGATGTATGTCAGAGAGTGAAGGCAGAACATCAGAAGCCAGCAGGATTACTGCAGCCTATGCCGATAACCGAATGGAAGTGGGACAAGCTTGGCATGGATTTCATCATTGGATTACCCAGGACACGATCGGGATATTCTTCTATCTGGGTAGTAGTGGATCGTTTGACCAAAGTGCCTCACTTTATCCCAGTGAATACCACCTATACGAGTGCAAATTTGGCCAAGATATATATGACTAGGATCGTATGTCTGCATGGAGTTCCGAGGACCATCGTATCGGATAGAGAGACTCAGTTTACTTCGAAGTTTTGGCATCAGTTGTACCAGACTTTGGGAACCAGGCTAGAGTTCAGTACAGCCTTTCATTCGTAGACAGATGGATAGACCGAGAGAGTCAATCAGATTCTGGAGGACATGTTGAGAGCTTGTGCGCTAGATTATGGATCCAGCTGGGATGATAATTTTCCGTACGCGGAGTTCTCACACAACAACAGTTATCAAGCTAGTCTGAAGATGGCCCCTTTCGAAGCCTTGTATGGAAGGAGGTGCAGGACACCGTTGATGTGGGATGAAGTTGGAGACCGTCAGTTGTTTGGACCGGATTTGATCAAAGAATCCAAAGAGAAGGTTAAGTTGATTCGCGACAGAATAAAGATAGCTCAGTCCAGGCAGAAGAGTTACGCAGATTCAAAACGCAAGGAGGTAGTCTATGAAATCGGAGACAGAGCATATCTTCGTGTGTCACCTCTCTGAGGAGTTAAACGTTTTGGAGTTAAGGGAAAGTTAGCCCCGAGATTTGTAGGAGCATACCGATTTTTGGGACGTATGGGAGAAGTTGCCTACATGTTGGAGTTACCCGAAGGATTGTCAGGAGTTCATGATGTGTTCCACGTTTCCCAGTTGAAGAAGTGTCATGCAGAGATGGCCGATATTCTTCTGAGAGATATAGTGCCCCTGGAAGCAATTCAGTTGGATAGTGATTTGACCTACGAGGAGAAACCTGTCAAGATTCACGAGTTTGCCAGCCGAGTTACCCACAGCAAGGTTATCAAGTTTTGCAAAGTTCATTGGAGCCACCATACTGAGAATGAAGCCACCTGGGAACGAGAGGAAGACCTACGGAAAGACCACCCACACCTATTTTCTAGCCAACCCAAATCTCGAGGGCGAGATTCATCTTAAGGGGGTAGGTTTGTAACATCTCAAATTTTCAATTTGGAATGTTATACATAGGTCATCATATGCATATCATATTTTATTTGCATCTCATCTGCGATCCTAGAAATCCTAAGTAACTTAAGGACCCACGGAGAGAGTTGGGGATTTCACCATTTTCATATTTGAATTTTTCTCAAATTTGAAAAGAGGATCACTTTGGTTTTAATATTTTTCTCTCCAAAATATTTCCAATATAAAAATAAAAGAGAGGAGATAAAAGGACTTCTCCAAAATAAAAAGAACTATTGGAGGAAAAATGTTATAATCAAATAAATATTTTATTTGGGATTTTATTGCTATTTTATTTGAATTAGAAAAATATGCATTTTTCCAAATTGCATTTTTAGGCCAGAAAAATGTTCACTTTGTTCTAAATATTTTATTTAGATGGTGAAAATTGTTTTGGTATTTTTAGGATTTTTTATATTTATTTAGGATTTTCATCGGCGGAATTATTAAAAAAATGTTTCGCCCGACTCGGCCAACGGCCCAGCCGAGCCGGGCCAAGCCCAACCAGCGCCACCGCCTCCCACGGCCGTGCGAGCGCCGGACTCCCGCCAGAGTCCGGGTCGGCCTCGGCGTCCGTGCCCCTCACACAAGCCACCCGCCGCCCCCGAGGCCTTTATAAGCTGTGCCGCCGCCGCCCCTCTCCACCTCGTCCCGCCCCGCCACCTGCAGCTCGCCACCAGCGCCGCCGCAGGCGCCCACCACCACCACCGCCGCTGCAGCCCGCGCCGCCGCCCGTCGCCACGCCGCTGCTCAACCCCGCTGCCGCTGCTGCCTCGCTGCACCACCGCCCGCTGACCGCGCCTCACCGAAAGTCGCCGCCTTTCGGATCCGCCGCCGCGGGTTTTTTCTGGTTCTCGTCGGTTTATTTTGGTAAACTCTAGATCTAGATCGGTTTCTCGGTTTAGATCTATTCCACGGACGTTTGTTCATTTAGTTCTTGTAACGAACGAATTCGTTTGTTTGTCTCTGTTAGCGGACGTTTGTCTGATAGATTCTTCTTTTTTGTTTTATTTTCGCCAGGGACCTATCCATGATTTCTTTTATCGCAGATTAGCCCCTAATCTTCAAACTCTCGCAACTTTTCAACTGTTCGTCCAAATCCAGTGAAACCACCGCCAAAATCTTTGTCTCTAAGCCCTCTTTCCATTTAATCAACTTGAGCATGATTTTCACAATTTAAAATTTGGTTTCAAGCAGATTTGAATTCAAAGTTCTTTTGATCGTAGTTTCACTTCCGTAGCTCCGATTCGATTGATTCTTTTTGCAAATCGAAGCTCTTGAGTTGAACTTTCAGTTTTGACTTTATTATTTGAGTTTTACCCTTGCATATATGCTTGAGTGCTTATGTATGCTATCGTTTGTTTGCGATAGAATTTTCGGAGTGCGAACTATGCTACTACGAGTCTCTAGGGTTTGCATATCGTCGGCAAGGCAAGTAACACTTTGATCATACCTCTTTATCACCCAGTTTTTATGCATTAGTTTCAACCCTCAAACATTGCATGAGTAGGATCTCTTAACATGTGGGTATTGGGAAGTAGATGATGAGGTAGAACCTATTGCCCTTTTACTATCAAACCCTGGGAGTTACTTCTATGTTATGCTTATACTGCTATGCTCGTAGACGTGGATTGGTCGAGTGTATCCATGATAGATGTGAGTGTTGTTAATTAAGGGTTAACTTAAGGTGGCTACTTAAATACACATCCGGGTGGATAGGTTGCGGGCATGTGGAGAATCCAGTGTTGTCCTAGGACATCCCAGAGTACCCGTGTGATCATCCTATGGTTCGCCACCCAGGCTCAAAGGGATCATAAGATTATTCATGCTAGAAATTTCCGTGTGCAGCCACAAGCCATTATGGGTTCTGGCATAGTTGAGTATGTTGTGTGACCTCTTTCAGTGGTAGGTTAGCAAATGTAGGGGAAAGTAGGTGTAACTGTCTACCCAGAGTAAAGAGGTAATGATTCTGAAAGACTGTGTCTCGGTCATCCATTTCTCAAACACCATGTAGTGAAAGAAAACCAACGGAGGAGATCGAGTCTTGTGGGGAAAAGTGCGCAAACCTCTGCAGAGTGTACAAACTAATCATGGTTAGCCGTGTCCCCGGTTATTGACATCTTGAGTATCTAGTTCTTGGATTATCATGTTGATCTCATCACTCTAAATTAATTTGTTGGGTTATTAATACTGCATAATTGGGATTGAGTTGGAGGAACCTTCATAATGTTTATCAACTACCATGATAGTTAAACAAAATATATTCCTTTATTGTAGGGAAAAATTGGCTTTTCGCAAAAACCTATTAACCGTAGAGCCTCCACCAGCCAAATATGCATATAGTATTAGTTGTTACCTGTTCATTGCTCTACAGTGTTATTTTGCCAGCATATTCCATGTGTTGGCCCATTTTCGGGCTGCAACGTATTATGTTGCAGACTTTTCAGACGAAGAGTAAGGCGCGCTAGGTCGTTATTGTGCACTCAGCTATGCCGTTGGAGTTGATGGACTCACTTTATCTTCTGTGACACCCGGATAGTTAAGCTACAGTGATCCCCCGCTAATGATGCCACGTCACCTCGGTTACTGTTGATAAAATCTCGAAGTTCAAAACCGATTCAAATTCAAATTAATATCAAGCAAACAATAAAAGTTTTCAAATATTAAAACTAAAATGTTCATTGTGTGGTAAATAATCCCTAACTAGTTTTGGTGGTGGAACCAACCTTTTACAAAGTGTTTAAATGCCCTAAACTAATTAAAAACAGTGGCTAAAATAATAATTTAATTGCTTTTGAAAGTATAAAAATATTAAACTAATTTATTTTGGGTCCAAACTAGGTTTGGCAGTGGCCTATTTTGATGATACTAATTTAGGTGTTAACTTGGTATTTTAAAGAAACTAAAATATCAAATCTACAATATCAGAAACTAAAATAAAACAGAAAAGAATAAATAAAGGAAAAATAAAAAATAAACAAAGACCCCCCACTGGGCCTCGGCCCAGCTGGCCACTGGGCAAGCCAGGCTGGCCTAGTCGGCGCCCCCATAACCCCCCCCACTCCCCCCGTGACCTAGATCGGTCCATCCCCACCTCCCACTACACCCACTCCCCCCGATTCCACCCACTCTCCCTGGCGCTTCCCCCTCTTCCCCCGATCTGAACGCGCCGCCACCCAGGGACCTCGCCGCCCGTCATCGCCCCGACGTCGTCGCCCCTACCCCGCCGGCCTCCTCGTGCCACGTCGACCGGACCGACCATCGCCACCGACCGGGAGGACCATGCCGGATGCCATCGCTGCTCCTCCCCTGCGTCGCCGCGTCCTCAGCCTCCTCCTCATCGGCCGACCCCAAGCCTTGCCGCCCCAGATCCCCTGCAACGGGGGTGAGCAGCGACCCCCCTTTTCCTCTCTTCCTTGTTCCTGGACGTCGCCGCACCTCGCTCCATGCCCGACCGCTCCTCGCCCTCGTCGCGCTCCGGCCGCAGCCCCGCTTGCGCGCCGCGCCCTGGGCTCCCAGCCCGCGCCTATGGACGCGCCCTGCCCGAACACACGCGCCTGGCCACACCGGCCACTGCGCCCCTCGCCCGCAGCTGTCCTCCCACGCCCAACCTTCGCTGCTTCCGCCGTGCTCTGCCGCCGCTGCCCTAGTGCCCCCCCTCCCCGCCTGCGTGGCTGCCGCCAGCGGCCGCCTCTGCCCACGACCGCGCGCACTCTCCCGCACCCACCTGCCTCCACCGCTCCCTTTGCGTGCTACCGCCGCGTCTAGCCTCGCCCTCCTTCGCCCACCACGCGCCTCCTCTACTCGGCGCACCATCGTGCCCCATTGCTTCCTCGCGCGCACCCGCGCCGTTCCCCACTGCGCCCAGCGCGTGCCTGGCCGCGCTCCCGCGCGCCCACGGTCGTGCCTGCCTGCTCCGCCGCGTCCTCGCGCGGCCCCGCTACTCCCCACGCTGCTCTCACCGTCGCCGGCCATCGCGGCCCCCAGGCTTGCTTGCCCTCAACTCTCCTGGCCTCGGGTGGGAGCACCCGCAACCGCTCGCCCGTAGCGCCCGCCCCGTTAAGGCCCTAGGGGCCTATGACAGTGGGGCCACCCCTAGAACGGTTGTAATTTTTTTTAAAAGAAGTAAAATAAATAAATAATATTTAAATTAATTAATTAATGAATTAATTAACTTAATTAATCCTGATTTGGTTAGCCTAATTAACTAATTAACCTAATTAATTAATGTTAATTAACTAGGAGTGTATGACATGCATGACCCATCTGTCAATTTGACTAAGTCAACGCCCTGTTGACTGATGACGTCATGCTGACATCAGCAAACACTATTCTGGATAATGTTGAATTAAAATAATTAAATAAATCCTAAATATGATTTAATTCTTTTAAAATTAATATAAAATAAACCGTAGCTCTGATGAAAAAACTTTGTACATGAAAGTTGCTCAAAACGACGAGACGAATCCGGATACGCAGCCCGTTCGTCCACCACGCATCCCTAGCATAGCGAACATGCAACTTTCCCCCTCCGGTTCGTCTGTCCAAAAACGCGAAACACCGGGGATATTTTCCCGGATGTTCCCCCCTTCACCGGTATCACCTCATACTGTGTTAGGTCACCCCTAGCACCGCGCATTGCCACGTTATGCTTTGTGTTGCTTTGTTTGCTCTGTTATTTATTGTGTTCCCCCTCCGTTACTTCTTTCCGGTAGACCCTGAGACTGCCGGCGATCCCCAGTTCATCTACGGTGTTGACGACCCCTCTCTCTTGCCAGAGCAACCAGGCAAGCCCCCCCTTGATCACAAGATATCGTCTACTCTTCTCTCTACTGCTTGCATTAGAGTAGTGTAGCATGTTACTGCTTTCCGTTAAACCTATTCTGATGCATAGCCTGTCATTGTTGCTACAACTGTTGGTACCTTACCTGCAATCCTAAATGCTTAGTATAGGATGCTCGATTATCATCAGTGGCCCTACATTCTTGTCAGTCTGCCATGCTATACTATCGGGCCGTGTTCACGTCGGGTGTTGATCACGGGTAAATACATACATATATACATACTATACAGGTGGTGATTAAAGTCGAGTCGGCTTGTTGAGTACCCACAAGTGATTCTGCTGTGGGGGCTGAAGGGGCAGGTGGCTCCGTCCACGTAGTGGTGGGCCTGAGTTCCCGACGGCCCCTGACTGTTACTTTGAGGCGGAGCGACAGGACAAGTTGAGACCACCTAGGAGAGAGGTGGGCCTGGCCCTGGTCGGCGTTTGCGGTTACTTCAAGCTAACACGCTTAACGAGATCTTGGTATTTGATCTGAGTCTGGCTACTGGCCTATACGCACTAACCAACTACGCGGGAATAGTTATGGGCACTCGGCGTCGTGGTATCAGCCGAAGCCTTCATGGCATCAGCGACTGAGCGGCGCGCGCCAGGTTGGACCGCGTAACGTAACTTCCTTTGTAATGGAGGTTGCTAGGTCCGCTCACCGGCTGCGTACGCAACGTGCAAGTGTGCAATGGGCGATGGACCCAGACCTCTGCACCATAGGATTTAGACCGGCGTGCTGACCTCTCTGTTGTGCCTAGGTAGGGCTGCGACGTGTTGATCTTCTGAGGCCGGGAATGTCCCAGAAAAGTGTGTCCAGACAAAGGGGATTGAGCGTGTTGGGAAATGTGGTGCACCCCTGCAGGGAAGTTAATCTATTCGAATAGCCGTGATCTTCGGTAACAGGACGACTTGGAGTTGTACCTTGACCTTATGACAACTAGAACTGGATACTTAAAAAACACATCCTTCCAAGTGCCAGATACAACCGGTGATCGCTCTCTCACAGGGCGACGAGGGGAGGATCATCGGTTAGGATTAGGCTACACGATGCTACTTGGTGAACGTACCATCTACTCTCTTCTACATGCTGCAAGATGGAGGTGGCCAGAAGCGTAGTCTTCGATAAGGACTAGCTATCCCCCTCTTATTCCGGCATTCTGCAGTTCAGTCCACATATGATACCCTCATTCCAATTGATACCAATGCATACATATGTAGTGTAGCTCCTTGCTTGCGAGTACTTTGGATGAGTACTCACGGTTGCTTTGCTCCCTCTTTTCCCCCTTTCTATACCCGATTGCTACGACCAGACGATGGAGCCCAGGAGCCAGACGCCACTGTCGATGACAACTACTACTACTCGGGAGGTGCCTACTACTACGTGCAGCCCGCTGACGACGACCAGGAGTAGTTTAGGAGGATCCAAGGCAGGAGGCATGCGCCTCTTTCGATATGTATCTCAGTTTGTGCTAGCCTTCTTAAGGAAAACATGTTTAACTTATGTCTGTACTCAGATATTGTTGCTTCCGCTGACTCGTCTATGATCAAGGTCTTGTATTCGAGCCCTCGAGGCCCCTGGCTTGTAACATGATGCTTGTATGACTTATTTTATTAGTAGAGTTGTGTTGTGATATCTTCCCGTGAGTCCCTGATCTTGATCGCACATGTTTGCGTGTATGACTAGTGTACGATTGAATTGGGGCGTCACAAGTTGGTATCAGAGCCGACTGCCTGTAGGAATCCCCCTTCCACACTCCTTGGCCGAAGTCGAGTCTAGACATTGCAAAACTTTTTACTAACATGGTTGTGTGTCTTACGGTCCCACGTCGCCATTTGGGTGGTATTAGGATCTTTTACCCCTCGATCTTTACTCTGGGACTCTGAAATCTCTTCTACTCAGGATAAATGATTTTACTAACTCTAACTTTAGGTTCTCGAGAATACTTCTCCCGAAGAGCCCCTTCAGTCCAGATGACCGCCTACTGCACCAGAAAATTTTGAAGAAACTCTTCGATGTTTCCCCGAACCTTGTGCCTGTTGCTTTTGCAATTCCTTACCATTAAAATATCCGTATGAATAAATACTTACACCTATCGTTCTTGCCTTTATTCGCAGTCGATCTTGTTATTACAAGACACCCCGAGAATACTTTGTGCCTCTACCTTGTAGTTCCTTGCCGCAGAAATACCCCTACGGATAATTCCTGGCACTTATCGAGCATCTGCTCATTCCCAGTTGTTCATGTGTTTCACAAAAGTCTTCGAAATACCATTCGGTCTTTCGAATATCCTGAGTAGCCTATTGCTCTTGAAATTCTTGCTTGCTTGCATTATGGTTAATCCCATAAGTCTCGTAATCTTATTGGCATCCCTTGTCATTATCATTTTGATTCCATTGATACAATATGTTGCGAATGCACGCAATCCTCGATCAGATCCTAGAATTCATCCTTCTGGCTCAGACGTCATTTTAAACATGAGCTGGATCCCGACCAATTAAATTTTGCCATAGATTGTACCCCTAAGGCTATTCAACTTATCCATCCCTAATCAGAGCATTGCTTCTGATCCCTTGTCTTGAAATTGATAATTCCTTTGCATTTGAACTTTGAGTTAGTCAGTTGTTTCCATAAAATGATCTCCTTGCATTCCTTGTTCCTCTGGTTGAGTACCGATGCTCACATTAGATCCCTTGTGGACCACCAGATCCTTTGTTGGATTTTATCCGACAGCGTCCTTCATATTCTACAAGCTTGTGAGCCTTCCTCAGTTACTTAATGCCTTTGGTAAATCGTATCCTCTACTTTCTCCAGCATGCTCTACTATCGAGCTTGTGTTATTTATTCCTGAAATTGTGGTATATGCTCCTAAGATGCCTCGATGGGTTGAACCTATGCCTTCCACAAACCATACGAACCCAACAGTTTTTGTGAGTCATACTCTTCTGTTGTTTCGCCAGATAAAATTTCAACACTACAACCTCATCAAAAGCGAGAAGTAAAATGAAAGGTTATACGTTGAACAAGTGGTAGTCCACCTTTAACCCTGTGTTCATGCCCATGGACCTGATGTATACCTTATCATGGAAGCTTCTCATAAAATAATTATCCCCTTGTTATAAGTTCATCTTGTATCTGTGGACGTGGTTCTGACCTTGTTTCTCCTTGATTCCATTTCTCGTGCAAGTTTGAGCACTTGTCTTCTACAGAGCATTTCCCTAGTCCAACCTCTGCTTTGATCTGTCATCGAGTATTACTCCCGTGGTATCTCAGGATTATCATGGAACCGCATAACTTCTTATGAGTTCTTCATCAAGTGCCACATTCTCATTGATTCCAATTTTTCACGGGCTCTGAGTTTTTTTAAACACTTAAAGACATCAATAACTGACTCAAGTCCTCACCGTGATTAATCAGCTCTTGGTAACCTTCATTACTTACGAGTTTGAACTCGATCACATCATTCCTAGCCTGCTTGGCTATATCCTTGTCATGCCGATTTTAACTGTGCTACCTGCTGGTCCTTCTTCCCGGAGCACAAATTTCGACGGTGAGCTAATCTTAAGTCGACCTTCGTCGTCTTATCATTTCTCCTTGAACAGCAAACTTGATTTCGAGTTTGTGTCTGTCACACCCTAGTTAGTTCAAGCATTAGAGTGTGCATCATGTTTAAATTCCTCTTAAATTTGAAATGGGGAAGATAGAACCCCCAACACCCCCTAGAAACAACTAGGGTATACTAAAATTATTTTTCAATGAACCTGAAATGCCCTTCTAAAAAGTTCACCCTCTTTGTCTTGGGTTAGAACCTCTGGCAAAATTGGTGCACAATTTTCTAGGTCAATAGAAGGTCATTGCATTAAATCATAAGTATTTGATTTTGGGCATTTAAATGCTATAAAATAATTTAAATGCTCAAATAATTGTAGAAATAAATGTTTGCTGTTGGAAATATTCTAAACAAAGCCCACAATTATTTTCAGGATTTTTGGAAACGTTTTAGTATTTTTTTAATAAAGCCCAACAGTTGTAGTTAAATAGAAAAAGAAAACAAATCACAAAAAAAGAGAGAGAGGGAAGCCCACCTGGGCCTTACCTGTGCTGGCCCAGCCCACCTGGCTCAGCCCAGCCGACTGGCCTTGCCAGTCGTCCTCCTCCTCTCGCCAGGAGGACGAGGAGCGCGTGGCCGGTGCCCGCGGCCACACGCCGGCCACCTCCTATTTCTGCCGACGCCCTGGAGACGTCCAGGGGTGCCACGCTGACCCCCACGTCCCCCTCTCTTCCTCCCTCACTCTCCCCCTCGTCTCCCTCACCCTCTCCCGCGATGGCCGAGCGTGATCCTCGCCGCCGTTCGCCGTAGTTGCCACCAGAGCCACCCCCTCGCTTCCCTGACGTGCCCGTGAGCTCTGCCTCCATCGTCTATGCCTCCCTGTCGACTCACGCAACGTCGGACGCCTCCAAGCGCCTCCCCGACGCCTTCTTCTTCCTCGGTCCGCCGAGATCTCCAGCAACGCTCCGACGATGTCCGACCTCCCCCGAGCCCGCTGAGACGCACTCTCCAACCGCCGTGAGCTCCTCTATCGATTCCCCCTCTTCCCTGCTTCGTTTGCTCGCCGTAGACGCTGCCCCCTTCCTCACCGTAGCACGCCACCGCGCGAGCTCAACGCCGGCGTCACTCCGGTGGCCATTTGGTCAAGCGCGGGTGCCTAATGCACTCACCGCACCCACAGGAGCCCGTAGCACCATTCCACGCGCCTCGCTGTGCCCCGCAGCCTCGGTTCCAGCCTCGCCCGAACTCCAGCGGCCGCCAAGGTCGTCGCTGGCATCGTTTCCGGCCTCCCCGAGCCCCACTTCCTCCACCAAACGATGCGGCTCGCTCCCCGCGTCACGTAGCTGCTCTCCACTGTCGTTTTGGTCGCCGGAAACGCAAACCCACAGCTCTCCGCCGCGTCTGGCCTCGCCGGCGGCTAAACGCCGGCGAGTTTGACTTAGTTTGACCCCTGTGTGGGCCCAGGTAGACCCCCCTGAGTCTATGACAGGTGGGGCCGGTCTGCTAATTAGTTTAGGATTAGTTTTAAACTAAATTTAATTAGTTCAGTCACTGACATGTGGGCCCAGGCCCCACTGACAGCTAATTAGTGTTAATCTAATTATGTTAACTAGTTGTGTCACTGATAGAGAGGGCCCACCAGTCAGGTTTGACCTGGCCGACCCAGTTGACCGCTGACATCACACCTATGTCATGCTGACGCATTATTTCAATTACTGGATTTATTCTTTAATAGGAAATTCTAGAAAATAGTCAAAACTTCTAAAAATCATAGAAAATCAACCATAGCTCCAAATGCAAAGATTTATATATGAAAAATGATCAGAAAAATTCAATCTATCCATCTGTAATGCTTTCATGCATGACAAAACAAGTTAACCTTGCTGTTTAATAAGAACAAGGTAATGCACTAATAAGGTCATGTTTAATGAGCTTATATTTGAATCTTTGATTCAAATGAGTTCATCCCCTTCTGCTTTATCTTGCATTAGGCCAAGACACTTTCATCTTGCCATGTCATAGCATGCATCATATTGTTGCATATTGCCATGTGTTGATTATGCTCGGTGTGTCTTTCGTGGTAGGTTCTGCCTCCGAGGATAACCCCGAGTATCCGTCTGAAGGGCAGTACCCTACTACCTCTACAACAGGCAAGCAACCCATTGATCATTCCGATACAACCCATGTTCTCGCTTCTGCTCTTGTTTACTGCATTAGGACATCGCGATTCAAACTGCTGTGTGCTACGGTAGTTGAACCCTTATCCTCTGCATGACCTGTCATTGCCATAGTAACTAGATGAAACCCACTAGCATGTGTAGGAGCTGATTGAGCCAGGTATGTGATTCCTACCTTGCTATGCCTGCTATGCTTAGAGTTGTGTCAGGTCTGGTTCATCTAGGTGATGGGCTAGAGTGATATGATTATGTCGGTAATATGAGGGATGTGTTGAACATGTTTTGGTAAAGGTATCGATGAGAGGCCATGTAGGAGTACATGGTGGGTTGTTTCATTGAGGCCGTCCATAAGAACTGAGATCTGTATGTGTGATTTAAGATGTAGTTACTACCGTACATTGGGCCCGAAACCAATGGACCCTCTCAGCTTCTTAATCACCCTAGTACTCTGTCCAGGAGTTGCAAATAGTTTCTGGTGTTTGTAGGTTATGTGTTGGCGTCCGTGCGTAGCGCTGACCCTAGGGGTGGGCTATGTTGTGGTAGATACACCATGGCACGGTGTACCGAGTCACCCGTTTGGTGTCTCGGGAACCCTGTTCACATCGTTCGGGGCCGTATGTGGAAACCTCGGCCGGACTCCCTGCGGATGGAACCTGGATAGGCGATGAACCTGGACTAGAGGCTTGAGTGTTTAGGTAGGCCGTGGCCGATGATGAAGCTATGTACCTAGGGTAGGTGCATGGACCTGTCCTTGGAACCCTACCCAAGGACATCCCTAGAAGAAGTCACCTTTCAATCGACTTGAAGGTATCCCACTCGACGGATTCAAGACACTCGACCAGGAAGCCAGCACTCGACCACGAAGCCAACCACTCGACTGACAGGAGATCTAAAGTCACTCCGCAGGCAAACGGTCGGCTGTTAAGTAGTCTTTATGGTCATCAAAGCACTTTATTAGGGACGTTACCAGTAACGCCCAGTCTTAATGTATTTTAACCCCACATTATTGAGGGCCGGAGGGGTCTGGCGAACTCTATATAAGCCACCCCCCTCCTCAGTAGCAAGGGTTCGCACCCCTGTTATTCACACACCTATAATCCAATCGACCGCCTCCGGGCACCGAGACGTAGGGCTGTTACTTCCTCCGCGAAGGGCCTGAACTCGTACATCCTGGTGTGTTTACAGCCTCTCCATAGCTGAGATCTAGCCTCTCCATACACACCCCCTACATCACTGTCAGAGTTAGAACCACGACAGTTGGAGCCCACTGTGGGGCAGGAATCTTAGCGCCTAGTTGGAGAAGTTGCGATTTTTCCGATCCCTTTGATCATGGTTTCGTGCGGAGTTTTGGTGGAGGGCCGCGAGATCCGTCTCGGCGCGCTCACGTTCATCGCCGACAACTCCGCTTGGCTTCAGGAGGCTCCACTCGACATCGACGCGCTCCCCGTCTGTGGTGCGACGCACTTCCGTGCATGCGTTCATGGCGTCCTCCTGCGGCAGCCATCGACCCAGTATCGGTCGGCCCCCGTGTCGTCTCCCCGCCCTGTCTCCCACCGGTGCAAGCGCTCCGATCAGTCGAGACTTCAGAGGTGGGTGAGGCATGCGGTGGCTCGCCAGTCGGCCGCCCCACAAGTCGCGGCAATCGAGCCCGACGAATCCCTCTACGGCCTATTCGACTAGCTCCGCGGAGACCGCATCCGAGTGCGATAGCAGCGACCCAGTGGCTGAGGTTCTGGCGGTCGATGGAACACACAGTCCTCCCGGTTTCCCTCGCACCGATGGAGGCGCGGGTGGGGGCGACCCGTCGCATCCCCATGATGAGTATCTCCCCGAACCTCTCACGTCATTGCAGCGAGAGGAGCTTCGCCACCGGAACATGGACGCACTCCACACTCCTATCATCGGAGAAACCCCCGAGGCCCGGGCCTTGGAGGACGCGCGCTTGGCTAACTTGGCCGAGCGCACTCGACTGGAGAATCTCCAGCGAATACTCGACGAGCAAGCGCGTCAGCGAGCTCCCGAGTCCAGTCGACGTCAGCTCTTCCCGCCGACGCAGGTATATCGAACCCTAGTTCAGAATTTGGCCGCCGTGGCCCGTATAGAAGAATCGATTCAGCCCTCCCAGTCAGAGGCTGGCAGGAACTTGTTGCAGATCAGAGCATTGCTCCGGGCGGCGGGAAACCAGAATTCCGTTGTTTCTCAGTCACGGAATAGGATCCACAGTCGATCCGTTGCAATGGATACAGTTTAGTCGGCTCACAGCCCGAGATCGCCCCCGAGGCGTGAGGGCGTGGAGACCGGCACGATCAGTACAGAAGAAATGAGCAGTATGATCACCGATTCGATCGTGATGATCGACGTCGAGTGCCAACCCCTCCCCCGGGGAGTGGGTCATATGCGCCTCGACAGCGAGATGACAGACGCCCTCATAGTGTTGGGCGGAGGATTCTAGTCGACCCCAGGGACCCAGGCTTTGATGCGAGATCCATCCTCGTTCAAGGTTTGGTTGACAGGACCAGAGCTCACCGTGAAGGCCACGACAAAGATGCGCCTGCCAGCAGCAGAGTACATGTTTCGGGGCCAGAGTGTTTCAGTCGGGCCATTAGAGCCGCAGTGATTCCTCCCAACTTCAGGTTGGCGATGGGAGTCAGCAAGTTCACCGGTGAGTCTAAGCCTGACACTTGGCTCGAAGATTACCGAGTGGCTGTACAGATTGGCGGTGGCAATGATGAGGTGGCTATGAAGCATTTGCCTCTCATGTTAGAGGGCTCAGCCAGAGCGTGGCTAAATCAGTTGGCACCCAGAAGCATCTACACTTGGGAGGACCTCTCCCGAGTGTTTGTCACAACCTCTGAGGGAACATGCAAGCGACCTACAGGCCTTACAGAATTGCGGTCTTGCGTGCAGAAACCGAATGAAACTCTGAGGGATTACATCCAGAGGTGGATCACATTGCATCACATAGTTGAGAATGTACCAGATCATCAAGCAGTTTGCGCCTTTAAAGAAGGCGTTAAGTACAAAGAATTGAATCTGAAGTTCGGTCGAACTGGAGAAATGTCTCTGAATCGGATGATGGAGATTGCCACCAAATACGCTAATGGTGAAGACGAAGATCGACTCCGAAGTGGCAAGCACAAGGCAGTCGCCCAAGAAACCGGAGGAAATTCCAGTCGGAAACAGAAACGGAAGGCCGAGCCAGTCGCCCCTGGGGAGGCCCTGGCCGTAACCCAGGGAAAATTCAAGGGAAAACCCAAGGGGCCCTGGAACCCCAAGAAAGTCAAGGATCAAGATGGAAATGATGTTTTGGATCTTCCATGTCACATCCACACCAAGAAAGATGAAGGGGGTAATCTTATTTACCCAAAGCATACCACTCGACAGTGCCGGCTCCTGATCCAGCAGTTTCAGGGCAAGCAGTCCAAAGATAAGGAAAAAGAGTCGGACAGAGTTGAGGACAAGGAAGATAGTGACGATGGATACCCCCAAGTCAATTCCACCCTGATGATTTTTGCTGATGTCGAAAGCAAAAGTCGACTGAAAGTCATTAACCGTGAGGTGAATATGGTTGCTCCGGCAACACCCAGTTATCTGAAGTGGTCTCAGATTGCCATCACATTCGACCAGTCTGATCACCCTACGCACATTGCCACCCCTGGGAGGCAAGCTTTGGTGGTCGACCCAGTTGTCGAAGGGACTCGACTGACCAAAGTCCTGATGGATGGTGGGAGTGGCCTGAACATACTGTATGCAGAAACATTGAAAGGGATGGGCATTCCGATGTCCAGGCTTAGTACCAGTAACATGAGCTTCCACAAAGTCATTCTCGGGAAGAAAGACGAATCACTCGGCCAGATTGCTCTTGATGTGGTTTTAGGTGATTCAAGGAATTACCGCAAGGAAAAGTTGACATTCGAGGTTGTGGACTTCCAAAGTGCTTATCATGCCATTTTGGGCAGGCCAGCTTAAGCACGCTTCATGGCTCGACCATGTTACGTGTATCTCAAACTGAAGATGCCTGGCCCCAGAGGTGTGATCACTGTTACAAGAAATCGAAAGAAAGCAGAAGAGTGTTTTCAGAAAGGCTCAAAGATCGCTGATGCTCAGATGGCAGTGGTCGAGCTGCAAGAGTACCAGAAGACTGCCGATCCGAGTGAATTGCTACGAGCCAAGAAGCCTGCTTCAGAATCAGCTTTTCAGTCGTCCGGTGAAACAAAGCCAGCCCACATTCACCCGACCGACCCCAATGCTGCCCCGACTCACATCTCAATGACGCTCGACTCCAAATAGGAAGAAGCGCTTGTCCAGCTCCTCCGTGAGAACTGGGACATCTTTGCATGGAAGCCCTCTGACATGCCTGGAGTTCCCAGGGAGCTGGCTGAGCACCGTCTACGAGTCGACGGTCCGCCGTCCAGAAGAGGAAAGCTATTGGCGAGGAGGTGGCTCGGCTCTTAGCAGCGGAGTTCATCCAAGAGATTTACCACTCCGAGTGGCTCGCCAATGTTGTCATGGTCCCCAAGAAGGACAAGTCACTTTGCATGTGCATTGATTTCAAACATATCAATCGGGCCTGCCCGAAAGATCATTTTCCTCTCCCTCACATCGACCAAATAGTCAACTCGACCGCGGGGTGCGAGAGATTGTCTTTTCTAGACGCCTATTCCGGGTACCATCAAATCCGTCTGTATGGACCCGACGAGATCAAAACGGCTTTCATCACTCCATTCGGATGCTTCTGTTACGTCACCATGCCGTTCGGCCTCAAGAATGCCGGAGCCACGTTCATGAGGATGATTCAGAAGTGTTTACTCACTCAAATCAGTCGGAATGTGGAGGCGTACATGGATGATATTGTGGTCAAGTCATGGAAAGGTTCTGACCTGCGGACTGACCTTGCTGAAACCTTCGCCAACCTCAGGAGGTATGATATCAAACTCAATCCATCAAAGTGCACATTCGGAGTTCCAGGTGGAAAGTTACTCGGTTTTCTCGTTTCCGAACGGGGGATCAACGCCAATCCTGAAAAATTTGGTACCATTCTCCGGATGAAGCGTCCTGTGCGTGTGCACGATGTCCAAAATCTTACAGGCTGCTTGGCCGCTCTAAGTCGATTCATTTCTCGTCTCGGTGAAAAGGCGTTGCCTCTTTACCGACTGATGAAGAAGTCTGACAAGTTCGAGTGGACTCCAGAAGCTGATGCAGCATTTGTAGAGCTGAAAGCTCTGCTCTCCACCCAGTCGGTGCTTGCTGCCCCAATCAGTAAAGAGCCTCTGCTGCTTTACATTGCAGCCACAGGACAAGTTGTCAGTACAGTACTTACAGTCGAGCGGGAAGAAGAAGGAAAGGCCTTCAGAGTTCAGCGCCCAGTATATTATGTGTCTGAAGTTTTGACCCCTTCAAAACAAAGATATCCTCATTACCAGAAGCTTGTATATGGGATTTATATGACCACGAAGAAGGTTGCACATTACTTCTCTGACCACTCCATTACAGTCGTTAGCGGCGCCCCACTGTCAGAGATTCTGCACAACAGAGATACAACTGGTCGAGTGGCTAAGTGGGCGATTGAACTCCTTCCCTTAGATATCAAGTTCGAAGCAAAGAAGACTGTCAAGTCCCAAGCAATCGCAGATTTCGTCGCCGAGTGGATTGAACAACAACTTCCGACTCAAGTTCACTCGGAGCACTGGACCATGTTCTTCGATGGATCTAAGATGCTGAATGGTTCCGGTGCTGGGGTAGTATTAGTCTCCCCCCGAGGAGATAAGCTCAGATACGTTCTCCAGATTCACTTTGATTCCTCCAATAATGAAGCAGAATATGAAGCACTTTTGTATGGGTTGTGCATGGCCATTTCACTCGGCGTCCGTCGCCTCATGGTCTATGGCGACTCAGATTTGGTGGTTAATCAGGTGATGAAGAAGTGGGACGTCAGAAGTCCGGCAATGACTGGTTATTGCAATGAAGTGAGAAAGTTAGAAAAGAAATTTGAGGGGTTAGAGCTTCATCACATCCCCCGACTGAAAAATCAGGCGGCTGACGATTTGGCAAAGATAGGCTCCAAGAGAGAAGCCATTCCCAGCAACGTGTTCCTGGAGCACATCCACTCGCCGTCAGTCCAAGAAGATCCTTTTACAGAAGAAGCCCCGCAGTCGAAAAGTGCCACAGATCCGACTGAAGTCGAAGTTCCTGCTGTGGTCGACCTAATCATGGAAGTCTTGGCAATCACTCCCGACTGGACGATACCGTACATCGCATATATCCTAAGGAAAGAACTCCCGGAAGACGAGGAAGAGGCTCGACAGATCGTCCGTCGATCCAAGGCCTTCACAGTCATAAAGGGACAGTTGTATAGAGAAAGCGCGACTGGAATCTGTCAGAAGTGCATAACACCAGAAGAAGGTCAGATAATCCTTGATGATATCCACTCGGGGACCTGTGGTCACCATGCGTCTTCTCGGACCATTGTGGCTAAAGCATACCGAGCGGGATTTTACTAGCCAAGAGCAAATGAAATGGCAAAGGAGATAGTTGACAAGTGTGGAGGGTGCCAGTTCTACTCCAACATGTCACACAAGCCTGCATCAGCCCTGAAGACCATTCCACTCGTCTAGCCCTTTGCTATTTGGGGACTGGACATGGTTGGTCCACTGAGAACAGGCAGGAGCGGTTTCACACATGTGCTCGTGGCAGTCGAAAAGTTTACCAAATGGATTGAAGCTAAGCCTATCAAGAATCTTGATGCTTGCACTGCTATCAGTTTCGTCAGGGGGTTAACATTCAAATATGGAGTCCCGCATAGCATCATCACTGACAATGGATCAAACTTTGATTCAGACAAATTCAGAGCTTTTTGCACCTCACAAGGCACACGAGTCGACTACGCATCGGTCGCCCATCCCCAGTCGAATGGACAAGCTGAGAGAGCAAATGGTATGATTCTCAAAGGACTAAAGCCTCGACTGATGCGTGATCTCAAGCATGCGGCAGGTGCTTGGGTCGACGAGCTTCCGTCAGTTCTATGGGGATTGAGGACCACCCCAAACCGGTCGACTTGAAGAACTCCATTCTTTCTGGTTTATGGAGCTGAAGCAGTTTTGCCGAGTGATCTTCTTCACAACGCACCCCGAGTCGAACTTTATACCGAAGATGAAGCAGAACAAGCCCAGCAAGACGCAGTGGACCTCCTAGAAGAAGAGAGGGAAATGGCCATGATCAGATCGACCATTTATCAGCAAGACTTGCGTTGATTCCACGCCAGAAATGTGAAGAGTCGAGCCTTCCAAGAAGGAGATTTGGTCCTCCGAGTGAATCAACAGAAACCACACAAGCTTGTTCCTACTTGTGAAGGCCCCTTCATCATCACCAGAGTCCTCCACAATGGAGCGTATCACCTCTACAATGTTGATCGCCAGATCAACGAGCCGCGAGCTTGGAATGCGGAACTGCTCCGCCCCTTTTACACCTGAGTTCTCCCTCGGACGAGATGTAATAAGAAAAACTTCTACAGTTCATTTTTATCAAAGACAAGAGTGTTCCAATAATTGCTGTCACTTTTGTTTGCATACGAAATCCCCCAGTGGGTGACTTAGCTGCGAATCCGTTTCGCCTAAGTTTGTGAAAAAAAATCTTACCGAGTGGAGAGCAAACCTCCCACTCGGGGGCTTAGCTGCAGCCCAGTGCTCGCCTAAGTGTTTAAAAATCCTACCGAGTGGAGAGCAAACCTCCCACTCGGGGGCTTAGCTGCAGCCCAGTGCTCGCCTAAGTTTGAAAAAATCCTACCGAGTGGAGAGCAAACCTCCCACTCGGGGGCTTAGCTGCAGCCCAGTGCTCGCCTAAGTGTTTAAAAATCCTACCGAGTGGAGAGCAAACCTCCCACTCGGGGGCTTAGCTGCAGCCCAGTGCGCGCCTAAGTTTGAAAAAATCCTACCAAGTGGAGAGCAAACCTCCCACTCGGGGGCTTAGCTGCAGCCCAGTGCTCGCCTAATTTTGAAAAAAATCCTACCGAGCGGAGAGCAATCCTCCCACTCGGGGGCTTAGCCGCAGTCCTAGTACTCGCCTAAGTTTGAAAAAATCATACCGAGTGGAGAGCAAACCTCCCACTCGGGGGCTTAGCTGCAGCCCAGTGCTCGCCTAAGTGTTTAAAAATCCTACCGAGTGGAGAGCAAACCTCCCACTCGGGGGCTTAGCTGCAGCCCAGTGCTCGCCTAAGTGTTTAAAAATCCTACCGAGTGGTGAGAAAACCTCCCGCTCGGGGGCTTAGCTGCAGCCCAGTGCTCGCCTAAGTGTCTAAAAATCCTACCGAGTGGAGAGCAAACCTCCCACTCGGAGGCTTAGCTGCAGCCCAGTGCTCGCCTAAGTGTTTAAAAATCCTACCGAGTGGAGAGAAAACCTCCTACTCGGGGGCTTAGCTGCAGCCCAGTGCTCGCCTAAGTTTGAAAAAATCCTACCAAGTGGAGAGCAAACCTCCCACTCGGTGCTTAGTTGCAGCCCAGTGCGCGCCTAAGTGTTTAAAAATCCTACCGAGTGGAGAGCAAACCTCCCACTCGGGGGCTTAGCTGCAGCCCAGTGCGCGCCTATGTTTGAGAAAATCCTACCGAGTGGAGAGCAAACCTCCCACTCGGGGGCTTAGCTGCAGTCCAAGTGCTCGCTTAAGTGTTTAAAAATCCTACCGAGTGGAGAGCAGACCTCTCACTCGGGGCTTAGCTGCAGCCCAGTGCTCGCCTAAGTTTGAAAAAAATCCTACCGAGCGGAGAGCAAACCTCCCACTCGGGGGCTTAGCCGCTGTCCTAGTACTCGCCTAAGTTTGAAAAAATCCTACCGAGTGGAGAGAAAACCTCCCACTCGGGGGCTTAGCTGCAGCCCAGTGCTCGCCTAAGTGTCTAAAAATCCTACCGAGTGGAGAGCAAACCTCCCACTCGGGGGCTTAGCTGCAGCCCAGTGCTCGCCTAAGTGTTTAAAAATCCTACCGAGTGGAGAGCAAACCTCCCACTCAGGGGCTTAGCTACAGCCCAGTGCTCGCCTAAGTTTGAAAAAATCCTACCGAGTGGAGAGCAAACCTCCCACTCGGGGGCTTAGCTGCAGCCCAGTGCTCGCCTAAGTGTTTAAAAATCCTACCGAGTGGAGAGCAAACCTCCCACTCGGGGGCTTAGCTGCAGCCCAGTGCGCGCCTAAGTTTGAAAAACTCCTACCAAGTGGAGAGTAAACCTCCCACTCGGGGGCTTAGCTGCAGCCCAGTGCTCTCCTAAGTTTGAAAAAATCCTACCGAGCGGAGAGCAATCCTCCCACTCGGGGGCTTAGCCGCAGTCCTAGTACTCGCCTAAGTTTGAAAAAATCCTACCGAGTGGAGAGCAAACCTCCCACTCGGGGGCTTAGCTGCAGCCCAGTGCTCGCCTAAGTGTTTAAAAATCCTACTGAGTGGAGAGCAAACCTCCCACTCGGGGGCTTAGCTGCAGCCCAGTGCTCGCCTAAGTGTTTAAAAATCCTACCGAGTGGAGAGCAAACCTCCCACTCGGGGGCTTAGCTGCTGCCCAGTGCTCGCCTAAGTTTGAAAAAATCCTACCGAGTGGAGAGCAAACCTCCCACTCGGGGGCTTAGCTGCAGCCCAGTGCTCGCCTAAGTGTTTAAAAATCCTACCGAGTGGAGAGCAAACCTCCCACTCGGGGGCTTAGCTGCAGCCCAGTGCGCGCCTAAGTTTGAAAAAATCCTACCAAGTGGAGAGCAAACCTCCCACTCGGGGGCTTAGCTGCAGCCCAGTGCTCGCCTAATTTTGAAAAAAATCCTACCGAGCGGAGAGCAATCCTCCCACTCGGGGGCTTAGCCGCAGTCCTAGTACTCGCCTAAGTTTGAAAAAATCCTACCGAGTGGAGAGCAAACCTCCCACTCGGGGGCTTAGCTGCAGCCCAGTGCTCGCCTAAGTGTTTAAAACACCTACTGAGTGGAGAGCAAACCTCCCACTCGGGGGCTTAGCTGCAGCCCAGTGCTCGCCTAAGTGTCTAAAAATGCTACCGAGTGGAGAGCAAACCTCCCACTCGGGGGCTTAGCTGCAGCCCAGTGCTCGCCTAAGTGTTTAAAAATCCCACCGAGTGGTGAGAAAACCTCCCGCTCGGGGGCTTAGCTGCAGCCCAGTGCTCGCCTAAGTGTCTAAAAATCCTACCGAGTGGAGAGCAAACCTCCCACTCGGAGGCTTAGCTGCAGCCCAGTGCTCGCCTAAGTGTTTAAAAATCCTACCGAGTGGAGAGCAAACCTCCTACTCGGGGGCTTAGTTGCAGCCCAGTGCTCGCCTAAGTTTGAAAAAATCCTACCAAGTGGAGAGCAAACCTCCCACTCGGTGCTTAGTTGCAGCCCAGTGCGGGCCTAAGTGTTTAAAAATCCTACCGAGTGGAGAGCAAACCTCCCACTCGGGGGCTTAGCTGCAGCCCAGTGCGTGCCTATGTTTGAGAAAATCCTACCGAGTGGAGAGCAAACCTCCCACTCGGGGGCTTAGCTGCAGTCCAAGTGCTCGCTTAAGTGTTTAAAAATCCTACCGAGTGGAGAGCAGACCTCTCACTCGGGGCTTAGCTGCAGCCCAGTGCTCGCCTAAGTTTGAAAAAATCCTACCGAGCGGAGAGCAAACCTCCCACTCGGGGGCTTAGCCGCTGTCCTAGTACTCGCCTAAGTTTGAAAAAATCCTACCGAGTGGAGAGAAAACCTCCCACTCGGGGGCTTAGCTGCAGCCCAGTGCTCGGCTAAGTGTCTAAAAATCCTACCGAGTGGAGAGCAAACCTCCCACTCGGGGGCTTAGCTGCAGCCCAGTGCTCGCCTAAGTGTTTAAAAATCCTACCGAGTGGAGAGCAAACCTCCCACTCAGGGGCTTAGCTGCAGCCCAGTGCTCGCCTAAGTTTGAAAAAATCTTACCGAGTGGAGAGCAAACCTCCCACTCGGGGGCTTAGCTGCAGTCCAGTGCTCGCCTAAGTGTTTAAAAATCCTACCGAGTGGAGAGCAAACCTCCCACTCGGGGGCTTAGCTGCAGCCCAGTGCGCGCCTAAGTTTGAAAAAATCCTACCAAGTGGAGAGCAAACCTCCCACTCGGGGGCTTAGCTGCAGCCCAGTGCTCTCCTAAGTTTGAAAAAAATCCTACCGAGCGGAGAGCAATCCTCCCACTCGGGGGCTTAGCCGCAGTCCTAGTACTCGCCTAAGTTTGAAAAAATCCTACCGAGTGGAGAGCAAACCTCCCACTCGGGGGCTTAGCTGCAGCCCAGTGCTCGCCTAAGTGTTTAAAACACCTACTGAGTGGAGAGCAAACCTCCCACTCGGGGGCTTAGCTGCAGCCCAGTGCTCGCCTAAGTGTCTAAAAATGCTACCGAGTGGAGAGCAAACCTCCCACTCGGGGGCTTAGCTGCAGCCCAGTGCTCGCCTAAGTTTGAAAAAATCCTACCGAGTGGAGAGCAAACCTCCCACTCGGGGGCTTAGCTGCAGCCCAGTGCTCGCCTAAGTGTTTAAAAATCCTACCGAGTGGAGAGCAAACCTCCCACTCGGGGGCTTAGCTGCAGCCCAGTGCGTGCCTAAGTTTGAAAAAATCCTACCAAGTGGAGAGCAAACCTCCCACTCGGGGGCTTAGCTGCAGCCTAGTGCTCTCCTAAGTTTGAAAAAAATCCTACCGAGCGGAGAGCAATCCTCCCACTCGGGGGCTTAGCCGCAGTCCTAGTACTCGCCTAAGTTTGAAAAAATCCTACCGAGTGGAGAGCAAGCCTCCCACTCGGGGGCTTAGCTGCAGCCCAGTGCTCGCCTAAGTGTTTAAAACACCTACTGAGTGGAGAGCAAACCTCCCACTCGGGGGCCTAGCTGCAGCCCAGTGCTCGCCTAAGTGTCTAAAAATGCTACCGAGTGGAGAGCAAACCTCCCACTCGGGGGCTTAGCTGCAGCCCAGTGCTCGCCTAAGTGTTTAAAAATCCTACCGAGTGGAGAGCAAACCTCCCACTCGGGGGCTTAGCTGCAGCCCAGTGCTCGCCTAAGTGTTTAAAAATCCTACCGAGTGGAGAGCAGACCTCCCGCTCGGGGGCTTAGCTGCAGCCCAGTGCTCGCCTAAGTGTCTAAAAATCCTACCGAGTGGAGAGCAAACCTCCCACTCGGAGGCTTAGCTGCAGCCCAGTGCTCGCCTAAGTGTTTAAAAATCCTACCGAGTGGAGAGAAAACCTCCTACTCGGGGGCTTAGCTGCAGCCCAGTGCTCGCCTAAGTTTGAAAAAATCCTACCAAGTGGAGAGCAAACCTCCCACTCGGTGCTTAATTGCAGCCCAGTGCGTGCCTAAGTGTTTAAAAATCCTACCGGTTGGAGAGAAAACCTCCCACTCGGGGGCTTAGCTGCAGCCCTGTGCACACCGATGTTTGAGAAAATCCTACCGAGTGGAGAGCAAACCTCCCACTCGGGGGCTTAGCTGCAGTCCAAGTGCTCGCTTAAGTGTTTAAAAATCCTACCGAGTGGAGAGCAGACCTCCCACTCGGGGGCTTAGCTGCAGCCCAGTGCTCGCCTAAGTTTGAAAAAATCCTACCGAGCGGAGAGCAAACCTCCCACTCGGGGGCTTAGCCGCTGTCCTAGTACTCGCCTAAGTTTGAAAAAATCCTACCGAGTGGAGAGAAAACCTCCCACTCGGGGGCTTAGCTGCAGCCCAGTGCTCGCCTAAGTGTTTAAAAATCCTACCGAGTGGAGAGCAAACCTCCCACTCGGGGGCTTAGCTGCAGCCCAGTGCTCGCCTAAGTTTGAAAAAATACTACCGAGTGGAGAGCAAACCTCCCACTCAGGGGCTTAGCTGCAGTCCAAGTGCTCGCCTAAGTGTTTAAAAATCCTACCGAGTGGAGAGCAAACCTCCCACTCGGGGGCTTAGCTGTAGCCCAGTGCTCGCCTAAGTTTGAAAAAATCCTACCGAGCGGAGAGAAAACCTCCCACTCGGGGGCTTAGCCGCAGTCCTAGTACTCGCCTAAGTTTAAGAAATCCTACCGAGTGGAGAGCAAACCTCCCACTCGGGGGCTTACCTGCAGCCCAGTGCTCGCCTAAGTGTTTAAAAATCCTACCGAGTGGAGAGCAAACCTCCCACTCGGGGGCTTAGCTGCAGCCCAGTGCTCGCCTAAGTGTTTAAAAATCCTACCGAGTGGAGAGCAAACCTCCCACTCGGGGGCTTAGCTGCAGCCCAGTGCTCGCCTAAGTGTTTAAAAATCCTACCGAGTGGAGAGCAAACCTCCCACTCGGGGGCTTAGCTGCAGCCCAGTGCTCGCCTAAGTGTCTAAAAATCCTACCGAGTGGAGAGCAAACCTCCCACTCGGGGGCTTAGCTGCAGCCCAGTGCTCCCTAAGTGTTTAAAAATCCTACCGAGTGGAGAGCAAACCTCCCACTCGGGAGCTTAGCTGCAGCCCAGTGCTCGCCTAAGTTTGAAAAAATCCTACCAAGTGGAGAGCAAACCTCCCACTCGGGGGCTTAGCTGCAGCCCAGTGCTCGCCTAAGTGTTTAAAAATCCTACCGAGTGGAGAGCAAACCTCCCACTCGGGGGCTTAGCTGCAGCCCAGTGCGCGCCTAAGTTTGAAAAAATCCTACCAAGTGGAGAGCAAACCTCCCACTCGGGGGCTTAGCTGCAGCCCAGTGCTCGCCTAATTTTGAAAAAATCCTAGCGAGCGGAGAGCAATCCTCCCAGTCGGGGGCTTAGCCGCAGTCCTAGTACTCGCCTAAGTTTGAAAAAATCCTACCGAGTGGAGAGCAAACCTCCCACTCGGGGGCTTAGCTGCAGCCCAGTGCTCGCCTAAGTGTTTAAAACACCTACTGAGTGGAGAGCAAACCTCCCACTCGGGGGCTTAGCTGCAGCCCAGTGCTCGCCTAAGTGTCTAAAAATGCTACCGAGTGGAGAGCAAACCTCCCACTTGGGGGCTTAGCTGCAGCCAGTGCTCGCCTAAGTGTTTAAAAATCCTACCGAGTGGAGAGCAAACCTCCCACTCGGGGGCTTAGCTGCAGCCCAGTGCTCGCCTAAGTGTTTAAAAATCCTACCGAGTGGTGAGAAAACCTCCCGCTTGGGGGCTTAGCTGCAGCCCAGTGCTCGCCTAAGTGTCTAAAAATCCTACCGAGTGGAGAGCAAACCTCCCACTCGGAGGCTTAGCTGCAGCCCAGTGCTCGCCTAAGTGTTTAAAAATCCTACCGAGTGGAGAGCAAACCTCCTACTCGGGGGCTTAGCTGCAGCCCAGTGCTCGCCTAAGTTTGAAAAAATCCTACCAAGTGGAGAGCAAACTTCCCACTCGGTGCTTAGTTGCAGCCCAGTGCGCGCCTACGTGTTTAAAAATCCTACCGAGTGGAGAGCAAACCTCCCACTCGGGGGCTTAGCTGCAGCCCAGTGCGCGCCTATGTTTGAGAAAATCCTACCGAGTGGAGAGCAAACCTCCCACTCGGGGGCTTTGCTGCAGTCCAAGTGCTCGCTTAAGTGTTTAAAAATCCTACCGAGTGGAGAGCAGACCTCTCACTCGGGGCTTAGCTGCAGCCCGGTGCTCGCCTAAGTTTGAAAAAATCCTACCGAGCGGAGAGCAAACCTCCCACTCGGGGCTTAGCCGCTGTCCAATACTCGCCTAAGTTTGAAAAAATCCTACCGAGTGGAGAGAAAACCTCCCACTCGGGGGCTTAGCTGCAGCCCAGTGCTCGCCTAAGTGTCTAAAAATCCTACCGAGTGGAGAGCAAACCTCCCACTCGGGGGCTTAGCTGCAGCCCAGTGCTCGCCTAAGTGTTTAAAAATCCTACCGAGTGGAGAGCAAACCTCCCACTCGGGGGCTTAGCTGCAGCCCAGTGCTCGCCTAAGTGTCTAAAAATCCTACCGAGTGGAGAGCAAACCTCCCACTCGGGGGCTTAGCTGCAGCCCAGTGCTCCCCTAAGTGTTTAAAAATCCTACCGAGTGGAGAGCAAACCTCCCACTCGGGAGCTTAGCTGCAGCCCAGTGCTCGCCTAAGTTTGAAAAAATCCTACCAAGTGGAGAGCAAACCTCCCACTCGGGGGCTTAGCTGCAGCCCAGTGCTCGCCTAAGTGTTTAAAAATCCTACCGAGTGGAGAGCAAACCTCCCACTCGGGGGCTTAGCTGCAGCCCAGTGCGCGCCTAAGTTTGAAAAAATCCTACCAAGTGGAGAGCAAACCTCCCACTCGGGGGCTTAGCTGCAGCCCAGTGCTCGCCTAATTTTGAAAAAATCCTAGCGAGCGGAGAGCAATCCTCCCAGTCGGGGGCTTAGCCGCAGTCCTAGTACTCGCCTAAGTTTGAAAAAATCCTACCGAGTGGAGAGCAAACCTCCCACTCGGGGGCTTAGCTGCAGCCCAGTGCTCGCCTAAGTGTTTAAAACACCTACTGAGTGGAGAGCAAACCTCCCACTCGGGGGCTTAGCTGCAGCCCAGTGCTCGCCTAAGTGTCTAAAAATGCTACCGAGTGGAGAGCAAACCTCCCACTTGGGGGCTTAGCTGCAGCCAGTGCTCGCCTAAGTGTTTAAAAATCCTACCGAGTGGAGAGCAAACCTCCCACTCGGGGGCTTAGCTGCAGCCCAGTGCTCGCCTAAGTGTTTAAAAATCCTACCGAGTGGTGAGAAAACCTCCCGCTTGGGGGCTTAGCTGCAGCCCAGTGCTCGCCTAAGTGTCTAAAAATCCTACCGAGTGGAGAGCAAACCTCCCACTCGGAGGCTTAGCTGCAGCCCAGTGCTCGCCTAAGTGTTTAAAAATCCTACCGAGTGGAGAGCAAACCTCCTACTCGGGGGCTTAGCTGCAGCCCAGTGCTCGCCTAAGTTTGAAAAAATCCTACCAAGTGGAGAGCAAACTTCCCACTCGGTGCTTAGTTGCAGCCCAGTGCGCGCCTACGTGTTTAAAAATCCTACCGAGTGGAGAGCAAACCTCCCACTCGGGGGCTTAGCTGCAGCCCAGTGCTCGCCTAAGTGTTTAAAAATCCTACCGAGTGGAGAGCAAACCTCCCACTCGGGGGCTTAGCTGCAGCCCAGTGCTCGCCTAAGTGTTTAAAAATCCTACCGAGTGGAGAGCAAACCTCCCACTCGGGGGCTTAGCTGCAGCCCAGTGCTCGCCTAAGTGTTTAAAAATCCTACCGAGTGGAGAGCAAACCTCCCACTCGGGGGCTTAGCTGCAGCCCAGTGCTCGCCTAAGTGTCTAAAAATCCTACCGAGTGGAGAGCAAACCTCCCACTCGGGGGCTTAGCTGCAGCCCAGTGCTCCCCTAAGTGTTTAAAAATCCTACCGAGTGGAGAGCAAACCTCCCACTCGGGAGCTTAGCTGCAGCCCAGTGCTCGCCTAAGTTTGAAAAAATCCTACCAAGTGGAGAGCAAACCTCCCACTCGGGGGCTTAGCTGCAGCCCAGTGCTCGCCTAAGTGTTTAAAAATCCTACCGAGTGGAGAGCAAACCTCCCACTCGGGGGCTTAGCTGCAGCCCAGTGCGCGCCTAAGTTTGAAAAAATCCTACCAAGTGGAGAGCAAACCTCCCACTCGGGGGCTTAGCTGCAGCCCAGTGCTCGCCTAATTTTGAAAAAATCCTAGCGAGCGGAGAGCAATCCTCCCAGTCGGGGGCTTAGCCGCAGTCCTAGTACTCGCCTAAGTTTGAAAAAATCCTACCGAGTGGAGAGCAAACCTCCCACTCGGGGGCTTAGCTGCAGCCCAGTGCTCGCCTAAGTGTTTAAAACACCTACTGAGTGGAGAGCAAACCTCCCACTCGGGGGCTTAGCTGCAGCCCAGTGCTCGCCTAAGTGTCTAAAAATGCTACCGAGTGGAGAGCAAACCTCCCACTTGGGGGCTTAGCTGCAGCCAGTGCTCGCCTAAGTGTTTAAAAATCCTACCGAGTGGAGAGCAAACCTCCCACTCGGGGGCTTAGCTGCAGCCCAGTGCTCGCCTAAGTGTTTAAAAATCCTACCGAGTGGTGAGAAAACCTCCCGCTTGGGGGCTTAGCTGCAGCCCAGTGCTCGCCTAAGTGTCTAAAAATCCTACCGAGTGGAGAGCAAACCTCCCACTCGGAGGCTTAGCTGCAGCCCAGTGCTCGCCTAAGTGTTTAAAAATCCTACCGAGTGGAGAGCAAACCTCCTACTCGGGGGCTTAGCTGCAGCCCAGTGCTCGCCTAAGTTTGAAAAAATCCTACCAAGTGGAGAGCAAACTTCCCACTCGGTGCTTAGTTGCAGCCCAGTGCGCGCCTACGTGTTTAAAAATCCTACCGAGTGGAGAGCAAACCTCCCACTCGGGGGCTTAGCTGCAGCCCAGTGCGCGCCTATGTTTGAGAAAATCCTACCGAGTGGAGAGCAAACCTCCCACTCGGGGGCTTTGCTGCAGTCCAAGTGCTCGCTTAAGTGTTTAAAAATCCTACCGAGTGGAGAGCAGACCTCTCACTCGGGGCTTAGCTGCAGCCCGGTGCTCGCCTAAGTTTGAAAAAATCCTACCGAGCGGAGAGCAAACCTCCCACTCGGGGCTTAGCCGCTGTCCAATACTCGCCTAAGTTTGAAAAAATCCTACCGAGTGGAGAGAAAACCTCCCACTCGGGGGCTTAGCTGCAGCCCAGTGCTCGCCTAAGTGTCTAAAAATCCTACCGAGTGGAGAGCAAACCTCCCACTCGGGGGCTTAGCTGCAGCCCAGTGCTCGCCTAAGTGTTTAAAAATCCTACCGAGTGGAGAGCAAACCTCCCACTCGGGGGCTTAGCTGCAGCCCAGTGCTCGCCTAAGTGTCTAAAAATCCTACCGAGTGGAGAGCAAACCTCCCACTCGGGGGCTTAGCTGCAGCCCAGTGCTCCCCTAAGTGTTTAAAAATCCTACCGAGTGGAGAGCAAACCTCCCACTCGGGAGCTTAGCTGCAGCCCAGTGCTCGCCTAAGTTTGAAAAAATCCTACCAAGTGGAGAGCAAACCTCCCACTCGGGGGCTTAGCTGCAGCCCAGTGCTCGCCTAAGTGTTTAAAAATCCTACCGAGTGGAGAGCAAACCTCCCACTCGGGGGCTTAGCTGCAGCCCAGTGCGCGCCTAAGTTTGAAAAAATCCTACCAAGTGGAGAGCAAACCTCCCACTCGGGGGCTTAGCTGCAGCCCAGTGCTCGCCTAATTTTGAAAAAATCCTAGCGAGCGGAGAGCAATCCTCCCAGTCGGGGGCTTAGCCGCAGTCCTAGTACTCGCCTAAGTTTGAAAAAATCCTACCGAGTGGAGAGCAAACCTCCCACTCGGGGGCTTAGCTGCAGCCCAGTGCTCGCCTAAGTGTTTAAAACACCTACTGAGTGGAGAGCAAACCTCCCACTCGGGGGCTTAGCTGCAGCCCAGTGCTCGCCTAAGTGTCTAAAAATGCTACCGAGTGGAGAGCAAACCTCCCACTTGGGGGCTTAGCTGCAGCCAGTGCTCGCCTAAGTGTTTAAAAATCCTACCGAGTGGAGAGCAAACCTCCCACTCGGGGGCTTAGCTGCAGCCCAGTGCTCGCCTAAGTGTTTAAAAATCCTACCGAGTGGTGAGAAAACCTCCCGCTTGGGGGCTTAGCTGCAGCCCAGTGCTCGCCTAAGTGTCTAAAAATCCTACCGAGTGGAGAGCAAACCTCCCACTCGGAGGCTTAGCTGCAGCCCAGTGCTCGCCTAAGTGTTTAAAAATCCTACCGAGTGGAGAGCAAACCTCCTACTCGGGGGCTTAGCTGCAGCCCAGTGCTCGCCTAAGTTTGAAAAAATCCTACCAAGTGGAGAGCAAACCTCCCACTCGGTGCTTAGTTGCAGCCCAGTGCGCGCCTACGTGTTTAAAAATCCTACCGAGTGGAGAGCAAACCTCCCACTCGGGGGCTTAGCTGCAGCCCAGTGCGCGCCTATGTTTGAGAAAATCCTACCGAGTGGAGAGCAAACCTCCCACTCGGGGGCTTTGCTGCAGTCCAAGTGCTCGCTTAAGTGTTTAAAAATCCTACCGAGTGGAGAGCAGACCTCTCACTCGGGGCTTAGCTGCAGCCCGGTGCTCGCCTAAGTTTGAAAAAATCCTACCGAGCGGAGAGCAAACCTCCCACTCGGGGCTTAGCCGCTGTCCAATACTCGCCTAAGTTTGAAAAAATCCTACCGAGTGGAGAGAAAACCTCCCACTCGGGGGCTTAGCTGCAGCCCAGTGCTCGCCTAAGTGTCTAAAAATCCTACCGAGTGGAGAGCAAACCTCCCACTCGGGGGCTTAGCTGCAGCCCAGTGCTCGCCTAAGTGTTTAAAAATCTTACCGAGTGGAGAGCAAACCTCCCACTCAGGGGCTTAGCTGCAGCCCAGTGCTCGCCTAAGTTTGAAAAAATCCTACCGAGTGGAGAGCAAACCTCCCACTCGGGGGCTTAGCTGCAGCCCAGTGCTCGCCTAAGTGTTTAAAAATCCTACCGAGTGGAGAGCAAACCTCCCACTCGGGGGCTTAGCTGCAGCCCAGTGCTCGCCTAAGTGTCTAAAAATCCTACCGAGTGGAGAGCAAACCTCCCACTCGGGGGCTTAGCTGCAGCCCAGTGCTCGCCTAAGTGTTTAAAAAACCTACCGAGTGGAGAGCAAACCTCCCACTCGGGGGCTTAGCTGCAGCCCAGTGCTCGCCTAAGTTTAAAAAATGCTACCGAGTGGAGAGCAAACCTCCCACTCGGGGGCTTAGCTGCAGCCCAGTGCTCGCCTAAGTGTTTAAAAATCCTACCGAGTGGAGAGCAAACCTCCCACTCGGGGGCTTAGCTGCAGCCCAGTGCGCGCCTAAGTTTGAAAAAATCCTACCAAGTGGAGAGCAAACCTCCCACTCGGCGGCTTAGCTGCAGCCCAGTGCTCGCCTAATTTTGAAAAAATCCTACCGAGCGGAGAGCAATCCTCCCACTCGGGGGCTTAGCCGCAGTCCTAGTACCCGCCTAAGTTTGAAAAAATCCTACCGAGTGGACAGCAAACCTCCCACTCGGGGGCTTAGCTGCAGCCCAGTGCTCGCCTAAGTGTTTAAAACACCTACTGAGTGGAGAGCAAACCTCCCACTCGGGGGCTAGCTGCAGCCCAGTGCTCGCCTAAGTGTCTAAAAATGCTACCGAGTGGAGAGCAGACCTCCCACTCGGGGGCTTAGCTGCAGCCCAGTGCTCGCCTAAGTGTTTAAAAATCCTACCGAGTGGAGAGCAAACCTCCCACTCGGGGGCTTAGCTGCAGCCCAGTGCTCGCCTAAGTGTTTAAAAATCCTACCGAGTGGTGAGAAAACCTCCCGCTCGGGGGCTTAGCTGCAGCTCAGTGCTCGCCTAAGTGTCTAAAAATCCTACCGAGTGGAGAGCAAACCTCCCACTCGGAGGCTTAGCTGCAGCCCAGTGCTCGCCTAAGTGTTTAAAAATCCTACCGAGTGGAGAGCAAACCTCCTAATCGGGTGCTTAGCTGCAGCCCAGTGCTCACCTAAGTTTGAAAAAATCCTACCAAGTGGAGAGCAAACCTCCCACTCGGGGGCTTAGCTGCAGCCCAGTGCTCGCGTAAGTGTTTAAAAATCCTACCGAGTGGAGAGCAAACCTCCCACTCGGGGGCTTAGCTGCAGCCCAGTGCGCGCCTAAGTTTGAAAAAATCCTACCAAGTGGAGAGCAAACCTCCCACTCGGGGGCTTAGCTGCAGCCCAGTGCTCTCCTAAGTTTGAAAAAATCCTACCGAGCGGAGAGCAATCCTCCCACTCGTGGGCTTAGCCGTAGTCCTAGTACTCGCCTAAGTTTGAAAAAATCCTACCGAGTGGAGAGCAAACCTCCCACTCGGGGGCTTAGCTGCAGCCCAGTGCTCGCCTAAGTGTTTAAAAATCCTACGGAGTGGAGAGCAAACCTCCCACTCGGGGGCTTAGCTGCAGCCCAGTGCTCGCCTAAGTGTTTAAAAATCCTATCGAGTGGAGAGCAAACCTCCCACTCGGGGGCTTAGCTGCAGCCCAGTGCTCGCCTAAGTGTTTAAAAATCCTACCGAGTGGAGAGCAAACCTCCCACTTGGGGGCTTAGCTGCAGCCCAGTGCTCGCCTAAGTTTGAAAAAATCCTACCGAGTGGAGAGCAAACCTCCCACTCGGGGGTTTAGCTGCAGCCCAGTGCTCGCCTAAGTGTTTAAAACACCTACTGAGTGGAGAGCAAACCTCCCACTCGGGGGCTTAGCTGCAGCCCAGTGCTCGCCTAAGTGTCTAAAAATGCTACCGAGTGGAGAGCAAACCTCCCACTCGGGGGCTTAGCTGCAGCCAGTGCTCGCCTAAGTGTTTAAAAATCCTACCGAGTTGAGAGCAAACCTCCCACTCGGGGGCTTAGCTGCAGCCCAGTGCTCGCCTAAGTGTTTAAAAATCCTACCGAGTGGTGAGAAAACCTCCCGCTCGGGGGCTTAGCTGCAGCTCAGTGCTCGCCTAAGTGTCTA
Source organism: Triticum monococcum (assembly GCA_034509565.1). NCBI lineage: Eukaryota > Viridiplantae > Streptophyta > Magnoliopsida > Poales > Poaceae > Triticum > Triticum monococcum. Next base: position 392,772,071 of record CM067841.1, read on the forward strand.
AAAATCCTACCGAGTGGAGAGCAAACCTCCCACTCGGAGGCTTAGCTGCAGCCCAGTGCTCGCCTAAGTGTTTAAAAATCCTACCGAGTGGAGAGCAAACCTCCTACTCGGGTGCTTAGCTGCAGCCCAGTGCTCACCTAAGTTTGAAAAAATCCTACCAAGTGGAGAGCAAACCTCCCACTCGGGGGCTTAGCTGCAGCCCAGTGCTCGCCTAAGTGTTTAAAAATCCTACCGAGTGGAGAGCAAACCTCCCACTCGGGGGCTTAGCTGCAGCCCAGTGCGCGCCTAATTTGAAAAAATCCTACCAAGTGGAGAGCAAACCTCCCACTCGGGGGCTTAGCTGCAGCCCAGTGCTCTCCTAAGTTTGAAAAAATCCTACCGAGCGGAGAGCAATCCTCCCACTCGGGGGCTTAGCCGCAGTCCTAGTACTCGCCTAAGTTTGAAAAAATCCTACCGAGTGGACAGCAAACCTCCCACTCGGGGGCTTAGCTGCAGCCCAGTGCTCGCCTAAGTGTTTAAAACACCTACTGAGTGGAGAGCAAACCTCCCACTCGGGGGCTTAGCTGCAGCCCAGTGCTCGCCTAAGTGTCTAAAAATGCTACCGAGTGGAGAGCAAACCTCCCACTCGGGGGCTTAGCTGCAGCCCAGTGCTCGCCTAAGTGTTTAAAAATCCTACCGAGTGGAGAGCAAACCTCCCACTCGGGGGCTTAGCTGCAGCCCAGTGCTCGCCTAAGTGTTTAAAAATCCTACCGAGTGGTGAGAAAACCTCCCGCTCGGGGGCTTAGCTGCAGCTCAGTGCTCGCCTAAGTGTCTAAAAATCCTACCGAGTGGAGAGCAAACCTCCCACTCGGAGGCTTAGCTGCAGCCCAGTGCTCGCCTAAGTGTTTAAAAATCCTACCGAGTGGAGAGCAAACCTCCTACTCGGGTGCTTAGCTGCAGCCCAGTGCTCACCTAAGTTTGAAAAAATCCTACCAAGTGGAGAGCAAACCTCCCACTCGGGGGCTTAGCTGCAGCCCAGTGCTCGCCTAAGTGTTTAAAAATCCTACCGAGTGGAGAGCAAACCTCCCACTCGGGGGCTTAGCTGCAGCCCAGTGCGCGCCTAAGTTTGAAAAAATCCTACCAAGTGGAGAGCAAACCTCCCACTCGGGGGCTTAGCTGCAGCCCAGTGCTCTCCTAAGTTTGAAAAAATCTTACCGAGCGGAGAGCAATCCTCCCACTCGGGGGCTTAGCCATAGTCCTAGTACTCGCCTAAGTTTGAAAAAATCCTACCGAGTGGAGAGCAAACCTCCCACTCGGGGGCTTAGCTGCAGCCCAGTGCTCGCCTAAGTGTTTAAAAATCCTACGGAGTGGAGAGCAAACCTCCCACTCGGGGGCTTAGCTGTAGCCCAGTGCTCGCCTAAGTGTTTAAAAATCCTATCAAGTGGAGAGCAAACCTCCCACTCGAGGGCTTAGCTGCAGCCCAGTGCTCGCCTAAGTGTTTAAAAATCCTACCGAGTGGAGAGCAAACCTCCCACTTGGGGGCTTAGCTGCAGCCCAGTGCTCGCCTAAGTTTGAAAAAACCTACCGAGTGGAGAGCAAACCTCCCACTCGGGGGTTTAGCTGCAGCCCAGTGCTCGCCTAAGTGTTTAAAACACCTACTGAGTGGAGAGCAAACCTCCCACTCGGGGGCTTAGCTGCAGCCCAGTGCTCGCCTAAGTGTCTAAAAATGCTACCGAGTGGAGAGCAAACCTCCCACTCGGGGGCTTAGCTGCAGCCCAGTGCTCGCCTAAGTTTGAAAAAATCCTACCGAGTGGAGAGCAAACCTCCCACTCGGGGGCTTAGCTGCAGCCCAGTGCTCGCCTAAGTGTTTAAAAATCCTACCGAGTGGAGAGCAAACCTCCCACTCGGGGGCTTAGCTGCAGCCCAGTGCGCGCCTAAGTTTGAAAAAATCCTACCAAGTGGAGAGCAAACCTCCCACTCGGGGGCTTAGCTGCAGCCCAGTGCTCTCCTAAGTTTGAAAAAATCCTACCGAGCGGAGAGCAATCCTCCCACTCGTGGGCTTAGCCGTAGTCCTAGTACTCGCCTAAGTTTGAAAAAATCCTACCGAGTGGAGAGCAAACCACCCACTCGGGGGCTTAGCTGCAGCCCAGTGCTCGCCTAAGTGTTTAAAAATCCTACGGAGTGGAGAGCAAACCTCCCACTCGGGGGCTTAGCTGCAGCCCAGTGCTCGCCTAAGTGTTTAAAAATCCTATCGAGTGGAGAGCAAACCTCCCACTCGGGGCTTAGCTGCAGCCCAGTGCTCGCCTAAGTGTTTAAAAATCCTACCGAGTGGAGAGCAAACCTCCCACTTGGGGGCTTAGCTGCAGCCCAGTGCTCGCCTAAGTTTGAAAAAATCCTACCGAGTGGAGAGCAAACCTCCCACTCGGGGGTTTAGCTGCAGCCCAGTGCTCGCCTAAGTGTTTAAAACACCTACTGAGTGGAGAGCAAACCTCCCACTCGGGGGCTTAGCTGCAGCCCAGTGCTCGCCTAAGTGTCTAAAAATGCTACCGAGTGGAGAGCAAACCTCCCACTCGGGGGCTTAGCTGCAGCCAGTGCTCGCCTAAGTGTTTAAAAATCCTACCGAGTCGAGAGCAAACCTCCCACTCGGGGGCTTAGCTGCAGCCCAGTGCTCACCTAAGTGTTTAAAAATCCTACCGAGTGGTGAGAAAACCTCCCGCTCGGGGGCTTAGCTGCAGCTCAGTGCTCGCCTAAGTGTCTAAAAATCCTACCGAGTGGAGAGCAAACCTCCCACTCGGAGGCTTAGCTGTAGCCCAGTGCTCGCCTAAGTGTTTAAAAATCCTACCGAGTGGAGAGCAAACCTCCTACTCGGGTGCTTAGCTGCAGCCCAGTGCTCACCTAAGTTTGAAAAAATCCTACCAAGTGGAGAGCAAACCTCCCACTCGGGGGCTTAGCTGCAGCCCAGTGCTCGCCTAAGTGTTTAAAAATCCTACCGAGTGGAGAGCAAACCTCCCACTCGGGGGCTTAGCTGCAGCCCAGTGCGCGCCTAAGTTTGAAAAAATCCTACCAAGTGGAGAGCAAACCTCCCACTCGGGGGCTTAGCTGCAGCCCAGTGCTCTCCTAAGTTTGAAAAAATCCTACCGAGCGGAGAGCAATCCTCCCACTCGGGGGCTTAGCCGCAGTCCTAGTACTCGCCTAAGTTTGAAAAAATCCTACCGAGTGGACAGCAAACCTCCCACTCGGGGGCTTAGCTGCAGCCCAGTGCTCGCCTAAGTGTTTAAAACACCTACTGAGTGGAGAGCAAACCTCCCACTCGGGGGCTTAGCTGCAGCCCAGTGCTCGCCTAAGTGTCTAAAAATGCTACCGAGTGGAGAGCAAACCTCCCTCTCGGGGGCTTAGCTGCAGCCCAGTGCTCGCCTAAGTGTTTAAAAATCCTACCGAGTGGAGAGCAAACCTCCCACTCGGGGGCTTAGCTGCAGCCCAGTGCTCGCCTAAGTGTTTAAAAATCCTACCGAGTGGTGAGAAAACCTCCCGCTCGGGGGCTTAGCTGCAGCTCAGTGCTCGCCTAAGTGTCTAAAAATCCTACCGAGTGGAGAGCAAACCTCCCACTCGGAGGCTTAGCTGCAGCCCAGTGCTCGCCTAAGTGTTTATAAATCCTACCGAGTGGAGAGCAAACCTCCTACTCGGGTGCTTAGCTGCAGCCCAGTGCTCACCTAAGTTTGAAAAAATCCTACCAAGTGGAGAGCAAACCTCCCACTCGGGGGCTTAGCTGCAGCCCAGTGCTCGCCTAAGTGTTTAAAAATCCTACCGAGTGGAGAGCAAACCTCCCACTCGGGGGCTTAGCTGCAGCCCAGTGCGCGCCTAAGTTTGAAAAAATCCTACCAAGTGGAGAGCAAACCTCCCACTCGGGGGCTTAGCTGCAGCCCAGTGCTCTCCTAAGTTTGAAAAAATCCTACCGAGCGGAGAGCAATCCTCCCACTCGGGGGCTTAGCCGTAGTCCTAGTACTCGCCTAAGTTTGAAAAAATCCTACCGAGTGCAGAGCAAACCTCCCACTCGGGGGCTTAGCTGCAGCCCAGTGCTCGCCTAAGTGTTTAAAAATCCTACGGAGTGGAGAGCAAACCTCCCACTCGGGGGCTTAGCTGCAGCCCAGTGCTCGCCTAAGTGTTTAAAAATCCTATCAAGTGGAGAGCAAACCTCCCACTCGGGGGCTTAGCTGCAGCCCAGTGCTCGCCTAAGTGTTTAAAAATCCTACCGAGTGGAGAGCAAACCTCCCACTTGGGGGCTTAGCTGCAGCCCAGTGCTCGCCTAAGTTTGAAAAAATCCTACCGAGTGGAGAGCAAACCTCCCACTCGGGGGTTTAGCTGCAGCCCAGTGCTCGCCTAAGTGTTTAAAACACCTACTGAGTGGAGAGCAAACCTCCCACTCGGGGGCTTAGCTGCAGCCCAGTGCTCGCCTAAGTGTCTAAAAATGCTACCGAGTGGAGAGCAAACCTCCCACTCGGGGGCTTAGCTGCAGCCCAGTGCTCGCCTAAGTTTGAAAAAATCCTACCGAGTGGAGAGCAAACCTCCCACTCGGGGGCTTAGCTGCAGCCCAGTGCTCGCCTAAGTGTTTAAAAATCCTACCGAGTGGAGAGCAAACCTCCCACTCGGGGGCTTAGCTGCAGCCCAGTGCGCGCCTAAGTTTGAAAAAATCCTACCAAGTGGAGAGCAAACCTCCCACTCGGGGGCTTAGCTGCAGCCCAGTGCTCTCCTAAGTTTGAAAAAATCCTACCGAGCGGAGAGCAATCCTCCCACTCGTGGGCTTAGCCGTAGTCCTAGTACTCGCCTAAGTTTGAAAAAATCCTACCGAGTGGAGAGCAAACCTCCCACTCGGGGGCTTAGCTGCAGCCCAGTGCTCGCCTAAGTGTTTAAAAATCCTACGGAGTGGAGAGCAAACCTCCCACTCGGGGGCTTAGCTGCAGCCCAGTGCTCGCCTAAGTGTTTAAAAATCCTATCGAGTGGAGAGCAAACCTCCCACTCGGGGGCTTAGCTGCAGCCCAGTGCTCGCCTAAGTGTTTAAAAATCCTACCGAGTGGAGAGCAAACCTCCCACTTGGGGGCTTAGCTGCAGCCCAGTGCTCGCCTAAGTTTGAAAAAATCCTACCGAGTGGAGAGCAAACCTCCCACTCGGGGGTTTAGCTGCAGCCCAGTGCTCGCCTAAGTGTTTAAAACACCTACTGAGTGGAGAGCAAACCTCCCACTCGGGGGCTTAGCTGCAGCCCAGTGCTCGCCTAAGTGTCTAAAAATGCTACCGAGTGGAGAGCAAACCTCCCACTCGGGGGCTTAGCTGCAGCCAGTGCTCGCCTAAGTGTTTAAAAATCCTACCGAGTCGAGAGCAAACCTCCCACTCGGGGGCTTAGCTGCAGCCCAGTGCTCGCCTAAGTGTTTAAAAATCCTACCGAGTGGTGAGAAAACCTCCCGCTCGGGGGCTTAGCTGCAGCTCAGTGCTCGCCTAAGTGTCTAAAAATCCTACCGAGTGGAGAGCAAACCTCCCACTCGGAGGCTTAGCTGCAGCCCAGTGCTCGCCTAAGTGTTTAAAAATCCTACCGAGTGGAGAGCAAACCTCCTACTCGGGTGCTTAGCTGCAGCCCAGTGCTCACCTAAGTTTGAAAAAATCCTACCAAGTGGAGAGCAAACCTCCCACTCGGGGGCTTAGCTGCAGCCCAGTGCTCGCCTAAGTGTTTAAAAATCCTACCGAGTGGAGAGCAAACCTCCCACTCGGGGGCTTAGCTGCAGCCCAGTGCGCGCCTAAGTTTGAAAAAATCCTACCAAGTGGAGAGCAAACCTCCCACTCGGGGGCTTAGCTGCAGCCCAGTGCTCTCCTAAGTTTGAAAAAATCCTACCGAGCGGAGAGCAATCCTCCCACTCGGGGGCTTAGTCGCAGTCCTAGTACTCGCCTAAGTTTGAAAAAATCCTACCGAGTGGACAGCAAACCTCCCACTCGGGGGCTTAGCTGCAGCCCAGTGCTCGCCTAAGTGTTTAAAACACCTACTGAGTGGAGAGCAAACCTCCCACTCGGGGGCTTAGCTGCAGCCCAGTGCTCGCCTAAGTGTCTAAAAATGCTACCGAGTGGAGAGCAAACCTCCCACTCGGGGGCTTAGCTGCAGCCCAGTGCTCGCCTAAGTGTTTAAAAATCCTACCGAGTGGAGAGCAAACCTCCCACTCGGGGGCTTAGCTGCAGCCCAGTGCGCGCCTAAGTTTGAAAAAATCCTACCAAGTGGAGAGCAAACCTCCCACTCGGGGGCTTAGCTGCAGCCCAGTGCTCTCCTAAGTTTGAAAAAATCCTACCGAGCGGAGAGCAATCCTCCCACTCGGGGGCTTAGCCGTAGTCCTAGTACTCGCCTAAGTTTGAAAAAATCCTACCGAGTGGAGAGCAAACCTCCCACTCGGGGGCTTAACTGCAGCCCAGTGCTCGCCTAAGTGTTTAAAAATCCTACGGAGTGGAGAGCAAACCTCCCACTCGGGGGCTTAGCTGCAGCCCAGTGCTCGCCTAAATGTTTAAAAATCCTATCAAGTGGAGAGCAAACCTCCCACTCGGGGGCTTAGCTGCAGCCCAGTGCTCGCCTAAGTGTTTAAAAATCCTACCGAGTGGAGAGCAAACCTCCCACTTGGGGGCTTAGCTGCAGCCCAGTGCTCGCCTAAGTTTGAAAAAATCCTACCGAGTGGAGAGCAAACCTCCCACTCGGGGGTTTAGCTGCAGCCCAGTGCTCGCCTAAGTGTTTAAAACACCTACTGAGTGGAGAGCAAACCTCCCACTCGGGGGCTTAGCTGCAGCCCAGTGCTCGCCTAAGTGTCTAAAAATGCTACCGAGTGGAGAGCAAAGCTCCCACTCGGGGGCTTAGCTGCAGCCCAGTGCTCGCCTAAGTTTGAAAAAATCCTACCGAGTGGAGAGCAAATCTCCCACTCGGGGGCTTAGCTGCAGCCCAGTGCTCGCCTAAGTGTTTAAAAATCCTACCAAGTGGAGAGCAAACCTCCCACTCGGCGGCTTAGCTGCAGCCCAGTGCGCGCCTAAGTTTGAAAAAATCCTACCAAGTGGAGAGCAAACCTCCCACTCGGGGGCTTAGCTGCAGCCCAGTGCTCTCCTAAGTTTGAAAAAATCCTACCGAGCGGAGAGCAATCCTCCCACTCGTGGGCTTAGCCGTAGTCCTAGTACTCGCCTAAGTTTGAAAAAATCCTACCGAGTGGAGAGCAAACCTCCCACTCGGGGGCTTAGCTGCAGCCCAGTGCTCGCCTAAGTGTTTAAAAATCCTACGGAGTGGAGAGCAAACCTCCCACTCGGGGGCTTAGCTGCAGCCCAGTGCTCGCCTAAGTGTTTAAAAATCCTATCGAGTGGAGAGCAAACCTCCCACTCGGGGGCTTAGCTGCAGCCTAGTGCTCGCCTAAGTGTTTAAAAATCCTACCGAGTGGAGAGCAAACCTCCCACTTGGGGGCTTAGCTGCAGCCCAGTGCTCGCCTAAGTTTGAAAAAATCCTACCGAGTGGAGAGCAAACCTCCCACTCGGGGGTTTAGCTGCAGCCCAGTGCTCGCCTAAGTGTTTAAAACACCTACTGAGTGGAGAGCAAACCTCCCACTCGGGGGCTTAGCTGCAGCCCAGTGCTCGCCTAAGTGTCTAAAAATGCTACCGAGTGGAGAACAAACCTCCCACTCGGGGGCTTAGCTGCAGCCAGTGCTCGCCTAAGTGTTTAAAACTCCTACCGAGTCGAGAGCAAACCTCCCACTCGGGGGCTTAGCTGCAGCCCAGTGCTCGCCTAAGTGTTTAAAAATCCTACCGAGTGGTGAGAAAACCTCCCGCTCGGGGGCTTAGCTGCAGCTCAGTGCTCGCCTAAGTGTCTAAAAATCCTACCGAGTGGAGAGCAAACCTCCCACTCGGAGGCTTAGCTGCAGCCCAGTGCTCGCCTAAGTGTTTAAAAATCCTACCGAGTGGAGAGCAAACCTCCTACTCGGGTGCTTAGCTGCAGCCCAGTGCTCACCTAAGTTTGAAAAAATCCTACCAAGTGGAGAGCAAACCTCCCACTCGGGGGCTTAGCTGCAGCCCAGTGCTCGCCTAAGTGTTTAAAAATCCTACCGAGTGGAGAGCAAACCTCCCACTCGGGGGCTTAGCTGCAGCCCAGTGCGCGCCTAAGTTTGAAAAAATCCTACCAAGTGGAGAGCAAACCTCCCACTCGGGGGCTTAGCTGCAGCCCAGTGCTCTCCTAAGTTTGAAAAAATCATACCGAGCGGAGAGCAATCCTCCCACTTGGGGGCTTAGCCGCAGTCCTAGTACTCGCCTAAGTTTGAAAAAATCCTACCGAGTGGACAGCAAACCTCCCACTCGGGGGTTTAGCTGCAGCCCAGTGCTCGCCAAAGTGTTTAAAACACCTACTGAGTGGAGAGCAAACCTCCCACTCGGGGGCTTAGCTGCAGCCCAGTGCTCGCCTAAGTGTTTAAAAATCCTACCGAGTGGAGAGCAAACCTCCCACTCGGGGGCTTAGCTGCAGCCCAGTGCTCGCCTAAGTGTTTAAAAATCCTATCGAGTGGAGAGCAAACCTCCCACTCGGGGGCTTAGCTGCAGCCTAGTGCTCGCCTAAGTGTTTAAAAATCCTACCGAGTGGAGAGAAAACCTCCCACTTGGGGGCTTAGCTGCAGCCCAGTGCTCGCCTAAGTTTGAAAAAATCCAACCGAGTGGAGAGCAAACCTCCCACTCGGGGGTTTAGCTGCAGCCCAGTGCTCGCCTAAGTGTTTAAAACACCTACTGAGTGGAGAGCAAACCTCCCACTCGGGGGCTTAGCTGCAGCCCAGTGCTCGCCTAAGTGTCTAAAAATGCTACCGAGTGGAGAGCAAACCTCCCACTCGGGGGCTTAGCTGCAGCCCAGTGCTCGCCTAAGTGTTTAAAAGTCCTACCGAGTCGAGAGCAAACCTCCCACTCGGGGGCTTAGCTGCAGCCCAGTGCTCGCCTAAGTGTTTAAAAATCCTACCGAGTGGTGAGAAAACCTCCCGCTCGGGGGCTTAGCTGCAGCTCAGTGCTCGCCTAAGTGTCTAAAAATCCTACCGAGTGGAGAGCAAACCTCCCACTCGGAGGCTTAGCTGCAGCCCAGTGCTCGCCTAAGTGTTTAAAAATCCTACCGAGTGGAGAGCAAACCTCCTACTCGGGTGCTTAGCTGCAGCCCAGTGCTCACCTAAGTTTGAAAAAATCGTACCAAGTGGAGAGCAAACCTCCCACTCGGGGGCTTAGCTGCAGCCCAGTGCTCGCCTAAGTGTTTAAAAATCCTACCGAGTGGAGAGCAAACCTCCCACTCGGGGGCTTAGCTGCAGCCCAGTGCGCGCCTAAGTTTGAAAAAATCCTACCAAGTGGAGAGCAAACCTCCCACTCGGGGGCTTAGCTGCAGCCCAGTGCTCTCCTAAGTTTGAAAAAATCCTACCGAGCGGAGAGCAATCCTCCCACTTGGGGGCTTAGCCGCAGTCCTAGTACTCGCCTAAGTTTGAAAAAATCCTACCGAGTGGACAGCAAACCTCCCACTCGGGGGCTTAGCTGCAGCCCAGTGCTCGCCTAAGTGTTTAAAACACCTACTGAGTGGAGAGCAAACCTCCCACTCGGGGGCTTAGCTGCAGCCCAGTGCTCGCTTAAGTGTCTAAAAATGCTACCGAGTGGAGAGCAAACCTCCCACTCGGGGGCTTAGCTGCAGCCCAGTGCTCGCCTAAGTGTTTAAAAATCCTACCGAGTGGAGAGCAAACCTCCCACTCGGGGGCTTAGCTGCAGCCCAGTGCTTGCCTAAGTGTTTAAAAATCCTACCGAGTGGTGAGAAAACCTCCCGCTCGGGGGCTTAGCTGCAGCTCAGTGCTCGCCTAAGTGTCTAAAAATCCTACCGAGTGGAGAGCAAACCTCCCACTCGGAGGCTTAGCTGCAGCCCAGTGCTCGCCTAAGTGTTTAAAAATCCTACCGAGTGGAGAGCAAACCTCCTACTCGGGTGCTTAGCTGCAGCCCAGTGCTCACCTAAGTTTGAAAAAATCCTACCAAGTGGAGAGCAAACCTCCCACTCGGGGGCTTAGCTGCAGCCCAGTGCTCGCCTAAGTGTTTAAAAATCCTACCGAGTGGAGAGCAAACCTCCCACTCGGGGGCTTAGCTGCAGCCCAGTGCGCGCCTAAGTTTGAAAAAATCCTACCAAGTGGAGAGCAAACCTCCCACTCGGGGGCTTAGCTGCAGCCCAGTGCTCTCCTAAGTTTGAAAAAATCCTACCGAGCGGAGAGCAATCCTCCCACTCGGGGGCTTAGCCGTAGTCCTAGTACTCGCCTAAGTTTGAAAAAATCCTACCGAGTGGAGAGCAAACCTCCCACTCGGGGGCTTAGCTGCAGCCCAGTGCTTGCCTAAGTGTTTAAAAATCCTACCGAGTGGTGAGAAAACCTCCCGCTCGGGGGCTTAGCTGCAGCTCAGTGCTCGCCTAAGTGTCTAAAAATCCTACCGAGTGGAGAGCAAACCTCCCACTCGGAGGCTTAGCTGCAGCCCAGTGCTCGCCTAAGTGTTTAAAAATCCTACCGAGTGGAGAGCAAACCTCCTACTCGGGTGCTTAGCTGCAGCCCAGTGCTCACCTAAGTTTGAAAAAATCCTACCAAGTGGAGAGCAAACCTCCCACTCAGGGGCTTAGCTGCAGCCCAGTGCTCGCCTAAGTGTTTAAAAATCCTACCGAGTGGAGAGCAAACCTCCCACTCGGGGGCTTAGCTGCAGCCCAGTGCGCGCCTAAGTTTGAAAAAATCCTACCAAGTGGAGAGCAAACCTCCCACTCGGGGGCTTAGCTGCAGCCCAGTGCTCTCCTAAGTTTGAAAAAATCCTACCGAGCGGAGAGCAATCCTCCCACTCGGGGGCTTAGCCGTAGTCCTAGTACTCGCCTAAGTTTGAAAAAATCCTACCGAGTGGAGAGCAAACCTCCCACTCGGGGGCTTAGCTGCAGCCCAGTGCTCGCCTAAGTGTTTAAAAATCCTACGGAGTGGAGAGCAAACCTCCCACTCGGGGGCTTAGCTGCAGCCCAGTGCTCGCCTAAGTGTTTAAAAATCCTACCGAGTGGTGAGAAAACCTCCCGCTCGGGGGCTTAGCTGCAGCTCAGTGCTCGCCTAAGTGTCTAAAAATCCTACCGAGTGGAGAGCAAACCTCCCACTCGGAGGCTTAGTTGCAGCCCAGTGCTCGCCTAAGTGTTTAAAAATCCTACCGAGTGGAGAGCAAACCTCCCACTCGGGGGCTTAGCTGCAGCCCAGTGCGCGCCTAAGTTTGAAAAAATCCTACCAAGTGGAGAGCAAACCTCCCACTCGGGGGCTTAGCTGCAGCCCAGTGCTCTCCTAAGTTTGAAAAAATCCTACCGAGCGGAGAGCAATCCTCCCACTTGGGGGCTTAGCCGCAGTCCTAGTACTCGCCTAAGTTTGAAAAAATCCTACCGAGTGGACAGCAAACCTCCCACTCGGGGGCTTAGCTGCAGCCCAGTGCTCGCCTAAGTGTTTAAAACACCTACTGAGTGGAGAGCAAACCTCCCACTCGGGGGCTTAGCTGCAGCCCAGTGCTCGCTTAAGTGTCTAAAAATGCTACCGAGTGGAGAGCAAACCTCCCACTCGGGGGCTTAGCTGCAGCCCAGTGCTCGCCTAAGTGTTTAAAAATCCTACCGAGTGGAGAGCAAACCTCCCACTCGGGGGCTTAGCTGCAGCCCAGTGCTTGCCTAAGTGTTTAAAAATCCTACCGAGTGGTGAGAAAACCTCCCGCTCGGGGGCTTAGCTGCAGCTCAGTGCTCGCCTAAGTGTCTAAAAATCCTACCGAGTGGAGAGCAAACCTCCCACTCGGAGGCTTAGCTGCAGCCCAGTGCTCGCCTAAGTGTTTAAAAATCCTACCGAGTGGAGAGCAAACCTCCTACTCGGGTGCTTAGCTGCAGCCCAGTGCTCACCTAAGTTTGAAAAAATCCTACCAAGTGGAGAGCAAACCTCCCACTCGGGGGCTTAGCTGCAGCCCAGTGCTCGCCTAAGTGTTTAAAAATCCTACCGAGTGGAGAGCAAACCTCCCACTCGGGGGCTTAGCTGCAGCCCAGTGCGCGCCTAAGTTTGAAAAAATCCTACCAAGTGGAGAGCAAACCTCCCACTCGGGGGCTTAGCTGCAGCCCAGTGCTCTCCTAAGTTTGAAAAAATCCTACCGAGCGGAGAGCAATCCTCCCACTCGGGGGCTTAGCCGTAGTCCTAGTACTCGCCTAAGTTTGAAAAAATCCTACCGAGTGGAGAGCAAACCTCCCACTCGGGGGCTTAGCTGCAGCCCAGTGCTCGCCTAAGTGTTTAAAAATCCTACGGAGTGGAGAGCAAACCTCCCACTCGGGGGCTTAGCTGCAGCCCAGTGCTCGCCTAAGTGTTTAAAAATCCTATCGAGTGGAGAGCAAACCTCCCACTCGGGGGCTTAGCTGCAGCCCAGTGCTCGCCTAAGTGTTTAAAAATCCTATCGAGTGGAGAGCAAACCTCCCACTCGGGGGCTTAGCTGCAGCCCAGTGCTCGCCTAAGTGTTTAAAAAGCCTACCGAGTGGTGAGAAAACCTCCCGCTCGGGGGCTTAGCTGCAGCTCAGTGCTCGCCTAAGTGTCTAAAAATCCTACCGAGTGGAGAGCAAACCTCCCACTCGGAGGCTTAGCTGCAGCCCAGTGCTCGCCTAAGTGTTTAAAAATCCTACCGAGTGGAGAGCAAACCTCCTACTCGGGTGCTTAGCTGCAGCCCAGTGCTCCCCTAAGTTTGAAAAAATCCTACCAAGTGGAGAGCAAACCTCCCACTCGGGGGCTTAGCTGCAGCCCAGTGCTCGCCTAAGTGTTTAAAAATCCTACCGAGTGGAGAGCAAACCTCCCACTCGGGGGCTTAGCTGCAGCCCAGTGCGCGCCTAAGTTTGAAAAAATCCTACCAAGTGGAGAGCAAACCTCCCACTCGGGGGCTTAGCTGCAGCCCAGTGCTCTCCTAAGTTTGAAAAAATCCTACCGAGCGGAGAGCAATCCTCCCACTTGGGGGCTTAGCCGCAGTCCTAGTACTCGCCTAAGTTTGAAAAAATCCTACCGAGTGGACAGCAAACCTCCCACTCGGGGGCTTAGCTGCAGCCCAGTGCTCGCCTAAGTGTTTAAAACACCTACTGAGTGGAGAGCAAACCTCCCACTCGGGGGCTTAGCTGCAGCCCAGTGCTCGCTTAAGTGTCTAAAAATGCTACCGAGTGGAGAGCAAACCTCCCACTCGGGGGCTTAGCTGCAGCCCAGTGCTCGCCTAAGTGTTTAAAAATCCTACCGAGTGGAGAGCAAACCTCCCACTCGGGGGCTTAGCTGCAGCCCAGTGCTTGCCTAAGTGTTTAAAAATCCTACCGAGTGGTGAGAAAACCTCCCGCTCGGGGGCTTAGCTGCAGCTCAGTGCTCGCCTAAGTGTCTAAAAATCCTACCGAGTGGAGAGCAAACCTCCCACTCGGAGGCTTAGCTGCAGCCCAGTGCTCGCCTAAGTGTTTAAAAATCCTACCGAGTGGAGAGCAAACCTCCTACTCGGGTGCTTAGCTGCAGCCCAGTGCTCACCTAAGTTTGAAAAAATCCTACCAAGTGGAGAGCAAACCTCCCACTCAGGGGCTTAGCTGCAGCCCAGTGCTCGCCTAAGTGTTTAAAAATCCTACCGAGTGGAGAGCAAACCTCCCACTCGGGGGCTTAGCTGCAGCCCAGTGCGCGCCTAAGTTTGAAAAAATCCTACCAAGTGGAGAGCAAACCTCCCACTCGGGGGCTTAGCTGCAGCCCAGTGCTCTCCTAAGTTTGAAAAAATCCTACCGAGCGGAGAGCAATCCTCCCACTCGGGGGCTTAGCCGTAGTCCTAGTACTCGCCTAAGTTTGAAAAAATCCTACCGAGTGGAGAGCAAACCTCCCACTCGGGGGCTTAGCTGCAGCCCAGTGCTCGCCTAAGTGTTTAAAAATCCTACGGAGTGGAGAGCAAACCTCCCACTCGGGGGCTTAGCTGCAGCCCAGTGCTCGCCTAAGTGTTTAAAAATCCTATCGAGTGGAGAGCAAACCTCCCACTCGGGGGCTTAGCTGCAGCCCAGTGCTCGCCTAAGTGTTTAAAAATCCTATCGAGTGGAGAGCAAACCTCCCACTCGGGGGCTTAGCTGCAGCCCAGTGCTCGCCTAAGTGTTTAAAAATCCTACCGAGTGGTGAGAAAACCTCCCGCTCGGGGGCTTAGCTGCAGCTCAGTGCTCGCCTAAGTGTCTAAAAATCCTACCGAGTGGAGAGCAAACCTCCCACTCGGAGGCTTAGCTGCAGCCCAGTGCTCGCCTAAGTGTTTAAAAATCCTACCGAGTGGAGAGCAAACCTCCTACTCGGGTGCTTAGCTGCAGCCCAGTGCTCACCTAAGTTTGAAAAAATCCTACCAAGTGGAGAGCAAACCTCCCACTCGGGGGCTTAGCTGCAGCCCAGTGCTCGCCTAAGTGTTTAAAAATCCTACCGAGTGGAGAGCAAACCTCCCACTCGGGGGCTTAGCTGCAGCCCAGTGCGCGCCTAAGTTTGAAAAAATCCTACCAAGTGGAGAGCAAACCTCCCACTCGGGGGCTTAGCTGCAGCCGAGTGCTCTCCTAAGTTTGAAAAAATCCTACCGAGCGGAGAGCAATCCTCCCACTTGGGGGCTTAGCCGCAGTCCTAGTACTCGCCTAAGTTTGAAAAAATCCTACCGAGTGGACAGCAAACCTCCCACTCGGGGGCTTAGCTGCAGCCCAGTGCTCGCCTAAGTGTTTAAAACACCTACTGAGTGGAGAGCAAACCTCCCACTCGGGGGCTTTGCTGCAGCCCAGTGCTCGCCTAAGTGTCTAAAAATGCTACCGAGTGGAGAGCAAACCTCCCACTCGGGGGCTTAGCTGCAGCCCAGTGCTCGCCTAAGTGTTTAAAAATCCTACCGAGTGGAGAGCAAACCTCCCACTCGGGGGCTTAGCTGCAGCCCAGTGCTCGCCTAAGTGTTTAAAAATCCTACCGAGTGGTGAGAAAACCTCCCGCTCGGGGGCTTAGCTGCAGCTTAGTGCTCGCCTAAGTGTCTAAAAATCCTACCGAGTGGAGAGCAAACCTCCCACTCGGAGGCTTAGCTGCAGCCCAGTGCTCGCCTAAGTGTTTAAAAATCCTACCGAGTGGAGAGCAAACCTCCTACTCGGGTGCTTAGCTGCAGCCCAGTGCTCACCTAAGTTTGAAAAAATCCTACCAAGTGGAGAGCAAACCTCCCACTCGGGGGCTTAGCTGCAGCCCAGTTCTCGCCTAAGTGTTTAAAAATCCTACCGAGTGGAGAGCAAACCTCCCACTCGGGGGCTTAGCTGCAGCCCAGTGCGCGCCTAAGTTTGAAAAAATCCTACCAAGTGGAGAGCAAACCTCCCACTCGGGGGCTTAGCTGCAGCCCAGTGCTCTCCTAAGTTTGAAAAAATCCTACCGAGCGGAGAGCAATCCTCCCACTCGGGGGCTTAGCCGTAGTCCTAGTACTCGCCTAAGTTTGAAAAAATCCTACCGAGTGGAGAGCAAACCTCTCACTCGGGGGCTTAGCTGCAGCCCAGTGCTCGCCTAAGTGTTTAAAAATCCTACGGAGTGGAGAGCAAACCTCCCACTCGGGGGCTTAGCTGCAGCCCAGTGCTCGCCTAAGTGTTTAAAAATCCTATCGAGTGGAGAGCAAACCTCCCACTCGGGGGCTTAGCTGCAGCCCCGTGCTCGCCTAAGTGTTTAAAAATCCTACCGAGTGGAGAGCAAACCTCCCACTTGGGGGCTTAGCTGCAGCCCAGTGCTCGCCTAAGTTTGAAAAAATCCTACCGAGTGGAGAGCAAACCTCCCACTCGGGGGTTTAGCTGCAGCCCAGTGCTCGCCTAAGTGTTTAAAACACCTACTGAGTGGAGAGCAAACCTCCCACTCGGGGGCTTAGCTGCAGCCCAGTGCTCGCCTAAGTGTCTAAAAATGCTACCGAGTGGAGAGCAAACCTCCCACTCGGGGGCTTAGCTGCAGCCAGTGCTCGCCTAAGTGTTTAAAAATCCTACCGAGTCGAGAGCAAACCTCCCACTCGGGGGCTTAGCTGCAGCCCAGTGCTCGCCTAAGTGTTTAGAAATCCTACCGAGTGGTGAGAAAACCTCCCGCTCGGGGGCTTAGCTGCAGCTCAGTGCTCGCCTAAGTGTCTAAAAATCCTACCGAGTGGAGAGCAAACCTCCCACTCGGAGGCTTAGCTGCAGCCCAGTGCTCGCCTAAGTGTTTAAAAATCCTACCGAGTGGAGAGCAAACCTCCTACTCGGGGGCTTAGCTGCAGCCCAGTGCTCACCTAAGTTTGAAAAAATCCTACCAAGTGGAGAGCAAACCTCCCACTCGGGGGCTTAGCTGCAGCCCAGTGCTCGCCTAAGTGTTTAAAAATCCTACCGAGTGGAGAGCAAACCTCCCACTCGGGGGCTTAGCTGCAGCCCAGTGCGCGCCTAAGTTTGAAAAAATCCTACCAAGTGGAGAGCAAACCTCCCACTCGGGGGCTTAGCTGCAGCCCAGTGCTCTCCTAAGTTTGAAAAAATCCTACCGAGCGGAGAGCAATCCTCCCACTCGGGGGCTTAGCCGTAGTCCTAGTACTCGCCTAAGTTTGAAAAAATCCTACCGAGTGGAGAGCAAACCTCCCACTCGGGGGCTTAGCTGCAGCCCAGTGCTCGCCTAAGTGTTTAAAAATCCTACGGAGTGGAGAGCAAACCTCCCACTCGGGGGCTTAGCTGCAGCCCAGTGCTCGCCTAAGTGTTTAAAAATCCTATCGAGTGGAGAGCAAACCTCCCACTCGGGGGCTTAGCTGCAGCCCAGTGCTCGCCTAAGTGTTTAAAAATCCTACCGAGTGGAGAGCAAACCTCCCACTCGGGGGCTTAGCTGCAGCCCAGTGCTCGCCTAAGTTTGAAAAAATCCTACCGAGTGGAGAGCAAACCTCCCACTCGGGGGTTTAGCTGCAGCCCAGTGCTCGCCTAAGTGTTTAAAACACCTACTGAGTGGAGAGCAAACCTCCCACTCGGGGGCTTAGCTGCAGCCCAGTGCTCGCCTAAGTGTCTAAAAATGCTACCGAGTGGAGAGCAAACCTCCCACTCGGGGGCTTAGCTGCAGCCAGTGCTCGCCTAAGTGTTTAAAAATCCTACCGAGTGGAGAGCAAACCTCCCACTCGGGGGCTTAGCTACAGCCTAGTGCTCGCCTAAGTGTTTAAAAATCCTACCGAGTGGTGAGAAAACCTCCCGCTTGGGGGCTTAGCTGCAGCCCAGTGCTCGCCTAAGTGTCTAAAAATCCTACCGAGTGGAGAGCAAACCTCCCACTCGGAGGCTTAGCTGCAGCCCAGTGCTTGCCTAAGTGTTTAAAAATCCTACCGAGTGGAGAGCAAACCTCCTACTCGGGGGCTTAGCTGCAGCCCAGTGCTCGCCTAAGTTTGAAAAAATCCTACCAAGTGGAGAGCAAACCTCCCACTCGGTGCTTAGTTGCAGCCCAGTGCGCGCCTAAGTGTTTAAAAATCCTACCGAGTGGAGAGCAAACCTCCCACTCGGGGGCTTAGCTGCAGCCCAGTGCGCGCCTATGTTTGAGAAAATCCTACCGAGTGGAGAGCAAACCTCCCACTCGGGGGCTTAGCTGCAGTCCAAGTGCTCGCTTAAGTGTTTAAAAATCCTACCGAGTGGAGAGTAGACCTCTCACTCGGGGCTTAGCTGCAGCCCAGTGCTCGCCTAAGTTTGAAAAAATCCTACCGAGCGGAGAGCAAACCTCCCACTCGGGGGCTTAGACGCTGTCCAATACTCGCCTAAGTTTGAAAAAATCCTACCGAGTGGAGAGAAAACCTCCCACTCGGGGGCTTAGCTGCAGCCCAGTGCTCCCCTAAGTGTCTAAAAATCCTACCGAGTGGAGAGCAAACCTCCCACTCGGGGGCTTAGCTGCAGCCCAGTGCTCGCCTAAGTGTTTAAAAATCCTACCGAGTGGAGAGCAAACCTCCCACTCAGGGGCTTAGCTGCAGCCCAGTGCTCGCCTAAGTTTGAAAAAATCCTACCGAGTGGAGAGCAAACCTCCCACTCGGGGGCTTAGCTGCAGCCCAGTGCTCGCCTAAGTGTTTAAAAATCCTACCGAGTGGACAGCAAACCTCCCACTCGGGGGCTTAGCTGCAGCCCAGTGCTCGCCTAAGTGTTTAAAACACCTACTGAGTGGAGAGCAAACCTCCCGCTCGGGGGCTTAGCTGCAGCCCAGTGCTCGCCTAAGTGTCTAAAAATGCTACCGAGTGGAGAGCAAACCTCCCACTCGGGGGCTTAGCTGCAGCCCAGTGCTCGCCTAAGTGTTTAAAAATCCTACCGAGTGGAGAGCAAACCTCCCACTCGGGGCCTTAGCTGCAGCCCAGTGCTCGCCTAAGTGTTTAAAAATCCTACCGAGTGGTGAGAAAACCTCCCGCTCGGGGGCTTAGCTGCAGCTCAGTGCTCGCCTAAGTGTCTAAAAATCCTACCGAGTGGAGAGCAAACCTCCCACTCGGAGGCTTAGTTGCAGCCCAGTGCTCGCCTAAGTGTTTAAAAATCCTACCGAGTGGAGAGCAAACCTCCTACTCGGGTGCTTAGCTGCAGCCCAGTGCTCACCTAAGTTTGAAAAAATCCTACCAAGTGGAGAGCAAACCTCCCACTCGGGGGCTTAGCTGCAGCCCAGTGCTCGCCTAAGTGTTTAAAAATCCTACCGAGTGGAGAGCAAACCTCCCACTCGGGGGCTTAGCTGCAGCCCAGTGCGCGCCTAAGTTTGAAAAAATCCTACCAAGTGGAGAGCAAACCTCCCACTCGGGGGCTTAGCTGCAGCCCAGTGCTCTCCTAAGTTTGAAAAAATCCTACCGAGCGGAGAGCAATCCTCCCACTCGGGGGCTTAGCCGTATTCCTAGTACTCGCCTAAGTTTGAAAAAATCCTACCGAGTGGAGAGCAAACCTCCCACTCGGGGGCTTAGCTGCAGCCCAGTGCTCGCCTAAGTGTTTAAAAATCCTACGGAGTGGAGAGCAAACCTCCCACTCGGGGGCTTAGCTGCAGCCCAGTGCTCGCCTAAGTGTTTAAAAATCCTATCGAGTGGAGAGCAAACCTCCCACTCGGGGGCTTAGCTGCAGCCCAGTGCTCGCCTAAGTGTTTAAAAATCCTACCGAGTGGAGAGCAAACCTCCCACTCGGGGGCTTAGCTGCAGCCCAGTGCTCGCCTAAGTTTGAAAAAATCCTACCGAGTGGAGAGCAAACCTCCCACTCGGGGGTTTAGCTGCAGCCCAGTGCTCGCCTAAGTGTTTAAAACACCTACTGAGTGGAGAGCAAAACTCCCACTCGGGGGCTTAGCTGCAGCCCAGTGCTCGCCTAAGTGTCTAAAAATGCTACCGAGTGGAGAGCAAACCTCCCACTCGGGGGCTTAGCTGCAGCCAGTGCTCGCCTAAGTGTTTAAAAATCCTACCGAGTGGAGAGGAAACCTCCCACTCGGGGGCTTAGCTGCAGCCCAGTGCTCGCCTAAGTGTTTAAAAATACCGAGTGGTGAGAAAACCTCCCGCTCGGGGGCTTAGCTGCAGCTCAGTGCTCACCTAAGTGTCTAAAAATCCTACCGAGTGGAGAGCAAACCTCCCACTCGGAGGCTTAGCTGCAGCCCAGTGCTCGCCTAAGTGTTTAAAAATCCTACCGAGTGGAGAGCAAACCTCCTACTCGGGGGCTTAGCTGCAGCCCAGTGCGCGCCTAAGTTTGAAAAAATCCTACCAAGTGGAGAGCAATCCTCCCACTCGGGGGCTTAGCCGTAGTCCTAGTACTCGCCTAAGTTTGAAAAAATCCTACCGAGTGGAGAGCAAACCTCCCACTCGGGGGCTTAGCTGCAGCCCAGTGCTCGCCTAAGTGTCTAAAAATGCTACCGAGTGGAGAGCAAACCTCCCACTCGGGGGCTTAGCTGCAGCCCAGTGCTCGCCTAAGTGTTTAAAAATCCTACCGAGTGGAGAGCAAACCTCCCACTCGGGGGCTTAGCTGCAGCCCAGTGCTCGCCTAAGTGTTTAAAAATCCTACCGAGTGGAGAGCAAACCTCCCACTCAGGGGCTTAGCTGCAGCCCAGTGCTCGCCTAAGTTTGAAAAAATCCTACCGAGTGGAGAGCAAACCTCCCACTCGGGGGCTTAGCTGCAGCCCAGTGCTCGCCTAAGTGTTTAAAAATCCTACCGAGTGGACAGCAAACCTCCCACTCGGGGGCTTAGCTGCAGCCCAGTGCTCGCCTAAGTGTTTAAAACACCTACTGAGTGGAGAGCAAACCTCCCGCTCGGGGGCTTAGCTGCAGCCCAGTGCTCGCCTAAGTGTCTAAAAATGCTACCGAGTGGAGAGCAAACCTCCCACTCGGGGGCTTAGCTGCAGCCCAGTGCTCGCCTAAGTGTTTAAAAATCCTACCGAGTGGAGAGCAAACCTCCCACTCGGGGCCTTAGCTGCAGCCCAGTGCTCGCCTAAGTGTTTAAAAATCCTACCGAGTGGTGAGAAAACCTCCCGCTCGGGGGCTTAGCTGCAGCTCAGTGCTCGCCTAAGTGTCTAAAAATCCTACCGAGTGGAGAGCAAACCTCCCACTCGGAGGCTTAGTTGCAGCCCAGTGCTCGCCTAAGTGTTTAAAAATCCTACCGAGTGGAGAGCAAACCTCCTACTCGGGTGCTTAGCTGCAGCCCAGTGCTCACCTAAGTTTGAAAAAATCCTACCAAGTGGAGAGCAAACCTCCCACTCGGGGGCTTAGCTGCAGCCCAGTGCTCGCCTAAGTGTTTAAAAATCCTACCGAGTGGAGAGCAAACCTCCCACTCGGGGGCTTAGCTGCAGCCCAGTGCGCGCCTAAGTTTGAAAAAATCCTACCAAGTGGAGAGCAAACCTCCCACTCGGGGGCTTAGCTGCAGCCCAGTGCTCTCCTAAGTTTGAAAAAATCCTACCGAGCGGAGAGCAATCCTCCCACTCGGGGGCTTAGCCGTATTCCTAGTACTCGCCTAAGTTTGAAAAAATCCTACCGAGTGGAGAGCAAACCTCCCACTCGGGGGCTTAGCTGCAGCCCAGTGCTCGCCTAAGTGTTTAAAAATCCTACGGAGTGGAGAGCAAACCTCCCACTCGGGGGCTTAGCTGCAGCCCAGTGCTCGCCTAAGTGTTTAAAAATCCTATCGAGTGGAGAGCAAACCTCCCACTCGGGGGCTTAGCTGCAGCCCAGTGCTCGCCTAAGTGTTTAAAAATCCTACCGAGTGGAGAGCAAACCTCCCACTCGGGGGCTTAGCTGCAGCCCAGTGCTCGCCTAAGTTTGAAAAAATCCTACCGAGTGGAGAGCAAACCTCCCACTCGGGGGTTTAGCTGCAGCCCAGTGCTCGCCTAAGTGTTTAAAACACCTACTGAGTGGAGAGCAAAACTCCCACTCGGGGGCTTAGCTGCAGCCCAGTGCTCGCCTAAGTGTCTAAAAATGCTACCGAGTGGAGAGCAAACCTCCCACTCGGGGGCTTAGCTGCAGCCAGTGCTCGCCTAAGTGTTTAAAAATCCTACCGAGTGGAGAGGAAACCTCCCACTCGGGGGCTTAGCTGCAGCCCAGTGCTCGCCTAAGTGTTTAAAAATACCGAGTGGTGAGAAAACCTCCCGCTCGGGGGCTTAGCTGCAGCTCAGTGCTCACCTAAGTGTCTAAAAATCCTACCGAGTGGAGAGCAAACCTCCCACTCGGAGGCTTAGCTGCAGCCCAGTGCTCGCCTAAGTGTTTAAAAATCCTACCGAGTGGAGAGCAAACCTCCTACTCGGGGGCTTAGCTGCAGCCCAGTGCGCGCCTAAGTTTGAAAAAATCCTACCAAGTGGAGAGCAATCCTCCCACTCGGGGGCTTAGCCGTAGTCCTAGTACTCGCCTAAGTTTGAAAAAATCCTACCGAGTGGAGAGCAAACCTCCCACTCGGGGGCTTAGCTGCAGCCCAGTGCTCGCCTAAGTGTTTAAAAATCCTACGGAGTGGAGAGCAAACCTCCCACTCGGGGGCTTAGCTGCAGCCCAGTGCTCGCCTAAGTGTTTAAAAATCCTATCGAGTGGAGAGCAAACCTCCCACTCGGGGGCTTAGCTGCAGCCCAGTGCTCGCCTAAGTGTTTAAAAATCCTACCGCGTGGAGAGCAAACCTCCCACTCGGGGGCTTAGCTGCAGCCCAGTGCTCGCCTAAGTTTGAAAAAATCCTACCGAGTGGAGAGCAAACCTCCCACTCGGGGGTTTAGCTGCAGCCCAGTGCTCGCCAAAGTGTTTAAAACACCTACTGAGTGGAGAGCAAACCTCCCACTCGGGGGCTTAGCTGCAGCCCAGTGCTCGCCTAAGTGTCTAAAAATGCTACCGAGTGGAGAGCAAACCTCCCACTCGGGGGCTTAGCTGCAGCCAGTGCTCGCCTAAGTGTTTAAAAATCCTACCGAGTGGAGAGCAAACCTCCCACTCGGGGGCTTAGCTGCAGCCCAGTGCTCGCCTAAGTGTTTAAAAATCCTACCGAGTGGTGAGAAAACCACCTGCTTGGGGGCTTAGCTGCAGCCCAGTGCTCGCCTAAGTGTCTAAAAATCCTACCGAGTGGAGAGCAAACCTCCCACTCGGAGGCTTAGCTGCAGCCCAGTGCTTGCCTAAGTGTTTAAAAATCCTACCGAGTGGAGAGCAAACCTCCTACTCGGGGGCTTAGCTGCAGCCCAGTGCTCGCCTAAGTTTGAAAAAATCCTACCAAGTGGAGAGCAAACCTCCCACTCGGTGCTTAGTTGCAGCCCAGTGCGCGCCTAAGTGTTTAAAAATCCTACCGAGTGGAGAGCAAACCTCCCACTCGGGGGCTTAGCTGCAGCCCAGTGCGCGCCTATGATTGAGAAAATCCTACCGAGTGGAGAGCAAACCTCCCACTCGGGGGCTTAGCTGCAGTCCAAGTGCTCGCTTAAGTGTTTAAAAATCCTACCGAGTGGAGAGCAGACCTCTCACTCGGGGCTTAGCTGCAGCCCAGTGCTCGCCTAAGTTTGAAAAAATCCTACCGAGCGGAGAGCAAACCTCCCACTCGGGGGCTTAGCCGCTGTCCAATACTCGCCTAAGTTTGAAAAAATCCTACCGAGTGGAGAGAAAACCTCCCACTCGGGGGTTAGCTGCAGCCCAGTGCTCCCCTAAGTGTCTAAAAATCCTACCGAGTGGAGAGCAAACCTCCCACTCGGGGGCTTAGCTGCAGCCCAGTGCTCGCCTAAGTGTTTAAAAATCCTACCGAGTGGAGAGCAAACCTCCCACTCAGGGGCTTAGCTGCAGCCCAGTGCTCGCCTAAGTTTGAAAAAATCCTACCGAGTGGAGAGCAAACCTCCCACTCGGGGGCTTAGCTGCAGCCCAGTGCTCGCCTAAGTGTTTAAAAATCCTACCGAGTGGAGAGCAAACCTCCCACTCGGGGGCTTAGCTGCAGCCCAGTGCGCGCCTAAGTTTGAAAAAATCCTACCAAGTGGAGAGCAAACCTCCCACTCGGGGGCTTAGCTGCAGCCCAGTGCTCTCCTAAGTTTGAAAAAATCCTACCGAGCGGAGAGCAATCCTCCCACTCGGGGGCTTAGCCGCAGTCCTAGTACTCGCCTAAGTTTGAAAAAATCCTACCGAGTGGAGAGCAAACCTCCCACTCGGGGGCTTAGCTGCAGCCCAGTGCTCGCCTAAGTGTTTAAAAATCCTACCGAGTGGAGAGCAAACCTCCCACTCGGGGGCTTAGCTGCAGCCCAGTGCTCGCCTAAGTGTTTAAAAATCCTAACGAGTGGAGAGCAAACCTCCCACTCGGGGGCTTAGCTGCAGCCCAGTGCTCGCCTAAGTGTTTAAAAATCCTACCGAGTGGAGAGCAAACCTCCCACTCGGGGGCTTAGCTGCAGCCCAGTGCTCGCCTAAGTTTGAAAAAATCCTACCGAGTGGAGAGCAAACCTCCCACTCGGGGGCTTAGCTGCAGCCCAGTGCTCGCCTAAGTGTTTAAAAATCCTACCGAGTGGAGAGCAAACCTCCCACTCGGGGGCTTAGCTGCAGCCTAGTGCTCGCCTAAGTTTGAAAAAATCCTACCGAGTGGAGAGCAAACCTCCCACTCGGGGGCTTAGCTGCAGCCCAGTGCTCGCCTAAGTGTTTAAAACACCTACTGAGTGGAGAGCAAACCTCCCACTCGGGGGCTTAGCTGCAGCCCATTGCTCGCCTAAGTGTCTAAAAATGCTACCGAGTAGAGAGCAAACCTCCCACTCGGGGGCTTAGCTGCAGCCAGTGCTCGCCTAAGTGTTTAAAAATCCTACCGAGTGGAGAGCAAACCTCCCACTCGGGGGCTTAGCTGCAGCCCAGTGCTCACCTAAGTGTTTAAAAATCCTACCGAGTGGAGAGCAAACCTCCCACTCGGGGGCTTAGCCGTAGTCCTAGTACTCGCCTAAGTTTGAAAAAATCCTACTGAGTGGAGAGCAAACCTCCCACTCGGGGGCTTAGCTGCAGCCCAGTGCTCGCCTAAGTGTTTAAAAATCCTACCGAGTGGAGAGCAAACCTCCCACTTGGGGCTTAGCTGCAGCCCAGTGCTCGCCTAAGTTTGAAAAAATCCTACCGAGTGGAGAGCAAACCTCCCACTCAGGAGCTTAGCTGCAGTCCAAGTGCTCGCCTAAGTGTTTAAAAATCCTACCGAGTGGAGAGCAAACCTCCCACTCGGGGGCTTAGCTGTAGCCCAGTGCTCGCCTAAGTTTGAAAAAATCCTACCGAGCGGAGAGAAAACCTCCCACTCGGGGGCTTAGCCGCAGTCCTAGTACTCGCCTAAGTTTAAGAAATCCTACCGAGTGGAGAGCAAACCTCCCACTCGGGGGCTTAGCTGCAGCCGAGTGCTCGCCTAAGTGTTTAAAAATCCTACCGAGTGGAGAGCAAACCTCCCACTCGGGGGCTTAGCTGCAGCCCAGTGCTCGCCTAAGTGTTTAAAAATCCTACCGAGTGGAGAGCAAACCTCCCACTCAGGGGCTTAGCTGCAGCCCAGTGCTCGCCTAAGTTTGAAAAAATCCTACCGAGTGGAGAGCAAACCTCCCACTCGGGGGCTTAGCTGCAGCCCAGTGCTCGCCTAAGTGTTTAAAAATCCTACCGAGTGGAGAGCAAACCTCCCACTCAGGGGCTTAGCTGCAGCCTAGTGCTCGCCTAAGTTTGAAAAAATCCTACCGAGTGGAGAGCAAACCTCCCACTCGGGGGCTTAGCTGCAGCCCAGTGCTCGCCTAAGTGTTTAAAAATCCTACCGAGTGGAGAGCAAACCTCCCACTCGGGGGCTTAGCTGCAGCCCAGTGCGCGCCTAAGTTTGAAAAAATCCTACCAAGTGGAGAGCAAACCTCCCACTCGGGGGCTTAGCTGCAGCCCAGTGCTCTCCTAAGTTTGAAAAAATCCTACCGAGCGGAGAGCAATCCTCCCACTCGGGGGCTTAGCCGCAGTCCTAGTACTCGCCTAAGTTTGAAAAAATCCTACCGAGTGGAGAGCAAACCTCCCACTCGGGGGCTTAGCTGCAGCCCAGTGCTCGCCTAAGTGTTTAAAAATCCTACCGAGTGGAGAGCAAACCTCCCACTCGGGGGCTTAGCTGCAGCCCAGTGCTCGCCTAAGTGTTTAAAAATCCTACCGAGTGGAGAGCAAACCTCCCACTCGGGGGCTTAGCTGCAGCCCAGTGCTCGCCTAAGTGTTTAAAAATCCTACCGAGTGGAGAGCAAACCTCCCACTCGGGGGCTTAGCTGCAGCCCAGTGCTCGCCTAAGTTTGAAAAAATCCTACCGAGTGGAGAGCAAACCTCCCACTCGGGGGCTTAGCTGCAGCCCAGTGCTCGCCTAAGTGTTTAAAAATCCTACCGAGTGGAGAGCAAACCTCCCACTCGGGGGCTTAGCTGCAGCCCAGTGCTCGCCTAAGTTTGAAAAAATCCTACCGAGTGGAGAGCAAACCTCCCACTCGGGGGCTTAGCTGCAGCCCAGTGCTCGCCTAAGTGTTTAAAACACCTACTGAGTGGAGAGCAAACCTCCCACTCGGGGGCTTAGCTGCAGCCCAGTGCTCGCCTAAGTGTCTAAAAATGCTACCGAGTGGAGAGCAAACCTCCCACTCGGGGGCTTAGCTGCAGCCAGTGCTCGCCTAAGTGTTTAAAAATCCTACCGAGTGGAGAGCAAACCTCCCACTCGGGGGCTTAGCTGCAGCCCAGTGCTCACCTAAGTGTTTAAAAATCCTACCGAGTGGAGAGCAAACCTCCCACTCGGGGGCTTAGCCGCAGTCCTAGTACTCGCCTAAGTTTGAAAAAATCCTACTGAGTGGAGAGCAAACCTCCCACTCGGGGGCTTAGCTGCAGCCCAGTGCTCGCCTAAGTGTTTAAAAATCCTACCGAGTGGAGAGCAAACCTCCCACTTGGGGGCTTAGCTGCAGCCCAGTGCTCGCCTAAGTTTGAAAAAATCCTACCGAGTGGAGAGCAAACCTCCCACTCAGGAGCTTAGCTGCAGTCCAAGTGCTCGCCTAAGTGTTTAAAAATCCTACCGAGTGGAGAGCAAACCTCCCACTCGGGGGCTTAGCTGTAGCCCAGTGCTCGCCTAAGTTTGAAAAAATCCTACCGAGCGGAGAGAAAACCTCCCACTCGGGGGCTTAGCCGCAGTCCTAGTACTCGCCTAAGTTTAAGAAATCCTACCGAGTGGAGAGCAAACCTCCCACTCGGGGGCTTAGCTGCAGCCGAGTGCTCGCCTAAGTGTTTAAAAATCCTACCGAGTGGAGAGCAAACCTCCCACTCGGGGGCTTAGCTGCAGCCAAGTGCTCGCCTAAGTGTTTAAAAATCCTACCGAGTGGAGAGCAAACCACCCACTCGGGGGCTTAGCTGCAGCCCAGTGCTCGCCTAAGTGTTTAAAAATCCTACCGAGTGGAGAGCAAACCTCCCACTCAGGGGCTTAGCTGCAGCCCAGTGCTCGCCTAAGTATCTAAAAATCCTACCGAGTGGAGAGCAAACCTCCCACTCGGGGGCTTAGCTGCAGCCCAGTGCTCGCCTAAGTGTTTAAAAATCCTACCGAGTGGAGAGCAAACCTCCCACTCGGGGGCTTAGCTGCAGCCCAGTGCTCGCCTAAGTTTGAAAAAATCCTACCGAGTGGAGAGCAAACCTCCCACTCGGGGGCTTAGCTGCAGCCTAGTGCTCGCCTAAGTGTTTAAAAATCCTACCGAATGGAGAGCAAACCTCCCACTCGGGGGCTTAGCTGCAGCCCAGTGCGCGCCTAAGTTTGAAAAAATCCTACCAAGTGGAGAGCAAACCTCCCACTCGGGGGCTTAGCTGCAGCCCAGTGCTCGCCTATTTTTGGAAAAATCCTACCGAGCGGAGAGCAATCCTCCCACTCGGGGGCTTAGCCGCAGTCCTAGTACTCGCCTAAGTTTGAAAAAATCCTACCGAGTGGAGAGCAAACCTCCCACTCGGGGGCTTAGCTGCAGCCCAGTGCTCGCCTAAGTGTTTAAAAATCCTACCGAATGGAGAGCAAACCTCCCACTCGGGGGCTTAGCTGCAGTCCAAGTGCTCGCTTAAGTGTTTAAAAATCCTACCGAGTGGAGAGCAGACCTCTCACTCGGGGCTTAGCTGCAGCCCAGTGCTCGCCTAAGTTTGAAAAAATCCTACCGAGCGGAGAGCAAACCTCCCACTCGGGGGCTTAGCCGCTGTCCAATACTCGCCTAAGTTTGAAAAAATCCTACCGAGTGGAGAGAAAACCTCCCACTCGGGGGCTTAGCTGCAGCATAGTGCTCCCCTAAGTGTCTAAAAATCCTACCGAGTGGAGAGCAAACCTCCCACTCGGGGGCTTAGCTGCAGCCCAGTGCTCGCCTAAGTGTTTAAAAATCCTACCGAGTGGAGAGCAAACCTCCCACTCAGGGGCTTAGCTGCAGCCCAGTGCTCGCCTAAGTTTGAAAAAATCCTACCGAGTGGAGAGCAAACCTCCCACTCGGGGGCTTAGCTGCAGCCCAGTGCTCGCCTAAGTGTTTAAAAATCCTACCGAGTGGAGAGCAAACCTCCCACTTGGGGGCTTAGCTGCAGCCCAGTGCTCGCCTAAGTTTGAAAAAATCCTACCGAGTGGAGAGCAAACCTCCCACTCAGGAGCTTAGCTGCAGTCCAAGTGCTCGCCTAAGTGTTTAAAAATCCTACTGAGTGGAGAGCAAACCTCCCACTCGGGGGCTTAGCTGTAGCCCAGTGCTCGCCTAAGTTTGAAAAAATCCTACCGAGCGGAGAGAAAACCTCCCACTCGGGGGCTTAGCCGCAGTCCTAGTACTCGCCTAAGTTTAAGAAATCCTACCGAGTGGAGAGCAAACCTCCCACTCGGGGGCTTAGCTGCAGCCGAGTGCTCGCCTAAGTGTTTAAAAATCCTACCGAGTGGAGAGCAAACCTCCCACTCGGGGGCTTAGCTGCAGCCAAGTGCTCGCCTAAGTGTTTAAAAATCCTACCGAGTGGAGAGCAAACCACCCACTCGGGGGCTTAGCTGCAGCCCAGTGCTCGCCTAAGTGTTTAAAAATCCTACCGAGTGGAGAGCAAACCTCCCACTCAGGGGCTTAGCTGCAGCCCAGTGCTCGCCTAAGTATCTAAAAATCCTACCGAGTGGAGAGCAAACCTCCCACTCGGGGGCTTAGCTGCAGCCCAGTGCTCGCCTAAGTGTTTAAAAATCCTACCGAGTGGAGAGCAAACCTCCCACTCGGGGGCTTAGCTGCAGCCCAGTGCTCGCCTAAGTTTGAAAAAATCCTACCGAGTGGAGAGCAAACCTCCCACTCGGGGGCTTAGCTGCAGCCCAGTGCTCGCCTAAGTGTTTAAAAATCCTACCGAATGGAGAGCAAACCTCCCACTCGGGGGCTTAGCTGCAGCCCAGTGCGCGCCTAAGTTTGAAAAAATCCTACCAAGTGGAGAGCAAACCTCCCACTCGGGGGCTTAGCTGCAGCCCAGTGCTCGCCTATTTTTGGAAAAATCCTACCGAGCGGAGAGCAATCCTCCCACTCGGGGGCTTAGCCGCAGTCCTAGTACTCGCCTAAGTTTGAAAAAATCCTACCGAGTGGAGAGCAAACCTCCCACTCGGGGGCTTAGCTGCAGCCCAGTGCTCGCCTAAGTGTTTAAAAATCCTACCGAATGGAGAGCAAACCTCCCACTCGGGGGCTTAGCTGCAGTCCAAGTGCTCGCTTAAGTGTTTAAAAATCCTACCGAGTGGAGAGCAGACCTCTCACTCGGGGCTTAGCTGCAGCCCAGTGCTCGCCTAAGTTTGAAAAAATCCTACCGAGCGGAGAGCAAACCTCCCACTCGGGGGCTTAGCCGCTGTCCAATACTCGCCTAAGTTTGAAAAAATCCTACCGAGTGGAGAGAAAACCTCCCACTCGGGGGCTTAGCTGCAGCATAGTGCTCCCCTAAGTGTCTAAAAATCCTACCGAGTGGAGAGCAAACCTCCCACTCGGGGGCTTAGCTGCAGCCCAGTGCTCGCCTAAGTGTTTAAAAATCCTACCGAGTGGAGAGCAAACCTCCCACTCAGGGGCTTAGCTGCAGCCCAGTGCTCGCCTAAGTTTGAAAAAATCCTACCGAGTGGAGAGCAAACCTCCCACTCGGGGGCTTAGCTGCAGCCCAGTGCTCGCCTAAGTGTTTAAAAATCCTACCGAGTGGAGAGCAAACCTCCCACTCGGGGGCTTAGCTGCAGCCCAGTGCGCGCCTAAGTTTGAAAAAATCCTACCAAGTGGAGAGCAAACCTCCCACTCGGGGGCTTAGCTGCAGCCCAGTGTTCTCCTAAGTTTGAAAAAATCCTACCGAGCGGAGAGCAATCCTCCCACTCGGGGGCTTAGCCGCATTCCTAGTACTCGCCTAAGTTTGAAAAAATCCTACCGAGTGGAGAGCAAACCTCCCACTCGGGGGCTTAGCTGCAGCCCAGTGCTCGCCTAAGTGTTTAAAAATCCTACCGAGTGGAGAGCAAACCTCCCACTCGGGGGCTTAGCTGCAGCCCAGTGCTCGCCTAAGTTTGAAAAAATCCTACCGAGTGGAGAGCAAACCTCCCACTCGGGGGCTTAGCTGCAGCCCAGTGCTCGCCTAAGTGTTTAAAACACCTACTGAGTGGAGAGCAAACCTCCCACTCGGGGGCTTAGCTGCAGCCCAGTGCTCGCCTAAGTGTCTAAAAATGCTACCGAGTGGAGAGCAAACCTCCCACTCGGGGGCTTAGCTGCAGCCAGTGCTCGCCTAAGTGTTTAAAAATCCTACCGAGTGGAGAGCAAACCTCCCACTCGGGGGCTTAGCTGCAGCCCAGTGCTCACCTAAGTGTTTAAAAATCCTACCGAGTGGAGAGCAAACCTCCCACTCGGGGGCTTAGCCGCAGTCCTAGTACTCGCCTAAGTTTGAAAAAATCCTACTGAGTGGAGAGCAAACCTCCCACTCGGGGGCTTAGCTGCAGCCCAGTGCTCGCCTAAGTGTTTAAAAATCCTACCGAGTGGAGAGCAAACCTCCCACTTGGGGGCTTAGCTGCAGCCCAGTGCTCGCCTAAGTTTGAAAAAATCCTACCGAGTGGAGAGCAAACCTCCCACTCAGGAGCTTAGCTGCAGTCCAAGTGCTCGCCTAAGTGTTTAAAAATCCTACCGAGTGGAGAGCAAACCTCCCACTCGGGGGCTTAGCTGTAGCCCAGTGCTCGCCTAAGTTTGAAAAAATCCTACCGAGCGGAGAGAAAACCTCCCACTCGGGGGCTTAGCCGCAGTCCTAGTACTCGCCTAAGTTTAAGAAATCCTACCGAGTGGAGAGCAAACCTCCCACTCGGGGGCTTAGCTGCAGCCGAGTGCTCGCCTAAGTGTTTAAAAATCCTACCGAGTGGAGAGCAAACCTCCCACTCGGGGGCTTAGCTGCAGCCAAGTGCTCGCCTAAGTGTTTAAAAATCCTACCGAGTGGAGAGCAAACCACCCACTCGGGGGCTTAGCTGCAGCCCAGTGCTCGCCTAAGTGTTTAAAAATCCTACCGAGTGGAGAGCAAACCTCCCACTCAGGGGCTTAGCTGCAGCCCAGTGCTCGCCTAAGTATCTAAAAATCCTACCGAGTGGAGAGCAAACCTCCCACTCGGGGGCTTAGCTGCAGCCCAGTGCTCGCCTAAGTGTTTAAAAATCCTACCGAGTGGAGAGCAAACCTCCCACTCGGGGGCTTAGCTGCAGCCCAGTGCTCGCCTAAGTTTGAAAAAATCCTACCGAGTGGAGAGCAAACCTCCCACTCGGGGGCTTAGCTGCAGCCCAGTGCTCGCCTAAGTGTTTAAAAATCCTACCGAATGGAGAGCAAACCTCCCACTCGGGGGCTTAGCTGCAGCCCAGTGCGCGCCTAAGTTTGAAAAAATCCTACCAAGTGGAGAGCAAACCTCCCACTCGGGGGCTTAGCTGCAGCCCAGTGCTCGCCTATTTTTGGAAAAATCCTACCGAGCGGAGAGCAATCCTCCCACTCGGGGGCTTAGCCGCAGTCCTAGTACTCGCCTAAGTTTGAAAAAATCCTACCGAGTGGAGAGCAAACCTCCCACTCGGGGGCTTAGCTGCAGCCCAGTGCTCGCCTAAGTGTTTAAAAATCCTACCGAATGGAGAGCAAACCTCCCACTCGGGGGCTTAGCTGCAGTCCAAGTGCTCGCTTAAGTGTTTAAAAATCCTACCGAGTGGAGAGCAGACCTCTCACTCGGGGCTTAGCTGCAGCCCAGTGCTCGCCTAAGTTTGAAAAAATCCTACCGAGCGGAGAGCAAACCTCCCACTCGGGGGCTTAGCCGCTGTCCAATACTCGCCTAAGTTTGAAAAAATCCTACCGAGTGGAGAGAAAACCTCCCACTCGGGGGCTTAGCTGCAGCATAGTGCTCCCCTAAGTGTCTAAAAATCCTACCGAGTGGAGAGCAAACCTCCCACTCGGGGGCTTAGCTGCAGCCCAGTGCTCGCCTAAGTGTTTAAAAATCCTACCGAGTGGAGAGCAAACCTCCCACTCAGGGGCTTAGCTGCAGCCCAGTGCTCGCCTAAGTTTGAAAAAATCCTACCGAGTGGAGAGCAAACCTCCCACTCGGGGGCTTAGCTGCAGCCCAGTGCTCGCCTAAGTGTTTAAAAATCCTACCGAGTGGAGAGCAAACCTCCCACTCGGGGGCTTAGCTGCAGCCCAGTGCGCGCCTAAGTTTGAAAAAATCCTACCAAGTGGAGAGCAAACCTCCCACTCGGGGGCTTAGCTGCAGCCCAGTGTTCTCCTAAGTTTGAAAAAATCCTACCGAGCGGAGAGCAATCCTCCCACTCGGGGGCTTAGCCGCATTCCTAGTACTCGCCTAAGTTTGAAAAAATCCTACCGAGTGGAGAGCAAACCTCCCACTCGGGGGCTTAGCTGCAGCCCAGTGCTCGCCTAAGTGTTTAAAAATCCTACCGAGTGGAGAGCAAACCTCCCACTCGGGGGCTTAGCTGCAGCCCAGTGCTCGCCTAAGTGTTTAAAAATCCTACCGAGTGGAGAGCAAACCTCCCACTCGGGGGCTTAGCTGCAGCCCAGTGCTCGCCTAAGTGTTTAAAAATCCTACCGAGTGGAGAGCAAACCTCCCACTCGGGGGCTTAGCTGCAGCCAAGTGCTCGCCTAAGTTTGAAAAAATCCTACCGAGTGGAGAGCAAACCTCCCACTCGGGGGCTTAGCTGCAGCCCAGTGCTCGCCTAAGTGTTTAAAAATCCTACCGAGTGGAGAGCAAACCTCCCACTCGGGGGCTTAGCTGCAGCCCAGTGCTCGCCTAAGTTTGAAAAAATCCTACCGAGTGGAGAGCAAACCTCCCACTCGGGGGCTTAGCTGCAGCCCAGTGCTCGCCTAAGTGTTTAAAACACCTACTTAGTGGAGAGAAAACCTCCCACTCGGGGGCTTAGCTGCAGCCCAGTGCTCGCCTAAGTGTCTAAAAATGCTACCGAGTGGAGAGCAAACCTCCCACTCGGGGGCTTAGCTGCAGCCAGTGCTCGCCTAAGTGTTTAAAAATCCTACCGAGTGGAGAGCAAACCTCCCACTCGGGGGCTTAGCTGCAGCCCAGTGCTCACCTAAGTGTTTAAAAATCCTACCGAGTGGAGAGCAAACCTCCCACTCGGGGGCTTAGCCGTAGTCCTAGTACTCGCCTAAGTTTGAAAAAATCCTACCGAGTGGAGAGCAAACCTCCCACTCGGGGGCTTAGCTGCAGCCCAGTGCTCGCCTAAGTGTTTAAAAATCCTACCGAGTGGAGAGCAAACCTCCCACTTGGGGGCTTAGCTGCAGCCCAGTGCTCGCCTAAGTTTGAAAAAATCCTACCGAGTGGAGAGCAAACCTCCCACTCAGGAGCTTAGTTGCAGTCCAAGTGCTCGCCTAAGTGTTTAAAAATCCTACCGAGTGGAGAGCAAACCTCCCACTCGGGGGCTTAGCTGTAGCCCAGTGCTCGCCTAAGTTTGAAAAAATCCTACCGAGCGGAGAGAAAACCTCCCACTCGGGGGCTTAGCCGCAGTCCTAGTACTCGCCTAAGTTTAAGAAATCCTACCGAGTGGAGAGCAAACCTCCCACTCGGGGGCTTAGCTGCAGCCCAGTGCTCGCCTAAGTGTTTAAAAATCCTACCGAGTGGAGAGCAAACCTCCCACTCGGGGGCTTAGCTGCAGCCAAGTGCTCGCCTAAGTGTTTAAAAATCCTACCGAGTGGAGAGCAAACCTCCCACTCGGGGGCTTAGCTGCAGCCCAGTGCTCGCCTAAGTGTTTAAAAATCCTACCGAGTGGAGAGCAAACCTCCCACTCGGGGGCTTAGCTGCAGCCTAGTGCTCGCCTAAGTGTCTAAAAATCCTACCGAGTGGAGAGCAAACCTCCCACTCGGGGGCTTAGCTGCAGCCCAGTGCTCGCCTAAGTGTTTAAAAATCCTACCGAGTGGAGAGCAAACCTCCCACTCGGGGGCTTAGCTGCAGCCCAGTGCTCGCCTAAGTTTGAAAAAATCCTACCGAGTGGAGAGCAAACCTCCCACTCGGGGGCTTAGCTGCAGCCCAGTGCTCGCCTAAGTGTTTAAAAATCCTACCGAGTGGAGAGCAAACCTCCCACTCGGGGGCTTAGCTGCAGCCCAGTGCGCGCCTATGTTTGAAAAAATCCTACCAAGTGGAGAGCAAACCTCCCACTCGGGGGCTTAGCTGCAGCCCAGTGCTCGCCTATTTTTGAAAAAATCCTACCGAGCGGAGAGCAATCCTCCCACTCGGGGGCTTAGCCGCAGTCCTAGTACTCGCCTAAGTTTGAAAAAATCCTACCGAGTGGAGAGCAAACCTCCCACTCGGGGGCTTAGCTGCAGCCCAGTGCTCGCCTAAGTGTTTAAAACACCTACTGAGTGGAGAGCAAACCTCCCACTCGGGGGCTTAGCTGCAGCCCAGTGCTCGCCTAAGTGTCTAAAAATGCTACCGAGTGGAGAGCAAACCTCCCACTCGGGGGCTTAGCTGCAGCCAGTGCTCGCCTAAGTGTTTAAAAATCCTACCGAGTGGAGAGCAAACCTCCCACTCGCGGGCTTAGCTGCAGCCCAGTGCTCGCCTAAGTGTTTAAAAATCCTACCGAGTGGTGAGAAAACCTCCCGCTCGGGGGCTTAGCTGCAGCCCAGTGCTCGCCTAAGTGTCTAAAAATCCTACCGAGTGGAGAGCAAACCTCCCACTCGGAGGCTTAGCTGCAGCCCAGTGCTCGCCTAAGTGTTTAAAAATCCTACCGAGTGGAGAGCAAACCTCATACTCGGGGGCTTAGCTGCAGCCCAGTGCTCGCCTAAGTTTGAAAAAATCCTACCAAGTGGAGAGAAAACCTCCCACTCGGTGCTTAGTTGCAGCCCAGTGCGCGCCTAAGTGTTTAAAAATCCTACCGAGTGGAGAGCAAACCTCCCACTCGGGGGCTTAGCTGCAGCCCAGTGCGCGCCTATGTTTGAGAAAATCCTACCGAGTGGAGAGCAAACCTCCCACTCGGGGGCTTAGCTGCAGTCCAAGTGCTCGCTTAAGTGTTTAAAAATCCTACCGAGTGGAGAGCAGACCTCTCACTCGGGGCTTAGCTGCAGCCCAGTGCTCGCCTAAGTTTGAAAAAATCCTACCGAGCGGAGAGCAAACCTCCCACTCGGGGGCTTAGCTGCTGTCCAATACTCGCCTAAGTTTGAAAAAATCCTACCGAGTGGAGAGAAAACCTCCCACTCGGGGGCTTAGCTGCAGCCCAGTGCTCGCCTAAGTGTCTAAAAATCCTACCGAGTGGAGAGCAAACCTCCCACTCGGGGGCTTAGCTGCAGCCCAGTGCTCGCCTAAGTGTTTAAAAATCCTACCGAGTGGAGAGCAAACCTCCCACTCGGGGGCTTAGCTGCAGCCCAGTGCTCGCCTAAGTGTTTAAAAATTCTACCGAGTGGAGAGCAAACCTCCCACTCGGGGGCTTAGCTGCAGCCCAGTGCTCGCCTAAGTTTGAAAAAATCCTACCGAGTGGAGAGCAAACCTCCCACTCGGGGGCTTAGCTGCAGCCCAGTGCTCGCCTAAGTGTTTAAAAATCCTACCGAGTGGAGAGCAAACCTCCCACTCGGGGGCTTAGCTGCAGCCCAGTGCGCGCCTAAGTTTGAAAATATCCTACCAAGTGGAGAGCAAACCTCCCACTCGGGGGCTTAGCTGCAGCCCAGTGCTCGCCTATTTTTGAAAAAATCCTACCGAGCGGAGAGCAATCCTCCCACTCGGGGGCTTAGCCGCAGTCCTAGTACTCGCCTAAGTTTGAAAAAATCCTACCGAGTGGAGAGCAAACCTCCCACTCGGGGGCTTAGCTGCAGCCCAGTGCTCGCCTAAGTGTTTAAAACACCTACTGAGTGGAGAGCAAACCTCCCACTCGGGGGCTTAGCTGCAGCCCAGTGCTCGCCTAAGTGTCTAAAAATGCTACCGAGTGGAGAGCAAACCTCCCACTCGGGGGCTTAGCTGCAGCCAGTGCTCGCCTAAGTGTTTAAAAATCCTACCGAGTGGAGAGCAAACCTCCCACTCGCGGGCTTAGCTGCAGCCCAGTGCTCGCCTAAGTGTTTAAAAATCCTACCGAGTGGTGAGAAAACCTCCCGCTTGGGGGCTTAGCTGCAGCCCAGTGCTCGCCTAAGTGTCTAAAAATCCTACCGAGTGGAGAGCAAACCTCCCACTCGGAGGCTTAGCTGCAGCCCAGTGCTCGCCTAAGTGTTTAAAAATCCTACCGAGTGGAGAGCAAACCTCATACTCGGGGGCTTAGCTGCAGCCCAGTGCTCGCCTAAGTATGAAAAAATCCTACCAAGTGGAGAGCAAACCTCCCACTCGGTGCTTAGTTGCAGCCCAGTGCGCGCCTAAGTGTTTAAAAATCCTACCGAGTGGAGAGCAAACCTCCCACTCGGGGGCTTAGCTGCAGCCCAGTGCGCGCCTATGTTTGAGAAAATCCTACCGAGTGGAGAGCAAACCTCCCACTCGGGGGCTTAGCTGCAGTCCAAGTGCTCGCTTAAGTGTTTAAATATCCTACCGAGTGGAGAGCAGACCTCTCACTCGGGGCTTAGCTGCAGCCCAGTGCTCGCCTAAGTTTGAAAAAATCCTACCGAGCGGAGAGCAAACCTCCCACTCGGGGGCTTAGCTGCTGTCCAATACTCGCCTAAGTTTGAAAAAATCCTACCGAGTGGAGAGAAAACCTCCCACTCGGGGGCTTAGCTGCAGCCCAGTGCTCGCCTAAGTGTCTAAAAATCCTACCGAGTGGAGAGCAAACCTCCCACTCGGGGGCTTAGCTGCAGCCCAGTGCTCGCCTAATTGTTTAAAAATCCTACCGAGTGGAGAGCAAACCTCCCACTCAGGGGCTTAGCTGCAGCCCAGTGCTCGCCTAAGTTTGAAAAAATCCTACCGAGTGGAGAGCAAACCTCCCACTCGGGGGCTTAGCTGCAGCCCAGTGCTCGCCTAAGTGTTTAAAAATCCTACCGAGTGGAGAGCAAACCTCCCACTCGGGGGCTTAGCTGCAGCCCAGTGCGCGCCTAAGTTTGAAAAAATCCTACCAAGTGGAGAGAAAACCTCCCACTCGGGGGCTTAGCTGCAGCCCAGTGCTCTCCTAAGTTTGAAAAAATCCTACCGAGCGGAGAGCAATCCTCCCACTCGGGGGCTTAGCCGCAGTCCTAGTACTCGCCTAAGTTTGAAAAAATCCTACCGAGTGGAGAGCAAACCTCCCACTCGGGGGCTTAGCTGCAGCCCAGTGCTCGCCTAAGTGTTTAAAAATCCTACCGAGTGGAGAGCAAACCTCCCACTCGGGGGCTTATCTGCAGCCCAGTGCTCGCCTAAGTGTTTAAAAATCCTACCGAGTGGAGAGTAAACCTCCCACTCGGGGGCTTAGCTGCAGCCCAGTGCTCGCCTAAGTGTTTAAAAATCCTACCGAGTGGAGAGCAAACCTCCCACTCGGGGGCTTAGCTGCAGCCCAGTGCTCGCCTAAGTTTGAAAAAATCCTACCAAGTGGAGAGCAAACCTCCCACTCGGTGCTTAGTTGCAGCCCAGTGCGCGCCTAAGTGTTTAAAAATCCTACCGAGTGGAGAGCAAACCTCCCACTCGGGGGCTTAGCTGCAGCCCAGTGCGCGCCTATGTTTGAGAAAATCCTACCGAGTGGAGAGCAAACCTCCCACTCGGGGGCTTAGCTGCAGTCCAAGTGCTCGCTTAAGTGTTTAAATATCCTACCGAGTGGAGAGCAGACCTCTCACTCGGGGCTTAGCTGCAGCCCAGTGCTCGCCTAAGTTTGAAAAAATCCTACCGAGCGGAGAGCAAACCTCCCACTTGGGGGCTTAGCTGCTGTCCAATACTCGCCTAAGTTTGAAAAAATCCTACCGAGTGGAGAGAAAACCTCCCACTCGGGGGCTTAGCTGCAGCCCAGTGCTCGCCTAAGTGTCTAAAAATCCTACCGAGTGGAGAGCAAACCTCCCACTCGGGGGCTTAGCTGCAGCCCAGTGCTCGCCTAATTGTTTAAAAATCCTACCGAGTGGAGAGCAAACCTCCCACTCAGGGGCTTAGCTGCAGCCCAGTGCTCGCCTAAGTTTGAAAAAATCCTACCGAGTGGAGAGCAAACCTCCCACTCGGGGGCTTAGCTGCAGCCCAGTGCTCGCCTAAGTGTTTAAAAATCCTACCGAGTGGAGAGCAAACCTCCCACTCGGGGGCTTAGCTGCAGCCCAGTGCGCGCCTAAGTTTGAAAAAATCCTACCAAGTGGAGAGCAAACCTCCCACTCGGGGGCTTAGCTGCAGCCCAGTGCTCTCCTAAGTTTGAAAAAATCCTACCGAGCGGAGAGCAATCC
This sequence comes from Triticum monococcum, assembly GCA_034509565.1. Classification (NCBI taxonomy): domain Eukaryota; kingdom Viridiplantae; phylum Streptophyta; class Magnoliopsida; order Poales; family Poaceae; genus Triticum; species Triticum monococcum. The sequence continues at coordinate 392,810,221 of CM067841.1, forward strand.
TCCCACTAGGGGGCTTAGCCGCAGTCCTAGTACTCGCCTAAGTTTGAAAAAATCCTACCGAGTGGAGAGCAAACCTCCCACTCGGGGGCTTAGCTGCAGCCCAGTGCTCGCCTAAGTGTTTAAAAATCCTACCGAGTGGAGAGCAAACCTCCCACTCGGGGGCTTAGCTGCAGCCCAGTGCTCGCCTAAGTGTTTAAAAATCCTACCGAGTGGAGAGTAAACCTCCCACTCGGGGGCTTAGCTGCAGCCCAGTGCTCGCCTAAGTGTTTAAAAATCCTACCGAGTGGAGAGCAAACCTCCCACTCGGGGGCTTAGCTGCAGCCCAGTGCTCGCCTAAGTTTGAAAAAATCCTACTGAGTGGAGAGCAAACCTCCCACTCGGGGGCTTAGCTGCAGCCCAGTGCTCGCCTAAGTGTTTAAAAATCCTACCGAGTGGAGGGCAAACCTCCCACTCGGGGGCTTAGCTGCAGCCCAGTGCGCGCCTAAGTTTGAAAAAATCCTACCAAGTGGAGAGCAAACCTCCCACTCGGCGGCTTAGCTGCAGCCCAGTGCTCGCCTAATTTTGAAAAAATCCTACCGAGCGGAGAGCAATCCTCCCACTCGGGGGCTTAGCCGCAGTCCTAGTACTCGCCTAAGTTTGAAAAAATCCTACCGAGTGGAGAGCAAACCTCCCACTCGGGGGCTTAGCTGCAGCCCAGTGCTCGCCTAAGTGTTTAAAACACCTACTGAGTGGAGAGCAAACCTCCCACTCGGGGGCTTAGCTGCAGCCCAGTGCTCGCCTAAGTGTCTAAAAATGCTACCGAGTGAAGAGCAAACCTTCCACTCGGGGGCTTAGCTGCAGCCCAGTGCTCGCCTAAGTGTTTAAAAATCCTACCGAGTGGAGAGCAAACCTCCCACTCGGGGGCTTAGCTGCAGCCCAGTGCTCGCCTAAGTGTTTAAAAATCCTACCGAGTGGTGAGAAAACCTCCCGCTCGGGGGCTTAGCTGCAGCCCAGTGCTCGCCTAAGTGTCTAAAAATCCTACCGAGTGGAGAGCAAACCTCCCACTCGGAGGCTTAGCTGCAGCCCAGTGCTTGCCTAAGTGTTTAAAAATCCTACCGAGTGGAGAGCAAACCTCCTACTCGGGTGCTTAGCTGCAGCCCAGTGCTCACCTAAGTTTGAAAAAATCCTACCAAGTGGAGAGCAAACCTCCCACTCGGTGCTTAGTTGCAGCCCAGTGCGCGCCTAAGTGTTTAAAAATCCTACCGAGTGGAGAGCAAACCTCCCACTCGGGGGCTTAGCTGCAGCCCAGTGCGCGCCTATGTTTGAGAAAATCCTACCGAGTGGAGAGCAAACCTCCCACTCGGGGGCTTAGCTGCAGTCCAAGTGCTCGCTTAAGTGTTTAAAAATCCTACCGAGTGGAGAGCAGACCTCTCACTCGGGGCTTTGCTGCAGCCCAGTGCTCGCCTAAGTTTGAAAAAATCCTACCGAGTGGAGAGCAAACCTCCCACTCGGGGGCTTAGCTGCAGCCCAGTGCTCGCCTAAGTTTGAAAAAATCCTACCAAGTGGAGAGCAAACTCCCACTCGGTGCTTAGTTGCAGCCCAGTGCGCGCCTAAGTGTTTAAAAATCCTACCGAGTGGAGAGCAAACCTCCCACTCGGGGGCTTAGCTGCAGCCCAGTGCGCGCCTATGTTTGAGAAAATCCTACCGAGTGGAGAGCAAACCTCCCACTCGGGGGCGTAGCTGCAGTCCAAGTGCTCGCTTAAGTGTTTAAAAATCCTACCGAGTGGAGAGCAGACCTCTCACTCGAGGCTTAGCTGCAGCCCAGTGCTCGCCTAAGTTTGAAAAAATCCTACCGAGCGGAGAGCAAACCTCCCACTCGGGGGCTTAGCCGCTGTCCAATACTCGCCTAAGTTTGAAAAAATCCTACCGAGTGGAGAGAAAACCTCCCACTCGGGGGCTTAGCTGCAGCCCAGTGCTCGCCTAAGTGTCTAAAAATCCTACCGAGTGGAGAGCAAACCTCCCACTCGGGAGCTTAGCTGCAGCCCAGTGCTCGCCTAAGTGTTTAAAAATCCTACCGAGTGGAGAGCAAACCTCCCACTCAGGGGCTTAGCTGCAGCCCAGTGCTCGCCTAAGTTTGAAAAAATCCTACCGAGTGGAGAGCAAACCTCCCACTCGGGGGCTTAGCTGCAGCCCAGTGCTCGCCTAAGTGTTTAAAAATCCTACCGAGTGGAGAGCAAACCTCCCACTCGGGGGCTTAGCTGCAGCCCAGTGCGCGCCTAAGTTTGAAAAAATCCTACCAAGTGGAGAGCAAACCTCCCACTCGGGGGCTTAGCTGCAGCCCAGTGCTCTCCTAAGTTTGAAAAAAATCCTACCGAGCGGAGAGCAATCCTCCCACTCGGGGGCTTAGCCGCAGTCCTAGTACTCGCCTAAGTTTGAAAAAATCCTACCGAGTGGAGAGCAAACCTCCCACTCGGGGGCTTAGCTGCAGCCCAGTGCTCGCCTAAGTGTTTAAAAATCCTACCGAGTGGAGAGCAAACCTCCCACTCGGGGGCTTAGCTGCAGCCCAGTGCTCGCCTAAGTGTTTAGAAATCCTATCGAGTGGAGAGCAAACCTCCCACTCGGGGGCTTAGCTGCAGCCCAGTGCTCGCCTAAGTGTTTAAAAATCCTACCGAGTGGAGAGCAAACCTCCCACTCGGGGGCTTAGCTGCAGCCCAGTGCTCGCCTAAGTTTGAAAAAATCCTACCGAGTGGAGAGCAAACCTCCCACTCGGGGGCTTAGCTGCAGCCCAGTGCTCGCCTATGTGTTTGAAACACCTACTGAGTGGAGAGCAAACCTCCCACTCGGGGGCTTAGCTGCAGCCCAGTGCTCGCCTAAGTGTTTAAAAATGCTACCGAGTGGAGAGCAAACCTCCCACTCGGGGGCTTAGCTGCAGCCAGTGCTCGCCTAAGTGTTTAAAAATCCTACCGAGTGGAGAGCAAACCTCCCACTCGGGGGCTTAGCTGCAGCCCAGTGCTCGCCTAAGTGTTTAAAAATCCTACCGAGTGGTGAGAAAACCTCCCGCTTGGGGGCTTAGCTGCAGCCCAGTGCTCGCCTAAGTGTCTAAAAATCCTACCGAGTGGAGAGCAAACCTCCCACTCGGAGGCTTAGCTGCAGCCCAGTGCTCGCCTAAGTGTTTAAAAATCCTACCGAGTGGAGAGCAAACCTCCTACTCAGGGGCTTAGCTGTAGCCCAGTGCTTGCCTAAGTTTAAAAAAATCCTACCAAGTGGAGAGCAAACCTCCCACTCGGTGCTTAGTTGCAGCCCAGTGCGCGCCTAAGTGTTTAAAAATCCTACCGAGTGGAGAGCAAACCTCCCACCCGGGGGCTTAGCTGCAGCCCAGTGCGCGCCTATGTTTGAGAAAATCCTACCGAGTGGAGAGCAAACCTCCCACTCGGGGGCTTAGCTGCAGTCCAAGTGCTCGCTTAAGTTTTTAAAAATCCTACCGAGTGGAGAGCAGACCTCTCACTCGGGGCTTAGCTGCAGCCCAGTGCTCGCCTAAGTTTGAAAAAATCCTACCGAGCGGAGAGCAAACCTCCCACTCGGGGGCTTAGCCGCTGTCCAATACTCGCCTAAGTTTGAAAAAATCCTACCGAGTGGAGAGAAAACCTCCCACTCGGGGGCTTAGCTGCAGCCCAGTGCTCGCCTAAGTGTCTAAAAATCCTACCGAGTGGAGAGCAAACCTCCCACTCGGGGGCTTAGCTGCAGCCCAGTGCTCGCCTAAGTGTTTAAAAATCCTACCGAGTGGAGAGCAAACCTCCCACTCAGGGGCTTAGCTGCAGCCCAGTGCTCACCTAAGTTTGAAAAAATCCTACCGAGTGGAGAGCAAACCTCCCACTCGGGGGCTTAGCTGCAGCCCAGTGCTCGCCTAAGTGTTTAAAAATCCTACCGAGTGGAGAGCAAACCTCCCACTCGGGGGCTTAGCTGCAGCCCAGTGCGCGCCTAAGTTTGAAAAAATCCTACCAAGTGGAGAGCAAACCTCCCACTCGGGGGCTTAGCTGCAGCCCAGTGCTCTCCTAAGTTTGAAAAAATCCTACCGAGCAGAGAGCAATCCTCCCACTCGGGGGCTTAGCCGCAGTCCTAGTACTCGCCTAAGTTTGAAAAAATCCTACTGAGTGGAGAGCAAACCTCCCACTCGGGGGCTTAGCTGCAGCCCAGTGCTCGCCTAAGTGTTTAAAAATCCTACCGAGTGGAGGGCAAACCTCCCACTCGGGGGCTTAGCTGCAGCCCAGTGCGCGCCTAAGTTTGAAAAAATCCTACCAAGTGGAGAGCAAACCTCCCACTCGGCGGCTTAGCTGCAGCCCAGTGCTCGCCTAATTTTGAAAAAATCCTACCGAGCGGAGAGCAATCCTCCCACTCGGGGGCTTAGCCGCAGTCCTAGTACTCGCCTAAGTTTGAAAAAATCCTACCGAGTGGAGAGCAAACCTCCCACTCGGGGGCTTAGCTGCAGCCCAGTGCTCGCCTAAGTGTTTAAAACACCTACTGAGTGGAGAGCAAACCTCCCACTCGGGGGCTTAGCTGCAGCCCAGTGCTCGCCTAAGTGTCTAAAAATGCTACCGAGTGAAGAGCAAACCTTCCACTCGGGGGCTTAGCTGCAGCCCAGTGCTCGCCTAAGTGTTTAAAAATCCTACCGAGTGGAGAGCAAACCTCCCACTCGGGGGCTTAGCTGCAGCCCAGTGCTCGCCTAAGTGTTTAAAAATCCTACCGAGTGGTGAGAAAACCTCCCGCTCGGGGGCTTAGCTGCAGCCCAGTGCTCGCCTAAGTGTCTAAAAATCCTACCGAGTGGAGAGCAAACCTCCCACTCGGAGGCTTAGCTGCAGCCCAGTGCTTGCCTAAGTGTTTAAAAATCCTACCGAGTGGAGAGCAAACCTCCTACTCGGGTGCTTAGCTGCAGCCCAGTGCTCACCTAAGTTTGAAAAAATCCTACCAAGTGGAGAGCAAACCTCCCACTCGGTGCTTAGTTGCAGCCCAGTGCGCGCCTAAGTGTTTAAAAATCCTACCGAGTGGAGAGCAAACCTCCCACTCGGGGGCTTAGCTGCAGCCCAGTGCGCGCCTATGTTTGAGAAAATCCTACCGAGTGGAGAGCAAACCTCCCACTCGGGGGCTTAGCTGCAGTCCAAGTGCTCGCTTAAGTGTTTAAAAATCCTACCGAGTGGAGAGCAGACCTCTCACTCGGGGCTTTGCTGCAGCCCAGTGCTCGCCTAAGTTTGAAAAAATCCTACCGAGTGGAGAGCAAACCTCCCACTCGGGGGCTTAGCTGCAGCCCAGTGCTCGCCTAAGTTTGAAAAAATCCTACCAAGTGGAGAGCAAACTCCCACTCGGTGCTTAGTTGCAGCCCAGTGCGCGCCTAAGTGTTTAAAAATCGTACCGAGTGGAGAGCAAACCTCCCACTCGGGGGCTTAGCTGCAGCCCAGTGCGCGCCTATGTTTGAGAAAATCCTACCGAGTGGAGAGCAAACCTCCCACTCGGGGGCTTAGCTGCAGTCCAAGTGCTCGCTTAAGTGTTTAAAAATCCTACCGAGTGGAGAGCAGACCTCTCACTCGGGGCTTAGCTGCAGCCCAGTGCTCGCCTAAGTTTGAAAAAATCCTACCGAGCGGAGAGCAAACCTCCCACTCGGGGGCTTAGCCGCTGTCCAATACTCGCCTAAGTTTGAAAAAATCCTACCGAGTGGAGAGAAAACCTCCCACTCGGGGGCTTAGCTGCAGCCCAGTGCTCGCCTAAGTGTCTAAAAATCCTACCGAGTGGAGAGCAAACCTCCCACTCGGGGGCTTAGCTGCAGCCCAGTGCTCGCCTAAGTGTTTAAAAATCCTACCGAGTGGAGAGCAAACCTCCCACTCAGGGGCTTAGCTGCAGCCCAGTGCTCGCCTAAGTTTGAAAAAATCCTACCGAGTGGAGAGCAAACCTCCCACTCGGGGGCTTAGCTGCAGCCCAGTGCTCGCCTAAGTGTTTAAAAATCCTACCGAGTGCAGAGCAAACCTCCCACTCGGGGGCTTAGCTGCAGCCCAGTGCGCGCCTAAGTTTGAAAAAATCCTACCAAGTGGAGAGCAAACCTCCCACTCGGGGGCTTAGCTGCAGCCCAGTGCTCTCCTAAGTTTGAAAAAATCCTACCGAGCGGAGAGCAATCCTCCCACTCGGGGGCTTAGCCGCAGTCCTAGTACTCGCCTAAGTTTGAAAAAATCCTACCGAGTGGAGAGCAAACCTCCCACTCGGGGGCTTAGCTGCAGCCCAGTGCTCGCCTAAGTGTTTAAAAATCCTACCGAGTGGAGAGCAAACCTCCCACTCGGGGGCTTAGCTGCAGCCCAGTGCTCGCCTAAGTGTTTAGAAATCCTATCGAGTGGAGAGCAAACCTCCCACTCGGGGGCTTAGCTGCAGCCCAGTGCTCGCCTAAGTGTTTAAAAATCCTACCGAGTGGAGAGCAAACCTCCCACTCGGGGGCTTAGCTGCAGCCCAGTGCTCGCCTAAGTTTGAAAAAATCCTACCGAGTGGAGAGCAAACCTCCCACTCGGGGGCTTAGCTGCAGCCCAGTGCTCGCCTATGTGTTTGAAACACCTACTGAGTGGAGAGCAAACCTCCCACTCGGGGGCTTAGCTGCAGCCCAGTGCTCGCCTAAGTGTCTAAAAATGCTACCGAGTGGAGAGCAAACCTCCCACTCGGGGGCTTAGCTGCAGCCAGTGCTCGCCTAAGTGTTTAAAAATGCTACCGAGTGGAGAGCAAACCTCCCACTCGGGGGCTTAGCTGCAGCCCAGTGCTCGCCTAAGTGTTTAAAAATCCTACCGAGTGGTGAGAAAACCTCCCGCTTGGGGGCTTAGCTGCAGCCCAGTGCTCGCCTAAGTGTCTAAAAATCCTACCGAGTGGAGAGCAAACCTCCCACTCGGAGGCTTAGCTGCAGCCCAGTGCTCGCCTAAGTGTTTAAAAATCCTACCGAGTGGAGAGCAAACCTCCTACTCAGGGGCTTAGCTGTAGCCCAGTGCTTGCCTAAGTTTAAAAAAATCCTACCAAGTGGAGAGCAAACCTCCCACTCGGTGCTTAGTTGCAGCCCAGTGCGCGCCTAAGTGTTTAAAAATCCTACCGAGTGGAGAGCAAACCTCCCACTCGGGGGCTTAGCTGCAGCCCAGTGCGCGCCTATGTTTGAGAAAATCCTACCGAGTGGAGAGCAAACCTCCCACTCGGGGGCTTAGCTGCAGTCCAAGTGCTCGCTTAAGTGTTTAAAAATCCTACCGAGTGGAGAGCAGACCTCTCACTCGGGGCTTAGCTGCAGCCCAGTGCTCGCCTAAGTTTGAAAAAATCCTACCGAGCGGAGAGCAAACCTCCCACTCGGGGCTTAGCCGCTGTCCAATACTCGCCTAAGTTTGAAAAAATCCTACCGAGTGGAGAGAAAACCTCCCACTCGGGGGCTTAGCTGCAGCCCAGTGCTCGCCTAAGTGTCTAAAAATCCTACCGAGTGGAGAGCAAACCTCCCACTCGGGGGCTTAGCTGCAGCCCAGTGCTCGCCTAAGTGTTTAAAAATCCTACCGAGTGGAGAGCAAACCTCCCACTCAGGGGCTTAGCTGCAGCCCAGTGCTCGCCTAAGTTTGAAAAAATCCTACCGAGTGGAGAGCAAACCTCCCACTCGGTGGCTTAGCTGCAGCCCAGTGCTCGCCTAAGTGTTTAAAAATCCTACCGAGTGGAGAGCAAACCTCCCACTCGGGGGCTTAGCTGCAGCCCAGTGCGCGCCTAAGTTTGAAAAAATCCTACCAAGTGGAGAGCAAACCTCCCACTCGGGGGCTTAGCTGCAGCCCAGTGCTCGCCTAAGTGTTTAAAAATCCTACCGAGTGGAGAGCAAACCTCCCACTCGGGGGCTTAGCTACAGCCCAGTGCGCGCCTAAGTTTGAAAAAATCCTACCAAGTGGAGAGCAAACCTCCCACTCGGGGGCTTAGCTGCAGCCCAGTGCTCTCCTAAGTTTGAAAAAATCCTACCGAGCGGAGAGCAATCCTCCCACTCGGGGGCTTAGCCGCAGTCCTAGTACTCGCCTAAGTTTGAAAAAATCCTACCGAGTGGAGAGCAAACCTCCCACTCGGGGGCTTAGCTGCAGCCCAGTGCTCGCCTAAGTGTTTAAAAATCCTACCGAGTGGAGAGCAAACCTCCCACTCGGGGGCTTAGCTGCAGCCCAGTGCTCGCCTAAGTGTTTAGAAATCCTATCGAGTGGAGAGCAAACCTCCCACTCGGGGGCTTAGCTGCAGCCCAGTGCTCGCCTAAGTGTTTAAAAATCCTACCGAGTGGAGAGCAAACCTCCCACTCGGGGGCTTAGCTGCAGCCCAGTGCTCGCCTAAGTTTGAAAAAATCCTACCGAGTGGAGAGCAAACCTCCCACTCGGGGGCTTAGCTGCAGCCCAGTGCTCGCCTATGTGTTTGAAACACCTACTGAGTGGAGAGCAAACCTCCCACTCGGGGGCTTAGCTGCAGCCCAGTGCTCGCCTAAGTGTCTAAAAATGCTACCGAGTGGAGAGCAAACCTCCCACTCGGGGGCTTAGCTGCAGCCAGTGCTCGCCTAAGTGTTTAAAAATCCTACCGAGTGGAGAGCAAACCTCCCACTCGGGGGCTTAGCTGCAGCCCAGTGCTCGCCTAAGTGTTTAAAAATCTTACCGAGTGGTGAGAAAACCTCCCGCTTGGGGGCTTAGCTGCAGCCCAGTGCTCGCCTAAGTGTCTAAAAATCCTACCGAGTGGAGAGCAAACCTCCCACTCGGAGGCTTAGCTGCAGCCCAGTGCTCGCCTAAGTGTTTAAAAATCCTACCGAGTGGAGAGCAAACCTCCTACTCAGGGGCTTAGCTGTAGCCCAGTGCTTGCCTAAGTTTAAAAAAATCCTACCAAGTGGAGAGCAAACCTCCCACTCGGTGCTTAGTTGCAGCCCAGTGCGCGCCTAAGTGTTTAAAAATCCTACCGAGTGGAGAGCAAACCTCCCACTCGGGGGCTTAGCTGCAGCCCAGTGCGCGCCTATGTTTGAGAAAATCCTACCGAGTGGAGAGCAAACCTCCCACTCGGGGGCTTAGCTGCAGTCCAAGTGCTCGCTTAAGTGTTTAAAAATCCTACCGAGTGGAGAGCAGACCTCTCACTCGGGGCTTAGCTGCAGCCCAGTGCTCGCCTAAGTTTGAAAAAATCCTACCGAGCGGAGAGCAAACCTCCCACTCGGGGGCTTAGCCGCTGTCCAATACTCGCCTAAGTTTGAAAAAATCCTACCGAGTGGAGAGAAAACCTCCCACTCGGGGGCTTAGCTGCAGCCCAGTGCTCGCCTAAGTGTCTAAAAATCCTACCGAGTGGAGAGCAAACCTCCCACTCGGGGGCTTAGCTGCAGCCCAGTGCTCGCCTAAGTGTTTAAAAATCCTACCGAGTGGAGAGCAAACCTCCCACTCGGGGGCTTAGCTACAGCCCAGTGCGCGCCTAAGTTTGAAAAAATCCTACCAAGTGGAGAGCAAACCTCCCACTCGGGGGCTTAGCTGCAGCCCAGTGCTCTCCTAAGTTTGAAAAAATCCTACCGAGCGGAGAGCAATCCTCCCACTCGGGGGCTTAGCCGCAGTCCTAGTACTCGCCTAAGTTTGAAAAAATCCTACCGAGTGGAGAGCAAACCTCCCACTCGGGGGCTTAGCTGCAGCCCAGTGCTCGCCTAAGTGTTTAAAAATCCTACCGAGTGGAGAGCAAACCTCCCACTCGGGGGCTTAGCTGCAGCCCAGTGCTCGCCTAAGTGTTTAGAAATCCTATCGAGTGGAGAGCAAACCTCCCACTCGGGGGCTTAGCTGCAGCCCAGTGCTCGCCTAAGTGTTTAAAAATCCTACCGAGTGGAGAGCAAACCTCCCACTCGGGGGCTTAGCTGCAGCCCAGTGCTCGCCTAAGTTTGAAAAAATCCTACCGAGTGGAGAGCAAACCTCCCACTCGGGGGCTTAGCTGCAGCCCAGTGCTCGCCTATGTGTTTGAAACACCTACTGAGTGGAGAGCAAACCTCCCACTCGGGGGCTTAGCTGCAGCCCAGTGCTCGCCTAAGTGTCTAAAAATGCTACCGAGTGGAGAGCAAACCTCCCACTCGGGGGCTTAGCTGCAGCCAGTGCTCGCCTAAGTGTTTAAAAATCCTACCGAGTGGAGAGCAAACCTCCCACTCGGGGGCTTAGCTGCAGCCCAGTGCTCGCCTAAGTGTTTAAAAATCTTACCGAGTGGTGAGAAAACCTCCCGCTTGGGGGCTTAGCTGCAGCCCAGTGCTCGCCTAAGTGTCTAAAAATCCTACCGAGTGGAGAGCAAACCTCCCACTCGGAGGCTTAGCTGCAGCCCAGTGCTCGCCTAAGTGTTTAAAAATCCTACCGAGTGGAGAGCAAACCTCCTACTCAGGGGCTTAGCTGTAGCCCAGTGCTTGCCTAAGTTTAAAAAAATCCTACCAAGTGGAGAGCAAACCTCCCACTCGGTGCTTAGTTGCAGCCCAGTGCGCGCCTAAGTGTTTAAAAATCCTACCGAGTGGAGAGCAAACCTCCCACTCGGGGGCTTAGCTGCAGCCCAGTGCGCGCCTATGTTTGAGAAAATCCTACCGAGTGGAGAGCAAACCTCCCACTCGGGGGCTTAGCTGCAGTCCAAGTGCTCGCTTAAGTGTTTAAAAATCCTACCGAGTGGAGAGCAGACCTCTCACTCGGGGCTTCGCTGCAGCCCAGTGCTCGCCTAAGTTTGAAAAAATCCTACCGAGCGGAGAGCAAACCTCCCACTCGGGGGCTTAGCCGCTGTCCAATACTCGCCTAAGTTTGAAAAAATCCTACCGAGTGGAGAGAAAACCTGCCACTCGGGGGCTTAGCTGCAGCCCAGTGCTCGCCTAAGTGTCTAAAAATCCTACCGAGTGGAGAGCAAACCTCCCACTCGGGGGCTTAGCTGCAGCCCAGTGCTCGCCTAAGTGTTTAAAAATCCTACCGAGTGGAGAGCAAACCTCCCACTCAGGGGCTTAGCTGCAGCCCAGTGCTCGCCTAAGTTTGAAAAAATCCTACCGAGTGGAGAGCAAACCTCCCACTCGGGGGCTTAGCTGCAGCCCAGTGCTCGCCTAAGTGTTTAAAAATCCTACCGAGTGGAGAGCAAACCTCCCACTCGGGGGCTTAGCTGCAGCCCAGTGCGCGCCTAAGTTTGAAAAAATCCTACCAAGTGGAGAGCAAACCTCCCACTCGGGGGCTTAGCTGCAGCCCGGTGCTCTCCTAAGTTTGAAAAAAATCCTACCGAGCGGAGAGCAATCCTCCCACTCGGGGGCTTAGCCGCAGTCCTAGTACTAGCCTAAGTTTGAAAAAATCCTACCGAGTGGAGAGCAAACCTCCCACTCGGGGGCTTAGCTGCAGCCCAGTGCTCGCCTAAGTGTTTAAAAATCCTACCGAGTGGAGAGCAAACCTCCCACTCGGGGGCTTAGCTGCAGCCCAGTGCTCGCCTAAGTGTTTAGAAATCCTATCGAGTGGAGAGCAAACCTCCCACTCGGGGGCTTAGCTGCAGCCCAGTGCTCGCCTAAGTGTTTAAAAATCCTACCGAGTGGAGAGCAAACCTCCCACTCTGGGGCTTAGCTGCAGCCCAGTGCTCGCCTAAGTTTGAAAAAATCCTACCGGGTGGAGAGCAAACCTCCCACTCGGGGGCTTAGCTGCAGCCCAGTGCTCGCCTAAGTGTTTGAAACACCTACTGAGTGGAGAGCAAACCTCCCACTCGGGGGCTTAGCTGCAGCCCAGTGCTCGCCTAAGTGTCTAAAAATGCTACCGAGTGGAGAGCAAACCTCCCACTCGGGGGCTTAGCTGCAGCCAGTGCTCGCCTAAGTGTTTAAAAATCCTACCGAGTGGAGAGCAAACCTCCCACTCGGGGGCTTAGCTGCAGCCCAGTGCTCGCCTAATTGTTTAAAAATCCTACCGAGTGGTGAGAAAACCTCCCGCTTGGGGGCTTAGCTGCAGCCCAGTGCTCGCCTAAGTGTCTAAAAATCCTACCGAGTGGAGAGCAAACCTCCCACTCGGAGGCTTAGCTGCAGCCCAGTGCTCGCCTAAGTGTTTAAAAATCCTACCGAGTGGAGAGCAAACCTCCTACTCGGGGGCTTAGCTGTAGCCCAGTGCTTGCCTAAGTTTGAAAAAATCCTACCAAGTGGAGAGCAAACCTCCCACTCGGTGCTTAGTTGCAGCCCAGTGCGCGCCTAAGTGTTTAAAAATCCTACCGAGTGGAGAGCAAACCTCCCACTCGGGGGCTTAGCTGCAGCCCAGTGCGCGCCTATGTTTGAGAAAATCCTACCGAGTGGAGAGCAAACCTCCCACTCGGGGGCTTAGCTGCAGTCCAAGTGCTCGCTTAAGTGTTTCAAAATCCTACCGAGTGGAGAGCAGACCTCTCACTCGGGGCTTAGCTGCAGCCCAGTGCTCGCCTAAGTTTGAAAAAATCCTACCGAGCGGAGAGCAAACCTCCCACTCGGGGGCTTAGCCGCTGTCCAATACTCGCCTAAGTTTGAAAAAATCCTACCGAGTGGAGAGAAAACCTCCCACTCGGGGGCTTAGCTGCAGCCCAGTGCTCGCCTAAGTGTCTAAAAATCCTACCGAGTGGAGAGCAAACCTCCCACTCGGGGGCTTAGCTGCAGCCCAGTGCTCGCCTAAGTGTTTAAAAATCCTACCGAGTGGAGAGCAAACCTCCCACTCAGGGGCTTAGCTGCAGCCCAGTGCTCGCCTAAGTTTGAAAAAATCCTACCGAGTGGAGAGCAAACCTCCCACTCGGGGGCTTAGCTGCAGCCCAGTGCTCGCCTAAGTGTTTAAAAATCCTACCGAGTGGAGAGCAAACCTCCCACTCGGGGGCTTAGCTGCAGCCCAGTGCGCGCCTAAGTTTGAAAAAATCCTACCAAGTGGAGAGCAAACCTCCCACTCGGGGGCTTAGCTGCAGCCCAGTGCTCTCCTAAGTTTGAAAAAATCCTACCGAGCGGAGAGCAATCCTCCCACTCGGGGGCTTAGCCGCAGTCCTAGTACTCGCCTAAGTTTGAAAAAATCCTACCGAGTGGAGAGCAAACCTCCCACTCGGGGGCTTAGCTGCAGCCCAGTGCTCGCCTAAGTGTTTAAAAATCCTACCGAGTGGAGAGCAAACCTCCCACTCGGGGGCTTAGCTGCAGCCCAGTGCTCGCCTAAGTGTTTAAAAATCCTACCGAGTGGAGAGCAAACCTCCCACTCGGGGGCTTAGCTGCAGCCCAGTGCTCGCCTAAGTTTGAAAAAATCCTACCGAGTGGAGAGCAAACCTCCCACTCGGGGGCTTAGCTGCAGCCAGTGCTCGCCTAAGTGTTTAAAAATCCTACCGAGTGGAGAGCAAACCTCCCACTCGGGGGCTTAGCTGCAGCCCAGTGCTCGCCTAATTGTTTAAAAATCCTACCGAGTGGTGAGAAAACCTCCCGCTTGGGGGCTTAGCTGCAGCCCAGTGCTCGCCTAAGTGTCTAAAAATCCTACCGAGTGGAGAGCAAACCTCCCACTCGGAGGCTTAGCTGCAGCCCAGTGCTCGCCTAAGTGTTTAAAAATCCTACCGAGTGGAGAGCAAACCTCCTACTCGGGGGCTTAGCTGTAGCCCAGTGCTTGCCTAAGTTTGAAAAAATCCTACCAAGTGGAGAGCAAACCTCCCACTCGGTGCTTAGTTGCAGCCCAGTGCGCGCCTAAGTGTTTAAAAATCCTACCGAGTGGAGAGCAAACCTCCCACTCGGGGGCTTAGCTGCAGCCCAGTGCGCGCCTATGTTTGAGAAAATCCTACCGAGTGGAGAGCAAACCTCCCACTCGGGGGCTTAGCTGCAGTCCAAGTGCTCGCTTAAGTGTTTCAAAATCCTACCGAGTGGAGAGCAGACCTCTCACTCGGGGCTTAGCTGCAGCCCAGTGCTCGCCTAAGTTTGAAAAAATCCTACCGAGCGGAGAGCAAACCTCCCACTCGGGGGCTTAGCCGCTGTCCAATACTCGCCTAAGTTTGAAAAAATCCTACCGAGTGGAGAGAAAACCTCCCACTCGGGGGCTTAGCTGCAGCCCAGTGCTCGCCTAAGTGTCTAAAAATCCTACCGAGTGGAGAGCAAACCTCCCACTCGGGGGCTTAGCTGCAGCCCAGTGCTCGCCTAAGTGTTTAAAAATCCTACCGAGTGGAGAGCAAACCTCCCACTCAGGGGCTTAGCTGCAGCCCAGTGCTCGCCTAAGTTTGAAAAAATCCTACCGAGTGGAGAGCAAACCTCCCACTCGGGGGCTTAGCTGCAGCCCAGTGCTCACCTAAGTGTTTAAAAATCCTACCGAGTGGAGAGCAAACCTCCCACTCGGGGGCTTAGCTGCAGCCCAGTGCGCGCCTAAGTTTGAAAAAATCCTACCAAGTGGAGAGCAAACCTCCCACTCGGGGGCTTAGCTGCAGCCCAGTGCTCTCCTAAGTTTGAAAAAATCCTACCGAGCGGAGAGCAATCCTCCCACTCGGGGGCTTAGCCGCAGTCCTAGTACTCGCCTAAGTTTGAAAAAATCCTACCGAGTGGAGAGCAAACCTCCCACTCGGGGGCTTAGCTGCAGCCCAGTGCTCGCCTAAGTGTTTAAAAATCCTACCGAGTGGAGAGCAAACCTCCCACTCGGGGGCTTAGCTGCAGCCCAGTGCTCGCCTAAGTGTTTAAAAATCCTACCGAGTGGAGAGCAAACCTCCCACTCGGGGGCTTAGCTGCAGCCCAGTGCTCGCCTAAGTTTGAAAAAATCCTACCGAGTGGAGAGCAAACCTCCCACTCGGGGGCTTAGCTGCAGCCCAGTGCTCGCCTAAGTGTTTAAAAATCCTACCGAGTGGAGAGCAAACCTCCCACTCGGGGGCTTAGCTGCAGCCCAGTGCTCGCCTAAGTTTGAAAAAATCCTACCGAGTGGAGAGCAAACCTCCCACTCGGGGGCTTAGCTGCAGCCCAGTGCTCGCCTAAGTGTTTAAAACACCTACTGAGTGGAGAGCAAACCTCCCACTCGGGGGCTTAGCTGCAGCCCAGTGCTCGCCTAAGTGTTTAAAAATCCTATCGAGTGGAGAGCAAACCTCCCACTCGGGGGCTTAGCTGCAGCCCAGTGCTCGCCTAAGTGTTTAAAAATCCTACCGAGTGGAGAGCAAACCTCCCACTCGGGGGCTTAGCTGCAGCCCAGTGCTCGCCTAAGTTTGAAAAAATCCTACTGAGTGGAGAGCAAACCTCCCACTCGGGGGCTTAGCTGCAGCCCAGTGCTCGCCTAAGTGTTTGAAACACCTACTGAGTGGAGAGCAAACCTCCCACTCGGGGGCTTAGCTGCAGCCCAGTGCTCGCCTAAGTATCTAAAAATGCTACCGAGTGGAGAGCAAACCTCCCACTCGGGGGCTTAGCTGCAGCCAGTGCTCACCTAAGTGTTTAAAAATCCTACCGAGTGGAGAGCAAACCTCCCACTCGGGGGCTTAGCTGCAGCCCAGTGCTCGCCTAAGTGTTTAAAATCCTACCGAGTGGTGAGAAAACCTCCCGCTTGGGGGCTTAGCTGCAGCCCAGTGCTCGCCTAAGTGTCTAAAAATCCTACCGAGTGGAGAGCAAACCTCCCACTCGGAGGCTTAGCTGCAGCCCAGTGCTCGCCTAAGTGTTTAAAAATCCTACCGAGTGGAGAGCAAACCTCCTACTCGGGAGCTTAGCTGCAGCCCAGTGCTTGCCTAAGTTTGAAAAAATCCTACCAAGTGGAGAGCAAACCTCCCACTCGGTGCTTAGTTGCAGCCCAGTGCGCCCCTAAGTGTTTAAAAATCCTACCGAGTGGAGAGCAAACCTCCCACTCGGGGGCTTAGCTGCAGCCCAGTGCGCGCCTATGTTTGAGAAAATCCTACCGAGTGGAGAGCAAACCTCCCACTCGGGGGCTTAGCTGCAGTCCAAGTGCTCGCTTAAGTGTTTAAAAATCCTACCGAGTGGAGAGCAGACCTCTCACTCGGGGCTTAGCTGCAGCCCAGTGCTCGCCTAAGTTTGAAAAAATCCTACCGAGCGGAGAGCAAACCTCCCACTCGGGGGCTTAGCCGCTGTCCAATACTCGCCTAAGTTTGAAAAAATCCTACCGAGTGGAGAGAAAACCTCCCACTCGGGGGCTTAGCTGCAGCCCAGTGCTCGCCTAAGTGTCTAAAAATCCTACCGAGTGGAGAGCAAACCTCCCACTCGGGGGCTTAGCTGCAGCCCAGTGCTCGCCTAAGTGTTTAAAAATCCTACCGAGTGGAGAGCAAACCTCCCATTCAGGGGCTTAGCTGCAGCCCAGTGCTCGCCTAAGTTTGAAAAAATCCTACCGAGTGGAGAGCAAACCTCCCACTCGGGGGCTTAGCTGCAGCCCAGTGCTCGCCTAAGTGTTTAAAAATCCTACCGAGTGGAGAGCAAACCTCCCACTCGGGGGCTTAGCTGCAGCCCAGTGCGCGCCTAAGTTTGAAAAAATCCTACCAAGTGGAGAGCAAACCTCCCACTCGGGGGCTTAGCTGCAGCCCAGTGCTCTCCTAAGTTTGAAAAAATCCTACCGAGCGGAGAGCAATCCTCCCACTCGGGGGCTTAGCCGCAGTCCTAGTACTCGCCCAAGTTTGAAAAAATCCTACCGAGTGGAGAGCAAACCTCCCACTCGGGGGCTTAGCTGCAGCCCAGTGCTCGCCTAAGTGTTTAAAAATCCTACCGAGTGGAGAGCAAACCTCCCACTCGGGGCTTAGCTGCAGCCCAGTGCTCGCCTAAGTGTTTAAAAATCCTACCGAGTGGAGAGCAAACCTCCCACTCGGGGGCTTAGCTGCAGCCCAGTGCTCGCCTAAGTTTGAAAAAATCCTACCGAGTGGAGAGCAAACCTCCCACTCGGGGGCTTAGCTGCAGCCCAGTGCTCGCCTAAGTGTTTAAAAATCCTACCGAGTGGAGAGCAAACCTCCCACTCGGGGGCTTAGCTGCAGCCCAGTGCTCGCCTAAGTTTGAAAAAATCCTACCGCGTGGAGAGCAAACCTCCCACTCGGGGGCTTAGCTGCAGCCCAGTGCTCGCCTAAGTGTTTAAAACACCTACTGAGTGGAGAGCAAACCTCCCACTCGGGGGCTTAGCTGCAGCCCAGTGCTCGCCTAAGTGTTTAAAAATCCTATCGAGTGGAGAGCAAACCTCCCACTCGGGGGCTTAGCTGCAGCCCAGTGCTCGCCTAAGTGTTTAAAAATCCTACCGAGTGGAGAGCAAACCTCCCACTCGGGGGCTTAGCTGCAGCCCAGTGCTCGCCTAAGTTTGAAAAAATCCTACCGAGTGGAGAGCAAACCTCCCACTCGGGGGCTTAGCTGCAGCCCAGTGCTCGCCTAAGTGTTTGAAACACCTACTGAGTGGAGAGCAAACCTCCCACTCGGGGGCTTAGCTGCAGCCCAGTGCTCGCCTAAGTGTCTAAAAATGCTACCGAGTGGAGAGCAAACCTCCCACTCGGGGGCTTAGCTGCAGCCAGTGCTCGCCTAAGTGTTTAAAAATCCTACCGAGTGGAGAGCAAACCTCCCACTCGGGGGCTTAGCTGCAGCCCAGTGCTCGCCTAAGTGTTTAAAATCCTACCGAGTGGTGAGAAAACCTCCCGCTTGGGGGCTTAGCTGCAGCCCAGTGCTCGCCTAAGTGTCTAAAAATCCTACCGAGTGGAGAGCAAACCTCCCACTCGGAGGCTTAGCTGCAGCCCAGTGCTCGCCTAAGTGTTTAAAAATCCTACCGAGTGGAGAGCAAACCTCCTACTCGGGAGCTTAGCTGCAGCCCAGTGCTTGCCTAAGTTTGAAAAAATCCTACCAAGTGGAGAGCAAACCTCCCAATCGGTGCTTAGTTGCAGCCCAGTGCGCCCCTAAGTGTTTAAAAATCCTACCGAGTGGAGAGCAAACCTCCCACTCGGGGGCTTAGCTGCAGCCCAGTGCGCGCCTATGTTTGAGAAAATCCTACCGAGTGGAGAGCAAACCTCCCACTTGGGGGCTTAGCTGCAGTCCAAGTGCTCGCTTAAGTGTTTAAAAATCCTACCGAGTGGAGAGCAGACCTCTCACTCGGGGCTTAGCTGCAGCCCAGTGCTCGCCTAAGTTTGAAAAAATCCTACCGAGCGGAGAGCAAACCTCCCACTCGGGGGCTTAGCCGCTGTCCAATACTCGCCTAAGTTTGAAAAAATCCTACCGAGTGGAGAGAAAACCTCCCACTCGGGGGCTTAGCTGCAGCCCAGTGCTCGCCTAAGTGTCTAAAAATCCTACCGAGTGGAGAGCAAACCTCCCACTCGGGGGCTTAGCTGCAGCCCAGTGCTCGCCTAAGTGTTTAAAAATCCTACCGAGTGGAGAGCAAACCTCCCACTCAGGGGCTTAGCTGCAGCCCAGTGCTCGCCTAAGTTTGAAAAAATCCTACCGAGTGGAGAGCAAACCTCCCACTCGGGGGCTTAGCTGCAGCCCAGTGCTCGCCTAAGTGTTTAAAAATCCTACCGAGTGGAGAGCAAACCTCCCACTCGGGGGCTTAGCTGCAGCCCAGTGCGCGCCTAAGTTTGAAAAAATCCTACCAAGTGGAGAGCAAACCTCCCACTCGGGGGCTTAGCTGCAGCCCAGTGCTCTCCTAAGTTTGAAAAAATCCTACCGAGCGGAGAGCAATCCTCCCACTCGGGGGCTTAGCCGCAGTCCTAGTACTCGCCTAAGTTTGAAAAAATCCTACCGAGTGGAGAGCAAACCTCCCACTTGGGGGCTTAGCTGCAGCCCAGTGCTCGCCTAAGTGTTTAAAAATCCTACCGAGTGGAGAGCAAACCTCCCACTCGGGGGCTTAGCTGCAGCCCAGTGCTCGCCTAAGTGTTTAAAAATCCTACCGAGTGGAGAGCAAACCTCCCACTCGGGGGCTTAGCTGCAGCCCAGTGCTCGCCTAAGTGTTTAAAAATCCTACCGAGTGGAGAGCAAACCTCCCACTCGGGGGCTTAGCTGCAGCCCAGTGCTCGCCTAAGTTTGAAAAAATCCTACCGAGTGGAGAGCAAACCTCCCACTCGGGGGCTTAGCTGCAGCCCAGTGCTCGCCTAAGTGTTTAAAAATCCTACTGAGTGGAGAGCAAACCTCCCACTCGGGGGCTTAGCTGCAGCCCAGTGCTCGCCTAAGTTTGAAAAAATCCTACCGGGTGGAGAGCAAACCTCCCACTCGGGGGCTTAGCTGCAGCCCAGTGCTCGCCTAAGTGTTTGAAACACCTACTGAGTGGAGAGCAAACCTCCCACTCGGGGGCTTAGCTGCAGCCCAGTGCTCGCCTAAGTGTCTAAAAATGCTACCGAGTGGAGAGCAAACCTCCCACTCGGGGGCTTAGCTGCAGCCAGTGCTCGCCTAAGTGTTTAAAAATCCTACCGAGTGGTGAGAAAACCTCCCGCTCGGGGGCTTAGCTGCAGCCCAGTGCTCGCCTAAGTGTTTAAAAATCCTACCGAGTGGTGAGAAAACCTCCCGCTTGGGGGCTTAGCTGCAGCCCAGTGCTCGCCTAAGTGTCTAAAAATCCTACCGAGTGGAGAGCAAACCTCCCACTCGGAGGCTTAGCTGCAGCCCAGTGCTCGCCTAAGTGTTTAAAAATCCTACCGAGTGGAGAGCAAACCTCCTACTCGGGGGCTTAGCTGTAGCCCAGTGCTTGCCTAAGTTTGAAAAAATCCTACCAAGTGGAGAGCAAACCTCCCACTCTGTGCTTAGTTGCAGCCCAGTGCGCGCCTAAGTGTTTAAAAATCCTACCGAGTGGAGAGCAAACCTCCCACTCGGGGGCTTAGCTGCAGCCCAGTGCGCGCCTATGTTTGAGAAAATCCTACCGAGTGGAGAGCAAACCTCCCACTCGGGGGCTTAGCTGCAGTCCAAGTGCTCGCTTAAGTGTTTCAAAATCCTACCGAGTGGAGAGCAGACCTCTCACTCGGGGCTTAGCTGCAGCCCAGTGCTCGCCTAAGTTTGAAAAAATCCTACCGAGCGGAGAGCAAACCTCCCACTCGGGGGCTTAGCCGCTGTCCAATACTCGCCTAAGTTTGAAAAAATCCTACCGAGTGGAGAGAAAACCTCCCACTCGGGGGCTTAGCTGCAGCCCAGTGCTCGCCTAAGTGTCTAAAAATCCTACCGAGTGGAGAGCAAACCTCCCACTCGGGGGCTTAGCTGCAGCCCAGTGCTCGCCTAAGTGTTTAAAAATCCTACCGAGTGGAGAGCAAACCTCCCACTCAGGGGCTTAGCTGCAGCCCAGTGCTCGCCTAAGTTTGAAAAAATCCTACCGAGTGGAGAGCAAACCTCCCACTCGGGGGCTTAGCTGCAGCCCAGTGCTCGCCTAAGTGTTTAAAAATCCTACCGAGTGGAGAGCAAACCTCCAACTCGGGGGCTTAGCTGCAGCCCAGTGCGCGCCTAAGTTTGAAAAAATCCTACCAAGTGGAGAGCAAACCTCCCACTCGGGGGCTTAGCTGCAGCCCAGTGCTCTCCTAAGTTTGAAAAAATCCTACCGAGCGGAGAGCAATCCTCCCACTCGGGGGCTTAGCCGCAGTCCTAGTACTCGCCTAAGTTTGAAAAAATCCTACCGAGTGGAGAGCAAACCTCCCACTCGGGGGCTTAGCTGCAGCCCAGTGCTCGCCTAAGTGTTTAAAAATCCTACCGAGTGGAGAGCAAACCTCCCACTCGGGGGCTTAGCTGCAGCCCAGTGCTCGCCTAAGTGTTTAAAAATCCTACCGAGTGGAGAGCAAACCTCCCACTCGGGGGCTTAGCTGCAGCCCAGTGCTCGCCTAAGTTTGAAAAAATCCTACCGAGTGGAGAGCAAACCTCCCACTCGGGGGCTTAGCTGCAGCCCAGTGCTCGCCTAAGTGTTTAAAAATCCTACCGAGTGGAGAGCAAACCTCCCACTCGGGGGCTTAGCTGCAGCCCAGTGCTCGCCTAAGTTTGAAAAAATCCTACCGAGTGGAGAGCAAACCTCCCACTCGGGGGCTTAGCTGCAGCCCAGTGCTCGCCTAAGTGTTTAAAACACCTACTGAGTGGAGAGCAAACCTCCCACTCGGGGGCTTAGCTGCAGCCCAGTGCTCGCCTAAGTGTTTAAAAATCCTATCGAGTGGAGAGCAAACCTCCCACTCGGGGGCTTAGCTGCAGCCCAGTGCTCGCCTAAGTGTTTAAAAATCCTACCGAGTGGAGAGCAAACCTCCCACTCGGGGGCTTAGCTGCAGCCCAGTGCTCGCCTAAGTTTGAAAAAATCCTACCGAGTGGAGAGCAAACCTCCCACTCGGGGGCTTAGCTGCAGCCCAGTGCTCGCCTAAGTGTTTGAAACACCTACTGAGTGGAGAGCAAACCTCCCACTCGGGGGCTTAGCTGCAGCCCAGTGCTCGCCTAAGTGTCTAAAAATGCTACCGAGTGGAGAGCAAACCTCCCACTCGGGGGCTTAGCTGCAGCCAGTGCTCGCCTAAGTGTTTAAAAATCCTACCGAGTGGAGAGCAAACCTCCCACTCGGGGGCTTAGCTGCAGCCCAGTGCTCGCCTAAGTGTTTAAAATCCTACCGAGTGGTGAGAAAACCTCCCGCTTGGGGGCTTAGCTGCAGCCCAGTGCTCACCTAAGTGTCTAAAAATCCTACCGAGTGGAGAGCAAACCTCCCACTCGGAGGCTTAGCTGCAGCCCAGTGCTCGCCTAAGTGTTTAAAAATCCTACCGAGTGGAGAGCAAACCTCCTACTCGGGAGCTTAGCTGCAGCCCAGTGCTTGCCTAAGTTTGAAAAAATCCTACCAAGTGGAGAGCAAACCTCCCACTCGGTGCTTAGTTGCAGCCCAGTGCGCCCCTAAGTGTTTAAAAATCCTACCGAGTGGAGAGCAAACCTCCCACTCGGGGGCTTAGCTGCAGCCCAGTGCGCGCCTATGTTTGAGAAAATCCTACCGAGTGGAGAGCAAACCTCCCACTCGGGGGCTTAGCTGCAGTCCAAGTGCTCGCTTAAGTGTTTAAAAATCCTACCGAGTGGAGAGCAGACCTCTCACTCGGGGCTTAGCTGCAGCCCAGTGCTCGCCTAAGTTTGAAAAAATCCTACCGAGCGGAGAGCAAACCTCCCACTCGGGGGCTTAGCCGCTGTCCAATACTCGCCTAAGTTTGAAAAAATCCTACCGAGTGGAGAGAAAACCTCCCACTCGGGGGCTTAGCTGCAGCCCAGTGCTCGCCTAAGTGTCTAAAAATCCTACCGAGTGGAGAGCAAACCTCCCACTCGGGGGCTTAGCTGCAGCCCAGTGCTCGCCTAAGTGTTTAAAAATCCTACCGAGTGGAGAGCAAACCTCCCACTCAGGGGCTTAGCTGCAGCCCAGTGCTCGCCTAAGTTTGAAAAAATCCTACCGAGTGGAGAGCAAACCTCCCACTCGGGGGCTTAGCTGCAGCCCAGTGCTCGCCTAAGTGTTTAAAAATCCTACCGAGTGGAGAGCAAACCTCCTACTCGGGGGCTTAGCTGCAGCCCAGTGCGCGCCTAAGTTTGAAAAAATCCTACCAAGTGGAGAGCAAACCTCCCACTCGGGGGCTTAGCTGCAGCCCAGTGCTCTCCTAAGTTTGAAAAAATCCTACCGAGCGGAGAGCAATCCTCCCACTCGGGGGCTTAGCCGCAGTCCTAGTACTCGCCTAAGTTTGAAAAAATCCTACCGAGTGGAGAGCAAACCTCCCACTCGGGGGCTTAGCTGCAGCCCAGTGCTCGCCTAAGTGTTTAAAAATCCTACCGAGTGGAGAGCAAACCTCCCACTCGGGGGCTTAGCTGCAGCCCAGTGCTCGCCTAAGTGTTTAAAAATCCTACCGAGTGGAGAGCAAACCTCCCACTCGGGGGCTTAGCTGCAGCCCAGTGCTCGCCTAAGTGTTTAAAAATCCTACCGAGTGGAGAGCAAACCTCCCACTCGGGGGCTTAGCTGCAGCCCAGTGCTCGCCTAAGTTTGAAAAAATCCTACCGAGTGGAGAGCAAACCTCCCACTCGGGGGCTTAGCTGCAGCCCAGTGCTCGCCTAAGTGTTTAAAAATCCTACTGAGTGGAGAGCAAACCTCCCACTCGGGGGCTTAGCTGCAGCCCAGTGCTCGCCTAAGTTTGAAAAAATCCTACCGAGTGGAGAGCAAACCTCCCACTCGGGGGCTTAGCTGCAGCCCAGTGCTCGCCTAAGTGTTTAAAAGACCTACTGAGTGGAGAGCAAACCTCCCACTCGGGGGCTTAGCTGCAGCCCAGTGCTCGCCTAAGTGTCTAAAAATGATACCGAATGGAGAGCAAACCTCCCACTTGGGGGCTTAGCTGCAGCCAGTGCTCGCCTAAGTGTTTAAAAATCCTACCGAGTGGAGAGCAAACCTCCCACTCGGGGGCTTAGCTGCAGCCCAGTGCTCGCCTAAGTGTTTAAAAATCCTACCGAGTGGTGAGAAAACCTCCCGCTTGGGGGCTTAGCTGCAACCCAGTGCTCGCCTAAGTGTCTAAAAATCCTACCGAGTGGAGAGAAAACCTCCCACTCGGAGGCTTAGCTGCAGCCCAGTGCTCGCCTAAGTGTTTAAAAATCCTACCGAGTGGAGAGCAAACCTCCTACTCGGGGGCTTAGCTGTAGCCCAGTGCTCGCCTAAGTTTGAAAAAATCCTACCAAGTGGAGAGCAAACCTCCCACTCGGTGCTTATTTGCAGCCCAGTGCGCGCCTAAGTGTTTTAAAATCCTACCGAGTGGAGAGCAAACCTCCCACTCGGGGGCTTAGCTGCAGCCCAGTGCGCGCCTATGTTTGAGAAAATCCTACCGAGTGGAGAGCAAACCTCCCACTCGGGGGCTTAGCTGCAGTCCAAGTGCTCGCTTAAGTGTTTAAAAATCCTACCGAGTGGAGAGCAGACCTCTCACTCGGGGCTTAGCTGCAGCCCAGTGCTCGCCTAAGTTTGAAAAAATCCTACCGAGCGGAGAGCAAACCTCCCACTCGGGGGCTTAGCCGCTGTCCAATACTCGCCTAAGTTTGAAAAAATCCTACCGAGTGGAGAGAAAACCTCCCACTCGGGGGCTTAGCTGCAGCCCAGTGCTCGCCTAAGTGTCTAAAAATCCTACCGAGTGGAGAGCAAACCTCCCACTCGGGGGCTTAGCTGCAGCCCAGTGCTCGCCTAAGTGTTTAAAAATCCTACCGAGTGGAGAGCAAACCTCCCACTCAGGGGCTTAGCTGCAGCCCAGTGCTCGCCTAAGTTTGAAAAAATCCTACCGAGTGGAGAGCAAACCTCCCACTCGGGGGCTTAGCTGAAGCCCAGTGCTCGCCTAAGTGTTTAAAAATCCTACCGAGTGGAGAGCAAACCTCCCACTCGGGGGCTTAGCTGCAGCCCAGTGCGCGCCTAAGTTTGAAAAAATCCTACCAAGTGGAGAGCAAACCTCCCACTCGGGGGCTTAGCTGCAGCCCAGTGCTTTCCTAAGTTTGAAAAAATCCTACCGAGCGGAGAGCAATCCTCCCACTCGGGGGCTTAGCCGCAGTCCTAGTACTCGCCTAAGTTTGAAAAAATCCTACCGAGTGGAGAGCAAACCTCCCACTCGGGGGCTTAGCTGCAGCCCAGTGCTCGCCTAAGTGTTTAAAAATCCTACCGAGTGGAGAGCAAACCTCCCACTCGGGGGCTTAGCTGCAGCCCAGTGCTCGCCTAAGTGTTTAAAAATCCTACCGAGTGGAGAGCAAACCTCCCACTCGGGGGCTTAGCTGCAGCCCAGTGCTCGCCTAAGTGTTTAAAAATCCTACCGAGTGGAGAGCAAACCTCCCACTCGGGGGCTTAGCTGCAGCCCAGTGCGCGCCTAAGTTTGAAAAAATCCTACGAAGTGGAGAGCAAACCTCCCACTCGGGGGCTTAGCTGCAGCCCAGTGCTCGCCTAATTTTGAAAAAATCCTACCGAGCGGAGAGCAATCCTCCCACTCGGGGGCTTAGCCGCAGTCCTAGTACTCGCCTAAGTTTGAAAAAATCCTACCGAGTGGAGAGCAAACCTCCCACTCGGGGGCTTAGCTGCAGCCCAGTGCTCGCCTAAGTGTTTAAAACACCTACTGAGTGGAGAGCAAACCTCCCACTCGGGGGCTTAGCTGCAGCCCAGTGCTCGCCTAAGTGTCTAAAAATGCTACCGAGTGGAGAGCAAACCTCCCACTCGGGGGCTTAGCTGCAGCCAGTGCTCGCCTAAGTGTTTAAAAATCCTACCGAGTGGAGAGCAAACCTCCCACTCGGGGGCTTAGCTGCAGCCCAGTGCTCGCCTAAGTGTTTAAAATCCTACCGAGTGGTGAGAAAACCTCCCGCTTGGGGGCTTAGCTGCAGCCCAGTGCTCGCCTAAGTGTCTAAAAATCCTACCGAGTGGAGAGCAAACCTCCCACTCGGAGGCTTAGCCGCAGCCCAGTGCTCGCCTAAGTGTTTAAAAATCCTACCGAGTGGAGAGCAAACCTCCTACTCGGGAGCTTAGCTGCAGCCCAGTGCTTGCCTAAGTTTGAAAAAATCCTACCAAGTGGAGAGCAAACCTCCCACTCGGTGCTTAGTTGCAGCCCAGTGCGCCCCTAAGTGTTTAAAAATCCTACCGAGTGGAGAGCAAACCTCCCACTCGGGGGCTTAGCTGCAGCCCAGTGCGCGCCTATGTTTGAGAAAATCCTACCGAGTGGAGAGCAAACCTCCCACTCGGGGGCTTAGCTGCAGTCCAAGTGCTCGCTTAAGTGTTTAAAAATCCTACCGAGTGGAGAGCAGACCTCTCACTCGGGGCTTAGCTGCAGCCCAGTGCTCGCCTAAGTTTGAAAAAATCCTACCGAGCGGAGAGCAAACCTCCCACTCGGGGGCTTAGCCGCTGTCCAATACTCGCCTAAGTTTGAAAAAATTCTACCGAGTGGAGAGAAAACCTCCCACTCGGGGGCTTAGCTGCAGCCCAGTGCTCGCCTAAGTGTCTAAAAATCCTACCGAGTGGAGAGCAAACCTCCCACTCGGGGGCTTAGCTGCAGCCCAGTGCTCGCCTAAGTGTTTAAAAATCCTACCGAGTGGAGAGCAAACCTCCCACTCAGGGGCTTAGCTGCAGCCCAGTGCTCGCCTAAGTTTGAAAAAATCCTACCGAGTGGAGAGCAAACCTCCCACTCGGGGGCTTAGCTGCAGCCCAGTGCTCGCCTAAGTGTTTAAAAATCCTACCGAGTGGAGAGCAAACCTCCCACTCGGGGGCTTAGCTGCAGCCCAGTGCGCGCCTAAGTTTGAAAAAATCCTACCAAGTGGAGAGCAAACCTCCCACTCGGGGGCTTAGCTGCAGCCCAGTGCTCTCCTAAGTTTGAAAAAATCCTACCGAGCGGAGAGCAATCCTCCCACTCGGGGGCTTAGCCGCAGTCCTAGTACTCGCCTAAGTTTGAAAAAATCCTACCGAGTGGAGAGCAAACCTCCCACTCGGGGGCTTAGCTGCAGCCCAGTGCTCGCCTAAGTGTTTAAAAATCCTACCGAGTGGAGAGCAAACCTCCCACTCGGGGGCTTAGCTGCAGCCCAGTGCTCGCCTAAGTGTTTAAAAATCCTACCGAGTGGAGAGCAAACCTCCCACTCGGGGGCTTAGCTGCAGCCCAGTGCTCGCCTAAGTGTTTAAAAATCCTACCGAGTGGAGAGCAAACCTCCCACTCGGGGGCTTAGCTGCAGCCCAGTGCTCGCCTAAGTTTGAAAAAATCCTACCGAGTGGAGAGCAAACCTCCCACTCGGGGGCTTAGCTGCAGCCCAGTGCTCGCCTAAGTGTTTAAAAATCCTACTGAGTGGAGAGCAAACCTCCCACTCGGGGGCTTAGCTGCAGCCCAGTGCTCGCCTAAGTTTGAAAAAATCCTACCGAGTGGAGAGCAAACCTCCCACTCGGGGGCTTAGCTGCAGCCCAGTGCTCGCCTAAGTGTTTAAAAGACCTACTGAGTGGAGAGCAAACCTCCCACTCGGGGGCTTAGCTGCAGCCCAGTGCTCGCCTAAGTGTCTAAAAATGATACCGAATGGAGAGCAAACCTCCCACTTGGGGGCTTAGCTGCAGCCAGTGCTCGCCTAAGTGTTTAAAAATCCTACCGAGTGGAGAGCAAACCTCCCACTCGGGGGCTTAGCTGCAGCCCAGTGCTCGCCTAAGTGTTTAAAAATCCTACCGAGTGGTGAGAAAACCTCCCGCTTGGGGGCTTAGCTGCAACCCAGTGCTCGCCTAAGTGTCTAAAAATCCTACCGAGTGGAGAGAAAACCTCCCACTCGGAGGCTTAGCTGCAGCCCAGTGCTCGCCTAAGTGTTTAAAAATCCTACCGAGTGGAGAGCAAACCTCCTACTCGGGGGCTTAGCTGCAGCCCAGTGCTCGCCTAAGTTTGAAAAAATCCTACCAAGTGGAGAGCAAACCTCCCACTCGGTGCTTAGTTGCAGCCCAGTGCGCGCCTAAGTGTTTAAAAATCCTACCGAGTGGAGAGCAAACCTCCCACTCGGGGGCTTAGCTGCAGCCCAGTGCGCGCCTATGTTTGAGAAAATCCTACCGAGTGGAGAGCAAACCTCCCACTCGGGGGCTTAGCTGCAGTCCAAGTGCTCGCTTAAGTGTTTAAAAATCCTACCGAGTGGAGAGCAGACCTCTCACTCGGGGCTTAGCTGCAGCCCAGTGCTCGCCTAAGTTTGAAAAAATCCTACCGAGCGGAGAGCAAACCTCCCACTCGGGGGCTTAGCCGCTGTCCAATACTCGCCTAAGTTTGAAAAAATCCTACCGAGTGGAGAGAAAACCTCCCACTCGGGGGCTTAGCTGCAGCCCAGTGCTCGCCTAAGTGTCTAAAAATCCTACCGAGTGGAGAGCAAACCTCCCACTCGGGGGCTTAGCTGCAGCCCAGTGCTCGCCTAAGTGTTTAAAAATCCTACCGAGTGGAGAGCAAACCTCCCACTCAGGGGCTTAGCTGCAGCCCAGTGCTCGCCTAAGTTTGAAAAAATCCTACCGAGTGAAGAGCAAACCTCCCACTCGGGGGCTTAGCTGAAGCCCAGTGCTCGCCTAAGTGTTTAAAAATCCTACCGAGTGGAGAGCAAACCTCCCACTCGGGGGCTTAGCTGCAGCCCAGTGCGCGCCTAAGTTTGAAAAAATCCTACCAAGTGGAGAGCAAACCTCCCACTCGGGGGCTTAGCTGCAGCCCAGTGCTTTCCTAAGTTTGAAAAAATCCTACCGAGCGGAGAGCAATCCTCCCACTCGGGGGCTTAGCCGCAGTCCTAGTACTCGCCTAAGTTTGAAAAAATCCTACCGAGTGGAGAGCAAACCTCCCACTCGGGGGCTTAGCTGCAGCCCAGTGCTCGCCTAAGTGTTTAAAATCCTACCGAGTGGAGAGCAAACCTCCCACTCGGGGGCTTAGCTGCAGCCCAGTGCTCGCCTAAGTGTTTAAAAATCCTACCGAGTGGAGAGCAAACCTCCCACTCGGGGGCTTAGCTGCAGCCCAGTGCTCGCCTAAGTGTTTAAAAATCCTACCGAGTGGAGAGCAAACCTCCCACTCGGGGGCTTAGCTGCAGCCCAGTGCTCGCCTAAGTTTGAAAAAATCCTACCGAGTGGAGAGCAAACCTCCCACTCGGGGGCTTAGCTGCAGCCCAGTGTTCGCTTAAGTGTTTAAAAATCCTACTGAGTGGAGAGCAAACCTCCCACTCGGGGGCTTAGCTGCAGCCCAGTGCTCGCCTAAGTTTGAAAAAATCCTACCGAGTGGAGAGCAAACCTCCCACTCGGGGGCTTAGCTGCAGCCCAGTGCTCGCCTAAGTGTTTAAAAGACCTACTGAGTGGAGAGCAAACCTCCCACTCGGGGGCTTAGCTGCAGCCCAGTGCTCGCCTAAGTGTCTAAAAATGATACCGAATGGAGAGCAAACCTCCCACTTGGGGGCTTAGCTGCAGCCAGTGCTCGCCTAAGTGTTTAAAAATCCTACCGAGTGGAGAGCAAACCTCCCACTCGGGGGCTTAGCTGCAGCCCAGTGCTCGCCTAAGTGTTTAAAAATCCTACCGAGTGGTGAGAAAACCTCCCGCTTGGGGGCTTAGCTGCAACCCAGTGCTCGCCTAAGTGTCTAAAAATCCTACCGAGTGGAGAGAAAACCTCCCACTCGGAGGCTTAGCTGCAGCCCAGTGCTCGCCTAAGTGTTTAAAAATCCTACCGAGTGGAGAGCAAACCTCCTACTCGGGGGCTTAGCTGCAGCCCAGTGCTCGCCTAAGTTTGAAAAAATCCTACCAAGTGGAGAGCAAACCTCCCACTCGGTGCTTAGTTGCAGCCCAGTGCGCGCCTAAGTGTTTAAAAATCCTACCGAGTGGAGAGCAAACCTCCCACTCGGGGGCTTAGCTGCAGCCCAGTGCGCGCCTATGTTTGAGAAAATCCTACCGAGTGGAGAGCAAACCTCCCACTCGGGGGCTTAGCTGCAGTCCAAGTGCTCGCTTAAGTGTTTAAAAATCCTACCGAGTGGAGAGCAGACCTCTCACTCGGGGCTTAGCTGCAGCCCAGTGCTCGCCTAAGTTTGAAAAAATCCTACCGAGCGGAGAGCAAACCTCCCACTCGGGGGCTTAGCCGCTGTCCAATACTCGCCTAAGTTTGAAAAAATCCTACCGAGTGGAGAGAAAACCTCCCACTCGGGGGCTTAGCTGCAGCCCAGTGCTCGCCTAAGTGTCTAAAAATCCTACCGAGTGGAGAGCAAACCTCCCACTCGGGGGCTTAGCTGCAGCCCAGTGCTCGCCTAAGTGTTTAAAAATCCTACCGAGTGGAGAGCAAACCTCCCACTCAGGGGCTTAGCTGCAGCCCAATGCTCGCCTAAGTTTGAAAAAATCCTACCGAGTGGAGAGCAAACCTCCCACTCGGGGGCTTAGCTGAAGCCCAGTGCTCGCCTAAGTGTTTAAAAATCCTACCGAGTGGAGAGCAAACCTCCCACTCGGGGGCTTAGCTGCAGCCCAGTGCGCGCCTAAGTTTGAAAAAATCCTACCAAGTGGAGAGCAAACCTCCCACTCGGGGGCTTAGCTGCAGCCCAGTGCTTTCCTAAGTTTGAAAAAATCCTACCGAGCGGAGAGCAATCCTCCCACTCGGGGGCTTAGCCGCAGTCCTAGTACTCGCCTAAGTTTGAAAAAATCCTACCGAGTGGAGAGCAAACCTCCCACTCGGGGGCTTAGCTGCAGCCCAGTGCTCGCCTAAGTGTTTAAAAATCCTACTGAGTGGAGAGCAAACCTCCCACTCGGGGGCTTAGCTGCAGCCCAGTGCTCGCCTAAGTTTGAAAAAATCCTACCGAGTGGAGAGCAAACCTCCCACTCGGGGGCTTAGCTGCAGCCCAGTGCTCGCCTAAGTGTTTAAAAGACCTACTGAGTGGAGAGCAAACCTCCCACTCGGGGGCTTAGCTGCAGCCCAGTGCTCGCCTAAGTGTCTAAAAATGATACCGAATGGAGAGCAAACCTCCCACTTGGGGGCTTAGCTGCAGCCAGTGCTCGCCTAAGTGTTTAAAAATCCTACCGAGTGGAGAGCAAACCTCCCACTCGGGGGCTTAGCTGCAGCCCAGTGCTCGCCTAAGTGTTTAAAAATCCTACCGAGTGGTGAGAAAACCTCCCGCTTGGGGGCTTAGCTGCAACCCAGTGCTCGCCTAAGTGTCTAAAAATCCTACCGAGTGGAGAGAAAACCTCCCACTCGGAGGCTTAGCTGCAGCCCAGTGCTCGCCTAAGTGTTTAAAAATCCTACCGAGTGGAGAGCAAACCTCCTACTCGGGGGCTTAGCTGCAGCCCAGTGCTCGCCTAAGTTTGAAAAAATCCTACCAAGTGGAGAGCAAACCTCCCACTCGGTGCTTAGTTGCAGCCCAGTGCGCGCCTAAGTGTTTAAAAATCCTACCGAGTGGAGAGCAAACCTCCCACTCGGGGGCTTAGCTGCAGCCCAGTGCGCGCCTATGTTTGAGAAAATCCTACCGAGTGGAGAGCAAACCTCCCACTCGGGGGCTTAGCTGCAGTCCAAGTGCTCGCTTAAGTGTTTAAAAATCCTACCGAGTGGAGAGCAGACCTCTCACTCGGGGCTTAGCTGCAGCCCAGTGCTCGCCTAAGTTTGAAAAAATCCTACCGAGCGGAGAGCAAACCTCCCACTCGGGGGCTTAGCCGCTGTCCAATACTCGCCTAAGTTTGAAAAAATCCTACCGAGTGGAGAGAAAACCTCCCACTCGGGGGCTTAGCTGCAGCCCAGTGCTCGCCTAAGTGTCTAAAAATCCTACCGAGTGGAGAGCAAACCTCCCACTCGGGGGCTTAGCTGCAGCCCAGTGCTCGCCTAAGTGTTTAAAAATCCTACCGAGTGGAGAGCAAACCTCCCACTCAGGGGCTTAGCTGCAGCCCAGTGCTCGCCTAAGTTTGAAAAAATCCTACCGAGTGAAGAGCAAACCTCCCACTCGGGGGCTTAGCTGAAGCCCAGTGCTCGCCTAAGTGTTTAAAAATCCTACCGAGTGGAGAGCAAACCTCCCACTCGGGGGCTTAGCTGCAGCCCAGTGCGCGCCTAAGTTTGAAAAAATCCTACCAAGTGGAGAGCAAACCTCCCACTCGGGGGCTTAGCTGCAGCCCAGTGCTTTCCTAAGTTTGAAAAAATCCTACCGAGCGGAGAGCAATCCTCCCACTCGGGGGCTTAGCCGCAGTCCTAGTACTCGCCTAAGTTTGAAAAAATCCTACCGAGTGGAGAGCAAACCTCCCACTCGGGGGCTTAGCTGCAGCCCAGTGCTCGCCTAAGTGTTTAAAATCCTACCGAGTGGAGAGCAAACCTCCCACTCGGGGGCTTAGCTGCAGCCCAGTGCTCGCCTAAGTGTTTAAAAATCCTACCGAGTGGAGAGCAAACCTCCCACTCGGGGGCTTAGCTGCAGCCCAGTGCTCGCCTAAGTGTTTAAAAATCCTACCGAGTGGAGAGCAAACCTCCCACTCGGGGGCTTAGCTGCAGCCCAGTGCTCGCCTAAGTTTGAAAAAATCCTACCGAGTGGAGAGCAAACCTCCCACTCGGGGGCTTAGCTGCAGCCCAGTGTTCGCTTAAGTGTTTAAAAATCCTACTGAGTGGAGAGCAAACCTCCCACTCGGGGGCTTAGCTGCAGCCCAGTGCTCGCCTAAGTTTGAAAAAATCCTACCGAGTGGAGAGCAAACCTCCCACTCGGGGGCTTAGCTGCAGCCCAGTGCTCGCCTAAGTGTTTAAAAGACCTACTGAGTGGAGAGCAAACCTCCCACTCGGGGGCTTAGCTGCAGCCCAGTGCTCGCCTAAGTGTCTAAAAATGATACCGAATGGAGAGCAAACCTCCCACTTGGGGGCTTAGCTGCAGCCAGTGCTCGCCTAAGTGTTTAAAAATCCTACCGAGTGGAGAGCAAACCTCCCACTCGGGGGCTTAGCTGCAGCCCAGTGCTCGCCTAAGTGTTTAAAAATCCTACCGAGTGGTGAGAAAACCTCCCGCTTGGGGGCTTAGCTGCAACCCAGTGCTCGCCTAAGTGTCTAAAAATCCTACCGAGTGGAGAGAAAACCTCCCACTCGGAGGCTTAGCTGCAGCCCAGTGCTCGCCTAAGTGTTTAAAAATCCTACCGAGTGGAGAGCAAACCTCCTACTCGGGGGCTTAGCTGCAGCCCAGTGCTCGCCTAAGTTTGAAAAAATCCTACCAAGTGGAGAGCAAACCTCCCACTCGGTGCTTAGTTGCAGCCCAGTGCGCGCCTAAGTGTTTAAAAATCCTACCGAGTGGAGAGCAAACCTCCCACTCGGGGGCTTAGCTGCAGCCCAGTGCGCGCCTATGTTTGAGAAAATCCTACCGAGTGGAGAGCAAACCTCCCACTCGGGGGCTTAGCTGCAGTCCAAGTGCTCGCTTAAGTGTTTAAAAATCCTACCGAGTGGAGAGCAGACCTCTCACTCGGGGCTTAGCTGCAGCCCAGTGCTCGCCTAAGTTTGAAAAAATCCTACCGAGCGGAGAGCAAACCTCCCACTCGGGGGCTTAGCCGCTGTCCAATACTCGCCTAAGTTTGAAAAAATCCTACCGAGTGGAGAGAAAACCTCCCACTCGGGGGCTTAGCTGCAGCCCAGTGCTCGCCTAAGTGTCTAAAAATCCTACCGAGTGGAGAGCAAACCTCCCACTCGGGGGCTTAGCTGCAGCCCAGTGCTCGCCTAAGTGTTTAAAAATCCTACCGAGTGGAGAGCAAACCTCCCACTCAGGGGCTTAGCTGCAGCCCAATGCTCGCCTAAGTTTGAAAAAATCCTACCGAGTGGAGAGCAAACCTCCCACTCGGGGGCTTAGCTGAAGCCCAGTGCTCGCCTAAGTGTTTAAAAATCCTACCGAGTGGAGAGCAAACCTCCCACTCGGGGGCTTAGCTGCAGCCCAGTGCGCGCCTAAGTTTGAAAAAATCCTACCAAGTGGAGAGCAAACCTCCCACTCGGGGGCTTAGCTGCAGCCCAGTGCTTTCCTAAGTTTGAAAAAATCCTACCGAGCGGAGAGCAATCCTCCCACTCGGGGGCTTAGCCGCAGTCCTAGTACTCGCCTAAGTTTGAAAAAATCCTACCGAGTGGAGAGCAAACCTCCCACTCGGGGGCTTAGCTGCAGCCCAGTGCTCGCCTAAGTGTTTAAAAATCCTACCGAGTGGAGAGCAAACCTCCCACTCGGGGGCTTAGCTGCAGCCCAGTGCTCGCCTAAGTGTTTAAAAATCCTACCGAGTGGAGAGCAAACCTCCCACTCGGGGGCTTAGCTGCAGCCCAGTGCTCGCCTAAGTGTTTAAAAATCCTACCGAGTGGAGAGCAAACCTCCCACTCGGGGGCTTAGCTGCAGCCTAGTGCTCGCCTAAGTTTGAAAAAATCCTACCGAGTGGAGAGCAAACCTCCCACTCGGGGGCTTAGCTGTAGCCCAGTGCTCGCCTAAGTGTTTAAAAATCCTACCGAGTGGAGAGCAAACCTCCCACTCGGGGGCTTAGCTGCAGCCCAGTGCTCGCCTAAGTTTGAAAAAATCCTACCGAGTGGAGAGCAAACCTCCCACTCGGGGGCTTAGCTGCAGCCCAGTGCTCGCCTAAGTGTTTAAAACACCTACTGAGTGGAGAGCAAACCTCCCACTCGGGGGCTTAGCTGCAGCCCAGTGCTCGCCTAAGTGTCTAAAAATGATACCGAGTGGAGAGCAAACCTCCCACTTGGGGGCTTAGCTGCAGCCAGTGCTCGCCTAAGTGTTTAAAAATCCTACCGAGTGGAGAGCAAACCTCCCACTCGGGGGCTTAGCTGCAGCCCAGTGCTCGCCTAAGTGTTTAAAAATCCTACCGAGTGGTGAGAAAACCTCCCGCTTGGGGGCTTAGCTGCAGCCCAGTGCTCGCCTAAGTGTCTAAAAATCCTACCGAGTGGAGAGCAAACCTCCCACTCGGAGGCTTAGCTGCAGCCCAGTGCTCGCCTAAGTGTTTAAAAATCCTACCGAGTGGAGAGCAAACCTCCTACTCGGGGGCTTAGCTGCAGCCCAGTGCTCGCCTAAGTTTGAAAAAATCCTACCAAGTGGAGAGCAAACCTCCCACTCGGTGCTTAGTTGCAGCCCAGTGCGCGCCTAAGTGTTTAAAAATCCTACCGAGTGGAGAGCAAACCTCCCACTCGGGGGCTTAGCTGCAGCCCAGTGCGCGCCTATGTTTGAGAAAATCCTACCGAGTGGAGAGCAAACCTCCCACTCGGGGGCTTAGCTGCAGTCCAAGTGCTCGCTTAAGTGTTTAAAAATCCTACCGAGTGGAGAGCAGACCTCTCACTCGGGGCTTAGCTGCAGCCCAGTGCTCGCCTAAGTTTGAAAAAATCCTACCGAGCGGAGAGCAAACCTCCCACTCGGGGGCTTAGCCGCTGTCCAATACTCGCCTAAGTTTGAAAAAATCCTACCGAGTGGAGAGAAAACCTCCCACTCGGGGGCTTAGCTGCAGCCCAGTGCTCGCCTAAGTGTCTAAAAATCCTACCGAGTGGAGAGCAAACCTCCCACTCGGGGGCTTAGCTGCAGCCCAGTGCTCGCCTAAGTGTTTAAAAATCCTACCGAGTGGAGAGCAAACCTCCCACTCAGGGGCTTAGCTGCAGCCCAATGCTCGCCTAAGTTTGAAAAAATCCTACCGAGTGGAGAGCAAACCTCCCACTCGGGGGCTTAGCTGAAGCCCAGTGCTCGCCTAAGTGTTTAAAAATCCTACCGAGTGGAGAGCAAACCTCCCACTCGGGGGCTTAGCTGCAGCCCAGTGCGCGCCTAAGTTTGAAAAAATCCTACCAAGTGGAGAGCAAACCTCCCACTCGGGGGCTTAGCTGCAGCCCAGTGCTTTCCTAAGTTTGAAAAAATCCTACCGAGCGGAGAGCAATCCTCCCACTCGGGGGCTTAGCCGCAGTCCTAGTACTCGCCTAAGTTTGAAAAAATCCTACCGAGTGGAGAGCAAACCTCCCACTCGGGGGCTTAGCTGCAGCCCAGTGCTTGCCTAAGTGTTTAAAAATCCTACCGAGTGGAGAGCAAACCTCCCACTCGGGGGCTTAGCTGCAGCCCAGTGCTCGCCTAAGTGTTTAAAAATCCTACCGAGTGGAGAGCAAACCTCCCACTCGGGGGCTTAGCTGCAGCCCAGTGCTCGCCTAAGTGTTTAAAAATCCTACCGAGTGGAGAGCAAACCTCCCACTCGGGGGCTTAGCTGCAGCCTAGTGCTCGCCTAAGTTTGAAAAAATCCTACCGAGTGGAGAGCAAACCTCCCACTCGGGGGCTTAGCTGCAGCCCAGTGCTCGCCTAAGTGTTTAAAAATCCTACCGAGTGGAGAGCAAACCTCCCACTCGGGGGCTTAGCTGCAGCCCAGTGCTCGCCTAAGTTTGAAAAAATCCTACCGAGTGGAGAGCAAACCTCCCACTCGGGGGCTTAGCTGCAGCCCAGTGCTCGCCTAAGTGTTTAAAACACCTACTGAGTGGAGAGCAAACCTCCCACTCGGGGGCTTAGCTGCAGCCCAGTGCTCGCCTAAGTGTCTAAAAATGATACCGAGTGGAGAGCAAACCTCCCACTTGGGGGCTTAGCTGCAGCCAGTGCTCGCCTAAGTGTTTAAAAATCCTACCGAGTGGAGAGCAAACCTCCCACTCGGGGGCTTAGCTGCAGCCCAGTGCTCGCCTAAGTGTTTAAAAATCCTACCGAGTGGTGAGAAAACCTCCCGCTTGGGGGCTTAGCTGCAGCCCAGTGCTCGCCTAAGTGTCTAAAAATCCTACCGAGTGGAGAG
Source organism: Triticum monococcum (assembly GCA_034509565.1). Lineage (NCBI taxonomy): Eukaryota > Viridiplantae > Streptophyta > Magnoliopsida > Poales > Poaceae > Triticum > Triticum monococcum. The sequence continues at coordinate 392,846,229 of CM067841.1, forward strand.
CAAACCTCCCACTCGGAGGCTTAGCTGCAGCCCAGTGCTCGCCTAAGTGTTTAAAAATCCTACCGAGTGGAGAGCAAACCTCCTACTCGGGGGCTTAGCTGCAGCCCAGTGCTCGCCTAAGTTTGAAAAAATCCTACCAAGTGGAGAGCAAACCTCCCACTCGGTGCTTAGTTGCAGCCCAGTGCGCGCCTAAGTGTTTAAAAATCCTACCGAGTGGAGAGCAAACCTCCCACTCGGGGGCTTAGCTGCAGCCCAGTGCGCGCCTATGTTTGAGAAAATCCTACCGAGTGGAGAGCAAACCTCCCACTCGGGGGCTTAGCTGCAGTCCAAGTGCTCGCTTAAGTGTTTAAAAATCCTACCGAGTGGAGAGCAGACCTCTCACTCGGGGCTTAGCTGCAGCCCAGTGCTCGCCTAAGTTTGAAAAAATCCTACCGAGCGGAGAGCAAACCTCCCACTCGGGGGCTTAGCCGCTGTCCAATACTCGCCTAAGTTTGAAAAAATCCTACCGAGTGGAGAGAAAACCTCCCACTCGGGGGCTTAGCTGCAGCCCAGTGCTCGCCTAAGTGTCTAAAAATCCTACCGAGTGGAGAGCAAACCTCCCACTCGGGGGCTTAGCTGCAGCCCAGTGCTCGCCTAAGTGTTTAAAAATCCTACCGAGTGGAGAGCAAACCTCCCACTCGGGGGCTTAGCTGCAGCCCAGTGCTCGCCTAAGTGTTTAAAAATCCTACCGAGTGGAGAGCAAACCTCCCACTCGGGGGCTTAGCTGCAGCCCAGTGCTCGCCTAAGTGTTTAAAAATCCTACCGAGTGGAGAGCAAACCTCCCACTCGGGGGCTTAGCTGCAGCCCAGTGCGCGCCTAAGTTTGAAAAAATCCTACGAAGTGGAGAGCAAACCTCCCACTCGGGGGCTTAGCTGCAGCCCAGTGCTCGCCTAAGTGTTTAAAAATCCTACCGAGTGGAGAGCAAACCTCCCACTCGGGGGCTTAGCTGCAGCCCAGTGCTCGCCTAAGTGTTTAAAAATCCTACCGAGTGGAGAGCAAACCTCCCACTCGGGGGCTTAGCTGCAGCCCAGTGCGCGCCTAAGTTTGAAAAAATCCTACGAAGTGGAGAGCAAACCTCCCACTCGGGGGCTTAGCTGCAGCCCAGTGCTCGCCTAATTTTGAAAAAATCCTACCGAGCGGAGAGCAATCCTCCCACTCGGGGGCTTAGCCGCAGTCCTAGTACTCGCCTAAGTTTGAAAAAATCCTACCGAGTGGAGAGCAAACCTCCCACTCGGGGGCTTAGCTGCAGCCCAGTGCTCGCCTAAGTGTTTAAAACACCTACTGAGTGGAGAGCAAACCTCCCACTCGGGGGCTTAGCTGCAGCCCAGTGCTCGCCTAAGTGTCTAAAAATGCTACCGAGTGGAGAGCAAACCTCCCACTCGGGGGCTTAGCTGCAGCCAGTGCTCGCCTAAGTGTTTAAAAATCCTACCGAGTGGAGAGAAAACCTCCCACTCGGGGGCTTAGCTGCAGCCCAGTGCTCGCCTAAGTGTTTAAAAATCCTACCGAGTGGTGAGAAAACCTCCCGCTTGGGGGCTTAGCTGCAGCCCAGTGCTCGCCTAAGTGTCTAAAAATCCTACCGAGTGGAGAGCAAACCTCCCACTCGGAGGCTTAGCTGCAGCCCAGTGCTCGCCTAAGTGTTTAAAAATCCTACCGAGTGGAGAGCAAACCTCCTACTCGGGGGCTTAGCTGCAGCCCAGTGCTCGCCTAAGTTTGAAAAAATCCTACCAAGTGGAGAGGAAACCTCCCACTCGGTGCTTAGTTGCAGCCCAGTGCGCGCCTAAGTGTTTAAAAATCCTACCGAGTGGAGAGCAAACCTCCCACTCGGGGGCTTAGCTGCAGCCCAGTGCGCGCCTATGTTTGAGAAAATCCTACCGAGTGGAGAGCAAACCTCCCACTCGGGGGCTTAGCTGCAGTCCAAGTGCTCGCTTAAGTGTTTAAAAATCCTACCGAGTGGAGAGCAGACCTCTCACTCGGGGCTTAGCTGCAGCCCAGTGCTCGCCTAAGTTTGAAAAAATCCTACCTTGCGGAGAGCAAACCTCCCACTCGGGGGCTTAGCCGCTGTCCAATACTCGCCTAAGTTTGAAAAAATCCTACCGAGTGGAGAGAAAACCTCCCACTCGGGGGCTTAGCTGCACCCCAGTGCTCGCCTAAGTGTCTAAAAATCCTACCGAGTGGAGAGCAAACCTCCCACTCGGGGGCTTAGCTGCAGCCCAGTGCTCGCCTAAGTTTGAAAAAATCCTACCGAGTGGAGAGCAAACCTCCCACTCGGGGGCTTAGCTGCAGCCCAGTGCTCGCCTAAGTGTTTAAAAATCCTACCGAGTGGAGAGCAAACCTCCCACTCGGGGGCTTAGCTACAGCCCAGTGCGCGCCTAAGTTTGAAAAAATCCTACCAAGTGGAGAGCAAACCTCCCACTCGGGGGCTTAGCTGCAGCCCAGTGCTCTCCTAAGTTTGAAAAAATCCTACCGAGCGGAGAGCAATCCTCCCACTCGGGGGCTTAGCCGCAGTCCTAGTACTCGCCTAAGTTTGAAAAAATCCTACCGAGTGGAGAGCAAACCTCCCACTCGGGGGCTTAGCTGCAGCCCAGTGCTCGCCTAAGTGTTTAAAAATCCTACCGAGTGGAGAGCAAACCTCCCACTCGGGGGCTTAGCCGCTGTCCTAGTACTCGCCTAAGTTTGAAAAAATCCTACCGAGTGGAGAGAAAACCTCCCACTCGGGGGCTTAGCTGCAGCCCAGTGCTCGCCTAAGTGTTTAAAAATCCTACCGAGTGGAGAGCAAACCTCCCACTCGGGGGCTTTGCTGCAGCCCAGTGCTCGCCTAAGTGTCTAAAAATCCTACCGAGTGGAGAGCAAACCTCCCACTCGGGGGCTTAGCTGCAGCCCAGTGCTCGCCTAAGTGTTTAAAAATCTTACCGAGTGGAGAGCAAACCTCCCACTCAGGGGCTTAGCTGCAGCCCAGTGCTCGCCTAAGTTTGAAAAAATCCTACCGAGTGGAGAGCAAACCTCCCACTCGGGGGCTTAGCTGCAGCCCAGTGCGCGCCTAAGTTTGAAAAAATCCTACCAAGTGGAGAGCAAACCTCCCACTCGGGGGCTTAGCTGCAGCCCAGTGCTCTCCTAAGTTTGAAAAAATCCTACCGAGCGGAGAGCAATCCTCCCACTCGGGGGCTTAGCCGCAGTCCTAGTACTCGCCTAAGTTTGAAAAAATCCTACCGAGTGGAGAGCAAACCTCCCACTCGGGGGCTTAGCTGCAGCCCAGTGCTCGCCTAAGTGTTTAAAAATCCTACCGAGTGGAGAGCAAACCTCCCACTCGGGGGCTTAGCTGCAGCCTAGTGCTCGCCTAAGTGTTTAAAAATCCTACCGAGTGGAGAGCAAACCTCCCACTCGGGGGCTTAGCTGCACCCAGTGCTCGCCTAAGTGTTTAAAAATCCTACCGAGTGGAGAGCAAACCTCCCACTCGGGGGCTTAGCTGCAGCCCAGTGCTCGCCTAAGTTTGAAAAAATCCTACCGAGTGGAGAGCAAACCTCCCACTCGGGGGCTTAGCTGCAGCCCAGTGCTCGCCTAAGTGTTTAAAACACCTACTGAGTGGAGAGCAAACCTCCCACTCGGGGGCTTAGCTGCAGCCCAGTGCTCGCCTAAGTGTCTCAAAATGCTACCGAGTGGAGAGCAAACCTCCCACTCGGGGGCTTAGCTGCAGCCAGTGCTCGCCTAAGTGTTTAAAAATCCTACCGAGTGGAGAGCAAACCTCCCACTCGGGGGCTTAGCTGCAGCCCAGTGCTCGCCTAAGTGTTTAAAAATCCTACCGAGTGGTGAGAAAACCTCCCGCTTGGGGGCTTAGCTGCAGCCCAGTGCTCGCCTAAGTGTCTAAAAATCCTACCGACTGGAGAGCAAACCTCCCACTCGGAGGCTTAGCTGCAGCCCAGTGCTCGCCTAAGTGTTTAAAAATCCTACCGAGTGGAAGCAAACCTCCTACTCGGGGGCTTAGCTGCAGCCCAGTGCTCGCCTAAGTTTGAAAAAATCCTACCAAGTGGAGAGCAAACCTCCCACTCGGTGCTTAGTTGCAGCCCAGTGCGCGCCTAAGTGTTTAAAAATCCTACCGAGTGGAGAGCAAACCTCCCACTCGGGGGCTTAGCTGCAGCCCAGTGCTCGCCTAAGTGTTTAAAAATCCTACCGAGTGGAGAGCAAACCTCCCACTCGGGGGCTTAGCTGCAGCCCAGTGCTCGCCTAAGTGTCTAAAAATGATACCGAGTGGAGAGCAGACCTCTCACTCGGGGGCTTAGCTGCAGCCCAGTGCTCGCCTAAGTTTGAAAAAATCCTACCGAGCGGAGAGCAAACCTCCCACTCGGGGGCTTAGCCGCAGTCCAATACTCGCCTAAGTTTGAAAAAATCCTACCGAGTGGAGAGAAAACCTCCCACTCGGGGGCTTAGCTGCAGCCCAGTGCTTGCCTAAGTGTCTAAAAATCCTACCGAGTGGAGAGCAAACCTCCCACTCGGGGGCTTAGCTGCAGCCCAGTGCTCGCCTAAGTGTTTAAAAATCCTACCGAGTGGAGAGCAAACCTCCCACTAAGGGGCTTAGCTGCAGCCCAGTGCTCGCCTAAGTTTGAAAAAATCCTACCGAGTGGAGAGCAAACCTCCCACTCGAGGGCTTAGCTGTAGCCCAGTGCTCGCCTAAGTGTTTAAAAATCCTACCGAGTGGAGAGCAAACCTCCCACTCGGGGGCTTAGCTGCAGCCCAGTGCGCGCCTAAGTTTGAAAAAATCCTACCAAGTGGAGAGCAAACCTCCCACTCGGGGGCTTAGCTGCAGCCCAGTGCTCTCCTAAGTTTGAAAAAAATCCTACCGAGCGGAGAGCAATCCTCCCACTCGGGGGCTTAGCCGAAGTCCTAGTACTCGCCTAAGTTTGAAAAAATCCTACCGAGTGGAGAGCAAACCTCCCACTCGGGGGCTTAGCTGCAGCCCAGTGCTCGCCTAAGTGTTTAAAACACCTATTGAGTGGAGAGCAAACCTCCCACTCGTGGGCTTAGCTGCAGCCCAGTGCTCGCCTAAGTGTCTAGAAATGCTACCGAGTGGAGAGCAAACCTCCCACTCGGGGGCTTAGCTGCAGCCCAGTGCTCGCCTAAGTGTTTAAAAATCCTACCGAGTGGAGAGCAAACCTCCCACTCGGGGGCTTAGCTGCAGCCCAGTGCTCGCCTAAGTGTTTAAAAATCCTACCGAGTGGAGAGCAAACCTCCCACTCGGGGGCTTAGCTGCAGCCCAGTGCTCGCCTAAGTGTTTAAAAATCCTACCGAGTGGTGAGAAAACCTCCCGCTTGGGGGCTTAGCTGCAGCCCAGTGCTCGCCTAAGTGTCTAAAAATCCTACCGAGTGGAGAGCAAACCTCCCACTCGGAGGCTTAGCTGCAGCCCAGTGCTCGCCTAAGTGTTTAAAAATCCTACCGAGTGGAAGCAAACCTCCTACTCGGGGGCTTAGCTGCAGCCCAGTGCTCGCCTAAGTTTGAAAAAATCCTACCAAGTGGAGAGCAAACCTCCCACTCGGTGCTTAGTTGCAGCCCAGTGCGCGCCTAAGTGTTTAAAAATCCTACCGAGTGGAGAGCAAACCTCCCACTCGGGGGCTTAGCTGCAGCCCAGTGCTCGCCTAAGTGTTTAAAAATCCTACCGAGTGGAGAGCAAACCTCCCACTCGGGGGCTTAGCTGCAGCCCAGTGCTCGCCTAAGTGTTTAAAAATCCTACCGAGTGGAGAGCAAACCTCCCACTCGGGGGCTTAGCTGCACCCAGTGCTCGCCTAAGTGTTTAAAAATCCTACCGAGTGGAGAGCAAACCTCCCACTCGGGGGCTTAGCTGCAGCCCAGTGCTCGCCTAAGTTTGAAAAAATCCTACCGAGTGGAGAGCAAACCTCCCACTCGGGGGCTTAGCTGCAGCCCAGTGCTCGCCTAAGTGTTTAAAACACCTACTGAGTGGAGAGCAAACCTCCCACTCGGGGGCTTAGCTGCAGCCCAGTGCTCGCCTAAGTGTCTCAAAATGCTACCGAGTGGAGAGCAAACCTCCCACTCGGGGGCTTAGCTGCAGCCAGTGCTCGCCTAAGTGTTTAAAAATCCTACCGAGTGGAGAGCAAACCTCCCACTCGGGGGCTTAGCTGCAGCCCAGTGCTCGCCTAAGTGTTTAAAAATCCTACCGAGTGGTGAGAAAACCTCCCGCTTGGGGGCTTAGCTGCAGCCCAGTGCTCGCCTAAGTGTCTAAAAATCCTACCGAGTGGAGAGCAAACCTCCCACTCGGAGGCTTAGCTGCAGCCCAGTGCTCGCCTAAGTGTTTAAAAATCCTACCGAGTGAAAGCAAACCTCCTACTCGGGGGCTTAGCTGCAGCCCAGTGCTCGCCTAAGTTTGAAAAAATCCTACCAAGTGGAGAGCAAACCTCCCACTCGGTGCTTAGTTGCAGCCCAGTGCGCGCCTAAGTGTTTAAAAATCCTACCGAGTGGAGAGCAAACCTCCCACTCGGGGGCTTAGCTGCAGCCCAGTGCTCGCCTAAGTGTTTAAAAATCCTACCGAGTGGAGAGCAGACCTCTCACTCGGGGCTTAGCTGCAGCCCAGTGCTCGCCTAAGTTTGAAAAAATCCTACCGAGCGGAGAGCAAACCTCCCACTCGGGGGCTTAGCCGCTGTCCAATACTCGCCTAAGTTTGAAAAAATCCTACCGAGTGGAGAGAAAACCTCCCACTCGGGGGCTTAGCTGCAGCCCAGTGCTTGCCTAAGTGTCTAAAAATCCTACCGAGTGGAGAGCAAACCTCCCACTCGGGGGCTTAGCTGCAGCCCAGTGCTCGCCTAAGTGTTTAAAAATCCTACCGAGTGGAGAGCAAACCTCCCACTCAGGGGCTTAGCTGCAGCCCAGTGCTCGCCTAAGTTTGAAAAAATCCTACCGAGTGGAGAGCAAACCTCCCACTCGAGGGCTTAGCTGCAGCCCAGTGCTCGCCTAAGTGTTTAAAAATCCTACCGAGTGGAGAGCAAACCTCCCACTCGGGGGCTTAGCTGCAGCCCAGTGCGCGCCTATGTTTGAAAAAATCCTACCAAGTGGAGAGCAAACCTCCCACTCGGGGGCTTAGCTGCAGCCCAGTGCTCTCCTAAGTTTGAAAAACATCCTACCGAGCGGAGAGCAATCCTCCCACTCGGGGGCTTAGCCGAAGTCCTAGTACTCGCCTAAGTTTGAAAAAATCCTACCGAGTGGAGAGCAAACCTCCCACTCGGGGGCTTAGCTGCAGCCCAGTGCTCGCCTAAGTGTTTAAAACACCTATTGAGTGGAGAGCAAACCTCCCACTCGGGGGCTTAGCTGCAGCCCAGTGCTCGCCTAAGTGTCTAGAAATGCTACCGAGTGGAGAGCAAACCTCCCACTCGGGGGCTTAGCTGCAGCCCAGTGCTCGCCTAAGTGTTTAAAAATCCTACCGAGTGGAGAGCAAACCTCCCACTCGGGGGCTTAGCTGCAGCCCAGTGCTCGCCTAAGTGTTTAAAAATCCTACCGAGTGGAGAGCAAACCTCCCACTCGGGGGCTTAGCTGCAGCCCAGTGCTCGCCTAAGTGTTTAAAAATCCTACCGAGTGGTGAGAAAACCTCCCGCTTGGGGGCTTAGCTGCAGCCCAGTGCTCGCCTAAGTGTCTAAAAATCCTACCGAGTGGAGAGCAAACCTCCCACTCGGAGGCTTAGCTGCAGCCCAGTGCTCGCCTAAGTGTTTAAAAATCCTACCGAGTGGAAGCAAACCTCCTACTCGGGGGCTTAGCTGCAGCCCAGTGCTCGCCTAAGTTTGAAAAAATCCTACCAAGTGGAGAGCAAACCTCCCACTCGGTGCTTAGTTGCAGCCCAGTGCGCGCCTAAGTGTTTAAAAATCCTACCGAGTGGAGAGCAAACCTCCCACTCGGGGGCTTAGCTGCAGCCCAGTGCTCGCCTAAGTGTTTAAAAATCCTACCGAGTGGAGAGCAGACCTCTCACTCGGGGCTTAGCTGCAGCCCAGTGCTCGCCTAAGTTTGAAAAAATCCTACCGAGCGGAGAGCAAACCTCCCACTCGGGGGCTTAGCCGCTGTCCAATACTCGCCTAAGTTTGAAAAAATCCTACCGAGTGGAGAGAAAACCTCCCACTCGGGGGCTTAGCTGCAGCCCAGTGCTCGCCTAAGTGTCTAAAAATCCTACCGAGTGGAGAGCAAACCTCCCACTCGGGGGCTTAGCTGCAGCCCAGTGCTCGCCTAAGTGTTTAAAAATCCTACCGAGTGGAGAGCAAACCTCCCACTCAGGGGCTTAGCTGCAGCCCAGTGCTCGCCTAAGTTTGAAAAAATCCTACCGAGTGGAGAGCAAACCTCCCACTCGAGGGCTTAGCTGCAGCCCAGTGCTCGCCTAAGTGTTTAAAAATCCTACCGAGTGGAGAGCAAACCTCCCACTCGGGGGCTTAGCTGCAGCCCAGTGCGCGCCTAAGTTTGAAAAAATCCTACCAAGTGGAGAGCAAATCTCCCACTCGGGGGCTTAGCTGCAGCCCAGTGCTCTCCTAAGTTTGAAAAAAATCCTACCGAGCGGAGAGCAATCCTCCCACTCGGGGGCTTAGCCGAAGTCCTAGTACTCGCCTAACTTTGAAAAAATCCTACCGAGTGGAGAGGAAACCTCCCACTCGGGGGCTTAGCTGCAGCCCAGTGCTCGCCTAAGTGTTTAAAACACCTATTGAGTGGAGAGCAAACCTCCCACTCGGGGGCTTAGCTGCAGCCCAGTGCTCGCCTAAGTGTCTAGAAATGCTACCGAGTGGAGAGCAAACCTCCCACACGGGGGCTTAGCTGCAGCCCAGTGCTCGCCTAAGTGTTTAAAAATCATACCGAGTGGAGAGCAAACCTCCCACTCGGGGGCTTAGCTGCAGCCCAGTGCTCGCCTAAGTGTTTAAAAATCCTACCGAGTGGAGAGCAAACCTCCCACTCGGGGGCTTAGCTGCAGCCCAGTGCTCGCCTAAGTGTTTAAAAATCCTACCGAGTGGAGAGCAAACCTCCCACTCGGGGGCTTAGCTGCAGCCCAGTGCTCGCCTAAGTGTTTAAAAATCCTACCGAGTGGAGAGCAAACCTCCCACTCGGGGGCTTAGCTGCAGCCGAGTGCTCGCCTAAGTGTCTAAAAATCCTACCGAGTGGAGAGCAAACCACCCACTCGGGGCTTAGCTGCAGCCCAGTGCACGCCTAAGTGTTTAAAAATCCTACCGAGTGGAGAGCAAACCTCCCACTCGGGGGCTTAGCTGCAGCCCAGTGCTCGCCTAAGTGTTTAAAAATCCTACCGAGTGGAGAGCAAACCTCCCACTCGGGGGCTTAGCTGCAGCCCAGTGCTCGCCTAAGTGTTTAAAAATCCTACCGAGTGGAGAGCAAACCTCCCACTCGGGGGCTTAGCTGCAGCCCAGTGCGCGCCTAAGTTTGAAAAAATCCTACGAAGTGGAGAGCAAACCTCCCACTCGGGGGCTTAGCTGCAGCCCAGTGCTCGCCTAAGTGTTTAAAAATCCTACCGAGTGGAGAGCAAACCTCCCACTCAGGGGCTTAGCTGCAGCCCAGTGCTCGCCTAAGTTTGAAAAAATCCTACCGAGTGGAGAGCAAACCTCCCACTCGAGGGCTTAGCTGCAGCCCAGTGCTCGCCTAAGTGTTCAAAAATCCTACCGAGTGGAGAGCAAACCTCCCACTCGGGGGCTTAGCTGCAGCCCAGTGCGCGCCTAAGTTTGAAAAAATCCTACCAAGTGGAGAGCAAACCTCCCACTCGGGGGCTTAGCTGCAGCCCAGTGCTCTCCTAAGTTTGAAAAAAATCCTACCGAGCGGAGAGCAATCCTCCCACTCGGGGGCTTAGCCGAAGTCCTAGTACTCGCCTAAGTTTGAAAAAATCCTACCGAGTGGAGAGCAAACCTCCCACTCGGGGGCTTAGCTGCAGCCCAGTGCTCGCCTAAGTGTTTAAAACACCTATTGAGTGGAGAGCAAACCTCCCACTCGGGGGCTTAGCTGCAGCCCAGTGCTCGCCTAAGTGTCTAGAAATGCTACCGAGTGGAGAGCAAACCTCCCACTCGGGGGCTTAGCTGCAGCCCAGTGCTCGCCTAAGTGTTTAAAAATCCTACCGAGTGGAGAGCAAACCTCCCACTCGGGGGCTTAGCTGCAGCCCAGTGCTCGCCTAAGTGTTTAAAAATCCTACCGAGTGGAGAGCAAACCTCCCACTCGGGGGCTTAGCTGCAGCCCAGTGCTCGCCTAAGTGTTTAAAAATCCTACCGAGTGGTGAGAAAACCTCCCGCTTGGGGGCTTAGCTGCAGCCCAGTGCTCGCCTAAGTGTCTAAAAATCCTACCGAGTGGAGAGCAAACCTCCCACTCGGAGGCTTAGCTGCAGCCCAGTGCTCGCCTAAGTGTTTAAAAATCCTACCGAGTGGAAGCAAACCTCCTACTCGGGGGCTTAGCTGCAGCCCAGTGCTCGCCTAAGTTTGAAAAAATCCTACCAAGTGGAGAGCAAACCTCCCACTCGGTGCTTAGTTGCAGCCCAGTGCGCGCCTAAGTGTTTAAAAATCCTACCGAGTGGAGAGCAAACCTCCCACTCGGGGGCTTAGCTGCAGCCCAGTGCTCGCCTAAGTGTTTAAAAATCCTACCGAGTGGAGAGCAGACCTCTCACTCGGGGCTTAGCTGCAGCCCAGTGCTCGCCTAAGTTTGAAAAAATCCTACCGAGCGGAGAGCAAACCTCCCACTCGGGGGCTTAGCCGCTGTCCAATACTCGCCTAAGTTTGAAAAAATCCTACCGAGTGGAGAGAAAACCTCCCACTCGGGGGCTTAGCTGCAGCCCAGTGCTCGCCTAAGTGTCTAAAAATCCTACCGAGTGGAGAGCAAACCTCCCACTCGGGGGCTTAGCTGCAGCCCAGTGCTCGCCTAAGTGTTTAAAAATCCTACCGAGTGGAGAGCAAACCTCCCACTCAGGGGCTTAGCTGCAGCCCAGTGCTCGCCTAAGTTTGAAAAAATCCTACCGAGTGGAGAGCAAACCTCCCACTCGAGGGCTTAGCTGCAGCCCAGTGCTCGCCTAAGTGTTTAAAAATCCTACCGAGTGGAGAGCAAACCTCCCACTCGGGGGCTTAGCTGCAGCCCAGTGCGCGCCTAAGTTTGAAAAAATCCTACCAAGTGGAGAGCAAACCTCCCACTCGGGGGCTTAGCTGCAGCCCAGTGCTCTCCTAAGTTTGAAAAAAATCCTACCGAGCGGAGAGCAATCCTCCCACTCGGGGGCTTAGCCGAAGTCCTAGTACTCGCCTAAGTTTGAAAAAATCCTACCGAGTGGAGAGGAAACCTCCCACTCGGGGGCTTAGCTGCAGCCCAGTGCTCGCCTAAGTGTTTAAAACACCTATTGAGTGGAGAGCAAACCTCCCACTCGGGGGCTTAGCTGCAGCCCAGTGCTCGCCTAAGTGTCTAGAAATGCTACCGAGTGGAGAGCAAACCTCCCACACGGGGGCTTAGCTGCAGCCCAGTGCTCGCCTAAGTGTTTAAAAATCCTACCGAGTGGAGAGCAAACCTCCCACTCGGGGGCTTAGCTGCAGCCCAGTGCTCGCCTAAGTGTTTAAAAATCCTACCGAGTGGAGAGCAAACCTCCCACTCGGGGGCTTAGCTGCAGCCCAGTGCTCGCCTAAGTGTTTAAAAATCCTACCGAGTGGAGAGCAAACCTCCCACTCGGGGGCTTAGCTGCAGCCGAGTGCTCGCCTAAGTGTCTAAAAATCCTACCGAGTGGAGAGCAAACCACCCACTCGGGGCTTAGCTGCAGCCCAGTGCACGCCTAAGTGTTTAAAAATCCTACCGAGTGGAGAGCAAACCTCCCACTCGGGGGCTTAGCTGCAGCCCAGTGCTCGCCTAAGTGTTTAAAAATCCTACCGAGTGGAGAGCAAACCTCCCACTCGGGGGCTTAGCTGCAGCCCAGTGCTCGCCTAAGTGTTTAAAAATCCTACCGAGTGGAGAGCAAACCTCCCACTCGGGGGCTTAGCTGCAGCCCAGTGCGCGCCTAAGTTTGAAAAAATCCTACGAAGTGGAGATCAAACCTCCCACTCGGGGGCTTAGCTGCAGCCCAGTGCTCGCCTAATTTTGAAAAAATCCTACCGAGCGGAGAGCAATCCTCCCACTCGGGGGCTTAGCCGCAGTCCTAGTACTCGCCTAAGTTTGAAAAAATCCTACCGAGTGGAGAGCAAACCTCCCACTCGGGGGCTTAGCTGCAGCCCAGTGCTCGCCTAAGTGTTTAAAACACCTACTGAGTGGAGAGCAAACCTCCCACTCGGGGGCTTAGCTGCAGCCCAGTGCTCGCCTAAGTGTCTAAAAATGCTACCGAGTGGAGAGCAAACCTCCCACTCGGGGGCTTAGCTGCAGCCAGTGCTCGCCTAAGTGTTTAAAAATCCTACCGAGTGGAGAGCAAACCTCCCACTCGGGGGCTTAGCTGCAGCCCAGTGCTCGCCTAAGTGTTTAAAAATCCTACCGAGTGGTGAGAAAACCTCCCGCTTGGGGGCTTAGCTGCAGCCCAGTGCTCGCCTAAGTGTCTAAAAATCCTACCGAGTGGAGAGCAAACCTCCCACTCGGAGGCTTAGCTGCAGCCCAGTGCTCGCCTAAGTGTTTAAAAATCCTACCGAGTGGAGAGCAAACCTCCTACTCGGGGGCTTAGCTGCAGCCCAGTGCTCGCCTAAGTTTGAAAAAATCCTACCAAGTGGAGAGGAAACCTCCCACTCGGTGCTTAGTTGCAGCCCAGTGCGCGCCTAAGTGTTTAAAAATCCTACCGAGTGGAGAGCAAACCTCCCACTCGGGGGCTTAGCTGCAGCCCAGTGCGCGCCTATGTTTGAGAAAATCCTACCGAGTGGAGAGCAAACCTCCCACTCGGGGGCTTAGCTGCAGTCCAAGTGCTCGCTTAAGTGTTTAAAAATCCTACCGAGTGGAGAGCAGACCTCTCACTCGGGGCTTAGCTGCAGCCCAGCGCTCGCCTAAGTTTGAAAAAATCCTACCGAGCGGAGAGCAAACCTCCCACTCGGGGGCTTAGCCGCTGTCCAATACTCGCCTAAGTTTGAAAAAATCCTACCGAGTGGAGAGAAAACCTCCCACTCGGGGGCTTAGCTGCACCCAGTGCTCGCCTAAGTGTCTAAAAATCCTACCGAGTGGAGAGCAAACCTCCCACTCGGGGGCTTAGCTGCAGCCCGGTGCTCGCCTAAGTTTGAAAAAATCCTACCGAGTGGAGAGCAAACCTCCCACTCGGGGGCTTAGCTGCAGCCCAGTGCTCGCCTAAGTGTTTAAAAATCCTACCGAGTGGAGAGCAAACCTCCCACTCGGGGGCTTAGCTACAGCCCAGTGCGCGCCTAAGTTTGAAAAAATCCTACCAAGTGGAGAGCAAACCTCCCACTCGGGGGCTTAGCTGCAGCCCAGTGCTCTCCTAAGTTTGAAAAAATCCTACCGAGCGGAGAGCAATCCTCCCACTCGGGGGCTTAGCCGCAGTCCTAGTACTCGCCTAAGTTTGAAAAAATCCTACCGAGTGGAGAGCAAACCTCCCACTCGGGGGCTTAGCTGCAGCCCAGTGCTCGCCTAAGTGTTTAAAAATCCTACCGAGTGGAGAGCAAACCTCCCACTCGGGGGCTTAGCCGCTGTCCTAGTACTCGCCTAAGTTTGAAAAAATCCTACCGAGTGGAGAGAAAACCTCCCACTCGGGGGCTTAGCTGCAGCCCAGTGCTCGCCTAAGTGTTTAAAAATCCTACCGAGTGGAGAGCAAACCTCCCACTCGGGGGCTTTGCTGCAGCCCAGTGCTCGCCTAAGTGTCTAAAAATCCTACCGAGTGGAGAGCAAACCTCCCACTCGGGGGCTTAGCTGCAGCCCAGTGCTCGCCTAAGTGTTTAAAAATCTTACCGAGTGGAGAGCAAACCTCCCACTCAGGGGCTTAGCTGCAGCCCAGTGCTCGCCTAAGTTTGAAAAAATCCTACCGAGTGGAGAGCAAACCTCCCACTCGGGGGCTTAGCTGCAGCCCAGTGCTCGCCTAAGTGTTTAAAAATCCTATCGAGTGGAGAGCAAACCTCCCACTCGGGGGCTTAGCTGCAGCCCAGTGCGCGCCTAAGTTTGAAAAAATCCTACCAAGTGGAGAGCAAACCTCCCACTCGGGGGCTTAGCTGCAGCCCAGTGCTCTCCTAAGTTTGAAAAAATCCTACCGAGCTGAGAGCAATCCTCCCACTCGGGGGCTTAGCCGCAGTCCTAGTACTCGCCTAAGTTTGAAAAAATCCTACCGAGTGGAGAGCAAACCTCCCACTCGGGGGCTTAGCTGCAGCCCAGTGCTCGCCTAAGTGTTTAAAAATCCTACCGAGTGGAGAGCAAACCTCCCACTCGGGGGCTTAGCTGCAGCCCAGTGCTCGCCTAAGTGTTTAAAAATCCTACCGAGTGGAGAGCAAACCTCCCACTCGGGGGCTTAGCTGCACCCAGTGCTCGCCTAAGTGTTTAAAAATCCTACCGAGTGGAGAGCAAACCTCCCACTCGGGGGCTTAGCTGCAGCCCAGTGCTCGCCTAAGTTTGAAAAAATCCTACCGAGTGGAGAGCAAACCTCCCACTCGGGGGCTTAGCTGCAGCCCAGTGCTCGCCTAAGTGTTTAAAACACCTACTGAGTGGAGAGCAAACCTCCCACTCGGGGGCTTAGCTGCAGCCCAGTGCTCGCCTAAGTGTCTCAAAATGCTACCGACTGGAGAGCAAACCTCCCACTCGGGGGCTTAGCTGCAGCCAGTGCTCGCCTAAGTGTTTAAAAATCCTACCGAGTGGAGAGCAAACCTCCCACTCGGGGGCTTAGCTGCAGCCCAGTGCTCGCCTAAGTGTTTAAAAATCCTACCGAGTGGTGAGAAAACCTCCCGCTTGGGGGCTTAGCTGCAGCCCAGTGCTCGCCTAAGTGTCTAAAAATCCTACCGAGTGGAGAGCAAACCTCCCACTCGGAGGCTTAGCTGCAGCCCAGTGCTCGCCTAAGTGTTTAAAAATCCTACCGAGTGGAAGCAAACCTCCTACTCGGGGGCTTAGCTGCAGCCCAGTGCTCGCCTAAGTTTGAAAAAATCCTACCAAGTGGAGAGCAAACCTCCCACTCGGTGCTTAGTTGCAGCCCAGTGCGCGCCTAAGTGTTTAAAAATCCTACCGAGTGGAGAGCAAACCTCCCACTCGGGGGCTTAGCTGCAGCCCAGTGCGCGCCTATGTTTGAGAAAATCCTACCGAGTGGAGAGCAAACCTCCCACTCGGGGGCTTAGCTGCAGTCCAAGTGCTCGCTTAAGTGTTTAAAAATCCTACCGAGTGGAGAGCAGACCTCTCACTCGGGGCTTAGCTGCAGCCCAGTGCTCGCTTAAGTTTGAAAAAATCCTACCGAGCGGAGAGCAAACCTCCCACTCGGGGGCTTAGCCGCTGTCCAATACTCGCCTAAGTTTGAAAAAATCCTACCGAGTGGAGAGAAAACCTCCCACTCGGGGGCTTAGCTGCAGCCCAGTGCTCGCCTAAGTGTCTAAAAATCCTACCGAGTGGAGAGCAAACCTCCCACTCGGGGGCTTAGCTGCAGCCCAGTGCTCGCCTAAGTGTTTAAAAATCCTACCGAGTGGAGAGCAAACCTCCCACTCAGGGGCTTAGCTGCAGCCCAGTGCTCGCCTAAGTTTGAAAAAATCCTACCGAGTGGAGAGCAAACCTCTCACTCGAGGGCTTAGCTGCAGCCCAGTGCTCGCCTAAGTGTTTAAAAATCCTACCGAGTGGAGAGCAAACCTCCCACTCGGGGGCTTAGCTGCAGCCCAGTGCGCGCCTAAGTTTGAAAAAATCCTACCAAGTGGAGAGCAAACCTCCCACTCGGGGGCTTAGCTGCAGCCCAGTGCTCTCCTAAGTTTGAAAAAAATCCTACCGAGCGGAGAGCAATCCTCCCACTCGGGGGCTTAGCCGAAGTCCTAGTACTCGCCTAAGTTTGAAAAAATCCTACCGAGTGGAGAGCAAACCTCCCACTCGGGGGCTTAGCTGCAGCCCAGTGCTCGCCTAAGTGTTTAAAACACCTATTGAGTGGAGAGCAAACCTCCCACTCGGGGGCTTAGCTGCAGCCCAGTGCTCGCCTAAGTGTCTAGAAATGCTACCGAGTGGAGAGCAAACCTCCCACTCGGGGGCTTAGCTGCAGCCCAGTGCTCGCCTAAGTGTTTAAAAATCCTACCGAGTGGAGAGCAAACCTCCCACTCGGGGGCTTAGCTGCAGCCCAGTGCTCGCCTAAGTGTTTAAAAATCCTACCGAGTGGAGAGCAAACCTCCCACTCGGGGGCTTAGCTGCAGCCCAGTGCTCGCCTAAGTGTTCAAAAATCCTACCGAGTGGAGAGCAAACCTCCCACTCAGGGGCTTAGCTGCAGCCCAGTGCTCGCCTAAGTGTTTAAAAATCCTACCGAGTGGAGAGCAAACCTCCCACTCGGGGGCTTAGCTGCAGCCCAGTGCTCGCCTAAGTGTCTAAAAATCCTACCGAGTGGAGAGCAAACCACCCACTCGGGGGCTTAGCTGCAGCCCAGTGCGCGCCTAAGTGTTTAAAAATCCTACCGAGTGGAGAGCAAACCTCCCACTCGGGGGCTTAGCTGCAGCCCAGTGCTCGCCTAAGTTTGAAAAAATCCTACCGAGTGGAGAGCAAACCTCCCACTCGGGGGCTTAGCTGCAGCCCAGTGCTCGCCTAAGTGTTTAAAAATCCTACCGAGTGGAGAGCAAACCTCCCACTCGGGGGCTTAGCTGCAGCCCAGTGCGCGCCTAAGTTTGAAAAAATCCTACCAAGTGGAGAGCAAACCTCCCACTCGGGGGCTTAGCTGCAGCCGAGTGCTCGCCTAATTTTGAAAAAATCCTACCGAGCGGAGAGCAATCCTCCCACTCGGGGGCTTAGCCGCAGTCCTAGTACTCGCCTAAGTTTGAAAAAATCCTACCGAGTGGAGAGCAAACCTCCCACTCGGGGGCTTAGCTGCAGCCCAGTGCTCGCCTAAGTGTTTAAAACACCTACTGAGTGGAGAGCAAACCTCCCACTCGGGGGCTTAGCTGCAGCCCAGTGCTCGCCTAAGTGTCTAAAAATGCTACCGAGTGGAGAGCAAACCTCCCACTCGGGGGCTTAGCTGCAGCCCAGTGCTCGCCTAAGTGTTTAAAAATCCTACCGAGTGGAGAGCAAACCTCCCACTCGGGGGCTTAGCTGCAGCCCAGTGCTCGCCTAAGTGTTTAAAAATCCTACCGAGTGGTGAGAAAACCTCCCGCTCGGGGGCTTAGCTGCAGCCCAGTGCTCGCCTAAGTGTCTAAAAATCCTACCGAGTGGAGAGCAAACCTCCCACTCGGAGGCTTAGCTGCAGCCCAGTGCTCGCCTAAGTGTTTAAAAATCCTACCGAGTGGAGAGCAAACCTCGTACTCGGGGGCTTAGCTGCAGCCCAGTGCTCGCCTAAGTTTGAAAAAATCCTACCAAGTGGAGAGCAAACCTCCCACTCGGTGCTTAGTTGCAGCCCAGTGCGCGCCTAAGTGTTTAAAAATCCTACCGAGTGGAGAGCAAACCTCCCACTCGGGGGCTTAGCTGCAGCCCAGTGCGCGCCTATGTTTGAGAAAATCCTACCGAGTGGAGAGCAAACCTCCCACTCGGGGGCTTAGCTGCAGTCCAAGTGCTCGCTTAAGTGTTTAAAAATCCTACCGAGTGGAGAGCAGACCTCTCACTCGGGGCTTAGCTGCAGCCCAGTGCTCGCCTAAGTTTGAAAAAATCCTACCGAGCGGAGAGCAAACCTCCCACTCGGGGGCTTAGCCGCTGTCCTAGTACTCGCCTAAGTTTGAAAAAATCCTACCGAGTGGAGAGAAAACCTCCCACTCGGGGGCTTAGCTGCAGCCCAGTGCTCGCCTAAGTGTCTAAAAATCCTACCAAGTGGAGAGCAAACCTCCCACTCGGGGGCTTAGCTGCAGCCCAGTGCGCGCCTATGTTTGAGAAAATCCTACCGAGTGGAGAGCAAACCTCCCACTCGGGGGCTTAGCTGCAGTCCAAGTGCTCGCTTAAGTGTTTAAAAATCCTACCGAGTGGAGAGCAGACCTCTCACTCGGGGCTTAGCTGCAGCCCAGTGCTCGCCTAAGTTTGAAAAAATCCTACCGAGCGGAGAGCAAACCTCCCACTCGGGGGCTTAGCCGCTGTCCAATACTCGCCTAAGTTTGAAAAATCCTACCGAGTGGAGAGAAAACCTCCCACTCGGGGGCTTAGCTGCAGCCCAGTCCTCGCCTAAGTGTCTAAAAATCCTACCGAGTGGAGAGCAAACCTCCCACTCGGGGGCTTAGCTGCAGCCCAGTGCTCGCCTAAGTGTTTAAAAATCCTACCGAGTGGAGAGCAAACCTCCCACTCAGGGGCTTAGCTGCAGCCCAGTGCTCGCCTAAGTTTGAAAAAATCCTACCGAGTGGAGAGCAAACCTCCCACTCGGGGGCTTAGCTGCAGCCCAGTGCTCGCCTAAGTGTTTAAAAATCCTACCGAGTGGAGAGCAAACCTCCCACTCGGGGGCTTAGCTGCAGCCCAGTGCGCGCCTAAGTTTGAAAAAATCCTACCAAGTGGAGAGCAAACCTCCCACTCGGGGGCTTAGCTGCAGCCCAGTGCTCTCCTAAGTTTGAAAAAATCCTACCGAGCGGAGAGCAATCCTCCCACTCGGGGGCTTAGCCGCAGTCCTAGTACTCGCCTAAGTTTGAAAAAATCCTACCGAGTGGAGAGCAAACCTCCCACTCGGGGGCTTAGCTGCAACCCAGTGCTCGCCTAAGTGTTTAAAAATCCTACCGAGTGGAGAGCAAACCTCCCACTCGGGGGCTTAGCTGCAGCCCAGTGCTCGCCTAAGTGTTTAAAAATCCTATAGAGTGGAGAGCAAACCTCCCAATCGGGGGCTTAGCTGCAGCCCAGTGCTCGCCTAAGTGTTTAAAAATCCTACCGAGTGGAGAGCAAACCTCCCACTCGGGGGCTTAGCTGCAGCCCAGTGCTCGCCTAAGTTTGAAAAAATCCTACCGAGTGGAGAGCAAACCTCCCACTCGGGGGCTTAGCTGCAGCCCAGTGCTCGCCTAAGTGTTTAAAAATCCTACCGAGTGGAGAGCAAACCTCCCACTCGGGGGCTTAGCTGCAGCCCAGTGCGCGCCTAAGTTTGAAAAAATCCTACCAAGTGGAGAGCAAACCTCCCACTCGGGGGCTTAGCTGCAGCCCAGTGCTCGCCTAATTTTGAAAAAATCCTACCGAGCGGAGAGCAATCCTCCCACTCGGGGGCTTAGCCGCAGTCCTAGTACGCGCCTAAGTTTGAAAAAATCCTACCGAGTGGAGAGAAAACCTCCCACTCGGGGGCTTAGCTGCAGCCCAGTGCTCGCCTAAGTGTTTAAAACACCTACTGAGTGGAGAGCAAACCTCCCACTCGGGGGCTTAGCTGCAGCCCAGTGCTCGCCTAAGTGTCTAAAAATGCTACCGAGTGGAGAGCAAACCTCCCACTCGGGGGCTTAGCTGCAGCCCAGTGCTCGCCTAAGTGTTTAAAAATCCTACCGAGTGGAGAGCAAACCTCCCACTCGGGGCTTAGCTGCAGCCCAGTGCTCGCCTAAGTGTTTAAAAATCCTACCGAGTGGTGAGAAAACCTTCCGCTCGGGGGCTTAGCTGCAGCCCAGTGCTCGCCTAAGTGTCTAAAAATCCTACCGAGTGGAGAGCAAACCTCCCACTCGGAGGCTTAGCTGCAGCCCAGTGCTCGCCTAAGTGTTTAAAAATCCTACCGAGTGGAGAGCAAACCTCCTACTCGGGGGCTTAGCTGCATCCCAGTGCTCGCCTAAGTTTGAAAAAATCCTACCAAGTGGAGAGCAAACCTCCCACTCGGTGCTTAGTTGCAGACCAGTGCGCGCCTAAGTGTTTAAAAATCCTACCGAGTGGAGAGCAAACCTCCCACTCGGGGGCTTAGCTGCAGCCCAGTGCGCGCCTATGTTTGAGAAAATCCTACCGATTGGAGAGCAATCCTCCCACTCGGGGGCTTAGCTGCAGTCCAAGTGCTGGCTTAAGTGTTTAAAAATCCTACCGAGTGGAGAGCAGACCTCTCACTCGGGGCTTAGCTGCAGCCCAGTGCTCGCCTACGTTTGAAAAAATCCTACCGAGCGGAGAGCAAACCTCCCACTCGGGGGCTTAGCCGTTGTTCTAGTACTCGCCTAAGTTTGAAAAAATCCTACCGAGTGGAGAGAAAACCTCCCACTCGGGGGATTAGCTGCAGCCCAGTGCTCGCCTAAGTGTCTAAAAATCCTACCAAGTGGAGAGCAAACCTCTCACTCGGGGGCTTAGCTGCAGCCCAGTGCTCGCCTAAGTGTTTAAAAATCCTACCGCGTGGAGAGGAAACCTCCCACTCAGGGGCTTAGCTGCAGCCCAGTGCTCGCCTAAGTTTGAAAAAATCCTACCGAGTGGAGAGCAAACCTCCCACTCGGGGGCTTAGCTGCAGCCCAGTGCTCGCCTAAGTGTTTAAAAATCCTACCGAGTGGAGAGCAAACCTCACACTCGGGGGCTTAGCTGCAGCCCAGTGCGCGCCTAAGTTTGAAAAAATCCTACCAAGTGGAGAGCAAACCTCCCACTCGGGGGCTTAGCTGCAGCCCAGTGCTCTCCTAAGTTTGAAAAAAATCCTACCGAGCGGAGAGCAATCCTCCCACTCGGGGGCTTAGCCGCAGTCCTAGTACTCGCCTAAGTTTGAAAAAATCCTACCGAGTGGAGAGCAAACCTCCCACTCGGGGCCTTAGCTGCAGCCCAGTGCTCGCCTAAGTGTTTAAAACACCTACTGAGTGGAGAGCAAACCTCCCACTCGGGGGCTTAGCTGCAGCCCAGTGCTCGCCTAAGTGTCTAAAAATGCTACCGAGTGGAGAGCAAACCTCCCACTCGGGGGCTTAGCTGCAGCCCAGTGCTCGCCTAAGTGTTTAAAAATCCTACCGAGTGGAGAGCAAACCTCCCACTCGGGGGCTTAGCTGCAGCCCAGTGCGCGCCTAAGTTTGAAAAAATCCTACCAAGTGGAGAGCAAACCTCCCACTCGGGGGTTAGCTGCAGCCCAGTGCTCTCCTAAGTTTGAAAAAATCCTACCGAGCGGAGAGCAATCCTCCCACTCGGGGGCTTAGCCGCAGTCCTAGTACTCGCCTAAGTTTGAAAAAATCCTACCGAGTGGAGAGCAAACCTCCCACTCGGGGGCTTAGCTGCAACCCAGTGCTCGCCTAAGTGTTTAAAAATCCTACCGAGTGGAGAGCAAACCTCCCACTCGGGGGCTTAGCTGCAGCCCAGTGCTCGCCTAAGTGTTTAAAAATCCTATAGAGTGGAGAGCAAACCTCCCAATCGGGGGCTTAGCTGCAGCCCAGTGCTCGCCTAAGTGTTTAAAAATCCTACCGAGTGGAGAGCAAACCTCCCACTCGGGGGCTTAGCTGCAGCCCAGTGCTCGCCTAAGTTTGAAAAAATCCTACCGAGTGGAGAGCAAATCTCCCACTCGGGGGCTTAGCTGCAGCCCAGTGCTCGCCTAAGTGTTTAAAAATCCTACCGAGTGGAGAGCAAACCTCCCACTCGGGGGCTTAGCTGCAGCCCAGTGCGCGCCTAAGTTTGAAAAAATCCTACCAAGTGGAGAGCAAACCTCCCACTCGGGGGCTTAGCTGCAGCCCAGTGCTCGCCTAATTTTGAAAAAATCCTACCGAGCGGAGAGCAATCCTCCCACTCGGGGGCTTAGCCGCAGTCCTAGTACTCGCCTAAGTTTGAAAAAATCCTACCGAGTGGAGAGAAAACCTCCCACTCGGGGGCTTAGCTGCAGCCCAGTGCTCGCCTAAGTGTTTAAAACACCTACTGAGTGGAGAGCAAACCTCCCACTCGGGGGCTTAGCTGCAGCCCAGTGCTCGCCTAAGTGTCTAAAAATGCTACCGAGTGGAGAGCAAACCTCCCACTCGGGGGCTTAGCTGCAGCCCAGTGCTCGCCTAAGTGTTTAAAAATCCTACCGAGTGGAGAGCAAACCTCCCACTCGGGGCTTAGCTGCAGCCCAGTGCTCGCCTAAGTGTTTAAAAATCCTACCGAATGGTGAGAAAACCTCCCGCTCGGGGGCTTAGCTGCAGCCCAGTGCTCGCCTAAGTGTCTAAAAATCCTACCGAGTGGAGAGCAAACCTCCCACTCGGAGGCTTAGCTGCAGCCCAGTGCTCGCCTAAGTGTTTAAAAATCCTACCGAGTGGAGAGCAAACCTCCTACTCGGGGGCTTAGCTGCAGCCCAGTGCTCGCCTAAGTTTGAAAAAATCCTACCAAGTGGAGAGCAAACCTCCCACTCGGTGCTTAGTTGCAGACCAGTGCGCGCCTAAGTGTTTAAAAATCCTACCGAGTGGAGAGCAAACCTCCCACTCGGGGGCTTAGCTGCAGCCCAGTGCGCGCCTATGTTTGAGAAAATCCTACCGATTGGAGAGCAATCCTCCCACTCGGGGGCTTAGCTGCAGTCCAAGTGCTGGCTTAAGTGTTTAAAAATCCTACCGAGTGGAGAGCAGACCTCTCACTCGGGGCTTAGCTGCAGCCCAGTGCTCGCCTACGTTTGAAAAAATCCTACCGAGCGGAGAGCAAACCTCCCACTCGGGGGCTTAGCCGCTGTTCTAGTACTCGCCTAAGTTTGAAAAAATCCTACCGAGTGGAGAGAAAACCTCCCACTCGGGGGATTAGCTGCAGCCCAGTGCTCGCCGAAGTGTCTAAAAATCCTACCAAGTGGAGAGCAAACCTCTCACTCGGGGGATTAGCTGCAGCCCAGTGCTCGCCTAAGTGTTTAAAAATCCTATAGAGTGGAGAGCAAACCTCCCAATCGGGGGCTTAGCTGCAGCCCAGTGCTCGCCTAAGTGTTTAAAAATCCTACCGCATGGAGAGGAAACCTCCCACTCAGGGGCTTAGCTGCAGCCCAGTGCTCGCCTAAGTTTGAAAAAATCCTACCGAGTGGAGAGCAAACCTCCCACTCGGGGGCTTAGCTGCAGCCCAGTGCTCGCCTAAGTGTTTAAAAATCCTACCGAGTGGAGAGCAAACCTCACACTCGGGGGCTTAGCTGCAGCCCAGTGCGCGCCTAAGTTTGAAAAAATCCTACCAAGTGGAGAGCAAACCTCCCACTCGGGGGCTTAGCTGCAGCCCAGTGCTCTCCTAAGTTTGAAAAAAATCCTACCGAGCGGAGAGCAATCCTCCCACCCGGGGGCTTAGCCGCAGTCCTAGTACTCGCCTAAGTTTGAAAAAATCCTACCGAGTGGAGAGCAAACCTCCCACTCGGGGCCTTAGCTGCAGCCTAGTGCTCGCCTAAGTGTTTAAAACACCTACTGAGTGGAGAGCAAACCTCCCACTCGGGGGCTTAGCTGCAGCCCAGTGCTCGCCTAAGTGTCTAAAAATGCTACCGAGTGGAGAGCAAACCTCCCACTCGGGGGCTTAGCTGCAGCCCAGTGCTCGCCTAAGTGTTTAAAAATCCTACCGAGTGGAGAGCAAACCTCCCACTCGGGGGCTTAGCTGCAGCCCAGTGCTCGCCTAAGTGTTTAAAAATCCTACCGAGTGGAGAGCAAACCTCCCACTCGGGGGCTTAGCTGCAGCCTAGTGCTCGCCTAAGTATTTAAAAATCCTACCGAGTGGAGAGCAAACCTCCCACTCGGGGGCTTAGCTGTAGCCCAGTGCTCGCCTAAGTGTTTAAAAATCCTACCGAGTGGAGAGCAAACCTCCCACTCGGGGGCTTAGCTGCAGCCCAGTGCTCGCCTAAGTGTCTAAAAATCCTACCGAGTGGAGAGCAAACCTCCCACTCGGGGGCTTAGCTGCAGCCCAGTGCTCGCCTAAGTGTTTAAAAATCCTACCGAGTGGAGAGCAAACCTCCCACTCGGGGGCTTAGCAGCAGCCCAGTGCTCGCCTAAGTTTGAAAAAATCCTACCGAGTGGAGAGCAAACCTCCCACTCGGGGGCTTAGCGGCAGCCCAGTGCTCGCCTAAGTGTTTAAAAATCCTACCGAGCGGAGAGCAATCCTCCCACTCGGGGACTTAGCCGCAGTCCTAGTACTCGCCTAAGTTTGAAAAAATCCTACCGAGTGGAGAGCAAACCTCCCACTCGGGGGCTTAGCTGCAGCCCAGTGCTCGCCTAAGTATTTAAAACACCTACTGAGTGGAGAGCAAACCTCCCACTCGGGGGCTTAGCTGCAGCCCAGTGCTCGCCTAAGTGTCTAAAAATGCTACCGAGTGGAGAGCAAACCTCCCACTCGGGGGCTTAGCTGCAGCCCAGTGCTCGCCTAAGTGTTTAAAAATCCTACCGAGTGGAGAGCAAACCTCCCACTCGGGGGCTTAGCTGCAGCCCAGTGCTCGCCTAAGTGTTTAAAAATCCTACCGAGTGGTGAGAAAACCTCCCGCTCGGGGGCTTAGCTGCAGCCCAGTGCTCGCCTAAGTGTCTAAAAATCCTACCGAGTGGAGAGCAAACCTCCCACTCAGAGGCTTAGCTGCAGCCCAGTGCTCGCCTAAGTGTTTAAAAATCCTACCGAGTGGAGAGCAAACCTCCTACTCAGGGGCTTAGCTGCAGCCCAGTGCTCGCCTAAGTTTGAAAAAATCCTACCAAGTGGAGAGCAAACCTCCCACTCGGTGCTTAGTTGCAGCCCAGTGCGCGCCTAAGTGTTTAAAATTCCTACTGAGTGGAGAGCAAACCTCCCACTCGGGGGCTTAGCTGCAGCCCAGTGCTCTCCTAAGTTTGAAAAAAATCCTACCGAGCGGAGAGCAATCCTCCCACTCGGGGGCTTAGCCGCAGTCCTAGTACTCGCCTAAGTTTGAAAAAATCCTACCGAGTGGAGAGCAAACCTCCCACTCGGGGCCTTAGCTGCAGCCCAGTGCTCGCCTAAGTGTTTAAAACACCTACTGAGTGGAGAGCAAACCTCCCACTCGGGGGCTTAGCTGGAGCCCAGTGCTCGCCTAAGTGTCTAAAAATGCTACCGAGTGGAGAGCAAACCTCCCACTCGGGGGCTTAGCTGCAGCCCAGTGCTCGCCTAAGTGTTTAAAAATCCTACCGAGTGGAGAGCAAACCTCCCACTCGGGGGCTTAGCTGCAGCCCAGTGCTCGCCTAAGTGTTTAAAAATCCTACCGAGTGGTGAGCAAACCTCCCACTCGGGGCCTTAGCTGCAGCCCAGTGCTCGCCTAAGTTTGAAAAAATCCTACCGAGTGGAGAGAAAACCTCCCACTCGGGGGATTAGCTGCAGCCTAGTGCTCGCCTAAGTGTCTAAAAATCCTACCAAGTGGAGAGCAAACCTCCCACTCGGGGGCTTAGCTGCAGCCCAGTGCTCGCCTAAGTGTTTAAAAATCCTACCGAGTGGAGAGCAAACCTCACACTCGGGGGCTTAGCTGCAGCCCAGTGCGCGCCTAAGTTTGAAAAAATCCTACCAAGTGGAGAGCAAACCTCCCACTCGGGGGCTTAGCTGCAGCCCAGTGCTCTCCTAAGATTGAAAAAAATCCTACCGAGCGGAGAGCAATCCTCCCACTCGGGGGCTTAGCCGCAGTCCTAGTACTCGCCTAAGTTTGAAAAAATCCTACCGAGTGGAGAGCAAACCTCCCACTCGGGGCCTTAGCTGCAGCCTAGTGCTCGCCTAAGTGTTTAAAACACCTACTGAGTGGAGAGCAAACCTCCCACTCGGGGGCTTAGCTGCAGCCCAGTGCTCGCCTAAGTGTCTAAAAATGCTACCGAGTGGAGAGCAAACCTCCCACTCGGGGGCTTAGCTGCAGCCCAGTGCTCGCCTAAGTGTTTAAAAATCCTACCGAGTGGAGAGCAAACCTCCCACTCGGGGGCTTAGCTGCAGCCCAGTGCTCGCCTAAGTGTTTAAAAATCCTACCGAGTGGAGAGCAAACCTCCCACTCGGGGGCTTAGCTGCAGCCTAGTGCTCGCCTAAGTGTTTAAAAATCCTACCGAGTGGAGAGCAAACCTCCCACTCGGGGGCTTAGCTGTAGCCCAGTGCTCGCCTAAGTGTTTAAAAATCCTACCGAGTGGAGAGCAAACCTCCCAGTCGGGGGCTTAGCTGCAGCCCAGTGCTCGCCTAAGTGTCTAAAAATCCTACCGAGTGGAGAGCAAACCTCCCACTCGGGGGCTTAGCTGCAGCCCAGTGCTCGCCTAAGTGTTTAAAAATCCTACCGAGTGGAGAGCAAACCTCCCACTCGGGGGCTTAGCTGCAGCCCAGTGCTCGCCTAAGTTTGAAAAAATCCTACCGAGTGGAGAGCAAACCTCCCACTCGGGGGCTTAGCTGCAGCCAAGTGCTCGCCTAAGTGTTTAAAAATCCTACCGAGTGGAGAGCAAACCTCCCACTCGGGGGCTTAGCTGCAGCCCAGTGTGCGCCTAAGTTTGAAAATATCCTACCAAGTGGAGAGCAAACCTCCCACTCGGGGGCTTAGCGGCAGCCCAGTGCTCGCCTAATTTTGACAAAATCCTACCGAGCGGAGAGCAATCCTCCCACTCGGGGACTTAGCCGCAGTCCTAGTACTCGCCTAAGTTTGAAAAAATCCTACCGAGTGGAGAGCAAACCTCCCACTCGGGGGCTTAGCTGCAGCCCAGTGCTCGCCTAAGTATTTAAAACACCTACTGAGTGGAGAGCAAACCTCCCACTCGGGGGCTTAGCTGCAGCCCAGTGCTCGCCTAAGTGTCTAAAAATGCTACCGAGTGGAGAGCAAACCTCCCACTCGGGGGCTTAGCTGCAGCCCAGTGCTCGCCTAAGTGTTTAAAAATCCTACCGAGTGGAGAGCAAACCTCCCACTCGGGGGCTTAGCTGCAGCCCAGTGCTCGCCTAAGTGTTTAAAAATCCTACCGAGTGGTGAGAAAACCTCCCGCTCGGGGGCTTAGCTGCAGCCCAGTGCTCGCCTAAGTGTCTAAAAATCCTACCGAGTGGAGAGCAAACCTCCCACTCAGAGGCTTAGCTGCAGCCCAGTGCTCGCCTAAGTGTTTAAAAATCCTACCGAGTGGAGAGCAAACCTCCTACTCAGGGGCTTAGCTGCAGCCCAGTGCTCGCCTAAGTTTGAAAAAATCCTACCAAGTGGAGAGCAAACCTCCCACTCGGTGCTTAGTTGCAGCCCAGTGCGCGCCTAAGTGTTTAAAATTCCTACTGAGTGGAGAGCAAACCTCCCACTCGGGGGCTTAGCTGCAGCCCAGTGCTCTCCTAAGTTTGAAAAAAATCCTACCGAGCGGAGAGCAATCCTCCCACTCGGGGGCTTAGCCGCAGTCCTAGTACTCGCCTAAGTTTGAAAAAATCCTACCGAGTGGAGAGCAAACCTCCCACTCGGGGCCTTAGCTGCAGCCCAGTGCTCGCCTAAGTGTTTAAAACACCTACTGAGTGGAGAGCAAACCTCCCACTCGGGGGCTTAGCTGCAGCCCAGTGCTCGCCTAAGTGTCTAAAAATGCTACCGAGTGGAGAGCAAACCTCCCACTCGGGGGCTTAGCTGCAGCCCAGTGCTCGCCTAAGTGTTTAAAAATCCTACCGAGTGGAGAGCAAACCTCCCACTCGGGGGCTTAGCTGCAGCCCAGTGCTCGCCTAAGTGTTTAAAAATCCTACCGAGTGGTGAGCAAACCTCCCACTCGGGGGCTTAGCTGCAGCCTAGTGCTCGCCTAAGTGTTTAAAAATCCTACCGAGTGGAGAGCAAACCTCCCACTCGGGGGCTTAGCTGCAGCCCAGTGCTCGCCTAAGTGTCTAAAAATGCTACCGAGTGGAGAGCAAACCTCCCACTCGGGGGCTTAGCTGCAGCCCAGTGCTCGCCTAAGTGTTTAAAAATCCTACCGAGTGGAGAGCAAACCTCCCACTCGGGGGCTTAGCTGCAGCCCAGTGCTCGCCTAAGTGTTTAAAAATCCTACCGAGTGGTGAGCAAACCTCCCACTCGGGGGCTTAGCTGCAGCCTAGTGCTCGCCTAAGTGTTTAAAAATCCTACCGAGTGGAGAGCAAACCTCCCACTCGGGGGCTTAGCTGCAGCCCAGTGCTCGCCTAAGTGTTTAAAAATCCTACCGAGTGGAGAGCAAACTTCCCACTCGGGGGCTTAGCTGCAGCCCAGTGCTCGCCTAAGTGTCTAAAAATCCTACCGAGTGGAGAGCAAACCTCCCACTCGGGGGCTTAGCTGCAGCCCAGTGCTCGCCTAAGTGTTTAAAAATCCTACCGAGTGGAGAGCAAACCTCCCACTCGGGGGCTTACCTGCAGCCCAGTGCTCGCCTAAGTTTGAAAAAATCCTACCGAGTGGAGAGCCAACCTCCCACTCGGGGGCTTAGCTGCATCCCAGTGCTCGCCTAAGTGTTTAAAAATCCTACCGAGTGGAGAGCAAACCTCCCACTCGGGGGCTTTGCTGCAGCCCAGTGTGCGCCTAAGTTTGAAAAAATCCTACCAAGTGGAGAGCAAACCTCCCACTCGGGGGCTTAGCGGCAGCCCAGTGCTCGCCTAATTTTGAAAAAATCCTACCGAGCGGAGAGCAATCCTCCCACTCGGGGGCTTAGCCGCAGTCCTAGTACTCGCCTAAGTTTGAACAAATCCTACCGAGTGGAGAGCAAACCTCCCACTCGGGGGCTTAGCTGCAGCCCAGTGCTCGCCTAAGTGTTTAAAACACCTACTGAGTGGAGAGCAAACCTCCCACTCGGGGGCTTAGCTGCAGCCCAGTGCTCACCTAAGTGTCTAAAAATGCTACCGAGTGGAGAGCAAAGCTCCCACTCGGGGGCTTAGCTGCAGCCCAGTGCTCGCCTAAGTGTTTAAAAATCCTACCGAGTGGAGAGCAAACCTCCCACTCGGGGGCTTAGCTGCAGCCCAGTGCTCGCCTAAGTGTTTAAAAATCCTACCGAGTGGTGAGAAAACCTCCCGCTCGGGGGCTTAGCTGCAGCCCAGTGCTCGCCTAAGTGTCTAAAAATCCTACCGAGTGGAGAGCAAACCTCCCACTCGGAGGCTTAGCTGCAGCCCAGTGCTCGTCTAAGTGTTTAAAAATCCTACCGAGTGGAGAGCAAACCTCCTACTCAGGGGCTTAGCTGCAGCCCAGTGCTCGCCTAAGTTTGAAAAAATCCTACCAAGTGGAGAGCAAACCTCCCACTCGGTGCTTAGTTGCAGCCCAGTGCGCGCCTAAGTGTTTAAAAATCCTACCGAGTGGAGAGCAAACCTCCCACTCGGGGGCTTAGCTGCAGCCCAGTGCGCGCCTATGTTTGAGAAAATCCTACCGAGTGGAGAGCAAACCTCCCACTCGGGGGCTTAGCTGCAGCCCAGTGCTCCCCTAAGTTTGAAAAAATCCTACCGAGTGGAGAGCAAACCTCCCACTCGGGGGCTTAGCTGCAGCCCAGTGCTCGCCTAAGTGTTTAAAACACCTACTGAGTGGAGAGCAAACCTCCCACTCGGGGGCTTAGCTGCAGCCCAGTGCTCGCCTAAGTGTCTAAAAATGCTACCGAGTGGAGAGCAAACCTCCCACTCGGGGGCTTAGCTGCAGCCAGTGCTCGCCTAAGTGTTTAAAAATCCTACCGAGTGGAGAGCAAACCTCCCACTCGGGGGCTTAGCTGCAGCCCAGTGCTCGCCTAAGTTTGAAAAAATCCTACCGAGTGGAGAGCAAACCTCCCACTCGGGGGCTTAGCTGCAGCCCAGTGCTCGCCTAAGAGTTTAAAACACCTACTGAGTGGAGAGCAAACCTCCCACTCGGGGGCTTAGCTGCAGCCCAGTGCTCGCCTAAGTGTCTAAAAATGCTACCGAGTGGAGAGCAAACCTCCCACTCGGGGGCTTAGCTGCAGCCAGTCCTCGCCTAAGTGTTTAAAAATCCTACCGAGTGGAGAGCAAACCTCCCACTCGGGGGCTTAGCTGCAGCCCAGTGCTCGCCTAAGTGTTTAAAAATCCTACCGAGTGGTGAGAAAACCTCCCGCTTGGGGGCTTAGCTGCAGCCCAGTGCTCGCCTAAGTGTCTAAAAATCGTACCGAGTGGAGAGCAAACCTCCCACTCGGAGGCTTAGCTGCAGCCCAGTGCTCGCCTAAGTGTTTAAAAATCCTACCGAGTGGAGAGCAAACCTCCTACTCGGGGGCTTAGCTGCAGCCCAGTGCTCACCTAAGTGTCTAAAAATCCTACCGAGTGGAGAGCAAACCTCCCACTCGGAGGCTTAGCTGCAGCCCAGTGCTCGCCTAAGTGTTTAAAAATCCTACCGAGTGGAGAGCAAACCTCCTACTCGGGGGCTTAGCTGCAGCCCAGTGCTCGCCTAAGTTTGAAAAAATCCTACCAAGTGGAGAGGAAACCTCCCACTCGGTGCTTAGTTGCAGCCCAGTGCGCGCCTAAGTGTTTAAAAATCCTACCGAGTGGAGAGCAAACCTCCCACTCGGGGGCTTAGCTGCAGCCCAGTGCGCGCCTATGTTTGAGAAAATCCTACCGAGTGGAGAGCAAGCCTCCCACTCGGGGGCTTAGCTGCAGTCCAGTGCTCGCCTAAGTGTTTAAAAATCCTACCGAGTGGAGAGCAGACCTCTCACTCGGGGCTTAGCTGCAGCCCAGTGCTCGCCTAAGTGTCTAAAAATCCTACCGAGTGGAGAGCAAACCTCCCACTCGGAGGCTTAGCTGCAGCCCAGTGCTCGTCTAAGTGTTTAAAAATCCTACCGAGTGGAGAGCAAACCTCCTACTCAGGGGCTTAGCTGCAGTCCAGTGCTCGCCTAAGTTTGAAAAAATCCTACCAAGTGGAGAGCAAACCTCCCACTCGGTGCTTAGTTGCAGCCCAGTGCGCGCCTAAGTGTTTAAAAATCCTACCGAGTGGAGAGCAAACCTCCCACTCGGGGGCTTAGCTGCAGCCCAGTGCGCGCCTATGTTTGAGAAAATCCTACCGAGTGGAGAGCAAACCTCCCACTCGGGGGCTTAGCTGCAGCCCAGTGCTCCCCTAAGTTTGAAAAAATCCTACCGAGTGGAGAGCAAACCTCCCACTCGGGGGCTTAGCTGCAGCCCAGTGCTCGCCTAAGTGTTTAAAACACCTACTGAGTGGAGAGCAAACCTCCCACTCGGGGGCTTAGCTGCAGCCCAGTGCTCGCCTAAGTGTCTAAAAATGCTACCAAGTGGAGAGCAAACCTCCCACTCGGGGGCTTAGCTGCAGCCAGTGCTCGCCTAAGTGTTTAAAAATCCTACCGAGTGGAGAGCAAACCTCCCACTCGGGGGCTTAGCTGCAGCCCAGTGCTCGCCTAAGTTTGAAAAAATCCTACCGAGTGGAGAGCAAACCTCCCACTCGGGGGCTTAGCTGCAGCCCAGTGCTCGCCTAAGAGTTTAAAACACCTACTGAGTGGAGAGCAAACCTCCCACTCGGGGGCTTAGCTGCAGCCCAGTGCTCGCCTAAGTGTCTAAAAATGCTACCGAGTGGAGAGCAAACCTCCCACTCGGGGGCTTAGCTGCAGCCAGTGCTCGCCTAAGTGTTTAAAAATCCTACCGAGTGGAGAGCAGACCTCTCACTCGGGGCTTAGCTGCAGCCCAGTGCTCGCCTAAGTGTCTAAAAATCCTACCGAGTGGAGAGCAAACCTCCCACTCGGAGGCTTAGCTGCAGCCCAGTGCTCGTCTAAGTGTTTAAAAATCCTACCGAGTGGAGAGCAAACCTCCTACTCAGGGGCTTAGCTGCAGTCCAGTGCTCGCCTAAGTTTGAAAAAATCCTACCAAGTGGAGAGCAAACCTCCCACTCGGTGCTTAGTTGCAGCCCAGTGCGCGCCTAAGTGTTTAAAAATCCTACCGAGTGGAGAGCAAACCTCCCACTCGGGGGCTTAGCTGCAGCCCAGTGCTCGCCTAAGTGTTTAAAAATCCTACCGAGTGGAGAGCAAACCTCCTACTCGGGGGCTTAGCTGCAGCCCAGTGCTCACCTAAGTGTCTAAAAATCCTACCGAGTGGAGAGCAAACCTCCCACTCGGAGGCTTAGCTGCAGCCCAGTGCTCGCCTAAGTGTTTAAAAATCCTACCGAGTGGAGAGCAAACCTCCTACTCGGGGGCTTAGCTGCAGCCCAGTGCTCGCCTAAGTTTGAAAAAATCCTACCAAGTGGAGAGGAAACCTCCCACTCGGTGCTTAGTTGCAGCCCAGTGCGCGCCTAAGTGTTTAAAAATCCTACCGAGTGGAGAGCAAACCTCCCACTCGGGGGCTTAGCTGCAGCCCAGTGCGCGCCTATGTTTGAGAAAATCCTACCGAGTGGAGAGCAAACCTCCCACTCGGGGGCTTAGCTGCAGTCCAAGTGCTCGCTTAAGTGTTTAAAAATCCTACCGAGTGGAGAGCAGACCTCTCACTCGGGGCTTAGCTGCAGCCCAGTGCTCGCCTAAGTTTGAAAAAATCCTACCGAGCGGAGAGCAAACCTCCCACTCGGGGGCTTAGCCGCTGTCCAATACTCGCCTAAGTTTGAAAAAATCCTACCGAGTGGAGAGAAAACCTCCCACTCGGGGGCTTAGCTGCAGCCCAGTGCTCGCCTAAGTGTCTAAAAGTCCTACCGAGTGGAGAGCAAACCTCCCACTCGGGGGCTTAGCTGCAGCCCAGTGCTCGCCTAAGTTTGAAAAAATCCTACCGAGTGGAGAGCAAACCTCCCACTCGGGGGCTTAGCTGCAGCCCAGTGCTCTTCTAAGTGTTTAAAAATCCTACCGAGTGGAGAGCAAACCTCCCACTCGGGGGCTTAGCTACAGCCCAGTGCGCGCCTAAGTTTGAAAAAATCCTACCAAGTGGAGAGCAAACCTCCCACTCGGGGGCTTAGCTGCAGCCCAGTGCTCTCCTAAGTTTGAAAAAATCCTACCGAGCGGAGAGCAATCCTCCCACTCGGGGGCTTAGCCGCAGTCCTAGTACTCGCCTAAGTTTGAAAAAATCCTACCAAGTGGAGAGCAAACCTCCCACTCGGGGGCTTAGCTGCAGCCCAGTGCGCGGCTATGTTTGAGAAAATCCTACCGAGTGGAGAGCAAACCTCCCACTCGGGGGCTTAGCTGCAGTCCAAGTGCTCGCTTAAGTGTTTAAAAATCCTACCGAGTGGAGAGCAGACCTCTCACTAGGGGCTTAGCTGCAGCCCAGTGCTCGCCTAAGTTTGAAAAAATCCTACCGAGCGGAGAGCAAACCTCCCACTCGGGGGCTTAGCCGCTGTCCAATACTCGCCTAAGTTTGAAAAATCCTACCGAGTGGAGAGGAAACGTCCCACTCAGGGGCTTAGCTGCAGCCCAGTCCTCGCCTAAGTGTCTAAAAATCCTACCGAGTGGAGAGCAAACCTCCCACTCGGGGGCTTAGCTGCAGCCCAGTGCTCGCCTAAGTGTTTAAAAATCCTACCGAGTGGAGAGCAAACCTCCCACTCAGGGGCTTAGCTGCAGCCCAGTGCTCGCCTAAGTTTGAAAAAATCCTACCGAGTGGAGAGCAAACCTCCCACTCGGGGGCTTAGCTGCAGCCCAGTGCTCGCCTAAGTGTTTAAAAATCCTACCGAGTGGAGAGCAAACCTCCCACTCGGGGGCTTAGCTGCAGCCCAGTGCGCGCCTAAGTTTGAAAAAATCCTACCAAATGGAGAGCAAACCTCCCACTCGGGGGCTTAGCGGCAGCCCAGTGCTCTCCTAAGTTTGAAAAAATCCTACCGAGCGGAGAGCAATCCTCCCACTCGGGGGCTTAGCCGCAGTCCTAGTACTCGCCTAAGTTTGAAAAAATCCTACCGAGTGGAGAGCAAACCTCCCACTCGGGGGCTTAGCTGCAGCCCAGTGCTCGCCTAAGTGTTTAAAAATCCTACCGAGTGGAGAGCAAACCTCCCACTCGGGGGCTTAGCTGCAGCCCAGTGCTCGCCTAAGTGTTTAAAAATCCTATAGAGTGCAGAGCAAACCTCCCAATCGGGGGCTTAGCTGCAGCCAAGTGCTCGCCTAAGTGTTTAAAAATCCTACCGAGTGGAGAGCAAACCTCCCACTCGGGGGCTTAGCTGCAGCCCAGTGCTCGCCTAAGTTTGAAAAAATCCTACCGAGTGGAGAGCAAACCTCCCACTCGGGGGCTTAGCTGCAGCCCAGTGCTCGCCTAAGTGTTTAAAAATCCTACCGAGTGGAGAGCAAACCTCCCACTCGGGGGCTTAGCTGCAGCCCAGTGCGCGCCTAAGTTTGAAAAAATCCTACCAAGTGGAGAGCAAACCTCCCACTCGGGGGCTTAGCTGCAGCCCAGTGCTCGTCTAATTTTGAAAAAATCCTACCGAGCGGAGAGCAATCCTCCCACTCGGGGGCTTAGCCGCAGTCCTAGTACTCGCCTAAGTTTGAAAAAATCCTACCGAGTGGAGAGCAAACCTCCCACTCGGGGGCTTAGCTGCAGCCCAGTGCTCGCCTAAGTGTTTAAAACACCTACTGAGTGGAGAGCAAACCTCCCACTCGGGGGCTTAGCTGCAGCCCAGTGCTCGCCTAAGTGTCTAAAAATGCTACCGAGTGGAGAGCAAACCTCCCACTCGGGGGCTTAGCTGCAGCCCAGTGCTCGCCTAAGTGTTTAAAAATCCTACCGAGTGGAGAGCAAACCTCCCACTCGGGGGCTTAGCTGCAGCCCAGTGCTCGCCTAAGTGTTTAAAAATCCTACCGAGTGGTGAGAAAACCTCCCGCTCGGGGGCTTAGCTGCAGCCCAGTGCTCGCCTAAGTGTCTAAAAATCCTACCGAGTGGAGAGCAAACCTCCCACTCGGAGGCTTAGCTGCAGCCCAGTGCTCGCCTAAGTGTTTAAAAATCCTACCGAGTGGAGAGCAAACCTCCTACTCGGGGGCTTAGCTGCAGCCCAGTGCTCGCCTAAGTTTGAAAAAATCCTACCAAGTGGAGAGCAAACCTCCCACTCGGTGCTTAGTTGCAGACCAGTGCGCGCCTAAGTGTTTAAAAATCCTACCGAGTGGAGAGCAAACCTCCCACTCGGGGGCTTAGCTGCAGCCCAGTGCGCGCCTATGTTTGAGAAAATCCTACCGATTGGAGAGCAATCCTCCCACTCGGGGGCTTAGCTGCAGTCCAAGTGCTCGCTTAAGTGTTTAAAAATCCTACCGAGTGGAGAGCAGGCCTCTCACTCGGGGCTTAGCTGCAGCCCAGTGCTCGCCTAAGTTTGAAAAAATCCTACCGAGCGGAGAGCAAACCTCCCACTCGGGGGCTTAGCCGCTGTTCTAGTACTCGCCTAAGTTTGAAAAAATCCTACCGAGTGGAGAGAAAACCTCCCACTCGGGGGATTAGCTGCAGCCCAGTGCTCGCCTAAGTGTCTAAAAATCCTACCAAGTGGAGAGCAAACCTCTCACTCGGGGGCTTAGCTGCAGCCCAGTGCTCGCCTAAGTGTTTAAAAATCCTACCGAGTGGAGAGCAAACCTCCCACTCAGGGGCTTAGCTGCAGCCCAGTGCTCGCCTAAGTTTGAAAAAATCCTACCGAGTGGAGAGCAAACCTCCCACTCGGGGGCTTAGCTGCAGCCCAGTGCTCGCCTAAGTGTTTAAAAATCCTACCGAGTGGAGAGCAAACCTCACACTCGGGGGCTTAGCTGCAGCCCAGTGCGCGCCTAAGTTTGAAAAAATCCTACCAAGTGGAGAGCAAACCTCCCACTCAGGGGCTTAGCTGCAGCCCAGTGCTCTCCTAAGTTTGAAAAAAATCCTACCGAGCGGAGAGCAATCCTCCCACTCGGGGGCTTAGCCGCAGTCCTAGTACTCGCCTAAGTTTGAAAAAATCCTACCGAGTGGAGAGCAAACCTCCCACTCGGGGCCTTAGCTGCAGCCCAGTGCTCGCCTAAGTGTTTAAAACACCTACTGAGTGGAGAGCAAACCTCCCACTCGGGGGCTTAGCTGCAGCCCAGTGCTCGCCTAAGTGTCTAAAAATGCTACCGAGTGGAGAGCAAACCTCCCACTCGGGGGCTTAGCTGCAGCCCAGTGCTCGCCTAAGTGTTTAAAAATCCTACCGAGTGGAGAGCAAACCTCCCACTCGGGGGCTTAGCTGCAGCCCAGTGCTCGCCTAAGTGTTTAAAAATCCTACCGAGTGGAGAGCAAACCTCCCACTCGGGGGCTTAGCTGCAGCCTAGTGCTCGCCTAAGTGTTTAAAAATCCTACCGAGTGGAGAGCAAACCTCCCACTCGGGGGTTTAGCTGTAGCCCAGTGCTCGCCTAAGTGTTTAAAAATCCTACCGAGTGGAGAGCAAACCTCCCACTCGGGGGCTTAGCTGCAGCCCAGTGCTCGCCTAAGTGTCTAAAAATCCTACCGAGTGGAGAGCAAACCTCCCACTCGGGGGCTTAGCTGCAGCCCAGTGCTCGCCTAAGTGTTTAAAAATCCTACCGAGTGGAGAGCAAACCTCCCACTCGGGGGCTTAGCTGCAGCCCAGTGCTCGCCTAAGTTTGAAAAAATCCTACCGAGTGGAGAGCAAACCTCCCACTCGGGGGCTTAGCTGCAGCCCAGTGCTCGCCTAAGTGTTTAAAAATCCTACCGAGTGGAGAGCAAACCTCCCACTCGGGGGCTTAGCTGCAGCCCAGTGTGCGCCTAAGTTTGAAAATATCCTACCAAGTGGAGAGCAAACCTCCCACTCGGGGGCTTAGCGGCAGCCCAGTGCTCGCCTAATTTTGAAAAAATCCTACCGAGCGGAGAGCAATCCTCCCACTCGGGGGCTTAGCCGCAGTCCTAGTACTCGCCTAAGTTTGAAAAAATCCTACCGAGTGGAGAGCAAACCTCCCACTCGGGGGCTTAGCTGCAGCCCAGTGCTCGCCTAAGTGTTTAAAACACCTACTGAGTGGAGAGCAAACCTCCCACTCGGGGGCTTAGCTGCAGCCCAGTGCTCGCCTAAGTGTCTAAAAATGCTACCGAGTGGAGAGCAAACCTCCCACTCGGGGGCTTAGCTGCAGCCCAGTGCTCGCCTAAGTATTTAAAAATCCTACCGAGTGGAGAGCAAACCTCCCACTCGGGGGCTTAGCTGCAGCCCAGTGCTCGCCTAAGTGTTTAAAAATCCTACCGAGTGGTGAGAAAACCTCCCGCTCGGGGGCTTAGCTGCAGCCCAGTGCTCGCCTAAGTGTCTAAAAATCCTACCGAGTGGAGAGCAAACCTCCCACTCGGAGGCTTAGCTGCAGCCCAGTGCTCGCCTAAGTGTTTAAAAATCCTACCGAGTGGAGAGCAAACCTCCTACTCAGGGGCTTAGCTGCAGCCCAGTGCTCGCCTAAGTTTGAAAAAATCCTACCAAGTGGAGAGCAAACCTCCCACTCGGTGCTTAGTTGCAGCCCAGTGCGCGCCTAAGTGTTTAAAAATCCTACCGAGTGGAGAGCAAACCTCCCACTCGGGGGCTTAGCTGCAGCCCAGTGCTCTCCTAAGTTTGAAAAAAATCCTACCGAGCGGAGAGCAATCCTCCCACTCGGGGGCTTAGCCGCAGTCCTAGTACTCGCCTAAGTTTGAAAAAATCCTACCGAGTGGAGAGCAAACCTCCCACTCGGGGCCTTAGCTGCAGCCCAGTGCTCGCCTAAGTGTTTAAAACACCTACTGAGTGGAGAGCAAACCTCCCACTCGGGGGCTTAGCTGCAGCCCAGTGCTCGCCTAAGTGTCTAAAAATGCTACCGAGTGGAGAGCAAACCTCCCACTCGGGGGCTTAGCTGCAGCCCAGTGCTTGCCTAAGTGTTTAAAAATCCTACCGAGTGGAGAGCAAACCTCCCACTCGGGGGCTTAGCTGCAGCCCAGTGCTCGCCTAAGTGTTTAAAAATCCTACCGAGTGGAGAGCAAACCTCCCACTCGGGGGCTTAGCTGCAGCCTAGTGCTCGCCTAAGTGTTTAAAAATCCTACCGAGTGGAGAGCAAACCTCCCACTCGGGGGCTTAGCTGCAGCCCAGTGCTCGCCTAAGTGTTTAAAAATCCTACCGAGTGGAGAGAAAACCTCCCACTCGGGGGCTTAGCTGCAGCCCAGTGCTCGCCTAAGTGTCTAAAAATCCTACCGAGTGGAGAGCAAACCTCCCACTCGGGGGCTTAGCTGCAGCCCAGTGCTCGCCTAAGTGTTTAAAAATCCTACCGAGTGGAGAGCAAACCTCCCACTCGGGGGCTTAGCTGCAGCCCAGTGCTCGCCTAAGTTTGAAAAAATCCTACCGAGTGGAGAGCCAACCTCCCACTCGGGGGCTTAGCTGCAGCCCAGTGCTCGCCTAAGTGTTTAAAAATCCTACCGAGTGGAGAGCAAACCTCCCACTCGGGGGCTTAGCTGCAGCCCAGTGTGCGCCTAAGTTTGAAAAAATCCTACCAAGTGGAGAGCAAACCTCCCACTCGGGGGCTTAGCGGCAGCCCAGTGATCGCCTAATTTTGAAAAAATCCTACCGAGCGGAGAGCAATCCTCCCACTCGGGGGCTTAGCCGCAGTCCTAGTACTCGCCTAAGTTTGAAAAAATCCTACCGAGTGGAGAGCAAACCTCCCACTCGGGGGCTTAGCTGCAGCCCAGTGCTCGCCTAAGTGTTTAAAACACCTACTGAGTGGAGAGCAAACCTCCCA
Source organism: Triticum monococcum (assembly GCA_034509565.1). Classification (NCBI taxonomy): domain Eukaryota; kingdom Viridiplantae; phylum Streptophyta; class Magnoliopsida; order Poales; family Poaceae; genus Triticum; species Triticum monococcum. Next base: position 392,884,571 of record CM067841.1, read on the forward strand.
CTCGGGGGCTTAGCTGCAGCCCAGTGCTCACCTAAGTGTCAAAAATGCTACCGAGTGGAGAGCAAAGCTCCCACTCGGGGGCTTAGCTGCAGCCCAGTGCTCGCCTAAGTGTTTAAAAATCCTACCGAGTGGAGAGCAAACCTCCCACTCGGGGGCTTAGCTGCAGCCCAGTGCTCGCCTAAGTGTTTAAAAATCCTACCGAGTGGTGAGAAAACCTCCCGCTCGGGGGCTTAGCTGCAGCCCAGTGCTCGCCTAAGTGTCTAAAAATCCTACCGAGTGGAGAGCAAACCTCCCACTCGGAGGCTTAGCTGCAGCCCAGTGCTCGCCTAAGTGTTTAAAAATCCTACCGAGTGGAGAGCAAACCTCCTACTCAGGGGCTTAGCTGCAGCCCAGTGCTCGCCTAAGATTGAAAAAATCCTACCAAGTGGACAGCAAACCTCCCACTCGGTGCTTAGTTGCAGCCCAGTGCGCGCCTAAGTGTTTAAAAATCCTACCGAGTGGAGAGCAAACCTCCCACTCGGGGGCTTAGCTGCAGCCCAGTGCGCGCCTATGTTTGAGAAAATCCTACCGAGTGGAGAGCAAACCTCCCACTCGGGGGCTTAGCTGCAGTCCAAGTGCTGGATTAAGTGTTTAAAAATCCTACCGAGTGGAGAGCAGACCTCTCACTCGGGGCTTAGCTGCAGCCCAGTGCTCGCCTAAGTTTGAAAAAATCCTACCGAGCGGAGAGCAAACCTCCCACTCGGGGGCTTAGCCGCTGTCCTAGTACTCGCCTAAGTTTGAAAAAATCCTACCGAGTGGAGAGAAAACCTCCCACTCGGGGGCTTAGCTGCAGCCCAGTGCTCGCCTAAGTGTCTAAAAATCCTACCGAGTGGAGAGCAAACCTCCCACTCGGGGGCTTAGCTGCAGCCCAGTGCTCGCCTAAGTGTTTAAAAATCCTACCGAGTGGAGAGCAAACCTCCCACTCAGGGGCTTAGCTGCAGCCCAGTGCTCGCCTAAGTTTGAAAAAATCCTACCGAGTGGAGAGCAAACCTCCCACTCGGGGGCTTAGCTGCAGCCCAGTGCTCGCCTAAGTGTTTAAAAATCCTACCGAGTGGAGAGCAAACCTCCCACTCGGGGGCTTAGCTGCAGCCCAGTGCGCGCCTAAGTTTGAAAAAATCCTACCAAGTGGAGAGCAAACCTCCCACTCGGGGGCTTAGCTGCAGCCCAGTGCTCTCCTAAGGTTGAAAAAAATCCTACCGAGCGGAGAGCAATCCTCCCACTCGGGGGCTTAGCCGCAGTCCTAGTACTCGCCTAAGTTTGAAAAAATCCTACCGAGTGGAGAGCAAACCTCCCACTCGGGGCCTTAGCTGCAGCCCAGTGCTCGCCTAAGTGTTTAAAACACCTACTGAGTGGAGAGCAAACCTCCCACTCGGGGGCTTAGCTGCAGCCTAGTGCTCGCCTAAGTGTCTAAAAATGCTACCGAGTGGAGAGCAAACCTCCCACTCGGGGGCTTAGCTGCAGCCCAGTGCTCGCCTAAGTGTTTAAAAATCCTACCGAGTGGAGAGCAAACCTCCCACTCGGGGGCTTAGCTGTAGCCCAGTGCTCGCCTAAGTGTTTAAAAATCCTACCGAGTGGAGAGCAAACCTCCCGCTCGGGGGCTTAGCTGCAGCCCAGTGCTCGCCTAACTGTCTAAAAATCCTACCGAGTGGAGAGCAAACCTCCCACTCGGAGGCTTAGCTGCAGCCCAGTGCTCGCCTAAGTGTTTAAAAATCCTACCGAGTGGAGAGAAAACCTCCTACTCGGGGGCTTAGCTGCAGCCCAGTGCTCGCCTAAGTTTGAAAAAATCCTACCAAGTGGAGAGCAAACCTCCCACTCGGTGCTTAATTGCAGCCCAGTGCGTGCCTAAGTGTTTAAAAATCCTCCCGATTGGAGAGAAAACCTCCCACTCGGGGGCTTAGCTGCAGCCCTGTGCGCGCCGATGTTTGAGAAAATCCTACCGAGTGGAGAGCAAACCTCCCACTCGGGGGCTTAGCTGCAGTCCAAGTGCTCGCTTAAGTGTTTAAAAATCCTACCGAGTGGAGAGCAGACCTCCCACTCGGGGGCTTAGCTGCAGCCCAGTGCTCGCCTAACTTTGAAAAAATCCTACCGAGCGGAGGGCAAACCTCCCACTCGGGGGCTTAGCTGCAGCCCAGTGCTCGCCTAAGTGTTTAAAAATCCTACCGAGTGGAGAGCAAACCTCCCACTCGGAGGCTTAGCTGCAGCCCAGTGCTCGCCTAAGTGTTTAAAAATCCTACCGAGTGGAGAGCAAACCTCCCACTCGGGGGCTTAGCTGCAGCCCAGTGCTCGCCTAAGTTTGAAAAAATCCTACCGAGTGGAGAGCAAACCTCCCACTCAGGGGCTTAGCTGCAGTCCAAGTGCTCGCCTAAGTGTTTAAAAATCCTACCGAGTGGAGAGCAAACCTCCCACTTGGGGGCTTAGCTGTAGCCCAGTGCTCGCCTAAGTTTGAAAAAATCCTATCGAGCGGAGAGAAAACCTCCCACTCGGGGGCTTAGCCGCAGTCCTAGTACTCGCCTAAGTTTAAGAAATCCTACCGAGTGGAGAGCAAACCTCCCACTCGGGGGCTTAGCTGCAGCCCAGTGCTCGCCTAAGTGTTTAAAAATCCTACCGAGTAGAGAGCAAACCTCCCACTCGGGGGCTTAGCTGCAGCCCAGTGCTCGCCTAAGTGTTTAAAAATCCTACCGAGTGGAGAGCAAACCTCCCACTCGGGGGCTTAGCTGCAGCCCAGTGCTCGCCTAAGTGTTTAAAAATCCTACCGAGTGGAGAGCAAACCTCCCACTCGGGGGCTTAGCTGCAGCCCAGTGCTCGCCTAAGTGTCTAAAAATCCTACCGAGTGGAGAGCAAACCTCCCACTCGGGGGCTTAGCTGCAGCCCAGTGCGCGCCTAAGTTTGAAAAAATCCTACCAAGTGGAGAGCAAACCTCCCACTCGGGGGCTTAGCTGCAGCCCAGTGCTCTCCTAAGTTTGAAAAAAATCCTACCGAGCGGAGAGCAATCCTCCCACTCGGGGGCTTAGCCGCAGTCCTAGTACTCGCCTAAGTTTGAAAAAATCCTACCGAGTGGAGAGCAAACCTCCCACTCGGGGGCTTAGCTGCAGACAAGTGCTCGCCTAAGTGTTTAAAACACCTACTGAGTGGAGAGCAAACCTCCCACTCAGGGGCTTAGCTGCAGCCCAGTGCTCGCCTAAGTGTTTAAAAATCCTACCGAGTGGAGAGCAAACCTCCCACTTGGGGGCTTAGCTGTAGCCCAGTGCTCGCCTAAGTTTGAAAAAATCCTATCGAGCGGAGAGAAAACCTCCCACTCGGGGGCTTAGCCGCAGTCCTAGTACTCGCCTAAGTTTAAGAAATCCTACCGAGTGGAGAGCAAACCTCCCACTCGGGGGCTTAGCTGCAGCCCAGTGCTCGCCTAAGTGTTTAAAAATCCTACCGAGTGGAGAGCAAACCTCCCGCTCGGGGGCTTAGCTGCAGCCCAGTGCTCGCCTAACTGTCTAAAAATCCTACCAAGTGGAGAGCAAACCTCCCACTCGGGGGCTTAGCTGCAGCCCAGTGCTCTCCTAAGGTTGAAAAAAATCCTACCGAGCGGAGAGCAATCCTCCCACTCGGGGGCTTAGCCGCAGTCCTAGTACTCGCCTAAGTTTGAAAAAATCCTACCGAGTGGAGAGCAAACCTCCCACTCGGGGCCTTAGCTGCAGCCCAGTGCTCGCCTAAGTGTTTAAAACACCTACTGAATGGAGAGCAAACCTCCCACTCGGGGGCTTAGCTGCAGCCTAGTGCTCGCCTAAGTGTCTAAAAATGCTACCGAGTGGAGAGCAAACCTCCCACTCGGGGGCTTAGCTGCAGCCCAGTGCTCGCCTAAGTGTTTAAAAATCCTACCGAGTGGAGAGCAAACCTCCCACTCGGGGGCTTAGCTGTAGCCCAGTGCTCGCCTAAGTGTTTAAAAATCCTACCGAGTGGAGAGCAAACCTCCCGCTCGGGGGCTTAGCTGCAGCCCAGTGCTCGCCTAACTGTCTAAAAATCCTACCGAGTGGAGAGCAAACCTCCCACTCGGAGGCTTAGCTGCAGCCCAGTGCTCGCCTAAGTGTTTAAAAATCCTACCGAGTGGAGAGAAAACCTCCTACTCGGGGGCTTAGCTGCAGCCCAGTGCTCGCCTAAGTTTGAAAAAATCCTACCAAGTGGAGAGCAAACCTCCCACTCGGTGCTTAATTGCAGCCCAGTGCGTGCCTAAGTGTTTAAAAATCCTCCCGATTGGAGAGAAAACCTCCCACTCGGGGGCTTAGCTGCAGCCCTGTGCGCGCTGATGTTTGAGAAAATCCTACCGAGTGGAGAGCAAACCTCCCACTCGGGGGCTTAGCTGCAGTCCAAGTGCTCGCTTAAGTGTTTAAAAATCCTACCGAGTGGAGAGCAGACCTCCCACTCGGGGGCTTAGCTGCAGCCCAGTGCTCGCCTAACTTTGAAAAAATCCTACCGAGCGGAGGGCAAACCTCCCACTCGGGGGCTTAGCTGCAGCCCAGTGCTCGCCTAAGTGTTTAAAAATCCTACCGAGTGGAGAGCAAACCTCCCACTCGGAGGCTTAGCTGCAGCCCAGTGCTCGCCTAAGTTTGAAAAAATCCTACCGAGTGGAGAGCAAACCTCCCACTCAGGGGCTTAGCTGCAGTCCAAGTGCTCGCCTAAGTGTTTAAAAATCCTACCGAGTGGAGAGCAAACCTCCCACTTGGGGGCTTAGCTGTAGCCCAGTGCTCGCCTAAGTTTGAAAAAATCCTATCGAGCGGAGAGAAAACCTCCCACTCGGGGGCTTAGCCGCAGTCCTAGTACTCGCCTAAGTTTAAGAAATCCTACCGAGTGGAGAGCAAACCTCCCACTCGGGGGCTTAGCTGCAGCCCAGTGCTCGCCTAAGTGTTTAAAAATCCTACCGAGTAGAGAGCAAACCTCCCACTCGGGGGCTTAGCTGCAGCCCAGTGCTCGCCTAAGTGTTTAAAAATCCTACCGAGTGGAGAGCAAACCTCCCACTCGGGGGCTTAGCTGCAGCCCAGTGCTCGCCTAAGTGTTTAAAAATCCTACCGAGTGGAGAGCAAACCTCCCACTCGGGGGCTTAGCTGCAGCCCAGTGCTCGCCTAAGTGTCTAAAAATCCTACCGAGTGGAGAGCAAACCTCCCACTCGGGGGCTTAGCTGCAGCCCAGTGCGCGCCTAAGTTTGAAAAAATCCTACCAAGTGGAGAGCAAACCTCCCACTCGGGGGCTTAGCTGCAGCCCAGTGCTCTCCTAAGTTTGAAAAAAATCCTACCGAGCGGAGAGCAATCCTCCCACTCGGGGGCTTAGCCGCAGTCCTAGTACTCGCCTAAGTTTGAAAAAATCCTACCGAGTGGAGAGCAAACCTCCCACTCGGGGGCTTAGCTGCAGACAAGTGCTCGCCTAAGTGTTTAAAACACCTACTGAGTGGAGAGCAAACCTCCCACTCAGGGGCTTAGCTGCAGCCCAGTGCTCGCCTAAGTGTTTAAAAATCCTACCGAGTGGAGAGCAAACCTCCCACTTGGGGGCTTAGCTGTAGCCCAGTGATCGCCTAAGTTTGAAAAAATCCTATCGAGCGGAGAGAAAACCTCCCACTCGGGGGCTTAGCCGCAGTCCTAGTACTCGCCTAAGTTTAAGAAATCCTACCGAGTGGAGAGCAAACCTCCCACTCGGGGGCTTAGCTGCAGCCCAGTGCTCGCCTAAGTGTTTAAAAATCCTACCGAGTGGAGAGCAAACCTCCCACTCGGGGGCTTAGCTGCAGCCCAGTGCTCGCCTAAGTGTTTAAAAATCCTACCGAGTGGAGAGCAAACCTCCCACTCGGGGGCTTAGCTGCAGCCCAGTGCTCGCCTAAGTGTTTAAAAATCCTACCGAGTGGAGAGCAAACCTCCCACTCGGGGGCTTAGCTGCAGCCCAGTGCTCGCCTAAGTGTCTAAAAATCCTACCGAGTGGAGAGCAAACCTCCCACTCGGGGGCTTAGCTGCAGCCCAGTGCGCGCCTAAGTTTGAAAAAATCCTACCAAGTGGAGAGCAAACCTCCCACTCGGGGGCTTAGCTGCAGCCCAGTGCTCTCCTAAGTTTGAAAAAAATCCTACCGAGCGGAGAGCAATCCTCCCACTCGGGGGCTTAGCCGCAGTCCTAGTACTCGCCTAAGTTTGAAAAAATCCTACCGAGTGGAGAGCAAACCTCCCACTCGGGGGCTTAGCTGCAGACAAGTGCTCGCCTAAGTGTTTAAAAAACCTACTGAGTGGAGAGCAAACCTCCCACTCAGGGGCTTAGCTGCAGCCCAGTGCTCGCCTAAGTGTCTAAAAATGCTACCGAGTGGAGAGCAAACCTCCCACTCGGGGGCTTAGCTGCAGCCCAGTGCTCGCCTAAGTGTTTAAAAATCCTACCGAGTGGAGAGCAAACCTCCCACTCGGGGGCTTAGCTGCAGCCCAGTGCTCGCCTAAGTGTTTAAAAATCCTACCGAGTGGAGAGCAAACCTCCCGCTCGGGGGCTTAGCTGCAGCCCAGTGCTCGCCTAAGTGTCTAAAAATCCTACCGAGTGGAGAGCAAACCTCCCCCTCGGAGGCTTAGCTGCAGCCCAGTGCTCGCCTAAGTGTTTAAAAATCCTACCGAGTGGAGAGCAAACCTCCCACTTGGGGGCTTAGCTGTAGCCCAGTGCTCGCCTAAGTTTGAAAAAATCCTATCGAGCGGAGAGAAAACCTCCCACTCGGGGGCTTAGCCGCAGTCCTAGTACTCGCCTAAGTTTAAGAAATCCTACCGAGTGGAGAGCAAACCTCCCACTCGGGGGCTTAGCTGCAGCCCAGTGCTCGCCTAAGTGTTTAAAAATCCTACCGAGTGGAGAGCAAACCTCCCACTCGGGGGCTTAGCTGCAGCCCAGTGCTCGCCTAAGTGTTTAAAAATCCTACCGAGTGGAGAGCAAACCTCCCACTCGGGGGCTTAGCTGCAGCCCAGTGCTCGCCTAAGTGTTTAAAAATCCTACCGAGTGGAGAGCAAACCTCCCACTCGGGGGCTTAGCTGCAGCCCAGTGCTCGCCTAAGTGTCTAAAAATCCTACCGAGTGGAGAGCAAACCTCCCACTCGGGGGCTTAGCTGCAGCCCAGTGCGCGCCTAAGTTTGAAAAAATCCTACCAAGTGGAGAGCAAACCTCCCACTCGGGGGCTTAGCTGCAGCCCAGTGCTCTCCTAAGTTTGAAAAAAATCCTACCGAGCGGAGAGCAATCCTCCCACTCGGGGGCTTAGCCGCAGTCCTAGTACTCGCCTAAGTTTGAAAAAATCCTACCGAGTGGAGAGCAAACCTCCCACTCGGGGGCTTAGCTGCAGACAAGTGCTCGCCTAAGTGTTTAAAACACCTACTGAGTGGAGAGCAAACCTCCCACTCAGGGGCTTAGCTGCAGCCCAGTGCTCGCCTAAGTGTCTAAAAATGCTACCGAGTGGAGAGCAAACCTCCCACTCGGGGGCTTAGCTGCAGCCCAGTGCTCGCCTAAGTGTTTAAAAATCCTACCGAGTGGAGAGCAAACCTCCCACTCGGGGGCTTAGCTGCAGCCCAGTGCTCGCCTAAGTGTTTAAAAATCCTACCGAGTGGAGAGCAAACCTCCCGCTCGGGGGCTTAGCTGCAGCCCAGCGCTCGCCTAAGTGTCTAAAAATCCTACCGAGTGGAGAGCAAACCTCCCACTCGGAGGCTTAGCTGCAGCCCAGTGCTCGCCTAAGTGTTTAGAAATCCTACCGAGTGGAGAGAAAACCTCCTACTCGGGGGCTTAGCTGCAGCCCAGTGCTCGCCTAAGTTTGAAAAAATCCTACCAAGTGGAGAGCAAACCTCCCACTCGGTGCTTAATTGCAGCCCAGTGCGTGCCTAAGTGTTTAAAAATCCTACCGATTGGAGAGAAAGCCTCCCACTCGGGGGCTTAGCTGCAGCCCTGTGCGCGCCGATGTTTGAGAAAATCCTACCGAGTGGAGAGCAAACCTCCCACTCGGGGGCTTAGCTGCAGTCCAAGTGCTCGCTTAAGTGTTTAAAAATCCTACCGAGTGGAGAGCAGACCTCCCACTCGGGGGCTTAGCTGCAGCCCAGTGCTCGCCTAAGTTTGAAAAAATCCTACCGAGCGGAGAGCAAACCTCCCACTCGGGAGCTTAGCCGCTGTCCTAGTACTCGCCTAAGTTTGAAAAAATCCTACCGAGTGGAGAGAAAACCTCCCACTCGGGGGCTTAGCTGCAGCCCAGTGCTCGCCTAAGTGTTTAAAAATCCTACCGAGTGGAGAACAAACCTCCCACTCGGGGGCTTAGCTGCAGCCCAGTGCTCGCCTAAGTTTGAAAAAATCCTACCGAGTGGAGAGCAAACCTCCCACTCAGGGGCTTAGCAGCAGTCCAAGTGCTCGCCTAAGTGTTTAAAAATCCTACCGAGTGGAGAGAAAACCTCCCACTCGGGGGCTTAGCTGTAGCCCAGTGCTCGCCTAAGTTTGAAAAAATCCTACCGAGCGGAGAGAAAACCTCCCACTCGGGGGCTTAGCCGCAGTCCTAGTACTCGCCTAAGTTTAAGAAATCCTACCAAGTGGAGAGCAAACCTCCCACTCGGGGGCTTAGCTGCAGCCCAGTGCTCGCCTAAGTGCTTAAAAATCCTACCAAGTGGAGAGCAAACCTCCCACTCGGGGGCTTAGCTGCAGCCCAGTGCTCGCCTAAGTGTTTAAAAATCCTACCGAGTGGAGAGCAAACCTCCCACTCGGGGGCTTAGCTGCAGCCCAGTGCTCGCCTAAGTGTTTAAAAATCCTACCGAGTGGAGAGCAAACCTCCCACTCGGGGGCTTAGCTGCAGCCCAGTGCTCGCCTAAGTGTCTAAAAATCCTACCGAGTGGAGAGCAAACCTCCCACTCGGGGGCTTAGCTGCAGCCCAGTGCTCGCCTAATTGTTTAAAAATCCTACCGAGTGGAGAGCAAACCTCCCACTCGGGGGCTTAGCTGCGGCCTAGTGCTCGCCTAAGTTTGAAAAATCCTACCGAGTGGAGAGCAGACCTCCCACTCGGAGGCTTAGCTGCGGCCTAGTGCTCGCCTAATTTTGAAAAAATCCTACCGAGCGGAGAGCAATCCTCCCACTCGGGGGCTTAGCCGCAGTCCTAGTACTCGCCTAAGTTTGAAAAAATCCTACCGAGTGGAGAGCAAACCTCCCACTCGGGGGCTTAGCTGCAGCCCAGTGCTCGCCTAAGTGTTTAAAAATCCTACCGAGTGGAGAGCAAACCTCCCACTCGGGGGCTTAGCTGCAGCCCAGTGCGCGCCTAAGTTTGAAAAAATCCTACCAAGTGGAGAGCAAACCTCCCACTCGGGGGCTTAGCTGCAGCCCAGTGCTCGCCTAATTTTGAAAAAATCCTACCAAGCGGAGAGCAATCCTCCCACTCGGGGGCTTAGCCGCAGTCCTAGTACTCGCCTAAGTTTGAAAAAATCCTACCGAGTGGAGAGCAAACCTCCCACTCGGGGGCTTAGCTGCAGCCCAGTGCTCGCCTAAGTGTTTAAAACACCTACTGAGTGGAGAGCAAACATCCCACTCGGGGGCTTAGCTGCAGCCCAGTGCTCGCCTAAGTGTCTAAAAATGCTACCGAGTGGAGAGCAAACCTCCCACTCGGGGGCTTAGCTGCAGCCTAGTGCTCGCCTAAGTGTTTAAAAATCCTACCGAGTGGAGAGCAAACCTCCCACTCGGGGGCTTAGCTGCAGCCCAGTGCTCGCCTACGTGTTTAAAAATCCTACCGAGTGGTGAGCAAACCTCCCACTCGGGGGCTTAGCTGCAGCCCAGTGCTCGCCTAAGTGTTTAAAAATCCTACCGAGTGGAGAGCAAACCTCCCGCTCGGGGGCTTAGCTGCAGCCCAGCGCTCGCCTAAGTGTCTAAAAATCCTACCGAGTGGAGAGCAAACCTCCCACTCGGAGGCTTAGCTGCAGCCCAGTGCTCGCCTAAGTGTTTAGAAATCCTACCGAGTGGAGAGAAAACCTCCTACTCGGGGGCTTAGCTGCAGCCCAGTGCTCGCCTAAGTTTGAAAAAATCCTACCAAGTGGAGAGCAAACCTCCCACTCGGTGCTTAATTGCAGCCCAGTGCGTGCCTAAGTGTTTAAAAATCCTACCGATTGGAGAGAAAACCTCCCACTCGGGGGCTTAGCTGCAGCCCTGTGCGCGCCGATGTTTGAGAAAATCCTACCGAGTGGAGAGCAAACCTCCCACTCAGGGGCTTAGCTGCAGTCCAAGTGCTCGCTTAAGTGTTTAAAAATCCTACCGAGTGCAGAGCAGACCTCCCACTCGGGGGCTTAGCTGCAGCCCAGTGCTCGCCTAAGTTTGAAAAAATCTTACCGAGCGGAGAGCAAACCTCCCACTCGGGGGCTTAGCCGCTGTCCTAGTACTCGCCTAAGTTTGAAAAAATCCTACCGAGTGGAGAGAAAACCTCCCACTCGGGGGCTTAGCTGCAGCCCAGTGCTCGCCTAAGTGTCTAAAAATGCTACCGAGTGGAGAGCAAACCTCCCACTCGGGGGCTTAGCTGCAGCCCAGTGCTCGCCTAAGTGTTTAAAAATCCTACCGAGTGGAGAGCAAACCTCCCACTCGGGGGCTTAGCTGCAGCCCAGTGCTCGCCTAAGTGTTTAAAAATCCTACCGAGTGGAGAGCAAACCTCCCGCTCGGGGGCTTAGCTGCAGCCCAGTGCTCGCCTAAGTGTCTAAAAATCCTACCGAGTGGAGAGCAAACCTCCCCCTCGGAGGCTTAGCTGCAGCCCAGTGCTCGCCTAAGTGTTTAAAAATCCTACCGAGTGGAGAGCAAACCTCCCACTTGGGGGCTTAGCTGTAGCCCAGTGCTCGCCTAAGTTTGAAAAAATCCTATCGAGCGGAGAGAAAACCTCCCACTCGGGGGCTTAGCCGCAGTCCTAGTACTCGCCTAAGTTTAAGAAATCCTACCGAGTGGAGAGCAAACCTCCCACTCGGGGGCTTAGCTGCAGCCCAGTGCTCGCCTAAGTGTTTAAAAATCCTACCGAGTGGAGAGCAAACCTCCCACTCGGGGGCTTAGCTGCAGCCCAGTGCTCGCCTAAGTGTTTAAAAATCCTACCGAGTGGAGAGCAAACCTCCCACTCGGGGGCTTAGCTGCAGCCCAGTGCTCGCCTAAGTGTTTAAAAATCCTACCGAGTGGAGAGCAAACCTCCCACTCGGGGGCTTAGCTGCAGCCCAGTGCTCGCCTAAGTGTCTAAAAATCCTACCGAGTGGAGAGCAAACCTCCCACTCGGGGGCTTAGCTGCAGCCCAGTGCGCGCCTAAGTTTGAAAAAATCCTACCAAGTGGAGAGCAAACCTCCCACTCGGGGGCTTAGCTGCAGCCCAGTGCTCTCCTAAGTTTGAAAAAAATCCTACCGAGCGGAGAGCAATCCTCCCACTCGGGGGCTTAGCCGCAGTCCTAGTACTCGCCTAAGTTTGAAAAAATCCTACCGAGTGGAGAGCAAACCTCCCACTCGGGGGCTTAGCTGCAGACAAGTGCTCGCCTAAGTGTTTAAAACACCTACTGAGTGGAGAGCAAACCTCCCACTCAGGGGCTTAGCTGCAGCCCAGTGCTCGCCTAAGTGTCTAAAAATGCTACCGAGTGGAGAGCAAACCTCCCACTCGGGGGCTTAGCTGCAGCCCAGTGCTCGCCTAAGTGTTTAAAAATCCTACCGAGTGGAGAGCAAACCTCCCACTCGGGGGCTTAGCTGCAGCCCAGTGCTCGCCTAAGTGTTTAAAAATCCTACCGAGTGGAGAGCAAACCTCCCGCTCGGGGGCTTAGCTGCAGCCTAGTGCTCGCCTAAGTGTCTAAAAATCCTACCGAGTGGAGAGCAAACCTCCCCCTCGGAGGCTTAGCTGCAGCCCAGTGCTCGCCTAAGTGTTTAAAAATCCTACCGAGTGGAGAGAAAACCTCCTACTCGGGGGCTTAGCTGCAGCCCAGTGCTCGCCTAAGTTTGAAAAAATCCTACCAAGTGGAGAGCAAACCTCCCACTCGGTGCTTAATTGCAGCCCAGTGCATGCCTAAGTGTTTAAAAATCCTACCGATTGGAGAGAAAACCTCCCACTCGGGGGCTTAGCTGCAGCCCTGTGCGCGCCGATGTTTGAGAAAATCCTACCGAGTGGAGAGCAAACCTCCCACTCGGGGGCTTAGCTGCAGTCCAAGTGCTCGCTTAAGTGTTTAAAAATCCTACCGAGTGGAGAGCAGACCTCCCACTCGGGGGCTTAGCTGCAGCCCAGTGCTCGCCTAAGTTTGAAAAAATCCTACCGAGCGGAGAGCAAACCTCCCACTCGGGAGCTTAGCCGCTGTCCTAGTACTCGCCTAAGTTTGAAAAAATCCTACCGAGTGGAGAGAAAACCTCCCACTCGGGGGCTTAGCTGCAGCCCAGTGCTCGCCTAAGTGTTTAAAAATCCTACCGAGTGGAGAACAAACCTCCCACTCGGGGGCTTAGCTGCAGCCCAGTGCTCGCCTAAGTTTGAAAAAATCCTACCGAGTGGAGAGCAAACCTCCCACTCAGGGGCTTAGCTGCAGTCCAAGTGCTCGCCTAAGTGTTTAAAAATCCTACCGAGTGGAGAGAAAACCTCCCACTCGGGGGCTTAGCTGTAGCCCAGTGCTCGCCTAAGTTTGAAAAAATCCTACCGAGCGGAGAGAAAACCTCCCACTCGGGGGCTTAGCCGCAGTCCTAGTACTCGCCTAAGTTTAAGAAATCCTACCAAGTGGAGAGCAAACCTCCCACTCGGGGGCTTAGCTGCAGCCCAGTGCTCGCCTAAGTGCTTAAAAATCCTACCGAGTGGAGAGCAAACCTCCCACTCGGGGGCTTAGCTGCAGCCCAGTGCTCGCCTAAGTGTTTAAAAATCCTACCGAGTGGAGAGCAAACCTCCCACTCGGGGGCTTAGCTGCAGCCCAGTGCTCGCCTAAGTGTTTAAAAATCCTACCGAGTGGAGAGCAAACCTCCCACTCGGGGGCTTAGCTGCAGCCCAGTGCTCGCCTAAGTGTCTAAAAATCCTACCGAGTGGAGAGCAAACCTCCCACTCGGGGGCTTAGCTGCAGCCCAGTGCTCGCCTAATTGTTTAAAAATCCTACCGAGTGGAGAGCAAACCTCCCACTCGGGGGCTTAGCTGCGGCCTAGTGCTCGCCTAAGTTTGAAAAATCCTACCGAGTGGAGAGCAGACCTCCCACTCGGAGGCTTAGCTGCGGCCTAGTGCTCGCCTAATTTTGAAAAAATCCTACCGAGCGGAGAGCAATCCTCCCACTCGGGGGCTTAGCCGCAGTCCTAGTACTCGCCTAAGTTTGAAAAAATCCTACCGAGTGGAGAGCAAACCTCCCACTCGGGGGCTTAGCTGCAGCCCAGTGCTCGCCTAAGTGTTTAAAAATCCTACCGAGTGGAGAGCAAACCTCCCACTCGGGGGCTTAGCTGCAGCCCAGTGCGCGCCTAAGTTTGAAAAAATCCTACCAAGTGGAGAGCAAACCTCCCACTCGGGGGCTTAGCTGCAGCCCAGTGCTCGCCTAATTTTGAAAAAATCCTACCAAGCGGAGAGCAATCCTCCCACTCGGGGGCTTAGCCGCAGTCCTAGTACTCGCCTAAGTTTGAAAAAATCCTACCGAGTGGAGAGCAAACCTCCCACTCGGGGGCTTAGCTGCAGCCCAGTGCTCGCCTAAGTGTTTAAAACACCTACTGAGTGGAGAGCAAACATCCCACTCGGGGGCTTAGCTGCAGCCCAGTGCTCGCCTAAGTGTCTAAAAATGCTACCGAGTGGAGAGCAAACCTCCCACTCGGGGGCTTAGCTGCAGCCTAGTGCTCGCCTAAGTGTTTAAAAATCCTACCGAGTGGAGAGCAAACCTCCCACTCGGGGGCTTAGCTGCAGCCCAGTGCTCGCCTACGTGTTTAAAAATCCTACCGAGTGGTGAGCAAACCTCCCACTCGGGGGCTTAGCTGCAGCCCAGTGCTCGCCTAAGTGTTTAAAAATCCTACCGAGTGGAGAGCAAACCTCCCGCTCGGGGGCTTAGCTGCAGCCCAGCGCTCGCCTAAGTGTCTAAAAATCCTACCGAGTGGAGAGCAAACCTCCCACTCGGAGGCTTAGCTGCAGCCCAGTGCTCGCCTAAGTGTTTAAAAATCCTACCGAGTGGAGAGAAAACCTCCTACTCGGGGGCTTAGCTGCAGCCCAGTGCTCGCCTAAGTTTGAAAAAATCCTACCAAGTGGAGAGCAAACCTCCCACTCGGTGCTTAATTGCAGCCCAGTGCGTGCCTAAGTGTTTAAAAATCCTACCGATTGGAGAGAAAACCTCCCACTCGGGGGCTTAGCTGCAGCCCTGTGCGCGCCGATGTTTGAGAAAATCCTACCGAGTGGAGAGCAAACCTCCCACTCAGGGGCTTAGCTGCAGTCCAAGTGCTCGCTTAAGTGTTTAAAAATCCTACCGAGTGCAGAGCAGACCTCCCACTCGGGGGCTTAGCTGCAGCCCAGTGCTCGCCTAAGTTTGAAAAAATCTTACCGAGCGGAGAGCAAACCTCCCACTCGGGGGCTTAGCCGCTGTCCTAGTACTCGCCTAAGTTTGAAAAAATCCTACCGAGTGGAGAGAAAACCTCCCACTCGGGGGCTTAGCTGCAGGCCAGTGCTCGCCTAAATGTTTAAAAATCCTACCGAGTGGAGAGCAAACCTCCCACTCGGGGGCTTAGCTGCAGCCCAGTGCTCGCCTAAGTTTGAAAAAATCCTACCGAGTGGAGAGCAAACCTCCCACTCAGGGGCTTAGCTGCAGTCCAAGTGCTCTCCTAAGTGTTTAAAAATCCTACCGAGTGGAGAGCAAACCTCCCACTCGGGGGCTTAGCTGTAGCCCAGTGCTCGCCTAAGTTTGAAAAAATCGTACCGAGCGGAGAGAAAACCTCCCACTCGGCGGCTTAGCCGCAGTCCTAGTACTCGCCTAAGTTTAAGAAATCCTACCGAGTGGAGAGCAAACCTCCCACTCGGGGGCTTAGCTGCAGCCCAGTGCTCGCCTAAGTGTTTAAAAATCCTACCGAGTGGAGAGCAAACCTCCCACTCGGGGGCTTAGCTGCAGCCCAGTGCTCGCCTAAGTGTTTAAAAATCCTACCGAGTGGAGAGCAAACCTCCCACTCGGGGGCTTAGCTGCAGCCCAGTGCTCGCCTAAGTGTTTAAAAATCCTACCGAGTGGAGAGCAAACCTCCCACTCGGGGGCTTAGCTGCAGCCCAGTGCTCGCCTAAGTGTCTAAAAATCCTACCGAGTGGAGAGCAAACCTCCCACTCGGGGGCTTAGCTGCAGCCCAGTGCTCGCCTAAGTGTTTAAAAATCCTATCGAGTGGAGAGCAAACCTCCCACTCGGTAGCTTAGCTGCAGCCTAGTGCTCGCCTAAGTTTGAAAAAATCCTACCGAGTGGAGAGCAAACCTCCCACTCGGGGGCTTAGCTGCAGCCCAGTGCTCGCCTAAGTGTTTAAAAATCCTACCGAGTGGAGAGCAAACCTCCCACTCGGGGGCTTAGCTGTAGCCCAGTGCTCGCCTAAGTTTGAAAAAATCCTACCGAGCGGAGAGAAAACCTCCCACTCGGGGGCTTAGCCGCAGTCCTAGTTCTCGCCTAAGTTTAAGAAATCCTATCGAGTGGAGAGCAAACCTCACACTCGGAGGCTTACCTGCGGCCTAGTGCTCGCCTAAGTTTGAAAAATCCTACCGAGTGGAGAGCAGACCTCCCACTCGGAGGCTTAGCTGCGGCCTAGTGCTCGCCTAATTTTGAAAAAATCCTACCGAGCGGAGAGCAATCCTCCCACTCGGGGGCTTAGCCGCAGTCCTAGTACTCGCCTAAGTTTGAAAAAATCCTACCGAGTGGAGAGCAAACCTCCCACTCGGGGGCTTAGCTGCAGCCCAGTGCTCGCCTAAGTGTTTAAAACACCTACTGAGTGGAGAGCAAACCTCCCGCTCGGGGGCTTAGCTGCAGCCCAGTGCTCGCCTAAGTGTCTAAAAATCCTACCGAGTGGAGAGCAAACCTCCCACTCAGAGGCTTAGCTGCAGCCCAGTGCTCGCCTAAGTGTTTAAAAATCCTACCGAGTGGAGAGCAAACCTCCTACTCGGGGGCTTAGCAGCAGCCCAGTGCTCGCCTAAGTTTGAAAAAATCCTACCAAGTGGAGAGCAAACCTCCCACTCGGTGCTTAGTTGCAGCCCAGTGCGCGCCTAAGTGTTTAAAAATCCTACCGAGTGGAGAACAAACCTCCCACTCGGGGGCTTAGCTGCAGCCCAGTGCGCGCCTATGTTTGAGAAAATCCTACCGAGTGGAGAGCAAACCTCCCACTCGGGGGCTTAGCTGCAGTCCAACTGCTCGCTTAAGTGTTTAAAAATCCTACCGAGTGGAGAGCAGACCTCTCACTCGGGGCTTAGCTGCAGCCCAGTGCTCGCCTAAGTTTGAAAAAATCCTACCGAGCGGAGAGCAAACCTCCCACTCGGGGGCTTAGCCGCTGTCCTAGTACTCGCCTAAGTTTAAAAAAATCCTACCAAGTGGAGAGAAAACCTCCCACTCGGGGGCTTAGCTGCAGCCCAGTGCTCGCCTAAGTGTCTAAAAATCCTACCGAGTGGAGAGCAAACCTCCCACTCGGGGGCTTAGCTGCAGCCCAGTGCTCGCCTAAGTGTTTAAAAATCCTACCGAGTGGAGAGCAAACCTCCCACTCAGGGGGCTTAGCTGCAGCCCAGTGCTCGCCTAAGTGTTTAATAATCCTAC
This sequence comes from Triticum monococcum, assembly GCA_034509565.1. Taxonomy (NCBI): domain Eukaryota; kingdom Viridiplantae; phylum Streptophyta; class Magnoliopsida; order Poales; family Poaceae; genus Triticum; species Triticum monococcum. The sequence goes on from CM067841.1 coordinate 392,901,298, forward strand.
CGAGTGGTGAGAAAACCTCCCGCTCGGGGGCTTAGCTCCAGCCCAGTGCTCGCCTAAGTGTCCAAAAATCCTACCGAGTGGAGAGCAAACCTCCCACTCGGAGGCTTAGCTGCAGCCCAGTGCTCGCCTAAGTGTTTAAAAATCCTACCGAGTGGAGAGCAAACCTCCTACTCGGGGGCTTAGCTGCAGCCCAGTGCTCGCCTAAGTTTGAAAAAATCCTACCAAGTGGAGAGCAAACCTCCCACTCGGTGCTTAGTTGCAGCCCAGTGCGCGCCTAAGTGTTTAAAAATCCTACCAAGTGGAGAGCAAACCTCCCACTCGGGGGCTTAGCTGCAGCCCAATGCACGCCTATGTTTGAGAAAATCCTACCGAGTGGAGAGCAGACCTCTCACTCGGGGGCTTAGCTGCAGCCCAGTGCTCTCCTAAGTTTGAAAAAAATCCTACTGAGCGAAGAGCAATCCTCCCACTCGGGGGCTTAGCCGCAGTCCTAGTACTCGCCTAAGTTTGAAAAAATCCTACCAAGTGGAGAGCAAACCTCCCACTCGGGGGCTTAGCTGCAGCCCAGTGCTCGCCTAAGTGTTTAAAAATCCTACCGAGTGGAGAGCAAACCTCCCACTCGGGGGCTTAGCTGCAGCCCAGTGCGCGCCTAAGTTTGAAAAAATCCTACCAAGTGGAGAGCAAACCTCCCACTCGGGGGCTTAGCTGCAGCCCAGTGCTCTCCTAAGTTTGAAAAAAATCCTACCGAGCGGAGAGCAATCCTCCCACTCGGGGGCTTAGCCGCAGTCCTAGTACTCGCCTAAGTTTGAAAAAATCCTACCGAGTGGAGAGCAAACCTCCCACTCGGGGGCTTAGCGGCAGCCCAGTGCTCGCCTAATTTTGAAATAATCCTACCGAGCGGAGAGCAATCCTCCCACTCGGGGGCTTAGCCGCAGTCCTAGTACTCGCCTAAGTTTGAAAAAATCCTACCGAGTGGAGAGCAAACCTCCCACTCGGGGGCTTAGCTGCAGCCCAGTGCTCGCCTAAGTGTTTAAAACACCTACTGAGTGGAGAGCAAACCTCCCAGTCGGGGGCTTAGCTGCAGCCCAGTGCGCGCCTAAGTTTGAAAAAATCCTACCAAGTGGAGAGCAAACCTCCCACTCGGGGGCTTAGCTGCAGCCCAGTGCTCGCCTAGTTTTGAAAAAATCCTACCGAGCGGAGAGCAATCCTCCCACTCGGGGGCTTAGCCGCAGTCCTAGTGAAGGAAATATGCCCTAGAGGCAATAATAAAGTTATTATTTATTTCCTTATATCATGATAAATGTTTATTATTCATGCTAGAATTGTATTAACCGGAAACATAATACATGTGTGAATACATAGACCAACAGAGTGTCACTAGTATGCCTCTACTAGACTAGCTCGTTAATCAAAGATGGTTATGTTTCCTAACCATGAACAAAGAGTTGTTATTTGATTAATGAGGTCACATCATTAGTTGAATGATCTGATTGACATGACCCATTTCATTAGCTTAGCACCCGATCGTTTAGTATGTTGCTATTGCTTTCTTCATGACTTATACATGTTCCTATAACTATGAGATTATGCAACTCCCGTTTACCGGAGGAACACTTTGGGTACTACCAAACGTCACAACGTAACTGGGTGATTATAAAGGAGTACTACAGGTGTCTCCAATGGTAGATGTTGGGTTGGCGTATTTCGAGATTAGGGTTTGTCACTCCGATTGTCGGAGAGGTATCTCTGGGCCCTCTCGGTAATACACATCACATAAGCCTTGCAAGCACTGCAACTAATATGTTAGTTGTGAGATGATGTATTACGGAACGAGTAAAGAGACTTGCCGGTAACGAGATTGAACTAGGTATTGGATACCGACGATCGAATCTCGGGCAAGTAACATACCGATGACAAAGGGAACAACATATGTTGTTATGCGGTCTGACCGATAAAGATCTTCGTAGAATATGTCGGAGCCAATATGGGCATCCAGGTCCCGCTATTGGTTATTGACCGGAGACGTGTCTCGGTCATGTCTACATTGTTCTCGAACCGTAGGGTCCGCACGCTTAACGTTACGATGACAGTTATTATGAGTTTATGCATTTTGATGTACCGAAGGTTGTTCGGAGTCCCGGATGAGATCACGGACATGACGAGAAGTCTCGAAATGGTCAAGACGTAAAGATTGATATATTGGAAGCCTATGTTTGGACATCGGAAGTGTTCCGGATGAAATCGGGATTTTACCGGAATACCGGGAGGGTTACCGGAACCCCCCGGGAGACTAATGGGCCTATTGGGCCTTAGTGGAAAAAAGAGAAAAAGGGAAAAGGCCCAAGCTGGCCGGCGCCCCCCTTCCCCAAGTCCTATTAGGAATAGGACAAGGGGCCGGCCCCCCTTTCTCTCTCTTTTCCCCCCCGGGAGTCCTAATTGGATTAGGATTTGGGGGAGGAGTCCTACTCCCGGTGGGAGTAGGACTCCCCTGCGCCTCCCCTCCCTTGGCCGGCCGGCCCCCCTCCTCCAACCTTTATATACGGGGGCAAGGGGCACCCCAAGACACACAAGTTGATCCTTGAGATCGTTCCTTAGCCATGTGCGGTGCCCCCTGCCACCAAATTCCACCTCGATCATACCGTTACAGTGCTTAGGCGAAGCCCTGCGTCGGTAGTACATCAAGATCGTCACCACGCCGTTGTGCTGACGGAACTCTTCCTCGACGCTTTGCTGGATCGGAGCCCGAGGAACGTCATCGAGCTGAACGTGCGCTAAAACTCGGAGGTGCCGGAGTAACGGTGCTTGGATCGGTCGGATCAGGAAGAAGACGTACGACTACTTCCTCTACGTTGTGTGATCGCTTCCGCAGTCGGTCTGCGTTGGTACGTAGACAACACTCTTCCCTCTCGTTGCTGTGCATCACCATGATCTTGCGTGTGCGTAGGAAAATTTTGAAATTACTGCGTTCCCCAACAGTGGCATCCGAGCCTAGGTTTTTATGGTTTGATGTTATATGCACGAGTAGAACACAAGTGAGTTGTGGGCGATACAAGTCATACTGCCTACCAGCATGTCATACTTTGGTTCGGCGGTATTGTTGGTTGAGACGATCCGGACCAACCTTACGCGTACTCTTACGCGAGACCGGTTCCCTCGACGTGCTTTGCACACAGATGGCTTGCGGAAGACAGTCTCTCCAACTTTAGTTGAACCAAGTGTGACTACGCCCGGTCCTTGAGAAGGTTAAAACGGAGTCTATTTGACGAACTATCGTTGTGGTTTTGATGCGTAGGTGAGATGAGTTCTTACTTAAGCCCGTAGCAGCCACGTAAAACTTGCAACAACAAAGTAGAGGACGTCTAACTTGTTTTTGCAGGGCATGTTGTGATGTGATATGGTCAAGGCATGATGCTGATTTTATTGTATGAGATGATCATGTTTTGTAACCGAGTTATCGGCAACTGGCAGGAGCCATATGGTTGTCGCTTTATTGTATGCAATGCAATCGCGATGTAATGCTTTACTTTATTACTAAGCGGTAGTGATAGTCGTGGAATCATAAGATTGGCGAGACGACAACGATGCTACGATGGAGATCAAGGTGTCGCGCCAGTGACGATGGTGATCATGACGATGCTTCGGAGATGGAGATCACAAAGCACAAGATGATGATGGCCATATCATATCACTTATATTGATTGCATGTGATGTTTATCCTTTTATGCATCTTATCTTGCTTTGATTGACGATAGCATTATAAGATGATCTCTAACTAAATTATCAAGAAGTGTTCTCCCTGAGTATGCACCGTTGCAAAAGTTCTTCGTGCTGAGACACCACGTGATGATCGGGTGTGATAGGCTCTACGTTCAAATACAACGGGTGCAAAACAGTTGCACACGCGGAATACTCAGGTTATACTTGACGAGCCAAGCATATACAGATATGGCCTCGGAACACGGAGACCGAAAGGTCGAGCGTGAATCATATAGTAGATATGATCAACATAACGATGTTCACCATTGAAAACTACTCCATCTCACGTGATGATCGGTTATGGTTTAGTTGATTTGGATCACGTAATCACTTAGAGGATTAGAGGGATGTCTATCTAAGTGGGAGTTCTTAAGTAAATTAACTGAACTTAAAAATTATCATGAACTTAGTACCTGATAGTATCTTGCTTGTTTATGGTGATTGTAGATAGATGGCTCGTGCTGTTGTTCCGTTGAATTTTAATGCGTTCCTTGAGAAAGCAAAGTTGAAAGATGATGGTAGCAATTACACGGACTGGGTCCGTAACCTGAGGATTATCCTCATTGCTGCACAGAAGAATTACGTCCTGGAAGCACCGCTGAGTGCCAGGCCTGCTGCAAGAGCAACACCAGAAGTTATGAACGTCTGGCAGAGCAAAGCTGGTGACTACTCAATAGTTCAGTGTGCCATGCTTTATGGCTTAGAACCGGGACTTCAACGACGTTTTGAACGTCATGGAGCATATGAGATGTTCCAGGAGTTGAAGTTAATATTTCAAGCAAATGCCCGGATTGAGAGATATGAAGTCTCCAATAAGTTCTATAGCTGCAAGATGGAGGAGAACAGTTCTGTCAGTGAGCATATACTCAAAATGTCTGGGTATAATAATCACTTGATTCAATTGGGAGTTACACTTCCGGATGATTGCGTCATTGACAGAATTCTCCAATCACTGCCACCAAGCTACAAGAGCTTTGTGATGAACTATAATATGCAAGGGATGAACAAGACTATTCCCGAGCGCTTCGCTATGCTGAAAGCTGCGGAGGTAGAAATCAAGAAGGAGCATCAAGTGTTGATGGTTAACAAAACCACTAGTTTCAAGAAAAAGGGCAAAGGGAAGAAGAAAGGGAACTTCAAGAAGAACGGCAAGCAAGTTGCTGCTCAAGAGAAGAAACCCAAGTCTGGACCTAAGTCTGAAACTGAGTGCTTCTACTGCAAACAGACTGGTCACTGGAAGCGGAACTGCCCCAAGTATTTGGCGGATAAGAAGGATGGCAAGGTGAACAAAGGTATATGTGATATACATGTTATTGATGTGTACCTTACTAATGCTCGCAGTAGCACCTGGGTATTTGATACTGGTTCTGTTGCTAATATTTGCAACTCGAAACAGGGACTACAGAATAAGCGGACACTAGCAAAGGACGAGGTGACGATGCGCGTGGGAAACGGTTCCAAAGTCGATGTGATCGCGGTCGGCACGCTACCTCTACATCTACCTTCGGGATTAATATTAGACCTAAATAATTGTTATTTGGTGCCAGCGTTGAGCATGAACATTATATCTGGATCTTGTTTGATGCGAGACGGTTATTCATTTAAATCAGAGAATAATGGTTGTTCTATTTATATGAGTAATATCTTTTATGGTCATGCACCCTTGAAAAGTGGTCTATTCTTATTGAATCTCGATAGTAGTAATACACATATTCATAATGTTGAAGCCAAAAGATGCAGAGTTGATAATGATAGTGCAACTTATTTGTGGCACTGCCGTTTAGGTCATATCGGTGTAAAGCGCATGAAGAAACTCCATGCTGATGGGCTTTTGGAACCACTTGATTATGAATCACTTGGTACTTGCGAACCGTGCCTCATGGGCAATATGACTAAAACACCGTTCTCCGGTACTATGGAGAGAGCAACAGATTTATTGGAAATCATACATACCGATGTATGTGGTCCGATGAATATTGAGGCTCGTGGCGGATATCGTTATTTTCTCACCTTCACAGATGATTTAAGCAGATATGAGTATATCTACTTAATGAAACATAAGTCTGAAACATTTGAAAAGTTCAAGGAATTTCAGAGTGAAGTTGAAAATCATCGTAACAAGAAAATAAAGTTTCTACGATCTGATCGTGGAGGAGAATATTTGAGTTACGAGTTTGGTGTACATTTGAAAAATTGTGGAATAGTTTCGCAACTCACGCCACCCGGAACACCACAACGTAATGGTGTGTCCGAACATCGTAATCGTACTTTACTAGATATGGTGCGATCTATGATGTCTCTTACTGATTTACCGCTATCATTTTGGGGTTATGCTTTAGAGACGGCCGCATTCACGTTAAATAGGGCACCATCTAAATCCGTTGAGACGACGCCTTATGAACTATGGTTTGGCAAGAAACCAAAGTTGTCGTTTCTTAAAGTTTGGGGCTGTGATGCTTATGTGAAAAAGCTTCAACCTGATAAGCTCGAACCCAAATCGGAGAAGTGTGTCTTCATAGGATATCCAAAGGAAACTATTGGATACACCTTCTATCACAGATCCGAAGGCAAGACTTTTGTTGCTAAATTCGGAAACTTTCTTGAGAAGGAGTTTCTCTCGAAAGAAGTGAGTGGGAGGAAAGTAGTACTTGACGAGGTAACTATACCTACTCCGTTATTGGGAAATAGTGCATCACAGAAAACTGTTTCTGTGAGAACTACACCAATAAGAGAGGAAGTTAATGATGATGATCATGAAACTTTAGATCAAGATACTACTATACCTCGTAGATCAACCAGAGTAAGATCCGCACCAGAGTGGTACGGTAATCCTGTTCTGGAAGTCATGCTACTAGATCATGATGAACCTACGAACTATGAAGAAGCGATGGTGAGCCCAGATTCCGCAAAGTGGCTTGAAGCCATGAAATCTGAGATGGGATCCATGTATGAGAACAAAGTATGGACTTTGGTTGACTTGCCCGATGATCGGCAAGCAATTGAGAATAAATGGATCTTTAAGAAAAAGACTGACGCTGATGGTAATGTTACTATCTACAAAGCTCGACTTGTCGCAAAAGGTTTTCGACAAGTTCAAGGAGTTGACTACGATGAGACTTTCTCACCCGTAGCGATGCTTAAGTCTGTCAGAATCATGTTAGCAATTGCCGCATTTTATGATTATGAAATTTGGCAAATGGATGTAAAAACCGCATTCCTGAATGGATTTCTGGAAGAAGAGTTGTATATGATGCAACCCGAAGGTTTTGTCGATCCAAAAGGAGCTAACAAAGTGTGCAAACTCCAGCGATCCATTTATGGACTGGTGCAAGCATCTCGGAGTTGGAATAAACGCTTTGATAGTGTGATCAAAGCATTTGGGTTTATACAGACTTTTGGAGAAGCCTGTATTTACAAGAAAGTGAGTGGGAGCTCTGTAGCATTTCTGATATTATATGTGGATGACATATTACTTATTGGAAATGATATAGAATTTCTGGATAGCATAAAGGGATACTTGAATAAAAGTTTTTCGATGAAAGACCTCGGGGAAGCTGCTTACATATTAGGCATAAAGATCTATAGAGATAGATCAAAACGCTTAATTGGACTTTCACAAAGCACATACCTTGACAAGATTTTGAAGAAGTTCAAAATGGATCAAGCAAAGAAAGGGTTCTTGCCTGTATTACAAGGTGTGAAGTTGAGTCAGACTCAATGCCCGACCACTGCAGAAGATAGAGAGAAAATGAAAGATGTTCCCTATGCTTCAGCCATAGGCTCTATCATGTATGCAATGCTGTGTACCAGACCTGATGTGTGCCTTGCTATAAGTTTAGCAGGGAGGTACCAAAGTAATCCAGGAGTGGATCACTGGACAGCGGTCAAGAACATCCTGAAATACCTGAAAAGGACTAAGGATATGTTTCTCGTATATGGAGGTGACAAAGAGCTCACCGTAAGATGTTACGTTGATGCAAGCTTTGACACTGATCCGGACGATTCTAAATCGCAAACCGGATACGTGTTTACTTTAAACGGTGGAGCTGTCAGTTGGTGCAGTTCTAAACAAAGCGTCGTAGCGGGATCTACATGTGAAGCGGAATACATAGCTGCTTCGGAAGCAGCGAACGAAGGAGTCTGGATGAAGGAGTTCATATCCGATCTAGGTGTCATACCTAGTGCATCGGGTCCAATGAAAATCTTCTGTGACAATACTGGTGCAATTGCCTTGGCAAAGGAATCCAGATTTCACAAAAGAACCAAACACATCAAGAGATGCTTCAACTCCATCCGGGATTTAGTCCAGGTGGGAGACATAGAGATTTGCAAGATACATACGGATCTGAATGTTGCAGACCCGTTGACTAAGCCTCTTCCACGAGCAAAACATGATCAGCACCAAGGCTCCATGGGTGTTAGAATCATTACTGTGTAATCTAGATTATTGACTCTAGTGCAAGTGGGAGACTGAAGGAAATATGCCCTAGAGGCAATAATAAAGTTATTATTTATTTCCTTATATCATGATAAATGTTTATTATTCATGCTAGAATTGTATTAACCGGAAACATAATACATGTGTGAATACATAGACCAACAGAGTGTCACTAGTATGCCTCTACTAGACTAGCTCGTTAATCAAAGATGGTTATGTTTCCTAACCATGAACAAAGAGTTGTTATTTGATTAACGAGGTCACATCATTAGTTGAATGATCTGATTGACATGACCCATTTCATTAGCTTAGCACCCGATCGTTTAGTATGTTGCTATTGCTTTCTTCATGACTTATACATGTTCCTATAACTATGAGATTATGCAACTCCCGTTTACCGGAGGAACACTTTGGGTACTACCAAACGTCACAACGTAACTGCGTGATTATAAAGGAGTACTACAGGTGTCTCCAATGGTAGATGTTGGGTTGGCGTATTTCGAGATTAGGGTTTGTCACTCCGATTGTCGGAGAGGTATCTCTGGGCCCTCTCGGTAATACACATCACATAAGCCTTGCAAGCACTGCAACTAATATGTTAGTTGTGAGATGATGTATTACGGAACGAGTAAAGAGACTTGCCGGTAACGAGATTGAACTAGGTATTGGATACCGACGATCGAATCTCGGGCAAGTAACATACCGATGACAAAGGGAACAACATATGTTGTTATGCGGTCTGACCGATAAAGATCTTCGTAGAATATGTAGGAGCCAATATGGGCATCCAGGTCCCGCTATTGGTTATTGACCGGAGACGTGTCTCGGTCATGTCTACATTGTTCTCGAACCGTAGGGTCCGCACGCTTAACGTTACGATGACAGTTATTATGAGTTTATGCATTTTGATGTACCGAAGGTTGTTCGGAGTCCCGGATGAGATCACGAACATGACGAGGAGTCTCGAAATGGTCGAGACGTAAAGATTGATATATTGGAAGCCTATGTTTGGACATCGGAAGTGTTCCGGATGAAATCGGGATTTTACCGGAATACCGGGAGGGTTACCGGAACCCCCCGGGAGACTAATGGGCCTATTGGGCCTTAGTGGAAAAAAGAGAAAAAGGGAAAAGGCCCAAGCTGGCCGGCGTCCCCCTTCCCCAAGTCCTATTAGGAATAGGACAAGGGGCCGGCCCCCCTTTCTCTCTCTTTTCCCCCCCGGGAGTCCTAATTGGATTAGGATTTGGGGGAGGAGTCCTACTCCCGGTGGGAGTAGGACTCCCCTGCGCCTCCCCTCCCTTGGCCGGCCGGCCCCCCTCCTCCAACCTTTATATACGGGGGCAAGGGGCACCCCAAGACACACAAGTTGATCCTTGAGATCGTTCCTTAGCCGTGTGCGGTGCCCCCTGCCACCAAATTCCACCTCGATCATACCGTTACAGTGCTTAGGCGAAGCCCTGCGTCGGTAGTACATCAAGATCGTCACCACGCCGTTGTGCTGACGGAACTCTTCCTCGACGCTTTGCTAGATCGGAGCCCGAGGAACGTCATCGAGCTGAACGTGTGCTAAGAACTCGGAGGTGCCGGAGTAACGGTGCTTGGATCGGTCGGATCAGGAAGAAGACGTACGACTACTTCCTCTACGTTGTGTGATCGCTTCCGCAGTCGGTCTGCGTTGGTACGTAGACAACACTCTTCCCTCTCGTTGCTGTGCATCACCATGATCTTGCGTGTGCGTAGGAAAATTTTGAAATTACTGCGTTCCCCAACACCTAGTACTCGCCTAAGTTTGAAAAAATCCTACCGAGTGGAGAGCAAACCTCCCACTCGGGGGCTTAGCTGCAGCCCAGTGCTCGCCTAAGTGTTTAAAACACCTACTGAGTGGAGAGCAAACCTCCCACTCGGGGGCTTAGCTGCAGCCCAGTGCTCGCCTAAGTGTCTAAAAATGCTACCGAGTGGAGAGCACACCTCCCACTCGGGGGCTTAGCTGCAGCCTAGTGCTCGCCTAAGTGTTTAAAAATCCTACCGAGTAGAGAGCAAACCTCCCACTCGGGGGCTTAGCTGCAGCCCAGTGCTCGCCTAAGTGTTTAAAAATCCTACCGAGTGGTGAGAAAACCTCCCGCTCGGGGGCTTAGCTGCAGCCCAGTGCTCGCCTAAGTGTCCAAAAATCCTACCGAGTGGAGAGCAAACCTCCCACTCGGAGGCTTAGCTGCAGCCCAGTGCTCGCCTAAGTGTTTAAAAATCCTACCGAGTGGAGAGCAAACCTCCTACTCGGGGGCTTAGCTGCAGCCCAGTGCTCGCCTAAGTTTAAAAAAATCCTACCAAGTGGAGAGCAAACCTCCCACTCGGTGCTTAGTTGCAGCCCAGTGCGCGCCTAAGTGTTTAAAAATCCTACCGAGTGGAGAGCAAACCTCCCACTCGGGGGCTTAACTGCAGCCCAGTGCGCGCCTATGTTTGAGAAAATCCTACCGAGTGGAGAGCAAACCTCCCACTCGGGGGCTTAGGTGCAGTCCAAGTGCTCGCTTAAGTGTTTAAAAATCCTACCGAGTGGAGAGCAGACCTCTCACTCGGGGCTTAGCTGCAGCCCAGTGCTCGCCTAAGTTTGAAAAAATCCTACCGAGCGGAGAGCAAACCTCCCACTCGGGGGCTTAGCCGCTATCCTAGTACTCGCCTAAGTTTGAAAAAATCCTACCGAGTGGAGAGAAAACCTCCCACTCGGGGGCTTAGCTGCAGCCCAGTGCTCGCCTAAGTGTCTAAAAATCCTACCGAGTGGAGAGAAAACCTCCCACTCGGGGGCTTAGCTGCAGCCCAGTGCTCGCCTAAGTGTTTAAAAATCCTACCGAGTGGAGAGCAAACCTCCCACTCAGGGGCTTAGCTGCAGCCCAGTGCTCGCCTAAGTTTGAAAAAATCCTACCGAGTGGAGAGCAAACCTCCCACTCGGGGGCTTAGCTGCAGCCCAGTGCTCGCCTAAGTGTTTAAAAATCCTACCGAGTGGAGAGCAAACCTCCCACTCGGGGGCTTAGCTGCAGCCCAGTGCGCGCCTAAGTTTGAAAAAATCCTACCAAGTGGAGAGCAAACCTCCCACTCGGGGGCTTAGCTGCAGCCCAGTGCTCTCCTAAGTTTGAAAAAAATCCTACCGAGCGGAGAGCAATCCTCCCACTCGGGGGCTTAGCCGCAGTCCTAGTACTCGCCTAAGTTTGAAAAAATCCTACCGAGTGGAGAGCAAACCTCCCACTCGGGGGCTTAGCTGCAGCCCAGTGCTCGCCTAAGTGTTTAAAACACCTACTGAGTGGAGAGCAAACCTCCCACTCGGGGGCTTAGCTGCAGCCCAGTGCTCGCCTAAGTGTCTAAAAATGCTACCGAGTGGAGAGCAAACCTCCCACTCGGTGGCTTAGCTGCAGCCCAGTGCTCGCCTAAGTGTTTAAAAATCCTACCGAGTGGAGAGCAAACCTCCCACTCGGGGGCTTAGCTGCAGCCCAGTGCTCGCCTAAGTGTTTAAAAATCCTACCGAGTGGAGAGCAAACCTCCCGCTCGGGGGCTTAGCTGCAGCCCAGTGCTCGCCTAAGTGTCTAAAAATCCTACCGAGTGGAGAGCGAACCTCCCACTCGGAGGCTTAGCTGCAGCCCAGTGCTCGCCTAAGTGTTTAAAAATCCTACCGAGTGGAGAGCAAACCTCCTACTCGGGGGCTTAGCTGCAGCCCAGTGCTCGCCTAAGTTTGAAAAAATCCTACCAAGTGGAGAGCAAACCTCCCACTCGGTGCTTAATTGCAGCCCAGTGCGTGCCTAAGTGTTTAAAAATCCTACCGATTGGAGAGAAAACCTCCCACTCGGGGGCTTAGCTGCAGCCCTGTGCGCGCCGATGTTTGAGAAAATCCTACCGAGTGGAGAGCAAACCTCCCACTCGGGGGCTTAGCTGCAGTCCAAGTGCTCGCTTAAGTGTTTAAAAATCCTACCGAGTGGAGAGCAGACCTCCCACTCGGGGGCTTAGCTGCAGCCCAGTGCTCGCCTAAGTTTGAAAAAATCCTACCGAGCGGAGAGCAAACCTCCCACTCGGGGGCTTAGCCGCTGTCCTAGTACTCGCCTAAGTTTGAAAAAATCCTACCGAGTGGAGAGAAAACCTCCCACTCGTGGGCTTAGCTGCAGCCCAGTGCTCGCCTAAGTGTTTAAAAATCCTACCGAGTGGAGAGCAAACCTCCCACTCGGGGGCTTAGCTGCAGCCCAGTGCTCGCCTAAGTTTGAAAAAATCCTACCGAGTGGAGAGCAAACCTCCCACTCAGGGGCTTAGCTGCAGTCCAAGTGCTCGCCTAAGTGTTTAAAAATCCTACCGAGTGGAGAGCAAACCTCCCACTCGGGGGCTTAGCTGTAGCCCAGTGCTCGCCTAAGTTTGAAAAAATCCTACCGAGCGGAGAGAAAACCTCCCACTCGGGGGCTTAGCCGCAGTCGTAGTACTCACCTAAGTTTAAGAAATCCTACCGAGTGGAGAGCAAACCTCACACTCGGAGGCTTAGCTGCGGCCTAGTGCTCGCCTAAGTTTGAAAAATCCTACCGAGTGGAGAGCAGACCTCCCACTCGGAGGCTTAGCTGCAGCCCAGCGCTCGCCTAAGTATGGAACAGAACCCAATCCGCAAGGACGACGAGGCGCAAATCGACTGCTACCTTCTCCTTCGGAGTTACACCAAAAATACAAGGTTATTCCGAGTGAAGATCAAGTTCCACTCGATGGATCAATCCATGAAGATATTCAACAAGAAATCAAGTTCAGATAAGGCCTAAAGGTCCCAGACCTCAGATCAAAGTACTCGAGCCCTCGGCTCGGCAGAGTTTAACGGTTACAAATCCACTCGGCATTCTGAGGCAAATTTAAAGTGAAGTATAAAAGCTCTTTATTCCTCAGGCGGAGGACTAGATGGGGCGACGAACTCGTCCAAGTCGATCCCGTCTGCGATACGAGTAGCGGCAATGATGAAAGTCTCCATGAAGTCTTGAAAGCTGTGCTTCCTGGTATTGGCAACTTGAATGGCAGCCAGCTTTTCTTCTCGCGCCTCCTTGCGATGGACGCGGACCAGAGACAGAGCGACATCAGCACCACATCTAGCAGAAGATTTCTTCCATTCTGCCACTCGACCCGGGACTTCATTTAGTTGAGCCATCAGGGACTCGAGGTCGTTCTGAAGCGTCGTCCCAGGCCAGAGTGATGTGTCGATCCGTGACATCGCAACCTTCAGCCGAGCAAGATAGTCAACAACGCTGGTAACACGAGACTCCAGTCGGAGCACGTTCATAGCTGCCTCGTCCTTCACGAGAGAATTGGCGGGATCCAAGCCTGGCTCCACTCGACTAGTTTCCTCTTCGAAGCTCTGGCAGAATTCTGCGAACACGATTCAAGAATAAGACAGTGACCCTACATGGGCTTGGGAACTGGAAGACAGTCGGGTCGGAGTAACTACCTTCGAGCATGAGGAACAGCTTCTTGGCGAGTCCACCAAGATAAGCCTCCAGATCGTTCCTCTTCCCCGCCAGCTCACCCGCCTTGTCGTGCAGAACCATCTTGTCGTTCTTCAGTCGGCTGACCTCTTGATTAGCTATCTCGAGAGCAGCTTTAAGTCTGGAGTTCTCCTGCTCAAGAGTTCCGACCGAAGCCAGTTTCTCTTCTGCAAGCTTCGTTTTGCTCAAGCCTCCTTCTGCACTTTGGCAAGATCTCGATCCTTCTTCTTCAGAGCTTCCTCCAGTTTATCTACAGAACATCGAGTGAGCTCAACATCAAGAACGGGCAAGAAAGAAAAGTCACTCGTCAAGAATGAGAAACCTCACCAGCCATACCTTTTGCTTCTTCTTGCGCCTTCTGCAGGTTCTGTTGAGCAAGCTTCAAGTCAAGGTTGAGTTGGATCTGTTTGTTCTCCAACTCAGTATAGAGAGCCACAAGTCCATAGGATTTCTGCAAAAATCAGTTGACAGAGGTCCAAGATAAGTTGCTTCCGAGTAACCAAGAGACAATGATGGCGTTTCTAAGACTACAGCTGAATCAAAAACATTCAACAGTAGTCTCGGGGACTACACCCAGTGGGTGCTCTCAGCGTGCCCCCACTGGTTTTGCAAAAAAAAATCGACTGCCTGCAGTCGACGGCTACAGTTTCATTCGACATGGCCTGACCAGACCGAGTGAAGAAGTACAACTACAGCAACACAATATAAAGACTACAGTCGACTGCCAGCAGTCCACCGTAGTCTCGGGGACTACACCCAGTGGGTGCACTAAGCGTGCCCCCACTCGTCCAAGACTTAATAGACACACCCAGTGGGTGTACAGATTTAAAGATCTTCAAAAAAGAGATTCTTCAGACAGCATACCCTAACAGAACAAGCAGTGAATCGACTGACCTGGACGTTACTCTGAAGAGCTGAACTCGCGTCATAAGCTGCTTGGCTGGCTTCTCGAACCACCTTGACCTTCTCCATCATGATCCCTGCCTGGCGTACAGCTTCCTTAGCTGCATCCACTTGGTCCTCAGGGACGTGGTGTGTGGCGAAGAGCGAAGGCGGATTTGAAGTCGACGTCGAGGGCCGCACACTCATCAGAGGAATGTCGAAAGTCATAGAAGCCCGAGTGGTATCACCACCGTCTCGAGCTACGACCTCAGGCGTCAGAGTGGATTGTGGGGTCCCGCCAGCCGACGCTTTCCTATTCCGCCTCACTCTTGGTGGCACTTCGTCATCGTTGTCAGGGAGGTTAATAACATGAGAAGGAGCTACGAGAAAAATTCAGTCGACCGGAGTTATGAGAAATCGTCAGTCGATTCAAGGCAGAACATCAGTAATCATACCAGGGTTGGAAGTAACAGCATCCTCCATCTCTTGATCATCGTCCTTGGCGGAGATCTTAGAAGTAGCAGCACTGCAAATTTTGAGAGACAGTCAGTTGGCTCAGTGAATCGACCAAGGATCCGTCCACGGTCGACAAAGGAGAACAAGTTCTATCATTACCCAGAAATGGTGGGGACAGTCATCCTCATCTTGGGCAGAGCCTTGGGTGGCTTGGACGGCGCCGCGCGGGGGTGCTTGGGAGCTTTTTCAGTCGGCGCTGGAGAAGAGGTCCGAGGGCGCTTCGACGACTGCCCAACGGGAATAGTCGCCTTACCTCGTTCCCGCCCAGGGTCGTGTGTAAGCTTGGGTCGCCTTTCCGGGCGGGGAGGTTCAGCTTCCTCCTCCTTCTCTTCGCTGGAGTCGACATCGTCGTCTCCCTCTCCTTCGCCGTCAGATTCCTAGTCACCCTGTTCGTCTCTGCTTTCGCCTCCGCTCGCCTCCCCTTCCTCGGTCTGCTCCTGTGCTCCGTTGGGTGTCGAGTACATCTCCGTAGTTGCCTGGAGAACGGCAGACAAGTCGAAAGTCAGTCGACTGATTCGAAGAGAGCAAATGAAGAAAGCAAGATCTCAGTTGGGAACACAAGGTCAAACCTGGTCCACTTCATATGAGTTGTCGAGCGGAGGGACCCTCCTGGCTCCTCGGGGGTTGTCTTTGTTCCTTGTGATGCTCGACAGCCACCCCTCCAGCATCTCGTCAGTGACCTCCTCTGGGTGAATCCGAGTGGTGTCCTCGAGACCCGAGTACAGCCACATCGGGTGGTCACGAGCCTGGAGAGGTTGGATGCGCCTCCGAAGGAAGACCTGCAGCAAGTCCATGCTGGTCACGCCGTCTCGGACAAGCTGAACCACTCGACCAACCAGCACCTTGACTTGTACCTTTTCCTCCAGCAGCACTTTCAGAGAGGCAGGCTTTTGAGCTCGGTCCAGAGAGAAAGGAGGAAGCCCAGTCGACTGCCCTGGGGTCACCTGGTCTTGGCAATAAAACCAGGTTGCCTGCCAACCGCGGACCGACTCGGGAAAGGTGATAGACGGAAAAGAACTTTTTCCCCTCATCTGGATCGCCAGGCCCCCGCACAACTGGATCACTTGCGTCCGTTCGCCACTCGACTTGGCTTTCTTTACCGATTGGGAGCGGCAAGTGAAGATGTGTTTAAAGAGTCCCCAATGGGGGCGGGAACCCAAGAAACTTTCGCACAAGGAAACGAAAGCCGCAAGATACACGATGGAATTGGGAGTGAAATGGTGGAGCTGCACTCCGAAGAAGTTCAAAAAGCTCCGGAAAAAAGGATGAGGAGGTAGAGAAAATCCGCGGTCGATATGGGTGGCGAGGAGGACGCACTCACCGTCACGAGGTTGGGGTTCGACTTCTCTCCCCGGGAGATGCGCAGCTTCATGGGGAATGAGTCCCCCCTCGACCATGTCGTCAAGGTCTTCCTGCCGAATCACCGACGGCATCCAGTCGCCCTGGATCCAATCCCTGGGCAGAGCAGTCCTCGAGGAAGATCCGCCCCGAGCGGACTTCTTCCCCTTCTCCTGCGCCGCCGCCTTCTTCGCGCGCTCCAAAGCCGACGTCTTGTCCTTCACCATCGTCGCCGGCGAGGCTCGAACGGACCTACGGCGCTAGGGTGAAGGTAGAGGTAGCAGAGGACCTTGCGGGGGGAAGAGAAAGGGCGAGAGCACACTATTGGGGAGCCCTGAGCCGGCAACTTATAAGGAGCCGCTTCTGAGTGGCTGACCGGTAGGCCCAGGCGATCCCGTCAAATCCCGCAACAGGCGCGCGCGCGGTACGTGGCGAAAAAGGTGGCGCGGAGATCGAGGAGCTTCCATCCTATCCCATCCAATTACTGCGGCCGTCCCCGTCCCGCTCGCTTCCCGAAATTCAAATCCCGCAAAATCCGCGGGCTGCAGAACAACTCGTCAAACAGAAGATCCGGCTCGCGCCGGCACTCGGTATTTCATAAGTAAGGAAATTCACTCGACGAGAGACCAAGAATGGATCAAGGTGACGGAAAGAAGTTGACAACGTCATCCGTGATGATCGATCTAGTACAAGACATTCATATGACGCTAAGAACCAGATGGAAGGACCCCCAACTCCTTCCCCACTCGAACCTCGATCCATTCGGGGGCTAATGATGAAGCTATGTACCTAGTGTAGGGGCATGGAACTGTCCTAGGAACCCTACCCAAGGACATCCCTAGAAGAAGTAACCTTTCAATCGACTTGAAGGTATCCCACTCGACGGATTCAAGACACTCGACCAGGAAGCCAGCACTCGACCACGAAGCCAACCACTCGACTGACAGGAGATCTAAAGTCACTCCGTAGGCAAACAGTCGGCTATTATGTAGTCTTTATGGTCATCAAAGCACTTTATTAGGGACGTTACCAGTAACGCCCAGTCTTAATGTATTTTAACCCCGCATTACTGAGGGCTGGAGGGGTCTGGCAAACTCTATATAAGCCACCCCCCTCCTCGGTAGCAAGGGTTCGCACCCCTGTTATTCACACACCTATAATCCAATCGACCGCCTCCGGGCACCGAGACGTAGGGCTGTTACTTCCTCCGCGAAGGGCCTGAACTCGTACATCCTGGTGTGTTTACAACCTCTCCATAGCTGAGATCTAGCCTCTCCATACACACCCCCCTACATCACTATCAGAGTTAGAACCACGACAGCCGACACCCTCGTTGGGCCTCCGCTTGAAGGTTGCCGAGTACATGTCGTGTAAACGGCGGTAAGTGGTGAAAGCGTGTATGACGAAGTACACCCCTACAAGGTATAAAACTATTTGAATAGCCGCGTCCGCGGTAAAGGACTACTTGGTTGCCTATACAGTTCATAGACAAGTTAATGGATACTACTGAAAGACTCAAGATAAGTGTGAGTACCGAGGATGGCCCTCTCGTAGGATGACGAGGGAGGATCCCTGGTGGAGTATTGTGTTGGTGAGTAGTGGACTTGTGTGCAAAAACTATTTTATTAGTGGAGTTCCGCAGGATAGCTTAGCCAAGAGTCAAAGCTTCTTGAGAATAAGCATGTATAGTAGGTTCTGTTGTAAGACTTGCTGAGTACCCTTGTACTCATGTTTGCTTAATTACTGTTTTCAGACGATAACACCGCCCCCTCCGATGGGTTCTACGTAGACCTTGACGTCGACGAGTGACTAGCCACCCAGGTGGTGATCCTGGCCATGGAGGGCCCTATGTAGATAGACAGCCTTCGAGAAGCCTTCTTTCTTTCTAGTGTCTGTACCCATACTAGTTGCTTCCGCATGTGCTTGTATGATTGTATGACTTCAGTGTCGGGTCATGTGACCCCTATCTGTATGAACATGTTATGTATGGCTCTCTGGAGCCTTTAAATAAAGTACTTGAGTTGTAGAGTTTTGTTGTGATGCCATGTTGTATGTACTCATATCGGGCATATTGTGTGTATGATTGAAATGCTTGGTATGAGTGGGATCCGACAATCTAGTTGTTTATCCTTGGCAGCCTTTCTTATGGGGAAATGTAGTCTAGTGTTCCTCGACCCATAGTAGTCCGCTACAGCCCGGTTCACCGGAGTCCTGCTAGCCCAGCACTACTGTTCAGGACACTTGACTGGCCGGCATGTGTTTCACTTCGTTCCTATGTCTGTCCCTTCAGGGAAATGTCACGCGGTGACTTCCGGAGTCCTGCCTAGCCTTCTACAGCCCGGGTTCCCCGGAGTCCTGTTAGCTCAGTGCTACAGCCCGGAATCACTCGCTGATGACCGACATGCTCGATGTGATTCATGTATGCCTGTCTCCATAGGTCTGTGCCGCTTTGGGTTCACGACTAGCCATGTCGGCCCGGGTTCTCTGTCATATGGATGCTAGTGACACTATCATATACGTGAGCCAAAAGGAGCAAACGGTCCCGGGCCATGGTAAGGCAACACCCATGGAATACCGTGCATGAGGCCGCAAAGTGATATGAGGTGTTACGGGCGAGATTGATATGGCTTGGAATCGGGGTCCTGACGGCGTTGGCATCAGAGCCGGACTGCCTGTAGGTTCGTTGAGCCAAACTGGTCCATGTCGAGTCTAGAAATGCTTTAGTTATATGTAGGGGAATTGATTGTGGGAGGGAACGTAAGGCTCTTTTACTCCTTTACCTTATGTCCTCTGATCTGAGTCATTCTCTTCTCATTCAACGTGGGTTAAGGACTAGGCTCTCTTCTTCTATCAGGTTCACGTGTTACTAATCTGTAGTAGCTTATAGGATTGTTATTACAAGCCCCAGTTCAGTTTCTACTATTTTAGTATGTTGCTAATTGAATCAGAACCTTGATATGATGTTGTTGAGTGGTATTGCAAACTGTTGTGGATGTCTCAAATCTTTTTCTGAGCATTTACAGCTGTTATGCTGTCCAATTTTCCCTAGAAATTCTAATGTCTTTGCATTGTGGTTGTGCTTTCAGATGGCCAACCATGTTCAAAACCAAGTGGTTCGCCTGACCCGGTGCCTCGACGTGCCCGGTCATACTGCTATGTTAGTCCGGGTAATGATCGAGACGGGTTACTGTTGGTATCCCGAATACACCGTCGAAGAGCAATTCCGAGACTTTAATAAAGCCAATATTTCTGCACCATCAGGATATTTCCCTCTTATCCTGGATCTACCGAGCCCCTTCACTGTTCCTATGGACTCGGGGTTACTGTTCCTATGGACTCGGGGTTACTGTTGGTATCCCGAATACACCGTCGAAGAGCAATTCCGAGACTTTAATAAAGCCAATATTTCTGCACCATCAGGATATTTCCCTCTTATCCTGGATCTACCGAGCCCCTTCACTGTTCCTATGGACTCGGGGTTACTGTTGAGATGGCTATGCAGGATGCTGCCTATTCCATGATGACCATCATGCGAGTCCGGACTGGCCTGCTTCGGAACACCGACTTTCGTTACATGCCAGCTTCACTCCCGGGAGCGCAAGGGTATCTTCAGGCTATCTATGCTGACTCCACTCAAGAGGACTCATTAACTCGTACAACTGCCGAGATGCTCGAAGATAAGGACCGAGAGAATCGGGCCTTGAGGCTGGAGCTTTTCAATACCCGTGCTGATCATTGGGCCACATTGACTCGGTTTGCACCTGCGGTGCAAGCTGGATGTATGGATACAAGGGATCTGTATCCTGTGAGATCTGCTCTGCCAGACATGGTGGATTGGCGTGATGTGGGAGGCATCACCCCACCCCGTGGTCCTCGCAGGCCACCGTTTGTTGGTCCAAGACCTCATCCTAGCCCCTATGGTCCACAGGCTCCTCAGGACCGTCTGTTCTCGGATGATCACGTTGAACTTCCAGGCTATGGAGGTGACTTCTATGAGGACTACTACGGAGCTGCCTGAGTTAGTAGTAGTACCACTAGTATTGTAATAGTTGTATTTTCACTGTCCTGCGTGACTTGTGGAATACGACTTTGTGTGTAATCAATTCCGGAGGTGTAGACAAATAATGTATAGGAGCTTGGAATGCCTCCGATGAGATGTAACGTCCTTCATCATAGCTGTACTGTAGCCTGGGCTTGTACTAAACTATGTATGATGTGTATGACCGTTGGTATATATATGGCAGTTTTATATTACCATGACATATGGATGAACATCTCCGTATTCCGTGTTATCCATTACATTCTGCATTTCCTTGCTAAGTTTGAGCCATCCTTATCTAAGCCGTTGTCTTGTTTTTCCCTAGGATGGTCAACACCCGCAGCAACCCTGCTGCCTTGGAGCAAGGGGGAAGCCAGTGTAGCTAGGGGTGAAAATCTGCCTCACCCGCCTTCTCGGGCCGAAGTGATGCTGGAGGTGGAAAGAAACAAGCGTGAGACTAACCGCCTGCTAGAGCGGATTGAGCAGAACACTGCACGCCATCAGCGAAATGACTTGGTGTCAATCAATGACTTTATCAAGTTGTACCCACCAAAGTTTAACCATTCCGTCGAGCCCCTCGACGCGGATGACTGGCTTTGCAGCATCACCCACAAGCTACGTTCTGCCAACGTAGCCGAAGCCGACAAGGTTACTTATGCTGCCTATCACCTCGAAGGCCCTGCTAGCCTTTGGTGGGAAAACTTCGAAGCTATGCGCCCGGTCGGCCAAATCACTACTTGGGCTGAATTCAGTGAGGCTTTCCGTGAGCATCACATTCCGGAAGGTCTCATGGTTCGCGAGAGAGGAGTTCTACAACTTCACCCAAGGAAGACTGACTATGGATGCTTATAGTCTCGAATTCGGGAGTCTGGCACGTTATGCCCATGAAGAGGTATCTACTAACGATAAGAAGCAGGCAAGGTTCCGCAAGGGACTTAGCCCCTGAGCTTCGCCGCGATCTTCGTCTGCACGAGTGCACCTCCTTTCAGAAGTTGGTCAATAAAGCCATCAGTGCTGAGACAGGCCAGACTGATTATGACGCTTCACGCGAGCACTCCCATGATTTTGGCTCTTCATCCAGCTCTGGAGCTCAGAAGAGCCGGGTGTGGATCCCAAGCACGGCACTGCCACCTAGATTCATCCTGAGGCCATCCTTTGAGGTGCCTCGTCCCAACTAGCAATTTGCACCGCCCAAGCCCTATGGTGGCCCCGCTGCTAATGCTGCTCCACGCCCCAATGTGGTGACATGCTTTAAGTGTGGAGAGCCGGGTAACTATAGCCGAGAGTGTCCCCAGAACAACCCCAATTAGACTGGAAAGTCCGTTGGCTGTGGTAAGCCCGCGGGAAAGCAATTCTACGCCAAGCCGGCCACCACTGCCCATGGCCATGTCAACTATGTTTCAGCCGAGGAGGCTCATGAGGATCCTAACGTCGTCCTTGGTACGCTCCTTCTTAACTGCCATACGGCATCTGTTCTTTTTGATACTGGAGCATCTCATTCATTCATATCCGAGAACTATGCTCAATTGCATAACACGACATTCTGTGACATGCCCACTTCCATGGTAATTCAAACTCCGGGTTCCAAATGGTAAACTTCTAGAGTAAGCCATGGGAACGAAATTCTTGTCGATAGACTTGTCTTCCTTGCATCCTTAATAGCTCTCAAGTCCTCGGACATAAACATCATCTTGGGTATGGACTGGATGTCAGCTCATTATGCTAAGATTGATTGTGCCACTAGAATCGTTCAACTTACTCACCCATCGGGCAAGACAGTCAATGTCTTAACTCGAGTGGCCAAGCGCCAGCTTTACTCCCTAAATGCCAACCCCCTTCCAGACCTTGAGGATGTTCCGGTAGTCCGAGACTTTCCGGATGTCTTTCCAGAAGAACTGCCAGGTGTTCCACCTGACAGGGATGTCGAGTTTGTGATAGACCTTGTTCCAGGAACCGTTCCAATTTCTAGAAGACCCTACAAGATGGCACCCTTAGAACTAGCCGAGCTTAAGAACCAACTCGATGAGTCCTTGAAAACGGGTTTCATCCGTCCTAGTTCCTCTCCTTGGGCTTGCCCCGTCCTCTTCATTAAGAAGAAGGATGGAACCGATCGAATGGTTGTGGATTACCGACCTGTCAACTTGGTCACCATCAAGAACAAAATACCCGCTTCCTAGGATCAACGACCTGTATGATCAGCTTGCTGGATCCTCAGTCTTTTCCAAGATGGATTTGAGGTTGGGCTACCATCAAATCAAAATCAGAAACGGGGACATTCCCAAAACGGCCTTTGTTACTTGTTATGGCCAATACGAGTACACCGTTATGTCCTTCGGTTTAACCAATGCCCCAGCTACCTTCTCTCGGTTAATGAACTCGGTCTTCATGGAGTATTTGGATAAATTCGTCGTAGTATACCTCGATGACATACTCATCTACTCCAAGAACGAAGAGGAACATGCCGAACATCTAAGGCTGGTATTGATGAAACTTCGAGAGCATCGCCTTTATTCCAAATTCTCCAAGTGTGAATTTTGGTTGCCAGAAGTGACCTATCTAGGCCATGTAATCTCTGGCAAGGGTATTGGTGTCAATCCCGAGCGAGTTCAAGCCGTCCTTGATTGGACTCCACCTGAGACGGTCAAGCAAGTTCGGAGTTTCCTTGGCTTAGCGAGCTATTGCCGCCGCTTCGTTGAGAATTTCTCCAAGGTTGCTAAACCTCTAACTGAACTCCTCAAGAAAGATAAAAAGTTCGAGTGGACTCCACAGTGCGAGTTCAGCTTTCAGGAACTGAAAAGATGCCTGACATCTGCTCCCGTACTAGTACCACCAGATTTCTCTAAGGACTTTATTATCTATTGCGATGCCTCGCGACAAGGACTAGGTTGCTTACTCATGCAAGATCGTCAGGTAATTGCCTATGCTTCACGGCAATTACACCCACATGAGGAAAATTATCCCACACATGATCTAGAGCTTGCAGCTGTAGTCCATGCACTCGAAACTTGGCGACATTACCTCCTCGGTAATCGTTGCGAGATCTTCACCGATCACCAAAGTTTGAAATATATCTTCACCCAACCAGATTTGAATCTCAGGCAAAGACGTTGGGTCGAGTTGATCTCGGATTACGACTTAGGAATAACTTACACCCCGGGCAAAGCCAATGTCATGGCTGATGCGCTAAGCCGTAAGTCCTATTGTAACAACCTGTTGTTACAACAAAGTCAACCACTTCTCCATGAGGAATTTTGTAAGCTTAATCTTCACATTGTTCCCCGAGGATTCCTATCCACCCTGGTGGCGAAACCTACCCTTACGGATCAGATCATCAAGGCTCAGAAGGTAGATCCGGGAATTTCCCGTATTAAGAGAAACATTAAGAAAGGAGTCGCGAATTGTTTCTCCATTGATGATCAAGGTGTCGTATACTTTGGAAATCGCCTAGTGGTTCCAAAGGCACGAAACTTGAGGCGGCCGATCCTTAAGGAAGCTCATGAATCCCCTCTCACCATTCATCCTGGTAGTACTAAAATGTATCAAGACCTACGCCAGAGGTTTTGGTGGACTAGGATGAAAAGAGAAATCGCTCAATACATTGCTAGCCGCGACGTCTGTCGTCGTGTTAAAGCAGAGCACGAACGGCCTGCTGGCACCCTTCAACCTTTGGCTATTCCTAAGTGGAAATGGGATAAAATCAGTATGGATTTCATCACTGGGTTTCCCAGGACCAAGAGAGAGAATAATGCCATCTTCGTCGTGATCGACCGACTTTCCAAGGTAGCCCACTTTCTACCTGTTCGTGAGAGTATCACCGCTAGCCAGCTAGCCGAATTATACATCTCCCGAATAGTGTCTCTTCATGATGTCCCATTGGAAATTAACTCGGACCGTGGGAGCCTCTTCACCACTCGATTTTGGGAAAGTTTCCAAAATGCTATATGAACTCATCTCTCTTTTAGCACCGCCTTCCATCCTCAATCAAGTGGTCAAGTAGAACGAGTCAATCAAATTTTGGAAGATATGCTCCGAGCCTCTATCATCTCGTTCGGAATGGGTTGGGAGAAATGCCTTCCATTCACGGAGTTTGCTTACAACAATAGTTATCAAGCTAGCTTGGGCAAAGCTCCCTTCGAGGTTCTCTATGGACAAAAATGTCGAACGCCTCTTAACTGGTCAGAAACCGAGGAAAGACAACTCTTTGGCCCGGATATGATTCAGGAAGCAGAAGAGCAGGTTCGCGTTATTCGTGAGAAACTGAAAACAGCCCAATCTCGTCAAAAGAGTCAATATGATCATAAACATAAGTCTATGACTTATGAAGTCGACGAGAAGGCTTACCTTCGGGTTACTCCGTTAAAGGGAACCCATCGTTTCGGTATCAAAGGCAAATTGGCTCCTCGTTACATTGGACCCTTTCCCATTCTTGCCAAACAAGGAGAAGTTGCCTACCAATTGGAACTACCTCCGCATCTTTCCAGAGTTCACGATGTCTCCATGTTTCACAACTCAGGCGTTGCTTCGCGGATCCTATCCGTGGAGTGGACCACGAAACGCTTGATCTACAAGATAACCTCTCCTATCGAGAATATCCCGTTCGTATCCTTGATCAAGTCGAGTGTACCACCCGACGTCATAATATCAAGTTTCTGAAGGTTCAATGGTCACACCATTCCGAGAAAGAAGCCACTTGGGAAAGGGAGGATCGTCTTCGACTCGAGTACCCCACCTTCTTCCCGGAGGATCCTAAATCTCGGGACGAGATTCTTTTGAGTGGGGGTGAGTTGTCACACCCTAGTTAGTTCAAGCATTAGAGTGTGCATCATGTTTAAATTCCTCTTAAATTTGAAATGGGGAAGACAGAACCCCCAACACCCCCTGGAAACAACTAGGGTATACTAAAATTATTTTTCAATGAACCTGAAATGCCCTTCTAAAAAGTTCACCCTCTTTGTCTTGGGTTAGAACCTCTGGCAAAATTGGTGCACAATTTTCTAGGTCAATAGAAGGTCATTGAATTAAATCATAAGTATTTGATTTTGGGCATTTAAATGCTATAAAATAATTTAAATGCTCAAATAATTCTGGAAATAAATGTTTGCTGTTGGAAATATTCTAAACAGAGCCCACAATTATTTTCAGGATTTTTGGAAACGTTTTAGTATTTTTTAATAAAGCCCAACGGTTGCAGTTAAATAGAAAAAGAAAACAAATCAAAAAAGAGAGAGAGAGGGAAGCCCACCTGGGCCTTACCTATGCTGGCCCAGCCCACCTGGCTCGGCCCAGCCGACTGGCCTTGCCAGTCATCCTCCTCCTCCCGCCAGGAGGACGAGGAGTGCGTGGCCGGCGCCCGCGGCCACACGCCGGCCACCTCCTGCTTCTGCCGATGCCCTGGAGACGTCCAGGGGTGCCATGCCGAACCCCACGTCCCCCTCTCTTCCTCCCTCACTCTCCCCCTCGTCTCCCTCCCTCTCCCGCGATGGCCGAGCGCGATCCTCGCCGCCGTTCGCCGTAGTTGCCACCAGAGCCACCCCCCTCGCCTCCCTGACGTGCCCGTGAGCTCCGCCTCCATCGTCTACGCCTCCCCGTCGACTCACGCAACGCCGGACGCCTCCAAGCGCCTCCCCGACGCCTTCTTCTTCCTCGGTCCACCGAGATAACCAAACGATGCGGCTCGCTCCCCGCATCACGTAGCTGCTCTCCGCTGTCATTTTGGTTGCCGGAAACGCAAACCCGCAGCCCTCCGCCGCGTCTGGCCTCGCCGGCGGCTAAACGCCGGCGAGTTTGACTCAGTTTGACCCCTGTGTGGGCCCAGGTAGGACCCCCCTAAGTCTATGACAGGTGGGGCCGGTCTGCTAATTAGTTTAGGATTAGTTTTAAACTAAATTTAATTAGTTCAGTCACTGACATGTGGGCCCAGGCCCCACTGACAGCTAATTAGTGTTAATCTAATTCTGTTAACTAGTAGTGTCACTGACAGAGAGGGCCCACCAGTCAGGTTTGACCTGGCCGACCCAGTTGACCGCTGACGTCACACCTATGTCATGCTGACGCATTAATTCAATTACTGGATTTATTCTTTAATAGGAAATTCCAGAAAATAGTCAAAACTTCTAAAAATCATAGAAAATCAACTATAGCTCCAAATGCAAAGATTTATATATGAAAAATGATCAGAAAAATTCAATCTATCCATGTGTAATGGTTTCATGCATGAGAAGACAAGTTAACCTTGCTGTTTAAGCAGAATAAGGTAATGCACTAGTAAGGCCATGTTTAATGAGCTAATATTTGAATCTTTGATTCAAATGAGTTCATCCCCTTCTGTTTTATCTTGCATTAGGCCAAGAAACTTTCATCTTGCCATGTCATAGCATGCATCATATTGTTGCATATTGCCATGTGTTGATTATGCTCGGTGTGTCTTTCGTGGTAGGTTTGCCTCCGAGGATAACCCCGAGTATCCGTCTGAAGGGCAGTACCCTACTACCTCTACAACAGGCAAGCAACCCATTGATCATTACGATACAACCCATGTTCTCGCTTCTGCTCTTGTTTACTGCATCAAGACATCGCGATTCAAACTACTGTGTGCTACGGTAGTTGAACCCTTGTCCTCTGCATGACCTGTCATTGCCACAGTAACTAGATGAAACCCACTAGCATGTGTAGGAGTTGATTGAGCCATGTATGTGATTCCTACCTTGCTATGCCTGCTATGCTTAGAGTTGTGTCAGGTCTGGTTCATCTGGGTGATGGGCTAGAGTGATATGATTATGTCGGTAATATGAGGGATGTGTTGAACATGTTTTGGTAAAGGTATCGATGAGAGGCCATGTAGGAGTACATGGTGGGTTGTTTCATTGAGGCCGTCCATAAGAACTGAGATCTGTATGTGTGATTTAAGATGCAGTTACTACCGTACATTGGGCCCGAAACCAATGGACCCTCTCGGCTTCTTAATCACCCTAGTACTCTGTCCAGGAGTTGCAAATAGTTTCTAGTGTTTGTAGGTTATGTGTTAGCGGCCGTGCGTAGCGCTGACCCTAGGGGTGGGCTATGTTGCGGTAGATACACCATGGCATGGTGTACCGAGTCACCCGTTTGGTGTCTCGGGAACCCTGTTCACATCGTTCGGGGCCGTATGTGGTAACCTCGGCTGGACTCCCTACGGATGGAACCTGGATAGGCGATGAACCTGGACTAGAGGCTTGAGTGTTTAGGTAGGCCGTGGCCGACACCCTCGTTGGGCCTCCGCTTGAAGGTTGCCGAGTACATGTCGTGTAAACGGCGGTAAGTGGTGAAAGCGTGTATGACGAAGTACACCCCTGCAGGGTATAAAACTATTCGAA